>CM057457.1:467770000-472770000 GCA_016271365.2 Neoceratodus forsteri | reverse complement strand
GGTTAGGAGACACCACAGCCATGCAGTACATTTTAGTACATCTCAGATCCACACAACTCTTGTGATGCAACTGACAATCATTTTATTTGCTTAAACGGCTCACACCATATTTTCCTGGGGTAACATATTTGCAGGTAATGCACTTCTACTGACTGCTCTACTCCATTTCTGACTGTAAGCTGTGGCACAACACTTAGGAGACTGACAGTTTTGAACCTCCAGCCTGCATATTACTTCTTAGTCAAAAGGCTCCTTTCTGATATCATGCTTCTAGCCATATGGGGTCATGGTTTGTTTTCTTTCCAACTGTTCCAAATAACATTGCTGACACTATTTAACCATGGGTTTCCCTTAACAAATTAGAGCTTGAGGAAAATTACCTCACACTTTACTGACACTGAGAGCTTTTGCTGATTTCCCTACTGGTGGGGGTGGGTTACCTTTTCTTTACTGTCCCAGTGACTCATTTCTTAAATGGGAAAAGCTGGACCCAGTTCTTTATTTAACCTGAGGCATATCCTTACTACAGGGCATGCCAGTGCCCAGGCCAGGACAGGAGGACTTGGGGAAGGGGCCTACCTTGCAAACACACATAACAGGAGATACCGGCATTTAGAGTAGCCTTTACCTGGTTGACACTTAAAAAAAGGATAGGAACTGCCACTTCATACTCCTACAGTCAATCCAGCTGCCACCTGAATGTCTGGGCCCCTGTGGCAACCATTATCATCTCCGGAATGGCTGAGGAGATACCCTGTCTCCTCTAAACTTCTTTTTTGCTGCTGCCTCCCTTAATTCCTGCCTCACTAGTGGGTGGTGAGAATGCTTCTTTACCAATTACCAATTCTTTTTTTACCAGATGAGACACACTAAGCTGAAAGCTTGTTTGCAGGTGCAACCTGGGAGCACAAGGAAGTTAAGTGACTTGCTCAGGGTCACACAGTATGCACCTAGGGGGCTGTGGGATTCAAACTCAGCTCTCCAGATTTGCAGCTCAGAACCTTAACCCACTGCACCATACTGCTTCTGCTGCCTTACTTTGAGCACAGGGGCTTACAGTCCCCCCACGACAGGCCTCGCTGGCCTTCACATGCTGGGCCGCCCGACGCCACACAAAACCACTGCACAGCATCTTCCTCTCTCTTGAACTTTCTCTCAATTGACTCCCTGTCATGCTTGATAGGCGTGAAACATTAATGTGCGCGCGTGTGCCACCAGTGGGCATGTGCATACTTTTGGTGCCGTAAAGGGCACCTTTAGTAAACTCCCTGCAATGGCAGAGGGTTACCTTTCCCCCTACTGAAACGTTTTCCCTCCTGGGTAAGCCCTTCACTGGCTATCTATGTAGCTGTATTTTCAGGGATAAAGCACACTTTCCCAGGAACCACCACCACCATTGGACCACCATTCTGGTTGCAAAAGAGCAACCCAACAACCCTAGGTGAATATTCACCCACCGGTAGAACCTAACCCGAGACCCACTAAGGGGCATTGTCACTTGACCTGATATTCCACACTGTCCATAGTTTTACCAGGTTGACATCCCACTTGTCTTAGCCCTTTACGGACTTCACTATCAACCTTGCAAAAGTACCCACCCAGGCCTGTTTTGGCACCCTAATTAACGTGTTGCACAAATACGATAACAAAACATTCCTAACTATCTCTCTAACTCTACAGTGACTATGTTAACGTCAATGGTGGGTGATGGTTTAACTAGTACCTCATAAAACTGCAAAACTGGTTCACATTCCCTGTCTCTTACTACACAAATATTAGTGGGAAATGGAGGTAGGTTCTTTCTAGAACATCTTCAGCCCCCCCATAAGAGGCTCTATTAGACAATGCAAAAAACTGGTGGTGGGGAGCACTTGAGAACTCTTAAAGGAAAAGCAACAGACTTCCAGTCACTTGAATCTTTGTTTTATTTTCATTCCCTGTCTCCAAATTATCAGTATGATTATTCTAACAGTAAATCCCAATACACGTTAAACATGCTGTTCCCCCATAGAAATGCTTAACTGCTGCTTTACTAAAAATTCTCTGCAGCCTATTTTCCTATAGTCTAAACTACTTAACCGATGAGAAATGTTATTGGAGAGACACTCTTACCTCCACATTTCTTATAGTCCAAGAAATAAAATTTGTTCTAAAGGTCCCAGGAATGGCCTCTAATCAAAGTTCAACTGTGCCAGTATGCAGCACCAAGGGGAGGATGAGTGCCTTCATTTCTATGATGTCCCTACTTTACAGTTCTGCATCTCTGAATTAGATTTTATTATTCCAGGTGAATCCGACCCCACCGGATCTGGGTTCCACCATGGAGGTCGTGAGGGCTGCTGCTCCTGCCCTCCCCCACCCTGCTCGCTAAAACCCAAGGTAAATATACTCCCTGGAAGGCTCCATAGAGTCTGCTAATAAGGCTTGAAACAGAACTGTAGGACAAATCGAAGAAAAGAGCCTGCTACAAGTCTAGCATGTACCAGCAATCACCAGGCCACTCGCTCGCCACGCTGGTTGTTCCTTCTGAGCTGCGTGGAGGTTTTACCCCGCTGGCTTCACCGGCTGCACCACTGCCCTCACCACCACCCTTGGTTGTCATTGCAATTTATACTCACCGACACATGAGCTGCAATAACCTATCAGCCCACTTTACCATTCGCAGGCTATACCGACTCTCCACTAGGGGCATCCCCATTGATACTGCATCTCAAGTCAAATTCTGTGTCGGTCTTCCCTAATAATTACTATTCTACTGCTGATTCCTCCCTCACCCACCCCTTTGCTCAGCCTTCGTCTTAAACAATTCCCTAAAACGGAGCTTCCAATTTGGCTCCACAACTTGCTGTCAGCTGTGTACTTTCTTTTACTTCCCGAAGGGACTCCCTCCCTGCTGGGTCAAAATGATTCTTCTGCACTGGGCTCACCTAAGCCTAATCATGCTCGGACCTATCCCCAGCAACTTCAGCTATATTTTTTTACTCACTTCAGAGAGAGTGATCAGTAGAGACTCCTCCCCTTCCCCTACAAAACCCCTGGCTACCTTGCCAGGCTCAAGTTGGCTCTGGGGGATATTGAACCTAACCCTGGTCCCTAATCCCCCAATCACACTCTCAGCGATCCCTCCAACCCCCCCTGGGCTGACACTAAAGGACTCAAGCTGACACACATCGATATCGGCAGCTTAAGGCACAAAATCCATGACCTCAAGGCATGGACAGCACTTTATAAACCTGATATTCTAGCTGTGACAGAAACTTGGCTCAAGCCTCAGATCCTCCCCCACGAAGGGGACCTATCGGGCTATCTTATTTTCAGAAGGGACAGAGTGGGGAAAAAGGGAGGAGGGTTCTTATCTACCTCAGCACTGCCTTGCAAACCTCGCAATTCGATCACCCCTCTCTTTGTGGATCCCTAGGTGAGATACTATTCGTGAAAGTCCTCCTTGGAAACACCAAACCCCTTTTCATAGGGTGTGCCTACCTTCTGCTCCAATCCGCCGTCTTCTCCCATGAATCCCTAACCAATACCCTAGAGGAGTGTCCCACGGGGAAGACTATCCTCCTTGGGGATTTCAACCTCCACTGTCCAGCCTTGGGGTCCTCCTCTACTAAGAATGCAATACTTTGCTCCTCACTTACCCAAATCATTGATCTACCTACTAGACATAATGCTAAGTCTGGTAACCATTCTGTCCTTGACTGGGCACTAGTCTCCTGCCCTGACCGCATACTGTCAGCTAGAATCATGTCAGACTCCCTGAGTGACCACTCACCAATTTTCTGCACCTGGTCTATCAAGCCCCTTAAAACTGCTGCTAAGGTAATAGAAGCTAGGAGCTTCAGCAGGCTTGTCCCAGCTGACCTCTGCTCTGACCTGGGGAAAATTGACTGGGACCCCATTGTTTCCCTTCCCTCACTTGATGAGGCACTTGAATACTTCACCCATTCTTTCCTGTCTATGGTTAATCTGCATGCCCTGAGAAAGAATCTTGGGGTACAGGGAAAGTGTTATAAATGGCTGAGCCCAAGCCTTAAGCATTCCATGCTACTCTGTGACAGGGCATGGGGAATTTACAAATCCTCTGGTAATACATCTGACTGGGACAAGTACAGGGAATTGAGGATTCAGTGTAAAAAAACCTCCAAGCAGACCAAGTCCCAGCACCTAAGAAACCTCCAGACAAGTCACCTACGCGACCCTAAGAAATTCTGAGGCCATATAAACACCCTCCTCAAGGGTACTACAACTGCACAAGCAGACTCCATCCTAGTTGGGGATATTTTGACCAATGACCCCCTCCATAGTTGCCCAAGCCTTCTGTGTCTCTTTCTCAAACCCAAATGGTCCCTCCCCCATCCTCTCTGGGATTCCCCACTACTCCAGAACAGACTGGATGCCTCCTCTGCCCCAATTCCACCTGAAACTGGTCAAACAGTCTGCGGTACTTCCTCTCCTACTCAAAATAAACCCTAACTCTTCCCCGGGACATGACCTGCTAGAACCTCGGCTGCTGAGGGCCGCCACCCCGGCTTTTGCCTACCCTGTCACCCTGCTCATCAACAGGTCCCTCCTTGAAGGAGCGGTCCCAAATAAGTGGAAGGTATCAACCATCGTCCCCATCCACAAAAATGGACCCCTGGACAAAATGGGAAACTACAGGCCAATCTCCCTACTCAGCCCCCTAGGGGAAAGTGCAGGAGAGACTAGTATATAACCAACTACAGGACTACCTAGAGCAGCACCAACTCCTAGCTGATGTACAGCATGGCTTCAGCAAAGGCCACAGCACTGACACTGCTCTCATCCGACTAACATCTGACATTCTCTAGGCTATGGACCAAGGCTCCCCCACGGGCGCTCTATTCATCAACCTATCCAAGGCCTTTGACTTGGTCAACCGCAAACTCCTTCACTCCAGACTCCACCATCTTGTTCTGGATGACCACTCGCTCTCCTGGTTCGAGAGCTACCTGATCAACCGTACCCAAAAGGTCTGCTGGAGAGGAACCCAATCTGGCACAAGACCCGTCGTCTCCGGGGTACCCCAGGGCTTGATCCTGGGCCCCCTTCTATTCTCACTCTTTCTCAACAACATTGAGGACAGTTACATGCTTAGCAACCTCATCATTTATGCGGATGACACTGTCATCTACTGCAGTGACCCGCAACCCAGTGTCATCTCCGCCAAATTGCAGGCCTATCTCTTAATTCTTGAGGCCTCGTTCACCTCTAACTCCCTAAAGCTGAACAAAGACAAAATCAAGGCTGTCCTGTTTGGGACTAGACGTCTGGGCACCAACTGAAGTGAGCTACTCCACATCAGCTCAACCCAAGGAAAGAGAGTAGAGGTCATTGACAAGTTCAAATACCTTGGAGTCCTTCTTGAGCAGGAGATGACCTATAAACCTCGCACTGACTCCATAACTCAGGCCATCCATCAAAGGCTTGGCCTCCTCTTCTGCCTGGGTAACTCCCTCTCCGGTGAAGCACGACGAGTCATTGCCAACTGTAATCTCCTCCCCTCCATCCTGTATGGTGCCCCTCTACTGCAGTTCCTCTGTGAGATGGAACTCAGTAAACTCACCATGCTCTACAACTGAGTTACCCACTTTGCAACTAACTCCCCCTCCGGAGGTACCACTGTGAGGCCCTCATGGACCTAAACTGGCCTACCCTACAGCACAAACTGGCCTACCCGACTGCCTGCCTTGCCTTCAAATTCTCCTCCCTCAGCTCTCCTCCCCACCTTCGAGGGCTCCTCACTTCCAAAGTCCAGTGCCGAACCCTGTGATAATCTGCAAGTCATCCCCTTGATATCCTTTGTGTTCGCACCAACCAAGGCAAGTGCTCCTTGGAATACGCTGCCTCCTACCTATGGAACACCCTCCCAGCAAGCCTGATTGATAAGCCTTCCCTTCCTCGCTTTAAGTCGGGCCTCAAAGCGTACCTCCTTGAACTCAGCCTCTGTGGCTGTAACCACTAGCCCCCCAGTCTGTGCCTTCTCCCCTGTTACCACTGGCTTAACCTCACCTACTCCCCTCAAGAATCTCTTAAGCAAGGATGTTAATGTACTGCATACCTGTCTCAACACCTATGAACTGTGTGAATCCTGATGACTCTGTGCTAAATGTATGATTCCAAACATGTACTTGCTGTGACCACTGTATATCGATGCCAATGTGTGTGTATATATATATATATATATATATATGTATCTGTTGTAACTACTGTATATCGATGCCAATATATGTTTTTTCTGTAACTAATTCCAGGTCGCCCCTGAAAAAGGGACCTCAGGGCTCAGTGGGTTTACCCGGTTACCAAAATCTAAATAAATAAATAAATAGATTAGCAGTACCCCAATCACATTCCTAAGCTATCTAACATGTTATGCAAATCACAAATAAACTGTTTACATTAGAGTAAAAAAATTACAATTTTGAGTAAAACTGAAAAAGAAAATTCAAAAGAGTCTCTTAAAAAGGTTTTTTCTTTGAAAATGTCCAGTAATTTAACCTGAGCTGATGAGGCTACTGTCCATGCTAAGGAGTAGTCCATAACTTAGAAACAATATGTATTTTTTTTTAAACAGCAAAAACAAATTAAAGCAGTGTCAGTTTCTGTGGTACCTTTCTTCTGCACCAAGGGGTGCAAGAATGTTAAAGGTTTACAGTACATGTGCTAATTTAATATTTTTCCACAGTATCCCTGGGGACAAAAGTAAAGCTTGGGTCAGACTTAGTGCATTCCATACCTCTGCTGTCATGATGGACCACATAGTATTTGATCCGATGTCCCACTCTGTCTTGTACTAGGGCAAAGGTTTTGAGCAGGGTAATTTATTCCAAAGCAGTAGCTACTAGCATCCCTCTAGCAAGTGACTTTATGTTTTCTCTATCATAGGCTGCATCACAGATATCAATACGATTCTTCTTGTGTACCTTCTCAACAACCCCAGAAAAATTCCAATCAGATTGATGACATTCAATTAAGTCCCAAGTTCTTTCACTAACATAAGGGTAGGTGGCAGGGAATGTTCAAGAGAAAGCATTCATGAAGTACAAGGAATCACAAAAGGAGAAGGACAGATAATTGTATCAGTTAAAGCAAAAGGAAGCTGGGAAGGCAGTCAGAACAGCAAAGACCCAAACTGAGGAAAAGATAGCCAACTCAGTTAAAAAGTGGGATAAAGCTTTTTATAGGTACATCAGGGAGTGAAGGAAGATCAAGAGAGCGATAGTGAGGCTTAACAAAGGGGAGGGGATGGGCAGAGGGTGACTGTGAAAAGGCAGAGATACTAAACAAATATATTTGCTCAGTATTCCTAAATGAAGATGGGGAGGTACCTAAACCAAACAATAGAAACATTCTGGATACAGGAGTTGATACCAGCCCATTTACAGAAGAAAGGGTTCTGAAAGAACTCTTAAAATGGAAGGAGGACAAAGCAATGAGGCCTGATGGGATTCATCCCAGAATTCTAAAAGAACTAAGGGTAGAACTAGTGACACCAATGACTACCCTCTTTAACAAATCATGGGAGGATGGGGTGGTACCCGAGGACTGGAGGAGGGCAGATGTGATTCCCCTTCACAAAAGTGGGAGCAAGGCAGAAGCAGGAAACTACAGACCTGTTAGTTTAACCTCAGTGATAAGGAAAATGATGGAATCACTTCTGAAATAAAGAATTGTCAAGTACCTAGAGGCCAGAGGGGCACAGGACCCAAGGCAGCATAGATTCACAGTAGGAAGGTCATGTCAGATGAATCTAATAGATTTCTTTGACTGGGTGACCAAAGTAGTAGATCAGGGAGGGGCTGTGGACATGGCCTACCTAGACATTAGCAAGGCATTTGACACAATCCCACACAAAAGATTAATATACAGGTTGACCAGTCTTGGAGTGGGTCCCATGATAGTAGCCTTGGTAAAGAATTGGCTGGAGAACAGGACACAGAGGGTAATAGTAAACAGAGTCCGCTTTGAAGAAAGGGGTTACTAGTGGGGACCGCAGGGTTCAGTACTAGGACCTGTTCTCTTCAGTGTCTTTATAAGCGACATTGCAGAGGGGCTGGAAGGAAAAGTATGTCTCTTTGCAGAAGACACAAAGATATGCAACAGAGTTGATACACAAGGTGGGGTGGAAAGGATGAGAAGAGATTTGGCAAGGTTGGAGGAATAGTCAAATGTATGGCAGCTTAGATTCAATGCCAAGAAGTGCAAAGTAATGCACCTAAGAAACAAAAACCCAGGGGAAAAGTACACAATGGGGGGTGAGATACTAACAACAACAAAAATGGAAAGGGACCTGGGGGTAGTCATATCAGAGGACCTAAAGATGGCAAGCAATGTGAGAGGGCAGCAAGGAGGGCTGTGGGGATACTGGGATGCATAGGGAGAGGCATCGCCAGTAGAAAACAGAAAGTTGTTATCCCTCTGTACAAACAGCTGGTGAGATCCCATCTGGAGTACTGCATGCAGCTCTGGAGTCCCAGTCTCCACAAAGACATAAACAGGATGGAGGCAGTCCAGAGGAGGTCAACGAAAATGGTGCAGGGTCTGCATCAAAAGACATATGAAGAGAAACTTAAGGAGCTTAATATGTATAGTCTTCAGGAAAGGAGGGAGAGAGAGGGGACATGATAGAAACGTTCAAGTACCTCAAGGGAATCAACAAAGTCCAAGAGGGTAGCATCTTTCACAAAAAGAGATGTGCAAGAACAAGGGGGCACAATTTGAAGATGGGAGGGTGGCTCAGAGGTAATGTAAGGAAGTATTTTTTCACAGAGAGGGTTGTGGATGCATGGGACGGGCCTTCGGAGGAGGTTGTGGAGTCAAAAACAGTGGTGGAATTCAAGAATGCATGGGACAGTCATAAAGCAATTCTAGGGGGTGAGGGTAGGAAGAAGTAGGCTGCTGGTTAACTAGGATCTGTAGCTTATCCATTAGGTAGGGAAATGGGCAGACTGGGTGGGCCAAGCTGTCCTTATCTGCCATCAAATTCTGTGTAGGTAGTTCATTCCTAGGAATTCAGTTTGAAAATACCTTCTGCACCAATGTTCAGTCTGACTCCACTCTGGTAGGGATCTAATTGCAGGTTTGGGAGCCTGTCTTTTTGGTAAGCACACTCCATCTCAATGGTGCAAGACATTTAAATCTAAATGGTGGTGTGAGTCCATGTCCACTAGCAACTGTTTATAAGCTTCTGGAAGCCGGGGGGGGTACTCTCCAGTACACCTAGAATAGGCATAGCATGTGGTTCAGGAATGTCTCTCTATTACTACATCTTCAAACATTGTTATGATCCCTTCCATATATTGTTCATAAATGGACAGCACCTCCCTCTGATCACCTCTGTTGTCACTGTCTAAGGCAGATCCAGGCTGTACAGCTTCAGTAATCAGATGAGACTCCAGTACCTCCCTCTGATCACCTCTACTGTCACTGTCTGAGGCAGATCCAGGCTCTACAGCTTCAATAATCACATGAGACTCCAGCACCTCCCTCTGATCACCTCTACTGTCACTGTCTGAGGCAGATCCAGGCTCTACAGCTTCAATAATCACATGAGACTCCAGCACCTCCCTCTGATCACCTCTGCTGTCACTGTCTGAGGCAGATCCAGGCTCTACAGCTTCAGTAATCACATGAGACTCCAGCACCTCCCTCTGATCACCTCTACTGTCACTGTCTAAGGCAGATCCAGGCTCTACGGCTTCAATAATCACATGAGACTCCAGCACCTCCCTCTGATCACCTCTACTGTCACTGTCTGAGGCAGATCCAGGCTCTACAGCTTCAATAATCACATGAGACTCCAGCACCTCCCTCTGATCACCTCTACTGTCACTGTCTGAGGCAGATCCAGGCTCTACAGCTTCAATAATCACATGAGACTCTTCTTTTTGTCTAGGAGCATGCTGCTTCATGAGGACTCCATGTGGAGAGCTTTCTGGGTTTGCTTCTTCTAGCTTTCTAGGCAGCTGTTTTGGTACTATACTCAACTCTGGGGGGGGTGGGTGGCTTTCACTGGAGACATTCCTGCACGTGATAAGCTTTGGGCCTCCACTTTGGCCAGGTCTGTCCCTCACATACCCTGCAGCAGTACTCCACAACCCCCTAGTCAACCCTCGGCCCCTCCCCCTGCCAAGGGGAGGTTCTTGGGCACTCAGTGACAGTGTCGCGCTGGGCAGAAGGCTAGGCCCAGACACCATCTTGGTTTGTTCTTCTGGAATGTTGGCTTCCATCTCCTCTCACAATTCCAAAGGCTCCAGAGTTGCCAATACATTTGGTGTGGGAGAAGTATGTGATACAGTGACTGGCCATTGCCATAGCTCCTGAGATGCTGGCACAGGGGTCAACTTATCCTCTTCCTGCTTTTGTAAATAAGAAAGTCCTCTCACAGTATTTCCACAAGCACATGTAATACAGATTGGCTGTTTAATTACACCACTTCCCCTACAGTCACAAAGTAGACATGTCTCACCTGCATCACTGTTTTCTACCATGCCCCATATCAAATTAAGCAGTCCTTCAAGAACAGTAACTGTTTTACTTATGAATCCTCATGCAAACACAATGGCTCTCCCCCAACATACTCCACTTAATAACCGTACTGAACTCCAGCAAACATGGTGATTCTTTCACCAAACTCAACCTCTGCCAACAGCAAGCTACTTTATTTGCTTTCTCTACTGTAATCATTGACTTTTTTCCACACTATCTGGTGTAGCAACCAAACAGATTCTCTCCTGTACCAGTAGCACTTCAAAACTTTTGAAAATCTTCTGCACTCTACTCGTAGGCCACCTAACCTCCTTTTCTACTTTTTGAAACTCAGCCATTCCTCCAATCAACTACTCCTATAGTAATTAATTATGCATACGCCACATTTCACATGAGCCTGTCTACCATTTTGTATCCTCAAGAGGCCTTACTGGAAGCTGGCAACTCTATAAACTGCTAAAAACACTTTGGCCTTCCCAATCAACTCTGAGGTACTGCATTGTTTTAAATGTGCTTTCTTCCATGCCATTTATTGAATCCCGGATGACAAGCCCTCATTTTTGTAACCCTTTCTACTCTCTCCTGCACTGGTATGCATGTAGGGACTATACACAGGCCATATAGTTCAAAAAGTGTTGCTTGTACCCTGGATTGTAGTAGGACAGAATAACATATTTACAAACATTTGACCTACCAGATGGCACTGGGCTGACCCCACCCCCTTGCATCTAGGGGTTTTGTAGAATATTGTCTCAGAAAAGGAGGGAGGGGATCTGACTCTGCTTGTCAGTCTGCTTTAAACTGATATTAGTTAAGGTGTTTACTAACCTTTAGCAAGTGGGGTTCGATTTCTAGCCAACTGGAGACCACCAACACAGATTAAGCATCCTTCCAAGGCCTCAGAAAGTTCTTGTCCTTTAGATGAATTTAGTCCTGGAAAATGGGTTAGGAGACACCACAGTAATGCAGTACATTTTGGAACATCTGGGATCCACACAACTCTTTTGATGCCACAGTCAATCATTTTATTTGGTTAAAAGGCTCAAGACATATTTTCCTCGAGGTAACATATTTACATGTAGCATACTTTTACTGACTTCTTTATTCCATTTCTAATGACTCTAAGCCATGACACAACACTTATGAGACTGAGGGAGTAGAACCTCCAGCCTACAAATTACTTCCTAGCCAGAGAGCTCCTTCCTGATATCATGCTTTGACCCAGGTGGGGTCATGGCTTCTTTTCTTTCCAGCTATTCCAAATAACGTTGCTGACACTATTTAACCACAGTTTTCCACTGGCAGATTAGAGTGTGAGGAAAATTACCTCACACTTTACTGACAGAGAGGTTTTGCTGCTTTCCCCAATGGTGGGGACAGTTACCTTTTCTTTACTGTCCCAGTGGCTCATTTCTTAAACGGGTAAAACTGGACCCAGTTCTTAATTTAATCCCAAGCATGTCCTTACTACTAGGCATCCCTGCACCAGGACCAGGACAAGAAGACTCTGGGAGGTGGCCTACCTTCTAGAAGCACATAACAGGAGATACCAATGTTTAGAGCAGCCTTTACCTGGTGGACACAGGAAACACAAAGGATAGGAACTGCCACTTCATACCCCTCCAGTTGATCCAGCTGCCACCTGAATGTCTGGGGCCCTATGGCAACCATCATTATCTCTGGACTAGTTTAGGAGATGCCTTGTCTCCTCTAAACTTCTTTTTTGATGCTGCCTCCCTTAATTTCTGCCCCACTGGTGGGTGGCGAGAATGCTCCTGCTGCCTTACTTTGAGCAGAGGTGTTGACAGTCCCCTCGACCACAGGCCTAGCTGGCCTTCACACACTGGGCCACCCAACGCCACACAAAACCGCTGCTCAACTTTCTTTCTCTCTCTCTCTCTCTCGACTCCCCTCACATGTGATAGGTGCAAAACACTAATGCATGCGCATGGCTCACATGCTTTCAGTGCCTTAAAGTGCACCTTTAGTAAGCTCCCTGCAGTGATGGGGTTACATAGGGGTGTGAGTGTTCAACAGCTCATTTAAGGAGGACTAACTATTCACTATGAAGCACATGGTAACTGAGTGGGAAGGACGTTTGGGTAGGCTATGAAGGGATCATTTGGAGATTCAGCCTGTCAGAAGCAGTTGGGCATAGACTAGATAATGCTCAATGAGAGCTGTATGTGTAAGTGCTGGTTTGAAATTTTATTCCTTAGCAGGCTGGAATTTGAGGGGTCCGGGCATGCTGATCTTCACGTCATAGGTGGCGTGGGGGATGTGTTTTAAGGGCTATATCTTTAAGCTCTAATCTGTTCATTGCAGAGAGGATGGTGTAAACATAGAACAAACTGCCTGTGTAAGAGTTGGGCAAGGTGCTATAAACAGGTTCATGAATTTCTGGGATTGGTACAGAATAGTGGGATGATAATTCCAAGAGAAGCAGCTACTGATGTGGAGGTAGGGAGTGAGAGGAAGGGGTTGGGGTGAGGTACCTTTGGAACAGATTGCCTGTGTTAGTGGTGGAGGAGGGACTATAAATAGGTTCATGAATGGCTGTGAATGATACAGTACTGAGGGCTGATATTTCCAAGAGGAGAAGCTGGGAGGAGGAGGTAGGGAATGAGGGAAAGGGCTCATAGCTGGCATCACAGCTGAGGCCCCTCAACATGGTAGGTTAGTGGCATAGGTAGAGTGCTCTTTATAGGCAGACTAGATGTACTCTTTGTCTTTATCTGCAAACAATTTGTGTGTATATAGATATATAGGTATATATATATGTGTAGCTAGATAGAGATAGATATATATAGATATATATTTTTTAAGTTTGGTAACTGGGAGAGACACACTGAGCTGAGGCTGTTTTCCAGGTGTGACCGGGGGATAAGGAGGTGTAATACATAAGTACCTAACTTTGGGCAGGTATAGTAGTATAGAAGCAAGTACATTACTGTGTAGGGTCAGGGAGGTTACAGAAAATCCCTGGAAATGGATGCAGTGCATAAGTGCAGTCTGGTGGGCATGCACATGCTTTCAATGCCTCCGATAAAGTCAGTGAGCCACTGGAACAAGTTCAGTCCTTCAAGTACCTGGGGGTCACCATTGATGACTGCCTCACCTTCACCCAACACATCGACACAGTGGTAGAGGCAGTGAACACCAAGCTGGGTGTACTACATAGGCATAAAAAGTATCTCACTCCAGAGGACCTCTGTCTCTCAGTCTCCAGCTCCATCCTTTCTACCATCGACTATGGATTGGTGGTCTACGGCACAGCAACAGACACTGCACTAAAAAGGATTCACATTGCTCTCAACAAGGCATGTAGGCTCACAATGGCTGCAGATTGAAATACCTACACCTTCTCCTTATACAAGGAGACCAATTGGCTGCCACTAAAGAACAGGATTATAGTCCAAACATTCTCCCTGGAAAAAAGACGCTAATGGGTAAAACTGCCCCATGCATTTCTAGCATCCTAACACCAATTGCTACCAGCTATACCACCAGAGGCAGGATGAGGGGGGCCCTATCAACACCTTTCCGCTAAACTGTGCAGGGACAGCGTGCTTTCAGCTATAGGGCCCCCCAATGGCTCAATGAAATCCCAGCGCACATTCTAAACTCCCAATGCATCTCGCAATTCAAAAATGGCCTAAGGCAACGCCTTCTTACTAGGACAGTTTGTGACTGCCTGTAGGACTTCTAACACCTCATAATGCCCACTCATCCACATTCTCCTTCCCTTCCTTTTACCCCACTCTTCCCTCTTGCCCTATCCTCTGTCTTCCTCTCCCTCTGTGCCTTTTCTCCCACTGGATCAACCTTAAAACCAACCTACTACCACAACCTCCTAGACAAAGCCACTTCTTTTGACAGCCCTACTCCCCCAGTCTCCTGTCCCCCTCACCTTGACACCTCCTTGGACTCTCACACTAGGTGTCACACCTCTTTATCTCTTTCACTACATATAAACACTGTCCTTTACCCTAGTTACATACTAACATACTAAAATGCCAGCAGAATAGGCCTAACGGTTTTTCGTGTCTGCTCGTTTGGTCAGCCCCCACCCTGGGTGCTGACCTTACTGCCCCCCCTCGCCTTCTCTGGCTTCTTCCTTCCCAGTCCCGGATATTCTTGCTGCATTGGATTTTGCTTCCAGAACCCTTCCCCTGTACCTGTCCCACCCCCTCTTGACCCTCTCCACCATCTCTGCCTCCACCAGCCCCCTAGGCAGCGCATTCCATGGCTCCACCACCCTCTCAGTGAAGTAGCACCTCCTTCTTCTCCTTTCTCCCCTGAATCTTCCCCCCTCCAGCTTCCACATGCCCTCTAGTGGCCCCTCCTCCTTCCTTCAGGCACCCTGACTGTTCCTCCCCATTTCCATCTCTTCATGTACCTGAAGACCTATCATGTCCCCCCGGTCCTTCTCTTCCAATGTGGCATGTTTAGCTCCATCGAGCCTCTCCTCATAGGTCCTGTCCCCAAGCCCCAAATCATTTTGGTTGCCCTCCTCTGGACCCTCTCCAGGGTTTAATGTTCTTCTTTAGTGTGGCCTCCAAAAGCTGCACGCAGTACTCAAGTGCGGCCTCACCAAGCAGTTATACAGAGGGAGTATCACTTCCTCCTTCTGAGGGTGATCCCCTAGCATGCATCCCAGCATCCTGTTGGCCTGGCTGCTGCCCTCCTACAAGTCTCAGAGTTGTTCATCATACATCCACCACCACCCCAGGTCCCTCTCAGCCATCGAGACTTGTAGCATTTCCCCTAGGGTGTACACTTGGCCGGGTTTCTGGCCCCAGGTGGAGTACCTTGCATTTCCCTGCATTGAACATCAGCTTCCACTTTCTAGACCATCTTTCCAGAGCCTCCAGGTCCCCCTGTAGGGCCACCCTCCCCATCTCCCCATCCACCACCGCCCCCAGTTTTGAGTCATCCGCAAAGAGACTCATCTCACTCCTGATTTCTGTCCTTATGTCAGAGACGTAGGCATTGAACAGGAGGGGCCCAAGGACTGATCCCTGTGGGACCCCACTAATGACCCTCCTTGGGGATGAGACTATCCCACCAACTACGACCCTCTGGGTCCGGTCCTGGAGCCAATTGCCTATCCATCTGATCATCTGGTTCCCCACCCATTTCTCCAACTTTCCAACAGGCCCATGTGAGGAACAGAGTCAAATGCCT
Organism: Neoceratodus forsteri; assembly: GCA_016271365.2. Lineage (NCBI taxonomy): Eukaryota > Metazoa > Chordata > Ceratodontiformes > Ceratodontidae > Neoceratodus > Neoceratodus forsteri. The sequence continues at coordinate 472,754,304 of CM057457.1, read as the reverse complement.
TGCTGAAGTCTAGAAAGAGGACATCCACTGGTCTACCCAGGTCCAGGCACTCATCACCAGTCATAGAACTCCACAAGGTTTGTCTGACACGATTTCCCCGGGACGAATCCATGCTGTCTATCGTCCAGGCACCCTGACTTTTCCAGGTCCCCCCCAGCCTCTCCTTGACAATGCCCTCCATCACCTTGCCCACCACCGATGTCAGGCTGACAGGCCTGTAGTTCCCTGCCACCTCCCTTGATCCCCCCTTGTGGATAGACACTATATGTGCCACCTTCCAGTCCTGGGGCACCCACCCTGTCCTCAGAGAGATGGTGAAAAGCTCCACCAGGGGTTTTGCCAGGACATCCGCAAGTTCCTTCAGCACTCTGGGATGTAATTTATCCGGCCCCGGTGCTTTCTCCGTCTTAAGGGAGCTGAGAGCTTCCCTCACTCTCTGCTGTGATTTCTTCCGGTACCTCTTCTCCCTCTGCCCTCCCCTCCTGCCATGATGCCTCCCCTGTCCCCAGACCCGCCCGATCGGTAAGGGTGCCCCCCTCCTCATTATCTCTGTCTCCTCCCCTGTATGATGCAGCACCCCCATTTTCCTTGGTGAAAACTGAGGTGAAGTACTCATTTAGTACCTCAGCCTGCTCCCCTGGGTCTTGTGCCCATCTCTCCCCTGATTTAGTCCTGCTAATCTGCCCCTTCACCCTTCGTTTTTCCACAATGTATCTAAAGAACCCCTTGTTCCCTCTCCTAATTTCCCTGGCCAGGTTCTGCTCCTTCCTTGCCTAGCCACCCTCTCCACCCTAGTGGCCCTTCTAGCCATCAGTTCATACTCCCCTCAATCCCTTTCACTCCTTGAGCACTTGAATTGCTTATAGGCTGCCTTCTTTCCCTGCACCACCTCCTGGACTTCCCTGGTCCACCAGCAGGGTTTTCAGGCCCTACCACATTTTCATATTACTCTTGCACAGGTGCTGGTAGCATCCTGCACCCCTCTCCTGATGATTTCCCACCTACTATCAGCGTCCATGTCTGACCCAATCACATCCAAATGCTCCTTAAGGATCCTTCCCATTTCCTTAAAATTCGTCCCCCTTAAGTCAGTTACCTCCGTCTTTGTGCAGCCTTCTAGCCCTCCTAGGTCCAGGCAGAACCAGACCGTGGCATTGTCACTCCCCACCAATGGGTCCTTTATCTCCAGGCCCCCAATCTGGTCACTGTCTGCCAGGACCACATCCAGTACCCACGCCTCCCTGGTCGGTTCCCCCAAGTTGAATGTTGAATGCTCTTGATGCTGTACTATCACCATTGGTACTATGAATGACATTGTAACCTTATTGTATACTAGCTACCTACTATTCGAGTATTGTATGTAAACTGTTTGTTATTGCTGTCATTTTCACTGTTTGATGTGGAACCTTTGTAAAAGAGCTCTGAGCTCAAAGGTATGATCCAAATCTCTAAATAAATAAATTTTAAAAAAATAAGTTCAGAAGGAGAAATACATATGTACATAATGTTGATAATGTTGGACAGGTTACAGTATAACTGAAGCAAAATACAGTACATTAGTACATAGGGTCAGGCAGGTTACAGTAGTTGCCTGGTTAAGGAGGCAATACATAGGCACAGAGTGTCATTAATAAGGTCTAGAGACAATACATAGGTACAGAGTGTCATTAAAAGGGTAAGGAAACAATATATAAGTACAGAGTGTCATTAATAGGGTAAGGAGACAATATATAGATACAGAGTGTCATTAATAGGGTAAGGAGACAATATATAGGTCCAGAGTGTCATTAATAGGATAAGTAGGGAATATACAGGTGCAGAATGTCATTAATAGGGTAAAGGGGCAATATACAGGTACAGAGTGTCACTAATAGGGTAATGGGGCAATATATAGGTACAGAGTGTCATTAATAGGGTAAGGAGGCAATATATAGGTCCAAAGTGTCATTAATAGGATAAGCAAGCAATATACAGGTACAGAATGTCATTAATAGGGTAAAGAGGCAATATACAGGTACAGAGTGTCATTAATAGGGTAATGGGGCAATATATACTCTAGGTACAGAGTGTCATTAATAGGGCAAGGAGGCAATATACAGGTACAGAGTGTCATTAATAGGGTAAGGAGGCAATACACAGGTACAGAGTGTCTTTAATAGGGTAATGAGGCAATATACAGGTACAGAGTGTCATTAATAGGATAATGAGACAATGTACAGGTACAGAGTGTCATTAATAGGGTAATGAGGCAATATACAGGTAAAGTGTCATTAATAGGGTAAGGAGGCAATATACAGGTACAGAGTGTCATTAATAGGGTGAGGAGACAATACACAGGTACAGAGTGCCATTAATAGGGTAAGGAGGAAATATATAGATACAGAGTGTCATTAATAAGGAGGCAATGCATAGGTACAGAATGTTATTAATAGGGTAAGGAGGCAATACATATGTACAGCATGTCATTACTATGGTAAGGAGACAATATATAGCTACAGAGTGTCATTAATAGGGTAAGGAGACACTACATAGGTACAGATTATCATTAATAGAGTAAGGATTCAATATATAGCTACAGAGTGTCATTAATAGGGTAAGGAGACAATATATAGGTACAGATTATCATTAACAGGGTAAGAAGGGAATACATAGGTACAGTGTGTCATTAATAGGGTAATGAGGCAATACACAGGTACAGAGCTGTGGGGCAGCAGTTTTCTGTGAGACATGCTGGAAATTGCATTGCTGCCCTATTGCAGGCAACTGTCAGCTCTGAGGGAGAAGGTTTCCAACCTCCAGGCAGAACTGGCAAGGACTAGGGAAGCCACCCCCACCCAAAGAGCACCAGTGCCACATCCACTGCCTCAGAGGTTGCCAAGTATGTGAAGCAGTTGGACCACAGTGGGCTCTGGGAGGGTGAGGGTGGTGCAACAGAGGTGCATCCCTCTAGTTGTACCTCTACGCAATTCATATGACATTCTGGCAGAGCAAGGTTCCTATAATGACACCCTCAGTGGAGACCAAGAATGCTGAGGACATCCACAAGGGAGACCCACAAAAGGGTGGCAAGGGTCACCACAGGGAAAGGAAGTAGCTTCTGGTAAGGGACTCAATTGTTAGGAGGGGGAACAGGATACTGGAGGGGGAGAGGGAGATAAGGTGTTTGCCTGGTGCCATGGCTTGGAGTGACAGGAAGTGAATCCTCAGGATTGCAGGAGCAGCATCACAGGAGAGGGAACTAAATATCATTGTCCACCTTGGACAAATGACCTAGCTTGGCATGAGATCAGTGCAGTGCAGTGCAGTATGAGTTTGTGGAGTTGGGGAGGGGCCTCAGACAGGTAGCAAGCATGGTAACCCTCTCAGAGATGCTGCCAATTTATGGCATGGGTGAGGCTAGGGTACTGCACACCGTGCAGTTCAATGAATGGTTGCGAAACTGGTGCAGAGCACATGACTTTGGCTTCATTGGGGACTGGGGGTCCACCCGGAGAGATGTAGGTCTATACTGGCATGATGGTCTACATCTGTCCAGGAACGGAACCAAGCTCCTAGGTGATAGGTTTAAATGCTTCCTTGGCAACATTTTAGACTAGCCAAGGGGGGAGGTGCTGATAGGAAGCAGGACATTTCAAGCATCCCACCCCACAAAATATGGCAGGTAGTAAGGTAAACACTGAGGAACAGAGCTTGACAGAGGACAGGACAGGGGTAAATGGAAAAATAGAGGCAGTAAGGGCAGGGATGGGGAAAAAAGGATAATGCCAACATTAAATGTAAGGCAGTGAGTACCGATGCCTGTAGTCTGGGAAACAAGCTTCCTGAGCTAGTAGCCCTGATGGAAGAGGAACACTTGAATATTGTGGCAGTTATGGAAACATGGTACACAGAGAACCATGACTGGGATGTCAACATACCAGGGTACACAATCTACAGAAGGGACAGGGAGGGTAAAAGAGGAGGTGGAGTAGCTCTCTACATAAGGGAAGGGATCAAAGCTACAGAACTGAAAGGTGGAAAGATGGAAGGGGAACACTTAGATATTGTGGCAGTCATGGAAATCTGATACACAGAGAACCATGACTGGGAAGTCAACATATGAGGGTACACAATCTACAGAAGGGAAAGGGAGGGTAAAAGAGGAGGTGGAGTAGCTCTCCACATAAGGGAAGGGATCAAAGCTACAGAACTGAAAGGTAAAGGGGGAGGACAAGAGGCACTGTGGGTCAAATTGGAGACAGGGAGCGGCATCACAATCTGCACAGGGGTTATATACGGACCCCTGTCTCAGGAGAAGGAGGAAATGGACAAGAAAATGATAGAAGACATTCTCAGAATGGCTGGAAAAGGGGAGATATTGTTGATGGGGGACCTGAATATGCCAGATGTTAACGGGACGACATGTACTGCCACCACATCAAGAGCAGGGTAATTTTCGATGCCCTACAGGGGGCATGCCTTAGACAGCTAGTGTTGGAACCCACTTGGGAGGGAGCAATATTAGACCTGATACTCTCAAATGGAGAGAGGATCACAGATTTAGAAGTGAGTTGCCATCTGGGAACAAGCGACCACCACACAGTGTGGTTCACAATAAGCACAACCATGGAGACAAGCCATACAAAAACAAGGATATTGGACTTTAGAAGGGCTAGACTTTGGCAAAATGGGTGAATACCTAAGAATGTACTAGCAAATGGCCAGAAAGGAGGGTGGAAGAACAATGGAGAAAAATCAAAACTGCCATCATGGAGGCAACAAGCCTTTGTGTGAAACAAATAAAACAAAGCAGAGTAAAAAACCACTATGCTTCTCAAAAGAGGTGGCAGGGAAGGTTAGGGAGAAAGAGGTAGCATTCAAAAAGTATAAGGAATCACAGAAGGAACATGACAGGGAACTGTGTCAGTTAAAGCAGAAAGAAGTGGGGAAGGCATTCAGAATAGCAAAGACCCAAACCAAGGAAAAGATAGCCAACTCAGTTAAGAAGGGGGATAAAACCTTTTATAGGTACTTTAGGGAGCATAGAAAGGTTAATGGAGGGACAGTGAAGATTAATAAAGGAGAGGGGAGGTGGGCAGAGGGAGACAGTGAAAAGGCAGAGATACTGAATGAATACTTTTGCTCAGTATTCACAATAGAAGAAAAAGAGGAGTTACCTAAACTAAACAATAAAAGCACTCTGATCAGGGGGGTTGACAGCAGTCCATTTACAGAAGAAAGAGTCCTGAAAGAATGCCTAAAACTTAAGGTGGACAAAGCAATGGGGCCCTTCTGGATTTACCCCAGAATCCTAAAAGAACTAAGGGGGGACCTAGTAACACCACTGACTACCCTTATTAACAAATCTTGGGAGGATGGAGTGGTACCTGAGGACTGGAGGAGGGTGGATGTGGTTCCCCTTCACAAAAGTAGGAGCAAGGCAGAAGCAGGAAACTACAGACCTGTTAGTTTGACCTCAGTGATAGGGAAAATGATGGAATCACTTCTGAAAGAAAGAATTGAGATTACCTAGAGGCCAGCGGGGCACAGGACCCAAGGCAGCATGGATTCACAGCAGGATGGTCATGTCAGACGAATCTAACTGATTTCTTTGACTGGGTGACCAAAGTAGTAGATCAGGGAGGGGCTGTGGACATGGCCTACGTAGACTTTAGCAAGGCATTTGACACAGTCCCACACAAAAAATTAATAATCAAGTTAGCTAGCCTGGGAGTGGGTCCCAGGGTGGTAGTCCTGGGCAGCAAACTGGCTGCACAACAGGACACAGAAGGTAATAGTAAGTGGAACTCACTCCAAAGAAAAGGGGGTTACTAGTGGAGTACCTCGGGGTTCAGTACTGGGTCCAGTCTTCTTTAATGTCTTTATAGGTGACATCACAGCTGGTATGGAAGGAAAGGTATGCCTCTTTGCAGATGACACAAAGATCTGTAACAGAGTTGATACACAAGGGGGGGTAGAAAGGATGAGAAGAGACTTGGCAAGGTTGGAGGAATGGTCAGACATATGATAACTTAGATTCAGTGCAAAGAAGTGCAAAGTAATGCACCTTGGAAACAGAATCTCAGGAGAAGAGTACACAGTGGCAGGGGAGGTACTAACAACAACAATAATGGAAAGGAACCTGGGGATAGTCATATCAGGTGACCTAAAGGTGGGCAGGCAATGTGAGAGGTCAGTAAGGAGAGCCAGGGAGATACTGGGATGCATAGGGAGAGGCATCACAACTAGAAAAAGGGAAGTGGTTATCCCTCTGTACAGACAGTTGGTGAGACCCCATCTGGAGTACTATATGCAGTTTTGGAGACGCCATCTCCGCAAGGACATAGATAGGATGGAAGCAATCCAGAGGACGGCAACTAAAATGGTGCAGGGTCTGCATCAGAAACCATATGAAGAGAGACTGAGAGAGCTTAATATGTATACCCTTGATGAAAGGAGGTTTGGGAGGACATGATTGAAACTTTTAAGTACCTAAAGGGAATCAGAAAAGTCCAGGAGGGTAGCATCTTTCAGAAAAAGAGATGTGTAAGAACAAGGGGGCACAATTTAAAGATAGAGGGGGGATGGCTGAGGGGAAATATGAGGAAATATTTTTCACGGAGAGAGTGGTGGATGCATGGAACCACCTTCCTGGGGAGGTTGTGGGGTCTAAAACAGTGGGGGAATTCAAACATGCATGGGACAGACATAAGGCAATTATAGTGGGGAGTACGAGGAAGTATGCTGTTGGTTAACTAGAATCTGCAGTTTATCCAATAGATAGGGAAATGGGCAGACAGGGTGGGCCAAGTGATCCTTATCTGCCATCAAAGTCTGTGCTTCTATGTAGAGTGTCATTAATAGGGTAAGAAGGCAAAATACAGGTACAGAGTGTTATTAATAAGGTACGGAGATAATATGCAGGTACAGAGTGTTATAGCAGATAACAGGAAGTGCTGAGAGTGAGGAGAACAATTAGTGGGAAGGCACAAACTAGTATATGAATCAGAGTAGGATTTATGAATTAACATGGGGAAGTGGATAATAGACAGTGCTGAGAGTGAGGAGAACAGTTAGTGGGAGGGCACAAACTAGTAGATGAATCAGAGTAGGATTTATGAATTAACATGGAGAAGGGGATAATAGGCAGTACTGAGAGCAAGGAGAACAATTAGTGGAGACACAAACTAGGACATGAATCAGAAGGATTTATGAATTAACATGGGGAAGTGGATAATAGTGCTGAGAGTGAGGAGAACAATTAATGGGAGGGCACAAACTAGTACATAAATCAGAGTAGGGTTTATGAATTAACATGGGGAAGTGGATAATAGGCAGTGCTGAGAGCAAGGGGGACGTCAGTGGGAGGCACAAACTAGTACATGAATCAGAGTAGGATTTATGAATTAACATGGGGAAGGGGATAATAGGCAGTGCTGAGAGTGAGGAGAACAGTTAGTGGGAGGGCACAAAGCCACAAACTAGTATATGAATCAGAGTAGGATTTATGAACTAACATGGTAAGGGGATCATAGGCAGTAATGAGAGTGAGGAGAACAATTAGTGGAAGGGCACAAACTAGTACAGGAGTCAGAGCAGGATTTATGAATTAACTTACGGAATGAGATAATAGGTAGTACTGAGAGTGAGGAGCACAATTAGTGGGAGGCACAAACTAGTGCATGAATCAGAGTAGGGTTTATCAATTAACATGGGAAGGGGATCAAATGAAATCAAACTTTATTTGTAAAAGGCGCCTTTCCCAACCAAGGTGCCTGTACATAACATAATAAAAAATCTATAAATAATTAAAATAATAATTAAAATTAATCCAAGGCAGCAACATTAAAAATCATTACATGCAAGGCTAAAAATAAATGTTTTTAATGCCCCCTTAAAGCTTTGGACGGTCGGGCAATCTCGCAACTGATGAGGTAGAGAATTCCACAGGGTTGGGGCCATAAAACTAAAAGATCTGGCCCCAGATGTCATTAAACAAACCCTGGGAATCTCCAGCAGTCACTCGTCAGTGGATCAGAGACAGCGAGTGGGACAGTAGGGACAAAGGAGATCTTTCAGGTAACCAGGTCCCTGATTGTGTATGGCCTTATAGGTCAGCATACCGACCTTGAAGGTGATTCGCCAGCATATTGGCAGCCAATGCAGTCCGAAGAGCACAGGCGTTATGTGACTGGCCCTAGAAGAACCAGTTAATAGCCTGGCTGCTGCATTCTGCACTAGCTGCAAGCGGCGAATATCAACCCCCGGTAGCCCAAGGTAAAGGGCGTTGCAGTAGTCAAGGCAGGAGGTAACGAAGGCGTGTGCCAAAGTAGAAAGATCATCGGGAGGAACCAGGTGCTTCACCCGGGTGATGTTTCTCAGATGGTAAAAAGAGGCTTCGACAACTGTCGACACCTGAGACCTAAGTGTCAAACAGTCATCAAACACAACGCCCAGGTTCTGCACCCGGTCTGAGGTAGTTAGCTGAACACCCCCAAGCCATAGACCCGAAGATGATCCCGCCAACAAACCGCCTCCCAGCAACCTGGGTCCACAACCAACACCTCAGTTTTCTCTGGATTCAACCTCCGCCAACTCACATTCATCCAATCCTGGATTTCGGTGAGACAGTTGTTAAAGACCGAAATGGCAGCATCTTGGCCGGGCACAAAGGACATGTACAGTTGAGTATCATCTGCATAGCAGTGAAAACTCAAACCGTACCGCCTAATAATCGCTCCCAATGGCAGCATGTACACCGCAAACAACATGGGTGCCAAAATGGAGCACTGCGGCACCCCACAGGATAGGGGGAATGATGCCGAGGAAAAAATCCCAGACACCACCCTCTGAGTCCTACCCTCGAGGAAAGATTGAAACCAACTGAGGACTGTACCAGTCAAGCCTACAGATAAACAGCAAGCTCTCCAATAGCATACCATGGTCCACGGTGTCAAATGCTGCAGAGAGATCAAGAAGGACCAAGATGGAACGGGTCCTTCAATCTCTCGCTATTAGGAGGTCATTTAGTACCCGGACAAGAGCTGTCTCGGTACTATGTCTCTTCCTAAATCTGGACTGGAGAGAATCATAGACATTGTGGCTGGTCAAATGATCATCCAGCTGCGATGCGATCACCTTCTCAATAACCTTACCCACAAAGGGCAGGTTAGAGACAGGCCTGTAGTTAGCCAGACAATCCAGTTCCAAGTAGGACTTCTTAAGAAAGGGCTGAACCGCAGCCTTCGTCAGAGGATTTGGAAAAATTCCCTTCTCCAAAGACCTCCAGACTATCTCAGCAAGGACTGGACCGATTTTATCCACACAGCCCACTAAGAGACGTGTGGGGCCCGGGTCCAAACCACAGTTGGTCAGATGCAATAACTGGATGACCATCACAATGTCACTGATTGTGGGAAGGCTGAAGTCAAACCACACAAACTGGGTGTCTGACATCTCCTGCCAGCCATCACAGCTCCCATTAGGGAGGGTCAAGTGGATATCAGACCTGATTGTGGCATCCTTATCTGAAAAGAATTGAGCAAACTTCTCACACCATTCTTGAGAAAAAGCTCTTCTGGGCTGAAGACAGATTGGATTGCACAATCTGTCCACAGTCCGGAAAAGCTGAGCTGGCCGATTCTGTGCAGCAGCGATCTTTCTGGACAGGAATTCTGCCTTCTTATGAGAAATTGCTGATTGATAGACCACATAATGGTCTATCAAACTAAGTTTGTCACAATCCAGGCCCGATTTCAGCCGGCACCTCTCTAACTTTCATCTGACTCTCCTCCGCTCCCTCAGAGTCTCATCAAACCAGGGCGACCTGGGGCAAAGAGTGAGGGGACGAATACGAACAGGAGCAATGGAATCCAGGGCCCCTACTACCGCCTTATTACAGGCAAGTACTAGGTCCCCTGGATCCATGCAATCACTCGGTAAACCCGATAGGTCCAGTACCGCTATCAGGCCCTCTGGGGAAACACCCCTCAAAGGGCGGTACCGGGCCATCTCCATAGGGGCTGGCCTACTAGGGGTGGCCTCAAACCTGAACCCAATGGTATAATGGTCAGACCACCCAACTGGTTCCACCACCAAATCGGATATCTCCATCCCCAATAGGAACACCAAGTCCAATGAGTGACCACCAATATGGGTTGAGGAAGAAATAACCTGTGTAAAGCCCAGTGAAATCATTAACTGGCGGAAGTCCTGACCAAATTGCAAGAGTTCATCGTCAACCCAAGCATTGAAATCCCCCAGAACCAACCATCTGGGGGATCCCAATGTCAGGTCCACAATGAAGTCTGTGACTTCCCGCAGGAAAACATTCCCATCACCTGGTGGACGGTAGACAAGAAGTATCCTGCACCCCACACACTCGCCATGATACATTCAAAGGAGTTGGTAGTTCCCACTGGTACCTCCATTAGGCCCAGTTCTGATCTAAAACAGATAGGAACACCCTCGCCTCTACAATCCATCCTAGGGCGGTGTATCACCAAATACCTGGCCGGAATTGCTGATGCCAAAACTGGGCCAGCATTCTCATCCAGCCAGGTTTCGGTGATGCACACCAGGTCAGACGATCCAACAAAATCTGCTATAATAGCGGTTTTGTTTTTAATAGACCTGACGTTGCATAACACCACCCGAGTAGGGATGAGAATCCGAGGATGACTGTGCTACCTGCTGACTACAAGCAGAACCCTTGGGTATGGGAACCAGACAGGGAGGACCCCTTTCCTGGACCCATTTTGCCCCAGGGCGTCTCCTTGTCCTCACTATCCCTATCCACCCACTCCTTTCCATTCCCTCTCCAGGCCCAACCTTCGTCCTCCTCCTCTTTCTAACAATCCCCAGAGCCCTACAGTGTCTGTACACCTCTGGCGATAGAGGAGGACAAAAAAAAGGACAAAGGTCCCTGAGCCTGGAGGGGGAATAATACCCGACCGTCCTTATGCCTTCACAACACATCTTTACCACACTAAGCAAATACCAGCAAGTAAACAGCTCCAAAATACAGATTTAACCCACACCCAAACATACAATACTCAAATACTCTAACAAACGTCCACAAAAACTAAACAAATACAATACCCTATATGAAAATTTAGCAGCACAATATAAAAGTCCGAGTTAGGAAACAATCATAGTCAAATAGATCTCACAGTTTTTGAGTTATTTTGGTCTGAAGAGCTCCCACCTCTTAAGACATGACCAGAGAGGATGGCCAGATTCAACTCTCACTTTAATGTGACCAACCAACCAGAGCTTAATGGAAAAGAAAAACTGTTTTTGTAAGGCACTCTCACTGCCAATGTATATCCAATAGATCGTAAGGACAGTCAGTTCCAATTCTCATTTTTTTTCCTTTTTAAAGCAAGAATCCCATCTCTTAATGCATAACATGAAGTCAAAGAAAATTCAGCTCACCCAGATCGGTCCACGACTCCACAGAGAATCCTTTATAGATCCAAGTCCAGTATATAGATCTTTTTAGGAACTTCCAGTTAAAAGTTGATTCCACACCACACCGACATGTACCTAACCCCCCCACAACTGCCTTCACAGCTGTTGAGGCTGGCACAGATAGTGACCGGAGTGCCAGATAAGATTGATTTAAACAAAAGACCCTACCCAGCATAAACCCGAGGGGTAGCCATCTCCGAGCCCGCGACTACAGCCCACAGGCTAAGCCAGCCAATTAGTTGACCTCCCCCGGCTGCTTAGGAAGCAAATCAGCCCCTGCCCACTTTCCAGCAGACCACAAGCCCAAGCTTCCTGCCCGACTTGGCAGAAACTCGAAGGCCACCCTCCCCAGGTAGGAGAAGGGAATCCCTGCTCACAATCCTCGCTACTCAGTTTCCACAAAAACTATGCTGTTACTGCTTGGATTCAGCCACTGGGATACTCCGACTCTCCGTGAAATCCCCAGATATTCCAGAGGATCTATTTCTCCAAACTAGGGGACTACAGGACTTCCCCACTCACAGCTCTTCCATAACAGAGGTCGGTACCACTCTGTTTCAGTCCGACCACCAAACAGCTTGTGCAAAATCTGATTCTTCATGAGCCCGCTGCTGTAGTTCCTTCCTCCAGGACATCAAATCTCTCCTCTGAGTCTCCTCCTTTGCTCCTCGAGTCTCCTCTAGTCGTACACCAACACTCCAGGCAGGTAAGGGACCCGACAAATTGAACAGACCTCCAGGTTTTACTGGAAACATCCAGAGCAATATCTTGGGCACTGGATAAAGCAGAAAAAATTATGCATAAAAAGGTTTCCTGCCTCTGTTTAAACTCCCAAAAAACCCTCTCTAAGCCCGATGCGCCACTCAATTCTCACTAACTCACTTAAATTTTCCCTAACTTAGTATCAAAATTAATTATACTAACTAAAAAACAAAAGAAAACTGAAAAATGACTTATTACAAAATAAACTAAAAACAAGACTGGTGCTATAGCTTGTTGTGGACTAGCCCAGTGTGGCCGCCATCTTGAATAATAGGCAGTGCTGAGAGTGAGGAGAACAATTAGTGGGAGAGCACAAACTAGTTCATGAATCAGAGTAGGATTTATGAATTAACGTGGGGAAGGAGATAATAGGCAGCGCTGAGAGTTAGGAGCACAATTAGTGGGAGGCACAAACTAGTACATGAATCACAGTAGGATTTATGAATTAACATGGGAACGGGGATAATAGGCAGTGCTGAGAGTGAGGAGAACAATTAGTGGGAGGCATAAACTAGTACACGAATCAGAGTAGGATTTATGAATTAACATGGGGAAGGAGATAATAGGCAGCGCTGAGAGTTAGGAGCACAATTAGTGGGAGGCACAAACTAGTACATGAATCACAGTAGGATTTATGAATTAACATGGGAACAGGGATAATAGGCAGTGCTGAGAGTGAGGAGAACAATTAGTGGGAGGGCACAAACTAGTACATGAATCAGAGTAGGATGTATGAATTAACATGGGGAAGGGGATAATAGACAGTGCTGAGAGTGAGGAGAACAGTTAGTGGGAGGGCACAAACTAGTACATGAGACTGAGACAGGGAGATTGATTAAGCAGCCATAGCTTTCTTGAATCAAGGAGGTTATTTTCTAGACTACACTGAACTGAATTATTACTTTTTGGACCTGTGTAAGTAACTAGTATTGATTCTGTTTTTGGGGTGGACGTTTCTTAGTTTTAACTTTAATTTGCCTGGGAGGAACTGTAGCTGGGAGATATTTGCAGTCAGTTGTGACTAGACCTCTTACTTAGCCTTTGTGAATTAAGTGTCTGAAAGGAAGGAAGGCACTCCCCAGGGTGGAGGGTAAGAGTTGTAGGTGATTGTTTCTGGATGGCATAGGTCCTCAGGATCGTGGGAGCAGTGGCAAGGGGGAGGGAGCCGGATGTTATTATCCACCTAGTGATGAATGACCTGGCTGAGAATGGGATCAGAGCAGTGCAACAGGAGTTTGTGGAGTTGGGGAGGGGCCTTAGACAAGTAACACACACGGTAACTTTCTCGGAAGTGCTACCTGTCTATGGCATGGATGAGGCTAGGGCACTCCGCACCATGGGATTCAATGACTTGTTGAAAAGCTGGTGTAGAGCTCAGGGATTTGGCTTCATTGGTAACTGGGGCTCCACCTGGAGGGATGCAGGCCTATACAGGCACGATGGTCTGCATTTATCTGGGAGGGGAACCAGGATCCTAGGTGATAGGTTTAAATGCTTCAGTGGCAAGCATTTAAACTAGCCAAGGAGGGAGGCACTGAAGAGGAGAAGGGAAATCCTAGCCCCCCAAAAAAATCAGGGTAATTAGTGAGGTAAACACCAAGATAGAGCAGTCGATATGGAGAAGTGGAGGGGTAAATGGAGAAAAAGACAAAGGCAGTAGGGACAGGGATGGGACAAAAAGAAATAAAGCCATAAAAAAGGAGGGTAATGAGTACCAATGCCCGTAGTCTAGGTAAAAAGCTCCCTGAAATGGTGGCCTTGATGGAAGAGAGATGCCTGGATATTGTGGCAGTCAAAGAAGCATGGTACACAGAGAACCATAACTGGGATGTCAACATACCAGGGTACACAATCTACAGGAGGGACAGGGAGGGAAGAAGAGGAAGAGGAGTAGCTCTCTATGTAAGGGAAGGGATCAAAACAACAGAACTAAAGGGTAAACAGGGAGGAGAGGAGGCACTGTGGATCACCCTGGAGACTGGTAATGACTCCACAATTCACACAGGGGTTGTATGCAGACCCCCGTCTCAGGGGGAAGAAATGGACAAGGAAATGATAGAAGGCATCCTTGGGATGGCAGAGAAAGGGGAGATATTGCTGATGGGGGACCTGAATATGCCAGTTGTTGACTGGAGCACCTTTGCTGCAGCCACATCTAAGAGCAGGGCCATTCTCGATGCCCTACAGGGGGCATGCCTCAGACAGCTAGTTTTGGAACCCACTCAGGAGAGAGAAATCTTAGATCTGGTACTCTCAAATGGGGATGGAGAAGATCTCTGATCTTGAAGTGGGTAGCCATCTGGGAACAAGTGACCACCAAACAGTGTGGTTCACGATAAACTTAGCTGTAGAGTCAAGCCACACAAAAGTGAAGGTACTGGACTTCAGGAGAGCTGATTTTGTCAAATGGAGAGTGCCCAGAAAAGCACTAGCAAACAGGCAAGAAGGTGGGTGGAGCAACAATGGGGAAACATCAAACCAGCATCACAGAGGCAACAAGCCTTTGTGTGAAGCTAATAGCAAATCAAAATATAAGAAAAAATACTATGGTTCTCAAAAGAAGTGGCGGGAAGGTAAGGAGAAAAGATAGCATTCAGGAAGTATAAGAAAACACAGAAAGAGCAGGACAGAGAACTGTACCTGTTAAAGCAGAAGGAAGGGTAAGGCAGTCAGAATAGCAAAGGCCCAAACTGGGAAAGGATAGCCAACTCGGTTGAGAAGGGGGATAAAATCTTTTCTAGGTACATTAGGGAGCAATGAAAGACTAAGGCAGGGATACTGAGGCTGAACAAAGAGGAAAGTGGTTGGGCAGAGAGCGACAGTGAAAAAGCAGGGATACTGAACAAATACTTCTGCTCAGTATTCACAATGAAAAAGCAAGGGGAAATACCAAATCAGGTCAGTATAAGCACTCTGGATAGGGGGGTTGATATTAGTCCTTTCACAGAAGAAAGGGTTCTGAAAGAACTCTTAAAACTGATGGTGGTTAAAGCAATGGGGCCTGATGGGATTATCCCCAGAATTCTAAAAGAACTAAGGGGAGAACTAGTAACATCACTGACTACCCTCTTTAATAAATCATAGAAACATAGAAACATAGAAGTTGACGGCAGATAAGGACCGCAAGGCCCATCCAGTCTGCCCATTTCTTTTTCTACCTTATAAATGTGCCATCGGCCTTTGCTATGTCAGTGACCTATCTATTCATAGTCATTTGTATTGCTCCCTTATGCCTATCCCATGCCTGTTTGAAGCCCTGCACTGTATTCATAGCCACTACTTCTTGTGGTAAGCCATTCCATGCATCTACCACCTTTCTGTGAAAAAGAATTTCCTCACATTCCCCTTAATCGGCCTCCCTCTAATCTCATGTGCTGTGTCCTCTTGTCCTGCTATTTTTCTTATATTTAAACATGTTGACTCTTTCACCTTGTTTATGCCCTTAAGGTGTTTAAATGTCTCGATCATATCACCTCTCCCTCCTTTGCTCCAGGGTCATACATATTGAGCTCCGTTAATCTGTCCTCATATGTCTTCTGGATGCAGTCCCTGCACCATTTTGGTTGCCCTTCTCTGGACTGCCTCAATTTGGTTAATGTCCTTGTGAAGGTGTGGCCTCCAATACTGCCATGCAGTACTCCCAGATGGGGCCTAACTCAATGTCTTGTACAGAGGATTATTACCTCCCTCTACGACTTGTGATACCCTTACTAATACACCCTAACACCCCCCTAGCCTTACCTACTGCTTTAGAGGTCTGCTTGGATGATTTCAGGTCATCAGTGATGATGATGCCCAAGTCTCTTTCTTCCTTTGTGACTGCTAGCAACTCCTCCCAGCCTATAAGTGGCTTCAGGGTTTCTCTTCCCTATGTGCATGATTTTGCTTCTTTGCATTAAATCCCAGTTGCCACTCTTCTGACCATTCTGCTAGTTTATCCAGATCTCTTCTCATTCTGCCCACCCCATCTGGATCATCTTCTCTGTTGCAGATCTTGTGTCATCTGCAAACAGACAAGCCTTACCCTCTAGTCCATCTGCTAGGTCACTAATGAAGATGTTGAATAGACTGGCCCCAGGACTGATCCCTGAGGTACCTACTTGTGACTTGCATCTCTTCTGACTGTATACCATTTACCACCACTCTCTGTTTTCTGCCAGTCAACCAGTTTGCCACCCAGTTGACCAACTTCTGACCCACCCGAGCCTACCTAGCTTATTTATCAATCTTCTATGTGGAACAGTGTCAAAGCTTTGCTGAAGTCAAGGTAGGCGACATCAACTGCTCCCCTTGGTCCACCACTCTGGTTACCAGTCAAAGAAATCTATGAGATTAGTTTGACAGGACCTTCCTTTGTAAACCCATGCTGTCTTGGATCCTGTGCCCCTATGGATTCCAGGTGTTGCACTATCCTTTCCTTAAGGGTGCTTCCATAATCTTGCCCACTACTGAGGTAAGACTGACCGGTCTGTAGTTCCCGCCTCCTCCCTGCTACCACTCTTGTGGGTGGGATCACAGACCCTTCTCCAGTCTTCTGGGACCTCTCCTGTGATCAGAGACTCACTAAACAATTCTGCTAATGGCTCTGCTAGTCTCCTTTAGCTCCTGTAAGGTACCTGGGATGTATGCCATCAGGTCCCATTGCCTTATCCACCCTGAGCTTAGAAAGCTCTTGTAGGACCCCTTTCTTTTGTGAAGGGAGTAGTGCTCACCCTCCTCCCCTGTGTCCATGATGCTGAGCTGTGGGCCTGCCTCACCTTCTCTTCAGTGAATACTGAGCAAAAGTATCTATTTAGGATAGATGCCTTTACAGGGTCCTCCTCCTCACATGCTCCCTTTCTCCATTAAGCTTAGCACACCTCTCTGGACTTTCTCCTTTCACTAATGTATCTATAGAAAGTCTTGTCACCTTCTTTTACTGTTTGTGCTAGTGTTTCCTCAGTTTGGGACTTTGCCTGCCTTACTGCCTTACCTGCTTCCCTTAGGGCAGTTTGGTATCCCCCTATCTTCATCCCGCTGTGTTCCTTATATTTTCTGAAGGCCAGCCTTTTGGCTCTGACCTTTCTGCTACTGTATTGAGAACCAAAGTGGTTTCTTCTTTTGCACTTCCTTTTCTGTCTAACACAATGGGATGTTGCTTCAAGTATTGTATCCTTAATGCTTGCCCACTTTGCCTGTACCTCCTCACCTGTGTTTCTTTTTGCCAGGGCTAGCTTAACTCTGTTGGCCATCTTATCAAAGTCAGCTCCTCTGAAGTCCCATCATGGGAGGATGGTGTGGTACCTGAGGACTGGAGGACGGATATGATTCCCCTTCACAAAAGTGGGAGCAAGACAGAGGCAGGAAACTACAGACCTGTCAGTTTGACCTCAGTGGTAGGAAAAATGATGGAATTACTTCTGAAGGAAAGAATTGTTGAGTACCTAGAGGCCAGTGGGGCTAAGACCCAAGGCAGCATGGATTAGCAGCAGGAAGGTCATGCCAGACAAATCTAATTGATTTCTTTGACTGGGTGACCAAAGCAGTAGACAGGGAGGGCTCTGGACATGGCCTACCTAGACTTTAACAAGGCATTTGACACAGTCCCACAAAAGATTAATAAACAAATTAGCCAGCCTGGGAGTGGGTCCCAGGGTGGTAGCCTGGGTAAAACACTGGTTGGACAACAGGACACAGTGGGTAATTGTAGATGGAGTCCACAGTGAAGAAAGGAGGGTTACTAGTGGGGTACTGCAGGGTTCAGTACTGGGGATGGTCCTTTTTCATGTCTTTATAAGTGACATTGCAGAGGGACTGGAAGGGAAAGTATGTCTCTTTGCAGATGACACAAAGATCTGCAACAGAGCTGATACACAAGGTGGGGTGGAAAGGATGAAAAGGGACTTGGCAAGGTTGGAGGAATGGTCAAATGTATGGCAGCTTAGATTCAGTGCAAAGAAGTGCAAAGTAATGCACCTGGAAAACAAAAACCCAGGGCAAGAGTACACAATGGGGGTGAGATACTGACAACAACAGAAATGGATAGGGGCCTGGGTTAGTCGTATCAGATGACCCAAAGGTGGGCCAGCAATGTGAGAAGGCAGTAAGGAGGGCTGGGGGGGATACTGGGATGCATAGGGAAAGGCATCGCCAGTAGAAAACAGGAAGTTGTTGGCCCTCTGTACAGACAGTTGGCAAGACCACATCTGGAGTACTGTGTACAGTTCTGGAGACGCCATATCCACAAGGACATAGACTGGTGGAGGCTGTCCAGAGGAGGGCAACCAGGATGATGCAGGGTCTGCATCAGAAGACATATGAAGAAAGACTAAAGGATCTAAAGATGTATAGCCTCGAGGAAAGGGGGGGCATGATAGAAACTTTCAAATACGTCAAGGGAATCAACAAAGTCCAAGAGGGTAGCATCTTTCAGAAAAAAAGATGTGCAAAAACAAGGGGGCACAATTTGAAGATAGAGGGGGGGCGGCTCAGAGGTAATGTGAGGAAGTATTTCTTCACAGAGAGGATTGTGGATACATGGAACAGCCTTCTTGAGGAGGTCATAGAGTCAAAAATAGTGGGGAAATTCAAGAATGCATGGGACAGACATAAGGCAGTTCTAGTGGGGGGGTAGGAGGAAGTAGGCTGTTGGTTAACTAGGCTCTGTAGCTTGTCCATTAGGTAGGGAAATGGGTAGACTAGGTGGGCCAAGAGGTCCTTATGTACCATCAAATTCTATGTTTCTATGATCTTACTTCGAGTGGGAGCTCTTGCAGCAGGCTATTACAATCAGGACTACGCCACAGGCACTAGGACCCTCCAGTGAAACTTCTGCCAGCAATACACAGCAAGGACCGCCCCCGACGCCGGCCCCGCCCCGACGTCGGTCAGGGTACAAGAGGGCACTGACCCAGTTCCACCTCAGTTCTTTCCCGACACATCCTGCACGTGAAGAAGAAGGAACAGCTTCTGCTTGCAGTTGCAGCTCAAACTTGTGGATTTTCATTCTCCAATCAAGATTTCAACTCGTTTTTCGACGGGTTTTCTCGCCTGAAGGTACCCATCGTCAGTCCACTGCCCACGGTTATTTTATTCGCCTTTTGAGCGTTTTATCCTCACTGTTATCACCGTTTACCGAGACCGACGTCAGCCGTTGCCCGGCCGAGTTCGACGGATGTCTTCTCGGGTGTCGGTATCTCCTGAGCACTTAAATAAGTGTGAGTGTGGGAGGCAGATCGCAGCGAAGGACGGCCATCGGTGGTGCATTTTTTGTCTAGGCCCAGACCATGACACCGCCAACTGCTCGGATTGCCAGGCCTTTACCAGCAGGACCCGCATCCGCCACCTCAAGGCCCTTAAAACGTACTTGTTGGAGCAGAAGATGGATCTGCACTCCTCTGAGGGGAAGCAAAAAGAGAAAAAGCGCAATAGTAAGGACCGTAGTCGGTCCCGCACGATCCACGGTCGCACTTCACGCCCTCCGAAAAGGCCCATCCTCAGGTTCTGGAGAGCTCAAGACTACTCAGGCTAAGGCCGGCCTCTTGGGGAGAAGCCGGCCAAGCCAAAAGTGACCCCGCTAAGGGTCATCGCTAAGCCCTTAGAGGTGCCTGCTTTGGCCCCACCTGCTAAGGCACTGACACCGCCTGCTGAAGGTGCGCTTCCAGAGTCCAAGGACTCTCCGGCGCCCCCCGGCAGCACCCCGTCATCAGTACCAGCACCGATGCCGGTCGAAGGGGTGAAGAACGCGGGAACAGTCGTGGAAGAGCCAACGTCCCCGTCGCCCAAGTCCTCCTCCCCCCTGGGCCCTCAGGAGAGCTCTCCTTCGCGCCCCGACATTCCGGAGACTTCCTTCCCAAAATGAGCAGCTGAGATATTCACCAAGGATGAGCTCAAGGATCTTTTTTCCTTCTGGTGGGGGCAGGTCCATAAGCGGTCCTCTCGCCGGCCCAGACACTGGTACAGTGGAAAAACCACAGCTGGGAGGTGAGTCTTCCCCAAGGAAGTCGCCGGAGCGCCAGCCTACACCTCCCTCCAGGGCTCGTTCCTGCACAGGGTCTCGGGACCACCAACGTCTCTCCCGGGACTCGGGTGACCGACGTCGGTCTAGGTCATTCTCCAGGAGCCCTTCTCGCTTGAGGCGAGAATGCTCCCGACGTCGGTCCTCTGACCAACGATGGTCACAGCTTCGTCACCGGTACAGGGACCGGAGTCGGTCTTCCGACTGACGTCGGTCCCCTAGTTACCGACGTCAGCGAAGGCATGGTTACAGGGTAGGGTCAGACTATTCCAAGTTGGATAGTCGATCCTCCTCACTGTCGTCTACCTCCTCTTCCTCTCTCAGTCTGAAGCGCTCCCCGGGAGAGAAGGACCAGTATCGCTCACCTCCGGACGATCCTACCTTTATGGACTTCATGAGGCACATCCAGGTCTCCAACAAGTGGGACACGGAGGACCTGGATCTGGAACGCCGGAGACTGGCCAAGTACCTGAGGCAAAAGGAGCCAAAGCCTCTGGTTATCCCTCCTTTGGTCGATACATTCCAGGACCTTACCAGAACCACCTGGAGGCATCCGGTCTCAATCCCGGCAGTTCCAAAAAAGTCAGACAAGCTGTATAAGGCCCCGAGGGCAGAACCCTTTCTAGCGGAACACCCTCAGGTCGATTCTTCGGTGATCATGGCTGCCCATGACAAGTCCAGGCAACCGAAGCACCTCAGCTGCCAGCCTCCTAACCCGGAGTCTCGCTACTTGGACCAAGTGGGCAAAAAGGTATATGCTGCTTCCACCTGTTCCATCCGTTCCCTCAACTTTCTGACACATATGGTACAGTACCAGAATGTGCTTTGGGAGAGGGGACTAGAGCTGATGAAGACCATGCCAGACTCTGACCAAAAGGCAGAGCTCCTGGCCCTCCTCCAATCGGACTCAGATGTAGGCTTCCATGTCTTGATAGCCTCGAATGACACTGCAGACACGGCAGCCAGGGCAGCCACTTCCGGGGTGTGCCTCCGGCGCCATGCCTGGTTGAGAGTCTCTGGCTTTCACCAGGATCTGCAGGCCGGTATCAAGGATCTGCCCTTCCAGGGTACCGTGCTGTTTGGGCAGGAGACGGAGGCCTTGATCTCCTGCCTCCAGGAGTCGGGCAAGTCGATCTGGTCGGTCCGCCAGATGTACTGTTGCGACCAGCAACGATGACTCCTTAGATGGCCTTTTCGTAAGTTCTCAGGCAGTCAAGGTCAAGCCCATGGCAACCAACAGGGGCAGAGAGGAGGCTTTCGCAGGAGATCCGGAAACCAGCAATCTGCTGGACCTCCTGCCCATGGGCTCAAGTCCTCCCAGGCCTCTCTCCCCACTCCCGACTCTGCCCAATGACTCCCTTCCACCCCTCCCTCTTCCACGGGAAGATCCAGGGAGCTAGTTGGGTCGCTTCTCCTTCATCAAGGGTGGAAGTCAATCACGGCAGACCAGTGGGTCTTGGATATCATCAGGAGGGGACACACACTGGAGTTCACAGAGTTTCCACCGCACACTCCACCAAAGCTCTCCCATTGTCCTCCTTCTCACATCCCATTAATAGAAGGAGAGTTCCAGACCCTCTTGCAGAAGAGAGCAATAGAGAGGGTTCCCGTGCATCAGCAAGGGCAGGGGTTCTATTCCCACTTCTTTCTGGTCCCAAAAAAGACTCAGGACCTTCCTGGCCTCAGTCCTCTAAACCTCTTTATCGAGTACAAAAGGTTCAGGATGGTGACTCTTCAAGGACTCCTTGCCTTGCTGCACCAGGGGACTGGCTCTGTCTCTCGACATGCAAGATGCATATATGCATATCGGGTTCTATCCTCCCACAGGAAGTTTCTGAGGTTCCACTTCCAAGAGGAGCACTTTCAGTTTCGAGTGCTTCCGTTCGGCCTCTCTTCCACTCCGAGAGTCTTCACCAAGTGCCTAGCAGTGGTGGCTGTGGCTCTAAGGCGCATGGGACACTACGTGTTCCCCTACCTAGATGATTGGCTGCTTACGGCCCCATCAAAAGTGGGATGGCACAAACTAGTAGGATTTATGAATTAACATGGGGAAGGGGATAATAGGCAGTGCTAAGAGTGAAGAGAACAATTAGTGGGAGGGACAAACTAGTACATGAATCAGAATAGGATTTTCGAGTTAACATGGGGAAGGGGTTAATAGGCAGTGCTGAGAGTGAGAAGAACAATTAGTGGGAGGCACACACTAGTACATGAATCAGAGTAGGATTTATGAATTAACACGGGGAAGGGGATTAGTCAGAGTTGTAGCACCAGCAGGGCAGAGGCTGACAGTGGTAAAGGGTACATTTAAGCGGGGAGGCATGCCTCAGACTGTTAGTGTTGGAACCCATTCAGGAGGGAGCAATCGTAGACCTGGTACTCTCAAATGAGGACGGAGAGAGTATTCCTTAATCTCAGATCTAGATGTGGGTAGCCATCTGGGAACAAGTGACCACCTAACAGTGTGGTTCACTATAAGCTCAGCTGTAGTGAAGCCATACAAAAGTAATGGTACTGGACTTCAGGAGGGCTGATTTTGTCAAAATGGGAGGGTGTCTCAGAAAAGCATTAGCAAACAGGAAAGAAGGTGGGGTGGAGCAACAATGGGGAAACATCAAAACTGCCATCACAGAGACAACAAACCTTTATGTGAATCAAATAAATAAATCAAAATGAAAGAAAAAAACACTATCGTTCTCAAAAGAGGTGGTGGGGAAAGTTAGGGAGGAAAAAGATAGCATTTAGGAAGTATAAGGAAACACAGAAGGAGCAGGGCAGTGAACTCTACCAGTTAAAGCAGAAGGAAGTGGGGAAGGCTGAAAGAATAGTGAAGGCCCAAACCAAGAAAAATATAGCCAACTCAGTTAAGAAGGGGGGAAAATGTTTTATAGTACATTAGGGAGCACAGAAAGATAAAGGAGGGATGCTGAGGCTGAATAAAGAAGAGGGAGGGGTGGGCAGAGAGGACAGTGAAAAGCAGGGATACTGAACTAATACTGCTGCTCAGTATTCACATAAGAATAGGAGGGGGAGGTACCTAATCCAGTCAATAGAAGTACTCTGGATAGGGGTGGTTGACTTCAGTCTTTTCACAGAAGAAAGATTCTGAAAGAATTCCAAAAACTGAAGGTGTACAAGGCAGTGGGGCCTGATAGGATTCAGCCCAGAATTCTAAAAGGACTAAGTAGAGAACTAGTAGAACCACTGACTACCCTTTCTAAAAAATCATGGGAGGATGGTGTGGTACCTGAGGACTGAAAGAGGGAAGATGTGATTCCTCTTCACAAAAGTGGGAGCAAGACAAAGGCAGGAAACTACAGACCTGTCAGTTTGACCTCAGTGGTAGGGAAAATGATGGAATCACTTCTGAAGGAAAGAATGGTTGAGTACCTACAGGCCAGTGGGGCACAGCACCCAAGGCAGCATGGATTTACAGTGGGAAGATTATGTCAAATGAATCTAATTGATTTCTTTGATTGGGTGACCAAAGTAGTAGACCCGGCAAGGGCTGTGTACATGGGCTATCTAGACTTTAGCAAGACATTTGACACAGTTCCACACAAAAGATTAATAAATTAACCAGCCTGGGAGTGGGTCCCAGGGTGGCAGTCTGGGTAAAACATCAGCTGGACAACAGGATGCAGAGGGTAATAGTAAACAGAGTCCAGAGAGAAGAAAGGGGGGTTACTAGTGGGGTACCACAGGGTTCAGTAGTGGATCAGGTCCTTTTTATTGTCTTTACAAGTGACATTGCAGAGGGACTGGAAGGAAAAGTATTTCTCTTTGCAGACAACACAAAGATCTTCAACAGGGTTGCTACACAAGGTGGGGTGGAAAAGATGAGAAGGGACTTGGCAAGGTTGTAGGAATGGTGAAATATATGGCAACTTAGATTCAGTGCAAAGTAATGCACATGGGAAATAAAAACCCAGGGGAAGTGTACACGATGGGGGGTGAGATACTGACAACAACATAAATGGAAAGCTTGGGACAGAGTACAGGGGTGGGTAAGTGTGGGTGAGAAGGGTGACAATGGGAGGTTAAGGGGGTTGTGGGGAGGGGCAGCTGCCTGCTAGGGGGCTAGCTGCACAACCGAGCAGACTTTGACAAACTGCTAGGTCTGTTCTGCTGGCACCTTCATCTGTTCATATATGAAAGGGATTTGAGGTAGTTCTATCAGATGGCCTAAAGGTGGGCAAGCAATATGAGAAGGCAATAAGGAAGGATGGGGGGATACTGGGATGCACAGGGAGAAGCATTACTTGTGGAAAACAGTAAGTTGTTATCCCTCTGTACAGGCATTTGGTGAGACCCCATCTGGAGTACTGCATGCAATTCTGGAGACCCCATCTTCGCAAAGACATAGACAAGGTAGAGGCTGTCCAGAGGAGGGCAACCAAAATGGTGCGGGTCTGCACCAGAAGACATACAAAGAGATAGACTAAAGGAGCTTAATATGTATACCCTCAGGGAAAGGAGGGAGAGGGGGGACATGTTAGAAACTTTCAGGTACCTCATGGGAATCAACAAAGTCTAAGAGGGTAGCATATTTCAGAAAAAGAGATGTGCAAGAACAAGGGGCACAATTTGAAGGTGGGGGGATGGCTCAGAGGTAATGTGAGGAAATATTTTTTGACAGAGAGGGTTGTGGATGCATGGAACAGACTTCCTGAGGAGATCGTGGATTCAAAAACAGCGGTGGAATTCAAGAGTGCATGAGCTAGACATAGGGCAATTCTAGTGGGGTGTAGGAGGAAGTAGGCTGTTGGTTAACTAGGATTTGCAGCTTATCAATTAGGTAGTGAAATAGTCAGACTACAGGGTTTTAAATAATTGATTAGCAGTTTTTTCTTGGGACAATGCTAACTGTACAGAAAGTATTGATATAGGTTTTCTAGAAGTGTTATGTTTGTTAAACACAATGAGGCAAGTGCTATGCATTTTCACAATGCTTTAGCACTTTTATGAGCAAAACGCTAATCAATTTTCGGAGTTAAATAAAACCCTGGACTAGATGGGTCTAGCGGTCCTTATTTTCCATCAAATTGTATGTTTTTATGTTTACTGATGGTAGCATTTGGAGTGAAGAGGGGAGGGAGTTCCATGAATGGGTGAAATTCAAGGAGAAAGCAGGTTTTCTAGAGTTACAGTGAAGGCATGGTAGGGAGAAAGAATGGGGATCACAGGTGCGGAGTAGTAGGAAGTGTGGAGGGAGGAGGATAGAAGGGAGGTGAGGTAGGGGGTAAGTGAGCCAAACCAGTGTTTGACTGAGATGATGGAGTTGTTTTGTTTACAGTGGGAGGTAAGGCATGGGAGTGATAGAGATGAGTAGAGAGTGCAGTGATGAATTCTTGGGGGGAGTGATAGAGATGAGTAGAGGGTGCAGCGATGAGTTCAGGGAGGGAAATGATAGAGATGAGTAGAGGGTGCAGCGATGAGTTCAGGGAAGGGAGCGATAGAGATGAGTAGTGGGTGCAGTGAAGAGTTCTGGGAGGGGAGTGATAGAGATGAGTAGATGGTGCAGCGATGAATTCAGGGAGGGGAATGATAGAGATGAGTAGAGGGTGCAGTGATGAGTTCAGGGAGGGAAATGATAGAGATGAGTTCAGGGAAGGGAGCGATAGAGATGAGTAGTGGGTGCAGTGAAGAGTTCTGGGAGGGGAGTGAGCAGATCAAATCAAATCACAGTTTATTTATATTGCACTTTTGAGATACAAAAGTGCAAATACATGACATAAACATACATCAATAATACATAAAAATATGAAAATATAAAAACAATTAAAAGACAGCAAAATAAATTTATTCATAGGCTGATTCAAACAGAAAGCTCTTCAGAGAAGCCTTAAATGACTTTGTGGATGGGCACTCTCTAATCTGATGAGGTAGAGAATTCCACAGGGTTGGGGCCATAAAAGAAAAAGCTCTGGCCCCCAAAGATTGAAGACGAACCCTGGGAATCTCTAGCAATCCCTTGTCAGCGGAAACAAGTGGGCGGAGGGGGCGGTAGGGCCGAAGGAGATCTTGCAAGTAGCCTGGTCCCAGTCCGTGTAGGGTCTTATAGGTCAGCAATGTGACCTTGAAAGTAATCCTCCAGCGCACTGGCAGCCAGTGCAGTTCACACAGAAAGGTGGAACGTGGCAAGTTCTTAGTAGCCCAGTCAACAACCTGGCTGCAGCGTTCTGCACCAGCTACAGGCGGTGGAGGTCTACCCCCGGCAACCCTAGATATAGAGCATTACAGTAATCTAGACATGAGGAAACAAAGACATGAACCAACACAGGAAGGTCATCATGTGGAACAAGGTACTTTATCTGGGCTTTATTCCTCAGATGGTAAAAAGAGGACTTGACAATGGCTTAAGTGTCAACTCGCAATCAAGTATTACGCCCAGATTCTGCACCTGTTCAGAAGGTCTCAACTGGTTACCCCCTAGGACAAAGACAAAGGGAGACCCAGGAGTCAACTTCTCTGCACGGTGACCAGGGTCCACCACCAGCACCTCAGTCTAGTCTGGATTCAGCTTCAACCAGTTAGCGCTCATCCAGTCTTGAATCTCAGTGAGGCAGTTGTTAAAGACCATGACTGCGTCATTCTGTTCGGGTACAAAGGACATATAGAGCTGAGTATTATCTGCAAAGCAGTGAAAACTCAGCCCATAATGCCTTATAATGTCTCCCAACAGCAGCATATACACCGTGAATAACATGAGAGAAAGCACAGAGCTCTGCGGCACCCCACAGGGCAGCGCAAAAGGAGCAGAGGAAAAAATTCCTGATACTACCCTCTGAGTTCTGCCCGAAAGGAAAGAATGAAACCATCTGAGAACTGTCCCAGGCAGTCCGCAGATCAGCCGCAGGTGCTCCAGCATTATCCCATGGTCCACGGTGTCAAACGCAGCAGAGAGATTGAGGAGAACCAGAATCAAACGGCTCCTATGATCTCTCGCAATTAGGAGATCATTAAGTACCCAAACCAACCCCGTCTTGGTACTACGCCTCTTCCTGAAACCGGACTGCAGAGGATCATAGATTTCATGGGTGGTAAGAAAGTCATCAAGCTGCAGTGCAACTACTTTCTCAATAACCTTACCCAAAAAGGGCAGGTTAGAGATCGGTCTGTAGTTAGTGAGACAGTTTGGGTCAAGGGAAAATTTCTTCAAAAGGGGTGCCACAACAGCCTCTTTCAGAGACTCTGGAAACACCTCTTGGTCCAATGAGCACCAGACTATCTCAGCAAGGACTGGTCTGATCACATCCACGCAACCCACAAGGAGACACGTGGGACCAGGATTCAAACTACAGCAAGTCGCCGCAAGCCCTGGACAATCTTCATGATATCCATGATTGCTGGGTGGTCGAAGTCTGTCCAGACAGACCGAGGGCCTGTAACCTCACATCGATCTCTGCTATGCCCATTTGAATGTGTTCTGTGGATATCCGACCTGATCATTGACACCTTATCATCAAAGAACTGAGCAAACTCGTCACATTTCAATTGTGAAAATGCTCTCCAGCCCTGCAGACAAGCTGGATTGCACAGCCTATCCACAGTCCAGAAGAGCTGAGCTGGTCGATTCCTTGATGCAGCAATCTTCCTGGACAGGAACTCTGCCTTCTTATGGGAGATTTCTGATTGATAGTCTGAATAATGGGCAATCAATCTAAGCCTGTCACTTTCTAGGCTGGATTTCCACCAACAGTGTTCTAATCTTTGCCCCACTCTCCTCAGCTCCCTCAATGTCCTATCAAACCAGGGGGGCCAGGGGCGGAGGGAGGGGGCGAACTCGGACAGGTGCTATGGAATCCAGAGCTTTCATCACCATATTATTATAGTGCACTACTAAGGAGTCTGGTTCCAAGCACTCCACAGGCCAACTCGATATGTCCAGCACCACCATCAGACCCTCAGGGGTAACACCCCTCAAAGGGTGGGACTGGACCATCTCCAAAGGGGTTGGTCTCATGGGGGGCCGTAAAATTGAACCTTATAGAGTGATGGTCAGACCACCCAACTGGTTCCACCACCAGTCCAGTGATCTCCATCCCAGGGTGAACACCAGATCCAGTGAGTGACCTTGAATATGGGTAGCAGCAGTAACAACCTGTGTGAAGCCCAATGCATTCATAAGTCAGAGGAAGTTTTGACCAAAGTGCAAGAGTTCATCGTCAGTCCAATCATTGAAATCCCCCAGGACCAACCAACTGAAGGGTTCCAACACCAGGTTGAAAATGAAGTCTGCAACTTCCTGTAGAAAAACGTTCTCATTGCTGGGTGGACGGTAGACAAGTAGGATTCTGCAACCCACACCTGCTCCCATTATACACTCAAAGGATCTAGGGGTCACATCAGGAACCTCTACAAGGTCCAATTCTGATCTAAAACAGATAGCGATCCCCCCCTTCAATCCAATCCCAGGCGGTGTATCACCGAGTACCCAGCTGGAACAGCTGACTCCAATATGGGGCCAGCATTTTCGTCCAGCCAGGTCTTGGTGATGCAAGCCAGGTCAGATGACTCAACAAGATCAGCAATAATTGCTGTCTTTTTCTTTATAGACCTGGCATTGCATAACACTGCCCGAGTTGGATGAGAGGCCTTGGAGGAGCGAACCACTTGCCCACCATCAGTGGAGCCCTTGGGTATGGGAACCAGGCATCATAAACCCCTATCCTGGACCCATTTCGCCCCAGGGCATCTCCCTAACCTCACAACCCCTATCCCCCCACTCTCTCCTCCTCTCCCCCCCGGCTGCAGCACCTGCCTCCCCCTCTGCCTCCTCCATGCAATCCCCAAGGCCCGATAATGCCTATAAACCTCAGGCTGTAATGGGGGGGCTATTGAAGGGGTGCAAGTCCGTCATCCTGGAAGGGGAATAGTACCTACCCACAGAGACTTGGCCCCAACACATGCTGTCAAAAGTTAAAACCTATTAAACAGTCAACAAAATGTAAGTACACCATAGACACCACTAACTTATTACTCATAACTTAAACAAAATCCTAAAGAAACTCAATAATAAACTAAAATAAATAAGAATCTCCCTCTACTCTCACTAGAGGAAAAAACCCAATTCCACCCAATCAAAAACCCTTAAATCACTTAAATCAAATTACAATTTAAGAAAACCTAAAAACAGTTTAAAAGAAATACGGAGACCAGGCCTCTCATGCAGAGACATGATAGAGATGAGTATAGGGTGCAGTGATGAGTTCTGGTAGGGGAGTGATAGAGATGAGTAAAGGGTGCAGCGATGAGTTCTGGGAGGGGAGTGATAGAGATGAGTAGAGGGTGCAGCGATGAGTTCTGGGAGGGGAGAGATAGAGATGAGTAGAGGGTGCAGTGATGAGTTCTAGGAGGGGAGAGATAGAGATGAGTAGAGGACGCAGTAATGAGTTCTGAAAGGGGAGTGATAGAGATGAGTAGAGGGTGCAGTGATGAGTTCTGGGAGGGGAGTGATAGAGATGAGTAGAGGATGCAGTGATGAGTTCTTGTAGAGGAGTGATAGAGATGAGTAGAGGGTGCAGCGATGAGTTCTGGGAGGGGTAGGATAGAGATGAGTAGAGGGTGCATCGATGAGTTCTGGGAGGGGAGTGATAGAGATGAGTAGAGGGTGCAGTGACGAGTTCTTGTAGGTGAGGGAGGAGTTGGGTGGGGGTTAAGATGGGAGGAGAGTGTTTGTCAATATTTGTGAGGGGAGTTGAGTGTGTTCTTGAAATAGGATTTAGCTGTTCTGATAGCTTTGGTGCATACATTTCTCAGAGCTCAGTATGTAGAAAAGGTAACTGGAGGAAAGTGTCACTTTATAGTGTATCCAGGTACAGTCGTGAATATTGCAGGACTTGATGATATCTAAACCAGTCTCTATGCCTAGGTCAGTTTCCAAGTGCTTGAAAAACAGCCAACATCACACCCATATGAGAGTGGTGACCGGTCCACCCCCAATAATTATCGGCCAATCTCCAACCCCGCCACTCTCTGAAGCCCTTGAGAAAGTGGTATCTCGCCAGCTCACTGACTACTTAACCAAGCACGACAAAATGTGTCCTGAACAGCATGGTTTCTGACCAGGTCACAGTACAACCATGGCTCTCTTGGAATTCTCCCAACACCTGCACTCTGCCCTCGACTCTGGCAGCCTTACAGGTGCAGTGTTCATTGACCTTTCCAAGGCCTTTGACACTGTCTGTCACCCCCTCCTACTCTACTCTTTCCACCAAATTGGCTTCTCCGACGGTCCCATGTCATGGTTCTCTAGCTACCTCTCCACTAGATCCCAATACCTTAAGATCAGCGGCTCCCTCTCTAGCACATTTCCCATTCACTCTGGGGCCCCCAGAGCTCCATCCTGGGTCCAGTCCTGTTTAGTCTCTATCTCAACTCCCTCCCCATTACCTGTACCAGTAAGATGCTCCTCTACACCGATGATTCAGTCCTCTTTACCTCACATCCCAATCTCGCCTCCCTCCAATTATCCCTTCAGCAAGCTTACACCCAAGCCAAAAGGTGGTTCGGTGACCGCAGACTGGTCATTAACTAGAAGAAAATCAAATCAATACTCTTCTCCCACCACCAAAATAAAGCTAAAAAAAAACCCTTCCAATTCTTCCCAGCACTCTGCACCCACTAGAGCAAGTAATCACATACAAATACCTAGGCATCATGTTCGACACTGCCCTCTCCTTCCACACCCATATTACTGCCCTGTCAGCTGCCATCAACTCTCAGATTGGCATGCTATGCCCTTAGGCTGGCCATCACCTCCTCCGTCCTGTCCCTTGTGGACTATGGCCTGCCCATCTATGCTGCTGCTAACAATACTGCTCTCTCCAAAATCCATCTCTCCATTAATAAGGCCTGCAGGCTTCTGACCAGTGCCTTCAGCCGCACTCACACGTGCCTACTCTACCACCAGTCAGCTCAACTTATATGAGTGACTGCTGTACCAGACCTGCCTACTTGCTAAGAAATCCCTGCTTGGACTCTTCCCCCCGGAGTCTCCACCTTCCTGCAGCATTTGTCATCATCCGTCACCACCCATAGCTCTGTTAAGACCATCTTCCAGGTGCCCAGAACCAGAACCTCTCTTGCCCAGAGATCTTTCCTCTACCGAGCCCCACCTGGTTCAACTCACTCCATAGCTGCATCTCCAACTTGCCCAGAATCGGTGCATTCAAAAACACCTTTCGGAACCACATTTTTAATACCCACTGTTGCAAGTGCAACTAATCACCTGCTTTGATCTGCGGCACCCACCTGCCCTGCACGACAATGTCAACTGGACTGCTTTACCCTCTCCCCAGACCCCACTAGGTCCGTATAAGGAAATAACCCTCTGTCTTCTCTGCGGACCTTCTATATTCAGGTTTGAAACCCCAACTTGAAACTTTATGTAACCTAAGTAATATGCAAACTGCAATTAGAAAATGGGCCAGATTCTTGGAGATTTCTGATTGGCTGACGGCCTCTGCTGGTGGGTACATTAACTTTAACAGATGCCCGCTTAGAAACAAGGGCTGATTCGGGGTGCCGCATCACTGAGGGTATCCATGGTCACCCAAATTTTGTAAGTCACAACCCGCCATCTCCCCCACTTAGCGAGCTGCCATAGGCCCCCCGTCCTTAGAACAACCCGACACCTCATAATACAAACTATTGCAGCAAATATAACAAAAAGCAACACAAAAAATATTTTCATTCTTTTTTTCGTATGTTCCCAAGTTGGACTCAACACCAGCACTGCGAAAACTCCTATCATCCTATCGCCTGCCTGGTCTCGC
This sequence comes from Neoceratodus forsteri, assembly GCA_016271365.2. Classification (NCBI taxonomy): domain Eukaryota; kingdom Metazoa; phylum Chordata; order Ceratodontiformes; family Ceratodontidae; genus Neoceratodus; species Neoceratodus forsteri. The sequence goes on along the minus strand of CM057457.1, from coordinate 472,722,315 downwards.
AAGTGACGATAGCCGGCAGCGGGTCTCCATCTCAGGGACTAATTTGATAAAAGTCCCACTCCTATCACTGCTCTGACTGCACTGACATGCCAGCCAAACAATATCGACTTAATTGTGATGGCGCTCCGTCACCCACCTGCAGACTGTTTCTCACAGTTCTCCTCTGTACCTCCATGTTGTGCACTAATCCCCACCCCCAAAAATAATAGTGATCACGAGCGAGTTGTAGGAGACAGCAGTTTCAAATCGCTGCTATTCCCCTGATCTGCCCAACTGTTTATGCATGCTAAAAACAAAACAAAAAACTGCACGATAAAAAAAAAAAAGTAACCTCATCTATACCATTCACTAAATCAGGTCAGAGTCGCTGACATCCAGAACCAAAACGGAGCACAAAGGGGGCGCATGTTTCTTTACGAAATGAAGATGGGAACAAGAACTGAACAGAAGTGGATGTACTACAGGGCAAAAAAAAAACACTTCAGTCAGAGCGATTCTTCCTTTCCCAATGCTAGTACAGCGCCCTCTACTGGCAACTGTGTCAGGCAGGACAGGCAAATGTGACAGGCAGGGGCTATTTTAATATAAAACTTTTTTTTTGTATTTTTAAGATGTTTTTCTTTATTCTTTACTTATTTTTTGACTACTGAAAAAATATGATTCTGATGCCCATTTTCTAAACGCAATAATACCCTCCAGGGTGGGTGGTATGGGCAATACTGGACCTTCCAGGGGCTATAAGGCCCTCCGCCTGCGGCATCGGGCCTCATTACACCCCTGGGCAGTCCGGTACTGCCCAATACCACCCACTCCATTGGGTATTATTGCTTGCTTATTGTAACCTAAGTGTTTCTGTTAAATGTTCCTTACTGCACCTGTAATGTTATCCACTGTGGTAAACCAAACTGTTCTTACTGTCATGTTGTCTGCCCTCCCTGCAACGAGGTGCCTTTTGTAAATGAGTCCCTGACTCAAAGGTTGTAAACCCGACTTGTACTAAATAAATAAATATAATAAATAAATAAATAAAATATCTGCTGATAACCAAGGGTGGTGGAAATGTTGCTTCCCTCTGATGATGCAGGGGAGCATGAGTGTTCCAGACATTGTTCAGTATGTGGCAGAAGGAGGAGAGTGCAGCGATGACATCATTAGAGGTGTAGAAAAGGGACCAGTTGGAGGAAGCAAGATCTTGCAGAGGATTATGGATGATAAGTCATGATATAGATGATATGGATGTTTCTATAGGTGGGGGTACGTGGTATTTGTAGTCTGTGCATGCAGTAAGTCATGATATAGATGATATAGATGTTTCTATAGGTGGGGGTACGTGGTATTTGTAGTTTGTGCATGCAGTAAGTCATGATATAGATGATATAGATGTTTCTATAGGTGGAGAAGCATAGTAACTGTAGTTTGTGCATGCAGTAAGTTATGATATAGATGATATAGATGTTCCTATAGGTAGAGATCATGGTAATTGTAGTTTGTGCATGCAGTAAATCATGATATAGATGATATAGATGTTTCTATAGGTGGGGGAGCATGATAATTGTAGTTTGTTCTTGCAGTAAATCATGATATAGATGATATAGATGTTTCTATAGGTGGGGGTACGTGGTATTTGTGGTTTGTGCATGCAGTAAGTCATGATATAGATGATATAGATGTTTCTATAGGTGGGGGAGTGTGGTAATTGTAGTTTGTGCATGCAGCAAGTCATGATATAGACTCCTGAAATGACTTTTATGATTTGCTTTTGTAAGTGTGATGCTGTATTACTCTTTGGTTTTGTATTTACAATTGTGCTAATACAGTATTTCTGTGTAAATAAAAAAAAAAGTTGTAGGCTGTTCCAGCAGCACAAAGGGCTGATGTTCAGTCAAGCGCCTTACCTCTCACCACACTGGTGACATTCAGGAACCAGCTTAGGTCACTGGTGGTCGAGGGAGGCAAAAGAGGAATAAGCAGCCAGCTGGCAGACTGGGGTGGTGGGCCTTCCCAGCTCTTGGCTACCACCAGGTGGAGGTGTGGTGCCAGCACATGTATGGGAAGCAGATGTAGGTTGGGATGGAGGGAGCCCCAGTTCCAGAATGCATGCATGTGTACCTCCATGTGCATACATCCTCTGCACTGCTGTGGCTTCAGGAGCTAGAGGGACGAAAAACATGTTGGAAAACTGAGCAGACCAGGCTCTGTGAAGCCACACCCTCCAACTCTACCTATTAAAGCAATTCTGGGTATGTGCTCTCCAGAGGGTGGGGCATGTCCTCATGGGTGGGGAGGGGACACAGCAGGGGAACTAACTGTGTAGGGACAATCCAGGGTGTCCATGGATGTGGCTGAGTAGCCACCCAGTCTGACTCCAGAGGATAAAAACCTTCACAAAACAAAAAAAAAAGTTGAGTCTTGCTTCTGCTTAGGACTGCTTGACACATTTTAGCACCATTGGTATTTTGACTAATCCTGTGCTCATTTAAGCTTCAGGGCCTCCACATTTTCCCACATTTGAACACCCATGTAAGCAGCTATTGGGGAAAAAGAAAGGGAAAAGGAAGATCAAAGGCAGTAGGAAGGAGAAGTCAAAGAGAGGAAGTGAGGAAAAGCCACAGGACAGCAGGCAAGACAAGGTGATGGAAGAGGACGAGAGACTGAAGGAGCAGGCAAGGATGGAGCAACCCAAGGACAACGCTGGTGAGCATTTACATAACAACAACAGAGGATAATATTGCAAATGTACAAGGTCACTGATTTACTGTGATTAAAGTAATGTAATTCCATTTTCAAGGCTTGTGTGGGGTATGTCATTTAACACAGAAAAGTGCTGTGTTACTGAAATGCGTTAAGACAATTTGGAATCAACAGTATTATCTGGGTAGTAATATCTTAGCAAGCCTTGATCAAGAAAGCAGCCTTGGATTAACTGTAGAACCTGACTTGTCTTTTCCGGTGCATATCAAATCTATCTGAAATAAAGTCATTAGAATAATGTATTTATTTATGACTTTGATAACTGGGTGAGTGCACTGATCCCAGGGACCATTTTCAGGCACGACCCGGGCCATAACACATGGTGCAGGGTGACAGTGGAGTGCAAAGTAACAGTAATACACATGAAACAGATTTAATACAAGCAACAATAGTAAGCACAACATACAGGTTTGATGCTTAGGTCCATTTGAGAATAATAGGAACTACAAAGAGGAACACTGGCAGTATGTAACCCCTTTGTTACCCGGGTTACTAGGATCCCAGTAAGACCTAGTGGTAGGCAGGGAAGGCAGCTTGTGAAACTCCAGTTAAATGGGTTTCACACTGTCTCACTCTGTCCTCAGTCACAGCTGAGACTTAAGAGATGACATCACTATAGAACTGTCGCAGCTGCATGAGCCACATTGGAATCTCCAGCTCAGGGAGTGAAGTTTACAACTTTGGGAAATTCAAAGTCAGTCTTCAGTTTGTCCTTAAGCAAACAAGAAGAAATCAGTGAGTTGTCTGTTTACCCCCCTCCCTCTGGTGGGGAGGAAAGTTCTCTGTGGGCTCCAGGGGCAATCCCCTTTGCCCACTATGGAAGGAAGCTGCCCGATTTTGTTTAAGTCTGTTCTTGTATAACAGCAAAGAAAGTGTTACTTCGCCTGTGGGGCACCTGCAACAAATGGGTGAGTGTTTGGCTCCATTTTAAGGGGCAAACATGCTGTTTTCTTCAGTTGGGAAGTAATGTGGACTGCTATTTAGGAGGACTATGTCTACTAGGATGAACAAATGGAGCAGTCTATCAGTTTAAAGTTTAAATGGATTTAAAGTTTGCTGTAGAGAAGATGCATCAGATCATCCACCGTTCAATCTACATTTTACAGTTCTGAAGTTTTCTGCGTGTCCAGAGAAATGGCCGGGTATGGGCTGTGGGAGCTGGAGGTGGGAGAACCCCCCATCTTTAGTAACCAGGTCCACCTCTACGGATTTCTTCTGTGTTTTTGCTACTTGCTTCATGCACTTGGCCAGTGATGGGGTGGGTACCCAGACGTGGGTCGCAACTTGGAAATCTCCTAGGAGTCGCAGACTCTAAGTGTTGTGGGGAGCCACAGGATGGGAAAATTACTCCTTGTTGGATGGGAGTTCGATTGGAAGTATGACAACAAATCTCTCTAGGAGTCACAGACTTCAAGTGGTGTGGGGAGCCACAGTTTGGGAGCCTCCTTGTTGGATGGGATGTCTTTCCAAGTAAAGTTTGGGTTCATTCTTCAAGTGGACCGTCAGTTGAGTGGCCGGCAGGGGTGCCAGGCCAGTCGGGCTATGTATCCAATGCGCATGCAAAGTCTGGGCTGAGTGCCTGGTGGGTCCAAAGCCAGACAACTGTAGTATTGTGTTCATTCTCCAATGGACTGCTGCGTTAACCTCTAATCCACACATACAGTAACGTAGCCCTTTGGGGGACCAAGCAATGCTTTGTTATGTGTCATCTAATATAAATAAAGCCACACTGAAAAATCCCAATTCTGGTTCTGGACATTACAGTTATTGCTTTCTGTAGTTGGATTTACTTGGGTGCCCCTGTGCAGAGTAGCCAAACCTAGGTCTCTTGTGCCAGGTAACCTCATCCTTCCTGAACCCGTAGATATATGTTACCCCCACCAGGTATTGCTGCCCATGCCAACAGCATGCCACCTGTCGTTTCCAGAGAAAAAGCAGGGGTGAGGTAGTTACAAAAATGGAGGCACCGCTTTGGATTTGTTCGGGAAGGAAGGTGCTTGGGCAAGTAGGCTAGCGTTTTGGCTATCTGGCAGTCGGTAGCCCCCCCAAAAAAAAAAGTTGAAGCAATTTCCCTAGTGTGTGCTGTATGCTGTGAATCTTGTGCTGCTGTTTAAAAAATGCCAACTGTTTACCAAGGAGCTGTAAAGCCAAAGTGTGTGTCCTTGTCCTGCATCAACATAGTTTACAGCGTTTGTCAGTTTTAAAATAAAGTTCTGTGAAGGAAAGTGTGGAAAACTAGGGGTAGCAACAGAAATTATGCCCTGGACGTTGAAATGCTTTCTGTGCAATACTAGAGACTGCAGAGTTAATGGTGTTACATGGTTGAAATGGGCTCCCGTCGTGGAGTCAGTTGAAAAAAAAAAGTGCATCTTTTCAGTTTGAATTTGCCTGCTTGACAATCGCCGTGAGGAGAGGAGCCCTCATGAGGAAGAAGAGGCTCATTTGCATGGCGTCGTGTGGTTGGTCAGTTTGCCATTAGTCTCGCCCCTCAGCCAGCTCTTCAGAGTTTGCCTCAGCATTCGAGATGGAGACAGAGAGTAGTACGTGTACTGGCAGTGGAGGAGCATTCGCGAAGTGTTCAAAGCGCTGTAAACAGTAAAAAGTGACTTTTCAGTTAAAAATCGAGCTCAACCCGCTTATCGATCGTGGGATCAGTGAACTGTGTGGTTAATACTACGATCGCGGAGACTGCCTGCCCGTTTGCAATCTGAGGCCTTAAAAAATCTGGCTGCAGGCTGTTTTACCCCATTGCAGCAATCTGCTACAATAACAGTGAGTAAACGAATTAAAAACTGCTCAAATCAGTGATTTTCAGAGAATGCCATATAAAATGTGTGTGCAGCTGTATAGTCGGCACGCAACGGTGTGTGATGTCCTGCGGGCAAGTACAAGTCTGTAAAGCCATTAAATGTGTGCATAGCAATGAAAGTAGCCTCAGTTTAAAGTTTGCAGCCAGAGAGAGACTGTGGGTTGTAAAAAGTGCAACACTAGTAGAAGCAGGCAATCCTGTGCTGAAACCTGAAGTTTTAAAAGGGACTGTAATTAAATGAATGTTGCCAGCATGTGAAAAGTCCAAGGAAAATCCTGTAAATGTGTGAACAGCCAGATCAGAGCAAATTGTGCAGTTTGAATAAAAGTTATTAGTAGCTGAAGTAAATCGGGTGCGCAGTGGCTTGACCCAGAGTCTGAATGCTGATGCACAGGAGTGCTGCCACCGCCATTAGAGGGTGGAGTAGTAAAGTAAACACAGCAGCAGTAAATAGATTGAGAGATATTGAAAATTGGTGCTATAGAAGGCAACTCCCTCCTGATGTGGCAATTCTTAATTATCCAGTGTGTGTATGCCAGATGTGCTTGAGTGCTGGAAGGGATGTCTTCATGATTCCTCACTGTGCTGTATGTCTACAAAAATATGGCTTGTATAAAGCACCTCAAATTCGTTTGGCTCCCACATGGACGCAACTTCAAGAATCTGCAGTTGGCAGCACACAGCATCAGGCGGAGCCTGTGGAGGAAGGTCCCTCGGGGGAGTGTGGCACAAAGTTAGAGAGTGCAGAATTAGAGACTAAATCTGAAGTTGAAGTTTTGGATGCTGGATCTCAGAAGGCAAGTTCAGATAAAGCATCAGTAGACCCCTGGGTGGGGGGGCCTAGCCCAAGTCTCGAAGGTGAAGATGAGATGCGGGAGGCCGTTGAATGGGAGGTGTCGACCTCCACTCCTAGTGATGAATGGATAGTCTCGGGGGTGAGAACTACTGCTCACTCCTGGGCTCAGATCCTCAGTGAAGAAGAAGATGAGGGGGAACCTATGTGGCCTTGTGAGGAAGGAACGGGTACACAGCCTCAAGATCTTGCCTCGGAGGAATGTGTTCAAGATGGTGGTGATGCCACTGCCCTGGTTTCACCAGAAGAAGAAGAAGTCAGGGATCCGTTTTTAATTTCATTGAGGATGCGAAGCTGGCAGAATTAGGACTGGCCACCCCCAAGCCAGGCCAGCGGTCTCAGATTGACTAAAGCAAGTAAAGAGGAGAGACTGGTTCATAGAAAGGCCAATGAAATCTTCGGTATGACCTTTCCTACTTTTCCTCGGAGAGTCTGGGAGGAGATTGAGAACTGCAGGAAATCCTGGATCTGGGATGAAACAATGAAACATGTGCATCCTAGGGCTAACCAGCATGTAAAGAATAGACTGTTCCATGAAAAGTATACACAGTGGAAGAGAGGCAGTACACTGTTTACGGACAGAGTGAGAATAGTGGACAGAGAGGGACGCGAAGTCTCCCACTGTGTGAATTATGTGCGTCCAGACGGAGTAATAATTCAAGCCCCTGACCCCCTCTACTATTGGCCTCAGTGCAAGGACCTCCCAGTAATTAAGCCCGTGCCTACAAAATGGAGAGCCGTTGCAGTGGTAGTCAATACTGCCACATTAGACTGTGAAGTGCACTTATTGAACTGCCAATATAAATAAACAAGGAATCAGGTGCCCCATATTCTTCAGTCCACAGTGTACTATCCTGTTCAGCAACCATCTACTGGCCCACCAGATGACTTCAGATCCAGAGAGGACACCAGCCCAGCTGTTTCCTGTTCATCGCCTGGTAATCGGATGACGCCGGACCAGCTGTTTCTCTTTTTATTCCTGTTCTAAGGTTCCTTCTCCAGCAATGACATCAGCCCAGCTGTTTCCAGATGTGCACTCCCGTGGGTTCCCGGAAGATGTCCACCCAGCTGTATCAGAAGAAATGCTGCCAGGGAGAGTCTTCGGAAGGGACCAGGTTTGTGATGTTCGAATACTTCAAGAGGCTGGTGAGTCAGAAAAAACCTTTTATTCTATCTTTATGACATTGCAGTACACACCCTACACTACAGACTTCAAACAGTGTGTGAACTGTCCGAAAAGACTCTCCCCTTCGGGATTATTGCCTTAAAAAACTATGTTTCACAGGGCTCCGGCCCAGGAGAGACTCTTTAATGGACTGGCCTTCGGGCCTTGTAGTCACTAGTTGGGACTTTTAGGGCACTCCATCCCCCCCAAAGGTGTATTGTTACCAATGTCATTAATGTACTTTAATGTAAATACTGTGTTTTTCTACCTTTTTTCCTAAAAAATGTTCTTTTTTGGGATTGTTCAGTATTTTGTTTTTCTGTATGGTAAGGGCTGTTGTTGTCATTGTTGTTGTTTAGATAGACTGTACATGCAGATTAGAATATGTTTTTTTGTTGTTTTTGTCTTTTCTTACAGGTGTTCCTGGAAGACAGAAGAGAAGACAAAAAGAGGAGGAGGGGCTCATCGGAGTTCCTCGTCAGTGCTTATGGTGTAGAATTTAAATGTACTGTGTTACTATTGCTAATGGTTGTAGTTGAGGGCTGTCCAAGGTCGGGGAGGTCCCCGGATTTTGTTTTTGTTTGGGAATGTTATGATAAGAGGCAGATAGGTTTTCCCTAGAGGGTTAGGGGGGATAGACAGGCTGTGGTCCTGAACGGCCGTAGGGACTGCAGTACTGATCTATCAGGGCTATGCTCTGCATGGTTCTACCAGAGCCACTAGGTGTCCATAGTAAGTGGATAGAATAGAGGCTGACATGTCAGCTATAGGCCTCTAGGCCCTTAGTGTTGCCTACCTGTGCTTGCACATGGTAGGAGGGGGCCTGATCACCCCCGCAGGTAGCACATAGGGTGGGATGGCCTAAGGTCGGGTGCATAATGACTGAGGACAGTCATTTTCCTGGTACAGGTAGTGTAACCCCTTTGTTACCCGGGTGTTACTAGAATCCTTGTAAGACCTAGTGGTAGGCAGGGAGGCAGCTCAGAAACTCCAGTTAAATGGGTTTCACACTGTCTCACTCAGTCCTCAGTCACAGCTGAGACTTGAGAGATGACATCACTATAGAACTGTTGCAGCTGCATGAGCCACATTGGAATCTCCAGCTCAGGGAGTGAAGTTTACAACTTTGGGAAATTCAAAGTCAGTCTTCAGTTTGTCCTTAAGCAAACAAGAAGGAAATCAGTGAGTTGTCTGTTTACCCCCCTCCCTCTGCGGGGGAGGAAAAGTTCTCTGTGGGCTCCAGGGACAATCCCCTTTGCCCACTATGGAAGGAAGCTGCCTGATTTTGTTTAAGTCTGTTCTTGTATAACAGCAAAGAAGTGTTATGCCTGTGGGGCACCTGCAACAAATGGGTGAGTGTTTGGCTCCATTTTAAGGGGCAAACATATTGTTTTCTTCAGTTGGGAAGTAATGTGGACTGCTATTTAGGAGGACTATGTCTACTAGGATGAGCAAATGGAGCAGTCTATCAGTTTAAAGTTTAAATGGATTTAAAGTTCGCTGTAGAGGGGGTTCATCAGATCATCCACCGTTCAATCTACATTTTACAGTTCTGAAGTTTTCTGTGTATCCAGAGAAATAGCTGGGTATGGGCTGATGGAGCTGGAGGTGGGAAAACCACCCATCTTTAGTAACCAGGTCCACCTCTACGGATTTCTTCTGTGTTTTTGCTACTTGCCTCATGCACTTGGCCAGTGATGGGGTGGTACCCAGACGTGGGTCGCAACTTGGAAATCTCCTAGGAGTCGCAGACTCTAAGTGGTGTGAGGAGCCACAGGATGGGAAAATTACTCCTTGTCTGATGGGAGTTCGATTGGAAGTACGACAACAAATCTCTCTAGGAGTCGCAGACTTCAAGTGGTGTGGGGAGCCACAGTTTGGGAGCCTCCTTGTTGGATGGGATGTCTTTCTAAGTAAAGTTTGGGTTCATTCTTCAAGTGGACCATCAGTTGAGTGGCCGGCAGGGGTGCCAGGCCAGTCAGGCTATGTATCCAGTGCTCATGCAAAGTCCGGGCTGAGTGCCTGGTGGGTCCAAAGCCAGACAACTGTAGTAATGTGTTCATTCTCCAATGGACCATTGTGTTAACCTCTAATCCGCACATACAGTAACGTAGCCCTTTGGGGGACCATGCAATGCTTTGTTATGTGTCATCTAGTATAAATAAAGCCACACTGAAAAATCCTAATTCTGGTTCTGGACATTACAGTTATTGCTTCCTGTAGTTGGATTTACTTGGGTGCCCCTGAGCAGAGTAGCCAAACCTAGGTCTCTTGTGCCAGGTAACCTCATCCTTCCCCGAACCTGTAGATATATGTTACCCCCACCAGGTATTGCTGCCCACGCCAACAGCATGCCACCTGTCATTTCCGTAGAAAAAGCAGGGGTGAGGTGGTTACAAGTAGAAATGGGGACATTATGGTCCCTCTGTCAGGCACTGGTGAGACCACGCTTGAACTACTGCTGACGGTTTTGGTCACCAGTTTGCAAGGGGCAAGTGCTGGCAATGGACAGGGTACAGCGTAAATTTACTAAGTGCATTTATGGTATGGAAGGGCAGATTATAATAGTAGCCTAGCATCCCTAAATCTGCATAGTCTCAAACAAATGAGGCAAGGGGAGATCTGTTATTACTCTATAACATGCTGGGGGATTTGCATCTTTGTATGCACATGGGATTGGAATACAGAAGGGATGTGCATAATACTAGAGGACATGATATGTGATTAACTTTCCCCAGACTGTTCACCGTTTGAAGCTGTTATTGCCTCCAAATATCTTGGGGTAATCCTTGACCCATCCTTTACTTAAACCGACCACATAGCCTCTCTAATAAAGTGCATAAACTGAAAGACTGGGCTGTGCTATCAGATCATTGATCTCCTCACCCTGACACTGGCACGGCAGTCTACTTCCCCTCCTTGACTACGGGTACCCTGTCTACTCCCTTACCACTGCTGCAAACCTAACATGGCTTAATTCTACTTATAATTGAATATGTTGCTTTGCCCTCTGTGCCCCTCTCTCTATTCGCCACTGTGCACTCTGTCATTCCCTAAACTGGCTCGCCCATGAAGCCCAGTGCTCCTTCCTCCTCATGTGTGCAGTTGATGATGCCCTCTATAATTCCTCTTTCTCACCACTATTTACTCTGATCCATCCCAGAATCTTTTGGTGAAACCTGCGTCAGATATCCCACCTGCAACTTGAACACCCCCACATTACCACAGATATGGGCCTAAGAGCTTTCTCAGCAGATGGCCCCTTGCTTTGGAATGATCTCCCCTCAGCCCTACATTCGCCTGAAACTCACTCAACCTAAATACTCTGATAAGAACTTATTTTCTGTCCTCCTTAGCTTTGCAACTGTCCTTCCGCATTTACTGCTGCTGTTTCCTCTTTTATTGCTCCTACATCTTCCCCCTTTTACAGCCCCCCCTTGCCCAGTGTATCCCTCCATACTGCCTTGCCTGACTAGCAGTTCTTTCCTGTTTTGCATTGTACCTCTCTCACATGTCTCTGTTGTTGACATAAGACTTAGTTTTGTTGCCTGTGTAATCATACATTCCAATGTATTACTGCATTGGTGTTGTCCACTGTTTTCCCACTCCCCCCACTATTTTATGATCAACACCAAGTGGTTTAATAGGAAAATTAGAAAATTGGTAAAAAAAAAAAAAAAAAAAAAGCATACAAATAACTGAAAGGAAACCCGACTGCAGATAGACTCAGGGCACATAAAACTATAGTGAGGCAATGTAAAAAGGCTATAAAAAAGGAAAAGGCAAAAGCAGAATTGGAACTAGCACAAAATAAAAAGGATAATGGTAAATGACTGTATAATTACTTTGGGGCTGGGATATTCAGAAATGCGCCAGAAGTAGGCGCAAGAGCGATACAGCGCAGGTACACTGCGCAGGTGCACTGCCAACGCGATATTCAAAGGCTGAGCACCAAGGCAAGTGATAGCGCAAGACGGCTAATATCGCAGTGATGCACCATAGCGCACCTAGGGCTGCGCCAGGGAGCAAGGCAGCAGGTGCCATTGCACAACTAGGGTTGCGCAGTGGAGCAGGGCAGGAAGTGCAGGAGCATAGCATGGGCAGAGCAAGGGACAGAGGCACAGGGCCCCTGGCATAGTGTGGAGCAGGCCACAAGAGCAGGACACACTGCCACCATAGTGCAGGGGATGACCGGAGGGTGGCAAGGCAGGCGCATGGCCACATGCCCTGACCATACATCCCACTGCAGCGTAAGGAGGTGGCGTGACACCCACGGTCATCAGCAGGCAGCCATGGGCAGCACCCACAGGATGGCATGGGACATGGCACCGGGACCAAAGCAGACAACACACAAGCCAACAGCACACACCACACCGGCCACACAGCCCAGCAGGAAACATGCGCACGCCAACAGGCATGCGCACACACACACACAGGCCTCTGTGCACAGACCACCTGACACAAACCCCAGGCAACCGCAAACGTACCACACAGCCACTATGCACACCACTGCAGCATGGCACCAATGCCATCTGCAAAGAAGACACGGACACGGATGGCTGCCAAAATATAACTGTATTGAAACAACAAGCAACGAATCAAAACTGTGTACAGTTGAACAGGGATGGGGGCAGGGAACAGGGAGGACACAGTCAGGAACGTAGGATGGGGAAGGGGGTGGGGAGACAGGGGACATGGCAGGGTTGGAACAATGGAGGAATGGGAAAGGGTGTCAGTGGAAGGGAGGGTGAAGCAGGCCAACAGGCCCCTTGGAAGGTCCTCATCTATCAGCACCTCTGCCGCCTCCTTCTCTGTGGCCGGAACATGGCCTGTCGAATTATGCTTGCCACCACAAGGGTGGCCATGGTGACCCTCAGGATCCACTCCAGCAGCCTTGTATGGGCATCCACTGGTTGGGCTTCTAGGACAAAGGAGAGGACATGGATGAGTGCATGCCCACACAACCGGAGCCCACCCAGTGTGTGCAGCGGACAACGCTGGCATGTGCCCTGCAGGGGGCACACAGCCAATCACAGTGTGCATGCCCACACATGCCACCATCCTGACTATCCACAGCCATGCACAGCACTGCACACCACCACCAACCAGGCGCAGCATGCCACAGCTATGACAGCCAAGCAAATGGCCATTGCACGGGGCCAACAGTGATCTGGCTGGGACCCGGATGTACCCACAGCCCACCCGCAGCAGCCACAGACAAACGCCCTGGGTGCAGCATGGTGCAATGGACCATGCTGGCGAGGCACATAATGTAATGGCCATGTGCACAGGGGGATCTGGCCCACCCTAACCCCACACAACAGAATACACCACCAAGGTGCGTATTTGCAAGCTGTGGCCTGACTGGCGCCTGACCATTTGCACCACCTGGCTGGATGGCAACCCTCCATTGTGCACCACCACTGACCTGCTGCTGTCCAGCAGCAGCACCTGCCATCTGGGCTCTTCGACGATCCTCAGGGCCTAGTATGGAGACAGTGTAAGACCAACAGCAGCACCAGGCAGCAAGACAAGGGCCCCCCCGGTACAGTAAAACCCCATGACTCCGCACAGCAGCAGTGCCGAGGCACGGCACACCAGCTGTGTGCTGCCATGCCTGGTGGTGTTCCAGGCCACTGCACCCCACCCATAGCAGCATGGCATGACACCCGCTGGCAACCCACACAACGCTGACATGGCAAGGACGGGCATAAATGCACTCACCTGGCAGTGGCACAGCGCCCCTCTGGACGCATGCCTGCAGTGACCTGAGCCGGTCAGTATCCCTCCTCCACAGGTCACCGTACCTGTGGTGGCACTGCTCCCCACTACAGCATGACCTTGTCACCTCCTTCAGCTCCTTGGCCACCCCCTGCCACACCTCAGTGTGCGGCTGGTCCAGAGGTACCAGCCCATACACAGCATCAGTATGTGGCTCCACCAAAGCCACCAAGTTCACAAGCTCCACCTGTGTCCAGTTTATACATAGATACATAGACAGTGTCGGCAGATAAGGGCCTATGGCCCACCCTGTCTGCCCATTTGAGCTTGTAAGTTCAGTTTGTTTTCTTAGAAGTCTTTTGCCCCTTACCCCTGCCCTCCAGAATTCCTTTATGTCTATCCCATGCATTCTTAAATCCCATGATTGTTTCAGCCCCCACCACTTCCTCTGGCAGGGTGTTCCACTTGTCCACCACCCGTTCTGTGAAGAAATTCTTTCTCATGTTTCTTCTGAATCGTCCTCCCTCCAACTTCATCCCATGCCCTCTAGTCCTGGAACATCTTTTTCGTTTAAAATTGCATTTTCCTGCACCCTGTTCCTCCCTGTAAGATACTTGTATGTCTCTATCATATCCCCTCTCTCCTCCTCTCTCCAGGGAGTACATGTTCAGTTCCTTCAACCTGTCTTCATAGGACTTGTGATGCAATCCATGCACCATCTTTGTTGCCCTCCTCTGAACCTTCTCTACCCTGTCTATGTCCTTCGTGGGTATGGTCTCCAGAACTGTACTCCAGGTGGGGCCTCACTAGTGTCTTGTATAGCTGAATTATGACTCCTTTTCCTGCTGGTGATGCCCTGCCTATACATCCCAGCATCCTATTTGCTTTACCTGCTGCCTTGTCACACTGTTTCCCTACCTTGAGGTCATCAGAGATGACAACCCCAAGATCCCTTTCCTGCTTGGTGCATGCTATCCTCACCCCCAACTGATATATTGTGCCAGGGTTTTTGTGCCCCATATGCATTATCTTGCACTTCTTTGCATTGAATTTCACCTGCGCAAACCCTGACCATTCTTCAAGTTTCTGCAGGTCGCTTCTCATTCTGTCTACACCCTCTGGTGTGTCTGCTCTGTTACAGAGCTTTGTGTCATCAGCGAACAGTGAAATTCTGCCTTCTAGGTCCGCATAATGTCACTGATGAAGATGTTGAATAGGACCGGTCCCAGCACTGATCCTGTGGTACCCACTGGTCACTCTTCCTTCTGTGGAGTGACAGCCATTTACCACCACCCTCTGTGTCCTGCCACCCAGCCAGTTACCTACCCACCCCACTACTGTCCTGCCCACACCCATATTCCCCAGTTTGTGTAATAGTCTTCTTGTGGCACAGTGTCAAAGGCCTTGCTGAAGTCCAGATAGGCCATGTCCACTGCCTCCCTGATCCACCTCCCTAGTCACCCAGTCAAAAATTCAACGAGGTTGGTCTGACATGACCTCCCTTGGTGAAACCATGCTGCCTTGGGTCCTGTAGTCCATTGACAACCAGATGTTCCACTAATCTCTCCTTCAGTAGTGCTTCCATGATCTTCCCCACTACTGAGGTGGAGGCTGACTGGTCTGTAGTTCCCTGCTTCCTCTTTGTTCCACTTTTGTATAAGGGACTACATCTGCTGTCCTCCAGTCTTTGGGTACCTCCCTGTTTCCAGTGATCGGCTAAACAGGATAGCCAGAGGTTCAGCCACCACCTCTCTAGTTCTTTAAGGACCCTGAGGTGCACCCCATCTGGCCCCATTGCTTTATCAACTCTTATTACTTCCAGTTCCTTCAGGACCCTTTCTGTGTAAAGGGACTTGTGTCCATTTCTGCACCATTCTCACCCTTGTACTCCTTCAGACCCATTACCTCCTCTCTCCTCAGTAAAGACTGAGCAGAAATACCTGTTCAATATGTCAGCTTTACTGTTGTCATCCTCCACTTGTCCCCATCCTCCCCTTCAGTCTCACTATCCCTCCCTTTGTCTTTCTTTTTCACTTATGTACCTGTAAAGGTTTTGTCCCTCTACCCACTGATTTTGCAATGTGTTCTTCTGTCTGAGCTTTGGCTTCCCTTACTGACCTCCCTGCCTCCCTTTGCTTCTCCTGGTACTTCTCCCTATCCCCTTCTGCCTGTGTCTTTTTGTATTGCCTGAATACAATCTTTTTGGCTTTCACTTTCTTTGCTACCTCTTTGGAAAACCATAATGGTCTCCTCTTCCTTTTCCTCTTGCTAACCTGCTTAATGCATAATTCTGTTGTTCTTGTAATCCCCATTTTAAATACTGCCCACTGTTCCTCAACCCCTGATTCCTGTCCCATTCCCTTAATTCCTCTTTCAAGTATCTCCCATTTTCCCAAAGTCTGCCCCTCAAAATCCAGGATACGTGTTTTGTGTGGTTTGGTTCTGCTCTTTCTGTGATTTCAAACCACAATGACTGGTGGTCACTGTTTCCAGGTGCTCCCCACTGTTACCCCCATCACACTGTCCCTGTTTGTGAGCACAAGGTCCAGTATTGCCTTCTGCCGAGTTGGTTCCATGACCAGTTGCTTGAGGAAGGCACTCTGAAGAGAGTCCAGGATAAATCTGCTCCTAGTTGATGCTGCTGCTGGGATGCTCCAGTCCACGTCTGGAATATTGAAGTCTCCAACCAGTTTGATGCTCTCAGTGTGGTCCTGCGAGGCATAGCTCTATCCTGAACTGCAGCAGCACAATGGCACCAGGGAGCGCACGAGACGCACGTGCAAAGGATGCACGATACACCTGGTGATGAGCTGGCATCCCCTATCGCGCATCGGCAGGGTATGCACAATATGCATGGGGCAATGCTGACACATGCTGCAGTCACCAGTGGGTCAAGGGGCACACATGGGGGTCAAAGGGTGACATGCGCACCGTGCACAGCAGGGCATGGGTGGCATGGTGCGCTATAGGGTCCAGTGTACACCATGGGCCGTGTGCCAGTGGGGCACATGCGTGACTGGGTGTATGGCGCATGTGCGCCACATGTCCAATAGTGGCTGAGTGCATGCGTCCTGTAGCGCATCATGCGTGGGAAGTGCCACCGACGTACATGACATCAGTGCACATATGTGCTGTACCATGTGGACTGCGCACGTCACACAGATGCACCATGACTTGTGCATGAGCAACCCAGCTGCAGAATGTGCAATTCCATGATATTAAGTGGGCATATGCAGATGAACTGAACAGCATATTGGTGGTGCATCGGAGGCATTTGCATCCCATTGCAGTTGCACATTTCCTCATTTGCATGTGATGCACTATAAAGGTACCATGTGGCGGCACAGGCACCGGACCGGTATTGCAACCATCAAAGGTAAGATGCCAGGCACTGGGCATGCTGGGTCTGGTGGGGGCCTTCATGTGTGGCAACCAGCACTGACTTCGTGGCCCCACCAACAGGAACAGCATGTTGGAGCCAGAGGAAGTTGAGGAGCCGAGGTCTGCACGGAAGACGCAGGCCCAATTTCACAAGGGTGGAGTACGATGTCCTATATCATGCCTACCTTGACCAGGAGCCCCTCCTGAGTGGCTCCACAGGCACCCAGCAAGCCAGAGGGGAAGCATGGATGGGTGTAGCCAGGGCCGTGAACCTGCAGGGCGTCCATCAGAGGTCAGTGCAGGAGTGCAAGAAGAAGGTGGGCACAGACCACAGGGGGATCAAGGAGGAGGTGTCAGCCATCTGGGCCACACATGCCACCACATGCGGTGGACAGCCCGAGGTGCTGCAGCTGACCTTGCAGGAGGAGCTTGTGGCAGTGACAATGCAGTGCAGTGTCATTCAGGGTGTTCCCAGCAGTGGAGTCCAGATGGGGGGTAGCCCTTCCCTGCATGGTAGGTACAGCAGTGCAAGGGGATGTACGTAAGGGTTGCATTGGGGTGGGGGTGCGTGGTGGCAGAACTGACATGTATATGTTCCCTTACAGATCCAGGGCACCTTTGTGCGGATGCAGGGGTGGCAGTGCCCACCCTGGGTGATGTCAGGGACCTAGAGGAGAACCCATCCATCTCCACTGAGGTCCGAGGCCTGGACCCCTGCCAGAGCCACCACACTGTCCACATGGGTGCCCGTGGCGTGGGTGCTGACAAGGACTAGGCAGTGTTTCAGTGGGATGCCTGCAATGGCATCCAGTGTGCTGAGACAGTTATCAGGGTGGGGTCTGCATCCGATTGCGACATGGCCGCTACTCAGGACTGCAGTGATGCTGGACAGAGGGAGGCACCCCTACCAGGCACAGGACACGGCAGCGCCAATAGTGCATGGGTGGTACCGGCAGACCCACCAGCTGCACCATCCGGTGTTGCGGTGGCCACTGTACCTGCGGTGCAGTCAGACCCGTCTGGTGGTGGGGGTGCAGCCTCCCCGGCGATGTCGTGCGTGGAACAGCCAGAGGGACAGCGGCGGCAGCAGGGCGGTGTTGAGAGTGGACCGGGTGCAGTGTCTGCTGCCAGTGCACCGCAGTCAGGATAGACCCAAGATGGCCTCACTGCATGGGGGCTTTGCCACGGGGCTGCACAACCCCCGTGGGTCGGCACAATGCCCAAGCCCCCCAGGGCGCCGACCCGCTTGGCGAGCACACCCGTTTGCTCAGGGCATATGTGGAGCAACAGATGCAGATCATTGCAGGGGAGCATGCACTCTGCACTGAGCTGCACCAGTCTGCAGGGAGGCGTGATCGGGACTTTCAGCAGCTCCTGGCCAAGGCAACATGCATGTGAAAGGACATGACCACCGGTCTGGATCGGATCACTGCTGCAGACACGGCCGGCCTGGCACCACTGGCCATCCTGGTGCAAAGCCATCCGCGGCAATCACCGCGGAGTGTATTCTACACTCCTCGGTCCTGGCGTCGTGTGACCCCAGCATTGTTGTCACCGGGATCAGCTGTAGGCATCCCAGGCATGCCTGGGGTGGGCCTGTTCAGGGGCATGCTGACGCCTGTGAGGGCCCGCTCGCGTTCTTGTAGCAACATGCCTGGGGGTACATCTGTGACGCCCCCTGTGGCCACCACACAGCCTGCGTCTGCTGGGCGGTCTAGGTGGGGCCGTCCACGTGTCCGTGGCAGCTGTGCACCTGCGCAGCAGACATGATCTGCCACTCTCCCTGTCTGCTGCCTGCCACAGCCCTGTATGCATGGATGTGTGGTATGTATGTGTGTCCATATCTGGGCCATGACAACTGTAGCTGCACCTCATGCCCACCTTGTGCACACCCTCTCAGCTGCTGGCCACCGTGGCATGTGCATGATGATGCCATCACAGCACTGGCTGCCACAGTGCACCGGTGTTCAGCGTCTAACACATGCTCGATGGTGGCCTTAGGGTCTGCATGTGTGTGTGTGCCCATGTGACTGTGCCTGTGTTGGTGTGGGTGCATGGGGCTGTGTGGGTGGGGTCCATTGTTCTGTCAGGGGTGCTTCCACGGTGACCTGTCCCTTGTCCGTTGTCACCCCCCTACAGACGTGTCTGTTGTGGGGCCCTGCCAGCCATGCCTGTTCACTGTGCCCCAGTCCCTGTGACCTGTGTGTGGACCTGTTCACCTACCTGCATGTACCATAGTGCTCCTCTGCAATAGTGTCCCTGTGCTGCTGGGTCATCCTGCGCAGCTGGATGACCCTGCGGGGCTCCCATTGTCCAGGGGGAGCTGCCCACCACTGTTGGCCCTGTCGTCCGTGTCATCCCCACTGCTGTTCCCCTCTTCAACCTCGACAGCTATCCCACGGTCAGTGGCCATGTTGTGTAGCACCCAGTAGGCCAGGAATAAGCTGCAGGCCTTCAAAGGGCTGTACTGTAGGGCACCGCTGGACCTGTGCAGGCAGCTGAATCATGCCTTCAGCAGACCAAACACACGCTCGATGATGTTCCATATGCTGGCGTGTGCCTCATTGTATCTCTCCTGCGCTGGGGTCAGCGGGCACCATTATGGGGTGAACAGCCAGGGCCTGAGTTGGTATCCACTGTCACCTGTGGGGGAACATGTTGGTTTAGCACATTGGTCTGTGTGGCTGCCCCCTACAAAGCTGAACCCTCTGCACCCCATGCATTGCATCACCCCCCAGGCCCTTCCCTGTTGTGCAGGGCTGCCCTTTGCTGCTGCATACTCACCTACTAGGTGGCCGGTGGGGATGTCCCCACTCTAAGACCTGTGGCACAGTGCAGACTGGTGCCAGATGAAGGCATTGTGTGCTCCCCCAGGGTGTGTGGCACAGACATTGATTATGCACCCCTTGGCATCGCACACTGCCTGGCAGTTGACACTGGGGTAGCCCTTCCTGTTGATGTAGACCACCCCCTCCAGCCCCGGTGGTGTGCGGATGCCTATGTGGGTGCAGTCAGTGGTCTCGAACACACCAGACATACGTGCAACCCTGTGTTACTCCTGTATGTTTGCTGTACACTCTGCCTGTGTGCTGGGGAAGTGGATAAATTCCCCAGCATGTGGTAGCAGTGCATTGAGGAATTGCGTGAGGAGCCATGATGGCAGTGCATTGAGGAATTGTGTGAGGAGTCATGACGTGGCCGACTGGGTTATGCCTGTGGTGTCCCCTGTTGGTCTCGGGAAGGTGCCCGTGGTGAGCAGGCACATCACGGCCGTGACCTTGATCTCCACTGACAGGGTGTGGCTCGTCTCGTGGGTGCCTGCATCTCGGTACTGCACAGCTCACAGAGCTGCCTCAGAATTGCCTGGTTCAGGTGGTATCAGCCCACGATCTCAGTGTCGCTGTACTGTTCGAAGGTGGTGTGGGCATGGTACCACCCGTTCCAGGCATACTGCCGCCAGGCCCTTCCACGGCCACACTGCTCAGCTGCCTGCCTTCTCACACCCCTCATTACTGCCTCCATCTGGAATATTGCATTGACCATGACCCAGCCTGTCCGGCCCCCCGCAGCTGTCTTCCTGTGCTTCCCTGGCTTTATGCTGCTACTTGGGCCCCTGCACTGGGCACACATCTGTTTTGGGGACCCACTCGCACAGTCTGGCCTGCCCACGGGCTCAGTCTGGGTGCCGCACTCTGTCCCACTGCTCATTGCACCTCCTGCCTCTGTGACTGTCCTGCCTGGCCAATGGCCCTCACCCTGTCACTGTCTCACACTGTCTCTGTCCCTCACTCTGTCCCTCTCTCACTCTCTCTCCCTCTCTCACCCCTGCTCCCCTGGGTGCAAGCCACTGTCCCCTGCTTGCTCCATCCTTTTGTAGGCTCAACTTTGTTCTGTGCATGTCCTTGTTGCTCCGCGCTTGTGCCATTGGCCTGCTGTTGAATATCGCACTGCGCTGTTTATTCATGGCTATGCCCCCTGCACTTGCGCTTGCATTCATTAGGGTTGCACATTGGCGCACTGCGATTTGCACCGCGCATTGTCGCCCGTTGAATATCGCTGTTTCAAACAACATGAAGTCTTGCTATATTATGACATATGCAGTGAGTCCCAACTTTCGAACTGCTCCGGAGGTGAAAGAGTTAACTTTCCATGCCAGGCATGGAACTTTGAGCTCGAGCTCGGTTGAAAACTCTATCTGTTGTTCTTCAAACTCAAACTGTCAGATTCTTTACTCCGCCTCACTGAACAGTCGCTCCGGAGATTTCTCCTTCTGCTCGGTTCATTTTGTCAGTTAAAGTATTAAGTTTTCGGTTTTTTAACCGAATTAAAACCGCAACCGGTCGGTTCAAGCTCTATCTGTGGTATTTGTAAGTACTAGATAGGTTTTACATTTACTTTCTGTGTGGAACTTGTAAACGGTTTCATCGGTTCGGTTTGAACCGATCAGGTTGTTTATAATACATTATCTCTCTTTAGAAGTGCGGTTCCCGGTTCTTATCGGATCTAAAAAAAACGGATTTCATTACGGTTTTTTCCACGACCCGTGACATGGTTGGGAACCGATAAGGGAGTCTTGCTTGGTGGATTGCCATAAACGGGCAAGTTTTTGGTTAGGCTGGCACTATGTCTAGAAACCCAAAAACGGGCCACTGGGTTTCAACACTGTAGTGTTTGTGGGAAGCCTTTGCCAAGGCTGACCCCCACCACCTGTGTTTATTGTCTGGGGTTTGACCACCTCAATGCAGACTGCCAGATTTGTAAAGTTTTCCTGCAGCTACCCTGGATAAAAGAGTTGGTAGGCTCAAGGAAAGGAGGCCAAGGTCCGCTGAACAGATGGCCAGCCCAGTTTAGTTGAAGCCGAACGAAGAGTGCCCTCTGACCAATGAGACTTCTCGGGCAAAGGAGAGCCGACTCTGAGGAGTCTGTTCCAGCAAAGAGAACTAGAAAATCAGTTGGTGTGGGCCAAAACTTCTCCAACCGCTGGAGAAATAGCTAAAACAATTAAAATTGTTCAGTCACTCTCCCGGTTCCGACTGAACCGGCACCATCAAATAGCGTGCAGTTCGGTCGGTTCACGGTTCAAAGTGAAGTTTAGAGGAATTTTATGAACCAGAGGAGGGAGAGGAGTATGAGGAGAGTGAATGTGGATTTGAAAGTCTGGATGTGCCCATTGAACCGGACATCTCTCCAGACAGACCTTCAGGAGTGTCTCCCCCTAGGCTTTCTGAGTCCCCTTCTCATTTTATATTTTATAAAAAACAGTGGCTGAAACCCTCCAGCTCCCTATGGAGGAAGCTGTGGATGATCAAGAAGAGCCTGATTATGTAGAAATGATGGATATCCCAGAGTCTAGGAGACTGTCTATTCCTCTGCATAAATCTTTTTGGAAAAAGACAGTAAAAATTTAAAAGCTCCACACTATACCTCCTGTTGATAAAAGAATGGACAAAAGGTATACATTATCAGGCTCTGATATGGAGTTCCTTACACAACAATGCAGCCATGTGGGGTTGTGCAGGCTGCAGCCTGTGACAGAGCAAATATTCCCTTGGCTCACACCCCTGACAAGGACTCCGAAGGGTGGATGCCATGGCAAAGAAACAGTACATGGCAGCACTTGGGATTCAGACAGGCAAATTATATGGCTTATGTTGCTAGATACCAGAAATCCAGATGGGATACTATTTTGGCTCTAGCAAAGCAGGTCCCTGGCCAGCTTGCCAAGGAGCTGGAGCAGGTGGCCGCTGATGGTATTGAGGCATCTAAGGTGCAATTCCATGCTGCAGTGGACTCTAATGATGTATCATCTAGAATCATGGCTACATCTGTGGCTCTCCGTAGAATGGCTTGGCACAGATGTACTAGCCTGTCACAGGATAGCCAGACTAAGGCCATGGATTTTCCTGTTGTGGGCAACTCTCTGTTTGGGGAGCAAACAGAGAATTACATGAAGAAAATGGATGAATATAGGACCACCTATAGGAGTGCAGAGGCCAAGGAAAGGCAGGCCACTCCGCAAAGGCAGCCTCCCAGGGGCAGGAGCAGGCCTTTTCATAGGCCTTTTTACCAAGCCCAGGCCTCCTCTTCAGCTTATGCACAGAGGGGGTTCTTTAGAGGCAGATGGGGTGCAAGCAGATCTGCCTCCACCCCTCAGCCTAAAGCCCCTGCCAAGCAGGCACCCTGATGGGGTGCCCAGGGCCGATTCTCTACTACCTGTAGGGGGCAGGCTGGCTTACTTTGTCCAGGACTGGGAGTCTCTAACATCAGACAAGTGGGTCCTGGAAGTAGTAAGCCAGGGACTGGTTCTCAGCTTCAAAAATTTCCAAAGATGAGAACCAGATGCTTTCCACCTGCAAATCCTTCAGAGGCGCTTGCCCTAGAAGCAGAAGTCTCTTCCCTCCTGGCTCTCAGAGCTGTGGAAAGGGTTCCACCCCTACAGCAGGGCAAATGATTGTACTCCAGGTACTTCCTTACCCCAAAAAAGACAGGAGAATGGCGGCCCGTGCTGGATCTCAGGTACCTAAACAAGCACCTTTTAAAACCAAAATTCAAAATGGTGACTCTGGGAATTATTTTACCCTCTTTAAGGCCAGGGGACTGGCTAGTGTCCCTAGACCTCAAAGATGCCTATTTTCATGTTCTCATCAGAAGCTCCCATCGAAAGTACCTCAAATTCGAACTGCCCTCAGGCCATTACCAGTTCAGAGCAATGCCCTTCGGCCTCACATCTGCCTCAAGGGTATTCACAAAATGCCTGGCAGTAGCAGTTGCCCATTTAAGAAGGCAAACAATTGCCATCTTTTCTTACCTGAATGACTGACTCATAGTAGGCCAGTCTCCAGACCAAGTCAGGTTACATCTTCAGGTAACTCAGCAACTGCTAACTTCTCTAGGTTTCCTTCTCAATCTTCCAAAGTCAGTCCTAGAACCTGTCCAGCTTCTCACCTTCATAGGTGCAGAACTGAACACAAAAGAAGCCAGAGCTTTCCTTCCTCTAGAAAGAGCAAGGACCCTGATTACTCTGGCTTCCTCCTTCACCCTGCAGGTCTCTCGACTAGCAAGGCATTTTCTCCAGCTCCTGGGACACATGGCTGCTTCGACAGCAGTAGTGCAGGGAGCCAGATTTCAGATGAGGGACATCCAATTCCATTTGAGAGCCTTTTGGTCTCAAAGGAGGGACCCTCTAACCAAATTAATCCCAGTGACTCGAACCCTGATCCAAGCCCTTCAGTGGTGGCAGGACCAGGGCAGTTTGAGACAGGGGTCCCCTTCACCCCTCAGTCTCACTCCTTAATCCTTACTACAGATGCATCCCTCTTGGGGTGGGGAGCTCACATGGGCGACCTCACTACCCAGGGATTGTGGTCCCCTCAGGAATCTCTGCTCTCACATCAATCTGTTGGAACTCAGAGCAGTTTTTCTAGCACTTCAAGTTTTTTCCAAATCTGTTCAGAACAAAGTTATTCAGGTCAGGACAGACAATACCATCACAATATGGTACATCAACAAGCAAGGGGGCACTCGGTCTACAGCCTTGTGCACCGAAGCAATGAAGTTGTGGTCTCTGGCTTACTCCCTGAACACCTCCCTTTTAGCAGTTCACCTCCCAGGCAAAGACAATGTCCTGGCAGATGCTCTCAGCAGGATTTCCCAGGGCCATCACGAATGGGCTCTGGATCCCCTAGTACTGGAGGTGGTATTTGCCAGATGGAGCACACCCCAGATAGATCTTTTTGCAGCCCCAGACAATCACCAACTTCCCCTTTTTTGTTGCAGGCCCCCAGTGTTGGGATCAGTCCCCCTGGATGCCTTCCTTCTCAGTTGGGAAGGGAAGTTTCTCTATGCCTTTCCCCCCTTCCCTCTCCTGTTCAAAGTGCTAGTCAAAATCAGATCTCAACCCTGCAAGATGATCCTGATTGCTCCAGACTGGGCCAGACAGCCCTGGTACCCACTCCTTATGTCCTTAGCAGTCCAGCTTCCCCTGTGTCTTCCCAGGAATCACAATCTGTTATCCTGTGCTCGGGGGGAGTTTGGTACCCAAACCTCAAATCTCTCAATCTCAAGGCCTGGCTCTTGAAGAGTTAGAGTTTGCTGACCTACACCTCTCCCAAGGTGTATTGGATATCCTGAAGGCTTCTATGAAGCCTTCCCCCAGGGCTACTTATAATTCCAAATGGAAGAGATTTTCCATATGGTGCTCTGCAAAGCATATCCCCCCAGAATCTGCTGGTTTACCCACGGTCCTGGACTATATGGTCCATCTAAATACTTTGGGGCTGAGACCAGCTACCCTAAAAGTGCACCTGGCAGCCATGTCTGCTTTCTTATCAGCAGGTAAACCCTCTTCTCTTTCAGCCCATCCTGTTTTATTCAAGTTTTTCAAACGGTTGCTTCATACCAACCCCCCATTCAGGGATCCTGCCCCTGCCTGGGATCTTAATATTTGCATTGCCCAGCTTATGCAACCCTTTTGAGCCCTTGTCTTCCAGCAGGCTTAAGTACTTGACTTGGAAAACTGTGTTTTGTAGCCATCACTTCTAAACGCATAAGTGAGTTACAAGCATTGTCAGTGGAGCCTGATTTTATCTCTTTTCACAGAGATAAGGCAGTCCTCAGGACTAACAGAAAGTTCTTGCCTAAGGTGGTTTCAGATTTCCACCTTAATCAATCTATGTCTCTCCTTGTGTACTTCACTGACCATTCCTCCTCTGGCGAGACGAGGTTGCAC
This sequence comes from Neoceratodus forsteri, assembly GCA_016271365.2. Taxonomy (NCBI): domain Eukaryota; kingdom Metazoa; phylum Chordata; order Ceratodontiformes; family Ceratodontidae; genus Neoceratodus; species Neoceratodus forsteri. The sequence goes on along the minus strand of CM057457.1, from coordinate 472,696,907 downwards.
AGTTTAGATGTCAAAAGATCCCTTAGCTACTACATAGATCGTACCAAGGGTCACAGGTTTGACTCCCTCCAACTGTTCCTCACTTATGGTGAGGTTGGCAAAGGGAAACCTGCCACCAAAAGATCCATTGCCAGGTGGATTGTCTCTTGTATCCAATTCTGCTATGAAAAACTGGTTAAAGTTCCTCCCTCAGGCCTGAGGGCTCACTCTACTAGAGGTACAGCTGCGTCTCTGGCTGCTGCCAGGGACATCCCTATCCTGGAGATATGTCAAGCAGCTACCTGGAAAACAGTTCACACTTTTACCAAGTTTACTCCTGGACATCCTGGCTAGGAGTGATGCTCGGTTTGACACAGCGGTGCTTCAGAGCCTATTTCCTAAGTAGGTTCTGTCCTTCCTCCATGGAGGTACTGCTGTGTAGTCTGCATATGTCATAATATAGCAAGACTTCATGTTGTTTGAAGAAAAAATTACTCACCTTAGTAATGTTGTTTCTTCTAATGGAGTCTTGATATATTATGACCTCCCCCCTGCCTGCCCCTCTCAGAACCTTTACTTTTGGGATGTGGGCAGGGCAGTGTTGGCACTTAGTAGATGCCCACCTTGTTTTTCACCCCTCCTTTTTGGGGTGATCTGTGTTGTGTTTGTCATTTTTTGGGTCTCCTGACTTGAGTCTTTGTTTTGGCACCAAAAAATGTGTTTATATAATTAGTAGCCAGTTGGCTAGTGTAGGTTTACAGCTTCCACACAGAGTCTTAGTGAGTTTTGCTCATAAGGATCTGACAGTTTGAGTTTGAAGAACAACAGATAGAGTTTTCAACTGAGCTCAAGCTCAAAGTTCCATGCCTGGCATGGAAAGTTAACTCTTTCACCTCCGGAGCAGTTCAAAGGTTGGGACTCACTGCATATGTCATAATATAGCAAGACTCCATTAGAAGAAACAACATTACTAAGGTGAGTAATTTTTTCTTGATGCATATCCACCGTTGCGATGGCACATCTCTCTTGCGCCTGCACAACCACTTTGAATATCCCACCCTGGGAGTCTAAGAAGTAGACACAAGCAGATAGTAAATCTGCAGGATGGGGATGAAGTAAAGGACAGTGAAATAGATATGGCTAACTTGTATAACAAGTACTTTCTGAGTGTTTATCAAACTAAAACCAAGAGCAATACTTTGTCTGATAGAGTTGAAGGGCATAATATACAGTGCCCTGAAATACCTTCAACCCAGGTTAAAACAAAATTAATGAATCTAAAAAAACATAATTCTGGAGGACTTGACAGGTATCATCCTGTGTTTCTTCATAATGTTGCTGATGAAATATCAGAACCGCTGTCAATATTATTTAATAAATCTGCTGAGGAAGAGAAAGTGCTGAGCGAGTGGAAGGTAGCTTATGTTACTCTGATGTATTAATCAGGAGACAAAGAAAAGGTAGAAAACTACCATCCAATTAGCATGACGTTGGTGACTGATAAAGTAATGAGGGCTTTGTAAAGGAATACTTGGAGGAAATTTTAAGTGAAATAGGATCAATAGATGTGACACAACATGTTTTTTTATCCAACAGGTCTTGTGTCAGCAATTCAATGCACTTTTCTGAGCCAGTGAGCTAGGCCTTGGATGTGGGTCTCCCATTTGATGTGGTGTACCTAGATTATTCAAAGGCCTTCGACTCGGTGTCACAGCTCATCCTTCTGAATACTTTGAAGGAACCAGGGATAAAATCAGATTTTATTAATTGGATAGCCTCATGGCTTGAGGATCGATCTCAGAAAGTGCAAATAAGAGGTCACCTTTCAGAAAGTGGCCTAGTCACTAGCAAGGTGCCCCAGGGGTTGGTAATGGGACCCAGCTATTCAATGTGGTTATATCACCCTTGCAGGTTTCTGATAGGGCATATATCTGCAAATATCCAGATGATGCCAAAGTTGGTGCGATAGTTAATGATAGAGCATCCGTAACAGCATTCAAGAACCAGCTATATAACTTGGAAAAGTGGGCCTTAGATAACAAATTGACATTCAATGTAGGCAAATGTAAAGTTATACATTTTTGGAAAAACACTCGAGCACAATATACCCCAAATAATATACCAATAGTCAGCACTGAAAATGAGAGAGAAAGATGGGCATAGTGATATCTGATACACTTAGCTTTAATAATCATAATAAGCAGTGGTGCAAGTGGTAGATAAGAAGCACAGGAACTCAGGCACTGTCAAACATGATATGCAGAATGAAGATCTTCAATCTGAAGGATAGCTGTGTGAAGACACATCTAACTGTTTAGACACTTGTAGATTCAGTTAGAGGTATTGAAGTATTTCTAGCAAAATTGTACTGTTGTACAAGTCAAATACTGTTATGGAAACCCTGATTTTAGGTTACAGGGCCAGAAACTGTCATGTTGTTGGTTTAAGAATTTCCGTTCCAGTGTCAATGGGAAGAAGTACAGGATCTCCGTTCCTGTTGCGAAAAAGGTACAGGAACGGAGTTCCTGTACACTCCTGTTCACTTTCATCGTTGATGATAAGGAAGTGGTTAAAAGAGACAACAGAACCATAGGGAACATCCTTTAGAAACATTAAGAGTCACAGTGAGGAGGTTTCGGTGCCTTTGTATAAGTCACTGGTCCGACCAACACTCGAGTATTGGGCCCCTTCCAGTACTGCTCAGTCCATAAAGAATAGCAGGAAGATTGAGCAGGCTTAGAGAAGGTTTGCAAAAAAGGTCCATTCTACAAAGGATATGGAATACCATCTCAGATTACAGTCCCTGGGAATATACTCTGTGATTTGTAGAAAAGCAAGAGGGAACCTATGTTATGTTTATAATGCACCAAATGTTGCATTATGGGAATCGTCTGGACTCCGTTGGAAAGAAAAAACAGGGATAAGGACTAGGGTCTACCCATTGCAACTACTTGGGGAGAACTATACTACATCTAGATGGGGAAGATGGTTTACCCAGAGAGTGGTAAACATATGGAATGCGCTGCCCATGGAGGTGGTGAATGTAGGTAGTCTGGCTACTTTCAAACACCAGCTTGATAGATACATGGGGAACAAAAAATGGGAACGTGTCCACTGATAAGTAGCATGCCCATATATGGCTTTGTAGCTACTGGACCTGTATTACTACTTATGAACCTACTTGTGTTATGCCAGTTATTGAACACAGTTTCATTTTCTTTGTTTGGAAACTTGTTATGCCTGTCTTGCACTATATGTTGCTGTGTAATTGTCCTATGTCTTCGTGTTTGCCTGTATCTGGCCCAGGCTGGGCCTGAAAATGGTCTTTGGATCCCTGCTGTAACCTGGTTATCAAATAAATAAATAAATAACTGAAAGAAGGTACAAAACAAACCACAGAGGGTCATATTTAACACACAAAGAGTGGTGACATCTTGAAACTCATTGCCTGATCTAGAAGTTTCAGCTACAGACATTAATGCTTTTAAAATGTTATTGGAGAACCACATGTTAAACAGGAACTAGTATTCCACTGAGTAGCAGGGGAATAGGCAAGAAGGACTGCTGGCCTGTTCCTATTCCTACTTACTTTAGTAACCTTAGTACAAAATTACAGAAATTGCACCAGTGATTGTTCATTTCATTTTCAGATCTTTTCCGGCATTCTGCCATCGTCCTTTTTGGTATATGTATGAATAATCAGGATAAGAGAAGCCTTATCATACAGATTTAAATAAAGCAAATTGAAAATAGTACAGGGAGCAATTATAAGAAAAATAAGTTCTGTAGATTTATTGATGTTATATAAAATGCCCAGATCCATGAAATTCTTTGTTTTCACCTGTGTGCAAACATTCCAATTCCAGAATTTTACTGACTTTTCTAGAAAAACACAAACCTAGTGGCCTCAAAAATGTATTCATGGGAAAGTGGTGGGGGTTGGGGGGACACTTTGGAGAATCTCAAAACATGTCAAAATGAACAAAGCCAAAAGAGGCTAGCTTGACCTATCCCACTGTCTCTTCTCAACCCTCAGATGGTAAAAGAAGTGAGGCAGATACGATTTCATAGGGGAGAAGTGCAGAGCTGTGGGAGAGCACATTTAAAGAAAAATAAATAATTGGAGCACAGCAGTAGGGGGAGTCAGTAGGGAATCATGTGTGCACGGCAGTAAAGTAAAAGATTTTTCAAAGGGGGCTATGTGGATAATTTCACTTTGTCAACTAAGGGTGCAATTAAAACGGCAAAGGAGGAAGAATCTTGGTGAACACTGAACCAGTGGATTTAGCATGTCCCATTAAGAGATGAGTTGGGCCCAGGTCCCATTCACAATACATGGGCCACAGCTTTGAAATCACCTTGCAGACCTCAACCCCTCCCATCCTAAATTGTTGGATTGGTGTGATGGACTCGAGTGCCTTGGGAAACAGCCTCAGTATAGGCTGGAACAACCTCATTCAGCCCTGCTGCACATGTAACACTCACACCAGATAGATCCATCACCGCCATAAGTCTCATTACAGGCTGAAACCACCTCATCCAGCCCTGCTGCACATACAGCACTCACGCCAGATAGATCCATCACCGCCATCAGTTTCATTACAGGCTGAAACCACCTCATGCAGCCCTGCTGCACGTGCAACACTTACACCAGATAGATCCATCACCACCATCAGTCTCATTACAGGCTGAAACCACCTCATCCAATCCTGCTGCACATGCAACACTCACACCAGATAGATCCATCACTGCCATCACTATCATTACAGGCTGAAACCACCTCATCCAGCCCTGCTGCACATACAGCACTCACACCAGATAGATTCCTCACCACCATCAACGCCAGCTTGCTGCTCACCTTGACGTGTTTAATCTTCAAACCCCGTGCCAACATGGTTTCCGGCCCGGTCACAGTACCACCTCTGCACTTACACAACTTACAAATGACATCAGAAATAATATGGACCGTGGCCTACTCACTGGGGCCGTCTTTATCGACCTGTCTAAAGCCTCGACATGGTACACCTTCCTCTCATGCTAAAGAAGCTCCAATCCATTGGAGCATCTGACCAAGCCCTCTCCTGGTTCCATAGCTATCTTGACAATCGGACTCAGGCGTAGCATTTCACAAGGCCCTTCCTTCCCCTAAACATCTCCCGTGGAGTTCCCCAGGGATCCACTCTTGGACCTCTACTCTTCTCCGTCTTCCTAAATGATATTCCCACCATGTCCCGCATAGCTGCACTCTTATGTACGCAGATGACCTTGTTCTCTACTCTGGGTCAAAATCGGTTGCTGCCATCAACTCCACTCTCACTAATGACTTCCAATTCCTGCAGACCTGGCTCTGTAGCAACCACCAAGTCCTGAACCTAGAAAAAACCTGTGCTATGCTATTCGGATCCTCTAAGAAACTGTCTGCCCCTGCGAACAGGCTCCGGGTTCAATGCCTTGATGGCTCCCTCATCTCAAACACTGAGTCCTTCAAGTACCTTGGGGTCACTTTGGATCCCACACTTGACCTGTCTCAACATGTCAATATGGTGTGCCGTGCCGTCAGTGCTAAAATTGGCGGAGCTTATCGCGTGCGCCATTCCCTCACTCCTTCCGTTAGACTTTCTGTTGTGAGAGGTATTCTCTTACCCCAGCTCCAGTATGCTCTGCCCCTCCTCTTTGCTGCAAACTCTGCTACACTCCACAAATGGGACACTGTCTACAACAACATCTGTAGATTCTTAACTGCCCCCACGTCTTACCATCATTGTCTCCTTCACGCTGGCTTAAATTGGCTGTCACCCTAAGGATATTTGAGCCTACTCCCTGGGCTGCTTTATCGACTCCTGTCTAGACCTCTCTGCCTGTCTATCTTGCCAACCTCCTGACTCCTGCCTCACACCTGCACTTTCAGGTCTTCCTCTGTCCCCATGCCTCCACTAGACCTTGCATGACAAAAATCGGTGAACAGGCATTTGCCCATTTTGCTCCCAAATTCTGGAACTCACTCCCCCTTATGGTGAAAACCAGCCTCCCATCGAGAATTCAAAAACTCGCTGTTCACCCACCTCCTAGCCTCTGGCCAATGCAAATGCTCTTAATTTGCTTTGTCCCACTGCAGGCTGTCGGGTCTGACCCTGAGTACTACACTAATGTTCTCCCATGCAATACGTTTGTCTAGGTGGCTATGAACCTAGATGTCTTTACTGTCCTCAGCTGTCTTATGGTTACCCTAATTGCTTTATTTTACATCCTTATTATGATCTATGCCTAAAATGTACCCTTATGTAACTATTAATGTGCTACCCAATGTATATCTTGTTTGCTCCTGTACACCTATATTATGTCTGTGCATTTCTGCATGTACACAATGTCCTGTGCCTCCCGTCGTGTTTGAAAATAGGCAGGTCTGTTGCCACACTTACCTGGTTACCAAAAGCTAATAAATAAATTTCATTACAGGCTGAAACCACCTCATGCAGACCTGCTGCACATGCAGCACTCACACCAGATAGATCTATCACCGCCATCAGTCTCATTACAGGCTGAAACCACCTCATCCAGCCCTGCTGTACATGTAACACTCACACCAGATCGATCCATCACCGCCATCAGTCTCATTACAGGCTGAAACCACCTCATCCAGTCCTGCTGCCCTGCAACACTCACACCAGATAGATCCATCACCACTATCAGTCTCATTATAGGCTGAAACCACCTCATCCAGCCCTGCTGCACATGCAACACTCACACCAGACAGATCCACCACCTGCATCAGTCTCATTACAGGCTGAAACCACCGCATCCAGCCCTGCTGCACATGCAACACTCCCACGAGATAAATCCATCACCGCCATCAGTCTCATTACAGGCTGAAACCACCTCATCCAGCCCTGCTGCACATACAGCACTCACGCCAGATAGATCCATCACTGCCATCAGTCTCGTTACAGACTGAAACCATCTCATCCAGCCCTGCTGCACATGCAACACTCACACCAGACAGATCCATCACTGCCATCAGTCTCATTTTAGGCTGAAACCACGTCATCCAGCTCTGCTGCACATGTAACACTCACACCAGATGGTTCCATCACCTCCACCAGTCCCATTACAGGATGAAACCACCTCATCCAGTCCTGCTGCACATGCAACACTCCCACCAGATAGATCCATCACCACCATCAGTCTCTCTGAAGACAGTCCCTTCGAATGGTGGTAGTGGACCATCTCTACAGGGTAGGAAACTAACAGGGGACCCAAATGAAAACCTCACTGTGCAGTGATCTAACCAGAGTGACCTGCTCAATCCTAAGGTCAAACACCTCAAGTTGGCCAGCCTGCTATCGCAAGGGCAGGATGCCATTGATGCCAGCGTCCTGGGTTTGGGAATGGACCCAGGCTGTTGGAGGGCCAACCGGGGGGAGAAGAATTGAGCATCTGGTGACAACTGTCCTTCTTCGGGGGAGGGTGCCAGAGTGTATGGCATTTTACGGGGACAACTAGCTGGGGGTACTGTATCTACGTCAATGTCAATATGTTCGAGGGGTGGGGTGGGTGCTGGTCATTGTTGCACGTCATCGCCCCATGTATCAGGGAGAAAAAAAAACACAGCTGCTGACCACCTGCATGATGCCAGCCCTCTGCTCCAGTTGCTCCCAGGCCGGCTTCCTGACCTATTCCATTGTTCGCATCACTATATGGGGATGGTGCCACAACCCTACCCTGGGGGGCAAGCCAGGGGGTATCAGGGAGCTGCAGCTAATGTGGGATGTGGGAAGCAAGAGGGTCCATGACCAGGTGGAGGAGCAGCTAATAAAAAAATGTAACAAAAAATGCCACCTCAAGTTCCAGTGAGAACACTGTGTCCAAGACATGACCATGGCTGTGGGTCACAGAAGCAATAGCTTGTGCAAGGCCTAGTGAGAACATCAGCTGGAGGAAGTCATAACCAAACTGCAAATGTTTGTCATCGATCCAGGCATTGAAGTCATGAAGTCACCTGGAACCAACCATCTGGGTGACTCCAACACCTTCTTGGCAATGAAACATAGAAACATAGAAACATAGAAGTTGACGGCAGATAAGGACCGCAAGGCCCATCCAGTCTGCCCATTTCTTTTTCTACCTTATAAATGTGCCATCGGCCTTTGCTCTGTCAGTGACCTATCTATTCATAGTCATTTGTATTGCTCCCTTATGCCTATCCCATGCCTGTTTGAAGTCCTGCACTGTATTCATAGCCACCACTTCTTGTGGTAAGCCATTCCAGCATCTACCACCCTTTCTGTGAAAGAATTTCCCACATTCCCCTTATCGGCCTCCTCTAATCTCATGCTGTGTCCTCTTGTCCTGCTATTTTCTTATATTTAAACATGTTAGACTCTTTCACCTTGTTTATGCCCTTAAGGTGTTTAATGTCTCAATCATATCACCTCTCCCTCCTTTGCTCAAGGGTATACATATTGAGCTCCGTTAATCTGTCCTCATATGTCTTCTGATGCAGTCCCTGCACCATTTGGTTCCTTCTCTGGACTGCCTCAATTTGGTTAATGTCCTTGTGAAGGTGTGGCCTCCAATACTGCACGCAGTACTCAGATGGGGCCTAACCAATGTCTTGTACAGAGGATTATTACCCTCTTACGACTTGTGATACCCCTACTAATACACCCTAACACCCCCTAGCCTTACCTACTGCTTTAGAGGTCTGCTTGGATGATTTTAGGTCATCAGTGATGATGATGCCCAAGTCTCTTTCTTCCTTTGTGACTGCTAGCAACTCCTCCCAGCCTATAAGTGGCTTCAGGGTTTCTCTTCCCTATGTGCATGATTTTGCACTTCTTTGCATTAAATCCCAGTTGCCACTCTTCTGACCATTCTGCTAGTTTATCCAGATCTCTTCTCATTCTGCCCACCCCATCTGGATCATCTACTTGTTGCAGATCTTGGTGTCATCTGCAAACAGACAAGCCTTACCCTCTAGTCCATCTGAGGTCACTAATGAAGATGTTGAATAGGACTGGCCCCAGGACTGATCCTGAGGTACCCACTTGTGACTTGCATCTCTTCTGACTGTATACCATTTACCACCACTCTGTTTTCTGCCAGTCAACCAGTTTGCCACCCAGTTGACAACTTCTGACCCCCCGAGCCTACCTAGCTTATTATCAATCTTCTATGTAGAACAGTATTGAAAGCTTTGCTGAAGTCAAGGTAGGTGACATCAACTGCCCCCCTTGGTCCACCACTCTGGTTACCCAGTCAAAGAAATCTACGAGATTAGTTTGACAGGACCTTCCTTTGTAAACCCATGCTGTCTTGGATCCTGTGCCCCTATGGATTCCAGGTGTTGCACTATCCTTTCCTTAAGGAGTGCCTCCATAATCTTGCCCACTACTGAGGTAAGACTGACCGGTCTGTAGTTCCCCGCCTCCTCCTGCTACCACTCTTGTGGAGGGATCACATGAGCCCTTCTCCAGTCTTCTGGGACCTCTCCTGTGCTCAGAGACTCACTAAACAATTCTGCTAATGGCTCTGCTAGTTCCTCCTTTAGCTCCTTAAGTACCCTGGGATGTATGCCATCAGGTCCCATTGCCTTATCCACCCTGAGCTTAGCAAGCTCTTGTAGGATCCTTTCTTTGTGAAGGGAGTAGTGCTCACCTCCCTCCCCTGTGTCCATGATGCTGGAGCTGTGGGCCCTGCCCTACCTTCTCTTCAGTAAATACTGAGCAAAAGTATCTATTTAGGATAGATGCCTTTACAGGGTCCTCCTCCTCACATGCTCCCTTTTCTCCATTAAGCTTAGCAATACCCCCTCTGGACTTTCTCCTTTCACTAATGTATCTATAGAAAGTTTTGTCACCTTCTTTTACTGTTCGTGCTAGTGTTTCCTCAGTTTGGGACTTTGCCTGCCTTACTGCCTTACCTGCTTCCCTTAGGGCAGTTTGGTATGCCTCCCTATCTTCATCCCGCTGTGTTCCCTTATATTTTCTGAAGGCCAGCCTTTTGGCTCTGACCTTTTCTGCTACTGTATTTGAGAACCAAAGTGGTTTCCTTCTTCTTTTGCACTTCCTTTTCTGTCTAACACAATGGGATGTTGCTTCAAGTATTGTATCCTTAATGCTTGCCCACTTTGCCTGTACCTCCTCACCTGTGTTTCTTTTGCCAGGGCTAGCTTAACTCTGTTGGCCATCTTATCAAAGTCAGCTCCTCTGAAGTCCCATATTTTGCCTTGGAATGGGATGATTTAGATGTAGTAGCCAAATTGAACCATACCATGTGATGGTCACTGGCCCCAGGTGACCTTCTACCTGGAGATCTGTGATCCTTCTTGTTAGTCAGTACTAGATCTAGGATAGCCCTGTCTCTTGTGGGTTGCTGTACCAGTTGTTTGAGGCCCTCCCTGCAGGAATCCACTATGAGTCTAGTTCTGGCAGATGTTCCTGCTGGTATTGACCAATCTGTATCTGGCATGTTGAAGTCTCCCATTATCAGAACCTCCCTTTAGCTGTCATGTTTTGTATATCTTCTAACAGTAATGTGTCTATGTCCTCCCTCTGGTCTGGGGCCTGTAGACAACCCCAGTTCTTATGGCTGTCCCATTTCCTGTTTCCAGGGTGACCCACAGTTCTTCTGGCTCCTTATGTGTATTCTGAATTTCTGTAGCTTTGATATTTTCATTAACATACAGGGCCACTCCTCCCCTTTTGCACCTCGGTCTCTTCTGAACAATACATAGCCAGGTACTGAAGTCTCCCAAGTGTGGTTACTGGTAAACCACGTCTCACTAATTGCTACTATGTCCAGCTTAGCCTCTGACATTATTGCTTGCAGGTCTGGGATCTTATTTCCCAGGCTGTGAGCATTTGTGTACATGATTTTCCATTGGCCAGATTTTGGTGTGTTAGTTGTTGGGTGAAGTTTGGCATTACCCCTGTGCATCGTATGGGGAGACAAACCTTTTTCTTACCTGGTGATGCAAATGAACGGCAAACACGCTGAATTCCTGTTTGACCACTAGCTGAGGGGGGAGGGGTGTTCTTCCCATTCGACGAGGTGCTGCACCCCTCCCCATTGCTAGTTTAAATATTCTGCAAAGACGTCAAACTTCTGCCCCAATGCACTGACTCCTCTTTAGTCAGATGCAGTCCATCAAATTTAAAGAACTTTCGCTCCCAGAACTGTTGCCAGTTCCCTACAAATCTGTGTCATTTTTCCTGGCACCAGTCCTTGAGCCACGTGTTTAGCTCCCCTATCTCCCTTTCTCTGACCTTCCGTCCATCTGCTCCCCTCTCCCAGACTGGCAGGATCTCAGAGAAGGAGATGCCGGACGAAATAGATGATAGTTTGTCACCCAGCCTAGTCAGGTGTTCCTTGGTCTCCACAACTGACCGGCTGGCTAGATCATTAGTCCCTATGTGTACTAGGACATCAATGTTTTCTCCTGCTTTGTGAACAATTTTAGCAATGCGGTCAGTGTCTCTCCATGCTGATGTACCTGGGAGACATCTGACCATCACCCCTGGCTGGAGATGGGCATCAACTCCCCGAATCATGGAGTCTCCTATGATCAGAAGTTTTTGGATTTCTTTGTGCTTGTTTAGTTTTGGTTCCTGATTTGGGTGAGTATTGTTGTGCTAGCTCCTGTGCTGCAGTGTCCTGCTCTGCAGTGTCTTCTGCCTCTTTATTTGATTTCAGAGATAGAGGCAGATACCTGTTTGTAGTGTTTATATGGTTTCTGGAGGTAATGTGTTGGAGAGCAGAGAGTGTCTCTCTGCTCTCTGAAGTCTGCAACTTCCTGCTGTAATGTCTCCTAGCACCGTAGAGGCCAGTATACAAGGAGGATTCTGCAGCCTGTACCTGGACCCACGGACACGGCTATGCATTAAAATGACAGAGTGACACTCAACAGCTACATGGAGAAGTTTAGGTTGGATCTAAAACAGATGGGCACACCCACACCCCTGCATTCCATCCTTGGGCAGTTCCCTGTGAAAAACCCTGCCAGGACCAATGCTTCCAATACTGGACTTGCATCAACCCCAACCACTTCTCCATAATGCAAGCCAGATCCACCGAGGAAATCCAGTCTGCAATAATTGTGGTCTTGTTCCTAATCGATCTGGCATTGCATAGCACTGTTCAATGGGACTTGTGAAAGTTGTAGACCCAGCGGCTATCTGCCCACACAGTGGACAGTGAAGATGTGGGGGAATGCCTGAGTGGAGGTTCTGGGGTGAGGAGATACCCCCAGAGAAGAAGGAAGCAACTTTTAATGGGGAACTTGCTTGTCAGGAGTATAGAGTTGGGGGAAGGAAAGGGTGCAGAGAGGGAGGTTAAGTGGCTGTCTGATGCATCAACTCAGAGGGACAGCAAGTGTATCCAGCAAATTGCAAGGGCAGTATAAAGGAGAGGGAGCTGGATGTCATTGTCCACCCAGGGACGAATGACCTAACCTTGGATGGAATAGAAGGCAGTGCAGGATCAGTTTAGGGAGCTGAGTGAGGTTCTTAGGCAGGTAGTACTCACTGTAGCCTTTATGGAAGTGGTACCTGTCCACAGTAGGTGGGAGGAAAGGGAGCTCTGAAGTAAAGTCATCAACTCATGGATGATGGAATGGTGCAGAAGGGAGGGGTATGGCTACTTTAGGGACTGGGGTTCCATCTGGAGGGATCACAGCCTGTACCAGAGGATGGCCTTCATCCATCCAGGAATGGAGCAGCAGAGGTCAGTGGACAGTTTAAATGTTACTTTGGTGGACATTTAAAGTAGCAGAGGAGGTGGTGAAAGGCAAATGGGAGGCAGCAACTGCCCCTCCTCCAGCTGGCTGCTATGGAGGGTAGAGAAATCCTGAGAGAAATAATTTTCACCAGAATGCAAGACAGTCAGAGTAGCAAGGGATTAGCAAGGGAAGAAGGGGGGATAAGGACAGGCAATATAGAAAGGAGAGGAAGGGAAACAGCTAGAAAAAGAGAGAAGGGACGAGAGAAGGACTAACAAAATCTGGACAGTCATGCATGACAATGCTAGAAGTCTGGGAAATAAGGTAGCAGGCCATGAGGCCACCATGGCTGAGGCAGACCTGGATGTTGTAGCTATAACCAAAACATGGTGCACCGACAGCCATGACTTGGAAATCATCATACCAACTACATGATGTTTAGAAGAGAGGGTAGGAAGGAAAGGTGGGGGAGTGTTGCTTTATGTTAAGGAAAATTTTAAAGTGACAGAAATACAGGGTATGCAATGGGGGTTAAGCTGTTGTGAGTCATCCATGATACAGGAAACAGACCCACCATTCAGATAGGAGAGGTATTTATGCCTGCAGCAAAGTGGAAGAATTTAGACAAAAAGAATGGTGAGGTGGTGCTGATGGGCAATTTTAATCTGTTAGCTGTAGAGCGGAGCCTCCCTGCTGCACCATTAGCTAGAAATAGAAACACTTTATGCTCCTTGCAGGGGCATTCCTTGGGCAGTTAGTCAGTGAATACATGAGGTGGGACAATTCTGGAGCTGGTGATTACTAACTGGACAGTGTTTTGGACATTTGGGGTGGGAAGTCTTCTCAGGACCAATGACCATAACAGTGTTTTAATACAAGAAGAGCATCAAAATCCAACTATACAAGGGCGAGGGTCCTGGATTTCAGAATAGCTGATTTTACAAAGATGGGAGAATGCCTCCCGGAAGATCTGGCCTGGGGAAAATGACCTAGGTGAGGTGGAGGGCAGGCAGGCCAGATTAAAAGAGGGCATATTGAAGGCAACATACCTGTATGTCAAGCAAATAAGCAGAAGGAAGATGAGACTGTTATAGCTTTCCAGGGAAATGAGAGACAGAAGGTATAGGAAGACCCAGAGAAAAGAGGACAGGGAAGTGTATCTGGAGAAATGGAAAAAGGCAGCCAAATTAGTAAGGAGCACAAAGGTGCAAGGGTCTTTCTCTAAAATAACAAAAAACTAGGTCACTAGATATCTGTAATCCCCGCTACTTTACACAGTTAGTTACTTCTGGCACCCTTAACTTCAGAAAACATTTAGACAATTAGTATCATCCCTAGCGTTGTACAGAAACAAATTTGACCTATTAGGTATTTACAATAATCAGGTCCTGAAGAGAGAACATTTTGCTAAGGTTATGCTACATTTATACTTCTGGAGGGGTACCCAGTAACTCCACACAGAAAGCAATACTGTAACTGTCCAAACCATAGTTGGGATTCTAGAGTGTGATTTTATTCCAAAAGATGTTCTCTAAAGCAAGGATGAGACCCCAAGGTTACATATTGTGGTACCAGGAACTTTTAGAATAACAAACAACTGAATCTGACAGAAAACTCTTTGTATTCCTATATTTCAAAGAACATTGAACATCTTATGCTGACATTCCCATATTTCATAGGACATTTACATTTCTCCCAGTGGCAGTAACTGCAACTGAAAACACTTTACTGACCAAACTCTTTCACCTTGTATTCCTATATTTCATAGGACATTTAACATTTCTTCCAGTGGCACTAGCCACTACTGAACATACATTTGGCTAATGGCTAGCATAGCCCACTTCTGGGTGTAAAATCCTCTTCAGACATTTGCCCTATGTCTAAAGTAACCAGGTACTCTTACTGAACCTGTAGTCATGAATTGGTTACTCCAGATGGGGGACTGCCCACCCTTTGCTCCCAAATCCATACTTAGCCATTCTTCAGAGTTAGAAAATGCTTAATTTTCTGAACTTTTGCATCCAGCATTTAAAAACACTACACTAATAGCGGAAGAACTAAAGTCCCAAACAATGTGAATTAGTCATACCTCTGGACATCACACTTGTCAGCCAACTTAAAACTGAAATCAGCCTCAAACTTCTGAATTCACAGAAAAATTGTGCCTTTCCCTTTTAACCAGAGAACACAACAGCATGGGTACTTGCTTTCTGCAGCAAAAATTCAGATCCTACTCACTGTTAGAACATTTTAGGTAGTTTGAAAACATCCTGGATCAAAAGGAGATTGCCCCTTGGATCCATCCCCAGCAGTCCTTTTCACCCCTCCAGGGATGAAAGTGAGGTGATCTTGCTGTAGACAACAGTTTCCACCACTTCTCTTGGTAGGCTGGAGAATATTAAGACTCAGGTGAGTAAACAGGGCCCTCCTCAAAGCTCTCCACTGAGCAGTTCTCACTCCTCCAACTTCAAGCTGCTGACACACACTGATTCTCTACACTGACTACTGTCTCAAGATTCTAAACTCCCTCCTCACAGCTGGCAAAGGCTTATGCAGCTGTGAAAGTTCTAAATGAGCTCATAACATTCCATCTCAGCTGAAGCCAAGTAAATTGAAGAGTAAGCAGGTGAAAACCCCATTTAACTAGTTGATAACTAGCTTCCTTTCTCTGCCTTGCACTGATACTGAGGGGATTCTAGTAACTCTAGAGGACTGGGTGGTTACATATCCATACATTTATATGTCAAAAAATAATGTCATAATCAAATTGTTTTGTAATGTGGATTAAAGTATTATATAAATAAATAGGTTTCACAATATCATAATTCTTGGTTGTTTTTTGTCTTCTTAATCCATAAAAACATTTAAAAAATGGTGCCTTTCTGTACTCCTTATTGTAGCATTCTGGCACACATTCTGCTTTTTAAAACATAACCGGAAAACCATGACAATGGCAGGACATCCAAATATACTGCAATAAAGTGCATAGGAACATTGAAATGAATCAATAAATATTGTTGCCTTTTCCCTATATTTGAAAATGTAAATCAACATATAGCATGTGACACCAGTTGTCAATCATGTCACCCGCAACATAAAAACTATTTTACCCTATATAAAAGTAATTGCTTATGAACATTTGTGAGTACTGCCCAAGAAATGTGTACAATATAAACAGTCACACTGTCTCCCTATTCATTATTGCTTCAGTTATTATTTATTAATAAAAAATAAAAGTCTATTTACCTTGCAGTCAAAATGTTCTGTTTATTAATATTGACTGTTGTTTCTCACTTGAATGTTCCATTTGGGTGCATCATATATAACCTTCCATGAGAGGCATGTTAAGATAGTTAGTGCACTGTAAATAGTGATTGTGGGAATGACAGTATGAGTGTGAGATAAGGCATTTTGAGGTGTTGTCCAAATGTCCCATGAGAGTAACACATTGCAGACTTTGGCAGCTGTAATAAAATAAATGAAGCAAATCCCAATTTCTAGATATAGATTTGTAGTACTTGCCTTAATTGTTAATTATGGGTTACTATAGAGATAACGCTGTTTTCTGTACAAGCAAAAATTACTGACACACATGACAGGAACGTTGTTAAACCATCAGAAGTTACTGTACTTTTACAGGGATCAAATATAAAGAAATAAAAAGTGCTCACTGGGCTTATTTCTGTGCTGTACCTTATTAAAGCACATTGGCCCAGATATTCAAAAGGGTTGTGCATGGCGCAACAGTGTTGCACCATGCGCAACCCACTGATGCGCCCTGGCATGATATTCAAAACGGAACGTGCGCTGCACAAATCCCGATGTGCCAGAGCTCATCAGTAATGTATGCAGGCACAGGTGTGTGCCCATGCATAACCTGCACAGCCCGATATTCAGCCCAGGATGTGCAGAGCCATGCATGTGCAACTCCTACCTGCGGCAACACAAAATTAAGCCAAAAAAAAAGGAACAACTGATGGCCACCCACAGGAGAGCTGCCACATTGCAGGTCGCAACACGGCAGCTGCCACCTGTGGGTGGCCACCCGAGTTCCGGCAGCACCCCCCCATGCCCGATCGTGGGCATCTGTTTAAATAACCCCCCCGCCCAATATCCCTGGTGGTCCAGTGGACCAATTGCTGCCCGATTGCAGGCATGTGTAAAAAAAGACTTCCTCGACCAATATCCCTGGTGGTCCAGTGGACTGATTGCTGCCTGATCACGGGCATGTGTAAAAAAAAGCTTCCTCGTCCAATAGCCTTGGTGGTCCAGTGGACCGCTGTGTGTCCGATCATGGGCATGTGTAAAAAATGACTTCCTCATCCAATAGCCCTAGTGGTCCAGTGGACCGCTATGTGCCTGATCGTGGGCATGTGTAAAAAAAGACTTCCTCGTCCAATAGCCCTGGTGGTCCAGTGGACTGCTATGTGCCCGATTGTGGGCGTCCATTTAAATAAACCCCCCCAGCCAATATCTCTGGTGGTCTAGTGGACCGATTGCTGCCAGATCGCGGGCATCTGTTTAAATAAACCCCCTGGCCAATATCCCTGGTGGTCCAGTGGACTGCGTTCTGCCCGATAACGGGCATCTGTAAAACATAAAATGTCCTATTACCCTGATGGTCTAGGGTACCCCCACCCGCCCACTGAGCCCCACCACCCGCTACCCCAGTCAGCTGGTGGGCGGCACCCTGCCTGCCGCTCCACTGGGACACCTCTGGAGACACACCCATTGGTTCTGGCGTGAGCCAATGGGCGTCGCATCCATACAGTCCCACATTCCAGATATGAGAATAAAATCATTCACATATCTGAATGGTAGTGGTATGGCTGCATGCCCATTGGCTCATGCTGTGAACCAATGGGCGCAGCCTACCGGAGGTGTCAGTCGCAGGCGGTGGGCGGCAGGCAGGTGGTGCTGCTACCTCCGCTGACCGGGAGGAGTGAGGCAGTGGGGCTCAGTGGGCGGGTGGAGAAGGGGCACCCGACCACCAGGGTAATAGGACATTTTATGTTTACAGATGCCCGCAATCGGGCAGAGTGTGGTCCACTGGACCACCAGGGATATTGGCCGCGGGGGTTATTTAAACAAATGCCAATGATCAGGCACATAGCGGTCCATTCGACCACCAGGGCTATTGGATGAGGAAGTAATTTTTTACACATGCCCGTGATTGGGCACATAGCAGTCCGCTAGACCACCAGAGATATAGGATGGGAAATATATTTTTAAACATATGCCTGCGATCGGGCAGAGAGCGGTCCACTGGACCACCAGGGATATAGGATGGGGAATTTATTTTTAAACATATGCCCGCAATCGGGCAAAGAGCAGTCCACTGGACCACCAGGGATGTAGGATGGGGATCCATGTTTTAAACAAATGCCCATGATCGGGCTACAGGGGGCGTTGGTCCCCAACGGCTGCTGCCTGGCAGGGCGCCAGGTGCAAGTCATCGGGGATCGGTGCACCTGCATGCAAATGGGATGCAAATGTGGCCATAATGACATACAAATGGCCCATGTGCACGTTGCATAAATTATGGCCCCATTTGCATGTCACCTTTTGAATACTGCGGATGCTGTGAATGGCGTAATGGCTCTTGCACTAGCGCATCTCCATGCTCCACTCTGGCCACTTGCACTGGCGCAGTGCCACTATGCCATGCACACTGGGGGTGGCCAGGGTGTGATATTCAAAGTTGCTGAACCATGGCGCAGCTCCTTTCAGTACCGCCCAGACCACACCACTGCGCAGCCAAGTTGAGCTGCACCCAGGCTTGTGCCACACAAAAAACTGATGTGACACAAAGGTGCACATGTAAAAAGTATTCATGTGTTTGACATCAGATATCATGCATGTCATAGGGACATTGTTAAACTATAAAAGTTACTGTACTATAACATAGCTGAAGTATAAAGAAATAAAGTATTTGCTGGGCTTATTTCTGTGTTATACATTACTAAAGCACACATTGTTTAGAAAAGTAATGTCATATACAGGTGTAAATGTAAAACGTGACATCAGATACAGTATCACTCATCAGCAGGGGCATTATTAAACTCTAAAAAGGAAAACAAATCATTTTATAAAAAAAAAAAAAAACCACCACCACAATGAATTTCTGTTTTTTGGTTTTCTTAAAATTGAATTATACATATTAGAGTGTATTTAAAGCTGTTTCAAGTGTCTACATAGAGACGCAATTAATACACTTCTCCAGCCATAAATGAATAACAGGCGAAGGCTTAATCGTTCCTAAGCATTATCACAATTCCTGACATTGTCCTTCTCATTTTTTATGGTAGTAGGGGGAAATGACTTAATCCCCCTTTTATTTTGAGAAGGAACATGGTATAATGTGATTAAGCTAAACATAAGACTACAATAAACCTAAGATCCATAGTAAATTAAGTTAACTATTTGAAATGTTGCACAAGTTTTATACAGTATATGGTGAATTGAGAGTTTCATTCTTTTTATGTAATGTGGAATCAATACTGTATGTCTGCCCCATGTTCAGGTTTCCTTTAATAAAGCTGAGTTTAAAAAAAAATCTATTCTAAAAACAGTGTGTACATGTAGTGCTACAAATGTTTTTGGACTACAAAACTTAAAGTGAATTTCCAACCTACTGTAAATTCTGTTTAGGCTTCATAACCAAGTACCTTGTGGCAGTGTTGGCCAATTGCTGTCAGAATTATAATTATAGTAACTGGTTAGTGATAATTATGAAATGCTAGCAGAAACTATCAAACTCTGTTATATATGGGTGATTATACACACATGTGTATAACAGAGTTTGAATATGCATATATGTATAAGCACTTGTGTATATTCTGTGTATAATGGAATTTGATTATACTGATGCAGTAAGTGTATAATCTCCAGTGTACAACGGAATTTGGTTAAGCACCTTTTACAAAATATCTAAAATAAAAGAAATCAAAGGAACCAGTCATTATAGAAAATAAAACATGGGGAAGTATGTGTCAGCTCAGAGTTTATGCACACCCTCAGTGTGCAGTGCCTAGATAAACTCTTCAAGCTCTGCTGTTGGGGTTTATGGGGCAGTGCATACCTTGTGTATGCATAAAATCGTCATTATACACACTTCCCCATGCATTATTCTATATTTTAACTGTATCCTTTTAGCTAAAAAGGGGATTGTAACTGTAGCAGAACCATGGCCAGCCAATCCCTTCCACGTCCCGGTTTGTCTACCCTGACCCCCTGCTTAGACGTTTTTGATGTGTAAGCAAGGACAGCATGGAGGCACGGCCCACACACATCTGTAAAGACACTTTTTCAATTAAATTTTACTTAAGTTTAAGCCATTTTAGAGGAAAATAAAAGCCACCACTCAACTGTATTAGAAACTGAATTCATTGTGGTGTTGTGGCGATATTTAAAACTATGTTTTTCAAAGTAAATATAAAATCCCTGGCACATGTGTTACATCTGATTCCACATGTGTGAATAATTTTTACATGTATGCCTGTGTATGGCATTACCTTTTTTTGCAGTTAAACTTTTTTATTAATTTTTCATAAGATATACAGACAAACCTCTTACAGTACAGTACAATGTGAGGATTTTTTTTTTTAAGAAATTGAGGCAGCATATAATAAGAACATTGCTACAATAATACAAGGAGCTTTTGGTTTAAAATATAGTAAACAATACAGGTCATGTAATTAGCATATACTTGACATTTGTAGTGAACTTAAAGCGGATAGTATGATTAGATACAGTTTATATTAAAATGTTACATAATTATATATGATGCTGCAAAAGGGAAAAAAGGCATTACCTTTTTAAACAATGCATATTTAGGTGACGACAAGTTGGGTAGAAAGGGGGAGGAAGGAGAAGGCTTGCCTAGTGCTAGACCCCTGCAGCAGTGTTGGAAAAGTTACTTTTTCTATTACTTTCTATTATGTTTGGAAACTTGTTCCAGGAAGCTCTGTGCTGTCACTAGCAAGGATGGAGAAGAAGTACTAGAAAAAGTAATACACCTTACAATTATAGTTACTTATTTCTTTTTATACAAAAACAGTGCAAAAATAATAAATAACTGTAACAGATTACATTTTTTGAAAGTAATAGGTTAGTTACTAGTTACTTTCAAATAAATGTGATTAGGTACAGTTACGTATTTATTTTGTATAAAAAGACATAAGTAATTGTAACTGTAAGGTGTATTACTTTTTCCAGTACTTCTCCATCCTTGCTAGTGACTGCACAGAGCTTTCTGGAACAGGTTTTCAAAAGTAATAGAAAGCACAGGTAATAGAAAAAGTAACTTACCCAACACTGCCCTCCAGGATGCTGAGAACCCTGCCAAAGGTTAAAAACTAAGCAGGGGCAAGTTGGTAATGGAAGAAGGTTAGGGGTAAGAGTGAGGGGGGTAAGCAGTGAAATGAGAGGAAAGCATGCTGAGAAGCAGGCAAGGGGGGAGGAAGGTTTAGTAGGGGATGTGAGTCATGGAGAGGAACAGAGATACTGGAGGACGGTTAAAGGGGAACTGTCATCAACAGGGTTTCTTAATGTCTCAAAGTCAATAAGAAGCTAATTTGAGTGAGCCATTGTATTTCTGTGCAAGTCTTTGCAGTCCAGAGTTATTCATCTGTAAATCAGCCTGTAAATTAGGGCTGGCAACAGCCCTAAAGCCCTTAGGTTCCTGACAGGAAAGGATGTCACCGTGGAACACACCCAGAAATAAGTTGAAGTTGTGTGCCTTTCGTGGACAAAGACAGTAAAAATTGAGCATGCGTTATGATTCTGAAAATATTATGCTCTTTCTATCTAAATTTGACTTGAAAAGAAAAAAAAGGGACACCTTAATAGTTTATTAATTGCATAAACACATAGATATACAATATTGTCAAAATATACAGTTGTGATTATGCATATTTTGACAATATTGTCCATCTATGTGTTTGCGGGTGTAACCAGAATTTTACACACACACACGGTATGGGATGTTACATTAACCCCAAAGGCAAAGTCCAAGGGGTTTATAAAAACATCCCACACCAAGGGGATGTGCAAAATTTTGGTTTTTACACCCATCCACCTATATATTATTTAATTAATGGTGATATTTTTTCCCTTTCAGCACAGTTCAATTAGTGCAGCACTTGTCTCAGAGATATACTCACAAACACACGCACACACTTCACTCACACATGAATACACACACACGCACACACACACACACACCCTCTTTTTCTTTCCTTTTTACAATACAGTGGGAATGGCATTCTGGAAAGTTGTGGTCCATTAGCAGAGATGCAGCGTGTAAGACACGCTTGAAGGGCATGAGCGGCAGGAACAACCACATTCACTTATTTCCTTTACGGTAGAAAATTCCATTCCATCCAAAGTATTTCAGTAAGAAACTGCTTTACTTTTAACTTCATCAAAAAAAGTAAAATAACTCTTTTAATAATTCTTTTCAGGTTATGCATGTTTTAACAATGTTGTCCTCGTGTTTTTGCAATTAATAAACAATTAATGGAGTCCTAACTTTTTTTCTAATCAACATTGCTTAGATTGTTTTCACTATCTTTGTCTGAGAAAGGCACACAACTGCATTATAGCTTGTTTCTGCTGGGTGTGTTTTGAGATAGGTTTATTTCGAACCCTGCTCAAACTCTAGTGTTAGAGTTCTAAATTAGAACTCGAATACCAGAGGGTTCGGATCTTTTTTTTTTATCTTTTGCTCACCTCCACATCCTCCATTCGTGCCTGTACGGCTGTCCTAGTCCAACCCATTACTGCTGACTCACCTAGTCTCCCCTTGCACTGACGTTACTCAACCACTGCGCTAGATAAATCCCCACAGAAATGCCCCAGTGAAGAAAAAAAGATACTGTCCTGTGCCTGATAATTGCAGCCTGTTTCTGCTTCTGCTGTCTTCTCGCACGCTCATATTTCTAGTTTTGACAAAGCGCGGGAGTGGCCATGGAGGTAAGCAAACAGCATTGGTGGTTTATTCACTCCATAGTTTAACACGGACCAGTTGGGCACTTTGCATTTCACTTTCATACGGAATACGACTTCATATAGATTCAATGAATTTCAACACACAAAGCAGTTGCAATAACCAGCAATAGCTAAGTTCTTGAGTTTTTTTTTTGCCAATGCTGTAGTCATTCCTATAGTACACACTTCAGTTACTCAATTCAGAATATAAGATTTTTACAAAAGAAATTCAAATTTAAACTGGGTTATGGTTGTTTCTGTGGAAACATATTTGAACAGTTTTTTTTTTGTGAAGTAATTGGAAATGTGGTTTGTTGAACTGCCTAAGATTTGATATGATACAGTATGAGCCATTATAACAGCTCTTTATTGATTTTTTAGGGGTCACAGCTGCCATTAGGAAAAAACAGTCTGGCAACTTTTGGTCACAAAACAACATATGACTTGAGTGAGCAGTTTGATACAGAATGTAGCAGCCTTATCAGATCTGATCGGGATCTGTGGAGGACTTGAGCATTTAAAGATAGCCAGTGGGGCACAGTAGGTTGGTGCATAAAGATGTAGGTTTGAGGAGGTATACCCACCTGCTTAATGGAGTTGATTACTGGTTGCATAAGACCCCTTTCTCATCCATTTGGTAGTAGGTGCCTACAGATGCCCCCCCCAGCTGAGAAGAACTTATTTGGACCCCTTCATTTTACTGATTTACATGATGACTTTCTGATGCTGAAAGTATCATTTTGCTTTCTTCTTTGGACATAATTTATTATGTGATTCTGGTGCGTGATTTATGGATTTTATGAGATGTGAATGCTCTTTAGGATACTGGACTCTCAACTGTATGATATATACATTTCAGTAATTTAGTGATTGAATTGTTTTATACACCATGAGCTGAGTGGATCTGACTGTATACAGCTTTATATTGTTTGTGAGCCATCAAGCAAAAATATAAGAAGTGAGCGAACATTTACAGTAAGTGAAAACTGAGATGGGGGCAGATATGTGAGAGCTGGGGCTTGAAGGGGCAGAAATGTGAGATCTTCTGGGGCACAGAGAAGCACAGATGTGAGAACTAGGGCACATAGGGTGGCAACAAATTGTTGAATCAGATGGTGATCATACCGTACAGGGACAAGGTGAGAAAAATCCTTCATTTTAAAATATATGTGTCTCCTGTGCAATATTCTTCTTGCCATATTTGATGTGCTGTCTGGAACTTTACTAACTATACCCAGTGTGTGCATGTGTGTGCCACTGATCAGTAAGCATGTGATATTTTGCAAATAAATAAATCCTAGGAAGTATTTTAGGTGACCAGAGAGAAGAGAGAAATCCGTTATTCTTTTAAAAAATATCTGTGACAACTGCATGGTGTATTTTGCATCTGTGCTGCTGCGCTCCATTTGACTGTACTGTACCTAGTGTGTGACCATATGCCACCTGGCACTAAGTGCATGGTATCTCATACGGGCTGGTGGGTTGGTGGTCCTGTAAGCACCTTTAAGTGGCTGTTTTTTCCTACTAGGAAAGGAGAAGAAACCACAGATAACCCTAGCTAGTAAAGTCAAAGTCACCTGTGATCAGCTCTCTCTGTCTGTCTGTCTGTCTCTCTCTCTCTCTCTCTCTCTCTATATATATATATATATATATAAAATGAACAGATGTATCTGTTTCTGCCCACAGTTTCATGATGTATTTCATTATTATTTTCATTTTGGCAACAAATTTAAAAAATAGGGTTGAGTTCTAAAATGTTCTAAAAAAGATTAGGACCCTAGAAATTTTTCAAATGTTCTAGACTAGAACTAGAACCCAGAACTTCAGAGGGTTCTGACAACCCTATTTTTGGGACCACAGGGAGGGTAAGTGACTTGCTTTGGTCATACAAAATACAAGTATCAACATGTTGGAATCAAGCTACATTCTGCTGGATGAACAAAACTTGTT
Organism: Neoceratodus forsteri; assembly: GCA_016271365.2. Lineage (NCBI taxonomy): Eukaryota > Metazoa > Chordata > Ceratodontiformes > Ceratodontidae > Neoceratodus > Neoceratodus forsteri. The sequence continues at coordinate 472,672,273 of CM057457.1, read as the reverse complement.
CACAGCTCTTGCCTTTAACCTCTAGGCTATGCTGCCAACTGTTAATCAACAACTATACATTTCAAGGCTGACCCCATGATGCCAGGGCAGTAGGTATGTAGCTACATTTGCATCTTGTAGACCTGAGTTCACATCCAAAATTGTTAGAGAGAGAATGGAATAAGACAGACATCAGTGCTGTGGCAACCCCAGAAATCTGTACTGCATGAACACAGCCAAGGTTTAGAAATCCTGTTATGTGGCCATAATACCTGTTGACACCACAAAGTCAACCTTGAGATGTGTCATTTTTAATGATTCGCTGGCAGTATAGCCTAGAGGCTAAAGCAATCATAAAGATGGATTATTTTTACTATCAGTTTGAAATGTAAAGATGGTAACTCACTAGTTTCAATGCACATAAAAAACGATTATTATAAATGTAGAAAGTGTTGTAATAACATCTTAAAACACACTTAATAAAACAGATGATTTCCTATTTAACTTACAGGAAATGGAGGGCCAAGTTCCTCAGCAACTTCATTTCCTGTCAGGAGCCTGAAACACATGGCTGCCCCCAGCTTTTAATTACAGACTGATTTACGTATGAATAACTCTGAAGTGCAAAGACTCGCACATAAATACAATGGCTTACTCAAATTAGCTTTTTTTTTCATGATCTGTTTCTCTCCCCACATGCTCCAGTGTTTCCCACACCTTTGGGCTGTTAAGGCCCCTGACTTGCCTCTACTAACCTCTCTTGTGCTTCCTCCATCCACACGCCACTGAGCTGACCCGGGTATCGGCGAACCCTTGCGGATAGGTCCTTCTCTGAGGGAATGCACTGGGGAGATTGTCAGCACACTTGCTATTAGGTCTCAGGGTGCTGCTGACGCAGAGACAGTGACACTGGAACAATTTTTATAGTGGGGGTGCTGAAAGCCATTGAACAAAACTGCATAGAAAGCCACAGGGAATTGTACTTCAAGCGCAGCACCCCCAGCACCCGCTAGTTCCAGCACCTATGGGCAGAGATGGCTCCCTGGAGGTCTCCAGTGGTTTGAGAGATCGGCAGTCATTATCCAGAAGACACTGAAGCTGTTTTTCTGGTTTGCTGTGTTCCATCATCACGCCGTTTATGCAGTGCCTCCAGTCTTCACTGGGAGCCGCTGCTGAGTGATGCTTCCCCAGTCCCCATCCCAGGAGAGGAGAGCAGTCCTCTGGATGCTCAATCCTCTCCTCCCCCCTTGCTGACCCCTGGCACCCATATCCATTCCTGAACCCGGGTCACCAGCATGGTTCGAGGTAAGGTGCCAGCGCCTCAGCCCTCTTCACCACTGGGCCAGTGCAAATTAGCTTTTTATGGATGTTCAGATATTAACTAACTCTGTTGATGACAGTTCCCCTTTCAGGAGGGTTAAAGCAGGAGCAGGTAGATGAGAAAGTTATGTAAGGCAGAGACAAGAACATAGGAGGAGGAGGAGGAGTGCCATATTTGGGGTGGGAGGGAGGTCTAGATTTGTGGGAAACGATGGGTAAAGCCTGACTGACTGATAAGAGTGGTTCAACAGGGGACCAGCAAAGTGTGAGTGTCAAAGAATTTGAGGGAGTGGGGACGAGAGTGAGCATAAGAGGTAGAAGGGAAGTTCTTCTAACCAAAATTTAGAAGTGAGTTTGGCACAATGAGTTTGGCACTTGTTGGCAAATGGGAAGGGCTAGGGTGTGGTAGAGGTCACAGTGATAAGTGTGTGATTTGAGCATCAAAGGTAAATCAACAGCAGGAGTTAGAGAAAGTGTCCAGTCTGGTTAGGAAGGATTTGCGAGCAGCACCATAGACTGTATCACAGTAGTTGAAAATACGGAGGATCATCTGGACTAGTTCACACCAAGGGATGCAAATATGGTTCCTGAATAAGGCACCAAGCTTGGGGTGCAGTTTTTTTCAGGACGGTGTCAATGTGACCAGAAAAGTTGAAGTGTTGGGTCCAATCAAACTCCAAGGTATCTGAATGAGGAGGTTCCTCTAGGATTGTCCCACCAAGGGTATGGGAAGATGATAAATGGTGGAACCTAGAGTCTCTGCCTAGTGCCAAAGGTCATGGAGACAGTCTTTCTGGCATTTAGGAATAGAAACATAGAATTTGATGGCAGATAAGGACCACTTGGCCCACCTAGTCTACCCATATAGTTGATGTAAGACAAATCATAGCTGAACCTGATGGAAGTCATGCTGAAGGGTAGTTGCTGTACTGATGGGGCATTTGCCAGAGGAGAACAGGATGGTGTCATTGACATACATCTGGATGGAGGAGGAAGGGGAGCATAATGAGGGCAAGTCATTTAGGAAGATGGAGAAGAGAATGGGTCCAAGCACAGAGCCCTGTGGGACACCTGTGGAAATAGGGAGGGAAGGGGAGAGAGAGAGAGAGAGAGAGAGAGATTGTATCCTGGATCTTGACTGTGTTCTGCCTGAGAGATAAGCGCTAAACCAGTTTTTGGGCAGAAGTAGGCAATCCCTCAGCTGTAAGTGAGTCAAGAAGCAGGGCATGAGAGACAGTGTTGAAAGTCTTGCTGAGGTCAACAAAGATTACAGAGGTTATGAGGCCATTATCCATCCTGGAGAGGATGGGGTAAGTGAGCCTGAATAGGAAGGTGGTAGTGAAGTGGTTCTTCTGAAAACCAGATTGGAATGGGGAGAAAAAGGAAGAGTCATCAAGGAAGGAGATTAGCTGAGTGAGGAGCAGTTGTTCCTGATCTCTGCTTTAACCCATAATCAACATGTAAGGTGAATACTATAAATCTATATTTGGAAACTGTGATTTGATTCTTATTTTGTTTACTTCAACGTCACACTAGTGGCTCAGGTTTATCAGAGAATGACCCACAAGTTGAGGAAAGAATAGCCCGGACAGTATCAAAGGGGGACAAGACATTTTTCAGGTATGTTAGCAACAAAATGAAGACAAAGGGAGGCATTGTACAATTACAAGGGGAAGGGGCTGTTCAGAGGAGGACCAAGAAAAGTCTAATATCTTAAACACTTTTGTTATGAGTTCACAGTAAAAGGAAAAGGGGAGGGACCACAAATTAGCACCAAGAGCTTGGAAGGGAGAAAAGTGGACACCAGTCCCTTTTCTGAGTCAGAAGGTCAGCAAAGCATTCCCTAATCTGAGGGTGGGCCAAGCCATGGGTCCACATGGGACGTATCTAAGAGTGCTGAAGGAACTCAGGGAGGTTCTAGTTGCACCCCTGGCAGACTTGTTTAACAGTTCACTGGAGATTGGCATGGTTTCGAAGGTCTGTGGAACACCTGGAAGCCAACTGACTGCCAGAGCCAAGACAGCATGACTTCACAGAATTCTCACAAATAGTCAGAACTAAAAAAAACACAAGGTGGTGGAGCGGATTCAAAATGGGGGACATCCTAAATTACACCAGTACAGAAAAGTACTGCACAGCACTTATAAGTAAGATGGCTCTTCTAAGCTGCTGACTTGTTATGGTGTAGAACATAATTCTTTCTTGCTTCTTAAAGTATGGAATCAATAACAATTTATTGAAAAACTCAAATCCACAGAGTCAGAGACAGCACAGGTGGAAAAAAAAACACACATATTCCCCGGCGTTTTGGGTCCGACTGAGGAAGAGTCAGTTGGTCCCAAAATGCCAGAGAATTGAATTTTTCAATATATTATTATTGATGCCACTCATCAGGCTGCAATAAGGAATTCTATTCTACATCTTGACAAGTCAGCAGCTTGGAAGAGCCATCCTACTGCTGAGTGCTGTGCAGTATTTTTCTGTACTGGCTTCACAGAAGGGAGGGAGGTCATGCCATACAAATCTAATAGATTACTTTTGGCCTGGTAACCAGGGCGCTGGATCAGGGATGGGTGGTGAAAGTGGCTTAACTGGATTTCAGCAAGGCCTTTGACAATATCCCCTTAGGAAGCTGGTAAACATGCTAAGTAGCATGAGATGGGCAATACAGTAGTAACCTAAATGAGAAACTGGTTAGGGGATAAGAGGCAGAGGGTGGTAGTAAATAGAAAGTGTTCAGAGGAAGGGACTGTGACCAGCATGGTACCTCATGGATCAGTAATGGGGCCAGACCTCTTTAATGTCTTCATTAGTGACATCGCAGAGAAACTGGAAGGGAAGGTCTGCCTCTTTGTGGGTGACATCTAGATCTGCAACAGAGTGGAGACTCTGGGGGGGGTTGCAAAAGATGGAAAGAGATTTAAAACAGCTAGATGTGTGGTCAGACATTTGGCAGCTAAGGTTTTTTGTTTTGTTTTTTTCCCCCTCCTCTCCCATTTTTCAGGAGTCACCTGTTTGGTCTGTTACGCCCTCACTCGCCTGTCCACCATCAGGAGCAGTCCATCCCCCATGGAGTCGTGGTTGTGCCCCTCCAGGTGGGTATGGGGAGGGCCCTTTTACCCCAACGTGTCTTTAACTTCGTCAGGAAGCTGTCTCTGGAGGTGGCAGGGGCGTTGAGGGTTGGGACCTTGGCGCTCCGACTAATGGTAGGCAGTGGGTGTTTTTCCAGCTTTCTGGACATGCTGTGTGCCCATGAAGTCAAGGTGCTATGAGCACCGACGTCCAGCACGCCTACCCTCTTAGTCCCCGAGCCTGCTGTACCTCAAGTCTCCACTCGGGATCACCGAGGCACTGGGTCAGGTACCCCCTTCCCCCCCAGAGAAGGTGAGCTGTCCATAGAATGCTCAGACCTCCCCCCCCCCGGCTGGCCCTCCAGCTCCCCAGGCTCATTCCCGAACCCGGGTCACTGGTGTTGCAAGCGGAAATCCAACCTATGTGCCGGTGGGCAGGCTTTGGCAGCTAAGGTTTAATGCAGAAAGTGCAAAATAATATAGTTGGATCACAGAAATTCAGGGTGGAGTACAAAAGGGGGGGAGAGAGAGACATATGCAGTGATCAAGCAGGAAAGGGACCTGGGGTAATCATAACGGATGACCTGAAAGTGGCCAGACAATAAGACAAAGCGATCGGGAGAGCTAGTGGGATGCTGAAGTGTATAGGTAGAGTATCGCCAGCAGGTAGGGCGAGGTGCTGTTGCTACTATATAGATCACTGGTAAGACCCCACCTGGAGTACTTTGTCCAGTTTTGGAGATCACATCTCAGGAGAGACATAGAGGCAGAAAAGAAGAGGGCTACCAAGATGGTATAATGTCTGCATCAAAAGCCCTATGAGAAAAAGGCTAAAGGAACTAAACCTGTACCAGAGGAGAAAGGTCATATGACTGAGACCTTCAAATACCTCACGGGGCTGACTAAGGTACTGGTGACAGGTATTTTTTTTTGAGGAAAGGGTGTTCTAAAACAAGGGTCGTGACATGAAGCTGGAAGGGGGTAGGTTCCAGAGAGATTTCAGGAAATACTTCTACACAGAAAAGGTAAACAGTCTCCCAGTGGAGGTAGTGGGATTCAAAACAGTGGTGGGATAAGCCTATTATAGCAAAGGAATCATATGGGATAGGCAAGGGGTAGAAGATAAAGTACCTTAGACTTAGAAGGGTCTGCAGCAAAAGCAATCGTAATGATAAAGCGCTAACTAGATGAACCAAGCAGCCCTTATCTCCTGTCATTTTCTGTATTTCTGTCTTTCTACATAAGTGAGAGAGACAACTCCAGGGATTGCTTAAATGTATCTAACAGCCACATCATACAAATCCAGTACCGGGAACTAGTGCTAAGCTGTGTATTTTCAAAAACACTGATCTTAGCACAGATCAATGACAAAAAAGGCTTTATTCAAGCTTTATTGAGCAAGTGCCATTGGCATGAAATGCATTAGGTGTATGGGCTCTGGTGATTTTTTTTTTTATGTTAGTATGATTTTCAGTTTGTGCCAATATGGCTTGAAGAAGCCCTTTTCATTTCTGATGGTGTGAGGATCAGTGTTTTCTAAGCTGTGGAACTTCACTGCACTTAAATCCAGATAGAATGGAGACTGCGCTAGAGGCCCATTTTAAAGGAAGTTTTTGATGCTCATATGAATGGCCAGTGGTCAGCATGGAGCTGCACAATTTAAAATCTATAAAGGAGAATATGGAGGCAGCAAGGGAAGCTACAGCAAAAAGTGCAGCCATGTATAACAGAGGAACCTTCAGAACTCTCCACCTGAAGCAACTGGCATATCCCCATTGTGTTTTGTGCTCAAAAAAGATGATTTTTTTTTTCTCGATTTATCACCTGTCCTTTCTGGAGTGTGAATCAGTGAACAATTTTCATCAGCAGCAGTCACTGTGGGGTCAGGTGCTCAACAGTGGACCATGCTATTGAGCTGATTATAGGGGCTTTATTACCATAATATGATAGTGTGTCAGCTTTCTGCCTCTTACTGATGGCTTCAGTGAGGTTTTTGAGGCTAGCTATGCTCTGAGGTTCCATACACAACTAGACAGTCATTTAAGGGAGAATGGCATTGAGGTATATATCATATCACAATACGAACATATTCCTGCAGCACCATATAACACCATCACTATACAATTCGTGATAATACACATTGAGGCCACTAATATAATGCACTCTAGGAATGGGTTCCATGACTTTGCAGATATGCAGGAATGTCTCAAGGATGCCCTGGCAGGAGAAGAAGAAGTGAGGGGAGGATGCATAGAAACAATGGGCCAATCTTAAGGGAGCCATAACAGAGGCAACAAGCCTTTATGTTAGGCAAATAAGATTTTTGGTCTGTTCAACCGGTAGGTTTGCCAAAAGCGGAAGGACAGGGGGCAATGGCAGAAGTGCTGAGTTCTTTTTATGTTGGTGTGCTTGTGCAGCCAACATCTTGCGGCAGTGGGGATTTGGAGGCGTGGCCACTGTTGGGCGAATGCAGGGCACGCATCAGTAGGTGCGTCCCTCATTCCCCAATCAGCCTGCATGCTGGCGCCACACCATGCATACATAATGTGGCGAGCACATCTAAGAAAAGGTTCGCTGCAATCTGAGCAAAGCTCGTCAGATGCAGCGGGCCTTCCCTGGATGTGCTCGCCGATATTATGAGCATGGTCAAACTGCCAACTTTGGGGGTGCCCAATCCCCATCAGTTTACCCTGCCCCCTATATATGTGCCAACGGGAGAGCCCACTCCCTGTCGGCATTAAAGCACCCCCATTTGTTATATGCTGAGGGGGTTGCCCAATCCCCCTCAACTCTTACCCCCCAACCTTCCTTGTGTACCGATGGGGGAGCCCACTCCTCGTCGGCATAACGAACTCCCCCCCCTCTTGTTAAATGCTGAGGGGGTGCCCAATTCCCCTCAGCTCTGCCCCCACTGCTTTCTTTGTGTGCCGAAGGGGGTACCCAATCCCCATTGGCATAAATTCCTCCTCCCCTTGTGCTGTGTGCTGACATGGGTGCCCAATCCCCCGTCAGCTACAGAACTCTCCCAAAACAGTTAGGTGGCATGCTGGGAGCCCACCCCAGCATGCCAGATCCCCTTAAAATAAACTGTCCAGCAGTGTTTATTTTTTTTTTTACCTGTAAAATAAAAACTGTCCCTTGTAGTCTCCCTGGCCCCAACCGCACCCACCTTCTGCGCACCCTGCCTCCCCACACCCCCCTCATCCCATACTTACCTCAAGAGCTCGGCGCAATGATCTTTGGTGGACCGGGAACACGTCTGCGCTCTTCAAAGCTGACCGTGATCTGAAGAAATGCCAATAAGCTGTATAATGGAATAAATAGGTTTTTTTCAACTTTGGTGCATATCTCAGGCATTTTTGGGAATTTTGGCACCAAATTTCAACATGGGGTTTTTGTGACGTCGCCTCATGAATTCTGTCACTGTCATGGCATTATTCGGTCCCGAAACATGATTTCGCAGTCACTGCGTGGCATCACCTTTCGGGACCGAGCAACAAAATGATAGTGCCACTGTTCATGAGGGGGCACTCAAAAAGCCTATATTGCAAATTTGTTGGAAAAAATCCAAAAAATTACTGTTTTATGAGCGTCTGTTACACAGTTGCTACACATGCTCGTAAGTTAGCGAATTTGCAATATTTTCACACCAGATTCTCAGCATTGGCATTTTACCACACCTTCTTGTGAACCATGCAGCTGTCATCTTTCACATCCTGGCCGAAATGTGTTTTTGCACTTCCAGCGAGAATAGCACAGTCGCTGTGGGAAATCAGTGTTCGGGACACTTTACAAAAATGACAGTGACATTGTTCATGAGCAGAGGTCTTAAGATGCCTGTGTTGAAAATTTGGTGACAATACTCCATAGAATGACTGTGTTATAAGCGTGCATTGCGCCGTTTGCACGCACGCTCATAAGTTCGCGAACTTATAATATTTTCACTCCAGATTTTCAACATGCCATTGTTCTGCACCTCCTAATGAACAGTACAGCTGTCATTTTTCACATCCTGACCAAAATCTATTTTGGCAGTTCTGGCGCAAAATAGCGTGGTCACTGTGGAAAGTCCGTGTTTGAGACACATTATTAAAATGACAGTGACACAGTTCATTAACAGATGTCCTAAAATGCCTATGTTGAAAATTTGGGGACGAAAGTCAATAAAATGAGTGTTTTACGAGCATGCGTTGTGCAGTCTGCACGCATGCTCGTGACTTTGTGAATTTGTAATAGTTTCACTCCAGAAGTTCATCACTGGCATTTTTCTACACCTCCTTATGAACGGTAAAGCTGGCTGAAATGTGTTTTCGCACGTCCAGCACAGAATTGCACGGTTGCTGTGTGAAATCAGTTTTTGGGACAGCTTGAGGAAATGACGGTGACACTGTTTGTGAGCAGAGGTCCTAAAATGCCTATGTTGAAAATTTGGTGCCAAAAGTCCATAAAATGACCGTGTTGCAAGCGTGCATTGCGCAGTTTCCATGCACCCTTGTAACTTCGTAAATCTACAATATTTTCCTGCCACATTTTCACCACTGGCATTTGTGCACACCTCCTTGTCAACAATCCAGCTGCCATTTCTCACAGCCTGCCCAAAACACGTTTCCGCAGCTGTGGTGCACAATGGCGTGCTCGCTGTGGAAAATCACCTTTTGGGACTCATTCACAAAATGACAGCGCTATGCTTCCCTGGCTCTGCCACTGCCACTGCCAGTGCCAGTGCAACAACATTCGGCATTGACAAATGCTTGTTTATGCTTGATGGGATTTTTTGAAGCCTAACTCACCGTTTGACCAAGTCTATACAAACAGAAAGTTACTTGGGTCCTATAGTTCATTGAGAGAATACTACGAACAGCTTTTCAGAGGGCTAATTTTACTGAGGTTTGAGCCTTGAATTCATAGCTTAGACTTATTTTAGTTGTTTGGGGAGCTAAAGGTTTACTTTTTAGTGCCCAGTAAGCCTTTGTGGAGGAAGTGTTATTCGCGACCCACAGAACTACTTCTTGGTTGTGGCACTTACATTGCATAGGGCAAGTGCCGTGAGCTCAAGCACACTTCGGCGCATGCAGAGACATGTTAAGCATGTTTAACAGAGTGGCAGAAACTGGAGCGGCCAAAGCACACTGTCCTATGACATGGACGAGGCTAGGGTGCTCCACACCATGGATTCAATCAGTGGTTGAAATATTGATACAGTCCAGAGAAGGGCAACCAAAATGGTGCAGGGACTGCATCAGAAAACATATGAGGACAGATTAACGGAGCTCAACATGTATAACCTAGAGCAAAGGAGGGAAAGAGGTGATTTGATCAAAACATTCAAACACCTTAAGGGCATTAACAAGGTGAAAGAGTCTAACATGTTTCAATATAAGAAAAATAGCAGGACAAGAGGACACATCATGAGATTAGAGGGAGGCTGATTAAGGGGTAATGTGAGGAAGTTCTTTTTCACAGAAAGGGTGGTGGATGCATGGAACAGTCTACCTCAGAAAGTGGTGGATATGAATATAGTGCAGGGCTTCAAACAGGCATGGGATCAGCATATGGGAACGATATAGATGAGTATGAATAGATAGGCCATTGACAGAGCAAAGACCAATGGCACATTCATAAGGTAGAAAAAGAAATGGGCAGACTGGATAGGCCTTGTGGTCCTTCTCTGCCGTCAACTTCTATGTTTCTATGTAGAGCTCAGGGATTTGGCTGGGTGACCAATGAGGTAGTAAGGGGAGGGGCAGTCGATGTGGCCTACCTAGATTTCAGCAAAGCATTTGACACCATCCCAAATAGGAGGCTGATAAATAAGTTGGGCAGCCAGGAAGTTGGCCCCAAGGTGGTAAACTGGGTCAGAATCTGGTTGTGTGAGAGGACACAGAGGGTGATGGTAAATGGCGATATATTTGAGGAGAGGGGGTGACCAGCAGAGTGCCACAGGAATCCATGCTGGGGCCAGTCCTTTTTAATGTCTTAAAAAAGGACATTGCAGAGGGGCTGTAGGGAAAGGTATGCGTCTTTGCAGATGACACTAAGATCTGCATTAGGATTGACACTCCGGGGCTGGTGGAAAAAATGAGAAAAGACCTAAACAAGCTTGAGGAGTGGTCGAGAGTGAGGCAGCTAAGATCCAGTGCAAAGAAGTGTAAAATCATGCACATGGGGCACAGAAATCCAAGGGAGAAGTACAAGATGGGGGGAAAAGTACTGACGGCCACCAGTCAAGAAAGGGACCTAGGATTTATCATATCTGATTACGTAAAGGTAACCAAACAATGTGAGAAGGCTGTGGATAGAGCCAGTGGGATGCTAGGGTGCTTAGGGAAAGGTATCTCCAGCAGGAAAAAAAGAAGTGGTTATGCCACTGTACAGATCACTAGTGAAACCTCATCTGGAGTACTGTGTCTAGTTCTGGAGGCTGCATCTCTGGAAGGACAGAGACAAAATAGAGGGAGTCCAGAGAAGGGCAAAAAAATGGTGCAAGGACTGCACCAAACATCATATGAGACAAGGCCACAATTCGTACCACAATATGTATTCCCTGGATGAGAGGAGAAAGAGAGCGGGGGTATGACTGAGACTTTCAAGTACATCAGTGATATAAACAAGGCACAGGAGGGTAGCATCTTTCAGAAAAAAGGTGTGCAAGAGTAAAGTGGCATGATATGAGGCTAGTAGGGGGTTGGCTTGGGCAATGTGAGGGACTAGTTTTTCACAGAAAGAGTAGTGGATTCTTGGAACAGCCTCCTTGTGGAGGTGTGGGGAAAAAACAGTAGGGGAATTCAAGAATGCATGGGATGGACATGGCATACAGAAATAGATTAGTTGCGTATTGGTCCTTGTAAGAACAGATCCAGAAGCAAATGGTTTGATACCTTTTATTGGACCATCATAGATGTTACAAAAAGAAAACTGTGCCTAAGCTTTCATACCAAAAAATAGAAGAGTTTCTGGCCTGCTCAGGCACAAATGATGCCAAAACGCATTCAAATCTTTGATTGCACTCTTGTCTTTTTTCCTTTTTCAGTTAATGTAAGTCCCAGTGTTGCACATTTAAGATATGTTTCATCTGAGGAACTCTGTGTAAATTCTAAGAATACATAATTATAATGTCATAGTAAATAATTGCAAATTTTATGATATCCAGTTTTACAGTCTGAAAAAATCCTTTTCCTCGTTTTCTTACTATATACAAAACTGTTGTTGTCAGTTACTCAATTCATTCTTGTAATCATTAAACAAACTTAACTGAATCCATCACCATTCAAACATGCTACATTATTTTTACATGTGTAATCAAGAAACTACCTGCCTTTTAACACCGGCCTCAAGGCTCCATGGCTGCAGGAGGTTTTTATATTTCTTTACAAACATATGTTGTGTACGTAAAAAGGAAAATCTTTGTTTACTTTTCCAAAATTCTAAATGAAAGCATCACTCTGTTTCATTTTAAATGAACAATATCATATCAAATCATGTTTCACATTGCTTGGAACTACAACTTCTTTCAACGGGTGTCCGTATTACACATGCCAATGTAATTCTCAGTATTTATCTGTTGACAATAAAATATTTAAACAGCTTTTAATATGCTTCTTCTTGTACCTAAATCTTTGAATCGTCCACCTAAGTACTTAGTTCTTACAGAGTTTAATGCTATTGAAAAAGAGATGTACAAGAACAAGGGGACACAATTTGAAGATAATGGGGGGATGGCTCAGAGGTACTGTGAGGAAGTATTTCTTCACAGAGAAGGTTGTAGATGCATGGAACAGCCTTCCTGAGGAGGTTGTAGAGTCAAAAACTGTGGGGGAATTCAAGAATGCATGGGACAGACATAAGGCAATTCTAGTGGGGGGGTAGGAGGAAGTAGGCTGTTGGTTAACTAGGATCTGCAGCTTATCCGTTAGGTAGGGAAATGGGCAGACTAGGTTGGCCAAGCGGCCCTGATCTGCCATCAGATTCTATGTTTCTGTGTTTCTATCCCTAATGTTTCAGCATTATGCTTGTTCTTACACTGGGCATCTGACATCATTACTACCGGGTGTGGGGGAAGGGAAGGTTCTTTTAAAACGAAAAAAAATGGGGCGCTTCACCTCTGAACTTCTTACTCGTCCTGTTTCTTCTCTAGTTTCCTAATATTTATCACTGCTTCGTTTCTAAACATTGTTTCTCTCTGGTCTACATCATCACACTGCTTTTATGCTTTTTTGTATAAACTTGTTCTGACTCTCAGAATCTTACCCCAGTACTCCCTTGTACTGTCTTTGTACTTATGTTTCTAATTCATTATACTTTCATTATTCTTACTGCTCTTGTGTTAGTGTCCATTTTATGTTCAAAGTGGTAGCTTACTTTAGGAGACCCGTGTGGACCTTTGTAGCTCCAGTGCATTTGTCTTTCTTCTTCCTTACAAGTCCCTGCAGCACTTAAGGAGCCGTGGCCTTGCCTCTTATGCCCGTGGAGTAGTCATGTGATGACGCGGTAACGTCATCATGCTCAGACAGAGCCAAGCTGTTGCCTGTGGCAACCATGGCTTTGCTCCACGGGCATATTTCAGCAGGATACTGTGTTTGGCTTCACATCCATGAGGCTACATTTTAGTATGAAACATCTTATATGTGTGTTGCTTCACTTTGAATCATTTTGATACATCTTTTTGTTCAGATCCTTCTATTTTAATGTGTTATAATTTTAGATTTTTGGATTATGTTCCTGAGCCTTCAGTACCCTGTATTTCACCATATGTTTTCTAGCTATGTAAATTGCTGACTTATCTTGATCTCAACAGCATGCTTGCCAGTTCACCTCAGTGGAGCCTCAATGATGCAAAACACCCTCTCCTGTGTCCCATTGTGTTTCTAACACTCCTAGCCCTTTTCTGTGCTGCTCTCAGCTTCAAAAGAACCTAAATTCTAAATGAAACTCTTTTACAAAGCAGTTTCTCTTTCTCGGTGCTACCTGCAGCAGTTTGTCTTTCTCACTGAGCCTCTGATTCACTCAGTTAGCTTTGCGAAACATACTCACCTGTGTTTCTGACTCCCAGTCCATTCAGAACACACACACCACACCACACACAGAATGAGCAGGAAACACACAGAAACAGAAAAGATGTTCCTAGAGCTCTCGCCCCTGTGGTATAAATCACACACATGATGGGCAGATCATGGGATATAGAAAATATTCTCAGTCCTGCAGAGTGAGCTGTGCATTCTCACTCATGCCTTTGGCACTCATGAGAATACAGAGTTCACTCTGCAGGAGTGAGAATATTTTCCATATACCACTCCTACCCATCATGTATCCCATATTTTTATATATCTATCTATCTATGTATCTATCTATCTATCTATCTATATATATATAGAGGCAAAAACTCAGTTTAATGCATTAGTTAGGTTGTTCTACACCGAAAAATGAGAAATTTCAGTTAGGATGAAAGCCCTCGAGTTGTTTCTCACCCCCAACCAGTATCAGGGTGCGATACAGTTGTCGCCACAACTCTCACCCCATCACATGTGTAAAGAAGCAGAGGTGCAGGAGAATGGTGTGAGAGTGAGGACCGACAACCCTAATGCACAGCCCAGTGCCGGTTGGGGGTGTGGGCAGGGGGGGCCAAGGGGGTCTTTCAACCCTAAGACCGAATTTCCTCACTTTTGTCAGTGTGTAACAGCCCTAACTAATGCATTAAACGGAGTTTTTTGCTTCTAATTTCCCTTCTTTTTGAGAATGATAACGAGAAATAGTGAATGTAATGTGATGGCAGGAGCACGGTGTCCAAAGGACCCCGTGCTCCCGCCACATGATGTCTTGTCACATAGTAACATTGTGCCCACAAACGCAAATTGTAATGCACATGGTGATGCAAAGCGAAACAGAAAGAGAAACAGTAGTGTAGACAGAAATGTTAAAAACTATGCAAAAGCAAGTGCAAATAAAAACGCAAAGGGTAACTCACATGGTGGCGTAGACGTGAACGGTAAGTGAAACGGGAATGGAACCACAAGCAAAAACGGTAATGGTAACATTAATGTAAGCACACAGGCTGGTTTTCCCCAAAAGCTGCATAAAGAAAGACAGTGAGTACAAAGAATGTATGCATAATAATGGTTCTCGGAGCAGAAAATGAGGAGTTGGAATACTAAATTGATTATATCTCAGGAACCGTATGATGTAGGAAAAAAAATTAAAAGTCATATGATTTATGACTTTCCTGGCTAGTTTTGTACTTAGCCCCAAGTAGGGGGGCTAAGTATTTTTCCAATGAAAAGTCTGTATCTCGCACCGTTTCTGAGATACAGGCCCTGAAAGGCGCGGCGAACGCCATAATGTTATCCTATGGGGAAAAAGAGAAGTTTGGAGTGCCATAACTTTGGTTCCCTGTAATATTTTTTCACCAAACCACAAAAAGGCACATCTGTGGGATGTTGGCTGTGTTCCCTCCAAATTTCATCCCAACGGACCAAACCGTTATTTTGCAGCAGGGCGCCAAAGGATTCCTGTACTGCGTCGGACGCAGTAATGTTATCCTATGGGAAAAAACGTCAACTTTGGAGTGCCGTAACTTTGCCGCCATGTAATATTTTTTCAACAAAACACTGAAAGGCACATCTGTGAGATGTCGGCTGCGTTCCTTCCAAATTTCAGGCCAAAACACCAAACCGTTCTTTGCAGCAGGGTGCCAAAGAATTGCTGTCATTTTCCCACAGCCTAGAAAGTACTGTCGGTTCATGAAAGCTGCAAATTATTCGACAGTGTCAGTAAGTGAGACAGTACTTTGAGAAAGTACTTTTTGCAGAAATCTGAAAAACATATTTCTGGGGTATTTTACCCCAAAATAAAGACATGGCTACCATCCTCAGGGTCCGACTAGGTGAATACAAAAAGAATTAGGTTGCTAGAGGGTCCCAATTATAAATGCAAAGCATTTTTCTGATCGTTAACTGAAAACAAAATGGTGGATTTGCAACAGTAAAAGGGCCACTTGCGAAAGTAAAAACTGCATTTGCAACACTGTCAAACTTTTTGTTAACTTTTCCCATTGACTTATAATGGGAACTTGTTTTTTGAATAACTTTTGAACCGTTTAATATTTTTTCACAACATCTTCAAAAGGCACATCGGGGACACTGGCTGCACGTTCCCTGAAGATTTCAGACCAGTCGTGCAAACCATTCAACCTGTACGCGCGACAGTAAAATTCCAGAAAAGCGTAAACGCGTGCGAATATCATGCTTAATAACTCCGCAGCTGTATATGCGACCGGTATGAAACTTGGCATATCCCATGGTGTATGGGTCTTGATCATGTATTCCAAATGTCAGGCAAATCCGTTGAATGGTTGCAAAGTTATTACAGTGCAAAATTTGGGGTTTAACATGTAAATGGCTCCTCAACCCTAACTATAGTGGCACTACCGTGCCACTATAATATATGTGTGTGTGTGTGTGTGTGTAATAGATAACCCACTCTAAGGTGTGAGGTTGTGCTCTGATATACGTATGCCTTGGTGTGTGTTGTTATGCACGAGGCTGCAGGACAAATGCACCAACCACCCGAGGCATGCATTTATCAGAGCATGACACCACACCCTAGAGTGGGTTATCTATCTTATAAAATTGCAGAATTGTTTTAGAGGGGTTTAAAAGTGCAGGTGTGCGGTTGCGCTCTGATATATGCAAGGTCATGTGATGGTTTCAACCAACCAGAAGAGATCAATGTTTCCTACTCATTTTATAAATATATACAGTATATTTATATGTGTATATCTGTGTGTGTATATGTATACATATATGTGTGTGTGTATGTGTGTATATATATATATATATATATATATATATATATATATATATATATGTACACATATATACAGTGGCCCAGATATTCAAACTGCGCCAGGCTGTGGCGCAAGCTTGGGCGTAACTCAACTTGGCTGCGCAGAGGTGTGGACTAGGTGATATTTAACGGAGCTGTGCCATGGCACAGCATCATTGAATATTACACCCTGGCCACCCGCACTGTGCATGGCGCAGTGGCACTGTGCCAGCACCAGTGGCCAGAGTGGAGCATGGGGATGCGCTAGCGTAAGTTCTATTGTGCTATGCACAGCAACCGCGATATTCAAAACTTGACACGTAAATGGGGCCATAATGTATGCAAGGCACAAATGGGGCCATTTGCATTTCATTATGGCTCCATTTGCATGCAGGTGCGCAGATCCCTGACGATTTGCACCTGGCGCCCTGCCAGGCAGCAGCCGTTGGGAACTGATGCCCCCTGTAGCCAGCAATGTGCTCCACAGCCCGATCACGGGCATTTGTATAAATAAATAAGAAATAATTCCAATCTCCCTGGTGGTACAGTGGACCGTTGTCTGCCCGATCGCAGGTATCTGTATATAAAAATCAATAAGTCCAATCTCCCTGGTGGTCCAGTGGACTGCTGTCTGCCCGACCATGGGCATCTGTATATAAAATCAGTAAGTCCAATATCCCTGGTGGTCTAGCGGTACCCCACCCACCCACTGAGCCCCACCACCCTGCTCCCTCTGTCAGCTGGGCGGGCAGCACCCCACCCGCCTGTCACCCACCGACTGACACCGTCCGGTGGGCTGTACGCCCATTGGTTCACAGCGTGAGCCAATGGGCGGACAGCCCCACAACGGTGCAGTCGGCAGGCAGCGGCGGCAGGCTGGTGGGTGTGCCGCCACCGCTGATGGGGAGCGTGGGCAGTGGGCGGGCAGTGGGGCCTGTGGGCGGGTGAGGGGGTACCATGACCACCAGGGATATTGGACTTATTGATTTTATATACAGATGCCTGCGATCGAGCAGATAGCGGTCCACCAGGGAGACTGGAATTATTATTTATTTATGTATACAAATGCCCACGATCAGGCAGACAACGGTCCACTGGACCACCTGAGAGATTGGAATTATTTCTTATTTATGTATATAAATGCCCGCAATCGGGCAGACAGCGGTCCACTGGACCACCAGGGATATAGGATGGAATTCTTTTATTTTTACAGATGCCCGCGATCGGGTATGGGGGGGCGCCGCCAGGTGCAGCTGGAGCTTGGGTGGCCACCCACAGGTGGCAGCTGCCGTGTTGTGCCCTGCAATGCAGCAGCTCACCTGTGAGTGGCCATCCTTTGTTCCGTTTCTTTTTGGATCAACTTTGTGCTGGCGCAGGTAGGGATTACGAGATGTACGCTCTGCACGCCCCGGCTGAATATCGGCTGTGCAGGGTATGCATGGGCACGGCCCCCCTTCCTGCACCTGCACACATTACTGATGTGCTCCGGCGCATCGGGATTTGTGCCATGCACTTTTCCCTTTTGAATATCGTGCCGTGGTGCATCAGTGAGTTGCACATGGCGTAACACTGTTGCGCCATGCACAACCCTTTTGAATATCTGGGCCAGTGTGTGTGTGTGTGTGTGTATATAAAAAATATACAGGGGGCCGGATATTCAGACAGTGGCACAAGCCTGGGCGCAGCAAAAGTGTGATGTGCTGAGCCAGGTCCAAGTGATATTCAATGGGGATGTGCCATGGCGCAGCACTGTTGAATATGGCAGGCCCAACGCATGTACTGTGCATGGTGCAGTGGCACTGCACTGGCGCAAGCCACAGCTAGGGAGAACGGGGATGTGCCAGCACAAGTGCAGTTGCGCTACGTGCACCACCAGCCATATTCAGCAGGGGCATGCAAATGGGGCCATTTGCATGTCATAATGGCCCCATTTGCATGCCTTGCACAGGGCAGCCTGGCGACTTGCACCTGGCTCCCTGCACAGCATGACATGTACTGTGGAGATCCCAGGGCATCCCCTGCCCCATAGCCACGATTGTGCGGTATATGTTTGAAAGGACATCCCTGGTAGTCTAGTGGCCCCCCAGTCCCCAATATATATTATACATGACCATCCCTGGTGGTCTAGTGGACCCCCCCACCCATTGCCGTGATCATGGTAAATGTAAATTACAACAATTCCTTGTAGTCTAGTGGACCCCCCTCCATGTCCCCGTCATGGTAAATAGCCCATATACTTCCCTCGTGAGATCCAGTGGCACTTTCACCCTCCCACCCACACACCCCTTGCAGCCCATACTGTACCTGTCATTCGGGCGGGCACCCGGGAGGTATGTGGGTGGATGCAGCTGCCCACCGGTGATGGGGGGAGCGGGTGGGCAAGGGTTCTGTGGGTGGGAGGGGTGGAGTGCCACTGGATCACCAGGGAAACACGGTGGGTTATTTACCATGATAGGGACTTGGGTAGGAGGGGTCCACTAGACTACCAGGGATTGTTGTAATTTATATTTACCACGATCGCAGCAATGGGCTGGGGGGTTCCACTAGACCACCAGAGATGGTCATTGTAACATGTATTGGGGAATTGGGTGGGAGGGAGACCACTAGACCACCAGAGATGGACATGAATAATATATCTGGGGGAATTGGGGACTGGGGGGGCACTAGACTGCCAGGGATTTCATTTGATATGTATACCGTGCTGTCGTGGCTACTCGCGGGTGGGGGCCAGTTTCAGTGTGTGCTTGTGAACGGTCTTCTGGGTGGGCAGGTGTCCACCCAAGGCTGGGCTGCTGTGTTGCACCCTGCAGTACTGCAGCCTGCCTTTGGGTAGTCGGGAGTTGATCCTACTCTGCAAGGGCTCAACTTTGAGCCTCCCTATGTAGTGCAAGGCAGGGTTGCACCAGCATATGTGCGGCATATGCATGGGCACGCCCCCCTGCCTCTGCGCTGCATACCATTACATTGCACCCCGGCGCATCGGGAGTTGTGTGGCTGTGCCAGGCAGCCTTTCAATATCCCTCTGGGGCACAGTGTGGAGGTTGTGCTGGTGCAAGCCTTTGAATATCTGGGCTTATATATATATATATATATATATATAATATATGGGATATACAATGGTGAGCTGTCAGATAAATGATTTATCTACGCAAGTGCTGTTTGACCTTGGGTAACCTCACGAGTGGCGTAAGCCACAAGTGAGGTGTCTGAGGTCAAACAGCACAAGTGTAGATAAATCATTTATCTGACAGCTCACCATTGTATATTTCATTTATGCACTAGGGATGCTTTCTATCAGTGCAGGAAAATTTGGTTTTGACTGTTTATCTTTATTTTAAATGATAATTTCTGGGAGTTTTGATTACCTTTCCTAGAGTATGTCTGACTAGCATAGTGGTCACTATTAAATGAAACACCACTCATTTTGTAGAAAACTTCTTGCTGAACAAATGTCATGCTTACAGTACTATGCTACCTTTTCATTTTAAAGTTATTCACATTTGTTTGTCAAAAAAGGGAAAAGAAATTGAGTTTTATGCTGCTTTTTACTAATTATAAAAGAAAAACTAAAAGGTATCTATAAATGAAACACCACGCAATTTGTAGATATTTTTGTGCTGAACATTTTTCGTGCTCACAGTACCATGCTATCATTTTTTTGTTTTAAAGTTATTCACATTTGTTTGTCAAAAAAGTGAACAAAAAAATTACATTGTCTTCTGCTTTTTTGCTAATTGTAAAAAATCTATAAGGTATCTATACATGAAACACCACTCATTTTGTAGATAATTTTGTGCTGAACAATTTTCGTGCTCACAGTACCATTCTTTCTTGTTTCGTTTTAAAGTTATTCCCATTTTAATATGGTTTGAACTGCTTCTGAGGCCGAACATTCTGAATGAATTCCAAAGAGATTTGTGACATAGTAACTGTGTGTATAAATTGTCACTCTATGTATAAATTTATTTATACACACAGTGACTCAGATAAATGCATTTATCACACTGAATATATGTCCACCCCATTGCATAAATATATATATGTGTGTGTGTGTGTGTGTGTTATCCAACTATTGTAACATGGAGTGTTATTTCTCTAACTCTTGTTTCTCTTTTTGATCAGTGGCATAAGGTCTGTTTTATCATTAAGGGCAGGGTTTTTCAGGCCCCTGGGGAGTTTATCCAGGTAGCCTCTGTTTTGAGCATTCTGGTCTCAAGGTCTCCTCTTGTCCCCATTTTCACCTGTTTTATGGCACAGGATTTAAAAGAATATCTCCGCACATTCCCTGAATGTTTGATATTCTATGTGTTAATGCTGTTATTTGAAAGACAATGTACTGCTAGAGCATTAGTGGTGCCTCCAGATGTAATGCTTCTACGATGTTCCCCAGTCCTGTTTTTAAAGGATCTCCTGGTTTTTCCTATATAAAAGGAGCCACAAGTACAGTGGCAAAATATATCACATTGTTAGTAGCACAACTAATAAATTCACTAGTATTATAAATCTTTATTGGCATTAACAGTAGTGAAGGTACAGAATTTGATGATGGATTTACAAAACATACAATTACCACATGGATATGTGCCCATTGGTAGTGTGGGTAACCATGTGGTGACAGGAGGGTGTTTTTTTCTTTGTAAGCTATGGACCAGTCTGTTCTTGAGGTTAGTGCCCCCCCCCCCCCCCCCCGGTATGTCATTCGTGGTGGTAATAATGAGGAACATTTTGTAAGCAAAGGATCAGTATTAAGAATATAGTTAGCCTTAATGACCTCCCCTGTGCTGAGGACTGTCTACAGTACAATTGGTGGTGACAAAATTCAACCTGTCTTTGTTCTTCACTACTTGTTTGCGTAAGCAACAATAAATCATCTCTAAGAGTATCCAAAACCTATGAAAAAGCATCATCTACTATGGTGTCTTTATAGCCCCTATTCTTGAAATGTGTGCTCATTTTTAAACCCTGCACACAAAATTCAACATCAGAACTACAGTTTCGGGTGTACTCTCAGTAACTGGGCTTTTGGTATGTTTCCAGTTAGATGATGAGGATGGCAACTGGATGTGTGGAAGAGCTAGTTCCTGTCAGTTACTTTTTGAAATGGAGTGGTACTGTATCAATAACCCCATCAGAATTTTTTTTATGATTTTTAAATATAAAAAGTTAACTGCTTTTCTGTCACTGTGTACTGTAAATTTCAAATTCGGAATACTCTGTTCCAAATAATTTACAAAATGACTCGACTCCTTCCGGGTGTCCCACCTTATCATAAAAATGTCATCAATAAAACAATACCAGAGGTCAATCCTATGGTAAAAATGGTTGGCCTTAGCATCATAGACGTACATATTCTTCCAGTGACTGAGATAGAGGTTGGCATAATTTGGCGCAAACGTGGCACTCTTAGCCATCCCCTTAACTTGTAAGTGGTAGTTGTCCTGAGATAAAAAATAGTTCTTTTTCAGTTTAATTTCAGACAATCAAAAATTGCTTTTTGTGCTAATTCTGGCTCTCAACACCACTAAGCCACTAGTCTAATGCTTCTACTTCCCCATCATGGGGGATGTTTGTGTACAGTGGCATAATTTCTACTGAAACCAAAAACCAGTCCTCTAATTCCAAATTTCCCAATACCTCCAACATGTCTATTGTATCCTTCACATAGGACCTGAGGCCTTGCACAAGTCCCTTAATAAGTGTGTCTAAAATAAGGAAATTGGTTCTGTAAGGGAACCTATCCCAGCCACAACAGGGCATCCAGGGGGATTTACCAGATTCTTATTTATTTTAGGTAATACATAAAAACTCACCCTAATGGGATGGGGGACTGTCCGAAAATCATATTCAGTTTTAGTAATACACCCATCAAGCAATGAATCATGTAGAAATGCATCAACTTCAGTCTTGTAAATACAAATAGGGTCCTTCCTTAATTTTGTATAGAAAATATTATCACTTAAATGCCTTTAAACCTCTGATATATTCTTGTCTGCTGACAAGATAACCACCACACCCCCCTTATCTGCTGGTTTAATAACTATATCAGGGTTGTTTTCTACTTTTTTTAATGCCTTTGCTTCTATGTTACTAATATTAACATAGTTGGGTCTATTTTTGTTTTGTATTATTTCTTCAGATTGCGTCATGTATGCCCTTTCAAAAACCCATACTGTGTCATTGTATGGGGGGGTTAAAAGAAGAAGGTGGTCGAAATGTAATGTTACCACCATGTGTTGTATTAGTCATCTCTAATATATCTCCCCTATTGGAATCCATCACAGCACCCATACACATTTTTTGTTTTTCAAAAAAAAAAGGCTTTTAAGTTCAAGTTCCTAGTAAACCTGTGAAAGTCTATACATAATTCAAAAGGATTCACAGCCCTGTTAGGCAAAAGTCTGGTTTGTTTTTCTGTTAAGGGTGTATTCAAGATATTTACAACACTGTTGTTTACCTGATGTATTAATTGCTCATCTCTTGTTGCTGGTGAATATTTTTGTTTCTTACCACCCCTCCTTGTCCTCCTCCTCTTGAGTTTGGGGATAAACTCTGTAGCATTGTCTTTTTCTCATGTTGGAGTATGGGAGTTTGGAAATGCACTTGACGCCCCCGGGTAGTGGAGTTCAGATCTTGATCCGTAACTTGTTCTTGCTCTAAGAAACAAAAACCTCCTCAGTGTTATCAGAGTCATTTGTGGAGGTGTAGTAATGAGGTGATTGTCGCCTATTTCTAAGAATGGGATGGATCATTGTAAATGAATTGGCTTCAACTCTGTGTGTCTGCAAAGTGCGTTGGGTTTGGGTTATTGTTTGGCTATGTTGACCAAAGGTGTATCTGATTTTATTGGAGTCCTTATTCCAAGTGGAAACTCTATTATTCAGATAGTCTTGTATGTCTCTTTCAAATTTCTTAAGTTTTCTTTTTTTAATTTTATTGTCTTCTCTAAGTACTGTGGCCCAGATATTCAAAAGAGCTGAGCCATGCGCAATAGGGTTGCACCTGCGTAAGTCTGAAATTGCGCCATTCTGCAATACTCCGCAGGAGGCAGTTGCACCCCCCAAATCATGCTGAGCAACAGTGCAATGCTAATGAAGGCATGCTCAACCGAAGGGGGAGGAACCATGCATAAACTGCACAGCCCGATATTCAGCCGGGCCGTGCAGATTTATGTAGGCGCAACCCCCTACCTGTGCCTGCACAACTTTAAGCCGAAAAAAAAAGGATCAAGTCGAGGGCCACCCAAAGGTGAGCTGCCACATTGCAGGGTGCAACACAGCAGCTGCCACCTGTGGGTGGCCCTCGACTTGTTCCCGGTGCCCCCCCTGCAGCCCGATTGCAGGCATAATAGTAACCCCCTCTGTAGCCCGATCGCGGCAGCAGAGTATTCCCACCCCCGCAGCAGCCCGATCGCGGGCGTAAGGGATTCTACCCCCACTAGCCCGATCGCGGGCATAAAGGAATTCAACCCCGACTAGCCCGATCACGGCATAAAGGAATTCAACCCCCGACTAGCCCGATCACAGGCATAAAGGAATTCAACCCCAAATAGCTTGATCGAAGGGCATACGTCAACCCCCCAAAGACCAATATCCCTGGTGGTCCAGTGGACTATAAGCCCAATTATGAGGCATAAGGTCAAACCCACCCTTCCCCAAAGTCCAATATCCCTGGTGATCTGTGGCCCCCCCACCCCACCCACGGAGCCCCACCACCCCGCCCCCATCAGCCGGCGGGAGCACCACACCCGCCTGACGCCCGCCGCCCGCCGACTGACTGGTGCAGGGCTGCACCCCATTTGTTCAGAGCAAGAGCCAACAGGTGAGCAGCTCTATAGTAGAGAGGCAGTCCAGATATGTGAATGAATCATTTATTCACATATCTGGACTGCCTTAGTGTGGGCTGCACGCCTATTGGCTCTGTTCTGAACCAATGGGCGGCAGCCCTACCGAGCTGTCAGTCGCGGTGGTGGGGCGCAGGCGGGTTGGGTGCTGCCGCCGCTGGCTGACGACGGGGAGCGGGTGGTGGGCTCCATGGTGGGTGGGTGGGGCCACTAGATCACCAGGGATATTGGACTTTGGGGGTGGGGTTTGACCTTATGCCAGCAATCGGGCTTCACAGGTCCACTGACCACCAGGGATATTGGTCTTTGGGGTTGACGCTATGCCCGCATCGGGCTAGTCGGGGAATCGATCCTTTATGCCCAACGATCAGGCTAGTCGGGAGTGAATTTTATGCCCGCGATTGGGCTTGCTGCAGGTGGTTGAATTTTGGTGCTCATACCGGGCTGCAGGGGACGTCGGTCCCCAACGGCTGCTGCCTGGAAGGCCGCCAGGCGCAAGTTGTCGGGGATCGGCCCACCTGCATGATAATGTCATGCAAATGGGGCCTTATTTACATGCAAATGGCCCCCCGTGACCTTGTATGAATTATGGCCCCATTTGCATGTCACCTTTTGAATATTGCAGGTTTGCACACCGCGCAATGGAACTTGCGCCACCGCATCTGAATGCTCCACTCTGACCACTTGCCGTGGCGCAAGTTCCACTGCACCATGCACAGTGGCTGTGGCCAGGGGTGATATCTAAGGAGTTGTTTCATAACGCAACCCGTTGAATATCACCCTGGCCATACCCCAGCGCACCTTTTTTGAGCAGCGCAAGGGCTTGCGCCACAGAATGGCGCAGTTTGAATATCTGGCCCTGTATTTTTAAGTTTCTTATTCAGGAACTCATATGCTGAATGGTCCCTAAATGTTAACACCAGTTCTTCTTTTTTCTGAATGTCAGACACAGTATCAGGTTGGTGCATCAAGTAATCTTTAACCATGGCTTTTACTAGTCCCACTGATTAAGCTTGTAGAACACTGTCCCAGTCATCTATAAATTCCTTCCTTGCTTGTCCATATCTGGGTGTTTTAAGAACCGTCAGTCCTTATGGTGTTCTCCCCACTTCTAAAAAGGCCTCCAGGCTCATCCTAGTCCAGTAGCCTTCTTCCTTTAAGGGTTTCCCTCTCAAGTTGTACAAAAGCAGTACTTATATTGTCTGTGTCTGCAGTCTCTGGCAATGCTGTCTCAGGTTCTACATTGTTGGCATTATTTATCCCTTGTGATTCTAAAAACAGTTCCTCCTCCCCTGCAGTCTTACAAATCTGTATGACACAAGAAACAGAAACATAGAAGCTGATGGCAGATAAGGACCACAGGGCCCATGCAGTCTGCTGATTTTTTCTACCTTATGAATGTGCCATAGGCCTTTACATTGTCAATGGCCTATCTATTCAAACTCATCTTTATTGCTCCCTTATGCCTATCCCATGCATGTCTGAAGCCCTGCACTATATGCATATCCACCACTTCCTGAGGTAGGCCATTTCATGCATCCACCACCCTTTCTGTGAAAAAAAGCTTTCTCACATTACCCCTAAATTGGTCTGCCTCTAATCTCATGCTGTGTCCTCTTATCCTACTGTTTTTCTTATATTTAAATTTGTTAGACTCTTTTACCTTGTTAATGCCCTTAAGATGTTTGAATGTT
Source organism: Neoceratodus forsteri (assembly GCA_016271365.2). NCBI lineage: Eukaryota > Metazoa > Chordata > Ceratodontiformes > Ceratodontidae > Neoceratodus > Neoceratodus forsteri. The sequence continues at coordinate 472,646,552 of CM057457.1, read as the reverse complement.
TCAATCATATCACTGCTGTCCCTCCTTTTCTGTAGGGTATATATATTGAGCTTCATTAATCTGTCCTCATATGTTTTCTGATGCACTCCCTGCACCATTTTGGTTGCCCTTCTCTGAACAGCTTCCATTTTGTTAATGTCCTTGTTCAGGTGTGGCCTCCAGTACTGCATGTAGTACTCCAGATGGGGCCTTACCAATGTTTTGTAAAGAGGGATTATTACCTTCCTCTTCCGACTTGTGATACCCCTACTAATACACCTCAACATCCCCCTAACCTTACCTACTGCTTTAGCAATCTCCTTTGATGATTTCAGGTCATCTGTGATGATGATGCCCAAGTCTCTTTCTTCCCTTATGATTGCCAGCAACTCCCCTCCCAACCTATAGGTGGCTTCAGGGTTTCTCTTCCCTATGTACATGATCTTGAACGTCTTTGGGTTAAACCCCAGTTGCCTCTCTTCTGCCTGTTTTGCCAGCTTATCCAGATCTCTTCTCATTCTGCCCACCCCATCTGGATCATCTACTCTGTTGCAGATCTTGGTGTCATCTGCAGGCAAACCTTACCCTCCATTCCATCTTCAATGTTACTGATGAAAATACTGTAGGCAGTATAGCACAGTGGATTAAGGCTCTGAGCTGCAAATCTGGAGACCTGGGTTTGAATCCCACAGCCCTCTCTTGCATACTGTGTGACCCTGAGTAAGTCACTTAATTTCCCTGTGCTCCCAGGTCACACCTATAAACAAGCTTTCAGCTTAGTGTGCCACTCCTGGTTAAACAAAAAAAAAATTCAAGAGGACTGGCCCCAGGACTGATCCCCAAGGTGCCTACTTGTGACTTGCATCTGTTATGATTGTATACCATTTACCACCACTCTCTGTGTTCTGTCTGTCAACCAGTTTACCAACTTCTGACCCACCCCAAGCCTACCCGCCTTATTAATCAATATTTTATGAGGAACAGTAATGAAAGCTTTACTGAAGTCAAGGTAAGTGACATCAACTGCACCCCTTAGTCCACCACTATTGTTACCCAGTCAAAGAAATCTATGAGATTAGTTTGACAGGACCTTCCTGTTGTAAACCCATACTGTCTTGGATCCTGTGCTTCTATGGATTCCAGGTGGTGCACTATACTTTCCTTAAGGAGTGTCTCCATAATCTTGCCCACTACTGAGGTAAGACTGACTGGTCTGTAGTTCCATGCCTCATCCCTGCTACCACTCTTGTGGAACAGGATCACATGAGCCCTTCTCCAGTCTTCTGGGACCTCTCCTGCAATCAGAGACTCACTAAACTGTTCTGATAATGGCTCTGCTAGTTCTACTCTTAGCTCCTTTAGTATCCTGTAATGTATGCCATCCAGTCCCATTGCCTTGTCCACCCTGAGCTTGGTGAGCCCTTGTAGGACACTTTCTTTTGTGAAAAGACTTGTGCACACCTCCCTCCCCCATGTCTCCATGGTGCTGAGCTGTGGGTTCTTTCCTACCTTCTCCTCAGTAAATATTGAGCAGCAGTATCTATTTAGGATAGATGCTTTTCACTGGTCCTCCTCCACACACTCCGCCTTATCCCCTTTGATCTTAGCAATACCCCCTGGACTTTCTCCTTTAACTAATGTATCTATAGAAAGTTTTGTCCCCTTCTTTTACTGTTCATGCTAGTGTGTCCTCAGTTTGGGCCTTTGCTTGCCTTACTGCCTTCCCTGCTTCCCTTATGGAAGTCTGGTATGCCCCCTATCGCTGTCCCGCTGCATTCCCTTGTATTTCCTGAAGGCCAACCTTTTGGCTCTGACCTTTTCTGCCACTGTTTCTGAGAACCAAAGTGGCTTCCTCCTTCTTTTGCTGTTGCTTTTCTCCCTAACACAATGGGATGTTGTTCCAAGTATTGCATCCTTAATGCTTCCCCATTTTGCCTGTACCCCCTCACCTGTATTTCTTCCTGCCAGGGCAAACTTAACTCTGTTGGAAATCTTATCAAAGTCAGCTCCTCTGAAGTCCAATATTTTTGCATTGGAATGGGATGATTTAGTTCTAGCGGCTAAATTGAACCATACCATGTGATGGTCACTGGCCCCCAGGTGACCTTCTACCTGGAGATCTGTGATCCTTTCCCCATTAGTCAGTACTAGATCCAGGATAGCCCTGTCTCTTGTGGGTTGTTGCACCAGTTGTTTGAGGCCCTCTTCCCTGCAGGGAAACCACTATGTGTGTAGTTCTGGCAGATGTTCCTGCTGGTATTGTTCAATCTGTAGCTGGCATGTTGAAGTATCCCATTATCAGAACCTCCCCCTAACAGTAATGTGTCTATGTCCTGCCCCGGTCTCGAGGCCTGTAGACAATCCCAGTTTGCATGACTGTCCCATTTCCTGTTTCCTGGGTAATCCATAGTTCTTCTGGCTCCTTATATGTATTCTGAATTTCTGTAGCTTTGAGATTTTCATTGACATAAGGGCTACTCCCCTATCCCTTTTTGTACCTCTGTCTCTTCTGAACAGTACATAGCCAAGCACTGAAGTCTCCCAAGTGTGATTACTGGTGAACCATGTCTCGCTAATGATGGCTGGTATGTCCAGTGTAGCCTCTGTCACTGTTGCCTGCTAGTCTGGGATCTTGTTTCCCAGATTTCGGGCATTTGTGCACATGATTTTACATTGGCCAGTTTTGATGCATTAGTTGTTGGGCAAGGTCTGGCATTTCCCCTGCATGTCGTATGGGGAGTGGGACCTTTTTCTTACCTGGTGATGCAAATGAACTACGAACATGCTGAACTGTTTGATCTCTAGCTGAGGGGGAGGTGTGTTCTTCCCATTTGATGTACTAGGTGCTGCACCCCCTCCCCATTGGTTAGTTTAAATACTATGCAAAGACTTCAAATGTCTGTCCCAATGCACTGACTCCCTCCTCAGTCAGATGCAGTCCATCAAATTTAAAGAACTTTCACTCCCAAACCTGTTGCCAGTTACCTTCAAATTTGAGTCCTTTTTCCTGGCACCAGTCCTTCAGCCACATGTTTATGTCCCCTTCTCTGTCCTTCTGTCTATCTGCCCCCCTCTCCCAGACCAGCAGAATCTCAGAGAAGGAGATGCCAAGTGAAATGGATGACAGTTTGTCTCCCAAGCTAGCCAGGTGTTCCTTGGTCTCCCCAACTGACCAGCTGGTATGGTCATTAGTCCCTATGTGTACCAGGACATCAGTGTTTTCTCCTGCTTCTTGTACAGTTTTAGCAATGCAGTGAGTGTCTCTCCATACTGATGTACCTGGGGGATATCTGACCCTTACCCCCAGCTGAGGTTAGGTATTCACTCCCTGAATCCCAGTGTTTCCTATGATCACAAGTGTTCTGGATTTCCTCTTTGCTTTTTTTTTGGTCCCTGTTTTGGTCAAGTTTTGTAGTTCTAGATCCTATGCTGCAGTGTCCTGCTCTGCAGTGTCTTCTGCCCCTTTGTTTGATTTCAGAGATAGAGGCAGATACCTGTTTGTAGTATTATATGGTTTGTGGAAGTGATACACTAGAGAGCATTGAGTGGTGGGGCACTTGATTTGCCCCTCCTAACCACCTGCCAGCCTGCCAGAAAAACTACTCTCTGCGACTGAGGTGCTTCACTTGGATATTGGGGAAATGGCAGGCGTTTCTTATAATATATTTTCTCCTGAATATGCAATTTGAGGCACACAATCTCTGCCCATGCTGCCTGGAGCTGAGCCCTTACATCTCCAATGGTACAACATGTAAGACAGCATCCTAAATACTGTATAACTGTCCTTTTGAAAAGTATCCCATAGTGCATGTAGTTAATAATATCCATTCCAGTTGAGCTGTTGAGTTTATAACCTGGTCCAAATAATTAGAAGGAGGAAAATGAAAGCAAAAGTTCGATGTTTTTATTTTTTTTTGTATAACTTGTTATAACAAGTTAAATTACTTGTGAGACTGTAAGAGAGGTCACTGTGTGGATACCCCTCTGATCCTCCCCTTCCTGCTTTGTCACAGGAAATGTCATGACAGTGCTACTCTATAAAAGAAGTATAGCATGGGGTGTTTGGGAATGGGGATGGGTGGCTGGGCCCTTTCCCTGCCAAAAAGGAAAAACCACAGATGAAAGAAACAAGGAGGTAAGAGCAGAAATAATCAACCAGCAACAAATGCAATAGCCCTGAAATCTTAGCCAAATGACAGACAAATCTGCAAACCCTGTAAGCACCACCTGCAACAACTCCCCAGAAGATACACCCTGTAAAAAACACTTTGTGACAGAGATAAACAAAGCAGCAACAGAAGACATACCTTGCAAAAATACAGTTTGAATCCAAGATTACAGCAGTAATCTGTAAGCACAAAACATTAACAAACCTGTAGGCATACCCTGTAATAATGCAGCAGAAAGTATACCCTGCAATAGCAATTTGAATCAAAGAATATTACAGCAGTAAAATATAAGCAAAATAAAACAGTTTTAAACCTTGTGAGCGTAAAAGAAAATAGTAACACACAGTAAATCTGCCTAGCAAAAAGAAGTCTTAATCTTTTTCCTTGCTCTGATACTGTTGTTCCTTGCTCTGTCCTTACAAGCAAACCTAGAAGAAAAGAGCTCAGGTGAAGCTAGGTGCCTTTGCCAGCAAACCTAGTATTCCACCCGAGGTTTCCCTGTTAACAACCCATGTAAATTAATGTTTCCTGTATTCATTGTCATACCTTGATTATCCTGGGGCACCACATCAAAAAAGCAGTCTATGGGTTTCAGTGTTGTTCAAGGAGTAACATAGAAACATAGACTTTGATGGCAGATAAGGACCGCTTGGCCCTTCTAGTCTGCCCATTTCCCTACCTACAGGATAGGCCACAGATCCTAGTTAACCAACAGCCTATTTCTTCCTACCCCCCACAACAATTGCCTTATGTCTGTCCCATGCATTCATGAATTATCCCACAGTTTTATACCCCACAACCTCCTCAGAAAGGCTCTTCCATGCATCCACTACCCTCTCTGTGAAATAATACTTCCTCACATTGACCCTGAACTGCCCCCCCTTCAGGGTGGGACAAATAGGGTCACCAGATTGCCAAATGCGACCTGGCTAATCATTTTGGCCACCAGTTTTCTTTCAGAACTCGCCATTCTGGCGAGTAGTCAGCCACGCTATTCCTGCACATGTGCAGTAGCTCAGCATGCTTGTCAGTCAGTTGTGAGCTCAGCTACCACTGCCACGCATGTGCAGGATCAGAACTCCATTGAAATGCACGGCCATGAAAGCATGGTCACAGAGCAGCTACACACAGTGCACTCTGCAGACTCTCTAATGCAGTCCCATCCAGTGTCAGTCTGGCCAGCGGCACCCGCCCACAAGTCTGCGCAGAGGAACACCAGAGAAGGAGAAGTCACAAGATAAGCGACTGGGCGTTCGTGTGGGTGGTGGGAGCCGCATTTCTAGGGACAGTTTAGCTGAAGTGCGCCTCTGTGAAGGAGACTGAGAGAGAGAGAGAGAGAGCATACCTTTGCTCTCTGGGGGTTAAAAATCAAACAGCCAAGCATCAACTTGCACAGTTCCACTAAAAGCCCTTTTAAGGGCTGCGAAGTGTGAAAGACTATCTCAGCACTCGAGTCCATATCAGCATGTTTGTTCATTCAGGGACATATGTAATTTTTTTTGTGAAGCCAGACAATTCAGATGGTCACAACATGCTGACTGGGGGGAGGGGAAGGAGAGCCTTCTTAGTAGTCCAGGAGAGCCCTGTAATACGGCTTGTGTGGACAGACTGTAGAGGAAGTAATAGCTGTGTGTGAGGAGGAAAAAAGTAAAATCTTCGGTAGTATTTTTTGCTGCTGTGCTGTCACACAAGACAATGTGCTGACTAGGGGAGGGGATGGAGAACCTGCTTGCCCTAGTTAGGGAGTAAGGGTCGAGGAGCCCTGACTTTAGTCCTTCTGTGTGGAGGAAAATGAAAAAAAAACTATTACTTGTTGAAGTTGCTGCAGTGCACTGCTTTTTCTTGAAGGCTTGGATTAAAAAACTAAACCTGTGATGTGTATTTAGTGAGTGAGACTCTTACAAAATTGACTTCAGCTGAGCTAATATCAGTTTGTTTCTGATACTGTGAGACTGCAGCTTTGATTGCAAACTAAAAGTGAGAGAACTTTATCCACAGGAAGACATAAAAAAAACTTAAGAAGAGACAAAAAAAGTTTATAAAATATTTTTGGTTCATCATGATTGAACTGAGACATCTTGCTGCTGAATGAAGTAGGATGGAACATACGAACATATGAAATTTGCCAGCAGATAAAGGCCTAGAGGTCTATCAAGTCTGCTCGAATGTGCAGCTAGCACCCCTTATTCTGCAGCTGCCCCTCCCTTCCACCCTTCCCCTTCATTAACCCTCCCCCTTGTCCTGTCCCATCCTCATTTGAAGCAGTCCACTGTTCTACTGCATACCACTTCTGCAGGTAACGCATTCCACCCAGCCACCACCCTCTCTGTAAAAAAGTGTCTCCTCATCTCCCTCCTGAACCTTCCTTGCTCCAGTCTCATATCATGGCCCCTGGTGGCCCTCCCTCCTTACTTTGAACAGCCCTCTGTACCCATCTTGTTTATTCCTTTCATGTATTTAAAGGTTTCAATCATGTCACCCCTGTCCCTCCTCTCCTCCAGTGAGTACATGTTCAACTCCTTCAACCTCCTCTCGTATGATAAGTCCCCCAGCCCCTTAATCATCTTTGTCACCCTGCGCTGCACCCCCTCCAGTAACTTAATGTCCCTCTTCAGATACGGATGCCAGTACTGCACGCAGTACTCCAGGTGTGGTCTAACTAATGACCTATACAGTGGCAGAATCACCTCCTCCCTCCTCGAGGATATACCCCTTGCAATACAACCAGCATTTTGTTGGCCTTTGCAGCTGCCTTCCTACATTTTGCCAAGTTGTTCATTGACCCTGTAATGAGCACACCCAGATCCTTCTCCTCCTCTGTCTGGCCTAGCTGCACTCCCCCTAGCTGGTAACTCCTCCTTGGGTTCTTCATCCCAAAATGCAGCACCTTGCACTTTTTGGCATTAAACCCCAGTTGCCAGGTGTCTGACCAGGTTTCAAGCTTTGCCAGATCATCCTGCAACCCCTGCCATCCCCCTCCCCTGGAGAGGGGAGCTTGCTGTATAAATCTTGTTGAAGTAAAAAAATCAGCTTAGGGAAATTAAAAAGTCCACAACCATATTCGACCCTTGTGACTGTGCTGCATATTAGTGAATAGTGACACACTGACAGCGTCTCTGGTCAGGTGGTTGTGTAGTCCACTGTCCATTTTCTCATAGTTGTGTGCCCTTCCCTTTTTGGATTAGACAGGCAAGAGTCAAGAATTTCAATTTGTACTTTATAAATTCTCCCTCCTGTGTAATACTATTCTGGCAGGCTAATTCTCATCAGTATCTTTGGTTAAAAAGTTTCCCAAATGTAGGTTAATGGGCAATTCCTCAGGTGAATGGCAAGTTAAAAAAATGGGCATCATATTTTGTAGTCTAGCGGCCGTAAAAAAATTGGCCACCTAAAAATGTTTTTGGCCACCAAATTTTGAGGTTTGGTGGCCAAACTGGCCACCAGGTCAAAAAGTGATTTGTCCCACCCTGCCCCCCTCTATCTTTAAATTGTGTCCTCTTGTTCTTGCACGTCTCTTTTTCTGAAAGATGCTACCCTATTGGACTTTGTTGATTCCACTGAGGTACTTCAAAGTTTCTATCATGTCACCCCTCTCCCTTCTTTCCTCAAGGGTATACATGTTAAGCTCCTTTAGTCTCTCCTCATATGGCTTCTCTTGCAGACCCTGCACCATTTTAGTTGCCCTCCTCTGGACTGCCCCTATCCTGTCTATTATAATAATTTGTGTAAAGCTGAAATATTCAGGTGAGTGGCTATAAACCACAATGAATTATTCTCTATTTGTCCTGTAATTCCATCTCAGGCTTGCAGTGCGGTAAAGAAGTTTATGTGATAAAGCCTTGCAATGAAAACATTACTCACAGGAGGACGGGACCCAAGAACCACAGTAAATCTGAATCCAGTTATACAGTCCCAAAACAAGTTCAGTTATAAAAAGTAATATTTGTTTAATTTTATTTGTTTAATTAGTATTTCGGAAAGACCTTTGAGCGTGAGCTCTTTTACAAAGATTCCACATCAGGGAGGCAGTAATAAGAGGTATAATAAGAGGCAGTCTGTTACAAAATTTCTTGCTGTATCTTACAGTAATAAATATCCATGAACTTCTGTAGTCCTGCAGTTCAATGTGCTGAATTAATGGCTGTTCAATAAAGGGCATTGGATGCCAGTTGCCAAACACCATGCCAAACCTAGCAGATTATAGCATAGGTCACTGACAGAGCAAAGGCCGATGGCACATTTATAAGGTAGAAAAAGGAATGGGCAGACTGGATGGGCCTTGCGGTCCTTATCTGCCATCAACTTCTATGTTTCTATGTTTCAAATAGCGCTATTAGGTGATTGTATTTCTATCCTAATACTGCATGAATTGTTGCTCATACTTTCTGTCCTGATCACCTTGCAGGTATTCCAAGGGGTACTCTTGCCTGGGCTCCTGTTGGTCCAGTGGGACAACACTCCAATAGTCTACTGTCCCAGCAAATAATAGGGAACTCTTTCTTACCCTCTATGCAGAGAGCCTATGAGAATTTGGTATTGGGCAGTGGATCACAACCTGGAAATCACAGCGGTCCATGTACCAGGGATTCACAATATCCTCGCAGACAGCCTAAGTCACACTTAATCTCAGAGTCATGAATGGAAGCTACTGCAGGAGGTCATAGATGACCTATTCAAAAGATAGGGCCAGACAGAACTGGATCTCTATGCATCCCTGCACAATGCCAGACTGCCCAGTTTCTGCTCGTTAGATCCAGGGTCTGGTGTTTTCTGGCACAACACATTGTCCCTCTCCTGGACAGAGAGGTTCCTGTATGCCTTCTCTCCCTTTCCACTTCTCCAGAGGATACTGCTCAAGCTGCAGGCAGAAGGTGCCCATGTGATTCTCGTAGTGCCATTCTGGCCTCAACAGATTTGGTTCCCACTGCTGCAACAAGTGGCATTGGAACCCCATATCCACTCAGTTGCTCTCCCAGGAGCAGGGGGTCCAAGTACATCTGGATCCTTGGTCTTTACACTTGCATGCATGGCTCCTGCAAACTTAGTTAGGGACAGATTTGGAATATCCCCCAGGGTGGCAGAGATTCTCATGGCAGCAAGGAAACCCTCTACAAGGGCAACATATGTCATGAAGTGGAAATGTTTCTGCTTGTGGGATTCCCTGAATCCCTTCCACTATCCAGTGGAATCTGTGCTAGAGTTCCTTCTTTCCCTTTTGGACATGGGTCTCAGCTACTCATCCATTAAGGTGCATCTCTGTGTGCTATCAGTTTATCACACACCACAGGATGAAAGGCTCTGGCATGACTGGACTTGTGCAAGACCTTTTTAAGAAGGATCTAGCATATTAAGCCCTTAGGAGGGACCTTGTTCCTTCTTGGGATTTTCTTTTTGTGTTAGAAAAGCTGACTTTGCCTCCTTTTGAGCCACCCATAAGTTGTGAGCTTTGCTTTCTCTCTTGAAAAGCATTATTTTTGTTGCCATTACTTCCGTTCAGAGGATTTCTGAGTTGCAAGCTCTGATGTGTAAAGAGCTTTATCTTTTTTTCCCCCACAGGGACAGAATAGCCCTGCATACAAATCCTAAGTTTCTGCCCAAGGTTGTGTCTGAGTTTACTTTAAATCAAGACATACAACTACCAGTTTACTACCCAGAGTACTTGAACAGAGGGGAGGCCTCATTACATGCTTTGGATGTATATCTAATTCTTTGTTACTATGTAGCTAGTGCTTGTTTCTCCAGAAAGACAGACCAGTTGTTTGTCTGTTTTGCCCAAAGATTACCTGGGGCTCCTCTAACCAAGCAGACACTGGTCAAGAGGTTGGTCACTTGTATTACTTTCTGTTATCAGAAGTATGACAAACCCTTACCGGGACCGATCAAGGGTCATTCCACCAGAGGAGACGTCATTATCCTTTGGGAGTGTTTCAGCAGCAAATCGCTGTGCAGCTTCTACTTGGAGTCTGGTCCACACTTCTGTCAGGCACTACAGTCTAGACACTGCTTCTAGAGAGAGAGCAGGTTTTGGCCTAGAAGTCCTCCAAGGACTCCTCTCCTGAGTGTGCCTACGGCTTGCTCTACAGTCCCCCATCTTTCTGACTTTGGTCTCTTCTTTGTACTGCTTGGGACTCAGTCCTTATGGTGTTACCTGCTGCAAAAGCTCCTCCTCGAAGTGAGATAGTACAGTTATATAATCACTTACTGTAACAGTAGATCTTTCAGAAGAGCTCTTGCAACAGATGGGCTTCCTCACATTTGCACCCGGAGTTATGTAACTGTACTTCCCTGTGGGGGATGGAAGATCCTCCTCAGTTCCCCATCCAAATTGGCAGTTGGGTTTCTGGCAAGTGAACTGAGGTGGTGCTGGGGGAACGGCCCCTTTATACTGTAGGGGATGTTGGGGTGGGGCCAGTGTCACAGGGCAGTTCCCCACCTTGGACTGCTAGCTAAACATTTTCAGTGGGGTCTTATTGCCTATCAACATAGTCCTTATGGTGTTACCTGCTACAAGAGCTCCTCTTGACGATCTACTGTTATGGTAAGTTCTTAAGTAACCGTACTTTGGCAGGCACAGAGACAATTAAGGACTATAATAAGGCACACTTTGAAGACATTAGGAGCAACTTAAAATCAATAGATTGGGAAGAAGTGATGTCTGGTCTTGCAGCTGAGGAATGCTGACAGTTTCTCAAAACACAGATTTTTGAACTAAAGAGGAAACATGTCCCCTTAAAAAAGAGATATAAGAACAAAGCCAAAATACCTACATGGCTCACACTTGCAATAAGGAAATAAACCAAGAGCAAGGAAAAAGCTTACTCTAGTTTAAAAATAAACAGTTTCGAATTATTAAAGAAAAAATACAGCTCTGAATTGAAATTATTAAAGCAACGATTAAAAGGGAACCAATGAAGGTAGAATTTCGAAGAACATGTAGGACAGATAATACCACTTTTATGCATATGTTAATCAACAACAAAAAAGTCAGCACAAGAAAGATAGGTCTCCTAATGGTCAACACCAGTTTGGTACAGGATGACCTTGAAATGGACAACAGCTTTAATAGATGCTTCTGTTCAGTTTTCAGCAAATACTTGTGTAACAAAACCCGTTGGTCAGATACAGTGCAAAACATTTACTTTAGCAGGGAAAATGTACTCTCAACCCTGAGTACCATTAAGGTTAATACATCCCCAGGCTCAGACAACATACACCCCAAACTGTTGAAAGAACTGGTGTCTTACTTAGCTTGCCCATTGAGTATACTGTTTATTAGATCAGTGTAGACTGGTGCGGTGCCGAGCGACTGGAGTACGGCGATAGTGATTCTAGTTTATAGTAAGCATTTGTCAATGCCGAGAGTTCACTCTTGGTATTGCTCCTGTATATGCCTCCCCGTATGCTTCTCTTTATATTCCTCGGTCTTGCATTTTAAGGGTGGATGTTTGTTGGCATTTTTGCTCCAGATTTTCAACGTGGGTTTTGTGGAACATCATATGAACATACGAAGAAGCCAGCAGAAGAAGGCCATTTGGTCTATCAAGTCTGCTCATATTGTATCACCTCATGAACAATGCCAGTCTCATTTTGTTACTCAGTCACAAAAGGTGGTTTCGTACAGCGAGTGTGCCAGTTGGCTATACAGGTATGAAAACACATTTTGGGCAGGATGTGAAAAATAACAGCTCCACTGTTCATGAGGAGGTGTGAAGAAATGGCAATGTTGAAAATCTGGAGTGAAAATATGGAAAAATGGTGAAGTTACAAGTGTGCATAGAAACTGCGCAATGCACGCTCATAATGCAGACATTTTTTTGGAATGTTTTTATCAAATTTTCAACATGGCCTTTTTGGGATCTCCCCTTATGAACAGTGACACTGGATTTTGTTAATCTGTCCTGAGAGTTGATTTCACACAGTGACTGTGCCATTCTGCACCACAGGTGCAAAAACACATTTTGGGAAGAATAGAAAAAATGACAGCTGTACTGTTCATAAGGGGGTGTGAAGAAATGGCAATGTTGGAAATATGGAGTGAAAATCTTAAAAACTGATGACATTATGAGTGTGCATAGAAACTGCACAACAGTTGCTCATAACTCAGTCATTTGGGGAAGTTTTTCACCAAATGTGCAGCATGGGCTGTTTGGGACCCCACCTCATGAACAGTGGCACTGTCCATTCATTAATTGATTCGAAAAGGTGATTTCGCATAGTGACCACAAAAATCACCTTTTGGAACTGTTAAACAAAATGACAGTGACTGTGTTCATGAGGTGGGGTCCCAAGAACCCCATGTTGAAAATTTGGGACCAAAATTCCCCAAAATGGCTGAGATACCAACCTAAATTGACCTCCCCCCATTTCACTGCCATTATAGAACTTATCAGCATTTCTTCAGTTTGCGGTCTGCTTTTGAAGAGTGCAGATGTGTTCCCGGTCCACTGAAGATTGCTGCTGCTGACCTTCGGAGGTAAGTATGGGTGAGGGGAGTGCAGGGAGGTCAGGTACTCTGAGGGACAGTGTGGGTTGGGTGAGGGTGGCCAGCGGCAACTATGAGGGACTGTTTTCTGTCTTTTCAGGTTTAAAAGAAAACAAAAGACGTTGTGGGTCTGTTTTCTGTCTTTTTTGCAGGCAAACCATGGATTTTGGCACACTGGGGTGGGTTCCCAGTGTGCCAGATACTGGGGGCTTCAATTCTGACCTGGGGATTGGGCACCCCAAGGATGGAGGTTATGTGGGGGGGAGATGCATCCAACACCGGGAGTGGGCATCTTGGTGTCGGAAAAATTGGTTCAATACCGACCCGGAGATTGGGCACCCCAAGGTCAGAGGTTATATGTGCATGTGTGGGGGGATGCATCCAACACCTGGGAGTAGGCATCTCGGTGTCAGAAAAACATCAACGTGGAGGAGGCAGGCAAGTAAGTGCTTCCTCCCAGCCAGCACAATCAGACCACGCTTACAAGAGACGTCACGATGCAATCAGCTGTTTGCTCTGAAGTGACCTGCAGATGAAAGGAAAAAGCTGGATCCTGATTGGTGCATCTTTTTCTGTTCAAGTGAAGACCACTGAAAGCAAAACAACATCAGGACCAGCCTGACTGAGGATTGGTGTGATACTGTCATGCCCCATGCAGAGCACTCTGCATTGGACAGACAGTGTCACACTCCTCAAAGCTTACTCTCCCAAGGAGTTTGACACACATGCATGAACATAAAAAGGGAATAGGGAAGAAGCAGAAAAATTACATACCGATTAGCCTAACTTTCCTATGTGGAAAAGTTATGGAATGGCTAATAAAGGAACATCTAGATTCCAAAATAAGGTCTGGTGGACTGATGTTTCTCTGCATGTGTTTAAAGATGGTCTCTCATGTACACCAGATCTAGTGACTCTTTACAACCTTTTAGTAAAAGTCTGGACAATGGTACTCGGTTGGATGTTGTGTTGCTGGACTTGGGTAAGACCTTTGATAACATCCCTTTCCAAGAAGATCAGTAAAATGGGCATAAGCCCATGCTTGGTTAGGTGGATTAATGAGTGATTGTTTGATCACAGTCAGTGGGTTAGAATAAATGTGCTAATCTCTGAGGAGGGACCAGTTAGCAGTGGGGTTCCTCGGGGTTCATTCCTGAGCCCCACTCTTTTTAGCTTATTTATAGGTAATATGAATGAAGGAATAACTAATACCATGTCTAAGTTTGCTGATGATGCCAAGCTCAGTAGTGAGATGGATACCATTAGCAAACACCTTACCTTGGTTAGGGACCTGCAAAATATATTGAACTATGGGCCATAAAAATGCAATTATTTTTAATTATGGCAAATGCATTGTGCTTCACATCAGCATAAATAAATCCTACTATTCATATTCTCTCAGAAATAAATTGATCAAGGTAGTGGATAGGGAATGTGACCTTGGAATCCAAATAAATAATAAGTTAAAATCCTCAGGCCATTGTAAGAAAATAATACAATCTGCAAACGTGTTACTTTGAACTGTCAAGCATACCTTCATTTCTATAAAAGAATATTGCATACTTCCTCTGTATTGGGCGCATATATACGCACTCACTGGGACTATGGGTCACCCTTTTGAAACCCCCATCTTAAGGGTGATACCAAACTAGTTGAAAAAATCCAGAGAACAACAACAAGCCGGCCTGCCCACACAACGGTTGGGTTTCCACCTGCGATGCCGATGACCCCGGGTTCGGGAATGGACATGGGCATCAGAGGGGAAGAAGGTATGTGCAACAAATGACTGCTTGCCTTCCCTGGAAGAGAGAGGGTTTGAGGCCTGGTATTTGCTGGTCCCTGGTGAAGGCTAGGGGCATGGTATTATGTCAGACCTCACTGTGGGGAGGGGGTCTGGCGGACATCAGTGTGCGCCTTGATGTCAAGTGGCACGTCACACCTACACAGAAAAGTGGAAAATGGCTCCTGAAGGGACGGATGACAGCAACTGGTCCCCGAGGCCATGACATCCTGGAGAAATCTGAGCTGACAGCCCTCCATGCCAGGGATATGAAAGAATACTTCCAGACCCTCTCATCTTCTCCCCAGTAGCCCCCACAGGGGTGGGGCCTGTCCGATGAAAGAAAACATCGGGTTACCCAGGGTCACAGCATTAATAGGGGTGGTAGTGGGGGGGCAGTGGATTGGGAAGGGACCAGGATGGCAGTGTGCCTTGGTCATTCCAAATGTATGGCTGGCTAGGCATCTGGGCAGGAACAGAAAAAAAGAACAACAAAACTGATTCCTTGCTTTAAAAGTATGGCATATCCAGACAGGTTAACATAATCTGGATTATTCAGTTTGGAATTCAGAAAAAGTGAGCTTTTTATTATTATGTAATACCTTACAAAAAAATAAAACAATTGAGGATACAGTGTTGTTTGGGGTTTGACAATGGACACATGAATTTAAGGTCACATACCAAACAACTAGCCACCTTAGACAAAATCAAAGAATCAGATACCTTGCCAGAAATAACCCATGAGGAAATCAGAGAAATGCTAAACAAAATAACACATAAAACCCCTGGGCCAGATTCAATACATCTTAGACTGATAAAGGAACTGGAAAGTTGGATTGTTGATCCCTTGCACACATTATATGATATGTCCGTAAGCATGGGTGAAATCCCACTAGACTGATGGACAGGCATCGTGGTTCCAGTTTATAAGAAGGGGATAAGGGGAACATGGCCAATTACAGGCCCATAAGCCTTATGAGAAAATTGGGTAAAGTAATGGAAGCCTGTGTAAAGGACAGGGATGGCTCAAGAAATTACAAATAAATATCTTAGAGATAACAACCAACACCATTTTACTAATAACAGATCATGACTCACATGTAACTTAGTATTCTTTGAAAAAGTGAGTGCACTATTGGTTAAAAAGTCACCAGTTGATCTCATCTTCTTGAATCTTTGTAAGGCATTTGACAAAGTCTCACACACTACTCTGATTGAAAAAATTCATAGGATTGAGATAAATAAGACTATTGTGAACTGGGTGGAGGCATGGCTAAGTAACAAGACCCAGACAGAAAGAATCAGAGGGTTACATCACTAGTGGTGTACCGCAGGGATTGGTGATGGGACCTGCCCTGTTCTCCCTGCTTATATCTGACATGACTACAAACATCAATAGCTTTTCGACCAAGTTAGCTGATGACACAAAGATCGCAAATGTGGTGAAAAACAACTTGGGAGTAGAAGCATTAAGCAAAGACATCATTAGACTAGACTCCAAGGATTGGACAATATTGAATGAAAGGACATTTAATTTAGAAAAATGTGTAATCATGCATTTGGGTGAGAATAATGTCTGAAACACATGCTCATTAAATGGCAGGGTGCTGAAATCAGTAGATTGTGAAACAGAGTTGGGTATGATTATAACTAAAGATCTTATGTTGAGTGTCCAGTGTAACATAGCAGTCAAAAAATCAAATAGAAGTATTGGGTGTCCAATGTAAAGCAGCAGTTAGAAAATCAAACAGAAGTATTCGATGTATTAAGAGATCCTTTGCTTCTAGGAATAGGTTTTGCATCTTACCACTG
The DNA here is from genome assembly GCA_016271365.2 of Neoceratodus forsteri. NCBI lineage: Eukaryota > Metazoa > Chordata > Ceratodontiformes > Ceratodontidae > Neoceratodus > Neoceratodus forsteri. Next base: position 472,630,330 of record CM057457.1, on the reverse strand, counting down.
TATAGGACTTATGTTTGTCCACACTTGGACTAATGCTCTCTACTGTTGAGTCTCCATCTACACAAAGATGTTTCGAGATTTGAGGGTGTCCCAAGGCGTATAACAAAATGGACAGATGGCATGAAACCCATATGAGCAAATGCTTGCTGATCTTAACCTATACCCACTGGAACTTAGGCTTGCAAGGGGAGACCTTTTACTGACGTATTGTATGCTAGGGATAAGCAACTCCTGAAGGACCTGGGACTAATAGAGAATCACAGGACCCTCTCTCTCAGAAGTCACAATCATCCGCTGATGCTGACCTACCCTAAACTAGACAGTATAAGATTTTTCTACTTGCAAAGGATTATACCGCTGTGGAACTCCCTGACAAAAGAAGTGGTGGTGGAAACAGATACCTTTGGTACCTTCAAAACCAGATTAGACAAAGATCTACTAAAACAAATGGGTACGTAACAAAACCCGCTTGGTGGGTAATGTACAATAATGGTCATCTCAAGCCTTCTGTACATTTATCCTATCCTAGCATGAATCCTAGTATGAGCTAGTAATATCGAAGACAATAAAAAAATGACAACTATTTTACAAATAGGACAGCAAAAGCTTGGAACAAACTTCAAAATGAAATAGAAAAATGTTGCCAGTTTCGAGCTAAGATTGGACAAATACCTAAAAACAACTTAAGAGGGAATAATACAACCACTATAGAGTGGAAGACAATCCAGATGGGCTCTGAGCTTGCTTTCATCTTCTCAACCTTAGTTACCTTGCTTAGTAACATGACTTGGACCCCAAGTTCAAAGATATTCTAAATGTGGACACTGTGTCCATTGCAGCAATAGTATGAGCGCACCAACGTTTAGACATCCAGGGTCTGGCAAAAAGATTAAGATAAATTATACAATGGCAAGAACATTTCTCGGACTCTGGTAAGTGTGTGCCTGGGAAAGTGAGGTTATCGAAATATAACCTCACTGTATGAAGTCCAGGCACACACTTGATCACATGACTGTCAGAAATCATGTCTCCCTTCCAGAAACTACTGCTGCTCACAGCTGCTGCTATAAAGAAATTCAGTCCTTCCTGTGGCAGGATGTGAAAAAACTGCTCAAAAATACAATATATCTTTTCTTTTCACTCTATTCTTTCTACTAACTCTTTTTCTAAACTATATTTAATTTTTATGTCAGGGTGGCCAACCTGACATCTCCGTTCCCCTGTACTTATCCCTTTGACTTCTTGTTTAGAACACTAGTTGTATTCTTTCTACAGAGCTGCCATTTTAAATATCCAGCTTTAAAAATCCCCTGTCAGAAAGTCACCTGTGAGGATGCTTGGTAAAAATAACTGATGTATAAAAACAGAAATCAGTACCTCTAGCACTTCTTGCTAAGAGTTCCTGGTTGTTAAAAAGGAATTGCTTGCAACATGTGAGAGAATGTGCACACAATCGCACAATCACATATTCGTGCAGGCACTGTGCACACGATCGTGCAGCAATAGTGCACACATTTGTGCAGAAGATATTGTTTTGGAGCCGCTGAGCTCCTAAAAAAAAAACACTTGCCTCAGTTACTAAAGAAGCAACCGAGAGGCTGTGAGTTAAAGAATAGAAAGCAGTTTGGCTTGTTGCTATGGGAGCGGGAAATGCTCTGTGCAGCCGCTTGCTGCAAAAGAATGTCCACTTCAGGGAAAAAGCTGAATAAGGCTTTAATTATAAAGTACACTACAGGCTGAAGGAAAGAGCCCTGTAGTATATACCCATTTAGGAAGGGTGTTGGTTTTATGTAATTAAGCCTCAGAGAGGTAGATGCCTTGTTGGACTGGGAATGAAAAGCTTACCCAATGGCTGCAAAGTTAAGGCATCGGGATTGTGCAAAGCAACAATTGTGCAGAAAACAGTCCTAGAAGTGTAAATAAAGGTTTTAGGCTGTATATGGTCTGTTGGTTATAAATAAATTAATAAAATGTAAAGGTTTGTTTTTCTGTGTAGGGGTTAAACATGTTATGAACTATTTCAATGACATTTAAGAAAAGAGATTTTCTGGCTTTGCAGAATAAATAGATAGGGAGTGCATCCCTCATCTATTTATATGTGGTAAAGCTAGAGATTCTAACAAACAGAATAGAAAAGTTACACTTTTTTCCTCTTTTTTTTTTTACCTGAATGTAACTGTGGTCATTTGGAAAATCTTTTTATGGGGCTGGCAGCCCAGAAAATGGCTGATTGTATAGAAGGCGGTATAGCGATGTCACCCAAAAGGGGAGGAGCCAGACTATCCTGATGATGCCCAAACCCCTAATTAAGGTGCTTTTAGGCATATTTTTTATTGTCTGTATTTAGTTTTAGTTTTTGTTGACCGGGTAAGTGCACTAGACAAATCCTGCCTATTTTCAGGCACGACCTGGGGGAAGGGGATACAGATGAATGCCAACTGACCTTGAACCAGATTAAGCTGTTGGTGGTATTTTCAGTGAATGAGGGAAACTTGGCCAGGACACCGGGGAAATTCCCCTACTGGCTGCTGGTCAGTGGCTGGTGGGGAGTCTTGCTGACGTCACGTCTCGACATGGCAGACGATTCCGAGGTCGGGATGGAGGAGGAGGTGGACAGGAATATGCTATTAAGTGAAGACTAGGGTTGCGTCCGAGGGAGCGACTCTTTACCAGAAGTGTTTAAAACAACAGCGGATATTGTATCGCCAAATGATACTCACGAGCCTCAGCGAGCTGACATGGTTTCTGTTCCGGATTCCTCTATTGTGCTTTCTTCATCTTTAAAGGATTCAGGCGCTCGGGAGGTTTGTGCTCCTTTATCTAAGCAGCAGGAACCAATATTGCAGGAGGATGTTTCCAGGAGGGCTATGTGCCACACTGGACCAAGCACGTCGCATTTAGTGCATCGGCAATTCGGGCTGCAGAAAAGAGGACCTGGAAGCAGTACATCGGAATGGTCGGAGGAGGTTGCACTCATGGAGGCTGGTTGGAAGCGTTCTGAGTCGGGAGATTGGGAACCTGATTTGTCGTGGACTCCGTCCTCAGGTACAAAAAACTTTGATCCTCTCACTGTACTTCCTAAGCAACCACCTGTATTATCTGCTTTAGGGGAAGGTGGGGAACGGCTGCCGAATGATGAGACTCTTATAGCTGGTACTTCAGCTACTTGCATGCCTGCCACTCATTCTTTAAGCCAGAACCCTAAACCCACGATGTCTGATTTGTTTAAATCTAAACTGGAACAAGCCCCTCATCGTAATGCTGTCCGTTTGAAGTACAGAGGTGGCTTAAAGGAACATCCTGATGGATACTATATATTTAAACAACTTTTGAAAACCACAATGGGTTTCTGTGCAAAAGACATTTGTGCTCTCATACATATCTCAGGAGAAGACTCATTTGATATAAGTTTTCAAACGACTGCCCTTATGGATAAATTTTGGGACAAATATGCAAACCAAAAAAATCACCCTTCATGGCTACCTTTTTTTGCAATACCTTTAACTAGACCTTTAATTAGGTTTGTCACAATCATGTTCAGGAATGAGGGTGTCAATGTTAGTGATATTTATCGTTGGTTGCAATCTAAATGTGAAGTATTGGGTCCACCTGAAGCACTTTTGGATATTGAGGGCATTTGGACAGGAGGATGGAAATTTAAAGTAAAGCTATTACAAGTTAATTCTGAAATTGCTCACCTACCTAATAGTTTTTTCTTGGGAAAAGATAGGGGGGTATGTTTTTATGGTGGACAACCAAAGGCATGTTATAAACATGGGGACAGAACACATATCAGTAGTGTTTGTGACAAGATGAAATGTCCTTTGTGTGGGGGTTTCGGACATTCAGTAGACATGTGTCACAATATTTTTCAGTGTAATCTTTGCGACGAAAAGGGACACGCTTTCCATCAGTGCCCTTGGGCTAGACATAATTGTTCGGATGGGTTAGATCATGATGGTCTACTTCAGTAAGCCCAATCTAAACTTCAGAGTTTTCATGGAATGCTTCCCTCTATCCCCTACCAAAGAGCCTGTTTTGCCCCCTTAGTACCAGATACACTCAAAGCAGCACCACCTGTTGTTACTGACCTTCAAGTTACTTCAGAAAAGGTCCCTCCACAATTAGGAGATAAGCAGGCCTCTGCTCCTTCTATGCCACCGCCTTTGAGATTGTAAAAAGCAGGAGGTTTACTAGGCATCATTAAAACAAGCTCCAACCTGTCCGTTGGTAACTGAGAATTTTTTTCACCCCTTCAAGATGAAGTCAGGGATTCGATTTAGAATCTGAAGCTTCTCATCTCTCAGAAATTGTGACTGATGAAGAAGAAAGCAGGTCCATGAACTTGCAAAGGATAAAAAGGAAAAAAAGGAAAAAAGAAAAGTCAGCCAAAAAATAGTATTTAAATGATTCAATGGCTTCCTTGAAATTTGCCTCCTTTAATGTATGCAGCCTGAAAACATTCCATAGGCAGATATCTATCTTTTCACATCTCACATCTTTGAAACTAGATGTAATTTTTTGCAGGAAACTAGGCTATCATCTCTTTCTAAAGTAAAAGGTTACAAAGACAATGGACTAGCGACCATCCTTTTGGTCCTTTGGGTCAGAAGTTGCAGATGGGTAGCTATCTTATTTGGAAATCTATCTTTAAAATATCACGAGTTATTGATTTGTCACCTGGTAGAGCTCTTATTCTGGACTGTTTGTGGGAGATTATTTCTTCGCTTTGTTAACATCTATGGTCCACAAATTAAAACAGGCCATGATAGATTTATTTAAGGAAATAAAACCTTATCTTTTACAAAAAACATTTAGTATGGGGAGGGACTTTAATTGTTCTCTTGATCACCAGATTCGAAACTGGTGGGAAAAAGGTTTATTGTGATTCTAATGCCCTTTTAGAAACAGTGAAGGATGTTAAACTCACAGATGCCTTTCAAGTTTGCATCCACAAGGTGGTGAAACCTATCATAGGCATACTTTTTAACCAGGATTGACATGTTTTTATTTTATATTATTTTCGGATTTTATCTTGCACTGTGTTTCCTTCAGAATTTTCAGACCATCATATATTACTCTGTACCTTATCATTACGACACCTTCCACCTAGATTATACTCCTTAATACAACGGTGGAGGTTAAATACTTCCTTTTATCTGATTCGCCTACTTTTCTAAATTGGAATTTTTTATTCGCAAATTCTCTACTTTAGATTTTCTCTTCCTCTTATGAGTGGTGGAAATATGTTAAATCTGAAATTAAACACTTGTTTCAAACATGGGGCAAGCGCAAAGTTGATGAGAATTATAGGAAATACCTGGTTCATAGAAATCAATTATATAGGCTAATGTCACTTCCCGTGAAACATGATTTGTTTTCTCTCAAATAAAAGAAATAAAACAACAAATGAGAAAGTATCAATATAGTAGAGCTAAGTCTTTAGATCTTGAATTTCGCTTTAATATAAAAATTCTCCCATGGCCCATCCTTTTCAAGCTTGTAGCACATTTAACGGAGACCCTAATGACAGGTTTGTTTAATTCAATAATGAAATTATTACTTCGGATATGAGTATGTTAAACATTGTTCAGAATTATGTTCGGAATTGTTTTTCATCCCCACAAGTACTATCTCCGGATTCTTTTCCAGGTTCTATACTTTCTACTCTCCCTAGCATTTCAGGTGATCTTGTTAAGTCATTAATAAAACCCATCTCATCCCAGGAGGTGGTTGAGGTCATTAAACAATTAAAAACTGGATCTTCTCCTGGGATAGATGGAATTCCTAATGAATTTTACAAAAAATGTATAGTTTATATGGGTTTTTTTCTTCCTTTGGTGTTTAATTCTTCTTTGTCATCTGGGATTTCTTGTATGGATTTCACTATGTCTATCATGACCTTTATTCATAAAAAAGGAGATAAAGGAATCCTTTCAAATTGGAGGCCAATTTGTTTATTGAATAGTGATTATAAAATTTTATCGAAAATTCTGCACAATAGGTTGGAGAAATTAGCTGAAGTTTTAATTCATCCTGCACAAACCTGTGCTATAAAAAATAGAAAAATTCAACATAACCTTTATTTAATTAGAGATCTTTTTGCTAGCCAGTCTAGTTTTCGTGTGTCTGAATTGGTTGCTGCTTTAGATCAGTCTAAGGCCTTTGATGCTGTTAGCCATTCCTATGGAATCTCTGATATTTTTGTACAGTGGATCTCTCAATTATATGATTCTGCAGTTACTGTTCCAATAGTTAATGGTTTGATGGGTGAAAGGGTTAGAATTTCTAGAGGCGTTAAGCAGGGATGTCCTTTAAGTCCTTTATTATACACCTTCACTTTAGACCCTATTATTCGACATATTATACATGATGTCTCCATAAAAGGGCTTGCTCCCTTGCCCCATTTAGAGACAGTAAAGGTAACTGCCTTTGCGGATGATGTTACGCTTCTTTTAGCAGATACATTTTCTTTACGAAAAGCATTGGAGTTTTTTTTTCTCTTTGGTCAATATTCTGGGGCTTCTCTCAACATTCAAAAAAGCTTTGTGTTGCAATTGGGAAGCATTGTTCCTAATTTATCTGATTGCTTTGGTATTTCCTTAGTGACTGGGCCTCAAAAAATCTTGGGCGTCTGGTTTGGGGTGGAACAAATGGAGGTTTATAATTGGGAAAAGCGGATAGAAATTGGAGAGCTTAAAATTAATCAGTGGAAACATTGGAAGCTTGGGGAAAAAAAAGGGTATTGATCATTAAGAAATTCTTATTGCCCATTTTTCTTTATTAATCCATCTTTTTCCGCCTCCTTTTGCCCTAGAGACTAGGATATACAGCATTTTTTTTTCAGATGCTCTGGGGAAACAGGCTCAACCCAGTGAAAAGGGAGTATACGTATCTTAAATATAGAGATGGTGGTTTACATATGGTTAATCCTCCATTTTTTTTCATTCTATTTTTTTATTTTCTTCTTTCCCATTTATTTGGCAGGAACCTTCTTTACCATGGCATTTTTGGACCAAATCCTTATGGCATAAATATTTTTTTAGATGGTCTCTTTTTCCACCCAGGATTTTACTGTCAGATGACATTCCGAAGTATGGTCTTTCAACTCTTAAAAGATTATTCCAATGGCAGATTGCACTGCAAAAATTACTTTCACTAACTAGGAAATCCTTTTATGATTATATTGTTTATGATTTACAAAAGGTAATCTTACTTTTTCCTCTTTGCTCTCCATTGAATATGAAATATCGCTCAATAAGTTAATTGATAATAGGATTCCTGTTAAGACCTGGGATATTTTTGGATCTCTATTCATGAGTCGATTGGGAGTGAGAGGAAACCTGAAATATAAACCAGTGACTGACCGATATTGTTTAAAGCATGAATGTATCACTGAAGAAGAAAGTCAGTCCCATTTTTTATTGACTGCCCAGATAGTCAAAGATTTTGGGGAGTTTGCAGCTTTACACTGGAATTTGTCCCTTACGGTCCATTACTTATACTACTTTAGTATTGGGTGACTATTCGGTAGATGGGAGCAGTATCATAGAAGTACATTAAATGTTTTTTTGCCCTTCTACAATATTTTTATGGCAAGCAGTTGTCATTTGTGTTACAGCAACTTATTACAGAGTTTTCCTCAATTGTATCTGCTGTTGATTCTGAATTACATGTACTTCGTTTACAGGATGAGAGGAAATACTCCAGATCTTATGTTAACTATTTATGGAATCATTTTCCATTTATTTGATTTTTTTTAGTGTTTTTGTATAATTTTATTTTCTCCTTTGCTTGTATATGGAATTTTTGTTTTATGTGATGTTGTGTTTTTTGTTTAATAAAATCTCCCCTACTCTTTTCGAGAAGTGCCATGGGATCTTTAACATCCACCTGAGCTACCACCAATCCAGGCAGATGGGACCTCGGTTTAACATCTCATCCGAAAGATGGTATTGCCGTAGAGAAAGATGGGATTAAGGTGACATTCAACCAAGGGAACATAGAGCCTCAGCATGGTGAACAAAACTAGAGCTAAGAAAAAAGGTTTTGTTTCTAGATTGGCAAGTCACATGTCTATGATGTCATTCTTGTTCACTATATAACCTCCACACCAGGGAATTACATGTTAGAGAGGTTGGTCAGTATCTTCTGACCAAGTGAGGATAGAGAAGGTGTTTACACACAGAAGTATACTAATGAGATATTGTATGTACAGAGAAGAGCAGGGAGCCTGAAGGAAGACTTGCCTGAAGAACTGATTTTGTATTTCTATTTGTGTGAACGTTTTAACACCCAGTACATTTATTTTCTGTAATTGTCTGATTTTTTGTATTATGATTTTTGAAAATAAAATGATAAACACAGCTCTTGCATTTTTTTATGCACTAAAATTGTTGACTGGTATCTGTTATTGAACCCACATGCTTACACCTCCACACACACATGCACACACACATGATAACACCGCACCAACCCCCATTTATTTATTTATTTTAATTTTTGGATACAGCCTTTGAGCTCAGCGATCATTTACAAATGTTCCACGTCAAGGAGACAATACAATGCAGACAAACATAAGGCCATTCTAGTGGGGGATAGGAGGAAGTAGGCTGTTGGTTAACTAGGATCTGCAGCTTATTCATTAGGTAGGAAAATGGGCAGACTAGGTGGGCCAAGCAGTCCTCATCTGCCATCAAATTCTATGTTTCTATATTCGGTATACAGCAGAAAGTATGAATTTACAGAGCACATAACATCAGTACTCAAACCAAGTACAAGTAACACTACAATAAGATAAAAATATGACACATAGACAAACCATAAAAAATAAGGGATGGTATGAAGATCCATAGGCCAGCACCCAGAGATCTAGGATTGTCACACTTGCATCAGCAATGTGATGATGGGAGGCCAGAAAGTGAGAGATAGGTACAAGTGGTTAGAGGAGGAGGGGGGAAGGGGGGAGGAGGAGGTTCCATGGGGAGGATACAGGGTTAACGGTGTGCAGTTGAGGTTGGATAGGCAGTGGAGAAGAAGTAGAAAGAGGAGGCTGCTGGCAGGGAGATGAGGGGGTTATAAAATGGGTCAATTAGAGGTATCTGGGATAAGGACAGGGTAAAGTTAACTTAGCTAAAGCAGAGGACGAAAAGCAGTCAAGATCAAAGTGTTTTAGGTTTAGCTGTCACAGCTGCAGGAGGTAGCTAGTTAGTGCTTCAGTTCTGTTTTTAAAAGAAATGATGTTGTTGGAGTTGCCTAGTTTGGCAGGGAGTTGTTAATCCAGTGTGGGCTCTGTAAGCAAAAGAGCGCTGAGTGAGAGAGTTTCTCCTGAATGGTGCAGATAGTGAGCATCATGCAGTGCCCTTGGTGCAGTGCTGGGTTTACGAGAATTGCAGTAGGTTGTGGAGAGCAGGCAGGGCAAGTCCAATAAGTGCTTTCTTTCCCATGAAGCATACTTGGTACTTTACTCGTCCTGGTAGATTTAGAAATTGTGTTTTGGCATATATCTTGCATGTGTGGATGAACTTATCTGCACCCATAACAAGTTGGCAGACTTTGTTGAGTGCTGTTATGACACGCTTTAGGGCCGTGTCATAGAAACGACTTTGACGGCAGATAAGGACCACTTGGCCCACCCAGTCTGCCCATTTCCCTACCTATTGGATAAGCTGCAGATTCTAGTTAACCAACAGCCTACTTCCTGCAGCCCCCACTATAATTGCCTTATGTCTGTCCCATGCATGTTTGAATTCCCCACTGTTTTAGACCCCACATTCTCCAGGAAGACGGTTCCATCGTCCACCACTCTCTCCGTGAAAAATAATTTCCTCACATTACCCTGAGCCGTCCCCCTCTAACTTTAAATTGTGCCCCCTTGTTCTTACACATCTCTTTTTCTGAAAGATGCTACCCTCCTGGACTTTGTTGATTCCCTTGAGGTACTTAAAAGTTTCTATCATGTCCCCCTGTCCCTCCTTTCATTAAGGGTATACACATTAAGCTCAGTGGCAGCACTATATACAATCAACCCGTAGTCAATAACTGACAGGACTGAGACTGAGCTGGTTATGGTGAGGCTCAGGGCAGCGGGTGTTTGATGGCTTCTGTTCTTATAAAGGACTACAAGTTTGAAATTTACAGCCCTGCCTACACTACCAATATGTGAGGAGAAGAAGGAATCATTGATATATACTTCAAGGTACTTGAATGTCCTTACTTGTTTGAGGGTGTTGGGTTGTTTTTATTGACTATGTTGAGACCATGGTGTTTCTTTAACTGGTAGAAACTGTTTTGCAGGTCCTGGGAGAGAGGACATAGTTGTGGGCTGCAATTAATGATTACGGCATCATCTGCGTAGAGGATAATTTTGGATGTGCAGGCTTCAGGGAAGGTATTAAGGAATGTACTGAACATCAATGGTCCCAGTATAGACCCTTGGGGAACCCCTAGTGAGACCTTACTGAGGCTGGACAGCACAGAGCTTATCTTCATGCACTGTGTTCTGTCTGAGAGGTAGTTAGAAAACCAACCAACGGAGGGAGGGAGGGAACAAACCAAGTTCTAGTAACTTTCTAGCAGTAGATGGTGGTTTACTGGGTCTGTTAATTGACCCCACTAGGTGTCTGCTGTCAGCTGCATTGTGTAGGCAGCTTGAGAACTCAATTGAGGTGGTGTTAGTACTATGGCATTTGCAGAACCCATGATGTTGGGGGCATTGCAGGTTATGTTTATGTAGAAACTCATTCAGTTGGTCTGCTACTATCCTCTCTAGGGCCTTGGGCAATGGTGATAGGATGGAGATGGGCTGGAAATTGGAGGTACTTGTGTATTCCCCGCTCTTGTGTACTGGTATGATAAGAACCATTTTCCAAAGGTTCTGGAAGTTACCAAGTGTGAGGGACTTATTAAAGGTTTTGGTAATTGGGGCTATTTCCTCATCGAGTGCAAGCTCCACCATTTTCATATCTGTGTTGTCACTGGCCAAGTGCATTTCCCCCAGTATCCTTTTGATGTATATCTAGGCTGCAGAAATAGTTATGCATTTGAGATAGAACTGCAGTACATTGTTCACTGACTGGGCTGATGGGCAAGGTCTAGGAGCCGAGGGGGTTTGTGGTAGGGAAAGGGGGGAAGGGGAAATTGATTAACCAGGAAAGGCACACTAAGCCGAAGCTTGTTTCCAGGTGCGACCTGGGAGCACAAGAAAGTTAAGTGACTTGCTCAGGGTCACACAGTATGCAAGTGAGGGCTGTGGGATTCAAACCCAGGTCTCCAGATTTGCAGCTCAGAGCCCTAAACCTCTGCGCTATACTGCCTCCTCTGGTTGGTGATTGATAATCGGTAGGTAGGATGGAACTGAGGTCCAAGAATGCCATGTTAGAGGCTTCAGCAATGGAAAAGGGGTCCTTAGTGAGAGTGTTGTTGACATTTAGAAGTGAAGGGGTGGTTGTTCCTTCCCAATCAAGTCTTTAATGTTACCCCAGAAATCCCTATTGTTATCCCAGTTCCTTTCTAATTGACTTTTGAAGAAATTAGCTTTAGCCAGCCTGATTGCTCTGTCAACAAAGTAAAGCATAAGACACTCTCCATAGAGAAAAACATTAAATTTTCATGGCAGTTGTCTTGTTTCACTGAACAGAGCACTGCCTTCAATGAAGTATGGAGACTGTAACTATCGATTACGTGGTTGACTGACACTGCTTGAACATAGACTATAGACTTTGATGGCAGATAAGGACTGCTTGGCCCACCCAGTCTGCCCATTTTCCTGCCTATTAGTTAAGCTGAAGATTAAAGTTTATCAACAGCCTACTTCCTCCTACCCCACCACTATAATTGCCTTATGTCTGTCCCATGAATTCTTGAATTCCCCCACTGTTTTTGACTCCACAACCTCCTCAGGAAGGTGGTTCCATGCATCCGCCACTCTCTTCGTGAAAAAGATATTTCCTCTCGTTGCCCCTGAGCTGTTCCTCCCATCTTTGAATTGCTTCCTAGCAAAAAAAAAAAAAAACTGCCCTGTAAATTCAATTTATTTCTCAGTCTGAAGAAGCAGAATCACTCATCCTCCCTAACCGCCTCCTGTCCCCTCAGAGTCAGTTAACTAAACTCAAGCTGTACCCCCACTACTATCTCTCATCATGCCGACACTGTGATCACCTCAGTGATCGGCTCTGGAACAAGCGAGTGACAGAGGAACTGCATGGTTCAACAGTTACCATGTGTCTCTGTTCAAAATGCTTGCTCCCTCTACAAACTTTCATAGTTTTTTCCTTTTGACTGCATCTTGCCAAGCAAGTCTTTGTGAAACACACCTCCCTACTTCCATCCATGTAGCAGTTGGAGGGCAATCAAAACAGTGGAGGGCAGGGGATGCCAGTCTCTGATTCCCAACTAGCAGCAGCTTGAAGACTCGGTCAGAGGAGCAGAAATACAAGGAAACAGCTGAGAACCATCAGAAAACATAAACACCCAGGCAATAGGTAATATTAACAAAGACTGTAACAGTAACAAAGGTTGTTATATGGAATGCAGAGCCACACCAAAACATACCTACTAGCTGAAACAATAAATCAGCACTATGTTTTGTAAAGTATACTTATACATTCAAAAAAGTACAAAAAAATTACTTTAAACATATTTTTTCATCATTTTTGTTGATTTTACAAGTGAGCTATTGTATAATAGCAACAATGCACTCCAGGGTGTAGGACATGCTGGGATAACCTCACTTCTGGGGTGTTGAATATACATGGCTTAAAGCCTCATGTCCAGCCACCCCAGGTATGAGGTTATTAAACCACGGCCCACACCCAGTTCATTTTTACTTAATTCATTACATATAATATACCCAAGGTCATATGCATGCTTACTTGCCCATGTGGCATGAATGTACATAACGCAATAGTACAAATACACCCAACATTTAGACATCCAAGGTCTGGCAAAAGCTGTAAGATAAATAAATTCATTACATATAACCTACCCAGGGTCACGTGTTTGCAGCATTGCTGCTGAGATATGTGATGGCTCTTTGTCATGAGACAGGCTTCAACAGCGAAACACTGTGCATTTGTTTTAAAGTGTAGCACAAGTGTGGCAAGTGGGGGCATCAGGAGTTGCTGTGGATGCTAGGAGCTCCTGCAGGATGTAGTGTGGGAGTTGTAGACCATGTGCATTGCTGCAGTGGGCTAAAGATCTCAACAGTGCACAGATTTTTAGAGGGCTGTTCCTTTAAGACACTGCTGTTGTGCTGGTGTGAACTTCTTGCTGCCTAGAAAGAATTTTAGGAGATATTCCCTCTCCCTTGTCTCTCCTTCCCCCTTCCCCTCACCCCCCCAACTCTACTACCTGCACTTCTCTATATGATGTGACAATGCTTCTGGCAGCTCTTACCTCCCTGTGTCCAACCCATGTCTTGTAATACTATTGTCCACCATCAGCCGCCCTTCCACTGTCTCTCCAAAATGTATGCTTTATTTCATGGAAATAATTGTAAACCTGTATATCCTGCCTATAATGACTGTCATGTTGTACTCCCTTGCATCATTGTATTTCATTGTACTGTCCTTGAACTGATGTGGAACCTTTGTAAAAGAGCCATGGCTCAAAGGTACTTGTAATCCTAGACTCAAATAAATAATAAAATAAATATTAAATATATTTTTAGCAGAGGGAGCAGCCCAACCTCAGGGTCATTTTCAGGTTATTCAGTCACTTACAAGCTAGCCCCTCTGCGAGCAGGGAATGTTTACAACTTTACTGCTGACCTGTGTGATGGTCCTGTGTCATGAGACAGGCTCCAACAGCGAAACACTGTGCATTTGTTTTAAAGTGTTGCACGAGTGTGGCAATTGGGGGGGTTGAGTGTCTCTGGTTGCTAGAAGCTCCTGCAGGACATAGTGTGGGAGGTATAGTCTGCATACATTGCAGCAGCAGACTACAGATCTCACCTGCACATAGATTTTAGTGGGCTGTTGCTTTTAGATACGGCTCCTGTGCTAGAGTGAACGTCTTGCTGTCTAGAAAGAACTTCAGGAGATATTAAATATATTTGAGCAGCCTGACCTTGGAGTAGTTTCTGGGTCATTCAGTCACATAAAATATTACTCCTCTACAAGTGGGGCAAGCGCAGAGACGCACACATCTTCTGCGAGTGTGTGACGTGTCAGGTGGGGGAAAAGGACCATATAGTATATTATCCCAAACTGAGGTAAACTCAGCTAAGCACTTTATTTTGTATCATTATCTGTGTAATCACTTGATTATTAGCTTGAAAGATATATGCTAACAGCTTTGAAATGCTATACATGTAGTTGCTTTGATATCCCTACCATGCAGGGATACTTATAGATCATTGTTCTTTACCTTGTGACACTCTCAAACACAATTTGCAAACAAGCTGTCTAAGATAGTTCCCCCTTTGCAAGTTACTTGTGAAGTGCATGTGCTGCACTACTGCTACCCCAACCTCCTGCTGTAGTGGACCTGTGACTATATTATCATAAGTGACTGCAGCCCTTTTCAATGAAATTAACTAATTCCAATCAGCCTATCTAAAGATACTGACAGCCTGTGGCAGCCTAGAACTGGAACAAGTTATTTTCACCTTAGTAACCTTTTGTTAAGATGCAAAAATATCACCTTTAGTGTAGTATGCAGTAAGTGTATTCTCTCAAAACTAGTTACAGGGGTGTTTCTGTGGATCTTGAATTACTGATTACAGAACTTTTAATTTATTGTTAACAGACATGGCAACTGAAGTAAATACAGTTCTGTTAAATAGTGGAATAATAGGAACCAAATGTGAGTCTTGTGGGAAGTTTACTACACTACCCTTGACTGACTTTGGAACCTACAATTGTTATCAGTGTAATGAGATCAATGACCTGTGAATAAAGTTACTATGCTTAGAGCTAGAAAATAAAAATTGTATACTGAAGTTAAACAATACAAAGGAGGGTTTGCAAGAGCCATTTGCTGAAGGAAACAATAAAAGGCCTAGAGATGTAGAGGAACAAAATGAGTGGCAGCAAGTAGGGATAAGCAAAGGTTTTAAAAAGGAGAGGAGAGCTATGGATTTCCTCATCCCTACATCAAATAGGTATAGCTCACTGTACCAAACAATGGAGAGATTAGACAAACAAGCAGATGAAATCCTGGACATAACTGACGATATTAGCCGTAAGAATACTACCCAGAATGAACAGTCCCCCCATAATAAATACAAATTCACCATCAGTTGATACTAATCTAGTGTCTGCACCAACACAATAGAAAACTTAATTGTAACGGTAAAGGATGCTCTTGTGCAACATGAAAATCCTACTACCCTGGTACAGAGATTCATTGACCAGACACACAGACCATTGCACAACTAAAGTACATAAAGAAGACATAATCAGCTGCTGCTTTCTGGGTGCAGGAGTAGGTGATATGCGTGTTCTGGTGACAAAACTGTTAAAAGATTCATCAGGTGCAAAGGAGGTAATAATACGTGTAGGAATCAATGATATAAAATTGAAATCAGAAAGTGAAATCTTGCTAGATTTCTAGATTCTCCTTAAATTCTTATTTTTTAAACTAAACTGCAAAATTATCTTTTCTGAAATAGTACCTGTCCCAAGGAAACAAACAGAATGGAATTCATAACAGTTTTAGGAAATGGTGTTTGCTGAGTAACACCAATTGTGTCAGGAGTTGGGCAACAGGGACTTATTTGCACAAGATGACCTGCATCATAGTAAGAATGGCAATAAATTATTGGGCAATCTATTTTGCCAGGAAATAATAAAGAGTCCTTTAAACTGAATATTGGAGGAATGGGCATAGGGTTAGTCACCAGTGCACACCTATAGTAAAATAAAATATCCATAAAGTGAACAGTCTAAATATTGTATCCTTAAATGCTAGGAGCTTAAATTAAAGAATGACACGTTAGAATTACTTATCAAGACCAAAAATATACACATTTGTTGTATGACAGAAACATGGTGGACTCTGGAAAATTGTTATACTAATATTGAAGGTCACCAGCTCTTCCATAAAGACAGAATTAATAAATGTGGGAGGTTGCAACTCCTGTTGATAATAATTTAAAAGCATCTGAATGGAAAACACCCACACATAAAAATAACACAGAACAGATCTGGATCAAATTATATCCACCAGTTAACAAACAAAAACCAAGTGGAGCCTGTTCTAGAGCACCATCCCTATCAGCAGAACAAAAGCAAGAATTTATTGACTTGTATGAAAAGGGGACTGAACCGAGAACCATTATACCAGGGACTTCAATTTAACAAACATTAATTGAGGGAAAAAAAACTCTGGTCAAACAAACAATTGAGATGGAATTACTTAATTTTATTCATACCAATAATATGAATTATCTTGTTAAATAAAATACAAGACAGTCTAATATACTAGATTTGGTTATAGTGTATAGTGGAACATCGTTCTCCACCGAAATCCATCGCTGTTGAAATGTTGTTCTCCTATACTAGTGACGTTTGCAGTGCAGCAGAATGATTTTTTGTTCTACTGCACTGCGCACGTCACACACTGTGTCCTCGAGCAGCATTTGACAGTTAGGGCTCACTCCATAGACAGGACACATAGCGAAAGCAGCAGTGTCGGCGGTAGTACTATCAAAGCCACTATCGGAACAGGATAGATTCATCCTCGATCAGGAAAACAAAAAAACGGCAAAGACGAGAAATGACATGCGGCAATTCGTAGTTTCCTGAGAAGCGACGGTGAGCACAGGAGCAATACATGATATTCCCTACAGAGTTAGACCACTGTTAGCCGATTTTATCTATAAAATAAGAAGGTTAGATGCAGTGAATAAACAGTTAAAATGTCAAAGCGTAAGCGTTCAAAATGTAAAGTTCTTTTTTCCTTCTAGTAACCCAGTAAAAACGTTTTGAAGCAGAAACATGCTGTAGTGATTTTCTTTTCCCCAAAAATGACATTCCACCATACACTATAAAGAAAAGTGCATGGGGAACAGTTGACAACAGGGCTAATCTTTCACCTCGTTGGCACTATGACGACAGATTACCTCTCGAGCTGCGCTCTCGAGGGTAATCCGTCGTCATAGTGCCAACTCAGTGAAAGAATAGACCTGTTGTCAACTGTTCCCCATGCACTATCCTATATATTACCAATCTGGATACAGATAACATTAGTTGCTCAATCAGGGAACCACTGATGGGCACCGACCATAACATGCTCCACATAAACCTTAAAGAAACTTGGACATTTGTTAATGGTATGACTAAAATTAAATCTTAAAATAAAGAAGACTGTAAAAAGATGAAGGAATACAGGCCCAGATATTCAAACTGCTCCAGGCTGTGGCGCAAGCTTGGGCGCAGCTCAACTTAGCTGCGCAGGGGTGTGGACTGGGCGATATTCAACGGAGCTGCACCATGGCTCAGCAGCATTGAATATCGCACCCTGGCCACCCGCAGTGTGCATGGCGCAGTGGCACTGCGCCAGCGCAAGTGGCCAGAGTGGAGCATGGGGATGCGCTAGCGTAAGTTCCATTGCGCCATGCACAGCAACCACGATATTCAAAAGTTAACATGCAAATGGAGCCATAATGTATGCAAGGTGCACATGGGGCCATTTGCATGTCGTCTCTTCATTGCATGCAGGTGCACGATCCCTGATGACTTGCACCTGGCGCCCTGCCAGGCAGCAGACGTCGGGGACCGACACCCCCTGTAGCCGGCAATGTGCTCCACAGCCCGATCGTGGGCATCTGTATAAATAAAAGTAAACAAGTCCAATATCCCTGGTGATCCAGTGGACCGCTATCTACCCGATCGCGGGCATCTGTGTAAATAAAAGAAAAATTCGTCCAACATCCCTGGTGGTCCAGTGGACCGCTATCTGCCCGATCGTGGGCATTTGTAAAAGAAGAATTTGTCCTATATCCCTGGTGGTCCAGTGGACCGCTATCTGCAATCGCGGACATTTGTAAAAAAAAATAATCAAATATCCTGATGGACCAGTGGACGCTATCTGCCCGATCCTGGGCATTTGTAAAACGTGTCAATATCCCTGGTGGTCTGGTGGTACCCCCTCCCCACCGCCCCACTGAGCCCTACACTTCCCCTCCCCGTCAGCCCGCATGACGGCAGCACCCCATCCGCCTGCCACCCCTGCGCCCTCCATTGACGCACGTCATATGTGCATTCACATATCTGGAATGTGTAATACGGTATGGGCTGCATGCCCAGTAGCTCACGCTGGCGGACCAATGGGCGTGCAATACCGGCGGTGTCAGTCACGGCGGACAGCTGGGGCGGCAGGTGGATGGGGATGCTACCCTCGCTGACGGGGAGGTGGGGCAGTGAGGCTCAGTGGCGAGTGAGGCTAGCGATATTAGTATATGTTTTTACAAATGCCGATGATCTGGCAGATGGCGATCACTGAACCATGAGGATTGGGACATGTTTTTGTTTATTTTACAAATGCCTGCGATCGAACGAATGTGATCACTGAGCTCACCAGGACGTGGACATGTTTTTTTTACAAATGCCTGCGATCGAGCGATAACGTCCACTGACCACCGAGATAATGACATGTTTTGTTTTACAAATGCCTGCGATTGGGCAGATAGCAGTCCACTGACCACCAGATATTGGACATCTTTTTTTATTACAAATGCCCACGATCGGGCATGGGGGGGCACTGCCAGATGCAGCCAGAACTTGGGTGGCCACCCACAGGTGGCAGCTGCCGTGTTGAACCCTGCAATGCAGCAGCTCACCTGTGGGTGGTCATCAGTTGTTCCTTTTTTTTTTGGATCAACTTTGTGCTGGCGCAGGTAGGGGTTGCGCATGCATGGGTCTGCACATCCCTGGCTGAATATCGGGCTGTGCAGGTTATGCATGGGCAAGCCCCCCCACCTGCGCCTGCATACATTACTGATGCGCTCCGGTGCATCGGGATTTGTGCCGAGCACTTTTCCCTTTTGAATATCATGCCGGGGCACAACCCTTTTGAATATCTGGGCCACAGTATCTTGCTAAGTGGAAATGAGAAAAATATCTTATGCAGTTTCCACTTGAGATGTGGGGCAAGATTAAATACCATATTAGATTCCGTGTGGATATTTTTATCCCTGAATGAACCAAGTATAATGGTAAAGGCAGGATCCCTGCATGGTTTAACAAAATAACTAAGTTAGCTAAAGCCAAAAATAGAACCTTTAAGAAGCATAAACAGAAGGCAACAGAAGCTGCATGGAATTTATATAAGCTAAAGTTGAAGAAATGTAAACAATCAGGAAAGCTAAAAGGATATTGAATATATCTTGGCTATAAAGGCACAAGACAACAAGAAAACATTTTTCAACTATATTAACAGTAAGGGGGTGAAAAACATAAAATTGGTCTATTAAAAATTAATAATACCATTCTGGATGGGGAGATGAACATGGCTATTGCTTTCAATAACTACTTCTTGGGAGTATGTCAACCGAAAGATAAAAGCAATAGAGTAAATAACATAAATGGCAACACATTTATTGACTACAATATAACATCAGATGAGTCAAAAGCAAAACTAGATGTGTTAAAGTTTAATAAATCCCTAGGGCCAGATAAAATCCATCCGAGCATACTCATGGAATTGTCCTCTGAATTTGCTGGACCCTTGGCTTTGTTATTTAGTTGCTTCACCTCTCAAGGAAAAATTATACATGAATGGAGGCAAGCCAGTGTGACCACTATCCATCAAAAGGTTCAAAAGGAGAGTTAACTAATTATAGGACAATCAGTTCAACATCAGTAGTTGGCAAAGAAGGAAGGTGTCAAAGATTTCATTGACAAGCATTAAGGAAACTGGCAGTATAGATATTTATTAACATGGTTTCACAAATAATCGTTCATGTCAATCAATTTTATTTCAGTTGTTTTCGCCAACCAGTCAACTCACTCAAGTAGGGCCTTGTGGTAGATATGGTTTCTTTAGACTATACTAAGGCTTTTGACACTGTTCCCCATAAAGAGCTTATAGAAGAACTAACTGCAATATGATTAAATGCAAATATTATTAACTGGATAACCCCTTAGCTAAAGGAAGGCAACCAAGAGATTTCATTGGGGTCATCACTTAGACTGGGGAAGTGTTGGCAATGGGGTGCCCCAGGGATCTGTTCTGAGCACCACATTATTTAACCTGTTTGTGCCTTCTATGGAAACATCAAGCAGTACTTGGACTAGCAAATGCATGGATGATACCAAATTAAGATCAGTGGTCAATACTTCCACAACTTGTATACAGCTACAAAAAGATTTGGATACAATATTCAACTGGGCAAATGCACATAGACTTAGCTTTAATACATCTAAATCCAAAGTAATGCATTTTGGGTAAAAAAAAAACTCTCCTGTGGAAATACTATCTCAGTGGCACTCTCCTAGAGAAAAGGAAAAAGATTTAGATATCAGCATATCTAATGGTTTAACACTTTCTGAACTCATTAGACATGTGGCTTATAAAGGCAGTAGGATTTTGGGTGCCATTATTAAACATATTGCAAGTAGGAATCAAACTGTTATCCTGGCATTGTATAGAGTCTTGGTCAGGCTGCAGCTGGAATAGTGTGCACAGTTGTGGTCTCCAGGCACTGTGAGGGATATAACCGTTCTAGAAAGGATACAAAGAAAATGCTACCAAAAGGATCAAAACTATGGAATTACTCTCATATAAGCAAAGATTACTAGAGCTGACTCTGTATCCCTTGGAATACAGAAGATGCCAGGGAGACCTATATATATGGGCCCAGATATTCAAACTGCGCCAGGCTGTGGCGCAAGCTGGGGTGCAGCTGAACTTGGCTGCACAGGGGTGTGGACTGGGCAATATTCAATGGATCTGTGCCATGGCTCAGCAGCTTTGAATACTGCACCCTGGCCACCCCCAGTGTGCATGGCGCAGTGGCACTGTGCCAGCGCAAGTGGCCAGAGTGGAGCATGGAGATCGCTAGCGAGTTCCATTCGCCGCATGCAAACCCAGCGATATTCAAAACTTGACATGCTAATGGGGCCATAATGTATGCAAGGCACACATGGGGCCATTTGCGTGTCGTTATAGCCCCATTTGCATGCAGGTGCACCGATCCCCGACAACTTGCACCTGGCGCCCCTGCCAGGCAGCAGCCGTCGGGGACCGATGCCCCCTGCAGCCAGATCATGGGCATCTGTATAAAAAAAGACTTCATCCTGTATCTGTGGTGGTCTAGTGGACCGCTTTCTGCCAAATCGCGGGCATTTGTATGAAAAAAGACTTTGTCCAATATCCCTGGTGGTCCAGTGAACCACTATCTGCCCGATCGTGGGCATTTGTACAAAAAAGAATAATTCCAACATCCCTGGTGGTCTGAGTGGTACCCCACCCCCCACAGGCCCCCACCTCCCTCCCCGGTCAGCGGCGGGTGGCTGCACCCACCACCTGCCGCCCGCTGCCTGCCGACAGACACCTTGGTAGGGCTGACACCCATTGGTCCACAGCGTGAGCCAATGGGCGAGGCATACACCATCTACATTCAGATATGTGAATAATCCCATTCACATATCTGGAATGTGTAGTACGGTATGATTTGCACGCCACTGGCTCACGCTGTGGGCCAGTGAGCCGACAGCCCTACGCTGAGGTGTCATTCGCGGGCGGCAGGCAGCAGGTGGGTGGGTGCTGCTGTCCGCCATCTAACCGGGGAGTGGGGCAGTGGGCTCAGTGGACGGGTGGGAGGGGGAACCACTAGACCACCAGGGATATTGGAATTATTCTTTTTTGTACAAAGGCCCGCGATTGGGCAGGTAGCGGTCCACTGGACCACCAGGGACATTGCATATTAATCTTTCTTTTGACAGATGCCCGGGATCGGGCAGATTGCGGTCCACTGGACCACCAAGGATATTGGACATTAATCTTTCTTTTGACAGATGCCCGCAATCGAGCAGACAGCGGTCCACTGGACCACCAGGGATATTGGACATTAATCTTTCCTTTGACAGATGCCCGTGATTGGGCATGGAGGGTGCCACCAGGTGCAGCTGGAACTCTCGTGGCCACCCACAGGTGGCAGCTGCCATGTTGCACCCTGCAATGTGGCAGCTCACTTGTTGGTGGCCATCAGTTGTTCCTTTTTTTTTTTGGATCAGCTTTGTGCTGGCGCAGGTAGGGGTTGCGCGTGCATGGTTCTGTACATCCTGGGCTGAATATCAGGCTGTGCAGAGTATGCATGGGCACGTCCCCCCCAACCTGTGCATGCATACATTACTGATGTGCTCCGGTGCATCGGGATTTGTGCCGCACATTTTCCTTTTGAATATCACGTCACGAGATTGGTGGGTTGCAGATGGCGCAACACTGTTGCGCTATGTGCAAACCCTTTGAATATCTGGGCCTCGGTCTTTTTAGCTACAACTATACTGGATCTTTTCAAATGCTTAGGTCTGGAATACAAAGTATTTGGTATGAACCTCAGAAAATGCAACAAACAGTTAAAGTGAGACAATTATAACACTACTAAAAGGAGCAAATGGTTTAGCCAGAGAGCAGTTTCAGTCTGAATTCAGTACCACAGAACATTGTAGATAGTGATTTGATTGAGATATTTAAATCTTCAATAGATAAGATTTTGGTTATTACTCCAACGTCTAATGTTGACAACTCTAAATGGCATTTTGCTCTTGACTTGTATAAATCCTATGAATACATGTGCTTACGTGCCCATGTGGCACGAACTTCATAAGGCAAACAAAAAGACCATTAAAAGCATGTACAAGTGAAAATAAAACTGCAGTCAGGACTCGGAACAAACGTTATGCAGTGGCACAACATTCTGTGGAGGCAGGGCATGGAAGTGTAGCTGAAATCTTCTTTGTTGGCATAGTGAAAATGACTGCACCCCCATGAGGAGATGATATATAGAGAAAACTCTTGCAATGGGAGTGTAATTGGATAAGGGAACTCCAAGCAGTCAAACTAAAGGGATAAATGATAGACAAGATGGTGACTTGGTGCTTTCTTGTTTTCTGTGTAGATTAAAACGACTGTTTTTCTCTACTGAAAAGCCTGATACAGTATAGCAAAATAATGTGAATTCATCTCTAACACTTTTTCATCCTTGTAGGAATTATTATACAAGCCACAGTGATTTTCTTGTGTGTCATTTGAGTATGATTGTGTAGTATATGGCTTCTATGTTGTTTGTGTGTATTCTTGTCTCTCCTGTAGGTGCTGGTTGGTTTTTATCGTATAGGGAGCTCCTTTCATGTTTATCATTAGGATCTACAAGGGTAGTAGTGATTTTTGTATTAATTTGTATGAAAGTGTTGAAAGTTTGGTAGCAGAAACTTAATTTAAAATGGTCTATATGTGAATATAAGTGGTTCCATCCAGTGTATGAATAGGATGAAAATTAAGATTAAGTGCTGTTGTGCACATAATAAAACATTCAAGGTGAAGTGTCGCTATGCACACATTGTTGTTATTCAGTTTTTTATACATGTACATGTCTAAATGTATAATGCCAGTGAGCACAATATAACTTTTTGATTGATAGTGTGTCTGTGCATGCAGTAACGGAGATTGGGACAAGATGATTGATGGCATTATCCAATAAGAACTGCTGGTAGGTTTAGGTGCTCATTGACTTTGGGTATGTAAGCAAGGCTATTGGTACGGTACAGTGTTTCTGATGAAGCTGTGACATCACAGTGGAACATTATTACATTCATGCATGCACTCGCAGGTGCATGTCCATCATTCCTTTAGGCTGGTTATCCTGAAACATGAACTAAGAAAGAGCTATAGGCTCTATGAAACTCAGTGAACATGCAATATAACTCCTCTAACATCCCAGGAGGTGCAGATAAAATGGAAACATGCAACAAACTAACTAGTCTGTAAGCTCAGGAAAAAGATCCAGATGTGCTGTAGCTGGTGGTATGTGCAATATGGGCCCGATACTCAGAATTGCACCTGGCAATGGAGCAGGTGGTTGTACAGCACACCTGAAATGTCACTGGAGCAACTAAGGGATATATTCAGAAGGGATGTGCCATGGCACATCTCTTCTGAATATAGCAAATAATGCTCACGGTGCAAATACAGTGCACTGGCTCATCCCTCAGACAGTCCTGAATACCTGGACTGGGAGTGCACCAGCACATCTGGGGCTGCGCCATGTGCAAAATCCAGATATTCAGACTTGGGTATGCAAATTGGTCCATTATGTATGCAAGGTACAAATGGGACCATTTGCATGTAATTATGGCCCCATTTGCATGAGTTGTGCAGGGCTGGCCAGCAAAATGCACCTGGCGCCCTGCACAGCATGCTGTCCCTGTAACAGGGACTACAGTAGTACCCCCTTCCCATCCCATACCAGTGATCACCATATATATAGCTCCATACAATCCCTGGCAGTGTAGTGGTACCCCCCCGCCCTGCTCATAACACTGATCACTGTAAATCTGTTCCAGTTCCTTCCCTGGTGGCCCAGTGGAACCCCCACCTTGCCGGTGACCCCAGTCACCATAATATTGTCAGCTCCCTGGTAGTCTAGTGGATCCCCCTACCCTCCTGCCGGTAACCCCAGTCACCATTATATTCTTATTGTTAGCTCCTTGCTAGTCTAATGGAAACTCCCCACCCTGCCAGTAACCCTGATCACTGTAATATTCTTATAGTAAGTCCCCTGGTAGTTTAGTGGAACCCCCCCACCCTTTCAGTAACTGAATAGCTGAGAAAACAAACCAATATTGGTCCCTGGTAGTCTAGTAGTCCCTCCCCACACAGACAGTTCCCCCCATTCATCGGTGGGCAGCATACCCACCTGCATACATCCATGACTGCCCGCCGAGTGACAGCTTGCAGTGCACACTGTAAGAGTCATTTGCAACTTTGTGAATGAAGACATTCATTCACAAAGTTGTGAATGACTCTTACAGTATGCACTGCAACTTGTTGCTGCTCTGCTACATATGAAACCTTGACCCAGAATCAGGTTGTCTACAAACGATTTAGCATCCAGTTCCCCATAAAGATATGGTGCACTGCTGGAGCGAGGCGGCTCCCTTCTGTTCAAACTCCAACCCAGTAACAAACTGCTCTGCACACCGACCTTGTGTCCAGCTATCCCTGGCCAACTGGAGATCCACGGCACTGTGGTATCATTATGTTTAGGTGGGATTCTGACTTCGAGGCATTCAGTCATAATCCCACAAATGGTAGCTTCGCACCATTGGCTCCCCAGCCAAGCACATGCACCAACTTTGTGCCCAGGTATGCTGTGCATCTTTAGGTTGTGTTGGCAGATGCACCACACATCCCAGGCTGAACATCAGGATGTGCCGCATATGCATGGGCATGCCCCTGGAGATATGCCACATACATTATCTTTGTGCCCCGGCACATTGGGAATTGTGCTGCTCAAGTCCTCCTTTTGAATATTGCCCTGGGGCACATTTCTGGGGTTGTGCTGGTGCAACTCAGTTGTGCCAGGCACAACCCCTTTGAATACCTTGCCCAACATGTGCAATGTAGGACTTTCTTCTATGCCAATTATCTATTATGTGAAGGTGTTGGACAATAAATGTGTTTGACTTTATGTACAATAAGAGTAAAAAGAAGTTTCTTCTAATAATTTAAACTGCACTTGAAATGCCATTACACAAGTGCGTTGCTCTGGCCGTGCACAGTGCCCCCAGACTGCACTTTTCCCTGTACTGAGTAACCACAAAAGCAGGGGTGATAACTGCTTATTTCATAGCGTGGCACACTTGCTTCTGCACTTTTTTCCATGCTGCAATTCTGTGTCAATACTGGCCCAGCATGACACCATGCTCAAAAATCTCACTGGTGCCTTTTCTAATAGCAAAAGTTATTAAATGACAAAATCATAGAGGAGAGGCACTCTCAGGGTATAAAAGTAGGAACTCTCATCTAGGATTCGCACCTGAACGATGCGCCGGAGAAAAGGTGGCCAGCAACAGCCGCTCCTTCGGCCGCTGCCACCACCGGCACCATCCAGCAGCCCTCACCACAGTAAGGGCCTCGTGGCACAGATCGTTTTTAAGGATTCGCGCCTGAACGGCACGCTGGAGAAAAGGCGGCCAGCAACAGCTGCTCCTACAGCTGCCGCCACCATCACCACCATCCCTTACCGCAGTAAGGGCCTCGGGGCATGCATCATTTTTAAGGATTCGCGCCTGAAAAAAGGTGACAAGCAACAGCCGCTCCTACGGCAGCCACCGACACCATCCAGCAGCCCTTACCATAGTAAGGGCCTCACGGCACGGATCGTTTTTAAGGATTCGCACCTGGATGGTGTGCCAGAGAAAAGGCGGCCAGCAACAGCCGCTCCTATGGCCGCCACCACCACTGACACCATCCAGCAGCCCTTACTGCAGTAAGGGCCTCGGGGCACAGATCGCTTTTAAGAATTCGTGCCTGAACGGCATGCCGGAGCAAAGGCGGCCAGCAACAGCTGCTCTTATGGCCACCGCTGCCACCAACACCATCCAGCAGCCCTTACCGCAGTAAGGGCCTCAGGGCACGGATCGTTTTTAAGGTATATCCGCTAAGCTTCTTTCAAGAGCCAGCATGCCTGGGCGCCTACGATTGGTGCAGCGCTGACCTAGGGGGACAGTAATTGGTCCACCCGCTTGCCAGCTTCGCTCTGATTGGTGCGCCTTCCCAATAGACTTTTCCAGCATTCCTTGCTCTGACTCTCTGCTACTGAGTTCTAGTTGTAGCTCAAATTTTGTACTAAAATCCTGAAACTGTTTATGCAGATTAAGTGAAGGCTACAAGGTTTTTTACTGTGTCATGCTTAGCATAGCTTGTTATTTAAATTGTTACTTGTTAACTCAGGCAGTGTGTGATTAGCGAGTGTAGGCTGTACTTTCCCCCACCTGTATTTATAGTTGTAAGGTATTGCTTCTGTCCACTGAACTTTACTTTAACCTTCATTTTTCTCCTACAACTGGCGCTAACCTTCTGTACCCCCTTCCCTTTAAAACTAATTCCATTTTGCCTTGCTTATGGCGGCTGCCTCCCTATCCTCCGAGACAGAACACCCTCCCCCCCAGCTCCTTTGTCCTACCTACTCAGCCATTTATCTTGTCCCACCTGCCCTGCCTCTCTAATCGATTTTCTTTGTCCCCCACCATCACCTCTACCCCCCACTGACGATCTGCCACCAGCTTCCCCACTTCCCCCACCCCTAAATTCCTGTCTGCCCCTATATGTACTGACCCAGCTCTTCTTTTTCTATAGGATTCGCGCCTGAATGGCATGCTGGAGAAAAGATGGCTAGCAACAGCCGCTCCTATAGCCCCCACCGCCACCAACACCATCCAGCAGCCCTTACCGCAGTAAGGGCTTCGGGGCATGGGTCATTTTTAAGGTATATCTGCTAAGCTTCTTTTGAGAGCCAGCACTCCTGGGCACCTGTGATTGGTGCGGCGCTGACCTAGGGGGACAGTGATTGGTCTGCCCGCTTGCCAGCTTCGCTCCGATTGGTGTGCCTGCCCAATAGACTTTTCCAGCATTCCCTGCTCTGACTCTCTGTTACTGAGCTCTAGTTGTAACTCAAATTTTTCTGCCGCCCCCCCAACCCCTCCCAGGCCTCCTTTCAATACAGTTATGCTCCGCCTTCCCTAACTCTTTTGCTGCTCCATTGGCTTACCATTGCTTGCTGTTAACCTCTGATTGGTAGCTGAGTGGGGCCAATAAGCCTGTATCTTGAGCAAATATTATCTGAGCTTTTAGCCACCAAACTGATCTGTTTCTTTTCTTCTTGTTTCCCCTTCTGATCGAAATCTCACTTTGGGATTCGTGAGTGTACTTATGTGGATCTATTACTTGCCCAGGAAAACACTTTACCGATACCAATCCTAAGACCACTTACCCAGGTATTATGACTTTCCTCACTGTGCTTCTATTGCTCCTAGTGCACAGAGTACCTAACAGTACAGTGCACCTTGAAGTACTTCAATATAATCCAGTTTTGCAATACACTATACCAACACCTTATGTCGTAACGGCCTGCTGTACAACTATTACTTCATCCACCTCCTCCCTTCTAGCCTATTCCCCCCAGTATACCACCCTCCCCTTACTGCTGCCCTCGCCTATGACCATACGAGCACTCACATTGATCACTTTAAATTGTCACTACAGTGGTACTACCTCCTGTGCTACACGTTATGGGCGGTCTCAAAGAAAAAAAGCTGTCTCCATCCTTATAAGCTTCTTAAAGAAAATCCTATTACTGCTTCTTCTCTGCTCAGGTAATGTAGAGCTAAACCCTGGTCCCCCCCTGCAACTTACCTCGCCAATAGATTTTGCAGAGGCCACAGGACTTAAGATGATGTTGGTCAATATTCTAAGCCTGCCTAAAAACTTGTACAGTTGCAAGCCTGGGCTGCGCATACCAACCCTGACCTTATCATAATTACTGAGTCTTTGGTTAAAAAAGACTAATACTGACCAACAAATCTCCCTACATGGATACAAACAATTTAGAGCAGACAGGGACTCTAGAGGAGGGGATGTGGTCATCTACACCAAATCCAAGTATTCGGTCACTAATATTAGCTGTAAATCTTTAGCTATGGAATTTGAGATTGTTTCATTGAAGCTTCATCTTCCCTCTTCAGAATGCATTACTATCATAGGTGGTTATAGGCCTCCGTCTGGTGGCGATGAAGTCCTTAATCTTCTGAAATCCTTGTTCGCAGATGCGAAAACAGAAACAGTATTTTTAGGGGGATCTAAATATGGATTGGATAACCCCTAAATCACATTGCCTTAAATCCCTTTGCAACGAGCTAGGTCTTGGGCAAATAGTTAATGAACCTACAAGGAACAATGTCCTAAATACTGCCAACAGCTCTATCCTAGATGTGGTATTAACCACTCACCCAAATAAAATATCGCACTCAGCTGTGTTTCACAATGACATGAGTGACTACGGGAATTGTTGCTTGCATAAGATCTCAAATTAAGGCTCGACCACAGCCCATCTTTATAACAAAATGGTCCTTTCACAAGTTCAGTGCAGCAAACTTCTTTTCTGACCTGGGCATGATCAGCTGGCAAGACCTTTACCTAGCCAAAGATGTAAATGAGGCAGCTTACACCCTTAATACCAGCCTCACCAGATTGGTAAATAAGCATGCCCCCTTTATCAAAGTTAGGATACAAAACAACTCTAACCCCTGGTTCACCCCAGATCTTAAAGCAGCCCTCATAGCCTGAGACAAGCTCTGGGCGAAAGTTAGGCATTCCAAGAAATCTTCGGATTGGCAGGCTTTTTGAACAGCCAAGAATACCTGTGTGAAAAGTATCCATTCTGCTAAAGCTAACTACTACATCTCTACCCTTGAACAAGCAAAAGGTAACCCTCATAAAATATGGAGGACAATTAAATCTATAGAAGGGTGGCCTACTGCCCCTTCCACTCCAACAAAGATAGTCGCAAGTGGCAAGATAGTGGAAAACAAGTCCTTAATCCTTGAAGAAATTAAGTCTCACTTTGCCACAGCTGAACTAGCTTTCGACTCTTCACCTTATTCTGGTTCTGCGATGAGCCAACCTACTCCACCCCCAATATCTAGCCCCGCACCTAGCCCTTTTCAACTGCGTGAGATAAATTTTAAAGAAATAGAAGATTCTCTCCTTAATCTAGATATCAAAAAAAGTGCAGGGGACAATGGCTTGGAACCCTTCTTCCTAAGGTTAGGATATGCCCATCTTGCTGCCCCAATTCTTCATATCTTCAATCTCTCCATTACATTTGCTACTGTGCCGTCCTGTTGGAAATCAGCACACATCCTCTCTATGTTCAAATCTGGTGACCCGTGCAATGTAAATAACTACAGGCCTATCTCCATATTGCCTGTGCTCTGTAAAGTTTTTGAAAAACTGATCCACAATCAGTTAAAATCTCATTTGGAAACCTTCTCTCTCATTAATCCAGCTCAATCTGGCTTCCGGGCAAATCACAGTACAATCTCTGCTTTAGCAAAAGTAACCAATGACTGGATCTCTGCTATAGATCAAAGAAGGTAACTGGAGCAGTCTTTTTGGATCTTAGCAAAGCTTTTGATACTGTTGATCACAACCTATTAGTCAATTGCCTCGCCAAATTTGGGTGCCACATACCATACTACGCAGTGGTTCTCTAGTTACTTAACTGGGAGATCCCAGAAAGTAAAAGCAGATGGCTTTTTCTCTGCTTCCTTGCCAGTTGCTAGAGGTGTTCCTCAAGGATCCATCTTGGGTCCTATCTTGTTTTCATTATACATTAATGATCTTGATTCCAATATAACCACGACCAGTCTGCATTTCTTCGTGGCTGACACTGTGCTGTATACCTCTGGCTCAACGCTATCCGAAGTTAAGGGAGTGCTTCAAGCGGACTTTGCCCAACTTGAACATAATTTAAGAAAGGCAAAGCTCCTGCTTAATGCAAAGAAGACCAAAGCTATGATATTCTCTCATAGTACCACCACAGGTACCTCCAATACCCCGCCCAAAGACTTTATTGTTACCACGTTAAATGAACCACTGGAAGTCATCACCAAATTCAAATATCTGGGCATCTGGATCAACAACAAACTCTCCTTTAATGACCATATCTAGGACGTCTCCAGAAGGCTTAAAGCCAGATTAGGTTTCTTCTTTAGAAATAGGCCCCTCTTCCCCCTTGAAACTCGAAATAAGCTCGTCCAGGCCACTTTTCTCCCCTTCTTGACTATGGCGATGTAATTTACTCCTCTACTACACTTGTAAACCTAAGTAAATTGGACATCCTTTATCACCATGTATTATGGTTCATTACCAACTCCCCGTACCGTTCGCACCACTGTGACCTATATACAGCTGTTAGATGGACATCCCTTACTACTAGATGCCTGCTCTACGCTGGTCTATGGACCCATAAGCTGCTCCTGCACAAACTACCTAGCTATCTTTCATCTCTCATTAGTATTTCGCATAGTGCATGCTCTTTAAGGAAATCTGATTTCATTCTGCTTGACATACCTAGGACACGGACCTCCTTTGGTAAACGTGCTATTACACACGCCCTTCCCTCTATTTGGAACCAGTTACAAACTGTGCTGAAACTAACTAGCACAGTTTCAATTAACTTCTATAAAGTGCTAAGCTGAGCCAAGATAAAAGATATCTGCAACTGTCATTAAGCCCCTTCTTATCCCTATGTGTGCCACGTGCATTTTGTGTAAGACCTTAATTGCCTTGTGCATGTTAACTTCTTATTGTTTGCACTATCATTTAATCCATGACACTGTTTAATTCCCTGGCTCCTGACTTATATCTGCTACCTTTGCTGCAGCAATCCCACTCCTGCTTTCCTTCCCCTTCCTACTCCTAGCTCTGTCTATGTATATACTACTCCGCTCACCCTATCAAGTCATGAATACCTCCCTTACCCTATACTTTCTGTTGCTGATCAATTTGCTAAAATGTATGTATTGCAAATACCAGTTACCATGTCTTCAATTGTTAGTATACTATCTAGAAATGTTCATCTCGTGTTCCACTTGTAGTCATCTGATATGGTGTCCTTGTATGTAATATCTGCTTGTATTATATGATCACTTGCATTCATGTATATATTGTTTATCAATTATTTATTTAGGTATGTTCGTTATAAGTGTACATGTCACAGGACCTCCTTGTGAATGAGCTTGCTCAATGAAGTTTTCCTGCAATAAACTTGAACTTGAAACTACTAAGACTGCAAAAGTATCCTTTATTTAAACAAGAGGAACAAGAACAAGTTACAAGCTGGACATGCTGGTCAGACTACTGGGTTTGCATGACTAACAGACACTTTGTTAGGGACCTTAATTTTACTTTATATCTGTCCAATGCCAAAAACTGTAAATTTGCTTTTTTTTTTTTACTGGGGGTATTGTAGTTGTATTTTACTCTGCCAAGCTTCTGTGTGCTTTTTGTAAAGGCAAACACTGGGGAGGTGGAAACAGCTGCAATTAAATTTTACTCTATATCTGCCTAGTGCCTGCATTTTGAAAGTATAAATGTTTCCTTTACTCAGGGGGATTCAACATTTGTATTCAGCTCCATGCAGAGAGCATAGGACAGACACATGGGACTGGAAAAGATGGTGAAGGGGCGGGCTGTAGGAGTGGGGATGAGTAGGGGGTACTGGCAGACTCGCTGGGCCAGTGAGTTCTTTATCTGTCATCAGATTTCTGTGATTCTATCTGCATTTAAAAAAGTTAAACTTGTTTATTTTTAACTTGATAGGTAGCTGCAATTGTACTTCACTCTGTCAAGCTCTGGCAAGGGCCTTCATTTTGAAAATGGGATTTTGAAGTTTTTGTTAGAATGAGAACTTGTCATGTGGTTCTGCTTAATTTTCAAAGAAACACACAAATTGAAGGCAGATGAGGTTTGCTTGGCCCTCTAGTCTGCCCATTTACCTTACCCTCTGTAGTGCCACAGACCCTACTTGATCTCCAGCATAACCATCTCTTCCATAACCACAAAGGGTCCCTAATGTCTGTCCCGTGCATTCTTGAATCCTGTTACAGTTTTTGTCTCAACCATCTCTGCTGGGAGGCTGTTCCAGGCATCCGCTATTCTTTCTTTAAAGAAGTGCTTTCTCACGTTTCTCCTGAGTCTACCTCCCTCCTGCTTCATAGCATGTCTTTTTGTTCTTGAACATCTTTTTTTCTGGAAAATGCTTTCCTACGGTACCTTATTTATATCCTTGAGGAATTTGAAATGATCATTTCCTCTCTTTCCCTGCTGTCTTCCAGGGTGTACATATTGAGGTTCTGTCTGTCCTCATGTGGTCTCTGATGCAGATCCTGTACCATTTTAGTTGCCCTCTTCTGGACCACCACTGTGCTGGCTATGTTCTTCCAGAGATGTGGTTTCCAGTACTGGACACAGTACTCTAGATGAAACCTCATCAGTGATTTACACAGTGATATCACCACCTCCCTCTTTCTGCTGGGGATAGTCCTCCCCATGCATCATAGGATTCCACTTGCTCTTACCATTTCCTTGTCACACTCTTTGGCCACCTTTAGGTTATCTGATGTCATAACCCCCAGTTCTTGTTCCTGTTTGATAGAGTAATCTTTTGATTGGTTACTGATTTTGGTTACTATAACAATCCTGTCACGTTTCTGTACTCAATGATAATATCCACTGTGACCAAGTTCTAGCAAATGAAGAGGCAGAACTGGTAAGACCTATTTTATAAATACTATCAATAAAAACAAGAAATTGAAACATCACAGAAAGAACAATTCAATCAAACTATTTTTTAATGGGAATGTTTTTAAAAACACATTCCTGTGACTAAATCTTGATGAAGTTATTGTATTTCAAAGACAGATTAAGGGAAAAATATCTGACACATTTCTGTCCTTGCTTTTATGAAATACTAATAAAATATCTGTTTTAGTCAGCAGGAGCACTGAGTGCAGTGATAATTGGAGCCAGCAGTCATTACTTGGGAAATACCAACTGTGTCACACAACAGATAAGCTACATCCATATCCTGAGTCTGTGAAGAGTTTCCACAACCTTCATCTCATTCCTGTTCAACAACAGATGTATGAAGGAGGAAAGAAGTATAAATCCTCTGAATGTGACAAGAGTTTTACAGCACATAGAAGCCTGATAGTAAACCATGCTGAATGTAACAAGAGGTCTGTCCAAAAGCAACATTTAATACGACATCAGCAGGTTCACATGGGGCAGAAACCATATAAATGTACTGAATGCAACAGGGAGTTTGCCCAGAAACAAGATCTAATAACACATCAATGGTTTCACACAGGGCAGAAACCATATAAATGTGCTGAATGTCACAAGAGTTTTACTGCATCGAGTAGCCTCATAATACATCAGAGAATGCACACTGGGGAGAAACCATATAAATGTGCTGAATGTAACAGAAGGTTTTCCCAGCAACAGAATCTAACAACACATATACGGATTCATACAGGGCAGAAACCATATAAATGTGCTGAATGTAACAGGAGTTTTACTGCAGCAAGTAGCTTCATAATACATCAGAGAATTCACACTGGGGAGAAACCATATAAATGTGCTGAATGTCACAAGAGTTTTACTGCATCGAGTAGCCTCATAATACATCAGAGAATTCACACTGGGGAGAAACCATATAAATGTGCTGAATGTAACAAGAGGTTTGCCCAGAAACCAAGTCTAAGAAAACATCAGAGGGTTCACACGGGCCAGAAACCATATAAATGTGCTGAGTGTAATAAGAGTTTTGCAGCACAGTATAACCTCAAAACACATCAGCGAATTCATACAATGGAGAAACCATATAAATGTGCTGAATGTAACAAGGAGTTTGCCCAGAAACCATATCTAATAAGACATCAGCAGGTTCACACAGGGCAGAAACCATATAAATGTGTGGAATGTAACAAGGGTTTTGCCAAGAAACAACGTCTAATAAGTCATCAGTGGATTCACACTGGACAGAAACCATATAAATGTGCTGACTGTAACAAGGGGTTTACCCAGCATCACCATCTAATAACACATCAGCAAACTCACATAGGAGAGAAACCAATCAGAAAACCAAACTGATGTGGAATAAGTACACACAAATCATCTCAATAGAGCATGAAGCAATGGAACTAATCAAAAAGATCTTCCAGGCACATCTAAATATGCTAACAATAGTTGTGATACCTTATGAACTGCAAGAGGAAGCCATCCTGGGGATGCTGTGTGTGCTGAGAAGAGTGCTTTCAGCCAACATGAAAGACTACGACAGGAATGATTTATTGATTTTTTTTGAATATGCCCTGTCTTAAGAATGGGTGCAATCTCGTCATGGTATTAGATATCCCTGAACATTTTGAGACACTAACCCAATAGAGAAACCATATAAATGCATGGAATGTAACAGAGGTTTGCCCAGAAACAGAATCTAATAACACGTCAGCAAATTCATATGAGGCAGAAACCATATACATGTGCTGAATGTAACAAGAGATTTTCCCTGAAATAGGATCTAATAAGACATCAAATTGGTTCACATTGGACAGAAAGGGCTCAGATGAAGTGAGAGTGATGAATCGTTGGTGGAGCAATCTGTGACACCAGTGGCAAGCCACAGTTATTTCAACCTCAAGTCTTGGTGAGTACCGTCATGTGGTGGGTCCTGTTTTTAATAGAATCTCACCAAGGTGAGACTACTGTATGGACAACAACTGTGTAGTATGGAAGGAGAGAAAAATTAAACTAGAAGCTGGGCGCACAGATCCCAGCATAAAAAAAGTGCCCAACCCTAGTCTAGGCACTAGGGCAAGGGCTGGACAAGGTGATAGTGATGCATCCTCGAGTAGTAGTACTACCCCTGCCATAGTGTTAGACCATGGAGAACAGAGTCCCACAGTGCCATCAGAAGCCAGCAAGCCACAAAGATTAAAAAGACTGACAGGCCAGCCCAGAGGACTGGAAACAGTTACATGGACTTAACGAGGACAAACTAGAAATTATGTATTGTTATTACTATGCAACGCACCCTGAATTTCCAGTGAGAGTACATACCATTAGACTTTGGAGCAAATTGCAGCAAAGAGGAATAGATGCCACCAACAAACTGAACAGTGTAACAGATGCCAACTTTAGATCCCCAATAGGGCACATAAAAACAAAAAAGTACATAGATGATGTTAGCTTGGGCAGACTACAGAAAGAAACAATTGAAGAAGTAGCAAAAGAGAAGGAAGAGGTACCAGGGGTTTTCAAAGCTAGAAGAGCAAATGCATGGGACACTGCAAAGAAAAGGGATCTGATATGGTGCAGCATCTATGCAGAAAAGAACGCAGCTCTTACCAAGCACAGCAATAAAAACTGCAGATATATTCGAACAGACATATAGACAGAGACATCCAGATATGGCAAACATCACAAAGAAAAGAATAACCACACAAAAGTGGAATGTAATGAAAAGTATACAGTTTAGTGATCTAGAAAGGCAACACATCAAAATAGAAGTCCTTGAACAGTTAAAGAAAGAAGGGTTTGAGGTAGAGACTCAACCTCCTCCATTATCATCTGGTAAGCCCTTACAGCAGACAACTGCTCAGCCAATACTGGTACATGAAACAAAACATGACATACTTCCTAAAGAATATTTTAGAAGGTTGAAGCTCATTCTGAAAACTGCTTTGACAACACAAAATAAAGTGTAAGCTATAAACCAACTTTACCTTCCAGTGATATCATACAGCTTTGGTGTGATAGACTGGCCACAGAAAGTGTTGAACAAGCTAGATATAAAAACAAGAAAAATGTTTCATGCTCACCAGTTAATATACAAAAACCAGTGCATGCCAAGATTATACATCCCAAGGTCAGAGGGAGGCATGGGCCTCACTGAGATTTATTACACATATAGATCCACAATTGTGGGGCTACAAACATACATACTGACATCCTTGGACCCAAATATAGTCAAGATCTTGCGTCATGAAGAAAATAAGCCTAAGATGACTTCACTCATCAAATTAGGAGAAGCCTTCAGAAGGGTAGTAGAGATTGATGTCATAGAAACATAGAAACATAGAATTTGACAGCAGATAAGGACTGCTTGGCCCACCCAGTCTGCCCATTTCCCTACCTAATGGATAAGCTGCAGATCCTAGTTAATCCACAAGTAGATAAGGAACAGTCAGCAACTGAAAGTGCAAAGAATCAGAAAAAGGAGTATAAGGACAAAGACCAACAGGAAAGAAAAAAACAATTGGAAAGCCCATAATTATAGTGGAAAATACAGGGAGCTACTGGAACAACCACAGGTCGATCAAGCCCTAACCCATGAGTGGTTAAAAAGAGGTGAATTTAGGTCACGAGATGAGAGACTGATAATGGCAGCCCAAGATAGTGGGCTACGCATAACATGGTTCACAAAATCCATAGAAAAAACAGACAAGTGCAGGTTCAGTAGTACAGAATTAGAAACAGTTGCACATCATGGATGGATGTGAAGTACTCATGGCAGAAGGCCTCTATACTAAAAGACACAACAATGTAACAAGATTGATCCACTGTAAACTGTGCAAACACTATAACATACAGGTAGTAGAGAGAGATACTGGAAACATGAACCACAAAGAATCACAGAGAATGAAGAGGTAATGATCACATAGGATCACCCAATGCCAACGGCCAAGAAAGTGGAAGCAAGAAAACCCGATATTGTAATACAAGAAAAGAGAACAAAGGTAGCATTGTTGATTGAAATAGCCACCCCAATAGCTATAGTGTTCTGCATACAGAGAGAGGCAAAATCATGAAATACCAGAATATGCAATCAGAAATCAAGCTGTTGTGAAATAAGGACACACAAATCATACCAGTAGTGCTTGGAGCAAAGGGGCAAATCAGAAAGAACTTTCAGATGCCTCTAAATATGCTACTAATATTTGTGTTACCTTATAAACTCAAAAGAAAGCCATCCTTGGGACACTGCATGTGCTCAGAAGAGTGCTTTCAGCAAACATTAAAGACTAATACAGTGTTGATCTCCTGATTTTTGTATATGCCATGGCTTAAGAATGGGGTCCAGTCTTGTCACAGTACTAAAAATCCCCTAAACATTTGGAGACACTAACCAAGGGAGAGACTATATAGATGTGAGAAGTGGAGGCAGTATAACGCAGTGGTTTAAAGCTCTGAGCTGCAAATCTGGAGACCTGGGTTTGAATCCGACAGCCCCCACTTGCATACTATGTGACTTTGAGCAAGTCACTTAATTTCCCTGTGCTCCCAGGTTGCACCTGTAAATGAGCTTTCAGCTTAGTGTGTCTCACCTGGTTAAACATATCAGTACAGAAAGTTAAGAACAGTGAACCACTAAAGCCATTAATATAGCATATTCTTAATTTTATTCAGGTGTCCAATCTGTTATATTTGTTGCCAGCATTATGCCAGTGGACCAACTTTATCAAGCAAAATGGGGTCTACAAATGAAAACATTAAAATTGTATTCCAGCATACATTATTGACATGGATGGTCATTTAGATATTAAATTGGATTATTCAGGCAAATTGAAAATACATAGAACCTCAGTCACCAGGTGAATAATGCCTTTGTTATTTTATAGTTGTATATAATAAAGTGATACATTTTACATGATATAAACTCTCACTTAATTTTCTGATGAAATAGTTTACTGAAAATTAATGTGTGGAAAAACATTGTTTCCCATATACCTTAATAATATAGAGCTTCTGTTCTTATTTAAACATCATTCAAATTAATTATGTACTTTCTGTTAATTCAAATAATATTTTAAAGAAGTATTTTAAACATTATATATTAATCCTATTACTGTACCATATATGAATAAACTAATGTTGTATGTGGTGACTCAACACTGTTGCTTAATTTGATTCTCGTATAAAAATAATTCAATTTCAGTCATATCATAATTTGTATAATGCCCCGTATTATGTGTTGCACTAACCAGTGACTTGAATCAATAGACTGTTTCACTTTGCTTTTTGAAGATCGCTATGTGTTTAAGTATTACTAAGCACATTGCTATTATTATATTTTCATTATGCAACAAGCCTTTGTGTTAGATAAGTAAGCAACACAGAGAAAGAAAAAAAGTGGTTCTTAAAGGTCATGGCTAGCAAGGTAAGAGAGAAAATGCTAGCTTTCAGGAGGTACAAGGAAACACAGGGGGAAGACAGAGCTGTATCTGGAAAAGCAGAGGGAGGCAGGGAAAGCAGTCAGAAGTGCAAAGGTGTAAATCAAGGAAAAAAAATAGCCCAGGCAATTGAGAAAGGAGACAATCTTTTTTCAGGTACATTAGAGATAGAAAGAAGACCAGAGGTGGGATTGTGAGATTAACAGAGGAGGAAAGGGATGCAGAAGGGGACCTAGAAAAGCAACAATCCTGAGCAAATACTTTTGGTCAGTGCTCACAGAAGAAGGGGAAGATGAAGGACCACTACTGGGAGGGAGGTGGACACCAGCCCTTTTATGGAAGAAAGAGCCCTAAAGGATCTCGAGAATCTGAAAGGGGACAAGGCTATGGGGCTGGACAGGATACATCCCAGAAGACTAAAATATCTTAGAAAGGTGCTGGCAGCATCACTAATGGCCATATTCAACAAATCAGTAGAGACGAGTGGTTTCAGGGGAGTGGAGGCGAGCAAATGTATTCTGTCTCCACAGAAGTGGGAACAGGGAGGAAGATGGCAACTACAGGCCAGTCACTCTGATCTCTGTGGTAGTGATATTTTTTGAACCCAACAGAGCACAGGATCCAAGGCAGCATGGATTCACAAAGAGAAGGTTTTTCAAACAAAACTGATAGATTTCTTTGGGTGACCACGGACGTAGTTAGGACAAGGCAGTGGATATAGCCTACATGGATTTCAGCAAGGCCTTTGACACCATCCCACATAGGAGCTTAATAAATAATTTGGGCAACCTGGCAGTGGGTCCTAAGGTGATAAACTGGTTGAGTGACAGGACACAGAGGCTGGTGATAAATTGCATACAGTTGTGGGGGTAACCAGCAGGGTTCTGTGCTGGGGCCAGTACTCTGTAATGACTTCATAAGTGACATTGCGGAGGGGCTTGAGGGGTTGATATGCCTCTTTGCAGAAGACACCAAGATCTGCAACAGATTTGATACTCCAGAGGGGATAGAAAAAATTAGAAATGAGTTAAACATGCTTGAGAAGTGGGCCATAGTGTGGCAGCTATCATTCAGTACAAAGAAGTGTAAAATCATGTACTTGGGTTGCAGAAATCCAAGGGAGGAGTACAAGATGGGTAGTACTGTTGGCTACTAGTGAAGAAAGGGACCTGGTGGTAATCAAATCTAATGACCTTATGGTAACCAAACAATGTGAGAAGTTTGCGGGAGAGCCAGTGGAATGCTAGGGTGCATAGGAAGAGGTATCACCAGCAGATAAAAGGAGGGGGTTGTGCCACTTTACAGATCACTAGTGAGACCTCCTCTGGAGTTCTGGAGGCCACATCTCCGGAAGGACATAGACAAAACAGAGGCAGTCCAGAGAAGGGCAACAAAAATAGTGCAAGGACTGCACCCAAAGTCATATGAGGAAATATTAGAGGATCTCAATATATAATCCTTGGAGGAGAGGAAAGAGAGGGGGGATATTGTAGAAATATTCAAGTACATAAAAGGTATAAACAAGGTACGGGGATAGCATCTTTCAGAAAAGGTGTACAAACACAAGCAACATGATATTAGGCTAGAGGTGGGCACACTCAGGGGCAACGTGAGGAAGTACTTTCTCACAGAAAGAGTAGTGGATTCTTGGAATAGGCTCCCTACGGAGGTGATGGGGCAAAAACAGTAGGAGAATTCAAGAATGAGTGGGATAGACAGATGAGTACTCTAGCAGCAGTAGGATAGAGAGGGTATGCCGCAGCTCAGCTAGGGTCTGTGGTAATGAATTAGGTGATATTCAAAGCTTTGTGCCTGGTGCAAACTGTTGTGCTGGAATAGCACCAGCTTTGCACCAGGCTGCAATATTCAAATGCCCTTTTAGTGCTGTGCTGTGTGATAACACTGACACTAAAAGTTAGTGTATGCAGGGGAGGGGGTTAGGGAGTGGCGCACTGGCATATTCAAAAGGGTAGCATCATGCTACAGGTTTTTGCACCACCTGTAGCACTGCGTGAAATACCACCTGAAAAAAGCAAGTGGTAATGCGGCATTGGTGAAGTCAATATACTTTGAATTACTTCTATGTTAATCTCTGGTGGTCTAGTCCCTCCATCAAGAATCCCGACCCCCGTAGTATTAAAAATTAATGAATTTCCCTGGACTTCTACTGGTTCCTTATCACAGTCCCCTTAGGGTAGAAACTAATGAATGTCCCTTGTAGTTTAGCGGTTCCCCCACCCCCCATGATGATCCCTAACCTCTATAGGGTTAGTAATTAATGAATTTCCCTAGTAGTCTAGTAGTCTCCCCACCCACACATTACAATCCTTGATCCCTGTATGTGTAAGAATTTATGAATTTATCTGGTAGTCTAGTGGTCCCTCCACCCCCCTTCATGATCCCTGATTTTAGTATGCCTGAATTAGTGACTGTTCCCTGTTAGTCAAGTGACCCCACCTGGCAGTGCTGACCCCCTGCTTTACCAACCATCCCAGACAAGGCTGGTGGCTGGCTCAGCCCAGCTCACCTCATAATCATCACCGACTGGTGATGAATGGACACGTACCAGAGTAAATAGTGCATGGGCACTCATGCACTACTTACCCTGGTACGCGCCCATTCATCACTCAGTCAGTGGCTGGCCCAAGAAGGTAAGCGGTGGGTTGAGACATTCTCCGGTTCCATTCGGGGATTTTTGGGGGGAACTGGGGGTTGGCACTGCCAGATAGGGTGGTGGGGAGTCTACTGGACCACCAGGAAATAGTTGCTAATTCAGGCATACCAGAGTTGGGGATCATGAAGGGAGGGTAGGGAGACCACTAGACTACCAAGAAGGTTCATTACTAATCCTGTGGGGGTTGGGCATTGTGATTGGAGGCCCACTAAACTACCAAGGAAATTCATAACTGACCCTACAGGAGACAGGGATCATGATGGGAAGTGGGGGACCATTAGATTACAGGGAAGTTCATTAATTACTGACTGTATGGGGGTTGGGGATGATGATGGGTGGGTGGGGGTCCACTAGACTACCAGGGCAATTCATGAATTCTTACACTTACTGGGGTCAGGGACCATGATGTGGGGGTGGGAGAACCACTAGACTACCAGGGAAATTCAGTAATTACTAACCCTACATGGGTTAGGGATCATGATGTGGTGGTGGTGGGGGGGGGGACGCTAGACTACCGGGAAAACTATTAGCATTCATCTGCTATGGGCATCCTATGTGTGGGGCTGTGTCCCACATCTGGTGCATACCCCTGAACTATTCCTGGATTTAAAGGATGTCTCTGAGTTTGCCTCAGAATTTTACCTTGTCCCTCATAGTTTTTGAAACTGAACAGTGTGGATTGTTAGCTCCAAATACTGGCATACAATAATGTTACAAGACTGTTTATCAGAAACTGCTTCTTAACACTATTCCCATCATTCTTTCAGCTGTCTGAGTGGATATTACCAATGTATAGGATGTGTCCCTCAGTTTGGTCCATGGTCCTTGATTTATTTAAACCTCATCCCTGATTTTATGGGGCAAGAGGTTGAGAGGTATGTTCTTGGAAGTGATGTCCTTCACTGCTACTTAGCACATCTGTGTCTCTCGTTGCAGTGCTGCATGGGCTAGTGGTATGCACTGAATGTGCCTGCAAACACACATATCCTGCAGTGCCCAGCCTGAACATACATTTCAACCAACAGGGGGTTGCTGTGAGCACATCCTGGCCTGTAGCTTCCAATTTGTACTTCCATTCCAACCAAAAGGTGGATCTGTGTGCTCCATGTGGTAGCACCAGGCACACTACTTGGGAAAGTATGCTATGCAGTCCTTAGTAAGATGCAAATGTGACTGTTTGCCCATTGATTACCTAAAGTAGGCTCATTTGCTATGGAGCTTTAAATATAGCAAATGTTTGCCCTGGGCTAACCTGTTTGCACCAGGCTAATGTGTTAGCACTGTGCAGTCGGGCTAGCCCAAGGCAAACCTCTCAAGCATAGCACAGTTCTGCAGTGTCTGGAATGCTTCATTGCAATCACACACATTGTCTAGCAAGTTCAACTCTACCTTGTTCCACCACTGTGTCCACTGAGCTGCTGTTGCATTTTGGACTTCCCTGTTGCTATATTCAGAATTGTCTTATTTCCCGGGCTATTTTAGCACTGCACTCCCAGCCCAGTTTGCCCTGCTTGCTTTGCATGCTATCTTCAGTAGATTTAGCCCTGGGGCTATTCCTTTGAATATAGCTTGCTACTGTTTCAGGGCTAATTTAGCATGCTGTGCAGTGCTAATTTTGCACTGGGGCTAAGTTTGAATATCTAGCCCTTGATAGAGAAAAGGAGCAGACTAGGTGGGCCATATGCTCCTTATCTGCCATCTCATATATATCTGTGCATCTGAGTTTCCACATTAAACATTTCCTTTAGGCTGGGGTCCTAGCCATGTACTTTTGTTTCTTTTTTGACTGTGTAGAAGTTGTGAACTAACTTGTTACATACAGAATATTTTTATTCAGCCTCTCCCCAAAGGCCAGGTGAT
Organism: Neoceratodus forsteri; assembly: GCA_016271365.2. Taxonomy (NCBI): domain Eukaryota; kingdom Metazoa; phylum Chordata; order Ceratodontiformes; family Ceratodontidae; genus Neoceratodus; species Neoceratodus forsteri. Next base: position 472,587,049 of record CM057457.1, on the reverse strand, counting down.
GCCACCATAACCTTAGATGACTGTACTGTGTACTGCCAGGGAAGATTATTCTAATGCGAGGAAGGCTGTTTGGTTAATATCAAGAGTGGGATCAGAGTCCAACTACTGTCTGCTAGTCTCCACACTATGGAAGCACACATTTTAAGCCTCAGACTTACCCTTGACCAACAGAATAAAGTGTTACTACTCTCCACGTTTACGTACCCCCTGGTACCCACACTATAGGTGTCCAGCAGGTAATTACCAACCAGGAGCAGTGCAGACAAAACTGGGAACACATCATTGCTGATGACTTTAACAGCATTTGGCAGTCTAATGATGCATCTACTGTCTGTGACCAGATCTCAGGCATTTTCCTTTCACAGCTGGTAACTCAACCCACCAGATATAACTACTAAATGGGCACACATACACTAATTAACTGGCTGTTCCCTACCTGCCCAAAACACTTCACCGTGGTCTCAGGCCTACCTGACACCCTTAGTGATCACTCCCCAATTATGTGCACCTGATCAAATAAGTTCTCCAGAAGTGCTCCCCAGGTCTTAAGAAATAGATCACTAAGAACTGGTCAGCTGAATGCCTTTAGGCATAATCTCAAACTGGTGGACTGGTCACCATTGGACAGGGCACAGGATAGCAAAAAAGCCCTTAACTGCTTCACAACATTTAACAAAGCATGTGACATATTTTTCCCCTACAAAACTAAAAAAGTAAGAGGTGCTATCAGCCCATGGCTCTCTCGTCCTCTTATTGAGCTCATGTGCCATAGGGACAACATGTGGCACAAGGCCAAAGTGACGGGTAAACATCCTGACATTGTTGCCTACAAAACAGCCAGGAAAAAATTCCCCAAGCTCATTCAACTGGCTAAGGCCTCCTATTACAATGACCTCCTGAAGAAGAGCTGGGGCCGTGAAAGATAGTTTTGGGACTCTGTAAAGTCACTTACGGGAAAAGCCTCCAGAGCTCCTCCTGAATTAATTATTGCTACAACCGAGACACTCCAGGAGGCTTGTAACATTGCAAATGCTTTTACCAGGTTTTCACTTATTTCAGTACTGCACAACCCAGGGACTATTTATCCCCCTCTTCTCCAAATGTGCCCTCAAAAATAATGTCTCACTCCCCACCAATCAGCAGCATTCCCCTTTCTACTTTAGGCAGCTCCATAGTCATGAAACCCTAAAATATGTTAAACAGGCAATAGTGAAGGCATGGATGGGTTGTGACCTCATTAATATGAAGTTGATAGCTCTGGTACTAAGTGAGGCAGCTGAACCTCTCACTAAAGTGTTCAATGTCTCTTTAAGGTCAGGTGTCTTCCTAGACAAATGGAAGAAGGCACTAGTTACCCTGGTCTTCAAAACTGGGCATACTACCAACCTGTCCAATAACAGACCCATCTCTGTCCTCTCCCCACTATCTAAAGTCCTCATATGTGTGGTCTCGAACCAGCTCAAAGGGTGCCTATCCTAGCACAACCTACTCTGTGCCAAGCAACATGGGCTCAGGAGAGATCACTCCACCCTCTCTGCCCTGGTTGATTACACTTCGCAAATATACAATGCCTTTGATGATGGATTGGCAGTGGGGTCTATCTTTATAGACCTTACAAAGGCATTCAGCACCATCAGCCATTAACTGCTTCTCCCAAACCTCCTCTTAATAGACCTGTCCAGGGATACGGATGCATGGTTCAACAGTTACCTCTCTTGCAGGATTCAGTGAGTCAAAAATCAAAGGTAATCTGTCAGAGCCAAGGGGAGTGAGCCTGGGTGTCCCCCAAGGGTCAATATTAGGGCCACTCCTCTTCAGTCTCTTTATTAACCCCATACCCTAAGAATGCCCAGAGCACATAATGCTCTATGCTGATGATGTGGCTATCTCTGTTAAAGGAAAAAATCTGGCCACGATCTTCGCTGAACTGCGTGATAATTTCCACAGACTTAAAAAATGGTTCTCCAGTAACAAACTTTTGCTCAGCTATAAAAAAACTAAGAGCATGCTATTCTCCATTCAACAGAACAGGAAAAGGTTTGGGCCTCTACAGGTCAAGAGTCTCAACGGTGACACACTGGAACAAGTTAGCACCTTCAAATATCTCATGTTTCCCTCAGATGACACCCTAATGCTTTGTACTCATATTGACCATGTTGTTAAGACTGCTAATGCAAGGCTTGGTGTCCTCTATTGCCACAGGCATTCTGTGACCCTGTGAGCCCTGAAACTGGTCACAATTTGTTCTGTCTTATCCACAATAGATTACAACCTTTTTAGCTATGGTGCTGGCTCCAACACTGCCCTCAAAATGGTAAAAACCCTACTTAACAAAGCCTATTAGTTCTGGGGGTGGATCACTGGACATATTATTGTACCCTCTATCAAGAGATAGGATGGCTCCCTCTTTCCATAGGATTATAAATGCAACTAATTACTAAGAAGTCCTTGCTGGGATTTACCCCTAGATAAACTTCCTGTCTATTCCAAACTTCTCAACCTACTATTAGGACCCAAAATGCGGTTGGGGGGGCTTGTGATGCTATTCAAGTGAACAGCACAAGCCCACAGATCTCTCTCCATCCGTGGTCCCAAGTGGCTCAATGAACTCCTCAAGGACTTGATCAAGCACAGTAAGCTTAGTCAATTCATATCAGACCTCCAAGCCTATATAGCCCAAGAGAACATCTGTAAATGTTTCCACAAACCCTAACGATATCTAGCCCTTGCCAAAGCAGAGATCCCTGGCTCCCTTCATTCCACCCTTTCGGACACTACTGTAAACTGTTAAAAATTATCCCCCCAGTCGCTGTTGCTCCACCTCACATTTCTTCCCCTCTTCTCTTGACCTCCCCTACACCACTCTCCCTCCTTCTTCCTATCAACTCCCCCTTGCCACCCCTCTTCCCACTCCCCTGGTTCACCCCTGGCAATTCCCCCCTCCTCCTCCTCCACCTACTCCCCTTCCCCTCTGTTTGCCCCTACCACAGTTCTCCTCCCCACCACACTCCTTCCCCTACACCAGACACTGACAAAGCCTTCTCTGACTGCTTCACTATTTCAAGCAGGTTTTGGATTCTAGTCCTCTTGCTGCACTGTGCACTTACTCTGGCATAGCTTTATGCTACAGTCTGCATCTGAAATGTAAAAAAGCTCTCTCTGCTTCACACTAAACTCCAGTCTTGTTATCTTGTGTCCTGGGCTAGCAGGTTCACTCATTTCCTTTGCAACCAATATATTTATATGGACCCTTTGTAATGTAACTTACTATTGAATCTGTGTAACCTTATGTAACATACGTGTCGTTTGAGTGTCTTATGTATCTGTATGACCTGGAACCTTTGTAAATGAGTCCCTTACTCAAAGGTATTAATCCCAGTCTGAAATAAATAAATGTATCACTGTTTCTACTGTAGCTCATGAAGGACTTATTGTTGTGTACTTTCTTGGTGTGTCCTCTGCTTCTATGACTCCCCAATACTTATTAGTAACTCTAACCACTTCTTGGCTTAATCTATTGAATTCAATAACAATTAGTGGACTTGTGGTGCCTGTTTCTGATTTATCTTCTGTTTGTAAAAGTCCAGTTATTTGAGTGTTAGTAGCTCTGCTGAAAGCTGTGTCAATCACTTCTGGTCTCTAGTTTGTTTTCTCAGCCTTAATATACGTATTCCTCGATTTTAGTCACAGTACCTCCTCATTGTCACAGTTCCTTCTTATCCACAACAGCTGGCTGGCAGAATTATTGTCCTTCAGGTGCTGCTGGTGTCAGCTAGTATAGTCTAGTAGTATATTCCTGTGTGTTTGTATGGTTTGGCAAACAGAATGGTTTCTAAGTGGCCTAAATTATTTTTAATTAGAACACCCAAGAAGTGGGCCTCACTCATATTTTATACCATGCTGAATCTCAGGTTTTTGTCACATAATAGAAACATAGAATCTGTCAGTATATAAGGACTTAATGGCCCACTAGTCTGCCCTGTCTTCCCTACCTAAAGTGTCACTGCAGACCCTACTCGGTCTCAGGTGCTCTCCCACCTAGATCCATCAGTGTCTATTCAATACATTCTTTTAGCCCTTTCACCATTTCTCCTCCCACCACCTCTGCTGGTAAGCTGTTCCATGCATCTATCACTCTCTCCGTGAAGATGGACTTCCTCACAATCCCTCTACACTTTCCTTCTTCTAACTTCATGGCATGACCCCTTTCCTTGAGCATTTGCCCATTCACATATATCACAAAATCATTTGCTCATGTTCTGAGCTGTCCTAAATGATGAATACATTGTCTATACATTGTTCCCAGGCAGTTATTTTGTCATACCTCCTGTGTTTGCCTATGTTTGCCTTAGTCTCAGAGGTCATTCTATTCCCAGGGATAGATATTCAAACTGTGCCACAAAGTAGCACAATAGCAGGAGCAGTTGCAAGTCCAGTGCACCTATGCGTGAAATGCACGATATTCAAACACTGCGCAGGCAAAGATGCGCTTGCGCCACACAACTGAATATCGTGACAACTGCACCATGGTGCAACCAGGGATGCGCAGTGGTGCAGGTCTGATGTACAACAGTACAACCAGGGATGTGCAGTGGAGCAGGGTAGCAGCACATCAGCACAACCAGGGATGCGCAGGGACAGGAAGCAGGGGTCCACCACCCATGGAAGATATGGGCAGAGGAGCGCACAGCAGAACAGACATCGCCCCCCACACCCCATGAACCACACAACCTGAGGAAAGCTGGAAGAACCACTGGCCCATGGATACCAGCAACAATCCCACAGCTGGGGCATGGTGCCCCAGCACACCCCCTGGCAAGCTGTGACCAACACCCAAGGAGGTCCAGCCACCCTGTGCTACACCATCCCACCAATGCAGAGCACACCCTGCACAGCAATCCCCAGACACCCTGCCCAGGAGCAGTGCCCAACAGTGCAGGACACCCCATGCATGCCACCACCTCCACTGTGACAATGCAACCCTGTGCACCATGGAGCCATGCAAGGCAGCCCCACCATGAGCACCCTGCAGTGGGTGGCAACAGTCACCGATGCAACAACTGCAGACACAGTGTCACCCTGCATGGCCCCCCAACTTACAGCTTAGAGACTGACCATGCGGCGGCACATGAGGTACCCCACATGTGACAGAGCCTGCCCTGGACCCCGCCACCAGCAGTACAGCACCCTGCACACCCTCCCAAGGACACACCCCATCCCAGCACTGGCCATAACAGCCAGCACAGATTCCCACAGTAGTGCATGGAAGCATGCACCACACAGGATGCAACATAGTGCATGGACAAACACCCACCCATACCCAAGGGCAAACCAACACAGGGACACAGTAGCAGGTCAACAAACCCACTGGCGTGTGGCCACAGCAGCCATGTACCCACAGCTAGCACCCCTCCATGGCACAGGTGTACCAGCCACCCTGTGCATGCACCATGAAGCCGTATGCCACCAGCATGTGGCCAGAGCACAACTGACAGACAGTGGAGCACATCCCCTGCAACAGACACAAGCGACAGCATGACGGAGGGACAACAACAGCGGAGGCCACAGTACCACCAGAGGCAGATGTGCACCATACCGGTGACAGGAGGCAACCTGGTATTGTACCGGGTACCAGTGGTTGTCCAGCATGGACAACCACCACTGACATGCCAGCAGACCGTGCATATCACGGACATGCAAGGGTGTCAGCTGCACAGGCCGTGGATGGTCTGACGGGGCACCATGGACACAGTGCATGCACCATGGACCACTGCACACAGGCATCCAGTGCACAGGGAACAACACACAAACCACAGACAGTGACTGATTCCCCCTGCCCACACCATAGGCATTTCCCTTCTGGACACATACACACGCTCATGCCTGCACCACCCCTGACGCCATGCACACCACTGCAGCTGAGCACCTGTAGCCCACTGCAAATCATAGACCACCACAGTTGTCATAACAAAACAAATGTATTGAACGGAGGTGAGAAACAAAACTATTTACAAATATGTACAATGGGGGGAAGGGCCACATACCATGTGGGGGCGGGTAAGGGGCAGGGGTGAACAAATGGGAGAGGAAAGAAGGGGTGTCATGGTGGGTCCAGGGGGGCAAGGTGATTCAGAGGGCATGGAGGGCCTATCATCCACCCCGCTCTCTACTTCTGTGATGCCTACTAGTCCTCCGCCTCCTGACCCCATGCTGCTGCATGTGCTGGAGGATCTCCATCGATGCCCTGGCCAGCTGCAGGAGCTCCTGCATGGCCCTTTCGAGGGCCATCATTCACCGTCCACCTAGGACAAGGGAGCAAAGTCAATATGTGTGAATGTCCATCCCCCTGCAGCCCACCCATTGAGCATGGCAAACAGCCATGGGCCATGCCCCTGTGATGGTGTGTGACCACCCACAGTAATCGTGTCCACAAGACCTGACTACCCAGGTGCACACAGCCATGTGGACCGCTGCACACACCCACCACCCAAGTCCAACACAGCATCACCGTGGCTGTACAGTGACATGGCTCTGTGGTGTGAAGGCAGTGGCACAGCCATGTAGCTGGTGAATGCATGGACCACCAGCCATGCACACCCACACATGCAGTGCCACAGGACAGTGCTGAGCGTACCAGATGGCGTGCACGTCAGTGGTGTCATTGGATGGTGGCCATGCCCTGCCACCTGCCCCGCAATACAGCATGCACAGAATATCCTGGAAGAAAGGCACTCACCTGCATCTGCAACATCCGGGCACTGATGTGGTATGGGCCCAGAAGCTCGTGCCTGTTGCCGGACAGCCTCCTCCTCACGGTGTGCCCGTGCCTCTCTGGCTCGGTGCCACTCCTCAGGGCCTAGGGTGCAAACATGGAGAGAGGAACATCAGTACAAACCAGTAGCAAAGCCCCCTCCGGTGTGTGCGATCCCACATAGCCCAGCCATGCTGCAACCCCACCACCACCACTGCCCACACTGGATGGCCCCCCTTCCCTGTATGGTGGGCACATGCCCACCGTGATACCCGGATGGACGCTACCAGTGTATGGATGGAGCGCCAACCAGGACATGGCACTGCACTTCGCCTGGCATGTGCCCATAGATGAGCAAGCCTGTCTGGGTCTCTCCACCGGAGGTCCCCATAGCGGTGGCAACACTGCTCAGAAGTTTGGGCGATCCCAGTGGCGTCCTCCAGTGCCTCTGCCACCTTCTCCCACACAGCACTCCTTGCCCTATCTAAGGGGTCATCCCCAAACAGGGCCCCAGCATGGGGCTCTACAATGGCCACCAAATTGGCCAGCTCCAGAGGGCTCCACAAAGCTGCTCTCCTCTGTGCCATGTCTACTGCAGCTAGGATCACAAAATGGCACTCTGTAGCACACATCCGCCACATGCAGATGCTGCGCGGTACAGCGCTGCCATTTCCCATCGTGCTGTCACCGAATAGCGCGATAGGGGTGCACCCATGTGGATGCATGGTGCCTAGGGGGCAAAGGTCGACTGCAGGGTAAAGGGTCTGTCATGCACAAACCACCACAGCGTGACTGGGGCTCCCTGCATGTAGCATGGTAGGGTGCCTGTGTGTGACGCTCTGCAGTGGCCTACCATGCTGTGGCACCATGGCATCTACGGCACTCCAGGGCACGAGCACCATACGTGTGAACAGCACACTAGTGCTACTGGCACAGTGGTGGCCATGCCCTGCACTGCCTCCCCATGCTCAGCACATCAGCAGCGTAGCAGGCGTCAGCACCCTGAGCATGCACCATACAGTGCCTACTGCGCACATCACAGAGCTGCACCTTTGCCTGAGCACGCTCAACACAATTGCACAAGGCGCAACAGCGTGATATTCAGTCAGCATATGCAAATCAGCTCATCAGCAATTCCATGGCACAGCTACTGCATCAGCATCCACTTAATGTTGCGCCTCGCCTCATTTGCATGCCTTGCACTATATAAATGCGTCATGGGGCTGCAGAGGCCATAGTTTGGTATTGCAGTCTATTGTGGTGGGTTGCATGCTGTTTGGAAGTGTGGACTGTGGTGTGTGGGAGATGCATGGGACTGCACAATCAAAGGTAACACCTGTCATTCCCACAGGCTCTATAATGACCAAACATGAGGAAGAGGAGGAACAGGGACATTGTAGAAGGAGGAGGCCCAACTTCACCCGGGCGGAATCAGATGCCCTGTTTGAGGCCTACCTGGACAGGGAACCGCTGCTCAGCAGACAGCGGGGAACACCACAGGCCCGAGCTGCGGCATGGGGTGAGGTTGCGCATGCCGTGAACCAGCATGGCAGCCACCAGCGGTCTGTGCAGGAATATAAAAAGAAGGTTGGCATGGACAAGAGGAGAATTAAGGACAAGGTGGCTGCCATCTGGGCAGCACGTGCTGCAACCAGTGGTGGACAGCCGGATGTGCCATGCCTGATGCCACAGGAGGAGTGGATGGCTGGCAGCATGCAGCATTGTGCCATAGAGGGTGTTCTGGGTGGTGGCTTCCAGATGGGTGGCAGCCCATCACTGCATGGTAGGTCCTGTGCTGTCACTGTGTGGGAGGAGGGGGGAATGCCACAGGGTAGGGTGGAGACATTAATGCTACTGTGTTCCCTTACAGCTCCTGAGCATCTACAAGGGTCAGCTGTGGTGGGTGTGTCCACCGTGGGTGAGGCCCTGGACATGGAGGAGCACCCATCCACCTCCACAGGTGTCTGAGGGTCAGAGCCACTGCATACCTGCCTGTCTATACGGACTGAAGATGGTGGTGCTGGTGTGGATGAGGACCTGCCTGTGTCCCAGCATGACAGCGGCCACAGACTCCAGCATGCTGTGACACGGACTTGTGCTGGATCAGGCACCAATGATAATGCATCACACACCCCAGACAGTGATACATGTGGGACACAGGATGGTCCCACAGTCAGGAATGGCACAGGCGTAGCCGTGGGTGGTGGCACCGTGGAGGCCTGCATGACATCACAGTCCCAGCCTGTGCCTGTATGCCCCAGTGGGGCAGCAGTGGTGTGCATCCAGGCTGGTGGGGCTGTTGCAGCCACTGTGGTGGCACCGGTGAGCCCTGGTGACCGGCCGCCAGAGGGGCAGTGCCAGCAGTTGGCCAGTGGTGATGGGGGACAGTGTCAGGTGGCAGCGTCAGTGCACTGCATGAGGACGTGCCCCGGCATGGCTCTCATGTGCAGCACCCATCTTCAAGGGGTGCTGCCCGGCATGGCCAGGAACACCATGAGGGACAGCATGCTGATCAGGCGGATGACCTCTTTGATGAGCACAGCCACCTACTCCAGGCTTCAGTGGATCAGCAGTTGCGGCTTGTGATGGTGGTGGATGCACTCAGTGTGGTTCTGCGCCAGGCAGAGGAGCAGCACTGCAGGGACCACGGTCTTCTCCTGGCAGAGATGGCCCAGCAGTGGGAGGATGTGACCATTGCCATTGACAGGCAGACACATGCAATCACTGCTGTCATGGCCACTTTGAGCACCCAGTTTGTTGCCCATGCGCCGCAGACACCGTGCAGTGTGACGTCCACCCCCCCATTCCTGGCATCGTGCGACACCTTCCATGTCGACACCGGGTTCGGCTGTGGGCATACCGAGCACGCCTGGCGTGGGCATGTTCGGTGAGCTGCAGACCCCCTGCACAAACATGGTCATGTTCCCACAATGTCACCCCTAGGTGACGGTCAGTGCCACCCCATGAGGCCAATGGTCAGCCTTGCATGGCTGACAGGTCTCGGTGGGGCCACCCACGCATCCATGGCAGCCGTGGCACTGTGCCATGTGACTGACCTGTCTCCCACCATGGCCACTGTCTGCCACTGCCCTGTGTGCAGTGTGTTGTGCACTGTGCGATGCACAGGTGGGGTACCCGGCCCTGCACACACATGGTTCATGTGCACACCCTCCTGGCTGCTGGCCACTGTGGCGTGTGCATGATGATGCCTGCGTTGCACTGTCCACCAGTGTGCAATGGTGCCCAGCGTCTGAGACATGCACAGTGATGGCCACTGGGTGTGGTCGTGTGTGGACCTGTGTGTGGCTGTGTGTTGCAGTCTGGGTTGGCATGCCTTCTACCCCTTGTGCATGTCTTGTGGTGTGTGTGTGTGTGTGCGTTTGTGTGTGCGTGAGTGCGTGTCATGTTTGGCCTTGCCCATCCCTGACGACGTATGTGGTTCCACCCTCAGACCCATTCCCATGCCGCCATCCACCCCTGGGGTTTGTTCATGCCTGTCTGTGGATTGTGCCCTTGCCATTGGTGGTTGCACATGGCACCATGACCTACCTGTGTTGGCCAAAGTGCTCCTCTGTGATGGCATCCCAATGCAGCTGTGCCATCCGGATCAGGCGGGGGTTCCTTCACCCAGGGGGTGGCTACTCATCACCATCTGGACTGGCATCCTCATCGTCCCCATCACTGTCCCCCTCTTCGACCTCTACAGCTATCCCACAGTCATTGGCCATGTTGTGCAGGATGCAACAGCCAGGAATAGCCCGCAGGCCTTCAAGGGGCTGTACTGTAGGGCACTGCCAGATGTGTCCAGGCACCAGAAATGTGCCTTCAGCATCCCAAACACCCGCTCGATGACATTACGTGTGGTGGCATGTGCCTCATTGTACTGTTGCTGCGATGGGGTCATGGGGGGCCGGTATGGTGTGAGCAGCCAGGGACAGAGTGGGTAGCCACTGTCACCAGTGTGTAGAGGGTGGACATTAGTATGGTGGTCTGCATCGCTCTGCCATGGGCCGTCAAGGCCAGTACCCATGGCACCTCTGTCTATGCACCCCCCCGCTGCTGCCCATGTCATCCTGCATGATGTGCATACTCATCCACTAGGTGGCCAGTGGGGATGTCCCTACTCTCAAACCTGTGGCACAGTGCAGACTGGTGCCAGATGAAGGCATCATGTGCTCCCCCAGGGTGCATGGCACAGACATTGGTTATGCGCCCCCTGGCATCACACACAACCTGGCAGTTGATGCTGGCAAAGCTCTTCCAGTTGATGTATGCAACACCATCCAGGCCAGGTGGCATGCGGATGGCCACATGAGTGCAGTCAATGACCCCGAGCATGCCAGGCATACATGCCACCCTGTGGAACTCTTGTATGTGTGCTGTGTGCTCCACCTGTGTGCTGGGGAAATGGATGTACTCCGCAGCATGTGGCAGCAGTGCGCTGAGGTATTGTGTGAGTAGACATGACGCGGCCAACTAGGTTATGCCTGTTGTGTCCCCTGTTGGTTTCTGGAAGGTGCCCTTGGTGAGCAAGCACATGACAGCTGTCTCCTTTGTCTCCACTGACAGAGCATGGCTCCGTCGTGTGGGTGCCTGCATCTCATCACTGCACAGCTCACAGAGCCACCTCAGCATCACCCAGTTCAGGTGGTACTGGCCCACAATCTCTGTGTCGGTGTAGTGCTCAAAGGTGGTGCAGGCTCAGTACTGCCTGTTGGGGGCATACCGCCGATGGGCCCTTCCACAGCCATGCCCCCCTGCTGCCTGCCTTTTCACACCCCTCATTACTGCCTCCATCTGGAAGGTGACACTGGCCATGTCCCTGGCTGGTGTTCTCCCCTGGCAGCTGTTATCCCATTCCCCCCGATGTCCTCTGTGATGCTCCCCCTGCACTGAGTAACATCCGGCCTTTGGCTGTCCCGCCTACTGCCACTGCCCTCAGTACACTGTGGCACTACCCTGTCTGTCCTACACAAGTAGCACAGGCTCCCCGCTCCTGTCCTGTTCCTGTGTGTTCCCAGGTGTGCCCTGTCCTGCTCCTTCACAGTCCCACTCACTGCTACCCTGTTTGTGGTTGCTGTCTCCTCACTCCCACCTCTGGCTTCCCTGTAGCATTCTTGCACCTCTCTCTTGTTCCTTTTCATTTTGGATCATTTCTGCTATCGCGCAACTTCTGCTAGCTCCCCTATTGCACATGGCGCATGCTGTTGAATATCACACTGTGCCATTTATTCATGGTTCCTCCCCCTAGGGTTGTGCATGCATTCATTACCATTGCACACTTGCACATTGCAACTTGAGTGGCGCAGCTGCCTCCCGCTGAATATCGCACAATGGGGCATTTTCGTACTTGCACTGACACATCTCTGTTGCGCGTGGCCCATCCCTTTTGAATATCTGGGCCCCAGAGTCCAACAAATAAGTAATTTTGTGGTCTTGTATTAAAGTAATATAAAAGGGCCTGCAGTATATTATGTACCAACCCCAAAATTAATCTCATTCAGCATAAAATTGAGTTGTATGTTTTACCACCAACTCCACATAAAAGTATATTGAAACAAAAATCAGGGAATAGTAACATTTTTAGTACTGTTCCCATTATAGAGACAATGGATGACACATGAGGGGTAATCAATGATTTGATTAGACAGGAGAATCCATTGAAGAAAAAAATCAGCTCTCAACGCACCATCACAGAGCCCTGCTGTGTTTACTTTCTGTAAATCTGTAGATCAGGAAACGGAAACAATATATAATGAGTAGAGTTACACAACCATCAACCCACCATCCCAGAGCCCTGCTGTGTTTACTTTCTGTAAACTTGTAGATCTTGAATTAGAAGTAATATGTAATGAGCTGAGTTACACAGCCATCAACCCACCATCCCAGAGCACTGCTGTGTTTACTTTCTGTAAACCTATAGATTAGGAAATAGGAGCAATATATAACAAGCTGAGTCATGCATCAACCCACCATCCCAGAGCCCTGATGTGCTTATTTTCTGTAAACTTGTAGATCAGGAAATAGAAACAGTATACAACAAGCTAAGTTACACATCAATCCATCATCCCAGAGCCCTTCTAGGTTTACTTTCTGTAAATTTGTAGATCATGAAATAGAAGCAATATGTAAGAGCTCAATTACATATCCATCAACCCACCAATTAAGAATACTGCTGTCTTTACTTTCTGTAAACTTGTAGATCAGGAAATAGAAGCAATATATAATGTGCTGAGTTATACAGCCATCAACCCACCATCCCAGAGCCCTGCTGTGCTTACTTTCTATAAACTTGTAGATCAGGATATAAAAGCAATATATAATGAGCTGAGTTATACAACCATCAACCCACCATCCCAGATCCAAGCTGTGTTTACTTTCTGTAAACTTGCTGATCAGGAAATAGAAGCAATATATAATGAGCTGAGTTATACAACCATCAACCCACCATCCCAGATCCAAGCTGTGTTTACTTTCTGTAAACTTGTAGATCAGGAAATAAAAGCAATATATAATGAGCTGAGTTATACAACCATCAACCCACCATCCCAGATCCAAGCTGTGTTTACTTTCTGTAAACTTGCTGATCAGGAAATAGAAGCAATATATAATGAGCTGAGTTACGCAACCATCAACCCATGATCCCAGAGTCCTGCTGTGTTTACTTACTGTGAACTTGTAGATTAGGAAACAGAAACAATATATAATGAGTTGATTTACAGAAGATCAACCCACCATTCAAGACTCCTGCTGTACTTACTTTCTGTAAATGTGTAAATCAGGAAATAGAAGCAATATATAACAAGCTGAGTTACACAACCATCAATCCACCATCCCAGAGCCCTGCTGTGCTTACTTTCGATAAATCTGTAGATCACGAAACAGAAGCAATGTATAATCAGCTGAGTTACACTACCATCAACCCACCATCCCACAGCCCTGCTGTGCTTACTTTCTGTGAACTAGTAGATCAGGAAACAGGAGCAATATATAATAAGCTGAGTTACACAGCATCAACCCACCATCCTAGAGCCCTGCTGTACTTACTTTCTGAGACTTGGTTCACCAAGAACCACACATGGGAGGCTAATATACCAAGATATGTATTATTCAGAAGTAATAGGGAAGGCAAGAAGAGAGGTAGATAGCCGTTTATATCAAAGAAGACATAAAAGCAACAAAAATTCAGAGCAGACAAGAGGAGGCAGAACAGTTGGGGGTCACCCTGGAACCAGAGAATGGGACAGCTATATGTACAGGTGTGGTCTACAGGCCTCCAGACCAAGGGGAGAGAGTGGACAGATTACTAATGGTGGACACACAAAATATGATAGCGAAGGGAGAGGTTCTGCTAATGGGAAATTTTAGTATGCCAGATGCAGACTGGTTGATAAAATGGTGCATCAGTCTGGATGTGGAACATGGTACACTACATGTAGGGGGAGGACTTCATATAACTGGTGCAACAACCCACCAGAGGCAGGACAATCCTGGCTCTGGTGTTGACAAAAAGTGACAGAATCACACATCTCCAGGCAGCGGGACTGTTGGGGTCCAGCGACCATCATATGGTAAGCTTCAATTTGTCCACAGGAACACAAGCATCTCATTCAAAGGCAAAAAAATGGATTTCAGGGGGGCAGACTTTGGTCAGTTGGGTGAAAAGGTTAGGGCGAAAAGGTTAAAGGAGCCCTAACAAAGAGAAATGCAGGAGACGGCGTGGAGGGTAAATGGGTGCAAATCAAAGAGGCAATAATCAAGATAACAGGCCAGGTGTTAGGGAGAGAAGTAGAAACAAAAGGAGAAAACTGCTGTGGTTCTCAAAATCAGTTGCAGATAAGGTCAAGGCCAAAAGGATGGCTTTCAAGAAATATAAGAGAATGCAAAGTGACAGTGATAGAGAGGTGTGTCTAAACTCTGTGAAGGAAGCTGGAAAAGAAGTAAGGAGAGCAAAGACTAACACCAAGGAAACACTGGCTCAAGCAGTAAGGAAAGGAGACAAGTCATTCTACAGGTACATTAGCGACAGAAGAAAGTCTAGAGAGGTATTGCTAAACTCAGGGGGAATAAGGGGGGGAGTGTGAGGAAGGTGACCAGGAAAATGCATCTATCCTTAATAGATATTTCTGCTCAGTCTATACGGAAGAAAATGGGGCACCAAATACACTAGAGGGTGGGAGGTCAACACCAGTCCTTTCACAAAGGAGAGGCTCCTGGAGAAGCTCAAAAGAATTAGAATTGATAAAGCAATGGGGCCTGATAGCATTCATCCAAGGATACAAAAGGAGCTGAGAGAAGAACTAGCAGAGCCACTAGCTAAACTGTTTAGTGAGTCATTGAGCACAGGAGATGTCCCCAGAGGACTGGAAAAGGGCTTGTATAATCCCGCTGTACAAAAGTGGCAGCAGGGAGGAGGCAGGAAACTATAGGCCAGTCAGTCTCACATCAATTGTGGGTAAGATCATAGAGACAATCCTTAAGGAAAAGATTTTGGAACACCCAGAAGCCTTGGGAGCACAGGATCCAAGACAGCATGGTTTTACAGAGGGAAGGTCCTGTCAAACTAATCTGATAGATTTCTATTACTGGGTAACAAAGGAGGTAGATCGGGGGGTGCTGTTGATGTCACCTACCTTGATTTCAGTAAAGCATTTGATACTATTCTATATAGAAGACTGGTGAACAAGCTAGGTAGTCTTGAGTTGGGACAAAAGGCTAGTGAACTGGGTGGGTAACTGGTTAAGGGACAGAAAAAGAGTGATGGTAAATGGTGCATAATCATAGAAGATGAGGGTCACAAGTGGGGTGCCTCGGATCAGTTCTGGGGCCAGTCCTCTTCAATGTCTTCATCAGTGACATTGCAGATGGACTGTAGGGAAAGGTTTGCCTGTTTGCAGATGACACCAAGATCTTCAACAGAGCAGATACTGCATAGGGGGTGGAATGAATGAATGAGGAAGGATCTGGAAAAACTGGAAAGATGGTCCGAAGAGTGACAACTGGGGCCTAGAAGAATTGGAGAGATGGTCCGAAGAGTGGCAACTGGGGGTTAACGCAAAGAAGTGCAAAATCATGCACATGGGTAGGAGGAACCTTAAAGCAAATATAAGTTGGGAGAGGTGAGTTGCTAACAGTCAAAGTACATAGGTTGGATGGAGGCCGTCCAGAGGAGGGCAACTAAAATGGTGCAGGGTCTGCACCAGAAGACATATGCGGAGACACTAAAGAAGCTTAACATGTACATAGATACATAGATACATAGACAGTGTCGGCAGATAAGGGCCTATGGCCCACCCAGTCTGCCCATTTGAGCTTGTAAGTTCAGTTTATGTTTTCGTAGAAGTCTGTTGCGCCTTACCCCTGACCTCCAGAATTCCTTTATGTCTATCCCATGCATTCTTAAATCCTGTGATTGTTTCAGCCCCCACCACTTCCTCTGACAGGGTGTTCCACTTGTCCACCACCCGTTCTGTGAAGAAATTCTTCCTCATGTTTCCTCTGAATCATCCTCCCTCCAACTTCATCCCATGCCCTCTAGTCCTGGAACATCTTTTTCGCTTAAAAATAGTGTATTCCTGCACCCTGTTACTCCCTGTAAGATACTGGTATGTCTCTATCATATCCCCTCTCTCCCTCCTCTCCTCCAGGGAGTACATGTTCAGTTCCTTCAACCTGTCTTCATAGGA
Source organism: Neoceratodus forsteri (assembly GCA_016271365.2). Taxonomy (NCBI): domain Eukaryota; kingdom Metazoa; phylum Chordata; order Ceratodontiformes; family Ceratodontidae; genus Neoceratodus; species Neoceratodus forsteri. The sequence goes on along the minus strand of CM057457.1, from coordinate 472,570,612 downwards.
CTTGTGATGCAATCCATTGTAGCGGGGTTGGGATAGTCAGGATAACAAATCAAGCAGGCCCAGAAATTTAGTGCATAAAAAGTGCTGGAAAAGCACTTATCATTTTATTTTTGTCAGGAAACATTGACTTCAGGATTCACAGAAATCAGGAAAATAAAGTTAGTTCAGTCATTTTCAAAGTCTCAACAAAATAATGAACAGATGAGCTACACTCAGGATGAGCCACTGCTCTGCCAGCAGTGCCACCAGGCTATCTCCTTGCAAACATATATACTTCAGAGGTCCAGCACCTCTGGCAGTCAGCTCAACTGACATCCTCTTTCTTAACTCCCTAGTGGTAATCTTATATACATTTCTGGGGTGACATCATAATCAGATGATCCTCCTCCTTTTGAAAAATCAAAACAACATACTACAGGTTCCTTTTTACTTTACATTTTCATTCCTAAACATCAGGTATATAAGTGTATAACAGTATTTGTTCTAAATAATCCCACAACCTTACTTTGATGTCCTAAAACAATGTTCATAGAGTTAATTAGTCTCAATAAGGCTAAGTCCTCCCTTGATAGTGACCTCCTCATTACAGCTTCTATAAAAGCAAGACAGACTGTGCTGCCAGCCCTATAGAACACCCATGCAGCTCAACAGGTAAGACAAACGAATATATTGCTCACTTTAAATTTACTTTGTCAAAGGGCACACCATGCAATATTTAGGGACTCCTGGTCTCATCTCCTACATGGGTTTTGTTAGTGCAACTTCTTTATTCATTTAGAAGCTAGCATACTTCCACACTTTGCAAAAAAACACTGTTTTAGTTTATTTAAATGCTCAATACAGAGAACTCTGTTTCAGAGGGTTGCTAACAACAAAGGTCATCTTTAGTTTTTATTTTATTCAGGTTCTCCCTTCTGCAACTATTAATTTGAAAAGTACAACTCTTTTCTTTTGGCTCATTAGAGGCATGAACCAAGCTGCAAATGAAAATCTTTTCTTAAGGTTTTCTATGTCTGGGGGGGGATTTCGAAAACTGCAGAACTCCTGCCTGAACCAAACAATAGTTTCCTCCTTCTACTAAAATAAAGTAGAGCAGATTGGTAATTCCTTCTATTAACCAAACTAATGCTCCCAAAAATGCAGCATAAGGTAACGAAATGAAAAGGGAAAGGGAATGCTAAAATTTTGCTTGTTCTTTACATTTCTGTGTAACAGGCTATCTGCTCAACCAAGTCTAACAGATAATGCTAGACAAACTAAGGACCTAACAGACTATTTTAAAAGGGTCCTGCAAAGCTGTGAAACAGACAACTCTTAATATTGTGTCTGCCCACTGAGCACTTAAGGTACTTCCACTTTTATGGAAGCAATACTCCTTTAATATATCCATGTGTATATATATTATACGTTTCTATGTTTCACAATGCCTTCACTATTCAGCATCCGGCGCTTTATACCTAAGCACTTTATGTCTTGGGGGGAGTACTTAGAGGGAATTTTAGGGACTGTACTCATCACAGGGAGCACCCTGTGACATCCATGCACCATCTTTGTTGCCCTCCTCTGAACCTTCTCTACCCTGTCTATGTCCTTACGTAGATAAGGTCTCCAGAACTGCATAGTTTACTCCAGGTGGGGCCTCACTAGTGTCTTGTATAGCGGAATTATGACCTCCCTTTTCCTGCTGGTGATGCCCCTGCCTATACATCCCAGCATCCTATTTGCTTTACCTGCTGCCTTGTCACACTGTTTCCCTACCTTGAGGTCATCAGAGATGATAACCCCAAGGTCCCTTTCTGCTTGGTGCATGCTATATCCTCACCCCCAACTTATATATTGTGCCAGGGTTTTGTGCCCCATATGCATTATCTTGCACTTCCTTGCATTGAATTTCAACTGTCAAACCCCTGACCATTCTTCAAGTTTCTGCAGATCCTTCTCATTCTGTCTACACCCTCTGGTGTGTCTACTCTATTACAGAGCTTTGTGTCATCAGCGAACAGTGAAATTCTGCCTTCTAGGTCCTGCGCAGTAATAAGCTGATGAAGATGTTGAATAGGACCGGTCCCAGCACTGATCCCTGTGGTACCCCACTGATCACTCTTCTCTGTGGAGTGACAGCCATTTACCACCACCCTCTGTGTCCTGCCACCCAGCCAATTACCTACCCACCACACTACTGTCCTGCCCACACCCATATTCCCCAGTTTGTGTAATAGTCTTCTATGTGCACAGTGTCAAAGGCCTTGCTGAAGTCCAGATAGGCCATGTCCACTGCCCTCCTGATCCACCTCCCTAGTCACCCAGTCAAAAAATCAACGAGGTTGGTCTGACACAACCTCCCTGGTGAAACCATATGCCTTTGGGTCCTGTAGTCCATTGACAACCAGATGTTCCACCAACTCTCCTTCAGTAGTGCTTCCATGATCTTCCCCACTACTGGGGTGAGGCTGACTGGTCTGTAGTTCCCTGCTTCCTCTTTGTTCCCACTTTTGTATAAGGGACTACACCTGCTGTCCTCCAGTCTTTGGTACCTCCCTGTTTCCAGTGATTGGCTAAACAGGATAGCCAGAGGTTCAGCCACCACCTCTCTTAGTTCTTTAAGGACCCTGAGTGCACCCCATCTGGCCCCATTGCTTTATCAACTCTTATTACTTCCAGTTCCTTCAGGACCCTTTCTCATGTAAAGGACTTGTGTCCATTTCTGCACCATTCTCACCCCTTGTACTCCCTTCAGACCCATTACCCTCCTCTTCCTCAGTAAAGACTGAGCAGAAATACCTGTTCAATATGTCAGCTTTACTGTTGTCATCCTCCACGGCCCCCATCCTCCCCCTTCAGTCTCACTATCCCTCCCTTTGTCTTTCTTTTTTCACTTATGTACCTGTAAAAGGTTTTGTCCTCTCTGCACCCTCAAGGAAAAGAGAGAGGAAGGGGGGGGCATGATAGGAACTTTCAAGTACCTCAAGGGAATCAACAAAGTCCAAGAAGGCAGCATCTTTCAGAAAAAGAACAAAGGAGCACTATTTGAAGATGGGGGAATGGCTCAGAGGTAATGTGAGGAAGTATTTTTTTCACAGACAGGGTTGTGGATGCATGGAACAGCCTTCCTGAGGAGGTTGTGGAGTCAAAAACAGTGGAAGAATTCAAGAATACATGGGACAGACATAAGGCAACTTTAGTGGGAGTAGGAAGTAGGCTATTGGTTAACTAGGATATGTAGCTTATCCATTAGGTAGGGAAATGGGCAGACTGGGTGGTCCAAGCGGTCCTCATCTGCCATCAGATTCTATGTTTCTATCAGTGAAGAAAGAGACTTTGGAGTCATCATTACAAATGACCTAAAGGCATCCAAGCGGACCAATAAGATAGTAGGGAAGGCTAGAGGAATGCTGTGGTGTATTAGCAGGGGTATAATATTCTGTAAGAGGGAAGTACTGATCCCTCTCTACAAAACACCAGTTAGGACCCATCTGGAATACTGCATGCAGTATTGGAGGCCAAATCTGTACAAAGACATCAGCAAGATGGAGACAGTGCAGAGGAGGGCTACAAAGATGGTACAAGTCCTACAACAGAAAGTATACGAGAACAGATTACAGAAGCTCAATATGTATACCCCAGAGCAAAGGAGGGAGAGGGGGAATAGGACTGAGACTTTTAAATATCTAAAGGGCATTAATAAGGTAAAGGGGGCAGACATCTTTCATTTGAAGCCTAATAAAACAAGGGGTTAGGGCATGGAATTAGAAGGAGGCTGACTAAGGGGGAATGTGAGGACATTCATTTTCACAGAAAGGGTGGTAGGGGTATGGAACAACCTGCTATAGGAGGTGATGGATAAAAGCAGAGTGTAGGGCTTCAAACAGGCATAAGAGAGGCACAAAGGAATCATATGAAAGGGAAAAATCAACTAAAGTAAATGACTTAGCAGACACTTCTAACACATAATTACTGAAATTAATAAGGGAAAGAAATCAAGCATGGAAAGTGTATAGAAGGACGAAACAATTGGATCATCAATTACTTTATAAAAAGCTTAGGAATAAATGTCAATTAGCTATTCGTGCAGCAAAGAAGGATTACTTTAAGCAAAAATTTACAGAAGTTAAGGGGAATTCAAGTGCAACCTGGAATACAATTAATTTGTTAATGGGTAAACATAAGGGGAGTGAAAACTGTGTATTGGAGAAGGATGGTAGTATTATTATGGATCCTAAAACTGTGGCAGAAGCCTTTAATTCACACTTTACAAACTTGGATAGGTATAGTTCTAATGTGGGTAATATGGATAGTTCTTGGAGCCATTTGGATGCACTCCTGCAATCAAATGGTGATGGAATGTATGGGGGTGATAACATTCCAAAATTTAATTTTCATTTTTTACAAACTAAAGATGTAATTGAGTTTGTGTCTAAAATGGATCCTAGACCTTACAAGGGATCTGATGATCTTGATTATAGGATATTGAAAAGAGTTATTAATAGTGTTGCCAGACAGTTGATAAAATTGTTCAATCATTCTCTATGTTATGGGACCTTCCCTGATGTGTGGAAGAGTGCAGTGGTAAAACCAATTTATAAATCAGGATCTAGACTTGATCCAAATAACTATCGTCCAATTTCTTTGCTTGCCCCCTCTCTAAAATATTAGAGAAAATAGTTTCAGTTCAGTTAGCAGAGCATTTAATAAAATACCAACTTTGGTCAGATTCACAACATGGTTTTAGGTCTAATCATAACACGGAGACATCCTTGTGAGGTTCACTTGTCAAGTCGCTAGAGCAATAGATAATGGAGATGTTGTTGTAGCGGCTTTCGTGGACCTCACCAAGGCTTTTGATCTAGTGAATCATGAGGTACTTTTGAAACAGTTATCTACTTTGAAGTTGTCAGAAGGGGTTATTTCTTGGTTTAGTGAATATTTGGTTAAAAGGAATCAGAAGACATTAATTAATGGAATTCTATCCGAACCTTCTATGTTGAAATGTGGAGTCCCTCAGGGCTCCATTTTAGGCCCTTTGCTTTTTTCTTTGTTTGTAAATTCCTTGACTATTAATTTTAAAAATACTGAGTTACTGTTGCATGCAGATGATGCAGTTTTATTTTGTTCCGGTCCAAATTTGTTGACTTTACAGAATACTTTGCAACATGATTTTGGTTTGCTGCATTATTGGTTTGATATACATAAATTAAAAATTCAACAAAAACTAAGACAATGATATTTTACCATCCAAGGAGAGTGCAAAATCAAGAATTAAAAATTATTGATAATTAGGATAATGCAATTGAACAGGTTAGGCAGTTTAAATATTTGGGAGTACTAATTGATTGCCATCTAGCATTTGATTCTCATATAACAGATTTAATTAGTAGAATTCATAAAAGGTTGGGGTTTCTTTATAGAATTTGGGATAATTTAACGGTAGATGTTAAACTATTGCTTCTTCATAGTTTATTATTATCTATGGTGGATTATGGGTCTGTAATATATTCATTTACCTCTGAAAAAGTTTTGTCTAGACTTCAAGTAACGTATCATTCTATTCTATGTTTTGCATCTGGTCAATTAAGGTTAACCCATCATTGTTCAATCTATAAACAATTAGGTTGTTTGTCTTTAAAGGAGAAGTCTCACATAGAAATGCCATTGTTTTATGTTACCTGCACATGTGTGTGGATTCCTCTTATCATCCGATATCATTCTACCCATTCACAGTCAAAAAAGGACATCTGGAAGCATTTTTATGATGAAAAGAAATAAATGCTATGTTTATCCACTATATTCCTGTTAGTGGGCACTTCTGTTCACGTCATCGCTGCAATGCTCACTCCCAGTGTCACACTAAAATGAGTCTGACGTTGCTCGATTACCGGGAACAAATAGTTCCTAGTCACAGTATGTGGGGACATAATATAGTGACGCGCATGTACAGTCACCCTATATGGGCTGCCAGACCAGATTTTTATATGTGGTCCCCAAACAGTACCATACTGTACCATAACAGATTTGCACTAAATGACAGCATTGTTATGTACATCCATAGGGAATGCATTTACTGTTGGGAATGACATTTTACCATTGTGCGCCTTTATAGATGATACGGTTCCCATGCATTTCTTATTGTGGGGGTCTCATCACATATTCTTAAAATTTGGGAATAACATGAGAAATAGTGACAATCATGTATTTGGACATTTTTACACAGCGGCATATACAAGTATTGCACCACTAAGCAAACTAGAGTGTCAAGATTCGTGGCAAGGTAATAATGCTGTGCTCCGGATATACACAATCACACTACCTGAATATTCTGTGGTCTGAAATGAAAGTCAGACGGCTGGAATTACAGGAATTTACACCAATAACACCACACAGTATATGTTGCATAATGCTAAACAGTACACATCTGTGACAATTTAAAGAAAACAAAGGAAATCCATGTCACACATCCATTGTAATACCTTGATGACACAGTGAACAACGGGGGCGGAAACGGAGAACAGTTCCATGTAATTAGATTACAAACTTGCAGTTTGACTTTTGAAATACACCAACAATATGAAATGAATACATATGTTTGTGAGTTTAATTTTTATTGATTAAGATTCAGCAGCATCACAGGGATGAGCTTACCAACACTGACCTATGTGCTATGAAGTAAGCAAGCAAAGCAATGTGCACGCTATTGCGGTGATGACGTGTGCGAGTGGAGCGAGTAACAGAACGGAGCATGCGCGTATCTCAATATGACGTGGGCAGCAATATAGGCATGGATGAGAAACATTTTTTTACGAAGGAAAATTTGCACAGAAAACCTTAAATCTGGTAGAAGGACAAGGTGTTATTCAGGAGAGGACATCTGAAGGTAATGGAAAACGTGTCTGCTGTTAACACTGCCCTTTGTAAGTGATTTTTACAGGACTTCTCCTTTAAAGGGGCGGTTTAATTATAGGGCATTGTAGTTTTTGCACAAGGTTTTTTTAGGTATTCTGCCTCAAAGCATTATTAGTTTATTCCCTAGGAATATACCTGGTTGTACAAGATTACAGAGTAGAGAGGGCTTTTTGGTTCCATTTTGCCAAACAACTCTTAGCCAAAATTCATTGAATTTTGCTACTCTTAAGATGTATAATCAACTTCCCAAAAAGTGTTATAAGACAAAAGAAATTGTCAACTTTCAAGTTGGAACTAACAAAAATTATGTTAGAAAATTCAAACTGTAAATGTTATGTGTAATGTATATTTATAAGACAAAGAACCTCTGTGCGCAAACACTGAGGCAAGGGTTACCCCAAAGGGCATTTGGCTGGGAAGCCATGTGTGATTATGTATATTTATGCCTTGCTGTTGTCTTAAATTTTGTATGTATGTTTTGTATAAACTGGTCGTTTGTGAAAATGGGCTTGTCCCACAGACTTACCAGTATAAAAATAAATAAATGAAAAAGAAATAGTGTGCATATAGGCAGACTGGATGGACCTGGTGGTCCTTATCTGCCAATAATTTCTGTGTTTGTAGATTAGGAAAGAGAAGCAATATATAACAAGTTGAGTTACACAACCATCAATCCAATATCCCAGAACCCTGCTATGTTTACTTTCTGTAAACTTGTAGATCAGTAAAAGAAGCAATATATAACAAGCTCAGTTACATAACCATCAGCTCACCATCCCAGAGCTCTACTGTGTTTGCTGTCTGCAATCTTGTAGATCAGGAAATAGAAGCAATCTGTAATGAGATGAGTTGCACAACCATCACCCTGCCATCCCAGAGCCCTGCTGTGTTTACTTTCTCTAAACTTCTAGATCAGGAAATAGAAGCAATATATAACAAAGTGAGTTATCCAACCACCAACACACCATCCCAGAGCCCTGCTGTGCTTACTTTCTGTAAACTTGTAGATCAGGAAATAGAAGAAATATATAATGAGCCAAGTTACACAGCCATCAACCCACCATCACAGAACCCTGCTGTGTTTACTTTCTGTAAACTTGTAGATCAGGAAATAGAAGCAATATATAATGAGCTGAGTTACACAGCCATCAACCCACCATCTCAGAGCCCTGCTGTGCTTACTTTCTGTAAACTTGTATATCAGGAAATAGAAGCAATATATAATGAGCTGAGTTGCACAACCATCAACTCACCATCCCAGACCCATGCTGTACTTACTTTCTGTAAACTTGTAAACCAGGAAATAGAAGCAGTATATAATGAGGTGTGTTACACAACCACAAATGCACCATCCCAGAGCCCTGCTGTACGCATTTTCTGTAAACTTGTAGATCAGGAAATAGAAGCAATATCAAACAAGCTGTGTTACACAATCATCAACCCACCATCCCAGAGTCCTGCTGTACTTACTTTCTGTAAACTTGTATATCAGGAAAGAGAAACAAGATATAATGAGTGGAGTTACACAACTATCAACTCACCATCCCAGAGCCCTGCTGTGCTTGCTTTATGTAAACTTGTATATCAGGAACTAGAAGCAATATATAATGAGCTGAATTACACAGCCGTCAACCCATCATTCTGGAGCCCTGCCATACTTACTTTCTGTACACTTGTAGGTCAGGATATAGAAGCAATATATAATGAGTGGAGTTACACAGCCATCGACCCGCCATTCCAGAGCACTGCTGTGCTTAGTTTTTGTAAACTTGTAGATCAGGAAATAGAAGCATTATATAATGAGCAGAGTCTGCATCTGTCCAGGAAGGGAACAAGTCTTTTGAGCAATCGGTTTAAATGCTTCATTGGCAAGCTTTTAAACTAGTCAATGGGGGAGGCACTGACAAGCAGCAGAAAAATCCCAGCCTCTCCCTACAAAACAGGGTACTAAATGAGAAAAAGACCAAGGTAGAACGGTCAGTGGGGGATGCTGCAAAAGAAGGTAAGGCCATCAAAAAATGGAGAGCAATGAGTACCAATGCCCGTAGTCTAGGTAACAAGCTTCCTGAATTAGTGGCCTTGATGGAGGAGGAACATCTGGATATCGTGGCAGTCACAGAAACATGGTACACACAAAACCATGACTGGGACGTAAACATACCAGGATACACTATCTACAGGAGGGACAGGGAGGGTAAAAGAGGGGGAGGAGTAGTTCTTTACATAAGGGAAGGAATAAAAGCAACAGAACAAAAGGGTAAACAGGGAGGAGAAGAAGCACTGTGGGTAAATTTGGAGACAGGCAATGGCACCACAATCCGCACAGGGGTTGTATACAGACCCCCTTCTCAGTGGGAGGAAGTGGACAAGGAAATGATAGAAAGTATACTTAGAATGGCAGAAAAAGGGGAGATATTGCTGATGGGTGATCTGAATATGCCAGATGTTAACTGGGCAGTTGCAGCTGCCACTGAAGAGTGCAGTTATTCTAGATGCCCTACAGGGGCATGCCTTAGACAACTAGTACTGGAGCCCACTGAGAGGGAGCAATATTAGACTTGATACTCTCAAATGGAGATGGAGAGAGGATCACAGATGTAGAAGTGGGTAGCCATCTGGGAACTAGCGACCATTGAACAGTATGGTTCACAATAAACACAGCAATAGAGTCAAGCCATACAAAGACAAAAGTACTGGACTTTGGGAGGGCTGACTTTGCTAAAATGGGTGAGTGCCTAAGGAATGCACTAGCAAATGGGCGGAAGGAGGGGTGGAAGAACAATGGGAATAATAAAACTGCCATCACAGAGGTAACAAGCCTTGTGTGAAGCAAATAAACAAAACAAGACGATGTAAGAAACCACTATGGTTCTCAAAGGAAGTGGCAGTGAAGGTTCAAGAGAAAAGAAAGCATTCAGGAAGTACAAAGGAATCGTAGCAGGAGCAGGACAGAGAACTATATCAGTTAAAGCAAAAGGAGGCTGGGAAGGCAGTCAGAACAGCAAAGGCCCAAACCGAGGAAAAGATAGCCAACTCAGTTAAGAAGGAATAAAACCTTTATAGGTACATCAGGGAGCAAAGGAAGACCAAGGAGGGATAGTGAGGCTTAATAAAGGGAGGGAGGGTGGGCAGAGGAGAATGTGAAAAGGCAGAGATACTAAACAAATATTTTTGCTCAGTATTTACAAAGGAAGAGGGGAGGTACATAAAACAAACAGTAGTAACACTCTGGATACAGAAGTTGATACCAGCCCATTTACAGAAGAAAGGGTTCTGAAAGAACTCTTAAAACTGAAGGTGGACAAGCAATGGGGCCTGATGGATTCATCCCAGAATTCTAAAAGAACTAAGGGTAGAACTAGTGACACCACTGACTACCCTCTTTAACAAATCATGGGAGGATGGGGTGGTACCCGAGGACTGGAGGAGGGAAGATGTGATTCCCTTCACAAAAGTGGGAGCAAGGCAGAAGCAGGAAACTATAGACCTGTTAGTTTAACCTCAGTGATAGGAAAATGATGGAATCACTTCTAAAGGAAAGAATTGTCGCGATCTGGAGGCCAGAAGGGCACAGGACCCTAGGCAGCATGGATTCACAGCGGGAAGGTCATGCCAGATGAATCTGATAGATTTCTTTGACTGGGTGACCAAAGTAGTAGATCAGGGAGGGCTGTGGACATGGCCTACCTAGACTTTAGCAAGGCATTTGACACAGTCCCACACAAAGATTAATATATAAGTTAGCCAGCCTGGGAGTGGGTCCCAAGATGACAGCCTGGGTAAAGAATTGGCTGGAGAATAGGACACAGAGTAATAGTAAATGGAGTCCACTCAGAAGAAAGGAGGGTTACTAGCCGGGTACCGGGGTTCAGTATAGGACCAGTCCCTTCAATGTCTTTATAAGCGACATTGCAGAAGGACTGGAAGGAAAAGTATGTCTCTTTGCAGATGACACTAAGATCTGCAACAGAGTTGATGCACAGGGTGGGGTGGAAAGGATGAGAAGGACTTGGCAAGGTTAGAGGAATGGTCAAATGTATGGCAGCTTAGATTCAATGCTAAGAAGTGCAAGGTAATGCACCTGGGAAACAAAACCCAGGGGAAGAGTACACAATGGGGGGTGAGATACTAACAACAACAAAAATGGAAAGGGACCTGGGTAGTCATATCAGATGACCTAAAGGTGGGCAAGCAATGTGAGAAGGCAGTAAGGAGGGTTGGGGGATACAGGGATGCATAGGGAGAGGCATCACCAGTAGAAAACAGGAAGTTATTATCCCTCTGTACAGACAGCTGGTGAGACCCATCTGGAGTACTGTGTGCAGTTCTGGAGACCCAATCTCTGCAAAGACATAGACAGGATGGAAGCTGTCCAGAGGAGGGCAACTAAAATGGTGCAGGGTCTACACCGGAAGACATATGAAGAGAGACTTAAGGAGCTAATATGTATAGCCTCGAGGAAAGGAGGGAGAGGGGGGACATGATAGAAACTTTCAAGTACCTCAAGGGAATCAACAAAGTCCAAGAGGGTAGCATCTTTCAAAAAGAGGTGTGCAAGAACAAGAGGGCACAATTTGAAGATAGAGGGGGCGGCTCAGAGGTAATTTAAGGAAGTATTTTTTCACAGAGAGGTTGTGGATGCATGGAATGGCCTTCCGGAGGTTGTGGAGTCAAAATCAGTGGTGGAATTCAAGCATGCATGGGATAGTCATAAGGCAATTCTGGGGGGTTGGGGTAGGAAGAAGTAGGCTGCTGGTTAACTAGGATCTGCAGCTTATCCAGGAGGTAGGGAAATGGGCAGACTGGGTGGGCCAAGCGGTCCTTATCTGCCGTCACATTCTATGTTTCTATGTTTCTATGTTTCTATGTTATACAACCGTCAAGCCCTATCCCAGAGCCCTAGTGTGTCTTCTTTCTGTAAACTTGTAGATCAGGAAATAGAAACAATATATAATGAGCTGAGTTACACAGCAACTAACGCACCATCCCAGAGCCCTGCTGTGTTTACATTCTGTAAAACTGTGGATCAGGTAATCGAAACAATATATAACAAGCTGAGAAACATAGAAACATAGAAGTTGACGGCAGATAAGGACCGCAAGGCCCATCCAGTCTGCCCATTTCTTTTTCTACCTTATAAATGTGCCATCGGCCTTTGCTCTGTCAGTGACCTATCTATTCATAGTCATTTGTATTGCTCCCTTATGCCTATCCCATGCCTGTTTGAAGCCCTGCACTGTATTCATAGCCACCACTTCTTGTGGTAAGCCATTCCATGCATCCACCACCCTTTCTGTGAAAAAGAATTTCCTCACATTCTCCCTTAATCGCCTCCTCTAATCTCATGCTGTGTCCTCTTGTCCTGCTATTTTTCTTATATTTAAACATGTTAGACTCTTTCACCTTGTTTATGCCCTTAAGGTGTTTGAATGCCTTGATCATATCACCCCTCTCCTCCTTTGCTCAAGGGTATACATATTGAGCTCTGTTAATCTGTCCTCATATGTCTTCTGATGCAGTCCCTGCACCATTTTGGTTGCCCTCTCTGGACTGCCTCAATTTGTTAATGTCCTTGTGAAGGTGTGGCCTCCAATACTGCTGAGTACTCCAGATGGGGCCTAACTAATGTCTTGTACAGAGGGATTATTACCTCCCTACGACTTGTGATACCCCTACTAATACACCCCTAACACCCCCTAGCCTTACCTACTGCTTTAGAGGTCTGCTTGGATGATTTTAGGTCATCAGTGATGATGATGCCCAAGTCTCTTTCTTCCTTTGTGACTGCTAGCAACTCCCTCCCAGCCTATAAGTGGCTTCAGGGTTCTCTTCCTATGTGCATGATTTTGCACTTCTATGCATTAAATCCCAGTTGCCACTCTTCTGACCATTCTGCTAGTTTATCCAGATCTCTTCTCATTCTGCCCACCCCATCTGGCTCATCTACTCTGTTGCAGATCTTGGTGTCATCTGCAAACAGACAAAGCCTTACCTCTAGTCCATCTGCAAGGTCACTAATGAAGATGTTGAATAGGACTGGCCCCAGGACTGATCCCTGAGGTACCCCACTTGTGACTTGCATCTCTTCTGACTGTATACCATTTACCACCACTCTCTGTTTTCGCCAGTCAACCAGTTTGCCACCCAGTTGACCAACTTCTGACCCACCCTGAGCCTACCCAGCTTATTTATCAATCTTCTATGTGGAACAGTGTCAAAAGCTTTGCTGAAGTCAAGGTAGGCAACATCAACTGCTCCCCTTGGTCCACCACTCTGGTTACCCAGTCAAAGAAATCTATGAGATTAGTTTGACAGGACCTTCCTTTTGTAAACCCATGCTGTCTTGGATCCTGTGCCCCTATGGATTCCAGGTGTTGCACTATCCTTTCCTTAAGGAGTGCCTCCATAATCTTGCCCACTACTGAGGTAAGACTGACTGGTCTGTAGTTCCCCGCCTCCTCCCTGCTGTTCCCTGCCTCCTTCCTGCTTAAACTAATGCAGTCAGCCTTCAATGTTGAACTGCCACTGAAAGATGGAATGTATGCAAATGATGGAATTCTAATTGGCTCATGCCGGTTTCAAACTGCTGCCCTAGCAACTGCTGCACTCTGAGTGCTCAGATTCTTTACTCTGCCTACCAATTAAGACGCCTCGGAGAGAACACAACTTTTTACACAACTATCAGCCCACCATCCCAGAGCACTGCAGTGCTGTGTTTACTTTCTGTAAACTTGTATATCAGGAAATAGAAGCAATATATAATGAAGTGAGTTGCCCAACTACCAACCCATCATCCCACAGCCCTGTTGTGCTTACTTTCAGTAAACTTGCAGATCAGGAGAGAGAAACAATATATAATGAGCAGAGTTATACAGCCATGAACTCACCATCCAAGAGCCCTGCTGTGTTTACTTTCTGTTTTATTGTTTTATTTATTTATTTAAATCTCAGATTACAAATACCTTTGTGCTTAGGGCGACTCATTTACAAAGGTTCTACATCAAAGGAAAGGATTACAATAAACAAGGTCCCTAGAATTCTGCAGCCACATAATTTTGCTCAGCACTTGCAATCTACCACAGAACTTCTGCAGTGCTGCAGAATTCACTGTTCTTGGTGATTTTTTAGTAATATTTCTATTTATCCATAGAATCTGGTTCCCTTCTCCTTTTTTTATATGCAAAATCCCTCTATGCTCAGAATGTGATGTTATTATTGCTATATCATCATAAATTAGCTAATGAAATGGCTGCATTCTGCAACAGAAAAGAACAGTCACTTATCTACCACAGCTCCCACTGCCAGAATCGGTGGCATAGCACATCAGGCATGGTGATATTTGCTCAACCTGCACTACAGCCTAATACAATTTTCAGTCTTATGTTATTGTACTAGGGCCAAATTAAACGAAGCCTTTTCAATAGCATAGACCTGTTAAGTCCATACCTTATTTTGTACAAACTTATTTGTGCTTTTAAGGTATAGAGATGCCATCTGAAATGAATAACTGGTAACAAGAATGTACCTGTCATTTTTAAGAAAAATAAGGTAATTATGCCCAGAAAAATGGAATATAATACTGTGTAGACCTGCTGAAAGAACAGCCTGTTAAATAAATAATTGTGCTGTATACATGTTTGCCAGGGTTATTGATTACATATTGTCACTGGTTGACCGAGTCAGCCAAAAGTTACGGAGAAATGTGTCCAGGGCCAGCTGTTGGGCCAGAGGGTAGCATGTTGTGTTTCCATGCCGGCAACTCAGGTTCAGAGATTAGCCCTGGGAGCTAGCTGGGCAGCACAAGGATTGGGGGAACACATAAGTGCTCTGAGCCTGGGAAGGTATGGTGCAGTGTTCTGTCTCACGGTGGACACATTGTGATGAGCTGGAGAGCTCTATCTCACAATCAGTTCACATGTATGTCATGGCCTGATGGTGTTATGTAATGTGTCAGGGGAAGCAGGTTGGCATGAAAAATGAGTTTTGCAATAACTCCTCTATTCTGTTTATTCCATTTCCAATGGGACTTGTAAGAATGAGAATGCAATTTCATGGAACTATATGTGTATGTATGTATATGTATATGTATATGTATATGTATATATATATATATATGTATATATATATATATATATATATATATATATATATATATATATACACATATATACATACATATATATATATACACACACACACACACACATATGCACACACACACACACACATACAGTATCTCTCTCTCTCTCTCTCTCTCTCTATACACACACACACACATATTTGTATGTATGTTACAGATTGCATATAAATATATACCTCGTGAGTGGTGTAGAAAGCACATATAAATATATAAGCGATACACAGTGGAGACCTCATTAGTGGTATAGATACCATTCGTATAGAAATACATTATTTATCGCATAAGGTCCCTCTGCATATTTCATTTATGCAATAGGCTAGGACCTTATGGGAGAGATATTTGTTTTGCTTTTTAGGCATAAAATAATTTCTGTAAGTCTGTTATTTTTTGAACTAGTGTTACTGTGTTTTCCCCCCTCCTGATTGCTATAACCACTGCCATGAAAGTGAAGTCAGGATGACAAGCTGACACTGGGATATGGTAGTTTGTTACTGCCACAGAACTTCCGAAGAAATTACAAACCACCACCGCAGAAGTTCTGTGGCAAATGGTAGTCTTGCCGTAGAACTTCTTCCCACTGTGCCGCAGAAAAGTAGGGGCCTTGACAATAAGGTAGGGAGGTATAGACAACATTCATGGTATCAGCAGAGGTACAGACAACATTCATGGTATCTTTGGAGCACAGCAAGTCAACTGGTAAATAAGTAGGAACAGTGCTACACACTCAAGATTACAAGCAAGCATAGAAAACCATAAGGTACATTTGAAGCAACATTGCTATTCAGAGGTGGGGGAGGGGAAGAGTAAGGAAGGGATAGGGGAGATGAGACAGCAGAGTCCAGATAGAGAAGGAAAAGAAAATATGGTAGCCAGAGGCCTTGTCATAGGGTGAGAGGGAGGGGAAGGGAGGCTAAGGTGGGAAAAGGGGTAAAAGAGGGGAAAATGAGGGTGGATGAAGGGAAAGAAGATAAGGGAGAGTGGGGACCAGAGGGCCTGGACAGGTCCAGGAAGGGGGGGGTCAGTGGGATAAGAGCAAGGAGGAGGAGGTGAGGTAAGGGAGGAGGTGGCAGGGGGAAGGTAAAATTATTCTGTCAGGAGAGGTGAAATGAAACAGGAAACCAAGTAAGAGCCTCAGAGAGTGAAAAAAGTAATATAATTGTGTCTGCAGAAGTGGAAAACTAGGTGTAACAATCGCAAGTGCTTTCGGTTAGGAGATGCTGATGAAGCATCAGTTTAAATTGGGACAGACTAGAAAGACTGTTTAGTTGGTTGCTTAGATTATTAAACCACATGAGGGCTCTATATTGAAAGGATCGCTGGTATTGAGCAGTCCAACAGTGGGGTACTAGAAGGAGGTCGGAAACTGAGGTATGAGTGTGTTGGATCTTAGGGAATTTGTTTAGCAGGCAACCAATGCTCGGGGGTAGTAATCTAAGTAAAGCTTTTTTGGACAGGAGGCAGGTTTGATATTTATTCCTGTTACTTAGTTGGAGCCAGCCAGATTGAGCATATAACTCACAGGTATGAGTGAGGCGCGCAGCACCTGTAACTAACTTACAGGCTTTGTTCAGGGCCACCGTGAGTCATTTAAGAGATGTGGAGGTTGCAGCACAGTATATGATTAGACCATAATTGATGATCGAGAGGACCGAGCTGTGAACTGCAACCTTCAGGGCTTTTTGGATAAGACATCGTCTGTGTTTGAAGAGGAGCCCAATTCTGGTATTAACATCTCTGGCAACATTTTTAATGTGAGGCACAAAGGTAAGGTGACTATCCAAGGTTAGACCTAGGTATTTGAACAGCTGAGTTTGTTCAAGAGCGTCTCCATGGTTGTTGGTGATAGTGTGGTGCTGGACCTTAAACTTATTCCAAGAGGATGAAAACAGCTGGACTTTAGTTTTTTTGTAGTTTAGCACTATTTTGTGATTATTAAACCATCTCTCTGCTTCTGTGAAGCCTTGTTGAAAACTGTTTTCAAGAGCATTAGGATCCAGGTGGCTAGTAAAGATGACCGCATCATCTGGGTAGAGGAGAGTACGCTGGTTGCAGACAGCTGGAAGGTCGTTCAGGAAAATACTGAACAATAAGGGACCCAGGATTGAGCCTTGAGGTACCCCTGATCGGACGGCCCTCCGCTCCAAAACTACATTTGATATCCTCATCCTCTGCAGTCTATCGCTGAGGTAACTTCCGAACCATTTCAGGGTGTATGGGGCAACACCAGTTTTAGAGAGCTGGCCAAGCAACAATATGTGATTCACTGTGTCAAAGGCTTTTGTTAGGTCAACAAAGGCTGCACCTACAGTCTTGTCTTGATCGATGGCCTGTTGTATGAAGCTTTTGAATTCTAATAATGCTGTGGTAGTACTGTGCCCCTTTCTAAAGCCATGTAGTTGTGGGTACTGGATGGAGTATGTGTCTAGATAAGCACCAAGCTGGTTGGTGATAATTTGCTCGAGCACCTTGGAGAGTAGAGGGAGAATGGATATAGGCCTGTAGTTACCCTGTAAAGAACGATCACCGGTTTTATGCACTGGAGTTATGATGGCCATTTTCTAGGCATCAGGAAATTGTCCCAATGTAAGAGAAAGGTTTAGAATCTTAGTTATAGGTAGGAGAACTTCATCTAGGGTTAGGATGATAAGCTTAAGGTCTAGTCCATCACTATTGTGTCTTGCGTTTCTTAGGACCTTAGCTAGTAGTTTTCTAACCAGGTTGCATGACACCCTTTTAAAATAAAAAGGTGAGTTCTCAGGACTATTTTCATCACTGTGGCTTGTGGAGCGGGCAGCAACATCATCAAAAAGGTGGGAGAACACAGCTCAGACTGGTAAAAGCACTGTTAAAGGCATTAGCAATTTCCAGAGGGTCAGCGGTAGGTGTCCCATTTATGTTTAGCATTGTAGGCGATACTTTAGGTTTTTTGCCAGTGATCTCAGTTATATTAGACCATAACCTTCTGCTATCACCCCAGGAGTTGGTAAGCATCTCCCTATGGTACTTGTCTTTTGCCTGGTGAGACTCCCTCGTGCAGTTGTTTTTAGCAGCTTTATAGGCTTGTAGGTCCTGCTGCTTACCAGTGGCTTTTGCACAGTGTCAGAGATGGTCCTGAAACTTCATGAGGGGAAAGGAGCTCAGGAGTGATCCAGGGATTAATCATGCCAGAGACCTTAATCTTTTTGAGAGGGGCATGCATATCACAAGCAGTGTTGAAAGTGACAGAGGGCTACATTAACATCGTTACCTGACTCTTCCTCTCACTTCTCCATTTTGCAGGGGATGTGGATGCCAACCCTGGACCCTCAAACATGCATATTGACCATGCTAATACCATCTGGACAGAATGCTGCAGCCTCAGGGTCAAACACCTGAATGTATGCAGCCTCTCAGTTAAGTTCTCTGAATGTGAAGCCTGGGTGTGCCTCTGCAAGTCCCATGTCCTTGGTCTATCTGAAACATGGCTTAAGTCTTACCATAGTGATGCCTCCTACCAACTCCCTGGCTACTCACTGCTGCACTTTGACTGGCCTGGCAGAAAGAGGGGCTGTGGCATTGCACTATATGTACAAGACCATTTCAGTGCCACCACTGTTGCCTGCTCCATCCCCTCCTTGGTAAGTGAATGGCTATTTGCTGAAATTGTTCTAGGTGTATCAAACACATTGTACATAGGCTGATGCTACAATCCTCCCTCTGGAGGTGCACAGGGAGAATCAAACATCCTGGATGGTCTTGCATCTTCCCCCTACTAAAGGGACACCATCATACTTTGGGATTTTAACCTCCACTGGACTGAATCCCCAGTACCAGATAATGCTCACCTGCTAAAGACGCATCAACTTGAGCAAGCCATCTCCTCCCCTACCAGATACAACTCCCACTCCCCCAACCACTTCACTCCACCCTCGACTAGATTGCCACAAACTGGTTGAATCTTGTCATCCAAACAGGCACTATGGCTGACTCTGTCAGTGATCATACCCTTATGTATATCATTCTAACCACCAAATCAACACGTCCTCCCCACAAATTGCTATCTTTTAGGAAATTTGTATATCAGGATTATGACTTAGTGTTAAGGGATGCCTAGGCCATAAACTGGTCCTCACTCTAACAACTCAAAGATGTCTCCATGGCAGTGACGCTTTTCATTGAAGCTCTTTGCAGCCTCCAGGACAAACACTTCCCTATCACCACCAGGAGGATTAAAGGTGGCAACTCCCATTGTCCATCAAGTAAACTTCTAGCCCAAATAAAAGTAGGGACAAAACCTGGCAAGCTTTCAAGGTATCTCCCTTCCCCATTCATGGAATGCATACAGGCAACTTCAAAATTCCGGCAAGCAGACTGTGAAATCACTCAAGCGTAAATACTACACCAACCAACAATATGAGTCTCTTGGCAACCTTCACAAGTTCTGGGCCTCAATAAACTCCCTCCTCAAGCCAAAATCAAATAAACAAAAAATGGAACTTAACTCCCCCTCCATTCCCATTACTGACCCAGGCAAGATCACTGACAACTTCAATAGAATGTTCACCAACCCTACCTCCTGCACCAGCAAACTCCCTCCACAGCCTCCCTCTGTCCAGAAGAACCAGTAAAGCTGCCCACAGAAATCAAGCCCTGTCTTTTACTTCAGAGCCACTGCCCATAGCTTTACTGGCAAACTCCTTAAGACACAACCAGCCAGGAATAGCCCAGTCAGCGATGGTCTGTATCCCACCTTTCTGAATATCTCCTTCCTTGCCCTTGTAAGGCCATTGACCCACATATTTAACATTGCCCTCTTATCATCTGCTATGCCTGATTCATGGAAGTATGCACATATGGCCCCAATTTTCAAATCCAGTGATCCCGCTGCCCTGTCAAATCTCCCTCCGCCCACATCTCAGCAAACTATTGGAAAAGATCATTCACCATCAGCTATCCAAGCATCTAGATAGTTACAACCTCCTGAGCCCTCTTCAACATGGAGTAGTGCAATGTAATGGCTGTGGGGCAGCAGTCTTCCAGGAGTCTTTCTGGAGGCTGAGATGCTGCCCTATTTGCAGACAACTCTCTGCCCCGAGGGAGGAAGTTGCCTGTCTTCAGGCCACACTGGACAGTAGTAAGGGGACCTTCCCCCAGGCCACACTGGACGGTAGGAAGGGAACCTCCCCCATCCAGGGAGTGCCAGAGCCACCACCACTACCTCAGAGGTTGTGAAGAAAGCACAGCAGTTGGACCACAGTGAGCTCAGGGAGGGTGAGAATGGTGGAACAGAGGCACACCCAGTCAGTTATTCCACACCACAATCCATACACCATTCTGGGGGAGCATAGCTCCCCTATGGATGCACCTGCAGAGGAGATTAAGGAGGCTGAGGACAACTGTCACAAGGGAGGCCCACAGGAAGGAGGCAGAGGACACCACAAGGAAAGGAAGCAGCTCCTGGTGGGGGACTCAATTATTAGGGGGATAGAACTTGGGGAGCATGGAAAACTGAAGTAAGGTGCCTGCCTGGTGCCATGGCTTGGAGAGACAGGAAGTGCATCCTCAGGATCACGAGAACAGCTGCATGGGAATCTGAGTGGACATCATTGTCCACCTAGGGACAAATGACTTGGCTAATCATGAGATTAGAGCAGTGCAGAAGGACTTTGTAGAATCATGGAGGGCCTAAGACAAGTAGCACACACAATATCCTTCTCTGAGGTGCTGCCTGTCAATGGCATGAGTGAAGCGAGGCCTTTTAAACGCAGTTTAATGAATGGTTGAAAAATGGTGTGGGGCACAGGGTGGTTTCATTGGGGACTGGGGTTCCACCTGGAGGACACCAGCCTATACTGGCAGGATGGTCTGCATCTGTCCAGGAAGGAACAAGTCTTTGAGCAATCAGTTTAAAGGCTTCATTGGCAAGCTTTAAACTAGTCAAGGGGAGGCACTGATAAACAGCAGGAAAATCCCAGCCTCCCTACAAAACAGGGTACTAAATGAGAAAAAGACCGAAGTAGACAGGTCAGTGGGGGATGCTGCAAAAGAAGGTAAAGCCATCAAAAAATGGAGAGCAATGAGTACCAATGCCCGTAGTCTGAGTAACAAGCTTCCTGAATTAGTGGCCTTGATGGAGGAGGAACATCTGGATATCGTGGCAGTCACAGAAACATGGTACACACAAAACCATGACTAGGACATAAACATACCAGGATACACTATCTACAGGAGGGACAGGGAGGGTAAAAGAGGAGGAGGAGTAGCTCTTTATATAAGGGAAGGAATCAAGGCAACAGAACAAAAGGGAAACAGGGAGGAGAAGAAGCACTGTGGGTAAATTTGGAGACCGCAATGGCACCACAATCTGCACAGGGTTGTATACAGACCCCTTCTCAGGGAAGGAAATGGACAAGGAAATGATAGAAAGAATACTTAGAATGGCAGAAAAGGGGAGATATTGCTGATAGGTGATCTGAATATGCCAGATGTTAACTGAATGCAGTTGCAGCAGCCACTTCAAAGAGTGGGTTATTCTAGATGCCCTACAAGGGCATGCCTTAGACAACTAGTATTGGAGCCCACTCAAGAGGAGCAATCTTAGACCTGGTTCTCTCAAATGGAGATGAAGAGAGGATCACAGATGTGAAGTGGGTATCCATCTTGGAACTCGAGACCATCGAACAGTATGGTTCACAATAAACACAGCAATAGAGTCAAGCCATACAAAGGCAAAAGTACTGGACTTAAGGAGGGCTGACTTTGCCAAAATGGGTGAGTGCCTAAGGAATGCACTAGCAAATGGGCAGGAAGGAGGGGTGGAAGAACAATGAGGAATAATAAAAACTGCCATCACAGAGGTAACAAGCCTTTGTGTGAAGCAAATTAACAAAACCAAACGATGTAAGAAACCACTATGGTTCTCAAAGGAAGTGGCAGTGAAGGTTCAAGAGAAAAGAAAGCATTCAGGAAGTACAAGGAATCACAGAAGGAGCAGTACAGAGAACTGTATCAGTTAAAGCAAAAGGAAGCTGGGAAGGCAGTCAGAACAGCAAAGGCCCAAACTGAGGAAAAGATAGCCAACTCTGTTATGAAGGGGGATAAAACCTTTTATAGGTACATCAGGGAATGAAGGAAGACCAAGGGAGGGCTAGTGAGAGCTTAATAAAGAGGAGGGAGGGTGGGCAGAGGGTGACTGTGAAAAGGCAGAGATACTAAACAAATATTTTTGCTCATTATTTACAACGGAAGTGGGGGAGGTACCTAAAACAAACAGTAGAAACACTCTGGATACAGAAGTTGATACCAGCCCATTTACAGAAGAAAGGGTTCTGAAAGAACTCTTAAAACTGAAGGTGGACAAAGCAATGGGGCCTGATGGGATTCATCCCAGAATTCTAAAAGAACTAAGGGTAGAACTAGTGACACCACTGACTACCCTCTTTAACAAATCATGGAGAATGGGGTGGTACCCGAGGACTGGAGAAGGGCAGATGTGATTCCCCTTCACAAAAGTGGGAGCAAGGCAAAAGCAGAAAACTACAGACCTGTTAGTTTAACCTCAGTGGTTGGGAAAATGATGGAATCACTTCTGATGGAAAGAATTGTTGAGTATCTAGAGGCTAGAGGGGCTCAGGACCCAAGGCAGCATGGATTCACAGCAGGAAGGTCATGCCAGACAAATCTGATAGATTTCTTTGACTGGGTGACCAAAGTAGTAGATCAGGGAGGGGCTGTGGACATGGCCTACCTAGACTTCAGCAAGGCATTTGACACAGTCTCACACAAAAGATTAATATACAAGTTAGCCTGCCTGGGAATGGGTCCCAAGATGACAGCCTGGGTAAAGAATTGGCTGGAGAATAGGACACAGAGAGTAATAGTAAATGGAGTCCACTCTGAAAAAAGGGGGGGTTACTAGTGGGGTACCACAGGGTTCAGTAATAGGACCAGTCCTCTTCAATGTTTTTATAAGCGATATTGCAGAGGGACTGGAAGGAAAAGTATGTCTCTTTGCAGATGACACAAAGATCTGCAACAGAGTTGATGCACAACATGGGGTGGAAAGGATGATAAGGGACTTGGCAAGGTTAGAGGAATGGTCAAATGTATGGCAGCTTAGATTCAATGCTAAGAAGTGCAAGGTAATGCACCTGGGAAACAAAAACCCAGGGGAAGAGTACACAGTGGGGGGTGAGATACTAACAACAGCAAAAATGGAAAGGGACCTGGGGTAGTCATATCAGATGACCTAAAGGTGGGCAAGCAATGTGAGAGGGCAGCAAGGAGGGTTGGGGGATACTGGGATGCATAGGAGAGGCATCACCAGCAGAAAACAGGAAGTTATTATCCCTCTGTACAGACAGTTGGTGAGACCCCATCTGGAGTACTGCGTGCAGTTCTGGAGACCCAATCTCCGCAAGGATATAGACAGGATGGAGGCTGTCCAGAGGAGGGCAACTAAAATGGTGCAGGGCCTGCACCAGAAGACATATGAAGAGAGACTTAAGGAGCTGAATATGTATAGCCTTGAGGAAAGGAGAGAGGGGGGACATGATAGAAACTTTCAAGTATCTCAAGGGAATCAACAAAGTCCAAGAGGGTAGCATCTTTCAAAAAAAGAGGTGTGCAAGAACAAGGGGGCACAATGTGAAGATAGATGGGGCGGCTCAGAGGTAATTTAAGGAAGTATTTTTTCACAGAGAGGGTTGTGGATGCATGGAATGGCCTTCCAGAGGAGGAGGTTGTGGAGTCAAAATCAGTGGTGGAATTCAAGCATGCATGGGACAGTCATACGGCAATTCTAGGGGGTGGGGGTAGGAAGAAGTAGGCTGCTGGTTAACTAGGATCTGCAGCTTATCCAATGGGTAGGGAAATGGGCAGACTGGGTGGGCCAAGCGGTCCTTATCTGCCGTCAAAATCTATGTTTCTATGTTTCTATGGCTTCGACAAACACCGCAGCACCTGTTTGGCCTTGTCCCTTTTCTCCAACCATGTCCTTAGAAACATGGACATGGGTATGGCCACAGGTGCAGTGTTTGTGGAGCTGTTTAAGGCCTTTGACCTTGATGACTACCACTTCTCCAATCCACGCTGCTAAACCTAGACTGCTCCCCGGACACCACCGTTTGGTTCAGCAGCTACCTTGCTAAAAAGATCCCAGTCTTTTCTGATAGGCAAAGATACCTCTGCTGCATTGCGTATCCCCACTGGTGCTCCCCAGGCTCCATACTGGGGCCTCTACTATTCTCACTCTTCATAAATGATCACCCCACAGAAAGCATAAACTGTAATGCGCTCCTCTATGCAAATGACCTCATCATCTACCATAGTGCCAACTCCCTTGAATCTATATCTTCTACCCTCATGACAAGCTATGGAGCCACTCTGAACTGGTTTCTCTCCAAAAAAACTTCTTGTAAATGAGAAAAAAATGAAGGACATGCTCTTTGGTTCCAAGCCGTACCTCGCAAAAATTAAACCTTGTGTTATACATAGTCATCCTTGCTGGCCCTCCTCTCGACATTGTATCTTCCTTCAAATACCTAGGAGTGACTCTTGATCCCTCCCTTACCTACAGTATAATGACCACATTTGTAACATCATGAAGTGAGTCCACCAGAAGTTGGGGTAGCCTTCCATGTTAACCACCTCCTAACCTAAGATGCTCACTTTGCAATTGCCTAGGGAAATCTTCTGCCCAACCTGACTATTGCTCCCCATTGTCCTCCTCACTTCTTTCTCATTTAAATATCACATACAACTCTATCTGTCACTCTGCCCTTTAGGTCCCTTACTCCACTCATCACTGCTCTCTCTATATCAGTCCTTAGTCCGGCTCTCTCTGCAGGGCCCTTTTGAATATGCTATGGGATGTCTGGTTAACAACTCTCTCAGGAACTCACAAAAGTCCCCTTACTCCTAGCTTCTCACTGACAGGGTGGTAACTCAATACCTCAAGGTCTCTTCCACTCCCCCCTGGTGGTCTCCCAAGTATCTACTGCTATGTGGAACAAGGCTTTCTTTGTCTTTGCCCCCTCCTTTTGGAACAGACTACCACCTGCTATCTGAATGTTACCCTCTCATCAGTCCTTCAAATCAAAGCTAAGAGATTGGCTTATGTCGCAGGTCACCCATATCTGCTTCCTAGGAAACACCCTTGCCAGAAATCTGCCTTGGTGCACAGTGTGCCAACTGCCTTACTCCCAAATACTGGCTACTAAATAAACAATTGTCATGTTTGACATCATTGTGAAGATGTTGTTTGCTATAATGTAATCTCTTATGCACTGTATTGTAACCCTTGACTGGCTGAATAATGTCTTGATTTGCTGTAGGCATATTTCCTAGTTCTCTGCAAGCAGAGAAGCATTGTTTCTTTGTCATAAACTTGTTTTCATGTCCTTAACCCTTATCTTAAGATGCTGATGTTTATGTATCATTGTTTCTGACACCACTGTACTCACTGTATTATATGTTATCCACTGTATTATAACTTGCACCTATTATCTGTGCCACTGTACGGACTGGGTTGCAACTAAAAATGGTCCATTGGTTCAGTTTTCTTACCCGATTACCAAAAACATAAAGTGTTGTAATAACACCTTAACACATGCTTAATTAAACAGATGATTTCCTATTTAACCTGTTGGATTCTCTACAGTCAAAGCAGAGCCAGCGCCCTTGGTGACATTATTAACTGTCAGGAGCCTAAAACACATGGCATCCCCAGCCATTAATTACAGGCGGATTTACATATGAATAACTCTGGACTGCAAAGACTCACAGATAAACACAATTGCTCGCTCAAATTAGCTTTTTATGAAATTTCAGACATTAAAGCTGCACTGTCAGATTTTTCCAAGAATCTGTAATCTCACTTATCATTCTGAATTTAGGCTCTGTGGTGCTCCATATTTCATCCAGCAAGACACAACCATTTGTTTGTTTTTCTTCCTTGTACTTTTGTAAGAAATCCAAATATAACTTTGCCACTCTGTGCTGTGTAAGACCCCGCCTTTGGTTTGATAAGAACCTGCCCTTGGCTCTGCCTGCACTTCTAACAATGTCTAAAGCAGGTGGGGGAGGTGTGCAGCCACTATCAGTAATTCGATCCTACTTCCTTCCTCCTACAGTCCCTTTATATTCTGTTCCCCATTTCTGTCCCATTCTCCTTGTGCATGACAGCTAGTTTCATCCTGCCTGCAATCTTCCCCGAAGTCCTGCAATTTCACCTCAGAATGGCTAGAAAATTGGTAATTACAAATGATCTAATGCACAAAGAAACCTATTATGTATAGCTTTATGTATCTATCATTTATGTTGTACTGTAGCCTGCTGCACTTTTCACACATCGTATTTATTAGTTATCAGTGTGTCAGTGAGCACCCCATGAGCTTTAGGTGTCTACAAGTGCACTGATGATGAGACACACATTTGTTGTAACATTGCCTTGTAACACTGCCCATTTATACTTTTTGTAATGCACTCCTATGTCATGTTCCCTAATGCAGCACTTAATAATTTTTGTATGTATGCTATCTCCCTCCTGAGTCTTAATTGTTTCCTTGATGTAATGAATCCCACATTTCA
Organism: Neoceratodus forsteri; assembly: GCA_016271365.2. NCBI lineage: Eukaryota > Metazoa > Chordata > Ceratodontiformes > Ceratodontidae > Neoceratodus > Neoceratodus forsteri. Next base: position 472,544,007 of record CM057457.1, on the reverse strand, counting down.
GCACAATGATTTAGTGCTTACTAATATTGATATGCAATCACTCTCCTCAAAGTCCAGTGTCTCCAACCACACTGTAGTGTTTTGCTCCATGCTGATGTTTGTGATACAGATGTTTATAATAAATCCATGTTCCCTTTCCATGATGCTGACTTTTACTTCTTTGAGATCACCCTTCCCTATGTCCAAGGCTGCCAGTTCATGCGCCATATATACCCCCACCAAAAAAAGCACATGCTTAGTGGTCTACTTGACTGAACCACCTGCTATCATGCACGATGTACCCACCACCTTCCACGAAACCCCATGCCATCACCTTGACACATTGCCCCTAACACCAACACCTCTGTTTGGTGACTGCGCTGTGCATGTGTACTGTTGAAGTTCACTATATGGTTAACGGAGTGTAGATTCCCACTCACTGACAGTCAGTCGTCAGCTCGTAGTGGTGGTGAGAAGGATGATATGCAGCCTGCAGCTCCTTCAGGGTTCAGTTGTAGTAAGTGTTGTGAGGTGGTGTGAGGGTGGTTGCACTAGATCACCATTAATTTGTTGTGTGAAGAATTTGTATTACTGTATACATTTTTTTTTGGGTGGTGGGGGGTACAGGAACATGAAGATTTTCCATACCATTTTGTGAACAACATTACCTAAATTCAACTATCTATGCAATGTAAAGATGCACTGAATAGTGGTGCATCTCTTATCTCCTTTGTTTACAGGCAATGCATTTCATCATGTTCTACCACCTCTGAGACAGCATGGTGAGAATGAGATTTAAAAATGAAACTATTGCTGCTGCTTGCTGCATATTCTCATTTTCCTAAGTGTAACCCCCTTATAAATGGGGGTTTACTAGAATGCCTCTAGTGGTCTATTTAAGAGCTGCCAGCTTGCTGACCCAGTCAGTTTACTAAGAAGGGAAGGGACTGTGGGTTCTCTTGCTCGAGTCCCGGCTGAGCCGCGTGGTAGGTGCTCTATTTTTGCCATTGCTAAGTAGGCAAAGTGGGCCCCTTATTGGGCTGTGGCATTTATGTATTATATGTTGACTGAGTATTAAGGAATGTAGTTTGTCTAAACTGTTTTCCCTTGCAGCGGGGACTTTGTGCATTTTGGCCCTCTATTTTGGACCTGGACTGTCTATGGGGTCCAATGAGGATCCAGGGGCACTTAAAATGGAGCATTGTGCAGCCAATTAGGGCTGGGACTGTTTTGGGAGCCAGCTGCCAATGGTAGGTATGGCCCGTGATCTGAGAACTGAAGTCCAGAAGGTGGCTCCTTTTTTGCACCAATAGAAGGAGGTAGAGGGGATTGGCTGCGGGAGCCCTCAAATAGCATTGTGTCGTGCCTGAATGAGGACCCCCTGCTTAATGGCTGAGGGAGCAGAGTCGTCGTGGCCGTGAGGAGAGAACAAGCTCGGGGCTCCTGCGCTGCTGGAAGTGCATGTGGAAGGCTAAGAAGTCAGGCAACAGTATCGCCAGAAGGAGCTGGACAAGATCCGCTGTGGCATGCAGGCAGAGGAGGCTGCATATGTGACAGCTACCTACCAGGCTCACCCTGTAGAGGACTGGAGAATCTGCTTCAATCGCGCTTGGTCTGTCAGCAAAAATGAAGCTGCGTTGCATTACCCAGTTCGTGCAGTGAAAACGTTCGGGAGTTTAAAGCAGCTGCCTGGTATGGTACCCCGCTGTCCTACATATAAATGCGTGTAGAAGTGTTTGGATTACAGGCCTGTGTCCTGCAAGTGGTGTGAGAGGCATCCTTCTACAGGAGTCATGAGTACTAAATCAGGGTAGCTCCCTGTCAGCAGTTCTATTGAGGGCAAGTGTGGTCTGGCTGCTCCACTGGCCACCGGAACTGAGCCTGCTGGCCCTAAGATCTCTTGGGATAGCACCACCTGGGGGTTACATAAGCACTGATAGTTGTGGATCAGCTGCTGTTTGAATCATCTTGGCCATGCCTGGTTAATATTTTTTTTGGGGGGTGGGTTGCTTGAGGGGTGACTGCAAGAAGTTGACAAAAGGGCAAGTAATGACTAAGGTGATAGTTGTGACTCATTTTTTCAAAACCTCAAATTAATACCATAAGTATAAACACAATATTGTATGTTCCCGGTCAATCAGCAATGGTTTTGTTCACACTGTTATACTACTGATACCCCCTCTTGCTGAGTAGCACAATAGTGTCAGTTTCAATGGTTGACACACAATTAGACAGTAGTGAGGGGAAGAAACTGGCTTAGCATGCAACCATGGCCATTGGGGCGGGTGATGAGAGACAATGGGAGGTGAAATGACGTACAAGTGGGAATTGTTGTTGCGAGACCAGGACAACTTTCATCCAACAGGAGGCGAGCAACTATGGTAGGTGGACATTTCCACAGCACTAGCAAAGTGACCAGAAGTGTCCATGGGAAGCCTCGAGAGGGGGTGGGCATTGGTTGGCATGCTAAGTCTCTTCAGTCATGTAAACCCGCTACACCCGTTGGTATAAGAGGTGAGCGGCGGATGGGAGGATGCAAATGATGATGAGATATCATTGATGTTAAGACAGGGAACTATTACAGCTGTGCAGGTACAAACCAGGCAGGGTGAAGTAACAAAGCAGAGGGACACATCAAGGAGATTGGGGGCATTGAGGCAAATACGGCTCAGGAGTGGTGGAAGACAGTAGGTTCAGGAAAAAGAAGGAAGAAGTTGGATATTGTGGGCCTACATTCAGATGTGGGCACAACAAACATGTGAAGGACAAGCCTGGGTGTCCAGCATGAAAACAGTTATGCACCCCTCATCACACTGACAGGGGAAGGAAGCCACTGATAGGAACCACTGGAGGAACGAGCAGGAGCAAGGAGGAAAGGAGACACTCCCTTGGAGGATGGTTCCGGGGCACACAATCTGGGAGACATGGGGGAACTTTTCTTGGGAGCTTTGAAATTTCCCCCAAACAAGAAAGTAATTTTTTGAGGGGGGGCACCTGGAGGAGACACAAGTAAAGCGAGAAAAGGGGTGGCATTGGTCAAGATGGAGGGGAAATGAGCTGGGGGGGGGGCCAATGCTTCTGTTGGAGATACTGGGTTGCCCCTAAGCATCACTGGCAAAAGAAAGGAGACTCCGGGTGGTGGCTCAGTGAGGAGGAAGCTCTATAGACATGACGGGGGGTGGGGCCTTGCTCCGGCAGTACAAACTGTCATTGTCCACAGTGATCCTGCAGGATGTAATGGAACCAAGGAGGTCAGGACAAACAGAGATATGGGTTCGAGCCTGGGTGATGGACATGGTTTGTGCAGGAGGGAGGGTAGAGAAGACAAGCAGGCTAATGTAGGGGGATGGGGGGACACACAGATAGTGAGTGGCAACAGGGATAATGAGGCAGTGAGAGTGATGCTCTTGGGTGACTCCTTGACTGCCCGGGACACCAGAACCAGGAGAGCCGGTGTCCACCAGAGGACTCTCAGTGAAGCTGGGAGGTGAAGAATAGTGAAGGGGGGAACCAGGAATGGCTACCTCATTGAAACAGGGATGTATACCTGTGATCCATGACTCCGACTGGGCTGACGTAAGTGATGACGAGCCATGGATCACTTAGGGTGAGCAGATGCTTACCTGTATATGGCCCGCTGACAGACAGGAATGGCATAGCAGTCTTTGTCTGCCATGAATATCCATTTTTCTATATTTGTGTCATCATTCCGTGTGTGCAGGTTCCAGTTTTCCTCTTGTGCTATGTACCCTGTGTTACACTTTGTGGTGTGCGTCCACTCCGAGTGCTTTTACCGTCCACCCAAAATTAAAAAAAGAAACAGACACTGATATTTGTTTTTCTCACCATGGTATTCACCTTGCTACAACATAATTATACTTATTTTCTGTTCTTCTGCTTTGGGTGTGTGTGTATGGGGGGGTCATTTGGTAGTCCCATTGTGTATAAATGCATCACTTGCTGTCAGTTGACTGCACTCATTATGACTCCCACTGAGTCTCAATCAGGGGCTATTCTCACCTGCTTACCCTTGGTAATGTGCTTCAGTTTATGTGTTTGAGTACAGCATCATCACACAGACAATTGGCTCATCAAGCTCAATGTAGTAGTTTGACCTCACTGCAAAGCACCATGAATTGAGCACATAACTGTGTCTTTGGCATCAGATTGCCAGTCACGCTGTCAGACATAAGCGTGTTCCTTAGTGGCCTATTTGTTTGTACTATGAAACACAATTCTGCTGGGGATGAGTACTGTGAAATTATCCACAGTGGTCAATATATCTATGTTCCACTGTCCCGGTGTCACAATTGGTTTAAGCATTGTACGCCACACCTCGCACTGCACCGTCAATCCGTGTTGGTTTAGTAAGTGAAGCTGATGCACCACCCATCGTTGGCAAGGGGGAGAAGTCAGGACACAGACCGGAGGAGGCAGAAGGGGGGAATAGCTGGGGGGGGCTAGGGGAGAGGGAGCATTTTTGAGGCAGTGAAAAGAGCACGCAGAAAGAGAGAGAGAGAGAGGGAGAGAGCCCATAAAGGAGTCAGTCATAATTCTGGAGGACTCTATAGTAAAGGGGATCATATGATAGTGGTGAACTGGGGACAGGACAAGCAGCATCTGGGTAGAGTGCATGCCTGACATGACAGCAGCATATTGATCATTGTGTACAGAAGGTGGTGGGGAACCACACATCATCGTTCACCGGGGAACACGTGCTCTGGAAGTAAGGCATATACAGGAGGTTCAGCACATATTCAGAGCAGTGTGGAAGCAATGCCAAGATGATGGAAGCAAAGTGGCATTCTGAGTCATTATGCCATAGACAAGTACATGTACAGACTGAGAAAGTGGGACTGTGGACTTCAGCAAGTGGTTGATTACAATGGTTTGCCTTTCATAGGTGCTTAAAACTGAGTGTGGGTAATTCTGCTTTCTCGGTGCCAGCCCAGCATCGCTGATTTATTTATTTTTCTTAAATGTTTCAACATAGAAACATAGACTTTGATGGCAGATAAGAACCGCTTAGCCCACCTAGTCTGCCCATTTCCCTACCTAGAGGATAAGCTGCAGATCCTATTTAACCAACAGCCTATTTCTTCCTACCACCCCCACAAAAATTGCCTTATGTCTGTCCCATGGATTCGTGAATTCTCCCACAGTTTTAGACCCCACAGCCTCCTCATGAAGGCTGTTCCATGCATCCATCCCCTTCTCTGTGAAAAAATACTTCCTCACCATGCCCCTCAGCCATTGCATTTTGTTTGCCTATTCCTCCCAGCCATTAACCAACCAATGGCCTGACACTGTCTCTAAAGCCACCTCCCCCAATCTTCTAATAATGTCCCCTTGTTCTTGCACATCTCTTTTTCTGAAGGTTGCTACCCTCTTGGACTTCATTGATTCCACTGAGGTACTTAAAAGTTTCTATCATGTCCCCCCTCTCCCTCCTTTCCTCAAGGGTATACATATTAAGCTCTGTTATTCTCTCCTTGTCTGGCTTCCCTTGCAGACCCTGCACCATTTTAGTTGCCCTCCTCTGAACTGCCTCCATCTTATCTATGTCCTTGCAGAGATGGGGTCTCCAGACCTGGATGCAGTACTCAAGATGTGGTCTCACCAACTGTCTGTACAGGGGGATAACAACTTCCTGTTTTCTGCTGGTGATGCATCTCCTAAACATCCCAGTATCCCCCAGCCTCCCTACCACTTTCTCACATTGCTTGCCAACCTTAAGGTCATCTGATATGATTACCCCCGGCCTCTTTCCATTTTTGTTGTTATTACTACAACCCCCCCTTTGTGTAATCTTCCCCTGGGTTGTTGTTTCCCAGGTGCATTATTTTGCACTTCTTTGCATTGAATCCAAGCTGCCATACTTCTGACCATTCCTCCAACCTTGCCAAGTCCCTTCTGATCTTTTCCATGCCTCCTTGTGTATCAACCCTGCTGCAGATCTTTGTGTCATCTGCAAAGAGGCATACTTTTCCTTCCAGTCCCTCTGCAATGTCACTTATAAAGACATTAAAAAGGACTGGACCCAGTTCTGAAACCTGCGGTACCCCACTAATGACCCCTCTTTCTTCAGAGTGGACTCCATTTACAATTAATTTCTGTGTCCTGTTGTCCAGCCAATGTTTTACCCAGGCTACCACCCTGGGACCCACTCCCAGGCTTGTGAATTTGACTATTAATCTTTTGTGTGTGACTGTGTCAGATAGCTTGCTAAAGTCTATGTAGGCCATGTCCACAGCCACTCCCTGGTCTACTACTTTGGTCACCCAGTGAAATAAATCAATTAGATTTATCTGAAATGAACTTCCCGCTCTGAACCCATGCTGCCTTGGTTCCTGTGCCCCACTATCCTCTAGGTACTCAACAATTCTTTCCTTCAGAAGTGATTCCATCACTTTCCCTACCACAGAGGTAAAACTGACAGGTCTGTAGTTTCCTGCCTCTGTCTTGGTACCACTTTTGTGAAGGGGAATCACATCCGCCCTCCTCCAGTCCTCAGTTACTACACCATCCTCCCGTGATTTGTTAAAAAAGGGTAGTCAGTGGTGTCACTAGTTCTCTGCTTCATTCTTTTAGAATTCTGGGTTGAATTCCATCTTACTAACATACTAATTTCCAGCCAATTCAGCCTTACGGTCCATCAAGTCTGCTCGAACTTCAGATCCCTAGTTAGGTACCGAGGCCCTCCCCCCTTGTGTTCCAGAAACTCATATCATCCATCCCCCCCCGGCCAGGCCATCATCTGATACATCTGCTTTCTGTGTCTGTCCCACTCTCTCTTGAAGCCCTCCATTGTAGATCTCTGAACCAGCTCACCAGGCAGCACGTTCCAAGGATTCACCACCCTCTCAGTGAAAAACCTCCTCCTCTTTTCCCCTCACCCTTCCACCTTCCAACTTCAAACCATGCCCTCTTGTGATACCTCCCTGCTTTAATCTCAAGATCCCCTCTGTGTTTACCCTATTTATTCCCTTGAGGTACTTGAAGACCTCAATCATGTCCCCCCTGTCTCTCCTCTCCTCCAATGAAAACAGGCAGAGCTCCTCAAGTCTGTCCTCATAGGTCAAATCCCCTAGTCTTCATATCATCTTAGCTGCCCTCCTCTGTACCCTCTCCAGGAGCTGTATGTCCCTCTTCAAGTGTGGTCTCCAGTACTGTACACAGTACTCAAGGTGTGGTTTAACCAATCCATTGTACAGCAGCAGAATCACTTCCCTGCTCCTTGAGGTGATCCCCTTACGATGCATCCCAACATCCTGTTTGCTTTGCTAGCTGCTTTCCTGCACTGCTCGGAGTTATTCATACATGCATCCACTATGACCCCTAGGTCTTTTTCCCCTGTTGAGACCTCCAGTGCCTCCCCTCCCAGGGTGTACCTGTGTTTAGGGTTTCCCCACCCAGATGTAACACCTTGCACTTGGTGATATTGAAATTTAATTTCCATGTGCGAGCCCACCTTTCCTTGGTGTCCAGGTCCCATTGCAGGGCCAACCTCCCCTCTTCCCCCTCAAGTAATGCTCCCATCTTGGAGTCGTCAGCAAAGACTCATTTCACACCCTATACCCTCCCTGATGTCCGAAATGTATGTATTAAACATGATTGGACCCAGGACCGAGCCCTGCGGTATCCCAGTACCGACCTCTCTAGGGTTCGAGAGCTCCCCACCGACCACTACTCTATGAGTGCGGCCTGCTATCCAGTTTTCAATCTATCTGACCATCAAAGGGTCTACTCCCAACCCCATCAGTTTCTCCACCAGACCATTGTGGGGGACAGAGTCGAATGCCTTGCTGAAGTCCAAGAATAATACATCCACAGGCTTTCCTTTGTCCAGTTCTGATGTTACCCATTTGTAGAACTCCACAAGATTGGTTTCACATGATCTACCTGGCACAAACCCATGTTGCTGACTATCCAGACCTCCCACCTCCTCCAAGTACACCCCGATCATTCCTTTAGTATACTCTCCATTAATTTTCCCACCCCTGAGGTCAAACTGATGGGTCTATAGTTACCTGGTACTTCCCTTGACCCCCCTTTATGGATTGGCACCACACGTGCCTTTCGCCAATCCCTAGGTACCCTCCCTGTCTCAAGCGACCTGTTGAAGAGCACTGCCAGGGGTGCAGCCAGTATGTCCGTCAATGCCCATAGTACTCTAGGATGAATGCCATCCGGCCCCAGAGATTTATCTTTCTTTAGGCCCTTAAGGGCTAACCACACCCTTTCAGTGGAGATAGCATCATTCATCCCCTCCACCTTACTGGCCTTTTTATCCTTATCCTGATGTGACACCCCTGGGGTACCTGTCCCTCGCTCTTGCTCCATTTCTGCTGCTCCCCTGATCCCACTCACTACTGCTTCTATCCCCATCATGCCTTGCTTTGTAGCTATCCCATCCCCCTCCCTATCTTGCCCCATTGCTTTGTCCACCTTCTGTTTTACGAGTTCTTTCAGAACCCTTTCTTTTGTGAAAAGACTTGGATTGACCCCCCTATCCAGAGTGCTTCTGTTAATTGCATTAGGCACATCCTCCACCTCCTGTTTTGTGAATGCTGAACAGAAGTATTCCTTCAGTATCCCTGCTTTTTCACTTTGCATCTCTGCCCATCCACCGTCCATTTTATTCAGCTCACTATCCCTCCCTTTGTCTTTCTATGGTCCCTGATATACAGTACCTATAAAAGGTTTAATCCCCCTTCTTAACTGAATTGGCTATCTTTTCCTCAGTTTTGGCCTTCGCAGTTCTGATTACCCTTCCTGCTTCCTTCTGCCTTAACTGGTACTGTTCTCTGTCCTGCTCCTTCTGTGTTTTCTTATACTTCCTAAATGCTATATTTTTCTCCCTAATCTAACATAAGCAATACTGAGCAACAATTTGCTCACCTCCAAGGGCCACACGGGTGCAAATTGGATGAATAATTAGATGTACAGTTAAACATTTTACATTTTCAAGAAATTACATATTCAATTACAAATGTAACAAGACATACAGTTACAAATCATAGCATCAATAATTTTACAATCGCATTTGTGACATAACATACAGTTAAATAGATCATACCTGAGGAACAGGGTTCCCATTCATGCATAGATGTACCTGAATCACGTAACAAAATCAAAATTCATGTACATCTATGTGAACAGAGGGTGCGCTGCACGTAAAGGCATTGCAGTGTTTTCTGAATGCACACATGTGCAATATTTACTTGCAGACAGCAGACTCTATGGTAAAACTGCGTTTTTCCCCCTCAGCAGCAGCGCCTTTCCTCTTGGCAGCAGCGGATGATTGGTCCAGAGACTCCTCACTCCAGAGACAGAGTGAGCCACCACCTTCGTTTGACTGGTTCAGACTGACGCCCACCCAAAGGCCATTACAATAGCATGTACAACTTCGATTGGTGCAGAGGTACAAACTTCAGAAAATGCACTCTATCCCCATATGCCATCTCAATTGTGGGCATGTGCCTATATACTGCAGGCACAAGCTGTGGGGGAACTGTGTGTTGTAGAGAGAGGTGAACCATCTCTTAGTAACATGGCAATATAGTAAATGAAAGCATATAAGGACTACTAGGCTCATCCAGTCTTCCCATATTCCCTGCCTACATCCACTGACCCTATTCTGTCATTGGCTTAGTCTTCTCCTTCCTACTTCTAGTTCTCTTTGTGCCTATCCCATGCATGTTTGAGTCCCACTACTGTGCTAGCTACCACTACTTTCTGTGGTAGTTTATTTAGTTTAACATGTATCCACATAGGTACAAACTTGCGCTAGCCCACGGGTCAAAATGATAATCTTTACTGTACCATACTATTTTGCATTTCATGTAAAATATGTTTTGGATGCCGATGTCAAGACCTCGATATGTACACCAACTGTGCCATTGTATATTTCAGATGCTGTTGTTTTGCTCCAGTCACTGTACATGCTGGCAGGTGAATTCAAATCGTAATTTTTATCCCTTCTGTAGTGCTAGTCTTTGCCTACTGTACATCACACTAAGTATTTCTGCTTGATCCATATAAAAGAAGTTGTGGATTGCTTATTTAAAATTGAATATTCATGAGGATTGTTTGCTATAAGAAGCAAAGTGCACTGCAGTGCTACACACACTTACATATGTTGCACACATGCATCAGAGCAGTGCAAGAAGCATTTTTGGAGATGGGGATGGGCCTTAGACCAATAGAATGCATGGTAACCTTCTCTGAGGTGCTGCCTGTCTATGGCATGGGTGAGGCTCGGGTGCTCCACACCATGGGATTCAATCAGAGTTTGAAAAACTGTTTCAGAGCTCAGGGTTTGGCTTCATTGGGGACTGGGGGTCCACCTGGAGGCATGCAGGCCTATACTGGCGTGATGTTCTGCATCTGTTCCGGAGTGAAACCAGGATCCTAGGGGATAGGTTTAAATGATTCATTGGCAAGCATTTGAACTAGCCAAGGGGGGAGGCTACGTCGCTACATCCATGTCCTATTTGCTTTACCTGCTGCCTTGTCACACTGTTTCCCTACCTTGAGGTCATCAGAGATGATAACCCCAAGATCCCTTTCCTGTTTGGTGCATGCTATATCCTCACCCCCCAACTGATATATTGTGCCAGGGTTTTTGTGCCCCATATGCATTATCTTGCACTTCTTTGCATTGAATTTCAATTGTCAAACCCCTGACCATTCTTCAAGTTTCTGCAGGTCCCTTCTCATTCTGTCTACACCCTCTGGTGTGTCTACTCTGTTACAGAGCTTTGTGTCATCAGCGAACAGTGAAATTCTGCCTTCTAGGTCCTGCGCAATGTCACTGATGAAGATGTTGAATAGGACCGGTCCCAGCACTGATCCCTGTGGTACCCCACTGGTCACTCTTCCCTCTGTGGAGTGACAGCCATTTACCACCACCCTCTGTGTCCTGCCACCCAGCCAGTTACCTACCCACCACACTACTGTCCTGCCCACATCCATATTCCCCAGTTTGTGTAATAGTCTTCTATGTGGCACAGTGTCAAAGGCCTTGCTGAAGTCCAGATAGGCCATGTCCACTGCCCTCCCCTGATCCACCTCCCTAGTCACCCAGTCAGAAAATTCAACAAGGTTGGTCTGACATGACCTCCCCCTGGTGAAACCATGCTGCCTTGGGTCCTGTAGTCCATTGACAAATAGATGTTCCACCAATCTCTCCTTCAGTAGTGCTTCCATGATCTTCCCCACTACCGAGGTGAGGCTGACTGGTCTGTAGTTCCCTGCTTCCTCTTTGTTCCCGCTTTTGTATAAGGGGACTACATCTGCTGTCCTCCAGTCTTTGGGTACCTCCCCTGTTTCTAACTAACATACTAACATACTAAAATGCCAGCAGAATAGGCCTAACGGTCTTTCGTGTCTGCTCGTTTGGTCATCCAAAACCCTGGTAGCTGATCTTGCTTCCCCCATTGCCCTATCTTGCTTCTCCCTTACCTATCCTGGATTTCTCACTGCACTGGACTTTGCTTCCAGAACCCTTCCCCTGTACCTGTCCAACCCTCTTGAACCCCTTCACTTCTCTGCCTCCACCATTCCCTGGCAGCGCCTTCCATAGCTCCACCACCCTCTCAGTGAAATAGCACCTCCTCCTTTCTCCTCTCAATTTCTCCCCCATCTTCCACCCATGCCCTCTAGTTGCCCCTTCCTTCACAGCACCTGACTGCTCCTGCCCTATTTACCCCATTCATGTACCTGAAGACCTCTATCATGTCCCTCCAGTCCCTTTTGTCTTCCAATGTGTACATATTTAGCTCTTCACAATCATTTTGGTTGCCCTACTCTGGACCCTCCAGGAGTTCAGTGTCCTCTTTAGGTGTGGCCTCCAAACTGCACACAGTACTTGAGGTGGGGCCTCACCAAGCAGTTTTACAGAGGAGTATCACTTCCTCCTTCTGGAATACTGCTGAGTTTCAGGCATTCATGACAGAGGGATGTGACATAGCTGCCATTACCGAGACATGGAGTGAAATGTAACCATGCATTTGATTGGCATTAGGTTGCCATTACGGGATGCATTGTAGCATCACCCTGTCATTATGATGGTCTGCAGAAGCAAACTAAAGTTAATGTACATGAGCATACTATTTTGGTCACTGTGTCCTTATCTGATGTCACTTGTTACTTGCTATGTTTAAATGTATTAGGTGTGTGGTATACACGCTGAAGCCAAAATATCAGTCATGAATAGAGTTGGGTGATGGCTGACACAAACTTTCATTGCCATAGTCAGTACCTGCAGGCCCCATGACACCAGTCCATTTTCAGAATCCACTGTTGAAAATGTACATAGAAAGATAAAATGAGCAGGTTATGCTAACACAGCCTGAGAATCAAATGTCAAGCCATCATCAAGTATCACACCCAGATTCGTTATCTGTTCTGTAGGTAGAAATGGTATTCCCCAGTACAAGACAGTGTTTATCCCAATGAGCCCTGCCACACCACGACCACTCTGATCCACCACCAGCACCTCAGTCTTGTCAGCATTGAGTCTTAGCTGTTATACCATAGATGCAACTCCAAAATATATGTCGGCAATAAGTAGACGTGGGGTGTCCATACAGGCTGCTGTACTGCAGAGAGGAGCATGGTATGTCAATGATGTCTAAAGTGTTTATTACTCTTTTTGGTGGTACTGTGCCAAATGGCTTACGAAAGTCTAGGTAGGCAATGTCAACGGAGCATCCCTTGTCTACTACTTCACTCACCCTGTAAAAGAAATCCATTTGTTTCATCTGACAGGAACCTCCTGCTGTGAATCCATGCAGCTTCACGTCCTGTGATCCACTAGCCTATAGGTACTCAACATTTATTTTCTTCTGAAGTGATTTCATCATTTTCCCTATCACCAATGTCAAAACTGACATTGGTGCCAGGGTTTTTGTGCCCCATATGCATTATCTTGCACTTCTTTGCATTGAATTTCAATTGTCAAACCCCTGACCATTCTTCAAGTTTCTGCAGGTCCCTTCTCATTCTGTCTACACCCTCTGGTGTGTCTACTCTGTTACAGAGCTTTGTGTCATCAGCTAACAGTGAAATTCTGCCTTCTAGGTCCTCCATAATGTCACTGATGAAGATGTTGAATAGGACCGTCCCAGCACTGATCCCTGTGGTATCTCACTGGTCACTCTTCCCTCTGTGGAGTGACAGCCATTTACCACCACCCTCTGTGTCCTGCCACCCAGCCAGTTACCTACCCACCACACTACTGTCCTGCCCACATCCATATTCCCCAGTTTGTGTAATAGTCTTCTATGTGGCACAGTGTCAAAGGCCTTGCTGAAGTCCAGATAGGCCATGTCCACTGCCCTCCCCTGATCCACCTCCCTAGTCACCCAGTCAAAAAATTCAACAAGGTTGGTCTGACATGACCTCCCCCTGGTGAAACCATGCTGCCTTGGGTCCGTAGTCCATTGACAAAAGATGTTCCACCAATCTCTCCTTCAGTAGTGCTTCCATGATCTTCCCACTACCGAGGTGAGGCTGACTGGTCTGTAGTTCCCTGCTTCCTCTTTGTTCCCGCTTTTGTATAAGGGGACTACATCTGCTTCCTCCAGTCTTTGGGTACCTCCCCTGTTTCTAACTAACGTACTAACATACTAAAATGCCAGCAGAATAGGCCTAACGGTCTTTCGTGTCTGCTCGTTTGGTCATCCAAAACCCTGGTAGCTGATCTTGCTTCCCCCATTGCCCTATCTTGCTTCTCCCTTACCTATCCTGGATTTCTCACTGCACTGGACTTTGCTTCCAGAACCCTTCCCCTGTACCTGTCCAACCCTCTCTTGAACCCCTTCACTTTCTCTGCCTCCACCATTCCCCTGGGCAGCGCCTTCCATAGCTCCACCACCCTCTCAGTGAAATAGCACCTCCTCCTTTCTCCTCTCAATTTCTCCCCCCCATCTTCCACCCATGCCCTCTAGTTGCCCCCCTTCCTTCACAGCACTCTGACTGCTCCTGCCCTATTTACCCCATTCATGTACCTGAAGACCTCTATCATGTCCCTCCAGTCCCTTTTGTCTTCCAATGTGTACATATTTAGCTCTTCACAATCATTTTGGTTGCCCTACTCTGGACCCTCTCCAGGAGTTCAGTGTCCCTCTTTAGGTGTGGCCTCCAAAACTGCACACAGTACTTGAGGTGGGGCCTCACCAAGCAGTTTTACAGAGGGAGTATCACTTCCCTCCTTCTGGAATACTGCTGAGTTTCAGGCATTCATGACAGAGGGGGATGTGGACATAGCTGCCATTACCGAGACATGGAGTGAAATGTAACCATGCATTTGATTGGCATTAGGTTGCCATTGCGGGATGCATTAGTAGCATCACCCTGTCATTAAGGATGGTCTGCAGAAGCAAACTAAAGTTAATGTACATGAGCATACTATTTTGGTCACTGTGTCCTTATCTGATGTCACTTGTTACTTTGCTATGTTTAAATGTATTAGGTGTGTGGTGCATACACGCTGAAGCCAAAATATCAGTCATGAATAGAGTTGGGTGATGGCTGACACAAACTTTCATTGCCATAGTCAGTACCTGCAGGCCCCATGACACCAGTCCATTTTCAGAATCCACTGTTGAAAAATGTACATAGAAAGATAAAATGTGAGCAGGTTATGCTAACACAGCCTGAGAATCAAATGTCAAGCCATCATCAAGTATCACACCCAGATTCGTTATCTGTTCTGTAGGTAGAAATGGTATTCCCCCAGTACAAGACAGTGTTTATCCCAATGAGCCCCTGCCACACCACGACCACTCTGATCCACCACCAGCACCTCAGTCTTGTCAGCATTGAGTCTTAGCTAGTTATACCATAGATGCAACTCCAAAATATATGTCGACAATAAGTAGACGTAAGTGGGTGTCCACATACAGGCTGCTGTACTGCAGAGAGGAGCATGGTATGTCAATGATGTCTAAAGTGTTTATTACTCTTTTTGGTGGTACTGTGCCAAATGGCTTACGAAAGTCTAGGTAGGCAATGTCAACGGAGCATCCCTTGTCTACTACTTCACTCACCCTGTAAAAGAAATCCATTTGTTTCATCTGACAGGAACCTCCTGCTGTGAATCCATGCAGCTTCACGTCCTGTGATCCACTAGCCTATAGGTACTCAACATTTATTTTCTTCTGAAGTGATTTCATCATTTTCCCTATCACCAATGTCAAAACTGACAGGTCAGAGAGGGGGATATGTATACAAAACCTTTGTGGACTGTGATGGGATTTCCATTTTCTATAAGGTGACCCACAGTGCCTACTGTCATCCCTTTTAACCATTTTGTTCCACTGCCTTTATCCCGTCCCTTTCACATAGAGCTACTCCTCTCCCTCTTCTGCATGGCATGTCCCTCCTGCATGTTGTGTAGCCTGGTATGTTACCTCCACAGTCTTTGTTCTCTGTGTAACATGTTTCTGTGACTGTCACGAGATCCGTGCATCCTCCTTCCATCAAGTCCACCAGTTCAGGTCCCTTGTTTCCCTGACTACATGCATTCTTACTCATTAGCCTCCATTTCTTTATGTCCTATCCCCTTTTCCCCAACCCTGTCCTTATTGCCTTTTGTCATTTTCTCAATTTACCCATTCCCTTCTCCATATCAACTTCTCTATATTGGTATTTACTGCACTAATTACCGTTATTTCTTTGGGTGGGGGTGCTTGGACTTCCCTACACCTTGTCCATGTCTCCGCCCGTGGCTAGTACAAATGCTTGCCAATGAAGCATTTCAACCTATCACCTAGTGTCTTGTTTCCCATTTTGGACAGATGCCAACCATCATGAAAATATAGTTTCTAATCACTCCAGGTCTACCACCAGTACCGAATGAAGCCAAAGACAGTATCTCGGCTCAGCTTTTTCAATCACTGATTGAATCCCATGTTGTGGAGCACATTAGCCTGACTCATGCCATGGACAGGCCGCACCTCCCATACTGTTACCATGCATGCTGCCTGATTAAGGATCAGCGACAAATCCCCAAACTCCATCAGCATTGCTCTTATCCCTTTCACCGTCAATTACTTTGTCCATATGTGGACAATGACATCAACATCCCTCCACCATGCAGGTGCTCCAGGGATCCTCAATATTTGCTCCCTGTCACGTCGAAGCTATTACACCATGCTGGGTCCTTACCTCCCTCTAGCCTTCCTCCAATGGAGGCGCTTGTTGATTTTTGTGTAGAGATCGCTCTTCACAGCCCTGGGTTAGCATTCAACATACTGGAATGCAGACATCATGTTTTATCACAGTCACAGTCTCAGCCAACCAGTGATTCACCAGAGTGGTGTGTGTGCCAAAAGTGCCGGTTAATGTCATTGCAAGTTGAGAGAGTCTGCAGTGGATTATGTCCTGGAGACTGCATTTCAGAATTACCGGTACATTGTACTGCATCCGGTGCCTGCTTCTTTGCTCCTGTCTAACCTGTGCACTGTCACTGTTATGCTACCAATGTGTTGCCACATGCATCTATCCATTTATAATATTTATCCTAATAAGTAAGCTGTGTCTTTGCATGCACTGTTCATGCCTCAATGCGATTTGACTTCACCTATTAATTGATTGATCAACACAGCCAAACGTGCAAGCATGTACACAAATGAACCCAGTCTAGTGCACAAGATGTGCTGTGGTGATGTTTGTTTAATTCCAATGTCCATTACGGTGTGTGGGTGACAAATGCGCAGCCGAGTGACTTCAGCACACAGGAACTGGGTGCATCCTCAATAACTCCCACCCTTGAGTGCCTTACTGCAATTATACAATGGACCCATCTGTTAGACGTAGAACATAGAAACATAGAATTTGACGGCAGGTAAGGACCGCTTGGCCCACCCAGTCTGCCCATTTCCCTACCTGATGGATAACCTGCAGATCCTAGTTAACCAGCAGCCTACTTCTTATCCTACTTTAATTATGTTGTTTTATAAGTGCATTTCATCAGACACGGGTAATGCATGATTTACCCATGGACATGTGACATGCGGTGATCAATGAGGTTACAGGATAGTCACACACCATTGTATAATTCAATATATTACATATGTTATGTGTTCATCATTACATTGATTGCATATGGAAACCTGTGAATGCCTTTCCTGTGTGAGTACTGTGTGATCTCTTCCCTTTCAAACAGTACATTCCTGCATTATGCTATGCTCACTTCTTCCATTTCCGGCTGTGTATGACCAATGAACTAGTGCAGTCTCTAGCCAATTTTTTAAGTATGGCATTTAAGATTCATTTAGCAGTAATGATTGTTCTGTTACCTGTTGTTCATGCGAAGCCTTGCACTACAGTCTATCATGCTCTGCCACTGATATGTGTGCCTTTCAATGTGCATCTGTTGTAATTGATCATTATTTCCTTTCTTTCAGGAGATGGATCATCTAGTATTGGACCCTGCTGTATTAACTTTGTCAGCAAGCTATTGGCAGTATATTTTTTCTTTCCCCCCTGATGCAGACACCAACCGATCTCGAAGGCATTTGGCATTCCATCAATACATATTATGGCATCTGGGACATCTTGGACAACGCATTTGTGTTCTAGTGCCCAGCTGCTGCATGTAGAGAATTAGAGATGTGTACCCTGACCCATCTGGACAGTATACTGGTTTCCGTCCTGATCGCGTAATGTAATAGACACATGTTTAAAAATGTACTGTCCCTTTTGAGTCCTCTGCTGCATTTAGTATGCATCAGTTATACTTTGTTGAGCTGTACTTTCTGCACTCTGCATTAAATGTATTCTTTCAGCTGCTCAAGTATCCGTTTGTGATGCTCAATGTATGTATACTTTGCATGACAAGTTTGACCGTACAATGTTTGTACCATGATTTTATTACATCTGTTCATCACAGAAATACACAGCACATACCATGCACAGCTACTGAGGTACATGTCATTTGAAATATTCCTGAGCATCCACCAATAAGTACATGGTTGAATGAGATAAGGTTAATAAATAAACCATTCTTATAACAGCAAATAAGACATAGTAGCTTCTTGTTTTGTGCTATGTTATGGATACCTGGATATCATAGCAATCGCAGAAACATGGTACACGGATATCCATGACTGGGATGTTAACATAGGACAGTACACAAACTACAGCAGACACAAGGGGGGTAGATTAGGGGACCAATTAGCTCTCTATGTAAGGGAAGGAATAAAAGCAACTGAACAAAAGAGTAAACAGGGAGGAGAGGAGTCAGTATGGGCCACCTTAGAGACTGGAACTGACACTACAGTCAGCACAGGTGTTGTATGCAGATCCCCATGCCAGGTGGAGGGAATGGATAAGGATATGATAGAAGGCATCCTTAGAATGGCAGTGAAAGGGTCAATACTGTTGATGGGGGACTTGGATATGTGAGATGTTAACTGTTGCACCTTTGCAGGGGACATGCCTCAGACAGCTAGTTTTGGAACCCACTCAGGAGGGAGTACTCTTAGTCATCAAAACTGCCATCACAGAGCCAACAAGGATTTGTGTGCAGCAAACTAACTGATCAAAATGAACAAAACAGTCAGTATTGTTCTCAAAGGAGGTAATCGAGATGTTTATGGGACAAAATATAGCATTTAGGAAGTATAAGGGCACACCGAAGAAGCAGGCCAGACAACTGTACCAGTTAAGGCAGAAGAAAGCCATGAGGGTAGTCAGAATAGCAAAGGCCCAAACTGAAGTGGGATCAAACTTTTTATAGATATATCATCAAGTGTAGAAAAGCAAAGGAAGGGACAGTGAAATTGCATAGAATTGGCAGTGGGTGAGCAGAGAGAGACAGTGAAAAGGCAGGGACACTGAAAGAAAACTTCTACTCAGTATTTGCCAAAAAATAGAATGTGTTGAGGTGCCTAATATACTTTCCATCAGCACTTTGGCTAGTGGGACTGATCGCAGTCCTTTTACAGAAGAATGGGTGCAGAAAGAAGTCGTAACCCGAAGCAATGGTTCCTGATGGAATTCATCCAAGCATTCTAAAAGAATTAGGGAGTGAACTAGGGACACCACTGACTACCCTTTTTGACAAATCATGGGAGGATGGTGTTGTACCTGAGGACTGGAGGAAGGTGGATGCAGTTCCCCTTCACAAAAGTGGGAGCCATGGAAATGTACCTGTGGGTAATCATATCAGATGACCTTAAGGTAGCAGAAAAAGTCAGAGCCTAAAGGCTGGCCTTCAGTAAATATAAGGGAACACAGCAGGATGAAGATAGGGAGGCATACAAAAATGTACTAAGGGATGCAGGGAAGGCAGTAAGGCAGGCAAAGTCACAAACTGAGGAAACACTAGCATGAACAGTAAAAGAAGGTGACAAGACATTCTAGAGATACATTAGTGAAAGAAGAAAGTCCAGAGGGGGTATTGCACAGCTCAAGGGAGAAAACGAGTGCATGTGCAGAGGAGGACCATTTAAAAGCATTTATCCTAAATAGATAATTTTGCTCAGTATTTACCAAAGAGAATGTAGGGCAGGGCCCACAGCTCAGCACCATGGACACTGGGGGGAGGTAGGTGGGCACTACTCCGGTCACAAATGAAATGGTCCTACAACAGCTCACCAAGCTCAGAGTAGACAAGGCAATGGGACCTGATCCCATATATTCCAGGGTACTTAAGGAGCTAAGGGTGGAATTAGCAGAGCCATTTGCAGAACTGTTTAGTGAATCTCTGAACTCAGTATGTATACACTAGAGCAAAGGAGGGAGAGACGTGATATGAAACATTCAAACACCTTAAGGGTATTAACAAGGTGAGAGTCTAACATGTTTCAATATAAGAAAACTAGCAGGATAAGAGGACACAGCATGAGATTAGAGGGAGGCCGATTAAGGGGAAATGTGAGGAAGTTCTTTTTCACAGAAAGGGTGGTGGATGCATGGAACGGCCTACCTCAGGAAGTGGTGGATATGAATACAGTGCAGGGCTTCAAACAGGCATGGGATAGGCATAAGTGAGCAATACAGATGAGTATGAATAGATAGGCCACTGACAGAGCAAAGGCCAATGGCACATTCATAAGGTAGAAAAAGAAATGGGCAGACTGGATGTGCCTTGCGCTTATTATCTGCCGTCAACCTCTATGTTTCTATGCTTCTATGTTACATTAGAAAGCAATGTGAAAAGGCAGTAGGGAGTGCTGGGGGTAGGGAGTAACTGATATGTATTGAAAGAGGCATCACCAGCTGAAAACAGGAATTCGTTATCCCTATATACAAACAGTTGGTGCAACCCCATCAGGAGTATTACGTCCAGTTCTGGATACCCCATCTAAGCAGGGACATAGACAGGATGAAGACAGTCCAGAGGAGGGCAACTTAAATGGTGCACAGTCTGCAAGGGAATCCATATGAGGAGAGAGTAAAGGAGCTTAATATGTATACCCTTGAGGAAAGGAGAGAGAGGGAGAGGGTGGACATGAGAGAAACTTGCAAGTTCCTCATTGTAATCAACAAGTACAAGCGGGTAGCATCCTTAAGAAAAATAGATGTGCAAGAACAAGGGGACACAGTTTGAACAAAGAGTAGGTGACTGATCATGGGCAATGTGAGGAAGTAATATTTCACAGCCAGGATGGTGCACACATGGAACAACCTTCCAGAGGATGCTGTGGGGGTTCTAAAACTGTGGGGGAATACAATAACGCATGGAACAGAAATATGGCAATTGTGGGGGGTAGGAATAAATAGGTTTTTGGTTAAATAGGATCTGCAGCTTATCCAGTAGGTAAGTAAAAATGCTGAATAGGTTGGCCAAATGCTCCGTATCTGCCTGCAAAGCCTATGTTTCTATGATTCTATGTTTCTGTTAGACTGTCAGCAAGAAATATAGTTACAATGATTCATACAGCCTTTGATTAGTGTCTTACTGAATAATAACTTGTTCAGTGTTGGTAATGGATGGTATTCTATCTGAAATGTGCCTATCGTGCTTGCAGTGCCAATCACCCACCGATTCAACATGTCACTCTCCCAGGGTAGACTCCCCCCCCTCAATGGAAAATAGCCCATGACATCACTCTATTAAAAGCAGGTGACTACAGCCATCAAAATCATTACAGACTGATCCCCCTACTCCCCTTTCTGTCTAAACTAATAGATAAAATAGTGTGTGGCCAGCTAGGGGTATACTTAGAATCCAGAAGCCTATTAAACACGGTTACGTCAGGATTCAGAGCAAAGCACAGCACCATAACAGTATAAGCATACTTTAAGGATAGCAACAGTCAAAGAGTATTCTGCTTCAAAAGAGCATTTCAGATGCACATATCAGATCTTGATAAGTTGCAGTAACTATACACATACATGGACAGGTCATGAAAATGGGTCCATGCAGTGGATAATGGACCCTGAATGGTCCATGTAAGAGAGGCATTGGCTTTTAGTTTTATAGATTTTGTTTTCAGCTAAGAACATAAGTCACCAAACAAGGTAAAATAGATGATGTTGTCTCAATAACTGTTAATGCATTTCAGCAGATGGAGAGTACACAGCATCAAGTCAATGCCTAATCATTTTACTTTACAATGATGTGCCTCACACCTAGTCTCACAAAGAAAGGAGTATAGATAATGTGGCCTCAAAAACTGTGAGTGCACTTTCTAAGGATGAGAGTACCCACTGGGTAATCAGATTATCTGACAACGAGGTGCTTTCCCAAATGTATTGGTAATTGCAAGCAATTAGAAAAAGACAAAAACCAAAAGAAGACAGCATGAACTGTCTTTCACTAAACTGTCTCCATCCATCAAGTTATGAAAGCAGACAGTCTGGCTTTTGATGTCTGCAGCTGTAATGTGAGGGAACTGAATGAATACCTGCTGTAACTTTCGTACTATGTATGGATGGCATAATGGAGGCATAAATGACTAAAAGTATCCTTTTAAATATACTCTCTGAACACAACATGAATTGCAATTGAAAAATACATTTTCCACTAATGATTGCTGCATGTTCCCAAAAAAAGATGTCAGGTCACTGAAAAGCAAATTGTGTGTCTGGATTTATGCTGGGTTGTGGTGGGGTTGTTTGTGTATATTCTCCAAGAGAACATCCAGACAGGGTGATCAAGAAAGGCGTTGCTGTGGCACTTTATGTGAAGGAATGACTGAAGTGTGTAAGGGAGGAAGGGGAGGAAGTGGTACAGAGTCAATTTGGATGCAAATCTAGGATTCCAAGAATAGAGCTCTTATAATGGGAGTGGTGTACAGGCCGCCATCTCGGACTGAGGAGTTAGACAGAGACCTAGCGGGACCGATCAGAAGAAGCTGTGAGAAGGGTAGTATGGTGATTGTGGGGAACTTCAACATGCCAGGAGTAGACTGGAGTACCCCAACAACCAGGAATAGAAGGAAGCATGTACTGCTGGATGCTTTCCAGCACAGCTTCCTGCTTCAAATGGTCAGTGAACCGACAAGGTTAGGGAATACCCTTGACCATGTGCTGGGAAATGGGTACTTTGTGAGTGAACTTACAGTGGAGGAACTGCTGTCAAGGAGTGACCACTGCTCAGTATGGCTCACATTGTATATGGGCAAGGAAGGAGTGGAAGCTGGCACAAGATTGGTGGACTTCAGGAGGGCCAACTTTGGTAGGATGGGTGAAGTGGCAAAAGGGTAACCATCAAGAATCCAATCTAGTATGGACGCTAACCAGAGGTGGGAGCTCATAAAGTTGGGGACAGTGGAGGCAACCAAAACCTGCTGCAAGGCCCTGAGCAAGAAGGCTAGGGCTAAGAAACAGAGCTGGTTGAGCAAGGAGGTCATGGAAAAGGTTCAGAGAAAAAGAGCTGCCTTTAGAAAGTACAATAAAACAAGGAGAAGGGAATAACAGGGAGGAGTACTTGATGGAATCGAAGGAGGTGACAAGGCCAGTAAGGGGAGCCAAGGCATGTACGTAACTCAGGCTGGCACAAGGCATTAAGAAGTGGGAGAAGGACTTGTTTAGGTACATCAGGGAGAAAAGGAGCTGGAAGGATCACATAGTAAGGATTAGGAAGAAGGGGGATTGGTTGGAAGCAGGGTGCGATGAGGCAGAAGCACTAAATGAGTACTTCTGCTCAGTATTTACTAAAGAGAAGAGGGGGGTGACACCAAAGGATGGAGAAATGCCAGAACCAGGGGGGAAGGGGTGACAGATGGGCAAAGCATCAATGGCAGAGTTTTTGGAGGGTTTGAATGCACTGATGGTGGATATGGCACAAGGCCCAGATGGCATCCACCACAGGGTACTGAAGAAAACCCCTTTGAAGGCTATACAGCTGAAGTGCTTGGGTTCCTGGCTGTGAACACTTTGGCAATAAACTGAGCTATTAAGCTGAAGATTTGTGGTGTGCTCTCACTTTTTGGACTACTGAAGAAGTTGGCAGCGGTCCTTGCAGGACCTTTGGCAGACCTATTTAATACCTCACTACATTCAGGGTGTGTACTTGAGGACTGCAGGATGGCTCATGTAGTGCCCTTCCACAAGAGTGGCCCCAAGGATGAACTGGGAAACTACAGACCACTGAGCTTCACATCCATCGTGGGTAAGCTACTGTAGACTATCCTGAAGGAAAGGACTACAGGACAGCAGAAAGCATGGCTTCACATGGTGCAGATCCTGCCAAACAAACCTGGTGGAGTTCTATGCCTGGGTAACTAGGCAAATGGACAGGGGCCATGCAGTGCGTGTGCTGTATCTGGACTTCACTAAGTCATTTGACTCGATGACACATGGAAGGCTGCGAAGTAAGTTAGTAGGCACGGAGCAGGTGCAAAGCTGGTCCGACGGTTATGGAACTGTCTTCAGTGAAGGCAACAGAGGGTAGTTGTGGGTGGGTAGCTCTCAAATCCAAGGGTAGTGATGAGCAGTGTTGCACAGGACTCGGTGTTGGGACCAGTGTTGTTTGGGATATTCATTGCAGACATATTGGACATCAAGAGCAAGATCTGTCTGTTTACTGATGAGACCATGG
Organism: Neoceratodus forsteri; assembly: GCA_016271365.2. Taxonomy (NCBI): domain Eukaryota; kingdom Metazoa; phylum Chordata; order Ceratodontiformes; family Ceratodontidae; genus Neoceratodus; species Neoceratodus forsteri. Next base: position 472,520,024 of record CM057457.1, on the reverse strand, counting down.
TAGGAGCAGTGGTGTATGACCTAGGGGTATGACAGGGGTTACAGGATGGTCTGGCAAAGCTTCAAACCTGGTCAGACACCTGGCAACTGTGGTTTAATTCCAAAAAGTGCTTGGTTTTGCATTTTGGGATGTAGAACCCAAGGAGGAGTTACCATATGGGGTGAGTGCAGCTAGCCCAGACAGAGGAGGAGAAGGATCTGTGGGTGCTCATTACAGGGTCAATGAACAACTCGGCACAATGTATGAAGGCAGCTGCAAAGGCCAACAAAATGCTGGGTTGTATTGCAAGGGGTATATGTTCGAGGAGGGAGGAGGTGATTCTGCCACTGTATAGGTAATTATTCCGACCGCACCTGGAGTACTGCACGCAGTACTGGCACCCGTATCTGAAGAGGGACATTAAGTTACTGGAGGGTGTGGAGCACAGGGTGACAAAGTTGATCAAGGGGCTGGGGGACTTATCATACGAGAGGAGGCTGATGGAGTTGAATAAGGATGCACTGGAGGAGAGGAGGGCCAGGGGGGACATGATTGAAACCTTTAAGTACATGAAAGGAATAAAAAAGACAGGTGCAGAGGGGCTGTTCAAAGTAAGGGAGGTGAGTGACACCAGGGTCCATGATAAGAGACTGGATGGAGGAAGGTTCAGGAGTGAGCTGAGGAGACACTTTTTTTAAGAGAGGTTGGTGGCTGGGTGGTATGCGTTAGCAGCAGAATTGGTATCCGGTAGAAAAGTGAACCTCTTCACAAGTGGATGGGACAGGACAAGGGGGAGAGTCAATGAAGGGGAAGGGTGGTAGTGAGGGGCAGCTGCAGAATAAGGTGTGATAGCTGTTCATTCGAGCAGACTTGATAGACCTCAAGGCCTTTATCTGCTGGCAAATTTTGTATGTTCGTGACACAAGAATTTCGCAATGAACCTTCCTTTTGCAAGTCACATAGCCGCAAGTAACTGCCACACCCGGTGAACCACACTCAACAGAACATTGCTGCAATCACCTCTGGGCATTGGGGGGGCATGGGTGCCACAGGCAAACAGTGATAACAGGGCAAAGATAAGCTGGTAGCATTGTGTACTCAGGGATGCGGGTGGGCATAACTTTCTTTGGTGTGATCCCGTGGCATGGCAATGTGTCTTCCGTGTATCTTTTGATATTGTGCATCCGTCTTTTTGCCATGCTGGATGCCTCTTACATTAGACTACCTCCATGGTGGTGTAACCCAGAGCTCCAGTGCATGTCTTGTCATCTCAGAAATTTGTTCTACGATAGCCGCCATTTATGAATAGAGAACAGGTTATCACGTGCTGCCATACCCCACCTTGGCACCATGCCACTGCTGGTTACAGGCATAGTGGGCAGAAAGGGGCAACATTAGCCACAAGCAGCATCTTTTTTTTTTTACTTTACTTTTTATTTTGATTATTTTAGGCATACCAGTATAGATCCATACAGTTCAATTATCATATTTCTTTTTCCATCTTATAAATGTTAATTAGACAATTACTCTTTTCCTTTACTGAGAAACACTAAATAATCTAGACCTCCTAAAGTTACAGAGACTGGTTACTCAGATTTGGATCCTGGAACAGCAAAAAGTTCACTGCAGGCTGCTATGAGCTTCAGATGAAATGGCACAGTTTCTTGCAGCGAAACTAAATTCTCTGATCTTGTTCCATCGGGGATATAGTCTGAGTTCCATCCCCTACCACCATCAATCCTCATTTTCTCTGGGCCAATTAACTCAGGTCCATATGATTCTACCAACTACAAATATACAACATTAAAAAAAATAACAGTATGCACAGTTACTTTGTCCATTCTCCCATTTTATATATATATTTTTTGTTTTAACACACAACCTCCATTTCCCTTGGATTACATATCCTTTTCCCTTCTACCCTTATGTATCCCCTTCCTCGGTTCCCGTATGGGTCAGCCACTTAAGCTACTTTCCTGTATATCTTTATGTATCCCCTTCTATCATCTCTCCTCTAGTTCTCCCCTCCACCTATCTCTCCACAGCCTCCAAGGACGCCACATGTTCTGAAAGTTTTCAACTTTAAGGTGCAGTGTATATGTAATATTTTCCACCCTTTCTATTTCTTCCATTTTTGAAACCCACATTGTTAGGGAGGGAGGTTCAGAGGCTAGCCATTTAGTAATGATGCATTTCAATGCTACCACTCTCATTATCTGACACAGTTCCCTTCTTTGACACCCTCCCCTCGATAAGGTGGGGAGGCCTAACACTAAGTCCTGAAATGTAAAAGGAATGGGGATGAGCACTACTCGTTCCATCACTGAGTGTACCTGTCACCAGAACCTTGACAGTCTGTAACATCCCCAAAATATATGGAAGTGTGTACCCATTTGTGTACCTGTGCCGTTATCTCTGGAGTTCTAAAAAATCTAATGAGTATTTTCCAGTTGAATTCTCACCACATCGTGGCTGATGAAATTTTCCAACCCCTTTGAAGCCTGCGATCCCACTCTTCTCTTGTGATAGTTATTTTGGCATCTCTTTCCCACCTTGATCGTGTCTCTTCTGGGTTTGGGGCCCCTTTTGAATCTATTAAAATCATGTACAATGCAGACAAGTATCTCAGTTTATCCCTAATTTTTATAGAGTCCCACCAATATGATTCAAGTGGAGTCAGGTCCCTGTTTATCTTTAGGAAGTTTCCTTCCTCTGTAAGGAAGTGCCGTGTTTGGAGGAACCTATAAAAGTCCTCTTTGCGAAGGGAGAAGCGCTCCTGTAAAGAACTAAAGGGAAGACAACCATTCTCATCTATGAATTGTTTAAATGTGGTAAGGCCCTTATGTTCCCAATAGACAAACCCAGAATCAGCCCTGGGGGGGGGGGAACTCACTGTATACCTAATCAAGGAGAGGGGTCCCAACGTGTTCGGTGTATGTGTTATTTTTTTTAGGTTTATTAGGATACGCAGAGAGTGTTTAACCCATGGATTGTCTGTAGATACCAAAACTTGGGGAGATATCTCTGATGTAGGCAGGGTCCATAATTTATAGTTATACATTGAATTCTTTTCTAATAAATACCAGCCAGAGTCTATCCTCTGTTTGGCCCATGAAACTAGTTGTGACCCTTGAGCCGCTAAGTAATAAAAATACATATCGAGCAGTCCTAAACCCCCTCTTTCTTTTGGCCACGTTAGGGTCTTATATGCAACTCATGGATGTTTTCCTGACCAAATAAAGTTAGAAATTTCTTTGTTTAACTGTTTCCAGAAACCGGGCTTTACAGGGATCGGGAGAGTTTGAAAGAAAAACAACCATCTCGGTAAAATATTCATCTTGATTACCTGGATCTTACCATATAGTGTCAGGGGCAACAGTTTCCAACAGGCGAAGTCTGCTTGCATGCTTTTATACAGCCTCATGTAATTATCTGTAAATAGACGGGATATATCTGTCGAAATCTGTATCCCTAAATAACGAAAAGTATTATTGCGGGCCCATTTGAACGGGAAATTCTCTCTGAAATCCCTCTGAGGATTCTCACTTAATACCACTGCTTCTGATTTAGTATAGTTTATTTTGTATCCCGCTAATGTGCCAAATTTGTTCAGTGTATCTAATAAGTGTGGTAGGGAGGTTTGAGGATCTCTTATAAAAAAGAGGGAATCATCGGCATAAAGTGTCACTTTTTGTTCTATTCCCCCTGTCATCACCCCCTTAATTTCAGGATTCTCTCTTATCTCTATTGCCAGTGGTTCCAATGTTAGGGCAAATATTAGGGGGGAAAGGGGACATCCCTATCTTATTCCTCTGTTTAAAGATATTCTATCAGACAACAATCCATTCAGTTTGATCCTTGCCTCTGTTTTATGATACAGCGCTCCAATGGCTGAAACAAAATTTTCCCCCAACCCAAATTTTGACAGGGTGGACAGCATAAAATGCCAGTCCACCCTGTCGAAGGCCTTCTCCGCGTCCATGCTGATGTCCATCTGAAAAGCTGAGCTGCTCTTTTGGGCTGTAATAATATTTAATAAGCGTCTTATATTGTCTTGGAGGAATCTCCCTCCAATAAATCCTGTCTGGTTTTGGTGAATGAGAGGGGCAATACATGCCTGAAGTCTCTCCGCCAAGATCCCTGTCAATATTTTTAAATCCACCGGTAACAGGGAAATGGGGTGGTATGAGCCGCAGTGCTCAGGGTCCTTATCTGGCTTCAAGATGACCGAAATCTGGGCCAAATTCCAGGAAGGTGGCACTGATTTATGCTGTAATAAAATCTCATTGCATATACCAACCAAGTAGTCCTCTATTTTTTCTGAGAACTTTTTATAGAATTCGGCTGGTAGGCCGTCAAGTCCTGGGCTTTACCATTTTTAAGGTGCTTTATTTGTGATCTCACCTCTCCAATAGTAATTGGGGAATTAAGACTCGCCCGGGCTGCTTCCTCTAATGTAGGAATAGGTAAGGATTCCAAAAAATCCTGTACTACTCTATGGTGCTCAGGAGCTGTTTCCGCCGTATAGAGAGCCACATAGAATCTCCCAAATCTATTTAGAATCTCTGTTGGAGATGTAGTCGTGGGACCCCTCTCATCTCCTTTTAACTGAACCACCGTTCTATTAGCTGCTTCGTGTCTCAGCTGCCATGCTAACAGCCTGCTCGCTCGGTTCCCATGTTCAAAATATTTTTGTCTAGCATATCTTAACTGCCCTTCCATTTGTCTATCTAGCATCTGGTTTAGTTCTTGTCTTGCCTTGTCCAGCTCCTGCTTTATTTGTGTATCTTGCCCCACCTGATGTTGAGTCTCTAATTGGGTGATTTTCTGCTCCAGTAACACTCTAGTCTGGATCCTCTCCTTCTTTAATCTGGATGAATACTGCATTATTTCCCCCCTTAAGCAACATTTGAGTGCATCCCATCTTATCCCTTCACTTGTATCCTCTTTTAAATTATGTTGTTCAAACTTCTTGATGACTTCCTCTACTAATTCCGCAAAGTCTTCCCTTAAAAGGTGACTTACATTTAACCTCCAGCAGGACTGCAGAGGGGCTGACGTGGGAGCCAACCCCAGGGAAACTGGAGCATGATCTGAAATGATGATTGGTCCAATATCACATTTCTCTATCCTTTGTAACCAATTGGACGATAGAAGAAAATAATCTATCCTAGAATAGCCCCCATGCCTGGGCGAGTAATGAGTAAAATCTCTTTCTCTTGGATGCATAAAATGCCAGACCTCTGATAGGCCTAGTTCTTGATTTAGTCTCTGGATTAGTTTCCCCGTACGTGTGGCCCCACCCCTAGCCCCTCCAGACCTATCTGCCCCTGGATGTATTACTTCATTAAAATCCCCACCTATTACTACTAAACTCTGCACGTCTGTGACTGCTTCTTTGATGACCCTCTCCAAAAATGCTAATCTGGGGGTTTCTTCATTTGGGGCATAGATATTCAAAAAGGTACACTTCTGGTCCCTGTATGATCCTTGTAGCTGTACAAACCTACCCTCTGGATCTGTGCGGATCTTCTCTACCACCAGTGGGGCATCTCGTCTGATCAAGATTGCTACACCTCTACGGTGTGGGCTTTTTTCAAAATGCAAGGCATATACCTCCCCCACCCAAGACCTTTTTAACTTGAGATGTTCTACCGCAGTTAAATGGGTTTCTTGAATAAACGCAACCGTGGCCTTTCTCCTCCCGAGATCTTGTATAATCTTTGCCCTTTTTACTGGATTATTAACCCATTTACATTGAGCCATAATCTTTTAGATGAGGGAAAAAGAGTATCACCTCTTTACCAAGGGACATTGCTAGCTTTTGGAGTATTCATGAGCTTCTGTGCTTTATCAACCACATACAAACCAAAACTTTTCTAAACATATTACTAAATATTTGAAAACTTATAATACATTGCAACTTGTTGAACATGAGTACTTTCAAGCTGGTTTTACCCTGTGTCCACCCTCTCAAAGGTATTATTTCATGAGGTGTGGATGGATGACCTCTTAAATGTAAGCCATCCACCTGGCTGAGCATCGCTACCTAAGAGCCAGGTATTTATCCCGCACCAGCCCTGTTAGTAAGTCACATATTTAGAACTAATCTAAGCATTTTATTGACCAGCCTGAAAAAGGAGGTTAGATCCTCCGTCCAGTTCTTATCCTGAACCTATCACTCGGCTACTTAAATTACTTAATGTAAACCATAAACCCATCAGGGAACTTAATACCCAAATGCCCAGGTTATATATCACTATGTGGGGGGTTTGCCAACAGTCGAGGTCCCCACAGCCCAACCATGACCTTTCCCATGACCTCCAGGGGGGTGTCCCGAAGACCAAAAGCCGCACTCTTTTCTTCATATCCTAGAAGTAGTCCACTTTTGATCAGTTTGTTATTTATTGAGATTTATCAGATTATTTGTAATGATGTAGATTGCCATCGCGAGATCCGGGGGGGGGGCGCCCCTAAGTCAGACAGACAACCAGTGCTTCTTTATCTATCGTAGTTGTTTATATTTCCAGTTTTCTTTTCTTGATGTTTATCTTATGTAGCTTCAGGAACCTCCTCTAGTGGCTCCTCATAGTAGAGGTACCAACCTAGGTAGAGGTGTTAGCCATAGAGCTTCTCATTTGTCAAGAAGCAGCCCTTCGTCAGTGCTAACCCCATCAGGTCGCAATCTCACCTCTAGGGCTGCCTTTAAATATTAGGAGTTACTATCTTATCCACTGATCGTCATATCAATCAGAGCGCCTCCACCCCAAGCTCCCTGACCGCTCCAGCTTCCAGTTATTCAAAAATATGGATCCCCTTTCAAGAGTGCAGCTGTCCTGTTCTCCCCTCTCTCCCGTTGACCGTAGGCTGCTGGTTACCCAACGTGACCTCTCCACCACTGTTGTACCCAAGTGCTTTTAGTAATAATACCAAATGAGTGAGAGTATATCCACCCGATCCAATTTCCCTATAATAACTCTACTATACCCACCCTCTTACAAGAAGGTCAAGAATACTAGATTCAGTGGACCATCCATGTCAACCAGAATTCTAAAGAGATTTATGAGATCAATATACTGTATATAGTTCAAGTTTGAAGATTTTCTCCATTTTGTTCTGTTATAGAAATAGCCTCTTGATTCGTAGTACAGCCTCCTCGCCCTTGCACTGTTTTCCACAAACCGTATACGTCCGTGCGACCGTGCAGCTCTTTTCTTTTCATTCCCACCTTTTGCCATCCTCCAGCTCACATTCTGTCCCCCCATTTGAATCGTCTCCTGGGGAATCTCCACCTCCACTTCCACCGATGACAGAAATTTCTTTGCCTCCAACAGGTCAGCGAACCTCTTAGGGCCATTTTCGGTTACGACTTTAAGTTTAGCTGGGTATTCTACAAATGCTTTGATGCCTTTCTGTTGCAGGGCGTGAACCACCATTAGGACCTTTCTGCGTTGGGCTAGCAATTGCGGTGTATAATCTTGGTCGAAAAACAATCTAGTGTCCCCAAATATTATCTCCTTCTTTGACCACGCCTTCTTTAATAAATCTTCCTTAGTGTGAAAGTCTAAAAAGGCTATTATTACTGACCGGGGGCGAGCATTCGGATCTTTTGGCCTAGGTATCAGAGAGCGATGGACCCTAATTATATTTAGAGGTTTTTCTGACGGCCAGTCCAGTATCTCCATTAGAAAAGATTCAAAAAAAGTCGGAATAGAGCCCAATTCTGTGCCTTCAGGCAGACCATGTATTCTTATACTATTTCTTCTGTTTCTGTTTTCAAGTTCCTCCAATCTGGACTCCAATTGCAATTCCCTCCTGTGTAGGTCGATAAGGGCCGCATTGTGAACCTCTACCATAGCCGAGCAGCCTGTTAGGCTTTCTTCTACTTGCCCCATTTTCCCCTCCAGACTTTCTAGTTTTCTTTTATTTTCTTCCGTCCCCCTTTCCAATCTCTCTAAGGATTCGCTCATTTTCTGCAGTGTAGCGCATAGTTGTTTAGAAGTTATTGTACACTCTCGTTCTTCTCTTTCCTCCAGGTTATCCCCGGCCTGCCACGAGGATTCTGGTGTACTAGCTGGTTGAGGCTGGGCATAGTCCAGTAATGTTTTTAGCTGTGAATTCATCTGGTTGACGTTTCTCTCTCTTTGTTTATGTCTGGAAGTCATTTCTTCCAGATCTCCACTGAGTCCTATCGATGGATGGGTTAGAGTCCCTTCTGATTTTGGTGGATTTAATCTGGACGAGGTAGAGTTACCGAATCAGGCTGCCATTAGGCTGGTGCACCCACCGGAAGTCCACAAGCAGCATCTTTGAATTAGGAGTGGCATATCACATAGGGCTCAGTGCAATTTAAGCCTTAGGGTTTGCCATAATTAACCTTGTGCAACTCATATGGCATCCTTCAGTCGGTCCCACAGACTTGGATGACATATAAGACAGCGTCGATCACACAGTATGGCCAATTCCTACTTATCTGACATTCAGATTGCCACTTCTTCCACCCCTCCAGAATCACCCTATGTCTGTACCATGCATTCTAAAATTATACCACTGTTTTTGACCCCATTACCTGTATAGAAAGGACGTTCAATGCATCCACCCCCCTCTTCTACCCCCATCCGTCCTTCTTCCAACTTCAAATCAGGCCCTCTGTTGATACCTCCCTCCTGTAGTCTAAATGTAACCCCATTACAAATGGGGGCTTACTAAAATGCCTCTAGTCTGTCTCTTTAAGATCTGCCAGTTTGCACACCCCATTAGTCTGCTAAAAGAAAAGGGGGATCATGGGTTCTCATGCTCGAGTACCACTCGAGACACTGATAATATGTCTCGAGCTTGCCGGTGATAAGCACGCAAAGCAGGCACCTTTGTTGGGTTGTACTGTTGATGTAACATATGTTGAATAGTATTGGAAAATGTATGTTATCTAACCTGTTTCCCTTGAAGCTGGGACTTTGTGTGTTTTTCCCCCCTCCCTTTTGGATCAGAACTGTCTCTTGTATCCAATCAGGAAGGAGGGGTGCTTCACATAGTGTATTAGGCAGCCAAATAGGACTGGGACTCTTTTGGGAGCCGGCTGCCAATGGACAGTATGGCCAGTGACTCTGGGAAGTGAAGTCCAGGAGTGTGGCATCTTTTCACACCGCTCATAGGCGGCAGTGAAGACTGGCACATGAAGCCCTCCAATAGGGTCGGGTGGCACCCAAATTGTGATTCTCTTCCTAATGACTGAGAAGGCAGAATCGTTGTGGGCATGAGAGAGGAAGGAGCTCCGGGCTCCTGCGCTGTAAAGTCTTCGCGCGTGATGCGCCTGTGGAATGCCAAAGAGTCAGGCGATTGTACCGCTAACGTTAGTTGGACAGAATCCACTGTGGTTTGCAGGCAGAGGAGGCTGTACAGGTTGCAGCTACCTACCGTGCTCACCCTGTAGAGGACTGGAGAATCTGCTTCATTGTGCTCTGGCTGTCAGTAAAAGTGAAGCTGCATTGCGTTTTCGCCGGTTGAGCGGTGAGATCGGTTTGTATTTACAGCAGCTGCCTGATATGGTACCCCTCTGTGCTGTACATAAAAATGTGTGGAGAAGTGTTCTGATCACAGGCCTGTGTCCTGGGGTGGTGTGAGAGGCATTCTGCTACAAGAGTGATGAGTAAAACACAGGGTAGCTCCCTGTCAGCTGATCTATTGAGTGAAAGTTTGGTATGTTTTCATTACTGGCTACATGTACTGGCCCTGCTGACCCTGGATTACAAATTTTGGTGTTGTATAGCTGTTTTCATCTTCAGGGCCCCAACCAGCTTCATCGAACTATGCTATCCCCTTATTGCCTGTGTACCCAGTGACAGTAATTCATAGGGAAATTAGCCTGTGCACAGTGCTCCAAAACCATAGAGTGTTATGCTAATTAACTAGATTTCCCCCTGCCCTTGTTATTGCCCCCTCAATAAATCAGATTGAATTGTTTTGCAAAGAATACTGTATGAACTGCGTGTTTGTGCAAAATACTGTATAGTGGCTACTGCATTACTGCATCTTACTTTACTGGGGGTCCCCAAAGTCAAGCTGATCGATCAATCCTGGGGGTAAGTGTTTATTGTCAAGGTACTGTGGGTTATACGTATATAGGCCACTAGTGGGAAGAAAGGGGGCTTGCAGTGACCCAGAGGGCTGTGACTAAGTCATTCCAGACTGTCTTAACCCCAACCTCTGGGTGGAGGTACCTGCCACTGGACCTGGGCCCCTCAAGCTGTTAGCTGTTACACAGGCAGGGGTAGTAGCCCTTGAGCTAGCGCCACCGGGGGGTTACATAAAGATCCCCTCTGAGGTTACCTAATTTATTTCCTTGAGTTACGTGAAGCCTGTAATCATGTCCACCCGGCCTATCGGCTCCTCCCATGAAAACATTCTGAGATTCTATCACCCTCGTGCCTTGCTTAGTAAATATTGCCTTTTGCACTCTCATTGTTTATTATGTTGTGTATGCAGCCTTCTTCTTCTTCCTGACCGCTACCTGAATTTCAATGGCAGACAATCACGCTTTATGTGACCTTTATCTGTTGCACGTCACATTAGCGAATGTCATGACTGCATTTAGTAACACCACCCGCATCACAAATATCTGATCCCCTTTGTCGAACCACATCTGGTTTCCTTGTGCCTTAAGCCACCATCCACTCTTCTTTAACTTAAAGACCACATCTGCACCATCCTTATTGATTACCCTCAGATACTTGAATGTATTTATCATGACAACCCTGTCCCTTCTATCCTCCAGGGTGTACATATTCTGGTCTCTCAGCCTGCTGTCATAGTCTGTCCCTTCCATTCCACATTTCATCTTTGTTGCCATCCTCTTCACCCCCGCCAGTAGCCTGATATCATGCTTTAGGTATGGCCTCCAAAACTGCACACAGTACTCTAAGGGCGGCCTAGCCAGTGATCTGTAGATGGGAAAGATCAACTCTTTTAGCCTAGATGAAAACATCCCCCGCTATGCACCCAAGCAGTTTGTTCGCTTTAGCAGCTGCTCTCCTCCACTTGGCAGTGTTGTCCATGGTCCATGTTTTCATTACCCCTAAGTCCTTCTCCTCCTGAGTTTTCCACAGCATAACTCCACCCAGCCAGTATTCTCTCCTGGGGTTCTTAACCCTAAACTGCATAACCTTACACTTCTTTGCATTGAATCCCAGCTGCCACCTCTCTGACCACTCATCTAGCGAGTTTTGGTTCCCCTGCTGCTGCTGCTTCCATCCCTCCTCTCCATTCACCACTGCTCAGATTTTGGTGTCATCAGCGAACAGGCTTGTCTTGCTCACCACCGCACATGAAAGGTGTGCTATTAAGAGCCCGATCGATACTGGCCACAACACTGATCCCTGTGGCACCCCACTCGTCACCGCCCTTGGAGTTCAGAGCTACCCTCTCACCACCACATGTTGCAGCCTCGAACTCCGCCATCTTGTAATCCAGTTCCTATTTGTGACCCTACCCCGACACCAGTTAGCTTCTCCCCAAGCCACCCATGAGGCCCAGAATCGAAGTCCTTGCTGAAGTCCAATTAAAGAACGTCCGCCGCATGAGCCTTAGCCATGTCACCTGTCACCCAGTCATAATATTGTGTCAGGTTGATTTGACAATAATTCCCTGAAACAAACCCATGCTGCCTCACATCAGGGAGGCCATCTCCCTTCCTCTTTGGATTGTAAAGCACTCAAAATTCAGTCTGTATGAAATGGGCTATATAAAAACCAAAATTATTTCCACACAAGGCACAGCCACAGCCACAGATCGTACTTCTATCGACTGTCAAACAACTGTGTAAACACTCATGCTTCATAGTAGGTGTTGTGACATCACTGCCCCAAAACTGCTAACAACATACACCTGTTCATATGAAAAATACAGTTCTTATGCACATTGCAGAAGATGATAATGTGCAGTAAGGAGACACATTCATGGATAGGTTATGTAAATGTTTTCGGCTAGTGGATAAGGGACGCAGAATGGTCCATGTAAGTGAGGCATTGAATTAAAAAATTATTGATTTGTATTTGTTTCAGCTAAGAACACAAGTTACCAAAGAAGGTAGAATAGATGATGTTGTCTCAATAACTGTTATTTGATTTCAGCAGACTAAGAGTACACAGCATCAAGGCAAGGCCTAATCCTTCACCTTTCAATGATGTGCTTCACACATTGTCTCACAAAGAAAGGAGGATAGATGATGTTGCATCACAAACTCTGATTGCACTTTCGATAGATAATAGTACCTAACATCAAGTCACAGGATAATCACATTATCTGACAACGAGGTGCTTTCCCAGATGTCTTGGTAATTGCAAGCAATTAGAAAAAGACAATAACCAAATGAAGACAGCATGAACTCTATTTCACCAAACTGTCTCCAGCCATCAAGTTATGACAACAGCCAGTCTGGCTTGATATGTATGCCGCTGTCCTCTTAGGTCAGTGAATGACTCAATGTTGTAACTTTGTTACTATGTATGCGCTGTCCTCTTAGGTCAGTGAATGACTAAATGTTGTAACTTTGTTACTATGTATGCCGCTGTCCTCTTAGGTCAGTGAATGACTAAATGTTGTAACTTTGTTACTATGTATGCCGCTGTCCTCTTAGGACAGTGAATGACTCAATGTTGTAACTTTGTTACTATGTATGCCGCTGTCCTCTTAGGACAGTGAATGACTCAATGTTGTAACTTTGCTACTATGTATGCCGCTGTCCTCTTAGGGCAGTGAATGACTAAATGTTGTAACTCTGATACTATGTATGCCGCTGTCCTCTTACGGCAGTGAATGACTCAATGTTGTAACTTTGTTACTATGTGTGGATGGCAGCACTGATGCATAGATGAGAGAATTTAAGATTTGTAATATGCTCTCTGCACCGATATGAAACTGTTTTTGAAAAAGTAATTGACCTACAATGATTGCTGCATGTACTATAACAGTATGACTCTCAAAGAAAATAACATTCGCCTGGGTGTTGGCCATATCTGGCTACAACATATTCAGAAGAGACAGGGTTGGTAGAAAGGAATGAGGAGTGGTACTGGATGTATAAAATGACATAAGGGCCACAGAGATCCAGGCAGAACAAAGTGGTGGAGAGATACTTCACATATTTCACAGGTATTTCTGCTCAGTCTTCACTGAGGAAGAGCAGGGGAATGGGTCTGAAGGCAGTACAAGGGGTAGGATTAGAGCAGCAAAAATGGACACAGGTCCCTTTACACGAAGAAGGGTCCTTCAGCAACAGGAAGTGTTAAAGAGTTGATAAAGCAATGGGTAAAGATGGGGTGTACCCCAGGGTCCTTAATGAACTAAGAGAGGTTGTGGGTGAACCGCTGGCAATTCAGTTTGGACAATCACTGGAAACAGGGGAGGTACCCAAAGAGGAGGACAGCTGATGCAGTCCCCTTATTCAAAAGTGGGAACAAAGAGGAAGCGGAGAACTACAGACCAGTCATCATCAACTCGGTAGTGGGGCAGATCATGGCAGCACTACTAAAGGAGAGATTGGTGAAACATCTGGTTGTCATTGTACTACAGAACCCAAGGCAGCATGGTGTCACCAGGGGGAGGTCATGACAGGCCAAACTATTTTCATGTTTCGACTGGGTACCTAGGGAGGTTGATGGGGAGAGAGCAGTGGGCATGAACTACCGGGACTTCGTCAAGCCCTTTGACACTGTGTCACATAGAAGACTACTATACAAAATGGGGAATATGGGTGTGGGCAGGACAGCAGTGTGCTGGGTAGCTAACTGGCTGTGCAGCCGGACACAGAGGGTAGTGGTAAATGGCTGTTACTCCACAGAGGGAAGAGTGACTTGTGGGGTACCACACTGATCATTGCTGGGACCAGTCTGATTCAACATCTTCATTAGTGACATTGCGCAGGACCTAGAAGGCATAATTTGCCTGTTTGCAGATGACACAAACCTCTGTAACAGAGTCGACACACCAGAGGGTGTAGACAGAATGGGAAGGGACCGGCAGAAAATTGCATAACAGCAGCAGGTAAAGAAACATAGAAACATATAATTTAACAGCAGATAAGGACTGCATGTGCCACTGAGTCTGCCCAATTCCCTACCTAACAGATAAGCTGCAGATCCGAGTCAACCAACAGCCTACTACCTCCTACCCTCCACTAGAATTGCCTTATGTCTGTACCATGCATTCTTGAATTCCCCCACTGTTTTTGACTCTACAATCTCCTCAGGAAGGATGTTCCACGTATCCACAACCATCTCTGTGAAGAAATACTACCTCACATTTCCTCTGAGCCATCCCCCCTCTATCTTCAAATTCGGCTCCCTTGTTTTTGCACATCTCTTTTTCAGAAAGATGCTACCCTCTTGGACTTTGTTGATTCACTTGAGGTATTTGAAAGTTTCGATCAGGTCCCCCCTCTCCCTCTTTTCCTCGAGGCTATACATCATTAGTTTCTTTAGTCTTTCTTCATATGTTTTCAGATGCAGAGACTCCCTCATTGTGGTTTGCCTCCTCTGGACAGCATCCACCCTGTCTATGTCTTTGCAGAGATGTGGTCTCTAGAACTGTACACAGTACTCCAGCTGGTGTATTACCAACTGTCTGTACTGAGGACCAACAACTTCCTGTTTTCTACTGGTGATGCCTCTCCCTATGCATTCCAGTATCCCCCCAGCCCTCCATACTGGCTTCTCATATTCATGTCCCACCTTTAGGTCATCTGATATGACTCCCCCCAGGTCCCTTTCCATTTTTGTTGTTGTCAGTATGGCACATCGCACCATTGTGTACTCGTTCCCTTGTGTTTTTTTTTCCCAGGTGCATTACCTTGCACTGCTTTGCACTGAACCCAAGCTACCATACATTTAACCATTCCTCGAACATTGCCAAGTCCATTTTTCTCCTTTCTGGCACACCTTGTGTACGCACCCGGTTGCAGGTCTTTGTGTCATCTTCAAAGAGACATACTTTCCCGTCCAGTCACTCTACAATGTCATAGAAACATAGACTTTGATGGCAGATAAGGACCGCTTGTCCCACCTAGTCTGCCCACTCGCCTACCTACAGGATAGGCCGCAGATCCTAGTTAACCAACAGCCTATTTCTTCCTACCCCCCCACAAGAACTGCCTTATGTCTGTCCCATGCATTCTTGAATTCTCCCACAGTTTTAGACCCCACAAACTCCTAAGGAAGGCTGTTCCATGCATCCACTACCCTCTCTGTGAAAAAATACTTCCTCACATTGCCCCGGAACCATCCCCCCTCTATCTTTAAATTGTGTCCCCTTGTTCTTGCACGTCTATTTTTCTGAAAGATGCTACCCTCTTGGACTTTGTTGATTCCACTGAGGTACTTAAAAGTTTCTATCATGTCCCCCCCCTTCCTTCTTTCCTCAAGGGTATACATATTAAGCTCCTTTAGTCTCTCCTCATACGGCTTCTCTTGTGGACCCTGAACCATTTTAGTTGCCCTCCTCTCGACTGCCTTTTATCCTGTCTATGTCCTTGCGGAGATGTGGTCTCCAGAACTGGATGCAGTACTCCAGATGGGGTCTCACCAACTGTCTGTACAGAGGGATAACAACTTCCTGTTTTCTGCTGGTGATGCCTCTCCCTATGCATCCCAGTATACCCCCAGCCCTCCCTACTGCCTTCTCACATTGCTTGAGAACCTTAAGGTCATCTGATATGATTACCTCCAGGTCCCTTTCCTTTTTTGTTGTTGTTACTACCCCCCCTTGTGTAATCTTCCCGTGGGTTCTTGTTTCCCAGGTGCATTATTTTGCACTTCTTTGCATTGAATCCTAGCTGCCATACTTCTGACCATTCCTCCAACCTTGCCAAGTCCCTTCTCATCCTTTCCATGCCTCCTTGTGTATCAACCCTGTTGCAGATCTTTGTGTCATCTGCAAAGAGGCATACTTTTCCTTCCAGTCCCTCTGCAATGTCACTTATAAAGACATTAAAAAGGACTGGACCCAGTACTGAACCTTGCGGTACCCCACTAGTAACCCCTCTTTCTTCAGAGTGGACTCCATTTACAAGACATTAAAAAGGCTGGTCACCAGCACTGAACCTTGCAGCACCTCTCTACTAACCATCACTGTGGACTCCATTTACTATTACCCGCTGTGTCTAATTTTCCAACCAGTGTTTAACCCAGGCTACCACCCTGGTACCCACTACCAGGCTGGCTAATTTGTTTATTACTCTTTGGTGTGTGACTGTTTCAGATGCATTGGTAACGTCTGGGTAGGCAATGCCCACAGCCCCTCTCTGGTCTACTGCTTTGGTCACCCCGTCAAAGAAATCACTTACATTTTTATGACTTTACCTCCGGCTGTGAATCTAGCCAAAGCAAATAGGAGTCTGGGATGAATAGGCAGGGGCATCACCAGCAGGAAAGGGGAGGTCATAATTCCGCTATACAAGACACTAGTGAGGCCCCACCTGGAGTACAGTGTACAGTTCTGGAGACCTTACTTACATAAGTACGTAGACAGGGTAGAGATGGTTCAGAGGAGGGAAAAAAGATGTTACCTGGATTGCATCACAAGTCCTATGAGGAAAGGTTGAACTAATTGAATATATAATCCCTGGAGGAGAGGAAGGAGAGAGGGAACATGATATAGACATACAAGTCTCTTACAGGGAGGTACAGGGTAGAGCAAAATACTACTTCTAAGTGAAAAAGATGTTCCTGGACTAGATGGAATAGGATGAAGTTTGAGGGAGGATGATTAAGAGGAAACATGAGAAAGAATTTCCTCACAGAACGGTTAGTGGACCAGTGCAACACCTTGTCAGAGGAAGCGGTGGGAGCTGAAACAACCACTGTATTTAAGAATGGATGACATTGCATGGGATAGACATAAAGGAATTAGGGAGGTCAGGGGTAAGGGGCAAAAGACTTGTAGAAAAACATAAACTGATCTTGCAAGCACCAATGGGCATATGCGGCAGGTCATAGGCCCTTATCTGACAACACTGTCTACGCATCTATGTATATATCTAAAAGCAGACTTTTTCTGTCCTGATTTATACTAGGATGGGCTGTGGTTGTTGGTGGATATTTGCTAAGAGACACCAAGGCAAATGAACATAACTATAAACAAAGTCAGACAGAAGGCAGCAGAGTAGAGACTTAGTTTCATGAGGGTTCCCATAATCAAAATGCATAGCATATTCACATCTAACAATGGGCACAATCTGTACAACTACAGCACGAAAATACACAGGCACTAGAAAAACTGGTCACGATTACAGAACTCATGGCACAGCTCGAAAGGATATGCACCATGCAGCACTACCACAGGTACCCTGCAACCTATTCCATGACTTCGTGGTTCCCCAGCACCTATAAGCAGTGACTTTCTGCTCCCACAGGCTTGCACCAGTGTAAGGTGAAAAGTACATGCATGTTGACAGTCACAGATGCTAGCAAATTCAAATGCTGGAGAACCACCACTAAAGAACATGCCCCCAATCACAGAGGGGCATTTGTTGGTTGGCCTGGGATTGCACAGGTGAGCATGGTGGCACAGCGCACAACAAACACTGTTGACAGCATGGACATGGGGAGGGTGTGAGGTCTTGGAAATGTGTCCTCCAATGACATGTGGGTGTGTACAGTGTCATTTCGCCATGATGAATGACACTTACATTACATCACCTCCATGCTGCTGTAACCAACAGTGCAATTGTGGGTATTGTCATTGGGTAATTCGATAAGGGCTGGCTAACTTGTGGAACAGGGAACAGGTTCCCCGTGCTGCTATCACATACACAGAATATGATCTGATGGCAGAAAAGGAGTCGTTGGCCCACTGAGTAGACACATTTACATACCCAACTGATACATGGATACATAGACAGTGTAGGCAGATAAGGGCCCATGGCCCACCTAGTCTGCCCATTTGAGTTTGTAACTTCAGTTTATGTTTTCCTAGAACTTTGTTGCCCCTTACCCATGACTTCCAGAATTCCTTTGTGTCTATCCCATGCATTCTTTAATCTCGTGATTGTTTCAGCTCCCACCACTTCCTCTGGCAGGGTGTTCCACTTGTCCACCACCCATTCTGTGATGAAAATCTTCCTCATATTTACTCTGAATCATCCTCCCTCCAACTACACACTATGCCCTCTAGTCCTGGAACATCTTTGTGCTTAAAATTATTGTATTCTTGCACCCTGTTCCTCCCTGTAAGATACTTGTATGTCTCTATCATGTCCCCTATCTTCCTCCTCTCCTCCAGGCAGTACATATTCAGTTCATTCAACCTGTCCTCATAGGAGTTGTGATGCAATCCATGTAACATCTTTGTTGCCCTCCTCTGAACCTTCTCTATCCTGTCTATGTCCTTATGTAGGTAAGGTCTCCAGAACTGTACACTGTACTCCTGGTGGGGCCTCACTAATATCTTGTATAGTGTAATTATGACCACCCGTTTTCTGCTGGTGATGCCCCCACCTATGCATCCCAACATATATTTTCTTTGCCTGCTGTCTTGTCACAGTTTTCATACCATGAGGCCATCAGAGATACTAACCTCAAGATCCCTTTCCTGCTTGGTGCATGCTATATCCTCACCCCCCAACTGATATATTGTGCCAGGGTTTTTGTGGCCCATATGCATTATCTTGCACTTCTTTGCATTGAATTTCAACTTCCAAACCCTTGACCATTCTTCAATTTTCAGCAGCTCCCTTCTAATTCTGTCTACACCCTCTGGTGTGTCTACTCTGTTACAGAGCTTTGTGTCATCAGCTAACAGTGAAATTATGCCTTTTAGGTCTTGTGTAATTTCACAGATGAAGATGTTGAATAGGACCGGTCCCAGCACTGATCCCTGTGGTACCCCACTAGTCACTCTTCCCTCTGTGGAGTGATAGCAATTTACCACCACACTCTGTGCCCTGTCACACAGCCAGTTACCTACCCACCACACTACTGTCCTGCCCACACCCATATTCCCTAGTTTGTGCAATGGTCTCCTATGTGGTACAGTGTCAAAGGCCTTGCTGAAGTCCAGATACGCCATGTCCACTGCCCTTCCCGATCCACCTCCCTATTCTCCGAGTCAAAAAATTCAAAGAGGTTGGTCTGCCGTGACCTACCCCTGGAGCAACTATGCTGCCTTGGGTCCTGCAGTCCATTGACAACCAGATGTTACAGTGCTTCCATGATCTTTACCAGTACGGAGGTGAGGCTGACTGGTCTGTAGTTCTCTGCTTCCTCTTTGTTCCCAGTTTTGTATAAGGGGACTACATGTGGTGTCCTTCAGTCTTTGGGTTCCTCCCCTGTTTCCAGTGATAGGCTAAACAAGATAGCCAGAGGTTTCGCCACCACCTCTATTAGTTCCTTAAGGACCCTGGGATGCACCCCATCCAGCCCCATAGCTTTATCAACTATTATTACTTCCAGTTACTTCAGGAACCGTTCTCATGTAAAGGGACTTGTCTCCATTTCTTCACCATTCTCGTCCCTTGTACTCCCTTCAGACCCATTACCCTCCTCTTCCTCAGTAAAGAATGAGCAGAAATACCTGTTCGGTATGTCTGCTTTACTGGTGTCATCCAAGGGGTGCTAGCTGCACATTCGAGCAGACTTAATAGACCTCTAGGCCTTTATCTGCTGGCAAATTTTGTATGTTCGTATGTCCATGTGGGACCCATCCTCCTCCTCCTTCAGTCTCATTATCCCTCCTTTTGCCTTTCTTTTTTTATTGATGTACCTATAAAAGGTTTTGTCCCCTCTACCCACTGATTGTGCAATCTGCTCTTCTTCCTGAGCTTTGGCTTCCCTTACTGACCTCCCTACCTCCCTTTGCTTCTCCTGGTACTTCTCCCTATCCCCTTCTGCCTGTGTCTTTTTGTATTGCCTGAATGCAATCTTTTTGGCTTCCACTTTCTTTGCTACCTCATTTGAAAACCATAATGGCCTCCACTTCCTTTTCCTCTTGCTAACCTTCTTAATGCATAATTCTGTTGCTCTTGTAATCCACATTTTAAATATTGCACACTGTTCCTCAACCACTGATTCCTGCCCCATTCCCCTTAATGCCTCTTTCAAGTATCTCCACATTTTCCCAAAGTCTGCCCCCCAAAATCCAGGATACTTGTTTCTGTGTGGTTTGGTTCTGCTTCTTCTGTGATTTAAAACCACTGTGACTGGTGGTCACTGTTCCCCAGGTGCTCCCCCACTGTTACCACCATTGGACTGTCCCTGTCTGTGAGCACAAGGTCCAGTATTGCCTTCTGCCAAGTTGTTTCCATGACCAATTGCTTGCGGAAGGCACCCTGAAGGGAGTACAGGATAAATCTTCTCCTAGTTGATGCTGCTGCTTGGATGCTCCAGTCCACATCTGGAATGTTTAAGTCTCCAACCA
Organism: Neoceratodus forsteri; assembly: GCA_016271365.2. Lineage (NCBI taxonomy): Eukaryota > Metazoa > Chordata > Ceratodontiformes > Ceratodontidae > Neoceratodus > Neoceratodus forsteri. The sequence goes on along the minus strand of CM057457.1, from coordinate 472,499,642 downwards.
GTACTTCCTCACCCTTGTCTGCCATCCTATGGATGGCTAGCATCAGTTCCCTATATGTTTCTTCCTCCTGTGCTGGTGGTCTATAGACCACAATGGTGCAGATGGCTGGCGCCATTTTTCTTTCCAGCTTAACACACAACATCTCTCCCCCTTTTTGTGTCTCCAGGATCTCTGCAGCCCTTATGTCATTTTTCACATACAGTGTCACTCCTCCTCCCTTCCTACCTGCCAGGTTACTTCTGAGTATGTTGTATCCAGGAATGACCATCTCCCAGTCGTGGTATCATTACAACAGGTTTCTGTGATGGCCACAATGTCCAGGTCTGACTGCACCATGACAGCCTCCAGATGTTCCATCTTGTTGCTAAGGCTGTTGGCATTGGCACTCATGGGTTTCCATGATTTTACCTCCCTAGACTGTTTATCTGTTCTACTCCAGCCCCTTCCCTGCTTGTCCTTTTTCCCTGGTTGTGGGTGATAAGCAGCAGATACTAATTAACCAACAGTTAACTGTCTTCGACTCACCAATATAATTGCTCCATCTCTGTCCCATGCATTCTTGAATTACCCTCCTGGTTTTGACTCTATGACCTCATCAGGAAGACTGTTCCATGCATCTGCAACCATCTCTGTGGAGAAATACTTCCGCACGTTACCTTGGTGCCATCGCCCCTATCGTTCAAGTGTTCCCGCTTGTGATTGCAGATCTATTTTTTGGAAAATGCTATTCTCACAGACTTTGTTTTTTTTAACTATCATTCTTTATTATATTCATTTTATAAAGAACAAACATTATATTCATTTTATAAAGAACAAACATGCCAGTTGTACATAACAACATAAATATAAAATAAAAATACAGAATTTGGAACATTCAAGTGCACATCAATTCAGAAGCCAGTCCAATTTCATTTGTTGTCCATGGAGATGCAGATACAGATTTCATACTATTCCAGATGACTCTCCTTCAGAAAGTTTAGAGCAGAGGTGAATTACAGAGTCATAGGGACTTAGATAGCAGCTCACGGCACGAAATCTGCCCGGATGGGTGTAATGTACAATACCCATTTCCTCCACCTAGTTTCAAAGACATTTTGAGATTTATTAAGTGTGGCAGTAAGTCTCTCCATTTATAGATATCTATCATTATTTGGTGCCAAAGATCTAAGGCAGGAGGCAAAGAGGAGTTCCATCTCTTCGTGATAGTTTTTTTAGCAGCAAGCAGAGCTATGTTAAGAAATTTCCAGGTCGGAGACTCCATATACTCCAAGAGATTCTCCCCAAACAAAAAAAGAAGGGGGTCCAGCACTAAATTAGGGAATATCAATTGTTGGAGAGCTCCTGAGAGTTGAGTGAGAAATGGATGAAGGACCTTACAGGACCAGAAGATATGACCCAGGGTGGCCGGGGAAAAAACACATTGCCTCCAACACTCCGAGCCGGTACCAATACTATACTTCTGGACTACTACTGGGGCTCTGAAGTATCTAACTGACAGTTTCTAGGCAAATTTCTTCCAGCAACCAGAACTGATGCCTATATACATTGTCTTTATATGTCTCTCTCATAATGATAAAGTTAACTCAGTCTTTAAGTCTTTTTCCCAAGTAACTCTAATTTTATCCGAGAGCATACCCTGGAGGGAATGAAGAGCTCTATATAAGACCGAAATTATATGAAGTGGGATTGATTTCCCCTCTATGGCTGCCAAAAAAATCAGCAACAGGCCGGGAGGAGGGACCTCACCCCACTGCACTCTCCCCAAGGAACGGAGGTAATTCCTAGTCTGAAAGTACCTAAATCTATCCCGATAAGAGATATCCTAGTTTTGGATCAGGTCTGTTAGGGATAATATTGTGCCCCTCGGCATAAAATGATAAACCAAATGTAACCCTTTCCCTGCCACCTGAGATATTCCCTGTCAAGTTTGCCAGGGAGAAAAGCATCCAGATACAGCAAAGAGAACATAGCAGGCCTCCAGGGTTTAAATTCCCGAGATGCCAGTAGCCCCAGCCAACACCTCAGTGTGGATTGAGTGTGCGGATTGGCAATGTTCTCTCGCAGACTTTGTTGATTCTCCAGGGGTATTGAAAACATTTTACCATGTTCCCACTCTGCCTCCGTTGCTTGTGGCTATACATCTTAAGCACTTTCACTAGGTTTTCATATGTCTGCTGGTGCTGACCCAGCACCATTTGGGTTGGCCTCCGCTGGACATCTGCCACACTGTCTATGTATTTGCAGAAATCTTTTCTCCAGAACTGTACACAGTACTCCATCGGTTTTCTTAGCAACTGTTTGTACAGAGGACCAACAGCTTCCTGTCTGCCACTTGTGATGCCTCTCCTTATGCATCCCAGTATCCCATCAGTGATCCTCACTGCCTTCGCACATTGCTGGGCCACATTTCAGTGATGTGATATGACTACCCCCCCCTGTACTTTTCCTTTTTTTTTTGTTTGGATCAGTAAGGCCACCACCGGCCCACCCATGACCCCCCACATTGTGTCTCCTGTCCCCGGGTTTTTTTTCCCAGATGCATTACTTTGCCCTTCACTGAACCAAATCCAAGCTGCCATGCTTTTGACCACTCCTCAACCATGGTGCACTCATCTTTCTAAACATAGCCCGTAGGGTGGTGGGATGTTTTTGGTAGCAAACAAATTTTTTGGAGCTTTTAGTGAAATTGTGGTTACTTTTTGCAGCCTTCACTAGCATCAAACAAACATAGAAACATATTAGTTGATGGCAGTACTCCAGATGCGGCCAAATCATTATTTTTAATATAGGTATTATTAACTCCCTCTTCTGACTTGTGATACCCCTACCAATACAACCCAACATCCCTCTAGCTTTAACTATTGCTTTTGATGTCAGCTTGGATGCTTTCATGTTATCTGTGATGGTAACGCCCAAGTCTCTTTCTTCCCTTGTGACTGCCAGCAACTAGTTTTGCTGGCAAAGGCATCGAGCTTCAACTGAGTTCTTTGATTCTAGCTTGCTCAAAAGGACAGAACAAAGAACATTACCAGAATAAGTGAAATAATAAAGACTTTGGGCTAGGCAGATTTAATGTGAGTTTTTATTTTGTACTCACACGGATTGTTATTGTTTGTTGCGAAAAATTTTTTGCTTTATTTTTCTCTAATTCAAATTGCCTTTGCTGGGTATAACTTCAGCTGCATTATTGCAGGGTGTGTCTACAGGTGTGTGCTAACAGATTACTGCTGTAATCTTCAGATTCCACTTGTCTTCTGCAAGGTTTATCTTCTGTTGCTGCTTTATTTTTCCCTGCACCAAGGTGTTTCTTACAGGGTATATCTTCTGTGAAATTATTACAGGTTGTGCGTAAATTTTTGTGACTTTTTATCATTAGGCTAAGCAAAATCAATGTTTTCCCCTATTGTATTTATTTATGTTTGGCTGAAAAGGTTTTTTGTCTCCCAGGGGTTGGAGTCTCACTCTCACATTGAAGACAGGGAAAGTGAGGTACCAGGCACTGCTTCCTTGAATCAAGGAGGTTATTTTCTACACTACACTAAACTGCATTACTACTTTTTGGACGTGTGTAAGTAACTAGTATTGGTTTTGTTTATGTGGTGGACTCTTCTTAGTTTTAACTTTAATTTGACAGTGATGAAGTGTAGCTGGGAGATATTTGCAGTCAGTTGCCACTAGACCTGTTACTTAGCCTTTGTGTAATAGTCATTTCAGCATGCATGTGATGTTTACTAGTCCTACGCCACAACATACCATTATGAAGTCATCATTACGAATGGCTGTGGATGTGTTGAGCGCTCAATTCATAAAGTGTCATGCTACATTAAGCTGAATTATCACCAACACGACAAACTGTAGTGTCCAAGATTGACACAAGAAAATGGCTAATCTTCCACAGAAGAAGTAATCTTAGTGTTTTTTAAAAAACTCATACAGTACGCAGTAGTACAAGACCAAGCATATGCAGCGATGTTGGCCTTCCGTGAGCTCATTACAGAGACATGGCATGCAAAAAACTCAACCAAACCACAAAAAAAAATTCAAACAGCACAAGTGCACTTTAATGAGTAATTCTTTATCGTATTATGTATCTGAATTATTAGGCTCATTAATGTACAATTATGAAAAAAGATACGTAATTTGTATTCATTTACCAATATTTAATCACGTTATCATTAGAGGACAATACAACCATACAGAAGGAAATGGCAGTGACACTTCAGTATATCCAAGTGATACATCCTGGAGGGAGGCAAAAGCATGACTGAGGATGTCATGTCAAGCAGTCTTAGTGAAAAAACAAAACAATGCTGGACTTAAGATTTGTAAGAAAGTGAGTAGTGCTCACAACAGAGGGAGGTGAACCTTACAATTGACTTTGGTTTGAAGCAGATTCCTTAGGAAAGTTAATATTCTTAAGGTGCAGGATACTTCTAACTGAAGGATGAAATAAGGAACTTAGAATTATCAGAAAAGGCAGTCTTTCAATCAACAGAGGGAGGTGGACCTTGCTTTACTTTTGTTACAATTGTTAAGATTTTCAGTGCAGGAAGAGTTTAAACCTACAGGAACTGCATAATGTTTACTGTGTCTGCCCTTGTGCACAGCTGATGTGTTTTGGGGCTGACTGCTTTCAAAGAAATCATCACACATACTGTATACTAGACAGATAGATAGATAGATAGATAGATAGATAGATAGATAGATAGATAGATGGACAGATTACATGTGACTGCTTGATATGTTGCTGCAAAGTGATAAAATAAGCTAAATGTTATGTTTCGGACTACTGTCAAATGGTGCTTCTGCTTGTTTGTTTTAGCTGTTATCCGCTTTAAGGCTGTCAAAATTATTAAAGTGGCTTGAAAATCTGCCAATTGTGGAAGTGTCAATCCCCACATCAAATGTATTGCGTCCCATGTAAAAGATGCCAGAGTTTCCTTGAAATCATTGACAAACAGATGTGGTGATAAGTAGGTTGTGTAGTATGCAAGTTACTCTTTCCTATTTCAGAAGATGTGTATTGTACAGAACAAGATGAAATGGGGGATGGATGGGAGAAAAGGCTGTCGAGGGGGGGCCGATGAAGGAGCGACTCTGTCTCCACCCCCCCTGGAGGGCTGGAGGAATGCAGGAAAAGGCTGACTGGTAACGTGCAGACCAGGGGAAAACCGAATCCACATGGGAACACAAGCAGGGGAAATGTAAGTATAGGGAAAGGGTGGAAGGTAGTCCTGCTAACTGCTAGGAGCTTGGGCAATAAAATGCCTGAGCTCCAGGCAATGCTAACTGAAGGAGCAGTGGATGTGGCAGCAGTCACTGAGACTTGGGCCACTGCAGGACACGACTGGGACCTGAACCTGGAGGGTTACACTATGTTCAGGAAGGACAAGGGGGAAGGGAAGGGGAGGAGGGGTAACAATGACAGTCAAAAACTACATTGGCGTGGGGGAGTAGAGGAGGCGGAGGGAACAGTGGAGGCAATTTGGGTCATCTTGATAACAAGGGGGGGCAAGAGAGTAAAAATAGGAGTGGTGTATAGATCCCCTGCACTGGCAGAGGAGCTGGAGGGGAGTCTGGTGGCAGATGTTGTGAGACACTGCAGACTGGGCAGGGGAAGGGTGGTGGTGTTGGGGGACTTAAATATGCCAGGAACAGACTGGGAGACTATGACATCCTCAGTGGCCAGGGAACAGAGGTTGTTGGATGTCTTTCAAGACACGTTCCTAACTCAGCAGGTGGAGAAACTGACCAGGGAGGTGCGGGTACTGGATGTGGTCCTGGCAGACAGTGACCAGATTGGGGGCCTGGAAGTAAGGGACCCGTTAGCAGGGAGTGACCATGCCACGGTCTGGTTCTGCCTGGACCTAGGAGGGGTAGAAGGCTCTACAAAGATGGAGGTAACTGACTTCGGGGGGTGGATTTTAAGTTAATGGGAAGGATCCTTAAGGAGCATTTGGATGGGAATGGGTCAGACATGGACGCTGATAGTAGGTGGGAAATTATCAGGAGAGGGGGGTGCAGGATGCTACCAGCACCTGTGCAAGAGTAAGACGAAAATGCGTTAGGGCCCAAAAACCCTGCTGGTGGACCAGGGAGGTCCAGGAGGTGGTGTGGGGAAAGAAGGCAGCCTATAAGCAATTCAAGTGCTCAAGGAGTGAAAGGGATCGAGGGGAGTATGAGCTGATGGACAGAAGGGCCACTAGGGTGGTGAGGGCGGCTAAGGCAAGGAAGGAGCAGAACCTGGCCAGGGAAATTAGGGGAGGGAACAAGTGGTTCTTTAGATACATTGTGGAAAAACGAAGGGTGAAGGGGCAGATTAGCAGGATTAAAACAGGGGAGAGATGGGCACAAGACCCAGGGGAGCAGGCTGAGGTACTAAATGAGTACTTCACCTCATTTTTCACCAAGGAAAATGGGGGTGCTGCATCATACATGGGAGGAGACAATGATACTTAGGAGAGGGGGACCCTTACCAATTGGCGGGTCTGGGGAGAGGGGGAGGCATCACTGGCAGGAGGGGGGAAGGCTAAGCAGGGAGAAGAGGTAGCAGAAGTGGAAATCACAGCAGAGAGAGTGAGAGAAGCCCTCAGGTCCCTTAAGACAGAGAAAGCACTGGGGCTGGATAAATTACATCCCACAGTGCTGAAGGAACTTGCAGATGTCCTGGCGAAACCCCCGGTGGAGCTTTTCACCATCTCTCTGAGGAAAGGGTGGGTGCCCCAGGACTGGAAGGTGGCGCATATAGTGCCTATCCACAAGGGGGGGGATCAAGGGAGGTGGCAGGGAACTACAGGCCTGTCAGCCTGACATCGGTGGTAGGCAAGGTGATGGAGGGCATTGCCAAGGAGATGCTAGGGGAGGACCTGGAAAAGTCAGGGTGCATGTACGATAGACAGCATGGATTCATCCATGGGAAATCATGTCAGACAAACCTTGTGGTGTTCTATGACTGGGTGATGAGTGCCTTGGACCTGGGTAGACAAGTGGACATCCTCTTTCTAGACTTCAGCAAGGCATTTGACTCTGTTCCTCACGAGGGCCTGTTGGATAAGCTGGGAGAAATGAGGGTGGGGAACCAGAGGATTAGATGGATAGGCAATTGGCTCCAGGACCGGACTCAGAGGGTCGTAGTTGGCAGAATAGTCTCATCCCCAAGAAGGGTCATTAGTGGGGTCCCACAGGGATCAGTCCTTGGGCACCTCTTGTTCAACACCTATGTCTCTAACATAAGGACAGGTATCAGGAGTGAGATGAGTCTCTTTGCGGATGACTCAAACTGGGGGTGGTGGTGGATGGGGAGGGTGGCCCTACAGGGGGACCTGGAGGCTCTGGAAAGGTGGTCTAGAAAGTGGAAGCTGAGGTTCAATGCAGGGAAATGCAAGTTACTGCACCTGGGGGCCAGAAACCCAGACAAAGTGTACACCCTGGGGGGGAATGCTACAAGTCTCGACGGCTGAGAGGGACCTGGGAGAGGTGGTGGATGTCAAGATGAACAACTTGGAGACTTGTAGGAGGTCAGCGGCCAAGGCCAACAGGATGCTGGGATGCAGTGCTAGGGGGATCACCTCCAGAAGGAGGGAAGTGATACTCCCTCTGTATAGCTGCTTGGTGAGGCTGCAACTCGAGTACTGCATGCAGTTTTGGAGGCCACACTTAAAGAGGGACATTAAACTCCTGGAGAGGGTCCAGAGGAGGGCAACCAAAATGATTTGGGGCTTGGGGGACAGGACCTATTAGGAGAGCTCGAAGAGCTAAATATGTACACACTGCAAGAGAGAAGGGACCGGGGGGACATGCTAGAGGTCTTCAGGTACATGAAGGGGGTAAATAGGGGAGGAACAGTCAGGGTGCTTTGAAGGAAGGAGGAGGGGGTCACTAGAGGGCATGGGTTGAAGCTGGAGGGGGAAGATTCAGGGGAGAAAGGAGGAGGTGCTACTTCACTGAGAGGGTGGTGGAGCCATGGAATTCACTGCCTAGGGGGCTGGTGGAGGCAGAGACAGTGGAGGGGTTCAAGAGGGGGTGGGACAGGTATGGGGAAGGGGTCTGGAAGCAAAATCCAATGCAGAGCGAATATCTGGAACTGGGAAGGGAGAAGCCAGAGAAGGCGAGGGGGGCAGCCAGGTCAGCTCCCAGGGTGGGGGTTGACCAAACAAGCAGATGCAAAAGGCTGTAAGGCCTATTCTGCTGGCATTTTAGTATGTTAGTATGAAATGGACTCAGGACCATGGAATGCCGCTTTGAATTTGAATTGTTGCTACATTTCTGTAGAGTCTTATTTACATAGAAACATAGAAACATAACATAGAAGTTGACGGCAGATAAGGACCGCAAGGCCCATCCAGTCTGCCCATTTCTTTTTCTACCTTATAAATGTGCCATCAGCCTTTGCTCTGTCAGTGGCCTATCTATTCATAGTCATTTGTATTGCTCCCTTATGCCTATCCCATGCCTGTTTGAAGCCCTGCACTGTATTCATAGCCACCACTTCTTGTGGTAAGCCATTCCATGCATCCACCACCCTTTCTGTGAAAAAGAATTTCCTCACATTCCCCCTTAATCGGCCCCCCTCTAATCTCATGCTGTGTCCTCTTGTCCTGCTATTTTTCTTATATTTAAACATGTTAGACTCTTTCACCTTGTTAATGCCCTTAAGGTGTTTGAATGCCTCAATCATATCACCTCTCTCCCTCCTTTGCTCAAGGGTATACATATTGAGCTCTGTTAATCTGTCCTCATATGTCTTCTGATGCAGTCCCTGCACCATTTTGGTTGCCCTTCTCTGGACTGCCTCAATTTGGTTAATGTCCTTGTGAAGGTGTGGCCTCCAATACTGCATGCAGTACTCCAGATGGGGCCTAACCAGTGTCTTGTAAAGAGGGATTATTACCTCCCTCTTACGACTTGTGATACCCCTACTAATACACCCTAACACCCTCTAGCCTTACCTACTGCTTTAGAGGTCTGCTTGGATGATTTCAGGTCATCAGTGATGATGATGCCCAAGTCTCTTTCTTCCTTTGACTGCTAGCAACTCCTCCCAGCCTATAGGTGGCTTCAGGTTTCTCTTCCCTATGTGCATGATCTTGCACGTCTTTGCATTAAATCCAGTTGCCACTCTTCTGACCATTTTGCTGTTTATCCAGATCTCTTCTCATTCTGCCCACCCCATCTGGATCATCTACTCTATTGCAGATCTTGGTGTCATCTGCAAACAGACAAACCTTACCCTCTAGTCCATCTGCAAGGTCACTAATGAAGATGTTGAAGAGGACTGGCCCCAGGACTGATCCCTGAGGTACCCCACTTGTGACTTGCATCTCTTCTGACTGTATACCATTTACCACCACTCTCTGTTTTCTGCCCGTCAACCAGTTTGCCAACCAGTTGACCAACTTCTGACCCACCCTGAGCTACCCAGCTTATTTATCAATCTTCTATGTGGAACAGTATCAAAAGCTTTGCTGAAGTCAAGGTAGACGACATCAAATGCTCCCCCTTGGTCCACCACTCTGGTTACCCAGTCAAAAAATCTATGAGATTAGTTTGACAGGACCTTCCTTTGTAAACCCATGCTGTCTTGGATCCTGTGCCCTATGGATTCCAGGTGTTGCACTATCCTTTCCTTAGGAGTGCCTCCATAATCTTGCCCACTACTGAGGTAAGACTGACTGGTCTGTAGTTCCCGCCTCCTCCTGCTACCACTCTTGTGGGCGGGATCACATAAACCCTTCTCCAGTCTTCTGGGACCTCTCCTGTGCTCAGAGACTCACTAAACAGTTCTGCTAGTTCCACCTTTAGCTCCTTAAGTACCCTGGGATGTATGCCATCAGGTCCCATTGCCTTATCCACCTGAGCTTAGCAAGCTCTTGTGAGGACCCTTTCTTTTGTAAGGAGTAGTGCTCACATCCCCCGTGTCCATGATGCTGAACTGTGGGCCCTGCCCTACCTTCTCTTCAGTAAATACTGAGCAAAAGTAACTATTTAGGATAGATGCCTTTACATGGTCCTCCTCCTCACATGCTCCCTTTTCTCCATTAAGCTTAGCAATACCCCCTCTGGACTTTCTCCTTTCACTAATGTATCTATAGAAAGTCTTGTCACCTTCTTTTACTGTCCGTGCTAGTTTTCCTCAGTTTGGGACTTTGCCTGCCTTACTGCCTTCCCTGCTTCCCTTAGGGCAGTTTGGTATGCCTCCTATCTTCATCCGCTGTGTTCCCTTATATTTCCTGAAGGCCAGCCTTTTGGCTCTGACCTTTTCTGCTACTGTATTTGAGAACAAAGTGGTTTCCTTCTTCTTTTGCACTTCCTTTTCTGTCTAACACAATGGGATGTTGCTTCAAGTATTGCATCATAATGCTTGCCCACTTTGCCTGTACCCCTCACCTGTGTTTCTTTTTGCCAGGGCTAGCTTAACTCTATTGGCCACCTTATCAAAGTCAGCTCCTCTGAAGTCCCATATTTTACCTTGGAATGGGATGATTTAGATGTAGTAGCCAAATTGAACCATACCATGTGATGGTCACTGGCCCCCAGGTGACCTTCTACCTGGAGATCTGTGATCCCTTCCTTGTTAGTCAGTACTAGATCTAGGATAGCCCTGTCTCTGTGGGTTGCTGTACCAGTTGTTTGAGGCCCTCCCCCTGCAGGGAATCCACTATGTGTCTAGTTCTGGCAGATGTTCCTGCTGGTATTGACCAATCTGTATCCGGCATGTTGAAGTCTCCCATTATCAGAACCTCCCCTTTAGCTGTCATGTTTGTATATCTTCTAACAGTAATGTGTCTATGTCCTCCCCCTGGTCTGGGGGCCTGTAGACAACCCCAGTTCTTATGGCTGTCCCATTTCCTGTTTCCAGGGTGACCCACAGTTCTTCTGGCTCCTTATGTGTATTCTGAATTTCTGTAGCGTTGATATTTTCATTGACATACAGGGCCACTCCTCCCCCCCTTTTTGCACCTCGGTCTCTTCTGAACAATACATAGCCAGGTACTGAAGTCTCCCAAGTGTGGTTACTGGTAAACCATGTCTCACTAATTGCTACTATGTCCAGTTTAGACTCTGACATTATTGCCTGCAGGTCTAGGATCTTATTTCACAGGCTGTGAGCATTTGTGTACATGATTTTCCATTGGCCAGATTTTGGTGTGTTAGTTGTTGGGTGAGGTTTGGCATTACCCCTGTGCGTCGTATGGAGAAACAAACTGTTTTTCTTACCTGGTAATGCAAATGAACTGCAAACATGCTGAATCCCTGTTTGACCACTAGCTGAGGGGGGAGGGGTGTTCTTCCCATTCGACGTATGTGGTGATGCACCCCTCTCCCCATTTGCTAGTTTAAATATTCTGCAAAGACATCAAACTTCTGCCCCAATGCACTGACTCCCTCCTTAGTCAGATGCAGTCCATCAAATGTAAAGAACTTTCACTCCCAGAACTGTTGCCAGTTCCTACAAATCTGTGTCCTTTTTCTGGCACCAGCCCTTGAGCCCGTGTTTGGCTCCTTATCTCCCCTTCTCTGACCTTCCGTCCATCTGCTCCCCTCTCCCAGACTGGCAGGATCTCAGAAGGAGATGCAGACGAAATAGATGATAGTTTGTCACCAGCCTGGTCAGGTGTTCCTTGGTCTCCACAACTGACCGGCTGGCGAGATCATTAGTCCCTATGTGTACTAGGACATCAATGTTTTCTCCTGCTTTGTGAACAATTTTAGCAATGCGGTCAGTGTCTCTCCATGCTGATGTACCTGGGAGACATCTGACCATTACCCCTGGCTGGAGATGGGTATCAACTCCCCGAATCATGGAGTCTCCTATGATCAGAAATGTTTTTGGATTTCCTTTTTGCTTTTCTGTTTTGGTTCCTGATTTGGGTGAGTTTTGTTGTGCTAGCTCCTGTGCTGCAGCGTCCTGCTCTGCAGTGTCTTCTGCCTCTTTGTTTGATTTCAGAGATAGAGGCAGATACCTGTTTGTAGTGTTTATATGGTTTTGGAGGTAATATATGTTGGAGCAGAGAGTGATGGGGCACCCAATTTGCCCCTTCTAACCACCTGCCAACCTCCTGGACCAACTACCCTCTGCGGTTGAGGTTTTTCTGTTGGATGCTGGGGAAGTGGCGGGTGGTTTTTATAATGTATTTCCTCTTGAATATGAAATTTGAGGCATGCAATCTCTGCCCATGCTGCCCGGAGCTGAGCCCTAAGATCTCCAAAGGCCCAGCATGTAGGACAGTGTCCTAAATCCTGTAAGACTGTCCTTCTGAAAATTGTTCCACAGTACCTGCAGTTAATGATATCCATTCCAGATAAGTTGCTGGGTTTATAACCTAGTTAGAGTAATTAGAAGGAAAAAGAAAAAAAAAGTTTCATGTATCATGTTTCGTCTTATATAAAATGTATATATTTATTATATATAAAACCAATGTGTGAGATACTATATTTAGTCTGTGATTTATAGTTCTGTCCATTGAATAAATTCGGTAACCTCATCTGCACAAGTTATTATAATCATTGTATTGGGGGAAGCCTTGTATGAAATATGGTGTACCTGAAATATTTTTACGTTTTTCCTGGCACTTTAAATGTGTATGGAGATCATGTTACCTGCTAAATGTATAGGATGGTGTATTCAAATGATTCATTAATGGGCTATATACATTGAGCAGTCCTCACGTAGTGTTTGTTGAGATGCTTCATGTAAAACAGTGTGAAGGTGCTACTTGTGTTCTTTGAGTTATGTGGGGTTTCAGCATGGTTGTTGTGATAAGCTCTGTAGTAACAATTGTGGGATGGAGTTGTACCTGTGAACATTGCCTTGCATGACTGTTACTTTGTGCACAAGCATGAAGTGATGGTATCTGGACTGTGCTTTTTGTGGTCATGAAATACTGTGCACAATGTTATAGCTTTAGTATTAGTGGATTTCATTCGTGTTTGAGCCTTTACAAATAAGGAAAATACCCACTTGCAGTAGTTAATGTATTTTAACACGATGACTCGCTCTAAGATTTCGGCTGGCAGTATAGCCGAGAGGTTAGTGAAACAAGGTGTGAACAACCTTCGTACATGTGTCAGACTAGAACTGAGTTTGAGTCTCAAAACTGCCACTTGCATACTGTGTGACTCTGAGTAGTGCTCCAAGGTCGCCCATGAAAACAGGGACTTGTGCCTAGTGAGCATTTCCTGGTTATCAAGCAGTAAAATAAAAAAAACACAATGATGCCTCCTTGGCTGGAACAAGAAAAAATCGGATATAGTTTCAAGCTAATTCTAGGGTGGCAAACCTGGCCTTCCCATTTTCAATTTATACACAAAAAACACGAAACCAGCTATATCGCTGGCAGCACTGCATGCTTTTCACACAGCATTTAGTTGTGGATTTCCAGTGCAGGCTTGCAGCACAACACTGTACACCCACTTGAAAGAAGACTGTTTTTTCATGTCATTGAATGTCACCAAGCGGCATCAATCAGAGCTTCAAAGTACTTCAAAATAGGCAGAACTAATGCCGAATGCATTGACCTGCTTACCAAAAGCTGAGAAATAAATAAATAACTCTGTAATCAACTGCCCCAGGAACGGAAGGCAATACTGATCTTAGATTTGTTGCAAGGCCATGCGGGACATGACATTATACTAATCTGAATCTCATGGGGTACATAAAAACATTTGGATAAATGAGTTTTCTGTTAATCAAGGTTTTACTTAACAGGCTGGACCCATTAATTGAGGAAAGATAGATCTCTCGAGGGAGAGACCCCTGAATACTGCTGCACACATGTCACTGTGCAGGAGAGACTTAATGGCTTGCATTAAACAAACAAAAAAGCTAAACAAAAGAAAAAGAATGAGATAGTTGGCCCAGTCAGTTGTTATTTTCCAGGGCTACCAGGGCTTCCACAAAAAGAGTACCCCCTCGTTAAACCCCCCCCCGTAGCACTAAAGCCCGAACCTGACGCGATATTTCTGCTCTCCCTGCATGTGAGCATCCCTTTGTATGACAACCAATAGCTACATAGATACTTAGATACATAGACAGTGTCAGCAGATAAGGGCCTATGGCCCACCCAGTCTGCCCATTTGAGCTTGTAAGTTCAGTTTGTTTTCCTAGAAGTCTGTTGCCCCTTACCCCTGACCTCCAGAATTCCTTTATGTCTATCCCATGCATTCTTAAATCCCGTGATTGTTTCAGCCCCCACCACTTCCTCTGGCAGGGTGTTCCACTTGTCCACCACCCGTTCTGTGAAGAAATTCTTTCTCATGTTTCCTCTGAATCATCCTCCCTTCAACTTCATCCCATGCCCTCTAGTCCTGGAACATCTTTTTCGCTTAAAAATAGTGTTTTCCTGCACCCTGTTCCTCCCTGTAAGATACTTGTATGTCTCTATCATATCCCCTCTCTCCCTCCTCTACTCCAGGGAGTACATGTTCAGTTCCTTCAACCTGTCTTCATAGGACTTGTGATGCAATCCATGCACCATCTTTGTTGCCCTCCTCTGAACCTTCTCTACCCTGTCTATGTCCTTACGTAGGTATGGTCTCAGAACTGTACACTGTACTCCAGGTGGGGCCTCACTAGTGTCTTGTATAGCGGAATTATGACCTCCTTTTCCTGCTGGTGATGCCCCTGCCTATACATCCCAGCATCCTATTTGCTTTACCTGCTGCCTTGTCACACTGTTTCCCTACTTGAGGTCATCAGAGATGACAACCCCAAGATCCCTTTCCTGCTTGGTGCATGCTATATCCTCACCCCCCAACTGATATATTGTGCCAGGGTTTTTGTGCCCCATATGCATTATCTTGCACTTCTTTGCATTGAATTTCAACTGCCAAACCCTTGACCATTCTTCAAGTTTCTGCAGGTCGCTTCTCATTCTGTCTACACCCTCTGGTGTGTCTACTCTGTTACAAAGCTTTGTGTCATCAGCGAACAGTGAAATTCTGCCTTCTAGATCCTGCACAATGTCACTGATGAAAATGTTGAATAGGACCGGTCCCAGCACTGATCCCTGTGGTACCCCACTGGTCACTCTTCCCTCTGTGGAGTGACAGCCATTTACCACCACCCTCTGTGTCCTGCCACCCAGCCAGTTACCTACCCACCACACTACTGTCCTGCCCACACCCATATTCCCCAGTTTGTGTAATAGTCTTCTATGTGGCACAGTGTCAAAGGCCTTGCTGAAGTCCAGATGAGGCCATGTCCACTGCCCTCCTGATCCACCTCCCTAGTCACCCAGTCAAAAATTCAGAGGTTGGTCTGACATGACCTCCCCTGGTGAAACCATGCTGCCTTGGGTCCTGTAGTCCATTGACAACCAGATGTTCCATCAATCTCTCCTTCAGTAGTGCTTCCATGATCTTCCCCACTACCGAGTGAAGCTGACTGGTCTGTGGTTCCCTGCTCCCTCTTTGTTCCCACTTTTGTATAAGGGAATACATCTGCTGTCCTCCAGTCTTTGGGTACCTCCCTGTTTCCAGTGATCGGCTAAACAGGATAGCCAGAGGTTCAGCCACCCTCTCTTAGTTCTTTAAGGACCTGGGGTGCACCCATCTGGCCCATTGCTTTATCAACTCTTATTACTCCAGTTCCTTCAGGACCCTTTCTCGTGTAAAGGGACTTGTGTCCATTCTGCACCATTCTCACCCTTGTACTCCTTCAGACCCATTACCCCCTCTTCCTCAGTAAAGACTGAACAGAAATACCTGTTCAATATGTCAGCTTTACTGTTGTCATCCTCCATGGCTCCCATCCTCCCCTTCAGTCTCACTATCCCTCCTTTGTCTTTCTTTTTCACTTATGTACCTGTAAAGGTTTTGTCCCTCTTCCACTGATTTTGCAATGTGTTCTTCTGTCTGAGCTTTGGCTTCCTTACTGACCTCCTGCCTCCCTTTGCTTCTCCTGGTACTTCTCCCTATCCCTTCTGCCTGTGTCTTTTTGTATTGCCTGAATGCAATCTTTTGGCGTTCACTTTCTTTGCTACCTCTTTGGAAAACCATAATGGTCTCCTCTTCCTTTTCCTCTTGCTAACCTGTAGCAATGCATAATTCTGTTGTTCTTGTAATCCCCATTTAAATACTGCCACTGTTCCTCAACCCCTGATTCCTGTCCCATTTCCTTAATGCCTCTTTTAAGTATCTCCCCATTTTCCCAAAGTCTGCCCCCTAAAATACAGGATACGTGTTTTTGTGTGGTTTGGTTCTGCTCTTTCTGTGATTTCAAACCAAAATGACTGGTGGTCACTGTTACCCAGGTGCTCCCCCACTGTTACCGCCATCACACTGTCCCTGCTTGTGAGCACAAGGTCCAGTATTGCCTTCTGCCAAGTTGGTTCCATGACCAGTTGCTTGAGGAAGGCACCCTGAAGGGATACCAGGATAAATCTGCTCCTAGTTGATGCTGCTGCTGGGATGTTCCAGTCCACGTCTGGAATATTGAAGTCTCCAACCAGTACTACCTCACCCTTGTCTGCCATTCTTTGGATGGCTAGCATCAGCTCCCTATCTGTTTCTTCCTCCTGGGCTGGTGGTCTATAGAGCCACACCTGTGCGGATGGCTGTCCCATTTTCCTTTCCAGCTTAACCCACAGTATCTCTCCCCATTTTATTCCTCCTGGATCTCTGTGGCCTTATGTCATTTTCCAATACAGTGCCACTCCTCCTCCTTCCTGCCTGCTCTGTCTCTTCTGAATATGTTGTAGCCAGGTATGGCCATCTCCCAGTCATGGTTATCATTACACCAGGTTTCAGTGATGGCCACAATGTCCAGGTCTGACTGTACCATGACAGCCTCCAGATCTTCCATCTTGTTGCTAAGGCTCCTGGCATTTGCATACATGGCTTTCCATGATTTGACCTCCTAGACTGCTTCACTGTTCTACTCCAGCCCCTTCCTTGGTTGTCATTTATCCCTGGTTCTCCTTGCTGTCTGCTCTTCTGCTGAATTTTGCCCCTTTTCTTCTTATCCACCTCTTGGGCACTAATCTCCATCTTTGCACACTGCTTTGCAGAGATAGCCCTCCTCTGGTTCACTGGTTTCACTGCTAGCTGTGGGGGGTGGCTAAGTGGTACCCTCCTTGCCTGGCCTGCCACCCCTTTGCTAGTTTAAATGCTCGTCAATGTAGCATTTAAACTTATCATTAGTGCTTGGATTCCCTCCAGGATGGATGCAGGCAGTCAGGCTTGAACAAACCTCCATCACTCCAGGTGGGTCCCCAGTCACCAATGAATCCAAATCCTTCCTCACAGCACCAGTTCTTCAACCATGAGTTAAAGTTCCTGGTGCATGCACTCCTATGCTCTCCCTTGCCTCTCACAGGTAGCAGATCTAATAACAACTGGATGACAGCCTCGTAGCCTTTATTCTTCTCCCGAGTGGCAAAAAAAAAAAAACATACTAAGATATGAGCTCATTCCCCTTCCTGGTAAACCCAACAGTCTTGGCTCCCAAAGTAAACAGCATGTGCAGGGAGAAACAGAGGTGTCCACCCCAGGAGATCAAAATTTTATAGTGAAAAGCACCCCAGAATACATGCACATATAATGACTGTAAGTTGCATAAATCCTCTAAATGAGTTCAGATAGTCACAGTTCATAGCAGTCTCCAACACCCCCCCCCCACGAAATTGAAAGTCCAGTCCTGTGCACCCATATTTGAAGATCATTTGTAGAGGCCTTTTTTTTTTTTTTTGGCAACCGGGAGCGGGATGATGGCTTGAGCCTGGGGTCCAGTTGTTATTAGACCTGCACGCGATTTTTAGAAAGATAAACTGTAAGGACTATAAAACTAAAACGATGTAAATGTGTATGCTAGGGTTAAAGCTCAGAAAGCAGGAAAAAAAAAACAGTTGGGGCAAACATCTCTAGAGCCATTGTAGTGTCCTCAGATCTAGTGAGGTGCAGGTGTGGAATGAAAATATCATTGGATGCAGTGCAACCAGTGTCTGTGTTCACAGTCTTTCTGGAAGGTTCATCTGTGATTGCAGAGAAGTTGAAGATTCTGTGTGGGGTAGGCAGACTGGCTTTCAAAGAGATCGTACATAATTGCTTTGCACTGAATTGCAGAAAACATTACTAGCATTAACAAATTAAAGTAATGAATAGAACAAGTAAACAATGCATTGAAAATTAAGATATAATACACTGTCATCTATCAGTTCACTTGGAAATGCCCTTTGTGCAGTCAGCACACCTCTCACATTTTCATTGTTTGAGTGTGGAACACTGTGCAACAAAATGGGAGGGGAAAAATGTGAGTCTTGTCATACCACAGAGATGAAAGCTCAGAAAACACTAGTTTTCTTCTAAATACTCATTATTCACAATCGCTGTACCTGAGCGGCTCTAACAATAATCCGACGATGACTGAAGTGCGGGATAAAAAAAAACTGGTCAGTCAATGCTGTAATTGTCGCATGCTGCACTGTGCGTGCCATCGGAACACCCATGTTTCATTAGTTAGCGCTCAACGTTCGGTGCACATGCATATATTTTAAGTTTTACATATCTGGGGCAATATGAGTGCATTTTTCACCTTTAAATGTCCCATTATTGAAAACCAATGTAATGTTTGCGAATATTCCGTGAAGACTCATGATCTATCAGGCAGCTTTTATCAGAGTCTGATGTTTTGAAAACAATCACGTTGAACACAAACTGAATGCTGGGAAAGTGAAAATCTAAATACTGTTACTCAAGAGTATGTTTAAAAAGTGATCTTACTGCAGAATAGCATAGATACTAGCCACTCAAAACCAACGCAAAGAAAACTTAAGCCAGACTTGTGGCACAACATGCACAGCTGATGTCCACTGAGACGTGGACAACACCCACATGCTAACTCAGCATGCAAAATTAATGTCATAGCAGTCATGGCAGGAATAATCAACATCTAGCATTGACAGAATCCTGCACCCTTGCATATTGTACTGTTACTAAGGTTAGCACGATATACATGGCCCTGGAATTCTTTCGAGCCACCAGTAATGTATACATGCACCAATGCTATCTGCAAGTCAAGGTGCAGCTTCGAATGCTCTCAAAGGCACTGTTATACGCAATAGGTTCTGGTAATGATACTACAGTAATTCTTCTATTCATCACCCTGTGCCAGCACTGACTGTACATGAATGTCTCCTTGATGAACATTCGACAACCCTGGGTACTTCGGTGAAACCACTCTCGAATGTCCTTGCCTAATCACTTGTTGCTGGTAGCGAGACTCTAGTTAGCATTCCGGCACGGAGGTCTTGGCCACCTATGAGAACCTGCGAAGGTCACAGTTGCCCGCATCAAATGCATCGACCAAAACTCTCTAGAAGTCACTGTCCCACAAACTTGTTGCTCTGAATGATACCATGCTCTGCCTTCCAAAGATTGCCATGGGCCACTAATGACTGGATGGTAATGTCTCCTTTAGCCACTGGTAGCAGCCAGTTATGTGCAGCCCCAACACCTTTTGTTTTGGGGTGCACACACCGTTGTGGCCGTGAATGCTCATCCAATGAAACAATATATTCCACAAGTGCCTTAGGTAGCAATGATTCCCAGTAATGTATTTCTACTTGTGATTATGAATTTGAATGCTATCTCAATACATATTCATGGATGTGCATTGACTGTATGAATTAATTTACAACAACCCCCCTTATGTTATGAAACCTTTGTAGAAGTCATTGCATCATGATGCAGTCTTAATCCACTCGTACATGAAGTCTGGAAGTTCTTAATAATTCCCTGACATACATCAAAAAGCTTGCGATATTAAGCTATAGCATGGTTAATTTGTCGTTGACAGATGATCATGTGAGTCACTGAAAACCTCAATTCCAGGTCGACTGAAATGGGATTGGTGCTTTTCAATCAGTAAGCGTGTTGGAGGTGGTGGGATGGCAGAGATGTTTTGCTGAATTCACCTTGGGTCTTCAAGAGACAGAAGAAGCCAGAAGGGGAAGGAAGGAAACATATTCAATTCAGTGCTTTAGAGTAACTGGTAATTGCTATTTTTCCTTTAAACTTAGATTGTGGGCTTTTAGTGACACTATTCTTTCTTTGTTGTCTTTACTTATAATTGTTTTTGGGCTGTTGAAAATTTAAAACATAGTGGTGGTGTAATTCTGTGCTGTCTTTAATTGCTGCAAATTTTGCCCTCTCCTCCACTTCCCAACTCTTAATTATATGCCTGATAAATCTGATTGACAGGAGCTAAACACAGGGTATAGTAAGGGTGTGAAGTAGGAGGCATAAGGGAAGAAGCCCACCCTCAGCACGACAAGTGTTTTGACTCATTTATTTATTGGTTTCTTTTTCTTTAAAAAAAAATTATCTGAGGATCAGTGACAGGATTTTTAGTACAGTAAATTAATAAAAAGGGAACTAGGAGAGCTTCAGTAGCAGACAAGTAGTGGAACTGCAGTATAATGTGGGGAGTGGTGCAATGCAGTGGCTGTGGGGCAGCCATATTCAGGCAGACCTTCTGGACACTGAGGTGCTGCCCTATCTGCATGCATCTCTCTGGACTGTGGGATGAGGTGAGCCAGACTCAGAGCGGAGGAGTAAACTGGGTCAGGTACCATCACCCTATCCAGGGACCACCAGTCCAATTCAACTGCCTCAAGGATGCGAGAGCGAGGAGCACTTGGATGACAGTGGGCTCAGGAGGGTTAGAGCAGTCAGGCAGAGGCATCCCAGATCCTATTCACTCAAGAACTCTATGCCACACTGGCAAATGAGGACAACCAAATAAGTACCCAGAGAAGTGGAAGGAAAGGATGTGGAGGTTAGCCAAGAGGTGACCTCAGCTGGGAAAGCAGTGGACCCCAGAGGAGGAGGAAGTGAATCCTGGTGGGGGACTCCATCATAAGAGGAATCCAGCTAGGAACACAGGAGGGGGAGGACAGGGAGGTGAGGTGCCTACCAGGTGCCACGGCATGGAGGGATGGAAGGAAGATTCTGGGGATCACTGGTAAGGCAAGATGGGAGGGTGAGCTGGATGTCATTATCCACCTAGGTACTAATGACCTGGCAAATGGGGGCAAAGGAAGTTCAGGAAGAGTTTAGGAAACTGGGGAGGGTCTCAAGCAAGTAGCTACTTCTGTCACTTTCTCAAGTACTACCTGTGAGAGGCAAGGAGAAGCATAGAGGTGCATGCACCAGAAACTTTAACTCATGGTTGAAGAACTGGTGCTGTGAGGAAGGGTTTGGATTCATTGGTGACTGGGGACCCACCTGGAGTGATGGAGGTTTGTTCAAGCCTGATGGCCTGCATCCATCCTGGAGGAGATCAAGCACTCAATCATAAGTTTAAATGCTACATTGATGAGCATTTAAACTAGCAAGAGGGTGGCAGGCCAGCAGGAGGGTACCTGCTCACCCCCACAGCTAGCAGTGGAACCAGTGAACCAGAGGGTGGCTATCTCTGCAAAGCAGTGTGCAAAGCGGAGATTAGTGCCCAAGAGGTGGATAAGCAGAAAAGGGGCAAAATTCAGCAGAAGGGCAGACAGCAAGGAGAACCAGGGATAAATGACAACCAAGGAATGGGCTGGAGTAGAACAGTGAAGCAGTCTAGGAGGTCAAATCATGGAAAGCCATGTGTGCAAATGCCAGGAGCCTTAGCAACAAGATGGAAGATCTGGAGGCTGTCATGGTACAGTCAGACCTGGACATTGTGGCCATCACTGAAACCTGGTGTAATGATAACCATGACTGGGAGATGGCCATACCTGGCTACAACATATTCAGAAGAGACAGAGCAGGCAGGAAGGGAGGAGGAGTGGCACTGTATTGGAAAAATGACATAAGGGCCACAGAGATCCAGGAGGAATAAAATGGGGGAGAGATACTGTGGGTTAAGCTGGAAAGGAAAATGGGGACAGCCATCCGCTTGGGTGTGGTCTATAGACCACCAGCCCAGGAGGAAGAAACAGATGAGGAGCTGATGCTAGCCATCCAAAGGATGGCAGACAAGAAGTGAGGTAGTACTGGTTGGAGACTTCAATATTCCAGATGTGGACTGGAGCATCCAGCAGCAGCATCAACTAGAGCAGATTTATCCTGGACCCCTTCAGGGTGCCTTCCTCAAGCAACTGATCATGGAACCAACTCGGCAGAAGGCAACACTGGACCTTGTGCTCACAAACAGGGACAGTGTGATGGGGGTAACAGTGGGGAGCACCTGGGAAACAGTGACCACCAAGTCATTGTGGTTTGAAATCACAGAAAGAGCAGAACCAAACCACACAAAACACGTATCCTGTATTTTTAGGGGGCAGACTTTGGGAAAATGGGAGATACTTGAAAAGAGGCATTAGGGGAATGGGACAGGAATCAGGGGTTGAGGAACAGTGGGCAGTATTTAAAATGGGGATTACAAGAACAACAGAATTATGCATTAAGCAGGTTAGCAAGAGGAAAAGGAAGAGGAGACCATTATGGTTTTCCAAAGAGGTATCAAAAGTGAAAGCCAAAAGATTGCATTCAGGCAATACAAAAGACACAGGCAGAAGGGATAGGAGAAGTACCAGGAGAAGCAAGGGAGGCAGGGAGGTTAGTAAGGAAGCCAAAGCTCAGACAGAAGAACACATTGCAAAATCAGTGGTAGAGGGACAAAACCTTTTACAGGTACATAAGTGAAAAAGAAAAGACAAAGGGAGGATAGTGAGACTGAAGGGGAGGATGGGGGCCACGTGGAGGATGACAACAGTAAAGCTGACATATTGAACAGGTATTTCTGCTCAGTCTTTACTGAGGAAGAGGAGGGTAATGGGTCTGAAGGGAGTACAAGGGGTGAGAATGGTGCAGAAATGGACACACAAGTCCATTTACACGAGAAAGGGTCCTGAAGGAACTGGAAGTAATAAGAGTTGATAAAGCAATGGGGCCAGATGGGGTGCACCCCAGGGTCCTTAAAGAACTAAGAGAGGTGGTGGCTGAACCTCTGGCTATCCTGTTTAGCCGATCACTGGAAACAGGGAGGTACCCAAAGACTGGAGGACAGCAGATGTATTCCCTTATACAAAAGTGGGAACAAAGAGGAAGCAGGGAGCTACAGACAGTCAGCCTCACCTCGGTAGTGGGGAAGATCATGGAAGCACTACTGAAGGAGAGATTGGTGGAACATCTGGTTATCAATGGACTACAGGACCCAAGGCAGTATGGTTTCACCAGGGGGAGGTCATGTCAGACCAACCTCGTTGAATTTTTTGACTGGGTGACTAGGGAGGTGGATCAGGGGAGGGCAGTGGACATGGCCTATCTGGACTTCAGCAAGGCCTTTGACACTGTGCCACATAGAAGACTATTACACAAACTGGGGAATATGGGTGTGGGCAGGACAGTAGTGTGGTGGGTAGGTAACTGGCTGGGTGGCAGGACACAGAGGGTGATGGTAAATGGCTGTCACTCTACAGAGGAAGAGTGACCAGTGGGGTACCACAGGGATCAGTGCTGGGACCGGTCCTATTCAACATCTTCATCAGTGACATTGCTGGGATCTAGAAGGCAGAAGTTCACTGTTAGCTGATGACACAAAGCTCTGTAACAGAGTAGACACACCAGAGGTGTAGACAGAATGAGAAGCGACCTGCAGAAACTTGAAGAATGGTCAAGGGTTTGGCAGTTGAAATTCAATGCAAAAGTGCAAGATAATGCATATGGGGCACAAAAACCCTGGCACAATATATCAGTTGGGGGTGAGGATATAGCATGCACCAAGCAGGAAAGGATCTTGGGGTTGTCATCTCTGATGATCTCAAGGTAGGAAACAGTGTGCGAGGCAGCAGGTAAAGCAAATAGGATGCTGGGATGTATAGGCAGGGGCATCACCAGCAGGAAAAGGAGGTCATAATTCCGCTATACAAGACACTAGTGAGGCCCCACCTGGGTACAGTGTACAGTTCTGGAGACTATACCTACGTAAGGACATAGACAGGGTAGAGAAGGTTCAGAGGAGGGCAACAAAGATGGTGCATGGATTGCATCACAAGTCCTATGAAGACAGGTTGAAGGAACTGAACATGTACCCCTGGAGGAGAGGAAGGAGAGAGAATATGATAGAGACATACAAGTATCTTACAGGGAAGAACATGGTGCAGGAAAACACTATTTTTAAGTGAAAAAGATGTTCCAGGACTAGAGGGCATGGGATGAAGTTGGAGGGAGGACGATTCAGAGGAAACATGAGAAAGAATTTCTTCACAGAACGGGTGGTGGACAAGTGGAACACCCTGCCAGAGGAAGTGGTGGGAGCTGAAACAATCACGGGATTTAAGAATGCATGGGATAGACATAAAGGAATTCTAGAGGTCAGGGGTAAGGGGCAACAGACTTCTAGGAAAACAAACTGAACTTACAAGCTCAAATGGGCAGACTGGGTGGGCCATAGGCCCTTATCTGCTGACACTGTCTATGTATCTATGTATCTATGTTAGAATGTTTAGTACAAGACATTATAAGCAATCATTTATTTCAGTGTCCAGTGGCAGCATCTATGATCTGACGGCACCATACCCGTCGGTCAGACGTGGACAACCACAAACAGTGTCATTTTAAATTGCATGTCTCAGTGTAGGTCAAAATATGTGCAATGCATTCACTACTGGAAATGACTTGTTACGTTGTAGCATGACCAATGATGACTAGTAATAAGCCATTAGCCACGAACATAATATTATACTGAATTGAAACTGTGAAAACCTTTGGAGCAATGTATAAGATCATGGTCTATCAGAAATAATACATTCCAGCCATGATATTTTTTGTTTTGTGTTCCTGTATTTATTCTCCTAACACTTTGATCATGGTTGCATTGTGTATTTGAAATAATAACAGATGCATGAACCCACTGTAATGAAAACCGGCTTTCATGGCACTGACTGAGACAGACCCTGGAGTCCTGGGCACTTGAGCACATAAAAAAGGGCAATTGACATGCAAACTGTTTGATAACAGACACTTGGAAATGCAATTAACATTCAGCACAACTGGGGTGTCAAACAGACGAGACATACTGATGAGTCCTGGTAGGACGAAACACGTGTCTATGTCATCTGTTAGCACCCTTTGCAAACTGTGTGAGAGGCCTTTCCGCACCATGCAATTCTGCTTAAAGTTGAACCAGCATGACATTCTGTGGTGATTTGCATATGCAGCCCATGATGCTTTGCATTGTGTGGGCATGTGTGATTTTGTATTTTCTTGAAACTTGGCTTCCCAGCCAAATGCCCTTTGGGGTAACCCTTGCCTCAGTGTTTGCGCACAGAGGTTCTTTGTCTTTTGAATAGTTTTTTATTTTAATAGGTTCACCACAATATAACCCAGACAGACCGTCTTAGGGTAGCTGGTTCATTCCACTGGGGTGTCAAACAGACGAGGCATACTGATGAGTCCTGGTAGGACGAAACACATGTCTATGTCATCTGTTAGCACCCTTTGCAAACTGTGTGAGAGGCCTTTCGGCACCATGCAATTCTGCTTAAAGTTGAACCAGCATGACATTCTGTGGTCATTTACATATGCAGCCCAAAAAACAATATGTATGTCTCCCGTTATTCTATAAATCATAGAGCCATGTGATACTTACATTTTTTCTCCTTTGGCATTGTAAAGACATGATCTGGAGACATGATGGTTGTAGTCTACGGTACCAAGAAAGTTGCGTGCACGGTACACAGGAAAGTGTACGCATAACGCTTTGCACAGTACATTAGGATATGTTGCTGAAACTGTTCAAGGTTGGCGGTGCTACCATGGATGAAATGAGACAAAATAAAAAAACATCAGCAATCACACAACTGAGCTGACATCAGAGTATCTGGTGAGCAGTAAATTGTGGGAGCTGTAAAATGCTATTTGTATGTAAGTACCGGTAAGAAATGAAGTATTTCAGTGAATTTAGTAAGCACTTGTCCATCACAGTTTTTGCTAGCTCTCTATGTGGCACTGAGCCTGCCTCAAGCCATGGCTTCTCATGCAAGGATTCCAGCTCAGAATGACTGCATTATCCAGCCCCTACTCCATTGCCAAAATTCCAGTGATGTACGTCGGTGACGTGATATAGTATGCCTATCCAGCGGCCCTGTAAATTAAGAATAGTGAATGAGTGCATGGTAGATGATGTGACAATACTATACACTGACAGCTGCAGAACGTGAAGTGTAGTTACCATGAAGTCACTGTAGTTGTGAGATTCTTTGCAGCAGTGCCAGAAGTGATTGACTTTATCACGACAGCAAATCCACAGTACTCTACATTGTCATTGCTGGCCAGCCTTGAAAAAGGCAAACAAAGGAAACCATTATGAAAATGACACTGGAACAGACTATGAACATTATTATCGCTGTATGACTACGGTGCACTTACTGCCACGATGCGTTTCCCAAGATTTTTGGCACCATGCTATACATCATAAGAATGTCTTATTTCAGGGTATTCATTTCCTAGTAGAAGAAAAAAAAAATTTAACACAGACATTAAACAGGATGAACTCAAGTGCAGCCATGTACAAACCTAACCTAACTGTAGATCTATACAGGACCGAAATGTAGTGGACCCCATTGCTGACCCTTATGGGAGAGGACACTGAGGCAAAGCAGTACTGTTTGTATACAGCAGACAAGAACATTTTCTACCCAGCTGATCCAGTGCTCCAATCTCCAGCCACTTTTTTCTAACGCTAATGCTGCCTACGGAATCAAATGTCAGGCTGTTATCCAGGCATAGTACGTTGCCCGTCCTACATGGATTACGGGCCACCTGTCAGTCGCATGGAAAACTCTAGAAGGGTGGTAACCCGTAATGTGATCAGAATAAATGAATACAGCTGGTAGTACAGGCACCCTTTAGAGCTGGCCAACAAGCCTCACCATGATAATGCCCTGCAGTACCTTGCCTACCACAGACATAAGACTGACAAGCCTGTAATTACCCATCTACGCTCTAGACAGCCATTTGTGGATATGCATCACATGGGACTCCCTCCAGTCATGATGAAGCCAGCCGGTCTGGATAGAGATGTTGAAGATTGCAGCCAGTGCAGCTGCAATGTCACATGCCAGTTGTTTCCTAACCATCAAATACTGCCCATCATTGCCCAGTGGCCTTTAGCTAGCTGATGGCCTGCCTCAACCTGTCGACTGTGATTGTCTTCACAGGTCACGTCCACATGTACTCACCCCTTCCCATCTCTGTCCAGCGCATAACATATTCTTGCTGTTTGTTGTCCTCCAGACTGCAGGTGAACAGATGATTCTGTGTGCTCCTCTGCAATCAAATCATTTGATGAAAATCCCCCTCGTATGTGATCCTCTGCTCCATCACGCTTCCACATCTCTCGTGGTACTGGGCTGTCCCATGCCACAATTACTGCATAGTTCACAATGGCGTTGCAAGGCAGCAAGCAGCTTGCATTGATGGATTATATGGCAATGTCTGCAATCAATACCCAACTGTGATGTAGAGAATCAGGTAGCGAATGAAGCTGGAGGGTCGTGCGAACAAGGATTCACTAAATCTCATTTACTAAGTATCCAACCATTGTGCATTATGGTTCATACTGTCACCACACCCTATTAGACTGTTATCTGTTACCACTGTAGGAGACGTGAAATTTGAAATAATGTGTAGATGCAGCATAAACATATGTTCTGATTTGGGGTGTATGATGTACAGAATGCAGGAAGAAAAGAGCTGTTTTCTGTCCAGTGGTTGCTTCCTGAATACTATGCTGAGAACATTGTCCCTAACTGTTATGGAAAGCTCAAGATTCTGGATTGGAAAGCAAAAGGGAACAAAAACATTCACAAACAATGTTGAGATTGTCTTGCATGTTTTCACCATGAAAAGAAAATGGAGTGAGATACATACGCATCAAACATGAGATGGGACCATAGGCATCTGTGACAACTTCTGAAACCTCAACATGGCTCTATCGAAAAGCATCCATAGTGCATTGGAATGCCAGCTTCTCCATATTTGGGGATTTCAGTGTTGTTTCACATTTGTCCACAACTATCATGGAAAGAATTTGGTTGGTGTCTACATCCATGGTGGTGTATGTGCAGTACTGTGCACAATGTCCCGGACTATCCATACGTCCATCACCTGTGGTCAAAGAGCAATTTGTTACTAGGGTGACATGCTTTGATTGTATATTGATACTGTAAGCTCAATAAACATTAATGAAAAAAGAAAGTGTACATACCCATGATAGCCACTGGTTTGTTTCTTCTTGCTGCCATGAGCTCCCTCTCCATTCGACACCAATAAGTCTCAATCACAGGCACGGTGTACAGTCATTGGTAATAGTAAAACGAAGAGGCGCTGATCAAGGCATGATTCATAAACCGATACATGAGAGAAATTTTTGCAAAGTTATTGCCCGACATCAGTATGGCACTTGCAGTGATCAAATCACCTGCATTTACTCCATTCCTCAGTTGAGGCTGACTCCGCCATTTGTATGCTATGTGCCCTGCAGGACATAACTGTAAACAGAAAAAAAAATAGAGTTAATTGCGCACTTACACAGGTGAATTGATAAGAAAGATTTATAAATGCACATGCACAAACCCAAGTCAAGTTTAAACATGTTCCTGAAGTTCGTGTCTTAACGGTTAATCCATGGTAACATGATTTGCATGATGTGAATTGACATTTCTGTGCAAGTTCAAGGATGTTGTCCATATGCACCATAAACATGGGTTGTTTGACAAGAGACTGTGTGAATGATAAGTCCGCGGTGGAAGTGTCTGCACATTCCATATTGTCATTGTTACAATTGGCCATCTCCTCATCACACAGTGAAAGGACATCTCCCTCAATCAATGACTCTTGACATGTATTCAACAGCAGATCAGAACTGGAAAAAAAAAGGGCAAACATGCCAGTTTAACACCATGTTTGTGATAATGGTGCAATACATGACTGCAACATATACTTGTTGGAGCAAAAGGAAAGGTGGACAATGTTACTTCTGGTCATTCACACAGTCTTCAGGTGGTATCATCTGTTTTTGTTTGTCACTCCTGACATTGCTGCCTGCAACAAATGTAGTGTCACTGCCCCGGCTAATGCTCAGCCTGTGGAAATAAATACAGAATACATGAAATGTTTTATAAAACATAAAATAAACGCTGCTTTTATAGGTGTATATGTGTGTGTGTGTGTGTGTGTGTATGTATGCGTATGTAAATGTAAATGTCTGTGTATGTATATGGAAATGTCTGTATGTATATGTATATGTAACTGTGTGTATGTATATGGAAATGTATATGTGTATGTATATGTATAGATATATAAGTCTGTATATGAGTGTAGACACTGGTAGTTATAGAAAAATCAAGCAGTAGTAACATACATCAAGGTGTAATGAGGAGGAATTAGGTAGTACCACAGTACAGTCAGTGAAAATGACATAAGTGGTACCTCAAAGTTACCGTTAGGTAACTTGATGTAGGAAATGTTGTGATAAATAACAGTGTATATAGACACAAATTTGCATGCAATGATGACTTACTGGCTTGTAGGCATGTAGAGAAAATCATCGTTGTTGAAGCGTGTCTCTGTGTAGCCGTAGAAAGTGGCTAGCGTTTCTGGTGCATCTGGGGTGGCCATGTGACTTGGACAATTGTGATCAGCATCACACCTGTGTTTGAAAAACAGTGAGTTAGAGACATATGCAAATGCAGAAGAGTCTGCCAAAAGCTCTAAAGTGAGATGATGACACATTCGATGAAGCTTGCATGTTGTTGGATGCAGTATCACTAAGGTCACAGGAACGATCCTTTGTGGTGCCTTTGATGACATCTGCTGGAAAGTAGACCATCAACGTTGTTAGTCTTCGTTGTGGGGTAGAATGTAATATTGGTTCATTGGCCATGACATGTCTCATTTCATTGTTGATTTGATGATACCTGATGTGAGAGATACATAGTTAATATTGTAACTACCGCGGGTGACAGAAGAGAAAAAAAAGAAGTATACTGTTCTCATGAAGTGACATATACTCACAAGTCAAGCAAAAAGCATGCAACCTGGGCATGTGTACTGAATTTTAGTTAATTCTTTAGCAGTACCCAACGCACTGTTTCTGCTCCAATTGCAATACGTGTCTTTGATTGTTTTGAATCCAATTCTTTTTTCTGCCTTTTTCTTGCTGAATCCATCAACTTAACTGGATGACCCCTCTTGGAGCATTTTGGGGTATTCATAATTTGGGTGATAGTTGCTGCCATGTGTGCACAAACTGTGTTCCTGCAATGGATGTAGGTGAAAAAATTGTGTCAGTTTCAATACAACTGAAATAACAGTATCAGGGCACTAGATAAGGACAGCAATGAAATATATAGTTTCCTGCTTCATAAGATAAATGACAGGTAATCAATTCAGAATGACCATTGGTGAGGTACGGAATTATTTAACAATTGGTGTTACATAAACAAAGTGACATTTTCCAGTACTAGAAAATAATGTGGTACCCTGCTGTACTCATGTGATGTTGTATTTAGAAATGACTCTGGACTGGTACAGCACCACTGCACAAGTATTTCAACACCATATGTTCAGACAAGGGGAAATGTTCTAATTATGCGCAAGTGACATCAGTGCAATTCATTGAGATATCAACTACATACAGTTGTGGCACATACAGCAGTATCATAGATGGTTGAACATCAAACCTTAAGGATGGATACATGGTTGGAAGGGAGAATAGGGTAAGTAAGACTGTACCAGTACGTTTGTGCAGTGCTTAAGTTAGTTCACATGATGGATGCAAAGTAGTTGAACTGCCCATTCAAAGTGAATATTTATCAAAGTCAGATGAGAAGCATGCATGTTCTGCTCTATTCTGTCTTGCAAGATAACCACGTAGCTGACTAGTAAGGTGGCCATACCAATGCCATGGAACCATCAATAGAGACTTCATGGGATGTGATGTCCACCAACATTTGGAGTAGCACCAGCAAAGACACAATCCATGAGCCAGCATTCATGCAGGTCATCAGTTGGTGTTCATCACACACCAGCGAACATGCTTGGTGACAGTGCAACAGCACTTGTTCATTTGGAATTCTTACAGTGAGTGACTTTGCAGATCTTCACAGAGGTTATTTCCTCGCCAACACATATTGGTGGTCATTCATTGGACTTGGTGTTTCTTGTGGGGGATGGAGATATTCAATTAGGTGGTGGAGGTCCAATGGGAAGCATAGGAGAGGGGGAGTAATGACGAAAATTATGTATTGAATGTGGAAGTGTGAGACAAGTGCCAGTCCCAGAACAAAGTTCAACAAACTAACATATGTACTAGTGTATCAGGATATTAACTTAGAACTGTGTATGTATGGATGTATGGCTGGATGGATGGATTTACTGTTTTGTGCTGCTAATAAAATCTATTCTGTAAAGTCACTGTGTGGTGTGTTTATTTTGTGGTGGTACGGGTATTTGAAAATGGGACAGAAAGGGAACAGACAGACACTAATAAAGAATTGTCTTTACGTAGCCAGGCTGCTAAATTAAGCAAGAAAGGAGGCAGTCACTGTGAAATGGGACTGGGATAAAGAACTAGCAACTAAACTTAGTTATGTTGGTAACAGCTGAAGTTGTTAACTTTATCCGCAGTTCAGTACATGTTTCAAATCCCAAGTCTCTCTCTTCCCTCCTTTAGTTACATCTTAGAGAGTTTATGCAATACGAGCTCCAGATCCACACGACTTTGCCATGCTTCCAGAGAAGAGGTACTGGCTGAAATATCTGTGAGCTTTTGGTTTGTCTGCCTCAGATCAGCCTTGATGGTTTTTGGAATCTGATGAGATGTCCAGGAGAGCCTTGCCCTGCGCTGAGTCCATAACTGCCCCTATATAACTGCAGCTGCTGGAACAGGATCAAAATGGACTTGAGCAGGTTGACAGTGATGTCCAGGGATTGGAACAACTGGAGGGTCCTCTCCAGAGTTCAGAGAAGCTGATCCCTGCATGAGGCTTTGAGGAACCAGTCGTCCAGGCAGGGGAAGACGTACAGACCTTCTTGCTAGACAGCAGCAGTCACCATTGCTAAGGATTTTTTAAAGACCTGTAGTACAGAGGATAAGCCAAAGGGCAAGACTCTAAATTGGTAATGTTCACCCTGAAAAAGAAACTAGAGGAACTACCTGTGCGATGGGCACATTGAAATATGCAGGCAAGCATCCGACGTATCAAGGTAGCATAGCCACTCCCCCCCCCCTTGACCAGGGGCAGCAGCCCTGGGACAGTGATCATACAAAGCATTTTTGTATTGGATGTAAAGATTGTGGTCTTTGAGATCTAGAATAGGCCTCAGGCCTCTGGTTCTTTTGGGAACCAGGAAACACCTGGAATAGAACAGTACAGTTATGCAAGTACTTACCGTAACAGTAAATCTTCGAGAGAAGCTCTTGTAGCAGGTAACACGCAAAGGACTGACACCACCTGGTGGCAGATCTCTCAGCAATTCTTTTCTCTAGCAGTACAGACATGGGACCACCCACCCTGAGTCTGCTCCACCCCCAAAGTCACCACATATAAAGGCAGTAGGCAGTCCCCACGTGCTCAAGTTCTTGTATGCCAATGACAGGCCAAAACTAACTGCTGTGGATAAAACTACTCCACAAAGAATTCTGGGCAAAATGAGGCCTGCAACGGAAGGCTAAACTTTGGCTCAGAGCAGAGAGCTTACTCCCGGGGAAGGAGGGAGGGAGGGAGGAGGAAAATCATACCTGCTGGTGGAATGCACCCTGATCACACCTGGAAGGGTTTTCCCATGCATTTCATAACAGAAGGATACGCAGTTGACCAACGAATGCGAAAGCGTTTGGTGACTGGGCGACCCAAGGACCTGCCCGCAAAAGAGATGAAAAGCTGATACGAATGCCTGGTCTACTTAATACTGGACAGGTAACAGCGCAAAGCGCAATGCACATCTAGGGTATACAAAAGCGCCTCACTCCTGCTGGAATGTTCCGGGTAATAAACCAGAAGTGGAACCGCCTAATTATGAGTGAATTCCGAGACAACCTTAGGAAGGAATTTTGGATTGGTACATAGATATACCCTATCCTTATGATAAATAAGATAAGATTCTCTACACATCAAGGCATGAAGCTTCAAAATGCGCCTAGCAGAGGTGACTTCTACCAAGAGCAACATCTTCCAGTAGAAGTAGCAAAGCTCACAACTCATGGCCAGTTCAAAAGGGGGAAGCGTAAACCTTTCCAGAACAAACAATAACTCCCAAGGAGGAACAGGGTCCCAGACAGGTGGACGGAGATGCAGGATCCCCTCAAGAAAGGTTTTGACCACCTCCAATTGAGTCACTGTACTGTCCTGGATGCAGTGATAGTCAGAAACAGTGGCCAGGTGTACCTTGATGGAGGAGTAGCTGAGACCTGACTCCGAAAGGGGTAACAGGTATTGTAGGATACAGCTGACCGAACAGACCAGAGGGTCCAATCTCCTGGCTGTGGCCCAAAGACAAAAGCATTTCCATTTCATGGTGTAAGTGGCCCTGGTAGTGGGCTTCTGCACCTCAACCAAGATTTGGGTTATTTCGTCAGATACTCCAAATCTAAGTTTAGCTAGGTCCGAAGGAGCAAAAAATGCAGGTGGATTGAGTGTAAATTGGGATGGACCAGAGCTCCCTGTTGCTGAGAGAGTAACTGACCCAAAAGTGGAAGGGGCCACGGAAGCTCCACCTTCAGACGCCTGAGCAGTGGGAACCAAATCTGTCTGGGCCACATACGGGCTTTCAGGATCATGATCACCCTCTCTGATTGGGCTTTGAGAAGGACCCACTGCAAGAGGGGGAAGGGAGGAAATGTGTAAAGGAACATCAATTTCCAGGATAGGGACAATGCGTTTTGCCAAAAAGCTACAGGCTCGGGACTGAGCAAGCAGAAATTGGGAAGTTTTGCATTGCACTGAGATGCAAAGAGATCCAACTCCGGCATCTCCCATCTTAAAAATAGTGCATCTGCTACAGACTGTAGCAGGGATCACTCATGAGAGAGTGGTTTGGCCTGGCTGCGAGTGTCTGCAACCAGTTCAATGAACCTGGAATGTGAACTGCCAAAAGACTGAGTTGATGCTCCATCACCCAGTCCCACACTCTCATAGCTTCCTGGCAAAGGGGATAAGAGTGTGTGCCATCTTGCTTGTTGACATAGAACACCACCGAGGTGTTGTCCATCTCAACACAAAGGTGACCGGGCAGAAGGAATGGAGCCAATGCTGGTAAGGTGTAGGACAGCTCTCAGCTTGAGCACACCGACATGCAGGTTCTCCTCTAAGGGGACCACAGTGCTTGAGTCCTGTGGATCCCCAGATGAGCCCTCCATTTCATTCCAGACACATCTGTAATGAGAGTCTGGGTAGGAGTGCCTGGCTGGAAGGGGAGACCTCTGCAGAGATCCTGAGGGGACCCACACCAGCAGAGTTCCTGACAGATTGGCTCCATGTTCCTGATGGGCAAATCCAAGTCATCCCTGGTTGGTCCCACTGGACGCGAAGCGTCCACTAAATAGTGTGCATGTGTAACCTGGTGAATGGGACAAAAACTATGGTGGCTGCCATGTGGCCCAAAATCCTGAGAATGGATCTGGTGGGAATGACAGATGCTGAACAGGTTTGGATTGCCAATGCCCTGAGGGGCTCCGCTCTGTCAGAAGGTAGGAAGGCCTTCCCCAGGAAAGTATCCAAAAGAGCTCCTATAAATTGGAGATGTTGAGAGGGAAGGAGCTGTGACTTTTCCGGGTTCATTGTGATCCCCAGACATCGACAGAGGGAGAGAGTGTCCAGTATGGTCTCCCAGAGATGAGGCCAGAAGAAGCCACTAGTCTACATAGGGGAAAAGGAAGTGTCTGTCTCTGTGCAGAGCTGCTGCAGTGATGGCAAGGCACTTTGTAAAGACCCTGGAGGCAGAGGAGAGGCCGAAAGGGAGGACCTTGAATTGGTTTCCTGGCAAATGTCCATTTTCAATGCAGTGACTATTTAAAAAAAAGGGATTATGATTAAATAAATAGCAGACAGGGTGAGTGGACTAGAAGCCCCAGGAGCTGCAGGATTTGGCATGTCCAGCAGCCAGAGTACAGGAATCCTTTTACTATACATAGTAACTAAAGTCCATACAGTGACACAGATCAAAATCACCTTTCAGCTAGCTTTGCAGGTTAGGGATTAGAGGGGAAGAATGCTTTACCACTTCAGTAACTGTATCAGTCCCTTTCCTGTTCCCATGATCTCTCCTGCCTGCTGCGGTACACTGTTCAGTATGCCTTCCTGGTGAAACTCTTAAATAAATAAATAAATACACTGACAAGAGAAGGAAGCCACTGATAGGAACCATTGGAGGAACGAGCAGGAGCAAGGAGGAAAGGAGACACTCCCTCGGAGGAGGATTCCGGGGCACACAATCTGGGGGACTTGGGGAACTTCTCTTGGGAGCTTTGAAATGTCCCCCAAACATGAAATAACTTTTTTTTGGGGGGGTCACCTGGAGGAGACACAAGTAAAATGAGAAAAGGGGTGGCATTGGTCAAGATGGAGCAGAAATGAGCTTGGGCTGGTGGTGGTGCAATGCTCCAGTAGGAGATACTGGGTTGCCCCTAAGCATCACTGGCAAAAGAAAGGAGACGCATGCATAATGGATGGGTGGAAGTTAAAGAGTAGGCCAAAATAGGGAAGGGGAACAACACTCTATCTACGACAGTTGTACAAAGGTTTAATAAGCAACAATAGAGAAAAACTAGTAACACCCTGTCATGGTAGAGGTACATAAGAATTTCCAAATATCATAAGGAAGTGTAGGATTTGAGAATGCTGGGTGTTGTGCAGTGCAGTGGCTGTGGAGCAGCAGTCTTCAGAGAGATCTTCTGGAGACTGCAGTGCTGCCCCATCTACATGCACGTCTCTCGTTTGATGGAGGAAGTTGCTAGACTGTCTAGGATGCAGATAAACTGTTTACTCACCCAGGGGCAACTAAACTTGACACCACTACCTCAGAGAAAGCCTAGGAGGAGGAGGAGGAGGATTGACTGGACTATGATGGGCATTGGAAGGGTGGGGCGGTGGGTCGAAGGCACATTCTTCTGCTGGTACCACTACATAATTCCTATGCTGCTCTGATGTGGCGGGACTGCTGGGAGGAGGCACCCATTGTAGGAACCATGGAGGATGTGGGGACCCTTTGTAGCAAAGACCCCAAGAAGAGTGGTAGAAGACCCCAGAAGAGGAAGAAGCAAATTCTGGTGGGGTCTCGATGGCAAAGTGAATAGATCTGGGAAAAGGAAACAGTGGTGAGAGGGAGGTTAGGTGCCTATGCAATGTCATGGCCTGGAGGGATGAGTTGTGGATCTAGAGAATTGCTAGGGCAGCAGGAAGGGAGGGAGGCAGAGCTGGATGTCATTGTTCACCTGGCGACAAATGACCTGGCTAAGGAAGGGGCTGGGAGAGTGGAGGGGGGCTCATGGAATTGGAGGGAGTTTGTAGGCAGCATGTTCTGTGACTTTCACAGAGGTACTGCCTCTCTATGATGGGGGAGGAGAGGAATAACTACACTAGGACCTTCAACTCATGGTTGAAGGAATGGTGCAGGGAGGAGGAGTTCTCAGACATTTGGGCTGGGGTTCAATCTGGAGGGATAAGGGCCTTTACAGGGCGATGGCCTGCATCTATCCAGGAGAGGAACCACAGTCCTCAGTAGACAGTTTAAATGTAACTCTGATGAATATTTAAACTAGCCATGCAGGGGTGCCAGAAGAAATCAGGGAGGTAGTAACTGCCCCCCCCCATCAACAGGCTAAAGTAGGAAGTATAGAGAACCTGAGGAGAGAGAGGTAACACAGGATGCAAATTAATAAAGGAAGCAGGGTGGTAGAAATTAAGGGAAATGGAAATGTGAGCAGCAAAAATGGGTGGGGGGATGGAGGGCAAAAAGGAAGAAAGAGAGAAAATAATCATAGTGGCAACAAAATCTAGAAGGCCATGTGTGTGAATGCTAGATGCCTAGGAAATGAGACTCTGGACCTAGAGGCCATCATGGCAGAGGCTGACATGGATATTGTGACCGTCACTGAGTCATGGTGCACTGAAAACCATGACTGTGATGTGGTCATAACAGACTATACACTGTTCAAGAAGGACAGGGTGGGAAGAATGGGGGGTGGTGGTGGTGGTGCTTTATATGAAGGAAAACATGAAAGCAACAGAGATACAGGTAATACAGGGGGCAGAGGTATTGTGGGTTACCCTCGAGAAGAGGAATAGAGACACTATTTGCCCAGGTGTGAGCTAGATACCTCCATCACAAGAGGAGGAGTTAGATAAGGTACTGGTGAAAGTCATTGACAAGATGATAGAAAAAGTGGAGGTGTTGCTAATTGGGGACTTCAGTCTGCTGAATGTAGATTGGAGCTTTCCAGTTGTGGCTTTAGCTAGATGCAGGGGCATCCTGGAATCCCTGCAGTGGTCACTCCTTAGGCCAGTAACAAGTGAACCCACTCGTGATGGGGCAATAGTGGACCTGATACTTACTAACGGGGACAGTATTACAAATATCACGGTGTGAGGCCACCTGGGGACCAGTGATCATCATACAGTGTGGTACAATATAAGGACATCTGTGGAATTGAACCAGCAAGGGCAAGGGTCCTGAACTTCAGGAGGGCAGATTTTATAAAGATGGGTGAATGCCTGAGGGATGGGGTGGAGAAACAGTGGCCAAGGCTGAAAGGGAGCATAATGAAGGCAACAAACCTCTGCATCAAACAAGTAAGTACAAATAAGAGGAAAAGGAGGCCGCTATGGTTCTTGAAAGGGATGGCTTAAAGGATAAAAGGGTGGCATTCAGAAGGTATAAGGAGGCGCAGAGGCAGGAGAACAGGGAGGTGAATCAGGAGAAACTAACAGAAGTAGTGAAAGCAGTAATGCGTGCAAAGGCACAAACTGGAAAGAGAACAGCCCAAGAGATAATGAAAGGGGCAAAACATTTTTTAGGTATGTAAGTGAAAAGAGGAAG
Organism: Neoceratodus forsteri; assembly: GCA_016271365.2. Taxonomy (NCBI): domain Eukaryota; kingdom Metazoa; phylum Chordata; order Ceratodontiformes; family Ceratodontidae; genus Neoceratodus; species Neoceratodus forsteri. The sequence continues at coordinate 472,461,617 of CM057457.1, read as the reverse complement.
ACCAGAGGAGGGATTGTAAGATTAAAAAGGGATGGGGGAGGACAGTGCAGAGAGAGAACAGGAACAGGCTGATATCCTGAACAAATAACTTTGTTCAGTGTTCACAGTGGAAGTAGAAGGGAAAGGCCACAAAAATAACAGGAGCTCTGAAGAGAGGGAGGAAGGGAGGGAGGTGAACTCCTAAAGGAACTCACTAATCTGAAAGTGGAAAACGTAATGAGATCAGATGGGGACATGCTAGGGTATTGAGGGAGACAAGGGAGGTACTGGCTGCACCTCTGACAGTCATATTTAATAGCTCAGTGGAAACAGGAGTGTTGTCAGAGGACAGAAGAGGGAAGATGCAGTTCCACATCTCAAAAGTGGTAGCAGGGAGGAGGCTGGCAATTATAAATCAGTCTGCCTAATGTCAGTGGTAGGGAAGTTGATGGAATCACTGCTGGAGAGAAAAGTGGAAGTCTTGAATCTAATGGATAACAAGACCCAAGACGGTATGGATTCATGGGTGGGTGGTCATGTCAAACGAATCTGACACATTTTTTTGATTTAGTGACCAAGAGATTAGATCAGCATGGAGCAGTGGATGTGGCCTACCTAGATTTCAATAAGGCATTCAACACAGTTCCACATAGGAGACTATTAAGCAAGCTAGGTAGTATAGGAGAGGGTCCAAAGGTGGTAAATTGGGTAAGAAATTAGTTGGGTATAGGTGACAGAGTGTGGTAGTAAATGGAGCTCACTATGAGGACAGCAAAATTGTGGTGACTCTGGGATCGGTACTGGGACCAGTCCCCTTTAATGTCTTTGTAGGTGACATTGCAGGGGTGCTAGAGGGGAAAGCCTGCATCTTTGTGAATTATGCCAAAATCTGAAATATGGTGAACACTCCAGTGGGGCTATAATGAATGTGCAGAGACCTGAGAAAACTTGAGGAGTGGACAAGGGTATGTCAGCTGGGTTTCAATGTGAAAAAGTACAAAATTTAAATAATGCACTTAGGGCACTGAACGCATGGGCAGAGTACTAAATAGGGGAGTGTTATTGATGATCACCAAGCATGATATAGACCTGGGATAATCATTTCTGATGATCTAAAGGTGGCCAGGCAGTGTGACAAAGCAGTTGGGAGGGCTAGTGGGATGCTGGGGTGCATAGGGGGAGGTATCAACAGCAAAATGAGGGAGGTTGTGCAGCCTCTGTATAGATCACCGGTGAGACCTCACCTAGAATACTGTGTACAGTTCTGGATGACACATCTCCAAAAGGACATAGACAGAGTGGAGGTGGTCCAGAGGAGGACAACTAAAATGGTGCATGGTCTGCATCAAAAGTTTTATAAGGCGAGACTGAAGAACTCAATATGCACACCTTGGAAGGGGGGACATGACAGAGGCCTTTAAATACCTCATAGAGATAAATGAGATACAGGAGGGAAGTACTTTTCAGAAAAAAAGTGAACAAGAACAAGGGGTTATGTTATGAAGCTGGAGGGGGTAGATTCTGGAGCTATGTGAGGAAATAAGTCTTCACAGAAAGAGTGAAGGATTCCTAGAGCAACCTTCCAGTTATATGGTGGGGGTGAATACAGTGGTAGGGTTCAAGAATCCATTGGATAGGCATAATGTAATCTTAGTGGAAATGAATGGGAGGGAGAAAGAAACGGGAATCAGGTAGGGTGTATGGAGATACTAAACAAAACTGAAGAGGTGGCTCTGGACTCCTACTGATGGAGTTGAATTACTGAGAGCACGGCAAAGTCAAAAAAAGTTGAGATGATGGATTTCTCATGATGTGAGAAAGTGTCAAATGACAACCAACAAACTGAGGGGGTGCTACGAATTTTAAAATGCTGTAATACGTTTTTTTTTGTGTCCTAACACTGGAAAAAGTATGCGTTTCTTGATGTAGAGCCACCATCTCAACTTTTTTGGCTGTTCAGAGATCCTGTAGGGAAAAAGGAGTAGACAAAGCGGGCCAAGCAGTCATCATCTACCAACAGATTCTATGCTTCTATATTTCAATGCTGATCTGCTTAAATATCAGGCCCTTTGCAATGCCTGCATAAAAGCAACCAGGTTTGTGAAAGTCAAATACTTAGCATGCACACTCCAGAACAATCTAAGCCACCTCTCTAGGTTCCGGAAAGACATCCATTCATTATTTTCCCAGCCTACTTTGGTCTCCTTTCCCTCTAACTTGATAAATCCTCCATCACTAATCTTGCTGAAGTTGCATCTTTCAACAACCTTTCCCATCCAGTACATTTACTCTTCTATCCCCCTATCCTCCCTCTTCCCATTCTTCCCACCTGCTCTTCCCTCATCCTCCCCTACTGTCTGCATTTCACCTACCAAACCTTATGTCTCTTTTAAAGCATACCTAAACAAGCAGTTTTTCAAAACCGCAAACTCTAAAATCTGGCTTCATAACTAGGTAAAGTAAAGGTTACTGTTTACATTTATGCTAAAACTGCATTCATGTAAATAACTGACATGCAATTATGTAAATAACATAAAATGCAGTTTCATAGCTTTTGAAATATGTAAACATCAGCCTTTTACTTACAACAAACAACCTTGCCTTCTCGCTAAGATGTCTGCCAACTGTCTTAAGTGATGAGTCATGATGACATCATTGGAGCCAGAGCCAGAGACCAATATATATTCCTACAGGCTAACTAGTTGTTCTTCCACTATTTATTTTGACTTGTTTTACGAGAATGATCAAGACCATGTGTTAACATGTGGATTATTTTGCTCACTATGCATGTTAGGCTATGCTTTTGTTCATTTTATTTACTTTACCTTGCGGGAAATGTTTTGCAATCTTACTGACTTTCTCTTTGGCAAACTGCAGAACAGTACAACGCTTCAAATACTTGATGTTCTAGTGGTTATGTGATGCCCTGAATTTGTTTGTTAACCAGGAGAGAGACACACTATGCTGAAACCTTGTTTACAGATGTGACCTGGCAGCACAAGGAAGTTAAGTGACTTGCTCAGGGTCACACAGCGAAGTAGCAGTCTGGTCCAATTCCAAAGCTCATGCATTCTTGTTAATCCACAAAGAAAGCTTCTTGTGTATTCTTTTTCCAAGTGAATCCCCTTGCACCTAGCCTGGCTTCTGTTGAACACCCCACCATCCATACTGTGTTCTTAGTACAGCCTGGGGCTGCATATGAGTTTGCGGTCTCATGACGAGAATTATCACACCTCAGACTATAATGGTATACCTCAGAGAGTTGTGCATACCTACACCGATAGGGATCATTAGCTGGCACTGTTAAAAAATACCTCCCAAATCACACTTAAGTCCACTTTTTCAATGTTTGACTTCGGCTCTCACAATAAACATTGAGTGGATCACCACCCTTTTGCACAGGCAGTATGTACAGTTCCCCTGTTGTGTTTTTGTCCCACCTCATTCACCAACAATTGGGTATTTGTGGAGGACCAAGCAATAAGCCTCAAGACTCACCAGAAAAACTGCTGTTCATGCCCTCATAAGGGCTGTACTTACTATGGATAACAATATTATTAGCGGGAGAGGCATTCTAATGCCTTAAGCAAATCCACCAGACTTCCAGTGTCAGTCTACTCCTTAACCTGTGATCTTCAAAACCCGCAGGACAGTTCCCTGCAAATCTTCTCCAGTACTTTTTAGTGTCCTATTCCACAATGTGAGCTGGTTGGTTACCACCCTTCTAATCTTGAGTGATCTATACACAGCCACCTCAATACTGTCCTAACAAATGTCAACACCCCTAACCTGAGTGTACTCTCCCTACACTGACTTCAAGTAACACTTTAAGTGCAGCCCTGCCACTGAGTATTTGTCATTGCTGGCTGCTCTCATTCACAGTCAGGTAGTGATCATGGTGCTGGCAGTCCTACATTTCATATCTCACAATGATCTGATAAGCCTCCCCTTTGCTGTCTTGCCGTAACCTGAATATAGCTGTACCCTGCTGGAATGGCCTCTTCAGTCCCTCTCTGGCATTCATTCCTCTCTTCTCTTCTGCTCCCCACACCAAAAACTGGTGAGCTCACTACCCTTCTGCATCATGAATACAGTTAGTACAGTCTGTGTCATTTTTACATATTAATAATAAACACAATCTTCTAGTAAGCCAGGCTGACAGTAGCAGGGCACAAGGGGAAACATAAACATTCCTACCCATATAAGATCTAATACACCTATAATTAGGCACTATTAAATGACATGCATAATGATGTGCACACCCATCATTTAATAGTGTCTAATCAAAGGTAGCCTAGATCTTTTAAGGATAGGAAAGCCTATAATTCACTTTGTCCCCTGCTGCTATCAGCCTGACTTACAGGAAAGATTTGTTTATTTTTGACATATTAAAAAACCTACGGAATGTACTACTTACATTCATGATGCACTAGGGTGATGAGCTCACCAGTTTTTGGTGTGGGGAGAGGGGGACTGAGAAGGCCACTCCTGCAAGGTACTGCTATATTCAGAGAAGGGGGAAGACAGAAGGGGAGAAATATGAGCAGATCACTGTGAGAAATAAGATGTGGGGCTGTCAAACCATGATCACTACCTGACCCTATTGTCCTGGCCAACATTCCCCTTCCCATAAAACCAGTTCATGCAATTGTCCAAGGCTGTGTGTGGGTATTAATGTGTGAACTGGCTGCCACTACACATTCAGTCTCTTTACTACCAGTCTAGCATTGATTATAAAGCACTTTGGGATACAATGTGTATGAAAGCACTATATAAATACTGATTCCTATTATTATTTTTTCCTGTGGATAAAGACGAGAAAAAAAGACAAGCATATTTTTGATTTCCAAGAAAGTATGAACTCTGGCATTGGGCTACAGAAGAACTTTGCTACAAACAAGTGGTGGATATACGGGGTGGTGAAGGGTGCAGCTGTAACCCCCCCCACCATTGTAAAGTACTCACTTGCTGCTGCTGCATTTCTCTTTGTTGAAAAAGTCTGATTCATTGATTGTACAATTGTTTACATTCAAAAATATGGATTACAGTTGTAGTTTCAGTCAAAAACATGCTAGAAAAGCATAATAGCAGAAAATATAAAGGTTTCATAAAACTGTTAAAAAGTGCATATCACTTATACACACACTCGCAGCAACCCCGCCCCCCCCCATTGTAGCATCCTGGATCCGACATAACCACTAGACCACCAGGTGATTCAAGATTGTTCAGCACTCTGTTCTGCCAAAGAGAAAGTCGGTTGGATTAAAACACAATTTCATCATGTCAAAGTAAACAAAATGAACAGAACCATAGCCTAACATACATATTGATCTAAATAATGCAAATGGTTTTGTACATTTTGGTGAAAAAATTCTATACAAATGGAAAAAAGAACTAGTTAGTCATATAGCTCTCTGACTTTGGCTCCGATGATGTCATCACGTAACATATTTGGCGGCCATTTTAAGAAGCAGGTAAGGCAATTTTTTTTTAAATTGGAAGGCTGATTTTACATTTTTCAAATGCTTTGGAACCACATTTAGGTAACATAAATAAATGTAGTTTTAGCATTAATGAATTCCACAGCCTTTCCTTTAGTCCTGTTTGAGGTCACATTTTTGAATAGTTTGTTGTCAAAATGTTGTTTAGGTATCCTTTAAAGCATTGCTTGTGGAGTGTGTCTTGACAGTCTACAAGATGACAGCCTAACTTCTTTGCTTTGAGAAACCCCTGAAAAATCTGACTGAATCTGCCACATAGCCTGAACCTCTCACAGTGCAATACTGTACATAGCAATTTGCAGCTGCTTATTCGAGGAGTCCACCATTAAAAATCTGGTTGAACTCGCGCACAGAGGTTCTTTGTCTTTTAAATAGTTTTTTATTTTAATGGGTTCACCACAACATAACCCAGACAGACCGTCTTAGGGTACCTGGTTCATTCCACTGGGGTGTCAAACAGACGAGGCATACTGATGAGTCCTAGTAGGACGAAACACGTGTCTATGTCATCTGTTAGCACCCTTTGCAAATTGTGTGAGAGGCCTTTCGGCACCATGCAATTCTGCTTAAAGTTGAACCAGCATAACATTCTGTGGTGATTTGCATATGCAGCCCATGATGCTTTGCATTGTGTGGGCATGCGTGATTTTGTATTTTCTAAAGAGCAGTGACTGAAAACTAGCTGGCTGACTCATTCCCCTCATCAAATCTGAAAGACTGCATGGGAACTTACCTTAGCAATTGTTATGCTGGTTTGCTTCAGACTCAAACCTGCAAGAAATAGAAGGGATTTTTGATCAATTAGTGCCCCAAATTGCTAAACTAGAGATAGCAGCCCAGAAGTGCACACTGACATCGACATTAGCAGGCATCGATTAAATCTCACAGAGAGTCAGTGTCTTTGAACAGAGAATTGCAGACATGGAGGACGGCACTGATCACCTCAAAGCATACATAAGGGAGTAGGATCACACTCTGCAAATCCTGTGGGACCACATAGAGGACTTAGAAAATCATGACCCCAGAAACAATTTGCACTTTGTGGGCTTTTTGGAAGGCTGTGAGTGCCCCAGTAGAGACAGTTTTTTCAAACAAGAGAGTACATAGCTACTAGGATGCAAGTGGCCTACAATCCTGAAGACTGATTGCACCTACCATTTCTTCGCTTCCCCTCTGCCATACAGGGGCTGCCCATGCCCAGTTCTACCACTGTTCCTCTGGTTCCCTGACAAGGAAGAAATAATGAAGGTGGCTAGGTAGAAGAAAACACTCACCTGGCAGGTACACACAATGCAGACCTTTGTCAACTTCTCACAAGCCCTAAAGGAGTGCAGAAGAGCCTACACTACAGCCTGATAGTCCTGTGCCAACCTTGGGCTATCCTACTTTTTCAAATACTCACCCTCACTGAGGATCACAGCAAATGGGGTTTCCAGATCCTTCAGCTCCCTGTACAAATACTGCCCAATTCAAGCTGGCCAAATATAGACCTGAGAGACACCCAGGCTGCACCACAGCCATGAAAGCAACTCCCACCCTAGATGATCTTTCAACTTCCACAAAGTGGTATGGACCCCTGCTTACTCCTCATGGCGATGATACATGGCTCATCCCACAGAAGCAGAGGTGGAAAAACAAACACAAGAAAGCCAGGCTTGGGAGGCACAGTGACCACTCACCCAAGGTGTGGTCAAGAAGTAGGAGTCACAGCAGTGACTCAAATGTTTCAGTAAGTTCCAACCATGTTCCATCAGTCAGCAACCGATATACCCAGCTGGAGGCTATACCTGTCTATACCCCTCAGGACATGACTAAGCAAGTTCATCCACCAAAAAGGGAATCACCTTTGCCAATCACTACAAAATCCTGGGCAGATGTAGCCACACAGACAAAGCTTCCCACCAATATATCAACCAATGACAATAAAATGTAGGAGGGACCACCGAACAACCTGGCCAAATTGCATACCACCACTGTAGTGGCATGAGAGTTCTGGAAAGATATGACTCCTGGGACATGTTGGACTGAAACATGTTTTTTTATACCCCTGAAACTGTAGAGCTCAGATAATTCTGTGAGGGTTGAGTTCACTGATCACCATCCTACTCCACAGTAATTAAGGTGGCTTCCCACATAAAACATCCTGAGTCCGAGGTGAGGAGGGACCTGTGTACAGTACCGGGAATTTTGGTATTTCCCTTTTAAGAGTTCAACAGCCCTCCTTCTAATGGCCATCTGGGGCACACTACACAAACACCTTTACACAGCTAATTTTCTCTGCTATCCTCCTCTCCTTGAATGATTCTGATGACATGCCAACAGGTAGGTCACTTTTCTGTTTTAATGTGCTGGAAAACATGTCAGGTAGTGCAGCCCAGTGGGGCATTGAACATTTTCCAGCATATATCCAAGAATGCCTGTTCAGAGATTTATTTAGTGTCTACAAGGAATAAGCATGTTGGGGTTCATTGCTGACTCTGAGATTACTGCCAGAAGACACACCACAAGGGCCTACTTTCGGAGGCAGATGTTAACAACTGTTGAAGAGTTGGGACACTCTAGATCATGCCAAATATGGGAGCTTTGGGTTGCTTATGCTCTCAGCATATCATTCTTCAAGGGCCCTCCTGTGCACAGTCCTGTCTTTTAGGAGCTCACTGGGATAAGGGTGAGGGATTTTGGGAGACCCATACACCATAGAAACTATCATATGATGTTAAACTGCGGAGCTCTGGCCATCAACAATTAGGGCATCAGAATCTGGGACTCCTACAGTCACACTATGCACAAAATTCATGGATCATAATATGAAAGATAGTTTTAAAAAGTTAAATGTGGGAAGGGTAAGTATGGGTCTATTTTCTGTCCCCTACAGGACTTCCTACGTATGGGTGAATCAAAGAGAGGAACAAAGTTTCTAGGGGGCTGATTCATGTATTATGAGTCGACGAAAAAGTCTTAGCTAGAAGGAATCATAGATACATTTGCTGAGGGTATGTCAGTGTGATCTAAAGTTCAGACTCACTGGGTGGCATACAGAAGAGGTGTGGGGGGCTCAACATGATGAGTTTGGGAAATGTGATGAGAAAACAAATGGGGGTGGCTTGTTAAGAGTTACACATCTTGTTACATTTGTTATATGTTGTATTTTATCAATAGTTAATCTCAAGAAATATGTTATAAACAGGATGGAGGGTAGAACCAATGAGCATATCACACAGGATGTTGGGGTAGTTAAGCACTGCCTACTACTCAGGGGTGGGGGGACCATGAGGGAAGTTTTATTAAAGGTTAAAAGTAACATGATGGACCAACCCAATGATGCATTATGGAGTTTAACACGATAACCTGCAATGCACAGGGGCTTAACTTCCCAGTAAAAAGGAAAAAACCCTCTCACACCAAAATAAAATTTAAAGGTGCAGGAGGGAAGACTCTTTCAAATGAAAAAGAGTACAGAAACAGAAAACATGTGATGAAGTTGGAGGGGTAGTTTAAGAGGGATGTAAGGAAGTACTACTTCACTGAAAGAGTTGTGGATGCTGGAACAGGCTGCCAGTGGAAGTGGTGGAGGTGAAAACAGTAGGGAGGGCTTCAAGCATGCATGGAACAAACAAGGGAATATTAGTAAATAGGCAGGGAGGATGGAAGGAGGGTCATCAGAGACTAGTGAGGGTTTGTAGAGACAGACTAGGCAGTGATCTTCTGGTCAGGCTGGGTGGGTCAAGGGGTCCTTTTCTGCCAACTAATTCTGTGTTTCTGTGTTTTTCTCTTTAGCTTTAATGGGGGGAAAGAGTTTGGTTTAATGCCACCCTGAATGCAGGATTAAACAGAAGTGCAGAAAGAAGTGAGCCACATTCCAAGCCAGTTAAGGCAATACAATCCCTTATAGCAGAACATTACCTGGTGGATGCTTGGAATACACAACATCCCAGGATCAGGAACTACTCATGCTACTCACTTGTACATGGCACATCGAGCAGCATTGATCTGTAGCTGGTTTCCTACCAGACTCATGCTCAGACGACGCATGTTAAAATTCACCCTATTGTCATCTCTGACCATGCCCACCTAGTGCTGAAGCTCCTAGAGGGCTTGTCAGTTTAAAAATCCCCAGGATGGGGAGTAGACCTCCTGTTGTTGGACAGGGAGTTAAAATAATGGATTTGCATAGAGGTCAAGGCATACTAGAAGACAATTGACATTGTTGATATGTCCGATGCTACCCTGTGGGAGATGTTTAAAGCAGTCATCAGGGGCAGGATTATCACCTTTGCATCATGCAGAAGCAGAATGAGAGAGGCAGACCAAGCCTGGCTAGAGAAAGAATTCCAAAAGTTGGAATCTCAGTACAAGGGTGTGAAATCACCAGCTAACAGTCTCCTAGCTTGACTCACTAGCATCAGAGTGAAGCTGAATGAGTTGCTCACAGGGAAGGTGGCACTGGCTCTCAGATGGATGAGGCCCACATTCGGGGAAGGGGAGAAAAACCAAGTAAACTGCTGGTCTGCTGGATAAAATGTAGGCAGGCAGCCGCCCACATATCATGGCTTAGGGACAGTGCAAGAACCAGGCAGTTTTTAACACACCTGTATGCCTCCCCTGATCCCCAAGAAACAAGCGCCATCTCCAGGTTCTTAGGTTCACTACTAATCCCGCTCTATGTCACCTGGGCAATGGGACTTGCTAGAGGCCATACTCTCCCTTCCAGAGACACAAATAGCACTTAGGTCCCCTAACAAGTGGAGGGCCGCAGGGGGTGACAATTTTCTAGCAGACGTCTATCACTTTCTCCAGGAGGATCTCCCTCCTTACTTGTTCAGGGTCTTCAGAGAGTGCTGTGAGACATCCATAATGCCACACAGAATGAGAGAAGCCATGATTATGGTGCTATCCAAAAAGGGGGAAGGAGCCAGCATCCTTGGGCAGTTATAGGTTCATTCCCTCATTAATAGAGATGCTTCGATCGGGATCCATATGTTTGCCCGACTGAGAATCCCGACTTCTGTTTGACTGCCTCTATAATACTGACACACTCAAAATTACTGCTGTACAACAGACTGAATGTTGAAATCCTGATACAAGTGAATTGTCGTCTGACTATGGCGGTATTTACAGAGTTGAGCAAACATACACACCATGAGCCTGAATGTTGCAATCCCGACTGCTAAAAAATTAATGAATGCACCTAAGTTCGCTCAGAGCTGTACAATAAAATAATAAAAGCCACATCTTAAGAATTAATAATAAATACCTGCTTTAACTGCTTAAGCAGATTAAAAATTAATGAATGCTCTGAAGTTCACTCTAGGACTCATAAGCAAATTCTGCAAAGCTAGTAAGCATCTTGATGCTTGCAAATATCTGTTTACCGAACTCTTAAGCTTTTAAGTTGTAAACTTCACCTACGGGCACTTTTTGTGTTTGTAGCTGAAGCTGTAGACATATGTCCAGGATGTCACACCATGAGCCCGAATGTTGCAATCCTGAGTGCATAAAAATTAACGAATGCTCCGAAGTGCGCTCAGACATATGTCCAGGATGTCATCAGATTTCACTGGCCGGAGTTAGCAGAATTAAGTTCTGAATATCACCTATGTGCATAGCAACACTTTTTGTGTTTGTGTTTGTTTGGGATATGAGGCAATCTTGCAAACAGGTTTTTGCAGAAAGTCGGGCTTCTGATTGCAGTTCAGTGAGATGCAGAATTGTGCTGATGTCATGGACAATAATTGCAATTACCTCACAAATGACGAGACGTACCAATGTGTTCCACAGCTGAGAACATGATCAGACAGTCAGACTGCTGATTGCAGTTCAGTGGCAGCTGTCATTTCATTCAGACCTGGAACTGTACTGATGTCAAAGACAATATTTGCAGTTGCAATTTCAATTACCTCTGCCATGTTCAAACTCAAAACTGTCAGATATTTCAGAGACAGCAATTGCAATATGTATGCTAACATTCAGGTATAAAAGGTGTGGCTGTGTTTCTTAACTTATCTGTACTTTTCAACTGGTCACTAGGATGGCAGCATCAAGGATCAAGCCTTGCAAGATCGTGCTGTCACAAAAGGGGCATGCCAAATTTTGTGTTGATGGCTACTTGTGCATAAAGGAGAGGCAAACAGGAGACCTTTTCTACTGGTGCTGCCAGAAAAGAAAACCGGGATGTCATGGTTGTGTAAACACAGTTAAAATACTGGGCCAGCACCATCTAAGAAGCTAAACTGAACACACTTTTTCACTGGATGCCACTGAGGGACCAATAGCTGAAGTAGTAGCGTCTCTGAAAGAATGTGCACTGTCCACCAATGATTCGACGGCGCAATTAATTCAGGCAGAGTGTGCCAATGTGCCCTCCGAAATACGGCACAATATACCATCTTGTCATGCACTGCAGCAAGTCATAAAAAGAGAAAGGGGCGAAAACATGCCATTGGAACCTCTCCTTATTATTGCATTGTAGTGTCTTGGTGTCTTACAGTGCTTTTGTTCTCTTTACTGCTTCTATTAATGATATAAAACTAAAAAGAGGAAAGGACGGAGGAGGTACAGGAGGTCAAGTACACTGACTTCAACAGGCTTCTAACTTTTGAAACTATGGTGTCATACCTTTTAACAATAAAAATAAAGCTTTTAGAAGCCCTGCAACATTTGCTCCTATGAGGTCCTCCACAGCAATGAAAATGTGCGACTGGCAGCTCTCTGGCACCTGTAACTCGATCACCATTTTTTGTTCGGTGTAACTATTAATATTTTTTCATAGATTATTATAGAGATATCCTGAAGAAAATGGCAACAATAAGTGATAGCATTGGATGGAACTCACCTTCCACACTTTCAGGCAAGAACCAAGAGGTACAGTGATTGCTTCAACGCCGACAGCCTAAAGGAGCTGGAAATGCTCAGGGACAGGTGTGAGAAGAATTTACGTGTCAGTCAAAGCATGATAGCATGACTCCACTGCGTAGGGGCTGTAACTATGGAATGGAAGGTTTACAAGTGGACCGAGGGAATACACAAAAAGTAGTTCCATAGACCTACGCTCTGAGATCAATAGATACCTAAACAGCATAGAAGTAGGAAGAGTGATCAATATTCTAACAGATCAAAGATTTCAATCAGCTAATAATGTTTTCACTTCAGTATGCAAGCAATTCAGAAGAGGAGGAAAAGACCAAAGATCATATCACACAAGAATAAGTGAATGATTTAAAAGTTAGAAACTCACCCGTATTGTCACACAACACTGCATCAGGACTCATACGATGTGTATGGTTCGAGCTGCAGCTCAGACTTGCCTGAGGGCTAGAAGAAATCCGCAAACTAAAACAAAATGTGTGCATCATTAAAACTGATGAAAACAGACTTGAGTACCTGACAATGTCATTTAATGAAGAACCTAAAAATCATTCAAAAATGTTGGAGCAAAACAAAGAAAGCTTATGTGGTTTTCTGTACAGTCAATCAATCAAATCTTTATTTATCCAGGTGAACACCATTGAGCAAGCTCATTTACAAGGTGGACCTGCATCACACAAGGTCAGAAACATTGCATTTCTGTACAGGCAAGTAAACAAACATGTATATATACATAATAAAATCAAGCAAGGTAGCAATAAAAAGTAAGGGTATAGTATTCAAATACATGGTACACTGTTTCTAAGTAGGTACATATCCTATTCAAGGAAAAAGGAAAATGGTGGGAAGGGGGGCTACTTAAAAAGAAGAAAATGCAGTATCAGATTAACAAAACCTAGCACAATGCACAGGTAACAAAGGGTAGAGGAGGTAAGAAGGGCATGGGTGGGGATGGTACAGGGAATATACACTTCAGGGAGAGGTGGATTTACAAGCTGAGTATTTGCAAGGATGGGCAGGGAAAATGGAGGATTTGGGAGGTAGGGTTCCTAAGTGGCAATGTTTGGTGTCGGCAGAACGAAGGATAGGGGTTGATAACAACTAGGCAAGGGCAAACTATAGGCGGTGGTAACAATGACATTCTTCTATGACAGTGTTTGCATACAAGGTCCTGAACACAACAAGACCGACAAAGGTCCTTTATTTCAAGGACTTCTGAAGCTTATTCCAGAGTGTCGGCAGTGGGAAGCCTATGGCCACTCTCCCAAAGTGCATGCAGGCCCTGGGCACTTTCAGAGAAATTAGAGAGCAGCTTCTTAAGGCATAATTTTGTATCACACTTAAAGGCAGGTGATCAATGATATACTGCAGTAATTTACCGGTTATAGCTCTGAATGTCCATACAGCCGCATTTCTATTACGCCTATAATGTAGGGAGGTCCACCCCACTGCAGCATATAAGGAGCAGTGACCAAAGCAATGTGAACTGCCCTATAAAACTGTATAAAAAATACATCTCCAAACGTACTCTGGATGCTGAGCCACTATACCTACACCCCTCCCCAAAAAAATGAGTATGGTTCACTTGAAGACACACCCATTTGGTACAACAAACAGCCAATGGGGAATAATTATCTTGGCAACCTAATGTGTAATATGGCAAAAGAAGCAGGTCTACAAACAATTTATACCAACCACTGCCTAGGAAGCATAGCAGTGCACCTGCTGTCAGTGGCAGGACTTGCCTCAAAAGAAATTATGGCAGCAACCGGCCACAGGTGTGAGACCAGTTTAAGAAATTATTGGACAGCCTTAAAAGATGATCGCAGAAAGCAGAACTATATTTTAACTAACTCGAATGCTCAAAACAAAACATCTACAAGCAATGAGGAGGTAAACAGAAAAATTGTTGAAAGTGCATAAAAACAAGTAGAAGATAATGTAGAATCAAGGCAACCAAAGAGGATGGAAACAATCAAAAATACTAAAGAGGAAAATAATGAAAATGCAGAAAAACAAAACAGCAGAAACACCAAAGAATGAAACAACATGCAACGTGTTTACTGTTATGTCTGGACAATTTAATGTAGAAAAAGATTCAACATTCATGGGCCGGTGGCTTTCAATACATATTGCAAATAAATAAGGGCTTTGAAACTGGAGCACTTGTGTGAAATACAGTGCACTGGCCTTCAATACTTTTGACAAGGTGAAATAAAAAATTTAGAACACTTTTTTTGTTCAATTATTTTAGATTAAAGCCAAGGATGTTGTGCCTTTTAAGCATTGCTTGTCATGCCATTTTAAAAAGGTTTCATCAAATTATGTTATACCAGTTAAAATGTAATGCTTTTTTTTTTCCTTTTTACAGTTTTGCTGTTCAGGAACTGTTGCAGTAGCCATTTAATTTCCTATTTGACAAGGGAAAGTAAAAAATGTAGAGCACTATTTTGTGCAATTATTATATATGTTACTGCAGTTAAAATATCATTTTTATGTAAAGGTTTTGATGAAGATGCACATTTGCAGTAGCTGCTTAAAGTTGGATAGCGAGGTGTTGGAAGACCATAGGCTGACCAAAGGTGTAAACCCCACAAAACAAACGTATTTGCAATGTTGAAGCGTAGTGCATACAATAGGTAATTTTTTAACTATAGAGTCAAAGTCATGGGGGGGTTGTAGGGTGAAGGCTAGATTCGGAGCTATGCTATCACCCATTGACTGGCTACACTTGCTACACGAAGCCTCTACAGTTTATTGCAGCCTGACGCTATCCACGACTGGCTGCCTCCACTTGTGTGAAATTACATGGTGCTCCACTATCTCCGTTATCTCGCTATGCTTACGAGATTCTCACTTCAAGGTAAAATCCGATTGACTTGCTTGATTTGTATTTCCGAAATGGCAAGCCGCAACTCCCCGATTGACTGACTCCAACTGTAAACTTTCAGTTCCACGTCTGACTGAAAAACTGCTCAGAGTAATGCTGCAAAGCATTCACTTTTCATTCAGAGCACCTGCTGTAACGTCCTAGCTTACATGTCAAGTGACCGCTTCTCCCCTCACCCCAAACGGGAGGGAAAAGAAAATACATAAATAAACTTGCCACACTAATGCCATCCAAGAAATAAAGATGCAGGCACATACTTGTCACCTTTTATTTCTATTCACAAACATAAACGGAATTTAACAAAAAAACAAACAAACAAAAAAACACATCGTTCTGTTGTTAATCTCACTTTGACAGTCTCGGTCATAATTTTGGATGCACTTACTAGATTATTGTAAAATGCAGCTGTGCCCAGAAGTGCATAATAATTTCTGATTATAACAAAAAATTAAACACTGCACCAATGTAAACAGTATTCACGTTGTTAATAAATACTCTGTTATGAATAACATTGGTAATGGGGGTACGTTATTAACCTTCAGTTCATTTTAAAATGTATCTTTATCACATCAGACTATCATCTGAATTTGTATGTACCAGATACAATTTCTTGAGTTTTAAAAGAAGAAGAGAACATATTAGACCAGCACAAACTGTAGAGTATATTTAACCTCTGTCGGTAGTCAAGACACAAAAATATCTTCAAACGAAGCATGGCTATAAACATGCACAATTGTAATTAACACTATCTGCAACAAAACATGTCACGAAATTCAGATAAGATTGACAGTTTTAAGGAAATAAAATACAATATATTTATGGAGATGCAAGCATCTCGTCGTATAGTTGGCTATCCTGGAAGTCAGACTCTAGATAACGGTAAAGTGCTCACGCAGTAAAGAGGCAGAACTGGCAAACATTGTGCTGACCAATATTTATGTCTCTGCCTTAAGGGCATACACTGGCAAAATTAGTCCTAAAAGTGCATGTGAAGTTAAATAAAATATTAAAACAGCAATAGGTGCAATTTAAAATTCAAGCACTTGTTTTGAACACTTGTTTGTTTCCAGATGTGGCATTTATTATGCGTATTCACAGTGGTGGAGAGGTAAAAACTGATGCTGCATTGACATTACCCTAATTTGGACACAGTCTTGTCAGAGAAAGTAATATTCAGAAACAGTAATGCTTGCATTCTTGCAGTGTGTGCTGTAAACCATAAATAGTTGAATTTGTCATAGCCATGCAATATATTAGAAAAAAGGTAGGTTGCAGTAGGTCACGGTGAAAAGCTAATGCAGGATTAGCTTTTAGCAACATTAAATGAAGTCATTGTAAACAAGACAAAGCATGGAGCTCTTCTTTTAGCCTATACACACGTGTAGCCATTAGTCATTTCGTGTCAATTCGCATCCGTGACAAGAAGCGAAGCCGTTAGGTGTGCGATTACTGCATTCTTACACTCGTACCGATAATGCAGTGTGCTGAAAACCACCTAAATTGCATAAAATGTCACAGATGATAGATGGGACATGGCAAGTGCAAAACAAACAAAAAAATTCAAATGCATGAGATACACAACAATGCAACAAGTGCTATTTCAAGGCGACCAAGTGCCTTCAGTCAGAGGAACTCACCTACAGACAATCTGAGCAGGAACCACAGGAGTACAGTGACTGATTCAACATGGCAGATTTAAGGAGCTGGTAATGCTCGAGCACAGGTGTGAAGAGAATTTATATGCATGCTCATACAATCGCACATTATGAGAGTGTGACGCAACTGCGAGTGGGTTGGAACAACAGTGATGGCGGTTTACTAGAGGACCGAGCATAAATAATAAAATTGGCAAAATAATGAAAAGTGAAAACTTAAAAAAAAAAAAAACACATACTAACAGACTAGATGAACAGCACATTATGACACTTACACAGTTTAATTGCCACAATGAACAAACCAAAATGGTATCGAAACTCTGACAGTGCAGTTTTAACAAGTGATATATTCCTTCTTGACCAAAAGTCAAGTACGTCTTTTTCTGAGGTAGCTTCTCACATATTCACACCTTTAGTTTCTGCGCACTGGTTCCTTGTCAGTTGCTCATGAAGCTATCCTCTCCAAGTGCATGATGGAGTTATGATGTTTGTTTCTCAGCAAACAAACTAGAATCCGTTCCTACTCCCTTCAGGGAGGCCAGAGTAGTAGTGCCTCACCGCATTGAGTTTCTGACGCTTTCAGTCACTTTCAATGAATGGGTTAGCCCTAACTTGGTCCTGCTGTGTCCCTCCTCGATGCACATCTGACTCTATTTGCCTTAGAAATCCTGTCCTTGTTTTTTTTTTTCTGTCAGAATGTTTTTTCTGCAGTGGACATGTCCTCCTGTATATTTTTCCTTTCTTCCCTGAGTTCAGAGACTGCTACTACAGTTGTACACACAGGGGCAGGATAATTCCTTTTGGAAATGCAGTGGGTAGGATCTGGTTCTACTAGACCACTAGAGACTTCTAAATCGTGCTTGGCCTTCCATAAGGGAGGTCACAGTGACTAAGTGGAGACCATTCTCCTTGATGGGCTAACCCCACCTGGACCCTCTTTGCTCACCAAGTAAGGGGTTCAAGTGCTCCTGCACCTGTTTTTCACAGGTCAGCCATGCTTGATAGTAGGGGTTTCCATCTGCACTTTCCGGTCTACCCCAAACAAATAGACTTTACCTCCAACTCTTTCAGTTCCTGAGGTCCCTTTATGTTACATTAGTACATGTCTTTGACACTATTAATTTTGGTCCTAGACCAAATTGTGAGGCCAGGTTCTTGCTGCTCTCCTAGAGTGATTGCAGCTTCCTGGCAGACTTTCATTTGTGCCCATTGCAGTTGTCTGCAAAGTTGTGAGTTACAACTCAAGCGCTTATCTTGTAAACACTATGTTCTAGATGCTCTTTACAAGACAGCTCTTTTTATTAGCAGGGCAGTTCTTGGCCATTCTTTCTGAGTGAACCCTATCTCCTATCACCCTATTCAAGGTTGTTGATTTCAGCTCAGTACTCTCCCACTAGTGTGAATGACTGATGGAGACTTAGTCCAGGAAGATATAGAAATTATGTACTTATCGTAATTATTTATTCTTCTTGGACAGTCTCCATCACTCATTCACACACCCACCCACCATCCCCTGGGTTCACTGGTTTTCTTTCCTCATCTTCATGGTCCTGTGATTCAAACTATGAAGACATTGTTCTTTGACCTCTTAGGCCCAGAAACTCAGGATGAGTCATTCTCATTAGTTATGCTGCACCTCCTTGGTTGAAAAGGTACTGAGGCGGTTGGAGGGTCAACACCGAGATAGCCTACACAGGCACAAGCTAGTCTAGAGGTGCTGCTCATGTGTAGTCCTGTCTTGGAGCCGATCCTTCTGAAAATTGTAGGCTCCCACTTGGTCCTAGCACCTCTGGTGCTATCCCACTAGTATGAATGAGTGATGGAGACTGTCCAAGAAGATCAATGATTATGGTAAGTACGTAATTTCCATTTTTTGCATTTTTTAGAGGAACAAAGAATTAAGCAAACAGTTGCCACTTGAGAGGCAAAAAAAATTAATTGTATATGATGATGCACTACTTTACATATTTTCCACAAGTGTGACATGTCACCAACCATGCCAGATGTTTATTGAATGCAGAATTGGGACGTGTGGAACTGCATATTAAATGCAGCAATGGTCATAGCCAAACATGGTATAGCCCACAGTTTTCCAGAAAGATGCTGTATGGTAATCTGGAGCTGCCAACAACAATATTTCTGAGTGGGCTCATGCCAAGAAAGGCATTAACATTGATGATGTCCATTACCTGTATGGAATTTCTTACCATACAGTTTGCTTATATCGAAGATCTTACATTATCCCTGCTGTTGAATGTGTATGGGAATAGCAGCAGCAAAATATTTTAGCCAGCACTGATGATCCAGTACACCTTGGCGGGGATACAAGATGCTCTTCCCCAGAGCACTCTGCCAAATATGTGAGTTACGGTGTCATGGACCTAAAGAGCCGAAAGTACTGCAAACAGAACTTGTACAGGTATCCCCCCCCATTATTTTTTATTTCCTGTTTCAGTTTTGTTACTGAGTAAACATCAGTTGAAACTTCACCCCAAAAAATAAATGGACATTGTTTACTGATATGCAGGCACACTATAGAAAAACTATCTCATTGCAGGGAATTGTGTTTGCAGATTGGGTAATGGGATTTGATACAAGGTGGGTGATGTGTATGCATGCAACAGGGAGTCAGCGAGTCATCCAACTTGATTACGTGTCATCAAAAACAATGTGAATGAATGCTGGCCAAGTGGTGTTGAAGACTGAGGTGCTGGAAGCCACACCTCGCACCATGCCAGTGACCTGGGTTTAGGAACAGACTCGGGCTCATGGGAGTCGACAGGGAAGGGAGAGAGGACTGAGCATCTGGAGGACTGATCTTCTCTCCCAGTGTGGGTTGTGAGCTTTGCAATGCTCCATAGTGGCCCACGATGGAGATCGGTGGCACTACATAGAAGCTACACTGTAATAAGGTGGAGAAGCAGGAGATGTCAGCATGCTGGTGCACAGACGCCACAGCATGTCTGTGCTCCAGGAGAAAGACTAAGCTGGGAAACTCCCGGTTCTTGGGATAGACAACAGCAACCTCCAGTGCCCCACTACCATACAGTCAACACCAGGCTCACCCTACCAGCTCTGCCGATCCCTCACCGTGCCCTGGTTCTGGTGCTCTGGATTATAGCTAGAGCACCAGGAGTGGATGGTGGTCTCACCTCAGGGGGTGCTTCAGAGCCAGGGGGTTAGTCAGACCAAAGGTAGGTGGGGACTCTGTCCCCAATTTCCTGGTAGGTGAGTATTAGTCAGGTGGTAGAGCAGTTGGTGTGAGAGTGGTCTGCTTGAGAGAGAAAAAAAAATAACTATGTGACTGGCAAGTGTTGTGGTGGTGTAACCAGTTGTCACCTCACAGAAATTTGTAAAAACCTCAATAAGGAAAAGTTGGATTGCGTTGCATTAATATATCATATAATTTCTCCTCCCTATAATGCAGTTCTAAACAAATGTTTTTAAACATATGATTGTTGTCCCTTACATGTCATTTTCAGTTCTTCAGCCTCTACAGCTTACTCCCTACTTCAAGTCATTATTATCTGTTGTGACATCTCAATCTGTAGCCATGGGAGTAACTGTGAGGTCCCAAGCACTGTTGTATGACTTCAGATAGGGAGAAAACAGCAGGAATAGATGAAATCTTCATGAGCCAAGATCCTGATGCCATGCATACTACATCACTACTAAATAATGACAAGGAGCACTACAGAAATAATGAAAATAGAGGCTGAACCGTGCCTAATGTTATGTCTGATAAAGTTGTCCTGAACGTGTCACCAGCTATTTAACATAGAAACAGATATACTTAGAATTAGATAGCAGATAAGGATGCTGTGGTTTACAGACTCCACCCATGTTCTATGTCTCTATGATATTTAGTAGATTCAAAATGATCTGTAGATTACCATCTTAATCCAATTACTATAGTTCCTGTTATGTTTATTTAATGCGCCTTTCAATTTTGCTTCTGATTTCGCCACTACAACCTGTGATGGTGGACTCTCATTGATGCAAATCATTTTTCACCCAAGACATACAATACTTTCTCATGACAACTGTATGTCAACTCTGTATGCTTTCATATCATTGGTCCTTGTTAAAAATTTTTTTCTCTGTCATACTCGTGTACCATACTTACTGTATACACCTGAGATATTTGAACCTATCTCTCATACCACCGCTCCAGTGATTACTGTTGAGATCACCTAGTCTATTCTCATGTGACTTGCTACAATTCTACTGAAGTGAGCCAAAAAGTAAGGGACGATATGTTTGGTTGGTAATAAAGAACTGAGTATATGACGCCAGATGAACTGAGCTGAAAAAGAGATGAATGTCAGGCTCTTCAAATACACCCACCCAGGTGGTAAGGCAGTTCTTTTCCTATTTGGCTACGTGATGTAATTCTTCTCCAAAATGAAGAATCAGGAGAAATAATTAGAGAAAAGGAACTTGTTTATTGGCAGCTGATCATAAGGTAGGGATACAAGAGAGGTGCAATCATACATACACAAATAGCTACTTATTTATTGAGGATTCGGAAATACCTTTGAGTTAAAGATTCATTTGCAAAAGTTCCACGTCACAGAAGTTAGGTAAATAACAAATGTTACATACTACTTTACCATATGCAAGATTATATTTCACTAAATGCAAGATTATAATCAGCTATAACAGCTATGCTGTAAGAGTGTCTTATTTCTATTTCCCTATCTCCCAATAAGAGGGAAACTCTACAGCATAAAATACCAGAATGGATCAATCGAATGTAACAGCTATGCTGTAAGAGCATCTTTCCTATCCTCAGATATCTACTTCCACCCTGAGGTGCACTTCTCCCTAAACTTAGGTTTAGAAGATACAGCCACTCTATTAGTACAAGAAGAGTCTATGCAGTAGATGATTGTCAGTTGGTACACATAAATTTCTCTATCAATGAAAGAAATGTGGAAACACTCCACTGGTTTTCCAGTGAAATACGGAACCTTGGTGGGAAAGCTAAGGATGCAGAGAGGATTTAACAGACCACAGGTTCTCAGCTACACCTCACCTCTCTAGGGTTGCCAGAAGGGAATGCAAGATGCAGATCTAGCTGCAGTTTGCTTCTAGACTGCCCTGAAAGAAGAAGCAATGCACACCTCCTGGCCACAATCCACTTTTGGATTGCCAAGTGAAGAGATGAAGAAAAAGAAAAAGAGGAACCAACTGTCCACTTCTGGACTGAAGATACACTCTAGGCTGATGAACACACTGGATCAGGGGAATTAGAACCTCTGGACCATTCTTGGACTCCAGGCAAGCACTCCCTTTGGACTGAAGACACACACTGGCTGACACTCCCACTGGATCAGGACCTCTGGACCACTCTTGGACTCCAGGCAACCACTCTCTATCTATCTGGGTGTCAAAGTGTGTCGGTTTTCTGAGTTCCAAGGCCGGACAAGCCAAGGTACTCGCCAAAACAATAAATTATATGTTGAACTGTGACCAGACTTGGAGTCCATGGCCAGACGAGCCAGGACCCACTAAAACACCAAACTGAACATCACTTGGAGAACTGACACTGACGGGTCGAATGATACTCCGCTGAGGATGTGAAAACAAGAAAACAGACAGCAGACTTCTGCACGGGGCCAAGCCGTACTGGGAAACTGTAAGAGGAAAATAACAAACGGGATGATGCAACTTCAATACGACTGTGGAACGGCTCTTCGTGGATTGCCTATTGTCTGCTTCTTGATGTACTGGAGGAGGATTCTTGAAGATAGGTAAAGACTGACAGGGTTACACCGGGGTGAAGTGACTCCGAGGATAGTTGAAGACTGATTCAGATGGTGGTTCAGCTCCGAAATTCTGGCACAAAGCATAGCAAGACAGTTCTGACACTCAGTAATGTTCGTAGAATGGATAATACTGAGGGAAAATGCAAACAGAGTCTCAATTCCTTCTGTAGTGGTCAATAAATATACAGTCTCGATGTCCAGACCACAGTAAATATACAGGCAATTTATTATACTGATTCAACCCTAGATCTGGTGGACCTAACTGTTACTGGAGTCCTTACTAGCAGGGTTCTCCTGTTACTGTAGAAACACTACAGTGGGGAATAGGCTCTCTGGAAGGCTGTACAATAGATGGGTGACCAGACCCTTTAACACTAGAGGACTTACATGGCTAGCTAGGCTCCTATAATATCTGAGGTCATTTCTGTTGCTGGGCACCTATCACATCTGTGGACCTAACTAGCTAGCTATGGGTCCTGGGCCTTGTGTTGCCTTATTTTATTACTACAGGGCCTTGTGCCCTTCACTTGGCTGGGCCTCGTGCCCTTAGTACCACTGGGCAGGTTTGCCCTAACTCGCTAGGCCTGGGCTACCCTTTACTACTGTCAGGCTGGCTTGCCCTTACTCCCTAGGCCTGTGCTGCCCTAACTCAATTGTGGTCCTGGTGCCCTCTCCTAATGGTGGGCCTGGTGCCGTCTGTTACTCCGGGCCTGTGCCCTTCATTTTACTGTGGGCCTGGTGCCCTCTTTTACACTGGGCCTGGTGCCCTTCATGTTACTGTGGGCCTGGTTCCCTTTTGTACACTGGGCAGGTGCCCTCTCTTAATGGTGGGCTGGTGCTCTTTTAAATGGTGGTCCCCTTTTTTAACTGTGGGCCTGATGCCCCGGAAATGGGCCTGACTTGCTCTTTTAACTGTGGGTCTGGTGCCTTCTTGTACACTGGGGAAGCTTGATAGTGACAAAGCCCCCTTTAATTTTCTATGGAATGTCACCTCCCCTAATTCCACCCCTCATGCGTATTCATAAGGCTTTTGCTATGGCCTTGCTCTACTGGCCCCTCCCCATGGGCATCACTACTCCCTGTTCACTCTTAAATATTAAAATTTGGGTCCTTGTTTTCTGACCCTCCCGTGGCACTCAACCTCTCCTCCAAGTGCCTACTGCATGCTGGTTAAAATACAAAGAAAGCACAATCTTTTTCTTGTTAGGTGGTCAGCACAGTGCAAGTGCTGACACTGACTCACTACTCTGTTGGCTGCTGAGCTCGTGATCAAGTAGCTGAAGGTATACTGGCAGAGGGAGGGAACATACAGGCAGTGCGGTGGGCGTGCGGGGGCCTCTGGAAGGCCAACACGACAATCAGTGATGCGGCACCAGCGAGCTGCTGACGTGGGACCAAGAAACATTAAAAAAAAATTAAATAAGGGGTGAAAATAAATAACCGGACAGGGCTCTCAGCCCAACAGCAATATCGGATGAATTCTATTTACTTTTGGTGCCCTGATGGCACCACCAATTACACCGGAGCTCTTCTGGACTGTCTTCAGATGCTGGAGGCAGAGCAGGCACAAAGGCAAGTTCTCGGGGATGGCTTCAACATCAAGTAAGCCTCTTTCCTTGTCCCCTTAACTTGCTGCATATTCCCTCCTCCACAGCTACCCAGGAACTCTCAGAAAAACTGTTAAAACTTTTGAAACCATGGCTTCTGGTTCCAGAATGGCTGGAGTGGAATGCTGTGCATGAGCAGCTCAGCACAGCATTCCATCCAAGCCATTGTTGCTGCAGCTGCAATAAATCTCTATATATTTGTTTTGAATAGTGTGCACAGGGCACCTTTCAGTATTTACTGGGGGAGACTGGGGACTACTGGGGACAACTGAGGACTACTAACTTTGGCATATTACACTACCATCATTTTTGACACCCTTCTTTAATCCATTTTTGTTGTGTTGCATCCTTGTTGAGATATGGCATCCAAAATTGTAAATGGTTGTCCAGCTGAGTTATCAGTAATGTTCATTACATTTGGTGTTACCATGCCATTCTGCGGCACTAGATATTGTTCACTTTGTATCCCATTTCTTCTGTGTTACTGCATGTAGTCATTTCATATTGTTTGTTTGCCTTTAGACTGTCAGATATGAGTCAGTTTCGACACAGAAATATGGAAACAGAACCTGTCAACAGATGAGGACCATACGGCAGACCTAGTCTGCCCATTTCCCTACTCAGTGCTGCAGCCACAGATCCTATTTGATCTTCTGTTCTTCTGATCTTGACACCTCCCGAGTACCTGTATGAAAATCCCATGCACTCTTGCTCCCTGAATTGATAAAGTGTCTGCTGATGTGAAATATATGTTTGCGAGTGTACGAGGGGGTGCTGCAATTTGGCTTGGTGACCTGTTGTATGTAGCTGTTTTATAATTAATAAAAAGCTTTTTATTGAGACATAACTCAGAGGTCTTTTTTCCGCTGTGTGGGGTAGCTCGACTTTGAAGTTTGTCCCTGTATTGTTGTTGTCCTCCACCCCATACTTCTGCTGTAAGGCCATTGCAGGGGTCCACCACTCATTTATTGAAAAAGTACTTCATGACATTATCCCTGAGCCTTCCACCCTTCAGCCTTTTATAATGCCCCTTTGTTCTTGTGCAGAGTTTTCTCTAAAATATGCTTTCCACCTGCACCATGTCTATTCTTGTAAGGCACTTGCAAGTCTCTATCATATCTACCCTCTCCCTTCTATCCTCCAGTGAATAGACATTAAAGTCCCCAAGTCTTTCCTTGTTGGGTTTCTGGTGCAGCCCATGTATGATCTCCATTGCCTTTCACTGGACTGCCTGTATTTTGTCAAAGTCCTTCCGGAGATGTGATCTCCAGAACTGTAAACAGTACTCCATCTAAGGGTTCACCAGTGAACTGTTCAGTGGCATCACAGTCTTTTTCCTCCTGCTTGTTATGCCCCTCCCTATGCAGCCAAACATTCTGTTCACTCTTCCCACTGCCTTTTCACACTGTTTGCTCACCTTCGGGTCATCAGATATGACAACCTTCAGGTCTTTCTTCTGACTTGTGGTAACCAGAATTTTCTCACCCATCCTGTACTCCTCTCTTGGATTCCTGTGGCCCAGGTGCATGACCTTGCACTTTCTAGCATTAAAACTCAACTGCCAGACACTAGACCACTCCTCTCATTGGCTTAGGTCTTTTTGTTTTCTCTACACCCTTTGGTGTGTCTACCCTGTTGCAAACTGTGGTGCTATCTGCATAGTGGCACACCTTTCCCTCCAGACAGTCTGCAATGTACTGTAGATAATAAAGACATTGAATAACACTGGCCCTAGCACTGACACTTGTGGCACCCTACTGGTAACCTCCCTCTCCTCAGATCTCATGACATTTACCAGCATCCTCTGGGTTCTTTCCTTTAGCCAGTTCCCAAACACATGTTCCCACCACAGGACCCACTCCCAGTGTCTACAGTTTATTTAGTAGTGTCTTATGCAGGATGGTGTCAAAGGTTTTGCTGAAATCCAGGTAGGCCACATGCACCACCCCCTGCTTGATCCATCTCCTTGGTTGCCCAGTCAAAGAACTTTATATTGTTGCCCTGGATTCTCTGCTCCACAATCCACCAGAAACTTCATAATCTTTTCCTTAATTAAGTACTCCATGAGCTTCCACAATAATGAGGCGTGTGTTACTGTCTGGTAATTGCCTGCCTCCACTGTACTCCCACCCTTGTCATGAGGGATGATATCTGCCACTCTCCAGTCCTGAGGTACCTCCCCTATCTGTAGTGATGCCTTGAAAAGGGCAGCCAGTGGTTCTGCCAGCACTTCCCTGAGTTCCTTTAGTGCTCTGGGGTGGCTCCCATATAACTCCATTGCCTTATTGTTTTACCCCCCCCAAGTTCTTCTAGGTCTCTTTGTCCCATGAATGGTCTGGCATCAACCTCCCTCCCCCGGATACCTCTGTTAATGAGTCTTGATCTTTCACTGTCCCCATCCCTGTTGAAAACTGCGCAAAAGTACTTTTCAGTATCTCTGCCATTGCTATGCATCTCTGTGTACAACCCTGGATCCCCCTTCCAAGATGCTTAACTTGTTACTAGCCTCCAATGTCGGTCGATGTCAAAGTCCTTACTTAAATCCAAAGTGAAAGCCGACAGGTTAGATATGTTAGGTGGGATACAGCTATCTGTCAGTTATCCATCAGAAGTAGGTGATAAAGTTACAGCTGTGGCATCAATAGAAACATAGAAACATAGAATCTGATGACAGATAAGGAAAGCTTGGCCCACCTAGTCTGCCCATTTTCCTACCCGACAGATAAGCTGCAGATCCTAGTTAGCCAACAGCCTACTTCCTCCTACCCCCCAGTAGAATTGCCTTATGTCTGTCCCATGCATTCTTGAATTCTCCCACTGTTTTTGACTCTATGACCTCCTCAGGAAGGCTTTTCCATGTATCCACAACCCTCTCCATGAAAAAATACTTACATTACCTCGGAGCTGTCCCCCCTCTATCTTCAAATTGTGCCCCTATGTTCTTGCACATCTCTTTTTCTGAAAGATGCTACCCTCTTGAACTGTGTTGATTCCCTTGAGGTACTTGAAAGTTTCTATTATGTCCCCTCTTTCCTCAAGGGTACACATATTAAACTCTTTTAATCTCTCATTATATGTCTTCTGGTGTAGACCCTGCACCATTTGAGTTGTCCTCATCTGAACAGCTTCCATCCTGTCTATGTCCTTGTGGAGATGGGGTCTCCAGAACTACATGCAGTACTCCAGATGGGATCTCACCAACTGTCTGTACAGAGGGATAACAACTTCCTGTTTTCTACTGTTGATGCCTCTCCCTATGCATCCCAGTATCCCACAAGCCCTCCTTACTGCCTTCTCACATTGCTTGCCCATGTTAAGATCATCTGACATGACTACACCCCTTTCAATTTTTGTTGTTGTTAGTGTCTCACCCCTCCATTGTGTACTCTTCTGCTGTTTTTTGTTTCTCAGGTGTATTACTTTGCACTTCTTTGTGTTGAATCTGAGGTGCCATACATTTGACCATTCCTCCAGCCTTGTCAAGTCCCTTCACATCATTTCCACTCCACCTTCTGCATCGACCCTGTTGTAGATCTTTGTGTCTTTTGTAAAGAGTCATACTTTTCCTTCCAGTCCATCTGCAATGTCACTTATAAAGACATGAAAGAGGACCAGTCCCAGTACTGAGCTCTGTGGTACCCCACTAATAACCCCCCTTTCTTCAGAGTGGACTCTGTTTACTATTACCCTCTACTTCCTGTTGTCCAGCCAATTTTTACCCAGGCTACCACCATGGGACCCACCCCAAGCTGGCTAGCTTGTATGTTAATCTTTTGTGTAGGACTGTGTCAAATGCCTCAGTGAAGTCCAGGCATGTCATGTCCACAGCCACTCCCTGGTCCACTACTTTGGTCACCCAGTCAAAGAATTCTATTAGATACATCTGACATGACCTTCCTGCTGTGAATTCATGCTGCCTTGGGTCCTGTGCCCCACTGGCCTCTAGGAACTCTACAATTCTTTCCTTCAGAAGTGATTCTATCATTTTCCATACCACTGAGGTCAAAGTAACAGGTCTGTAGTTTCCTGCCTCTGTCTTGCTCCCACTTTTGTGAAGGGGAAATCACATCCACCGTCATCCAGTCCTCAGGTACCACACCATCCTCCCATGATTTGTTAAAAAGGGTAGTCAGTGTGGTGTTACTATTTCTACCCTTAGTTCTTTCAGAATTCTTGGATGAATCCCATTAGGCCCCATTGCTTTGACCACCTTCAGTTTTAAGAATTCTTTCAGAACCCTTTCTTCTGTAAATGGACTGGTATCGACCTCCCTATCCTGAGTGCTTCTATTCTTTGATTTAGTTAGCTCCCCTTCCTCTTCTTTTGTGAATACTGAGCAGAAGTATTTGTTCAGTTCCCTGCTTTTTCACTGTCACCCTCTGCCCACCCTTCCTTCCTATTATTAAGTCTCACTATCCCTCCCTTGCTTTTTTTACTCCCTAATGTACATATAAAAGGTTTTATCCCCCTTCTTAACCGAGTTGACCTTCTTTTCCTCTGTTAGAGCTGATGCTATTCTGACTGCCTTCCCTGCTTCCTTCTGCTTTAACTGGTACAGTTCTCTGTCCTGCTCCTTCTGCAGTTTCTTATACTTCCTGAATGCTGACTTTTTCTCCTTAACCTTCCCCATCACCTCTTTTGAGAACCATGGTGTTTTTTCCTTCATTGTGTTTTGTTGACTTGCTTCACACAAAGATTTGTTGCCTCTGTGATAGCTGTTTTGATTTTTGCCCATTGTTCCTCCACCCATTCTTCTTGCCCATTTGCTAGTGCTTTCCTGAGGCACTCTCCCATTTTCCCAACGTCAGCTCTCCTGAAGTCCAGTACTCTTGCTTTTGTATGGCTTGACTATATGGCTATGTTTATTGTGAATCACACTGTTTGGTGGTTGCTTGTCCCCGGGTGGTTACCCACTTCTAAATCTAAAATCCTTTCTCCATCCCCATTTGTCAGTACCAGGTCTAAGATTGCCCTCTCCCGAGTAGGTTTCACCACTAGCTGTCTGAGGCATGCCCCTTTAGGGCATCAAGAATAACCCTGCTCTTGGATGTGGCTGCAGCAACGGTGCTCCAATTAACATCTGCATATTCAAGTCCCCCTTTAACAGTATCTCCCCTTTTTCTGCCATTCTAAGGAGGCCTTCTATCATTTCCTTTCCCCCTCCCCGTGAGATGGGGTCTCTATACAACCCCATGTGGATTGTGGTGCCATTTCCTGTCTCCAGGATGACCCACAGTGCCTCCTGTTTATCCTTTGGTTCCATTGCTTTGATCCTTTCCCTCACATAGGGAGCTACTCTTCCCCTTCTTTTACCCACCCTGTCCCTCCTGTAGCTTGTGTACCCTGGTATGTTGACATCCCAGTCATGGTTCTCTGTGCATCATGTTCCTGTGACTGCCACAATATCCAGGTGTCCTTCTTTTATCAAGGCCACTTGTTCAGGAAGCTTGCTACACAGACTATGGACATTGGTACTCGTCACCCTCCATTATTTGATGTCATTACCCCTTTTTGCCCCATCCCTGTCCTTACTGCCTTTTTCTGCATTTACCTCTGTCCTACTTCTTATTGACTTTTCTACCTTGGTGTTTATCTCTCTAACTACTGTGTTTTGTGGGGGGAGGGCTGGGTTTTCTCTGCTCCTTTTCAGTGCCTCCCCCTTGGCTGGTTTAAATGCTTTCCAATGAACCATTTAAACCTATCACCTAGAATCCTAGTTCCCCTCTCTGACAGATGCAGACCATCACACCAGTATAGACCTATATCCCTCCAGGTGGACCTCCAGACCCTAATGAAGCCAAAACCCTGAGTTCTGCATGAGTTTATCAACCATTCATTGAATCCTATGGTGCGGAGTACCCTAGCATCACCCTTGCTATAGACAGCCAGCACCTCCTAAAAGTTTACCTTACATGCTATTTGTCTAAGGCCCCTCCTCAGCTTTTCAAACTCCTCTTGCACTGCTCTGATCTCATTCCCAGCCAGGTCATTTGTCCCTAGGTGGACAATGACATCCAGTTCCCACCCTGATGCAGCTGCTTCTACAATTCTGAGGATTCACTCCCTGTCCCTCTGAGCCATGGTGTCAGGCAGGCACCTTACCTCTCTCTACCCTTCCTGCCCCAGTTCTACCCCTAACAACTGAGTCCCCCACCAGGAGCTGTTTCCTTTCCTTGTAGGGTCCCATGCCATTGTTCTCAGCATCCTCCTTGGTCTCCACTGCAGGTGCCTCCATTGAAGAACCACTCTCTGCCAGAAGAGCATAGTCATATCAGATGACCTTAAGGTGGGAAAACAATGTATGAAGATAGTAAGGAGGGCTGGTGGGATATTGGGATGCATAGGGAGAGGCATCACCAGTAGAAAACAGGAAGTTGTTATC
Organism: Neoceratodus forsteri; assembly: GCA_016271365.2. Classification (NCBI taxonomy): domain Eukaryota; kingdom Metazoa; phylum Chordata; order Ceratodontiformes; family Ceratodontidae; genus Neoceratodus; species Neoceratodus forsteri. The sequence goes on along the minus strand of CM057457.1, from coordinate 472,430,968 downwards.
TCTCTGTACAGACAGTTGGTGAGACCCCATCTTGAGTACTGCATCCAGTTTTGTAGACCCCATCTCCACAAGGACATTGACAGGATGGAGGCTGTCCAGAAGAGGGCAACTAAAATGGTGCAGGGTATGCATCAGAAGACATATAAAAGAGAGATTAAAGGAGCTTAATATGTATACCCTCAAGGAGAGGGGGAACATGATAGAAACCTTCAAGTACGCCAAGGGAATTAACAGTGTCCAAGAGGGTAGCATCTTTCAGAAAAAGAGATGTGCAAGAACAAAAGGGCACAATCTGAAGATAGAGGGGGGATGACTCAGAGGTAATGTGAGGAAGTATTTTTTTCACTGAGAGGGTTGTGGATATATGGTACAGCCTTCCTGAAGAGGTAGTGGAGTCAAAAACAGTGGGGGAATTCAAGAATGCATGGAACAGACATAAGGCAATTCTACTGGGGGTAGGAGGAAGTAGGTTGTTGGTTAACTAGGATCTGCAGCTTATCCATTAGGTAGGGAAATGGGCAGACTATGTGGGCCAAGCTTTTCTTATCTGCTGTCAAATTCTTTGTATCTATGTATGAATTGTGGAGAGGTACAAGTGGAGGAATGTGCATCTGTTCCACCACCCTTTCCCTTCCAGAGCCCACCTTGGTCCAACCACTACTCTTTCTTGGCATCCTCTGAGGTAGGGACAGTGGCCCTGGTGGTCGATGGGTGGGAGAGGAGGTCTCCCAAATCCTGGCCAACTCAGCCTGGGGATGAACAACCTCCTCCCTCAGCCTAGAGAGGTACCTGCAGATGGGACAACACCACATCTCCAGAATGTCGCCTGGAAGACAGCTGCTCCACTGCCACTGCACTGCACCACTCCCATCATATCTTATTTGTGGCTGCATGTTTTTATTTATTTTTATTTTTTTCCCTACTTTCCTACTGCCTTTGTGCCCTTAAAGCTCCTAATCTTCCTGTTCTGTGGCAGGAAGTTCCTATTTTCCTCAGTAGTTTCATTCATACTTGCTCAGAGTCAGACCTCCCACAACTGGGGGGGGGGGGATGGAGGGCTACTCTTTTCCTTGTAGGATGCCAAATCTTTTGTGCCTCTCTGATCACTCCCTTCCTGCTCCCAAACTGGAAGTTCCCGTTGTCAGTCAATTCCTGTGCCTATAAAAGTAGAACTAGCTGTGTGTGTGTGAAAGGGATGGAGGTCTATATAGCCCCAGTAGAGTAGTATAGTTCTAACAGCACCTCCTTCCTCTTGCTGTTCAGTGAGGTCCAAGTGATGTGGTAGGATAAAGGGGAAGACACTGTGCTGTGCTGTAAATTCACCCCATCATCAACGTGTCACACCTTTTTCCTGATATGCACACCATACCATGGTAAATTGTACTCCTTCTCCTCATCACTCAGTGCTCCTCATGAGTCTTGAACATACACTTAAAGCCCCCCTGCTTGCCCTGCAGAATCCATGGGTTTGTGTTGCCATACATAGTTCCGCATTCTCTCACTAACTGCAAATTCAGAATCCAGATAATGTTGACCAGTAGGAGTGATTTACTCACCGGTTTTTATAGACTGTGAGGAAAATAAAACTGGGATGGGTATGAATGCTGTAAATCTGTTAAAAATTTGCTTTCTGACTCACCAGTTATGTCAAGAAGCACTTTTGTCTGGAGTGTGGAGTACTTACGAATGTTGCATGCCTAATGATACTCATTAAAACATTTTTATTAAGACTGTTTCCTTAAATAAGATGATTAAAATAGGTTAGTACTTCTCTTATCTGCAGCCCTGCTTGTCTTTTCACTTCACAGCCCCACTGCATCTCTACTATTGATATAATCCTTGTTGTCCCTTCCAGCCATGTACTTGAAGGAGAGACATGTATGAGGCAAGCTCACAGTGACTATGCATGAAACTCCTGACTTCAAAGTAATAAGTCTGTTAGTAATTATATGCTATGAGGAGGTGGAACATGTTGTCATGAGTTGCTTATTTATTGGTTTTCTGTTTTTTTTTTTGTTTCTATGTGACTAATAATGAACCGTAAAGAAAATAGGAAGCAGCGAAAAACATGCAAGGCATTAGCAAACTGGGTACTGTTAGTTAAAAATCATATGCACTGATGTGCCATGAACAGCGATGGTAATGCTAAACTGTGTGTGGCTAACTCACAAAGTATCAGTAATCACGTTGTTAACATTCATGAAGGTCATGACGCTATTTCACCCAAATGTCAACATGGAGAACTCGATGAACACGTATGGTTGCAAAATGGTGAGCCACTATAACAATACATAACACTCTTGCGTGTTCCTACATTTATTCTGCATTCTGAAAATATTTCACCTGTAGGTAGCAAAGAAAACAATGAAGTGCAATTGACTGATTGATTGAACAAACTAAGCAACTGCTTAAGGATGTTACACAGTAATCTCCAACAGGACAAATACAGTATATTGATTGGAAGCTTTCCACAAAGTAGTAATCAGCTTTGCTCCGAGATCTGTGCACTGCTTCTATCCTGCAATGAAGGCTAGGCTTACCAGCAGTATTTAAACTTATTATCTCCACAGTGCATTTAGGGTTATGCAGACACAGTAGCAAGTAGCTTTGTATGCAAGTGGTATTAACAAGGGTGCTTAGCTCTTCTAGCAGCAAGACAGTGATGATGTTTAATGCAACGTGACTGTCAACATATTTACTAATGTGTATTCCTTACACCTTTAATTTGAAATACAGAAACTCTTAGGGTAACAGGTTTTCCTGTAGTTTTACATTGCCTTTTATGTTGTGGATAATGGCACTGACCTAAGGGAGGTTCGGTGCTAGCCAAGGGGAGGGGCAGAAGAGGAGGAGCTGATGTTATGGGGCATGGGTAGAGATGGGTGAAGTGGCTGATTAGGCTCCTGCGGAGAATCAGCGAAGTGAAAGCAGAATCGGGAGTGTCCATAACGTGAGTGGAGTACTTCACGTTATAATGGATAACGCCAAGTCCATTGAAAATAATGACATTGTGTTACTCCACCTTCCCAAACCACTACTCCACCAATTCTTAAGGTGAAGTACATTGAAAGCAATGTACTTTGCCTCACTTCACCTTGTTTTTAAGCTCCAAAGGTGAATTTTGCAGTGATTCATTGGATTTCAGGTCACATGGGCTCTACATTGTTCTGCACAGCCTCAGTTCAGGGTAGTGTGTATAGGAAGCTATAGGAGACAGTCTGCTCTGAGAGTTCTCTGTGATTCAAACCTTCTAAAAGCTATTGAAAAAGGCTTTTTGAGTTATTTTTTTTGCTGCAACTTTAATTAATCAATTGTAGGAAACCCTCCTGTGCTCATATCATTGAGCGTTTACTGTTTGCATATGGATTTTGAATGTTAATGTATGACATTCAGTCTGTGTACTGAGAGACAGTGGAAGTTTGCTTTGGGGGAAGGGTGTATCTGTGGTGTAGGTAGGTAACTTGGAGAAAAAGACAGTACTTTCTGTTTTGGTGATATTTTCTTGTGTAACTGTGTTAATGTACACACAGTCATATTGTTAATAATTTTTGTCATTTATTTGCTGATTGTTCTGATGCAGCAGTGCATAATTTAGTTTTTTTTTTAAATACGTGTTTCTGCTACTGAAGTTTTCAATTTGCTACGCATTACTTAGTGTGTGTGTGTGTGTGTGTGTGTGTGTGTGTGTGTGTGTGAGTATGTGTGTGATGTGTGTCATCAAGTCAGACACCTTTTATTGTGCCACATAGTAATTTCAGCAATATGAACCTGCTATCCACTGCAGCTGTGCAATTTTTGTACTTCTTTGTGGAATCTTTACTGGTACTACCTGTAGTACTAGTGACTGTTACTGCAGCAGTGCATTACACTGCCTCCCTCCTCATAGCCTGCCCGAACCAGCAAAGGTATTCTTTTCCAGATTTGAATTTCTGATGGTGAGCACTGGTTAGGTGTTGTGCCTCTGTGTCTGCATTTCTTCAATGTGCAGTGCAATCTTAATCTGTCTGCGCATTTTCATCTCTCTAGGGCCCAATCTTCATCTGTAACTTGAGTCACAGTTGTTTCTTTGGCTTCCCTTCAGAGTGCTGGACTGGTGTGGTGCATAATTCTGCATGAACATTGTACTCATTAATATGTGTTTTTAAGTCAGGACCATCATCATGAATCACTTGTGATACAAATTGTGTTCTTCATCATCATGGTTACAAATGCAGTCACAAATTATGATTCACGATCACTTCACAAATCACAACACTAATATTTTGACTAGTTACTTAGATGCATTGTGAGCATGTTTTGTAGTATCTTTCCAGGCTTCACCACCCCACCATTGGACTCATTAATGAGTGTTTTTAAGTCGGGGAGTTTTGTGCTACAGCTCGGGGAAGTACAGCCATATGTGACTTACAGTACTGCAAGCCATGTGATATGTGAGGGGATGCCAAATCTGAAACACGAAGTGAATCAGTTAGAAATCATAATGAGGAACGTGAAGTCTATTAAAAACAATGATCCCGCCTTACTTCACATTGCCATTCCACCTTAACGCGAAGTGGTAATGACAAGACGGAGTGAGCTTTTTGCATTGCCCACTCCACATAGCAGAGTAGCAACGCGAAGTGCCCACTTCGCTGGAGAAATTTAAATTCACTGCATCCCTAGGCATGGATGTGCCTCCATGCACATATGATGCTCATGTGCTTGGGCCCTGGGGAGTAGGGGAGAAAAACTACCAGAAAACCATAAGAAATGTAATAAAAAAAATGTGAATTGCTTTTATTCAGAGTCATGGTGTCCCTAACTGAAAGACCTAGGCTGGTTAGTAGACAGCTGTCATGATCACATAGCATAACATGCACAAAACAGCCACCTGCAGACCTTGAACCCACAACATGGGCAGGGAGAACAGGAGATGCCATTCAGTCTGCATAGTAAACATTATTTTTGTTCTAATTTCACTGACTCTTCATGACTGACTACCGTGCAGTTTCAGTACATAATTAGTAATTCCATTAACAGGAACATAGGAACATGATGGCAGAAAAGGACCACCTGGCCCACCTGGACTACCCATTTTGCCTAAATATCCTCTAGGCCTTTCCTTATTTCCCTATCCCCTCTATCTACAGCCTTCTGTGTATGTCCCAAGCTTTCTTGAAACCACCCACTGTTTATTCCCCCACCTCCTCCTTTGGCAGGCCATTCCAGGAGTTCATCACCCTCTTGATGAAGAAGTACTTAGTAATGTTTTCCTTAACTGCCCCCCTTCAATTTGGAGATTGTGGCCCTTTATCCTGGGATGCTTTTTTATCTGTAAGAGGTGCCCTAAAGGCTCCGTACTGATCCCCTTTAAGTACTTAAAAGTCTCAATCATGTCCCCCTCTCTCCCTCTCTCCCTCTCTCCCTTCCTCCCTCCTCTTCTTGAGTGAGTATATGTTTAGGTCTTTCAATCACTCCTCATATGGCAACTAGTCAAGACCTCTCGCCATCTTGGTTGCCCTCCTCTGGACTTGCTCCAGCCTTTCCACAACCTTTTTTAGGGAAGGTCTCCAGAACTGTACCCCGTACTCCATATGCGGTCTAACAAGCTGGGTGTACAAGGAAACTATGACCTCCCTCCTCCTGCTGGTGACTCCTCTCACTATACAATCCAACATTCTGTTTGCTCTTGCCACTGTTCTTTTGCACTGCCCTGCCACCTTCAGATCCTATGATATGAGTATGCCCAGATCCCTTTCCTCTTCAGATACCTCCAGCTGCCTGTCCCCCAAACTACACCATTTTCCTGTGTTCCCTACCCAGATGCATGATTTGGATTTTGCTGTGTTGAATGATAACTGCCATACCCTGGACCACTCCTCTAATCTTCCCAGATCTCTGCACATGCTCTCAATCCCCTCCTGCATGGCCATTCTATTGCAAACCTTCCTATCATCTGCAAATAGACTCACTCTGTCCTCCAGGCCCTCAACTATGTCTCTAATAAAGATGTTAACAGCAGTGGTCCCAATACTGACCCTGAGAACTACCGCTAGTGCGTCCTGTCACCCTGAGGTACATCTGAACATTAGAGAATTTGCCAGCAGATAAAGGCCTAGAGGTCTATCAAGTCTTGCTCAAATGTGCAGCTAGCACCCTTATTCTGCAGCTGCCCCTCCTTCCACTCTTCCCTTCATTAACCCTCCCTTGTCCTGTCCCATCCTCATTTGAAGCAGTCCACTGTTCTACTGCATACCACTTCTGCAGGTAACGATTCCACCCAGCCACCACTCTCTCTGCAAAAAGTGTCTCCTCATCTCCTCCTGAACCTTCCTCGCCTAGTCTCATATCATGGCCCCTGGTGGCCCTCCTCTCCCTTACTTTGAACAGCCCCTCTGTACCTGTCTTGTTTATTCCTTTCATGTATTTAAAGGTTTCAATCATGTCACCCCTGTCTCTCCTCTCCTCCAGTGAGTACATGTTCAACTCCTTCAACCTCCTCTGATATGATAAGTCCCCCAGACCCTTGATCATCTTTGTCACCCTGCGCTGCAACCCCTCCAGTAACTTAATGTCCCTCTTCAGATACGGACGCCAGTACTGCACGCAGTACTCCAGGTGTGGTCTAACTAATGATCTATACAGTGGCAGAATCACCTCCTCCCTCCTCGAGGATACACCCCTTGCAATACAACCCAGCATTTTGTTGGCCTTTGCAGCTGCCCTCCTACACTGTGCTGAGTTGTTCATTGACCCTGTAATGAGCACACCCAGATCCTTCTCCTCCTCTGTCTGGGCTAACTGCACTCCCCCTAGCTGGTAAGTCCTCCTTCGGTTCTTCATCCCAAAATGCAGCACCTTGCACTTTTTGGCATTAAAGTCCAGTTGCCAGGTGTCTGACCAGGTTTCAAGCTTTGCCAGATCATCCTGCAACCACTGCCATCCCCCTAGGTCATCCACCACCACACCAACCTTGGTATCATCAGCAAACAGACTGATCTTGCTCTTGATGTCCCATGATATGTCTGCAATGAATATCCCAAACAACACTGGTCCCAACACCAAGCCCTGTGGGACACCGCTCGTCACTGCCCTTGGGTGTGAGAGCTCCCCACCTACCACCACCCTCTGTTGCCTTCCCTGCAGCCAGTTTCCTACCCATCTCACCAGCTTTGCCTGCCCCTGTGCCTACTAACTTCCTTCCCAGCCTTCCATGTGGCACCGAGGTCCGAGATGCCTTCACTAGAAGTCCAGATACAGGACATCCACTGCATGGCCCCTGTCCAGTTGCCTAGTTACCCAGTCATAGAACTCAACCAGGTTGGTTTGGCAGGATCTGCCACGTATGAAGCCATGCTGTCTGCTGTCCTGTAGTCTTTGGCCTCTAGGAGGCCACCAGCCTCCTTCAGGATAGTCTCCATTAGCTTACCCACGATGGATGTGAGGCTCACTGGTCTGTAGTTTCCCGGTTCATCCTTGGGGCCACTCTTGTGGAGGGCACCACATGAGCCATCCTCCAGTCCTGAGGTACACACCCCAAATGTAGTGAGGCATTAAATAGGTCTGCCAAAGGTCCTGCAAGGACCTCTGCCAGCTCCTTCAGTACCCTGGGGTGGATGCCATCTGGGTCTGGTGCCTTGTCCACCCTCAGTGCCTTCAAACCCTCTCAAACTCTGCCCTCCATGATTTCCCCATCTGTCACCACTTCTCTCCCTGCGTCTGCCATTTCTCCCACCTTGGGTGTCACCCCCCTCTTCTCTTTAGTAAATACTGAGCAGAAGTACTCATTTAGTGCTTCCATTATATTACCCTGCTTCCACCCAACCCCCTCCTTCCTAATCCTTACTATGTGGTCCTTACAGCTCCTTTCTCCCTGATGTACTTAAAGAAGTCCTTCTCCTTTAATGCCTTGTGCCAGCCTGAGTTCCATAGATGCTTTGGCTCCCTTACTGCCCTTGTCACCTCCTTCGATTCTGTCAGTACTCCTCTCTGTCCTCCCCTCCCTGTTTTCTTGTACTCCTAAAGGCAGCTCTTTTCCTCCTTACCTTTCCAGACCTCCTTGCTCAACCAGCTCAGTTTCTTAGCCCTAGCCTTCTTGCTCTGGGCTTTGCAGCAGGTTTTGGTTGCCTCCACTATCCCCAGCTTTATGAGCTCCCATCTCTGGTTAGTATCCATACTAGATTGAATTCTGGCCAGGTACCCTTTTACTACTTTCCCCATCCTCCCAAAGTCGGCCCTCCTGAAGTCCAGCACTCTTGTGCCAGATTCCACTCCTTCCTTGCCCATATCCAATGTAGCCATACTGAGTGGTGGTCACTCCCTGACAGCGGTTCCTCCACTGTAAGTTCTCTCACAAAGTCCCCATTTGCCAGCACAAGGTCAAGGGTATTCCCTAACCTGGTTGGTTCACTGACCATTTGCAGCAGAGAGCTGTCCTGAAGGCATCCAGCAGTACCTGCTCCCTTCTGTTCCTGGTTGTTGGGTGCTCCAGTCCACCCTGGCATGTTGAAGTCCCCACAATCACCACACTACCCTTCTCACAGGTCCTCCTGATCTGTCCTGCTAGTTCCCTGTCTAACTCCTCCATCTGAGATGGTGGCCTGTACACCACTCCCATTCTAAGAATCCTATTCTTGGAATCCTGGATTTGCACCCAAAGTGACTCTGTACTACCCTCCTCCCCTTCCTCCCTTACACACTTCAGTCCTTCCTTCACATATAGTGCCACCCCCCCTTCCCAGTCACCCTGTCCCTACAAAATAACCTGTATCCTGGTACAGACAGGTCCCAGTCATTATATTGAGTGGCCCATGTTTCTGTGATGCTGCAATGTCCACCTCTCCCTCTGCCATGAGAACCTGTAACTCTGCAGTTTTCCTCCCAAGGCTCCTAGCAGTAAGAGTAACCACCTTCCACCCTTCCCCCCCTCCCATCCTGCCCTCCTTTCCTAGCATCACCAATAGTACTTGCCCTTTGTCCTTTGTCACTGTTATGGGGGGTTAGCTCATATGATTTCCCAACCTGTGGTCTCTGCATATCTCTTCCCCAACTGCCACCCACCACTCCTAGTTTAAATTCCCAACTTCCTCTATATATTCTTCCATCCTCTGTTTCAACACTTTCTTTCCCTCCTCACTCAAGTGTAGTCTGTCCTTGGCATAGAGACTACTGTCCTCCCAAGTCTCTCCCCACCCCCCAACAGCCCATACCCTTTAGCACAACACCAGGTTCTTAGCCATCCGTTAAATTCCTCTATTCTCAGCTTTCTTGTTGTGCTTGCCTTTGGCACCAGAAGTATCTCGGAAAAAGTTACTGATCTTTCTTCCCCCTCACATAATTGTGCTAGTTCCTCAAACCTCCTCTGGACTTTATCTACTGTCTTGTCAGCCAGGTCATTTGTCCCAAGATGTATAATTAAATGAGGCTTGTCCCTACCCCTTCTAGCATATTTCAGAACAGACTGTCCCATTCTTTCCACTGTCATTCCTGGCATGGCCTCCACCCAAATGTGACTATGCCTCTCCCCCTTGCTACCCCACCTAACTCCTCTTAGTATTGAGTCCCCCAGCACTAAGATTCCACCTCTCTTACACCCTGCTTGCTTCCATTCATCTCCCGCCCTCATTTCCAGCTCCTCTTCTTCCTCCTGCACATTATTTCCCCCTTTTACCCCTGTTGCAGTTCTCCCAGCAGAACTTCCCCCCACTCCAGCTTGGTCCAGGCATTTATCAATTACTCCTCTAATTTCATCATTTCCTCCTCCACTTTCTTCCTCTCTAGCAGTGCAGAGCTGTTTCTGAAGACCTTCACAAATGCCACTCCTCTCTCTTCATAGTAACCTGTTCTCTCCTTTCCACCCATGACTTTTGCCACTTCTTCGCCTCCCCTCACAAATCCCTATCTCCTTCCATTTGACTTTTGTCTCTTGACCTGGTTTCCCGCAATCGTTCTTCCTGGCCTGGGCCCCTTTGTCTCTGCTTCCCTTCTTCTGACCCTCTCCTCACCACTGTTGGCTTAAATTGCCCTCCCTCATCTCCTTTTCTTCCTCCATCCAGTATTGGGCTAAACCCACCCCCAATCTGCCTTGTCTGTCTTAGTTCCTCCTGCAGACCCTCAATCTCCTTTCTAAGTTTTTCTATGTGGTTGCACACTAAACATCCTCCCACACTCCAGGCAACGTTTAGAAAGATTGGTGCACTGCAGTTGTTGCAGCCTACCACCCTACCCATTGCTGTCATTGCCCACCAGCGACCCCCTACCCTTCCAGATGCAGGATACCAAACACTCCCCCAAGTCTCCCCTCTCTATCAGTGCAAAACATTTTCTTTATTTCCCTTACCTCCTTTGTTGCACAACGTTTAGATATATTGAGCAACTGCTTTTTATATTCCTATCCTTCCTATCCACACTCAAAAATAGACTTTAAGTAGCCATTGCACAACCTTCTTCAAACTCCTATTCCTCCTTTTCCCAATGCAATATCAATGTGAAGAAGTAATAACGAAAGCTCCTAGATTTGCATTTACTTCCCTTCCACTGAGAGAGCAGTCATCTCTTCACTTGCTGCTGTTCCTTTCCTGGATGTCTGCTTCTGCTATGACAAGTGCATATCCTTTGCCTGTTTGAGGAAGTGATGTCAGAACCCCTAGTATAAAGGAAATAATGGACCAGGGGTGGGTGGGACCAGCCCAAGTCTTCTGGAAACAATCAGGTAGCTGAGGCCTCTAGTCAGACCATTAGCACCCTTCCCCCACTGTGCACTCAAACTTTGCAGCTAGTGAAGCCAGCAACAATGAATCAATTCTACTCAAGCCTCCAAAATAGGTTTGTTACCCAAAGAAACAGGACACCAATTCAAACAGCTTCACCAACAATACATCAAAATAGGCTTGGAATTAGAAGATATAGGTCTCCAATTTAAAGAAACAGACCCAGTTAAATTGCACCAATTATGTTTAAAACAGAAGAAATAGGCCCCTACAAATGCAGCCTGCCACACAGTGAATCAAACAATGAGCCCACTTACAGCTACCAAAACAGGTTTCAAAATTCCAACAGCCCCAAACAATACCCTGCTAGCCCCTTAGTAGTAAGAAAGAAAATAAACAACATTCTACCAAGTAGAAGCCATGAAAAGCAATGTAAAACAAGAAGCTACTGTACTGTAGATCTGATCCTGTCCCCCTTCTAGTTCCTTCTGAGAAGCCAAAGCACTGACTCCTGACACCCCGTTGACCTACACCCTCTACGGTCTTCCTACTAGCCAGTTTTCTAACCTCCTTATTAACATTTTTCCCAGCCCCAGGCAGCCCATTTTGTGCAGTAACCTCCTGTGCAGTACCAAATCAAAAGCCTTGCTAAAATCCAGGTAGGCAATATCCACTGATGCTTCTTGATCCACCACCTTGGTGACCCAGTCAAAAAACTTAATTAAGTTGGTTTGGCAGGATCTGCCCTTGGTGAATCCATGCTGCCTTGGATTGTGTAGACAATTTGCCTCCAGGTAGGTGATGATACTGTTCTTTAGTAGTTTTTCCATGAGCTTACGGACCACCGATGTCAGGCTTACTGGCCTGTAGTTGCACACCTCCTGCCCCCCCATGGTGAAGGGGTATTACATCTGCACATTTCCAGTCCTTTGAAACCTCCCCTGACCTAAGTGATTCACTGAATAGAAATGTCAAGGGGGCAGCTAGTACATCCCTCAATTCCTTCAATACTCTTGGGTGTACGCATCCAGCCCCATGGATTTGTCCACCTTCAAGCTCTTAAGCTCTCTTAATATTTTCTCCTCCTGGAAGGGATTCACATCCACCCCTACCCCTGCATTCTCTGGATACCTAGCACTTCTTCCTTTCCATTCCTCTTCCTCGAAAATACTGAACTGAAATAGTCATTCAGCTTTTCAGCCTTCTCCTTGTCCGCTTCCACCCTCTTACCCTCCTATCAGGCTTTGTATCCCCTTTCCACTTTCCTCCATTGACTTATATACCTGAAGAAGATCCTGTCTCCCCTCCTGACCTCCTTGGTGATATAATCCTTCTTCTTTGTTTTTGATTGTCTGACCACCCTCCCCATCTCCCTTTTCCTTTCCTGATACTCCTCCCAGTCATGTTCACACTGCATCATTATGAACTTCCAGAAGGCATTCCTCTTGGCTCTGATGTTGGCCCACCACTTCCCTGCTGAAACACAGTGGCTTCCTTTTCCTCTTATTCTTGCTCACCCTCTGTATAGTGATCTGTGGCCCCCACAATTGCTCCCTTTATCCTGGCCCACATGTTCTCCACCCCCTTAAGTGTTCCATCCCTTGTAGCACCTGGCAAGCATAGTCTCCCATTTTGTTAAAATTTGCTTGTGCGAAGTCCAGCACTTTCATCTTGGTCTGGTTACTGGTGGCCGGTGTGCACACCTTGAAGCACATGGTGCCATGATCACTAGTGCCAAGACTGCCTCCTTCCTTGACTTCCCCACCCATTCCCCATTTGTTAGGACCAGATCCAGCATTGCTCCTTCTCCTGTTGGGTCCCTGACCAACTGCCTGAGCTGGGTAACCTGAAGGGAATCAATAATAGTTTTGCATCTGGATGAGGCTGCCAGCCATGTGTCCCATTCCACATCCAGCAAGTTGAGGTCCCCCATCAGAAGTACCTCACCTTTAGCTGCCATCTGTGAATCTCTTCACTCATCTGATTGTCCACCCCTTTTGGTTGCCCTGAAAGCCTGTATACTACTCCTGTGCACGGTACTTCACCCTTCCCAGTGGTCAGCAAGACCCATTTTGCTGCTGTTATCTCTTCACCTACCCTGCATTTTTGCCACCTGAATGCCCTTTCTCACTTAGAGGGCCACTCCACCCCCTTGCCTTTTAACCCTGTCCTTTATAAACAGCGTACACCCTGGTATGTTCATGTCCCAGTCTTGCCCTTCATGGCACCAAGATGCTGTGATTCCTGGCAAGTCCAGGTCTGCTTCTGCCATGACTGCTGTTAGGTCTGGGACTTTGTAACTCAGGCTCTTGGCATTGGTGCTCATTACTTTCCAGACAATGGCTTCCACTCCCCTCCTCTGTCTTGATACCCCCTCCTTTTTTGTACTCCCAATCCTAGACCCAACAAGGGGCCCTAAGTTCACCTTCTGGGTGGGCCGGGTGACCCCCCCTTATCAGCTGTACAGTTTGGACTGGCCTGCACCCCCCAAGTTAATTTAAATTGTAATGTGTCTTAATGAGCTCCTCTAGTCCACATTTGAGCACGTCCTTACCCTCCCTGTTCAAGTGCAACCTATCCAGGGTGACAAGACTTTCATCCTGCCATATGGATCCCCATTGCCCCACCATGTCATAGCACCTCCGAGAACACCATGCAGAGAGCCTTCGTCATGCTAGAAATTATGCTGCTAACCAGGCTATTCACTAAAATGGATTTGCCATTTTTCAGTGTTTTGAACTCAGAGAAATGACAGAAACACAAGTCAGGTTAGCATTACTTAATATTTTACTTAATTCATGGTAAACAGTGTTCAAAATACAGTCTTTAATTTATCACTGTACATTGTAAAATAAGACAATTAAAACACTTTTAAAACACGGCAAAACACTGTTAAAAAACATTAGATAATGGGTGAAGTGAAATTCGTATCCTGATTGGCTGAAACAGCCTGCCACTCGGGCTGTTATTTCTTAACAACAGCCCGGTGAAAAACAAGTTCCATTTTGGTAGGCCCTATTACTAATACTATCCTTGAGCACCCCGAATTTCAAAACCGTCCAGCTGCCATTTTTGCCCTGCTCACTTAGTGATACTGACTTTCGTAAACACTGTCACAGTACAGTGAAAGAAAATGCCTGCAACACTATTTTTTCTTTTAACTAATTTAACTTTCCTTACTGAGCGTCACTGTGCTCCGTGTCAATACACAGCTGAATTTTAAAGTAACCTGCACACTCATCCAATGCCACAGCTCCCAACAGAAAAACACCCCTCTTTTCAAATATGAATGTTCAGGCAACATTCCCCAATTCTAACGAACGCTCCAGACAAGTAAATAGACATCTTTCCTCTCTCTGTTTCCATGCCGCACTGAGCAATGAACGAAGACAGAGTGAGACAACAAGCTGAAGAAACAGCTGTCATGTCTGCAAGGCACTACGCAAAAAAACAAATTAAGTGGACAAACTCAAGGCAAACACAAACAAAGCAGCACCCTCCTGTGGTGATTCCAGTGACATATTTTGCTATAAAATTTACCTTTTTTAATATTCTATTTATTTCTTATATATTAATTTTTATTGTTACATTTTTTCCAAAAGTTACACCTATAGCCCATTTTCTAAGTGTAATAATACCCTCCAGGGTGGGCATTATGGGATATAACGGAACTTTCAGGGGCTATAAGGCCCTCTGCCACCCCTGGGTGGTCTGTTATATCCCAATAATGCCCACCCTGTCGGGTATTATTACTTACTTACATTCCTGTACTGTTCAGCATCTCTGTGATGGTAAGCTTTCCCTTTCATAATGTGCAAACCTTCATACAAATGTCCTTGAACTCATAATACAATTTAAAATCTTCCTCCATTGCAGCATTCAACTGAAATAATCTTCTAAGCCTCCTAAGACAGCTCTGTGCTTCAGCATTGGTGGATATAAGCTCTGCCTCCTTGCATTCATCCTCTGAAATGTATGAGGAAAGAAGTTGTGCAGCTGTGGCAGTGTCAGTAACTTCTCCATAGCAAGGAGTGTTATCGTCGGAGGAGACATTTTCAAAAGTTATTGGGTCAATGTCTGGGGTTGGGAGTGGGAAAGGGGATTCTGTAGCATCAGATGCCTCCAGTAGCTGAGATTCGGAACTGGGAACAACAAAATGAGCTTTGTGAAAGCAATGAATCGAGACTGCCTTCATATCGCACCATGCCTGGAGCAGTAATTGGATGGCATCAAGAATGGATAAACACCGAGCTAGCTCAGTGGGATTGATGTTTCACCTGAGTGAACCCAGCAAGGATTCTGTCCAGCATTAGGCACCTGTACAGCCCTTTTAAGTTTTTTTTTTGATTCCCTGGTCCATGGAATGGACAAGGGATGTTGTGTTATATGGCAGAAACACAACCTTCACATTTTGTAGAGTCAGTGCAGGGTGTGCACTGCAACTGTCCAGCAGTAGACAAATCCTCTTTCTTTTTGGCTGCATTGTCCTCTCCAGATCTCTAACCCGTTCAGAAAAAAGTCCCACCGTCATCCACGCATTGCAATTTGCTTGGTACACAACTGGCAATTTGGTGACATTCGCCCCCTTAAAACATCTAGAATTTGTACTCTTCCCGATGACCATTCATTTGAGTTTGTCTGACTCACTCATGTTAGCACAGGTTGAGACTGTCAGTCTCTCGTTTGCTTTTTTACTGTCAGCAATTGATTCTGCTTTAAATGTTAGTGTGCTGCCCAGTGTTGCTCTGTAAAGAATACCTTGTCATAGCACCATCCATGCTAATCCCATTAACACCTGATGCCGCTGTAAATGAAATTAGCACAGACAGCTAGGGCTGTTAGTATCATTGGACAAAAGACAATTAGGGCTATCAACATACAAAGAAATGCTGACAACCAGAGATAAGGCATTAAATGACCGAAAACTGCCATGGAGCATACCAATTTTTATCCACTTAATAAGATTTGTATTCATTTAACAGGGTTTTTAACAAAGGGATGAATAGCATAGGAACTGGGACCGCATAATTTTGTTCACTAAAATGAAATGTGCACTTAAGCGATATTCACTTACGTGGTTTTGAGTGTACTATATCTATGTTTTGATGGTTAGTACTGATAAACTTTTAATTTGACATGTCATTAGGCTTCTGTATCTGACTGAATATTGTGCTGGCTGCACCTTGTGATTTATTAAGATTTTTCTGCCAAGCCAGCCTAGTGGCATTGAGGGTTAAGGTGCTGGATGCCACACCTCACACCACGCCAGCGACCCAGGTTTGGGAGTGGACTTGGGGAGCCGGGGGGGGTCAGCCAGGGGGAGTAAGGCTGAGCATCCGATGATGGCTCACCTGCTCAGGGGGGAAGGTGGAAATACATCCCAGTGCAGGGTGACCTCTGGCAGAGGCTGGGGGCATGACAGCATATCTGCACCTTGGGAGTTTGATTGGTCGAGGGCGGAGGCCTGCAGACCAATCACCTCTAGGGGCTGCATCACTCAAGGGGAGGACGTTGCAGATGTCAGTGCTTGCTCCTTGATGTCAGGGGCTGGAAACATCCCTTACAGAACAGGAAAAAAACCTTCAGAGCTGGGAAGATGGAGCACTGAGTCCGATCCCGATGTGCCAGCGTCAGCCTGCAGTCAAGAGAGTCTGACGAAACTACAATGATTTGGGGTGTCTTGCCCCACCCTAACCCTTCCCGGGGGGGCAATCCACAGCCAGATGGAGGATCCCAGGCTGACAGGTAGGACGCTGGCAGGGATGGGCTTCATTGGTGACTCCTGATGGGGCGGCTCTGGTAGGGATGTAGGAGAGATAAACAGAAATATCAAAAAAAAAAAAGAGAGATTTTTCTGCCAAGTCAATATGAAGTGTGTCTCCTATTTTTGAAATACTGCCTTCTGATGATTTAGAGTCACCTTGGTGACTTTACACTATAACAACAATAGTGCTCATTGTCGGGTGAAGATGATGGAAGGCAAACAGCAGTGGAGTATATCATACCCCGAACACAGAAAAGGAGAAACTATGATACATGAAATCAAGGTGCCTTGTACATTTGGAAACATTGTACCTGTTCATCAACACTGACCCGCTTGAGACACAACTCTTGTAACCTTGCATGCAGTTGTCCATCATAAAAGGCCTCATGTCACCTATATGTCTGCCTGTAGACACTGCAGTATGTGAGCATGGTCTGTTTATTGTACGTGATCACATGCAGTAGTTGCCAGCTGTTGTGGATGATATCTGATATGTCATGTCACCTACATGTCTGCCTGTAAACACTGCAGTGTGTGTGCATGGTCTGTTTATTGTATGTGCACACATACAGCAATTGCCAGCTGTTGTGGATGATGACTGATATAAGTAGTGGGTCTGTAGCGGGTTGGGGTCCCTGGACTATCAGGGTCACTTTGAGTAATTAACAGGTTAGAAAATGGAGATCTGAGGAAATGAGTTGTAGCACTATCCTAATTGGGCACTTCTCTGTGGTACTGGGGTTGGTGACTGGAGAGCAAGAGAAGGAGTGGGATTGTTTCATTGGTGTGTTCTGAATTTCTTTTTTTCTAAATATAGAAGTTTTATAATTATATCATTTTAATAAAAAGTGCACAGAAATTGGATAATGAGGGAGGTAGCCACGGTTGCTCCATGTGGTGGTCTGCTGTGGGTCAGCCATCTTTCCTTAATGAGGAAATATAGAAGTCAATAGGTAAAGCATCATGTTGCCCCTAGTGGTGGAAGATTTGCTAAGTCATGAAAGGTAATTATATACTGACATGGAGACCTTGGTTACCATCCTGTCAGTCATCATTTGTATACTGTGTTACTATGACCATGTCGGATATCTTCCTAATGCACCTTTGTTTCACTGGTACTACAAGTTCTGGGTAAGAGAGCCTTTCATGGCTAAGCAATTTCCACTGGTGTTGTACTGTACCTTAACATAGCTCATGAAACTGTTGTGTCATAACAGACATCTGACATATGTGGAGCACTGGTTTATGTCTTGGATTGGTTGTTTGATAAATGTGTAGATATCATAGGGTTTTCCTTGCATAACTAATGCCATAACTCAATGTTTTGACAAACACTTTAGGCATTACTTAGATTAAATTAGATGTATTTTGGGGGACTTACAGAGTTCATGAAGATTGTGAAGGACTCAGTCATCCAGCCGAGAAAAGATTTCCCAAACCATGCTTCAGCTCATGCACTACATTCAATTAATATGCCCCCACCTGTGACAGATTCATTCCCAAAGATGGAGAAGCTGGAAACCATTAAACGGCACAGAAGCAGATTTAAATCACAGCCAGAAATGTACAGTAACTGGACTGCAAACAGACATCGCTGCATTTTGAAAATACTACATGTTATGCATAATAATCCACTGTATATACTATCAGTTGGGAAGTATATGCAATCAGAACATGGAGGTCATGTGATGCACAACCAAAAAACAGAAGTAATGAACTTAACAACAACAAATGTAATTCAAATATGTCTCACTTATTAGTTATTGTGCAGTTTCAAAGGTAAACCTATTTTTTCTCCAGGCATGGGGTACATGTGTGTGACAATGAAAACATGCGGAATAGACAAGTGACTGTTTGAGTCAGTCAGCACCTCTGAAATTATGATACATTCTGAGACTGTGAGGGGATATGGGGTGTATCGATCCATGAATGCACAGCAGTGGAGTACATTATCTAATCTGTTGCCATCTGATGGCTGGAGCACTACAGAATGTAAAGGTGGAACTGGATCACAAAACAAGAGGGACATGATGACATGTTTATATACTTTGCACTGGAAATGTGTGGGTGGTTGGGGTGGCAACGAAGACAGAGATGGATCATCTTAATATAATACCTGTTTTTACATAGAAATGTGACAGCAGAGAAAGGCACCACGGCCCATCTAGTCTGCCCAGCACCCTACCTCCCCCCTTCTGTTATGCTTCCACCCTCTTTTCCCAACTCCTTAAATCTATCCCAAGCCCTCTTGAACCCCTCCACCATTTCAGCTGCCACTACCTCCTCCGACAGCTTGTTCCAGGCCTCCACCTCCCTCCCTCTCTGTGAAAAATGGCCTCCTGACATTACATCTGTATTGTCCACCTTCCAGTTTGAGGCTGTGTCCCCTCGTGTTCGCTCCCTTCTTCAATTTGAACCAGCTAGCACCTTCCACCTTATTTATTCCCTTCAGATACTTAAATAAAAAAAGTAATAATAATAAATAAAACTTTATAAGGTGCCTTTCCAAAACCAAGGTGCCAAACAAGTTCAAAAACAAGTCACATGTCAACACATTGCAGCAAGTCAGTTAGTACACAGACAACCAAAGCATTAAAATTAAAACCAAAACAATCAGTCGCCAAATGCCTGGTTCCATAAATGGGTTTCTAAGGCTCTTTTAAAACCCTCCACAGTCATGCACTCATGTAACTGGTATGGTAGAGAATTCCAAAGAGAAGAGGCTGCATGCATAAATGCCCGGGCCCCAGAAGATTTCAAACAAACTCTTGAAACTCTAGCAACCCCACTTCAGCTGAGCAGAGTAATTACCTGGAGTGGTAAGTAATCAGCTCTTTCAGGCAGTCAAAGCCCTGACCATGGAGGACTTTATAAGTCAACAAACACACTTTAAAGGTGATTCACCTTTATACTGGCAGCCAGTGCAGACCACGCAGCACTGGAGAAATATGACAGAACCGAGACGTTCCTGTCAAAAGCCAGGCTGCTGCATTCTGCACTAACTACAAATGGTGAATTTCAACCCCTGAAAGCCCTAGATAGAGGGAGTTTCAGTAATCCAAGTGGGAAGACACAAAGGCATGTGGGAAGGTCACTGGACAGAACAAGGTGCCTAATCCTGGTGATATTCCTCAGATGGTAAAAAGAGGTCTTGATGACGGATGACACCTGCAAGTGCAGGGTCAACCCCTCATCAAAGATTAACCCCAGGTTACGCACCTGTTCAAAGGCCAGGAGTGGTTGACCCCGCAGGAATAATCCTGAGGGGGAGCCTACCCCCGACCCCCCTATCCTGGATCCACAACCAATACTTCAGTCTTTCCCGAGTTCAACTTCAGCCAGCTCGAATCCATCCACTTCTGGATTTCTACCAAGCAGTTATTAAAGACTGAGAGAGTTCCATTCTGGTCGGGTGCAAACTAAAAGGTATAGCTGGGTATCGTCAGCATAGCAGTGAAACCTCAACTCATACTTCCTTATAATGTCTCCGAGGGGCAGCATATACACTGCAAACAACATAGGGGACAAAACCAATTCCTGAGGAACCCCACAAGACAGAGGGACTGGGTCTGAAGAATAAATCCCAGACACCACCCTCTGAGTTCTTCCAGTGAGAAAAGATGTAAACCACCTGAGGACTGTACCTGACAGGCCACAGATGAACCTCAGATGGTCAAGCAGAACCCCATGGTCCACAGTGTCAAATGATGATGAGAGATCAAGAAGAACCAAGATGGAGCAGTTCTTCCGATCTCTAGCCATCAGGAGATCATTAAGCACCGAACCAGTGCTGTCTTGGTACTATGCTTTTTTCGAAAACTGGACTGGAGGAGTTTATAGATGTAATGGATGGTCAAATGGCTCTCCAGTTGCACAGCCACTGCCTTCTCAATTACCGTCCTTAAAAAGGGAAGGTTAGAGATTGGTCTGTATTTTGCAAGGCAGTTTGGGCCCAAAGAAGCCTTCTTCAGAAGAGGTGTCACCATTGCCTCCTTCCGGGAGCTAGGAAACTCACCTGTTTCCAAGAAGCACCAAACCATCTGTGCAAGGACTGGGCCAATGTAATCAATACAACCCATAATCAGGGAAGTCAGTCCAGGGTCTAAACTACAGTACGTAGGGCATGCATCTTGGACGATCCTCATGACATCCATGAACTCCGGGCAGTCGAAGGTACTCTAGGAAAGCTGAAGGCCAGTGACCAAGTGCTGATCACCAGCAACACCCATACAGTGTGCGGGGTGGAGAGCTGCCCTGATGTCGATCACCTTAGTTACAAAGAACCGAGCAAGCTCATCGCACTCTGTTTGCGAAAATTCTTTCCGAACTTGTAGATGAGCCGGGTTGCACAGTCTGTCCACAGTTTGTAAAAGCTGAGCTGGTCGGTTCTGAGCAACTGCAATCTCCCCGGACAGGAACTCTGCCTTCTTATGGGAGATTGCAGATTGATAGGCTTGGTAATGATCCATCAACCTAAGGTGATCGGCATCAAGGGCAGATCTCCACCAGCAACGCTCTAGCCTTCATCCTTTTCGCCGCATCTCTCTCAAAGTCCCATCAAACCACAGAGACAGAGGGTGAAGGGAGAGAGAGAGAGAATGAACATGGACAGGAGCAACGACATCCTGGGCCACTGCAATTGCCATATTATAGGCCACCATGAGGTCCTCTGGGTCGCTGTTTGCAACCAGAATGGGCGATAGGTCAAGCACCGCCATAAGGCCATCAGAGTTAATATCTCGTAAAGGGCAGTATTTGACCATCTCCACAGGGGTAGACCTTTGAGGGGGGTGCTAAAATTGAACCCCACAGTGTAGTGATCGGACCATCCAACTGGGTTCACCATCAGATCAGAAGTTTCAATTCCCAGGAGGAAAACTAAGTCAAGGGCGTGACCATGTTTATGAGTAGCAGAGGTAACTACCTGTGTAAGGCTCAGAGATGTCATCAACTGGAGGAAGTGTTGTCCAAGTTGTGAAAGTTCATCATCGGCCCAAGCATTGAAGTCACCCAGGACCATCAGCATAGGAGACTCAAATGCCATGTTGATGATGAAGTCAGCCACTTCCTGAAGGAACCGCTTCCCATCCCCTGGTGGACGGTAGATGAAAGCGATCCTACAGCCTACACCTGCTACCACTGTACACTCAAATGACTCAGCCTCCTCAACTGGTACACTCGTGAGGCCCAATTCGGGCTTAAAACAGACCACAAACCCCCTCCCGTGATCCAATCTCTAGCGGTGAATCACCGAGTAACCTGCTGGAATTGCGGCCTCTAAAATAGGGCCAGAGGTCTCATCCAGCCAGCTTTCAATGATGCAAGCCAGATCCACCGAATTTACACGATCTGCAATAATTACAGTCTTGTTTTTGATGTATCTGGCATTGCATAGCACCACTTGAGTTGGATAAACTTCCGGTGCCGCCCAAACTACATGCCCACCCAATTTGGTGGTGCCCATGGGTATGGAAACCAGACATGGAATACCATGATCCGGATTCCATTTCACCCCAGGGCGTCTTCTGGACCTTACAACCCCGATGTGATGTCCCCCTCTACCTCCTTGTCTCCAGAGGGTACAAATTCAGCCCTCTCTATCTTCTCTCTTAGGGTACATCCTGCATCCCTCATATCATTTTGATTGCCCTTCTCTGTACCCTCTCCATCAACACAACATCTTTTCATAGTTGAGGTCTCCAGAACTGCACCCTATACTCCAGATGAGACCTGACCATGGTTCTGTATAATGGCATTAGCACCTCCCTCTTCCTGCTATTAAAACCCCTCGCAATGTAGGACAACATTCCATTTGCCTTTCCCACCGCCCTGCTACACTGGTTGCTCACCTTGAGGTCACGCGATACCATAATCCCCAGGTCCCTTTCTGTTTCCTTCTCCTTAATCGCCACCCCTCAGGGGTGTAAGTTTCCCTCCTATTCCTCCTCCTCCTCCTCAGGTGCATCAGTGAGCACTTTTGTGCATTAAACTTCAATTTCCAGGTGTCAGACCATCTCTCCAGCCTCTCCAGGTCCTGCCTCATGGCTTGCACCCCACTAGGTGAATCCACCCTATTGCAGACCTTTGTATTGTCTGCGAACAGGCACACCCATCCTTCCAGACCCTCTGCTAGGTCACTAACATAGATGTTAAAGAGTATTGGTCCTAGCACTGACCCCTGTGGCACCCCTCTGGTCACTGCCCATTCCCTGGAATGTGTCCCATTTACCACCACTGTCTGACTCCTTCCCTTCAACCGGTTTTCCACCCACCTGGTGATCCTGTGGTCCACACCTAGTCTGTCCAGCTTATACACCATTCCACCATGTGGAACGGTGTTGAAGGCCTTATTGAAATCCAGATAGGCCATGTCCATCGCTCCTTCCTGGTCCACTATCTGTGTCACCCCATTGAAAAACTCTATCAGGTTAGTTTGACAGGACCTTCCCTTGGTGAAGCCATGCTGCCTGTCATCCTGCATGACATTCATTTCCAAGTATTCTATTAACCTGATCTTAAGTAGTATTTCCATTACCTTCCCTACCACCGAGGTAAGACTAATAGGATGGTAGTTTCTGACCTCGTCCTTCCACCCCCCCCTTATGTAGTGCAACCACCTCTGCCCTCTTCTGGTCCATTGGCACCACCCCTGTGACCAAGGACAAGTTAAACAGCCTCACTAGATGCAATGCCAGTTCATCCTTCACCTCCTTAAGAACCCTTGGGTGCATTCCATCAGGCACCATTGCCTTGTCCACTCTAAGTCTACCCAGCTCTTCCCTTACTCCTTCAGCTGTGAATTCGGCCACACCCACTTGCCTGTGGCTGTCACCCTTCCCACCCCATCCTGGTCCCCTACCCTCTCTTTCCTCTGTGAAGATTGAGGCAAAATAGCTATTTAATACTTCTGCTTTTTTGAAGTTCCCTTCCAGTATTGTTCCACTTCTCCCCTTATCCTTCCAATCCCATGCTGTGCCCTGCTCCTTTCTCCAATGTACCTAAAGAAGGTTTTGTCCCCTCTCCTTGCCTGCTTCACTATCCTCTCCTCAGTGGCCTCCTTAGCCCTCATTATCTTTTGCCCACCCTTCTTTCCCTGTAGGTTTCCCTGTCCTCATCCTTTTGTGTCATCCTGTTCCTCTTGAATGCTCTAGTCTTCTCCTTGACCCCTAACACCACCTCTCTAATGAACCATAGAGGTATTTTCTGTCTTCTGTTCTTTCTTACCCTTCTTATATATGAGTCCATGGCTTTAAATAACCCTTCCTTGACGGCTGCCCATAATTCTTCCAACCCCTGCACATCCTCTATCATCAACATTTCTTCCCTAACTACCTTCCTCATTCCATGAAAGTCAGCCTTTCTGAAGTCCATTACCTTGGTTCATGTCCTAACCACTCTCACCCTGAACCTGACAGCCCTGTGGTCACTGGTGCCAAGCTCTTCCCCCACCTCAACCTCCTCCACACTGTCCCCATTTGTGAGGACCACATCCAACAGGTTTACACCCCAAGTGGGCTCACTGATCCTTTGCTGCAGGAATATGCCCTGAAGAGCCTCTAAGATGCCCCTGCTCCTTGTGGAGATTGATGTCTGGGCCTCCCAGCTGATGTCCGGAAGGTTTAAGTCCTCAACTAGCACAGCTTCCCCTTTCCATACGATCTTCACTACTGATCCTACAAAGTGTCTATCCCCTTCCTCCCCCTGCATAGGAGGCCTATAGACTACCCCGGCATGCAGATTCCCCCCCCTCCCCTGTCTAGGGTGACCCACATTATCTCTGTTTCCCCCTCCTCATCCTGCCCTTCCATGGCCCCAATCCTTTCCCTGACATATAATTCCACCCCTCCCCTTCCCCTCCCGATCTTTCCTAAACAAACGATACCCTGGGATCACCATCTCCCAGGCGTAGTGCTCATTTCACCAAGTCTCATTCACTGCTACAATGTCTAGGTTCTCCTCCATCATGGTGGCCTCCAGGTCTCCCATTTTTTTCCCCAGACTCCTGGCATTTGCAACCAAAGCCTTCCAACATGTAGCCCATCCGATCCTTCCCTGCTGCTAAGTATTCCCTTGATGAGTGTAGTGATTTGGGGGGAGGCTGATAGCCTCTCTGCTCTGCCTCACATAAGGAAGGTCCTGTCCTTAGCCACCCCACCTTATTTAGTTTAAATTGAACTTACTTGCCATGAAGTCCTCCAGTTTACTCTTTAGTGCAGCTGCCCCTGAAGTGCTCAGGTACAGCTTGTCTTGTGCATACAGCCCCTCCTCCTACCATGTAGAGCCCCAGTCACCTATCCAGCCGAACCCCATCTGACTGCACCAACCTTGTAGCCAGTTGTTGAATGCACTTATCTTGTCCTTTCTGGGTGTGCTCACTCTTGGTACTGGCAGCACCTCAGAGAAGGAAATGGAAGGAAAAACAGTGCTGCTTCTACAGAACCTAGTGATTTCCTTGAAGCTTGCCTGTACCTCCATCAGACTGTTCCCATCCAAGTAATTTGTGCCCAGGTGAAACACCAGATGTGTCCTTTCATCCTGCTGCTTACCCCAAGGAAGGAATATGACGCCTCACCTCCAGCACCATCAACCCAGGCATGCACTGTACCCATACTGCATTGCTTTTTGCTTCATTCCCCATTTTAGCCCCTTAATTATTGAGTCCCCTAAGAGTGCCACCCTACTGCCCCCTGATTCCTGAGTGTCCTTTTGGCCTCTAGCTTTGTGTTGCAGCATTTGGCTGCCTTTGGAATCTTCCTCATTTTCCATCCTGACTTGGTTTCTGCCCCTGCTCATTTCTTGTTCCCCATCACCTAACCTATACTGATTTTTACCCACACCCAGCATCTGTCCCTCTTCACCCTCTCCCTTTAGCCTTTCCTCAGACTCCCCACTCCTGCACCTCTTCATCTCTTATACTTCTGCCTGGCCCCTTCATCTCTGCAAACCTCTCCTGCATCACTGCTTAAGCATGAGCAAACTTCACCTGACCCCCCTCTATCTGCTCCTGGCCTTCCCCTGTCTGCATCACTGTACAAAATTGTGTCAACTGTGCTTGATCCCCCTCCAACTGTTCCTGTCATGCCCATCTTGCAGA
This sequence comes from Neoceratodus forsteri, assembly GCA_016271365.2. Taxonomy (NCBI): domain Eukaryota; kingdom Metazoa; phylum Chordata; order Ceratodontiformes; family Ceratodontidae; genus Neoceratodus; species Neoceratodus forsteri. Next base: position 472,405,422 of record CM057457.1, on the reverse strand, counting down.
AGGTTTTGAGCACCATATCCCATTTGGGGAAGTCTTCCTCCTCCACCACCTGCCCTGTCTGTATATTTCCCTCTCCTGCACCCTGCCCAGTGCATGCCCCAGGCTCCTGCTGCAGCTCCTGGCCTGCAGGGTTTCTTCCCATTCATTTTCTGCCTCCCAGGAGCTCAACTCCAGCTCTTCCAGTGCTTCCTTCCTGCCCCTTTTCTTATGCCACAGTTCCCCTAGTGCTACCCTCTGGTGTGTCCCTAATGTGCCCGTCCCCTCCTCCACCCCTCCCCTACATGCAATGTGCCTGCCACCTCATCCACCCCTTCCACTGCACCTGAGATCTCCCCCCACATCCCCTAGCCACTCTGCACCCCCCTTCTCTGATGACCCCTGACAGACCCCTTCCTCTTCAATGTAGTGGACTAAAATATCTAGGGGGCAAAACTATTTGTTACTTCCACCCTCTGGCCCATTTCACCTATGCCTGCTTTGTCCTTCATGCTGGGCATCCGTCTGCCTTTTCTTGAGCCTACTGTCTTCCACTCCTCCTGATCCCTGGCTGACCTCTTTTCTCTAGCTACATGCATCATTTTTGTGCCTCTAGACTTTCTGCTGTCAGTTCCCACTGACCCCTTTTCTCCCATCTCAGGCATCCCTGTCCCAAATCTGGACTTGTTGCTGTCTGTTACCACCTCTGGTCTATCCTCTCTGGATCCTCTTCCATCCTCTCCCTCCCAAGCCCTTGACTTCCAGAACAGTGTATCTGAGCCTCCAGTGAATCCACTCAGCCCTTCCCACTCCTTCCTTGGCTTATACCATCCCTGTCTCTCTACCCCTTTACCCAGCTTCCCTCCCATTTAACCCCCACCTTAGCCTCACCACTTCTTCCCTCAGTTGAGTGAGCTATTTACACATCATACAGCCCCCATCCTCTGAGCCCAATTTAGGATCATAGCCGTCCCACAGCCACTGCACCCCACCACCCTTCCAAAGATCCCCCTCCCTTGGTCAGCCCTCCCTCTGTGCTGCCCTACCATTTCTTCCGTGATACATATATACATTAAATACAGTCCTAAAATCACCTATATGTATTTTTGGGCCCCCGACTCTCACCCCCAACCCACAGTCAAGATTTTAGAAATAATAAAGCATGTGCAAACCATAGGCATCAAGAATTAATAACCATAGCTACCAAGTTCAAGTCCAAGTCACCAAGTTCAAGTCCAAGTCCCCAGCACCTCCAGAGTCAGTAATCTAAGATCAGGTTCCCAGTACCTCCAGTGTCAGTAGTCTCGACCCAGTTCATTTCACCTCAATTTCAGCTCTTTTGTGAAGGATTTCTTAGTGTCTGTGTCAATTTCCCATATCCACCGAGGTTGAAGTCCAAATCCCCTGTGGAGAAATGCAGGACCCAGTTCCTTTGCTGCAAACCAGCTCTTCACAGTGATTTCCTTAGCTCAGGACCCTACTTGTTCCCACTTTCAGTCCTTCTATTGGTCTGGCTGGCTTTTTTAAAGCTTACTGCCTTGGCACCTCTCTCCCTGATTGGCCCAATCCTACACCACAGTCTGTGGTTGGCCAGCCATCCTTACTTCAGTCGCTGAACTACAATCTGCGCCTTTGCCAGTTCAGCTTCAAACAGCTCAGCTCTCCTTCCTCTGGTCGCCAAATGCAATCCTGCTGCCGACTGCAGCCACAGCTTCATGTAGCTCTCTGATCTCCTTATTCTAGTCACCAATTGCAACCCACTCCCCCACTGCTGACACAGCTAACAAACACAGAAATGCACAGTCCAATTTCTTTCTGTGTTACCTGGGCTATTTGTACAACTCATGGCAGAGGTCACCGCTAGGCAGAGATTTGACAAGAGGCTTTGGCTATGCAAGAGCTTGAAGGTATGCACCCCCCCACCCATTACATTGATAGCCTAAGGCACACTTACTCAAGTACAAGTGCAGGATGTGAAATCCTTTTGTCCTTATGCTGCCTTTGTTATTTAAGGAGGTTGTTTAAAATCCAACAAATAGATCCCTTTGGAACAAGCCAGATGAAAATGTGGATTTGAGCAGGAGGATGTCAGATGAATCTAATAGATTTCTTTGACTGGGTGACCAAAGTAGTAGACCAGGGAGGGGCTGTGGACATGGCCTACCTAGACTTTAGCAAGGCATTTGACACAGTCCCACACAAAAGATTAATAGTCAAATTAACCAGCCTGGGAGTGGGACCCAGGGTGGTAGCCTGGGTAAAACATTGGCTGGACAACAGGACACAGAAGGTAATTATAAATGGAGTCCACTCTGAAGAAAGGTGGGTTACTAGTGGGGTACCACAGGGTTCAGTATTGGGTCCAGTCTTTTTTAATGTCTTTATCAGTGACATTGCAGAGGGACTGGAAGGAAAAGTGGAAAAGTATGCCTTTTTGCAGATGACACAAAGATCTGCAACAGGGTTGATACACAAGGAGGAGTGGAAAGGATGAAAAGGGACTTGGCAAGGTTGGAGGAAAGGTCAGAAGTATGGCAGCTAGGATTTAATGCAAAGAAGTGCAAAATAATGCACCTGGGAAACAAGAACCCAGGGGAAGAATATACAATGGGTGGGGAGGTAGTAACAACAACAAAAATGGAAAGGGACCTGAGGGTAATCATATCAGATGACCTTAAGGTTAGCAAGCAATGTGAGAAGGCAGTAGGGAGGGCTGGGGGTATACTGGGATGTATAGGGAGAGGCATCATCAGCAGAAAACAGGAAGTTGTTATCCCTCTGTACAGACAGTTGGTGAGACCCCATCTGGAGTACTGTGTCCAGTTCTGGAGACACCATCTCCGCAAGGACATAGACAGGATAGAGGCAGTCCAGAGGAGGGCAACTAAAATGGTGCAGGGTCTGCAAGAGAAGCCGTATGAGGAGAGACTAAAGGAGCTTAATATGTATACCCATGAGGAAAGAAGGGAGAGGGAGGACATGATAGAAACTTTTAAGTACCTCAGTGGAATCAACAAAGTCCAAGAGGGTAGCATCTTTCAGAAAAAGAGACTTGCAAGAACAAGGGGACACAATTTAAAGATAGAAGGAGGGCGGTTCAGGGGCAATGTGAGGAAGTATTATTTCACAGAGAGGATAGTGGATGCATGGCACAGCCTTTCTGAGGAGGTTGTGGGGTCTAAAACTGTGGGAGAATTCAAGAATGCATGGGACAGACATAAGGCAATTCTTGTGGGGGTCAGGAAGAAATAGGCTGTTGGTTAACTAGGATCTGTGGCCTATCCTGTAGGTAGGGAAATGGGCAGACTAGATGGGCCTAGCGGTCCTTATCTGCCGTCAAAGTCTATGTTTCTATGACCCAGAGTCACTGAGTTTGTCAGACTTAGTTGCTTGACTTCTGTTTTGCTTGGGATAGCTTCCAAAAAGTTGATTTTAAACTGAAAATGCAAATACCTAGTGGCAGTGTTTTGCAGAAAATCCAGTCCAGGAGACCTTCATAGATGTAATGAGCAAGACTGGTATAGTTACTCTAAGCTGAAAATCTTGTAAAGCCCCAAAAACTAAGCTACAGACACAGACAAACAAAAACAGCCACCCACACAGACCCAGGAGGTGAAGCTGGTGATCAAACTAAATGGGAGACCAGGATTAGAACCCTGGTTTCCACAACCATCCTGCTAAGCTGCTTCCTGCCTTAGCCCTCCACGCCATGGGAGCAGCTTGTATGGTGCATGAAACTGGTGTGTTTACATGATTTTTCATTCACTATCATAGTATTAATGCTGTCCATGAGGGTTAAGTGATCACACATTAGAAACTGGCAAGTCTCATAGATTATCCATTACTTTGGTGAAGTAACAGTTACAGCACAGGGTGTATGTGGAGCATGGCAGATACGCAAACTGTGACATCCTTGACATTAGGATTCACAAATGTCTGCCAAAGGATGAATTCCTAGGTATGACTTGGACATGCAAGAATGCAGTAAGGAACCATAGTTAAATCCCTCTATGTCACAATTCTATTTTGTTGCATTGTGTCTTAGTCCCACCTCCAGAGGCATGCTCACACATTACCTTTAATTGACATTTCCTGGTAGTGTACTGGAGCACTCCCTCAGATCACCAAATCTGCTCATAACTACATATGGTATATGTACAGAAGACCTCACACAGTTGGCTGACTGTAGCACCTCTCCCCCACACAACCATGATGTGCCGACTGCCCTACTTTTCCCAGTAATAGCCATAATAGACACGATGGCCAGAGCAACCACGGTACAACCCATCGTAGTAGTGTAATGAGAACCTGTCAGAGATTTCAGACAAGGGACTCAGTCTCTGGATAATCATACAAATCGTTTCCTTTCAGTTACAGTAATAGCCATAACAGACACGATGGCCACAGCAGCCATGGTACAACCTATCGTACTAGTGTAATGAGAACCTGTCAGAGATTTCAGACGAGGGACTCAAGGCCAGATATTCAAAACTTTGCCCCAGGGCTAAATTAGCACTGCCCGGTGGGCAAACTTTGCCCTGAGCAAAACCATAGCTATATTCAAAAGGAAATAGCCCGGTGCAAAACCAGCTGAATATAGCAAGCTAAGGAAGCCGGGCAAACAGGCCCAGGAGTGCAGGGCAAAAATTGCCCGGAATTAAGACAGCACTGAATATAGCACTCAGACAGAGGCAGTGCAAACACCCACAGAAACAAAGTGTTAGAGGTGTAAGCAGCTGTCCAGGAACACAGGAAAGCAAACTAGCCCTGCCAGACACAACTGTAGTATTAGTGAATGGCATAGAATAACCTGGACCCACAAGTGAAACCAGAATACCACAGAACACTGTCAAATCCCAATTCACCCACAAAAAGACACAGGACACAGGAATGTCAAGCATAACAAAGTATAATTCAAAAAGGGAACAGGTAAGGCACAAAGGCAACAGGAACAAATGTACAGAAAAAATAAAACAAAACACAGCAGAACACAATATGCAAAAATGGGGTACAACACAAACATAATGAAAGGGAAAAGGGCAGGCTTAACAAAGGGACTGAAAACAATGGGGAAAACAACAGTAACAGTGCAAAAAGGCAATTATGTACAATATTTACAGTGAAATGGGGAAAGAATGTGGAAGGGAGAGGGACATGGACGCAGGAAGTAATGGAGGGGAAACAGGATGGCAGAAATAGGGCTACAGACAGTGGGCCAGGGACAGGAAGCAGGACAACAGAATGGGAGGTAGGAGTTAGGTGTGGGCAGGTGCTGGCAGACGTTCCTCCAGGATGGCTGCAACCCATCTTGTTTCAGCAATTAAGACAGCCTGCTGTACTATTAGCATGCGCTGTTGCCACACCACCCTCAACAGCTCATCCCTGCCTTCAGCCTCCTCTGGACGGGTGGCCCACAGTGATGCCTGATGTGGACCTACAGGAGAAAGGTGGACCATATCAGGACATGACAATGACACAAAGGCATCATGTACCACCACATGATGGACAGCATGCCCCAACAACCATGCCCATGTGCCAGTACAGAACAAACCACAATGCACACTGACATGTGCCTGCAGGACAAGGCAGTATGTAACAGGCAGCATGCACCACCCCAATGTACATGGACATGCATAGATGTATGCTGAGAAACCTACCACAGTGGAATCCAGCCAGCACAGCGGCATGCAAACTATAACAGTGCAAACAGACAGCCACCCCCTGAGATGTGAATGACAAGTGGACACTGAATGACATGCACATGGGATGACACATGTTGGGATATGCTGCCCACAGTCACACAGCTATGATACACAACACAGATGACACCCACTGGAGAAGGTGCCACAGCCACAACCAGGTGTGTAACCAGACCTGCCTGTCCCGTACACCCCCCCAACAGTGGACCACCCTCACCCTCACTTCTGCCCCCCACAAGAACTGTAGAGGCCCAGCCAAACTGCCACCCACGATGCCATAACACAGCAGCTGTACAAATGATGTCAGGAAGCCCTGAACAGGTGGGTGGCTGACATAAGTGCGGAACAGTGGCAAGTGACACAGATAGAGGCTCGACATGGACCACAGAGACCCAATGACCACAGAGGACAATGACACTGGCAACAGTACAGTAGGGACTGCGGGACAGGTACCCAAGCAGTTCACAACCAGGGAAAGTGCCAATGCCCACCCACACCCATTGCCATGACAGAAGGATGAGAAGCCCATGCCGGTGAAGAGCATGGCAAGGGGTTGTGCCACCACTCAAAGCGGCAGCACCTTGAAGGCGCACATGCAAGAAGACACACATATGTGAAACAGGAACACAGGCCATTGTCCACCAGTGGCAGGGGAGCAGTAGGCCAATGATATGCACAGGACAGTGCTGCTCTGGTGGCCAAGGCATGGCGAGGCACACCCACCCACTTGTGGGAGCAGCATCTGCCACAGGGTCTGACACCCAGCACACCATGCTACCAAAAAACAACCCCCGCAGCAGACCTGCATAACCCATGCACAAACACCATGCACTGCAGGGACTGAGGGACAGTACTCTGTAGGGGACAATGGCCCCCACAACACCTGCAGCCAACAGGCAGGGGTGTAGCCAGGGAGTTCACATCTGCACACAAAGTGGACCCACTGCTACCCCTCTGCCCATTGTTAGGGTGAGCTACCCCACCCCAGAGTGTAGCCAGACAATATACAAATGTACACCAGGACTGTGTTTGTTGCCACCATTGGCATAATAAATACAACTTATGAATCTCATGACAGTGGGCATTGCCTTGCATGGGTAAATACAAATGCCATGCATTGCTCCCTAAGACACCCACATACCAGCCCACAGCCTGTAAAGTTGTATTGTTCATGGGATACAAAGACAGTCTTAGTGACCAGTCCTCCTAGCATAGACCCCTATGAATGAAATTACAGAAAGGTACAACATTGTCTTTGTTAGGCTTCATGGAAAAAGGAAGCAGTTCAGAGCCTATTTGCTACCCCCCAGAAATAAAATAGCACACTATGGAGTACTTGGAGGATGCCTGCCTACTCCCATGCCACAACAGGCACAAGTGACGTCCACAGCCACACAGGCCCGTGTGGCACCATAGGCCCAGAGGCCCCCCCAACAGCCCCTGTGCATGTACGCCATGGAGGTCAGACAAGGGCACACAATAACATACCCATGTCCATGCTACAATGGCATTACACTGGTAGGGAGATACAGGCACCATATGACACTGTGGCCCCCTGTTTGCCATAGCGTGAATAGCCCTGGCAAGCACCAACAACGTCTTGCATAGACACTGACACACTGTATGTGGTGCTGTGAATGAGACATGCTATGAGAAGTGCAGAACAGTGATGCCATGGCAGACAGGATAACAGCAGCAGCAGCAACAGCCAGCACAGCAGGCTGACCCCAGTAATCCCCCAGCTCCAGGCATAATGAATGGCCAAATGCCATGCACAGACCTGCTGCATCCTGCTGCAATGGTGGACATAACAGCAACGTGTTGCACATGACAGTACAAGGCAGATAGCAGTGCACATGGCAGTAATGGCAACAGTAGACCAGAGATAGAGCCAGCCATGTCACGGGCCGCACAGCAGAAGGCAAGGCACTGGAGGCACAGAAGACAACACAAATGCACGCAGCCAGCATAGCAGGCCCCACTGATGTAACGGTCATGGGTGCGCTGAATGGTGCCACTGGTGTCAAGCATCCAGTGCCCCCCATCCAGCACATAGTCAGGTGTGAACCCTGTAGCCCCATGTGGCTGTACATATTGTAACTGCAATGGCTAAGGGGTCCCTCTAAGTGAGCACCCTGGAATCCAAATGCAACACAGCTAAATCACATCAGGCCTGGATGACCTAGGCAACTGTACCACGACACTAGACACAGCACTCCAATGCCTGCAGTGGCAACACAGACACACAGTAGAAATGCACAATGGCACACAGTACTGACGCAACACACTCCTGTACCGTCACTGCTCTCTGCCGCACGCTGAGGCATTGATGGCTCCTTCTGTCTGTCCGTGGTGGGCCTCTGGTCAAACTGCAGCTCGCCCCTCCTGTCTCCAGTGTGGTCTCTGCGCTCTGCAGTGGGAAAATGGTACAGCAGCATTACTACAATGTCAGCCACCATGGTACGCTAAAGACCACCCTTGACCCTGGTGGTATGGTACAACACATGCATAACTGGCACCCAGGCACAGTGCAGCACCCAAGCCCTGCCAAGCATGACACAGGTCACTGCAGACCACACAGTGCATGGCCAATGTGTGCAGGGGTTGACCCTGACAATGCCATCCTGTACACACAAGCTGCAACAACCCCCCCTCCATCATATGTACATAGCCCCTCTGGATGGTACCCCGTCACAAATAAGGCAGTCTGTTAGCAGAGGAGTCCCCAACCCATAATGAGGAAACACAAGTATCTAACTCCTCAACAACAGATGTGGAAACGCAGACATGACCCAGTGGCATACAACAACCCAAAGGCTACAGATAGAATGACATTGATGACAGAAAGGCATACGGGATGTGACATGCACACAGCATGACCATACACAACCGAGTAGAGTGCGTATGCTGCCCACACCCATGACAGTGTGCAGCACAGCAGGCACCAATGCCATGGATCTGTCACACGAGCCACTGGCCAGTGTCATGGCACAGACAAAGCAGTGGTGGTGGAGTGCACCACACCCAGACACATACCTCTCAACAGTACCACATTCTGAGGAACGGTCCTTGGTGTACGCCACAGAAGCTCCCTGTACCACATTGTGAGGACTCAACCCACATGCAGTGGACACATACGAAAGCACAGAGCCGTAGTAAATGATGCAAACCATATACCATACAATTAATTAACAGACCTCTGGAACATAAATGCAAACACTGTGACAGTGTTCTGAGCAGCATAGGTGAAGCTATGTGTAAGTGTTCCACAGTTGGCCCACTTATGCTGCATTGTAAGAGGCAATGTACCACAGGTGGGTGTGAAATGGTTGGGAGGTTAGCCCAGACAACACACCCAACCACACACTGAGGATGTACAAAGTAGGCACAGCTGCACACAGCCCCCTGGCAGCATGGCAGAACACAGTTGATGTGGCAGGGGGCCAGGTGTTGTGGGTCCATGCCACCACAGTAGGTGGTATGGGGCAGTGTGCCACCACAGTGCAGGACATTGCAGACAACACTCCCAAGATGCTACGTCCCCCTGGTTCACACAGTCCACACACACCTGAATGGAGGTCCCCATGGCAGAAGACCAACATATAGTAGTAGTAGTAGTAAAATGTACGTTTGTACAGGTAGCAAATGGAAATACTTCACTGGGACATAAACCCATGTCCAAGATGGCCTGTGTCACATATCATTACACAAGTTGCACAAGAGTAATAGCATGGTAGATATGTGCTGAACCCCACCAGTACAACAACACAGCTCCCTCAGATGGTATGTTAATGGGCCATGTCACACACACACATGCACACCACCCAACATGCATCCCTACCCCCATGACATCACCATGGTGAGAAGCATCAAATACTTGGCACAGGCACAGTCCCCTCCCAAATTATTGCCTGGCATTGTTCCAGCAGAGGGTGCTACCTGCGCCTGAGGTCCACATATCGGTGACAGCACTTCTCCCCGTCACGTGGTATTCCCGTGAGTGCTGTGAGGCGATGGGCAATTGAAGCCCAGACCTGGCTACGGGGGTGGTCACCCTCCCTGACCTCTCTGAACAGGCACCTATGGCACTGTTGTGTGAGCTGCACAAGGCTGGCAATCTCCACTTCATTCCAGCACCTGTCACAGCCCACCACTGCCATTTGCCTACATCTCCCAGACATGGCTGACACAAGAGGAGGGAAACGTATCGCTGTACTGGCAACAGATGGCCCACACACCCTGACACTCCCAAACAGTTCAGCCTAGTGCCACGCAGAACTATGCAATAGCGCCATGCTACCTGGAAGTGTGCACAATGCGCATGCACGACCCTGCCATGACCCCATTGCAGACGTATCAAGCATGTGCAGTGCCAGCACACTAACATTGTTAGCACAGCGCTAAGGCACAATAGTGCAGCCAGTCTAGCGCAGACTGCCCCAACCCGCACATGCGCTGTACCTGCACTAATCAGCCCTAGTGCAGTGCTATAGCAACAGTGCTGCATTAAGCATAGCTGAGATAGCCCGGCGTTGTATGGTTTGCCCGGTGCTAAACGCTTTGCCTAGCGCTATCATCTGCCATATTCAAACTGCATATGCAAATGATGGTCATTGTGTATGCATGGTGCTAACATGGAGCTTAGCATATTATTAATGGCCCATTAGCATGCCTGATAGGCTTGTTAGCCTGGCTGTACTATATAAGGGCTAACAGTGCCCCACCTGTGTTGCTTATCGGTAATACATGTTGTTGTGGGATTACTGCTGCAGTGCAGGATGTCACTGAAACAATCGCAGAGCCAGCCAGGTATGTACTGCATGTGGGCTGACACAGAGGTACATTTCCAGGGACATAGCAGTAGGTTTGTGATATGGTTTATGTTGACTGGGTATCTAATGCCAGGCACAACCTAGGCATACCTCCCAACGTTATGTCCCCCAAATGTGGAACATTGCCTCTCAATATGTGGAACACATGAGCAAAATGTGGAAACACATAATCAAACTTCACCTCAGAGGTGCAGAACACTGATAAACTATTTGCATTTATATTAAGGATGCCAGTTAGTAATTGATCTATACATGTTCTGCATCATTTACTATGGAATAGTGCCTTACAATGTACCACTGAATGTGGGACGACTCCTCACAATGTTGAACAGTGAGCTGTTATGATGTTAAATGAGGAACATTCCTCGTATTGTGGTACAGTTGAGAGGTATGGATCTGGGGGAGGGGGCTACAGATGACTGCTGACTGTGCCCTAGATAAGGCTGCCATTCATGAATGTTCTATGTAATCGCCATGTTGACAACAGTTGGGCATCCCCATGTCACATGTGTGTGACTTGATAGCACTGGATGATGGCAGACATCCAGGTTAGGGCTGTAACACGTCTACTCTGCCTGTTGTATGGTCTGGTCTGCACAATCCTTATGTACTGCCACAGAGGGGTTCTCAGTCCCTGTGACCTCGAGAGCACAGATGCTCGAGGTGACAGAACACAGGTTGTGTATAACTGTGGCATAATGTATGTGATATATTGTATAGATGTAATATGTCACATGTGTGCAGTGTGTTACTCTGCACTCTGTTCCATCTGACACCGACATGTGATGTCTCAAGCGGTTCGAGACTACTGACACCACTGCAGTACTGTGAGGATGGTAACACTGTGCCATCAAGCCATGCAGTGCTGCAGCAGTGGTGACATCAGTACTGCAGCAGATCATCATAATGACAGCACTACTGCAGCAGCACATAGGGGATACTGGATGGGCAACTCTGTAGCACCAGCGTGTTCTGCCACAGAAGGATTCTGAGGCCCGATGACACCGAGAGCACAGCTTGTGAGGTCCATGGGAATCATAACCCCGACCTGGCGGGGCACGCTGGTTGTGCATAGCGCTGCTCTGCTTGTCATATGTATTGATTATTATTGTGTTTGCTGACCGGGTACATGCTGTAGACAAATCCTGCCTGTTTCAGCCAGAACCCGGGGGGAAGAGGATACCAGTGAATGACAAATGACTTTGAAACAGATTATGCTGCTTGTGGTATTCTTGTGAATGGGGGGAACATGGCCACGGCACTGTGGATATTCTCCTACACATTTCGAGAAGTGCCATGGGACCTGACCTACCACCAGAGCAGGCAGATGGGACCTCAGTCTAACATCTCATCCAACAGATCGTACCTCAGGAGTGCAGCACCCCCCTCAGGCTACATTGAAGTGTCAGTTATAGGATATTAACCCAAGAGCCTTGTGTGGGGCTAGAACCCACAGCCTTCTGATCTCCTGGCCTTAGGGTGTCTGTGCTACCTGCTGAGCCACTTTTATTACTAGTGTATAGTACTGTGTGCAATCTGTGTGATGGTTTAGAGGATACTGCCTGATGTACAGGTGATAACCATGGTGTAATAGCCTTGAGTGGTTGCTAGGACATAAGTAAACCTCAAGAGTGCAGCTCAAGAGGTTTACAATTGCCCTAGCAACCATGAGCGATGATTACACCATGGTTATCACCTGTACATCAGGCATTGTCAGGTATAGTGGATGGGACTCGTCATGGGAATTTCCCCCCCAAACAGGTGTAAGTGGGCCTTACCCCAGTATTGACTCTGCGGTACAACAAACCACATGTATGTGTAGGTACTGTACACACAGTATTGGGATACCTGGACCAAATGACTGTGAGCCAGTATAGTACCAGTGTTAACCCCTATCAGACATGGAGATTGCTAGACTCAGTGACAGTACACTGTGACAACTGGACTGTTATAGGACTACTGTACTAAGGCTTCCAAGCACATTCCAGGTGTGTAGAATACCGACTGACAGTGGCATTCTGTTTTGTTAACCCACTGCTAAGACATAGCTGAGATGAGTTCCTATGGTCCTGACATCACACCACTGGGATGCTAGGGTTGTAATCTGTTGGATGTCAGTGGGTAATCAGGGCTACCCATACTTTATAGTACTGTTCTGCATGGACGATAGGCTGACCCAGACAATGCCAGCCACCTGCCTGTCTGACAAGACAGGACCTGATTCCAGGTGTAGCAGTACCACATGTGTGGCTGTAACTTCTCTGCCATGCACAGGTTGCTCCTATATTGCCTGTATGTAGCAGGCTATGGTATCTGTGAACTGTCCAACAGTGGAGTACTGGTAATGGCCTTGGGACTGCAGCTGATGCCTGACTGGTGCAGTGTGGCTGGGCATGTACGCAGTGGTGCTGAGGGGAGCTGGGTGGCCCATTGACCCTCTTGGCTGCCCCTGTGTGGGTAGTGGTGCCCTACCAGCATTATGCACTGTCCAACGCCCATTGTGCAGGCCATGCTTGACTGACTGCATGCTGTGGTGCTGCAGATGGCAGTGGGATGTGATCAGCAGTGTGGAGGATGCACTCTGGAGTGCGTCAGTAGTCCACTGTGACTGTAGGGTACGTGTACTCCAGTGTGATGACTGCCACAGGTACCCGTGCTGTCACACATGTCACCGACTGACATCTGCATTACAGACAGCCAACCCCCCACCCCTGTATTGTGTTGTGTGATGTGTGCACGTGGGTCACGGCAGACAGTACTCATGCAGTTAATAGAGTTGGTACACTGCGGTCCCAGCTGCTGTCTGTGCACAGCACTTTGCAGCCAGGGGCAGGGACAGTACCAACATTGTTGTGGTCCAGGGTGTCTACCCCCATGACAGGCCAGTCCATCTACAGTGTGCACATCCAGGCCATTGCGTGACATGTGTTGACGCACATGCTGGGGGTGCAGTACCCCAGTTATATTGTTGTACAGTACCCACTAGTGTGACCCATGGTTGATCACACACAGGCCTTGTGCGCAGCAGTGCCAGGATCACCTACACACACACCACACCTGTATATGTGTGCAATGTGGCTGCACTGATACATGCTCTGGCATATGCAATGGTGCCTAGGCTGCACCCCTAGTGGAAGGTGTGTTCTGGTCAGCCATATAGCCCTGTTGTTGGGAGACAACCCATGCTTCCACACGTGTTCCATGATGCTGGGTGTGTAGAGGCCCAGCATGGCACTGGATGTGCCAGGAGGCACCATGAGTCAGGCATTTACAGCCATGGCTGCACAGTCCCACACATGTGCACATTAGATACCGTCTGTGGCTGTAGGCCTTGTGATTGCCTTGTGGTGCACCAATGTCCATGCCAACATGTGCAGCCAGGACACCTCTCACAGGCCACAGGAAGCAGCATGGGCAGCACAACTGTGTGCTGCACACACATAGCTGGCTTCCACATGTGCCAGCCTGAAGGACTCCACATCACGGAGGTGCATCATGCATGTCCTGTTGGCGTTCCTCAGGGGGTGGGGGCATGTATAGCAGCTGTGTGTTGCATCATGGCCATATGATACTATTAAAGCTGTGCAATGTTTGTTTGAAACTCTGTATAACCCTTTCCCTGCCTTCTGTCCCACACAGGTGAGGCTACAGGATGGGGTGGCTCAGGGCCCACAAATTTTCCGGAGATGAACTGCATGCCCTGGTACATGCGGTGAAGGAGCGGGAGTTGGTCCAATGCTGTAACAAGTCGACGGATGCCATTGTTCGGCTGATGTGGGAGGAGACTGCCACAGCAGTAAATGCCATAAGTGGTCATGGCTAAAGCACCAATGCAGTCCAGAAGCGGTGGAATGACCTGCTACACAGGTCAGAGGAGGAGAAGGCACAGTGGATCTGGGATAGGCTGTGGACTGGTGGGGGACCACAACCACTGGAGCAGTGGGACTGGGACCCATTGATGGCCATAGTAGCCTCTACCCTGCGGCCAGTGGCAGTCGGTGGGGTTGAAGGTGGTGGATGTGAGGCACTGCTCACACCACCCAGAGCAGGTAAGTTTGTGGCATGTATCCACCCCTCAGTGGACAGCAACACCATGGGGACAGAGGCACACATCACTACTGCCATGGTGCATGCATAGGGCCCACATGGGTATGTTCCATTGTAAGGGTGGTGTTGGGGCTGCACATTGGGGATGGAGACACACATCACTACTGTCATGGTGCATGCATAGGGCCCTCATGGGTATGTTCCATTGTAAGGGTGCTGTTGGGGCTGCACAGTGGTGGACAGAGGCACACATCACTACTGTCATGGTGCATACATAGGGCCCACATGGGTATGTTCCATTGTAAGGGTGGTGTTGGGGCTGCACAGTGGGGATGGAGACACACATCACTACTGTCATGGTGCATGCATAGGGCCCACATGGGTGTGTTCCATTGTAAGGGTGCTGTTGGGGCTGCACAGTGAGGGACAGAGGCACACATCACTACTGTCATGGTGCATACATAGGGCCCACATGGGTATGTTCCACTGTAAGGGTGGTGTTGGGGCTGCACAGTGGGGACAGAGGCACACATCACTACTGTCATGGTGCATGCATAGGGCCCACATGGGTATGTTCCATTGTAAGGGTGGTGTTGGGGCTGCACAGTGGTGGGCATCTGCTGGCAGGCACATGTCATGAGTGCATGTGTGCCATGGTGCAGGGACTCCTAGGGCACAGGCTGCAGTTGCATGGGATGCACACTGGGGGCCTGCATGGGCATGCTGGGGGCACACATTGCTGGAGGTGCATGTGGCAATGTTGTGAGTGGGGTGGGGGTGGGTGGTCTGGTCACTGTAGTTGGGACTGACATCTATCTCTTCCATTACAGCATTACATGCCCAGCAGACTTTGTCCCAGGTGGGGCCAGGCATAGCAGTACGGGAGGTGGAGGATTCGAACACAGCAGAGGTGAGCCCTGCCACATCAGGCTTGGCAGCCACAGGTAGACCAGCAGTGACCATGATGATTAGCACTATGTCCACTCACAGACATTATGAGGCAATGGCATATGCAATAACATCAGAAGAGGAGGATACAGCCTTCCTGGAGTCCCTGAATCCACCTGAGTACACCCAGGTGGAGGATCTGAGTGGAGAGCAGGTGGTGATCCTAACTGTCACAAGTGTCCTCGGCTCAGAGGATGCAGGGGATGAACCTGACATGCTGGTTCTGGATGCGGCTAGTGACACCAGAGGTTTTGGTGCAGTGGGGGGGATGGCGCCATGCCTGAATTGGGGACAAGGGGTGCTCGGGCACATGACACCTTTCTGCCCACAGCTGCTATTCCCCTGCCCGAACAGTCTTGCCCACTGGACATGTCCCACAGGGCACTGACCACAGGGCTGGACCAGCAGCGTGCTCAGTCACCTGTGAGACCACATTTGCAACAGCCAATGCCCCGCCAGCCACCACCACAGGTCCGTTCATATCCCCAACACACTGCCCAGTGCCATCCACAACCCCTGCCACAGGTGCAGGATGCTGATGCTGCACCTGCACAAGATGGCCAGGGTGTGTGGCCCATGCTCCAGGAGGCCTTGGCCTCACAGCATGCAGCCCAGCAGGACCTGCATGATCTCCGTAGGGAGCTGCGGCATGAGCTGTCACAATTGTGGGAGACAGTGAGCACTGGTCTTGCCCGTGCTGAGCAGCGGTCGGAGGAGAGGATGACCCATGTTCTCACCACCATTGAGCTTGGCTTTGATAGCCTTACTGCTGCTGTGCAGGCCCATGCTGTGGTGCTGCAGGACACTATTACCACAGCACTGCAGGGTGCACCCAGACACCAGTGCAGCCATGCCTCACATGGGCAGCAGCATGGCAGGGGTGTGCACAGGGTGGGCGCAACCTCCTCAACCCCTACCTCCCATTCATCCACAGGACATGCACAGTGTCATGGCTGCCCTCCCTCCACTCCTGTGCAGGCCTCAAGGCATGGCCAGGGATGGCCTGCGCTCCCAGCCTCACCACAATCCTCCCCAAGAATGTCCTCAGCATGTAGCAAGCCCAGCAGTTTACTCCATACACAGGGTGTGCGATGTGTTCACGGCGGCAGGGGCAGCTGATGTGCTCCACCACATGTGTGCTGTGGCCCTGTCTCCCTCCCTCACCTGCATGCCTATGCACACAGCTACATCTGATGTCCCCTGCACAGACACAGTCTTCCATGGCCCTTGTTCACTCCCAAGCCACAGCCCCTGCCATCACTTATCTACATTGCTGTTTCTTGTGTGCACCTGGGTGGTGGCCATACCTCTCAACCTTTTGTCCCCCAACCATATAGCAGTGCCTCTCAGGATGTGATACTACTGAGCAGAATGTGGACCTCTTTCTCAATGTATTCCCTCAGCAGCTAACTGGACTGTTACAATCTTTGCATATCTGTTCAGGCCATCTGTTCTTAATTGCCTGTTTTGCTGGCATCATCTACGATGGGGATTTTCTTTACGGTGTTACCACTGAGTGTGGAACAGATCCTCACACTCTGGAATAGGGAGCTGCAGTGACGTAACTGGAGTACTGTTCCTCGTACCGTGTTACAGTTGAGGGGTATGGTGGTAGCCCACACACATCACACGCACTGCACATATCACACACACCGCACCACATCACATCACCACACTGGCAATGAGTACAGTACCTATATATTACACTGATTTCACTCTACTGTATATGCACTATCATTAAATGTACTGTTGACACCATATTATTTGTCTGTGTTATCTGTACTCACCGTCCATCCTGGTTCAGTGTCTCAGTGATGCAGCTCCTGTGCTCTATGGCCCGGCGGGCCACGCGTGGATCCCACTGCTCGAGTTGCTCTACTATCCCCCTTACCCCTGGCTCTGGCTCACTGTCAGAGTGTACCTCAGGTTCAGGTGCACATATCCCATGGTTCAGTGCCATGCTGTGTAGCATACAACAGGCCAGGATGATATGGCATACCTTCTGAGGGCTGTACTGTAAGTCACCGCCTGACTGGTCTATGCAACGGTACTGCATCTTGAGCATCCCAAAGACCCTCTCTATGATGTTCCTTGTAGCGGCATGTGCCTCATTGTACCATTCTTCAGCCATTGCTGCTGTCTGAGGTACTGGTGTCAGCAGCCAGGGTCATAGGGGACAGGCACCGTCCCCTGTGGAGATAAATCAGGTGTTAGTGTTGCTGTCCTGCACAGTGCCCACTGCTGCTCTAAACCATTGTTCCCTGCACCTCCCATGGCTACCCTTGCCTATCCCTCCTCCCCTGTGCTGTCACCCTGTTGTGGCTGCCCATACTCACCAAGTAGATGCCCATTTGGAATCCTGCCCTCCTCAAATGCCCGGCACAGCCGGGACTGGTGCCAGATGAAGGCATCATGGGCACTGCCAGGGTACTGTGCAAAGACATTGCTAATGTGCCCTGTCACATTGCACACCACCTGGCAATTAATTGAGTGGAAGCCCTTCCTGTTCATGTACAGGTCACAGGCATCACCAGGTGGTGCACGGATGGGGACAAGGGTGCAGTCACTGGCACCATGTACAGCGGGAAGGTGCGCAACTCGATAGAATTGCTGCATGGTTGCTGTGCACTCTGCTGCCATGCTGGGGAATACAATGAACTCACCAGCATGTGGCAGGAGAGCATCAAGGAACTGGGTCAGGAGGTGCGATGTGGTGTACTGCGATATCCCAATGGTGTCCCCTGTTGGGCACGGAAATGTCCCAGTGGCCAGGATGCACATCGCTGCCGTTACCTTTTCCTTGACTGACATGGCGTGGCTGCGCCTGGTGTTCGGCTGCAGCTCCTCATGCAGGAGTTCGCATAGCTGCCTCAACATTCCCCTGTCCAACCTGCACCGGCCAACGATGTGGTCATCAGACAGGGTCTCAAAGGAGGCTCTGGGCTGGTACCATCTGTGTGCAGCATATCTCCTCCTTCATCTAGGTAATGGGCCTTGTTGGGCCAGCTCTCTTTCATCCTCCTCCACAGCCTGCTCCATCAGGTGCAGCACTACAGCATTGCTAAAGAAAGCCATTGCGTTACACTTCCTGGTCTGGCTACTCCCTCCTCTGTGGATTGTCCTGGGTTTAGGCCTCCCTTTTATAGGTGGTAAGTAGCACTGCACTAAGTGCCACGCAATGGCGCATTGCGCAGCGCTATGTCTCTAAATATCCCATTGCGCCCATATGCAGGTTCCCACCTCTCCACTTTGCCCCTTGCATACATTATGTTTTAGCCCAGTTCTATTGTGTTTAGCACGCACTATCTCCCTCTTTTAATGTGGCAGTCCCACACTAAGCCTGAGCTAATCCTGCACAAATGGTTAGTGTGCCACGCTAAGCTTTGAATATCTGCCCCTCAGTCTCTGGATAATCATACAAATCATTTCCTTTCAGTTACAGTAATAGCCATAACAGACACGATGGCCAGAGCAACCACGGTACAACCCATCATAGTAGTGTAATGAGAACCTGTCAGAGATTTCAGACAAGGGACTCAGTCTCTGGATAATCATACAAATAGTTTCCTTTTAGTTACAGTAATAGCCATAACAGACACGATGGCCAGAACAACCACGGTACAACCTATCATACTAGTGTAATGAGAACCTGTCAGAGATTTCAGACTACTATGATCTACTGATTACCAAGCTTGTACCACCAGTAAATTCCTGTGACATTGCTTTTTTATTCTAAGCATTATGTATGGTACTGTTTTGTTTGCTGTGATGTATTGCTCTCTTGAAGAGGTGCTTTTGTAAACGAGTCTTTGACTCAAAGGTCTGTAAACTGATGATTTAATAAATAAATAAAATAAAAACAAATAGTAACAATAAGTTCCACCCCAAGTCGCAGAGTTTCTAGTAACATCAGATTTGGGGTAATGAGTCTGTTATCATATTATCTGTTGTAAAGACCATTTAAATGTTTGGTGAATTTTCTTTGTACTTTCTCTAGTTGAGTGCAGGTTGATTTCATGTACAGGCTCCATAGCTGGGATGCATATTCCAAATGCGGTCTGACATAAGCCTGATATAGGGTCATCAAAATGTTGGGATCCCATGACTTTATATTACAGCGACTGGACCAGATTACATTGTTGGTTTTACAGATGACTTGACTAACTTGATTTGAGTTTTCCATATTATTTGTGATAATAATTCCTAGATCTTTTTCTTCTGTTGTGATTAATAGGGTAGGGTCACCTAGAGAATAGAGTGTGTTTGGGTTTTGAGGCCCCAAATGCATAACCTTGCATTTTTGTTTATTGGCTTTCATACCCCATTGAGTTACCCAGTCACAGATTTTATTCAAATCTTGTTGTATCATTTCAACTTTGGTTGAAGTAGCACATGGGCCACCAAGCTTGACATCATCTGCATACTTGGTTGAAGTAGAAATGCATTTTTGTGTCATATATGAGATAAAAATCTGGAATAGCAGTTTTAAATCTGTGTTTAAAACATATTTATTTTTGCTGGTCTTCCCAGACTAAATGATTGTTGAATAATTATGCTGCTTTCGTTTTTGATCTCCTTTTATATTTGTTGTAACAATGAGTGCAGCACCTTAATATTGAAAGACGCTATACAAATAAAGAGTGATTGATTGATTGACTAGACTGGAACCCAATACTGAGCCCTGCGGCACCCCACTAGACACAAGACATATGTCAAAAAGTACACCATTTATCAGTATGCACGGCGTCCTGTTACCCAACCAGCTACATATCCAGTTGGTAATTTGAATATTTAGATTAAGATCTAATAGTTTGACTTTTAATGCCCAGTGAGGCATAATGTCAAAAGATTTACTGAAGTCTATAAAAATTACATTATATGGGATTCTCTTATCGAGTTCTGAGCTGTCTCATAAAAGCACATGAGATTAGCTAGGCAGCCTCTGTCTTGTTTAAACCCTTGCCTGGTCAGGGTCCTGTATATCTAGAACTGCAGTGGTTAAATCCTTGAATTAGCTTTCTAATATTTTACAGATGGATGAGGTTTAACTAATTGGTCTGTAATTCACCCATACTGATTTCGATCTTTTTTTAAGGATGATGACAACATGCACATTTACTGTCTTGTGGGACAAGGCTATTTAATAAGCTTTTCTCAAAGATTATTTTTAAGGGATGAGTCAGTCAGACAGAAGATATAACAGGTGGCCAGAAATCTTATCAGGGTCAAAGCTTGTCTTATTTATTTGGGCTATGAGTTCGGAATAAATCTGGTCCCAATTAAAAATGATCTGACTAGGCTATGAGTTCGGAATAAATCTGGTCCCAATTAAAAATGATCTGACTAGAATCGACAGGATTAATGTCAATTCTGCTCTGTATATTCTTATTATCTTTATTAAATATTTCACAACATTTTATGTTTATTAGATTGGCCATAGCTTTTGGGTCATGGTAAGAAGTGTCATTGTGCACAATGGGCCCTACCTGATAATTTGTTTTCTTTTTTTAGTGAATTTATACAAGAGAAGAATTGTTTACCATTATTTTTTTGCTGTTCCCAGTTGATTTTTGCTTTCCTCATCTTAGTTTTGCATTTTTTTCTGTATAGTCATATAGTTTTCAGATACAACCTGTATTTTTTATTGTTAAATTTAAGTAATCATTTTATTGATTTATTTAACCATTTAGGATGGCGTTTTATATGGGAATACTTGTTGACTGGGTATGTACTCTTCCATAAGACAATGTAATATATGTTTAAAGCAATTCCAACATTCATATGTATCCCAGCAAATTGAATTTAGACCTTCCTTCATGCTTAAGAAATTAGCTTTGTCATATTGATATACTTTGGTCAACCCTGTTTCGGGTATGAAATCCATTTGTAAAGTGAAAGAAAAAGGATTAATGTCACTGTTTTGAATTGGTGTCTACATTCATAAAATCTAAGTGGTCATTTGGTAACACTAAGTCAAGGATCCTAGCTCCTCTTGTTGGAGTAAGAATGTACTGATGTAAATGAAGTTGTTTGCAGACTGAGATGAGTTTTTACCGTTTCTGGAACCAGCTGTTTTTTAGTCCACTCAATTGTGCCCAGATTAAAGTCACCAGTAACAATAATATCACTTAGCTCAGTGGCATTTTCAATTTCTGTTATTATGGCATCAAAATAGTCAAAAAAGGAGTCTGGGGAGTCTATAACAAATACCTAGTATAAGTGGTTGTGAGTTTGGGGAGGATAGTTTAACCCAGCTGGTCTCTGTTTCAAGATCATTTTATCTGAAATCTCTATTGTATTGATACAGTTAGTAATTAACAGAGCCACCCCTTCACCTTTCTTGATAGGACAATTTCATTTGTATAGATTATTTCCAAAGATATGAGTATCCCATGATGCTTTATTATCACCCCATGTCTCAGAGATTGAGATAATATCAGTATCACTGTATCTTATTTTGATTAGATCCTTTATTCATCTAACTTGTTATTCAGACTTTTACAACTGAAATACATACAATTTAATTTAGTTTTGTTATGAGTGAGTTTAACTTGTTCCTTATTGGTAGTTACATCTGGTGTTTTTAGAGGAGGGGACATTTTCCCCTTCTCCCTGTTTTATTAATTTAAATGTAGTGAGATTGTATCAACTATATGTTTGCCAAGTAAAAAATGATCCCTGTGGTTTAAATGTAATCTGCTTAAATTCAGGTCTATTTCTAAATTCCTCCCAATGAGTGATACATGTCAGACCCTGTTTCAAACACCATTTACTTAACCATTCCATTTATGGTCGTGAGTTTCTTTATTTGGTAGTCAGCAGCCCTCGGAATTGGTAGAATTTCAGATATACAAATATCACTCCCTAATTCTACAAGTTTATTTGTCAATGCAAACAATGCCTTGCTTGATTTTATTCACAGGGTAAGAAGTAATATTATTTGCACCAACATGTATAACTGTTAACGGGTTGGCACCACAGTCTTGTAAAATGTTATCAAGCATTAAAGTTATGTCTGAAATTTTAGCACCCCTGAAAGCTGAACATGTGTGGTTGGTGTTATCTGGATTACAGATCGCAGTCAATAATTGATCTGGGTAGGGGCTGAGTAGTGTCAGGCCCAAGTCCCACCCAGTCTGTTGTATTATCGCTCTATTCTGCCATTGCTAATTGCGCAGAGGGAGCTTTGTTAGAAGCTGTACTTATTTGCTGAGTATCTGTTATAATAATAATGTTATGGAAGTTTGTCTAACCTGCTCTCTTCTTTGCAGCATGGACATTTTTGTATCGCAGCACCATTTTGGTTCTGGATTAAAAGGTTGGACCAATCAGTACCTTTGGGGACCCTAGAATGGTGTCTGTCCCCAGGGGTTGGAGTGAAATTCTGTAGGAATTGTAGTTTTGAGACTTTGGCTCCAAAATGGACCTGGAGGAGGAGCCATTGTATTGACAGACAGATGGATCAGCCAACCAAACCTTTTGGATCCTGGTGAAAGTCCCAGGCTGCTTTCAGCAGTTGTTCAGTCTGAGTTGGGAATTAAGAGAGTGAACAGCTCAAGATATTTGAGCAGCTGCTCCTGCATAGTTCATGCGGAGAATTGTGGAAAGGCTGAGTTTAGCCTATCTGCCTGCTATCCCTGAGAGTGAACTTACGGATATTTTGGACTGAATCCAAATTGTGAGAGAGGTTGAAGCCACTGAAATTGTGACCTGGTTTAAACCTGAAGAAGACTGAAGATTTGCTGTACACGATCGACCTGTCAGGACATCCATTCACCACTGAACTCCCGGTTTTGTGCAGAGACACTGTGACTGCAGCCGGACTACTATCCACCTGGTGGTATGGTGGTTGCTTTTCTATATAAATGTGCTGTGTGCTGTTAGTGGGTAGTGATTTGGTTCCCCATTGTTTGGTTGTGCCTTGCTTGCTGGAAGCTGCATCCAGCCTTCCTGGACTAAAAATCTGAACTGTTACCCGGCCCGGGCCTTTTCACACTGACCCAGCCAGCCTATTCACACCACAGAGAAAATCATTGATGAGAGACCCGCCTAGGGATCAGACCTCTGCTCAACACCTCGAACAGGAATGTTTTGGTGATTCGTGTGGGCCCTGCTTCTCCTGGCATTCCAGCTTGTCAATCTGCAGTCTCCATTTCATCCATCCTAAGTCCTGTACTGGGTAGCATGAGTAAACACCAGGGTAGCTCCCTGCAACCTCAGCTAAATCAAAAGTGTTGTCATTTTATTCAATTGTTGTTTTCTTGGCACAAACTGAGCCATCCAGCTCTGGATTACAAATTGTGTGTGGTTGTGCATGCTTCTTCTTTCCATCACAGGGCCCCGACAAGCTGCCACACCAGCCTACCCTGGGCAATGTTCCAGGCTAGCCCACCTTACCGCCAACTGAGTACCCAGAGCGTGTGACTGTGCAGGGACTCTGAAATGGATGCATGATTGCCTGATTGAATTAGCCTTTAAATCAATCAACCTGATTACACCCCTCCCTCGTTCAAGTCCCCTAAATAAATCAGATCTCTTTTTGCATTTAATCTGACAGTGGTTCCAGTTTGTACCAAAAGCACTGTACTGTTGTTATTTGCTATGCATAACCTTGTTCTACTGGGGTCTCCAGGTTCAAACCAGTGGAACCAACCCTGGTGGTAAGTGCAGACTGTGTGGGGATGTGTATGTTGAACAGGGGCTACTGTGAAAGTGTTTACTGTATATTGTCTAGGCCACTAGAGGGGAAAGAAGGGGGTTACAGTGTCCCGGAGGGCTGTATCCAGTTTAGCCTTGCTACCAACAACCCTGTTCTCTGAGTGGAGGCACCAGTTTCAGTACCCAGGCCCCTTAACCTGCAACTAGCCAAGCAGGCAGGGGTAGTAGCCCTTGGGATAGTGCCACCTAGGGGTTACATCTTGGAGGCACTGCTGGGATTTGAGCCTTTTAGTGGTTAGAAGTGGGTACTACAACCCCACGTTTAGAAAATTTGGTAAAATGGAGGTGCTCACTATGCCCAAGCTTAAGCTTGCTCCCCACAAGCTGCTAGTACATCATATGATGGGGTGGAGCAAGGCAGAGGGGGTAGACCCCCAGCAAGCTCTGTTATTAATAGATGCCCCATTGGGGACTGATAATGCCACTATTACGGAAGTGGTCAAATGAATTTAGTGTTTGGGGAAAGTTGAAGTAACGGGAAGGGATTCAGACTTGTTTGATCAAACCATGGTGGCCCTACTCCCCGGCAGCCTGCCCACTGAACCAGAGAAGGTACACCCTGTGATTTTGCCTGAAGGGTCCCAGAAAGGTTGGAGGGTCATTCACTTATATAGTGAGCAAGCTTTACCTGGAGGGTCCCCCCACATTGAAGGGTTTAAAGACAAGCTGCATAAACTGTTAGCCTCTGAGGGGTATTCTGCTACAGAGCTAGTGAAAATGTTAGAGCTTTCTGAGGATGTCACTCCCGTGCAGTCTTCCACAGCCTCTCCTACTACCCCTTCTGTTGCTTCCCCCATAGTGATACCACCTGTGAATTTGGACTTATACCATAGACTTATGTTCTTCTCGGGCACAGTCCCGGTGACCATAGGGGAGGATGACCTGGAAACATGGATGGACTATGCCACCCCATTGGTTCAGGAGTGGCAGTGTACTGAAGGGGAAAAGAGGAAGAGGTTCATGGAAAGCTTGAGGGGCCATGCACTGGAGGCCATTCACTTTCTGCAATCCACCAGCCTGGAGGCCACGGCTGCCAAAGGAGGCCTCTCTGCCTTGGAGGGTTTGGTAACACTGAATTGGGGAATGATCTGATTTGGAAGTTTAAATCTGCAAAACAGTGGAAAAATGAAAAGTTATCAGTGTTTGTCACCCGAATTGAGTGAGCTTTGCAGCAGGCTCCCAAATAAGGAGGGGTGCCCACCAGTGAATTGAACAGGGTCAGGCTAGATCACATCTTAAAGTCAGCAAGATACTCTAGCGTGATGTTGTTAAAACTTAAACTGCAGGCTAGAAGGGGCAATCCCCCTGAATATTGCTGTCTAATGAAAGAGATCCATGAGACTGAGAATGATGATGAGGCATGGGAGCCCTATGCTTGGGTTGCCCACACCTGTCCAGCCCCTGAGAAAGGTGAGGAGGCCAAACTGCAACAGATGAGAGAACTAATCAAGGAATTGACTGAATTGAGAGTCAGTCAGCAAGCTGCTGAGGCAGCCAAAGATGTTAATTCTTGTCCAGCCACCCCCGGTCACAGAGGAAAGTCCTGTCCAGAGCAGTAGGGGTGCACATTATTTCCTTGGAGGCCCAGCCTGAAGACAACCTGCTGGAAGAGGTACGACAACTGAGAGCTTTAGTAGGAGACCTACTCCAAGCTACCTGAAACACTGACCTTGGGGAAAACTCAGAAAGTCAAGAGAGCAAAATCCCAACTAGGGAGAGACCCCAAGACTCCTCCACTATGTTCAAGCAGGGGAACAGCCCCCCCTTCCCCTATAGACTCTAAACAGCCTGTTTTCTGCTACCACTGTGGAGAGGATGGACACACGTGGTTTACCTGCTGTTTGCTGGAGAATCTGAGAAAAGTTACCACAAGGCTGCTGGCTTTGATTTGATGGAACAACACATGGCCGCAGGGTGGGGCTGCCCAAAAAAGGTATTTATTCAAGGCAGCTGTAAAGCCTACATCCAAATTCAAGTCACCTGAGTGGTTTGAGGTGGTGGGCCCTTAAATGGAAACTACAGTGACAGTGAACGGTGTGTCTGCCTGGTCCGTGCTTGACAGTGGATCCCAAGTAACCATAGTATTTCAAGATTGGTACCAGAAGCATCTACCTGACATGCACCTACAACCCTTGGAGGGTCTGCATATGTGGAGGTTGAGTGAGAAGTCCTATCTGTACTCAGGGTACCTCCAGATCTGGTTGTCATTTCCTACCGCTGTGACTGGGGTAGATAAACAAGTCGAGACACTTGCCCTGGTGTGTCCCCCCACCAGACTGTATGATGGGGTTCCCCTGTTAATTAAAACAAATGCTCACATGTTTTGGAGACTAGCACAACTCCACCATGAGAAACAAGGGCAAAGAACTGAGCAGGCACTAAGAATTCCAGCATTAATCCAAAGGGCTTATGATTTGCAACAGACACCTGATGAAGCGGACAGAGATGAGCTAGTGAGGATAGTGTGGAAAAATGGATCCTAACTTTTTGGTGTTGGCCCTGAACGCCCAGTGTACGATCCATGGAGAAGTTCACCTAAAGAGAGAGATGTAAAGAACAAAATACTGATGATAGACGCTCCTGGTGAAAGGAAATTGCCAGAGGGGTTGATGGTTAAGCCCAGTATACTACCTGCATGTGCTCATGCCTGTGCATGCCAAGTGATGGTGCAAGTGAGAAACATGTCAGACAGAGAAGTTCGTGTGAATCGGGGATGTACACTGGCTACAATACACTGAACAGACACTGCAGTATTACCCAGTAGCAAGTACTCTGGTGAAAAGGGGAGAGTGACCCCAGACTTATTTGACTTCGGTGATTCCCCTTTGTCTGCCAAATGGAAGACTCGAATTAGCAGGAAACTAGCTCAGAGAGACCAAGTGTTCTCACTAAAAGAGTGGAATGTGGGATGTATCCATGGTGCAAAGCATTACATATGCCTGCATGATGACCGGCCATTTCAAGAGAGGTCCCGATGTCTTGCCCCTGCTGACATAGATGATGTTAGGAGACATCTAAAGGAGATGCTCACTGCGGGCGTTATTCAAGAATCCAGAAGCCCATATGCGTCCCTATAGTAGTAGCGTGTAAGAAGAACGGATCCGTGAGGATGTGTGTGGATTATTAGACCCTAAACCGATGGACCATCCCAGATCAATACACCATGCCATATATATACAGGATGCCCTGGATTGCCTGAACAGGAGTCAGTGGTTCTCAGTACTGGATCTCTGCAATGGATATTACCAGATTCTGATGGCCCTGGAGGACCATGAGAAAACAGCCTTCATCTGTCCCCTAGGGTTCTATGAATTCCTGAGGATGTCACATGGGATTTTGGGTGCCCCTGCCACCTTTCAGAGATTGATGGAATGTGCGGTCGGAGATATGAACTTACTGGAATGTCTAGTGTACTTGGATGATGTCATTTTTTTCAGATGCATGCTAGAGGAACATGAGACCAGACTGTTTAAAGTCCTCAATCGTTTGGAAGAATTCAGCCTCAAGTTATCCATAGACAAGTGTCAGTTTTTCCAAACCTCTGTGAAATATGTGGGACACACAGTATCTGTGGAAGGGATACAGACAGATCCCAGTAAGGTTGAATCCTTGGCCAATTGGCTCCAACCCAAAAACCTAAAAGAACTACAGCGTTTCCTGGGGTTCTGCGGCTACTACCGCAGATTCATCAAAGACTATTCAAAGGTGGTTTGACCACTCCTTAACCTTACCCAAGGCTGGTTATGACACTGATAATTTCTGGCATCCAGGCTCCCTTCTAGCAAGATGGCAGCCGAGCTGGGCTAGTCATTGTGTCACTGTGCCATTATACCGTTTGTTCCATGTTTGCCTGCTCATTTATTCATTTTGAGCTCTTTGATGTTTTTTTAGCATCTTCCAGCACCTCTTAATGTTTCATTTATTAATCTTCATTTTATTTTATTTTTTAGTTTGTTGCTTTAGCAGCCCTATCGCTCTAGCAGCCCTATCATTAGTCCCATTTGGGGATCCCTTTATCTGGATTAAGAATGCGTACAGAGTTTATAGACAGTGTGTAGCATCCCCCGAACTGTAACAATAACAGGGACTCTGCTTTTAGGAGGAAAACCTTTTTTGTGGAGCTCGACTGTTTCAGCAGTGGCTGGTGTCATTTTGGATTAAAAATTGAAGACTGGATTCTGATTGGAGTGCTGGACCGATGTGGCTGGGATTATCAAAGTGTCTGAGAGGAGAAGTTGGCTCTGCTGATTCCTATTAATCCTGGTTTAGTGAGATCTTCTGAAGCAGAGAGAGGAGTTTGTTTTTGACTCCTTGATGTATTTCTGACTGTTTGCTGTTTTGGAACTTAAACTAAGGAGTGTGTTTTGGTGTGAGAACTTTGGGGTGAGCTGCCTGGGGTGGTTGCTGCCATTGGTTGGGTTTGGGGTGGGTGGCACTGGTTTTGGGCCTATTGAAGGATGGGCCCAAGTAACTGGTGTATCCTAGGTTCACCGGGGGGACCCGCTGGTGAGTAGATTCTGTGCTGGGGGCCACTGCTGCAGACTCAACTGGAGGCAGTGACCTCCTGAAGAGGTGGTTATTTCCCCTATGCTATAAAGTAGAATCAACAGTGCTCTTGGTTTTAGAACTTGCACCTATGACTTTTCTTAAAAACTTCCAGCTCCTGAGAATGCTGTCTTTTCCTGGACTGCTTCATAACTTTTCTGCACTCTCTTTTGGACTCTCGGTGAGAGCAGAGTCTGAGAGTGAGGATTTGGTTTGGCCAGGAGAAGTGAGAGATCCCTTGGCCCCTGAACAAAACTAAAGTTGCATTTAGACTGACATGTGCTAGACTCCTGATATTGCATTAAATTTTAGTAATATTGAACTGCATAGATCAGAATGGATTGAAATATTTATAGGACTTAAATTGGACTATAATTGTAACAATCTATTTATTTTAGTTAGATTGTCTATTTGGGTGACAATTATTTGTATACTATAGGTGATTTGAATGGTGTTGTGGTATGCGAATAGTTGATAGGATTTTTGTGGGGTGTATGGTTGTGTGAGACGTGCCTCGTTGGAGGTGGGTGTGTATGTGTGGTGACAATAATTATAGTGTGGTATTGTGACTTCATAATTTTGGGTTTATTTAATTTTAATTACTTTGGTTAGAATGTGCAAGGAGGGTGTTAAGATGGTCAGGCATTATTCCTCCACTGTGCTCTTTGATCTACAACCCTTTCACTGTCCCCCACTATTGGCTGAAGTTTATAGGAGATGTCAGGTGCTGGGGATAGTGAGGAGGTGAGTGAAGGGTATATGGACTGAGCACAGTGGGAGAATGGAAAAGGGTGGGTGGATAGATGTAATGGGGACTAGGAGATGCCCTGGGGCAAAATGGGGCCAGGAAAGGGGTGCTCCCTGCCTGATTCCCATACCCAAGGGCTCCACAAATTGTGGGCAGGTCCTGGGGTCCTCCTTGAAAACCCATCCAATCCGGGCAGTGTTATGTAATGCCAGATCAGTTAGGAACAAGACCACTATTATAGCTGATCTTGTTGCAACATCTGACCTGGCATGTATCACCGAGACCTGGCTGGATGAGAATACAGGCCCTATTTTGGCATCTGCTGCTCCAGCTGGGTTCCTGGTGATACACCGCCCGAGGCTGGATTGTAGGGGCGGGGGTGTGGCCATCTTTTTTAAAATGGAACTGGGCATTGTGGATGTGCCAGTGGATTGCACTCGATCTTTAGTGCCTGGATCGATGATGAACTCTCGCAGTTTGGAAATAGCCTCCTCCAACCCATGATTACGTTGGGCCCTACACAGGTGGTTACCTCTGCTACCCATATAGGGGGTCACTCAGTAGATCCTGTGTTTCTCCTGGGGATGGAGATTATGGGACTGGGGGTGGAACCAAATGGTTGGTCAGACCATCATACCATAAGATTCAGCTTTGGGGCACCCCCAATTAGGCCTGCCCCTAGGGAGATGGTCCAGTATCGCCCTTTGAGGGGGGGATTACCCCAGAGGGCCTATCAGTGGTGCTGGATCTATCGGGTGTATCAAGTGAGTGCATGAATGCAGGGGATCTTCTACTTGCCTATAATAAGGCGGTGGGTGATGCCCTGGACTTAATTGCTCCTATTCATGTTTGCCCACTCACTTTGCACCCGAGGACCCCTTGGTTTGATGGGTCCTTGAAGGAGCTGAAGAGAGTGGGGTGAAGGTTAGAGGTGGCTTGGAAGAAATCCTGTCTTGATGTTGACAGGCTTAGGTTGATGGACCACTATGTGGTCTATTAATCAGCAGTCACCCATAAGAAGGCAGAGTTCTTGTCCAGGGAGATTGCTGCTGCATGGAACTGACCAACTCAACTCTTCTGGACTGTTGACAGACTGTTCAATCCAGTCTGTTTGCAGCCTGGAAGAGATTTTTCATAAGTAAAGTGTGATGAGCTTGTTCAGTTCTTTGCAGATAAGATTGCCAACATTAGATCGGGTATCAGCCCAGCTCTCTCTTCAGAGGATTGCAGAGATTGGCGGGAGGCGACAAGTACCCATGTTGCCTGGTTTGACTTTAGCAGGCCAAAGTTCATGGACGTTGTGAGGACTGTCCAGACTGTATGACCAACCAGCTGTAGTTGGATCTGGGCTCTACACCACTAGGTTGTGTAAATGTTATCCACCTGATCCTTGCTGAAATTGTCTGGAAGTCTTTGGAGCAGGGGTTCTTTCCCAATACCCTCAAGAAGGTGGTCATTCAACCACTCCTTAAAAAATCCTCCTTGGACCCAGACTGTTTAACTATCTATAGACATCTCTCTAACCTGCCCTTTGTCGGTAAGGTTATTGAAAAGGTGGTTGCACTGCAGCTGGATGACCATTATACAAA
Organism: Neoceratodus forsteri; assembly: GCA_016271365.2. Taxonomy (NCBI): domain Eukaryota; kingdom Metazoa; phylum Chordata; order Ceratodontiformes; family Ceratodontidae; genus Neoceratodus; species Neoceratodus forsteri. The sequence goes on along the minus strand of CM057457.1, from coordinate 472,374,320 downwards.
TCACAATGTCTATGATGTTCTCCAATCTGGGTTTAGGAAAAGACATAGCACTGAGACCGCCCTGGTCCAGGTTTTAAATGATCTCCTAATTGCGAGAGATCGAAAGGCGTGTACTAGTCTAGTCCTTCTTGATCTCTCTGCGGCATGTGATACTGTGGACCATGGTGTGCTTTTGGAGTGTCTGCAGCTTCTTTGTGGACTGTCTGGAGCAGTTCTACGTTGGTTTCGATCTTTCCTTACAGGCAGAACACAGAGGGTTGTCACTGGAATTTATTCCTCTGACACCCTCTTCCTGTCCTGTGGAGTGCTGCAGGGCTCCATTTTGGCACCCATGTTGTTCACAGTTTATATGCTGCCATTAGGAGAGATCATTAGGCGATACAGTTTGGGTTGTCACTGCTATGCAGATGATACTCAACTGTATCTGTCCTTTATTCCCAGACAGGATGATGCAATCTCTGTGCTTAACAGCTGTCTAGCCGAGATCAGAGATTGGATGAGCACTAGCAGGCTGAGGTTAAACCTGGAAAAGACTGAGGTGTTGGTTGTGGACCCTGGTCACCTTGAGGTGGGTCTTACGGCTGAGCATCCATCTGGCTTATGGCTTGATGGTGTCCAGCTCTTGACCTCAGACCGGGTGCATAACCTGGGCATTATTTTTGATGGTGGTTTGACCCTGAAATCACAGGTGCCTGTCATTGTCAAATCTTCCTTTTATCATCTTATGAATATCACCCAGATGAAACACCTGGTTCCTCTGGCTGACCTTCCCATATTGGTCCACACCTTCATCACCTCCCACCTTGATTACTGCAATGCCCTTTACCTAGGGCTGTCGGGGGTTGATATCTACCACTTGCAGCTAGTGCAGAATGCAGTAGCCAGGCTTCTGACTGGTACATCTAGGCCTAGTCATATTACACCTGTGCTGCATGGACTGCACTGGCTGCCGGTTCAGTGGCGGATCACCTTTAAGGTCAGGTTGCTGACCTATAAAGCCCTACATGAACAGGTACCCCAGTACTTGCAAGATCTTCTTACTCCCTACTGCCCCTCCTGCTCACTCCGATCCGCCGACTAGGGATTGCTAGAGATTCCCAGGGTTCAGTTAAAGACATCTGGGGCACGTGCATTCTCCTATGCTGTTCCTTCCCTGTGGAATTCTCTACCTCATCAGATAAGAGAATACCTGACTGTCTCGAGTTTTAAATCTGAGCTCAAAACTTATTTGTTTTTTAAAGCTTACTCTGAAGGATTGTAAAATATGATTGTCTAACTTAATCTAATTGTATGTTTTTAATGTGTTTGTACAGTGCTTTGGTTTTGAAAAGTGCTTTAAAAATAAAGTTTTACTTTACTTTACTCCCCTACCAATCGCAAATACAAAAAGGGCTATCACCCACACCCCGGTCCTGGCCTTTGCTGATCCCACCAAGCCCTATGTTCTGCATATGGATGCTAGTTTGCAGGGACTTGGGGCTATGCTATATTAAGACCACAAAGATGGTTTGAGACCTGTAGCTTTCGCCAGTAGGAGCTTGACCCCGTCAGAGTGGAACTATTCTGTCCACAAGCTATAATTCCTCATTCTAAAATGGACCACATAGTTGACCAGTTTCATGAGTACCTCTATGGGGCAAAGATATTAGTGAAGACTGACAATAACCCACTGACCTATGTACAGACTTCAGTTGAACTGGATGCCACTCGGCATAACTGGCTTTCTGCCTTATTGACTTATGATTATGCTGCTGAATACAGACCGGGACTAAACCACATTGATGCTGATGTCCTGTCAAAAAGGCCAACTTCTAAAAGCAATTGGGTCAGATTGTCTAAACCGGACATCAAAGCATTATGCCAAAAGTTTGATAAAGATCAACAGATGTCTGCGGACACAGTGGACTGCCTAGTAGATTGTTTGGGCCCTTCTGATACGTACCTACCAGCTGCCTATTGCCACTTCTCTGCTCTAGATATTAGTGCACTACCTCAGTTCGATAATGACAGTATTCAGTGGGCTCAATCCCAAGATCCCATGATTCAGCCAGCACTTGATGCCCTGCGTACAGGGAAGGATGTGCCCAACTTGCGTTCTTCTGACTTGCGGGCTGCTCTATTGTTCAAAGAAGGCTCCAGGTTAAAGTTGCATGATCAGTTGTTATACAGAGAGACAGTGGATCATCCTGGTCAAGTAGACAAGTAACAGTTAGTCCTACCCACAGCCTTTAAGCAGCTGGTACCGAGGTCCCTTCACAATCATATGGAGCACCTCGATATTGACAGAACTCTCGACTTGATACGATCCCGCTTTTACTGGCCAAAGATGGGGGCAGTTGTCGAGCACCATGTAAAGACATGTAGTCATTGCCTCCAAAGAAAAGCCCTGCCTCAGAAGGCTGCCCTCCCTTGTCAAGATCTCTACCAGCACTCCTCTAGAATTGGTCTGCATTGACCTTTTATGCTTAGAACCTGACCAAAAGAACATTAGCAATGTGTTGGTAGTTACTGATCATTTTACATCGTACACACAAGCCTTCCCAACTAAAGATCAAAAGGTCTCTACTGCGGCCATGGTGCTAGTGGAAAAGTTCTTTGTCCACTATGGTGCCCCCCCAACGGATCCATTCTGACCAAGGCAGAGACTTTGAAAGTAGGCTAATCAAAGAAATATTTTCTATGTGGGGGGGTGCAGAAGTCAAGAAGCACCCCCTAGCACCCACAGGGAGACCCTCAACCAGAATGCTTTAACCACACCCTTCTGGACATGCTAGGCACCCTCCATCTAAAAGACAAGCATAAGTGGAGCCAGCAGATTAGCACCTTGGTACACGCATACAATTGCACCAAAAATTACATTACTGGGTTCTCCCCCTACTGTCTCATGTTTGAGAGGGAGGCCCGACTGCCAGTTGATGTCTGCTTTGGGGTCTCTCCAGATGGGGTCCAAGCCAAAAACTACTTGAGGTACATCCAGAAACTGAAAGATCAGTTGAATCATGCTTATCAACTAGCTCAAATTATGGCCACTAAGCAGAATCTTGCCAACAAAGAAAGACATGATCGAAGAGTAAAAGCTCAGGAGTTGTTGACTTGGGACTGTATGGAAAATACCAAAATTGCTGACATATGGCATCATTTTCCTCATGTAGTAGTTGGTAAACTGGATGATCTGCCAGTGTGCAAAGTGCACCCAGAAAATGATTCCAAAGCTGTTAAGACAATGCACCATAATCACTTACTGCCCATTGGCCAAGTTATCATTGATTTTTTTTTTTTTTCATTTTAGTCTTTGGTAACCGGGTAAGACCCACTGGGCACAGGTGCCTGTTTTCAGGGGTGACCTGGGAGCACTGGGTGGTTAAATGACTTGCTCAGAGTCACACAGTATGCAAGTGGAGGTTGTGAGAATCAAACTCAGGTCTGGTCTGCTGGATGTATCAAGCTTGTTCCCACCTCATTCCTCTAACCTCTAGGTTATACTGCCAGCCCTGCTATACTGATGCTGAATCAACACCCGACATTTCTCCTGGGCCAGTGACTCATGCTGCTGCAAAGAGGAAACAGAGCCAAACCACCCATGTTGTTCCAGAACCAAGGCCTTCCCCTCAGCAGGCCCAGAGTGACAGTGATGACTGTTCATCTGTCTCTGATGAGAGTGACTGTGATAATGCCTGTTATCCCTCGTATGAACCGAGTCAGTTGTTTCAAGGCAATCCAATGCAGAATCATGGGAATGAAGGTGGGCCTTCAGAACTGTCTAACCCCCAAGCTTCTTCCTTGGACCCAGTACCCCCTGAAAGTGAAGTGCAGAGTATTATGTCTGAAGTAGCAGATTTCTTGTGTCTAGTAGTACTGTTTGAGTTACCCCAGGAATCCAATGTAGTGAATCTCACTGGTGACATACCAGAACCTGCAGAACAGTCCAACAGTATTGATAGCACCCCTCTCGTGCCTCAAAGTTCAAGGATTCAAGAGTTTACTCAGGATGAGAAACCTGGGCCCTCTTTCAAAGATAATACTGAGCAGAGCGTGGTGAATACTGAACATACACAGCAAGGAGCGAACAGTGCTCCCAGTTTGGACATTTCAACCAGTGTAGAGGCACCCCTCACGACAGAAGAAAAGTCCAAGGTAAGTGCTGAAAGTCCAGAGACTGTGTCTGTTTCCCCCAGAAAGTCTGGTGCAGCTGTCAAGCCAGTGTGTTCCATCTCAGTTTTGATTCTCCTGAGAGTGTGGTTCACAAAGGTGTCTACGTTTCTCAGAGCTCACTACCCAAACTGAGCTTGACGGCCAACTCCAGCTTAATTGTTCTTCCTTCTCAGTATGGTGCCCCTGCCCCATCTAGCCCCAAGTTAGCTGATAGGGAAGGGCCCCCTCTCACACTGTTTAATGTGCTACTTGAAAGTGCTCCTGGTTCCTTACCCCCCTTGGTGATCACTCCGCTCAGCCAGTGAGCAGTTGCTAGAGATCCCGAGGGTGTGCTTAAAATCTTCAGTGGCCCAGGCATTTATGTTTGCGGCCCTTACCATCTGGAATTCTCTACCCCATCAGTTACAGGAGTGTGCGGCAGTGGAGGGATTTAAACAGACCTTGAAAACTTATTTGTGGATGCAAGCTTTTGGTAGTAAATTTCCTTTTGACTACATTAGTTGTTTTATTGCTGTTTTATATTGTTGGGACACTGAGCTGTATGATGTATTTTAAATTTTGTTTGGCGCCTTGGTATTTGAAAGGCACCATAAAAATAAAGTTTATTATTATTATTACAAGAAGTTATAACATGAATCAGTATTATGAAGTTAATAGTATGTTAATCACAGTGGAATCAGTATCACATGTATGAAACATGCATAAGTATTGTCAAAATGGATATAGTATTGTGAAGTATAGTGAAAATGTATAGTAATGTGATAAGTTTAAGTTAACTAATGCATCAGATGTAATTTTCATAGTTTAATACCTTTTCAGTACTTTTGGGGATGCAGACTTGATATGGATGCCACTTTTTTCTAGGACAGGAAGGGAGTAACCCCCTACAAATGGGTGTTCCCAAAAAGTCTTCCTTGGTTGTGCCTAAATATCCATGGCCAGGCTGGTGTCCTGTGTCTTAATCATTTAAGCGATATTGCCTTCGAGTGCCTTTAAAGCCTCTGTGCACTGTCTCTTTAAGAGCTGCCAATTTTGCAGTCAATAACTGATCTGGGTAGGGGCTGAGTAGTTTCAGGCTTGAGTCCCTTCTGGGCTGTTGTAATATTGCTCCATTCTATTGCTAATTGCGCAGAAAGAGCTTTGTTAGACGCTATACTAATTTGCTGAGTATCTGTTATAATAGTAATGTTACGGAAGTTTGTCTAACCTGCCTTCTTTGCAGCACAGACATTTTTGGATCACACCACCATCTTAGTTCTGGACTAAAAGGTTGGACCAATCAGTAACTCTGGGGACCCTAAAATGGTGTCTGTCCCCAGGGATCTTATGGGAGTAAAATTATGTAGGAATTGTAGTTTTGAGACCGGCACTTAAATGGACCTGGAGGGGAAGCCCTTGCATTGACAGACAAATGGATCAACCAACCGAACCTTTTGGAGCCTGAGGAAAGTCCCAGGCTGTTTGCAGCAGTTGTTAAGTCTGAGTTGGGAGTTGAGTGAACAGCTCAAGACATTCGAGCAGCTGCTCCTACGCAGTTTGCATGGGAGAATTGTGGAAAGGCTAAGTTTGGCCCATCTGCCTGCTGTCCCGGAGAGGGAACTTGTGGATATTTTGGACTGAATCTAAATTGTGAGAGAGAGATTAAAGCCACTGAAATTGTGACCAGGCTTAAACCTGAAGAAGACTGAAGATTTGCTGTACGCGATCGGCTTGTCAGGACACCCATTTACCACTGAACTCCTGGTTTTGCACAGAGACACTGTGATTGCAGCTGGACTGCTATCCGCCTGGTGATATGGTGACTGCTTTACTATAAATGTGCTTTGTGTTGTTAGTGGGTCACGATTTGGTGCCCCACTATTTGGTTGTGCGTTGCTTGCTGGAAGCTGCATCCAGCCTTCTCAGACTAAAAATCTGAACTGTTACCTGTCCTGGGCCTTGTCACACTGGCCCAGCCAGCCCACTCACACCAAAGAGAAAACCATCGATGAGAGACCTGCATGGGGATAAGCTCTCTGCTCAATACCTCAAACAGGGACGATGCCTTGGTGATTCATGTAGGCCATTTCTCCTGGCATTCCAGTTTGTCAATCTGCAGTCTCCGTTTTGTCCATCCTGTGTCCTGTACTGGGTAGCGTGAGTAAACACCAGGGTAGCTCCCTGCAACCTCGCGCTAAATCAAAAGTGTTGTCATCTAATTTAATTGTTTTCTTGTCACAAACTGAGCCATCCGGATCCAGATTACAAACTGTGTGTGGTTGTGCATGCTTCTTTCCATCACAGGGCCCCAATCAGCTACCACGCCGGCCTACCCCGGGCAACGTCCCAGGCTAGCCCACTTTACTTCCAACTGGGTACCCAGAGCGTGTGACTGTGCAGGGACTCTGAAGTGCATGCATCATTGCTTGATTGAATTAGCCTTTAAATCAATCCACCTGATTACACCCCTCCCTTGTTCAAGTCCCCTAAATAAACCAGATCTAACTCTTTTTGCATTTAATCTGACTGTGGTTCCAGTTTGTACCAAAGGCACTGTACTGTTATTTGCTGTGCATAACCTTGTTTTACAGGGGGTCTCCAGGGTCGAACCAGTGGAATCAGCCCTGGTGGTAAGTACAGACTGTGTGGGGATTTGTATGTTGAATAGGGGTTATTGTGAAAGTGTTTACTGTATATTGTCTAGGCCACTAGAGAGGAAAGAGGGGGGTTACAGTGTCCCAGAGGGCTGTACCCAGGTTAGTCTTCCTACCAACAACATTGTCCTCCGGGTGGAGGCACCTGTTTCAGTACCCAGACCCCTTAACCTGAAACTAGCCAAGCAGGCAGGGGTAGTAGCTCTTGGGATAGCGCCACCTAGGGGTTACACTTGGGACAATGATTTGACCTTTCTTGTGGTTTAATTGCAGAGTGGTTTACCATTTTCTCGTAGTGGTTGTAATGAAGTTTATCAGTGTGGGGTGTATCCTGTAGATTTGTAAACACTCAATGATCCAGGAGCATGAGATACTGTCAAATGCATTTTTGTAGTTGATCCATGCTACACTAAGGTTTCAGCAGTTATTGCAGCTCTCCATTATGGCTTTGGTCAACAGAAGATGGTCCTTTGTACCATATGATTTTCTTTCATTGCCTTTTTGTTCTAGCGTCATGCGCTTATTACAGTTTAAATGGTTGTAGACTCTATCTGTATCAATTCCAGTGTATAGTTGATATGTTGTTGTCCAACAGGTTATTGGGCAATAGTACTTGGGGGGGGCTGGCAGGCTCAGATTTGATAAGAAGTATGGTATTCTCTGCTGTTAGCCAGATGGGTGCCAACTCAGAATGTGCCTATTCATAGTTTTTACTGGTGGCTAAATCATGGTGTAGAGATGTTAGTACATTTAGCCAGAAGTTGGGCACTGTATCGGGACCCAGAGTTTACAAGTCTGGGACCTTCCTTAATGTTGCTTTTATCTCCTTAGCTGTTACATCAGGCCACTCCCGATGGTAGTGTAATTTATTAAACTATCTTTTATTTCCGGTATCCACTTTGCATCCTTATTACTTTCAACTGGGTCTTCGTAGATGCTTCTTCACAATTCCCCAGTTTCTTTATTTTCTGGTGGTGGTGTTACTTTGGTTGTTTTCTTTTCCAGCTCCCTATAAAATCTATTTGGTTGTTCTCTATACCATCTGTTTTGTGTTTTTTTTTTCTTTGTTCTTTTCCACATATATCCTGTGTTTCTTGGTTTGGGAAGAGATCTTGAGTTTTAATGCAGTGTTTTTCCTCTGATTCCATCCACTTTCCTGAGTACTTCCATTGGTTGATTTCTCTTTCTAAACTCCTCCAGCAGTGATACTTCTAATCTTAACTCCTTAATTGTGATCTCTAACCACTTTTTTCATGGTGGCATGCTACATTTTCTTTTTATTTTCCTTCTTAAATCTTTGCTTTTCTAACAGTATTCTACCTGTTATTAGTCTGGCTACATAACAGCATACTATGTTAATCTCAGTTGCATAAAATGAACATATGAAAGGCCAGCAAAAACAGGCCACATGATCTATCGAGTCTGCATGATTGTGCAGCTAGCCCCTCAATTTGAAGCTGAATCCCAAGGCATCCTTTGAATGGCAGAGAAAGGGGAGATATTGCTGATGGAGGACCTGAATATGCCAGATGTTGACTGGAGCACCTTTGCTGCAGCCACATCCAAGAGCAGGGCCATTCTCGATGCCCAACAGGTGGCATGCCTCAGACAGCTAGTTTTGGAACCCGCTCGCGAGAGAGCAATCTTAGACTTAGTACTCTCAAATGGGGACGGAGAGAGGATCTCTGATCTTGAAGTGGGTAGTCATCTGGGAACAAGTGACCACCAGTGTGGTTCACGATAAACTTAGCTGTAGAGTCAAGCCACACAAAAGTGTACTGGACTTCAGGAGGGCTGATTTCGTCAAAATGGGAGAGTGCCTCAGAAAAGCACTAGCAGTCAAGAAGGTGGGGTGGAGCAACAATGGGGAAACATCAAAACCGCCATCACAGTGGCAACAAGCCTTTGTCTGAAGCAAATAAACAAATCAAAATGAAAGAAAAAAACACTATGGTTCTCAAAAGAAGTGGCGGGGAAGGTAAGGAAGAAAAAGACAGCATTCAGGAAGTATAAGGAAACACAGAAAGAGCAGGACAGAGAACTGTACCAGTTAAAGCAGAAGGAAGCGGGGAAGGCAGTCAGAATAACAAAGGCCCAAACCAAGGAAAAGATAGCCCACTCAGTTAAGAAGGGAGATAAAACCTTTTATAGGTACATTAGGGAGCAAAGAAAGACTAAGGCAGGGATACTAAGGCTGAACAAAGAGGAAGATGGTTGAGCAGAGAGTGACAGTGAAAAAGCAGGGATACTGAATGAATACTTCTGCTCAGTATTCACAATGGAAAAGCAGGGGGAAATACCTAATCTGGTCAATAGAAGCACTCTGGATAGAGGGGTTGATATTAGTCCTTTCACAGAAGAAAGGGTTCTGAAAGAACTCTTAAAACTGAAGGTGGATAAAGCAATGGGACCTGATGGGATTCACCCCTGAATTCTAAAAGAACTAAGGGAAGAACTAGTAACACCACTGACTACCCTTTTTAATAAATCATGGGAGGATGGTGTGGTACCTGAGGACTGGAGGAGGGCGGATCTGATTCCCCTTCACAAAAGTGGAAGCAAGACAGAGGCAGGAAACTACAGACCTGTCAGTTTGACCTCCGTGGTAGGGAAAATGATGGAATCACTTCTGAAGGAAAGAACTGTTGAGTACCTAGAGGCCAGTGGGGCACAGGACCCAAGGCAGCATGGATTCACAGCAGGAAGGTCGTGTCAGACAAATCTAATTGATTTCTTTGGGTGACCAAAGCAGTAGACCAGGTAGGGGCTGTGAACATGGCCTACCTAGACTTTAGCAAGGTATTTGACACAGTCCCACACAAAAGATTAATAAACAAATAGCCAGCCTGGGAGTGGGTCCCAGGGTGGTAGCCTGGGGAAAACATTGGTTGGACAACAGGATAAAGCAAGTAATAGTAAATGAAGTCCACAATGAAGAAAGGAGGGTTACTAGTGGGGTACCGCAGGGTTTAGTACTGCAGCCGGTCCATTTTAATGTCTTTATAAGTGACATTGCAGAGGGACTGGAAGGGAAAGTATGTTTCTTTGCAGATGATACAAAGATCTGCAACAGGGTTGATATGCAAGGTGGGGTAGAAAGGATGAAAAGGGACTTGGAAATGTTGGAGGAATGGTCAAATGTATGGCAGCTTAGATTCAATGCAAAGAAGTGCAAAGTAAAGCACCTGGGAAACAAAAACCCAGGAGAAGAGTACACAATGGGGGGGTGAGATAATGACAACAAAAATGGAAAGGGACCTGGGGGTAGTCATATCAGATGACCTAAAGGTGGGCCAGCAATGCGAGAAGGCAATAAGGAGGGCTGGGGGGATACTGGGATGCATAGGGAGAGGCATCACTAGTAGAAAACAGGAAGTTGTTGGCCCTATGTACAGACAGTTGGTAAGACCACATCTGGAGTACTGTGTACAGTTCTGGAGACTCCCATCTCTGCAAAGACATAGACAGGGTGGAGGCTGTCCAGAGGAGGGCAACCAAAATGATGCAGGGTCTGCATCAGAAGACATATGAAGAAAGACTAAAGCAACTAAAGATGTATAGCCTCAAGGAAAGGGGGGGGGACATGATATAAACTTTTGAATACCTCAAGGGAATCAACAAAGTCCAAGAGGGTAGCATCTTTCAGAAAAAGAGATGTGCAAAAACAAGGGGGAACAATTGGAAGATAGAGGGGGGACAGCTCAGAGGTAATGTGAGGAAGTATTTCTTCACAGAGAGGGTTGTGGATGCATGGAACAGCCTTACTGAGGAGGTTGTAGAGTCAAAAACAGTGGGGGAATTCAAGAATGCATGGGACAGACATAAGGCAATTCTGGGGGGGTAGGAGGAAGTAGGCTGTTGGTTAACTAGGATCTGCAGCTTATCCATTAGGTAGGGAAATGGGCAGACTAGGTGGGCCAATCGGTCCTTATCTGCCATCAAATTCTCTGTTTCTACCCAACCCTCCCTCTCCTCCCCACAGTCATTCCCCCCTCACTCTGTCCCAACCCCTCTTGAAGCAGCCCACCATCCTACAGGAAACCACCTCCTCAAGTAGAGTGTTCCACTTGTCCACCACCCTCTCTGGGAAATAATTTTTATTTAATTTTATTTAGTTTTTGTTTACCGGGTAGGTGCACTAACCAGAAAGACTATTTTCAGGCATGACCCGGGAGAGTACAAAGACAAACTTCAAGGAACAATGATACATAGTGCAAAGTACAGGAACAGTATGATACATAGTACAAGTTACATATCAGCAGCAATGTGACAAAAAATTTAGGTAGTTAGGCCAAAAACAGGCATTTAAAGGAAAATTACACCCAAAACTTGAAAAAATATATGCTGTGCAGAGTGTTTTAATTTGTATGTGAAGTTCTAGTGTTTCCTTCCCTCTGACTGGTATTAGGAGTTTCTCCTAAATTAGCCTGCTAGCTTTAGTGTAGTTTTACGACCCCTGGAGATCTCCACATCAAATAGCTTTATTGCATTTCTTTGTCCTACAATACACCTTGTTTCATGTGATGGTGATGTAGCAGAGACCATAAATCCAGCAGAAAGCACTGCATTACAATCAGTTCACAACAGAGATGGCTATATTTTAAAATCTGTAGAATTCAGCTTGGTGACCACCCTCATCCTAAAGGTTTTACTGTCCTGAAAAACTTTGCTGCTGGTAATTTTTGTGCAGCTTGTAAAGCTTCCAATATATTTAGTTTGTTTGGCATGTGTGTGCTGAATGTTGGGTCTCTCTTACATCACAGTCACATGAGACAAGATGCACTGTGGGAACAAGAAATACAATTACGTTATCAGGTATGAAGATCCCCAGAGGTCATAAAACTAGCATAAAGCTGGCAGGCTAATTTGGAAAAAACTCCTAATACCAGTCAGAGGGAAGGAAACACTAGAACTTCACATACAAATTAAAACACTCTGCACAACATATATTTTTTCAAGTTTTGGGTGTAGTTTTCCTTTAAGTTAATGTAAGTCAAAATACAATCGGGTCAAAATAGGAGATTGAGGTAGGAAGACCAAAGTACAGCATTAGTATTTACACAAGACAATACATTAAGGTCAAATTATGTGACCAGGCAACTGTGCAAGTAAATAAGGAAATAGGGAGCTGTGGAAGCGATAGCCAACAGGTAAAGATAGATAAAGGGAGGAGCATGGGAGAAAGGTGGGGAAGGATGGTTGGATAACCTGGAAGGCAGAGGAGGAAGTGGGGAGAATGAAATGAAAGAAATGAGGAAGTGAAAGTTTAGAGGGAGAGCTTCACTGACTGGGGAGGGCCCTAGGCTCCTAGATATTGACAAGTGGAGGGCAGGATTAGAGAGTAAGGGTTAGGGTGGTTTGAAGCAGGAGCATGTGTAGGAGGAGAGGAGATAATGTTGAAGTTATTTCTTAAAGGAGTTGTGAGATACAGATTGGCATAGGGTTACAGGAAGTGAGTTCCAGAAGTAGGGTGCATGACAGGCAAAGGCATGACCACCTTTATTGGTGCGATGTCTTGGGATGAGGACGGGGATATTTACCGCGGAGTGCAACACATAGTTGGTTTTCTGGTAGGGAAGGAGACAGGCCAGTGAATTTGGGATACGGGATCTGATAATGTTGTCAGTAATGGACCCAAGCATGTAGAACCTTAGTTCCAGTGGTGGAAGCCATCCTAGATCCGAGCAAAGGAGACAATGATGTTTGAGCCGGGGGGAAGCTGGATGCAAAGCGACAGATGTTATTGTAAGTAACGTCCCACTTACAGAGACTCAAATTGCTGGCAGAGGCAAACGTAGCAACCCCGTGAGAGAGGGAAGTAGTACCCCTCGGGCTATAGCGAGTCTAGTTGAAGGAATGAGTGCATAGCTTGTTCGGCAGGCGATTCCTAGTTTGCAGTGAACCTGCTTACGAACAGTATGAATGTGGAGGTCAAAACTCAGGGATGGGTCAAGAGTGACCCCGAGATACTGGAATGAATTAACCACTCCAACAGATGAGCCATCAAGGAAGGAGATATTAAAGTGTATTTGGGAGTGTTTTAGCTTGGGACTGGAGCCAAATAACACAGCTTGGGTCTTTGCTGTGTTCAGTACTAGTTTTTGATTCACTAGCCACTGTTGTAAGAGCTGATAATCACTGGAGAGTTTTATGTTTATGTCCTTGACGTTATTTGAACTGCAGTACATAACAATGTCATCCACTTATAGTAGGAAGCAGCTGCTGAGGAGATTTGTGGTAATACTATTAATGAAAACAGTGAAAAGCAGAGGACCTAAGATAGACTCTTGAGGTACACTGATGTTGATTGTAGCCTTGTCGGAGAGGGTGAAGTTGAATTTCACGTATTGAGACCTATCAGACAGAAAGCTATCAAACCAGTTTACAACATTTAGCATGAAACCTAGGGTGTTTAGAGTAGCAATGAGGATGGAGTGGTCAACGAGGTCAAAAGCCTTAGTCATATCAATAAAAATGGCCCCAGTGAGCCTGTCCGAGTCCATAGCCACTAAGGTGTCAGATGTGAGTTTCAGTAGTGCAGTGGTGGTACTATGACCCTTGCAGAAACCATGTTGTGCATTAGTTAGGAGGTCGTGTTCCAATAGAAAGTCAGTGGTCTGGGCAGCAACTATTTTCTCAAGAATTTTACTGAGAACAGATAGGATGGCAATGGGACAGTAATTCAATGGGTCAAGTGGGTTACCTTTTTTGAAAACGGGGGTAATTCTGGCAGTCTTCCAAATATCCGGGACAGAACTCTGACACAGAGAGAGGGTAAAGATTTTAGCAAGGGGAGCTGCTATGTAGGGAGCAGCCAATTTTAGGAGCTTGGGTTCCAAGTTATCAGACCCAACAGCTGTATGCTCCGAGATGTTTCTTAAGTGTCAGAGAACCACACTAGTTAGGATGGACTTGAAATGGAAAGTAGGCTTGGAGGACTTAACAGGTAAGATGGAATTAGATGAAGTATGAAAAGTGGAGGTACATTGGGTAAGGTCAGCAAACTGGGTCTCCTGATTTCCCCTCCTGAATTTTCCCCTCTACGATCTCAGTTGGTGCCCTCTAGTATCTCTCCCCTTCTGATCCAGAATATCTCTTCTGTATTAGTCTTGTTTAGTCCCTTCAGATAGGTCTCAATCATGTCTCCCCATCCCTCCCTCCAGGGAATACGTGTTAAGCCTGTTCAGCCTTTCTTCATAGGAGTTCCCCTCCAAATCCTGGATCATCTTAGTTGCTCTATGCTGCATGCCCTCCAACAGTCTGATGTCCATCTTCAGAAATGAGCACCAGTACTGCATGTAGTATTCCAGGTGTGGCCTGACCAGGAGAAGGATCACCTCACTACTTCTAGAGGAGATCCTACTTGCTATACAGCCCAGTATTTTGTTGCCTTTGCTGCTGTCTTCCTGCACTGAGCAGAGTTGTTCATATTCCATGTTATAATCACCCCTAGATCCTTTTACCCCTCTATGCTCCCCAATTGTACCTCTCCCAGTTGATAGCTCCTCCTCTGATTCTTAGCTCTGAAGTGCAGTATGTTGCACTTTTTGGCACTGATCCCCAACTGCCATGTTTCTGAGCACTCCTGTAGTTTAGTCAGGTCTCCCTGCAATCTCCTCTACCCCTTGATGCCATCCACCACAGCTCCCATTTTGGTATCATCTGCAAACAGACTGATCTTTCTCTGGGTTCCATGTAAGATATCTTCTATGAATACCCCAAACAGCACTGGTCCCAGTATCGATCCCTGTGGCACTCTGCTTATTACTGCTCTTGGCAATGAGAGTTTCCATTCCACCACCACCCTTTTCTGCTTGCCCTTCAGCCAATTAGTGATCAATTTAACCATCTTAGTACTCACCCCTACATACTCCTTCCCCCCGCCAGCCTCCCATGTAGCATGGAACTGAAGGTCTTGCTGAAGTCTAAGTACAGGACATCCACTGCATGGCCCCTGCCCAGTTCCCTGGTCATCCAATCATAGTACTCATTCAGGTTTGTCTGACAGGATCTGCCTGAGACAAACCCATGTTATTGCCTGTCCTGGAGACCACTGTCCTTTAAAACTGTTACAAGTCTCTCTTTAAGGATTGTCTCCATGAGCTTCCCCACAACTAATGTGAGGCTCACCAGTCTATAGTTACTTGGATCATCCTTTGGGCCACCTATTCCTCTGAATGGTTGGAATTTCTTGTTTGTTTTATTAGCTTCTATCCACTTGTGTTGTATGCAATTTTTGCAACCTTTCTCTTTAATATGTTTTAATAAATGTCAGTTTCAATTAAATCCATCAGGTCTTCTTTCATGTTTTCTTCCTCTTGATTGAGGGCTGTTCTTGTATTCTGCCGTTCCTGCTCTTCCACTCTCTGTATGGACTGAACTGGGATGTTGGTTGTTTTACTGAACCCCTGCCTGGTGTTCACTTTGCTGAATGTCTTTATTGAGTATACCTTGTTTGGTTTCTTGTGACTGTGTTTGTTGTGCAATTGTTTGCTGTAGTTTAGTTTATTTGTTCAGCAAAAAGCCATTACAAAATACATATATCATTCATATGACAAACAAGTGTAATACAAAACCTATCTCAATATAAGTAGCATAGATCTCACATCAGTATACACAAGGTGAAAGAGTCTAACATGTTTCAATATAAGAAAAATAGCAGGACAAGAGGACACAGCATGAGATTAGAGGGAGGCCGATTAAGGGGTAATGTGAGGAAGTTTTTTTTCACAGAAAGGGTGGTGGATGCATGGAATGGCCTACCTCAGGAAGTAGTGGATATGAATACAGTGCAGGGCTTCAAACAGGCATGGGATAGGCATAAGGGAGCAATACAGATGAGTATGAATAGATAGGCAATTGACAGAGCAAAGGCCTATGGCACATTCATAAGGTAGAAAAAGAAATGGGCAGACTAGATGGGCCTTGCAGTCCTTATCTGCCATCAACTTCTATGTTTCTATGTAATAAATACACAGGATAAAATTATTTATTTTATTTCGTTTTCGTTGACCGAGTAAGTGCATGAGACAAATCCTGCCTACTTTCAGGCATGACCCGGGGGAGGGGGATACAGATGAATGCCAACTGACTTTGAACCAGATTAAGCTGTTGGTGGTATTTTTAGTGAATGTAGGAAATTTGGCCATGACACCGGGGAAATTCCCCTACTCTTTTTGATAAGTGCCATGGGATCTTTAACATCCACCTGAACTACCACCAATCCAGGCAGATGGGACCTTGGTTTAACATCTCATCCGAAAGATGTAATTCACTGTGTTCTTACATCATATAACTATCTAGTGTACTCCCCCAAATAATAGTAACAATTTCAGAGGCTATTATCTTATTCAATCATTATGGCTGGCTATTTCTTAGTGACAGTATTTTCCAACCTTGGCCCTTTTTGTTACTTAAACCCAAAAGACCCTATCTAGAAAGATTTAAATTTAAACACTCTTTTTTTTTTATACTTTCTATTTTTTACCCCCTTCTCACCACTGCATATGAACTTCCTCAGGGATCTCCTAGGCTGTAGTCCCCTAATCCTTCACTGGGTACCTCTTGTGGTGCCACTCAGACCTGCCTCCATTGTGCCTTGGCCTACCCCCCCCGGGCAGGGAGGAGGGGGCCCCAAATTCAGCCCTCCAGTTCCATTAGTGTGCGTACTGGTTGTGGCATCCACTGAGAGCCTGGTTACGGGTTATCTGTGGCAGCCGGGTCCTGTCTCTAGCCCCTGTGGTGGGGTTTTTCCTTGCTTCTCTGCCCCCCTTAGGACGTCAACATGCATGGAGAGCCAAGGAGCGGAGCACGTGACAATGCTCCACCTCCCAGCTGACGTCCCCCTCCCTCTTTTTAATGCTGCACCCTGTTGCACCTCCACCTGTGGTCACCCAGGTGGTGGTATAACGGCAGGACAAGCATCCCACCCTCCCCAGAGGACAGCAGCCACTGGGCGCTCAATCCTTCTCCCCCCAGCCCCCCAGCTGATCCTCTGGCTACCCAGGGTGCTGGCGCCATAAGGGGTAGCCCTACTACTGCACCGGTGGGCCGGCCATGCATTTAAATGCTCTTGATGATATATCATGTTTCTTTTCCTTATTTTAGTGATTTCAATTAAGTACTGTATACAGCAAGTTTAATTATCATATCAACATTTTCAGAGTTAAATAATAGGTCCAGCAGAAATCTAGGAGGAATATTAGATATACCAATTAATTTGCTTAAATATTTAATTCAAACATGCAGGACACTGTAGTCACTAGGGTGGTTATTTCAATCAGCAATGCTCCCTTTGTTCTTTTTTCTTGTATTGCAATATCAGGTTTTTCTCGCTTCCACTTTCTTGGCTGTTGGTATTGGGTGATCCCATGTGATCATTACTTCTTCATTCTCTGTGATTCTTTGTGGTTCATGTTTCCAGTGTTTCTTTGCTACCTGTATGTTATAGTGTTTGCACAGTTTCCAGTGAATCAATCTTACTACATTGTTGTGTCTTTCGGTATACAGGCTTTCTGCCATGAGTACTTCTCATCTAGTCAAGAGATGCGCAACTGTTTCTAATTCTGTACTATAGAACCTGTACTTGTCTGTTTCTCCTGTTTTTTTTCTACTGATCTTATGACCCATCTTGTGCATAGTCCACTATCTTGTGCTGCTATTATCAATCTGTCATCTCTTGACCTAAATTCACCTCTTTTTAACCAGTCATGAGTTAGGGCTTGATCGACCTGTGGTTATTCCAATAGCTCCCTGTATTTTCCACTTTTCCCCTGTGTGAACTCGCTGATGGCTTATCAGATGACTTTTTTGGGCAAAAGACTTGTTACATTGATCACATTTATATGGTCTCTCCCCTCTGTGACCTCGCTGATGGCGTATCAGCTGACCTATTTGGGTAAAACTCTTGTTACACTCATCACATTTATATGGTCTCTCCCCGGTGTGAACTCGCTGATGTTTTGACAGGTCAGTCTTCTGGGCAAAACTCTTCTCACATACATTACAGTTATATGGTCTCTCTCCTGTGTGAACTCGCTGATGTTGTAACAGGGCACTCCTATAGGGAAAACTCTTGTTACAGTAAGTACATTTATATGGTCTCTCCCCTGTATGAACTCGCTGATGGCTTATCAGCTGACATATTTGGGCAAAACTCTTCTCACATACATCACATTTATATGGTCTCTCCCCTGTGTGAATTTGCTGATGTCGTAACAGGGCACTCTTAAGGGGAAAACTCTTGTTACAGTCAGTACATTTAAATGGTCTCTCCCCTGTGTGAACCCGCTGATGTCTTATCAGCTGATTTTTTTGGGCAAAAGTCTTGTTACACTCAGTACATTTATATGGTCTCTCCCCTGTCTGAACTCGCTGATGTTTTAACAGGTCACTCTTCTGGGCAAAACTCTTCTCACATACATCACATTTATACGATCTCTTCCCTGTGTGAACTACCTGATGCCGTAACAGGACGCTCTTACGGGCAAAACTCTTGTTACAGTCAGTACAATTATATGGTCTCTCCCCTGTGTGAACTCGTTGATGGTTTATCAGCTGATTTTTTTGGGCAAAACTCTTGTTACACTCAGTACATTTATATGGTCTCTCCCTTGTGTGAACTCGCTGATGTTGTAACATGGCACTCTTATAGGAAAAACTCTTTGCACATTCATCACATTTATATGATCTCTCCCCTGTGTGAACAAGCTGATGATGTAACATAGCAAGCTTATAGCAAAAACTCTTTGCACATTCATTACATTTATATGGTCTCTCCCCTGTGTGAACTCGCTGATGGCATATCAGCTGACCTATTTGGGCAAAACTTTCATTACATTCATCACATTTATATGGTCTCTCCCCTGTGTGAACTTGCTGATGTCGTAACAGGGCACTCTTATGGGAAAACTCACATTACAGTCAGTACATGTATATGGTCTCTCCCCTGTGTGAACTCGTTGATGGCTTATCAGCTGATTTTTTTGGGCAAAACTCTTGTTACACTCAGTACATTTATATGGTCTCTCCCCTGTGTGAACTCGCTGATGTTTTAACAGGTCACTCTTCTGGGCAAAACTCTTCTCACATACATCACATTTATATGATCTCTTCCCTGTGTGAACTACCTGATGCCGTAACAGGACACTCTTACGAGCAAAAGTCTTTGCACATTCTTCACATTTATACGGTCTCTCCCCTGTATGAACTCGCTGATGTGTTAACATGTCTTTCTTCCAGGCAAAACTCTTTTCACATACATCACATTTATAAGGTTTCTCCCCTGTATGAACTCGCTGATGGCTTATCAGTTGACTATTATGGACAAAATTCTTGTTACATTCAGTACATTTATACGGTCTCTCCCCTGTGTGAACTCGTTGATGTTTTAACAGGTTATACTTATTGGCAAAACTCTTCATACATTCATCACATTTATACGGTGTCTCTCCAGAGTGAATTCGCTGATGTTGTTTTAGGTGACTCTTCAAGTCTAAACTCTTGTTGCATTCAACACATTTACATGGTCTGTCTTCAGAGTGAACCTGCTGATGTTTTATTAGGTTATCCTTTTGGCCAAAACTCCTGTTGCACTGATCACATTTATGTGGGCTCTCCCCGGGGTGAATTTGCTGATGCTTCAAGAAGATACTCTGGGCTGTAAAATGCTTGTCACATTGAGCACATTTATATGGTTTCTTGTGGATTTGATGTGTTATAGTTTTATGCAGCACAGCAAAACTCTTGTCAGTACATTTAATTGCACTTAGGTTGCTTACACTCCCCTGATATTTGGTACATTTCAATTGCCCCTCTCCTTCATGAACCTGTTGCTGTTCAGTGATGAGATGTAGATCATGGAAACTCTTCCTACGCGGAGCATACTGGTGGGATGCATCTGTTGTGTGACTCAGCTGGCAATTCTCGAGTAATGATTGCTGGCACCAAGTTTCATTGCACTCAGACTTCCTGCCAACTAGTAATAGATATTTAATATTTTCTTACAATAAGGAAACAAATGTGTCAGTTGTTTTTCTTTAATCTTTTCAAAAGCTCCATCAACTTTCCTGAGATTTAACCTCACAAATGTGTGTTTAAACTTTCAAATTTTAAAACTTTTAATTACATTATTTTTCAGTGGCATTTCAATTTATTGTTTTTATTATTATTCATAGAATGGATCTGACCAATTCTGCCTTCTCACTGGTCTAAACCTGGTCACAAAGGAGTATGCCAACAGGTAACAACAAAATTGCAGGAGGGGTATGCTAACCAAAAACAGTAATGAAACAGAACAAAAGATGATTAAACAACTCAAACAGAACTTAGAAAATTTCCAGCAAAGAAAAACATTAAAATACATTTTCAGAATGCAAATAGAACCCGGAGTCAGAGTAACACAGAGTAAAATATAAACCCGTATATATCCCCAACCTGAGTAAAAAATAAAAATCACATTCTTTAAATGCAGGCAGTAACCAAAGTCAGAGATAGCACATTACATTGGCAGCTACCCCCTCCCCAGAGGAGAGCAAATCACATTGTTTAATGTAGGTGGTCATGAGACAGTCAGAATACAATGCAGCTGCAACTACCCCCTTCTCTGAGGAGATAAAAAAAATTATCACATTTTTGAAATGCCATTGCCAGTGACAATGCAATGCAAATATTGATTGACTCTGGTGACTATCAGCATGATACAAATGTGATTCCTTTAAGTAAAAAAAAAGTAAATTTTTATCATGCAGATTGTCATCAGAGCTGGTCACATTGAAACTGTATTCTGACCGAGTGGCTCTGATAACTACCTGCATTACAAAAATGTGATTTTCCCTGAATAAAACACAAAATCACATTTTTAAAATGCAGACAGTTACCAAAGTCAGGGCAACATCCCCCCCCCAAAAAAAAAAAACCCAACTAAATAATAGTTTGTATTCTTTATTTATTTGAAATTACTCCAAGGGGATAACCCCATGAACTATAGGATCTCATTTTCATGGTGGTCCCAGAGAGGACAGTTGCAGCAGTCAGAAGGTTCACATAGTCCAGCAGAAAAAGTTACATATTGGCCCAGATATTCAAACTGCGCCACAAAGTAGCGCAATAGCAGCAGCAGGCGCAAGTCCAGTGCGCCCATGTGCAACATGCACGATATTCAAACACTGCGCAGGTCAAGATGCGCCTGCGCCACACAACTGAATATCACGCCAACTGCGCCATGGCACAGCCAGGGATGCACAGTGGTGCAGGTCTGATGTGCAATAGCACAACCAGGGATGCGCAGTGGAGCAGGGTAGCAGCACATCAGCACAACCAGGGATGCACAGGGACAGGATGCAGGGGTCTACCACTCATGGTAGATATGGGCAGAGGAGCACACAGCAGAACAGACATCTCCCCCCACACCCCATGCACCACACAATCTGAGGAAAGCTGGAAGAATCACCGGCCCATGGACACCGGCAACAAACCCACAGCCGGGGCATGGTGCCCCAGCACACCTCCTGGCAAGCTGTGACCAGCACACAAGGATGTCCAGCCACCCCATGCCACACCATCCCACCAATGCAGAACACACCCTGCACCATGATCCCCAGACACCCTGCACAGAAGTAGCGCCCAACAGTGCAGGATACCCCATGCATGCCACCACTCCCACTGTGGCAATGCAACCCTGTGCACCATGGAGCCATGCAAGGCAGCCCCACCGCGAGCAACCTGCTGCAGGCAGCAGCAGACAGTGATGCAACAACTGCATACACAGTGCCGCTCTGCACATCCCCCCCGAGGTACAGCTGATAGACCGACCATGCGTCGGCACACGAGGTACTCCACATGCGACAGGGCATGCCCCGGATCCCACCACCAGTGGTACAGCACCCTGCACAACCTCCCAAGGACACACCCTGTCACAGCATTGGCCACAACAGCCAGCAAAGATACCCATAGTGTTGCATGGAAGCATGCGCCACACAGGATGCAACACAGTGCATGGACAAACACCCACCCATACCCAGGGGCACACCAACACAGGGACACAGTAGCGGGTCAACAAAGCCACTGGAGTGTGGCCACGGCAGTCATGTACACATGGCCAGCACCCCTCCATGGCACAGGTATGCCAGCCACCCTGCGCAGGCACCATGAAGCAGTATGCCACCAGCATGTGGCTGGAGCACATGTGACAGACAGTGAGCACATCCCCTGCAACAGACACAAGTGATAGCATAGAGGGGGGACAACAACAGTGGAGGCCACAGTGCCACCAGAGGCAAGCGTGCACCATACCGGTGACAGGAGGCAACCCGGCATTGTGCCGGGTACAGTGGTTGTCCAGCATGGACAGCCACCACTGACATGCCAGCAGAACGTGCAGATCACAGACATGCAAGGGTGTCAGCTGCACAGGCATAGACGGTCTGACAGGGGCGCCATGGACACAGTGCATGCACCATGGATCACTGCACACAGTCATCTAGTGCACAGGGAACAACACACAAACCACAGACAGTGACTGATACCTATGCCCACACCATAGGCGGTTCCCCTCCGGACAGACGCCCATGCCTGCACCACCTCTGACACCATGCACACCACTGCAGCTGAGGACCTGTAGCCTGCTGCAAATCAGAGGCCACCACAGTAGGCATAACAAAATAAATGTTTTATATAAAGGTCCAAACAACAATATGCAGTTATTTACATAAGGTTGGAGAGGGCCACATACCAGGTGGGGGTGGGTAAGGGGCAGGGGTGAACAAATGGAAGAGGGAAGAAGGGATGTGAGGGTGGGTCCGGGGGGTAGAGTTAATCTGGGGGCTTGGAGGGCTTAGTGTCCTTTCCGCTCCCCGCTTCTGTGGTGCCTCCTTGTCCTCCGCCTGCGGACACCACGCTGCTCCAATCACTGGAGTAACTCCAATGATGCCCTCGCAATCTGCAGGTGCTCCTGCATGGCCCTCTCGAGCTGCATCAGCCACCGTCCGCCTAGAACAAGGGAGCAGAGTCAAAATGTGTGAATGTCCATCCCCTGCAGCCCACCCATTGAGCATTGCATACTGCCTTGGGCCATGCCCCTGTGATGGTGTGCGACCACCCACAGTGATCGAGTACAAAAGACCTGCCTACCCAGGCGCACACAGCCATGCGGACTGCTGCACACACCCACCACCCAAATCCCGCCCAGCACCACCATGGCTGTACAGTGACATGGCTATGCGGTGCAAAGGCAGTGGCACAGCCATATACCCAGTGCATGCATGGACCACTAGTGATGCACACCCACACATGCAGTGCCACAGGACAGTGCAGAGTGTCCCATGTGGCGTGCATGTCAGTGGTGTCAATGGATGGTGGCCATGCCCCACTGCCTACCCTGCAACACAGCTTGCACAGAATATCCTGGAAGGAAGGCACTCACATTCATCGGCTGGATCTAAGCACTGTTGCAGGATGGGACCGGCAGCCTGTGGCTGTTGCCCTGCATCTCCTTCCTCCTGGCTTTGCTGTGCCTCCCTGGCTCTTCACTGCTCCTCAGGGCCTAGGGTGCAAACATGGAGAGGGGAACATCAGTACAAACCCGTAGCAAAGGCATCCCCCGGATGTGTGCGATCCCACACAGCCCAGCCATGCCACAACCCCACCACTACCACCACCACCAACACTGGACGGCCCACCCCCCCGTGTGGTGGACACATGCCCACTGCAATACCCGTATGGATGCAACCAGTGTATGGATGGAGCGCCAACCTGGACGTGGCACTGTGCCTCACCTGGCGCGTGCCCGTAGGTGGGCAAGCCTGTCTGGGTCCCTCTGCTGGAGGTCCCCATAGTGGTGGCGACACTGCTCTGCTGTTTGGCCGATTTCTGTGGCCTCTTCAAGTGCCACTGCAACCTCCTCCCAAACTGCACTTCTTGCCCTGTCCAGGGGGTCATCCCCAAACAGGGCCCCAGCATCGGGCTCCACAATGGCCACCAAATTGGCCAGCTCCACTGGGCTCCAGACAGAAGCTCTCCTCCTTGCCATCACAGCTTCAGGTAGGATAACAAAATGGCGCTCTGTAGCGCACGTCCGCCACGTGCAAGTGCTGCGTGGTACAGCATGATAGGGGTGCACCCATGAAGACGCATGGTGCCTAGGGGGCAAAGTTCGACCACAGGGTCAAGGGTCTCTCGTGCATGGACCACCACAGTGCGATTGGGACTCCCTGCGTGTAGCATGGTTAGGTGCCTGTGTGAGATGCCCTGCAGTGGCCTACCATGCTGTGGCACCATGGCGCCTATGGTGCTCCAGGGCACGAGCGCCATACATGTAAACAGCGCACTTGCGCCACTGGCACAGTGGTGGCCGTGCCCTGCACTGCCTCCCGTGCTGAGCACATCAGCAGCATGGCAGGCGTCGGTGTCAGCACCCCGGGCATGCACCATGCGGTGCCTACTGTGCACATCACAGAGCTGCTCCTGTGCCTGAGCACGCTCAATACAATTGCGCAAGGTGCAACAGCACGATATTCAGCCAGCATATGCAAATCAGCTCATCAGCAATTCCATGGTGCAGCTACTACATTAGCATCCACTTAAAGTTGTGCCTCGCCTCATTTGCATGCCTTGCGCTATATAAATGCGACATGGGGCTGCAGAGGCCATAGTTTGGTATTGCAGTCTATTGTGGTGGGTTGTATGCTGTTTGGAAGTGTGGACTATGGTGTGTGTGGGAGATGCATGGGACTGTACATTGAAAGGTAACACCTGTCATTCAGACAGGCTCTATAATGACCGAACGTGAGGAAGAGGAGGAACAGGGATGTTGGAGGAAGAGGAGGCCCAACTTCACACGGGTGGAAACAGATGCCCTGTTCGAGGCATACCTCGACAGGGAACTGCTGCTCAGCAGACAGCGGGGAACACCACAGGCCCGTGCTGCGGCATGGGGTGAGGTTGCGCATGCCGTGAACCAGCATGGCAGTCACCAGCGGTCCATGCAGGAATGTAAAAAGAAGGTCGGCACAGACTGGAGGAGAATTAAGGACAAGGTGGCTGCCATCAGGGCAGCATGTGCTGCAACCGGTGGTGGACAGCCGGATGTGCCACGCCTGATGCCACAGGAGGAGCGGCTGGCCGGCAGCATGCAGTGTTGTGCCATAGAGGGCATTCCAGGTGGTGGCTTCCAGATGGGTGGCAGCCCGTCACTGCATGGTAGGTCCTGTGCTGTCACTGTGTGGGAGGTGGGGGGAATGCCACAGGGTAGGGTGGAGACATTAACGCTACTGTGTTCCCTTGCAGCTCCTGAGCATCTACATGGGTCAGCGGTGGTGGATGTGTCCACTGTGGGCGAGGCCCTAGACATGGAGGAGCGCCCATACACCTCCACAGGTGTCCGAGGGTCAGTACCACCGCATATCTGCCTGTCTGTCCGGACTGAAGATGGTGGTGCTGGTGCGGACGAGGCCCTGCCTGTGTCCCAGCGTGACAGCGACCATGGAATCCAGCATGCTGGGACATGGACTGGTGCTGGATCAGGCACCGATGATGATGGATCACACATCCCAGACAATGATACGTGTGGGATGCAGGATGATCCCACAGCAGGGAACGGCATGGGCGTAGCCATGGGTGGTGCCGCCGTGGAGGCCTGCGTGACATCACAGTTCCAGCCTGTGCCTGTATGCCCCAGTGGGGCAGCACTGGTGTGTGTCCAGGCCGGTGGGGCTGTTGCGTCCGCTGTGGCAGCGCCAGAGAGCCCTGGCAATCGGCAGCTGGAGGGGCAGTGCCAGCAGTCGGCAAATGGGGACTGGGGACAGTGTCAGGGGGCGGCGTCAGTGCACTGCATGTGGATGTGCCCAGGCATGGCTCTGGTGTGCAGCACCCAACTTCAAGGGGTGCTGCCCAGCATGGCCATGAACACCATGAGGGACAGCATGCCAATCAGGCGGATGACCTCTGATGAGCACAGCCGCATACTCCAGGATTCAGTGGATCAGCAGTTGCAGCTTGTGACAGCGGTGGATACACTCAGTGCGGTTCTGCACCAGGCAGAGGAGCGGCGCAGCAGGGACCACGGTCTGCTCCTGGTAGGGATCGACCGGCTGCAGGAGGATGTGATCGCTGCCATTGACAGGCAGAGACATGCATTCACAGCTGTCATGGCCACATTGGGCACCCATTTCATTGCCCATGCACCGCAGACACCGCACAGTTACATGTCCACCCCATTCCCGGCATCATGTGACAACTTCCATGTTGACACCAGGTTCGGCTGTGGGCATACCAAGCACGCCCGGCGCAGGCACGCATGGTGAGCTGCAGACCCCTGCGTGAACACGGTCGCGTTCCCGCAGCGTCACCCCTGGGGGACCATCGGTGCCACCCCATGAGGCCAATGGTCAGCCTGGCATGGCTGGCAGGTCTCGGCGGGGCCTCCCATGCATCCGTGGTGGCCATAGCACTGTGCCACATGACTGACCTGTCTCCCACCATGGCCACTGTCTGCTGCTGCCCTGTGTGCAGTGTGTTGTGAACCATACGACGCATGGGTGGGGTACCCGACCCTGCACACACATGGTCCATGTGCACACCATCCCGGCTGCTGGCCACTGTAGCGTGTGCATGATGATGCCTGCGTTGTGCTGTCTGCCAGTGTGCAATGGTGCCCAGCATCTGAGACATGCACAGTGACGGCCACTGGGTGTGGTCATCTGTGGACCTGTGTGTGGCTAGGGGTTGCAGTCGTGGTTGGCGTGCCTTCTACCCCTTGTGCATGTCTTGTGGTGTGTGTGTGGGTGTGTATGTGTGTGTGTGTGTGTGTGTGCGCGCACGCGCATGTCGTGCTTGGCCATGCCCATCCCTGACGGCGTGTGTGGATCCACGTTCAGTCCCATTCACTTGCTGCCATCCACCCCTGGGGTTCATCCATGCCTGTCTGTGGGTTGTGCCCTTGCCATTGATGGTTGCATATGGCCCCGTGACCTACCTGTGTTGGCCGAAGTGCTCCTCTGTGATGGTGTCCCGGTGCAGTTGCGCCATCCTGAACAGGCGGGGGTCCCTTCGCCCAGAGGGTGGCTGCCCATCACCATCTGGACCAGTGTCCTTATCATCCCATCACTGTCCCCTTTTCGGCCTCTCTGGCTATAGCTATGTTGTGCAGGATGCAACAGGCCAGGAATAGCCGCAGGCCTTAGAGGGCTATACTGTAGGGCACCGCCAGACATGTCCAGGCACCAGAAATGTGACTTCAGCATCCCGAACACCCGCCTCGATGATATTACATTGGTGGCATGTGCCTCATTATACCATTGCTGTGATGGGGTTGAGGGACACCGGTATGGTGTGAGCTGCCAGTGACGGAGTGGGTAGCCACTGTCACCTGTGTATAGGGGTGTACATTAGTATGGTGGTCTGCATTGCTCTGTCATGGGCCGTCAAGGCCAGTACCCATGGCACCTCTGACTATGCCTCCCCACATCTGCCCATGTCACCCTGCGTGTTGTGCATACTCACCCACTAGGTGGCCAGTGGGGATGTCCCCACTCTTGAACCTGTGGCACAGTGCAGACTGGTGCCAGATGAAGGTATCATGTGCTCCCCAAGTGCGTGGCAAAGACATTGGTTATGTGCCCTTGGCAGCGCACACCAACTGGCAGTTGATGCTGGTGAATCCCTTGCAGTTCATGTAGGCTACACCATCGGGCCAGGTGGCGTGTGGATGGCCACACAGAGTGCAGTCAATGGCCCGGGCATGCCAGGTATCGTGCTACCCTGTGGAACTGTTGTATGTGTGCTGGGGAAATGGATGTACTCCGAGCATGTGGCAGCAGTGCGCTGAGGATTGCGTGAGTAGGTGTGACACGGCTGACTGGGTTATGCCTGTTGTATCCCTGTTGGTCTCAGGACGGTGCCCGTGGTGAGCAGGCACATGACAGCTGTCACCTTTGTCTCCACTGACAGAGCATGGCTCCGTCGTGTGGGTGTCTGCATCTATCACTGCACAGCTCACAGAGCCACCTCAGGATTGCCCGGTTCAGGCGGTACCTGCCCACAATCTCTGTATTGGTATACTGCTCAAAGGTGATGCGGGCTCGGTACTGCCTGTACAGGGCATACCGCCGACGGGCCCTTCCAAGGCTGCACCCCCCTGCTGCCTGTCTTCTCACACCCTTCATTACTGCCTCCATATGTATGGTGGCACTGGCCATGTCCCTGGCTGTTGTTCCCCCCCGGCAGATATTATCCCATTCCCCCCGCTGTTCTCTGTGATGCTCCTCTGCACGGGTACACCTCCAGCCTTGGCTGTCCTGCCTCGTGCCACTGCCCTCACTACTCTGCAGCACTACCCTGTCTGTCCTGCACACTGTCTTAGGCTCCCACTCCTATCCTGTGTGGTCACAGGTGTGCCCTGTCCTGCTCCTTCTGTGTCCCACTCATTGCTGCCTCTTTGTTATTGCTGCCAGCTTGCTCCCACCTCTGGCTTCCCTGCGTTCTTGCACTCTCTCTTGTTCCTTTTTATTTTGGATCATTTCTGCTATTGCAACTTCCATTAGCTCCCTGATGTGCATGGCGCATGCTGTTGAATATCACACTCGCCATTTATTCATGGTTCCTCCCCTACGGTTGTGCATTCATTACCATTGTGCTCTTGCGCGCATTTGCAACTTGATGGCGCAGCTACCTCCCTGAATATCGCAATGGCACATTTTCGACTTGCGCTGGCGCATCTCTGTTGCGCATGGCGCAACCCCTTTGAATATCTGGCCCACAGAATAAAATATACACAGGAAACACAAACAAGTTCTAAATGTACATGCATCCAAACATTAATCAAAACAAGGCCATCCAGTGTGTTCACTGATTTTTTAATAAAGTCATTTATTTATTTTAGTTTTTGTTGACTGGGAAAGGAAGACTAGACAATTCTGCATATTTTCAGCCTAATCCCAGGGGAAGGGATACAGACTGATGCCAAATGACATTGAACCAGACTAAGCTGTTGGTGCTATTTTTTTTTTTTGTGTGTGTGTGAACAAGTCACTAAACCCAAATAGTACAACTGCAAATATTCCATCTGACTAATCAAGCATTTATCAATGCTGAACATGTTTGCTTGCATAATGTTACAAATCAGAACAACAGTACCTTGGTCACCTATCTAATTATAGGCCCATTTCTTTACTCCCACTTGTAAGTAAGGTACTAGAAAGATTGCTAGCTAGGCAACTTTCAGAAACAGGATCTTTTTTGATAAATTGTAATCTGGATTCCATAAATATCATGGAACGGTGGCCTCCATGTTGAGGGTCTTGGATGACACTGGCAATGCAAACAATGACCAGTGCTTTACTGGGGCTATTCTGGCTGATCTCTCCAAGGCCTCTGTCATGGCTGACCATCAAATGCTATTACAAAAGCTTTAAGAGGTAGTTTGTTTAAACTAAGTATATTTATTTTAGAATATAATAGGAGCATATTGGTACACTTTTTTTTTTGTTTGTTTATTCTATTTATTTCCTCCATGGCTGGGGTGGTGATACCTATGATTCCCCCAATCCATCAGGCCACACAGCCCCTGCGCCACTCCAAGTCCCCATGCTTGACCCCATCCTCCGTTCCATGCGTCCGCCACATTGTGGTGGGAAGGCAGGGTCAGGATCCAGAGGGAGCATCTGGAATTGAAGTGGTGCAACGTTGCTGAGTCATCTGTCACAATACATGGTGAGGTATTTTTACATGTTTTGTTACTCCTTCGGTAGAAGCGTGCAGTGGCGTCAATGACGCTATTGGGCATACTCTCACGCACACCACATCTGACACCTACTCCTGCCATCCCACATCAACCTGTTGCTGTAAAACCCACAGCCACCACCAGGAGCTGTCAGAGATGAGGTACCTACCCCACCCCTCCTGGAGAAGGAGAGCAGTCCCTGGGATGTTCAATCCTTTTCCCTGGCTGACCCCAGTAACCAGAGCTCGCTCCCAAACTCAGGTCACCGGTGTGGCATCCAGAGCCTCAACCCTCAGCGCTACTGGCCCGACCCCTGCATATCAGTACATATAAATCCAAAAAGAGTACATAACCTATTGACAATATAAAGTGTAATAACAAGAAAGCAGAGCTTCAAATTAATTCAAACAGCTACTAGTTGCAAATTGTAACAATAAATGAAAGGATGGTGCAATAAAATATGCACCAAGTAGAAAAGAGAAAGAATTATTACAGGCAGCATTGAAAGATCATAGACACTATCAGATACTAAAAGTTCTATTCTACATTTAATCAAGTAAAAAAACATGGTGCATAAACAAATTAATGACAATATGCTAAAGATGGCAAACCCTGTATTTATCAAAAGTTTAAAAGATCAACACAGTTGTAGAAGAGTATATAAGTGTTCCCATATCTGTGCAAATCCTGGCAAAGTATGTCTAAGGCTAGCTAAGGACTTTTCCACCCATAAAGAGGTAAGAATTTCAGCATGCCATTCCTAAACAATAAAGACTGATTCAGTAAGCGGAGCCAGGTTTGGGATCATTTGGGAGCCAGGTAGGGCCATTCAGTCAATGACAGGCTCCACAATGGGCACTTAACAGTGAATAAAGATGGTGGCAGGGTGCCACTACTCACACTGGGGCATCCAGGAGGGGTGACCGCCCCCCCAGCCCCCCTTTGGCTCTGCCACTGGACTGATTATCAACCCAATATCTTAGCATAACTAACTTAGCCACAACTGTTGTAAGAGTCATATGATATCTTTGAGGACCTACTAATTGTGAGAGGCCCAAGCCTAAAAGACTAAGTTCCAGATGGAAGGCACCCTCGTAAGCCTAAAAGACTATTTAGTCTGGTTTGGATTTGGGTCCAAAGGGCTCATACTGAATGGCAATCCCACAGGAGGTGCTTAAGCATCCCTTCATGTGTTTTAGAATGTGTACATAGAGAACTGGGAAGTCAGCCACATCTAAACAACCTTTTTGGAGTGTAATAAGCAGGGTGCGAAATTCCTATACTTTAGGTGCCCCAAGGCAGGCACTATTGTGTCAGGACACCTAGTGCTGTTTAGTACCTGCTCAGTTGGGCACCTAAGACATAGGTACAGTGCAGAAAGCGCACAGTTCCATTTTTTTTATATCCTCTCTGTTCTGGCCATCCCGTTTTTTTGGTTTGTATATTTTGCCAATGTCTTCCGGGGAGTGGGTGGGTGGCACCTGAGATGATCGCATGTGCAGCGCTGACACAGTCAAAGAGATCTGCATAAGTGGTGTCAGCTGACAGGCTCTCTGGGGCAAGGCGATGAGCAGGGTGACATCCCTCCTTCCTTAGACTGGCATCAGCTACTGCAAGTTGAAGCTGTGGATTGGATGGTCCATCAGACTGGAGGCGGGCTGCAGCAGTATGAGACCAACTGGGAACTGTGGGACAATAGTTTGCTCGTCTATTTTTAGTCCGTGTCTCGAGGGTCTGCCTGAAAGTCGGTATTCTACTGCTCCACAGAGGTAGGTCGGACTTGTTCCGTGCAGCATTACTAGTATTAGAGGATGACTTGGCTGCTAGTTGTGATAAAACCTGTGCACAAAAAATAAAGACCTAAAAGCTCTTAAGATCTCATTACTGTACTTTGGGGTATAAAAAGTGGAGCGGGGGATGACTTCCCAGGCGGGAGAGGCAGTGTGTGTGAGACTGCAAAGGTCTGCATTGGAGGTGGGAGATTTGATTCCTCAAGCACAACAGAAATGTATTAGACCCTGTGGAGTTGGGGGGGGGGGCAACGCCTTCATCACTTGCTTGCATAGAGTAAAAAAAAAAAAAAGTTTACTTTAGGCAAGTAGATTGCAGCAGATTGAGGGGCAGTAGTGGGACTCAAAAGTGGCCATTCCCAGTCAGTTTGTAGCCTACAGCATTTTTTGTTGTTGTTGTCAGTCACTGACTAGTTGCTATGTTGAACTTGCAAGGAAAATCTGTAGTTCATCATTAAACATGTAGACTGTCTACTCTGTTTTCTTTACCCTTACCTGTTAAAGGCTACCTTAACTAATAAAGAGATAACTAAGCCTAAAGCCGTCAAATAGAAAAGCTGCCTGAGTGTATCACTTCTTTGAGCTGAGGAAGGTACTAGTAGTTACAGTATTTGAAAAAAAGGATTGAGGGAGCTATAGCCACTGTATGTGTACCTAAATTCTAATCCATTACCTTACAGACAAAGGGCAAGAGCACATCCTAGGACTATTGTGATGGTGCCACATAGCCTTTCTCAGAGTTTGAAGACAGCAGCAGCAGTATTTTTATTTTTTTTGGTACTCTGTCACTCTCACTAATTGCTTGGTGGTCCAGTGAAGACTACATTTAAAATGATGTAAACTAAGGGGTGGCATGTAAGTAGTTTCTTGGGCATGTACTTCTTCTAATTACATGCCCAAGTGGGTATGTACCTCTTTTCACAAATTTCATACCCTGGTAATAAGCATTGTGCAGTATTTTAAACTGCATTAAATGTAATTTATCCGCCTTGATACATCTGTGGATGGCTTTCCAAAGAAGAGTAATAACACAATTAGGAAATTATTTTTCCCAGTAGAGACAATGAACTTTTGACTTAGTTCCAATAGTGTTCCTCATTGCTTTGTATCTTAAGGAGACTGTGTGTCATTTTATAGTAACTGTTGCTAAGGTGTGGTATTTAGTACCATCAGAGAATGCCAGGACAAGCACCCATGACTTTTAAAGGGCGTGCAAGCTGTATATAGAGGAAAAATGCAAGGGTAAATTCTGACCTCTTTTCAACTCTTCATATTGTATAAAATCCCATCCCTTAAAACACAAGCAAGGATTGAAGATTTGCTTGCTAAAGAAAAGATGTGGGTACAGGCTTATCTGCAATTTTTTACATTTGGACTGAGTCTAAGGGGTTGCAATGGGTCTTTAGAGGCAGCATATTTAGGAAAACAACATAAATGGGTGTAAATCTTACAGCCCATCCTATAGAGCTCTGACGCAAAGCAGCAGGGAGGTCTGACCATGCCAATATGGTAAAGCATGGACAGAGATACCATGCTGTGGACAGAATAAGTTTCAATAATTTTCCATGGAGGGCAGGGTTGGTCACAGTCTACAGCTAAATAGGATAGTACCCAAAATAGAAACTTACTGGCTTGTGAAACCAAGTAATACCAGTAAAATTTAAGTAATTGCAGTCCTCCATGCTGCTTTGCAGAACCAATTTGATGAAGGCAATACAGGGTTCCTGTTGTTCCAAATAAATGTAGAGATAATCTGATGGAATTTAGTAAACTAAGACTGTGGTATAGGTACACCCATCATGCTAAAAGGGTAAAGCAGTCTGGTTAAAACAGTCATTCAAATTACGGAAGTTCTGCCCCAGAGAGATAGTCTGTCCAGAGGAGGGCAACTAAAATGGTGCAGGGTCTGCACCGGAAGTCATATGAAGAGAGACTTAAGGAGCTTAATATGTATAGCCTCGAGGAAAGGAGGGATAGGGGGGGACATGATAGAAACTTTCAAGTACCTCAAGGGAATCAACAAAGTCCAAGAGGGTAGCATCTTTCAAAAAAAGAGGTGTGCAAGAACAAGAGGGCACAATTTGAAGATAGAGGCGGCTCAGAGGTAATTTAAGAAGTATTTTTCCCAGAGGGGTTGTGGATGCATGGAGCGGCCTTCGGAGGAGGTTGTGGAGTCAAAATCAGTGGAGAATTCAAGCATGCATGGGATAGTCATAAGGCAATTCTGGGGGGTGGGGGTAGGAAGAAGTAGGCTGCTGGTTAACTAGGATCTGCAGCTTATCCAGTAGTAGGGAAATGGGCAGACTGGGTGGGCTAAGCGGTCCTTATCTGCCGTCAAATTCTATGTTTCTATGAGATAGGAAGTACTTTCCATCAGGCAAAATCTGTTGCAATCACACAAGCTACAGAGTACAGATTACATTCAAGCAACGCTTTAGTCCTCAAGGTTAAACGGATGCCTAAGTAGTTAGCATTGCTTGTAAAGCGCTTTGGATGTATGAAAAAGTGCTATATAAATGCTGATTCTTCTTCTTCTTCTTCTTCTTCTAATCTCAGATGCCGACCAACAGTTTTATAGTTGTAGAGAAAGGTCACTCCTGTACATTTTTAAATTAAGGGGCATTATTACTGTTTTCAAATATTGAGTTTGTGCCCAGAAAGGTGGCCAAAATTTGTAAGTGCTTTTAATGCTGTAGGGAGAGAGGTGCTAGGATTAGTAATATGTAGTAAAATATCATCAGCATAAGTGGACAACTTAAAAGAATGTGGACCTATAGCAATACTGGAAATTTGGGAGTTTTGTATTATACGGCTGGTGAGGGGTTCGAGATACAAATTAAACAAAAAAGGGGATGGGGCAATCTTGACAAGTCCTCCGTTGCAGGGGGAAGGGATCAGATAGAATGTCATTACAAGAAGCTCTAGAAACAGGGTTAGAATATAGTAACTGTACCCACTTAATAAGTTGAGCTGGAAAGCTGAAGATGCTTATGGTTTGAAAAAGAAAGGTCCAGGAAACCTGGTCAAAAGCTTTTCAGCATCCAGGGAGACCAGCAACACAGGAGGGTCTATCTTCCTGGATGCCAAAATTAAATGGAAATTTTCCACATATGATCAGTGACCAAATGCCCTGAATGTAACCAGTTTGCTCATGGCCAGTGAGAGGTTGTCAAAGTGGCATTAATCATTGTGCCAAACTGTGTGAAAGAATGTTCACATCCACATTCAAAAGAGAAACAGGGGGGAAAACTACCTAACTTGGTGTGGTCTTTACCAAGTTTAGGAATTAACGTAATGTATGCATCCAAAAAATCTGGTGGGAAAGAATTAAGCTGGTAGCAAAAATGATAAAATTCTACTAAGTGAGGAGCCAATTCTGATATAAAATCGATATAAAAATTTGGCAAAAAAACATCTGGCCTGGGTGACTTGTCAAGCGTTAGCATAGCTATCACGGCTTCTACTTCCTGAATTGTAATAGTAATTGTAATTGTTAAAGTAGTAGCCAGGGTAGGGTCTAACCTGAGGAGATTAGCAGCTTGCAGGTAGTCTCGAATTTCCTAGATCATAACAGGGGGTCTCTGTTTCTCCCTCATATAACTGCCAAATAATTCTTAAATTCCTCTACTATATTTCTTGGAGCTGTAAAAAGGGAGTCATCAGAAGTAGACTGAATACCCAGTACTAAGTGAAACATTTCCACCTGTTTAATAACCATATCATAGTTAAAGCAGGCACGATAAAGGGAATACTCAGCCTGTTCCCAATATAACTCTGCGTATGCTTCCCTTTCTCAATTTAAACACAGCCAGTCAGCTGTGTATGCTTCCCTTTCTCAATTTAAACACAGCCAATCAGCCTCATTAAACTCAGAAGTAACGGAATTCTCAGGCAAGCGACTGGAATGAAGAAGGTCCCTGACCCATTGTTTCTTAAGCCGTTTCCCTGACTGAGGCTAGATGAATAAGCTCCCCTCTAATCACACTTTTAAATACATTGCAACAGATAAGCAGGGGAGGAGGCTGAAGGAATATTGAACTCAAAAATATTCCTTTACAACCATATTTATTTTGTGAAGACACCAACTGTCTTGCAGCAAATGACTGTTCAGCCTCCACCTCTTGTCTCTATCATCAGGGTGGAGAGGTACACTGAAAGGATATGGGGCATGATCAGAAATCACGTGGCTATGAATCTCACAGTAGCAGAGCATCCTTAATCAAAGAAGGGCTCACGAAGGCATGATCAATTCTGAAATGGGAACCTTGAGTAGGGGAAAAAAAGTGTACTCCTGCTCAGATGGATAGAGAGTCCTCCACAAATCTGTATGTAGGATCCAGTGCATTGCTAGACTGGCAGGTCTCAGGAAGGAGCTAGATGTCACTGTTCACCTGGGGACACATCACAAGGCAAGATATGGGGTCCTGTAGGAGTAATGCAGCATCATTTTTGGATGATGGGAAGGGGCCTTAAAGAGAATGAGTCTATTTCCTATGATTATGATTATATTTTAACTAGACTAGGCTTCTTCTATAGGAACAAATCCCTTTCCCCAGTGATGTCAGGAAGAGGCTAGTCCAAGACACTTTCCTCCCCCTTCTTGATTATGATGACATTATCTATAGTTATGGTAAAGCCTCCAACCTGCACAGATTGAATGTTCTTTGTCCCTGTGCCATTAGTTTTATAATAAATGCTGTATCCAGAATCTATCGTGGGCTAGTCATCTCTTCCTACCAGAAGGATGAGTCAGAGTTGTACCTGGGCATATAAAGTGCTGCTAAACAAACTCCCCACATATAGCTCCTCCTGTGGCATCATGCCCATAGGGCCTGAGGGGCACATGTCCTGCCCCAAATATATTGTACAAATTATTTAAAAAAAATGCTACATAATTCTATTTTCAAGGACCCGGGAGATGAAGGAGTCAAAGACAGGAGATACAGTGAGTCTGCACAACACAGCAGGCTCTGTCTTACTCTGAGCCAGCTGGCCAGGCTGAGTGAAAGAGAGGAGATGTTATGCGAAGATGAGTCAGACAGATCCCTCAGAGTGGGTTATGATTCAAGAAGGGAAGCCCTGCCATGCACCGCCCAAGCCAAGAGCAAAGAAGTCCACCACTGCCATTTGTAGGCCTGGGAGGGAGGATGCAATGCTCACAGTCACACACAGTTGGTCCCCAGTCTGACTCCACAAACAGCACCCACCTTGCAGCAGCACAACTGCCAGCCAGCCAGCTCCTGCCCAAAGGTGCAAGCTCTGATCTCAGGCCTGACCAGACAAACTGACCAAGGCCACCAGCTCAGGGAGGAGCAGAGGAAAAGAGCAACTTGTCTTGACTGACCAGACTACACAAGCACCATCAGGCTGCACTGCCCAGGTGCTCAGACAGAGTCATTCCTCCAAGTCCAACAGCAGGCCCAGGGCCTGCCGTAGCTAGCAGCTTCAGCCCCTGTACTAAGAGAGAAGAGAAGCACAGACTCACAGCAAGGAAGCTGAGTGGGAGGCTGTGAGCCAAAAGAGGGGGAAGCCAGCAGGGTTCCGGGAAGGAGAAGAGAAGATGAATGTTGTGATCCTCCAGTCCAGAATCAGGGAGAGATGGACAACAGAACAAAGTACACCATCACAATCCATGACCACAACACCCCGGAGTGAGTGAGATGACTCAGGACAGCACAACACCCCAGAGTCCAACTGAAAGCCAACAATTAACTGTCAGCTGCTATCTATCACCACACAGAGGTACAAATTTTAAACTTAAATATAGGAAGTGATTTTGGAGGCAGGTAGGGTTGATATGTGAGCCCGCAATGTAATCTGACCCTCAGAGTGTGTGCATGTGGCAGAGTGGATTGTTGAATGCAAATGCCAACAGTGGTGTTGGGGGAAGGGACTCAACTCAAGGCTTGATTTCTGTTTTGGAGATGAATGATGAGGTGACATGGACCATGTAAAAAAATCTATCCTAAATAGATACTTTTGCTCAGTATTTACTGAAGAGAATGCAGGGCAGGGCCCACAGCTCAGCACCATGGACACTGGGAGGAGGTAGGTGAGCACTACTCCCTTCACAAATGAAATGATCCTACAAGAGCTCGCCAACCTCAGGGTGGACAAGGCAATGGGACCTGATGGCATACATCCCAGGGTACTAAAGGAGCTAAGGGTGGAACTAGCAGAGCCATTATCAGAACTGTTTAGTGAGTCTTTGAGCACAGGAGAAGTCTCAGAAGACTGGAGAAGAGCTCATGTGATCCGGCTCCACAAGAGTGGTAGCAGGAAGGAGGCAGGGAACTACAGACCAGTCAGTCTTACCTCAGTAGTGAGCAAGATTATAGAGGCACTCCTTAAGGAAAGGACAGTGCAACACCTGGAATCCATAGGAGCACAGGATCCAAGACAGCATGGGTTTACAAAAGGAAGG
The DNA here is from genome assembly GCA_016271365.2 of Neoceratodus forsteri. NCBI lineage: Eukaryota > Metazoa > Chordata > Ceratodontiformes > Ceratodontidae > Neoceratodus > Neoceratodus forsteri. The sequence goes on along the minus strand of CM057457.1, from coordinate 472,336,607 downwards.
TCCTGTCAAACTAATCTCATAGATTTCTTTGACTGGGTAACTAGAATGGTGGACCAAGGGGGAGCAGTTGATGTCGCCTACCTTGACTTCAGCAAAGCTTACGATACTGTTCCACATAGAAGATTGATTAATAAGCTGGGTAGGCTCAGGGTGGGTCAGAAGTTGGTCAACTGGGCAGCACACTGGTTGACAGGCAGAAAACGGAGAGTGGTGGTAAATGGTATACAGTCAGAAGAGATGCAAGTCACAAGTGGGGTACCTCAGGGATCAGTCCTGGGGCCAGTCCTCTTCAATATCTTCATCAATGACACTGCATATGGTCTGGAGGGTAAGGTTTGTCTGTTTGCAAATGACACCAAGATCTGCAACAGAGTAGATGATCCAGATGGGGTGGGCAGAATGAGAAGAGATCTGGATAAACTGGCAAAATAGTCAGAAAAGTGGCAACTGGGGTTTAAGGAAAGAAGTGCAAGATCATGCACATAGGGAAGAGAAACCTTGAAGCCACCTATAGGCTGGGAAGGGAGTTGCTGGCAGTCACAAGGGAAGAAAGAGACTTGGGCATCATCATCACCGATGACCAGAAATCATTCAAGCAGATCACTAAAGCAATAAGTAAGGCTAGGGGATGTTAGGGTATATTAGTAGGGGTATTGCAAGTCAGAAAAGAGTGAGGTAATAATCCCTCTTTACAAGACACTGGTTAGGCCCCACCTGGAGTAATGCCTGCAGTACTGGAGGCCACAACATCACAAGGACATTAACCAAATTAAGGCAGCCCGGAGAAGGGCAACCAAAATGGTGCAGGGACTACATCAGAAAACATATGAGGACAGATTAACGGAGCTCAATATGTATACCCTAGAGCAAAGGAGGGACAGAGGTGACATGATTGAAACATTCAAACACCTAGAAGGCATTAACAAGGTGAAAGAGTCTAACATGTTTAAATATAAGAATATAGCAGGACAAGAGGACACAACATGAAGTTAGAGGGAGGCCGATTAAGGGTGTAATTTAGGAAGTTCTTTTCACAGAAAGGGTGGCGGATGCATGGAATAGCCTACCTCAGGAAGTGGTGGATATGAATGCAATGCAGGGCTTCAAACAGGCATGGGACAGGCATAAGGGAGCAATACAGATGTGTATGACTAGATAGGCCATTGACATAGCAAAGGCCGATGGCACATTCATAAGGTAGAAAAAGAAATGGGCAGACTGGATGGGCCTTGCAGTCCTTATCTGCTGTCAACTTCTATGTTTGTAGTTTCATTCCTAAAAGCCTTTTAAAGAGACAGTGTCTTTAATTCTAAAGTTAATTACAGCATATACAATATGAACCCACATAAATGGATCTAGGCCTATCATGCAACATTCCTCTTTCACAAAACAGAACCAGAGGGGAACATGCCCCTATTAGAGGAAGTTCTTCCTATTTCTGTTATAGATCCAGTACGTGTCATAGGCTGTCCCATTGTTGGACCCAGGCCTATGCGAAATCTCCATGTGATAAGCCTGCAAGACAATACTCCATCTCAGAAGCTTCCCATCTGTTTTCCCCATTTGTCCCAACCAAATTAATGAGTTGTGGTCTGTCTGGACCACAAAATGCCTCCTATAAAGGTATGGTTCCATTTTTTTAATGCACAAACTAAGACGAGACATTCCTTCTCTACTGTTGAAGAGGCCTGTTTCTGCGGGAGCAACTTCTTGCTTAAGTATACAATGGGGTGCTCTCTCCCCCGATTGGATACTTAGCTGAGGACTGCCTGTATTCCTCATCTGAGGCATCCACCTGCACCACAAATGGTCTGTTGTAGTCTGGGCTAGCCAGCACTGGGGTCCTACGCAGTGAGGTTTTCAGTTGTGTGAAGGCCTGCTTATAGATTGTGTCCCAGTTTACCTTCCTAGGCTTATTCTTTGTCAGCAACCCAGATAAAGGAGTGGCCAGGGAGCTGTAGTTGGGAATTAATTTTCTATAATACCCTGCTGTCCCAAAGCTCCTGACTTGTCTCTAGGTTTCAGGTGTGAGCCATGATGCCATGGCCTCTATCTTAAAACATAGAAACATAGAATTTAATGACAGATAAGGACCGCTTGGCTCACCTAGTCTGCCCATTTCCTACCTAACAGATAAACTGCAGATCCTAGTTAACCAACTTACTTCCTCCTACCCCCACTAGGACTGCCTTATGCCTGTCCCATGCATTCTTGAAGTCCCCACTGTTCTTGACTCCACAACCTCCTCAGGGAGGCTGTTCCATGCATCCACAACCCTCTCAGTGAAAAATCGTCCTCCACATTACCTCTGAGCCATCCCCTCTATCTTCAAATTGTGCCCCTTGTTCTTGCATCTCTTTTCTGGAAGATGCTACCCTCTTGGACTTTGTTAATTCCCTTGAGGTGCCTGAGTTTCTATTATGTCCCTCTCTCCCTTCTTTCCTCAAGGGTATACATATTAAGCTCCTTTAGTCTTTCTTCGTCTTTGTTTAGTTTGGGAGAAGTTGGCCTCACCCCACCACATGTCCCAAATAAGTGACCTCTGTCATGCCCACCTGATGCTTTTCTGCCTTGACAGTCAGACCTCCGTCAAGTGTATCAGGTGTTTCTCCCAGCTGTTGCTGAAGATAGCACTATCATCCAGGTAGGCAACTGCAAAGTTATCTGAATCCTTTAACACCTGATTTACTAACCACTGGAATGTAGCAAGGGCATTCTTCATCCCAAAGGGCATGATCCTGAACTCAAACAGGCAATTGGGGTGTTGAATGCTGACCTTTCTCTAGCTCGGTCAGTCTGTTCTACTTGCCAGTACCCGTTTGTCAGGTCTACTGTAGTCAAGTATGTCCCCCGTCCCAGTTTGTCAACCAGTTCATCTTTGTGTGGCATTGGGTGAGCATCAGATTTTGTGATTGCATTAAACACATGATAATCTATGCAGAACTGTGTAGTCCAATCCAGTTTTGGTACAAGGACTACAGGTGAGGCCAGGGGCTGTGGGTCTTCTGGATCACCCCTAGAACCAGCATCTCTCCCACCTCCCTCCTAATGTCCTTGAGGATAGCCTCTGACACCTGGTACATTGCCTTACATATGGGTGCTTGGGTCCCTGTGTCTACATCACGCACTGCAAGTGGTGTCTGTCCAGGCTGTGCCGTAAATAAAGGGGCAAAGTCTCAGAAAATGGTCTTCAATTCTTGGGTGTCAACTGGGGTGACAGCATGATGGTCTCCAAAGATGATGTCTGCTTGCTCTCGGCTAACAAGTTGAGAAGGGGTTCTTCCCCACCTAGCTCCTCTCCATGACTGCAAACCGCTAGTACCATGTCAGCCCTATTAAAATATGGCTTCATCATGTTCACATGATACATCCTGTGAGTGTATTTTCAGTTAGGTAACTCTACAATGTAATTAACATTGTTTACCTGCCAGACTACCTTATATGGCCCTACCCACTCAGCTTGCAACTTGTCCTTTTGGACCGTGATCAGAACCATTACTGCCTGTCCTACCCCGTATGAGCAAGCTCTGGCTCCACAGTCATACCAGGTCTTTTGTTTTTGCTGTGCAGCTGCCAGGGTTGCTCTGGGCCATGCCTGTAAGCTCCTTCAGCACCTCCCTGAATTTTAACACACGCTCCACTATGGGAATCCCTTGGGTGGCATGCTTACCTTACCAGTCCTCTCATATTCAATCTAGGGCACCTCAACATACATCCATACAAGGCGTAAGCATGAAAACCCAGTTGACTCTTGTGGTACTTCTCTGTAGGCAAACAGCAGGTGGGGTAGGCATTTTCCCAGTTCCATCCATGCTGTACTGCAAATGCCATAAGCAAAGCTTTTAGGGTCCCATTAAATCTCTCTACGAGACCATTTATTTATTTATTCATTACAAATCGTGTTTACAACGTTTGAGTCAGAGACTCATTTACAAAGGCACCTCGTCGTGGGGGGCAGACATCAAGACAGTTATTACAGTGCAGATTAAAACAGAGGATAACATTACAGGTGCAGTAAAAGGAACATTTAACACAGATACACTTAGGTTACATAATGTAGTAGTTTGCATGTTACTTAGGCTACATAATGTTACAAAACTGTGAGTTACACTCATGGATACAGTAGGTCCTCAGAGAAGACAGCGGGTTACATCCCTGTTTGGATCTAGTAGGGAAGGAGAGGGTCTGGGGGAGGGAGAGGCTGTCCAGTGGATGTTGTCAAGCCAGGGGGCAAGGTGGGTGGGTACCATAACGGGTTACAACGTTGTGTTACAACGGGGGTTAGTTGCACCTACAACAGCGGGTATTAAAGATATGGTTCTGAAGGGCTGTTTTGAAGGAGCCAATTTTTGGCAAGTTGGAGAAGCAGCTAGGGAGGGAGTTGACTTGTGGGTGGTAAGGCATTGTGCACCTCTGTACGACACCACACTTCTCCCACAAACAGTTCATTAGATCTGACATGAAGTTACCCCCTCGATCAGAGATAACCTCCTGTGGAAACCCAGTATGGGGGAAAATCTCCAGTAAAGCAGTTGCCACCTTGTTCACTTTAGTGGAGGACAGCACGATGGCTTCCAGATAGTGGGTAGTATAATCAACAAGTGTCAATATATACCTTTTTCTTGAGGAATTTGGGGTATTCAAAGGACCCACAATATCCATTCCAACCTTCTAGAATGGCTCCTCCACAAGTGGTAAGGGAATCAGGGCAGCCTTGGCTTTGCTTCCAGCCTTCCCTATTTCCTGACACCAGTGACACAATTTGCAGTATTTCTTCACCTGCTTGGCAGAATTCGGCCAATAGAAATTGAGGGCTAAACGCTGCATAGTGTGAGCAATGCACAAATGTCTGGACATGGGAATATCATGAGCTACCTTGAGCAATAACCCACAATAATCCTGAGGAACAACAAGCTGCCTACCCATCACCCCTCCCTCTGTCCTGATGTCATATGTGTATAACAGTCCACTGTCCCAATACACTCTATGCTTTCCATCATCTCCCTGTGTCCTGTCAGACTCTGCACAGGCTCTTAGCTTCTCTAAGCTAGGGTCTGTCTGTTGTGTTTAGCCAGAGCATAGGGCATGCCCCATCAGTTCCCAGGCTGAGGTACATAGCTGCGGCAGTAGAGGACTCAGTATCACAACCTTCTCCCTCCCACAAGCTATGAGTCACCACTCCTTCCTGACAGCAACCTTCAGTAGCAGTTGGGTTACTTGCCACTAAGGGAAGTTCCATCCCCCTGTTACTGCCCTCTTTTATAAGAGCTGCAGGCTGGCTGGCCTGTCTCTCAACCTCTCCTGTCTGAATTTCTGTGGGATCCTGAAGATCACAGGAGCCTCTATTCTTTTGCCTCCTGGTCACAGCACAAATCACTCCATGTGGAACATCATTCCCCACAATAACATCCATAATGAGTTTTTCGGCTACATCCAGCTTCCTTACCCCTTCACCTGCATCACCCCAATCCAGGGTAACACTGGCTAATGGGCAGGGCCTCTGGAAAATTGTGGAAAAGTTTACCCAAAATTGCAGAGCATTTTGCAAAAATTGTGGGAAATTGCAGGGGTTCTACTATAGATCCTGAGTACTTCACAATAAATCTTTTAATGTTTTCTGCAGCATATATTAGTCAGTATAAATTGCTAAATGAATACACGGACACCTGCATATGTTTAAAACATAAAGAAAAGTGTATGTTCCTATGTTGGGATGTTTCTATCGTCTATCAAGAATACTAATCTGATAAGCTAGCATAAGTGTTGCCTATCTTCAAAATTTAAAAGCATCTGCCTCATACAGTGCTAAATAGATTCTATAAAGTGAGCCACATCAAATAAAAAATAAATAATAAATAAAGCCAGAAGAAATATTTTTCGTTTGTTTCTGGCTGTAGAATAATAAAGCCTAATCAACAGCTCTTTACAGTGCTCTGCCAGCTATTCACCCACGTTGGTACAAGAAAAAATAAGCAGACAGAGTGGTGAATAATTGAGTTTTAGTAAAATGTTGTTAAAGTGTTTAATTCTCATAATTTGTACTGTAGGTACTGTACTCTGTTTTTGAAAGTACATATTTAAACATTAAATCTGGAGGTTATTGGGGCTGGCGGTATAATCTAGAGGTAAGAGTAACAAACTGTGAATGAGCTGATGACATCTAGCAGACCTGGGTTTGATTCCCACAACTTCCACTTGCATACTGTGTGATTCTGAGCAAGTCACTTAACCTCCTCAGTGCACCTGGGTTGTACCTGAAAATAGGCACTTGTGCCTAGTGGGCCTTAAGTGGTTACCAAAAAATGAAAAAAAAACAAAACAATACATTGTTACTGCATCATACAGTAGTCACGGTACCCTGTAATTTACCTTTGTTTTACTCTGGCAGCAATTATTTTGTTTAGTTAAAGATAAATGTTCAGATACATTTTATGTGTTTTATAAGCTTGCTTTTAAACTTTAGTCAGGTTTTTATTGTAGTCTTTGCATGTGAGCATCTAGGGGGAAGTCACTAAGAGTGAGATCACTGTACCAACTAGCTTATTCAAGTTTAAAATCAGCAGGAAGTAGTCAAAAATCCTCAGCTGTTTGAATCAAAACTAGTCTGAATGATTGTATGCTCACAAGGAAAAACTTGCCCTGCCACATACAAAAAGGCTTCATAGTTAGCACCCCATTAAGTCTTCCACAGGCTATTTGTTTTGCCCCATCCCTTGCCACTTTCAAGAGGTTGCACCGCAAACATCTACTTGGCTTTACCCACTGTGCCTGCTTCCAACCTCCATAGAACCCCTACCCTCCTCCCTGGTTGCTTCACCTCCATATTTTATTTTTTCTGCTCCATCTACACATTTTACTTTCTCCACTTTCTCTTCCCATCTCTCCTTTTCCACCCTACCCATGTCTTCCATACTCTCTGTCCCACCCACCTCCCCTTTTTCTCTCTCTAAGTCCCCCTTTCCTCTGCTCTTCCTTCCTTCCTTAAAAAAAAAAAGAAGCACTCACCCTCAATTAAAGCCGACTGTCTGTTCTGTGTATTGACTTCACATCTGTGCCTAGCGGAGCTATCTCTCCCAGTCTGTATCCCTAGATGGGTTAACCTGCACTTGTTATGATGTTTACTGTTTATGTTTTACTTAGTATTATCTATTTGTTGACTCGGATGTACCACAAGCTTGCTTGATACTGTACCAATCTGTAGCCATTGTCCTTCCACCCACTATGTTGTTCTCCACAAACTGTTTTGTTATCTCTGTACCCTGTATCCTCCTGGGTTGTGCCTGAAAATATTTTATTTATTTATTTATTTATTTACGAGATTTACCAGGAAAGCATACTGAGCTAAAAGCTCGATTCCAGATGCGACCTGGGGGTTGAGACCCATAAATACAGTACATGGATATAGATGGAAAAACATTTTTGGGAAGACAAGGCTTACATAAATAACATTAGTACAAAAATACAGACAGAGGTTCTTGAGTACATTATACAGAATGACAGGGTCATAACATTACATATACTTTTATAGTAACAGCAGCAGGAGACACTAGGGTGACTAGTTATAACAGGTACAGCTGGAAGAGAAATGGGCTCTGAGTAGAGGGTTGCATTGGTGCGGGTTCTGTGCATGTCTTATGGAGGCCGGCAGAGCATTCTAGGTCTGTGGGATTCGGAAACTAAAAGCAGCCTGGCCTTTGGAAGTACACATAAACGGGACGTGTAGCAGTCTGGGATCTGTGTTCCTGAGGGAGTAAGCAGGAGGGGATTGTCTGGAGAGGATAGAGGCCAGATAGTGGGGGAGGGAGTGGGACCAGAATTTGGCAGCAAACCTAACGCAGTTTGTTTGTCTACGATCGTGGAGTGACGGCAGGGTAGTGGAGCTGTAGAGATTGCAATGGTGAGTGGATTGCGGGCAATCTAGAATGAACCAGCAGAAAGGGTGGAACATGGTGTCTAGGCTGGCCAGAGCTGATGTGGGGGCAATGGAATAGACTATGTCTCCATAGTCGAAAACCGGGAGAATCATTTTTTGGACAATATCGAGCCTAGTTTGTGTGGGGAGGCATTTTTTGTTGCGGAATATGGTACCTAGCTTGGGGAGTAGTCTCTTGTGAAGTGAGTCGATATAAGTGGTGAAATCTAGGTGCTGGTCTAGTCAGACACCTAGATATCTAAAGGAGGTACAATTGTCCAGGGGGGTCCTGTCTATGGTTTTGAAAGGGGGGCAGGGGGTTGGCGGGAGAGTCTCTGTTGGGAACCGAAAGTTTGTGATACTGTTTTTGGGGTTTAGGAATAGCTGATTTATCCTCAGCCAGCACTGGACGGCATAGAAATCCTCCTGAAGTAGGGTTACTACGCTTTGTGTGGTAGGGCCGGAGGCATACAGGACAGTGTCATCCGCATACATTTGGATGGATGAGTGGGTGCATGCTGATGGGAGGTCATTTAAAAAAATGGAAAAAAGTAGGGGGCCTAGGACCGATCCTTGTGGGACACCAGTAGTGACTGGTTGGGGTTTGAGATGTGAGAGGCCAGTTTGACTATTTGCTTCCTGTCACGCTAGATAATCATGGAACCAGCCAATGGCCGCTCAGTGAGCCCTGCATTTGAGAGTTTTGAGAGAAGTAGGGGGTGAGAGACGGTATCAAAAGTCTTGGCTAGATCTATGTAAATGGCCAAAGTGACGTGACCTTTGTCCATGCCAGTGAGAATGTCACCAGTGACACGTAGCAGGGAGGTGGTGGTGGTGTGGGATTTTCGGAAACCTGATTGGAACGGAGTGAAAAAGGAGAAGGCTTCCAGGTAGGGGGTGAGCTGTGACATGACTAGCCATTCCTGTAATTTGGCCAGGATTGGGAGCAGGGAGATAGGTCTGTAGTTTTCTGGGGAGGAGGGGTCGCCACCTTTTGGCAGGGGTATGACTGTGGCCATTTTCCAGGCCGTGGGTACCTTACCCAGAGAGAAAGAGAGGTTAAGAAGGGCAGTGAGAGGGGCAGCTATGGCTGGGGCAGACAGGAAGAGCATTTTTGCATCCAGGGACGTAGGGCACTTGCCTTTGTTTGGGTTTAGGGTCTGTAGTGAGCGTAGGACTTCGGCCTGGGTTACTGGGCGGAATGAGAAAGGCAGGACTGCGGGGGCAGGTTTTGGGGGGCATGAGCTGTGGGGGGACCGGGGGTGGATTCGGGAGGGAGGATAGGGTTTGGCAGCGCAGCTGGAGAAATGTGTTAAAAGCTTCCCTTCTGAATAGGGTCAGAGATGAGGGAGCCCTGGTTGGATAGTGTAGGCGATGGGGGTGTAGTGGGGGGGGAGAGCAGGAATTTAAGTGATTTCCAGAAATCAGTCGGGTGGTTTATATTCTTATTAAGTGCCGTCAGAAAGTAAGTCTTTTTTGCTAGCCTGATGGAGTTTGTGCATGCATTTTGGAGCCTTCTGTAAGTGGAGTGGGTTTCCTGTGTACCTGATTTCTTATAGTTTTTCCAGGCACGGTCTCTGGTGTGCATTGCTATGCCTAGTGCACCTACCCAGTTACCGAAAGCAAATAAATAAATAAAATAAATAAAGTGAATGGGATAATTTTCACTTTTTCTCCCGTCTTTTGTTTGTCTGTGTGTCAACAAAAAGTTCTCTGATGGACTGCTTCAACACAAAACAAATGTTTAGTGTTTAAGTGTACTTATGCTTGGCCAGTAGATCTTAAAACTAAACAAGACAAAGATTCAAAAGAAATCAGTGTCACATAAAACCCTTGCTCTACCTTGCACTGCATTGTTTCGGCCAAACCCAAGTCTGCATGCAAAATTGTCAATATATTGAGAGTATTTTATTAAAATGTTAATACTTTTTACATAATTCAATATAAAAACTCAAAAATTGCAGGAAATTGTCGAACATGCCAGTTTTTGCAGAGAATAGTGAAAATTGCGGATTCCGCAAAAAAATTGCAGGCACAATTTTCCAGTGGCCCTGCTAATGGGTACGTTTTACTTTCCCTGGTGTAATCCCTCACAGAGACAAACTGATTTGGAAACATTTGTTCAGCCCCCACCAGATCCCCTTTCATCAGAATAAGAGATGCTCCTGTATCCCTTAGCCCTTCTGTGTGTAACCTACTGACCGTGACTGGATGAATGTGCCCTGTCATATTGTCAGGGACAGCCTCAGCAATATAGTGGGCTACTGTCTCCGACTGCACAGGCAATTTTACTGTTTGGGCTTTATTAGGACAGTGTCTAGACAGATGGTCTATCTGGTGACAATACCAGCATTCATCATGTTTCTTGTCCCCAACCTCCCTTTTGAGCATCAGAGTTCCTTCTTTTGCATGGCCCCTGTGGTTTTTGGTTGTCCAAAATGCCCACTTTTCCCTTTCACCCCTGAATTTCCAGTGAGAGCAGCCCTGCTTTGAGACTAACGATCCGCCAGCTCTGTTGCCTCTTTGGTAGTCTTAGGATCTTGGTCCTCTAGCCAAAGCCTTAAGTCAGGTGAGCAAATCCAATAAACCTATTCAAGGAAGTTATCCCACTTTATTTAAATGGCGGCGGAATGTGAGCTGCCTGTGTGAGCTGCTGCGAATTGCGTTTGAATTGAGCTCTGTGGGGGGCTAAGTTTTATTTATTTTCTGTATTTTAGTTTTGGTTTTGCGTTTGTTTTGCGATTGGTTTTATTTGAGGCCAAGTGTTAAACCTCTAAGACTACAGATAGAGACGCCAATTTGGACTGCGTTCAATGGATTAAAATGCTGAATTGCTAACACGCTTGAAATTGCTAACACACTGAAACCACTGCTAACACGCTTGAAACCACTGAAGGTTGAATGGGATTTGGACAGTGGGAATTCTGGGCAGTCTGCGTTCATCCTTTTGATTTTGCAGATAGGGTGTTTTTTCTGCAATACTTTGGCAGCACCGGGATTATGCGGGGTTCATTCTCTCTCTGAAGGACAGTATTTTTCCAGTCGATAGCACTGGCGCTGGGACTGCCCGATGAACTGGTGAATGGGCGAATTATTCATTTTGTGAGAGTAGTTTTACAGCGTTACGACTGTCCCCTTTTTTGTGTTGAGTTTGTGAGGCACTCTAAAGGAGAACTGTGTGGTGATTCGTGTATGGGATTTATGGGAATATTTGGACTTTCCGGAGCTGGATTATTTTGAAAAGACTGGCTGTAAGAAGCATCTTGCCATAAGGAACGTTGGCTGTGAAAAAGCTGCAGGTGTGGTGAGAGTGCATCCAACAGATGCTTGTGGGTTCCCTAATATAGAACAGTAGCTGATGAGGTGTGTCAGGGGGATCTCCTCTAATATCTTTGGTACAAGGTGGGGAGCTGGCCTCCCATGGCCAGATGGGGGGCTACTCAGTGGCGCTGAGGGGAGCCTGGGGGTGTGCTGGGTGCTCTTAAACTTCTGGTAGGTCATGCCATGGGTCCTGTCCTTCTAGGGGCTGTAGTTGTGGGCTGTGGGGGGTTGGCTTCCAGGACCTAAAATTGTCTCCTTGGGAGGGGGAGCCCCCCTCTGGTCCCTGTTTAACACACCTCTTGCATGTTGTGTTATTGGAGATTGCCTATATTTTTCTAGACTATCAAAACTGCCAAGACCATCAGACAATTATGGCTCTGGCTAAGATCTGTTCCTGAGATGATATTGTTGTACTCGCTGATAAATTAGTTCTGGTGAGAGCAGAACTAAGGACTGAGCAATCTAATCCGGACATCTGTAGAGACTGTTTTATGTATATTTGTTATATACTCTTCTTTGATTCTGGTGAGAGCAGAATCAAGGAGTGAATAATTTATCATCGGATAGATTCAGAGTTTTGATATTATGTTTTTTCTTTTATTATTTGGTATTTTGTTTTAGGTTCTCTTTGTTGTTTCGCCATTTAATTCCTATGGTCTGGTGAGAGCAGAGCTAGGGATTAATAAAGCATTGGTATTGCTCAGGGAGGTGAGAGCTTTACTGGGCTATTTAAGTAAATTTTTTTTTTTATAATTAGAGTTTTGATTGTTAATTTTTTCTAAAAGTTTGTTTGAATTAGATTTATAATTTTTTAAGAGCTCTGCAGTAATTAAGTACCTGTCTAAGTCCGTGTAGGATGTGCTGTTTGTCTGCCTCCATGGTTGTGCACTACTCACCCTCTGCTCTTCGTGCCCTCCTTCCTTTCTTCTCTCCTCCTCTGGAATTTGGTGTTTACCAGCGCTGTAGAGCACTTGGTATAACACGTAGGAGGGGGAGGAGGAGGGGGTGGCGAACAGTGGAGGGTGAGTGAGCGGGGTCATCTAATTGGGGTCCTGGGAGTCAAGAGATGCCCTGGGGTGAAATGGAAATCAGAATGTGGTCCGCCATGTCTGGTTCCCATACTCAAGGGCATGACTGAATTGAGTCGGCAGGTGGTTCGGGAGGCACAAGGCATTTGTCCAACTCGGGCGGTGTTATGTAATGACAAGTCAGTCAAAAACAAGACAGCAATTATTGCTGATCTTGTGGAAACAGTTGACCTGGCTTGCATTACCGAGACCTGACTGGATGAAAATTCTGGCCCCATTTTGGAGCCTTTAGTTCTGGCCGGGTACTCGGTAATACACAGTCCAAGACAGGACCGCGGCGGGGAGGAGGTGGCAGTCTGTTTTAAGACCAAACTCAACCTCACTAGTGTATCAGTTGGGGAGACTGAGTCATTCGAGTGTGCCATTGTAACCGGTATAGGTTGTCAGATCGGTCTCATCTATCGTCCACCCGGTGACGAGAAACGTTTCCTTCATGAAGTGGCGGACTTAATCGTTGACATGGCATTGGAGTCGCCAAGACTGATGGTTCTCTGCGACTTCAATGCCTGGGTCGATGATGAATTCTCGCAATTTGGACAACACTTCCTCCAGCTGATGTCTTCTCTCAGCCTGACAGAGATGGTTACCTCCGCTACTCATAGACACGGCCACCCCCTTGACTTAGTCTTCCTCCTAGGGATCGAAGCTTCTGATTTGGAGGTGGATCCAGTCGGGTGGTCCGATCACTGCACTGTGGGGTTTAGATTTTATAACCCCTCTGGTAGGCCTACCCCTACGGAGATGGTCAGGTACCGCCCTTTACGAGATGTAAGTTCTCAGAGCCTAATGGCAGTTCTTGACCTATCATCCTCCTCGTTTGCCAGCAATTGATCCTGAGACTCTCGAGGTGGCCTATAACTTAGCCATCTCAACAGCTTTGGATTCTATTGCCCCTGTCCGCATTTAGCCTCTCTCCCTTTGCCCTCGATATCCCTGCTTTGATGGGACTTTGAGGGAGCTGCAAGAGACTAGGTCGAAGGTTGGAGTGTTGCTGGCGGAAGTACACCCTTGATGCTAACCACCTTAGATTGTTGGAACATTATCAAGTCTACCAATCTGCAATCTCCCGTAAGAAGGCAGAATTCCTGTCCAGGGAGATTGCAGTTGCTCAGAATCAACCAGCTCAGCTTTTCCTTACTGTGGACAGACTGTACAACCCAGTCTGTCTTCAAGTGCGGAGAGCTTTTTCGCAATTAGAGTGCGATGAAATTGCTCGATTCTTTGCAAATAAGGTGGCACGACATCAGGATGGGACTCCAGCCGCACACTCTATGGGCGCTGCTATTGATCAGTTTGAGGTTACTACACCTCAGTGGTCTTGGAGTACATTTGGCCATCTGGAGTTCATGGATGTCATGTGGATCATCCAGAGTGTGCACATCACATGCTGTAGATTGGATTCTGGACCTACTTCCCTGATTTTGGGAGGTATTGAGGTTATCAGTCTGGTCCTGGCACAGACTGTCTGGTACTTCTTGGAGTCTGGAGAGTTTTCTAGCTCTCTGAAAGAGGCAGTGGTGACATCTGTCTTGAAGAAAGCATCCCTGGACCCAGACTGCCATGCCAATTACAGACCTGTCTAACCTTCCTTTTATAGGGAAGGTTATTGAGAAAGTTGTGGCTGCGCAACTGGAAGACCATTTGATCATTCATGACATCTATGAACCATGCCAGTCTGTTTTTCATAAGAGACATAGTACTGAAACAGCTCTGGTTCTGGTGCTCAATGATCTTCTGATGGCTAGAGATCAGAAGAACCATTCCATCTTGGTCCTTCTAGATCTCGCTTCAGCTTTTGACACCGTGGACCATGAGATGTTGTTGGGTCATTTGAGGTTCATCTGTGGACTGTCAGGAACAGTCCTCAGGTGGTTTTCATCTTTCCTCATGGGTAGAACTCAGAGAGTGGTGCTGGGGGTTTATTCCTCGGACCCTACTTCTCTGTCATGTGGAGTCCCTCAGGGTTCAGTCCTGTCACCCATGTTGTTCGCAGTGTATATGCTGCCCATTGGAGACATTGTAAGAAGGTATGGGCTGAGGTTTCACGGCTATGCTGATGATACCCAGCTCTACCTATCTTTTGCACCCGACCAGAATGGAGCTGTATCGGTCTTTAACAATTGTCTAAAAGAAATCCAAGACTGGATGGATTCCAGCTGGCTAAAGTTGAACCCAGACAAAACTGAGGTGTTGGTTGTGGATCCAGGTCGTCGGATAGGGGGGTTGGGGGAGGGTGCGCCCTCGGGAATTTTTCTGGCTGGTGCCTCACTCCGGACCTCTGAATGGGTGCATAACCTGGGGGGAATTTTTGAAGAAGGGCTGACCTTGCATTCGCAGGTGTCGGCGGTTGTCAAAAAGTACAGTTACGTAAGAACTTACCGTAACAGTAGATCTTCAAGAGAGGCTCCTGCAGTAGGTAATTCATATGGCTGGCGTCAGCGGGTGGCAGGACCCGGAAGAATTTCCAGCTAACAGTCTTGATAGGGACGCCCACGCCAGGTGACCGGCGCCAGAAGATGTTTCATAAGAGGCGGTCCCTGACACCCGCCTTCCAGTTCTTTCCCGCCACAGGCCAGAAAAGGCCAGACAAAAGAGGAGTGGATATTTCAATCACTGGAAAAGGAGCTGAAAAAGCCTGGGGGATGGAGGGCAGGAAGGTATTACTACTGCAAGAGCCTCTCTCGAAGAGCAACTGTTACAGTAAGTTCTTAAGTAACTGTACTATCTTACTTCGAGAGGGCTCTTGCAGTAGGAAATTACATATAGGACTGAATCCCAAGCAGTCTGGAACAAAGAGAGGCACCGGGAGGAGGAAAACTACTCCAAGAAGCAGTTCTAGCTGTGCAAGCTTCAAGATAAGAGGCTTTGCAGGACAGCCAGCCTGAAGCCTGCTCTACGGTGAGAGGCAATATCCAAACTGTAGTGTTTAGTAAAGGTATGGACGGAAGTCCAGGTGGCGGCAGCACAGATATCTGTCGCTGACACATTTTTGAAACAAGCCGCTGAGGCAGCTACTCCTCTGGTGGAGTGGCCTCTTACTTGACCCGGGAGGGTCTTGATGTATTTGTCATAACAGAAAGTGATGCAATGAGCCAACCACTTAGATAGGCATTGCTTAGAAACAGCATTACCTTTCTGTTTATGAGCAAAAGTGATGAACAATTGATCGGTCTTTCTGATCCTTCGTCCTGTTGGTGTAGTATCTCAGAATCCGGTGAACATCCATAGTATGGAGTAAATACTCCCTTGATTAGAGTACTGTGTGAGAAAGGCGGGTAACTCTATGGACTGATTTAGAGTAGACTCTGCTACTATCTTAGGGAGAAACTTAGGGTTGTGCATAGAGCAACACGTTCTTGAGAAAAATCAAGTATGGAATTTTACACGAGGGCCTTGAGCTCGGAAATTCTCCGAGCAGAAGTGATGGCCACCAGGAAGAGAGTCTTCCATGAAAGGAAATTCAATTCCGCGGAAGCTGCCAGTTCAAAGGGAGGCAGAGTAAGTTTCTCGAAAACAAAGTTCAAGTCCCAAGGAGGAGCAGTAGTACGTATAGGGGATCTCAGATGGAGAACCCCTCTGAGAAAGGTCTTAGAGACCTCCAATTGAGCAAATGTCCTGTCTGCAAAGGGGACATGATAGGCCAAGATGGCCACCATGTGTACCTTCAGAGAAGAATGACTGAGACCCAGGGTAAACATATGACGTAGATACTCCAGCAGAAGCCCCACTGAACAGGAGAAGGGTTCCACGTTCTTGGAAGCAGCCCAGATAGTGAATATTTTCCACTTCATGGTGTATATGGATCTAGTGGAGGGTTTTCTAGCCTCCACCAAAATCTCCGCCACTTGGGGAGACACCCCAAAACGTGACTGAGCTAAGTCTGCAGGAGCCATGCGTGCAGCTGAAGAGATTTGAGGCCTGGATGGACCAGGGTCCCCTGATCCTGGGTCAATAAACCTCGAGATAGAGGAAGAGGAAGAGGATGATCCTCTGAGTATTGTTGTAGAAGAGAGAACCAAACTTGCCTGGGCCAGAAAGGAGCAATCAGAATCATTCGTGCTCCTTCTGAAGCTAGTTTCTGCAAGACTCGTGAGATAAGTGGAATTGGGGGAAAGGCATAGATGAATCTGTCCTTCCAGTCTAGAAACAGAGCATCTCTCCAGAAAACGCCTCGCTTCCGAATGAGCGAGCATAAGATGGAAAGCTTTGCATTTAGAGGGGATGCGAACAGGTTGACCTGTGGTGTTCCCCAAAGTCGGAAGATATTTTCTAGGACCCCTTGGTCCAGTTCCCACTCATGAGTCAGAGCAGAAGAGCGACTTAGCTTGTCTACCAGGGTGTTGTCGAATCCCGGAACATGAACTGCCGTGAGGTGAAGGTAGTGTTGTGTTGCCCAATCCCAAACCCTCATTGCTTCCCTGCAAAGAGGTGGGACCGAGAATCCCCTTGTTTGTTGATGTACCAAACCACACATATGTTGTCCGTCTGGACAGCCAGGTGGCCAGGAAGAATGTATTGGTGAGCGACATGGGCGTGCAACACTGCCCGAGCTTGAGCACACTGATATGGAGAGTCTATTCGAGCTTGGACCAGGAGCCCTGGGTCTGATGGGGACCTAGATGGGCTCCCCAACCTTTGCCCGAGGCGTCTGTGGTTAGAGTCTGGGAAGGGGGAGGATGAAAGAAAGGAACTCCCTGAAACAGGTTCTCTCGAACCATCCACCACTGCAAGTCTCGAAGCATCGGCGATGAGACTAGAACTAGGTGATCTAAGTCATCCACTAACTGATCCCATTGGGAGTGGAGAGTCCACTGAGAAACTCTCATGTGGAGTTGAGCGTGAGGAACTGTCGGGATAGCAGCCACCACGAGCCTGAGAAGGCGAAGGACTGACCTTGCACAGACCCGCCTGCGGCAGGACAGCAGACTTATCTGAGTCTGGAGGGTGGACGCCCTGTCCGGTGGCCGGAAGGCCCTGCCCGTGGTCATGTCTAGAATCACCCCAATAAACTGTAGTCTCTGGGATGGGATCAGGTGAGACTTGGAATGGCTGATGGTAATACCCAGGCAGGCAAAAACCTGCTGGGTAAGGGTGAGGCAGCGCAGGAGTTCCTCCCTGGATGAGGCTGCCAGGAGCCAATCGTCCAGGTATGGGAAAATCTGCACCCCCCTGGTACGCAGGTAGGCCACCACCATTGCCAGGCATTTGGTAAACACTCACAGCACCGAGGATAGACCAAATGGAAGTGCCTTGAATTGGTAGTGGTCCCCCTGGAATGCAAAACGAAGGTATTTGCGGTGAGACTGGTGAATGGAAATGTGCAGGTAAGCATCCTGCATATCCAGGGCACACAACCATTGACCCAGCCGAAGGAGGAGCAGAAGGCTCTGCAATGATAACTATAAGCATACACATTGTATAATATATATATATATATTTCTATATAACAAATCACACATGCACGTGCGCACACACACACAAATACAATAAAAAAAACTAGATAAACATGTGGGGAGTAGTGCAATGTAATGGCTGTGGGGCAGCAGTCTTCCGGGAGTCTTTCTGGAGGCTGAGATGCTGCCCTATTTGCAGACAACTATCTGCCCTGAGGGAGGAAGTTGCCCGCCTTCAGGCCGCACTGGACAGTAGTAAGAAACCTTCCCCAGGCCACACTGGACAGTAAGGGAACCTCCCCATCCAGGGAGCACTAGCGCCACCACCACTACCTCAGAGGTTGAAGAAAGCACAGCAGTTGGACCACAGTGGGCTCAGGAGGGTGATGAGGGTGGAACAGGGCACACCCAGTCAATTGTTCCACTCCACAATCCATACACATTCTGGGGAGCATAGCTCCTATGGATGCACCCCAGAGAAGACTGATGATAACTGTCACAAGGGAGGCCCACAGAAAGGAGGCAGAGGACACCAAAGGAAAGGAAGCAGCTCCTGGTGGGGACCAATTATTAGGTATAGAACTGGGGGAGCTGGGAAAATGAAGTAAGGTGCCTGCCTGGTGCCATGGCTTGAGGGACAGGAAGTGCATCCTCAGGATCACGAGAACAGCTGCAAGGATTCGAAGCTGGATGTAATTGTCCACCTAGGGACAAATGACTTGGCTCATCATGAGATTAGAGCAGTGCAGGAGGACACTGCAGAGTTGGGAGGGACCTAAGGCAGTAGCACACACAGTATCCTTCTCAGAGGTGCTGCCTGTCAAAAGCAAGGGGAGGCGAGGTAGTTGGCACCATGCAGTTTAATGAATGGTTGAAAAATGGTGCGGAGCACAGGGGTTTAGCTTCATTGGGGACTGGGGTTCCACCTGAGGGACACCTGCCTATACTGGCAGGATGGTCTGCATCTGTCCAGGAAGGAACAAGTCTTTGAGCAATCGGTTTAAATGCTTCATTGGCAAGCTTTTAAACTAGTCAAAGGTGGAGGCACTGACAAGCAGCAGGAAAATCCCAGCCTCTCCCTACAAAACAGGGTACTAAATGAGAAAAAGACTGAGGTAGAACGGTCAGTGGGGGATGCTGCAACAGAAGGTAAAGCCATCAAAAAATGGAGAGCAATGAGTACTAATGCCCGTAGTCTGGGTAACAAGCTTCCTGAATTAGTGGCCTTGATGGAGGAGGAACATCTGGATATTGTGGCAGTCACAGAAACATGGTACACACAAAACCATGACTGGGACATAAACATACCAGGATACACTGTCTACAGGAGGGACAGGGAGGGCAAAAGAGGAGGAGGAGAAGTAATTCTTTACATAAGGGAAGGAATAAAAGCAACAGAACAAAAGGGTAAACAGGGAGGAGAAGAAGCACTGTGGGTAAATTTGGAGACAGGCAATGGCACCACAACACGCACAGGGTTAGATACAGACCCTTCTCAGGGGAGGAAATGGACAGGAAATGATAGAAAGTATACTTAGAATGGCAGAAAAAGGGAGATATTGCTGATGGGTGATCTGAATATGCAGATGTTAACTGGAGTGCAGTTGCAGCTGCCACTCAAGAGTGCAGTTATTCTAGATGCCCTACAGGGGGCATGCCTTAGACAACTAGTACTGGAGCCCACTCGAGAGGGAGCAATATTAGACTTGATTCTCTCAAATGGAGCTGGAGAGAGGATTACAGATGTAGAAGTGGGTAGCCATCTGGGAACTAGCGACCATCGAACAGTATGGTTCACAATAAACACAGCAATAGAGTCAAGCCATACAAAGACAAAAGTACTGGACTTTAGGAGGGCTGACTTTGCCAAAATGGGTGAGTGCCTAAGGAATGCACTAGCAAATGGGCAGGAAGGAGGGGTGGAAGAACAATGGGGAATAATAAAAACTGCCATCACAGAGCCTTTGTGTGAAGCAAATAAACAAAACAAGACGATGTAAGAAACCACTATGGTTCTCAAAGGAAGTGGCAGTGAAGGTTCAAGAGAAAAAGAAAGCATTCAGGAAGTACAAGGAATCGCAGAAGGAGCAGGACAGAGAACTGTATCAGTTAAAGCAAAAGGAGGCTGGGAAGGCAGTCAGAACAGCAAAGGCCCAAACCGAGGAAAAAATAGCCAACTCAGTTAAGGAGGGGGATAAAACCTTTTATAGGTACATCAGGGAGCAAAGGAAGACCAAGGGAAGGATAGTGAGGCTTAATAAAGGGGAGGGAGGATGGGCAGAGGGAGACTGTGAAATGGCAGAGATACTAAACAAATATTTTTGCTCAGTATTTACAAATGAAGAGGGGGAGGTACATAAAACAAACAGTAGTAACACTCTGGATACAGAAGTTGATACCAGCCCATTTACAGAAGAAAGGGTTCTGAAAGAACTCTTAAAACTGAAGGTGGACAAAGCAATGGGGCCTGATGGGATTCATCCCAGAATTCTACAAGAACTAAGGGTAGAACTAGTGACACCACTGACTACCCTTTTTAACAAATCATGGGAGGATGGGGTGGTACCCGAGGACTGGAGGAGGGCAGATGTGATTCCCCTTCACAAAAGTGGGAGCAAGGCAGAAGCAGGAAACTACAGACCTGTTAGTTTAACCTCAGTGATAGGGAAAATGATGGAATCACTTCTGAAGGAAAGAACTGTCGAGTATCTAGAGGCCAGAGGGGCACAGGACCCTAGGCAGCATGGATTCACAGCGGAAGGTCATGCCAGACAAATCTGATAGATTTCTTTGACTGGGTGACCAAAGTAGTAGATCAGGAGGGGCTGTGGACATGGCCTACCTAGACTTTAAAAGGCATTTGACACAGTCCCACACAAAGATTAATATACAAGTTAGCCAGCCTGGGGTGGGTCCCAAGATGACAGCCTGGTAAAGAATTGGCTGGAGAATAGGACACAGAGTAATAGTAAATGGAGTCCACTCAGAAGAAAGGAGGGTTACTAGTGGGGTACCAGAGGTTCAGTATTAGGACGGTCCTCTTCAATGTCTTTATAGCGACATTGCGGAAGGACTGGAAGAAAAATATGTCTCTTTGCAGATGACACTAAGATCTGCAACAGAGTTGATGCACAGGGTGGGTGGAAGGGATGAGAAGGGACTTGGCAAGGTTAGAGGAATGGTCAAATGTATGGCAGCTTAGATTCAATGCTAAGAAGTGCAAGGTAATGCACCTGGGAAACAAAAACCCAGGGGAAGAGTAATCTACTTTATCTGCAGAAACAGACAGTTTCCCTTTTCTTTTCTTAAAATAAATTTCATATGAAGTAGTTGGCGCTTTAACCCTATTGTTCAATAAGTCAATCAACACTGGTGAGGTTATAGATGACTGGAAAGAAGCCTTGGTCATACCTTGTCATAAGGGAGGAACAAAACAGAAAGTAGAGCAATACAGACCAATTAGTTTGACATCCTGTATAGGAAAAATTTTGGAAAAACGTATAATGTATAAAATAGATACACATATTACTAGGAATGGGCTAGTAGACATAACACAGTATGGCTTTGTTACTGGTAGATCTTGTCAGAACAACCTGATCAACTTTTTTGAGCCCATCAGTGCAGCCCTGGATGCAGGATTTCCCATGGATGTGGTCTTTCTCGACTATGAAAAGGCATTTGATTCAGTTTCACATAAGATCCTAATTGAATGTCTAGTCTATATTGAACTGCACAAAAATATTGTCAGTTGGATCTCTGCATGGCTGACAAACAGAAGGCAACAAGTAAATATCAGGGGTTTTACATTGACCTGGAGCAAAGTGACTAGTGGAGTGCCTCTGGGGTCGGTCTTGGGCCCTATCTTGTTTAATATTCTCATTTCAAGTATGAAAACCACTAATGGGGTTTGGTTAAACAAATACACTGATTGATGCCAAATTGGGGTGTATAGTGAATGACTACACTTCTACCTCTATGTTACAGGATAATCTAAATGACTTATCTAAATGGGCCAAGGAACATAAACTTATATTTAATACTCAAAATGTAAAGTCATTCATTTTGGCAAAAACAATAGATCAGTTAACTATTTTCTGGACAACATCCTATTGAACAAGGTAATTTCTGAAAAGGACTTGGGTGTTTTTGTCACTAATAATTTAAAATTTTCTGAACATATTAATAAAACCACCCAAAATGTCAAAGACTAACTACATGCCTATTGAAAATATTAAATCTAGGGAACCAGATGTATTACTTCCAATCTATTGTAGCGTAGTCAGAGCTAACATTGACTACTGCTCTTATTTTAGTGCTCCAATTTTAACTAAGGATAAGGTATTAGTCGAAAAGGTACAGAGAAGATTCACGAGACATGTAGATAATTGTAAACCTTTATCGTATAGTAGTAGACTACAAAACTGAAACTATGCTCTTTGGAATATCGATCCCTAAGGGGGGACTTATGTCTAATCTATAAGGCTTCTAGGACAAAACTTCGTCTGAAACAATATGCTTAGAATGGCATATAAAATGAATAACACTAGATCTCATAAATTACAATTAAAATCAATCACTAATAGGACAACTAGTCAAAACCATTTCTTTACTCAGAGAATAGTGCCAATCTGGAACTCATTACCAGTTGAAGTGGTATACAGTAGTACCTTCCAGTTATTCAAAAAATCTTGATCTTTTATGGTTAATAGAAAATATGATTTCCATCCAGGTTAGGGTGGCGAGTTCATTATGGGCTAGTCCCTGAGCTTGTATATACCTATGAACCTATGAGTACACAATGGTGGGGTGAGATACTGATAACAGTTAAATTGGAAAGGGACCTGGGGTAATTATATCAGATGACCTAAAGGTGGGCAAGCAATGTGAGATGGCAGTAAGGAAGGCTAGGGGATACTGGGATGCATGGGAGAGGCATCAATAGTAGAAAACAGGAAGTTGTTATCCTCTGTACAGACAGTTGGTGAGACCCCATCTGGAGTACTGTGTGCAGTTCTGGAGACCCCATCTCCATAAAGACACAGACAGAGTGGAGGCTGTCCAGGAGGGCAGCAAAATGGTGCAGGGTCTGTACAGAAAACATACCAAGAAAGACTAAAGGAGCTTAATATGTATACCCTTGAGGAAAGAAGGGAGAGAGGGGCATGATAGAAACTTTCGAGTACCTCAAGGGAATCAACAAAGTCCAAGATGGTAGCATCTTTCAGAAATAGAGATGTGCAAGAACAAGGAGGCACAAGTTGAAGATAGAGGGGGGACGGCTCATAGGTAATGTGAAGAAGTATTTTTTTTCACAGAGAAGGTTGTGGATGCATGGAACAGCCTCCCTGAGGAGGTTGTGGAGTCAAGAACAGTGGGGAATTCAAGAATGCATGGGACAGACATAAGGCAGTCCTGGGGGGTAGGAGGAAGTAAGCTGTTGGTTAACTAGGATCTGCAGCTTATCTGTTAGGTAGGAAAATGGGCAAACTAGGTGGGCCAAGCGGTCCTCATCTGCCGTCAAATTCTATGATTCTATGTTTATGCAAGCTAGGATGGTCTTTGACTCTTTAGTCAGCAAAGGTTTCACCCTGTAAAGCATGCCAAACCTTTGGCGAGCTTTCTTAATAATCCAATTTATGTGCAATTCAAAGTTAAGATGGCAGTCAAGGAGCAGGCTGAGGTATTTGAATTCAAAAACTCTATCAATAGAGTTGCCATCATTGTCGCCCAAGGAGAAATCAAAAGCTAACAGTTTCCTGGAGCTGGTGAATACTATACCCTTAGTTTTTTTTTTTAAATTAAGTACAAGTCCTTTAGAGGAGGATCAGGAATGAAGTCTAAGGAAGTCAAGCTGAAGCTTGTTTTGAAGGGAGGTGGATTTTTTGTTCTTATAAAAAAGAGCAACATCACTGGCATACAGAATTAGCTCAGTGTTGGTGACATTTTGGGGAGTGAGTTAACTACAATGGAAAACAGAAAGGGACCAAGGATGGACCCTGTGGTACCCTACATTTAATGGGAAGAGGGTTGAAAGGATGCCATTTATCACAGTCTGATGTGGCCTGTGGCTAAGGTAGTTACTGAACCAGTTAATGATGTCAGATGAAAAATGCAGAACTGCAAAGGTGGAGAGAAGGACATTGTGGTTGACAAGGCAGAACACCTTAGGGAGGTCAACAAAAACAGAACCAGCGTATGGGCCTTTGTCATTAACTTTGTCTGTGTATTTAGTATATTTAAAATGGCAGTCTCAGCATTATGGCCAGTCTGAAAAACATGTTGAGCTTCTGTCTGAAGGTTATGTTTGAAGAGGTAATCAACAGTGTGCTTGTGGACAATTTTTTCAATGGCTTTGGAAAGGGGAGCTAAAAGGGAGATGGGACTGTAGTTGGAAACTTTGTCTTTTGGTCCAGATTTGTGGAGTGGTTTAATAACAGCTGATTTCCATTTAAGAGGAAAAGATCTTGTGCAGAGGTAGAAGTTAACAAGCATTTGTCAATGCCAAGTGTTGCTTGCTGTCATTAGCAGTGGAAGTGCAGGAGTTAGACAGATGCAGTATAGGAATAGCAGTGAAGTACTGAACGACTCCAACTTCACCCACCCTGCAGAGATGGACAGGCATTGGGGTGTGCCTTTGGGTCATCATCCATAATGATCATGACATTTCACAAGTGTCGAGGTGTGCTTTGAAGTGTTCAGGCTTTATATTCACTTCATTCTATAAGGAAATACACTGAAATGGGTGCCGTATGGAGAATGGGGTGAACTATGGGCCAAGGGTCCAAGGCACACTTGATGCCTGCCACTGGCTGCAGGGTGGGGTGGAATGGCATGAGTATTACTGTCGACAATCCCAGTCAGACCCCTGACGCCTGTCAGTCCCTACAGAGTAGGGCGTCATAGTCGAAAACTCTAACACCCTGGGCATTTCTTGGTATTTTTACTCCAAGTTTTCAAAATGAACTTTTTGTGATCC
Source organism: Neoceratodus forsteri (assembly GCA_016271365.2). NCBI lineage: Eukaryota > Metazoa > Chordata > Ceratodontiformes > Ceratodontidae > Neoceratodus > Neoceratodus forsteri. The sequence goes on along the minus strand of CM057457.1, from coordinate 472,311,917 downwards.
CACCACATGAACAGTGACACTATCAGTTTGTTAGCTGAAAGGTGATTTTACACAGTGACTGCGCCATTTGGTGCCACAGGTGCAAAAACACATTTTGAACAGGATGTGGCAAATGACAGCTGTACTGTTCATGAGGAGGTATAAAAATTGGCAATGTTGAAAATCTGGAGTGAAAATATAAAAAACTGGTGAAGTTACGAGTGTGCGTAGAAACTGCGCAACGCACACCCGTAATAGTTTTGGGATTTTTACAGCAGTTTTCAACATAGGCATTTTGGGACCTCCGCTCATGAACAGTGTCACTGTGATTTTCTTAATCTATCCCGAACACTGATTTCCCACAGCGATTGTGCTATTCTGCACTGGAAGTGCGAAAACACATTTCGGCCAGAGTGTGAAAAATGACAGCTGTACTTTTCATAAGGAGGTGTGGAAAAATGCCAGTGTTGAAAATCTGGACTGAAAAGATTATGAATTTGTGAATTTATGAGGGTGCATGGAAATTGCAAAATACACGCTCATAACACAGTCATTTTATGGACATTTGTCAACAAAATTCAACAAAACAACATTTTCAATGTAGCCAGTTTAAGACCTCTGCTCATGAACAGTGACACTGTGATTTTCTTAATCTGTCCCAAACATTGATTTTGCACACCGACCATGCCACTGTGCGAAACATGTGTGAAAACAAATTTCGGGTGAGATGTGAAAAATGACAGTTGTACTGTTCATAAGGAGGTGTGGTAAAATGACATTGCTGAAAATCTGAAGTGAAAATATTAAAAATGCTCAAAGTTATGAGCGTGCATAGGAACTGCGCAACGCACACTCCTAAAACAGTCATTTTGGGGAATTTGTTCTGCAAATTTTCAACATAGGGCTTTTGGGACCTACCTCATGAACAGTGTCACAGTGATATTTTTAATCTCTATCGAACATTAATTTTGCACACCGACCACGCCATTGTGTGCTACATGTGCAAAAACACATTTCAGGCGAGATGTGAAAAATGGCAGCTGTACTGTTCACAAGAAGGTGTGGTAAAATGGCAATGTTAAAAATCTGGAGTGAATATATTAAAAATGCTCCAAGTTACGAGTGTGTGTAGGAATTGTTCAATGCACATTTGTAAAACAGTCATTCTGGGTAAATTTTTCACCAAATTTTTAGCATAAAGTTTTTGGGGGCATACCTCATCAACTGTGACACTGTTGATTCATTAATCAGTCCCGAAAGGTGGTTCCATGCAGTGACCGCAAAATCACCTTTCAGGACCAAATAACAAAATGACAGAAAATGAGTTCATGAGGTGGGGTCCCAAAAACCCCATGCTGAAAATGTGGTGACAAAATTCCTCAAAATGGCCAAGATATGCACCAAAGTTGAATAAAACCCATTTATGCCATTATACAGCTTACCGGCATTTCTTCAGTTCTCAGTCAGCTGTGAAGAGTGTAGATGTGTTTCTGGTCCACCGAAGATCGTCATGCTGGGCTCTGGAGGTAAGTATGGGGTGAGATGGGGGTGTGGGGGAGGTGGGCATGCAGAGGGTGGGCACGGGTTGGGGAAGGGCAAGAGAATCAGCAGGGATCTTTTTCTTCTAGGTCTTTTTTTTTTAAAGATGACGGGGGACTTTTGCCACGCTGGGGTGGGCTCCCAGCGTGGCACCAGCAGTTTGTTTGGGGGAGACACTGGAGCCGACAGGGGATTGGGCACCCCCGTTGGCCAAGGAGACTTTTACCATGCTGGGGTGGGCTCCCAGCGTGGCAGATGGAAGTTTGTTTGGGGGCAGTGGAGCAGACGGATTGGGCATCCCTGGCTGGCCAAAAGTGTGCTGGGGACACATGAGCCATGGGGGTGTATTAAGCTGACAGGGATTGGGCTACCACGTTGGCAAATGAACTGGGGTGGGGGTCATGCCGACAGGGGGATTGGGCACCCTGTCAGCTTTTTTTTTTATTTATTGAAATGTTTCACCAGGAAGGCACACTGAATGGCGGGTGGCGGCTTTCCATCGGCTTCCTGGGGAAAGTGAGAGGATAACGGAGAAGCCGTCGCCATGGGGACACCACACAATCAGCTGTTTTGGTAGCTTGTAATGCACCAAAACAGCTGATTGAGCGGCGAAGTGGCCGAATTTCTTGACGCACTGTGGCATGCTCCCCAACTGCTGATGCAATGTGTTTCTTGTACATGCGTGCAAGCAACATAAAAATGTTGATGAGTGGAGTGGCTAAGGGTTCTCATGCAAGTTTGAGGACCCTGTAACCTATGTTGTCTAGTCCAATGTATGGCCGGGGGTCTTTCATTTTAATAAGTTTAACCACTTTGGAGACAGAAAGATGCAGAATAAAGAAGTCGGGGTGAGGCTTTGGGTGGTGGTGGTAGGACAGCAGGGGACTGGGGGGTGATATGGCTTGTATTCGTCCAAATTGATAAAAGTAGTGATTAAAGATGGAGGATATTTCCAGGGGATCAGTAAGAGTCATTCTACCCATAGAGACACTGATCTTCTCATTGTGTTGTTCTCTACCAATGAGGTTAAGGAAGTTCCAATTTCGCTTTGGGTTGACCATGAGTTTCACTGTTTTTCTGAGAGAAGGAGATTTCTGCAGTCTGAACTGCAGATTTGCATCTGTTACAAAGGGTTCTGTGCAGCTGAAGCAGGTGGGGAGTTTTGGTTTCCTGTATTTTGACCACACAAGGTCTCTTTATTTCATAAGTTTAAGAAGATCTGAGGTGATCCATTCGACTGTTGCCCTTAACCCCAATTATTTTCAAGGGAGTAGGAAGTGAGCAAGAGCAAGGAATTTGTTGCTGAATTGTTTGAGAGCTGAGTCGATATTCTGAATGGATTCAGTGAAGCATCAGTCTGTGTCAATGACTGCATTTTTAAACTGATTTGGGTTTAGTTTATTAATTTGTCTTGAGTGGATGAGTTTGTGTTCATGATGTGGTGGTTTTGCAGACCAGCAGCGTAGACTGCACAATGGTTGCAGATTGAATTGGAAGAACCCTGAGGCAGAGACATGAGAGGGGTGGAAAACTAGAATCCAGTCGAGTAGGGATTCGTCTCCTGTTCTATAGTTAGTCTGGGTATGGGAGGTGATAAGTTGGTGTAGGCCAAGGCTGGTAATGGATTCCTTCACCACATTGGACTGCTGGGACAGCCAATTATGATTAAAATTCCTGAGGATTATCAATTCTCTTCCATGGGGAAGGGTGTGCTTGAGGTTAAGAAAGTTGTCCAGATTGTCCAATGGTGTGCCTGATCGGAGACAGGCAATGCTGATTGTAATAGTCTTATTGTTGCCCTGCAGGAGATATATGGATAAGGATTCATGGCTTGTGGTTTCAGGGGAAGAATCAAAGGCAGTGGCTGAGAGGCAATTTGCCACCCAAAGGAGATAACCGCCCCCTCTTTTCCTGATTCTGTCCTTCCTCAAAAGAGAATATCTGTCAAGGTTAATATCATTGGAAGGGATCTTATTTGTGAACCATGTTTCAGAGAGGGCAATAATGTTGAAATTATTGACTGATATCCAGGATTCAAACAGAATTTTCTTTTCTAGCAGACATTGGATGTTGAGGTGTACTAATGTCAGCAGGCTGGAATGTTGGTGGAGGGAAGTGGAGGGGTTCACTTTGGCTGTAGGTGGAGGACTGGAGTTGGGGTGAATGGACCCAGAGATTTATTTAAGAGATTTACCAGATAAGCATACTGAGCGGGGACCGCTCATTTCCAGATGCGACCTGGGGGTTACATTTAATACAAGTAGGAGCAAAGACAAAGGTGTACAACAGGTTCAGAGTGGATACATATAGGGTGATTGCAACAGGTCCAGAATAGTTTCAGGCTGGACTAAACATTCGTTAGTGATATACAAGTTTAGACCTAAAGACCAGAGTGCATAGTTGCTATGTCATAGTTAGGGCCTATGACTGCAGGGCATATCAGACAGTGACAGTAGGTATACAACAATTATAATATGTTACTGGTCATTGGTACAGTTCAGGGCACGTTACAATGCCTTGTGGTAGCAGGTCTGGGCTGCAGGTTGCAGTTGCATATGTCTGAGAAGTGGGCCTGGAGGAGAGGTTTCAGGAGCCTTGGGGTGAGGGAGAGCCTAATACCTACAGGGAGGTCGTTCCAGAGTTTGGGCAGTCGATATTTGAAGGCAGATTGGCCCTTTGATGTGTGCATGAAAGGGACCTGTAGTAGCGTTGAGTCTGAGCATCTTAGGGAGTATGCGGGGGTTGTGTTGACAGGAGGGAGCTGAGATGGGGAGGAGTTGGACCAGTGCTTGGCTATGAGACTGGTGCAATGAAGCTGACGTCTGGACTCCAGCGAGGGAAGAGCTAGGGCGCTGTATGGGTGCAATGATGGGTGGGGGCATTCCAGGATGAGCCGACAGAAGGAATGAAAATGGGGGTCCAAGCTGGCCAGGGTGAATGAGGGGGGGCTGCACTGTAGACCACGTCTCCATGGTCAAAAATAGGGAGAATCATTTTGTACACTAATTCCCTCCTGACCGTGGTTGGTAGGCAGCCTTTATTGCGATATAGTGCGCCTAGCTTTGGGTGTAGTTTTTTCTGTAGTGAGTCAATATGGATGGAGACATCTAAGTGACGATCAAGCCATACACCCAGGTACCTAAAGGAGGTGCATGATTCCAAGGTGGACCTGTCCAGGGTATGGAAAGCGGAGGGAACAGCTAGCTGGGAGAGTCTAGGCTGCGTGCCGGAGGTTTTGGAGATGGTTTTCTTTGCGTTTAGGACAAGCTGGTTTGACCTGAGCCAGGTCTGAATGGCAGCAAAATCCTGTTGAAGGGCAGAGTTTATGACCCCAATGGATGGGCCGGAGGTGTACAGAGCAGTGTCGTCTCGTACATTTGTATAGCTGAGTTGAAGCATGTCAATGGTAGGTCATTTAAAAATATGGAAAAGAGTAGGGGGCCCAGGACAGAGCCCTGGGGGAACCCCATGGAGACTGGGAGTGAGGGGGATACGTGTGGGCCAATTTTTACTGCCTGTTTCCTGCCTGTCAGGTAGGCTTGAAACCAGCTGGTGGCTAGATCGGAGAGGCCTGCGTCGTGCAGTTTAGAGGTTAGCTTAGGGTGGGAAACGATCAAATGCTTTGGCCAGGTCAATGAATATGGCCGAGGTGAAAAGACCCTTGTCCATACCTGAGGCAATATCGTTTGTGAGTCTTAGTAGCGCTGTGATGGTGGAGTGCAATTTGAGAAAACCCGACTGATAAGGGGTGAAGAAGGAGGTAGATTTGAGGAATTGTGTGAGTTGGGAGAGGGCTAGGTGTTCCTGTAATTTGGCCAGAATTGATAGAAGGGAGATAGGGCGGTAGTTCCCGGCCGCAGATGGATCGCCACCTTTTGGTAGCGGGATGACTACTGCCTCCTTCCAAGCTGTTGGAATTTGTGCTGTGGTGAAGGAAAGGTTCAGGAGGTCGGCTAGGGGGGCTACAATGACAGGGGCTGATAGGTATAGGAGTTTGGCGTCAAGTCGTAGAGGGCATTTGCCTTTATTAGGGTCAAGGGAGCGTGGGGCGTCTAGGACTTCTGTTGTGGTGACTGGGTGGAAAGAGAACCTGGTGGCGTGGGGGGTATGCTGGGGGAGGCGAGAGGGCTGGATGCGGGTGTGGTGATTTGTAGGTTTGTTATGAGAGATGAACAGTTGGTAAAAAAGGTATTGAAAGCTGAGGCAACTTCACTTGGCTCAGATACATTTTTGCCCTGAATGGTTAGGGCAGGTGGGCGGTTGGACAGGGGAGTGAGCAGGGTTTTAATGGATTTCCAGAATTTGGAAGGGTGGCTAAGATTAGAGGAGAGGACAGCGGAAGTAGTTCTTTTAGCCTGTCTTATTGCTTTTGTGCAACTGTTGCAGAGGGTACAGTAATGCTGTAGGGATTCAGGGAGCCTGTTTGCCTTTGTTTTTCCAGGCCTGGTCTCTGGCACAACATCTGGAGATGATGTCGGCAGAGACCCAGGAGATGGGTTTCCTAACCCTTTTGCTTCTTTGTGGGTGATAGTCCCAGACAGCAATAACTCGATTTCTGAGCATGTCGAGGCGCATGGTCGATGGAGGGTGCCAGTTGGATGAATGACCAGTCGACAAGGGCGAGGTCATTTAGTAGGGAGTTGAGGCAAAGGGATTTGTAAGCTCTCGTGAGGAGGGTCCTTGGGGGGAGGTGGTTAGTAGGTCTGTGTACCTTTCTGATCATATAAATCATGTGGTGGTCACTCAGGGAATCAGGTAGGAGGCCAGCTTTAACTATCCTGTCAGGGTATGTTGTAAGAGCCCAGTCCAGGAGGGAGTGGTTTTGTGTTTTTGGGTTTAGGCAGGTGGGTTGCTCTATTTGTTGGGAGAGGTTTAGGGATTTAATCTTGCTGCATAGTTTTGAGCAGTCTTTTGCAAGCCAGTTGTAATTTAGATCCCAGAGGATGTAGAGCTCACCAGCTACAGCCACAGCTTTAAGAGTAGCTAGGTGGTCTATGATGATAGACGCTGGGGTAGCAGGGGCACAGTATATCCCTACCACATACACCGGTAAGGTATGCGACAGGACAAGTTTTATCATCTTGTTTTCTATTTGAGGAGTATGTCCAGGGAGCTGGACAGGGGTGTAATGGAAGCTGTTTGCTATATACATGGCTATTCCACCGCCTTTCTTTTTGCCGTGTCGGTCCTGCCTTATTACTGTGTAGCTGGGGATGGCTACTTCTGAGTCATCATGATGAGGTTTTAGCCAGGTTTCGGATATTATACAAATATCAGGTCAGAGGGTTTGGGCAGTGATTTGCAGCTCCGGAGCTTTATTCAATAGACTGCGGATGTTGAAGTGTATTAGGCTAAGACCCTTTGGTAGGGTTTGGGGGGTGGGTTGGGTTGGTGGCCCAGGGTTGGTTTCGACATCACCCACCAGGAGGAGCAACAGGGTGAGGTATCGAATGGCGGTGTGCCATTTGTTTCTGGTTTTAAGCTTGGGGCGGGTGAAGTGTGGGGTGTGGATGGAGACCGATGTCACTAGGTTGCTTAGGGTAGATAGGTGCAGGGTGAAGGGGGATGACGGAAGAGTTTGTAGTACATAATAAGGTGGGCGTGTGAAGCACAGCGCATGGGGGGTTTGATAGGAGCAAGGGAGGAGTGAGACAGAGCAAAGAGTAGGAGGTTGGGGTCATTTTGGGGCTGGGTTGATGGGGTAGTGATGCAAGCGGAATAGCAATGGTTAGCATTGTAATTATGCATAGGAGCATGATTGTAGATTTAGGCGTGCAATTTCAAGCTGGAATTGCGTGGTGGCGCCTCTGCTGGTGGAGATCTGATAACCTACCGATCTGAAAGTGGGCTGATAGGTTCTGGCGTGTCACCTGACCTCTCAGGCTACCTATATAGCTGAGTGCCGACCAAGGGTGGTGGTTGGGCGGTGGGGAACCGGCCGCAACACTGGCGGGCCAGAATCTGCAGCACTGTATCTGGAGGCCCTGTGCTGTGCCACTCAGCTGTACAGTTCGAAATTCGAGTTGGCGCCAAAGCAAAAACAAAGGCTTCAGATCCTGACTCGCCCACCTTGTCGTACCTGGATTATCTCTCGGGAGCTCCGGGGGGTTCCGGTGTGTGCTAAGGGAGGGTATGTCCCTTGCGACCTCGTGGGGTGTCTGGGTGAGGGCAGCAGTCCCCTACCCTCGCGACCCACTGTGGAGGAGTAAGAGGAGAAAGGAATTACTTATAGCCCAGGTGGAGGGGCGGAGATTGCTTGCCAGGTCAGTCACAACATGAGCTTGTGTGAAAACTGTGCTAAGAATAGAAGTATTCTGATGTATAAATTTAAATAAATCCCAAATACTTCTTCGATTGTGTTTCTCTGCTAAAAGCAACTTCCAGGTCAGATGCAGCAGTATAATTGTGAAAAAGACAGCTGCTAAATTAAGCTAGTATGTTCCCCTTCGTTTAAAAAGCCCCTTCTTTCATTTCCTACGTTTAAAATGGCTCCCGAATTACTTTTCGAATTCAGTGCTGCTGCACCCTTTGAGAGAAACAGCTGCTTAGCAGAAATGTAGCCTGCTTGCTTTCCCTTCGTTTAAAAATGGCCCCCGAATTAATTTCAAAATTGGCGCTGCTGCACCCTGAGAGAGAAACAGCTGCTTAGCTGAAATGTAGCCTGCTTGCTTTCCCTTCATTTAAGAATGGCCCCTGAATTACTATTCAGATTTGGCACTGCTGCACCATGGATGCATGTTATGCCAGAAATTAACGTCTAAGTCCCTGGATGTACAGCTACAGGCAATAAGTGCTCAAAATCAACAGTATTCGATGTAACAGTCGCTTAAGGTAAATTGTACTTATGCTCAACTAGTAATGTACAGGGGAGCAGAAAACAGTATAGCAATGCAGCAGGCTCTTAAATTAACTGTGCTTTTTGACAAAAAGTAATGTACAGGGGAGCATAAATGGTTAGTCAAAAAACAATCTGCATTTGTATGCCGATTACAATGCCTTTAAACAAATCTGCAGCACTGTATCTGGAGGCCTTGTGCTGTGCCGCTCAGCCATACAGTTCGAAACTCAAGTTAGCACCAAAGCGAAAACAAAACTGGATCTGACTCACCTGCCTTGTCGTACCTGGATTATCTCTCGTGAGCTTGGGGGTCGGTGTGTCCTAGGGAGGGTATGTCCTCGCGACCTCGTGGGGTGTCTGGGGGAAGGCAGCAGTCCCCTACCCTCACGACCCACTGAATTATCTCTCGGGAGCTCGGGGGGGGGTCCGGTGTGTCCTAGGGGAAGGTATGTCCCTAGTGACCTCGTGGGGTGTCTGGGAGAGGGCAGCAGTCCCCTCCCCTCGTGACCTGCTGGATTACCTCTTGGGAGCTCAGAGGGGTTCAGTGTGTCCTAGGGAGGTATGTCCCTCGCGACCTCATGGGGTGTCGGGGAGGCAGAAGTCCCTACCCTGCGACACCGCTGGATTATCTCTCGGGAGCTCGGGGGGTTCTGGTGTGTCCCAGGGAGGTATGTCCCTCGCGACCTCGTGGGGTGTCTAGCGGAGGCAGGTCCCCTACCCTGTAACCCACTGGATTATCTCTCAGGAGCTCGGGGGGGGTTCCGGTGTGTCCTAGGAGAGGGTATGTCCCTCGCGACCTCGTGGGATGTCTGGGGGAGGGCAGCAGTCCCCTACCCTCGCGACCCGCTGTGGATAAGGAGGAGAAGAAGGAGGAGCCTCCTGTGTCTGTTGTAAGCAAGAATAGAAAGCTTATGAGGTCTGGTCCTTGGGAAGAGATCTGTGAAAGATGGTAAACAGTGACAGAAGATGAAGAGTTCATGAAGAAGGCAGAGTTTGTTTGAGAAATGTCCAAGGGTAGGAGGGGAAGGGATTAGAGCATTGTGAGTTGGACTGGGGTGCATATTAGAGTGAGAGGGTAGTATGGCAGAGTGCAGAGGGTGGGCACAGAAAGCAAGGGGTTGAAAGGGGTTGGAAGAAGTGGTATGGGGGGTGCTAGGCAAAGGGTGAGGAGGAAAAGGGGAGGCTAGGGCATGGGGGAAGTGAGGATAGTCTGTGGTTATACCTGATTAAGCCAGACGGAAAAAACAGATCAAGAATAGTTATCATGAGTGCCATCTTCTGGTTGTACATTGCTTGGAGAGGGTGCTAGAGTCTATAGAGAGTTTTTAATAATGAGTTCTGTTCCTTGGAGTGTGTGTATGTTATATGGGGCAAGAGGAGATAGAGGAGAAAGCTGAGAGGGTGGAAGGAGGAAGAGATGTAGTGGTAGTAGGCAGAAGACATGAGGCAGAAGAAAGGAGAATGTGGTATATTTAAAGAGTGTTGGGGTGGGGTTGGCGTGGCAGAAGAAAATTCAAACTAGAGAGGCACGGTAGAGTTTTACACCAAGTACAAATGATGAACTCTAAGCACCTTAACAGGAATGGAAATACCTGTAGGCAAGATAAATTGTTACAGTACAGGACCAAATCAGATATATCTTTAAAAAAATAAGCTGATCTATCAGAACACAATTAAAGAAATTCAGTTTTAAAACAGCTTAGTTTCAGTTCATACAGAGTTTGGCTTGCCGACCAGTTAGTTAGAGGGCTGAAAGGCCGGCCAATGGGAACTTCAGTTGGGAAAGAAGCCAATCAGTTGAAAGTAGTAGAAGTGCTGGAGAAACACCAGAGAAAATGTGGCAGCACAGTTTCTTCTGATGGCTCAGCGTACCTTATGCAGTGGGCAGGTGGGATGGCTGGGTGCGGGCAGCAGTTGGTTCAAGGAAGCCGGAAGCCGACTGGTCCCCCCTTGATCACCTGACGTCAGTTGATGCCGCCCTGTCCTTCTTCATAAGTTCCTTCCTATCAGCCTGTGACATCTTTGCCCCCTATGTCAAACGGATTGAAAAGTCTAAATCATCCCCCTGGGTTACTAGATCTTTGCTTGATCATATGAAGGGCGTGATGACCTGTGGTTCAAACCCTTCAGTCAGGTCTACCCTGACCGACAATGTTATCGTGCTGCCAAATACTTGCACCACAAATACGACTGGCAAAAGCTGCTTATTACAAAACAAAACTCACCGCCGTGTGGGGTGATGGTAAAAGGTTCTGGGATAATATGAAGGAACTTAGTTGAAAGTCTCCCTCCCCTTCCCCTGCCATGCTTATCCTAGATGGTATCCCTACTCAAGAACCCAGCAAAATTGCAGATGCTTTTAATATAGCATTCTCAGACCTAAGCTCTATTCTCCCCCCTGACTTTTTGAGTTCTGATGCGGGATATTTCCCACCATCTCCCAGTGTGCCTCCTTCTCATCTCAAAACCATCTCCACTAGTGATGCCCGCTCATATATTTCCAGGTTCCTAGGAAAGACCAGACATAGTGGTGACTCACTAGATGCTAAATGGCTATCTTTAACCCTTGATGCTGTTCTAGTACCTCTTACTAAAATCTTCAACATGTCCCTGTGCCTAGGAAAGTTCCCGTCTCTATGGAAAAAGGCAAGGATTACTCCAGTACATAAAAATGGTACACGTACAGCTACTAGTAACTACAGGCCCATCTCCATACTCCCTCCACTCTCAAAAGCCCTGGAAAAAATAGTGGCTGATCAACTTACTAACTATCTAGATACAAAACACCTAATCTGCCAACAACAACACGGTTTCAGGAAAGGTCACAGTACCACCACTGCCCTCCTAGAACTCACCTCCTTTGTTCATGATGCTCTTGACCAGGGAGATCTGGCTGGTGCAGTCTTTGTTGATCTCTCCAAGGCATTTGACACCGTCAATCACACCATGCTCATAAACGCCCTCCTCTCTGTCGGTGTCTCCAAAGAAACTACTAGCTGGTTCTCCAGTTATCTCTCTGGCCGCACTCAGCAGGTGATGATAAGAAACACCCTCTCCGCAAACCTTCCAGTCCGATCGGGTGTCCCTCAAGGATCTATCCTCGGTCCGCTCCTTTTCTCACTTTACCTGAACTCATTACCTCAGGCCACCTCTGGGCGTCTTCTCCTTTATGCTGATGGTGCGGTGATCTTCAGTCGTCACCCTGACCCGTCTGCCAAAGAATCCTTGCAGGACTCTTTCACTCAAATTGAAGCTTGGTTTTCCTCACACAAGCTTGACTCAACAAAAAGGCGAAAGTCATGCTATTAGCCCACCCACAACATAAGCACAGCACTACAAAATTAGCTATACACAATGTGATGGACACCAAGCTGGAACCTGTTCCCAATTTTAAATACCTAGGGGTTATTCTAGACTCTGCCCTCACCTATCGTGAGCATATCGCAGCAACCTGCACTGAAATTAACAAAAGAATCGGTCTCCTCTCACAGGCTTAGGGCCCTGTCTACCGGAGGCTCTTCGCTTAGCTATCTCCAGCTCCATCCTCACACTGGTAGACTACGGCATAATTATCTACGGGCGCCTCTGACACAGCTCTGTCCAGCGTTAAACGTGCCCTAAACAAAGCCTGCAGATTGGCCATAGGATGTGACTGCCTTACGCACACCTGTGACCTCTATCTGCGCTCATCATGGCTAAACTTTCAGGGAGACTAGTTTATCAGACCTGCCTACTGGCCAAAAATTCAGTTGGGCCTAGCCCCCAGGCTGTCTTATGCTCCTCCAAAGAACCTACCGGCTCGCTCCACTAGACACTCGGATACCACCACTTTCCATGTCCCGTTTGTAAAGACCACTGCTGGCCAAAGGTCCTTTTGCTACAGGGCACCACTCTGGATGAACTCAATCCCTGACTCTGTCTTATCAATTCCCAGGCTTGGGCCTTACAAACATGAGTTACTTAATCACATAATGTCAAACTCCCACTGTGAGTACAGATGAAACTTTAAATGTTAATGCATCATTACTTCACAATTGCTGTCATTCCATTGATCGTGTTTATTCTATTTTTTTCACCTCGGTAGGTTACTGTCATTTTCTGTACCAGTAATGTTGTCTATATTGTATATTCTATGTTATACTGTATTCTGATCCATTTATGTAAGACGTAGAGCCTTTGCAAATGAGTCTCAGACTCAAAGGGTTGTAATTCCTAGACTTTAAATAAAAAATAAAAATGCAGAGCTCAATGAGGAGAGTGGATCTTGCCAGTGGGAGCACCCAGTGAGGGGACTCCTGGTTATGTAGTGGGCAAACAGGCTGGCTGTGAGTGGGTGGCGGCTGGTTCAAGGAAGCCACCTACTGAGATCAATGAAGAGAGCGGGTCTTGCAGGTGGGAGCACACGGTCAGGAGCCTCCTGCTTATGCAATGGGCAGGCAGGCTGACTGTGAGCAGGTGGCGACCAATAGTTGCAAGCAATGCACCAACAGTTGTCAATGCTACTAGACAAGCGAGTCCCAGAAAGTGATGTAAGAGTATGAGTTATTTGTGAACTTTGTGAAGCGCTGTCATTTAAGAACTTTTCCTGTTCAGCAAGAAACAGATTGTGGGCAGGATTCACAAAGGGATGTGCCCAGCGCATCTGAGATGCACCAGGGCTTCCCCGACATGCGCTGAAAGGCAATTCTGTAAGGGTCCACATGCCGCACAACCCTGATGCACCAGTGCATTGCAGATGTGCCACAACTGTTGGTGCATTGCTTGCAACTATTGATTCTATAATACAAAGCCTTGCAAAATGCAAGAAGATGGCTCTTTGACAGACTGCTAGCACAACCATGACCCTGAGCAGAGCAACAGACTTTCACTCTGTTTCTATTTGATATCATGTGATAAGTTTCTGTTATTTACAAATGTTGTCCCAAATATCTTTAACCCATTCACTTAGACATATCTGTTGCAGCTGAGATGACTAAGGACTGTAAAGCTGAGCTACTGGCATTGAGGTCAGATGAGGAAATGTGGTTTGAAGCTGAGATGCCAACTCCAAAACAGATGTAGAGTATGTTGAACCATGTATTAGAAAAGTACCAGATGAACTGATCAAATGTGTGAAATGAATTAATACAACTGGTAACGATAAAGTACACAGTGAGTTCTACTTTTCAACCCTAGACCTCTGTAGACAGGGAATAATGGACAGATTCAGCTCTGAAACACTTCCATTATTAAAACATGCTAGTTGTCTAACAAATTCTTCTCTTGAAAAACTCAACAACCTCAAACAGCTAATAACATACTACACAGGAGACCTAGATGCACATTTGGTAGAACAGAGTATAAACTCTGATCCATAGACTATCCGGAGAACAACACGCCAGCCACAACTGGTGACATGTCTATTTCATCTATAATTCTAACCAGCAAAATGTATACTGTCAAATAGAAACACTCTACAGACTGGTTCTCACTCTCCCTGTAGCATCATGTAATGTGAAGAAGCTTCTTAGCTTTGAAATTCGTTAAAATTCACTTCAAGAACAACAATGGGCCAAGAACATCTTGATGACCTTAATGTTACTGCTGTGGAGGCTGAGAGAACTCAGTCAGCAGAACTTGACAAAATCAAAGATTATTTATGAAATTAACTGACAGACGGTAGGTAACACAGTAGAGCACAACTTCAGAGCAATATGTATGTTCAAGAATGGTTCTGTAACACTGACTGAAGGTACTAACAGTGGGGTAGAACAATGTGAGAATACAGGCCTGCCAGCAGTAACAGCAGCATTGCAAAAAGCAGCACACCTAAAACATGAAGTTATAATTTGTGATCCATGTGGAAACGGAGAGAAACATTAACGGAACAAATACACTTCTGTTACTGTTTTCCTCCAATTGCTTGCATCATTTAGGTGTATGCCTAAACAATAATCTAACTGTGGACTTGTGTTGATTGAGGAGGCTTCCCTAGCAACACCGTGTGGAGGTAGGAGCCCCTCCTCAATCAACACACATTATATTTTTCAGACTAAGACTGTACTTGTATATTAATATTCATGCCAGCAGTAGAGTCCATGAGCATCAATAGGTGGAGCCGACAGGCCCTCCGCAACTGAGATTTGATTCAAACAAATAATTTCTTAGCTAGATGGAGTGGAAAATACTCAACTTTAGAACTCCATTGAGACAACTAAATGTAGATATTATCCATCACATTTAAGACAGTTTCAATGCTGAAAGTTCATTTTTTACTGTTCTGTAACATAGCACGGCATGTTTAACTTGTCAAAAAAACATAATGACAACTGGTTACTACAGCCCTTATTTTATATGATATCTCAGATAAACAGTACAGAAATTTGCGCAGAGGGCAGGTAACATATGATGATGCAGTTAATGCTGCTCATCAGGCAACTTGGTTTGCAGCCTAACTTTCAAATACAGAAACTGGGAAACACACTGTTTAACAAGAGGGAAATGGGCTGGTTCACCAACTTGAACAGTATTGGTGGTTTAATATCAGTGGGGCCATCAGGCTGGTTGCAGCACCACAACATTACAGAGAAAGTACAGTTACATAAGAACTTACCGTAACAGTAGATCTTCAAGAGAGGATCTTGCAGTAGGTATTCACCAATAGGAGTAAGCCGTCAGGCACCAGGACCCCATGGAAAATCTTCTAGCTAGCAGTCTCTGGCAGGGGCCCCCCCCCCAACATCAGCATGTTTCAGTATAAAGGGGGTGGTCCCCAAGCCCACCTTCCAGTTCTCCCAGTGGAGGCCAACCAGGAATGACAGGAGAAGAGGAGTTGCCCAATGAGAAAAGAAGAAACTCAGGAGATGGAGGGAGGAAAGCAATACCTACTGCAAGAGGCTCTCTCAAAGATCTACTGTTACGGTAAGTTCTTATGTGACTGTACTTTTTACTTGAGAGGGCTCTTGCAGTAGGTATCCACCATTAAGACTGAGTACCAAGCAGTTTGGAACAAGGTATTAACCAGGGAAAAGGATAAAGATTGTTCACCAAGAATAAATCTTGCAAAACCTGGACTCAAGAAAGTAGCCCTGCAAAACCGCCAGACCAGCCCTCACCCTGTGGCAAGAGGCAACGTCCAAGCTATAATGCTTGGTAAAGGTATGGACAGAAGTCTAGGAGGCCACTGCACAGATTACTGTACCTGAAACATTCCTGAAACATCGGCAGAGGCAGCTTTCACCTGACCTGGAAGGGTATTGTACTTGTTATAACAGAAGATAATTGGGTTGGCCAACCACTTGGAAAGGAACTGCTTAGAAACAGCAAGCCTTCCTTCTTAGGGACAAAGGAAACAAAAAGCTGATCCGTTTCCTGACATCTTTGGTTCTCTGGGTATAGTACTGCAGGATTCTATCCTGTCAGTATGCAGAAGATACTCTCCCTTGTTTGAGTGTTCAAAAAAAAAAAAAGACTGGAAGCTCAATGGACTGGTTGAGTGTGGACTCTGCCACCATTTGGGGTAAGAACTTGGGTTGGTCATATGGCGCTCTGTCATATGAAAAAATCAAATAAGGGTTTTGCACATAAGTGCCTGGACTCAGATATCCTCTGAACAGAGTAATGGCTACGAGAAGAGCATCTTTCAGGAGAAGAAACACAACTTTGCCTCAGCTGCTGTCTCAAAGAGGGGCAGCATGAGCTTTTCCAGAATGAAATTGAGGTCCCAAGGAGAAGCAGGATTGCGGATAGGGGGCTTCAAATGAAGAACCCCTTTAAGAAAAGTCTTGGAAACCTCTTTTAGCGAGAAGTAATTGAGACCCAAGTTGAAAAGATATCTCAGGTAATCTAGTATCCTGGACACTGGGCAGGAGAAGATTCCAAATCTTCAGCCCAAATGGAAAACCGCTTCCACTTCATGGCATAAGCAGATCTGGTGGATGGCTATCTAGCCTCTAGCAGAATGTCAGCTACTAAGGGAAGATTCCAAAGCAAGCAGCAGCAAGGTCTGAAGGAGCACGCATGAAGATGGAGGGATTTGAGGCATGGATGGACAAGGGTCCTCTGATCCTGGGTGAGTATGTCCTGCAAAGCAGGAGTGGAACAGGTGGTTCCTCAAAAGCTGTTGCAGAAGACAGAACCAGACTTGACTTAGCGAAAAGGCGATGAAGATCATACATGCCTCTCTGTCGAGTTTGTCGTGACTCTCAGAATCAAAGGGATTGGAGGGATGGCGTGAAATCTGTCCCTCCAGCACAGAGACAAGCGTGTCCAGCCAGAACATGTCATGCCCTGGAATGAAGGAGCAGAAGGTGTGAAACTTGGTGTTGGTGGGGAGGTGAACAGATCTATCTATGGCATACTCCACTGGTGAAGATGTTTTCTAATACCTCCTGTTTGACTTCCCACTTGAGCACGCTGGCAGAGGTGAATGAAAGTGTCTGTCAGGTGTTGTCAGATGAAGGCTGTGCTGTGAGGCTCAACATACCCTCACTGTGTCCTGTTACAGGGAATAAGAGTGAGTCCCCCCTGCTAGTTGAGGTACCAGACTCCACACGTTATCTGATTGTACCAAGAGGTGTCTGGGAAGAATGAAGGGGTGAAGGGCCTGCAGAGCATATGGGACCACCCTGAGTTTGAGCACACTGATGTGTAATGGAAGCTATGAGGGGGGCCAGTTCCCCTGGGGCTCGACGTGGGCTCCCCAGCTGGCTCTTGAGGCATCCATGGTCAGGGTTTGAGTGGAGCTGGCAGGGCAGAAAGGAGCCCCTTGGTTTAGGTTCTCCGGAACCAACCACCAATTGAGATCCCAAATCACTGAGTCCAAGATAAGGACCTCTTGATCCAGATGGTCCACTGCTTGATCCCACCGAGATTTGAGGATCCACTGCGATACCCTCATGTGAAGCCTGGCTAGAGGCATAGTTGGGATGGTGGGTGCCATAAGGCCGAGAGGCCGAAGGACTTTGCGGGCCAGGGCATGCCTGTGGTGCAACAGGGAACAAACCTGAAGCAGTTGAGTGTCTATACTGTCTGAGGGAAGGAAGGCTCTGCCCAGGCTGGTATCCAACAGTGCTCTAATGAATTGCAGCCGCTGACATGGGGCCAGATGAGGCTTGGCATGATTGACGGTAATGCCAAGTTTGAAAAATGTCTATGGAGTGAAGTAAACTCCTCCCTGGAAGGGGCTGTTATCAGCCAATCATCCAGGTATGGAAACACCTGGACTCCCTTGGTGTGCATAAAAGCTGCCACCACTGCCAGGCATTTGGTAAATACTCTGGGAGCTGAGGAAAGGCCAAAGGGTAGGGCCCTAAACTGAAAATGTTCCCCTTGGAAACTGAAATGGAGGAACCTTGATGGGAGTAGCAGATTGGGATATGCAGGTTAGCATAGAAACATAGAATTTGACGGCAGATAAGGACCGCTTGGCCCACCCAGTCTGCCCATTTCCCTACCTGATGGATAAGCTGCAGATCCTAGTTAACCAGCAGCCTACTTCTTCCTACTCCCACCCCCTAGAATTTCCTTATGACTGTCCCATGCATGCTTGAATTCCACCACTGTTTTTGACTCCACAACCTCCTCTGGAAGGCTGTTCCATACATCCACAACCCTCTCTGTGAAAAAAATACTTCTTAAATTACCTCTGGGCAGGCCCCTTCTATCTTCAAATTGTGCCCCTTGTTCTTACACCCTTTTTTGAAAGATGCTACCTCTTGGACTTTGTTGATTCCCTTGAGGTACTTGAAAGTTTCTATCATGTCCCTCCTTTCCTCGAGGCTATACATATTAAGCTCCTTAAGTCTCTCTTCATATGTCTTCTGGTGCAGACCCTGCACAATTTTAGTTGCCCTCCTCTGGACAGCTTCCATCCTGTCTATGTCTTTGCGGAGATTGGGTCTCCAGAACTGCAGAGTACTCAGATGTGGTCTCACCAGCTGTCTGTACAGAGGATAATAACTTCTTGTTTTCTACTGGTGATGCCTCTCCCTATGCATCCCAGTATCCCGCCACCCTCCTTGCTGCCCTCTCACATTGCTTGCCCACCTTTAGGTCATCTGATATGACTACCCCAGGTCCTTTCCATTTTCTGCTGTTAGTATCTCACCCCCATTGTGTACTCTTCCCTGGGTTTTGTTTCCCAGGTGCATTACCTTGCACTTTTTAGCATTGAATCTAGCTGCCATACATTTGACCATTCCTCTAACCTTGCCAAGTCCCTTCTCATCCTTTCCACCCCACCTTGTGCATCAACTCTGTTGCAGATCTTTGTGTCATCTGCAAGAGACATACTTTTCCTTCAGTCCATCTGCAATGTAACTTATAAAGACATTGAGAGACCGGTCCTAATACTGAACCCTCACGGTACCCCCACTACTAACCTTTTTTCAGAGTGGACTCCATTTACTATTACTCTCTGTGTCCTATTCTCCAGCCAGTTCTTTACCCAGGCTGTCATCTTGGGACCCACTCCCAGGCTGGCTAACTTGTATATTAATCTTTTGTGTGGAACTGTGTCAAATGCCTTGCTAAAGTCTAGGTAGGTCATGTCCACAGCCCCTCCCTGATCAACTACTTTGGTCACCCAGTCAAAGAAATCTATCAGATTTGTCTGGCATGACCTTCCCACTGTGAATCCATGCTGCCTTGGATCCTGTGCCCCTCTGGCCTCTAGATACTCAACAATTCTTTCCTTCAGAAGTGATTCCATCATTTTCCCTACCACTGAGGTTAAACTAACAGGTCTGTAGTTTCCTGCTTCTGCCTTGCTTCCACTTTTGTGAAGGGGAATCACATCTGCCCTCCTCCAGTCCTCAGGTACCACCCCATCCTCCCATGATTTGTTAAACAGGGTAGTCAGTGGTGTCACTAGTTCTACCCTTAGTTCTTTTAGAATTCTGGGATGAATGCCATCAGGCCCCATTGCTTTGTCCACCTTCAGTTTTAAGAGCTCTTTCAGAACCCTTTCTTCTGTAAATGGGCTGGTATCAACTTCTGTATCCAGAGTGTTTCTACTGTTTGTTTTAGGTACCTCCCTCTTCCTTTGTAAATACTGAGCAAAATATTTATTTAGTATCTCTGCCTTTTCACAGTCACCCTCTGCCCACCCTCCCTCCCTTTATTAAGCCTCACTTCCCTCCCATGGTCTTCCTTCGCCTCCTGATGTACCTATAAAGGGTTTATCCCTTCTTAACTGAGTTGGCTATCTTTTCCTCGGTTTGGGCCTTTGCTGTTCTGACTGCCTTTCCAGCTTCCTTTGCTTTAACTGATACAGTTCTCTGTCCTGTTCCTTCTGTGATTCCTTGTACTTCCTGAATGCTTTATTTTCTCTCGAACCTTCACTGCCACTTCCTTTGAGAACCATAGTGGTTTCTTACCTCTTTCGTTTTGTTTATTTGCTTTACACAAGGCTTATTACCTCTGTGATGGCAGTTTTATTATTCCCATTGTTCTTCCACCCTCCTTCCTGCCCATTTGCTAGTGCATTCCTTGGCACTCACCCATTTTAGCAAAGTCAGCCCTCCTAAAATCCAGTACCTTTGTCTTTGTATGCTTGACTCTATTGCTGTGTTTATTGTGAACCATACTGTTCGATGGTTGCTAGTTCCCAGATGGCTACCCACTTCCACATCTGTGATCCTCTCTTCATCTCCATTTGAGAGAACCAGGTCTAAGATTGCTCCCTCTCGAGTGGGCTCCAATACTAGTTGTCTAAGGCATGCCCCCTGTAGGGCATCTAGAATAACCCCACTCTTAGAAGTGGCTGCTGCAACTGCACTCCAGTTAACATCTGGCATATTCAGATCACCCATCAGCAATATCTCCCCTTTTTCTGCCATTCTAAGTATACTTTCTATCATTTCCTTGTCCATTTCCTCCCCTGAGAGGGGGTCTGTATCTACAACCCTATGCGGATTGTGGTGCCATTGCCTGCCTCCAAATTGATCCACAGTGCTTCTTCTCCTCCTCCCTGTTTACCCTTTTGTTCTGTTGCTTTGATTTCTTCTCTTATGTAGAGAGCTACTCCTCCTCCTCTTTTACCCTCCCTGTCCCTCCTGTAGATAGTGTATCCTGGTATGTTTACGTCCCAGTCATGGTTCTGTGTGTGCCATGTTTCTGTGACTGCCATGATATCCAGATCTTCCTCCTCCATCAAGGCCACTAATTCAGGAAGCTTGTTACCCAGACTACGGGCATTGGTACTCATTGCTCTCCATTTTTTGATGGCTTTACCTTCTGTAGCGGCATCCCCCACTGACCTTTCTACCTTGGTCTTTTTCTCATTTAGTACCCTGTTTTGTAGGAGGAGGCTGGGATTTTCCTGCTGCTTATCAGTGCCTCCCCTTGACTAATTGCTCTGGATATGCATCCTGCATATCCAGAGCCTCTCTAGACCGACCTTAGTGAGGAAGGGAGGCTCTGAAGGAGAACATCCTGAACCTTTGTATTCCACATACAGATTTGGGAGCTGAGATCCAGGATGGGCCTCAGATTGCCCATCTTTCTTGGAACTAAAAAGAAATGGGAATAGTAACCCATCTCCCAAAAGGATGGGTGAACGGGTTCTGTGGCATCCTTCAGTAGAAGGGAGCTTATTTCCTCCCACACCGGAGGAAGGTGGAGGGGGGAATAAGAGGATGGGGCAGTGGTCTATGTGAGGGTTCCTGAATGAGGTCTAGAGAGTGCCCCTCAGACATGAGTTGGAGCACCCAAGAGTCTGTTGTTATCTTCTCCCATTACAGTATGTGGAGGAAAACCTTCCCCAGTGGCTCCACTGGGCCAGTAGAAGTGGGAGGGCAACAAGTCAGGAAGCAGAGGGTGGAGTGGTGGCCATGTCTCACAAGCCTCCTCCTATTAGTACCCTCTGCTCTCGCTCTTACACCTTGCCTCCTTCTCCACCCCTACTCCCTTACCTACACCTCAGGTCACTATGCCCTCCTTCACACTGCTTTCAACCATGCTACCTCCCCTTCTCCTACTACAGTCTGCTGGTTTCACTCTCCCATCTGTCCTGCACCTCTCACAGAAGCCTATGTACTGCACTCTAATACTCATGCTTAGCCCTGACCCCTCAGTTAGTAGTAATAGCCTCATCATGCCTGTCAACAATCACTCTTGATTTAAGGCGCTTAGCTACATTATATCATTATTGTTTCTTATACTATCAGCTGAAGATATAAGCTAACCCTAGCCCAGTCCCAACAGCTATGGCCCCCACCCCCTCCAGCTGCTGGGTCTCATTCATCCAACAGCTCTCCTTATGGTCTAAAAATCCTGCACATTAATATACGCAGCCTTCTCTCCCCAAAGTGGACTTGCTCCAGCCCCTGGTGGCTACACTCACCTCTGATATAATTATACTATCAGAATCTTGGCTAAATAAAAAATTTGAGACTCCTGCCACAATCCCTGGCTTTACAATATCATCGCCAGGACCAACTAGGCAGAGGTGGTGGGGTCACAGTCTATGTCTCCGCATCCATCCAATTCACCTATGTTTTTTCCAGCTCAGTACCAAAAGCTTATGAGGCCTTGCTGATGCAAATCTCTCACCCCTTCTCCAAACCTATCTTTGTAGCAGGTGCCTACTGCTGCCGTGGCATACAACCCAAAATCACTACTGCCCTTATAGCCACCCTTGCTACCCACTCTACAGCCAGCAAATTCTATATTATGGGTGATTTCAAAATAAATTGGTTGACCACCACACCCAACAAACTGCATAATGCAACACACGCCCTCAACTTACAGTGCCTTCAGGAAGTATTCGCCCCCCCTTGGATTTTGTCACATTTTGTGGTGTTGCAAACTCAAATTAAAATAAATTTATATGGGATTTTTTTGTCACGTGTCTACACAAATTACTCTATAATGTCAAAGTGGAATGAAACTTCTGGAATTTTTTGTGCATGTAATTTAAAATAAAAACCTGAAATGTCTTGATTTGATAAGTATTCACCCACTTTGCTATGACACTCCAAATTGAGCTCAGGAGCATCCAATTTCCTTGTGAGATCACTCTAAAACTTGAATGGCATCCACCTGTTGTCAGTTCAAATGGTTGACATGATTTCAAAGGAAATACACCTGTCTATATAAGGTCCCACTGTTGACAGTGCATGTCAGAGCAGAAACTCTACCATGAAGACCAAGGAGCTGTCCGTAGAACTCCGTGATAGAATTGTGAGAAGGCACAGATTTGGGAGGGGTATAAACACATTTCTAGGGTGTTAAAAGTTCCCAGGAGCACAGTCAAGTCCGTCATTAGTAAATGAAAAGATTAAGGAACCACCCAGACTCTTCCTAGAGCAGGCCATCCTACCAAACTGAGCAACCGGGCAAGAAGGACCTTGGTCAGGGAAGTGACCAAGAACCCAATGATCACCCTGACAGAACTACAGAGTTCCATGGCTGAGATGGGAGAACCTGTCCAGAGGACAACAATCTCTGTAGCACTTCACAGATGTAGCCTCTATGGGAGAATGGCTAGACGGAAGACACTCCTGAGAAAAGGTCACATAATAGCATGCCTGGAGTTTGCAAGAAGGCACGAGGCAGACTCTGAGACCATGTGGCAAAAGATTCTCTGGTCTGATGAAACAGAAATTGAACTCTTTGGCCTGAATGCAAAGCGCTATGCTTGGCGCAAACTGAACACAGCTCATCACCCATGTAACACCTTCCCTACCATGAAGCATGGTGGTGGCAGCATCATGTTATGGGGATGCTTTTCAGCAGCAGGGACTGGGGCACTTGTCAGGATAGAGAGAACAATGAATGGAGCCAAATACAGGCACATCCTTGAAGAGAACCTGCATCAGTCTGCAATAGACCTTGGACTGGGGTGAAGATTTACGTTCCAACAGGACAACGACCCCAAGCATACAGCCAAAGCACACTGGAGTGGCTTCAGAACAAGAAGGTGAATGTCCTTGAGTGGCCCAGCCAAAGCCCAGACTTGAATCCCATTGAGAATCTGTGGAAAGACTTAAAGATTGCGGTTCACCGATGCTCCCCATCCAACCTGACAGAGCTTGAGCAAATCTGCAAGGAAGAATGGGCGAAAATCCCCAAATCCAGATGTGCAAAGCTGATACAGACATACCCAAGAAGACTCAAAGCTGTAATTGCTGCCAAAGGCACTTCTACAAAGTATTGACTCGGGGGGTGAATACTTAAGTAAACAAGATATTTCAGTTTTTAATGTTTCATAAATTTTTGTTACACAATATAAATATTTTTGCCCCTTTAAATTGTTGAGAATGCTGTGTGAATCAAGGGGGAAAAATAATTTCAATGCATTAAAAATTCTGGTAGTAACACAACAAAATGTGATAAAATCCAAGGGGGTGAATACTTTCTGAAGGCACTGTAACCCAACTTATCCACGACTCGACTCGGCTAAACCATAAGACGGACAACCATTCCCTAACTGACTGGGCCCACACCTCACACACTCATAGGGTTGTTAACTACAGAATACTAGCGGATGCATTCAGCGACCACTGCATGACCTTCTTGGTAAGCAGAGTACAGTATATAAAGTGAAAGCCCCTCAAAAAACATAACAAATCCATTTGTAAAAATCCCTGAATATTGCACCGTCCTGCAAGACATTACCACCAACTTCAGGCACCTACATCTGTAGCTAGTACTGAGCGAAGCAGCAGCTTACTTTAGAGACCAATTCCTTGAAGTCTGGAATCATCATGCCCCTATTTGACATGTCGAGTCCATGGAAATCACCTCCCTGGATCTCTCCAGAGCTCGCTGCTTGCTAAAAGACATGACTTAGCCTGGAAGCTCCATAAAGGTACAAACCTCCCTAAAGACTATGAAGCTTACCAGGCCCTTAGAAACAAGTGCACAGAAGCCACTCACTTGGCAAAGGCTGAGTATTTCAGCTCTACTTTAACTCCTATAGAATAACCCATCAAATTCTGTAAAGTGATTCACTCACTATTCTCTCCACAGGCTCCCCTCCCTCCTCAAAATAAATAATACCGTAATCTCTGATCACCCAAGTGTAGCTGCAGCTTTCCACTCACACTTCACCTCCTGCGCATTAGCATTATTAGACACCTTACCGACCACTAGCCAGTCGACATCTGTCTCTAACACCAGCCCACCTGCGCCACCATACTATTTTTCTCTTTCTCCAAAATCCTGACACAAGATATGTTCGCTGCCTTAAAAGCCCTAAATCCAAGCAAAGGTAGTTCCCCAATGGGCTGGATCCAAAGCTACTATACCTCTCAGATGCAGCCATTGCACCCCCTCTGACTGCTCTGCTCAACTTCTCTTTTCAGCTGACTGAAATCCCCCAAGGATGGAAACATGCAATCGTCCTCCAACTTCCAAAGTGCGGAGATACCTCCTCCCCGGAAACTACTGCCCTATTTCACTCCTCCCAATGCTAGCCAAACTGCAAGGGCACATAGTCCTAGCCCAATTGTCTTCTTACCTCTCCGATACAAATTTCTTCACCAATTATCAATCTGGGTTCAGCAAACATCATTCTACTACTACTTCGCTGCTTTGGATTACAGACTCCGTTCTGTCTGGAATGGATTGAGGACATATCATAACTGCCATCTTTATCGATCTTGCTAAAGCATTTGACACTGTTTCCACTCCCTACTACTCTACTCCCTGTCATCTGCCAGTCTGTCCGACCCCACCATAAAATGGTTTAGTGCATATTAAAATGTCCACACACAATCAGCAAAATCTCTGACTCCATCTCCACTCCTTTCCCTATCTACACTGGTGTCCCACAGGGGACCATACTGGGTCCTATCCTCTTCTGTACTTTTCTGAACAAACTCCCTTCCATCTGTACCTCATCTTCTATACATATGTATGCTGATGATACAGTCCTTTTCTCCATTGGCCCACCTCCTTCAGATGTTGCCTCAGGCTGCAGCTGGATTTCAATAACATCCAGTGTTGGTTTCAATCTTATCAACTCTTCCTAAATGCTAAGAAGACAGTGTCCAGGACTCTCCTAGGTGATAGGTTTAAATGCTTCACTGGCAAGCATTTAAACTAGCCAAGGGGATGCACTGGAAAGGAACAGAAATCTAGCCCCCACAAATCAGGGTAGTAAGTAAGGTAAATTCAAGACAGAGACGTCTGATAGGGAGAAGGGCAGGGGTAAATGGAGAAATGACAAAGGCAGTAAGGACAGGGATGGGGCAAAAAGGTAAGGTCATCAAGAAATGGAGAGTAATGAGTACCAATGTCCATAGTCTGGGCAACAAGCTCCCTGAACTGGTGGCCTTGATGGAAGAGGGATGCCTGGCTATCGTGGCAGTCACAGAAACATGGTACACAAAGAACCAAGACTGGGATGTTAACATACCAGGGTACACAACCTACATGTGAGACGGGGGGGGGGAGTAGCTCTCTATGTAAGGGAAGGGATAAAAGCAATGGAACAAAAGAGTAAACAGGGAGGAGAGGAGGCACTGTGGGTCACCCAGGAGACTGGAAATGGCACCACAATCTGCACAGGGGTTCTATACAGACCCCTATCTCTGGTGGAGGGAATGGACAGGATATGATAAAAGGCATCCTTAGGATGGCAGAGAAAGGGGAGATTCTACCGATGGGGGACCTGAATATGCCAGATGTTACCTGGAGCACCTTTGCTTCAGCCACATCCAAGAGCAGGTCCATTCTCAATGCCCTACAGGGGGCATGCATCAGACAGCTAGTTTTGGAACCCACTCGTGAGGGAGCAATCTTAGACCTCATACTCTCAAATGGGGACAATGAGAGGATCTCAGATCTAGAAGTGGGTAGCCAACTGGGAACAACTGACCACCAAACAGTGTGGTACACGATAAACTCAGCTACAGAGTAAAGCCATACAAAAGTGAGGGTACTGAACTTCAGAAGGCTGACTTTGGCAAGATGGGAAGAGCCTCAGAAAAGCACTAGCAAACAGGCAAGGGGTGGAGCAAAAAGGAAACATCAAAATTGCCAGCACAGAGGCAACAAGCCTTTGTGTGAAGCAAATAAGCTAAGCAAAATGAAAGAAAAACCACTATGGTTCTAAAAAGAGGTGGCAGGGAAGGTTAGGGAGAAAAATATAGCATTTAGGAAGTATAAGGAAACATAGAAGGAGCAGAACAGAGAACTGTACTAGTTAAAGGTAGAAGGAAGCAGGGAGGGAAGTCAGAATAGCAAAGACCCAAACTGAGGAAAAGATAGCCAACTCGGTTAAGAAGGGTGATAAAACCTTTTATAGGTACATCAGGGAGTGTAGCAAGACAAAGGGAGGAATAGTGAGGCTGAATAGAATGGACGATGGGTGGGCAGAGAGGGACTGTGAAAAAGCAGGGATACTGAACGAATACTTCTGCTCAGTATTCACAAAAGAGGAGGAGTGGGAGGTACCTAATCCAATTAACAGAAGCACTCTAGAGAGGAGGGTCGATTCCAGTCCAGATTCACAGAAGAAAGAGTTCTGAAAGAACTCCTAAAACTTTAGGTGGACAAAGCAATGGGGCCTGATAGGATTCACCCCAGAATTCTAAAAGAATTAAGGGGAGAACTAGTGACACCACTGACTATACTTTAACAAATCATGGGAGGACGGTGTGGTACCAGAGAACTGGAGGAAGGTGGATGTGATTCCCCTTCACAAAAGTGGAAGCAAGACACAGGCAGGAAACTACAGACCTGTCAGTTTGACCTCTGCAGTAGGGAAAGTGATGGAATCGCTTCTGAAGGAAAGAATTGTTAAGTACACAGAGGCCAGTGGGGCACAGGACCCAAGGCAACATGGGTTCAAAGCGGGAAGGTCATGTCAGATGAATCTAATTGATTTCTTTGACTGGGTGACCAATGTAGTAGACCAGGGAGGGGCTGTGGACATGGTCTACCTAGACTTTAGCAAGGCATTTGAGACAGTCTCACACAAAAGAATAATAAACAAATTAACCAGCCTGGTAGTGGGTCCCAGGGTGGTAGCCTGGGTAAAACATTGGCTGGACAACAGGACACAAGGTAATTGTAAACAGAGTCCACTCTGAAGAAAGGGGGGTAACTAGTGGGGCACCACAGGGTTCAGTACTGGGTCCAGTCCTTTTTAATGTCTTTATAAGTGACATTGCAGAGGGACTGGAAGGAAAAGTATGCCTCTTTGCAGATGACACAAAGATCTTCAACAGAGTTGATACACAAGGAGGCGTGGAAAAGATGAGAAGGGACTTGGCAAGGTTGGGGGAATGGTCAGAAGTATGGCAGCTTGGATTCAATGCAATGAAGTGCAAAATAATGCACCTGGGAAACAAAAACTCATGGGACGAGTACACAATGGGGGGAGGTAGTAACAACAACAAAAATGGAAAGGGTCCTGGGGGTAATCATATCAGATGACCTTAAGGTTGGCAAGCAATGTGAGAAGGCAGTAGGGAGGGCTGGGGGGATACTGGGATGTATAGGGAGAGGCATCGCCAGCAGAAAAAAGGAAGTTGTTATCCCTCTGAACAGACAATTGTTGAGACCCCATCTGGAGCACTGCGTCCAGTTCTGGAAATTCCATCTCCACAAGGACATAGACAGGATGGAGGCAGTCCAGAGGAAGGCAACTAAAATGGTGCAGGGTCTGCAAGAGAAGCCATATGAGGAGAGACTAAAGGAGCTTAATATGTATAATCTTGAGGAAAGGAAGGAGAGGGCGGGAATGATAGAAACTTTTAAGTACCTCAGTGGAATCAACAAAGTCCAAGAGGGTAGCATCTTTCAGAAAAAGAGATGTGCAAGAACAAGGGGACACAATTTGAAGATAGAGGGATACAGCTCAGGGGCAATGTGGGGAAGTATTTGTTCACAGAGGGATGGTGAGCTACGGAACAGTCTTCTTGAGGAGGTTGCGGGGTCTAAAACTGTGGGAGAATTCAAGAATGCATGGGACAGACATAAGGCAATTCTTGTTGGGGGTAGGAAGAAATAGGCTGTTGGTTAACTAGGATCTACAGCTTATCCTGTAGTAGGAAATACTAACATACTAAAATGCCAGCAGAATAGGCCTAACGGTCTTTTGTCTGCTCGTTGGTCAGCCCCCACCCTGGGAGCTGACCTTGTGCCCCTCACCTTCTCTGGCTTCTCCTCCCCAGTTCCGGATATTCTCGCTGCATTGGATTTTGCTTCCAGAACCCATCCCCTGTAGCTGTCCCACCCCCTCTTGAACACCTCTACCGTCTCTGCCTCCACCAGCCCCCTACGCAGCGCATTCTATGGCTCCACCACCCTCTCAGTGAAGTAGCACCTCCTCCTTTTACAACTGAATCTTCCCCTCTCCAGCTTCCACCCATAACCTCTAGTGGCCCCCTCCTTCTCCTTCCTTGGAAGCACCCTGACTGCTCCTCCCCTATCTACCCCTTTCATGTACTTGAAGACCTCTATCATATCCCTCCGGTCCCTTCTCTCTTGCAATGTGTACATATTTAGCTCTTCGAGCCTCTCCTCATAGGTCCTGTCCCCCAAGCCCCAAATCATTTTGGTTGCCCTCCTCTGGACCCTCTCCAGGAGTTTAATGTCCCTCTTTAAGTGTGGCCTCCAAAACTGCACGCAGTACTCGAGGTGCGGCCTCACCAAGCAGTTATAAAGAGGGAGTATCACTTCCCTCCTTCTGGAGGTGATCCCCCTAGCGATGCATCCCAGCATCCTGCTGGACTTTGCTCTGCCCTCCTACAAGTTTCGAGTTGTTCATCTTGACATCCACCACCACCACGGGTCCCTCTGAGCCATCAAGACTTGGCATTCCCCTCCAGGGTGTACACTTGGCCCAGATTTCTGGCCCCAGGTGCAGTACCTGCATTTCCTGCATTGAACCTCAGCTTCCACTTTCTAGACCATCTTCCAGAGCCTCCAGGTCCCCGTAGAGGCCTACCCTCCCTCCTCCCCATCCGCCGCTCCCAAGTTTTGAGTCATCCAGAGACTCATCTCACTCCTGATACCTGTCCTTATGTCAGAGACGAGGCGTTGAACAGGAGGGCCCAAGGACTGATCCCTGTGGGACCCACTAATGACCCTCCTTGGGGATGAGACTATCCTGCCAACTATGACCCTCTGGGTCCGGTCCTGGAGCCAATTGCTCATCCATCTGATCATCTGGTTCCCACACCCATTTCTCCCAGCTTATCCAACAGGCCCTCGTGAGGAACAGAGTCAAATGCCTTGCTGAAGTCTAGAAAGAGGACGTCCACTGGTCTACCCAGATCCAAGGCACTCGTCACCCAGTCATAGAACTCCAAAAGGTTTGTCTGACACGATTTCCCTGGGACGAATCCATGCTGTCTATCATCCAGGCACCCTGGCTTTTCCAGGTCTCCCCTAGCCTCTCCTTGACAATGCCCTCCATCACCTTGCCCACCACCGATGTCAGCCTGACAGGTCTGTAGTTCCCTGCCACCTCCCTTGATCCCCCCTTCTGGATAGACACTATATGCGCCACCTTCCAGTCCTGGGGCACCCACCCTGTCCTCAGAGAGATGGTGAAAAGCTCTTCCAGGGGTTTTGCCAGGACATCCGCAAGTTCCTTCAGCACTCTGGGATGTAATTTATCTGGCCCCAGTGTTTTTTCTGTCTTAAGGGACCTGAGGGCTTCCCTCACTCTCTCTGCTGTGATTTCCACTTCCGCTACCTCTTCTCCCTGCTTAGCCATCCCCCCTCCTGCCAGGGATGTCTCCCCCTCTCTCCAGACCCACCGTTAGGTAAGGGTCCCTCCTCCTCAGTATCACTGTCTCCTCCCATGTATGATGTGGCACCCCCAATTTCCTTGGTGAAAACTGAGGTGAGTACTCATTTAGTACCTCAGCCTGCTCCCCCGGGTCTTGTGCCCATCTCTCCCCTGTTTTAATCCTGCTAATCTGCCCCTTCACCCTTCGTTTTTCCCAAATGTATCTAAGAACCCTTGTTCCCTCTCCTAATTTTCCTGGCCAGGTTCTGCTCCTTCCTTGCCTTAGCCACCCTCACCACCCTAGTGGCCCTTCTAGCCATCAGCTCGTACTCCCCTCGATTCCTTTCACTCCTTGAGCACTTGAATTGCCTATAGGCTGCCTTCTTTCCTTGCACCACCTCCTGGACCTCCCTGGTCCACCAGCAGGGTTTTTGAGCCCTACCGCATTTTCATCTTACTCTTGCACAACTGCTGGTAGCATCCTGCACCCCTCTCCTGATGATTTCCCACCTACTATCAACGTCCATGTCTGACCCAATCACATCCAAATGCTCCTTAAGGATCCTTCCCATTTCCTTAAAATCCGCCCCCTTAAGTCAGTTACCTCCATCTTTGTGCAGCCTTCTACCCCTCCTAGGTCCAGGCAGAACCAGACCGTGGCATGGTCACTCCCCACCAATGGGTCCGTTACCTCCAGGCCCCCAATCTGGTCACTGTCTGCCAGGCCACTGTCTGAAATGGGCAGACTAGGTTGGCCAACTGGTCCTTATCTGCCATCAAAGTCTATGTTCTATGTTTCAGCACTAGGCAGAGACTGTCAACGCTCCCATCCTTGTCCTCTTTTTCTACCCTCGATGGGACAGCTATTCAGACATCTACATCCTTCAGGTATCTGGGCATCTGGCTGGATCAACATCTCTCCTTCTCGGACCATATAGAAGCCATACTGAAAAAGCTGTGCCCTAAACTCAGTGTCCTGTATAGAACTCGATCCTGCCTCCCGCTCCTGGCAAGGCGCAAATTGGTCCAAAAATGATTCTCCTGATTATGGAAACTACTGTATGTAGTCTATTGCTTTGCTCCTGCCACCTCCTTAGACAGACTAGATATCCTTTTCAACTCCTTCTTTCACTTTGCCCTTGATGCGCCTCCCCTAACCCATCACTGCCACCTTTACCATGCTTTAGCTTTCCCATCTCTAGCTAATAGGTGGCTGCATCACTGTGCAAAGTTTGTCTCAAATTACTGACTTGGTACACTCTCTCCTTATCTCACCTCCTCCCTTTCCCTTCCCCTTCCACCCCCTCCTTCTCGCCTTCTCAGATCACATGACCACAGAACTTGGTAGATCCACGGAGGTTCACCGCGTCTGGCCAGTCTGCCTTCTCCTACCATCTCCCAAAATTGTGGAACTCGCTCCCTACACAAATCCTATTTTCTTCCTCGCTTGGCTCACTAACTACTGCCCTCCATAACTTCCTTTCTGTTAACTGTGCCTGCACCTAACTCCCCCACCCAGCCTGGCCTTACACCTTGTCTGTTACCTCCGGGACCAGGCATGACCTACTTATAAGCCCTTATTATTAATAAGCACTTAAAGCTGTTGTCTTATGTTGATGCTAACTGTAAACTGCTATCTGCCTCGGCTTGTTGTTTTGAGTCCTCTGGCTCCTACTAGCTTTTCCTGTTCTACTGCAATCATCATCTGTATTATCTAGCCGTGTGATCCTAAATGTAGGTGTTACTGGAAGTCATTGCACGGAAGGTCATAGAGCTCTCCATTGTCACTGATGCTGTCCTCCTACACGTTATGTTAATGTACTTTGAATATACTTTTGCTGTTTATTTTCCACAAATGTCACACAATTGTTACTGCTAATGCAATAATTGACTATTCTGGAAACTGTATCCCTGTATGCTATCAATGTTACTTGTACTCTTGTACACTATTTATCACTCAAATGCTACCATAAATGCTACAACTGCTTTAAGCTGTGAACTATTCTTTTGTGTTTCATGAACTATTATATAATATTTTACTTTGTAACTCCCATTCACCTCTCCCCCAGGGCGTGCCATGAGACAAGCAACTTGGTTGTTAAGTGTGCCGTACCTGATGGAACTTTTCTATAAATAAATAAATGTTGCTGCCGACACAGATCTGCATTTGGTTTGATGCTGAGCCTGAGTCTGCTTCTGCTGACGATGGTTTTGGTGTTGAAAGGGGCATCTCTGCACTTGGGGGGCTTATACATGTACTGGACCAATCTCAGGGCTCTGTCATTAACTGAAGATCGGTCATAATATCTTTAACATCACTCCCAAAAAGGACCGACCCCCAGAAAGGGCTGTCCTGAATGGCCAATTGTACCTCAGATGGATGCCAGGCCAGAAATGTGAAGCTAGGCATGGCAGTGTAGTCCAATGGAAAATGCCAAACTCTGGCCAGCCATGTCCACCACATTACAGGTAGCCCAGAGCATATACCTGCAGGCAGATCTGGCTGAGTGAACGAGATCCCCTAGCTCCTGCTTAACTGCAGTCTGGGAGAGAGTCCAATTTGGAATCCAACTGGGTGAGAACAGACTTCT
The DNA here is from genome assembly GCA_016271365.2 of Neoceratodus forsteri. NCBI lineage: Eukaryota > Metazoa > Chordata > Ceratodontiformes > Ceratodontidae > Neoceratodus > Neoceratodus forsteri. The sequence goes on along the minus strand of CM057457.1, from coordinate 472,279,297 downwards.
GATAGTCTTCCAAATGGGCCACATAGTAAGAGCCCGGATGCCCAGAGTAGAGGAAGAGAAGACTTTCTTCCCATACTGATCCAGGAGTTTGGATTCTCAGTCAGGAGGAGAGGAACTGGGATGTTTTGGATTGGCATTTCTGTCATGGGCAGCACTGATGACCATGGAATCTGCCTTAGGCTGAAGGCTAAATAAATCTTTACCCTCAGGAGACTGGTAGAGCCTATCCACCTTGTGCACCAGAGTAGCAGTTGTTTCAAACAGTAGCAACCAGGTCTTCATGAGATTCGATCCAGGGAGGAATGAGGGTGGAGAGGTTTCTGCCAAATCTAAATGTTCAGCGAGCCTCTGATGCTGGGAATCCTGTTCCACGGTCTTCCAGTTGTAGGCTTCCTGGATCTTTATTATCAACTACACAAGCAAGAATCCTCTGGAGAAGACTTAGGAGAATCCTTCAGATTAGGGGTTTCTGGAGTATGTGGTTCCTCTCCTGAGTCTAAAAGCTCAGTCTTCCAAATCTGATGACTCTGGAGAGCTTGAAGTGAACATGGGAGGAAGCTCCACTGGTCGAGAGATGTCCTGGGGACAAGAAAACTCCCTGGGTTGGGAGCCCACTGATGGTCCCTGTCCAGTGTCGGGGACCGGCGTGGGAGTCTGTCAGTGGATATCTGGGGCCTGGCAAAGGGGCAGACATCAGCTGATGTTTGTCTAGTTCCAAACTGAGCTGAGATTTGGCTTCAGCCCACCAAGAAGCCAGGACCGCCTTCAGGTCCACCTGTGGTGAAGGTGGTGGCAGTGGAAAGTAGTATCCTAGGAACCCGTAATGCAGGTAACCAAAGCCTGATGGCAGGTACCTTGTGCCTGGAAATCCTGGCATCAGGTTATGTGGCGTCGGGTACCCTGGCGCCGGGATCTGTGGCGTCAGGTACACTGGTGTTGGGTGGCCTGAACAAGCCAACGGTCCTGACGGAGGCCCAACCAGAGGGGCCGACGGACCTGCCATTGGTCCAGTGGTGCGGTAAAGACGGTCCCGTTGGAGGGTCTAGAAAAATGGACCCTGCTGGCTCAGACAGCAAAGCAGAAGGTCTGCGGCAAGCTGGGAGGTGACAGTGGAGGGACCATCGTTGAATCCAGGGTTGGAGGCTCTGGCATCAGGAGGCGGTAATGCTGACAGAGGAGGCATCCCCTGGTCCTCATGCTCCACAAGCTAAGGAGGGGCTGGCTCACAAATAAGAGGGAACGGAGGAACCTCCAACAGCAGCTGGTCAGACATCAGCTGCAGTGATCCCCAGACGTCAGGGTGGACGTTAGGCCCTGATGAGGGGGCTCGCAGGCTAGGCATCCGTCGGAGGAGCTGACAGATGACTCAGCAGCCTTGTCCGGTGGGAGTAGAGCTGGAGCATGACTTATCAGACCCACCCACACTGCTAGGCCAGGAAGAAGAAGCATTACTGCCTCCCAATCGACAATATCAGATCTAAAGTGTTCTTTAGCCTAGTAGGTACACTAACCAACTGTGTCAGGAGACCCTCTTGGATTGCATCCAGGAGCACTTGCTCCCTAGCACTGGAGGTGACTGGAATGATCCAGTCAACCCAGGGATCGACAAATTTTAAAATTCACTGCTTGTCCAGGACAAGTGGCTTGACTAAAAGTAGTAGTCCTCGTGCTCCAGTTGGTAGCCCGGTTAAAAATAAGCATATTTTTAAGAAAAAATATTAAAAAGTAAAGAAAAACAGGTTACTTTAGAGAGGAATAGTTATATACTGTAGTAATATGTTTAACAGTATGAAAATGTGTGATGTTTTTGTTCTAGGTAGGTTAGACAGAACGGTTCTCCTTATGATGAGTTAGTGAAACTGAAGAAGCAGAAGATTTGCTTATTTTTTTTTCTGCACTGTAAATTTGTATACTTTATAAAGTCTGAATATGAAATGAGTAAAAGATCAGGTTTACATTATTTTTCTGTAATTTGTGCACTCCTGCAACTAAATAATGTGGATTTTCAAATCTGACTGTTTTTGTTGCATCTTTTTTTTTATTTGAATTCATTTTTGTAGTCTTTCACAAGCCAGCCACAGGACAGTTACACTGGGGCAAGTCACCCGTGACCCCAACCACACCAACCCTCTTCCTCCGAGCGCCTTTCCTAGATTTCCTCCACTAGCAACAGCTCACACAAAGTTAGGCTTCTTTATTTGATTTTTTAAGGCAGGTGACCCCTCCTTCACTACTTTACCCTTGTTCTCCTCTCCCAAAATCCTAGACACAACAGTTAGGCTCTCTTATTTTATTTTGGGCAGGTCAACCTACCTTCACTCCTTTGCCCACGGTCTCCTCTCCAAGCAGCTTACAAAAACTCAGGCTTCTCTTATTCTGTTTTCTTGGAAAAGGCCAGTGAGCCACCCCTCCTTGCTCCTTCCCTTCTCCCATTTCCTCTCCCAGACTCCCAAAAGCCACCCTCACACACAATCAGGCTTATTTCATTTCTTTGGGCAGTTCCCTCCTCCTTCACTCCTCAGCTCCCCCCCCCCAACACAGTGTACTGTAGCTAGGTTATTTTTGTTGTAAAAAGTCTTATGCTATCTCTTAAAAGCATCAACACTTTCACAAAAAGGCCCACACTTCTCACTTTCTTACCCCTCCCTTTAGTCTGTTTCTGTTCAGGTAGTAACTTTCATCTCAGCTCATTATTTCTTCCGTTTTACTTTTACTGTTGCAGCTTAGTTAGGCTCTTATACATGCTCAGCCTTAGAGTTGTGTTCTTGTTCCCTTAGTGCAGCCGCGATCGTGATTTGTCACATTACTCATTTTCCACACCACACATATCGGTCCCTCCTTCCAATCCAACAGTCACCTTTTTTTCTTTTAATAAAATTCTTGCAGTATGAATTCAAAAGCGACTCATGGCCATGGGTACTGGCTGCTTCCCCTTCCATCCTCACACAACACCACTCACCCCTCCCTAATTGTGTCCCTCCCCAATCTCTGCTTTTGCAGCAGCAGCAAAATTTATTTGATATTTTATTAATGGCATGGCAGCCCAGGCACAAGCAACAGCAAGTGTGGCACTGAGGCAGTGATTTCCGCAGTCCCTGACTCCAAACTAGCTCCTAAAAAACACCCGGCCCCTCGCACGAACTAAGAGGCATGCAAGACCTTTCTCATGGAAATGAAATTAAAGTAAGAGGAGCGCACCTCCGATTAACCCTGCCAGCCAGTTTGTGCCATTGCTAGCAAACAGGTCCCTTACCAGAACAGCCAGATCTTCTTTGGATGAGACAGACACCTGCTGCCAGTCCAATGACTGGATCCAGCTCAAATTCCCCTGCGGCCGCAGCTTGCTCCCGGCAGAACTCTCTCACGCTGCTCGCTCTCTCTCCCGCCCTGCTGAACACCGTGTGTGTAGCCATGTGGGTCACATGATGGCCAGACTCTGACATCGCCAGCAAGCGCTGTAGTGGAGGAACCTGGTAATGCAGCGGAAAATCTTTTTTTTGTTTATTTAAAGCAGTACTTGTCCGCGGACAAGTACCCCTGTCATCAACTGCTTGTCCTTGCCTGAAATCTGGTAGCCCGGGATGTCGGGCTATCGGAGTTGTCAAATCCTGAGTCAACCCCCGGCAAGTTGAAACCCCCCACGATGACCACCTTCCCTTTTCTACATACTTTTCTGATTTGTCCTGCTAATTCCCTGTCAAGCTGCTCAGACTGAGACGGTGGCCTGTATACCATCCCAAACCTCAGTTTCCTACCCCTTGAGTCTAGGAACTGTTGCCAGATTGCCTCTGTTCTCCTTTCTTCCCCCTCATCCCTTATGTATTTGATCACATCCCTCGCATAGACTGTCACCCCACCCCACTGCCCCTCCCATCCTTATGGTCCTTCCTGTATAATTTGTACCCTGGGATTGCCAGATCCCAGACCCGGTGCTCAGTTACCCATGTTTCTGTGACAGCTGCAATATCCACCCTCCACACTGCTAAGAGTGCCTGTAGCTCAGCGGATTTGTTGCCTAAGTTTCTTGCATTCAGCGAGACCACCCTCCACCCTGCCCCCTTCCCTTCACTGGCTTCCATTTCCTCCCTTCTACTCCCTCCTTTTTCGGCCGCTCAGAGTCCTTCTTTGATAGCCTGGGGGTTGGCTGTGACTCCACTCTATCAGATCCCTGCCTACCTGCTATCCACTTGCCACCCCCATCTAGTTTAAATCCACCTTTGTTGCAATATACCTCCCCAGTCTTTGCTTTTATACCTCCTTTCCTCCCCACCCAGATGCAGCCTATCCCTTGCAAAACAGATGTTATTATCCCAGGTACTACCCCAGCCACCTACAACCCTATATTCCTTAGTTTGACACCATTCTACCAACCATGTGTCTGACTCCTAATCTTCTCCTTCTTACTGTGCTTCTTGAGGTACTGGAGCACCTCGGAAAATGCCATAGACTCCTCAGTCTCCTCGCACAGCCTTCCCACTTCCTCAATCCTCTCCTTTGTTACCTCCACCATTTCCCCTCTAGGCCACTTGTTCCCAGATGTACCAAAATGTGTGGTTTCCTCCTGCCCTCCTTACTCACCTTAGGATTGCCTGTCCTGCCTTTAATCCGTATGGACTCCACTCATATCTAACTGTGCCTCCCCTTGCTTCCCCATCTAATCCCCTTGAGTATGGAGTCCCCCAACACCAGTACACCTCCATCTTCTTTCCTTGTGCCTCATCAGCCCCCACCCAGGTTTTTATTTCTGGGCCACTCAAGATGGTGCTTTTACAATGTGTCCCAGTGTCTTCCCCATGCCCCTCTCAAATGAGACCTCTCCCTCCTGCTGTTTGACTGCCAACCTTCCTCTCCCTCTTCACTCTCTGAGTATTATCCTCCCCTGCCATGCCATGCTCAATCTCTCCACTAGTAATGCCCCTCACTCCCTCCTCTTTGTGAGTATTATCCCTTGTGCAATCTCCTCCTGCATCCTCTTTCCCATGTGTAGCTAGTACAGCAAACATGTTCTCTATCCCCTTTGCCTTACTGTGTGTTTTCTCCTCCCTCTTGCCTACTGCTGCTCCTCTTTTTCTAGGTCCTACCACAGTCCACCCTTCATCAGCTGGCGTCCTGTCTACTTTGCCCCCGACCCCGACCCCTCCATTGACCCACTGTTCCTTCTCTGTGGTGTCCCCACAATACTCTCAGATGCCAGCCCTCCTACCGATGTAATCCTTCCCATGTCCCTCAACATCCTCAGCTCCCTGCCAAGCCACTGAACCTCTTCCTCAAGCCTCCTTAGCCTGTGGCATATTGGGCACCCTCCCAGCCTCCACAGTATGTTCATCTACATTGCTGCCCCACAACCACTGCACCCTACAATCCTACCCATGGTCAACACTACCTATACTGCCTCTCCACACTAACTCTCCCTACAGCAAGTAGAATTAACTACTCCTAGTCCAGCCTCTACAGAAATTGTAATCCGAAATGCCCTTGCATGCAGCATAAGACAGCCAACTACAGTACTAACTGGAAACCACAATCGTACTCATAAGGACTATAGATCTACTCATAAGTTTTATATATTTATATGTATTTAAGAATCAGCTCATATGGCTATTCCTTGTTTCCTCCATCCTGACCTGCTCTGAGGGCTCAGGTCAGTTTGCAGCTCCCTAAGCTCCTCTCTCACAGCCTTCAAACCCAACCCCTAGTGGTATTTCAGTATTTAACAAGCAGACTTAACCAATCCTTCTCTCTTGCAGTTTGATGGCTCTGTTAGAATTTAAAGGCTATGTGGGTGGGTAAGTCTGGGTATGGCCTGTTCAGTCAGTCCAGCCACAGAAACCTTTACAGTCACTCCAGCCACAGAAACCATTAAGCTAAATTCCACTTTAAGCTAAATTAAAAGGAAAATAAAACAACACCAAAACTTACATAAATCCTCTACACATTAACTCTCTCAACAGCAAGAAAAATTAACTAATCATTCTCTCCTATAGTTTAAAAAACAATAGCAAAACTTACAGAAATCTTCTCCACAACAAGCAGACTTAACCAATCCAACACATTATCCTCCTCTCCCAGGGAGGGGAGGACAATGTCTCACTTATTGGCTGCCATATGGTATAGGAATGAAGGCAGTGCCAGAGTCTGAGTGCCATTGAAAGGAGGGAGCCACGGGCCTCTAGCATGCACACACTCCTACACTTGTACACATATGTGATGCTATGGCCAGGGGAATAGAGAGAGAAAATCGAAAGTGGGAGGGTGCCTGCTTTATGAAGCCTTGCCTGCCAACTACCATTCCTGTATCATTACCCAATCTCCACATCCATTTCTAGATGTGAGTCCCTGGTTGGGGGGGTGAGGGGGATGGCCCTTCCACTCCCAGCCCAACCACAGGGGGCAATCCATGGGGGAATTCTCAGTGGTGGTTGTGGATCGGGGGGGTGGATGTCAGACAGAGATGGCAGGGACAAGGCTGATAGTCTGCTGGACCCATCCCATGAGGAGAAAAAGCTATATGGAAAAACACTGATCTAAACTCACTCCAGACAAGCAGATCCCACCCCCACCCGTCCCTTGAGGAGAAAAAGCAGTATTGAAAAACTAAATGTAACCCTAGATGGCGCTATCCCAGGGGCTACTACCCTGCCTGATTTGCCACTAACAGGTTGAGGGGCCTGGATCCAATGGCGGTGCCTCCACCCAGAGGTCAGGGTTTGCAATGGTTAAACTAACTTGGTCACAGCCCTCTGGGACACTGCAACCCCCTTTCTTCCCACTAGTGGCCCACACAATATATCAGAATTACCTTCACAGTATACACTTACCCCCAGGTCTGGTTCCGGCACTGGGACCTCCTGTGAAATGAGATACAGTAAACAATCACAGTACAGTACTTTAACATAGACAAATACCTCAGGCAGTATAACTTTGCTGAAACAAGCAGCTCTGATTTATTTGGGGATATAACAAGGACAGGGAAATCAGGTTAATTAGCTTATCACTCTAATAATCTACCTATGGCTCTGTGCACAGGCCTATCCCTATCAGTTACTGTCCCTGGGTACCCAAGCCCTAGTGGCTAGTCAAACCGTGGCAGCTGGTAGGGGCCTTTCACACACAGAAAAGGAGAATTAAACAGTCAGCAGTACAGTAATTCCATTTGGATTTAATGTGGCAATTCAACAGGGAGGCGACCCTGAATTAGTACTCACGACCTCCAAATAAGATAGGGTCCTTCAATGTCAGCAGGCTCACTTGAGTATACAAACCTCTTCACACATTTATATAAAAGCACTATACCAGGCAGGCTGCATCTGTATCCCGATGCAATTACTGCACAATACCGGAGAACACACAGCAGATTCAGTTCCTGACAGACCGAGTGCAATTTTCAGCAATTCCTCCAGTCTTCTACAGGGTGAGCCTGGTTTCTACTCTTCAGAGATCCTTTGATTCTTTTTCACAGGGCCAGATTCAGTCCTAACAAGCTGTTACACAAGCTGCAGACCGGAACTCTGGGCCTTACACACGTTTTTTGACTAAAACTGCACACTGAAAAAGCACAGGGCTCCTTCCTTCTTCACTGCCAAAGCTCAACTGAAACTCCAACCGACAAAACCGACCACTTCCTTTGAGTTCCTCCCAGTTCTTGACTGGATTGGCTGTCACTCACAATAGACTGCTGCTGTTGGTCCAAAAAGACACTGAAGTCTAAACTACATCTCCCAGAGTCACTGCCCATACAATCCTCTTGTGGCTGGCTCAGATTATGAGTCAAGTTCTGATTCGTCAAGGCACCATTTTAGAGCTAGCTTACCCACACTGATTGGTCCAGTTCGGCAGTTCAAAACTAGAATGGGGAACTAGCAGACACAGTTCTGACTGCAAAGAAAGCAGGTTAGACAAACTGTAATTTCATTATTACTCTAAATAATTTCTGGCAAACAGTTACATCTTTCAGATAGGTTCCCTTTGCACTCTAGTGACTGCAAAATGAAGTGAATTGGCAGCAGCTTGAGTGGTACTCAATCAAAGAAACACACAGTCCCCCATACAAACTAATTATGTCTGCAAGCAGACAGCTCTTAAAGAGACAGTACCAGAGGTTCTAAAACACTCACTGATAAATGGCTTAAATGCCAAACACCATTCAGGCTTGGAGCATTCAAGCAAGCTCCTGGAAGTCTTTGGGAACCCCCATTTGCAGGGGTTACACCTTCCTGGCCTGGGAAAGCTTGGCGTCCAGCGTCAAGCAAGTACCCATAAGTTTCAACTGCAACCATATACATTTGCATTAGGCTCGCACATGTAATCATCAGTCAATATATCATTTTACCAAGAACACATTTCTGAAACATTGCAGATCGTCACTCTTTACACAGTATTACATACACATTGTACCATAACTCAAGTTATTACCTCTTGTACATGAAACCTGAAGAGAGGGGCCCTTCCCTATCAGTTACCTTGGGGCTGGATGGGGCAAGGGCACCATATAGAAGGAGCAACACAAGTAACTTGGAGTTAGCACTGAGCTCAGTTTGGGCAATGAGCTCGGGACACATACACTCCTTTATGGACAACATTGAGAGGCAAGTCTACAGGCCTCCCAAGAAAATCATAACTGAGGTGCACCACAGGCTTTACAGCTCGACCAGTCTTTCTAGGGGAACTGTTATAGTCTCTGCACTCTGAGCCTCATTTTCAGCATTGTCCTCACTTGTCAGAGTCTCCATGGGGGTAGAGAGGCTAGAACTTGGGGCACTTTCAGCTCCAGGAGTTACAGTTTCTGAGTCCACAACATTTGGCTCATGGAGAGCTTTGGACACTGGCAGTGGACTGTCAGGGCACTCAAAATACTCTTCTTGTTGATTGTATCACCAGTCTGCCCCAATCTATCATTTTCCTCCCTGAAAGCTCAAACAGTTCAACCATGCACAATGATTCCATTTCATCTGATCTGATGCTTTGCACTTCACTTTCTGGGAGCATTGGCTCAGGGATGAAGCTGGGGGCTTAGACAGTCCAGAAGGCCCAGCTTCATCTCCAGTATTGACTAGGGGATTGCCCCAAACAATTGACTCAGTTCGTAAGAAGGATAGTATTCAAAGTCACTCTCACTTTCTTCCGATATGGACTGACAGTCATGCTCAACTGGGACTTGTGGAGGGAACACTTTAACTTTGCCTCTGTAGGTGCAGACTTTCTTGATCTTTTCTTAGCAGCAGCTCTAGTCACTGGTCCAGAGGGCATCTTCTAGGGCTCAGACTCAATTAAGATTTGTCCAATGGGCAGTAAATGATTTCTATGCATTGTTTTTACATCTTTTGAATTATTCTCAGGCCTTACTTTGTACACTGGCAGATCATCTAGTTTGCCCACTACAATGTGAGGGAGATGGTGCCATCTGTCAGCAATCTTGTGCTTGCCATGCAGTCCCAGATTTCTTAGCAATACCCGATCTCCCTCCTGGAGTTCCTGTGCTTTCACCTTTTATCATACCTTTCTTGTTGGCCAGATTTCTTTTGGCAGCCATGGTTTGAGCCAGTTAGAGTGCATGAGTTAGCTGGGCCTTTAACTTTTGCACATACTGTAAATAGTTGTCAGCTTGAACCCCATCAGGAGAGACCCCAAAACACACATCTACTGGTAGTCGAGCTTCTCTTCCAAACATCAGGCGTAGGGGAGAATCCAGTGGCATCACTTTTGGTGCAGTTATAAGCATGTACCAGGGTGCTAATTTGTTGGCTCCATCTAGGCTTGTCCTTTGGGTGCAGGTGCCTAGCATATCTAGCAAAGTGCGGTTGAAAGCGTTCAGGCTGTGGGTCCCCTGAGGTGGTGAGAGTGGTTCTGGACTTTCGACTCCCCACAGAGAAAGCATCTCTTTGATCAGACGACTCTCAAAGTCTCTCCCTTGATCAGAATGGATTCTTTGTGAGCCCCATAGTGAACAAAAAGTTTTCTACAAGTACTTTGGCCACAGTGGATGCTCTTCTGGTCTTTGGTGGGAAAGTTTGGGCATATCTCGTGAAATGGTCAGTGACCACCAGCACATTACTGATATTTCTTTGATCTGACTCCAAACTCGAAAATCAATACAGACCAGCTCCATGGGTGCACTGGTGGTGATGTTAACAAGGCGGGCAGCCCTCTGGGGCAAAGCTTTCCTCTGTAGCTAGCGACTACAAGTTCGAATGTGTTGCTCCACATCAGCCCCCATCTTAGGCCAATAGAATCTGGATCTCACCAAGTCAAGTGTTCTGTCTATACCAAGGTGCCCCATGTGGTTGTGCAAGGACCTCAGTACTGGTCTCGAAGGCAGTGGCAGCACTAGTTGTTGTTTGTCTACTTGTCCCCTCTGTCTACTGTTTCTCTGTATAACAGTTTATTGATCAGTTTCAACTTAGGACCTTCTTTGTATAACAGTGCAGTTCTCAAATCAGTGGAGCGTAATTTGGACACATCTTTTCCTGCATAGAGGGCTTCTAAAGCTGCTTTGATCATGGGATCGCGGATTGAGCCTGCGAATACTGTCATTGTCCAGCTGAGGCAGTGCACCAATGTCTATTGCAGAAAAAGTGGCAATAAGCAGCAGGTATGCAATTCTCAGAGGCTCCCAAGCAATCCACCATGCAGTCCACTGCGTCCGTGGACATCTGTTCCTCCCTGTCAAACTTCGCGCCAGAGTGCCCGAATGTCGGAGTTCTGCCAATCGATTAATCATTCTGGGGAACAGGCCTCGGGAGAGAGCATCAGCATCTATGGTTCAGACCTGCTGGGTATTCGAGAGCATAGTCATATGTAGATAATGCAGAAAGCCACCTATGGCCAGTGGCATCCAACTTAGCTGAGGTCTGCACATAGGTCAAAGGATTATTGTCAGTTTTACTAATATTTTGGCCCCATACAAGTACTCATGGAATTGGTCAACAATAGCCCACTTCAAAGCTAGGAACTCTAACTTATGTACAGGATAGTTCTTTTCGGATGGTCAGGCTTCTACTGAGCAAAGGCCACTGGTCTCAGTTCATTCGTGCTCTTGGTACAACGTTGGCCCCCAACCCTTGCAAGCTAGCATCAGTGTGCAGGACGAAGGTTTTCTTTGGATCGGCATAGGCCAGCACTGGAGCATGGGTAAGTTGATATATGATCTCATGAAAAGCAGTCTCATAATCAGGAGTCCAGCGGCCTAAATACTTCACTCGGATGAAAATACACTCTTTCAGTCTTGAGGGACGCTGACTTTTGGTATTTTTGTGGGTTGGGGATACCCTTGAGTAAGTTAAGTAAAGGCGGATCACTCTTGAATAGTCCTTGATGAAGCTCGATAATAACCACAGAATCCCAGGAATCTTTGCAGTTCTTTTAGATTTTGGGCTGTGCCAGGTGGTCAAGGCCTCAACTTTTACTTGGGTCGGCTCTATTCCCTCGGTGGATACTATGTGTCCCACATACTTTACTGATGTTTGAAAGAATTGACACTTATCAATGGACAGTTTAAGGCCAAAGTCCCAGTCGGTCCAATACCTTAAATAATCTGCCTCATGTTCCTCCAGTGAGCTGCCAAACACAATAACATCATCTAGGTATACCAGGCACTCTAGTAAGTTCATGTCCCCACTGCACGCTCCATCAATCGTTGAAAAGTGGCTGGGGCACCTGAAATCCTTGAGGCATCCTCATGAATTCATAGAAGCTAGCCTGACAGATAAAGGTCGCTCTTCTCACGGTCCTCTGGGGCCATCGGGATCTGGTAGATACCCACTCGCGGAGATCCAGCACAGAGAACCACTTGGTCCCGTTTAGGCAGTCCAAAGCATCCTGAATGCGGGCATTGTAATTGATCAGGGATAGTCCGGCCGTTTAATGCGATAATCCACACACATCCTTACTGTTCCATTCTTTTTCTCACTACCACAATGGGGAAGCATAAGGGCTTCTGGATTCTTGTATTACACCAGCAGCTAACATCTCTTGCAGATGCCGTCTCACATCATCTATGTCAGCAGGTGCCAGGCGTCGAGACCTCTCACTTAAATGGTCTTTTCGTCATGCAGCCGGATATTGTGCTCTCAGCTCCTTGCACGCATCCTACATCCCATTCCTTTAAAGAAAAACACCTGGTCTCTCTGGGCAAGCTTCTCACTGATCCTCACTTTCCATTCAGCTGGCAGCGGAGTCGGCTGAAATCAAACAAGTCAGGCGTTACTCTGTCATTCTTCCTTGAACTCTTGCTGCTGGGTAGCACTGCAGTGTCTGCACAATGCACATTAGCCAGGATGCAACCTCTGTTTACTCGAATGTCTCTTTCACAGACATTTGAACTTGGACCATTACCCTTCTGGCATAAGCATGGGCTCTAGCGGGCAAAATACTAAGGCTTGACCAGCAGTCCCTCTGGCAATTTTCCATCGCCTGGTGCATCCAACATTAATATTTTATTCTTAACATCCTTTCGATATGGACCTCTCCTGTAAGGTACACTGGGCATTTGGCGCCAGGATCAGAGACTCAGGATCCTTCTTCCATACAATCCGACCGGTTCCTCTGGTTCTGTTTTTCAGCATCTCTCTGCCTCATAGGCCTTCTTAATTAAAGCCGGAACTCTTAAAGCTCTACTAGTCTTTGACCCTGTTTTCATAACACAACTGTGCCAGCCTTCCGTAACATATGAGCATTTGTTCCAATCAACAAAGGGACACCATCATACAGTCCAGTGGGGGACACACTAAGGCTAGGGTCTCTACTTGTTACGGCCACTCCATGCCACGGAGGTGGGGAAAGACAGCCAAATCTCGGATATACCGCGAATAGGGTAGGCCTTTCACTTAACCCCATACATGCAGTCCTTCTAATGGTTGTAAGGGACGCCTGACAAATGCTTCTGATACCAATCCTGGAACATAATTGTCACTTGGGAGCCACTGTCTAATACAGCTCTTGTAGACACTCCATTCACCTTTACAGTGGTCTCCATGGAGGGACCCACTATTCTGGACCAGTCTGGAGAGGCGGTGAGGGGGCCTGGGCAACTGACCTTGCCACAAAAGGACGTGAATTAGCATTTTTGGTGCCTCACTGGGATCATGTCATGCACCTCTTAACCACTGATTTCTTCTCCGAGCTCCTTGTAGCCTATATGCAACTTTGTCAGTGTCTTTTGGGGACTGGCATTCCCTTTCATGTGCCCATCTTTCCCACAATTATAGCAAAACATACTTTCTGGAGTTTGAGCTGGCCGAGGCCACACTGGGAGCCAGGGCGGGGTATTACTAACTGGAAACCTGGGTGCCATCTCTGTCTGCAGGCGTGATAAGCATTTGGAGACATCTTCGTCAGTTTCTCCACTTCCATGGTCAAGGAATTGAGTTTGGAGCTGTTATCAGCAGGAGATACATGGGTGGGTACCCCACCCTATAGCAGATGCAGTCGGATATAGGTCAGGGCCCGTACTTGCAGGCGTGGCCTTCATAAAGGGACTGTTTTTGAATTCCCGGATCTCTCTCAACAGTTCGCCCCTTTGTGGCATATCTTTTTCCTTGTCAGAACACTCATTGACTGTCAACCTCTGCCCCTGAACTTCACGTGATGGATCACCCTCAGTCACTCGGGTCATAGCCACAGCTGTTGGTGCAGGTACCTCCCGAGGTCGCCTTTTCTCAACTCCTCGAATTTCTCTCATTAACTCATCATAGGAGGGTGGGGATTCCATCGATTTGCCAGGCGTAACTGAAGCAACAGCAGTTCTGAGAAGGTGGCAGACTTAAGGATTCCTGTCCAGTCTGGTTCGGTCCAGTTCAATCGCTGGCAAACTACCCTTTCTGAGGCATTCTTGCAACAATTTTTCCAGCCGAGACATACACAGACAACAACTCTCCTTGGTACTGTTGTGCATTTCTTACTCTCCACCATAGGTCCTCATCTAGAATCTGGGCTCCCTTACATTCTCCAGGCCTCAAGATAGGCCTGTGCAGTCGCTTCAGGGTTACTGGCCCATTTAGCACGGATGGTAGCCAGGGCAGGACCTCGAGGCTCTCACTAACCCTCTTTCGCTTCGCCTCCGAGCATTGCCATTCTAGCACTTGGGGGCAACATGGTCTATCCAGGTCTCCCAGTCATCCTCCCCTTGGGGTGTGGGAGGTGCCAGAGAAGATCCTCAACCTTCGGTAAGAGTCGTGACTAATGGCAGGTGCAGAAATAGGAGTCTGCATTGGTTCAGCCACCATTACGGGCACTGGAGCAGGAGAGGGTGTTGGGGAGGAACACCCCAGGTGGCAAGAATAGTTTCTTCAAGTCCTCACAGTTTTCCCTCTCCCAGCAACCATTCAGCAAATTTCTCCTCAAAAGTTTCAGATAGTGGTGGGGGCTGATTCCCCAGGGTCTTTACTGTCCTTAGTTATCACTCTCCAAGCAGTGAGGGCTCCTCTGGGGTAATGGTCTGTGGCACTTGGAGCTATCTATGGGATCCTTAAACTCTACTAGGGTCAGGAAAGTGTGGGTGAGCAGATTAGCATGCCGACCCACCACCACAGGGTTTTGTAAACCTTCCACCTTGGAAAGTACTCCCTGCACAGTGTCCGTATTGATACCTAGGGATGTCCAGGATAAGCATAGCATTTTGGGGTCGATCTCCTCCCCAGTACACCACTCCACCAGCCGTGCACAGCCACTTCTGTCGGGTGCCCATTTTTTCTTAACAGTGGTTCAGAAATATGGCCACTAGAGGACACACAATCCCAGCGGTGAGCCTCCAAGATGTAACCCCTAGATGGCGCTATCCCAGGGGCTACTACCCCTGCCTGATTTGCCACTAACAGGTTGAGGCCTGGATCAATGGCGGGTGCCTCCACCCAGAGGTCAGGGTTTGCAATAGTTAAACTAACTTGGTCACAGCCCTCTGGGACACTGCAACCCCTTTCTTCCCACTAGTGGCCCACACAATATATCAGAATTACCTTCACAGTATACACTTACCCCCAGGTCTGGTTCCGGCACTGGGACCTCCTGTGAAATGAGATACAGTGCAACAATCACAGTACAGTACTTTAACATAGACAAATACTCAGGCAGTATAACTTGCTGAAACAAGCAGCTCTGATTTATTTAGGGGATATAACAAGGACAGGGAAATCAGGTTAATTAGCTTATCACTCTAATAATCTACCTATGGCTCTGTGCACAGGCCTATCCCTATCAGTTACTGTCCTGGGTACCCAAGCCCTAGTGGCTAGTCAAACCGGTAGCAGCTGGTGGAGCCCTTTCACACAGAGAAAAGGAGAATTAAACAGTCAGCAGTACAGTAATTCCATTTGGATTTAATGTGGCAATTCAACAGGAGCGACCCTGAATTAGTACTCACGACCTCCAAATAAGATAGGGTCCTTCAATGTCAGCAGGGCTCACTTGAGGTACACAAACCTCTTCACATTTATATAAAAGAAAGCACTATACCAGGCAGGCTGCATCTGTATCCGTATCGCAATTACTGCACAATACCGGGAGAACACACAGCAGATTCAGTTCCTGACAGACCGAAAGTGCAATTTTCAGCAATTCCTCCAGTCTTCTACAGGGTGAGCCTGGTTTCTACTCTTCAGAGATCCTTTGATTCTTTTCACAGGACGGATTCAGTCCTAACAAGCTGTTACACAAGCTGCAGACCGGAACTCTGGGCCTTACACACGCTTTTTGACTAAAACTGCACACTGAAAAGCACAGGGCTCCTTCCTTCTTCACTGCCAAAGCTCAACTGAAACTCCAACCGACAAAACTGGGCACTTCCTTTGAGTTCCTCCCAGTTCTTGACTGGATTGGCTGTCACTCACAATAGACTGCTGCTGTTGGTCCAAAAGACACTGAAGTCTAAACTACATCTCCCAGAGTCACTGCCCATACAATCCTCTTGTGGCTGGCTCAGATTATGAGTCCAAGTTCTGATTGTCCAAGGCACCATTTTAGAGCTAGCTTACCCCACACTGATTGGTCCAGTTCAGCAGTTCAAAACTAGAATGGGGAACTAGCAGACACAGTTCTGACTGCAAAGAAAGCAGGTTAGACAAACTGTAATTTCATTATTACTCTAAATAATTTCTGGCAAACAGTTACATCTTTCAGATAGGTTCCCTTTGCACTCCTAGTGACTGCAAAAATGAAGTGAATTGTCAGCAGCTTGAGTGGTACTCAATCAAAGAAACACACAGTCCCCCATACAAACTAATTATGTCTGCAAGCAGACAGCTCTTAAAGAGACAGTACCAGAGGTTCTAAAAACACTCACTGATAAATGGCTTAAATGCCAAACACCATTCAGGCTTGGAGCATTCAAGCAAGCTCCTGGAAGTCTTTTGGGAACCCCCATTTGCAGGGGGGTTACATAAACAACTCTGATGTAAACTCACTCCAGACCAACAGTTCTCATCCCCCTTCCTCGCCCATCCCATCAGGAGAAAAAGCTAAATGGAAAAAAAAAAACTGTCCTAAACTTACTCCAGACCAGCGGATCACATCCCCCTCCTCACTAACTTGGTACTGCTGGATCAAGAAGATCCAGGTTAGGAAATCCCTGACTGAATCAAGGACACCATGTCAGAGAAAAAAACACAAGGATACTCGTGACACCAAGTGGATGAATTAGCTCTTACTAGTTGCAGAAAGATCAGATTTAAAAGTCTGTCCACCACCTGAAAGAGCTGAGCTGGTCGCTTTCTCCCTGCTGTGACCTCCCTGGACAACAATACTGCCTTCTTATGGGAGACTGCCCTTTGATACTCACCATAGTAAGTCCTCAGAGCCAGCTTGTCCCATTAGACCTGGATCTACTCCAACAGCACTCCAACCTCTGAACCCTTAAGCGCCCTGAGCTCTCCATCAAACCATGGGGATTTCATGCACTGAGTCAGGGGTCATGTACGTATTGCTGCAATTACATCGGAGGCCAAGGCAATGGCCCAATTATAGGCCATCACCACCTCCTCCAATCCAACTGCACAAGCAGCCAGCATGCTCAAGAGATACACTACCACCTGGAGTCTTCCTGGGGACAACCCCTTTAAAGGGCGATTCTGAACCACCTCCATATGGGATGGACTTTAGTGAGGTGGCCACAAAGGGAGAACCTCACCATGCAATGATTAAACCAACTAACCAGATCAACCCTGAGGTTATTAACCCCAACCCTTTAAGAACTCAAAAGTCCAAGGCATGACTGTGTTGATCAGTCACAGAGGTATCTATCTGTACAAAGCCTAGTGAATCCATTAACTGCAGGAAATCCTGACCAAACTGCAAGAGTTCATTGTTGATCCAGACATTGAAGTTGCCCAGAATTAACCATCTGGGCTATTCCAACACCATCTCTGTGAGGAAACCCATGATTTTCTATAGGAAAACACTCTCACCAGGGGAGGATCCTGCACTCTCCACCTGGACCCACATCACAGCCTCATATTCAAACAATGAAGTAGTTCCAACTGGGTGCATAGTGAAATTCAGCTCAGGTCTAAAACAGATAGCCACTCTCCCCCCTCAACCCTTTTATGGGCAGTGTACCACAGAAAAACAGATGGAACAGCTGCCTACAAAAACAGGAATTACATCACATAATTCCCTGCACTGCCACATGGGAGTCCTGGGATTGAAAATGAACTCAGGTCTCCCACCCTGTTTCTATACCAGTCCTATATACATAACCCCCTGCACTGCCACTTGAGAGTCCCGGTTCTGAGAACAGACTCGGGTATCCCACTCTGGCATCACCAGGGCTTCTCAGCATCTGTCCTACATAAAACATTCACTGGTCATCTACTTACTGTTGATAATGCTTTCTTCAGGAGACTGCTGGCGTATGGTCTCATTCCCGTTCCTTGACTCCAATACTGAGGGTTCTTCATCTTTCCCAGTAAATGTCACATAGGCACATGGGACTGGAAATTCTGCTTCTGAAGTGAAAGGGTAATTAGAAGTAAGGGCACAACCATTGGCATTAGCCTATTGATACAGATATAACCACTTGCACTGCAGCCAGGGAGATCAGAGTCTGAGAATGGACTTGGGTTTCCCACCCAGGTATTATATGAGTGATACAAATATAACCCCCCCCCACCGTACTGCCACCTAGGAGTCCCGAGTTTGAGAAAAGTTGCAGATTTCCCATCCTGCAGTTATACCAATGATACACATATTTGCACTACAACTGGGGTGATCAGAGTCTGAAAAGGGATTCAGGTTTCACACTCTGCAATTATACCAGTGATACAGACATAACCTCCTGCACTGCCACCCAGGTATTATATGAATGATTCACATACACCCCCCTCAGTCCTGCCATCTAGGAGTCCCAGGTCTGAGAACAGTTGCAGGTTTCCCACCCTGCAGTTATACCAATGATACACAGATAACCCCTACGCTGCAACTGGAGTAATCAGAGTCTGAAAAGGGATTCAGGCATCACACTCTGCAATTATACAAGTGATACAGACATAACCCCTGTACTGCCACCTGGAAGTCCTGGGTTTGAGAATGAACTCAGGTTCCCCACCTTGGCATTATACCAGTGATACAGACATAACCCCCTGCACAGCCACATGGGTGCCCTGAGTTTGAGAATTAACTCATGTTCCCCACCCTGGTGTTATATCAATGATACAGACATAACCCCTTGCAGTGTCACCTGGGAGTCCTGGGTTTGAGAACAGACTCGGGTTTTCCACCCTGGTATTATACCAATTATATTGACATAACTACCTGCACTGCCACATGGGTGTCCTGGGTTTGAGAATGGAATCATGTTTCACACCCTTGTATTATACCATTGATATAGACATAACTAGGGCTTCAAGTGCAGCTCTATAAAAGAATCCAACACCTCTAATTTGAGGTGTGCAATTATTTTGGACAGTGGCAAACATTTAGAGGAGATAGGCATACGTTTGGTTTGACTGGTTTGCCATGGTCTGAATGGGGCAGATCTGGTGAATCATTTGAACCATGGACTGCAGTTCAAAGCCAGCACCATATACAGTACATACAGCTTCTTCTCAGTTCATGCTGCTTACAGCACGAGTGAGGGACTGTCATAGGTGCTGTTCATCCTCCAGGGAGTAGAGTGGCTCCTCACCTAAGTACTTCTTTCAGTTTCAGTCTTCAGGTGTTATTTTTCTTAGTTTGTTTATTATTTTGAAAGACCTTCAACAACTGTCATGTCACTGTCTCCATTTCAAGCACACCAGGCAGCTTCCAGTACGCAGGGTATGTTAATGAGGGTTACCTACTAATGGCAGAGTTGGTAGCCCTCATTAGTACGCACCCAGTGCTGCAAGCTGCCTGGTGTGCACAAGATGGTGGCAGGCAGCTCGGTGACATGATGGTCACTGCAGGTCTTTCAAAATAACAAACTAAGCCTTCGCATGCATGCCATGATCTGAGATGTCTACTAGAATGGGTTACCTACTACAATGTCTCAGCCTGAGGAGTCTGTGGGAGGGATCTGCCCAACTGATGGTAAACAAGTGACTTTGCACCCCAAGCTGAGTGCTCCATCACTGGATTTGTTGAAGTCTCACATGCTGAACAGAGTCATGCATTGATCACCAATATGCCTACAGACGCAGAGTGGCCTAATTGACTTATGGTCCACAGACCAAGAAAGATAACATCTGAAGATAGTAAAAATGAAACAGCTACTTCTACTGAAAAATGCAACTTTAATGCCAAAAGCTTTAATCAGTGTTCCTGTAGCAACTACTGCCCTTTTATGATTAACCTGAGTTTCCCTTCTGTCCAAATGACAACAGTGTCTGATGAACCAAGGTGAAGAGATCCACAGTTTGGTGAACTTTAAATGGTTCACTGCCAAAGTACATGCAGTCAAATTTTGGGGGGTTCAAAGCCCTAGACGTAACTCCCTGCACTGCCGCCTTAGAGATGCAAGTCTGAAATCAGGCTCAGGTTTCCCACTCTGAGATCATCAAGGCTTCTCAGCCTCTATACTATGTGCAACATTTACTAGGCCACTACTTACTGTTGATAGTGATTTCTTCAGGAGACTGCTGACATACAGTCTCACTTCTGTCCCCCGACTCCAATACTGAGGGTTCTTCATCTTTTACAATCAATGTCATGTAGTTTTCCTGAACTGGATATTCTGCTCCTGTTGGAATAAGGAAGGTAGATTAGAGAAAAATGCACAACCACTGGGATTAGTCCTGTGATACAGACAACCCGTGGCACTGCAACTGGGGAGATCAGAGTCTGAGAATGGACTATAGTTTTCCACAGTGATACCAATGATACAAACATAACCCACAGAACTGCTACCTGGGAGTCCCAGGTTTGACAATGGACTCAGGTTACTTAACCTGATATTATACCAGTGATACACACGTAACTCCTTGCACGGATACCTGGGACTTCAAGGATTGAAAAAAGACTCCGGTTTCCCACCCTGGTATTATATCAATGATACAGACATAACCCCCTGCACAGTCACCTAGGAGTGCCAGGCTTGAGAACAGACTTAGATTTCCCATCCTTGTATTACACCAGTGATGCGCGTGCGTGCACACACACACACACACACACACACTCACACACACACACACACACAACCCCCTGCACTACAACCTAGGAGTCCTGTGGTTGAGAAAAGACTCACACTTCCCACCATGCTCTTATACCAGTAATATAGATATGACTCTCCCCACTGTTACCTAGGAATCCTGGGTTTGAGAATGGACTCAGGTTTTGCACCCTGCGATAATACCAGTAATACAGATATAACTTCCTGCACTGCCACCTAGAAGTCCTGGCTTTAAGAATTCAATTCAATTAATTTTACTAGGAAAATATTCCAGTGAACAAGCTCATTCACAAGGAGGTCCTGGGTGGCACAGTCGAAATGCACAATATACAGTGATCAGAAATAATATACAGTGAAATATTGCAGTTATTGAGCCCACAAATAGCATCCTATGTATAAGACAGTACTGCAGTATTTCTGTTGTATTAGATATAGTGGAAAATACTTAGAAAACTACATATTTGAAGCACTGAATGTTAGGAGATAATCAGTAGTTGAGGTTCAGCTATTGTTAAGTTTTGTAGCGTAACACTTGACTAGGTAAACACTCAACTAGCTAACAAGAAGAATGGGAAACATTACGAGGAAGTTGTTGATTCACACCATTGGCCTTTATTACTATTATACTAAGGAGCCCGGCTAAACAGCAGACTATGTGTGTTTATACTACAGAGCCCGGCTAGGTAACACAAAATAAATAGCCAATGTATTTTCGACTCCTGGAGTAGCACACCGTCTGTATGTACATACGCCTGGACACGCGCTATCAATGATGGATTTAAAGTACCTTCTCCCAAACAAGGAGCTAAATTTGAGTGTGCTCTGTAGTTTATTCCAGACAGCTGGCACGATACTGCTAATGGCAGATTTCCTGAAGTGCGTAGAGTACAGCGGGCTATCTAGAAGAAGGATATTGCTCTTCCTCGGCACATAAGAGCAGAACATCCTTTTGCAGAGCTCTAGGATGTATCCTGGTAATTTGTTGGATAGTATCTGGTAAATCCATACATAGAGAGATTACGTAATCCCTTTTTGGCTAGTGAGGTCCACCCAACAGTCACGCACAGGTCACAGTGATGAATTAATGTTGGCAAATTCATAGTGAATCTTATTGCCCTGTGATAAAGTACATCAAGTTTGTTTAAGCAGTTAGCAGTACAGCGATTATAGATAATGGCCACATAGTCTATGATTGGTACAAATGTTGCTTGTACAGGGCATGTTCTGACATTCATGAGGGAACTGCCGATTTCTGTAGTAAAATCCAAGTCTGATTTGTAGCATTGTGCAAATTGCATCAATGTGATCCATAAAGGATAACTTGCTGTCGATCCACACTTCTAAGTATTTGTATTCTGTCACTATTTCAAGGTGTTCTCTTAGCAACGGGGTTATGTTTTGTTCTAGAATTAGTAAGCCACACTGCCTTGGTTTTGTTAGCAATAAGTAATAGTTTAGATCAAAAGAGGTTCTTTTGTAGTATGTTGAACGCCACCTGTAAATTTAATGGATGGCTTAGAACCTGGTGTTGTGCTAAAGGGTATGGGCTTTTGGGGGGGGAGGGACCTGGGAGGACAGTAGTCTCTATGCCAAGGACAGACTACACTTGAGTGAGGAGGGAAAGAAAGTGTTGAAACAGAGGATGGAGGAGTACATAGAGGAAGTTGGGAATTTAAACTAGGAGCGGGGGGTGGCAGTTGGGCAAGAGACATGCAGAGACCACAGGTTGGGAAACCATATGAGCTTACCCCCTAACAGTGACAAAGGACAAATGGCAAGTACTATTGGTGATGCTAGTAAAGGAGGGCAGGATGGGAGAGGTGGGAAAGGGTGGAAGGTGGTTACCCTTAATGCTAGGAGCCTTGGGAGGAAAACTGCAGAGTTACAGCTGCTCATGGCAGAGGGAGAGGTGGACATTGCAGCCATCACAGAAACATGGGCCACCCAATACAATGACTGGGACATCAACATTCCAGGAGTGTACTGGAGTACCTCAACAACCAGAAACAGAAGGGAGAGGTACTGCTGGATGCCTTCCAGGACAGCTTCCTGCTGCAAATGGTCAGTGAACCAACCAGGTTAGGGAATACCCTTGACCTTGTGCTGGCAAATAGGGACTCTGTGAGAGAACTTACAGTGGAGGGACCGCTGTCAGGGAGTGACCACCACTCAGTATGGCTCACACTGGATATGGGCAAGGAAGGAGTGGAATCTGGCACAAGAGTGCTGGACTTCAGGAAGGCCGAATTTGGGAGGATGGGGGAAGTGGTAAAAGTGTACCTGGCCAGAATTCAATCTAGTATGGACACTAACCAGAGGTGGGAGCTCACAAAGCTGGGGATAGTGGAGGCAACCAAAACCTGCTGCAAGGCCCAGAGCAAGAAGGCTAGGGGTCAGAAACCGAGCTGGTTGAGCAAAGAGGTCATGGAAAAGGTAAGGAGAAAAAGAGCTGCCTTTAGGAAGTATAAGAAAACAGGGAGGAGTACTTGATGGAATCGAAGGAGATGACAAGGGCAGGAAGGGGAGCCAAGGCATCTACGGAACTCAGGCTGGCACAAGGCATTAAGAAGGGAGAGAAGGACTTCTTTAGGTACATCAGGGAGAAAAGAAGCTGTAAGGACCACATAGTAAGGATTAGAAAGGAGGGGGGTTGGGTGGAAGCAGGGTGCGATAAGGCAGAAGCACTAAATGAGTACTTCTGCTCAGTATTTACTAAAGAGATGAGGGGGGTGACACCCAAGGGGGGAGAAATGGCAGAAATAGGGGAGGGGTGACAGATGGGGAAATCATGGAGGGCAGAGTTCGGGAGGGTTTGAAGGCACTGAGGGTGGACAAGGCGCCAGGCCCGGATGGCATCCACCCCAGGGTACTGAAGGAGCTGGCAGAGGTCCTTGCAGGGCCTTTGGCAGACCTATTTAATGCCTCACTACATTCAGGGTGTGCACCTCAGGACTGGAGGATGGCTCATGTGGTGCCCCTCCACAAGAGTGGCCCCAAGGATGAACCTGGAAACTACAGACCAGGGAGCCTCACATCCATCGTGGGTAAGCTAATGGAGACTATCCTGAAGGAGAGGCTGGTGGCCCTTCTAGAGGCCAAAGGACTACAGGACAGCAGATAGCATGGCGTCATATGGGGCAGATCCTGCCAAACCAACCTGGTGGAGTTCTATGACTGGGTAACTAGGCAACTGGACAGGGGCCATGCAGTGGATGTCCTGTATCTGGACTTCAGTAAGGCATTTGACTCGGTGCTGCATGGAAGGCTGGGAAGTAAGTTAGTAGGCACAGAGGTGGGTGCAAAGCTGGTGGGATGGGTAGGGAACTGGCTTCAGGGAAGGCAACAGAAGGTGGTGGTGTGTGGGGAGCTCTCACACCCAAGGGTAGTGACGAGCGGTGTTCCATAGGGCTCGGTGTTGGGACCAGTGTTGTTTGGGATATTCATTGCAGACATATCATTGGACATCAAGAGCAAGATCAGTCTATTTGCTGATGATACCAAGGTAGGAGCGGTGGTGGATGACCTAGGGGGATGGCAGGGGTTGCAGGATGATCTGGCAAAGCTTGAAACCTGGTCAGACACCTGGCAACTGGAGTTTAATGCCAAAAAGTGCAAAGTGCTGCATTTTGGGATAAAGAACCCCAGGAGGAGTTACCAGCTGGAGGGAGTGCAGCTAGCCCAGACAGAGGAGGATAAGAATCTGGGGGTGCTCATTACAAGGTCAATGAACAGCTCGGCACAATGTAGGAAGGCTGCTGCAAAGGCCAACAAAATGCTGGGTTGTATTGCAAGGGGTATATCTTCAAGGAGGGAGGAGGTGATTCTGCCACTGTATAGCTCATTAGTGAGACCGCACCTGGAGTACTGCAAGCACTAATGGCACCCATATCTGAAGAGGGACATTAAGGGGAGTACCGCAAGGATCCATCCTGGGTCCTTTCCTCTTTGCTGTCTATATCAATAACATTGATTCCAACCTCACTGTTGCCAATGTCCACCTTTTTGCTGATGACACTGTCTTGTATGTCAGTAACCCCTCACCATCAAAGGCTTGTGAGTTATTACAATCAGAATTCTCCCTGCTGCAACATCAACTACTTGAAAAGAAACTACTATTAAATGCCAAGAAGACAAAGGCTATGTTCTTTTCCACCAATATATACTCTACCACTCTCTCATCAAACACTCTTCCCCAACTATCCACCATCCTTGGAGAAAAACTTGATTATGTGGATAAATTCAAATATCTAGGGGTATGGATTGATAATAGACTTGATTACACTCAACATGTTGAGGAGCTCCTGAAAAAACTCAGACAGAGGCTCGCCTATTCTTCAGAATCAAACATTATCTAACCAAAGAGTCTAAACAGAGACTAATACAGGCATCATTTCTATCTCTCCTCGATTATGCAGATTTCCTATATGGCCACTGTACTATGTCCTATTTAAGTAAATTGGATACCTTGTACCACAGAGCTCTAAGATTCATCACAGATCTTCCTTCAACACTCATCACTGCTCTCTCTATAATGCTGTTGGCTGGACATCCTTACACCTTAGAGGAAAAAAATGCTGCAATATGGATTTACAAAGCTCTGTCAAACAAACTTCCATCTTATATTTCTGATTGCTTTACCTGGCTACACCTAGATCGTATGCCCTAAAAGCAACACCTTATCACCTTGAAGATACCTAAAGTCTGTACCCGCATGGGAGATCTGCAATCAGCTACTTCTTAGCATCTATCTGGAATTCTCTGCAGAAGACCCTAAAGTTGAACACCTTCATCCCTATAGCATCCTTTAAAAGCTCTTCATAAGTCTCTTTCCTGAGATATGCAACTGCTTTCACTAAGCCTAGTCCCCTCTTACCCTTTACCCCCTTTTTCTTTCTATCACAGTTTATATACTTTTTCTAAACTTAGCTACAATATACACTAAAATCCATTGCCATTCCTTTTTTTTTTATCCCCATTTCTACTTGTTAAGTATCTACCCAATTACAACACAACCTGACCAATTCCACAATCCCAATACCTTACAGTCATCTGGGTCAAACCTGTCTGAATTATTTTGTTTTGTGGTCCAAAATCATTAGCTACCTTGCTTGTATATACTTTTTTTATTACTGTAGCTTTTATTTTATATTTAAGTCTTTGTCTCTTTCTCTGTATTTGTTTATGTATGCTACTGTACCTTATTTTGATCTTGACCTATCAGGTCCATCTTGTAAATGAGCTTCGCTCAATGATGTCCGCCTGAATAAATAAAGATTTTGATTGATTGATTGATTGATTGATTGATTGAAGTTACTGGAGGTGGTGTAGCGCAGGGCAACAAAGATGATCAAGAGGCTGGGGGACTTATCATACGAGAGGAGGTTGAGGGAGTTGAACATGAACTCGCTGGAGGCGAGGAGGGACATGATTGATACCTTTAAGTACATGAAAGGAATAAACAAGACGGGTACAGAGGGGCTGTTCAAAGTAAGGGAGGGGAGGGACATCAGGGGCCATGATATGAGACTGGAGGAAGGTTGAGGAGGGAGATAAGGAGAAACTTTTTTACAGAGAGGGTGGTGGCTGGGTGGAATGTGTTACCTGCAGAAGTGGTATCCAGTAGAACAGTGGACTGCTTCAAAAGGGGATGGGACAGGACAAGGGGGAGGGTTAATGAAGGGGAAGGGTGGAAGGGAGGGGCAGCTGCAGAATAAGGGGTGGAAGCTGCATATTCGAACAGACTTGATAGACCTCTAGGCCTTTATCTGCTGGCAAATTTCGTATGTTCATTTGTTCGTAAATCTGAGTCCACTGAAGATATAGAAGTTCCTGAGGTATAAAGTACCGTGTTATCAGCATAGAAGTGCAGCTTTGCATTTGTAACATGGTAACCCAAGTTGCTGGTATATATCGTGAAGACGCATGGTCCTAGGACTGAGCCTTGGGGAACTCCTTTGGATAGCAGTGTGCTTGTTGACAGAAGACCCTCTGCCTTGAATTGTTGAAATCATCTGGATAAGTAAGTACAGACCCACAGCAAGACTGGCATGGAGAACCCTATTGCTTGCAATCCGTCCAACAAAACAGAGTGATCAACTGTGTCAAATGCCTTGTTTAGATCAAGAAAAATGGCACCCATGGCTTGTTTTCTGTCTATGGCACGCAGCAAGTCACTTGTGACCTTGGCTAAGGTGGCTGTGGTGTTGTGCTTAGGTCCAAGTCCTGATTAGTAAGGTGATAGTATGTTTGTATGTTCAAGGCAGTCCCTTATTTAGCAGTTTATTATTTTTTACAATATCTTAGCGAGTACAGATAATATTGAGGTTGGTCTGTAGTTGTTTAGTAAACTTTTATCACCAGATTTGTGAAGGAGGATGACGTGAGCCACTTTCCAACTTGATGGTAGTTCACTGTTGTATAAAGATAGACTGAAGAAGTAAGTTAATGGGGCTGTGAGCTGTCTGAAGCCAATTTTGAGGAAGGCTGGCTCGAGGCCATCTGCTCCTGCACTTTTTTTAAATCAAGCCATAGTAGAAGTTCCTCAACTTGCTTGAAAGTGATCAGCTGGAATGTGTAGGTATCAGGAGAGTTCTTGAGTCAAGGGGGCAAAACAGGGTAAGTTACAGCTTTAGAGCTGTCAAAGGCTGAGCCAGACGATGCAAAATGGCTGTCCATTTCCTCTAGTATGACCTGTTTGTCTGTTATTTCTTTGTCATTGACAGTGATTGTTTTGGTGGCAGAAAGGGGGGATGTGACACCCTCCAGTGATTTGACTAAATTCCAGAACTTGTAACCATTGTTTTTGGTATTATCCAGAGAGTTGCAGTAGAATTTTGTTTTCATAGCCCTGATCAGTTTTGTGCAGGCATTCCTTTTTCTTCTGAAGGCAGTCCAGTCCTCCTCTGTTTTGGTATGTGTAGCCATAGCCCAGCACCTCTCTCTATCCCTTGAGTGACATTAAGCTCTTTATTGAACCGTGAGGAGGATACTTTTTTAACCCTCCTTTATAGTAGTGATGCATGTTTATTTACCACATTCATGATACTGCTTCTGAATATTTCAGACCCATCTTGGACTGTTGGTGCAAGATAACATTTTTGCCAAGGTCTTTTATTAATTCTGAAATGCTGAATCTGTTGAAACACCATTATATGTATGTGTGTATTATGTTTATTAGAGGCACGGTCTCCCTCTATAGTTAGGGTTGAGTGTGCAGTTCAATGTTAAACCCCAGATTTTGCCTCTTAATAACTTTGCAACCATTCAACAGATATGCATGAAATTTGGTATGCATTATCATGTTTTGTAGATGTCTTGACTTTCAAGTTTTGTTTTGATCGGATGTGCAACTTTTGTGCAGCGCATCTGGAACAAAAAGTGTGTTTTTCGCTTTTTTTGGCCACTTTTTTTTACGAATATCCCTCATTGTTCTATACCCACACTGTTTTGAATATTAGCCTGCAATTTTCAGGGTAGAAAGAGCCTGCCCTAAGGAACAGGCCAGTGTTAGTTTGGTGAAGAAAATATTATTCTGATCCAAAGTTATTCAATTTTGAAAATTCAGGTTCTGAGCATGCTCAGTTCAGTCTTTCAGTAAGATGCACAGCTGTAAACAAGGATTTTGGCTCATGAATGGGGACTTTGACAGCTCACAAATGGGGATTCATTAAATCCCCATTCGTGAGAAAAAGATCCCTGTTCGTGAGCCGCCATCTTGTTTTCACTTTTAGCCAAAAACAAAATGTTGTTACTTGCCCCACAGATGCATTTTGTGAAAACAAGTGCATGGGTTATGTTCAGGGTGATGCTCTCAACAAAACCATGCGTTTGGTTTCCATCAGATAATTAAAAAACGGCAATTTTCTATTTGAAAATCCCCGTTCATGACTCGCTTCCGATCCCCGTTTGTGAGGTGTCCAAATCCCCGTTTGTGAGCTGATCCCCATTCGTGAGCTGTCAGAATCCAAGTTTGTGAGATAAGAACCAGATGGCCATATCTCATGAATGGGGATCAGCTCATGAATGGGGATCATAAAAAAAAAAATCCCAGGTTGTGAGCCGAATCCCTGTTCTTGAGATGAGGACCATATGGCCGTATCTCATGAACTGCGAATCCCTGTTCGTGAGCTGATCCCCATTTGTGAGCTAGCACAAATCCCATTCGTGAGATGAAGACAAGAAGCCCCTATCTCAGGAATGGGGATCGGCTCGCGAATGTGGATTTTGTCACCTCAAGAACAGGGATTCGGCTCACTAACAGGGATTTAGACAGCTCACAAACAAGGATTGTAACACTTTGCCAGTTCACTGCTAAGATACGGTAAGGACATTTGGAATGAAATTTGCAGGGTGCAAAGTGGGTGTCTCACAGATGTGACATATTCTGGTTTGGAGTAAAAAATTGCATTGGTTACATACTTATGACATTACAAATTTGAGACATTTCCCACAGGACAGCAGTGTGATGTCCATGACAACTTTCGGCACCGTTTCTTGAAAACAAAGCGTGATATGGATTTTTCACTACCCACAGCTTAGATCACCTTTAGGTGATCTAATCTGTAGACCCAAGTTTGGAAATTATAGATTACACCAACAGTGGAATTGTTTTCCTACTTACTATGGTTGCGGAGATATTGGCACATTAGTGTTACAAGGGTTCCAAAGGGTGCCTTTTCAATGCATTTCAGTACTCGTATCTCAGAAACGATGCAAGATACAGATTCAGTCAATTATAATCATGTGCTGTACTCGCTGTCATGATTACGACACTTGAATTTTGTTTCTAGCGGCTACGGTTCCTGAGATATTGGTAAATTAGTGTTACAAGGGTTCCTTGCCCTACAGGGATGCTGTATGGCTCTGTAGCTATGTGTAAGTGGGCGTGCAGGGCCCAGAGATCCCGCACTGCCAAAGACACATATCGTTATGCACAAATGAGCAGCTTGGTTGGAGTGCGGGTCCCATCAACACATGCTATTTACTAGTTATATTACACTTTTTTAAAAAGTAAGGAAATTCATTACAAAAAACTTTGTTTAATCCATCAGTTAGAGTTAAAGCATCAAAGTGGGTATACCTGAATTGCAGGTTACTAGAATCCCAGTAAGACCTAGTGGTAGGAAGGGAGGCAGCTTGTGAAACTCCAGTTAAATGGATTTCACACTGTCTCACTCTGTTCTCAGTCTCAGCTGAGACTGAGGGATGACATCACCATAGAACTTTCGTAGCTGCATAAGCCACACTGAAATGTTGCAGTTGGAGGTTAGCATAGAATGTTGGGGATTCTGAATTGAGTCTGTGTGCAGTCTTGGTGAGAGACAGTAGTACAGCTGTCTGTGTGCAGGCTCTCAGAGCTTTAAGCTCTGTTTTAGAGCTACTGTTAAGAAGGTGTGTATTTCCACCATAAGAGGAACACAGAACCTGGTTGTTGAAGTGGTGGAGACTGCTGTTACTGGTCCAAGTGCCACATCCCTGAGGGGATGGGGGGGAAGGTTTGCCTGTTTTCCAGGGCAACCCTCCTGGTTACGGCTAAGGGAAGAAGCTGCCTACTTCAAGTTGTGCTGCGGCACCAGAAGCTCCGAGAGAGAAATTCCTGTGGAGGAATCGCCTGTGGGGCACCTGCAACCAAAGGGTGAGTTCGCTCTGAAAGAGGGCCATGTGTGGTTTACCTTAACAGAAGGAAACTAAAGGGACTGTTACTGTGGGGTCAGGAAAAAGACAGCCAAGTACAGTTGTAATATGGGGACTGGACTGCTTAATCAGTGAGGGGCCTAGAACAATGGGCTGTGCCAATTAAAAGTATGTTCAAGTCCAGCACAAACGGAAAGCAAGACAAGAAGAGGAAATGTGACATACATTTAGCCATAATCTACATTGCCAAGCTTTACAGTATGAGGTGTTTACTGTTCAGAGAAATGGCCGGGTATGAATTGTGGGAGCGAGAGGTGGGAGGACCCCCCCCATCAGTAGTAACCAAATTCACCTCTATGGATTTGCTCTGTGGCACCTTTACTTTCTCTCAGGTACTTGGCCAGTGCCTGAGGAAAGTACCCAGATGTGGGATTAAAAGGAAAATTCCCTGATAGAGCTGAAGTGCTCTTAGGTGGTTTAGGGAGCTACCAGCAAATGTTTTCATGACATATGGAAGGTGTCCGAGTGGCCAGCAAGGGAGCCGAGCCAGGGAAAACCCAGAACAGTGTACAAGTTCAGGCTGTGTACCCAAAGCAGCATGCAAGTCCGGGCTGTGTGCCCGGTGGGTTCAGAGCCTGAGGGCTAAAGTGTAGAAGAAGTGTTCTTGATTCTTTTAATCTGCATTACCAGGAGTGTAGCCCCATGGGGGTCCATCTATGCTTTGTTTATTCTGTTTGGATGTGAATAAAAGCCACACTTTAGAATCCCATTTCTGGTAGTGGACATTACAGTTATTGCTTCTTGTGTTCGGAGTTACTTGGGTGCCCCTGTGCAGAGTAGCCAAACCTAGTCCTTGTGCTGAGTGACCTATTCCTCCCCGAACCCAGCCCACCTGGTATTGCTGTCAGATTCAAACAGCATGCCACCTGTCATTGCAGAATGATGGGGGTGGGGGTTACAAAATGGAGGCACCGCTTTGGATTTGAAATTTTGGGAGGAAAGGTGCTCGGGCAAAGGGCTAGCGTTTTGGTTATCTGGCAGTTGGTAGCCCAAAAAGCTGAAGCAAGGTTAACTAGTGTGTCGCTGTGTGCTGTTGCCCATGTGCTGCTCTTAAATGCCAAATGTTTACCAAGGAGCAGTAAAGCCTGAAAGAGTTTGCACTTGTCCTGCATCAAAAATTACAGCATTTTGCCAGCTTTTAAAAATTGTTGTGACAAAGCAAAGTGTGGAAGACTAGGGGTAGCAAAAGGAAAATTGTGCCCTGGACGTTGGAAATGCTTTCTAGTGAACTGAGAGACTTGCTGTGTTAATGTCCATAAAAAATGGTTGAAATGGGCTCCCGCCATGGAGTCAGTTACAGAAAAAAAAAGTGGTTTTGCAGTTTAAATTTGCCTGTTCGACGATCGCCGTGAGAAGAGCACTCAAGAGGGAAAAAAGCTCATTTGCATGGCGTCGTATGATTGGTGAGACTGCAATCAGTCCCGGCCCCAAGCCAGCTCTTCAGCGACTGCCTAGCATTCGAGAGGGAGTGTGAGTGGAGTGCATGTACTGGCTTACCAGAGGAGCGTCGTGGTGACTGAAAGTACTGTAAAAGTTTAAAAAACGGACTTTTCTGTCTAAATTCAGGCTCAACCCGCATCTCGATCGACTGGACTGTGAGTGTGGCGTTCAGAGGGACGATCGGCAGGACTACCAACCCACTTCTGTCCAGAGGCCTCCAAGACTGGTTGCAGGCCATTTTCCATCGTACCAAACAGCTATTGATAACAGTGAGTACCAACAGAAATAATTGCTCAAACCGGTGATTTTTGCCAAAAGCCCGCTGAATCTGTGTGCAGCAGTGTAGTCGTTTTGCAAACAAAGACTGTGTTAAGTTTTTACCAGCAAAAGCAAGCTTGTTAAGCCATCGACTGTAAGCATAGTTATGGGTTCAGCATCAGAGTAAAGTTTCAAAGCCATGAGAGAGACTGTGAGTTGTATCAAGTTATGCAGCAAGAGTTACAGGCAATCCTGTGCTTGAAATACTGAGGCTTTAAGGGACTGTGAGCTAGAGCAATGTTTTCAGCAAGTGAAAAGTCTGTGGTAAATCATATAAATGTGCCAGAAAAAGAACTGTGCAAGTTTGTGCAGTTTTGAGCAAAGTTATCAGTAGAGTGTGTAAATCGGATGCGCAGTGACTTGACCCAATTTCAGAATAATGATGCGCAGGAGTGCTGCCACCGCCATTACAGGGTGGGGTAGAAAAGTAAACACAGCAGCAGAGGAGCCATTTTGGAAGTGAAAGAAAGTGTTCCGTGATGTGGGACTTTCAATAACAGTGAGCGTTTGTTTGTTTTTCTCTGCAGTTATGGCCTCAGGACCAGTCCGCTACCCGGATCATGCCCGGGCTGTGGTAGCAGCAGAAGTAAACAAGTTAAGGGACATTGAGAGGTGTTACTACAGAGGACAACTGCCTCCTCATGTGGCGATTCCTGGATTCCCAGTGCAAGAGTGCTTAATATGCTTAAATGCTGGAAGGGACGTCTTTATGGTACCTCACTGTTCGGGGTGCTTAGAGAAATACGGTTTGTTTAAAGCGCCCAAGATTTGTTTGGCTCCCACATGGACAAAAGTTCAAGAATCTGCAGTTGGCAGCACACAGCACCAGGCGGAGCCTGATGGAGGAGGCCCCTCGGGGGAGTGTGGCACAAAGCTAGAGGGGGCAGATTTACGGACAGAACTATGTGCTGATGTTTCAGATTCTAGATCTCAGACAGGCAATTCAGGCAGAGCATCAGTAGACCCTTGGAGAGGGGTGTCTAGCCCAAGTCTCACAGGAGAAGACGAGATGAGGGAGGCCTTTGAATGGGAGATTACGACCTCTGCACCCAGCGAGCAGTGGACAGTCTCAGGAGTGAGGACGACTGCTCACTCCTGGGCACAGATTCTCAGTGAGGAAGAAGAAGAGGGGGAACCTATGTGGCCTTGTGAAAAAGGAACTGGTACACAGCCTTAAGCTCTTGCCTCAGAGGAATGCATGGAAGAGAGTGGTGATTCCACTACCCTGGCTGTGCAAGAAGAAGTCAGGGATCCATTTTTTGTCTCTTTGAGAGTGCGTAGCTGGCAGAACCAGGACTGGCCGCCCCCAAGCCAGGCCAGAGGCCTCAGGTTGACCAAAGCTAGTAAAGAGGAGAGACTGGTTCGTAGGAAGGTGAATGAAATCTATGGGATGACCTTTCCTACCTTTCCTAGGAGAGTCTGAGAGAAGATTGAGAACAGCAGGAAATCCTGGATTTGGGCCGAAGCAATGAAATGTGTGCATCCTGGTGCAAACAAGCATGTCAGAAACAGAATGTTTCATGAAAAATACAGCCAGTGGAAAAGAGGTAGGCCACTGTTAATGGACACTGTTCAAATAGTGGATGGAGAGGGATGTGAAACCTTTCACAGTGTGAATTATGTGCACCCAGATGGGGTAATAATTCAAGCTCCTGACCCGTTGTGCTATTGGCCACAATGGAAAGACCTCCCTGCAAATGTGCCCATGCCTACCAAATGAAAAGCAGAGCAGTGGTAGCCAGTGCTGCCACTCCAGCCATTGCAGTGCCTTTGTTGTTCCGACAGTATGGATGTCCAGGACTCAGGTGCCCCACATTCATCAATTCTACAGTGTACTGACTTTCCAGAATCCATCGACTGGCTCATCAGATGACTTCAGATCCAGAGAGGACGCCAGCCCAGCTGTATCCTGATTCATCACCTGGTAACTGGATGGCGTCAGACCAGCTGTTTTCCTTTTGTTCCTGTTCCAAGGTTCCATCTCCAGAGATAACATCAGCCCAGCAGTTTCCAGATGTGCCCTCCTGTCATTCCCGGGAGATACCCACCCAGCTGTATCGGAAGAATGCTGCCAGGGAGAGTCTTCGGCTGAGGACCAGGTCAGTGTTTTGTTCATTCTACAAGGTGCTGGTAAGTCCAGACTTTTCTATTCTTATGACATTACAGTACACACCCTACACTAACAGACTCCAGATGTGTGAACCGTCCTCAAAGACTCTCCCCTTCGGGACTCTGGCCTGCTAGAACTGTGCTTCACTGGGCTCTAGCCCAGGAGAGACTCTTTAATGGACTAGCCTTTGGGCACTGTGGTCACTAGATGGGACTTTTAGGGCACTCCATCCCCCAAATATGTGTATTGTAAATAATGTCATTGTTTTCTAATGTTTATACTATTTTTCTACCTTTTCTAAATATATATATATGTATATATTTTGGAGATTCTCCAGTGTTTTGATGGTAGGGGTTTAGATAGACTGTGTATACAGATTAGGAGTGTGTGTTGTCTTTCTTTTTTCCTTGCAGGTGTTCCTGAAGAAGATGGAAGAGAAGACAAGAAGAGGAGGAGGGACTCATCGGAGTTCGTCACTAGTACTTTAGTGTGTAGTATTTAAAGTACTGTTGCTGTTGTTGTTACTGTGTGTAACCTTTTTCTTCCAGGTATGGTTGTGGGGGACTTAGGGAATAATGTAATGGTATGGTATTAGCTCCTGGTGTGTGGTTGCATGGTGTCCAAGGTTGGGGAGGTCCCCTGTTTGTTTTGTTTGGGGATTTGAGTTAAAGGCAGACAGTTTTTCCCTAGAGGGCTAGGGGGGATAGGCAAGCTGTGGCCCTGATCTGCAGTAGGGGTTGCAGTGCTGATCTATTAGGGCTATGCTATGGACAGTTCTACTACAGCCACTAGGCACCCATAGTTAGTGGGTAGAGTAGAGGCTGATATGTCAGCCAAAGGCCTCTAGGCCCTTAGTGTTGCCTGCCTGTGCTAGCACATGGTAGGAGGGGGCCTGATCACCCCCCCTCCTTAGGTAGCACATAGAGTGAGATGGCCTAAGCCGGGTAAATAATGACTGCAGACAGTCATTTTCCTGGCCAAGGGTGAGTGTAACCCCCCCGTTACCTGGGGTTACTAGAATCCCAGTAAGACCTAGTGGTAGACAGGGAAGGCAGCTTGTGAAACTCCAGTTAAATGGATTTCACACTGTCTCACTCTGTTCTCAGTCTCAGCTGAGACTTAGGGATGACATCACCATAGAACTTTCGCAGCTGCATAAGCCACACTGGAATATTGCAGTTGGTGGTTAGCATAGAACGTTGGGGATTTTGAATTGAGTCTATGTGCAGTCTTGGTGAGAGACAGTAGTACAGCTGTCTGTGAGCAGGCTCTCAGAGCTTTAAGCTTTGTTTTAGAGCTACTGTTAAGAAGGTGTGTATTTCCACCGTAAGAGGAACACAGAAACTGGTTGTTGAAGTGGTGAAGACCGCTGTTTACTGGTCCAAGTGCCCCATCCCTGAGGGGATGGGGGGAAAGGTTTGCCTGTTTTCCAGGGGCAACCCTCCTGGTTCTGGCTAAGGGAAGAAGCTGCCTATTTCAAGCTGTGCTGCAGCACCAGGAGCTCTGAGAGAGAAATTCCTGTAGAGGAATCACCTGTGGGGCACCTGCAACCAAAGGGTGAGTTCGCTCTGAAATAGGGCCATGTGTGTTTCACCTTAACAGAAGGAAACTAAAGGGACTGTTACTGTGGGGTCAGGAAAAAGACAGCCAAGTACAGTTGTAATGTGGGGGATTGGACTGCTTAATCAAGTGAGGGGCCTACAGCAATGGGCTATGCCAATTAAAAGTATGTTCAAGTCCAGCACAAAGGGGAAAGCAAGACAAGAAGAGGAAATGTGACATACATTTAGCCATAATCTACATTGCCAAGCTTTACAGTATGAGGTGTTTACTGTTCAGAGAAATGGCCAGGTATGAATTGTGGGAGCGAGAGGTGGGAGACCCCCCTTCAGTAGCAACCAAATTCACCTCTACAGATTTGCTCTGTGGCACCTTTACTTTCTCTCAGGTACTTGGCCAGTGCCTGAGGAAAGTACCCAGATATGGAATTAAAAGGAAAATTCCCTGATAGAGCTGAGGTGCTCTTAGATGGTTTAGGGAGCCACCAGCAAATGTTTCCATGACATATGGAAGGTGTTTGAGTGGCCGGCAAGGGAGCCGAGCCAGGGAAAACCCAGAACAGTGTACAAGTTTGAGCTGTGTACCCAAAGCAGCATGCAAGTCCGGGCTGTGTGCCCGGTTGGTTCAGAGCCTGAGGGCTAAAGTGTAGAAGTGTTCTTGATTCTTTTAATCTGCATTACCAGGAGTGTAGCCCCGTGGGGGTCCATCTATGCTTAGTTTATTCTGTTTGGATGTGAATAAAAGCCACACTTTAGAATCCCATTTCTGGTATTGGACATTACAGTTATTGCTTCCTGTGTTCGGAGTTACTTGGGTGCCCCTATGCAGAGTAGCCAAACCTAGCCCTTGTGCCGAGTGACCTATTCCTCCCCAAACCCAGCCCACCTGGTATTGCTGTCAGTTTCAAACAGCATACCGCCTGTCATTGCAAAATGAAGGACGGTGGGGTTACATGGAGAAATGAGATGTTAGGGTTGAGCCACGAACCCCCCCCCACCCATCCTCCACAGACCAACAGACGCCGGGGTGTGCCATGGGATCATGAGGTCTAACTCTTGCTCCATTCTCCTTTTCTGTAGCCTGTCAACCTGTTTACACATGGAATGAGGTGAGAGTTGGGTCTCACAACCCCATGGCACACCCCAGTGTCTCTCAGTCTATGGAGGATGGGGGGTGGGGGGGTCAGGTTAGGGGCTCAACCCTAACGTCTCATTTCCCCACTTTTGTTGCTTTAACCCTAACTGATGCATTAAACTAAGTTTTTTGCAATATATATCTATATAGCTTGTGATGGATATGTCTTTTAGTCTATGACACAAGCAACAATATTGTGAGCACTTATGTCATTGTGGAACGCAATTGAAACAGATATTTTATGAGTCGTGTTTGTGAGTACTAAAATCCAGTAAAAATGTGTTCACTGGGTACTTTGCATTGGGTCCTGTGGGTTATTTGATTACTTGAGTGAATCCTGAGTTGTCATAAAGAGTCTTCAGGCTGTCAGATTTTGATGAGAGCCAGTCAAAGTTCAAATCTCCCAATATCAAGGTTTCATTTGGGTGGCTACTGACTAGGTGTGATAAATGTGTCAGCACCTTTGGGAGGCCTGTAACATCCTATTAGATATAAGGATTCCGTTTTTAATATCGGTAGTTTAATTTCCAGGATTTCAAATTTGTTAGGTACTGTTTGGGAGCCGGTAATGGAAGCTGCATATTTATCCTTAATATAGCAAGCCAGTCCACCCCCTCTCATATCTTTCTCTAAACAAAACAGGTTATAGGTGGGTATGGTTACTTCAGTAGATGGCACTGAGGCGTTTAGCCAGGGTTCAGCCATCATCAGGATGTCAGGTCTGGTATGTGAAGTCCATACCTTCACAGCATCTATTTTACTTAGTAGACTGCGAGCATTCATTAAAATGAGCTTGAGGTCTTTGACGATCGCGTATTCCGTGGGTGTCAAAGATGAATCATCTGGTCCAGGACTTACTTCAACATTGCCTGAACAAATTAGTAGGAGCAATTTGATCTGCGTACACTTACACATGTTGGGGTTTCCTATAAGACATTGCAGATGATGCAGTCTGTTTTCTGAGTTGCTACATTTAGTACCAGTATCAAACTGGAGCATTCCAGAAGTCACCCATAATATGCTGAGTGCCCCTAGGCATAGCAGTGGAGGTATATTTGGTTTGGTTAACCACACATTGGATTTAGTACAGCAGTGTGTGACAGATGAAACTCCAGGGTTCACACAGGGAAGAGTATTAAAAGAACATTTGGTACTGCTATGTGTATTGGTTAACCACACTGGGTTCAGTATAGTAGCATGTGGTGGATGAAACTCTGGGTCTCACATAGGGAGGAGTATTAAATGAACATTTGGTACTGCTGTGTGTTTTGGCCAACCACACTGGGTTTAGCATAGCAGCATGTGGCAGATGAAACTCCAGGGTTCACACAGGGAGGAGTATTAAATGAACATTTGGCAGTGCTATCTGTATTGGTTAACTACAGTTTGATGAAACTCCGGGTTCAGTATAGCAGCATGTGTTTGATGAAACTCCGGGGCTCACATAGGGATAAGTATTAAATGAACATTTAGTACTGCTGTGTGTACTGGTTAACCACACTTTGGGTTCAGTATAGCAGCATGTGGTGGATGAAACTCAGGCTTCACATAGGAGGAGTATTAAATGAACATTTGGTACTGCTGTGTGTTTTGGCCAACCACACTGGGTTTAGCATAGCAGCATGTGGCAGATGAAACTCCAGGGTTCACACAGGGAGGAGTATTAAATGAACATTTGGCAGTGCTATCTGTATTGGTTAACTACAGTTTGGGTTCAGTATAGCAGCATGTGTTTGATGAAACTCCGGGGCTCACATAGGGAGGAGTATTAAATGAACATTTGGTAATGCTGTGTGTTTTGGTTAAACACACTTTAGGTTCAGTACAGCAGCATGTGGCAGATGAAACTCCGGGGTTCACATAGGGAGGAGTATTAAATGAACATTTGGTACTGCTATGTATATTGGTTAACCACACTTTGGGCTCAGTATAGCAGCGTGTGGTGGATGAAACTCTGGAGTTCCCATAGGGAGGAGTATTAAATGAACATTTGGTACTGCTATGTGTATTGGTTAACCACACTTTGGGTTCAGAATAGCAGTGTGTGGTGGATGAAACTCCGGGGTTCACATAGGGAGGAGTATTAAATGAACATTTTACACTGCTATGTATTGGTTAACCACACTTTGGGTTCAGTATAACAGCATGTGTTGGATGAAACTCCGGGGTTCACATAGGGAGGAGTATTAAATGAACATCGAATTTATGTATTTATTTATTTATTTATTCGGTATATCAGAATTACAAACGTTTGAGTCAGAGACTCATTTCCAAAAGCTCCACGTCAAATCAAGAATGACATTCAGACAGTCTGACAACCATACAGATATGAATACAGTCAGCACAGATTTGCGATTACAGGCATACTGTTGAGTCCTATACAGAGAGGTAGCTAAGAATATATTCAAATATAGTAAACAGCTGAGTCATATACAGCGAGGTAACATAGAAACATAGAAGTTGATGGCAGATAAGGACCGCAAGGCCCATCCAGTCTGCCCATTTCTTTTTCTACCTTATAAATGTGCCATCGGCCTTTGCTCTGTCAGTGGCCTATCTATTCATAGTCATTTGTATTGCTCCCTTATGCCTATCCCATGCCTGTTTGAAGCCCTGCACTGTATTCATAGCCACCACTTCTTGTGGTAAGCCATTCCATACATCCACCACCCTTTCTGTGAAAAAGAATTTCCTCATTCCCCTAATCAACTCCTCTAATCTCATGCTGTGTCCTCTTGTCCTGCTATTTTTCTTATATTTAAACATGTTAGACTCTTTCACCTTGTTTATGCCCTTAAGGTGTTTGAATGCCTCGATCATATCACCTCTCTCCCTCCTTTGCTCAAGGGTATACATATTGAGCCCTGCTAATCTGTCCTCATATGTCTTCTGATGCAGTCCCTGCACCATTTTGTTGCCTTTCTGGACTGCCTCAATTTGGTTAATGTCCTTGTGAAGGTGTGGCCTCCAATACTGCACACAGTATCCAGATGGGGCCTAACCAGTGTCTTGTACAGAGGGATTATTACCTCCCTCTTGAATTGTGATACCCTACTAACTAGCACCCTAACACCCCCTAGCCTTACCTACTGCTTTAGAGGTCTGCTTGGATGATTTTAGGTCATCAGTGATGATGATGCCCAAGTCTCTTTCTTCCTTTGTGACTGCTAGCAACTCCCTCCCAGCCTATAGGTGGCTTCAGGGTTTCTCTTCCCTATGTGCATGATTTTGCACTTCTTTGCATTAAATCCCAGTTGCCACTCTTCTGACCATTCTGCTAGTTTATCCAGATCTCTCTCATTCTGCCCACCCTCATCTGGATCATCTACTCTGTTGCAGATCTTGGTGTCATCTGCAAACAGACAAGCCTTACCCTCTAGTCCATCTGCAAGGTCACTAATGAAGATGTTGAAGGACTGGCCCCAGGACTGATCCCTGAGGTACCCACTTGTGACTTGCATCTCTTCTGACTGTATACCATTTACCACCACTCTCTGTTTCTGCCCGTCAACCAGTTTGCCACCAATTGACCAACTTCTGACCCACCCTGAGCCTACCAGCTTATTTATCAATCTTCTATGTGGAACAGTGTCAAAAGCTTTGCTGAAGTCAAGGTAGGTGACATCAACTGCTCCCCCTTGGTCCACCACTCTGGTTACCCAGTCAAAGAAATCTATGAGATTAGTTTGACAGGAAGGTAGTTAAGAGAATGATAAGGGAGAACAGTACAGTAGTTATACTGGGTACAAAGGGGATAAGCAGTCTTAAGACAGACTTTGGCACTGCTATCTGTATTGGTTAACCTCACTTTGGGTTCAGTATAGCAGCATGTGGTGGATGAAACTCCGGGGTTCACGTAGGGAGGAGTATTAAATGAACATTTGGTACTGCTATGTGTATTGGTTAACCACACATTGGGTTCAGTATAGCAGCATGTGGCGGATGAAACTCCGGGGTTCACGTAGGGAGGAGTATTAAATGAACATTTGGTACTGCTATGTGTATTGGTTAACCACACATTGGGTTCAGTATAGCAGCATGTGGCAGATGAAACTCCGGGGTTCACGTAGGGAGGAGTATTAAATGAACATTTGGTACTGCTATGTGTATTGGTTAACCACACTTTGGGCTCAGTGTAGCAGCATGTGGCGGATGAAATTCCGGGGTTCACATAGGGAGGAGTATTAAATGAACATTTGGTACAGCTATGTGTATTGGTTAACCACACTTTGGGTTCAGTGTAGCAGCATGTGGTGGATGAAACTCTAGGGTTTCCATAGGGAGGAGTATTAAATAAACATTTGGTACTGCTATGTGTATTTGTTAACCACACATTGGGTTCAGTGTAGCAGCATGTGGTGGATGAAACTCCGGGGTTCCCATAGGGAGGAGTATTAAATGAACATTTGGCACTGCTATGTGTATTGGTTAACCACACATTGGGTTCAGTGTAGCAGCATGTGGTGGATGAAACTGGGGTTCATATAGGAGTATTAAATGAACATTTGGTACTGCTATGTGTATGGTTAACCACACTTTGGGTTCAGTTAGCAGCATGTGGCGGATGAAACTCTGGGTTCCATAGGAGGAGTATTAAATGAACATTTGGTACTGCTAATGTGTTTTGGTTAACCACACTTTGGGTTCAGTTACAGCAGCATGTGGCAGATGAAACTCAGGGTTCACATAGGGAGAGTATTAAATGAACATTTGGTACTGCTATGTGTATTAGTTAACTACACTTTGGGTTCAGTAGGCAGCATGTGGCGATGAAACTCCGGGTTCCATAGGGAGGAGTATTAAATGAACATTTGGTACTGCTATGTGTATTGGTTAACCACACATTGGGTTCAGTATAGCAGCATGTGGCAGATGAAACTCCGGGGTTCAATAGGGAGGAGTATTAAATGAACATTTGGTACTGCTATGTGTATTGGTTAACCACACTTTGGGTTCAGAATAGCAGCACGTGGCGGATGAAACTCCGGGGTTCCCATAGGGAGGAGTATTAAATGAACATTTGGTACTGCTATGTGTATTGGTTAACCACACATTGGGTTCAGTGTAGCAGCATGTGGTGGATGAAACTCCGGGGTTCCCATAGGGAGGAGTATTAAATGAACATTTGGTACTGCTATGTGTATTGGTTAATCACACAATGGGTTCAGTGTAGCAGCATGTGGCAGATGAAACTCTGGGGTTCCCATAGGGAGGAGTATTAAATGAACATTTGGTACTGCTATGTGTATTGGTTAACCACACTTTGGGTTCAGAATAGCAGCACGTGGCGGATGAAACTCCGGGGTTCCCATAGGGAGGAGTATTAAATGAACATTTGGTACTGCTATGTGTATTGGTTAACCACACATTGGGTTCAGTGTAGCAGCATGTGGTGGATGAAACTCCGGGGTTCCCATAGGGAGGAGTATTAAATGAACATTTGGTACTGCTACGTTGCCTAGGCAGCCATATCCACAAAATGAGTAGGATCCAAGTTATCCACATGTTGGTTGGGGGGGGGGCTTCCACTAAACTATGTGGCACTATAAAGGATCTTTCAGCCAGTAATTCAGCAGGCTACTGTCATATTCTTACAGTGGAGACTCCCATCACTATATCTTAGAGAATGAACTCAGGTTTCCCATCCTGCTATTTTACCAATAATGCAGACATAACCTCATGGACTGCCATGTAGGAGTCTTGGGTTTGAGAATGGATTCAGATTTACCACCTTGTATTACAACAATAACACACATAATCCTCTGAATTAACACCGGGGAGTCCCAGGACTGAGAATGGACTCAGGTTTCCCACCTTGGTATTATACCACTGACAGGAAAGCAATACTGTATGAGAAAGCAGATTTACCAACAGTAGATTTCCTACAAGGAATAGAGAGGTAATGGGAAATATTGCTACAGAAAGGGTAGCAGGAAGAAGAAGGAGAGTACTGAAGGGATTTAAGATAGGAGGGAAGGGAAACAAACTAGAATTTGGATATATAAATGAGGCACAATGAAAAAGGCGCCTGACATCAAGAGAGGGGACAGAATGGGTAGAATACGGTGAGCAATGGAGTGTATGAGGGGGACAGAAAGGGCAGCGTAGAATGAGCAGTGGGGTGCTTGAGGGGGACAGAAAGAGCAAAGTAGAATGAGCAGTGAGGTGCATGGGGGACAGAAAGGGCAGAGTTGAGTGGGCAGTAGGGCGAATGAGGGGAACAGAAAGGGTAGAGTAGAGTGAGCAGTAGGGTGTATGAGGGGGACAGAAAGGGCAGAGTAGAGTCAGCAGTGGGGTGTATGAGGGGACAGAAAGGGCAGAGAGAGTGAGCAGTGGGGTGTAAGGAGGGGACAGAAAGCGCAGAGTAGAGTGAGCAGTGGGTGTATGCGGACAGAAAGGGCAGAGTAGAGTGAGCAGTGGGGTGTAAGGAGGGGACAAAGAAGGCAGTAGAGTGAACAGTGGGGTGCATAAGGGGACAGAAAGGGCAGAGTAGAGTGAGCAGTGGGGTGTATGAGGGGGACAGAAAGCGCAGAGTAGAGTGAGCAGTGGGGGGTGTAACGGTGACAGAAAGGGCAGAGTAGAGTGAACAGTGCGGTGTATGAGGGGGACAGAAAGGGCAGAGTAGAGTGAGCAGTGGGGTGTATGGGGGGACACAAAGGGCAGAGTAGAGTGAGCAGTGGGGTGTATGAAAGGGACAGAAAGGGCAGAATAGAGTGAGCAGTGGGGTGTATGAAAGGGACAGAAAGGGCAGAATAGAGTGAGCACTGGGGTGTATGAGGGGGACAGAAAGGGCAGAGTAGAGTGAGCACTGGGGTGTATGAGGGGGACAGAAAGGGCAGAGTAGAGTGAGCAGTGGGGTGTATGAGGGGGACAGAAAGGGCAGAGTAGAGTGAGCAGTGGGTGTACGAGGGGACAGAAAGGGCAGAGTAGAGTGAGCAGTGGGGTGACTGAGGGGACAGAAAGGGCAGAGTAGAGTGAGCAGTGGGGTGTAGAGGGGACAGAAAGGGCAGAGTAGAGTGAGCAGGGGGTGTACTGAGGGGACAGAAAGGGCAGAGTAGAGGAGCATGGGGTGTATGAGGGGACAGAAAGGGCAGAGTAGAGTGAGCAGGGTGTATGAGGGACAGAAAGGGCAGAGTAGAGTGAGCAGTGGGGTGTGGAGGGGACAGAAAGGGCAGAGTAGAGTGAGCAATGGGGTGTATGAGGGGGACAGAAAGGGAAGAGTAGAATGAGGAGTGGGGTGTATGAGGGGGACAGAAAAAGCAGAGTGAGCAGTGGGGTGTATGGGGTACACAAAGGGCAGAGTAGAGTGAGCAGTGGGGTGTAAGATAAGGACAGAAAGGGCAGCGTAGAGTGAGCGGTGGGGTGTATGAGGGGTGACAGAAAGGGCTGAGTAGAGTTAGCAGTGTGGTGTATGAGGGGGGCACAAAGGGCAGAGTCGAGTGAACAGTGGGGTGTATGAGGGGGCACAAGGGGCAGAGTAGAGTGACCAGTGGGGTGTATGAAGGGGACAGAAAGGGCAAAGTATAGTGAGAAGTGGGGTGTATAAGGGGGCAGAAAGAGCAGAGTAGAGTGAGCAGTGAGGTGTATGAGAGGGACAGAAAGGGCAGAGTAGAGTGAGCAGTGGTGTGTATGAGGTGGGGGACAGAAAGGGCAGAGCAGAGTGAGCACTGGGGTGTATGGGGAACACAAAGGGCACAGTAGAGTGTGCAAAGGGGTGTATGGGGGACACAAAGGGCAGAGTAGAGTGAGCAGTGGGGTGTATGGGGGGACAGAAAGGGCAGAGTAGAGTGAGCAGTGGGGTGTATGAGAAGGATAGAAAGGGCAGAGTAGAGTGAGCAGTGGGGTGTATGAGGGGGGACAGGAAGGGCAGAGTAGAGTAAGCAGTGGGGTGTATGAGGGGGCGCAAAGGGCAGAGTAGAGTGAGCAGTGGGGTGTATGAAGGGGACAGAAAGGGCAGAGTAGAGTGAGCAGTGGGGTGTATGGGGGACACAAAGACAGAGTACAGTGAGCAATGGGGTGTACGAGGGGGACCGAAAGGGCAGAGTAGAGTGAGCTGAGGGGTGTATGAG
Organism: Neoceratodus forsteri; assembly: GCA_016271365.2. NCBI lineage: Eukaryota > Metazoa > Chordata > Ceratodontiformes > Ceratodontidae > Neoceratodus > Neoceratodus forsteri. The sequence goes on along the minus strand of CM057457.1, from coordinate 472,234,404 downwards.
GGGGACAGAAAGGGCAGAGTAGAGTCAGCAGTGGGGTGTATGAAGAGGACGGAAAGGGCAGAGTAGAGTTAGGCATGGGGTGGCGGGCGGGCAGAGCAGAGTGAGCAGTGGGTGCAGAGGGACAGAAAGGGCAGAGTTAAGTGAGCAGTGGGGTGTGGGGCAGAAAAAGTAGAGTGAGCAGGGGTGTGGGGGGACAGAAAGGGCAGAGTAGAGTGAGCAATGGGGTGTATGAGAAGGATAGAAAGGGCAGAGTAGAGTGAGCAGTGGGGTGTATGGGGGCAACAGAAAGGGCAGAATAGAGTTAGTGGGGAGTATGAGGGGGCACAAAGGGCATAGTCGAGTGAGCAGTGGGGTGTATGGGGGCACAAAGGGCAGAGAAGAGTGATCAGTGGGGTGTATGAGAGGGACAGAAAGGGCAAAGTATAGTGAACAGTGGGGTGTATGAGGGGGACAGAAAGGGCAGAGTAGAGTGAGCAATGGGGTGTATGGAGGGCCAGAAAGGCAGAGTAGAGTTAGCAGTGGGGTGTATGAGGGGGCACAAAGGGCGAGTCAAGTGAGCAGTGGTGCAAGGAGGGGCAGAAAGGGCAGAGTAGAGTGATCAGCGGCTGTATGGAGGGTACAGAAAGGGCAATAGTGAGCAGGGGGTAGGGGGGCAAAGGGCAGAGTGGTGGGCAGTGGGGTGTATGAGGGACAGCAAGGGCAGAGTAGAGTGAGCAGGGGTGTGTGAGGGGGACAGAAAGGGCAGAGTAGAGTGAGCAATGGGGTGTATGGGGGCACAAAGAACAGAGTAGAGTGAGCTGAGAGGTGTATGAGGGGGATCAGAAAGGGCAGAGTAGAGTGAGCAGTGGTGTGTATGAGAGGGACAGAAAGGGCAGAGTAGAGTGAGCAGTGGTGTGTATGACAGGGACAGAAATGGCAGAGTAGAGTGATTAGTGGGGTGTATGAGAGGGACAGAAAGGGCAGAGTAGAATGAGCAGTGGGGTGTATGAGTGGACACGAAGGGCAGCATAGAATGAGCAGTGGGGTGTATGAGAGGGACAGAAAGGGCAGAGTTGAGTGAGCAGTGGGGTGTCTGAGGGGGGACACAAATGGCAGAGTAGAGTGAGCAGTGGGGTATATGAGGGGGACAGAAAGGACAGAGCAGAGTGAGCAATGGGGTGTATAAGGGGCACAGAAAGGACAGAGCAGAGTGAGCAGAGGGGCGTATGAGTGGAACAGAAAGGACAGAGTAGAGTGAGCAGTGGGTTATATGAGGGGGACACAAAGAACAGAGTAGAGTGTGCAGTGGGTGTATGGAGGGGCACAAAGGGCAGAGTCGAATGGGCAGTGGGGTGTGGTGAGGGGACACAAAGGCAGAGCAGAGTGAGCAGTGGGGTAGTGAGGGGGCAGAAAGGGCAGAGCAGAGTGAGCAGTGAGGTGTATGAGAGGACAGAAAGGGCAGAGGAAAGTGAGCAGTGGGGTGTGAGGGGACAGAAAAGTAGAGTGAGCAGGGGTGTACTGTAACAGGCAGGTAAAGAGTGAGCAGCGGGTAAAAGGAGAAGGATAGAATGGGCAGAGTAGAGGGAGCAGTGGAGTGTGGTGGGGGACAGAAAGGGCAGATTAGAGTGAGCAGTGGGGTATATGAGGGGGCACAAAGGGCAGAGTCGAGTGAGCAGTGGGGTGTGTGTGAGGGGGACAGAAAAAGTAGTGCGAGCAGTGGGGTGTATGGGGACACAAAGGGCAGAGTAGAGTCAGTAGTGGGGTGTATGAGGGGGACAGAAATAACAGAGTAGAGTGAGCAGTGGTGTGTATGAGAGGGACAGAAAGGGCAGAGTCGAGTGAGCAGTGGGGTGTATAAGGGGCAGAAAGGGCAGAGCAGAGTGAGCAGTGCGGTGTGTGAGGGGGACAGAAAGGACAGATTAGCGTGAGCAGTGGGGTGTATGAGGGGGACACTAAGGGCAGAGTAGATTAAGAGGTGGGGTGCATGAGAGGGACAGAAAGGGCAGAATAAAGTGAGCAGTGTGGTGTATGAATGGGACAGAAAGGACAGAGTAGAGTGAGCAGTGGTGTGTATGAGAGGGACAGAAAGAGCAGAGTCGAGTGAGCAGTGGGGTGTATGAGGGGGACAGAAAGGACAGAGTAGAGTGAGCAGTGGGGTGTGTGAGGGGGACAGAAAGGACAGAGTAGAGTGAGCAGTGGGTTTTATGAGGGTACACAAAGGGCAGAGTAGAGTGAGCAGTGGGGTGTATGAGGGGACAGAAATAGCAAAGTAGAATGAGCAGTGGGGTGTACGAGGGGGACACAAAGGGTAGAGTAGAGTGAGCAGTGGGGTGTTTGAGGGGGACACAAAGGGCAGAGTATAGTGAGTAGTGGGGTGTACGAGGGGGACACAAAGGGTAGAGTATAGTGAGTAGTGGGGTGTATGAGGGGGACACAAAGGGAAGAGTATAGTGAGTAGTGGGGTGTATGAGGGGGACACAAAGGGAAGAGTATAGTGAGTAGTGGGGTGAATGAGGGGGACAGTCTAAAGCAAAACAACAAAAAGAGTGAAAGAGGGATCTAGTCAGGCAAGGTAGGATTTGGGATGTCCACTGCAGACTAAGTCACCATAGTCAAACATAGGCAGAATCATCTTTAAAACAATTTTTCAGTCAGAAGGAAAGGGGATATTCCCGTTGTTCCTGTACAATGTGCCATGCTTAGGGTGAAGCGCATGGTGTACAGCATTAATATTGACTACTCCCTTTGTTCCTGTGCAATGCATCAAGATTAGGATGAAGCTTATGGTGTGTGGCATCAGTATGGACTGAGAACTCTCAATGTCAGTCAAGTCTGACCCCGAGGTACACTACTGGTCAAAAGTTTTAGAACACCCCCATTTTTCCAGTTTTTATTGAAATTTACGCAGGTTAATGTCTCAATGTACTCTGAAATTAAAGCATAGAACAAATAAACAATTGGAGATAAAAAAGAAATCATAGAATCATTTTGTTGAACAAAATTTAATCTAAATTTTTGACTCATCAAAGTAGCCACCTTTTGCAGATATACTGTAACCCACGAACACACTCATGGCATTCTTCCTACAATGGACATCAAATATTGTTCGAAGTTCTTCCCAACACTGTTGCAGAAGTTTCCACAAATGTGTTGTACTTGTAGGTTGTTTGTTTCACCCTTCTGTCCAGTTCATCCCAAACCAGCTCGATGGGGTTTAAGTCTGGAGACTGTGCTGGCCATTCCATGATTTGAAGCCTACCGCCTTGTTCTTTTCCTCGAAGGTAGTTCTGACATAGCCTGGAGGTATGTTTTGGGTCATTATCTTGCTGTAGAATGAACCCCTGACCAACTAGGCGTGAACCAGAGGGTATTGCATGGTGCTGCAAAATGCTGTGGTAGCTCTTTTGGTTCCAGGGTGCCAGTCACTGTGCTGTTGTCCTGTGAGCCGCCTATCACACAAGCTGTTGACTCTCAGAAACTTGTCTTCTGATTCTGTTGTGGCTTTGGGTCTGCCAGACCTCTTCCTGTCAAGAGTTTCCTCCAGTTTCCAAGTGCCTTTTGATGGTGTAGGAAACTGTACTCATGACACCTTGACTTTCTTTGCAATTTCTCTAAAGCAGTTTTTGCTAACCTAATCTTTTTTTTTAACCTCTAGCAGTTTACCGCTTACCTTTGTACCATTTCAGGTTATTCACTGGACTTGAATTGCTTAAATTTCAATAAATACTGGAAAATGGTGGTGTTCTAAAACTTTTGACCGGTAGTGTACTTAATGCATGATATAGCTTCAATCTTAGCACTATCAAGGATGCAAAATAAAGGAATGGAAAAAGCCTAGTAAGTCTCTGTTGGGTGTCAAAAGTGTTTTCTTGGCATTGAGGGACAACTGATTACATTGGAACCAGGACTGAAGGATGTCAAAATCCAGTTGCAGCAGTGAGGTAAGGATATGAGATACGTACTGCACATATTACATTTACCTGGCCATCTACTTACCATTGATAGCGCTTTCTTTAGGGGACTGGTGGCATACAGCATCATTACTGTTCCCTGACTCCAATACTGAGGACTCATCTTTCTCAATGAATGTCATATATTTTTCTGGGACTGAAAATTCTGCTTCTGAAATGAAAGGTTAATCAGAGTTAAGAGCACAACCACTGGCATTTTTTTTTTTTTTTTAGTTTAACCAGGAATAGCACACTAAGCTGAAAGCTGTTTTACAGGAGCGACCTGGGAGCACAAGGAAGTTAAGTGACTTGCTCAGGGTCACACAGTATGCAAGTGGAAGCTGTGGGATTCAAACCCAGGTCTGGTCTGCTGGATGTCACCAGATTTGCAGCTCAGAGCCTTAGACCACTGCGCTATACTGCATTAGCCCTGTGATGCAGACACAGCCCCCTGCACTACAACCAGGGAGATCAGAGGCTGAGGATAATCTTGTATTTCCCACCCAGGTATTACTCCAATGATACAGACATAACCCCTTGTACTGCACCTGGGGAGATCAGAGTCTGAAAATGGATTTAGGTTGCACATTCTGCAATTATACCAGTTCTAGAGTCATAACACCCTACCCTGCCAGCTGCGAGTCCCAGTTTGTGAAGGACTCAGGTTTCCCACCCTGATGTTATACCAATGATGTAGACATAACCATCCATCCTACCAGCTGGGGGTCCCAGTTTAAGAATAGACTCAGGTTTTCCACTCTGATGTTATACCAATGATACAGACATATACATACCCGGTTTTAGGCACCCGCAAACCCTGCAGTTGCTGGGGGCCCCCTGCTAATGAGGGACCCCAGCCGGATCCAGAGTACCACTTTAATTTCTAATTATTATTCATGTTGAATGTAAAACAGCACAAAAAGACATCACTAGGCTCTGTGGAGCCTTTTCTTGTGGTGTTATAACATCATGAAATGATTCGCTATGGTATGCCCTATCCACTCAGAGGCTAATGAACAGACATTGATTGAATGGACAGTGGGGCCCCAAAAACTAACACTGCTACCAGTCCCTAAAAACACAAATATTACTGGTTGTATTGAACATAAAATGTGCATTTTGGACAAAGTAAAATATGAAGTATGTTTGGATTGAGGAAGGGCCCCATGACTTGTCTTGCTAGGGGCCCCCAAAACTCTAAAGCTGGCCCTGGACATATACCCTACTCTGTCAGCTGGGAGTCCTAGACCCAGGAAAGACTTAGGTTTCCAACCCTGATATTGTACCAATGATACAAAAATAACCCCCTGCACTGCCACCTGGGAGTCCTGGGTTTGAGAATGGTTTCAGGTTTCTCACTCTGGTATTATACCAATGATGCAGACATAACACCCTGCACTGCCACCTGGGAGTCTGGGGTTTGAGACTGGACTCATGTTTAACCCTGGTATTCTATCAATGATACACATCTTTACCTAGGGCTACCGGGGATAGATATCTGCCGCTTGCAGCTAGTGCAGAATGCCGCGGCCAGGCTTCTGACTGGTACTTCTAGGACCAGTCACATAACGTCTGTCCTCCGCGGATTGCACTGGCTGCCAGTATTGTGGCGGATCACCTTCAAGGTTGGTTTGCTGACCTATACGGCCCTACACGACCAGGGACCTAGTTACCTGCATGATCTTCTTCATCCCTACTGTCCCCCCTGCCCTCTCCGATCCACCGATGAGGGATTGCTAGAGATTCCCAGGGTCTGTTTGAAGACATCTGGGGCCAGATCATTTAGTTTTATGGCCCCGACCCTGTGGAATTCTCTACCTCATCGGGTGCGAGATTGCCTGACCGTCCAAAGTTTTAAATCGGCATTGAAAACTTACCTATTTAGCCTGGCTTACCTTGATTTCTAAGAATGTTTTAATGATCAATTTTATTATATTGTTTAATTTTATGTACTTGATCTATTTATTGTAAAAGCGCCTTGGTTTTGGAAAGGTGCTTTTTAAAAATAAAGTTGGATTGGATTGGAACTCCCTGTACTTCCACCTGGGAGTCCTGGGTCTGAGAATGGACTCAAATTTCCAACCATGGTATTATACCAAAGATACTCATATAACCCTTTGCACTGACACTTTGAAGTCCAGGGTTTGAAAATGGACTATGGTCCTCCCCACTGGGCATTATAATTATGATGCACACATCACACCCTGCATAGCCAGCTGGTGTCCCAGTTTTGAGAACATACTTTAGTTTCCCCCCTCTAGGATCATCCAGACTTCTCAGCTTCTATTCTACATATAACATTTACCAGGACATCTGCTTACTGTTAGTGGTGCTTTCTTTAGAAGACTGCTGGTGTACGGTCTCATTCCTGGTCCTCGACTCCAATATGGAGGGTTCTTCATCTTTCACAGTCGATTTGAAATAGTTTTTTAGGACTGAAAAATCTGTTTCTATTAAGAGAGGAAAGTAATTAGGGGTAAAGACACAGCCACTGGCATTAGTACTGCAATACAGACATAACCTGCTGCACTGCAACCGGGACGATCAGAGTTTGAGAATGGACTTCGCTTTCCCACAATGATACTAATGAGTCAAACATAACTCCCTGCACTGCCATGTGAGAGTCTTGGGTTTGAGAATGTTGTCAGGTTTCTCACCCTGGCATAGTAAATACAGGTTACTCACCTGTAACAGGAGTTCTAGGAATGGTATATGTTGTTCATCCACACTGTCTGGCAGGTTCCTTGCCGCTTTAAATCTTGCCGGAAGGTCTTCAAGCTGGCTCCTCCCACCCACCCGGGTGGTAAAACTCTCGGCTCCGCCCCATGACGCCAGATCTAGCCCGCTGGAAGCCAGGTTGTGCGCCAAAGCGGGGAGGTTGAATGTAGGATGAACAACATACACCATTCCTAGAACTCCCGTTACAGGTGAGTAACCTGTATTTCTAGGACATGGATATGTTGTTCATCCACACTATCTGGCAGACTCCTAGCAGTTCTCCGGGAGGAGGAGGCTAGGTGCACACCCCTACTTAGGGAATAATGACTGAGAACTGAGACCCCAAACCAGCATCCTGGTGTGACCTAAGGCTCCATGTGGTAGTGGGTGATGAAGGTGTGTGCTGACTCAGGTAGCAGCCCTGCAGATTTCCTGGATAGGGATGTCCCTGAAGCAGCCACCTATGCAGCGTGTATGGCGGGTAGAATGAGCTCTTATCCTCTGGGAGGCCTCCATGCCTGCCAACCTATAGCAGAGATCTATGCAGGAGGTGACCCACCTGCCTATCGCCCACTTGGCTGCAGGTCTTCCAGGTGCAGCTTCAGCATAGGTGACAAACAGCTGGCGAACCTCTCCCCGAACATTAGCCGTCCACTCCTTGTAATAAGTGAGCGCTCTTCTAGGGTCCAAAGTATGGAGCCTATATTTGGCCTCCAAGGTGGATTGGGGTACAACACCGGCAGAGTCAACACCTGGTTAAGGTGAAACTCCGACACCACCTTCTGAAGGAATTTTGGGTGGGGGCGCAGGACAACCTTGTCTGTGTGGAAGACCAGATAAGGAGACTCAATGGAAAGCGCCTGGAGCTCTCCCATCCTTCTGGCTGACATGATAGCCACCAAGAAGGCGGTCTTCCATGACAGGTGAGAGATGTCACACCTGTGCATCGGTTCAAATGGCTTGCCCATGAGCTTAGCCAATACCAGCAGTAAATTCCATGGAGGTGGAGGTTCTCGCACCGGAGGGGATATGTGATTAAGGCCTTTGAAAAAGCACCCGACCACCTTCTCCTGTGCCACTGACTGCTTCGGCCTGCGCCCGGTAAGCAGAGATGGCTGCCATGCACCTTAAGGGTTGTCGATCAAGCCCTTGCTGAGAAAAGGGACCACAGGTAGTCCAGAATGCTTGCCAAGGAACAGGAGGAAGGGTCCAGCCCTTGCTCTGACACCAAATGGAGAATCTCTTCCATATGAAGGTGTAGCATTTCCTGGTCGACCCTTACGGGACGCCTCAACAACGTTGAGGACATCGTCAGAAAGACTCAAGGCCTGGAACTTTAGCCGCTCAGGAACCAGGCCGTCAGGTGCAGGGATTGAAGATCCGATGGAATACCTTCCCCTGATTGACTGAGATCAGGTCCGGGCGGGCTGGAAGCCACCTCAGGAGCCTGGAGCTGAGACTGAGGAGATCTGGATACCAGAACTGGCGGGGCCAGTCTGGGGCTACCAGAATCACCTGCACCTTGTCCCTCCTCACCTTGAGAAGCACCTTGTGGATCAAGGGAAATGGGGGGGAAAGACGTAGAAGAGGCCCGGGGTCCACGGTCTCGAGAAGGCATCCCCCTGCAGCGAGCCCTGCTGAGGGGGTGGGCATGAAACAGTCTCAGCTTCGCATTCTCCCTGGAGGCAAACAGGTCCACCTGAGGCATGCCCCAGTGGGAGAACAGATCTCGTACTACCTCCGGCAGGAGAGACCACTCGTGGGACGCAGCCCCTATCCAGCTTAGGGCATCGGCCAGAATGCTGGAGGCTCCTGCCACATGGATGGCAAGGAGATCCGCCTCCAGGCTGCGCACGAGGGACCAAATATGGAGAGCTTCCCTGCACAGAGGCATGGAGTGCGTCCCGCCCTGGCGGTTTAGGTAGTACATGGTCGTGGTATTGTCTGTCTGGACCTGGACCACTTGACCCCATATAAATGGAGTGAAGGCAGTGAGGGCTAGATGAACCGCTCAAAGCTCCAGCAGATTGATGTGGCATTGGGACTCCCGAGGGGACCAGAAGCTGTGCGCTCTGTGCTCCCCCAGATGGGCACCCCAACCCTTCAGAGAGGCATCAGTTGATAGAGAGACCGTCGGCTCGGGGCAGATGAACGGGATGCCCTCCAGCAGATGTGCTGGAATGGTCCACCACTGGAGGGTGTTCCATATTCCCTGGGTCACTGTCACTAGCTGATCCAAAGGATTGGAGTGCTGTGACCATTGGCTGGCCAGCCCCCATTGAAGGGGATGCAGGTACCAATGGGCCCAACAGACCACGCTGGTGCAGGCCGCCATGAGGCCCAGAAGGCGCAGGAAGTCCCGGGCAGAGTGCAATTGCCCAACCAGAAATGACTGGGCAAAGGAGGAAAGAACCTCGACCCTGTCCACCGGGAGCCGTGCTCTGGCTCGTAGAGAGTTGAGCTCTGCCTCGATGAATTGTATCACCTTCTTTGGCATGAGTTCCAACTTGGCCTCGTTGATAAGGAGGCCAACCTGAGAGCAAACCTGGAGGGCCAGATCCCTGGACCGCTTCCCCTCCATTCTGGAGGAGACTGCAATCAGCCAGTCGTCCAGGTAGGGGTACACCTGGACCCTTCAGCGCCACAGAAATGCTGTCACCACTGCCATGCATTTGGTGAAGACCCTGGGAGCTAGAGAAAGGCAGAAGGGCATGGCCGGGAACTCATAGAGGGATCCCTCTGCCCTGAAATCGGAGGAATCTTTGGTGGGACGGACGGATTGGGACGTGAAAGAACGTATCCTGGAGGTCCAGAGAACAGAACCACATGTCTCGTTCCAAGGATGGAATGATCTGAGCCAGAGTGACCATCCTGAATGTTCGAGACCTTAGGAACCTGTTCAGGTCGTGCAGGTCTAGAATGGGGCGCCAGTCCCCCGTCCGTTTCGGGACCAGGAAGTACCTGGACACAAACCCTGGGTCTGGTGGAGGATCTGCCACCTTTCTGAACACCTCTTTTTCAAGGAGCAGGGCAATGTCAGCTCAGCGAGCCGACAGAGAGGCTGCAGACCCCGTAGCCCCCCGAGGGGCGACGGCTCGGAAGGGAGGGGCCTGGTCGAACTCCAGAGGCAGGCCCTTTCCAACCACCTCCAACACCCAGCGGTTCGTGGTGACAGCGGACCAGGTGGAAAGGAAGTTGCAGAGCCATCCCCCCATGGGGGGATCGCAGGGGGGAGTGACGGGGCTGGGGGCAACACCCCTCAACCCATCACTGGGCAGGCTTGGAGGAAGAGCCGGCTGAGGGACCTCCTGGGCCTTTTCCTCCCTGCTTCTTATTAGAGGAAGCCGCAGGCTTGGCTTTGGGGTGCCAATCGTGAGCCTGCTGGCCCTGATGCTGGTGTTGCTGGGCCGGACGTGCCGAAGGTGCAGAAGGGCGAAAGGACTTATGTTGCTGATGATGACCCTTGTCCTTCTGGGCAGAGGTGACCGAGTCCAGGGTAGCGTTGGACTTTTCAATCCGCTGGAGGTGGCCTTCCACTCCAGGACAGAACAGGTCAGTCCCCAAGAAGGGGATGTCCGCCAATTTATGCTGGGTATCCGCTGTGAAGGTGGATATCCTCAGCCATGCTCTGCGGCGCATGGCCACTGCGGCCGCTACTGATCTGGAACAGGAGTCTCCAATGTCCAGAGTCATTTGGAGCTGCTGTTTCACCACCACCCTTCCCTGATCCCGCAGCTGCTTGACCGTGGTCTGCAGGTCGGCTGGGAGATGAGGGATCATCTCATCCAGGGAGCCCATGAGGGTGTGGGAGAAGTGTGCCATCAGCATGGCCGAGCTGGCCTAGCGGAGGCCTAGGAAGGATGCAGCATACACCTTGCGCCCGGCATAGTCCAGCTTTTTGGACTCCTTGTCGGGGGGCTTATCCACATCCCTAGCATTCCTGGAACGCCGGAAAACGCTAATTGGTGACCAACCCCTCCGCAGAGGGGTGCTCTGAAAAACCGGACAAAGAGCCAGTAGGGACCGCATACTTCCTGGCCATCCTGGCTGAAAGCACAGGGAAGGAAGCCGGCCGCTGCCAGAGCTCCAAGGCTAGGCCAACACAGGCTTCAGCCACCGGAAAGCCCTCCGCGGGTGAATCCCCTCGGTCCAGTATCTCCACCAGGGGATATTTGGCCTGCTTGGATACGGGCTCGTGCTGCATCTTGGTGGACTCTGAGATGAGCTGAAGCAGACCCATGAACGACGATGGGCTCTCGTCCATTGACTGGCCCCAGTGGACTCCAGGTCAAGGGACCTGGAAAACAGGGAGGAGTCATCGTCAGATTCCGAGGAGTCTGTGAAGAGCTGCCTGGGGCCTGAGCCACCCTCCACCTGCTGAGGACGGTCGGGGGTGAGGGTGACCAACAACCGGTGGGGCAGACCCTGACCTGACCGAGGGTCCTTGGTCGGCGCCCCCGATTTCGGTTGTGGAGGCGGAGATTCCACAACAATCGGTGGGGCAGCTGGTTTCAGCCAAACAACCGACCCAGGCTTGGGCACCTCGACTACAGCGAGGGGTTGTTTCAGCCTTTTGGGTGACAGCCACTTAATGGCTGGGGAAGGCGAGGGCGTCGGCTTGTTCCCGGACAAAAGGAGCTGCTGCCACATTAAGTCCTCGTAGCATCGATGCAATTTGCCCCGAAGCCTCTCCTCTTCCGAGGAGGAAGATGAGGACAAGCGGCGCCGCCGCTTTCCTTGGTGCCAAGACCGAGACCGCTGATGTCGGTGGGATTGGCTGAACTGGGATGAGATCCGAGACCGAGACCCTCGGTGTTTCAGAGGGTGGGTCTGGGAGGGAGCGGGGGACACCTGCTCTTTCCTTGGCTCGGGAGCCTTGACCGGGGACTTCCGCACAGGAGGTGCAGGCAAGTCCTCGGTTTCCACTGGGGGAACTGGTGAAGAAGGGTTGTCAGCTTCACCAGTCGACAGCCTTTCCGACAGGTCGAAAAAAATCTCGACCGCATCGACGGGTGTCTCGGCTGGCTGACCTAATGGGGACACCGTGAAGCCAGCAGCCTTAGCCGCAACCTCGACCAAAGTCGAGTGTCGACTGTCTGGGGAAGGGGACCTCTCCCACTCTCATGAACGTCGACAGTGGGACTTACCCTTCGAGTCCTTCTTTTTTGACCGAGAAGAGTGTCCTGATGGCCCCTCTCTCTTCGTGGAAAGGGATTGGCAAAGGTCCTTAAAAAAAGCCATGTAGGGGGATCCCAGAGAGAGCAGGATAAATGCCGTGACCGAGGAAGATGAGGATGCGGCCTGGGCCACCTCCTCCTCCAGGGCGATCATCTGCTTAAGTTGCTCAGCCGTGCCAGCCGCCGTGGACACTGCCCAACGGGCCTCCTTGGACTTCACCGGCGGGTAACGCTTCTTGGGGCACCCAAGTTGTAACCAGGCAACGCCGGTTCTAGGATGTTACCGAAAACGACGACATAACCGTAGGCCTGCAGGTCCGTGATCAAGGTCAAGGCAGTAGTCGCACGTGGAGTGCGGGTCGAGATTGGACATCTTCACCCGCATGGGCACCGGCCGAGTCGATTTGTCCATCGCAGCTGCGAGGGAGTAATTAGACCGAAGTCTTGAGAACTTCAGAACTATTTTCGGGCGAACCGAAGAATTAGGATCCAGTCTATACGCAGAGTGTTAAGGAGGGAACCTGAGCTTCCTAGCTGTAAGGAAGATCTGGCGTCATGGGGTGGAGCCAAGAATTTTACCACCCGGGTGGGTGGGAGGAGCCAGCTTGAAGACCTTCCGGCAAGATTTAAAGTGGCAAGGAGCCTGCCAGACAGTATGGATGAACAACATATCAATGTCCCTAGAACCAATGATACAGTCCCACAGCAGAGATGCTGACTCTTACATTACTGACACTGCAGTTCAGTACTGAGGGAGAGGTTGCTGCCCTATTAGATGCTGGAGAAAAGCCCCACAACAAAGACATTTAGTCTTACATCATTGACACTGCAGGGCAGTACTGGGGGAGGTGTTACTGCACTATTAGAGGTTGTGTTTTAGCCCCGTAGAGTAATTTATTTATTTATATTTATTTATGTGAAAGTGTAACCAGGAAGGGCACACTGAGCTTTAACAACTTGTTTCCAGGTGCGTCCTTGGGGAAGTGTAAGTATATCAGGTTTAACAACGATACAATACAACACCTGAGGTAACAACAGAGTACTGAGATTCAATATAACAATAAACAGTCTTATACAGTAGAGTTTGAGCAAACAATTAGATATCTGAATTACTAACAGATAATCACTGAATGAAATTGAAAATTAAGAATAAGCTTGGGCGTGATGGGCATATTCCTTGGAGCAGGATGGGGACAGCACAATAGGAATGTGGTTGAGAAGACAGGGAGGGGAACAGGGTAGAGGTGAGGCAGGACATTTGACTCTACTGGGATAATACCCTACAAGGGCCTTTCATGGAATGGGAAATGAGATCTTGTACAGATTGCCAGACCAATAGGAGTGAGTGATGAGGGAAAGGAAGAGGGTGCAGTACCCACTGAGATGATCGACCCGCTATAGGTTATCTATAACCAAGCTCAACAGCTGGATAACACCCAGTCCATGAGCTAGAATTACTGGCCCACCACGGGGCAGCAAGGACAGGCAATAAGGCTGTAGAAGAAGAGCCAGTTAGGGATGGAGAAAGGAAGAAAATGAAGGGAAGAAAGGGAAGTGGTAGGGGTAGAAAGGGTAAGGGTTTGGGGTAGGTGGGGGAGAGAAGGGAAGGGAAGGAGTCAGAGGGGGAGCTAGGGATACTAGAAGGGAGAAGGAAGGAAGAGTATGGGTGTAAATGGGAAGTAAGTAAGTAATAGTGTATTTGAGTGTCCAATGTCAGAGGCTCTGGGAGCTTCACAAAGGGGTGTAACCGATTTAATATACAATACATTTAATCACAACTAAAATCAGATGATCAGGCACAGTTACAGAAGGGTGAAGTGAAGTTTTGAAGGAGAGATAAGAGCGACCGAGGGGAGGAGGCAGATGAGAGAGTTAGCGGGAGGAAGTTCCATAGTTTAGGGAAGCAGAAGGAGAAGGCAGTCTTCCCTGCAATGGATGATCTCACAGGTATAGCTAGGGTCTGGCCATCAGAGTTGCAGAGGAAATAGGAGGGTAGAGAGGGGGGTGGAAAAAACGGAGGAGATGTAAGAGGGGGGAGAGAGCCAAACCAGATCCTCCCAACAAGGAAGGAGCAGTGGGTGAGATATTTGGATTCAAGAGAAGGGAGGGAGAGGGAGGTAAAGAGGTTACAGCGGTGGGTGTGGTGTGGACAGTCAAGAGTGAACTTGCAGAAGGAGTGGAACAGGGTATCCAGTCTGGTTAGAGTAGATTTTGGAGCTGAGCTGTAGACTACATCACCATAGTCTAATGTAACCCCCTTGTTCCCAGGGGTTATTAGAATCCCACTTAGAATCAGTGGCAGACAGGGAGAGGCCGCTTGTGAGATGCCAGTTAAATGGATTTCACACTGCAACACTCTGTTTTCAGTCTTAGCTGAGCTGGAGTGATGATGTCACCTTAGAATTCTTGCTGCAGCATAAGCCACAATGGAATGCTAGCTGCAGGGGTTAGCAGTAGAACACTGGGAGATAGTCAGTTGTCTGTGTGGAGAGTCTGGAGGGTGAGGAGTGCTGCAGAGTACAGCTCCTCATACTTAGCTCTGAAAGAGAGCTGCCTCAGGAGAAGGGGTAGTGTGTTCTCACCCTAGAGAAGAACACAGAAAACCTGTCGTGTGAAGTGGTAGAGACTGTTCCTAGAAGGTTTTCCCAGTGCCCCATCCCTGGAGGGATGTGGAGTGGAATTCCAGGATTCAGGGGCAATCCTCTAGTCCAGCCTGGAGAGTGGTGAAGCTGCCTAGATTTGTTTGTTCTGTAAGTACCTGAGATCTGTGTGTGGGAAAAAGCCCTGGGGCACCTGCATTTCTGTGGTGAGTTTTTCTCTGACAAAGGGACTCTGTTCACCAAGATTGTGTTTCTGTTAAAAGTTTCTGCCTACTGTGGGGTCTAAGGGAGAATAGCCAAGTACAGAACTTTTAAGACTAGATTTCAAGTAAAAGTGTCTGCCTACTGTGGGGTCTGAGGGAAACTTGCCAAGTACAGAACTTTTCGACTGTGTCTGATTTAAAAGCATCTGCTAAGGTGGGGGTCTAGAGTAAAGACATAGCCATATACAGAACTTTTAATTTCATGACACTTCCGAGGTGTGAGAAGTAGAATGTGAAAAGTGCAAGACATTTCAAGAGAGCATCTACAAGTGTTTCAGAGAAAGGCGTAGTTAACCAGATGAATGGTCGAGTATAAATATTGGAAGCAAAAGGTTGGAGACCCCCCCCCCCAATCTGAAGTAACCATGTTTACCTCTCCGTGTTCAGTTTGGGCACCTTTGTTTTTCCCTCAGTGCATTTGGCCAGTGCCTGAGGAAAACACCCAGATGTGGGATTTTCAATTTTCAGTGAGCCAGAGTGTGCTCAGATGGTGGTCGAGGGGGCCACCAAGAATTCCTCATGAAATATGGGAAAGTGTCCTAGTACTGCCCGAGGGTGCCAAGTCAAGTGAAATAAAGGAAGTGTACCAGTTCGGGCCATGTGTGCCAATCCATTCAGAACCTGAGGGTTCACTGTGTGTGTGTGTTCTGTACCTCAGTAATCTGCATTACCAGTGGAAGTAGCTCTGTGGGGGGCCATCTTTGCTTTGTTATTCTCTATGTATGTGAATAAAAGCCATACTCTAGAATCCCAACCTGGTTTGGACAGTACAGTTATTCCCTTGCAGTGTCTGTATTTACTTGGGTGCCCTTGACCAGAAGTACAAACCTAGCATAATGCTGAGCAAACGTTTTCTCCCAGAGACAAGGTTGATGGCCATGCTAAATGGTCCCCCCAGGTGTGAGCCAGGTACTTGCCACACTTGGTTTGCCTGTCTAAGGATGGCAGGTTATGAAGCAGAAGTATGGGTCAATAGAACTGTTCGTATTGACTATCCCCAATCCCTCTCGGTGGCGCCATGTGTGAGAGGAGCAGCCCTGCTAGCTGGACAAGGGGGCAGGTGGAGGGAGGTTATACTAATATTCTGAGAATCATTTTCTGGACTGTTTCATGGTGTGCCTGTAAGGCAATGCAACCACGGTGTCTGTATAGCGCACTTAGTCTGGGATGAAGTTTTCAGTGATTAGCATCCTCATGTCCAGAAAAGTCTAGATGATGGTCAAGGCAATGTCCTAGATATTTGAAGGAGGTGACATCCTCTGGCATAACACAGTCGAGGGTATGGAAGAAGGGAGTGGCATTTACCCTTGACAGCCTTAGTCTGGTGCCAAATACATTTTTTATTTATTTAGCTTTTGTTTACCGGGAATGAGGACCAGACAAATATTTGCCTATTTTTAGCCTCATCCCGGGCCGGAGGGGGGTATAGATGGATGCTAATGGAAACTGAACCAGATTTTAAGCTGTTGGTGATATTTTTAGGGAAATCTGGCCACACCACCAGGGAAATTCTCGTACTCATCAGTAGGGGGAATCTCTGTCCACCAAGGTGGCGAACCCTGTGTTGGAGGAGATGGAGGTGGAGGCTGTGGTGGTGTCCCTGCACCCATCCCAGGTGATTACTGAGGACGAAGATTCGGTGCATGATATAGGCGATAAATCCATGTCTCAGATTTTTGCACAGCAGGAGTCTACGGAGAACTCACCTGCGAATGCCGAGTTGCCGATTCATAAGGAGCACGATGGTTTGTTGGAGGATTGCCCAGCAGATATGTTGATGCTGGTATCCAGGAGTGTTCACCCATCTTCAGGAGAAGAATGGGTGCTGGAGATAGCTGCTATCAGTACACAGCTTCCGGAAGATAAGATGGCATTAAAGGGCAAAAGGATGCTGTGTTTGTGACACAATAGATATGGCAACAGTTTGGACTACAGAAATGCAGCAGCAGCAAGCCACAAGAAGATACCTGGTTGGTTGAAGCTGCGCTGTGTAGTTCTGGATGTATACAGGATGACACAGGACAGTGGGTTCCAGACCCATTATGGGACAATAATTAATTGGGATTTTCTACGGCTTCAAACTGGCCTGCATCTAAAGGACAGCTGACACCTTCATCCCGGCACTCCGGTGCCATGGCTATAACTCAGGTACCTAAACAAAATAGCTTAGGGGCCCCTAACAATCATTGTGTACAAAATAACTGCAATGAGCAACCCAGTACCTCTTCAAAGAACACTTCTACTATCATGTCTCAAGGGACTGATAGAAATCATTCCAGACATGTTGTAAATCTCTTTGGGTCTGGGAATAGAGGAAATGAGATGGGGGGGCTACTGATAATGCTAGAAGCATGAGCAGGGGTTTAACAATGTCTGATTTATTTAAAAATAAATTAGGACAAGCATCCAGGAAAAATGCGGTTAGGTTTAGGTGTCGGGTAGGCCTCTAAAAGCAGCCAGACAGATACTATGTGGTTACACATTTGATAAAACAATCAAAGCAATTTACAGCTTCTGACATATATGCATTTATACATGTGTCTGGAGAAGACACGTGACATAAGTTTGAAAACTAATGCTGAGCTGGAGAAATTCTGGGTAGAAGTATAATACTCTCAAACAAACTATACTTTGGACCCCCTTTTTATGCCATACCCTTGACCGAACCTATGATAAAACTGGTTACTGTTATGTTTCGGAATGAGGGGTGAATGTTAGTGACATCTATCACTGGCTTCAAAACTGGCATGATATATTGAGACCCCCAGAGGCTATTATCGATGAAGGACAGTGGACAGGAGGGTGGAAATTTTAAGTTAAACTTTTTCAAGTAAACTCAGAGGTTGTACATTTACCAAATAGTTTCTTAGGAAAGACAGAGGGTTTTGCTTTTATGAAGGACAGCCCAGAACTTGTAATAAATGTGGAGCAAAAATGCATCTAAGTAGTACTTGTGATATGCTCAAATGTGCATTGTGTAGGGGGTATGGACATCAAAGTGATTCTTGTGAGAATATATTTCAGAGCAATCTCTGTGATGAGAATGGCCAAACCTTACATCAGTGCCCATGGGCTAGGTATAATGGGAAAGAAGGATGGGACACGGAAAATTTAGTACGAATGCCCAGGACAAAAGAAGAGGCTCAGTAGCACCTCTTACCCCTTCAATGTTGGATTCTCCAGGGGTAGAGGTGCCAGTTTGGAACCCTCTGAAGTGGAGACAGTGCATGGGAAGGTAGGAAGAGACATGGAAATCAGGGATAATCGGATCCAGTCTCCCACCTCTACAAGTAGAGTTTTGGTAGAGAATCTACAGCAGGAGGGAAATAGCAGAGAACAGGAAGAAGATGGACAGGGTTGTAGGCAACAAGGAAAGGAAATAGCAAAAGAAGTAGAGAAACACCAAGACATGCACCCCCCCTTTGAGTAATATCTTTCCCCAGAATCATAGGGTGACCAGAGCGGCAGCCAAGTATACTGCTACTCCCTTTGTGATACCTACCCCAAACATTCATTCACCTTTACAAAAAGAAAGTGGTGAGTCTGATCAAGAGTCTGATATGTCTCTTAGATCAGAACAAATCTCTGAAACAGAGGAGGGAAAAAGGTGAACTGCTAAGGCTCAAAAGGAAAGGGAAGGGAAGAAAAGGAAAAATAAGGCCCCACAACGTGACCGGATAAATGACCCCACTTAACCACCAATGGCTACTATACACTAAGCTTCCTTAAATGTATGTAGTGTGAAGAACGACAAAAAAGGACAGCTGGTTTAGCCTTTCTAAAACATTTAAACTGTGATGTAGGTTTTCTTCAAGAAACTAGATTATCTTCCCTTTTTGAAGTGGAACAGGTAAGGAGGAGCTGGGTATAGGGACCTTCTTATTGGACTTTCCGGGCAGATACTGCAGATGGGATTGGGATTTTGTTTAACAGTACTTGCTTCTCTATAACCAGGATAATTGATATTTTACTAGGAAGAGCCCTGATTTTGGATTATAAATATAAGGACTTGTGCTTTAGGTTGATTAATACGTATGCCCCACAGACAAAAGCCTATAGGATAGAGTTGTTTGAGGCTATTAGACCATATATGTACACTAGGAAACATATCATTTAGGGTGGAGATTTTAACTGTAGTTTGGATCTTAAAGTATCAGGAGAAGTGGTCAAAAAATGTATTGCAATTCCCATGCATTGAAAAATATAGTGCTAAATGCTAATTTAATAGATGATTTTATGTGTGTATATCAGAAAAGATGCTGGAGTTACTTATCACAGACTGGAACTTTTGCTACTAGAATAGATTAGGTATTTGTTTCAAAATTCTGTACTCTAGTTAAGATCTCTATTAGACCTACATAATTCTCAGAGCACCATATTATTACAGGCATTTAGTTTGGCAACAGCTCCTCCAAAAATTCTATCACAGCCTTCAAGGTGGAAATTGAATTCCTCAGTTTTAGAATTAACAACGATACAGGTTAAATTAAAAAAATTGTTATGGGCAAGAATATCTACTCAACGGTTGTGTGATAATTTATGGGAATGGTGGGTAGATACTAAAAATGATTTACAACAACTTTTTTCATCCTTTGGAAAACAACAATCTAGCTCTGAATATATTAAACACTCGGGGCTGGATATTCAAAACGATTGCGCCAGCGCAAGTCTGAAAATGCACTATGCTGCGATATTCAGCAGGTGGCAGTTGCGCCACCGAAAACATGCTGAGCAACAGCGCAATGATAATGAAGGCATGCGCAACCTAAGGGGGAGCAACCATGCATAAATGGCGCAGTGCGATGTTCAAAGATTTGCGCAATGCGCAACAGTGGAGCGAGCGGAAGTTGCGCACTAGCGGAAATGAGCCAATATAAACAGGAGCAAGGAAGACACGCAAGAACGCTACAGAGAAGCCACATGAGGCAGAGGGAGAGGCAGGGACAGAGAAAGTGGCAGAAGGAGGGCAGGCAAGGAAAATACCACAGCAGAACAGAGGCACAGGCAAGGTGTGCGGTGACACACAGACAGAGGCCAGCACAGATAGGTGTACCCGGTGCAGGGGAGGTAGCAGTCAGGACAGCGGGAGTAACAAAGCAACAGCTGCTGGGGGGGCAACGCAAGCCAAGGACATGGCCAGTGCCACATTTAACATGGATGCCGTAATGAGGGGGGTGAGAAGGCATGCGGCAGGGGGATGTGGCCGTGGAAGGGCCCGTCGGCAGTATGCCCCCAACAGGCAGTACCGAGCCCGCACCAGCTTTGAGCTGTGTACAGATACTGAGATTGTGGGCCGGTACCGCCAGAACAGGGCAATACTGAGGCGTCTCTGTGAGCTGTGCAGCGATGTAATGCAGGCACCCACACGACGGAGTCATGCTCTGTCAGTGGAGACAAAGGTAACAGCCTGCATGTGCTTGCTCACCACAGGTACCTTCCAGAGACCAACAGGGGACACCACAGGCATAACACAGTCGGCCACGTCACGCATCCTCACCCAATTTCTCAGCGCACTGCTGCCACATGCTGCGGAGTACATCCATTTCCCCAGCACTGCGGTGGGCGCACAGCAAACATACAGGAGTTCCAGAGGGTGGCACGTATGCCTGGCATGCTAGGGGCAATAGACTGCACCCATGTGGCCATACACACACCACCTGGGAGGAGGGGGCTGCCTACATGAACCGAAAGGGCTTTTCCAGTGCCACAGGGCCTGGGGCAGTCCGAAGCCGAACACGACACTAACCACCACTCTCTGCACACAGGTGACAGTGGATACCCACTCCATCCCTGGCTGCTCACACCCTACCGGCGGCCCATGACCCCATCGCAGCAACGCTACAATGAGGCACATGCCACCACATGCAATGTCATCAAGTGGGTGTTCAGGATGCTGAAGGCACGTTTCCGTTGCCTGGACACCTCTGGCGGTGCCCTACAGTATAGCCCCTCAAAGACCTGTGGGATATTCCTGGCATGTTGCATCCTGCACAACATGGCCAAAGACAGTTGGATAGCCGTACAGGTCGAAGAGGGGGACAGCAATGGGGACGATGGAGACGCCATGACGATGGGGATGGGCAGCCCCCTCCTTGGCCGACGGGACCCTCGACTGATCCGGCTGGCACAGCTGCACCAGGACACCATCACAGAGGAGCACTTCAGCCAACCCAGGTAAGTCATGGTGCCATGCGCAACCACCAGTGGCTAGCGCACAACCCACAGACACGCATGGAAACACACCAGGGGTGCATGCTGGCAAGGGATGTGGCAGGGCACAGAAGCACACACAGACAACCAGGGAGGAGTGAACAGTAACACGCCACATGGATGGACACACACACCACACACACAATAGGCACATAGCGTGCACAGGGTGAGGTGCAAAACTGAGCCGAAGCGCCAACACTAGCAACACACAGGTCCACAGGCCACCACGGCCACTGACTGTCCATGCATGTGTCAGATGCTGGGCACCACCGCACTTTGGTGTACAGGCGCTGGTGCGAGCATCATCATGCGCGCGTGCCTGTGAAGACAGCAGCCGGGAGGGTGTGCAGGTGGCCCGTAAACGGCATGCAGGGCCGGCATCCACCGTGAACTGCCCACCGAAACACGCAATGCACACAGGGCAGCACCAGATAGAGCCAGCGCTGGGAGACAGGTCAGTCTTGCGGCACAGTGCCACGGCCGCCTCGGATGCGTGGGAGGCCCCGCTGAGACCCACCAGCACTGGCAGGCTGACCGCGGGCCTCATGGGGTGGCACTGATGGTCCACCAGGGGTTCCACTGCACGAACGCGACTGTGCCCGCACAGGGGTCTGCAGCACACCGAACATGCCTGCACCAGGAGTGCTCGGGATGTTCACAGCTGAACCCGGCGTCGACAGGGTGGGTGTCGCACGACGCCTGGGAACGGGAGGACAGCGCATCATGGGTGAGCGATGCATGGGCACCTGATTGTGTGCCCATTGTGGCCATGACAGCAATTAACAGCTGTGCAAGCCTGTCAATGACAGCGGTCACATCCTCCCACAAATGGTCAATCCGTGACACGATCCTATCGGTGTCCCTGCTGCGTCGCTCCTCGGCCCACTCCAGGGCTACAAACAGTGCCTCCATGGACGTTGCAAGCCGCATCTGCTGCTGGACCGATGCCTGCAGTAGGCAGGTGTGCTTGTCAAAGAGGTCGTCCACCTCCTCGGCATCCTGTCCCTCAAGGTGTGCAAGGGCCTGACGTTCAGCACCCCTTGTGGGTGGGTGGGTGCTGCACACCAGGACCAGGTATGGGCATGTCCACAGGCGGTGCACAGACGCCACCGCTGAACTCTGAGCGCCCAGTCCTGGTGTCCAAATGCTGCTGCTGCCCCTCCGCCTGCTCTGCCCAAGGGATCAGTTGTGCTGCTGCTGTGTCTGCAACACTCCTACTGTCCTGACCAGCCACCAGTGCTGCCCCACTGGTGCTGACAGGCACAGCCTGGGACTGTGCTGACACACTGGCCCACACGTTGGCACCAGCCTGGCCCATGGGCGTGAGCTGACCTGCTGTGTGTCCATTCCGTGGCACACACGTGTCACTGCCCATGACGGTTGTGTCTTCATCACTGGTGCAGGTCTCTGCCCCAGCCACAGCGTGCTGGCATCCTTGGACGCCAGAACGCTGAGACGCAGGAAGGGCTTCCCCCACACCTGTCTCAACGTCATCAGTGTGGACAGCCAGGCGGACCCACTGTTGCAATGCTCCACGTATACCTGTGGAGGTGGATGGTCCCTCCTCCACCTCCAGCTGACTGTCCGCAGTGGACAGGCCCACCACTGCTGACCCATGCAGACGTGCAGGATCTGTATGGGAAAGCAGAGTCGCGTTACTGCGTGTGACCTACCCTGCCCCCCCCCATAGACGGACCATGACTTACCATGCAGTGATGGGCCACCACCCATCTGGAAGCCACCTCCTGGAACTCCCTCTATGGCACTGCAGTGCATGCTTGCAGCAAGCCTGTCCTCTGCTGGTGTGAGCTGCACCACCTCCGGCTGTCCCCCGCCTGTTGCAGCACGTGCCGCTCTGATGGCAACCACTTTCTTCTTCACCCTCCTCCTGTCAGTACCCATCTTCTTCTTACACTCCTGCATGGAGCGCTGGTGGCTGCCGTGCAGGTTGACGGCATGTCTCACCTCCTCCCGTGCAGCAGCACGGGCCTGAGGGGTGCCCCGCCATCCACTGAGCAGTGGTTCCTGATCCAGGTAGGCCTCGAAGAGTGCCTCGGTCTCTGTCTTTGTGAAGTTGGGCCTCCTCTTCCGCCCACCATCATTGTCCTACTCAGCCAGACCTTGCTCGGTCATTATTCAGCCTGTAAGCATGACAGTGGTTACCTGTGACTGTGCAGTACAAAGCATGTCTCTGATTCCACAGTCCAGACCACCACACAGCATGCAACTCACCAATAAACTGCAGTAACCGAATATGGCCACTGCAGAACATTGTCACAGTTTTATAGCGCAATGCATGCAAATTAGGTGAGGAGCAACTTTAATTAGATGCAAATCGCGTTGCTGCGCCAATGAATGGCTGATTGGATGATTAGCATATGACGGCTGAATATCACGCTTTTGCGCTTTGAGCAATTGTGTTGACCGTGCTGAGCCAACGGCGCAGTTCCGTGGCATGCATAGTACACCGCACTGTACATGCCCAGGTTGCTTACGCAGTCATATGCCGCGCTAATGACGTGCTGTGCATGGTAGGCAATGCAGGGCATGGCCACCATTGTGCCAGTGGCGCTATAGCGAAGGTCACTACATGGCGCTGTGGCAATGGGCCTTCATAGGCGCAATGGCACAACAGTGCGATAGTGCACTGTGGCGCTGGCACACAAGCAGCCAATCGTGCTACACGCATTGTCGTCCGATGGCGCTGTGCGTGGCCTTGCGCCAGGGACCCTTGACCCTGTGCCTGACCTTTGGCCCCTTGGCGCCATGCATCAGGCACTGGTGCACCTCTATCGCACTGTTTGGTAACAGCGTGACAGGGAATGCCAGCACTGTACCGCGCAGCATCTGCACATGGGGTACCGCGCTGCATAGTGCCATATTGCCTACTATCGCATTGGCAATGGCATGGAGAAGGGATGCTCCCTGGTCGGCAATAGAGCTGGCAAACCTGGTAGCCACAGTGGAGCCACATCATGGGCATCTCTTTGGGGAGGTCCCCTGGAGAGGCCTAGGTCCCAGGTGTGGAGTGAGGTGGCCACAGCCCTAGAGGTGGTGACTGGCAGGGGCAGGATGGCAGAGCAGTGCAGGCACCGATATTCGGACCTGATGAGGAGGGAGCCTGAGTTACTGGCCAGACTATGGTCACATGCCAGGAGGGGCACGGTACCACGACCAGGTAGGGGTTACGTCAACACACTGTTTTCGTCTATTTGAGTCACATTGTTGTTTGTGTCCGGCACATAGGGGAGGGACTGTATGGGGTTGCCCGTAGTGGTGTTCACAGGGTGTGGGGTGAGTGGGTCTGGCTGGGTGGGGGGGGCACACTCCTTGGGGCAGGGGGACTTTGCTTCGGGACTGCACTGATGTTCTTCTCTGCTTTTTGTCCCCCAGGCCCGGAAGAGTTATGCCGTTTGAAAGCGGAGTGCAGGGCGGTGGAAGACAGAGCCAGGCAGGCCAAGGGTCCATAACGGCCACCCGACCGTCCCGATGAGGGTGAGTGACAGACATCCATTCTTAATATTGCATGCTGTGTGACAAGGTGGGCAGCGGGGCATGGCCACCATTCATTGACATCACTGCCATGCATGCCACTGGTTACAGTCAACACTGTCCAGTGGCAAAGCATGTCTGGGTGTGCGTCACTGGTGGTGCATGCGTGCACCTGGTGCATGGCTGTGCCACTGCCTTTGCACCACACAGCCATGTCACTAGACAGCCACGGTGGTGCTGTGCGTGACTTGGCTGGTGGGTGTGTGCAGCGTTCAGCATGGCTGTATGCGCCTGGGTGGGCAGATCCTGCGGATGTGATCACTGCGGCTGGTCACACACCATCACAGTGTTTATGTCCCATGGCCATATGCCATACACAGTGGGCAGGCTGTCTGGGGTTATGCATTCACACCTATTGACTGTGCTCCCTTGTCCTAGGTCTGAGACATCTCAGGGAGATGAGAGACGCCATGAGGGAGCTCCTCGATCTGGCCGGGAGTCTGTGGCGATGCTGGGGGTGGACACAGCAGGAGTACTCATGGCGCCACAGGGCAAGGCGGACCCAGAGCCAGGCACGGCAGGACACGCCTGAAAGTCCCTTGGTCCCTGACTTCCTCCCCCCAGACTCACCTCACACCCCACCTATCCCATCCGCTTGTCCACCCCTTCCACCTGCCTACCACCACCTTGTTTGTGTCTCCCACCCCAACCTTGTAAATAGTTATTGTTATTGTACATAGTTAAGTTTTATATTTTTACAATACATTTGAATTTTATATGAATACCGTGGTGGTCTCTGATTTGCAGTGGGCTATAGGTGCTCGGCTGCAGTGGTGTGCATGGCGTCAGGGGTGGTGCAGTCATGGGTATGTGTGTGTGTGTATCCGTGTGGAGATGACGATGGTGTGGGGGTAGATATCAATCAGTGTCTGTGGTGTGTGTGTGTTGTTCCCCGTGCACTGGATGACTGTGTGCAGTGGTCCATGGTGCATGCTCTGTGTCCATGGTGCACCCATCGACCCGTCCATGGCCTGTGCAGCCGACATACATGCCTGTCTGTGACCTGCATGTTCTGCTGGCATGTCAGTGGTAGCATTCCCTGCAGGGCGGACACTGTACCCGTCGCTTTGCTGGGTTGCCCATGTCACTGGCGTGGTGCATGCTTCCATGCACCACTGTGGGTGTCTGTGCTGACTGTTGTGGCCAGTGGTGGGCCAGGGTGTGTTACTGGGATACTGTGCGGTGCGCTGTACCACTGGGAGAGGTGTCCCTTACACGACCATCCAATCTGGGGTCACTCTTCTGCCAATGCATGGTCGGTCTCTCAGCAGTACATCGGGGGACTGTGCGTAGTTGCACTTTGTCTGCCATTGTTGCATTGCCGTGTGCTGCATCCTGCTGATGGGTGCTCATGGTGGAGCTGGCTTGCATGGTTCTGTGGTGCACAGGGTTGCATTGCCACTGTGGGGTGGTGGCATGCATGGGGATTCCTGAAGTACTGGGCACTGCTCATGGGGGGTTGTCTGGAGGTCACGGTGCAGGGTGTGCTGTGCACTGGGGGGGATGGTGTGGCACAGGGTGGTCCGCCCTCCTTGTGTGCCAGTCACAGCTTGCCGGTAGGTGTGATAGGGCACCATGGCCAGGCTGTGGGTTGGCTGCTTGACTCCATGGACCAGTGGTTATTCCAGCCCTCCCCTGGTTGTGATGTGCTTGGGGTATGGGGGGACAATGTCTGTTCCGCTGTGTGTTCCTGTGCCCATCTGTGGCATGGGTGGTGGGCCCCTACCTCCCTGGTTGTACAGTTACACTGCACTGCAGCTGTGGGGCTCCCTGCTTGCGCTATGGCGCCTCTGGACTGCTCAGCTGGGCATCCCTTGTTGCGCCATAGTGCATCATATCTGCTCAGCTTCCCTTCCCTTGTTGCGCTATGGCACTGGTTGTGCGATAGTCAGATGTTGGCTGTGGGCGCAATTTGGCTTTCTCTTGTTTTGAATATCGCATCTGTTGCGCATGGGCGCAATAGACTTGCGCTTGCTCCTGCTATTGCGGACATTTTGAGTGCAGTTTGAATATCTGGGCCCCAGGGAATATGAACCAGTTTATACAAATGAATGTCTCTCCCTCCAAAGGAACAGATAAAAGTTAAATGACAGATTGCAGAAATAAAAAAATAAAAAAAGTATGTTTGCCCATCAGTATGATAGGGCAAAATACTCGGAAGCCAGAATGAGATTTGGGACATCAAAACACCCAACAGTTGATCCTTATATGGCATGTACACAGAGGTTGGATAACATTCTCATGACAAGGTTATATAAATCAGGTGGCTTTGAAGTTTGCTTAGATATAGACAAGCTAGGGGTAGTGCAGGATTATTTATCAATAGGATTCTCATCTAATATCAGTCAAGGGGGAAATGTAACCAAGTGTGTCTCTGCTCTGCTTCCACAATTAGATCAGGAAGGCCAAGTGGGTTTGGAAAGGTCAATTTCATAGGCAGAAATACATGAAACAATACAACTAAGTCAGGGACTTCCCTGTGAATTGATGGCCTGACGCATGAATTTTATACAAAATAAAATAAAATTGGCCAGGAATTAAGCTGTATACTGGAATCAATATGCACTTATATATTAGAACATGGGGAAACAATCCAAGACTTAGGTAAGGCCATTATTAGTCACCTGTATACAAAAGGAGGCTACAATGATACTGGAAACTGGAGGCCCATTAGTATCTTAAACAGGGGCTATAAAATCCTAGCCAAAATTCTTTGTAAAAGGCTACTGCATGTTTCAGATAGACTCATTAATTCAGCACAGAGATGTGCAATCCCTCAGAGGAGTATTCAACATATATCTTCCAAGGGAACTGTTTGAACACAGCAAGACTGGGGAACAATCCGGTTTTTGAGATGGCACTGAACCACGTGAAAGCCTTTGATAAAGTAGAACATCACTACCTATTTCAGGTCTTAGCATCATATGGGATTCATAGGGAAATAGTGGAATGGATTAAACTTTTCTGTGAAGGGGCTTGTTTTGTGCCTTTAGTGAATGGCATTTTCGAGGAAATGATCTTATTAAAGAAACGTGTTCAACGGGGTGCCCCTTAAGTCCCCTATTATATACATTTTCTCTAGATCCAATAATTAGATTAAGTGGGATTCTCAGATAATAGGGTTAGTCCCTCAGATCAAGATCCCAGTTGAGAAAATAACAGCATATGCAGAAGATACATATCTTTTGATACAAACTGAAGAGTCAGGAATAGAAGCATTACAAACCTTTCAAGAGTTTTCATGCATTTATGGAGCCGAGATTAATAAGGAAAAAAGCACTGTTATACCACTAGGTCCAATAGGGGATTATTGCAAGGATTAAAATAGACAATTCCCCTCAAAATAACATTATGTATTTGGTTTAACAAAGAAGATACTTCTGTGCTTAACTGGGAGAAGTAATGAGAAGCTTGCGAGTCTAAAGTTTGTGTCTGGAAACACTGGAAGTTAGGAAAGAAAAAGAGAGTTATGATTATAAAAAAATATTTACCACCCTTCTTTACATACAGTACCTCAGTTGTGTGAATGCCCCTTCCACACAAAGTTCATTTAGAAATGAAAATGTTGAGTGCTTTTTTTTTTTCAAATGCTATGGGGAAGTCCAGTTAAAAGAGATTTCACTTATTTACCATACAAAGAAGGAGGTTTGAATAGGATTAATCAATGCTTTTCCATTCCTTCTTTATTTTTTATACACTTAAACGCTGTTAGGGCCCTCAGCAATTGACTTGGCAACTTTGGATTACACGTGCCTTAGAAACTTACAGTATGTAGGGAAGTGGGGGCATGGTCCCCCACAGCTGTAGCTCAGTATAACATTCCTACTTATGCTGCTTCATCTTTACCAGAGATTAGGCAGTGGAAAATAGCACAGGGGTTTGGCTTCATTGGGGACTGGGGTTCCACCTGGAGGGACACCAGCCTATACTGGCAAGATGGTCTGCATCTGTCCAGGAAGGGAACAAGTCTTTTGGGCAATCGGTTTAAATGCTTCATTGGCAAGCCTTTAAACTAGTCAAGGGGGGAGGCACTGATAAGCAGAAGGAAAATCCCAGCCTCCCCCTACAAAAACAGGGTACTAAATGAGAAAAGACCAAGGTAGAAAGGTCAGTGGGGTTGCCGCTACAGAAGGTAAAGCCATCAAAAAATGGAGAGCAATGAGTACCAATGCCCGTAGTCTGGGTAACAAGCTTCCTGAATTAGTGGCCTTGATGGAGGAGGAAGATCTGGATATTGTGGCAGTCACAGAAACATGGTACACACAGGACCATGACTGAGACGTAAACATACCAGGATACACTATCTACAGGAGGGACAGGGAGGGTAAAAGAGGAGGAGGAGTAGCTCTCTACATTAGAGAAGAAATCAAAGCAACAGAACAAAAGGGTAAACAGGGAGGAGAAGAAGCACTGTGGGTCAAATTGGAGGCAGGCAATGGCACCACAATCCGCACAGGGGTTGTATACAGACCCCCCCTCTCAAGGGGAGTAAATGGACAAGGAAATGATAGAAAGTATACTTAGAATGGCAAATAAAGGGGAGATATTGCTGATGGGTGATCTGAATATGCCAGATGTTAACTGGAGTGCAGTTGCAGCAGCCACTTCTAAGAGTGGGGTTATTCTGGATGCCCTACAGGGGGCATGCCTTAGACAACAACGTGGAGCCCACTCGAGGGAGCAATCTTAGACCTGGTTCTCTCAACGCGTATGAAGAGAGGATCACAGATGTAGAAGTGGGTAGCCATCTGGGAACTAGCGACCATCGAACAGTATGGTTCACACAACACAGCAATAGAGTCAAGCCATACAAAGACAAAGGTACTGGATTTTAGGAGGCTGACTTTGCTAAAATGGGTGAGTGCCAAAGGAATGCACTAGCAAATGGGCAGGAAGGAGGGGTGGAAGAACAATGGGGAATAATAAAAACTGCCATCACAGAGGCAACAAGCCTTTGTGTAAAGCAAATAAACAAAACGAAACGAGGTAAAAAACCACTATGGTTCTCAAAGGAAGTGGCAGTGAAGGTTCAAGAGAAAAAGAAAGCATTCAGGAAGTACAAGGAATCACAGAAGGAACAGGACAGAGAACTGTATCAGTTAAAACAAAGGGAAGCTGGAAAGGCAGTCAGAACAACAAAGGCCCAAACTGAGGAAAAAGATAGCCAACTCAGTTAAGAAGGGATAAAACCTTGGGTACATCAGGAGCAAAGGAAGACCAAGGGAGGATAGTGAGGCTTAATAAAGGGAGGGAGGGAGGGTGGGCAGAGGTGACTGTGAAAAGGCAGAGATACTAAACAAATATTTTGCTCAGTATTTACAAAGGAAGAGGGGGTACCTAAAACAAACAGTAGAAACACTCTGGATACAGAAGTTGATACCAGCCCATTTACAGAAGAAGAGTTCTGAAAGAGCTCTTAAAACTGAAGGTGGACAAAGCAATGGGGCCTGATGGAATTCATCCCAGAATTCTAAAAGAACTAAGGATAGAACTAGTGACACCACTGACTACCTCTTTAACAAATCATGGGAGGATGGGGTGGTACCTGAGGACTAGAGGAGGGCAGATGTGATTCCCCTTCACAAAAGTGGAGCAAGGCAGAAGCAGGAAACTACAGACCTGTTAGTTTCAACCTCAGTGATAGGAAAATGATGGAATCACTTCTGAAGGAAAGAATTGTTGCGTATCTAGAAGGCCAGAGGGGCACAGGACCCAAGGCAGCATGGATTCGACAGCGGGAAGGTCATGCCAGACAAATCTGATAGATTTCTTTGACTGGGTGACCAAAGTAGTAGATCAGGGAGGGGCTGTGGACATGGCCTACCTAGACTTTAGCAAGGCATTTGACACAGTCCCACACAAAAGATTAATATACAAGTTAGCCAGCCTGGGAGTGGGTCCCAAGATGACAGCCTGGGTAAAAGAATTGGCTGGAGAATAGGACACAGAGTAATAGTAAGTGGAGTCCACTCTGAAGAAAAGGGGTTAGCAGTGGGGTACCACAGGGTTCAGTATTAGGACGGTCCTCTTCAATGTCTTTATGAGCGACATTGCAGAGGGACTGGAAGGAAAAGTATGTCTCTTTGCAGATGACACAAAGATCTGCAACAGAGTTGATGCACAAGGGGGTGGAAAGGATGAGAAGGGACTTGGCAAGGTTAGAGGAATGGTCAAATGTATGGCAGCTTAGATTCAATGCTAAGAAGTGCAAGGTAATGCACCTGGGAAACAAAAACCCAGGGGAAGAGTACACAATGGGGGGTGAGATACTAACAACAACAAAAATGGAAAGGGACCTGGGGGTAGTCATATCAGATGACCTAAAGGTGGGCAAGCAATGTGAGAGGCAGCAAGGAGGGCTGGGGATACTGGGATGCATAGGGAGGCATCACCAGCAGAAAACAAAGTTATTATCCTCTGTACAGACAGCTGGTGAGACCACATCTGGAGTACTGTGTGCAGTTCTGGAGACCCAATCTCCGCAAGACATAGACAGGATGGAGGCTGTCCAGAGGAGGGCAACTCAAATGGTGCAGGGTCTGCACCGGAAGACATATGAAGTGAGACTTAAGGAGCTTAATATGTATAGCCTCGGGAAAGGAGGGAGAGGGGACATGATAGAAACTTCAAGTACCTCAAGGGAATCAACAAAGTCCAAGAGGTAGCATCTTTCAAAAAAGAGTGTGCAAGAACAAGGGGCACAGTTTGAAGATAGAAGGGGGCTCAGAGGTAATTTAAGAAGTTTTTTCACAGAGAGGTTGTGGATGCATGGAACAGCCTTCCAGAGGAGGTTGTGGAGTCAAAAACAGTGGTGGAATTCAAGCATGCATGGGACAGTCATAAGGCAATTCTAGGGGGTTGGGGTAGGAAGAAGTAGGCTGCTGGTTAACTAGGATCTGCAGCTTATCCATCAGGTAGGGAAATGGGCAGACTGGGTGGGCCAAGCGGTCCTTATCTGCCGTCAAATTCTATGTTTCTATGTTTCTATAGACAAGAGGACAAGCATGACATTGGGACGGAAACAACAATATAATCATGTGGTATTTCACGCACAGAACATTTCTGTAATCTTCCCAGAATGTGTGCCCTCTAGAATGCTACAGGCATTAGTATGTTTAACTGATAACAGAGCCCCACAGCATGTATGGGATACCTCCTGGCTGTGTTGCCATGGGACGTTAGGAGTCAAAGGGTATGTTAAGCATAAGGCTATTCAGCAAGGATTTTGCCCTTAACCTTCTTCCATTCACACTAAATAAACAAAACAGCATTTTGTTTTATGTCCTGACAGTGTCAGGTTCTGGTCTGATCTGGCCATTAGATGGAACTGGCCATTTCTGAAAAGCCTCACTGATAATACCCTTATCGTATGAGATTACTCTGGGATATGGCACACCTTCCACATTAGTACATGACATGTTATATTTGGACTTATAAAGTGTTATTTATGGCAGAGTAGGTGCCAGCATGTGTTGCAACTGCCACAGATTCAGTCCACTTCAGCAGGGGTAATCGTCCAAACTGAAGCAGCAATTCTGAAAGTTAAAGAAATGGATTCACAAAGATTTGCCAAGAAAAAGTGAGATATTTATGAAAGAATCTAGGAACAATATTCTAAGGGACTGACATCTCAGTTACATCTCGAGAAAACGAGCTGGATAGGTTAAGGTTTTGATGAACTATGTTTGGTTTGAAAATTATGGAAATAAATTTCTGTATGATTACGTCTCCTAGTGAACAATAAGGGGGATATGTATAACAGAATCCATTATGGTTATTATTATGTATCAATTTGTTGTTTTTTGAATACGTATTTTTGTTGTTTCCTTGTGATATAATTTAATTTGCTTTTCAATAAAATTTTCCTACTCTTCTTGAGAAGTGCAATGAGATCTTTAACATCCACCTGAACTACCACCAGAACAGGCAGATGGGACCTTGGTTTAATGTCTCATCTGAAAGACTGCACCTCAGGAGTGCAGCACCCCCCCTCATGCTGCACTACAGTGTCAGTATTAGGATTTAACCCAAGTGTCTAGAGTGAGGATAGAACCCACAGCCTTCTGCTCTTCCAGCCTCAGAGGCAAGTGTACAACCTGCTGAGCCACTGACACTACAACACAGACACAGAGACTGTCTTTTTGGTGTTCAGGAAGAGTTGGTTTGTGCGAAACCAGAGCTGGACTTTATTGAACTCCCACTGAAGACTGGACATAACAGCAGAGAGGGAGGCACCTGATAGAGAACAGTGTCATTCATATACAAATGAATGGGGGCAGAGGAGCAGGCAGCACCTGATACATAGAGAACAGAGTCGTTCACATACTAATGAATGAATGCAGAGGAGCGGGCGGCACCTGATACGCAGAGAACAGTGTCGTTTACATACAAATGAATGGAGGCAGAGGGGTGGGCGGCGCCTGATACACAGAGAAGAGTGTCGTTCACATACAAATGAATGGAGGCAGAGGGGTGGGTGGCGCCTGACACACAGAGAAGAGTGTCGTTCACATACAAATGAATGGAGGAAGAGGGGCGGGCGGCGCCTGACACACCGCCACCGCGCCTGGCACACAGAGAAGAGTGTCGTTCACATACAACTGAGTGGAGACAGAGGAGCTGGCGGCGCCCAGCACGCAGAGAAGAGTGTCGTTCACATACAAATGAGTGGAGGCAAAGGAGTGGGTGGCGCCCGGCATGCAGAGAAGAGTGTCGTTCACATACAAATGAGTGGAGGCAGAGGAGCGGGTGGCGCCGGGCATGCAGAGAAGAGTGTCGTTCACATACAAATGAGTGGAGGCAGAGGAGGCGGCGCGCCGGCACGCAGAGAAGAGTGTCATTCACATACTAAGGAGTGGAGGCAGAGGAGCGGGCGGCGCCGGGCACGCAGAGAAGAGTGTCGTTCACATACTAAGGAGTGGAGGCAGAGGAGCAGGTGGCACCGGGCATGCAGAGAAGAGTGTCGTTCACATACTAAGGAGTGGAGGCAGAGGAGCAGCGGCGGGCACACAGAGAACAGTGTCGTCCACATACAAACGAGTGGAGGCAGAGGAGCAGGCAGCACCTGATACATAGAGAACAGTGTCATTCACATACTAACGAATGGAGGCAGAGGAGCAGGCAGCACCTGATACATAGAGAACAGTGTCGTTCACATACTAACGAATGGAGGCAGAGGAGCAGGCAGCACCTGATACATAGGGAACAGTGTCGTTCACATACTAACGAATGGAGGCAGAGGAGCAGGCAACACCTGATACATAGAGAACGGTGTCGTTCACATACTAACGAATGGAGGCAGAGGAGCAGGCGGTACCTGACACATTGACAACAGTGTCGTTCACATACTAACGAGTGGAGGCAGAGGAGCAGGCAGCACCTGATACATAGGGAACAGTGTCATTCACATACTAACGAATGGAGGCAGAGGAGCAGGCAGCACCTGATACAGAGAGAACGGTGTCGTTCACATACTAACGAATGGAGGCAGAGGAGCAGGCAGCACCTGATACATAGAGAACAGTGTCGTTCACATACTAACGAGTGGAGGCAGAGGAGCAGGCAGCACCTGATACATAGGGAACAGTGTCATTCACATACTAACGAATGGAGGCAGAGGAGCAGGCAGCACCTGATACAGAGAGAATGGTGTCGTTCACATACTAACGAATGGAGGCAGAGGAGCAGGCAGCACCTGATACAGAGAGAACAGTGTCGTTCACATACTAACGAATGGAGGCAGAGGAGCAGGCAGCATCTGATACACTGACAACACTGTCGTTCACATACTAACGAATGGAGGCAGAGGAGCAGGCAGCACCTGATACACTGACAACACTGTCGTTCACATACAAATGAATGGAGGCAGAGGAGCAGGCAGCACCTGATACACTGACAACACTGTCGTTCACATACAAATGAATGGCGGCAGAGGAGCAGGCAGCACCTGATACAGACAGAACAGTGTCGTTCACATACTAATGAATGGAGGCAGAGGAGCAGGCAGCACCTGATACAGAGAGAACAGTGTCGTTCACATACTAACGAATGGAGGCAGAGGAGCAGGCAGTACCTGATACATAGGGAACAGTGTCGTTCACATACTAACGAATGGAGGCAGAGGAGCAGGCGGTACCTGATACATAGGGAACAGTGTCATTCACATACTAACGAATGGAGGCAGAGGAGCAGGCGGCACCTGATACAGAGAGAACAGTGTCGTTCACATACTAACGAATGGAGGCAGAGGAGCAGGCGGCACCTGATACAGAGAGAACAGTGTCGTTCACATACTAACGAATGGAGGCAGAGGAGCAGGCGGCACCTGATACAGAGAGAACAGTGTCGTTCACATACTAACGAATGGAGGCAGAGGAGCAGGAGGCACCTGATACAGAGAGAACAGTGTCGTTCACATACTAACGAATGGAGGCAGAGGAGCAGGAGGCACCTGATACATAGAGAGCAGTGTCGTTCACATACTAACGAATGGAGGCAGAGGAGCAGGCGGCACCTGATACATAGAGAACAGTGTCGTTCACATACTAACGAATGGAGGCAGAGGAGCAGGCGGCACCTGATACATAGAGAACAGTGTCGTTCACATACTAACGAATGGAGGCAGAGGAGCAGGCGGCACCTGACACATAGAGAACAGTGTCGTTCACATACTAACGAATGGAGGCAGAGGACAGGCGCACCTGACACATAGAGAACAGTGTCGTTCACATACTAACGAATGGAGGCAAAGGAGCAGGCGGCACCTGACACATAGAGAACAGTGTCGCTCACATACTAACGAATGGAGGCAGAGGAGCAGGCGGCACCTGACACATTGAGAACAGTGTCGTTCACATACTAACGAATGGAGGCAGAGGAGCAGGCAGTACCTTATACATTGAGAACAGTGTCATTCAGATACTAATGAATGGAGGCAGAGGAGCAGGTGGCAGGGAAGTCATTTAAAAAGGCAGAGAAGAGTGCCGGGCCAAGGACTAGCTGTTGGGGGACACTGGTATTAATGGAAAGAGGGGGATTATGGAGCTGCCTATTGTAACTGAGTGAGTCCTACCCACAAGATAGGATCAGAACCGGCTGGTGGGGTGGAAAGCTCTGCTGTAGTGAGTTTGTCTAGATGGAGGGTGTGGGAGATGGTGTAAAAGGCTTTGGCCAAATCGACAAAGATGGCAGAGGTGACATGGCTCTGGTCCCTTCTGGAGAGTATAGAGACAGTAAACCATAGGAGGGAGATTGGAGTAGTATTTACAAAACCCAGACTAGTAAGAGATCAAAAAGGAGAAGTCAAGAAAGGGAGGAAGAAAGTTGAGTGAGAACGAGGTGCTCCAGAAGTTTGGTAAGAGTGTGAAGAAGGGATATGGCGTGATAGTTATCTGGCTTGGAAGAGTCAGAGTCATCACCCTGGAGAGAGGAATCACTGCAGCCTGCTTCCAGGTAACAGGGACAGTGACAAGAAAGAAAGAGAGGTTTAAAGGGGTGGTTGGGGGAGTGTAATGGCGGGAGAGGAGAGAAGTAGAAGTTTGTGGTCAAACCCCTCTGAGCTTTTACTTTTGTGGGAGTTAAGAGCTTGGATAGCCTTCAGGGTGTCCGCATGATGGACAGGACAGAAGGAGAAAGAGGAGAATGTAGGGAGTGAGCTTGAGACAGGTTGAGAGGGAACAAAAGGGGGGGAAGAGAAGAGAGGAGAGAGGACACACATGGGATCTAGAGAACTTATGTACCTTCCACGCTACATTGCGTGCATGCAGACAGGCCATCAGCTCAGCTGACACCCCTGA
The DNA here is from genome assembly GCA_016271365.2 of Neoceratodus forsteri. Classification (NCBI taxonomy): domain Eukaryota; kingdom Metazoa; phylum Chordata; order Ceratodontiformes; family Ceratodontidae; genus Neoceratodus; species Neoceratodus forsteri. Next base: position 472,198,160 of record CM057457.1, on the reverse strand, counting down.
GAGGTGGGAACTTCTGACCCTGAATTTTCTGATAGCAGTGAGCTGATCCCAGATCTTTAGAAAATCTGTTTTAAAGTACTGTAGGGCAGAGTCGGCTGAGGAGGCAGTGGACATAGGAGACCAGTCAGTATTGGCTAATCAGAGTGAAGTGAGGTCATGTCCAAGGATCTGTAAGAATGGATTGGGAGGATACTGGGGGAGGGGGCTTTAGTATGGTGGATTTCTCACACACAGTAAACCATGTGGTGTTCAGTTAGTGCATCTGGTAAGATCCCTGCAGCAACTACTCAGTGAGGGTGCGAGACAAGTGCCCATACAGGAGGATATGCTTGTGGGACTTGTGGTTAAGGCAGGTGGGTTCTGAGAGCAACTGTGTGAGGCTGAGGGATTGGATACTGTTAAAAAAAATTGGCCTGAGGATGAGAGCCAATTTAAGCTAAAATCCCCTAGAATGAAGAGTTCACCAGAGGATGAGTACCTAGTAAGATCTGAGATAAGGTTGAGGATCAAGGAGCCAGAGTGCCCTGGACAGCAATAGACACCACCCACAAAAGTAGGGAGGGTGAAAGGGAAGAAATGTTTTAGGAGCAGTAATTCATTGGGGAAATGGGGAAGAGAGAGAACGGTGGTGAATTAGATAGCCAAGGAGATGTAAATAGCCACTCCATCACCCTGCTTCCACGGTCCTGCCGGGTGAGGGAGTAGCAAGAGGTACGGATGGCAGTGTCTGGAATCTTAGAGGAGAGCCAGGATTCTGTGAAGATTAGTACGTCAGGTTTGAGGCTGATTACTAGAGACTGTACCAGGTCAGTCTTGGAGAGGAGGATCCTGATGTTAAGATGAGCCACTTTTAAATCTTTAAGAAGGTCAGTGGTGGTGGAGTATGTGGGGCCTGGCTTGGGTTCTACATCACCTGCCATTAGTAGCAACAGAAGAATAAGGAGCTTTGTAGGAAAGGGTAGGCGTTTGTGATACAAGTGGGCGAGAGAGGAGGGGTGTGTGTATATGGGGAACTGTGTGAAGGCTTTAAGCAATTGAAACACACTAGATGAAGAGCAGGGTATGGGAGGAGCAAAGGACCTGAGAGCCACGGAGAATGTAACGGACAGAGCAGGCAGAAAGATGCAAGGGTTGGAGAAGAGGATTGAAGGATACAAAGGGAAGGAGGCAGAGAGAGGAAAGTGGTTATCAGAAGAGATGTCAGGAAGAACAGGAAGGGGAGGGAGAAGAAGTAAGGGAGGAGCATAGTGGAGGGGAGGGCAAGGCAAGCCTGGGGTACAGGGTTTAAATAAAGAGAGATTTTGGTGCCTTCACCCTTCCTGTGGAGTTAAGTTCCTCAAAATGCCAGCTGGGAGAGGGCAGGAGGTGAGAAAAAGGGATAAGGGTGGGGAAATGTAGAGCAGAGAGACTAGTGAAGGGTAGGGAGGATGAGAAGGGAAGAAAATAAGTGGGAGAAAAACAGAGATTGAGTGGGTGAGAAATGACAGAGGAGGAGGAACGGAGAGGGGATAGTGTTAGAGGGACAAGATATGGGGAAGTGCAGTAGGAAACGGCTAGGAGAAAGAAGGAACAGTATCAGAAATAGTGCTTACCAAGAAAGCAATTGTTGTGCAACACTGGCAAAACAGCAGGGCCATATAGGCCCACTAACTCCACAGTATCCTGATATGGCAACTTCGCAAAAATACAGCAGACAGTAGTAGTGTAAAGACTTTGGATGCATCTAGTGAGGCAACTTAAGCCTGCTGACAGCACCATAAATGTATAATTATAAACAGGACTAGGCCTGCATTACTTAGCCTTGTACAAGCACACTAACACAACGAGTTTGGTAAAAAACAATAACACTAACATGTGAGATTATGGGACACTGAAGGAGAAATAAATGAAGAACACCTGAAGAAACTACCCAGTTAGACATGAAGGGCTCCGCTGCAAAAGAACATGAGCAATGCAGCTACGTAGTTACTCGAACAACACAGTTTGAATCAATGAGATAGTGAAGCCTCCGCTAATTTAACTTCCAAGAGTGACTGTAGTAAGAAACCAGGGAGTAGGGACTGCAAAAGTGGTACTATCCGGTGGGGGAGACCAAGTGCTGCTTAGTGGGGGTATATAAGTAGACTGATGTTTGGCTTATCCATCACAGACACTGTAGAAGTACTGGGGGAGTGCTTGCTGTCCTACTGGGGGCTGGGTTCAAGTCCCGCAACAAAGACTTGGGTGCATAACCCCTAGATAACACTGACAGGCTATACTGGGGGATTGTTTTATTATTTCATTTATTTTTTTATAGTGTTTGGCCAGGAAAGACATGCTCAGCTAATGACAAAGGCCTGTTTCACTTTGCAGGTGCTTCCTGCAAGCATAATGAATGCTTATGGTCACAGACTATGCACATGGGGACTGTGGGATTCAAACCCAGTTTCCCAGGTTTGCAGCTTAGTGCTCTAAACCACTATGCTTATACTGCTTCTTCTAAAGTTGGTACCCTACTGGAGGCTGGGTTCAAGTGCCACAGTGAAGACTTTGGCTCACTCATCACACACACCTTAGGACAGTACTGGGGAAGGGTTACTGCTCTATTGCAGATTTGGGTTAAGTTGTACACCAAATACATTGGATCTTCCATTGCTGGCACTACAGGGCAGTACTGGGGGAAGGCTTACTGTTCTAGTGCAGATTTGGGTTAAGTCCTACACCAAATACATTGGATCTTCCATTGCTGGCACTGCAGGACAGTACTGGGGGAAGGGTTACTGCTCTATTGCAGGTTTGGGTTAAGTTGTACACCAAATACATTGGATCTTCCATTGCTGGCACTACAGGGCAGTACTGGGGGAAGGCTTACTGTTCTAGTGCAGATTTGGGTTAAGTCCTACACCAAATACATTGGATCTTCCATTGCTGGCACTGCAGGACAGTACTGGGGGAAGGGTTACTGCTCTATTGCAGGTTTGGGTTAAGTTGTACACCAAATACATTGGATCTTCCATTGCTGGTATTGCAGGGCAGTACTGGGGGAAGGGTGACTGCTCTAGTGCAGATTTGGGTTAAGTTGTGCACCAAATACATTAGATCTTCAATTGCTGACACTTCAGGGCAGTACTGGAGATGGTTTGCTGCCGTATTTCAAGTTTGGGTTAAGTGCTACACTAATGAAGTGGGATCTTCCACTGCTGGCACTGCAGCACAGTACAGGAAGTGGGTTCTGCCCTATTGCAGGACTGGGTTAAGTGCTACTCCAGAGAAGTAGGATGGTTCCATTGCTGTCACTGCAGGGCAGTGCTGGAGTGGGTTTGTTGCTATACTGCAGGTTTGGGCTAGGGACTGCAACAGAGACATTGGATATTTCATTGCTGGCAGTACTGGAGAAGGGTTGCTGCACTGGACCTGACCCAGCTGGTTGGCCAACCTACCAGGGTGAACCCCACTAATGGCTCTAGCACCCTGATCGACCTTCTCCTCATCAACCATCCCCAGGAATCTCTGACCTGGTGGTCTTTCCAGGCTCCCTAAGCGATCTCTCACCCATCCTCTTTTCCTGGTCATGTCTTCAGCAGAAACCCGAACCAAACTATATTGCCCATCGTTGTCTCCGACCCGGGGGCCTCACAAAACTAAGAAAATACTTAACTCAGTGGGACTGGTCCCCCATCTCCTGGGCCCCTACTATAGATGAAGCCCTTGATTATTTCACCTGTTCTTTTAATAAAGCATGTGACATCTATGCCACACTAGCAAAAGTGCAATCCAAGAAACGTAATGCCCCTTTGTCACGCCTGCACTGCTCCAACAGCTAAAGCACAGAGATGATCTCTGGCATAAAGCAGTTGCATCTGGCACGCAGGCTGACAGGAAAGCATATAAAGTGGCTTGTACCAGATGCACTTGGGACATAAAACTGGTCATATCAGGCTACTACAAAGCAACCCTTGCCTCCTCCTGGGGAATGCTCAGTTGTTCTGGGACAATATCAAGGAACTCAACAGCAAATCCCAGCCCCCCCACTAACTGTCAACAATGTCCCTACCACCGAACTGCTGGCCATCGCCAACTGCCTCAACTCATCATTCTCTGACCTTAATGCAGTACTCCCAAATAACTTCTTCAACCCCACTCCTGCAACCCTGTGCCATAACACCCAGCATCCCCCCCCCATATCTCAGGGTGATCTCTACGAATGAGGCAAGGCCTTATCTCATTAAAATACTCAGTGGCTCTTGCTATTGCAAAGATTCTTTTGACATGAGAATCCTACATCTATTACTAGATACAGTCTATAAACAACACCTTCTCAACCACCCTGCCAGTCCACTCTGGGGTTCCCCAGGGCTCCATCCTCGGCCCTATATTATTCAGCATCTACCTAAACACCTTGCCCAATTCCTGCTCCGGCAACCTACTACTCTATGTGGACGACACGGTTCTTTTCGCCTCGCACCTAGATCCCACAGTATTGCAGTCTTCCCTCCAACACGCATTTAACCAGACTGAAAACTGGTTCATAGACCAAAGACTTGTGGTCAATGTAAAAAAGACAAAGACCATGCTCTTTGCCCACCGACAGAATAAGGCCAAGAATGCGCAGCTAACAATCCTCTCCTACTCTCTCCTTCCTCTAGAACAGGTCCATACGTATAAATACTTGGGCCTTACATTTGAATCCAGCCTCTCCTTCCATTCACACATTGACATTCTATCATCAGCCATAAATGTCTGTATCGGCCTATTGTATCGGCACAAGGATTGCCTACCTCCGGAAGTCCTTAATCTGGCTGTCACCTCCTCAGTCCTCTCCCTAGTCAATTATGGGCTCAGTATCTACTCGGCCGCTGACCACACAGCCCTTAACAAAATCCACCTGGCCATAAACAAAGTGTGCAGACTCCTCTCCGGGGCAGACAAGTGTACCCATACTTGTACCCTATATGCCCTGACAAATCTCTTCACCCTGGATGAAAAGCTATTTTATCAAACATGTCTTCTCACAAAGAAAATACACCTGGGGCTTACCCCCTTGGGGGTTTCTGATGCTTTCTTATCCTCCCACACCTTGGTGAACACCCGCACTGCCAACTGACAGGTGTGGTCCATCCTGAGGGTTAGAACTTCCTTAGCCCAAAGGTCATTCCCACATAGGGCCCCAGCCTGGTACAATGAACTCCCCTCCAACGTCTCCTCCATCTCCAAATTAGTACCTTTCAAGTCAGCCCTCAAAGAGCACATTCTCACTTCATGACGCTGCCAATGTACCAGCTAGTGCTGGGTCATCTATCTGTCATCTTACGGGACCACTCCACCACTGAGCTCCTACCGATAGAGCTACCAAACATTACCTATTAACAATGCCTCCTTTGGCTGCACTCACAAGATATCTAATTCTCTACTTCGCTGTAAATATCAGACCTGTTACTCCCTCCATCAGCAAATTTATTGTTCTCTTGAAAACTGTAGAATACAGCTCACGGTAACACGTTCAATGAAATGTATAGCTGATCTTGATTCTGCAATATTGTATAACTGAAAAAACTGTAACCTTTAGCTGCCATTCTATGTCTACATGAATTAAGTGTTTGTTTGTTTTTTCTGATGCAAAGCTTTTGTAAATGAGACCCTGACTCAAAGGTTGTAATCCTAAAGTCTGTTAAATAAAAAAAATATATATATATTGCATGTTTGCATTAAGTGCTACACCAAAGACACTGAATCTTCCATGGCAGGCACAGTCAGCAGGGCAGTACTGGAGAAGGGTGGGTGCTATATTGCATGTTTGCATTAAGAGCTACACCAAAGACATTGAATCTTCCATGGCAGGCACAGTCAGCAGGGCAGTACTGGAGAAGAGTGGTTGCACTATTGCAGGTTTGGGTTAACTGCTATACTGGAGACGTTGAATCTTCCATGGCAGGCAAAGCAGGGCAGTAAGGGCTGCTGCACTATTGCAGGTATGGGTTAACTGCTACACCAGGTGGGATCTTTCATTACTGGCACTGCAGAGCAGTACTGGAAGAAATGTTGCTGTTCTATTGCAGGTTTGGGTTAACTGCTACACCAGGTGGGATCTTTCATTACTGGCACTGCAAGGCAGTACTAGAAGAAACGTTGCTGTTCTACTGCAGGTTTGGGTTAACTGCTACACCAGGTGGGATCTTTCATTACTGGCACTGCAGGGCAGTACTGGAAGAAAGGTTGCTGCCCTACTGCAGGTTTGAGTTTACTGCTACACCAGGTGGGATCTTTCATTATTAGCACTGCAGGGCAGTACTGGAGGGAAGGATGCTGCCCTATTGCATGTTTGGGTTAACTGCTACACCGGTGGATCTTAATTGAGTCAAGTACGTAGGGCAGTACTGAGGAAGGTTGCTGCCCTACTGCAGGTTTGGGTTGACTGCTTCACCAGGTGGGATCTTTCATTACTGGCACTGCAGGGCAGTACTGGAAGAAAGGTTGCTGCCCTACTGCAGGTTTGAGTTAACTGCTACACGAGGAGGGATCTTTCATTACTGACACTGTAGGGCAGTACTGGAGGGAAGGTTGCTGCCCTACTGCAGGTTGGGTTAACTGCTACACCAGGTGGGATCTTTCATCACCAGCACTGCAGGGCAGTACTGGCAGGAAGGTTGCTGCCCTATTGCAGGTTTGGGTTAACTGCTACACCAGGTGGGATCTTTCATCACCGGTACTGCAGGGCAGTACTGGAAGAAAGGTTGGTGCCAGGGGTCAACCTTAACTTTTTTTTGCACTAGCCAGCCAGACAAGTTGATTAAAAATTGTACTAGCCCGCAGATGGTTACACTAGCCCACAATAATAATGGTAAATTTTGATCAATTACACAGGAAAGATGCATGCCAAGAAATACTCTAATTATTGCATATTTATCCTGCTCCCACATTGCTTCCTGCCACAGCAAAAAAGACTGCAAAACAATCACATGCAGTGTGTACCCCCACTGCTTTTTTACCATGTGCCTCTTGCTTCCTCTTCCTTCACACCCTCCCCACCAAACCAGAGAATACCATAATAGCAAATGTTCAATCAAGCAGTTCTAACTCTGCACACAGAATAGCCAACATCATCAAGTGCCTCACCACAGTCCCAACATGACCTGCAGGGCAATGTACAGAGTCAGGCAGAGAAATAGATTCTCATCCCACACCCTGTGATTAACCAGGCCTGCACTTCTGGAAGTTTTCTTACACTGCAAAGTGAGCCTGGGGCCATTCTAGGATTTGGAGAGAGTTAAACACAGGGAGCTTGGGACGTAAGAAACTTTGACATATCTGTTTATATATACCAGGCACAAAAGTATTGATTTAACATGCTCTGTCCTAACAGATTTTTCACAACAGTGTCCTTTCATCAGTCAAAGGGGGAGTAGTATACAGTCATGATGCTGTACTACCTCTCTTTCTATATAGGATGATCTATGCACACTAGGAATACCTTTTTAACCTTTCAAATTATATATTTTACTAAGGTTTTGCTTTGTACCATACATGCTCCAAAGCATTGTTTTTAGGATGAAATGACATGCTGGGCGGTAGAAGGGTGGGACTGCTTGGATGGCATTGACTGGTTTGATCCATTAAGAGGAGCTGTGGACCCCTACACCAGTCAGTAATGGCAGCTACTGTATGGGTCTATGGATGGCCACTTCAGAATCTACCTAGTCTGCAGTGGTGTCCAGAAAAAGTACAGAGTGGACAGACCACCTGGCTGGGCAGACTGTGTATACATCATAGTATGTCACTGCAGTGTTGGATACAGACATTCAAAAGGTTGGAAAATGAGGCTTACTGGTTTTAATATTGTGGAACAAATCAAAGACAAATTCAGCAAACTGGAAGCTAGTCACTGGACCACTCTACCCTTGATTACAGCATTCACACTAGCTGAATGTCCTAACAATTGAGTGATAACGACTCACATTGAGTCTTTTGTTGTATCCCCCTCTTGAACTGCCAGATAATTGCAACTCTTAATGAGCTGCTAATCACACCAGGCCATCTGGAACACTTGAGGGAGATTAGCAAAAGGACTACAGCCTGCTAAAGCAGGGACTTTTTTAACTTCATTAACTGCCATGAAAAACCTGCACTAGTCAAGACGGAGAAGTAGAGGGTTAGCTGCACTAGCCCTGATCAATTTGCACTAGGTTCAGGGCTAGTAAATACAGGTTACTCACCTGTAACAGGAGTTCTAGGAATGGTATATGTTGTTCATCCACACTTTCTGGCAGGTATCCTTGCTGCTTTAAGTCTTGCCAGAAGGTCTTCAAGCTGGCTCCTCCAACCCACCCGGGTGGTAAAACTCTTGGCTCCGGCCCATGATGCCAGATCTGGCCCGCTGGAAGCTCAGGTTGTGCGCCAAAGCCGGGAGGTCAGATGGGAATGTAGGATGAACAATATATACCATTCCTAGAACTCCTGTTACAGGTGAGTAACCTGTATTTAGGGACATGGATATGTTGTTCATCCACACTTTCTGGCAGACTCCAGCAGTTCTCTGGGAGGAGGGAGGGAGGCAAGGCACACACCCCCAATACTTACTTGGGAAAAAGAGACTGGAGAACCGAGGCCCCAAAACCAGCATCCCGGCGTGGCTCAAGGTTGATGTGGTAGTGGGTAATAAAGGTATGTGCCGACTTCCAGGTAGCAGCCCTGCAGATATCCTGGATAGGAACATCCCTGGAAGCAGCTACCATGCAGCGGTATGGTGGGTAGAATGAGCTCTATCCTCTGGGAGGCTCCATGCCCGCTAACCTATAGCAGAGCTCTATGCAGGAGGTGACCCACCTGCCTATCATCCGCTTTGCTGCAGGTCTGCCAGGTGCGGCTTCAGCATAGGTGACAAACAGCTGGCGAACCTCTCCCCGGACTTCAGCCGTCCGCTCCTTATAATAAGCGAGCGCTCGTCTAGGGTCCAAAGTATGGAGCCTATACTCGGCCTCTGAGGTGTGATTGGGGTAGAACACCGGCAGAGTCAACACCTGGTTAAGGTGAAACTCTGACATCACCTTCGGAAGGAATTCCGGGTGGGGGCGCAGGACAACCTTGTCCCTGTGGAAGACCAGGTAGGGAGACTCAATGGAAAGTGCCTGGAGCTCTCCCATCCTTCTGGCTGACGTGATAGCCACCAAGAAAGCGGTCTTCCACGACAGGTGTGAAATATCGCACTGTGCATTGGTTCGAATGGCTTGCCCATAAGCTTGGCCAATACCAGCAGTAGATCCCACGGAGGTGGAGGTTCTCGCACCGGAGGGGAAATGTGGTCAAGGCCTTTGAAAAGATGGCTGCCAGGTGCACCTTAAGGGTCATCGACTGAAGCCCTAGCTGAGAAAGGGACCACAGGTAGTCCAGAATGCTTGCCAAGGGGCAGTCAGAAGGGCCCAAGCCCTTTCCCTGACACCAAATGGAGAATCTCTTCCATTTGAAGGCATAGCATTTCCTGGTCGACTCCTTACGGGATGCCTCAATGATGTTGAGGACCTCATCGGAAAGACCCAAAGCCTGGAACTCTAGCCGCTCAGGAACCAGGCCATCAGGTGCAGGGATTGAAGGTCCGGATGGAATACCTTCCCCTGGTTGACTGAGATCAGGTCCAGGCGGGCTGGAAGCCACCTCGGGAGCCTGGAGCTGAGGCTGAGGAGATCTGGATACCAGAACTGGCGGGGTCAGTCTGGGACTACCAGAATCACCTGCGCCTTGTCCCTCCTCGCCTTGAGAAGCACCTTGTGGATCAAGAGAAATGGGGGAAAGGCATAGAAGAGGCCCGGGGTCCATGGCCTCGAGAAGGCGTCCCCCTGCAGTGAGCCCTGCTGAGGGGGGCGGGTATGGAACAGACTCAGTTTCGCATTCTCCCTGGAGGCAAACAGGTCCACCTGAGGCATGCCCAGTTGTGGAACAGATCTTGTACTACCTCCGGCAGGAGAGACCACTCGTGAGACGCAGTCCCTATCCGGCTTAGGGCATCAGCCAGGGTGTTGGAGGCTCCTGCCACGTGAATGACTAGGAGATACGCCTCCAGGCTGTGCATGAGGGACCATATGCGGAGAGCTTCCTTGCATAACAGCATGGAGCGCATCCCGCCCTGGCGGTTCAGATAGTACATGGTCGTGGTGTAGTCCATCTGGACCTGAACCACTTGACCCTGTAGAAATGGAGCGTAGGCGGTGAGAGCTAGACGGACCGCTCGGAGCTCCAGCAGGCTGATGTTCCATCGGGACTCCCGAGGGGACCAGAGGCCGTGCACTCGGTGTTCCCCCAGATGGGCACCCTAACCCATCAGAGATGCATCGGTCGAAAGTGAGACCGTCGGCTCGGGGCTGACGAACGGGATGCCCTCCTGCAGATGTGCTGGAACGATCCACTATTGGAGAGCGTTCCACATCTCCTGGGTCACTGTCATGGGCTGGTCCAACGGATTGCAGCGTTGTGACCATTGGCTGGCCAGTCCCCATTGAAGGGGACGCATGTACCAACGGGCCCAACGGACCACGCTGGTGCAGGCCGCCATGAGGCCCAGGAGGTGCAGGAAGTCCCGGGCCGGGCACAATTACCCAACCAGAAATGATTGGGCAAAGGAGGAAAGAACCTCGGCCCTGTCCGCCGGGAGCCGTGCTCTGGCTCGCAGAGAGTCGAGCTCTGCCCCGATGAACAGTATCACCTGCTTTGGCACGAGTTCTGACTTGGCCTCATTGATGAGGAGGCTAACCTGAGAGCAAACCTGAAGGGCCAGATCTCTGGACCGCTCCACCTCCTGTCTGGAGGGGGCTGCTATCAGCCAATCATCCAGGTAAGGGTACACCCGGACCCCTCAGCGCCACAGGAATGCTGTCACCACTGCAATGCATTTGGTGAAGACCCTGGGAGCTAGGGAGAGGCCGAAGGGTATGGCCCGGAACTCATAAAAAGGGATCCCTCCGCTCTGAAGCGGAGGAATCTCTGATGGGACGGATGGATTGGGACGTGAAAGAATGCGTCCTGGAGGTCCAGGGAACAGAACCACATGCCTCGTTCCAAGGATGGGATTATCTGAGCCAGAGTGACCATCCTGAAGGTTCCAGACCTTAAGAACTTGTTCAGGTCCTGCAGGTCGAGAATGGGGCACCAGCCCCCTGTCCGTTTTGGGATCAGGAAGTACCTGGACACAAACCCCAGGTCTGGAGGAGGATCCGCCACCTTCCTGATCACCTCTTTTTCGAGGAGCAAGGCAATATCGGCTCGACAGGCCGACAGCAAGGCTGCGGACCCTGTGGCCCCCCGAGGGGCGACGGCTCGAAAGGGTGGGGTCTGCTCGAACTCCAGAGGCAGGCCTTTTCCTACCACCTCCAACACCCAGCGGTCCGTGGTGATAGCGGACCAGGCGGAAAGGAAGTGGCGGAGCCGTCCCCCCACGGGGGGAGCCCAGGGGGGAGTGACGAGGCTGGGGGCGGCACCCCTCAACCCGTCACTGGGCAGGCTTGGAGGAAGAACCGCCGAGGAACCTCCTGGCCTTTGCCTCCTTGCTTCCTGTTGGAGGAAGCCGCTGGTTGGGTTTGGGGCGCTAAGCGTGAGCCTGCTGGCCCTGTTGCTGGTGCTGCTGGGCCGGTCGAGAAGCAGGGACCAAAGGACGAAAGGACTTCTGCTGCTGACGGCGGCCTTTGTCCCTCTGGGTGGAGGTGACCGAGTCCAGGGTGGCACTGGACTTCTCGATCCGCTGGAGGTGTCCCTCCACTCCAGAGCCGAAGAGGTCAGTCCCCAAGAAGGGGACGTCTGCCAACTTGTGCTGAGTATCCGCCGTGAAGGTGGATATCCTCAGCCACGCCCTGTGTCGCATGGCCACCGCGGCCGCTACTGACCTGGCACAGGAATCACCTATGTCCAGAGCAATCTGAAGCTGCTGCTTCACACCGCCCTACCCTGGTCCCGCACCTGGCGGACCGTGGTCTGCAGGTCAGGCGGGAGATGAGGAACAACCTCATCCAGGGAGCCCATGAGGGCGTGGGAGAAGTGTGCCATCAGCACGGCCGAGCTGGCCTGTCGGAGGCCGAGGGAGGACGCAGCGTACACCTTGTGCCCGGCAAAGTCCAGCTTTTTGGACTCTTTGTCGGGGGGCTTATCCACATCCCGATCATTACCGGAATGCCAGAAAATGCTGTCAGTGACTAACCCATCAGCAGAGGGGTGCTCCGAGAAACCGGGCAAAGAGCCGGTAGGGACCGCATACTTCCTGGCCATCCTGGCCGAGGGTGCAGGACAGGAAGCAGGCCGCTGCCAAAGTTCCAAGGCTGGGCCGACAATGGCCTCAGCCACCGGAAAGGCCTCCGTGGGAGAATCCCCTCGGTCCAGAATCTCTGTCAGGGGATACTTGGCCCGTTTGGACATGGGCTCGAGCTGCATCCCGGTGGACTCCGAGATGAGTCGAAGCAGACCCAAGAAGGACAATGGGCTATCGTCCACTGACTGGCCCCTGGAGGACTCCAGATCAAACTGCTTGAAGAACAGGGAGAAGTCGTCGTCGGATTCTGAAGAGTCTGCGAAGAGCTGCATCGACCCTGAGCCACCCTCCACCTGCCGAGGATGGTCGGGAGTGAGGGTGACCGATAACCTGTGGGGCAGGCCGTGACCCGACCGAGAATTCTTGGTCGGTGCCCCCCGACTTCGGTTGTGGAGGCGGAGGTTCCACCACAATCGGTGGAGCAGCTGGTTTCGGCCAGGCAACTGGCCCTGGAGCGGGCAACTCGACTGGAATGAGTGGTTGCTTCGGTCGTTCAGGCGACAGCCACTTGATGGCCGGGTCTTGGCCAGGGTCGGCTTAGGCCCGGAAAACAGCAACTGCTGCCACATAAGGTCCTCAGAAGCGCCGCGCACTTTTGCCGGAGCCTGTCCTCACCGAGGAGGAGGACAAGGAGGAACGCGCCCGCTTACTCGTAACGAGACCGAGACCGCCGGCGTCGTGGGAATGGCTGGACCGAGAAGAGGTCAGAGACCGAGACCGAGACCTTTGGGGACCGAGGGGTCTGGGAAGGGGTGGGGACACCCGCCTCCCTCGGCTCGGGCACTTTAACTGGGACCGCGGCCCAGAAGGCGCAGGCAGATCCTCGGTATCCATCGGGGGAACCAGTGAAGGAGGGTTGTCGGCCTCTCCAGTTGACAGCCCGTTTAATGGATCGAGAAAAATCTTGACTTCGTCGACGGGAGTCTCGGCGGGCTGGCCTGATGGGGGCACCGTGAAGCCAGCGGCCTCAGCCGCAACCTCGACCGAAGTCGACGGTCGGCTGTCTGGGGAAGGGGACCTCTCCCACTCCCATTTAACGCCGACGGTGGGACTGTACTCGTTCACTTTTCTTGGGCCGAGAAGAATGTCCCGGAAGGCCCCTCTCCTTTCGTGGAAGGACTGACAAAGCTCCTTGAACTAAGCTGTAAACGAGACCTCGGAGAGCGGATAAATGCCGCCGGGCCGAGGAGGAGGAAGATGCTGGCCGCCTCCCTCCCAGAGGGATGCATCATCTGCTCGAGCTGCTCAGTCGAGCCAGTCACCGCAGACACCGCCCAACAAGCCTCTTTAGATTTTACCAGCGGGAACGCCGGGCCACCAGCTTCAATCGGCATCGCGATCGTCCGCACGTTGGCCGAGAAAGAGCGCACAACTCACAGGCCCGCGGGTCGTGATCTAGACCTAGCAGTAGACGACGTGGAGGCGGATCCATCCTGGACATTTTCTGCCCGCAAGGGCACCTCCGAAAGCCAGGAACAGATTTGTCCATCGCAGCCGCGAGGGAAGATGAAGACAGAAGTTTAGAAAACTTCAAAACTAGTTTAGGACGAACCGAAGAGTTAGGATCCAGTCTAAAACGCAGAGCGCTAAGGAGGGAACCTGAGCTTCCAAGCGGTAAGGAAGATCTGGCATCATGGGGCGGAGCCGAGAGTTTTACCACCCAGGTGGGTGGGAGAAGCCAGCTTGAAGACCTTCCGGCAAGACTTAAAGCGGCAAGGATACCTGCCAGAAAGTGTGGATGAACAACATATCCATGTCCCTAGAAAACAATGTTAAGATTGAACCCTGGTTGGTGCCCTACTATAGATTTGGGTTAACTGCTACACCAGGTGGGATCTTTCATTACTGGCACTGCAGGACAGTACTGGAGGGAAGGTTGCTACCCTACTGCAGGTTTGGGTTAACTGCTGCACCAGGTGGGATCTTTCATTACTGGCACTGCAGGACAGTACTGGAGGGAAGGTTGCTGCCCTACTGCAAGTTTGGGTTAACTGCTACACCAGGTGGGATCTTTCATTACTGGCACTGCAGGACAGTACTGGAAGAAAGGTTGCTGCCTACTGTAGGTTTGGGTTAACTGCTACACCAGGTGGGATCTTTCATTACTGGCACAGCAGGACAGTACTGCATGAGGGTTGCCACTATATTGCAGGTTCGGGTTAAGTTCTACACCAGAGACATGGGGTCATCCATTGCCAAAACCGCAGGGCAGAACTGGTGAAACATAGAAACATATACTTTGACAGCAGAGAAGGACCGTTTGGCCCACCTAGTCTGCCCATTTCCTTACCTATTGGATAAGCTGCAGATCCTATTTAACCAACAGCCTACTGCTTCCTACCCCCTCACAAGAACTGCCTTATATCTGTCCCATGCATTCCTCACTTTTTTTGACCCTAAGACCTTCTCAGGAAGGCCGCTCCATGTGTCCACCACCCTCTCTGTGAAAAAATACTTCCTCACACTGCCCCTGAGCCATCCCCCCACTATCTTCAAATTGTGTCCCCTTGTTCTTGCACATCCCTTTTTCTGAAAGATGCTACCCTCTTGGACTTTGTTGATACAGTTGGCAAATTCCCATATAAACTCATTATCTAGCCATTTACTTACCGCTGGGAGTGTCTTCGAGGTGATCCTCTTTTTGTGCTATCTCTTCTGCCTTCACATCACCAGAAGGGACTTCCTCATCCCTCTCAATAAGCAGTAACAATTGTTCCTTTGAGATGTTGTAGCCTGTAAAATAATAAAAGAACCAAGGCAATACAGATGTAATTTACAGTCAGAGCTAGACCAGTAAGGAGTAAGGCATGACAGAGGTGGGATTATGCTATGGTAATGTACCAGGGAGCAGATTCAAGACCCAATCCTGAAGGGATTCAATAACCACCGGGTACATTAGCTAGAATAATCCCTCTGAAGGAATGGGCGTCTCTCTACTGCCTCTGTGACTTCATGTGTCTTTCTGGGAGAAGAGACAGGGAGAACAATTGACATTACGTAGCAGCATTGAAGTCTCTCTGCTTTCTTACATAGAAACATAGAAATTAACAGCAGATAAGGACTGCTAGGCCAGTTTAGTCTGCCCATTTTTCCTGCCTACTATAAAAGCTGCAGAGCCTACTTAATCTCCAGCTTTACCTCCTTGTTCTTATTTCTAGGGTTTCCCTATGCCTGTCCCATGCATGCTTGAATCCCCACCACTGTGTTTGCTCCCACCACCTCTGCTGGGAGTCTATTTCATGCATCCACAACCCTTTCTGTGAAGAAATACTTCTCCACACTACCTCTAAGTCTCCCCCCTTCCAACCTCATGTCATGCCCCCTCATTCCTGGACATCTCCTTTTCTGAAAGATGCTTCCCTCTGGCACCCTATTTATGTCTTTTAGATATTTGTAGGTTTCAAGTATTTATTTATTTGCTTTTGTTAACCAGGTAGGGCACACTAGACACCAAGAGCCTATTTTCAGGTGCGACCCGGGAGGGTTACAGTGGTGGAGGCATACAGGAAACAGTTACATACAGTTGGTGGTAAACCTGAGTCAGTTTCATACAATAGAGTAAACAACGGGATTGATAGAATAAGCAAGCAGTAAAGTACATGTAAGGTAATCAAGAAAAAACAACGAATATTACCTGAAAAGAAAAAGGAAGCAATGCATCATTAGAGCTTGAGGTTGGGAGACGCAGGTACACACAATTGGGGAGTAAAGCTAAGAGAATTTAAAGGTAAAAACAAGATGTATTCGGTACACTTTGTGAGGTTAATGGGTGCTAGCAGGAGTAAGTGCATTGGATGGGGAGAAGAACATTGTTTTCAGACCAAACAGGTTGTATTGGAACAGGAAGGGCTACATATAACCATTGGCAACAAATTGCCCTGGGTGGAGATATCCAGACTAGATCAGATTACTATAAGTCACTACAGGCTGCAATTTTCAAAGACACAAAGCACATTTGCTGGAGCTGGAAGGATACTGCTTTCTTCAATCATGAGCTGTGTGAGAAATTCTATATTGCACTTGATATCTGCAACAAACGCACTTTTGCTTAATTCTGTGGAGTGAAACTAACTACCCTTGGTAATTGCTTTTTATTCACATATTTATTTAGGTTTAACCAAGAAGGGCTTGTAAACTCTGTTTATCTTGTTAGTAATTTCAGAAGGATTTAAATACTGCATTTGGGTAGGTCCTTGGAGGTAGCTAGATTGTCTCACTAGGATTTGCTGACAGTTAAACTATTTTTAAATTTCAGGTGGCTGAGGAGTTGAAAAGAAACTTGCAAACTCTGCTTATCTTGGAAGTAACCTCATAAGTGTTTAAATACTTCATTCTGGTTGTCCTTTGGGGGTAGCTGGATTGACTACTAGGCTTTGGGACTGAAACTATTTTAAATAATTTACTGGTGCGTAGGAGTTTGTGATAGTTAAACTCTTTTAAACAGAGTTACTGGGGTTAAGGAGTGGTCACAGAAAACCTGCAGTGTGAAACAGGAAAAGACAGTCTTTCAAGCAACAGAGGGTGGTGGATTAAGGTTTACGTTGTTACAATTCTTAAGATTTTCAGTGCAGGAAGAGTTTAAAGCACAGCTGACTTATTTTGAAGCGGACAGCTCTCAGAGCACAAACCACCAGGCCTGTTTTGGGGCTGGGAAGGTTTACCTGTGTCTGACTTGGATGTGTGGATTTTTCTCTGATTGATTAGCAGGGTATTTCTCTATCAAATTGTTGTGTAGGGCATCTTCCTGACAGGAAGGCACTCATTGCAGCAGTGGGTCAGAGCTTCTAGCTGATTGTTTTGTGAGGGCACAGTTTAGGCCCAACCCCTTCCCACCCCTCACCCCACCCACCCCTGGAAATAGTTCCTTTATACCTGGGGTTCTGACATCATTTCCTCAAGAGTGCAAGGTGCATGTCACTGTCATATCCTCTCTAGCACACTGCACTGACAATATAAGCATAAACATTGTATAATATAAATATATATTTCTACATTACAAACCAATCACACACAAAAAAAAAAAAAAAAAAAATGTGGGGAGTAGTGCAATGTAATGGCTGTGGGGCAGCAGTCTTCCGGGAGTCTTTCTGGAGGCTGAGATGCTGCCCTATTTGCAGACAACTGTCTGCCCTGAGGGAGGAAGTTGCCCGGCTTCAGGCCACACTGGACAGTAGTACGGGGACCTTCCCCCAGGCCACAATGGACAGTAAGAAGGGAACTTCCCCCATCCAGGGAGCACCAGAACCACCACCACTACCCCAGAAGTTGCAAAGAAAGCACAGCAGTTGGACCACAGTGGGCTCAGGGAGGATGAGGATGGTGAAACAGAGGCACACCCAGTCAGATGTTACACACCACAATCCATACGCCATTCTGGGGGAGCATAGCTCCCCTATAGATAAACCCGCAGAGGAGACTAAGGAGGCTGAGGACAACTGTCACAAGGGAGGCCCACAGGAAGGAGGCAGAAGACACCATAAGGAAAGGAAGCAGCTCCTGGTGGGGGACTCAATTATTAGGGGGATAGAACTGGGAGGAGCTGGGAAATCTGAAGTAAGGTGCCTGCCTGGTGCCATGGCTTGGAGGGACAGGAAGCATCCTCAGGATCACAACAACAGCTGCAAGGGATTCTGGCTGGACTGAATTGTCCACCTAGGGACAAATGACTTGGCTCATCATGAGGTTAGAGCAGTGCAGGAGGACATTGCAGAGTTGGGGAGGGGCCTAAGACAAGTAGCAAACACAGTATCCTTCTCAGAGGTGCTGCCTGTCAAAGGCATGGGGAGGCGAGGGTACTGCACCATGCAGTTTAATGAATGGTTGAAAAATGGTGCGAGCACAGGGTTTGGCTTCATTGGGACTGGGGTTCCACCTGAGGACACCCAGCCTATACTGGCAGGATGGTCTGCATCTGTCCAGGAAGGGAACAAGTCTTTGAGCAATCGGTTTAAATGTTTCATTGGCAAGCTTTTAAACTAGTCAATGGGGAGGCACTGACAAGCAGCAGAAAATCCCAGCCTCCCTACAAAACAGGGTACTAAATGAGAAAAGACCAAGGTAGAACGGTCAGTGGGGGATGCTGCAACAGAAGGTAAGGCCATCAAAAATGGAGAGCAATGAGTACCAATGCCGTAGTCTAGGTAACAAGCTTCCTGAATTAGTGGCCTTGATGGAGGAGGAACATCTGGATATAGTGGCAGTCACAGAAACATGGTACACACAAAACCATGACTGGGCGTGAAACATCCAGGATACACTATCTAAGGAGAGGGACAGGGAGGGTAAAGAGGGAGGAGTAGCTTACATAAGGGAAGGAATAAAAGCAACAGAACAAAAGGGTAAACAGGAGGAGAAGAAGCACTGTGGGTAAATTTGGAGACAGGCAATGGCACCACAATCCGCACAGGGTTGGACACAGACCTCTTCTCAGGGGAGGAAGTGGACAAGGAAATGATAGAAAGTATACTTAGAATGGCAGAAAAAGGGAGATATTGCTGATGGTGATCTGAATATGCCAGATGTTAACTGGAGAGCAAGTTGCAGCTGCCACTGAAGAGTGCAGTTATTCTAGATGTCCACAGGGGGCATGCCTTAGACAACTAGTACTGGAGCCCACCGAGAGGGAGCAATATTAGACTTGATACTCTCCAAATGGAGATGGAGAGAGGATCACAGATGTAGAAGTGGGTAGCCATCTGGGGAACTAGCGACCATCAACAGTATGTTCACAATAAACACAGCAATAGAGTCAAGCCATACAAAGACAAAAGTACTGGACTTTTAGGAGGGCTGACTTTGCTAAAATGGGTGAGTGCCCAAGGAATGCACTAGCAAATGGGTGGGAAGGAGAGGTGGAAGAACAATGGGAATAATAAAACTGCCATCACAGAGGTAACGAGCCTTGTGTGAAGCAAATAAACAAAACAAGACGATGTAAGAAACCACTATGGTTCTCAAAGGAAGTGGCAGTGAAGGTTCAAGAGAAAAAGAAAGCATTCAGGAAGTACAAAGAATCTAGCAGGAGCAGGACAGAGAACTGTATCAGTTAAAGCAAAGGAGGCTGGGAAGGCAGTCAGAACAGCAAAGGCCCAAACTGAGGAAAAGATAGCCAACCAGTTAAGAAGGGAATAAAACCTTTATAGGTACATCAGGAGCAAAGGAAGACCAAGGGAGGGATAGTGAGGCTTATAAAGGAGAGGGAGGGGTGGCAGAGGAGAATGTGAAAGGCAGAATACTAAAACAAATATTTTGCTCAGTATTTACAAAGGAAGAGGGGAGGTACATAAACAAACAGTAGTAACACTCTGGATACAGAAGTTGATACCAGCCCATTTACAGAAGAAAGGGTTCTGAAAGAACTCTTAAAACTGAAGGTGGACAAAGCAATGGGGCCTGATGGGATTCATCCCAGAATTCTAAAAGAACTAAGGGGTAGAACTAGGACACCACTTGACTACCCTCTTAACAAATCATGGAGGATGGGTGGTACCTGAGGACTGGAGAGGCAGATGTGATTCCTTCACAAAAGTGGGAGCAAGGCAGAAGCAGGAAACTATAGACCTGTTGGTTTAACCTCAGTGATAGGGAAAATGATGGAATCACTTCTAAAGGAAAGAATTGTCGCAGATCTGAGGCCAGAAGGGCACAGGACCCTAGGCATGGATTCACAGCGGAAGGTCATGCCAGACTAATCTGATAGATTTCTTTGACTGGAGTGACCAAAGTAGTAGATCAGGAGGGGCTGTGGACATGGCCTACCTAGACTTTAAGCAAGGCATTTGACACAGTCCCACACAAAGATTAATATATAGTTAGCCAGCCTGGGAGTGGGTCCCAAGATGACAGCCTGGGTAAAGAATTGGCTGGAGAATAGGACACAGAGAGTAATAGTAAATGGAGTCCACCTCAGAAGAAAGGAGGGTTACTAGCGGGGCACCGCAGGTTCAGTATTAGACTAGTCCTCTCAATGTCTCTTTATGTTTACATTGCAGAAGGACTGAAGGAATATAGTCTCTTGCAGATGACACTAAGATCTGCAACAGAGTTGATGCACAGGGTGGGTGGAAAAGATGAGAAGGACTTACAAGGTTAGAGGAATGGTCAAATGTATGGCAGCTTAGATTCAATGCTAAGGCAGTGTAATGCACCTGGGAAACAAAACCCAGGGAAGAGTACACAATGGGAGGTGAGATACTAACAACAACAAAAATGGAAAGGGACCTGGGGTAGTCATATCAGATGACCTAAAGGTGGGCAAGCAATGTGAGAAGGTAGCAAGGGGTTGGGGATACTGGGATGCATAGGGAGAGGCATCCAGTAGAAAACAGGAAGTTATTATCCTCTGTACAGACAGCTGGTGAGACCCCATCTGGAGTACTGTGTGCAGTTCTGAGACCCAATCTCCACGAAGACATAGACAGGATGGAAGCTGTCCAGAGGAGGGCAACTAAAATGGTGCAGGGTCTGCACCGGAGGACATATGAAGAGAGACTTAAGGAGCTTAATATGTATAGCCTCGAGGAAAGGAGGAGGGGGACATGATAGAAACTTTCAAGTACCTCAAGGGAATCAAAGTCCAAGAGGGTAGCATCTTTCAAAAAAAGAGGTGTGCAAGAACAAGAGGGCACAATTTGAAGATAGACGGGGGGCTCAGAGGTAATTTAAGGAAGTATTTTTTCACAGAGAGGGTTGTGGATGCATGGAATGGCCTTCCGGAGGAGGTTGTGGAGTCAAAATCAGTGGTGGAATTCAAGCATGCATGAGATAGTCATAAGGCAATTCTAGGGGTGGGGGTAGGAAGAAGTAGGCTGCTGGTTAACTAGGATCTGCAGCTTATCCAGTAGGTAGGGAAATGGGCAGACTGGGTGGGCCAAGCGGTCCTTATCTGCCGTCACATTCTATGTTTCTATGTAGAAGGACGGGGGTGAGGGAGTGGTGGGAGGGAGAGGCCATGTTGGGAGGGAGGAGAGAGGTGGAGGTGGGGAGGAGGACAGTAAGTGTTGTCAGGCATGAAGGGCACAGAGCAGGGAGGCCCAGGGTGCTCAAGAGACTCGAGTAGGAGGGGTAGAGCTAGGAGGCACAGGGACAGGCAGAGGAGGGTTTCAGGTAGTGCCAGAGTGAGGTTTTGAGCTGGAATGAGAGGGGTGGACCGGTAAGGATTGGGAACAAATTCAGAGTTTGGGGACAAATGAGGAGAAGGCCCGGTTCCCCATGAGGGAGTGAGTTCTAGGAACGAGCCGATTGAGGGCCCTCTTGATCTGAGCTGATAGGAGGGGGGGCCAGGGTTAACGGGAGGGGCCAAGCTGACCTTATAATGTTGTCAAGGAAATTCCCAAGCACGAAGGTGTGATGTTGTTCAGGAGGGAGCCACTCAAGTCGGGAGTAGAGGTCGTACCGGTGAGTCAGGGGCAGACCAGAAAGGGCCAAGCGACAGATGTTATTATAAGCTGTGTCCCATTTCTGGAGGCTAGAAGGGGGCATAGGAGCGAAGGTAACCAGCCCGAGCAGACAGTAGGGAGGAGCACCCCCTGGCTAGCGCCAGCGAGCTGCAGGTAGGCAGTTTGCCTTGTAGGCAAGGCCGAGTTTAACATTTGTGGTCCTGCAGACATTCTGAATATGCTGGCAAGACAAGCTGTGGTCCAGAGTGCACAGGTATTTGAAATGAGGTTATGGTCTGTATGGGGAGCCATCATGTCCAGTATCTGGAGGGGAGGGCAGGACTTTAGCTCGTGCCGTGGGCAGACATAGCTTAGAGTTTTGAGGTTGATGGTGAGCCTGTGATCTACTAGCCAGGATTGCAGGTGGTGAAAGTCGGCGTTAAGCTGGGCATTATTAGTGGCAATGTCACGAGCACTGGTCAGAAGGACCAGGTCATCCACGATAGAGTGGCACGCCCATGGATGGTGGAGGAGATCGTTGATGAAGAGGGAGAAGAGGGTGGGACCAAGAAGCGGAGCCTGGGGACCCTGCAGTGGGCGGGAGAGGGAGAGGAGGCAAGTGGTTGAAGTTAGTGAACGCTGCCTGCCTGAGAGGTAGTTGAGGAACTGTGTGGGCAGAGGTGGAGAAAGCCGAGGAGCGGAGGGTGGAGAGAAGGGAGTGGTCCACTTTGTCAAATGCTTGGAAAGATCCACAAAGATGGCACCAGTGAGTTCTGGTCAGCAGCTGCTCTGATAGTCGAGGTGACAACAGCGAGGGCGGTGGACGTGCTGTGTCCTTTCTGAATCCGTGTATGGAGCCGGGAGAGGAGATTATGGTCCTGAATGTAAAGGGATAGCCAGGAGGCCAGATTTTTTTCTAGGATTTTGGAGGCTTGCAGACAAGATCGCAATAGGGCGATAGTTCTGGGGGTCCTTGGGGTTGCCCTGCTTTGGGACCGGGACCACTTTGCCACTTTCAGATGGCTGGATAGACCCGGAACTGAGGGAGGAATTGAAAATGTGTGTGAGAGGCTTGGCAAGAAGATGGGCCCTAGCCTGAGCAGTTTAGGCTCGAGGTCAGCCATGACCAGCCCCACTGTGAGGGGAAGGCTGGTGAGAGCCTCTGGCTCAGAACATGTGGCTTTTTGGAGGAAGAGAGGGGGACGGGGGTTGGAGCCAGGAGGAGGAGAGAAAGGGGGCTCAGGGGCAGAACACGGAGGAGGGGTGGGGGGTTCGGAGAACAGCAAGTTAAAAGTGTTAGAGATGGTGTGAGGGTTGTTGCAGCTGACCCTGTCAATAAGTAGGTCAGTGACCTGTTCTCTGGCCGACCCACCGACAGCGCTTCTGATATTTTGCCAGAAATTTCTCGGATTTGAGGCGGAGGAGAGCAGGGCGGACTTACAGAATTTGCTTTTTGCAGAGCGGATGGCTTTTTTGCATATGTTCCTGATGGTCCTGTAGGCAAGGAGATCAGTAATGCTTTGGGAGGCCTTGTAGGTCGCCCAGCTTTTGTTCCTAGTTTTCATTAGGGAAAAAAGGCCACCATGAAGCCATTTGGTGACAGCGCCTTTTACACACCTCCTGGTGAGGGGGGCATGCTTGTTCTGCACAGGGATGAACTTGGAAAGAAATTCCTCTAGGGCTAGTGCTGGGTCATCTAGAGCTGTGACCCCTGACCAGTCAACAAGTGAGAGGTCGGAGAGGAAGTGTTGGATATTTAGCTTAGAGTAGTCCCTCATTGTGAGCACTTTGCTGGGGGGGTTTGACCGAGAAATTCCCCACGTGCAGTAGGTGGGCGAGTGGTCAGAGATGGTGTCCGGAAGGATGCCCGATATGATCCTGTCAGGTCTGTTAGTCAGGACCCAATCGATTAGCGACCCATTTTTCCCCTGGGCAGAGGGCCTGGTAGGCTCAGTGATGACCTGGCTCAAGGCATGGCCCGAGAGCAGAGGTTCATATTCCTTGCGGTTGGGAGCCAGCCAGTTCAGATTAAAATCACCAATGACTAGGACTTCATTAGTCCCCACTGTGCCACTGGTACTATGGAGGAGAGGAGAGTCTTGTGGACCACCCTTGGGGGGTTATAGGCACATATCAAGTGCAGCTTTTCGTGTGCCCAAGTAAGAGGAGGGCATGCCAGGAACCCTGGGGGGGTTGGGAGGAGATTAATGGAGGAGACTTGAGGTGCACTCTGTAGTAGCAGCACCCCGCGGCCTCGCTTTCTGCCCGCATCGGCTCGATAAGGCTATACCCTGAGGGAGATCACGAGTCTGGGACCTGGGGTTTCAGCCAAGTTTCCAATATACCTAAGATATTGGGGCAGTAGTGGGCTACCCAGGCAGTTAGCTCGGCCAGGTTGGCTAGTAGGCTGCGAACATTTAAGTGGGCAATTTTCAGCCCTTCTGAGGAAAACCAGGCGGGGGGAGAGAGGGGGGAGACAGTAGCGCCGGCTGGTTTAGGGCGGAGGCCATACACCCGTGAGGGGGGGGATGAGCAGTCATGCCAAGATGAAGGGAGGGAGGAGGAAGAATTTATAATGAGAGAGATGTAACTAATTAATTAGAATAGCCCACCTAGGTGAAACAGGGGGTTCAGTTAGGTAGCACAGGCATAGGGTGACAACAGAGGGAAGGTCGGAGAGGGGGGACAGAAGAGGAGAGAGAAATGATGAGTCAATGGGGCGGGAAAGGCAAGGGGAGGTTAGTGAGAGTGAGAGCACAGGAAAGATCAGAGATGAGGAAA
Organism: Neoceratodus forsteri; assembly: GCA_016271365.2. NCBI lineage: Eukaryota > Metazoa > Chordata > Ceratodontiformes > Ceratodontidae > Neoceratodus > Neoceratodus forsteri. The sequence goes on along the minus strand of CM057457.1, from coordinate 472,173,740 downwards.
ATGATAACACAAGTAGAGCCACTAGGTGGCAGCGTGGAGCAAAGGCAGGAGGAGATGCTGGCCTTGGAGGAAGGAGACAGATTGGGAAAGGGGGGAGTGCGGCCACTAGTGGCAGTAGATGATAACCTGCAGATGGAGAAGTACATCACCCATGTCTCTCTTCTCCCATGAGGTATACATATTAAGGTCTTCCGGTCTCTCCTCATATGATTTTTGGTGCAGGCTCTGCACCACCTTTGTTGCCCTTCTTTGAACTGCCTCCACCCTATCTATATCCTTTTGGAGATACAGCCTCCAGAACTGGACTCTGCATTCCAAATGAGGTCTCACCAATGATCTGTACAGTGGCCTCATCACCTCCTTCCTCCTGCTAATGATACCTCTCCTGATGCACCCCAGATCCCATTGGCTCTCCCCAAAGACTAAGCACACTGTTTGGCCACCTTTACATCACAGTGTACTTCAGGCTGTGCCGGGAGCAGGTGGGTGCGAAGCAGTTGCAGTCATGTCAGGAGAGACTGTTTTAGTCAGTTTCCAGGTGCTGTGAGCAATTTGGTCTTAGTGGTGAGTAGCTATGGTCATACTGTGCTGGCAAGCATTTGCCACCATGTTGGTAAGGGAGCATTTAGGTTATGCTGGTGAGTGGTGGCAAACATTTTCATGAGCAACCACTACTTTTTTGTACTGAAGGAGGCAGCTGATGGAGGACTGGTTCAGGGATGTTATGGATGGCATACAGCCTGATGTGCTGGCCAGTGTGTGCAACCACTATCTGGTAGGACAATGCATCACAGGGAGGCAGTTGGTTTGGCTGCATTTGCAGATTAGCACTAGTAGTGTGTAGTGGAAGGCACAGCAACCAAGGCCTGAAAGCCTGAGGAGGTAGTTTAATTGCTTCAAACGTTCCTCCTAAACCTCCGAGAACCCATCACTTCACTCTCTACTCCTCCCTCTCACTTTCCTTCCTTGCCTCCTGATGAAACCTTCACACCTCAATCACCTCCATCACTTCCACAGGACTTCTTACCCCTAGTGGGCACATCTGCTCCAGCAGTGGCATGGTACGGCTCCGACCTCGGCCGCCACCCGCTATACGCTGCTCACTCAGTCCACCCTCCTGGAGCCACAGCTTGGCGCAACACACAAGGTATGACTGCTAGGCACAGAGACTTTTGGGGGACTTTCTCCTATAGACTGATTGATACGGTGCTGTGGTAGCGGATCTTGAGTGGTCTGCCCAACTGCCCGGCCTTATCCTATTGGAGCACCTTTCTGGTGGTCTCCTGATGCTGAACTCTCTCTCTCTCTTACTGCTTTTCTGCTGCAGCAGGACAAAGATAGGGAGGCATACCAAACTTCCCTCAGGGAAGGCAGTAAGGCGGGCAAAGACCCAATCTAAGAAAACACTAGCATGAACAGTAAAAGAAGGTGACAAAACCTTCTATAGATACATTAGTGAAAGGAGAAAGTCCGGAGAGGGTACTGCTAAGATCAAAGGGGATAAGAGGGAGTGTGAGGAGGAGGAGGACCAAGGAAAAGCATCTATCCTAAACAGATATTTCTGCTCAGTATTTACTGAGGAGAAGATAGGGCAGGGCCCCTCAGCTCAGCACCATGGACACAGGAGGGAGGGAGGTGAAACACAGAAACATAGAAGTTGACGGCAGATAAGGACTGCAAGGCCAATCCAGTCTGCCCATTTCTTTTTCCACATTATAAATGTGCCATCGGCCTTTGCTCTGTCAGTGGCCTCTCTATTCATACTCATTTGTATTGCCCCCTTATGCCTATCCCATGCCTGTTTGAAGCCCTGCACTGTATTCATAGCCACCACTTCTTGAGGTAGGCCATTCCATGCATCCACTACCCTTTCTGTGAAAAATAATTTCACATTCCCCCTTAATTGGCCCCTCTAATCTCATGCTGTGTCCTCTTGTCCTGCTATTTTCTTATATTTAAACATGTTAGACTCTTTCACCTTGTTAATGCCCTTAAGGTGTTTGAATGCCTCGATCATATCACCTCTCTCCTCCTTTGCTCAAGGGTATACATATTGAGCTCTGTTAATCTGTCCTCATATGTCTTCTGATGCAGTCCCTGCACCATTTTGGTTGCCCTTCTCTGGACTGCTTCAATTTAGTTAATGTCCTTGTGAAGTGTGGCTCCAATACTGCACACAGTACTCCAGATGGGGCCTAACCAGTGTCTTGTAAAGAGGAATTATTACCTCCTCTTACGACTTGTGATACCCTACTAATACACCCTAACACCCCTAGCCTTACCTACTGCTTTAGAGGTCTGTTGGATGATTTCAGGTCATCAGTGATGATGATGCCCAAGTGTCTTTCTTCCTTTGTGACTGCTAGCAACTCCCCTCCCAACCTATAGGTGGCTTCAGGGTTTCTCTTCCCTATGTGCATGATCTTGCACTTCTTTGCATTAAATCCCAGTTGCCACTCTTCTGACCATTTTGCTAGTTTATCCAGATCTCTTCTCATTCTGCCCACCCCATCTGGATCATCTACTCTGTTGCAGATCTTGTTGTCATCTGCAAACAGACAAGCCTTACCCTCTAGTCCATCTGCAAGGTCACTAATGAAGATGTTGAAGAGGACTGGCCCCAGGACTGATCCCTGAGGTACCCCACTTATGACTTGCATCTCTTCTGACTGTATACCATTTACCACCACTCTGTTTTCTGCCTGCCAACCAGTTTGCTACCCAGTTGACCAACTTCTGACCCACCCCAAGTCTACCCAGCTTATTTATCAATCTTCTATGTGGAACAGTGTCAAAGCTTTGCTGAAGTCAAGGTAGGCGACATCAACTGCTCCTCCTTGGTCCACCACTCTGGTTACCCAGTCAAAGAAATCTATGAGATTAGTTTGACAGGACCTTCCTTTTGTAAACCCATGCTGTCTTGGATCCTGCGCCCCTATGGATTCCAGGTGTTGCACTATCCTTTCCTTAAGGAGTGCCTCCATAATCTTGCCCACTACTGAGGTAAGACTGACTGGTCTGTAGTTCCCTGCCTCCTCCCTGCTACCACTTTTGTGGAGCGGGATCACTACCCTTCTCCAGTCTTCTGGGACCTCTCCTGTGCTCAGAGACTCACTAAACAGTTCTGCTAATGGCTCTGCTAGTTCCACCCTTAGCTCCTTAAGTACCCTGGGATGTATGCCATCAGGTCCCATTGCCTTATCCACCCTGAGCTTAGCAAGCTCTTGTAGGACCCTTTCTTTTGTGAAGGGAGTAGTGCTCACCTCCCTCCCCGTGTCCATGGTGCTGAGCTGTGGGCCCTGCCCTACCTTCTCTTCAGTAAATACTGAGCAGAAGTATCTATTTAGGATATATGCTTTACAGGGTCCTCCTCCTCACATGCTCCCTTTTCTCCATTAAGCTTAGCATACCCCTCTGGACTTTCTCCTTTCACTAATGTATCTATAGAAAGTCTTGTCACCTTCTTTACTGTTCGTAGCAGTGTTTCCTCAGTTTGGGACTTTGCCAGCCTTACTGCCTTCCTGCTTCCCTTAGGGCAGTTTGGTATGCCTCCTCATCTTCATCTCGCTGTGTTCCTTTATATTTCCTGAAGGCCAGCCTTTGGCTCTGACCTTTCTGCTACTGTATTTGAGAACCAAAGTGGTTTCCTTCTTCTTTTGCACTTCCTTTTCTGTCTAACACAATGGGATGTTGCTTCAAGTATTGCATCCTTAATGCTTGCCCACTTTGCCTGTACCCCCTCACCTGTGTTTCTTTTTGCCAGGGTTAGCTTAACTCTGTTGGCCATCTTATCAAAGTCAGCTCCTCTGAAGTCCCATATTTTTGCCTTGGACTTGGATGATTTAGATGTAGTAGCCAAATTGAACCATACCATGTGATGGTCACTGGCCCCCAGGTGACGTTCTACCTGGAGATCTGTGATCCCTTCCCTGTTAGTCAGTACTAGATCTAGGACAGCCCTGTCTCTTGTGGGTTGTTGTACCAGTTGTTTGAGGCCCTACCCTGCAGGGAATCCACTATGTGTCTAGTTCTGGCAGATGTTCCTGCTGGTATTGACCAATCTGTATCCAGCATGTTGAAGTCTCCCATTATCAGAACCTCCCCTTTAGCTGTCATGTTTTGTATATCTTTTAACAGTAATGTGTCTATGTCCTGCCCCTGGTCTGGGGGCCTGTAGACAACCCCAGCTCTTATGGCTGTCCCATTTCCTGTTTCCAGGGTGACCCACAGTTCTTCTGGCTCCTTATGTGTATTTTGAATTTCTGTAGCTTTGATATTTTCATTGACATACAGGGCCACTCCTCCCCCCCTTTTTGCACCTCGGTCTCTTCTGAACAATACATAGCCAGGTACTGAAGTCTCCCAAGTGTGGTTACTGGTAAACCACATCTCACTAATTGCTACTATGTCCAGTTTAGCCTCTGACATTATTGCCTGCAGGTCTGGGATCTTATTTCCCAGGCTGCGAGCATTGATATACATGATTTTCCATTGGCAGATTTTGGTGTGTTAGTTGTTGGGTGAAGTTTGGCATTACCCCTGTGCGTCGTATGGGGGACAAACCTTTTTCTTACCTGGTGATGCAAATGAACTGCAAACATGCTGAATCCCTGTTTGACCACTAGCTGAGGGGAGGGTGTTCTTCCCATTCGACGATGGGGTGCTGCACCTTCTCCCCATTTGCTAGTTTAAATATTCTGCAAAGACATCAAACTTCTGCCCCAATGCACTGACTCCTCCTTAGTCAGATGCAGTCCATCAAATTTAAAGAACTTTCCTCCCAGAACTGTTGCCAGTTCCTACAAATCTGTGTCCTTTTCCTGGCACCAGCCCTTGAGCCACGTGTTTAGCTCCCCTATCTCCCTTCTCTGACCTTCCGTCCATCTGTCCCCCTCTCCCAGACTGGCAGGATCTCAGAGAAGGAGATGCCGGACGAAATGGATGATAGTTTGTCACCCAGCCTGGTCAGGTGTTCCTTGGTCTCCAGAACTGACCGGCTGGCGAGATCATTAGTCCCTATGTGTACTACGACATCAATGTTTTCTCCTGCTTTGTGAACAATTTTAGCAATGCGGTCAGTGTCTCTCCATGCTGATGTACCTGGGAGACATCTGACCATTACCCCTGGCTGGAGATGGGTATCAACTCCCCGAATCATGGAGTCTCCTATGATCAGAAGTTTTTTGGATTTCCTTTTTGCTTTTTTTGTTTTGGTTCCTGATTTGGGTGAGTTTTGTTGTGCTAGCTCCTGTGCTGCAGTGTCCTGCTCTGCAGTGTCTTCTGCCTCTTTGTTTGATTTCAGAGATAGAGGCAGATACCTGTTTGTAGTGTTTATATGGTTTTTGGAGGTACTATGTTGGAGAGCAGAGAGTGATGGGGCACCCGATTTGCCCCTCCTAACCACCTGCCAACCTCCTGGACCAACTACCCTCTGCGGTCGAGGTTTTTCTGTTGGATGCTGGGGAAATGGCGGGTGGTTCTTATAATGTATTTCCTCTTGAACATGAAATCTGAGGCATGCAATCTCTGCCCATGCTGCCTGGAGCTGAGCCCTAAGATCTCCAATGGCCCAGCATGTAGGACAGTGTCCTAAATCCTGTAAGACTGTCCTTCTGAAAATTGTTCCACAGTACCTGCAGTTAATGATATCCATTCCAGATAAGTTGCTGGGTTTATAACCTAGTCAGAGTAATTAGAAGGAAGAAAATGCAAGTAATGGTTTGATTGTGTTTTGTTTTTGTTTAACTTGTTATAACAAGTTAAATTACTAGTGCCCCGTAAATGAGCTCACCTTGTGGATGCCCCACTGATCTGCCCTTCCTGCTCTGCCACAGGAAATGTCACAACTGTGGTATCCTATAAAAGGAGTGTAGTGTGGGTGGTTGGGGATGGGGTGGTGGGGCCCTTCCTCTGCCGAAAAGAAGAACCACGGATGAAGGAACAAGGAGGTAAGAGCAGAAACAATCAGTCAACAACAAATGCAGTAACCCTGAAAGCTTATCCTAATGTCAGATAAAACTGTAAAACCTGTAAAGCACCACCTGTAATAATTTCAGAGAAGATATACGCTGTAAGAAACACTTTGCTACAGAGAAAAATAAAGCAATGAAATGTTAGCAACAAACAGTAGCAATCCCTGTGAGTAAAAAATAAAAACAACACCACACAGTAAATCTGCTTAGCCAAAAGAAGTCTTACTCCTTTCCCTTGCTCTGGTAAGGTTCTCTACTCTGCCTTTCAAGCAGTCTTAGAAGGAAAGAGCTCAGGTGAAGCTAGGTGCCTTGGCCAGCAAACCAAGTCTTCTCACTGTGCACTAGTCCCTTCATAAAAGAAAGGGTCCTATAAGAGCTCACCAAGCTCAGTGTGGACAAGGCAATGGGACCTGATGGCATACATCCCAGGGTATAAAAGCAGCTCATGGTGGAACTAGCAGAGCCATTATCAGAACTGCTTAATGAGTCTCTGAGCACAGGAGAGGTCCCAGAAGACTGGAGAAGGGCTTATGTGATCCCGCTCCACAAGAGTGGTAGCAGGGAGGAGGTAGGGAACTACAGACCAGTCAGTCTTGCCTCAGCAGTGGGCAAGATTATGGAGGCACTCCTTAAGGAAAGCATAATGCAACCCCTGGAATCCATAGAAGCACAGGATGCAAGATAGCATGGGTGGTTTACAACAAGAATGTGCTGTCAAACTAATCTCATGGATTTCTTTGACTGGGTAACCAGAGTGGTGGACCAAGGGGGTGCAGCTGATGTTGCCTAACTTGACTTCAGCAAAGCTCTTGATACTGTTCCACACAGAAGATTGATTAATAAGCTGGGTAGGCTCAGTGTGGGTCAGAAGTTGGTCAACTGGGTGGCAAACTGGTTGGCAGGCAGAAAACAGAGAGTGGTGGTAAACGGTATACAGTTACAAGAGATGCAAGTCACAAGTGGGGTACCTAAGGGATCAGTTCTGGGGCCGGTCCTCTTCAATATCATCATCAGTGACATTGCAGATGGACTGGAGTGTAAGGTTTGTCTGTTTGCAGATGACACCAAGATCTGCAACAGAGTAGATGATCCAGATGGGGTGGGCAGAATGAGAAGAGATTTCGATAAACTGTCAAAATGGTCAGAAAAGTGGCAACTGGGGTTTAATGCAAAGAAGTGCAAGATCATACACATAGGGAAGAGAAACCCTGAAGCTACCTATAGGTTGGGAGGGGAGTTGCTGGCAATCACAAGGGAAGAAAGAGACTTGGGCATTATCATCACAGATGACCTGAAATCATCCAAGCAGACCACTAAAGCAGTAGGTATGGCTAGGGGGATATTGGGGTGTATTAGTAGGGGTATCACAAGTCATAAGAGGGAGGTAATAATCCCTCTTTACAAGACACTGGTTAGGCTCCATCTGGAGTACTGCGTGCAGTACTGGAAGCGACACCGTCACAAGGACATTAAGAAAATGGAGGCAGTCCAGAGAAGGGCAACCAAAATGGTGCAGGGACTGCATCAGAAACTTATCAGGACAGATTAACGGAGCTCAATATGAATACCCTAAAGCAAAGGAGGGAGAGAGGTGATATGATCGAAACATTCAAACACCTTAATGGCATTAACAAGGAGAAAGAGTCTAACACATTTCAATATAAGAAAAATAGCAGGACAAGAGGACACAGCATGAGATTAAAGGGAGGCAGATTAAGGGGTAATGTGAGGAAGTTCTTTTTCTCAGAAAGGGTGGTGGATGCATGGAACGGCCTACCTCAGGAAGTGGTGGATATGAATACAGTGCAGGGCTTCAAACAGGCATGGGATAGGCATAAGGCAGCAATACAGATGAGTATGAATAGATAGGCCATTGACAGAGTAAAGGCCTATGGCACATTCATATGGTAGAAAAAGAAATGAGCAGACTGGATGGGACTTGCGGTCCTTATCTGCCGTCAGCTTCTATGTTTCCATACCTAGGTTTTCTGCTAACTTTCCAAACTGTAAACTGTAGTCAAGTCTAGTGCAATGTTGATGGTAGCCAGTTTCCTGCTTATTTAATTCTAGCGTAATTTAAACTGTTTTTCATTGTAGTGAATTTTACGGATGCTAGCCTCTTCTACTGCTTAACTTAGCAAATTTAAAAACTGTATCCTTAGCTAACCTGTGAATTTTTATACTGTAGCCATAGCTAGTGAAAGGCCCAGAAGATAGACTTGAACCTTTACTGTTACAGCTTAATCTGGTTCAAGGTCAGTTGGCATTCATCTGTATCCCCCTTCCCCGGGTCGTGCCTGAAAATAGGCAGGATTTGTCTAGTGCAACAAAAGCTAAATAAATAACTTGCTATTTTTGTTTATGTGGCTAGCAGTATGAATAGTGATTGCCTGCCTTCTTTTCTACCTAGCTCTTACTCTCTCTCTCTCTCTCTCTCCTCTTCGTATTTATGTTTTTAATTTCTCCATTTTACTTTAGTCCAATCCTAGTGCAGTAGACATCCTAGACATTTCCTTCGTTTGTGGCTCCTGGCTCCCCCCCACCCCCCGGTCGCTAGACAGCTTGCTCTATTTGACCTCGGACTCTCACCCTACCCCCCACTTGACTAACTATTCTCTGCTTGTCCAACCCCTAATACTTTTTGTTCACACTCCATCCTCCCTTTGTCTCCAGTGTCTATTCCTCTTCGGTTAATTCACTACCGCCCCTGACCCTCTGGCTGGCAGAGTCCTCTCCTCCTAGACTGCAACTAACTGCTGCCTTCTCCTCTCACTCCCACAGGACTTCTCACCCCTAGCGGGTGCACCTGCTCCAGCAGCGGCATGGTACGGCTCCGACCTTGGCCGCTGCATGTTATGCACAGCTCACTCAGTCTGCCCTCCTGGAGCCACGGCTCGGCCGAGCACACAAGGTACGACTGCTAGCCACAGAGACTTTTGGGGGACTTTCTCCTATGACCTGATTGGTGCAGCGCTGCCATAGCGGATCCTGATTGGTCTTCCCGACTACCAGCCTTATTCCTATTGGAGCATCTTTCTGGCAGTCTCCTGAAGCTGAACTCTCTCACCTACTGCTTCTCTGCCGCCTAGATTTTTCTCCTACCCCCCACACCCGCCCAGACCTCCTTTAAATATGCTTCATACCCTCCCATTTTCTCCGCCCTGCCATCCAATTTGCCCTTACTTGGTTTCTGCAATTGCTCTGGTAGCTGTACATTGGCTGGGCTGTAGCGCTGCCTGTATGTACGTTAATTCTTTAGGATTGTAAATAAAATTGCACACCAGAGTTTAAGTCATCCAGACTCTGATAACTCCCCTGCATAGTTCAGCTGTATAACACTGCTGCTACCAGAGGATAAGTGTCCCAGGCCCTGTCAGCACACTTGCACTGTCTAAGTGTGTTATACTGTGGCTTGACCTACCAGCCTATCCCCCTCTGATTATTGGAGATGGAGATGCGGCAACGTTCCATCCTGAAAATGACCCTGATTACCCTATGCAGCCTTACGTACCTCACTGTTCCTTGGCCAGTGCCTCGACCTGTAGTAAGGAAACTTCCAAATTTGCATTATACTCTGGCTGCATCACTGGGGGTTACTACACTACAGTACCAGGACCTAGCCAGTTCAACTGGCTCCCAATATGGTTATAGACTCTTGACCTCCACCTACTTCATACCCTACCTATACCTGCCCTACCCCCATAGCTTCCACATTCACCACAGCAGTAAAAAAGTCTCTGCTCAGTGGCAAATGAATCTGAAGCTCTGCTGTAGGCTATTAAAAGTCTCTTTTTCAACTCATCCTCTTGCTCCTGCTAATATCAGGCAATGTACATCCTAATCCAGGCCGTACTGAGGAATCATTGCTAAGCAATGTTAAAAAGCAAGGAACAATAACACTTGCCAATATCAATATGTGCAGTCTGCACAAAAAAAAATGACTGCTTCCAAGTCTGGGTCATACAACACTACCCTGATGTACTGTAAGTTGTGGAGACGTGGCTCACACCAAAAACACCGGATACTGCAGTCATGATACCTGGTTTTACCATATTCAGGAATGACAGAACCTGCAAAAGATATACGATATACATCAAAGACACTATCAAGGGGTTTGCCCTACCTTTTCCAAGCCTTGACAGTGTTGCACAGATTCTCCCTATAAAAATTATGCCAGGGGTGTAAAATAAAGCACTTACAATAATCTCAGTATACATCTCTCAAAAAGTGAAATCCTCAGGGTTTGAAGAAATCACGGCGGTCATCAGATGTCAGCATCTTGACTCCGAAACTATCATTCTCAGGGACTTCAACATCAATTGGTTAGCACCCCCGGCTGGCTCCTTTAAGGATACAGTAGCTGCACTAAATCTCACACAACTTGTGGACTCACCCATCAGAACTAATTATAAAGCTGTAACTAGCACGCTACTGGACTATATCCTCACAAACCACCTGGAGCGTATACAGTATCTATCGTGACCATCCTCCCAGACTCACTCAGTGACCACTCCCCAATCACCTGCAACTGGACCAACATATTTAACTCACTCCTCCCTTTACAATTTCCAGCAGAAGACTTAAGAGGGAACACCTTAAACAGCAGCTCCGCAATGTTGACTGAAGCCTTCTTGATCAGGTGGAAGATACAGACATAGCACACGAGGACTTCATCAACCAATTCAATGCTGCCTGTGACTGCCATGCTCTGGTACAGAAGACAAAGATCAGAGGAAAAGGAGCCCTTGGATTACACCTGAACTAATCAGGTGCATAAAAAACAGGGACCACTCATGGCTCAGGGCAAAAAATTCAGGCAAGCAATCTGACCTCCAGGATTACAGAAGGCTATGGAATGACTGCACCTGTGCCATCCCCTCCGCAAAAACCAACTACTTTTGGGAAGCATTACAAAACTCTTGGGGCAAATGCAAGAACTTCTGGAACAACTTAAAGGATGTTACTGGGAAAGACAAAAAAGAGGCACCGAGCATGCTCAACATTAACGGTGCTCCTACGCTTGATCCATTGACTATTGCCAGTATGTTTAACAAAGTGTTTACTGACTTGAGTAGTATTCTCCCATAAAATTGTTTTCGAGGAATCCCATCAGAGGCCGATGCTCGGAGCCTAGTCAATCACCCCCCCACCTTCTATTTCAAGGCAGTCACCCACAATCAAGGATGAAAGTGCATTTACAAGGTACTTGGGAAATCAAGGAAAAGTGGCGACACCCTCAACCTTAAATTTATCTCCCGTATACTGGAAGAGATTCTAGTTCCCCTTACTAAGCTACTTGAACCTATCCCAGCAACTGGCTCAGTTCCCCCAAGCTTGGAAGTCAGCCCTGGTAACCCCTGTGCATACGAGTGGTGACAAGGCACTGCATGCAAACTATAGGCCTATTTCTATCCTTCCCCCCCATCACAAGTGCTGGAGTGCATAGTCGCAGATCAGCTGGTAGGCTACCTTGATCAATACAGTATCCAGTGCCTGGAAAAGCATGGATTTCAAAAAGGGCACGGTACCACCACTGCTCTGTTGGAATTCACTAGTTGCATACAGAACATACTTGACCAAGACAACCTCATAGGCACAGCCTTCATTGATTTAACTAAGGCATTCAACATGGTCAATCACCCTCTACTACTACAACTCTCCTCAGTAGACCTCTCTAAGAGTGCCACAAACTGGTTCAAAAGCTATTTGGTGATTGCTCCCAGCAGGTAAAGACTGGAAACACCACATCTGAGCACCTACCAGTTCACTGTGGGGTACCCCAGGAATCAACACTAGGACCTCTCCTCTTTAGCATCTTCTTAAATGATCTGTCCTGATCCTGCAATCTACAGATACTCCTCTATGCAGATGATGCTGTCTTCTTCACTACCCATCAGGACCCTCCTAGCCTCAAAACTCAGCTACAGCTTGCTTTTGAACAAGCTGAGGACTGGTTCAGAGCACACAAACTGGTGCTGAACTACAAAAAGACAAAGGTGATGCTTTTTAGTGGAGCTAGAAGCAAGCACAAATCTCAACCTCTTAATATCAGTAACAGTGCTGGATTGCTACTTGAACAAGTGGAACACTTTAAAGGAGTAGTCCACTCAAAACTTGCAAAAAATATATGTTGTGCAGAGTGTTTTAATTTGTATGTGATGTTCTAGTGTTTCCTTCCCTCTGACTGCTATTAGGAGTTTTTCCTAAATTAGCCTGCTAGCTTTATGCTAGTTTTTGACCCCTGGGGATCTAAATCTGAGACAGCTTAATTGTATTCCTTGTTCCCACAGTGCATCTTGTCTCACGTGACAGTGATGTAGCAGAGACCCAACATTCAGCACACACATGCCAAACAAACTAAATATCTTGGAAGCTTTACAAGCTGTACAAAAATTACCAGCAGCAAAGTTCTTCAGGATAGTAAGATCTTTACAATGAGGGTAGTCACTAAGCTGAATTCTATAGGTTTTAAAATATAGCCATCTCTACTGTTGTGAACTGATTGTAAAGCAGTGCTTTCTGCCTGATTTATGGTCTCTGCTACATCACTGTCACATGCGACAACGTGCATTCTAGGACAAAAGAATACAATTAAGCTATCTGAGATGGAGATCTCCAGGGGTCGTAAAACTGCTTTAAAGCAAGTAGGCTAATTTAGGAAAAACTCTTAATAGCAGACAAAGGGAAGGACACACAACAACTTAACATACAAATCAAAACACTCTGCACAACATATTTTTTTTGCAAGTTTTTGGTGGACTACCCCTTTAAATACCTGAGGGTAACGCTTGACTGCTCTCTGTCTTACACAAAGCACATAGTGTGAACAAAACAGTCAGTATAAGAACTGGGCTCCTACACAGGCACAAGCAATGCCTGACTCCAGAAGCCCTAAGAACTGCAATTCATAGTTCAGCTGTTTCTATTGTCGACTATGGACTGGTTATTTACAGCTCTGCAGCTCCTACCTGCCTACATAGGATAGCTGTTGCACTCAACAAGGTCTGTAGACCACTCACCGGTTCCTACCAACTAATGCACACCTGTGATCTTCATGAGCAAGCTGGCTGGCTACAACTTAATAATCACATTCATTATTAAACTTGCCTATTAGCCAAACAACACTTCTTGGCCTTGAACCACCTGGAGTCACAAACAGATTAAGCTGTTTGTGGAGGAAGGGTGTTAATAGTCTGGCCAGGTCTCACTCAGCTAATTGACCGGAGGCAGAGCTGAATCAGGTTTGTGGTGTTGGCTGCTTTGTCTTCTCAGAAGGAACTGGAAGGGGACAGGATCAGTTGTGTTCCAGGACAGTAGCTGCTTCTTGTTGTTTTCACAGGGATCTTGTGGATTTTACTTGGTAGAAGGCTATTTCTTTTCTTTCTTACTTCTAAGGGCTAGCAGGGTATTGTTTTGGGGCTTTTGGAAGTTTGAAAACTGGTTTGGTGGCTGTAAGTGGGCTCATTTGTTGGATGTTTCACTGTGTAACAGGCCGCGCTGGTGGAGCCTATTTTTCTGATTTAAAACCTATTTGGTGGGATTTGCTTGGGCCTGGTTCTTTGGCTGCTGGGCTTGGAGGGAGACACAGGGCTGATACACTCTCTCTCTCTCTCGAGTCGGGTGTCTGCCCAAGACCACCCTCCCCACCCTCCCTCCCCAGAGTTCTGCTAATGTATAGGGAACACCTGCCCTGCAATTGGAGGGAAAGGCTGCAGGTGCAGCTCATGCAGTTCTAGCCACTGTGGGGTTAGATTTAAAGGCTGGGAGAGAGGAGCTTAGGGAGTTGTTCATTTCCCATATAAGTTTACTGTGTTGTACTGCACCTAGTAACAGGGTTACCGGTGTACTGTGGGACTGTATTTAAGATTAGTGGGTGACCTGATTAGGCAGTAGGGGTGCATCTTGGACTCGGGGGAACCTGGTGGCTCACCCAAGGAAACCTACTTGGAAGGATGGAACCCACGCATTAGGGGCGGCATCTTTGGGAGGGTGGTGGGGTGCACAGGGTGTGGAGCAGCCATGATACTGGACTGGGCTTGGAAGTTTGGTGGTTACCCAGTGTGCTACCAGCTGGCACAGCTTAGGGAGGAGGTTGCGAGGATTAGGAGACAGCTGGGGGAAAGGGGGAGGTATGGTTGGGGAAGGGGGCAGGGGATCTCCCACAGGGTTGCACCAAGCACTTGGGGCGGTGGCATAGGGAAAGGAGTGCAGGAGAATACTCAGGGGTCACATAGGGACCCTGGCAGAGGGGGTCCAAAAGGACACTACCAAGGAAGCAGGCAGGTAACTGGGGACCCTCTCAAAGGAGGGACAGAGGGACAACATTCTCAGGAAAGTAGGCAGATGGCCACAGCTGGACAGAAGGAAGCAAGGCGGGGAGATGGATCAGACCCTACACTCAGTAACCGCTTCAATTTTCTTCTTCTGCTCGAGGATGAGGGGTGATGTAGCCATGAGGGGTGGTTAGAGATGGAAAGGAGTGGGGGGCAGGAGGCAGGGGCCAGATAGCAGGAAGAACAGTGGGGGAACCTGGAATGCAGGAAAATGGGGGAAGTAGTGAATCAGAGCAGGAGGGGCAGGGGGAAGAGGGAGGAAAGCGCAAGGAGAAGGACCAGTTGGGAGGAAAGGTAAAGGAGAAGGACAAGAAGTACAAGGAGGATTCAGTAAAGGGAGCTGAGGGTTTAGGCCAGGGGAGCACAACAAGCAAAGAGGGACTAAATGGAGACAGGAAGGGAGGGAGGATGAGCCAGGCTAGTTTAGCAGATGGGGGAGAAGGACCAGTTGCGAGCAGTGAGGGGGGAGTTAGCAAGGTACAGAAGGATACTCAGGAGGAGGAGAGGCATAGGATTGGAGGGGAAGGGGTGGCCAGGGTAAATAAGGAGGGGGTGGCATGTGGCACCCAGATAGGGGGAGGAACAAGGAGCTGGCTGGGTGGAGGGGCCGGTAGAAAGGATGAGGGACATGGAAGGGGGGGAAATGGAAGAAAAGGAGTGGTCAGAGTGCTCCTGTTGGGGGATTCTATGAACACGGGTATCAAATGTCATAGGGAGGGAGAAGCCTAGCCATTTAGAACAAAAGGCTTCCCTGGACTAATGGTGCACAGGGCTAAGCACGAGGTGCATCAGCTGGCAAAGGATTGTGGGGGTTCCCCGGACATACTGGTCCACCTGGGTACAAATGACATTGAGGGAAATAGCGAGCTAGAGATACAGGCAAGATTCAGGGAGCTTGCCAGGGTCTGTCAAGACATAGGATGCACAGTTTCCTTCTCAGAAATCCTGCCAGTGCCAAGGGCTAGTGGGGAGCACAAAAGGAAGACCTGGGAGGATAAGGAGCTGTATGCTAGAGATAGACTCCATCTCAAATTGGAGGGGAGGGGAATCCTTAAGTTGAAAATAGAGGGGTTCATTGGTGAAAAGATAGGCTTAAACTTGTGAAGGGGGAGGATGGGAGAAAAGGCTGTCAAGGGGTGCCGGAAGAGGGAAGGACTCTGTCTCCACCCCACTGGGGAGCTGGAGGATTATGGAAAAGGCTGACTGGTAAAGTGCAGACCAGGGAAAACAGAATCTCCATGGGAACACGAGCAGGGAAATGGAAGTATAGGAAAGGGTGGAAGGTAGTCCTACAAATGCCAGGAGCTTGGGAAATAAAATGCCTGAGCTCCAGGCGATGCTAACTGAGGGAGCAGTGGATGTGGCAGCGGTCACTGAGACCTGGGCCACTGCAGGACACGACTGGGACCTGAACCTGGAGGGTTACACTATGTTCAGGAAGGACAGGGGGGAGGGAAGGGGAGGAGGGGTAGCAAATGATAGTCAAAAACTGCATTGGCATAGGGGGAGTAGAGGAGGAGGAGGGAACCGTGGAAGTGATTTGGGTCACCTTGATAACAGGGGGGGGCAAGAGAGTAAAAATAGGAGTGGTGTATAGACCCCCTGCCCTGGCGGAAGAGCTGGAGGACAGTCTGGTGGCAGATGTCGGGAGACACTGCAGACTGGGCAGAGGAACAGTGGTGGTGTTGGGGGACTTGAACATGCCAGGAACAGACTGGGAGACTATGACACCTTCTGTGACCAGGGAACAGAGGATGTTGGATGTCTTTCAAGACGCGTTCCTAACTCAGCAGGTGGGGAAACCGATCAGGGAGGCGTGGGTACTGGATGTGGTCCTGGCAGACAGTGACCAGATTAGGGGCCTGGAGGTATGGGACCCGTTGGCGGGGAGTGACCATGCCATGGTCTGGTTCTGCCTGGACCTAGGAGGGCTAGAAGGCTGCACAAAGACAGAGGTAACTGACTTCAGGGGAATGGATTTTAAGGAAATGGGAAGGATCCTTAAGGAGCATCTGGATGTGACTGGGTCAGACATGGACGCTGATAGTAGGTGGGAAATCATCAGGAGAGGGGTGCAAGATGCTACCAGCATCTGTGCAAGAGTAAGATGAAAATGCGGTAGGGCCCGAAAACCCTGCTGGTGGACCAGGGAGGTCCAGGAGGTGTGGGAAAGAAGGCAGCCTATAGGCAATTCAAGTGCTCAATGAGTGAAAGGGATCGAGGAGTACAAGCTGATGGCTAGAAGGGCCACTAGGGTGGTGGAGGGCGGCTAAGGCAAGGAAGGAGCAGAACCTGGCCAGGGAAATTAGGAGAGGGAACAAGGGTTCTTTAGATACTGGGGAAAACCGAAGGGTGAAGGGGCAGATTAGCAGGATTAAATCAGGGGAGAGATGGGCACAAGACCCGGGGGAGCAGGCTGAGGTACTAAATGAGTACTTCACCTCAGTTTTCACCAAGGAAAATGGGGGTGCTGCATCATACATGGGAGGAGACAGAGATACTGAGGAGGGGGGGACCCTTACCAATCAGCAGGTCTGGGGAGAGGGGGAGGCATCACTGGCAGGAGGGGGGAAGGCTAAGTAGGGAGAATAGGTACCGGAAGTGGAAATCACAACAGAGAGAGTGAGGGAAGCCCTCAGCTCCCTTAAGACGGAGAAAGCACCGGGGCTGTATAAATTACATCCCAGAGTGCTGAAGGAACTTGTGGATGTCCTGGCAAAACCCCTGGTGGAGCTTTTCACCATCTCTCTGAGGACAGGGTGGGTGCCCCAGGACTCGAAGGTGGCGCATATAGAACCTATCCACAAGGGGGGATCAAGGGAGGTGGCAGGGAACTACAGGCCTGTCAGCCTGACATCGGTGGTGGGCAAGGTGATGGAGGGCATTGTCAAGGAGAGGCTAGGGGGGGACCTGGAAAAGTCAGGGTGCCTAGATGATAGACAGCATGGATTTGTCCCGGGGAAATCGTGTCAGACAAACCTTGTGGAGTTCTATGACTGGGGTGACGAGTGCCTTGGACCTGGTAGACCAGTGGACGTCCTCTTCTAGACTTCAGCAAGGCATTTGACTCTGTTCCTCACGTGGGCCTGTTGGATAAGCTGGGAGAAATGGGGTGGGGAACCAGATGATCAAATGGATAGGCAGTTGGCTCCAGGACCGGACCCAGAGGGTCGTAGTTGGTGGGATAGTCTCATCCCCAAAGAGGGTCATTAGTGGGGTCCCACAGGGATCAGTCCTTGGGCCCCTCCTGTTCAACACCTACGTCTCTGACATAAGGACAGGAATCAGGAGTGAGATGAGTCTCTTTGCGGATGACTCAAAACTGGGGGCAGTGGTGGATGGGGAGGAGGGGAGGGTGGCCCTACAGGGGGACCTGGAGGCTCTGGAAAGATGGTCTAGATAGTGGAAGCTGAGGTTCAATGCAGGGAAATGCAAGGTACTCCACCTGGGGCAGAAACCCGGGCCAAGTGTACACCCTGGGGGGGGGATGCTACAAGTCTCAATGGCTGAGAGGGACCTGGGGTGGTGGTAGATGTCAAGATGAACAACTCGGAGACTTGTAGGAGGGCAGCAGCCAAGGCCAACAGGATGCTGGGATGCATCGCTAGGGGGATCACCTCCAGAAGGAGGGAAGTGATACTCCCTCTGTATAACTGCTTGGTGAGGCCACACCTTGAGTACTGCGTGCAGTTTTGGAGGCCACACTTAAAGAGGGATATTAAACTCCTGGAGAGGGTCCAGAGGAGGGCAACCAAAATGATTTGGGGCTTGGGGGACAGGACCTATGAGGAGAGGCTCGAAGAGCTAAATATGTACACATTGGAAGAGAGAAGGGACTGGGGACATGATACAGGTCTTCAAGTACATGAAGAGGGTAAATAGGGGAGGAACAGTCAGGGTGCTTCGAAGGAAGGAGGAGGGGGCCACTAGAGGGCATGGGTGGAAGCTGGAGAGGAGAAGGAGGATGTGCTACTTCACTGAGGAGGTGGTGGAGCCATGGAATGCACTGCCTAGGGGGCTGGTGGAGGCAGAGACGGTGGAGGGGTTCAAGAGGGGCTGGGACAGGTACAGGGGAAGGGTTCTGGAAGCAAAATCCAATGCAGCAAGAATATCCAGAACTGGGAAGGGAGAAGCCAGAGAAGGTGAGGGGGGCAGCCAGGTCAGCACCCAGGGTTGGGGCTGATCAATCGAGCAGACTCGAAAGACCGTTAGGCCTATTCTGCTGGCGTTTTAGTATGTTAGTATGTTTCCTAGGTTTGTGTCGTACCAGAAACTCTGACCATCAGCTTCTCATTATACTCAGATGCAGAACTTCCCAATAACAGTGTTTATACTCATACCAGGCTCCATTCACGGAGATGGTTGTGGATGCATGGAACAGCCTTCCTGAGGAGGTTGTGGAGTCAAGAACAGTGGGGGAATTCAAGAATGCATGGGACAGACATAAGGCAATTCTAGTGGGAGGGTAGGAGGAAATAGGCTGTTGGTTAACTAGGAGCTGCAGCTTATCCATCAGGTAGGAAAATGGGCAGACTGGGTGTAACAAGTGGTCCTTATCTGCCATCAAATTCTATGTTTCTATGTTTTCTATTCTGGCTCAACAACCTCGGCCCTGATCTTGCCACCACACCAAGACTGGGTCCTTCCAAAATGCAGCTAAGACAACACTTGCTGAAGAAAAGTTGCTGTGACTGCGCCATTTAAATGCTCCCTGTCCTCCCCGACGTCTGACTATGGACTGTTATCTACCAGTTTAATTGTCTTTCCCACTTCTACCGTTAAAGTCCTACTCCCCCTTGGAGTTCCCACTGCCCCTCATGATCTAGCACTTCTCCTTCCCTTTTTCCCCTCCTCTCCCACCTTACCCCCTTCCTTTTTTACCTTCTCCCCTCTGGCACAAGCGCACCCCAGTTTTAACCTGACAATGCCAACCTAGGCTGCTCTTCTGACTTGTTTAATTTCCTGTGGTAAAAAATCCTCTCTGTTACCTCATTACATTGTTTTTGAATGCCCTCATCTTTTGTGTATAATGTGTTATCTTGATAATCTTAAACTCCCACTGTATGTATTCCCTCCCTTAGACGTGGAACCTTTGTAAAACAGCATTTCCATGCTCAAAGGTATTGTAATCCAAGACTGAATAAATATATAAAATCTCTGCTAGGTACTGGTTTGGCACGCTCCCTTCCTACTTACCTCGCCACCCTTTTATCCCCTTCCTCTCACTCTTCCTACAGTCGATGCGCATGGGACCACTGCTCCTTCACCTTACCTCGACCTCGCTCTAACTCAGGAAAGGCTGCCTTCTCCTACCACTTCCCGAATTTGTGGAACTCCCTCTCTTCCTCACTCCATATATGCTGCCTATGTTATATTCAGTCTCTTTAAAAGAACCCTCCATCACTCACCACCTTCGCACTGCTCATGCCCCCTTCCTGACTAACCCCACTACCAGTACTCCACAACCCCCAAGTCCTAAAAAATCAACCCTTCTGACTTATACGCCTCAGATAGTACCTTCCTGCTGGCCTGCAATTTTGCACTTTACTGTGACACTCTATGTAAAAACCTACAGGTAAACCTAGTGTTTCACTACATCAAACACCTGCATACTGCACTTGCACCTCCCTGCCTATTCTGTTGATCACTGTTCTCTTCACAGTGTCCTTGACTGCTTTATGCTTTAGCTGTACCTTGTCTCATGTACCTGCACTGAAACCAGACTCACCTGACTCCTGTTCCTGTAAAGATGCTATGTTTATTTGACTGTTTGCATGCTTGACTGCTCTGTATACTGACTTTGTACCTACTACCCAGTCTGCTGCTCTGTTATCTAATCTAGTATTGTACCCATGTAATGTAGTTAATGTCAATTCATTGTCTACTTATTGCACCTTGTATCTAATGTTTGTACTCCCTTTTCCCTCTCCCCCGGGTCACACCTGGAATCAAGCCTAGACTCAGTGTGCCTCTCCCAGTTACCAAGTTTTAATAAATAAAAAAAAAAAAATGGGAGTATATTAACATTTTGATCCTGAAACTCATTTAAAGAGCTAGTGTGCTGCCTGGAAACTCCCTGCAATTAATTGTAACTTTCAGATGTAGTCAGCCATCACTTCTTATATCTCAAGTATTTATTCTTTTCTGTTTGCTAATTAGAAGATCTTCCACCTGGCAGTACTGGGATGATGTGTAGTGCAGCACTCTGTCCAGAGGGGAAAAAAAAGTCAGTTCTGTTCCTCCCAACACATCAACACTGAAACCACACTGACTATGACATCACTGGTAACCAATGAGAACCCTTTCTCACTGCCAGGTTTCACTTTCTCATGAAGCAGCAGGGACTGGCTGTTACTAGTGATGTCGCAATTTCCTGCATTTTGATTGGTAGCTTGTGAAAGTCACTGCTCAGGCTGCAAGGATTGTGGTGTCTTAAGGTGTTCAGTCTCATTTCTGTTGATGCAGTGGCAGGAACAGAACAGACTTTTTTCCTCCAGACAGAGTGCTGTTCCACACATCACCCCAGTACTGCAAGGTGGAAAACCTTCCAACTAGCAAACAGAAAATAAAAAAATACTTCTGATACTAGAAGTGATAGCTAATTGCATCTCACAATTACTATTAATTCAAAGTAGTACACTAGCTCTTTAATGCACCCCAATGATGATATGCAGAAGGGGTATGTTCTATGTTAATGTTGTGCTATGTAATAGGCTCCAGACCAATGAGGACCCAAATTAAAGCAGTGTCCATTTTATACAAAAGACCCTCTCAAGAATATCTGCATCCAACCCGTTTCTGCTCATGATTGAAAACTGAGGGATTCTGCAACAGTATTACATCACAAAGTTATAGATAACGATTGTAATCCTCAGAAGCAAACTTACTAATTTCCAGACTTATTTATTCCTCAAACCACAATCTCAGAGTCTCTGCCTCTTGAGTCTGTGTGGGTGGCTGTTTGTATTTGTCTGTGCCCGTGGTTTAGTTTTTGTGGATGTACATGTTTTTCTGCTTGGAGTAACTGCACCATTCTTGCACATAACATATGTGAAATTCTCCTGAACTGAATTTCTGAAAAACACCACCACCAAGTATCAGCATTTAATTTTAAATCAACTTTTTGGAAGCCATCTTAAGCAAAAATAAGTCCAGCAACTAAGTCTGACAAACTCAGTGCCTGCACTGAATCCACATTTTCATCTGACCTGTTCCTAAAGGAACTGCACTTGCCTCTGCAGGCTATTCAACCACCACTTTGAAGAATAAAGGAAACATACAGACAAAAGGATTTCACATCTTGCATATGTGCAGGACACAGTTCATCACCTTCATGAATTTAACCCATTCTGTGACTCTGGACCTCAGCAGTTCGGTAGCACCATAGGACAGTGGCAGCAATCCTGCCAACATCCCCCCACAGCGACACCAGGGAAACAATGCAAAGGAGCTTGACGCTGAGGATCCTGACACCTGAAGCACCGTCGCAGCCACCACAGCAGGAACCCCGACAGCCGGACAAGTGAACGGCCGCAGAATGACCCGGCACTGGTGGACAGCACTATGCAGAACATGATGGCGAGCTCTCATGGCCACGGATGCACCGACGAGCAGCCGCAGTGCATGACAGGGGGTGGGTGTGAGCCAATGGATGACACAGGGAAAGGGACTGAGGCAAGACTACTACACAGCAGGGGCACAACAGGGAAGGTGGCCTCAATGGAGCAGGTGAATGGTGAGATGACACACATGGCAATGATGGCCACAGGACCGGTGGGGGGGATTTGCTGGCAAGCAAGTGGAACAGGGCTCCAACAGGACAGACAACAGGGCAAATAGCGTGGCCACATGGAAGGCACAGGCAAGGCACCTCGCCCCCCCCCCAATGCACCCTGGGACTCATACCTGCAGGCTAATGTTTAGGGTGAGACCCATCAGGTAGTCCCTGGGGCTCCAGGTGCCATAGTGGGTGACTAGGTCCATGATCCACCAGGCACTTTCCCTCCACCACCGCCGGGTGTGCCCCATGACCTGGCCAGACAATGCCTGCTGCAGCTTGATCTCTGTCAGCCTCTGTTCCCCACGCAGGACATCCAGGAACCACCAAATGGAGAGGTGTGCTGCACCCAACAGGGCACTGAACACCATGTGCAAGCCCTCTATGGCATTGTTGGTGTGCAGCATCCCCTCCAGGACTGCGGCATGGCAGTTCCACAAAGTGATGAGGAACAGTGGCTTGCGGCGGTGGCCCCTGTGCACAGGCCTGCCCAGCCAGGTATCCTCGAAATAGTTGAGGACGGGGGCCATTTCTTCTTCATGCTCCCTGAAATATTCCCACCCATGGAGCTCCTCCTATGCTGTGCACACATCACCCAGGGGCACGAAGGAGAGGGCGGGCAGCATTCTGAGATGTGTACAGTTCATCATTGCTGTACCTGTGTGCCAGATCTCCAAGCTGCTGTATTTGCTGTCATACACACTGGCACAGGTGAAAAAAAACACATGTGCACCTCCATCTGGGGCAGCACTGCCTTGACGACCCTGTGTGCTACCAGTTCAATGTTGAGGAGCATGTGACGGGGGCTTCTCACTGGGCACAGCTTGGCCACCTTCTCAAAGACTGCCATGTATGCAGCTACCATCCTCTTAGACATGAGGACGTACACAGCGGGCAACACTGTGGCCCCATCCACCCCATGCAGAGCGTAGAGCTGTGTGAAGAGCCATGGGAAGCACTTGAATGTGCCATCCCCGAGCCAGGTAGGGCTGTGGACCAGGAATTCCAGGGTCCTACTGGTACTAAATAGCAGGAACCTGTACTCAGTGTCGCCTCCCTCCCCCTGCCCTGAGTCATGCAGTAGGAAGGGCTCACCTCCATGGATCCTGCGAAACTCCTCTGGGATGGACAGGTTGGCTAGTGTTCTTGGGTCAGTGGGGGCTCTCCTGCTGCTTCTCTTGACTCACTGTGTGGAACGCTTTACGAGAGATACCGATGGTAGGCTACTCCCCACGGCCTCGCTGACCCCAGAGCAGCATGCTACCACTAATTTTCTGGCTGCTCTCGACTGTATCCCTTGCCTGCTGCTGCACTGCTGCTCACACCTGGCATACACCAATGGCTGTGGTGTCTGGCACATGATTATGTGTGCCGGTCAGTGTCGGTGTGCCCCCTGCCAACATGAGCGCATAGCCACGGCACCCTCCAGCTGGATACTCACAGCATTTCCAGTATGTTCGGTCCCCTCATGTGCACTTCCTTTGGAACATGCCCCCTTCTGCCATCAGGAGCTTGTGGCCCTTGGTGCTATTCATGTATTCCGTGGATATTCTGAGGTCGGTCCATGAATGGTGGGTGCAGGAGTGCCGGTGTGCACCTGCTGACACTGTGGGGGGTGTTGCTCCTGTGCCTGTGCGTTCTGCCTGTAGTCAGGATTGTTGCAGACTCTGCGGTCATGTCACTGTGGCAGTGTTGAGTTTCTACCATGCTTCCAGCAGTTCACCATTTCCTCTGGCTTTAACTTACCACCGAGTATCAGCATTTTCATTTGAAATCAACTTTAAATGTACTCATCTCTAAGGACTATTCAACAACCACTTTGAAAAACAAAAGAAACATATAGATAAGGTTTTCACGTCCTGCATATGCCCAGGCCACAGATCATCACCTTCAGGCATTTAACACACTCTGCGACTCTGAACCTTAGCAGTTTACCATTTCCTCTGGATTTAACTTTTGTTTTAATTTAATGCTTTCTCCTTGGATAAGAGACAAGGAGGCTAAACTTGAAACTTTAATGGTGGCTGTTTCTGAGTTATCGGTCCCCATCATTTGGTGCCTTCTCCTTGGGTAAGTGATAAGGAGATTTAACATTATTATTTTGCTGCCAATTGATTGAATAAGGGGTAGTGGCTGTTTTATCATATTCTGTGGTAGGGTAGATTTAACCAATATTTTAAGTTTAATTCTCTTCAATGTTAGCTGTATTTTTTTATACCAGAATGTTCTTACACTTTGTCTTTATCAGTCTGTTAACTGCATCTTGTAATGTTAGTAAACAGAATAGGGAACACACCTCAGTGAAGGATGAAGTACACTGTGGTCATGGATTGCTGAGTGGTAAATGTTTAATATGCTTCAATTTCCATCCCAGGCTACACAGTCTTTAGACAGGATCGTCTCTCCAAGCGTGGGGGCACTTGTGCAATCTACCTCCGAAACAACCTTCAAGGTCTCATCCTAATTCTGCCCAAAACTGATGACCATATGCAAGCCCTTGCCATAAAAGTGCTTCTAGGTGCACACAATAAAACCCTTACTGTGTTTTCAATCTATATTCCTCCCAGACAGACAGCCTTCTGCTTTGATTCACTGCTGGAGTGTTTTGGCTCTCTGAGTCTTAATTCGGAAATTATCATGTTAGGAGATTTCAATATCAATTGGTTCTCTCCTGACACAAGCCCTTTCAAAGATGCAGTTTCAGCAGCTCATCTTACCCAGCTAGTTGAGTCACCCACTAGAATCAACTATAAAACTGGGACCGGTACCTTACTGTCTGGGTGCTCTCTAACCACTCTGATCATATATCGGACACAACCATACTCCCAGATGCCTTCAGTCACCACTCCCCAGTCTTGTTTCATTGGGTGAACAAATTCTCTAAACCACCCGCTAGAACACTTACCAGCAGGGTATTCATCCATGGGCATCTTGAATCACTAAAAGCTGACCTGCGTAATCAGGACTGGTCAATGGTTTACACAACTAACAATGCTGACACTGCCGTTGACTAATTCATTCTTTAGTTCAACGCTATATGTGATAGGCACGCCCCCATAAAAAGCGTAAAATCAAAGGCTGCTGTAATCCCTGGTTTTCTGCAGACCTCCTAGAGCTTCTGAATACCAGGGACCATCTATGGCACAGGTCTAGGTCTTTGTGTAACCAGGCCGTTATCCAGAGGTACAAAGCAGCTAGAAATAACTGCATGAGGGCTATTCGTGCAGCTAAAAATCAATATTATAAGGAAGTGCTCTCTCGGACCTGGAATGATGGCAGAAAATGTTGGACTAACCTTAAAGAGGTCACTGGGAGAGATCTCAGATCTGCCCCTACCATGCTTAACATTAATGGTGTGCCGTCACTCGACCCCAAACTTATTGCTAACACTTTTAACAATGCCTTCATGGACCTGAGTGGTGTCCTGCCACCTGGCTACTTCTCTCACCCCCTCACAAGTGACTACTCTGGGAAAGAGACTCAGCACCCCTCTCATCCTCCTTTCTACTTCAACACCCTCTCAGCCTATGAAGCCAGGAATTACCTACTCAAGGTATTAGGGAAATCAAGATTTAGTGGTGACACCCTGGATCTTAAGTTTGTAGCCTTTACGCTGGATGAAATTCTGTCACCTATAACACATATTACTAACATGTCACCTACTTACTCTCAATTCTTTCAGAAATGGAAATCTGCCACTGTGACACCAGTTCATAAGTCTGGGGATCGCACAATTACTGGGAACTACAGGCCTATCTCTATCCTGTACCCACTCTCGAAAGCTCTTGAGTGTATAGTGGCTAACCAGCTGGTTGAATACTTAGAAAATATCAGCTACAATGCCCACAAAAACACGGGTTCAGAAATGGTCATAGTACCACTACCGCCCTTCTGGAGTTCAAAGGCTTTATTCACCATTCCTTAGATCAAGGACAGCTTGTCGGTGCTGCTTTCATTGATTTAACCAAAGCTTTCGACACAGTGAATCATGCCCTCCTTGTCGAACAGCTTACCACCATTGGCCTAGCTCGTGACAGCGTAGTCTGGTTTGAAAGTTACCTGCACAACCATACACAGCAGGTGAAGAGTGGTAACATCCTCTCAGATAGCTGACCAGTCCTATCTGAAGTTCCTCAAGGGCACATCTTAGACCCTCTTTTATTTAGCATTTTCCTCAATGACCTTCCTTACTCCTGTCAGGGTCACATCCTTTTATATGCTGACGATACTGTTCGGTTTACCAGTGATCCAGACCTTAGGGTTCTTGAATCCAGGCTACAGAGTAATTTCATAGTTGTAGAAAGATGGTTCCATAAGCACAAGTTAGTTATGAATTACAACAAGACTAAAGCTATGCTGTTCTCCAACTCCCAATATAGGCACAGAACCTACCCTCTTTCTATCACCAATGAAGAGGGCTCTCCCCTGGAGCTAGTTCAGCTCTTTAAATATCTGGGAA
Organism: Neoceratodus forsteri; assembly: GCA_016271365.2. Lineage (NCBI taxonomy): Eukaryota > Metazoa > Chordata > Ceratodontiformes > Ceratodontidae > Neoceratodus > Neoceratodus forsteri. The sequence continues at coordinate 472,147,199 of CM057457.1, read as the reverse complement.
TTACTACTGACCATACAATGACCTACGCCTATCGCATTGACAACATTGCTAAGGCTATTAACACCCGCATTGGGCTACTTTATAGGCATAAGCAATGTTTGATCCCAGAGGCTCTTAACCTGGCCATTCAAAGCGCTCTCGTCTCGCTTATTGATTACGGCTTGCCAATCTATGGATCAGCTACTGAAACAACTCTTCGCCGCATCATAGTTGCACTCAACAAAGCATGCCGGCTCACTGCTTAGCCTGTCTGTCCCATACTCATCATGTACGCCAGGCTAACTGGCTCCAATTCAAAGGTAGACTCATGTACCAAACATGTTCACTGTCCAAAAAAGTAAGTTTAGGCAAAATGCCCCCAGGAGTGCTAAAGCTTATTACCCCCACTATCAACCGTTGCTGCACCAGAAGCTCTACTACCCAGATTTTTAATATACTCTGCTGTCGCACTTCTTTGGGACAAAGGTCCTTTGCCTACCGTGCCCGCTATGGATGAACTCGCTGCACCATTACATCACTTCAGCATCCACCTTGGGCTCCATCAAGGTTAAACTTAAGCAACAGCTAGTACCAGCTGTGACTGTTTCCAATAACCTTCCTTCTTGTGACCAGCACTTATTCTAACCTTATGCTAGCCTGACCTTATGCATAACTGTTCTCAGCATGTAAATAACTGTTCTAAGTTGTTAATCATTCTCCTTCACATTTCCTCTTGTTCCCTTCCACTCTTTCCCCTCACCCCCCTATGGCTTTCCCCATCCCCCCGTTACATCTCCTGAGCTCCCTTGCTCACTTCAAAATGCTTTGTCCCATACCTTCTCACCTCTGACGAGGCCCCTGGGCTGATGCCATCCCTTACCTTGTTGATTATTAGATATTAGGCTGAGTCTGTTCTCATTTTCCTGTAAAGGGTCATTTCATAAGGCCCCACCCCCTCTAATGTGACCCTTTGAATTCCAGGTTTCAATCAAATATGCACCATGGCATACATTGTACAATGCCACATACATTGGAACTTCTCTAATTATACACACTTGTAAATTCTTGTATAATTCCTTGTTTTGTTTGTTATCCGTCTCATACTTTTCCAATATGTATTGTTTTTCTGATGTGGAACCTATGAAATGAGCTTGTTCTCAAAGGTGTTATCTGACATTTCAATAAATAAATAAATAAAAATATGGGACTTTTTGGGACAAGCTTGGACAACTAAAAGCTCTGTATTCAATTATATAAGTTGTGGAAACTTTCCTGCAAAAACAGACATTTGCTGAGTACAAAAAGAAAGATATTTTTACACTAGTGTTTTATTCAGGAAAATTATTGTTCTTATGCTATTGATTACAGGGTCAGTCCACCCCCACACAGGTCCTCAGCACTTGTTTAGTGAAGAGATCCTTCCCCAGTCATATGAACTGAGTAGTTTGACACCAAGAAATTCCACTCTAAAGATTTTCCATTTAAATATACAAAATCTTTCTAGCAAAATAGGAGCAATTTGAGGCTTGGATGGAACAGTACAATTTTGATATAGTAACATTGTCTGAAACTTGGCTAAATAGCAAAATCAACAATAGTGAAATTCATTTGGAAGGATGTAATATTTACAGGCAAGACTGGGTGGAGAAGAGGAAAGGAGGTGTTATGATTATTATTAATTCTAAATTTAAAACACAAGAGACTGACTACTCATAAGGCTATCGGGCTGTAGCTTGGTAACTGTTGATATATTATTATTAAGTTCCGAAAAACACATCACAGTCACATCTGTATACATTCACCTGGCTTACTTGTTAGGGAATTGCAACTAGTAACTGAAGCAAAAAATACATTGTCACAAAATAGGGAATTAATTTTACTTGAGGATTTTAACTGTAATTAGTGACACAAGCAACGTGATAATGTTAAGGATCTATTTCTTGAGTTGGGCATCCTGCAGTTAATTACAGACACTATTAGAATTAATTACAAAACTGGTAGGGGTGCCACATTGGACTGGATTGTGATAACTCATCCTAATAAGATCCTTGAGTGAGGGGTCCTAACAGATTCAATTAGTGACCACTGCCCGGACTTTTGTGAGTGGGCAACTAAAGTAATGGCCTGTAAAGCCCTCCTCATTGTACTGAAACCACGAATTTAAAAAGAGTTAATACTCATAATGAATGAGGCCTATAGAAACACTGATGGGTCCTATTTGGAGACACTGAATGATATCAGTGGTATATTGGACAACTTTGGTGGGCTGCTCACTCAGGTAATAGATAACATTGCCCAAAAAAGAAAATGAGAATCAGGGCCAAAAAAACAAATGGATTACTACTTCTGAGCTTTTGGAAGTGATGAGACAAAGAGACAGAATGTGGGAAAAATATAAGGTGGGCAGGGATTCAGTTACATTACAGAAATGCTAATCCCTACAAAAAAAGCGTAAATCTGAATCAGTTTTTTTTAAATATCTGAACAGTTTAATTTCCTTGGGGATCACAAAAAAACTTGGCAAACAAATTACCTATTAGGGAGGAAATCAAATTAAGGTAGTATTTCATTGCTTGATGGAAACAATCTGATTAGCGATCCCTCTTTTCCGGCTGGGATGTTTAATAATTATTTGGTGATTTGGATACTCTGAGGACCAATTTCAACATAACAAGTTCAATTATTGACCATCTTAGAAACAATAGTATTAATCACACTAAATTTGTTGGGGGGGGGGATTGCCACACCTGATTTGGTTAGAAACTATGTTTTGAAATATGACCCTGATCCCTATAGTGGTCCTGAAAATATAGATTTTAGGCTAATTTGGTTGGGAATTAATGAACTGGCCTCTCCCATCATATATTTATTTAATTACTCTTTGTGCAATGGTGTTTTTCCCAAGCATTGGAGACTTGCAACTATAAAGTCCATATTTAAATCTGGCAATAGGGAATGTATTTCCAACTACTGTCCTATTTCTTTACTGGCTCTCCTTTATCAAAAATTCAGGATAGAATTATTTTCAAATAACTGACTATTTGGAAAAATATGATTTAATGATAAGTTTACAACATGGTCTTAGATCAAAGCATAATATAGAGATGACCTTGGTGTGGTTCACAAGCTGCACGCTGAGTGCCCTTGATAAGGGGTACTCTGTCCCAGCAGTATTTGTGGACCTTACCAAGGCCTTTGCCCTTGTAGATCATGGCCTGTTGTTAGACTCTCTTTTAGAATTACATTTTTCGAATAATGTTATAGAGAGGTTTGATAACTATTTGGGTAAGAGAAGGCACAGAACAAAAATCTTAGAAAGCATCTCAGATTCTCTGCAGATTAAATGTGGGGTGCTACAGGGCTCAATTTTGAGCCCACTTCTTTATTCATTATTTATGAATTTTGCCTCCCTTACTTGCAAAGAATCTGAGATGACTCTCTATGCAGATGATGCAGTCTTTTTTAATGATGCAACACAGTCTGACGATGCTCTGATTACTGTGCAAAATGATTTAAATTCTTTTCAGGAATGGCTTCTGTCAAGGCATATGGTGTTAAACACTAAAAAACAAAGGATGTGGTCTTTTCAGGACCACTTAAAGTAAGAGAACTGAATCCCTTGATAGTATATTTAAAAGGAGAACCTATTGAAGTAGTTAAAAGTTTTAAATATTTGGGAATTATTTTGGACAAAAACCTATCCTTTGAACTTCATGTCAAAAATGTCATCACATTGGTTCATCAGAGATCAGGGCTTTTGTTAAGAGTACAAACCCATCTTGTCTCTGAGTTTCTTAGACTATCAATACACAATTTTTTATTTAGTGTTTTTGATTACAAGTTAAGTGTGTATTTGGCCACTAGAAACAAAATGTTTGATAAGTTTTGCAAATAACTTTGCACTAAGATTTATGACTAATTTATCAAGTACGACCCATCACTGTAATTTGTTAAGGATACTGCTTGTTTATCATTTGAAAATAAAGCCAATTTAAAGATGGGCACCATGTTACATTAAGGAACATTACGTCAGCAACCTCAGACAGTTCTATCATTATTTCCCAGAGCTGTGCATTTGCAATGGACTAGATCCCAGAGTAAATATGTGTATAAAATTCCCTCTTTTTTTTAAGTGATTAGGCAAAAGTCAGTATTAGGTAGGGTAACTAGGAAGGGGAAATTGTTTAACCGGGAGAGGCACACTAAGTCGAGGCTTGATTCCAGGCACGACCTGGGAGCACAAGTAAGTTAAGTGAATTGCTCAGGGTCACACAGTATGTAAGTAGGGACTGTGGGATTCAAACCCAGGTCTTCAGGTTTGCAGCTCAGAGCCCTAAACCGCTGTGCTATACTGCCTCCTCAAGACTAGATTTTATAACTCTATACCCAATGAAATTGCCAATTGTGCAAACATTAGAACATTTAGTACTAAACTTAAACATTGGTTGTTAAGGAATGAATGTACATGCACTTAATGTCTGTTGTTTGTTTCATTATTATAAAATGGCAGGGGAAAATCCAGTAATCTGATTGGCTCTTGGCCATGTGTAAAATATGTTTTATACATGGTAAAAAATAGTTCTGTCCAACAGTGAAGTGTCCAGAGCCATGATCAATGGGCATTTGTAACACTGGCATTTCAATCAGTCCTCTACAACCAGAACTGATCATCCATGACTAACATGACTGCTACCATTACACTGTAAAAAACCTTCAAATGGGTCCTATAAAGAAAACTACCTTGAATAAAAAAGAAAACAAAATTAAATGTTGCTTCCATGATCATTACACTTTCCTCACACACATAAACCGATCAGAAACATTAACTATTGTTTACAGTTTTCACTACAACTGCTTCTTTGCTGACAATGAAAAATCACCCTTCTATCTTTGCCTGCTCATCAGGAAAATCCCTTCTGCTTGCCAAGACATTAAGATAATTGAGTCTCTGGCTGTAACTGAGGCTTTGTGTGTGTGTGTGTGTGTGTGTACAGTATGGTAGGCGAGAAACATCCTGACAGTAGAAATTAGAGAATTTTAAATTCATGTATTCCTATGAGAAACATTCCATGATAAACGTTTCATATCTTGAATCTTGATGCCAGCAAAGAACAAACTTTGTCCAGCAGTAATACAATGACATCATCTACATAGAAACATAGAATTTGACAGCAGATAAGGACCGCTTGGCCCACCCAGTCTGCCCATTTCCCTACCTAATGGATAAGCTGCAGATCCTAGTTAACCAGCAGCCTACTTCTTCCTACCCCCAACCCCTAGAATTGCCTTATGACTGTCCCATGCATGCTTGAATTCCACCACTGTTTTTGACTCCACAACCTCCTCCGGAAGGCCATTCCATGCATCCACAACCCTCTCTGTGAAAATATACTTCCTTAAATTACCTCTGAGCCACCCCCCCATCTTCAAATTGTGCCCTCTTGTTCTTGCACACCTCTTTTTTTGAAAGATGCTACCCTCTTGGACTTTGCTGATTCCCTTGAGGTACTTAAGTTTCTATCATGTCCCCCTCCTTTCTCGAGGCTATACATATTAAGCTCCTTAAGCTCTCTTCATATGTCTTCCGTGCAGACCCTGAACCATTTTAGTTGCCTCCTCTGACAGCTTCCATCCTGTCTATCTCTTTACGGAAATTGGGTCTCCAAAACTGCACGCAGTACTCCAGATGGGGTCAGACCATCTGTCTGTACAGAGGGATGATAACTTCCTGTTTTCTACTGGTGATGCCTCTCCCTATGCATCCCAGTATCCCCCCAGCCCTCCATGCTGCCCTTTCACATTGTTTGCCTACCTTTAGGTCATCTGATATGACTACCCCCAGGTCCCTTTCCATTTTTGTTGTTGTTAGTATCTCATCCCCCATTGTGTACTCTTCCCCTGGGTTTTTGTTTCCCAGGTGCATTACCTTGCACTTTAGCATTGAATCTAAGCTGCCACATTTGACCATTCCTCTAACCTTGCCAAGTCCCTCTCATCCTTTCCACCCCACCTTGTGCATCAACTCTGTTGCAGATCTTTGTGTCATCTGCAAAGAGACATACTTTTCCTTCCAGTCCCTCTGCAATGTCACTTATAAAGACATTAAAGAGGACCGGTCCTAATACTGAACCCTGTAGTACCCCACTAGTAACCCCTTTCTTCAGAGTGGACTCCATTTACTATTACTCTCTGTGTCCTATTCTCCAGCCAATTTTTACCCAGGCTGTCATCTTAGGACCCACTCCCAGGCTGGCTAACTTGTATATTAATCTTTTGTGTGGGACTGTGTCAAATGCCTTGCTAAAGTCTTGGTAGGCCATGTCCACAGCCCCTCCCTGATCTACTACTTTGGTCACCCAGTCAAAGAAATCTATCAGATTTGTCTGGCATGACCTTCCCGCTGTGAATCCATGTTGCCTTGGGTCCTGTGTCCCTCTAGCCTCTAGATACTCGACAGTTCTTTCCTTCAGAAGTGATTCCATCATTTTCCCTACCACTGAGGTTAAACTAACAGGTCTGTAGTTTCCTGCTTCTGCCTTGCTCCCACTTTTGTGAAGGGGAATCACATCTGCCCTCCTCCAGTCCTCAGGTACCACCCCATCCTCCCATGATTTGTTGAAGAGGGTAGTCTGTTGTGTCATTAGTTCTACCCTTAGTTCTTTTAGAATTCTGGGATGAATCCCATCAGGCCCCATTGCTTTGTCCACCTTCAGTTTTAAGAGTTCTTTCAGAACCCTTTCTTCTGTAGATGGGCTGGTATCAACTTCTGTATCCAGAGTGTCTCTACTGTTTGTTTTAGGTACCTCCCCCTCTTCCTTTGTAAATACCGAGCAAAAATATTTGTTTAGTATCTCTGCCTTTTCACAGTCTCCTCTGCCCACCCTCCTCCCTCCCTTTATTAAGCCTCACTATCCCTCCCTTGGTCTTCCTTCACCCCTGATGTACCTATAAAAGGTTTTATCCTCCTCTTAACTGAGTTGGCTATCTTTTCCTCAGTTTGGGCCTTTGCTGTTCTGACTGCCTTCCCAGCTTCCTTTTGCTTTAACTGATACAGTTCTCTGTCCTGCTCTTTCTGTGATTCCTTGTACTTCCTGAATGCTTTCTTTTTCTCTTGAACCTTCACTGCTACTTCCTTTGAGAACCATAGTGGTTTCTTACAGCATTTCATTTTATTTGCTTCACACAAAGACTTGTTACCTCTGTGATGGCAGTTTTTATTATTCCCCATTGTTCTTCCACCCCTCCTTCCTGCCCATTTGCTAGTGCATTCCTTAGGCACTCACCCATTTTGGCAAAGTCAGCCCTCCTAAAGTCCAGTACTTTTGCCTTTGTATGGCTTGACTCCATTGCTGTGTTTATTGTGAACCATACTGTTCGATGGTCTCTAGTTCCCAGATGGCTACCCACTTCTACATCTGTGATCCTCTCTTCATCTCCATTTGAGAGAACCAGGTCTAAGATTGCTCTCCTCGGAGGGCTCCAATACTAGTTGTCTAAGGCATGCCCCTGTAGGGCATCTAGAATAACCCCACTCTTCAAGTGGCTGCTGCAACTGCACTCCAGTTAACATCTGGCATATTCACATCACCCATCAGCAATATCTCCATTTTCTGCCATTCTAAGTATACTCTCTATCATTTCCTTGTCCATTTCCTCCCCCTGAGAAGGGGGTCTGTATACAACCCCTGTGCGGATTGTGGTGCCATTGCCGGTCTCCAAATTTACCCACAGTGCTTCTTCTCCTCCCTGTTTACCCTTTTGTTCTGTTGCTTTGATTCCTTCCCTTATGTAAAGAGCTACTCCTCCTCCTCTTTTACCCTCCCTGTCCCTCCTGTAGATAGTGTATCCTGGTATGTTTACATCCCAGTCATGGTTTTGTGTGTACCATGTTTCTGTGACTGCCACGATATCCAGACGTTCCTCCTCCATCAAGGCCACTAATTCAGGAAGCTTGTTACTCAGACTATGGGCATTGGTACTCATTGCTCTCCATTTCTTGATGGCTTTACCTTCTGTTGCATCATTCCCCACTGACCTTTCTACCTCGGTCTTTGACATCATTTGCAGTGGTGGAAGGACTATTTTATTATAAATGCACACAAGTAAATTTACTGTTTCTACATATAAACGTACTTTTCCCAACTGTAAAAACTAAGGAAAAAAAGGAGCCCATTTTATAAGCACAATAAGCCACTCTGGGGTTTGTACAAAACAGATTTTACCACATGTCCAGTGGCGGAAGTCACTCAGCCTGTGGCTTTGTGCTTCACCATGCCCCTGGCTGTGTGGTAAAATATGTTTTATACACACCTTGTCGTGCCTTATTGCTTATGTATTGACATCATTTATATACAATGTTCTTTTGGGTCCATACTGTGTTCTTATTATATGACTTTTTTTTTAAACTTGTCACTTGTGAAAATGGGCAAAATTGCTCATCAGCTAACAAGTATAAAAAATTAAAATGAAAAAAATGAAACCTCGCCATCCGTCCATACACAGGTATTCCTGCACCCCCTCTTCTCTCCATACTTACATATTTCTGAACCCCCTGCTCTCTCCATACTTGCATATTCCTGCACCCACTGTTCTCTCCATACTTGCATATTCCTGCACCCACTGTTCTCTCCATACCTGCATATTCCTGCACCCACTGTTCTCTCCATACTTACATATTCCTACCCCATTGTCTCCATACTTGCATATTCACCCACTGTTCTTGCTGTACTTATATTTCTGCACTTACTGTTCTCCCCATATGCCAGTGCCCCTATTGTCGCCAACGGTATATATTCATGCACCAGCTGTTCAAGTCATGCAAACACATTCATGCACCTAATGTTCTCTGCATATTTACACATTCCTGTTCCCCTGTTCTACACACTTACATATTCCTGCACACGCTGTTCTACTGATATTTACACACTCCTGCACTCTTTTTCTCAACATACTTATTTATTCCTGCACCCCATGTTCTCACCTCACTTACACATTACTGCCCCATTCTCTCTATACCTACATATACCTGCATGACCTATTTTCTCCATACTTACGTATTCCAGTACCCCATTCTCTCCTTACATATTTCTGCACCTCCTGTTCTAGTCATTCATACATATTCTTGCACTCTCTGTTCACTCCATACTTACATATTCTTCCACTCCCTGTTCACTCCATATTTACACATTCCTAACACCCCGTTTTACATACTTACAGATTCCTGCACCCCTGTTGTCACCATACTTACATATTCTTGCACTGCCCGTTCTTTCCATACTTATATATTCCTGTACTCCCTTTTTTCTCACTTACTCCTGCACTCCTGTTCTAGCCACACGAACATATTCTTGCACTCCCTGTTCCCTCCATATTTATAGATTCCTACACCAGTATTCTCTCCATACATTCAAATTCCTACACTAGCTGTTCTGTCCATAGTTCCATATTCCTGCACCCAATGTTCTCTCAATACCTACATATTTCTGCACCCCCTTGTTCTACACATACTAACATATTCCTGCACTCCAGTTCTCTCAATACCTACACATTCCTGCACCTCTGTTCTGCACATACTTACAGATTCCTGCACTCTTGTTCTCAACAGACTTACATATTCCTGTACCCAGTGTTTGTGCCATACCTACATATTCCCGCACCCCATGGTCTTGCCATACTTATATATTCCTGACTCCCCCATTCTCTCCATACTTACATATTGCCACATGCTCTGTTCTCTCAATACTTATATATTCCTTCAACCCATGTTTTCTCCATATTTACATATTCCTACACACCCTGTTCTTTCCATAGACTTACTGTATGTATTGCTACATCCCGTTCTCTCCATACTTACATATTCCTGCACCATGTTCTCTCCATACTTACATATTTCTCCACCCTGTTTTCTCTCCTACTTACATATTTATGCACTCTCTTTTCTCTCCATACTTACATATTCATGCACTCGCTGTTCCCTTCATACTCACATCTTCCTGCACATCATGTTCTTTTCATACATGCATATTCCTGCACCCTGTTCTCTCCTTGCCTACATATTCCTGCATCCCTGTTCTCTCCTTGCCTACATATTCCTGCACCTCTGTTCTCTACATACTTATGTATTTCTGCACTCCTCTTAACTGCATACTTACATATTCCTACCCCGTTCTCTCCATACTTACATATGCCTGTGCTCCTTGTTCTCTCTCTGTACTTATTATTCCTGCACCTTCCTGTTCTCTCTATATTTACAAATTACTGGACCCTCCGTTCTCTCCATACTTTCATATTCCTGCAACTCATGTTCATCTGTATTAGAGCTGTGAATATAATATCCTGCCAACAGAATGCCCATGGAATTACCATTCAGATCACATAGAATGTCATGGACTTTGTGCCAAAATTAACATTTCAGTTATTTCCCTCTAATTTTAAAACATCCAAATTTAATCAGATTTGAAACATTTATTAAATTAAGTGGTGATGTGTGCTTTGTGAATTATAAATTCCACAAAAATAATTCTGGATGCTTAATCTATATGCTACCATAAATATTTGAGACAATGTTACCAATAATTTTTGTTTGTTTTTTTCCTTTCTAAATTTTAAACTGCTAAACCAATTTATCCAGTTGTGTTAGATGCCAGGATACAGTGACATCAGGGCAGGATTCACAAAGAGACGTGCCGGTGCATCCCCGGGTTGTGCACTGGTACAGTTCTGGCAGGGGGCCAATGAGCCGGCACATCTGCATACCACCCACAATGATATGTGGCACATCTGGAGGGGCAGTGAAGGGGGCATGCCCATGTATATGGCATGCAGCTCCATTCACAGCCAGACCAGGAGGCACAACTGTGGGGCAAGTCTAGAGATGTACCTCCCAGGGATAATACAACAAGTAGATTTATGTTGCCTGCCACCCACAGGCAGGCTGCCGTAATGCAGACAGCAGCATGGCAGCCTGCCCACCCTGGCAGTCCAGTGTGCCCCTCCACATCTCTGGAAAATTGCAGCCCCATGAAGCAGTAAAGTTCCTCCATTACGGTGCTGCTCCCTGTGGCAATAAAGTTCATACTGAGGAAGACTTGGGGCCAGCAGGCAAGTGCCCATATGTGCTCCTTATATACATGTAATAATATTTTGGGATGTTCCCATTCAGCAGATGCTGATCCATTCTCGATTTAAAAATAGATTTATTTTTACTTATGACTACATTTTCAGGTAATGCATTGACAATTCTTGTTGTATAGAGATATTTTCTCTTATGCGTCCCTGTAACTGTAATGGATGTCCTGTTATATTACATCCATCCTGTTTAAAGGTGATTCCTAATCATTTAACAGTCTGTAATCCTGCATAGTTTTTAATTTTTTTTGAGCCAAGAACTCTTTTACAGAGGTTCCACATCAAGTCACAAGACTAGCAAATTACAATGGTTTCAGTAATTAGTACAACATGAGGAAAGTAATTATATATTTTTATTTATTTATTTAAAATTTGGTGACCGGGTAGGCCCACTGAAACATAGAAACATAGAAACATAGAAGTTGATGGCAGATAAGGACCGCAAGGCCCATCCAGTCTGCCCATTTCTTTTTCTACCTTATAAATGTGCCATCGGCCTTTGCTCTGTCAGTGGCCTATCTATTCATAGTCATTTGTATTGCTCCCTTATGCATATCCCATGCCTGTTTGAAGCCCTGCACTGTATTCATAGCCACCACTTCTTGTGGTAAGCCATTCCATGCATCCACCACCCTTTCTGTGAAAAAGAATTTCCTCACATTCCCCTTAATCGGCCTCCTCTAATCTCATGTTGTGTCCTCTTGTCCTGCTATTTTCTTATATTTAAACATGTTAGACTCTTTCACCTTGTTTATGCCCTTAAGGTGTTTGAATGCCTCGATCATATCACCTCTCTCCTCCTTTGCTCAAGGGTACATATTGAGCTCTGTTAATCTGTCCTCATATGTCTTCTGATGCAGTCCCTGCACCATTTTGGTTGCCCTTCTCTGGACTGCCTCAATTTGGTTAATGTCCTTGTGAAGGTGTGGCCTCCAATACTGCACGCAGTACTCCAGATGGGGCCTAACCAGTGTCTTGTACAGAGGGATTATTACCTCCCTCTTACGGCTTGTGATACCCCTACTAATACACCCTAACACCCCCCTAGCCTTACCTACTGCTTTAGAGGTCTGCTTGGATGATTTTAGGTCATCAGTGATGATGATGCCCAAGTCTCTTTCTTCCTTTGTGACTGCTAGCAACTCCCCTCCCAGCCTATAGGTGGCTTCAGGGTTTCTCTTCCCTATGTGCATGATTTTGCACTCTTTGCATTAAATCCCAGTTACCACTCTTCGACCATTCTGCTAGTTTATCCAGATCTCTTCTCATTCTGCCCACCCCATCTGGATCATCTACTCTGTTGCAGATCTTGGTGTCATCTGCAAACAGACAAGCCTTACCCTCTAGTCCATCTGCAAGGTCACTAATGAAGATGTTGAAGAGGACTGGCCCCAGGACTGATCCCTGAGGTACCCACTTGTGACTTGCATCTCTTCTGACTGTATACCATTTACCACCACTCTCTGTTTTCTGCCCGTCAACCAGTTTGCCACCCAGTTGACCAACTTCTGACCCACCCCGAGCCTACCCAGCTTATTTATCAATCTCTATGTGGAACAGTGTCAAAAGCTTTGCTGAAGTCAAGGTAGGCGACATCAACTGCTCCCCTTGGTCCACTACTCTGGTTACCCAGTCAAAGAAATCTATGAGATTAGTTTGACAGGACCTTCCTTTGTAAACCCATGCTGTCTTGGATCCTGTGCCCTATGGATTCCAGGTGTTGCACTATCCTTTCCTTAAGGAGTGCCTCCATAATCTTGCCCACTACTGAGGTAAGACTGACCGGTCTGTAGTTCCCCGCCTCCTCCTGCTACACTCTTGCGGAGCGGGATCACATGAGCCCTTCCAGTCTTCTGGGGACCTCTCCTGTGCTCAGAGACTCACTAAACAATTCTGCTAATGGCTCTGCTAGTTCCTCCTTTAGCTCCTTAAGTACCCTGGGATGTATGCCATCAGGTCCCATTGCCTTATCCACCCTGAGCTTAGCAAGCTCTTGTAGGACCCTCTTTTTTGTGAAGGGAGTAGTGCCTCCTCCCCTGTGTCCATGATGTTGAGCTGTGGCCTGCCCTACCTTCTCTTCAGTAAATACTGAGCAAAAGTATCTATTTAGGATAGATGCCTTACAGGGTCCTCCTCCTCACATGCTCCCTTTTCTCATTAAGCTTAGCAATACCCCTCTGGATTTTCTCCTTTCACTAATGTATCTATAGAAAGTCTTGTCACCTTCTTTACTGTTCGTGCTAGTGTTTCCTCAGTTTGGGACTTTGCCTGCCTTACTGCCTTACCTGCTTCCCTTAGGGCAGTTTGGTATGCCTCCCTATCTTCATCCGCTGTGTTCCTTTATATTTCCTGAAGGCCACCTTTTGGCTCTGACCTTTCTGCTACTGTATTTGAGAACCAAAGTGGTTTCCTTCTTCTTTGCACTTCCTTTTCTGCCTAACACAATGGGATGTTGCTTCAAGTATTGCATCCTTAATGCTTGCCCACTTTTCCTGTACCCCTCACCTGTGTTTCTTTTTGCCAGGCTAGCTTAACTCTGTTGGCCATCTTATCAAAGTCAGCTCCTCTGATGTCCCATATTTTTGCCTTGGAATGGATGATTTAGATGTAGTAGCCAAATTGAACCATACCATGTGATGGTCACTGGCCCCAGGTGACCTTCTACCTGGAGATCTGTGATCCCTTCTTTGTTAGTCAGTACTAGATTTAGGATAGCCCTGTCTCTGTGGGTTGCTGTACCAGTTGTTTGAGGCCTTCCTGCAGGGAATCCACTATGAGTCTAGTTCTGCAGATGTTCCTGCTGGTATTGACCAATCTGTATCTGGCATGTTGAAGTCTCCCATTATCAGAACCTCCCCTTTAGCTGTCATGTTTTGTATATCTTCTAACAGTAATGTGTCTATGTCCTCCCTCTGGTCTGGGGGCCTGTAGACAACCCCAGTTCTTATGGCTGTCCCATTTCCTGTTTCCAGGGTGACCCACAGTTCTTCTGACTCCTTATGTGTATTCTGAATTTCTGTAGCTTTGATATTTTCAGTAACATACAGGGCCACTCCTCCCCCCCTTTTTGCACCTCGGTCTCTTCTGAACAATACATAGCCAGGTACTGAAGTCTCCCAAGTGTGGTTACTGGTAAACCATGTCTCACTAATTGCTACTATGTCCAGTTTAGCCTCTGACATTATTGCCTGCAGGTCTGGGATCTTATTTCCCAGGCTGTGAGCATTTGTGTACATGATTTTCCATTGGCCAGATTTTGGTGTGTTAGTTGTTGGGTGAAGTTTGGCATTACTCCTGTGCATTGTATGGGGAGACAAACCTTTTTTCTTACCTGGTGATGCAAATGAACGGCAAACATGTTGAATTCCTGTTTGACCACTAGCTGAGGGGAGGGTGTTCTTCCCATTCGACGTATGGGGTGCTGCACCCCTCTCCCCATTTGCTAGTTTAAATATTCTGCAAAGACGTCAAACTTCTGCCCCAATGCACTGACTCCTCTTTAGTCAGATGCAGTCCATCAAATTTAAAGAACTTTCTCCCAGAACTGTTGCCAGTTCCCTACAAATCTGTGTCCTTTTCCTGGCACCAGTCCTTGAGCCACGTGTTTAGCTCCCCATCTCCCTTCTCTGACCTTCTGTCCATCTGCTCCCTCTCCCAGACTGGCAGGATCTCAGAGAAGGAGATGCCGGATGAAATAGATGATAGTTTGTTACCCAGCCTAGTCAGGTGTTCCTTGGTCTCCACAACTGACCGGCTGGCGAGATCATTAGTCCCTATGTGTACTAGGACATCAATGTTTTCTCCTGCTTTGTGAACAACTTTAGCAATGCGGTCAGTGTCTCTCCATGCTGATGTACCTGGGAGACATCTGACCATCACCCCTGGCTGGAGATGGGTATCAACTCCCCGAATCATGGAGTCTCCTATGATCAGAAGTTTTTTGGATTTCCTTTGTGCTTGTTTTGTTTTGGTTCCTGATTTGGGTGAGTTTTGTTGTGTTAGCTCCTGTGCCGCAGTGTTCTGCTCTGCAGTGTCTTATGCTCTTTATTTGATTTCAGAGATAGAGGCAGATACCTGTTTGTAGTGTTTATATGGTTTTGGAGGTAATGTGTTGGAGAGCAGAGAGTGATGGAGCACCTGATTTGCTCCTCCTAACCACCTGCCAACCTCCTGGACCAACTACCCTCTGCGGTCGAGATTTTTCTGTTGGATGCTGGGGAAATGGCAGGTGGTTCTTATAATGTATTTCCTCTTCAATATGAAATTTGAGGTGTGCAATCTCTGCCCATGCTGCCCGGAGCTGAGCCCTAAGATCTCCAAAGGCCCAGCATGTGGACAGTGTCCTAATCCTGTAAGACTGTCCTTCTGAAAATTGTTCCACAGTACCTGCAGTTAATGAAATCCATTCCAAATAAGTTGCTGGATTTGTAACCTAGTCAGAGTAATTAGAAGGAAAAAAATGCAAGTAATGGTTTAATTGTGCTTTGTTTAACTTGTTATAACAAGTTAAATTACTAGTGCCCTGTAAATGAGATCACCTTGTGGAGGCTCCACTGATCCGCCCTTCCTGCTCTGCCACAGGAAATGTCACAACTGTGGTACCCTATAAAGGAGTGTAGCGTGGGGTGGTTGGGGATGGGGGGGGTGGCTGGGCCCTTCCCTGCCTAAAAGAAGAACCACGGACAAAAGAACAAGGAGGTAAGAGCAGAAACAATCAGTCAATAACAAATGCAGTAACCCTGAAAGCTTATCCTAATGTTAGATAAAACTGTAAAACCTGTAAGCACCACCTGTAATAATTTCAGAGAAGATATCGCTGTAAGAAACACTTTGCTCCAGAGAAATAAAGCAGTAACAGAAGATATACCTTGCAAAGACAATTTGAATCAGAAGATTACAGGAGTAATCTGTTAGCACACACCTGTAGGCACACCTTGTAATAATGCAGAAGAAGGTATACCAGCAACAACAATTTGAATCAGAGAAAAAATAAAGCAATGAAATGTTAGCAACAAACAGTATGCAATCCTGTGAGTAAAAATAAAACACCACCACACAGTAAATCTGCTTAGCCAAACTCAATCTTAATCCTTCTCCCTTGCTCTGGTAAGTTTCTCTACTCTGCCTTTCAAGCAGTCTTAGAAGGAAAAAGCTCAGGTGAAGCTAGGTGCCTTGGCCCAGCAAACCAAGTCTTCTACCTCCAAGATATCAACTAACCTGACTTTTAACCCTTCTTTCTGTTGGAAATTACTGACAGTTTGCCAGCTCCACCCCCACATACCACCTAATCCTTTGGAAGAGCTGTGGGAGGAAAAGCAATTAGCTCCTTCAATGTGAAGGAGACTGAAACACCTCTGAGACAACAAACCTTTTCAACAAACAAGAATAAAATAAACACAGTGTCAAACAATAATTTTGCTTAGCCAATGATAAAAAGTCACAAAATGTAAGCTCCACCTGTAATACAGTAATTTCAGAGAAGATATCGCTGTAAGAAACACTTTGCTCCAGAGAAAAATAAAGCAGTAACTGAAGATATACCTTGCAAAGACAATTTGAATCAGAAGATTACAGGAGTAATCTGTTAGATACACCTGTAGGCACACCTTGTAATACTGCAGAAGAAGGTATACCAGCAACAACAATTTGAATCAGAGAAAAATAAAGCAATGAAATGTTAGCAACAAACAGTAGCAATCCCTGTGAGTAAAAAATTAAAACACCACCACACAGTAAATCTGCTTAGCCAAACTCAATCTTAATCCTTCTCCCTTGCTCTGGTAAGTTTCTCTACTCTACTCTGCCTTTCAAGCAGTCTTAGAAGGAAAAAGCTCAGGTGAAGCTAGGTGCCTTGGCCAGCAAACCAAGTCTTCTACCTGAGCCCCGAAGGTCCCTTTTTCAGGGGTGACCCGGGATAACAATACATATTTTCATACAGAGAAAGACTTGGGTTACAGAGTAGTTTCAGGTGTGTGAGCAGGTTACAGCCATGGTTATCATCATGCATCAGTCCTTACAAATATGTTGACAGTGGAATTAACAAAAGGTGCAGAAGAAATGTAATTTTACATGGTAAACTCATTGTTTACTACTGGCATTACATAAACAAAGGAACAATATGGCAAGATAAATACTGTGTCAAGTGCAGCCAGTGGCCTTGTCTGAAGAAGGGTGAAAGGGATTACAAGGAGAGAAGGACAGGGGGTGAATTGGGGAGTGGAAGGAGCAAAATAAGAGCAAAGAGAGAGAGATTCCACAATGAAGCTTATGCAGGAAAGACCCACTGGGGCACAGGTAGAGGGAGAGAACAAGGTGAGGAAACAGAGGAGGGGGGAAGTAGGAGTAGAGGGGTAAAGGAAGGGGGGATGAGGTAGGATAAAAAAGGGCAGGAAATTGAACAGGACTCCCCCTCCCCACCCCAAGCTGAATGCACTGGTCAACAGCAAAAAAGAAAGCATCTCCAGCTCCCGCTGTGCACATGCTGTTAATAACTTCCAAACAAAAAATGCACAGCACAAGCCCTCCGAGATAAATAAAGAGTTTACTCACAGTACAGGAGTCAACAAGAAACAGTGCCATACAAGGTGATGACAAGCTCCTTCACCCAATAGAGAGGGCCTTCTCTATTGTGTGAGGGAGCTTGTCATCACCTTGTATGGCACTGTTTTGTTGACTCCTGTACTGTGAGTAAACTCTTTATCTCCGAGTGCTTGTGCTGTGCTTTTTTGTCTGAATGCACCAGTGCCAGCAGTCCAAAGGACACCATAACTCAGCAAACCATCCACCCCCCACCAACTGAGGCACCCCTGCCCTCCCTTATCCCTCATCCCAGCATCTTCCCACTGTCAGCAGGCAGCTAACCACCGACAGAGCTGTCTGTGGACACCAGCTACTGTGCATCCTGCAGTCCACTGGTGGACCCTGTCGACCAATGGGCTTGCAGTGTGTACAGTACGCTGTCATTCACAAAGTTTCTCACATTTCTCCTGAGCCATCTCCCTTTATCTTCAGATTGTGCCTCCTTGTTCTTGCACATCTCTTTTTCTGAAAGATGCTACCCTCTTGAACTTTGTTGATTCCCTTGAGGTACTCACGTGTTTCTATTATGTCCATCCTATCCCTCCTTTCCTCGAGAGTATACATATTATGTTAGAAGTATGGCTTAGAAACATAGAAATTGTCAGCAGATAAGGATCGCTAGGCCCATCCAGTCTGCCCATAGGCCCTATACATTGTAAGTGGCCACTGACCCTATGTGATCAATGGCTTTTCATGACTTTCTCATTTAACTAGCTCCCCATCAGCTACCTGCACGTTGGCTGGGCTCACACCTTAGCTAAGCCAATTTTAGGTTGATGCACCCTGTAAAGGTAAGTCATTTGAGGCAGAGGTAGTTTAGAGTAAGACCCAGCTGACTGGTGGTCTACCTCAATGTTGGTAGCTGGGTGATTTCACAGCAAGACCCTGAGGCGAATACTAATACACCCCCCCCACTCCTTTTGAAATCTAAACAGTAAATTGTCAATCCAGGCTGAATAAATATATGTTTATTGTTACACTGGGGGAGTCAGGGTGTACTCTGACTCCCTTTTGTATGCATATTAAGCTTCTTTAGTCTCTCTCTTTGAATAGCTTCTGGTGCAGACCCTGCACCATTTTAGTTGCCCTCCCCTGGTCTGCCTCCATCCTGTCTATGTCCTTGCAGAGATGGGGTCACCACAACTAAACAATCCTTTACTGATGGAGTCACTTTAAAACTCAACGTACCTGCGGCTAAAGTGGCAGAATATGAGATAGACTTTACATGGTATATAATATGTCAGAAAAAACACAAATGAGCCACTAGTGGAGAAATCCAGTGCATACTTAAATTTACCAGGTATAAATTGGGAAACACTTCAGTTTAATACTGTACTGGAGCTACGCTATCTGGAAATCTGTTTGCTAGCTGGGATGGACCAGTTTGTTACTTCCAATACTAGAGAAAACCATATTTTAGACCTTGTTCTAAGTAATCTATCTGACAATATAAATTTTTGCAAGGTTCTCCCACCTCTTGGGCCCAGTGATCATTCCATGGTTTGTTTTTCCCTTGATTTTTCAGTACAAACTACTAGAAGTAAGACAGTTAAATATAATTATAATAAGGCTGATTTTTGACAGCATGAAATTATATTTAAGCACATGGAACTGAGAATAAGATTTCCTGGATAAATCCTTAGATTCAATGTGGGACCTCTTGGCAAATAAGATACTGTTTTTAATCGAGAACTTTGTCCCCCCGGTTAAGGCTACAGAAGGCAATTCTAGGATTGTACCTAAATGGATGATAAAACCGGTGCAGCATCTGATTAAAAATAAAAATAAGGCTTATCACAGGGCAAACAGATCTGATAGTAGTATATGCTGGGATATTTATAAAGATCTCTTAAAACAGTCAAAAAAAATGTATACATGATGCAAAAAAAGTATGAGTTGAGTCTGGCTGTTAAGGTCCAAAATAATTATAAATCCTTCTATGCATATATTAATGATAAGAAGGGTGCCTGTTGTGCTATAGGCTCACTATCTGCAACAGAAGGTAGTATGGTCACTGACCAATTCCACTTAGCCCAAATGTATAATACATTTTTTATTTCAGTTTTTAACAATAAAACCTCTCCAACTTTACCCCATTTAGCAGCTGATCTTGACACTAGCTATTTGTGTATTAGAGAGGAAATTCTTAAAAGACTACGAAAAATAAACCCTAACAAATTTCAAGGCCTGGATGGAATACATCCCAGAATAGTTAAGGAAATGGCAGATTTTCTGGCAGGTCTGACAGCTTTCAAAGATCACTGGACAAGGGGTATGTCAAGAAAGCATGGAGACAGGCTACGGTGGTGCCTATATATATAAAAAGGGTAGTAGACAAGAAGCGTCAAAATATAGGCCAATTAGTTTGACATCCATGCTGGGCAAAATCTTTTGAGGGTATCCTTAAGGATTATATTATTGAGTACCTTCAAATTACTGATAAGATGGATCCAGTACAGCACGGTTTCACTAGTGGAAGATCATGCCAGACTAATTTACTCGAATTTTATGGACGGGTCAGCAAAGCCATGGAGGAGGGGCAGTCTGCGGATGTGGCATACTTGGATTTCTCAAAGGCATTTGATAAGGTGCCTCATGGAGAACTCGTAGATGCTCTAATTATGCACGGCCTAGATGGCAAAATGACTAGATGGTTGGAAGCATGGTTGGATTCTAGGACACAATCTGTTAGTGTCAATGGTATGCATTCTGCATGGGAGGATGTGACTAGAGGGGTGCCCCAGGGCTCTTTATTGGGTCCCTGTCTATTTAACACATACTGTATATTGCATCAATGTGTGTTAATAATGGAGTTTGAGTATCCAAGTTTGCTGATGACACCAGGGTAGGGTATACAGTGAACAACCAAGCAGATGCTATTCAACTTCAGGAAGCTCTAAATGAACTAGAAATCTGGGCTCTGGATAAAAAATTAACCTATAATGTTGACAAATGCCGTGTTATGCATTTTGGGAAACTGAATAAACACTGGGCATATACACTTGGTGGGCAGATAATGAGTACAGTAGAGCAACAGAGTGACTTGGGCATTATGATCACAAATGATTTAACATTTAAAACACATTGTAATTTGGTCATTAAGAAGTCTAGCGGTATATTGCATTGTATTAATAATAATAATATTTATTTAGTTGAGCGCCTTTCAAAATTTCAAGGCACTGTACAGCAAGAACAAACATAAAACATATTCAATACATTCAATAAAATCAAATACAAACATATATACATATAATAAACATATAACATGTAAAAATAGAGAAGTACTGTTGCCATTGTACACGTCTTTGGTTAGGCCACATTTGGACTACTGTGCACAGTTTTGGCCACCAGGTGGAAGGGCAGAGATAGCACCATTAGGGAGACTCCAGCGGAGGGCAACCTGTAACATACTGGAAGCTAAAGGGCATGATTACCAAACAAGGTTAAAAATTTTGGACCTGTACTCCTTGGAGTTCAGGCGATTATGGGGGGACAAGTATATGATTTATAAATCACTCACTGACTCGGGTCTGTGGGAACTTCTGGGTTTGGAATTTAGGGATTCACCATACACTACTAGAGCCCATCCTCTATAACTGATAGTGAACTGTCCCAGAACTAATAAAAGGAAATCCTGGCTCACCTTAAGGGTGACTAATATCTGGAATAAGTTACCTTTGAAGAATGTAACCAGTGCTAACATGAACATCTTTAAGAATGAGTTGGACAGTTACCTTATTAAGCATAGGATTTGGGGATATTTATGAATTGGCAAGCAAAATGACTATTGTCTACATAGCTCTGTATTACCTATGATACAGCAAACTTTTGGACTGTATAACAGAAAGAGCTTGTTATGGTGATCAAACATATCCTGAAATAAAATGGAGACTTGGTAATAATACAGTGGAAACACTGACATAGAGTGGTGCTTCCTGGCACAGATCTTGCCACCAGAACACAGTTCATACTGGAATGTGCAAACATGCTAATCAAAGTTGTGAAATTGTCTAGTCCTCCTTCCCGGTCAACAGAAACGAAATAAATAAATACAGCTTGCTGATAATGCTTCTTGCAAGAAATGTATTTTTGACAGTCTTCTGTGTTCACATGCCCCCTCACCATTTACATGCTCCCAATCACAACCACATGACAAAAACCTAAGCTTGTTCTGTGATAATGCATTAGGTAAGACCAATCCTTTACACAGGGTTTCTTCAGGTTGAGCTAGGACAGAACTTTGACATGCAGTAGAAATGACACATTTACTGTAAAACTCAGTGTTGCCATTAGCCCTACAGATGCCCATGCTATTGATTTCCAGCATCATTTGCATTGCTGGCCACTCTTGTTAATCATGTTCTCTGTAGACCAAAAGTCGATGACACAGAAGTAGTGAAAATATAGCAGATATAGTTGCAGTATATATTTAAGCAATAATGCACTCCAGGGAGTGTGTTGTGCTGGTATAACGTCACGCCTCAGGTGGTTGAAGCACGAGACCACTGGCCGAGTGCGTTCAACACCAGAGAAGTGATGTTATCCCAGCATGACACACACCCTGGAGTGCATTACTGCTATTATACAATGGGTCGCTGTGGTAAAAAATACAGAAAAGATTGAAAAAAGAAAATTTAAGGCACTTTCACTGCATTTTTGAACTGTGGAAGTATACTTGTTAAAAAAATAGTCCTTTTTTCTCCACTAGGTGGTGAAATTCTGTAGCAGTAGGTTCCCTCTAAGCCCATCTACAGTATATGTTACTGTTTCTCTGCCCCATCTGTGTTTTATGTCTTCTTCTCTCTCTCTCAGTCTGTGTTTTTGTCTCCTATGTGCTTTTGCGCTTTTCTTTTTTAGTTTAATTAGGCATGAATAGAGCTGATCGGCGAGTGACTTGCGGGATCGAGAGACTTATGCTTCACATGCCATTGGTAAAGTCACTGAGTCCTGCTGTTCGTTTGTTTCTTTTTTTACAAAATTAGTTTAGTTTAAATTTGGTGTTGGAAATCACCATTGCATGTGGATTTTGAAACAAATGGCCAACGGAGCAGATGCCTGACAAGGCAGGAGCTGATTGGTGAGTGACTTGCACGGACCAAGAGACTTCATCAGATGTCACTGGTAAAGTCAGTCGGTCCCCACTGTTCAACTTTTTTTTGTAGACAATTACTTTTGTTTAAAAAAACTGTGAGAACCCGCTGTTACTTGCAGATTTTGAAACTAACCAATAACAAAGCTAATAGACATAGAGGAGATCATAAATCAATTCTATCTCAGCAGGAGTCAGTGCCTATTGGGATTAAGCAGACAGATACTTTACTAGAAGCAGGGGGTCTCATTTAAGTTAAAAAACAGATGAACGTCACTGTGTGTTTCTCTGTTTGAGGAAGGGGGCTGTATCAATTAAGCTGGTAAATCAGGAGTAGAGAAGTTAATTGGGGGTGTGGCTTGAGTAGTAGAAAAGCAGCTGTCTCCAATTACAGCTTCCTGCTGTTAGTTTTTGACAGAGGAGAATCTTGCTTTCAGAGCAAGTAACAGCCGACAAAAACTACAGCTTTATTACTAATTGCCCTACTTCCCACCCCTCCACCCTCCCACCCTAAGCCAGTTTAACTTTTATAGCCACTGGATTTGACTGACAACAGGAACTACCTGTTTGACAGCAAGAAGGGAAGGATCACTAAGACACATTAGTTTCATCAACCTTGAAGGAAACAAAAAAATAGCTCTTTCTCCCCCTGGCTGCCAGAAGTCTGAATCCGAGCAAGGAAGGAGGAGGAGATTACTGATGACTATAGGAAGTTCCTGTCCCAGAGCAGGAAATGTGAGAGTTGTAAGGGCACATAGGCAGTAGGAACGTAGGTGTAAAAATACATAGAGGGAGGAGAGAGTAAGCATACAAAGCAACAGGAGAGTGGACACAAAATAAGTTATAATAGGAGTGGTGCAGTGCAATGGCTGTGGGGTGGCAGTATTCCAGGAGACATTCTGGAGTCTTCGATGTTGCCCTATTTGAAGGGTCTGAGGGAGGAGTTTGCCCATCTACAGGCTGACCTGGCTAGGATTCATGAAACTTCTTCTCCCACCCACGGACCAACAGAGCCACTGCCGCTGCCTCATAAGCTGCCAAGAAACAGGAGCGGTTGGACTAAGGTGGGCTCAAGGAGGGTCAGAGTGGTGGAAAAGAGGTGCATCTCTCCAGTTGTACCTTTGCACAATTCATATGCTTTTCTGGCAAAGACTGGTTCCTCTATGGAGGCACCTGCAGTGGAGACCAAGGAGGATGCCAGGAACCTCCACAAAGGAGACCCACTGGAGGGTAGCATGAGATCCCACAGGGGAAGGAAACAACTCCTGGTGGGATAGTCAATTATTAAGGGGGCAGATGTGGGGGGGGAGGTAAGGTGTCTGCATGGCGCCATGGCTCGGAGGGACAGGAAGCGAATCCTCAGGATCGTGGAAGCAGCTGCACGAGGGAGCTGGATGTCATTGTCCACCTAGTGACAAATGACCTGGCTGCAAATGGGATAAGAGCAGTGCAAGAGGAGTTTGTAGAGTTGGGGAGGGGCCTCAGACAAGTAGAATGTACAGCAACCTTCTTGGAGGTGCTGTCTGCCTATGGCAAGGATGATGGTAGGGTACTCCATGTGACACTTGGCCAGCTGGTTCTGCTTGCTCTATGATTTTTGTAAAATAAAAATAATGTAGTGTGATTGTCTGTCATGAGAAATCCTGTGCTCCTGGGATGATCCCCCCCCCACCCCCGGTATCACTTCAAAGGACAAGATATGCTAAACAGCAAATCTCTGTAAGGTGATTACCTGTCCAGTTTGCTTTGATGCCAAAGGAAATGCAAATATCTATTTTATGATGTCTTCAGAGGAAGCACAGTTAATTTCACCTGGTGTTATAAAGCATATTACACCTCAATGAGATTTGGCAGAGTTAGTTATAACATGTCCTTTGATGTCTTTGAAGAACAAAACAGCTCATAGATCAAAGAAGGAACCGGACAATTACAGACTTAATTAAGAGTGTCATAATTTTGGAAATGAGTTTTGCTGAACTCACAGTATTTAATATACTTCATGAGGGATGGGACATCCTGTGTGTATTAATTTTTATATTTCACAGGGAGGAGATAGATGACCTCATGGAAGGGGCAGGTTTAGAGACAGTTTAAACTCGTATTCTGTTTTTCTCAACTGACACATTCCAGTTGGACTCTGAAGAAACAACATCTACTTGAAGCACTGTTAGATGATATACATTAGATAGACAAGTCTAAGTGTATTGTTGGTAGGAGTTTGCACTTTAACCTTGTTCTTTTAAAGTGATTCTATGTTTTGTGATATATTGTTCTGTGACTACATTTTACATATTTTATTCATTTTAAGTAAACCTCTTATTTCAAAGAGACTGCTTGTGTCTTCCAAATCCTTACTTTTTACCTGTGATGCATGGATGGTTAAGATTTTGACAACATTGTTTGTAAGCTAGCTTAATTGTATACCAAACTGGGAAAAGGTAAGAATTTATCTAAGGTCTTTCATAGAGTATTTAAGGGTTCATTTTGTATACCTAGTTAGGTGCCCTTGGTGAAAGATATCTGGCATTTCCCCAAAGAGCAGAATTATCTGAGCCTGTACATTTAGGTACGCCAGCAGAAGGTTCACAGTTTGAATCCTTCCAGAACTTGAGACCAAAGGTGATTTGAACCCATAAACAGACAGGAGGGTTACTCTGTTTCTGTTACCCTGTTCACAATACTGCACTCGGAGGTTGGCACTGTGGAAGCAGAGGGCCTGATCTGCTGAGTGGGGTTGTGACACTCCACACCATGGTATTCAATGAATGGTTGAAAAACTGTTGTGGAGCTCAGGGTCTTGGCTTCATCGGGGAATGGGGAGCCACCTGAAGGGATGCAGGCCTACACTGGCATGATGGCATGCATCTGTCCGGGGGGGGACCAGGATCCTAGGTGATAGGTTTAAATGCTTCACTGGCAAGCACTGAAACTAGCCAAGGTGGGAGGCACTGAAAAGGAGCAGGGAAATCCCAGCCTCCCACCACAAAACACAGTAGTTAGAGAGGTAAACACCAAGGTAGAGAAGTCAGTAGGGAGCAGGAAAGGGGTAAGTCCATCAAAAAAAATGGAGGGTGATGAGTACCAATGTTGACCTCCCAGTTTTGGTACTCTGTGTACCATGTTTCAGTGACTGTCACAATATCCAGGCATCCCTGAACTAGTGGTCTTGATGGAAGAGGGATGCCTGTATTTAGATATGGAAAGTGATGCTGATATGGGGAGTGAGGATGACTGATGATCCCCCTATCTATCACTGTAGTATGTTAGTATGTTAGTACAGACAGTGATGATTATTTAGATATGGAAAGTAATGCTGATATGGACAGTGATGATGATTGATGATCCCCCTAGCTATCACTGTAGTATGTTAGTACAGACAGTGATGAGTATTTAGATATGGAAAGTGATGCTGATATGGAGAGTGATGCTGATTCATGATTCACCTATCACTGTAGTATGCCAGTATGTTAGTACAGACAGTGATGATTATTTAGATTTGGAAAGGGATGCTGATACAGAGAGTGATGATGATTGATGATCCCTCTATCTATCACTGTAGTATGTTAGTATAGACAGTGATGATTATTTAGATATGGAAAGTTATGGTTGTTTGGAGAGTGATGATGACTGATGAAACCTCTATCTATCACTGTAGTATGTTAGTACAGACAGTGATGATTATTTAGATATGGAAAGTGATGCTGATCTGGAGAGTGATGATAACTGATGATCCCTCCCAATCTATCACTGCAGTATGTTAGTACAGACAGTGATTATTATTTATATATGGAAAGGGATGCTGATACGGAGAGTGATGATTGGTGTGATTGAAGATTTTTGTCTTGTATAATGTCAAAAATTATTTATTAATTGTTTTATGTAGTTTGAATCGCTGTATGTTATATTGAATGTAACTTTGTTCTTGACACAGGACAACTTTGAAAATAGGTCTTGCGACCTAAAGTTTGCTATCCTGTATACAAATAAACATTTTTACTACTGCTACTACTACATTGATGATCCCTCTATCTATCACTGTAGTATGTTAGTACAGATGGTGATGATTATTTAGATATGGAAAGTGATGCTGATATGGAGAGTGATGATGACTGATGATCCCCCTATCACTGTAGTATGTTAGTACGTCAGTACTGACAGTGATGATTATTTAGATATGGAAAGTGATGCTGATATGGAGTGATGACGACTGATGATCCCCCTATCTATCATTGTAGTATGTTAGTACAGACAGTGATGATTATTTAGATATGAAAAGTGATGCTCATATAGATTGTGATGATGATTAATCATACCCCGATCTATCACTGTAGTATGTTAGTACAGTCTGTGATGATTATTTAGATATGGAAAGGGATGCTGATCCGGAAAGTGATGACTTGATGATCCCTCTATCTATAACTGTAGTATATTAGTACAGACAGTGATGATGATTTAGATATGGAAAGTGATGCTGCTATGGAGAGCGATGATGATTGATGATCCCTCTATCTATCACTGTAGTATGTTAGCATGTTAGTACAGACAGTGATGATTATTTAGATATGAAAAGTGATGCTGATACAGAGAGTGATGATGACTGATGGTGCCCTATCTATCACTGTAGTATGTTAGTATGTTAGTACAGACAGTGATGATTATTTAGATATGAAAAGTGATGCTGATACAGAGAGTGATGATGACTGATGGTGCCCTATCTATCACTGTAGTATGTTAGTACAGACAGTGATGATTATTTAGATATGGAAAGTTATGCTGATATGGAGAGTGATGATGACTGATTATCCCTCTATCACTGTAGTATGTTAGTATACACGGTGATTATTTGGATATGGAAAATGATGCAGATATGGAGAGTGATGATGATTGAGGACCCCCAATCTATTACTGTAGTATGTTAGTACAGACAGTGATGATTATTTAGATATGGAAAGTGATGCTGATATGGAGAGCGATGATGATGGATGAGCCCCGTATCTATCACTGTAGTATGTTAGTATCTTAGTACAGACAGTGATGATTATTTAGATATGGGAAGTGATGCAAATATGGAGAGTTATGATGATTGATGATCCCCCTACCTATCACTATAGTATCTTGGTACAGGCAGTGATGATTATTTAGATATGGAAAGTGATGCTGATATGGAGAGTGATGATGACTGAAGATCCCCCTATCTATCACTGTAGTATGTTAGTACAGACAGTGATGATTATTTAGATATGAAAAGTGATGCTCATATAGATTGTGATGATGATGGACGATCCCCCTATCGCTGTAGTATGATAGTACAGTGATGATTATTTAGTTATGGAAAGTGATGCTGATAAGGAGAGTGATGATGATTAATGATTCCCCTATCTATCACTGTAGTATGTTAGTATGTTAGTACAGACAGTGATGATTATTTAGATATGGAAAGTAATGCTGATATGAGAGTGATGATGATTGATGATCCCCCTATCTATCACTGCAGTATGTTAGCACAGACAGTGATGATTATTCAGATATGGAAAGTGATGCAGATATGGAGAGTGACGATGATTGATGATCCCCCTATCTATCGCGGTAGTATGTTAGTACAGACAGTGATGATTATTTAGATAAGGAAGTGATGCTGCTATGGAGAGCAATGGTGCCCGATGATTCCCTATCTATCACCGTATTATGTCAGTACAGACAGTGATGATTATTTAGATATGTAAAATGATGCTGATATGGAGAGGAATGATGACTGATGATTCCCCGATCTAGCACTGTAGTATGTAAGTATATTAATACAGACAGTGATGATTATTTAGATATGGAAAGTAATGCAGATATGGAGAGTGATGATGATTGATGATCCCCCTATCTATCACTGAAGTATGTTAGTAAAGACAGTGATAATTATTTAGATATGGAAAGTGATGATGACCGATGATCCCCCATCACTGTAGTATGTTAGCATGTCAGTACAGTCAGTGATGATTATTTAGACCTGGAAAGTGATGCTGATATGGAGAGTGAGGATGACTGATGATCCACCTATCTATCACTGCAGTATGTTAGTATAGACAGTAAGGATTATTTAGATATGGGAAGTGATGCTGATATGGAGTGATGATGATTGGTGATCCCCCTATCTATCACTGTAATATGTTAGTACAGACAGTCATGATTATTTAGATATGGAAAGTGATGCTGATATGGAGAGTGATGCTGACTCATGATTCACCTATATATCATTGTAGCATGTCAGTATGTTAGTACAGACAGTGATGATTATTTGGATATGGAAAGTGATGCTGATATAGAGAGTGATGATGACTGATGATCCCTCTAGCTATCACTGTAGTATGTTAGTACAGACAGTGATGATTATTTAGATATGGAAAATGATGCTGATATGGAGAGTGATGATAATTGATGATCCCCTATCTATCACTGTAGTATGTTAGTACAGACAGTGATGATTATTTAGATATGGAAAGTGATGCTGCTATGGAGAGCGATGATGATTGATGGTCCCTCTATCTATCACTGTAGTATGTTAGCATGTTAGTACAGACAGTGATGATTATTTAGATATGGAAAATGATGCTGATATGGAGAGTGATGATAATTGATGATCCCCTATCTATCACTGTAGTATGTTAGTACAGACAGTGATGATTATTTAGATATGGAAAGTTATGCTGATATGGAGAGTGATGATGACTGATTATCCCTCTATCACTGTAGTATGTTAGTATACATGGTGATTATTTGGATATGGAAAATGATGCAGATATGGAGAGTGATGATGATTGAGGACCCCCAATCTATTACTGTAGTATGTTAGTATGTTAGTACAGGAAGTGATGATTATTTAGATATGGAAAGTGATGCTGATATGGAGAGCGATGATGATGGATGAGCCCCGTATCTATCACTGTAGTATGTTAGTATCTTAGTACAGACAGTGATGATTATTTAGATACGGGAAGTGATGCAAATATGGAGAGTTATGATGATTGATGATCCCCCTACCTATTACTATAGTATCTTGGTACAGGCAGTGATGATTATTTAGATATGGAAAGTGATGCTGATATGGAGAGTGATGATGATTGAAGATCCCCCTATCTGTCACTGTAGTATGTTAGTACAGGCAGTGATGATAATTTAGATATGGAAAGTGATGCCGATATGGAGAGTGATGATGATTGATGATCCCGCATCTATCACTGTAGTATGTTAGTACAGACATTGATGATTATTTAGATATGAAAAGTGATGCTCCTATAGATTGTGATGATGATGGACGATCCCCCTATCACTGTAGTATGATAGTACAGTGATGATTATTTAGTTATGGAAAGTGATGCTGATAAGGAGAGCGATGATGATTAATGATTCCCCTATCACTGTAGTATGTTAGTACAGACAGTGATGATTATTTAGATATGGAAAGTGATGCTGATATGAGAGTGATGATGATTGATGATCCCCCTATCTATCACTGCAGTATGTTAGTACAGACAGTGGTAATTATTCAGATATGGAAAGTGATGCAGATATGGAGAGTGACGATGATTGATGATCCCCCTATCTATCGCTGTAGTATGTTAGTACAGACAGTGATGATTATTTAGATAGGGAAAGTGATGCTGCTATGGAGAGCAATGGTGCCCGATGATACCCTATCTATTACCGTATTATGTTAGTACAGACAGTGATGATTATTTAGATATGAAAAGTGATGCTCATATAGATTGTGATGATGATGGACGATCCCCCTATCACTGTAGTATGATAGTACAGTGATGATTATTTAGTTATGGAAAGTGATGCTGATATGGAGAGTGATGATGACTGATGATCCCTCTATCTATCACTGTAGTATGTTGGTACAGACAGTGATAATTATTTAGATATGGAAAATGTTGCTGATATGGAGAGTGATGATGATTGATGATTCACCTACAGTATCTGACTAGTGGCACTCCTTGTGACAAATTGACTGCTTGTTTTAAAGCAAGGTCAGTTTTGTAAAAATCGTGATATGTAAAAAAGTATCTAAAAACAGCATAAATCTCCATTCTGTGCATTTCTTATTCACACATGTTTTGTTAAAGCACTTGCTTTCTTGATACAAGTTTTCCAATGGATGCATAATGGTCTTATGTAAATGTTGACAAAATGTAGTGAACAACTGTAGTCCAACCTCTCTCTCATATTAACATTTTGTCATTTTCTGTGGCCATCTTGGATTCTGGCTACCATCTCCATCTTGGATTCTGGCCACCATCTAAACTCCAAATAAAATTCACGATTGCCAGCAAGTTTGTTTTGTGTCTAGGGTCTCCTCAAAATGAAATGTGATTCCATATGCCACTGTACTAATAGTCTTTACTGTGTATTGTCCTGTGACATACGTAAATATCATGGAGTACAGAATTAAATGTTTACATAGTTGTTTAACATTTACCCACTAAAATCCCATGGAATTCCACATGCCACTGCACTAATAGTCTTTATTGTGTATTGTCCTGTAGCATATGTAAATATCATGGAGTACTAAATGTTATTTTTATATACTTTATGTGTTCTGTTCATAAGTTGTATCAGAGCTTAAAAGACCATTATATCCATAATGCTCGCCATAACATTCTCAATATCCCAAAATAATGTTATCTATCAGATATTTTTCTAAATTTCTTTTTAAAGGTCTGCATAGTACTACTAGATACCACTTCCAAGGGCATTTTATTCCAGACTGGCGCAACCCTAACACTAAACCAGTGTTTTCTTTTTGTAGACCCAAACTTTTCAATATTTAGCTGGAACAGGTGTGCTCTAGTCTGGTATGGCTGTTCTCTTGTTTTTGAATCCAATGATTCCCTTAGTGTAGTATCAGCAAAAGCCTTATAAACCAGACACATATCTCCTCGTAGCCTCCTATACTCCAATGTGTACAGTCTAAATTTGCTTAATCGGGTCTGATAGTCACATCCTTGATTTCCTTCAGTCATTCTTGTAGCCCTTTTTTTGACCCTCTCCAAAGCTATGATCTGCTTTTTGTAGCATGGGGACCAAAACTGTGTGCAATACTCCAGATGCGGCTGCACCAGAGAACTGTAAAGTGGCAGTAAAACCTCACTCCTAGACTTAATCTGTCTGCCTATGCAGCTCAGTATGTAACAGCCTTCTTTACCATCAAGCTGCAATGATGATTAAACTTTAAATCATTTTGGCTCATTACTCCCAGATCCCTTTCATCAGTTACTTCTCTCAATATTTGTCCGTTTAACCTATAAGTGGCCTTTATATTTTTCCTACTTAAGTGCATGACTGTACATTTATCTACATTGAAGGTTAGTCTTGAGGCATGTGTCCAATTTTGCAATTTATTTAGGCTGTCCTGAATTTTGTCACTGCCCTGGCTATTGTTCACTATGTAGCCAATCCTTGTATCATCAGTAAATTTGGCTTCCCAGATATCCCATCCAGTTGTCATGGAGTGTATATATATATATATATTTTTTTTAAAAAGACAAGGTCCCAAAACTGACCCTTGCGGGATACCACTTGTAACCTCAGCCCAACCTGAGTTACTTCCCTTTATTGTTACTTTCTGCTTTCTATCTGAAAGCCAGGAGCTAATCCACCATGTTATTTTACCATGGATACCATGTTGAATTAAAGAGTCCACCAGTTCTCCATAAGGCACTTTGTCAAAGGCCTTGGAGAAATCCAGGAATATAACATCTGCTGGATGTCCCTCATCCAGGGCTTTACTAACCTTTTCATAAAATCCCAGAAGGTTAGTCTGGCAAGATCTTCCATGTTTAAAACCGTGCTGTGACTGATCCACGTCCCCCCTACTAAGCATATCTTCTTCTATATAATCTTTCACAATCCCCTCCAGCACCTTCCCCAATACTGAAAACAGACTTATTGGGTGATAGTTTCCTACATCCTGTCTGGTGCCCTTATTTTTAAAGATAGGGGTAACATTAGCCTCCTTTCATGTGTCCATGTGCTTCTGTGACTGACTTATTTCAGCAATAGGTATATAGGTGTAAACTGGCAAGTCTGTAATCTGTTTCCAAAGAGACAGGCTACAGCTACCACATCTAAAGCAAAGTGTTCTCAACTTGGAGAAATGAGAAGGGTCACTTGCCCTTTGGGGAAAAGCAATTACTGTGTGAGCAGTGGCTTTAGTGGGATTCAGACCTCCAGATACCCAGAGAAAGAGCCATGCCAAGTATATTGCTGCATACCACGGTGACTCAGACATCTGAAGGATTGTGAAAATTGGTAGCATTGCAGACTGAGTTCTGAAAGAGAACAAGTCTGTGACAACTGTGTATTATCTTGTAACATATGTAAATATCATGCCGCATTAAATGTTATTTTTATATACTTCATGCTTTCTGTGACTAAGTCCCTTCAAGGATAGATAATCAGGGGTAAATCGGCAAATCTGTGATCCAGTTCCAAAGAGACAGGATACGGTTACCACATCTAATGCAAAGTTTTCTCAATTGTGATGAAAGGGGTGGGTCACTTGACTGTTGGGAAAGAGCACTGCACTGTAGTACAGTGGATTTGGACCTACAGATACCCCAAGTGATACTGCAGCTGGGTGGTGGCAGCATACCAGGTTAACCCATTCAGGTGTCTGAAGTGTTGTGAAATCTGGTAGCAATAGTGCAGGCTGAACTCTGGGAGAGAACCAGTCTGTGACACCCACATAGAGTACTACATGCTGTTCTGCTATCATTATATGAGGAAGGACTGGGATAGAGTGGAGTCAGTCCACAGAAGGGTCACCAAGATGATTCAGGGACTTCAAGATACACCCTACAAAAAAGGCTGAAGAACCTTAAGATGTACTCACTGCAAACTGTGTGTGTGTGTGCGTGTGTGTGTGTGTGAGGGGGAGAGAGAAAGAGAAGGAAGCCATGATAGAAATATTCATGTTTCTACTGGTGATAAAAAAGTTGACAGCAGTGAATGGTGCTCCCTCAGCATTAACACAATAACTAGTGGTAACATGAAGAAGCTGGTAGGAGGCAGGTTAAATAAGAATGCTAATGCAGAGGGTGGTGGACAAATGGAACAGATTGCCCAATGAAGTTGTCTGTTCAAAATCAGTGGTAGAGTCCAGGAATAATTTGGATAGACTCATGAGTATAGTGGCACGGGACAACGAGGATAAAGAGTAAGGAGAAGGTGAGTGACCGCTAGGGGTATAAGATGGAAAGTCCTTCCTTCTGATAATACAGAGTGTCCCAAAATTAAGGTGGAAGGCTAAGCTCACAGTGATCAGGTTCAAAAATGCACGGGCTAGGCATAAGCAATTTCATGGGAAGGGTGGGGGGTGAATGGGCCAGAGATCAAGTAGAATCTGTAGTGATACTATACGCAGGGAAAATTGGACACACTAGGTAGGCCAACCAGTTCATATCTGTTGGCAAATTCTGCTTCTATGTGTCAATGTACTTCACATACTGCAATTTTCAGAAAGATACAGAAATGTACAGAGCCCTAAACCACCCTTTTATCCTTTCTCCCAAAATACCATCTAGGTTGATCCTTACCTACTGAAACCATGGTTTCATAGTTCTGCACCATCACGTCCCTGTGAAGCTCCTTCTCCTGTTTGCTTAACATCTTCCATTCATCTTCAGAAAAATCAACAGCAACATCTTCAAAGGTCTGTGGTACCTGAAAGGACACGAGACATGTTTAATTGCTCTTGGTTTCACAGCACACATTGAGAAGTCTGCAACTTTTAACCAGGATGGGGATGGGCAGGGTTAAGGTCCACAGTCTAAAAGACTAAGAGGCTTTGCTGGCACTCCCACAATAAGTGAAGAGAGATAAAAACGTATAATATAGAGGAGACAAGGGGGGGTGCTGAGATGGAATAGGGGCATGAGGAAGGGAGTAGGTGGAGTCAGCCAAATGAGAGGGGAGAGAGACCTAGCTAGTAGAAGGCAGTCTATCTGAACATCAGGCATCTTGTGAATAAATGGGGGACCTACAGGCAATGCTGATGGAAGCCAAGCTGGGTATAGTTGTCATCATGGAAATGTGGGTGACATAAAATCCCAACGGGGACCTCACTATCCCAAAATGTGCCCTATTTTGAAGGGACATGAAAATGGGCAGAAGAAGGGGTTACACTATACAATGAGACTGTATTAAAGCAATAGAGGAGAAGAATGTTTGGGGAGTGGGGTAGAATGAATATGAGTTCAGCTGATGGTTAAAGTAGGTAAGAAGCTCCAAGCTCAAAAATTATTTTTAAAGGTTTTCATCAAATGTTTTATTGAATGGGAATATAGCTGTGGATGTATCTATAATGCTAAAACTAAAGTAGATCAGATGCCTAGGGAAGTTTTGCAGAAACCAAAACATAGAGGTATAGTAAATGAATGTGATGGTCGAAAACTCAACTTTATTACTGTTTTTTAATACACAGGCCAAAGAAATTGAAGGAATTCTTAAAAGAAATTGGCATTGCTTGCAGCTTGAACCCAGTCTGGAAGAGGTATTACAGAATGGACCCCAGTTCTCATATAGGAGGGCCAAGAATTTAAAGGACCTTCTGGTACAGAGCTGGAGTGGGACAAAAAAAAAACATCAGAGTGAAGATAAGACATTACCAGCTGGAAACTTCAACTGTGGTAATGCATGGCATGCAATTACATTAAGGTGGGAAACATATGTTTTTGCCACATAATGGAAAACTTTATTATCCTAAACATTTCATGTCATGTGAATCTGAGGAGGTGGTTTATATTGCTCTGTGCAACTGTAGTTGTTACTACATTGGAAAAACTATAAGGAAGTTCAAAAACAGAATTTTGGAACATCTCAGACATATCAGACCGGGTTCAACTGAAAATACATTAGCTACACACATAAAGTGCTCAGGAAAAAAGCCATTCCTTTGTGTTTTATAGACTTGAGAAAGTATCTGTGGGAAGGAGGGGGGATTTGAAAAATGCAGTTATGAGTCAGGAGACTTACCGGCAATTCAAGCTGACAGCAGGACAATTTCTAGGTCTGAATGGACATTTTCAACTCGCTCCATATTTGAAAAAGAGACGTTGAGACGTGATTTGTTGGATTGCAATATTCCTTGTACATAGCTCTGGTTATGTCATACATTAGTTTAGGATTTTTCAAATGCTGACATATCAATATTTAAATTAATGTTCTTTAATATTTTCACAAGGTGCTTTAGATAAAAAAACAGGAGATTTACGTTTGTGCATGTAGTGTTTATGAACTTACTATGTACTTTCACCTTTAAAAATATTTTGTTAGCTTGGTTGCAATAGATCATGTGTGCAATATGGTGTATTTAAAGGCAGTGTGTAATATGGCATGATTTCTTGATAAAGCGTCAAGTGCGATGCGAAACATACATAGACGCCATTGATGGGGGAGCTACTATTTTGAAACTAAATAAATGTTGTTATAATAGTATGCTAGCATGTGGCATTTGGTTATTTTGGTTCTTGGAAGTGTAACCGAGAGTTCTTTTGCTCCGAGATTGAGGTACTTGTATTCCGGCTCCTCCATTTTCGCCCTTAGCCATGTTCTTTCTCTTTTGGACTCAAAACCTCAGAGTACTGGTGGTGATGCCTAAAGATCACAAAATTATTTCAAGGAGGGCTTTGGGGCACTACATGCTGGTGTAATGTGTAACCACCTTTCAGTGTGCCATCCTAGGGCATGTGTTGACATGAATCCTGATCATTAATGGTTTGGGTTCATGCAACAAACCATCGCTGGAGTCCTTGACATTGCACATACTTGGATTTGCCATTCTCGACATGCATGTGGATCCCATCAGGACACTGGTGCATTGAGGTGTAGCAAGTTGTATTGCATGGGAGGGTGCACTCAATTGAACATATGCACAGTGTGGTGTGGTGAACATTGAAAAAAGCAAAGTACATGACTAAAAAGTCACAGTACCTGACAAAAACCTTTTCAGTCAAGAAATGGAGTCTGGAATCAGGAACTGCAATGAACTGATGACACGGACTGCATGGTTGAGATTGAACACAGTAATGTATTTAATATAGAAACACAGAGACAAACATATAACAAGAAAAAAACACAACATACACTGCACACTTAGAACAAATATATTGCACAGAATTCCACAGTATTGCAGTACCTTGTAAAACACCTGTGATCCCAGTCCATCATTTAGTGATAATACAGCTCCTGTGCTGGTGTGTCCCACCACCAAAAGCAACACAGTGACTTCACTCATCATTTCTATATATGCCCCTCCCATCTCGATACATTAGGCACACACGCTGCTAAACAGACAGGGTTGATGAAAGCTGGCACATAAGTGCACCAGCACTGCGAGCAACCCCCCCATTTGCATTTACTATGTATTTAGGCAATTGCTAAGAACTGATGACCTGTGGAGGCAGGCAGCAGGAGCCGAAAGGGAAATACTTTCTCTGCACAGTTGTTTGCTTTCTTTTAGTATTTTGGTAGCATTTACTGAGAGGGCAATGTGTGTTGTGTGATTTCAACTGTAAAACTGCAAAATAAATGATTTTGTCTTAGGCTGGGAAAGGTTGGCACTACAAAGGAGGGACGAAGTGGCCACGTGAGTCAAACCAGCTAACAGCAGGGCTGGTATCCACTTTTATTACAAGGGAGATCAAGCGACCTCAAAGTGTGAGTGACCCCGTAGCTTGAGTACCACAAAGCAGGAGTGTAGCATCTTGAGTAGCATCTGCAGGGTGTCAACAGGGAAGACAGCAAGCAGCAGGCCACACTGGGGAGGGGAGAGTAGGACATAGGAGAGGGGAGTCTCTAAAGGAAGTGCTGACCAGGTATAGCTCAGAAATATACCATAATGGCAGGAAGCCCAAGGAGGATGGGGGTCCTAGGGAGTGGGCCAGTAAGCAGGCATGGGGAGGGAAGGCATTTGTGGGCAGTGAAGAGGGACGGGTAGTAATTTGTAATGGATGCAGGGCAGCCATATTCTTGGGGATTGCATGGTGGGCAGGGGGTGTATGGCATGTAGACAGATGATGCAACTTAGGGAGGAGCTTGGATGGCAGAGAAGTGAGCTGAGTAGATAGGGGCACGGGTGGGAGGGAACACCAAGGAAAAGTGGATCTGAGGAGACCATTACTAGAGGTTGCAGCAGGCAAAAGAAAGGATAGACAAGGTGAGGAAACAAGGGGGGCAGTCAATCAGGAGCGGCTGGGAGCAGACACCAGTGACTGGAGAGTGGTCAGGCACCAGGGGAAAATAAAAACAGGGGCAGGGCAGGGGTATAAGTCTCAGAGAGGTGTGGCTGGAGTAGCTCAGAGAAGGGCGAATGGCAACAGGAACATATTCTGTTTTGGCTAGCTGGGGAGCAGGAAGGGGCGGGGAGGGAAACTGCAGAGAATGAAAGAGTGGAGAGCACTACAAAGGGTAAGGGATACAACATTGAGGCAGAAGGCAAGAGAGGCAGCCCAGGCAGCAGCAGATGCAATCTAGGGCAGAGAACCGTGTCAAAGCAGCATGTGCAAGGGGGGGAGGGAGAGAGGGGCAGGTAGAGATCAGAGAGGGGGGCAAAGCAGGAAGTCATGAAAAGTATAGCACGGGGGGAGGGAACACAGTGAGCCAGTGGTGATGGGAGGAAAGGCAGGCACAGAAAGGGTGGAGATAGAGCACGAGGGTGGAATCAGATAGTCCAGGATGGAAGAAAAGGTGACAGACATGTCCCAGGGAAGGCACAGAGGTACAAAGGCGGGTGGTGAGAAAGAGGGGAGAGATCAATTCAGGGGACAGAGGATTTATTTATTTATTTACTTTTGTTTACCACGTAAGCACACAAGACAGCCAAGTGCCTATTTTCAGGTGCGACCCAGGAGGATTACAGGGTACATACAATGCATCAGACAGAGTCAAGGTGACATACAGGAGCATCCGGCATAACTAGTTGATACAGCATATGAGACATCAGGCATAGAGAGATTAATAGGAATATAGCAACACAATTCATAACAGAATAACATCAAAATACAGACAATGTCAACAAAGCTAACGAATGGGGTTAGGCAACCCCTGGGGTGGGGGTGGGGTAAGGATTGAGCGATACAGGAGGAGTAAAGAGTAGCATGAGAGAGGGTCCTGGGGAAAAGGCACAGAGGTGTCAGGGTCCGCCCTCAAAACAGGAGGGCAGAGAAAAAGTGCCTAGTGCAAATTAACAGCAACAATTAACAGCAAACTGTTGCATCAAGTGCTCGAGGCGTCACCCTCAATCAGTTGAATTGGGAAGAGAGTGCCCCCCTACAGGTCTGCCCCCCTACAGGTCTCAGCTGGGGTCTATATGGCACATAGACAGGCAGAGAACAATTTTAGGAAGCTCCAGAGGGATGCTTTGAAACAGGGATGAGAGGGAGAGGAGCAAATTAATGCAGGTTGGGAGTTCCACACCCTAGGCGCGTGGACGCAGAAGGCCCGATGCAGCGGCAGCGGGTGTGCGGTGAAAAGGATGTGTGGGAAGATCATTATTCTGAGGGACTCGATACTTAAAGGCATAAGATGGGGGTGAGGGGCACCAGGAAAAGCAGCATTTGGGTGAAATGCATGCCAGGCATTTCAGCAAGTAGAGTGGGACAGCATCTTAGCAGATGTGTGAGGAAGGTAGGGGAAAAAAAGTAAGTTGCGGTACACGTTGGCACAAATGACCTGGAGGGGAGAAGAACAGAAGAGATGCAGGACAGTTTCAAGGAGCTTGGGAAACTATGCCGTACGGTGGGAAGGTCGGTATCTTTCTCAAAAATCCTACCAATGCCAACAGTGAAAACAGCCAGGAAGCAGAGAATCACTGAATTCAATACAGGGCTAAAGGAATGAAGTGGGTCCATGAGGTATAATGGAAGGGGGGAGGACAAGTGAAGGAACACAGACTTGTATGTAGAGGATAGGTTGCCTCTCGAAGGAAGACTGTCAGGTACTGAAATGGTTGCTTCTTAGTAAGGAGGGTTCACAGGTACTGAAGCAAACTTTGAGGAGTTTATCAAAGATAATTATAATTTAAAGTATGCAGGGGGGGCCAAAGGGGGGGAATTCACCAACAGAGGGGGTCCTTTGGACCCACCCCCCACAGCAAGGCAGGAGCCAAATTCAAATAGGAAGGGAAATGGAGGGGAGGGGAGGGAAAAGGAGCACAACACAGTAGATTAAAATGGAGTGTAGTACCAGTGAATACTAGGAGCCTGGGGAACAAGATGG
The DNA here is from genome assembly GCA_016271365.2 of Neoceratodus forsteri. NCBI lineage: Eukaryota > Metazoa > Chordata > Ceratodontiformes > Ceratodontidae > Neoceratodus > Neoceratodus forsteri. Next base: position 472,107,157 of record CM057457.1, on the reverse strand, counting down.
CAGAATCACAGGCATTGATGGTGGAAGGGGAGGAGGACACAGCCACCATCACCGAGACATGGGCAACCCAATACCATGACTGGGAACTAGCCATCCCAGGTTTCAAGCTATACCACAGGGATAGGACAAGGGGAAGGGGGTTGGTGGCCATCTATGTTTGGGAAGGGATAAGATGTAATAGGGAGGAGGGTGAGGAAGGCAGGGTGGAGGCCATATGTGTGCAACCATACAGCCCGAGGAGGTAGCAAGGTTAGACTGGGGGTAGTTATAGGCCTCTGACACAGAATGAGGAAACTGATAGGGAGCTGGGAGAGCAGCTAAAGAAGCTTAGTGGCAAATGGAGCACTGCGGTAGAGGGGGACTTTAATCTTCCAGGGGTGGACTGGAGTATCCCGGCTACCTCATGTGCCAGGGAGTATACCCTCCTGAAAGCCTTCTAGGACAGCTTCCTGAGACAGAGGGTAGCAGAACCAACTAGGGAGGGTAACATCCTGGACCTGGTGATGGAGGATGGGGAGCAAGTCTGGGATGTTGGAGTAGAGGAACCCCTGGTGGGAAGCAACCACCGTACAGTGTGGTTTTCAGTCAATCTACATAAGGAGGTAGCCACTACAAGGCCTAAGGTACTGGATTTCAAAAGAGTAGACTTGGGTAGGATGGTTAGTATACTGGAAGGGCACATAGCTAACATCTGCCCAAACATGGACACCAAACAAAAATGGGCAATCATCAAGAGGGGCCTGGCTGAAGCCACCAGCACATGTGTCAAGAGCCAGAGCAAGAAATCCAGGATCAAGAAGCTAAGACGGATGAACGAGGTAGGGGAGAGGGTGAGGGAAAAGACAGCTGCATTTAGAACTTACAAAATATCCAACAGGGAAGAGAACAGGGAGGAATATGTGAGGAAATCCAGGTAAGTGAGTAGAACAGTAAGGTCAGCCAAGGCGTTGAAAGAAATGAAGCTGGCCCAGGGGATCAAAGAAGGTGAAAGGATTTCTTCAAGTATATAAGAGAGAAGTGAAAGAGTAAGGATCAGACTGTATCAAGAATGGCAGTGGGTGGGTAGAAAATGGGGCAAGGCAGGCAGAAATACTCAAAGGGTATTTCTGTTTGGTATTCACCAAGGACAGGGATGAGCCCTACCTAAGGTGAAGGGTGGGTGGGGTGGGGGGGAGATCACGGAAGGGGAAATCACAGAGGAAACAGTGTTGGAGGACCTTAAGTCTCTGAGGGTTGATAAGGCACGTGGGCCAGACAGAATTCATCCTAGAGTACCGAGATAGTTGGCAATAGTCCTGGTGGGACCGTTGGCAGATCTGTTCCAACACCTCTCTGAAAACTGGATGCATACCCAGGGATTGGAGGGTGGCGCATGTGGTGCCCCTCCATAAGAGTGGGCCCAAGGACGAACCAGGGAATTACAGACCAGTCAGCCTAACCACAATTGTGGGAATGCTAATGAAGACTATCCTCAAGGAAAGGCTGGTAAAATTTCTGGAGGATAATGATCTCCAGGACGGCAGACAGCACCGGTTTGTCACTGGCAGATCCTGCCAGATGAACCTTGTGGACTTTATTGATTGGGTGATGCGGGTACTGGACAAGGGTCATACAGTGGATGATCTATACCTAGACTTCAGCGAGGCCTTTCATTCAGTGCCCCATGGTAGGCTGAACAGCAAACTGAGCAACCTGGTAGCGGAGAGGAAACTGATTAGATGGGTAAGGAGCTGGCTGCAGGATAGACAACAGAAGGTAGTAGTGGGGTCCGGTATCTGAGCCCAGGGAAGTAACAAGTGAGGTCCCACAGGGCTCAGTGCTGTTTAACATTTTCATTGCCGACATAGCAGAAGGGATAGAATAAGATCAGTCTCTTCACCGGTGACACCACGATCTGTACAGAGGTTGATGGAGGAGAAGATGGTATAGTACTCCAGGATGATTTGGCAAAACTGGAGGAATGGTCTAACACATGGCAACTTGGGCTCAATGCCAAGAAGTGCAATGCCATGCACTTGGGAGCCAGAAACCCTGGAAATAGTTACTGGTTGTGGGGAGTGCAGTTATCCAAGTCAAAGGAGGCGAAGGATCTGGGTGTACTAGTGACAGGGGAAATGAACCACTCAGCTCAGTGTAGGAAGGCAGCAGCAAAGACCAACAGAATGCTTGGGTGTATCACTAGGGGAAGTATCTCTTGGATAAGGGAAGTCATTCTACCCCCCCCACAGGTCTCAGGTGAGGCTGCACTTGGAATAGTGCATGCAGTACTGGCACCCCTACTTGAAAAAAGGCATCAAGCTATTGGAAGGGGGTACAACGCCAGGCAACGAAAATTATCCTGTGGTTGGGAGATAAACCTTATCATGTATTCCCTGGAGGATATAAGGAAGAGAGGGGATTACGATTGAGACCTTCAAGTACCTAAAGGGTACAAACAGAGTGTGCACCTGTAGTATTTTCTAATTAAAAGTTGGAAGGGAAAACCAGGGGGCACAGTTTGACGTTGGAAGGAGGGAAATGAGGAGGCATTATTTCACCTAAAGTGTGGTGTCCAGGTGGAACATGCAGCTGGAGGAAGCGATATCACTGCAGATGGTGGGCAGCTTCAAAAGAGAGTGGGACGGGTTTGGAGGGAGAGTTCAAACTGTGTGGGGGGGAGTAAAGGATACATGGGCAAAATCAACTGGGGGGAGCAGGGGGGCAGCTGCAGTCTGAAAGACTGAAGTGCTGCACACTCATGCAGACTAGATAGACTGATAGACCTGCATCTGCTGGCAGTTTTGTATAATCATAAGATAGGAAGAAGAATGTCTGCTGGGGAAAGCCACAATTGTCACTGGGTCCCGTGTGGTTGACATCAGGATTGCATGGTTGGAATAGTTGAAATACACTAATGTGGGGAGGTGATGCATAGGGGTACATCAGTGGAGCTTGCAGTAGTGATTGCCAATCCCATTCGGTCAAGAGCTGCAGCACTGTGCACTCATGATCCATGTGAAAACGTTCCATGCACTCATTGTGCTTGATGCATCGCTGCCCAATTTCCATGATAAACTGCATCCACTGCCTCTCCATGTCAAAATACTTTGTTTTGGACTAACCATAAACTTAAAAGTGTTCGGACATCGCTGAAACAACAGAAACAGCACAACATTTGCGATCGCGGCGCATGCCAAGTGTGGACCGGGTAGCTTGGCTCTGGGGCGTTGGTACATTTACTCAACATCCATGGCCAATGATGCTGTAGAGTGACCTGGGTGTGGAACTCCCTTCCTACACTCGAATCAGAATTACTGGATTTTGGTTTTCTTCAGTGTCTGATTGACCCCTCAACTCATCATTGTGATCATCTTCAGCAGCCTGATTGAGGCCAAAGGAGAAAGAAGAAGAATCAGCATTTATATAGTGCTTTTCATACACAGTGTATCCCAAAGTGCTTTACAAGCAATGCTACACAGGTAGTGAAGTGACTGAATGTGTGATGGCAGCCATATCGCATATCAGTACCCACACAGCCTGGATAATTGCATGAACTGTTTTTTGGGAAAGGGAATGTTGGCCAGACACTGGGAATGTCCTCCAGTCTTTGCGAAGAATGCCCTGGGTTCTTTTACTTCCACCTGGGCACCCAACAGGACTTCACCAGGATGGGTAGAAGGGACCTCGGTTTAACATCTCATCCGAAGGAAAGCACACCCCAACAGTACAGCACCCTCCTACTACTGCACTTGGATGCCAGCGTTTTAGGTGCAAGTCCAATCCCGGTGTGGTACGAGAACCCACGGCCTTCTGATCCAGAGGCGGATGTGCTACCAACTGAGCCACGCTGACACCCATCCATCAATCCATCACAACTGTTGGCATGGTAGCAGTGCAGGTTCCAAGAATGGCATTGACGGGACAGGATCAGGGGAGGGTCACTATGATATGGGGGGAGGGCAGCCACAGAGTGACAGGCTTGGCAGAGAACACCAGGAGGAATGAGTGCTGTGTGACTGGACTTCTCTACTGGTACTAAAGAAGCAGAACTCTTCTACTGGGACCTTCAATTTAGGGTAAAATAAAACACACACACAAAAAAGTTAGTGTGTTTGTCTGAGTTAGCTGAAGTGAATGGTTATCTGAGCAGTTATCTAGGTGTAAATCTCAGGTGGCTGAAGGGGATTGTTATCTGTGAAATTTAATTACATGTAGAAAGATTTATCTATTAAGTAGGAGGAGTGGCTTAGCTAGAAGGAGGCTAGACTTAAACACTGCCCTACATAGATTCTGCCAGAGGCTTGGCAGAGAACACCAGGAGGAAGGAGTGCTGTGTGATTGGACTTCTCTACTGGGACTATATTGCTCTCCTTCCCTCCCAAAGTTAGTTCTACTTTTATAGGCACAGGATTTGACTGACAACAGAAACTTCCTGTTTGGGAGCAGGAAGTGAGTGATCACAGAGCCACCAAAGACTCACCATCCTAGAAGGGCAAGAGTAGCTCTCCGCCCCCCCCCAACCGCTGGAGATCTGCCTCTGAGCAAGTAAGGGGTCTACTGAGAAATATAGGATCTTCTTGTCTCAGAACAGGACAATCAGGAGCTTAAAGGGCACCGAGGCAGTAAGTAAGTAGGGAGAGAAGAAAAAAAAAAACAGAGGAAAGAGTAAGGATTCCAAATAACAGTGAAGGGGCCAGAAGTAAGACATGATGGGAGTGGTGCAGTGCAGTGGCTGTGGAGCAGCAGTCTTCTGGGAGATGTTCTGGAGGATGCGGTGTTGTCCCATCTGCAGGCACCTCTCTGGGCTGAGGGAGGAGGTTGCTCATCTCCAGGCTGAGTTGCCCAGGATTTGTGGGACCTCCTCTTCCATCCAGGGACCACTAGGGCCACTGCCGCTGCCTCAGAGGTTGCCAAGAAGGAGGCGGTTGGACCACAGTGAGCTCAGGGAGGGTGAGGGTGGTGGAGACAGAGGTGCATCCTCAGTTGTACCCCTCCTGAATTCCTATGCCGTTCTGGCAAAGTGTGGTTCTCTGTGGAGGCACCCGAGTGGAAACCAAGGAGGATGTTGGAACCTCCACAAGGGAGACCCACAGGAGGGTGGCATGGCACCCACAGGGGAAGGAAACAACTCCTGGTGGGGGACTCCATTGTTAGGAAAGAAGAACAGGGGGAGGAAGGGGAGAGGGAGGTAAGGTGCCTGCCTGGCGCCATGGCTAGGGGACAGGGAGCGAATCCTCAGGATCGCCGGAGCAGCTGCACAGGGGAGGGAGCTGGATGTCATTGTCCACCTAGGGACAAATGACCTTGCTAAGAAAGGGGTCAGAGCAGTGCAGGAAGAGTTTGTGGAGTTGGGGAGGGGCCTTAGACAAGTAGCACGTACGGTAACCTTCTCGGAGGTGCTCCCTGTCTATGGCGTAGGTGAGGCTAGGGTGCTCCACACCGGGGGATTCAATCAGTGGTTGAAAAACTGGTGCAGAGCTTGGGGATTTGGCTTCATTGGGGACTGGGGGTCGACCTGGAGTGATGCAGGCCTATACTGGCATGATGGGCTGCATTTGTCCAGGAGGATAACCAGGATCTTAGGTGATAGGTTTAAATGCTTCATTGACAAGCATTTAAACTAGCCAAGGGAGGAGACACTGGAAAGGAGCAGGGAAATCCTAGCCCCCCCAAAAAAGTCAGGGTAGTAAATGAGGTAAACACCAAGATAGAGATGTCGATAGGGAGAAGGGCAGGGGTAAAGGGAAAAAGTGACAAAGGCAAGAAAGACAGGGATGGGATAAAAAGGAGTAAGGCCATCAGCAAATGGAGGGTAATGAGTACCAATGTCCGTAGTGTGGGCAACAAGCTCCCTGAACTGGTGGCCTTGATGGAAGAGGGATGCCTGGATATTGTAGCAGTCACAGAAACATGGTACACAGAGAACCATGACTGGGATATTAACATACCAGGGTACATAACCCACAGGAGAGACAGGCAGGGGAGAAGAGGGGAGGAGGACTCATGTAAAAGGAAGGGATAAAAGCAACTGAACAAAAGAGTAAACAGGGAAGAGAGGAGGCACTGTGGGTCACCTTAGAGACTGAAATGGCACCACAATCCACACAGGGTTGTGTACAGACCCCATGTCAGGGGCAGGGAATGGACAAGGATATGATAGAAGGCATACTTAGGATGGCAGAGAAAGGGGAGATACTTTTGATGGGAGACCTGAATATGCCAGATGCTAACTGGAGCACATTTGCTGCAGCCACATCCAAGAGCAGGGCCATTCTCGATGCCCTACATGTGGCATGCCTCAGACAGCTAGTTTCAGAACCCACTCGTGAGGGAGCAATCTTAGACCTCATACTCTCAAATGGGACAGTGAGAGGATCTCAGATCTAGAGGTGGGTTGCCATCTGGGAACAAGTGACCATCAAACAGTGTGGTTCACGATAAACTCAGCTACAGAGTCAAACCATACAAAAGTGAGGGTACTGGACTTCAGGAGAGCTGACTTTGGGAAGATGGGAGAGTGCCTTAGAAAAGCACTAGCAAACAGGCTAGAAGGAGGGGTGGAGCAACAATGGGGAAACATCGAAACTGCCATCACAGAGGCAACAAGCCTTTGTGTAAAGCAAATAAACAAATCAAAATGAAAGAAAAAGGCACTATGGTTCTCAAAAGAGGTGGCGGGGAAAGTCAGGGAGAAAAGATAGTATTCAGGAAGTATAAGGAAACACAGAAGGAGCAGGACAGAGAGCTGTACCAGTTAAGGCAGAAGGAAGAAGGGAGGAAGTCAGAATAACAAAGGCCCAAACTGAGGAAAAGATAGCCAACTCAGTTAAGAAGGGGGAAAATCTTTTATAGGTACATCAGGGAGCATAGAAAGACAAAGGGAGGGATAGTGAGGCTGAATAGAATGGACGGTGGGTGGGCAGAGAGGGACAGTGAAAAAGCAGGGATACTGAACGAATATTTCTGCTCAGTATTCACAAAAGAGGAGGAGGGGGAGGTGCCTAATCCAATTAAAAGAAGCAATCGTGATAGGGAGGTCGATCCTAGTCCTTTCACAGAAGAAAGGGTTCTGAAAGAACTCTAAAACTGAAGGTGAACAAAGCAATGGGGACTGATGGAATTCACCCCAGAATTCTAAAAGAATTAAGGGGAGAACTAGTGAAACCACTGACTACCCTTTTTAACAAATCATGGGAGGATGGTGTGGTACCTGAGGACTGGAGGAAGGTGGATGTGATTCCCTTTCACAAAAGTGGGACCAAGACAGAGGCACGAAACTACAGACCTGTCAGTTTGACCTCTGTGGTAGGGAAAGTGATGGAATCACTTCTGAAGGAAAGAACTGTTGAGTACCTAGAGGCCAGTGGGCACAGGACCCAAGCCAGCATGGGTTCACAGTGGAAAGGTCATGCCAGACGAATCTAATTGATTTCTTTGACTGGGTGACCAAAGTAGTAGACCAGGGAGGGGCTGTGGACATGGACCTAGACTTTAGCAAGGCATTTGACACAGTCCCACACAAAAGAGTAATTGTCAAATTAACCAGCCTGGGAGTGGATCCCAGGATGGTAGCCTGGGTAAAACATTGGCTGGACAACAGGACATGGAAGGTAATTGTAAATGGAGTCCACTCTGAAGAAAGAGGGGTTACTAGTGGGGTACCGCAGGGTTCAGTACTGGGTCCAGTCCTTTTTAATGTCTTTATAAGTGACATTGCAGAGAGACTGGAAGGAAAAGTGTGCCTCTTTGCAGATGACACAAAGATCTGCAACAGAGTTGATACACAAGGAGGCGTGGAAAGGATGAGAAGGGAGTTGGCAAGGTTGGAGGAATGGTCAGAAGTATGGCAGCTTGGTTTCAATGCAAATAAGGGCAAAATAATGCACCCGGGAAACAAAAACCCAGGGGAAGATTACACAATGAGGGGGAGGTAGTAACAACAACAAAAATGGAAAGGGACCTGGGGGTAATCATTTCGGATGACCTTAAGGTTAGCAAGCAACGTGAGAAGGCAGTAGGGAGGGCTGGGGGTATACTGGGATGTATAGGGAGAGGTATCACCCCGCAGAAAACTGGAAGTTGTTATCCCTCTGTACAGACAGTTGGTGAGACCACATCTGGAGTACTGTGTCCAGTTCTGGAGACCCCATCTTCACATGTACATAGACAGGATAGAGGCAGTCCAGAGGAGGGCAACTAAAAAGGTGCAGGGTCTGCAAGAGAAGCCATATGAGGAGAGACTAAAGGAGCTTAATATGTATACCCTTGAGGAAAGGAGGGAGAGGGGGGGAACATGATAGAAACTTTTAAGTACCTCAGTGGAATCAACAAAGTCCAAGAGGGTAGCATCTTTCAGAAAAAGAGATGTGCAAGAACAAGGGGACACAATTTAAAGATAGCGAGGGAGCAGTTCAGGGGCAATGTAAGGAAGTATTTTTTTCACACAGAGGGTGGTGGACACATGGAACAGCCTTCCTGAGAAGGTTGTAGGGTCTAAAACTGTGGGAGAATTCAAGAATACTGTACATGGGACAGACATAAGGCAATTCTTGTGGGGGAGGGTAGGAAGAAATAGGCTGTTGGTTAAATAGGATCTGTAGCTTATCCTGTAGGTAGGGAAATGGGCAGACTAGGTGGGCCAAGTGGTCCTTATCTTCCGTCAAAGTCTGTTTCTATATGATAGCTACACATTCAAGCAGACTTTTTTTTTTTAATCCTCTTTTTCCCTCCGGTCACTGCTCCACTGGGACTCCCTTGGACATCCTGGCTTGTTCCTGCCCACCTGAGAACCCCCCCATCCCGTCCCTCCCCCAGTACTCCAACCCCTCTCTCGTACCTTACAGTGAGAACTCCCTGGTTTGTACCTCCCAAGGTGGAGCCACCACTCCTTCTTGGTGCTCTTCTGAAGACAAGTTTGCTGTTGGCAGGGCGAGGGGTGGAGAGAGAATCAGGAGACCAGGTGGGCAGGATCTGATGGTGGGCATGGAGGCCTAGTGTCATTGTCTACCCAGCAGTGCAGGTTTTTTCCTTGTTTGTGCATGTACCCCCCCCCAGAGGTGCGGACGTGCATTGATGTCCAGTGCCAGACATGTACACTCCCATACCCGCCTGCAGGACATCCGCCAACACCTCACCCCGACTCGATGTAGTCCCAAGCTGCAGCACACCCAGCTTCCCCTGGGTGTCGCTAACACCAGGGGTTCACCACCCACCCTAACCCCAGGAGAGGAGAGCTTTTGTTGAATGCTCAATCCTTTCCTCCCCTACCGATCCCTGGCAATCCAAGATTGTTTCTGAACCTGGGTCGCAGGCGAGCTGCGAGGTGTATCGTCCAGTGCCTCAGCCCTCAGCGCCACCGGGCTGGCTTACACTCTAGTAGACTTGACAGACCACATGCACTGTATCTGCTGACACACTTTGTGTGCTCATATGTTTGGTATTGGAATTTGGCACTCCTCCACCTTGAGATGTCACTCTGCAGTCTCTGGATGTTTATTCTTGGGTGCTTTCCTTGCAAGATGAAACCCGGAAATTGTACTGTGCAGTTGTTTAACATCTGCTTTGGTGGGTAACATAGGCATTGGGCAAGGAGTCAAGTCCTTTGCCACAGAGTTACAATACCGGCAATGCCCTCCACCACTGTGACTCAATTACAACATTAAGAAACAATGGCTAGAAAATTCACAGATAAAGGCTAGCCAAGTGTCAGACCACCATCACCCCACAGTAATTTCTGGGCTTCCAACCTGTTTGGTGACCATAGCCAATCCCTGCTTCTTCACTACTATGCTCCCCTATACACATCCTCTTTTACACATATATATTGAGCAAGTGGCGAGCCATGAAAGCACAATCTGCACTGGTGTGTGTGTGTAAAACAAAAGGCCCGGAGTTGTATGTAATCAGTCCACCAGGTGAGCCACTAGGTCCCTACCTAGCATTGCTCATGTGCCTTATTTTAATAAGACTTGGACTAGTGACTTGGTATACTGCCACAGCAGCCAACTAACAAAGTGGCATCATATGGGCAGGTCACCATGAACGCCCATGAACATACAAAGTGTGCATTGTTTAGCCCATACTGTGTTTTGGGGAGTGCAGTACCAGCAGAAAAGTGTGAATATGGAATGTCCATAGTGGCAGTACCACAGTATTCTACCTCCATCTGGGGGGGGTTGGTGGCCATGTTAGAAAACCCACAATTGTGCTGTGATACAAGCCAGCCACACGTGGTAGAATAAAATGGCTGTGGTCCAGGACTGCACAATGGCACTCACTAGAATGAATTCCAGATGCACACACACATAGTTTTACATGAAAGGCATGCAACCTTAAGAACACTGAACAGTCGAAAAGGCATTTTGAATATGTACCTGGCACATGCTAGAGTAGCTAGCAGTCTTGAGGAAAAGCATATATTACAGCCGATCACTGCAAAAGTGAAATGGGAGATGCCCAATAGATAAGGGCACTTAAATGCAGCACTGCTTCCTCACTGTGGCCCAATACTGTGCATATGAGGGGCACCCTGCTGCATGCTGTTGGTAGAAGTGCCCATCCCCGGACAGTACTGTGGAGGGATTGTGGGATAACAGATGGACCAGACACCGAACTTCAAGTTCAACACACAATCTCTGTGTGATGTTTATTCAAAATGTAGGAGATACCTTCAGCAATGGCATATCCCTTCTTCAATACATCAGTTTGTTGCAACAGACTATGCAAGTCTTTTCCCTACACTTAGCCAACACCAACATAGAAACATAAAAACATAGACTTTGACGGCAGATAAAGACCACTTGGCCCACCCAGTTTGCCCATTTCCCTACCTACTGGATAAGCTGCAGATTCTAGTTAACCAACAGCCTACTTCCTGCCATCCCCCACTACAGTTGCCTTATGTCTGTCCTATGCATGTTTGAATTCCCCCACTGTTTTAGACCCAACAACCTCCCCAGAAAGGCGGTTCCATGCATCCACCACTCTCTCCGTGAAAAAAAATTTCCTCACATTACCCCTGAGCCGTCCCCCCTCTATCTTTAAATTGTGCCCCCTTGTTCTTACACATCTCTTTTTCTTAAAGATGCTACCCTCCTGGACTTTGTGGATTCCCTTGAGGCACTTGGACGTTTCTATCATGTCCCCCCTGTCCCTCCTTTCATCAAGGGTATACATATTAAACTCTCTCAGTCTCTCTTCATATGGTTTCTGATGCAGACCCTGCACCATTTTAGTTGCCCTCCTCTGGACTGCTTCCATCCTGCCTATGTCCTTGCGTAGATGAGGTCTCTAAAACTGCACACAGTACTCCAGATGGGGTCTCACCAACTGTCTGTACAGAGGGATAACCACTTCCCTTTTTCTACTTGTGATGCCCCTTCCTGTGCATCCCAGTATCCCCCTGGCTCTCCTTACTGACTTCTCACATTGCTTCCCAACCTTTAAATCACCTGATATGACTACCCCCAAGTCCCTTTCCATTTTTGTTGTTGTTAGTACCTCCCCTGCTATTGTGTACTCTTCTCCTGGGTTTTTGTTTCCCAGGTGCATTACTTTGCACCTCTTTGCATTGAATCTAAGTTGCCATATGTCTGACCATTCCTCCAACCTTGTCAAGTCCCTTCTCATCCTTTCTACCCCCCCCTTGTGTATCAACTCTGTTACAGATCTTTGTGTCATCTGCAAAGAGGCATACCTTTCCCTCCAGACCCTCTGCAATGTCACCTATAAAGATGTTAAAGAGGACTGGACCCAGTACTGAGCCCTGAGGTTCTCCACTAGTAACCCCCCCTTTCTTGAAATGTGTTCCATTCACTATTACCTTCTATGTCCTGTTGTGCAGCCACGTTTGCTACCCAGGCTACCACCCTGGGACCCACTCCCAGGCTGGCTAACTTGATTATTAATCTTTTAATGCGGGACTGTGTCAAATGCCTTGCTAAAGTCTAGGTAGGCCATATCCACAGCTCCCTCCCTGGTCTATTACTTTAGTCACCCAGTCAAAGAAATCAATTAGATCTGCCTGACATGACCTTCCTGCTGTAAATCCATGCTGCTTTGGGTCCTGTGCCCCGCTGGCCTCTAGGTACTCAACAATTCTTTCTTTCAGAAGTGATTCCATCATTTTCCCTACCACTGAGGTCAAAATTACAGGTCTGTAGTTTCCTGCTTCTGTCTTGCTCCCACTTTTGTGAAGGGGAATCACATCTGCCCTCCTCCAGTCCTCAGGTACCACTCCATCCTCCCATGATTTGTTAAAAAGTGTGGTTAGTGGTGTCACTAGGTCCTCCCTTAGTTCTTTTAGGATTCTGGGGTGAATCCTGTCAGGCCCCATTGCTTTGTTCACCTTGAGTTTTAGGAGTTCTTTCAGGACTCTTTCTTCTGTAAATGGACTGGTGTCAACCCCCCTACCCAGATTGCTTCTACTGTCTGGTTTACATAACTCCTCCTCATCTTCTTTTGTGAATACTGAGCAAAAGTATTCATTCAGTATCTCTGCCTTTTCACTGTCTTCCTCTGCCCACCTCCCCTCTCCCTTATTAATCTTCACTATTCCTCCCTTAACCTTTCTATGCTCTCTAATGTACCTATAAAAGGTTTTATCCCCCTTCTTAACTGAATTGGCTATTTTTTCCTCGGTTTGGGCTTTTGCTATTCTGACTGCCTTCCCCACTTCTTTCTGCTTTAATTGATAGAGTTCCCTGCCGTGCTCCTTCTGTGATTCCTTATACTTTTTGAATGCAGCCTTTTTCTCCTTAACCTTCCCTGCCAGCTCTTTTGAGAACCACAGTGTTTTTTCCACTCCGCTTTGTTTTCTTTATTTGCTTCACACAAACGCTTGTTGTGGAGGTTTCTGCTGCAGCTGACCGGTGGCTTGTTACCTCTACTGATCTCTGATCTCCCTTACCAGTTGAGCATCCCCTACACAGGCCCTGTTTACTTGGGTAGTGGGGGCTCAAATAAAATAATAAGAAAACAAGCTAAAGACAAAGAACCTTAGTGCAGAAGCACTGAAACAAGGGTTACCCCAAAGGACATTGACAATAAGCCAAGTTTCAAAGAAACACAACATCACACATACTTTGATAATGGAAAGCGTCATGGGATATATGCAGATCACCAAGACATTTCAGACTTGTTCAACATATAGCAATTTACATGCATTTTAAATAGCACAACTAACTTAATTTCTATAATACAGTCACCCAGTACTTTTTACCTTTATCAAAAACACCTAGTGCCATGGTATTTTCAACATTTACAGGTTTTATACACATAAGGTACTGTATATACATTAAAGTAGTTTATGACATAATGCCATTGCATACTAAATCCAACATTATACAATGGGATAAATGCAAATGCCCAATCCCTGCAATCTGATTGGTTGGCTGGCACCTTTTCAGCGTGATAAATCCTCCAGTGTACCCACAGGAAACAGTACAAGCCACCGGTCAGCTGAAGCAGATCCCTTCGCCCCGGAGCCCCATGGTTTGATGGGACCCTGAGGGAGATGCGGAGACAGGGGCGAAGGTTAGAGCGTCGCTGGCGCAGGTCCGCCCTTGATGCCGACCACTCTAGATTGATGGAACATTATGTTAACTATCAATCTGCAATCACCCATAAGAAGGCAGAATTCCTGTCCAAGGAGATTGCAGTTGCTCAGAATTGACCGGCTCAGCTGTTCGAACTGTAGACAGACTGTGCAACCCAGCCTGCCTGCATGTTCGGAAAGCTTTTTCACAAGCAGAGTGTGACGAGCTCGCTCGATACTTTGCAACTAAAGTGGCCGACATCAGGAAGAACCTGGGTCCGGCAAGCTCTATGGGTGAAGCTTTTGGTCAGCATGAGATGACAGTGCCTCATTTCTCCTGGAGTTCCTTTCGATGACCTGAGTTCGTGGACATTATGAGGATCATCCATTTTATGTGCCCCACAAGTTGTGGTTTGGATCCTGGTCCGACTCCCCTTATTCTGGGTTGTTTGGACATCATTGGTCCGGTCCTGGTGCAAATAGTCCGGTGCTCCTTGGAATTAGGTGAGTTTCCCTGTTCCTTGAAAGAGGCTGTGGTAACTCCTCTCTTGAAGAAAGCTTCCTTGGACCCGGACTCTTATTCTAGTTATTGACCTATCTCTAACCTCCCCTTTATTGGGAAGGTTATTGAGAAGGTCGTAGCGGTTCAACTGGATGACCATTTAACCATCCATAATGTCTACGAATCCTTCCAGTCGGGCTTCCGTAAAAGACATAGTACCAGACTGCGCTGGTTCGGTGTTAAATGATCTTCTGACGCGAGGGATCAGAAGAGACGCTCCATTCTTGTTCTTCTTGATCTCTGCAGCCTTTGACACAGTGGACCACATGGTGCTACTAGCTCGCCTGGGGCAAATTTGTGGAATGTCTGGAACCGTTCTGCAATGGTTCACGTCATTTCTTACCGTGAGATCGCAGAGAGTTGTGTCGGGGATTTTTTCCTCTGACCCAATCTCTCTGTTGTGTGGAGTGCCCCAGGAATCTGTGCTGTCGCCCATGTTGTTTGCAGTGTATATGCTGCCCCATGGAGGTATCATTAGATGATATGGGCTGAGGTTTCACTGCTATGCGGATGACACCCAGCTCTATCTGTCCTTTGCACCCGACCAGGATGGAGCTCTCTCGGTGTTTAACAACTGTCTGAGGGAGATCCAAGACTGGATGGATTCTAGTTGGCTAAAGTTGAACTCGGAGAAAACAGAGGTGCTGGTAGTGGATCCTGGTGGTCGGTGGTGAGGCCGGATATCGGTGCTCCATCTGGAATTATTCTTGGTGGAGTATCTTTGCCGGCCCTCAGAACAGGTGCGTAGTTTGATTCATTCTTGACGACAGGCTGACTCTCAAAGCTCAGGTGTCAGCTGTTGTCAAGACTTCCTTTTATCATCTCAGGAACATTGCCAGGGTGAAGCATCTTGTTCCGTTTGACTCCTGCCTACTTTGGTTCATGCTTTTGTATCTTCACGCTTAGACTATTTGGCGCCCTGTACTTTGGGCTTTTTGGGGTTGAAATCCGTGCGCCTAAAGCTGGTACAGAATGCTGCAGCCGGGTTTGACTGGGACAAGTCGTTTCTGTCATATTACTCCCGTAAGGCGCAAACTGCACTGGCTGCCCAAGTGGCGGATCACCTTTAAAGTCATTTTGTTGACTTTCAAAGCCCTTCACAACCAGGGTCCAGCCTATCTGAAAGACCTCCTGGTGCCTTACTGCCCTGACCGATCACTCCGCTCGGCCGACATGGGTTGTTAGAGATCCCAGAGTGAGCTTGAAATCTTCTGCAGCAGAGCATTTTTATATGCTGCACCCACCTTTGGAACTCTCTACCATGTCGGTTACGCAGTGCACTCCGGGAACTCTTTAAAAGGATCTGAAAACTTACTTGTGGAGCATGGCTTTTTAGATAATTAGTTATTTATTAATGTTTTGGATTTTATTATTATATATTTTATCTTGTTGTATGCTGATTTTATGTATATGTTTGTTTATGTAGTGTTTGAACTGTCAAAGTTGTTCAGCACCTTGATATATTGAAAGGTGCTATACAAATAAAATTATTATTATTATTATTATAAGCAGAAACCCCCAGAGAAATCACTCCGACTGCCACAAATGCTTAAACACCACCGATCCTTCCTGCTCTAAACCCCTCGAACGTTGTGTTCTCTACATCATACCAAAAAGCAAGGAAGTACTCCCAAAAGCAATACAAAGCGGTACATGACAATTTGCTCCCAAGAATTCATACCGCGACTATTTACTCCAGACTATACATTCCTGTGACAATTCACTCCTCCGACAACTCAGGTTGTGGATATTCGCTCCCAAAGTACTGAAAATACAGTTGATTAATTCTGTGGTTGCTGTTACATAGTAATTACATAGTTACATAGCAATTACAGCTTGCAGTGGGTACTTCTGGGTAATTATAAGTTTAAAAGTCTATCAATATAGCTTGCCCCCCAATGCACTAGATCTCTGTGTCTGTTTCCACAATGACAGGCCACTTCATTTTATCCGAGAGACAGAGAGAGGGGGAGAGAAAAGCTTGTGGATGATTTTAATTATATATACACCTTTCACAAACTTGGATACATGTAGAAGGCGATTTGGCAGTGCAAACTCGCTGTACGCAAAGTCAAGCTTTGCAATGCCAGAATTCATACAAAAAGCTACGAGGACCCAACGGATATACATAGGTTTTCTATGCATTCACTTGCACCTGATGCCTGTGCGGTGGAAACAGTAGAGGCAGTAAATGCTGCAAAATAAAGAGCGGCTGCAACACAAGATACCACAGCACAGGTGCTTCTTCATTCAAAAGCAAACATTTTGCTTGCGTCCCAGGGGAAAATATGCGATAAAAATCTAAAAAACGCACAATACAACGGGTGACAGTGCATGGTGCACCACCCAACCCAAAGGACCTAATAGAATTACAAATCCCTGACTCTTACTGCATCTATAAAACATCAGACTGCGGTGAGACAGTCCCATTCTTATTGTATGACAGTGGCCCTGGACACAATAGAATCTTAGAGTTTGGCACACATAAGAATTTAACTTTCCTTGAGTGATGCACACATTGGTACGCAGATGGCACATTCAGCATTTCCCCACCACTGTTCACAAAGTTATATGTTATAATGAGGGAACACTTTGGAAATGTGCAGCCAGCTATTTATGCATTACTGCCTGGAAAATCAAGGGAATGTTACGAACATCTGCTGTCTGCATTGAAAGAAATGTGTCCCAACTTGAACCCTGCTCTGGTCATGACTGACTTTGAGAGGGCAACAATAAATACATTCAGGTCTGTATTCCCCCAATCAATTCAAGTTGGTTGTTTCTTTCATTTTACTCAATGCAGCTACCAGAAAATACAGAGTGAAGGACTAGCTGTAAAATATGCCCAAGACCCAGAATTTGCCTTAAAGTGTAAATATCTGACAGCATTGGCTTTCTACCTCCCTGACCAAGTCATTTCTAGATTAGAGGAAATATCTGATGAAGCTGCACACATTTTGCCAGAAGAATTACAGCATGTTGTGGACTATTTTGAGGACACTTGGGTGGGCAGGAGAAACAGAACAGGGAATGGACGAATGGACGCAGACTGCCACATTATGCAATAACACTGTTGAATCATTCAGACAGTGTGTCAAACGGACGTGCTAAAACAAATAATGTCATGGAGGCCTCTCACCATGGGATGCAGAGTGTGCTTTGTATGTCGCACCCCACGGTGTGGAAATTTATAGATGGGCTGAGGGGGGTACAGAGGAAAAGGGATTCTGAAGTGGAGCAGATACTAGTCGGGAAACCACTGACTGCATCAAGGAGAGTATACAGAGATAATATTGCACTACTCGACTGCATTTTAGAAAAATGTGCAGATAGCACTACTGAGGAGTTGCTTACAGCTTTGAATACTGATTGAGGAATGATTCACACTGATTTTAAACTTTTTGAAATAAAGTATTGCTTTTTAACTCATCTGAGCACTCTTTCACTTGCATCAGAACTGAATGGTGGCTACAGACACAACATCAGATGCTGGTAACCATGGCTACAGACCGGACATCAGAAGCTGGTAACCTTGACTACAGACTGACAGTAGCATGGTGCCTGTGAACACTGAGCAAAGACCTAGTAAGTGCTTATAATTTCAGTTTTACAAGTTTGTTCTTAAATTGATGCATTTTCCATAGTGTCCACATCATTTATCCATCTGCATTGACTGTACCAGTATTGATTCATGGTTCTGAGAGGTGGCCTACTAAGTGCTTACTAAGCGGGAGCGGGTGCAAATTATCATAGGGTGGTGAGTGTCATAGGGATGAATTGACGCAGGAGTGTAATGTCGGGAGCAAAATGACACTGTTTGAACTGTCGGGAGCAAATTGTCATGTTCCCAATACAAAGACCCCAAGCAGCCTTTTGTCAAAGTATTTTCCCCGTAACCACTTTCTTTGTAGCTCTCCTTTTTTACTTTGCACTGTGGGCTCTACTCCATTTACACATTCCCCAAATCATCATGGCTTGCAAAGTCACTGAACGCTCCTGCTGAGTAAATCAATCTAGTGATGTCTCCCATTAAAAAACAACTCCTACAACTCACAAGAATTTTTAGAAAATAGCACTTCAACAATGAAGGCACCCGGAAACAGACTGTTACGAAGGGCAGCCAGTACTCCGTTCAGATGTAACCCACATGCTAAACTACCACTCCTCACTACACACTGTTAACTACAGTCTGCCTGTCAACAGACAACTATTTTTCCCTGCGCAACAATAAATAAAAAAAAGATTCAAAATGAAAAAAAACAAAAAACTATTTTTCTTTTTTTCAAAAACGGAAGGGGGACATTGCATAATAGCAGTATACCCCTCTAGGGAGTGGGTATATGGGTGGATTTACCATTTCTGGTGTGGTTAAGTCACTCGGCTGCACCTCGTGACTGAACCACACCAGGAGTAGTAAATCCACCCATACACCCACTCCCTGGAGGGGTGTATTGTTTAAATGAGGAACACAGCCTGTTTTATGTCAGCTCACAAACAATAACCTCCCTGTACGAGGACCTTAGAGGGAAAAGGAAAATTAAAGAGGACACTATAGCACACTCAAGAAAGGGAAGGGAAGGGGGTGCCCATAGGTGGCTAACCTTATGGACTAGAAACTGTAAATGATAGATTAGGCTAAGAAACAGAAGAACTGTTGAAAAATATTTAAGAAAATGTCGGCCCTCAAGAGTAGCAGGAGCTCACTGTCACAGGTAATAACAACACTGAAACTGAAATATATATATATATATATATAAATGGTTGCATATTGATGACTCAGCGAGGATCGGTTGATTGAAATGTAAGTCCTTAGCTGTTGTGATGATCGAAGGCTGTGGCAGAGGGTTTGTTTGTTGCAGAAGGAAATCAGATGGTCACAAGAATGAATTCTTCTTATTCTGTGACATCAGTTGTAAACAATCTGAAAAAGATGAATGTAACACCACTGGACATAGACTGATCGGGCTGTAGCGGAGGATGTGGGGCACTACTTCAGGCTTAACAGACGCTGAACAAACATATGGTAAGCACTGTGAAACAACAGCGATTAAAGTTTAAATCTCCCACTTCCTGTTTACACCTTGACAGGATGTGACATACTGTATGCAGACATCTCTCCACCTCCCCCCTCACTGGCTTGCAACTGGAACAACAGTGACCACTCTGAAACTTGAATGTGGACCTTCAACATCGGCATACAATGTGTACAATGGTACCATCTGAACAGTGGTCATTCAGCATTTCTGAACCGGCTGATGGAACAACTTGTTGGGCTGCACTATAGCAAACACCTGTGTGAACCAGCTTAAAAACAACAAACTGTACAGCACCAGGAGGCAGATCACCACCCCTAACATTTCACATCACAACACACTTCTACAAGAGGCAGACCACCAGCCCTAACATTTCACACCACAAGACACTTCTATAGGAGGCAGACCACCAGCCCTAACATTTCACATCACAACACACTTCTAAAGGAGGCAGACCACCAGCCTTAACATTTCACACCACAACACACTTCTACAGGAAGCAGACCACCAGCCCTAACATTTCACATCACAACACACTTCTACAGGAGGCAGACCACCAGCCTTAACATTTCACACTGCAACACACTTCTACAGGAGGCAGACCACCAGCCCTAACGTTTCACACCACAACACACTTCTACAGGAGGCAGACCACCAGCCCTAACGTTTCACACCACAACACACTTCTACAGGAGGCAGACCACCAGCCCCAACATTTCACACCACAACACACTTCTACAGGAGGCAGACCACCAGCCCCAACATTTCACACCACAACACACTTCTACAGGAGGCAGATCACCAGCCCCAACATTTCACACCACAACACACTTCTACAGGAGGCAGATCACCAGCCCTAACATTTCATACCACAACACACTTCTACAGGAGGCAGACCACCAGCCCCAACATTTCACACCACAACACACTTCTACAGGAGGCAAACCACCAGCCCCAACATTTCACACCACAACACACTTCTACAGGAGGCAGACCACCAGCCCTAACATTTCACACCACAACACACTTCTACAGGAGGCAGACCACCAGCCCTAACATTTCACACAACAACACACTTCTACAGGAGGCAGACCACCAGCCCCAACATTTCACCCCACAACACACTTCTACAGGAGGCAGATCACCAGCCCTAACATTTCACACCACAACACACTTCTACAAGAGGCAGATCACCAGCCCCAACATTTCACACCACAACACACTTCTACAAGAGGCAGATCACCAGCCCTAACATTTCACACCACAACACACTTCTACAGAAGGTCTGGATCAGTGTTCACTGCAACATTTAAGTAGCCAGATAATTTAAAGCCACAGTAAACTTTTATTAGTACAATTAGATGTGGCACACTACAGATGACACTGTTGGTAAATCAACTCTTGTAGCACTATTGTGGGAAGCATTATTTTTTTTACTGTTGGTAGTGGTCGTACTATGCATGGCTGTGGGCCAATCAGCTTGCAGCATTTCCCTACCTGCTTTACAAGGGGAGTTACATGCCTTAGCCTTTCATTCTCAAGCCACCCTCATCATGCATTTTGCATACACCAGCAAACTGAGCATAATTACTTAAATAAGTACTGCTAATGTTAAGACTAATATAAACATATGAAGAAGCCAGCAGAAGAGGCCATTTGGTCTATCAAGTCTACTCGTATTGCAGGGTCCACAGCTTGAGCTAATGTCCTGCCCTCTCTCCCCACTCCTCCCATCCATACTACCAATGATCCTTACCTTCCCCAATGCCTATCCCAGACTCTCTTAAAGCTGCCCACTGTCTTCAACAAAATCACCTCTTCCAGCAGTGCATTCCAAGTGTACACCACCCTCTCTGTAAAGAAGTGCTTCCTGACCTCCCTCCTAAACCTCACACCCTCCAGCTTAAGACTGTGCCCCCTTGTGTTATGGTTGCCACTCATCTTAAAGAGACTCTCCTTATTAACCTTATTTATCCCTTTCAAGTACTTGAAGGTCCCAGTCATTCTCATTCATTCATTCTCTCCCTCTCTCTCTCCCCCTCCCTCTCTCTCTCTCTCTCTCTCCCTCTCTCCCCCCCTTCCTGGAGTACATCTTCAGTGCCCTCAACCTCTCCGCATATGCCTTGCCCTGCTGACTGGCTATCATCTTTGTACCCCTCCTCTGGACCTTCTCCAGCAGGTTAATGTCCTTTTTGAGGTGTGGGCACCAGTATTGAACTCCATACTCTAGATGCGGCCTGACCAGTGACCTGTACAAGGGCTGTATAACCTCCTCTCTCCTACTGTTGATCCTCCTAGTTATGCATCCCAGTATCTTGTTTGCCTTTGCTGCTGCTTTCTTGTACTGTGTGGGGTGTCAGGTCACTAGTGATCATCACTCCCATGTCCTTCTCCTCCTCTGATGCAGATGCCTGCACTCCACCCAGGTAGCACTCTGTCCTGGGATTCTTGGCTCCAATATGCATAACTTTGCATTTCTTGGCACTGAAGCCAAGCTGACAGATCATGGACCACCTCCCCAGCTTTTCCAGATCTTCCTTTCAGCTGTGTCCACTCTCCCACAGAGCTTGGTGTCATCCATGAATAGGCACATTTGACCTTAATGCCATCCCCAATGTCACTGATGAAGACATTGAACAATGATCCTAGCACCAAGCCCTGTAGGACACCATTAGTGCCATATAAGTATTCCCCCTGCACCACAATCACCCTCTAGGTTCTGTCCCTCAGCCAGTTTTCCTCCCATGTGGCCTCCTTTTCCCCATCTCCAAGATCCATCAACTTCCTGATCAACCTTTTGTGAGGCACAGAGTCAAAGGCCTTGCTGAAATCAAGATACAGGATGTCTACCACTTCACCCCTGTCTACTGTCTTAGTGACACAAAGAAGTCAATCACATTTGTCTGACACAGTCTCCCCCCATGAAGCCATACTGCCTCTTATCCTGGAGACCATGCTCCTCTAGATAACAGATTTCCTAAACTAGTCAGAAAGCACTTCTTTCAAAAGTTAATAATTTCTTTCTATACCCACCTTTAGGGCCTCCACCTTGGCAACAGTACTGTGGCACTCATGCACAGGAGACTTTTCACAGGCTTCAATGACAGGTTTATGTTCATCTGGTTCCTCACAAACCTGTCCCAGTGGCTGCTGCTGCTGGTCACAGGTGTTGCTCTGTTCGGGCTCCTCTTCATTTCCAGTAAGACATTTTACAATCTCCACTATCACTGCAAGTTTCCTGTTTGTTCTGAGTACCTTCTGCTCTAACACATCATAGCATTCGCCACAGGAGACATTTCCATCTATGTACTCCCAGTACTTTGTGACACAGGCTCTGCAAAAGTTGTGCCCACAATCTATTATGACAGGATCATTAAAATAATCCACACAGATGGGACACATTACTTCATTTTTCAGTAGTTCTAGCTCTTTTGTTGCTGCCATGTTCACTGCTGTCTGTTAAAGAGGTCTATTTCCCTTCAGCTTCCTGAAACATAGAAACATATTAACATATAATGGATTTGTTCCTCTTTCAATACTGACCACATCATGCACAGTTAAAAACTATTGCACTGTTACTGACCCTTATTATGGAGTTTTATTATTGCTTTCAGTACTGACCAGGTCATGCACAGTTAAAAACACCTGCACTACTACCTAACCTTATTATGGCGTTTTATTGCTACACTGTGGGGCCAATTTGCATCTTTTTACAGAGATATCCCCCTTATGTCAAACATCTCACATTATAGAAATCTGAAAACAGTCACGGGCTCACTGGGTATTTGGAGCTCTACAGCTCCACAGATTTAGTTCCTTTAGTAATGGTTAGTAGTTCCAAAATCTACATTTCCATTACTCAGAGTTTGTTCTGCAATACAATTTCACAAATACTGATAAGAAAGTTCCCACTCTCATATTTTACAAACAGTTAATTATGTATGTATAATATTTATGAAAAAGAAATGAAAAGAAAAATAAGCATGTAAAACTGTAAGAGAGTGCCTTTTACATGCTTTTGCTGTCTGTAAGATAAGAAAGTTTCCTGCTATTCATGAAGGGAGACCGGTGTGTATATCATGTAGGTGCATTACTTCACTTCTGTATCCCCCTGTAGTTAGACAGCTAAACCCATTCATGAAGGGAGACTGGCGTGCATATCATGTAGGTGCATTACTTCACTTCTGTAACCCCCTGTAGTTAGACAGCTAAACCCATTCATGAAGGGAGACCAGCGTGCATATCATGTAGGTGCATTACTTCACTTCTGTAATCCCCTGTAGTTAGACAGCTAAATCCATTCATGAAGGGAGACCGGAGTGCATATCATGTAGGTGCATTACTTCACTTCTGTAATCCCCTGTAGTTAGACAGCTAAACCCATTCATGAAGGGAGACTGGTGTGCATATAATGTAGGTGAAACTACTTCACTTCTGTAATCCCCTTTAGTTAGACAGCTAAACCTAATTCAATCAGGAAGACCGGCATGCTTATCATGTAGGTGCATTACTTCACTTCTGTAATCCCCTGTAGTTAGACAGCTAAACCCATTCATGAAGGGAGACTGGCGTGCATATCATGTAGGTGCATTACTTCACTTCTGTAACCCCCTGTAGTTAGACTGCTAAGCCCATTCATGAAGGGAGACCGGCATGCATATCATGTAGGTGCATTACTTCACGTCTGTAACCCCCTGTAGTTAGACAGTTAAACTTATTAATACCATAACGGGGAGATATAGGGAAAATTACAAACAAGGCACAAGTGAAACCATGCCTGCATCCTACTAGTATGCCCTTCAAATCATATCATTTGAGCATCATTTAATTCACTTGTATTTATTTATTGAAATGTTTCACCAGGAAAGGCACACTGAGCAACAAGATGCTCGTCTCACTGTGTGACCGGGGGGGGGTTACAGACGGAAAGTAGTTGTACACATTGATACAAGGAATAGGAGTTACACTGTACAAGAAACTACAACGACAGAGAGTAAATTAGGTTACATACATAAGGTTATCTTCAACAAAATGGTTCAACATGGGGTTAGCACAATACTGTGTTTGACAGCCATAGTACTCTATGGAGAACACATCAGACAGAGGGAACAAGGCTAGAAATGCAATAGAGGGCAAGAGCGGAAGTTGATGGTATATGCCAGCATTCATAGCAGTAGCTAATGCTGCTGGTCAGGCCTCACAGGATCGGTGAGGGGTAGGAGAAGGTAACTCTGGGAAGGGAGTCGGGGATAGTGGGGGGAAGGGGAATTGGACAAGGGGAGGTGTAGGGGTAAAGGAGTCAGATACACGAGCAATTCATCATGTAGATGTTAGACAGGGCAGAGGATAGAGAATGCCTAGAGAAAGAGTGACAGATTTGACTCTGGTCATTCCAGAGTTTGGGGAGGTGGTAGGAGAAGGCGGCTTGGCCTGCTGAGGTCAGTCGGTGAGGGATTAACAGCAGCCGGGAGTCAGCTGACCTAAGGACATGAGTTGGGGTTGGTGGAGATGATCGAGAGGTGGCAAGGTAGTACAGAAGGGACCCGAGCCAGACGTTCAAAGCAAATTTAGCACTATGGAGTAGGCGCCGGCTATCAAGGGAGGGGAAGGCCAGCGAATGGTAAAGCTCACAGTGATGGGTGCGAAGGGGGCATCGAGGGCAAAGTGACAGAAAGCACTGAAGAGGGGATCCAGTCTGGATTGGGTAGACTTGGAAGCAGCACTGTAGACTACACCACAGTAGTTGAAAGTAGGTAAGATCATTTTCTGCACAATTTCGCATCTCCACAGGTAGCGGGAGGCTGCTGTGGTTCCTGTAAAGAGCACCGAGCTTGGGGCACAGTTTTTTCAGGATAGCATCCACATAGGCAGAGAAGGATAGGTGTTGGTCAAGCCAGACCCCTAGGTACATAAAAGTAGTCTTGTCCTCAAGGACTGTCCCATCAAGGGTGTGGAAGTTTGGGAGGGTAGTGTGCCTGAATAGTCTCTCCTTGGTGCCGAAGGTCATGAAGCCTGTCTTTTTGGCACTGAGGGAGAGTTGGTGGGAGCTAAACCAGAGCTGAACTTTATTGAAATCAGCCTGAAGGCTGGTAGCAACCTCCTCAGGGGTTCGGCCAGAGGTAAATAGGACTATGTCATCTGCATACATGTGAATGGAGGAAGATGAACAGATTTGTGGCAGGTCATTAAGAAGGATGGAAAAAAGGATAAGTCCGAGCACTGATCCCTGAGGTACACCAGTATCTATAGGGAGCAAAGGGCAGGTGGAATCAGCAATTCTTACAGACTGAGTTCTGCTTAACAGGTAGGCTCTGAACCAGTTAGTGACAGACTCTGATTGACCAGCTGTGGAAAAGCAGGTTATCAACGGAGGAAGGGAGATGGTGTCAAATGCTTTGGTTAAGTCGACAAAGATGGCTGAGGTGATTAGACCTTTGTCCATCCCAAAGAGGATGGTGTCCGGGAGTCTTAATAAGGAAGTGGCGGTTGAGTGGTTCTTCCTAAATCCAGACTGGTAGGGAGTAAAGAAGTTGGATTCAGAGAGGAAGTTGGAAAGTTGAGAGAGCACGAGGTGCTCCTGGAGTTTCGTGAGGGATGGGAGGAGAGAGAGAGAGGGCAGTAGTTAGCTGTAGTAGTGTGGTCACTCCCTTTTAGCAGAGGTAGAACAGTGGCATGTTTACAATCTGTAAGAACAGTTGCAGAAGCAAACAATAGGTTTAGAAGGTCAGCTAGTGGAGATGCAATGGCAGGAGCAGATAGGTAGAGGAGTTTGGTGTCCAGCCCATCAGGGGATATACCCTTGGATGGGTTGAGGGTTAGTAAGGCATCTAGAGCCTCAGCAGGAGAGATGTTTCTGAAATAGAAGGTGTCTGGACCAAGGAGTTTAGTAGATTCAACATGGAGGCTGGGTGGAGCAACAATTGGTAGGGAGGCAAGGAGAGAGAGGTAGCACATGTGGTGAAGTAGGAATTGAATTCTGAGGCAACCGCGAGTTGATCAGAGAGAAGGGTACCATTTGAGATCAGAAGGGGAGTGGGATTTGATGATGGAGGGGGGAGTGAATAACTTTCCAGAATTTGGATGGCTTACTTAGACTGGCATTGAAGGTGGAGCTAAAGTACTCATCTTTGGCTAGTCAGGTGGCATTAGTGCACTTGTTACAGAGCATGCGGTAGGTGTTGTTATCACTTGGGAGGAGTGAGGATTTGTAAATTTTCTACGCCTTGTCCTGGGCATTTTGGCATGCTATTAGTTCTGGGGTAATCCAGGGTAGGTGGTTCTCCTAGACCCTGATGTGTCTCAGAGGGGCATGTTGTTCCCCAGACATTAAGGAATGTGTTTCAGAAATGTGTAAGAGAATCATCAATATTATAATTAATAAGGTTATGGCCCCAGCTGGCGTGATCTAGTTCTTCCAGTAAGAGGATAATATTTAGTGATTTATAGGAGTATTGTACCAGAAATCTAGGAGTGGTTTTAAGACGATGGATTTTACAGACTAGGTAGGTAATGTGATGGTCGCTTATAGAGTCAGGTAGTAGGCCAGCTTTGATGACTCGGTGAGAGTGGGAGGTGAGCGCCCAGTCGATAAGGGAGTGACTGCCAGTCCTGTGGTTAGTACGTGTTGGCTCCGAGATGACCTCGGTAAGATTTAAGGCTGTTATCTCTAAGCGAGCTTTGTTTATAGAGGAGAATGTCAGTTGTGATTAAAATGCCCCATAACACAGAGTTCACCAGAAGGGGTGAGGGAGACTAGATGGCTTACATGGTCGGTGACAGTTGCGGCAGGGGTTCCAGGATAGCAATAGATGCTAGCAACATAAATTGGGAGCAAGAAGGGGAGGGGCATTTGTAGCATTAACAGTTCGTAGGCTTGGGGCTCTGTTTTAGTTAGTGATACAGAGAAGTGTAAGTCAGAGGCGGTATAGATAGCAACTCCTCCACCTCTGATGGGGAGGTCTTGACGTGTGACTGTGAATCCTGGGATGGCGATGGAGGGGTCCTTCAAGTTTTGGTTCAGCCAAGCTTCAGATAAGATGATAATGTCGGGAGCATGTTGGACCACTAACACCTGGAGCAGGTCTAGTTTAGGGGCTAGACTACAAATGTTTAGAGTACGCATAGCCCACAAGGGAGGGAGCCACACTGAATGGTAGAGGTGGCCACTGCAAACTCAGTTGTAGACTCAGCTTAGTAAACATAAAACACAGAAAACCCACGGACAGACACCGCTACCTGCATAATTCCAGCTTCCATCCTAGACATACAAAAAAAATCTGTAATCTACAGTCAGGCAGTTCGATACCATCAAATCTGATCTGATGAGAGAACAACAGACAGACTGTGCTCCTCACTTCAGATTCCCTAATCCAGCAGGGCCACTCCTCATGACAAATTGACCGAGAAACTGAATGGGCCATACAAATACCATGAGAAAATCTGCAGGAATACAGGCAAAAAGATCAAACTGATTGTGCACCCCTAGTCATCACTCACAGCCCAACGCTAAAACCCCTTCAGCAAATTATTAAAGATGCTGAGTGAAGATGAAGTACTTTAGGACATCTTCCCTGAACTACCTGTAATTGCCTACAAGCAGGCCCCCCCCCAACCTCTCTAACATAATAATCCATAACTTCCAGCAGATGAAAGGAACTGGGAAACAAGTGGGAAAACACCGTACAGGATGGCAAGATGTAAGACTCACATCCACATATGCACACAGACCACCATCAAGACAAGCCAGAACAGCACAATAAAAATCAATAGATTCTACATCTGTCAATCCAGCAATATGGTTTACGTAATTCAGTGCATGAAGTTCACAAATTGATGCTATATTGGGGAAACTAGGCTACTACATCAAACCAGGACACACCACCACCGACACACAATAATAAACCGGGTTAGCAGCACACCACTAGGATTCCATTTTTCACAAACAGATCATTCCCTCTCTTACATATCTGTCCTGATACTAAGAGGCAACTTCAGAAAACACACAGGACAGAAGGGCATGGGAAGCTAATTATATCAAACAATTTAAATCTAATGTTTGTGGACTGAATCATTGGATGTATGACACACTATGGTAAACTGTAATTCTTTTGTTGTTACCCAAGATTTTTTTTCTGCGTTCCTGTCAGCTCTGTTTCTATATACCTGTTCCTAGCATCCTTCCTCCCTCTCTTATAAATATCTTTTCAGCTTCAGTCCTGCTCACTCACTACACCAACCCTTAATTAGTTCTTCTCTCACATCACTGTGCATACAAACCTTGCACTCTGTTTATCTCGGCCCACATATTCAGACGAGATGAGGGGCACATCGCAGGATGCACCAGGGCATGTCCAAATTCAAAGACCACCAATGCACCACTGTGCACAATATTGTGATACAAATATGTAAATGTGGGTCCCGTGCATAAGCTGCGCATCACAATTTTAAGACTCCCCAAAGCACAACTACGGCCAGTTGCGCCAGTGCATAGTTACGCTTATAAAACCCTACTTTAACTATGCATAGGGCAGGTTGGTGCCCTATTGCAGTATAGGGCCAGTACCATTCCCTCTCCCAGCCCCGATCGCTGTAATATAAAATCCTCCTGATCACCTTGTAGTCTAGTGTGCCCCCGCCCCAATCATCATGAATGAAACATCCGCCTGATCGCCTGGTAGTGAAGTGACCCCTCCACAGTCCAAATCACAGATGTCAAACAAAACCCCACTCTATTCCCTGGTAGTCATGTGCCCCCCCACCCTGTTAGGCTAGTGACCCACCAACTCATTTCCCCAACCCGACCGAGCAATCGACTGGCCAGCCCACCTCACACTGCACTGGCCAGCGACCGACTGAACTATACAGGAGCACTGTGCAGCACACGGTACACACCCACTGGGTGAATATACTTTACAGCACTGCCGCACAGTTCAGTCAGCAGCTGGCTGGTGCAGTGTGAGGTGGGCTCTACTAGTCACTGACTGAACTGAACAGGAGCACTGTGCAGTATACAGTACACAGTACACACCCACTGGGTGAATATACTGTACAGCACTCCTGTACAGTTCAGTCAGTGGTTGGCTGGTGCAGTGTGAGGTGGGTTGTGCCAGCCACTGACTGAATTGCACGGCAGTGCTATGCAGTATATAGTACACACCCACTGGGTGAATATACTGTACAGCACTCCTGTACAGTTCAGTCAGCAGCTGGCTGGTACAGTGTGAGGTGGGCTGTACTGGTCACTGACTGAACTGAACAGGAGCACTGTGCAGTATACAGTACACACCCACTGGGTGAATATACTGTACAGCACTCCTGTACAATTCAGTCAGCAGCTGGGTGGGTGCAGTGTGAGGTGGGCTGTACCAGTCACTGACTGAACTGTACAGGAGCACTGTGCAGTATACAGTACACACCCACTGGGTGAATATACTGTATAGTACTCCTGTACAGTTCAGTCAGTGTCTGGGTGGTACAGTGTGAGATGGACTGTGCCAGCCACTGACTGAACTATACAGGAGTGCTGTGCAGTATATAGTACTCACCCACTGGGTGAATATACTGTACAGCACTCCTGTACAATTCAGTCAGCAGCTGGGTGGTGCAGTGTGAGGTGGGCTGTACCAGCCACTGACTGAACTGTACAGGAGCACTGTGCAGTATACAGTACACACCCACTGGGTGAATATACTGTATAGTACCCTGTACAGTTCAGTCACGCCTGGGTGGAAGTGTGAGATGGTTGCACAGCTACTGATTGAACTGTACAGGAGTGCTGTGCAGTATAAAGTACTCACCCACTGGGTGAATATACTGTACAGCACTCCTGTACAATTCAGTCAGCAGCTGGGTGGTGCAGTGTGAGGTGGGCTGTACCAGTCACCGGCTGCAGTCGAGTTAAGGGGGAGGAGGGTGGTGGGTCGCTAGCTAATGGGGAAGAAGGGGTGGGGGAGCACATGACTGCCAGAGAATGGGGAGCTGCTTTTGTTTGACATCTGTGATCTTATCTGGGGAGGGGGGGTCACTTCACTACTTAGTGATCAGGCAGATCTTTCATTTCATGATGCTCAGGGCTGGGGTATGGGGTCACTTCACTACTGAGTGACTGAAGCAGATATTTAATTTCATGGTGATCGGGGCAGGGGGACAGACTAGACTACCAGGGTGACTGGGGAGGGGATTTTATGTTACAGTGATCTGGGCTGGGGATGGGGAGTCCCTACACCATGGAAACAGGACTACAGGATTCTACTTTTTTCAGTGATCAGGGCCGGACAGGAGGCTGGACCTGCACATTCTGCCAGGCACAGCCATGCAAACGAGCCCATAATGGACATGCAAATAGCCCCTTTGCGCAATGCATGCCAATTGTGCTCCTTTGCATGTTTGGGCTGAATATCACCCATGGGGGCTGCAGCACATACAGGAATGTGCCACACATTCTCCTACAGGCATTCCTCAGCCCCGCATCCTGGATTCGTGGTCCAGGACTTGGCGACCCCTGCCGTGCTCCATGCATCCAGGGTCCGATATTCAAATGGATTGCACAATCTGTTCGGATTGTGCAATCTGTTAGAATATGACAACAGAGCCAGCTGACCTAATTTATTTGTACTGCGCATCATTCTGCATGCCCATCCAGACAGCTCTGAATACAGGGCCCCTAAGCCTTTGTTGAGTTCCTTCGTTTCTTCATAGCTTCCATTAATTTCTTATCATTTCCTACC
The DNA here is from genome assembly GCA_016271365.2 of Neoceratodus forsteri. Lineage (NCBI taxonomy): Eukaryota > Metazoa > Chordata > Ceratodontiformes > Ceratodontidae > Neoceratodus > Neoceratodus forsteri. Next base: position 472,076,323 of record CM057457.1, on the reverse strand, counting down.
TACTGTAAACACCTTGTATCTCAAGTCTTTCTTATTTGTGTTCCTGTCTGGTCAGCTTCTCATTACCTCTAGTATCCCTTCATCTTCACATGACCAGTTCCTATTAATTGCTACCCCCTTCCCTTAGTTATTCTCACACATCCTATTTTTATTACTCTGTACCTTATACAGACTTATCTCAGGGCTTTATTGCTCTGTATTCCTTTCTTCACTTCTGTGCTTCACACTGCCTACCATTTTTCCCTTCCTGTACGTCTTGGGTGGGATATTCAAAGGGTACACCTGGCGCAACAGGGTGTGCTATGCGCAACACCCCCAACGTGCCCCAGCACGATATTCAAAGGGTTAAGGTGCATAGCGCAACCCTCGATGCACCAGGGCACATTTAATGTATGAAGGTGCAGATGCAGGCGTACCCATGCATGTCGGCACATCCGATATTCCAGCCCAGAATGTCTGGGCGCATATGCGGTAACCCCTACATGCGCCACAAACTGGTGCTCAAAGGTTGAGCCATAAATCACAGGCTGAAACGCTGGCCACCCACAGGCGGGCAGCTGTAGTGCAAGGCACAACACAACAGCCGCCAGCCTTGGGTGGCCACCCACCCAGCAGGTACACCGACCACAAGCACCCAGACCCCCTGGTAGTCTAGTGGCCCCCCCTGCCCCGCACGCCTGATCGTGGGCATCTGTAAGAAGTACAGTACTCCCTGGTGGTCTAGCAGTCCCCCCATGCCTGAATGTGGGCATCTGTAAGAAGTACAGTATTCCCTAGTGGTCTAGCGGTCCACCCATGTCTGATCGCAGGCATCTGTAATTGTTACATTAATCCCTGGTGGTCTAGCAGTCCCCCCATGCCTGATCACAGGCTGAAGTAAATGGAAATTAAATCCCTGATGGTCTAGCGGTAACCCCCCAGTATGCCCATTTGCAGGCTGTTGTTGAAAAACTGAATTACCTGGTGGTCCAGTGGTACCCCATCCCCACCCACCCACAGAGGTCCCCCGCCACCCAGCACCTTAGCGGACAGGCCACACCAGAACCGCAGTCAGTCCAGTAGCACCTCATGGTTCACAGCGTCCAATGCAGCTGAGAGATCCAGGAGGAGCAGGATGGACAATCTCTCCTGTCTCTCGCTATTAGGAGATCACACTAAGCTGAAAGCTTGTTTACAGGTGTGACCTGGGAGCATAGGGAAGTTAAGTGACTTGCTCAGGGTTACACAGTATGCAAGTGGGGGCTGTGGGATTCAAATCCAGATCTCCAGATTTGCAGCTCACAGCCTGAAACCGCTGCACTATATTGCCTCCCTAATGTACCAACGTCTGCAGGGTTTTATTTAACTCTAAAAATTGATTAGCGTTTTGCTTATAAAAGTGCTAAATCTTTGTGAAAATGCATAGCTCTTGCCTTACTGTGCTTAACAAACACAGCACTTCTAGAAAATCTATATAAATACTTTCTGTACAGTTAGTATCGTCCCAAGAAAAAAACTGCTAATCAATTATTTAAAACCCTGCGTCTGGCATTTTTTCTTTTTTTGCAGTTGGTCATGTTTTTCTCACAGGGTCCAAGTCACCTGCAGGCACCGACTGCCCTAGCCCCACTTTTCGGCTTTCCACCAAAACTTAGGTTCACACTTGAGGAGGCATGGCCTGGGTGCTCGATAGGGTGCAGTGCTCCAGTTAATCAGAGTCAGCAGCAGCACAGTAAGCCACGGATTCTTCTTGTGTTCTCCATTGAGGAGCAGTGTGCAATGCTGCCTATATGCCTCCATGCAAACTTCTGCACGTGAATTAGCAGCCACCACTCCCTCCCCCAATGCATGCAGTTTCTGCCTGCCTCACCCTCAGCCAGCACTAGGGGACTGGCGAGTGTCAGGAACTGAAACCCTCCCTCCCCCATTGCATGCAGTCTCAGTCTACCTCACCTCAAGCCAACGCTAGAGGCCAGGCAAGTGCCCGAAACTGAAACCCTTCATCCCCCAATGCATGCAATCTCTGTCTGCATCACCCTTAGTCAACTCTAACAGCCAGGTGAGTGCCGAGAACAGAAACCCTCCCTCCCCCAATGCATGCAGTCTCAGCCTACCTCACCCCAGCCAAGGCTAAGGGCCAGGCATGTACTGGGAACTGGAACCCTCCCTCTCCCACTCCCAATGCATGCAGTCACAGCCTGACTCACCCCCAGCCAATGCTAGGGGTCAGGCAAGTACTGGGAACTGGAGCCCTCCCTCCCCAATGCATGCAGTTTCAGCCTGCATCACCCCTGCCAACGACAGGGGCCAGGCAAGTGTTGGGAACTGGAATCCTCCCTCCCCAATGCATGCAGTCTCAGCCTACCTCACCCCCAGCCAAGGCTAGGGGCCAGGCATGTGCTGGGAACTGGAACCCTCCTTCCCCCTCTTCCAATGCATGCAGTCATAGCCTGCCTCAAACGCAGCCAATGCTAGGGGCCAGACAAGTGCTGGGAACTGGAACCCTCCCTTCCCCAATGCATGCAGCCTTAGCCTGCCCCACCCCTAGCCAATGCTGGGGGCCAGGCAAGTGCTGGGAACTGAAACCCTCCCTCGCCTAATTTATGCAGTCTCAGCCTGCCTCTCTCCCAGTCAACGCTAGGGGTCAGCAAGTGCCAGGAACTGGAACCCTTTCTCCCCAATGCAAGAAGTTTCAGCCTTCATCACATTACAACACTAGGAACCAGGTCAGTGCTTGGAACTGAAACCCCCTGTGACTCCCCCAGTGCAAGCAGTCTCAGCCTGCCTCACCTCTACCCAGTGCTAGGGGCCAGGTAAGTGCAGGGAACAGAAACCCTCCCTTCCCAATGTCTAAGCATAACTCAGCACCAGCCAACGCCAGGGGCCAGGCAAGTGCTGGGAACTGAGACCATCCCTCCACCAATGAATGCAATCTAAACATACCTCAGCACCAGCCAACACCAGGGGCCAGGCAAGTGCTAGGAACAGAAACCCTCCCTCCACCAATGTATGCAGTCTAAGCATACCTCAGCACCAGCCAACACCAGGGGCCAGGCAAGTGCTGGGAATAGAATCCCTCCCTCCCCAATGTATGCAGTCGAAGCATACCTCAGCACCAGCCAACACCAGGGGCCAGGCAAGTGCTGGGAACAGAAACCCTCCCTCCCCAATGTATGCAGTCTAAGCATAACTCAGCACCAGCCAACACCAGGGGCCAGGCAAGTGCCGGGAACTGAAACCATCCCTCCACCAATGAATGCAGTCTCTGCCTGCCTCACCTGCAGCTAATGCTAGGGGTCAGTTGCGTGCTGGGAACTGAAACCCTCTTTCTCTCAATGCATGCAGTCTCAGCCTGCCTCACCCTCACCCAGTGCTAGGGGCCAGGTAAGTGCTGGGAACAGAAACCCTCCCTCCCTCCCCAATGCATGCAGTCTTAGCCTGCCTCACTCCTAGCCAATACTAGAGGCCAGGGGAATGCTGGGAACTGAAACCCTCCCTCCCCAATGCATGCAGTCTTAGCCTGCCTCACTCCTGGCCAATGCCAGGGGAATGCTGGGAACTGAAACTCTCCCTCCCCCAATGCATGCAGTCTCAGCCTGCCTCTCACTCAGAGAATGCTAAAGCTCAGGCGAGTGCTGGGAACTGAAACTACCCCCCCAAATACATGCAGTCTCAGCCTGCCTCACTCCCAGCCAATGCTTGAGGCCAGGCAAATGCCAGGATTTGGAACCCTTCCTCCTCCAATGCATGCCGTCTCAGCCAGCCACCAGTAGGGACCAGGTGAGTGCTAGGAACTAAAACTCTTCCTCAGCCAAAGTTCAAACAATCACTTCTCTCCCTTTCCTTCTCCCTGGCCTCTGTCCCCGACACCTGGAAACATGCTACTGTTGTTCCTCATCCTAAAAGATGTGACCCCTCCTGCACTGGCAATTACCAACCTCTCTCCCCACCTCTCATCCTTAATAAAATGCAGAGGCACGTTGTACTCTCTCAGCTTTCCCCCTTCCTTGACTCAACTTTCGTTTTCATTCCTTTCCAGTCTGGATTCCCTAAATCCCATTCCACCATCTACTCCCTCCTTAGGCTTACTGATTCCATTCTCTCAGGAATAGACCAGGGCCTTATCACCTCTGCCATCTTTGTTGACTTGAAAAAGTTCAGCACTGTTGCCCACCCTCTACTATTCAACAAACTTAAAGTACAGCTTTCTATCTCTGTTATCAACCAGTTCTGCTGCTAACTTGAGGGTAGGGCTCAATCAGTTAGAATGGTGATTCCATATCCCTTTCTCTCCCCATCAGTAATGGTGTCCACCAAGTCTTGCTCTTTGGCCCTATACTCTTCTTTACTTTCCTGAATGACCTCCCTGCTGCCTGTACCTCTGTATCCAGACATATGTACTCAGATGTTACAGTTCTTTCTGCCTCTGGTTCCACCTCCTCCGACTTGCTGGCCAAGCTCCAGCCAGACTTTGATAACGTCCAACACTGGTTCCATTCAAATCAACTGTCCCTCAACACCAAACAAATTGGTCTCTGTGACCTTTGGCTCGAGAAGAAGCTCTCCAGGCTTGCTGCCCTCCCATTCTTCTACACCCCTGATGGGACACCGCTTGACAATCAGTGAATCAAGATCTTTAACCAGGCAGTCAACGTTGAGCAAAGCTAATTTTTGAGGTGGACCTGGACAGAACAAGTACAAGATAATACACAGCAATTACAATACACTGGCATGATCAGCAAAAAGCATGGACAGCACAAGTGTGAATGAATACAGGTTAAAATACAACAATATTACACAATCAAGCAACATGTACAAAAACACAGTACTGCAGATAAACTCAACAACTATGAGGTATACAGGGGACAATAACAAAAGGTGATCCATCTGGATCCCCAAGAAACAAGTCAGAGGATGAACTAGGAGCAGGAGATAGGAGGGGGTAGGGAGGGGGAGAAGGATGGATAAGGGAAGGGACAGCAGATAGGGAACGATGGGACAATGTACCCTCCTTTAGTACTTTGGGTCTGGCTAGACCAGCCCTCAACATTTCTGATCATGTGGATGCTATCCACAAAAAACTACACCCTATACTAGGGGCCATGTACAGGAATTGCACCCCCTGCAGGCTCATAGAGCCATCATCCAGAAAATGATTCTCCCAATTTTTGACTACGGAGATATTTTCCACAGTGCAGCTCCTAAGTCCATCCTGACCAGACTGGATTCCCTCTTCCACTCCGTCTGTCATTTTGCTCTAGAATGCCTGCCCCGCACCCATAATTGCTACCTTTATATCTCTCCCCCCCCACAAAGCTAGGTACCTTGCTAACTGTTCCTCCTTTGTAGCCAAATACTGACAAGGCTCTCTCCCTTCATATCCACTTCCCTCCTCCCCACTTCCTTCTCATTACTCCCTTCGCAACTCTGGCTTTCATTCCCTGGCACCCTGTCTAGGTCATGCTCTGCTGGAAAGGCTACCTTCTCCTATCGTTTCCCAAAACATTGATATTCTCCTCCACTTCCTATCTGCTCTCCCTCTTCACTACACTCTCTTTCCTTGTTCCTCTTAAATTTCTCATCACTCCTGCAACTGCATCTGATCCCGCCTCTGTTCCACTCTTACACTTCCTTCCTATACCTCATCCCTTCTCCTGCCCCCCTCTTAGCTTCCATTCGCAATCATTTAATGCACACTGCACCTTAACTGAACCCTATTGCTACACTCCTGGATGTTTTTCTCTGCAATACCCCATTCCAATTGTATATAATTTATTCAAAAGTTTTACCAGGAAGGCATACTGAGCGGACTACCGCTTACTTCTAGATGCATCCTGGGGGGTGTTGGGGACGGGAGGATCCATATATAAATACAAATACAGAATACATACAGAATATTTACAAAAAATATATACAGAATATGTACAGCAGCAAGCAAAACAGAAACATTTGGTAGAGAGTGCAAATGACAATCACACAGTATCAGAGAGATAACATTTAGGAGTTACTTACATATAGACTGCCTGTTGTATCTTGTATTGATGCCTCTCCACTTGTACATATTAGTATGTCTTTCCTGATCAAAATTTTGAAATAATCATATAAACAGGGCAAGGAGGGGAGATATTTCAGCAACCCTTCCCCTGACCTGGGGACAAAGCCAATTACCTAGAGAAAGACTGGGAAACACACTGATTCTCACTCAGCTTCTTCAGAAGCACAGAGGCACCTGCCAGCAAAGAATCACAGCTCGCTGTAAATGAAAAGTCTCCTTCATACAGCTTGCCCAGCTCTCTATGAGACCTGAGGCCTTTCCATGGCCATCGGTCTCTCAGACAGTAGCAGAGTTTCTATAGTAGAGAGCTTTCCATCTTCCCATAATGTCTACCCCCTCCTCTAGCCCATTGGGGCCAGGATATGTGGCTTCTCTTGCTTGGATAAAGAGAAGCCTGATTGCTGAATCAGTGGAAGAAGAATATCCCTCCCTCACAGTAACTTGTCTTGCTCTTTTTTACTGCTGTCTAAATGCCTCTTTGTATTGCTGACAAAACGAGCCACCACGTAATGTCACCATCTCAGCCACACAGAGTCCACAACCAAGGCCACCACATGATGTCACCATCTCAGCCACACAACCAAGGTCCTTGTGATCATGAGGCTTGGTGCCTCCTACTGCATCACTGGCTGCTATCATTAGAGTGGGACTAAATGATTGCCACTGGAGAAACTACTCTCCTACAAGGCCATGCATGACCAGACCTCTGCCCTGTGGCAAGCCATGCATGACCAGACCTCTGTCCTATGGCAGGCTACGCATGGCCAGACCTCTACTCTGTGGCAGGCCATGCATGATCAGACCTCTGCCCTGTGACAAGCCATGCATGGCCAGACCTCTGCTCTGTGGAAGGCCATGCATGACCAGATCTCTGCCCTGTGGCAGGCCATGCATGACCAGACCTCTGCCCTGTGGCAGGCTACACATGGCCAGACCTCTGCCCTGTGGCAGACCAAAATGAAAAAAAAACAACAGAGATGACTTACATGACCTGGCCCTACAGGGAAACACAATATCTCTGCTTGCAGGCATGGACTGGTGCTGGGTGATAGCCCATTCTACCAATTTGAAGAAAAATCTTACAGCCAATAAAAACAGATTGCTAAACACTGACACCAACAGAAATGGCCCTCTCCTGCCTGAAGGGATACTCACCCAGGACAAACTGACAAGGATCTCATCTGATGTGCCTTGCTGTTCCCAAGAAGGTAGCAACAACTGATGTTTTGGTGGGAGCAGCAGACTTTCATGTCACATGGGAGACCTTCTTACCTTCAGCTAGACAGAGGATGCTTCTGTTGCTGGCAGGAGGGGGCTGTTTCCTCTAAACTTACTACTACCTAGACAGAAGAATAAGGAAATGATGAGGAAATGTGGGTAACAATAGCAGGTATAACACAGTGTGGGGAGAGAGATGATATAGTCAGGGCAGGATTAACTCAGCTCAAAAAGGTAGAGTGCAGGGAAAACAAAGGAAAGTATGGTACTTAGTGATGGAAGGAGGTCTGTATCTAGGTCAAGAAATGCAGTGTCCACCAAAGGAGGCTAAGTGTATGGGGGAAGGGAGTAATGCCCAGAGTAAATGCAACTCCCCTTAGGAGTTGTGTGTTAACTCCCTTGTTCTCCGGGGTTACTAGAATCCCAGTTAGATCAGTGGCAGGCAGGGAAAGCAGCTTGTGAAATGCCAGATAAATGGGTTTCACACACTCTGTTTTTCAGTCTCCGTTGAGCTGGAGGGTGATGTCATTATGGAACTCTCGCAGCAGCATAAACCACATTTGTCCACCTGGCTTAGGGAGTGAATTAGAATGTTCAGCTAGTGTTAGGTGTCAGTCTCCAGTAGGAGTTCAAGGAGGAAGCTGCAGCTGCTGGGCAGCTCCTCATTCGTAGCTCTGACACAGAGCTACCCCCTCGTTTGGTGGTTGCTTGTTCTCACCCTAGAGAAGAACAAAAGAAGACAGCAATTAGAGTGGTGGAGACCTTGGTTAATGGTCTTCCCAGTGCCCCATCCCAGGAGGGATGGGGTGAACTCCAGGATTCAGGGGCAATCCCCTTGATCAACTTTCTTTGTGTTGAAGCTGCCTTGGACATCACTCATTTGGCTGTGAGTACAAACCTTTCTGTTTTGTGAAAGCCCAGGGGCATCTGCAAACCAAAAGGGTGACTCAGCTCTGTACATGGGACCAGTCACCCAGTTTAATTTTAAAAGTTTCGGCATATGTTGGAGTCCAAGTATGGGACCGTTCAAGTACAGAGCTTTTAGTTGGACACCCAGGGGTGTGTCATGTAGTATGTTAAGTGTGAGAAATATTTCAAGATAGCATCTACAAGTTTTTCTGTGAGAGTGTTAGCAACCAGATGAATGGCCAAGTATAAACTTGGAAGCAAAAGGTGGGAGACGCCCCGTCTGGAGTAACCAGTTTACCTCTCCAGGTTCAGTTTGGGCACCAGTACATTTTCATTCAGTGCATGTGGCCAGTGCCTAATTGAAATAATTACCCTGAGATGTGGGTTTGGATTCTCTGTTTCTTCAGTTTACCCCAGTATAATGGGTGCTGGAAGATTTTGAGCCTAGATGTACTCAGTGTGGTTATAAGTGCCACTTTAATGCCTGTGGGAAATGGGGACAGTACTAGTTTCAGGCGGCTGTGCCAACCTTCAGTTTCAGAACCAGAGTGTTCGCTGTTTTGTGTCTTCACCCTATGCTAAATCGGAATGTCAGGAATTTCTGTACACTGGAGAATCTGCATTACCAGTATGTGTGACCCTGTGGGGGTCCATCTTCACTTTGTGATTATTCCTACTCTGTTATGAGAATAAAAGCCATACTCTAGAATCCCAGCCTGGTTTGGACAGTATTGTTATTGCTTCCAGGTGTGTGGATTTACTTGGGTGCCCCTGTCCAGAAGTGCAAACCTAGCCTGACTTTGAGCAAATATTTCCTCCCAGGGACCCGGGTTGCTGGCCTTGGTAAATGGTCCCACCGGGTGTGTGCCAAGTAGTAGCCACACTTGGTTGCCTGTTTTAGTATAGCAGGCTACCCCATTCTGTCTATGGTGGTGGTTTGGTGTCCCAGAAAAGTCTGTGTGTGTTCACAATGGTAAGAAAATTCACAATGTAAACCCCCAACCCTCTCTTATGCCCCTAGACATATGTGTGGTGAGAGGAGCAGCCCTGCAGTTTAAATGAGGGGGGCCGGTGAGGGGGTTACATGTGAATATCCCTTTAAGAGTATGGGGGGAGAGATTATATAGTCAGTGCAGGATTAACTCAGCTCAAAAAAGATAGAGTGCAGGGTAAATAAAGGAACGTATGGTATGTAGTGATTAAAGGAGGTCTGTATCCAGGTAATGTACTTAGGGTTGGCTGGGATTGATATTCACTGCCTGCAGCTCGTGCATAACGCGGCAGCACGATTGTTGATGGGAGCCCCTCGATCCTCTCATATTACTCCTGTGCTGCGCGATCTGTACTGGCTGCCGATTAGGTGGCAGATCACCTTTAAAGTCGGTTTACTGACTTATAAAGCCCTACATGGACAGAGCCCTGACTACTTGAAGGAGCTCCTTGTTCCTTTCCACCCGGTGCGACAGTTGTGCTCGGCTGACGAGGGGTTGCTAGAGATTCTGAGAGTGTCTCTGAAATCTTCAATGGCCCATGCATTTGTGCACATGGCCCTGACCCTCTGGAATTCTCTATCCCACCAGCTTCGGGAGTGCACGACTGTGGGGGGGAGGGGTTTAAGCAGGCAATTAAAACATATCTCTGGCACCATGCTTTTGGCTCCACAGTTTAATCTTCGACCCTCTGATTATTTTATTGTTTTCCTAAGTTTATAATGATTCCTTATCTTTTTGTACAGTGCCTTGATAGCTGAAAGGCGCTTCTGAGAAATAAAATTTATTATTATTATTCTAATAAAATGCAGTATACACCAAGAGGAAGCTAAATGTATGGGGGAGGGGAGTAATGCTCAGAGCAAATGTAACTGCCCTTAGGAGTTACGTGAACATCCCTTTAACAGTGTCTTTCAACCTCTACTGTGATACCAGTTTCTATTCCCTTGAAGGACTGGGTCATCTGGCCTGCCCTGGCATTCCAAAGGGGAGGAGTCAGTGCTCTGCTGGAAGGCAGAGATTCTGCTGAGCAAAAGTGTGGAAGGCTAGTGCCTGACACATGGTGCTAGCTCCCATTATCTGCAAGTTTCTCTGTAGAGACTGGCATCATCAAAAAAGTGCTTGTCAGTGGTGGCTGCCATCAAACAAGGACCTTGGAAGGGAGGTGCCCCTCTCCAGAAGGAGAAAAACCCATTTTGAAGAATAGGTCAGAGGTCTGTCTGTGAGGAAAAGTGTACCAGAGAGTACTGTGGGCCATAGATCTGAGGATTATATTTAATCTTTACTTGATATAGAGGTCTGGGTGGCACTTAGCAATACCCACCCTCTTCAAAAAGAGGGATCGTCCCGGACAGGATGCCAGTTCCAGTCATCAGTGGAGTGGTACCTCAGAAAATGTGTGGTGTGAGCTGCTGGCAATGAAGATGGCTGTGCCCAGTAGGCACCTCAGCTATGCCCAGATGAGCTTGGAGTCTGTGATTGTAAGTAACATAGAAAAGTGTAGAAGAGGATCAGGAAAGGATGTGCTCTGTGAAGGACAGCGTGGATCCCTCATAGCATCGAGTGTCACTGAAATGCTGCCAGCCGAGAGACTGTAAATGTGTCCAGTGGCTAGTGTCTAAGAAAATGGTCTACCAAAAGTCAGTTTAGGTTCACACTTAGGTTCAGGAGTGGGGAACCCCAAGAGTAAATGTGCTTCCTCCGGAGGTTAGAAAGATGTGAATAAAGTACCCACACCAGGGCAGTTTCTAACCCAGAACTGTCAGTAAAATATCACCTCACAGTAACTGACAAATTAACTGTGCCAGCTAGAAAAAGGAGATCATCTCTTGAGCTCAAGAAATAAAGGATCCTCAGTGTTTTTACAAATAATTCTTGTCTGGACATTCCATGCGTTTGTTTCCAAGTTATGCTAACCCCTTTAAATCATAGGAACATAGGAATATGGTGGCAGAAAAGGCCCACCCAGTCTGCCTAGATATCCATTAGGCCTTTTCTGTACACCTCCCCCACTGCGCCAACATCCCTCTGTGCTCATCCCATGCCCTCTTGAGCCCTCCCACTGTCCTCTTCCCCCCACCTCCCTCAGCAGCCCATTCCAGTTGTCCACCACCCTCTCAGTGAAGAAGTACTTCCTAATGTTTCCTCTAAATTTTCACCCCTTGATTGGGAATTCATGTCCCCCCACCCTATGTCACTCTTTTAATTGGAAAAGGCTCTCCACAGACACTTTACTGATACCCTTTTAAGTATTTAAATGTCTCAATCATGTCATCCCTCTCCCTCCTCTGCTTCAGTGAGTACATGCTTAGGTCCTTCAGTCTCCCCTCGTATAGTAAGTGGTCAAGGTGTGGCCTGACTAGCTGGGTGTACAAGGGAGTTATGGTCTCTCTGCTCCTGCTGGAGATCGCCCTCCCTATGCAACCCAACATCCTGCTGGCTCTTGTCACTGCCCTTCCACACTGCTTTGCTGCCTTCAGGTCCTGTGAAATGATGATGCCAAGGTCCTTTACTCTTTCTGTTACCTCCAGGGACCTACCTCCCATCCAGTATTCCGCTTTCCCATTTTTTCTGCCTAAGTGCATGAGCCTACACTTTGCCATACTGAGCAACAGTTGCCACTCTCTGGACCACTCCTTCAACCTCTTCAGATCTCTATGCATCATCTCAACACCCTCCGGCATGTCTACTCTATTGCAGACCTTTGCATCACTGGCAGTATAGCCTAGAGGTTAGAGTAATGAGCTGTAAATGAGCATGGCACCTACTCCAGTTGTATACTGTGTGACTCTGAGCAAGTCACTTGACCAGCCCAAAGCTCCCGAGTCGCCTCTGAAAACAGGCACTTGTGCCTAGTGGGCCTTTCCCAATTAACAAAGACTTAATAAATAAAAAATAAATAGACTGACCCTCCCTTCCAGACTCTCCACTATGTCTCCTATAAAGACATTAAACAGTAGTGGTCCTAACACCGACCTTTGGGAACCCCGCTGATGGCCGGTCTCCTCCGAGGGTACCCCATTGACCAATACCCTCTGTGTTCTGCTCTTCAACCAATTCTGCACCCATCTTACTACCACCTCCCCCAACCCCAGACAACCCATTTTGTGCAATAACCTCCTGTGCAGCACAGAGTCAAATGCTTTCTGAAATCAAGGTAGGCCATGTCCACGGACCCCCCCGATCCACCACCTTGCTGACCCAGTCAAAGAACTCTATTGAATTCATTTGACAGGATCTGCCCTCTGTGAACCCATGCAGCCTTGGGTCCCGAGGCCGTTTGCCTCCAGGTAGCTGTTGATTCTGTTCTTGAGCAGTTTTTCCATTAGCTTGCCAAACACAGATGTCAAGCTCACTGGCCAGTAGTTGCCTACCTCTTCCTCCCCCGCTTTGTGAAGGGGTACCACATCCATGCGTTTCCAATCATTAGGTACCACTCCTGATCTTAAGGAATTATTGAATAGGGTGGCCAAGGGAGATGCCAGTGTATCCCTTGGCTCCCTCAATACTCTTAGGTGAACCCCATCTAGCCAAGGGAGATACCTGTGCATCCCTCAGCTCCCCCAATACTCTTGGGTGAACCCCATCTGGTCAAGGGAGCTGCCAGTGTATTCCTCAGCTCCCTCAATACTCTTGGGTGAACCCCATCTGGTCAAGGGAGCTGCCAGTGTATTCCTCAGCTCCCTCAATACTCTTGGGTGAACCCCATCTGGTCAAGGGAGCTGCCAGTATATCCCTCAGCTCCCCCAATACTCTTGGGTGAACCCCATCTGGTCAAGGGAGCTGCCAGTGTATTCCTCAGCTCCCTCAATACTCTTGGGTGAACCCCATCTGGCCAAGGGAGCTGCCAGTATATCCCTCAGCTCCCTCAGTACTCTTGGGTGAACACCATCTGGTCAAGGGAGCTGCCAGTGTATTCCTCAGCTCCCTCAATACTCTTGTGTAAACCCCATCTGGCCCCATGATTTTGTCAAACCTTAGGCTCTTAAAGGAAAACTACACCCAAAACCTGAAAAAATATATGTTGTGCAGAGTGTTTCCATTTGTATGTGAAGTTCTAGTATTTCCTTCCCTCTGACTGGTATTAGAAGTTTTTCCCAAATTAGCCTGCTAGCTTTATACTAGTTTTACGACCCCTTGGGATCTCCATACCTGATAGCGTAATTGTATTTCTGGTTCCCACAGTGCATTTTGTCTCATGTGACTGTGATGTAAGATAGACCCAACATTCCGCACACTATGCCAAACAAACTAAATATCTTGGAAGCTTTACAAGCTACACAAAATTACCAGCAGCAGAGTTTTTTAGGACAGTAAAATCTTTAGGATGAGGGTGGTCACCAAGCTGAATTCTACAGATTTTAAAATATAGCCATCTCTGTTGCTGTGAACTGATTGTAATGCAGTGCTTTCTCTGATTTATGGGCTCTACTACATCATCATTACATGAAACAAGGTGCACTGTAGGACAAAGAAATGCAATAAACTATTTAATATGGTGATCTCCAGGGTCGTGAAACTACTCTAAAGCTAGCAGGCTAATTTAGGAAAAACTCCTAATACCAGTCAGAGGGAAGGAAACACTAGAACTTCACATACAAATGAAAACATTCTGCACAACATATATTTTTTCAAGTTTTGGGTGTAGTTTTCCTTTAAGCTCCCTCAGGATCTCCTGTATCTGAAAGAGACTCATGCCCACCCCTTCCCCTACAACCGCTGGTACCCTAGAGTAATCCCCCCTTCCATTTGTCTTTCTTTGTGAATGCTGAGCTGAAATAACTATTCAGCAGTTCAGCCTTCTCCTGGTCCCCCACAACCTACTCCCCTGCCCCGTTTGTCAGAATGGGTATCCCTTTGGCTGTTTTCCTCCTCTCACCTATATACCTAAAAGTCTTCTTGACCACCTTGGCAATGTTCTCCTCCATCCTTGCCTTTGCTCGTCTGACCTCTCTTCTCGCCTCCCTCTGCCTTACCCTGTACTCTTCCCAAGTCTTCTCCCCCTGCATAGTTTTAAATCTCCTGAATGCTCTCCTCTTAGCTGATGCTTTCCTCCACTTCCCTGCTAAACCACAGTGGCTTCCTTTTCCTCCTGTTTTTGCTCATCCTCCTTGCGCAGAGGTCTGTGGTCCCTGCAATGGGCCCCTTTATCAAACCCACATATCCTCCACCCCCAAGCTTCCCCACTCCTTCAAGAGCCTGTCGAGCGTATTCCCCCATCCTACTAAAATCTACTCATCTGAAGTCAAGAACCTTCACCTTGGTCTGGTTAATACAGGCCAATGTGCATACCATGAACCACACAGTGCTGTGGTCGCCTGTACCAAGGTTGTACCCCACAGTTACTTCCCTCACCCTCCACCATTTGTTAGCATCAAATCAAACACCACCCCATTCCTAGTTGGTTCCCTGACCATCTGTCTGAGTAGGGCAACTTGAAGGGAGTCCAGAATTACCCTGCTTCTGCTGACAGCATGTCCCATACCACATCCGGTAGGTTGAGGTCCCCCATCAGCAGCATCTTTCCCTTAGTTGCCATCCTTAGGATCTCTTCCATCATCTGGCGGTCCACTATTTCTTGCTGCCCTGGTGGCCTGTATACCAATCCAGTGCATACCACCTCACCCCTCCCCTGGTCAATGAGCACCATAATGCTTCTGAGTCCCCCCATCTCCCTGTAATTCTGTTGCTTTAATCCCCTCCTTAACGTAAAGTGCCACTCCCCCCACCTCCTTTCGACCCACTCTCTCCTAAACAGTGTATACCCTGGTATGTTCATGTCCCAATCCTGTATGTCATGGCACCAAGACTCAGCGATTCCCACCAGATCTAAGTCCACTTTGGCCATGATTGCTGCCAGGTCCGAGACCTTGTTGCCCAGGCTCCTGGCATCTGTGCACATGGTCCTCCAAACTCCAGTCACCCTGGTGCCCTCCCCTGTCCTGACACTCTGCCCTGTCCTGACCCTCTCTCCCATAACCCCAACTGTGCGCCTTATTATCTTGGGGGGACAAAGTGTCCCCCTTGTCTGCCACACTGTTGTTTGGTTTAGCTTGCAACACCCCCCCACTCAATTTAAATGGTAGTATTTTGCCAGCCTGGTGGTACTGAGGGCTGAGGTACTGGACGCCTTACCTCATGGGCCACCAGGGGTTGGCAGGGAGGAAAAGGATTAAGTATCCCAAGGACTGTGCTCCTTCTCTGGGAAGGGGGGGTTAGCAGCACTCAAAGATTGCCTGCCCCTTACTGGAGGCTGAGAGGTGGCACACCGATGCTGGAGACAGTGGGTGGGGAACTGCAGCCGATGGCTAACAGGAGTGTGCATGGGAACGTGCACGCTGCCACCACTGGCGTCACTGAACACCACATCCTTTAAGGGGATGTAGAAAATGGAAAAATGGAGTCCTCTGTGGAGATGATGATTGTCCCCCACCGCAACGGCCCGGGAAGGCACCTCCCCGAATACTGGATCCAGTCTGGTGGGTCGAGAAGCTCCCCACCCCTGCCACAAAGGGTAAGTCATGGGGGTTAAGGGGAAGGGGTCTCATACTCAGTGCCTACGTGGGGGGCACATCAGAGGGGCAGCAGAGGACTCTAGGGGGAAAAAAGAATTAACAAAAAAAAAATGGTAGTATTTTCCAATGAACTCCTCTCATTTTCACTTCGGCACATCCTTACCCTCCCTATTTAAGTGTAGCCTATGTGGGCAAATAGGCTTTCATCTTGCCAAGTGGTCCCCCAATCCCCACCAGGCCGAGGCCTTTCTGAGCACACTATCCAGAAAGCCAGCTGTCAAACTCTGTTATCCTCTGCCTCCTCTCTGAGCTAGCTCTCAGAACTGGCAGCACCTCTGAGAATGCCACTGATCTAACTCTCAGGCTGCTGCAGAATCTTGCCAGTGCTCCAAACCTTGCCTGCACCTCCATCAAACTGTGCCCTGCAAGATCATTTGTTCCCAAGCGGAACACCAGGTGGGTTCTCTCATCTTGTTGCTTCCCCCACGTGGGGATGTGATGAACTACCTCTGCTACTGTCATGCCTGGCAATCAGCTAACCCAGACCTTACTCCCCCCCCCAGCTAATATCTCTAACAATGGAGTCCCTAACAAACAGGACCTTGTCCTTCACCCTTCCTGAGCTGGATCCGCACCCTGCCAGCTCTCCTGCAACCCTCTCCCCCGTCCCCCCACCACACACCCACAACCTAGTCCGCCCTGCCTTGTGTCAAAAGATGTCCAGAGGTCACCCCAGTGCTCGGGAGGTCAAGTAAATGGACTTTGATTGTTTCTTGATGTAGGACCCCTCCCAGGTGACCTTAACACCAGTGATACACTGAGACATGCTGGGAGGGCCCACCCTATACAACAGTAATGGTTACCTATTGTAGGTGGAGGCCAGTGAGAGTACTGGCAAATGTAACCAGAATCTTGAGCCCAAAGAAAGCCCCCAAAAAACAAACACATTAATAAAGAAAACAGTTTGGCAAAGAACAAAAAGCTTTGAAATAACACTGCCTGCTTGTGTATACGAAATAACCCTACGCTGTGCAGTTTCTCCTTTGCCTTGCATGTTTTCAGTACAAATAAACAGATTTGTCAGTCTCTAACACCACCTTGTGACAACTCGAAACTGCACTGTTCAGAATAATTAGGGATCCTCTGGATTCAGGAGAACAATGGGTACCATGTCCTCAGAAACCAAGGTCCCTCTGTAGCGCCCCTGTTTGCTGTCTATAGGGTACCACTGGTGGCAGAGTGATGGTAATGACAAATACAGCCAGAATACAGTGGGCAGAGAAGGTGAAAACAAAATAAAGAAAGCAGTTTGTCAGCAAGCCTTGTAATAACACTGTTTTAGTACAAATTCAATTACTGTGATTTGAAAAGCATTGCAAACTGATCCCATGTTGCCCTGTTTCTGCCTTGCCTTTTTAAACACACTCTGACACAGTAATCCTTGCAATCAGTAATTACCTCCAACTTCATTTATTTATTTAGTTTTTGTTAACCGGGTAGGTGCACTAGCCATAAAATGACTATTTTCAGGCACAACCCGGGATTTAATTTACTGGGTGGCTAATTTTCAGTCCATACACTTGAGGCTTACCAAACCAATGCCCACCTCCCCACCATCCCCAACATATATCTGTAGTTTCTCATCTAGTGTTCAAGACAGTACAGTTACGTAAGAACTTACCATAACAGTAGATCTTCGAGAGAGGCTCTTGCAGTAGGTAATTACACATGATCCCGTGTTTCAGTCTCCAACATACCTCTCAACTGTCACACATTACGAGGTACGTCACTCATTTTGCCCTCAGAAATTCTTTGTCCCACATGGGAAAGGTGATATTCCATATTTCCCACTGAGACTTTAAAGCAGAAATTCATAATACTCTATTATGTTCAGTTATCATTAAACATTAGGAACACAAGTACACTGATAGCCATTGTGTTCTGAGCTTGCAGTGCCATGTTTGATGATGTGTCACATATTTTGATCATTTGTCACACATCTTGTCACACATTTCTGTGAAGAAAGGTTGAGAGGTATGGTCTCCAACACACCACCTCCTGATAATGTTTCAAAACCACACATACCTGTGAGTAGCTTCAGTTTGTCAGCACTTAGAAGCCTTTGAACTAGGAGAAAAAGCGATATCCACAGTGCCTGCCGCACCCTCCTGTCTGTAGCTGCTGTCAGTCTGACATCCATTTCCTGTCCAACTCTGAAATGTGTCCTACACCATGCACCTGCAGTCAGTAATGGGCTGGTAAATAGTGAGAAACAGTAAACTACAAGAATATGGGATATGTACTCTGAACTGAGTGCAAGGATTTATTTTCCTAGATTTTTTAAAATCAGCTGGTTTTAAAGGACTGACCTGTGACAGAAATGGGAAGGAAAGAGTTAATGGTTTGGATTCTGTAGATGCCTTATTTTTTTAGCAGTGTGGAAAAAATACACTGAGGCTGAAATCCTCCAGCAGCAACCAGCTTGTGGAATTCCTAGCTGCTAGATAAGAGCTGGGTCATAAATCTCGAGTGGACATCTCCAGACACACACAGACCTTGCAGACATGGACACAGGGCAGTTTGAATGGATTGGATCATTCAAATATAAACTTATAGAAAGGAATATAATTGGTCACCAATAGGTGTTCACTCTGATTGGGACAATTAAATTCATACATGTTAGTTGGTTGGTGCATTTAAGGGGAAAATAGGAATGACCTAGTCTCCATAGACTATATAAGCTTCTGTAAGACAGAGAACTCTCTCTCCTTGGGAAGCTGTGAGGGGAAACATAAGCTTGAGCCTACCTGGTATGTCCGTGGAGCTGGGCAGTTAGAACAGGGTCCAGTGTCTCTTGTAAGGACAGGGAAGGTAAGTTTAGTGATAGTATATTTCAGTAATAGCCTTCTTCTTTTGCCATCTGTTGTTTAAAAACATTTGTTTACTTTTCCTGTATAAGTGTTATTCTCTTGTGTTGTAAATACATTTCCTGTAAATGCTCATTGCACTTTCTGTTAAGTAAAAGCTATTTATTTGCTCAACAGTTGTGTCTCTGATGTCATTTTTCTAAGGTAAGATTTGGTTTTCCACTGGCTAGGGTAAACTCTGTGTAGCATCCGCCACCTGAAAGAGACACACTACCAGACTTTAACTTGTGCAATTGCACGTGTGATTATTCAAGTTTGTACACTTGAAAGAGGTGCCGGAAGGAAAGTCCGTCTGGTGGCAGCGAATACCCCAGGACACACACCTCTCTAAAAGCTGTTTCAGCCCAGAGGGAGAGGTGGGTTGTCACAGACCCTGGTGACTTGCATCTCAGTCTCCAGGACACCCCTGGAAATAAACTTTGGCTGGTTGCATGGTGTAGGACACGTTTCAGAGTCAGACAGGAAATGACTTCAGACTAAGAGCAGCTACAGTCAGGCACTCAAAGGGAGCTGTAGAGGGAAAGTGTGGATACCATTTGTTCTCCTAGTCTAAAGACTTACAAGTGCAGAAGAACTGAAGCTAATCACACTTCTGTGTGGTTTTGAAACATTACCAGGAGGTGGTGTGTTGGAGACCATACCTCTCAACTGTCCCTGATTTTGCCTCAAAATTTTATTCTGTCCCTCCTAAAATCTTTTGTTTCCATGGCTAAACAGTGGGGATTGTAAGCACAAAATAATGTAAAACATCAACGTTACAGATGTGTTCTTCTTTATAAAATGCATTTTCCACTAAGCCCCATATTCTACCAGCTTTGTGGGTGGATATCTCTAACTTTTAAGAGTTGTCCCTGATTTTGGTCCTTTGTCCCTGATTTTTTTTAAGCCTTGTCCCTGATTTATGAGGCAGGAGGTTGAGAGGTATGTTGGAGACTGAAACCAGGGATCCTGAAGTTGGAGGTAATTACTGATTGCAAGGATTACTGTGTCAGTTTAAAAAGGCAAGGCAGAAACTTGGCAACATGAGATCAGTTTGCAATGCTTTTCAAATCACAATAATTGCATGTGTACAGAAACAGTGTTATTTCAAGGCTTGCTGACAAACTGCTTTCATTATTTTTTTGTCACCTTCTCTGCCTGGTATATTCTGGCTGCATTTCTCTACCCTCACTTTGCCACCAGTGGTGACCTACAGACAACAAACAGAGCAGCTGCAGAGAGACCTTGTTGTCTCTGGACATGGTACCCATTGTTCTCCTGAATGCAAGGGATCCCAGATCCAAAATGTCAGGGGTGGTGTTAGAGACTGACTGAGGATCATGAAGTTGGAAATGAGAAACAAAATCTGTTGACTTGTACTGAAACAAAGGCAAAGCAGAAACTGTGCAGAGTAGGGTTATTTTGTACACACAAGCAGGCAGTGTTACTTCAAGGCTTTTTGTTCTTTGCCAAACTGTTTTGTTTGTTTAATGTTGTTTACTTTGTTTGGGTTCAGGATTCTGGCTGCATTTGCCACTAGCCTCCATTCTGCAAGAGGTAACCTTTACTGTTGCGTACCATGTCTAGGGGTATCACTGGTGTCATGGTCACATGGGGAGGGGATCCTAAATCAAGAAACAATCAAAGTCCACTCACATGACTTCCTGAGCACTGGGGAGACCACCGGGCATCCACTGACACATGACAGGGCTGGCTAAGCTGCAGATTTAAGGGGGTTAGCATAACTTGGAATGTCTAAACAGGAATTATTTGTAAAAACAGACAGGACCCTTCACTTTCTTGAGCTCAAATAATGGTATCCTTTCTTCAGCTGGCACAGTTCATTTGTCAGTTACTGTAAGGTGGTATTTTACTGACGCGTCTGGGTTGGAAACAACCCTGGTGAGGTACTTTATTCTCATCTTTCTGGCCTCAGGAGGAAGCACATTTACTCCTGGGGTCCCCACTCCTGAACCTGAGTGGGAACCTACACCGACTTTTGTTAGCCCATTTTCTGAAACAGTAGCCACTGGGCTAATTCGCAGTCTCTTGCCTGGCAGCATTTTAGTGCCAATTGATCCAGTAAGGGTTTCTCAGGGATCCACGCTGTCCTTCAGAGATTACATCCTTTCTTGATCCTCTTTTACACTTTTCTCTGTTACTTCACAATCACAGATTTCAAACCCAGCTGGGCATAACTGAGGTACCTACCGGACACAGCACATCTTCATTATGGGCAGAACGGCCCACACCACACATTTTCTGAGGTATCACTCCACTGATGACTAGAACTGGCATCCTGTTATGGACAATCCCTCTTGTTGAGAAAGGTGGGCACTGCTGAGTGTTACCCTAATCTGTATATCAGGTAAAGATTAAATAGAACCTCAGATCTTTAGCCCACAGCACTCTCTGGTACACTGTTCCTCACAGACAGATTTCTGAACTATTTTAAAAAATTGCATTTTCTCCTGCTGGAGAAGGGCGCCCCCTTCTGAGGTCCTTGTTTGATGTCAGCCACAATGAATGAGCACTATTTTTGTGATGCCAGCCTCTATAGAGAATGTTAAAGACAATGGGAGCTGGCTCGATGTGTCAGGCGCTAGCCTCTGACATTCTGGTTTAGCACAATCTCTGCCCTCCAGCAGAGAACACTGACTCTTCCCCTTTGGAATTCCAGGGTATGTCAGCTGACCCAGTCCTTCACAGCTGACCCAGTCCTTCGCAGGCATAGAAAGTGGTATCACACTAAACGTAGAGAGACACTCTTAAAGGGATATGCATGTAACTCATAAGGGGGATACATTTGCTATAGGCATTACAATTACTGATTTTCAGCTTATCTAACAGTGGCATGCTAATCACAAACTTATCCTAAATAACACCAAGATCCAAGCTATGCTATTTGGGTCCAAGCCTAAACTCAGACACTCCCAAGATCACTTCAGTGTCTTCTCTTTGGATGGCTCTTCTGTTGATGTGGTAAACTCCTTCAAATATTTAGGGGTCACCCTTGTCCCGTCTCTAAGTTTTGACCTCCATATTCAAGCTACCTGTTAGCTGGTCAACTCTAAACTAGGCATCGCCTATCGTACGAGCTATGCACTCACCCCCTCAGCCAGGCTGGCTATTGCCCGTGGGATATTACTCCCCTCACTTACCTATGGGGTTGCCGCTTATGTCTCTGCCTACAACTCAAGTCTACAAAAGTGGGATGTTACCTACAATAATATCTGTCGCTTCGCTTCCTCCTCACCCCGGCTGAAACATCACTGTCTCCTCTACTCAGATCTGGACTGGCTTCCTCCCCAAGAACTTAGGTATTATGCTCTTGGATCCATTGCCGATAACATCATCAGATCCCATACTCCTAAACCCCTTGCTAGCCTCTTTCTACACCAGAAAACCAACTATGCCTTGCATTCTGCTGACCAGGCCCCTGTTCTAATCCCTAGACATCACACTTCCAAAGGTGGTCACGCCTTTGCCTGCCATGCTTCCCGGTTCTGGAATATACTCCCACTAACCCTACGTCAATCCGCTTCCCATATCTCCTTCAAAAGAGAACTAAGCCACTATCTCTTCTCCTACTGTGTCTGCTCCTGCTTTAAACCACCCTAGCCCTCAATTTCCCTCTCCCGGACCCTCTCCTCTGTTTGTCCTTTGACCCTTGGTTCCACTCCAACAGGGAGCACTTTTTTCCCTTCCTTTTTCCTTTCCTTTTTCTTCCTCTGCCCACTACCAACCTGTCTCCTACATTATTACTACCTGCTGTCTTTGCGCTGTACTCCTCGTCCCCTGCACACTGCTCAGTCACTCTAAAATTGACCTGTTTGTACTTTTGATACATGCTTAACCTAAATGATGAATAGTTCTTGTCAACGTTTTCCGCTGTTATTGCACTCAAATTTTTTACTTGTCATTTGTAGTATTGTACTAAATGTATTCAGTAAGTTTATCTCTGTACCCTCCTGGGTCGTGCCTGAAAATAGTCTTTTTGGCTAGTGCACCTACCCGGTTAACAAAAACGAAATAAATAAAAATACTCCCACTCCACATACAGTTAGCCTCCTCCTGATGGACACTGCATTTCTTGATCTGGATACAGACCTGCTTCCATCAGTAAGTATCATATACTGTAGTTCTTTTTTCCCTGCACTTAGCTTTTTGAGCTGAGTTAATCCTGCTCTGACTTTATAATCTCTCCCCCTGCACTTTTTTGTACCTGTTGTTGTTATCTGCATTGCCCTGTGATTTCCATATCCTTCCGTCCTGGTAGAAGTAAGCTTAGAGGAAATGGTCCCCTGCTGTCAGCAGCAGAGGCACACCCTCTATAGCTGAGCAGGTAAGAGGGTCTCTCCTATGACATGAAAGTCTGCTGCTCCCACCAAAACATCAGTTGTTGCTACCTCCATGGGAACAGCAAGGCACATCACATGAGATCCTTGCCAGTTTGTCCGTGGTGAGTATCCCTTCAAGCAGGTGAGGGTCATTTCTGTCGGTGTCAGTAGTTAGCAATGTGTATTTATTTGCTATAAGGTTTTTCTTACTATTGGCAGCAGAGGTTGTCACTCTGTAGTGGTAGAGGCTGTCACTTAGTGGTAGAGGCTGTCACTTGGTAGCAGAGGCTGTCACTCAGTGGTAGCAGAGGCTGTCACTCAGTGGTAACAGAGGCTGTCACTCTGGTAGCAGAGGCTGTCACTCAGTGGTAGAGGTTGTCACTCTGTAGCAGAGGCTGTCAGTTGTAGCAGATGCTGTCAGTGGCAGCAGAGGTTGTCACTCGGTAGTAGCATAGCCTGTCACTTGGTGGTAGCAGAGGTTGTCACTTAGCTCATGAGGGACATTGGCAGGGACTCTCCACACCTGCAAGCACAGACATTATGCTTCCCTGTCGGGCCAGTTCATGTAAATCTTCTCTATTTATTTTTCATTTTGGCCTGCCACAGGGCAGAGGTGTGATAATGCACGGCCTTTCTGGACAGTAGCTTCTCCGGTGACAGTTGATTACTATCTAGTGATAGCAGCCCATGGTGCAGTCGGAGGCACCAAGCCTCATGATCACAAGGGCCTTGGTTGTGGACTCTGATTGTGTGGCTGAGATGGTGACGTCATGTGCTGGCTTGTTTTGTCAACAGTACTTACAGGCATTCAGACAGTAGTAAAAAGAGCACTACATGTTACCATGAGGGAGAGGTGTTCTCCTGCCGCTGATTCATTAATCAGGCTTTGTTTTTATCCAAGCAAGAGAAGCCACACATGCTGGCCCTTATGAGACAGAGGAGGGGACAGACATAGTGAGAAGAAGGTGAGCTCTCCACTATAGAAAACCTGCTACTGTCTGAGAGACCGATAGGCACAAAAAGGGTTCAGGAGTGGTAGAGAGCATGGTAAGCTGTCTGAAGGGGACAGTTTAGTGAGAAAGAAGAAGGTGAACTCTCCATTATAAAAACCCTGCTACTGTCTGAGAGACTGATGGCCACAGAAAGGCCTCGGGTCTCACAGAGAGCTGAGCAAGCTGTATGAAGGGGACAGTTAATTGAGAGTGAGCTGTGATTCCTTGCTGGCAGGTCCCTCTGTGCTTCTGAAGAAGCTCAGTGAGGATCAGTCAGTGGTCCAGTTAAGGGGTGTACCAGAGTATTTTACACCCAGTTTTGCCCTTTTTACACCCTGTGTAGAGTCCTGGGTAATATCATCATGACCAGGTGTTTCCACGGACTTTGCACATTTGCACTTCAGTTCACCAGAACAGTGTGACCACATCACAAAATACTACCAGCTTGGAAAACTAGGAAAGTTTTACTTTCTGGTCTAAACATTTATCTGCAGCACTGGAATCAGTGTCTTTCCAAATATTTGTCAAGGTTACTGGCCTCTTTTTGAACAGACAAGGCAATGGGGCCAGATGGGATTAATCCTAGAGAGTTGAAGGAACTCAAGGAAGTCCTAGAAGGTCCACTGACAACCCTCTTCAACTAATAGCTAGAGATGGGCAGAGGTGGTCCCCCTGCACAAGACTGGAAGTAAGGAGGAGGCAGGCAATTACAGGTTTGTAAATCTGACCTCATTGGTGGGGAAGCTGATGGAGTCCCTGCTTAAGAAGACAGTAGTGAAGTTCCTGGAGTCAAGTAGTGCCAAAGACCCAAGACAGCATAGATTCACTGAGGGCAGGTCCTGGCAGACTAATGTTATTGATTTCTTTGACTGGGTGACTAGTGTAATGGATCAGGGAGGAGTGGTGGATATGGCCTTCCTGGATTTCAGTAAGGACTTCGATACTGTTCCACATAGAAGGTTTCTTAACAAATTGAGATATCTGGGTGTGGGCTGCAAAGTGGTAAAATGGGTTGGAAACTGGCTAAAAGCAGCACCCTGAGGGTGGTAGTAAAAGGCATAAAATCAGAAGAGAGGGAGGTGACCAGCGGGGTTCCACAGGGATCGGTGCTGGGTCCAGTCCTATTCAATGTCTTCATAAGTGACATTGCAGAGGGACTGGAGGGGAAACTATGCCTGTTTGCAGATGACAGCAAGATCTGTAACAGAGTCACACACAGCAGAGGCTTGATAAAATGAGAAATGACCTAAGACTACTTGAGGAATGGTCAAGGGTTTGGCAGTTGGGTTTCAGTGCTAAGAAGTGCTAGATAAAGCACCTGGGACACAGACACCTAAGAGAAGAATACAGATGGGAGGCAGGTTGTAGCCACCACAAGTCAGGAGAGAGAGACCTGGGGGTTATCATATCCAGTGACCAGAAGTCAGCCAAACAATGTGAAAAAGCAGTGGGGAAGGCAAACAGAATGCAGGGGTACATAGAAAGGGGCATAATCAGTAGGAGGAGTGACGTGGTGATGCCACTGTATTGATCACTGGTGAGGTCTCGTCTGGAATACTGTGTCCAGTTCTGGAGACCGCGTCTCAGGAAGAACATAGACAGAAAGGAAGCAGTCCAGAAAAGAGCAACAAAAATGTTACGTGGATTGCACCAGAAGCCTTATGAGGAAAGACTCAAGGAATTAATAGCTATTCACTGGAAGAGAGAAGGGAGACAGGGAATTTGATAGAGACTTTCAAATACCTTAGAGGAATAAAGAGGGTACAGGGCATAATTGAGAAGAAGGTGCACAAGGACAAGGGCATAATATAAGGCGGGGGAGGGAGGGAGGCTTAGGGGGAATGCTAGGAAGTATTTCTTCACAGAGAGGGTGGTAGATACATAGAACAGCCTACCAGCAGAGGTGGTGGAAGTAAAAACAGTACAGGGATTCAAAAGTACATGGGATAAGCATAAAGGCGCCCTGCTGTATAGCAGAGCGGGGAAGGCAGTCCAGATAAGAGTAGGGATTGTGAAACCAAGTAGGAAAATGGGCAGTATAGGTGGGCTGTATGGTCTTTATCTGCTGACAGATTCTATGTTTCTGCATCTCCAGGACAGAGGGAGGGTTGCCGAAATATCTCTCCTCCTTGCCATATTTATATATTTATTTCAAAAGGTTCACCAGGAAAGACATACTAATATGTACAAGTGGAGAAGCATCAACACAAGATATAACCGGCAGTCTGAATAAATATTTTATAAAATGGGGACAACAAATCAGGTTTTCTAATTGGTTATTGCCAGTGCATGAAATCTGTTCCACACCTTGCCATGTCAGTGTTCTAACTTTTGCTCAAATAGGGAATCTGATACCAGACTCGTATATCTCTTGCATCTCTCAGGTATTGTGATGTTACAGCGCTAATGCACATATGTAAATGAACTCATGAATATTAATAAAAAAAAACAATGAGGCCATTATCCAGTAGGCGGAAGGACTATTTTATCATAGATTAACAGAATAACATTTTTTTCCACATATAAGTATGTTTTTTTCTAACTGTAAAAAGTAATAAAAAAAAACAAAAAAAACAGGAGCCTATTTTATAAGCACAATAAGACACTCCAGGATGTGCATGGAACATATTTTACTGCACGGTCAGTGGCTAAAGTCACTCTGCCTGCAGCCTAGTACCTTATTATGCCCCTGGCCATGCGGTAAAATATATTCCATGCACACCCTGTCATGTCTTATTGCTTACATATACAATTGGAATGGGATATTGCAGAGAAAAACATCCAGGAGTGTAGCAATAGGTTTCAGTTAAGGTGCAGTGTGCATTAAATGTTTGTGAGTGGAAGCTAAGTGGGGGGCAGGAGAAGGGATGAGGTATAGGAAAGAAGTGCAAGAGTGGAACGGAGGTGGGATCAGATGCAGTTGAGGGAGTGAGATGAGAAATTTAGGAGGAAGAAGGAAAGTGAGCAGATAGGAAGTGAAAGAGAATATCAAAGTTTAGGGAAAGGATAGGAGAAGGCAACCTGTCCAGCAGAGGATGACTTGGACAGGAGTGCCAGGGATCAAAAACCAGAGTTGTGAAGGGAGTAATGCGAAAAATGGGAGTGTTGATATGAATGGAGAGAGCCTAGCCAGTATTTGACTGACTACAAAGGAGGAACATGAGCAAGGGACCTACCTGAGAGGGAGTGAGTGAGTGACAGAGAGAGAGATTAAGGGATCAATGGTGGTTGCGGAGCAGGCAGTCTAGAGCAACATGACTGAAGGAGTAGAAGAGGGAATCCAGTCTGGTCAGGATGGGCTTAGGAGCTGCACTGTAGAGAATCTCTTCATAGTCAAAAATTGGGAGAATCATTTTCGGGATGATGGCTTTACAAGCCTACAAGGGGATGCAACCACAGTTCCTGTACATGGCCCCTAGTACAGGTGCAGTTTTTTTTGGATGGTATCCACATGGCCAGAAAAGTTGAGGTGCCAGTCTAGCCAGACCCCAAGGTACTTTCCTTTGTTTTCCCTATTTGTTTTTCCAGCAGTGGTGCACTAAGCTGAAAGCTTGTTTACAGGTGTGACCTGGGAACATAGGGAAGTTAAGTAACTTGATGAGGGTCACACAGTACGATTGTTTCACCAGGAGATACACACTAAGCTGAAAGCTTGTTTACAGGTGGGCCTGGGAACACAGAGAAGTTAAGTGACTTGTTCAGGGCCATACAGTATGATTGTTTAACCAGGAGAGACACACTAAGCTGAAAGCTTGTTTACAGGTGTGACCTGGGAACATAGGGAAGTTAAGGGACTTGCTCAGGATCACACAGTATGATTGTTTAGCCAGGAGAGACACACTAAGCTGAAAGTTTCTTTACAGGTGTGACCTGGGAACACATGGAAGTTAAGGGACTTGCTCAAGGTCACACAGTATGATTGTTTAGCCAGGAGAGACACACTAAGCTGAAAGCTTGTTTACAGGTGTGACCTGGGAACACATGGAAGTTAAGGGACTTGCTCAGGATCACACAGTATGATTGTTTAGCCAGGAGAGACACACTAGGCTGAAAGCATGTTTACAGGTGCAACCTGGGAGCACAGGGAAGTTAAGTGACTTGCTCAGGGTTATACAGTATGCAAGTAGGGGCTGTGGGATTCAAGCCCAGGTCTCCAGGTTTGCAGCTCAGAGTCAAGAAAGGAGGGTACATTTTTGAATGGTGTCCCATTAAGGAGGTGGAAGTATGGGAGGGCAGCAAACTGGAAGAGCCTCTTCTTGACCCTAAGGTCACAGAGACTGATTATTTTGGTGTTGAGGGACAGTTAATTTGAATGGCACCAGTGCTGGACGTTATCAAAATCTGTCTGGAGCTTGACCATCAGATCAGAGGAGGTGGAACCAGAGGCAAAAAGAACTATATCATCCAAACTGTATCATTTGCATACATATGTATGGATACAGAAGTACAGGCAGCAGGGAGGTCATTCAGGAAAGTAGAAAAGAGTATAGGGCAAGGAGGGAGCATTGGTGAACACCAAGACTGATGGGGAGAGGAAGGGATATGAAATCACCAGTTCTAGCTGACTGAATCCTACCCTCAAGGTAGCAGCTGAACTGGTTGATAACAGAGATAGAAAGCCCTGCTGTGATAAGTTTGTCAAATAGTAGAAGGTGGGCAACAGTGTTGGAGGCTTTGGCAAGTCGACAAAGATGGCAGGGGTGATAAAACCCTGGGCCTAGTCCATTCCTTCCTCTCCCATCTCCCTGGTACCAGAAGGTGATTTTCCATTTCCTTCGTGGACATTGCAAGTGCCCTTTGACGTCAAGGCACAAGCACCGACGTCTGCAACGTCCACCCCACTACAGCAGCCCCTAGAGCTTGATGATCCCAAGGCCTTCACCTGTGGCCAGTCAAACGCCAAGGCGCCGACATGCTGCTATGCCTCCAGCCTCTACCAGGGGTCAGCACATGCCAGGTTGAATACCCTCCCTCCCCCCCGGAGAAGGTGAACTGTCATCAGACGCTCCAACATTTCTCCCTCCCAGGATCCAAGTCAGCTCCCGAACCTGGGTCACTGGTGTAGCAGGCGGAAATACAACCACTGTGCCAATGGGCTGGCTTTATACTACTTTTATTGACTTGAGTACAGGACCCCCTCCCCTTCCCCCAACTCCCAGGTGCGTAATATAAATTCCTTTGTTGTTCCTGCACTCAGCCTTACAGAGCTGAATTAATCCTGCCTTGACTTTGTAATCCCTCTACCCTTTTTTACTGTACCTTATAGAATATGTTATTAGAAAAGGACTGACAGGCCCTTCCAGTCTACCCTATTTTTTACTGCCTATTCTGACACCTCCGACCCTATTTGGTCACTGGCGCCAATCCCTCCTCCATTTTCTCTATGTATTATGCCACTGTACCTATCCAATGTATGCTTGAAGCTCCCCACTGTTTTCTCCCCACCACATCTGCTTGCAGACTGTTGCAGTTGTCCACTCCCCTTGTGTGAAAAAATGTTTCTTCACATCCTTCTTAAACCCCCCCCCCCATTCTGGTACTTTTTCCTCCCCTGCAAGAGACTCCCCATCTGCACATATACCCCTGTTTAGTACGTATCTGAATCATGTCCCCTCACATTCTCCCCTCTGCCAGGGAGTACATGTTGAGATCCTGCAACCTCTCATCATCATATGGTTTTTGTGCAACCCCTTCTCAGTTCTGGTAGAGTCCTCTTGACTGCTTCCACCCTGTCTGCATCCTTTCGGAGGTGCAGCCTCCAGACCTGGATACAGTACGGTACTCTCGGTTGGGTCTCTCTAGTGAGTAATACAGTGGCAACACCACCTCCCTTCTCCTGTTGTAAATCCCCTTTCCCGTGCACCCTAGCATCCCACTAGCCTTGCCTCCTGCCTTCTCACCCTGCCCTGCCACCTTGAGATCATCAGATATTAGTACCCTGAAGTCTCTTTCTTGTGTGATGACTGTCAGTACCTCCCCCATCTTATACACAGTTCACGGGTATCCTTGCACTCCTGATGGCTGATTTTGCATGTTCTGGCATTGAAACCTAGCCGCCACTCCATAGATCATTCTCTAGTTTCCTCAGATCTCTTTGTATTTTCTCCATCCCTTCCCGAGTGTCCAGCCTGTTGCAAATGTTTGTGTCATCACAGAGAGATGCTCCTTCCGCCCAGTTCCTCAGCAATGTCACTTTTACAGACACCGAAGAGGATCTGTCCCAGCACCGATCCGTGTAGTACCTCTCTAGTTGGTCTCTCATCCCCCGAGTGTCTGCCATTTACCACCACCCTCTGCCTCCTAGCCTTCAATCAATTTAATACTCAGCTTATTGGTTTCTCCCTAATCCCCGGGCTGCTTGGTGTCTTTGCTAGCCTCCTGTGTGCCACGGTGTCAAAGGCCTTACTGAAGTCCAGGTAGGACACATCCACTGCCCTCCCCGAATCACCTCCCTAGTCACCCAGTTATAAAATCTATGAGATTTGTTTGGCATGTCCTCCCTCCTGTGGAACCATGCTGCTGGTGGTTCTGCAGCCTGTATGCCCCCAGGTACTCCCATCAGCCTCTCCTTCAGCATAGAAACATAGACTTCAGTGGCAGATAATTACCGATTGGCCCACCTAGTCTGGCCATTTTCCTACCTACTGTACAGGCTAAGCTGCAGATCCTAGTCAACCAACAGCCTATTTCTTCCTACCCCCCCACACAAGAATTACCTTATGTCTGTCCCATGCATTCTTGAATTCCCCCACTGTATTTGACCCCAGGACCTCCTCAGGAAGGCCGTTCCATGCATCCACCACCCTCTCTGTGAAAAAATACTTCCTCACATTGCCCTTGAGCCGTCCTTCCTCTGTCTTCAAATTGTGTCCCCTTGTTCTTGCATATCTCTTTTTCTTAAAGATGCTACCCTCTTAGACTTTGTTGCTTCCCTTGAGGTACTTAAAAGTTTCTACCATGCCCCCCCTTTACTCAAGGGTATACATATTAAGCTCCTT
Source organism: Neoceratodus forsteri (assembly GCA_016271365.2). Taxonomy (NCBI): domain Eukaryota; kingdom Metazoa; phylum Chordata; order Ceratodontiformes; family Ceratodontidae; genus Neoceratodus; species Neoceratodus forsteri. The sequence continues at coordinate 472,045,422 of CM057457.1, read as the reverse complement.
TAGTGTCTCCTCATATGGCTTCTGTTGCAGACCCTGCACCATTTTAGTTGCCCGCCGATGGATTGCTTCCATCCTGTCTATGTCCTTGCAGAGATGGGGTCTCCAGAATTGGACGCAGTACTCTAGATGGGGTTTCACCAACTGTCTGTACAGAGAGATAACAACTTCATGTTTTCTACTGGTAATGCCTCTCTCTATACATCCCAGTATCCCACCAGTCATCCCTACTGCCTTCTCACATTGCTTGTTAACCTTTAGGTCATCTGATGTGATTACCCCCAGGTCCCTTTCCATTTTTGTTGTTGTTGCTACCTCCCCCCATTGTGTACTCTTTCCCTGGGTTTTTGTTTCCCAGGTACATTACTTTGCACTTCTTTGCATTGAATCCATGCTGCCGTACTTCTGACCATTCCTCCAATTTTGCCAAGTCCCTTCACATCCTTAAATGTTGCAGATCTTTGTGTTGTCTGCAAAGAGGCATACTTTTCCTTCTGGTCCCTCTGCAATGTCAGTTATACAGACATTAAAAAGGACCAGACCCTGTACTGAACCCTGTAGCACCCCACTAGTAACCCCTCTTTCTTCACAGTGGACTCCGTTTACTATTACCTTCTGTGTCCTGTTTTCTAGCCAGTGTTTTACCCAGGCTACCACCCTGGGACCCACTTCCAGGCTGGCTAATTTGTGTATTACCCTTTTGTGTGGGACTGTGTCAAATGCCTTGCTAAAGTCTAGGTAGGCCTTGTCCACAGCCCCTCCCTGGTCTACTATTTTGGTCACCCAGTCAAAGAAATTGATTTGTTTCATCTGACATGATCTTCCATCTGTGAATCCATGCTGCCTTGGGTCCTGTGCCCCACTGGCCTCTAGGTACTCAACAATTCTTTCTTTCAGAAGTGATTCCATCACTTTCTCTACTACAGACGTCAAACTGACAGGTCTGTAGTTTCCTGCCTCTGTCTTGCTCCCACTTTTGTGAAGGGGAATCACATCTGCCCTCCTCCAGTCCTCAGGTACCACACCATCTTCCCATGATTTGTTAAAAAGGGCAGTCAGTGGTGTTACTAGTTCTCCCATTAGTTCTTTTAGAATTCTGGGATGAATCCCATCAGGCCCCAGTGCTTTGTCCACATTCAGTTTTAAGAATTCTTTCAGAACCCTTTCTTCTGTGAAAGGACTGGGATCGATCCCCCCCAATCCAGAGTGCTTCTGTTGATTGGATTAGGTACCTCCCCCTCGTCCTCCTCTTCTTTTGTGAACACTGAGCAGAAGTATATGTTCAGTATCCCTGCTTTTTCACTGTCCCGCTCTGCCCACCGTCCCCTTTATTCAGCCTCATTATCCCATCCTTTGTCTTTCTTAACTCCCTAATGTACCTATAAAAGGTTTTATTCCTCTTCTTAACTGAGTTGGCTATATTTTCCTTCTGTTTGGGCCTTTGCTATTCTGACTGCCTTCCATGCTTCCTTCAGCTTTAACTGATACAGTTCTCTGTCCTGCTTCTTCTGTGTTTCCCTATACTTCCTAAATGCTATCTTCTTCTCCCTAACCTTCCCCGCCACCTCTTTTGAGAACCATAGTGTTTTTTTCTTTCATTTTGATTTGTTTATTTGCTTCACACAAAGGCTTGTAGCCTCTGTAATGGCATTTTTGATGTTTCCCCATTGTTGCTCCACCCCTCCTTCTTGCCTGCTTGCTAATGCTTTTCTGAGGCACTCTCCCATTTTGACAAAGTCAGCCCTCCTGAAGTTCAATACCCTCACTTTTGTAAGGCTTGACTGTAGCTGAGTTTATCATGAACCACACTGTTTGGTGGTCACTTGTCCCCAGATGGCTACCCACTTCTAGGTCTGAGATCCTGTCTCTGTCCCCATTTGAGTGTACCATGTCTAAGATTGCTGCCTCCCAAGTGGGTTCCAATACTAGCTGTCTGAGGCATGCCCTCTGTAGGGCATCGAGAATGGCCCTGCTCTTGTATGTAGCTGCAGCAAAGATGCTCCAGTTAACATCTGGCTTATTCAGGTCCCCCATCAACAATACCTCCCCTTTCTCTGCCATCCTAAGGATGCCTTCTATAATTTCCTTGTCCATTTCCTCCCCCTGAGATGGGGGTCTGTATACAACCCCTGTGCACACTGTGGTACCATTTCCAGTCTACAGGGTGACCCACTGGGCTCCTCTCCTCACTGTTTGCCCTTTTGTTCCATTGCTTTGATCCCTTCCCTTACATAGAGAGCTACTCCTCCTCCTCTTCTTCTACCCTCCCTGTCCCTCCTGCAGATTGTGTACCCTGGTATGTTAACATCCCAGTCGTGGTTCTCTATGTACAATGTTTCTGTGACTGCCATGGTATCCAGGCATCCTCTGCCATCAAGGCCACCAGTTCAGGGAAATTGTTACCTCGACTATGGGCATTGGTACTCATTACCTTCCATTTTGTGATGGCCTTACCCCTTTTTTCCCCATCCCTATTCTTACTGCCTTTGCCTTTTTCTGCATTTACCCTTGCCCTTCTCCCTATCAACGTCTCTGTCTTGGTGTTTACCTCACTAACTACCCCCATTTTTGGGTGGGGGCTAGGATTTCCCTGCTCCTTTTCAGTGCCTCCCCCTTGGCTAGTTTAAATGCTTGCCAATAAAGTATTTAAACCTATCACCTAGGAATTGGTTCCCCTCCTGGATAGATGCAGACCATTGCATTAGTATAGGCGCAGTATGGTCAGCAGGGTCTGAATTAATTTCCCCACCACTGATGAGCGACTGACTGGCCTGTAGTTTCTAGCCTCCTTCTTCCTGCCGCTCTTGTGCAGAAGGACCATATCAGCCCTCCAGTCCTCTGGAACTACCTCCATCTTCAGTTCTTCAATGGGGGTGCGGAACAATGTTGCCAAAGAGGTGGCTTGCACTATATTCAGTTCTTTTAGAACCATTGGTGAACCCCATCCAGTCCTGTCTCCTTGTTCTCCATTAGGGCTTCCAGTCCGTTCTGAACTCTCTACTCCAAAAATGGACTTGTGTCCATTCCCTCCTTTGCCTGCTGATACATGTTGATCCATTCCCTCTACTGTGAAGAGCACCCCCGGCCTCCTGATTCTCACTATCCCACCCCTTTCTTTCCTTTTTTCACTCATGTATCTGAGGAAAGGCTTACCCCCTTTTATGACCTCCTTGGTGATCCTCTCCTATGTTTGTGCCTTAGCTGCCCTCACCCTCCCTCCTGCCTCTTATTGTTTTTTCAGATACATCTTCCTGTCCACATCCATCTGGGTATCATTGTACTTCCTAAATGCAGTTTGTTTTCTCCTTCACCATCTTAGCCACCTCCTCTGAAAACCAGAGGAACCTCGTCCTCCTCCTTCCCTTGCTTTCTTCAATTAAATTTTGCTTGTAAAAGGCACCTTTCTAGAACTCAGGGCGCCTGTACATAAAATCACATAAAACCATAACAACCTTAAAATCACAACATATATACTCCAAAATTTTCAGCAATAACAATGACTCCATAAGTAGAACATTAGTGAATATTGACAAATGGGTCTCTGCTTCCAGAAGCAGTAGTAGGCACTTTTACAAAGTGTGTAACACCAGAGATAGGCACTTTTGTATCCTGTCCATTGTGAAGATGCAATGGAAAGGTGGCGGCCACGCGGGGCTGCTGTCTGTAAGCTCTCTATTCGGAGAGTAAAAACTTTCGTTTGTTTCATTTCATTTGTATGTTTAATTACAGGAGAGCTTGATTTATTTTTACGGTTTTACAGTTTAAGTCTTAAGTTTACTTTTATGGGTCTAAGTCGACCGCTGTTTATCGCGTTTTTATTTAATTTCTTTTGGAAACCTAGTTTCTGCAGTTAGAATATAATACAATAGAAACCAGTAAACTGGAACGGTAAGAAGCTGCTTACTGTTCAATCAACTCGCCCGAGGGAATTCTATCGTTTTGGTGGTCCAGTGGAGTTGCTGTGAGGTCGTGGAGAGCCGGAGGAACAGTGAATAGAGTGGTGGGTTCCAAATGGGACGAGAGCACAGCTGGACCAAACTTGGAGGACGTTGTCAGGTACCTTTGTGGAGAGGACCAGCTAGAGGAAGCCCTGAGAGAGGGTGTGCATAGCGTGCAGCAAGGATCTCTGTGTAATCTAGAGGGGTTTGGGTTCCTCAGTCCGGACGGAGGCACGGATGTTATTGCCACCGGAGGGTGGTGGTATAAATCCAGTTCCCTTAGGTGAAACAGGGAGACCACCGAAGGGTGGTCTAGCCTAGTTCACCGTGGTGAAGGATCGGGTAGAGCTTAACCCCGAAAGTGAGATCTAAATGCTGCTTGCCTACTACCGCGAAGATTCCTGTGGAGGAGAAAAACTACAACGAGTGAAGGAAACTGGGACTTCCTGGACCATCTGTTGGTGAAGTACTTTTTAATTTCTATTTTCAGGCGAGTTTTTGCTACATACTCAGCAAGAACAGAATTGGGTTCCGAAGTGTTATTTTAGCCTCGTGAGAGGAGGCTTGCAAAATCTTAATGCTCCTACCCTGTAGTGGTGAGAGCACATGGGTGAGGGCAGTAAATAACTCGGAATTCTTACTCTATTTTTCAAAGGAAACTGTGTTGCGACTTAACCAAAAATCTGGTTATTGGACTTGGAGGACTTTTTTTTTCTAACATTAAAATCTAGCCTTATGATAGGGGCTTGTAAAGTCTGGAAAAGCTCCTTTCCCTGCAGTGGTGAGAGCATTGTGGGTGAGAGTAGAGAAATAAAATTAAAGCTACTAATTGGAGACCTGAAGGCACATTCTGGACACTACAATAATACAAATATTTTGACTGATAGGGGTTAATTTATTATATGTTTGAAATAAGGGGTATAGGTTTTGTTAGATACTGTAGATATTATATTTTATATTTAGTTTTTAAGTTATTTAGTTATTTGGTTATTCTGTTTATTAGATTTATAGTTTATATTATTGTTTGACTAATTGTACGTTATTTTATTGTAGAGTTGTTGTATTCATTTAAGTGTTAGAGGGGGGTTAATTTTCTAGATTGTTTATTGTTGTGTTAATTATGTGCTGGGACAACATTAGGACAGTCGGGTACTATTCCCTCTCCAGGCTCAGGGACCTTCATCCCTTCTCCTGTCCCCCCCATCGCTGGAGGTCTATAGACAATGTAGGGCTTTGGGGATTGTGGGGAGAAGGAGGAGGGCTGGTGCTGGGTCTGGAGAAGGAATGGGAAGGAGTGGGCGGATAGGGATAGTGGGGACAAGGAGACGCCCTGGGGCAAAATGGGCCCAGGAAAGGGGACCTCCCTGTCTGGTACCCATACCCAAGGGTTCTGACTATAGTCAGCAGGTAACACGGTCATCCTCGGAGGCTCATCCTACTCGGGCGGTGTTGTGCATCGCCAGGTCTATTAAAAACAAAATGGCTATTATAGCTGATTTTGTTTTGTCATCTGACCTGGCGTGCATCACTGAGACCTGGCTGGATAAAAATGCTGGGCCAGTTTTGGCGGCAGCAGTTCCAGACGGCTACTCGGTGATACACCGCCCGAGGTTGGATCGTAGGGGCCGGGGTGTTGCTATCTGTCTTAGAACAGAACTGGGTCTAGTGGAGGTACCAGTGGGAATCACCAGGTCCTTTGAATGCATCTTAGGCGAGGGTGTGGGGTGCAGGATACCTCTTGTATACCGTCCACCAGGTGACGAGAATGTTTTCCTGCGAGAAGTTGCAGACTTCATTATCGACCTGACATTGGGGTCCCCCAGATGGTTGGTTCTGGGGGACTTCAATGCCTGGGTCGATGATGAACTCTCACATTTTGGTCAAGACTTCCTCCAGTTGATGATTTCACTGGGCTTCACACAGGTTATTTTCTTCTCGGCCCATATTGGTGGGCATTCATTGGACTTGGTGTTCCTTCTGGGGATGGAGATATCCGACTTGGTGGTGGAACCGGTCGGATGGTCGGACCATCACTCCATTGGATTCAGTTTTGAGGCCACCCCTAATAGGTCAGCCCCTACGGAAATGGTCCGGTACCGCCCATTAAGGGGTGTTTCCCCGGATGACCTGATGGCGGTGCTGGGCCTATCAGGCTTACCGAGAGATTGCATGGATCCGGGAGAGCTGATGCGTGCCTATAATAAGGTGGTGGCCGGGGCCCTGGATTCCATTGCTCCTATTCGTGTTCATCCTCTGACTCTTCGTCCCAGGTCTCCTTGGTTTGATGAGACCCTGAGGGAGTTGAGGAGAGTTGGATGAAGGTTGGAGAGGCGCTGGCGGAGGTCCGGTCTGGATGATGACAAACTTAGTTTGGTGAACCACTATGTGGTCTATCAATCTGCAATCTCTCGTAAGAAGGCAGAATTCCTGTCCAGAGAGATTGAGGCTGCACAGAATAGACCGGCTCAGCTCTTCTGGACCATGGACAGACTGTGCAATCCAGTCTGTCTTCAGCCCGGAAGATCGTTTTCTCAAGAACGGTGTGAGGAGTTTGCTCTCTTCTTTGCAGATAAGGTTGCCAAAATCAGATCGGATGTCCGCTTGACCCTTTCCAGTGGGAGTTGTGATGGTCGGCAGGAGATGTCGGACACCCAGTTTGCATGGTCTGACTTCAGCCTCCCCACAATCAATGACATTGTGATGATCATCCAATCACTGCGTCCGACCAACTGTAATTTGGACCTGGGCCCCATGCGTCTCTTAGTGGATTGTGTGGATAAAATCGGCCCAGTCCTTGCTGTGATAGTCTGGAGGTCCTTGGAGAGGGGGATCTTTCCAAATCCTCTTAAGAAGGCTGTAGTTAAGCCTCTTTTGAAGAAGCCCTCCTTGGACCCGGATTGTCTAGCAAATTACAGGCCTGTCTCTAACTTACCTTTTGTGGGTAAAGTTATTGAGAAGGTGGTTGCAGCGCAGCTGGATGATCATCTGACCAACAACAATGTCTATGATTCTCTCCAGTCTGGATTTAGGAAAAGGCATAGTACCGAGACAGCACTTGTTCGGGTACTAAATGACTTCCTAATAGCGAGAGATCGAAGGACCTGCTCCATCCTGGTACTTCTTGATCTCTCTGCAGTGTTTTACACTGTGGACCATGGTGTGTTACTGGAGCGTTTGAGGTCTTTCTGTGGACTGTCTGATACAGTCCTCAGGTGGTTTTGATCTTACCTCAAGGGTAGGACTCAGAGGGTGATGTCTGGAATTTTTTCTTCGGCATCAGTCTCCCTATCCTGCGGGGTACCGCAGGGTTCTGTCTCAGCACCCATGTTGTTTGCAGTGTATATGCTGCCGTTAGGAGTGATTATTAGACTATACGGTCTGGGTTTTCATTGCTATGCAGATGATACCCAGCTGTATATGTCTTTTGTGCCCGGCCAGGATGCTGCCATTTCGGTATTTAACAACTGTCTTGCCGAGATCCAAGACTGGATGAATGGGAGTTGGCTGCGGTTGAACCCGAAAAAACTGAGGTGTTGGTTGTGGACAAGGGTCGCTGTGAGGTGGGTTTGTTAGCCGGATCGCCCTCAGGCTTATGGCTTGGGGGTGTCCAGCTGATGACCTCAGACCAGGTGCGGAACCTGGGCGTTGCATTTGACGACTGTCTGACTTTTAAATCTTAGGTGTCAGCGGTGGTCAAAACCTCTTTTTACCATCTGAGGAACATCACCCGGATGAAGCACCTGGTTCCTCCAGAGGATCTTCCAACGTTGGTCCACGCCTTCGTTACCTCATGCCTTGACTATTGCAATGCCCTTTACCTGGGGCTATTGGGGGTTGAACTTCGCCATCTGCAGCTAGTGCAGAATGCGGCAGCAAGGCTGTTGACTGGATCTTCTAGGTCTAGTCATATAACGCCTGTGCTCTGCAGGCTGCACTGGCTACCAGTTTGCTGGCGAATCACCTTCAAGGTCGGTTTGCTGACCTATAAAGCCCTACACGATCAGGGACCTGCTTATCTGAAAGAGCTCCTTTGTCCCTACTGTCCCCCCCGCTCTCTCCAATCCGCTGACGAGGGATTGCTGGAGATTCCCAGTGTCCATTTAAAAACTTCAGGGGCAAGATCATTTAGTTTTATGGCCCCGACCCTGTGGAATTCTCTACCTCGTCAGGTGCGAAATTGCCCGACTGTCCAAAGCTTTAAAGGAGCTTTGAAAACATATCTTTTTAGCAAAGCTTTGAATGATTTATGATTGTTTTAATGTTGTTTTAATTATTTATTGGTTTATGTATTCTGTACAGGCGCCTTGGTTTTAAGAAAGGTGCCTTATATAAATAAATAAAATAAAGAATGAATGAATGATGGCTAAAATGATAAATATTACATATCGTCACTAAAAGCTAGGCTAAAGAGGTATAAATTTAATTCAGTCTTAAAACTTTGGACGGTCAGGTATTCTCTTATCCGATGAGATAGAGAATTCCACAGGGTAGGGGCCACAAATGTAAATGAGCGAGCCCCAGATGTTTGTAAACGCGCCCTGGGAATCTCTAGCAATCCCTTGTCGGTGGATCGGGGAGACTGGGCGGGGCGGTAAGGAGAAAGGAGATCTTTTAGGTAGTGAGGTCTTGTGACTTCAAACAACATGCTCTTGCCTTCGCTATTCCCTCTTCAACATTTTACCATTGGGTCTCCACTCACCTCATGGCAATCACCCCTAAGGTATTTACTGAGGCAAGGCAAAGTTTATTTCTAAGGCGCACAATCCCGGTGGCTCTGGGTGCCATACATAAAACAAACAATAAGCAAGGTATCAGGTAAAATGTCATATATAAAATAAAGAATAAAACAGAAGTAATATCAAAATATTAAAACAGTAGTATCATAAACAGCAGATTTTCTGCAGAATTTTTTGGTGGATCAGCTCTCGACCCCGGGACATCCAGGTGGAAAAAGATGGGTATTTAGCCCCTCTTGAACCCCTATATTGATGGAGCCTCCCTGATATCCACTGGCAGTGAGTTCTGTAGGACCGGTCTGGTGACACTGAAAACCCAGTCACCAGAAGTTCTTAACCTGGTCCTAGGATCTTCAGGGAGGCCCCTGGTCAAGTAACAGAGGGAGTGGACTGAGATGGGAGGTATCAGAAGATCATCCAGGTAGCCAGGACCTAGCCCATGTAGGGCCTTATAGGTGAGTAAACTCACCTTGAAGATAACCTTCCACCTGACCGGCAGCCAATGCAGAGATCACAGCACCAGGGTTACATGGCTAGACCTAGGAAGGCCAGTTAGCAACCTGGCAGCTGCAGATTGCACCAACTGCAGCTGGTGAAGGGTACCACAAGAGACCCTGGTCCCCAGAGTAGAAAGCATTAAATTAGTCAAGTTTGGATGTCAGAAAGGCATGCACCAGCAAAGGCAGGTCCTTGGGAGAAACTAGGGGTTTGATCCTGGCAATGTTCCTTAAGTGGTAAAAAGCACTTTTAAGGACAGCTGACACCTGAGCTTCAAGTGTCAGTCTGTCATTAAGGATCACACCAAGATCTCACACTCTAGGGGAGGCCGTAAACAGTGTGGGTCCCAGGGATAATCCAGTAACCTTGTTGGAGGCAAACCCATCATGCTTTCGTCCTGGCCCAATCACTAGTACCTCCATCTTTTCCGGGTTAAGTCACAACCCCCTGGAGAACATCCAGTCATTGATATTAGCCAGGCAGATATTAAACACTTCCACAGTATCTGATGTCCCTGGTGCAAAGGACAGATATAGTTGGGTATAATCTGCATAACAGTAAAATCCCACACTGTGCCACTTAATGAGCTGAAACAGGGGCAGCATATACACTGCAAATAACATCGACAACAAAATTGACCCCTGAAGTACTCCACATGGCAGGAGCTTGGGGGAGGAGGAGAAATTCCCCACCACCTGTTGCTTCCTGCCAGAGAGAAAGGATTCATACCAGCTGATGGAAGTGCCGGTGAGTCCACATTACTCTGTGGGGCACTCAAGAAGCACAGTGTTGCCCCTGTAAACAAGCTTTCAGCTTAGTGTGCCTTTCCTGGTTAAACAATTGAAATAAAAAAACAATGTGATCTACAGTGTCAAAGGCTGAGGAGAGATCGAGGAGTACAAGAATTGACTTGCCTCCTCTATGTCTCGGCCTGAGAAGGTCATTATGCACCCTAGTGCTATTTTGGTGCTGTGCCTAGCTCTGAACCCTGATTAGAGCAGTGTATAAATGTCAAAGGACACAAGGTGCTCTTCAAGCTGCTGTGCCTAGCTCTGAACCCTGATTAGAGCAGTGTATAGATGTCAAAGGACACAAGGTGCTCCTCAAGCTGCTGTGCCTAGCTCTGAACCCTGATTAGAGCAGTGTATAGATAGATGTCAAAGGACACAAGGCGCTCCTCAAGCTGCTGTGCCTAGCTCTGAAACCTGATTAGAGCAGTGTATAGATGTCAAAGGATATAAGGTGCTCCTCAAGCTGCTGTGTCTAGCTCTGAACCCTGATTAGAGCAGTGTATAGATGTCAAAGGACACAAGGTGCTCCTCATACTGCTGTGCGTAACTCGAACCCTGATTAGAGCAGCGTATAGATAGATGTCAAAGGATAATAGGTGCTTCTCATGGTCCTGTGCCTAGCTCTGAACCCTGATTAGAGCAGTGTATAGATGTCAAAGGACACGCGGTGCTTCTCAAGCTACTGTGCCTAGCTCTGATCCCTGATTAGAGCAGTGTATAGATGTCAAAGGACACGAGGTGCTCCTCAAGCTGCTGTGCCTAGCTCTGAACCCTGATTAGAGCAGTGTATAGATGTCAAAGGACACAAGGTGCTCCTCAAGCTGCTGTGCCTAGCTCTGAAACCTGATTAGAGCAGTGTATAGATGTCAGAGGACACGAGGTGCTCCTCAAGCTGCTGTGCCCAGCTCAGAACCCTGATTAGAGCAGTGTATAGATAGATGTCAAAGGATATGAGGTGCTTCTCAAGATGCTGTGCCTAGCTCTGAACCCTGATTAGAGCAGTGTATAGATGTCAAAGGATACAAGCTGCTCCTCAAGCTGCTGTGCCCAGCTCTGAACCCTGACTACAGCAGTGTATAGATAGATGTCAAAGGATATGAGGTGCTTCTCAAGCTGCTGTGCCTAGCTCTGAACCCTGATTAGAGCAGTGTATAGATGTCAAAGGATACAAGCTGCTCCTCAAGCTGCTGTGCCCAGCTCTGAACCCTGACTACAGTAGTGTATAGATAGATGTCAAAGTACACAAGGTGCTCCTCAAGCTGCTGTGCCTAGCTCTGATCCCTGATTAGAGCAGTGTATAGATAGATGTCAAAGGATACGAGGTGCTCCTCAAGCTGCAGTGCCTAGCTCTTAAACCTGATTAGAGCAGCATATAGATAGATGTCAGAGGATAAGAGGTGCTTCTCAAACTACTGTGCCTAGCTCTGAAACCTGATTAGAGCAGTGTATAGATGTCAAAGGACATGAGGTGCTCCTCAAGCTGCTGTGCCTAGCTCTGAAACCTGATTAGAGCAGTGTATAGATGTCAAAGGACACGAGGTGCTCCTCAAGCTGCTGTGCCCAGCTCAGAACCCTGATTAGAGCAGTGTATAGATAGATGTCAAAGGATACGAGGTGCTCCTCAAGCTGCTGTGCCTAGCTCTGAACCCTGATTAGAGCAGTGTATAGATGTCAAAGGATACAAGCTGCTCCTCAAGCTGCTGTGCCCAGCTCTGAACCCTGACTACAGCAGTGTATAGATAGATGTCAAAGGACACGAGGTGCTCCTCAAGCTGCTGTGCCTAGCTCTGAACCCTGATTACAGCAGTGTATAGATAGATGTCAGAGGACACAAGGTGCTCCTCAAGCTGCTGTTCCTAGCTCTGAACCCTGATTAGAGCAGTGTATAGATGTCAAAGGACACGAGGTGCTCCTCAAGCTGCTGTGCCCAGCTCAGAACCCTGATTACAGCAGTGTATAGATAGATGTCAAAGGATACGAGGTGCTCCTCAAGCTGCCTTGCCTTGCTCTGAACCCTGATTAGAGCAGTGTATAGATGTCAAAGGACACGAGGTGCTCCTCAAGCTGCTGTGCCTAGCTCTGAACCCTGATTAGAGCAGTATATAGGTAGACGTCAAAGGACACGAGGTGCTCCTCAAGCTGCTGTGCCTAGCTCTGAACCCTGATTAGACCAGTATATAGATAGATGTCAAAGGACACAAGGTGCTCCTCAAGCTGCTGTGCCCAGCTCAGAACCCTGATTAGAGCAGTGTATAGATGTCAAAGGACACGAAGTGCTCCTCAAGCTGCTGTGCCTAGCTCTGAACCCTGATTAGAGCAGTGTATAGATGTCAAAGGATACGAGCTGCTCCTCAAGCTGCTGTGCCTAGCTCTGAAACCTGATTAGAGCAGTGTATAGATAGATGTCAAAGGATAAGAGGTCCTTCTCAAGCTGCTGTGCCTAGCTCTGACACCTGATTAGAGCAGTGTATAGATAGATGTCAGAGGAAATGAGGTGCTCTTCAAGCTGCTGCACCATGATTTTCTCAACAACCTTTCCCAAAAAGGGGAGGATGGAGATAGGATGCTAGTTCACCAGGGTGTCAGAGTTGACAGATGGTTTCTTCAGAAGGGGCCTCATCAGAGCCTCTTTCAAGGCTTCTGGAAAGACCCCTTCTGACAACAAACACCAGACAATCCTGGTGAACACCAGGCCAATGGAATCAATGCATCTCATCAGGAAACGAGTTGGGGCCAGGTCCAGTTCACAGTACTCGTGCTTCAGTTATAAGATGACCTCAGAGACCTCTGACACCTTCACCAGTTTGAACTCATCCCAGACAAGTGGAGTGCCCCCTGTTCCCTCCAAAATGACCACTGCGAGTTGCAATCCTGCTCGCTAATGGGATCCCCTGTCAGAGGTTACTTTGTCCAAGAAGAACTATGCAAACTCAACACATAAAGTGATTGAAAAAGCTTTTTTTGGCTTTAGACAGACAGGAAGAAGAAATCCGTTGACAGTTCTAAAAAGCTGAGCAGGTTAGTTTTTCCCAGCAGCAATATCCCTAGACAGGAACTCTGCCTTCTTATGGTTGATTACTCCCTGGTAATCAGAATAATGAGTACGCAAGGCCATCTTGTCCTCCACCAACAGCACTCCAAATTCTGACCCCTGATCTTCATCACTTTGAGATCCCCATCAAACCATGGAGATCTCAGGTGAGAGGATCTGGGTCATACACCGACTGGTGCAAGGGTATCAAGCATCCCAGAGTCCACCGGGTTATATGCGACCACTGCCTCACTCATACCCCTTGCACATCCAGCTTCTACACTGGTCACATCAGCAACCGCCAGTAGTCCCTCCGACGACAATCGCCTTAACGGGCGATAACTGACCATCTCCACATGGGAAGGACTCTCGGGGGGGGGGGACATCACCATGCAGTGATCAGACCATACAGCATGATCAAGCTCAAGGTTAGTTACCTTGAACCCCAGTGTGAACACCAGGTCAAGTGTGTGGTAGCAGTGATGGGTTCAGGAAGTAACTGCTTTTGTGACAGCCCAGTGATGACATCAACTAGAGGAAGTGGGTACCAAAATGCTAGGCCTCGTTGTCAACCCAAGCAACGAGGTCACCCAGCAGTAAACATCTGGGGGAATCCAACACTGTTAACACTGAAGTCCGCCACCTCCTGTAGTGGGTTGTCCAAGTTCATGGAAGGAAAGGTTATAGGAGAGTAAAGTTTTTATGTTATAGTAAAGGCATGGAAATAACAAAAGTTAGAGAGGGACTGTGGGGTGTGGTGTAGTTTCATTTAACTTTTTAATGGCCAAATATCCCATTCAGGTAATCCAGTTCCATAGGCCTTTATGGTGTGAAGTCTGAATAGCGGTTAAGTTGAAAGAGGTTTACCAGTAGCGCTTTGACAGCGTTAGCGCTGACATCCCCTACAGTGACAGATGCAATGGTGACTGTTGGCATTGTAGCCATGGGGATGTTGGTGCACATAATCAGGGGGCTGTGCCACCCAAACCCCCCCCCTTCATGGGGGCTTCAACCCCCACAGCCCCTGGTCTCTAGGATTCTAACTCCAAGTCGGAGTTGGACCGGGGGGGGGCAAACACCCAGCGAGGCAGTCCCAATTGGCACACAGACCACCACAGCGATGGGCAGATTTTGCCCGATTCCTGTTGCTGTGGTGGTCTTCACTGTGCTGGAGTCACTGTGGTAATGGTATGCCATTGAAAGAGTACCCATAGACACCATCTTTCATCAAACACCTGAGTGCATGTTTGCAACCTAGCTGACATATGCTTTAAGCTATGGACTTCAAACACCTGTTGTCTCCATTTTTCTTTTGAGGGCGAGGTTTTAGTGTACCAGAGTCTAGTGATTATTTTTTGGTCACTATCAAGAGGAGTGCTGTCTGTAAATATTTTTGCTAATCTTTACTCCCCTAGGGGGAGTTGCTTGAGTACATAGGATGGGATTAAAAGGTCGGGAAGTTCATAAATTGTGTTTATTTCCATTATGATTTCTTGCCAGTATTGGATGAGGATGGGGCAAAATCAAATTATGTGTTCTAGGCTGGCTTGCATGTGGTCACATCCCCTCCAGCAGATGCCTTGATCTGGTCATGTAAATTTGGCTGTAAGATTAGGGGATCTTGAAAAATGTATCCTATTTTTCCAGTATATTGAATGAGTAATTTTCTGGGAGGGAAGGGCACTTATTTCCCATTGGTTTGCATCTAGTTCTAGCCAGAGTTCCTTAGACCATCATTGGCGCATATATTCTGTATTTTCCAATGAGTATTTTTTGAGAGCTTTATAAATGTTGCTGACTAGGTGATCTTGGTCATGTTCCTCAATGGATGAGGTCACTAAGACCATGACATTTGAAGGGTATCCTGCTATATTCAATAATTCCTCTTTGTATGTCTGTAAAAGCTTTTTAAGGTGTAGGTAATAGGCACATTTCTTCACCAGTAATTGAATTTTGTTTGGAGCAATGTACAGGATTATATATCCAAAGGTCCTATGATTTGGTATACATAATGGAGTTGGCGAATTGACCATCTTCTAAGTGCTGTTCTTAGTGGGGTAGGAAAAATAATTGTATCATGTCCTAGTGCCCTTAGACATAGGCATTTCCTGAATGAGAGGGAAGTGTTTAAGAGAGGGACCCATTACTTAAAAGGTTTGGCTATAAAATTTGGGTATTGAGTGCAAGGAAGGCAGTAGATGGGGTCTGTAAAAGGCAAGGAGATAAACCAGGTGTGTTAGAGAGTATTTGTTCAATTTGCTTCCAGTGGATTTGGAAATTGTCTGCGAGTCTGCATAGGAAAGATATGAATTTGTGTTGCTTGGGCATAAATGTTCATGTTTGGTAAGTTTAGTCCTCTTTTTTCCTCTGGGTAATTGTAGTGTTGAATGTCTTATCCTTGGTGTTTTGCCACCCAAGATGAAGTGTGAAGTTATCTTGTTCTGTGTCTGGAAGTAAGTTTTGGATGGGGTCAAATGGAGTGTCTGTAAAAAATATAGTAGGTGCGGGAGTGTATTTTGTTGTAGGGTTTCTACTCTTTGCAGGAATCCTATAGGGAGATGTGTCCAAAGGGACAAATTCCTAAGCAGTTGCTTAGTTAGAGGTTCATAGTTTACTAATTCCAGATGAAGTACTTAGATTAAAAGGAAGTTCAACTCCTAATCAGCACTTTACTGCCTTGTTCCATTTAAATTAATACTTAAGTTTCAAGTCAGGAGAGGGAGAGAAGTAAAAGTTTAGAACTTCTGTTTTTGAACTATTTAATTTATATCCTGCAAAGCATCCAAATATTTCAATTTCTTGCTACACTGCTGGTATGGATGTTTCAGGAGAAGTCGAGCTACGAGACTGTCATCTGCAAAGAGGGTTATCTTATGGGAACTCCCTCCAACAGTTTCACCTTCTATATTTGGGGAGTTTTGTATTGTTAGGGCTAGTGGTTCTACGTATATGGCAAATAATAGTGGGGATATAGTGGGCACCCTTAGCGTGTCCCCCTAGTGAGGGGAAAAGGGGTTGAGAGGGTGCCGTCAAACTTAACATAGGCTTGGGTTGGATGGTACATATTCTGTTTTTGTGCTACAATTTTATCTGGGAATCCAAAGTGCAGAGGGAAGGCCATGGTACTGTATCAAATGCCATTTTGGCATTGAGTCCAAGAAGCACTAGGGGTAGTTTATGACGGGTTGCATCTTCTGTTAGAAGGAGTATCCGTCTGACGCCATCTTGTTGTTGACTTCTTTTAATAAACCCTACTTGGTCTGCATTTATGATTTGTGGCAGAAAATTATCTATTCTATGTGCTAGGATTGACATGAAAGACCAGTAGTCGTAATTTAGCTTCAAAATGAGGCGGTATGATGCTGGGTATCTTGGGTCTTTTGGGGGTTTTGGTATTGCTACTATTTCTGCATAGCACCATGAGGGCAGGGTGGGTTTCTCTTCCTGTATGTCTCCAAAGGCTTTTGTTAAAACTGGGAGGAGTAATTTTTGGAATTTCTTTATAAACGTCAGCCGGGTAACCATCGGGGCCTGGGGCTTTAAATGATTTGGACTGTTTAATTATTGTTACTACCTCTACCTCAGTAATAGGGGCCGTTAATGTTTGTGCTTGTTGTTCCATTAGCTTAGGGAGAGGACTCTTAGATATGTTTCTATATGATGTGGGACGGGGTTAATGTCCTCGGTATATAACATCCTATAGTAGCTTGCCATGGCTTGTTTTATATATCTTGGGTGGTGTAGCAACTGCTCATCTTTAGGATCAAACAAATGTGCCACATTTGCCTGCACTCGAGCCCCACAAAGTCTTTTGGCAAGATTTCTTGCCCCACTGGGACCTCCTTCACTATAGTTGCAGCTGTTGCTCGATCCGTTGATCAATAAGCTTTTGCAGTTTCTGTTTGATATTTTGTAACTGAGGACGTACTGATGTATCTCCTAAGTGTAGTATGTTTTGTAGTTCTTAGTGTTTAATTTGTAGTTCTTTCTGAAGTTTATCCCACTGTTTTTCTTCCTCGCAACGTATTTAATAAGGTCTCCTCTCAATACGGTTTTCAGTTTGTCCCAGTACTGTATATGGTATTGACTAAATCTGGAGAGGCATTGTCAGCAAGTATACAGGGGGATTGAGACCTTAACTAAGTTTAAAAATTCTGCATCCTAAAGATGCATTACATTTAGATGCCAGAATACATGTTGCCGGTTCTTGCCCAGGTCGAATTTTGCATGTACTGGGGTATGGTCTGACAGAGAGTCAAGGTGTTCTGTCATACTGAAAAGGTAGTCAAGTCTCGATAGGCTGTGTGTTTTTTTGGGCGTAGTAAGTGTATGCTTTACTCTTCAGAAAAAAGTGTCGCCAAAGGTCATTTAGGCATAATGAGGGAATTTCTGGTGTGTATATTTTTGCAGAGGTGTTACTCTGTGCCTAGCAGAGGGTGAGGCATCCAGGAAGGGATCTAGTGTTATATTGAGGTCTCCCCCCATTATTAGTTGACCCTGTAAAATTGATATTAGGTCATTGAAAAACCTCTGGGCTATTCCCGGTTTACTACCTGGGGACAGATAAACTGATGTCAGAGTTACTGGGGTGAAAAAAAGCTTTCCCATCTCTATAATGTATCTGCTCTCCTTGTCAGCAATCTGCTTTTGGAGTGCAAACCGCACCCCTTTCAGAATCAGTGTGGCAGTCCCCCTTCTTTGGCCTGAGCTGTGTGAGGAGGACAGAACAGTCTGATAGCCCAAGGATGCAAATTTTTCATGTTCCTTTTGAGATAAGTGTGTCTCTTGTAGATATGTTAGATCTGGTTTATTCTGTTTCTGAAATTTTAGATGTCTATAGCATTTTATGGGATTATGGATACCATTTATATATAAGGAAAGTACCAGGAGTGAATTAACCATTTTTTTGATACACTGTTAGGCTAAGTTATTGCAACGACTTAGCTCCAGGGAAAAGTAGGAAATTCAGGTAGAGAGATATGTGGGAAAGGAGAACTTTATTTACTTTGCAATCAGACATTCTAATAGTTATTCCACAGTAAGTATTTTGTTGATCTCCTATTGCTGGATTTAAACTTAATACGGTTGTAGTAGATTCCAATACACAATGTTGCAACGAGCAGTTTATTGAGGTAATATGATGCTGTGCTATGAATCATTTCTCCTCATTTGGAATTCTTGACAATGATAGACAAATTAACAAACAGTTGGTCAGCTGAGCCCAGATTTAAACCTTTAACCCCCCAAACTGATGGTAAAACAAATAAGTATAACAATATATTAGATGCATAGCACACAAACTATTTCTGTTATTTTCAGAATTCTGCAAACTGCTAAACTTAGGAGTGACTTCCAAGGTAGGGGAAGATTCAGTGGTCTTCCCTATGTTACCCATATGGCTTAGAATAAAATTGTCAAGTCATCTGGGAGAGGGGGTGTATCCAGAGCTTTCCTTGCTCTGGACCTCCTGGAGACCTATTTGAGGCAATATAGTGCAGTGGTTTAAGGCTCTGGGCTGCAAGCCTGAAGACTTGGATTTGAATCCCACAGCCCCCACTTGCATACTGTGCGACCCTGAGCAAGTCACTTAACTTCCTTGTGCTCCCAGATTGCACATGTAAACAAGCTTCAGCTTCAAGTGTCTCTCCTGGGTATGAGGAAAGACTGAAAAGATTAAAATTGTTTAAACTGGAGGATAGAAGAAGAAGAGGGGATTTATTACAGTTTTTTTTTAATTATGAAAGATCCAGAACTAGTAGAAGGACTAAGAACAGAATTTGTGAAGAAACCAGAAGGACTAAGAGGACACACAGTAGGTTACAAATTAAACTGGAGATGGTTAAAAAGAACTCCAGATATTTCTCTTTTGTCCAGAGAACAGCTAGAATATGGAACACTCTACCAGTTTATATTGTCACCAGTAATAGCTTAGATCAATTTAAAAGAGAAATAGATAAGTTAATATGTTCTGGGATTTAAATGAGCCCGCTTTGCGGGGAATGGTAAAATGGGCCTGAGTGCCTTCTTCCATTCTAACACCCAGTATGAAACCCAGTATGAAAGTAATTCTACAGGATCGAAACAAGAGGCTGGGTAAGAACAAGTAAGGCGATGGCCCCATTAGCATGTTGGTTATATTAGAATATAACATTTCTTCTCCCCACCTCCCTTCCAAACACTTTAAATTTTATCTAATTATGAGCTGTAAAAACTACAGAAAATACAATTTTGAGAGAAGTGGTCTATTGTGATTTTCTTCCACAGTGCATTCTAGTGTCTCCAAGGTTCATGTCTCTTTGTCATTAATGAAAGTCGTCTTTTTTTTTGTCCCCTCCCCTCTCTTTTTTGTTTTCCCCCCCTCTCCTTGCCCCTTTATGGTAATCAGGTGGGTCTCTTTCCTTCTATGGAAAATGTCATTGGTTAAATTGAGGGGGGGTTCAGGGGTCTCATTTTAGACTACAGGCCATGTTTAAAGTTAGTCCCTTAGGTAGACATTCATCGAGTGGTCCCAATGAGAGTGAGTGCATAGTGAGCTAAGAAGGCTGAGATATTTATTAAATCTATTTTCTGCTCCTTGCTTTAGTAGGAACTTAGGAGAGACTACAACAGTGTTATTAATGACCTTCGCTGTTCTTGTTGTGCAAGGCGCCATGGCGTTGCAAAAGGTAATGGAATCTTCAGATCAAGGAGGGGTTAATCAGGGGAGCAGCACACATTGTACCCAAACTGAGATGTGACAACCTTAGACCCAGATATAGAGGATCTAAATAAAGGTCTAGAGTCAACCTGGGCATGTGCAGCCAAGGAGGTTATTCTATACTCCCTATCTCCCCCTCCCCCCATCATCTAATTCCCCAGCCTACCTGTGTCCATTTACTGCAGTGTAAAAAGTCATCCAGGCTGTTTTCAGGTGTTCAGAGGGGTGTCTCCTCTTCTGAAGGCTGTTTGGCATTGCTTCGGGTCTGGGGTGCCCTGCCGACCATTTGGTTGGTTCTGAGAGGTCCTGGATGTTGTCTGCCATCTTTGGGGGTGAGCTGTGGGATCTTAGGAAGTATTAGACCAGTCCAGAAAATTAAATCCCTTTTGGAGAGTTCACCTCTGGCATCTTGGGCTGCAGTATAATTTTTTTTGCCCTCTGGAAGCACCAGCACAAGTTTTGCTGGATAGGGGGTGGTAAATTTGATCCCCCCCACCTTCAAAATTGGGAGCAATAGAAGGTACACCCTACGTTGCCTAATGTTTTAGGGGCATAGTCATGGTCGATGCAGAATCTCTTCTGGCCATAGTATATTTTTTGCTTTATCCAGGCCATAGTGAGGATGTGTTCTTTCACTGAGTAGCTTTGGAATAGAGTGATGATTGAGTGAGGAGTAGCCACGAAAGAAGTAGACTTTGGTGCCAGTGCCCTTTTGCACACTTTCACACTCAAGGTTCATGTCTGTGGGCAGGTCTAAGGCCATTTGGAGTAATACAGAGATGAAATCTTTGATATCTGTGCCCTCCGAGCTTTCAGGTATATAGTAGAGGTGGTTATTTTTCCGGCGGGCTCTGTTTTCAGCATTCTCTTGCCATGCTTCTAGGATCTCATGTTGTTCTTGCAGTTGCTGTACTAGGCCTTCTAGTTTGTCTACTCAGTTCTCCATAGCGGTAATTTGGTGCTCTGTGTTGTCAGCCCATTGCTCCAGTTGTATTATATCTTTTTGGAGTTCGCCATAGAGCTGTTTTACCTCCGCTTGAAATGAGCAGAGCTAATTGTAGAGTGTATCAAGTTTTATTTTCTTAGTTTTGTTTTTAGGTAGGCGATTGTTCTTGCTGGCAGGGGTAGTGGCTAGCGTGGATGCATTCTCCACATCGGACACCTCAGAGCAAGAAACATCAGGATCATCTGTCTGTTCATCGATTTTTTTTTTTTTTTTTTTATTATTTTTTTTTTTAGTAGGCGCCACCTCATTCTCTTTATTGCACCTCTTCATCATTGTAGAAATGGATCCAAAGGTCATTTTTAATACTTTGAGGGTTTCTATGTGGGATGTTGAGCGGAGCTTGTTTTCTGTGCTGCCATTTGCTTCGAAAGTGGAACTGGAAGTATTCAGACTTTTTCTTGTGGAAAAATGTGTGGGGTGTGCCAAGACTTCTGATACTGAGTCTTTAACTGTGCATGATGTGGTCACCACTGAGAGCAAAAATAAAATGCCATAATAAGGTTCAGAAGCAGTGCAAGTAAGCAATAACCCATAATGGGTTTGCATTTTATTGGGGATTAATCAGTGTTCTCCATGAATCACTGTCTGCTCCAGTCAGCAGCAACACACACAGACTGTGCACCAGGGAGCAATGCAGAGAGGGAGAAGGAAAGACTGAGACTGCGTAAGAGGTACACGTGAATTCCCACAACCTGCGGCTGTATCTACACACACTGTGGTCCTCGGTCTATGTGTGTCTGTGTCTGTGGGGTGGCCTTTACAGGGAGTAGTGGCAGGATGCACTACTGTGTGTCTCCAGTTCTCTCTCTCAGGACACTGGTGACATTACTGCTTCTGCCTCTGCTTCGATATCAGAAGGGGGCAGCAATGAACTCTGGCTGCATGCTGAACACAGCATCACACAGTCACTGAAGTCCGTGTGTCCTGCTCTGACCAGGTATCATGCGAGTGGTGCGATAGGACTGTGGGCAACATTTGGTGACTCATGGACAAGGTGGCATGCTTGCATTTCTGTACTCATGCAGGAAAATGTTGGTGACCTGTGGGGTGGATGGGTATCCCTGTGGTGCTGCCAAGACACTGATTGCTGGAGTGCCACTGTCCAACGAGATGTGTGTGGTACATAGACATGCTGCCTGGCACTGGCAGCTTCTGCTGGAACATTACCGCTGGGTTCGGAGGGGGTGGGGGTAGCAAAGATACACACCGATGACACCACTGCGAGCAACGAGGGTATAGGTGACGGACCTCACACACCAGTAAGGCACAGCAATGTGTTCTCCAGTGGTGCACTCCTCACTTTGCCACAGTGTGCTTGATGGCTATACTAGCAGAAACAGAAAAGGATAATAAAATGCTGTGTGGCATTGCATATTATAAAATGGCCAAGAATAATGAAGGCATGGTTGCAGTTTCCTTTTGGTGCCCTGAGGTCCGGGGTGGGTGGGTGGGGAGACATCCATTGCCTAGGGGCACTGCTGATTTCTTATGATGGGCACATTGCAAGGGGTACTGCTGACTTCTCCTGCTGAACACCTACATGTACTGTAAGCTTACCATACATGGAGACAGTCACCTCCATTCTGTGTAGCTCAGGACATTTCTCTCGGTTAGTGGCAGAATTAATGGTTGCCTTTCAAAGTGTGTTTTGGGCACAATAACAAGATTTGCTCCACTCACTGATCATACAGGGTAGATGTTTCACCACTTGCTGTGGTTATATCATTAATTAATCAGTGGTCATCTGATGGCACTGTACCAGTCGAGGACCTGTCTTTGTCTATCCCATGTTATAAGAGATTTTAACATGCATGGCATGGTCAGCACTGAAAGCAGTAATAAAACACCATAATAAGGTTCAGTAGCAGTGCAAGAGTTTTTAACTGTGCATGACATGATCAGTACTGAAAGCAATAATAAAACACCATAATAAGGTTCAGTAGTAGTGCAAGAGTTTTTAACTGTGGGTGACGTGGTCACTACTGAAAGTAATAATGAAACACCATAAGTTTCAGTAACAGTGCAAGAGTTTTTAACTGTGTATGACGTGGTCAGTATTGAAAGCAATAATGAAACATCTTAATAAGGTTCATTAGCAGTGCAAGAGTTTTTAACTGCGTGATGTGGTCAGTACTGAAAACAATAATAAAACACCATAATAAGGTTCAGTAGCAGTGCAGACGTTTTTAACTGTGTGTGACGTGGTCAGTACTGAAAGCAATAATAGAACACCAGAATAAGATTTAGTAGCAGTGCAAGAATTTATAATTGTGCATAATATGATCAGTATTAAAAGAGGAACAAACTCGTTCTATGTCTATATGTTTCTTGTTCCAGAAAACAGAAGGAAAGTAGACATCTTTAAGAGACTGCAGTGAACATGGCAGCAACAAAAGAACTAGAACTACTGAAAAATGAAGTTATGTGTCCCATCTGTGTGGATTATTTTAATGATCCTATCATAATAGATTGTGGGCACAACTTTTGCAGAGCCTGTATCACAAAGTACTGGGAATACATAGATGGAAATGTCTCCTGTGGTGAATGCTATGATGTGTTAGAGACGAAGGTACTCCGAGCAAACAGAAAACTTGCAGTGATAGTGGAGATTGTAAAACGTCTTACTGGAAATAAAGAGGAGCCAGAAAAGAGCAACACCTGTGACCAGCTGCAACAACCACTGGGACAATTTTGTGAGGAATCAGATGAACAAAAACCTCTCCCTGCAGCCTGTGAAAAGTCTCCTATGCATGAATGTCACAGTACTGTTGCCAAGGTAGAGACCCTAAAGGTAGGTAGAGGAAGAAAATGATTAACATTTGAATTAAGTGCTTTCTGACTAGTTTATGAAATGTATTAGTCTTAACTTTAGTAGCACATGTTTAAGTAATAACGCTCAATTTGCAGGGGTATACAGAAATACCCAGGTGATGAGAGTGGCATGAGACTGAAAGGCTAAGGCATGTAACTCCCATTGTAAAACAGGTAGGGAAAAATGATGCAAGCTGATTGGCCTGCAGCCATGCATGGTATGACCACTACCAACAGTAAAAAAGCTACTGCTGCCCACAATAGTACTACAAGAGCTGGTTTATCAGCAGTGCCATCAGTAGCAAATCAAATAATCAAGTTAGCCAGCCTGGGAGTGGGTCCCAGGTTGGTAGCCTGGGTAGCTAACTGGCTGCACAACAGGACACAGAAGGTAATAGTGAATGGAACTCATTCCGAAGAAAGGGGGGTTACTAGTGGAGTACCTCAGGGCTCAGTACTGGGTCCAGTCCTCTTTAATGTCTTTATAGGTGACATTGCAGTGGGTCTGGAAGGAAAGGCCTCTTTGCAGATGACACAAAGATCTGTAACAGAATTGATACACAAGGTGGGGTAGAAAGGAGGAGAAGGAACTTGGCAAGGTTGGAGGAATGGTCAGACATATGGCAACTTAGATTCAATGCAAAGAAGTGCGAAAGTAATGCACCTGGGAAATAAAAATCCAGGAGAAGAGTACACAATAGCAGGGGAGGTTCTAACAGCAACAATAATGGAAAGCGATCTGGGTGTAGTCATATCAGATGACCTAAAGATGGGTAAGCAATGTGAGAAGTTGGTAAGGAGAGCCAGGGGGATACTGGGATGCATAGGGAGGGGCATCACAAGTAGAAAAAGGGAAGTGGTTATCCCTCTGTACAGACAGTTGGTGAGACCCCATCTGGAGTACTGCGTGCAGTTTTGGAGACCTCATCTATGCAAGGACTTAGACAGGATGGAAGCAGACCAGAGGAGGGCAACGAAAATGGTGCAGGGTCTACATCAGAAACCGTATGAAGAGAGACTGAGACAGCTTAATATGTATACCCTTGATGAAAGGAGGGACGGGAGTCATGATAGAAACTTTTACGTACCTCAAGGGAATCAACAAAGTCCAGGAGGGTTACATCTTTCAGAAAAAGAGATGTGTAAGAACAAGGGGGCACAATTTAAAGTTAGAGGGGGGACGGCTCGGGGTAATGTGAGGAAATTATTTTTCACGGAGAGAGTGGTGGACGCATGGAACCGCCTTCCTGGAGAGGTTGTGGGGGCCTAAAACTGTGGGGGAATTCAAACGTGCATGGGACAGACATAAGGCAATTATAGTGGGGGGGGTCGCAGGAAGTAGGCTGTTTCATAGTTGTTTACAAGTTCAGGAGGCAGAACCTATAATTGAAATTGCCACCCAAAGGTGGTTTTAATTATCTATATAATCACATTTGGTGTTACCCATATGTTTGTCTAATGATCCCTTAAACATATCCATAGTTTTACTCTCAACTATTGAGGCTGGTAGAGTGTTCCACAAAATTGCCATTCTCAGAGTAAACCGTTGAAGTCTTTTTTTTGTTCGGCAGTTTACTCCTTTTAATTTCATATTGTGTGATCTTGTATGTGATACAGATGATTTTCTTTCAATACCTAAGGTTTCTATTAATCCTGGTTCATTGTGGGCCTTATAAATCATACAAAGGTCTCCTCGAAGGTGTCTGTATTGGATTAAATATAAGCCAAGTATTTTTAGTCTTTCGCCATAAGTTTTATCAAACATGCCCTTGATCTTTTTTTGTCATTTTCCTTTGGACTCCCTCAAGTTGTTTCTTTCCACGAATTGTGGTAGGTGCACAAAATGGGGCACAGTAATCCAAATGTGATCTCACCAGACTAGTGTAATTTGGAAGAATAACCTGTGGTTGTCTACTTTTAACATTTTTCCAAATACAGCCCATGATTCTTTGACATTTCTTTACTTTAAACATTGTATTGTTTTCAAAAGTTAATTTGTTGTCTATGTTTATCCCGAGATCCTTTTCATTTTTCTGTTATTTGAAGTGTTACATTGTTCAGTAAGTACCCATTTTTCAGATTATTATGACCCAAATGCATTACTTTGCACTTCTGCTCGTTAAATTTCATTTTATTATTCCTGGCCCAGATTTCTAGTGCATCTAATTCTTTTTGCAGAGAATCTATTGCTTCAACGGTATTAACAATGCATCCAATTTTGCAATCATCTGCATATTTGGATATCCATATGTGACACTCCGACGAGCGCCTTAGCCAGATCCAAATATACAATATCCACCGGAAGACCTCTATCCAGTGCAGCACTCACATTTTCAAAGAAATTTAGTTGATTAGTTAAACATGACCTCCCCTTTCTAAAACCACGCTGTGATGTATCTTATAAGTTGTGGTGATTAAGATGTTTTTCAAGTCTCCACAGGATTAATGTTTCTAGGATTTTTCCAATAACAGAAGTCAGGCTTATAGGCCGTAATTAGATACTTCAGATTTGTCACCAGTTTTGTGTATTGGTATAAACACTGCTGCTTTCCATGCTAGTTTACTTTTGCCTGCCTCTAGTGATAGGTTAAATAATTTACATAGTGGTCCAGATATATAAGAGGAGGTTTCTTTTAAAAAAGTAGGGTGTATCCCATCCGGTCCAGCTGATGATGTAACTTTTATTTTCTTTAGTTCTTGCGTGGTTTCATCTACTGTAATAGGTTCGACAGTTGTTAGATTATGGTTTATGTTTAAGTTATTAATAAATTGCTCTTTTTTAGAAAATATCTTATGGAAGTATTTATTAAATTCCTCTGCTATTTGTATTTCATTACTGATAGTTCCTGAGTTAGTTAATAAAGGACCTATGGTTGCTTTGGACCCTCTCAGAGAGCCAATATAGTTATAGAATTTTTTCTTATTATCTAGTGTGTCGGTAGCTAGTTTGTTTTCCATACTTTTTTTTGCATTCCTAATTTCTGGTTTTGCTTTGTTGGCATACTTTTTATACTGTTTCCATTTATCTATTGATGGTTGGACTTTGTATTTCTTGTAGCTTTTTTGGTTTTTGACAATCGATTTCTTGATTTTATTGTTCCACCAGGCAGGGTTTCTGTATCCCTTGTTGTACTTTTTTCTGTTTGGAACCCAGTTATCTATGCAATATTTGAATTTGGTCAATAAGCTGTTCCATGCTTGATGTACAGTGAGACCTATCCATTCTGAGTTCCAGTCCCCTGTGTTCAAATATTGTTTAATTTTTGAATAATCAGCTTAGTTAAAGTGTTCCCTTTAGTGTCTGTAACTCTAGACTGTATGCGAAACAGAATCATATGGTCGCTATTTCCCAAGGGATCTAATAATCTTGAATTATGTACTAAAATCCCCATGTTAGTTAGTACGATGTCAATGATATTGTTGTTTCTAGTACCTTCCTGTATAATTTGTTCTAGGTTACGATTAACCTTTAAATTTAGGAAATCTTTCTCAACATTTCCTTTCCAGGTATGTTTATTCCAATCAATGTTGGGGAAGTTAAAGTCACCCATTAAGATGTAATTAGTTTTTGGGTTGTAACTGTTAATCAAATTTAGGAATTCAGTATTTTGATCTTTATTCAAGTTAAGAGGTCTATAAGCCAATCCAATGCAAACTTTTAAGGTTGGTAAATTGACCTCTGCCCATATTATTTCACTTTCACAGTCTGTAAGCGTGTTGTTTGGATAACAGCGAAATGGGAACTCTTCAGAAATGTATAATGCAATTCTACCTCCTAGCTTATCCTTCCTATGTTTAGTTATTTTGTTAAATCCTTGTATATCGATATTCCAACTTTCATCATGGAACCATGTTTCAGTGACCCCACAGACTGAAATTTTTTCTTTGTGTATTATGTATCTTAGTTCATCCATTTTATTAGACAGGCTTCTAGCAATTAATAACAATACTTTTATGTCACTTTTTTGTTGTTGTAGGTAGATAAGATTATTGGTAGTTACTATATTATTTGTGGGTTCTAAGGTTATGATTCCAGGCTGTAATACAAGATTCCCATTAAGGGACCCCCGTCCTCGAGCTAGTTTAAATATTTGTCCAGGGAGCAGGTAAGTTGGTGGCTAAGTAAGTCGCTTCCTTTCTTGTTTAGATGTAGCCCATCTAGGGAAAACAACTCATCTTTAAGGTAAAAATCTTCCCAATGGGTCAAATAATGAATCTCTTGCCTAAGAGTCCATGATCTCAACCAGTTGTTAAAGTTATGGATTCTTTGGTTGATTCGGGGGGGTGGCTTTTGGGATGGGCAGGACTTCAGAGATAATAACTTCACAGCCAAGATGGATTAATGTATTTGTTAAGGCCACCATGTCTTGTTTTATTTCCTCAAGGGGGTCCCTAAACATGTTATTAGTTCCCACATGCGTAAGAACAAGGGGATTGTAACCTAGTCGTTTAACCATTACTTTGCACATATTTGTTAAATCCGCAATTTTTGCCCCACTGAAAGCCGATAAAGTCCTATATGATTTGTTCAGATTACATATATTCCTATCTAATCTTTTTATCATAGAGTCCCCTATTACCAAGAGGTTTCTGTTGTTCGGCTGAGTGGTATTGTCAGGTTCCATATTAACAAAGTTATTACAAGTATAACTTTCCCCATTGGCTTTAGTAATAGGTCTATTATTGCTATTATTGTCTGTTATGGTAGGGAGTTCCATGGTCCCTTCTGCTTCTATATTAGGTGTTTGGATATTTTCAGAATTAGTTTCTAATCTTTCAAGTAAAGAAAATCTATTTGTAAGGGGTATATCAAATGTTGTTGCATGCCTTCCTTTTTTTGGAGGTTTGGTATATTGAATGTTATACCATTCTTCATCCCCATCAGGTGTAACCACTTGCTCTCTAGTCCTTTTGTTGTTTTTCTTATTCTTTAGTTCTAGCTCTTTTGGCTCGGTTGTACAAGAGTGTTCAGAGGTTGAAGTGGTATTAACTAAATTATGTATTTGAGTCAACAAAGAAGGGGTAAGCAAAGTCTCTTTGTACCCTGTATCAAGTTTTGTGCCAAGTCTATGTGCCATGTTTCTCTGGCTAGATTCCAGTTGTAGTAACCTGTCCGTGAAGGAGTTTAGTTCACTTAGTAAATCTTCATTGTGAATACATTTCACACATTTGAAAGATTCTATAGGGATTTGTTTTGTTAGTAAGTACATTAGACAGTTTGTGCATTGTATGAGATTTTCATCTTCATGAACTGTTATAACATTAGCCATTTTAAAGTCTAGTTGCCCTTAGTCACAGTCTTAGTTTATAGGGTTAGGGGTTTACTGCCTGATGCTGGATTCTATTTGCTAAATGTCCCTCACCCAATAATGAACAGAGAGTTGTAAATATGAATTTACCTTCCCTCAGATGTTGGTCTCCATAGTACGTTTTATTGGAGACCCTCCACACCCTCCAAACTCGCAGACGCGCATATCTTTGCGCGCGTCTTCACGCGCACTGATGCACGCTCGCCCTGCTCGGGCTCGCCCTGCTCACCGCAGGGCTCAGTTATATGCCCTAGATAACCCCGGAAGTGCTCCTAGGGGTCACGGACTGCACTGCTCCCATAAAGTGATTAAAATCACTGTATTTTAAAATAAAGAAGTTGCCAAAGAGGTTCTATGCCTTTCCTGGGCTATTTTCTACAATTCCCAGCGTTATTAAAGTAAATGTGGTTGAGTAGGGCAACGAGGGTCCTACTCCTCTTCCTGTTTGTTGCAGTTGCTAGGGAAACAGGGCTCAAACACTCTGTTGGTTAACTAGAATCTGCATCTTATTCAATAGGTAGGGAAATGGGCAGACTGGGTGGGCCAAGTGGTCCTTATCTGCCGTCAAAGTCTATGTTTCTATGTTTCTATAGCAGGCCACGTCTAATTGTACTAATAAAAGGTTTACTGTGACTTTAAATTATCTGGCTACTTAAATGTTGCAATGAACGCTGTGATCCAAGCCTCATCTAGAAGTGTGCTGTGGTGTGAAATGTTACAACTGGTGGTCCGCCTCCTGATGCTGTACAGTTTGTTGTTTTTAAGCTGGTTCACATGAGTGTTTGCTATAGTGCAGCCCAACAAGTTCCATCAGCTAGTTCGGAAATGCTAAATGACCACTGTTCAGACAGTACCACTGTGCACATTGTACACCAGTGTTGAAGGTCCATATTCAGCTTCCGGCATGGTCACTGTTGTTCCAGTTGCGAGCGGGGGGGGGGTTGTGGAGGGATGTCTGTGTATGTCACATCCTGTCAAGGTATAAACAGGAAATGGGTAATTTAAACTTTAATCGCTGTTGTTTCTTGGTGCTTGCCACACGTTTGTTCGGCATCTGTCAGGCCTGAAATAGTGCCCCAAACCCTCCAGTATTGCCTGATCAGTGTATATCCAGCAGTGTTTCATTCAACATTTTCAGATTGTTTACCACCGGAGTCACAGAATAAGAAGAACTCAATCTTGTGACCACCTGATTTCCTTCTGCAACACACAAACCCTCTGCCACAGCCTTGGACCATCATAGCAGCTAACGACCTTCATTTCAATCAGCTGATCCTCGCTGAGGCATTGGTAAGAGCCCATTTATATATATTTTAGTGTTGTTAGTACCGTCCGGGGATGAGCACTTCTACCAGCAGCATGCACCTGGGCACCTCTCATATGAACAGTTTTGGGTCACAGTGAGGAACCAGTGCTGTTAGTGCTGTCCGGGGAT
This sequence comes from Neoceratodus forsteri, assembly GCA_016271365.2. Lineage (NCBI taxonomy): Eukaryota > Metazoa > Chordata > Ceratodontiformes > Ceratodontidae > Neoceratodus > Neoceratodus forsteri. Next base: position 472,015,173 of record CM057457.1, on the reverse strand, counting down.
GAGCACTTCTACCAGCAGCATGCACCTGGGCACCTCTCATATGTACAGTATCAGGCCACAGTGAGGAACCAGTGCTGTTAGTACTGTCCGGGAATGTGCACATCTACCAGCAGCATGCACCTGGGCACCTCTCATATGTACAGTATCAGGCCACAGTGAGGAGCCAGTGCTGTTAGTACCATCCGGGGATGTGCACATCTACCAGCAGCATGCACCTGGGCACCTCTCATATGTACAGTATCAGGCCACAGTGAGGAACCAGTGCTGTTAGTACTGTCCGGGATGTGCACATCTACCAGCAGCATGCGCCTGGGCACCTCTCATATGTACAGTATCAGGCCACAGTGAGGAACCAGTGCTGTTAGTACCATCCGGGGATGTGTACATCTACCAGCAGCATGCACCTGGGCACCTCTCATATGTACAGTATCAGGCCACAGTGAGGAACCAGTGCTGTTAGTACCATCCGGGGATGTGCACATCTACCAGCAGCATGCACCTGGGCACCTCTCATATGTACAGTATCAGGCCACAGTGAGGAACCAGTGCTGTTAGTACATAGAAACATAGAAACATAGAAGTTGACGGCAGATAAGGACCGCAAGGCCCATCCAGTCTGCCCATTTCTTTTTCTACCTTATAAATGTGCCATTGGCCTTTGCTCTGTCAGTGACCTATCTATTCATAGTCATTTGTATTGCTCCCTTATGCCTATCCTATACCTGTTTGAAGCCCTGCACTGTATTCATAGCCACTCACTTTGTGGTAAGCTATTCCATGCATCTACCACCCTTTCTGTGAAAAAGAATTTCCCACATTCCCCTTAATCGGCCTCCTCTAATCTCATGCTGTGTCCTCTTGTCCTGCTATTTTTCTTATATTTAAACATGTTAGACCTGCTCACCTTGTTTATGCCCTTAAGGTGTTTGAATGCCTCGATCATATCACCTCTCTCCTCCTTTGCTCAAGGGTATACATATTGAGCTCCGTTAATCTGTCCTCATATGTCTTCTGATGCAGTCCCTGCACCATTTTGGTTGCCTTTCTCTGGACTGCCTCAATTTGGTTAATGTCCTTGTGAAGGTGTGGCCCAATACTGCACACAGTACTCCAGATGGGGCCTAACTAATGTCTTGTGTAGAGGGATTATACCCTCTTACGACTTGTGATACCCCTACTAATACACCCTAACACCCCCTAGCCTTACCTACTGCTTTAGAGGTCTGCTTGGATGATTTTAGGTCATCAGTGATGATGATGCCCAAGTCTCTTTCTTCCTTTGTGACTGCTAGCAACTCCTCCCAGCCTATAAGTGGCTTCAGGGTTTCTCTTCCTATGTGCATGATTTTGCACTTCTTTGCATTAAATTCCAGTTGCCACTCTTCTGATCATTCTGCTAGTTTATCCAGATCTCTTCTCATTCTGCCCACCCCATCTGGATCATCTACTCTGTTGCAGATCTTGGTGTCATCTGCAAACAGACAAGCCTTACCTCTAGTCCATCTGCAGGTCACTAATGAAGATGTTGAATAGGACTGGCCCCAGGACTGATCCCTGAGGTACCCACTTGTGACTTGCATCTCTTCTGACTGTATACCATTTACCACCACTCTGTTTTCTGCCAGTCAACCAGTTTGCCACCCAGTTGACCAACTTCTGACCACCCGAGCCTACCTAGCTTATTTATCAATCTTCTATGTGGAACAGTGTCAAAAGCTTTGCTGAAGTCAAGGTAGGCGACATCAACTGCTCCCCCTTGGTCCACCACTCTGGTTACCCAGTCAAAGAAATCTATGAGATTAGTTTGACAGGACCTTCCTTTTGTAAACCCATGCTGTCTTGGATCCTGTGCCCCTATGGATTCCAGGTGTTGCACTATCCTTTCCTTAAGGAGTGCCTCTATAATCTTGCCCACTACTGAAGTAAGACTGTAGTTTCCCGCCTCCTCCCTGCTACCACTCTTGTGGAGCGGGATCACATGAGCCCTTCTCCAGTCTTCTGGGACCTCTCCTGTGCTCAGAGACTCACTAAACAATTCTGCTAATGGCTCTGCTAGTTCCTCCTTTAGCTCCTTATACCCTGGGATGTATGCCATCAGGTCCCATTGCCTTATCCACCCTGAGCTTAGCAAGCTCTTGTAGGACCCTTTCTTTTGTGAAGTCCGTACCGTCCAGGGATGTGCACATCTACCAGCAGCATGCACCTGGGCACCTCTCATATGTACAGTATCAGGCCACAGTGAGGAACCAGTGCTGTTAGTACCATCCGGGGATGTGCACATCTACCAGCAGCATGTACCTGGGCACTTCTCATATGAACAGTTTTGGGTCACAGTGAAGAAGCAATGCTGCAATTGTGTGCCCTTAATATATGCCCATGTGTTCTGAAGCGATCAGCTGTAATATATGCTTTCCTTCAGGATGGCTAGCTACTCTGTCATGAGCCAGGTACATATTCAGGGTGTATGGCCCATGTGTTTTGAAGCGAGCTGTCAACATCACTGTATCCTTATTTATTGAGCATCTCCCATTTCACTTTAGCAGGGATCAGCTGTAATACATGATATCCCTCAGGATGGCTAGCTACTCTGCCATGTGCCAGGTACATATTCAGGGTGTATGGCCCATGTGTTTTGAAGCGAGCTGTCAGCATCACTGTATTCTTATTTATTGAGCAGTTCCCATTTCACTTTAGCAGTGATCGGCTGTAATATATGCTTCTCCACAAGATCGCTAGCTACTCTATCATGTGCCAGGTACAGATTCAGGATGCCTTTCGGCTGTTCAATGTTCTCCTTAGAGTTGCATGCCTTACATGTAAAACTATATACAGATGCATGACTTGGCAGGTCATACGAGGGTTGGTGTAGTGTGTGCATCTAGAATTCAATCTCGCAAGTGCCATTGTGCGTTCCTGGACCACAGCCATTTTGTTCTCCCATGCGTGGCTGGCTTGTATCACTGCACAATCATGGGCATTCTACTATGGCCACCAACCCCCTCCCTTCACAGACAGATGTGTAATACTGTGGTACTACACATATGAGCATTCCATATTCACAATTTCCTGCTGGTACTGCACTCCCCAAAAACACAGTATGGACTAAACAATGCACAATTTGTATGCTCATGGACACTCATGGTGACCTGCCCATATGATGCCACTTTTGTTAGTTGGCTGCTGTGGCAGTATACCAGGTCACTATTCCAAGTCTTATTAAAATTTGGCACATGAGCAATGTTAGATATGCTCCTAGTGGCTCACCTGGTGAACTGATTACAATCTAGGCCTTTTGTTTTACACACCAGTGCAGATTGTGCTTTCTTGTGTAGCCACTTGCTCAATATAAATGTGTAGAAGAGGATTTGTATAGGGGAGCATAGTGGTGAAGAAGCAGGGACTTGTCTATGGTCACCAAACAGGTTGGAAGCCTAAAATTTACTGTGGGGTGATAGTAGTCCAACACTTGGCAAGCCTTTACCTGTGAATTTTCTAGCCAATGTTTCTTAAAGTTTTAATCGAGTCACAGTGGTGGAGGGCATTACCAGCATTGTAACTCTGCAGCAAAGGACTCAACTCCATCCCCAGTGCCTACATTACCCACCGAAGCAGACGTTAAACAACTGCACAGTGCCATTTCTGGGTTTTATCTTGCAAGGAAAGCACCCAAGGATAAATGTCCAGAGACTGCAGAGTGGCATCACGGGGTGGGGGAGTGCCAAACTCCAATACCAATCATATGAGCATGCAAAAAGTGCCAGTACATAGAGTGCATATGGTTTATCCGGTTTGCCTGAGTGTGCAGCTATGAGACAGTACTCCTGTGGCTGCCCTCTCCCCCTGTATCATAGTGACCCTCCCCTGACCCTGTCACATTGGTGCCATTCTTGGAACCTGCACTGCAACCATGCCAACAGTGGTGATGGATACTTCCTGTGGCCTCAGTTGGTCTAGTGAAAATGATCACAATGATGACTAGTTGAGGGGTTAATCAGAAGCTGAAGAAAACCAAAATCCAGCAAACCCTGATCCTGCTGAAGGTTACTCCACAGCATCATTGGCCATAGATGTTGAGTAAATGTACTGGCGCCCCAGAGCCAAGCTATCCAACCCACACTTAGCATGTGCCACGATCACAAACATTGTGCCAATTCTGTTTCATGAATGTCAGAACACTTTATTAAGTTTATGACCAAGTCCAATGCAAAATATTTTGACATGGCGAAGCAGCGGATGCAGTTTATCATGGAAATGGAGCAGCGATACATCAAGCACAATGAGTGCATGGAATGTTTTCACACGGATCATGAGTGGACAGTGCTGCATCTCCTGACTGAATGGGATTGACATCCACTACTACAAGCAGCACCAATGTACCCCTATGCATCAACTCCCCTTATTAGTGTATTTCAGCTATCCCAACCATGCAATCCTGACGTCAGCCTCACTGGACCCAGCGACAACGATTCTGGCTTTCCCCAGCAGACATTCTTCTCTCTCTCTCTCTCTCTTAGCAATTGCCTAAACGCATGATAAATGCAAATGGGGTTTCATACAGCGCTGGTGCGCTTACGTGCCAGCTTCCACCACCCCTGTCTGTTTAGCAGCATGTTTGCCTAATGTATCTAGGTGGTGGGGACATGTATAGAAATCATGAGTGAAGTCACTATGTTGCTTTAGGTGGTGGGACATGCCAGCCCAGGGGCTGTATTGTCACTGAATGATGGACTGGAATCACAGGTGTTTTACATGGTACTGCTATACTGTGGAATTGTGTGCAATATTTTTGTTTTAAGTGGGCAGTGTATGTTGCCATTTTTCTTGTACTGTGTTTGTCTCTGTGCATCCATATTAAATACATTACTGTGTTCAATCTCAGTCATGCAGTCCGTGTTATCAGTTCATCACAGTTCCTGATTTAAAACTCCATTTCTTGTCTGAAAAAGTTTCTGACAGATACTGTGACTCTTTATTTATGTACTATGTTTCTTTCGATGTTCACCACACCATGTTGTGCATGTTTAATTGTGTGTACCCTCCCATGCAGTACAACATGCTACACCTCAATGCACCATTGTCCTGATGGGATCCATACTCATGTCAAGAATGGTAATTCCAAGCATGTGCAATGGCAAGGGCTCCAGTAATGACTTGTTCCATGAACCAAAACCATTAATGACCAGGATTAATATGAACACATGCCCTATGGTGGCACACTGAAAGGTGGTTGCAGATGACATTAGCATGTTGGTGTCAATGGCAGGAGGACATCAACACTGTGTGCATTCTGTGAGACAATAATGGCATGCTGGAGGCAGTATAGCACAGTGGTTTAAGGCTTTGAGCTGCAAACCTGGAGACCTTGGTTTGAATCCCAGAGCCCCCACTTGTATACTGTGTGACCATGAGCAAGTCACTTAACTTCCTTGTGCTCCTAGGTCACATCTGTAAGCAAGTTTTCAGCTTAGTGTGTCTCTCCTGGTAAAAAACAAACAAAGAAAAACCAAAGCATACTGACAAACATTGCATGTCCATCCGCCAACACCAGGATGACAACTTTCATGCTATGTTTGTTAAGTGTAACCACCTCTGTGAGGTTTGCAGACATGCAAAAACCATGTGACACACTGGATGGCTGTATGCAGCCAACTTGTCTGGTGACTTCATACTTGCTAGTCAGGCTACACGTGTGATCATTTTTAGATTCATAGTAAAAACAGTACATTATTGAAACATGCATAACAACTGGTGTGATGTGCCTTCACAATTCTCTTTATTGTCCAATGTATGTACTTGCCACAGTGTGGAGGGGTTGAGGGATAACAGATGGACCAGACACCGAACTTCAAGTTCAACACACAATCTCTGTGATGTTTATTCAAAATATAGGAAATAACCTTCAGCAATGGCATATTCCTTCTTCAGTACATCAGTTTGCAGCAACGGACTACGTATGTCCTTTCTCTGCACTTAGCCAGCACCTACTGACACTGATCTCTGATCTAACTTACCAGTTGAGATGCAACCTCCACCCCTATGCAGGCCCCATTTGCTTGGGTAATGGGGAGCCCAAAAAGAAAAAAAACAAAACAAGCTATAGACAAAGAACCTCAATGCAGAAACACCGAAAGAAAGGTTACCCCAAAGGGCATTGGCAACAAATCAAGTTTCAAAGAAATACAACATCATACCTACTTCCATAATGCAAAGCATCATGGGATATATGCAAATCACTATGACATTTAGACTTGTTCAGTTTACAGCAATTTACATGCATTTTAAACAGCATAACTAACTTAATTTCTGTAATAGACACCTAATAATTTTTACCATTATCAAAAACACCTAGTGCCATGGGTTTTTCAACATCTACAGGTTTCATAAACATAAGGGCCCAGATATTCAAAAGGGTTGTGCATGGCGCAACAGTGTTGCACCATGCAACCCACTGATGACACCCTGGCCGATATTCAAAGGGAAAAGTCGCGCACAAATCCCGATGCGGAGTGCATCAGTGATGCGTGCAGGCACAGGTAGGGGAGGTATACCTATGCATACCTGCACAGCCCGATATTCAGCCCGAGATGTAGAGCCATGCTTGCTAACCCCTACCCGCGCCAGCACAAAGTTGATCTAAAAAAAGGAACAACTGATGGTCACCCACAGGTGAGCTGCCGCATTGCAGGGTGCAACATGGCAGCTGCCACCTGTGGGTGGCCACCCGAGTTCCAGCTGCACCTGGCGGCACCCCCCCATGCCCAATCATGGGCATTTGTAAAAAAAAATAAGAATTCTGTCAAATATCCCTAGTGGTCCAGTGGACCGCTATCTGCCCGATCACGGGCATCTGTAAGAATAAAAGAATTCATCCTATATCCCTGGTGGTCCAGTGGACCGCTATCTGCCTGTCCGCGGGCATCTGTAAAATTAGAATGTAATGTCCAATATCCCTGGTGGTCCAGTGGACCCCTCTCTGCCCGATCGTGGGCATCTGTCATTATAGAAGAAATAAGTCCAATATCCCTGGTGGTCCAGTGGACCCCTGTCTGCCCGATCGTGGGTATTTGTAGATAAAAATACATAAGTCCAATATCTCTGGTGGTCTAGGGTACCCCCTCCCCACCCGCCACTGAGCCCACCCCCGCTCCCCGGTCAGCTGACAGGCAGCAGCACCCACCCACCTGCCGCCCCGCCACCTGACACCATTGGTAGGGCCGTACGCCCATTGGTTCACAGCCCATACTGTACTGCACATTCCACTTGTGGGATAACAGATGGACCAGACACCAAACTTCAAGTTCAACACACAATCGCTGTCTGATGTTCATTCAAAATATAGGAAATAACCTTCAGCAATGGCATATTCCTTCTTCAGTACATCAATTTGCAGCAACAGACTATGTATGCCCTTTTCCTGCACTTAGCCAGCACCTACTGACACTGATCTCTGATCTAACTTACCAGTTGAAATGCAACCTCCACCCCTATACAGGCCCCATTTACTTGGGTAGTGGGGACCTAAAAAAAAAAAAAAAAAGCTATAGACAAAGAACCTCAATGCAGAATCACTGAAAGAAAGATTACCCCAAAGGGCATTGGCAACAGATCAAGTTTCAAAGAAATACGACATCATACCTACTTCCATAATGCAAAGCATCATGGGATATATGTGTAACCCCCTTGTTACCCGGGGTTACTAGAATCCCAGTAAGACCTAGTGGTAGGCAGGGAAGGCAGCTTGTGAAACTCCAGTTAAATGGGTTTCACACTGTCTCACTCTGTTCTCAGTCTCAGCTGAGACTGAGGGATGACATCACCAATAGAACTTTTGCAGCTGCATAAGCCACATTGGAATATGCAGCAGAGGGAGTTAGATAGAATGTTGGGAGTTTTCAAAGGGTAGTGTTCAGTGTCCAGTTTGTCTTCAGTAAGTGAAGAGAGAGTCTGCAGTTTGGCTTGAGGAGTGAATTTGTGCTCAGGTGGTGGAGACCGCTGTTCGGGTCTCAGTGCCCCCTCCCTCCGGGGGGGGGATGTAAAGATCCCTAGCAGATTCCTGGGACAATCTCCTTAATTCTGCCAAGTGGAAGAAAAGCTGCCTGTTTAGTTCAACATTTATTTTGAAAGATGGAAGATTTGTGAGTCGCCTGTGGGGCATCTGCAACTAAAGGGTGAGTGTCTGCTCTGACTAAGAGGGCAAAATGTTTTCTTCACCCTGGGACATGTGTGAAAATCTAGGGATTGCGCTACATTTTTGAAGCCTAGAGAAATGGACCAAACAAGTAAAGTAGTGTCAAATGCTAGAGTGTTGTGTGATTCAAGTAATATGTAGAAGAGATGCACCAGATCATCTACCCTTTAATCTACATTTAGAAGTTCAGCAAAGGAATGGTTCAGTTTTCCCAGAGAAATGGCCGGGTATGGGATGTGGGAGCTGGAGGTGGGCGAACCCCCCACCTTTAGTAACCAGGTCCACCTCTACGGATTTCTGCTGTGGTTGCTACTTTGCCTCATGCACTTGGCCAGTGATGGGGGAAGTACCCAGACGTGGGGTTGCAAAAAGGGAAAATCTGTCTAGGAGTCGCAGATTCTAACTGGTGTGGGGAGCCACAACAAGTAGGAAAAATTCTCTCTAGGAATTGGGGAGTCACGACAAGTAAGGAAGAAGTCTCTCTAGGAGTCGCAGACTCTAAGTGGTGTGGGGAGCCACAACAAGCAAAGAAAAATTCTCTCTAGGAGTCACTGACTTTAAGTGGTGTGAGGAGCCACGACAGGATAATTGGTTCATTCTTCCAATGGACCGTGAGGGAAAACCCAAGTGTGTACAAGTCGGGCTGTGTACCCAAAGCTGCATGCAAGTCCGGGCTGTGTGCCTTGTGGGTCCAGAGCCTGAAGGCTGAAAATGGTGATAAAGTGTTCTGTAGTCTCTAATCTGCATTACCAGGAAATGTAGCCCCATGGGGGTCCGTCTATGCTTTGTTTTGTTCAGCTAGTATGTGAATAAAAGCCACACTGAAGAATCCCATTCCTGGTTCTGGACATTACAGTTATTGCTTCCTGTGTTCGGATTTACTTGGGTGTCCTTGTGCAGAGTAGTCAAACCTAGGTCCCCCTGTGCTGAGCAACCTCATCCTCCCCGAACCCAGGTCCCCACCAGGTACTGCTGTCAGCTTCAACAGCATGCCACCTGTCGTTTTGGCAAAAAGGCAGGGGTGAGGGGTTACATATGCAAATCACCATGACATTTACACTTGTTCAGTTTACAGCAATTTACGTGCATTTTAAACAGCACAACTAACATAATTTCTGTAATAGTCACCTAGTACGTTTTACCATTATCAAAAACACCTAGTGTCATGGTATTGTCAGCATCTACAGGTTTCATAAACATAAGGTATATTCATCAAGGTATTTTATGACATAGTGCTATTACATACTAAATCCAACAACAATAAATACAACCTGTTTTACATACACTTGGAGGTCACAACAATAACCTCCCAGTACGAGGACCTGAGAGGGAAAAGGAAAATTAAAGAGGACACTATAGCATAGTCAAAAAAGGGAAGGTGGTGCCCATAGGTGGCCAACCTTATGGACTAGAAATTGTAAAGGATAGGTTAGGCTAAGAAGCAGAAGAACTGTTACAAGAGATTTAAGAAAAGGTTGGTCCTTGAGAGTGGCAGGAGCTCCCTGTCACACAATGATTATATTAGCCATTGTACTGTCTACTGAAATGTTGAGCAATAGCATTTCTGATTTGTCTTGCCTGATCCCCAGCTCTGCCCTTTTGCATGTCTTGCATTTCAGTACCAGATGGCTTTTGCAAGTCCTCACCATCAGCCTCCCTAATCCAGTCCAAATTAAAAATATCCCCTTTCACTCACAAAAGTGTAGAATGCAGCACAAGGACCATGGATGGAACAAAGGAAATGTGTGTATCAAGCCTTTTCAGTAGGCATTGCCATCTTCCCTTTAGCCAACCAAAGGCATTCTCCACTACCATACGCCCATTTGACAGACAGTGGTTAAAATGTTTCTGCTCAGTTGTGAGGTTTCCGGTATTGGGGAAATGGTTTAATCAGCCGTGACATCAATGGGTAGGCTGGGTCACCAATTAAATTAATGGTCATCTGTACACCACATATTTCACTTGTCACATTGGGAAAAAGAATCCCATCCATAGCCTTCGCATCCAGTCCACTGTTTGCAAAAATATGGGCATCGTTAATTTTACCAGACCGTCCAATGTTATCACAAAGCAATACTGGTAGTCCATCACTGCCTGCATCGCTGCAGAGTGCCAGCCTTTATGGCTGAAGAGGTCTGCCACATCTTCTGCTGGTGCCTGAACTGGTATGTATGTGCCATCTATTGCATTGGCTGTCTGTGGTAGACCAAACCTTTCCTCGAAGCCATCCAAGATGTCTTGTAACAGTGTGCCCATAGGGGTTGTTATCATGTGTGGTGCCTGAACTTGTATGTGTGTTCCATCTATTGCACCGGCTGTCTGTGGTAAACCAAATCTTTCCTCAAAGCCATCCAAGATGTCTTGTAACAGTGTTCCCATAGGGGTTGTTATCATGTGCATGAAGGTGTCAATGATAGCGTCAATCCTCACACACAACAGAGCAGATCACTGCCCTAGACACACCAAACAATTGTCCAATGGACCGACACTCATTTGCGGCCAGTCTCCAAATCACGATAGCCAGTCTTATTTCAGATGTAATAGCCTGATGCATGTTGGTGTTCTGTCTTCCTGTCACGTGTTGTATTTCACTCAGTATAAAGTAAAAGGTTTCACAACTCATGCAGAAGTTTCCAATCTATTCGTATTGACTAAACATTGTTGTCACTAAATTCCAAAATACTGAGGAACATTCCCATGTCCACAGTGTTTTCCACTGGCTGTTGAGTGCCGCAGACATAAGCAGCATTGAATAGACCGTTACTTCTCATCCATGTTGCAAATGTGTATATAGACGGTTGCAGAAGGGCCTCATCTATGTCTGCTAGTAGTGGCAGGGCTTCAATTTCTCTTGCATGTACAAAGTACTGCCACATTCGAAAGTCCATGTTGATGCCCTACAACAAAACAGGAAAATGGAACATTAGGACTTTGTGCGACAGGCACATTGACTCACAGTATGCATGCAGTCATGAGTAAAATTTATTTTCTAAGTAATGTGGCCATTGTGCGCTTAACTCAAGCAGCACCATCCAGGCAAACAAGTTACAAGTGTCTTCAGAGAAGACGTGCGATACATAGCATGCATGTCAAGTTCACTTTTGTAAAAAAAAAAAAAAATGGCTCATGCTGACATATAGTAAAAGAAACAGTACAAATCTGAACAAGGGACAGTGTCACATCATGGTATGAATAGCTGCACAGGAAAAGGAAACTGAAATTGTGTGTTGCCAACACTGTAAAGCAAGCATGGTGTTGTGCACCAAGACAGACCTCATGAAAGAAACACAGCACAGTACTGAACCTACCCAGAAGCAACTTGTATTGAAAAAAACAAGTACAGTATGATCAGCAATATGGGCACATTGTTGGTTCTCTCCCAACTCTCCTCCTTCCTTGACTCTTCTTCCTTTCTCACCCCCTTCCAGTCTGGTTTTCGCAAATCACTCTCCATTTCCACCTCCCTCCTCAGGCTGATTGATGTCATCCAGACTGGTATGGACCAGGGCCTGCTCACCTCTGCTATCTTTGTCAACCTGGCCAAAGCCTTTGACACAGTTTATCATCTCCTCCTCATAGATCAGCTTTCTGCAGCTGGTCCATTTCTCCATACCACAGACTGGTTCCATTCTTACCTCCAGGACAGAACTCAAACTGCAAAAATTTGTGACTCCATATCCTCCCCTATTACCTAGCCACACTGGCATCCCCCAAGGCTCAGTGCTTGGACCCATCCTCTTCTTCACCTTTCTAAATAGCCACTCCTCTGCATGCTCATCTGTATCCAAACTACGTATACTGATGGTACTGTAATATTTGCCTCTGGCTCCTCCCTTGCTGACCTGATGAACCAACTCCAGCTTGACTTCAGCAACATCCAACACTGGTTCCACTCTCATAGGCTTTCTTTAAATGCAAAGAAGATGGTCTCTATGAATTTTGGGACCAGGCAAAAACTGCGACACAGCTGGAGGACCATTTATCAACTCATAATGTCTATTATCTTCTCCAATCCAGGTTTAGGAAGAGGCATAGTACCAAGACATAGAAACATAGAAACATAGAAAGACTGTCCTTGTTCAGGTGCTTAATCATCTCCTGATAGTGAGGGATTAGACAAGCCATTCCATCTTGGTTCTCCTTGATCTCTCTGCAGCATTTGACACTGTACACCATGGGGTGCTGTTAAGGTGCCTATGGACTCTCTGTGGAATGTCTGGTAAAGTCCTCAGGTAGTTTTGATCATTCCTCACTGGCAAGACTCAGAGAGTGGTATCGGGAATTTATTCCTTGGCTCCTCTCCCTCTGTCATGTCGGTTCCGCAGGGCTCTGTACTGTCCCCCATGTTGTTTGCAGTGTATGTAATGCTGTTGGAAGACGTAAAGCAGTATGGGCTACATTTTCACTGCTATGCGGATAATACTCAGCTCTACATGTCCTTTGTACCCTGGGGGGGGGGCAATCTCGGTGTTTAACAGCTGACTCTCTAAGATCTAGGGTTGGATGTGGATGAGTACCAGTTGGCTGAACCAGGTTGCCAAGGTATGGAGTTGTCAGCAGGTCAACTGTCTGTGCTTTGGCTTGGGGGGAGGAACCAACTGCCTACCTCTGATCAGGCACAAAATGAGGGCATTGTGTTCGATAGCGGCATGACATTAAAATCTCAGGTGTCTACTGTTGTTAAGACCTCTTGTTACCATCTGAGGAACATTGCCCAGATTAAGCGCTTGGTCCCACCTGGCAATCTTTCAACATTGGTTCATGCCTTTGTGACCTCATGCCTTGATTACTGCAGTGCCCTATACCTAGGGTTACCAGGGGTTAATATTCGTCAATTGCAGCTAGTGCAGAATGCGGTGGACAGGTTGTTGACTGGCTTACCGAGATCTTGCCACATCACTCCTGTGCTCTGCAGCCTGCACTGGCTGCCGGTACCAAGGTCAGTTTGCTAAACTATAAAGCCCTACAGGGACAGGGACCTGGCTACTTCCTCTGGCACCTGCCCCTGACCTCTTCCCTTTTCTCCTCCTCCTCCTCCCCTTCCTCCCCTCCCGCCTCATTTTCTGATCTTACAACCCTCTTAACCTCCTCCCCCACCTGCCCTCTGCTTCTTCCTCCCCACTCTTCCTGTCCTCCTCCTGTCGCCCTGCCTCTCCCCCTTCACCTCCTTCTTCTTCCTCCCCTCTGATTGTTCTCCTCCATAGCGGGTTAGCCCTTCTGTCTACCTTGCCTTCTCTACCCCATTCCTGAAGGCTGCTGTATGTCTGATTACGCATCGACCTGTATATAACACTTTGTAATTGTTCTGTAGCTTTCAGTGTGTACCTTGATGTTTATTTATAGTATAATGCTGCACTTGTGTTTTATGCTACCCTGTATAATTTTTCCATCTTTAATGCACATGTAAAACTTTTGTACTGATTTGCACAAGTCAATTTTCCCTTCTACCCTCTCCCCCAGAAAATACCTAGAAACAAGCTCTTCTCAGTTCAGTATGCCTCTCCTGGTGAAACTCTAAAAATAAATAAATAAGTAAATGAAATTATTGGTCTCCTTTAGCTTTCCCATGTATACCTCCCTATTGCCCTCAGATTGATCCTCCTTGTACATTTTTATGCTATGCTTTTTGCTCTTACTGCTTCTCTAACTTCTCTGGTATACCAAACTGGATTTATTTATTTTGTGTTTTTTCCCTTCCTGGTTCAGACAAGCTTTGGTGACCTCTGTCAAACTCACTTTGATATTCCACTCTCTTGGTCCCTTCCACTCCCTCAGTTTGTCATGGAGGATCTCCGGCATGTCTTCAAAAACCACTGCCCAGCCGGCCCAGTAGCACAGAGGGCTGAGGTGCTGGCGCCTTACCTCGCGCTATGCCACTGACCCAGGTTCAAGAACGACCTTGGGTCACTGGGGTGCCAGCTCGGGGAGGGGGGAGGGTTGGAGCAGGATTGAGCCATGGCTATCCCCTCCAAAGGGGTGGATGCCCACCCATCCATGGTCCCACTCCTACCAGGAGGTCCAGTGGGCATGTAGGTGGTACAGACGGTGAAAGAAGTCAGGGGAGGGGTGGAAGGGGCCACCGGATCCTGGTGTGTACTCGCACGTACATGCATGTGTATGCCATGGCCCTGGAAAATAGGGAGAGAAAAAAGAAATAAAAACGTAAAAATGTATATGAAAAAAAAATGCTGCCCTGAAATCTGAGACCATTTTTATGTTGTCTTGAGCATGTGCAAGCAACGTGTTGTGGTAGTAGGAGAAATGCAGAGGTGTATTAGTATTGGCGAATGCAGGGCATGCTTTAGAAGGTGTGTCCCTCATTCTCCAATTAGCCAGCATGCTAGCTCTGACACAAGTATATGCAAAGTGCCACCAACTTGAAACAAACATGCCGCTGCAATCAGAGACAAGCTCATCATGCAGTGGCACAGATGATACACCTCTCTACGTGCCTTTGCTGGTGAAACATTTCAGTAAACATGGCAATGGGTTCTGCCACCACCACAGAATCCCAAAAGAAGGCTGACATCGGGGGCACAATCCCTGCATTGGCATGTCCGCCACCCCCACATTGTGTGGCACACTTGGAGCTCAGCCCTGTATGCTGCCGCTAAGAGAAAGCCAATTGCGTCGGCCTGTTCCTCCTCCCTGGCCCACCCTCATTGTGTGGCACACTGGGAGCCCACCCCAATGTGCTCAACATTTGTTTTAATTCACCTGTAAAGAAAGAAAACGGTCCCGCGAGGTCCGGTTGTTTTTTTGTGTACATGAAAAAAGAAAACTGTCCGTTGTCAGTGGCGCCTCCCCTCCTCCAACCCACACCCACCCTCTGTGCACCCACCTCCCAACACACACCCTTACCTCATACTTACCTCCAGAGGTCTGGCGCTGCAATCTTCAGTGGAGCGGGAACACATTTGCACTCTTCAAAGCCGAACTGCAGAATGAAGAAATGCTGGTAGCCTGTATAATGGCATAAATGGGGGGAGTCAACTTAGGTGGATATCTCAGCCATTTTTTTTGAATTCTGGCTCCAAATTTTCAACATGGTGTTCTTGGGACCCACCTCACGAACACATACACTGTCATCTCATTATTCAGTCCCAAAAGGTAATTTCACGGTCACTGCGCGGAATCACCTTTTGGAACTGAGTAATGAAACAACAGTGACACTGTTCATCAGGTGAGGTCCCAAAAAGCCTATGTTGCTAATTTGGTGAAAAAATGTAAAACAATTACTGTGCTATGAGCGTGCATTGTGAAGTTTCCACGCATGCTTGTAACATCGACAATTTTTTAATGTTTTCACTCCAGATTTTCAAAATTGCCATTTTTTCCCACCTCCTTACGAACAGTACAGCTGTCATTTTTCACAATCTGCCTGAAATGTGTTTTTGCCCATGTAGCGCACAATGGCACGGTCACTGTTGGAAAGCAGCGATCGGGCAGAGTAATAAAATCACAGTGACACTGTTAATGAGCGGAGCTCCAAAAATGCCTATGTTGAAAATTTGGTTAAGAACATCCCCAAAATAATCACATTACAGGCTTGCATTGCACAGTTTCTACGCACACTTATGACTTCACCAGTTTTTCATATTTTCATTCCAGATTTTCAACATTGCCATTTTTTACACCTCCTTATGAACAGTATGGCTGTCATTTTTCACATCCTACCTGAAATGTGTTTTCACACCTGTGACGCCAAATGGCACAGTCGCTGTGCAAAATCATCTTTCAACTAATGAACTGATAGTGCCATTGTTCATGAGGTGGGGGGTCACAAAAAGCCCATGTTGAAAATTTGGAGTGAAAATATCAAAAAATGCCCGGGGCATTAGGGTTTCCAACTGTAATGCCCCACCCTGTAGAGACGGACAGGTGTCAGGGGTGTGACTTGAGATTGTCGACAGTAATGCTCACTCCATTCCACCCCCACTCCCAACCTGCAGCCAGTGACAGGCATCGAGGTGTTCCTTGAACTCTTCGGCCCCAAGGTTCACCCCATTCTCCTATACTGCACCTATCTCAATGTATTTCCTTATGGAATGGAGCGAGCATAAGGCCCAAAGACCCCAAGGCACAACGTGACACTTGTCATTGTCTGCATGGTAGGGTGAGGTTAAATGGCATGAGCATTATGACCAATGACCCAAAGGCACACTCCAATGCCTGTTAGTCTCTGCAGGGTGGGGGTGGGGTTGACGTCAATTCAATACTTCACTGCCATTCCTATTATGCATTTCTCTCTAACTCCTGCACTACCAATGCCAATGCCAGCAAGACAACATTCAGCATTGACAAATGCTTGTTTTTGACTTAGGGTGCTGTGTTTCTAGGGCTATTACTGTACCACACTGAATTATGATCTCTCATCTTAAAGGCTCTTTTACTCTGGCCTCTCCTACTGTGTCATGATTTGACAGTACCAAGCTGAGGACGGCTCCATCTCTGGTTAGTTGCCTCACCAATTGTACAAGAAAGCCATTCTGCATTGAATCTACAAGAGCTTGGCACCTGACAGTCCTACCCCACCTCCCCCAACATATTCACTTCATCATGACGATGTTTCTATTGTGTTTGCCCTTCTGATGTGGTCCTCTAGTGCTCTGCAGCCCTCCTCAAACTGATCTGGTGATCTTTAGGCCACCACCACCAGCATCCTGAGGTTCTTACCTACTTTAACTATCAGCTGAACCCACATTCATTCTATCCCTACTCCCCCAAGATTCTTGTCCTCTGTTGCTTTTATACAGTCTCAGTGCATACTGTAACCCCTTCTCCTGCCCTTTTTCATGTTCCTCAAAATAGAGCGTATATAGAAATAGCAAGGTCTAAGTTGGGATGTTGTGTCACCTACATTTCCATGCTGATGACTATGTCCAGCTGGGCTTCCATCACTATTGCCTGTGGATGAAACTATAGAACTTGACAGCAGAGGAATGCCATTTTATTCCCGAGGTGTCTGATGTTCAGGCAGACTGCCTTCTACTAGTTAGATCTCACTTCCCTCACTTGACTGACTCCCTTCCTAATATCCTTATTCCATCTCTGCTTTCCCACTTGTCTGCCCTACATTACAATTTCTGTCTATTTCACTTGTTGTGGGAGTGCCAGCAAAGCCTCTTAGTCATTTAGACTGTGGATCTTAACCTTGTTGATCCCCGTCTTGTGTAAAAGTTGCAGATTTCTCAATGTGTACTGTGAAACCAAGAGCAATTAAAACATATCCCATGTCCTTTCAGGTACCAGAAACCTTTGAAGATGTTGCTGTTGATTTTTCTGAAGAGGAATGGAAGATGTTAAGCAAACAGGAGAAGGAACTTCACAGGGAAGTGATGGTGCAGAACTATGAAACCATGGTTTCAGTGGGTAAGGATCAACCTAGTTTCAGAGGAGGGATCTTTGGTCTGAGGAGTATGGTCTTACTTTTAACAACTTCACGTCTGATGGCATGTTGGGAGCAACATTGCTAAGAGTATCTCATGGGCTCCATTATAACATTTCTGTAGCTTTTTGAAAAATGCAGTATGTGAAGTGCATTGACAGATAGAAACATAGAATTTGCTGACAAATATGGACTGGTTAGCCTATGCAGTCTGCCCAATTTTTCCTGCCTATAATATCACTGCAGATCCTACTTAATCTCTGGCCCATTCACTCCACCTTCCCATGAGAGATTTCACAGGAAATGAGAATATAGAACTTGACAGCAGCGGAAGGCCATTTTGTCTCTCTGTTCTGCCTTATCATTGCCTAACTCAGGTAGTATAGACCAGGAGATGCCCTGGGTTAAGGAGACAGTTGTAGTGAGGTCCCTCATGCCTTGTCTCTGTACCTAGGGTATCCTCCGGACTGAGAGGACAGGTAGCTGATTAACATGCCCCAACCTTTTGTCCCCTTTGGGCAGTGCTCTGCAATGCCAGATTGATGGCTAACAAGACCTCTGTAATGGCTGGCCTTGTAAGGTCCATCGATCTGTCTTGTATTACAGAGACCTGGCTGGAAGATACCTCGGGCCCTCTGCCAGAGGAGTCTGTCCTGGCCATGTACTCTGTTGTCCACTGCCTGAGGAAGGACCACAGGGGAGGATGGGTTGCAGTCTGTTTTAGATTGCAGCTGGGCCTGATGGTGCACCCAGTTGGGGACGCCAGTTCTTTTGAGTGTGTGGCAGTGGGTGTCCCAGTGTGGCGTTTAGAGTGCTCTTGGTATACTGTCCACCTGGGTGGGACCGGGACTTCTTGCAGGAGGTGAAGTCCTTTGTCACCAAGAGGATGTTGGAGTCGCCAAGATGGATTATTCTCAGCAACTTCAATAACTGGGTGGACAATGTGGTGTCACCTGGGGCCAGAGACCTCTTGCTAAGTATGGAGGCTCTGGGCCTGATCCTGCATTCCATGACCGGGATCCACTAGTCTGGTCATGTGCTTGATCTGGTGTTCTCTCGGGGCTTGAAATTGACACCTTCGAGATTGATCAGGTCACTTTGTCCAATCATTGCACCATTGGGTTCGACTTTAAACTCCCCTGAATGTCCCACCCTCTGTGACAATGGTCCAGTTCTGCCCTTTGAGGGTATTCAACCAGAAGGACTGATGGCAGAACTGGACATTTAGTCTGTGTTGGAGGCTTGCACTAGCGGTCTGGGAGAAGCAGTGATGGCCTATAACACCGCCATTGCTGGGGCGCTGGACCATCTGGCGCCGATCTGTATACACCCCCTTGTCTCACACCTTGGCTCCTCTTGGTTTGATGGGGAGCTAAGGAAGTTGAAGACAAGGGGGCGGAGGTTGGAGAGGCATTGGAGGAAGACCGGGTTTCGGGAGGACAAGCTGGTTCTAATGACTCATTATGATGAGTATCAGAATACAATCATCCAGAAAAAGTCCACTTTTATGTCTAGGACAATTGCAGCCAGGAGGAATTGACCGGCTGAGATCTTCCGGGTTGTTATCAGACTATTACATCTGTCCTGTCTGGAACCTGTTAAAGCTTTTTCAACCCACAAATGTGAGGAGTTTGCTCGATTCTTCTCAGACAGTGTCCTCTGTGAGATCCGCGATTGGTCCAAGCAGAATTCAATACTCCAGCAGTGGTGTTTTTTATTTTTTTATTTTTTTTTTTCTATTTATTCACAATTCGGATTTACAACCTTTGAGTCAAAGACTCATTTACAAAGGCATCTCGTCACAGGGAGGGGAGACAACATATCGGTGGAGCAAAACAGTGGAGAACAATACAGGTGAGATACAAAAGAGCATACAAAGCAAGGCATTTCAGTGAACAATATAGGTGAGATACAGAAGAGCATACAAAAGTAAGCAATTTCAGTGACACAGTGGAGCATGCAGGTTACAATGCGTGGTGTACAGACTACAAGAAGCTATTCTAAATAAACTAGTACATATGTAATACTATAAGGAACCTAGGAGTACTAGGTGGTGGTTACCTGGGGGGGAGGTCTATGTCTGCAGATTGGTTCAGGCGGAGCTCTCGGTAAGGCCCTATTATGGGCATTTACAGCTCCGAGTGTCAGTGAGGTGTTTGCTTAGGGCGATTTTGAAGGGGCCGAATTTTGAGATGATAGTGATGTGGGTGGGGAGGGAGTTATACCAGGAAGGTGCTCTGTAGTGGAAAGACCTTTGGGTGAGCGAGGCCCTAGCTCTCGGCACCTGGAAGGTGGCTTTGGTTGTATTTCGGGTGATGACCGAGTGGGAGGCCCATTGAAGGGATATAGCGACTCCTGAGGGGAGAGCCCAAGTAGAGTCTTTTTGGCCAGTGTACAGGTGTGGTATTGCAGGCGCTCTTCAAAAGTGAGTAGGTTCGAGGTGGAGTAAAGCTGGCATGTGTGTGTTCTGCTGGGGGCACCAGTCAGGAGCCTGCAGGTTTTGTTGATAGAGGTCTGGACTTTGGTGAGGGCAGTGGGGTCAGCAGCTGCATAGATAGGGAGTCTATAAACAACCAAAGACAGGATGGAGGAGGTGATAGCCAGCTGTATGGCAAACTCAGGAAGGCAGTCTTTGTGGCGGTAGAGGAGTCCAATCCGGGCATTCATGGCAGAGGACAGTGAGTTAAGATGAGCATGGAAGGAGAGAGCCGAATCGAAGGTGATACCCAGGTATTTGTATGTTGATACCTGTTCAAGGGGGTGTAGGGTGCTGGGGATGATGCGAAGGGGAGCATTTCTGGAGTTACTTTGGCGGTGTGCAAAAATCATAGATTTCATCTTCTTGTGGTTCAGAACCAGACGATGGTCGAGGAACCACTTTTCAGCTTGGCTGAAGGTGAGTTGTAAGGAGCTCTGGAGTGTGAGTGGGTCAGGGTGGGAGGCGTCGAGGACTGCAGCATTGGCGTATAGAAGCATTTTGCCCAAGCAGGAGCTGGGGAGGGTGTTTAGAAAGAGACTGAACAATGTGGGGCCCAGGATGGAGCATCGAGGGACCCCAGAGCATACAGGTAAGGCAGTTGATAGGATACCATTTATTTTGACTCATTGGGATCAGTCATGGAGGTAGCTGGAGAACCAGGCCAGAAGGCCAGATGAGAAACCAAGCTGATGGAGGGAGTCAAGCAGTAGGAGGTGACACACAGTGTCAAAGGCATTGGATAGGTCAATGAACACTGCCCCGGCGATCTCCCCAGCATCAAGTGCAGAGTGTATTTGGTGGGAGAACTCCAATAGGGCTGAAGTGGTGCTGTGACCAGGGTGGAAGCCATGCTGCTCTGGGCATAATATGTTGTGCTTGGATAGATAATCCGTGAGTTGGGTGGATACTATTTTCTCCAGGGGTTTGAGGGGAGGATGGAGATTGGTCTGTAGTTGTTTGGTAATGTGCGGTCTCCATTTTTATGGATGGGGTAATTTCAGTCAATTTCCATGCACTCAGGAATTGGCTGAGGCATAGAGACTGGTTAAGAAGGTCAGTAAGGGGGGCTAACATGACATCAAGTGTTAGGTGGAGAATCCTGGAATCAAGGGGGGTCACAACTGGGGTTGCGGCTGGAGAGGGCTTTTAGTAGGAGTGGTTTGGCATCGTGGGGAGATATGGTCCGGAAGAGAAATGGGGGTTGAAAAATAGCAGGGGGGTTGGATGCACGGATAGGATCGAAGAAGTGGATAGGACTGCACTTAGGTCAGAAAAGGTCGTGTTGAGGCAGTCGGCAACAAGTGGTAGGTCAGAATTAATTGTGCCGTTAATAACCATCTGAGAAGGGGGGGAGTGGGTTTTCCCATCAAGCTCCTTAATGTTATCCCAGAAAGCTCGAGCAGAGCCCCAGGATGAGGCCAAGGTGGTTTGATAGTATCTGGCCTTGGCTTGCCTTATGGCCCAGGTGCATTGGTTGCGAGCGGCATTATAGGCTTGTCTGTCTGCTTTCCTGCCGGACTCGACCACAATATGCCACAGGTTATCCAGTTGCTTCAGTTGCTGGGTCAGGGAGGGGGAAATCCAGGCAGCATTGTGTCTCTTGGAGCGAGTGATGGTGACAGGGGCAAAGATGTCACAGGCCTTGCAGAAGGCTCTGGTGAGGAAGGCTAGAACAGTATCTATATCCGTTGCAAGGGAGATCGGAGACCAGTCGAGCTGAGCTAGGTACTGCTTTATTTTATTAAGGCCCCCGGGGCGAAAGCGACGGCAGGGGGATGGCTTTGCACATGGGATTGAGTGTGGGGGAGGACCAGAAACAGAGAATTGGGGAGTGGTCGCTAAGGGAGTTGGCTAGGACGTTAACAGACTTGATTTTGTGGTGGCGGTTGGAGGGAACTATATCAAGGATGGAGCTGGGCCCACTTGATTGGTTAAATCTGGTGGGATGAGTGACTAATTGAGATAGGTCAAGGGCCGTGAAGGTGTCCTTAATGTGTGTTGTAGTGGAGCCAAGCCAGTTGATGTTGAGGTCACCTAGGACGAGCTGCTCGGCTTTGTGGGGCAGGGTAGAGAGATAGTCAGTGAGAGAGTGGATAGCTAGACTTTGGGCCCGTGGGGGTATGTAACTGGTCGTAAGGGGATGGGTAGGGAGTTGAGGGCAGGTATGGCTAGGACAGAGAGGGCCCACCTTGCACTGTGTACAGGGGCAGGGGTGGACGTTGGTGGGGGGGTGGGGGGGATAGGGTGGTCCAGCGTGTTTCTTATGTGGGCGATTGCACTTGGCCATCCTGTTGTGCGTTCAGGCCTGTGATAACACAGGAGGTCTGTCGACTAGTTCTCAGGTTGAAACCGATGTTCTGTAACCTGAACCTGGGATTGACATGGCTACTAGTTGGCTGTATCGAAGCCCTGGGCCTGTTCTTTGCAGGGATAGTCAGGAGTTCCTTGTCAATGGGATTTTCCAGAATCTTTAAAACAGGTTCTGGTTAAGCCCCTGCTGAAGAAACCATCACTGGGCCCTGATGTCCTGGCAAATTACCGGGTGTATCTCAAACTTTTCCTTTTTGGAGAAGGTGGTAGCAGAACAGTTAGAGGGTCGTATCATAGACTTACAATTACAAATTTATGAATGTGTTTCAGTCTGGGTTTAGGGTCATGCATAGCACAGAGACACTGATGGTCAGAGTGTGGAATGACCTGTTCAGGGGGAGGGATCAGGGAGAGTGTACAGTTCTTGTCCTCCTCGATCTCTCCTCAGTGTTTGACATTGCAGACCATGGGGTGTTGTTGGACAGTCTGAGAGAGTATGTGGGACTCACCAGCAAGGTCATCAGCTGGTTTGAGTCCTTTCTCTGGGGCAGGTCTCAGAGGGTAATGATGGGAACTTGTTCCTCAAACTGAAAAACCTGCCCTGTGGAGTTCCCCAAGGCTCTGTCTTCACCCCATGTTGTTCGCAGTGTATATGCTGCTCCTGGGTGAGATCATAAGATGGTATGGTCTGAGTTTTCATTATTATGCTGGTGATACTCCGCTCTGCCTGCCTTTCACACCTGGTAGACCTGACGCTGTTGATGTGCTGAATAAATGCTTGCCCGAGATCCAGGCTTGGACAGCATTGAACTGGCTAGGACTAAACCCTGGGATGACTGAAGTAATGGTGGTAGAGCTGGGTCAGAGGGTTGGGCTTGGAGCCTCTGATGATAGGTTGGGACTTTACATAGGCCCAGCAGAACTGGAGGTTTCATCAAGGGTGATGAGACAGTATAGAGCAGTGGTTTAAGGCTCTGGGCTGCAAATCTGGAGACCTGGGTTTGTATCCCACAGCCCCCACTTGCATACTATGTGACCCTGAGCAAGTCACTTAACTTCCCTGTGCTCCCAGGTAGGACCTGTAAACAAACTTTCAGCTTAGTGTGTCTCTCCTGGTTAAACAACTGTAAAAAAACAAATCTGTGTGTTTTGTTTAACAGTGAGCTGACATTTGATGCTCAGGTGTCGGCTGTTTTCCAGATCGGATTTTACCATCGCTGGAACATCATCTGGATTAAGCCCTTTGTCCTGCTCAAAGACCTGGCCACACTGGTCCATGATTTTGTGACCTTGAGACTTGACTACTGCAACACCCTCTACCTTGGGGTCGGAGGTGGTGCGCTGCGGCACCTGCAGCTGTTGCAGAACACAGCAGCATGGGTGTTGATTGGTTATTCCAGATTCAGTCACATTACTCCAGTGCTGCATGAACTGCACTGGCTGCTGGTGCACTGGCGCATCACCTTCAAGGTAGGCCTTTGACCTACAAGGCCTTACACAGTTCGGGTCCGGGCTTACCTGAAGGATCTCCTGCATCCTTACATCCCATCTCCTCCCTCAGATCAGCTACCGGTGCTCTCTTGGGGATCCCCAGAGTGAGGTTAAAGAGCTCTGGAGACCAAGCATTTGAAGTAGCTGCCCCAGCATTGTGGAATTCATTGCTTGGGCACCTCCAAGAGGCACCGTCTGCTGAAATTTTCCAATGACAACTGAAAACATTCTTGTTTGCACAAACTTTTGGAGTCTGAGGTGGGCCATTTAACAATTTGAATGGGTTTAGTTGTTTTAATCATGTCTGAGATGAACTGGACCATGTGATGGCAGCCTGATCAGTCACACTCTCTTGAACTCCCGAGACGTGCCTGAATAAAACCCTTTTTATCTGCCACAAAACCCAACTAAACTTCACAAACCTGGCATAAAACCTGCATCGAAGTAAGTCAAAAACAGCTCTGCTGCTGAAATTTCAGAAAATGGAGCATGACATGAATGAGATACCACCTTTGCATACACTACCGAATACTCCTTCCCAAGAGAAGACCGCTAAACACTCCAAGGCTGCACCACCAGAAACCACCATGCTGCCTAGCAGTCAGACTGTTCTTACCGAAGCAAAATTCCTTGAGGGGCTATCCCCTCTAAAATCAACACTGGACACTAACCAAGGATATCTAGAGCATTACTGTGTCCCTTGCGGCACTTACCCATCGTACCTCAGACAATGAGGCCCGTATTTCATCATTGGATGACTGGCGGAATAGAACAGACCCAGAGTTAACAACACTGTGACAAAAGATAAAAGCGATGGAAGGGAAGTTAGAGGACCTCGAGGGGAGGTCACGCAGGAATAACTTGGTAACACTTGGATTACCTGAAGGAGACGAAGGTACTTTACCAGTTGCCTTCGTTTAAAATCTGTGTGTTAAGATAGCAGGCCCCTCTCCTAACAGGCCAAATTACATCATAGGGTGGGCGCACAGAGCTCTTCACCTGATGCCCCCACCAGGTGTCCCTCTGAGACCACTCATTTTCCGGGCCTTAAATTTCCTCGACAAACTGCACGTCTTAGGAAAGGTCCGGGAATTGAGTGCAGTGCAGTCGGAGGGCAAACCTATAAGAGTGGCCCCAGACTTGCCTAAAACAATCAGGCAGAAGTGTACGGAGCTACACCCTGTAGTAGCCAAATTGATTGCAGCAGGCATCCGCTACAGAATAAAATATCCAGCTACTTTACAGGTACTGCATCGAGACACATGGCTCAGCTTCGACACAGTGGAACAAGCCAAAGTCGCCTTGAGGAGTCACTATCCTGACCTATTTAAGTGAAGAGTCCACTGTCTTCCTGTGTTTTGGCAAGTAAGACTCATGGATCTTTTAATAATTAAGTTACTGCTTGTTTGAATCTCTAGACATCCCGCAGATATAATTCCGTATGATGGGCCTCATGTTTTAGCTTAGCAGTGCTCAGATTATGGAGACATATGCTACAATCTACCTATACGGGTAGCTATTGTCAAGAATCAGCACAAGATATCTTTAATTTTGGGCCGACAGATGCTGCATCTGCTAACTGTTTTCTTTCCAGTCTTAATATATTTTAAGCTGAACTTTCTGCCGCCATTGGGACAGCAGCACAGTGTGTACTTTTGATTTCTGTTACCATGGCAGCTCCTTCTGTTTTGTTCGGGATCACGTCTAGCAAGGCTGCACAAATGCATGAACCTGCTGGTCTCCCACACTCTGGTCATAGCTCACCATTATGTTTTATCCTTTGTTTGCACATACTTGCACTGGAGAAGGGACCTAACTAGGCCTGATATGACTCTATTCTGTTTTGCCTAATTACTTTTCCCAGTGAGGGAGTCGAGCTGGGACTGTTCCGAAACACAGGACTTTTTTTGTTTGATTGTTATTTTATTAATGTCACCTATAGAGAGCCAAATGCTATACTGGACAGCGTCTCCAGAGTCTGATGGTTATAATTTTACTTGATCATTGTTGACTAAATGTTTAAATGGGTTACAGTTTAGACACTGATGTAGTGATTACTGGTGTTAGCAGTTCTGGTTGAATGTATAGATGGGGGCAGGGGAGGAAGGGGAAGGAGGTTCTGGACAGGGCTGCAGCTAGGAACATTGTGGTCCAAACTGGTTTTGGTGGACAGTCATAAGGACGGGGAAGAGATGATGTACATAGTTCTAGAGTACTTGGAAGGGGGTATTTATTCATTTAGATTTTGATAACCTGGTAAGCTCACTGAGACCAGAGGTCCCTTTTTCAGGAGCGACCTGGATTAGTTACAGACAGTAATTACATATATTGGCAGGAGTACACAGTAGTACATACATTGGTAGGAGTACACAGTAGCTGAAGCATACATTGGATAGGGTATAGAGTACATTACAGAGCATGTCAGTTACATACACATAATAACATAGCAAATTAAATCAGAAATATGAAATCTTAACCAACAATGCTTTAGGGGAGAGGTGGTAATAGCAATATGCAGGATATATTGCCACCCCATAGGCTGACTGCCATTGGACAAGCAAGTTTCAGCCACTGAGACTAAGTTCCAGGCTAGCGATTACAGCCACAGAAATTAAGCTCTAGCAGGTATCCTTTCAGGCCCGACTTAAAACCCTGAATAGTACTACAATTAGCCAAGTCAACAGGGAGACGGTTCAGGGGGGCACAGGGGTATGGGGGAGAGGGGGAGGAGAAATGGTGAGACTGACTGTATTTTTTTGGGGGGGTGGCTGGGCCTAGCTCAACTGGATAGACATGTCATGCATGAGACTTCCTTAAAGCTCTTCTTTCCTGTGTACCTAAATTTGCAGACCTTTTTCAATGGATTATGTATCCTGGAATGTTGAAGGAGCACAAAACAGAGGTAAAAGGTATCAAATATTAAAGCACCTCCAGCTCCTTCACTGTCAAGTGGCCTACCTGCAAGAAACACACCTTTGGCGATGGAAGGTCTACTCTTCCATCGTCAGAATGTGAGCCAGGTATTTGCTGCTGGGGGCTCTACTCAGCAGAAGGGAGTAGCAATTATTTTTTTAAGGGCACCAATTTTAATTTAAAACATAGCATAGTAGACCCCGAAGGATGGTACGTCCCAATTCATGGGACACTAGATAATACGGAACTATTATTGGGCGGGATCTATGGCCCTAATATACCAGATCCAGATTTTTTCACCCATCTGGTTTCTCTTTTGGCTCCCTATACACATTTACCCATCCTTCTAGCAGGGGACTGGAATGTTACCCGGACAGCTGACCTGGATAGGTCATTACCCAAATATAAGCATCTATTGCCCTCACAGGCAGCCTTAAAAGCACTTATGTAGATGGTAGGCCTCTGTGACCCATGGCACGTCATGCATCCAACTGACCGCACGTACACCTTTTACTCGCCAGTCTATAAATCCTATTCACAAATAGATTTTTTCCTTATTAGTACCAACTTTCCAGCAGGGATATTAGAGAGAGAAGAATCTCCCCTAGGGTCCTCTCGGACCACTCCCCTATTTGGGCAGAATATGTACCCTCACCCACTAGCGATAGAGATCATATATGGAAACTAAATGTCCAGTTGCTTAAAAACCCTCATAATGTGGGGACCGTAAAAACTTTTATTGAGCAGTTTATGGAGAGTAACATAGGGTCTATAGCTGCTCAATAAGGTTTGGTGCTCATTCAGATGTACCATCCATGGGGAGTTTATCAGAATGGCTGCCACCAGGAAGAGGAAACATGAAGCCCAACTCCAGCTTTTAAAACCCTGGGACAGGACTCGCAGCTGGACTCCTCCGATACAAAATAAAGTACGTGGGGCACAATATCAGCATCAATATGCTGACATCCTTAGGGAACAGGCAGAATATGCCATCTTAAAAACCCACTCTACGTATGTAGACCAGGAAGATAAAGCTGGGCATCTATTAGCCCTGCAGTTGCAGCAGCAGGAGGCCTCCCGTCTCATCCCAGCTATGTCATCCCAATTGGATGGTTCCCTCAAAACAACTCCAGCAGATATTACAGCTGAATTTGATAAGTACTATGGTCAACTATATAGTTCCATGCCCAATCCACCTACTGAGAATGCTATTCAGGCATACCTGAATGATATGTCGTTGCCCTCCCTGTCTCAGGAATAAGTCTCATTCCTGACATGTCCCATCTCTTCACTGGAAATTGCGACTGCCATTAACTCCCTGCCTTCTGACAAAGCCCCCAGGCTGAATGGTTTGCTCCACAGGTTCTGTAAAATATTGGTTAAGGAATTAACCCCCTTTTTACACTAGCTTTTCACTTTCCTTTGCCAAAAGGGAATCACTGACCACTGTCTGCTAGAAGCCTTAATTATTGTACTACCTCAATCTGGTAAACCGTTGGATAGAGTCTCTAATTATCGCCCCATTTCCCTCATGAATTATGATATGAAGATTCTGGCCAAGATGGTCTCTGCCAGAATTATGTGGGTGTGGGAGGGCCTAATCGGGCCTGAATAAGTAAGATTTATGAGAGGGAGAGCCTCCACCAACCATCTAAGGCAACTGTCACATGTCTTCTCTGCGTCCAGGGAGGCTGACATACCCATGGCACTGGTCTTCCTGGATGCAGAGAAGGCAATTGATAGAGTGCAGTGGGAGTTTCTTTTCCTAGTACTGCAGGAGTTTGGTTTTCCCTCCACCTTTATTAGTTGGATTAAGGTGTTGTATTCTAGTCCACATGTAAAGGTGTATTGTAATGGAGTGCTGTCGAGGGGCTTCCACCTATTCCCGGGTACTCGGAAGGGATGTCCGTTATCTCCCCTACTTTTTAATCTGTACATCGAACTCGTAATCTGCTGTCTCAAAATTTCTCCCAATATTACAGGTATCTACGTTGGAGGCTTTGAACTTAAGCTATCAGTGTATGTTGACGATATCTTATTGCATCTCACACAATTAAACTCTTCCGTCCCTGAGGTGCTTCATCTCATCCACGATTTTGGAACCTTCTCGGGATATAAATTAAATCTAGATAAAATCACTGTTTTGCCCCTAAACCCTAAGACTATTCCTGCCGAGTACCCCCACTTTGGTATGACCTGGGCCACAGAATTGAAATAACTTGGCATTTACCTGTCCCAGAAGCAAACAGTGATAAAGAGACTTAACTTAGATAGAATTATAGATATCATTAGTCAAGCCCTCGAGAGATGGAACTCTGTACCCCTATCCCTACAAGCCTGCATTTGCATCATCAGAATGAATATACTTTCACATATCCTTTACCCTATTAATATGGCGAATCTCTTTCTTCCACACAGTTGGGTCCACTGACTCCATTTTGCTATGTGCATATGTTAAGCTTGGAGCTCCCAAACATTTGGGGGTCTCAAATTAACCAATTTCTATTTATACTACTTGGTCAGTCACCTGTCCAAATACACACGGTGGCCTAGGAATCTGGAGCAAGAAACATCCTATATACCGCTCTGGCTGCTGATTTAGAGTCAGTTGTTTCGATCTTTCAACATTTCTCTAAATAGTCTGTGTTACCTGAGTCCCAAGCAGTTGCTGCACGGTCTTAAATGTACATTTATCCATAACTCACTGCGGGTTCATGCCCAGCTATGCAGGGCAATGAGATACAACCACAAACACGATATCTCACAACCACTGTGGGGTAATCCTAATTTTAAAATAGCAGAAAAAATGTTATCCCACTCCATTTACCCAGAACTGGAAGACAAAATAGTTCTTGACCTACTGGTAAACGGGCAGCTTTCCAGCAGTGGAGACCTATTGACCCAATTTGGTCTTCCCAGGAGATGTATCTTTCACATGTATCAGCTCCGGCACATGTTGGTGGCCTGGTTTGGTGCATCAGAATTGAGAAATAATGCATTCCAGGATGTGGTCTATCATGGGATATCATCATGCCTCGGGTGGTTGGGCATGAGGCTGCAGGCCGAGTGCATCCAATGACCCGAGAAGTGACGATATCCCATGATATACCACACTCTGGAGTGCATTACTGCTATTATGAACTGGATTACAAAATTGGTGTAAATAAAAAATTGAACCCCCCAAAAAATACAAATATTAGAAAAAAAAGCTTTCTAAGGAGTAGTGTAGGAGTACTGTTTCAGAAAATAGTTCTATTAGGGTTGCCATCAGGAGGTGGTGTTATTGTAGGAGCTGGCAAAAGGTAGTGTAGTGTAGGGTTATCTCCCTGTGTGTTCTGCTGCCCCCCTTCCCCAAACCCAGCCTAACAAAAACACAAAAGCAGAATGCTTCTGTGGTCTGTTCCTTAGTTATGTGCCTCGTTTTTTTTTTCTCACTACTGAACTGTTCCGTTATTGTTTGGCTGCAGTGCTCATGTCATGCTTTTGAGGGAACACACAGTAAGGTATCATGGCTTACATTTAAAGCCATTGTCTCGATGGGAAGATTGTCAAGGAGCAGTTTGCAGATATATGTGAACTGCCATTTGGCGCAAGGCAGCATCTTGTGAGGAAAATGTAGTGGTGTGAGGAAAACAAAAAATATTGCTTGTCGGTGGCAGTGAGGGTCTGTTTCTGTACTGCAGTAGCTTGTGCTCTGAGAGGAAGCCAGGTGAGAGATTTTTTTCTGTTTGGAGAGCGGGTGCTGTGGGCAAGATGTATGGGGGGATAGTTTTGAGCCGACTAGAGGTCTGACTCACTTCAGACTGTGAGACACAGAGAAACATTGCACTGGAAGTGAGGAGGCTGGTGGCTGGAGGTTTTTTGAAGCCGTGATGTTGTACCTGTATATCATCATAGCTTCAAAGAGCTGTTGGCCAATCAGCTTCCTCCATTTGCAGAATCCAGTTCATAATGGGTCATTAACAATAGAGAATTTCTCTCCCAGGTGAGGACCCAGTCCTGGCAACCTCATGCTGTCTCCCAGTTGGTTTCCTTGGTATTTGCAAAAATAATTCTTAAAGCTTCAGGCAAACTAAACTACTGAGCTTCTGCTTTTCCCGACTCAAATCCCAACTGGGTAAGGGTTTGGCATGTCACGTATAAATTTGTGTCTAAAGGTAAACTACATCTCACGCAATTTTACATATTACACAACATCTATTTTGCTCCAGTCCACCTGAATTAGATGGGTAAGCTCCCTACCACCCAGTGTTCTAGATGTAATGGAGCCGAGAGAACAGTTTTGCATATATTATGGAATGTCATAGGGTAGCTCCACTTTGGGACAGAATTAAGGACAGCTTGGACCCCCTGCTGGGGCTGCAGAATTGCTTTTCTCCTAAAATATGTGTATTAGGTAACCTGGATACTGTGCCGGTGGCGGAAAGAAGATTCCATAGCTCCCTGATCTCACTGTCTGTTAAACAGCTAGTCCTCCATCATTGGATAGATCAGGAGATCATCACCTGTGCAGAGTGGATAAATGAGGTTCTGCTTAATCTAAGAGTAGAAAAAGCAATTGCATTATTGTGCTGTCATATACTATCCTATACTAAAAAGTAGAGTTGGTTGGAGGCCCTTCTGACTGTTCAACCCCTTCTCAATTGAATCTATTACTAGGGCTAGTAGTAATATTTTAGCACTCCAGTCAGTTTGTACCCCATGGGTTAATGGCCCACCAGTATTGTTCAATACATGATATTACTCATTCTGTCTATGTCTAGTTCTCCTGTGGATAGGTTATATCTTAGTCTCCCCATATCCTTTTGCTTCACTATCTATATACATATTAATGATGTATGTTCACTATGTGTCATGTATACCCTTTTGTATGCACCTGGGAGGAGGGGGGTTGGTGGGTGAATGGGGTGTGTGAGGTGGGTTGGGGGGTGTTAGTGGTAGTGGTACTTTTCTCGATCATTATATGACAAGATGTACTGTGCGTGATATGCTGTATGAATCTTGTATGTCTTACAGCACCTGTATTCACCTCGCTGCTCTGTGTTATGTACCAATGCACGTACATCTGTATATCCAATATTATGATGTATTTAAGATATAAACTACTAAAGCATATTAAATTTAAAAAAATCATGTCTGAGATATTATATGTATTTGCTTTTATTACTCTTCCTATTCTGTTATTTATGTATGTATTTATTTCAGTTTGGGGTTAAGGACCTTTGAGCCAAGGCTTGTTTACAAAGGTTCCACGTCAGGCAAGGTACAGTACAAAAAAACAAACAAAAAAAACAACAATTGAAGACATAAGTAACAGAGAAGACAATATCTACATGGGGGGATACATAGATTCCATTTACATACAGCAAGGTTTCAAGGAGATTGCAGATAATCAAGGCATTTGAAGGAGTGTATTACCTCGATATAGATAAGTTAGTCCTTACTACCATGTAGTAGACATTAGAAATGTGCTAGGCAGTTTCATCGTCATTTGTACCAAGAGGGAAAGGAGAAGAAAAAGGATGTGAACAAAGCCAGACAGCCCAGGGCTGGGTGCTCTGCCAGACCGAGGAGCCTGGGGATGTCTTGATAGAGGGGGTAGAGTGGAGTTAGCAGCCAGAGAGTGGCTTTGTTCAATAATTCAAGAAGTGTAGCATGAGGGGCTTAGTCCAGGGTGGAGGGGTAGTGAGGGAAAGGGAGAGGAGGCAGGGGAGTAAAGGGAGGGGGCTGAGGAGGTGGGAGAGGTGGGAGCAAGGGGAATGTTTCAGGAGGGGAAAGGGGTGGGGTGGGGAGGAAGCAAAGGTGGGGGTTAGAGTGTGGAGGGGTTTGAGGAGGGAGGGAGCAGGGTGTTGCGTGAGGATAAGGTGTGGGGAGGGTATAAGAGGACAGTTAGTGGGGGTAGCATTTTGGTGGGGTGCAGGGGAAAGATCCAGAAAGCAAGGAGTGGGGTGAAAGAGCGGGGTTTGGGGAGGGTATCGTAGGTAAGTCCTCATTATGGAAATTACCTGGGTGTTGAGGGTAATACTGGAGTGCATAGTGGGTTCAGGTTACATTAGGGCACTCACATTTCTGGGTAAGAGCTAAGTGCGACCAAAGGCCAGCTTTGAATTTGCCGACCTTATCGCATTTTAAAAGGTCAGGTGGAAGGTCATTTGCCCATTTTGGCCCTCTATAAGACACGGATCTTTGGGCAATTGAGGTACGCTTGAAGGGTACCACGGGCCCACATCTGGAGACCCTCCATGTATTGATAGTTGGCTTTTCAAACTTGAAGAACCACGAGATGGATACAGGAGTAAGTTTGAGTAATGCCATTTTGGTCAATAGACAGGCCTGGAATCGGGCCCTGTCGGGAAGGGGTAGCCATCCTGTTTCTTCACAGAGGTCACATATATTTATGTGATTCTTGTTTGTGAACTTTGTAATTATGTGTTTTGTATTGATAATGGTAACTATTGTTTTAATAATGACACCTAAACTGGTACACTTTATAAAGAGGGCTCTAGTGGTCCTAATGGGGATTGAAGTTGGTCTTCTTTCCTGTATAAATAAACATTTTACTACTACTACTACATGTGTTTGTCCAGTGTTCTGCACCTACGACCAGCCTGCACGCTTTGTTTAGAAGCATTTTTACCCTTTTTAGGGCAGTGTCCGAGCCAGAGCTGTAGATTATCAGGCTGTAGTCAATGGTAGACTGTACTAAGCAGGAGGTGACCAGTTTTAGGGCATCCAGGGCCATGTAATGGCGGTGTCAATACAGGACACCTAATTCTGCATTGGCTGTTTTAATGATGTGATCCAGGTGAATCCCAAGGTATCTGAAGGTGTCAACCTGTTCCAGCTTGTACCCATTGTGACTCTGTATTATGAGTTTCCTGAGTTTCTTCCTTCTCTGCAGAAGCGAGAAGAGCATGCTCTTAGGTTTTTTTTAATAGTTTAGTAGAAGTTTATTGACAGAGAACCAGGCTTCCAGTTTGTAGAAGTTTATTTCCAGTTCACTGGTGATGTCTGGCAGGTGTTTACCACTTAGAAGTTACCATATCATCTGTACATAGCATGATATGAGCTTGGCAGACAGAAGGCAAAGGGTTAATGAAAAGGCTAAATAGTAGTGGGCCCAGAATTGCGCCTTGGGGGACTCCAAGAGTCTCCTTCATGGGTTCAGATAGAGTGCCATTTGACTTTGAAGCATTGTGTCCTGCAGGAGAGATAGCTTTTGAACCAGGTGACCGTGTCCCAGAACAGGCCTAGTGAGGTCAGGTATTGAAGGAGTATTTGATGGTTAATAATGTCAAATGCCTTTGTGAGATCAATATAGATAGACCCCATTGCAAGACCAGCATCAAAGGCATCGTAGATTTGGGTGGTGAAATCAACCAGCGAAGTAATGGTGGAATGTTTTTTCCAGAACCCATGTTGTTGAGCACAGAGTAGGTTGTACTTCAGAAGGTACCCTGACAGCTGGTCAGAGACTGCTCTTTCGAGTGCTTTGGACGGGGGGAAGAATGGAGGTGGGCCTGTAGTTAGACATATTGGTAGCATCCCCCGCCTTGTGTACCAGAGTGACAAGTGCCTTCTTCCATTTGTCAGGGAGCACTCCTGCTCTAAGTGAAGCATTGAAGACCTTCGTTAGTGGTTCTGCAGTTCGTTTGCAGTAAGTGCCACCATTTACATGTCTACAAGGTCACTCCCCATTCTTGTCTTCCCTAGAACGTGCTTTACGTACTTGATGGTGTCTTTCCAGGTCAGCTGCTTAAAGTAGAAGGGGGGTACTTCTCTTGGTTGTGGGGGGGAATGTCAATGCAAGTAGGGGGAGTGGGGGACAGGTAGTCGCTGGGAAGTACATTGCTTAGATTTGTGAAGGCCTGATTGAAGGCATTGGCAACGTCTATAGGCTCCTGCACTGTCCTGGCTGCGGTTTCTATAATGCCCAGTTGGGCTTTATGGGGTTTACCAGTGAGAGATTTAATCGAGTCCCAGAACTCCTTACCTCTCCCCCAGCTCCTTTTTAGTAGGTCATTGTAGTGTGCTGCCTTAATCTGGTGGATGAATTTGGTACAGGTGTTCCTTGCAGGCTTATACTTAGTGAGATCAGATGCACTACAGGAGGCTTTTACCCTATGCCACAAGTTATCCCTTTCCCTCATTAGCTCAAGGATGGAGCTTGTGAGCCAGGGGTTTGTTCCCCTACAAGTTTTTTTTTGGCTTTGAAGGAGTATGTATTTGTAATCCTATTGTAAGGGCACCCTGATTCTTTGGGGAAGGATGCCCTAAACAAACAAAATCTACTGCTGCTACTACTACTACTACTGATGAGAAAGAGTCCTTCAGTAGTCACTCGTCTTCTCCATCCTCTTTTTGTCCTCGTTCCCCCCTGCCCCCACTCTACCCATGTGTCTATCCCAATTATTCTTGAAACTTACCACTGATTCTGAACAGACAACTTCATTGAGCAATCTGTTCTAGCCACCCACCACCCTCTGCATAAAAAAGGTACTCCCTGAAGTTTTTATTTAACCTGTCTCCAACCAACTTCTTCAAGTTACTGCAAGTAATTGTGTTTACACTGAAGATGAACCATTCACTACTGTCAACCTTTTTACCCTCTGTTGAAATGTGAATGTTTCTATCATGTCCTCTCACTCTCTGTCTCTTGCACCTGGTTTGCAGTGAGTACATCTTAAGGTCCATCAGCCTTTCTTTGTAGGGGGTATATTGATGTCCCTGAATCATCTTGGTGGCCCTCCTGTAGACTAACTCTACACTATACCTATCCATCTTCATGTAGTGATTGCAGAACAACATGCAAAACTCTAGCTGGATGTCACAGTATGGTTCTCTTCCAAAGCTCAGCCTGCGCCACTACCATAGAAACATAGACTTTTTTTTATTTTTATATTCCTCCTTCTCTGCTCCCCAGCTGGCACCTCCTTCAGGCCCCTCAAGGTCCTTACCTGGACTGTCCACCATCCCCACGACCTGCCTCGACCCCAGATAGCAGCCCCCTGGAGTAGCCTGGTGTAATCCTTCGCTGAGTGGGTCCCCCTCCTCCGAGAGGGAAGGCGCCGGCGGAGAGGGGCATCCAGCACACTGTGGCATCGGCTCCAGGTGCTGCTGGGGTGGGAGGCCATGGGGCCGTGATGGCAGCCAGGTGACCAGAGGGCCATCATCTGGCCAGCCAGGGGGCCGATTTTCGTTTCTCCTGGAGAGTGGCGTAGGTGACGTCATGGCGAGGCACACGATGTCTGTCCTCCCCACAGTTCGAGCTCTGAGATTCTGCTCGCTCACGGCCTCCACCAGGGCTAGCACATCCCTCCCCCCCTGGAGAAGGTGAGCATTCTCACGGATGCTCAGCCTTTTCTCCGCAGCGATTGTTCGACAACCCGAGTCCGCTCCTAACTCGGGTGCCGCGCCAAGCGGAAATCCAGCCACCGCGCTGACAAACCAGCTAGAAACATAGACTTTGACAGCAAATAAGGACCGCTTAGCCCACCTAGTCTGCCCATTTCCCCTACCTATTGGATAAGCTTGGCAGAAGACACCAAGAGAAAGGACTGCTGTGTGACTGAACTTCTCTGCTGGGACTAAAGTAGAAGAACTTTTGTATTTGGACCTTTAATTTAGGGTAAAAACTAACATACAAAACAAAAAAAGTGTGTGTGTTTGGGTTAACTGAACTGAATGGGTAACTGAAAAGTCATCTAGGTGTAAATCTCAGGTGACTGAAAGGACTTAACTGCTGTGAGGTTTAAATTACTTGTAGAAAGATCTGGTAAGTAGGGGAGGGCTTAGATAGAAGGAAGCTACATTTAAAGACTGCCTTAGAAAGATTCTGCTAATAGCTTGCAGAAGACACCAAGAGAAAGGACTGCTGTGTGACTGAAATTCTCTGCTGGGACTATATTGCCCTCCTTCCTCCCTCCACCCCCCACTCAAAGCTAGTTCTATTTTTATAGGCACAGGATTTGACTGATAACAGGAACTTCCTGTTTAGGGGCAGGAAGTGAGTAATCAGAACCACCAGGACCCACCATCCTAGAAGGGCAAGAGTAGCTCTCTGGCCCTCTAGCTGCTGGAGGTCTGCCTCTGAACAAGTAAGTGGTCTACTGAGAAATATAGGATATTCTTGTCTCAGAACAGGACAATCAGGAGCTTAAAGGGCACACAGGCAGAAAGTAAGGAGAGAGAGAAAAAACAGACGAAAGAGTAAGGATTGCAAACAGTTAAGGGGTCAGAAATAAGACATGATTGGAGTGGTGCAGTGCAGTAGCTGTGGAGCAGCAGTCTTCCGGGAGATATTCTGGAGGATGCAGTGTTG
This sequence comes from Neoceratodus forsteri, assembly GCA_016271365.2. Lineage (NCBI taxonomy): Eukaryota > Metazoa > Chordata > Ceratodontiformes > Ceratodontidae > Neoceratodus > Neoceratodus forsteri. The sequence goes on along the minus strand of CM057457.1, from coordinate 471,978,083 downwards.
TCCCATCTGCAGACACCTCTCTGGGCTGAGGGAGGAGGTTGCTCATCTCCAGGCTGAGTTGGCCAGGATTTGTGGGACCTCCTCTTCCATCCAGGGACCACCAGTGCCACTGCCGTTGCCTCAGAGGTTGCCAAGAAAGAGGAGCGGTTGGACCACAGTGGGCTCAGAGAGGGTGAGGGTGGTGGAACAGAGGCACATCCCTCAGTTGTACCTCTCCACATTCCTATGCCATTCTGGCAAAGTGTGGTTCCTCTATGGAGGCACCTACAGTGGAGACCAAGGAGGATGCTGGGAACCTCCACAAAGGAGACCCACAGGAGGGTGGCAGGGGACCCTGCAGGGGAAGGAAACAACTCCTGGTGGGGGACTCCATTGTTAGGAAGGTAGAACTGTGCAAGGAAGGGGAGAGGGAGGTAGGTGCCTGCCTGCGCCATGGCTTGGAGGACAGAGGGCGAATCCTCAGGATTGCCGGAGCAGCTGCACAGGGGAAGGAGCTGGATGTCATTGTCCACCTAGGGACAAATGACCTGGCTAAGAAAGGGATTAGAGAAGTGCAGGAAGAGTTTGTGGAATTGGGGAGGGGCCTTAGTCAAGTAGCATGCACGGTAACCTTCTCGGAGGTGCTACCCATCTATGGCATAGGAGAGGCTAGGGTGTTCCGTACCATGGAATTCAATCAGTGGTTGAAAAACTGGTGTGGAGCTCAGGGATTTGGCTTTATTGGGGAATGGGGGTCCACCTGGAGTGATGCAAGCCTATACTGGCATGATGGGCTGCATCTGTCCAGGAGGGGAACCAGGATCCTAGGTGATAGGTTTAAATGCTTCATTGGCAAGCTTTTAAACTAGCCAAGGGGGGAGGCACCAGAAAGGAGCAGGAAAATCCTAGCCCCCCCAAACAATCACGGTAGTAAGTGTGGCAAACACCAACATGGAGGTGTCGATAGGGAGAAGGGCAGGGGTAAATGGAGAAAGTGACAAAGGCAAGAAGGACAGGGATGGAGCAAAAGGGGGTAAGGCCATCAGGAAATGGAGGGTAATGAGTACCAATGCCTGAAGTCTGGGCAACAAGCCCCTGAGCTGGTGGCCTAATGGAAGAGGGATGCCTGGATATTGTAGCAGTCACAGAAACATGGTACACAGAGAACCATGACTGGATGTTAACATACCAGGGTACGAATCTACAGGAGAGACAGGGCAGGGAGAAGAGGGGAGAGTAGTCTCTATGTAAAGGAAGGGATAAAAGCAACTGAACAAAAGAGTAAACAGGAGGAGAGGAGGTACTGTGGGTCACCTTGGACTGGAAAGGGCACCACAATCCGCACAGGGTTTGTACAGACCCCCATGTCAGGGGAAGGAATGGACAAGGATATGATGGAAGGCATTCTTAGAATGGCAGAGAAAGGAGATACTGTTGATGGGAGACCTGAATATGCCAGATGTTAACTGGAGCAATTTGCTGCAGCCACATCCAAGAGCAGGGCCATTCTTGACGCCCCACAGGTGGCAGGCATTAGACAGCTAGTTTCGAACCCACTGTGAGGGAGCAATCTTAGCCCTCAGACTCTCAAACGGGGCAGTGAGAGGATCTCAGATCTAGAAGTAGGTTGCCATCTGGGGACAAGTGACCATCAAACAGTGTGGTTCACGTTAAACTCATCTACAGAGTCAAGCCATACAAAAGTGAGGGTACTGGACTTAGGAGGGCTGACTTTGTAAGATGGGAGAGTGCCTCAGAAAAGCACTAGCAAACAGGCTAGAAGGAGGTGTGGAGCATCAATGGGGAATTATCAAACTGCCATCACAGACACAACAAGCCTTTGTGTGAAGCAAATAAACAAATCAAACGAAAGAAAAGCCACTATGGTTCTCAAGAGGTGGCTGTGAAAGTCAGGAAGAAAAAATGGCATTCTGGAAGTATAAGGAAACACAGAAGGAGCAGGACAGAGAGTCAGCCAGTTAAGGCAGAAAGAAGCAGGGAGGAAGTCAGAATAGCAAAGGCCCAAACTGAGGAAAAGATAGCCAACTCAGTTAAGAAGGGGGATAAAACCTTTTATAGGTACATCAGCGAGCGTAGAAAGACAAAGGGAGGGATAGTGACGCTGAATAGAATGAACGGTGGGTGGGCAGAGGGGGACAGTGAAAAAGCAGGAATACTGAATGAATATTTCTGCTCAGTATTCACAAAAGAGGAGGGGGAAGTGCCTAATCCAATTAACAGAAGCACTCTTGATAGGGGGTCGATCCCAGTCCTTTCACAGAAGAAAGGGTTCTGCAAGAACTCCTAAAACTGAAGGTGGACAAAGCAATGGGTCCTGATGGAATTCACCCCAGAATTCTAAAAGAATTAAGGAAGGAACTAGTGAAACCACTGGCTACTCTTTTAATAAATCATGGGAGGATGGTGTGGTACCCGGACTGGAGGAAGGCGGATGTGATTCCCTTCACAAAAGTGGGACCAAGACAGAGGCAGGGAACTACAGACCTGTCAGTCTGACCTCTGTGGTAGGGAAAGTGATGGAGTCACTCTGAAGGAAAGAATAGTTGAGTACCTAGAGGTCAGTGGAGCACAGGATCCAAGGCAGCATGGGTTCACAGCGGAAGGTCATGTCAGACGATCTAATAGATTTCTTTGACTGGGTGACCAAAGTAGTAGACCAGGAGGGCTGTGGACATGGCCTACGAGACTTTAGCAAGGCATTTGACACAGTCCCACACAAAGATTGATAGTCAAATTAACCAGCCTGGGAGTGGGTCCCAGGGTGGTAGCCTGGCAAACATTGGCTAGACAACAGGACACAGAAGGTAATTGTAAATGGAGTCCACTCTGAAGAAAGGGCGGTTACTAGTGGGGTACCGTAGGGTTCAGATTGGTCCAGTCCTTTTAATGTCTTCATCAGTGACATTGCAGAGGGACTGGAAGGAAAGTATGCCTTTGCAGATGACACAAAGATCTGCAACAGGGTTGATACACAAGGAGGCGTGGAAAGGATGAAAGGGACTTGGCAAGGTTGGAGGAATGGTCAGACGTATGGCAGCTAGGATTCAATGCAAAAGTGCAAATAATGCACCTGGGAAACAAGAACCCAGGGAAGAATACACAATGGGTGGGAGGTAGTAACAACAACAAAACAGGAAAGGGACCTGGGGTAATCATATCAGATGGCCTTAAGGTTAGCAAGCAATGTGAGAAGGCAGTAGGAGGGCCGGGGTATACTGGGATGTATAGGAGAGGCATCAGCAGCAGAAAACAGGAAGTTGTTATCCTCTGTACAGACAGTTGGTGAGACCCATCTGAATACTGTGTCCAGTTCTGGAGACCCCCATCTCCGCAAGGCCATAGACAGGATAGAGGCAGTCCAGAGAGGGAACTAAAATGGTGCAGGGTCTGCAAGAGAAGCCGTTGAGAGAGACTAAAGGAGCTTAATATGCATACCCTTGAGGAAGGAAGGGAGAGGGGGACATGATAGAAACTCTCAAGTACCTCAAGGAATCAACAAAGTCCAGAGGCAGCATCTTTCAGAAAAGAGACTTGCAAGAACAAGGGAACACAATTTAAAGATAGAAGGAGGGCGTTCAGGGACAATGTGAGGAAGCATTATTTCACAGAGAGGGTAGTGGATGCATGGAACAGCCTTCCTGAGGAAGTTGGGGTCTAAAACTGTGGGAGAATTCAAGAATGCATGCATGGGACATATAAGGCAATTCTTGTGGGGGGCAGGAAGATAAAGGCTGTTGTTTAACTAGGATCTGCGGCCTATCCTGTAGGTAGGGAAATGAGCAGACTAGATGGGCCTAGCGGTCCTTATCTGCCATCAAAGTCTATGTTTCTATGTTTCTAAGCTATCCTAGTTAACTAACAGTCTACTTCTTCCTATCCCCCCACCAGAACTGCCTTATGTCTGTCCCATGCATTCTTGAATTTCCCCCACTGTTTTTGACCCCATAACCTCCTCAGGAAGGCAATTCCATGTGTTCACCACCCTCTCTGTGAAAAAATGCTTCCTCACATTACCCCTGAGCTGTCCCCTTGTTCTTGCACATCTCTTTTTTCTGAAAGATGCTACCGTCTTACCCTTTTTGACTTTAATTCCCTTAAGGTACTTGAAAGTTTCTTTCATATCCCTCTCCCCCTTTCCTCAAGGGTATACATATTAAGCTCCTTTAGTCTTTCTTCATATAGCTTCTGTTGCAGACACTGCACCATTTTAGTTGCCTTTCTCTGGACTGCCTCCATCCTGTTTGTCCTTGTGGAGATGGGGTCTCCAGAACTGCACTCTGTACTCCAGATGGGGTCTACCAGATTTCACAACACTTCAGGCACATGAGTGGATTACCTGCATATTCTGCCACCATCCAGGGCATCTCTAGGTCCCAGAACTCAGCCTGCACTGCTACCAGATTTCACAACACTTCAGACACCTGAATGTGTTAACTTGGTATACTGCCACCACCCAGCTGCAGTATCTCTAGTTCAAAATCCCACTGTACTACAGTACAGTGCTCTTTCCCAAAAAGAAAATGACCCAGCCTTTCATCACAGCTGAGAAAACAGAAAACATAGAAAATTGTCATCAGAAGGAGACCAACTGTCTATCAAGTCTGCCCATGAGTTTCCAAGACCAATTAATGTCCTAGGTCCTAGTCCCCCTGTTTTGTGCCCCCTACTTCCCCCCTGGGATTTATTTGTGCTTTTGCTTTATCCCACCCCAGTATGAATGATATCATGGTCTTTGCCTCCATCACCTTGGTTGGCAGCCTATTCCATAGTTCTACAACCCTTTCCATACCATTGTGCTTCTTATGCTCCCTTCTGAAACTCCTCCCCTCAAATTCCACACATGTCCTCTAGTGTAGGAGTTAGTAACTCTGTTGAACAGATCAGAGGAGGGCACCTTATTTATTCCTCTAAGGAACTTGTATGTTTCAATCATGTCCCCTCTCTCCCTCCTAGTCTCCAGGGAGGACATATTCACAGTTTCAAGTCACCCCTCATACAAAAGTCACTGGAGGCCCTGGATCATCTTCTTTGCCCTTCTCTGAACAGCCTCTAACCTGTTCTTGTCTTTCCTAAGATTTGGATTCCAAAACTGGATGCAGTACTCAGATGTCCTACCAGTGACCTATAGATTGGGAGTATTACCTGCTTGTTCCTGCTATCAGATCCTGTCTCAATGCACCCTAGCATTCTGTTGGCCCTAATGTAAGCATTCTTGCATTGGCTGGTCTGTTTAAGGGTATTGCAGGTAATGATTCCTAAGTCCTTTTCCTCCTGTGAGGCACTGGGCTGGACCCCATCTAGCCAGTATTCAGTCTGTGGGTTCCCTTTACCCAGGTGCATCGCTTTGCACTATTTTGCATTGAACCTCGGCTGCCAGACTTTGGACCATCCTTCCCATCTCTGCAGGTCCTTCTTTAGGTCTCTAACTGCCCCCTCACAGTCCATCATCTACCTAGCTTGGTGTCATCCATGAATAGGGCAGTTTTTCCCTAAATACCTATACTGATGTCATTGATAAATTTATTAAACAGGACTGGCCCCAGCACTGAGCCTTAGGGCTCACCATTAGTGATCTCACTCTCTCTGACCTCTCACCATTATCTACCACTCTCTGCTTTCTGTTCTTCAGTCAGTTTCCTATCCACTTGACAATGTTCATTGCTGCACCCAGGTCCTCCAGTTTCTTCAGCAAGTGGTTGTATGTGACCGAGTCAAAGGTCTTACTAAAATATGGTAGAGGAGGTCCACTGGGTGCCTCCTGGATACTTCCCTAGTCACCCAGTCAAAAGATGTAATTAAGTTCATCTTACATGGCCTACCTGCCACAAAGCTGTGCTGTCTATGATCCCGAAGACCATTCTTATACACATAGTCTACCATATCTTGTTTTATTAAGGTTTCCATTAACTTCTCTACTACTAATCTAAGGCTAGCCAGTCTGTAGTTGCCAGCCTCCTCCCAGATCCCTCCCTTGTGGAGGGCCACCACGTGTGCTCTTCTCCAGTCACTTGGTACTGCTCCCGACTCAAGTGAACTGCTGAACAAATGTGCCAAGGAATCTGCTGATTTCCCCCACCAATCCTTCAGTATACTTAGACATAAGCCAACTGGCCCTGGTGATTTGTCCTCCTGAGTTGCTCCAGAGCTTTCCTGACTCTGTCGGTGGTGAATGATGGTGACACCATTCAAAGGACCCCATTGTCCACTGCCTTGATGCCACTTTCTGGAATAGGGCCTGCATATTCTTTAGTGAACATGGAGCAGAAAAAGTTATTCAGAACAGTGGCCTTTTGTCTATACTCCTCTACTATTCTGTCTCCCTCCTTAATTCTAACTATCCTTCTCCTCTGCTTCCTTTTTTTTCCTTTATGAAAAAAAGTGTTTTATTCCCTGCTTTAACAATCTCCACCAGCTGAAGTTCGGTCTCAGCCTTATCTGTTCTCCCTTATTCTTTGCTTTTTTTTTCCTTTTCTGGCTGTAAACTTCTCATTTACTGTCTCCCTTGGTTCCTTTATAGTGGTTGAAAGCTTCTCTTTAGGACCTAATCACTGTCTTGACCTGGCTAGTGAAGCATAGGGGTCATTTCTGTATGTTCTTTTTTTGTCATTGTCCTAACACACATCTCACTAGCCTCCAATATGGCTAGTTTAACCAGCCTCCATATGTTTTCTACCTCCAGATGCTAATGGATGCTTGATAGTTTTTCCCTAATTTCCTTATGTTGTCAAAATTTGATCTTCTGAAGTTTAGAACTTCTGTCATGGATTGTGATTTCACCACCCCAGGCCCAACTCAAACTACACTGAATTGTAGTCATTGTTGGTCAGTAATTCTCCAGTTCCTGTAATCCTTACTACTTTTACATTTGTGAGGACTGCATCCAGGATGGTGTCCAGCCTAGTAGGAACATTGACTGGTTGCGTAAGAAGACAGTGTTGTAAAGCATCTACCACCTTTTGACTTCTAGAAAGACCAGCTGCTGGTATGCCCCAATCCACACCAGGCATGTTCAGGTCTCCCACCAGCACTGCTTTCCCATTCTGTGTTATACCTATGATTTCCCATATGAGCTCCTCGTTCCTGCTGTCAGTCAGTCCCGGCAGTCTATATACCACTGCAGTGTATATTTTATTCCCTTCTGCCAACCTGAGCTGTACTCATAGGGATTCCACTCCCTCCTTTTTGTTGATTTTGACTGAGGTGGCACTTATCCCATCCCTTTCATATAATGTTACCCCCTACCCCCACCTTCCCTCCTATCCTGTTTGAAGAGGGCGTATCCCAGGATCAAGAGGTTCCAGTCATTTTTCTGTCAGGCACAAAACTCTGTGATGGCTACTAGGTCTACACAGGATGCCACCATCATTGCCTGCAGTCACTTATTTTGTTACCCAGGCTTCTGGCATTGATGCACTCCCCTTTCCATAGAGCAGTATCTGCTTTTCCTTCCTGTGTTTGGTTCCACCTACTGGTGTGCGGTTGCCTTACCCCCTGTCCAGTCTCTTGTCTCCTTGCACACCCTATGTATTCTCCTCAATTGTGGGAGAGAAATTCCTGTTTGTGTGGTAGTGACAACTAGCAGTCACCGATAGGTTCCCTAATGTATGACCCCCCCCCACCTAGTTTAAATGATTGACATGAATGTTGAATTTCTGCCCCGGCACACTCACCTCTTCTCTAAATAAGTGAAGTCCATCAAACAAGAAAAGATTTCTTTCCCAGAATCTACCCCATGAACCTATGAAGTGGTATCCTTTTTCATGACACCATCCATGCAGCCAAGTGTTGAATTTCTCATTCTCCTTGCATCTGATCTTCTCTGTGCAATTTCCTTTGCCCCACACTGGGGGTACCTCTGAGAATGCAATGGAGCCTGCTTGAGCCTCCAACCATTGCCCCCCAGCTTGATGAAGTTCTGCTTGATCTCTTTCACTGTCTAAGCTGCTAGGTCATTGGTTCAAAGATGAATCAGTAGATTGATTCCTTGCTTGTCTTTCTTCATTATGCTCCCTATATATTCAGTGTCTCACTGCACTGATGCTCCAGGGAAACATGTAATTGTCACCTTTGGTGGGACTCGACTTCTCTAATCATTGAGTTCCCCAGAACAAGAAGATGCCTACCCCTTCCATCATCACATTTGTTCTTGATACCTCCTGATGCATTTTCTCCATTCCATCTAGTCTCCTTGCCTGACTCAGGGTCTCTCCTTACTATGTCAGGATCCTGTACCATCTTCAGTGGGGCAAAGTGGTTTGTCATCAGGATAATATTGATTCCAGCAGCTCTTGTGTGGTCCTTCCTTGTGAATTCCCCCTGACCCATCACCTTCCAGCTCCCTGAGCCAGTGGGTCTCTGAGGAAAGACTGAGGACTGCTTGAATTCCAGTAAAGCTGATGCTGCAGTCTGGTTTTTCCTCTCTATGCTGAATCCATTTTAGTCCTAAGCTCATTAAGATTTCTACAAAGAAAACAATGACCCACTCTCCAGAGCAGACCTTGGAAGATGAGTGCCCTGCATCCCTGACAACTTGCCACCTCCGTTTGGGATAAGAGTGGCTTTTTTGTTTTATAAATTGACTAGGAGTTGCCCTTAACCTCTGGGGTAGTGAGTATTGATGATGGAGGGGGTTAGTCCTCTACCAGTAGTTCATGCTGAGGGCTGTTATTCCTTCACTTCCTGTCCTTGTACAGAAAGTTCCTGCCGTCAATCAAACTTGATACCTATAAAAATAGGAGTAATCCCTGATGGGCGGGTTGGTGGATGGGGTGGGACATGTCAGTGACAAGCACCTGCCTGTTGAAGTGTTCTGCTGCCGAGTGCAGTCAGCTCCTTGACTCAGATGGCTGTTTATGGGAGAGCAGGCTGAACACAGTTTTCCTCTGATGCTCTGTCTCACAGAGCAAGATTAAATAAACTAACTCTGGTGGCCTCCAATACACATAGTTTAAGGATGGTAGAGGAGGTGACAGTATTTTAAGCTCCCTACCTGATTTGAAATGTTGTGGTCTTGTTAATGTAGCTACTGGACTGGTTGCTGCTTAGTGACATAGTCCTCTTGTCACGGCTCTGATTCCTGATGTTTACAGAATGGATGCAAGTCTGTTGAAAAAAGATTCACCTCTCAAGTTCTCCCCTGTACAGTCCTGAAAAGGGAAAAGATGAATATGCAGCCCCACACAGGCGCCTGTCTGTTCAAGTGCTCTGCTGTCTAATGCAGTTGGCTCCTTGACTCAGACAGCAGTTTGTAGAAGAACAGGCTGACAACAGCTTTTGTCTGCTGCTTCCTCTACAGAGCAGGATAAAATAAACTAACTCTGGTGTCCTCTGATGAAAACCATTTGAAGATAGACAAGCTTCCGGTATTTATTTGTTTGTTATTGGTTACTGGGAGGTGCACCAGGCATAGAAATGCCTATTTTCAGGCACAGCCTAGTAGGTTACAAGATGGTTATAAGAAGAACAATTGAGGATAAACCTCTTTGCCTGATTTAAAATGTTGTGGCTTTTGCTACTGCAGCTACTTGATTGGTTGCTGCTTAGTGAAATAATCCTGTTGCCGTGGCTGTGATCCCCAATATTTACAGAATGGATGCAAGTGTTAGAAAAAGAAAGACTGCACCCTTCACTCAAGTTCTCCCCTGTACAGTCCTGAAAAGGGAAAAGAAAAATATACAGTTCCACACAAGCACCTGCCTGTTCAAGTGTTCCGCTGCCTAACGAGTCCTTGACACAGATAGCAGTTTGTGGAAAAGCTAGATGACAACAGCTTTCCTCTGGTGCTGCCTCTTACAAAGCAGGATGAGATGAGCAAACACTGGTGGCCACCAATGAATGCAGTTTAACTTTGCATTACATATGGCAACTGTAGTCTGTCTCTTTGGAAATGGATCACATACTTGCCAGTTTACCCTGGTTATCTATACTTGAAAGTATTTAGTCATAGAATGAATGAAGCATATAAAAATAACATTTAATACCTCACAGCATTTACATATGTTACAGGATAATATGCAGTTGTCTCAGACTTGTTCTCTTTTAAAACTCAGGCTGCACTACTACCAGTTTTCACAATCCTTCAGATACCTGAAATAGTTATCACGGTATGCTGTGGTATACTCAGCATGACTCTCATGCTGTGTATCTGGAGGTCCTAATTCCACTAGAACCACTGCTCACACAGTAAAAGCTATTTCCCAAGTCTCAAGTGACCAACTCTTTTTCTCACAGCTGAGAACACTTTGCATTAGATATGGTAACTGTAGCCTCTCTCTTTGGAAACAGATCACAGACTTGCCAGTTTACCTCTAGATATCTATAGCTGAAATAACGCAGTCACAGGAAGCATGAAGTATATAAAAATAACATTTAATACTCCACGATACTTACATATGTTACAGGACAATACACAGTCAAGAATAGGGTGAATTCAGTATGTCTACAAATGTATCATAAATACATTTGAAGATATAGAGATCAAACAGATAAATGGAGAGAAAAGGGGTGTAGGGCTCTGTAAGTTAGAAGAGCATAATGACGTAAGAATATTAAAATATGGAGAGAATAGAGTTCTTTCTATGTGATAATGGCAATCATGGAAAGGTGATCGCCATTAGGGCAAATGTACATCAGCGAAAGTTAATTTTGCCAATGTACACTCATGGTGCAAACTGAAGGAGACCAAAAAGATAGTTTATTTTGTTTTTGCAGGGGGCCGCACCCCGCACCCCCAGGGGGGCTTTGCTCCCCACCCACCCCCACTAAAGGATGCTCAGCTCCACAGGGCTGCATGTTTGGGGGGTTAAAAAAAATACACAAAATCCTAATGTGCCCAGCACTGAACCTGGCACCCTCCTAACCCTAGCCTGCCACAAACTCACCCCACCACATGGCCAGCTCGGCAACCCACCATCGTGCTATACCTCACAAACCCTCCCTCCCCTTCTGTCCATCACATGGTGTGCTCACTTCCCCCAGTACACATGTATGATATAGCGACAGAATGTCACTATATCCACATTCACCCCCCTGTCCAGTAGCCCTGTGAACAGGCACTGCTAGTGAGTCACCCTTTTTGTAAGCACTCAATAGCAGATGCCCTTATCGTGTGATACTGAGAATGGGGGATGCAAGAATGTGCAATTATAGAGAGAATGTTAGTATAGGAATATATATGTATAGAGAGAACATGGAGTTCAGAAACGTGTAAGAATGGAAAGAATGGGGTTGCAGGTATATAAAGTAGGGAGAGAACATGGGGTGGAGGAATATGTAAGTAAGTTGAGAACAAGAGTACAGAAATATGTAAGTATGAATAGAAAAGGGTACAGGAGTGTGTAACTATGGAAAGAACAGGAGGTGCAGGAATATGTAACTATGGAGAGAACAGGAGGTGCAGGAGTACGTAACTATGGATAGAACAGGAGGTGCATCACTATGTAACTATGGAGAGAACAGGAGGTGCAACAGTATGTAACTGTGGAGAGGACAGGAGGTACTGGAGTATGTAACTATGGAAACAACAGGAGGTGCCGCAGTATGCAACTAAGGAGAGAACAAGAGGTGCAGTAGTATGGAGAGAATAAGTGCAGTAGTATGTAACTGGAGAGAACAGGAGGTGCAGCATATGTAACTATGGAGAGAACAGGAGGTGCAGGAGTATGTAACTATGGAGACAACAGGAGGTGCAGCAGTATGTAACTATGGAGAGAACAGTAGGTGCAGTAGTATGGAGAGAATAGGTGCAGTAATATGTAACTGGAGAGAACAGGAGGTGCAGCAGTGTGAAACTATGGAGAAAACAGGATGTGCAGGAATATGAAAGTATGGTGAGAGCAGGGGAGGCAGTAATATGTAAGTATGGAGAAAACAGGGTGTGTAAGAATATGCAAATACAGAGAAAAAAGGAGTGCAGGAAAATGGAAGTATGCAGAGAACAGGATATGCAGGAATATGGAAGTATGCAGAGAACAGGGGTTGCAGGAATATGTAGGTATGTTGAGAACGAGTGCAGAAATATGTAAGTAAATAGGAAAGGGTGCAGGAATGCATAACTCTGGAGAGAACAGGATATGCAGCAATATGTAACTGGAGAGAATGGGGTGTAGGAATATTTAAGTATGGAGAGAGCAAGGGATGCAAAAATATGGAAGTATGGAAACAACAGGGTGTGTATGAATCTGCAAATATGGAGAGAAAAGGGGTGCAGGGTTATGGAAGTATGCAGAGAGCAGGATGTGCAGGAATGTGTAAGTATGTAGAGAATGGGGGTACAGGAATATATCAGTATGGAGAGATCTGGGGGGTTAGGAATATGTAAGTGCAGTGAACAGGGAATGCAGGAATATATAACTATGGATAGAACAAGAGGTGCAGGAATATGTAGGTTGAGAACAGGGGCAGGACTATGTAAGTATGGAAAGAACATGGGACAAATAATATAAAAATAGAGAACAGTTGTGCAGGTATATGTAAGTGTGGAGAGTGCATGAAACAGAAATATAGAAAAATTGATGGCAGGAGACCAAGTGTCCATCAAGTCTGCCCAATATTTCCAGAGACCTTCTCAGATCCCAGGACCTAGCGCCCCCCCATCCCCTTCTGATCCTACCCATTCCAGTTTCCTAGGATTTTTATTCACGTATTCTCTTTATTCCACCCTGTATGAAATCTGCCACTGCTTTGGCTCCCACCACCTCTGCAGGCAGCCAGTTCCGAGGTTCAACGACCCTTTCCAAGAAATAGTGTTTCTTAAGTTCACTATTGAAGCACTCTCCCCACAGCTTCCATTCGTGCCCTCTAGTATTTGAGCTGGAAACCTTGCTGGACAATTCAGAAAAGGGCAACTTATTGAATCCTTCCAGTTACGTGAAGGTTTTTATCATGCCCCCAATCCCTCCTAGTTTCCAGTGAGTACATATTCAGTGTCTCCAAGTACCCCACATATGAAGGCCCCCTGCATGCTCTGTATCATTTTTTTGTTTTGTTTTGTGCCCTTCTCTGCACAATCTCCAGTTTGTCTTTGTCTTTCTTATGGTGTGGATTCCAAAACTGGACACAGTACTCCAGGTGGAGCCTCACAAGGGACCTTTAGAATGGCAGTGTCACCTCCCTGTTCCTGCTGCCAAATCCTCTACCAATACACCCCAACATTTTGTTGACCCTGCTGTAAGCTGTGTTGCATTGGCTGATCTGCTTAGCGGTGTCGCAGATGATAGCAACTTGGTCCCTTTCCTTCTGTGAAGCATTGAGTTTGACTCCATTAAGACAATATGCAGTCTTCAGGTTTATTTTGCCTAGATGCATCATCTTACACTTCTCGGCATTTAATTTCAGCTGCCAGACACTAGACCAGCTTTCCAGCCTTTGCAGTAGCAATATGTGAGTATGGAAAGAACACAGGGTGCAGAAATATGTAAGTAGGGCAAGAACATGGGATGCAGGAACATTGAAGTATGAAGAGAACAGGATTCAGGAATATGGAAGTATAGAGAGAATAGGAGTACAGGAATATGGAAGTATGGAGAGAACAGGGTTCAAGAATATGGAAGCATGGAGAGGATAGGAGTGTAGGAATATGGGAGCATGACAATTTACTCACGTCAATTTGCTCCAGTCAATACACTCCAACATCAATTCCTCCCCTACACTTTCCGCTCCCATCAATTTGCTCCTCCTGTAATACCTGGGAGCACGAAAACCTCCCTTCTCCATCCTGGAGACCATCAGGAAAACCAGGTACCGCATGGATTACATTCAGTGATGCAAAACCCATTATTACTGTTATTCTGTACCTGTATCTTTTCCAAACACTGCCTGTCTTCTCTGTGGCTGAAATCAGCCAGTTATCAAGCTGCCTATGTGGGACTTTTATCTCATTCCCCTCTAGCAGTGCACCTGGGTGATTATCCGGTGGGTGCCATTTGACACGGGGCCTGCTCACCTATAAATGGGGCCATCATGAGTGCTTTGGAAGGAGGGCCGGCTATTTTAATGAGCAGCTTTTGTATCTATCCAGCCAAAAATTGTCTCCACACAAAAGCTTCTTTGTTTTTTTTCCTTCTGGCTGAAATCAGAGGGTGTGTGCCGTGAAATCCAGGTGCTCCCTTGATGTCTGAGGACTTCCCAAGCTGTGTAAATAAAGATTGCCATTGCCAATAATTTGTTTCCTTCAGCATCTGTCCCTGCCACCCCTCCACCAAATATCCACCCCCAGGACTTACCCTGCCAGGTGGTGAGCTATTGATGGTGGTGGGCGGGTTTTATAAACAGGTACAGGAGTTTTTACACACAAGACTGAGAACAGGTTTTTACTTTTGCTAAGTTGGGAATACATTACAATACTTTGTGAAAATTTTGAATGAAAAAAAATCACATTCTGTTATTAAGGAGGGCAGTGAATTGATGGGAGTGAAAAGTGCAGGGACGAGATGACACTGGAGTGTATTGTTGTTAGCGAATTGCCAGGCACAAATTTTCACGTACCCCAGGAATTTGTAAGAATGGAGAGAAGTGGGTGGTGCAATATGTTTGTTTGTTGTGGTTATTTAAAAATCTGGTAAGACCTTGGGCCAAGGGTACATTTATAGGGGCAACCAGAACATATAACAGAGTACAAAACATGCATGTGACAAATAATACAAGTAATACAACAAGAACATATAACAGTGCAAAACATACACATGGCAAATAATACAAGTAATACAACCAGAACATATAACAGAGTACAAAACATGTGACAAATAATACAAGTAATACAACTAGAACAGATAACTGAAGGTGGATAAAGTAATGGGGCCTGATGGGATTCACCCCAGAATTCTAAAAGAACTAAGGGAAGAACTAGTAACACCGGTGACTACCCTTTTTAACAAATCATGGGAGGATGGTATGGTACCTGAGGACTGGAGGAGGGCAGATGTGATTCATCTTCACAAAAGTGGGAGCAAGACAGAGGCAGGAAACTACAGACCTGTCAGTTTGACCTCAGTGGTAGGGAAAATGATGGAATCACTTCTGAAGGAAAGAATTGTTGAGTACCTAGAGGCCAGTGGGACACAGGACCCAAGGCAGCATGAATTCACAGCGGGAAGGTCCTGTCAGACAAATCTAATTGATTTAATTTACTGAGTGACCAAAGCAGTAGACCAGGGAGGGTTTGTGGACATGGCCTACCTAGACTTTAGGCAAGGCATTTGACACAGTCCCGCACAAAAGATTAATAAACAAATTAGCCAGCCTGGGAGTGAGTCCCAGGGTGGTAGCCTGGGTAAAACACTGGTTGGACAACAGGACACAGTGGGTAATAGTAAATGGAGTCCACAGTGAAGAAAGGAGGGTTTCTAGTGGGGTACTGCAGGATTCAGTACTGGGGTTGGTCCTTTTTAATGTCTTTATATGTGACATTGCAGTGAGATGGGAAGGGAAAGTATGTCTCTTTGCAGATGACACAAATATCTACAACAGGGTTGATACACAAGGTAGGGTAGAAAGGATGAAAAGGGACTTGGCAAGGTTGGAGGAATGGTCAAATGTATGGCAGCTTAGATTCAGTGCTAAGAAGTGCAAAGTAGTGCACCTGGGAAACAAAAACCTCAGGGGAAGAGTACACAATGGGGGCTGAGATACTGACAACAACAAAAATGGAAAGGAACCTGGTGGTAGTCATAACAAATGACTTAATGGTGGGCCAGCAATGTGAGAAGGCAGTAAGGAGGGCTGGGGGGATATTGGGATGCATAGGAAGAGGCATCACCAGTAGAAAGCAGGAAGTTGTTGACCCTCTGTACAGACAGTTGGTAAGACCACATCTGGAATACTATGTACAGTTCTGGAGACCCCATCACTGCAAAGACATAGACA
This sequence comes from Neoceratodus forsteri, assembly GCA_016271365.2. NCBI lineage: Eukaryota > Metazoa > Chordata > Ceratodontiformes > Ceratodontidae > Neoceratodus > Neoceratodus forsteri. The sequence continues at coordinate 471,962,222 of CM057457.1, read as the reverse complement.
GAGTGGAGGCTGTCCAGAGGAGGGCGACCAAAATGATGCAGGGTCTGCATCAGAAGACATATGAAGAAAGACTAAAGAAACTAAAGATGTATAGCCTCGAGGAAAGGAGGGAGAGGGGACATGATATAAACTTTCAAATACCTCAAGGGAATCAACAAAGTCCAAGAGGGTAGCATCTTTCAGAAAAAGAGATGTGCAAAAACAAGGGGGCACAATTTAAAGATAGAGGGGGGCAACTAAGAGGTAATGTGAGGAAGTATTTCTTCACAGAGAGGGTTGTGGATACATGGAACAACCTTTCTGAGGAGGTCGTAGAGTCAGAAACTGTGGGGGAATTCAAGAATGCATGGGACAGACATACGGCAATTGTAGTGGAGGTTAGGAGGAAGTAGGCTGTTGGTTAACTAGGATCTGCAGCTTATCCGTTAGGCAGGGAAATGAGCAGACTAGGTGGGCCAAGTGGTCCTTATCTGCCGTCAAATTCTATGTTTCTATGAGTACAACGCATACATCTAACAAATAATACAAGTAATACAACCAGAGCATGTAACAGAGTACAAAACATGCATATGACAAATAATACAAGTAATAAAACCAGAACATATAACAGAGTACAAAACACACATGTGACAAAAATTGTAAGTAATAAGACCATAAATATGGGGATCACGTGATACCTTCTCTCTAAGCGGTCGCATTGTGCTCTCGCTCCTGCTTCAATGACTTAATTTACTTTTAATACTCTGTAAACCAACCGGACGATACTCTAATTTGGATCCGGATAGTGTTTCTCCATGTCATGGCTAAAACGGGACGTCGAATTCAGCATTTTTAAAGAGTTAATTAAGAGAAATGGAGGCCAAAATGAAAATGGCCCTCCCAACCAGAATGCCGCCTACCACGCCGGATAAACAGGCCAAAAAATCCAAAATGCACACCTCTAGCTTGGATAAGGGCTCTCAAACACCCGCAGCTGCAGTCCCTCTCTCGGAGGAAAGATTCTTAGTAGAAATGGCATCACTCAAAATGGCTTTTGCTGATTTTGCCACAAATTTAAAAGAGATGCAATCTGATCTCAAAGAAACTAACAAGGCACTTTCTGATGTCTCTCCCCCTACGGTCTCACTCGAACCATGGCAAGCTCAAATGTAACCAGATATGACTTCAATTTGGCACAAACTACACAAGCTGTAATTAAAACTAGAAGATCTGGAAGGCTGAAACAGGCATAACAACCTGGTGATTTTCCATCTTCCAGAAGAAGCTGAGGGGCACTCGCCTGTTACTTTTATACAAAAGCTGCTCATTAAAATAGCCGGCCCTCCTTCCACAGTTTATGCAGTTGAAAGAGCCCACAGATCCTTACAGCCAAGACCCCCTGCAGGGGCTAAACCTAGACCGTTTATCCTGAAATTGCTGAGTTTCGTTGACTGTCAACATATTTTGTCTGCAGTCAGAGATCTTAAGGAAGTCAAATGGGAAGACAGCCTGATTCGGTTCTCCCAAGATCTACCAGTTGCAACCCGTCAAAAAAGGGCTGAATATCACCCCTCTGTTACTAAATTAATTGCTGCAGGAATAGAATTTCAGATGCTATACCCCGCCAGGTTATCTGTCCTACATTGTGGCAGTTGGAAAACGTTTGAGAATGCAAAGCAGGCAACTAAAGAGCTGGCAGCCCTCTTCCCAGATCTGTTTACCTCATGCTGAAGCTGCATCGTTTAACCCCTCTTCAAAGGATCCTGCATTGTCAGGATAGTATTTTGCTTGCAGTGTTATGTTGGAATTGCTGTTTTGGGCACTGTCTTCAAGAAAAGTTTAAGCTCCAGGACTTCTGAAGTGAGATTGCAGTCTTCAGACTTAACGGCTATGGGGTCCTGCCTCTTTCCTTAAGAATGTTTTTTTTGTTTTTCCTGTGTGGATGTGCTCCACTAGAGCATGTCTTGGATCCAAGTCCCAGCTCGCTGTTGATATATGTCGACCTGCCAGGCTAAAGAAGAGCCTGAGAAGATTTTTTCCCATTTTTTTTATTGAGCTCCGTTGAGTAGTTTTGGCTTCTTGTGCAAGATAATGTAAGCGGTTTAGGCAATACGGTCATGTGCACGATCACTCAGCGGTAGCAAGTTCGTTGAACCTCTCCGGTCAGAGATTGGCCCTATGTCTATGGAGCTCTCTCAGACTTCAATGTGGTAACAAACTGAACTTAACCTGATTTTTTTTTTAGTGATAGCTTGCTGCTTCTGCACCTTTTATTTTAGAGTTTTATAAATCGGGCGTGCTATGCCCTAACACAAGTCCAAGGTGTAATTTGATTTTATAAATGATTGTTTAGGTTTAAATACATGTTTATGCTAGTCAAAAGATGTTCATTGGGTAAACAATGTTTGCTTTTTTAATTTTTAACTGAAGGCGATTTGAGGCTTAATTCCATAATTTTGTAGAGGAAGGAGAGAAAAAAGGGATAAACAAAGGAAAGGAAAGGAAAGGAAAAAGTAACAAGATTTTTTTTATCCTTTTTTTATTGTTTTTCTTTAGTACTTTTCTGGAATATAAAGGTACAGTGTATGGGTTTTGACAGCCTTCAGATCATTAATGGATTATTAAAGGAAAACATGTCAATATAGTCTTAACAAGATATAATTATTCTTTTAATTCTTCTCTTAGATTTACCGAGGATGGGTATGCAGAAAATAAGGTTTTGACACCTGTGTTCTTTAAATCTAGAAAATTGTTATCTGTTAACATTTGTTTTAATTGACTTATTGGGATGGAAAAGGGTGTGCATGATTGCTTAGCTGTAGGAGAAGCAGTCATGAATCAAACTTTGAGACTGGGACCTCCTAAATCTTTATCCCAGTTAGGGTTTGTTTGTGGCTTAGTTTCTTATTATAAAGAGTGGGGTCTAGAGCTAGGTCCTTTAGGTCCTAGCTATGAGGGTGTTAATAATTTGGAGTGGGGGAAGGAGATAAAATAATATGTAAGGGTTTGTCTGCCACTGTAAAGGGGTTAAATATTATTTTGTTAAGTATTCAGGATTGGTTATATTCTTTTATTTTCTGTTACATTCCACTATATTATATAATTCTTTATGGCTAGTCTCAAATATTGCTCCTGGAACATAAAAGGGGCTCAGACTCCAGCCAAGCGATCCAAGGTTCTACTCCACTTAAAAAGTCCGCAAACTGATGTGGCTTTCTTGCAAGAAATGCATCTCCTGGTTAGTCAAATTCATTACTTACGCAGAAATTGGGTAGGTCAAGTATTTGGTTCCGGTATTGACTCCCGTAGAAGAGGGGTCACTATCCTGATAGCCCTTAAAATTCCATTTCACCTTGTACAACAAATTTGTGACCCAGATGGAAGATTTGTTCTTCTGAGGGTCCTTTTGGGCCACTCTGAATTGGTACTTGGCTCCATTTATGGACCTAACTGTGACAACCCTGAATTTTTCACGAATCTTATGAATCTCCTTGCCCCCTGGACTATGTTTCCTATAGTACTAGGTGGAGATTGGAACCAGGTACTGTCTAATTCTCTAGATAGATCCGGTCAGATCTGGCAAAAATCATCACCGGGACAAAAGGCACTACAAAAGTTTATGAACTCTGTTGGACTGATAGACCCTTGGAGGATAGTGTTTCCAGAAAATAAGGGATTTTCATTTCATTCCCTTCCCCCATCATTCTTTTTCCCGGATAGATTATTTTCTTATAACAGTGGACCATTTTCTAGGGGTCTCTCAGACCTATTATTCTTCATGGGTCATTTCAGATCACTGCATCACCCATCTTCACCTAGATCTATCTCCCAACATACATAGAGATAGAATTTGGAGGTTGAACAATCAACTTCTAAAACCAGAGGACCAAATACAGCTCCTTCAAACATTTATTTCTAATTTTATGGATATCGATGCCCTGTCACTGCCTAAAAAAGATTTTGTGTGGGATTTCTTGAAATGCACACTGAGAGGGGAATTAATTTGGTTAGCGACTAAGCGTAAGAAGCAAAGAGCCGTAGCCCTCTCTTCAATGTTAGCCCAGATAGATAATCAGGAGAGGCTTCTCCTCCCCTCAGCCCCTATAGTGGAGTGAGAGAAGGTTGAGTCTCTTCGTTCCCAATACAATCACTTATTAGCAGAAAAGGCTGAATTCTTAATGCGTTGTTCTAAAGTATCTTATTTTGATCATGGTGAAAGAGCGGGGAAACTAATGGCTCTTCGTCTTTGTACCCAAATAACAGATAAAATAATCACCTCTATTTATTCAATGACAGGTGACCTTCTAACCTCCCCCTACCCCCCCAGATATTGTCAAAGCATTCCAAGAATACTACCGACAATTATACTCAACACCTGTACTCCCCTTCTCTGTCTCAACAATTCAATAATTTTTTCCAAGATATCAATCTCCCTATACTAGCAGACGATCAGGTTAATATTCTGAAAGCTCCGATTACATTAATAGAAATTTATGATGCCATAGATTCTCTTGCTCTGGACCAATCCCCCAGCCCAGATGGATTTCCTATTAACGTCTACAAAAAAATTTAAGGAGATAATTGCCTCTATCCTCTTAGATACCTTTCACTATGTCTTTAAGCAGGAAATATCTGATACCTCTCTGACACATGCTATTATAATTGTTATCCCTAAACCTGGCAAAGACCCTCTTTATATTCCTAATTACAGACCAGTTTCTCTAATTAATATAGATCTTAAAATTCTTGCAAAAATCCTTGCTTATTAGGCCAGGTTTGGGTTTCCCTGATAAGTATAGAACAGGTAGGGTTTGTAAAGGGAATGCTTTCATCTGACCATCTTAGAAAAATAGCATACCTCTCCTCTGTGTCCTTGACCTCATCTGTACCGCAAACACTTGTTTCCCTGGACACAGAAAAAGCTTTTGACAGGGTTTCTTGGGAATATCTTTTTATGTTATTACCTAAATACCATTTTCCGAAGGAATTTATACAATGGGTCAAAATTTTGTATACTTCTACATCAGCTCAAATTCAATGTAACGGTGTCCTCTCCTCACCCTTCACATTATTTCAGGGTACCCATCAAGGTTGTCCACCTCCCTGTTCCTTTTTAACCTATACCTAGAACCCCTTATTAAGAAAATTAAAAGTTCAATACTCGTACCTGGCATATTAATAAGTGATATAGAATATAAAATTTCTGCGTACGCAGATGATATACTTCTTCATATTTTTAACCCTGTTCAATCTATACCTGCTGTCTTTCACATTATCTCCCAAGTCGAAGCAATCTCGAATTATAAGTTAAATATTGGAAAAACTGAAGTTTTTCCTCTCAACAAACATACAATGAAAACCGATATCGTACATCTGTGATTACAATGGAACACCGAAAAATTTAAATACCTAGGGTTTTACCTGCACTCTTCCCACCATATCATGAAAAAAACTTAATTTAAATGTTCTAATTAAAACATTAACAGTAGACCTTGGACGTTGGTCAAAACTACCTCTTTTCTATACAGGGACGTATAAGTATAATAAAAATGAATGTTCTATCTCGTGTTTTATACCCCCTACAAATGTTTAATGGGGCTCTTCCATTATCATGGTTTTCCCAGTTACAGAGAATCCTCAATAGTTTTATATGGCAGGGGACAAATGTCAGACAAAGTTATTATAAACTTACACGTCTAAAAATTGATGGAGGCCTTCAAGCTCCCAATTTCTATATATATTATTTAGCTATACACCTGACCAGGATTAGATACTGGGTGCAACCTCCTGTGAACAGTACAGAGTCTATATACTGTCCTTCCTGGGTTAGAATTGAATAAACACTCCGCTTTGAAAATGATATAGACCCCAAGGCCCTTCATTTTATCATTAGGAAGAACCTCCCTATATCCCTAAAAGAAACACCATTAAGCTCCTCACTTCAAACACAGCATCAATTAATTAATTTCCTCAAGATGGATGCATATAAGGACATTGCCCAGTCCCTGTTCTCCAACCCTAATCTTCTAATTTCAGCTAAAGTAATTAAATCTCACCTTTTTTGGCCTGACATGGGTGTTGTCAGGGTGAACCAGTTGGTTCATGACAAAAAACACCTCTCCTATAACGCTGCCAGTCACCTTTTTAGCTGGCATACTAGATACGTTTTTAAATATTTTCAGATATCTTACATGCTGACACACCATTTTGGACCGGGGGAGTGGAACGGTCCCTTTACTTCTGCTTTATTCCCCTTTATTAACTCTATCCCATCTTCTCATATAATATCCTATTCATATAAATTTATTTTAACAAAAGTTGCCACTTTGGAAGGTAAAAGGGTTTATTGGTGGGACAATGCCCTAACCCCGATTTCTCCTCTCAGGAACTGGTCCAACATTTGGAAGCACTTATATAAATATATTAAGTGGGATAGATACAGATTGATGCAATTTTATATTAACCATAATTTATTTTACACCCCATTTAAACTTCATCAAATGGGCAGGGTATCATCCAGTCGGTGCCCCAAATGTCACCATGTTTCGGCTGACCTGCTTCATATGCTTTGGTCGTGCGACAAAATCGCTCATTTTTGGCACAGTATTCAAATTCGCCTTGATCCGCTTTTGGCACTATCAGATTATTTTAACTCAGAAATTTGTATCTTGGGTGACTACGCATGTTTACAAGGGAGTCAACAGACAGCGCATATGGCTCTAATATCAAGCTTTGCTAAGAAAGTTATTTTGAGACATTGGCAGGAACCAAGCACTCCCGCCTATATGGAATGGTATAAGGAGATTATGTTTGCCTTGCAAGCAGAGCTCATCCTTGCTGGAGTTAATAATAGGATAGAAAATTATAAACTAAAATGGGAATCATTGTATACCCTTTTAGTGATTCAGTAGTTTCTAGTTATTTTCATTTTCTCGCTTATGGACATACACGTAACATGGTATTCTATTTTCTTCATAACCTTCCTTAGGTGTTAATAATGTTGTAGACTGGGGTGAGACGAGTGGGAGGGGTTAAGTGGGTGGGATACAGACAATGAGTGAGAGGGGGTAAGTGGGTGGGATACAGACAATGATATTATGTTTCAGGACTTATAATATAATCCTTATCTATGTACTACATGTTACGTTCAAGTATCTGTACTTTTCAAGGACTACTTTTCTGTCTAACGCATCAACTTGTTGTCTGTATTGATGGTTATTGTTGTTGTAAAAACGTTTAACCAATAAAGCTTACTAAATGACAAAAAAAAGACCATAAATATACAAATACTGTACACAGTCAAATATGTCCATCCACTGAAGCAGGTAGATTGACAATTAACAATATAGTGTATGGTAGAATGTTGTTAAGGATAGAAATCCATAACTAGAATGGAGTTGTTATGCTGCAGTAGCTATGTCATCACAGCTGTTAGAAAATGGGCAGTCTGAAATGGACATTCTGATTGGATGAAAGCACCCACCAGCTGGTCGGGTATGGGGCAACAGAAACTGGGAAAGAAGGAGTCCCAGTTTCTGTTTGCCTCATTTCATTCCTTCATTACTGTGCCATAGAACGTTTAAAAAAAAAAATCTGCCATGTTTTTCTTCTCCCTTAGTGAGTGAGAGAACCCTTCCCCACTCAAACTGTCACTGGGTGAAATGAAACTCATATATAAATGCAGAGTTACTAATAAAAATTGTAAATCATACTGTCGATGTTCTCTTCAGGAGTTGGCTTAGTTTCTGCTTGCAATCGCTTGTTCACTTATCCCAACTGCCACCGCCAAGCAATCAAATGCTTAATGCACACTCCCACTGCCAATGACAAGTTGAAAGATCATACAGGCACGGTGAAAAGGATGAGGGAGATAGTGCGCACTATGGTCTCTTTGTGAGTGTGTGTTTCTTTTTTTTACGTTAAACGATCGAACTACGTTCCCCCCCGCATACTTAAACGTCTCACTGTCACGGACTGTGCATCTTAACATCTTCAATTTAAAAAAAAACTGTCCATGGAGTACTCTGGCTGCTTGTTCCCAAGCTGGCGGTTCTCTGTGTTGTAAGGGGGTGAAATTACGAATGGTACACACTGCTTCTGGATGGGAAAGCAGGACATGCAACACTGGTGGGGTCTCTTTACTTCCTATTGCTTCCCACCTGCAGGGGGAAATAAAATTAAGCTTGTGCAGTTACTTTTTTCAACCGCGCGTCTGTGGATTCAGTTTCCATCAGTGGCTTTACCAGATCGTGTTAAAGTTCTAACACTAACTCCAGTGAGAATATCGCTCTCAGTGCTTCCATTACAAGCACAAAGCAGAAGCCACCATCAATATTTCAATTTGGCTTTGTGAAAGAGCTCTTTTGTCATGCGATCGCGATTGGGGAGGGGACATGAAAGCAGCTCTGAGGTAGGTGCTCATTAGTGAGAACGAAAAGCCCTAAAATACAATGGGCCAGATATTCAGAAGGGTTGTGCCATGCGCAAGTCCGAAATTGCTCCATTCTGCGATATTCAGCAGGAGGCAGTTGCACCACTGAAAACATGCTGAGCAACAGTGCAATGCAAATGAATGCATGCTGAACTGGAGGGGGAGGAACCATGCAAAAACTGCACAGCCCGATATTAAGCCGGGCTGTGCAGAGTTATGCAGGCGCAACCTCCAACCTGCGCCTGCACAACTTTGAGCCAAAAAAAAAAAGGATTAAGTCGAGGGCCACCCACAGGTGAGCTGCCGTATTGCAGGGCGCAACACAGCAGCTGCCACCTGTGGCTGGCCCTCAACCTACTCCCTGTGCCCCCCCTGCAGCCCGATCACAGGCAGAAGTGTAAAAGACCCCCACCTGCCGACTGGCCCAATCGGGCAAAAGCTGAAATAATTCCCCCACCAGCTCATCGTGGGCAGCAAAGTGTCCCTCCCAGCGTATCCTGTGTGGTCCAGTGAACCGATAAGCCTGATCGTGGGCAGCAAATGTCTAAATACAAGCCCCGAACATATCCCTGGTGGTCCAGTGGACCGATAAGCCTGATCGTGGGCAGAAAATGCTCAATACAACCTCCTCTCGACATATTTCTAGGATTAGTGGACTCGATAAGCCCGACGCGGGCTGGAGCTTGTATAAGCACACATTCCTCGAACACATCCCTGGTTATCTAGTGTCCCCCACCCCACCCACCCACCCATGAAGCTCCACCACCCCGCCCCCCTGCAGCCGGCGGGCGGCAGCATCCCACCCGCCTGCGCCCAGCCACCAGACATGCCTGATAGAGTATAAGAGCCAATGGGCATGCAGCTTCATACTGTTAAGGAGTCCAGATTTGTGAATGAATTGACAAATCTGACTGTTCTAGAAGGTGCTGGCTGCACGCCCATTGGCTCTTGCTCTGCACCATGGGTGCAGCCCTACTGGGCAGTCAGTCGGCCGGCAGCGGGCAGCAGGTGGGTGGGATGCGCCGCCGCTGGCTGCGGGGGGCGGGTGGATGGGGCTCGTGGGTGGGTGGGGTGGGGGGACACTAGGTCACCAGGGATGTGTTCAGGGGTGTGTGTGCTATACAACTCCAGCCTGCAATCGGGCTTATCGGTCCACTGACCACCAGAGATATGTTCAGGGAGAGAGGGGTTGTATTTAGACATTTGCTGCCCGCGATCGAGCTTATCGGTCCACTGGACCACCAGGGATATGTTCGGGAGGAGGGGGGTTGTATTTAGACATTTGCTGCCCGCGATCAGGCTTATCGGTCCACTGGACCACCAGGGATATGTTCGGGAGGAGAGGGGGTTGTATTTAGACATTTGCTGCCCGCGATCGAGCTTATCGGTCCACTGGACCACCAGGGATATGTTCTGGAGGAGGGGGGTTGTATTTAGACATTTGCTGCCCGTGATCAGGCTTATCGGTCCACTGGATCACCAGGGATATGTTCGGGAGGAGGGGGGTTGTATTTAGACATTTGCTGCCCGTGATCGGGCTTATCGGTCCACTGGACCACCAGGGATATGTTCGGGAGATGGGGGTTGTATTTAGACATTTGCCGCCCTGCGATCAGGCTTATCGGTCCACTGACCACCAGGGATATGTTCGGCAGGGAGGGGTTGAAACTAATGCTGCCCAGCGATGGGCTTATCGGTCCACTGGACTGCCAGGGTTATGTTCAGGGGAGACACATTGCTACCGCAATCGGGTTGGTGGTAGAGAAGTTTAAGCTATGCCTGCAATCAGGCCAGTGCTGGGGAGTGGGGGGATTTTTCACTCTTTTGCCCGCGATAGGGCTGCAGAAGTGGGTCCCCGATGGCTGCACCCTGGCAGAAGGCGTAGTAAGTCCTCAGGATCGCGCACCTGTGACAAATGCACGATGCAAATGGAGCCATAATCAGATGCAAATGGCCCCCATGGGCCTTGCATGAATTATGGCCCCATTTGCATGTCACCTTTTGAATATCAGAAATTTCCGCATGGCACAATGGTACTTGCGCCACCGCAAGTTGAATGCACCACTCTGACCACTTGCGGTGGTGCAAGTTCCTCTGAGCCATGCACAGTGGCTGTGGCTGGGGGGTGATATTCAAAGGAGTTGCTCAAGGGCGCAACTCCTTTGAATATCACTCTGGCCACACCCCTGCACAACTATTTTGTGCAGCGCAAGGGCTTGCGCCTCAAAATAGCGCAGTTTGAATATCTGGCCCAGTGTGTTTAACTTATACAAGGAAAGTCTCTATCTAAAAAAACAAAAAAACACACACACACATATCTATTGTAATGCAGGTGGAGGAACTATTTTATTAAAAAAATGTATTTTAAACTATTTTTTATTTACGCTTTTTATAAAACTTACTTTCTTTTACAGTGCCAATTTTCTAAGCGAAATAATACCCTCCAGAGTGGGCGGTATTGGGGAATACCGGACCTTCCAGGCGCTATAAGGTCCCCACCTGCAGTGTTGGGCCTTAACCCACCCTAGGCGGTCCGGTACTCCAATACCGCCCACCCTGTGGGGTATTATTGCTTACTTATGCTGCAGCATAACAACTTGGAATGCTGCCACATAGTTGCTTTTCTCAATCCAGTTAAGCTGGAAGTTGCTGGGTTTTTTTTTTTTCAATTGAACTTGCAGAAACATCTGCAGCACACTGTCAGTTAAAAAAAAGAAAATGTTAAAATGTCTATTCTCTGTTGTCTTCTCCAGTTGGTTTTGTGTGATTTTCTATGCTGTGACTGCCCATACACTTTAAAAGATTGTGTATGAGCAGTCATACACAAACAAGGAAATTCTTGTATCTTGAGGTTCCCTTGGTAACAGAGTACCTCTCGAGCTGTGCTCTTGAGGTTATCTGTTACCAAGGAAATCTCTCAATACATGAATATCCTTGTTATGTATGAATACTCATACACAATCCTCTATGAGCTAATGTTTCAAAGCATATTTATAACTAATAACTGTACTACATGTATCAAACAAAGACAGAGGCAGAGAATTGTAAAAAGATGGCAGCTTGTAAAACAGTGTTATAACAGACGTATGACCAGATTAATCTGTCAATTTCTTTTGTTAGTGTAGTTATGATTTTCTTTATAGTTCTGCTGTTTTCAAGTGGATGCAAAACATGGCTTCCCAGTCACATGTTCAGGCCAGTCTTGTGAGAAATACTGCTAAATGTTCAGTGTAAGTTTCTCACAAGTTCATTTGAGCTACAGACCCTGGCAGATGTGAGGGTGCAGTTTTAAACACCTCAAGACATCCTGCAAAACAAGGACATAATGTTGGATAAGGGATGTTTTAGCTGTGAAGAGAGGCTATTTGGTTTGAATGGTGTAATACACCCAAAATCACACACACACACACACATATACACTCATTTGGGGTGGGGGGGGACTGTCACTCATAGGATGAGGCCACTCCCTGCAACCAAAGGAAATAAATTATGGAGCTGATGGTCAATTCTCTCTTTCTTGGACATTCAATATCTGCATTAGGGGTCCCTACTGCAGGTAGAAGTACAGCATAGGAAAAGTGTCTTCTATAGGTAGCAGGAGGTAAATAGGTTTTAGGTAAGAAAAGTTCTGATTTTTCTATGCATCAACTGCCTGTGTAACTTGCTTTATTTTTAGTTTCCTAGTAGACTTGTAAACCTTTTGTCGGACTGTATATATATCCTGTTTGTAAATACTTGTAGCTCTTCTACTAAAGAATCCATTTGTGATAGAACTGTTGACTGCTTGTTTATTCAAAAGGGTAATTTTCTATATCTGCTGGACTGTTTGCAGTTCATCTCCAAATGGCACTCTACCAACAGTTATTTTGTTGACTTTCCTGACCTTGAGTAAGCAAGAGGGTGGTTTCCTGGTTCCATGTTAAAATCAAGTGGTGGCAAAGGATTTCAGGTCCCTGACAGAGAACTGCCCTGTAAGCGAGGGGCCCACGGGACCTTTTGTGTCACAACTCATGACAGTGGTGAGGGATCTCTGTCAGAATTGATGTGATCGGTGGGATCTTTGTCACACTGGTGGCAGTGTGGTGCAGATCAGTTCACAGACTGAAAGCTAGAGATGGGTTCTTTGTCACCACTGGTGGCAGCATGGAGCAGATCAGTTCACAGACTGAAAGCTAGAGATGGGTTCTTTGTCACCACTGGTGGCTGCGTGGAGCAGATCAGTTCACAGACTGAAAGCTAGAGATGGGTTCTTTGTCACCACTGGTGGCAGCGTGGAGCAGATCAGTTCACAGACTGAAAACTAAATATGGGATCTTTGTCACCACTGGTGGCAGCGTGGTGCAGATCAGTTCACAGACTGAAAGCTAGAGATGGGATCTTTGTCACCACTGGTGGCAGCATGGTACAGATCAGTTTACACACTGAAAGCTAGAGATGGGTTCTTTGTCACCACCGGTGGCAGCGTGGTACAGATCAGTTCACAGACTGAAAGCTAGAGATGGGCTCTTTTTCACCACTGGTGGCAGTGTGGTGCAGATCAGTTCACAGACTGAAAGCTAGAGATGGGTTCTGTGTCACAACGGTGGCAGTGTGCCGGTGCAGATCAGTTCACAGACTGAGAACTAGAAGCTGTGCACAGTGTGCTTTCCTATGAGACAGAAACTCTGGGAGATCAGTAAAAGCCTTACATTGTGCACAGAGTGACAGAATGCCATCAGAAATATACCTTAACAATCGCAAAACCGGATATACAAAAGGTTAGCAATCTGTGTCACATTTAATGTACAGCAGCGTCATGAGCTGTGCACAGACAGGGGGATTGTCTGTGATGCCCTGAGTAAAAATGGACTCATGGAAGCCCTGTCAGTGCATGACCAAATGCAATGGGGGGGGGCAGACGGTCTCTGTGGTGCCTGTCCAAATACCTGGGCAGCAGGGGGCTGCTGAGGAAGGTGACCAAGGTAGTGAGACTGACGTCACAGCATTTGAGTCAGAGGGGCATCTCGTAAATTGGGCTGAGGGAACTTCACAACCATCCCAAACCTGAAGTAACAGCCAGTGTAGCAGAGGCTCAAAATCAGCTGGAGCTCCTGAGGATGGAGCTTGCACTAAGGGGGTTGAACTGCAGAGGGCAAGGCTTTAAGCTAAAAGTAAGAAAGTACGACTGGAGGCAGAGGAAAGAGAGAAGGTTCTCTAAAACATAAAATCTCGATACTGGAGGAAGAAAGGAGGCTCAACAGCATGAAATGCTGATGCAGGCAAAAAAAGAGTGTAAATGACCAGAATGAGAGAAAGAGTGACAGCACGAGACTGATATGGTGAAACTGCACTAGCAAACATCACAGCAGACCATAAGTAATGGTGTAGGGGGATCCACCCCATGAAGCCACTGTTAACTCTAAAATGTTTTCTCAATATTGGGAGGGAGATGATCTGTTTTTTTTTTTTTTTAAATCATTGGCAAGGATATGTGTTCAGTTTACATTGGACAGGGCTGTGTGACTGACTCACCTCATGCCACTGCTTATTGGTCATCCTTTACATATATTTGCTAGAATGGATGACAATGACTGCATGAACTATAAAAAAGTTAAAAGAGTATTACTGAAATTTTTTGAACTGACTCCTGAGTCTTAAAGGTGGAAATTAAAGAAAGGGTGCAGGAGACAACTATGTAGAACTGCATGCCCAAATGTGTGCCTATCTAGAGCACTGGGTGGGTGGGGTTAAAGATAGGACTGTAGAGCAAATAAGAGTTGATTGTAAGGGAACAATTTCTTAAAATAGTACCTGATGACCTGCGCATATGGCTACTGTACTGGGCATGCAACTCTGCAAAGGAGGCAGCAAAAAGTGCTGATTTGTATGTTGCCAGTGGACTACATCTGTAGTGCAAGAACAGCTGGGGTTTGCCAGCACAAGGTTTTAAGGAGACCCATGGAGGGAAGCATATAGAGAACCAGTCTGCACCTGAGCCCCAAACAGAACCCAACAGTGCTAAGGGGAACAAGGAGCTGGGGGCAAAGGCATGCTGGATTTGCCAGAAAGTGGAGCATCTATCCTATGACTGCCCTAAAAACATGAACAAAGGGAAATGGCCTGGGGGAAGGGGGTGACCAAGACAGTACTCAGCACTTGGTAGTGCTGCCAAACTCCACCAAGCATATGCACCCAATTCTAGTTAGTGAGACAGCGATACAGGGATTGAGGGACACTGGCTCCTCCATCTCCATCGTGAGACATGATCTGATTCAGGCAGAGCAGATTCTGCTGGGATAGTTTTCCAAGATTTGGGGAGTCACAGGTCCAGTGGTCCAAGCGACAAACACTCTGGTCTTCCTAAGCTGGAAAGGTGGCCATGTATACAGGTGGATGTAGATGTGATCATGGGAAATAATTTTGACCACAGGGAAAACCTAATATGTGTTGCTACCCTTAGCTAGGCAAAGGGACAAGCATCTGAGGGAGAGGAAGGGGGTCATGCAGCCTGTGCAGACCCTTCCCTCAGCAGCTGAAAAAAGAAGTTAGTGTGGGTGAGGGGTGAGCTAGCAGTAGCAATTCTGAGCCCCAGCTGCAAACAGAGGATGTCTGAAAAGGGGGCAGATTTCCCCCTAAAGGGGAGTTGGAGTGGGTCAGATGGGAGGAGCTGGGCAGTGCTCAGCTGGCTGATCCTATCCTTCAGAAGCTGAGAGAGCAAATAATGCTGAGGACTCTCAGGGAGCAAAACATCAGCTTACTGGAAAAATGGGCTTTGTACAAGGAGGTACACCACGGGGGCTGAAGGGAGAGGTATCTCATTGTGCTAGTAGTCCCCAGGGACTACTGCAAGCAGCTTTTGGCCCTGGCACATGACATCCCTTCTTCAAGCCACTTGAGTACAAACCACACAGAAAGGCAACTCACCGACAATGTATTTTGGCCAAGCATGTACTCAGCTGTGGCAGATTACTGTAGGATTTGTCCATAGTGCCAGGAGGTGGAAAGGTAGGGGACAAGGCTAAAGGTGGCTTTGGTGCCCCTGCCTATTATTGATGAACCCTGAAAGAGGGTAGCCATGGACACGGTGGGTTTCCTGAGCACCACAAGTTATGTGGGAAAAAGATACATACTGGCTATCATGGACTACTCAACCAGGTACCCTGAGGCAGTAGCCATGTCCTCCATTGAGGCAGAGAAAGCGACTGATGAGCTTCTGGGAATCTTTAACCAAGTGGGATTTCCCCAGGAGATTTTGTCAAACTAGGGGACAGATTTCCTCTTGTCCTTAATGACTAGTTTGTGGGAGAAGTGCAGGGTGAAACAGGTATATGCTTCACCCTATTACCCCAAGACAGGGCGTAAATTAGTGTTGGAGACTTGATTAGTGGCCTTCACTAATCAAAGTAAAAAACGATTAGCAGTTGACAGAAGTTGATTAGCAATTAGAAAAAATTGATATTTTTAGGATCGTGGATATGGTGTTCTATCCACACTTGTTGGCATGTCCCTTTCCCTTTAAATCTTGCCGGCAGGTCTTCAAGCTGGCTCCTCCCACCCACCTGGGTGATATAACACTCGGCTCCACCCCATGATGCCAAGTCTTCCTTTCTACTGGAAGATTCGGGTTCCCTCCTTATCGTTCCCACGTTGAATAGGCCCTGGCACTCCAAAACTCTGTTTTACCGCCAATTAAGATTATCCGAATCTCACCTAGTAAATTTAAAATCGCTACTGCAATGGAGGACAAGTCCTCGCCTGGGTTCTGCCGTTGTCCTTGCAGGCAGAAAATATCTCAGACAGACCCACATGCCATGTGCATGTACAGTCTGGGTCATGATCATGATACTCAGGCCTGCGACCTTTGTCATTCCTTTCATCCAAACATTTTGGTTGACTGCCTTGCATGTCTCCGGCTTGGAAGTCCGGAAAAACAGCACCCGCCAGTCAAATCGAAGGATGCCCGCCACACGATCTCAATGGCCATGGGGTTCACGGAACAGTTGGAACAGCTGAAGGCCTTCAAAGAAGAAGTGGCTCACGCCGCTGAACTCTCATCTTCACCCTCAGTTTTTGTTCTACTTTGACTGGGCTTATCTTTCTCTGGTTCTTTCATATATAGAAACATATAAACATAGAATTTGATGGCAGATAAGGACCGCTTGGCCCACCCAGTCTGCCCATTTCCCTACCTACTGGATAAGCTGCAGATCCTAGTTAACCAGCAGCCTACTTCTTCTTACCCCCACCCCCCAGAATTGCCTTATGACTGTCCCATGCATGCTTGAATTCCACCACTGATTTTGACTCACAACTTTCCCTCCGAAGGCCGCTCCATGCATCCACAACCCTCTCTGTGAAAAATACTTCCTTAAATTACCCTCTGAGCTGCCCTCTATCTTCAAATTGTGCCTCTTGTTCTTGCACACCTCTTTTTTTGAAAGATGCTACCTCTTGGACTTTGTTGATTCCTTGAGGTACTTGAAAGTTTCTATCATGTCCCCTCTCCTCCTTTCCTCGAGGCTATACATATTAAGCTCCTCAAGTCTCTCTTCATATGTCTTCTGGTGCAGACCCTGCACCATTTTAGCTGCCCTCCTCTGGACAGCTTCCATCCTATGTCTTTTGTGGAGATTGGGTCTCCAGAACTGCACACAGTACTCCAGATGGGGTCTCACCAGCTGTCTGTACAGAGGGATAATGACTTCCTGTTTTCTACTGGTGATGCCTCCCTATGCATCCCAGTATCCCCCAGCCTCCTTGCTGCCCTCTCACATTGCTTGCCCACCTTTAGGTCATCTGATATGACTACCCCAGGTCCCTTTCCATTTTTGTTGTTGTTAGTATCTCACTCCCCATTGTGTACTCTTCCCCTGGGTTTTTGTTTCCCAGGTGCATTACCTTGCATTTCTTAGCATTGAATCTAAGCTGCCATACATTTGACCATTCCTCTAACCTTGCCAAGTCCCTTCTCATCCTTTCCACCCCACCCTGTGCATCAACTCTGTTGCAGATCTTAGTGTCATCTGCATATAGTGTGTACAATCCCTTCTCACCCATGGGGAAGGACCTGGCCCTCATATCTCCAGATCCCATAAAAAGGAAGCCAAGGAATTGAGAGAATCCACATCACATTGATGTCTCTCTTGGGACAGAGAGTGACCTTGGTCCCAGGAGTCTCATGCTTTGACTTCTGTCGATGTTGCTGCCTCGGCCGCCAATCTCTTGGTGATCCTGTCAGGTCAGCAGGCTCAGACGTGGGATGATGAGCACATTGAGATTGTTCTCAACCCTGTCGACCGATGAGGCCAACAACTCCTTGTTTAGGACTCTGGTCCTATTGGGCCTCACCAATGAGGCAACCCAACTTGCTGGGAAGCTCCCAGCTGTGGTCGTCCCCGACCTGGAGGAGCCGAGGTTCTCCCCAACTTCTCCTGAACGTCCCCATTGGTCCCACTGATGGTCAGTGTCCAGGACTGGGACAGCCTTAACCAAAAGGCAGAGGAAGTCACATAAGTGGCATTGTAAGAAGCGGTGCCGCCGCCACTCGTCCTCTTCCTCCTCACATGAGGGGAGGCTCCGATGCAAGCTGCATCAGTGCTTCAAGGACCTGTTGTGGCAACAGCTAGTTATGTCCGGGTCAAAATCAATCCTTTCTACCCCAACCATTACCTGGCTGTCACCCTCTAGGCCATCGCTGACCACTCTGGAGTCGGTTGTCACCGCCACTTTGCCCATAGAGCTGGTGGCACCTCTCCTGACTCAGCCAAATCAGGTCTCTCCACCTATCTTGGTGGAGCTGCCACTGAAGCAGCCTCCCTTAAGGGCTCCTCCCAAGGTGTCTTGGCCTGGTTCAGTCCTCCCGCATAGGCTGCCTGTCACCCTCACTCCCAACCGCCTGCGGTGGGTCCAGAATGACTCCAGAGGTGGACTGCTTTATCTGGAATCTTCAGAGTGTGAGCTGGAATCTTGTTCTCCCGATGATGATACCTTGAGTCTTTCCACTGAGGAGGGTCCCACCTCTTTCATGGGCATCCTCTGCCTCATCTCTAAATCCACGGGGATGAAGTTGGAACCCGTTGAGAAATGGGTAGACTATCCCTTAACTGATATCCCCAGAAAAGGGGATTCCCTGACAGAGGCCTTCTGAGTGGCCAAAACTATTGTCAGCCCAGCGCTGGAGCTTTGGCAGCACCCAGCCTCCTGCCCCATGCCTTCCGCCAGCATGGCTCGCAGATATGCAGTGCCCACCGGCTCCCTTTCAGGTTCACACAGCACCCATCGGCCGAGGGAGCGGTGACCGAGTCTGTGTTTAGGCAGTTGGGGAATTCAGGGGACACAGACAGACCACTGGATAAAGAGTCCAAGAAGCTGGAATATTCTGCCTGTAAAGTCTAGGCTGCCTCATCGCTCAGTCTCTATCAGGCAAGCTCAGCCATGATCATGGCACACTTTTCTCATGCCCTGTTGGGCTCTTTGGATGAGGTGCTCCTTCACCTCCCTGCGGACCTTCAGACCACAGTCAAGCAGATCTGAGACCAGGGTCAGGCTGTTGCCAGAAAACAACTCCAAACAGTCTTGGATATCGGGGACTACTGTGTCCTTTCAGTCGCGGCCACGGTTCCCATGCACTGCAGATCTTGGTTGTGGGTCTTGATTTTCACAGCCAACCTCCAGCACAGGTTGGCAGATGTCTCATTCCCTGGTACTGACTTATTTCGGCCCAGGAGTGGATAGTCATCTCAAACTCATCGAGAAGTCCAACACCACATTGGACTCCACTATGTCTGCCCAAAAGGAATCCCAGAGTTCCAAAAAGCAGAAGGAAAAGCCTTTTCGGCCTTCTGCCCCTGCAGCCAAGCAGACCCAGTTTCAATCTGGGCAACAGCAGCAGGCCCAGTCTTGGCACCCTCGGCCCAAGCCAGGAGCTCAGTCAGACAGCAAACCAGGGGGAGGAGGGTCCAGGTGTTCACACTACCAGATCCTCCGCATCCAGGCCTGCTCAGTGACGGGATGGGGGTGTCCAGCCCCTGTACCCATCACAGCCACTCTGGATCTTCCCGTGGGGGACCAGCTCCACCACTTCTGGTTTCTGGAGATGGTCAGTCAGGGACTGCCTATGGAGTTTGATCTGTACCCACCAAGCCGAGCCCACGCTCCTCAGGAGAAAAGGGTATCCATACACTCTTGGTCGGCTCTTCGAGACAACGTTGCCCAACTCCTCCCCAAGGAGGTAGTGGTCCGAATCACAGATCCTCCAGTCAGCCAAGGGTTCATTTCCAGGTACTTCCTGGTCTTGAAATGGACATGGGGGCTGGTGCCTCATTTTGGACCTACATGTCCTGAATCAGTATCTCAGGTTGAGCACCTTTCAGATGGTAACTCTGTCTCAGATCATACCATCTCTCAAGCAGAACATGTTGTTCTGCTCCCTAAATCTTCAGGATGCATTCTTCCATGTTCCGATCCATCCATCCTTCACACCGAAGATTCCTCCATTTCCCAGTGGAGGGAACCCTTTACGAGTTCCAAGCTATGCCTTTCGGTCTGTCATTGGCTTCCTGGGTCTTCACCAAATGCATTGCAGTGGTGGCAGCCCATCTTCAGCATCAAGGGGTCAGGGTATACCTTTATCTCAATGATTGGCTCATAGTGGGTCCCTCCAGGTTGGAGGCAGAGAGGTCCAGGGATCTGGTCCTCAAGACCTGTGTCAGCCTTGGCCTCCTGATCAATAAGGCCAAGTCGGAAATCATGCCATCACAGTTGATCTACTTCATCGGGGCAGAGCTCGACTCTTGCCACACCAGAGGTTCTTTCCTCCTTTGCCCAGTCATTTCTGGTTGGGCAATTGCACCCTGCCTGGGACTTCCTGCATCTTCTGGGTTACATGGCGGCCTGCACCACCATGCCACCATGGTCCTTTGGGCCCGGTGGCATATGCACCCCATTCAATGGAATCTGGCCAGCCAGTGGTCACAGCATCTGGGTCATCTTGACCAGCTGGTCACAGTAACCCAGAAGCTATGGGATGCTTTCCAGTGGTGGACCATCCTGGAACATCAGTAGGGAGGGATCCCATTTGTCCACCCCAAACCGATGGTCATCCTCATGACTGATGCCTCTGTCATGGGCTGGGGAGCCCACATGGCAAGTCACAGGGTCCAGGGGCTCTGGAACCCTGAGGAATCCCGATGTCACATCAACCTGCTGGAGCTCCAAGCAGTGCGGCTGGAGCTGACTGCATTAGCTCAGTTTCTGTGAGTTCAAGTGGTCCAGGTTCAGATGGACAACGCCATGACCATGCACTATCTCAACAAGCAGGGTGGCACGCACTCCCGGCCTCTGTGCAAGAAAGCGCTCCCCATCTGGACACTCGTAAGCCATCTGAAGCTGGATCTCCTTGCCATCCATGTGGCAGGAGCCTCAAATCGACTGGTGGACACCCTCAGCCAAGTGGGTGAGGCATCCCACAAGTGGTCCCTTCATCTGGAGGTAGTTCGCAGTCTGTTGTCCCAGTGGGGCACCCCTCAGATGGATCTGTTCACCTCCAGGGAGAACGCAAAGCTGAGGCTGTTTCATGCTTGCCCCCTTAGCTGGGCTTGCTGCAGGGGGGGTGCCTTCTTGAGGCAATGGACCCCGGGCCTCTTCTGCACCTTTCCTCCATTTCCCTTGATTCACAAAGTGCTTCTCAAGGTGAGGGTGGACACGGTGAAGGTGATACTGGTAGCCTCAGATTGGTGACGCCAGTTCTGGTATCCAGATCTCCTCAGCGCTGGGCTCCCAAGGCAACTTCCAGCATACCCAGACCTGATATCAGTCAAGTCAGTTGCCCCATTACTTATGGGCAACAACCCAAGAAGCCTTGAGTCATAGCCCCCTTGCTTTCTTCCTCCTTTACTTTTTTTTATATTTATTTTCTAAAGGCAGTTAGTCGAATTTGCCCTTTATGGGCAACAAGAACAATGCCTTGTTAACCTCCTTACTGTCTTCCACTTCACCTCCTTTACTTTTTTTATTTTCTGTAGGCACTAGACAGTCAGAATTGTTCTCCTTCACTTATGGGCAACAACTGCCTCATAGCCCCCCATGCTCTCTTCCTCCTTTACTTTTTTTTTTCTGTAGACGCTGCTAGTTATTCACACTTGCCCTTCTTATGGGCAACAATAAAAAGCCTCGTAGGTAGTCCCCTTTGCTCTCTTCCTCCATTACTGGTGACTTTTATATTTTTTTAATCAATTGTCATTTCAGTTAGTTACACTTTTCTTCTGCCAGTGCTCTTTACATTTTCTAGGCAGTAGAAAGCCCAACTCTTGCTCTCCTCTTTTATTTTCCTGCTGCTAGTTCCCAGTGGTCAGGGGGCTATCCCTTACTGTGGGATTTTAATGTCCACAGCAGTTTGAATAGCAGACAGAAAGTCCCCTCCCCCCAAGTCTCTGTTTTGTTTCACTGAGTTAGTTCTTTTGATTGTAATATTTTTATACTATACTCCTCCTTACTTATTTTTTGGGAGTTTTTTGTTGTTCATATACACACACACACACACACACACACACACACACACACAGAGCAAACTCTTCATATTTTGCTACCCTATGCCCAATTCTGTTAGGGAACACAAAAAGCCCAACCCGCTGGCCCTCTCTCAATATTTACCCTGCCTACAGTACACTCCTTAGTTATTTTAGCATCTTTTGTGTAAAATGAGAAATGTGTGTAGTTTTGCGCTGTGACAGGAAGATTTGTCAGATATTCAGCAGTCTGCATGCTCATCTGTAGCTGTGAATGAATCCTTCACTCTGCCACAATGCCTCCGCTCCACCACAGCTCTCGTCTTCCCCTCCTGTGTTTCACTCTCACCCTTCTTCCTTAGTTAACTGCTGCTCTAAACTAAAACTTCAGTAAAAAAGCAATATTTTTTTCTTTTTGCATGCAGTCAGGCAGCAAACATGTACGTTATTGTAGTAGTAGGCAGTGGTCTCGGTCCCTTAGGACTGAAATATGGATGACCAACTGCGATGAACAAGAATGGGTGTTGCACATAAAAGATCCCTTCTCTACAAAACCAGACAATGAATGAAGGACTGAGCATGACACACATCTCCGATCTGCCCATAAAATCACTGGCACAGCAAATGGGCTTCACTTACTGTTGTAAGCCTCTTCGCTGATTTGGTCCCAGATCTGCCAGTCGGACAATGGCCTCCTTCTCTGTTCCCTCACAGATGCCGCTCGCTCCCGTCCAGTAGGTGCCCACTCAAGAATTGAGATCACGTGAGCATCGCTTCAGTGGGTCAGATGACCAGTGGTGCAGCCGAAGCAGTGATCACCCTACTGATGGAAGCTGGTACTGCAACAGAAATGAAGTTAACATTTTTAAAAGCAGTACTAGCCCGTGGGCAAGTAGCACATAAAAAAATGCTTGTCCTTACAATTTAACTGTTATCCCAGGACATTTGGGCTATAGGATTTGTTGATCCCTGCTGGAACTAGGCATGGGAACTCATTGTCCCTAGTGGAGCAACACTGGATTGAGGGTTGAGGGAGTGGAGGAAGAGAGGGACAACCCACCAGTGACAGTAGCTTGGCAGGGTGAGGTAATGTAGTATGGACAGACTTGATGGACCCTGCTCTCCTTCTGATGCCAGATTCTATGTTTCTGTGTTATGAATCATCCCACAATGAATTTACATTTACTAGCAACAATGAGTACAAGGCACATTTTTCTTGAAAGAGTTGTAATATTTATCCAACTTTGATCATAAATAACACTTGCGTTGTCTTCTGTTTTTGATGCACAGGCTACAACATCCCATTGGAGCAATTGTTGCTGTTTCCAAAGGATGAAGAGCTCCCATTTAGTGATGTAAAGGGGGAAGAGACTGCACAGCAGAAGGATCATCTTGAAGTCACTCCCACCAGTAAGTGTAGTAGACGACTAGATAATATGCTTAAATGGAAACACAGAAACATAGAATTTGACAGCAGCAAAGGACCCCTTGGCCACCCAGTCTGCCCAGATGTATGTAATATTGGAATTTGTCCAACTATATTTGAGAGGTAGTTAGGAAAAAAAAGAAAACAGTCTAGCATTGGAATAGCACAATTTGGGATTACGAGTAGGCAATGATGATATCACAAAACTTGGCAGGAGTAATGCCAAGGGGTACTTTAAGAACAAACTTTTCAGTGTTATAGTAGATACTTGATTGACTTGAGAACTGGTGGACATTTTTAAGGCAGACTAGATGGACCTTCTCTGCTAGCAGGTTTCTATGAGTCTATGATGACAGAAGATTGGAGTCATTTAGTCATAATTCCAGGAGTGGTTGAGCAGGCAAATAGCAGTACTATAAACAATTTGTAATTGTACAAGGGCTCAAAAACTACTGATTCCTGATTGACTGGCTGGTGCGATTTACATGTAAATTGTGCTATCACCCAACGGGAAGAAGTGCCAGCTGCCAGCCAACAAAATTAGGAACCCCCTTTTTGAAATCGCTCCAACCCTCCTCCCCCCCGAAAGTCAAACAGAAAAAACACTGTATGCAGCATGTTCTATCAGTTCTTGTCAGACCAGGCACAACGTAGACAGCCATGGAGAACTGCAACATATTATCTCTTGACTTTTATGAAGAAAAAAGGGAGGCATGCCACAATAATAGCAGCCACTGATACGATTTCAAATATATTCATACCAAGTGCTGTAGTTCACAGCCCTAGCACCCTATGGCTATTATTTCTGGTGCAATAACAAATTCAGCAAAACAATTTAAGCCAAAAACTTTTTCTTTTTTCTTAACAAAAAAACAATACAGGGGGACATTGTATAATAACAATATCCCATTCAAGGGTGTGGGTAATGCCAAGATTTATCCACACCTGGTGTGGTTTACTCACTCGACCTGTGGCCTTGTGACCAAACCACACCAGGCATAGGTAAATCCTGTATAATACAATGGGGATGTGAAAATCCTGTAACCTCATTGGTCAAAACACATCACATGACCGTGATAAATCTTCCAGTATACCTACTGTAAAAGTTTTATATCACTATAAATACAAAAAAACAAGTTGAACATTGTATAATAGCAATATACCATGACAGAAAGTGTGTATATGGGTGGATTTACCACTTCTGGTGTGGTTAAGTCACTCGGCTGCACCTCATGACCGAACCACACCAGGCGTGGTAAATCCACCAATATACCCACTCTCTGTCATGGTATATTGCTTAAATCACCCATGCCCTGTCATGGTCTGTTGCTTAATTCTGATAACTTGGGCTTAGGAGGTGCACAGAAGAGGAAATTACTGTGTTCTACATGAGAAGATATGTAAAAGGGCTTCAGCAGATGATTGGCAAAACTGCTTGTCCCCTGCAAGACCAATGTGATCCACTTGTAATACCTCCTGCTCTCATTGCATGCAAGTAGGCAAATTGTATTCCAACACTGTAACATTTCTCTGTATTCGAACCCATTGTTCCCTACCCCAGGTCGCACCGGGAGATGAGCAACTTGCTGCTCAGATTGCCTTCCTGGTGAAACATTTCAATAAATAAAGTTTTGCAAAAATGATTGTTAATCGATCAGTTACTTCATTTTAAGTCTTGCTTGTCTATAAAAATGCTTAAGGCATTGTACTGCAGTATGTTACAATATAGTAACAGTTTGAGATCTGACAGTTAATTGCATGCAGTACACAGGGAGTAGTCTGTAACCCCTAGATGGCGCTATCCCAAGGGCTACTACCCCTGCCTGTTTGGTTAGTAGCAGGTTAAGGGGCCTGAGTTCTGAAACGGGTGCCTCCACCCAGAGGTCAGGGTTGATAGTGGTCAAGGTAACCTGGGCACAGCCCTCCAGGACACTGTAACCCCCCTCTTTCCCCTCTAGTGGCCTGAACACTGTACAATAATCACTTTCACAATACCCCTGGTACACCACACTGTTTGCACTTACCACCAGGGCTGGTTCCTCTGGCTCGACCCTGGGGACCCCCTGTAAAACAAGGTTATGCACAGCAAATAGCAACAGTACAGCACTTTGAGCACAAACTGGAATCACAGTCAGATTACACGCAGAAAAAGTTAGATCTGATTTACTCAGGGGACTTGAACAAGGGAGGGGCAAAATCAGGTTAATTAGCTTAAAGGTTATATCAGTCAAGCAGTTATGCATGTTCCCTACATGGTCACACTTCTGGTTACCCAGGTGGAGAAGAGATGGGCTAGCTAGGACTGTTGCCCGGGGTTGGTCAGTGTTGCAGCTGGTTGGGGCCCTGTGATGGAAAACACAACATGCACAGTACACAATATTTGTAATCTGGAGCCAGAGGGCTCAGTTCATAAAGGGAACAAAACAACAAGACAATCAGATGACACACTCAAATTAAACTGTTGTTACAGGAAGCTACCCTGGTATTTACTCACGATACCCAAGACTGGACACAGCCTGGACAAAAATCGAGACTGCAGGTGGTTGATCTGGAATGCCAGGGGAAGCAGGGCCCACACGAGTTGCAGAGGCATTGTTCCTGTTCAAGCGTGGAGCAGGGGGCTAATCCCCAGGCAGGTCTCTCATCGATGGCTTCTCCGTGCAGTGGGTAGTCTGGCTGAGCCAGTCTGGCAAGGCCCAGACCGCATGGAGACAAATTCGGTTGCAGTCCGTTTTGGGCTGGATACAGCTTCTAGCAAGCAGAACACTGTTCACACAGTGGGGAACTAACAACCCACTAGCAGCTCATAGCACATTTACATGTACGGGAATTCTATTGTACCAGGCAAAGCGCTCCCCAGTCACTATCCCAAAGTCTCTGCACACACTGGGAGCTTAGGGGAAGCTGGAACTCCTGACAGGCCGATTAAATTCAGCAAAATCTTCAGTCTTCTTCAGGTTGAGCCTGGCTCAATTCAGTAGCTTACTCTAGTCACACAAACTTGGATTTAGTCCAAAATAATTCTCTTCTCTCCTTCTCAGGAGCAGCAGGCAGACATGCAGGCCAAACTCTCAGCCCTTTCACAGTTTTCCTGTGCGAATCCACTCAGGATTGCTGCCCAAAATCACTTCAGCTCCTCCTTGTTCAGTTTCCAGTTTAGATCTAACTGAAAACTGCAAGCAGCCCGGAACTTCCCCAAGATCCAAAATATTTGGTTGGCTGATTAGGCTGTCAGTCAAAGCAAGAGCTCCCCCTTGAGTTGCAAAAAAGGCGAAAAAAGTTCAAACTACAGTTCCTACAGATTTTGAATTCAGACAGCTCCTGTAGTCCGGCTACATTTTAGGTCCCACTAGTACTGATTGGTCCAATTTGCAGTCCAGGACCAAGATAGTAGAGACAAACAAAACAGTCCTTGCTACAAAGAAAGCAGGTTGGACAAACTGCATTATCATTATCACTCTAAATGATTTTCAGTAAATAGTTACATCTTTTAACAGAGCTCCCTCTCAGATTACTTAAGCTGCAATCAGACAGCTCTTAAAGAGACAGTACATAGAGGCTATACAGACTCTGGTAATCACATTTAAACTGCTAAAACGCAGGACACCAGCCTGGCAGTGAGCATTTAGGCAAGCTCAAGGAAGACTTTTGGGAACCCCATTTGTAGGGGGTTTACAAGTCTATCTTGCACAGTGTAGCTGTAATTAATTTTATGTGGGAAAAACTGAGAGGCAGTTTATTTATTTATTTAGCTTTTGGTGACCGGCTAGGTACACTAGACAAGTTAATGCCTATTTTCAGGAATGACCTAGAGAGTACAGCAAGGATACAGATACAAGCAGAGTACATAACAATGAGTAGAGCTGAGTACATTGAATCAAGAGAAACAGGCTTAACATAGATACAATGAAGTATCATCAGAGAACACAAAATAAAACAGGAGTAAGTGCAAAACCAACAATCAACAAAATCAGGTGTTTCATAGAACAAGAGTTAATGAACATATCTGAGCTATAGACAGGGGAGATTTAACTTATGCCACAGCAACCCACATGAGTGAAGTAAATTATGAAAAAGCACGCAAATTTCAGTTTATTAGTATGGAGAAGGTTTTCACTAACATGAAAGGTGGCAACTATAGAAACAAGATTTTGGAAAAAAAATGAGCGTATTCTGAGACTAAAAGTGAACAAAAAAATAGGTCTGAATGGGTATACCATTGCAACAGTGACACTCTTACAGCAACGCTATTACAGCGTCAACAACCCACTGACACCTGCAGTGTCGACCAGGTTGCTGGAGTGATGACTGAGTCATCGACTCCAGAGTTTGGCCACTCTCCCCTGAGATCTGCCCCCCCCTTGGAGTTGGAATCATTAAGTCCAGGGGGATGGGGGCATAGCCCCCCCTGTATAAACACCAATTTGGTGCTGGTGAATTCTCCAGTCGGGGACCAAAGTTGGTGACGTCAGGGATGTCCGTGACCATGTGTTGCTTTAGGAGAGGTCACCTACATTCCTGTCATTGTGGCATGGTGGAACCATCCGAATGCTACTCTGGAACTAAAACCTTATCTGGAAGAAAGATAGCTGATTGGTACTGATTTTGATTTTTATAGTGGCTATCACAATTTGTAAATACTAAGTTCTAGCTATGTAGTCAAGTTGACTATTCTTTGATCCTCTAAGAATTTGATGACTGTTGCTTGAATATTATCAGAAAGACAGACAGCAAATTTGCACAGATTGTGAATCTTTAAATATTTTAGAGGTTACAACTTAAAAAAAATATATTTTAGTTATGTAGCCAAATTGCACTGATTTCAGATCCTCGAAGAATATTGTGAATGTTAGTTTTGTGCCTTTGAACTGTCATTGACTTTTGTACTGTGTGTTGTACATGAATGTCTATATATGTTTGTGGGTCACAATTGATATGTACTTTCTATTAAAGGGACACTGTCAACCCCCTTAGGCCTCACAGTGTCTCAATTTTTATAAACACATTTTATGATTGCCAGCATTCTCCAAAGATTGCTGAAGTAGCTGATAGTTTGATTCTGATTCTTTTTTTCTTTTGAAAATGTAAAAACAGACTGCCTACCAAACTGGTATTACCACACCAAAACAGGTTTGTTTACATTCCTTGATCAGCTCCCACTGCACCTTTCCTGGAACATCCCCAACATAGTCTTGCCCCTCCTGATGCATTGTGAGTTTAGGAGGCTAGTGCAGCGTGAGTGGCTGCACTGTTCTGAGGTGTTTCTAATGTTCAAGGAGTATTCAGTAAGATAAATTACAGGACAGTAAATGAAACAAAGTTATTTATAAATATACCTTACTATGCATTGCGGTTCTACTAAACAAGTAGACAGACAAAACAAACAGCAACATCAATGAATTTTGGAGAAGGTAAGCAATCATAAAATGCAGGATTTTAACTAGAAATAATATGATTCAAAACAGGTTGACAGTGTCCTTTAAGCACTTTTTTGCTTACTTGTACTTTTTTAATGTTGTGTAGTTAATCAGGAAATTAATTGACATGGAGATATATTGATCTCTGATAGGAACGCGAGTTTCAATTAACCCATGGATCAGTCATTTTAAACCTTGCAACTAATGACATGTTGGTGTAACTGATGAGTATGGTTTTTAAGTCTCTTTGTATGCACTATTTTTTTGGCCTTTGATAAAGGAGTATATATCCAAAATGCATCAGGCTATGCCTGGTGTGTCATTTTATTTACAATAAATATTAAATCTCAGCACTCCAGTGTTGTCATATAATTTGGCTTTGTGTGCCACACCTATACATTTACAATGTTTACTAATTCTTTCTTTGCAATTAAATCAACTCTATTGATTTTTCAAATACAAACATCAACAGGTTAAATAAAATGTGGTAAGTAACAAAACAAACCACATACCCATCTCTCTCCCCCCACCCCCTTGAACCCCCCCACACGAAGTGTGCCAGGCAACCAATAGTAAATACTTATAAGGTGATGGGTCCAGAAAATTTTAAACACAAAGGGGGAAGGGAGCCAGAGAGACCTCAGGAAACAGTTTTAATTCAGGTATAAGGCATAAAGCTTGCCCCATTTCTTGTTGAAAAGGTGCAATCTATGGCGAATGCTGGCAATCAGGCGTTCCATCCGAAGACAATAGGAGAGCTCATGCAACCATTCATGATATGAAAATGGGTGATTGGTTCAGCCAGTATTTAAGGACCAGCTTTTTAACTGCCATGGAGATAAGTGCAATGTGGTATCTTCTCTCTTTGATCACAATCTGGGTATAGTCCAGTATAATGCATATTTCTGGAGTGAAAAGACCAGGGGGACATGATAGAAACTTTTAAGTACCTCAGTGGAATCAACAAAGTCCAAGAGGGTAGCATCTTTCAGAAAAAGAGATGTGCAAGAACAAGGGGACACAATTTAAAGATGGGGGGGCAGTTCAGGGGCAATGTGAGGAAGTATTATTTCACAGAGAGGGTAGTGGATACATGGAATAGCCTTCCTGAGGAGGTTGTGGGGTCTCAAACTGTGGGAGAATTCAAAGAATGCATGGGACAGACATAAGGCAATTCTTGTGGGGGGTAGGAAGAAATAGGCTGTTGCTTAACTAGGATCTGCAGCCTATCCTATAGGTAGGGAAATGGGCAGACTAGATGGGCCAAGCAGTCCTTATCTACTGTCAAAGTCTATGTTTCTAAACCCAGAAGGTGGGTCAGCACAGGTTTTAATCAAGCCCCATGGGGTGAGACATTCTTGCAAGACCACAGGATATGTAAAATTGTTCCCTCCACCTTACCACATCTAGAGCAGGCAGAGGAAGAGAGACGGTCCTTTTGGCCAATTTGACAGGCGTATAGTACATGTTATTTAAAATATGGTATTGGGTGAGTCTCAGCCTGTCTTTTGAGTGATATAATTATACAAATACTTCCAAATGCGCATCCAGTTTAGTGTGGTGTCCGGCATTAGGGCCTCCCAGATCTTAGAGCCAGTGGGGGGGGAGTGTGGAGTGCAGTGAGGAGAAGTGAATATAACAGGGAAGTCCCATGGGGTCTAACTGCCAGATCTTGTATCCAAGCCAGTGGTTGTCTAAGCCCGAAGTACCTGGGGTGGGGCCAAAGTGTTGTAGTATTGTAGCAGATGTCTTAACTGAAAGATCTTGAAAATATGAGGTTGACCCAGATGAAACTTCGCCAGGATCTCGGGAGAGGAAAGAAGAGTGTCCTGAGAGTAAAAGTCAGATACACTGGCCTAACTTGGGGAAGCGAACTGGGAAGAAGAATACTATCCCTGATCTTAATGTTAAGGTTAGATAGAATAGGCTGAGAAGTATCTTGGGAAGGTAAGATTTTTGGGGAGGCACACATTTGTGAGACGACTGTAACAGAGATACCAATTACTGAGTAACGAAGAGGCATCAGTAGGGATTTCCAAGGACAGAAGAAGATGGTGGAGGCAGAGAGGTGAGATGTGTGACATAGGTGAGACTCTGTCTGCACCCAGGGAGGGCTATCGTTCCCATCTGTGATAGTTTGAGGAGTGGAAAGCCACATTTGTAAAGATAGCTGGCCCAATAATAAAGCAGAAAACTGGGGAGTCAGAGACCCCCGGATTCTTTGGGAAGCCCTAGTTTAAGATATGAATGCCTAGGGGATTTATCTAACCAAATAAATTTTGTGATGAGTGAGTGGGTGCATTCAAAAAAGAGAGAGGAAGCCAGATATTGAGCATGTTTAGGGGGTAGAACAGTCTGGGTAAAATATTCATTTTTATGGTATTGATCCTGCCCCACAGGGAAACTGGGAGAGCTCTCCATTGCAGGAGATCTTATTGAATTATGGTAACAAGATTATTGAGGTTTAATTTCTTCATAAGAGAGGAATTGATAGATAAAGAAACACCCAAGTATTTGATAGACCTAGACAACCATCACATACCGAATCAGGTGAAGTCAGCTCGATAAGTAAAATGATTAAGGGGTAGGATTTCTGTTTTTTTACAATTCAGCTTGTAGTTGGATAATAAACTATACTGATCAATCACTTTTAGGGCTTCAATGAGAGAGGTAGAGGGGTGCGAAAGGTGCAAAAGGATATCATCTGCATAGACCGAAAGAGACAGTGCTGAATCTCCAACTGGTATAGCGAGTATATTAGGGGAGATTTTGAGTTGTCTTATTAAAGGCTCCAGATAAACATTGAAAAGAAAGGGGGATAGAGGGCAGCCTTGCCGGGAATTAGTATGAAGGAAAAAGCAAGAGGAGAAAACGCCATTGCAATATTTTTTGGCTGATTGAGAGGAATAGATCACTTGAAGCCATTGCAGAAAAATGGGAGGGAAGCCCATTGTCTGCAAAGTTGACCATAAGAAGGCCCAATCGATTTTATCAAACACCTTCTCAGCGTCAAGGGAAATTAAGGCCCAGAAGAAGAAGAGAGCTTAGTGGCCTGAAAAATATGAGTCAATTTGTGTAAGTGATCTGCTGAAGATCTGCCAGGAATTAATCCAACCTGTTCTGGACTAAGCAAGTGAGACCAAACTTTCCTTATTCCCATGGCCAGAATTTTAGTGAGAATTTTGATGTTGCAGTTCAGAAGGGAAATGGGATGATAACTAGCAGGTTGAGAAGGAAGTTTGTCCAGTTTGAGGAGGAGCACTATAGTCTCTTCTAAGAGAGAGGGGTCTAATGATTCGGCAGAGAGCATGAATTGGAAAAGGCAGAGTAAGAGGGGAGATAATTCTTCGATAAAGAGTTTATAGAAATTAGAGGGGAACTATTAATGGCTGCTTTAACTTTGGATAAGGAAATAGGAGAGGATAGGAGAGCCTGCTGATGATTCAGGAGACAGGGAAGTGGGATAGTGTCTAAGTAGGCCATCATCTCCTCGGTACTAGGTGGAGAGGCTCGTTGACCATAAAGTGTTTAGTAAAAGTTTTCAAAAACTGAAGCAGTATCCCTGGGGAGGGTTTTGGTGGACCCATCCTGATCTGAAATGGAAGTAATAATTCTAGAGCTTTCTAGCTTCCTCAACTGGAAAGCCAACCTGCTTGCTTTAGCCCCTTGTTCGATGCATCTGGACTGGGTTTTTAAATAGCGTATTCTGCCTTCTCTCATAAGAGATCAGCATATTTGTTCCAGAGGGATAACAAGGTGTTTACAGAGTCTGGGGAAGAAAAAGAAGAGGATAAAGATTGTTCAGGAAATCTTATTTGATTTATCAGTGACATTGCTTCTGCATCATGAAATCTTTTCCACTTAGAGGCGAGTCTAATAAGTTCCCCACCCAAGAAATATTTCAAAGCACACTGCTTACGATATCCTCTAGGGACAGAATTCTGGTTAAATTCAGTATAGGAATGAATAAGTAGGAAAACAATAGAGTCAAATTGTGAGCAACCACAGGACTAAAGTTCCTAAGAAGTACAAGAGTGCTAGTTTAGAGAAAAGATCCATGATCGAGACCAGGGTATATGTGCTATACTGTCGACCAGAAAGGCATGGATATAGAGGAAGGAGAAGTAGGAAATTAAGAGAGAGGAGTGGAGGTGAGAGGGGTTGTGGGCCTAGTAAAAGCAAGGGCAAGGCTAGAAAGAAAGAAGGCATGAAGCCAGGTTGAGAGGAGAGATGGAGGAGAGAAGGGTTGCAGTAGGTAGCGACATGGTGGCCAGGAGTTAGAGGCTAGAGGTTCTAAAGTGGGTGAAAGCATGTGCAGAGAGTTGAGACAAGTAGATGACTGTGGTACAGCCTCTTGAACAGGCATGGGTTGGAGCAAAATGAATGCCTTGGGGAAGCTAGTTCCAATATTTAGGTGCCACACATGAGAAAGCCTGTGCACCCTTGGCAGTTTCACATCTTGGAATGTGGAGGGAAGCTAGGTGAGTGGATCTAAGCCCATAGGAGATGGTTATGTGACCAGCAGGCAGGTAAGGGATTAAGGGAGACCTGATCTGGCAATACCATAAATGAGTGATCCAAGGGACTTGAGCCGATAGGCAGTAGGGGGCAGCCATTTTAGGTCAGCATAAAGTTGGCAGTGGTGCTTGTAACGAGGGGATGTGGAGGCATAGCAGCAGATATTATTATAGGTGGTATCCCACTTGTGAAGAGTAGTTTTTGATGCTCCTAGGTAGGTGACTGTGCCATAGGCTAGTGCTGGGAGCAGAATACCTTGAGCAATAGCAAGTCTAGCTGATGGGGTGAGGGCATAACTGGTCTGGTATGCACTTCCAAGCTTGGCATTAACAGACTTACAGGTACTAGTAACATGTTGATCAAAGTCCACAAATTTGTCAAGCAAAATACTGAGGTACTTGAAAGAGTTAGTGTTGGCCAATGGTGAGCCATCAGTGCATAAGATATTGAGAGGGCTCTGGTTTGTTTTAAGTCTGGCACAGGAGCCAAAAAGCACGGTTTGTGTTTTGCAACGCATTAAGAACGAGGTTATTTTCAATCATCCAGGATTGAATGTGGAGGAAGTCTGAGGAGAGTGATTTATGTCCAAGATGTTCCTAGCACTGGAAAAAGAACTAGGTCATCTGTGTACAGCATTGATGAACAATCTGGAGAGAGCAAGGGGAGATCATTAACAAAGATGGAAAAAAGTAGGGAGCCCAGGATGGATCCTTGTGGAACATCAATATGTATGGTGGAGGGATCAGACAGGACAGAATCGTAATATACAGCCTGCTTCCTGTTTGACAAGTAGCTATTAAACCAGGCTACAGCATATGTAGAGAAGCCAAGATAATGGAGTTTGGTGAGGAGAAGGGAGTGGTTTACAAGGTCAAATGCTTTGGTTAGGTCTATGAAGATTGTACCAGTCAGGAGACCTTTACCATTGTAGAATAGATATTATTTGTGTGAAGTTCAGGAGGCCGTAGTAGTGTGGCCTTTGCAGAAGCCATGGTAGGAGACAGAGAGGAGGTTGTGGGCCTCTAGAAAAGAGATGGTTTGCTTGGCAACTAGTTTTTTGAGTATTTTGCTAAGAACAGAGAGAATGGCTATAGGCTGGTAGTTAACAATTTTCTTGGGGTCCCCTTTTTTAAATATTGGAGTAATTCTCACTATCTTCCAGGTACTAGGAACAGAGCTGTAGCATAGTGACAAGTTAAAGATTTGAGCTAAGCATGAGGCAATAATGGGGGCAGCGAGTTTCAGGAGCCTGGGTTCAAGACCATCAGAGCCAGTACCAGTGCTATCAGGGATGACTTGTAGCATCTTTTGGACTTCCAGTCTGGTAATGGCTCAAAATCTAAAAGGTGGGTGATTGTGCAGTGGCTCATTGTCCAAGGGAAAGGGTTGCACTGGGGGGGGGGGGGGGGGGGAGAATAGATGAGTATTTAGATAAATCCAAGAAGTGGAGATTAAAGGAGTTTGCAGTGGTGGCTGGATTACTGCAGTGCACACCATTTAGGAGCATATCATTTGTATTTCTAGTGTATTTGATTCCAAGGAGTGTTTTTATATTAGACCAGAATCTCCTGGAATCACCTGCAGCATTTATTAATCAGCCCTTGCAGAGTGAGCTCTTAGCTAAATGAATGTTCCTTTTGCAAGAGTTTCTCCGCATTCTGTAGTCATTGTAGTCAGACAGAAGACCAGAGACCTTGAAACACTGCCAGTTTTTGTCCCTAACCTGGATCTGAGAAAGAAGGGTTTTATTTAGCCTTTTGGTTTGCTTTCCACATACATGATGTGTGATGTAGGGTGCATGGATATCCTGTTCCAGATAGTATCCCATTGTAAATCTGTGGGAGGGGCAGTAGAAGTGAAGTGAAGGAAACCATTTTAATACATAAAGAAAGTAGAAAATTAAGCATCTGATTAAGTAAAGTTGAGGAGGCCCCCCAACCTTCTCCCTTCCAAGTTGCCCTCCCCCAAAGGGAACCAGGCCCCTTGAAACATGGCTAGTCTTTCCTTAGAGTCCCCACTCCCAGTCACCTGTGGTTTGGAGTCAGAACAGTTAACAGACTGCAGTAGGTCCCCCCCCACTCCTATCCCAATCCCCCTCCCCATAACAATATACAGAGGCCCTCCAAATTGCCCAGTTTCCCAATAATTGAGTTTTAGATGGGAACAGGAGGAGCCTTGACCCTGTAGCCCTAAAGGGACCTTCTCCAGACTTAAGAAGTACTAGAAAGTTATTAGGGGG
This sequence comes from Neoceratodus forsteri, assembly GCA_016271365.2. Classification (NCBI taxonomy): domain Eukaryota; kingdom Metazoa; phylum Chordata; order Ceratodontiformes; family Ceratodontidae; genus Neoceratodus; species Neoceratodus forsteri. The sequence continues at coordinate 471,926,728 of CM057457.1, read as the reverse complement.
AGCCTTGGAGGAATGAAAGAAAAATGGTGTGTGTCTGATTGGTAGCCAAGGAATCATTCCCTCCACAGCCTCCCAGATCACATTCCCAGCCTTGAATATTGAAAGAGCAATATAGCAATATGGAGAAGATTTAGGGTGACCACCCCCACTATCCAGTTTGCAATGTGTGCCAGTCCAAGGTAGACTCAGCCACCACTACAGCCCCCTCCCCACTCCACCCATCTGCCCAACACCAGTTGTGGAACATAAAGAATAACATTGCAAAGCACTGTTAGGAATGGCATACAGGTGGGCCTACCTGAAGGAAATTCAGCTTTCGGGTGGATCCCTTGTATAGCTGTCCTGGTGCTTACCCTGTATGAGAGACTCCAGCTAAAGTGCAGATCCAGAGGAGAGCGAGACGGAAAACAAGAATAGAGCTACAAGAAGAGACAAATTAAAATGGGGAAAAAAACTTTACTGGAGAAAAAAACAAAGTTTAGTAAAGGACAAGTTAGCAGGGGAGAAGTTGACAAGGTCATATCATTTCACTGCAAGGAAGGGGAATGCACAGCGAGACAGCCAGCTAATTAAGCCCTCTTCTCAGCAGGGTGAACATTTCAGGACTCTGTGCTAGAAACAAAATTCAGAATGGGTCTAAGGCCACAAATCTTAAACTAAAACTCTAAATGTGGAAAAGAGGTACAGATAGAATGAGCTAGACGTACCTCGTAGAGCCAGATTTATGGTTTAGCCCTGATTGTTCCTGGAGGGAACATAAACATAACAGGACCAGGGTCACCCAAAATCCACGTCCCAGGAATCAGTTGCTCACACTGAAAGTTCCCCAGATATGAAAGACCAACCAGATTTACCTACACAGCTCCTGAGGCTTAACACTGGATTCCAAGTCTCCAGCTAAACCAATTCAAGCACACAATCATTTGCCCCTTAGAAGAATGTCCTTCTGCGACAGAAAGGTAGGCAAAGTCTATCCACAAGGGGGAATCAGCAAGACACTCAGGGAGCCAGGTCCAGAACCACTACAGGAATGAAAAAGAAAAAACAATCCAAGGTATGCACATTTAAGTCTAACAGGGAGAAACAGTGATAGTTGTCCTGTACTGCTCATGTGCCCTTGAACAGATCCGGCAGACGGCCAACCAGTTCTTTGGTCGCTTGCTTAGGTGTATCAAAGGAGAGCCATGAGCCGACATTTAAAGTCGGTAACCGATCTGGGTATACCATTTCAAATTTAATGCTGGTGGCAATCAGCTTACTAACACTCAGGTGAAAGGCCGGTCAGAAAGTTTCTAACGGTAGATCTTGAGTAAGTCAGAGGTGCTTCCCCTACCAAATAATTTCCTGTAAGTCCCTTGCTTTTGCCAAAGCATGTTGTTTTTCCAAGTAGCTTAGGAATTTTAGGACAAAAGGCCTGGGGGGAGCATGTTATGGTGGTCAGGGATGAAGGGATTGGTGGGCCCTCTCAGTCTGGTAGGTGATGTTATAAGGCGAGCCAGTAGCTTCTGCAGAAAAGTTATCATGGATGAGCCTTCCTCGGTCTTAGGCAGTCCAAAAATCAAGATGTTATTCCTGTGACTGTGGCCTTCCAGGTCCTCCATTTTCAGCCGCAGTTTGGTGATGTGCTGTCACAGCCTGGCAATCTCAGGATACGGTTTGTCATGCCAGCTTTCCAGGGATATAATGTGGGCCTCAGCATCACCAGTTCTGTGGCCCAAGTCCTCCATATCTGACCTAAGGGACTTTAGCTCTGCAAGAGTTTCCTGGAAGGGAAGCAGTGCTCGAAGGAAATGATCTTCAGTCAGGGGTACAGCAGATGATGAGGATCCTGGTGGCTTGGTAGACTGCAAGGCTTTGCACTTTGGATTTTTTAGCTGATTTCTCTGGTGTAGCTGGAGGAGTATGATGAAGCAGGGCCTGCCTCATATCTGTCTCCATCACGATGGATTAGCGCCAATATCGATGCTCAGAGAAGTTAAACTAAAGACAGCAGGCAGGTACCGATTGAACTGAGTAAATATTGTGATCAAATGTGGAGTTTTAGCATTTAAATTCAGTAGATGAGTGAGCAGAGAGGTAGGAGCTCCCAGGCTGAGCTGCTATAGCGCTGCAGACATCACGTGATCTCTAAGTTTACTAATTCTGCTAAGTGAGCACCACTGTTCTTGTGCACATCTTTTTTGACATTGTAATGTGCATATGTATGTATGTGTGGAAGCACTTCCATGTGTCGAACAACAGTGACCAAACTGTCAGCATAGTCATCTTATTACCCCACCTCACGTACCCCAGTACAGAGTAATTGTGAAATACAAAGCAAAATATAATTATGTGCAACTGCAATGCTATTCCACACAGAGATGCAAAAACACATTTTGGACAGGATGTGGGAAATTACAGCTGTACGATTCATGAGGTGGTGTGAAAAAATGGTTCTGCTGAAAATTTGGCAGCAAAATATGGAAAAGTACCAGTTATGCGCATGTGTAGAATTAATTTAATGGACACACATAACTCTGGCATTTTGAGGAATTTTTGCACCAAATTTTCAACATAGCCTTTTGTGGAACTCCCCTCATGGACATTGGCACCGTCATTTCGTTACTCAGCCATGGAAGGCAATTTCACACAACTTATGTGCCATTCTGTGCTACAGTAGTGAAAACACATTTTGGGCTGGATGTGAAAAATGAAAGCTGTGCTGTTCATGAGGTGGTGTGTAAAAATGGCAGTGTTGAAAATCTGGAATCATAATATTGTAAATTATCAAAGTTATGCTCCTGTGTAGAAACTGTGCAATGCAGGCTTATAATGCGGCCATTTGGGGGACCTTTTTAACCAAACTTTCAACATGGGAGTTTTGAGGCCCCACCTCATGAACACTGGCACTGTCATTTCATTAACTGGTCCCAAAAGAAGATTCCTCATGGCAACTGCAAAATCACTTTTCAGGACTGAGTAATGAAATGAAAAGTGCCAGTGTTTATGAGGTGGGATCCCAAAAACCCCTTGTTGAAAATTTGGTGAAAAAATATTGAAAAATGCCTGAGATATCAACATAAGTTCAAAATGCCATAGATAGCCATTTTACAACAGTTACCTCGATTCTTCAGTTTGTGGTTCAGTTTTGAAGAGTGCAGACATGTGCCAGTCCACAAAAGATGACAAATGCTGACCTCCAATGGTAAGTATTGGGCAAGGGGGGGTGTGGGGTAGTGGGAGGGTCAGGATGGGGAGATGACGAGGGACCATTTTCTTTTTTACTGGATGCAAAAAAAAAGGCATTGGGTAACTTTTCTTTGTTTCAGGTAAATTGACACATTTTGGGACACTGGGGGTGGGCCCCCAGTGCCCAACATTACTGGAGGTAAGACATAATGGGACACTGGGAGTGGGCTCCTGCCGACACAGGGATAGAACACCCCGATGTTGACAAAATAAAAAGACGTTGGGGACTGTTTTGTTTTTCAGGTTTAACTTTAATAAATAAACATTTTGGGACACTGGTGTGGGATCCCCAGTGTCCCACAGTGACAGTACTGATGGTGGTGGGGGTATGATATAACTGGAGACACTACGAGTGGACTCCCCAGTGTTCCGCTTTGGAGGGCAACTGCTGACACAGGAATTGGGCACCCCATTGTCGGATATGGATGGGCTTCTGTTGGGAACACTGGGAGTAGGCTCCCCAGTGTCCCACACTGGGTTCTGGGTCATCTAGTGCTGACACGGGGATTGGGTACCCTGATGTTGGCAGAAACATTTTATTTTAAATCAAAATTACTATTTTTGGCTCACGAAGTAGGATCTTACTTCGTATCTCATCATACGAAGTAAGATCCTGCTTTGTATTACATGGATACAAAGGAAGAATTTGTAGATGAAAGTTTCACCCATTCTAACAGCATTTTGGAGCAGTAAAGTGCAAAATGCACCTAAGAGGTCCCAATAAGCAAGCTACATGTGTTGGTTCCTCCCCAGAAGATCATTTTGAGAGGTTTCCAATTTTTTTTCCAAGCAAAACTGAAAACAAGATGGCAGCCATATGAAGTGGGTATTTTCCCATATAAAGCAGGTATCCTACTTCATTTAATAAAGGTATCTTGAAATGCTTACTGAACATGCTCAGAAACACATTTTTCAAATTTTTAAATTGCAATAACTAAAAAACTGCTATTATTTTTTTCACCAGACTAGCAAAAGGCACATCTGTGGGGTAGTCCCTTTCTGCCCTGAACATTTCAGATCCAAAAACCAATGCCCTGAAAATTGCAAACCCCAAAACCAAACCCTCTGGGCTGTAGGCAAGTTCAAAGAAAAATCACAGCAAAGCCTATGAGCAAAAACATGTTTTTTTTTTTTTCACCTCTCCGTAACTTGGAAACTGCTCATCTGACTGGAACATGCCAGCAGAGCTATGATTGGTTAGGGTTCCAGCGTGACATCAGCACAGTGATAATATCTCCTGTGAGGTAAGCACAATGGGCCGGATATTCAGAAGGGGTTCTGCGCGCAGTAATCCCTTGACACAATATTCAAGGGGATTGGGCCTTGCACAAATCCCAATGCGCGAGTGCATCAGTAATGGGCGCGGCGCAGGGGGCGTGCCCATGCATACGCCGCACATCCTGATATTCAGCCTGGGATGTGCTGGAGCCCATGCATGCGCAACCCTTACCCGCGCTGCACCCAAATGACAAAAAAAAAAGGATCAACAGGTGAGCTGCCATATGCAGGGGCGCAACAGCAGCTACCTGTGGGTGGCCACCGAGCTCGGCTGCACCTTCCTGGTGGTGCCCCCCATGCCTGATCGGCGGGCATACGTGAGAATAATAATAGTCCTATATCCCTGGTGGTCCAGCAGACTGCCATGGCCAATCATGAGGCATTTGAAGTAGAATAAAGAAGCCTATATCCCTGGTGGTCCAATGGACCGCCACGCCAGCCAATCGCATCATTTGTTATAAAAGCGACATCCCAATCCAACCATGGTGGTCCAGCGGTACCCTCACTGGCCCGCCCGCACCCCGGTCAGCGGCAGCTCCCACCGCTTACCACCTGCTGCCCGCCGACTGACACGTGCACAGTAGGCTGCCGCCGATGGTCCACAGTGTGAGCCAATGGGTGTGCAGCCACGTCTCCCACTACACAGTCAGATCACATATCTGGACTGTGTTAATCTGAGTAAACGCGCCCATTGGCTCATGCTGTGGACCAATTGGCGACAGTCACCTACCATACAGTGCCAGTCGGGCGGCAGGGCGGCAAGTGGGTGGGGGAGCTGCCACCGCTGCTGACTGGGGGAAGGGGTGGTGAGGCTCAGGTGGGTGGGGAGGGGTACCCTTTGGACCACCAGGCTGAAGATTGGGGTCTCATTTTTATAACAAATTCCCGCGACACAAGCAGCGGGTCCACTAGGACCACCAGGGATATAGGACTTTATTCTACTTCAAATGCCACGCGATCGGGCTGTGAGCGTCCACTGGACCACCAGAGAGAGAGTTCACTACTTTTAAATATACTTATGCCTGCGATCGGGCTGCAAACAGTCCACTGGACCACCAGGGAGAGAGTTAACTATTTTTAGATATATTTATGCCCACGATCAGGCTGCAAATGGTCCACTGGACCAGCAGGGATATTGGACGTGTTCTGCACTATACACATCCCCGCGATCGGGCATTGGGCACTTTGCCGCGATGTGCATGGGGCATCGGTCCCCGACGGCTGCTGCCTGGCAGGGCACCAGGTGCAAGTCACCGGGGATCGGTGCACCTACATGCAAATGGGGCTATAATGACATGCAAATGGCCTCATTTGTGCCTTGCATACATTATGGCCCCATTTGCATGTGCACTTTTGAATATCGCGGTTGTTGCACCTAGCACTAGCACATCCCCCTGCTTCACTCTGACCACCTGCGCTGGCGCAGTGCCACTGCACCATGCACACTGTGGGTGGCCAAGGTGCGATATTCAACGTTGCTGTGCCATGGTGCAGCTCCATTGAATATCACCCTGTCAATGCCCCTGCGCTGCCCAGTTGCGCTGCGCCCAGGCTTGTGCCACAGCCTGGCGCAGTCTAAATATCTGGCCCAATGTGTATAAATGGCAAATATTATCATAGTGTGATTTTTCAGCAAGAGTTATATCACTGTGTGCTGAATACATGGTTTTATCCACTACTCATGTTGCTCACCCATATTGTGTGTGTGTGTGCAATATATAATATATATATATATTATAGTGGCACAGTAGTGCCACTATAGTTAGGGTTGAGGAGCCATTTACATGTTAAACCCCAAATTTTGCACCTTAATAACTTTGCAACTGTTTGATGGATTTGCCTGAAATTTGACATACATGATTAAGACCCATACACCTTGGGATCTGCCAAGTTTCGTACTGGTCGGATACACGACTGCGGAGATATTAAGCATGATCTGCGCTTGCGTTTATGCTTTTTCTGGAATTCTATGGTCACGCCTACAGGTTGCACGGTTTGCGTGACCGGCCCAAAATCTTCACAGAACATGTGGCCAGGGACCCCAATGTGCCTTTTGAAGATTTTGTGAAAAAATATTAAACGGTTCAAAAGTTATTCAAAAAACAATTTCCCATTATAAGTCAATGGAAAAAGTTAACAAAAAGTTCAACAGTGTCGCAAATGCACTTTTTACTGTCGCAAATCCTCCATTTTGTTTTCAGTTAGTGATCAGAAAAATGCTCAGCATTTAAAATTGAGACCCTCTAGCAACCTAATTATTTTTGTATTCACCTAGTCGGGCCCTGAGGATGCTAGCCATGTCTTTATTTTGGGGTAAAACACCCCAGAAATATGTTTTTCAGATTTCTGGAAAAAGTACTTTTGCAAAGTAGTGTCACACTCTTGAAAGTGTCGCAAATTTTTGTGAACGCTTTCGCAAATCATGACACTACTTTGCGACACTATGCCCAAAATAACAGTAATTCTTTGGCACCCCACTGCAAAAGAACACTTTGGAGTTTTGGGCTGAAATTTGGAAGGAACGTAGCCAACATCTCACAGATGTGCCTTCCAGTGTTTTGTTGAAAAAATATTACACAGCGACAAAGTTACGGTACTCCAAAGTTGACGCTTTTTCCTATAGGATAACATTAGGGCATATGACGCATTGCAGCAATCGTTTGGCGCCCTGCTGCAAAATAATGGTTTGGTCTTTTGGGCTGAAATTTGCAGGGAACACAGCCAACATCCCACAGATGTGCCTTTCAGTGGTTTGGTGAAAACGTATTACAGGGAGGCAAAGTTATGGCACTCCAAACTTCTGTTTTTTTCCCATAAGATAACAATACGGCATTCGCCACGCCTTTCAGGGCCTGTATCTCGAAAACGGTGCGAGATACGGACTTTTTGTCAAAAAACCCTAGCCAGGACAGTGATAATTCATATGACTTTTAATTGTTTTTTCTATGTCGTACGGTTACTGAGATATAAGCAATTTACTATTCTAAGTCCTCATTTTGTGTTCCGAGAGTCATTATTTTGCATACATTCTTTGTACTCACTTGCCCAGATATTCAAAGAGTTGAGCCATGAGCAATAGGTTGCGCCTGCACAAGTCAGAAATTGCGCCATTCTGCAATATTCAGCAGGAGGCAGTTGTGCCCCCGAAATCATGCTGAGCAACGGCACAATGATAATGAAGGCATGCGCAACCGAAGGGGGAGGAACCATGCATAAATGGCGCAGTGCAATATTCAATGACTTGCACCATGCATAATAGGGGAGCAAGCAGAAGTTGCGCCATAGCGGAAATGAGCCAAAATAAAAAGGAGCAAGGGAGAGGCTCAAGAACGCTACAGTAAGGCCACATGAGGCAGAACTCTAGCCAGACAGACAGGGCAGGAGGCACAAACAGGGCAGGCCAGGGAAAGGGCAGTCTGAACAGCCAGGCACAGGGAAGTTGTGGGGAGCCACACAGCACAGAAGCCAGCACAGGCAGGTGTACCCAGTGCAGGGGAAGTAGCAGCCAGAACAGCGGGGGGGGAATACAGCAACAGCTGCTGGGGGTGAACACAAGCCAGGGACAGCCGGTGCCTTCCAAATGGAGACGTTATGAGGGGTGAGAAGGCGGGCGGTGGGGGGCATGGCATTGGAAGGGCCTGTCGGTGGTATGCCCCCAACAGGCAGTACCAAGCCTGCGCCAGCTTTGAGCTGTACACTGATACTGAGATTGTGGGCCGGTACCACCTGAATAGGGAAATTCTGAGGCGGCTCTGTGAGCTGTGCAGTGATGTAATGCAGGCACCCACACGATGGAGCCATGCCCTGTCAGTGGAGACTAAGGTAACAGCCTGCATGTGCTTGCTCGCCATGGGTACCTTCCAGAGACCAACTGGGGACACCACAGCATAACCCAGTCGGCCAACGACATGCCACCTCACCCACTTCCTCAGCGCACTGCTGCCACACATGCCTGGAGTACATCCATTTCCAGCACAGTGGTGGAGCGCATAAAACACACAGGAGTTCCACAGGGCAGCACGTATGCCTGGCATGCTAGGGGCAATAGATTGCACCCATGTGGCCATACGCACACCACCTGGCCCCGAGGGGCCACGTATATAAATCACAAGGGCTATGCCAGCATCAACTGCCAGGTGGTGCGGCGCCGGGGGGCGCATAATCAATGTCTGTGCCACGCACCCTGGGGGATCACACGATTCGTTCATCTGGCACCAGTCGGCACTGTGCCACAGATTCGAGAGTGGGGACATCCCCACTGGACACCTAGTGGGTGAGTATGCAAACCACATGGACAATCATAGGGCCTGGGGGGGCATGGCCAGAGGTGGCATGGGTAGTGGCCTACATGGCCTGAGGCAGGGCGATGCTGATCACAAAACTAACCTCTGCCCTCTACACACAGGTGACAGTGGATACCCACTCCGTCCCTGGCTGCTCACACCCTACCGGCCGCCCGTGACCCCATCGCAGCAACGCTATAATGAGGCACACGCCACCACACGTAATGTCATCAAGCGGGTGTTCAGGATGCTGAAGGCATGTTTCCATTGCCTGGACACCTCTGGCGGCACCCTACAGTACAGCCCCTCAAAGACCTGCGGGCTATTCCTGGCCTGTTGTATCCTGCACAACATGGCCAGCAAATGTGGGATAGCCATACAGGTCAAAGAGGGGGACAGTGATGGGGACGCCGGTGACAATGGTGATGGGCAGCCCCCCCTGGCCAACAGGACCCCTGACTGCTCCAGCTGGCACAGCTGCACCGGGACACCATCACGGAGGAGCCCTTCGGCCAACCCAGGTAAGTCATGGGGCCATGCGCGACCACCAGTGGCTAAGGCACAACCCACAAACACACATGGACACACACCAGGGGTGCATGCCATCAAGGGAAGTGGCAGGGCACAGAAGCACACACACAACCAGGGATGGGTGAGGATTAACATGCCACGTGGATGGACAAACACACATGCTCACACACAATGCAACAAACATGCACAGAGGGCAGGAGGCACACCGACCCAGAATGCACATCCTAGCAACACACATTTCCACAGGTCACCACGCCCACTGCCTGTCCATGTGCGTGTGTCAGATGCTGAGCACCATTGCACACTGGTGTACAGCTCAATGCAGGCATCATCATGCACACGCAACTGTGGACAGCAGCCGGGAGGGTGTGCAGGTGGACTGTGTGTCTGCGTGCAGGGCCAGGTACCCACCCGTGCACTGCCCACTGAAACACACAATACACACAGGGCAGCACCAGACAGTAGCCGTGCTGGGAGACAGGTCAGTCATGCGACACAGTGCCACGGCCGCCATGGATGCGTGGGCAGCCTCGCTGAGACCCGCCAGCACTGACAGGCCTGACCACTGGCCTCATGGGGTGGCACCGATGGTCCCCCAGGGGTTCCACTGCGTGAACTTGACCGTGCTCGCATAGGGGTCTGCAGCACACCGAACATGCCTGCACCAGGAGTGCTCGGGATGCCACAGCTGAACCTGGCTTCGACAGGGTGGGAGTCGCACAACGCCAAGAACGGGGGGTGGATAGTGCACTGCATGGTGTCCACGATGCATGGGCACCTGACTGTGTGCCCACTGTGGCCACGACAGCAATGAATGCCTGTGCATGCCTGTCAATGGCAGCGGTCACATCCTTCTGCAAATGGTCCATCCCTGCCAGGATCAGTGCGGTGTCCCTGCTGCGATACTCCTCTGCCCACTCCAGAGCCTCACGCAGTGCATCCATGGACATTGCAAGCTGCATCTGCTGCTGGACCGATGCTTGCAGTAGGTGGGTGTGCTCGTCCAGGAGGTCATCAGCCTCCTCGGCATCCTGTCCCTCAGGGTGTGCATGGCCCCAATGATCAACACCCCTTGAGAGTGGGTGCTGCGCACCAGGACCAGGTCTGGGTATGTCCACAGGCAGTGCACAGATGCCACCGCTGAACCCTGTACCCCCAAGCCCATTGGGTGACTGGTGATGCTGCCCCTCCGGCTGCCACTCCCCAGGGCTCAGTGGTGCCACCGCAGTGGCCGCAACAATCCCACTGTCCTGAACAGACACCAGTGCTGCCCCACTGGTGCTGACAGGCACAGCCTGGGACTGTGCTGACATGCAGGCCTCCACGGCGGCACCACCCACAGCCATGGGTGCGACTGCCCCTGCTGTGTGGCCATCCCGGCACACACATGTCACCGCCCATGACAGTCGTGTCATCATCACTGGTGACGGACTCTGCACCGGCCACAGTCACAGCATGCTGGCATCCGTGGATGCCAGCACGCTGGGACACAGGCAGAGCTTCCTCCACACCTGTTACAACAACATCAATGTGGACAGCCAGGCGGCTCCACTGTCACACTGAGCCATGTATACCTGTGGAGGTGGATGGTCCCTCCTCCAACTCCAGCTGACTGTCCACAGTGGACAGGCCTACCACCGCTGACCCATGCAGATGCTCAGGATCTGTAAGGGAAAGCAAAGTCATGTTAGTGCGTGTGACCTACCCTGCCCCCCCAAAGACAGACCATGACTTACCATGCAGTGATGTGCCACCACCCGTCTGGAAGCCACCACCTGGAACACTCTCAATGGCACTGCGCTGCATGCTTCCAGCAAGCATCTCCTCCACTGGGGTCAGCTGTACCACCTCCAGCTGTACCCCACCTGTTGCAGCACATGCTGCCCTGATGGCAGTCACCTTCTCCTTTACCCTCCTCCTGTCCGTGCCCATCTTTTTCTTACACTCCTGCACGGAGCGCTGGTGGCTGCAATGCAGGTTCACAGCACATGCCACCTCCTCCCATGCAGCAGCACGGGCTTGCGGTGTTCCCCGACATCCACTGAGAAGTGGCTCCTGATCCAGGTAGGCCTTGAACAGGGCCTCAGTTTCGGCCTTTGTAATGTTAGGCCTTCTCTTCCTCCCACCATTGTGTTCCTCCTCTCCAACAACCTGCTCGGTCAAAATGTAGCTTGTAAGAATGGCAGTTGTTACCTGTGACTGTGCAGTCCCATGCATGTCCCTGAATCCACAGTCCACACTCCCAAACAGCATGCAACTCGCCAATAGACTGCAGTAACCGACTATGGCCACTGCAGCACATTGTCACACTTTTATAGTTCAATCTATGCAAATGAGATGAGGAGCAACTTTAAGTAGATGCAAATTGCAGTGCTGCGCCATTGAATGGCTGATTAGATGATTTGCATATGACGGCTGAATATCGCGCTGTTGCGCTTTGCGCAATTGTGTTGAACATGCTGAGCCAATGGCGCAGTTCTGTGACATGCATAGTACACCTCACTGCGCATGCCCGAGTTGCTGATGCAGGCATCTACTACGCTGATGACGTGCTGTGCATGGTAGGCAATGCAGGGCACAGCCACCATTGTGCCAGTGGCGCTATAGCGATGGTTACTACATGGTGCTGTGGCACTGCGCCATCATAGGTGCAATGGCCCAACTGCTTGGTAGTCCACTATGGCGCTGGCACACAGGCAGCCAATCACGCTACACGCATTGTCTTCCAGTGGTGCTGTGCGTGGCCATGCGCTAGAGACCCTTGACCCTGTGCCCGACCTTTGCCCCCTAGGCGCCATGCATCAGGCATGGGTGCACCTCTTATCATGCTGTTTGGTAACAGTGCGATAGGGAATGGCAGCGCTGTACTGCGCATCTGCAAGTGGGGACCCGGGCTGCAGAGCGCTATATTGCCTACTATAACTGTAAGGATGGCACGCAGATGAGCAGTGCAGTGGTCAGCCATTGAGTTGGCGAATCTGGTGGCAATTGTTGAGCCACACCATGGGCCTCTCTTCAGGGAGGCGCCCCTGGACAGGGCCAGGACCCAGGTGTGGCAGGAGGTGGCCACTGCCCTGGAGGAGGCCACGGGACAGGGGAGGAGTGCGGAGCAGTGCAGGCACCACTATGGGGACGTGCAGAGGAGGGAGCCGGAGCTACTGGCACAACTGTGGGCACATTCCAGGAGGGGCACGGTGCCATGTCCAGGTAGGGGTTCCGTCAACACACTTTTATCGTCCATATGGGTAACAGTGTTGTATGTGTCCAGCACATAGGGGAGGGACTGTCTGGGGTTGGCTGTGGTGGTGTTCACATGGTGTGGGGTGGGTGGGTCTGGCTGGGTGGGAGGGCACACACCTTGGGGCAGGGGGACTTTGCTTCAGGATTGTACTGATGTTCTTCTCTCCTTGTTTTCCCCACAGGCCCAGACGAATGCCGCAGATTGAGAGAGGAGCGGCAGAGGGAGGAGGACGGTGCAGCCAGGCGGGGCGAGGGCCATCACTGCCACCTGACCGGCCCGATGAGGGTGAGTGCTATACATCCATGATTACTATTGCATGCTGTGTGACGGGGTGGGCAGTGGGGCATGGCCACCATTCATCGACACCACTGCCATGCAAGCAACTTGTTACAGTCAACACTGTCCAGTGGCAGTGCATGTCTGGGAGTGCATCAATGGTGGTCCATGCATGCACCAGGTGCATGGTTGTGCTACTGCCTTTGCACCACATAGCCATGTCACTAAACGGCCATGGTGGTGCTGTGTGTGACTTGGCCGGTGGGTGTGTGCAGCATTCCACATGGCTGTATGCGCCTGGGTGGGCAGGTCCTGTGGATGTGATCACTGTAGGTGGTCACACACCATCACAGTGGTATGTCCCATGGCCGTATGCCATGCACAGTGGGCGGGCTGTATGGGGTTGTGCATTCACACCTATTGACTGTGCTCCCTTGTCCTAGGTACCCGCCATCTACAGGACATCAGGGAGGCTGTGCGGGAACTGCTACTGCTGGCCCGGGAATCACTGGAGATCCTCAGGTGGTTGGATAGCACCGGGGTACTGAGGAGGCACAGAGGCTGGAGGACTCACAGCACAGAACGGCGCTCCCGATAGGGATCTCTCAGTCCCTGAATTCCCTACCCCCTGGACCCACCCTCACACCCCTCCTTTCCCATCCCATTTGTCCACCCTGCTCCCTACCCACCCCACCTTGTTTGTGCCCCCCAACCTTGTATATAGTTTTTGTATTCTTGTAAATAGTTGAATTTTATATTTGTGCAATACATTTGATTTTGATATGAATACTGTGGTGGTCTCTGATTTGCAGTGGGCTATAGGTGCTCAGCTGCAGTGGTGTGCATGGCGTCAGGGGTGGTGCAGTCATGGGTATGTGTGTGTGTCCATGTGGAGGTGACTATGGTGTGGTGATAGCTATCAGTCAGTGTCTGTGGTGTGTGTGTTGTGCCCTGTGCACTGGATGACTGTGTGCAGTGGTCCATGGCGCGTGTTCTGTGTCCATGGTGCACCCATCGGCCCGTCCATGGTCTATGCAGCTGACACACATGCATGTCTGTGACCTGCACGGTCCGCTGGCATGTCAGTGGTGGCAGTCCCTGCAGGGCGGCCACTGTACCCGTCACTTTGCTGGGTTGCCCCATCACTGGTGTGGTGCATGCCTGGCTCGGGTGGCACTGTGGGCACACAGTGCGTCCCACCATGCTGTGCCTTGTGTGTTGCAGGGATGTGCCCCACTGTCTGTGACTTGTGCTCCGGCGACTGCTGGTGGTATACGGGTCCACAGTGCCTGCGCAGGGTGGCTGGCACTCCAGTGCCATGGAGGACTGTGGGTTGTGTGTACACAGCTTACATGGGCCCACAATGGGGGCTTGGTTGCCCCACCACTGCGTCCCTGTGTTGGTGTGCCCTTGGGTATGGGTGGGTGTCTGTCCATACACTGTGTGGTATCCGGTGTGGTGCATGCTTCCACGCACCACTGTGGGTGTCTGTGCTGGCTGTTGTGGCCAGTGGTGGGATGGGGTGTATCACTGGACTACTGTGCAGGGTGCTGCACCACTGGTGGTGGTGGTGTCAAGGGCATGCCCTGTCCCAAGTGGGGTACCTCTTGTGCTGATGCATGGTCAGTCTCTCAGCAGTACCTCAGGGGGACTGTGCATGGTGGCAATGTGTCTGCCATTGTTGCATTGCCATGTGCTTCCACCCGCTGATGGGTGCTCGTGGTGGGGCTGACTTGAATGGTTTTGTGGTGCACAGGGTTGCAGTGTCACAGTGGGGGTGGCGGCATGCATGGAGTTTCCTGCAGTGGTGGTCACTGCTCATGGGGGGGTGTCTGGGGGTCACGGTGCAGGGTGTACTCTGCACTGGGGGGGATGGTGTGGCACGGGGTGGTCTTCCCTCCTTGTGTGCCAATCACAGCTTGCCAGTAGGTGTGATGGGGCACCATGGCCCGGCTGTGGTTTGTTTACTTGTCTCCATGGGCCAGTGGTTATTCCAGCCCTCCCCCAGTTGTGCTGTGCTTGGGGTGTGGGGGGATGATGTCTGTTCTGCTGTGTGTTCCTGTGCCCATCTGTGGCATGGGTGGTGGGCCCCTACCTCCCTGGTTGTGCAGTTACATTGCTCTGCTGCTGGGGGGCTCCCTGGTTGCGCTGTGGTGCCTCTGGACTGCTCAGCTGAACATCCCTTGTTGCGCTATGGCGCATCAGATCTGCTCAGCTTCCCCTCCCAGGGTTTTAAATAATTGATTAGCAGTTTTTTTCTTGGGATTATACCAACTGTACAGAAAGTATTTATATAGATTTTCTAGAAGTGCTGTGTTTATGAAACACAGTGAGACAAAAGCTATGTATTTTCAGAAAGATTTAGCACTTTTATGAGCAAAACGCTAATCAATTTTTAGAGTTAAATAAATGCCTGCCTCCCTAGTTGCGCTATAGCGCAGGTGGTGCAATATTCAGTCGTCGGCTGAAGGCGCAATTTGGCCTGCTCCATTTTTGAATATCGCATCTCTTGCGCATGGGCATAATAGACTTGAGCTTGCTCCTGCTATTGTGCACTTTTTGGGCGCAGTTTGAATATCTGGACCACTGTCTTTCTCTATACAGCTTTTGGGGAAAACCAGCCTGTGCGCTTACATTACTGTTACCATTACCGTTTCCGCTTGCGGTTCCGTACTCGTTTCACTTACTTTTCATGTTTACGACACCATGTGCGTTACCCTTTGCGTTTTCATTTGCAGTTGCGTTTGCATTGTTTTTAACATTTCTGTCTACAGTACTGTTTCTCTTTCTGTTTCGCTTTGCGTCACCATATGCATTACGATTTGCGTTTGCGAGCACAATGTTACTATGTGACAAGACATCACATGCGGGAGGGCCCCGCACTCCTGCCGCTGCATTATGTGGCGGGAGTGCAGGGACCGAAGGGAAAAAAAAAGGGAAATTAGTGGCAAAACTCAGGTTAATGCATCAGTTAGGGTTGTTCCACAGCGACAAAAGCAAGGAAATTCGATGTTAGGGTTGAAACCCCATTTGCACCCCTCCAGCCCACCCCCCCAACTGGAATCGGGGTGCACATTGGGGTCATTGGTCCTAACTGTCACCCATTCTCTATTCCTCAGCTTCTTTCCACATGTGATGGGGTGACAGGGCCGACGACCCCAAGTGTGCACCCCGATTCCAGTTGGGGTGGGGCTGAGGGGTGCAAAGGGAGTTTCAAACCCAACATCGAACTTCCTCGCTTTTGTCACTGTGGAACAATCCTAACTGATGCATTAAACAGAGTTTTTGCCTCTAATATACATATATATATATATATATATATATATATATAGATACACACACAACAAAGAGAAAGCACTTTTACAAGAAAAATAAATGGTTTTGAATAACAGAAATCAGAAAGGAAAATGTTAGACTACTTCAGCCTAACATAAAAAAGTACTTGCCTTCCACTAAACTCAGAGAGAAAACTGGAATCTAAACTATCCGTTACCTTCTACATGAAGCAGGAAGCTTAAGTGAACAACAGACTCTGCTTATTGCTGATGTTCCCAGGCAAACAGCCCTTCTTGTCTTTAACTCACTGAATTTATAGCCTATGCTGAACTCTGTGATTAGGTCATTTTTTGAATTCCCCAAACATGTAGCATGTATGTGCTTAACTGCCCCATCAGCTTAAAAACCTATAGATGTCCAATTAGATCAATTCTTCAACCAGTTTGTATTTAAATACGCTAGTGTGTGTGTCTGTGTGTGTGTGTGTGTGTCCATTACCTTTCGCCACTATCTGAGATTTTTTACCCTTGTCCAGAGGTACATCCTGGTAGCGACACAGAATCCCAATGTTATTTTGTCCCTGTTAACATGCCAAGTAAAACGTCTGGTGAGACTCAGAAGACTAAAAAAATTGTTTCCATAAACCCAGACAAGTAATCCCATTTATGTCACAGCCACATATTTCTACTTCTGTTGCTTTAATGTTTCTTTCTTTTGTTGCTTGTGGGGTAGTGGGTAGAGGGGGTTGAAAACCCTAACATCACATTTCCCTATTTTTGTTGCTTTAATCTGAATCATAACTGGTGCATTAACACAGTTTTTTTTGCAAAGAATGTCCTTACTTTTTGAGACAGTAGAATTGTATCCTCATTTAGACCTGCATGAACACATCCATATCACTGCAGAAATACAGGGCACTGTAGGCCCTGGTCTTCCATGCCTCCATAGATGCACCAACCATGTGGGTTTGGAAGGGCATGACCTATCTTTCATGACTTAAGGAAAGCAATTTATCTGCTTCATTGTAATTGTATTTTGTGGGACTCACTTCATAGAAAAAAATACATTAAGTGCGCCTCTTTACTCATGATGGTTGTATGTATATGGGTAAAATGTGTTTTTGACCTTTGTAGCCATAACAAAGTAAATGTTTTGTTGGTTTGGTATCAAACTTGCTATGGTTGTACACTGAGGGGAGATACACCCTTAGTGCATGTTTGATGATAATCAGAATTTAATTGTGGATTTGGCACCCAGGTGAAGTTGGAAGGTAATGTTGGAGAGCTGTGTATACCCCATGAATTTCTGGGGGGTATTATGTGTTAATCCTGTACTCATTGAGACCTTTTATTTTGATACATAGATTGTCCCTTAACTCCAAACAGTGACAGAGTTATGCCTTTTAAAGTTGCAATTTTATCCTCTGGGAAATTTAATGTTTTTTTTTTATTTGAAATATGTGTTTATGTGTCCCATACATTTTTGGGTTGTGTGTTATGTGTCAGTCTTGTAGTACTAATTGACACGTTTTATTTGTTATATAGATTGTCCCTTAACTGAAAGTATTCACAGAATTTATGGATTTTTCATTTTGAAATGTGAAAAAAAACTAAGTCCAAATTATTTTTTCATGTGAACTGCTCTTTCGTTAAATGCTTTGAGCTCACAAAAGAGGACTGGTTCATACAAAAGAAGAATGTGAAAAAGCTATATTCAGATTTTTCTCTCATATGAAGGCATCTTCTTTTGTGAGATTTTTATGAGCTCATGGAAGAAGATGCCTTTGTATGAGAGAAGAGTGTGAAAAACAAACTTTCTATATTCTTCTTTCATATAAAGGCATCTTTCATGAGCTGTTCGTACACTCAAAGAATATGCCTTCATACAAAACAAAGAATGTAAGAAAAACCTGAGTCACAAATCCTCATTTGTATGGACCTAATCCTATGTGGCCATACAACAGAAGAAAGTCATTTCTCAAAACAAGAATTTTTGTAAGCTTTAAAAACACATTTCCAGGTTTTTGTGAGAAAGCTAATTGCAAAATGGAGCTAAGCAGGTCTCGTTTAGAACGATGTATGTGTTTTGACTCTGTGAGGCATCATTTTTATGGGTTAAAAAAACATGTTGGCTGTTATATGAAAAAAGTATGTTTTCTCACAAAAGAGAATTACCCCCACACACACACACACAGACACGAGAGAATTCTCTATCATATGGCCAAATTCTTCTTTCGTATAAATCTCCATCCAAAAGACACTCCTAAGCATGCTGTGAAATGAAACTTCAAATCTTTATAACTCTGGAAAGGATTAATATTTTTTCACCAAACCCATGAAAGGCAGCATTCTGGGATGGGCCCTTTCCACCCTAAACATTATAGACCAAAGTTCCAGATCATCTGGGCTGTTGGTTGTAACAACAAACTGCAACCCCCATTCCCCCACCCCATTTTTCCAATTTTTGCACTAGTTGGATATCAGAATCTGCACATCTGACTAGAACAGAATTGGGCAGTTCAAGAGACCCCCAGTCTGTGCATGTAAACTTTGCAATTCCATTGAACAGGGGTAAAGCTTTTAAAGTGCAAAACTAGGGGTTTAACATTAAACAGCCTGCTCAATGCTAACTATAGTGTTACTACCTTGCCATTATAATTTAAGAATATATAATTGGTGCTCCTGTGGGGATGTGCATATGTGCTATTGAACCCATAATGGACATGCAAATTGCTGTTAGATCCTTGCATGCCCAATGGTCTCATCAGCATATTAGGGCTGAATTTGACCCACAGGAATCCTGGTAATATCCTGTTTGGGCTGTACTGTCCTTATCAGGCTCCAGTGGGCCACATTCTGTCTGGGGCTGTGCCAGCGCAATGCATAGTCTTGATATTCTGTGCTGACTTGGCCCCATATTCAAACAGCATGTTTTTGGAGTGCACTAATTGTCAGAAGATTTTCCCATAGCTAGCCATACACAAATTGCTACACAGTTATCCTGTCAGAACAGCACACATGGCTAGCTGTGAATATGGAGACCTATACCACTTAGCTCGATGAAACCCAAAGTCCACAACACAGTGGCTACTGGAACTAGTAACACCATGTAAGAAAATATGTTTGGCATTGATAAATGTTTGTTGTGATATTTGCAGCTGTACTTCCTGGCTTTAAGGATTTGTTAACTGTGTTATAAAGAAGCATTAAACATACTTTGTGTGCTTATTTTGATTTACTTAGATTTAGAGCTTGTTTATTTTTCCTGTGTATACTTTTGCCTTTAGGTAACTATTCCTGCTGGACCGTGTTAAGCTGCTAACTGATGCTATCCTCCTTGGGATCCCCCCAACCCCTGAGTATGAGATACTGTATCTCATGGGGTATCCCACTTGGAGTAATTTCAGATACATAAACAGTAAACATGTGATTTTGATTTTTACTCTGACTTTGGTAACTGTCTTAAAAATGTGATTTTGTTTTTTGTTGTTTTTTTATATTCAGGGGATCACATTTTTATAATGCAGATAGGCACCAGAGGCAGTCAGAATACAGTTGCATTGTACTGTAACTAGCTCTGGTGACTATCTGCATTTTAAAAACATTATTTTATTTTTCACTTAGGGGAATCACATTTTGGTAGTACAGACAGTCACCAGAACCAATCAGAATACATTTGCATTGTACCGTGACTGGCTGTGGTGGCTATCTGTATTACAAAAATTTGATTTTAGCTTTTTACTATGAGGTGGGGGGTAACTTCAGTTGCATTGTATTCTGACTGGCTCTGGTGACTGTGTGCATTACAAACATTTTTTGTTTGCTTGTTTTACTCAGGCATCTTTGCCATTGTATTGTACTCTGACTTTTTAAAAAATTAGATTTTTGGTTTTTACTTGGGGATAGCAGCAGTTGTTTTGTATTCTGACTGACTCTGGTGGCTACCTGCTTAAAACAATATTTAGATTTTTTTTATTCAGGAGGGGATAGCTATGGGTGTACTGTGCTCTGACTTCTGTGACCTCTTGCATTTTAAAATGTAATTTTGCTTTTTTTTTTTTTTTACTTACAGAGGGGGTAGCTGCAGATTGATATTTTATTCAGTCCTATTCTGACTCTGGTTACTGCCTGCCTTTTGAAAATGTAATTTTATTTTTTTCCTCTGTTGGAAATTTTCCATGTGGTTCTGTTTGAGTTGCATAATGATCTTTTGTCCTGTATCATTACTGTTTTTGGTTAGCATACCCTCCTGACATGTTTTATTACCTGTTAACATTCTCCTTTGTGACCAGGTGTTGATCAATAAGAAGCCAGAATTGGTCAGACCCATTCTTTGAATATTATCATTAAAAACAATAAATTAAAATGTTACAAAAAGAACAGTTTAATCCAGAGTACAGTATTTTAACATGGGAATGTCTGGAAAAAAGAATTCTGAGGTTTAATCTCAGGAAAGTTGATGGAGCTCTCAAAAAGATTAAGATAAAAACAACTAACACGTTTGCTTTCTTAATGTAAGAAAATACTAAATAAATATCGGTTTTCAGTCAACAGGAAGTTTGACTGCAATAAGACTTGGAGCCAGCAATCATCATTTGAGAATTACCAGCTGAATCACACAACAGAGAAACCCCATCAGTATTCTCAGAGCAGCAAGAGTTTCCATGAACCACATCTCATCACTGTAGAACAGATTCATGAAGGAGAGAAACAATTGCAATGTACCAAATATCAGAAGAGTTTAAGCAAGCTAAATGCAGTTAAATGTACTAACGAGAGTTTTACTGTGCAGCATAAAAGTATAACACACCAAATTCTAAAGAATCCATATCAAAGTGCTCTATGTGACAAGCAGTTTACAGCCCAAAGTATCTTTATGAAGCATCAGCGAATTCACTCTGGAGAGAGACTATATAAATGTGCTGAATGTGACAAGAGCTTTGGCCATAAGAGTGAGCTGATAAAACATCAGCAAATTCACTCTGGTAAGAGATCATATAAATATGCTGAATGCAACAAGAGTTTTGCCCAGAAGAGTAAATTGACCTTACATCAGAGAACTCACTCAAGAGAGAAATCATATAAATGTGCTGATTGTGACAGGAGCTTTGTCCAGAAGAATGACCTGATAAAACATCAGCAAATTCAAGCTGGAGAGAAACCATATAAATGTGCTGAATGTGACAAGAGTTTTGCTATGAAGAGTACCCTGCTAACACATCAGCGCATTCACTCTGGAGAGAGACCGTATAAATGTGTTGAATGCAACAAGAGTTTTGGCCATAAGGGTAACCTGATATCACATCAGAGAATTCACTCTGAAGAGAGACCATATAAATGTACTGAGTGTGACAGGAGTTTTGCTCATAAGAGTACCCTGATATTGCATCAGAGAATTCACTCTGGAGAGAGACCATATACATGTGCTGAATGCGACAAGAGTTTTGTCCAGAAGGGTAATCTGTTATCACATCAGCTAATTCACTCTGAAGAGAGACCATATAAATGTACTGAGTGTGGCAGGACTTTTGCCCGTAAGAGTACCCTGAAATTACATCAGAGAATTCACTCTGGAGAGAGACCATATAAATGTATTGAATGCAACAAGAGTTTTGGCGATAAGAGTAGCCTGAGAAGACATCAGAGAATTCACTCTGGAGAGAGAAAACACAAAACAGTTTAGAGAAGACCCAAAGAAGTTTTATAGGGAACTGGAAATGAAAACAGCCAAAGTAACAATACCACCTGATAAGAAAGAAATTGGAGAATTTTGGAGACACAGCTACGTAGATCCAAACACAAAAGAGTTGCAAAGTGGATACAGGAAGTAAAAGACAGCTTAAGAAATGTTACTACCAAGGCAATGGAATGGCCTGATGTAACAACTAAGGAGATAGAAGTGAAGCTACAGAAAGCCCCAATTGGAAATCTCCTGGTCCAGATGCTGTGCCCAACTTCTGGCTAAATGCATTAACATTTCTACACGATGACTTAGCCACCTGCAAAAACTATTTATGTGCACATCTCGAACTGACACCCACATGACAAACAACAGGGAATACCATACTCTTGATTGGATGGGAAACATCCAATCTCCCCAAGAACTATCACCCAATAACCTGTTTGCCAACAACATATAAACTATTTATGACTTTGTTTACCAGGTAGGTGCACTGGTCCGAAGGACCATTTACAGGCACAACCCGGGCCAGAAGGCACAAATACAAAAATCACAGTGTAGGTACAGGTAAAAATACAGAGCAATAAAACAACAATATCAAGTCAATGTACACAGTGCAGGTACAGGCAATAGTACCGTGCAAAATAACACAGTAGTTACATAACAGCATTAGAATATAATGAGGACAAAGCAGGTATGGCAAGCAGAAGAAAGGAGGTACTGTAGGTGAAAATATAAAATAGATATAGGTAGGGTATGCAAATAACAAACTGCAGGCAGGAGTAAGTCGAACATCATGAGGAAAGATAGTGTATCACAAGCCCCATGATCCCCCCCCCCCCCCCAGAGATGAGCCCTGACAACACACTAGAATTGATGCAGATAAAGTTTATAGCCATTTAGATTGTAACACGCTCATGGCATTGGATCAAAAAGGCAATAAAAGAAAATTATATGGTACAAAGGACTGCCTTCTGCTGAATAAAGACATAATGGAGAGCTGCAAGAAGATGCCCAAATCTTAGTGTAGCATGGATTGACTACAAAAAAAACAAAGCATTTGATAGCATTCCATGCTCTTGGATCATTGAGAGTTTAAAAATCTATAGGATACATCTCATTCTGATAAACTTTTTTTTGTTTGTTTAACCAAGAGAGAGAGACAGTAAGCAGAAAGTTTGTTTACAGGTGTGACCTGTGAGCACAAGGAAGTTAAGTGACTTGCTTAGGATCACACAGCATGCAAATGGGGGCTGTGGGATTCCAACCCAGGTTTTCAGGTTTGGAGCTCAGAGCTTTAAACCACTGCGCTTCATCACAACTACTATGAGAATGTGGCAGACCACCTTGCAGTTAAACCAAGAGAAAGGTCAAATCACCATCCCAAGCATAATGATCCAACAAGGGATATTTCAAGGTGACTCCTTGTCACCACTCCCATTCTGCCTTGCCCTAAACCCATTAAGCAGCCAAATCAATAAACTAGGCTGTGGATGTAACCTGAATTCCAGAAACCAGAGTGATCAGCAACTAACATCCCACCTCCTTTTTGGAGATTACCTGAAGCTTTACAGCTCATCCGATAGACACTGGAAGACACAACTACAAGTTGTCAGGACCTTCTCTGGTGACATACAGATGACATTTGACCTAGATAAATTATGAAAAAGCAACATTTATTGCAGAAAAATTAACTTGTAAAGAAAACATCTGTGACATAAAAGAATTCGAGCAAAAGGGAGTGTATAAATATCTGGGCATGGGAATAGAAGGAGGGGCAACAATATAACATGAACAAATGAGAGCCAAATCAGCAAGGAATATTTCAGAAGGCTAAAGTTTATAGTGAAATCTTTGACAACATGAAGCAAAGTGCAAGCTATAAATCAACTTGCTCTTCCTGTGATATCATATAGCTACAGGGTGATAGACTGGCCACAGAAAGTGTTGATACAGCTAGATATAAAAACAAGAAAACTACTCTGCTTACCGATAAATATATAAAAACCATTACATGCCAAGATTACATATTTCAAGGTCTGAGGGAGGCATGTGCCTCCTCCAGATCGATTATACATACAGGTCCAGAATAGTGGGGCTGTAGGTCCAGAATAGCAGGGCTGCATACGTACATACTGTACATCATACAGGCATCCTTGGATCCAAGCATAGTCAAGGTCCTAGATCAGGAAGAAAAGAAGCCTAAGATGACTTCCATCATCAAATTATGAGACGTCTTCAGGAGAATAGCAGCGATGGATGTTAAGCCACCAGTCGACAAGGAACAACCAGCAACAGAAAGTGCAAAGAAGCAGAAAAAAGAATATAAAGACAAAGATCAAAAGAGATAAAAGGACAACTGGAAACCCCATAATTGCAGTGGAAAATACAGAGATTTGCTGGAACAACCACAGGTCAATCAGTAACTGACCCATGAGTTGTTCAAAAGAGGTGAATTTAAGTCATGAGATGAGAGATTGATAATGGCAGCCCAAGACAGTAGACTATGCACAAACTGGTTTATGAAATCCATAGAAAGAAAAACAGGAAAAACACACAGGTGTAGGTTCTGTAGTACAGAATTAGAAACAGTTGCACATCTTGTAGCTGGATGTGAAGTACTCATGGCAGAAGGCCTGCATACTGAAAGACATAAAAATGTAAGAATGATTCACTAGGTAAGCAATAAGACATGACAGGGTGTGCATGGAACATATTTTACCCCACAGCCAGGGGCATAATAAGGCACAAGGCCTTGGCTGAGTGCCTTTAGTCCCTGACGTGTGGTAAAATATGTTCCATGCACACCCTGGAGTGTCTTATTGCGCTTATAAAATGGGTTTCTATTTTTTTAGTCAGTACAGTTATAAAAATCATGCTTACCTGTATAAAAAAGATTTTATTCTGCTAATCTGTGTTAAAATAGTCCTTCCACCTACGTTGTTTAATATGCATAAGCTCATTTGCATATAGGGCTTTAGTTACATGGGAGGACTGCTAGAAGGGCAGGCAGGTACACAAACTGCCAGTACATACACCCTGCCAACTGACTTTTGAAATTTAGGAAGATGCCTGGTTAAAAGCATACTTTTAAAACATAAACTGAAACAATCATTTATTTCTTTACACCGGGAGACTGGCAGCATGATGGTTACAGTGAGAGTCAGGAAAGAAATCGCATCGCAGCACTACCAGTGAGAATAGAATGCCAAACGAGTCTGTGTTACCATGTTTAGCTATGAGATGAGGAAAACTTTTTTTACCTTCCTATTGGGCCAATAGCATATCTTGTTTCCCCTGTCTTCATACTTCTGCAGCGTTTTTGGTAACAGATGTGCCAAGTGAGTGAGCAAGCGATCGGTGGGTGGAGAGATTAACAGGGAGACCGGGTGTGTTGGAGAAGAAACGCGATTGGCAGCAGTAAAAAATGAACATTAAACGATGTTTGGAAATGCGATCGACAGCAGCAGAATACAAACATTAAACAACGTTTCACTGGCAGCTGGGAGGGGGAGTGAGATGAACTTTCTGTACTTTTGGTTGTTCAGCCATGCACGAATCTCTGGTTTTCTATCACACTGGGTAAAGAAAAGATGGCTGACAGTCAAAATGCCAACGTTCTATGACACAAGAATATTGTCCTCTTCACTGCCAACTCTTTTTTTTTTTACCTATACATGGAACAGATTTTATGCATAGGCAGCTTTTGTTGTTATTGGCTGATTTTCGCTTCCCATTTTGTTAGAACTTTGTAAACACTATAACATTCCCCTGGGCCGTTTTCTCCATATTAGGAGAAACTGCAGATCTAATGATACATTTGAAAAAAGTGCTAATGTGATGCCATCTAGATTTATGAAGAGGGGCTATAGAGAAGAGGAAGTCATGGCAGCAAAAGAATGTTCTGGGGCACAAGACTGGAGGCACTTTTAGTATCTGGACGATAAAAAAATGAGGGGGTAATGATTGGTTTAATTTATAAATTTAAATTTATAACTACTTGTAATAAACATTCTGTTGTAATTTGGGAAATTATAGAATGAAGTTGGTATATTACCCAGGCTGATTCAATATTAAATACAAGAAGTCTCAATGTTTGTTTATAAGGGAGCCAAAAATCAGGGAGGTATACTTATGCACTCCCTACAGCTATTTCCTCAACAAAATTTGAGTAGCTGGTTGGGGAGACTGGATACAAGTAGTGCTCCTTGTGATAGATGTAAATCTTATTGCTATATAAAAAGTGTAAGCAATGTCATGGGGCCCCATCAGGGAAGTGCTTTGAGATCAAATAAATAATAACCTGTGAACCTCCTGTATTGTTTATAGAGTGGAATGCTTCTGTGGCACACATTATTTGGGGAAAATGATCCATACCTTTAAACTCTGTTTGGGAGAGCATATCTGAGATATATAGAAGCTGAAAAAATGGAGAATATATTGGCAGCACATATTAAACATACAATGGGCACAGTGGTACAGAGATGGGTTTTCCATTGGATAGAAAAAGTGTCCTTTGGCCCTAGAGGAGGGGATGTATATGCAGCCCTTCTCAGAAGAGACGTATTCTGGGTGTTGACTTTGGGTAGCCTGTCTGCCCCCGGACTCAATAAACACTTTTGAATTACAACTTTTCTGTGAGGTCTTTTGTAGACCTTCCCACACAGCATTTATGAAACCACTTTTATATATGTGGATGGATGGAAGGATAGATAGATAATGTATACTGTATTATTGTACTTATTCATCATATATGTTTTGTCATTAATAGAACCCCTGTTTCAGTGCACAAATAATTAATGGCAATGGTACCATGAGGAGGCATCACTTATGTGGACTTAGACACAAGTGGTAAAATTTAATATATCCACTTGTACCTTTGAGGATGGGATTATGAGCAAGGCGCAGATAAATGTGTTTGAACTGCATCATTACTAAATGTATTATAATGAGAATGTGCTGGTATATACTTGAATCTTAAAGATGGGACTTTTAAGTTAAACAGCTATAGTCATTTGAATTTCACCACTGCTGTGACTGATTTACTATACTGGAATTATAGTATGTTGCCTCCATGGCTTTTAATAGTTGATTTGCTGTGGATAATTTGCTATGTGTTTATTTGTGTTCTAATATGTAGATCTTACTTCGAGAGGGCTCTTGCAATAGATACTAACTGATAGGACTAAGCTGGCAGGCACCAAGACCCCACAGAAAATCTTCTAGCAAGCAGTCTCTGGCAGGGACCTCCCCCGACGTCAGCTGACCGATGTCAGCGTGCGTCAGTATAAAAGAGGTGGTCCTGAGCCTGCCCTCCAGTTCTTTCCCAACATCGGCTCTTACCAGTCTCCTCATGGAAGGTCATCCTTGCTAGCATCGCTTCTTCTGCTCTTTTCTGCTTTTTTTTCAAAATTTTTCAGTAAATCGTACCTCATCACTGCCTGTGCATGTTGTCCCTGACTCCCTCTGAATCACATAAGACCAAGTGCGACTTGTGCAGCTCCCAACTCCTGCATAAGGACAGCCACTCCCAGTGCCTCTTTTGCCTAGGCCTGGACCACCACATGGAAGAGCGTGAGCACTGCTGAAAATTCAGCTCCGCCACCCACAAGAGATGGCAGCAGGCTCTGGAAGCCCACCTCCTGAAGAAAAAGATGGCCTCCATGGAGACGGAGTTGAAGAAGCTCAGGCAGGTGTCGGACTCTCCCGAAGGGCATCACAAAAAGAAGCAGGCAAGCACAGGGGCCAGGATACTTCTGCCACAGCCCCGTCAACTTCAGCTGGAGTCACTGCTCTACAAGTATCTTCCCCTCCCAGGGACCATTCTCCAATGGCCACCTTGGTGGTGTCCAAGTGCGTGTCCGACCCTCCCATCGGCCTCATGATCAAGCCATATGGGAGCCTCCTGGGCAAAGGAGGCCTCCACCCCCACCTTGGCTTCTGATTCTCAGCCTGGCGGTACAGGTCGGTCTGGTAAGTCAGACTCCAGCTCTGCCATTCCCCACCATTCTGCCGATCATCAGGCCTTCCAATGATCGCCCAGCCTGCGTTCCCCCATCAGGTCCTGATGCCCGGGGTTTGCTACAGCTGATGGTGGATCAGTTGCCATTGGAGGCTCCTCTGTCCCCTCTTCTGGAGCCGTTTCCTCTTTCCCTGGCTGGGGTAGAGGATCAGTGACAGCCTGCACCGTCTGGGGATCCCCCCACCCATGCTGATGCCTCCGACACTGGTTAGCCCATCGCCAGTTCCTGGAATACCTGCTCCCAATGATCAGCCTTCGGGCCCTCCTCTGGAACTGGAAAGGGTAGAGTTGCTGACCCCCCCTTCTGTGCTGCCTCTTCTGCCTCTTCCACCCTCTGAGCTGATGCCTGGTCCATCGATGCCCTCAGGTGGTCCTCTGGTGGGGCCTTCGGGCTACCTGATGCCACAGTATCCCACATCAGGCTACCCAACATCACAATACCTGATGCCTCATTGCCCGATGCTGGCTTACCCCGGTCCAGGTTTTCTGCCATCGGGATATGGTTACCCATACTATGGCTATCTGGGTTCCCCCTGCCTCCTCCACCCCCCCCAGGTGGACTTACAGACCATTTTGTCCTCCTAGTGGGCTGAGGCAAGATCCTGGCTCATGTCAGAGATGGACCAACATCAGCCAGCACCGGCTCCTATACCAGATCCCAGACGTCTACTTCAGGACAGGGTCCTTGTCCCAGTCCCAGAACCCGGGCTGGGACAGCCTTCCCAAGATGCCTCCCAGGGAATACTGACACCCCCTGGACACCTCTCGATTGGTTAATCTGCCTCTTCCCCCCCTTGGATTCCTTCAGCTCCCGGGAGTCCTCAGACTTTGAAGGGGATTACTACCCCTCAAGCTCTGGGGAGGAGCGTCACACTCCAGAGATCACCACACCGAAGGACTCTCCGAAGTCTCCTCCTGAAGATCTTTCCTTTCTGGAGTTGCTGCAGAAGGTCCAGGTGGTATATGAATGGAAGTCCATCGAACAGGACGTCCAATGCCAGAGGCTGGCCCAACATTTGGACTTGGCCGAAGCCTCCCCCTACACTCATACCTTCCTGGATTGGTCCACACGAGGACTTAGTTTCTACCATTTGGAACCAGCCATCCTCTTTTGCCACTCTGGCTCATAAAGTGGACAGGCTTCATCAATCTCCCAAGGGCAAGGAATTTCTAAGCCTCCAACCTAAGGCAGATTCAGTAGTCATTAGTGCAGCCCACGACAGGTCTATGAATCTCAAACACCTTAGTTTGGTTCTCCCAGACAAGGACTTCAAAACTATGGACCAATACGGTAGGAAGATTTTCTCTTGTTCCACTTTGAGCATGTGTGCTCTTAATTATGTTGCCTATATGGGAGACTACCAAAAATCCTTTTTGGGCCAGTTGACTTCCAAAATTTATTTCCTTTCAGACTCCTCTTCAAAGCATGAGTTAGATGACCTGGTCTGTTCTGCCAGGTCGGCCTGCAGACACATGCTTCGAGCCACCTATGACACAGTGGACTCAGCGGGCCGGAGTTCTGCTTTTGCCATTGGCCTTCGCCAACATTCTTGACTGCAACTCTCTGGTCTGACTCTGGAAGTCCAGTCAACCATTATGGATGCCCCCTTTAGGGGATCAGTCCTTTTCGGAGGTGATGTCAAAGACATCCTAACTGATTTACAGGATAAGGGTCAGGCCCTGAGGTCCATCCATTCCATGTACAACAAGCCTCATGGTCTGAAATGGCCCTTTCAAAGGCAGAACTGCTGCCAAAACAGACCCTCACAGCCCCGTCATCAGTCCAAACGAGGTGCTGCCCCAGCGAACAAAGCCCCCCAGTCAAAACACATAAAGTTGCGGGAGCTCCAGCCTCCACCTTGCCCTCCACCTCCTGACTTGTTGCCTCTCCCACTGCTACTGGACCTGGCCCAGTGGAGCTGGTAGGCGGCAGATTCTCTCTCCACCTACCAGAATGGGAGAGGATAATGAACGACTTTTGGGTGCTCCAGCTCATTTCCAAGGGACACTGCATAGAGTTTCAGCAGAAACCCCCTCACAGACCCCCTCCTTCTTCCTATCCCCCGAATCACCATCCGCTGGTTTGGGCAGAGATAGATGCCTTTCTCCAGAAAGAAGCCATAGAACCTGTCCCTCCCCCAGTTCATCGGGACCAGTTAGTACTGTCACAAACCCACTCAGCAGGTCAGGCCCTCTACTCCCAAAGTGCCAACATCTGAGCGCAGTCTTGTGAACAGTGTAACAGACAAGGTAACCCTCTTGTCTGTTTTGTGAGTTCTGATCAACCGTTGGTCTCAAGTTCTGGAGGAATTCAAACTGTTAATCTTTTGTTAGCATACCCAATGCACCCTTTAAAACTTTTATAAAGACCTCAGATTTAAGACACTTCTCTTTGCAGTTTGGTATCACCATTTAAGCTTATGTCTATTGTCTGCTATAACCATGTACTTTCCTTACAAATAAAAAAAGAAGTCAAAGACAGACCAAGCAAATTCTAAAAATAATTTTACTATAATAGATAAGAATATGTAAAACACAACAATATAAAACTGTTATATCATAAGACATACAAATCTATTAAAAGAACAAGGTTTTTAAACAGTGCAATTCCTACTACAGTACTTAGTCTCTAAATACTTGCTTAAAAGTGCTCCCAAGATGTTTCGTGGTCAGAGTCTAGGTTAAAATGTGTCTCTGTGAAGTAAAACAGACTAAATTAAATGCTGGCTTTTATCCCACCTCTTTTCTGGAGGTCACCTAGCTCCTCCCTGTCAGGATATATGAAGATATATATCTTATACAAAAGTATTACATTCTGCAACTTCAGCATAATTCATGTCCTTCAAATGACACTTCGTTTGATCTCATGCTGTATCCTCCCTCACACAGGCTTCACAGGGACATTTACAACCTCGCACCCCTGTGTAACAACATAGGTTCCTCTCCAACATCATAAACCTTCTTTATGATTTCTCTCTTAACAAAATTAACTTAAACAAGTCTGTAATTAACTCAGAGAAACAGGATCCTTGATTAAAGTCTTCCTTGTAACACATTGTCTCTAAAAACTGAGTGTGTGTGAACTCACATGCTGTCAGCATTTCCACATGGCTTCCATTTCTCAGCTGAAATCTGGGGTGGATGAGTGAGGTCACTCCTAGAGCATTTGATTTTCAGCAGGAGACATTCAGTAATACATTTTATATTAAAAATAAATTATACAGCACTCAGAACTGGCTGTCTATGTCACACTCCTCCCCACCTAGACTGAATTTGGGGGAGCTATCCCCTAAATGGGATGAGCTTCCCAAATTGGTTCACTCCTCGTAGACCCTAGACAGTCCATCTGAGTTCAGATTCTTCGCTGCAGCCCTATGTACAATTTTTAGATCATACCCTTGTAAAGCAAGACTCCATCTTAGTAGTCTGCCATTGTTTTTCCCCATCTGCGTCAGTCAAACCAGGGGGTTGTAGTCAGTCTACACCACAAAATGCTGCCCATACAAGTATGGCTCTAATGTCTTTAGGGCCCACACTATGGCAAGACACTCCTTTTCCACTGTGGAGTACACTTGCTCCCTGGGAAGTAGCTTCCTGCTCAGGTACACTACCAGGTGATCTGTCTCTTGGCTGGACGTCTGGCTCAGTACTGCCCCAATACCCACATCTGAGGTGTCCATCTGAACTATAAAGGTTTTACTACAGTCAGGACTTGTCAAAACAGGAGCACTGCACAGTGCCTCCTTCAGTCAGGTAAAGGCTTCTTCACAGGCTGGGCCCCAGGTAATTTTCTTTGGCATCTTTGTCTTTGTCAGGTCAGACAGGGGAGCAGCCAGAGCACTGTAATTGGGAACAAATTTCCTGTAGTACCCTGCTGTCCCTAGAAAGCTCCTGACCTGCTTCTGGGTTTCTGGTCTGGGCCACGCCTAGATCACCTCTATCTTTATTTGGTTAGGATGGAGCTGTTCCTGGCCTACCACATGGCCGAGGTATGCAACTTCTCCCATGGCCACCTGGCACTTTTTGACTTTGACAGTGAGCCTGGCCCTCTGTATCCTGCCCAGCACTTCCCTAAGGTGGGATAGGTGTTCCTCCCAGCTGGTACTAAAGATGGCAGTGTCATCCAGGTACGACACGGTGTACTCCTCAGCACCATTTAACACCTGGTTCACCAACCTTTGGAAAGTGGCCTGGGCATTCTTCATTCTGAAAGGCATTACTTTAAACTCAAATAAGCCTATTGGAGTGATGAAGGCCGACTGCTCCCTAGCTCTGTCTGTCAATTCCACCTGCCAATACCCCTTGGTCAGATCAGTAGTCGTAAGGAAGGTTGCCCCTCCCAACTTGTCCAGGAGTTTGTCCAGGGCATCGGACTTTGTGACTGCATTCAGTCCATGATAGTCCACACAGAAATGAGTTGAGCCATCTGGCTTGGGCACAAGGACTACGGGTGAGGCCCAAGGGCTGTGGGATCTCTGGATTACCCCTAAATCCAGCATCTCCTCCACTTCCCTCCTGATGTCCTTTTGGACAGCCTCTGACGCCCGATATGCTGTCTGCCGAATGGGCATCTGTGTCCCTGTCTCCACATCGTGTGTCGCTAAGGGGGTTAGTCCAGGCTTGGCACTAAATAAGGGAACAAAGTCTGCTCCCTTACTTTCTGGACATAGTCCAAGGCCAGCTGGGGAGACAATTTTACTGCCTCCACAGAGGACTCATGCTTACTTTCTTCCAGCAAATCCAGAAGGGGGTCTCCTTTGCCCATCCCCTCCCAATGACTACACACTGTGAACACCATGTCAGCCCTATTTGCATATGGCTTCATCATGTTGACATGGTACATCCTTTCTGTCTGTCTACAGTCAGGTAACTCCACAATATAGTTCACATCATTTACCTTCCTAACCACTTTGTATGGTCCTGCCCACTCAGCTTGCAGCTTGTCTTTCCGGACCGGAATAAGGACCATGACTTCCTGACCCACCATGTACAAGCAAGCTCTGGCTCTGCGGTCGTACCACACTTTTTGTTTCTGTTGGGCAGCTGCTAGGTTGCTCTGGGCTGTCCCCATAAGCTCCTTCAGCCTTTCCCTAAACCTAAGGACGTAATCAACAGTGGGAGTTCCCTGGGTGGCATGCTTGCTTTCCCAGTCCTCCTGGATCAAGTCTAGGGGCCCACGTACCCAGCGTCCATATAAGAGTTCAAAGGGGGAAAATCCTGTCGACTCTTGGGGCACCTCCTTGTATGCAAGCAACAGGTGGGGAAGGTATTTCTCCCAGTGCCTCCCATGTTGTTCAGCAAACGCCCGGAGCATTGACTTTAGGGTACCATTAGATAGGTTCCACAAGCCCATTGGTTTGTGGGTGATCTGATATCGTGCATCTCTACCACCACACTTCTCCATAAACATTTCATCAGATCTGACATGAAGGAGCCCCTTGATCGGTGATTACCTCCTGCAGAAACCCAACACGGAAGAAAATCCCAAGTAAGGCATCTGCCACTTTGTCCTCAGAGAGGATAGGGACTGCCTCTGGGTGCCTAGGTGGCATAATCCACCACAGTCAAGATGAATCTCTTCCCTGAGGGCTGGGGTTATTTAAAGGCCCACAATATCCATTCCACCCTCTGGAATGGCTCCTCCACTATGGGCAAGGGGATCAGGGTGGCTTGGGTTTCTTGCCGCCTTCCTATTTCCTGGCACGGTGACAAGACCTGCAATACTCCTTCACCTGCTGGGTGAAGTTAGGCCAGTAGAAATTCTGGGCCAACCGCTGCATTGTGCGTGTGATTCCCAGATGATCAGACAAGGGAATATCATGTGCAATTTTGAGCAACTGCTCATGATACCCCTGGGGAACGTCAAGATGCCTGCCTAGCATCCCTCCCTTTGTCTGTACTACCTGAGTATATATATAAGTCCATTTTCCCAATAAACCTTATGTCTGCTGTCACCTTCCTGTGTGTCGTCCGAGTCTGCCCAAGCCCTCAGCTTCTCTAAACTAGGGTCACCCCTCTGA
The DNA here is from genome assembly GCA_016271365.2 of Neoceratodus forsteri. NCBI lineage: Eukaryota > Metazoa > Chordata > Ceratodontiformes > Ceratodontidae > Neoceratodus > Neoceratodus forsteri. The sequence goes on along the minus strand of CM057457.1, from coordinate 471,892,894 downwards.
GCAGCTGCAAACCCCTCACACAGTCCCAAGGCATGGGACAGGTCCCCCTCAGTCACTAAACAAGGGTCCCTAGCACTAGGGTCAGGGCCCTCAGGATCACTGTCAGTCCCAACCCTCTGACAACAGGTCACCCCTCCCTCTTTGGAGTAACCTTCCGTAGCTGTGTGGTCACTTGCTACCGGGGAAATTTCTACCTCCTCTCTATCAGTCTCCATATCAGGAGACACAGGCTAGTGAACCAGCCTCTCAGTGGTTTCCACACTGGTTTCTGTGGGGTTCAGGGAACTACTATTTTTTCTTGTCGCTTGGCTATGGGTAACTGCACATACCACCCCCTGCTGGAGATTGTTACCAGGATCACATCCACTGCTAATGTGTTGGCTACAGCCACCTGTTGCACAGTTCCCCTTGTTTCACCCTAGTCCAGGAGAACACTAGCGAGTGGCAATGTTTCTCTTCGCAGTAAACCCTTGTACAGTTCACGTATTTATGGGGTATAAGCCCAGCCAGGCTGTACCAGATCCCCTTTACCAATGTCAGGGATGCCCCTTTGTCCCTTAACCCCTGTGTCTGTATACCATTTACTATGACTAGGTGCATGTGTTCCCTCATGTTCACTGGCATGCTCTCAGGGACACATAAACAACCCACTTATTTTCTAGCACCCTGTTGTATATTTTGGCTCACCTTTTTGGGGCACTGTCTGGCAATATGCCCAGTTTCCTTACACAGCCAACATGCATTTCTTACTTCAGATAAATCTTTTCATTGAAACCTGGGGCTAACTGGTTTCGGTGGAGGCAGTGAGGGTTTTAGCTGCCCTGAAGGCCCGCTTTTCCCTTTCTGCACTGCCACACCTGCCCCATTCGCTCTCAGAGCAGGTGTGCTCTTGGCATAGCGGTCTGAGGGTTCAGCAGCCTCTTGCACTGTTTTTGGATCTCAGTCCTCTGGCCAGGTTCTTAGCTCTGCTGGGCATGCCCAATAAAACTGTTCTAATAAAATCACATTTTCAATTTTATCAACAGAGGTTGCCTCAATTCCTTCCCACCAACATTTTAAAAACTGAAGTTGTTTCATCTCTAGCTCCTCATAGCTCATATCAGGGCTTCTCCTGAGCTTACAGAATTTAGCTCTGTATGATTCAGCAGTTAATTCAAACTTTTTTAACAGTGCAGCTTTTAACTTGCTGTAATCGTCACTGTCCTCATTGTTCATTTGACCCAATGCATCCCGAGCTTTCCCAGTAAGTAGTGGGGATAGCTGGAAGCTCCAGGACTCTCTAGGAATTTTAGCCTGAATACACATTTTTTCAAAAGAATTTAAAAAGGCATCCATGTCCTCCCCTTCCTTAAACTCGGCTATTAATTTGGAGTTCAATTTGTAACCCAGTCCTGCAGTCCCAGTTAAACCCAAGCCACTTACCTGCTCTGGTGCCATTGGTCAGAGTCATATCTTCTCCAGTTTGTGTTGCCTCTGGCACTTCTTTCTCTTCTCCTCTGCAGCTCTGCATTCTTGCTCTGCCTTCTCTTCTGCAGCTCACTGGTGCTCACGCTCTTCACGGTCTGCCTCCCTCTGTTGTCGCTCTGCCTCTCGATCTGCCTCTCTCTGTTCTCGCTCTGCCTCCAGTTCCATCCTGCGCAAATCAATTTGCAGTTTGAGTACCTCTGGATTCAGGATATTGGTGACCACCCCTTCTGTGCTGTGGCCCTTCACTGACAGTGGCCCTGCTGTCCTTTTCAGTCATGGTCGGTGACTCATTCCTCTGGGTATATGCTACCATCAGGGCCTCTATGAGGTTCTGCTTTTTGCCTTTCACCTCAAACAGGACTCCCCTGTCCCTGCACAACTGCTTCAAGTAATCTACAGTGTGCCTGCTGTAGTCGGAAGCCATCTTCTTCTTCCCTGACTACAGCTACTCTAACTTGCACTTTAGAGAAAAAAATAAAATGGGTAGGAACTGGACTGTACGCCAAGTGATATATAGTTCTGTTTCCTTTTTAAAATAAAATTCTGCCTTTTTTCTTTCTTTGCAAGAGAGCTTACAGTGTCAGCTGACACAGAACAGTAAAGCTTGTGATACCAAAATAATGCCACCACTGCCAACCAGTCTGTCACAAACCCACTCAGCAGGTCAGGCCCTCTACTCCCAAAGTGCCAAACTCTGAGTGCAGTCTTGTGAACAGTGTAACAGACAAGGTAACCCTCTTGTCTGTTTTGTGAGTTCAGATCAACCTTTGGTCTCAAGTTCTGGAGGGATTCAAACTGTTAACCTCTTGTTAGCATACCCAATGCACAGGCTGAGATATATCTGTCTTCAGGGGGCCAGATATCTTTGCCTATGGGCACCTAACCAGGTAATACAGAGATGAACCCTTTAAAACTTTAATAAAGACCTCAGATTTAAAACACTTATCTTTGCAGTTTGGTATCACCATTCAAGCTTATGTCTATTGTCTATTTATTTATTTATTTGTACATCACTTTAAGACCTTTGAGCCAGAGGCTCGTTTCCAAAGGTACCTCGTCACAAGGAGGACAAATACAGTACAACATTTAGTTACATCATTGTGGTACAGCTTTTTACATCATTGTGGTTACAGCTTTTTACATCATTGTGGTTACAGCTATGGTAGACACAAGGAGTAGTTTCTTTGTTACAGAAAAGTGTGTTACAGGTTTGGTAATCACAAGCTATCACAGTTAATTAGAAAACATATCGACAGAGTGAAGCATACATTGGTAAAGCAGACACGTAGTCTTGATCAGAGACTATATATGAAATGCAGACATGTAGTCTTGGGCAGAGGCTGCTATAGGTAGAAAAATTCAGAGAGCTAGGGACATGGTTGGTAATTAGTTTGGGTGAGGAGCCACTCAGAGAGTTTTGTCAGGGCATAGTGAGCTGGAACACGTAGAGACAAGTACAGCTTCGCAAGCTGAATAGCTGACTCCAAAGTGCGGTTTTGAAGCAAGAGATTGTAGGGGTATCAGAGATGGAGGTTGGGAGAGTATTGTACCAGGAGGGAGCTCAGTAACAGAAGGACCTTTGTCCATGTGTGGTCCTTGACCTAGGGACTAGCAGGGTGGCCTTGGAGGAGGAACAAGTTTGGACTAGTGGTTGTGCGTGGTGGATAGAGGCTGTCAGGCCAGGTGGGAATAGTCCAAGGAGGGTTTTTTTCGTTATGAGGCAGGTTTGATATCTGAGCCATTTGTCCAGGTTAAGCAGCCTAGCCATGTCATATAGCTGGCAGGTATGAGTTAGCCTAGGGGCTCCCGTAATTAACCTACAGGTCTTATTCAAGGTGAGTCAGATTTTATTGAGGGCGGTCACGTCAGCAGTGCCATAGACTGGCAGCCCATAGTCCACAAGGGACATTATTGAGGAGGTGACAGCTAGTCAGAGAGCATCAGTGGGGAGGCAGTGCTTGTAGTGGTAAAGGATACCTAGCCGAGCATTTGTAGCTGATGCTAGGGTATCAATGTGATCGTGGAAAGTGAGGACTGAGTCAAAGGAGACCCCGAGGTACTTGTATAGGTGGACTTGATCAAGAGGATGCTTGGAACTAGGGAGGATGCGGAGTGGGAAATTACTGGCTTTGTTTTGGGGATGGGCAAAGAGCATAGTTTTTTTTTTTTTAGATTGACTACAAGTCTGTGCTCTTTGAACCAGGTTTCTGCATCATTAAAGGATAGTTGCAAGGTATCTTGTAGGGAGATGGGGTATTGGTGGGTGGCGAAGATGACGGCATCATCTGCATACAGCAGGATTTTACCAGTGCATGCTTTGGGCAGGGTGTTGAGGTAGAGCGAGAAGAGAAGAGGACCAAGGATGGAGCCCTGGGGGATACCTAAGCAGATAGGACATGTATTGGAGAGTGTCCCATTGATTTTAACAGGCTGAGAGCGGGCAGACAGATAGCTAGAGCACCAGGAGATTGGTCCTGTGGCAAAGCCGGTGCGGCTGACGGCATCCAGCAGGAGGGGGTGGGAGATAGTGTCGAATGCCTTAAAGAGGTCAATAAACACTGCCCCAGCTAGTGAGCCAGAGTCCAGGGAGGAATGAAGAAAATTTGAAAACTCTATGAGGGCTGTGCTGGTACTATGGCCTGCATGGAAACCATGTTGTTCATGGCAGAGGATGTTGTGTTTGGTCAGGTACTCCATAATTTGGGTAGCCACCAGTTTTTCTAGGGCTTTGGAGAGGCGTGGGAGAATGGAGATGGGCTGGTAATTCCCGGCTGTGGACCTGTCACCTCCTTTGTGTATGGGTGTAACTGTGGCAATTTTACAGGCTGCAGGGAAGTGCCCCAGGCAAAGAGATTTATTGAGCAAGCTAGTTAGTGGGGTGAGGACCTGATCCAGGACCTGGCGGAGGATACTGGGGTCCAGGGAGTCACTCCCAGCACTATTGCTCTTTAGAGCTTTAATCAGGTGTGGCCTGACCTCCTGGGCAGTTACTCTGCGTAAGTGGAAAAAAGGGTATTGAATGACTGGGGCAGGTGGGGGGGGTCAAAGAAGTCTCTGGGGAGGACCGAACTAAGGTCCGTGAAGGATGAGTTGAGGAAGTTGGCTATGCGGGCTGGGTCAGTGGAGATAGAGCCTTCAGTGGTGATCTGAGAGGGAGGTGGGGAGCGCATGCTCCCATTTAGTTGTTTTATGTTGTCCCAGAAAGTTCTCGCGCTCCCCCAGGAGGAGGTAAGTGCAGCCTGATAGTGATCGGCTTTTGCTTTTTTGATGGCCCAAGTGCATTTGTTTCTAGAGGCATTGTAGGCTTGTCTGTCCGCCGACCAGTCTGTTTCAGTGGCCAGGTGCCAAAGGTTATCCCTGTGCTTGAGCATTTGCAGCAGAGCCAGGGTAACCCAGGGGGCATTACGAACTTTGGGTCGGACTGCCGTAATGGGTGTGAAAATGTCACAGGCTTTGTTGAAGGTTTGGGAGAAGAAAGGGCAGTATCCATATCAGGGGCATAGTGTATGGGAGACCAGTTAATTTGGGTAAGAAGTTTCTTAAGGCCTTTTAAACCACCTGGTCTGAGGCACCGGCGTAGGGTGGAAGGGTGGGCCATGGGTTTGGGTGTGGAGGTCACCCAATGGAAAAGTATAGGGGAGTGGTCACTGAGAGAGTCAGGAAGGACTTGGGTATCGTGGATTTGTTGAGGGCGGTTGGTGATGACCACATCCAGCAGGGTGCTGGTGCCTTTCTTAGTGTTGACTCGAGTGGGTTGGGAGACTAGTTGGGTCATGTTTATGGCTGCGAAAGAGTCACGGGTGGTGGTGGCGGATGAGTTGAGCCACTTTACATTCAGGTCACCCACAAGGATTTGGTCAGCTGTGTGTGATATAGGGTTGAGAGATAATCAATTAGTGAAACCAGTGCCAGAGTTTGGTTTTTGGGGGGAATGTAGGCAGTGGTGAGATAGAGGGGACCCCTGGAGGGGTCAGGCATCAGTTTGAGGGTTAGGGCCTGTGCCCCATGTGCAAGTACAGGAGCAGGGAGTGCCTGTCCAGTGAGAGAGTCCCTGGTGTGGATTGCACAGCCCCTCCTCTTCTACCACGATCCTCCTGGTAGAGGAGTACCCTGGAATGGAGACAAAGGAGTCTGGGGTGGATTTTGATAGCCAGGTTTCCACTAGCGTGATGACATCTGGTCTATGCAATGTGACCCAACATTGGAGGGAATCAAATTTTTTCAGTAGGCTGCAGATATTCATAGATGCTATGCAGAGCCCAGGTGACCCTGCTGTTGGGCTACAGTGGGCTGGGCCTGGGTTCGGATGCATATTGCCTGTCAGAAGTAGTAGAATAACCACAGTCCTGGCCAGGGGATGGTAGAGGGTGAGCTTTCGATAGGTATGTCGTGAAGAGGAGGGGAGCTTCTGGGCACAGGGGGTGGGCAGGGTTTTCCAGGCTGAGAAAGTGAGAACGACAAGTTTCAATTGAACACCTGAGGAAGCAGTAGGGAGTTGGCTAGGGGGAGGGTGTTTTAGGCTGGGGCAGATGGTGAGAGTCGGGTGGGATTGTACTAGATCTGGAACAAGAGCAGGCTCTAGTGCCAGAGTGCCTGGGGGGGTGTTGGGTAGGTGGGACAGTGGTGACAGGGTAAGGATGAGAGGGAGGCATTTTAGTAAGAGTTGGGCTAACATATTGCTAGTGGTAGGCTGAAATTGTTTAGTTACCCTCCAGCAAGTGTGGATGCCACTTTGGATTAGTGGTAGTGACACGGACTCTAGTGGACAGGGTACCAGGTTCAAGACCAACTCAGGGCAGTTGGAGAAGGGACCTGGGTGAGAGCCATGCTCCACGTTCTGGGACCAGATGCAGGGTATGTCTGGGACCAAAAGGGGGTGCACAATAGTGACTCCTAGTGGTCACTTGGTGCAGGCACAGTGGTGATGGCAGGAGGTCTGAGCGTGGGCGCACTACAGGGTTGGGTGTGGGAGAAGGTCTGGGCAAGGTAGCTGTAGCCAAGAGAGAGGGGAAGAGGGATAGGTAGTTTGAAGGGATCCAGGAAAAAAACAGGGAGATGGCTTTCTCAGAATAGAGGAGCTTGAGGTAGGATCTCAGGGTCCCTCTAGTGGCTAGCAGGTATAACCTGCAAATGAGAAAATGGGGACTTAGTATTTCAGACAGCAGGAACTGATGTCATCAAGCAGGGCCTATAAAACAAGGGACAACCCTGGGTGGGTGGGTGGCTGGGGTGGACAGGGCAGTCGACGAGCAAAGCATGTCGACGGACTAACCCCCCCTCACAAGGGTGCTGAAGAGGTTCTTTAAATTACCTCTTCTCGGCTCCCGCGAGCGTTTCCAGCTCCTGGAAGGAGCTCAGTTGTTCGGGGAAGGCAGCTGGCTGTTTCTGGGCCACAGGGAGAGTGCTATAACCATGTACTTTTCTTACAAATAAAAAAAGAAGTCAAAGACAAACCAAGTAAGTTTTAAAAGAATTTTACTATAATAGATAAGAATATGTAAAACACAACAATATAGAACTGTTATATCACAAGACACACATTAAAAGAACAAGGTTTTTAAACAGTGCAATTCCTTATACAGTACTTAATCTCTAAATACTTGCTTAAAAGTGCTCCCAAGATGTTTCGTGGTCAGAGTCTAGGTAAAATGTGTCTCTGTGAAGTAAAACAGACTAAATTAAATGCTGTATTTTACCCCACCTCTTTTCAGGAGGTCACCTAGCTCCTCCCTGTCAGGGTATATGAAAATATATATCTTATACAAAAGTATTACATTCTGCAACTTCAACATAATTCATGTCCTTCAAATGACACTTTGTTTGATCTCCTGCTGTATCCTCCCTCAAACAGGCTTCACGGGGACATTTACAACCTTGCACCCCTGTGTAACAACCTAGGTTCCTCTCCAACATCATAAACCTTCTTTATGATTTCTCTCTTAACAAAATTAACTTAAACAAGTCTGTAATTAACTCAAAGAAACAGGATCTTTGATTAAAGTCTTCCATGTAACACACTGTTTCTAAAAACTGAGTGTGTGTGAACTCACATGCTGTCAGCATTTCCTCATGGCTTCCATCTCTCAGCTGAAAACTGGGGAGGGGATGAGTGAGGTCACACCTAGAGCATTTGATTTTCAGCAGGAGACATTCAGTAATACATTTTATATTAAAAAGAAATGATACAGCACTCAGAACTGGCTGTCTACGTCACAAGTACTTTCATTTTTTCCTTGTCCCCAAGAAGGTAGGCGATCTGAGGCCCATTTTAGATCTCAGCTCTCTCAACTTGATGGTTGTATAAAAGAGGTTCAGAATGCTTTCCCTACAAAGCCTTCTTCCTCTTCTTTGGAAAGGTCTGTGGCTTTTAGCTCTGGACATGCAGGACACCTACCTGCATATCCCAATTCATCCACCTCACCACAGGTTTCTCAGATTTTGTTTTCAAGGTGAACGCTTCCAGTTCCAGGCCCTTCTGTTTGGCCTTTCCTCAGCTCCTCTGGTGTTTACCAAGTGTTTGGCAGTGGTGGCATCCTCGCTGCACACATAGAGGGTTCAGGTTTTCCCCTACCTGGACGACTGGCTGATTGCAGCCCCTTCCAGGGAGGACCTGCTTCATTCTCTGGCCCTTACTCTGGAGACTTTCTCCAAATTGGGCAGTACCATCAACCTTGCCAAGTCTCATTTGGATGCTTGCCACCATCTGCAGTTAATTGTGGCAGCGTTGGACATTCAGTTGGGCAAGGTCTTCCTCCCTCTGGACAGGATACAGTCCTTGCTCCAACAGGCCTGCTTTGTGGCTTCCCAGAGACATGTGCCAGCCAGGAAGGCTATCCACCTTCTGGGACTTATGGCAGTGGCTATACCCACAGTCCCACTGGCCAGGGTGCACATGAGAGTTTCCAAATGGACTCTCCCAATCCAGTGGGATCAGTCTGTGGATGACTTGGATCAGGGGATCCTTATCTCAGATCCTATGATAAGGGATCTCCATTGGTAGTTAATCCCGGAGCACCTCACTCAAGAAATGCCCTTTTGTCTGAATTTCTCCTTCCCTAGTCTTGACCACAGATGCCTCTGGATCAGGGTGGGGAGCCCACCTTGGGTCCCACAGGACTCAAGGGAACTGGTCCTCAGTCAAATCCTATCAGCACATCAATGTGCTTGAAATGAGAGTGGTCCTGTATGCCCTTCGGGCCTTCCAGTCTCTCATTCCCCCAAGGACCCTAACTGTACACTCAACAACACTGCAGTCATCTGGTACCTCAACAAACAAGGGGGGGCATGCTCCTACCGACTTTGCAGGGAAGCAATAAGAGTGTGGCATTGGGCCTCTCAGTGCGCATTCTCCTGACAGTGCTTCATGTACCTGGGGTACAGAATTCGCTGGCAGATGCTCTCAGCCACTCATCTGCAAGTGCTCATGAGTGGAAACTAAAGTAGGGTGTCATAGATGACATATTCACTCAGTGGGGCACTTCACAGATGGATCTGTTCACATCCCCATCAAACGTCAAGCTTCCCATCTTCTGCTTGCTCATTCCAGGGCGAGGAATTTTTTGGCAGGATGCGCCATCTCTATCCTGGAGAGGCAAATTCATTTATGCCTTTCCTCCAACTCCTTAATCCCATGAGTGCTACACAAGCTTTAGACAGAGGGGGTGTGGATGATTCTCATTGCTCCCTTCTGGCCGAGGCAGGTCTGGTTCTCTCTCCTGCTTCAGCTCTCGGAAGAGCCCCCGCTTCCTCTTCTGACCTCCCAGGACCTGTTGTCTCAGGACCGAGGGACCCTGGTTCACTCAGGCCTCATATCCCTTCACCTGCATGCTTGGCTCCTGCAGACATAATGGCAGCCCATTTCAGTGTTTCCCCTGAGGTGGCTCACATCCTGACGGAGCCCAGGAAGCCTTCCACCAGGTCCACTTATGCTTTAAAGTGGAAAAGAATTTTGGTTTGGGCTGAATTCCAGACCACAGAGCCTTTTTCTTGCCCTGTGGCTAGGATATTGGACTATCTTAGACGCCTCTTTGACCTAGGTCTCAGTCATTCCTCACTAAAGGTTCACTTGGCAGTCATTTTCACTTACCATCTCCCTGTGGGAGATAAGTCAGTGGCCCAGCTTGAGGTATCCAAGACCTTTCTAAGAGGGGTTCTGCACTTAAGGCCCCCAATATGCAATCCTGCTCCTCAGTGGGATCTCAATTTCATCCTGGAGAAACTCAAGCTTCCCCCTTTCGAGCCGTCAGTGGAGGCAGATTTGCATTTCTTGTCTTGGAAGACTTTGTTCCTCATGGCCATTACCTCTGCTCAGAGGATTTCTGAGCTTCAAGCACTTATGTGCTGTATCCCTTATCTTATTTTTCATAGGGACCAGGTGGCCATGAGGACCAATCTGAAATTTTTTCCCAAAGTAGTGACTGAATCTATCCTCAATCAGTCCATCGAGCTTCCGGTCTTCTTCCCAAAATACTCCAATCAAGGGGAGCATCTCTTTCACACTTTGGACATGCATCGAATCTTGCAGTACTATACCAACAGAACCAAGGAGCATAGAAAATCAGACCAGTTCATTTCCTCTGCTCCAAAGAAAGAAGGCTGTGCTGTTACTAAACAGTGTCTCTCCAAATGGTTAGCCAACTGTATTGTTTTTTGTTACAGCAAGTACAATAAACCCCTTCCAGGTCAGGTGAAGGGTCATTCTACCAGGGGCATGGTGGCTTCTACTGCATGCTTTAAAGGAGTTTCAGCTGCAGAGATCTGCACTGCTGCTACCTGGGCTTCTGTCCATACCTTTACCAAGCATTACAGCTCAGATGTGGCCTCTCATTGAAGAGCGGGTTTCGGACTGGTGGTTCTGCAAGGTCTCCTTTCTTAGACCTTTCCCTGTCAGGCCTTTTTGTGGACAGATATTTCTTTGCCTCCTACCTGGCTTCTCCATTATCAGTACTGCTTGGGACTCAGTCCTATCAGGTAGTACCTACTGTAAGAGACCTCTCGAAGTAAGATGGTACAGTTACGTAAGAACTTACCATAACAGTAGATCTTTGAGAGAGGCTCTTGCAGTAGGTACTGCTTTCCCTCCCTCCCTCTTCAGCTTCTTTCCTCCTTTGTTTTAGGGGGCTTTGCCTCGTCTCCTATCTTATCCAGTTGGCCTCCGGTGGGAGAACTGGAGGGTGGGTGTGAGACCGCCCCTTTTATACTGATGCACACTGATGTTAGGGGTGGTCCCCACCAGAGACTGCTAGCTAGAAGATTTTCCATGGGGTCCTGGCACCTGCCGGCTTAGTCCTATCGGTTAGCACCTACTGCAGGAGCCTCTCTCGAAGATCTACTGTTACGGTAAGTTTTTTACATAACTGTACTTTATATGGGTCGTTTGGAGCCTTGTCAGAGACCAGCAAGCAGCTTTTTGTTTGTCTCTTATATTGCTAATTTATATTATCATTTATAAACTCTTGTTACAACACTAAAGGACTTAGGTTTATGGAGCATAATAACCTGTTTGATGGTATAGTTGGGTAGTGTTTCCAGCTATTGCTCACGTTAGGTAAACTTTACTTTAAATCCTTTGTATATTTATTTTTTTGCAGTTCTATTTTTTGTGGCTTATTTTTAACTTACATTCATGACAATCTGATTGGGGTTTGTTTTTCATGAACTGCACTCATAATTGAGCTACACTGATCTATGCTCCAGATGTCCTTATCTTACTCTGAAGGTATGTGTAAGTCACTTTAATTTATGTGCACCACTTCTTGCATGATGCTAGGCTCTAAGTACATCTGACCTTTAACCTTTTTCAGTTGCAGCTAAACTGGTATTCTCAGCTTCTCTGGTGAGTCTTATGTTGTTTTTTAAATGAGTATTTTAAACCAATGGAATTTTTTCCTGTTTTTTTTTCTGCATGATCTGGGTGTTAAAAGTATGAGCTTTTCTAAATGACTGTCATTATGCTTCTGAGGAAGGACTGGTTGGTCTGAAAGTTAAAGCATTTTGTTCTTTTTGTTACATCTACTGTATGTTGGTCCAATAAAATGTATCAAATCATATGCTTCTGAATCTGTCTTCACAGCACTAGAAATCCCTGAACAATTGGAGGCACTAACCATGAGAGACCAAATAAATGTGCTGAATGTAACAAGAGTTCAATGACACAAGGAAGCCTCAGAGCACATTAGCAAACTGACATGGGAGTTAGACCACATACATGTGGTGAATGTAGCAAGAGTTTTATACAACAAAGAAACATAACACATCACCAACCTCATGTTGACAGAGGTCTGTAACATAAAATAATTTGTGAAAGGGAGTGTACAAATACTAACATACTAAAATGCCAGCAGAATAGGCCTAACAATCTTTTGTGTCTGCTCATTTGGTCAACCCCCACCCTGGGAGCTGACCTTACTGCCCCCCTTGCCCTCTCTGGCTTCTCCCATCCCAGTCCTGGATATTCCCGCTGCACAGGACTTTGCTTCCAGAACCCTTCCCCTGTACCTGTCCCACCCCCTCTTTAACCCCTCCACTGTCTCTGCCTCCACCAGCCCCCTGAGCAGGGCATTCCATGGCTCCACCACCCTCTCAGTGAAGTAGCACCTCCTCCTTTCTCCCCTGAATCTCCCCCTTCAGATTCCACTCATGCCCTCTAGTTACCCCCTCCTTCCTTCAGAACACCCTGACTGCTCTTCCCCTATTTAACCCCTTCATATACCTGAAGACCTCTATCATGTCCCCCCCGGTCCATTCTCTCTTCCAATGTGTACATATTTAGCTCTTCAATCCTCTCCCCATAGGTCCTGTCCCCCAATCCCCAGATCTTTTTGGTTGCCCTCCCCTGGACCCCCTCCAGGAGTTCAATGTCCCTCTTTAAGTGTGGCCTCCAAAACTGCATACAGTACTTGAGGTGTGGCCTCACCAAGCAGTTATACAGAGGGAGTATCACTTCCCTCCTTCTGGAGGTGATCCCCCTAGCAATGCATCCCAACATCTTGTTGGCCTTTGCCGCTGCCCTCCTATAAGTCTCAGAGTTGTTCATCTTGACATCCACCACCACCACCCCCAGGTCCCTCTCAGCCATTGAGGCTTGTAGCATTCCCCCCCGGGTGTACACTTGGCCCAGGATTCTGTCTCCCAGATGCAGTACCTTACATTTCCCTGCATTGAACTTCAGCTTCCACTTTCTAGACCACCTTTCCAGAGCCTCCAGGTCCCCTGTGGGGCCACCCTCCCTCCCTCCCCTCCTCCCCATCCACCACCACCCCCAGTTTTGAGTCATCCATAGAGACTCATCTCACTCCTGATACCTTCCTTATGTCAGAGATATAGGCATTGAACAGGAGGGGCCCAAGGACCAATCCCTGAGGGACCCCACTAATGACCTTCCTTGGGGATGAGACTATCCTACCAACCATCTGGTCCTGAAGACAATTGCCTATCCATCTGATCATCTGGTTCCCCACCCCCATTTCTCCCAGCTTATTCAACAGGTCCCTGTGAGGAACAGAGTCAAACACCTTGCTGAAGTCTAGATAGAGGATGTCGACTGGTCTACCCAGGTCCAAGGCACTCGTCACACAGTCATAGAACTCCACAAGGTTTGTCTGACACGATTTCCCTGGGACAAATCCATGCTTTCTATCATCCAGGCACCCTAACTTTTCCAGGTTCTCCCCTAGCCTCTCCTTGACAATGCCCTCCATCATCTTGCCCACCACCGATGTCAGGCTGACAGGCCTGTAGTTCCCTGCCACCTCCCTTGATCCCCCCTTGTGGATAGGCACTATATGCACCACCTTTCGGTCCTGGGGCACCCACCCTGTCCTCAGAGAGATGCTGAAAAGCTCTGCAAGGGTTTTCGCCAAGACATCCGCCAGTTCCTTCAGCACTCTGGGATGTAATTTATCCAGCCCCCGTACTTTTTCCATCTTAAGGGACCTGAGGGCTTCCCTCTCTCTGCTGTGATTTCCACCTCTGCTACCTCGTCCCCCCACTTTGCCTTCCCCCCTCCTGCCAGTGATGGCACCCCCTCTCTCCAGACCCGCCGATCGGCAAGGGTCCCCCTCCTCCTCAGTTTTACCATCTCCTCCCATGTATGATGCAGCCCCCCCCATTTTCCATGGTGAAAACTGAGACGAAGTACTCATTTAGTACCTCAGCCTGCTCCCCCGGGTCTTGTGCCCCTTCCTTCCCTGTTTTAATCCTGCTACACTGCCCCTTCACCCTTCATTTTTCCCCAGTGTATCTAAAGAACCCCTTGTTCCCTCTCCTAATTTCCCTGGCCAGGTTCTACTCCTTCCTTGCCTTAGCCACCCTCACCACCCTAGTGGCCCTTCTGGCCATCAGCTCATACTCCCATCGATCTCTTTCACTCCTTGAGCACTTGAAATGCCTATAAGCCACCTTCTTTCCCCTCACCACCTCCTGAACCTCCCTGATCCACCAGCAGAGTTTACAGGCCCTACTGCATTTTTGTCTTACTCTTGCACAGGTGCTGGTAGCATCCTGCCCCCCCCTCCTGATGATTTCTCACCTACTGGCAGCGTCCATGTCTGGCCCAATCCCATCCAAATGCTTCTTAAGGATCCTTCCCATTTTCTTGAAATCCGCCCCCCTGAAGTCAGTTACCTCCATGTTTGTGCAGTCTTCTACCCCTCCTAGGTCCAGGCTGAACCAGACCATGGCATGGTAGCTGTGAATAGATGAAGCAGCAATAATACAACATGAACAAATAAGTACAAAAATCAGCAAGGAATATTTCAGAAGACTAAAGTTTGTACTTAAAACTGCTTCAACAACATAAAACAAAGTGCAAGCTTCAAATCAGTTCACCTTTCCTGTGATATCATACAGCTGTGGTGTTATCAACTGGTCACAGGAAGTGCTGGACCAGCTAGACATAAAAACAAGCAAAAAACAAACAAACAACTGCTCCATGCCTACCAGTCAATACACTAAAATCAGTGCATGCCAAAATTATACATCCCAAGATCTGAGAGGAGGCATGGACCTCTTCAAGATTCATACACATACAGGTCCACAGGTGTGGGGCTACATATATACCTACTGTCATCCCTGGACCCAAACACAGTCAATGTCCTTCATCATGAAGGAAACAAGCCTAAGATGACCTCCATCATCAAGTTAGGAAAAGTCTTCAAGAGGGTAGCAGAGACATATGTTAAGCCACCAGTAGATGAGTAACATCCAGCAATAGAAAGTGCAAAGAAGCAGGAAAAAGTATATAAGGACAAAGATCAACAGAGATGAAAGGACAACTGGAAAGACCAAAATTGTAGCACAAAATACAGGGAGCTGTTGGGACAACCACAAGTTGGTCTAGAACTGACCCACGAGTGGCAAAAAGGTGAATTTAAGCCACGAGATGAGAAGCTGATGATGGTAGCCATGGTGATGGGCTATGCACAAGATGGTCCATGTTATCCATATAAGAAAACATGAAAAACAGACAGGTGTAGGTTCTATACTACTGAGTTAGAAACAGTTGCACACAGGATCGCTTATAGCACTGTGGGATAAGGCTGTAAGCTGCAAACCTGGATTCCTGGGTTTGAATCCCAGAACCTCAGTTGTATACTGTGTGACCCTGAGCAAGTCACTTAACTTCCTTGTGCTCCCAGGTCACACCTGGAAACAAGCTTCAGCTTAGTGAGCCTTTCCTGGTTAAACAATGTTGCCTTTCCCTGTCTTGTGGCTGGATGTGAAGTACTCATGGCAGAAGACCTGTATATTGAAAGACATAGCAACATAGTGAAACTGATCCACTGGAAAGAATGCAAATACTATAACATACAGATAATAGAAACACTGGAAACATGAACCACAAAGAATCACAGAGAACAAAGAAGTGGTGAGCACATGGGATTGCATGATGCCAACTGCCATGAAAGTGGTGGCAAGAAAACCAGACATTGGTCGCGTGCTACGCTTTGAAGAAATGGCAGCTTATCGGTAACTCTCCCACTAATCACAACTAAAATAGTGATAACGCTTGTATTTTTATGAGTTAAAAAGTGTCCAGACATGCTTCGATACTTAACACTCTCTTAATTGGTAAATACCTGCAAGTTTGGCTAAAATATCCAGCACACTTACTTTTTTATTTACTTCAGAAGTTTTCTGCACCTCTCTGAATCCAGGATAACCTCTGACAGTCGCTGTGCTGCGGCAAACACTCCAACCTGACCCAGCAGCTCACCCACAGGATCTACGAATGGACAAGGAGGGAAAAGCTTAGCGAGGGGCTATAACAAACCAGCAAACAAAGGTCATAATACTGATTTAAACATTAATGATATGACATTTATTAAGGAGAAGCTACAAAGCATGCATATAGATATAGTTTCACTGAAAAAACAAGCTTATTCTGATTGGGACAAATCCACAGTCATGGAAGAAAGAATTAACATTTTAGAGGAAAGACTGTCCTTTTTGGAAGAAAATATATGTAAAATAGAAGATTCCTCCTCAAAAGTATGTACACAAATTGAACTTCTAAGCACAAAAATTGATGACTTAGAAAATAGAAGTAGACACAATAATTTGAGAGTGGTAGGGGTGCCTGAATTTATTGAAGGCAATGACATGATAAGGTTTTTAGTGGACTTTATACCATCGATTTTAAATGCTTCTTGGCAGTGGCCATTAGAGATTGAAAGGGCACATAGGTCCCTAAGAGCTCCTCCTAAACAGGGTCAGAAACCCAGGTCCATCATTATTTGTTTTCTGAGGTTCAATGTTAAAGAGGAAATATTATCACTGGCCAGACAAAAGAAAGCTCTGTATTGGGGAAAAGAAAGGATTTTTATCTTCCAGGACTATTCAGCTGGAATTGTAAAGAAAACAAAAGCATATAATGAAATCAGATATACTTTGCAGTCACTTGGAATATCTTATTACATTAAATACCCAGCCATTATGTTAATAAACAGAGGAGGAGGAGGGTTACATAATTTTAAATCACCTGATGAAGCTTGGGAGTTTATTGAAAGAAACTGGCCTGATGCCACTCGCATTATGACTGCAAGGCCTAATTTAAAGATTGTTTCACAACATAATCAAACAGCCACTGTCACTTCAAAAAGTGCTGAGAAGTCCATGATGGAACATCAGGCCCATGTTCAGAATGCCCAGGATCTTGCATGCACACAGCCTTCTCTGTCACAAGCTTGTTCTCCCTCACATGCCAGCTTGAATAAAAACTCGAACATTCCTGTGCCTAAAATTCAAGCAAAACATCCTGATAGCAAATCTACCCTTTCAAAGACAGCAACCTGGACTTCGAAAATTACTCATAAATCCCAAACTTTCTTCAAAAATAAGCCTGCTAGCATGTCTTCTGTCAGTGCTAAAAATAACCATAGTAATGGATGGCTCCAGAGTTCTAACAATTTAGACATCGCTTCTCTTGCCAAAAGAAATTTGCATGTAGTACCTGAATGTTTGTCAAGCCCTTTCAGTCCAGTTGCAGACATGTTCAAGGAACCTTCTTTCCCAGAATGTGCGCAGGATGTTTTGAGTGATTTGGGGTCGTGACATGGGGACTGCAACCCTTCGCGAGGTCTCATTCATGCATGAAATGGGACAATCAAGAGGAAACTTTCCTATTGCCATGGCAACTGGTGGACTAAGGTCATATGGTTTACCAAATCCCCTCGCTCTTAATACTCAATTTGTTAATGCTGATTTCAATGTCTGCAAATATTTCCTTAACTTTCTTTAGGTCTGGAAGGGTTAGAACGGTTTGTTTCCTTTAGAATCCAAATGTTTGTGGCTTAGTTATTATAATAGTTTCAATGAGGGTTGAACTTAGTATTAGGAGGTCAAAGGTTACTTCCAGCCTTGAAGCTCTGTACAGAGAATATATATCTCCTACAGGTAATGCGTTTTCTTCTTTATTATGAATACTTTAGTAAAGCAGGTTAACACTTTTATCTACTGTTGCTCCTTCATGGGTGGTTTTGCTGGGTTGGATCCTACTTTTACATCTTGACAAAAGGGGGGGATTAGGTTTTTTCTTGGAAAATAAAGGTCAAAAGCAATAAAAAGGGAATATAGGTACAATGCGATGAAGGCAGTTACGGAGGTCAACCATTGTTATGCCCACTTTATTTTTGTTCCTACATTTTACCGTGGTTTTCAGTTAACCTGTAGTGCTTTGCCAGCTCTTAAGATGCTGGGGACAAATGCTTTAATAATAAGAGATTAAGGCTGGCATAGAAGGCATTGCAGACAGGTTACTGGTGATTATGTGCATGCCTTTATTTATGCCTTGAGAGTTGATACTCATTCAGTTCCTATCGCTCTTATAGACTGAATCCTATGGAAGGTTTTAAAAGTGAGTCCCTGGGCTATTGTGAGCACTGCACTGATCTATGGGCGACTGGTTTTAAGCAAGGTAAGTACTGTTTACTGTGGTTTTAATGTTTTTTTAAACAAATGAGTTCAAAATAAAGTCTTGGCAAGGGTTATTCTATATAAGATCTGCTCTTTAGTTAGCAAATAAGGTTGGTTGCCTTTGCTTCTCCCCCTTTATTTAATTTCATTTCAAGTACTACGCCATATGGTGTTTGATTATTAAGGGGTGAAAACTGTTTTAATTTAATAATAGGATGTAAGAGAGAGTTTTTTAAACCAGTAAGATTACCTAGATAAGACAAATACGCTGTGTAACTGATACATGACAAATGTGGGGCTACTCATTTAAGCTGCCTAAAAGATGAGTGTTTTCACTTTGAGGATTCCTCAGTGAAGTTACATGCATCTTCTTGTTGTGTCTGTTTAACTGTGTTGCTAATATAACAGATAACATACTGTGTTCTCTGTTTGTGTGGTTTTTAGAAGACATCTAAATAATCTTCTTTACATTCATCCCACATTATTTTAGTTAAAGATCATATGCAACGGTTTTTACATATTTTTTATAAAAGCTTGAAAAGCCTGCATTCAAGTCCCTGTGTCATGATTAGTGTTTCCTGAAAATGTCATGCTGTTTGATTTTGTGGTTTTCTTTAAATCAGCATGTGCTAACTTGCTCTACAGTGGCTGAAAACAGTGAAGTTATTTTTGTCCTCTCAGTCAAACTTAGAGTGCGATGACATCATTTTGGAGTAGCTTACTGTTTCAGATTCCCAATCAGAGCAACACTTTGTAGAGTTAATGGTTTGCTGAGCTCTCCAAGTTTCTTACAAACCCAGTCTCTGGTTTGTGATTAGTAGATCAACTTAAAACATATCATTATCTTCTGATAAAATACTAATCATTTCAGTTTCAATGCTGAATTGAAGTAGTGGAAATCTTTCTCTGTGAGAAATCAGCTTGTCTGTATCACAGTTTTCGGTTCTTTCTAATCAAAAAAATGATTTTTTCTAGCTACATAGTACAGGGCTGTTTAATGAATATAAAATAAATCCAAATTTTGTTCATTCACAGAAACAGTATGTCTTTGATGTAGCCTTCATAAATATGTTCATGCAAGAACATTTTTTTTATGTCAGATTGACAAACAGTACATGTGCTTGAAATACTGTAGCAGAGTGTGACAGGCATCTGTCTGAACTCACACATTTCAGTTCTTTGGTGATTTCTGTGTGAAAATATATCATGTACGTGTACAACTAGAAACACTGTGGCATCCTGTTGCACCGTGTCTCTGCCCCACAGTTGAGGCAGCTGCAGTCTACTGCCACCTGTCCCTGCCCCACAAGCCCCCTGCCTTCTGCTCCACATGTTTGACTGCTGCATTCTGCCACTCACTGTCTTCTCCCACACAGTCAGAGACTGTGTACCCTGCTGCCTCCATCCCCTGCCTAAAGAATCAGGGCTGCTGCACCCTGCCACCACCTGCCCAGACAGTTGGGGATGATGCACTCTGCTGCCCTCTCTCTCTCACCCTCACAGTTAGGGAAGCTGCACGTGTTGACCCCTGTTCCTGTCTCCACAGCTGGGGCTGCTGTTCCATGCTACCCTAGTGTGCCAGGTCCCTGCCTCCACAGCTGGGGCTGCTGTGCCATGCTAAGCCCTAGTGTGCCAGGTCCCTGCCTCCACAGCTGGGGCTGCTGTACCATGCTGCCCTAGTGTGCCAGGTCCCTGCCTCCACAGCTGGGGCTGCTGTACCATGCTGCCCTAGTGTGCCAGGTCCCTGCCTCCACAGCTGGGGCTGCTGTACCATGCTGCCCTAGCCACCAGAGGTGGGGCTTTTGCTACACCCTGCTATCCACTTTCACTGACCCAGATGGGCAGGGCTACTGCACCATCTGTACCCCATCTCATAGTCAGGGCTGCTGTACCCTGATGCCCCCTGTGTTCTACACCACAGTCAAGACTTCTGCATCATGCTGTACTTTATCCCTTGTCACCAGAGACAGGACTACTGCACCCTGCTCCTTTCTACACAGTTGGAGTTGCCATGGCCTGCTGTGCTCTAGTTCTCCATGCTGCTGCAGTTTGAGCTGCTGCATCATGCTGCCACTTGCCACAAGATTCAGAGCATTTTCTGTGCCTTATTGCATGCCTCCACAGTTGAGGCAGTTGCACCCTGCTGTCCCCTGCCACCAGAGTCAGATCCTTTGCTACACCCTGCTGCCCACATCCCTTGTCCCAGACAGGCATGGTTGCTGCACCCTGTCCCACAGTTTGGGCTGCTGTATCCTGATGCCACCCCTATTTCCTGCCCGAACATTCAGGGCTGCTACACCCTGCTGCCCTCTGTCCCCATGCTCACAGTCTGGGTCATGGCACCCTGTTGCCCCCTGTCCCCATCTCCACAGTCAGGGCTGCTGTGCTGCACCCTAGAGTCTCATGCCTGCATCCACATTTGGGCTGCTGAGCCCTGCTACACATTTCCATTGCCCCAAATGGGCTGGGCTGCTTTACAATGTACTCCCTGTACCACTGTCAGGGCTGCTGTATCCTGATTCCCACCTGTGTCCTGCCCCAAGTCAAGACTTCTGCACCATGCTGTCCTTTGTCCCCTGTCACCGCTGTGTCCTGTTGCACCACACAGCCCCTTGCCTCCACAGGCAGGGGACAGGGTGCAGCAAATGCCCATACTCTTGTGCTGCACCCTTCCCAAACAGTAGGAGTTGCTGCACCCTGCTACTCTCTCTCTCTCTCACACTCACAGTCAGGGACACTGCACATGTTGCTCCCTGTTCCTGTCTCAGCAGAGTGTAGCAAAGGATCTGACTCTGGTGGCAGGGGGACAGCAGGGTGCAACTGCCTCAACTGTGGAGGCATGCAACAGGGTGCAGCAAATGCACTGAATCTTGTGGCAAGTGGCAGCATGGTGTAGCAGCCCTAACTGTAGAGGCATGGGGCTCTAGGGTACAGCAGGCTACAGCAACCCAACTGTGTAGAAAGGAGCAGGGTGCAGCAGCCCTGTCTGTGGTGACAGGTGATAGAAAACAGCATGGTGCAGAAGCCTCAACTGTGAGGCAGGACACATGGGGCATCAGGGTACAGCAGCCCTGACTGTGAGATGGGGTACACATGGTGCAGTAGCCCTGCCCACGGAGGCAGGGAACATGGCACTTTAGAGCCTAGCGCAGCACAGCAACCTTGACTATGGAGACAGGAACAGGGGGCAACAAGTGCAGCTTACCTAACTGTGAGGGTGGTGGAGATAGGGCAGCAGACTGCAGCAACCCCAATTGTTTGGGCAAGGAGCAGCAGGGTGCAGTAGTCCTGATTTTTTAGGCAAGGGATGGAAGCAGCAAGGTGCACAATCCATGACTGTGTGGGAGAAGACAGTGGGCAGCAGAGATACAGCAGCCTTGAATGTGGAGCAGAAGGCAGGGCGCTTGTGGGGCAGGGGACTAGTGGCAGTAGACTGCAGCTGCCTCAACTGTGGGGCAGAGACACAGTGCATGAGGATTCCACATAGTGGTTCTAGTTCTATACGTTCATGATGTATTTTCATAGAGAAACCACAAAAGAGCTTAAATGTATGAGTTCTGACAGTACATGTGCTTAATAATGTAGCAGAGTGTGACAAGCACCTGTTGGTCAATCTGACATGAAAAAAAAATGTTCTTACATGTTTGTATCTATGAAGGCTACATCAAAGACAAACTGTTTCTGTGAATGAACAAAATTTAGATTTATTTTATATTCCTGAAACAGCCCTGCATTATATAGTTAAAAAAAAAATTGAGGTTTGATTAGAAAGAACAGAGCTGTGATACAGACAAGCTGATTTCTCACAGAACATATTTCCACTACTTCAGTTCAGCATTGATACTGAAATGATTAGCTTTACAAAGGAAGAGAATGATGTATTTTAAGCTGATCTATCTAAACACAAACCAGAGACTGAGTTTGTAAGGAACCTGGAGAGCTCAGCAAATTATAAACTCTACAGAGTGCTGCTCTGCTTGGGAATCTGAAACAGCAAGCTACTCCAAAATGATGTCATCACACTCTAAGTCTGACTGAGAGGACAGAAATAACTCCACTGTTTTCAGCCACTATAGAGCAAGTTAACAAATGCTGATTTAAAGAAAACCGCAAAACCAAACAGCATGCAATTTTCAGGAAACACTAATCATGACACAGGGACTTGAATTTCAGCTTTTAAAGATTTTATTAAAATAAGCAAAAACTGTTGCACATGATCTTTAAGTTCACTAGATCTTTCACTTGCAATCTGTTTTTTTTTAATTTATAGAGTTATTTATTTACAGAATGAGTTCAAGTCAACATAAGTTCATAGAATGTCCAAGGGTTAGGTTCACCTATTAAGAGGTATAGAGTTCTAAACTATCTTTAAAAACATAGCATAGATGTGGCATTCTTGCAAGAAACCCATCTGGTTCCAGAGGAAGCAGACAGACTTGTGCGTAGTTGGGTTAGCTCAGTTTATCATTGCTGTGTCTCTTCCAGAAAAAGAGGGATAGCTATCTTAATTCGAAAAGGAGTCAGTTTATTAAAACATAGCCATCTGACAGATCCTGAAGGAAGATTTCAAATTCTGCTAGGTAATTTATATGGCAGAGATGTAGCCTTGTGTAATGTGTATGCTCCCAATGTTCAAACTCAACAAAAAGGCTTTTCCCAGACTCTGGCTTGTGCCCATGCAAATATAGGGAATCACAATAGTATTCTTGGAGGAGATTGTAATACAGTGATGGATCCTTTGTTAGATAGATCCAATGTCTCTGAACTAAAAAGCTCTTCAATATTCAAGGGACTATCCATAAAGTTCTGAATGACCTGGGGTTGGTTGATGGGTGGAGACTAACACATCCTGATGTTAGAGACTACTCTTTTCTTTCTGCCAGATTTGGGACTTTTAGTCAATTAGATTATTTTTTTCTTCCCATGGATTTATGCAATAATATAAGCAGCGTTTCTTATGAAAATTTAATTATATCAAACCATTGCCTTTTGAAAAGTTCCTTGGTTTTTGAAAATAAATCAAATAAGACTAAAAGTTGGAAATTTAATATATCTTTATTAAAGGATGACAAATTCATTACTTGGATACAGGAAGAGTCCAAGGCCTACTTCAGAATAAATTGAGATGGAGAAGTTACTCCCCAGACAATTTGAGATGAGTATAATGAATATATTAGGGGCAAATGCATAAGTTATGTTATGCCTCAAATAAGAAAAGAGAGAAAGCAAGAACTCTAAAAGAAATGGAAGAATCATTAGGGCAAATACTGACTGTCTTACAGCAAAATGTTCCTATAAAAAATAACTGCTCTTTAAAGCCATGGGGCTCAAATTTGACATAAATAGATTACATTCTGAAAAAATTTAATATTCTCTATTTAGGGTAAAGCAGAACTATTGGGAAGCCGGGGAGAAAGCTAATACGTTACTAGCCTACAGACTGCGCAAAATTCAAAATCAAAGCAATATTAAAGAAGTCGGGGGTCCCTCAGGGAAAACAACACATAACTGTAAAAACATTAATGATCATTTCAGGAGTTTCTTTGAAAATTTATATAAATCTAAAGGAGATTTGTGGTCAGATATGCGAGTTAAATTCCTAAATTCAGTGAACATTCCGAAGCTAGCCACTGAAGACAAACAAATGCTAGATAGACCAATATCCTTACAAGAGATTACTGAGGTCATAGTACAAGCTCCTAAAGGGAAAGTTCCAGGACCTGATGGATTGCCTGGTGAATTTTATAAAATGTTTAACTCTACTATATCACCTCACCTGTTCAATGCTTTCCAATTCTGTTTCAAAGAGGGGCATTTGCCTGACTCCATGAATGAAGCGTATATTTGTTTATTGAGTAAAAAAGGCAAAGTCCCCCTT
Source organism: Neoceratodus forsteri (assembly GCA_016271365.2). Lineage (NCBI taxonomy): Eukaryota > Metazoa > Chordata > Ceratodontiformes > Ceratodontidae > Neoceratodus > Neoceratodus forsteri. Next base: position 471,869,136 of record CM057457.1, on the reverse strand, counting down.
AGAGTGTGGAAATTTAGACCAATATTTTTATTAAATTTTGATTATAAGATCCTAGCTAAAATCTTGGCTAACAGGCTATCTAAAGTAATTGGCAAGTTAGTGGGTAAAGAGCAAGTGGGCTTTCTAAAAAATAGACAGGCAGATGATAATTTTCAGAGACTGTTTTCAGTTATTTGGAAGGCCCATTCTTTCAAATATAGTGCCTCTCCAGCCATAGCCTTGTCTCTGGACATAGGCAAAGCATTTGACTCATTAGAATGGAAATATTTATTTAAAGTTCTAGAAAGGACTAACATAGGTCTAGGTCTGATAAAATGGGTCCACACATTGTATGATGCCCCCAGAGCTTGTGTTATCACTAATGGATTGAAATCAGAATCTTTTTGTCTCTAGAGAGGATCTAGGCAAGGGTGTCTACTCTCACCTCTGTTGTTTATACTAGTGATTGAACCTCTCATTAGAAAGATAATGGAATCTGATAACATTGGTGGGGTCAAAATTGGTAGCTGCACTAATAAGGTACTAGCATTTGCAGATGACATTCTTCTTACCCTAATCAATACTGAAACGTCCCTGAAACATATAAAGAATATATTACACATCTTTGGAGAAATATCAGGGCTGTTTATTAACTGGTCTAAGACTGAATGTTTGCAGTTAAATAACCTTGGGTCAAAATGTGACATATTAAAAATTTTACCTGTGGTAACTTAGCCTGAAGAAGGACTGACTTACTTAGGGGTCAAAGTGTTTAACTCTCTAGAAAGAATTATATTTTATAATATGACAAAAATTATTGAAGATTTGACCTCTGATATAGACAAATGGGAGGAACTTTATTTGTCCTTATGGGGTAAAATGAAATCCTTGAAAATGATATTTGCGCCTAAATTATCCTATTTTATCAATATTGTTTCTGCAAACATCCCTAATATGTGGTTTGATAAAATTGAGGTTATTTCCAAGTTCCTATGGGGAAATAAACCACCAAGACTTTCAAAACCTAAACTTAGGGAGCCAGTCAAACAAGGAGGCATGGCCTTACATTGGTGGCAGGGGTATTTTTGGGCATACAAACTCAAACAAACTGCTAATTGTTTTTTAGCGAAAGAAAATCTGAATACACTCTATGGTTAAGGATAGAAAAAGAACTGGTTGCCCCCTTAAATCTGACTGATTTATTCTTTTGCAAATTTCCAAATCATTTGTTGAATCAGCCAACTTTGCAGGTTTCAATTATAGTATGTACTGTAGGAAGTTCAATCATCTTAAAAAGGTAGACTTCGTGCCCTTGCAATTTATGCCATTGTGGGAAAACCCTAAAATAACCCCTGACAACAAACCTATCAGGGACATATGATGGAAAATTAAAGGAATTAATGTAATTGGAGACTTACTGGATGAACAAGATAGACTCTTATCTTTTTCTGATTTGCAAGACAAATTTAATTTGTTGAAATGTGATTTCTGCTTCTATCTGAAGATAAGGAGTTTTTTAGTCAACACATTTTTAGATATGTCCTACAAATTAATTATCTCTCCAGTGTGGAAGAATTTCTTTAAAATATGCTATCTTCCCAAAGCCTTTAGTCTATTATATGCTTATTTAAATGAAGCAGACATAGAACTAACAGAGAGAGCTAGAGTAAAATGGCAAGAGGACTTTGGTGTTGTTGTATCCAAATCAGCATGGAACAAAGTATGGGACAATGCAAGTCCTCTAGGGAAGTTCAAGGGAGACTCGTTCAGTTTAAAATACTGCGTTATTACTATTACTCCCCCAAACAAATACTAAGTATGGGAATAGGAACGGATAGTGATTGTTGGAGATGTGGACATTCTGATGCAGGTTTAGCACATTTGTTATGGTATTGTAAAGGGGTATCATCTCACTGGAAACAAATTCATAGCTTGTGTCAAAGCATTACTGGTTTAGTAATCCCTTTTTCTCCTCTATTGTTCATTTTAGGAGATACCAATGAGATTTCACATATTCCCAAAGATAAAAGATTATGGCTGTTATCTGGGGCTTTAGCTTATAAAAGATTACTTCTTCAAAGTTGGAAAAATACTGATATACCCTCTATTCAACATTGGCTAAATAATTTAATGAATATTGCTAATAATGAAAGAATTTATTACTCTATGATTAATAAGAATGAAATGTTCTTGAATATATGGGAACCTTTCCTAAATATTTGTGTTAAAGATGATTGGTTTATTTAAATAGGTTCAGTCTTAAAATCATAAAATAGTTATACATAAGAATATGTCTTTGTCAGTATCTCATTAAATTCTTATTTATTGCATAAGAATGTATTATATTTTCAGATCAAGATGTTTTTTTCTTTTACATGGATATGTAATTGCCTTATTACTGTAATTTTGTATGTTGGTTTTGAGGATGCAATAAAATATCAGTTGGAAAAAAAACAGACATTGTAACAGAAGAAAAAAGAACAAAGGTAGTCTTGCTGAGCAGGGTATCCACCTCTAGTGACTACAGTGTTGTGTGCACAGAGAGACACAAAATCATGAAATACCTAGCTATGCAAACAGAAACTAAACTAATGTGGAACAAAGACACACAAATCATTCCAGTAGTGCTCAGAGTAATGAGGCTAATCAAAAAGAACTTTCAGGTGCATCTACATATACAATCAATATGTGTGACACCTTATGAACTACATAAAGAAGCCATCCTGGGGACACTGCACGTGCTGAGAAGATCGCTCTCAGCAAACATCAAAGACTAATACAGTACTGCTTTCTTGATTTCTGTGGCTACATGGGTGAAGCAATGCTGACGTATCACCATGATGTAGGAAAGAAAAATTACTGTGGTAGCATGTGACAGGAATGTGAGGCAGTTGTCGTCCGCTAAGTGTTTCGACTGGTACTAAGGCATACATCTTTGCCTGCTGCCTAATGAGTTCAGTGCTGTTTGTCTGCTCCAGGTACCCCTGGTGTCAAAGCGTGGCACTATTTGCTTCCTCAATGATACAGTGGTGTTTGTCTGCTCCACCCAACCCTGTCATCACTGCATGGCACTATTTGCTTATACAGGGAGTAGTGTGTGTTCTGTGGCAGGTTGCAAGATGAGTGCCTCCATCTGTTATCAGATTTTTTTTTGGGGGGTGGGGTTTCCTCTATTAATCACAAACTTAGGACACTCCATCCAGTCTACATGGAAACAATGTGAGAACCATTGGAGGAATATACTGTAACTACTGCTTCTAATTTACTACGGTGTTCTTTTTGTCAAATCCAAGAGTGTTGCATACAAGTTCTTAAAAATACTTTTATTATTCTCTTGGGGCCTACTGTGGAATTCCTACGGGGAGATTGGGGGTGGGCACTAGTTAAAAAAAAACTTCTAAAGAAACACCCGGTCTACCACAGTACAGGGTGTTAGTTGACTTACAAGTGATTTGTTTCAAATTAATCAACTCTGCTCTCCAGCTCACTGCACAAATTGCTGTATCGTCATTTGGAGCTGTACTCGTATTGCTGGCTGCCTAATCCAGCTACTAAGCTACAGTCATAATTTACAGAAAATATACCTTGTTAACAAAAATGAGAGGTTTAGAAGGCTTTAGTCTGCAGAATGATGCAATGCTAAAAGTCCTCAGCCCAGTCAGTGCGCACCTCAAATCTGCCTGTGAAAAACAAATATATGGGGGTTAAAGTATACAAAGTCTGCAGACTGTCCCACCAGTTCTTCATACTGTATCTCACACTGAAACCAGACACAGCAGATCTCTACTTTTCAAGTGGATAACAGGGAAAACAGGAGGTGCTTCTATTGCCAACTCAGCTAACTTGCTTTTCTGTCCGCCCCATCCCATTTTCAAACCATAGTCAGGCAGCTGTGAGATAGGTATCACTATCTATTTTCAGATTTGTTTTGTTTGCTCTATTAATCACAAACCCAGGATGCACCATCCAGTCGACATGCAAACATACTGTGAGAACCATTGGAGAGACATAACTACTGCTTCTTATTTTCTACGGTGTTCTTTTTGTCGGATCCAAGAATGTTGTATACAAGCTCTTAAAAATAGCATTATTATTCTCTTGGGGTATGCTGTGAAATTCCTACAGGTGGGTTGGGGAGAAGGGGCTCTAGTTTAAAAAACACTTTTAAAGAAATACTCAGTCTACCATACCACAGTGTGTTAGTTGACCAACAAGTGCTCTTTCTCAAATTTATCAATTCAGCTCTCCAGCTCACAGCACAATAGGCTGTGATGTCATTTGAAGGGTGCTCCTGTTGCTGGCTGCTTAATCCAGCTGCTGAGCTACAATCATAATGTGCAGAAACTCTGTCTTATTAATACAAATGGAAGGTTTGGAAGACTTTAATCTGCAGAATGATGCCTTGCTAATGGTGCTCAGCCCAGTCAGTGCTCACCTCAAATCTGCCTGTGAAAAACAAATACATTTTTTGGGGGGGGTTAAGTCTACATACAGTTCTATCCTACCAGTTCTTCTTACTGTATCTCACACTGAGACAGCTCCAGGATATTTTCCCAGGGTTTTTAATAAAAAAGCCAGAACTAGGGGAGATGAAACATGTGCTGCTGCATGCCTGCAATAAATTTTGGTCCCTTACATAAGCAATAAGACATGACAGGGTGTGCATGGAACATATTTTACTACACATCCAGGGGCATAATGAGGCATGAGGCTTGGCCGAGTGCCTTTAGCCCCTGGCATGTCATAAAATATATTCCATGCAGACACCTGGAGTGTCTTTTTGTGCATATAAAATGGGCTTCTATATTTATTTAAACTTTTACATTTAGAAAAATCTTGCTTGTGTGTAGAAAAAAACATGTAATGCTGCTAATCTTTCACAAAATAGTCTTTCCACAGACATTGTGTTAATATTTATCAGCTTGCATTAATATTTATGAGCTTATTTGCATATACTGAGTATTGCTGTTTTTTTTGTTTTGTTGTTGTTCAGATGGACAGTGATGGGAGAGAACTTTGTTTTTATTGATTAAAGAGAAGGTGAGCGGTGAGAACTGAAGTTAGGACCTGGAGCAGACGGGCATGGAAACAGATGTGAGGGAAGCGGGCAAGACTTTTTTTCAGATTTATTTAAGCTGCAAGTGATGGCAGCAAAAGTATGGAGCAGGGAGAACTGAAGTTAGGACTCGCAGCTGGTGAGGATCGCAGCACAAGCAAGCAATTTGTTTTTCAATATTAATTTAAACTGCAGCCGATGGCAGCATAAGTGGAGAGAGGAGAATTGAAGTCAGGACTGGGAGCAAGCAGGGATGGTTGCACAAGCGAAGTGGGTGGGATTTTTGGAGCGAGAGACCAGCAAATGGGAACAAGTGGATTGGAGAGAACTGCTGGCAGGAACAAATCCAACACAAAAAAAAAATCTACAGCTGCTTATTTAAACTGCTGGTGAGACAGGCAACTCAATGGGAACAGTGGGAGCAGATGGGACATTCAGACATAGGAGTTCCTGGCTAAGGAAATAAAAAAAATGGCAATGTATGAAAACCTCAACATTCTAATGGCAAGATGATTTATTTGGTACTGTGGTTCCACTTTTAGGGACTTGTTATTAGCCATGCATGAAACAGATTTCATGCATGGTGAGCTAGCATTCTGATTGGCTGATATAGTCTATCCAATTTCTAATTGGAAACAGACTCTGAGGGGAGTTAAGGACCTCTTGGCCCATTAAAAGGGACAGAAAACACCTATAATGGTTTTGTTAACATTAATAATGGCAAGCGTATTAATAAAAATATGTTTAAATTCTTGATATCTTTGCAGCTCCATAAAAGGATTCTTTCTATGTCACGAGAGCTGCCAGGTAGAATTTGAATACACAGTTATTTAGTTACTGCAATCAGACGTCAAGGATAGCTGAACTTTGTCTTATTCCTGCAACCCCAGGATCAACGTTTGTGAGAGAAAGTGCAGCAACAAGGTAAAGAGCTGTAAAAAAGATGGCGGCTTCCATTCCCACCCACCGATTAACCCCCCCACCAGACACAGTGTCCCTCCTGGATGCAGCAGCTCACGGTGCAGCAGAAAAAGAGCAGCCTATTTCTGTGCCCTGTTCTCCAGAAGTAAGTGCCTCTTACAACAAGATTGTTGCTTCACTGTGTGGAGAGAGAGAGAGAGAGAGAGAGAGAGACAGAGACAGAGACAGAGACAGAGAGAGATGCTGTGCTGGGAAAGAGACATCAAAATGATTGCCACAAAACGAGGCAGGAGTGAAAGTACGAAGCATCAGAAGGCATCAGGACCAGTCTGTTCTACCTCATCTGAAGCAAGTCAAAGAGAAAAATGCTTTGTTTTCTGTAGGAAAAGCGGGAGGGGCATCAAATCTGCACAGCGGCACTGGTGAAAACAACAGCAGCTAACTGGAAAAGAAAGTGCATCAGACATTGAATAATAGTCCCACAAAATAAGGTAATTTGTTGCAAAACTGAAACCGCATAAGCACTGACTTGAAGGTCTCATCATTTCTCAAGAAAGCAAACCTAGTAGTGTTCCTCTAAACATTTACTTCTCAAGTATTTCCCCATCTAATCCCAACACAATAGGACACTAGGCTTACCCTTGCCCAATCACAGTACTCTGCAGCACCACAGGATATGGGACAGGTAGTGGGGGTGACCAGAGCAAATGTAAGGAAACAAATACTTAAATATACAGTCTGGCTACCCCTTGAACTGCAGATAGCACCAACAAAAATGTTTCACCATTAAAACAGGGAAGAAACAGTGCCGATCTATTATGTTGCCCCCCCCCCACACACACAAAGAAGCTGTCAACAACATAGAAACATAGAATTTGACAGCAGAAAAGGACCGCTTGGCCCACCTAGTCTTCCCATTTTCTTACTTAACAGATAAGCTGCAGATACTAGTTAACCAACAGCTTACTTCCTCCTACCCCCCACTAGGACTGCCTTATGCCTGTCCCATGCATTCTTGAATTCCCCCACTGTTCTTGACTCCACGACCTCCTCAGGGAGGCTGTTCCATCCATCCACAACCCTATCTGTGAAAAAATACTTCCTCACATTACCTCTGAGCCGTCCCCCCTCTATCTTCAAATTGTGCCCCCTTGTTCTTGCACATCTCTTTTTCTGAAAGATGCCACCCTCTTGGACTTTGTTGATTAGCTTGAGGTATTTGAAAGTTTCTATCATGTCCCCTCTCTCCCTCTTTTCCTCAAGGGTATACATATTAAGCTCCTTTAGTCTTTCTTCGTATGTCTTCTGGTGCAGACCCTGCATCATTTTGGTTGCCCTCCTCTGGACAGCCTCCACTCTGTCTATGTCTTTGCGGAGATGGGGTCTCCAGAACTGCACACAGTACTCCAGATGGGGTCTCACCAACTGTCCATACAGAGGGATAACAATTTCCTGTTTTCTACTATTGATGCCTCTCCCTGTGCATCCCAGTACCCCCCAGCCTTCCTTACTGCCTTCTCACATTGCTTGCCCACCTTTAGGTCATCTGATATAATTACCCCGAGGTCCCTTTCCATTTTTACTGTTGTCAATATCTCACCCCCCATTGTGTACTCTTCTCCTGGGTTTTTGTTTCGAGGTGCATTACCTTGCACTTCTTTGCATTGAATCTGAGCTGCCATACATTTGACCATTCCTCCAACCTTGCCAAATCCCTTCTCATCCTTTCCACTCCATCTGGTGTATCAACCCTGTTGCAGATCTTTGTGTCATCTGCAAAGAGACATACTTTTCCTTCCAGTTCCTCTGCAATGTCACTTATAAAGACATTAAAAAGGACTGGTCCCAGTACTGAACCCTGCGGTACCCCACTAGTAACCCTCCTTTCTTCACTGTGGACTCCATTTACTACTACCCTTTGCATCCTGTTGTCTAGCCAATTTTTTGTCCAGGCTACCACCTTGGGACCTACTCCAAGGCTGGCTAACTTGTGTATTAATCTTTTGTGTGGGACTGTATCAAATGCCTTACCAAAATCTAGGTAAGCCATGTCCACAGCCCCTCCCTGGTCTACTACTTTGGTCACCCAGTCAAAGAAATCTATTAGATTCGTCTGACATGACCTTCCCATCGTGAATCCATGCTGCCTTGGGTCCTGTGCCCCACTGGCCTCTAGGTACTCAACAATTTTTTCCTTCAGAAGTGATTCCATCATTTTCCCTAACACTGATGTCAAACTAACTGGTCTGTAGTTTCCTGCCTCTGTCCTGCTCCCACTTTTGTGAAGAGGAATCACATCCACCCTTCTCCAGTCCTCAGGTACCACCCAAACAGAGTTAAGCTAGCCCTGGCAAAAAGAAACACAGGTGAGGGGGTACAGGCAAAGTGGGCAAGCATTAAGGATTCAATACTTGAAGCAACATCCCATTGTGTTAGACAGAAAAGGAAGTGCAAAAGAAGAAGGAAACCACTTTGGTTCTCAAATACAGTAGCAGAAAAGGTCAGAGCCAAAAGGCTGGCCTTCAGGAAATATAAGGAACACAGTGGGATGAAGATAGAGGCATACCAAACTGCCCTAAGGGAAGCAGGGAAGGCAGTAAGGCAGGCAAAGTCCCAAACTGAGGAAACACTAGCAAGAACAGTAAAGAAGGTGACAAGACTTTCTATAGATACATTAGTGAAAGGAGAAAGTCCAGAGGGTATTGCTAAGCTTAATGGAGAAAAGGGAGCATGTGAGGAGGAGGACCCTGTAAAGGCATCTATCCTAAATAGATACTTTTGCTCAGTATTTACTGAAGAGAAGGTAGGGCAGGGCCCACAGCTCAGCATCATGGACACAGGGGAGGGAGGTGAGCACTACTCCCTTCACAAAAGAAAGGGTCCTACAAGGCTTGCTAGCTCAGGTGGATAAGGCAATGGGACCTGATGGCATACATCCCAGGGTACTTAAGGAGCTAAAGGAGGAACTAGCAGAGCCATTAGCAGAATTGTTTAGTGAGTCTCTGAGCACAGGAGAGGTCCCAGAAGACTGGAGAAGGGTCATGTGATCCCGCCCACAAGAGTGGTAGCAGGGAGGAGGCGGGAACTACAGACCAGTCAGTCTTACCTCAGTAGTGGGCAAGATTATGGAGGCACTCCTTAAGGAAAGGATAGTGCAACACCTGGAATCCATAGGGGCACAGGATCCAAGACAGCATGGGTTTACAAAAGGAAGGTCCTGTCAAACTAATCTCATAGATTTCTTTGACTGGGTAACCAGAGTGGTGGACCAAGGGGGAGCAGTTGATGTCGCCTACCTTGACTTCAGCAAAGCTTTTGACACTGTTCCACATAGAAGATTGATAAATAAACTGGGTAGGCTCGGGGTGGGTCAGAAGTTGGTCAACTGGGTGGCAAACTGGTTGATGGGCAGAAAACAGAGAGTGGTGGTAAATGGTATACAGTCAGAAGAGATGCAAGTCACAAGTGGGGTACCTCAGGGATCAGTCCTGGGGCCAGTCCTCTTCAACATCTTCATTAGTGACCTTGCAGATGGACTAGAGGTTAAGGCTTGTCTGTTTGCAGATGACACCAAGATCTGCAACAGAGTAGATGATCCAGATGGAGTGGGCAGAATGAGAAGAGATCTGGATAAACTAGCAGAATGGTCGAGAAGAGTGGCAACTGGGATTTAATGCAAACAAGTGCAAAATCATGCACATAGGGAAGAGAAACCCTGAAGCCACCTATAGGCTGGGAGGGGAGTTGCTAGCAGTCACAAAGGAAGAAAGAGACTTGGGCATCATCATCACTGATGACCTAAAATCATTCAAGCAGACCTCTAAAGCAGTAGGTAAGGCTAGGGGTGTTAGGGTGTATTAGTAGGGGTATCATAAGTTGTAAGAGGAGGTAATAATCCCTCTGTACAAGACACAGTTATGCCCATCTGGAGTACTGCGTGCAGTATTGGAGGCCACACCTTCACAAGGACATTAACCAAATTGAGGCAGTCCAGAGAAGGGCAACAAAATGGTGCAGGGACTGCATCAGAAGACATATGAGGACAGATTAACGGAGCTCAATATGTATACCCTTGAGCAAAGGAGGAGAGAGGTGATATGATCGAGGCATTCCAAACACCATAAGGGCATAAACAAGGTGAAAGAGTCTAACATGTTTAAATATAAGAAAAATAGCAGGACAAGAGGACACAGCATGAGATTAGAGGAGGCCGATTAAGGGGAATGTGAGAAATTTTTTTCACAGAAAGGGTGGTGGATGCATGGAATGACTTACCACAAGAAGTGGTGGCTATGAATACAGTGCAGGGCTTCAAACAGGCATGGGATAGGCATAAAGGGAGCAATACAAATGACTATGAATGAATGGGTCACTGACAGAGCAAAGGTGATGGCACATTTATAAGGTAGAAAAAGAAATGGGCAGACTGGATGGGCCTACGGTCCTCATCTACCATCAACTTCTGTTTCCAATCCTCCCATGATTTGTTAAAGAGAGTAGTCAGCGGTGTCATTAGTTCTACCCTTAGTTCTTTTAGAATTCTTGGGTGAATCCCATCAGGCCCCATTGCTTTGTCCACCTTCAATTTTATTAGTTCTTTCAGAACCCTTTCTTCTGTAAATGGACTGGTATCGACCCCTCTTCAGAGTGTTTCTCTTGTTTGGTTTAGGTACCTCCCCCTCCTCTTCCTTTGTGAATACTGAGCAGAAATATTCATTCAGTATCCCTGCTTTTTCACTGTCACCTTCTACCCACATTCCCTCCCCTTTATTAAGCCTCAGTATCCCTCCTTTGGTCTTTCTTCACTCCCTAATGTACCTGTAAAAGGTCTTATCCCCCTTCTTAACAGAGTTGGCTATCCTTTCCTCAGTTTGGGCCTTTGCTATTCTGACTGCCTTCCCAGCCTCTTTCTGCTTTAATTGATAGAGTCCTCTGTCCTGCTCCTTCTGTGTTTCCTTGTATTTCCTGAATGCTATCCTTTTCTCCTTAACCTTCCCTGCCACCTCTTTTGAGAACCATAGCATTTTTTTCCTTCGTTGTGTTTTGTTGATTTGCTTTACACAAAGGCTTGTTGCCTCTGGGATGGCTGTTTTGATTACTCCCCATTGTTCCTCCACTCCTCCTTCTTGCCTGTTTGCTAGTGCTTTTCTGAGGCACTCTCTCATTTTCTCAAAGTCAGCCCTCCTAAAGTCCAATACTCTTGCTTTTGTATGGCTGTGTTTATCATGAACCACACTGTTTGGTGGTCGCTTGTTCCCAGATGGCTACCCACTTCTAAATCTGAAATTCTTTCTCCATCCCCATTTGAGAGTACCAGGTCTAAGACTGCTCCCTCCCGAGTGGGTTCCAATACTAGCTGCCTGAGGCATGCCCCCTGTAGGGCATCAAGAATGACCCTGCTCTTGTATGTGCCTGCAGCAAAGGTGCTCCAGTTAACATCAGGCATATTCAGGTCCTCCATCAACAATAACTCCCCTTTTTCTGCCATTCTAAGGAAGCCTTCTATCATTTCCTTGTCCATTCCCTCCCCCTGAGATGGGGGTCTGTATACAACCCCCATGCGGATTGTGGTGCCATTTCTTGTCTCCAGGGTGACCCAGAGTGTCTCGTCTGCTCCCTGTTTACTCTTTAGTTCTGTTGCTTTGATCCCTTCCTTTACATAGAGAGCGCTACTCCTCCTCCTCTTTTACCCTCCCTGTCCCTCCTGTAGATTGTGTATCTTGGTATGTTGACATCCCAGTCATGGTTCTCTGTGTACCATGTTTCTGTGACTGCCACAATATCCAGGCAACCCTCTTCCATCAAGATCACTAGTTCAGGGAGCTTGTTACACAGACTACGGGCATTGGTATTCATCACCCTCCACTTTTTGATGGCCTTACCCCTTTTTGCCCCATTCTTGTCCTTACTGCTTTTGCCTATTTTTACATTTACCTCTGTCCTGCTCCCTAATGACTTCTCTACCTTGGTGTTTACCCCACTAATTACCTTGTTTTGTGGGGGGAAGCTGGGATTTCCCTGCTCCTTTTTGGTGCCTCCCCCCTTGGCTAGTTTAAATGCTTGCCAATGAAGCATTTAAACCTCTCACCTAGGATCCTGGATCCCCTCCCCCCGGACAGATGCAGACCATCGCACCAGTATAGGTCTGCATCCCTCCATGCAGCTCCCCAGTCCCCAATGAAGCCAAAACACTGAGCTCCACACCAGTTTTTCAACCATTTATTGAATTCCCTGATGAGGAGTACCCTAGCATCACCCTTGCCATAGACAACTATTGTGGGTCGGAAGTCCAGTCCACAGTATTTATATATTTAGTTTTTGTTGACCTGCTATAGTAAATAGATGAACAGGGTCAGGATTTCTTCCCTATGTGCTTGCGGATGGGGTCTATGTGGGCGAGAGAACAGCATGCCATTTCTAGACAGTCTGTTGCATGCATCATCCGAGTACAGAAATGGTTTGTGGTACATCAACTGGGGCATTCGAGAATGGCATGCCTTAAATTTACATTTCTGGCACTTGTTTCTTATAAAGAAAATATGTCAGTTTTCTCTCTCTGTTACTTGCCCTATGACGTGCTAATTCCACAGTGCAGTATTGTGCTTCTTGCTTGCTTTTTGTTATAAGGTGCCACAGAAAGCAATGTAACACATCGTGTCCCATTCTCCAGTGATTCCCTTGATTCACCACCACAGTGATCTTGGCCCAACAAAAGACTCACTGCATTTTCTTCATCCTTGTTTTATTGTGCTCCACACAGTCTCTCTGCCCACATTCATTCAATGGCAGCAGAAATTGTACATGTCAATATGGGCTTTGTAGGGAGTGAAAGGACTCCAGCATCAGGTTCTTGTTAGAGATAAACAAGTGGAAGGAATGATAGACAATGACAAATCATGTAATAAACACATTTATTACAAAAGCACAGACTCACAACCTGCAGTAAAACAAATCCTGGGAGAAACAAGTTCCCCTACGTCTAGACGCAGCAATTCCCAGCAAACCTTTCTAGAACCATGCTTCTTATAGTGAGATAAGCAAAATGTGAGACAGTTCTCATTGGCTGAAGCAAGTGGTACCATTACATTGCTGGAGAGAAAATGTGGAGTCAGCAGGAAGAAAAGCATTACGTTATACAGAAGACGTAACATTAGTTAGAACAAAGACAGCACAGAAATTGTAGCAGGTGCAAGGTCCTTATGGTGCAAAGCAGTGTCAGCAGAAATACATGTGCACAAGAATACTTTGGTAAACAGATATGGTTAGGCCCAAAGCACATATGCCTCATATAAGCAAATGAAAATTACATATAACAGAAAACTAAGAGATAATGCTGTAAAATAAATGAATACTGTATAGTGTATACACTCAGCAAGCATGATCCCTAGTACCCACACTTGTACTGTGGATACCCATTACTACACATTAGTGCAATATAGCAATATCACAGTAATAATAAAACACCCGTCACTGGCGTGTGCATGAGGGTGCAAAGGGTGTGGGACCCATGGGCAGCGCTTTCCAACTATTTTTGTTCTGTTTTTTATTTATTTGGTTTATTTCTTAATGTTTTATTTACTTATTTTTTCTAATTTATTTAGTCTTGTAGATATAGTCTCTCCATAACAGGTTGCAACCTCATCCTCCAGCCCAACTGCCTATCCCCCACCTGCTGTCCAACACGTCCAAATGAGACCGGATGCACAGTTCTGTGCACTTTAGGGTTTGCGGTTAGTTACCATTTCCCTGTTGCAGTAAGACATGTTGTGGTGGTAGTAGATGATGACCTGCCTTGCTGAAAGTCTCAGATTAGTCCATATGTTTTCAACTACCCATTTACAGTATGCATGAACTGAGGAGCCATTTTTCCTCTTTGTTCTCCCATGGCTCCCAAAGTTTTAATTTCATTTACTAAAAATGAATGCAAACAAAATGATGCTCCCTATGGAGATTATTAATTTTTAGGGGGTGGTTTGTGTGTGGTGGGGAATGGGTGGTTGTTTATCGGACTTCACCACTAACTGTATTGAAACTGTCACTACTAGTGGGATGCCGGCAAGATCATGTAGGTAGTGTGAACGCATAATGCTGTTGGCATTCTGAAATGTTGTACCTGACACTGTAGTGAACTGGTCCCTCCCAAAGTGACCCTCAGTTTTTTGTGCATCGGTTGTCTGCAGTTTGTGGGTGTGATGTCAGGGTGGTTGTGTGTGTTTGTGGGTGGCAGGGGGGTAGCAGTCACACATTAAACCATGCTACAGACTGACGTCTCCCAGGGTGGCCCGTGACACTTCAAGAGCTTGTCAGTGGAAATCACAATGCAGAATCACCATTGCATAGCCCCAAGAACAACTCAAGGAACTTTATGGGGATTATCAGAGAGTGTGTGTGTTTTAAGCGTAGCTATATGGCTAATCTTTCCTGTCACTATGCAGACCAAAAAATGCCTGGATCGACTTGAACTTGTTCAGCAAGTGGCTTACCGGACATGTTGTCCCACAAGTAAAGCTATATCTAAGTGCACAGAAACTGCCCATTCATGCTTTACTCCTGTTGGACAATTTGTCTGCTCACCTGGAGATCCAGCCAGCAGAAACTCTCAATGGTTGTATAAAATGTTTTTTTCTGCCACCCAACACGACCTTTAAAGTCCAGCCCTGTGACCAGGGCATACTGGAGGTTTTTAAAATAAATTGTCACAAGCATTTGCTGCAACATGTGTTGTCCAAGGAAAATGCACATATCCCTTTGACTGCCACAATAAAAAAATCTCACTCAAGGATGTTATCTACATGACAGCTGACACATGGCACAACATCCAGAGTGAGACTATACAAAAGTCATGGTTGAAATTCAGGATCTTGTTACCTGAGGAGAGGGACAAAGAAATGGAAGGGCCATAGGACACTGATAGCATTCCTGTTGAGACCAACAATCCTGAACTGACTGTGTTGGCCGACGCCCTACTTAGTGAACATTTAACTGCTGCTGATATTGCAGACTGGGTGTCCTGTGTGCTATGTTTTATTTTGAGAAGTGTCTCCACTTCATGGAGTTGCAGCCTGACTGCGATCCAGATGAACTTATGCTGCTTTGAAACCAGCAAACCTGTGCCAGCAGGGAGTGCTTCTCCGGTCTAAGGAAAAAGCAGGTTACAGACTTTTTTTTACCAAAAAATAAATGTACTGTACTGTTGTTAAATGGCATAACAGCATGTAGCATCTGATTTAGTACTGATTTTCAAATTTTTTAACATTTATGGGGCTATTTATTTACTGTGTTTTCTTAACTTCAGGTGTGCTTGTAATCTTCTGATGTATGTACAATAAAGCATGTTTACATTTTCTGCAGTGTTGGCCGAATTCTATGCAGTCAGATGGGAATTGTGATTATCTGGGCTTCCAATTGTTCAAACTTTTCCAATGTCCCCCCAAGCAGTTTGGATAATCGGGTTCTGCTGTACCTACCAGAAATAAGGAAATCAATTCCTGGTAGCTGTCAGTTTCTGACAGCTTCACGCCGCTTGTATGTGTGAGCTCATGGAACCATGAATGATCACGTCACCATTTAGCTGCCTCGCTCACTTTCCTGAAGTCAAAACAGGAATCATGAAACAGATGGCTACATAAACAGCCTATATTTCATTTCCCATTGACTGACAACATAAAAAATATAAAAAACACACTACCACCATTGAGGAAAAGACTAACACATATACTAATTAATAAATATTAACATCACACTAATCATAGGGCTGAACTGTTTAAACGGTTTCCTATCCTCTTTAAGTCTGACCATTTCTTTTACAAGTAAATCCATGTTAATAATTACTGGCGTATTAACTGAATATGTTTTATCAGAGCTTTTTGTGGCCAGCTTGCTGGGCGGATAGCCCCTTGGGTAATACATAATAGCCCTCTGTCTACCCTACATCAGTAGTTTTGTAGTGGCAAGAAGAAAACTGTGCAAGTCTGTAGCTCTTTTTGGCCCCCGGTCTCATTCAAGGTGATATAGCTCTTAGTCCTTAAGCTGAACAGCAGCTCTTGATCTGCCAGCAGATTTAGAACATAATGGAAATCCAGCTGGACGTATCTGTCAGTACCTGTAAAAGAAACGGTTTTGTCTCACGTCTGCACAACAACCTATATTCACATACATTTCCTCCATTGTTAATGCCCCTTAGCTTACCTTTCCTAATCCTTTTCATCATCTCTAATGTTGTTTAAAGGCACCCTGTAGAATCGGATTAGTAAGGGCAAAGTAATGTAGCCTGACTGCTCAAGGTAATGTTTGTGAATGATGGCAAATGCATCAAAACTTAGCAAAACAAGACCTGCTTAATACTACTGTAACTTGCATGCAAATAACATAAAATTAAGAGTTTCTTTTTACCTTAGGTGTGTTTATCTGAGTCTTATTTCTACCACTCCATGATTAATCATGGATGCTCCTTTCATCCTCAGTGCCAAAATGTTTTACCCCTACCACCCTCTACTATTCATTGCATTCTTCTCTACCCCACATCTCCCCTCTCTGGCACAAGCACACCCTCCCTATTCCACCTCCTCTTCCCTCCCCCACTGCATCACACTAGCTGACAACACCATCTCCCCTACCCTCTCCCCAGGACTCTGCCCTCTTAAACATGACCTCTTTCAAGAAATTACCCCCCTACAACAATATACTAATCATTTCACAACACTGCACAAGGCTGGGACTTCCGGTGATGTCACGCAATAGATGGCGGTCTAGGGCAGAGCTCCGGTACCTCAGACAATCAAACTCAGTAGTATCGGTCACCATCGCATGTTAAATCCTATTCCAGTTGGGTCAATATACATGGTTTATCGCATGTTAAATCCCACTCCAGTTGGGTCATTATACGTGGTTTATCAGTGACCATCATGGGGTGTACCAGAAAAAGACCCCCTGGAGTGAGTAGAAGCACATCTACGGAAAGAGAACTTCAGATGCCTACCAGCCCAGCGCTCATGCAGTTCTCTGTGATTACAGCCTCAGGGAATAAGTCAGACAGCTTGGGTTTGGACATGGCATCTATATTCGCAAAAGCAGATGGGCATCGTATGCTGAAGATCCTCTATTGTATAGATGCCAGAATCTTGGGCATTCAAAAAGATTTCAAGAAACTAGAAACCAGCACTGCAGCAGTAGAGGCCCACATGGAAAGCTTACAGGGCAAACACATGGCTTATGGGGGATCACTGGCATATCTCCACAGGAGAGAGTGGGAACTAACTTTGTGGGCAGAGAATGCAGAGGCGAGGGCCTGCTGCACTAATCTAAGGATCTCTGGCATCTTGGAGGGGATGGAACCCTCCAGCATGGAGGATTTTGTGGATTCCTGGCTCAAAAAAGAACTGGACTTGGGGGAAGACTTCAATTTGGACACTGAGCACACTCACCGTGCCATTGCACGAAAGCCTAATCAAGGTGTTCCCCCCCAGTCAGTAATAGTCAAACTTTTGCATTATGCAACTAAAGAAAATGCACTTAGGCTGGCCTGGGCAAAGCAGGACCTCAACTTCTATGGCCAAAAAAATCTACATAGATCAGGATTTTCCACCCTTAATGCTAGCAAAGAGAAACAGAACCCTGGTGGTTGTGAAAGCCCTGAGAGAAAAAGGTTGTAAGGCCTATTTGAGATATCCCACAAAGCTATGGGTACAAGATAAGGAGGGGGTAAAAGTTTTTGAGTCTCACTGGCAGATACCCCTTACCTCACAGCTTTGGAGATCCCTGTACCTGATACCAAAGAGGAATAAGCCAAACAGGAAATAGAAGAACTACTCTGGTCTGTGGCTCCGGGTTCAAGGATGCTCCTGGAGAGACATGTGGGTGCCTTGTTGCCACTCCATGCAGATATTTCCAGATGGCTCCAGACAATGAAGGCCTGAAGATTTCTGTCCGATTTACAGATCAGCCTTCTTCATCACTCTGGAAACCCAAGGCACCTAAAATAAAGGCATTATTATGGACACACTTGGGGCAAAGGACTCACTGTGACTTAGGTTTTAGCAAGGGTCCATTGTCTTAAGTTAAATGGATATCCCTTGGATTGGACGAATATGATTTTATACTCAAAAGATGTTTCTACATATTGGATAGGCCCTGAAGATGGATGGGTGAAGGTTTTCTGAGGGGCTGCACTGATGTTACACAGTTTTCCTGCTCCAGCTATGCAATGCTTCCCCCAGCACTCCTTACTTCCTGTTGATGAGCAATGAACTGGACCTGAGATAAGCCCATCTGAGCTTTTTTGTACTTTTTTGGCTAGAAGTTTAATGCCTCCCTTTCTTAGTTCATTGATCTGCAATGTTATAGCTCAACGTTAAAAATATTTGGACTCTTGTAAATCTGGCTATAATGCATTGTGCTGTGGTGGCATGGGGGTTCAGCGAGGGTTCTCCCTCCTGGATTTAGCAGCGCCCTGGTTTTCTTTTATTAATCTCTGCCCTGATTTCTCAGAGCAGGGCAACTAGTAAGAATAAATTCTCCACATCCACAAGACTTGGGTTATTTTATTCTGCAGGCTGAAAATGTTGTATTTTATTAGATAACCAGAATGAGGGTTGTTATTAACGTTCTAGCCCTTCCCTCCTATCATACTCCTGAGAGCAGATTAATCCCCAGTCCCATCTTATTTGGTGTTTGAGGAGTGGGGTAATTCTTCTCCCTTTCCAGCTTCCGGGGGGGAGGGGTAGCTGTTCTGTTTAACAGAGGACCACACCAGTGGTCGCTCATCTAACCATATGTTTGACAGGTCTCGGGAGTTTTTGTTAGTTCCTTCAGCTCCCCTATAATTTTCTTTCAGACAGAGACATAGTGGAGGGGAAATATTTGGGGATATTTAGAAGGGGGATTGGGGTCACCCCTAGCTGTTTCTATACTTATTGGATTGGCGACCCACCTTTAATTTCATGTTTACTTTGGAAAATTGCCCGGGGTGCATTGCCCTGGCTGCCAGACTAACTGGAAGACAAGAAATAGAAGAGGGTCTGGGCTCCTGGATTAATTGGGTGCTCATCACCTAATGTACATTGACACTTGGCTCCTAATTTAAGGGAGTATGTGCCTTTCGTCTCCTAAAGGCTTTACAATCTCCACCTTGGGGTTAAACTCTGGTGAGTTTTCAGGTATCTAATGATGCAACTAGTACCTTTTTTCTTTTCAAGTTTTGGACCTGTAGTTAAGGTAAAACTGGGTAGGTTTAACCCAGTTTTAGGTTCCTGGGCTTTTAATTTTTGTATTAACTTTTTCTGTGTTTCTGTTTATTGTATATTTTGTTAGTTCTCTATGCACACTTTTCTACTATCAGACTTTCTCTCCATAAACTTAACTATGGAAGGGGAGGAGAACCTGGGTACTTCATTGGCTTAATTTTTCAACATGATGTCTCTTAGGATTAACTCTATTAATGTTAACGGTATTAATGGTGTAGTTAAGTGAGCCAGAGTCCTTCAAGAATTGGGCAGATTGAAATGCGACTTAGCTTGTCTACAAGAAACAAAACTTTCCCAAGTGGAACATGACAAATTGAAGAGAATGTGGGTTGGGTTGGTGTACTCTGACTCTCAGCTGGGTGCCTCCAGGTCTGGTGTGGCAGTCTTGATTAGATGGGGTCTTCCTTTTAAAGTACATAAAATTCAAGTGGAAGGCTTGGGTCAGTTTGTTTTAATATCAGGGGAGTACATGGGTCATCCACTGCATGCTGTTTCTGTGTATGCCCCCACCACACCACCAGGGGCTTTCTTTCCACCACCTTTTTGCCCTGGTGGCCTCCCTCCTGGCTGTACTGTTCTTGCAGGAGACTGGAACTGTGTGGAAAACCCTGCATTAGACAAAAGCTTGACCAAACTGGGAAGGGGGGTCTCCAGTTCTGGGCTGTTCAGGACTTTAATCTCTGAAGGGGGGCCTGGTAGACCCATGGAGACTTCAGAGTCCAGAAGCCCATGACTTTACATTCTACTCTGAGTCCTCTGGCTCCTATTCAAGGCTTGACAGATTTTACACACAGATGGTGAGTGCCCAGTGACTGACCAACAGGATTATTCACCCAGTTACTTTTTCAGACCATGCAATGATTAATGCAATGCTTAAGTGGTCAGATAAGTGAAGCAAGGGGTCCTGGAGATTTGATCTGGGATTGTTGAATGATAAGCTTCTTGTGGTCCAGATAAGGGAGACTATCCAGTATTATATCAGGGAAAACCTGGAGGAGGACACCTATATCAAGTTCATTTGGGAAGGCCTAAAAGCAGTCCTTAGGGGTCAAATTATCATTTATACTTCCCATAAATATGGAAGTCACAAGGCAAAGTTAGAGAGATTATTGGAAGAAATTACGGGACTAGAGAGTGAACATAAAAGAAACAATGACCTCACTACCTTGTTGACATTGAAGGTTACTAGGGAACTATATAATGTAGAGCTGAGAAGGAAAACAAAGAATTGTCTCAGATATACAAAGCAGAGATGCTATGAAATGGGAGGGAGGGCAAGTCGTCTTCTGGCTTGCACCTGAGAAAGCAAGAGGCAGACAAATATATCCCCCAGATCAGGGCCCCCAACTCACGGTCGGATTTATCTAGCCCAACCCAAATAGTGGAAGAATTCTGTACATATTTCACCAAATGATATACCCCAAAAAAGGACCCAGATCATTCTACTGTAGTGGAGGACTTCTTGCAAATGGCCTCTCTTCCAACTCTTGAGGAGTCCCAACAGCTTAGTCTAGAAGCCAGTATCACAGAGGCTGAGGTGAAAAAGGTTATTAAATCGCTTAACAAAGGAAAGGCCCCAGGGCCTGATAGCTTTATCGCTGAGTTTTATCAACACTTCCTTGCTGACCTGGCCCCATTACTAACCAGGGTTTTTAACATCACTCATGAAGAGGTTGAAACCCCAACTTCATAGGAGAGGCGGTGTTCACTCTCTTGCCCAAGCCCGGCAAGGATCTGACAGCTTGTGAGAGCTACCGACCCATCTCACTGATTAATCAGGATGCAAAAAGTTTTGTTAAGATTGTAGGGTCTCATCTTCAAAACCTTATCCCGGACCTGGTCCATAAGGAACAGACAGGATTTATTCCTGGGAGACATATCCAGGACAACATTAGACTCTTACTCAATGCTGTGTCTGCCTTGGGAGCATCCCCGCCCGAGACTCTTTGGGCGGTGATGTCTCTCGATGGGGATAAGGCATTTGACCACCTAGATTGGGCATTCCTGGACTAAACTTTGCAAAAATTTGGGTTTCGGGACAAGTTTAGATGTTGGATAGCCAATCTGCATAGAGATCCATGGGCAAGGGTAAGGATCAATGGGGTTACATCAAATAAAATAAAATAAAGACTGGAAGATGTACTAGCCAGGGGTGCCTTCTCTCTCCATCGCTGTTCGCCCTCTGTATGGAACTGCAGGCCACCCTCATTAGGCAATAAGAAGTATATAAAGATATCAGAGTACAAGAAGAGGAAATCAGAGTCTCTCTCTATGCAGACGATACCCTCCTATATATTGAGGACCCTTGCCTGGTTAACTCAATGCTATGGGACTCTGGTAGGGCCTATGGCTTTAAAATGAATGAATCCAAAATTGAATTATTGCCTCTAGGTGAGACCCCAAAGGAAAATCTTCCGGTCATAGGCAATTATAGATGGTCAAAGGAAAGTATTAAATATTTAGGTATTTGGGTCCCTAGAGACATACGAAAACTCTATACTGCTAATCACTTTAGGCTCCTTCAAGCTGTGCAGGCAGACCTGGGAAGGTGGGGTGAGCTCCCCCTCTCTTTTATGGGATGCATCAACAGTGTGAAGATGAATGTGCTCCCTCACTTCCTTTTCATTTTTCTATCCCTTCCCTTTAAACCTCTAGATATTTTATGGAGGTCTCTTAAATCCTTGCTCTCTAAGTTCATCTGGGCGGGTAGATGCCTCAGGGTGAGCAGCCCAGATTCATCCACTGGCCTCTGCACTGCCATGGGAAGGATCTCCCCTTTGGGTCAAGATTGAGAGATTTTGTTCCTCTCTGGGAGATATTGGAGATCTGGTACTGATGGACCGAAAGGGAGCTGCGGTCCTCCAATTAAGCAATCCTTGGACAGATGTCATTAAAAGTGCTTGGTTAGAGCTGAACGGGAGACTAGGGCTTGCATTGGAGCTAAGTGGTAATACTCCTATCAAGGCCAGTTTGGATTTTGCACCCCTTAAATGGGACCTAGGCTTAGAGAGGTGGGCAAAGAAAGGCCTGGTGAGGATAGGACAAATGTATATGGAAGAAAAATCTCAAATCCTCTCAGTAACTCTCAGCAGAATTTGGACCCCCCACCCCCCAACAAGACCTATTTAGATATCTGGAATTTCAACACTTTTTACTTGAAAAAAATTAAATGAAGAGATTAGGCGGTTCTCCCAGTAATAATCCTATCATTGATATGTTACTTCAGGAGTCCTCCCTCCAGACATCTCGAGGCTTGATCTCAAGACTTATTTTTCAGTTCTCGACCCTTAGGTAATGTTAAACACATCTGGAGGGTGGAGCTTGGGAGTGAATTAGAAGACTCAGTCTGGGTGAAGGTGTGGCAGGTCATCCATTTTACTACGCTTCTAATAGCTGGAGGGAAATACGGTGGAAGATCATAATTCATTTTTTCCGCACTCCAGTAATTACTGAACATTTATGGCCTTCACCCTTTGGAGCTGTGTTGGCTCAGTTCTGGGGACAGAGGTAGGCACACACACGTTTTGGTTCTCTCCCAAGCTCCAGACCTTCTGGCAACAGATTTTAGTAAATCTGACAGAAATCTTTGGGGAGGACCTCCCAGGTGACCCAGTGAACTGGATTTTGGGGGTGTACCCCCAGAAAATTCAAACCAAGGCTCAACAGTACTTATATAATATTGTATTGGCCTCAGCCCTTAAGGCTATTACCCGTCAGTGGCTGACCCCTGATATTCCTACTATAAAGGCCTGGTACACGATTTGTGTGGCCATCCTAGACATGGAGGAACTCACGGCCAGAGTTCACCTTTGCAAGGATAAGTTTAAGACCCGTTGACTCCCTTTCTTCCATTATCAGGCCGAGAAAGAACATGTAAATGTTCTAGAAAACTTACCAGACATGCCTAGAAATCGCCCCTAGTGGTCCCAACTGGTGTGCTTGGTGACAATTGGAAAGGTGGAGGGATGATTTGAACATGAGATAAGGTCACCCTCATAACTGTTTTATTCAAAAAACTATCAGAGAGCAACATATTAGATTTAATTAATTCAAAAGGTGTGCAAATGTCTTTAAAATTCTGTACTTTGCAATTATTTTTTTGGCCTGGATATTCAAAAGGGTTGCACATGACGCAACAGGGATGCACCATATGCAACCCTTCAATGCGCCCTGGTGTGATATTCAAAGAGGCAAGTTGTGATGCTCAACCCCGATCATAGAACACATCTGTAATGTATACAGCATAAGTCAGGCGTCTTATGCATACGCAGCACATCCCGATATTCAGCCCATGATGTACAGCACATATGCTGGCACAACTCCACCTTGCGCCGCTCAGAGGGGTGCAAAGATGTGCCTGGTAAAACCAGGAACAAGTCCTGGCCATCCACAGTGAGCTGTCATATTGCAGAGC
Source organism: Neoceratodus forsteri (assembly GCA_016271365.2). NCBI lineage: Eukaryota > Metazoa > Chordata > Ceratodontiformes > Ceratodontidae > Neoceratodus > Neoceratodus forsteri. The sequence continues at coordinate 471,845,525 of CM057457.1, read as the reverse complement.
GCAACACAGCAGCTGCCGGCCGTGGATGGCCACACGCCCACCTAGGACACTGTCCACATGCTCCCTGCCCTGGGAGCGGTGAGCCCCCCCATCGCCCGATTGCGGTTAGTAATTAGAAGCCCTGGTGGTCCAGGGGAAAGCCCTCCAGTGCCCGATCGTGGGCATAAGTAGACATTATCCCTGGTGGTCCAGTGGAATGTCCCCAATTGCCTGATTGTGAGCATCAGTAGAAAAACTCCCTGGTGGTCCAGTGGAATGTCCCCCATCACCCGATCATGGGTGGACACATCACTAGATGCCCCGTTGGTCCAGTGGTACCCCCTCCCCACCCACCTGCTGAGGTCCCCCACCACCCAGCACCCCCCGTCATCGGTAGGTAGAAGCACCCCGCCCGCATGCCACCTGGCCACCCTCCGAATGACAGCATACAGTACGGTCTGTATGCCTATTGGTTCACTGCGTGGACCAATGGGAGTGCAGACCATACTGTACTACACAGGCCTGATATGTGAATGAATGCATTCATTAACATATGCGCAACCCCCGATGCGCCGGGGCGCATTGGTAATGTATGCGGTGCACGTGCAGAGGGCATGCCCATGCATATGCGGCACATCCCAATATTCAGCCCAGGATGTGCAGCGCATGTGCTGGCACAACTCTGCCTTGCACCACTCAGGGGGGTGCAAAGATGTGCCTGGTAAAACCAGGAACAAGTCCTGGCCACCCACAGTGAGCTGTTGTGTTGCAGAGCACAACACAGCAGCTGCCGGCTGTGAGTTGCCACCCAACCACCCAGGACACTGTCCACATGCTCCCTACCCTGAGAGCGGTGAGACCCCCCTGTCACCCGATCGTGGGCATTAGTAATGAGAAGCACTGGTGGTCCAAGGGAAAGCCCTCCAGCACCCAATCGCGGGCATAAGTAGACATTATCCTTGGTGGTCCAGTGGAATGTCCCCCATCGCCTGATCATGGGCATCAGTAGAAAAACTCCCTGGTGGTACAGTGGAATGTCCCCCATTGCCCAATCATGGGCGGACACATCACTAGATGCCCTGTTGGTCCAGTGGTACCCCCCTTCCCACCCGCCTGCTGAGGTCCCCCGCCACCCAGCACCCCCCTGTCATCAGCGGGTGGCAGCACCCCACCTGCATGCTACCCGGCTGCCCGCCGAATGACAGCATACAGTACAGTCTGTACGCCTAATGGTCCACTGCATGGATCAACAGGCATGCAGACCATACTGTACTGCACAGGCCCGATATGTGAATGAACACGTGGGGTGCTGGGTGATGGGGGACTTCAGCGGGCAGGTAGGGTGGAGGGTACCACTGGATCTCTGGGGTATCTAGAGATGTGTCCACCCGCAATCGGGTGATGGGGGACATTCCACTGGACCACCAGGGAGTTTTTCTACTGATGCCCGTGATTGGGTGATGGGGAATATTCCACTGGACTACCAGGGAGTTTTTCTACTGATGCCCATGATCGGACGATGGGGACATTCCACTGGACCACCAGGGTTTTTTTCTACTTATGCCCGCAGATGGGCACTAGAGGGCATTCCTCTGGACCACCGGGGATTGTTATTACATATGCCCACGATTGGGCACTGGACGGCATTCCTCTGGACCACCGGGGATTATTATTACATATGCCCATGATCGGGTGCTGGAGGGCATTCCCCTGGACCACCGGGGATTATTATTACATATGCCCACGATCGGGTGATGGAGGGCTTTCCCCTGGACCACCAGGGCTTATGTATACTAATGCCCACAACCGGGTGAATGGGAGCAGGGACCACCATGGGACTGCAGGGCGTCGGTCCCCGATGGCTGCAGCCTGGTAGGGTGACAGGTGCAAGTCGCAGGGGATCGGTGCACTGCATGCATGCAAATGGGGCCATAATGACATGCAAATAGCCCCATTTGTGCCTTGCATGCATAATGGCCTCATTTGCATGCCCAGTGCTGAATATCATGGATGATGCGCCTAGCGCAACTGCACTTGTGCTGGTGCATCCCCCTGCTCCCATTCTGCCACTTGTGCTGGTGCAGTGCCACTGTGCCGTGCGCAGTGCATGCACCCCCAGTGCCATATTCAATGGTGCTGAGCCATGGCGCAGCACCGTTGAATATCAACTGGTCCATGCCTTGGCACTACCCAGTTGCACTGCGCCCAGTTTTGTGCCCCTGCCTGGTGCAGTCTGAATATCCTGACCTTTGTGTATTGGTTACTTTTCTGTAATTGCTTTTGTTGATAATTTATTGCCCTTTCTTTGTCTGTGGTATGGTAGTGTTGTGTATGTTATTTGTATTTTATGTATTGGAGAAACTTAATAAAAATTAATTTAAAAAAATGCACAAGGCTTATAACCCATAGGATCAACATTTTTGACTCCAACAGGCAAAGGAGGCTACTCCTTCTCCTATTGCTCATTTCTGGCACCATCCACCCTAACACTAGCCTGCCCATCCCTGCCGATAATAACCCTACCTCCCCCAGACACACTCCAAACAACTCAAAATTGTGCACCTCAATGTTCAGAGTCTTCTGGTAAAAAAAAAAACAATGCTTGAATCCTGGCTATTTGCATATACCTTTGACATCATTTCCCTCACAGAAAAATGGCTCACTAATAAGATACCATCCAGTGAAACTAGTCTAGAAGGGTTCACCCTTTTCAGGAAAGACAGGCAAGGTAAAAGGGGTGGGGTTGCCTCTTTTGAATAGCTAACCACCCCTCAGCCACAGTATTTGATCCTCCTCTACAAACCCTTAACCTCAAATCCCTTTCTATTTATCTCTTTCTGGAAAACAATAAAGCCAACAATAAAACCATCAATATTGCCTATCTTCCCCCTTGCACTCCTGCCCCAGAATTAGATGGTTTTCTTTCCCTCAAGGATTCCCTCCCTCAGGAGAGAATGGATAATTCTGAGAGAGTTCAACATTAATTGCCTTTAAGCGCATTGTGCTGGAGCCAAGGAATCAATCCTCAGTCATGGCCTCCACCAGCTCATTACTGTCCCTACCAGGGCCAACTACAGGATGGGGTATGAATACCTTCTGGACTGGATACTTGTCACAAACCCCACACATGTCACCTCCTCTGGGATTCTTCCCGATGTATTTAGTGACCACAGCATGGTCTATTGCTCCTGGTCTGCCAAAACACTTCATCAGTCTCAAAAATTCATCTACTCCAGATAATTAAAAAAATAAACTTGCATGATTTCTCTAATGTGGCTCTTGCTTTAAACTGGTACTTTATGGAAGCCATTAACAACATTGACCATGCCCTTGAAATGTTTTACAGAAACTCCTCACCCTTTGTGACTCCCACAACCCCCTTAAAAGAACTAGAGTCAAAGGAAACAGCTATAAAAGGGTCTCCTTTGATATTCATAAGATGATGATACGGAAGGCTAGGGCATGGTCCAAATATAGAAATCTTAAGCACCCTCAACTTCTTCAACACTACAAAACCCTTAGAAACAAATGCAAAGCTGCTGTCAGGTCTGCCAAAGCCTCCTTTCTTTCAAATAAACATCAGAATGCTGCTGGAAATCCCAGGCACACAGTTGCACCCATGATATGGTCAGGTATTTCCAGATATTTTGTGAAATATTTAAAGAGGTTCTCTCTGGTGGCCCATAGTGGTACTGCAGGCAGGCAGGACATTTCCAGACATATCACAGACGTTTCAGGAAATATCAGACCATTTCTGTGGCTACCACTGTACCTGGAATATCCTCAATAATCTCATTGGAAGGGGCCACTACAATGATTAAATCTGTTTGTCCACAGATGTAGTGGCTATCACTGATCCCTTCGATGTAGCCTCACTCTTCAATCGCCACTTCATGGATCTGGACAAATATAAACCCAGCTCCCCCTGCCCCAAGATCTCCCTCCCTCCTTCCTCAAACCCTCACCCATGTTTCTTTTTCCAATATCTCTTCCCCCCTCTGAAGTGGTTAAACTAATTAAAACAAATGACCCCAGGCCTTTTGTTGGCCCTGACAACATTGACTACAGGGTACTTAAGCTAGTTTGTGAAGCCATGACTTTTCCCCTTGCCAAAATTTTTAACCACTCCCTCTGCACCAGTTCCGTCCCCATTAAATGGAAAAGCGTTATCATCAAACCTCCTCACAAATTTTGCAGGTTCCCTCTCCAAGATTCTGGAAAAAATTGTGCATAAACAAACTGTTGATTTTCTGTTAAAATATAACCTTCAGAATTATGCCTGACATGGTTTCAGGGCTGGTTATAACACTAAAACTGTCCTCATAAAAGTTACATACTTCACTGATGCAGCCAATGATGAAGGTTTCTACAACGGTTCAGTTTTTGTTGATCTTACAAAAGCCTTCAACCTCATTGACCATGACGTTCTTCTCCACAGCCTGACTTGTCTCCACTTCTTATTCAACATCATTAAATGGTTTTGGAACTACTTCTTCACTAGATCCCATCAAATGATCATAAATGGCATCCTCTCTGAGTCCTTTCCCATCAAAAATGATGTACCCCAAGGGTCCATCCTTGGCCCCCTTCTCTTCTCCTTAGTTGTTAATTCTCTCCCCAATATCTACACAAATAAAGAGATAATTCTCTAGCAGATGATGCTGCTCTATATAGCAAAAACAAAGACATCTCCTCCCTTCTGAACAAACTCCAGTGTGACTTTAAGAGACTCCACACCTGGTTCTTGTTGAAGGGTTTGGTACTCAGATAAAAGAAAATGAAGATCGTGGTTTTTGCCAGCCCAGGAGACCTCTAGCATTTGATTTCCCCCTTCACAATAATTACAGTAACCTTATAGAGAGGGCATATGAATTTAAATAACTTGGACTACTCCTTGACTGCCACATCAAATTTGATGCTCACATCAATCTGACTATTAAGAAAGCCCACCAAAGACTTGGCCTGCTTTACAGGGTGAAACCGTCCCTCAACAAGGACTCCAAGGCAACCCTTGCTTGTAGTTTCCTTCTCCCGCTGTTCGATTATGGAGCTTTAGTCTATTCCCCTCCCCATCCCAGAAAATCTCAACAAACTTCTCAACACCTATCACAGTATCATTCGCTTTGTCTCTGGTCTCTCCAGACTTACTCATCACTGTGACCTGTACAGACCTTCTAGCTGGTCCTCCTTCGAGAACCATCTCAACAGCAGAATTGTTACCTTCTTCCATAACTCTCTCTTGGTCTCCTTCCTGATAGTATCATATCACTCTTCCCTAAGACAGTCCATCTAAGGACCACTAGGAGCTCCTTCTCACTCTCCCCTTCTGTTTCCTTCTGCCACATCTCCCAATGCCAAAATTGCCTTTTTTAAGGGCTCAAAACTCTACAACTCTCTCCCCCGATAACCTACATTGTCTCTCTACCGCTTTCTTTACGTATACCCTAATGAAGCACCTCTCCACTTCTACCTCCTGCAGTTGTCCCCCGCCCTAACTCTCACCCTCTTTTCCCATTTCTTTTAATCCCTCACATTCTGCCCTCTTTTCACTCTTCCCCTTTGGGGTGTACTTAGTCTTACTCTGTTTCCTGAATCCCTAGCAGTACTTAATTTTTCTAAACATACAGCACTTGAAGCTCAGCTCTTATTAGTTTAAACCCTCTGTATTCTTATCCCTCATGTTGACTCTGTGTATTTCATCCTACACTTCACAGCTGTTAAGTACTCTGTAACATGTATTGTTACACTATTTATATGTGTTGCCCCTCATGTACTCTGTAACCATTGTTTGTGATTCCTAACTGGATGCTTATGAAAACTAGCAATATTGCTCACATGCCCTTCGAGTACAACAAATAAACTGAAACTGATAAACTGAACTGAGTGTGACTTGAACCAGGTAGAACTTGACTCTATTTACTTGAACAATATATATGACCATGTCTAGTAGACCCAGATAGAGCTTGGTTCCACCTCATAGAACATGTTTGAGTTCTACTCATAAAGTTTGCAAGGCAGAACTTTTAGAGGTTCACTCAGCCCTAGTTGTAACCGAAGTCTCCTAAAGCAATGAATACTTTTACACCAAGCTCACACCTACTGTGCCATCAGCATTTCCTGTTTGATAACTTCAGCTGAGCCGAATGGATAACTATTTACTGCTACCTGAATTTTTTTGTGTAACCTGCAGGTAAATGTTTAAGTTGATATGATGCTGCCTGAGGGTTGTGGTTATTACTGTAGCACATATCAGTCTTCTGTAATGATGTGGTAGTGAACAGCTAGTATTTTCAATATAGCAGACAGTATATTTTTTTTTACTACTTTCTGTTTGGATCAAGGTTTAAAAAGTAGCTATCTACTAACTTTCTTTTTTTTTCAGGTTTTTACCTTTGGATACTGGAGTGGACACATCATAATTTCTTCATGCTGGCAGCTTTTTAAATTCCCACATCATGTTTTTGGCGGTGCTAGTGAGTGTCCGATGTGGAAGAGCATCTGGTTTAAAAAAAAAAGCTTCCCTGTGGATCAGAAAAATGGTGCTGCAGTGACATTAGTACCAGTATTAGGAGTGCATTTCATGTGCACGCTCTTTCGTTGATATGTCCCATGCTCGTCCATGACAAGAGAAGTGAATGCACCCTCCCAGGTAACATCTGTGTTTGACAGGCAGAAGCTGTGCAAGCCAGGCTGAATCATAGATACATAGATACATAGACAGTGTCGGCAGATAAGGGCTTATGGCCCACCCAGTCTGTCCATTTGAGCTTGTAAGTTCAGTTTAGGTTTTCCTAGAAGTCTGTTGCCCCTTACCCCTGACCTCCAGAATTCCTTTATGTCTATCCCATGCATTCTTAAATCCCATGATTGTTTCAGCCCCCCCATTTCCTCTGGCAGGGTGTTCCACTTGTCCACCACCCGTTCTGTGAAGAAATTCTTCCTCACATTTCCTCTGAATCGTCCTCCCTCCAACTTCATCCCATGCCCTCTAGTCCTCGAACATCTTTTTTGCTTACAAAATAGTGTATTCCTGCACCCTGTTCCTCCCTGTAAGATACCTGTATGTCTCTATCATATCCCCTCTCACCCTCCTCTCCTCCAGGGAGTACATATTCAAGTCCTTCAACCTGTCTTCATAGGACTTGTGATGCAATCCATGCACCATCTTTGTTGCCCTCCTCTGAACCTTCTCTACGCTGTCTATGTCCTTAGGTGGGTAAGGTCTCCAGAACTGTACACTGTACTCCAGGTGGGGCCTCACTAGTGTCTTGTCTTTTCTGTGTAAAAAAAAAGTTGCTGGCCTAATCCAAAAGATAGAGAACAATTGAGTGGAGTCAGCTGCTAACAAACTGAAATTTATTCAGTAAAAATGTGAGATCACTTGAAACAAGCTGATTTTGTCTCCAATAATGGTATTGAATTAATAAAACTCTCGAGTGTCACTCTATCCCTTTTTTCCTCGGAGGTGCTGTGCTTGATTTTAGTGTTAGGTGTCACCTGCATAGAGAGTATGTAAATATAGTAGTTTCTGCCTGAGGTAATTCATATTGGGACAGCCTTTTAACCTGCAACATCCCAATGGGTTTGGAATTTGTCATGCATTTCTTTTTTTAAACTCTCCACATGCTGCTTATTTATGCCCTTTGTGGATTGCACATCTCCTCTCTGTACACATCAGGGAAACACTAGTAGCAATTAGTGAGACGTGGTTTACCAGTAACCACACTTGGGAGACTTCAGTACCTGGCTATGTATTGTTCAGAAGAGACCGAGGTGCAAAAAGGGGGGGAGGAGTGGCCCTGTATGTTAATGAAAATATCAAAGCTACAGAAATTCAGAATACACATAAGGAGCCAGAAGAACTGTGGGTCACCCTGGAAACAGGAAATGGGACAGCCATAAGAACTGGGATTGTCTACAGGCCCCAGACCAGAGGGAGGACATAGACACATTACTGTTAGTAGATATACAAAACATGACAGCTAAAGGGGAGGTTCTGATAATGGGAGACTTCAACATGCCAGATACAGATTGGTCAATACCAGCAGGAACATCTGCCAGAACTAGACTCATAGTGGATTCACTGCAGGGAGGGCCTCAAACAACTGGTACAGCAACCCACAAGAGACAGGGCTATCCTAGATCTAGTACTGACTAACAAAGAAGGGATCACAGATCTCCAGGTAGAAGGTCACCTGGGGCCAGTGACCATCACATGGTATGGTTCAATTTGGCTACTACATCTAAATCATCCCATTCCAAGGCAAAATATGGGACTTCAGAGGAGCTGACTTTGATAAGATGGCCAACAGAGTTAAGCTAGCCCTGGCAAAAGAAACACAGGTGAGGGTACAGGCAAAGTGGGAAGCATTAAGGATGCAATACTTGAAGCAACATCCCATTGTGTTAGACAGAAAAGGAAGTGCAAAGAAGAAGAAACCACTTTGGTTCTCAAATACAGTAGCAGAAAAGGTCAGAGCCAAAAGGCTGGCCTTCAGGAAATATAAGGAACACAGCAGGATGAAGATAGGGAGGCATACCAAACTGCCCTAAGGGAAGCAGGTAAGGCAGTAAGGCAGGCAAAGTCCCAAACTGAGGAAACACTAGCACGAACAGTAAAAGAAGGTGACAAGACTTTCTATAGATACATTAGTGAAAGGAGAAAGTCCAGAGGGGTATTGCTAAGCTTAATGGAGAAAAGGAGCATGTGAGGAGGAGGACCCTGTAAAGGCATCTATCCTAAATAGATACTTTTGCTCAGTATTTACTGAAGAGAAGGTAGGGCAGGGCCCACAGCTCAGCATCATGGACACAGGGGAGGGAGGTGAGCACTACTCCCTTCACAAAAGAAAGGGTCCTACAAGAGCTTGCTAAGCTCAGGGTGGATAAGGCAATGGGACCTGATGGCGTACATCCCAGGGTACTTAAGGAGCTAAAGGAGGAACTAGCAGAGCCATTAGCAGAATTGTTTAGTGAGTCTCTGAGCACAGGAGAGGTCCCAGAAGACTGGAGAAGGCTCATGTGATCCCGCCCACAAGAGTGGTAGCAGGGAGGAGGCGGGAACTACAGACCGGTCAGTCTTACCTCAGTAGTGGGCAAGATTATGGAGGCACCCTAAGGAAAGGATAGTGCAACACCTGGAATCCATAGGGGCACAGGATCCAAGACAGCATGGGTTTACAAAGGAAGGTCCTGTCAAACTAATCTCATAGATTTCTTTGACTGGGTAACCAGAGTGGTGGACCAAGGGGGAGCAGTTGATGTCGCCTACCTTGACTTCAGCAAAGCTTTTGACACTGTTCCACATAGAAGATTGATAAATAAGCTGGGTAGGCTCAGGGTGGGTCAGAAGTTGGTCAACTGGGTGGCAAACTGGTTGACTGGCAGAAAACAGAGAGTGGTGGTAAATGGTATACAATCAGAAGAGATGCAAGTCACAAGTGGGGTACCTCAGGGATCAGTCCTGGGGCCAGTCCTATTCAACATCTTCATTAGTGACCTTGCAGATGGACTAGAGGGTAAGGCTTGTCTGTTTGCAGATGACACCAAGATCTGCAACAGAGTAGATGATCCAGATGGGGTGGGCAGAATGAGAAGAGATCTGGATAAACGAGCAGAATGGTCAGAAGAGGCAACTGGGATTTAATGCAAAGAAGTGCAAAATCATGCACATAGGAAGAGAAACCCTGAAGCCACTTATAGGCTGGGAGGGAGTTGCTAGCAGTCACAAAGGAAGAAAGAGACTTGGGCATCATCATCACTGATGACCTAAAATCATCCAAGCAGACCTCTAAAGCAGTAGGTAAGCTAGGGGTGTTAGGGTGTATTAGTAGGAGTATCCTGAGTCGTAAGAGGGTAATAATCCCTCTGTACAAGACATTGGTTAGGCCCCATCTGGAGTACTGCGTGCAGTATTGGAGCCCACACCTTCACAAGGACATTAACCAAATTGAGGCAGTCCAGAGAAGGGCAACAAAATGGTGCAGGGACTGCATCAGAAGACATATGAGGACAGATTAACGGAGCTCAATATGTATACCCTTGAGCAAAGGAGGGAGAGAGGTGATATGATCGCGCATTCAAACACCTTAAGGGCATAAACAAGGTGAAAGAGTCTAACATGTTTAAATATAAGAAAAATAGCAGGACAAGAGGACACAGCATGAGATTAGAGGGAGGCCAATTAAGGGGGAATGTGAGGAAATTCTTTTTCACAGAAAGGGTGGTGGATGCATGGAATAGCTTACCACAAGAACTGGTGGCTATGAATACAGTGCAGGGCTTCAAACAGGCATGGGATAGGCATAAGGGAGCAATACAAATGACTATGAATAGATAGGTCACTGACAGAGCAAAGGCCGATGGCACATTTATAAGGTAGAAAAAGAAATGGGCAGACTGGATGGGCCTTGCGGTCCTTATCTGCCATCAACTTCTATGTTTCTTTAGCCTCTGCTAAAAGACTGAGTAGTAATTGGAATGTCTCTACTCACTTCTCTTACTTGGCAGTCTCCTTGGATTTAATGTTTGGGATGGTTCTGTGTTATGCACTGACTGGTGCCTTTCGGCTAACTGTAAATATGGGTCTGTGGAATGTCTCATCTGTCAATTGTGACAGTTTTGATCCACCACCACCACTCCATCAACCAGTGTGACACTGTCTGGTACAAGTGATTTTTATGTTGGCACGCTTGCGTAGCCAACATCGTGGGACAGTGCAGCTTTGGAGGTGGGGTCACTGTTGGGTAAATGCAGGGCATGCACCAGTAGGTGTGTCCCTCATTCCCCAATCAGCCTGCATGCCAGCGCCATACCATGCATACATAATGTGGCGAGCACATCTAAGAAAAGGTCTGCTGCAATCTGAGCAAAGCTCATCATATACAAGCGGACCCTTCCCTACGTCTTTCCTGAATGTTAGCATAGTTAGAATGACGCCCGCCTACTGCCAACTTCCGGGGTGCGAAGCCCCTGTTGGTTAACCCCCTACTTTCCTTAGTGCAATGGGGAGCTCACTCCCGGCGGCATAACCCCAGTTGTTGAATGCCGGGGGTGCCCAATCCTCGGCTCGCTTCCTCTGCTTTCTTTGTGCAGCCGAGGGGTGCCAAATCCCGTCGGCATTATTTCCTCATCCCCATGTGTTGTGTGCCAACGAGGTGCCCAATCCCCGTCAGCTACAGACACCCCTAAACAGTTAGGTGGCATGCTGGGAGCCCACCCCACATGCCAAATTCCCTGCCAAAAAAACTGTCCCACAATGTTTTATTTTTCTTGTAAAATGAAAACGGTCCCTCGTAGTCTTGATGCCCCCCTCCCCCCACCAGCACCCACCCTCTGCGTACCCTGCCTCCCCTCACCCCTTACTTACCTGTGGAGTCCGGTGGGATGATCGGCGGTGGACTAGGAGCACGTCTGCACTCTTCAAAGCTGACCGTGAACTGAAGAAATGCCGTAAGCTGTATAATGGAATGAATAGGGTTTTCAACTTTAATGCATATCTAGGCAATTTTGTGAATTTTGGCTTCATTTTCAACATGGGGTTTTAGGACCCCTTCCTCCATGAATTCTTGCACTGTCATGGCGTTTTTTTGGTCCCGAAAGGTGATTTCGCAGTCACTGCGCGGAATCACCTTTGGGATGGAGTAATGAAATGACATGCCACTGTTCAGAGAGGGCTCTCAAAAGCCTATGTTGCAAGTTTGCGGGAAAATCCAAAAATATTGTTTTATTTATGCGAGAACCGCACAATGCACGCTCATAAGTTAGCACATTTGCACTATTTTCATGCCAGATTCTCAACATTGGCATTTTACCACACCTTCTTGTGAACCGTGTATAGCTGTCATTTTTTCACATCCTGGCCGAAATGTGTTTTCGCACTTCCGGTAAGAATATTTATTTTATTTTATTTTATTTAAACAGCAGTTTGGAAAACCTTTGAGCCATAGGCTCATTTACAAAGGTACCTTGTCACAGTAAGACAAACCAAAATACACAGTATAGCAGTACAACACATAAGTATAACAGTAAAATTAAGACATAGATACAAACAAGCTGGTACAGGTAGGATGGATGCAAACAATACCAGAGTTATGTCGTCCTTAGCAGCTTAGTAATAAGCTTTGCCATAAGTATTGAGTCGGCTTTGACTAGTGGCAGTTACAGCATTGGGTGTTAATAAGGTGGTTACGTGAGGAAGTTTTGACAGCCCATATAGTTGGAGCTTCTGAGATGGAGGGGGGCAGTGTGTTGAACCAGGAGGGGGCCCTAAAGCTGAAGACTCTTTGGCCATGAGAGGTCCTAGCTCTAGGGATAACAAGAGAGGTTTTCCCAGAGGTCCGAGTATGAACTAGTGGGACAGAGCTGCGTATGGTGGTGGTCAATCCTGGTGGGGAAAGCCCAAGGAGGGTCTTTTTTGTAAGGGTACAGGTAAGATATTTGAGGCACTCGTCGAGATCAAGTACCAGCGCTTTAGCATACAGTAGACAGGTGTGTGTCATCCTAGGTGCTCCAGTAATTAACCTGCAGGCCTTATTCAGAGTAGTGCGAATTTTATGGAGTGCGGTCTGATCAGCAGCACCATACACCGGCAGTCCATAGTCCACTAGGGACAGGATAGAGGAGGTGACCACGAGTCAAAGAGCCTCCTGGGGGAGGCAGTGTTTATACCGATGTAAGATGCCCAATCGGATATTAGTAGCAGTGGCTAGGGCAGCGATGTGTCCATGGAAGGAGAGGGAGGGGTCAAAATGGATCCCTAGGTATCTATAGGAGCAAACTTGTTCGAGTGGGAATGAGGACCCAGAGTGAATGAGGAGTTTGAAGTTGCAGGACTTGTTTTGGGGATGAGTGAAGAACATGGTTTTGTTTTTAAGATTTATCACCAATCTATGTTCCTTGAACCAGCCCTCGGCTTCAGTGAAGGGCTTCTGCAGCGAGTCCTGGAGGGCAGTAGGGTTACGATTTGAGGCAAAGATGACTGCATCATCAGCGTACAATAGAATGTTTCCCGAGCAAGAGCGTGGAAGGGTGTTAAGGTAAAGGGAGAATAGTAAGGGGCCCAGAATGGGGCCCTGGGGAACCCCAGAAAAGATGGGATAGATGTCTGAGTAGGTCCCATTAATTTTTACATGCTGTGAGCGGTCAGACAGATAACTGGTGCACCAGGAGAAAGGCCCAGCAGCAAAACCAGAGAGACTAAGGGCATCAAGAAGGAGGGGGTGGGAGACAGTGTCAAAAGCTTTCGAGAGGTCAATGAAGACAGCACCAGCCAGAGAACCAGTGTCTAAGGAGGTGGAGAAAGTTGGAGAACTCTAGGAGGGCTGTGTTGGTACTGTGGCCCACTCGGAAGCCATCCTGCTCAGGACAAAGGACATTGTAGGTGGAGAGGTAGTCAGAGATTTGAGAGGCCACCACTTTTTCCAAGGCCTTGGAGAGAGGAGAGAGAATGGAGATCGGTCGATAGTTTCCAGCCACAGTCCTATCACCACTTTTAAAGATAGGGGTGACAGTGGTGACTTTCCAGGCAGTTGGAACCTTCCCCAGGCAAAGAGAGTGGTTGATGAGGCATGTGATTGGGGTAAGGACTGTGTCTAAGACCAGCTGTAGGATACATGGATCCAGGGTGTCACTGCCTGTACTATTACCTTGAGGGCAGTGACAAGGTGCGGCCTAAGTTCTTGGGCAGAAACAGGCGGAGGAGAAAATAAGGGCAAGAAAGATTTACGGCAGGTGCTGGGGGAGGAGGGTCAAAAAATTTGTAGGGAGGATAGGGCTAAGGTCAGTGAATGAGGTGTTGAGGTGGTTGGCTATGAGGGCTGGGTCTGAGGAGATCACACCATTAATGTTGATCGGTGGGGGAGTGTGCACCCATTTAACTGTTTAATGTTATCCCAGAAGGTTCTGGGATTCCCCATGAGGCAGTGAGTGAGGACCGATAGTGCTCAGACTTGGCCTTTCTGATGGCCAGTGCACTTGTTTCAGGTGGCAGCATATAACCGCCTGTCATTGGGCCGGCCAGTCTCAATGACATGGTGCCATAGGTTGTCCCTATGTTTGAGCTGGTGGATAAAAGCTGGGGTAACCCAAGGGGCATTCTTCCTTTTAGAACAGTGTCACTGCCAGTTTCATAATGTGTCTCAAACACGGGCTTTCCACAGCGCGGTTCCTGTGCGATATCAGTGTTTGGGACACATTACAAAAATGATAGTGACACTTTTCATGAGCAGAGGTCCTAAAATGCCTATGTTAAAAATTTGGTGACAATACTCCATAAAATGACTGTGTTACGAGCATGCATTGCGCAGTTTGCATGCACACTCGTAAGTTTGCAAACTTATAATATTTTCACTCCACATTTTCAACAGTGCCATTGTTCTACACCTCCTAATGAACAGTACAGCTGTCATTTTTCACATCCTGACCAAAGTCTGTTTTCGCATTTCCGGCGCACAATAGTGCAGTTGCTGTGGAAAGCCCGTGTTTGAGACACATTATGAAAATGGCAGTGACACTGTTCATTAGCAGATGTCCTAAAATGCCTATGTTGAAAATTTAGGGACGAAAGTCAATAAAATGAGTGTTTTATGAGTGCGCGTTGCGCAGTTTGCATGCACGCTCGTGACTTTGTGAATTTTTTAATACTTTCATTCCAGCTGTTCATCGTTGGCATTTTTCCATACCTCTTTATGAACAGTACAGCTGACTGAAATGTGTTTTCACACGTCTGGTGCAGAATTGTATGGTCACTGTGTGAAATTACTTTTCGGGACACTTTCAGGAAATGATGGTGACACTATTCATCAGCAGAGGTCCTAAAATGCCTATGTTAAAAATTTGGTGGCCAAAGTCCAGACAATGACTGTGTTGCTAGCGAGCATTGCATAGTTTCCATGCACCCTTGTAACTTCATCAATCTGCAATATTTTCATACGCTCTGCCACACAGTGGCGTGCTCGCTGTGCAAAATCACCTTTTGGGACACATTAACAAACTCACAGCGCTGTGCCTCTCCACCTCCGCCACTGCCAGTGCCTGCACGACAACATTCGGCATTGACAAATGCTTGTTTTTATTATTCACTCATTCTGCAACAATGATAAATGAACTAGTGTGTAGCTGCACGCATAATAAAATTTATGCAGATACCATCCATTTCTTTTGAAACAATCTGCGGACATGCTTCCATCACATGCATGACACATGTCATTGGGGCTTGTCTTTTATGAAATTTAGCCTGACATGTTATCATGTTGGCAGACTCCATAAATGTGCCCAAATACAATTTGACTTAGTATAATAGTTAACCCTAGTACTGTCATGGGCCGCTTTAAGGGCCCAAGGTATGTTTCTAAACTGTTTGGGTTGCTCAGAGTGGCCCAAGTGTACACTGTTTACTTTTTAACTGATTATTTTAAATCCCATTGATTCTGATAAACAAATAATGGTTTATAAGTAACTAGACCCTTTACCCTGTCTGCTGTTAAATTTTTTACCTCTGTAGCTTAATGTATGGTTAAGTATTGACAATTTCAAACTAAGTAAACATTTTTTTACTCTGCAGAATGCTCAATCAGAGCACCTGAAACAGCACCTTTGTGATGCCTGGAATGGTTCTCAGCTCAGAACAGAGAAATGCAGTCTAAGATAAGAGACAAGCTTTCTTTCTAATAAGCAGAGACATTTAAGCAATAAGGCATGACAGGATGTGTGTCATGGCTAAATAACATCACACCTAGGGTGCTTCTGTCCCAGGTGCGACATTGTTCAGGGTCAACGTACATCCTGGAGTGCCTTATTGCAATTATAATATGGCTATAAAAAAAGCTGACAAGTTTTTAATGAGTAAGGAATAAACATAAGAAAAACATCAGAAGTTTTAACTTTATTATAATTAATTTAGATATAAAATAGAGATAAAATAGTCCCTTCAAGAGCTGTACTGCAGCCCACCAAATTACTTACACTGTCTTTTTTGTAGCCAATTTTATTACTTGGAGCTTACCAATATTTTTATACTCCTGCTTTTATCTAATTTTTCACTTTACAGAATTGAACACTTTAATATTGACAGTCCCATTTAGTGTCCCTCTAGAAATCAACTGTATTCCAGCAGAGGCATCCATATGGTTATTTTCTGTGACTCCATGTTTTTTTTTTAACAGGAGTGAAGACTGCCCTAACAAACAGAAACAAACAATTAAACAAAAAGACATGCCAGGATATGCATTGTGGTTGGACAGTGGTGCACCTCAGGTGTGTAATGAGGCATCACCGAGTACTTCACTTCAACCACTCGAGAACTGGCATTACCCCACCACAATGTACACCCTGGAGTATTTTACTGTGATTATAAAATAGGTCCAAAATATTATTTTTTTTGGGGTGGTGGTGAAGAAATGCACCAAATCAAAAGTACATGTTTATGACTTTTTTTTAAACAGTCCCAGCACATTCCAGCACTGGTTTAAATAGTATATACAGCAAAAGTCATGTGTTTTTAATTAGCTCTTAAACCCTCTAGTTTCCCCAACCCATCCCATTTTACCCATTTCCCTCACCTTTCTTTCTTCTTCTTTATAATATTTCCTTCCTTTTCTCTGTCTTGTTTATTTTCTGTCTTGCCAGCATTCAAGAGATGAAATATTTGCTACAGATAAAATGCAGGAATTCAAAATTCTGCTCAGTTCTGCTGGCAGAATATTTACTCCCACTAGGACACAACAGAAGGCCTCAGATGGAACCAGGGCTTGTATCTGTAACAGCTTAAACAACACAGATTTCCCTAGTAAGCAGGTGGGGATAGGAGGGGGATTTGTCACGATCAGCAAAGAAATACCATAAATTACAATTTTAAGTTATGTATGAGTGTGTAACAAGAGTATTATGAGGACAAATAACATTTAATTCTTATGTTTATAAATTTAATACAGTTTTATTTTAGGGCCTAGTTGAAGGTTTTTAGTAAGTAAAGGTGACAGCCATGTTTGTGATGGCAGTCAGGAATGGCTGGTAATATTGATTTTATTGTGAAGAGGCTACTGGACCTTCTTCCAGTGTTGTCGTCATGGGATATCAGCACTGGGTTCCCAGCTCCTCAGCCAATCAGATTACTGGATTTTTATAGCCACATTATAATTTACTTTGGAAAAAACTTTTTTTCATTGAAAACAATGACAGAACCAACACCACTACAAGGCCAAACCAGCATATGCTGTAAAGCAGGGTTAAAGTCTCATCAACACAGAACCAATAATTCATATTCACTCACCACAACTGCAAATGGTGCAAAAAAAACTGAAGATTCTTCTAACAAGGATTAGAAACACTTCACCAGTTGATTACCATTGAAATCCTTTATTTCTGTAATCCATACAATGGTGAAAATAGTGCAAATGTGTTGTAATCCATAAAAAAACAGCTAATTTCTCCCGTTTAAAACATCCAGCAGGAATCACACAGACGCTCAGTCACCTGACATGTTTCGCTCAGAAGAGCTTTCTCACTGTTGAGAAAATTACAACTTTAGATCAGCCCAGCTCCTGTGTGGTAGTACACACTTTTTTACTGTGCTGTTGATAAGTGGACCAAAGGATTACTTAGCAATGAGGAATGTTTCTGAAATTAAGTTCAGTAAAATTAATTTGTTGGTGGTGTTTCTGTGTGTGAATGTATTAGAACTTCAGAGCAAAGTTCTTAACATGATTGATATATTATATTTCATTTCTCCATTATTAATTTATTTAATTTTTTACTGTTTGGGGTATTCATTCTTTATGAAGGGGCTTGAAGTTCAATGTCTAGGCATGGTTTGTCACTTTTGTTTTGCTAATGATCAGCATCTGCTAGCAAGAACTTGATCTGATTTTGTTTTTGTTTGTTTTTTGGCACTCAGACACTGTCCGTGCACCCAGTGTTGCACAGTGCTACACAACAATACTGCACTTACTCTTAGTAATTAGTTTTTATTAGCCTGTTCTGTTAGATCGTGCAAAAAATCTTGCTTATTGTTTTATACTTCTGCTCTATAATCTGTCTGCAAATGATATTTTGTAAAATGTGTATTGTAACATGTCTGCTACTATTTACCCACTCTGCACAGATATGCAAATTGTCCTATACAAATCTGCAAAATTTTGTCAGCTATTCCAATTGTTCCCTTTCTCCAGGGTACACCTGGAATTGAGTAATAGTATGCTCAGTGTGTCTCCTGGGTAAAACTCTGAAATAAATAAATATCAATTGTTCTGAATGGTAAGAAGAGGGGACTGAATTTTATTTTGTTTATGTTATCAATTTGTTTCTACCTATCCTTTATCAAAGCTGTTGTATTTGTTACCCCCCCTTCCTGTTTGCATTTCTTGATGCTGACTGTTGTGTAAGTAAATGAGAGGTGAAGGAAGGGGTGAAGACTAGGATACCAATCTTGCTTCTTTTCATGTAAACATTAATACTTTATTGAGGCTATCACACTGTATTCTTTTTCATTATGGCGGCTTTCTTTGGGGGTACTGTTTTGAAAGGCTAAAAAAAAACTGTGGATGTCATGTCCAGGCAGTCACAATAAGTGCCTTCATGGCTATTAAAGGAATAATGCCTGATAGGGTGGGTGTTATGCTGGAAGAACATTCCACCTTGGGTGGTTGGGCCCGGGGCCACCAGCCGAGTGCATCTAACACCCAAGAAAGGATGTTATCTCAGCATAACACCCACCCTGGAGAGCATTATTTCTATTATACAATGGCTTGTTGTTATATATAAAATAAAAAAAAATAATTTTAAAGAATGTTTTTATTAGTGTAGAAAAATATTTTTGTTTCTTAAGAGGAGATGCAAAAAAAGAGAGGCTCAATAATGATGATGGCAGTAGACCTGTGAACAGCAGGGATGTTATGCCAGGATAACATCCCTGCTGTGATGGCCAACTGACCAATCAGAGCCCAGGATTCTTTATTACCATTGTATAATTGCATATAACCCGCATTTGATTGTGGTGGTACAGCACACATAAATCATTTTTTTCTGTTCGTGCTTGACTGTTGCCTGGTTGCAGTTTGGACCATGCACAATTAAAAGGCTCAGCACAAACCTTTGTGCTGCAGTTTGTGCTTTTTTGTGAATCCTGCCCCAGGGCTTTTACTAATTTTAAAGTGCAAGCCTGCTTTTCCTAGGATTTTTCTGCCCAGAACTCTTAGGACCAACAGAACTGGACCTAAAAATATAAGTCACTAGAACTTGGAATGTTTTAAAATTTTGCACCAAAAGGCACTTCAACTGCAAAAACTGTTTGAAGAAGTTTAAATGCAAACTGTACATTAATTATATTTATTAAAAATGTGATCACCAGTATAGGCACAGTAAACCTGGACTGGTTTACAGGTGTATCGATGGGGGGTGTCAGGGAATCCTGCAAGGGGTACAACAGGGAGTGAAACAGTAATAACAAAGTGATAGCAGTAGGAGCATAAACATGCACTGTAAAATCACACAAGTAAGGAATTTCGCAGAAATACAAAAACAATGGTTATCGTGTAAACAAGCATGTGATCATGTCAAGTACATTTCTAGAAATGTGGCACACATTACCCTTGGGCCTAAACACAAAAGCTTACCATAGGCCAGAGGGGAAAATAGGGGTGGCAACCACATTGGAAGGGCCAATGGAGCAGGGTGAGGGTGGATCCAGGGCAGGGTCCCCAGGCTACAAGGGCTGGGCACATCTTTGGGAGGCTGGTAGGGTGTACTGGTTGTGGGTCAGCCATGGTACTGGATATATAGTAGTCTGGAAAATGGGGGGATGCATGGTATGTAAGCAAATTGCACAGCTAAGGGAGGAGGTCAGATGGCTGAGATGGATACTAAGATGGGAAAGGGAGAGGAGTAGAAGAGAGGACAGGAGGGGTCCCACAGATAGAGCTATTGTAGCTGTGGG
The DNA here is from genome assembly GCA_016271365.2 of Neoceratodus forsteri. Classification (NCBI taxonomy): domain Eukaryota; kingdom Metazoa; phylum Chordata; order Ceratodontiformes; family Ceratodontidae; genus Neoceratodus; species Neoceratodus forsteri. The sequence goes on along the minus strand of CM057457.1, from coordinate 471,825,616 downwards.
GGGCTAGGTGTAGTTAAAAGGGGGCTGCAGAGGGACAAGGGGTAAACATGAACACAGGAAGGGGAAGATGGGATGGGGTATGGAGGAAAATTGAGGCGCATGAAAGTAAGGAGGGGATGTAAAGGAAGGCTCCAGAAGAAATACAGGAATCCCTGATAGTGGCAGAAAAGTGAACAAGAGTAACCGGGGGGATGGTAAGTGATAACGTATAAGAGTCCAGAGCCTGCGCAGAGGACAAGGGAGAAGAGAGCAAGTTCACAGACAGAGAGGCTAAGGCAGGCAGCATGGCAGAAAGTGCCTGTGGGGGGGGTCACAAAGCTGGGGCTACACAAAGAGAAGACATTACTTTGGGAGGTGACATGGGCAAAGGGGATATTGAAAATAGAGCAGTAAATAGGACACAGGGGGGTTGGGAGTAGGATGGAAGGGAGATTTAACTAGAAGGAGGTGGAGAGCATGGATCTACTGGTTGGGGGACTCTATACCAAAATGAATTGATGTGGGGCAGAGGGAACAAGAACAGCACCTTGTGGGTGGAGTGTCTGCCAGGCACGAAGGCAGCTAAGGTCATTCACTATATTCCCCTTAAGGGGGAAGCCGCAGGAGGAGAAAATGCACCTGCTGTTCCACCTGGGAATGAATGACCTGATGAGAAGTAGCATAATAGAGATACAGGCAAGATTCAGAGCTCTCGCTAGATACTGTAACAGTTTGGGATTCACATTAGTGACTTTTTCAGAGGTGCTACTGTTACCAAGGGCAAGCACTGATAAGAAGATGAGGATAAGGGAGTTCAACAAGTGACTGGTGGGGGAGTGGGGTGAGCAAATGGGGTATGGGTTAGTAGGGGACTGGGGCTCTGCATGGGGGACAAGAGCTTGTTTACACCAGACAGACTGCACCTCAGTAGGGAGGGGGCAGCAGTACAAAAAAGCAAATGAGAAGAATTCATAGCAGATACAGTAAAGCCCGCTAGGATGAAGTGCAGTGTGCTAGGTTTACTGCATGACAAAAGATATTAACTCTCATTGAAACTGCATTTTTTACAGCAGTAACTCTACTGCAGAATTCCAAAGTGCTGCACTTCATCCTGGTGGGCTTCACTTTACCTATAATTTAAACTAGGTTAGGGGAAATCTGTTCCATAAGGAAGAAAGTTTGGGGGGGACTACAAGCCCCCAACAGGATAGCAGTACATTGCTGGGCAAGAGGGAAACAGGTGAAGGGAGAACAATGGGGGAGACGGGAGGAGGGGATTAGCAACAAATGCCAGAAGTTTGGGAAATAAGATGATGAACCTGAAAGCCATCATGAGGGATGAGGGACTAGATCTAGTCTCAATATGTGAGACCTGATGACCAGAGTGTCACTCCTGGGAAACAACCATTTCAGGTTATAGAATGTTCAGAAGGGACAGGAAGGGTAAGAAGGGGGGTTGCCTTATATATCAAGAATATCATTAATGTAACCAAAGGGGAGGAGGAGGAGGAGAAAGGGGAGACTGAGCTGCTGTGGTAATACTAGTTAGGAAGACAGATGAAGCCCTGTGGCTGGGGGTGGTAGACAAGCCACCTGCACAAGGGGACGAGGAGGATGATAGATGGCTAACTCAGGCAATCATGAGGCTGGCCCAGAAAGAAGAACTGCTACTGGTGGGTGACCTGAACCTTCCAGATGTTAACTGGGAAATCCCAGATGCAGCATTAGCAAGAAGCAGAGATGTATTAGATGAGCTGCAGGGGGTATTCCTTTAACAGCTGGTCAGGGAGCCAATGATGAGAAGCAACTCATTGGACATAGTCCTGACTAATGGGGAGCGTGTGGAGAAGGTACAGGTGGGAGAAGCCTTGGGCACCAGCGACCACAGCACGGTATGGTTCAGGGTCAGCGCAGGGAGGGAGACAAGTAAAACCAGTATGTCAGTCATGAACTTCAGACACATGGACTTTGATAAGATGAGTAAGATAGGGGAGAAAATGGAAGATAAGGTGAATATAGGAACAGTGTAGGAATTATGGGAAGCTATCAGGGGAGGGGTTCAGGAAGCACGGGAAATGTGCATAAAAAAGGACAGGAAGAGCAAGTGGGGGAGGAGACCATGCTGGTTCACTAGAGATGTGGCTGGGGCCAGTCAGGGAAAGGAGGAGGGCTTTCAGAAAATTTAAGAGGACACTCCAAGAGAAAGCTAGGGAGGAGTACAGGGAGAACAGGAGTTTGGCAGGGAAAGAGATCAGAAGGGCAAAAGCAGCCACTGAGGAGAAAATAGCTAAAAACACCGAGAGGGGGGATAAAACATTTTTCAGATACATGAGGGAGAGGAGAAGGGCAGGGAAGGGGATTACTAGACTATTGGGGGGAACGAGGGATAAGCTTGGAGCAGGACTACATAAAAGCAGAGGCATTGAATTAGTACTTTATCTTGGTATTCATGGAGGAAGAGGAAGGCAGGGGCCTGGATCTAATGTCTAAGGGGAGGGAGGACAAGTGGGTGGATCAGAGCCCGTTCACTGTGGATAGGGTCAAGATGGACTAGATAGGCAACAGGTGGACAAGACAATGGGACCCAATGGGTTACACCCCAAAGTGATCAGAAAATTGAAGGAAGAGCTTGCTGTGCCCTTGACAAGGCTCTTTAACCTGTCCCTGGATACAGGGAGGGTGCTAGGAGACTGGAGGAGGATGGACACAGTGCCCTTGCACAAGGGAGGTAGCAGAGAGCTAAAGGAGAACTACTGCTCAGTCAGTCTCACATCTGTGGTGGGGAAGGTAATGGAGGCATTAATCAAGCAGAGGGTGGTGGATTACCTGGAGGAGTGTGACTTGCAGGACAGCAGACAGCATGGCTTCACCAAGGGGAAATCATTCCAGACCAACCTAATTGAGTTCTTTGATTGGGTGACTCAGGAAATTGACCAGGTAGGGGGCAGTAGACATGGTCTATCTGGACTTCAGCAAGGCCATAAACACCGTTCCCCACAGGAGGTTGGTGAGTAAAATGGAAAGCATGGGGTTGGGAGGGAAAATAGCAAGCTGGGTGGAGTCCTGGCTAGCAGGGAGAACTCAGAAAGTGATACTAAATGGGGTGAACTCCAAAATGGCAAGGGTAACGAATCAGGTGCCACAGGGGTCAGTTTTGGGTCTGCTCCTCTTCAACATCTACATCAGTGATATTGCAGGAGTTTTAAGAGGGAGAGTGTGCCTAGTTGCCAATGATACAAAAATCTGCAATAGGGTGGACACCCAGGACGGGGTGTAGGACTTGAGGAAGGACCTTAAGATGCTTGAGGAGTGGGCTGGGAAGTGGCGGCTGAGATTTAATGCCAATAAGTGCGCTGTGATGCACCCAGGGAGTAAAACATACATGCAAGGTACACGCTGGGTGGGGAGGAAATCAAAAAATCAGAACAGGAAATGGATCTGGGAATCAAAGTTCCCTGAAACCTTAAGGTAGGGTTCCAGTGTAGCAGGGTGGCAAGAAAAGCCAATGGAATGTTGGCATGCATAGGCAGGGGCATTACTAGCAGAAGGAGGGAGGTAATAATGCACCTCTACAAAACTATGGTGAGGCCACAACTAGAGTGCAGGGCTCAGTTCTGGAGACCACACCTCTACAAGGATGTAGATGCATTGGAGAGGATCCAGAGAAGGGCAACAACAATAGTGCAGGGTATGCAGGGGAAGACATATGAGCAGAGGTGTAAGGAGATGAATCTGTACATGCTGGAAACAAGGAGGGACGGGGGGACATGATTAATACCTTTATATCTGTAAAGGGGCTCAATAAAGTAGGAGAAGGGGGTTTGCTGAAGAGGAAGGTGAGAGCCAGAACTAGAGGACACAGCCTCAGATTGCAAGGAAATAGATACAGGGGGCAATGTGAGGGGGCGCTTCTTCACAGAGAGGGTGGTGGAGCCCTGGAACAGACTGCCAGATGGAGTGGTGGGGGCACAAATGGTGGAGGAATTTAAGACAGCATGTGGGGCTGAGTATTGGAAGACAGCAGGGACAGGCGGGGGTATGTGAAAGGACAAGAATGGGCAGAATTGATGGTCCAGAACGGTCCTTTTCTGCCGTCAAGTTTCTGTGCTTCTATGATTCTATGATAGGCACAGTGAGTCAGGGCTGGTTTACAGGTGCATCTGTGTGGGGGGGTGGGGAATCCTTCAAGGGGTACAACAAGGAGTGAAACAGTAATAGCAAAGTGACAACAGTAGGAGCGTAAACATGTACAGTAAAATCATACAAATAAGGAATTTCAAAGAAATACAAAAACATTGCTTATGGTGTAAACAAACATGTGATCTGGAATGTCATGCCAAGAACATTTCTAGAAATGTGGCACACAATAAAATATGAACATGTTGGATACTACATTATGTCATGGTGTTGTGTCTGGTGGTGTGACAGTATGCATGGTGTGGAGTGGTGTGTCAAAGTGCACGGAAGTATGGGGTCATGAGATATGTCAGCATGCATGCTGGTACAGAGTGGTGTGACAAGGGGTATGGGTGAATGCAGTGTTTCTGTGCTTGTCACAATACATGGGTGTATGATGTCTGTTTGTGTGTCAGAGTTCATGGTGGTATGTTGATGGATGGTTGGTGTGACAGCATGTAAGGTGTCGAGTGGTGTGAGACTCCATGGGGGTATGGGTTCATGATGTATCCAAGTGTGCATTTCGGTATGGTGTCAGCTTGTGTGGCAGTGCATGGAGGTTTGCGGCTGTGAGGTTTGTCAGCATGCATGGTTGTATGATGTTGGTTGGTGTGACAGCAAGTGTTGGCTATGGATGGTGTTGGGTGCTGTGACAGACTGAATGGGAGTATGGGGTTGTGAGGTGCATCCGAGAGTGTGTGGGTATGGTGTCAGTTGGCTTGACAGTGTGCATGTGGTACAGTGTCACTGTGTGTGTCAGTATACATAGAGGTATTGTGCAGGGTTGTGTGTCAGCGTGCATGGAGTATGGTGTTGGGTGGAGTGACAGTATGCATGGCAGTATGGGGTTGTGAGGTGCATCAGAGCACATGTGGGTGTGGTGTCAGTAGGCTTGACAGCGTGCATGTGGTATAGTGTTGCTGTGTGTGTGTGTCAGCATACGTAGAGGTATAGTGCAAGATTGTGTGTCAACGTGCATGGAGTATGGTGTTGGGTGGAGTGACAGTATGCACGGGGCTGTGAGGTGTGTCAATGTGCCTGGGAGTTTGGCAGTGCTGCGTATGTCATAGCGCACTGGGGTATGATGTTAGCTAGTGTATCAGACTGCACAGTGGTATGGTGTTATGTGGTGTGACAGCATGTATGGTACAGAGTGTCAAGTGCAGTGACAGTGTTCATGGGGCTGTGGGTTTCTGTTGTCTCTCAGTGTGCATAGCGGTATGGTGTTGCAGTGTATGTCACATTGCATGAGGGTATTATGTTGGTTTATGTGTAAGAGTGCATGGTGGTATGAACCAGGGTGAGGTGACAGCGTGTGCTGTGTCAGGATGCATTGGTATGGTGTCAATTGATGTGACACTGTGCCTGGGGGTATTGGATCTTTAGGTGTGTCAGCATGCTTGGCTAGTATCATGTTGGTTTGTGTGCCAATGTGCATGGAGTGTGATGTCAGGTGCTGTGTCAGATTGCATAGTGGTGTGGGGTTGTGAGATGTGTCAAAATGCACGGCGGTATGGTGTGAGATGTTGTGACAGCATGCATGAGGTATGGTGTTGGGTGGTGTGACAGCATGCATGGGGTATGGAGTTGAATGGTGTGGCAGCATTATTTATTTATTTATTTATTAAATTTTGGTGACTGGGTAGGCCCACTGAGCCCCAAAGGTCCCTTTTTCAGGGGCAACCCGGGATAACAATACAAGTTATAAGAATGAACAAGGACATAAGGAACATTTGAGGCATTGTGAGTTACATCATGAGGTGGTTACAGTAAGGAAAAATAGTGGATACAGGCATGGTTACAGGCATGGTAAAAGAAAAGCAGTGGATACAGGCATGGCTTACAGGCATGGTAAAAGAAAAGCAGTGGATGCAGACATGGGTACAGGCATGGTTATCATCATGACATGTAAGCAATTGGTAGTTTTGCATATAGTTTATTCAGGGGTTACATGGCCTCTGGTGAGCAGTCTGTATAAGGCAGGTAGTAGGGAGGTTAAGCTAGGAAATGGGAGTTGGAGAGGAGAGGAGTACCTTAGGAGCTTTAAGTACCATGACAGTGGCATGCGCTTGAGGTCAGCAGATGGGACTTAAGCCTGGTGCGGAAGTTCATGAGTGAGGAGGAGGCCTGGACCTGGGGAAGGAGCTTATTCCATTGGCAGGCTGCTTGGGAGGAAAAGAATCTTCCGCCAGCGTTTGTCCTTACCCTGGGGACTTCTAATAGCGTTCTATCTGAGGTCCTTAGGTTCCTTGGGTTGTGTTTGAGGGTTATGGTCCCGGCAATGCTTGGCAGAGCGTGGGGTTTGAGAAGCTTGTAGGCCTGGACAAGCAAGGGGTGTTGGAGGTGGGCGACCAATGTGGGCCAACGAAGACTGGCCAAAGTGTCACAGTGGTGACGTCTCGGGTGGTCTAAGGTTGCGAAATGAGCTATCTTATTATATGCAGTTTGCATCCTGGTAATCTCTTATTTAGTCATGCCCTGTATAATAGGGGCCGCAAAGGTCAGGTTGGGCAGAAGGACGCTGGTAGCTATGGAGAGCCTGGCTTCAGGGATGAGTTGGTCCCTGAGTCAGTACAGGGTGCCAAGTTTCCAATGTAGGGTCCTGGTGACCTGGTCCACATGTTCCTTGTATGTGATATTCTGATCCAATGTGAAGCCTAAGTATTTAAGGGAGGGGACTACGTTAATGGCTTTACCAGAGAGTGAGGTTAAGGAGAGGGATTAGGAACTGTCAAATCCCAGGGATCTTGGTCCGAATAGCATTGCCTTGGTCTTGTCGGCATTTAGTACCATTCTGTTCTTACCTGTACATAGCCAAGTCTCTAGTGAAGTGAGATCCTTTTGGAGTAGAGGGCCTAGAGCAACCACGTCATGCAGGGGTCAGAAGATGACAGTATCATCAGCGTACTGCACAACCGAGCTCTCCCCACAGTGGGTACGCAGGTTGTTGGTAAACAAGGAAAACAGGAGGAAGCCTAGAACTGAGCCCTGAGGTACACCCTGGTTTAGGGGTAGTGGGTCAGACATGGTCCCTTTCTGGAGACCCTCTGTGCTGCCTGATAAGTAGTCTCCCAAACCACTTCAGGGCATGATTGTCTAGGCCTATATTTTGCAGCTTCTGTAGCAGCAAGTTGTGGTCGACGAGGTCGAACGCCTTGGATAAGTCTATAAATACTGCACCAGTGGGTATCCCTTTGTTCATTGCCCTGAGGACTTCATCCGTGAAATTAATGAGGGCAGTGTCAGTACCATGGTTTGTTCTAAATCCATGTTGGGAGGAGGCAAAGAGCTGATGAGCTTCCAGGTAGCCCCTGAGTTGATTGTAGATGACTCTTTTTTGCACCTTAGCAAGTGAGCAGAGGAGGGAAATGGGCCTGTAGGTGTTGAGTCTTTCCCTGAGCCCCACTTTGTGAATAGGAACAACATTGGCATGTTTCCATGGGTCAGGGACTGCTCCTTCCCTCAGTGATTGATTGAGGAGCATGGTTATAGGCCAGGCTAAGGAGGTAGCTCCTGCCTTGAGTAACCAAGGGTTGATACCGTCGGGTCCCCCTGACCCTTTCGGTTTCAGGTTCCTTAGGAGGTTTAGTACTTCAGTGTGTTTAGCCAGTCTCAGGTGAAATGGGGGTCTTTCCATGTGAGGTGGTTCATCTGAGGTAGGGGGGAAGAGTCTGGGGAGACAGGCAGGCAGGTCTTGTAGGCCTCAAGGTCTGAGAATTGTCTGTTAAGGGCAGCCGATATTTGAGAAGGGTCAGTTGTGAGCCTACTATTAATCTCCATGGGACAAGACTCAGGCTTTTTGCTGCCCTTGATCAAGTCATTGATATGATTCCAGAATTGCTTGGGGTTGCCCAGGCTGGTTTTCTGGAGGTGTGTTAAGTAATCTCTCTTAGCGAGTTTTATGGCTCTCTTGGCTTTGTTCCTCAGGGCTTTGTGTTCAGCGAGATCTGCCGGGAGGGAGGAGAGCCTAAACTTTTTCCAGGCTTTTTCTCCGAGTAGCCATTGGGGCTCTGAGGAGGGAGAGATCCACTTGTAGCAGCTGCCTTTAGCCCTCATTCTCTTCATTGGAGCAAAGCGGTGGCCGCTGTGGTTAGTTCATCCTGGAAGTACTGCACAGCCTCCAGTAAGAGTAGGGAGAAGATTTATGGGGTTCCAGTCCAGACTACCTAGGTAGCGATTGTATTGTAGTTCAGAGAACTTGGAGAAGTCACGGCGGAGAGAATTCTAGGTTGGACCTTGGTGGTTTGTTTTCCATATACAGAAGATTGGGGAATGGTCACTCAGGAAGTCTGCCATTGTGCCCGCACTCTGTATATTAGTGGGGTTAGACACCAGAGCCCAGTCAAGGGTGGTGTGGTTCCCAGTTTTGTAATTAAGTCTGGTCGGTTCAGAGATGACCTGCATCAGACCTGCTTCATGGGTAAGTGACTTCGAGGCATGACCAGGGTCCTGGGCCCAGTTAATCTTGAAGTCACCCAGGATTAGTTGCTCTCTTGTTACCTTGATAGCTGTATCGTTTGTGATGGCTTCAAGAATTTTGAGGGCTGATTTTGGTGGGTGGTAGACGCAGCCAATTGTTAGTTGTTTGGCATTCCCTAGGGTTATCCGGATGTATATGCTCGCTCCCTCAGCAGTAGCATTAGTCTGCAGGGGTAGAGCTGACACAGAGAGGTCACCCTTAGCATAGATTAGGACCCCATCCCCTTTTTCAATTTCTCTGTCATTGCGGTAGCTATTGTAGCCCATGACCTGAATCTCGTGGTCATGGATGTGGGCTTTTAGCCAGGTTTCAGAGATGGCTAGTAAGTCCGGTTTGTAGAGGTCCAACCAGGCCTGGACTTCATGTATTTTTGGTCTAAGACTACATAAGTTCATATGTTCTATCTTTATACCCTTGTTGGCCGCCCATTGATGGTCCTGGGGGTATGCTACCAAGGTATTGGGTACATATGGGCCAGGGTTAGGTTGGATATCACCTGATAGGAGAAGTAGCAAGACTAGTAACCTGAGCAGTTTAGTGCTAGGTATTGAGATGAGGTGTCTTCGACGCGTCCTGCTCATATAGTAAAGCAGGTCATAGCATACACCCTTTTTTATGACCTCATGCTCTGTTAAGAGACTAGATATACTTGAGATAGGGTAGCTGCTAAGGAAGTCGTGTGAGGGGATATTATGTAGATTGCTCACTGGTTCTGGGGGGAATGGATCTATGAGCCTGTCCACCCAGAGTAGGGTCAGTGAGTAGATTATGGCAAGTAGTACTCCCCTATTGGGGGAGGGACACTTGGGTTCCTAGCACACCAAGGAGGACGGAAGGAAGCATATACTAAGTAAGGCATTATTATTGGATGATGTCAGTGTAGCGTAGGTAAGAATAGGGTGCTCAGAGTCTATCTGACTTGAGTCTCAAGTGTGGATGGCAGACACTGAGGGCTTCCTGTTTTCAGCTGCAGAGCTGTCACACAGGCAGTTTTAAGGAAGTTGTCAGCCTGTTCAGTGAAGCTTAGGGGAACCTCAAACTACAACCTACCCTTGTAGCAGCACTGGGAAAGAAGTAGAATGATAATGCAGGCCATATTGCCCATGATTGAGTACAGTGATTTGTGTAGAAAGACCAAGAATCCCTCTAGTGGCAGGTCTGTATAACCTGCTAATGGAAAACTAGCCAAAAAAAAAAACTTCTATTACACAGTTGAAATGTGCTTAGTTCTATCGAAAATCTATTTGTAAAAAGTGCCAGGTGGCTGAAGCAGGGGAAAAGTCCTGGCCAATCAGACTGGGTTTGCTGGAAGCACCTGTGTTCTGATTGGCTGCGCTGTCCTGTACCTTCCAAGGAGCTGCAGGCGGGTGTCCTGGTCTTGGTCGGTGGCTGGCTGGGTGCTGGCCGACCATGGGAGAGCTGATGCAGCCCTGTTCAAGGGCAGGCAGCTGGAGAGAAGAAAAAAGAGCAGGTCTTAAATAGCATAGAGGTTAGGATGGGTTAGATCTGAGCAGTTTAGTAAGACAAAAGGTAGTTAGACTTTTCTGCGCCAAGGCAGAGTGCTTGCATATGGGAATGGGGTTGTGAGACGTATCAGCATGCATGGAGGTATGGTGTTGGTTTGTGTCACAGTATTCATGGTGGTATGGTGTCAGGTGGTATGACAGCATGTATGGTGTAGAGTGGTGTGACAGAGTGCATTGGGGTATGGTGTCAGAATATGTGTTAGAGTGCATAGGGGTATTATGTTGAGTGGTGTGATAGTGTGCATGCGGTATCCTGTTAGTTGGTACATCAGCTTGCATAGGGGTGTGGGGTCATGAGGAGTGTCAGCATGCATGATGGAATGATGCTCATTGCTCTGACAGTGTGCATGGTGCATGGTGTGTGTCAGATTGCATGTGGTTATGGGGTCATGAGGTGCGTCAGAGGATGTGTGTTTATGGTGTTGGTTGGTGCAACAGCGGGCATGCAGTATTGTGTTTTTCTGTATGTCAGAGTGCATGAGTGTATGGTGTCAGCTGGTATAACAGTGTGAATGGAGTATAGTGGTGGGTTGTAGGCTATGGTGTCAGGTGGTGTCACACAGTGCATAGTGGAGTGGAATAGTGAGGTGTGCCAGCTTGCATAACAGTGTGATGTTGGTTTGCATGACAGTATGCATGGTGGTATAGTGTTGGATGCTTGGTCACACTGCATGGGCTATGGGGCTGTAAGGTGTATCATTGTGTATGGGAGTATGTTGTTGGGTAGTGTACCAGCATGCATGGAGTATGGAGCCATTAGGTGCATCAATGTGCATTACAGTGTAGTGTCACTGTGAATGTCATAGTGCATGGGGGTATGATTTTGGTTTGTGTGTCGGAGTGCATGGTGGTATGGTGTTGGGTGGTGTGGCAGCACATATTGTTTCGAGTGGTGTGACAGAGTGCATGGGAATATGGTGTTAGTTTATGTGTTGGAGTGCATGATGGCATGATATTCAGTGGTGAGATAGCATGCTTGCGATATGGGGTTAGGTGTTGTGACAGCATGCATGGGGTATGGTTCACCCCTGAGATGTGTGGGAAGTGCTGCTGCTGCCATCAAACTCAATATGTGTGAACTGAAATGCTCCTGCCAATACACCAGAGGGTAAGGTGCTGTAGTGTTGCTGTCATCACACCTGAGGGGGGTTGGGGCTGTGAATCTGATACCTCCACCCCTGAGAGGTGGGAGGAGTGGTGCTGCTTCCATCAAACCAAATATGTGGGGATTGCAGTGCTGCTGCCAATACACCAGAGGGGTGGATGTGATGCTGCTACCTTCACCCATGATAAGTGCTAGGAGTGGTGCTGCTGCCATCAAACCCAATACATGGGGATTGCAGTACTGCTGCCAATATACCAGAGAGCAGATGCTGCAGTGCTGCTGCCATCACACCCAAGGGAGGCTGTGAAGCTGCTACCTCCACCCCTGAGAGGTGGGGAGAGTGGTGCTGCTGCTATCAAACCAAATATGTATGGATTGCTGTGCTGCTGCTAATATACCATTGGGGAGGTTGCTGTAGTGCTGCTGCAATCACACCCAAGGGGAGGGAATGTGATGCAGCTACCATCACCCATGATAGGTACTGCTGCCATCAAACCCAATATGTGGGCCCATCAAGACAGCTGACACATGGGGCTTACCGAGGCAATGATCCAAGGAAATATGGTTTCACTGGGGGGGGGGTCTTGCCAGACAAACCTGACCCAAGTTCTCTGATTAGGCAACCAAGTAAGTGGATAAGGAGGAGCACTTGACGTGGCCCACCTGGATTTCAGAAAGGCCTTCAACACCATTCTACACTAAAGGCTGGTGAGCAAGCAGTAGGACCTAAAGTAATAAGATGGGTAGGGATCTTACTAGGCAATAGGAGTCAGAAGGTGATGGTAAATGGCGTCCACTCTGGAGAAAGTAAAGTAACCAGTGGGGTGCCAGAAGGGTCAGTACTAGGCCCAGTCCTCTTCAATGCCCTAATTACCTACATTGTAGAAGGACTGGAAGGGAAGGAATGCCTGTTCACAGATGACACAAAAATCTGCAACAGGGCTGACACATGGGGGAGCAGCAGAGGTGGAAAGAATGATGGAACATATAAAAAAAGCAGAAAGAATGGTCACGAACTTGGCAACTGGGTTTCAAAGCAATAGAGTGCAAAATCATGCACTTGGGGCTCAGAAACCCGATGCAACATACCAAATGGGGAGGCAAAGTAGTGGCAGTCACAAAATAAGAAAAGGAGCTGGTGATAGTCATTATTGATAACCTAAAGACAGCTAAACAGTGTGACAAGGCAGTGGGAAAGTCTAGTGGGAAGCACAGGTAGGGGTCACCAGTGAAAAGAGGTAGGTGACAATGCCCATATTTAGATCACTGGTGAGACCATGCCTCGAGTCTGTGTACAGTCCTGGAGATCCCAACTCCGAAAGGACATTGACAGGGTGGAAGTGGTACAGAGGAGGTCAACCAAAATGGTGAAGGGCCTGGACCAGAAGCCTTATGAAGAAAGCCTTAGGTAATCAAATATGTACTGCATACAAGGAAGGAGGAAAAGAGAGGGATATGATTGAAAAGATTCAAATACCGTCCAGGTATAAACAAGGTACAGGGTGAGAGCATCTTCAGTGTAGAAAAGCTGGCGTTTTGCCTCCGAGTCCCAATTTTAAAGAACTTTGTGCACATACTCCCTGGAAGAGAGGAGGAACTCAGGAGGGGTGTTATTATAGAGACCTTTAAATACCTCACGGAGGTGTATAAGGTACATGAAGGGAGCATTTTTAAGAAAAGAAGGCGTACAGATACTTCATGGCATGTAACGACACGGAGGGAAATGTTTAGGAGGGATATGAGGAAGCATTTTCTTCACTGAGAGGGTGGTGGATGTATGGAACAATCTTCCAGTGGGTGTGATAGGAATAAAAATAGAGGTAGACTAAAAGGATGCATGAGATAGGTATAAAGGAGAACTGGTATCAAAGTGGGGGGTGTAGGTGGCCTGAGATGAGGAGACTGAATAGGCATAGAAAAGAAGGATAGATTGAGCATTCTTTTTCTGCCAACAAATTCTATGTTTCTATGAGGAGGGATGTGTCATTTGCAGTATGCCTATCTCCCAGCTGAGAACCGACACGTTAATGTTACACCAGCAAATGCACCACTTAACTTGGATGCCCCAGGGGAAAAAACTATAAGGAAAATGACTTGTTGGGTAGGATGATGCATGGCCTTTCACAGGCATGGCGCCACTGTTTGAGAAGGCCAGGCTTGATCCTGCTTGAGAAACTTTTCTATTCTCTCCAACCCTGACACAAGGGATAAGTCATGGTGATATCCTGAGGTAAATTCCAGAGATGGTAGGTGACTAAGCTGGGGAGGGGCCATAAAGAGAGCAGGAGCAGCCACACAATAAAAATTACTGGTATACAAATGTGACAGCATTTATTGTATGAATCACATTTCAACAAATGTGAGCTTTTGGCCAATCACATTTAGTTATTAACCAAATAGAAGCCTCAGCCTAGTGTGTCTTTTCAGGCCAGAAGAAGATTTGTGTTTTACAAAGAAGCTTGAACTTAGACATGCTGTTTGGCGGGGCTCAGTATTCCCCTTTCTGCATACATTTTGTAACCTCTACTTGAATTGCTATGGTAACCCTGCTCTCCAAAATTCCAGGCTAAGAATGTTATGCTAAACATTGTATCCAATATGAGGCTAGCTGGCATATGCTTCTACCTGCCAGTGTGAACCTATTTTAACCTCTTTCTCATAATCTGATCTGAGGTGTCACTCTTCATATGTACCGCTGAGCTGAACAAATTTCTGCTAGGAACTTTTAAATCATAGCTACATAGATACATAGACAGTGTCGGCAGATAAGGGCCTATGGCCCACCCAGTCTGCCCATTTGAGCTTGTAAGTTCAGTTTATGTTTTCCTAGAAGTCTGTTGCCCCTTACCCCGACCTCCAGAATTCCTTTATGTCTATCCCATGCATTCTTAAATCCCATGATTGTTTCAGCCCCCACCACTTCCTCTGGCAGGGTGTTCCACTTGTCCACCACCCATTCTGTGAAGAAATTCTTCCTTATGTTTCCTTTGAATCATCCTCCCTTCAACTTCATCCCATGCCCTCTAGTCCTGGAACATCTTTTTTGCTTAAAAATAGTGTATTCCTGTACCCTGTTCCTCCCTGTGAGATACTTGTATGTCTCTATCATATCCCTCTCTCCTCCTCTCCTCCAGGAGTACATGTTCAGTTCCTTCAACCTGTCTTCATAGGACTTGTGATGCAATCCATGCACCATCTTTGTTACCCTCCTCTGAACCTTCTCTACCCTGTCTATGTCTTCACGTAGGTATGGTCTCCAGAACTGTACATTGTACTCCAGGTGGGGCCTCACTAGTGTCTTGTATAGTGGAATTATGACCTCCCTTTTCCTGCTGGTGATGCCCCTGCCTATACATCCCAGCATCCTATTTGCTTTACCTGCTGCCTTGTCACACTGTTTCCCTACCTTGAGGTCATCAGAGATGATAACCCCAAGATCCCTTTCCTGCTCGGTGCATGCTATATCCTCACCCCCAACTGATATATGGTGCCAGGGTTTTTGTGCCCCATATGCATTATCTTGCACTTCTTTGCACTGAATTTCAACTGCCAAACCCCTGACCATTCTTCAAGTTTCTGCAGGCCCCTTCTCATTCTGTCTACACCCTCTGGTGTGTCTACTCTGTTACAGAGTTTTGTGTCATCAGCGAACAGTGAAATTCTGCCTTCTGGGTCCTGAGCAATGTCACTGATGAAGATGTTGAATAGGACCGGTCCCAGCACTGATCCCTGTGGTACCCCACTGGTCACTCTTCCCTCTGTGGAGTGACAGCCATTTACCACCACCCTCTGTGTCCTGCCACCCAGCCAGTTACCTACCCACCACACTACTGTCCTGCCCACACCCATATTCCCCAGTTTGTGTAATAGTCTTCTATGTGGCACAGTGTCAAAGGCCTTGCTGAAGTCCAGATAGGCCATGTACACTGCCCTCCCTGATCCACCTCTCTAGTCATCCAGTCAAAAAATTCAATGAGGTTGGTCTGACATGACCTCCCCCTGGTGAAACCATGCTGCCTCGGGTCCTGTAGTCCATTGACAACCAGATGTTCTACCAATCTCTCCTTCAGTAGTGCTTCCATGATCTTCCCCACTACCGAGGTGAGGCTGACTGGTCTGTAGTTCCCTGTTTCCTCTTTGTTCCTGCTTTTGTATAAGGGGACTACATCTGCTGTCCTCCAGTCTTTGGTATCTCCCCTGTTTCCAGTGATCGGCTAAACAGGATAGCCAGAGGTTCAGCCACCACCTCTCTTAGTTCTTTAAGGACCCTGGGGTGCATCCCATCTGGCTCCATTGCTTTATCAACTCTTATTACTTCCAGTTCCTTCAGGACCTTTTCTCGTGTAAAGGATTTGTGTCCATTTCTGCACCATTCTCACCCTTGTACTCCCTTCAGACCCATTACCTCCTCTTCCTCAGTAAAGACTGAGCAGAAATACCTGTTCAATATGTCAGCTTTACTGTTGTCATCCTCCACGTGGCCCCCATCCTCCCCCTTCAGTCTCACTATCCCTCCCTTTGACTTTATTTTTTCACTTATGTACCTATAAAAGGTTTTGTCCCCTCTACCCACTGATTTTGCAATGTGTTCTTCTGTCTGAGCTTTGGCTTCTCTTACTGTAGTGGTGGGTAAAAAATTATAGTAAGTAAATTATCTATTACAGATACTTAGAAAGGAGACGAATGGAGATGAGGCTGATGGCGGAAGAATTTAATGATTATAACAATAATCACAGCGAGAGATTACATGTGGTACATCCTTCATTCTTCATTCTTCAAACTAACAGTGTATGGTGACTTGCTTATATAGTGGAAGACAGTACTATCAGTTTCCTATGGAGTTCTATGATTGGTACAGAACAAGTACAAACATCAACTTAAAAGGCAATTCTCCTTTTAGTACATGTATGGGTCAGCACAAATGTATTGATAGTGTAAATTATATTACTATATAAGGATAGTAATAATTATCATTACCAGTTACTAAAGTCTAGGAGGGAGAAATAGGTTTGCACTTAGGAATGTGCATACAAGCTTTTTAGCCTGTAGTCAGAAGGGTAACTTGAACACTATTCCTGTATTTTTGTCTTTGCAGACACTTAAAACACCTGTCTGCCATTACTCACATGGTCAGCACAAATATTAAAAGACACTTTAATATTACAACTTGTGGCTTAGTTAAACTTGTAGCTTTACAAGTTTTAATATGATTCAATTATATAGGCCAATATTTGTTACACAAACACATTATGTGTTAGACCAAAATGAGGTTTGCCTGCAATATTGGGACACATTTCTTTATCCCTTGTTACATGCCCCCCTTGACCCAATATTACCTAATTATTATTTGTGCAACAATACAGCTCCTCAAAGCATGTACATCTCATTAGTACTTCACGAATAGTAAGTCTTAAGCACAGGCCTATAATTACCAAAAACACTAAGACCACTTTGCAACACAAGTAAAACTTTAAAAGACAGGACTTCTAAGGGTCCCCCTGCATAACTATAAATTAAGTGCTCATTATCACTCTCACTGAGCAATTCATTTACAACTACTTGTGCCTTATGAATTTGTATCAAATGAGTATCTTTTCGATTTAAAAATGACTGTACATTAAGAAACAGGAGAGTATCACAGCTCCAAATGATGACACTTAACATGTCAATTAACATAGTGGCATAAAACTTTGACACACCAGTACCTGCACAACTATTGTTGACATTTATATTCCAACCAGAGAACATTTAAGTTTATATGTACTCTACTGTACGTCACGTTATTCACAAGCATTTGATCAATAAGTGTTGATTAAATCCACTCTCTGGCCCTTTTGTCACATTCAGTTGGTGTTACAGTTAAGTATATGGCATTTGAGACTACAAAACATAATGAGTTGCTTACACTAGCATAGTTACAAACACTATTATTACCCCAAAAAGAGTAGGACAGAGTTAACACATAAACACCATTGTCCTTTGGTGTGGCTCTGTTTATAACAAGAGACACATTTTTTCTGTTTTTAGTCCATGTAGCTTTGCAGTGATCCAGTCTTGAGCTTTGAGGCACAGCTGCTAGACCAGCTGTTAAGTATGTCCACACACCAATTTAGAAAAGTCAGTGTTCATATTGCTGGCTGCTGGATGGCTGATTAGCAGACACACTGCACTGGTCAGGGGTGCATTCGATTGTGTATTGAGTCCTTATAATGGAGCAGCCACACACACTGGCATGGCATTTGTGTTGTGGAAGTTGATTACACCCTGGCACACAGATTAACAGTCCATAAAAAAGCAATAGTTCTGCATAAAATATCCACCATGTTTGGAACAAACAGCAGTGAAGAAGATGGATGTCTTGCTTGAAGATCAATTGAAGAAGAATCTTCTTGCTGAAGTTAGGGGATTGCCCCTACCCCAGACTTAACTTCATAGTAAGCAGAAACAGTGAGCTTGATTGCAGAGTTTAAACTGACTGGACCTTTTTCAGTTGATTTAAAATTTCACAAATAGATGTAATTTTGCTAAAACATTACACTTGCAGAGGTAATAGTGACTTGATTTATGCACTAGTCCTTATGTGGAACCAATTAGACACAAAGATAGTGATGATATCAAAACTGCGGCAGTTTTTTTTAAATAAGAAACAATTATTAGCAAATACACATTTTTTGGTATTTACCCCTATGAGGAGATAGCAATGTACCTTGCAACCTTTGTGGACATTACACAGGAAGGAAGGAAGGAAGGAAGGAAGGAAGGAAGGGTAGCTTATCCCCCGAGCTTCTACTGGCAGAAGAAAAAGCTCAACTACTGTAATACAAGATTATTTCCATAGGATAAAAGAAGTCAAGCGTCCCTGGGTTTTCTTATCCTCAACATGACAAAATGTCAGCTGAGTTTATAAAAGAAGTTTTGCTTACAGTTAAATGTTGATTGACTGTGTTTGCTGCAACACAAGAAGGTCAAAAGGTCACATAGTGTGCATGCAAGGGTCGCTCAAACCCAGTTATTTTTGTAATGGCCTTGAACACTACTGATATTAAAAATATCTTAATGTTACATTGCACAGGAAATGAAAACAACTTTTCATGTAATTAACTTAAACATTTTTTATCTAATGACACTGAAATACCATATTTAAAAGTATGCCAACATCATTTTTAATGAGAATCTTTTGTCCTTCAGAAACGCTAGCGTTACTGATGACATTATTAATCATGCCAAACAACTCCGGGTGGTTTGTTTGGTGATGATAGCAATCACAGAAGAACAAGTGGCTAGCATTTGCTCTAGTCCACTCCACAGCATACTGAGAGTATTTAGAATCAAACTTTTTAACATTAGAAAAGGCAAGGTCTTTGGGCATTAAGTTAGCATGACTTGCCAATACCTGACTTTTTACTCCTACATTTTAACTGCTCCTATACAGGAGTTAGCACACTGTAAAGTGCCTGTTTTTAGATTTTAAGACATTTACATCTTACAAGCGTGCTACAGAAACTGTGTTACAGTTTATTTTGCAATTAATAAAAGAGAATTATCCCTATCTAAAAAAACAAAGGTCTCCCTGTACCTTTACTAAATGTAACTTTAGTTATTAGTTTTTCTCTTGCATGGATTTTGGCTCTTGACTTATTTGCATTTCTAAACAAACTATTTTTTGACTGTAGCTGGATTATTGCATCTTACTGCTCATGCAGCTTTCCTTTTTTTTTAAAGTCTCATGTGTTAACGAATTACCACCTGGCTATATTATCACAGACTTCATACAGTATTTGCTAGTTTCTCTTTTTTTTATTTTAATTAAAATACTGCTGTGCCTGTTGATCATGATTTGTATGCTCCCCCCTTTAGGTGTTTCCCTAAGAAATAACCTATCAATGTTTCCATACTCATAAAATACAATTGTGCCTGTTGATCATCAGGCACTGGTTCATATGCTTTCCCCTTTAGGTGTTTTCCTAGAAAGTGACCTATTATTGTTTCCATACTTATTCTTCTTATCTTTTTCTTGCCTGCATAGCCTTCACTGCCGGGTCCACCCGTGCACTGGTGCCCCAGTCTGTCTGGCTATGTCTTACGGCTCCCCTGTGAGGTCCGACTTGCAAGTCCCAGCACCTTCACTTACCTACTCTGCCTCATGAGTTCCTACAGAGTTAAGCGTTACTTTTATTTAAAGAAATTGGAAAGCATACATCACCTGATTAGCAAGTGGCTAAACTGTCTGTGTGCACCATTTTCTCTCACTTTAAGCCATCAGCACCTTCTCCAAGTGTTGTCACCTTCTTGTTAGGGCTTGCAGATAACCAACTAGCAGTTAGGCAGCCTCCTCACATGCAGCACCAGCGATCCGAGTCTTTAAGGCACCAATTGTAGAGGTGGGCAAAAAATTACCATTAGTAAATGATCTATTACAAATACTTAGAGAGGAGACGAATGGAGATGGTACTGATGGTGGAAGAATTTAATGATTATAATAATAATCATAGCGAGAGATTACATGTGGTACATCCTTCATTCTTCATTCTTAATTCTTCATTCTTCATTCTTCAAACTAACAGTGTATGGTGACTTGCTTATATAGTGGAAGACAGTACTATCAGTTTCCTATGGAGTTCTATGATTGGTACAAAACAAGTACAAACATCAACTTAAAAGGCAATTCTCCTTTTAGTACATGTATGGATCGGCACAAATGTATTGATAGTGTAAATTATATTACTATATAAGGATAGTAATAATTATCATTACCAGTTACTAAAGTCTAGGAGGGAGAAATAGGTTTGCACTTAGGAATGTGCATACAAGCTTTTTAGCCTGTAGTCAGAAGGGTAACTTGAACACTATTCCTGTATTTTTGTCTTTGCAGACACTTAAAACACCTGTCTGCCATTACTCACATGGTCAGCACAAATATTAAAAGACACTTTAATATTACAACTTGTGGCTTAGTTAAACTTGTAGCTGTACAAGTTTTAATATGATTCAATTATATAGGCCAATATTTGTTACACAAACACATTGGGCCGGATATTCAAAAGGGTTGCGCCATGTGCAATAGGGTTGCGCATGCGCAAGTCCAAGAGTGCGCCATTTTGCGATATTCAGCAGGAGGCAGTTGCGCCACCGAAAACATGCTGAGCAACAGCACAATGCAAAGGAAGGCATGCGCAACTGACGGGGGTGGTTCCATGCATAAAGAGCGCAATGCGATATGCAAACACATGCGCAGTGCGCAAGTGCGGAACTGCCTGAAATTGTGCACCAGCGGAAATGAGCCAAAATAAAAAGGCTCAAGGAAGCGGCGCAAGAATGCTACAAGGATGCCAAGTGGGGTAGAGAGAGAGACAGACAGACAGACAGTGACAAGCTAGGGCAGGCAAGGCAAGCGTGGGCCATAGGCTGCAGAGGCCAGTGGGGGGTGCCCGGTGCAGTGGAAGTAGCGGTCAGGACAAAGGGGTAACAGAGCAACACCAGCCAGGGGGCTGTGGTCAGGAGATGGATAGTGCCAGCCCACATGGAAGCTGTAATGAGGGGTGAGAATGCAAGCTGCAGGGGGACGTGGCCGTGGAAGAGCCCGTTGGTGGTACGCCCCCAACAGGCAGTACCGTGCCCGCATCAGCTATGAGCTGTACACAGATGTAGAGATCGTGGACTGGTACCGCCTGAACAGGGCAATACTGAGGCGGCTCTGTGAGCTGTGCAGTGATGTGATGCAGGCACCCTCACGACAGAGTCACGCTCTGTCAGTGGAGACCAAGGTGACAGCCTGCATGTGCCTGCTCGCCACGGGCACCTTCCAGAGGCTGACAGGGGACACCACAGGCATCACACAGTCAGCCACGTCACACATCCTCACCCAATACCTCAGTGCACTGCTGCCACATGCTGCGGAACACATCCATTTCCCCAGCACTGCAGCAGAGTGTACAGCAAACATGCGGGAGTTCCACAGGGTAGCACATATGCCTGGCATGCTAGGGGGCATAGACTGCACCCATGTGGCCATTCGCACACCACCTGGCCCCGATGGTGCAGCGTATATGAACCGAAAGGGATACCCCAGTGTCAACTGCCAGGTGGTGTGTGATGCCACTGGGCGATAATCAATGTCTGTGCCACACCCTGGCGGAGCACATGATGCCTTCATATGGCATCAGTCCACACTGTGCCATCGATTCGAGAGTGGGGACATCCACAGGACATCTAGTGAGTGAGCACGCATGTATGGAATGCAAACTTGGGGCAAGGGTTGGAATGCCACAGGTGCCATGGTAGTGGCATGCAGGGATATGGGCAAAATGGACCTGAACATGACACTGATCTCCACTATCTCCACACAGGTGACAGCGGGTACCCACTCCAACCCTGGCTGCTCACACCGTACTGGCGCCCCATGACCCCATCGCAGCAATGCTATAATGAGGCACATGCCGCCATACGCAACATCATAGAGCGGGTGTTTGGGATGCTCAAGGCACACTTCC
The DNA here is from genome assembly GCA_016271365.2 of Neoceratodus forsteri. Classification (NCBI taxonomy): domain Eukaryota; kingdom Metazoa; phylum Chordata; order Ceratodontiformes; family Ceratodontidae; genus Neoceratodus; species Neoceratodus forsteri. The sequence goes on along the minus strand of CM057457.1, from coordinate 471,803,860 downwards.
GATGCCTAGACACCTCGGCGGTGCCTCATGGTACAGCCCCCAAAAGGCCTGTGGGATATTCCTGGCCTGTTGCATCCTGCACAACATGGCCAAAGACTGTGGGATAGCCCTACAGGTTGAAGAGGGGGACAGCGATGGGGACGCCAGTGGCACCGGTGTTGATGGTGATGAGCAGCCCCTCCTAGGATGGCAGGACCCCTGACTGATCCGGCAGGCCCAGCAGCACTGGGACACCATCACAGAGGAGCACTATGCATGACACAGGTAAGTCAAGGGGCCATGTGCAACCAACACTGTCCAGGCGCAAACCACAGGCACACAGGGTAACACACCAGAGGTCATGACGGCCAGAGTGGAAGGGTCCAGCATACAAACATTCCATCAGGAGGGGTGAAACTCATATGGACACACACACACCAGGCACAGAGCGTACATGGGCAGATGCACAGCACAGCAGAACCGACATTGCTAACACACAGAACCACCGACCACCCCACCACCTGTACTGTCCAAGTACGCGGGTCAGATGCTGGGCACCCTTGCCTTGGTGTACAGTACAATGCAGGCATCATCATGCACACGCACCTGTGGACAGCAGTTGGGAGGGTGTGCAGGTGGTCCGTGTGTTGCGTGTTGAGCAGAGCACCCAGCAGTGCACTGCCCACCATGACACATTACACACAGGGTGCACCAGACAGGGCCCGCACTGGGAGACAGATCAGTCATGTAGCACTGTCCCACAGCCACCGCGGATGCGTGGGCAGCCCATGGCCATGACCCAACAGCCCTGGCAGGCTGAGCAGGGGCCACATGGGGTGGCACCTGTTGACCACCAGGGGTCCCACTGCGCTAACAGCGACCTTGCCCGCACAGGGGTCTGCAGCATGCCGAACAAACCTGCACCAGGGGTGCTCGATGCCCATAGCAGACCCAGCATCGACAGGCCTGGTGCTCGATGATGCCGGAACGGGAGTGGAGAGTGAACTGTGTGGTGTGTGCTACAGGGCATCTGACTGTGTGCCCAATGTGTCCATGACAGAGACCACTGCCTGGGTCAGCCTGTCAATGGCGGGCGTCACATCCATCCGTATATGAACCATCTCTGCACGGTCCAGAGAGCACTCCCCTGCTGTGCCGCTCCACAGCCACAGACAGTGCCTCCACGGACATTGCAACCGCCCTGCTGCTGTACTGATTCCTGCAGCAGGTGGCTGTCTCGTCCAGTGGGTACTGTGCCCCAACAGCATCCTGTCCCCAGGGTGCTGAAGGTCCCGATGCACAAAACCCTTGAGGGTGGGCGCTTGTTCGCCAGGACCAGGAATGGGATCAAAGGGTGGTGGACATGTGCCACCGCTTGACACTGTACCCCAGACCTGGTGGGTGACTGCTGCTGCTGCCCTCAACCGCTGTGCCCCAGGGTCCACTCGTCTCCACCACTGTGGCCGCAACAGTGCCAGACACCTGCACAGCTACCGGTGCTGCCCCACCAGTGCTGACAGGCACAGCCTGGGACTGTGCCGACATGCTGGTACACAAGTTGGAACCAGAAAGGCCCAGGGGCACGTGCTGGCCTGCTGTGTGTTCGTCATGGGCACACACATATCACTGCCCATTGCAGTCCTTGCATCATCAATGGTGCAGGTACGTGCTACAGCCAGTCACAGCGTGCTGGCATGCTTGCATGCCAGACTGCTGAGACAGGCTGTGCACCCCACACCGAATCACCGACACCAGAGTTGGCAGCCCAGCGTGCATGCTGCTGCAGTGCATGCTGGCTGGTGACAGAAGGTGGATGGACCTCCTCCATGTCCAGCAGGTCATCACTGCCTGAACCCACCACCACCATCTCCTGAAGACGAACAGGATCTGTAACAGAAAGAGAGTACATGTGGTGCATGTGAACAACCCCCCAACACCACCACCATGTCATACCGTGCAGTGATGGGCTTCACCTGTCTGGAATCCACCTCCTGGTACACCTCAATAGTGCCCGCTGCATTGATGCAGCCAGTCTGTCCTCAGCCGGGTCAGCTCCACACGCTGGCTGGCCCCCCCAGTGCCAGCACATGCCGCCCTGAAGGCTGCCACCTTCTCCTTCACCCTCCTGCGGTCTGTCCCCATCTTCTTCTTGCATTCCTGCACGGAGGGGCTGGTGGCTTCATGCAGGTTCACGGCCCAAGCTACCCCTCCCATGCAGCCGCGCGGGACTGAGGGTGCCCGCCATCCACTCAGTAGTGGCTCCTTCTCCTGCCAGTAGGCTGGAAGAGGACCTCTGTCTCCTGTGTGGTAGTTGGGCCTCCTCCTATGCCCACTATCCTCACCCCTCACCTTGTCTCTGCTCGGTCATGGTGATCTGTATGGGGAAGTGGACACCTGTCACTGTGCAGTCTACAGCATTTTCCCATGACCATTGTCCAGAACATCACACAGCATGCAACCACCTCTCACCTACAGTAACCTGAATCTGGCCATGCAGCACAATGTTGCCTATTTATAACGCAATGCATGTAAATGAGGTGTTGCTTAACTTTAATGACATGCTAATCTCGCTCACCGGCGCTTTGAATGGCTGATCAGATGATTTGCATGTGTCATCTGAATATTGTGCCGTTGCACTTTGCACAAGTCATTTGAGCTGGCTGAGCCAATAGCGCAGATCTGTGACTGTGCGGTATACTGCATTGCGCATGCCCAGATAGCTTACGCGGATGTCTGCCGCACTGCTGACGTGCTGTGCGCGATCGGCAATTCAGGCCATGGCCACCATTGTGCCAGTGGCGCTACAGCACTGGGCACTATATGGTGCTGTGGCACTACTGCGCAATAGTACACTGTGGCACTGTCACGCAGGTGGTCAGTCACGCAGGATGCGTAGACGTCAGATAGCGCTGTGTGTGGCCTTGCGTCATTGCCCCATGACCTGGTGCCTAACCTTTGCCCCCTTGCACTATTCGGCTGCCATGTGTACGGCCCTATTGAGCTGTCTAGTGACAGCGCTATGTGGACTAACGGCGCTGTACGAACAGTGCGATTGCAACCTATGGTGTTCTATTGCGCAACAGTTCCACTTGGGGTTACCGCGCTGCAGAGCGCCATATTGCCTGCTGTTAACCTGGAAGCATGGCACGCAGGAGGGCAGTGCAATGGAGCCCGGTGGAGGTGGCCAACCTGGTGGCCTTGGTAGAGCCCCACTATGGGGCACTGTATGGTGAGGTGCCCCTCACCATGGCTAGAACACAGGTCTGGCTGCAAGTAGCCAATGACCTGGTGGGGGTCACTGGGCAGCGCCGGTCAGCTGAGCAGTGCTGGCACCAGTACAGTGACCTCCGCAGGAGGGATCCTGAGCTTCATGAGTGGCTACGGTCACGTGCCAGGAGGGGCGTGGTGCCTAGGCCAGGTGGGTGTACCATCTATGCACCTGTATTTCTGTAGGGTGTGAGTATGTTTTGGTGGCTGTGCATAGGTGATGGCTCTGCCATGGTTGGCTGTGTCAGTGTGTGCAGGTGTGAGATGCATGGGTCTGGCTGTGTGGGCAGGCACTCTCACTGGGGCAGGGGCAGTCTGCTTTGGGTCACACTGATGTTTTCTCAACATTTGTCTCCCACAGGACAGGCGGAGAGGATGCAGGCACGGGGTGAGGAGGGCCGTGCCAGGGCCCCGGTGCGGTCGGTGGTGCTGTGGGTGGTGCACCCCAGCAGCAGCAGAAGGCAGAACAGCTGCTTGAGGGTGTGAGTATCATTACTTCATGGATGCTATTGCATGCTGGGGGCAGACCAGCCATGCACAACACAACCATGCTGCGACACAGGTGACATTCATCACTGTCCAGTGTCACAGCACGTCTGTGTATGCGTCACTGGTAGTCCATGCATGCACTGGGCACATGGCTGTGGGACTGGCATTGCACCACGTTGCCACGTCACTTGACAGCCTTGTTTGTGCTGTGATGTACATGGCCAGTGTGTGTGTGCAGTGGTGCACATAGCTGGTGCCGCCTGGTTGGGCTGGCCATGTGCATGTCCACAGTGGGTGGGTGCATACCATCACAGGTGCGGGACATTGGGCTATATGGCTTGCAGGTTGGGTGTCAGGGTTGTGGTCAGTCACAGCCATTGACTGTGTTCCCATTTTCCTAGGCCTGACTGTGCTACGCCGCATTGAGCGTGCCTTGCAGCGGATCCACCAAGTGTCATCAAACAACACGGCTATACTGGCAAGCATCCAGCGCCATAGCCTCAGGAGGAGGCGGAGCCAACCACGGCGGCACCAGGCGGAGGAGGACCGGCCTGCTAGGCCTTAAGCCAGATTTCCCTTCCCACTTCACCCATCCCTCATGCCTCCTTTCCCTCTCCAAGTCGTTCATCCCTATCCCTTGCCCACCCCTACCTTGTACCCCTACCCCCCCTCTTGTAAATAGTTCTCTTGTTGGTTTTGTCATTTACATTTTTATAATACATTGATATTTTGATATGAATACTGTGTTGGTCTCTGATTTGCAGCTGGCTATGGTTGCTCAGTTGCAGTGGTGTGCATGCCATCTGGGGTGGTATGGTCCTGGGTGTGTGTGTGTGTGTGTGTGCATGGGGAGGTGTCTCCAGTGTGGCAGTGTCTTTCTGTTGGTCTTGCCATCTGCTGCTGCCCACTGCTGGGTGCACAAGGGTGGGTCTGGCTTTATGCTTCTCTGCTACAGGGGGTTGATGTGTGTCGGGCGGGATGCATGGTGTTTCCTGCAGTGCCAGTCACTGCACATGGCTGGTGTCTTGGGGTCACGGTGCAGGTGTGTGCTGTGTGCGGGGGCTGATGTGCACTGTGGTTGTCATCCCCTGTGTGGCAGTCTCAGCCTGCCAGTGGTTGTGCTGGGCGTCATGGCCCTGCTGTGCTTTGTTGGCTTGTCCCCAGGGGCCAGTGGATCATCTGTCCCACCCCCAGTGATGCTGTACTTGGGGTGTGCAGGTGTCTTGTTGGTTCTGCAGTGTGTTCCTGTGCCCATGTGTGGCATGGCTGCGATGGGCTAGCCTGCCTCCTGGATGTGGGATTTCCATTGCTCTGCAGGGGGCTCTGCTAGCTATGGCACCTCTGGACTGCTCAGCTGGGCTGCCTGGTTGCGCTATGCGCAACCTTTCTGCTCAGCTTCCCTTCCTGGTTGTGCTATGGCACTGTTTGTGCGATATTCAGGCGTTGGTTGCTTGCGCACTTTGTTCTGCTCCATGTTTGAATATCGCGTCTGTTGCGCATATGCGCAATTGATTTGTGCTTGCTCCTGCTGTTGCGCACATTTTGGGCACAGTTTGAATATCCGGCCTATTATGTGTTAGACCAAAATGAGGTTTGCCTGCAATATTGGGACACATTTCTTTATCCCTTGTTACACTTACTGACCTCCCTGCCTCCCTTTGCTTCTCCTGGTACTTCTCCCTATCCACTTCTGCCTGTGTCTTTTTGTATTGCCTGAATGCAATCCTTTTGGCTTTCACTTTCTTTGCTACCTCTTTGGAAAACCATAATGGTCTCTCTTCCTTTTCCTTTTGCTAACTTGTTTAATGTAATTCTGTTGTTCTTGTAATCCCCATTTTAAATACTGCCCACGTCCTCAACCCCTGATTCCTGTCCCATTCCCCTTAATGCCTCTTTCAAGTATCTCCCCATTTTCCCAAAGTCTGCCCCCTAAAATCCAGGATACGTGTTTTGTGTGGTTTGGTTCTGCTCTTTCTGTGATTTCAAACCACAATGACTGGTGGTCACTGTTCCCCAGGTGCTCCCCACTGTTACCCCGGTCACACTGTCCCTGTCTGTGGCTAAGGTCCAGTATTGCCTTCTGCCGAGTTGGTTCCATGACCAGTTGCTTGAGGAAGGCACCTGAAGAGTCCAGGATAAATCTGCTCCTAGTTGATGCTGCTGCTGGGATGCTTCAGTCCACGTCTGGAATATTGAAGTCTCAACCAATTACTACCTCACCTTGTCTGCCATCCTTTGGATGGCTAGCATCAGCTCCCTATCTTTTTCCTCCTGGGCTGGTGGTCTATAGACCACACCTGTGTGGATGGCTTTCTCATTTTCCTTTCCAGCTTAACCCACAGTATCTCTCCCCATTTTGTTCCTCCTGGATCTCTGTGGCCCTTATGTCATTTTTACATAGTGCCACCCTCCTCCCTTCCTGCCTGCTCTGTCTCTTCTGAATATGTTGTAGCCAGGTATGGCCATCTCCCAGTCATGGTTATCATTACACCAGGTTTCAGTGATGGCCACAATGTCCAGGTCTGACTGCACCATGACAGCCTCCAGATCTTCCATCTTGCTGCTAAGGCTCCTGGCATTTGCACACATGGCTTTCCATGATTTGACCCCTAGACTGTTTCATGTTCTACTCCAGCCCTTCCTTGGTTGTCCTTTATCCCTGGTTCTCCTTGCTGTCTGTCCTTCTGCTGAATTTTGACCCTTTCTGCCTATCCACCTCTTGGGCACTAATCTCCATCTTTTGCACACTGCTTTGCAGAGATAGCTCTCCTCTGGTTCACTGGTTCCACTGCTAGCTGTGGGGGTGAGAATAGGTACCCTTCTTGCTGGCCTGCCACCCCCTTTGCTAGTTTAAATACTTGTCAATGTAGCATTTAAACTTATCATTGAGTGCTTGGATTCCCCTCCAGGATGGATGCAGGCCGTCAGGCTTGAACAAATCTCCATCCCTCCAGGTGGGTCCCCAGTCACCAATGAATTCAAACCCTTCCTCAAAACACCAGTTCTTCAACCATGAGTTAAAGTTCCTGGTGCATGCACTCCTATGCTCTCCCTTGCCTCTCGCAGGTAGTACTTCTGAGAAAGTGACAGAAGTAGCTACTTGCTTGAGACCCCTCCCCAATTTCCTAAACTCTTCCTGAACTTCCTTTGACTCCCCCATTTGCCAGGTCATTAGTACCTAGGTGGATAATGACATCCAGCTCACCCTTCCGTCTTGCCTTCCCAATGATCCCCAGGATCTTCCTTCCATCCCTCCATGCCGTGGCAACTGGTAGGCACCTCACCTCCCCTCCCTATTCTCCCCCTCCTGTGTTCCTAGCTGGATCCCTCTTATGATGGAGTCCCCCACCAGGATTTGCTTCCTCCTCCTCTGGGGTCCACTGCTTTCCCCGCTGAGGTCACCTCCTTGGCTAACCTCCACATCCTTTCCTTCCACTTCTGTGGGTACCTCTATTTGGTTGTCCTCATTTGCCAGTGTGGCATATGAGTTCTTGAGTGGAATAGGATCTGGGATGTGCCTCTGCCTGACCACTCTAACCCTCCCTGAGCCCAATGTCATCCAAGTGCTCCTCGTTCTCGGCATCCTTTGAGGCAGTTGCATTGGACTGGGTGGTCTCTGGATAGGGGTGATGGTACTCCTGACCCAGTTTACTTCCACTCTGAGTCTGGCTACCTTATCCCACAGTCCAGAGAGATGCATGCAGATAGGGCAGCACCTCAGTGTCCAGAAGGTCTGCCTGAATATAGCTGCCCCACAACCACTGCATTGCACCACTCCCCACATTATACTGCAATTTCACTACTTGTCTGCTACTGAAGCTCTCCTAGTTCCCTTTTTATTAATTTACTGTACTAAAAATCCTGCCACTGATCCTCAGATAATTTTCTTGAAAAAAAAAAAGAAACCAATAAATAAATAAATAAGTCAAAACACTTGTGCTGAAGGTGGGCTTCGTCCCCCTTATGCCCCTCCTACTTCACACCCCTTATTATACCCTGTGTTTAGCTCCTGTCAATCAGATTTAACAGGGCATATAATTAAGAGCTGGGTGAGGGGATGGAGGGGGGGCCAAAATTTGCAGCAATTAAAGACAGCACAGAATTACACCACCACTATGTTTTAAATTTTCAACAGCCCAAAAACAATTATAAGTAAAGACAACAAAGAAAGTACAGTGTCACTAAAAGCCCACATTCTAAGTTTAAAAGAAAAATAGCAATTACCAGTTACTCTAAAGCACTGAATTGAATATGTTTCCTTCCTTCCCCTTCTGGCTTCTTCTGAGAAAGTAAAACTCTACTCAGTGTTATATTTTTGTGTTCTCAGTTAAAGCTAACAGACTTACTGATTTCAATGTATCAAAAGATGTATATACAACTAACTCTTGAGTAGTAAATAATCATGAGTGGTGCAGCATTTTTATGTACAGTTAGTTATGTGATCCAAGTTTGATTATGCATACAAATGAAACATGAAAGAAAACACTGACATAATCAAATCTTTCTGTAAGAGTCCAACTATCTGCCAAACAGCACATCTTAACATTTCCAATAAAGTTGTGTGACCCCCACGTCACCTTGTCTGGTTCATATCACTACCTGGTGACTGTACAGGGACTACCTGGATGAGGGTGTAGGTTTCATTCTTTCTCTTTGGTAGGGGGTTAGCCCAGAAGCAAATGAGAAATAGTGAAGTGGCTCCTGCCAGAGAAAATAAGTGGGTCAGATAGTATGTGGTAGCACCCCCTTGGATACAATATCTACTCACCTTCCTACACTAGACTGTACCACATCCTAAGGTCCAATAAGACAGTTGTTACCTTCACTGATAAACACCCCAATCAGGTTATACAAATGTGGCACCCACACAGAGGTAAAAATTCAGCACATTAACTGAAAGGGAGTACTGTTGACTGTTGTACCCGGGCAAGGAAGGGGAGGCTGATCATGGTTGTACTCTGCCTTGGGGGGGTGCTGGTGACTGTTGAACCTGGTCTGGGAAGGAGGGCAGGTGACTGCTGTGGCTGGGGAAGGAAGTCAGGCAAGCGCTGTACCCAGGCCAGGGAGGGAGAGCTGGTGACTGCTCTACTTGTTCCATGATGGGAGGTCTGGGGAGTGAGAGCTGGTGGCTGCTGTACTCAGACCAGAGAAGAAGAGCAGGTGACTGCTGTAACTGGGCCTGAGAGGAAGGGCTGGTGATGGTTGTACCTGGGCTGGGGGGGCTGGTTCCTGCTTTAGCTGGGCTTAGGAGATATGGCAGGGGACTGTTCTACCTGGTCAGGGATGGAGGGCCAAGTGACAGCTATACTCGCTTCATAGAAAAAGGGCTGGTGACTGTTGTGCCTAGGCTGGGGGAGGGGCTGATGACTCATGTACTCAGGCTGGGGAGGAAAGTACAGTTGACTGCTGTACTTTGGCTGGGGAGGGAGGGCAGGTGACTGCTGTGCCCAGGCCTAGAAGGAGGGACTGGTGACTGTTATAGCTGGAGTGGGAATAGCAACTGGTCACTGTTGTACCTGATCCAGGGAGGGAAGGCAAGTGACTGCTGTATCTTGGCCAAGGAGGAAGAGCTGGTGACTGCTGTACCCTGGGCAGGGGGGTGACTTTTGTACCCAGACCATGGAGGAAGGGTTGGTGAAGTGTGTACTTGGTCAGGGGATGGGGGATTGGTGACTGTTGTACCTGGTCCAGAGAGGGCAAGTGACTGTTGTACTTGGGCTAATGAGGAAGGGCTGGTGACTATTGTACACTGGCCTGGGATGGAGGGCAGGTGGCTGCTTTACCTAGGCCAGGGAAGGAGGGCTGGTGACCTGTGTACCTGTGCCGGGTGAGGGAGGGAGGGCAGGAGAGGGGTGGCTAGTGACTGTTTTACCCAGTTCGAGGAGGGAGTACTGGTAACTGTTGTACCCAGCCAGGGAGGGAAGGCTGGTGTCTGCTGTACTCAGGCCAGGGCAGCTGAGTGCCCTACCTGAGCCAAGGAGGGAGGATTAGCAACTGCTGTACCCAGGCCGGGGAGGGAGGGCTTGTGTCTAGTGTACTCAGGCCATGATGGGAATGGTGATGGTTGTACGTAGGCCTGGGAGGGGGACTGGTGACTGTTGTACCTGATCCAGGGAGGGAGGGCAAGTTATAACTGTACTTGGGCCGGAGCATGTAATTTTGACCACAAAATGTTAAAATTTGCCACTAGCAGGCAAAATTTCATCATTTTTGTTGAAATTCGTAGGTGGAATTTTACAACTTGGCACCCACAAGATATTTAATGGGAATGGTCAAATTTCACAAAAGTTTTTGGGCGACAAAATTTTGCCACATCTGTACCTGTAGAGTAAGCAAGAACAGGTTGCTGTTGTACCCAGTCTGGGGGTGGGCAGGTGACAATTGTACATGGGCCAGTGAGGGAGGGCAGGTGATTGCTTGACTGTGACCAGGGAGGAAAAGGCTGGTGACTGCTGTGCCTGGGTCAAGGAGAGAGGACAGGTGACTTTTGTACCAGGTCTGAGGACTGGAGTCTGATGACTGTTGTACCTTTGCCAGGAAAAGAGAGCAGGTGATTGCTGTACCTAGGCCAGGAGGGAGGGAGGAGGGCTGATGACCTGTGTACCTGGGCCGGGAGGGAGGGCTGATTACTGTAGTACCAGGGCAGGGAGGGGTGACTTTGACTGTTATACACTGTTCTGTGGAGGGCAGGTGATGGCTGTTCTTGGGCTGGGAAGGAGAACAGGTGGCGCTGTACTCGGGTAGGGAGGAGGGAGGGATAGTGACTCCTGTACTCAGTCTGGGGAGGGAGTTCTGGTGACTGTTGTACCTGGGCCAGGTAGGGATATCAGGTGACTACTGCACTCGGGCAGGGGAGGGAGGGCAGGTGAGTGCTGTGCCTGGATCATGGAGGGAAGGCTGGTGACTGCTGTACTCCGGCTGTGAAGGAAGGAATGGTGTCTGCTGTACTTGGGCAGGGGAGGGAGTGCAGGTGACTACTGTGGCACAGAAAATAGTAAAAGCTGATTGGCTGGTTTGCATGATTTGCCTGTGGTAAATCCTAGAATCACCAAAACCAATTTCTGGGTAAGCCTGAAACCATACAGTTACCTTGAATTTGCTTAGTTGATCTCCAGTATCAGCCTCTCACCGAGGTGATCCAGTAAGTTAGTATTTTCAGGACATCATGTGATAAATTATTGATTTCTTGCAAATTGCCTGCCCTGATGTGGGATTGTACTGTTGACTGCTGTACTTAGTCCAGGAATGAAGTACTGGTGAGTGTTGTACCATGACAGGGGAGGGAGGACTGCTTTAACTAGTCCTGGGATGGGAGTGAAAGTGATTGCTATACCCCGGCAGGAGAAGGAGGGCTAGTGGCTGCTGTACTCGGGCCAGGAAGGGAAGGTGGGTAACTGTTGTAACCAGTCAGATGAGAGGAGGGCTGTTTACATGTGTACCCATGCTGTAGGGGCAGGGGCAGGTGACTGCTACAACCTGTATGAGAAGGGAGTGCTGGTGATGTGTGTGTACTCAGGCTGTGGAGGGGTGGCCATGTGACAGCTGTACCCGGTCCGATGAGGGAAGGCAGGTGATTGCTGTACTGTGACCAGGAAGGAAGGGTTGGTGACTGCAGAACCCAGGCAGGGGAGGGTGGGCTGGTTACTGTTGTACCTGGGCCAGGGAAAGGATGGCTAGTGATTGTTGTACCTCATCCTGGGAGGGAGGGAGGGAGGGAGGGAGAGCATGGGACTGTTGTACCTGGTCTGAGGATAGAAGGCAGGTGACTTCTGTACTCAGGCCAGAGAAAAGTGCTGGTGAGTGTTGTACCATGACAGGAGGGAGGACTGGTGTTTGTTTTACCTAGTCCTGGGATGGGAGTGTAAGTGATTGCTATACCCGGCAGGAGAAGAAGGGCTAGTGGCTGCTATACTCAGGCCAGAGAGGGAGGCGAGTAACTGTTGTAACTGGTCAGATGAAAGGATGGCTGGTGATTGTTGTACCTCATCCTGGGAGGGAGGGAGGAGGAGGAAAGCATGGGACTGTTGTACCTGCTCTGAGGATGGAAGGCAGGTGATTGCTGTACTGTGACCAGGAAGGAAGGGTTGGTGACTGCAGAACCCAGGCAGGGGAGGATGGGCTGGTTACTGTTGTACCTGGGCCAGGGAAAGGATGGCTAGTGATTGTTGTACCTCATCCTGGGAGGGAGGGAAGGAGGAAGAGCATGGGACTGTTGTACCTGGTCTGAGGATGGAAGGCGGGGGACTTCTGTACTCAGGCCAGAGAAGAAGGGCTGGTGACTGTTGTACCTGGGCTGTGGGTGAGCTGCTGGTGACTGTTGTACTCAGGCCAGGGAGGGAAGGAGGGTAGTAGGCTGCTGTACTTGGGCCTAGAAAAGAAGGGCTGGTGACATTTGTAACCAAGCTGGTGGGGGGGGGAACTGGTGACTGCTGTACTCGGTCTAGGAAGGGAGGACTGGTAATAGTTGTACCTGGGTTGGGGGGGCTGGTGAATGTTTTACCAGGTCCAGGAGCGGGCGGGCAGGTGACTACTACTCAGGCCTGGGAGTGGGATGACAGGTGAGTGCTATATGTGGGCTAGGATGGGAGGACTGTTGACCGCAGTACTCTGGTCATGAAGGTAAAACTGGTGAGTGCTATATGTGGGCTAGGATGGGAGGACTGTTGACCGCAGTACTCTGGTCATGAAGGTAAAACTGGTGAGTGATATAGATGGGCTGAGGAGGGAGTGGATAATGAACCTAGGCTGGGGAGTGAGGGCAGGTGACTGCTGGATCCAGTCCAGATAGAAATGCTTTGTGACTGTTGTGCCCAGTATGGGGAGACGGGGTGGCTGCTTACTGTTGTAACTGATGAGATGAGGGGCTGGCTACATGTGTGCCCATGCTGCAGGGGCAGAGGCAGGTGACTGCTATACCCTGTAGGGGAAGGGAGAGCTAGTGGCGTGTATCCCTGGGCTGTGGAGAGGGGGCATGTAACAGCTGTACCCGGGCCAGTGAGGGAGGGCAGGTGATTGCTGTACTGCTGTACTGTGCCAGGGAGAAAGGGCTGGTGACTGCTGCATCCAGACTGGTAAGCGAGGGATGGTTACTCTTGTATCTGGACCAGGGAGGGGTCGCTGGTGACTTTTATTCTACGTCTGTGGGGGGAAGGCATAAGACTGCTATACTAGAAACAGACAGAAATGGCTGGAGACTGTTGTACCTTGGCAGAGGAGTGGGGGCCGGTGACTGTTGTACCTAGGCTGTGGAAGGAGGGCATGGGACTGTTGTACTTAGTTTGTGGATGGAGGGCAGATGAGTGCTGTACGCAGGCCAGAGAGGAAGAACTGCTGACTGTTGTACCCAGGCTGTGGGTGGGTTGCTGGTGACTGTTGTATTCAGGCCAGGGAGGGAAGGAAGAAGAAGAAAAAGAATCAATACTTATATAGCACTTTTTATACACAGTGTATCCCAAAGTGCTTTATAAGTAATGCTTGACTGGTATTGAATTGACTGAATGAGCACAGTACACTGCTGTACTTGGGTCTGGAAAGGAAGGACTGGTGATGTACCTGGGCCGGGGTGGGGAGGCTGCTAATGGTTGTAACCAGGCTGGGGGGGCTAGTGACTGTTGTACTCAGGCCAGGAAGGGAGGGCTGGCGATGGCTTTAACCAGGCCAGGGGATGGGGGCTGATGAATGTTTTAGCTGTGTCAGGGAGGGAGGGCCGGGGTGACTACTTTACTCAGAGCTGGTAGGGTGGTGGCAGGTGAGTGCTATACCTGGGCTGGGGAGGAAGGGATGGGGACTGCTGTTCTCTGTCCAAGAAGGGAGAGCTGGCGACTGCTGCTGATGGGTCATGGAAGCAGTGCAGAATATTAATTTATCCAGCCGGAGAGTGAGAGCAGGTGCTTATGTATGTGGGCCAGATAGGAGGGGCTGGTGACTGTTGTACCCAGTCCAGGGAGGCAAGGAGGGCTAGTGACTGTTGTACCCAGTCCGGGGAGGCAAGAAGGGCTAGTGACTGTTGTACCCAGTCCGGGGAGGCAAGAAGGGCTGGTGACTGTTGTACCCAGTCCGGGAAGGCAAGGAGGGCTAGTGACTGTTGTACCCAGTCTGGGGAGGCAAGGAGGGCTAGTGACTGTTGTACTCAGTCCGGGGAGGCAAGGAGGGGCTGGTGACTGTTGTACCCAGTCCAGGGAGGCAAGGAGGGCTAGTGACTGTTGTACCCAGTCCGGGGAGGCAAGAAGGGCTAGTGACTTGGCTAGTGATTTGGCTAGCCTTGCTTGTAGAGTAGGGTTACCACCTGTCCCTATTTTCACAGGACAGTCCTGATTTGGGCTGTTGTGTCCTGCAGAAAAACATGAAAAATACTAAATGTCCTGACATTATAGCAGAAAAAATATTTCCTGATTTTCCTCTAAATGTTGCAAAAAACTACAATACCTTAACTAAAATACCTTAAAATAATAAGAAACACAAGAAAAAACTAAAAAACTATAACACTAAGTCTTAATTCTGATTATTTAGAGAAAACATGTCTGTTGCACTGGTCGAGATGACATACTGTCCTGCGAAAAATCCAGTTTCAGTAAGAAATGTCCCACTTTGGGCTTCTTAAAAGGTGGTAACCCTATTGTAGAGCAGAAAGCAGCTAACTAAAAGAAGCTACATTTTCTTCTTAATTTAAAACTTATATCTCAGTAGGAGTCAGTGTCTGTTAAGATTAAGTAGACATATAACTTTATTAGAAGTAGAAGGGGGTCTTATTTAAGGTTAAAAAAAGAAAGAAAAGAAAGAAAGGCAGTGTGTGTTCTGTGCAGGGAAAGGTACTGTATCAGGTGACTTTGCTAAACCAGTAGGAGGAAAGAAAGCTTACCTGGGGGTGTGGTTTAGACACTAGAAAAGCAGGTGAGTCAAATTACAACTTCCTGTTGCTAGCCTTTTTTCTTAGCAACTGCCCTCCATCCCACCCACCCAAAGCCAGTTCTACTTTTATAGCCACTGGATTTAACTGTCAACAGGAACTTCCTGTTTGGCAGTAGGAAGAAAAGGATCATAGAGAAACATTGGTTTTGTCAACCCTGAAGTAGAAAAAGTAGCTCACTCTCCCCCCCCCCCAGCTGCTGGTAGTTTGATATTGAGCAAGGAAGAAGGAGACTACTGAAGAAGATAGGAAGTTGCTGTCCCAGAACAGGAAGGGTGAGAGTTGTAAGGAGAGGAGTGAGTAAGCATCCAGAGAAACAGTAGAGGGGACACAAAATAAGACATGATAGGAGTGGTGCAGTGCAATGATTGTGGGGCAGCAGTGTTCCGGGAGACATTCTGGAGGCTGCGATGCTGCCCTATTTACAGGCACCTCTCTGGTCTGAAAGAGGAGGTTGCCCATCTCCAGGCTGACCTGGCTAGGATTCGAGAAACCTCCTCCCCCACCCAGGGACCACCAGGGCCAATGCCACTACCTCAGAGGTTGCCAAGAAAGAGGAGTGGCTGGACCAGGGTGGCTCAAAGGAGAGGGTGGTGGAACAGAGTTGCATCCCTCTAGTTGTACCTCTTCACAATTCATTCACTCTTCTGGTGGATAGTGGTTCCTCTATGGAGGCACCTGCAGTGGAGACCAAGGAGGATGCTGGGAACCTTCACAAAGGAGACCCAAAGGAGGGTGGCATGGGATCCCACAGGAGAAGGAAACAACTCCTGGTGGGGGACTCATCAGAATGGCGGCCACGCTGGGCTGCAGTCTGTAAGCCCTCTAGTTGCCTGCAGAAAATTTAGTAGAACTTAGAGAAATTCGCTTACTTTATTTGCCACTTTGTTTTGTGTACTACCGCGATTTGGAGTTTGAATCGAGCGTTGTTTGTTGTGCCTCTTGGGGGATTGATGCCTGCGGAGATTGGCGTGTCGGAGCTGTGGGAGGTCATTTTGCTGGGCGATTAATTGTTGGCGTCTAATTGCTGGCTTGATCCATTGAGGAACTTTACGCTCGGTGGTCCACTGGAGTTGTCGGGGTTGTGGAAATTGGAGGAACGGTGAGGTGGAGTGGCTGTTTCCATACGGGACGGGATACAGCTGGACTGTGCGTGGAGGACGTGGCCAGATGCCTGTGAGAGAGGACTGGCTTGAGAAGGTGGAAGCCCCTGACAGGGGTGCGCTTGGAGTACAGCAAGGATTTCGGCAAGTGTGGTACAAAGGAAAGGTTGGGCTCCTCAGTCCGGACGGAGGGAAGGTGATCACTGACACTGGAGGGTGTTGGTGCGAACCTAGTTCCTTAGGGGGAGTAGGGGGACCACCGAAGGGTGATCTTGCTTGCTCCACCGAGGTGAAGGATCGGGTTGAGCCTAACCCGAAGGTGAAAGTGATATGCTGTCTACTTGTCTATCCGCTATCCACCATCGCGAAGGATTTATAAGGAAGGAAATTACAACATAGGAGGAAATTGGGACTCCTTGGACCATTGTTTTGGTGAAGTACACTGAATTTTGTTTTGGGCCAGCGTTTGTAATTTATCTTTTTAGAAAGATCAGAACTGGGTTCGATGGGGTTGTTGCCGCCTTGTGAGAGGAGGCTGGCACACTTTAAAAAAAAAAAAAAACCTTCATAGTCTAAAGTGGTGAGAGCACACGGCTGTGGACAATAAAAGACCTGCGAACTCTTTCTTGAACTTTCAAAAAGAAACTGTGTTGTTTGATTATTGGATAAACGTTAAAGCCATTTAATCATATTTTTTAGTAGTTTTAGGTGGGGTGCTCCTCTTCCTGCAGTGGTGAGAGTACTGTGGGGGGGCAGAACTAGAATCATAATAGATAATTTTATAGTACTAGAATTTGAATAGATGATTTTACAGCACTAGAATTTGTTAGATCTTATTTTATTGTGAGCGTTTTATTTTAGTGAAGAGATGTGCTGGAGTGATTGTCAGACGGTCGGGTTTTATTCCCCCTCTATGCTTAGGGACCTCCGCCCTTTCTCCTGCCCCCCGCTGCCAGCTGAAGTTTATAGGAGGTGCAGGGCTTTGGGGATTGTGAGACGGAGACGGAGGTCCCATGCTGGAGGAGGAATGGAAAGGAGTGGGCGGATTGGGATTGTAGGGTCAAGGAGACGCCCTGGGGCGAAATGGGCACGGGAGAGAGGGCCTTCCTGTCTTGTGCCCATACCCAAGGGCCCTGGATTGGACCAGCAGGTAGGCCGGTCACTATCGGAGGTTTGTCCTACTCGGGCGGTGTTATGCAATGCCAGGTCTATTAAAAACAAGACAGCTATTATAGCTGATCTTGTCGAGTCATCTGACCTGGCATGCATCACCGAGACCTGGCTGGATGAAAATGCTGGGCCTGTAGTTGGCAGAAATTCCGGCTGGGTACTCGATACACCCCTGAGAGTAGAATATAGGGCGGGGGTGTTGCCATGTGTTTTAGGTCAGAACTGGGTCTGGTGGAGGTGCCAGCGGGAGTCACCAGATCCTTTGAGTACATTGTGGGCGAGGGTGTGGGGTGCAGGATACTTCTCGTATACCGTCCACCAGGTGACGAGAATGTTTTTCTGCAGGAAATCGCAGACTTCATTGTCGACCTAACATTGGGGTCCCCCAGATGGTTGGTACTGGGGGACTTCAATGCTTGGGTCGACGATGAATTCTCTCGGTTTGGTCAAGATTTCCTCCAGTTGATGATATCACTGGGCTTCACACAGGTGGTTTCCTCCTCGACCCATGTGGGTGGACACTCATTGGACCTGGTGTTCCTTCTGGGGATGGGGATATCTGACTTGGTGGTGGAACCGGTTGGATGGTCAGACCATCACTCCATTAGATTCAGTTTTGAGGCCACCCCTGTTAGGTCTGCCACTACAGAGATGGTTCGATACCGCCCTTTGAGGGGTGTATCCCCAGAGGACCTGATGGCAGTGTTGGACCTATCGAGCCTACCGATAGATTGCATGGATCCAGGTGTTCTGCTACGTGCCTATAATGAGGCAGTAGCAGGGGCCCTGGATTCTATTGCACCAATTCGTGTTCATCCTCTTACTCCTCGCCCCAGGTCTCCTTGGTTTGATGAGACCATGAGGGAATTGAGGAGAGTTTGGCGAAGGCTGGAGAGGCGTTGGCGAAGGTCCGGTCGTGATGATGACAAGCTTAGTTTGATGGACCATTATTTGGTCTATCAATCTGCAATCTCTCGTAAGAAGGCAGAATTCCTGTCCAGAGAGATAGTGGCTGCACAGAACAGACCGGCTCAGCTCTTTCGGACTGTGGACAGACTGTGCAATCCAGTCTGTCTTCAGCCCAGAAGACCTTATCTCAAGAATGGTGTGAGGAGCTGCTCTCTTCTTTGCAGATAAGGTTGCCAAAATCAGATCGGACATTCGCTCTTCCCCTCCTAATGGGAGTAGCGGTGGTCGTCAGGAGATGTCAAGCACCCAGTTGGAATGGTCTGACTTCAGCCTTCCCAAAATCGAGGATGTTGTGATGATCATTCGAGCACTGCGACCGACCTGCTGTAATTTGGACCCTGGTCCCAACTGCCTCTTAGTGGGTTGCGTGGATAAGAATGGCCTAGTCCTAGCTCTGATCATATGGAAGTCTTTGGAGAGGGGGAATTTTCCAGATCCCCTCAAAGAGGCTATAATTAAGCCCCTTTTAAAGAAACCCTCCTTAGACCCATACTGTCTAGCAAATTACAGGCCAGTCTCTAACTTACCCTTTGTGGGTAAAGTTATTGAGAAAGTGGTCACAGTGCAGTTGGAGGATCATCTGGCCAACAACAATATCTATGATTCGCTCCAGTCTGGATTTAGGAAAAGGCATAGTACCGAGACAGCGCTCGTACGGGTACTAAATGACCTCTTAATGGCTAGAGATCGTAGGACCCGATCCATCTTGGTACTACTTGATCTCTCGGCAGCATTTGACACTGTTGACCATGGTGTGTTATTGGAGTGCCTGCGGTTAGTCTGTGGACTGTCTGGTACGGTCCTCAGATGGTTTCAATCTTACCTTGAGGGTAGGACTCAGAGAGTGATGTCGGGAATTTTTTCCTCAACATCATTCTCCCTGCCCTGTGGGGTACCGCAGGGCTCCGTTTTAGCACCCATGTTGTTTTCGGTGTATATGCTACCATTAGGGGCGATTATTAGACGGTACGGTCTGGGTTTTCACTGCTATGCTGATGATACCCAGCTGTATATGTCTTTGTGCCTGGTCAGGACGCTGCCTTGTCGGTATTTAATAATTCTTGAAGAAACCGCAGGATGAATGAGTGGCTGAGGTTAAACTGAAAACTTGGTGTTGTTGTGATTTAGGTTACTGTGAGGCAGGTCTGCCAGCAGGATCACCCTCAGGCCTATGGCTTGGCGGTGTCCAACTGATGACTGTCAGACCAGGTGCAAACTTGCATAATACTTGATGACCGCTTGACACTCAAATCCTGTAAATCAGTGGTTGTAGACTCTTTTCATCTGAGTAATATTGCCAGGTGAAGCACTTGGTTCCTCCAGAGGACCTTCACATTAATCCACGCCTTTGTTACCCCCGCTTGATACTGTAACTCCTTATACCTAAAGCTATCGGGGTTGAACTTCGCCATCTGCAGCTGGTGAGAATCGGCAGCCAGGCTGTTGACTGGAGTCTCTAGATCCAGTCACATAATGCCTGTGCTCCACGGACTGCACTGGCTGCCAGTGTTTTGGCGAATCACCTTCAAGGTCGGTTTGCTGACCTATAAGCCCTACATGATCTGGGACCTACCTACCTGAAAGAGCTCCTGTGCCCCTATAGTCCCTCTCTCCGCCTCCGATCCACTGATGAGGGATTGCTAGAGATTCCCAGGGTACGTTTGAAAACATCTGGTGCTAGATCTTTTAGTTTTATGGCACCTACCCTGTGGAATTCTCTACCTCGTCAGGTGCGAGACTGCCCGACCGTCCTTAGTTTTAAAAGGGAGTTGAAGACCCACCTTTTAATATAGCTTTTAAGGATTTCTGTTGATTTGATTTACTATATTTATTGTCATATTTATCTGTACAGGCGCTTTGATTTAAGAAAAGCGCCTTTTAAAAATAAAGTTGAAATTGAAATTGAAAAATTGAGTCAATCATTAGGGGTAGAATTGGGGAGGATGGGGAGAGGGAGGTAAGGTGCCTTCCTGGTGCCATGGCTTGGAGGGACAGGAAGCGAATCCTCAGGATCATGGGAGGAGCTGCATGAGGGAGGGAGCTGGATGTCATTGTCCACCTGGGGACAAATGACCTGGCTAGGAATGGGATCAGAGCAGTGCAAGAGGAGTTTGTAGAGTTGGGAAGGGCCTTAGACAAGTAGCCATATGGTAACTTTCTCAGAGGTGCTGCCTGTCTATGGCAAGGGAGATGCTAGAGCACTTCTCTGCAATTCAATGAGTGGTTGAAAACTGGTGTGGAGCTCAGGGTTTGGCTTCATTGGGGACTGGGGAGCCACCTGGAGGAATGCAGACCTATATTGGTGCGATGGTCTGCATCTGTCCAGGGGAACCAGGATCCTAGGTGAGAGGTTTAAATGCTTCATTGGCAAGCATTTAAACTAGCCAAGGGGAGGCACTGAAAGGGCTGGAAACCAAGCCTTCCCCACAAAACATGGTGATTAGTGATGTAAACACCAAGGTACAGAAGTTATTAGGGAGCAGAACAGATTTAAATGTAAAAAAGGCAAAGGCAGTAAGGACAGAAATGGGGCTAAAAGGGTAAGGCTATCAAAAGTGGAGGGTGATGAGTACCAATGCCCGTAGTCTGTGTAACAAGCTCCTGAACTAGTGGCCTTGATGGAAGAGGGTGCCTGGATATTGTGGCAGTCACAGAAACATGGTACACAGAAAACCATGAATGGGATGTCAACATACCAGGATACACAATCTACAGGAGGGACAGGGAGGGTAAAGAGGAGGAGGAGTAGCTCTCTATGTAAGGAAGGGATCAAGCAACAGAACTAAAGAGTAAACAGGGAGCAGATGAGGCACTTTGGGTCACCCTGGAGACAGAAAATGGCACCACAATCCACATGGGGTTGTATACAGACCCCATCTCAGGGGAGGGAATGGACAAGGAAATGATAGAAGCTTTCTTAGAATGGCAGAAAAAGGAGATATTGTTGATGGGGACCTTGAATATGCCAGATGTTAACTGGAGCACCTTGCTGCAGGCACATCCAAGACAAGGGTAATTCTTGATGCCCTACAGGGGGCATGTCTCAGACAGCTAGTATTGGAATTGACTCGGGAGGGAGCAATCTTAGACCTGGTACTTTCAAATGGGGATGGAGAAAGTATCTCAGATTTAGAAGTGGGTAGCCGTCTGGGAACAAGTGACCACCAAACAGTGTGGTTCACGATAAACACAGCCATACAATCAAGCCATACAAAAGCAAGAGTACTAGACTTTAGGAGGGCTGATTTTGGGAAAATGAGAGAGTGCCTCAGAAAAACACTAGCAAACAGGCAAGAAGGAGGGGTGGAGGAACAATGGGGAGTGATCAAAACAGCCATCACAGAGGCAACAAGCCTTTGCATAAAAAAAATCAATAAAACACAACGAAGGAAAAACACGCAATGGTTCACAAAGAGGTGGCAGGAAGGTTAAGGAGAAAAGGGCAGCATTCAGGAAATATAAGGAAACACAGAAGGAGCAGGACAGAGAACTTTATCAGTTAAAGCAGAAAGAGGCTGGGAAGGTAGTCAGAATAGCAAAGGCCCAAACTGAAGAAAGGATAGCCAATTCTGTTAAGAAGGGGATAAGACCTTTATAGGTACATTAGGAGCTAAGAAAGACCAAAGGAGGGATACTGAAGCTTAATAAAGGGGAAGGAATGTGGGTAGAGGGTGACAGTGAAAAAGCAGGGTTACTGAATGAATATTTCTGCTCAGTATTCACAAAGGAAGAGGAGGGAGAGTTACCTAAACCAAACAAGAGGAACATTCCAAGACGGGGTCGATACCAGTCCATTTACAGAAGAAAGGGTTCTGAAAGAACTAATAAAATTGAAGGTGGACAAAACAATGGGGCCGATGGATTCACCCAGAATTCTAAAAGAACTAAGGGTAGAACTAGTGACATCGCTGACTACTCTTTAACAAATCATGGGAGGATGGGGTGGTACCCAAGGACTGGAGTAGGGCAGATGTAATTCCTCTTCACAAAAGTGGGAGCAGGACAGAGGCAGGAAACTACAGACCAGTTAGTTTGACCTCAGTGGTAGGGAAAATGATGGAATCACTTCTGAAGGAAAGAATTGTTGAGTACTTAGGGCCATTGGGGCCAGGATCCGAGGCAACATGGATTCACGATGGGAAGGTCGTGTCAGACGAATCTAATAGATTTCTTTGACTGGATGACCAAAGTAGTAGATCAGGGAGGGGCTGTGGACATAGCCTACTTAGATTTTAGCAAAACATTTGATACAGTCCCCCACAAAAGATTAATACACAAGATAGCCAGCCTTGGAATGGGTCCCAAGGTGGTAGCCTGGATAAAAAATTGGCTAGACAACAGGACGCAAAGGGTAGTAGTAAATGGAGTACACAGTGAAGAAAGGAGGGTTACTAGTGGGGTACCGCAGGGTTCAGTACTGGGACCGGTCCTTTTTAATGTCTTTATAAGTGACATTGCAGAGGAACTGGAAGGAAAAGTATG
This sequence comes from Neoceratodus forsteri, assembly GCA_016271365.2. Classification (NCBI taxonomy): domain Eukaryota; kingdom Metazoa; phylum Chordata; order Ceratodontiformes; family Ceratodontidae; genus Neoceratodus; species Neoceratodus forsteri. The sequence goes on along the minus strand of CM057457.1, from coordinate 471,781,495 downwards.
TCTCTTTGCTGATGACACAAAGATCTGCAACAGGGTTGATACACAGGATGGAGTGGAAAGGATGAGAAGGGACTTGGCAAGGTTGGAGGAATGGTCAAATGTATGGCAGCTCAGATTTAATGTAAAGAAGTGCAAGATAATGCACATGGGAAACAAAAACCCAGGGGAAGCGTACACAATGGGGGGTGAGATACTGACAACAGTAAAAATAGAAAGGGACCTGGGGGTAATTATATCAGATGACCTAAAGGTGGGCAAGCAATATGAGAAGGCAGTAAGGAAAGCTGGAGGGATACTGGGATGCATAGGAAGAGGCATCAATAGTAGAAAACAGGAAGTTGTTATCCCTCTGTACAGACAGTTGGTGAGACCCCATCTGAGTACTGTGTGCAGTTCTGGAGACCCCATCTCCAAAGACATAGACAGAGTGGAGGCTGTCCAGAGGAGGGCACAAAATGGTGCAGGATCTGCACCAGAAGACATACTAAGAAAGACTAAAGGAACTTAATATGTATACTCTTGAGGAAAGAAGGAGAGAGGGACATGATAGAAACATTCAAGTACCTCAAGGAATTAGCAAAGTCCAAGAGGGTAGCATCTTCCAGAAAAAGAGATGTGCAAGAACAAGGGGGCACAATTTGAAGATAGGGGATGGCTCAGGGGTAATGTGAGGAAGTATTTTTTCACTGAGAGGGTTGTGGATGCATGGAACAGCCTCCCTGAGGAGGTCGTGGAGTCCAGAACAGTGGGGGACTTCAAGAATGCATGGGACAGGCATAAGGCAGTCCTAGGGGCGGGTCAGAGGAAGTAAGCTGTTGATTAACTAAGAGCTGTAGCTTATCTGTTAGGTAGGAAAATGGGCAGACTAGGTGGGCCAAGCGGTCCTTATCTGCCGTCAGATTCTATGTTTCTATGTGACTGTTGTACCTGGTCAGATAAGGGGGGGCTGGTTACATGTGTACCTGGGCTGGAACGATTGGGGCAAGTTTCAGTTGTACCCTATAGTGGAACGGGGGGCTGGTGGCATGAGTAGCTTGGCTATGGGAGGGAGGGCCATGTGATCGTTGTTCTCAGCCTTGGAATGGAGGTCAGGTGACTGCTGTACCCAGGCCAGGGAGAGAGGGAGGACTGGTTGCTGTTGTACTTTGGTAGGGATGGGGTGACTGGTGACTGTTGTACCTGGACAGCTGGTAACTCTAGTACTCAGGCTGGGAGAAAGGGCAGTTCACTGCTGTACTTTGGTCTGGAAAGGAAGAGTTGGTGATGGTTGTAACTGGGCCAGGGAGGGAGGGATGGCAGGTGATTACTGTGCTCAGTTGGGGAGGGAGTACTGGCAAGTGTAGCAAAATATCCAGAGAAGCAGGGCTAGTGTTTACTGTATTAGACATGCAAGACATGACTGGGACCTGAACCTGGAGGGATACACTATGTTCAGGAAGGACAGGGGGGAGGGAAGGGGAGGAGGGGTAGCAATGATAGTCAAAAACTGCATTGGCATAGGGGGAGTAGAGGAGGCGGAGGGAACCGTGGAGCTAATTTGGGTCACCTTGATAACAAGGGGGGGCAAGAGAGTAAAAATAGGAGTGGTGTATAGACCCCCTGCCCTGGCGGAGGAGCTGGAGGACAGTCTGGTGGCAGATGTTAGGAGACACTGCAGACTGGGCAGAGGAACGGTGGTGGTGTTAGGGACTTAAACATGCCAGGAACAGACTGGGAGACTATGACATCCTCTGTGACCAGGAACAGAGGTTGCTGGATGTCTTTCAAGACATGTTCCTAACTCAGCAGGTGAGGGAACCGACCAGGGAGGCATGGGTACTGGATGTGGTCCTGGCGGACAGTGACCAGATTGGGGGCCTGGAGATAAGGGACCCATTGGCGGGGAGTGACCATGCCACGGTCTGGTTCTGCCTGGACCTAGAAGGCTGCACAAAGATGGAAGTAACTGACTTCAGGGGGCCAGATTTTAAGGAAATGGGAAGGATCCTTAAGGAGCATTTGGATGGGATTGGGTCAGACATGGACGCTGATAGTAGGTGGGAAATCATCAGGAGAGGGGTGCAGGATGCTACCAGCACCTGTGCAAGAGTAAGACAAAAATGCGGTAGGGCCCAAAAACCCTGTTGGTGGACCAGGGAGGTCCAGGAGGTGGTGCGGGGAAAGAAAGCAGCCTATAAGAAATTCAAGTGCTCAAGGAGTGAAAGGGATTGAGGGTAGTACGAGCTGATGGCTGGAAGGGCCACTAGAGTGGTGAGGGCGGCTAAGGCAAGGAAGGAGCAGAACCTGGCCAGGGAAATTAGGAAAGGGAAAAAGGGGTTCTTTAGATACATTGGGGAAAGACGAAGGGTGAAGGGGCAGATTAGCAGGATTAAATCAGGGGAGAGATGGGCACAAGACCCGGGGGAGCAGGCTGAGGTACTAAATGAGTACTTCACCTTGGTTTTCACCAGGGAAAATGGGGATGCTGCATCATACATGGGAGGAGACAGAGATAATGAGGAGGGGGGGACCCTTACCGATCGGCAGGTCTGGGGAGAGGGGGAGGCATCACTGGCAGGTGGGGGGAGGGCTAAGCAGGGAGAAGAGGTACCAGAAGTGGAAATCACAGCAGAGAGAGTGAGGGAAGCCCTCAGCTCCCTTAAGATGGAGAAAGCACCGGGCTGGATAAATTGCATCCTAGAGTGCTGAAGGAACTTGCAGATGTCCTGGTGAAACCCCTGGCAGAGCTTTTCACCATCTCTCTGAGGACAGGGTGGGTGCCCCAAGACTGGAAGGTGGTGCATGTAGTGCCTATCCACAAGGGGGATCAAGGGAGGTGGCAGGGAACTACAGGCCTGTCAGCCTGACATCGGTGGTGGGCAAGGTGATGGAGGGCATTGTCAAGGAGAGGCTAGGGGGGGACCTGGATAAGTCAGGGTGCCTGGACGATGAGACAGCATGGATTCATCCGGGAAATCGTGTCAGACAAACCTGGTGGAGTTCTATGACTGGGTGACAAGTGCCTTGGACCTGGGTAGACCAGTGGATGTCCTCTTTCTAGACTTCAGCAAGGCATTTGACTCTGTTCCTCATGTGGGCCTGTTGGATAAGCTAGGAGAAATGGGGTGGGAAACCAGATGATCAGATGGATAGGCAATTGGCTCCAGGACCAGACCCAGAGGGTCGTGTTGGTGAGATAGTCTCATCCCCAAGGAGGGTCAGTAGTGGGGTCCCACAGGGATCAGTCCTTGGGCCCCTTCTGTTCAATGCCCACCTATCTGACATAAGGACAGGAATCAGGAGTGAGATGAGTCTCTTTGCAGATGACTCGAAACTGGGGGCGGTGGTGGATGGGGAGGAGGGGAGGGTGGCCCTTCAGGGGGACCTGGAGGGTCTGGAAAGATGGTCTAGAAAGTGGAAGCTGAGGTTCAATGCAGGGAAATGCAAGGTACTCCACCTGGGGGCCAGAAACCCAGGCCAAGTGTACACCCTGGGGGAAATACTACAAGTCTCAATGGCTGAGAGGGACCTGGGGGTGGTGGTGGATGTCAAGATGAACAACTCTGAGACTTGTAGGAGGGCAGCAGCCAAGGCCAACAGCATGCTGGGATGCATCGCTAGGGGATCACCTCCAGAAGGAGGGAAGTGATACTCCCTCTGTATAACTGCTTGGTGAGGCCGCACCTGGAGTACTGCGTGCAGTTTTGGAGGCCACACTTAAAGAGGGACATTAACCTCCTGGAGAGGATCCAGAGGAGGGCAACCAAAATGATTTGGGGCTTGGGGGACAGGACCTATGAGGAGAGGCTCGAAGAGCTAAATATGTACACACTGGAAGAGAGAAGGGACCGGGGGGACATGATAGAGGTCTTCAGGTACATGAAGAGGGTAAATGAGGGAGGAACAGTCAGGGTGCTTCGAAGGAAGGAGGAAGGGGCCACAAGAGGGCATGGGTGGAAGCTGGAGGGGGAAGATTCAGGGGAGAAAGGAGGAGGTGCTACTTCACTGAGAGGGTGGTGGAGCCATGGAATGCACTACCTAGGGGGCTGATGGAGGCAGAGACAGTGGAGGGGGTGGGACAGGTACAGGGGTAGGGTCCTGGAAGCAAAATCCAATGCAGTAAGAATATCCGGAACTGGGAAGGGAGAAGCCAGAGAAGGAGAGGGGGACAGCAAGGTCAGCACCCAGGGTGGGGGCTGACCAAACGAGCAGACACGAAAGACCGTTAGGCCTATTCTGCTGGCATTTTAGTATGTTAGTATTAGCCAAGAAAAGGAAGAGCTGCTGATGGCTGTACCAGGGTCGCAGGGGGGTTGGTGACTGTTGTACTCGGGCCGGGGAGGATGGGATTGTGACATGTGTACACAGGCCAGGGAGAGATGGCTGATTAATGTTGTGCCCAGGTCAGAGAAGAGTGGTTGGTGACTGTTATACAGTACATACTCCAGGAAAGGAGGGCAGGTAATTGCTGTACCGCAGTCGGGGAGGGAGGACTAATGGATGCTGTTCTCAGGCCAGGTGGTGGTTTGCCTCTTTTTTGTTTGTAGCTAGGTGGCAGTGTTCCTGCATTTTGTTTGCAGCTAGGTGGCTGTGTGCAACCATTTTTTGAAGCTCGGTGGAGGTTCTGTACTCAGGCCAGGGAGGGAGGGTGGGTGACATGTGTCCACAGGCCAAGAAGAGATGGCTGATTACTGTTATGCCCAAGTTGGGGAAGGGGTGGTTGGTGACTGTTATACAGCACTTGGTCCAGGAAGGGAGGGCAGGTGATTGCTGTACCACAGCTGTGGAGGGAGGACTAGTGGCTGCTGTACTCTAGCAGGGTAGTGGTTTACCTTCTTGTTTGCAGCTATGTGAGTGTGTTCCTCTATTTTGATTACAGCCAGGTGGTGGTTTGCCTCTGTTTTGTTTGCACTCAGTTGGTGGTTTGCCTCCTGTTTGCAGCTGGTGGTGCTGAGCCTCCATTTTTATTGCAACTGGGTGGCGTTGTACATTCTTTTGTTTACAGCTAGGTGGCGGTTTGCCTCCATTTTGTTTGCAGCAGAGTGGAGGTGCACCTCCATTTTGTTTGGAGATGGTGGCAGTGAGCATTCATTTTGATTGTAGCCTGTTGCAGAGTGCCTCCATTTTGCTTGCAGCCAGGTGGTAAAGCACTATGCGAGAATAACCGGGTAACATCAAGATGCATTAACACACACTGAAGGGTGGTGAACATGCATCCTGATGTTATCTGACCATAATCACATAGTGTTTTACATCATATGCTGTTATTCTCCTTGCCTGTGCATGTGAGTTGTTGCCCAGAATTGCATTCACATACGCTGTTATCCAGCACTTATTATGTAAGTGCAATGTTCAGGTTACTGTATTAAGGTAAAGCAATATGCGGGTATGATCAGGTAGCATCAGGATGCATTAACACACACTGAAGGGTGGTAAACATGCATCCTGATGTTATCCAGTCATAACCACATAGTGTTTTACATGATACGCTGCTATTATCCTTGTCTGTGCATGTGAGCTGATGCCCAGAATTGCATTCACATATGCTGTTATCAAGTGCTTATTATGTAAGTGCAACTTTCAGGTCACTGTACTAAGGGAAAGCATTAAGCAGGTATGACTGGGTAACATCCAGTACCAGAAATGTGGGGGGTGGGGCATACATTACCTGAGACAGTGCAAGGTCACATGAAGGAATCCTACCTTTGGTGGGTGACAATAAAGTGGGACTCTTACAGGAAGGGGGTCATTATGGATAAAAGTATGGGCACAGGATCCATTCATCCGGGGTGTGTGGGGAGGTGGCCTTCAACGACTGAGGCCGTCCAACTTTCCAATGCGGAATTCTACATCTTGTGAGTTGCAGGGATGTGGGAAGGTCATGGGAAGTTGGTCAGTTGGGTTGTGTTAAAAAAGAGTGGACCATCTATGGTGGTCAAAAGAGGGCCTTGGCCATAGCAACTTGCCCCAACGAAGACAACTTGATGCTGAGGCCAAGAGTGGTCCATCTAGGATGATCAGAAGAGGGCCTCCTGCTGTAGCAGCTTGCCCCATCACAGACATCATTGTTGCAAGAGTCAATAGACTGGCTTCTCCTAGTGATTGTGGTAAGCTAGCTTGTTTAGACGACACTTCCATGACTTTACAGTTCCACTGCCAAGCTTACATTTTCTTTATATTGTATATTCCCCTTCCCTGCTAAGGAGCTATTTTTTTGGGGGGGGGGCTCCTCCTAACCCATGTGTCCCCATATTTCCAGTAGATTCTTGAATTGGGTGAAGCATCTTTCCTGAAGACTGTGTATTAGGATTTAAAGGGACAGCACTTGAATTAGCACTGCCAGAGTACCTGAAATTATTTTCTGATTTCTGCTGCATATGAACAGTGGCATAATATTTGTGGGGGGGGGATTCCATTCCGAGTTACAAAGGCCAATCTGTGCAGCTTGGATGCAGACACATACAGGCTCTGCAAATTTTTCTTACCTTTTTGGGTACAGTGGCAGATTGCCTGAGGTCCAGTCACAGAGTGCCTGAGACCCCATGGCAGAGTGCATGAGGTCCAGTGGTTGAGTGCCTGAGGTCCAGAGATGCAGTGTCCAATGTCTGGAGGGTCCATATGTCCAGTATCAGAACACTAGAGGTCCAGTGCCAGAGTACATTGGGGTCTGAGGGTCCATTGCTAGATGTCTGGAAGTCTGCACCCACAGGCTAGTGTTCCAGCACTTCAGTAACCATGGTCACCATTATGTTTTGGGTTTTGTTAAGTAGTGTCAATGGTTTAGCAGGTAGCCCACTTGCATCTGGGGCCGGGAGAACAGAAGGCTGTGGGTTCTATCCCCTCATCAGGCACTTGGGTTAATATCCCAGTACTGATGCTGTAGTGCAGCATTGGTGGGATGCTGCACTCCTGAGGTGCCATCTTTTAGATGAGACATTACATTGAGGTCTCATCTGCCTGTTCTGGTGGTTGTTCAGGTGGATGTTAAAGATCCCATGACAATTCTCAAAAAGAGTAGGGGAGTTTTTTTATTAAGGACATGAAAAGCTTACACACAACTTGTTAGAATGTCAAAAATACTACCAAAAAAGGGTACATACAAAATGAAAAAAGAAACAAATCACAAAGAGGATGAAGGGACATATGAAAAAAACACAAAAAGAATAAGAAATTAAGGTAGATGGTACCACCAGTTTTCACAATTTTTCCAAAGTACAGCAATTTCCTTTTGTGAAAAACTAGTTAATTCTCCTGAAAAGAGGTCGAAAAATATATATTTTTTTATACAGTGCAGTAATTCATTTTGAGTCCAATAAGCCTGTTGAAAAACCAGTTTACACCTAGCAATCCAAATATAATATTTTAAAATTCCAGTAATAACTCTTATGGAGCTAGGGTGGTACTGAGTCCAAGGGCCAAAAAAAATTCCAAGAACTAAAGTGTCATAAGTAATATTAATGAAAGCTGGTAGATTGTAATGAGAAGCAATACGTTTCCAAAAAAGGATGCTTTTGTGTCTCCAATAAACCATTGCAAATATCTCTTGGGCAAAAGCGTTCACTGCCCTTTTTGTGTTTATGGTTGTCTTGGACCCCTAATTTACTATGGCATGATAGCCAAACTGTATCCCACGTATAGGATGGTAATCTATATTCTAGTAATACTTTAAGGGTCTGGTCTGTGGTCTCAATTGTACCTAAGGGGAAAACCAAAGGTTTCCAAAAATGACTTGCTAATAAGTGTTGGTAAAATTCTGTTGTTTTTTTTTTAAAGAAGAATTTCTTCTCTAGTGATGGTCCACTGTTTTAGTCTTTGGAAGGTAATTTGCATATAGGAAGAAATAATTTTTTCCAAATGGTATGAAAGTGGCATTTCCCTGTACTCCACGATTCCAAATATTTTGTTAGATAACTAGAAAGCTAAATGTGCCAATCTACAGTATGAGTTAACAAAAGGGATAAATATTATAAGAAAAATAGTTGGTCATAAAAAGGCTACAGGGTTTATCATATCTAAACCCCCAGTTTAAGGGTTAAGTAAGTAAAATTCCTTTTAACAGGATTGAGCATATTTCCCCATAAGGCCTGGAAAAAAGGCTATAGAGCCTGGTGTCCAATTCTTTAGGTATAGGGAAGATTGCAGTAATATAAAGAAAAATAGGCACTAGAAGAGATTTAATTAAAAGCACACGTTTTTGTTTAGAAATTTGTATTTGCTTCCATTTTAATAATTAAAGGTAGCCCTATTTTAATTTTATTTTCCCAATTAACAAACTCTACATTAGGAATTCCAAAGGTAACACCCAGTATGGTGATAGGCCTGGTGCTTATGGGAATTCCTGATATTCTTTCTAGTGCTGGTGATGCAGTCCCTAATTGCATTGCTCTGCTTTTCTAAACATTCATTTTAGCATTGGAAGCCAATGAGAATTCTTGGAGAAGGTTTTGAAAATTATGCCATGAAGAAGTGTCTACCAAAAAAAGGCAAATATCATTGGCATAAGCAAGCGCCTTAATTGGGGGGGAAGGGGCTATTGTTCTGAATTGTAAGGCCTCTAATTTGTGGGGAAAATTAGATCTTTTTTAACAAAATATCTAAACCAAAAATATAAAGGATAGGGCTCAGGGGCAGCCTTGTCTGACTTCTTGGATCTATTTTATTATTTTACTTTGGTACCCATTAACCATTACTCTAAAAGTAGCATTGTCATAAATATGTTTGATCCAAGATATGAACATTTCTGGGATCCCTTGATATCTTGGGGCAGTATAAAGATACACATGAGATATGCAGTCGGACACGTTCTCTTGGTCGAGAGAAAGTAGAAACCTGGAACCTGTATTACTATTACATTTTGAAAATAATCTCTCTTATTTGGATGAGGTTGTCAGTAATATTTCTGCTGGGTATGGAACAAGTTTGAAATTTAGTAATAATCTGAAGTGTTATTCTGTGTAAACGTTGTGTAAGGATTTTAAATTAAATCTTCAGATCAGAATTGAGCAAGGAGATTGGTCTCCAGTTTTTAAGTTCTGAAATATCACCTTTTTTGTACGAAAGGATCATAATAGCCTGGAGCCAGTTTTGTGATATCTTATTCGGTGTCAGAATTTCATTATACAATTCAGTAAGTATTACTCCAAGCACTTTTTTATGTACTTCACAGAATTTGGAGCTGATACCATCAGGTCCAGGTACTTTATGTAAGGGCAGAGATAGTCCTCTGCCTCCATCAGGGTTATGGGTCCTGTTAATGATGCCATATCTGTATCTGTCAAAGAAAGGGATAGAATATCTTTAAAGAACAGGTCAGTGGAGGCTGACGGTGCTGAAGAGGGAAAAAAGGATGCATAATAATCTTCAGCATACTGTAATATCTGATCACTATGTTGTAATATGGTACCCTGTTCAGTCTTAATGGGGTGAATAATTTTAGTTGTTGAATTCCTGATTATATTTAAAACTGTCCAGTGAACCTTTCTTTAATCTGGTACCGAATTTCTGTTCAGCTGCTAGGGTTGTAGCTCTGTCATATAAATAGAGCTTCATCTCCTGCTTGATTTGATCAATTTGTGTTTTATAAGATGTTTTTAAAGTAAATTGTAATGTTATCAATTTCATCAAATGGTTTCTAAGCTGTAAATACCATAAATATTTTCTTCTAGTTCTCATTTTCCCTTTGTGTGAAAAAAAGATTTTGATCTCTTTTTTGGTCTCACACCACCACTCTAGGATGGAGTCATAAAAAACTGCTACAGAGAGTCTTACTTTAAAAAAATCATGACACTCTTTATTTATTGAGTCAATAGTTAGTAAGGAAGTATTTAATTTCCAATAGCCCTCTCCCAGTTTCTGGGTGCGAGCCACATTTAGAGACACATGGAGTTCTAAGTGGTCTGAAATTACATTAGCTTGTGTAATAGCCCTTTGTATTTTCCCTGGTTTGGATGTGAAAAAATAATCAATACTGGTAGAGATAACATTCCTATAACATGTGTGATCTCCTGTGAGGTGAAGCTTTCTAAAGGCATCAGTTAAATCAGCCATATGTAAAATATTCTTAAGAGTCTTGGTTTCACAAGTAAAGTTTATTTTTATTTTCTGTTTTGTCCTGGAAATCTAGGGGCAATTGAAGTCTCCACCCAGTATTACAAACTTAGCTGTCTGTTTTTGTTTGTGGTGCGTATATTGTGCCTAGTCTCATAGGTGTATTATTATTATATATAATGTCAAGTAATAAAAGTCTCCTTGGTATGACATAATTCAAGGTATGACATCCATAACCTGGACTATGTCAACTTTAGCAGAAAAAATAATCCCAACACCCAAGCATACTTCTTCACCCATTGACCATAATGAGGTACCCCAAGACCAGGATTTAAAGTGTTTAGAATGTAATTTTGAGTCCTGAGTCTTGTGTTCTGCAAAATGAAAGATATGTGCATTGGTTGTTTTAAGTGCAGAAAATAATATATGTCTCCTTTTGCTGCTTCTAATACTATTCACATTTAAAGTGATTAAATATAATGTGGAGACAGTCAGGGTAATCAGTTAAACAAGATTTTTTTTTCTTTCTAGTCTTTTTAAAAAAATGTTCTCCTTTCCCAGGTGTATCTTGGGCTTCTTCACCTTCTGATGCTTCCTTCATCAAGGAAGTGATGGAGGATACATCAGACTCTTCTCCATCATCCTCCATGTTATTTTGTAGTGCAGCATAACTCTTTCTGGTTTTTATGGGGCTTTGGCAAGATGCTTTAGACTAGGGTTGTTGTCTCTCTTGTTTTCTTTTGCCTACCACAACTTTGAAATCTTCCTGTGGTAATATTGGGGGGGGGGCATGTTTTGAGAAACAGGCTCCTGAGAAGTATCCATTGCTTGTTTTGGAGAAAGGGGAGGAGCCCCTTTAGCCTGTTCTGGTACTGGTGTTACAGGGGTTTGCACTCGGCTTTCAAGTATGGGCTGCTGTGAAACAAGAGATTTTTTTCTTTTTGCTTTTGGGCTTCTAGCACCATGTCATCCTGGTCATAAAAGGATCTGTTGTTGTGTACAGCCTAAGGACAGTTTTTATATGAGTGGCTTTGCTCATCACATAAATTGCAGTGCAATGGATTTGGGCAATACTAATTGGAGTGACCAGTCTCAAGACAAAAGTTACAAATTTGTACATCACAGGCATTGCTGAAGTGAGATAGAGATCCACATTTGTGACATGTTTTTGGTTGGCCTGGGTAAAAACAGAAATCCCTGTCAGGGCAAATGTAAAAACTGCTGGGAAGATGTTGTACACCCGAAACTGTGGATTTGAGTTTGACTTTTAAACGCCAGCTCCCAGTCCAAATACTTTCATTGTCCATTATTGGTTGGGGCCTCTCAATTGCCTCAACATGTTGTTTAACCCAGTGTAAGATATCTGAAATATTTGCACCTTCATTTCTGAAAAGAATATTCAGAATTTTCCAGGTGGGTTTGGTTGGGGGGATCACAACAAACTGAGACCACAGGGGTGAATTTTCAAGAGTCTGATATTTCAGCCAGAATTGATCGAGTAGAAAGGAAGATAGAAACTAATATCGTACTGTGTGTCCCCTGAAGTGTGAATGAGAGCAAACACTTCAGTAACTGTGAATTACATGGTCTCCTTTAGCAAATGTCTGGCCACATAAGTCCTGTCAGGTTGTTCTTCTTAACCACCCCTGTATTTTAAACATACTGCATTCTTACGTTTAGCTGGCTCACCAAGGTTAGAAAACGGGTCAGAAAGTTTAAAAGTGGGTGGCTGTTTCGGTTTAAATTGATCCTTTGGCAGAGATTCTAGTGACCCATTTTGTTCTTCCATAATATCCCCCCATGAAGTTGTTGGGAGTGATTTTTGTTTCCCCTGAACATTTTCTTGAAAATTAGCCCCTTGTTGTTTAATGGGAGTACTTACAGGTGTTTTGAAGGCTTCACTCAGTAGTACTGGTGCTGTTTCTACTGTTTTTTTATGTTGATGCTCATCCGTGTGCTGTGCTGGCATATTTTGAAGTTCAGCTTTGGGTGCGGTCTCTGAGTGCTCATTTTTCTGGGTTGCCAGGGCAACCGGGTCAACCAACTCTTGTGTAGCAACATCTGAAAAACTTACTGGAGCGAGCAGCAGTGAGATTTTAGATCCAATTGCAGTTTTTGCATTAATAACTGTATATCTGCTGCCATGGGGACTGAAGTAGAAGTCCAGCCTTTACCATCAGCTGTCTTTTCCCACCCTGCAGCTTGGAGGGTTCTCTCTGGAGACCACTGTTGCTGTTGTTCCCTTTTTGGATCCATCGCAAGTCCTGGAGTTGAACATGTCTGTGAAGTAAGCCGAACTTCTAAATGAACATTACCTCGTGTGTTTTCTAGGGCTTGCAGAGCTGCTTCTTCAGTTTCCAGAAGTTTTAAAAGTTCATTGTGGCGCTGTTTTACGTCCAAAATAGTTTGTGCTGAGTCTGGTTCCAGCATTCTGGTGGTGTCACGCAGACCAGCTTGGTTTTGAGGCATAGCAGGGTGTAATGCTGCAGCTGTTTGTTGCTGCAACAATAGTATTTCAAGAAATAGAGCAGTTTGCTGTATTTTCCCATTATTTCTATCTTGAGATACGTCCATATCTTCAGGCAAGCTTGTTTCTAAAGCTGAAAAAGGCCTTGAGGTATAATCCAAGTTATTTATTTGGCTGAAAACCAAGGGTCCAGACCCAGGTCCTACACACTCTGCTCCTTGGTCAGCCATCTTGCCGACCAGCAGCTGGACAGAGCTCCCCTACTGCTTGAGTAGGGGATTTTCCCCAGTGTCCTGGCTAAATTTCCCCCATTCACTAAAAATACCACTAGTCACTTAATCTGGTTCAAGATTAGTTGATATTCATCTGTATCCCTCTCTCCCGGGTCATGCCTGAAAATAGGCAGAATTTGTCTAATGCACTTACCCATTCAACAAAACTAATTAACTAAATAAATAAAAATATGATCCAAGGCGTCAAGTCATTTGCCCATTCTATGGCTTGTTTTACTCTTCAACTACCCTGGTAAGTATTTCTATTTCCTGCCATTACTTCATGGATTCAGTGACATATAGCACATAGTACCATAGGTGGTGCACCCCAGGCTTGAATTGGTCACAGTCATGTTAGTGAAGTATGACACCCTATCTGAGATAAACTGGAGTACAGTGTAACATTCCAGATCAGAAATTATATCCAGGCACATGTATTGATAACAGCTAAACATCACACCTATTCAACATTTCACATGTATTTATCCATGTAAATAAGCAAAAGGTGTGTTTTGTTACTGTAAATGACTAGAATGTGGCCGCCGTCTTGATTTGAGTCTTGTGACCCAAGACATCAAGTCATTTGCCAATTCTATGGCTTGTTTTACTCCTTAACTACCCTGACAAGTATTTCTGTCTGTTTCCTGCCATTACGTCATGGATTTAGTGACATATAGCACTCAGTGCCATAGGAGGTACACCCCAGGCCTGAATTGGTTACAGCCATGGTAGTGAGGTATGGTACCCTATTTGAGATAAACTTGGGTGTAGTGTAATGTTCCAGATCAGAAATTATATCCAGACACCTGTATCTATAACAAATAGCTAAATATCATACCTATTCAACATTTCACATGTATTTATCCATGTAAATAAGGAAAATTGGTGTTTTGTTACTGTAAATGACTAGAAAAGTAGCCACCAACTTGTTTTGGGTCATGTGACCCAAGGCATCATGTCATTTGCCCATTCTATAGCTTGTCGTACACTTTAGCAACCCTGACAAGTATTTCTGTCTGTTTCCTGCCATTATTTCATGGATTTAGTGACATATAGCAAATAGTGCCATAGGTGTACACCCCAGGCCTGATTTTGGTCATAGCCGTGGTAGTGAGGTATGGTACCCTATTTGAGATAAACTGGTGGTGCAGTGTAATGTTCCAGATCAGAAATTATATCCAGGCACCTTTATGTATAATAAACAGCTAAACATCACACCTATTCAACATTTCTCATGTATTTATCCATGTAAATAAACAAAAAGTGTGTTTTGTTACTGTAAATGACTAAAAAGTGGTGGCCATTTTGTTTTGGGTCACATGACCCGAGGAATCAAGTAATTTTCCCATTCTATGGCTTGTTTTACTCCTCAACTACCCTGTCAAGTATTTCTGTTTATTTTTTACCATTACTTTGTGGATTTAGTGACATATAGAACATAGTGAAATAGGTGGTACACCACAGGTCAAACTTGGGCACAACACACATCTTTGAATAAAATACAAACAGTCCATGAAAAGGCATCATTATGGTCATACTTGCAAATTTTTTATAAAATATATATTTTTCTGCTGAACCTGTATTTTGAAATTTAGAAGTTTCCCCCAAGTATTCGCTGGGGGTCCTGGTCAGTGACCTAATACTATTAGAGGGTATGATGGTGGCCATCTTGGAACTGATCATGTGACAATTACGTCATTCCCATACTATAGATATATGGCTAAATTAAAGGAATAATAAGTTAGGAATTCAACAATATATAGTTTGTGGGGTTTCTGTCTCAAAAAAGACATGGAATAACTGATCACATCTTAATAGACCCAATTACAGGACAATGCCTGGCATTTATCATTATTCCACAGACACTAATTGGGTTAACAGATCACAGTATATTTCAGCCTGATTGATATGAATCACAGGCACAAAAACAGACCATAACTTAAAACTGTTAATTGATGTTCAAAAAACACTTCGGGGGCGCTAATGAGAAGCTAAGTGACAGGACGTGATCTTCTAAAGCTCCTGATCCCAGAGACCTAATTAAGCTTGAATTTAAAAATATCGGGACGAAAAAAGGACTATTACTAAGTAGAAGCCCTAATAGCATCGCAGTGGACAAATATCTGGTGAATGCTCATGGTAAATCCACTAGAAACACCAGAAAGAGTTCAAAAAAGCTGCCGGCTGGGCCTACCTCTGAAGCACCGGGCCCCATTTCCTTTTTTGGCTGCAGAGCTGGCAGTCCTAGGCCACAAGGTAACTACACAGGTTCTGGCCGCCTTGAATCCCAGATTAGAGAAGATGGAAAATAAAATCGAGGCAAAGCTGCAAGAGATTGCTGAGCAGACGGCATCCCATGGCAAAAGGCTGACAGAGGTAAAGGAGTGTACCTCACGCATGGAAAATGCCTTTCACCCACTGCCAGATCGGGTGGACGCTTTGGAACGGGAGCTGGAAGACCTCAAGGAGGCCTTCGATTATCAGCAGAATTACCACAGGCATCTGAACCTACAGTTGAGAGGCCTCCCTGAGGGTCATGAAGGACCTGACATATTGCAGTTCTGTGCGGAGCAGTTACCAAAAGCTTTAAAGTTACAACCGAAGGCAGGCAAGCATAAGACTGAGCGTGCACACCGTGCAGTTATGCTGAAGCCAAGTGTGGGCCTATCTCCTCAGAACATTATTATAAAATATCACAACTTTCAAGATCGGGAAGAAGTATTAAGAGCTTTCCGTCAGAATCAGCAAACTGAAATAAATGGTGCCAGAGTTGTGATCACACAGGATTATTTGGCTAGGCTTCTGAAAAAGCTAAGAGCCTTTAATACTGTAATGGCTCAGCTGAGAGAAATCCACATGGAGAATTTCTTAATATATCCAGCCATTCTCAAGATACAATACAAAGGGGCTACATTCTCCTTTTGTGACATGGACAAGGCAAGTGCCTTCATTAATGGCTTAAAAAAGAAGATTGGCCGAGAAAGCACCCGGAGGAGTAAGTGGCATGTGGTGCCTATAAGATGTTCCCAGACTGCTTAAAGATGTGTTTAAGGCTGTTCTGTGTCCTGTTCAAGGGACCATAACTGTTCTAAACTTTGGATTTTGCATCTCCCCTATGGAACTGTGTTTTACAGGGGGCTGTGAACCACAAAGTTGTTTTTTTGTTGTTCTGCTTGCATCACCCCCTTCCCGACTGGATGTGAGGTACAAGGAGTGTTTTGGATCTAGCCCCAGAGTGTGCTGTCACCAGATGGAGGTCATCGCAGATGAGAGGATGAGGATCAGAAGGTGTATTGAAGGCTGGGGCGAGGTTCAGCAGCTGGAGTTTGGTGCACTTTGTTTATGCTACCACATGGCCTGCTCTGCTGGCCCCTTCTCAGGCCAGGGGTATAAAAGGACTTAGGGTTAGGGGGATATATGTCTGCAGAAGGCACCAATTGTGCTGAGGGTTTGTGGGCATGCTGAATCTGGGGTGTTGGGAAGGGAATGTTATATAAGGTTTGCCCTGAAGCATGGCATGGGGGTTATTTGTGGGCTGATGAGTTCTGGGAATATTGAACAGTTGAGGGGGGTGAGCTTGCTGAACTTAGAGAGACTTAGAGAGCCTGACTGTAAAGGGGAAGTAAAGAGCCTAAATGCTGACATGCAATGTAATGGGGAGGAGGTGGGTGGGGAGGTGAGGTAGGGGACCTCGTTTTCCCCATGATTTCTTAAGGTCACAACTTATAAAGAACCCAGACAAGATGGGGGAACCACTACGCTAAGGTGTGAATAGTCTGGGATTCTCTTCCTGAATGGCAAGAGTCAGTTTCTGGGGGAGATAACTGTTCAAGCGACAAATGAAGTGATATTTAGCCATGCAAAGAGATTATGGCAATCAAGTTAGGAGGAGGGTGGGGAGGCCAAGAAGGGGAGAATAGGGGAAGTCCGAAGTAATACAGGGGATACATGGAGGGAGGGAGGGATGGGTTGAATGGGGTATCGGGATTGTTATATTACTGGGTGAATTGTTTTTTAAAGTATGGGGTCTTGTTATGCCTGGTGCACAGCTGGATTTGTTCTATGTTGGTTATAGTTGCTTTTAAATTTCAAAGCTGCATCGTATTACACTATGTTTGGTTGATAACCCCACTCCCTCACTCCTAAGTGACTTGCCATTATACTTCCATTTCCCCTTCTTTCTCTCCCCTTCCTCTCTCCATGTTACACTATCATCACCACACAATCTACACCTAGTCTGTATCCCACTCTGTCGTCACTCAACAATCCCTGCCCTTATCTACATCTATCCTTTATTTACCCTCTGTCTCTTCCTCCTCTCCCCATCACCTCCATAGTGCCCTTGCCCCAGCCAACATAGCCACCCTGTTATATTAATTTTCCCCAACCCCTCCACCTTGTTGTCTGCCCCTCCTACCTCCATCCTACCATCCTGTGCCCCACTTCCCTCTGACCTTATCCCACCCCGCCTGTGCCACTATCTTTACTTTCCTTGCTGGCCTTGTTATTCTACTTCCCTCATGTGGCACTATCTTGTTACCCAGAGCTAACCATTTATTTAACTCCTAGCCTTTGTGCACCTAGGTATACTTGATGTAAATATAATTGTCCAATTTTCTTCTCATGGATTATTCATGTGGTTAATGCATATTACTTTGTATATGCTTGTGTAATGTCCCTGTTGTTAATCAGGACCTCCTTGTAAATGAACCTGCTCAACATAGTTTTTTCTTGCCAATAAACTTGAACTTAATGCAACAGATTGTTAAAGAGGGTACTGCTTTAACGCAGTTAGGTATGGGAGAATGTGGAAGACATAATGGCAGCAAAGAATGAGATAACCGTCCAGTCCTGGAATGTGAAGGGTTTCTCTTCTCCAGTTAAAAGGAATGCCATCCTAACCACCCTCTGCAGAGCACATGTGCAGGTGGCTCTTTTGCAGCAGATCCACCTAACTCCAGTAGAGCATGGGAAGCAGAAGCGGGGCTGGGTTGGGTCGTGCTATTTCTCCTCCTACAGTTTGCACAGATGTAGGGCAGTGGTGTTGCTACACAAGAATCTTGCCTTCCAGGTTACTAAGACAGTGGTGGATTCTAGGCAGGGTTGATATGTATTTGTTGTAGGCCTGCTCCATGGTATGAAAATCACATTGGGGAGTATATATGCACTGGTAGTCCTGGACCCTACATTTTATCAGGAAGTCCTAGATGTTCTAGTGAAAGAGCAATTTGTAAATCTTATTATGGGAGGGGACTTCAATTGCACACCAGACTCGAAGATGGACCACTCGCTGGGCAAGGGGAGGAGGGACCCCTGCATATGGAAATAGAGGGAAGGGATTGCTGAGTTAAATCTGGCGGATGTGTGGAGAACTGCCAACCCCACAGGGAAGGAATTCACTTTCTACTCCAACCCCCACAAAACTTGGTCATGAATAGATCACATTTATGTGAGTATGGGATGGTATGTGAGGCTGGGGAGGGTAGGGCATGGCTCTATACAACTGTCAGACCATGCAGCAGTTACAGCCTCCTTTAAATTGAAAGGGGAGGAGGGGGATGCATCCTCAAGGAAGTTTCCCATGTACATGTTAGGGTCTTAGGAGTTTACGACATACATGTGGAGCAAATTAAATTCTATATGGAAACAAATTCACCCTCTGACCCATCCAAACAAATTTTGTGGGATTCAAGTAAAGCCTCCATGCAAGACACAATTATAAGTTATATGGCAAAATATAGGAAGGCTAAATTAGGGAAACAAGGAGACCTCCAAATGAGAATTAGGGAGCTGGAAAATAGGGCGGCAAGAGTAGAGGGGGAGAGGAGATGCTGTGTACCCTTGCAATGGCTAGAGAGGCACTTAATATTCTATTGTTGAGTGAGGCTAGAAAACAATTGTTTTATGTCAAGCATAGGATATATGAATGGGGCAACAAACATGGTCCCCTCCTGGTAAATTTAATCAAAGTTAGGAAGGGTCCGGCACACATAATGGGAATTAGGAATGCACAAGGACGGGTTGTCACAGGGTATAAAGAGATCAGAAGAGTATTTAAGGACTTCTATGAGAAGTTATACAGGGCTGAATGCAATGGGAAGGAGGACTGTATGAGGGAATTTCTGGAATAAGAGTACAATTCCATGGATATCGGAACAGCAGCAAAGGGCCTTAGGAAAGGAAATCACTAAAGAGAAGATTGGGATGGCAATAGGGAGCTTGAAATCTGGGAAAGCCACTGGGACTGATGGCCTACCGGCAGAATATTATAAAGTGATAAAGGAGGAAGCTTGAGATGCTTTATAGGAAATGTTCAGGGAAGCAAGGGAGAAGGGCACTTTACCCACAACATGTAGTAGGGTGGTCATTTGCCTGATTCCAAAACCGGGCAAAGAACTCAAAGACAGCACCTCATACCATTCCATTTCACTTCTCAATTGTGTTGCCAAAATATATGCCAAAATTTTGGCCACCAGATTGGAATCCTTCTTGCCGGAGCTGGTCCATCCAGACCAGACCAGTTTTGTTAGGGGCAGGCATTCATATCACAATAGAAGGAAGGTCCTTAATGTTGTTGGGTGCTCTTCTTGACTACATGGGAATGCATTGATGCTTTCCATGGATGCCAAGAAGGCATTCAACAGAATGGAGTGGACTTATCTCTTTGAGGTTCTGAATAGGTTTGGCCTAGGTGAAAACTATGTTAAAATGGTCAGTGCCCTCTATAGGAATCCTAAGACTTCGGTACTAGTGAATGGGACCCTCTCTGATCAGTTCTCTCTGCATAGAGGCACAAGACAGGGGTGCCCCCTATCACCATTGCTATTTGCACTGGCAGTAGAGCCCTTGGCCATAGCCATAAGGGACCATCAGAGAATGCGGGGGAGATGGGAAAGAGTGGACAACACCACAAGATCACGCTTTATGTAAATGATATGATCTTATATGTTACGGATCTTCCACAATCAATGCAAGCTTTACTGGAAATCATATCTCAATTTTCAAGCTTCTTGGGAGATAGACTTAACGTGGGGAAATCTGAGATTATGTTTTTAGGTCAGGGGAATGGAGAGGAGGAAAATACCTGGGGATTACGAAGGGCGAACTCCTCCTTTAGATATTTAGGTATTAAAATAGGGAAGAATCTGACCTCACTGTATAAACTGAATTACTCCCCCCTTCTGAAGGCAGTCATGGAGGAGTTATACAGATGGAAGGCACTGCCCATCTCATGGTTTGGTATCCTGCATCTGGAAGGGTGGGGGGTCGCTGGTGGGCAATGACAGCAATGGGTAGGGTGGTAGGCTGCAACAACTGCAGTGCACCAATTTTTCTAAAAATTGCCTGGAGTGTGGGAGGATGTTTAGTGTGCAACCACATAGAAAAACTTAGAAAGGAGATTGAGGGTCTGCAGGAGGAACTAAGACAGGTAAGGCAGATTGGGGGCGAGTTTAGCCCAATACTGGAGGGAGGAAGAAGGGGAGATGATGGAGGGCGATTTAAGCCAACAGTCGTGAGGAGAGGGTCAGAAGAAGGGAAGCAGAGACAAAGGGGCTCAGGCCAGGAAGAACAATTGCCGGGGAAACCAGGTCAGGAGACAAAAGACAAATGGAAGGAGGAGATAGGGACTTGTGAGGGGAGGCAAAGAAGTGGCAAAAGTCATGGAGTGGGAAGGAGAGAACAGCCTACTATGAAGAGAGAGGGAGCGGGCATTTGTGAAGGGCCTTCAGAAAATAGTTGTGCACTGCTAGAGAGGAAGAAGGTGGAGGAAGGAAATGATGAAATTAGAGGAGTAACTGATAAATGCCTGGACCAAACTGGTTTCCAGGTTTCAATGTTTTTATTGTTCAGCAATCAAGCCTTTACAAAATACTAAGTGCAGAAAATTATGTACAAAAAAGAGTGAAAAAAAAGAGAGAAAAAAAAATATTAACTCGAATATTACATTTAAAATTTTGACACATAAAAATCCATGAACAAATTAATTATCATAGGCAGAGAGATATTTTTCTTTGTGTTTCAACACCTGATAAAAAAAACTTGAAACCATCTTAGCCTCCTCCAGTGTCTGGGGGTGAAGAAGTATGAATAAAATATCATATTTTGCATTCACATATTTAATAAGGAAATCATTTAACAGATTAAACCGCAGGATTTTATATAAAGGGCACTGTACCGTAATATGATAAAGATCTTCTTGAAAACCCTTGTTACATCTGCAAAACTCCAAACCTAAATTGGGTGGAGTCATCTTATTAAAAAAAGCATATTTAGAACAGAAGATTCCCAGTCTTGCCCAAGTAATCATTTTTCTTTCTAACAGGGTCAACCCAAGAGTAAGATATTTCTGTATAAATACATCAATTTTATTTTGAGCTAACCATCTGGCCTGACGTTGAGCTCTGAGGAGCTCCATTTGCTTATCATAGGCAAGCCTAAGTATTTTCTTTTTGACATATTCCTTAAACACATAAGATATTGATATTGATTTCTCCCAATCTGTCCAAAGATGAAGCATATTAACACTGCCCAAAATACATTGAATATTTTTGACCCAAGGAGACCTAAAATTCTGTTTATGCCAAGATAATTTTTCTCTAAGGCATAGTAGAGGCATAATATTAGTCTGTTGATTAATAATTTTGACCCAGTAACTCATGAGACATATATCAATTATTGTAACAATAGGTACTCTACCCAATTCAGCTCTAGCTATAACAGTAGAAGTGGCAAGTGGAACCTGCAATAAAGATTTATAGTAGAGAGAAAGTGGGAGGACCACACTGGAGCGGGGGGAAGTTCTACTGGAACAATTGCAATAGGGGTAAAAGGGTGAAATAATGTGCAGGAGGAAGAAGGGGAGCTGGAAATTAGAGAGAGAGATGAATGGAAGAAAGCAGGGAGTAAAAGGGGTGGAATCTTAGTGCTGGGGGACTCAGTACTAAGAGGAGTTAAGTGGGGTAGCAAGGGGGAGAGGCATAGTCGCATTTGGGTGGAGGCAATGCCAGGAATGACAGCGGAAAGGGTGGGACAGTCTGTTCTGAAATATGCTAGAAGGGGTAGGGACAAGCCTCATTTAATTATACATCTTGGGACAAACGACCTGGCTGACAAGACAGTAGATACAGTCAGAGGAGGTTTGAGGAACTAGCACAATTATGTGAGGGGCAGGAAGATCAGTAACTTTTCAGAGATACTTCCTGTGCCAAAGGCAAGCACAACAAGAAAGCTGAGAATAGAGGAATTTAACGGATGGCTAAGAATCTGGTGTTGTGCTAAAGGGTATGGGCTGTTGGGGGGGTGGGGAAGGAGCTTGGAGGACAGTAGTCTCTATGCCAAGGACAGACTACACTTGAGTGAGGAGGGAAAGAAAGTGTTGAAACAGAGGAAGTTAGGAATTTAAACTAGGAGTGGGGTGTGGCAGTTGGGGAAGAGATATGCAGAGACCACAGGTTGGGAAACCATATGTGCTTACCCCCCATAACAGTGACAAAGAACAAATGGCAAGTACTGTTGGTGCTGCTAGGAAAGGAGGGCAGGATGGGGGGGAGGGTGAAGGTGGTTGCCCTTAATGCTAGGAGCCTTGGGAGAAAACTGCAGAGTTACAGGTTCTCATGGCAGAGGGAGAGGTGGACATTGCAGCCATCACGGAACATGGGCCACCAGTCACAATGACTGGGACCTGTTTGTACCAGGATACAGGTTATTTAGTAGGGACAGGGTGATTGGGAAAGGAGGGGTGCCACTATATGTGAAGGAAGGACTGAAGTGTGTAAGGGAGGAAGGAGGAGGGTGAATGCAGGTCACTTTGGATGCAAATCCAGGATCCAAGAATAGGATTCTTAGAATGGGAGTGGTGTACAGGCCACCATCTCAGACGGAGGAGTTAGACAGGGAACTAGCGGGACAGATCAGGAAGATCTGCGAGAAGGGTAGTGTGGTGATTGTGGGGGACTTCAACATGCTAGGAGTGGACTGGAGCACCCCAAAAACCAGGAACAGAAGGGAGCAGGTACTGCTAGATACCTTCCAGGACAGCTTCCTGCTGCAAATGGTCAGTGAACCAACCAGGTTAGGGAATACCCTTGACCTTGTGCTGGCAAATGGGGACTTTGTGAGAGAACTTACAGTGGAGGAGCCGCTGTCAGGGAGTGACCACCACTCAGTATGGCTCACATTAGATATGGGCAAGGAAGGAGTGGAATCTGGCACAATAGTGCTGGACTTCAGGAGGGCCGACTTTGGGAGGATGGGGAAGTGGTAAAAGGGTACCTGGCCAGAATTCAATCTAGTATGGACACTAACCAGAGGTGGGAGCTCATAAAACTGGGGATAGTGGAGGCAACCAAAACCTGTTGCAAAGCCCAGAGCAAGAAGGCTAGGGTTAAGAAACTGATCTGGTTGAGCAAGGAGGTCATGGAAAAGTTAAGGAGGAAAAGAGCTGCCTTTAGGAAGTACAAGAAAACAGGGAGGGAGGGGGGAGGACAGGGAGGAGTACTTGACAGAATTGAAGGAGGTGACAAGGGCAGTAAGGGGAGCCAAAGCATCTATGGAACTCAGGCTGGCACAAGGCATTAAGAAGGGGGAGAAGGACTTCTTTAAGTACATCAGGGAGAAAAGGAGCTGTAAGGACCACATAGTAAGGATTAGGAAGGAGGGGGTTGGGTGGAAGCAGGGTGCGATAAGGTGGAAGCGCTAAATGAGTACTTCTGCTCAGTATTTACTAAAGAGAAGAGGTGGGTGACACCCAAGGAGGGAGAAATCTCAGAAGCAGGGTGGGAAGTGGTGACAGATGTGGAAATCACGGAGAGCAGAGTTTGAGAGGGTTTGAAGGCACTGAGGGTGGACAAGGCACCAGGCCTAGATGGCATCCACCCCAGGGTACTGAAGGAGCTGGCAGAGGTCCTTGCAGGACCTTTGGCAGACCTATTTAATGCCTCACTACATTTGGTTTGTGTACCTCAGGACTGGAGGATGGCTCATTTGGTGCCCCTCCACAAGAGTGGCCCCAAGGATGAACCGGGAAACTACAGACCAGTGAGCCTCACATCCATCGTGGGTAAGCTAATGGAGACTATCCTGAAGGAGAGGCTGGTAGCCCTCCTAGAGGCCAAAGGACTACAGGACAGTAGACAGCATGGCTTCATATGTGGCAGATCCTGCCAAACCAACCTGGTCGAGTTCTATGACTGGGTAACTAGGCAACTGGACAGGGGCCATGCAGTGGATGTCCTGTATCTGGAGTTCAGTAAGGCATTCGACTCAGTGCCACATGGAAGTCTGGGAAAGAAGTTAGTAGGCACAGGGGTGGGTGCAAGTTTGTGAGATGGGTAGAACTGGCTGCAGAAGGCAACAGAGGGTGGTGGTGGGTGGGGAGCTGTCACCCCAAGGGCAGTGACGAGCGTGTTCCACAGGACCCGTGTTGGGACCAGTGTTGTTTGGGATATTCATTGCAGACATATCATGGGACATCAAGAGCAAAGATCAGTCTGTTTGCTGATGATACCAAGGTAGGCGGTGGTGGATGACCTAGGGGGATGGCAAGGGTTGCAGGGTGATCTGGCAAAGCTTGAAACCTGGTCAGACACCAGGCAACTGGGCTTTAATGACAAAAAGTGCAAGGTGCTGTATTTTGGGATGAAGAACCCTAGGAAGAGTTACCAGCTAGGAGAAATGCAGCTAGCCCAGACAGAGGAGGAGATGGATCTGGGCGTGCTCATTACAGGGTCAATGAACAACTTGGCACAATATAGGAAGGCAGCTGCAAAGGCCAACAAAATGCTGGGTTGTATTGCAAGGGGTATATCCTTGAGGAGGGAGGAGGTTATTCTGCCACTGTATAGGTCATTACTTAGACCACACCTGGAGTACTGCGTGCAGTACTGGCATCTGTATCTGAAAAGGGACACTAAGTTACTGGAGGGGGTGCAGCACAGAGCGACAAAGATGATCAAGGGGCTGGGGGACTTATCATATGAGAGGAGGTTGAAGGGGAGTTGAACATGTATTCACTGGAGGAGAGGGAGACAGGGTGACATGATTGAAACCTTTAAATACATGAAAGGAATAAACAAGGCGGGTACAGAGGGCTGTTCAAAGTAAGGGAGGGAGGGCCACCAGCGCCATGGAGAGGAGACTGGAGCGAGGAAGGTTCAGGAGGGAGGTGAGGAGACACTTTTACAGAGAGGTGGTGGCTGGGTGGAATACGCTACCTGCTGAAGTGGCATGCAGTAGAACAGTGGACTGCTTCAAACGAGGATGGGACAGGAGAGGGGGAGGGTTAATGAAGGAGAAGGGTGGAAGGGAGGGCAGCTGCAGAATAAGGGGTGCTAGCTGCATATTCGAGCAGACTTGATAGACCCCAGGCCTTTATCTGCGGCAAACTGAGATGATCTGATGGATGGAATGCATACTTTAATAAAAATGAATGCCGTGCCCAGGATTCTCTACCCCCTGCAGATGCTGCCAATGAGTCTAACAGAGAGGGATAGCAAGCATTTCGAAAAGGCATGCTCCAGCTTCATATGGCAGGGTTAGAGGTAGGTAGGAGTAGGAGTAGAAGTGGGCTGAACCATCCGAATGTGAGAACCAACTTTCTGGCTGCACAGATTTGTGTGCTTAAGGACTGGGTATATAGGGGTACAGAGGCTAGTTGGTTAGATTTAGAAGAGGCAGACTATGAAGGACGCCTGTCGGCATACCTGGCTGAGGGAGGTAGGAAAGCATATAATGCTAAAGAATGTGCTAACATCCTGGTGGGAGGAGTACGAGACAGCTGGGGACAAATGAAGGAAAGAGTCGGGCTTCAAGGAGAAGAATCGTACCTGCTACCATGGGTGGGGAATCCATTCTTTTTTACCAGGAATGGATGACCCAGCATTTTGGGACTGGGAGAGGTGTGGGATTCTATGCCTCAATGATCATCACAGAGCAAGGGGCAGTGTGTATGCTTTTGGAGACCTAAAGGAAAGGCTTACATTACCAAACACACACATTTATTCAGATACTTTCAAGCTAGAAAATATATCCAGGAGATAGAAAAACAGAAGGAGCTAGAATCTCAGATGTAGAAGGTTGAGGTGTTAATACAGCAAGCCAAGCATGATTCTAAAGGGATGATTAGAAAAGCTTCCCAGGCCTTGAGAATTCAACTGCCTGACAGATCTCATAAAACTAATTGTTTGTGGGAAAGAGATTTGGGTTTAGTATTGTCAGAGGATTATTGGACCATGATAGGAGCCATGCACCAGAGTCTGTTAATATGTAATAAATATGAAGAAGCGGCACACAAATTTATACATAGGCTCTACTGTCCCCCAGTGGCAGTGAACAAATATAACCCGAATGTCCCTGCAGTGTGTGGCAGATGTGATGCTGCCTTGGGTACATGCTTACACCCGTTTTGGTCTTGCCCAGTACTTAAAACATTTTGGGGTGGGGTGGCACAGGAAATCTCTGTCATGAGAGGTCAAGGAATGCTGGTGTTGCCAGTCACAATGCTTTTCTGTATAGAGGATCTGGATGCGGAAGATTGGTCTCCCTTTGAGAGGTGGATACGGATCCTCTTGGCAGTGACACACCAGTGTATTCTGAATATGTGGGTTTCTGGAGACAGACCTTCTGTGGCGCAGTGGAGGAATTTGGCACTGGGAGCTCTGTCTCTTGAAAGGCTGTCTTACTCAGCCCAAGGGAGAGGGGAGGCCTTCCTAGGATTGTTAGAACCATTTTTGGAGGCCTTTAACCCCATAGAAGTGGCCTTGATCCATCAAGGCCCATAATAGTGGGAGGTAATTGCCCCAATATGGGGATATGTATTTATTGGGGGGGATAGGATAGGCCTAATGAGGATGATGTTGATGGAGGCTCCATGCCCAGCAGGACAAATTAACATACTAACATACTATTTGTCGGCAGAATAGGTCTTACGATCTGTCAGGTCTGCTTGTACCTCAGAATCCCATTTGGGTACCGAGGCCTTCCCCTAGCATTGCCTTTCTGTTTCTCCTGTTTACCATCCTGACCCCCCCAGGCTGCCCCCTTCCCCCACTTCTTCCTCATTTTGTACCTGTCCCACCCTCTCTTGAAACCCTCCACTGTAGAGGCCAGCACCAGCTCCCCAGGCAGCGCATTTCAGGGTTCCACCACCTTCTCAGTGAAGTACCTCCTCCTCTTTTCCCCCCATCCTTCCTCCTTCTTCCAACTTCAAACCATGCCCTCTGGTGATACCCCCATCCTTTAATCTAAAGATTCCCTCCCTGTCTACCCTATTTATTCCCCTGAGATACTTGAAGACCTCAAGTTATAACCCCTCAGTCCCTCTGCACCTCCAATGAGAACAGGCCATGCTCCTCCAGTCTCTCCGCATATGTCAAATCCCCCAGTCCCTGTATCATCTTGGTTGCTTTCCTCTGTACCTTTTCCAGGAGCTGTCTGTCCCTCCTTAGGTGCGGCCACCAGAACTGCACACAATACTCAAGGTGTGGTCTAACCTGGCCATTGTACAGTTGCAGAATCAGTTCCTCACACCTTGAGGTGACCCCTCTTGCAATGCAGCCCAACATCCTATTTGCTTTGACTGCCACCCTCCTGCACTGCTCATAGTGATTCATACTTGCATCCACCAGCGTCCCTAGGTCTTTTTCCCCTGCCATGGCCATCAACTTCTCACCTCCCAGGGTGTATTCATGTTTGGGGTTTCCCCTTCCCAGATGTAACACCTTGCACTTGGGGGGGTTAAACTTTAATTTCCAGGTGTGAGCCCACCTTTCCAGGGTCTCCAGGTCCTCTTGCAGAGCCACCCTCCCCTCCTCTCCCTTGATCACTGTCCCCAGCTTGAAGTCATCAGCAAAGAGACTCATCTCACACCCTATACCCTCCCTGATATCGCAGATGTATGCGTTAAACAAGACTGGCCCCAGGACCAAGCCTTGTGGTACCCCACTATTGACCCTTCTAGGTGTTGAGATCTCCCCACTGACCACTACTCTCTGGGTGTGCTCAGCCAGCCAGTTTCCTACCCATCTGATCATCAAGGGGCCTACTCCCCCTCAATTTCTCCAATAGGCCTTTGTGTGGGACCGAGTCAAATGCCTTGCTGAAGTCCAAGAATAGTACGTCCACAAACTTTCCCCTGTCCAGTTCCGATGTTACCCATTCATAGAACTCCACAAGGTTAGTTTGACATGATCTGCTGGGCACAAATCCATGTTGACGACTGTCCTGACATCCTGCCTCCTCCAAGAACTCCTCCAATCGTTCCTTCAGTATACTGTCCATTATTTTGCCCACCACTGACATCAGGCTGACAGGGCTATAGTTACTCATCACTTCCCTTAGGTATCAATGCTATAAGAACTTGCACATGAAACATAGCATAAAATGAATCAGTAATCAGACCAGTCAATTGAGTTTTATATACACTGGATGGATGGAACCTTCTGTTTTAATTTATTTGACTTTTCGTGGTTGATATAGTCATCACAGTTATTAAAGTTCTGTATCTTATTTTACTGCTATTGTATGAACTGTATACAGATAAGATGGAATGTAAAGGCACTGTTCTTCTGTT
This sequence comes from Neoceratodus forsteri, assembly GCA_016271365.2. Classification (NCBI taxonomy): domain Eukaryota; kingdom Metazoa; phylum Chordata; order Ceratodontiformes; family Ceratodontidae; genus Neoceratodus; species Neoceratodus forsteri. The sequence continues at coordinate 471,753,162 of CM057457.1, read as the reverse complement.
TGTGTCTTTTCAAGTAAGAGAAAACTTAATAAAAAGATTATGCAAAAAAAAAAAAAAAAATACCATCAGTTGAGGAGCTAGTAGATCCAAAACAGGCAGACGGTAAAATAATAAAAATTTTAAGTAGTAGTTGTAACGTTTTATTTTTGAAGTGTTTTTCTTTTTCACCTTGCTCATCAGAAAGCCTTCTATGTGATAACATTGTTACTAGATGTGTGGTTAGCTCTCATCTTGGCAGCTGACATATCTAGCTCCACTGCCCCACACTACATCATCAGCATTGTGATCTCAGTGACAGTGACATCACAAGTGAATGGCCTGGCAGTCACTCGCTTACTGTTCCTAAGTAGCAGTGATGTCACCGTCAGTGAGGTCACGATCCTGATGATGTAATATAGGACAGTAGAGGAAGACATCAGGGGGTAATTATTTACTGAGAGGGTGGTGGGGCCATGGAATTGACTGCCAGAATGGGTGGTGGGGGTTGATACTGTGGACAATTTCGAAAGAGCTTGGGATACATACAGCTGCCTAGCCCTCAGGGGGCAGGCGGAGAATGGAGGGTGGAGGTCTTCCTGGGGGGGGGGGTTGCAGACTGGATGGGCTGTGGGGTCCTTTTGTACTGACAGATTTTTATGATTCTATGAAGATATGTCAGCTGCCAGGCTAAGAGCTGTTCCACACATCACACCTACGAACATCAGATAAACAATCTTCTAATTAAACAAAAGGAAAAGAAAAAGTACCTCCGATATGATGTCAGTAACGTGCAGAGCGGCTGTGCTGATGAGGATCTCCCTGAGCTAAGTGATATTTGCCTGATTATCATATTTGTAATCATTTTTCTTTCAAATCAGTTGTGGTGTTTGTAAAAAAGGACAATGCTGTCTCTAAGCAGGTGTCAAATAATTATCTGATAGATGATGACTGGGAGTCAGGACAGTTATCCCATTTATTTTGTGATTTGTTAAATCTGATGTTGTTTGTTTCATTGCTGTATTTTAACAGTTTCTGTCAGTGCCTTTTGTGGTGTCTGGTTTTGAGGACCTAGGTGTCGTTTCTGGACATTTTGCTGCTCTGGTGTTTATTTTTTTTTTTATTTTTATTTTTTGGTAAACATAAGTTTTTCGTGATGTATGCCTAATGCTAAGTAGTACGTCAGATTTTACTGAGTTTTCTCTGACTTTTTAATTGTCATTTCTTAAGTTTGCTGATCTATTGTGGCTTGTGCATGGTGTACTACTGTGATTCTTGTCTGTTGAATAAGGAGCTCTCTGTGCTGTTAACTTCTACTGAAGTTTCTTTATTTAGCTTTCTTATTGTTTTTCTTTGGTTTGTTTCTGTGAGACAGCATCATAAGTGAATTTTTAGCCAGCTACTGACTTTTGCTAAGAGGAAATGTTCCAGCATTGTGTTCTGGTTCTGTGATGGAATCCAAAGTATTTTTTTTGTTTCAATTACATTTTATTGAAATACTGTTATAACAAAAAGAAACATCAGTTACATACATCTTTCAGAGACCACAAAGAAACATCAGATAATGAATGTTCAACACAAGCATTTCCTAAATACCTGAACTAGTACTAAACAGTACTGTACTATGAATATCTTAATGCCATGCATTTGAAAGAGGTACTACAAAACACAATCTACATATCTGAAAAATGAGATTATTGAGGCATATTCACACACTGGGTTAGTAAGGATAAAGAAACTGCCTATATTTCCCCTGATGGTCGTAAAGCAAAAAAATCACAATTAGAACAGATGGAATGCATAAAGAAGAGAAGAGAAGAAAGCTAGAAAAGGGAGTAGAGATAACACAGGATGGTTATAGACATAATAAAAGTGTGATCGGCACAACAGGGAAGAACATCTCATATAAAAATTACATCTTAGAGGCACTATCACTCAAAGGTAGGGGACCCGTTGTATTTTATAGCCCATTTAGAGTTGTGTCCACATAACCACAAACAACCTTGTATAATGCAGCCCAACTGTTGAAGAACTGGTGGCCTTCATAGAATCATAGAATCTGCCAGCAGAAAAGGACCATACAGCCCATCAAGTCTGCCCCAAAACAATAATACCCACCTCTCCCTTCCTTTTAACCCCCTTCCCCTGCCCACTCTCTCTATCCCTGCTTAGCCCCATGTAGCTATCCCATGCCCATTTGAATCTATCCACTGTACCACCTCCACTACCCATTTTGGCAACCTTTTCCATGGCTCCACCGCCCTTTGTGAGAAGTAACTCCCCCGACATCACCCCAATGTTTGTTCCCCTCCAGCTTGAGTGCATGACCCATGGTGGTTTTGTTTTCGCTTAGTCTGAAGATGCTAGTCCCATTGACCTTGTCTATTCCTTTCATGTATTTGAAAGTTTCCACCATGCCCCCCAATCCCTTCTCATCTCCAGTGTGTACAAACCAAGCTCTGTCAACCTCTCCTCATAAGGTCTGTCACTCAGGCCCTGGATCATTTTAGTCACCCTTCTCTGAACCCTCTCTAGCCTATCCTTGTCTCCTCATAAGTGGGGCCTCCATAATTATACTTCATACTCCAGCTGTGGTCTAACCAGTGTCTTATACAGTGGCATGATAACCTCCTTCCTCCTACTTGTGAAACCCTTCCTAAAGAACACCAACATTTCTGTTGCCTTTCCTGCTGCCCTTTCACACTGGTTTCTAACCCTTAATGTGCCCGTAATCCAAATAGCCAGGTCCTTCCAGAGCAAGCTGTGACCTGCAGTGGCTCATCCCCTAGGCAGAAATTTGCCCTTGGATTATTTCACACTATGTGCATTATTTTGCGCTTTTTTGTATTAAATTCCAATTGCCACTTTTCCTCCCACTCCTCCAGCCTGGGTAGGTCTTCCCTCATTTTCTCCACCCCCCCCAGCACATCAGCCCTGTTATAGACTTTCATGTCAACTGTGAACAGGCATGCTTTTCCATTCAGTCCTTCTATTAAATCCCCCACATACACGTTGAATAATGCTGGACCCAGCACCGATCTCTGTGGTACCCCACTCTTCACCACTAGTTACCTAGAGTGCTTTCTATTTACTACCATTCTCTGAGTCCTTCCTCCCAGCCAATCCTCCAACCACTTTGTAAGCTTTGCCCCCACTCCCAAACTGGCTAACTTGTTTACCAACCTTCTGTGGGGGACGGAATTGAACACCTTCCTGAAATCCAGGTAGGCCACATCCACTACCCCCCCTCTTGATTGTACACCTTTGTTGCACCCTCGAAGAATTCTACCAGGTTGGTTTGACAAGACCTACACCTGTGAACCCATGTTGGTGGTCATCATTTAGCCCGTCCTCCTCTAGGTGTCTTACCAGTCTCTCCTTTATGAAGGTTTCCATCAGCTTGCCTACCATGGAGGTGAGGCTGACTGGGTAGTAGTTTTCAGGGTCTTCTTCCCTCCCCCCTTGTAAAGCAGCACCACTTCTGCCTCTTCCAGTCCCCTGGGACCCTCTCTATGTTGAATGATAGATTAAACAGCTTGGCAAAAGGTCTTGCTAGCTCTCCCACATCTCCCTGAGAACTCTTGAGCGTACCTGATCTGGCTCATAGCCATTTCAGTTTTTTACTCAGCTCCTCCATCGCCCTTACCTCAGTGAAGGGACTTGTGTTTGCCTTCTTGCCCTTTGTACCCCTTTTCCTGAATACTGGCCCACCACCAGTTTTCTGCTGTGAATACTGATGCAAAGTATTCATTGTGTAGGGCTGTCTTTTCCTCATCCCCTTCAACTATTTTACCCCCCTCGTCTCTAAGTCTTGGGATCCCTTGCCTACTTTTCCTCTTGTCACTAATATACCTAAAGAATCTTTTGTCTCCCCTTTTCACTTCTCAAGCTAGTTTCTCCTCCGTGCTTGCTTTTGACCTCCTTATTCTTTAACTCGCTGCCCTAAGCTTTCCTTGATAGATCGCCCTTTCTTCCACCCCCATGACATTTTGTAGGCCTTGAATGACATTTTTTCTCCCTGATTGCCTCCCTAACTCATACTCTAAATCATAGGGGCTTTCTTCCCCTTTTGCCTTTGCTAATTTTTCAGATGCACTGGTCCATGGCTTTCAGGATTCCTCCCTTTATTACCCCACACAGCTGCTCTACCTCCTCTAGGTGGTAGATCTCTGCCATTTCCCTCCTTAGAATGCTCCTCATCCTCCCAAAGTTTGCCCTCCTGAAGTCAAGTACCTTGGTGGATGATCTGCCCAATTTTGGCCCTGCCCCGAAGGAAAACCTGACCATGCAGTGGTCACTGTCTCCCAAGTTCTCCCCAACCTCTGCCTCCCCCATGTTGTCCCTGTTGGTCAATATAACATTGAGTGTTGTCCCCCGGTAGGTTCTGTGACCAGCTGGTTTAGGAGTGCATCTTGCAAGGCTTCTAACAAGTTTCCACTTTTTTCTGATGTGGCCGAGGTGGTATGCCAATCCACATCTGGCAGGTTTAGATCCCCAATGACTAGGATCGCTCCCTTTTTGGTTTTCTCCTGTATGGCTCTGACCATCTCCATATCCACTTCCTCACCCTGGTGAGGTGGTTTGTAGACCACCCCTACCCTTATTGCCCCACCCCCTTTTCTGCCCAGGGTAACCCAAAGGATCTCAGCCAATCCCCTTTTCTCCATACCTTCCTCTCCCACTGTCCCCTCTCTCATGTACAGGACAACCCACCCTCCCTTTTCCCCCTGCCTATCCCTCCTAAAAAGACTGTACCCTGGTAGCTCCACCTCCCAGCTATGGCTCTCTGTCCACTACATTTCTGTTATTGTGATTAAGTCCATGCCTTTGACTCCCACCACTGCCTCTAAGTCTGCCATCTTATTTCCTAGGTTCCTGGCATTTGCTAGTATCCCTTTCTTGATAATGCATACAAAGGGCCAGTTTTTTTGTGCTCAGTCTTGCTGCCAGTACTATTCTTTTCATTTATTTTAATGTTGTATTGGTTATAAGTTTACTTTAAGGAGTGCTTACTCTCTTTTTTTTTTTTGTATTTCCATTTAAGCTCCATGGCCAGCCCCCCATCTATTCAATTCAATTCAATTCAACTTTATTTATATAGCACCTTTTAAATCCAAGGCGCTGTACAGAAACATTACAAATTAATAAAATCCAAACATTTAAAAGTCAGCCACAACTAACTAGAGTATGCTAAATTAAATAAATATGTTTTCAAAGCAACCTTAAAACTATCGATGGCTGGACATTCTGTCAACCAACGAGGTAGAGAATTCCACAGGGTCAGTGCTGAAAAAGCAAAGGCACGAGATCCTGATGACTTTAATCGAACCCTGGGAATCTCCAGCAATCCCTTGTTGGCAGAACGGAAAGGACAGAGGGGGCAATAGGGAATCAGGAGATCTTTCAGGTAACCGGGTCCCTGGTCATATAGAGCTTTAAAGATTAGTAAACCAACCTTAATGGTTATCCGCCACCAAACAGGCAGCCAGTGCAGTTCGCGGAGCACAGGCGTAATATGACTGGTTCTAGAAGTCCCAGTCAAAAGCCTGGCTACAGCATTCTGCACCAGCTGGAGACGGCAGATATCAACCCCTGGTAGCCCTAGGTAGAGGGAATTGCAGTAGTCCAGACGAGTAGTAACAAAGGCGTGGACCAATGTTGGAAGATTCCCCAGAGGAACCAGATGTTTCACCGTTTCACCCTGGCAATATTCCTCAGATGGTAAAAAGAGGATTTGACAACAGCTGACACCTGAGATTTCAGGGTCAGACCATCATCAAAAATAACTCCCAGATTCCGCACCTGTTCAGAGGCAGAGAGCGGTACACCACCAAGTAATAAACCTGATGGTTGTCCATCTCCCAACCCCACCCCCGGATGACCTAGATCCACAACCAATACCTCAGTCTTACCTGAATTGAGTCTCAGCCAGCTCAAACTCATCCAAAGTCTGATCTCCGCAAGGCAGTTGTTAAGTACAGAGAGTGCATCACCCTGGCTGGGGAGAAAGGACAGATACAGCTGAGTATCATCTGCATAGCAGTGAAAACCCAGACTGTATCGCCTGATGATTTCTCCCAATGGCAGCATATAGACTGCAAACAACATGGGAGCTAGAATGGAGCCTTGTGGTACCCCACAAGGCAGGGAGTGAGTGCCAGAGGAATAAATTCTGGTGACAACTCTCTGAGACCTGTCCGTGAGGTAAGAATGAAACCATTTGAGGACTGTACCAGACAGCCCACAAAAGACCCACAGGTGCTCCAATAGCACTCCATGGTCTACAGTGTCAAATGCAGCAGAGAGATCGAGAAGGACCAGAATGGTAGGCGCCTTTCGATCTCTAGCCATAAAGAGGTCACTCAATACCCGGACAAGAGCAGTTTCTGTACTATGCCTTTTCCTGAAGCCAGACTGGAGAGTATCATAGACATTGGGAGTTATAAGCAGGGCCCCTACTTTTCTGCGGCACAGTGGGACCAAGTTCTGTGGCAAGGCTACCATTTGCTGCAGAACTTCTGCGGCGGTGGTTTGTAATTTCTACGGAAGTTCTGCGGCACTAACAAACTACCACATCACAGTGACAGCTTGTCATCCTGACTTCACTGTCATGGCAGTTTTTATAGCAATCGGGATGGTAGAAAGCACAGTAACACTAGTTCAAAAAATAACAGAACTATAAAAATGATTTTATGCCTAAAAAAGCAAAACAAATGTCTCTCCCCTAAGGTCCTAGCCTGTTAAATAAATGACATATGCAGAGGGGATCTTATGTGATAAACAAGGTATTTCTATATGCATGCTATCTATCCCACTAATGAGGTTTCCACTTGTCTATCACTTATATATTTGTATGTGCTTTCTACACCACTCCTGAGGTTCCCACTGTGTATCACTTACATATTTATATGCAATCTGTAACATACATACAAGTGTGTGTGTGTGTGTGTGTGTGTGTGTGTGTGTGTGTGTGGTGAGAGAGAGAGAGACTGAGATACTGTATGTGTGTGTATATATATATATTTTTTTTTAATTTCCATGCAATTGCATCCTCATTCATACAGGTCCCATTAGAAATGAAATAGAGGAGTTATTGCAAAACTGATTTTTGATGTCAACCTGCTTTTCCTGACACACTGCGTAACACTATCAGGCCACGACATGCATGTGAACCAATTGTGAGATAGAGGTCTCCAGATCAGTACAATGTGTCCACCATGTGACAGAACACTGCGCTATATCTTCCTAGGCTCCAAGCAATGATGTGTTCCACCAATCCTTGTGCTGCCCAGCCAGCTCCCAGAGCTAATCTCTGAACCTGAGTTGCTGGCACGGAAACACAGCATGCTACCCTCTGTCCCAGCAGCTGTCCCTGCATACAACATTTCTCCATAACTTTTAGGTGATTCTATCAACCAATGGCAATATGTAATCAATAACCCTGGCAAAAAAGTGTACAGTGCAATTATTTATTTAACAGGTCTATTCTTTCAACAGGTCTACATATTATTATATTCCACTTTTCTGTCACAATTACTTTATTTTTCTTAAAAAATGACAGTTAAATTCATTTTACTAGTTATTCATTTCAGATGGCATCTCTATACCTTAAAGGCACAAATAGGTTTGTACAAAGTGAGGTATAAACTTAACAGGTCTGTACTATTGAAAAGATTTTGTTTAAGTTGGCACTAGTACAATAATGTAAGACTGAAAATTATATTAGGCTGTAGTGCAGGTTGAGCAAATATCACCATGCATGATGTGCAGTACCACTGTCTCTGGAAGTGGGAGCTGTGGTAGATAAGTGACTGTTCATTTCTGTTGCAGACTGCAGCCATTTCATTAGCTAATGTATGATGTTATAGCAATGATAACATCACATTCTGAGCATATAGGGGGTTAGGATATAAAAAGAAGGGGAAGGGAAACAGATTCTTTGGAAAAACAGAAATATTAATAGAAAATGAACAAGAAGAGTGAATTCTGCGGCACCGCAGAAGTTCTGTGGTAGATTGCAAGTTCTGCACAAAATTATGCGGCCACAGAATTCTAGGGGCCTTGGTTATAAGATGATCATCCAACTGCAACGCAACTGCCTTTTCAATAACCTGCCAACAAATGGCAGGTTAGAGATAGGCCGGTAGTTAGCTAGACAATATGGATCCAAGGAGGATTTTTTAAGGAGTGGTCAAACTACTGCCTCCTTAAGGGGGTCTGGAAAGACCCCCCTCTCCAAAGACTTCCAGACAATGTCAGCAAGGATTAGGTAGATAACTTCTACACATCCTACTAAAAGAGGTGTAGGGCCCGGATCCAAACTACAACTAGTTGGTCGCATTGTTTGGATGATCCTCACAATGTCCCCGAATTCTGGCCGGCGAAAATCTAACCAGACAGACCGAGGACAAGTCACTTCTAGTCGACCACCGCAATCCCCATGGAAGGGGTGGGACCGATGCCGGACCTGATGCTGGCAACCTTATCCGCAAAAAAAACTAGCAAACTCCTCGCATCTTAGCTGAGAAAAGGCTTCTCTGGGCTGAAGACAGACTGGATTGCACAATCTGTCCATGGTCTGGAAAAGCTGAGCCGGTCGATTTTGTGCAGCAGAAATCTCTCTGGACAGGAATTCTGCCTTCTTAGGAGTGATTTCTGATTGATAGCTATCATAATGTGCCATCAACCTAAGCCTGTCAGCATCAAGGCCTGACTTCCGCCAGGCTCTCTCCAGCCTTCAGCCAACTTGCCTTAACTCCTTCAAGGAGCCATCAAACCATGGGCTCCTTGGATGGAGGGTGAGAGGCTGAACACGAACAGGAACAATTTTGTCCAGAGCATCTCCCACAGCCTTATTATAGGCTAATACAAGATCATCTGGACTCATGCATTCACCCGACAAGCTCAATAGGTCCAGTACCACCGTTAGGTCATTGGAATAAACACCCCTTAAATGGCGGTACTGAACCATCTCCGTAGGGGCAGACCTATTGGAGGGGCCCTGAGACTGAACCTTATGGTGTAATGGTTAGATCAACTGACAGATTCCACCCCCAAATCAGTGATCTCCATACCCAAAAGAAAGACCAGATCCAATGAACGACCCCCTATATGGGTCGAGGAGGTAACTACCTATGTCAGACCCAGCGTATTCATCAGCTGGAGGAGATTTTGATCAAAGTGAGAGAGTTAATCATCGACCCAGCTATTAAAGTCCCCCAGAACTATCAGTCTGGGAAATCTCAACACCAGGTTGACTATGAAGTCTGCTATCTCCTGCAAGAATTCTCCACCATCACCTGGTGGACGGTAGACGAGGAGAATCCCGCAGCCTACACCCTCTCTCAGGATATATTCAAAGGATCTGGTGTTTCCCAATGGCACAGCCACAAGGCTCAGCTCAGACTTAAACATAATGGCCACACCTCTGCCCCTATGATCCAGCCTTGGACGGTGTATCACCGAGAACCCAGCTGGAGTTGCCGAGGCCAATATAGGGCCTGGATTTTCATCCAGCCAGGTCTCAGTGATGCAAGCTAGATCAGATGATCCAACAAGATCAGCAATAATAGCTGTTTTGTTCTTAATTGATCTGGCATTGCATAGCACCACCAAGGTGGGATGAGCTGTCGGGGAAGACCTCGGCACATGTCCAATTACATCGGAACCCTTGGGTATGGGGACAAGACAAGAGTAACCTCTATCCTGACCCCATGTCACCCCAGGGTGTCTCCTGGACCCCAAAACCCCAATCCACCCTCCCCTTTCCTGTTCCCCACCAGGCCCAGCTCTCCACCTTCGCCCACGCTTCCTCAGGATGGCCAACGCATGACACCTAAAATAGGTGTCGGATGACAATGGTGGACATTCAAAAGGATGTAATTCCCTGAGACTGGTGGGGGAATAATGCACAACTGTCACTACACGTTTCCAACACATTTTAATTAATCAGATCAACTATAAAGAAAACAAAAAATAAAACAAGAATTAAACCTATAAATATCAAAGCCATGAATAAAAAACACTCTCCACTCTCTCTCACAGAGGGGGAGCAGAATAAAACAAGCAATATTATAAATTTAAAAAGGAAAAAAAAGAAGAAAAAATATAAAATAAAACCCCACCCAAAATATACAAATTAAACCCCAACCCAAAAGTAACCCCAAATAACAAAAAATATAATAACAAGTTAAGCATCAAATTGTCCAAAAGGACACGATGCCCAATGTCTTCAAATGCTGCTGGATACTAAACCCGGGCTGAAACTAAAATAACTGACAGAAAATAAACAAAGTCTGTATTATGGAATTCAATGCAGCACCTCTCACGTGCATGCAATCCAACAAATCACCAGTATGTCAAACATTTAAAAAGATTGTGTACTCCCCCAATACCACTTCTCACATGGTGGGGGACCATTTATAAGTAAATCCATAAATTAATCCATAACTGTTTAAAGAAAAATAAATGTACACCACACTCTCACCACCCCTATATCCAGAAGCAGGGCAAGGGAAAAGCAAGTCAGTTTCTCCAGCAATACCAAGTTAGATCCAGTCATACAACAGGAATCCAAGTTGAATCCAAGCAGGAAGGGTTGGATGATATTCGACATGGTCCTTTGCCAACAAATCCTCGCAATTCGATCTCAAAAAATCCAAGAATACTCAAGACAGGCAAATAGCTCCAAGGGAACAGTCACAGGTAGGCAAACAAACCCCTTCTCTAACAGAAGCCAAATTCCCCCAGCCGATTGACGACCAGCAGCTACAGATGCCTCAGCAATCAGCTCAGTGGCTGACCCCTAAGGCAGCTTAGGAGAAGCCTCAGTTTCCCCCCAGCTCCCTAGGGAACAAACAAGGTGGCTCCTGCCCGGTCAAGGACCGAAACGGTGGCCGTAGTTCCCTCAGCTCCTGGAGACACAGATAGATCTTCTCCCAACAGTATTTGCCACAGCGAGCCCTGCTTGAGCCCGCTAATTGAAGCGAACTCCTTCCCTTCTTATGACTTCTTCCAATGAAACTCAACAAACAGATCCACAACTCCACAGGTCTTGACGAGATGGTGAGAATCAATAAAAATCCAAATCAGGTCAGTCAAGCAAATCTACATCGAAACTCTTAGTCTTCAGCTATATTTGCATGACGCTAAAACTAGAGTGAACAGTTTGTGTAGTCAGCTCTTAGTTCCAGCGGGTAACGATGTCAAATATTGAGTATCCAGATAGCGTAGTAAGCGCAATTAACAAACAAATCAGATGATAAAACTGCTAAACTTTAACTTGTTAAATCTTAAAACTTAAAATTAATTAAAGTCCATAACTCTTAGTAGCCCTCAGTGGCTGATCCAACGTGGCCGCCATCTTGCTTCTGACCCCGGTGTCAGATGGACCCTACTGAACAACAGTGGACAGATCTGACCTACCTCCCAGCCCTGTCAACTGGAATAGCTGGCTCTTACCTTGTGCCTAGCCCGGGAGCGGAGCCTATGAGGAGTCAGTCATCATACTGCTGCTGGCTTTATCTTCCTCCATTTTTTTTCACCCAGGGGCCTACACCCCCAGTCACAACCTCTTTCCCCTACCCCATGGCCTAGTGCCTGGCACCCTCTGAGCCTGTGCCATGCCTAGCCTCCACCAGGGGCCGCCACTGGTCGAGGAATGGCACATCACCTCCCCAGAGTGGAGATCCTGCCTATTGGCAGCTCTATCCAGCTCCATCCCCCCCGCTGCCATTCTCTGATGACCCAGGCTTACTCCCGAACCCTGGTCACTGGCATGCCGTGAGGTAAGGCATCCAGCGCCTCAACCTTCAGCACCACTGGGCCAACACAAGGAGTGCTTACACTAATGTGCTGTTACCCTTTATAATCTCAGCCCATGGGCAGCTCACAATTCTATGCAAGATGTGCCTGCTATTTGTACTAATCAATCAATCTTTATTTAGACAGGTGAAATTCCATTGAGCAAGCTCATTTTCAAGCAGGGCCTGGTAGGTACCGAATAAATAATACAGTAGCACAGTAGAACATATAGCACAAATGGGCACAGTAATATAATACATAGCAATTTGAGCTGCCTTTTGTCAGACAGAACCCTCCAGAGGTGTCAGCATGGAAAGTAAGGTGTTATTATTAATTTTTAAAACAGTACTCTCAAAACGTAGGTACTTTTCTCTTATGCAGTTGTGCAGTTTTAGCACAGGATAACAGAACTGTTAATGTCTCTCTTACCATTAGGGTTATAGTCATTGAATGGGCTGTGCTAAGCCCTGTTCAGCTCTATTACAGTTAAGTGGAACTTGTATATTTTTGTTATGCTGTGAATATGCATTATTGCTGTACTAATTATAGTGGTTTATTGACCTGCTAGTCTTTGCAACCTAAGTAATCTAATGGGGTAGAATGCAGATTGTTAGCAGTTTTTAGTATTAATGTTCTGCACGTTTTATGACATCAACACCTTTGTTTAATAAAAGTTAAAGGAATGGTTTAGCTTCATTTATTTCTAGGTCACAAAAAATACTCAAACATATGAATAACTGTAGTATGGTTTAGGTCATTGTTAATCTTATTATTAAGGGGTTGGGGGGAGCTGTTCAGCTGGGCTGTGTTTACCCAAATGAGTAATGGGTGGAAATAGCATAGGAAGGATCGTTCAAGTTTCAAAATATGTTATTTTTTTAATTTCGGTTCAGAACGTTCATTTATCATTTTTTTTACTTTCAAAAATATAAAGGGGGGGCCTTATGGCACAGTTTTTGACAATTCTTACTATTGTTATTTCTTCTTTCTCTACCTTTTTCACTTCATGTTGCACACTTTTCTTTCTTCCCCTTCTCTTTTCTCAGGTTGGTTTTTCTTACCAAATACTAATCTTGACAGCACCATTCGGATGGTGGGGTCTTGTCATGTTCTTACACATTTATCTGAAATTGATGGCATCTTTAATGTTGGGGCAGAAGGTTTGGTACTTATCACATGGAACATTAGAGGGCTCAGTCATAAAATTAAATGGTATTCTGCACTTAGACACCTCAAAAAAGGAATCCAGCCATTGTATTTTTGCAAGAAACTTATCTCAAAAAAGAGCACTATGATTTGATGTGAAAGGAGTGGGTGGGAAAGGAATATGGGGTAGGGAACAGCTCTAAAAAGCAGGGATCCAAATTTTACTAAAAAGAGGTTTCTCCTTCTAGTTTTGTAGCTCAGTAAAAGATCCATCCAATCATTTTTTGATAGTTAATGGAAAGCTGGGAGAGAAACTCCTACCGAGTCAATATCATGCATTAAAGACAGAGTGGTGAATACCGCAATGTCTATTGAGTGCATGTAGTTTCAGCAACAGGGGAAGAACAGTGCTAGGAAAAGAGCAATACCTGTCACTGTACCCTCTGACCTGGCATCATCAAGTTGCCGTATACTGGAGGCTTGGTTGAGCTGCTCCCCTGAAGAAGTGGCTATGGTGCCAGCACATGGCAGAATGGGAAACCTGGGACTGTGGTTCAGTTTCTCCATGTCTTCCTGTGGTGCAGCTTTTTGTTGTCTCTTCCTTAAAAAAAAAACAAAACTCCCCTCACCAGTGTATTTCCCCATCCCCATCCCCCTCCACAGTTTGTTATTTAAATTCTGGGAGATGTGGGGGTGAAGCCCCCCAAGTCAGGGTGTGGGGGGTGAAGCCCCCCACAAAAAACAAAGAAGCCCATACACAGTTAGGTCATGCACTGCCTGTGCTTTTTGGTGTTTTTCCAGATGATATTCCAGTGCATGCTCTTATGGCGGCAGCATTAAGTGCCGCTCAATGTTTCTGTGCAGGATATTGACCTCATAATATCCAAAGTCTGCCTTCCATGATACGTTTAACACTGTATTCAGCCTCCTATCTTCATACCTGGATAGTACCATAATCATAGCAGGTGACACCAATTCCATATTGGATCACATCCTTGATAAGTCTAAATTCCGGCCTGCCTATCAAAGATGGAAAAAATACCTATCTCATTCAACCGACAATCTGGGCTTGGTGGATGCCTGGAAAGCCATGAATCCTAACACAAAAGAGTGCACCTTTTGGTCCAGTCATCACCATTCTGGATCTTACGTAGACCAGATATTTATACCTGAAGTTGCAGGCACTACGATTATCTCAGTTAAAATACAGCAGCAAGTTAGTGTGCCAACCGAACAGCAAAGTTTTAATGGTGAAATCCTTCATAATGACACTCTCAACAGGGTTTAAGATTGTCACTGTGAGGGGCCCGAAGATGAGAATGCACCCTTTCACTATGTTTCACCCCTCTCCTTTAAATCAAATTTGACTCAGAGTTGATAATCTATGAAAGGGGGGCATGGAGGGCACATCCCCCTGCATGGGTGATTTGGGAGGCTGCAAACACACCAGTGTCAGACAGGTACAATTTCGTCTGTCAATTCTGGGGATCTCTATGCTGAACTTCGACAACAGTGTCTTCAATTCAGCACAGGTGAACCCAGCAAGTCATATCAGATCATACACCAGTCCACCTTGCTCTTAAAGAAGCTGTTAATCACAGCAGGAACAGGGGATGGAAGTTCAACAACTTCTTACTGCAAAATTCTGACTTCACACTTCAAATCAAGGGACTTGTGAATGAATTCTTCATTTATTCATTTATTCACAACTATTAACAAGCCAGAAGATACATCCTGGAGTACAAATGGGAAATTTATAAAGTTGTGGCCTGGGGGCATATCATTGGTGCAGCTTTTTCCTATAAAAAGGAAGGGACAAAAAGAAAGATTTATTACTAAGTAGAATTAAGGAAAAAAGAACAAGACCTAGCTGGGGATGCATCTGGTGTTAAGTGGATGGAATGGTCCAGTTTGAAATCAGGGTATAATGATCTAATAAGAGGTGAAGCCAAGTTTTTCACCTGTAAATCTAAAATTATTTACATCGATTCAGGACCCAGATCATCAAAAATCCAAGCAATGCGGTTGACACAAATGAGCTCATCAGCGTCTATCCCACTGTTCAGCGACAACAATGATAATTCAGTTATCTCAGGACATAAAAAAATAAATGAAACATTCTTTGCTTTCTATAACAAACTCTACTCTACAGAGGTGTTGGGCAATAGTGTTACACTTAAGGATTTTTTGTGAAGGTATGCTGTTGCTTGATTTAAGCAAAAGTTTAATAAAAGAGCTTGATGCAGAAATATATCAAGAAATACTCACGGCAGTCAACAGTTTAAAAAAGAACAAGGCACCAGGGCCTGATGTTTTTTTCAGTAAACTTTTTTTCAGTCTTTTTCTGAAGAATTACAGTATTACCTCCCATCAAATGTGTTTTTAGTGAAGCTTTTCTTGAGGCATTTGCTCCCCCCAGTATGATGCAGGGGCTAATCACTCTAATACACAAGCAAGGGAAAGATCCCTTGATGTGTTCAAATTATAGACCAATTTCCCCAATCAATTCTGATATTAAAATATTGGCCAAAGTTTTAGCTAGCAGACCAGAAATAGAGAATACTGGATGGGTAACTATACACAACCAGTGTGTGCTGCCACAGAGGGGTTCTGATTCCCTCTGACCTCGAGAGCGAAGCTCGAGAGGTCCACGGGAATCAGAACCCTGAGGTGACAGAATACACAGGTTGTGCATACAGTTGTTCATCCTGCATTTTTTATAGTGTATAGTAGTATTATGTGAAATGTGTGCATTGTGTTTTTTTTTCTCTTTTTCATAATGAAACTGACTTGAAAGGTCTCTAGAGGTTCTAGAATACTGTCACCACAGAATTAAATAGAGGAAAGCAACAATGTGCCAGCATTCCAAGTGGTTCTGCTGCAGTAGTGAGATCACTACTGCAGCAGAACAACATAATGACGTCATTACTGCAGCAGAACAAGCATATTCCAGGCATGGAATTTCATGCATAACAGCATTCCACTATATACTATAAAGTAATTCACTATATCATAGGCTCCCAACAAACAGGATTCATAAAGATTAGATTCACAGTTGATAATAGTAGAAAACTATTTAATATCATGTTGCATGCCAATTCAGCCAAGCAACCAATGGGGCTGCTATAACTGGGCATGGAAAAGGTGTTTGACAGAGTGCTATGGCGCACACTATTAGTACCCTGCAGTTGTACAAATTTCCTCAAAATGTTATTAAATGGATTAAAATTCTCTATAGTACTACCATATCTGCTGTCATTACTAATGGGATTACTGCTCCCTTCTTCTCTGTAGAGAGTGTTACTAAGCAAGGTTGCCCCTTGTCTCTCCTTCTATTTAATCTTACCATCAACCCGCTAGTCATAAAACTAATGACAACTCAGAAAAATGAGGGGGGTTAAGATATAGAGTAAGGAAGCCTTAATTTCCCTATATGCTGATGATGTACTGCCTTATTTAACTAACCCCAAAACATCAATCCAGAGATTTTGAAGCTCATAGATAGCTTTGGACAAGTTTCTGCATATAAACGAAAGGTATCCAAAATACATGTTTTATCATTAAATATTGGTAAAAGAAGGATGACTTGGATGGTAGGGGAATCTCCTGGTCCAAAGACTACATCGAATATCTGGGTCTTAGAGTGTATAGAATAGTTTCCAAAATTACTCAACAAAACCTAAAAATCTTCAAAAATACAGCACAGAATGACATTCTTAGGTAGACCAAGTTGCCTTTGGGTTTATGGGGACAGATAGAGACTATAAAAATATACCTCCTACCTAGGGCTATATATCTTGATTCTCTTGATAACCTGCTTGTTATCTCCTTCTGTACCCCCCCCCGGGTCACACAGGGAGAAGAGCATCTTCTTGATCAGTGTGCCTTTCCTGGTGAAACAATTTCAATAAATAAATATATCTATTCCTAACGCTGCCTTGTTGTGTCACTAATAAATGACTTTCCGGCTTAAATGGATTGTCTACGAAGTTCATTTGGCTGTTTAAGAATCACAGACTGTCTTATGCCAGGATGTCTATGGCCAAATACCATGGGGGGACTGAAACTGCCCAATGTTTACTTCTATTACTTGGCATGTAGAGCACTACAGGTCTCTAAGTGTCATTGAGTGTTTCTCCCAAGCAGTATAGTCCAGAATGGTTGCTCAAGGAAACTGAAATTTTGGCAAGAGACCGTATCAACTTTTGTGCACTGCTGTTTTCGGAAACTAAATTATCCAAACCAAACAAGCTGATAATGGATTCTTTCAAACAGATCATCCAATGGAGTTACTTACTTACTTTGAATATGAATAAATCCAGATCACAACCCTTATGGGGTAACCCTAATGTTTTGATTAATAATATAACATTGCAGAAGCTGGATTGGGAAACAAATGGAATAAAATGCTTATGGGACATAATAAGACAGGAAGACCTTAGGCCCTTCAATACCTTAGTGCATCTAAATAACATACTGGTTATAAACGTTACATTTTATTAGGTTATTAAACAAATAATTATTAAAATAGTGTCTCCAACAGATTATTTGAACAGTAATACTAGTGAATTTCTGTGTTGTACCTGTACTTAACCTTGAATCTCAAATTGTTTTATTTTTAGAGAATGTTAGGGGGAGTGCTTCCAAATGCACAGACTGGTGGTCTGAGGTCTTAAACACTCCTACACAGGAACAGAACTGGGACAGAATCTGGAATCTTAGTACTAAGGCCTATAGTGCAGTAAACTTGAAGCTGATATAATTCAAAACATTTCACAATCTTTACTACACCCCTTACTTGATGCATAAATAGAGAATAAAGTATGGGTCAGGGTGTGTAATGAGATTTTACACAAACCCTCGTTGTGGGATGCTACAGTACATAAACTCCGAGGGCAAAGCCCGAGGGGGTTGTGAAAAGCATCCCACAATGAGGGTGATGTGTAAATCGAGTTTGACACCGTGACCCATTTTTTATTTTATATAATTGCTGGGTTTCCCTTTTTTGCCTTAGCAATTATATAAAATAAAGAGCTTCCGGTGCATCCGCGGTGTGGTTTCGTTTTAGTCCGGTGCAAAGATTTGCTGGATTTTAAACCATTTTTTGTTTGATGGAGTAGGTCTTTGTGTTTCTAGTGTATGTGGGGGAAAAAGAAAAGAAAAGAACTTACCGCTGAGTTCTTCTGGCAGCTCTGTGTCGGGAGAGATGGAACTGGTGAGAGGTCTCGACTGGTCGCGCTGCTGCCTGAGCATGCGCACAGCAATGAAAATCATGCGTGTGTTTGCCGTTATAAACACTCCTTTATAACGCCAAATTATGCCATGGTTTCCCTATGGGGAAAAAGGGGAAGCCAGTTATTATGATGGGTTTATACACTTATATGACCTGCTCTAAGTGTAATCTATCCAATAGGTCATTAATTCATATGGTCTGAGATTGCCCCTATGTACAAAGCTTATGGGAGGGAATTACATTTTTTTCAAACACTTCCACCTAGTCAACTCACATTAATAAAGAAACATGAATAGTGAGGCATTTTAGTGAACAACAGGCCTGGATACAACAGCAAAAGTATTCCCTGATGCTAACTGGAGTGTCAACCAGGAACGTTATTTTATGTAACTGGTTGTCCGACACTGCCCCACCCTTACTGGAATGGAAACATTGCATTTTGGAGATTCTGAGCACAGACAGAATCAGAAGTAGTAGCAAGCTGAGTTGTTTGGTTTTACTCAGTCCACTGAGTTCAAAAATACATTAACATTTCATGAATGCAAAGTATTTTGTAAATACTGTTTGTGTTTGTTTTAACATTATAAATTAATCAACGTTAAAAGAGTATTTGATCTGGGTGTGTATTACAATTTAAACTAAGTTTGTTTTAAGTAACTCTGTTATTAATAAAACAATTCTTTTCAGGATGGGGTTCAGAGGGGAGGTGTTAAGTTGTGCGGGCTGTAGGGCACTCTTCTCTTGAGATTTTCTCTGGAGGAGGGGGCACTGCCCTATCTGAGGAGCTCTGCAATGATCTTACAATCAGCAAGTAGCAGCGAGGGTAGAAATATCTTAGCTGCACATTTGACTCAGCAGGCGCTCACCCCCACACCTTCACTTCCCAGAGACTGGTGGGGCACGGTGGGTTGGGGAGGGGCAGCTACAAGGAGGTTGCCCAGCCCAATATTTCCCAGATGATGAATTGCTTTGCACCCCTGGAGGAGGTTCAGAAACCTGACTTCACCAGGGGGACTCTGGGTCAGAAGAAGAGAAAGGGCAGGATGACCTGATGGCAACCAAGAGGGACAAGACTGATTAGGGGTGTAGAAAGGGTTATAGAGGAGGGGTCTGATGGAAGGGATATGGTTGCCTGGAGCATCAGCCTTTTGGGATTTAGACTGAATATTGAGGATGGTGGAGAGGGACCGGAGGAAGCTGAGGGTGCTGGTACACCTGGGTACCAATGACCTGGCCAACCAGTTGACTAAGATGGTGAAAAGAAAACTTCTGTAGACTGGGGGACAGATTGGACGCATACTCAGCCTTCCTTGCCTTTTCTGAAGTCCTTTCTGTGTGAGGCAGGGAAGAGAGGTGGGATAGGATAAGTAGTGCTGAAATAAAGGACGTTAAACAGTTGACTTCTGTGACAGAAGACTCTTCAAAGGGAGATAGTCTTCACCTGACAAGAGAAGGGGTCAGGGCATTGGGGTAGAAGTTTGACATCTATATCAGACAGTTACACTGACTGCAAGGATGTACAAGTCTAGGACAGCTATGGTGGATAATGAGCAGAAGGGGATCCTAGACAGTACTCCCTCATGTCCAGGAAATGTAGCAGCAAAGAAGGTACAGAAACATTAGTACTGTTTACAGGACCAAGGGAATGGGCAGTAGTGACTGATAAAACAAAGATCAAAAGCCCCAACAAAGATAAGAGAAAACATGGAAAATAAGCACAGTAGCAAAGTAAGAGCAGGGGTCAGAGGGAAGGGGATATGCCTTAATGCCAGTAGCCTAGGTAACAGACTCATCACGTTCCAAGCTCTGATAGTAGACATTGAGGTGGACCTTGTGGCCATCACAGAAAAGTGGGTCACACATAATCATGACTGGGAGATGATAGTCTCTGTGTATTCACTGTTCAGGAGGGCCAGAAGAACTGATAAGAGGGGTAGACATTGCCCTTTTTGTCAACAAAGGCATCAAGGTGATAGAAGATGGGTGCATTAGGGGTAGCAGTGGTGAGACTGAGTCAGTATAGGTGATACTCATTGCAGGTTAAGTCAGGAAAGTATGTTTGGGGGCGATACATAGGTGCCAGAAGATGGTAAAAACTGAGGGGGCAGAAGCTCTGAGGGGCACTTGTGAGTGTAAAAAGGGCACTTTCTCGACACTAGTTTTTACCATACAAAAATACAGTCAATCATGTACACACATCATAACGTTAAGAATGCAGTCCCATATAGGAATATTTATGCAACGACATACGAAGGTGCCAGCAAAAATAGACCACCAAGTCTAAGTCTGCTCAAGTGTACAGCTACAGTATATTAAGAAAGCAGCTGTCGACCCATCCCCTCCAATAGCGCCACATGACGTTTGAACCATACATTGCTTAGCCTGTTACAGTGGTAGTCCAGGTGAAACAGAGAGATGCCATAGTAATGTGCATCACCAGTCCCAAGCATGCAGTCTTCACACTAATGAGTTTGGAGTTTTTGGTTACACTAACTTCAGGATAGAAGTTAGCAGTTAAGCCCAACCACCAGTGACAAGGTAAATTCCTGAGGCTAGGGAAATAATGACACAGAGCCATTATGTTTACACAGCTTATTTATTAATGAATCACAGTGTACATTTTAAAGTGTATTTATTAATGAATCATAGTGTACAATGACAGTAAACAATATTGTACAATGATATGGGTATAAAAACTAATTTTTACAGCAAAGTCTGGATGGATGGAGGAGTGGGATACATTTGGAAATGGGCCACTGTTCCTAAGAATTCAATAGAGGAAAGACATCTGCTCATTCATTTCTGTACTGTTGCTACTGCATACCGCAGACTCACCCAACCAACCAATTTACCATCACATCTATACTTCTGCCATGAATTAATCCTTGATGCTCTGGTCACCACTTCAGGCTGGTAAGCCTGTGCAAGCCTCCACCAAGCCCTGGTGGCCACCAAATCATCCCATGAATGCTCTGGTCACCACTTCAGGCTGGTAAGCCTCTGCAAGCCTCCACCAAGCCCTGGTGGCCACCACAACCAAGTAACAAATTTACCACCATATGAATTTCTGCTTAAAGTACAGAATTTCTGTATCAGATTTTTCCGAAAAAGTAAAGTCGTCTCTCATTTCATTGCACAAACTCTTGAACAATTTGTGTCCGATCCAAGTTGTCTGTTCTCTCTTTGTGAATGTTCAACAGCATTAGGTGATTGTACCTCTTCTCTGTCATGGTGCTTCTTAAGTAAGACTTTATCCTCCGCTATGTTGAAAAAGATCTCTCTCCAGTTGCTGTACTCATTGGGACGAGGAGGTAAATTTGAATGAACTTCACTACTTCTGAATACAGTATCTGCTGCTGGCAGTCTTTTCTCACTAAGGTATCAATAATGGTGTTGATTGAAGTTACTGCCCTCACCTCTGGCAAAACCTGCTGCACAAGTCCTGGGAGCAAGTTCAGTTGTGCATTCAGAATGTCAATGTCCAAGTTCTTATCTCCATACAACCGTGTGATCTGAGGAGGAACTGAAAATGTCTTTGCATTGGCTGCTTGAAGCAACAAATTCTCCATGGATGACAGCATAGTGTAGGTTTTTTGATCAAAACGTCAGTCTAGTTCAACAAGACAAGCAGCAATGGCTTCATAGTACATCTGTCAATACCAGTCCTTAGCAGATTCGGGATGGTGATGCGGTGCACTACCATGTTGCAGCCTTGCTGGTATATATTGCTGTCTGGGAAGTTTTGGCTCCTTCACTTTTTTCAGTAGTTGTGCTCTCTCTTTGATGCCTTCATAGACCTGGTCAAAGTCATCACATTGGCTTTGTAAATTCTTCTTCAGGGAGTTTATGCTCATCGTTGTAGTTTCTGCTGTCAATGTTTTTGTTTGCAGAATTGAAGCCACTTGTTTTGATACGCTGAATATATTGTACGATACAGCCAGTCCAAAATAGGTCCGAAACATTTTCATCACTGACAACAGGCCTTAGTTCGTACATCTGTAGCTTTGTCTCGTTTCAGCTCCTCTAAGGTGTCATAGAGTGCTCCATAGTTTTTGAGAACCGACTTGATACTCTTTGTTCTTGCTGTCCATCATGTTGCACAAAGTAAGTGCAGGCCTTCTATCATCATGTAAGGGTCCTCGCTGTCATTCACTGCAATATTTTCATAAAGAGCCAGCCTCTGTGGCGATCCCCAAATCAACACACTTAAATTCTGGACAAAGCTGAGGGCATCGTCAATGGCATCACTTGTTTTGCCACAGTTTTGCAACACCAGGTCCAAGGAATGATTTTCACAATAGACATTCAATGCTAGTGGATTTTCTCTCTTAATTCTTGTTGCAGTTCTAGAAATGCATCCACTCATATTTGCCGCTCCATCATTTGCCTGTCCCCTCAAGTTGTTGATTGGTAAATTACATCTTACTAGAACATCCTTAATGGAACTGGTGATGGATTCTGCATCAGTCTTTGCCATTTCGTACATCCCAATAAAATCTTCATGTATTACAAAATGGGGCAGGGAAGCCCATCATATACATATTGTCATCTGTTCATGTTGGCTAATATCCCGTGATTCATCTGCGATGATTGCATATGGCTTTGATTCATTGCGTATCTCTTCCAGAAGGTTCCTTAGCAGCGGATGTGCCATGATTTCCATGAATTCATTCACAATATCTGAACTGTGATATTTCCATTTCTGGATCCATCTCTGTAGTTCTGGCATGTCAACTGCTCTACTTAACATTTCCTACCTCAGGTTGCTTTCCTCTTCTTCATGGCCACAAATTGCTAGTCCTTGCCGAACTAGAAGCTGTATTGCATTTACCTGTTTCAGGAACAGGTCTCTGTTTCTCACCTGTTCCTATGCAAGATGCTGGCTGAGCTGAGCACCAACATTCATCCTTGTGTTGTTGAATGCAGTATACTTCTCAACAGCTTCATGGTGGAATAATGATACGAACATATGAACATACGAAATTTGCCAGCAGATAAAGGCCTAGAGGTCTATCAAGTCTGCTCGAATGTGCAGCTAGCACCCCTTATTCTGCAGCTGCTCCTCCCTTCCACCCTTCCCCTTCATTAACCCTCCCTTGTCCTGTCCCATCCTCGCTTGAAGCAGTCCACTGTTATACTGCATACCACTCTGCAGGTAATGCATTCCACCCAGCCACCACCCTCTCTGTAAAAGTGTCTCATCATCTCCTCCTGAACCTTCCTCGCCCAGTCTCATATCATGGCCCCTGGTGGCCCTCCTCCTTACTTTGAACAGCCCCTCTGTACCTGTCTTGTTTATTCCTTTCATGTATTTAAAGGTTTCAATCATGTCCCCCTGTCTCTCCTCTCCTCCAGTGAGTACATGTTCAACTCCTTCAACCTCCTCTCATATGATAAGTCCCCAGACCCTTGATCATCTTTGTCGCCCCGCCTGCACCCTCCAGTAACTTAATGTCCCTTTCGAGATACGGACGCCAGAACTGCACGCAGTACTCCAGGGTGGTCTAACTAATGACCTATACAGTGGCAGAATCACCTCCTCCCTCCTTGAGGATATACCCCTTGCAATACAACCCAGCATTTTGTTGGCCCTTGCAGCTGCCTTCCTACACTGTGCCGAGTTGTTCATTGACCCTGTGATGAGCACACCCAGATCCTTCTCCTCCTCTGTCTGGGCTAGCTGCACTCCCCTAGCTGGTAAGTCCTCCTTGGGTTCTTCATCCCAAAATGCATCACCTTGCACTTTTGGCATTAAGCCCAGTTGCCAGGTGTCTGACCAGGTTTCAAGCTTTGCCAGATCATCCTGCAACCCTGCCATCCCCCTAGGTCATCCACCACCGCCAACCTTGGTATCATCAGCAAACAGACTGATCTTGCTCTTGATGTCCCATGCTATGTCTGCAATGAATATCCCAAACAACACTGGTCCCAACACCGAGCCCTGTGGGACACCACTGTCACTGCCCTTGGGTGTGAGCTCCCCACCCACCACCACCCTCTGTTGCCTTCCCTGCAGCCAGTTTCCTACCCATCTCACCAGCATTGCACCTGCCCCTGTGCCTACTACTTCCTTCCCAGCCTTCCATGTGGCACTGAGTCGAATGCCTTACTGAAGTCAGATACAGGACATCCACTGCATTCCCCGTCCAGTTGCCTAGTTACCCAGTCATGGAACCCCACCAGGTTGGTTTGCAGATCGGCCACGTATGAAGCCATGCTGTCTGCTGTCCTGTAGTCCTTGGGCTCTAAGAGGGCCACCAGCCTCCTTCAGGATAGTCTCCATTAGCTTACCCACGATGGATGTGAGGCTCACTGGTCTGTAGTTTCCCGGTTCATCCTTGGGGCCACTCTTGTGGAGGGCACATGAGCCATCCTCCAGTCCTGAGGTACACACCCTAATGTAGTGAGGCATTAAATAGGTTCGCCAAAGGTCCTGCAAGGACCTCTGCCAGCTCCTTCAGTACCCTGGGTGGATGCCATCTGGGCCTGGTGCCTTGTCCACCCTCAGTGCCTTCAAACCTCTCAAACTCTGTCCTCCATGATTTCCATCTGTCACCACTTCCCCTGCGCTCTGCCATTTCACCCATCTTGGGTGTCACCCCCCTCTTCTCTTTAGTAAATACTGAGCAGAAGTACTCATTTAGTGCTTCCGCCTTTATCATACCTGCTTCCACCCAACCCCTCCTTCCTAATCCTTACTATGTGGTCCTTACAGCTCCTTTTCTCCTGATGTACTTAAAGAAGTCCTTCTCCCTTCTTAATGCCTTGTGCCAGCCTGAGTCTGTAGATGCTTTGGCTCCCTTACTGCCCTTGTCACCTCCTTCGATTCTGTCAAGTATCCCTCTGTCCTCCCCTCCCTGTTTTCTTGTATTTCTAAAGGCAGCCTTTCCTCCTTACCTTTCCATGACCTCCTTGCTCAACCAGCTCGGTTTCTTAGCTCTAGCCTTCTTGCTCTGGGCTTTGCAGCAGGTTTTGGTTGCCTCCACTATCCCCAACTTATGAGCTCCCATCTCTGGTTAGTATCCATACTAGATTGAATTCTGGCCAGTACCCTTTACCACTTCCCCATCCTCCCAAAGTCAGCCCTCCTGAAGTCCAGCACTCTTGTGCCAGATTCCACCCTTCCTTGCCCATATCCAATGTGAGCCATACTGAGTGGTGGTCACTCCCTGACAGCGGTTCCTCCACTGTAAGTTCTCTCACAAAGTCCCCATTTGCCAGCACAAGGTCAAGGGTATTCCCAACCTGGTTGGTTCACTGACCATTTGCAGCAGGAAGCTGTCCTGGAAGGCATCCAGCAGTACCTGCTCCCTTCTGTTCCTGGTTGTTGGGGTGCTCCAGTCCACTTCTGGCATGTTGAAGTCCCCACAATCACCACACCTACCCTTCTGCAGGTCCTCCTGATCTGTCCCGCTAGTTCCTGTCTAACTCCTCCATCTGAGATGGTGGCCTGTACACCACTCCCATTCTAAGACTCCTATTCTTGGAATCCTGGATTTGCACCCAAAGTGACTCTGTACTGCCCTCCTCCCTTCCTCTCCTTACACACTTCAGTCCTTCCTTCATATAGTGCCACCCCTCCTTTCCCAGTCACCCTGTCCCTACGAAATAACCTGTACCCTGGTACAGACAGGTCCCAGTCATTGTATTGTGCCATGTTTCCAGTGATGGCTGCAATGTCCACCTCTCCTCTGTCATGAGAACCTGTAACTCTGCAGTTTTCCTCCCAAGGCTCCTAGCATTAAGGGTAACCACCTTCCACCCTTTCCCCCTCCTCCCATCCTGCTCTCCTTTCCTAGCATCACCAACAGTACTTGCCATTTGTCCTTTGTCACTGTTATGGGGGGTAAGCTCATATGATTTCCCAACCTGTGGTCCCTGCATATCTCTTCCCCAACTGCCACCCCCCACTCCTAGTTTAAACTCCAAACTTCCTCTATATATTCTTCCATCTTCTGCTTCAACACTTTCTTTCCTTCCTCACTCAAGTGTAGTCTGTCCTTGGCATAGAGATACTGTCCTCCCAGGTCCTCTCCACCCCCCAACAGCCCATACCCTTTAGCACAACACAGGTTCTTAGCCATCTGTTAAATTCCTCTATTCTCAGCTTTCTTGTTGTGCTTGCCTTTGGCACTGGAAGTATCTCGGGAAAAGTTACTGATCTTCCTGCCCCTCACATAATTGTGCTAGTTCTCAAACCCTCTGGACTATATCCACTGTCTTGTCAGCCAGGTCGTTTGTCCCAAGATGTATGCATTAAATGAGGCTTGTCCCTACCCCTTCTAGCATATTTCAGAACAGACTGTCCCACCCTTTCCACTGTCATTCCTGGCATGGCCTCCACCCAAATGTGACTATGCCTCTCCACCTTGCTACACTTACTAACTCCTCTTAGTATTGAGTCCCCCAGCACTAAGATTCCACCCTCTTACTCCCCTGCTTGCTTCCTTTCATCTCCCTCCCTCATTTCCAGCTCCTCTTCTTCCTCCTGCACATTATTATGCCCTTTACCCCTGTTGCAATTCTCCAGCAGAACTTCCCCCGCTCCAGCTTGGTCCAGGCATTTATCAATTACTCCTCTAATTTCATCATTTCCTCCTCCACTTTCTTCCTCTCTAGCAGTGCAGAGCTGTTTTCTGAAGACCCTTCACAAATGCCCGCCCTCTCTCTTCATAGTAACTTGCTTCTCTCCTTTCCACTCCATGACTTTCTACCACTTCTCGCCTCCCTCACAAGTCCCTATTGCCTCCTTCCATTTGACTTTGTCTCCTGACCTGGTTTCCCCAGCAATCGTTCTTCCTGGCCTGGGCCCCTTTGTCTCTGCCTTCTTCTCCTGAGCCTCTCCTCACCACTGTTGGCTTAAATCACCCTCCCTCATCTCCCTTCCTCCTCCCTCCAGTATTGGGCTAAACCCACCCCAATCTGCCTTGCCTGTCTTAGTTCCTCCTGCAGACCCTCAATCTCCTTTCTAAGTTTTTCTATGTGGTTGCACACTAAACATCCTCCCACTCTCCAGGCAATGTTTAGAAAGATTGGTGCACCGCAGTTGTTGCAGCTACCACCCTACCCATTGCTGTCGCTTGCCCACTAGCGCCCCCACCCTTCCAGATGCAGGATACCAAACACCCCCAAGTCCCCACCCCCTCTATCAGTGCAAACATTCTTATGTCCCTTACCTCTTTGTTGCACACGTTTAGATATGTTGAGCAACAGACCAGTTAAATTACACCAATTATGTTTAAAAGAGAAGAAATAGGCCTCTACAAATGCAGCCTGCCACACCGTAAACCAAACAAATGAGCCCACTTTTAGCTACCAAAACAGGTTTCAAAATTCCAACAGCCCCAAACAATACCCTGCTAGCCCCTTAGTAGTAAGAAAGAAAATAAACATTCTACCAAGTAGAATCCATGAAAAACAATGTAAAACAAGAAGCTACTGTACTGTAGATCTGATCCTGTCCCCCTTCCAGTTCCTTCCATGATGTCCTTCTTTGATGTCTGATGTTTCTTGAATTTGTCAATTGCTTTCTTCCA
This sequence comes from Neoceratodus forsteri, assembly GCA_016271365.2. Classification (NCBI taxonomy): domain Eukaryota; kingdom Metazoa; phylum Chordata; order Ceratodontiformes; family Ceratodontidae; genus Neoceratodus; species Neoceratodus forsteri. The sequence continues at coordinate 471,725,469 of CM057457.1, read as the reverse complement.
ATCACTAAATCCTGCTGAAATGAAGGTAGTTTCACCACAACTACTGCCTGCGATTAGTTTTCTTTCCACTGCTGCCCGACAGTAGTAACAGAACACACATCCTTTTGAAACACAGTAAGTTAGCCAGTTGAAAGATGAAAACCACTTGTTTGGCAGTTCTTGTTTCAGTTCTCCCATTGGTTCTAGAATGACTTGTTTGATGAAGTGTCTATAACACTGCTTGGTTGAAAAACACTGTTAATATTGTGGCAACAAACAGAAGAGCAGGAGGGGAGAGACAAAGAGACAGCAGATTCAGACACAGTTGGTTCAGACATGGTTGGTTCAACTGCAGTTACCCAGGTTTTCTCAGAACAGGATGGGAGAGACAAAGAGACAGCAGATTCAGGCACTGGGTCAACTGCTGTGAGCTGGGTATTCTCAGAGACATGCACGATATTGCCATCACTATTACTGTTCATGGGGAACAGCTCTGCAGCTCTGTTTTCTGTATCAGAGACAGAGCAGGCCTTACCATCCAGGGGCATTGGAATAGCAGCTGCAGGAAAATCAGGCAAGGAGCATGTTAGCTCTGGCACTGATGCAGCATTTGAAACCAACATGGCTGCATTTGACTCTATCAAAGCCATTGGCAGCGTAGTGGTATGCACAGTTACATTGTCACTTACAATACTGGTACAGCTGACAGCTGCAGTGCTTGTGGCAGTGTCAGAGGTATTATTCTCGGCAGCGATGTCGCTTGCATGATCTGAAGTTGTTGGTATCTGGGCACTCCCAAACTAGTAATTTAGTTTTCTTGGCATCTTGGCAGCAATATCAGCCAGTTGTTTCTCAATCTGTCATTTTCGTCTGTCAGACCATGGCATATTTGAATGCAATGAGTCCGTGCAGGCTCTGAGAAAGAATTGTGTATACAGTTTAGTGAACTCATCTGATTACCATCTTCTGATAAGGCACTGCAGCATGAACATTAAGCACGCTAGCAGTAAAATTTCTATGGCAAAAAATGTTTTTTATATCTTGCCCTTCCTCACCCCCCCCCCAGTCTTTGTCAATAGTTAATATTAATCCTCAACTACTGGGGCTACTTTAGATATTCTTGGCTAGTGATCCATGCATCAAAATGGTTGTGTACTGCAGCTTGCCAGCTGTTACAATGGCAGGGCTTTTGTCATGTCCATGATTCAGTATTGTGAAATGTGCCTCCTCCTCCTCCCATATGTCACATATCAGCCAACCTCTGCTAGCAGCTGCAACTCACAGAATTTTCAAATGCCCCCCAACTTCCCCAACTCTTCCTTCTCTGAAATGCTTACTCCCCTTGCTACTGGGTCATCAGTTCCGTATCACTCCCTGGCTCTTCAACCAAGAGTGGGGACAGAGAAAGGCCAAAGTTCAGTGCACGCAAGCACTATACACTATTCACCCTACATTGAAATGTTTTAATATGAGAATCACATCAAACCTCAGTTTTTTTTTTTATATAAATAGCACCCACAGGGAGAACTTTGACATAGTGGTACTGCTTTTTAACAACGCTCCCTATACCACTCACAGTGGTTTCTCACACAAGTCATGCAGAGTGCCAACTTCATTTACCACCCCTGAACACATCAGTACCATACTCCAACCCAGTCCATGCCACTGTCTGCCAGTGCCACCACAAACAAGTGCCGCACTACGTAAACAACAGCATGAATCATTAATCATTCTAAGCACTCTTACAGCTGCCTTCTTCATACCCAGCTCACTTTACAGACACATTTGTACATCACCACTTCTTTTTAATGCAAATAAGGCTCCCTGGATTTGAGATGTCAGTCCTGGCAATCCAAGCAATTAGAACAATTTAACACTTGCTTGCACAATCTTAGTAAATGCTATGCTTTAAGTTTTTTACTGGATTATTTTAAACAGTTTCAGCCATGTAAATATGTATACATATCTGTTCATAAACTGGCAGTATTATTATAAGCTGTGTCAGCCAGCATGAACCGTTTATTGTCCGTTTTGATGGCACACCTCAAAATAGGTCTTCAGCCTAGTCTGGCTGATCTGTTAACGAAAACAAAAACAACAAATGGTGCTAGAATGAAAATGCTATATTGATCCGTCAAACCTAGTGCTCCCAGATGCCAGATCTACAGGGATGGCTGTATTTAGAGAAATAGACCAGTCAACAGTGGGAATAGTTATGACTGACTTGCATGTTATACAGCAAACTAAACCAGAACTCATGTTCCACAAGAAATAGGTTAAAAATATACTGATTGTGCAGTTTTCTGTGAAATATGCATCCAACTCTCCCCCCCCCCGGACACACCATAAAACAAGCTGCTGTCATCTAGTTTTTGTATAAATGCATACAAATGGCACCCATGCTCTGTATTTCATATTCAGCACATCATTGACCAATAAAGGATTTAAGTTGTTTACTTTGAGCTAGATCCAGAAGTAAATGTTGTGATACCTTTTATTGGACCAACACAGATGTTACAAAAACAGTGTTTATGCTTTCAGACCATTACACTGACTATTTTGGTGACGTCTGCCTTCAAGAAGAGATTTTGCTCAAGAGACTGTCATGTTAAAATTTATAAATAAATAAATGAATAAACCATTCTTTGTCTTTAGTCTTTCACTAACTTGCTTATTTTTCCCTTCGTCTTCTTCACCCTGTTTAAACCTCTCTTGGGATCCCTTACTCCTCCCCACACTGTTAAGTGTTATGACAGTGTGGGACAGGGCACAATTATATATTTATCTTTTGTTTTTTTTCCAATTCTTTGTTCATACTGACTGCTGCTTTCCAGTACACCATGTCACTCTGTATAATGTATGTCACTCTGTATAGACATACGATAGTGGCATTGGCATAGGCATTCAGCAGAAGGTAACTGAGGTTATTACAGCCCTGTGCCCAAGTCTGCTGTTAGCTTCTTGAAGTGCCTGAATAGCTTTTCTCCCACTGATCTGATGTCTGTTCCCAAAGTTCAAACCCATTTACATACAGTGGAAAGCAGGAAAGTGTAAGTTTTATTTACAGCAGCTTTTTTCTCCTACTAAAAAATAACACATTGCACACCATGGTACAATAAATAATTCAGTCTGTCACTATAGATGGGAGTTGGGAGACTATGCATAACCAGTGTATTGTGGCACCGAGGGGCTCTGATTCCATGTGACCTTGAGAGTGATGCTTGAGGGGTCCATGGGAATTAGATCCCTGAGGAGGCACAACATACTGGTTGTGCATTTATTTATTAGCTTTTGGTAACCGGGTAAGTGCGCTAGGCAACAGACCTGCCTATTTTCAGGCACGACCCGGGAGAGCACAGGACATTGGTCACAATATGCAGAAATGCACAGACATAATATAGATGTACAGGAGCAAAACAAGATATACATTGGGTAGCACAGTAATAGTTACATAAGGGTACATTTTAGGCATAGATCATAATAAGGATATAAAATAAAGCAATTAGGGTAACCATGAGACAGCTGAGGACAGTAAAGACATCAAGGTTCATAGCCACCTAGACAAGCGTATTGCATGGGAGAACATTAGTGTAATACTCAGGGTCAGACCTGACAGCCTGCAGTGGGACAAAGCAAATTAAGAGCATTTGCATTGGCCAGAGGCTAGGAGGTGGGTGAACAGTGAGTTTTTGAATTCTCGATGGGAGGCTGAAGTTTTCACCATAAGGGGGAGTGAGTTCCAGAATTTGGGAGCAAAATGGGCAAATGCCTGTTCACCCATTTTTGTCATGCAAGGTCTTGTGGAGAGCATGGGAGCAGAGGAAGACCTGAGGGTACGGGTGTGTGAGGCAGGAGTCAGGAGGTTGGCAAGATAGACAGGGTAGGGAGGTCCAGACAGGGAGTTGATAAAGCAGCCCAGGGAGTAGGCTCGAATATCCTTAGGTGACAGTCAATTTAAGCCAGCGTAAAGGAGACAATGATGGGTAAGACGTGGGGCAGTTAAGGCGAATCTACACATGTTATTGGAGACAGTGTCCCATTTGTGGAGTGTAGCAGAGTTTGTAGCAAAGAGGAGGTGCAGAGCATATTGGAGCTGGGGTAAGAGAATACCTCTCGCAACAGAAAGTCTAGCGGAAGGAGTGAGGGAGTGGCGCACACGATAAGCTCCACCAATTTTAGCATTGACGGCACGGCACACCATATTGACATGTTGAGACAGGTCAAGTGTGGGATCCCAAGGTACTTGAAGGACTCAGTGTTTGAGATGAGGGAGCCATCAAGGCATTGAACCCAGAGCCTGTTCGCAGGGGAAGAAAGTTTCTTAGAGGATCCGAATAGCATAGCACAGGTTTTTTCTAGGTTCAGGACTTGTGGTTGCTAGAGAGCCAGGTCTGCAGTGGAATTGGAAGTCATTAGTGAGAGTGGAGTTGATGGCAGCAACCGATTTTGACCCAGAGTAGAGAACAAGGTCATCTGTGACATAAGAGTGCAGCTATGCCGGGACATGGTGGGAATATCATTTAGGAAGAGGGAGAAGAGTAGGGTCAAGAGTGGATCCCTGGGGAACTCCACGGGAGATGTTTAGGGGAGGAAAGGGCCTTGTGAAATGCTACCACTTGAGTCCGATTGTCAAGATAGCTATGGAACCAGAGAGGGCTTGTCAGATGCTCCAATGGATTGGAGTTTCTTTAGCATGAGAGGATGGTGTACCATGTCGAAGGCTTTAGACAGGTCGATAAAGACGGCCCCAGTAAGTAGGCCACGGTCCATATTATTTCTGCTGTCACTTGTAAGTTGTGTAAGTGCAGAGGTGGTACTCTGACCGGGCCGGAAACCATGTTGGCACGGGGTTTGAAGATTAAACATGTCAAGGTGAGCAGCAAGCTGGCGGTGGACTATTTTTTCAAGCAGCTTACTGAGAGTGGGCAGAAGAGATATAGGACGGTAGTTGGACATGAGTTTGACATTTGAGTTGCCCATCCGCTATTCAACATAGTGTATGGGCATCCATGCCTATTTCTGATGCTGCACTTTGTTTCAGTGAACTGCTTGTTTTTTGGGGGGGGCACTTGAGGGGTGGTGGTAGGCCCAAAAGTATTAACAGTGTGATGCTGATGTATCTGCAAGTTCAAGTTAAAAAAAAATACAACACACCTTTCAGCTTAATTGGATTGGGGAAAATCAAGTTAAACCAGCATTTTTGCCACTTATAATTTATTTCTCAGTTGTATTTTAGGCATGTAAATTGGCACCCACAACAGTCGCAATGACATGCACCAGGATCATTTACCAAAATTTCCTCAGTGGTACTGCTACAGCAAAGACACCAAAGTGGCCAAACGCCCAATACAGAGTAGTAAAACAACAAGTCAATTTAGTCACAGAGTAAACATAGAAACAGAAGTTCACGGCAGATAAGGACCACAAGGCCCGTCCAGTGACAGACTGAATTACTTATTGTACCATGGTGTGCAGTCGCTTGGCAAATAAATTTGTTACAATGCCACACCACACACACCACTAGCCATGCCACACCACAGTATGAAATACTGCAGATGTTCAGCAAAGACAGAGCAGCGACCCAAAATGTGTTTGATCGGGGCGCATACAGTTATTGCCAAAGTCCTGGCTGCCATGTCTCATCACCATCACTGCCCCATATTGCCAGCCAGACCCAAGGTAAGAGTTTAAAGCCTCCACCCCCCCAGCTTCACAGCTCCCCTGTGTAGGGGAGACTAAATAATCATAAAGGACAGAAGGTACATGACAAATATTTGGCAGCTGGGAACAGGGACATGTCCTTGTAAAAGATGACATCTAGTGACTCTGGCAGGGGCCCATACAATCACTGGCAAGGCCTGTCCCCCCCACACACAGTCATTGGCAAAGCCCTGGTAGCCATGTCTCACCACCACCATCTACACTGCCAGCCACAAAGAGCACCTGTGCCAGATCCAAAGTAAATGGGTTTAAAGCCTTCACCCCTCAGCTTCAGCTCCCCTGGGTAGGGGAGAGTAAAATAATAATCAAAGGACAGAAGATACATAAATATTTGGCATTTGGGAAAGGGGGCATCTGGTAACCCTTGCAGCCTAGCAGGGGGCCTATGCAGTCATTGGCAAATCCCCCGCCCCTCCCCAGTCAGCTGCCCCCCCCAGTCAGCAGAACTACTCCAACCTCAGCTCCATATTAACCATATGTGAAATGTCCTCCCAATTAACTTTTACTACTGCAACCTTGGTTTCACACACATCTTTCGGTACGGGAATAGCACTAATGAAAAGTCATACCAGGGCGCAGAGTGGTAATATGAATGCCTCACTCAATTTTTCAAACAAGCACACCAATTGCTGTACAGAACCATTTAATTTCTTAGACAGCTATAATGTGTTCAAGCAGTATAGTGAATTTCTTACATAAACTATCAGATTTAAATTGTTTTACAAAATCATAACTGATAATTATAGACTGGCTATGTGGTGATAAACAGCACAATGTATGTACACTCAGTACCACCTCAGATAGGCTGGTACAGCTGAAGTATACAGTAGACAGCTATAATGTGTTCAAGCAGTATAGTGAATTTCTTACATAAACTATCAGATTTAAATTGTTTTACAAAATCATAACTGATAATTATAGACTGGCTATGTGGTGATAAACAGCACAATGTATGTACACTCAGTACCACCTCAGATAGGCTGGTACAGCTGAAGTATACAGTAGCTTTTGATTGAAAGAGTGAACGTTTGAATGAACACCAGGGGAATCACCTTTAATTTCAGTAAATTGCTGTGCCACTAATACTTTTAAAATGTTTATGAAAAACAAACTGTCACTTGGTCTTAACTTACTGTTACTTGCCTTTCAGTTACATCATAATTCTGTGCTTGTTATATCAGTCATTTATACAACTAACGAGTTGAGATGATACAGATGATTAATGCCACTTCACAGACAAGCAGCAGGAGTAGAACAGCATCAGAACAGTAAAAGCCAGAATTATGTGTATAATGCAGTACTTTAAATGCTTAGTGACAACCACTAAAACTGGTCTAAATGAGCCTTTGGACCCAAATTGTTAAATCCCCATCTCTCTCTTCTGTCCCCCCCCATTAGCAAAGCCCTGTTCTCCTTCCCTCCCCCCCCCCGCCAGGCACACACAAAACAGTGATCCTGAACCACTACCACATCCCATCCCATCATAGGTAAGAAGAGTTAACCCCTGAAAAGTACCTGGATAATGATCTAGGTCTTCTGTCTGGGTAGTTCGTTCCTCTGAGTCCTGGGCTGCCTGGCTGGCTACAGTACATGGCAGAGCACCTCCTGATCCTGCAGCAGCTGGGCTGGTGGCAATTGACAAAGCTCCCTCCCGGCTCCGGCAACTCCTCGCGACGCTCTGTAGTCAGCTTCGGCTGCTGGAGGGGGGATGGTTATCGATTCCGGATTCCTTCCACCCGACACACAGGAACACAGTCAGACATGACCAAAACAGCTCTTTCGTGGGACAGGTATGGCTCTCCGATGCTCGACTACTCGACCAATGGACTCCGCTCTTCCTCAGTCTCAACTCTTCTGCAGCACCTGAGCACCAAAGTAATGGACTGAATGGGCAAAACTGCTGGCATTTAAACAGTCCGCCCATTACTAGCCATGCCTGCTTTCCTTACAAGTGGACCTGATTGAGGAAGGCAGCATTTATAATTGCATTTATTTCTCAATCAGGTCCACTGTGTACGCATCATCAATTTTACCCCACCCCCTCTGAAAAAGCTTAGCAGGGATTCATGAGACTTGCATTGAGTTTTGGGTGTGGATTAGGAGAAGACAGCCTCAGGCGGCTTTCGTTTCAGCAGCTGGGCGGGAAGGAAAGCCCATTTGTAGAACAAAAGAAGGCAAGCAGGTAACCGTCGGTCCATCGCAAACACAAAGGAATTGCTGACACGCCAGCCAGCCAGCTCCTGCTACCCCCCCACCACATCAGCATGTGTGTGCCTGCAGGCAGTACAGACAGGACTGTATAGGGAGCTGAGAACATTCAGTTTGTGTGCAGGCAGGCTGTGCAGCATGTAGGGGCAATCTCCTGGTGCACTAAAAAAGTGGAGGGGCGGCCGCCCCTCCCCCCCATTTCCGGCACTTATGGGGCGGTATACAGGCCTCCAGAGCAAGGGGAGGAAAGGGACAGAGAACTCACAGAGGACTTAGTGTGACAAAACTTTGCATGCACTGTCTCCAACATAAAGGGAAGCACGTTAGACAGAGATACACCCTAGGAGCATCATTGCAGGTGTGCAAGAACAAGAGGGCACAATTTGAAGATGGGGGGGCGGCTCAGAGGTAATTTAAGGAAGTATTTTTTCACAGAGAGGGTTGTGGATGCATGGAACAGCCTTCCGGAGGAGGTTGTGGAGTCAAAATCAGTGGTGGAATTCAAGCATGCATGGGACAGTCATAAAGCAATTCTAGGGGGTGGGGGTAGGAAGAAGTAGGCTGCTGGTTAACTGGGATCTGCAGCTTATCCAGTAGGTAGGGAAACGGGCAGACTGGGTGGGCCAAGCAGTCCTTATCTGCCATCAAAGTCTATGTTTCTATGTTTCTATCATAGAATTACAATATAGGGTTCAGAAGTAACAGAGCAGAGCAGTTAATCTGGACATCCTGTGGGAAAGGGTCTGAATATAAGAACGGTAAGGACAAACTATAAGGACATTTACCTACTTGTATGTAATCTATATATGCAGTAAGAGTTCTTTTGAATAAAGATAGAGGTAGATTGAGATGTTAAACTGTTTAGAAACAAGCAAGTAATGCAGTCATAAAGTTGTGAACAGGAGCAAGAGGTAATCTCTATGTGAGGGAGTAGTTTTAAACTTCACAAAGTAAACTGGCATAGCCCAGTATCATTGAGGAATGTCAACACAGTTCTTAAAGGGATGTGTTAAATGATCATAAAGGTAACAGATATGGGAAATAAAACTTCTGTCACAGCATTTGGAGTTTGTTAAAAAAACTTGAACATTCTATGGGCCTGAGTTTACAAGTGAGCAGGCGCTTCTTAGTATCATGAAGGCAGTATTCTGAACATAAGCAGTTCAATTAATGAAACACAGTAGGGTGTTTAGCAGACTACAGAAGTAAAAGTAGTGTAAGACACTTTTTATTTGCTATGAGGTACTTTTAAAATAAGGTTTTTTTTTTTCAGCAACTAAGCAAGCAATCTACATGGGGCAGGAAAAATGTGTGAGTACTGTATATACTAGCATGTGGAACTCATAAGAATTTTCAGGTATTATATAATAATACCATATAAGTTTTTTTTCCCTGTAGCACTGATATGTTGGTGAGCAGCCTTAGGCATTTGTAATCTCAGAAATATCTTTTTTTAGCATTGCTACACACATGGCATTATTGCACAATACTAGCATTAATTATTAAAAGCAGTGTGTTGTAAACATTAAAATGCCTACATTTTTCTTTGAAGAAGAAGCAGTTTTATTTGACCTACATAAACCATGTTATATATTTATTTTTTAAATATTGTGATAAGAAGTTTTGTATCAGAATGCATCACAATTAAGACATAGGGCCAGATATTCAAAATGTTGCCCTGGGGCTAAATTAGCACTGCCCGGGCAAACTTGGCTGGGAGTGCAGTGTAAAAATAGCCTGGGAATAAGACAGCTCTGAATATAGCATCCAGGAAGTGCAAACCACAGCAGCATTCCAGTTCACAGAGATGTGAAGGAAGGTAGAGGTGAACTATCTGGCCAACATGTGTGCTAGCAAAGGAGTGGAGTCAGTAAAGCTGCAAGCATCAGCGCATGTGATATATATTACATTGTGCAAAAAATGTACAATGTTTCTGAAATGTTTGCGCTGCGCAAACACCGTTTGCCAGCACAATCACGTTTGCCTGGGGCTATATTCAAAGGTGACATGCAAATGAGCCTACTTAGGTAGTCCATGGGCAAACATCCAGATTAGCATCTCATTATGACCTAATTTTCATGCAGTTTTGCTGAGTGTTATTGTAGGGCCCCATAATTCCACCTGTAGGTCAGTCTGGCAGTACAGGGACTGGCTGAGTCTGCCCACAACTCCACCTGTGGGTCAGTCTGGGATTGCATGGTGGTAGCTGCAGGCTACATTTGTACAATACAGCATAGAATATTGTGCCCCAGGGGACTACACAGCACAGGCACAGGTGGTGCTGCTGCATACAGTTATACAATGGCAAGAACATTTCCTGGCCACTGATTGGTCAGTGTGAGCCTGAAACAGTGATGATATTACACAATAACATCACTGTGTTGATTTTCTGGATGATTATATTGATTTTATGGATTTATTTTTTTCAAAAACAAAGATATACTGCCTCACTAAAAATCATCTAAAAACATTTTTATTTTTATTTTTGTTTTATATAACATTAAGCCATTGTATAATTGCAATAAGGCACTTCAAGGTGTGTGATATCGTGTAAAAATGTCACTCCTGGGGTGGTGGAAGCACTCGGCTTTGCCTCGTGCTTCAACAGACCCCAGGAGTGATGTTATTACATGATAACACACACCTTGTTGTGCTGTATTGCTTAATTGTCAAACTGTAGTTCATGCTACAGTGCACAGCAGACACTACAGTAGCAAGGGGGGCAGTAGTGTTAGGGACACAGCAATGCCTATGGTGTGTAGGGCAGTGAAGACCATTGCACTCTACACAGTGACAGGCCCAAAATGCAGGTGTTTACTGACAGCGGACATTACTGTTATGCTGTTGTGTGACCCACAGATGCTGCATCACCGGCATGGGATGCTCACAGTAACATATACATGGCTGGCTGTGTGTGCTGTGGTGTTTGTACAGATGTGCAGTATTTGACTGGGGAACACATACCATCAGACAGGCACACTGACTGTGGTTCAGCCTGGCCACTTATATACTCTCCCCTCAACACCCTCTGTGCCCACAGTGCTGCATATGTGTGCTGGTGTCTGTTGGTGTCCACTGAAGGGTGGTCTGCAGGTGTGTGCTGAATGTCCGCACTGCCATGGTGTTCACTGTGAGCTGGGTCACCACTTACTGCCTGGCATAGTTGGGACTGGTGGCAGACAATGGCATCATCGGGATGCCACCCATGAGCAGCACGTTTCCTCTCTTTCTGGCTTATTTCTATTTGTCGTACTTACTGGTTAGGGTCACCCAAAGCCACACAAAATTTCACGCAAAGCTGCACAAAGCCACAAAGTTATGCAAAACTGATTTGCCCAGAGTTAAGACTACCTTTTTCTGGGCAGTAATTTGTTAAGTCATGCAAAAACTTTGTGCAGTGCTATTGCTATGAATATAACATTCTTCTCATTCATGCCTCATATGGGTGCCCTTGCATACATTATAATTATTCCTAGTGCTAATACAGTTTGCACATGCTATTTGACCATTTGAATGTAATAGACCCATGCTAACCCTGTGCAAATGGTTTGCACCCAGCGCAAAGATTTGAAAATCTGGCCCATTGTCTTGTGTTATAGGACCATGATTAGCTAGAAAGAAAATAGAGGATACACTACTGATTTATCAAACAGCATAAAGAAAAGCCAGCTCGTGGTGCTGAAGGTTGAGGCGCTGGACACCACACCTTGCGCCATGCTGATGACCCGGGGTTGGGAGTGATCTCGGGTGTCAGAGAGTCAGCTGGGGGGAGGAGAATTGAGTACCCCAGGGACTGCACTCCTCCTCCTCCGAGGAGGGAGGTGTGGGAATACTGCTGCTGTGCTGGCTCTGGTGGAGACTAGGGGTCGGTGCAGCCAGGTGGTCCACTGAAGGGATGACAGAGATAGCATCGGACTTACAGTGTGCAGATGCATGGACAGCAGTGCCATTGATGCCCTGCACATCCGTGTTGAGGGGTGGGATCGCTACAAGAAAAAAAATACTCTCCAAGGTGCAGCATGACGTCCAGTCCCTTGGCACTACGCCACTCCGAATCAGGACAGCTCCTCCCGAATCTGGGCCCTCAGCTTCTGTGGTGTGTGGGGTACATACCCACCATGAAGCAGCCATCGAGAGGAAAGGAGGATGGGTTGAGTTTGGGAACTGGGAGTGGTGCAGTGCCGTGGACTTGGACTGACATGGGGAGGAATCATAGGTGACACTCCCAAAGAGGTAGTATAAAGATATAAGTTTAAAAATAAAAACAGCATGAAGAAAGAGTGACAGGTTTGTTTGCAGAATATGGTCTATACTGTAAGGTTTGTAAAACAAAACTACTGTATAATAGAGGACAGAGGTATTTATATGCGTGTATATATTTCTTAATAGGTAGTTAAAGGCCATCCTCCTGATGAAGCCTCAACATCAAGTGAAACTTTAAGAATGAAGGCTGCATGAAATACGAAAATGAAAGGAATTTGAGAAAACTGTATGTAACCACCTGGTGCCCTGGGGTTACTATAATCCCATCAACATTAGTGCTAGGAAGGTAGCAGGCAGCTGGTAAGGAGCTCATTAGAAGCTTCCTAGATAATGACATCATTGTTTACTCAGCTAGCCTAAAGGAAGGATGATGAGGTCATTTAGAACTCTCGCAGCAGCATAAGCCACACTGTGAACAGCTGCTCTGGGGAGATAGAATGATGGCAGTTGTTAGTCTGTCAGCGGAGTAGAGAACAGCAGTTGTGTGTGGGAAGCTGTAGTGTTCAGTCAGAGTGAGCCAGTGCTCAGCTGAGGGCTCTGAGGAGAGCCTTACCTTCTCACTCTAGTCTTGTAATCATCCAGTGTGCCCCGAGAAGTGGTGGAATCCATTGTCTACAGCACGATATACTGAATTTTTTTTATCCCTGGAAAGGTGAAAATGACTGCTTGGGTGGGAGCTCAGGGGCTATTCTCTTTGTGATTCAGGAAGTCTGAAGCTGCCTGTTCAGTGTCAACAGTGATTCGCATATTTTTGCTGCAATCAGCAAATATCCTGAGTGTGGTGTTCTTTGGCTAAAAGAGAAATATGCACCTTTGTCCTGTGAAATTTGAGACTGTTCTCATTTATCTACCAGTGCAGATGTTTTGAATACTGAATGACTAAGTTCATTCAATGTAAAGCATTTCAAGAGTTTTTTCAAGTTTTTTATGGTGTAACTCTGAAGAATGGTCAGGTATGAATTTGGGAGCAAAGTGTGGGCAGACCCCCATCTGGAATAACCAGTTCAGGAGAACAGGTTCAGTAAGGGCACTTGATTACTTCAGTCAAATGACCAAATGGCTGAAGAGATTTTCAAACCCCTGCTGTTGAGTTGTGCTAGAAATTAGCATGATGGTTTCTTCATGGATGGTCAGTGTCATGAAACATAAAAGTTGGTGGCAGATAAGGACCACAAGGCCCATCCAGTCTGCCCATTTCTTTTTCTACCATATAAATGTGCCATTGGCCTTTGCTCTGTCAATGGCCTATCTATTCATACTCATCTGTATTGCTCTCTTATGCCTATCCCATGCCTGTTTGAAGCCCTGCACTGTATTCATATCCACCACTTCCTGAGGGAGGCCATTCCATGCATCCACCCCCCTTTCTGTGAAAAAGAACTTCCTCACATTACCCCTTAATTGGCCTCCCTCTAATCTCATGCTGTGTCCTCTTGTCCTGCTATTTTTCTTATATTGAAACATGTTAGACTCTTTCATCTTGTTAATGCCCTTAAGGTGTTTAAATGTTTTGATCCTATCACCTCTCTCCCCTTTGCTCTAGGGCACACATGTTGAGCTCCATTAATCTGTCCTCATATATTTTCTGATGCAGTCCCTGTACCATTTTGGTTGCCCTTTTCTGGACTACCTTAATTTGGTTAATGTCCTTGTGAAGATTTGGCCTCCAGTACTGCATGCAATACTCCAGATGGGGCCTAAATAGTGTCTTGTAAAGAGGGATTATTACTGTTCTCTTACGACTTGTGATACCCCTACTAATACACCCCAACATCTCCCTAGCCTTACTTACTGCTTTAGTGGTCTGCTTGGATGATTTCAGCTCATTGGTGATGATGATGCCCAAGTCTCTTCCTTCCCTTGTAACTGCCAGCAACTCCCTTCCCAGCCTATAGCTGTCTTCAGGGTTTCTCTTCCCTATGTGCATGATCTTGCGCTTCTCTGCATTAAACCCCAGTTGCCACTTTTTCAACCATTTTGCCAGTTTATCCAGATCTCTTCTCATTCTGTCCACCCCATCTGAATCATCTACTCTGTTGCAGATCTTTGTGTCATCTGCAAACAGACAAACCTTACCCCTCAGTCCATCTGCCATGTCACTAATGAAGATATTGAAGAAGACTGGCCCCAGAACTGATCTCTGAGGTACCCCACTTGTGACATGTATCTCTTCTGACTGTTAAACGTTTACCACCAATCTTTGATTTCTGCCTGGCAACCAGTTTGCCACCCAGTTGACCAACTTCTGATCCACCCTGAGCCTACCCAGCTTATTAATCAATCTTCTATGTGGAACAGTATCAAAAGCTTTGCTGAAGTCAAGGTAGGTGACATCAGCTGCTCCCTCTTGGTCCACCACTCTGGCTACCCAGTAAAGAAATCTATGAGATTAGTCTGACAGGATCTTCCTTTTGTAAACCCATGCTGTCTTGGATCCTGTACTCCTATGGATTCCAGGTGTTGCACTATCCTTTCCTTAAGGATTGCCTCCATAATCTTGCCCACTACTGAGGTAAGACTGACTAGTCTGTAGTTCCCTGCCACCACTCTTGTGGAGCGGGACCATATGAGCCCTTCTCCAGTCTTCTGGGACCTCGCCTGTGCTCAGAGACTCACTAAACAGTTCTGATAATGGCTCTGCTAGTTCAACCCTCAGCTCCGTTAGTACCCTGGGATGAATGCTATCAGGGCCCATTGTGTTGTCCATCCTGAGCTAATCAAGCTCTTGTGGGACCCTTTCTTTTGTGAAGGGACTAGTGCACACCTCCATCCCCCCATGTCCATGGTGCTGAGCTGTGGACCCTGCCCTACCTTCTCTTCAGTAAATACTGAACAGAAGTGTCTATTTAGGACAGATGCTTTTACATGGTCCTCCTCCTCACAAGCCCCCTTATCTCCTTTGATCTTAGCAATACTCCCTCTGGACTTTCTCCTTTCACTGACACACAGTATCTATAGAAAGTTTTGTCACCTTCTTTTACTGTTTGTGCTAGTGTTTCCTTGGTTTGGGCCTTTGCCTGCCTTACTGCCTTCCCGGCTTCCCTTAGGGAAGTTTGGTATGCCTCCCTATCTTCATCCCGCTGCGTTCTCTCATATTTCCTGAAGGCCAGCCTTTTGGCTCTGACCTTTTCTGCTACTGTTTTTGAGAACCAAAGTGGCTTCCTTCTTCTTTTGCACTTCCTTTTCTCTCTAACACAGTGGGATGTTGCTTCAAATATTGCATTCTTAATGCTTGCCCCCTTTGCCTGTACCCCCTCACCTATGTTTCTTTTTGTCAGGGCTAGCTTAATTCTGTTGGCCATCTTATCAAAGTCAGCTCCTCTGAAGTCCCATATTTTTGCCTTGGAATGGGATGATTTAGTTCTAGTGGCCAAATTGAACCATACCATGTAATGGTCACTGGCCCCCAGGTGACCTTCTACCTGGAGATCTGCAATCCTTTCCCTGTTTGTCAATACTAGATCTAGGATAGCCCTGTCTCTTGTGGGTTGTCGTACCAGTTGTTTGAAGCCCTCCTCCTGCAGGGAATCCACGTGTCTAGTTCTGGCAGATGTCCCTGCTGGTATTGACCAATCTGTATCTGGCATGTTGAAGTCTCCCATTATCAGAACCTCCCCTTTAGCTGTCATGTTTTGTATATCTCTTAACAGTAATGTGTCTATGTCCTCCCCATGATCTGGGGGCCTGTAGACAACCCTAGTTCGTATGACTGTCCCATTTCCTGTTTCAAGGGTGACCCACAGTTCTTCTGGCTCCTTATGTGTATTCTGAATTTCTGTAGCTTTGATATTTTCATTGACATACAGGGCCATTCCACCTCCTCTTTTTGCACCCCAGTCTCTTCTGAACAGTACATAGCCAGGTACTGAAGTTTCCCAAATGTGGTTACTGGTAAACCACATCTCGCTAATTGCTACTATGTCCAGTTTAACCTCTATCATTATTGCCTGCAGGTCTGGGATCTTGTTTCCCAGACTGTGAGCATCTGTGTACATGATTTTCCATTGGTCAGATTTCGGTGTGTTAGTTGTTGGGTGAGGTCTGTCATTTCCCATGTGCGTCATATGTGGAGCCGGACCTTCTTCCTTACCTGGTGATGCAAATGAACTGCAAAATGGTGAACTCCTGTTTCACCACTAGCTGAGGGGGGAAGGGTGTTCTTCCCATTCGATGTATGGGGTACTACACCCCCTTCCCATTTGCTAGTTTAAATATTCTGCAAACACATCAAACTTCTGCCCCACAGCACTGACTCCCTCCTTAGTCAGATGCAGTCCATCAAATTTAAAGAACTTTCACTCCCAAAACTGTTGCCAGTCCCTTACAAATGTGTGTCCTTTTTCCTGGCACCAGCCCTTGAGCCACATGTTTAGCTCCCCCATCTTCCCTTCTCTTACCTTCCGTTCATCCACCCCCTCTCCCAGACTGGCAGGATCTCAGAGAAGGAGATGCCAGATGAAATGGATGATAGTTTGTTACCCAGCCTAGTCAGGTGTTCCTTGGTCTCCACAACTGACTGGCTGGTGAAATCATTAGTCCCTATGTGTATCAGGATGTCAATGTTTTCTCCTGCTTCCTGAACAATTTTAGCAATACGGTCAGTGTCTCTCCACGCTGATGTACCTGAGAGATGTCTGACTATTACCCCTGGCTGGAGATAGGTATCAACTCCCCTAATCATGAAGTCTCCTTTGATCAGAAGTTTTTTGGATTTTCTTTTTGCTTTTTTGTTTTGGTTCCTGTTTTGGGTGAGTTTTGTTGTGCTAGTTCCTGTGCTGCAGTGTCCTGCTCTGCAGTGTCCTCTGCCCCTTTGTTTGATTTTGGAGATAGAGGCAGATACCTGTTTGTAGTTTTTATGTGGTTTGTGGAGGTAATATGTTGGAGAGCTCCAAGTGATGGGGCACCCAATTTGCCCCTCTTAACCACCTGCCAATCTCCTGGACCAACTACCTTCTGTGGTTGAGGTGCTTCTGTTGGATGTTGGGGAAATGGCTGGTGGTTCTTATAATATATTTCCTCTTGAATATGCAATTTGAGGTGCACAATCTCTGCCCATGCTGCCTGGAGCTGATCCCTTAGATCTCCAATGGCCCAGCATGTAGGACAGTGTCCTAAATCCTGTAAAACCGCCCTTCTGAAAAGTTTTCCACAGTACCTGCAGTTAATGATATCCATTCCAGATAAGTTGCTGGGTTTAGAACCTGGTCAGAGTAACTAGAAAGAAGAAAATGAAAGCACATTTTGATTTTGTGTTTTGTTTGTTTGTTTTTATATGACTTGTTATAACAAGTTAAATTACTAGTGCCCCTATAAATGAGGTCACCATGTAGATACCCCACTGATCCACCCCTTCCTGCTTTGCAACAGGAAATGTCACGACTGTGTTACCCTATAAAAGGAGTGTAGTGTGGGGTGGCTGGGGTGGGGTGGTGGTTGCCCTTTCCCCTGCTGAAAAAGAACCATGGAGGAAGGAATCAAGGAGGTAAGAGAAGAAACAATCAGCCAGCAACAAATGCAGTAGCACTGAAAGCTTATCCTAATGATACATAAAACTGTAAAACCTGCAAAGCACCATCTGTAATAATTTCACAGAAGATATACCCTATAAGAAACACTTTGCTACAGAGAAAAATAAAGCAGTAACAGAAGATATACGTTGCAAAAGACAATTTGAATCAGAAGATCACAGCAGTAATCTGTTAGCACATACCTATAGGCACACCCGGTAATAATGCAGCAAAAGGTATACTCAGCAACAACAATTTTAATCAGAGAAAAATAAAGTAATAAAATGTTAGCAACAAACAGTAACAATCCATGTGAGTACAAAATAAAAACAACACACAGTAAATCTGCATAGCCAAAAGAAGCCTTAATCCTTTCCCTTGCTCTGGTAAGGTTCTTCACTCTGTCCTTTCAAGCAACCTAGAAGGAAAGAGCTCAGGTGAAGCTAGGTGGCTTGGCCAGCAAACCTAGTCTTCCTCCTTCAAGATATCAATTAACCTGATCTTTTAACCCTTCTTTCTATTGGAAGTTACTGACAGTTTGTCAACTCCACCTCCAGATACACACCTAATCCCCTAGAAGAGCTGTGGGAGGAAAGCAATTAGCTCCTTTTATTTATTTATTTGTGAAATCAGTTTACAACCTTTGAACCAGAGGCTCGTTTCCAAAGGTACCTTGTCACATTAAAGACATACATAGAGTTTTAGGTTACATAGCACAGGTTTGCTAAAAATAGGCATTCATCAGAGGCGCCACGTCACACTGAGGTCAGACAAAATACATTTAGGTTACAGGGTACAAGTAATTGAGAACAGGTGTTACACAAGTTGGTATCAAAAATTGAGCAATCTAATAGGCATACCATGAAACAGCTGGCATTGGCCAGGTTAGACATAGGTACTGTGTACTGGGAAGAGGTGGTGGGGAGGGCTAGGTGGAGAGCCGCCCGGTTGGCGTTGTCATGTAAATGTGAGAAGGAGACTGCAACACCTCTGAGACAAAAAAACTTTCAGCAAAAATAAAATAGTGACATAGAAACATAGAATTTGACGGCAGATAAGAACCGCTTGGCCCACCTAGTCTGCCCATTTTCCTACCTAACAGATAAGCTGCAGATCCTAGTTAACCAACAGCTTACTTCTTCTTACCCACCCCTAGGACTGCCTTATGCCTGTCACATGCATTCTTGAAGTCCACCACTGTTCTTGACTCCACGACCTCCTCAGGGAGGCTGTTCCATGCATCCACAACCCTCTCAGTGAAAAATACTTCCTCACATTACCCCTGAGCCGCCCTCTATCTTCAAATTGTGCCCCTTGTTCTTGCACATCTCTTTTCTGAAGATGCTACCTCTTGGACTTTGTTAATTCCCTTGAGGTACTTGAAAGTTTCTATCATGTCCCTCTCCCTTCTTTCCTCAAGAGTATACATATTAAGCTCCTTTAGTCTTTCTTCGTATGTCTTCTGGTGCAGACCCTGCACCATTTTGGTTGCCCTCCTCTGGACAGCCTCCACTCTGTCTATGTCTTTGCGGAGATGGGGTCTCCAGAACTGTACACAGTACTCCAGATAGTGTCTCACCAACTGTCTGTACAGAGGGATAACAACTTCCTGTTTTCTACTATTGATGCCTCTTCCTATGCATCCCAGTATCCCTCCAGCCTTCCTTACTGCCTTCTCACATTGCTTTCCCACCTTTAGGTCATCTGATATAATTACCCCCAGGTCCCTTTCCATTTTTACTGTTGTCAGTATCTCACCCCCCATTGTATACGCTTCCCCTGGGTTTTTGTTTCCCAGGTGCATTATCTTGCACTTCTTTGCATTGAATCTGAGCTGCCATACATTTGACCATTCCTCAACCTTGCCAAGTCCCTTCTCATCCTTTCTACTCCATCCTGTGTATCAACCCTGTTGCAGATCTTGTGTCATCTGCAAAGAGACATACTTTCCTTCCAGTTCCTCTGCAATGTCACTTATAAAGACATTAAAAGGACTGGTCCCAGTATCGAACCCTGTGGTACCCCACTAGTAACCCTCCTTTCTTCACTGTGTACTCCATTTTACTACTACCCTTTGCGTCCTGTTGTCTAGCCAATTTTTATCCAGGCTACCACCTTGGGACCCATTCCAAGGCTGGCTATCTTGTGTATTAATCTTTGTGGGGACTGTATCAAATGCCTTGCTAAAATCTAGGTAGGCCATGTCCACAGCCCTCCCTGATCTACTACTTTGGTCACCCAGTCAAAGAAATCTATTAGATTCGTCTGACATGACCTTCCCATCATGAATCCATGCTGCCTTGGGTCCTGTGCCCACTGGCCTCAAGGTACTCAACAATTCTTTTCCTTCAGAAGTGATTCCATCATTTTCCCTACCACTGAGGTCAAACTAACTGGTCTGTAGTTTCCTGCCTCTGTCCTGCTCCCACTTTTGTGAAGAGGAATTACATATGCCTCCTCCAGTCCTTGGGTACCACCCCATCCTCCCTGATTTGTTAAGAGAGTAGTCAGCGATGTCACTAGTTCTACCCTTAGTTCTTTTAGAATTCTTGGGTGAATCCATCAGGCCCCATTGCTTTGTCCACCTTCAATTTTATAAGTTCATTCAGAACCCTTTCTTCTGTAAATGGACTGGTATCGAACCCTGTCTTCAGAGTGTTTCTCTTGTTTGGTTTAGGTAACTCCCCCTCCTCTTCCTTTGTGAATACTGAGCAGAAATATTCATTCAGTAATCCTGCTTTTTCACTGTCACCCTCTACCCACATTCCCTCTCCTTTATTAAGCTTCAGTATCCCTCCTTTGGTCTTTCTTCGCTCCCTAATGTACCTATAAAAGGTCTTATCCCCCTTCTTAACAGAATTGGCTATCCTTTCTTCGGTTTGGGCCTTTGCTATTCTGACTACCTTCCCAGCCTCTTTCTGCTTTAACTGATAAAGTTCTCTGTCCTGCTCCTTCTGTGTTTCCTTATATTTCCTGAATGCTGCCCTTTCTCCTTAACTTTCCTGCCACCTCTTTTGTGAACCACAGAGGTTTTTCCTTCTGTATTTTATTGATTTTTTATGCAAAGGCTTGTTGCCTCTGTGATGGCTGTTTTGATCACTTCCCATTGTTCCTCCACCCTCCTTCTTGCCTGTTTGCTAGTGTTTTTCTGAGGCACTGTCTCATTTTCCCAAAGTCAGCCCTCCTAAAGTCTAGTACTCTTGCTTTGTGATGGCTTGATTGTATGGCTGTGTTTATCGTGAACCACACTGTTTGGTGGTCACTTGTTCCCAGATGGCTACCCACTCTAAATCTGAGATTCTTTCTCCATCCCCATTTGAAAGTACCAGGTCTAAGATTGCTCCTCCCGAGTCTGTTCCAATACTAGCTGTCTGAGACATGCCCCCTGTAGGGCATCAAGAATGACTCTGCTCTTGGATGTGCCTGCAGCAAAGGTGCTCCAGTTAACATCTGGCATATTCAGGTCCCCCATCAACAATATCTCCCCTTTTTCTGCCATTCTAAGAAAGCCTTCTATCATTTCCTTGTCCATTCCTCCCCTGAGATGGGGGTCTGTATACACCCCCATGCGGATTGTGGTGCCATTTCCTGTCTCCAGGGTGACCCAAAGTGCCTCATCTGCTCCTGTTTACTCTTTAGTTCTGTTGCTTTGATCCCTTCTTTACATAGAGAGCTACTCCTCCTCCTCTTTACCCTCCCTGTCCCTTCTGTAGATTATGCATCCTGGTATGTTGACATCCCAGTCATGGTTCTCTGTGTACCACGCCTCCGTGACTGCCACAATATCCAGGCAACCTCTTCCATCAAGGCCACTAGTTCAGGGAGCTTGTTACACAGACTACGGGCATTGGTACTCATCACCTCCACTTTTGATAGCCTTACCCCTTTTAGCCCCATTTCTGTCCTTACTGCCTTTGCCTTGTTTTACATTTAAATCTGTTCTGCTCCCTAATAACTTCTGTACCTTGGCATTTACTTCACTAATCACCATGTTTTGTGGAGGAGGCTCTGGATTTCCCAGCTCCTTTTCAGTGCCTCCCCTTGGCTAGTTTAAATGCTTGCAGTGAAGCATTTAAACCTCTCACCTAGGATCCTGGTTCCCCTGGACAGATGCAGACCATCGCACCAGTATGGGTCTGCATTCCTCCAGGTGGCTCCCCAGTCCCCAATGAAGCCAAACCCTGAGCTCCACACCAGTTTTCAACCACTCATTGAATTCCCTGGTGAGAAGTGCCCTAGCATCTCCCTTGCCATAGACAGGCAGCACCTCCGAGAAGGTTACCGTATGTGCTACTTGTCTAAGGCCCCTTCCCAACTCTACAAACTCCTCTTGCACTGCTCTGATCCCATTCCTAGCCAGGTCATTTGTCCCCAGGTGGACAATGACATCCAGCTCCCTCCTCGTGGCAGTTTCTCCCACGATCCTGAGGATTCGCTTCCTGTCCTCCAAGCTGTAAGGCCAGGAAGGCACCTCCACCTCCCTCTCCCATCATCCCCATTTCTACCCCTAATGATTGAGTCCCCACCAGGAGTTGTTTCCTTCCCCTGTGGGGTCCCATGCCACCCTCCTTTAGGTCTCCTTTGTGAAGGTCTCCAGCATCCTCCATGGTCTCCACTACAGGTGCCTCCATAGAGGAACCACTATCCACCAGAAGAGTGAATGAATTGTGAAGAGGTACAGCTGGAGGGATGCAACTCTGTTCCACCACCCTCTCCCTCCTTGAGCCCACCCTGGTCCAGCCACTCCTTTGACAAAACAGTAATTTTGCTTAGCTTAATGATAAAAAGTCGCAAACATGTAAGCACCACCTGTAATAATTTTGCAGAAGATATACCCTGTAAGAAATACTTTGCTATAGAGAAAAATAAAGCAGTAACAGAAGATATACCTTGCAAAAGACACTTTAAATCAGAAGATTACAGCAGTAATCTGTAAGCACACACTTGTAGGCACACCCTATAATAATGCAGCAAAAGGTATACCCAGCAACAACAATTTGAATCAGAGAAAAATAAAACAATAAAATGTTAGCAACAAACAGTAACAATCACTGTGAGTACAAAATGAAAATAACAACACACAGTAAATCTGCCTAGTCAAAAGAAGCCTTAATCCTTTCCCTTGCTCTGGTAAGGTTTTTTGCTCTGTCCTTTCAAGCAACCTGGAAGGAAACAGCTCAGGTGAAGTTAGGTGCCTAGGCCAGAAAACCTAAAGTGTTTACTTTCCCATGATATGTGGGTACATCAGTGAAAGTGTTCTGTGGGAAATAATTTCTGATTGTGGCCAGTGCCACTGAAATGGATGTTCAAATATTCCAATGTCATATGGGAGATATCATGTTCAGAGTGACTCTCCATCAGTAGGGAGACATGCCCAGTTTTTGTGGAAACAGTGCAGTGTTTTGATCTGCAAGTTCTTTGTGTCACAGTGTAAACCTTGGGGGTCCAACCTAACTTTGATAACATCTCAGAAATAAAATCACACTCTAGAATCCCAACCATAGTTAGGACATTTTTGTTATTGCTTCCTGTGTGTGGAATTACTTGGTACTTCCCTCCAGAAGCTAGGTCTAGCATGGCCCTAGGAAAAGTTTCTATCCCCCAGAACCAGTTTTTTTTGAAAATATAGTACCTTATTAGGTCCATTTTATTTGCTTTTGTACATCCTCACCCCTTTGTCCTCTAGAGTAACAAGCCTGGTATACATTCCCAAAGCTAGGGATGGTACCAATTAATAATAATAATAATTTTATTTATATAGCGCCTTTCACAATATCAAGGCGCTGAACAGATCAATAAAAACATCAACACACAACACAAACCACAAAACATAAAAATTATAAAATATGTTCTAAAAGCATAATAAATTACAATAAAATTTCACACACTAAACAGTGCGTTCAACTTTCAAAGAAGGCCATTCTCCAGAGACAGGTTTTCAATTCCTTCTTAAAAATCTCCACGGAGGAGCATTCCCATAACAGGCAAGGTAGAGAATTCCTGTGGGTGCAGCATAAGAAAATGCTCTACTGCCGGAGGATTTCAACTCACTCTTGGAATCTCTAACAACCCCATGTCGGCCGTGCAGAGTGATCGGCTAGGGCAGTAAGGCACCAGAAGGTCTTTCAGATAGGACGGACCCTGATCATGAAGGGCTTTGAAAGTCAATAAAATTACTTTAAAGGTGATCCACCACCATATTGGGAGCCAGTGCAGCTCACGCAGCACCGGGGTAATGTGACAGGACCTACTTGTCCCAGTCAAAACCTGGGCTGCCGTGTTCTATACAAGCTGTAGGTGGTGGATTTCAACCCCAGAAAGCCCAAAGTAGAGGGCGTTGCAGTAGTCGAGGCGCAAGGACACAAAAGTGTGGACCAAAGTTGGCAGAGAGTTAGACGGAACAAGGTGCTTAACCCGGGCAATATTCCTAAGATGGTAAAAGGAAGTCTTGATGACGGCTGACACCTGAGATTGAAAAGTCAGCCTACTGTCAAGAATCACCCCAAGGTTGCGCACCCGTCCAGAGGCCGAAAGTGACACACCGCCCGAGAAAAATTTCCAGGCGTCGCGTCAACTACGACCTCTCAATCTGACCACCCAGGTCCACGATCAAAACCTCAGTCCCCGAGTTCAACTTTAGCCAACTAGAATTCATCCAGTCTTGGATCTCCCCCAGACAGTTACTAAATACCGAGAGAGCTCCATCCTGGTCGGGTGCAAAAGACAGGTATAGCCGAGTATCATCTGCATAGCAGTGAAACCTCAGCCCATACCATCTTATAATGTTTCCGAGGGGCAGCATGTACACTGCAAATAGCATGGGCAACAGCACGGAACCCTGAGGCACTCCACACAACAAAGAGACTGAGCCGGAGGAAAAAATTCCCGACACAACTCTTTGTGATCTCCCAGTGAGGAATGACTTGAACCATTTAAGAACGGTTCCAGACATTCCACAAATTTGCCCCAGGCATGCTAGCAACACCACGTGATCCACAGTGTCAAAAGCTGAAGAGAGATCAAGGAGAACCAGGATAGAACATCTCCTTAGACTTCTCGCCCTCAGAAGGTCATTTAGCACCCGAACCAGCGCTGTCTCGGTACTGTGTCTTTTACGGAAACCAGACTGGAAGGATTCGTAGATATTATGGATGGTTAAATGGTCATCCAATTGAGCAGCCATGACCTTTTCAATAACTTTCCAATAAAGGGAAGGTTAGAGATGGGTCAATAGCTGGAAAAACAATGTGGGTCCAAGGAAGCTTTCTTCAAGAGAGGTGTCACCACCGCCTCTTTCAGGGAGCTAGAAAACTCACCCGACTCCAAGGAGCACCAGACAATTTGTGCCAGTACTGGACCTATGATGTCTACACAACCCAAAATTAGGGTAGTAGGTCCAGGATCCAAGCTGCAGCTTGTAGGGTGTACACTGTGGATGATCCTCATAATATCCACGAACTCAGGTCGACAAAAGGAACTCCAGGAGAAGCGAGGTCTTGTGCTCTCGCACACTCCCACCACATCACCCTTAGAGGTTGCTGGACACAAGTCCGCCCTGATGTCAGTCATATAGTTGCAAAGTATCGAGCAAGCTCATCGCACTCAATTTGTGAAAAGGCTTTCCGAACTTGCAGACAGGCTGGGCTGCACAGTCTGTCTACAGTTCGGAACAGCTGAGCCGGTCAATTCTGAGCAACTGCAATCTCCCTGGACAGGAATACTGCCTTCTTATGGGTGATTGCAGATTGATAGCTAGTATAATGTTCAATCAATCTAAGATGGTTGGCATCAAGGGTGGACTTGCGCCAGCAACGCTCTAACCTCTGTCCTTGTCTCCGCATCTCCCTCAGAGTCTCATCAAACCAAGGGGCCCTGGGGTGACAGGAAAGAGGGTGCTCACAAACAGGAGCAATAGAATCCAGGGCAACCGCAATGGCCTCATTATAGGCCCGTACGAGTGCCTCTGGACTACTGCCCACCAATACAAGGGATGATAGGTCAAGTACTGCCGCCAGGCCTTGTGGGGTAATGTTCCATAATGGGCAGTACCTGACCATCTCCACAGGGGCTGGCCTTCTCAGGGGGGTGCAAAAATTGAACCTCACGATGTGGTGGTCAGACCAAACGACTGGTTCCACTCCCATATTAGATGCATCAATCCTAAGGAGGAAGACCAAGTCGAGAGAGTGTCCAGATTTATGTGTAGCAGTGGGAACTACCTGTGTGAGGCCCAGAGAAGACATTAGTTGGAGGAAGCGTTTACCAAATTGTGAGCGTTCTTCGTCAACCCAGGCGTTAAAGTCACCCAGCACTATCAATCTGGGTGACTCAAACGACATGTCGACGAGGAAGTCTGCCACTTCCTGTAAGAAACGTTTCCCATCTCCGGGTGGACGGTAGATGAGAAAGATTTGAACGCCTACACCTGCTACAACTTGCACTCAAATGACTCGGCCTCACCCACTACCGCATTCGAGAGGCCCAATTCAGTCTTAAAACAGACTGCAACCCCCCCTACCCCTGCGGTCCAATCTCAGGTGGTGTAACATCGAGTACCCAGCAGGAGTCATGGCCTCAATTATCTAAATGTGTCTGTTGCAGTCTGTGTCCTGTTATGGGTACCAGGGGTAGCTATCTGTGTAATGTAGTGAGGAGTAGGTGGTTACAAAAATGGGGGTCTCATCTAGTGATATTTAATTTGGGGAGAGACCCAGAAAGTTTTTTGCTAAGGGTATGTCTAGCATCTTTCTGTATGGTAGCAGTGCAACCCAAGGAAGCTTTGGACAAGAGGATTTTTGCCCAGGAAAATTCCACCAACATGTGCTGCTTGTGTGCAATCCAGTTTCAAGTAAAGAAACAATGTTGCTTTTGTGATTTCAACTTGTAATAAACAGTAAAGCATGGGAATTTGTGTCCTGGTCTCTGCATCACAAAGTGTGTAAAGAACTTTTAAATTGCAATTTTGAAGCGCTGAAAGTATTGTGGACTTTAAGGAACAGACTCAGATATGTACCCTGAAAGTTTCATGTGCTTAGTATGCAAATTGGGGAAGCTTCTAAAACAATTGTCCAGAAACTGTGGTAGAAATGGTCAAAACAGCCTACGTCCTCCTAGTCCCCCCCCACTATAATTGCCTTATGTTTGTCCTATTCATTCTTGAATTCCCCCACTGTTTTTGATCCCACAACCTCCTCAGGAAGGCAGTTCCATGCATCCACCACCCTCTCCATGAAAACATACTTCCAGACATTGCCCTTGAGCCACCCCCATCTTCAAATTGTGCCCCCTCGTTCTTGCACATCTCTTTTTCTGAAAGATGCTCTTGTCTTGGACTTTGTTGAATCCCTTGAAGTACTTGAATGTTTCTATCATGTCCCCCCTTCCCCTTTCCCCAAGTGAATACATTTTAAGCTCTTTAGGCCTCTCTTCATATGTCTTCTGTTGCAGACCCTGCACCATTTTAGTTGCCCACCTCTGAAAAACCTCCATCCTATGTCCTTGTGGAGAGGGTGTCTCCAGGACAGCATGCAGCACTCCAGATAGAGTCTCACCAACTGTCTACAGAGGGATAACAACTTCTTGTTTTCTACTGGTGTTGTCTCTCCCTCTGCATCCCAGTATCCCCCCCCCCGGCCTCCTTACTGCCTTCTCACATTGCTTACCTACCTTAAGGTCATCTGATATGACTAACCCAGGTCCCTTTCCATTTTTGTTGTCAGTACCTCCCCCTTGTGTACTCTTTCCATTGGTGTTTGTTTCCCAGGTGAATTGCACTTTTTTGCATTGAATCTAAGCTGCCATATTTTTGACCATTCCTCCAACCTTGTTAAGTCCCTTCTCATCCCCCCCTTGTGTATCAACCCTGTTACAGATCTTTCTGTCATCTGCAAAGTAGTATACTTTTCCTTCTAGACCCTCTGCAATGTCTTCTATAAAGAAATTAAAGAGGACTGGCCCCAGTACTGAACCCTGTGGTAACCCCTAGTAATCCCCTTTCTTCAGAGTAACCACCCTCAGAGTGACTTACTTCTTTTCCAGGCTTCTCTTTTCAACCACATACTTTGGGCTATATGTTGTTTAATACTCTGTTATTTATTTTAAGTTTGCATTTTTACTGCTTGCAATATGATTGTTACTGCTGCAGCTTGTAAAAATTTCTGTCCTTAACCCCCACCGGTTACACATGAAAATAAGCCTCGGCTCAGTGTGCACAGACAAAAAAGTACTACAGCAAAGCAAGTGGTATAACTGCAGTAAATTCAAACCTTTATGCACCAAACTAATATACAAATGCAATAAAATGTAAGAATATAAAACAATGTTATGCCAAAATTTGCTAATGTACATGTGAATATGCTAAGAGACCAGGAAATGTGCAACTAATTAAGAGTTAAACTGAAAAACTAAAAGGAATTAATTTTTAGCTCTATAAAACAGATTCTTTCTGAACATGTCCTTGTATGTGCTCAAAGAGTTATAATAACAGTGAAAGGCTGAAAACACTCCTACAAACTGACTTGTTGGGAAGCATTAAAATGTTTTAATACAAAGACAACACAGAGACTGTGCACTCACACAAAAGACTGAGTGGGTGCCATCCAAGATAAAAAATAGCTAATCTGGGAAATCAATAGGGCAAAACAGTGTACCAATAACTGAATCAACCAGGTATTTAAGCATTTTAAGATGCCTGCAAACTGAAGAATTTTCTTGTTTTTCTGTCCACCTCTTTTTCTCTCCCGGATGTCAATTTGATGATGTCTTGCGAAATTACTGTCTGTAAACCTCTTACCACATTCAGCACATTTATATGGTACCTCTCGCGGGGTTAGTGTCTCCAAATATTCAAGGATTTATAGTGCCTTGATGAGAATGGACCCATTCCAAAGCCAGGGCAGTTTTGAAACTCATAAAATCAGTACAGTAGTAGTCTTTGATGTTTGCTGAGATTGCTCTTCTTAGCACACGCAATGCCCCCATAATGGTTTCCTCTTGCAGTTCATATGATGTCATGCATATTGGTAGCATATTTAGATGTCCTTGAGAGTTCTTTTTGATTAGTCCTGTTGCTCCAAACACTGTTGGAACAATTTCTTTTTTATTAGTCCCACTTCCCCAAGCACTATCGGAATGATTTCTGCATCCTTATTCAGCATCAGTTTAGTGTCTGTTTTCATACCTTGGTATTTCATGATTTTGTGTGTCTCTCTGTGCGCAGGACACTGTAATCAGTAGGGGTGGCTATTTCAGCAATGCTACCTTTGTTCTTTTTTCTTGTATTACAATATCAGGTTTTCTTGCTTCCACTTTCTTGGCTGTAGGTATCGGGTGATCCGCTGTGATCATTACTTCTTCATTCTCTGTGGTTCATGCTTCCACTGTTTCGATACCACCTATCTCTCTCTCTCTCTCTTGGGGTTTGTGTCTCCAATTGTTCAGGGATTCCTAATACCATGACAAGAATGGACCTGATTCTTAAGCCAGGGCATATTCAGAAATCAGTACTGTATTAGTCTTTCATGTTTGTTAAGAGCACTCTTCTTAGCACATGCAACATCCACAAGATGGCGTCCTTTTGCAGTTCATAAGGTGTCACAAATATTGTTAGCATATTTAGATGTGTCTGAAAGTTCTTTTGGATAAGTCCCATTGCTCCAAGCACAATTGGAATAGAAACATAGAAACATAGACTTTGACGGCAGATAAGGACCGCTAGGCCCATCTAGTCTGCCCATTTCCCCTACCTACAGGATAGGCCGCAGATCCTAGTTAACCAACAGCCTATTTCTTCCTACCCCTCACAAGAATTGCCTTATGTCTGTCCCATGCATTCTTGAATTCTCCCACAGTTTTAGACCCCACAACCTCCTCAGAAAGGCTGTTCCATGCATCCACTACCCTCTCTGTGAAATAATATTCCTCACATTGCCGCTGGAACCGCCTCCTTCTATCTTTAAATTGTGTCCCTTGTTCTTGCAAGTCTCTTTTTCTGAAAGATGCTACCTTCTTGGACTTTGTTGATTCCACTGAGGTACTTAAAGTTTCTCATCATGTCCCCTCCTTCTTTCCTCAAGGGTATACACATATAAGCTCCTTAGTCTCTCCTCATATGGCTTCTCTTGTAGACCCTGCACCATTTTAGTTGTCCTCCTCTGACTGCCTCTATCCTGTCTATGTCCTTGCGGAGATGGGGTCTCCAGAACTGGACACAGTACTCAGATGGGGTCTCACCAACTGTTTGTAGAGAGGGATAACAACTTCCTGTTTTCTGCTGATTATGCCTCTCCCTATACATCTCAGTATACCCCAGCCCTCCCTACTGCCTTCTCACATTGCTTGCTAACCTTAAGGTCATCTGATATGATTACCCCCAGGTCCCTTTCCTTTTTTGTTGTTGTTACTACCTCCCCACCCATTGTGTATTCCTCCCCTGGGTTCTTGTTTCCCAGGTGCATTATTTTGCACTTCTTTGCATTGAATCCTAGCTGCCACACTTCTGACCATTCCTCCAACCTTGCCAAGTCCCTTTTCATCCTTTCCACACCTCCTTGTGTATCAAAATGATCAGTGTGTCCTTATTCCTCATTAGATTGGCTTCTGATTACATACCTTGGCATTTCATGATTTCTTTCCTCTCTGAATGCAGGACATTGTAGACACTAAGGGTATCTATTTCGATCAGCAATGCTACCGTTGTTCTTTTTTCTTGTATTAGAATATCTGGTTTTCTCGCATCCACTTTTTTGTCAGTTGGTGGTGGGTGATCCCATGTAATCATTACTTCTTCATTCTCTGTAATTCTTTGTGGTTCATGTTTACAGTGTCTCTCTGCTGTCTGTATGTTATAGTGTCTATACAGTTTCCAGTGGATCAATCTTGCTACTCTCTCGGGGTTAGTTTTTCCAACTGTTCAGGGGTTTCTAATACTGTGATAAGAATGGACCCCATTCTTAAGCTAGGCCATATTCAAAAACCAGGAAATCAGTACTGTCTTTGATATTTGCTGAGAGTCCTCTTCTCAGCACCTGCAATGTACCCAAGATGGCTTCTTTTTGCAGTTCATAAGGTGTCACAAATATTGGTAGCATCTTTAGATGTGCCTGAAAGTTCTTTTTGATTAGCCCCGTTGGCTTCAAGCACAAGTGAATTTACAGATGTCTTTTCAGGCTGCACTTCAGGCCAAAACGTTTGCTGCATTAAGCATATTTATATGGTTTTCTCCTGAGTGAGTTCTCTGATGAAATATCAGGGTACCCTTTCATGCAAAAGTCTTGTCACATTCAGTACATTTATATGGTATCTCTTTCTTGGGGTTAGTGTCTCCAAATGTTTAGGGATTTCTAATACCGTGGCAAGAATGGACCCCATTCTTTAGCCAGGGAATGTTCAAAACTCAAGAAATTTGTACTGTATTAATCATTAATGTTTGCTGAGAGCGCTGTTCTCAGCACACGCAACATCCCCAAAATGGCTTCCTTTTGAAGCTCATAAGGTGTCACAAGTATTGGTAACATATTTAAATGTGCCTGAAAGTTCTTTTTGATTAATCTCATTGCTCCAAGCACTACTGGAACATAGAAACATAAACACAGAAACATAGACTTTGACGGCAGATAAGGACCACTAGGCCCATCTAGTCTGCCCATTTCCCTACCTACAGGATAGGCCGCAGATCCTAGTTAACCAACAGCCTATTTCTTCCTACCCCTCACAAGAATTGCCTTATGTCTGTCCCATGCATTCTTGAATTCTCCCACAGTTTTAGACCCCACAACCTCCTCGGAAGGCTGTTCCATGCATCCACTACCCTCTCTGTGAAATAATACTTCCTCACATTGCCCCTGAACTGCCCTCCTTCTATCTTTAAATTGTGTCCCCTTGTTCTTGCAAGCCTCTTTTTCTGAAAGATGCTACCCTCTTGGACTTTGCTGATTCCACTGAGGTACTTAAAGTTTCTATCATGTCCCCCCACTCCCTTCTTTCCTCAAGGGTATACATATTAAGCTCCTTTAGTCTCTCCTCATATGGCTTCTCTTGCAGACCCTGCACCATTTTAGTTGCCCTCCTCTGGACTGCCTCTATCCTGTCTATGCCCTTGTGAAGATGGGGTCTCCAGAACTGGACACAGTACTTCAGATGGGGTCTCACCAACTGTCTGTACAGGGGAATAACAACTTCCTGTTTTCTGCTGATGAAGCCTCTCCCTATACATCCCAGTATACCCCAGCCCTCCCTACTGCCTTCTCATATTGCTTGCTAACCTTAAGGTCATCTGATATGATTACCCCAGGTCCCTTTCCTTTTTTGTTGTTGTTACTACTACCTCCCCACCAATTGTGTATTCTTCCCCTTGGTTCTTGTTTCCCAGGTGCATTATTTTGCACTTCTTTGCATTGAATCCTAGCTGCCATACTTCTGACCATTCCTCCAACCTTGCCAAGTCCCTTTTCATCCTTTCCACACCTCCTTGTGTATCAACACTGTTGCAGATCTTTGTGTCATCTGCAAAAAGGCATACTTTTCCTTTCAGTCCCTCTGCAATGTCACTGATGAAGACATTAAAAGGACTGGACCCAATACTGAACCTCATGTACCCCACTAGTAACCCCCTTTCTTCAGAGTGGACTCCATTTTACAATTACCTTTCTGTGTCCTGTTGTCCAGCTAATGTTTCACCCAGGCTACCACCCTGGGTCCCACTCTCAGGCTAGTTAATTTGACTATTAATCTTTGTGTGGACTGTGTCAAATGCCTTGCTAAAGTCTAGGTAGGCCATGTCCACAGCCCTCCCTGGTCTACTACTTTGGTCACCCAGTCAAAGAAATCTATATTAGATTCATCTGACATGATCTTCCCGCTGTGAACCCATGCTGCCTTGGGTCCTGTGCTCCACTGGCCTCTAGGTACTCAACTATTCTTTCCTTCAGAAGTGACTCCATCACTTTCCCTACCACAGAGGTCAGACTGACAGGTCTGTAGTTTCCTGCCTCTGTCTTGGTCCCACTTTTGTGAAGGGGAATCACATCCACCTTTCTTCAGTCCTCAGGTACCACACCATCCTCCAATGATTTATTAAAAAGAGTAGCCAGCGGTTTCACTAGTTCCTCCCTTAATTCTTTTAGAATTCTGGGGTGAATTCCATCAGGACCCATTGCTTTGTCCACCTTCAGTTTTAGGAGTTCTTGCAGAACCTTTTCTTCTCTGAAAGGACTGGGATCGACCCCCCTATCAAGAGTGCTTCTATTAATTGATTAGCACTTCCTCCTCTTTTGGAATGCAGAGCAGAAATATTCGTTCAGTATTCCTGCTTTTCACTGTCCCCTCTGCCCACCACCGTTCATTCTATTCAGCCTCACTATCCCTCCCTTTGTCTTTCTCACGCTCAGTGATGTACCTATAAAAGGTTTTATCCTCCTTCTTAACTGAGTTGGCTATCTTTTCCTCAGTTTGGGCCTTTGCTATTCTTACTTCCTCCTGCTTCCTTCTGCCTTAACTGGTACAGCTCTCTGTCCTGCTTCTTCTGTGTTTCCTTATACTCCGAATGCTATCTTTTCTTCCTGACTTTCACAGCCACCTCTTTGAGAACCATAGTGGCTTTTTCTTTGTTTTGATTTGTTTATTTGCTTCACACAAAGGCTTGTTGCCTCTGTGATGGCAGTTTTAAAATTCCCATTGTTGCTCCACACCTCCTTCTAGCCTGTTTGCTAGTGCTTTTCTGAGGCACTCTCCCATCTTGCCAAAGTCAGCCCTCCTAAGGTCCAGTACCCTCACTTTTATGATGGCTTGACTGTGGCTGAGTTTAACGTGAACCACACTGTTTGATGGTCACTTGTTCCCAGATGGCAGCCCACTTCTAGATCTGAGATCCTCTCACTGCCCCCATTTGAGAGTACAAGGTCTAAGATTGCTCCCTCATGAGTGGGTTCCGAAACTAGCTGTCTAATGCCTGTCACCTGTAGGGCATCAAGAATGGCCCTGCTTTTGGATGTGGCTGCAGCAAATGTGCTCCAGTTAGCATCTGGAACAATTTGTGTGCCCTTATTCCACATCAGTTTGGTTTCAGGCTGCATATCTTGGTATTTCATGATTTTGTGTCTCTCTGTACGCAGAACACTGTAGTCACTAGGGGTGGTTATTTCAATCAGCAATGCTACCTTTGTTCTCTTTTCTTGTATTACAATATTGGGGTTTCTCGCTTCCACTTTCTTGGCTGTTGGTACTGGGTGATCCCATGTGATCATTACTTCTTCATTCTCTATGATTCTTTGTGGTTCATGTTTCCAGTGTCTCTCTGCTACCTGTATGTTATAGTGTTTGTACAATTTCCAGTGGATCAATCTTGCTACATTTGTTATGTCTTTCAGTGTACAGGCCTTCTGCCATGAGTACTTCACATCCAGCTATGAGATGCGCAACTGTTTCTAATTCTGTACTACAGAACCTGCACTTGTCTGTTTCTCCTGTTTTTTCTATGGATTTTATGAACCATCTTGTGCGTTGCCCACTATCTTGGGCTGCCATTATCAGTCTCTCACCTCGTGACCTAAATTCACCTCTTTTTAACCACTCACAGGTCAGGGCTTGATCGACCTGTGGTTGTTCCAGTAACTCCCTGTATTTTCCACTATAATTATGGGCTTTCCAATTGTTTTTTTTTTTCTGTTGGTCTTTGTCCTTATACTCCTTTTTCTGATTCTTTGCACTTTCTGTTGCTGACTGTTCCATATCTACTTGTGGACTGACATCAATCTCTGCTACCCTTCTGAAGGCTTCTCCTAATTTGATGAGTGAAGTCATCTTAGGCTTATTTTCTTCATGATGCCAGACCTTGACTATATTTGGGTCCAAGGATGTCAGTAAGTATGTATGTAGCCCCACTATTGTGGATCTATATGTGTAATCAATCTCAATGAGGCCCATGCCTCCCTCCAACTTTGGGATGTATAATCTTGGCATGTACTGGTTTTGTATATTAACTGGTAAGCATGAAACATTTTTCGTTTTTATATCTAGATGTTTCAACACTTTCTGTGGCCAGTCTATCACACCAAAGCTGTATGATATCACTGGAAGGGCAAGTTGGTTTATAGCTTGCACTTTATTTCATGTTGTCAAAGCAGTTTTCAGAATGAGCTTCAGCCTTCTAAAATATTCCTTGCTTACTTTTACTCTCATTTGTTCATGTTGAGCTTACTTTCATTTGTTCACTTCTCTCTAGAGTGAGTCCTCTGATGTAATGCCAGGTTATTTTTCTGGGTATAACTCTTGCCACATTCAGCACATTTGTACGGCCTCTCTCTTGGGGTTAGTGTCTCCAAATGTTTAGGGAATTCTAATACCGTGGCAAGAATGGACCCCATTCTTTAGCCAGGGCATATTCAAAACTCAAGAAATTAGTACTGTATTAATCTGATGCTTGCTGAGAGCGCTCTTCTCAGCACACGCAACATCCCCAAAATGGCTTCCTTTTGAAGTTCATAAGGTGTCACAAGTATTGGTAGCATATTTAAATGTGCCTGAAAGTTCTTTTTGATTAGTCCCATTGCTCCAAGCACTACTGGAACAATTTGTGTGTCCTTATTCCACATCAGTTTGGTTTCTGACTGCATATCTTGGAATTTCATAATTTTGTGTCTCTCTATATGCAGTACACTGTAGTCACTAGGGGTGGCTATTTCAATCAGCAATGCTACTTTTGTTCTCTTTTCTTGTATTACAATATCTGGTTTTCTTGCTTCCACTTTCTTGGCTGTTGGTATTGGGTGATCCCATGTGATCATTGCTTCTTCATTCTTTGTGATTCTTTGTGGTTCATGTTTCCAGTGTCTCTCTGCTACCTGTAAGTTATAGTGTTTGCACAGCTTCCAGTGGATCAATCTTGCTACATTGTTGTGTCTTTCAGTATACAGGCCTTCCGCCATGAGTACTTCACATCCAGCCATGAAATGCACAACCGTTTCTAATTCTCTCTACAGACTGAATTTGTTAATGTTTTATCAGGCTGCTCTTATCTCCAAAACATTTGTCTCAGTCAACACATCCATATGGTATCTCTCAGTTATATGGTGTCGCTCCAGAGTGAATTCTCTGATGTCTTCTCAGGCTACTCTTATCGCCAAAACTCTTGTCACATTTAGCACATATATATGGTCTCTCTCCAGAGTGAATTCGCTGATGCTTTATTAGGTCACTCTTGCCACCAAAACTCTTGTCACATTCAGCACATTTATATGGTTTCTCTCCAGAGTGAATTCTCCGATGTAATGCCAGGTTACTTTTCTGGGTAAAACTCTTGCCACATTCAACACATTTATATGGCCTCTCTCCAGAGTGAATTCGCTGATGCTTTATCAGTGCAACATTCCAGCTAAAACTCTTCCCACATTCAGCACATTTATATGGTTTCTCTCCAGAATGAATTTTCTGATGCATTATCAGGTAACTCTTCTGGGCAAAACTCTTGTCACATTCAGTACATTTATATGGTTTCTCTCCAGAGTGAGTTCTCTGGTGTAATACCAAGTTACTTTTCTGGGTAAAACTCTTGCCACATTCAGCACATTTATATGGCCTCTCTCCAGAGTGAGTTCGCTGATGCTTTATCAGGTTAGTGTTCCAGCTAAAACTCTTGCCACATTCAGCACATTTAAATGGTCTCTCTCCAGAATGAATTTTCTGATGCATTATCAGGTTATTTTTCTGGGCAAAACTCTTGTCACATTCAACACATTTATATGGTTTCTCTCCAGTGTGAATTTGCTGATGCATTATCAGGTTACTCTTCTGGCCAAAATTCTTTTCACACTCAACACATTTATATGGTTTCTCTCCAGAGTGAGTTCTCTGATGTAATACCAGGCTGCCCTTCTGGGTAAAACTCTTGTCACATTTGCCACATTTGTATGGTCTCTCTCCAGAGTGAATTCGCTGATGCCTCATTAGACTACTCTTGTTGCCAAAACTCTTGCCACATTCAACACATTTACATGGTTTCTCTCCAGAGTGAGTGTTCTGATGCCTCATAAATATACTCTGGGCTGTAAAAGTTTGTCACACTGAGCACATGTATACTGTTTATTGTGAATTTGGTGTATCATTCTATGCTGCACAGCAAAACTCTTGTCAGTACATTTAACTGCATTTAACCTGTCTAAACTCCTCTGATAACTAGTACATGTAAATTGCTCCTTTCCTTCATGAATCTGTTGTTGCGCTGTGATGAGGTGCACGTCATGGAAACTCTTCCTGCACTGAGGATACTGATGGGATTTCTCTGTTGTGGGACTCAGCTGGCCATTCTCATGTGATGTCTGCTGGCTCCAACTCTCACTGCACTCAAACTTCCTGCTGACTGAAGATACATATTCAATTATTATTTTTTTTTACAAGAAGGAAACAAATGTGTTAGTTGTTTTCTTAATCTTTTCAAGAGCTCAATCAACTTTCCTGAGATTTAACCTCAGAAATATGTTTTTCAGACATTCCCATTTTAAAATGCCGTACTTTGTCTTAAATGATTCTTTCTGCAACATTTCAATTTAGTGTTTTTATTGACAATATTCATAAGATGGGTTTGACCAATTCTGGCTTCTCATTGGTCGACAGCTGGCTACAAGGGAGTATGCTGACAAGTAACAAAACATGGCAGTGGGGTATAATAACCAAAAAATAATGACATGAATATGACATGACATGACAGGAACATGACAAAAGATTATTAAGCAACTGAAATAGAAACTCATGGAGAGTTTCCAGCAGAGAACAAAAATGAAATGATACAGTATTTTCAAAATACAGACAGTTAGCAAAGTCAGAGTAGGAGCAAATACAATGTTAAAGATCATGTGCAATGGTTTTTACATATTTTTAGCAAAAGCTTTAAAAGCTGAAATTCAGGTCCTTGTGTCATGATTAGTGTTTCCTGAAACTTGCATGCTGTTTGGTTTTGTGGGTTTCTTTAAATCAGCATTTGTTAACTTGCTCTACAGTGGCTGAAAACAGTGGAGTTATTTCTGTCCTCTCAGTCAAACTTAGAGTGCGATGACATTATTTTGGAGTAGCTTGCTGTTTCAGATTCCCAATCAGCAGGGTCATTGGAAAATTGCAGGTGCAATTTTTCTGCAATTTCCGAAATTTTCACCGTTCTCTGCACAAAATCTGCAATTTCTTGCAATTTCTTACATTTATGGAATTTTTGACTAAAATTGTATAAAAATATTTAAATTCTCAAGGAAATCTACTCAGATATGCTAACAATTTAGTACACAGACTTGGATTTGACCAAAACAGTATAGTGTGAGGTGAGAAGGGGTCAAATGTAACTCTGCTTTCATGTGATTCCCTTCCCTGCTTTGGTTTCAAAATCCTCTGGTCATGCATATGTAGACTTGAACACTTTTAAAATCTGTATGAAAGCAGACTGTTAGAGAACTTTTTTCTGACACAGAGACTGAATAGCAAAGTGCTCCATTCACCTAAATGAAGCATTGACCACAATGCTCATTTTTGAATGGTAGGGTAGATTTTCCTTGTATAAATACTTTCAATCTGAAAGGATTTTGATTCAAATGTGTCAGGAGTTTGGATGGCCTTGCTAATTATAAACTTGAATGTGCTTCTGAGGGGGTTGGTGACAGTGATTCCTTACATGTCAGTCTGCCACAACTGCATACTCACATACAAAACCTACAAAAAGCAAACATTTCTGAAAACATGCTGAACAGGTTAAGTATAGTTAAACATTTACCTTCAAATAGACAAAATAATTGCAACCCAAGTAAAATCACTGCAAACCGAGTAGAACAAAAGTACCATGTATTGAAAACTATTGTATGATGTAATGAAAAGCTACTCTTATGATTTGATACTTTTATCTTGTGATTTTAAAGTGTACTTACAGTGCTAATTAAGAACAGTAGTTATTTTAACAAAATAAACATTTTTCTTACTAGACCTTTATTAGGCACCCTGGTTATCTGTTTATTTTATTCTTGCACCAAAGCAAGTAGTTTAAATAGGCTACATTATTTAACATCTAGAAACTGGCAAAATATGTTGTTTCAGGATGCATTCAGTATAGACTAACTGTAAATCACTGAATAAAATCTAGTTAGCACTGCATGACTTAGATGTCTTGATTTTTAGAAGATATGCTACATAATGATTAATTGGCAGTGCATTTCAAAAACACACACCTTTCTTCACATCAAAAGCATTTACAAGAGGCAATACATTTATCTAAACAATTTATGTGACCAATACATGCTGCAGCAAACAATAAAATATTTATTAGAGGGCAGTGGAGATGTATAGTGAACCCCCACATTTTTCCCACAATTTTTCCAAAAAAGTCCCCGCATTTTCTGATAAAATGTTCCTCAATTTTCCAGTGGCCCTCCCAATCAGAGCAGCACTCTGTAGAGTTTAGGGTTTACTGAGCTCTCCAGGTTCCTTACAAACCCAGTCTCTGGTTTGTGTTTAGAGAGATCAGCTTAAAATATATAATTCTCTTCCTTTGCAAAGCTGATCATTTCAGTTCCAATGCTGAATTGAAGTAGTGGAAATATTTTTCAGTGAGAAATCAGCTTGTCTGTATAACAACTCTGTTCTTTCTAATCAAACCTCAATTGTTTTTCTAACTATATAACACAGGGCTGTTTATTGAATATAAAAAAATAAAAAATGTTTTCATTCACAGGAACAGTTTGTCTTTGATGTAGCCTTCATAAATACAATCATGTAAGAACATTTTTTTTCATGTCAAATTGACAAACAGGTGCTTGTCACACTCTGCTACAGTATTTCAAGCACATGTACTGTCAGAACTCACAAATGTAAGCTCTTTGGTGGTTTCTGTGTGAAAATACATCATGTACGTGTACAAACAGAACCAATATGTGGCATCCTGATGCACCGTGTCTCTGCTCCACAGTTGAGGCAGCAGCAGTTTACTGCCACCAGTCCCCTGCCCCACAAGCTCCCTACCTTCTGCTTCACATCTGAGGCTGCTGCACCCCGCTGCCCAATGTCTTTTCCCACACAGTCAAAGGCTGTGCACCCTACTGCCTCCATCCACTGCCTAAAGAATCAGGACTACTGCACCCTGCTGTTCCCTGCCCAAACAACTGGTGTTGCTTCACCCTGCTGCCCTATCTCCCCTGCCCTCACAGTTAGGGAAGCTGCACCTGTTGCCCCCTGTTCCTGTCTCCACAGTCAAGGTTGCTGTGCTGCACTAGGCCCTAAAGTGATATGTTGCCTGCCTCCATGGGCAGGGCTACTACACCATGTGTACCCCATCTCAGTCAGGGCTGCTGTACCCTGATGCCCCATGTGTCCTGCCCCACAGTCAAGGCTTCTGCACCATGCTGTTTTCTAACACCTATCACCACAGACAGGGCCACTGCACCCTGCTCCTTTCTACACAGTTGTGGTTGCTGTGGTCTGCTGTGCCCTAGAGCCTCATGCCTCTGCAGTTAGGGCTGCTGCACCAAGCAGCCACTTCCACAAGATTCAGGGCATTCGCTGCACCCTGTCGCATGCCTCCACAGTTGAGGCAGTTGCAGCCTGCTGTCCCCCGTCACCATAGTCAGATCATTTGCTACACTGTGCTGAGACAGGAACAGGGGGAAACATGTGCAGTGTCCCTGACTGCGAGGGTGAGAGAGAGAGGGTAGTAGAGTGCAGCAATCCCAACTGTTTGGGAAGGGTACAGCACAAGAGTAAGGGAATTTGCTGCACCCTGTCCCCTACCTGTGGAGGCAAGGGGCCGTGTGGTGCAGCAGGACACACCGATGGCAGGGGACAAAGGACAGCATGGTGCAGAAGCCTTGACTGTGGGGCAGGACACAGGTGGGCATCAGGATACAGCAGCCCTGACAGTGGTACAGGGAGTACATTGTGCAGCAGCCCAGCCCATTTGGGGCAGTGGAAATGTGTAGCAGGGCTCAGCAGCCCCAAATGTGGATGCAGACAGCATGAGATTCTAGAGTGTAGCACAGCAGCCCTGAGTGTGGAGATGGAGACAGGGGGCAACAGGGTACCGTGGTCCTGACTGTGAGCATGGGGAAAGAGGGCAGCAGGGTATAGCAGCCCTGAATGTTTGGGCACGACATAGGGGTGGCATCGGATACAGCAGCCCAAACTGTGGGACAGGGTGCAGCAGCCATGCCTGTCTGGGGCAAGGGATGTGGGCTGCAGGGTATAGCAAAGGATCGGACTCTGGTGGCAGAGGACAGCAGGGTGCAACTGCCTCAACTGTGGAGGTATGCAACAGGGCACAGCAAATGCCCTGCATCTTGTGGCAAGTGGCAGCATGGTGCAGCAGCCCAAACTGCAGCAGCATGGGGCACTAGAGTACAGCAGGCCATGGCAACCACAACTGTGTTGAAATGAGCAAGGTGCAGCAGTCCTCTCTCTGGTGACAAGGGATAGAGGACAGCATGATGCAGAAGTCTCGACTGTGGTGCAGAACACAGGGGCATCAGGGTACAGCAGCCCAGACTATGAGATGGGGTACAGATGGCGCAGCAGCCCTGCCCATTTTGGGCAATGGAAGTGGGTAGCAGTGTTTATCAAAAGCCCCACTTCTGGTGGGTAAGGGAGCACGGTACAGCAGCCCCAGCTATGGAGGCAGGGGACTTGGCACACTAGGGCAGCACAGTACAGCAGCCCGAGCTGTGGAGGCAGGGGACCTGGCACACTAGGGCAGCACGGTACAGCAGCCCCAGCTGTGGAGGCAGGGGACCTGGCACACTAGGGCAGCATGGTACAGCAGCCCCAGCTGTGGAGGCAGGGATCTGGCACACTAGGGCAGCATGGTACAGCAGCCCCAGCTGTGGTGGCAGGGACCTGGCACACTAGGGCAGCGTGGTACAGCAACCTCAGCTGTGGAGGCAGGGGACCTGGCACACTAGGGCAGCATGGTACAGCAGCTCCAGCTGTTGAGGCAGGGGATCTGGCACACTAGGGCAGCACGGTACAGCAGCCCCAGCTGTGGAGGCAGGGGACCTGGCACACTAGGGCAGCATGGTACAGCAGCCCCAGCTGTGGAGGCAGGGGACCTGGTACACTAGGGCAGCATGGTACAGCAGTCCCAGCTGTGGAGGCAGGGACCTGGCACACTAGGGCAGCATGGTACAGCAGCCCCAGCTGTGGAGGCAGGGGACCTGGCACTCTAGGGCAGCATGGTACAGCAGCCCCAACTGTGGAGGCAGGGACCTGGCACACTAGGACAGCATGGTACAGCAGCCCCAGCTGTGGAGGCAGGGGACCTGGCACACTAAGGCTTAGCATGGCACAGCAGCCCTGACTGTGGAGACAGGAACAGGGGTCAACAGGTGCAGCTTCCCTAACTGTGAGGGTGATGGAGAGAGGGCAGCAGGGTGCATCATCCCCAACTGTCTGGACAGGGGATGGCAGGGTGCAGCAGCCCTGATTCTCTAGGCAGGGGATGGAGGCAGCAGGGTGCACAATCCCTGACTGTGTGGGAGAAGAGTGAGCAGCAGGATACAGCAGTCTCGCATGTGAAGCAGAGGCAGGGGACTTGTGGGGCAGAGACAGGTGGCAGTAGACTGCCACTGCCTCAACTGTGGGGCAGAGACAAGATGCATCAGGATGCCACATAGTGTTTCTAGTTGTACACGTACATGATATATTTTCATGCGGAAACTACCAAAGAACTGAAATTTGTGAGTTCAGACAGGTGCCTGTCACACACTTCTACAGTATTTCAAGCACATGCACTGTTTGTCAATCTGATATAAAAAAATTTCTTACATGAACATATTTATGAAGGCTACATCAAAGACAAACTGTTTCTGTGAATGAACAAAATTTAGATTTATTTTATATTCATTAAACAGCCCTGTGCTATATGGTTAGAAAAAAAACAGATTTTTGATTAGGAAGAACTGAAAGCTATGATACAGGCAAGCTGATTTCTCAAAGAGAAAGATTTCCACTGCTTCAATTCAGCATTGAAATTGAAATGATCGGCCTTTTATCAGATGATAATGACATGTTTTAAGTTGATCTATTTAAACACAAACCAGAGACTGGGTTTGTAAGAAACCTGGAGAGCTCAGCAAACCATAAACTCTACAGAGTGCTGCTCTGATTGGGATTCTGAAACAGTAAGCTACTCCAAAATGATGTCATCGAACTCTAAGTTTGAATGAGAGGACAGAAATAACTCCACTGTTTTCAGCCACTGTAGAGCAAGTTAGCAAATGCCGATTTAAAGAAAATCATACAACCAAACAGCATGAAATTTTCAGGAAACACGAATCATGACACAGGGACTTGAATGTCAGCTTTTCAAGCTTTTATAAAAAATATGTAAAAACCGTTGCACATGATCTTTAATATGGTTCCACCCCCTCCCTAAGTAAAAAAACCAAAACAAATGTTTACATGCAGGGAGTCATTGAAGTCAGACATAGCACAATACAATTGCAGCTACTCTCTCCACTGGGTAAAAAACCAAAAAATCCGATTATTTTTAATGCAGTCACCAGTGCAAGTCAGAATACAGTGCAACTGAAGCTACCTTCACCTCCAAGTAAAAAACAAAAATCACAATTTTGTAATACAGATGGTCATTAGAGCCAGTTACAATGCAATCATATTCTGATTGGCTCAGTACTACAATAATCTGATTCCCTGAAGTAAAAATAAATTAACATTTTAATAATGAATAAAGATAGCCACAGTACAGTTGACTGATTGATTCATTGTTTAATAATACTGCAACCATACACAGAAGAGCAGATTGACATTTACAGACAATTCAAAAAAAAAACTCACATCATAGATAAATTACAAAAGTCATGCAGAAACATAGAATTTAATGGCAGATAAGGACCACTTGGCCCACCTAGTCTGCTCATTTCCCTACCTAATGGATAGGCTGCAGACCCTAGTTAACCAACAACCTACTCCATCCTACCCCCACTAGAATTGCCTTATGTCTGTCCCATGCATTCTTGAATTTCCCCACTGTTTTTGACTCCACTACCTCTGCAGGAAGTCTGTTCCATGTATCCACAACCCTCTCCATGAAAAAATGCTTCCTCACATTACCTTTGAGCCGTCACCCCTCTATGTTTAAATTGTGCCCCCTTGTTCTTGCACATCTCTTTTTCTGAAAGATGCTACCTCTTGGACTCTGTTGATTCCCTTGAGGTACTTGAAAGTTTCTATCAAGCCGCCCCTCTCCTTGAGTGCATACATATTAAGCTTCTTTAATATCTCTTCGTATGTCTTCTGGTGCAGACCCTGCACCATTTTAGTCGCCCTCCTCTGAACAGCCTCCATCCTGTCTATGTCCTTGAGGAGATAGGGTCTCCAGAACTGGAAGCAGTACTCCAGATGGGGCCACACCAAATGTCTGTACAGAGGGATAACAACTTCCTG
This sequence comes from Neoceratodus forsteri, assembly GCA_016271365.2. Classification (NCBI taxonomy): domain Eukaryota; kingdom Metazoa; phylum Chordata; order Ceratodontiformes; family Ceratodontidae; genus Neoceratodus; species Neoceratodus forsteri. Next base: position 471,681,379 of record CM057457.1, on the reverse strand, counting down.
TTTCCTACTGGTGATGCCTCTCCCTATGCATCCTAGTATCCCACCAGCCCTCCTTACTGCCTTCTCACATTGCTTGCCCACCTTAAGGTCATCTGATATGACTACCCCAGGTCCCTTTCCATTTTTGTTGTTGTTATTATCTCACCCCCCATTGTGTACTCTTCCCCTGGGTTTTTGTTTCCCAGCTGCATTACTTTGCACTTCTTTGCATTGAATCTAAGCTGCCATACATAAACATAGAAACATAGAATTTGACGGCAGATAAGGACCGCTTGGCCCACCCAGTCTGCCCATTTCCCTACCTAATGGATAAGCTGCAGATCCTAGTTAACCAACAGCCTACTTCTTCCTATCCCCACACCCTAGAATTGCCTTATGACTGTCCCATGCAGTCTTGAATTCCACCACCGTTTCTGACTCCACAACCTCCTCTGGAAGGACATTCCATGCATCCACAACCCTCTCTGAGAAAAAATACTTCCTTACATTACCTCTGAGCTCCCCCTCTATCTTCAAATTGTGCCCCCTTGTTCTTGCACAACTCTTTTTCTGAAAGATGCTACCATCTTGGACTTTGTTGATTCCCTTGAGGTACTTGAAAGTATCTATCATGTCCCCCCCCCCTTTCCTTGAGGATATACATATTAAGCTCCTTATGTCTCTCTTAATATGTCTTCCGGTGCAGAACCTGCACCATTTTAGTTGACTTCCTCTGGACTGCCTCCGTCCTGTTTATGTCTTTGCAGAGATTGGGTCTCCTGAACTGCATGCAGTACTCCAGATGGGGTCTCATCAGCTGTCTGTACAGAGGGATAACAACTTCCTGTTTTCTACTGGTGATGCTTCTCCCTATGCATCCCAGTATCCCCCAGCCCTCCTTACAGCCCTCTCACACTGCTTGCCTACCTCTAGGTCATCTGAAATGACTACCTCCAGGTCCCTTTCCATTTTTGTTGTTGTTAGTATCTCACCCCCATTGTGTACTCTTCTCCTGGGTTTTTGTTTCTCAGGTGCATTACCTTGCACTTCTTAGCACTGAATCCAAGCTGCCATACATTTGACCATTCCTCTAACCTTGCCAAGTCCCTTCTCATCCTTTCCACCCCACCTTGTGTATCAGCTCTGTTGCAGATCTTTGTGTTGTCTGCAAAGAGACATACTTTTCCTTCCAGTCCCTCTGCAATGTCACTTATAAAGACATTGAAGAGGACCGGTCCTAATACTGAACCCTGCAGTACCCCACTAGTAACCCCCTTACTTCAGAGTGGACTCCATTTACTATTACTCTCTGTGTCCTGTTCTCCAGCCAATTCTTTACCCAGGCTACCATCTTGGGACCCACCCCAGGCTGGCTAACTTGTATATTAATCTTTGTGTGGGACTGTGTCAAATGCCTCCCAAAGTCTAGGTAGGCCATGTCCACAGCACCTCCCCTGATCTACTACTTTGGTCACCCAGTTGAAGAAATCTATTAGATTCATCTGACATGACCTTCCCGCTGTGAATCCATGCTGCCTTGGGCGCTGTGCCCCTCTGGCCTCTAGGTACTCGACAATTCTTTCCTTCAGAAGTAATTCCATCATTTTCTCTATCACTGAGGTTAAACTAACAGGTCTGTAGTTTCCTGCTTCTGTTCTGCTCCCACTTTTGTGATGTGGAATCACATCTGCCCTCCTCCAGTCCTCAGGTACCACCTCATCCTCCCATGATTTTTTAAAGAGGGTAGTCAGTGGTGTCACTAGTTCTACCCTTAGTTCTTTTAGAATTCTGGGATGAATCCCATCAAGCTCCATTGCTTTCTCCACCTTCATTTTTAAAAGTTCTTTCAGAACCCTTTCTTCTGTAAATGGGCTGGTATCAACTTCTGTATCCAGAGTGTTTCTATTGTTTGGTTTAGGTACCTTCCCCTCTTCATTTGTGAATACTGAGCAAAAATATTTGTTTAGCATCTCTGCCTTTTCACAACCATCCTCTGCCCACCCCCTTCCCTTTATTAAGCCTCACTATCCCTCCCTTGGTCTTCCTTCGCTCTCTGATGTACCTATAAAAGGTTTTATTCCCCTTCTTAACTGAGTTGGCTATCTTTTCCTCATTTTGGGCCTTTGCTGTCCAGAGGAGGGCAACTAAAATGGTGCAGGGTCTGCACCGGAAGACATATGAAGAGATACTAAAGGAGCTTAATATGTATAGCCTCGAGGAAGGGGGGGGGGAACATGATAGAAACTTTCAAGTACCTCAAGGGAATCAACAAAGTCCAAGAGGGTAGCATATTTCAAAAAAAGAGGTGTGCAAGAACAAGGGAGCACAATTTGAAGATGGGGGGGCAGCTCAGAGGTAATGTAAGGAAGTATTTTTTCACAGATAGGGTTGTGGATTCACGGAACGGCCTTCCAGAGGAGGTTGTGGAGTCAGAAACAGTGGTTGAATTCAAGCATACATGGGACAGCCATAAGGCAATTCTAGGGGGTGGGGGTAGAAAGAAGTAGGCTACTGGTTAACTAGGATATGCAGCTAATCCATTAGGTAGGGAAATGGGCAGACTGGGTGGGCCAAGCAGTCCTTATCTGCCATCAAATTCTACGTTTCTATGTTTCTATGACTGCCTTCCCAACTTCCTTTTGCTTTAACTTATACAATTCTCTGTCCTGCTCCTTCTGTGATTCCGTGTACTTCTTGAATGCTTTCTTTTTCTCCTGAACCTTCCCTGCCACCTCCTTTGATAACCACAGTGGTTTCTTACATAGTTTTGTTTTGTTTATTTGCTTCACACAAAGGCTTGTTGCCTCTGTGATGGCAGTTTTGATTATTCCCCATTGTTCTTCCACCCCTCCTTCCTGCCCACTTGCTAGTGCATTCCTTAGGCACTCACCCATTTTGGCAAAGTCAGTCCTCCTAAAGTCCAGTACATTTGACCATTCCTCCAACCTTGCCAAATCCCTTTGCATCCTTTCCACCCCACCTTCTGTATCAACCCCGTTGCAGATCTTTGTGTCGTCTGCAAAGAGACATACTTTTCCTTCCAGTTCCTCTGCATTGTCACTTATAAAAGACATTAAAGAGAACTGGTCTCAGTACAGAACCCTGCAGTAATCCTCTAGTAACCCCCTTTCTTCAGAGTAAACTCTGTTTACTATTATCCTCTGTATCCTGTTGTTCAGCCAATGTTTTACCCAAGCTATCACTTTGGGACCCATTCCAAGGCAAGGCTACCACTTTGGGACCCACTCCAAGGCTGCATGACTTGTATATTAATGTTTTGTATAAGATTACAATTTCAAAAAATATAAATAAAATCAAAAAAGTATCTACAACATTTTATAAAATTACAATACAGACATATACTCATTCTTCAACACACCGTTATGGCAGACAGAAAAAAAATACACAAATACACTTTGAGCCTGGGGGCATATCTGCATTTGTTGGGAGACCAGGAACAGAATCCTGGTCTGTTGCTTTCTGCTGCCCAAGCTGCTACCTTAATCCACTCCACTGTGGGAACAGCTCAGCTAGCCAGTGCACTTTTAGCATACTTGTAATTTCCTCTACTGTACCTGAATAGCAACAGGGATAGCAGTAGTCTCTATACACTCTTCAACCCCTGTCACTATTCAGGCACTACACGATCCTGACTGCGCTGTTTAGAGGGCGCTGTTCAGGGTGCACTGTTTTGACCAGGTAGCATTGAAACTGCAGGGCAGTACTGGAGGAAGTGTCACTGCCTACTAGAGGTTGGATTCAGGTCCCACAGCAGAGACTTGGGCTCATAAACCACAGTTAGCACTGAAAGGCTGTACTGGAGGAGTCACTGCACTACTAGAGGTTGGATTCAGGTCCCACAGCAGAGACTTGGGCTCATAAACCATAGTTAACACTGCAGGGCAGTACTGGAGGAGGTGTCACTGCACTACTAGAGGTTGGATTCAGGTCCCACAGCAGAAACTGGGGCTCACAAACCATAGTTAACACTGAAAGCCTGTACTGTAAGAGGTGTCCCTGCACTATTAGAGGTAGGATTCAGGTCCCACAGTAGAGACTTGGGCTCATAAACCATAGTTAACACTGCAAGGCAGTACTGGAGGAGTTGTCACTGCACTACTAGAGGTTGGATTCAGGTCCCACAGCAGAGACTGGGGCTCATAAACCATAGTTAACACTGCAGGGCAGTACTGGAGGGGTCACTGCACTACTAGAGGTTGGATTCTGGTCCCACAGCAGAGACTTGGGCTCATAAACCACAGTTAGCACTGAAAGGCTGTACTGGAGGAGGAGTCACTGCCTACTAGAGGTTGGATTCAGGTCCCACAGTAGAGACTTGGGCTCATAAACCATAGTTAACACTGCAGGGCAGTACTGGAGGAGATGTCACTGCACTACTAGAGGTTGGATTCAGGTCCCACAGTAGAGACTTGGGCTCATAAACCATAGTTAACACTGCAAGGCAGTACTGGAGGAGGTGTCACTGCACTACTAGAGGTTGGATTCAGGTCCCACAGTAGAGACTTGGGCTCATAAACCATAGTTAACACTGCAGGACAGTACTGGAGGAGTTGTCACTGCACTACTAGAGGTTGGATTCAGGTCCCACAGCAGAGACTGGGGCTCATAAACCACAGTTAGCACTGAAAGGCTGTACTGGAGGAGGAGTCACTGCCTACTAGAGGTTGGATTCAGGTCCCACAGCAGAGACTTGGGCTCATAAACCACAGTTAGCACTGAAAGGCTGTACTGGAGGAGGAGGAGTCACTGCCTACTAGAGGTTGGATTCAGGTCCCACAGCAGAGACTTGGGCTCATAAGCCACAGTTAGCACTGAAAGGCTGTACTGGAGGACAGTTTATTTATGTACTTACAGTGTGTAGTTTTTTTTTTTCTTATACAGTAACTGTTGACCAGGAAAGACACACTTAGCTAATGACCAAAGCTTTTTCACTTTCCAGGTGCTTCCTGGCAGCACAATGAAGTTAAGTGACTTGCTCATGGTCACAGAGTATGCAAGTGGGAACTGTGGGATTCAAACACACATTTCCATGTTTGCAACTCAGTACTCTTAACTACTATGCTATACTGCCTCTTCTAATATTATTACTCCACTGGAGGTTGGGTTCAAATGCCACAACAAAGACTTTGTCTCATTCATCACAGACAATGGCGGTACTGAGGGAAGGGTTGCTACTCTAGTGCAGGTTTGGGTTACATGCTATATCACAGATGTGGGCTCTTCCATTGCTGGCACTGCAGGGCAGTACTGGAGGAGGGTTGCTGCCCCATTGCAGGTTTAAGTCCTACACCAGGCATGTAGGCTCTTCCACTGCTGGAACTGCAGGGCACCACTGGAGGAGGGCTGCTGTTCTACTGCAGGTTGGGGTTAAGTCCTACATCAGAGACATGGGGATCTTCCATTGCTGGCACTGCAGGGCAGTACAGTACAGCAGGAGGGTTGCTGCCAATTGGAGGTTGGGGTTAAGTCCTACACCAGAGACGTGGAATCTTCCATTGCTGGCACTGCAGGGCAGTACTGCAGGAGGGTTGCTGCCAATTGGAGGTTGGGGTTAAGTCCTACACCAGAGACGTGGAATTTTCCATTACCGGCACTGCAGGGCAGTACTGAAGGAGTGTTAGCTGCTATATTGCAGGTTTGTTTTAACTTCTAAACCAGAGATGTGGGTGTGGCTCAGTTGGTAGCACATCCACTTCTAGGCCAGAAGATTGTGAGTTTTTGTCCCACACTGGGTTGGATTTATACCGAAATGTTGGCACGCAAGTACAGTATTGGGGGGTGCTGCACTGTTGGGGTGTGCCATCTCTGAGGTCCTTTCTACCCATCCTGATGCCATCCTTGTGGGACTCTAAGTGGAAGTAAAAGAACCTAAGGCACTCTTTACAAAAAAGAGTAGGAGATTTTCTCTGGTGTCCTGGTCAATATTTTTCTGGTTCCAGTAACCCAAGTTTGGGAATGAGCCTGGGCTGTTGGGGGTTGGCAGGGGTGAGAGAGGATTGAGCATTCAGAGGACTGTTCTCCTCTCTCAGGGAGGGGAGGGATTGTCATCCCACTTGATCGCCCTCTAGTGGGGGCAGAGAGGGCGATACAAGCAGAGAGACAAGAAGCCAGCAGGCATGGTATGCATGTGCCCTCATACACGCATGCCACTCCTTACACCGAATGTGACACAGAAAAGTGGAAAATGGCAGCTGGGGGCTTCATGAGGTCCCATCCCTGTTACGCCATTGTGGGCTCCCCAGATATGGATTATACTCTGGGGAGGGCGGTAGCTCCCTTCCTAGCCCCGACAGGGGGGTAATACAGAGTTCCTAATTCAAGGACCATAAACAAATAATACAGGAAAAAAAATAAACATTGTCCAGGCTGTGTGTATGTTCAATCACTTCACTACCAGTCTAGCATTGCTCGTAAGCACTATATAAATAATTATTATTTTCCTCCTCCTTCTTCTTTTACTGCTTTATTGGAGCTTGTGGTTAAGTCTAACAGCAGAGATGTAGGCTCTTCCATAGCTGGCATTGCAAGGCAGTACTGGAGGAGGGTTGCTGCAATACTGCAGGTTTGGATGAAGTGCTACTTCAGGACATGGGATCTTTCATTGCTGACACAGCAGGGCAGTACTGGGGGAGGACTGCTGCTCTACTGCAGGTTTTGGTTAAGTCCTGCACCAGAGACATTGGACATTCTATTGCTGGTACTTCAGAATGGTACTAGGGGAATGGTTGCTGTCCTGTTTTGGTTAAGTGCGTCATCAGAGATGTGGGTGCTTGCATTGCTGGCCATGCACTGCAGTACTGGTGGAGGGTTGCTGCCCTATTGTAGGTTTGAGTTAAGTTCTACACCAAAGATGTGGACTCTTGCACTGTTGACATTGTAGGGCAAGACTGGAGGAGGGCTGCTTTCCTACTGCAGGTTTTGGCAGGTTTGGGTTAAGTGTTACACCACAGACAATATGGTATTTTTAATTGCTGGAACTGCAGGACAGTACTGGAGGAGGAGTTGCTGCCCTATTGGAGGTTGGAGTTAAGTCCTAAACCAGAGATGTGGGCTCTTCCATTGCTGACACTGCAGGGCAGTTCTAGAAGAGGTTTGCTGCCTTATTGTAGATTTGAGTTAAGTCCTACACCAGAAAGGTGGGACCTTCCATTGCTGGCATTGCAGGACAGTACTGGAGGGGGTTGCTGCCCTATTGCAGGTTTGGGTTAAGTGTCACACCAGAGATGTGGGTCTTTGCATTGCTGGCACTGCAAGGCAGTACTGGAGGAAGGATGCTGTCCTATAGGAGGATGAGTTATGTCTTACACAAAAGACATGGGCCCTTCTATTGCTAGTACTTCAGTGCAGTACTAGAGGAGGGGTTGCTGCCCTACTGGAGACTGGGGATAAGTCCTACACCAAATATGTGGATCTTCCATTGTTAACCGCTGGACATAACTGGAGGGGAACGTGGTGAATTGTCAGAGTACTGAACTGTGTGTCACCCCACTTCTCATCTTTCTAAACCCTGAATGAGTTTTATTTACCATCACCCTCTGTGTTCTCTCCTTCAGCCCAGTGCTTATTCCGCTGGATAGTCTTTCCCCAATCCCAGATCCTTAATCTTCTTCTCAGGTCCTGCCTGCCTGTTCTGGTGGTTGTTCAGGTGGACATTAAAGATCACATGGCACTTCTTGAAATAGTAGGGAAATTTCACCGGTGTCCTGGCCAAATTTCCCCCATTCACTAAAATACCACCAACACCTTAATCTGGTTCTATACTGTAGGTCAGTTTACATCTGTATGAATATTCCTCTGCCCCCGAGTTGCACCTGGAATAAAGCTGCAGCTCAGTGTGCCTCTCTTGTTCACAAACTTTCAAATAAATAAATAAGGGTCATCGATTACAGGAGCAAAGGCTACAGTCCAGCAGGACAACTTTAGAGTCCTTCATTACATCCACCAAGTGAGGGATAGCCCATAAGGGTAGAAGGTAGGATATTTCAAAGGTTAGGTATGGAGGTTGCAAAGGACCTCTTTCCCCACAAGATCTAACTCTAGGTATCTCTAATAGGGTATTGCTGGAGGAAAGTATAATTATGCAAGAACTTACCGTAACAGTAGATCTTCGAGAGAGGCTCTTGCAGTAGGCATTCACATATAGGACTAAGCTGCCAGGCATCAGGACCCCATGGAAACATTTCTAGCTAGCAGTCTCTGGTGGGGGACAGCCCCCATGTCAGGTGACTGGCATCATGTGACATCAGCATAAAGGGGTGGTCCCCCATGACCGCCTTCCAGTTCTTTCCCCCCAAAGGCCAAAAGAGGCAAGACGAGAGAGAAGAGGTTATTTTCACCCCATGGAAATGGAGCAAAAAAGCTTAGGGGGACAGAGGGCAGGAAGGCAATACCTACTGCAAGAGTCTCTCTTGAAGATCTACTGTTACGGTAAGTTCTTATGTAACTGTACTATCTTACTTCGAGAGGGCTTTTGCAGTAGGTATTCACTTATAGGACTGAGTCCCAAGCAGTCTGGAACAAGGAAAAGCACTCGGGAGGAGGACTGTCATCCATAGCATGGAACCTCAGGCTGAACGGGTCTCATGAAAGGAGACCTTGTAAGACAGCCAACCCGAAGCCTGCTCTATGGCGAAAGGCAATGTCCAAACTGTAGTGTTTCGTAAAGGTATGGACAGAAGTTCAAGTTGCAGCTGCACAGATGTCTGCCATTGACACATTCTTGAAACAAGTGGCAGAGGCAGCTACTCCTCTGGTGGACTGACCACTGACTTGACCTGGAAGGGTCTTCTTGTACTTGTCGTAACAGAAAGTGATATGATGAGCCTACCATTTTGATAGGCATTGCTCAGAAACAGCATTGCTTTCTCTTTTGCAAGCAAAAGAGACAAAAAGCTGATCAGTCTTCTTGAGACCCTTAGTCCGAGTGGTGTAGTATCTCAGAATTCTGTGAATATCCAAAATATGCAAGAGGTACTCCCCTTAATTGGAGTGTTGCGTAAAGAAAGCGGGTAGCTCAATGGATTCATTCAGCGTAGATTCAGCCACCACCTTAGGGAGAAACTTAGGGTTGGTGCGTAGAGCCACATGTTCCTTGTGAAAAATTAAGTACGGGATTTTGCACATCAAGGCCTGAAGCCTGGAAATGCGCTGAGCAGACATAATAGCCACTAGGAAGTGTGTCTTCCAAGAAAGGAACTTTAAATCAGCTGTAGCTGCCGGCTCGAAGGGAGGCAGAGTAAGCTTCTCCAGAATAAAATTCAAGTCCCAAGGAGGGGCAGGAATGCGGATGGGGGATCTCAACTGGAGAACCCCTCTGAGGAAGGTCTGAGTAAAAGTACTGTCTTCAAAGGGAATATGGTAGGCTGAAACAGCGGCCATGTGGACTTTTAATGAGGAGTGGCTAAGACCCAGATCGAAGAGGTGATGCATGTAATCCAGGACTTTATTGGCTGGGCATGAAAAAGGCTCAAAGCCCTATGAATCTGCCCAAATAGAAAACCGTTTCCACTTCATGGCGTAGGTGGACCTGGTGGAAGGCTTCCTGGCCTCTACCAAAATGTCTGCTATGAGAGGAGAAACTCCAAAGTGGGCATTAGCTACTGTATGTCTTAAGGAGCCATGCATGTAAATGAAGGGATTTGAGACCTGGATGAACAAGGGTCCCCGGATCCTGGGTCAACAATTGTTGTGACAGAGGAACAGGAAGTGGAGGCTCCTCTGAAAACTGTTGCAGAAAAGAGAACCAAACTTGCCTGGGCCAGAAGGGAGCGATGAGAATCATTTGAGCTCCCTCTGATATGAGTTTGTTCAGGACCCTCAGAATTAAGGGAATGGGAGGGAAAGCATAAAAAATCAGTCCCTCCAAGCAAGAGACAGAGTGTCCTGCCAAAAAATGTCTCGCCCTGGAGTGAGCAAGCAGGAGACGGGAAGCTTTGTGTTTTGAGGAGAGGCAAAGAGCTCTATCTGAGGTGTTCCCCATTGCTGAAAGATGTGTTTATGACTTCTTGATCCAACTCCCATTTGTGGGACCTAGCTGAGGACCGACTGAGGTGATCTGCCAGTGTATTTTCCACTCCTGGAACGTGAACCGCGGTCAAGTGAAGATGGTGTTGGGCTGCCCACTGCCAAACTCTCATCGCTTCCTGACACAGAGGGTAGGACCTTGTCCCTCCCTTCTTGTTGAGGTACCAGATAACGCACATGTTATCTGATTGTATGAGAAGATTACCGGGGAGGATGAATGAGAGTAGAGCCTGGGGGGCATAAAGGACTGCTCTCAGTTCGAGCACATTTATGTGCAGGTTTTGTACGAACCTGAACCAGCTGCTCTGAGTCCTGTGAGACCCCAGGTGGGCACCCCAACTTTCTCCTGATATGTCTGTCATCAACGTCTGGGAGGGTGGATCAATGTAGAAATGAACTACCAGGCACAGGTTCTCCTGAACCATCCACCATTGGTCGATCACTCCGCTCGGCCATCGAGGGTTGTTAGAGATTTCAAGGGTGAATTTGAAATCATCTGGTTCAAGAACTTTTGCTTATGCAGCCCCCACCCTTTGGAATTCTCTACCCTGTTGGGTACGGGAATGTGCAACTGTGGAGGAATTTAAGCAGGGCCTAAAAACCTATCTGTGGCAACAAGCCTTTTTAGTTAACTGAAATTTGCAATTGATTTACTGTTATGTGATTTTAATTGTATCAAACTATTGTTTGATGTTATATGATTTTGTTCTTTTTTATATTGTTAGGTGCCTTGGCAATGGAAAGGCGTCATATAAATAAATGTTATTATTATTATTATTGCAAGTCCCTGATCATGGGATCAGATACTAGAACTTCTTGGTCTAGGTTGTCCCTGGTTTGATCCCATTCAGACTGGAGCATCCATTGAGAGATCCTCATATGGAGCCGAGCAAGTGGGACTGTTGGAATGGCAGTTGCCATTAGCCCGAGGAGATGAAGGACTGACCTGGCTCTGACCCTCCTGCGACCAGACAGAAGATGGGCCTGATTCTGAAGGGTGTCTACCCTGTCCGGAGGCAAGAAGGCTTTGCCAGTGGTCACATCCAGAATCGCTCCTATAAATTGAAGGTGTTGGCAAGGGACCAAATGGGACTTGGCCTGACTGATGGTGATACCCAGGCTGGAGAAAACCTGCAGGGTAAGGGATCTTATGACCTCTGGGGGAAGTAGATACCTCCCTGTTTCTTTAACTCTTTTTCCATGGAGGCCATTTTCTTCTTTTGGATATGGGCTTCCAGGGACTGCTACCTTCTCTTGCGGGTGGCGGAGTTGAACTTCTGGCAGTGCTGGCACTTCTCCACAGCGTGGTCTGGGCCTAGACAGAAGAGGCACAAGGAGTGGCCGTCCTTGTGTGGAAGTTGGGAACCACACAAGTTGCTCTTATTTTTATGTGATTCGGAGGGTTGACAGGGACGACATACACAGTGAATTGTTTGAAAAATCTAAAATTAGAGAAAATAGGTTGAAAAGTTTGAAAACTTAAAGACCGACGAATAACTGACGAGCGCTGTTCTACCACGAGGAACTTTCACAAGCCGACAGTGGGAAAGAACTGGAAGGTGGGCGTGGGGGACTGCCCCTTTATGCCAATGTCACATGACGCCGGTCACCTGATGTGAGGGTGGTCCCCCGCCAGAGACTGCTAGCTAGAAATGTTTCCGTGTTGTCCTGATGCCTGGCGGCTTAGTCCTATATGTGAATACCTACTGCAAGAGCCCTCTCAAAGTAAGGTCACAGGACCCTCCTGGAGGATTTAATTGTGAGGATGTCACATAAACTAGGGGGAGGGGAGGGACCATTGACATGCTTAAAGACCAGATAGAGAAGGAGGTACTCTAATCGCCCCTCCAATGACAGCCAGTTCAGTAAATGTAACACATCACAAGGATGCTCCTTGTTTGGGGGATCCGGAGTCAAAACCACTGATATTATTGTAGAGTACTCTAAGCTTGTTGAACTCAGAGTACCTCAGGGACTGTAAGATGGGGAGTGTATTGCAGAAGGGGAAATAGAGTACTGGTAGCAATGAGTAACTGCAAGTTTTTAGTTAGGAAACTGCCATGGCAGTAGAGTAGGTCACTTTTTTTGGTTTAGAAGGATCTTAGTTACATAGTTAAGATAGGTTCTAAATGAATGCTCTGGTCCATGAAAAACCCAAGGTATTTGGTGAACTCCACTACTTCTATAAGTGTTCTGGAGGAAATAGAGATGAAATAGGTGTTGTTTAGTCAGACCCAAATTTCTAGAGCCAAACAAAATTGTCTTGGTCTTTTTTGCACCAAGGACCATTTTATTGGCCGTGAACCAGTTTTCCAGTTCTAGGAAGTCTCCAGCAATCTGTGCATTGAGACAGCTGGAATCACTAGAATGTCTATAGAGGATGTCATCAGCATAGAGCATTACAGAAACTCATTATCTAACTATCCACTTACTGCTGGTAGTATCTTCAAACTGCTCCTTCTGCAGTGTGTCTATATTCCCCTCCACATCACCACACTGGCATTCCTCATCTTGCACAAACAGCAACAGCAGTTCCTCCTTTGGGATGTTGTATCCTGAGCATTACAAAGAGCATAAAATACAGGTTACTCACCTGTAACAGGAGTTCTAGGAATGGTATATCTTGTTCATCCACACTTTCTGGCAGGTATCCTTGCAGCTTTAAATCTTGCCGGAAGGTCTTCAAGCTGGCTCCTCCCACCCACCCGGGTGGTAAAACTCTCGGCTCCGCCCCATGACACCAGATCTGGCCCGCTGAAAGCTCAGGTTGTGCCTTGAAGCCGGGGAGGTCAGGTGGGTTGAGTGGATGAACAACATATACCATTCCTAGAACTCCTGTTACAGGTGAGTAACCTGTATTTCTAGGGACATGGATATGTTGTTCATCCACACTTTCTGGGAGACTCCTAGCAGTTCTCTGGGAGGAGGGAGGCAAGGCACACCCCTACTTAGGAAATAGAGACTGGAGAACCGAGGCCCCAAAACCAGCATCCCGGAGTGACTCAAGGTCGATGTGGTAGTAGGTAATAAAGGTATGTGCCGACTTCCAGGTAGCAGCCCTGCAGATATCCTGGATAGGGACGTCCCTGAAAGCAGCTACCGATGCAGCGGTATGGCGGGTAGAATGAGCTCTTATCCCTCTGGGAGGCTCCATGCCTGCCAACCTATAGCAGAGATCTATGCAGGAGGTGACCCACCTGCTTATCGTCTGCTTGGCTGCAGGTCTGCCAGGTGCGGCTTCAGCGTAGGTGACAAACAGCTGGCGAACCTCTCCCCAAACTTCAGCCATGTGCTCCTTACAGTAAGCGTGCGCCCTTCTAGGGTCCAGGGTATGGAGCCTGTATTCGGCCTCTGAGGTGTGATTGGGGTAGAACACCGGCAGAGTCAACACCTGGTTAAGGTGAAACTCCGACACCACCTTCGGAAGGAATTTGGTGGGGCGCAAGAACTTGTCCCTGTGGAAGACCAGGTAAGGAGACTCGATGGAAAGCACCTGGAGCTCTCCCATCCTTCTGGCTGACATGATAGCCACCAAGAAGCGGTCTTCCATGACAGGTGAGAGATGTCACACCTGTGCATTGGTTTGAATGGCTTGCCCATGAGCTTTGCCAATACCAGCAGTAGATCCCACAGAGGTGGAGGTTCTCGCACAGAAGGGGAAATGTGATCAAGGCCTTTGAAAAAGCGCCAGACTACCTTCTCCTGCACCACCGACTGCTTCCCGGCCCATGCCCGGTAAGCAGAGATGGCTGGTAGGTGCACCTTTAGGGTTGCCGACCTAAGCCCTTGCTGAAAAAGGGACCATAGGTAGTCCAAGATGCTTGCCAAGGGACAGGAGGAAGGGTCCAGGCCCTTGCCCTGACACCAAATGGAGAATCTCTTCTATTTGAAGGCATAGCATTTTCTGGTCGACTCCTTACGGGATGCCTCAACTACACTGAGTACCTCATCGGAAAGACCCAAGGCCTGGAACTCTAGCCACTCAGGAACCAGGCCATCAGGTGCAGGGATTGAAGGTCCGGATGGAACACCTTCCCTGATTGACTGATAGCAGGTCCGGGTGAGCTGGAAGCTGCCTCAGGAGCCTGGAGCTGAGGCTGAGGAGATCTGGATACCAGCATTGGCAGGGCCAGTCTGGGGCTACCAGAATCACCTGCGTCTTGTCCCTCCTTGCCTTGAGAAGCACCTTGTGGATCAAGGAAAATGAGGGAAAGGCGTAGAAGAGGCCTGGGGTCCATGGCCTCGAGAAGGCATCCCCCTGCAGCGAACCCTGCTGAGGGGGGCGGGCATGAAACAGCCTCAGCTTCGCATTCTCCCTGGAGGCAAACAGGTCCACTTGAGGTGTGCCCCAGTGGGAGAATGGATCTTGTACTACCTCTGGCAGGAGAGACCACTCATGGGACACAGCCCCTATCCGGCTTAGGGCATCGGCCAGGGTGTTGGAGGCTCCTGCCACATGGATGGCTAGGAGATCCGCCTCCAGGCTGCACATGAGTGACCAAACAAGGAGAGCTTCCCTGCACAGAGGCATGGAGCGCGTCCCGCCCTGCCCTGGTGGTTTAGGTAGTACATGGTCGTGGTATTGTCCATCTGGACCTGAACCACTTGACCCCGAAGAAATGGAGCAAAGGCGGTGAGGGCTAGATGAACCGCCCGAAGCTCCAGCAGGTTGATATGGCATCGGGACTCCTGAGGAGACCAGAGGCCGTGCGCTCTGTGCTCCCCCAGATGGGCACCCCAACCCATCAGAGAGGCATCGGTTGATAGAGAGACCGTCGGCTTGGGGTGGACAAACGGGATGCCCTCCTGCAAATGAGCTGGAACGGTCCACCACTGGAGAGCGTTCCACAGCCTCTGGGTCACCGTCATTAGCTGGTCTAATGGATTGCAGCATTGTGACCACTGGCTGGCCAATCCCCACTGAAGGGGATGCATGTGCCAGCGGGCCCAACAGACCACGCTGGTGCAGGTGCCATGAGACCCAGGAGGTGCAGGAAGTCCTGGGCAGGGCGCGATTGCCCAACCAGAAATGATTGGGCAAAGGAGGTAAGAACCTCGGCCCTGTCCACCGGGAGCCCTGCTCTGGCTCGAAGAGAGTCGAGCTCTGCCCCGATGAAATGAATCACCTGCTTCGGTCCGAGTTCCGACTTGGCCTCATTGATGAGAAGGCTGATCTGAGAACAAACCTGGAGGGCCAGATTTCTGGACTGCTCCACCTCCTGTCTGGGAGGGGGCCGCTATCAGCCAATCGTCCAGGTAAGGGTACACCTGGACCCCTCGGCGCCGCAGGAACTGCCATGCATTTGGTGAAGACCCTGGGAGCAAGAGAAAGGCCGAAGGGCATGGCTTGGAACTCGTAGAGGGATCCCTCTGCTCAAAAGCGAAGGAATCTCTGGTGAGACGGACAGATAGGGACGTGAAAGAACGCGTCCTGTAGGTCCAGAGAACAGAACCACATGCCTCGTTCCAGGGATGGTATTATCTGAGCCAGAGTGACCATCCTGAAGGTCCGAGACCTTAGGAATTTGTTCAGGTCGTGCAGATCGAGAATGGGGCGCCAGCCCTCCATCCGTTTTGGGACCAGGAAGTACCTGGACACAAACCCCGGGTCTGAGGGAGGGTCCGCCACCTCTCTGATCACCTCTTTCTTGAGGAGCAGAGCGATGTTGGCTCGGCGAGCTGACAGCGAGGCTGCGGACCCTGAGGCCCCCCGTGGGGCGATGGCTCGGAAGGGTGGGGCCTGCTCGAACTCCAGAGGCAGGCCCTTTCCTACCACTTCCAGCACTCACCGGTCTGTGGTGATAGCGGACCAGGCAGAAAGGAAGTGGCGGAGCCGTCCCCCCATGGGGGGAACCTGGGGTGGAGTGACGAGGTTGGGGGCGACACCTCTCAACCCGTCACTGGGCAGGCTTGGAGGAGGGACCGGCCGAGGGACCTCCTGGGCCTTTACCTCCCTGCTTCCTGGAAGAGGAAGCCGCAGGCTTGGGTTTGGGATGCCAAGTGCGAGCCTGCTGGTCCTGATGCTGCTGGGCCAGACGTGCCGTGGGCGCAGATGGACGAAAGGGCTTGGGTTGTGGTCTGCAGCCCTTGTCCGTCTGGGCAGATGAGACCGAGTCCAGAGTGGCATTGGACTTTTCGATCCTCTGGAGGTGACCTTCCACTCCAGGGCCGAAGAGGTCGGTCCCCAAGAAAGGGACATCCGTCAACTTGTGCTGGGTATCCGCTGTGACGGTGGATATTCTCAGCCATGCCCGATGGCGCATAGCCACTGTGGCCGTGACTGACCTGGCACATGAGTCGCCGATGTCCAGAGCAGTCTGAAGTTGTTGCTTGGCCACTGCCCTGCCCTGGTCCCGCACCCGCATGACCGTGGTCTGCAGGTCAGCTGGGAGATGAGGGACTACCTTGTCCAGGGAGCCCAACAGGGTGTGAGAAAAATGTGCCATCAGCACGGCCGAGCTGGCCTGACGAAGACCAAGGGAGGACGCAGCGTAGACTTTGCGCCCGGCGTAGTCCAACTTCTTGGACTCCTTGTCGGGAGGCTTGTCCACGTCCCTGGTGCTTCCGCACAATCGGAAGATGCTGGAGTAACCAACCCCTCGGCTGAGGGTGTCTCAAAACCGGACAGGGAACCGGTAGGACGTACTCTCGCCATCCTGGCCGAAGGTGCAGGGCAGGAAGCAGGACGCTGCCAGAGCTCCAAGGCCAGGCCAACAATGGCCTCGGCCACCAGAAAGGCCTCCGTGGGAGAATCCCCTCGGTCCAATATCTCCGTTAGGGGATATTTGGCCCCTTGGATACGGGCTCGAGCTGCATCCCGGTGGACTCCGAGATGAGCTTAAGCAAACCCATGAAGGATGATGGGCTATTGTCCAGCGACTGACCTCCAGTGGACTCCAGGTTGATCTGCCTGGAGAACAGGGAGGAATCGTCGTCGGACTCGGACGAGTCCGCAAAGAGCTGCTTTGGGCCTAAGCCACCCTCCACCTGCCAAGGGCGGTCGGGAGTGAGAGTGACAGACAGCCTATGGGGCAGGCCCTGTCCCGGCCGAGAACTCTTGGTCGGGGCCCCAGGTTTCGGCTGTGGAGGCGGAGGTTCCACCAGAATCGGTGGGGCAGCCAGTTTTGGTCGAGCAACAGGCCGGGGCACGCGCCTCGGCTAGGCGGGGTTGCCCGACCGCTCGGTGACAGCCACTTGATGGCTGGGAAAGGCGGCGATGTCGGCTTGCTCCCGGACAGAAGGAGCTGTTGCCACATGAGGTCCTCGTAGCGCCGATGCAACTTGCGTCGAAGCCTCTCCTCGTCCGAGGAGGAAGACGAGGACGAGTGGCGACGGCGCTCACTACGGTACCGAGACCACCTATGTCGACGGGATCGGCTGGACTGAGAAGATGTCCAAGACCGAGACAGAGAACCTCGGCGTTTCCGAGGAGGGTTCTGGGGCAGGGCCGGGGAGACCAGCTCTCCCCTCGGCTCGGAAGTTTCGACCATGGACTCCGGAACCGGAGGCACAGGCAAGGCCACAGTAACCTCGATCTCCACCAGGCGAACCGGGGAGTGAGGGTTTTCGGCTTCACTGGTCGACAACCCATCCAACGGGTCGAGAAAAATCTCGACTGCGTCGACGGATGTCTCGGTCAGCTGACCTGACGGGGATGCCGTGAGGCCAGTGGCCAAAGCCGAAGGGTCGACCGAAGTCGATGGTCGACTACTCGGGGAGGGGGACCTCTCCCACTCCCAAGAGCGTCGACAGAGGGACTTACCTTTGGAGTCCTTCTTCTTGGACCGAGAGGAAAGTCCTGATGGTCCCTCTCCCTTGGTGGAAAGGGACTGAAAGCTCCTTAAAAGAAGCTGAATAGGAGGATCCCAAGGAGAGCGGGATAAAGGCCACGGTCGAGGAAGACGAAGATGCGGCCTGCGCCTCCTCCTTCTCGAGGGCGATCATCTGCTTGAGCTGTTCCGCTGAGCCAGCCGCTGTGGAAACTGCAAAACAGGCCTCTTTCGACTTTACCAGCAGGTAACGTTTCTCGGGGCGCCCAAGATGTAAATGGGTGGTGCGGTCTTCCAGGACGTAGACCAAGAAGGAAGAGCACAGGTCGCAGGCCTGCGGGTCGTGCTCAAGGCCTAAGCAGTAGACGTACGTGGAGTGCGGATCCGTCCGAGACATCTTCTGCCCGCATGGGCACCTCCGAAAACTGGGAGTCGATTTGTCCATTGCAGCCGCGAGGGAAATAAATGACCAAAGTCTTGAAAATCTTAAAAGTTATTTCGGGTAAACCGAAGAAATAGGAACCAGTCTTATACACAGAGCGTTAAGGAGGGAACCTGAGCTTCCAAGCGGTAAGGAAGATCTGGCGTCATGGGGCGGAGCCGAGAGTTTTACCACCCGGGTGGGTGGGAGGAGCCAGCTTGAAGACCTTCTGGCAAGATTTAAAGCGGCAAGGATACCTGCCAGAAAGTGTGGATGAACAACATATCCATGTCCCTAGAACTGATTAATATAAATGTCATTTATAATCAGGGCTAATTATATATAAAAAGGACAAGTCAGGGACTGTCTGAATTGCACCTGTAGTTACTCATACTTAAAAACGGACAGATGATGGTCCATGACCACATCAGTATTCCATCACACATTATGGATAAAGATTAGCCATCTCTGAAGTTAAATTATTACTATCCATTCTTTCATATTCCTGGACCCCAGGTAGTCTCCTTACCTACATATTCCAACACACCCTTTAGTTTCCTTACTTACATACATATTCCTGCAACCCTGTTCTCTCAATCATTTACATAATCATGTACTACATATTCTCTCCATACTTATATATTTCCACAAACACTGTTCTTTTTTTATTTTTACATATTCCTATACACCCTGTTATCTATATGCTTACAGCTTAGCCTAGAGGTTAGAGTAACAAGCTGTGAATGAGCTTGGTACACCCAGCAGACCTGGGTTTAATTCCCACAACCTCCACTTGCACACTGTGCGACTCTGAACAAGTCACATAACCAGTTCAAAGCTCCTGGGTTACCCCGATACAGGCACTTGTGGGCCTTACCCAGTTAACAAAGAATAAAATAAAAAAAAAAAACACCTTGCACCCCCTATTCTCACCAATCTTACTGTACATATCCCCAATACTTGGTGTTTATACTTGGAGTCTACAATACAGGAGGCGAGGTCAACAGCCATTTGTTTCTACTTCAGAATTAAAGTAATCATTTGAAAAGCCCCTATCATGAATGCATCAAGTCTATCTTTAAAGAGTTAAATGTTACTTCCGATGATTACTTCCTCTGGTAATAAATTCCATACATTATAATTTTGTGAAAAATA
Source organism: Neoceratodus forsteri (assembly GCA_016271365.2). Taxonomy (NCBI): domain Eukaryota; kingdom Metazoa; phylum Chordata; order Ceratodontiformes; family Ceratodontidae; genus Neoceratodus; species Neoceratodus forsteri. Next base: position 471,662,011 of record CM057457.1, on the reverse strand, counting down.
TGTTCCTATTATGTTTTCAAGTTAGTATTTTTTCCTTGTTTCACATGACTTCTTGTATGGCACGCCTCTGAGTGAAATGTTATGGTTATGTCCGTTGCTAAACTATTGTCCTTATGTAAGTTATAAACAGAAAAAGGTCCCCTCTGATTCTTCTCCTGTGTAGACAACACAGTCATAGACTTTCTAATCTCCTATCACAGGACATGCCTTCCCTTCCTCCCATCATTTTTGATGCCTTGGTTTTACCCAGGTCCGGCACCAGGATTTACTTGACCCTGGTGCAAGACCATGAAGTGGGCCTCCCCTCTCCCCATGGTTCCCCCTCCCCCAAATATTGTTTTTATATTTTCTGAAATAACATTTATATTATTCCAGTGCAGCCAGGCACAGTATTGTGTCTGCAGTTTTGAATCCTATCAGGCTATCACACTTAGTTCACACACCACACTCACTCACGCTGCCTCTCTAAATGACATCTCTCAAACCCACCATGCATTTTTTTCACCACCCCACTCCACACCGCACCTCACCACAACACCACCTTCCCAGCCAGGCTGAGGCCAGGCTCTCCCCCTCACCCCGGCCCCTTCAGAAGGCTTTCCTGCTGACTTGTCAACCGCCACAGGTCAACTCAGCACTGTCGCTGTATGTTGTGTGTTTTGGCTCTGGTGATGCCACAACTAAAAAAGGATGAAGTACAAAAAAGAACTGCAACAATTTAGATAGTACAGTTCAGGAGAGCAACAGCACAGCATGCCCAACTTCTCTCAGTCACATTACAGACTGCCACAGAACTGCTTATCACAACACTCTTCCATGAGGCTTACCCCAACCATCTGATCAACTAAGCAGTTGGTTAGATGACTGTCAGTCAAGCATGCGTGCAGTGTGCAAGAGCGTCAGGACAGACAGACTCCGTGGGACTTGAGAGAGATTAGAAAGGAACAGGCACAGCTTCAGCCTTCAGCTTGGAGGAGCCTGCAAAAGTGACACAGCAGCCGATATGAGTGCATGCCACAAGGCCCCCCCCAGGCATACCATTAAGTAAACCAGTTGTAGCCGAGACTGACAGCAGAAAGTCAGTGCACATTTAAATGGCAGGCAGGGAGTGCACACACTGCATGCCAAGAGAAGCAGGCAGGCAAAGAACAGAGATTTTTACATTAGGCAAAACAGGACTCTGGGTCCCCCTTGCACTTAGGGCCCGGGTACAGTTGCATCCCCCCCCCAATGCCAGCACTGGTCTTACCAGGGATCAGTAAAGAGATATGATAAAGCTCCACTGTATTACTAATGAATCTCCAACCAATGCATTCTGCTGGATACATACAGTACATCAGGAAGTCAGAGGAGCGAAGAGCAAAGGCTGTTGGGTAATTCCCAGTACCTGTATGTTCATGCAGCAATAAAGCTGTTGATCTAACAATACAAATGGAGTTTTCATTTTCATTTTGGTATTGTTAGCACCTTTGTTTGTGCAGGACAACTTGTTTGCTTTTGGATTCTATCCCTAGGTGTGCCTCACCTTGTCCTAACACTCAAAAGTGCTGTGATGCTTGTTCTGAGGTTACCAGACTGGTCAGAGTGGCCAAGGTGTCCAGGGAGCAGAGACTGGTACAGAGAATCAACAGTGGAGAAAAAGACTTCTTCCGCCACATCAGAGAGAGAGAGAAGAAAGAGCAAGGATCAGCTGGCGAGAATTAAGAAGGATGGTGGGATGGAGAAAGGGGCAGAGCAGGCACAGGCACTGAATGAGTACTTCTGTTCTGTATTCATGCAAGAGAAGTGGGGCAGATACCCCAGATGAGGGTGGGTGGGGTGATGACAGATGTAGAAATTACAGAGAGCAGGGTACTAGATTGGTTGAGGGCATTAAGGGTGGACAAAGCACTTGGACCTGATGGCATTCAACCTAGGGTACTTAGGGAGTTGGCAGAGGTCCTGGTGGTGCCAGTGGCTGACCTGTATAATACCTCCCTTGACACGGGATGTGTACCACAGGACTGGAGAATGGCCCACATGCTGCCCATCCACAAAAGTGGCCCAAAGGAAGACCCAGGAAACTATAGACCAGTGAGCCTCACATCGATCATGGGAAAGCTCATGGAAACCATACTGAAAAGAGAAAGACTAATGAGCTTCTTGGAGGAAAACGGTCTCCAGGATGGCCAACAGCATGGATTTATAGTGGGAAGATTCTGCCAGACAAACCTTGTAGAGTACTACGACTGGGTGATGTGGGAACTGGATAAGGGCCATGCAGTAGATGTCCTGTATTTGGACTTCAGTAAGGCCTTTGATTCAGTGCTGCATGGGAAGTTGGGGGAGGGGAAACTGGAATATGTGGGAGGGGACCAAAAATGATGAAATGGACCATAAACTGGCTAAAGGGAAGGCAGCAAACAGTGGTGGTGGACCTCTTGTCAATGACAGCAGTGACAAGTGGAGTGCCACAGGGATCAGTATTTGGACTGGTGCTGTTTGGGATTTTCATTGCAGATATCTCACATGGGATCTGGAGCAAGATCAGTCTGTTCACAGATGATACCAAGCTGTGGCTGATGATGCAGAGGGATGGAAGGGGTTGCAGGAGGACCTGACTAAGCTACAGGAGTGAGCGGAAACATGGCAGTTGGGGTTCAACACCAAGAAGTGCAAGGTTGTGCACTTCAGAGCCAGGAACCAGGGGAGAGATTATCACTTGAATGGGGTACAGCTGGGGAGATCCACAGAGGAGAAGGGCCTAGGAGTGATAATTACAGGGAGCATGAACAACTCTGCTCAGTGCAAGAAAGTGGAAGAAAAAGTCAACAAAATGCTGGGTTGTACTGCAGGGCAAGGCAAGGCAATTTTATTTATAGGGTGCCCAATCCCGGAGGTTCTAGGTGCTTAACAATAGTTAAAACAAGACAAAATAAAAACAGCAAAACAAATAATACAATAAAAATGCTAGGTATAAATATAGCAATTTAAAATAGAGGTCAGAATATCACAGCAGGGACTAGCACAGAATGTGCTCAAGAAGCTGGAAATGCTTTTCTTGGCTATAGACAGGCAGGATGCAAAAGCCTGTCTACAGTCCGAAATAGCCGAGATGGTCTGTTTTTCCAAGCGGCTATTTCCCTGGACAGAAATTCTGCCTTCTTATGGGAAATTGTCCCCTGATACTCCACAGTGGGCACATAGGGCCAGCTTATCAGCCTCCAGCCAGGTCTTCCACCAACAATGCTCCAGCCTCCAACCCCTGATCTTCATCACCTTGAGGTCCCCACCAAACCAGGTAGACCTCAAGTGAGAAGATCTGGATCATATATGAATTGGTGCGAGAGCATCCAGAGCTTCAGAGACCACCCTGTTATAAGTGGACACTGCCTCTTTGGAATCCATCACACATGCTGCATCAACCCGAGATAGGTCAGCTAGTGCCAACATTCCCTCAAGACGCATGCCCCTTAAAGGACGGAAGCTGACCATTTCCACGGGGGGTGGGGGGGAACTACTGGGGGAGCCCCCCAAACATGAACTCCATGGTACAGTGGTCATACTACATGACCTGGTCAATCTTGAGGTTATCGACCTCAAGATCCAGCTGAAACACCATGCTGGTGGATCGCAGAAGCAACCGCTAGTGCCAGACCCAGTGACTGCATCAACTGGTGGAGGCTGTAACTGAAACGTGAGGATTCGTCATAGATCCAGGCACTGAAGTCCCCCACGATTAAGCACCTGGGGGATTCCAATAACTGGTCAACAACAAAGTCTGCCATTTCCTGCAGGAAATCTCCCCCCACCACGGGGGAGCAGTAAATGAGGAGAATCCTGCAACCTGCATCTGCGTCCCCATGCACAACACACTTAGACGATTGTGTGTCACTGACTGGGTGCAACGTGAAGCCCAGGCCGGCTTGAAAAACAATGGCCACACCCCCTTCCCTATGATCCTTCCTCGGACAGTGCACTATGGAGTACCTGGTAGGGATGATGGCTACCAGAACTGGGCCAGCATTGTCACAGAGCCAGGTCTCTGTTACGCGAGCCAGGTTGACAGCAGAAATCAACTGTGAGGGGGATCTCCTCCAAAAGGAGGGAGATTATCCTGCCCCTGTATAGGTCATTGGTCAGGCCCCACATGGAGTACAGCATGCAGTACTGATGCCAATTTTTGAAGAAGGACATCAGACTGTTGGAGGCTATGCAGTGAACAGCCACAAAGCTGATCCAGGGATTGGTGAGCAAGCCCTACGAGGACTTGCTGGGAGAACTGAATATGTATTCACTGGAGTAGAGGAGGGATGGGGGGATATGATTGAGACAGTACAGTTACGTAAGAACTTACCGTAACAGTAGATCTTCGAGAAAGGCTCTTGCAGAGGGTAATTACATATAGGACTGACGCCAGCCGGTGGCAGGACCCCACGGAAAAATTTCTAGTTAGCAGTCCCCGGCGTGGGACCGCCACCACGTCAGGTGACAGGTGTCAGATGACGTCGGTATAAAGGCGCGGTCCTGGACGCCCGCCTTCCAGTTCTTTCCCGCCACAGGCCCGGAAGGCCCAGACGAGAGAGAAGCAGATATTTCCCTCAATGGAAAAGGAGCTGAAAAAGCCTAGGGGGATGGAGGGCGGGAAGGTATTACCTACTGCAAGATCCTCTCTCGAAGATCTACTGTTACGCTAAGTTCTTACGTAACTGTACTATCTTACTTCAAGAGGGCTCTTCCAGTAGGTAATTACATATAGGACAGAATCCCAAGCAGTCTGGAACAAATAAAAGGCACCGGGAGGAATAAAGTACTCCTGAAAGTAGCAATAGCCTTGCAGGCCTCAAGACAGGAGGCCCTGCAAAACAGCTAGCTCAAAGCCTGCTCTACGGCGAGAGGCAATGTTCAAACTATAATGTTTTGTAAAGGTATGGATGGAAGTCCAGGTGGCGGCAGCACAGATGTCTGCCGCAGACACATTCTTGAAACAAGCCGCAGAGTCTGCTACTCCACGAGTGGAGTGACCTCTGACTTGACCCGGAAGGGTCTTGTTGTACTTGTCATAACAGAAAGTGATGCAATGAGCCAACCACTTCAACAGGCATTGCTTGGAAACAGCATTGCCTTCCCTTTTGTGAGCAAAAGAGACAAACAACTGATCAGTCTTTCTGAGATCCTTTGTCCTATCGGTGTAGTATCTGAGAATCTGGTGAACATCCATGGTATGGAGCAAATATTCTCCTTGGCTGGAATACTGCGTGAAAAAGGCAGGTAACTCTATAGACTAATTTAAGGTAGACTCCGCTACCACTTTAGGTAGAAACTTAGGATTCGTGCGAAGAGCTACTCGTTCTTTGTGAAAAATCAAATAGGGGATTTTACACATAAGGGCCTGGAGCTCTGAAATTCTTTAAGCGGAAGTAATGGCCACCAAGAAGAGCGTCTTCCATGACAGAAACTTCAGATCTGTGGAGGCCGCAGGCTCAAAGGGAGGAAGGGTAAGCTTCTCGAGAACAAAGTTCAAGTCCCAAGGAGGAGCAGGAGTCTAGACAGGGGGCCTCAGATGAAGGATCCCTCTAAGAAAAGTCTTAGACACCTCTAATTGGGCAAAGGCTTTACCAGTGAAAGGAACATGGTAAGCTGAAACAACGGCCATATTCACTGTCAAGGAGGAATGGCTGAGACCCAGGTCAAAGAGATGACATAAATAATCCAGCAGAATGGCCACAGGACAGGAGAAAGGCTCCACGTTCCTAGAGGCAGCCCAAATAGAAAATCTCTTCCATTTCATGGCATACGTGGACCTAGTGGAGGGTTTCCTGGCCTCCACCAGAATTTCGGCCACCTTTGGAGAGACACCAAAGCGAGACTGGGCTAGGTCTGTAGGAGCAATGCATGAAGTTGCAGAGACCTGAGTCCTGGATGGACCAGGGTCCCCTGATCCTGGGTCAGCAATCCTCGAGATAAAGGAAGAGGAAGAGGAGGAGGAGGAACTTCTGAGTATTGTTGTAGAAGAGAGAACCAGATTTGCCTGGGCCAGAAAGGAGTGATCAGAATCATTCACGCTCCTTCCGATGTTAGTTTCTGCAGTACATGAGGGACCAGAGGAATTGGGGGAAAAGCAAAGACGAATTTGCCCTTCCAATTTAGAGACAAAGCGTCGCTCCAGAAAGCGTCTCGCTCTGGAATGAGCGAACAAAAGGTGGTAAGTTTTCCGTTTTGGGAAGAGGCAAACAGGTCTATCTGTGGAGTCCCCCAAAGCTGGAAGATGTCATCTAGAACCTTTTGGTCCAACTCTCACTCGTGTGGCAGAGCAGAGAAGCAGCTTAGCTTGTCTGCCAGGGTATTGTAAACTCCTGGAACATGGATCGCCGTGAGGTGAAGGTTGTGAAGCATTGTCCAGTCCCAAACCCTCACTGCTTCCCTGCATAGAGGATAGGATCAAGTCCCTCCCTGCTTGTTGATGTACCACACCACGCACATGTTGTCCATCTGGACAGCTAGGTGACCAGGAAGGATGTATTGGTGAAGGGCTTGGAGAGCATATAGTACTGCTCGTAGCTCGAGCACATTGATGTGGAGAGCTAGCTCCAATCTGGACCATAAACCCTGGGTTCAGTGAGGACCCAGATGGGCTCCCCAACCTTCGCATGATGCGTCCGTGGTCAGAGTCTGGGAGGGGGGAGGATGAGAAAAGGGGAACCCCCGAAACAGGTTCTCTCGAACCATCCACCACTGCAAGTCTCTTGTCATCGGCGAGGAGATCAGAACCAGATGATCGTGGTCGTCTACGAGTTGATCTCACTAGGAGCGGAGAATCCACTGAGAAATCCTTATGTGGAGCCGCGCACGGGGAACTGTCGGGATGGCGGCTGCCATGAGCCCCAAGAGACGGAGAACCGACCTTGCTGGAACCTTCCTGTGTTCTGAAAGCAGAGAAATCTGTGACTGGAGAGAGGCTGCCCTGTCCGGAGGAAGGAAGGCCTTGCTCACCATCGTATCGAGGATAGCCCAGATGAACTGAAGTCTCTGGGAGGGATCCAGAAGAGACTTGGAATGGTTGATGGTAATACCCAGGCAAGTGAAAACCTGCTGGGTAAGGGAGAGAAAACGCAGGAGCTCCTCCCTAGACGAGGCCGCCAGGAGCCAGTCGTGCAGGTAGTGGAACACCTGAACTCCCATAGTATGCAGGTGGGCTGCTACCACAGCTAGGCATTTGGTAAAAACTTAGGGAGCCGAGGAAAGACCAAACGGTAGTGCCCGGAATTGGTAATGGCCCCCCTGGAAAGTAAACCGGAGGTACCTGTGATGCGAGGGATGAATGGGGATGTGCAGATATGCGTCCTGCATATCCAGCACACAAAGCCATTGGCCCGGCCAAAGAAGGGGCAGAAGGATTTGAAGGGAGAGCATCCTGAACTTTTTGTATTCCACGTAAAGGTTCAAGGATCTGAGATCGAGAATGGGTCTGAGATCTCCCGTCTTCTTTGGGACCAGGAAGAAATGAGAATAGTAACCCGTCCCTTGAAGGTGAGGAGGAACGGGTTCTATGGCCTGCTTCATGAGAAGGGCAGATATTTCTTCCCTGACCAAAGGAAGATGGTCCCTTGCATAGGACGACTTCAGAGGGGGGTGGCGGGGTGGTTTCTGTAGAATCTCTATGGAGTGCCCCTCTGCAATAATCTGAAGCACCCATGAATCCGTTGTTATCCTCTCCCAACCCGGAAGGTGGAGGGAGAACCTCCCTCCTACCGGTTCCTCCGGGGTGTCTGGTGCGGCGGGAGAGGGGAGGAGTCAGGTGGTGTGGGGCAGTGCCGCAGCTGGGGCACCCGCTGCTTTTTTGGGTGGTGGGGGCCTGGCAGCTGTGGAGGCCCGGCATTTAGCGGCCCCCCTTCCTTGGTTTCACTTGTGTCCCATCATGCTTGTAAAAGGATGCCGCTGGGGATGGGGACGGTACATGGAATCCACGGATTTTAGAGCCGTCCCCTTCTCCTGCAAGTCGGTGATGATGTCCTTGACATCACCACCGAAAAGCACTGAACCCCTGAAAGGTGCTTCCTGAATTGCTGACTGCACCTTTGGGACCAAACCTGACATGCGGAGCCAGGCATGACGCCGAAGACTTACGGCGAACGTGGAGCTCCGCCCGGCAGTGTCCACTGCATCGTACGTCATCCGCAGGATGTGACAACTTGCCGAACGAGCAGACCGGACTAAGTCAGATAACTCCTGCTTGACCTAGGAGTCAAGTAAGGAGTCAATTTTAGATTCCGCCTGGGTAAGGATGGCCTTCTGGTAATCCCCCATATGAGCTACATAATTCAGGGCCCAAATTCCCAGTGTGGAAGAGGCGTAGATTTTTCTTCTGTACTGGTCCAGGAGGCGAGATTCCTAATCCGGAGGAGATGAGCTTAGATGTTTGGGATGTGCAGACCGGCCGTGAGCGGTGCTACTCACAACCGAGCCTGCATGAGGGTGAGAATCCAAAAAGTCTACACCCTCCGGAGCCTGATATAGCCTATTGGACTTCCTAGGAAGCGGGGCTAAAGCTGACGGTTGTTTCCAAATAGTGCAGACAAGGTGGGCATGAGGCTCGATCCAGGGTGGCACTAAAGTAGGGGCCGTAAGGGGCAGGTCTAGATGTTCGGCGAGTTTGACCCGCTGAGGATCTGGTTCCAGAGAACGCCACTGCTGTACTTCCTGGATCTTCCAACTCCATGAAGGAAGGAGACTTCGGAGGAGTCCTTGGCTGGGGCTTGGATGGAGAGAAAGGCTCGTCATATCTCTCGGAGCATTCGTCAGAGGAATCCAAGGAATCCGAGAGCGAAGAAGAAGAAGAATCAGAAGCAGAATAAGACTCCTGGCACGTCTAGGGGGAGGAATGGGTTCCTTAGGGGGGATCCCTGGACACATGTCCTGCCCCTCCTGGGATCCAGAGGGAAGGGCTCTGGAATCCGGAGGCAGTGAGGGAGTGCACTGTCTCGGGCGTCACGGGGGCTGGGGCAGCACCGTGCCCCGTTAAGCGACTCTCAACTTCCTTGATGAGCTGAGCCTTGGCTCAGCCACCAGAAGCCAGAGTCTCCTGCAAATCCACCGCGGCCTGGGGGTGTGGGGGATAAGTGTACAGATTGTATCCGTAAAGTGAGTATCCGAAACCTGGTTGCGGGAAAACCAGAGCCAGGTATTGTGGCATCGGGTACTGCGGCGTCGGTGGAACCGGCGTCGGGTACTGTAGTGCTGGATACTGCAGGCCCGGGTAAGACGGTATCGGATAGGATGGCGGGTACCCGGGTAATGGAGGAGCTGCCAGAGCAGATGGCCCAGAAACAGGCCCCACGGGCGGGTTAACAGTGAGAGGCCCGGAGGGGGTTGGGCCTGACGGAAGGGAAATATCCCCCGGCGTCGGTGGGGCCGGGGCGCCGAACTGGCGTTGGAGCCGGCGTCCGGGGCCGACGCCAGTTCCGTCCCTAAGAGGAGGGTCTGGAGAGGTGGAATGTCCCGCCTCAGCCGAGATGGTGGAAAAGTCCCGGGTCAGGCTGGGGTGACTCGGGCTCCCGGATGGCAGCGAGGCTGCGGGAACGCAGGTCACGACAGGGGTTGGAGGGTCCGTCGTGAGTTCCGATGCGCGCCGGCGATGTCGGGGAGCCGACGTCGCGGCTTAGGGGCTGAACTCCCGGGTGCCGGGGTCCCTTGTCGGAGGCGGGCCGAGGTGGGAAGCAGCCTGGTCCGAGGGGACGAGGTCGTGCCACTCCGCAGGGTCGGGCGTCTTATTAACCTTCTCCCGGCAGATGTCAGAGGAGCCGACGTCCGGCTTATGGGAGGTGCCAGTGCCAGTAGGCCGCAAGCCTGCAGCGGTACTGGGGGCAGAGGCCTCCTTTTGCCCAGAGGAGCCCGCAAGGCCCGAGCGCGAGCCTGATGGGAGGGCCGACGCCTCCTCCAAAACCTTGGAGGCTGCCGTCGGGTACAATCCCCCAAAGGGGATATTACCTGGGCCGCGACTTTGGCTGGAGTCACGGGCAAGGAGGCCTTCTCCCAGTGCCTTTCTTTGTCCCGCTTCTTATGGTGTCCTTCAGGAGAATTCAACAGCTGCCAGAGCTTCTTTAATTCTTTTACCATTGAAGACATCTTCTTCTTGAGCAGATGGGCTTCCAGGGACTGTTGGCATCGTCTGCAGGTAGCAGCGTTGAAGGACAGGCAATGCGGGCACTTGTCGACTGGGTGGTCAGGGCCTAAGCAAAAAAAGCAGAGAGAATGGCTGTCCTTGTGTGGCAGTTGGGTGCCGCACAAGTTGCACTTGTTTTTGGAAGGTGTAGGGGACGACATACACTGATGCTGACCTGACGATGAGAAGAAAAAATACTCAAAACTTCAGTAAAACTGACGAAAGAACAGGGCTTGGCTAAGCACGAACTTTACCGCGAGGCACTGCACGAGCTAATGGTGGGAAAGAACTGGAAGGCGGGCGTCCGGGACTGCCCCTTTATGCTGACGTCATCTGATGCCGGTCACTTGACGTGAGGGCAGTCCCTCGCCAGGGACTGTTAGCTAGAAGTTTTTCCGTGGGGTCTGCCGCCGGCCAGCATCAGTCCTATATGTAATTACCTACTGCAAGAGCCCTCTCGAAGTAAGATCTTTAATTACCTGAAGGGGATAAACCAGACCAACAGAGAAGATATTTTTCAGACGAGAAGGGGGAGGGACATGAAAGAGCATACGAACATATGAAATTTGCCAGCAGATAAAGGCCTAGAGGCCTATCAAGTCTGCTCGAATGTGCAGCTAGCACCCCTTATTCTGCAGCTGCCCCTCCCTTCCACTCTTCCCCTTCATTAACCCTCCCCCTTGTCCTGTCCCATCCTCGTTTGAAGCAGTCCACTGTTCTACTGCATACCACTTCAGCAGGTAACGCATTCCACCCAGCCACCACCCTCTCTGTAAAAAGTGTCTCCTCATCTCCCTCCTGAACCTTCCTCGCTCCAGTCTTATTTCATGGCCCTTGGTGTCCCTCTCCTCCCTTACTTTGAACAGCCCCTCTGTACCTGTCTTGTTTATTCATTTCATGTATTTAAAGGTTTCAATCATGTCACCCCTGCCTCTCCTCTCCTCCAGTAAGTACATGTTCAACTCCTTCAACCTTCTCTCGTATGATAAGTCCCCCAGCCCCTTGATCATCTTTGTCGCTCTGTGCTGCACCCCCTCCAGTAACTTAATGTCCCTCTTCAGATATGGACACCAGTACTGCATGCAGTACCCAGGTGTGGTCTAACTGATGACCTATACAGTGGCAGAATCACCTCCTCCCTCCTCGAGGATATACCCCTTGCAATACAACCCAGCATTTTGTTGGCCTTTGCAGCTGCCTTCCTACATTGTGCCGAGTTGTTCATTGACCCTGTAATAAGCACACCCAGATCCTTCTCCTCCTCTGTCTGGGCTAGCTGCACTCCCCCTAGCTGGTAAATCCTCCTTGGGTTCTTCATCCTAAAATGCAGCACCTTGCACTTTTTGGCATTAAAGCCCAGTTGCCAGGTGTCTGACCAGGTTTCAAGCTTTGCCAGATCATCCTGCAACCCCTGCCATCCCCTAGGTCATCCACCACCACACCTACCTTGGTATCATCAGCAAACAGATTGATCTTGCTCTCGATGTCCCATATGTCTGCAGTGACTATCCCAAACAACACTGGTCCCAACACCGAGCCCTGTGGAACACCACTCGTCACTGCCCTTGGGTGTGAGAGCTCCCCACCCACCACCACCCTCTGTTGCCTTCCCTGCAGCCAGTTTCCTACCCATCTCACCAGCTTTGCACCCACCCCCGTGTCTACTAACTTCCTTCCCAGCCTTTCATGTGGCACTGAGTCGAATGCCTTACTGAAGTCCAGTACAGGACATCCACTGCATGGCCCCTGTCCAGTTGCCTAGTTACCCAGTTATAGAACTCGACCAGGTTGGTTTGGCAGGATCTGCCACATATGAAGCCATGCTGTCTGCTGTACTGTAATCCTTTGGCCTCTAGGAGGGCCACCAGCCTCTCCTTCAGGATAGTCTCCATTAACTTACCCATGATGGATGTGAGGCTCACTGGTCTGTAGCTTCCCGGTTCATCCTTGGGGCCACTCTTGTGGAGGGGCACCACATGAGCCATCTTCCAGTCCTGAGGTACACACCCCGAATGTAGTCAGGCATTAAATAGGTCTGCCAAAGGTTCTGCAAGGACCTCTGCCAGCTCCTTCAGTACCCTGGGGTGGAAGCCATCTGGGTCTGGTGCCTTGTCTACCCTCAGTGCCTTCAAACCCTCTTGAACTCTGCTCTCCATGATTTCCCCATCTGTCACCACTTCCCACCCTGCTTCTGCCATTTCTCCCACCTTGGGTGTCACCCCCCTCTTCTCTTTAGTAAATACTGAGCAGAAGTACTCATTTAGTGCTTCCGTCTTATCGCACCCTGCTTCCACCCAACCCCCCTCCTTCCTAATCCTTACTATGTGGTCCTTACAGCTCCTTTTCTCCCTGATGTACTTAAAGAAGTCCTTCTCCCCCTTCTTAGAAACACAGAAACATAGATTTTGATGGCAGATAAGGACCACTTGGCCCACCCAGTCTGCCCATTTCCTATCTAATGGATAAGCTGCAGATCCTAGTTAACCAGCAGCCTACTTCTTCCTACCCCACCCCTAGAATTGCCTTATGACTGTCCCATGCATGCTTGAATTCCACCACTGTTTTTGACTCCACAACCTCCTCCGGAAGGCTGTTCCATGCATCCACAACCTCTCTGTGAAAAATACTTCCTTAAATTACCTCTGAGCTGCCCCTTCTATCTTCAAATTGTGCCCCCTTGTTCTTGCACACCTCTTTTTTTGAAAGATGCTACCCTCTTGGACTTTGTTGATTCCCTTGAGATACTTGAAAGTTTCTATCATATCCCCCCTCTCCCTGCTTTCCTCGAGGCTATACATGTTCAGCTCCTTAAGTCTCTCTTCATATGTCTTCTGGTGCAGACCCTGCACCATTTCAGCTGCCCTCCTTTGGACAGCCTCCATCCTGTCTATGTCTTTGCGGAGATTGGGTCTCCAGAACTGCACGCAGTACTCCAGATTGGGTCTCACCAACTGTCTGTACAGAGGATAATAACTTCTTGTTTTCTACTGTTGATGCCTCTCCCTATGCATCCCAGTATGCCCCAGCCCTCCTTGCTGCCCTCTCACATTGCTTGCCCACCTTTAGGTCATCTGATATGACCACCCCCAGGTCCTCTTCCATTTTTGTTGTTGTTAGTATCTCACCCCCCATTATGTACTCTTCCCCTGGGTTTTTGTTTCCCAGGTGCATTACCTTGCACTTCTTAGCATTGAATCTAAGCTGCCATACATTTGATCATTCCTCTAACCTTGCCAAGTCCCTTCTCATCCTTTCCACCCCACCTTGTGCATCAACTCTGTTGCAGATCTTTGTGTCATCTGCAAAGAGACATACTTTTCCTTCCAGTCCCTCTGCAATGTCACTTATAAAGACATTGAAGAGTACCGTCCTAATACTGAACCCTGCGGTACCCCACTAGTAACTCCCTTTCTTCAGAGTGGACTCCATTTACTATTACTCTCTGTGTCCTATTCTCCAGCCAATTCTTTACCCAGGCTGTCATTTTGGGACCCACTCCCAGGCTGGCTAACTTGTGTATTAATCTTTTGTGTGGGACTGTGTCAAATGCCTTGCTAAAGTCTAGGTAGGCCATGTCCACAGCCCCTCCCTGATCTACTACTTTGGTCACCCAGTCAAAGAAATCTATCAGATTTGTCTGGCATGACCTTCCTGCTGTGAATCCATGCTGCCTTGGGTCCTGAGCCCCTCTGGCCTCTAGATACTCAACAATTCTTTCCTTCAGAAGTGATTCCATCATTTTCCCTACCACTGAGGTTAAACTAACAGGTCTGTAGTTTTCTGCTTCTGCCTTGCTCCCGCTTTTGTGAAGGGGAATCACATCTGCCCTTCTCCAGTCGTCAGGTACCACCCCATCCTCCCATGATTTGTAAAGAGGGTAGTCAGTGGTGTCACTAGTTCTACCCTTAGTTCTTTTAGAATTCTGGGATGAATCCCATCAGGCCCCATTGCTTTGTCCACCTTCAGTTTTAAGAGTTCTTTCAGAACCCTTTCTTCTGTAAATGGACTGGTATCAACTTCTGCATCCAGAGTGTTTCTACTGTTTGTTTTAGGTACCTCCCCCTCTTCATTTGTAAATACTGAGCAAAAAATATTTGTTTAGTATCTCTGCCTTTTCACAGTCACCCTCTGCCCACCCTCCCTCCTCTTTATTAAGCCTCACTAACCTCCCTTGGTCTTCCTTCGCCCCTGATGTACCTACAAAAGGTTTTATCCCCCTTCTTAACTGAGTTGGCTATCTTTTCCTCAGTTTGGGCCTTTGCTGTTCTAACAGCCTTCCCAGCTTCCTTTTGCTTTAACCGATACAGTTCTCTGTCCTGCTCCTTCTGTAATTCCTTGTACTTCCTGAATGCTTTATTTTTCTCTTGAACCTTCACTGCCACTTCCTTTGAGAACCATAGTGGTTTCTTACATCGTTTTGTTTTGTTTATTTGCTTCACACAAAGGCTTGTTACCTCTGTGATGGCAGTTTTTATTATTCCCCATTGTTCTTCCACCCCTCCTTCCTGCCCATTTGCTAGTGCATTCCTTAGGCACTCACCCATTTTGGCAAAGTCAGCCCTCCTAAAGTCCAGTACTTTTGCCTTTGTATGGCTTGACTCTATTGCTGTGTTTATTGTGAACCATACTGTTCGATGGTTGCTAGTTCCCAGATGGCTACCCACTTCTACATCCGTGATCCTCTCTTCATCTCCGTTTGAGAGAACCAGGTCTAAGATTGCTTCCTCTCGAGTGGGCTCCAATACTAGTTGTCTAAGGCATGCCCCCTGTAGGGCATCTAGAATAACCCCACTCTTTGAAGTGGCTGCTGCAACTGCACTCCAGTTAACATCTGGCATATTCAGATCACCCATCAGCAATATTTCCCCTTTTTCTGCCATTCTAAGTATTCTTTCTATCATTTCCTTGTCCATTTCCTCCCCCTGAGAAGGGGGTCTGTATGCAACCCCTGTGCGGATTGTGGTGCCATTGACGGTCTCTAAATTTACCCAAAGTGCTTCTTCTCCTCCCCGTTTCCCCTTTTGTTCTGTTGCTTTGATTCCTTCCCTTATGTAAAGAGCTACTCCTCCTCTTCTTTTACCCTCCCTGTCCCTCCTTTAAATAGTGTATCCTGGTATGTTTATGTCCCAGTCATTGTTTTGTGTGTACCATGTTTCTGTGACTGCCACGATATCCAGATGTTCCTCCTCCATCAAGGGCACTAATTCAGGAAGCTTGTTACTCAGACTACGGGTATTGGTACTCAGTGCTCTCCATTTTTTGATGGCTTTACCTTCTTTTGCAGCATCCCCCACTGACCTTTCTACCTTGGTCTTTTTCTCATTTAGTACCCTGTTTTGTAGGGAGAGGCTGGGATTTTCCTGCTGCTTATCAGTGCCTCCCCCCTTGACTAGTTGAAAAGCTTGCTAATGAAGCATTTAAACCGATTGCTCAAAAGACTTGTTCCCTTCCTGGACAAATGCAGACCAGCCTGCCAGTATAGGCTGGTGTCCCTCCAGGTGGAACCCCAGTCCCCAATGAAGCCAAACCCCTGTGCTCCACACCATTTTTTCAACCATTCATTAAACTGCATGGTGCAAAGTACCCTCGCCTCACTCATGCCATTGACAGGCAGCACCTCAGAGAGGGATATTGTATATACTACTTGTTGTTTGAGGCCCTCCAATTCTACAAAGTCCTTGTGCACTGCTCAATCTCATGATCAGCCAAGTAATTTGTCCCTAGGTGGACAATGACGTCCAGCTCAGACTCCCGTGCAGCTGTTCTCGTGATCCTGAGGATGCGCTTCCTGTCTCTCCAAGCCATGGCACCAGGCAGGCATCGTACTTCAGTTTTCCCTGCTCCCCCCAGTTCTATCCCCCTAATAATTGAGTCCCCCACCAGGAGCTGCTTCCTTTCCTTGTGGTGTCCTCTGCCTCCTTCCTGTGGGCCTCCCTTGTGACAGTTGTCCTCAGCCTCCTTAGTCTCCTCTGTGGGTGCATCCATAGGGGAGCTATGCACCCTCAGAATGGTGTATGGATTGTGGTGTGGAATAACTGACTGGGTATGCCTCTGTTCCGCCATCCTCTCCCTCCCTGAGCCCACTGTGGTCCAACTGCTGTGCTTTCTTCATAACCTCTGAGGTAGTGGTGGTGGCTCTGGTGCTCCCTGGATGGGGGAAGTTCCCTTCCTACCTTCCAGTGTGGCCTGGGGAAGGTCCCCTTACTACTGTCCAGTGTGGCCTGAAGATGGGCAACTTCCTCCCTCAGGGCAGAGAGTTGTCTGCAAATAGGGCAGCATCTCAGCCTCCAGAAAGACTCCCAGAAGACTGGTGCCCCACAGCCATTACATTGCACTACTCCTCACATTTTTTTTTGTGTGTGTGATTGGTTTGTAATTATATATATATATATATATATATATAAAATACAATGTGTATGCTTATATTTTCAGTGCAGTGTGCTAGAAAGGATATGACAGTGATATGCACTTTGCACTCTTGAGGAAATGATGTCAGAACCCCAGGTATACTTAATGCCTTGTGCCAGCCTGAGTTCCATGGATGCTTTAGCTCCCCTTACTGCCCTTGTCACCTCTTTCAATTCTGTCAAGTACTCCTCCCTGTCCTCCCCCTCCTTGTTTTCTTGTACTTCCTAAAGGCAGCTCTTTTCCTCCTTACCTTTTCCATGACCTCCTTGCTCAACCAGATCGGTTCCTTAGCCCTAGCCTTTTTGCTCTGGGCTTTGCAGCAGGTTTTGGTTGCCTCCACTATCCCCAGCTTTATGAGCTCCCACCTCTGGTTAGTGTCCATACTAGATTGAATTCTGGCCAGGTACCCTTTTACCACTTCTCCCATCCTCCCAAAGTCGGCCCTCCTGAAGTCCAGCACTGTTGTGCCAGATTCCACTCCTTCCTTGCCCATATCCAATGTGAGCCATACTGAGTGGTGGTCACTCCCTGACAGCATGAACTGAGTTTGGAGGGTGGAAGATTCAAGAGATGAGGAAACATTTTTTTACGGAGTGGTGGACAAATGGAACACGTTACCAGATGAAATAGTGTCCTGTAAGATGGTGGGCAGTTTCAAGAGGGGTTGGGACAGCGTAAGGGGAAGGGATACTGGGAAGAGGGGCAGGAGGGCCAGCTGCAAGATGAGGGGCTAGCTGCACACTCGACAGACCATGAAGTCTGTTTCTGCTGGCAGTTTTGTATGATCGTATGTCCTTAGCTTATCTTCTACCAGGGATCTTTAGAGAGATTTGATCATGCTCCACTGTATTACTGACAAATTCCCAACCAATGTGTTCTGCTGTCCTTAGCTTATCTCTTACCAGGGATCTGTAGAGAGATATGATCATGCTCCACTGTATTATTAATGAATCCCCAACCAATGCATTCTGCTGTCCTTAGCTCATCTCTTATCAGGGATCTGTAGAGAGATATGATCTTGCTCCACTGTATTACTAATGAATCCCCAAATGAATGTGTTCCGCTGGCCTTAGTACATTTCTTACCAGAGATCTGTAGAGATATGTTCATGTTCTGCCGTACTACTAATTAATCCCCAACCAATGTATTTTGCTGGCCTCAGCATATCTTTTACCAGGGATCTGCAAAGAGATATGATCATGCTCCACTGTATTACTAACGAATCCCCAACCAATGTGTTCTGCTCTCTTTAGCTTACCTTTTACCTGGGATCTGTAGCGAGATATGATCTTGCTCCACTGTATTACTAACGAATCCCCAACCAATGTGTTCTGCTCTCTTTAGCTTATCTCTTACCAGTGATCTATAGAGAGATATGATCATGCTCTACCCTACTACTAATGAATCCCCAAACAATTTATTCTGCTGTCCTTAGTATATCCCTTACCAGGGATCTGTAGTGAGATATGATCATGCTCTACCCTACTACTAATGAATCTCCAAACAATTTATTCTGCTGTCCTTAGTATATCCCTTACCAGGGATCTGTAGTGAGATATGATCATGCTCCACCCTACTACTAACAAATCCCCAAACCATGCATTCTTCTGTCCTAGCACATCTCTTACCAGGGATCTGTACAGAGATATGATCAAGCTCTACTATATTACTAACAAATCCCGAACCAGGGCTCATATTTAATAGTATTCTGGCACATTTTGGGTAACAAAAATCATGCCGGAATACCAAAATTTAATCTCTAGTATTCCGCCTGAAATACCATTTTTTTTTACCTGATGTTGATATGCTGTACCGGCTCCTGAACAGTAGGTGGTGCTGGTCATATGTAAAATGAGTAAGCATTAAGCCACCATTTTCTAGTAACAATTTTGCGTAACAGAGCATTCAGTGTAGTAATACTGCTTTTCTATTATGATGTTTTGCCCAATAAAAACTGACGATTATAAACTTTGCATTTCTAATGTTTACTTTGGATCTCATTGAAAGGTACACAACTTCCGGGTCCAAACACTGAAAATATAGTGGTTGTCAACAATGCTTTTTTAAAACTAGTTCTTTAACAATACTAAACATTTTCTACATCTTGTAATGCTTTCAGATTTTTTACTGCACTTATACCGTAGTATTGGCGTCACTCAAGAAGTTTAAATTCTCCATTCCTAAAAAAGAGGATCAAATGCATGGGATTGAGGAGAGTGGTTTCAATCATTAAAATCTGCATGCACAGTGTTTCTGAAGCTGCAATTTCGGTGTCTTGGCTTCTGCCTATAGACAACGCGAACTTCGTTTTTGCTCTACCATCTACTTCAATTTTTTTTTCTCCTAAGGATGACAGTTTAGTGTTACAGAAAAACTACAACAGCTACTACATTTTTTAGTGACACGAAAAAGTGTAACTTTTCAAAATATGCTCTAGTACAGAGGCTGACACTGATTCTCGTACCACACAAGTTCTACATAGTATTTTGTCACTATCCATTTGGGTGGGTGGATGAGACTGACACAATATGCTGCCACTATTTTAGGTGGTTTGAGAAGGTACTACAACAGTAACCATAGTCTACTAGGAAATTAGACCATGGTTACTCTCGTACCACCTGATTCATTTTAACCAATACCTACGAAGATTTCATACTGATGTATTAATGCCATGTTACAAGCAAAATTGTGTTGCAAGCTATGTGAGCTGTTTAATGTGCACTCAAGATGACGAGGTTTTCCTCTGATTTTAGGTGAAAGAAAATTGCATGAGGATGGAGCGGAGAAAACGGATCAACCTGGCCAGAATGTAAAGAAAAAAAGAGGTACTGCATATTAATACAATTATATTTTTTTTTTAGGAGATTGGCTTCAGAGGAGTATAGTGTAGTTCCCCCTAGGGTTTTTTTGTACCAGCAGCTGTTATTCAGTTCAGAAAAAGTTTCCCCCTCCAAAGTTCAGTCAGTATGAGGACAACATCCTTGTGGCTACAACTGCAGTACAGTTTGACATTTTGTTTTCCCTTTGTTTAGCAAATATAAGTAATGAACTGCACAGTATTCCATCATCGTTTATGGTGCAGTGAACATCTCTTTGGCAGCAGTAAGGTGCATGATTGATCCACTCTAACTCCTTCTTCCTTGACTGATGTGTTTTGTGGCTTCAATGGAGAGTGCTTTGGCCCAAATATTGTAAATATTTTATCATAAAGTTAAATGTGACTGTTAAAGTGTTTAAAAAAGCCAGTCTGTCTCTGTTTACAATAATACAATGGGAGGTTCATCAGGGTAGCTAAGAAAGGAATGGATGAACAGATAAAATATTTCATATTTGATCAGATAAAATATTTCATATTCTTCAGTATTGGGAGAAGCTCAGAAAAGGCAGGAGGAACTGGCACAACGTTACCCTCGTAGCGTATTCAGAGCCTGGCTGCGGTCTGCACCATTTGTTGTTGACCACAGAGGCTTGCTCGCCAAATGTCGGGAGCAATTCGAAGGTGGATGAGCTGGCTCCTGTGTGCAACCCTTGAGGTACTTGTAGCACCTGGTTGCAGTGCACCCCACTCATTTTTGGCCTCCGAGGCTGGCTCAGGAAATTGGGAAGCAATTCAAGGATGGAGGGACTGGTTCAGTTTGTCACCCTTGGGGCACATTCCCATTCAGTGCCTGGTTGCAGTCTGCCCCACTTGTTGTTGGCCTCTTTAAGCTACAGTAGTTGCACTGGTAGTCTGGGAGTTATTCAGTGTGGAGTTTATGTGCTGCAATTGTATTAGGTGCAGCTTAATGTGCACTGTAGCAGAGTTTTAGGGTAATGCAGGTTTCAAAGTCTTTGCCTTCTAAACACCCACTGGTTGTGCCTCATTAGGTGGGTCAGGGTGAGGGGAATTGTAACTTGAGTGAAGGGATGTGGGTGGGGGGGAATCAGGAGTGCAGCATTTGCCTGTATTAGTCAGTGTGTCCATGTACTTGTTCATACCTGGACAGAACAAGCAAGTTGCTGCTAAGTGCAAGAGTACCTCCATTGTTGTGTGATGTCGCTGTAGTGACCAACATGGGGGGGAACCTGTAGAGATGGGGTTTAGCAGTGTGCTCAAATGTGTTTATTTTGGGGTGTTTCATACAGTGATTCATTGTATCTCAATAATTTTAACTTTATACATATAAAAACCTATAAAATTGGGTGGAATACCACATTTCCAGGCAGAATACCAAAATGCTGTATCTGGTATTCTGCCAAGAATACCCCTTTTTGAGTCTGCACATGTCTGTTGAACTCCTTGGGAGAGTAGACATTGAGGGGTGTGACAATGTCTATCCAATGCAGAGTGCTCTGCATGGGGAGCGATAGTATCACACCAATCCTCAACCAGGCGGGTTCTGACACTGTTTTGCCTACAGTGGTCTGCACTTCAAAAGAAAATGCCTCACCAATCAGGAGCTGGCTTTTTCCTTTCTTCTGCAGGTCACCGCAGAGCAAACAGCTCTTTGCGTCTTGATGGCCCACTCTCTGCCATGTTAAGGTTTCTCCCACCCATGTGGAGCAGGCCACAGCCTAAGCTCCATACAGGCTGGGGAGTATTGCGTGCTCGAAGGCACTATTGTAAGCACGATCGATCATACTGGCTGGGAGGAGGTGCTTTTCTTGCCTGCCTCCTCCACATCCCGCTCCCTGCAAACCCCCTTCCCCAAATGCCAACACTGGGATACTCAGTCCCCATGTGACCTATACTCCCCCTTCAGTAAACAGATTCCAAAACCGAGATGCCTACTCCCAGTGTCAGATTTGGGCTCCCTCCCTCACATTCTCTCCAACATTGGGTTGTCCAATCCTTGGTTCGGCATTGATCTGGCACACTGGGAGCCCAACCCAGTGTACCAGCATCCATAGTTTTACTGTAAAGAAAACAGACTCACAAAGTCCTTTTTTTAACATTTTCAAATTTGAAAAGAAAGAAAACAGTTCCTCGTGGCTGTCGCCATCCCCCCTCCCCCAACCTGCACCCTCTCTCTGTTCCCCCCACTTCTCCACCCCCCCTCATCCATACTTACCTCTGGAGGTTGGAAGCAGTGATCTAAAGTGGACCAGGAACAAGTCTACACTCTTCAAAAGCCGACCGCACACTGAAGAAAAGACGGTAAGTCCTATAATGGCAGTGAATGGGGGGTTTTCAATTTAGGTTGATATCTCAGCCATTTTAGTGAGTTTTAGTGAAAACATTCCAAAAAATGACTGCATTAAGAGTGTGCATTGTGCAGGTTCTATGCACACTTGTGACTCTGACACTTTTTCATATTTTTGCTCCAGATTTTCAACATTGCCATTTCTTCACACCTCCTCACGAACAGTACAGCTGTCATTTTTCACATCCTGCTTGAAATGCGTTTTTGCACCTGTGGCGCCGAATGGCACACTTGCTGTGCAAAATCACCTTTTGGGACTCAGTAACAAAGTAATACTGGCACTGTTCATGAGGCGGTGTCCAAAAAGCTCATGTTGAAAATTTGGAGCAAAAATGCCAACAAATGCCCAAGGTGTTAGGTGGGCGTTATGGTTGGAAACCCTTTAAAATGCAAGACAGAGGAATATACAGAGAAAAATATGGGAGGCATGTACAAGAGTAATATCAACAGCAGACTCTCGGCATTGACAAATGCTTGTTTTTTTTTTTAATTCTACTCCTGCCAACCAGTGTGTTCTGCTGGCCTTAGCATATCCTTGTTACTCAAATGTGTTGAGGATATCTAATAATAATTACATGAAGGTCTATCTTCTACACTGTTTGACCTACTCTGGCACCTCCTATGCAATCCCACTTCCATCTTTCTTGAACCCAAGCTAGGCCTCTTCAAAATCAACTACAAAAATTAGCCCTTTACACTTTCAACCTGTGACTGTCCCTAATCTCCCTACCTCCACCCCTTATCCCATACTCTCCCTCCAAACAGAGACCCCCTCCCATGGTCCCTCATTTTCCACTACTACATTTTACTTACACTTCACTTAACGTCAGGTCTGGCTACCTAACCCTAAGAATTTTGCTTATTTGCTCCTTAACAAATGACTCCAGAACATACGGAGCATCCACCAAATGACCTAAATATCTTTATAAGAGGATATCTAAACAAATCGATGCCAACACACATGGTGAATACATTTTAAAAAACATGTTTAATATATTTATCAGGCAAAAATATATAAGCATAGATATCCAAATACAAAAATAGCAAGACTTACAAAAAACAGCATACCCTCAAGGGGGGAGAAGTAGGCTAAGCACACCGGCAGCTACAGCACACCCTAAGGTGTAAAAACCTTACATTTCACGTTGACTAGGAGGGGGTTCTTCAGAGGTGTCTGAAGAATCTCCACCTGCTCGGAGTGAAACATAAGGTTTTTACGCCTTAGGATGTGCTGTAGCTGCCTGTGTGCTTAGCCTGCTCCTCCTCCTTTGAGGGTATGCTGGTTTTTGTAAGTCTTGCTACCTTTGTATTTGGATACCTATGTATGCATATACATTTTTGCCTGATAAATATATTGACACGTTTTTTTAAATTTATTCACTGCGTGTATTGGCATCAATTTGTTTAGATTCCTCTTGTAAAGATATTTAGGTCATTTGATGGGAGCTCCGTATGTTCTGGAGTCATTAGTTTTCTATGTAAACTGTGTAGCGTCACCATTTCATGACCTTGAGGTGGCACCCCGTTTCTTTTTCTCTTTCCTCCTTAACACTTGATGCTGGCATGTGCTGTCCTATACTGTGTTACCATCTGTATCTACCTATGTTAGCCTATGTATCTCTGCTCTATAGCCTTCGTAAAGGAGTCTTTGACTCAAAGGTGAATTTCCAATTATTGTAATAAATAAATAAACACTATATTTTGGGGTTGTTTATGACAATATGTGTAACCTTGCATTTCTGCATTGAATCCCAGCTGCCAGACCTTGGGCCCATTTTTCCAGTCCATGCAGCTCCCTTCTCATAGCCCTTATCCCCACCTCTATGTCCACCCTGCTAAATAGTTTTGTTTCATTTGCAGATAAGTTAATCTCTACCCGTGTGCCCTTTCTTATGTTGTACATGAATGTACTGAAAAGTACCTGATCAAGTACAGACACCCATTACATCCCACTTTTCACCTTCCTGAATTAGTTCCATGTATAAAAAATGTTTATGTTCTCTCCCCCAGCCCATTCCTTATCCAGTCAGATAAGCTGTAACCCAAACCCAGCCCCCTGGGCTACTTCTCAAGTCACCTGTGCAGCAGCAAATCAGGGACACTGCTCAATGGATAAATCATATATGATTTAAAAACCTCTTGCCTTTCCCCACCTTTTCATGCAACATCTGGAAAAATCCAATACAGTCGGCACCGCTTATAGCAGGCACATCTGGTAAACCCTTTATACCCGTTTTATGCGCTGGTCGGTTTATCTAAATTAACCAAAAAAACAAGACTGCCAGACATTGTTACAGTGAATATGTGCTTTACTGTGCAGTAAGTAAGTAAATACAGCACAATACATTCATGTGAGTGCAACTGAGGTGCTAAAGAAAAGTACAAATGCCTGCGTCAGCAGCAATGGCAAAAAGAAACAAAAAATGAGTAGCTCAGTACAGTACATTATGTGAAGTAGTTGGTAATTGTTGCTTGCATGACCACTTTCCTGGCATATGGCTCCCACAACTTTTTGGCCGCCGACAACACTGACCAGTTAGGCGTGATGGCAGGGTGTTGCTCCATGGCTTGGCGTAATGTCGTTAGTGCTGCTTTCATACCAGACAGCGTAACTTTACTTTTTACCTCATTGTCAGCATTCTCAACCTCCTCATCCTCCTCTTCCATTTCTTCTGGTCGTAGTTGGCTGATCACCTGACCGATGTTATCCAGTGGTGCCTCTGCTTCTTCCTCATCACCTAGATGACACAGATTGTCAACTGTTCCCCCGTCAAGCCCGGTGGAACTTGTATTTCTTCTCCAAACAATGAATCGGTAGCATCTTCGTCGAAAAGAGGAGGAGAGTTAGATGCAGAGGTTTCCTCACCGGGGTCAGTGCTGGGGCAAATCAAGCTTTAACCAAACAACGGGCAATGATGTTTTCTGAAACAGCATCTCATGCCTGTTTCAGCATTCTCACAGCATCTAACAATGAAATCTGTTTGGTGCAAACTGTGGCGGTTTCTTCAGGGTCTGAATCAAGCTCATCTATGACCCTCTGTCTCATGGCTCTCACGTAGTGCTGTTTCATGGCATAGATGAGTCCTTGATCCAGAGGCTGAATAACATAGATTGTATTTGGTGGCACAAATATCAGCTTTATATGTCTGAGCCCTTGCATTTGTGGATGTCCAGAAAAATTGTCAAGCAATAATGCAATTTTTTCTGCCACAGAGACTCGTATCCCAGTTGTGCGCCCACTCCATGAAGATTTCACCTGTCATCCAGGCGGATCTGTTGGCACGGTAAAGGATAGGAAGGTAATTGACCCCCCTGAAGCATCAGGAGGTCACCGATTTCCCAACAAGATCTGTTTTCTCAGATCCGTTCATATTGCAGTATTTGAGAATGGATATTCTCTCCTTTGCATTTTTGTGCCCAAGCAATGGCTCCTTTTTGAATGCCACAGTCCCAAAACCCACACAATGGAAAAACAATCCCATTTCATCACAGTTGAAGATGTTTTATTGGGGAAGCCAGCGAGTAAGCAAGGAAGCATCTCGGTCAACCAATCCTGTGCAGACTGCATATCTGCTTTCTCCTTCTCCCCATGGGCATGTCTGAATCTGAAGTTGTGTCTTCACTTCCATCGCTGGAGCCATCCCTCGGATGGATTAAAATCAGGTTGAGCAAGTGCCTCAGCAATTTTCTTAGCTTTTTCAGAGAGCAAGGATCCGCTGATCAGGGCATCATGACCACAGGCATTATGGAACCAACGGAGGAGAGCATCCTCAACCTCCGAATCATTCCCCTCCCACTTCCTTTTCTGATCTAGATTTGAATTTTCGTGCCACTGTTTAAGAATTTAATCTTGCTGATGCTGCAGGTCAGCAACAGTGGATTTTGGCATGTTCAGCTGCATGGCAAACTCTTTCTGACTGAGCTTTGGTAGATCATCCATGCATTTCAGCATTTCTACCTTCTCAGCAAGAGTTAACGATTTTTGCTTTGGAGACACTGTGTGAAAGTATCCTACACAGTTCAAATCAACACTAAACAGCTGAGTGCAGACACCAAGGTTATAAAGACTATGTGCAGCTGTTACAGGTTAATCGTGTTCAATTAAGTTAATCACGTGATTGAGTGGCCGCAAGACAGCAGTTAAGAGGTGCTAATCTCCTACTTGGCTAACTTATTTTGCCCGGAATAGGTGTCTGCCCTAGATCGCAATAAGCGGCAGTATTTCAACATGTGAAATAAGAAGTGGCAAATGGTTTTGAATTTCTTCCTGTTATATCAGACTTCCAGCATTAAGTGTGGGCGACAGAAGTGGTGCTGACTGTACAAAAATACTATAGTTATAGTGCACCCCCATTTTGTTTCTACTCCATCCAGTTGCCCTACCACCTTGAACATAACTTACAAAATTCTCTCTATCCTCCAAACACCTAGGCCCAGATATTCAAACTGCGCCCAAAATGAGCTCAACAGCAGGAGCAAGCACAAACCAATTGTGCATATGCGCAACAGGTGCGATATTCAAACATGGAGCAGAACAAATTGCGCAAGCAACCAATGTCTGAATATCACACATACTGCACCATAGCGCAACCAGGAAGGAGAAGCTGAGCAGAAATGTTGCGCTATAGCGCAACCAGGACAGCTCAGCTGAGCAGTCCAGAGGTGCCATAGGCCAAGCAGAGCCCCCAGAGCAATGGAACTGCACATCCAGGAGGCAGGCTGGGGCCCACCGCCAGCCACCACACATGGGCACAGGAACACACTGCAGAACCAACACCACACCTGCACACCCCAAGCACAGCATCACTGGGGGTGTGACAGATGATCTACTGGCCCATGGAGACAAGCCAACAAAGCACAGCAGAGCCATGACACCCCAGCACAACCACTGGCAGGCTGAGAGTGCCACACACAGGGGATTGACAACCACAGTGCACATCAGCTCCCCGTACACACAGCAAACCCTGCACCGTGACCCCAAGACATCACCTATGCGCAGTGACTGGCACTGCAGGAAACCATGCATCCCCCCAGCACACTTCAACCCCATGCAGCACAGAAGCATACAAGCCAGACACACCCTGTGCACCCAGCAGTGGGTGGCAGCAGACGGCAAGACCAACACAAAGTCATTGCCATGCTGGAGATACCTCCCCACACACACACACACACACACACACACACACACACACACACACACACACACACATACCCAGGACCATACCACCCCAGATGGCATGTACACCCCTGCAACTGAGCACCCATAGCCAGCTGCAAATCAGAGACCAGCACAGTATTCATATCAAAATATAAATGTATATTTAAATTTCCAAATACTAAATAACCAAAACAATAACAACTATTTACAAGGGGGGGTGACGGGTACAAGGTAGGGGTGTTCAAGGGGTAGAGATGAACAACTTGGAGAGGGAAGGCAGGGTGGTAGGGATGGGAGAAGTGGGAAGGGTATCATCTGCTATGGCCCAGCCAGCTGCTCATCCTCTGCCTGGTTCTGCACTGTCCTGTGCTGCCTCCTCAAAAGGCCATGGCGCCTGATGGACTGGAGGATGGCCTGGTTCTCCATGGACACCTGTGTGAGGCCCCGAATATCCTGTTGAATCCTCCGGAGAACCTCGAGGCCTAGGAAAATGGGAACACAGTCAATGGCTGTGACTGACCACAACCCTGAACACCACCCAACCTGCAAGCCATATAGCCCAATGTCCCGCACCTGTGATGGCATGCACCCACCACAGTGAACATGCACATGGCCATCACAACAGGTGGCACCAGCTATACGCACCACTGCACACACACACACACTGCCCATGTCCATCACAGCACAAACAAGGCTGTCAAGTGGCGTGGCAGCGTGGTGCGATGCCAGTTACACAGCTATGTGCCCAGTGCATGCATGGACCACCAGTGACGCATACACAGACGTGCTGTGATACTGGACAGTGATGCATGTCACCTGTGTCGTGCATACATACATAGATACATAGACAGTGTCGGCAGATAAGGGCCTATGGCCCACCCAGTCTGTCCATTTGAGCTTGTAAGTTCACTTTGTTTTCCTAGAAGTCTGTTGCCCTTACCCCTGACCTCCAGAATTCCTTTATGTCTATCCCGTGCATTCTGAAATCCCGTGATTGTTTCAGCCCCCACCACTTCCTCTGGCAGGGTGTTCCACTTGTCCACCACCCGTTCTGTGAAGAAATTCTTTCTCATGTTTCCTCTGAATCGTCCTCCCTCCAACTTCATCCCATGCCCTCTAGTCCTGGAACATCTTTTTGCTTAAAAATAGTGTTTTCCTGCACCCTGTTCCTCCTTGTAAGATACTTGTATGTCTCTATCATATCCCCTCTCTCCCTCCTCTCCTCCAGGGAGTACATGTTCAGTTCCTTCAACCTGTCTTCATCGGACTTGTGATGCAAGCCATGCACCATCTTTGTTGCCCTCCTCTGAACCTTCTCTGCCCAGTCTATGTCCTTACGTAGGTATGGTCTCCAGAACTGTACACTGTACTCCAGGTGGGGCCTCACTAGTGTCTTGTATAGTGGAATTATGACCTCCCCTTTCCTGCAGGGTTGTGTTGTGCAGGGCTAGTGGTCTTCCCCCCCCCCAGCATGCAATAGCATCCATGAAGTAACGATACTCACACTGCTCAAGCAGCTGTGTCTGCCGCTGCTGCTGCTGCTGGGGTGCAACTCCCACTGGCACCAGGGCCCTGGCATGGCCCTCCTCAACCTGGGCCTGCATCCTCACATCCCGGCCTGTGGGAGACATATGTTGAGACAAACATCAGTGTGACTCCAAAGCAGACTGCCCCCTGCCCCAGTGAGAGTGCCTGCCCACACAGCCAGACCCAGCAATGTGAGAAGGCAGTAAGGAAGGCTGGAGGGATACTGGGATGCATAAGGAAGAGGCATCAATAGTAGAAAACAGGAAGTTGTTATCCCTCTGTACAGACAGTTGGTGAGACCCCATCTGGAGTACTGTGTACAGTTCTGGAGACCCCATCTCCGCAAAGACATAGACAGAGTGGAGGTTGTCCAGAGGAGGGCAACCAAAATGGTGCAGGGTCTGCACCAGAAGACATACGAAGAAAGACTAAAGGAGCTTAATATGTATACTCTTGAGGAAATAAGGGAGAGAGGGGACATGATAGAAACTTTCAAGTACCTCAAGGAATTAACAAAGTCCAAGAGGTAGCATCTTCCAGAAAAGAGATGTGCAAGAACAAGGGGCACAATTTGAAGATAGGGGGCGGCTCAGGGGTAATGTGAGGAAGTATTTTTCACTGAGAGGGTTGTGGATGCATGGAACAGCCTCCCTGAGGAGGTCGTGGAGTCAAGAACAGTGGTGGACTTCAAGAATGCATGGGACAGGCATAAGGCAGTCCTGGGGGCGGGTAAGAGGAAGTAAGCTGTTGGTTAACTAGGATCTGCAGCTTATCTGTTAGGTAGAAAAATGGGCAGACTAGGTGGGCCAAGCGGTCCTTATCTGCCGTCAGTTTCTATGTTTCTATGTTTCATTCATCTCACAGCTGCACACACTGACACAGCCAACCATGGCAGAGCCATCACCTATGCACAGCCACCAAAACACACTCACACCCCTACAGAGAATACAGGTGCATAGATGGTACACCCACCTGGCCTAGGCACCACGCCCCACCTGGCACGTGACCGCAGCCTATCCAGAAGGTCCGGATCCCTCCGGCGGAGGTCACTGTACCGGTGCCGGCACTGCTCAGCAGACTGGCACCGCCCAGTGACCCCACCAGGTCAGTGGCCACTTGATGCCACACCTGTGTGCGGGCAATGGTGAGGCGCCTCACCATAAGTGCCCATAGTGGGGCTCTACTAGGAGTCCTGGGATTGGCCAGTTCCAATTGGCTCGAGGAACAGCTCTTCTCCTAGCCATGGTACCAACTTTACAGCAGGCAATATGGCGCCCCGCTGCGCCGTAACCCCATGAGGAGATATTGCGCAATAGACCACCACACGCTCCAATCGCACTATGCGAACAGCGCCGTCACTTCACATAGCGCTGTCACCAGACAGCGCAATAGGGACGTACACATGGCAGGCGAACAGCGCCAGGGGGCAAAGGTCAGACACAAGGTCATGGGCAATGACGCAAGGCCATACACAGCGCCATCTGACGTATAGGCATCCTGCGCGACTGACCAGCTGCGTACCAGTGCCACAGTGGACTATTGCACAGTAGTGCCACAGCGCCATATAGTGCCCATTGCTGTAGCGCCACTGGCACAATGGTGGCCATGGCCTGAATTGCCAATCACACACAGCATGTCAGCAGCGTGGCAGATGCCTGCGTAAGCTATCTGGGCATGCGCAATGCAGTGTACCACACAGTCACAGATCTGCGCCATTGGCTGAGCCGACTCAACCGTATTGCGCAAAGCGCAGATTCGCGATATTCAGCCGACACATGCAAATCATCTGATCAGCCATTCAAAGGCACAGTGGCACGATTTGCATGTCATTATAGTTGTTTCACTCCTAATTTGCATGCATTGCGCTATAAATGTGCGACATTGGGCTGCGCTGGCCAGATTCGGTTACTGCAGGTGAGAGGTGAGTTGCATGCTGTGTGATGTTCTGGACAATGGTCATGGGAAAATGCTGTAGACTGCACAGTGATAGGTGTCCACTTCCCCCCATACAGATCGCCATGACCGAGCAGAGCCAAGGTGAGGTGAGGACAGTGGGCGTGGAGGAGGCCCAACTTACAGCAGCAGAGACAGAGGCCTCTTCCAGGCCTACCTGGATGAAAGCCAGTACTGAGTGGACGGAGGGCACCCCTCAGTCCCTGTGACTGCATGGGAGGGTAGCTGGGCCATTAACCTGCATGGAAGCCACCAGCGCTCCATGCAGGAATGCAAGAAGAAGATGGGGACAGACCACAGGAGGTTGAAGGAGAAGGTGGCAGCCTTCAGGGCGGCACTTGCTGGCACTGGCGGGGGCCCGCCAGTGGTGTTGGAGCTGACCCTGACTGAGGAGACACTGGTCGCATCAATGCAGCGGAGTGCTATTGAGGGTGTACCAGGAGGTGGATTCCAGACAGGTGGAAGCCCATCACTGCACGGTATGACATGGTGGTGGTGTTGGGGGGGTTGGGGGGAAGTTTGTTCACATGCACTCACATGTACTCTCTTTCTGTTACAGATCCTGTTCATCTTCAGGAGACGGTGGTGGTGGGTCCAGGCAGGGATGATGACCTGCTGGACATGGAGGAGGGTCCATCCACCTCTATCACCAGCCAGCAGGCACTGCAGTAGCATGCATGCTGGGCCGCCAACTCTGGTGTCGGTGATTCGGGTGCAGGGGGTGCACAGCCTGTGTCTCAGCAGTCTGGCATGCAAGCATGCCAGCATGCTGTGACTATGGCTGTAGCACGTACCTGCACCATTGATGATGCAAGGACTGCAATGGGCAGTGACAGGTGTGTGTCCCATGACGGACACACAGCAGGCCAGCACGTGCCCCTGGGTCTTTCTGGTTCCAACTTGTGTACCAGCATGCTGACATAGTCCCAGGCTGTGCCTGTCAGCACCGGTGGCTGTGCAGGTGTCTGGCACTGTTGCCAGCACAGCAGTGGAATAAGTGGACCCTGGGGAACAGCGGTTGGAGGGGCAGCAGTCACCCACCAGGTCTGGGGGTACAGTGTCAAGCGGTGGCACATATCCGCCACCCTTTGATCCGCCCATTCCTGGTCCTGGCGAACAGCGCCCACCCTCAAGGGGTGTTGTGCATCAGGACCTTCCACACCCTGGGGGACAGGATGCCGTTGGAGCACAGTACCCATTGGATGAGCACACCCGCCAGCTGCAGGAATGAGTACAGCTGCAGAGGCGGGTTGCAATGTCCGTGGAGGCACTGTCTGTGTCTGTGAGCGGCACAGCAGGGAGTGTGCTCTGGACCGTGCCGAGCTGGTTCGTATGCGGACGGATGTGACCGCCGCCATTGACAGGCTGACCCAGGCAGTGGTCTCTGTCGTGGCCGCATTGGGCACACAAGCAGGTGCCCCTGTACTGCACACCCCACACAGTTCACTCTCCACTCCCCGTTCCCGGCATCGTGCGACACCAGGCCTGTCGACGCCGGGTTCTGCTGTGGCCATCTCGAGCATCCCTGGTGCAGGTTTGTTCGGCATGCTGCAGACCCCTGTGCGGGCAAGGTCGCGTTCGCACAGTGGGACCTCTGGTGGTGCAACAGTGCCACCCCATGTGGCCCCTGCTCAGCCTGCCAGTGCTGTTGGGTCATGGTGAGGCCGCCCACGCATCCGCGGTAGCCATGGGACAGTGCTACATGACTGAGCTGTCTCCCAGTGAGGGCCCTGTCTGGTGCTGCCATGTGTGCAATGTATGTCATGGTGGGCAGTGCACTGCTGGGTGCTCTGCTCACCACGCCGACACACGGACCACCTGCACACCCTCCCAACTGCTGTCCACAGGTGCGTGTGCATGATGATGCCTGCATTGTACTGTACACCAAGGTGCAAGGGTGCCCAGCATCTGACACATGTACTTGGACAGTACAGGTGGTGGGGTGGTCAGTGGTGCTGTGTGTTAGCAATGTCAGTTCTGCTGTGCTGTGCATCTGCCCATGTGCGCTCTGTGCCTGGTGTGTGTGTGTCCATATGAGTGCTCACCCCTCCCTGATGGTGTGTTTGTATGCCTGGACCCCTCCACTCCCCTGACCGTCATGCACCCCTGGTGTGTTCCCCTGTGTGCCTGTGGTTTGCGCATGGACAGCGTTGGTTGCACATGTCCCCTTGACTTACCTGTGTTGTGCGTAGTGCTCCTCTGTGATGGTGTTCCGGTGCAGCTGGGCCTGCCGGATCAGTCGGGGGTCCCGCTGTCCTAGGGGGGGCTGATCATCACCATCAACACTGGCGCCACTGGCGTCCCCATCGCTGTCCCCCTCTTCAACCTGTATGACTATCCCATGGTCTTTGGCCGTGTTGTGCAGGATGCAACAGGCCAGGAATATCCCACAGGCCTTTTGGGGGCTGTACTGTAGGGCACCGCCAGAGGTGTCTAGGCATCGGAAGCATGCCTTGAGCATCCCAAACACCCGCTCTATGATGTTGTGTGTTGCGGCATGTGCCTCATTATAGTGTTGCTGCGATGGGGTCATGGGGCTCTGGTACGGTGTGAGCAGCCAGGGACGGAGTGGGTATCCGCTGTCACCTGTGTGGAGATAGTGGAGATCAGTCTCATGTTCAGGTCCATATTGCCCATATCCCTGTGTGCCACTACCATGGCACCTGTGGCATTCCCACCCTTGCCCTGAGTTTGCATTCCATACATGTGTACTCACCCACTAGATGTCCTGTGGGGATGTCCCCACTCTTGAATCGATGGCACAGAGCGAACTGATACCATATGAAGGCATCATGTGGTCCACCAGGGTGTGTGGCGCAGACATTGATTATGCGCCCAGTGGCATCACGCACCACCTGGCAGTTGACACTGGAGAATCCCTTTCTGTTCTGATATGCGAGCCCATTGGGGCCAGGTGGCATGCGAATAGCCACATGGGTGCAGTCTATGGCCCCTAGCATGCCAGGCATACGTGCTACCCTGTGGAACTCCTGCATGTTTGCTGTACGATCTGCCACGGTGCTGGGGAAATGGATGTACTCCGCAGCATATGACAGCAGTGCGCTGAGGAATTGGGTGAGGATGCATGACGTGGCCAACTGTGTGATGCCTGCGGTGTCTCCTGTCGGCCTCTGGAAGGTGCCCGTGGTGAGCAGGCACATGCAGGCTGTCACCCTGGTCTCCACCGACAGAGCATGACTCCGTCGTGAGGGTACCTGCATCACATCACTGCACAGCTCACAGAGCCGTCTCAGTATTGCCCTGTTCAGGCGGTACCGGCCCACGATCTCTACATCTGTGTACAGCTCAAAGCTGATGCAGGCACGGTACTGCCTGTTAGAACATACGCCGGCGGGCCCTTCCACGCCATGTCCCCTGCAGCATGCATTCTCACCCCTCATTAGCTTCCATGTGAAGCTGGCACTGTCCATCTCCCTAGCTTCTGACCCCCGGTTGGTGTTGTTGTGTACCCCCGCTGTCCTCACTGCACCGGCACCCCTGCTGGCTCCCCACAGCCTATGGCCCACGCTTCCTTGCCTGCCCTAGCCTGTCTGTTGTCTGTCTGTCTGTCTGTCTCTCTCTCTCCCTACTTGGCAGCCTTAGTGTTCTTGCACCACTTCCTTGAGCCTTTTATTTTGGCTCATTTCCGCTAGTGTAATTTCCGGCTGTGCGCTGTGCTTGTCGCGCAAGTCTTTGAATATCGCATTGCGCTCTTTATGCATGGATCCACCCCCTTCAGTTGCGCATGCCTTCATTTTCATTGCGCTGTTGCTCAGCATGTTTTCGAGGGCACAACTGCCTCCTTCTGAATATCGCAAAATGGTGCATTTTGGGACTTGCGCATGGCGCAACCCTTTTGAATATCCGGGTCCTACTCTCCTAAAGTCTGGCACACGCATCTTGGTCCTGGGACAGTCAGCCCTGTGGGTTGTTTATCTACAAAATACTGTGATCACATGACCTCAGAGGGGCTTGACCTTTACTTCCCCAATAAAATCATGGTTTGTGGTACCATGTCAAGGGTGGCCCCATCTTTACTATGTTCTCTAAAATTATGTACAATGAATCAGTCCTAAAAGTTTTCCATCAGTGCCTGATGCCACACACTCCTTACCCTCAATATATCCCAGTGCATGTCAGACAGACTTAGGTCTTCCATCAGAACAATGTTCCCTATTACATGCCTCATGCTATGCACTCCTTGGCCTGAGTATATCCCAGTGCATGTCAGGCAGATTTAGGTCTCCCATCAGTACAGTGTTCCCTATTTCATGCTTGGTGCCATGCACTCCTTGTCCTGAGTATATCCCAGTGCATGTCAGGCACGTTTAGGTCTCCCATCAGAACAATGTTCCCCATTTCATGCCTGTTGCCATGCACTCCTTGCACTGAGTATATTCCAGTGCATGTCAGGCAGGTTTAGGTGTCCCATCAGAACAATGTTTCCTATTTCATGCCTGTGCCATACACTTCTTACTGAGTATATCTCAGTGCATGTCAGGCAGACTTAGGTCTCCCATCAGAACAATGTTCCCTATTATATTTCATGCCTGTTGCCATGCACTCCTTGCACTGAGTATATCCCAGTGCATGTCAGGCAGGTTTAGGTCTCCCAATGGAGCAATGTTTCCAATTTCATGCCTGGTGCCATACACTCCTTGGCACCGAATATATCCCAGTGCATGTCAGGCAGGTTTAGGTCTCCCATCAGAACAATGTTCCCTATTTCATGCTTGGTGCCATGCACTCCTTGCACTGAGTATATCCCAGTGCATGTTGGGCAAGTTTAGGTCTCCTATCAGAACAATGTTCCTTATTCATGCCTGGTGCCATGCACTCCTTGGCCCAAGTATATCCCAGTGCATGTCAGGCAGGTATAGGTCTCCCATCAGAACAATGTTCCCCATTTCATGCCTGTTGCCATGCACTCCTTTCACTGAGTATATTCCAGTGCATGTCAGGCAGGTTTAGGTCTTCCATCGGAACAATGTTTCCTATTTTATGCCTGGTGCCATGCACTCCCTACCCTGAGTATATCCCAGTGCATGTCAGGCAGGTTTAGGTCTCCCATCAGAACAATGTTCCTCATTTCATGCCTGTTGCCATGCACTCCTTGCACTGAGTATATCCCAGTGCATGTCAGGCAGGCTTAGGTCTCCCATCAGAACACTGTCCCCTAGTTCATGCTTGGTGCCATGCACTCCTTTTCCTGAGTATAGCCCAGTGCATGTCAGGCAGGCTTAGGTCTCCCATCAGAACAATGTTCCCTATTGTATTTCATGCCTGTTGCCATGCACTCCTTGCACTGAGTATATCCCAGTGCATGTCAGGCAGGTTTAGGTCTCCCATCAGAACAATGTTTCCTATTTCATGCCTGGTGCCATGCACTCCTTGTCCTAAGTATATCCCAGTGCATGTCAGGCAGGTTTAGGTCTCCCATCAGAACATTGTCCCCTAGTTCATGCTTGGTGCCATGCACTCCTTGTCCTGAGTATATCCCAGTGCATGTCAGGCAGGTTTAGGTCTCCCATCAGAACAATGTCTCCTATTTCAGCAGCCTTCCTAAATTTCCCTTTCAGCAACCTTTCTTCAACTTTAAGTCTTGTTTGTGGGGCCTGTAAGAAACCACCTAACCTCATGTTCTTCCCCTCTCCACCACCGGCTATACCCACAGGGATTCAATACACCTTTGACCCAAATGGAGTTTCTTTTCATCCCCATTATGTACCCCCTTACTTTCTCGATTTTTCTGGAAGAAAGTGTAGCCTGGGACTGAGAGCTCCCAATCACATGATCAGGTGTAACCCACATTTCTGTTAGAGCTATGAATCTGGCCCTTGGCAGCCAATGCCTGCAGGTCCCCCATTTTGTTCCAGGGCTCATGTCATTCCTGCAACTTACCATCCATGCTTCACTTCCTCTGCCTCTTCCCCGAGCTCTTCATTTCCCATCTCTATCATGTCCATTAACTCCTCTTAACCCTTTGTTTCCCAACCAGAATTATTCCACACTCTGCTTCACCTCATTAGTGGGTGGAGTGCTAACTGGTTTCCTACATTTGCCACCGTGCCATGGTCCTTTAAATGTCAGCCTTGCCTGCTCCTAATCTAAACATTTTGCAATGAAAACACTGAAGATCTGATCCAGATCATTTGCCCCCTCTTCAGTGGGTTGAAGGTCATGCTCTATAAAGGTCCTTTTATTTTTCAGTCCCCTACATATCTGAACCCCTCCTCTCTGCACCACTCCCAGAGCCATGATGAGCTGAACTTGTATATTTTCCATAGTCTTTCTTTTCCTATATGCGACACCAGCAGGATATCCAAAAAGGCCACCAACATGGCTACAACCCTCAGCTTGCCTCCCAGCATCCAGAAATTAGCTATGAAGTCCACTACATCATAGCTGGTCAGGTTCTAGTCCCCATTAGGAAAATCACATCTGGAACTATATCCAAACATGCAAAGTAGTCAAACTACACTGATGAGTTATATACCAATAGTAAACATGTCTCAAAAGTTCTGATAGCCCATGAAAAAAAATAATTCAAATGAAGACTGGGGCATACTTGTAGGTGTCAGAAATTATATGTTAATAGGGCCTCAGAAGGCTGTCTTG
The DNA here is from genome assembly GCA_016271365.2 of Neoceratodus forsteri. NCBI lineage: Eukaryota > Metazoa > Chordata > Ceratodontiformes > Ceratodontidae > Neoceratodus > Neoceratodus forsteri. The sequence continues at coordinate 471,625,023 of CM057457.1, read as the reverse complement.
TATGGTAATACACTTTGAGCCTGAGGTTTGGTCAAGAAATCCATGAAGCAAATCCATGGGGTTTTGTCGGTTCAAATCCCATGAGAGATACCCTGCAGAGGCCATATGTTCTCATTATAAATAAATGGAGTTTAGCTTCAGCGATTTATAATAAAACTGGAGTCTTTTTAAAATGTATTATGCTTTCCTCTCCCAGCACTGACACGGATCATTCTTTCCCAATTGTGCCACACAATAGCACATTGTACACAGGATATGAGGTACAGTGGTTCTGTGTGCTGATTGGCTGAAATCACTTAGTACATAATTTAATTTATGGCTACCGTAGATATTTTAAGGCCACAGTCATTTCATGGAATCCTGAGTAAGGAGCTGATATCAAGAACAGGATGGGAAAACTACAGTATATGTTGCTATGCAACTGTGCCCCTCAGTGACACTCATTTTTATTTGAAGTCTCTATGAAATGGCTGCATCCTGGATTTCAAGTATGGATACTTCACATATTGGAATCTGTGGACTTTAGGCACCACAACTTAAGCTCATTACCTTTTATGTAAGATCTTTTCACTGGCTTCAGGATGCAAAGGACCACACACACTTACCTTCTGTTTCAACAACATTAACCACCACATTGGTGTACTTTAACAGAAACACACTAACATCTCCCAACATATTTGAAGTCGTAGCGCGCTTCCACAACACAGAGTGTCACAAAATGTAAGTGGAGGGGTAAGCTTAATGTACTTTGCATACTGCTTCAGTTTACAAAAAACGCGCAAGAATATTAGTGTGGAACTCCTTAGCCAGTCCATGCATCCATTTCTCACGTCACAGGTTCAGGGTCCAAGTTGCAGAACTGGAAGGGAGGGTATGCCGTCCTGCAGATGACACCCAAATTTGCAATAGGGTAGACACTCAGGAGGGGATGGAGAGAATGTGCAGCGATCTCAAGAAATGTTAGGTGTGGTAAAAAAAACAAGGCAGCAGGAGATCAATGCCAAAAAGTGAAAAATATAAATTCTGCAGAACACCTGCAGAATTGCCGTTCTGATTTTGTGGAATTTCATGTAATTGGCAGGAAATTCCGCAGAGTTTCACTTAATTTTAAATTTCAATTAATTTGCTCTAATGGTCAAAGCATGCATCAAAAACAGACTCCACACATGGTATGTGGACTGCAGGGGACGGCTCACATAAGTGTCCCAATTTTTAGAGTCATAGGTTGAAAGGGAATGGAACTATGGGTGGGTAAACATTTAATCAGCATTTACAATTCAGTTACAGTATTATGACATCATTTTAAAATTTCTTATCCAAATTTCTCTACAGCTTCAGGATTTAGAGAAACGTACAACATGGGTAGTGAACTGCGAGGTAAGTCTCAAGCCTCAAACAGGTCTGAGTTAAAAGTAGTCAAACATTTTGCCAACATTTAGATTTATGTTATTTTAGTATAATTTTGATAGCATTCATTGAAATGTTATCAAATTTTACAGGCATGCAGGTTATCATTACATTTATATACGTACACAGTTTCAGATTATAGCTTCAGCTTCCGATTTCTAGCTTCACATGGGACCGAGTTAGAGCCTGCAAACATGCTGCCAACATTTAAATTTCAGTTATTCCCTCTAGCTTTAAAGCACCATTTTTAGAAACCGATCATCAAGTAATCATGCCAAATTTAAGATCTCTGGCAAAATAGGCAGTGGAGGTATATGCAGATAAAAGGTTTTATGACAATGTTCACAAAAACCAAAACAATAAAATGATGGACTTTGAGCACCTATAGGTCTGAGACACTCCAACCTAATCCCATGACATTCAGCAAGTCATTAGACCTCCTCCCAGAAAGTAAGTATGCCAAACTGCAAAGTTTTATTAATGTGAAAAAGTGCAAGGTTATGCACTTCGGGGCAAAGAGCCAAAGGAGGGACTATTCGTTGGGAGGGGTGAGGCTGGGGATCACTGAGGAAGAGAAGGACGTAAGGGTGTTAGTAACAGGGAGCATGAACAACTGTGCCAGTGCAGGAAAGCAGCAGCTAAGGCGAACAGGATGCTGGCTGGGCTCTGTCGCAAAGGGTTTCTTGTCCAGGCATAGGGAGGAGATTCTGCCCCTCTACAGATCTTTGGCCAGGCCACACTTGGAGTCCTGTGAGCAGTACTGGTGGTCATATCTGAGGAGGGGTATTAATTTACTGGAAGGGGTGCAATGGAGTGCAACAAAAATGTTTCAGAGGATGGAGGGCAAAGCCTACAAAGACAGGCTGCATGAGCTGAATATGTACACACTGGAGGAGAGGAAGGATGGGGCATACGATTGAAACATTCAAGTATTTGAGGGGGATAAACAATGCTCACACTGAAAGGCTGTTTAAACTGAGGAGGGGTAGGGACATGAGGGGGCCAAGACTAAGATTGAAGGGTGGAAGATTTAAGAGGGAGATGAGGAGGTACTACTTCATAGAGAGGGTGGTGTCTAAATGGAATGCTCTATCAGAGTGGGTAGTATCGTGTAAGACAGTAGAAAGTTTTAAGAGAGAGTTGGACAAAGCAAGAGGGAGGGTCTGGGTGGCAGAGGCTGACGCCATCATGGGAATGACAGATGGGGAAGGGGTTGGGGCAACTGCAATCTAGGGTGCTAGCTGCACACTTGGGCAGACATCGATACACCGGGTGGTCTGTTTCTGCTGGCTGATTCATATGTTCATAGTTCTAGCTCAATACATGGCTGGGTTATGACCACATTAATAAACATTTTAAATACTGTATAGCAGGTTATATTGGCGCCCATTTAATTTAGCGCGTCTGATATGTAGTACTTATTAGCGCCTGTTTATATTAGCGGATGGTACATTAGTCATTTCATCATGGCTCCAAAATATTACTCTTATGTGATGCATGTCCCATGTCCTGACTCCTGAGTATTGTACTGCTGCTTGTACGAAATCAGTTTCATACTCGGGATAATTTTGTTTGTACTAACAACTACGACTCATGACTGGCTCCAACTTGCGTTGTAAAAACATTACCCATACTACACAGGGTGGTCATCCAAGTAAGAGCTCAAATATAAACTCATGTGACATTAAAACAAAGAAGCTTTCTGTTTCTGCACTGCCTCCTTCTGAATCAGGTTCTACTGAAACTTTGTAGGCTGCTATTTGGCAACCATCCACTAGGGGTACAAATGATGATGTGGTGCCCTAAGCGCTTAGAACAAACTGAACCGCCAGAAAGAATGTTTCATAAGGCTGACTTGTTTAAACAGTAAGTGAACCTGCTCGGCGCCGAAATGCAGTGAGACTCACGTACACTTGTACTGCAAAACTGTTTCTTGACAGGAAATTTATTCTTCACAATCTGCTTAAAATGTTATGGGTATTCCAGTCCAGGATCTGTTTGCTCAAGGAGAGAATGGCGTATGAACAGCTGCTTAGTAAAATGTTGCTACACCATACAGTAATGACAAATATAGTAGATAACATTAGCAATCTGAATATATTAGCGGTATTTCCGTTTCAGCTAATATCGCTAAAATAAAAGGAGCGTTAATATTACCTGCTATACAGTAACTAATTGAAAAAAATCTATGAAATTTCATCAACATTCCACAATTTCAGAATTTTGTCATTCCGCACAGCTCTAACCTTGGGCAAAGGAGCCCAGGAGTGGAGTACAGGATGGGGGAGGTACTGACAGTAACCAGAGAGGAAGAGGACCTTAGGGATATCATAGCTGAAGACTTGGAAGTGGCAGTGCAATGTGACAAACAATGGGTAGGAGCACTGGCATGCTGGGATACATAGGGAGCAGTATCTCCAGCAGGAGGAGAGAGGCAGTGCAATGTGACAAAGCAGTGGGTAGGACCAGTGGCATGCTGGGATACATAGGAAGAGGTATCTCCAGCAGGAAGAGAGAGTCAGTGCAATGTGACAATGTAGTGGGTAGGGCCAGTGGCATGCTGGGATACATAGAAAGATATATCTGCAGTAGGAGTAGAGAGGCGGTGTTGCCTTATGTATGGTTCACATGTGAGACCCCACCTGGGGTATTATGTCCAGTTCTGGAAGCTGCACCTGAGAAGGGACACAGACAGGGTGAAAGGAGCCCAGAGAAGGGAAACTAAAACAATGCAGGGACTACATCAAAAGTCCTATGAAGAGAGTCTGAGGGATCTCACCATGAACGCCCAATACATTTTTGCCAACTGCCATTTTAAAAGGGGACATAATAGAGACCTAAATGTACTTTACAGGGGAGAGAACAGGCTACATGAAGGGAGTCTGTTTCATATAGGAAAGAGCCTGAGCACCAATGGGTCTGAAATGAAGGTGGAGGGGAGGAGTTTAAGAGGGATACGAGGAATTATTAATTCACTGAAAGAGTGGAGGATAACTGGAGCAGCCTGCTGACAGAAATGGTGGAGGTGAAAAGAGTAAAGGGCTTCAAGCATGTGTGAGATACTATAGCGGAATATTAGTAAATAGGCAGAGAGAGGCGGGATCACTGGAGACCAGTCAGGCTCTGCAGAGACCGACTATGCAGGAACCGTCTGGACAGACTGAGTGGGCCAAGCAATCCTTTTCTGCTGACAAATTCAACGTTTCTAGCTTTGGCATTTTAAAAATGAGCTCACCCTTCTCAGAATAAAGATCCCACTTCTTGGACTGTGACTACACTTACCTACTGAAACCATGGTTTCATAATTCTGCACCATAACTTCCCTGTGAATCTCCTTCTCCTGTTTGCTTAACATCTTCCACTCCTCTTCTGAGAAAGTGACAGCAACATCTTCAAAGGTTTCTGGTACCTGAAAGGACACAAGATGTATTGACTGGATCTTTGTTCCACTGTATACATTGAGAAATCTGAAACTTTTCAACAAGAAGGGAACCGGCAAGTTTAAAATTTGTAGCCTGCAGTACAAGAGTGAATCAATTACCCATTTACTAAGGGTGAATCTAGTCTCTCTTTCATCCTAGTGGGTGACGGTTTGATGGCAGTTTAATGATATGAGGAGTGAGCTAGCAGACAAGATGAATGCTCTTGGTTTTTTGGAGCATCAGTACAAATGGAACAGTGGATTGGTACCGAATGCAGTGATCACACAGCAACCTTGTGGTAATATGGCTTGTTGTACAAACCAGTTTTATTATCTTTTTCTAAGATAACATGTTATTATATGCCCTCTGATTTTTAGGAATCATGTTCCAAGTTTGCAGACCCACGTAATAAAACAGACAATCATCCTATATTAGAGTTTCTTTGGGGCACTTCAAATTCAATACAGTTTGTTAATCTCAGCCTAGGCCTCAAAATATTTATGGAAACACTATGATATATATAATCAAGGACTTTCTTTTTGAGACATCTGAACATCCCTTCCTTTCCAGGACACTGCCATAGGGCTGGCAGTATAGCCTAGAAGTTAGAGGAACGAGGTGTGAATGAGCTTGATACATCCAGCAGACCAGACTTGAGTTTGATTCTCTCAACCTCCACTTGCATACTCTGCAACTCTGAGCAAGTCACTTAGCTCCCCAGTGCTCCCAGGTTACCCCTGAAAACAGGCACTTGTACCTAGTGGGCCTTACCCAGTTACCAAAGACTAAAAAAAAAAAAAAAAAACAGCCCCCACTGGGCTGCCCATGGACCAGTGGCTACAGCTTCACCGAGCCAGCTGCATGCTCTCCTCAGCTTGCCTGCCCAGCTGCAGGGCACTGCCCTAGCCCCAGCGGGCTGCCCACAGACCAGTGGCTATGGTTTTACTGAGCCAGTCGCGTGCTCTCCTCAACCTGCCCAGCTGCAGGTATGGCGAATTTGTTCCTCTCTTCGGCAGTAAAACTCATCTTGAAAGACTGGGTCTGCAAGATTTGGACTCTGCTCTCCATTGGTGCCCACTGACTGCTCGTCTCAAGCTATTTTTACAATTAGCGAGTCTGAGCTCCTGCTTTTAGTGCAATGTGGTTCTGCTGTGTGTTGGGAATAATTTGTTGAAATTTTATTACAGCCATAGCTAGGCTTTAAACGCTTAATTAACTTGCTTGGTTTTACGGCTTAGTGTGCTCGGCCCAAGTTTATTTTCAGCGTTGCTTCTAATGTAATCACTACTGCTCAAATTTTACCTGTATGTCTAACTTAGTGCTTCATTCTAAGTATTGTGTTTTCACTGTACTTTTACCAGATAAGCTAACTTAGACTATTAAGCAAATGTAGACTGTTTTAAACTATATCCTCACACTCTGTTATTTCTCTTTATCTTCCTTTCCCCGTGTTAATTCTCGTTATGCTGTTCCACTCCTCTATTTCGAGCAGACTGTAAGTTTTTTTTTTGAGAGCACTCAAGCTGGTCTAAACTCTGCCTGTTTCTCTATCCTTCTCTTACCCTAGCTCCTGGTTCTGGCTCCAGTACCTGAATCTCTCTCCCATTATTTCGCCCCGGTGCCCAGGTGCCAGAACGTAGTAGCAGCCCCTTCTCCTTCTGCTCACCCCCACTCCCACTCACTCAAGCACTTCTTTTCACATTCACTCCCCCGTCTACAGTGAGCAGCCTAGTCACTCCCACCGATATAGCCCCTGCTGCTGACTGCTGGCATTTATCTCTAACCTCTCCTCTCTCTCTTCCTTCCTTTCCAGGATACCACCTTAGCCCCAACCGGGCTGCCCATGGACCACTGGCTACGGCTTTACCGAGCCAGCCAAGCGCTCTCCTCAACCCGCCCACCCAGCTGCAGGTACAGTGAATTTGCTCCTCTCTTCAGCAGTAAAACTCAGCTTGAAAGTCGTAAATCTGACTGGATCTGCAAGATTTGGACTCTGCTCTCCGTTGGTGCCCACTGACTGCTCAGCTCACACTCTTTTTAAAATTAGCAAGTCTCAGCCTCTACTTTTAGTGCAGTTTGGTTCTGCTGTGTGTTGGGAATAATTTGTTTCACCCACACTCCCCGGCACTGACCTCTATTAAATAAGCTTCCTCCCCCCATTTTAGTTACACCCCCTCATCCCATCATTGAGAATATTGACTGACACTGACAATAAAATCCCTCTTTTTTTTTTTTTTTTACTTTTTATTTATCTCCCAAGGCCCTGGACTTTCTCCAGTGAGGGCACTTGACTGCACCTCCAACCCATCCTGCTGTAGACTCAGTCCTGTTATCTGGTCGGGGCTGCTTCACTCCACTCCCCAGGTACCTGGTCCCCCAGATTTAAGTCCCCCGGTTGACCTTTCTGTAATCTGGTCAGGTGATCCTGGCATGGAGGGAACTCCAGGTGCAGCCGTCGCACTGGGTGCTGGACATGGGGGGTGGTCCCTGGCCCCACCTTCGCCTACCAGAACCAAGTTTTTTTTCTTGTATTCTCACCCCCAGAGCTTAGACGTGCAATGATGTCCCGCTCACTGTGTGCACACACCCATGCACACACAAAGGACGTCTGCCGCAGCTCCCCTACAGATTGCAGTGGCATATTTCTGCAAACCCCCAGCTGCCGCTAGAGGCCACTAGCACAGCGGTTAGCGCATACCCCCCCTCCCTAGGAGAGAAGAGCAGTCCTTGGAATGCTCAATCCTTTCCCGTCCCTGCTGACCCATGCTGATTCCTGAACATGGGTCGCTGGCGTGGCGCGAGGTGTGGCGTCAGCGCCTCAACCTTCAGCGCCACCAGCCAGCTAATAAAATCCCTCTTAAAGCAACATTATCAATTTGTATGACACTCGACCTCCCCTGCTATTGTTAGCCCATTTCAGCCACAACTCAATCAATCAAATCTTTATTTATCCAGGCGAACACCATTGAGGAAACTCATTTGCAAGGTGTGACCTGTGTCAAATAAGGTCAAAGCACAATACATTTATATACTGACATTTATATAGACATTTATATACAGCAAATAATACACTCAAAAAAATAGCATAAGATCCAGTTAAGGAGTTAACAAGATATAAACAACATGTACACCACAATACCACAATATTCGGTGGAAATGACAAAAGTAACTGGTTTGTGGTAACAGGAGATAATTAAAACATTATCGCTGCCAGCCTTGCCTAGTACAAACCATGACACGGCATTCAGGCTTAGAGGGGGACATCGTGAGAAAGCTATAAGGGGAGTTAGGGATTACTGGGTGAGGTAAGGTCCACAATAATTAAGGGGTGCTATTTTAATCAATCAATCAAAATCTTTATTTAAGCAGGCGGACACCATTGAGCAAGCTAATTTTCGAAGTGGACCTGGAACATACAAATAGGTGAATACAATTTTGGTAAAGAACAAAAATGATGGTTTTGTGTATAATAATTAGGCATAGGCAGTACAAATGCAAGTAAAAGTTGCAGATTAATGTGCAACATTATTTTACAAACAGGCAATGCGTACAGCACAGACAGAATTGCAGAAACATACAGGAAGATAGTAGGTACAGAGTAGGTGCAACTGGAGATGATCCAATTGACACCCAGAGGTGTATAGTGGTGAGATGAGTTCAAAGCAAAGGGGGGAGGGTAGGAGGAAGAACAAATAAAAAAAAGGTTGAAGAGTCACAGATAAGGGGATATGAGGTATAGGTGGGTGCAGGGGAATGACGGAGGTAGGCATGGGGATGGCAATAAATGGAGTCCAAGAACAGAGAGTGACCTAAGATCATGAGGCGGCAGAGACAGAGTCAGAGATCTGAGCAGAGAACTCTGTAAGGGATAGGAATACCTAGAGTCGGGGGGGGGCACAAACAAGATTCTTTAATATGGAGTGAATATAAGGATTTGAAGGCTGCTAGACTAATTGGGTGATTAGGTTTTTTGTATCTTGTTCCACAAAAGGGGCCGTGCATGACTAAGAGATGCCCCTCCAAAACCGAGATTTGGCCTTGGAAACCTTCAGCTAAATGTAAGAGGCACTTCTCAAGGCATACTTACTTGTTGGGCATCAGTAGTTCCTAAACCCTCTCCAGTTTGTCTCCACTTAACCCCCATTATGAGGCCATTCATACCTAGACCCCTTTTCCTGCTCCTCACTGCTCTTACTCTCCCCCTGCCTTCCCCTACTCCTCCACATTCCTCTCCTTCCCCAACTCTGCTCTGCCTCTCCTCCCTCTATCCCCCTGTCCACTTCCATGCCACTACCCCCTCACCCTCTATCCAGTCTTGGTCACACTACCCCTTCCAACCCAGTGCCTCACTCTTATCTATGCCTATATACTGCACTCTAATACCGATGCTTAGCTTGCATCCCCCTTCTGTTTTACCCCACTACCTTTCTCTCCTGACGCTCCTCCTCGTCTTAGTTCAAGATTGTCAGACTCCACTTTATTATTATTGCCCTCCTGCTCCTATCTGCTGGGGACATAAATCCTTACCCTGGACAATGCCCTTTAAGTACCGCCGAGTCCAACCCCCCCGACTCTAACCATGCTCCCTCACGGTCTAAAATTCCTTCACCTGAATATCTGCAGCCTCCACCCTAAGGTGGACCTATTCCAGCCTCTGGTTGCTTCGCTTGGCCCTGATATAATCATCCTATCAGAAACCTGGCTCAATAAAAATACTGCCGACTCCTCACTCTCCATCCCAGGCTATACTAAATCCCACCAAGTCCCATCAGGGAGAAGTGGGGGCATGGCAATCTATGTCTCCTCATTCATCCAATTCACAACCACTCTGTCTGTCTCAGTCCTTAAAGCCTACGAGGTGCTGATACTTCAACTCTCCCTCCCCTTCTCCCATCCCATTTTTGTGGCAGGTGCCTACTGCTGCCCAGGAATCCACTCCTCAGTTACTACTGATCTAATCAGCTCCATAATGTCTAACACCACCTCAGGTGAAGTATTCATTATGGGCGACTTTAATATAAACTGGTCAAACCCCATACTAAATAAAGTGTGAAATTGCATAATTGCCCTCAACTTGACCCAGCTTATCCAAGAACCAACACGGCTAAACCACAAAATGAACAACCACTCCTTAATTGATTGGTCTCTTACCTCGCAACCCCACAGGGTCTCCAAATCAGGTGCACTCTCCAATGCACTCAGTGACCACTGCATGTCCCCTACAGTTTCTCCCTGGGGCTTGATGGAGAGTTAGTCCAGGTAAGGGACTGTTAGCAATGGCCGTGGATTTGTAGTTATCTGCCCTGTAGGATTTATCAGGGCTTTCCCTGGCCCCAGAGTAATCGACCATCAAGGTGAGCCTTTCGTTGGATTCTTCTTCTGCAAACTACGGTCAGATGCACTTTACATTTACATTAAATCTGTAAGGCAGAGATAGTGCCTTTTCTCTAGGTCCTGGGTCACAGTGAGAGTGTGCCTGGTACTAAAGAATTTAGACATTGTTTGCTTTTCCCTCCCACTTTTTTAGTGGGAATAATTAAGGGGGTTGGGGAATGTTTTAAACTTCTTCCTCGAACTGATCCCCTTTGGTGGTGTGAGGACCATCAAGGGTTTGTTTCACCAGCAATTTATTACAGCTTATTGTTTTCTCAATTACTTTACTGTGGATTCTGGATATTACAGGCATGGACTGGATGACTGAGATATTTTAGGTTTAGGAAATTCTATGTTATTAGTGGCACTTTCTTGTTTTATTTGGTAATTTTGGTTTTATTGAACTTTTGTATATTTTTGTTTTCAATAGATTGTGTAGTTTATTTGGGTTATTGAAATAGGTAGGAGGCCTGCCCCCACTGTCTTGTGCTATTCATCTTCCACTCTTCGGGCCCTCCATCCTTTTATTTCCCCCCAATGTAGTTTACTACCCACCAAAGCTGTAGAACGTTGGGTATTGCTTCTCAGGGGGTGTCGGGGAGTGTGAACAGCGAAGGGTGAATGAACGGGTCCACCACATCAAGTTAGTGAGATCTAGGAGATGCCCTGGGGTGAAATGGAACCCAGAACATGGTCTTCCATACCTGGTTTCCATACCCAAGGATACCACCAATTTTGGTGGGCAGGTGGCTCAGACAGTCTTGGAGGTTCATCCAACCCAGTTGGTGTTATGCAATGCCAGGTCTGTGAAAAACAAGACCGCAATTGATGCTGATCTTGTTGGAACAGCTGATCTGGCCTGTATCACTGATACCTGGCTGGATGGGAATTCTGGCCATGTATTGGAGGCCACTATTCTAGCTGGGTACTCGGTGTTTCACCACCCGAGATTGGATCACGGCGGAGGGGAAGGGGGTTGCGGTCTGTTTTAAGACCGAATTAGGCCTCACGAGTGTACCAGTTGAGGAGACCTAGTCATTTGAATGTACTGTGGTAGCAGGTGTAGGCTGAAGGATCACTATTATCTACTGTCCACCCAGAGGTGGGAAGTGGTTCCTGCAGGAAGTGGTGGACTTCGTCATCAACACGGCATTTGAGTCACATAGGCTGATGGTCCTGGATGACTTTAATGCCTGGGCCGATGACAAACTCTCACAATTTGGTCAGCACTTCCTCCAGTTGATGACATCTCTAGGCCTCACACAGATTGTTTCTACTGCTACCCATAAATTTGTTCATTCTCTTGACTTGGTCTTCCTCCTGGGGGTTGAAGCTTCCAATCTGGGGGTGGAAACAGTTGGATGGTCTGACCACTATACTGTGTGGTTCGATTTGCACCCCCCCTTCGTAGGCCTGCCCCTGCAGAGATAGTCAGGTACCGCGCTTTACGAGAGATAAGCTTTACAAATTGCCAGCTATTCAACAGGAGCATGAATAAGTGCTTGATACTGCTATGCACATATTAAATATACCTTTGTAGTGCTTGATACTGCTGTGCACATATCAAATATACCTTTGTAGCATTTGATACTGCTGTGCACATATTAAATATACCTTTGTAGTGCTTGATATTGCTGTGCACATATACCTTTGTAGCGCTAAGCCTATCTGTAAAATTGAGCCCTGTTCAAGCACCCTGTGAACAGGAAGAGGAGCTGAAGTTCTTGCGGTATCCTCGATCTACAAACTCAGTGTGCTGCTTTCTTTTTAAATAAATATACTGCAGGGTTTTATTTAACTCTAAAAATTGATTAGCGTTTTGCTCATAAAAGTTCTAAAACATTATGAAAATGCATAGCGCTTGCCTCACTGTGTTTAACAAACATAACACTTCTAGAAAACCTATATAAATGCTTTCTGTACAGTTAGCATTGTCCCAAGAAAAAAAACTGCTAGTCAATTATTTAAAATCCTGTACTGTCTGACATTGTGGGACCAGATTTATAACTGACAGAGCATTTTGAACACATTTTAATACATTGTGTGATTTATTTGGCAGCATTTAGTCTCTGTGACCTCGGAGAGAGCTTCCAGTTTAAAAGGGGCTATTTAACTCACACCTGCGACGAGCACGTTTCAGATAACTTTACAAATTGCTAGCTGTTCAGCAGGAGCATGAATAAGCACTTGATACTGCTGTGCACATATTAAATATACCGTTGTAGTGTTTGATACTGCTATGCACATATTAAATATACCTTTGTAGCACTTGATACTGCTGTGCACATATACCTTTGTAGCGCTAAGCCTATCTGTAAAATTGAGCCCTGTTCAAGCACCCTGTGAACAGGAAGAGGAGCTGTAGTTCTTGAGGTTCCCTCGATCTACAAACTCAGTGTGCTGCTTTCTTTTTAAATAAATATACTGTCTGACATTGTGGGACCAGATTTGTAACTGACAGAGCGTTTCTAATGCATTTTAATACATTGTGGGATTTATTTGGCAGCATTTAGTCTCCGTGACCTCGGAGCGAGCTTACGGTTTAAAAGGGGTCTATTTAGCTCGCACCTGTGGCGAGCAGGGTGAGCCAAGCAGTGAGAGTCAGATCAGCGCACGAAGACATCGCAAAACACGCATGACTAGCTCATGTTTAGTGTGTTCAGTGGGTTTCAGCGGTTCACACTGAAAATACATTCATACGGTTTAGTTAGCGGCCGCGTACAGTGATTGAGAATGTGCTGGGTAAGGCCATTGCCATCTAAAAGGATAGAATTTGGGAAATTCTCTCTAAAACATACTAGTGAGAATGGATATCATAACCATGGCAACCCCTAAGCACTCCACTTTCACTATTATAATGCTAGATGGGGAAATGGGCATAAAATGTCTAACCTGTCTTATGTATAAACTGGTTGATGTATTACCAAATACAAATTACAATTTTACTTGTGAGAAATGTTTATTAAACAAATCAATGGAAGAAGAACTTGGTACATTTGAGCAATGACTCCTTGTTCTAGAAAACAGTCAGACTGACGTGCTGAGATGCCATATTGAAAGAAATTTGACATTACAATCAGAAACAATAAATAATGACATTTTGAACACAATAAACCAAGACAACCTCTCATTAAATAAACAAATTATACCAGAAATTGTTACAAATATTGACAATAACATTGATACTTGTAGAAAAAGGGTAAAAGAAGATGAACCAGAAGAAAACGAATGGGCCACAGTAACTTCAGCCAGAGCTATTAAAAAGGGACACAAAGCTAATCAATTTCAGATTATAACACAAAATCACTTTCAGGTACTTTCTTTTGAGGCTGACACTAATACTAATACTTTACTGCCAAAAATTGATTTAAATGTAGTACACCCTGACACTACTAGTGTGAACAGCTTCCAAGCCACATTTGAACCACTAATTGAACTTGACTGCACCCCAACATCACATTTTCAAACAAATCAGAAAACAATATCCCAGTCACTAAACATAGAAAATAAAAATCTTATGGATATAGATCAAACTACAGCTAATAAAGATTCTCCTAGACGGATATACATATTGGGTGACTCTATGATCAAGCATATCGATAGAGCTATTTGTAACCCAGATAAATCGAATCGAACATGCTCAAGTTATAGGGGAGCTAATGTACAGTAGCTGATACCTCTAACATGTTAAATTCAATACTTTCTCAGGCTGGATTAAACCCTCTAGTAATAATTCATGCGGGGGTAAATTATGTCTTAAATGCAGATAGTACACAATTAAAAGAAAGCTATGTGGCATTAAACAACTTAATAGTAGAAAAAGGTTGTACAGTGTGTTTCTCGGAAATTCTACCAGTACCAAGGGCCACATTTGCCATATCTAATAAAATCAAACAAGTAAATAATTGGTTGGAATGTGGTGCCTAAGACAGAAAATCAAGTGTATCTACCACTGGGAAGATTTTTTCCTGGCAGGGACTCACTATTTTGCTGGGACGATCTTCAACTCAGCAGAAGGAGGAGTACCATATTAGGGAGGAAAATAGCTGCTGTAATTAATACTTTAAACTAAATCATAGGGGGGAGAATTGGAAAGGTCCAAATTCTCTAAAAAAACAAAACTAACACTACAAGCCTAAATATCAATTCATATAATATTCCATCATTTATTGCCAGATCCCTGAACAGCACAAATATGGCTGAATTAGAGTGTAAATGTAAACTACTTAACATAGGCATTATTGCTATGACAGAGACTTAGTGGGATCCTGCCTCCAAATGGTTAAAAGAGTTACCTGGCTACAAATTGTATCACAAAGATAGATTAAATAAAAGTGGAGGAGGAGTATGCCTATTCGTGCACAATGATATCGCATCCTTTGAACAAACTACTACAACTAATACTGAATCACTTTGGGTAACAGTACAATTTAAGGGTCAGCCAAAATTAATTACAGGTCTCTGCTATAGACACCCTTCATCAGATTTTGAGTATACAAAAGAATTAACAGATCAAATAACAGCTATGGCAGATAAAAGTAATGTAATAATCCGAGATACTTTTATATGCCTGGAATAAACTGGGAAACACTTAGTGGTTTAACCACACAAGAAAAATTATTAACTTGTTCATGTAGAAACCAAGGATTAGAACAATTGGTAAAATTCCCTACTAGAGGAATTAACATACTTGATCTAATCATTACTAACATGGATAATAGAATTTCAAATATTGACATTTCTGTTCCTATTGGGAATAGCGATCATAGTTTAATTTTACTGAATTTGATCACTACAAACTATAAATTATCATCAGACACTTTACATAAAAACTATAATAAGGCTAACTTTAAATAAATTAATCTTAAACTTAACCAAATTGATTGGGATAATATGTTTAGGGGAAAATCCACAACTCAAGCATGGGAAATATTTAAAAAAATCATATTAAAACTAGAACAGACATGTCCCATTAAAAATCAAATACAACAAAAAGGGTAAAATTCCTATATGGTTTTCCAAAGTTATACATAGACAAATACAATTAAAAGAGTGTTTATTTAAGAAATTAAAAACTAATTATACATTGGGTACCACGATTAGATATAAGAATGCAGTATCATATTTAAAAAAACTAATAAAACAAGCAAAATCTAAGCTTGAATTTACATTGGCCCATTCTAAATCTAACCAAAAATCTCTTTACTCATACATAAACAGTAAAAAAGGTGATTCAAGAAAAAATGGACCATTAACAATAGATGGGGATTATGTTAAGAATGATCAAAAAGTAGCAAATATTTTTAATGAATATTTTTGTTCTGTTTTCAACAATAAAGATGACTATTGCCAATATATAAACCACATTCATCATATCCAAAAATAATCAATCAGGAGGTGAGAAATGTCTTATCCCTTCTTAAAAGAATCAACCAGCTCAGGACTGGATAATATTCAATTTAGACTTTTGATGGAGATCGTTGATGCCGTAACCTTTCCATTAACGTTACTATTTAACAAATCTCTATCAGAAAGCAGTATTCTTAACGATTGGCGCAAATCAATTGTGGTGCCAATTTTTTAAAAAAGATAATAAAATGTGTTCAGAATAATAGACTAATAAGTTTGAGTTCATTAATATGTAAAACTATGGAAAGAATAGTTAAATCACACACTGATGCAGAAATTAACATGCTTGGGATTTTAGATCTATCGCAGCATGGTTTTAGATCGGCATCGTCTTGCACTACCAATCTCATTTCCTTTTATAATAACATTAGTAGATACTTGGACAATCATATTCCTTCAGATGTTGTACTTTTGGATTATATCAAGGCATTTTATAAAGTACCCCACTCATTACTACTTAGGAAAATTAACAGGCTTGGTTTTTCCCAATATTTACTAAACTAGGTATCACAATGTCTATACAATAGAGCTCATATTGTTAGAATAAACTCATCCCTGTCAGATTCACCTAAGGTGACTAGTGATATTCCTCAGGGCTCCGTCCTCGGACCAACTTTATTTAACATATTTATTAGCGACTTGACTATCTTCCAGCAACTTTATTTCTAAATTTGCAGATGATACCAAGATAGGAGGCAGAGTAGATTCAACTGAAAATATTGCTACTTTAAAAAAAGATCTTCATGATGTTGAAATTTGGGCAAAAACTAACCTCATGGACTTCAACATTGATAAGTGTGTGGTTCTACACTTCAGGAATAAAAATCCAGAGACTACCTATTGGTTAAACAATAAACAACTTAAACATTCTGAATGTGAAAGAGACCTAGGTATTCTGATGAATAGTGGACTATCAGCTAGCCAACACTGCAACAGAGTGGCCAATACTGCAAATTCTTTATTAAAACAAATTGGTAAAACCTTTGTTAATAAATCTGAACAGTGTTTGGTCCTGTTATATAGGTCATATGTCAGATCCTATTTAGATTATGGATCTCCCTACTGGAATCCTTACCTTAAAGGAGACACTTATAGATTGGAACAAGTTCAGAGAAAAATTACTAAAATTATACCAAAACTGAAACATATGTCATATGAAGTACATCTGTCAAAAAATGGACTACACTCATTACAACAAAGGAGACTTAGGGGAGATTGGAAGTTTTTATTTAAAATATTGAAATGCCCTATTCAAATGAAAGAATGTGGATTGACATATTCTAATAAACGTATTGTTGGCAGATTACATAATAAACAAATAAAAATTGAATGGGTTAACACTAACAAAAGAGATAACTTCTTCAGTATAAGAGCACCAAAACAATGGAATTTATTACCAAAATATATAGTAAACTCTGAAACTATTGAGTCATTTAAAACAAAGTTAGATAGCCAGTTAACAAATCACCAAGTTAATTGACCCACTTTTGAGGGGGACAATCATGATGGGCCTTCTGGCCTTCTTTTGTCCAAATTTTCCAGTACATCCAGTAAGCTCTGAAGGCCTGGCGGCGGTCCTTAACCTGTCTGTCCTTCCACTGGCAAACAGTGACCCAGAAGCCCTAGTGGTGCCCTCTAATACGGCTATATCTATGGCTCTGTATGTCATTGCTCCTGTCTGTGTTCGTCTTCTTTCACTTCACCCTCGGTCCCCTTGGTTTGATGGGTCCTTGAGGGAGATGTGGCAATTAGGATGAAGGTTGGAGAGTTGCTGGTGCAGGTCCCATCTTGATGCTGATCACCACAGATTGATGGACCATTATCAAGCCTATCAATTCACAATCACCTATAGGAAGGCCGAGTTCCTGTCCAGGGAGATTGCGGCTGCACAGAATCGACCAGCTCAGCCTTTTCAAACTGTGGACAGACTGTGCAACCCAGCCTTCTACAGGTACAGAAAGCATTTTTGCAAATTAAGTGCGAGGAGCTTGCTCGATTCTTTGTGGCTAAGGTGGTTGACATCAGGGCAGCACTCCAGCTAGCACACTTCACGGGCATTGCTCTGAACTGGTGTTTGGGCACTGCACCTCATTTTCCTTGGAGTACCTTCAGCCAGCACAAGCTTTTAGATGTCATGTGGATTGTCCAGGCTATGCACCCTACATGCTGTAGTTTGGATCCTGGACAAACCTCCCTGATTTTGGGTTGTAGTGATATTCTTGGTGCGATCCTAGCATGGATAGTCTGGTGCTCCTTGGAAACAGGTTAGTTTCCTAGCTCCCTGAAGGAGACGGTGGTGACACTCCTCTTGAAGAAAGCTTCTTTGGACCCAGACTGCCATGTGAACTACAGACCTATCTCAAACCTCCCCTTTAAGGGGAAATTGATTGAGAAAGTAGTGTCCATACAACTGGATGACCATTTGATCATCTGTGACATTTATGAGCTTCTCCAGTCTGGTTTTTGAAAGAGGCACAGTACCGAGATGGCCCTGGTTCAGGTGCTCAATGATCTCCTGATGGCTAGAGATCAGAAGAACTGTTCCATCTTGGTTCTTCTTGATTTCTCCTCAGCATTTGACACTGTGGACCATGGGGTTCTGCTTGATCATTTGAGGTTCATCTGTGGACTATCAGGTACAGTCCTCAGGTGGTTTTCATCTTTCCTCACTGGAAGAACTCAGAGGGTGGTGTCGGGGATTTATTCCTCTGACCAGTTCCCCTCTCATGTGGGGTGCCTCAGGGATCGGTGCTATCCCCCATTTTGTTGACAATGTATATGCTGTCCCTTGGAGACATTGTGAGAAGGTATGGGCTGAGGTTTCATTGCGATGCTGATGATACCCAGCTCTACCTATCCTTTGCACCTGACCAGGATAGAGCCCTCTCGGTATTTAACAACTGCCTGGCAGAAATCCAAGAGTGGATGAGTTTGAGCTGGTTGAGGTTGAACTCAGAAAAGACCGAGGCATTAGTGGGTGTCCTAGGTTGCCAAACAGGGGGGTTGGGGTGGGATCACCCTCTGGACTTTTTCTTGGGGGGGTTTCCTCTTCTGACCTCTGAACAGGTGAGTAACCTGGGGATAATCTTTGACAAAGGGCTGACACTGTGTTCGCAGGTATCAGCAGTCATCAAATTTTCCTTTTACCATCAAAGGAATCTCTCCAGAGCTAAGCACCTTGTTCTGTCCAGTGACCTGCCTACTTTGGTCCATGCCTTTGTGTCCTAACGCTTGGATTATTGCAATGCCCTATACATAGGGCTCACTTGGGTGGATATTCACCACTTGCAGCTGGTGCAGAATGCTGCAGCCCAGTTATTGACAGGGAACTCTCGATCCTGTCATATTTCTCCAGTGCTGCATGAACTGAACTGGCTGCCAGTATAGTGGCGAATCGCCTTCAAGGTCGGCTTACTGACAAATAAAGCCCTACATGGACAGGGTCTGGACTATCTGAAAGAGCTCCTGCTCCCTTATTGCCCTGGGCAAATGATTATTTTACTGATTTTGTATTTTATACTATTTATAAAGTTTGTAATTATGTGCTGTAGCTGTTTTACTGTTATGTGCTGCACCTTAGTAACTTGAAAGGCACCATATAAACAAACTTGATTGACTGAGTGATTGATTTGTAGAATCAAAGCTCTGCATAAAACCCTTGAAATCCATTCATACAAATCCTTAAATCTTGCCCTCCCTTACATGACCTAGCGAGTAGTAGCTGGGCACCCATAGTAACAGGGAGCTCGACAGACGTAGCTGCTGACTACTTCAAGGTAAAATTCCTCAATGTCTGGAACCAGCACACACCCCTTTGCTGTGTCAGGTTCCATGGGAGCCACCTTCCATGAATCTCACCTGAACTTATCGCTTGCAACAAAAAAACGTGACCAAGCATAAAAGTTCCACAAAGGCTCTAAACTGCAAAAAGACAACTAAACGTACCACTTCTATAGAAATAAGTGTACAAAAGCCACACAGCTGACCAAAGTTGAGTACTTCAACTCCACCTTCCACTCCAGCATTAATGATCCCTCCAAATTTTGGAAAGTGATTCACTCTCTTTTCTCCCCTCCATCTATCCCTCCCTGTCCCCTTCTCAACATAAACAACTCCCTCATTACCGAACACTCTAATGTTGCTGCTGCTTACAACACATATTTCACTTCTTGTGCCTCTGCACTCCTGGCCACCTCTCTGGTAATGAGCCTGGCCACACCTGACAACCCCCTATTGGTCACCCACACTTAACAACAACTCTATTCCTCCAAAATCACTCCTACTGAAATGCTGGCAGCTTTACGTGCTCTAAATCCTACTAAAGGCTGCTCTCCCAATGGTTTGGGCCCTAAACTATTACACGTTTCAGCCTTTGCTATCTCTGTCCCTTTGTCTGCTCTTCTTAACCTCTCTTTCAAGTTGGGTGTCATCCCTACTAGATGGAAGCATGCTATCATTCATCCTTTACCTAAGGGTGGCAATACCTCGTCCCTGGGGAACTAACACCCTATTTCCCTCCTTCCCACTATAGCTAAACTGCAAGAACATCTAGTTCTAAACCAACTCTAATCTTACCTCTCAAACTCTTTTTTTTTTCCTATTTCTTTATCCCCCAGGGGCCCACCAGTCTGCCTTACCTTTCCCACATCTGGCATCTCCCCAGGTTCATCCGGCTGCCATCTCCTTGGACTACCTCCAGCGTCCACGTTAGGGCCTTGCAGTGACTCCCACAGCTTGCCCCCCTGTGGCGTGGTGGTGGGGAGCACTCCCTCCAGAGCTCAACCCACCCCAGTCAGGATCTGGTACTGCCACGCACCCTCGGGTGCCGAGAGAGTCCTCTACGGGAGATGGCCATCATGCCACCACGACTAGTGCCCCAATTTTTTCCACTTTTCCATCCCCTGAGCTGGCAGGCATGCAGTAGCACCAATGGCCACAAGCGTGCATGCATCTGCCCACGTTCTGGCCAAGCGTCAGCCTCTGGCTCTGTGCTTTGTGCTCCCGGCAGCAGTAGTACCTCCAGTCTCCACTGGGGGTTCCCACTGCACCGGGATGCCCCCGGATCCTCCCCCAAGGAGAGGAGAGCTGTCCTTCAGATGCTCAATCCTACTCCCTCCCTGCCGACCCCCAGCAGCCGGGCTCATTCCCGAACCCGGGTCGCTGGCGTGGCGCGAGGTGTGGCATCCAGTGCCTCAACCCTCAGTGCCACCGGGCCGGCCCACCTCTCAAACTCTAATTACTTTACCTCCCTTCCCATGTAGCTTCTGTAAAAATGACTCTACCACCACCTCGCTGATTAGTCTTAGTGACTCGATCCTCTCAGGGATGGACAGTGGCCATATCAATTCTGCCATCTTTGTCGATCTCGCAAAAGCTTTCAACACAGTTTCCCACACCCTACTATTCAACTCCCTCTTCACAGCAGGTCTGTCTGCTCAACCATGAACTGGTTTTGTGCTTACTTAAAATGCCGGACCCAGTCAGTGAGAATCGCTGACTATATTCCTCCTCTATTCCCTATTAACGCAGGTGTCCCTCAGGGGTCTGTGTTGGGTCCTGTCCTGTTCTCCATCTTCCTGAATGATCTCTCATCCATCTGCACTTCATTTTCTATACATATGTATGCAGATGATATGGTCCTCTTCACCTCCATCAGATCACCACCTGATGTCGAAAAGAGACTTCAACTGGACTTCAACAATGTACAGAAATGGTTTTGTACTCATTAACTCCTCCTCAATATCAAGAAGACAGTCTTCATGGCCTTCGGCACTAGGCAGAGACTCTCAAGACTCCCTTCCCTACCCTCCTTCCATACTCTTGATGGGACAGTAGTTGAGGATACTTCCTCTTTCAGGTATCTTTGTGCTTGGCGTGATCAACACCTTGCCTTCTTGGATCACATTGATGTCATCCTGAAAAAGTTGCGCCCCAAGCTTGGTGCTTTATTCAGGAACCTCTTCCCGCTAGGTATGAACTGGTACAGAAAATAATACTACCAATCTTTGACTACTGTTCCATAGTCTACAGTGCCACTCCCATGACTTCCTTAGCCAGACTGAACTCTCTTCAACTCCTTCTGTCACTCAGCTCTGGACTCTCCTCCTCTCACTCACCACTGTCAACTCCACCACTCCCTGCCATTCACCTCTCTTGAAAACAGATAGCTACACCACTGCACAAACTTCATCTCAAAATTTTGGTTTGGCTCACTCCCAGATTATCTCACTTCCTCTTTAACTATCCCCCCTTCCTGCCTGCTCACTCAAATCTCATGACTATAGAACCCCAACTATCCCTTGACATTCCACCACTACAGGACAGACAGCCTTCTTGTACTGTTTCCAAAACTGTGGAACTCGCTTCCACAACAGATTCACCACTCGTCCTCACCCTCCTCATTAACTCTAGCCTTTCAAAACTACCCTTCTATCAACTGCTCCTGTGCCTAACTCCTTCTGAACTCACAGTCTTTTATCTATTCATTACTTTCTGATGCTACCTTCACTACAGTACTGCTCTTATTAGTTGTATAAATTGTTTCCTGTGTTTTTGCACCATTGTAATGCTGTGTAGTGCTTGATGCTGTACACTGTATATTTTGCATAGGGGTGCTCTTATTTATTTCTCATTGTAGTTTCTAGCTATTTGCCTGATCTTTGAACCTCTGTAAGACCTCACTGTCATCAATTGTTGTATGCTGGTTTATATTGTATCTTTGTTTATTGTATCACCGCTGCTCCCCTTACCTGCCTTTTCTTTTTAAGGTGGTGATGGTGCAAGAGGTGCAGAGATTGCTCTCGTGCCTCTCCCCCTTCTTGAGTGCTGGCCATGATGGATGGGAGCTGAAGCTCCTTAGTCTTGGTGCTAGTAAGATTGCCCCCCTGGTGACTCATATCTTCAACTTGTCCCTGTCATCAGGTGTCATCCCGGACATATGGAAGGTCACCAGGGTGGTCACAATCCTTAAACAGGGGAACCCCAAACTAACAGAAAACTATCATCCCATATCCATTTTGTCAGCAGTCAGCAAACTTCTTGAGAAGGTTGTGGCAGGGCAACTCTCGGAGTACTTGCAGTCATATGACCTGTTGTCACCTGTGCAGCATGGCTGTAGGAAAGAGCACAGCATGTGGTTTTAGAATATTAACTGCTGCTTTGGTTTCTCCATAATTCACAACTAATAATGAAGAAGTATGTTCAATATTATTTATTTCTAACTATCATTGTTTGGGCAGGAGGAAGTTATTATTTAAAATCAGTATTCAGGTATTATTGTGCAAAACTTAAAGTTGTTTGATTACTGATATATAATATTATGTAGGTTGTTGTATCTAGCTTTTTCTTATAAACTTTGAGAGTATATCATTTCTCAAGTTCCTCAGGCTGGTTATTATTGTTGTTTTTTTAGGGTGGAAAGACCTCTGTTTTATCTTAAATCCTGGGTGGATACTGAAACACTGAAAGAGGGGACAAGGAGACAATTAACTAGTTTACCATTTCTACGGGGACAACTAAGAAAGAATTCTATACGTAGAAAAAGAAAAGTGGACTTTTTTTGTGTGTTTGGGTGTATTTTAGATAATGCAACCAAAAAAAATGAGAACATATTGTTCAAAGATCAGGAAAGAGAAAAAAGTTGGAAAAATTGATAAAGCTGGATTAGATAAGCAATTGCACTCTCCACAGAAAATAACACAATGTATGGAGCCTAAATGTAATTATATTGAATTAAGGGGGAATAAGAAAGTAACTAAAGCTTTTGACCCAAGAACAACATCTTCCCCTGTAGAAGTAAGAGAACTGATCTCTCAAAGTGTACATCCATTATTAGAGGAGATTAGGAAGCTGGAAGATACCCCTCAGCTGTTGACTATAGAAAGCAAACAAAGGAAAGTAATAGATACTATAGATTTAGACCTACACATAAATAATGCTATACCCTTGGATGAACAAATAGAGAGTCAGCATAGAAGTGAATCTCTACCTACTTATACTAACATGAGCAATAAGGTTAGGTTGGTTGAGGCTTATAGCTTAGACATGGTAGATGGGAAAAGTGCAATAAATGATGGAAAATTGCTGGACATACTGTTTAAAGAAAAGGATCTGAAAGTAAGTGTAATGGAAGAAAATGATAATCAAGAATGTCTGGAGGTGTCTGAATCTATAAAACAAACTGATTTATTGATTAATACATACCAGAGTAGAAATGAATCATTTTTACAAAATTTTGAATATTTTTTGACTCCCTATATAACACCAAAGATCAATAATGAACAAATTAATAATGTGGAATATTCTGAATCATTAAATTCCTGTGAGTCAAGACAGGGAAGGATGGGTAGTTTAAATAAGTATGAAGGTTTGGGAAAAGTAGAACCTATAATAGATAAACTAGAGGAAGTCAAAAATGAGATTATGTTTGGTAATGTTCAAATATTGGAACTGAATGTACTTTTTCATTCATTTATTGAACTCTATGTGGGGGAAACTACGCAGTTGTACAAGGAGAAGAAAACAGATAGCTTGGATCTGAATACTGAAGGAAGAGAAGAAAAAGAAATATGTCACTTTGGTAAAGTCAGTAAAGAGAAAAAAACAGTGCTAGCCCCCTAAAAGAGAGGATGGGGTGAGTAATGGCTTAGTTAAAAAAGGAGGAAAGGTTAGGATGAATGATGACATAAGGAATTTGGAGAAAAAAAGGAAAAAATATTTTAAAAGATAACTGAAGAAATTGGGAACAGAGAGAGGAAAGAAATGGACCTGCTGATTGGTGAATTGGAACAAAGGAAAAGAGAACTAGCACAAGATATAGAAACTATGAAGCCCAAGGTTAGTAAACAGGTGGTAGGTTTGAATTATAACGATAAAAAGGGTGTTAGAAGGGGAACTATTACTCCTAGCAGACCTGGCAATGAATTGGAAAGGCCATTAAAGCAGTAAATAATCCAATTAACAGAAGCACTCTTGATAGGGGGGTCGATCCCAGTCCTTTCACAGAAGAACGGGTTCTGCAAGAACTCCTAAAACTGAAGGTGGACAAAGCAATGGGTCCTGCTGGAATTCACCCCAGAATTCTAAAAGAATTAAGGAAGGAACTAGTGAAACCACTGGCTACTCTTTTTAATAAATCATGGGAGGATGGTGTGGTACCCGAGGACTGGAGGAAGGCGGATGTGATTCCCTTCACAAAAGTGGGACCAAGACAGAGGCAGGAAACTACAGACCTGTCAGTCTGACCTCTGTGGTAGGGAAAGTGATGGAGTCACTTCTGAAGGAAAGAATAGTTGAGTACCTAGAGGTCAGTGGAGCACAGGATCCAGGCAGCATGGGTTCACAGCGGGAAGGTCATGTCAGACAGATCTAATAGATTTCTTTGACTGGGTGACCAAAGTAGTAGACCAGGAGGGGCTGTGGACATGGCCTACCTAGACTTTTAGCAAGGCATTTGACACAGTTCCACACAAAGATTATTAGTCAAATTAACCAGCCTGGGAGTGGGTCCCAGGGTGGTAGCCTGTAAAACATTGGCTGGACAACAGGACACAGAAGGTAATTGTAAATGGAGTCCACTCTGAAGAAAGGGCAGTTACTAGTGGGGTACCGTAGGGTTCAGTATTGGGTCCAGTCCTTTTAATGTCTTCATCAGTGGCATTGCAGAGGGACTGGAAGGAAAGTATGCCTTTTGCAGATGACACAAAGATCTGCAACAGGGTTGATACACAAGGAGGCATGGAAAGGATAAAAAGGGACTTGGCAAGGTTGGAGGAATGGTCTGACGATGGCAGTAGGATTCAATGCAAAAAGTGCAAATAATGCACCTGGGAAACAAGAACCCAGGGAAGAATACACAATGGGTGGGAGGTAGTAACAACAACAAAACAGGAGAAGGGACCTGGGGTAATCATATCAGATGACCTTAAGGTTAGCAAGCAATGTGAGAAGGCAGTAGGGAGGACGGGGTATACTGGGATGTATAGGGAGAGGCATCAGCAGCAGAAAACAGGAAGTTGTTATCCCTCTGTACAGACAGTTGGTGAGACCCCATCTGGAATACTGTGTCCAGTTCTGGAGACCCCATCTCCACAAGGACATAGACAGGATAGAGGCAGTCCAGAGGAGGGCAACTAAAATGGTGCAGGGTCTGCAAGAGAAGCCGTATGAGGAGAGACTAAAGGAGCTTAATATGTATACCCTTGAGGAAAGAAGGGAGAGGGGGGACATGATAGAAACTTTCAAGTACCTCAAGGAATCAACAAAGTCCAAGAGGGTAGCATCTTTTAGAAAAGAGACTTGCAAGAACAAGGGACACAATTTAAAGATAGAAGGAGGCGGTTCAGGGGCAATGTGAGAAGTATTATTTCACAGAGAGGTAGTGGATGCATGGAACAGCCTTCCTGAGGAAGTTGTGGAGTCTAAAACTGTGGGTGAATTCAAGAATGCATGGGACAGACATAAGGCAATTCTTGTGGGGGGCAGGAAGATATAGGCTGTTGGTTAAATAGGATCTGCGGCCTATCCTGTAGGTAGGGAAATGGGCAGACTAGATGGGCCTAGCAGTCCTTATCTGCTGTCAAAGTCTATGTTTCTATGTTCTATGTTTCTATGTAAAAAAGCAAAAAAGGGCTGAGTTAATAGAAAAAAAATATTTTTGCGATAATTGGGGTCCTTGTAAATTAAGAGAGCTAGAGAAAGAGAGGTTAATTTTAGCAGAAGAAATATTACCTACAATCTTTATTAATGGACTACCAAAGCAAAACAGTGAGAATGCATATACGGCAAAATTGGCAATGTATAATCTTATTAAAGGGATTTTTGGAAAGAAAATTAATTGGCAAGATTTTAGATCGGTTTATAGATATCAAGCTAGACCTTATAAAGGATGGTTATGTGTTGTCCTAAAGAATGCGGAAAAGTGGAGAGAAATTCTGAAAGAAAAGGCCAAATTTTGTCAGCTGGAAGTTTGCCTTGATACAACAATTGTAATGAATAGAAATAGTAAAAATGATCTGAAAGGAAAACAGAATGTGAGAGCAGATGTTAGTAAAAAAAATAAAGATATGGTTAAGCAACCTAGAATTACAGCATTTTTAAAACCAACTGAAACAACTCATACCTTAATTGGGGAAGAAAGACACTGTATAATGAGAAAAGGTAGAAAACAACTTGGTGTACGCATTAATTCTTCAGTGATTCTGGAACCTGAAGAGAGAGCTTGGGTAGTGGTTATGAGGAGGCTAACTCTTCTTACATGTTAAAAGATAGACAAATTAATAGTACAGCAAGGGTGAGTGAAAGTACTGATGAGATTATAATGTTGGGGTCAACAATTTGACAAAAAAAGAAAGAGAAAGGCATAGATTTAATTTCTTGGAATGTTGCTGGTCTTAAAGAAAAAATGGAGGACAAAATATACTTAGAGTGGATTACTAAATATCCAGTTCTGCTCTTACAAGAAACATGGATAGATAAATTAGATGAGATTTGGGTAAATGGGTATAAACGTTGGATTTCCCCAGCATATAAGACCTCTAAGTATGGCAGAGCAAAAGGTGGACTCATTATATGCATTAGTGCGTAAGCTAATTTGAAAACCCGGAAGTTAGTATGTATAATAAATTTTTTATATATGTTGTTATTATAGCCTAGAGGAAATGCTTTGCTTTATTTAATATATATATATTCCTCCAGGTATGAAAGTAAGTGAATTGTCTGGCATTTTTAAATGTATAGGACAGAATACTGAATCTTTGAAAGCTAGATAACCAGGGATTTTGATATATCTGTTTGGAGATTTTAATGTGCATGTGGGCTATGGTATTGAAAATATAGATTTAGGATGGGGTATGGATGATATTTTACATATACCTGAGCGTCAATTAAAGGACAGTGTTAAATTCAAAAGGCAAATTACTGTCACAGTTTTTGGATAAATTTAATTTAAGGATTCTGAATGGTAGGATCAGAGGCGATTGGGGAAAGGGGAGATTTCCTATCCAACAGCTAAAGGGGGTAGTGTTTTAGATTTAGGCATTGTTGAAGCATCAGATTATCATAGAGTTAATTATTTTAAGGTGGTTAAAATGTGGGAAAGTGATCCTTATCCTGTGATATGTTCTATTATATTGAATATTAAGTTAAAAAGAAAAAATCAAAAGGAAGAAAGAGAGGCAGATAATATGTGTATTAAATATGGAAAAAAAATTATATGGAATAAATACACAAAAGAATGTGTTGACTTGATAATTCAAAAGCAAAGTAAAAGCGAACATCCAGTACACAGAATGAATAAGGGTGGACCGAATGAGAGAAATCAATTTTATGAGTATTATATGCAGCAGATAATCCTGACAGGTTAGCTTAAAAAAAAAAAAGAGAGTGGGGACAAATGCCAATATTGGTAGTATTCAGCCCTGGTTTGACCATGATTGTAGACATTTAAGGAAAGAGTTTAAAAGAGTAGGTAGGATTAGGGTTCAAAATACCTCCCCAGTTATGTTGAAGGCTTTTCGCAATTTGAAAACAGAATATAAAACTATGATATATAGAAAGAAGAAGATGTATAATTTTTTTTATGGGGTAAATTACAGGATTCCATCTTAAAGAAAGATTCCCAAACATTCTGGTCTCTGGTTGCCTTTAGTTGTTGTGAGACTAATATTCAATATAATCTATTAGGATTGATTTCTGAAGACCAGTGGGTGTGTAATTTTAGTCAAATCTATAATAATAATAATAATAATGATGTTAGTGTTATAGATGAAGTTGGAGATGAAAGTGTTGCATGGATATTTCCATTTATTGTAGGGGAAGTAAGGGAGGCAATCCAAGCCCAGAAAAGGAATAAAGCCCCTGGAATTGGTGGCGTTCCAGCTGAAATGTGTTTGTATAATGTTGATTATTGGGCAGAGGTTTTGTTGTGTTTATTTTCAGCAGTTGTTCAATCTAATATGCTGCCAGCTAGTTGGAATAAAAGGGTAATTGTTTGAGGGTACCATTATTTAAAAAAGGTTTCAGATATGATCATATGTGTTATAGACCAATTACATTATTACCTATATCTCAAAAGATTTTCACTCGTTTATTACTGAATAGGCTATTAGTATGGGTGGAAGAAACTAAAATAATTTCCAAGTATCAATGTGGCTTTAAGAAAATTGTAATACGTTGGATTTGATTTTCACATTGAGCTACTTGTTAGAATTATATGTATGTAGGAAGAAATGTGTACTCTATGTTTGCTTTGTTGATATAAGAGCGGCATTTGACTTTGTGGACAGAAATAAACTATGGGAGATTTTGACAATGCTAAATATAGATAAACATCTGTTAAAAAATGTTACAAAGGATACATTATAAATACCACTGTGTCAGTACGATACTCTAGAGATGGAGCACTTCAAGAGAGATAAAAGTAGGGGGTCAAGCAAGGTTGCTTATTGGCACCAATATTGTTCAACCTATATATTGAAACAGTTATTAGAGATATGTTAAATATTGATACATTTGCTTCATTGATAAATATGGAACAAATTCAATTACTAATGTATGCAGACGATGCTTTGGTTATTTCACAAACCCCATTGGGTTTAAAGAGAGCAATGTCAAGACTGTTGGAGTCACTGGCTAATTTGAAACTTAATATGAATGTAGAGAACAAAAATAATATCATTTGGGAATCAAAATTATAGGAAACATTTTTGGAACATTAAGGATAATAAAATAGAAGAAGTAAAATCATTTAAATACTTGGGAATATTATTTGAGAATAATTTGAGGTGGGATGCCCATATATGTGAGATAAAAAATAAATCCTATAGTTCAATGAATGCTATCTATGGTTTTGAAAATAAGTTTGCCAATAACTCTTTTGTGGCACTTAAGTAGGTATTTGACGCTAAGACCATTACTCAGATGTTATATGGTAGTGAAGTCTGGGGTTTGTCAATAGGAGATACAAAACTTGAGTCTATTCAAAATTCATTTTTGAGAAAAACGTTGGAACTTCCACGGGATTGTCCAACAGCTTTCATGAAATTAGAAACAGGTCTTCCTGCTCTGAATGTTAAAATAAAAGTTAGAGCTACAAAGTATTGGGAAAAAGTAATACAAATGTATATGGAAAGACTCCCTAAACTATGTTAGGCTGATTTTTTAGAGAGATTAAATAGGGGCAATGATATAAATGGATGGTTCCAAAGTTTAAATAATTCATTAAAGTGCTCTGGTTTGGAAGAATGATGGTCTAATAAAGCCTTGAATGATGCAAACATTTTCAAAAATTGCTGTTCAAAGATTTTTTGATGTGGCAGCACAAGTTGATTTAGATAAAATACATGAGTTAGATAGAGAAGGATATTATTCGGATTTAAAATCGAATGTGAAATGGAAATGTACTTAGCATACTGTAAAAATTAAAAACATAGGAATATATTGTGCAATATGATATTAGAAAGTTTGGGTATCCCAAATCTACAGTATAACAAATGGTGGGGTCAGTTTGGGAATAAGAAGAAATGTAATTGTAACAATGAGGATGCTGAAAGACTGTTTCATAGGTTATTAGATTGTGATGAAATGAATTATGAAAGAGATAAATGGATTACTCCTTTAATTATGGAAAAACAGAAAGTAAGGATATGCGTATGAAACTTCTGCTTGGTCTGGAGCATATCAGGATAATGTTTAGTTTGGCTAATTTTGTTAATAAGATGAAAAAATGATTTTTATGTATTGATATGTTTTTATATATTTATTTATATTGCTGTAAATGATTGTCTGTTCTTTGATGGCTAAATTATATTGTATATGTTGTATATGGATGTGACAAAATGTATTGTTTTATACACCTTTTGTATTAATAATAAACTTTGAAACCTCGTCATTCCCCCATGGTGGAGGGGATAATGGTGAATGGGTCCCTGTACCGTCTCCACCTTACCTGCCTTTTCTTTTTAAGGTGGTGATGGTGCAAGAGGTGCAGAGATTGCTCTCATGCCTCTTCCCCTTCTCGAGTGCTGGCCATGATGGATGGGAGCTGAAGCTCCTTAGTCTTGGT
Source organism: Neoceratodus forsteri (assembly GCA_016271365.2). Lineage (NCBI taxonomy): Eukaryota > Metazoa > Chordata > Ceratodontiformes > Ceratodontidae > Neoceratodus > Neoceratodus forsteri. Next base: position 471,594,351 of record CM057457.1, on the reverse strand, counting down.
GCTAGCAAGAGTGCCCCCCTGGTGACTCATATCTTCAACTTGTCCTTGTCATTGGGTGTCATCCCAGACATATGGAAAGTCACCAGGGTGGTCCCAATCCTTAAACAGGGGACCTCAAACTAACAGAAAACTACCGTCCGATATCTATTTTGTCAGCGGTCAGCAAACTTCTTGAGAAGGTTATGGCAGGGCAACTCTCGAAGTACTTGCAGTCACATGACCGGTTGTCACCTGTGCAGCATGGCTTTAGGAAGGGCACAGCACATCCTCTGCCCTTGTCACCATCTCATCATGGATCAGGGTGGCTATGGACCAAGGCAAACTCTCTGTAGCCATCTTTATAGATCTTTACAAGGCCTTCGATCTTGATGACCACGTCATGCTCTCCACCCAGCTCAGATCCTATGGTCTATCACCTGAGGTGCTCAGTTGGTTCTCCAACTATCTACACGGCAGAAAGCAACTTGTTAAGTATGGGAAGGAGCTCTTGGGCACTATTCTTGTTACCATGGGTGTCCCCCAAGGCTCCGTTTTTGGGGCCCCTGCTTTTCTCCATTTTTGTGAACAATCTCCCTGCTGCCGTTGTCCACTGTAAGTCAATCCTCTATGCAGATGACCTGATCATACTGACCCACTCCCTAAAGACAGGGTCATAAATCGCCACCTGAGTAAGGACTTGGGGAACATTCAATCCTGGATTTCGTCCCACAAGTTGGTTCTTAATCTTGAAAAAACCCAGGCCATGCTCCGTGGGTCTCAGGCCAAGATCAGGGCCTGCCCCACTCTGTTATGTGTTGCTGGTGCAGATGGGGTCCCAATCCCTGTTACTGACAACTTTAAATACTTTGGGGTGATGCTGGACCCACAGCTTGACCTTGGCCACCATATTCTGAATACATGCAAGACTGTCAACTGCAAACTGGGTCTGGCCCACACAGCCAAAAGCAACCTTACTCCTGCAGCTTGTATTGCTCTTGCCAGAGGGGTTCTCCTCCCTCCGCTCTGCTATGGACTCCTCTTGTTTGCCCGCTCCTCCAAAGTCCACCTCACTAGGTGGTCTACTGTCTATAACAATGTCTGCCGCTTCGCTCTGGCTGCCCCCCTGTCTCACCCACCATTATGACCTATATAGCAGGCTAAACTGGCTCTCACCCTCCAATCACATAGACTTTGTCCTAGAGTGCTTCACGGGAAAGTTACATAGATACATAGACAGTGTCGGCAGATAAGGGCCTATGGCCCACCTAGTCTGCCCATTTGAGCTTGTAAGTTCAGTTTGTTTTCCTAGAAGTCTATTTCCCCTTACCCCTGACATCTAGAATTCCTTTATGTCTATCCCATGCATTCTTAAATCCCGTGATTGTTTCAGCCCCCACCACTTCCTCTGGCAGGGTGTTCCACTTGTCCACCACCCGCTCTGTGAAGAAATTCTTTCTCATGTTTCCTCTGAATCGTCCCTCCTCCAACTTCATCCCATGCCCTCTAGTCCTGAAACATCTTTTTCGCTTAAAATAGTGTTTTCCTGCACCCTGTTCCTCCCTGTAATATACTTGTATGTCTCTATCATATCCCCTCTCCTCCTCTCCTCCAGGGAGTACATGTTCAGTTCCTTCAACCTGTCTTCATCGGACTTGTGATGCAACCCATGCACCATCTTTGTTGCCCTCCTCTGAACCTTCTCTACCCTGTCTATGTCCTTATGTAGGTATGGTCTCCAGAACTGTACACTGTACTCCAGGTGGGGCCTCACTAGTGTCTTGTAAGTTTCTTGGCACTGGCACCCCTCCAGGGCTGTCAAAATTCCTCGTGCTGGCTGCCTTCTCATCCTACTCCCTCAGGTCTCAGGGGCACGCCATCCTTAAGATACTGGCTGCACAGACTCAAATGGGAGGTCGGAATTTTGCTTTGTGCGCTCCCAGACTGTGGAACGCTTTTCCTTCCCTGATCCGCTCCTCCCTCTCACAGGTGTGCCTTTGCTCCACCCTATGGAACCACCTTAAACTTTCTTCGGCCTGTGGTTGCACCAAATCCCCGTGAACTATCACAGCACTCCTCAAAAGAATTAACTCTCTGAGGTCTCTAATTTGTAAACAGTGTTGTATCTGCTGCATCTCTAACTGTACCTCTGGTACTGCTCTTAGCTGCTACATGTGTTATCCTGTTGTGTACATGCTGTATAAAACTATGCCTTACTAAGATTTGTATGCTGTTGTAATCTGCATCTTGTTGTCCTCACATGACTTGTAACCTGTTCTAATCTGTAACATGTCATCCTATGTATTTAAATCTGTAATTCCTGTACTCTCCCGGGTTGTACCTGAAAATAGGCAATTGTCTTGTCTAGTGTACTTACCTGGTTAACAAAAGCTAAATAAATAAAGACCCCCCAGGGATAAGTTGAAAGTACAGGAGGTATTTTAAACCACAGAGATCTGGGGTGCAATTACCTTGTCAATTTGCTTTCATCCCAGGAAATAAGATTAGCCATTCATAATGCCCTCAGGGAGATCCTTTGACTTGTATATTTGCCAGGAAGGTCTTGTGGGGAGGCGTGTCGAGAAAGACCAGAATGAACATTGAAGAGGTTTGATGTCTGAGCCAGGGAGGACCAAGACAGATTTGGAAGGTCCAAAATACATTCCCGGAGAACCCTTGAATTACATCAGAAAGACCTGAGGTGTAGATTCCAAGGTCCAGATGGGATTAAAGAGGCCAATACACTTTTGTTTTGAATACAGTGACTTAGATCAAAGAAAACTTTTGAGATGTATGTGTAGCAGAGCAAAAACCAGTTCTGACCAGTTAACCTGTGGAGAGGAAAGTCAGTGAGGTAATCTCATACGTTTTTTTAAATATTTTATTGGGAGACCCTGTATTATAAAATATAGAGTTTGATACACCAAGGAGGAGTTAATGACCTCACGAGAAGGCCAGCTCAGAAGTGTGTTTAAGTGCTGAAAGAACCTGACAGAGACACACAAGAAAATATTTCTGACTGACACAAGAGAATATTATCTGACTGAGGGAGAATCATCACAGCACTGAAAAAGAGTAAGATTAGACCAGTCTAAATGTATGTATTGTAGGAACTGTACTTTTTCCTGTTTGTTTTAAGGCTGTATGTGTTGGGATATATCTAATTTGTTCTGTAATTATTGTTCTGTTTTGATATTTTTAAAGTAAAGATATTTTTTTTTTACAAATTAAACTGCTGGAGTGCCTTGACAATTCTTTTTAAGTGGAGCTTTTAAAGGTTATAAGTACACTGTGTATGGGCTTATTGTATACCAAACTAGGAAATGAATAGAGTTCTCTAAAAGTCTTGCATTGGGTTCTAAGGGTCCATTTGAAAGACCTGGTTGGGTGCCCGTAGGCAAAGATATCTGTCCCCCGAAGACAGAATTATCTGAGCCTGATAATTGGGTACGCTAGCAAGAGGTTATCAGTTTGAATCCCTTCAGAGCTTGAGACTAGGGTGACTTGAACCCACAAAACAGACAAGAGGGCTACCTTGTCTGTTCACTGTACACAAATTATACGCTCAGAGGTTGGCACTTAGGGAGTAGAGGGCTGACCGGCTGAGCGAGATGGTGACACCCAACAACCAGTGTTGGTCTGCGTTCATACCGATGCACATTACCAGAATTCTGTGTACTTGTCTCTGGACATGTATTATCACTGGGGTTGATTAGTCTCCATTTCAACATCTCCAATGGTTGCTACACCATGTGTGTGAATCCTTGCTCATTAGTGCTTCATCGGCACCTACTACGGCCCCATGCCCCCCTGACCCATGGCCAGAGAAATGATGATGTAGCCATTGTGGAAGCTATACAATATACAATAGAACACACATGTTCATAAGCCTCGGTTATACAAATGCTGTACAGCCTGTGAAGAATCACTGCTCAGGGATGAGTCATTCACCTGGAGGTGGAATACAGTCTACTAACGTCAGACAACAGGTAGTGGATGTATGATGCCATCATCAGTGGCTCGACACATAGTGTATATAACACTCAGTAATGCCACCTACTCTTTGATCAGTTTATGGGCTAACCGGAACATTAAAGAATGAACAACTGTATTAGCTGATAGATCCGCTAACCGTGATGATACATAACGGGTTTAGCTACAGATGGTGGTGACATACTATGTACCATAGCTGATGAAGGTTGTACGATGTGCAGACATTCATGTATTGCGAGCCCGGCAGTACTGACATCGGGACGTCTGTGGAATGATGCTTATGATCCAGCTTGCACATTTGTGCATGCATGGCAGCCTCACTAGGATGTTGCTTTCACCTTGTCAGGTAGATTTTGCAATGTGGGCAGCTGAGACGTTCACGAGACAGAGCCACTGCAACGTACATAGGTATCGGCACTTACCACCATGACTCACTGTCGCACAATACGCTCACGTTACAGTTCCTGTCTCATATCATCTCAATACAGGGATGAACTGTGCCATCGTGTACCATATTTATACATCCCACTTCACAGGCATGTATGCCTACTGCTCGAGCCTGATAACTAGCACAGTCACAGTACCAGGAGCCCTTGTATGTGTTTCCATATGGATGTACCACTTCACTGGATGTATGCTCACTCGGTACATTTGTATTTCAACCGTTCTGACACTCATCACCATCAGCCCCAGTATGTCTGCTAATATTTCCAACACCACTTGTTGTAGTACACACCTGGACTTCCGCACGATTCTGACAGGACTCAGACTGTCAGTATTCAACAAAGACACTCCAGCGTGCCAACCATGACATGACATCATGGACTATGCATGAGACGACTCTCGGTGAATGGACATGCAGGATACAGACAACTCGGACACACATCATCGGCCATGACAGTACACTGCTGTTTTATGTGACTCACTGATACAGCACAGCTTAATGGTGGCAGGACAGTTTGTGAGCGTGGTATGTGCCAAAGACTACATATACATAGATCTATGTGGCATTGTTGGGGATCACACACACTTCCTGTCCCCTTTAATTCAAATAAGCAAAAATGAAAGTATCAGTAAAATGGTGTTTCAAACCTTCCTCACAGGTCCCAATTAATATTATGCCTTTCCAGGCTCCCAGTTCTGAAAAATGAGTATGATTGTGTTCTCTGCAGTATAGCAAAGCCTTCCAGCCTCTTCCACCAAAAGGTCAAGGCTTGTCTGACTGACTGAGTGATGTTAAAGATCACACCTAGGGTAAATATGCCGGCCTGGATAGTAGTGGCTGGTGCACTGGACTGGGGTAAGCTGCTATATTTGCAGTCAGTATTCTAGATATATTTTGCCAATGAACTGTTTTCTGGAGCACTGAATGTTTTTTTAATAAGAGATACTTGAAGAACACAGTGGCCACGCTGGGTTGCTGTCTGTAGCTGTGCAGCAGAGACTTTTTATTAAAAGTTTTTTTTAAGTGTTTTAGAGTTATTTTAGTAACTTTTTAGTAATCTTTCGTATGCTGCGCACTTAATTGCAGTTGCTGAACTGAACTGCTCCTAAAGTAGATTGCACTAAGACAGCTGCCGATTTTAGGTGTGAGGATACAAAATTTTCTGCCTGACTTTAAGTGGTGAGTGGAGTGGGAGTAAGGTTAACTAGAGGATTTTAGCTAGAAGCCAAGAAGCAGACCCACTTTCTGGAGGATACTGTAGAAGGGAGATTGGGCTAGACTCAATTGTGCATGTTGGGAGGCTTGTGGAGAGCTGAAACTTTAGGCATGGACTTCAGGCCATTCTGTGGCTATGCTGTGCTGCCCCCTTAACCAACGTTTGGGCATCATTGGATTATCCAATCACTGCCACAACCAGTGGGGGAGTTTGCGTTATTATTCATGGATCCTGTGCTGGCTGATGCTATGTGTGTTTTGTGGCAGTGGGACTTTGCTGCTACCATTTGGCCCAACTGCTGTTGGTGGGAAGACAGTGTGAGAGACCTGAGTGGCTGGACCCACCTGCTAGGACTGAAGATGCCTGTAGAGAGCTGAGGCTACACAGTGCTTTGCGTGGTTTTCATGCTGTCCCCACAGCTGTACTGTACCATCCCCATTATAGTCTGACTGGCACCGGGACTACCCAGTGGATAACTGCTACAACTGATGGGGAAGTGTGTGCTGCCTGGATATTAAGAACTGTGAGTACTGGGTCTCCTTGGTGCTGCTGAAATTCTTTGGACATGAAATTGGACACTTTCATTCCTACAATACTTGAGCTGTGAGAGAGCCATATTACTGGACAAAGAGATTGTTTCGTCACTAGTTAAAATCAGGATGTGAGAGTTCCTAAAAATTGGACAAATTCCATATTGGGCAGTGAGAGCCCCATATCATCTAATCACAGCAAATGAGAGCAAATCAATTACAAACTGCTAGTGCACAGTGGACATTTTCTTTGTTTCTTTTATTAGTTTGGGTAAAGTGCTATTGTTGTGTTGGGAATTTGAGGGAGGAGTGTTCTGGGTGGGTGGGTGTGGGGGTGGTTGAGGGTTTTGTATTTTTGTTTGTAGGATAATTTGTGGTGTTCTGGGTGGGTGTATGGAATTTGAGGAATGGGTTTTAGTAGAGTGGGTGTTTATGCTTTGGACAAGAGTTCTTAAGGTGCAGCTACTCATATGGTGACCTTTGGGACCTCTGCCCCTCTGAGCTTCCAGCATTAACGTTTGAGGCACATAATAGATGTAGGGCCTTGAGGATAGCTTGGAGGTGCCCCCCCCGAGTGGCTGCCAGAGTGTCTGAGATTCACGTGGTGAGGTCAAAGAGACGCCCTGTGGTGAAATGGGAACTTGAGAGAAAGTTGCCATACTTAATTGCCATAATCGAGGGCTCCACCTTAGAGTGTGGGCAGATAGCTGGTTCGGCTGCCCCACCTCGTCCTACTCAAGTAGTGTTATGCAAAGCCAGGTTGATGAGGAACAAGACTGCCATAATGGCAGACTTGATATCCTCAGTCCACCTGGCTTGTATGATGGAGACCTGGCTGGTTGAAAAAACTGCTCCTAATTTGGAGGTGGCAGTGCCGGCTGGGTACTCTGTGATACACAGCCTGAGGAAGGATCGCAGGGGCAGGCATGGTGGCTATTTGTTTTAAATCTAGCTTGAACCTCACTGTGCTACCTGTAGATCCTACACTGTTCTTTGACTGTGTGGCCACCCAAGGTGGTGTTGGTGCAGGCTTTAGGGTCCTCCTGCTTTATTGTCCCCCAGGAACAGATGGCAACATTTTACAGGAGGTTGAGGAGATCATTGTTGGCCTGGTGTTGGAGTCCCCAGGTGGTTGATTTTGGGGACGTCAATGCTTGGGTCGATGGTGGGCTCTTGAAATTTGGAAACCATCTCCTTGGGAGCATGGAGGCCCTGGGCCTGACACAAAAGGTAATAACAACATACTCAGGTGGCCACATGCTGGACCAGTTTTTTCCCTTTGATTTAGATATTATCAACCTCACTGTAGATCCACTTGTTTGTTCGGATCACAGCACAGTTGGATTCACATGTAGGGCTCCCCCAGATGGTTCTGCCCCTGTGGAAATGGTCTGGTACCGACCACTAAAAGGAGTTTTCTCTATGGAATTGTTGGATGTGCTGGACCTACAGGGTGTGGGGGGGCTTATGCAACTGGGTTGAGGAGGCAGTGGTGGCCTATAATGGGGCTGTAGGTGTGGCCTTTGACTCAATCGCACCCTTTCATCTCCTGCCCCTGTCTACTCATCAGAGACCTCCATGGTATGATGAGGCTTTCAAAAGTTTAAAGATCAGGTGGTGGAGGTTAGAGAGAAACTGGAAGAGATCTGGCTTTGGTAGAGGACAATTGGCCCTTAAGTCTTATTATGTTGATCATCAGGGGGAAATCTTCTGAAAGAAGGTGTAATTTCTGTCTAGGGAGATTGCTGCAGTGAGAAACAGACCAGCTCAGCTCAGCTTTTCCGCACAGTACACAGGCTTTTACATCCAACCTGTCTACATGCCGGGGGGGTGGGTTGCAGGTTCTAGAACTAGGTGCGAGGAGCTGCCTCTGTTTTTTGCTGTCAAGGTGTCCTCCATCAGGGTTGAGGTCTCTTCAAGCATCTCTTGAAAGAGATGCAGGGTCCAGCCTGAGTCATGCTGGAACACTCCTCCTATCTGGGATGAGTTTGAGCTGGTTAGGGTTGGAGGAATGGGGAAGATAATCTCAAAACTACGGCCTACACAGTGTGATCTGGACCCAGGTCCGACCCACCTTTTGGCTGGGTGTTTGGACCTGATTGGACATGTAGTTGCTGAGACTGTCTGGAGTTCATTGAGGAGTGGGATCTTCCCAATGGTCCTGAAAGAGGCCTTGGTCAGACCCTTTTTGAAAAAGCCCTCTTAGGACCCGGAATGCCTCAGCAACTACAGGCCGATCTTGAACCGCACATTTTTAGGAAAGATAATAGAAAAGGTGGTGGCCATGCAGCTTACGAGACATCTTACTGCTTCCACAGACTATGAGCCTTTCCAGTCTGAGTTCTGTGTGGGGCATAGCACACAGACTGCCCTGGTGAGGGTGTTAAATGATCTCCTGATGGCGAGGGACAGGAAAGACCGTACTGTCCTGGTCCTCCTGGATCTCTCTTCAGTGTTTTACACTGTGGACCATGAGGTGTTACTTGACCGCCTGCAGCTTTGGTGTGGCTTGTACGGTAATGTCATCAGCTGGTTCAGGTCATACCTGGCAGACAGTGTGCAAAGGTTGACAATGGGACTTGTCTAATCTAACAAGAAACCTCTGTGCTGTGGCATTCTGCAGGGTTTGGTCTTGCTGCCCTTATTGTTCATGATGTACATGCTGCCATTTGGGACATTATCAGGCGCTATGGGCTAGCTTTTCACTGTTATGCAGATGATACCCAGCTGTTCTTGTCCTGGGTGCACAATATCCAACTGTCAGACTCTGTATTTAACAGCTGCCTTGAGGAAATCCAGTCGTGGATGACTCACAACTGGCCCCAGACAAGACTGAGGTACTGATTTTGGATCAAGGTCATTAGGGCGGAAGGGTGGGAGGTTACCATGACCAAGTGTTGGGGACGAGCCCCTAGCCCTCTCAAGACATATAAAGAATTTGGACATGATCCAGGAAAATGGCCTGACACTTGATGCTCAGGTGTCGGCCGTGGTTAGAAATGGATTCTATCTTCTCAGGTATATCACTCATATTCGAGCCTTGATCCCGCCTGAGGACCTGACCATACTAGTGCATGCTTTCATCACTTCCACATTGGACTATTGTAATGCCCTGTACCTAGGGTTATCTGGAGTCAACCTCTGTAGGCTGCAACTGGTGCAGAATGCAGCGGCCTGATTGTGTAGATGAGAGTGAAAGGTGTTAGCATATCACCCCGGTCCTCCGCAAACTGCACTGGCTACCAGTCCAGTGGAGGGTTGTCTTTAAGATAGGGATGTTGACCTATAAGACCCTGGACAAAGGGGGTCCTGTCTATCTGCAAGATCTCCTTGTCTAATGCATCCCGTCCTGGGCACTCCGTTCTGTTAAGGAGACCTCCAGGGAGTTCCTATGGCTAGGTTGCAGCATTCTGAGGAGAGGGCATTCTCAGTGGCTGCACAACCCAGTGGAACTCCTTGCCTGGTTCTTTAAAGGAGGCTTCCTTGGTGGAAGCCTTTAAAATGGGCCTAAAAACATATTTGTTCCAGAAAGTGTTCTATTGATTAATGTTTGGAAATTATTATTTGCTTTATATGGGATAGATCGATAATTATACGCTCAAAATTGTATTCTGTTTATGTGTACATTTGAGCATTGTATGGTTTTATACTGAATAGCATCCAGAGTCTCTGGAAATGGGCACTTAATAAAATATCTACCTATCTTGTTAGGAGAACATTTTGAAAAGCTGTAGCACTGTATTGCATTTTTTGTATCAGTGGAGACAATATTTTGTGCTTATTTAAAGTGCTCTTTCTATGATTTATTTCTGTGAGAAGGCTAACTAACCACCCATTAATTTGCTCACCTATATTTGATGTGAAGGAGAGTTTTAATGAGAGTGTTAAAACCTGAGCTCTCTTGGTCGAGCAGCCCTATTAATCTAGTAAGTGCAATCCTACTTTTTCTCTTTTTGGTTAAATATTCTGGCCTGTCTGTGCAGCAGAAATCCTACTGCTGTATATGCTAGTGTCCCAGGGTAGGGAACATACAATGTTAAACATTAAAAACTAGAGTAAATATGCCAGCCTGCCAGTGCAGTGGGAGTGCTAGCACTCACAACACCAGTGTCCCAGGATAGGGAACATACAATGTTAAACATTAAAAATTAGAGTATATATGCCACCTTGTCAGTGCCGTGAGAGTGCTACCATTCACCAATGCCAGTGTCCTGGGACAGGGAACATACATTGTGAAATATTAAAACCAAGAGTAAATATGCCAGCCTGTCAGTGCAGCGGAAGTGCTACTGCTCAGAAAATCAGTAACCTGGGTTAGACAACATATCTCAGTAAGAAGGAAATGGCCATGGGGAAAATGATCACTCATCACAGAGGATGCTCTGAGGGTGGCTATCCCCATTGGTATACCACCACCTCTGGGTGACCACAGGTGGCAGCGAATCTTGAACAGCTTAGGGGGAGGTGGAACATCACTGGTGCCAGGCTACACATTCTTCCATCCCAAAAGAAAGGAATGAAGTAAAATCCCCTAGCAGGATGATGACCCAGCCTCCCACAGATCCCACACCAGTAACATGGATCTGCTCTGAGCTGGATCCCGAGTTGTGGTGGGAGCTGGGAAGCACCACTACCCCAGTCAGTAGCAGGATGATTACCAAGCCTCCCACAGGCCCCACACCAAGGACTTGGACCTCCTCTGAGCTGGATCCTGAGTTGTGATGGGAGTTGGAAAGCTCCATTACCACAACTAGCAGCAGGATGATTCCCCAGCCTCCCACAGGCCCCATACCAAGGATTTGGACCTCCTCTGAGCTGGATCCCAAGTTATGGTAGGAGTTTGGGAGCTCCAACACCCCAGCCAGTAGCATGATGATGTTGATCCAGCCTCCCACATGTTCTGCACCAGTGACATGGACCTCCTCAGAGCTGGATCCTGAGTTGTGGTGGGAGTTGAGGAGCTCCACTACCCTAGCCAGTAGCAGGATGATAACCCAGCCAGTCAGAGGTCCTGCACCAGAGACAAGGACCTCCTCTGAGCTGGATCCCAAGTTGTGGTGGGAGTTGGGGAGCTCCACTGGCCCAGCTACTAGCATGCTGATGTGACCCAGCATCCCACAGGCCCCGCACCAGTGACACAGACCTCTTCCGTGCAGGATCCTGAGTTGTGGTGGGAGTTGGAGAGCTCAAATACTTCAGCCAGTAGCAAACTGATGACCCATCCTCCAACTGGTTTTGCACCAGTGGCATGGACCTCCTCAGTGCTGGATCCTGAGTTGTGGTGGAAGTTGAGAAGCTCCACTACCCTAGCCAGTAGCAGGATAATAACCCAGCCTCCCAGAGTCCTGCACCAAAGACCAGGACCTCCTCTGAGCTGGATCCAAAGTTGTGGTGGGAGTTGGGGAGCTCCACTAGCCCAGCTAGTACCATGATGATGTGGCCCAGCAACCCACATGCCCTGCACCAGTGAGATGGACCTCCTCCAATTAGGATCCTGAGTTGAGGTGGGAGCTGGGGAACCCCACCACCCAAGCCAGTAGCAGGATGATGTGACCCACAGGCCCTTACCAATGACATGGGCTTCCTCTGAGCTGGATCCAGAGTTGTGGCGAGAGCTCTATTACAAGTGCCACAAGGGGAAAGCCTTGAGGGATGGAATACTGGCAAGCCTATGAGAAGCAGAGTAATGGGGCTGTGAGGATGGACTAAAAGTGGGCACGGCCAGTGAAAGGGGGCATTAACAGAGCATGCCAAAAAAATAAAACCCATAAATACATATATTGTCTTTTACAGTTGTCCATAGAGCAGGTTTGTATGAGTGGGATGGTAAAATGATAGACCCCACAAATTCTCTGTGTAGGTGTCTTTAAAGGCCTAAACCTGAGTCATGCACATTAATTTTGTATCACTCGGAGGGATAGCCTGAACCAGCCAAGTCTATCAGTAAGCTTACAGCTGCTTACGGGGGCAAGTTGCACTCATTTTTATTATCTCAAAATGTGCCTGTTTAACAAGTATTAGTTAACTAACTCCAGCTGCCTAATGTACATTTTACCATGTAATTATGTTCATTTATCATTTTGTGCTACAGTAAATTCTTTATGCACTCAAACAGGTCATTCATGAAAAGGAACCCCAGTTCTAGTCCTTTGCGTTTAACAAGAAACAGTGTTTCATTTTTAATTTTATATGTGAAACTATCCTATGATTGATTTTCTACATACATTTATAAATACATTTTATTATAAAGGTGAAATAAGTTCGACTGAATGTTGATAATGAGACTCAGAACTCAACAGTAAGATGAACACAGTCACAGCCAGAGTCCAGGCTTTATTCTCTGACCTTGAGTCCCATAAACTGCTCTGTTCAGAAACACAAGCAGTTGCTGCTCTTCAGAGTTTAGGACTAGACAAACAAAGGATAAAGCTAACAGCTTTTCAAGGCCTAAACTGGCAGGGTCCATTCTGACCATGACTCCCCCTCCCATGTCATTCCCATGGGCACTGCTGCAGACAATGCTACACAAAATTATTTTGCTGCTTGCTTTGGCCATGTCGCCCCACAATAACACCAGTAGCAAACATCGAGATTAAAACAATACATCATTCTGCTGCAGCAAGTTCCAAATCATGATGTACAGAGAGTTTATTAGAAGCAAATCTGCATTAAATTTTGATCAGACATTCAAGCTTCATGTATTGCTCCTCCTGATTGTCTCATCCAACTCACTTACACTCACCTCATTTGCTGAGCAATATTCACTTCAGTGACTCCCACCACCACACCAGATTGTTTTCATACACTTCCCTACAGCTGATCAGGTTCGGGTATCTTGGTTCACTGCTGCTGGTCTCTTTTCTGTCTGGAGTCCCTCTCAGCTGCTGGTAGGCAGACATCCACATGTGCTTGTTTGCACTACTACCCAGTCTAATCAAACAGGAAGAAATATGCTTTACTGTGCTCCCACTGACATGCTTGTGGTGCAACACAGATGCAGGGGCTGAAGTTGCACATGGCTGTCCAGCCCGAGCAGTGGTGATGAAACAACTGTCACTCACAGATTAGCAGTTAGCAAAAAAAAAAAAAAAGGGACAAAACTGGGACAGGTAAGCAACAACCAGGACAAAAGTGACGTTTCGCAAAACTTGTGGATACACCAGGACGTGCTACTTAAAATGAGGACTGTCCTGGGAAAATAGGGACTGTTGGTAGCTCTACCTAAGGCTATATAGCCACAGACAAACCAACGGTTCCCTCTGCAGCTCCCAGTGAGCTCAGCATTCCTTACCTCCAACTTCATGATCCTGTTTCAATCTTCCAACACCACAAACTGCACTGTTCAGAAACACAAGCAGCTGCTGCCCTTCAGAGTTTGGGACTAGAAGAACAAAGGATATCTATCCACAGAAAACCAGTTCCCTCTGCAGCTCCCCATGTGCTCAGCATTCCTTAATCCAACTTCATGATCCTCTCTTTCAGTCTCCAACACCACAGACTGCACTGTTCAGAAACACAAGCAGCTGCTGCTCTTCAGAGTTTAGAACCAGAAGAACAAAGGATCTCTAGCCAGACAAAAAAGGCAGTTTTCTCTGCAGCCCCCAGTATGCTCTGCTTTATACTCTTGCCTCTTTTGTCTGGGACAACTTTCAGTGCTCAACGTTCACTTCCTGTCTCTCTCTGTTATGTTTCCTCTGCCCCCTCCAACACTCATTCAAAATAACTCATTAATATTTATAGTGTGCAAAACCAAGGGGACCAAAAGGAAGGGGTTGCTACATATTTAAAGTGATATGATAGCACATTCACCTTTGATGTGTCACTGCTAGGAGAAGTACTCGTATTTTTATTTACAATGTGGTGGCTGAAAGGTACACTGAGCCAAACAAAGCTTATTTCCAAGGGTGTCCTAGAAACTGAAACTAGGAGATGCAAATCAGCAGTGTCAGTCCTTTTACAACCAGCTGGTGCCTTAAAAAAATCTTAGAAGATACAATCTTTACACTCAATTCAGATTACATAACACATTTTCTTGTGGTTCACTGTTTCTCAGCATTTACCAGCTAGTTAATGGCTGGAGTTGAATAGTGTAGGACACATTTCAGAGTCGGACAGAAAATGACGTCCGACTAATAGCAGCTACAGACAGAAGCACATAGCGAGCTGCAGAGGGAATTGTGGATATTGTTTTGTTTGTTCCCCTAGTCCAAAGGTTTTCAAGTACTGAAAAACTGAAACTACTCACACCTCTATGTGGTTTAAAAAAATTATCAGTGAGTTAGAGACTGAAACACAGGATTGTGAAGTTAGAGGTAGTTACTGATCCTTACTTGCAAGGATTATGTGCCCCAGGGTGTTTAAAACAGCATTGTTGGAACTGGGCAAAATGGTATCAATTTGCAGTGCTTTTAAATTCAAAATTATTGAATCCATACAGAAACGGATAGTATTACTGCAAGGTTTGCTGATAAACCTTGTTCTTTATTTTGTCTTCACCTTCTCTTACTGGTGTATTCTAGCTGCATGTTTTCATCACTCTGCCAGCAGTGGTAACCTACAGACAGCAAACAGGGGAGCTGCCGAGGGACCTTGTTTTCTGAGGACACGGTACCCGTCAACGTACTGACCTGCAAAGAGGGGAGCTGCCGAGGGACCTTGTTTTCTGAGGACACGGTACCCGTCAACGTACTGACCTACAGACAGCAAACAGGAGAGCTCCTGAGGCACCTTGTTTTCTGAGGAAATGGTACCCGTCAACGTACTGACCTACAGACAACAAACAGGAGAGCTGCTGAGGGACCTTGCTTTCTGAGGACACGGTACCCGTTAACGTACTGACCTACAGACAGCAAACAGGGGAGCTGCCGAGGGACCTTGTTTTTTGAGGACACAGTACCCGTCAACGTACTGACCTACAGACAGCAAACAAGGGAGCTGCCAAGGGACCTTGTTTTCTGAGGACACGGTACCTGTCAACGTACTGACCTACAGACAGCAAACAGGGGAGCTGCCGAGGCACCTTGTTTTCTGAGGACACGGTACCTGTCAAGGTACTGACCTACAGACAGCAAACAGGGGAGCTGCCGAGGCACCTTGTTTTCTGAGGACACGGTACCCGTCAACGTACTGACCTACAGACAGCAAACAGGGGAGCTGCCGAGGCACCTTGTTTTCTGAGGACACGGTACCCGTCAACGTACTGACCTACAGACAGCAAACAGGGGAGCTGCCGAGGCACCTTGTTTTCTGAGGACACGGTACCCGTCAACGTACTGACCTACAGACAGCAAACAGGGGAGCTGCCGAGGCACCTTGTTTTCTGAGGACACGGTACCCGTCAACGTACTGACCTGCAGACAGCAAACAGGGGAGCTGCCGAGGCAGCTAGTTTTCTGAGGACACGGTACCCGTCAACGTACTGACCTACAGACAGCAAACAGGGGCTGCCGAGGCAGCTAGTTTTCTGAGGACACGGTACCCGTCAACGTACTGACCTACAGACAGCAAACAGGGGAGCTGCCGAGGCAGCTAGTTTTCTGAGGACACAGTGCCCGTCAGCGTGCTGACCACACAGACGGCAAACGGGGAGCAGCTGGGGCAGCTAGTTTCTGAGGACGGTACCCGTCAGCGTACTGACCTACAGACAGCAAACAGGGGCTGCGAAAACCTTGTTTTCTGAGGACACAGTACCGTCAAGTACTGACCTGCAGACAGCAAACAGGGAGCTGCCGAGGCAGCTAGTTTTCTGAGGACACGGTACCCGTCAACGTACTGACCTACAGACAGCAAACGGGAGCTGCCGAGGCAGCTAGTTTTCTGAGGACACGGTACCCGTCAACGTACTGACCTGCAGACAGCAAACAGGGGAGCTGCCGAGGCAGCTAGTTTTCTGAGGTCACGGTACCCGTCAACGTACTGACCTACAGACAGCAAACAGAGGAGCTACCGAGGCAGCTAGTTTTCTGAGGACACGGTACCTGTCAACGTACTGACCTACAGACAGCAAACAGGGGAGCTGCCGAGGCAGCTAGTTTTCAGAGGACACGGTACCCGTCAACGTACTGACCTACAGACAGCAAACAGGGGAGCTGCCGAGGCAGCTAGTTTTCTGAGGACACGGTACCCGTCAACGTACTGACCTACAGACAGCAAACAGGGGAGCTGCTGAGGCAGCTAGTTTTCTGAGGACACGGTACCCGTCAACGTACTGACCTACAGACAGCAAACAGGGGAGCTGCCGAAAACCTTGTTTTCTGAGGACACGGTACCCGTCAACGTACTGACCTGCAGACAGCAAACAGGGGAGCTGCCGAGGCACCTAGTTTTCTGAGGACACGGTACCCGTCAACATACTGACCTACAGACAGCAAACAGGGGAGCTGCCGAGGCACCTTGTTTTCTGAGGACACGGTACCCGTCAACGTACTGACCTACAGACAGCAAACAGGGGAGCTGCGGGGCACCTTGTTTTCTGAGGACACGGTACCCGTCAACGTACTGACCTACAGACAGCAAACAGGGGAGCTGCCGAGGCACCTTGTTTTCTGAGGACACGGTACCCGTCAAAGTACTGACCTGCAGACAGCAAACAGGGGAGCTGCCGAGGCACCTAGTTTTCTGAGGACACGGTACCCGTCAACGTACTGACCTGCAGACAGCAAACAGGGGAGCTGCCGAGGCACCTTGTTTTCTGAGGTCACGGTACCCGTCAACGTACTGACCTGCAGACAGCAAGCAGGGGAGCTGCCCAGGCAGCTAGTTTTCTGAGGACACGGTACCCATCAACGTACTGACCTGCAGACAGCAAACAGGGGAGCTTCCGAGGCAGCTAGTTTTCTGAGGTCACAGTACCCGTCAACGTACTGACCTGCAGACAGCAAATGGGAGCTGCCGAGGCAGCTAGTTTTCTGAGGTGACGGTACCCGTCAACGTACTGACCTACAGACAGCAAACAGGGGAGCTGCCGAGGCGCTAGTTTTCTGAGGACACGGTACCCGTCAACGTACTGACCTACAGACAGCAAACAGGGGAGCTGCCGAGGCACCTTGTTTTCTGAGGACACGGTACCCGTCAACGTACTGACCTACAGACAGCAAACAGGGGAGCTGCCGAGGCACCTTGTTTTCTGAGGACACGGTACCCGTCAACGTACTGACCTGCAGACAGCAAACAGGAGAGCTGCCGAGGCAGCTAGTTTTCTGAGGACACGGTACCCGTCAACGTACTGACCTGCAGACAGCAAATGGGAGCTGCGAGGCAGCTAGTTTTCTGAGGTGACGGTACCCGTCAACGTACTGACCTACAGACAGCAAACAGGGGAGCTGCCGAGGCAGCTAGTTTTCTGAGGACACGGTACCCGTCAACGTACTGACCTACAGACAGCAAACAGGGAGCTGCCGAGGCACCTTGTTTTCTGAGGACACGGTACCCGTCAACGTACTGACCTACAGACAGCAAACAGGGGAGCTGCCGAGGCACCTTGTTTTCTGAGGACACGGTACCCGTCAACGTACTGACCTACAGACAGCAAACAGGGGAGCTGCCCAGGCAGCTAGTTTTCTGAGGACACGGTACCCGTCAACGTACTGACCTGCAGACAGCAAACAGGGGAGCTGCCGAGGCAGCTAGTTTTCTGAGGACACGGTACCCGTCAACGTACTGACCTGCAGACAGCAAACAGGGGAGCTGCCGAGGCAGCTAGTTTTCTGAGGTCACGGTACCCGTCAACGTACTGACCTGCAGACAGCAAACAGGGGAGCTGCCGAGGCAGCTAGTTTTCTTAGGTGACGGTACCCGTCAACGTACTAACCTACAGACAGCAAACAGAGGAGCTACCGAGGCAGCTAGTTTTCTGAGGACACGGTACCTGTCAACGTACTGACCTACAGACAGCAAACAGGGGAGCTGCGGGCAGCTAGTTTTCTGAGGACACGGTACCCGTCAACGTACTGACCTACAGACAGCAAACAGGGAGCTGCCGAGGCAGCTAGTTTTCTGAGGACACGGTACCCGTCAACGTACTGACCTACAGACAGCAAACAGGGGAGCTGCCGAGGCAGCTAGTTTTCTGAGGACACGGTACCCGTCAACGTACTGACCTACAGACAGCAAACAGGGGAGCTGCGAAAACCTTGTTTTCTGAGGACACGGTACCCGTCAACGTACTGACCTGCAGACAGTAAACAGGGGAGGTGCCACGGCACCTAGTTTTCTGAGGAACGGTACCCATCAACATACTGACCTACAGACAGCAAACAGGGGTGCTGCCGAGGCACCTTGTTTTCTGAGGACACGGTACCCGTCAACTTACTGACCTACAGACAGCAAACAGGGGAGCTGCCGAGGCACCTTGTTTTCTGAGGACACGGTACCCGTCAACGTACTGACCTACAGACAGCAAACAGGGGAGCTGCCGAGGCACCTTGTTTTCTGAGGACACGGTACCCGTCAAAGTACTGACCTGCAGACAGCAAACAGGGGAGCTGCCGAGGCACCTAGTTTTCTGAGGACACGGTACCCGTCAATGTACTGACCTGCAGACAGCAAACAGGGGAGCTGCCGAGGCACCTAGTTTTCTGAGGTCACGGTACCCGTCAACGTACTGACCTGCAGACAGCAAACAGGGAGGCTGCCCAGGCAGCTAGTTTTCTGAGGACACGGTACCCATCAACGTACTGACCTGCAGACAGCAAACAGGGGAGCTTCCGAGGCAGCTAGTTTTCTGAGGTCACAGTACCCGTCAACGTACTGACCTGCAGACAGCAAATGGGAGCTGCCGAGGCAGCTAGTTTTCTGAGGTGACGGTACCCGTCAACGTACTGACCTAAAGACAGCAAACAGGGGAGCTGCCGAGGCAGCTAGTTTTCTGAGGACACGGTACCCGTCAACGTACTGACCTAAAGACAGCAAACAGGGAGCTGCCGAGGCACCTTGTTTTCTGAGGACACGGTACCCGTCAACGTACTGACCTACAGACAGCAAACAGGAGCTGCCGAGGCACCTTGTTTTCTGAGGACACGGTACCCGTCAACGTACTGACCTGCAGACAGCAAACAGGGGAGCTGCCGAGGCAGCTAGTTTTCTGAGGACACGGTACCCGTCAACGTACTGACCTGCAGACAGCAAATGGGAGCTGCCGAGGCAGCTAGTTTTCTGAGGTGACGGTACCCGTCAACGTACTGACCTACAGACAGCAAACAGGGGAGCTGCCGAGGCAGCTAGTTTTCTGAGGACACGGTACCCGTCAACGTACTGACCTACAGACAGCAAACAGGGGAGCTGCCGAGGCACCTTGTTTTCTGAGGACACGGTACCCGTCAACGTACTGACCTACAGACAGCAAACAGGGAGCTGCCGAGGCACCTTGTTTTCTGAGGACACGGTACCCGTCAACGTACTGACCTACAGACAGCAAACAGGGGAGCTGCCCAGGCAGCTAGTTTTCTGAGGACACGGTACCCGTCAACGTACTGACCTGCAGACAGCAAACAGGGGAGCTGCCGAGGCAGCTAGTTTTCTGAGGACACGGTACCCGTCAACGTACTGACCTGCAGACAGCAAACAGGGGAGCTGCCCAGGCACCTTGTTTTCTGAGGACACGGTACCCGTCAACGTACTGACCTGCAGACAGCAAACAGGGGAGCTGCCGAGGCAGCTAGTTTTCTGAGGACACGATACCCGTCAACGTACTGACCTGCACACAGCAAACAGGGGAGCTGCCCAGGCAGCTAGTTTTCTGAGGTCACGGTACCCGTCAACGTACTGACCTACAGACAGCAAACAGGGGAGCTGCCCAGGCAGCTAGTTTTCTGAGGACACGGTACCCGTCAACGTACTGACCTACAGACAGCAAACAGGGGAGCTGCCCAGGCAGCTAGTTTTCTGAGGACACGGTACCCGTCAACGTACTGACCTACAGACAGCAAACAGGGGAGCTGCCGAGGCAGCTAGTTTTCTGAGAACACGGTACCCGTCAACGTACTGACCTACAGACAGCAAACAGGGGTGCTGCCGAGGCAGCTAGTTTTCCGAGTACACGGTACCCGTCAACGTACTGACCTACAGACAGCAAACAGGAGAGATGCCGGGCAGCTAGTTTTCTGACGATACGGTACCAATCAACGTACTGACCTACAGACAGCAAACAGGGGAGCTGCCGAGGCACCTAGTTTTCTGAGGACACGGTACCCGTCAACGTACTGACCTACAGACAGCAAACAGGGGAGCTGCCGAGGCACCTAGTTTTCTGAGGACACGGTAGCCGTCAACGTACTGACCTACAGACAGTAAACAGGGAGCTGCTAAGGCACCTTGTTTTCTGAGGACACGGTACCCGTCAACGTATTGACCTACAGACAGCAAACAGGGGAGCTGCGAGGCACCTTGTCTTCTGAGGACACGGTACCCGTCAACGTACTGACATACAGACAGCAAACAGGGGAGCTGCAGGCACCTTGTTTTCTGAGGACACGGTACCCGTCAACGTACTGACCTGCAGACAGCAAACAGGGGAGCTGCCCAGGCACCTAGTTTTCTGAGGACACGGTACCCGTCAACGTACTGACCTGCAGACAGCAAACAGGGGAGCTGCCGAGGCACCTTGTTTTCTGAGGACACGGTACCCGTCAACGTACTGACCTGCAGACAGCAAACCGGGGAGCTGCCCAGGCAGCTATTTCTGAGGACACGGTACCCGTCAACGTACTGACCTGCAGACAGCAAACAGGGGAGCTGCCGAGGCACCTTGTTTTCTGAGGACACGGTACCCGTCAACGTACTGACCTGCAGACAGCAAACAGGGGAGCTGCCGAGGCACCTTGTTTTCTGAGGACACGGTACCCGTCAACGTACTGAACTGCAGACGGCTAACAGGGGAGCTGCCGAGGCAGCTAGTTTTCTGAGGACACGGTACCCGTCAGCGTACTGACCTGCAGAGCGGCTAACAGGGGAGCTGCGGGGCAGCTAGTTTTCTGAGGAAGCGGTACCGTCAGCGTACTGACCTGCAGACAGGCCGCGACAGGGGCTCACCCGAGGCAGCTGGTTTTCTGAGGACACGGTACCCGTCAACGTACTGACCTGCAGACAGCGAACAGGGGAGCTGCCGAGGCAGCTAGTTTTCTGAGGACACGGTACCCGTCAACGTACTGACCTGCAGACAGCGAACAGGGGAGCTGCCGAGGCAGCTAGTTTTCTGAGGACACGGTTCCCGTCAACGTACTGACCTGCAGACAGCGAACAGGGGAGCTGCCGAGGCAGCTAGTTTTCTGAGGTCACGGTATCCGTCAACGTACTGACGTGCAGTCACCAAACAGGGGAGCTGCCGCGGTACCTAGTTTTCTGAGAACACGGTACCCGTCAACGTACTGACCTGCAGACAGCAAACAGAGGAGCTGCCGCGGCACCTAGTTTTCTGAGGTGACGGTACCCGTCAACATACTGACCTACAGACAGCAAACAAGGGAGCTGCCGCGGCTGGTTTTCTGAGGTGGCGGTGCCGTCGAAGCGTACTGACCTACAGACGGCTAACAGGGCTGCCCAGGCACCAGTTTTCTGAGGACACGGTACCCATCAACGTACTGACCTACAGACAGCAAACAGGGGAGCTGCCCAGGCACCTAGTTTTCTGAGGACACGGTACCCGTCAACGTACTGACCTACAGACAGCAAACAGGGGAGTTGCCCAGGCACCAAGTTTTCTGAGGACACGGTACCCGTCAACGTACTGACCTGCAGACAGTAAACAGGGGAGCTGCCCAGGCACCTATTTTTCTGAGGTCGCGGTACCCGTCAACGTACTGACCTACAGACAGCAAACAGGGGAGCTGCCGAGGCACCTATTTTTCTGAGGATGCAGTACCTGTCAACATACTGACCTGCAGACAGCAAACAGCGGAGCTGCCCAGGCAGCTAGTTTTCTGAGGACCCGGTACCCGTCAACATACTGACCTGAGACAGCAAACAGAGTACCCGAGCAGCTAGTTTTCTACGAGAACCACGGTACCGTCAGCGTGCCCGACCTGCAGACAGCAAACAGAGCTGCAGAGGCAGCCTTGGTTCCTGAGTCGCGGTACCCGTCAGCGTACTGACCCACAGACAGCAAACAGTGGAGTTGCCGAGGCAGCGAGGTTTTCTGAGGACACCAATTGCCGATCAGCGTGCTTATCCACAGACAGCAAACGAGGAGCTGCCGAGGCAGCTAGTTTTCCTGAGGACCGCGGTGCCGTCAATGTACTGACCTGCAGACAGCGAAACAGGAGCTGCCGAGGCACCTAGTTTTCTGAGTCCGCGTTCCCGTCAACGTACTGACCTGCAGACGCAAGCAGGGAGCTGCCCAGGCAGCTAGTTTTCTGAGAAGCGGTGCCCATCAACGTACTGACCTGCAGACAGCAAACAGGGGGAGCTTCGGGGCAGCTAGTTTTCTGGAGGTCTCGGTACCCGTCAGCGTACTGACCTGCAGACAGCAAACGGGGAGCTTCCGAGACAGCTGATTTTCGAGGTCACGGTACCCGTCCAACGTACTGACCTGCCAGACAGCAAACGGGAGCTTCCGAGGCAGCTAGTTTTCTGGTCACGGTACCGTCAGCGTACTGACCTGCAGACAGCAAACAGGAGCTGCCGAGGCAGCTAGTTTTACTGAACGGTACCCGTCAGCGTACTGAGCTGCGGACAGCAAAAGAGGGGCTGCAAGGGCAGCTAGATTTTCTGAGTCGCGGTGCCGTCAGCGTGCTGACCAACAGACAGCAAACGGGGAGCTGCGAGGCAGCTAGTTTTCTGGTGTGGGACCCGTCAGCGTGCTGACCTACAGACAGCAAACAGGGGGCTGCCGAGGCAGCTGGTTTTCTGAGGACACGGTGCCCGTCAACGTACTGACCTACAGACAGCAAACGGGGAGCTGCCAAGGCACCTTGTTTTCACGGGACACGGTAACCGTCCGCGTACTGACCTACAGACGGCAAACAGGGGCTGCGAGCACCTTCTTTTCCGAGGACCCGCGGTGCCCGTCAGCGTGCCCCGACCTACAGACAACAACGTCAGGAGAGCTGCCCAGGCAGCAAGTTTTCTGGACACTGGCGGTACCCGTCAGCGTGCTGACCTGCAGACAGCTAACGAAACTGCAGGCAGCGTTTTTCTGAGGACACGGTACCCGTCAGCGTGCTGACCTGCAGACAGCAAACAGGTGAACTGCCCAGGCACCTTGTTTTCTGAGGACATGGAACCCGTCAACATACGGACCTGCAGACAGCAAACAGGGGAGCTGCCGAAGCGCCTTTGTTTTCTGAGGACACTGGCACCCGTCAGCGTGCTGACCTGCGGACCCAGCAGGAAGGGAGCTGCTGAGGCACCTTGTTTTCTTAGGAAATAGTAGCCCGTCGCGTACTGACCTGCAGACAGCAAACAGGAGCTGCCAGGCCGTTGTTTTCTCTGAGACAGCGCCCGTCATACTGACCTGCAGACAGCAAACAGGGAGCTGCCCAGGCACCTTGTTTTCTGAGACACGATACCCGTAGCGGACAGCCAGACAGCAAACAGGAGCTGCCCAGGCACCTGGTTTTCTGAGGACCACGGTCCCGTCAGCGCTGACAGGAACAGCAAACGGGAGCCCAGGCAACTAGTTTTCCTGAGACGGTACGTCAGCGTACTGACCTGCAGACGGCAAACAGGGAGCCACGCCGGGCAGCCCCTGGTTTCTAGAACGCAGTACCCGGCAACAGCCTGCAGACGCCAAACAGGGGCTGCCGAGCACCCGAGTTTCTGAGTCACGGTGCCGTTAAAGTACTGACCTACGGACAGCAAACGGGGGCTGCCAGGCGCTGGTTTCTCGAACGCGGTACGTCAGCGTGCTAACCCACAGACAGCAAACGGAGCTGCCCAGGCGCTGGTTTTCTGAGACCGCGATCCGTCAACGTACTGACCACAGACGGCAAACAGGGCTGCCGAGGCAGCTAGTTTCTGTACGGTGCCCATCAGCATACTGACCTACAGACAGCAAACAGAGACACCGGCAGCTGGTTTCCAGTACGGCGGTAACCGTCAGCGTACTGACCTACAGACGGCAAACGGGAGGCGCCGGCAGCGGTTTCTGATGACACGGTACCCGTCAGCGTACTGACCCAGACAGCAAACGGGTGAGCTGCGGGGCACCTAGTTTCTGAGGACACGGTACCCGTCAGCGTACTGACCTACAGACAACAAACAGGAGCTGCGAGGCACCTGGTTTTCTGAGGACACGGTGCCCATCAGCGTGCTGACCTGCAGACGGCGACTGGGGAGCTGCCTAGTTTTCGAGGACACAAGTACCCGTCAGCGTACTGACCTGCAGACCAAACCCAGGGGCTGCCCGGGCAGCTGGTTTTCTGAGGACACTGAACCCGTCAGCATTGACCTAGAGACAGCAAACGGGGAGCTGCGAGGCACCTTGTTTTTGAGGACCTGTACCGATAGCGTACTGACCTACAGAAGCAACAGAGGATCCGAGGCACCGCGTACGGAGACACAGTACCACAACACACTGACCTGCAGACAGCAAACAGAATGCGAGGCACCTTGTTTTCTGGTTACCGGTTCCAGTCAAAGACGATGCGGTGACAAACAGGGCTACCGAGGCAGCCTTCGTTTTCTGAGGAACACGATTGCCCGTCCATGCTGACCTGCAGACAGCAAACAGGGACTGCGAGCAGCTGGTTTCCTGAGGACACGGTCCCGTCAGCGTGCTGACCTGCAGACAGCAAACAGAACTGCCAGGCAACTGGTTTTCGGGAACCGCGGTCCCGTCAGCGTACTGACCTGCAGACAGCAAACGGGGCTACCGAGGCAGCTGATTTTCCTGAGTTCGGTGCCGTCAGCGTACTGACAGACGGCAAACAGGGGAGCTGCGAGGCAACTGGTTTTCTGAGCCACGGTCCGTCAGCGTGCGCCAAGACGCTGAAGCAGAGGAGCTGCGGGGGGCACCTTGTTTCTGAGGACACTGTACCCATCAGCGACACTGACCTACAGACAGCAAACCTTGGGGCTGCGAGGCACCTTGTTTCTGAGGCCGGTACCACGTCAACGTACTGACCAACAGACGGCAAACAGGAGCCGCGAGGCACCATGTTTTCTCACCCACTAGGTGGCCCATGGAGATGTCCCCACACTCGAACCTGTGGCACAGCGCAGAGCTGTCCCAGATGAATGTATCATGTGCACTCCCAGGGTGTGTGATGCAGATATTGATTATGTGCCCCTGGCATTGCACACCACCTGGCTGTTGACACTGGGGTAGCCCTTCCTGTTGATGTATGCTACCCCCTCTGGGCCCGGTGTCATGCAGATGCCCACATGGGTGCAGTCAATGGCCCCAAGCATGTCAGGCATCTGTGCTACCTTGTGGAAGTCCTGGATGGTCTTTGTGCTGGGGAAATGGATGTATTCCAAAGCCTGTGGCAGCAGGGCATTGAGGAATTGCTCAAGGAGGTATGATGTGGCCGACCGGGTTATGCCTGTGGTGTCTCCTGTTGGTCTCTGGAGGGTGCCCATGGTGAGCAGGCACATGACAGCTATCACCTTCATCTCCACTGACAGGGCATGGCTCTGTCTAGGGGGTGCCTGCATCTCCATACTGCACAGCTCACAGAGCTGCCTCAGAATTGCCTGGTTCAGGTGATACCAGCCCACGATCTCTGCATCAGAGTAGTTCTCAAAGGTGGTGTGGGCACGGTGCCACCAGTTCAGGGCATACCACTGACAGGCCCTGCCATGGCCATGACACTCTTCCTCCTGCCTCCTCAGACCCCTCATTATAGCCTCCATCTGGAAGGCTGCGCTGGCCATGGCCCCTGCTGTCCTGTCTCCCCCTGGGCAGTCGGCTCCTGTGGTCTGCTTGCCATCTTGGGGCAGTGCCTCTCCTGCCTCCCTGTTGCTCCCTCTGCCCTGGCTCACATCCACTGCCACCTCTGTCCCATGCCCCTGTGGCTGCCTGTTCCACTCCTGCAATCCCTCACTGGCTTTCTCTTCCTTGGTCCTTCTGTTTCCTTCCTCCACTGTCCAGTTGCTTGCACTGTCTCCCTCTCTCTCTCTCTCTCTCCCTCTCTCTCTCTCTTGCCCCTAGTGCAAATGCTGTCCCTATGCTTGTGCCCTGTATTTATAGACTCAAGTCTGCTCTGTGCATCCGGATGTTGCTCCGCACTTGCACCATGGGTCGGAGGTTGAATATCACACTGTGCTGCATATTCATGGGCATGCCCTTTCCCTTGCACATGCATTAATTGGGGTTGTGCACTGGCGCACTGCGACTTGTGCTGCACGCTGGCTCCCACTGAATATAGCACCTTGGCACATTTCTGCAGTTGAGCCGGCGCATGGCGCAACTGCTTTGAATATCCTGCCCCTTTTGCATAGTTCACTGTCTTGGCCTGCCAGTATCATACTCTCATCTCATGGCTAAATCTTTTTAGCCACTCGTGGGTCAATTCTTAATCAACTTGTTGTTATATCAGCTTCCTGTATTTTCTGCTGTAATTATGGGCTTTCCAGATGTCTTTTCTTCTCTGCTGATCTTTGTCCTTATACTGCACTCCTTTTTCTTCTTCTTTGCAGTTTTTGTTGCTGGTTGTTCTTTATTTACTGGTGGCTCTACTACCCTCCTGAAGCTTCTCCTAACCTCATGATGGAGTCATATTAGGCTTGTTTTTTTCCTGTTGTGTTTGACTGAGGAGAACTTTGCTGTCAGAGCAAATAACAGCAGTCTAGAACTACAGCTCTTTTACTGATAAATCACTTCTATCTCAGCAGTGCCTGTCTGGATTAAGCAAACAGATACTTTATTAGAAGAAGGGGTCTCATTTAAGTAAAAAAAAGAAGAAGAAAGTCACTGTGTTTCTCTGAGGAAGGGGGCTGTATCATCTTAATTTATTGAGTCAAGAGCAGAGGCTGAAACTAATTGGTGGTGTGGCTTAGGAGCATAAGAGTACAAAAGCAGGTGTCTCCAATTACAGCTTCCTGCTATTTTGGACTAAGGACAACTTTGCTGTCAGAGCAAATAACAGCAGTCTAGAACTACAGCTCTTTTACTAATTTCCCTCCCTCCCACGCAAAGGCAGTTTTACTTTTATAGCCACTGGATTTGACTGACAACAGGAACTTCCTGTTTGGCAGTAGGAAGGGAAGGATCACTGAGGCACATTAGTTTCATCAACATTGAAGGAACCTAAAAAAATATATATCTTTCTCCACCCCCCCCCGCTACTGGAGTTCTGAATCCAAGCACAGAAGAAGGAGACTACTGAAGACTACAGGAAGTTCCTGTCCCAGAACAGGAAGGGTAAGAGTTGTAAGGGCACATAGGCAGTGGGAAAGTAAGTGTAAAAATACATAGAGGGAGCAGACAGTAAGCATACAAAGCAACAGGAGAGGGGACACAAAATAAGTCAAGATGGGAGTGGTGCAGTGCAATGGCTGTGGGGCAGCAGTGTTCCAGGAGATATTCTGGAGGCTGCGATGCTGCCCTGTTTGCAGGCACCTCTCTGGTCTGAGGGAGGAGGTTGCCCATCTCCAGGCTGACCTAGCTAGGATTCATGAAAATTCTTCCCCCACCAGGGACCACCAGGGCCACCAACACTACCTAACAGGTTGCCAAGAAAGAGGAGCGGTTGGACCAAGGTGGGCTCAGAGAGGGAGAGGGTGGTGGAACAGAGGTGCATCCCTCCAGTTGTACCTCTCCACAATTCATATGCTGTTCTGGTGAAGAGGGATTTCTCAATGGAGGCACCTACAGTGGAGACCAAGGAGGATGCTGGGAACCTCCACAAAGGAGACCCACAGGAGGGTGGCATGAGACTCCACAGGGGAAGGAAACAACTCCTGGTGGGGGACTCAATCATTGGGGGTAGAAGTGGGGGAGGAAGGAGATAGGGAGGTAAGATGTCAGCCTGGTGCCATGGCTCAGAGGGACAGGAAGCAAATCCTCAGGATCATGGGAGAGTTGCATGAGGGAGGGAGCTGGATGTCATTGTTCACCTAGGGACAAATGATCTGGCTGTGAATGGGATTAGAGTGGTGCAAGAGGAGTTTGTAGAGTTGGGGAAGGGCTTTAGACAAGAGGCATGTACAGTAACCTTCTCGGAGGTGCTCCCTATCTATGGTAAGGATGATGCTAGGGTATTCTGCACCATGGGATTCAATGAATTGTTGAAAAAGTGGTGTGGAGCTCAGGGTTTTGGCTTCACTGGGGACTGGGAAGCCACCTGGAAGGATTCAGGCCTATACTGGTGCTATGGTCTGCATCTGTCCGGGGGGAAACCAGGATCCTAGGTAAAAGGTTTAAATGCTTCATTGGCAAGCATTTAAACTAGCCAAGGGGGAGGCAGTGAAAAGGAGCAGGGAAATCCCAGCTTTCCCCCACAAAATACAGTAGTTAGTGAGGTAAACACCAAGGTAGAGAAGTCAGAAGGGAGCAGGACTTGGGTAAATGCAGAAAAAGACAGTAAGGACAGGGATGGGACTAAAAGGGGTAAGGCCATAAAAACATAATGAAGGTGATGAGTACCAGTGCTCACAGTCTGTGTAACAAGCTCCCTGAACTGGTGGTCTTGATGGAAGAGGGATGCCAGGATATTGCATCAGTCACTGAAACATGATAGACAGAGAACCATGACTCGGATATCAACATACCAGGATACACAATCTACAGGAGGGACAAGGAGGGTAAAAGAGGAGGAGGAGGAGAAGTTGCTCTCTATATAAGGGGAGGGATAAAAGCAACAGAACTAAAGAGTAAACAGGAAGCTGATGAGTCACTGTGGGCACCCTGGAAACAAGAAATGGCACCACAATCCACATAGGGGTTGTGTACAGACTCCCATCTCAGGGGGAGGAAATGTACAAGGAAATGATAGAAGCCATCCTTAGAATGGCAGAAAAGGGAGATATTGCTTATGGGGACCTGAATATGCCAGATGTTAACTGGAGCACCTTTGCTGCAGGCACATCCAAGAACAGGGTCATGCTTGATGCCCTACAGGGGGCATGTCTCAGAAAGCTAGTATCTTAGGAGGTAGCAATCTTAGACCTGGTACTTTCAAACTCAGTATCCTCTGCAGATTAAAGGACCAGATTATCCCTGAAGCCAGAGTTGCCATCGCAACTAGTGTCCTTCTCTCTAAGCTCACTTACGCGGCACCTGTTCTCCAAGGCGTTGCCTCTACGGAACTTGGCAGGCTCCAGACCCTATACAATAAGATTGTCTGATTTGCCACATTATCACACCCCAGGACCCACCACTGTGAGGCTCAATCTAAGCTCAGCTGGCCATCATTGGAAGCCCGTCTCATCTACCCAACACTATGCCTTACATTCAAGCTTCTGGGACCCACATCTCCCCCTAGTCTCAAAGGAATAGTTAGGGTAAAATCCAATCTGAGGTGTCTTCATTCCTCAGGTCAAAATCTCCTTGTGGTCTCTAAAACAAAGACCAAAGCTGGGTCCAGGTCCTTTGCTTTCTCAGCCCCTTCCTTCTGGAACAAACTCCTGCTGGAGGTACAGGAGGCAGGATCGGGCCCCTGCTTCCAGTCTAAGCTCAAAGCACACCTGCTTGACAGGAGCACTTGCCAATGCCTTAGGATCTGACCTGACAGCAGGGCCCCTCCCTCACAGGGAGGTGAGTAGTCTTCCCCCTCCCATCTACCCGTAATAAAAAAAAGTAATCTGTTTTTGCCCTTGTGGCTTTCACTGTTAGACAAAATGTAATTTACCCAATATGTACTGCTCTGTTTACCTGTATGTACTTTCTGCTTACCTGTATGTTACCAATATGTACTACTCTGTTTACCTGTATGTATTTTCTGCTTACATGTATGTTATATTTTACCCCAGGTCACCCCTGAAAAAGGGACCTCCGGGGCCCAGTGGGCCTACCCGGTCAACAAAATTAAATAAATAAATAAATGGGGAAGGAGAAAGGAACTCATATTTAGAAGTGGGAAGCCATCTGTGAATAAGAGACCACTAAACAGTGTGGTTCACAATAAACACAGCCATAGAATCAAGTCATACAAAAACAAGAGTATTGGACTTTAGGAAGGCTGATTTGGGAAAATGAGAGAGTGCCTCAGAAAAGCACTAGAAAACAGGCAAGAAGGAGAGGTGGAGTAACAATTGGGAATATTCAAAACAGCCATCACAGAGGCAACAAGCCTTTGTGTGAAGCAAATCAACAAAACAAAATGAAGGAAAAAAACACTATGGTTCTCAAAAGAGGTGGAAGGGAAGGTTAAGGAGAAAAAGATGGTATTCAGGAAATACAAGGAAATGCAGAAGGAGCAGGACAGAAAACTTTATCAGTTAATGCAGAAGGAGACAGGGAAGGCAGTCAGAATATCAAAGGCACAAACTGAGGAAAAGATAGCCAACTCTGTTAAGAAGGGGGTTAAAACCTTTTATAGGTACATTAGGGAGCAAAGAAAGACCAAGGGAAGGATACAAAGACTTAATAAAGGGGTGGAAATGTGGGCAGAGGGTGACAGTGAAAAAGCAAGAATACTGAATGAATATTTCTGCTCGGTGTTCACAATGGAAGAGGAGGGGGAGGTACCTAAACCAAACAAGAGAAACACTCTGAATAGGGGGATCAATACCAGTCCATTCACAGAAGAAAGGGTTTTGAAAGAACTCTTGAAACTGAGGGTGGACAAAGCAATGGGTCCTGATGGATTCACCAAGAATTCTAAAAGAACTAAAGGTAGAACTAGTAACACCACTGACTACTTTCTTTAACAAATCATGGGAGAACGGGGTGGTACCTGAGGACTGGAGGAGGGCAAATGTGATTCCACTTCACAAAAGTGGGAACAGGACTGAGGCAGGAAACCACAGACCAGTTAGTTTGACCTCATTGGTTGGAAAAATAATGGAATCACTTCTAAATAAAAGAATTATTGAGTACCTAGAGGCCAGAGGGGCACAGGACCCAAGCAGCATGGATTCAAGATGGGAAGGTCATGTCAGATGAACCTAATAGATTTCTTTGACTGGGTGACCAAAGTAGTAGACCAGGGAGGGGCTGTGGATATGGCCTACCTAGATTTTAGCAAGGCATTTGACACAGTCTCACACAAAAGATTAATATACAAGCTAGCCAGCCTTGGAGTGGATCCCAAGGTGGTAGCCTGGATGAAAAACTGGCTGGACAACAGGACACAAAGTGTAATAGTAAACAGAGTCCACAGTGCAGAAAGAAGGGTAACTAGTGGGGTACCACAGGGGTTGGTACTTGGTCCGGTCCTCTTTAATGTCTTTATAAGTGACATTGGAGAGCACCTGGAAGGAAAAGTATGTCTCTTTGCAGATGACGCAAAGATCTGCAATAGGGTTGATACACAAAGTGGGGTGGAAAGGATGACAAGGGACTTGGCAAGGTTGGAGGAATGGTCAGATATATGGCAGCTCAGATTCAATGCAAAGAAGTGCAAGGTAATGCATCTGGGAAACAAAAACCCAGGGGAGGAGTACACAATGGGGTTGAGTTAATAACAACAACAAAAATGGAAAGAGACCTAGGAGTAATTATATCAGATGACCTAAAGGTGGGCGAGCAATGTGAGAAGGCAGTAAGGAGGGCTGGGAGGATACTGGATGCATAGGGAGAAACATCAACAGCAGAAAACAAGAAGTTGTTATCCCTTTGTACAGACAGTTGGTAAAACCCAATCTGGAGTACTGCATACAATTCTGGAGACCCCATCTCTGCAAAGACATAGACAGAGTGGAGGCTGTTCAGAGGAGGGCAACCAAAATGATGCAGGATCTGCACCAGAAGACATACGAGGAAAGACTAAAACAGCTTAATATGCATACTCTTGAGGAAAGGGGGGGGGACATGATAGAAACTTTCAAGTATCTCAAGAGGGCAGCATCTTTCAGAAGAAGAGATGTGCAAGAACAAGGGGGCACAATTTGAAGATAGAGGGGGAACAGCTCACAGGTAATGTTAGAAAGTATTTTTTCACAGAGAGGTTTGTGGATGCATGGAGAAGCCTTCCTAAAGAGGTGGTAGAGTCAGGAACAGTGGGAGAATTCAAGAATGTATGGGACAGACATAAGGCAATTCTAGTGGGGGGTAAGCTGTTGATTAACTAGAATCTGCAGCTTATCCATCAGCTAGGGAAATGGCCAGACTAGATGGGCCAAGCAGTCATCGTCTGCCATCAAATTCAAATTCTATGTTTGTTTTGTTCATGATGCAGGATCTTGACTATGTTTTGGTCCAAGGATGTGAGTAGATGTGCCTGTAGCCCCTTGATTGTGGACCTATATCCATAATCAATCTCAAGGAGGCCCATGCCTCCCTCCAGCCAGGGGTAATGGTCAGATGTCTCCCAGGTACATCAACATGGAGAGGCACTGACCACATTGCAAAAACTGTTCAGGAAGCAGGAGAAAACATTGATGTCCTGGTACACATAGGGACTAATTATCTTGCTAGCTGGACAGTCGTGGAGACCAATGAACACCTGACTAGGCTGGGTGCCAAACAATCATCCATTTCATCTGACATCTCCTTCTCTGAGATTCTGCCAGTCTAGGAGAG
This sequence comes from Neoceratodus forsteri, assembly GCA_016271365.2. NCBI lineage: Eukaryota > Metazoa > Chordata > Ceratodontiformes > Ceratodontidae > Neoceratodus > Neoceratodus forsteri. The sequence continues at coordinate 471,561,631 of CM057457.1, read as the reverse complement.
GGGGGCAGATGGAAGGTCAGAGAAGGGAAGACAGGTTAGCTAAACATGTGGCTCAAGGGCTGGTGCCAGGAAAAATTACACAGATTTATAGGGAACTGGCAACAGTTTTGGGAGTGAAAGTTCTTTAAATTTGATGGATCGCATCTGACTAAGGAGGGAGTCAGTGCATTGGGCAGAAGTTTGACATATTTGCAGAATATTTAAACTAGCAAATGGGAAGGGGTGCAACACCTCATACGTCGAATGGGAAGAACACTCCTCCCCCCTCAGCTAGTGGTCAAACAGGAGTTCAGCATGTTTGCAGTTCACTTGCATCACCAGGTAAGGGAAAAGGTCCAGCTCCCCATACAACACACAGGGGAAATGCCAGACCTCACCCAACAAATAACACACCAAAATCTGGCCAATGGAAAATCATGTACACAAATTCTCAGCCTGGGAAACAAGATCCCAGACATGCAGGCAATAATGACAGAGGCTAAACTGGACATAGTAGCAATTAACGAGATGTGGCTTACCAGTAACCACACTTGGGAGACTTCAGTACCTGGCTATGTACTGTTCAGAAGAGACAGAGGTGCAAAAAGTGGGGTGGAGTGGCCCTTTATGTCAATGAAAACATCAAAGCTACAGAAATTCAGAATACACATAAGGAGCCAGAAGAACTGTGGGTCACCCTGGAAACAGGAAATGGGACAGCCATAAGAACTGGGGTTGTCTGCAGGCCCCCAGACCGGGAGGACATAGACACATTACTGTTAGAAGATATACAAAACATGACAGCTAAAGGGGAGGTTCTGATAATGGGAGACTTCAACATGTCAGATACAGATTGGTCAATACCAGCAGGAACATCTATCAGAACTAGACATATAGAGGATTCCTTGCAGGGGGAGGGCCTCAAACAACTGGTACAACAACCCACAAGAGACAGGGCTATACTAGAAATAGTACTGATTAACAGGGAAGGGATCACAGATCTCCAGGTAGAAGGTCACCTGGGGACAAGTGACCATCACGTGATATGGTTCAATTTGGCCACTACAACTAAATCATCCCATTCCAAGGCAAAAATATGGGACTTCAGAGGAGCAGACTTTGATAAGATGGCCAACAGAGTTAAGCTAGCCCTGGCAAAAGAAATACAGGTGAGGAGGTACAGGTAAAGTGGGAAAGCATTAAGGGTGCAATACCTGAAGCAACATCCCATTGTGTTAGAGAGAAAAGGAAGTGTAAAAGAAGAAGGAAACCACTTTGGTTGTCAAATACAGTAGCAGAAAAGGTCAGAGCCAAAAGGCTGGCCTTCAGGAAATATAAGGGAACACAGCAGGATGAAGATAGGGAGGCATACCAAACTTCCCTAAGGGAAGCATGGAAGGCAGTAAGGCAGACTCCCAAACTGAGTAAACACTAGCACAAACAGTAAAAAAAGGTGAAGACTTTGTATAGATACATTAGTGAAATGAAAAAGTCCAGAGGGGGTATTACTAAGATCAAATGAGATAAGGGGATGTGTGAGGAGGAGGACCATGTAAAGGTATGTATCCTAAATAGATACTTCTCAGCATTTACTGAAGAGAAGATAGGGCAGGGCACACAACTCAGCACCTTGGACACTGGGGTGGGGGTGAGCACTAGTCCCTTCACAAGAGAAAGGGTACTACAAATGCTCAATAAGCTCAGGGTGGACAAGGCAATGTGATCTGATGGCATACATCCCAAGGTACTAAAGGAGCTAAGGGTGGAACTAGTAGAGCCAATATCAGAACTGTTTAGTGAGTCTCTGAGCACAGGAGAGGTCCAAGAAGACTGGAGAAGGGCACATGTGATCCTGCTCCACAAGAGTGGTAGCAGGGAGAAGGCAGGGGACTACAGACATTAAGTCTTACCTCAGTAGTGGGCAAGATTATGGAGGCACTCCTTAAGGAAAGGATAGTGCAACACCTGGACTCCATAGGGGCACAGGATCCAAGACAGCATGGGTTTACAAAAGGAAGGCACTGTCAAACTAATCTCATAGATTTGTTTGACTGGGTAACCACAGTGGTGGACCAAGGGGGAGCAGTTGATGTTGCCTACCTTGACTTCAGCAAAGCTTTCGACACTGTTCCACATAGAAGATTGATTAATAAGCTGGGTAGGCTCAGGGTGGGTCTGAAGTTGGTCAACTGAGTGGCAAACTGGTTGACGGGCAGGAAACAGAAACTGGAGGTAAACTGGTATAGTCAGAAGAGATGCAAGTCACAAGTGGGGCACCTCAGAGATCAGTCCTGGGTCCAATCCTCTTCAATATCTTCATCAGTGACATTGCAGATGCACTGGAGAGTAAGGTTCGTCTGTTTGTAGATGACACCAAGATCTGCAACACAGTAGATGACCCAGATGGGGTGGGCAAAATGAGAAGAGATCTGGATAAGCTAGCAAAATGGTCAGAAGAGTGGCAACTGGGTTTTAATGCAAAGAAGTGCAAGCTCATGCAAATAGGGAAGAGAAACCGTGAAGTCACCTATAGGTTGGGAGGGGGGTTGCTGGCAATCACAAGGGACGAAAGAGATTTGGGCAGCATCATCGCTGATGACCTGAAATCATCCAAGCAGAACACTACAGCAGTAGGTTAGGCTAGGGGGATGTTGGGGTGTATTAGTAGGGGTATCAAAAGTCAGAAGAGGGAGGTAATAATCCCTCTTTACAAGACACTGGTTAGGTCCCATCTGGAGTACTGCGTGCAGTACTGGAGGCTGCACCTTCACAAGGGCATTAACAAAATTGAGGCAGTTCAGAGAAGGGCAACCAAAATGGTGCAGGGACTGCATCATAAAATATATGAGGGCAGATTAACAGAGCTCAATATGTATACCCTAGAGCAAAGGAGGGTGAGAGGTGATATGATCAAAACATTCAAACACCTTAAGGGCATTAGCAAGGTGAAAGAGTCTAACATGTTTCAATATGAGAACATGCATTTGTCAATGCCGAATGTTGATAGCGTTGGCCCGTTGAGGTCGCTCAGTGGCCCTGTGTCAGGTGCTCATTCTGTTTTTCCCCATGCTGCAGGGTGTTGTTTTGTATGGGGCTCTTGCCTGCATTGGCATATTTTTCTGCCGAGAAAGAAATCTGCAGCTGTCACGACAGAGCTGTGTTGAGGTGGGTCACCCCCTCTCTCACTCGCTCATTCTGTTTGTGCTGGTGCTGCAGGCTACCCCTTTTGTACTGGTCTCCACCTGTGTTGGTGGCTTTTTCTGCCCACAAAGAAATCTGCAGATGTCATGACACAGGTCCATTGAGCTAGCCACTCCCCTGCTCTCATTCGCTGGGTCCGTTTCTGCCGGCACTGCAGGCTGGCCATTTTACAGGGCTCCTGCCTGGGTTGCCGCCGTCTTTTTTCTGTCCACAAACAAATCTGCAGCAGTCATGATACAGGTCTGTTGAGCTCGCTCAGTTCCCCTCTCTCCCTCACTTGCTTGTTGTGTTTCTGCTGGTGGTGCAGGCTGTCCTTTTGTACTGGGCTTCTGCCTGCTTTTACATGTTTTCCTGCCCCCAAATAAATCTGCAGGTGTCCCGACAGAACTCCATTGAGGTTGCTGTCTGTGCCTATCTCACTCGATCATTCTGTTTCTCCTGGTGCTGCAGGCTGCTCTTTTGTACTGAGCTTCTGCCTGTATTGGCATGTTTTGCTGGCCCCAAACAAATCTGCAGATGTCCTGACAGAGGTCCATTGAGGTGGGTCACTCCCCCTCTCTCACTTGCTCATACTGTTTCTGCTGATGCTGCAGGCTGCCCTTTAATAGTGGACTCCTGCCTCTGCTGTTTTTTCTGCCCACAAAGAAATCTGCAGCAGTCCTGACACAGGTGCACTGAGGTAGGTCACTGGCCCTGTCTCAGTCGCTCATTCCGTTTGTGTAGGCGGTGCAGGCTGGCCTTTTGTACTGGGCTCCTGCCTGCATTTCTTCCTTTTTATGCCCACAAAGAGATCTGCAATAGTCACATTAAAGTTCTGTTGAGGTCGCTTACTCTGCCTGTCTGACTCACTCATTCTGTTTCTGCTGGGGCTGCAGGCTGCTGTTCTATAGTGGTCTCCTGCCTGTGTTGCTGCCTTTTTCTGCCCACAAAGAGATTAGCAGCAATCCTGACAGAGCTCCGTTGAGGTCGCTCACTCCTCCTGTCTCTCACTCATTCTGTTTCGGTCAGCGCTGCAGGCTATCCTTTTGTACTGGGCTCCTGCTTGCATTGCAGCCTTCTTCTGACCAGAAAGACATCTGCAGCAGTCATAATACAGCTCCGTTGAGCTCGCTCACCCACTCCCTCTCTCTCAGTGGTTGGTTCTGTTTCTCCCACCGCTGCAGGTAGCACCTTTGTACTGGGCCACTTCATGCATTTCTGCCTTTTTGTGGCACAAAGAAATCCACAGCAGTCTCAACAGAGCTCTGTTGAGCTCATGCACTCCCCTTCCCTCAGTCACTCATTCTGTGTCTCCTGCTGCTGCAGGCTGCCCTTTTGTACTGGGTTCCTGCCTACATTGTCGGCTTTGTCTGCCCACAAAGACATGTGCTGCAGTCCCGACACAGCTCCATTGAGGTCGTTCACTCTCACTGGCTCATTCTGTTTCTACCAGTGCTGCAGGCTGACCTTTTGTAGTGGGCTCCTACCTGCATTACCACCTTTTCCTGCCCAGAATGGAATTCGCAGCAATCATGATAGACCTCCGTGGAGGTTGCTCACTCCCCGTGTCACTCGCTTATTCCATTTCTGCCAGTGCTGCAGACTGCCCTTTTGTACTGGGCTGCTGCCTGTGTTGGCAGCTTTTCCTGCCCACAAAGAAACTGCAGGTGTCCTGACAGAGCTCTGCTGAGGTTGATCACTCCCCATCTCACTCGCTCATTCTATTTCTCCTGGCACTGCAGAGCTGCCCTTTCTACTGGGCTTCTGCCTCTGTTGGCATTTTTTTGCTCACAAAGAAATGTGCAGCAGTCCTGACAGAGTCTGTTGGCCTCACTCAATCACCCTGTCTCATGCACTTGTTCTGTTTCTGCTGGTGCTGCAGTCTGCCCTTCTATACTGGGCTCCTGCCTGTGTTGCCACCTTTTGTGCCCACAAAGAAATCTGCAGCAGTCACAATACAGTTCTGTTGCACTCGCTCACTCACTCACTCACCCTCTGTCATTCGTTCATTCCGTTTCTTCCTCTGCTGCAGGCTGCCCTTTTGTACAGGGCCCGTGTACACTGTTACCTTTTTGTGCCCACAGAGAAATCTGCAGGACTCCCAAAAGAGCTGCATTGGGCTGACTCACTACCCCTCCCTCACTCGCTCATCTGTGTCTCCCACTGCTGCAGGCTGCCCTTTTGTACTGGGTTTTTGCCTGTGTTGGGGACTTTTTCTGCCCACAAAGACATCTGCAGCAGTCATGACACAGCTCCGCTGAGGTTGCTTACTCCCTCTCTCTCACTCGCTTGTCGCGTCTCTGGTAGCGCTGTAGGTTGGCCTTTTGTACTGGGCTTCTGCCTGCATTGCCACCTTTTCCTACCCACAAAGAAATGTGCAACTGTCCTGACAGAGCTCCATTGAGGTTGCTCACCCCCCTGTCTCACTCACTCATTCAGTTTCTTCTGGCGCTGCAGGCTGACTTTTTGTACTGGGCTCCTGCCTCTGTTGGCCTCTTTGTCTGCCCACAAAGAAATCTGCAGCAGTCCCGACAGAGCTCTGTTGGTCTCACTCACTTCCCCTGTCTCACTTGCTCATTCCATTTGTGCTGGTGCTGTACGCTGCCCTTCTGTACTGGGATCCTGCCTGCGTTGCTGCCCTTTTCTGACCACAAACAAATCTGCAGCAGTCGTGATACAGCTCCGTTGAGCTTGCCTCCCCTCCCTCACTCGCTGTTCATGTTTCTCCCACCACTGTAGGCTGCCCTTTTGTACTCAGCCCCTGCATGCATTGCTGCATTTTCCTGCCCACTAAGAAATCTGCAGCAATCCCAACAGAGCTCTATTGAGCTCACTCACTCCCCCTCCCTCACTCACTCGTTCTGTGTCTCCTGGTGCTGCAGGGTGCCCTTTTATACTGGGTTCCCTCCTGTACTGTCACCTTTTCCTGCCCACAAATAAATCCACAGCAGTCTTGATACAGCTCAGTTCAGCTCGGTCACTCTCCCCCTCTCAGCTGATCCTAATCTGTCCCAATCACTGATTTCCGACAGCAACTGCCATATTCTGTGGCAGAAGCGTGGAAACACATTTCGGCCAGGATGTGAAAAATGACATCTGTACTGTTCATAAGGCGGTGTGAACAAATGCCAGTGTTGAAAATTTGGCGTGAAAATATTAATTTGAAAACTTACAAGCCAGGATGTGAAAAATGACACCTACACTGTTCATAAGGAGGATTGGCAAAATGGCAATGTTGAAAGTCTGGAGTGAAAATATTACAGCGTTTGCGAAGATTACAAGCATCGTGGAACCCTCATAATGCACTTCCATAAACACTCATTTTGTGGACTTTGCCTGCAAATTTCCAACATAGGCATTTTTGGACCTCTGCTAATGAACAGTGCCACTGTAATTTTCACTATGTGTCCCGAACACGGATTTCCCACAGCGACCACGGGTATTGTGCGCCTTCAGCCAGGATGTGAAAAATGACAGCTGTACTGTTCATAATGAGGTGCAGAAGAATGCTAATGTAAAAATCTGAAATGAAAATATTGACTGATGCATTGAAGTTACGGCGTCGTGCAAACTACTGCGCACCCTCGTAGCACAGTCATTTTAAGGGTATCATCACCAAATTTTTAACGTAGGCATTTTAGGACCTCTGCTCATGAATAGTGCCACTGTCAGTTTCTTAATCTGTGTGGAACACTGATTTCCCACATTGACTGCGCAATTCGCGCCGGAAGTGCAAAAACACATTTCAGCCAGGGTGTGAAAAATGACAGTGTACTGCTCACAAGGAGGTCTGAAAAAGTGCCAATGTTGAAAATCTGGGTTGAAAATATTACAAATTCGCAAAGTTATGAGAATGTGTAGCAACTGCACAATGCAAACTCATAAAACAGTCATTTTTTTGGATTTTTCACACCAAATTTGCAACGTAGGCTTATTGAGAGCCCACCTCATGAACACTGGCACTGTCATTTCATTAATCAGTCCTGGAAGGTGATTCCACGCAGCGACCACAAAATCACCTTTCGGGGCTGATTAACACCATGATAGTGATAGAATTCATGAGGAGGGTCCCAAATCCCTGTGTTGAAAATTTGGTGGCAAAGTTCCAAAAAATGCCTGAGATATGCATCAAAATTGAAAAAAAACCTATTTATTACATTATACAGCTTACCAGCATTTCCTCAGTTCACAGTCAGCTTTGAAGAGTGCAGACGTGTTCCCGGTCCACCGAAGATCACGCCACAGACTCCTGAGGTAAGTATGGGGTGAGGGGTTGTGGGGAGGCAGGGTGTGCAGTGGGTGGGTGAGTGCGGGTTGTGGGAGGGGGCCAAAGACAGCGATGGACCATTTCCTTCATTACAGATAAATAAAAAAAAAGACATTGCAGGACTTTTTTATTTACAGGGCAATGTGACACACTGAGGTGGGCTCCCAGCCTGCCAACTGAATCTTTTGAGGGGCGCTGTAGCTGATGGGATTGGGCACCCCTGCTGGCACACAATGGTACATTATGCCGACGGGGATTGGGCACCCCGTCAGCACACAACAACAGGGAGGGTAGATTATACTGATGAGGATTGGGCACCCCCATCGGACACACAACAAAGGGGGGCATTATGCCGACAGGGATTGGGCACCCGTCGACAGACAAGAAAAGTGGGGGGTTACATACTGCCTGATGGGGAGTGGGCTCCCCATCAGCAACATACTTCTGGGGCACTGCAGCTGACTGGAATAGGGGCCCATCAGCAAACAAACATGTGGGGGCACATGGTGCCAGGGGGATCAGGCAACCCCTCGGCAGGGGGGTTAATATTGTTTGTGAACAGATGGCAAGCTGACGCCATGTTCATAAACAATATCAGGGCTGCAAAGCCCTGCCCTGCAATGACGGGTCGCTACCTCATTGCAGTGAATGGCTGACTCTGCAATGACGAGGTGGCCCCTGATAGCAGTGGCTATTTTTTCACAAGTTGGTGGCATGCTGGCTGAACTAGTGTCAGCAGCAGCATGCCACAGCATTGACTGAAGTGGGCAAAGCCTTTACAGGCTGTGGAGGCATTGGCCACAACAGTGCTGTGCCTCCACACCATGCCTCTCAGAAAGATGTCGTAATATGTTTCTTGTGCATGCACGCAATCAACATGAAAACAGCAGAACAAGAGGACACAGCATGAAATTAGAGGAAGGCAGATTAAGGGTAATGTGAGGAAGTTCTTCTTCACAGAAAGGGTGGTGGATGCATGGAACAGTCTACCTCAGGAAGTGGTGGATATTAATACAGTGCAGGGCTTCAAACAGGCATGGGATAGGTATAAGGGAGCAATACAGATGAATATGAATATATAGGTCATTGACAGAGCAAAGGCCGATGACACATTTATAAGGCTGAAAAAGAAATGGGCAGACTGGATGGGCCTAGCGGTCCTTATCTGCCATCAACTTCTATGTTTCAGTAGACCTCAGGATATGTAATCCAGACCTCAAGGTATGTAACCTTAGCATGAACTGTTTCTAGTAAGTAAGTATTAACTAGTAAGCATGGACTAGTTTTCTTGTTTTTATATCAAGCTGGTTCAGCACTTTCTGTGGCCAGTCAATCACACTGATGCTGCATGATACCACAGGAAGGGTGGGTTGATTTATAGCTTGCACTTAGTTTAATGTTGTTAAAGCAGTTTTCAGTACAAGCGTCAGTCTTCAGAAATGTACCTTGCTGATTTTTGCTCTCATTTGTTCAGGCTGTAGCACTGCTCCTTCATCTATTCCCAGATATTTATACACTCCTGCTTGCTTGAGTTCTTTTGTGTCACAACTACTTTCAGGTTGGTTTCTTTATGAGTTAACTTTCCTGCTATAAATGTTGCTTTGTCACATTTATCTAAGCTAAATGTTATCCATATATCACTGGAGAAGGTCTTGAAAATTTGTACTTGTATGTTCAAATGAAATTTAGTGTAAGTTTATTGTAGGAAAACTCTGTTGAACAGGCTCATTCATAGGGATGTCATGCACAAATAACAATTTAAAAAAAAGGCAAAACACATCAAGTTGAAGGGATAACAATATTCAATTTGAGGTCCAGAAAACATAACATCAGTTTATAGGAATACAACTACAAAAAAATTGAATGGGTAAAATCCATAAACAATATATATATGAGCCGAAATATTCAGAATTGTGCCAAAGGCCGGTGCAAGTCTGGCACAGTGCAAGTCAAATGAGCCATGGCAAATCGGGTGCCATCTTCAGAAACTGCACCACCAGAAATGTGCTAACACAAGCCTGCTGAATATGGTAAAATGCAGACTAGTAGATTTTAATGTGATTTTAGTGTTTTTAACTATTTTGGCACTTCAAAACCTTAGTTAGTCCCTTCAACAGCTTTGTGGACTGCAAATAGCAACTTTAGTAAATTTTGCACAAAGAGGGGTTCTCGGGCTACTTCTGGTGTGTACACTATTAAAACAGCCACTCCGGCGAGCAGAGCGAGCCGAGTGGAGCGCGAGTCACGTGTGGAGATGTGCACAGAGACACACGTGTCGTGAGCCTGCTGTGTCCGCTGGGGACACTGGGAACCACTGGGGGACAAACTATTGAGGCACAGTAAATGTGAAATTGGTAAGTGGGCTCAAATTTAACAGTTAAAAGGTCTTAAATACCTAAACACAAAAACAAATTGGCCTATACAAGGCAAAAAAAATTGAAAGGCAAAAAACATGCCAGGAATGCCTTATACACATGGAGGATGGCTCTAACACAGAGTTTACATGTGATAAATATACTATAAATTCTGAATTACAAAAGAAAGTACTTGAACTTGAGGCCAGAATACAAACATATAAAAGACATATCTAAACTAGAAGAATATATTGATGAGGCTGTATGTGATGTTAGCAGTAGACAAACATTGAGTCTGAATAATTTAGTTCACCTAGCTAGTACAAATGATAAAAATGAGACAAGTGGAGTATCTCAGTCAATTATCACAGTAGATGTACTAAACAGATTTGAGTGCCTTGCTATGGATGATTCTGAAAACACTAGTAACAGTTTACCAAGTAAACTTCAAACATCTAAAAATATAGAATGTGTACAGGTACCAAACGAGGTATTAGACAGCAACTTTAATCTGGATAACTCCACCTACCTTGCTGGAGAAAAAACATCTAGCAAAAATAAACCGATAGAAAGGGATATCTTGATAATAGGGGACTCAATTATCAAGGGTATGGATATCTATATATGTTATAACTGAAATGAACATACTACAGTTAGCTCCTTACCTGGAGTTAAACTACATGATATAGTTGGTATGCTCCAAGGTCTATTTGAAAACACAGTTACCCCTCTAGTCATTTTACATGTGGGGACTAATGACGTAGGTAAAACTAACTGGAACTCCATGCAAAGGGACTACAAGTTCATTGTCGATACAGTAAGGAATTATCCTGGGGAAATTATTATTTCTGGAATAACCCCAATGCAGGGAAATAAATCATTTAGAAACAAACAGATATCAATATGTAACCCCCTCACCCCTGCCTTTTCTATGGAAATGACAGATGGCATGCTGTTGGCGTGGGCAGCAATACCTGGTGAGGGTAACATATCTACGGGTTCGGGGAAGGATGAGGTCACCTGGCACAAGAGACCTAGGTTTGGCTACTCTGCACAGGGGCACCCAAGTAAATCCAACTACAGGAAGCAATAACTGTAATGTCCAGAACCAGAACTGGGATTTTTCAGTGTGGCTTTATTTATACTAGATGACACATAACAAAGCATTGCATGGTCCCCCAAACAGCTACATTACTGTATGCGCAGATTAGAGGTTAAAACACAGCGGTCCATTTGAAGAATGAACACATTACTACAGTTGTCTGGCTTTGGACCCAACAGGCACTCAGCCCAGACTTTGCATGCACATTGGATACATAGCCCGACTGGCCCGGCACCCCTGCCAGCCACTCGACTGACGGTTCACTAGAAGAATGAACCCATTACTACAGTTGTCTGGCTTTGGACCCACCAGGCACTCAGCCCGGACTTTGCATGCGCATTGGATACATAGCCCGACTGGCCTGGCACCCCTGCCGGCCACTCGACTGATGGTCCACTTGATGAATGAACCCAAACTTTAATTGGAAAGACATCCCATCAAACAAGAAGACTCCCAAACTGTGGCTCCCCACACCACTTGAAGTCTGCAACTCCTAGAGAGATTTGTTTTCGTACTTCCAATAGAACTCCCATCAAACAAGGAGTGATTTTCCCAACCTGTGGCTCCCCACACCACTTAGAGTCTGCGACTCCTAGAGAGATTTCCAAGTTGACCCACATCTGGGTACCCACCTCATCACTGGCCAAGTGCATGAGGCAAGTAGCAAAAACATAGAAGAAATCCATAGAGGTGGACCTGGTTACTAAAGATGGGGTGTTTTCCCACCTCCAGCTCCCACAGCCCATACCCGGCCATTTCTCTGGACACACAGAAAACGTTAGGACTGTAAAATGTAGATTGAATGGTGGATAACCTGAAGCACCCCCTCTACAGCGAACTTAAAATCCATTTTAACTTTAAACTGTTAGACTGCTCTATTAGTTCATCCTAGTAGACATAGTCCTCCCAAATAGCAGTCTACATTACTTCCCAACTGAAGAAAACAATATGTTTGCCCCTTCAAATGGAGCCAAACATTCACCCATTTGTTGCAGGTGCCCCACAGGCAAAGTAACACTTTCTTTGCTGTTATACAAGAACAGACTAAAACAAAATCCAGACAGCTTCCATCCATAGTGGGTAAAGGGGGATTGCCCCTGGAATTCACAGAGAACTTTTCCTCCCCCCCCGAGGGAAGGGGTACTGAGACCGGGGGAGCGGTCTGCACCACTTTAAAAAAGATAAAACACAGGAACACTTCCTTTTTCTTAGTGAGAGATCAGACAGCAGACTGATGCTTCCTTCTTGCTTAAGGACAAACGGAAAACTGACTTTGAATTTTCCAAAGTTCTAAACTCACTTCCAGAACTGGAGATTCCAAAGTGGCTCATGCAGCTGCGACAGTTCTATAGTGATGTCATCTCTCAAGTCTCAGCTGTGACTGAGGACAGAGTGAGACACTGTGAAACCCATTTAACTGGAGTTTCACAAGCTGCCTACCCTGCCTACCACTAGGTCTTACTGGGATTCTAGTAACCACGGGTAACAAAGGGGTTACAAATAATTAATAGTAAACTTAGACAATACTGTGTGCAGGAAGGGACTGGTTTTATGGATAATGGAAATACATTCAGTAGAGCTCCTTAATACAGAAATGATGGTGTCCATCTAAACTATGCTGGAGTCAGGATTTTGGGAAAAAAGGTTCAGGAGGTTGTTAATTTCCATTTAAACTGGATAGGAAGGGGGGTACGGAAAACAAAAACTTAAACGAAACCCCATCTACCTCTATAGATATTTTGGGGTGGAATGCTATTCTGATTAATGCACGAAGCTTACAAAATAAATATGATGAGCTTAAAATAATCCTACACAGTAATAAAGTACATATAGCCTTGGTCACTGAAACATGGTGGGATGAAAATGATGAATGGGACAAGGAAATTGAGGGGTATAAACTCTTTTCTTACTGTAGAAAGTATAGAAAAAGGGGAGGACTGGCAATTTACATTCACAATGATATTGTCTCAGAAGAACTAAAATGGGATGTAGGCCAAATGGAACTCCTTTGGGTTCAATTATGACCGACTAATAGACCCAAAATCATATTAGGGCTACTTTAGAGGCCCCCATCTATGTCACGTGATGATGACAGGACTTTATTGAATATTTTTGAGAAATTGGACCCTAATACAAGATTATTGATAACTGGTGATTTTAACTTATCCAATATTGATTGGGTAAAAGGTACGGGCACTTGTCCCCTTGAGAGGCAGTATATAGACACAATGGATCACAGGGGTCTTAACCAGATGGTCCAAGAGAGTACAAGGGGCAATAATATTCTCCACCTAATTTTTACCAATATGGGGGGCATAGTTAACTCTGTGGTAATTGGTGCCCCATTAGGTAACAGTGACCACAATACAGTATCATTTAATATTAAGGAAACCGTAATTAGGAAACCCACGGGAGCTACTATAAAGCTAAACATGGGGAAAGCTGATTTCCATGAAATGAAAATTAAATTGGACAGCTGGGACTGGAGTTCTGAATTTGACAATAAACCCATACAAAGCATGTGGATTCTCTTAAAGCTAAAATGGAGGAACTAACTACTGAATTTGTCCCTGTAATAACTAAATACCATAAGACAGATCTATAAGACCTGCCTGGGTCACCACAAAAATTAAAAAGTTAATAAATAAGAAAAACAGACTATTTAAGAAGCTAAACGTTTTCAAAATGGTTAAATTATACACAGAGTATAAGGAACGTTTTAAAAAAGTTAAAATAATATTAGGAAAGCTAAAACCTTATATGAGTACAATCTTGCCAAGAAAGTACAGGACAATAAAAAAGCCTTCTTTTCTTATATAAATAACTGGAGGAAGACTTCAAACAGTATAGGTCCCTTCCCTACTGAAGATGGATCCCCAGCTTCTAACCAACAAATAGCCAATATTCAAAACAAATATTTCTGTTCAGTTTATAATTCTAATGAAAATGATTCATATAACACAAAGATGCCTCTTGAGCAAGAGATGATTAGTTTGAACCCAGATAATATATTCAAACAGTTAGTTGGACTTAACCCAAATAAATCCCCTGGCCCCGATGGTTTGTATCCTAAAATCCTAAAGGAATTGGCTAGAGAACTGGCCTATCCTTTGACACACAGATTTCAAACATCTATAAATAGTGGTTCTGTCCCTTATGACTGGAAGTTAGTAAACAGTGTACCCATCTTAAAAAAAGGACCTATTACCCAACCAGAAAATTTTAGGCCCATAAGTTTGACATCAATACTGGGAAAACTCACGGAGAGCATAATTAAAGATATTCTAAAAAAACATCTGGCTGGACAGGACATGAAGGATCCTATACAACATGGGTTTGAAAAAAACAGATCATGCCAGACTAATCTACTGTCCTTTTATGAAAAGGTAAATAAAGAACTGGACATTGGGAACCCTGTGGGTGTGGTCTTTCTCGATTTTGCTAAGGCCTTTGACAAATTGCCACATAAGGAATTATTGCTAGTGTTGGAAAATGTTAACTTGCCCAATAACATATGCAGATGGATTTCTGATTGGCTAGGAGATAGAAGACAGAGGGTGGTCATAAATGATGAATACTCTGACTGGGCCTCAGTGACCAGTGGAGTGCCTCAGGGATCGATGTTGGGCCCCAGTTTGTTTAATATATATATTTCTTCTTTAAAGATTAGTAACAATAATATATGGATGCAAAAGTTTGCCGACGATTGCAGATTGGGTGTGGTTACAAATAAAGACGAACATATATTAGCATTGCAGTACACATTGGACTCAATACATGAATGGACAAACTGTAATAAGCCAGGACTAAACAAAACCAAATGTAAAGTTATGCATATGGGGAGAAACAACAATGAAGCAACTTACCAAATAGATAACATCACATTAGGGGTTGTTACTGAGGAAAAAGACCTGGGAATTACAGTTACAAAAGACCTGAAATTCAGAGTGCACTGTAGAAACTAGCTCAAAAAGCTAACCAGATTCTAAACTGCATATTTAAGCACATAGTGAATAGAGATAGGAATGTGTTGATGCCTCTGTACGTCGCATTGGTCAGGCCACACCTGGAGTTTTGTGCAAGGGTTTGGTCACCCTGTAATAAGGAGGACATGTTAAATATTGAGGGAGTCCAGAGAAGACTTACCAAACAAATAAAAGGATTCAAAAATAAAAGATATTACAATAGATTGGTTAGTCTTAATCTTTATTCACTGCATTATCGTAGAATAAGGAGAGATCTATGTTTTCTATATAAGAGTATGGAAGATGACAAGTTACTAAAAGAACTGCGGTTCACATATAAACTTGGGAGAACTAGTTCAAGGAAACATGATAAACAATTGCACCAACAAACTTGGCAACATAACATTTGGAAATATTGGTATAGTTTAAGAGTTGTGGGAACCTGGAATAACTTACCAATGAAAATTGTTAATAGTACAACTATGAACAAATTCAAATATGGGATTGATCTATTTTTTGGAGATAATAAATTCTTATGTCAATAATAATTGGAAGGCGAGCCTTACAGGATGGAATTTCTATCCTCGGCTTGAATAAACCTATGAAACCTATGGTGCAAGCACAGATTTGCTGGTGCAACTATGGAAGCAAAGAGCAACCCTGTGCACAAACATAGGGGGCAGTGCAAATGCAAGAGGCCCAAGGACACAGCCAAGGAAGCACAGTGAGAATGGTCACAGGACCCCACCAACAGGGCACAGTAGTGCACACACAGGCACAGAGCAGGAGGGAACAATGGGTAACTCATCACGGAGCACAGCCACCAACAGAAGCGCTGTGCACTGCACCAACCATAGCCGGTCCATAGGCGTGCAACAGGAGCATACACCGGAACATCACTCCAGAACACAAAGGTGTGCCAGCCATCAGGTGACAGATGTGGACAATGTGAGCCCACCAATGGTGCCCCCTGCAGGCCAGCCACCAGCTGGCCACGGCCAATGCTACCCCCATGTTCCTGGACCCAAACACACTCATGCCACACACACCCACAGGCAACACTGACACCAGGCAGTGAAAGAGGCAAGACTCAGGCAGGTGGCCAGACCCCACAAGACTGGGAGCACAACAGTGGATGCAGACATCCAAACCCCAGCAGGCAGAGAAGTCTAGCATGACAACTAGGTCTGTTCACAACCCCCATGCCCCCACTTGCCTGCCCACTCCTGACCACAGCTCCACGGTGACCATGAAGACACACAACACACCCACTAAACCTAGGAGATAGCCCCCACCACAACATGATACACCACTGCACACAGCAGGGAGCCACAGCCACCCCACACATGCCCTCCTGCACCAACACCATGGCCCAACACTCGACCACTGCAGCATGGCTCCATTTGCCACCTACAAAGCAGACATGGACACAGGCATGAAGTAAAATAAATGCTTTATACCAGTTAAACACAGTAGAATATACAAAGTAATGGGTCAGGGATAGGGGAGGTAGAATGTAGGATGGGGACAGGTAACAGGGGCTGTACAATATGATGGGGGACTGCAGGGGAATAGGAATAGCAAGGGGAATGGGGGCAATATACAGATATTGACTAATGCTGCCCATGTCTGGATGGCCCTCTGCTCCCTCATCATGGCTGTCGTCACGCTCTGGATTGATTGCTTGAGCACCAGGATCCTCTGCAGGACCACCAAGATCTGGCACTGTGTCCTTGCCTGCGCCCTGGGGGCACTCCTCGCTGCTGTTTGTCTGACCCCCAGAGGATGGGACAAGACAGAAAATTAGTTAAATGCCCCAAGAACCCCCGCCCACCCACAGCACACCATGGACAATGGGCACACAACCCTGGAGAGAACAGAATGGACCCTCACATGGAGGCAATGTCAGCCATCCACATGGCACACCACGGTGGTGCAGAGAGGTAGACGGTGCAGTGCAGCATCCACAGGACTGCATGGTGAAGGTCAAATGGCACACAGCAACAGCAACACCACAGCACAAATGGTAGAAGCCATGAGCATGCCCTCCCCACCAACAGTTGGCACACGGTGGCCAAGGGATGGGCCACAGTGGCATGCACATGGATTGTGTGACACACACAGCTGTCCAGGCTCATGGCAGTGGTGGCCATGGCCGTACCCCATCCCCACTGCTATCCCACAGTGACACTGATAACGAATGTGACAATTCTTACCTGCTCACATGCTGTGCAGCATGTGCCACCTGCTGACCATAAGTGTGCACCACCCTCACCCATCTACTGTCCCCTGGCCCTGTAGAGGGAATGAAGAGAGGTGGACATCAGTACACAGTCATGCATGTGGAGCCCCAACCACCACACAGCCCACTGTGTGCTGGGCATGTCCCTGTTATTCCTGAGGCCCACACACCAGCATGGCTGCAACGTGCATCAGCCAAGTGAGATGCGCAGTGCCTGCCAGAATACGAAGTACTCTGCTGCGGGCCATGCCATATAGCCATGCCAAAACTACAGTACTGCACCTGGGCATACAAAGCAACATGTGCACACCTGCCTGGCTCTGGTGTGATATCAGTGCCCTCTTTGAGGCCTATATGGACAGGGATGACCTTCTCCAGTTGTGCCACGTGCACAATGCAGGAGTGGTGGTGGGCTGGGAGAGGTGGTCGATATGTGAACAACCACAGATGGCATCCATTGCACTCACAGGAATGCAAAAGAAGGTTGGCATGGACAAGAGATGCATTAAAGCTAAGGTTGTGGCCATACAGGCATCCAGCATGGTGACTGGTGGTGGGCCAGCAACAGTGCCACTGCTGATTCTACAGAGTAGCTTGTGGCATCCACCATCAGCTGCATGGTGGTGGAGGGAGTGCCTGGTGGTGGTTTCCAGGCTCGTGGCAGCTCCTCACTGCATGGTGAGTATGACCAGCTGCTAGGCATGCCATGTGAGGGTGTGACATGCAGGTGTGCCTGACGCCATGCCCACAGCCACATGCATGTGTGGACATGGACACACAGTGCAGCACAGTGGCAGGTGGCAATGGTGGCATGCCAGGGGGCCATGGGTGATGCTTCACTATTAACCCTTTGTGTTTGTCTTGGAGCACCAGCACACCTCCGTGCAGAGGACCAGGTGGAGGCGGCCCGTGGACACGGCTGCCCAACCTTCAACATCCATGGGCACCCAGAGCTGGGACAGGCCATGTCTTGGTGTTGTTGGGCATGCAGATGTGCTTTACATGGGGTGGGATGACCCCATGACTGGGTTCCTGCATGGTGACAGCCTAGAGGTGCTGTATACAGAGACTCAGCTTGGTGGTGCAGCATGCATGTGGTGGTATGCATGTGTGTTGTGCAGCATGCCCCCTGTGTGTGTGAACCATGCTGTTGGACATGTGCCATGGATGCGATGAGGGCAGCTCAGTGCCAGTCATGCCTGTGCACCAGTGTCATGCTTCTGATCCATGCCATGTTCTTCACCACGTGTGTGTTTGTGTGGGTGTGTCATTGTGTGCATGCCATTGCTGCATGTGTATGTGTGTGCACATACGTGTGCCAGTGGATCCACCACGTGTATTGTACACCCCCATTCTCTGCATGCATACCACAGTGCAAATCCCTGCCACTGTGTTGTGTGCACTAGTCTGTGTGGCCCATGCTTGTATGTTGGTGCCCTCACCTGCATAGTCCACAATGCTCCCTTGTGATGGTGTCACGGTCTCACTTCATCTCCTGCACCACTCATGGGTCCCTCCTTCCAAGGAGCAGCTAACTACTGCCCTCCAGCCCTTCACCACCATCATCCCCACTACTGTCGCCCTCATCAGCCTCGACAACTATTCCACGGTCAATGGCCATGTTGTGCAGGATGCAGCAGGCCAGGAATATGCCACAGCCTTTTGAGGGGCTGTACTGTAGGGCACCACCTGACCTGTCTAGGCAACAGAATCACATCTTTAGCATGCCAAAGTCACACTGATGGTATTGCATGTGCTGGCATGTGCCTCGTTGTATCTTTCCTCCATGGCGGATGACAGTTACTGGTAGGGGTGAGCAGCCATGGCCTCAGGGGTATGCACTGTTGCCTATGTGGAAGAAGATATGGTTATCCTGCGCTGTGCTGCCACCTGCTCCTCTCAGCCACCACACACCTCAACACCCACCCCAACCACCTCCCCACCCCCAGGGCTGTGGCTCTCAGCAACCCTGGCGCATGTCTTACTCACTGATAAGGTAGCCTGTGGGGATGTCACCCCACTCAGACCTATAGCAAAGTGCAGAACTGTGCCATATAAAGGCATCATGTGCACTCCTGGGGTGTATGGCACAGACACTGATGATGTGCCCAGTGGCATTGCACGCCACCTGGCAGTTTATGGATGGGTATCCCTTGCAGTTGATTTAGACCAGGCCCTCTGGGCCAGGTGGTGTGCGGATGCCAATGTAAGTGCAGTCTATAGCCCCAGTCATGCCTGGCATGCATGCACCCATCAGAACTCCTGCATGTTTGCTGTATGCTCTGCCTGTGTGCTGGTGAAATGTATGTACTCCGAAGCATGTGGCAGCAGAGCATTGAGGAGCTGGATGAGGAGACAGGATGTAGCCAACTGGGTGATGCCCGTGGTATTCTCCATTGGTCTTTGGAAGTACCCGTGGTGAACAAGCACATCACAGCAGTCACCTTGATCTCCATTGACATAATTTAACTACATCTGCTGGGTGCCTGCATCTCATCACTGCACAGCTCACAGAGCTGCCTCAGAACTGCCTTGTTCAGGTGGTACTGGTCCACTATCTCAGTGTCGCTGTAGTTCTCATACATGATCCTGGCACTGTACCACCTGTGTCAGGCATACCACTGCCAGGCCCTTCATCAGCCATGCTGGCATTCCTCCTGCCTCCTCACATCCCTCATTACTGCATCCATTATAAATGGGCCACTATCCATCACTTAGTCACTGGGTGCCTCCCTGGGTGCTTATGACACTCTGTCAGTCTGTCCGTCTGTCTGTGTGTCTCTCTCTCTCTCCATCTCTGTCTGTCTCTCTCACACACGCTCTCATTCCTCTCTCTCTGGGCACAATTTTGCACATCTGCTGTCTGTGTATTTAAGCCTGTTTTATAGGCTCAAGTCTACCTGGTGCAACTTGGGGTTTACTCCAGACTTGTGCCATGCTTTATGGCTGAATATGCCATTGCATCACTTATTCATGGGAATGCCCCCTGCACTTGTGCTGCATACATTACAGTTGTGCTTTGTCACAAAGGTTTGTGCTCACCACTGCTCCTTTGAATATCGCACAGTGGTGCATCTTTGTTCTTGCAGTGGTGCTACTCAGTTGCGTCATGTACAAGTGCTCTGAATATCTCAGCCATGGTGTACAGATATAATGGATAAAAACATACAAAAATAGTATTTTCAGACAATAAGAACTTGGCATGATACAAACATAGAGATCACAGAGAAATAAGTGCATAGGGACGCAGTAGCTAGGATATGGGGAGAAGGAGGGAAGGAGTAGGTAAGAATAAAGGGCTAATAAGAAAGAGGGCAGGATGTATTGGGGGGGAGATGAGTGTGAGCCAGAAAAGGTAAGGTAAGGTAAGGTTATGTGTGATGCAGGGAGGACAGATACAGAGTGGGGTAGAAAAATGGAGGAGAGTGGGCTGAAAATTGAAGGGAAGAGGGTCTGGAGTGGGTGGGGGTTGATATGAAGGGGCAACAAAGTTTAAGGGAAGGGATGGGCAGGGTATGGGGTGTGAGGGTAGGAACTGGGGTCAGGTTGTGGCAGAAGAGCATGAGTTAGGATACTACTAATGGCTGTTACAAATAACTTTAAATTTGCTAGCCATTAGGACTTTCTAAAAGTTAATCATGACAAAACTGGTAAGCTTGAGAACTGATTGTAGGCTATTCCAGGTGGTGGGTAGAGCATAAGAGATAGTTATTGCCATAGCTTGTACATCTTGTGTGACTCTGTCATCTACTTGTCATTATGTTGCATAATATTTGTGATAGAAATATATATTTATGTGAATGTCTGCATAGAGAAAAGGCAGCCATCAGCTTTTAAAGAGGCCTGACCTTTGACCCCAGCACAGTAAGTCCAGTAGCAGATGGCCAGTTTCTTTCTCTGTTGACACATAGTGCTTCCTTCCAAATGTCAAGTCTTAACACACCGTAAAATATTCCTACTTTGATCTGCTGGGGACAAGGTATGCATTTTATAACCCCTGAGAAAAAGGATATTTTAACAGATTCCTGTTAACTTGTAAACTGGCAATCATTTTGTAGGGTAGAAAGCTGGTAGAGAGATCAAAGAGACTGTCATAGTTTAATATTGCTATTTTGTAGATTCCAGCCAGCAGAAAATAACACCTTTTTGGATATTCTTACTCAGGTTACAAATTAATTATGGGTTAATAGTGACCTCATGAGCTATGACATCACAGGCTAGGAGGGACAAATTTGGATCATTATCCCTCTGGCTGAAAGGAGCAAGACACTTAATCTCTGAACTCCAAAAAAGGCACTTCTGTTAAAAATAGGTAGCACCCAACTGGAACTTAGCTAGGCTAGAAATTTAAATATCAGGCTTTTAGTCTCTGTAAAACTCCAATTCAGTTTTGACTTTAAGTACTTGCATTAACTGTTCTATGTTTTGTACGTATTTACTTTTTTTTATTTTAGTAAACCTTTTGGTTTCCTTAATCCTGCTTGAGTCTTTCCTTTTGCATGTGGAGGCTAAAACAGTATTGGGTAATTCTGACAACTGTAACAGGCTTAAAATGTGTGTGTTACTATCTTGCTAAGGAAAGAATATACCTAGATCTGAAACTGAGTCAGTGGTAGACTTGTGAACCCAATTTGGTACCCACTGGGTGAAGTATTATACTACATCCCCTGAAGTGAGTACATATCTAAGCCTGTTAACTGGGTGTGCTAGCAGAAAAAGGTTTATATTTGACCGCAGGACTCAAGACTAGTAGGTGATTTGGACCCAAAACAGACAGGAGGATTACCCTGTTTGTCTCCTGTTCATATATTGCACTTCAAAGTTTGGCACTGTAGAAGCAGAGGGAATGACCTGTGGAGTGCATTTGTGACCGATCTGGTAGGTACCAGTGCAATTTAAAAGTATTTGGTAGCCCGAGCATTAACAGTCCAGTGTGTCAGACTAATAACTGTACAGCTCATATGCAAAATAAGGTAGTGATTTACAAAATAGAAAAACTGTATCATTGTGCTTACAGTCTAAGCTCCCTACCGGTCTGATTTTTTTTTCAGGTGTAAGCTAGTATAGCCATAGCTCAGGGAAGAAGGTGGCTTTCAACTACAGTGAGTACACTGCAGACTACCTGAGGCAGTTGTGCCAAGAGATAAGAGTCCAGCATGAAGGGTGAGTCAAAAAAACACCTCATAGAGGCTCTTGTGGCAGTTGATGTCCAAGAATTCAAGTCACAGTCTGTGACTGGAAAGGACAAACCTTGGGCATGGAGGGCCAGGGTCCAACACAGTGTCTAGACCCAGCTAGAAGGACAGTAGGACCAGTGCAAGCCAAGAGCACAGCAGCAGGGAAGGTCACCACCATTCTGGAGCCAAAGGGATCAGGCTGCAAACAGAGTTGCAGAGGATGGAGCTGGAGTTTGAACAGAAATGCTTCAAAGCCCAGCAGTGAAGGAGCTTGAACTGAGAAAGATGGAGATGGGAGAGAGAGAGAGAGAAAAGAGGAGAAGTAAGAGCAGTGTTCAGCTGAGGAAAAAAGTGACAGCTTCAGAGAGAGAGACCAACCGAGAAGAGAGAGAATGCCAGAGGAGACTTGAACTGGAGAAGTTACAGCTCCAAAGACCTGCGCTAGATGCCCACTCAATGTCATGGATGGATGAACTCCTGGGCAAGTTGGGAGGGGTGACACACCTTACCTCTATTGACCTGACAAAAGGGTATTGGCAGGTAGAGTTAACTTCCAGAGTTAGGGAGAGGTTAGTCTTCATCTCTCCAATAGGGTTGTTTGAGTTTAAAGTAATGCCTTTCAGAATGAAGAATGCCTCTGCCACCTTCAAAGGTTCATGAACCAGGTGTTAAATGGTGCTGAGTAGTGCACCATGGTGTACCTGGATGACATTTCCATCTTTAGTGCCAGCTGAGAGGAACACCTGTCCCACTTTAGGGAAGTGCTGGGCAGGATACAGAGGGCTGGGCTCACTGCAAAAGCTGAGAAGTGCCAGGTGGCCATAGCTGAGGTGGCATACCTTGGACACGTAGTAGGCCAGGGACAGCTCTGTCCTAACTAAGCAAAAATAGAGTCAATCAAGGCATGGCCCAGACCTGAAACACAAAAGCAGGTTCAGAGTTTTCTAGGGACAGCAGGTACTATAGGCAGGAGTGTAGCCAGAAATTTGCATTTTGTACACAATCTCCAACAGTTACACCCCCCAATTAAAAAATTTACGCATCCTTTCCAAATGGCATCCCTTTCCAAACAAGTCATATTGTTGTCAGATGACTCCTCTACTCTCTAAAGAGTTTATACATGTATTGGATACTCCTCAGTGGCCTACACTAACCCAAATACTACAGATTAGAATGATAATTTTAACAGAGTGGTTTATGGTTTGTGACAGGCACTCAACAAAACTGTACACAAATGTGTACAGTGAGTATGCCTGTCTACACCCTTGAGTATAGGTAATTTGTACCAAACTACAGTGCCCTGGCCACTCCCTTAACTGGCCTGTTAAAGAATAGGATACCTAAGAAATTTATTTGGGAACCAGCATGTGAGTAAGCCTTTAAATGGCTAAAGGATTGACTGTGCAGTGCTCCTGTATTAGCCAGTCCAGACTATAGTA
Organism: Neoceratodus forsteri; assembly: GCA_016271365.2. NCBI lineage: Eukaryota > Metazoa > Chordata > Ceratodontiformes > Ceratodontidae > Neoceratodus > Neoceratodus forsteri. The sequence continues at coordinate 471,537,926 of CM057457.1, read as the reverse complement.
AACCCTTTGTAGTCCAGACTGATGCCTCAGATGTGAGTATTGGGGCAGTATTTGGTCAAACATTCAACCAAGAGAAAGATCATCCAATAGCGTACCTCAGTAGAAGTTACTTCTCAGGGAGCAGACTTACTCTACAGTGGAAAAAGAATCTCTTTCCATGGTGTGGGCACTAAAGAAGTTAGAACCATACCTATTCAGGCAGCATTTTGAGGTACAAACCAATCATAACCCCAGGTTTGGCTGGCAAAAATGAGTAAAACAAATTGTAGGCTGTTAGGATGGAGCCTTGCCTTGCAGTGTTATGACATGACTGTCTCACACAGGGCAGGGGCAGCAAATGAAAAGGCAGATGGGCTTTCATATCAGTTTGGATAATTAACTGACTTTGGGGAACTCAACCCTGGCAGGAATAGATACCCCCAAAAAAATTCAATCAAGGAGGGAGGACTGTGACACTCTGCCATCTACTTGTCATTATATTGTATATTTGTGATATAAATATATGTTTATCTGAATGTCTACTTAGAAAAAAGGCAGCCATCAGCTTTTGAAGAGGTCTTGCCTTTGACCCCAGCACAGTAACTGCAATAGTAGATAGCTAGTTTCCTTCTCTGTTGACACATAGTGCTTCCCTCCAAATATCAGGTTAAAATACAACATAAAATATTCCTACTTTGATATGACTCTTGAGGAAAAGGACATTTTAACAGATTCCTGTTAACTTGTAAACTGGCAATCATTTTGTAGGCCAGAACGCTGGTAGAGATATCAAAGAGACTGTCATAGTTTAATATTGCTATCTTACAGATTCCATCCAGCAGTAAAATAACATCCTTTTGGATATTCTTATTCAGGTTACAGGTTAATTACGGGCTAACAGTGACCTCATAAACTGTGAACTCACAGGATGGGGGGGGGACAATTTTGGATTATATCTAGCTGAAAGGAGTAAGACACTTCATCTATGAACTCCAAAAAGGCACTTCTGTTAAAAATAGGTAACACCCAACTAGAACTTAGCTAGGCTTTTTCTTTCTGTAAAATTCCAATTTAGTTTTGAATTTAAGTACTTACGTTATATGTTCCATGTTTTGTATGTATTTATTTTTTTTTTTTAATTAGTAAACCTTTTGGTTTCCTTAATCCTGCTAGAGTCTTTCCTTTTGCATGTGGAGACTGAAACAGTATGGGTAATTATGACAACTGTAACGGGCTTAGAAGGTGTGTGTTATTATCTTGCTAAGGAAAGAATATACCTAGGTCTCAAACTGAGTCATAAGAGTAGACTGATGAACCCGGGTTGATGCCCACTGGGTGAAGTATTGTACGGCATTTACTGAATAGAGTACATATCTAAGCCTGTTAACTGGGTGTACTAGCAGTAAAATGTTCATATTTAACCCCAGGACTTGAGGCTAGTAGGTGATTTGGCCCCAAAACAGACAGGAGGGTTACCCTATTTGTCTCCTGTTCACATATTGTACTTCAAGGTTTGGCATTGTGGGAGCAGAAGGCCTGACCTGAGGGGAGCGTATGAACATCTTGGGTACGTCGAGGAGGATGAAGTCAGACTTCCTTAATGAGTAGGTGCTATACAAATTCTGAATAAAGGAGGATATGTAACCTGGGAGTCTATTTTGTTTTTCAGATGAGCTATAAAGCTTCTCTCTTGAGTTAGTGTGTCCAAATGTTCAGGAATCTCTAGTGCCGTTATGAGAATAAACCCCATTTCTTTTTAATTCAATATACTTTATTGCATTTTATGCAGCAAGAAATACAAAATCAAGTAGGAACATGACAGGATAGTGCAATGAACAATCACTACAACAAGACATAATACAACAAAAGGAAAACAGCACCCCAACCCCCAGTCCTCCTCCCCACCTACCCCCAGTCTGCACTTTGAGCCTGTACCAAATGGGGAGGTTTGAAGTGAACTGGTCCAGCACTAAGTGGGATCACCAGGTTGTGGTTACCACAGAGAAAGTAAGACTAGAAGAGATTCCCAAGTGGGTTGAAGAAAGCGAAGCCTATGGTACATCCTGGCTACATGCCTCTCCAATTGAACAGCTAGCATAATCTCCTGGTACCACTCTAACACTGCAGGCAGGAGTCCTCTATCCAGTGTCTTACTATTACCAATTTTGCTGTGGCTGCCACTAAGCCTAGGTCGTCTTTCTGATTCTGGACATCCCAGAAGGTATACTGCTAATAAATAACATTCAGGAGTAAATAAAGGTTCCAAGCCCAGGAGGCGGGTCTAGGGCTTGTTTCATGGAAAGCCAGAAGGCCTGCAACTTTGGGCAACTCAGAGTAGATGGCATAAGGACCCAGAAGCTTCCCCACAGTGAGTACATAATGGGGAGATGAGGTTGCTAATTCTATACAGGCTAATAGGGGTGTAATACAGGTTGTGCATAATGTTAAACTGAATCGGGTGAAGTTGGTCCTGTTTAATATGTTTGTAGATAGCATCCCATGCCTTCTTCCAGATGGCAACATCTGCTGAGAGGAAAGCTCCTGGGTCCAGTAGTAGCAGATACTAGAGGGGAGCATGGAATCCAGAACTAGTAAGTGCTTATAAACCCTGGACACAGCATGAGAATGAATGGCCACCTGGAGTATTGAGGACAAATCTAAGGATGGGGGAAGGGGCAGCCCAAGGTTTGGGCCCCAAAAATGAGAGTACAGCATTTTTTTATAGAAACATAGAAGTTGACGGCAGATAAGGACCGCAAGGTCCATCCAGTCTGCCCATTTCTTTTTCTACCTTATAAATGTGCCATCGGCCTTTGCTCTATTAGTGGCCTATCTATTCATAGTCATTTGTATTGCTCCCTTATACCTATCCAATGCCGGTTTGAAGCCCTGCACTGTATTCATAGCCATCACTTCTTGTGGTAAGCCATTCCATGCATCCACCACCCTTTCTGTGAAAAAGAATTTCCTCACATTCCCCCTTAATCGGCCCCTCTAATATCATGCTGTGTCCTCTTGTCCTGCTGTAACCCCTAGATGGCGCTATCCCAGGGCTACTACCCCTGCCTGATTTGCCACTAACAGGTTGAGGGCCTGGATCCAATGGCGGGTGCCTCCACCCAGAGGTCAGGGTTTGCAATAGTTAAACTTATTGGTCACAGCCCTCTGGGACACTACCCCCTTTCTTCCCACTAGTGGCCCACACAATATAGCAAATTACCTTCACAGTATACACTTACCCCCAAGGCTGGTTCAGGCACCGGGACATCCTGTAAAATAAGATACAGTGCAACAATCACAGTACAGTACTTTAACATAGACAAATACCTCAGGCAGTATAACTTTGTTGAAACAAACAGCTCTGATTTATTTAGGGATATAACAAGGACAGGAAATCAGGTTAATTAGCTTATCACTTTACTATCTACCTATGGCTCTGTGCACAGGCCTATCCTACCAGTTACTGTCCCTGGGTACCCAGGCCCTAGTGGCTAGTCCAAACCGTGGCAGCTGGTAGGGGCCCTTTCACACAGAGAAAAGGAAAATTAAACAGTCAGCAGTACAGTAATTCCATTTGGATTTAATGTGGCAATTCAACAGGGAGCGACCTGAATTAGTACTCAACGACCTCCAAAGAAGATATGGTCCTTCAATGTCAGCAGGGCTACTTTTGATCTCAAGAGACTCCTCACACATTTATATGGTAAAAAAAAAGCACTATACCAGGCAGGCTGCATCTGTATCCCAATCGCAATTACTGCACAATAACCAGGAGACACACAGCAGATTCAGTTCCTGACAGACCGAGTGTAATTCAACAATTTCTTCAGTCTTCTACAGGTGAGCCTGGTTTCTACTCTTCAGAGATCCTTTGATTCTTTTCACAGGACGGATTCAGTCCTAACAAGCAGTTACACAAGTTTGTAGACGCGAACTCTGGGCCTTGCACGTTTTTGACTGAAACTGTGCACTGAAGGAGCACAGGGTTTCTTTCCCCTTCACTTTCAGATCTCAAACTGAAACTCCCAACAGACAAAACCAGGCACTTCCTTTGAGGTTCCTCCCAGTTCTTGACTGGATTGGCTGTCACTCACAATAGACTGCTGCTGTTGGTCCAAAAAGGCACGAAGTCTAAACTTCATCTCCCAGAGTCACTGCCCATACAATCCTCTTGTGGCTGGCTCAGATTATGAGTCCCAAGTTCTGATTCGTCCAAGGCATCATTTAGAGCTAGTTTACCCACACTGATTGGTCCAGTTCAGCAGTTCAAAACCAGAATGGGAACTAGGCAGACAGTTCTGACTGCAAAGAAAGCAGGTTAGACAAACTGTAATTTTATTATTACTGTAAATGATTTCTGGCAATCAGTTACATCTTTCAGACAGGTTCCCTTTGCACTCCTAGTGACTGCAAAAATGGGGTGAATTGGCAGCAGCTTGAGTGGTACTCAATCAAAGAAACACAGTCCCCCATACAAACTAATTATGTCTGCAAGCAGACAGCTCTTAAAGAGACAGTACCAGAGGTTCTAAAACACTCACTGATAAATGCAAACAGCATAAACACCATTCAGGCTTGGAGCATTCAAGCAAGCTCCTGGAAGTCTTTGAGAACCCCCATTTGCAGGGGGGTTACACCCTTCCTGGCCTGGGAAAAGCTTGACGTCCGCGTCAAGCAAGTACCCCCATAAGTTTCAACTGCAACCATATACATTTGCATTAGGCTCACACATGTAATCATCAGTCAATACATCATTTTACCAAGAACCATTTCTGAAACATTGCAGTACGTCACTCTTTACACAGTATAACACACACATTGTACCATAACTCAAGTTATTACCTCTTGTACATGAAACCTGAAGAGAGGGGACCCTTCCCTATCAGTTACCTTGGGGCTGGACGGGGCAAGGGCACCATACTTAGAGGGCAACACAAGTAACTTGGAGTTAGCACTAACGCTCAGTTTGGGCAATGAGCTCGGGGACACATACACTCCTTTATGGACAACATTGAGAGGCAGGTCCACTGGCCGCCCAGGGAATCATAACTGAGGTGCACCACAGGCTTTACAGCTCGACCAGTCTTTCTAGGGGAGCTGTTACAGTCTCTGCACTCTGAGCCTCATTTTCAGCATTGTTCTCACTTGTCAGGGAGTCTCCATGGGGTAGAGAGGCTAGAACTTGGGGCACTTTCAGCTCCAGGAGTTACAGTTTCTGAGTCCACAACATTTGGCTCGCATGGAGACTTTCAGACACTGGCAGTGGACTGTCAGGGCACTCAAAATACTCTTCTTGTTCGGGTGTATCACCAGTCTGCCCCAATCTATCATTTTCCTCCCTGAAAGCTCAAACAGTTCAACCATGCACAATGATTCCATTTCATCTGATCTGATGCTTTGCACTTCACTTTCTGGGAGCATTGGCTCCAGGGATGAAGCTGGGGCATAGACAGTCCAGAAGGCCCAGCTTTGTCTCCAGTATTGACTAGGGTTGCCCCGAAACAATTGACTCAGTTCGTAAGAAGGATAGTATTCAAAGTCACTCTCCTTTCTTCTGATATGGACTGACAGTCATGCTCAACTGGGACTTGTGCAGGGAACACTTAACTCTGCTTCTGTAGGTGCAGACTTCCTTGATCTTTCTTAGCAGCAGCTCTAGTCACTGGTCCAGAGGGCATCTTCTGGGGCTCAGACTCAATCAGGATTTGTCCAATGGGTAGTAAATGATTTCTATGCATTGTTTTACATCTTTTGAATTGTTCTCAGGCCTTACTTTGTACACTGGCAGATCATCTAGTTTGCCCACTACAATGTGAGGAGATGGTGCCATCTGTCCAGCAATCTTGTGTTTGCCATGCAGTCCCAGATTTCTTAGCAATACCGATCTCCTCCTGGAGTTCCTGTACTTTCACCTTTTTATCATACCTTTCTTTGTTGGCCAGATTTCTTTTGGCAGCCATGGTTTGAGCCAGTTAGTGCGCATGAGTTAGCTGGGCCTTTAACTTTGCACATACTGTAAATAGTTGTCAGCTTGAACCCCATCAGGAGAGACCCCAAAACACACATCTACGGTAGTCGGCTTCTCTTCCAAACATCAAGCGGTAGGGGAGAACCCAGTGGCATCACTTTTGGTGCAGTTATAAGCATGTACCAGGGTGCTAATTTGTTGGCTCCATCTAGGCTTGTCCTTTGGGTGCAGGGTGCCTAGCATATCTAGCAAGTACGGTTGAAGCGTTCAGGCTGTGGGTCCCCTGGGGGTGGTAAGGAGTGGTTCTGGACTTTCTCACTCCCACAGAAAGCATCTCTTTGATCAGACGACTCTCAAAGTCTCTCCTTGATCAGAATGGATTCTTTGTGGGCCCCATAGTGAACAAAAGTTTTCTACAGTACTTTGGCTACAGTGGATGCTTTCTGGTCTTTGGTGGGAAAGCTTGGGCATATCTCGTGAAATGGTCAGTGACCACAGCACATTACTGATATTTCTTTGATCTGACTCCAAACTCAGAAAATCAATACAGACCAGCTCCATGGGTGCACTGGTGGTTATGTTAACAGGGGGCAGCCCTCTGGGGCAAAGCTTTCCTCTGTACTAGCGACTACAAGTTCGTATGTGTTGCTCCACATCAGCCCCCATCTTAGGCCAATAGAATCTGGATCTCACCAAGTCAAGTGTTCTGTCTATACCAAGGTGCCCATGTGGTTGTGCAAGGACCTCAATACTGAGTCTCGAAGGCAGTAGGCAGCACCAGTTGTTGTTTGTCTACTTGTCCCCCTCTGTCTACTGTTTCTCTATATAACAGTTTATTGATCAGTTTCAACTTAGGACCTTCTTTGTATAACAGTGCAGTTCTCAAATCAGTGGGCGTAATTTGGACACATCTTTTCCTGCATAGAGGGCTTCTAAAGCTGATTTGATCATAGGATCTGAGATTGAGCCGCTTGAATACTGTCATTGTCCAGCTGAGGCGGTGCACCAATGTCTATTGCAGAAAAGTGGCAATAAGCAGCAGGTATGCAATTCTCAGAGGGTCCCAAGCAATCCACCATGCAGTCCACTCGTCCGTGGACATTTGTTCCTCCTGTCAAACTTCCGGCAGAGTGCCCGAATGTCAGGTTCTGTAATCGGACCCAATCATTCTGGGAACAGGCCTCCGGAGAGAGCATCAGCATCTATGTGGTTCAGACCTGCTCGGTATTCGAGAGCATAGTCATATGTAGATAATGCAGAAAGCCACCTGTGGCCAGTGGCATCCAACTTAGCTGAGGTCTGCACATAGGTCAAAGGATTATTGTCAGTTTTACTAGTATTTTAGCCCATACAAGTACTCATGGAATTGGTCAACAATAGCCCACTTCAAAGCTAGGAACTCTAACTTATGTACAGGATAGTTCTTTTCGGATGGGGTCAGGCTTCTACTGGCAAAGGCCACTGGTCTCAGGCCATTCCGTGCTCTTAGTACTAACAGCCCCAACCTTGCAAGCTAGCATCAGTGTGCAGGACTAAGGTTTTCTTGGATCGGCATAGGCCAGCACTGGAGCATGGGTAAGTTGATATGATCTCATGAAAAGCAGTCTCACAATCAGGAGTCAGCGGGCCCCAAATACTTCACTCGGATGAAAATACACTCTTTCAGTCTTGAGGGACGACTTTTGGTATTTTTGTGGGTTGGGGATACCCTTGAGTGAGGGTTAAGTAAAGTGGGATCACTCTTGAATAGTCCTTGATGAAGCGCGATAACCACAGAATCCCAGGAATCTTTGCAGTTCTTTTAGATTTTGGGCTGTGGCCAGGTGGTCAAGGCCTCAACTTTACTTGGGTGAGGTCTCTATTCCCTCGGTGGATACTATGTCCCACATACTTTACTGATGTTTGAAAAATTGACACTTATCAATGGACAGTTTAAGGCAAAGTCCTCAGTCGATCAATACCTTAAATAATCTGCTCTCATGTTCCTCCAGTGAGCTGCCAAACACAATAACATCATCTAGGTATACCAGGCACTCTAGTAAGTTCATATTCCCCACTGCACGCTCCATCAATCGTTGAAAAGTGGCTGGGGCACCTGAAATCCTTGAGGCATCCTCCATGAATTCATAGAAGCCAAGCGGACAGATAAAGGCTGTCTTCTCCACGGTCCTCTGGGGCCATCGGGATCTAGTAGTACCCTGCGGAGATCCAGCACAGAGAACCACTTGCTCCCGTTTAGGCAGTCAAAGCATCCTGAATACGGGGCATTGTGTACTGATCAGGGATATTCCGCGGTTTAAGTGCGATAATCCACGCACATCTTACTGTCCCATTCTTTCCTCCACTACCACAATGGGGAAGCATAAGGGCTTCTGGATTCTTGTATCACCAACCGCTAACATCTCTTGCAGATGCCGTCTCACATCATCTATATCAGCAGGTGCCAGGCGTCGAGACCTCTCACGAAATGGTCTTTCGTCATGCAGCGGATATTGTGCTCAGCTCCTTCACGCATCCTCGTCCCATTCCTTTAAAGAAAACACCTGGTCTCTCTGGGCAAGCTTCTCACTGATCCTCACTTTCCATTCAGCTGGCAGCGGGGAGTCGCCGAAATCAAACAAGTCAGGCGTTACTCTGTCATTCTTCCTTGAACTCTTGCTGCTGCTGGGTAGCACTGCAGTGTCTGCACAATGCACATTAGCCAGGATGCAACCTCTATTTACTCGAATGTCTCTTTCAGACACATTATGAACTTGGACCATTACCCTTCTGGCATAAGCATGGGCTCTAGCGGGCAAAATACTAAGCTTGACCAGCAGTCCCTCTGGCAATTTTCCATAGCCTGGTGCATCCAACATTAATATTTTATTCTTAACATCCTTTCTGATACGGACCTCTCCCTGTAAGGTACACTGGGCATTTGGTGCCAGGATCAGAGACTCAGGATCCTTCTTCCATACAATTCCAACGGTTCCTCTGGTTCTATATTTCCAGCATCTCTCTGTGCCCATAGGCCTTCTTAATTAAAGCGGAACTCTTAAAGCTCTACTAGTCTTTGACCCCTGTTTTCATAACACAAATGTGCAGCCTTCTGAACATATGAGCATTTGTTCCAATCAACAAGGGACACCATCATACAGTCCAGTGGGGGACACACTAAGGCTAGGGTCTCTACTTGTTCGCCACTCCAGCCAATGGAGGTGGGGAAAGACAGCCAAATTGGATATACCCAGAATAGGGGTGGCCTTCTCACTTAACCCCATACATGCAGTCCTTCTAATGGTTGTATGGGCACGCCTGACAAATGCTTCTGATACCAATCTTGAAACATAATTGTCACTTGGGAGCCACTGTCTAATACAGCTCTTGTAGACACTCCATTTACCTTTACAGTGGTCTCATGGAGGGACCCACTATTCTGGACCAGTCTGGAGAAGGTGGTGGGGCCTGGGCAACTGACCTTGCCACAAAGGGCGTGAATTAGCATTTTGGTGCCCTCACTGGGATCATTTGTGCACCTCCTTAACACTGATTTGTTCTCCAGCTCTCCTTGTAGCCTATAACAACTTTGTCAGTGTCTTTTGGGGATTGGCATTCCCTTTTCATGTGCCCATCCTTCCCACAATTATAGTAAAACATACTTTTGGAGTTTGAGCTGGCGGGTGCCACACTGGGAGCCAGGCGGGGTATTACTAACTGGAAACCTTGGTGCCATCTCTGTCTGCGGCGTGATAAGCATTTGGAGACATCTAGTCAGTTTCTCACTTCCATGGTCAAGGAATCGAGTTCGGGAGCTGTTATCAGCAGGAGATACATGGGTGGGTATCCCACCCCATAGCAGATGCAGTCGGATATAGGTCGGCCTGCATTTGCAGGCGTGGCCTTCATAAAGGACTGTTTTTTGAATTCCCCGTGATCTCTCTCAACAGTTCACCCCATTGTGGCATATCTTTTTCCTTATCAGAGCACTCATTGACTGCCAACCTCTGCCCCTGAACTTCACTTGATGGGCCACCCTCAGTCACTCGGGTCATAGCCACAGCTATTGGTGCAGGTCCCTCCAGAGGTCCTTTCTCAACTCCAATTTCTCTCATTAACTCATCATGGGAGGGTGGGATTCAGTCGATTTGCCAGGCGTAACTGAAGCAACAGCAGTTCTGAGAAGGGGCAGACTTAAGATTCTGTCAGTCTGGTTCGGTCCAGTTCAATAGCTGGCAAACTACCCTTTCTGAGGCATTCTTGCAACAATTTTCCAGCCGAGATAGACATACACGACATAACTCCCCTTGGTACTGTTCATAGCATTTCTTACTTCCCACCATAGGTCCTCATCAGGAATCTGGGCTCCTATACACATTCTCCAAGGCTCAAGATAGGCTTGTGCAGTCGCCTAGGGTTACTGGGCCCGCTTAGCACGGGATGGTAGCCAGGGCAGGACCTCGGAGGCTCTCACTCAACCCTCTTCGCCGCTTCCTCGAGCATTGCCATTCTAGCACTTGGGGGCAACATAGTCTATCCAGGTCTCCCAGTCATCCTCCCTTGGGGGTGGGAGGTGCCAGAAGATCCTCAACCTTGGTAAGAGTCGTGACTAATGGCAGGTGCAGAAATGAGTCTGCATTGGTTCAGCCACCATTACAGGTACTGGAGCAGGAGAGGGTGTTGGGGAGAACACCCCAGGTGGCAAAATAGTTTCTTCAAGTCCTCCACAGTTTTCCTTCTCCCAGCAACCATTGCAAATTTCTCCTCAAAGTTTCAGATAGTGGTGAGGCTCATTCCCCCGGTCTTACTGTCATAGTTATCACTCTCCAAGCAGTGAGGGCTCCCTCTGGGGTAATGGTCTGTGGTACTTTGGAGCTATCTATGGGATCCTTAAACTCTACTAGGGCCAGGAAAGTGTGGGTGAGCAGATTACGTGCAGACCCACCACCACAGGATTTTGTAAACCTTCCACCTTGGAAAGTACTCCTGCACAGTGTCCGTATTGATACCGGGGGATGTCCAGGATAAGCATAGCATTTTGGGGTCCGATCTCCTCCCCAAGTACACCACTCCACCAGCCGGTGCACAGCCACTTCTGTCGGGTACCCATTTATTTATTTATTTATTTATTTCCTTAACAGTGGTTTGTAACACAGCCACTAGAGACACACAATCCCAGCGGTGAGCCTCAAAATGTAACCCTAGATGGCGCTATCCCAGGGCTACTACCCTGCCTGATTTGCCACTAACAGGTTGAGGGCCTGGATCCAATGGCGGTGCCTCCACCCAGAGGTCAGGTTTGCAATAGTTAAACTTACTTGGTCACAGCCCTCTGGGACACTGCAACCCCCTTTCTTCCACTAGTGGCCCACACTATAGCAGAATTACCTTCACAGTATACACTTACCCCAAGGCTGGTTCAGGCACCGGGACATCCTGTAAAATAAGATACAGTGCAACAATCACAGTACAGTACTTTAACATAGACAAATACCTCAGGCAGTATAACTTTGTTGAAACAAACAGCTCTGATTTATTTGGGGATATAACAAGGACAGGGAAATCAGGTTAATTAGCTTATCACTTTACTATCTACCTATGGCTCTGTGCACAGGCCTATCCCTACCAGTTACTGTCCCTGGTACCCAGGCCTAGTGGCTAGTCCAAACCGTGGCAGCTGGTGAGGGCCCTTTCACACGAGAAAAGGAAAATTAAACAGTCAGCAGTACAGTAATTCCATTTGGATTTAATGTGGCAATTCAACAGGGCGACCCCAATTAGTACTCCGACCTCCAAAGAAGATATGGTCCTTCAATGTCAGCAGGGCTACTTTTGATCTCCAGAGACTCCTCACACATTTATATGGAAAAAAAAAGAAAGCACTATACAGGCAGGCTGCATCTGTATCCCAATCGCAATTACTGCACAATAACCAGGAGAACACACAGCAGATTCAGTTCCTGACAGACCAGTGTAATTCAACAATTTCTTCAGTCTTCTACAGGGTGAGCCTGGTTTCTACTCTTCAGAGATCCTTTGATTCTTTTCACAGGAGGATTCAGTCCTAACAAGCAGTTACACAAAGTTGTGAGCCGGAACTCTGGGCCTTACACGTTTTTGACTGAAACTGTGCACTGAAGGAGCACAGGGTTTCTTTCCCTTCACTTTCAGATCTCAAACTGAAACTCCCAACAGACAAAAACCGGGCACTTCCTTTTGAGTTCCTCCCAGTTCTTGACTGGATTGGTGTCCTCACAATAGACTGCTGCTGTTGGTCCAAAAAGGCACGAAGTCTAACTACATCTCCCAGAGTCACTGCCCATACAATCCTCTTGTGGCTGGCTCAGATTATGAGTCCCAAGTTCTGATTCGTCCAAGGCATCATTTTAGAGCTAGTTTACCCCACACTGATTGGTCCAGTTCAGCAGTTCAAAACCAGAATGGGAACTAGGCAGACAGTTCTGACTGCAAAGAAAGCAGGTTAGACAAACTGTAATTTTATTATTACTGTAAATGATTTCGGCAATCAGTTACATCTTTCAGACAGGTTCCTTTGCACTCCTAGTGACTGCAAAAATGGGGTGAATTACAGCAGCAGAGTGGTACTCAATCAAAGAAACACACAGTCCCCATACAAACTAATTATGTCTGCAAGCAGACAGCTCTTAAAGACAGTACAGAGGTTCTAAAACACTCACTGATAAGTAAACTGGCATGAAACACCATTCAGACTTGGAGCATTCAAGCAAGCTCCTGGAAGTCTTTTAGGAACCCCCATTTGCAGAGGGGTTACACTGCTATTTTCTTATATTTAAACATGTTAGACTCTTTCACCTTGATAATGCCCTTAAGGTGTTTGAATGCCTCGATCTTATCACCTCTCTCCTCCTTTGCTCAAGAATATACATTGAGCTCTGTTAATCTGTCCTCATATGTCTTCTGATGTAGTCCTGCACCATTTTGTTCCCTTCTCTGGACTGCCTCAATTTGGTTAATGTCCTTGTGAAGGTGAGGCCTCCAATACTGCATGCAGTACTCCAGAAGGGGCCTAACCAGTGTCTTGTAAAGAGAGATTATTAACTCCCTCTTATGACTTGTGATACCCCTAATAATACACCCTAACAGCCACCTAGCCTTACCTACTGCTTTAGAGGTCTACAACTGGACACTGAGGTGCTGCCCTATCTGCATGCATCTCTCTGGACTGTGGGATGAGGTAGCCAGACTCAGAGCAGAAGTAAACGGGGTCAGGAGTACCATCACCCCTATCCAGGGACCACCCAGTCCAATGCAACTGCCTCAAAGGATGCCGAGAATGAGGAGCACCTGGATGACAGTGGGCTCAGGGAGGGTTAGAGCAGTCAGGCAGAGGCACATTCCAGATCCTATTCCACTCAAGAACTCATATGCCAACTGGAAAATGAGGACAACCAAATAGAGGTACCCAGAGAAGTGGAAGAAAAGGATGTGGAGGTTAGCCAAGGAGGTGTCCTCAGCAGGGAAAGCAGTGGACCCCAGAGAGAGGGGCGAATCCTGGTGGGGACTCCATCATAAGAGGATCCAGCAAAAGAACACAGAGGGAGGACAGGAGGTGAGGTGCCTACCAGGTGCCACGGCATGGAGGGATGGAAGGAAGATCCTGGGGATCACTGGGAAGGCAAGATGGGAGGGTGAGCTGGATGTCATTATCCACCTAGGTACTAATGACCTGGCAAATGGGAGTCAAAGGAGTTCAGGAAGAGTGTAGGAAACTGGGAAGGGCCTCAAGCAAGTAGCTACTTCTGTCACTTTCTCAAATACTACCTGTGAGAGGCAAGGAGAGCATAGGAGTGCATGCACGAACTTTAACTCATGGTTGAAGAACTGGTGCTGTGAGGAAGGGTTTGGATTCATTGGTGACTGGGGACCACCTGGAGGGATGGAGGTTTGTTCAAGCCTGACGGCCTGCATCCATCCTGGAGGGAATCAAGCACTCAATGATAAGTTTAAATGCATTGACAAGCATTTAAACTAGCAAAGGGGTGGCAGGCCAGCAAGGATGGTACCTGCTTGCTCACCCCACAGCTAGCAGTGGAACCAGTGAACCAGAGGAGTGGCTATCTCTGCAAAGCAGTGTGCAAAAGATGGAGATTAGTGCCCAAGAGGTGGATAAGCAGAAAAGGGGCAAAATTCAGCAGAAGGGCAGACAGCAAGGAGAACCAGGGATAAATGATAACCAAGGAAGGGGCTGGAGTAGAACAGTGAAACAGTCTAGGGAGGTCAAATCATGGAAAGACATGTGTGCAAATGCCAGGAGCCTTAGCAACAAGATGGAAGATCTGGAGGCTGTCATGGTACAGTCAGACCTGGACATTGTGGCCATCACTGAAACCTGGTGTAATGATAACCACGACTGGGAGCTGGCCATACCTGGCTACAACATATTCAGAAGAGACAGAGCAGGCAGGAAGGGAGGAGGAGTGGCACTGTATGTGGAAAATGACATTAGGGCCACAGAGATTCAGGAGGAACAAAATGGGTCAGAGATACTGTGGGTTAAGCTGGAAAGGAAAATGGGGACAGCCATCCACACAGGTGTAGTCTATAGATCACCAGCCAAGGAGGAGGAGGAAACAGATAGGGAGCTGATGCTAGCCATCCAAAGGATGGCAGACAAGGGTGAGGTAGTACTGGTTGGAGACTTCAATATTCAGACATGGACTGGAGCATCCCAGCAGCAGCATCAACTAGAGCAGATTTATCCTGGACTCCTTCAGGTGCCTTCCTCAAGCAACTGGTCATGAAACCAACTTGGCAGAAGGCAATACTGGACCTTGTGCTCACAAACAGGGACAGTGTGATGGGGGTAACAGTGGGGAGCACCTGGAAACAGTGACCACCAGTCATTGTGGTTTAAAATCACAGAAGAGCAGAACAAAACCACACAAAACATGTATCCTGGATTTTGAGGGGCAGACTTTGGGAAAATGGGAGATACTTGAAAGAGGCATTAAGAGAATGGACAGGAATCAGGGGTTGAGGAACAGTGGGCAGTATTTAAAATGGGATTACAAGAACAACAGAATTATCAATAAGCAGGTTAGCAAGAGGAAAAGGAAGAGGAGACCATTATGGTTTCCAAAGAGGTAGCAAAGTGAAATGCAAATTGCATTTAGGCAATACAAAAGACACAGGCAGAAGGGATAGGGAGAAGTACCAGGAGAAGCAAAGGAGGCAGGAGGTCAGTAAAGACCAAGCTCAGACAGAAGAACACATTGCAAAATCAGTGGGTGAGGACAAAACCTTTACAGGTACATAAGTGAAAAAGAAAGACAAAGGAGGGATAGTGAGACTGAAGGGAGGATGGGGGCACGTGGATGATGACAACAGTAAAGCTAACATATTGAACAGGTATTTCTGCTCAGTCTTTACTGAGGAAGAGGAGGGTAATGGGTCTGAAGGGAGTACAAGGGGTGAGAATGGTGCAGAAATGGACACAAGTCCCTTTACACGAGAAAGGGTCCTGAAGGAACTGGAACTAATAAGGGTTGATAAAGCAATGGGGCCAGATGGGGTGCACCCCAGGGTCCTTAAAGAACTAAGAGAGGTGGTGGCTGAACCTCTGGCTATCCTATTTAGCCGATCACTGGAAACAGGTGAGGTACCCAAAGACTGGAGGACAGCAGATGTAGTCCCTTATACAAAAGTGGGAACAAAGAGGAAGCAGGGAACTACAGACCAGTCAGCCTCACCTCAGTAGTGGGAAGATCATGGAAGCACTACTGGAAGGAGAGATTGGTGGAACATCTAGTTGTCAATGGACTACAGGACCCAAAGCAGCATGGTTTCACAGGGAGGTCATGTCAGACCAGCCTCATTGAATTTTTGACTGGGTGACTAGGGAGGTGGATCAGGGGAGGCAGTGGACATGGCCTATCTGGACTAATAAGGCCTTTGACACTGTGCCACATAGAAGACTATTACACAAACTGGGGAATATTGATGTGGGCAGGACAGTAGTGTGGTGGGTAGGTAACTGGCTGGGTGGCAGGACACAGAGGGTGGTGGTAAATGGCTGTCACTCCACAGAGGGAAGAGTGACCAGTGGGGTACCACAGGGATCAGTGCTGGGACCGGTCCTGTTCAACATCTTCATCAGTGACATGGCGCAGGATCTAGAAGGCAGAATTTCACTGTTCGCTGATGACACAAAGCTCTGTAACAGAGTAGACACACCAGAGGGTGTAGACAGAATGAAGCGACCTGCAGAAACTTGAAGAATGTTCAGGGGTTTGGCAGTTTTAATTCAATGCAAGAAGTGCAAGATAATGCATATAGGGCACAAAAACCCTGGCACAATATATCCAGTTGAGGTGAGGACATAGCATGTACCAAGCAGGAAAGGATCTTGGGGTTGTCATCTCTGATGACCTCAAGGTAGGGAAACAGTGTGACAAGGCGGCAGGTAAAGCAAATAGGATGCTGGGATGTATAGGCAGGGGCATCACCAGCAGGAAAAGGGAGGTCATAATTCCGCTTACAAGACACTAGTGAGGCCCCACCTGGAGTACAGTGTACAGTTCTGGAGACCATACCTACGTGAGGACATAGACAGGGTAGAGAAGGTTCAGAGGAGGGCAACAAAGATGGTGCATGGATTGCATCACAAGTCCTATGAAGACAGGTTGAAGGAACTGAACATGTAGTCCCTGGAGGAGAGGAGGGAGAGGGATATGATAGAGACATACAAGTATCTTACAGGGAAGAACAGGGTGCAGGAAAACACTATTTTAAGCGAAAAAGATGTTCCAGGACTAGAGGCATGGGATGAAGTTGGAGGAGGACGATTCAGAGGAAGCGTGAGAAAGAATTTCTTTACAGCAGAATTGGTGGACAAGATGGTGAACCCTGCCAGAGGAAGTGGTGGGGGCTGAAACAATCACGGGATTTAAGAATGCATGGGATAGACATAAAGGAATTCTGGAGGTCAGGGGTAAGGGGCAACAGACTTCTAGGAAAACAAACTGAACTTACAAGCTCAAATGGGCAGACTAGGTGGGCCATAGGCCCTTATCTGCCGACACTGTCTATGTATCTATGTATAAGAATTTAAAAATATCCTTATTCTTAAGGTGGAGTTGAAGTTGAAGGGCAGGGAAAGAGACCAGTTCATCCCCCACGAAAAGGTAGCTACAATACTACCTTGCAATTGGGATAAGAAGGAGACTGGAATAGTGTGATTGCCAATCTGGAAGTGAGAGTTATTTAATAAAGGTTGGGTACATGATCCATGCCAATTCAGGGCCAGGTATTTTTGGATTTGGTGCAAGGCTCAGAGTGACCAACCTATTGATGAGTTCCTTAGGTGCTGTGGAAGCTTGGAGGGGAACATGTATACAAGAGTATGAAGGGAGGCATGTGATCTACCTACTAAGGCCTTTTCAATGTCTAGCCAGGCTGGAGTATAAGTATTGGGATTCTGAGGGTCGAGACTATTAACCTAGAGTGCTAATTTGCTGATATACTGTGCTCCATAGTATAGGAAGATAGAGGCCACCCTGCAGTTTGGGGGCCACCAATTTACCATAGGCCCATCGCATCATGTTGTTCCTCCATAGGAATGTGTTAAGCATTTTTCTGAGGTGGGTAAACCAAGCCTTGGGAAAAAAGAAACCCAGCATTCCTAGCAGATATAACAGGTGAGGAGGCACATTCATCTTGAGGGTACTAACACGGCCCTAGTGATAGTGGGAATGTCCCCCATCCTTCCAGATCTGCTTTCAGGGTGCACAGCAGCTTGATAAAGTCCTCTTTAACCATGGTGGGAATGTCCTGGGAAATTTCTACATCTAGGTAAGTTAAGAGTTTTGGTTCCCAGGATAAGCCCAGGCTCCTAACAACTTCCTTGATAATCCAATTGTTAAGAGGAAAGATCTTTGTTTTAGAAAGGTTTAACTTATAAGAGGAGACTTCAGAGATTGTTTCTAACTCATCCAGCAGGATAGGAATAGTGATCCTGGGTTTCTCTATATGTAGGAGTAAGTCATCCACATATGCAGAAAGCAAATAGTGCTTACCCCCTATCTGGATGCCCGTTAGTGTGGGGATGATAAATAATCAGCATATAAGGGACTCAAAGGAGAAGTTAAAGAGAAGGAGAGAGAGCGGGCATCCTTGATGGGTGCTCTGCTCAAGGGAGAAAGGGTTAGATAGGTAGCTGTTACACCAGACCCTGATTGTGGGGGAAGAATATAGGAGTCTGACCTACTTAATGAAGCTGCCCGGGACACCAAATTGACTTAGGGAGATAAACAGGAAGTCCCAGGAGACCCGGTCAAATGTTTTCACAGTGCTGAGGGAGACCAGGGCTGCTGGTGTGCTGGATTCCCTTGATGCCAAGAGCAGATGTAATAACTTCCTCAGATGGTCCCCCAATACTCTCCCTGACATAAATCCCACCTGATCTTGCCCAATAACAGCTCCCATAACTGGAGCTAAACAACTGGCTTGTATTTTAGCTAGGATCTTCACATCTGTATTCAGGAGGGAGATGGGTGGTAGTTTTCCAGGCACAGTGGATCTTTACCGGGTTTGGGAATGAGGGTTAACAAAGCTTCTAAGAATGTCTTACCTTCCAAATCCTCCTCAAACCAGGAGTTAAAAATTTCCACTAGGAGAGGGGCCAATTGGGAGATACAGGCTTTGTACAGATTAGTAGGAAGGTCATCAGGCCCTGGGGCTTTGTCTAAAGGTAACTGCTTGATTGCCTATTCTGTTTCACTGAGCATGATAGGTGTATCCAGGTGTGCAATTGAGGGGTGAAGCAAAGTTGGTAAGGTGAAGGAATTTTAAGTATTTGACTATTGCTTGATCCAACAGAATGGGAGCATCCTCTGTCGAATAAAGTCACTGAAAGTAGTTCCCAAAGATGGATGCTATATCCCTGGTGTCCAACATGATGGCCCCATTTGGAGTAGTGTGTATACCTGGAAAGAAAAAAACCTTGTAGCCTCCACCTGCCCCAACTTGAGGGCTAGAAACTTGCCAGCTCATTCCCCAGATTCCAAATATTTCAATTTGGTATGATGCAGGGCAAGTTCGGCCTTCTGAGCCCCAAGACATCTGCATATTGGGCTTTTAGGTGGTACAGTTTGGCCCATTCCAGTTCAGGGGAGGAATGATGAAGGGACCTTTCTCTAGTGCAGCATACAGTTGGGCCTTATTTTTACGTCACTGCCTGGTAACTGCTAATTGGATGAAGTCCCCTCGATGGGCACACTTTAGTGCTGCCCAGACAGTTCTTATTTTGTCTACATTGCCTTTGTTTGTCTCCAAGAAAGCAGAGATATAGCTTTGGATATGAGTCAGCAAAGAGGGGTCTTGTAGAAAGTGGGTATTAAGCCGCCAGAGCGAGTCTCTCCGGATGCCTGGGCCAGAAGATATGACAGATCAATTGGGGAATGATCAGACAGAACCCTAGGATGAATAGAAGCATCTATGATACCCAGTAGACAAAAGGAGCTGGCTAAGAAATAATCTATTTGGGATGAGGTTTTATGTGGTGGTGAGTAATTGGTATACTGCTGAGCTGTGGAATTCAGGATACACCACTTATCTACAATGCCCATCCCTTTCATAATGTCCCCTTAGGGCATGCTGAGCTGGGAACAACCCTAGTCTCCTGTTGTTGGAGCAATCAATGTCAGGTTGGTACACTAGGTTCCAGTCTCCACCTAGGAAGCTCAGTACAGAAAGGTCAGAGGTGAGCAGGGGTAATATCTGGGTGAAAAACTGTGGTGAGTCTGTATTCAGACCATACACTGAACCAAGGATTATAGGAAAGGACTGAAGAGCACCCTGGAGGGTAACATAACAACCTGAGGGGTCCCACCATTCTTGCAATAGAGTGAAAGGAACAGACCTGGCTATTAGTATGACTGTACCCCCTCGTTTAATGGAGGCACATTACCCATACACCTGTCCTAACCATACCTTCCAAAAGAAGGAAATATCTTCTCTGCAGAGGTGGGTCTCCTGCAAACAGACTATCTTTGCACCAAGGTGCTGAAGATGACGCAGAATCATTAGTCTTTTACGAAGGTCCTAGGCCCCTTTAATATTACATCTGACACACATATAGGGGCCACTCATTTGGCTTAAAACTCATGAAATTAAGGGAAGGGTCCAGACTAAGTCTCGACAATGGGACAACAATCTGTGTAGACCAGGACCACCCCTCCTATTTTATTTATTTATTTATTTATTTTATTTATTTATTTAAGAATCAGTTTACAACCTTTGAGCCAGAGGCTCGTTTACAAAGGCATTTCTCGTCACATAAAGACATACATTATGCCGGGTTAAGCAAAGCAAAGATTTACAAAATCAATAGCATTCACCAGAGGTGCCATGTCACAATTGTGGCTGACAGATACAATTGGGTACAGGGTACATGTAATTGATAACAGGTATTACACAAGTCGGTATCAAGTGAGCATTCTGGTAGATAAACATTGAAACAGCTGGCACTGGCCAGGTTAAACCTAGGCAAGGTGTACAGGGAAGTGGTGGTGGGGATGGTTGGGTGGAGAGCTGCCTGGGGGGCATTGTCAAGAGAAAAAAGAGGTGGAGGCTATGTTCAGAGACAGGAGCAGTTACAAGTGAAGATGTGGTTCAAGTGCGGTTTTGAAATGTGGAGATGGTGATGGCATTGGTGATGGTGGCAGGGAGAGAGTTAAACCAGGTTGGGGCTCTATAGCAGAAGGACCTCTGGCCACAGCTGGTTCTTGTTCTGAGGACCTTTAAGTGGTCTTGTAGGAAGACCGTGTTGCAATGAGTGGGAGGGCTCTGGTGGATGGATGCCATTACACCAGGGGAAACCAGTAGGGTTTTTTGGTGAGGAGACAGGGCTGGTATAGGAGCCGTTCATCAGTGGGTAAGCAGGTTAGCATTGACATATAGCTGACAGGTGTGTGTGTGAGCCTGGGGCACCAGTAATCAATCTGCACGCTTTATTCAGGTTAGGTGAATTTTGTTGAGTGCAGTGGTGTCGGTAGCATCAGATACTGGTAGACCATAGTCTACAAGGGACAGAACGGACGATGTAACAGCTAGCCGGAGAGCATTTGGGGAAGGCAGGTTTTATGCATGGAATAGGATGCCAAGCCCGTGTGTTGGTGGCGGATGTTAGAGCGTCGATGTGGGTGTGAAATGTGAGGCTGAATCGAAGGTAACCCCAAGGTATTTGTAGGAGCAGACTTGTTCCAGTGGTTGGTTGGTGCTTGGAAGGATATAGAGTGTGTGGTTGCTAGCTTTGTTTGGGGGTGTGAAAAGAGCATAGTTTTGGTTTCTTAAGATTGATGACGAGTCTAGCTCCTAAACCAAACCTCGGCACTGTTGAAAGACTGCTGTGGGAGTCCTGTAGGAGATGGGATTACGGTGGGTGGCAAAAGGACAGCGTCGTCTGCATACAGCAGAATTTTGCCAGAGCATGCACTGGGCAGGGTGTTCAGATACAGCGAGAGAAGGGGGGCCCAGGATGGAGCCTTGGGGGACCCCAGAAGAATGGGACGGGTATCGGAGAGTAGTGTTATTAATCTTGACACACTGGGATCGTGTAAATGAATAGCTAGCACACCATGCCAGGGGCCAGCCGAGAGACCAGTGAGGCAGAGTGCATTCAGCAGCAGTGGATGGGAGACAGTGTCGAAAGCCTTTGAGAGGTCAATGAACACTGCACCAGCTAGGGAGCTGGTATCCAAGGAGGAGTGTAGGAAGTTGGAGAATTCAATAAGGGCAGTGCTGGTACTGTGACCCGCACGGAAGCCATGTTGCTCTGGGCATAAGATGTTATGCTTAGCCAGATAATCAGTGATTTGAATAGCCACCACTTTCTCAGGGCTTTAGAGAGGGGAGGAGGATGGAGATTGGCAGTAGTTGTTGGCTGATGACCTGTCACCTCCTTTATGAATAGGGTGATAATGGCTATTTTTCAAGCTGTGGGAGAATTGTCCCAGGCATAGTTACTGGTTAATTAGGCTAGATGAGAGGTGCAAGGACTTCATCTAGCACCAGCCTGAGGATGCTGGGGTCAGTGAGTCACTGCGGGATTGTTGCCATTGAGAGCTTTGATTAGGATGGGTCTGGCTTCCCAGGTGGAAATCTTTCACAGGAGGAAGCTGGGGTGCTGGAGGACAGGGGGAGTTTGGCTGGGGGGAGGGTCAAAGAAATTACTAGGGAGGACTGAGCTAAGGTCAGTGAAAGTGGTGTTGAACCAGTTAGCTATGGTGGCAGGCTCGGTGGAGGTTGTGCCATTTCTAGTGAGCTGGGATGGGGCAGGGGAGCAAGCTTTACCATTGAGTTGCTTAATATTATCCCAGAAGGTCCGGGCTGGAGCCCAGGAGGAGGTAGAGCCTGGTAATGGTCTGCCTTGGCTTTCCTGATGGCCCATGAGCATTTATTTTGGGCTGCA
This sequence comes from Neoceratodus forsteri, assembly GCA_016271365.2. Taxonomy (NCBI): domain Eukaryota; kingdom Metazoa; phylum Chordata; order Ceratodontiformes; family Ceratodontidae; genus Neoceratodus; species Neoceratodus forsteri. Next base: position 471,515,550 of record CM057457.1, on the reverse strand, counting down.
TTGTATGCACGCTATCAAGACAGATGACCTGTTCCAGTGGCAAGGTGCCAGAGTTATCCAGTTTCTAAGTAATTGTAGGAGGCCGGGCAACCCAGGTGCGTTCTGTTTTTGGACGGGTTTTGGTTAAGGTGCAAAAGATCACAGGCCATGTTGAAGGTGTGAGTGAGAAAGGTGAGGACAGTATCAATGTTGGTTGCCTGCTGAATGGGGACCAGTCTATCTGGGTGAGGAGTGCCTTAAGTTTCTTCAGCCCACCAGGGCGGAGGCACCTGCGGAGGGTGGTCTGGGCTTTGGGTTTGGGATTGGGGGCTACCCAGTGGAATAGGATAGGGGAGTGGTCACTCAGGGAGTCTGGGAGGACCTGGATGTTTTGGATTTTATGGGGTTGGTTAGTTATAATAACATCCAGCAGGGTGCTGGTACCACTCTTAGGGTTAAGTCTCGTGGGCTGGGTGAGAGTTGTGTCAGATCTTGGGCAACAAATGAGTCTCTGGTGGTGGATGAGGAGGTGCTGAGCTAATTTACATTAGGTCCCCACTAGGATTTGTTCTGCCTTATGGTGGAGGATGGCCAGATAGTCCGTTAAAGATATCAGGGCTGGGTGCTGGTTCTTTGGGGGAACGTAGGCTGTGGTGAGATAGAGAGGGCTCCTAGAGGGGTCTGGGGTGAGTCTGAGGGTAAGGGCCTGGGCCCCATTTGTGAGGGCAGGGGTGGGGAGTGCGTGTCCAGGTATTGTGTCCCTGGTGTAGATTGCACAGCCTCCCCCTCGTTTGCCTACTCGGTCCTCCCGGTATAAGGTATAGCCTGGGAGGGAGACAAATGAGTCGAGTTGATTTGGACAGCCAGGTTTCAATGAGGGCTATGATGTCTGGTTGGTGAGCCAAGGCGCCAGCACTGTAGGGAGTCAAATTTCTTCAGCAGGCTGCATATGTTCATGGAGGCTACTCAAGACCAGTGGGCTGAGTGGGTGGATGGGAGGCAGGGCCTGGGTTGAGGTGTATGTTTCCTGTTGGAGTAGAAAGAGGAAGTGCTCTGGTCAGAGGAGGCGGATGGAGTTTACCTGGGTGATATAATAAGGAATGGGGTTTGGTTGCACAAGGGGTGGGTGAGTAGCACAGGCAGAGAGGCCTGGTGATCAGAAGTGCAAGGGGCTGTGGGGGAGGACAGGTGATGTCTGGAAGGGGGTGAGGTGGAGAGGAGCATATGGGATGTGTGGAGGAGGAGAGGGGTAGGAGCAGTGGTGAAGGAGGAGGGAGGACAGGAGGTGGTAGGAACACTGAAGTAGTGAGGCTGAGGGTTCATAGGGACAGTAGGGTATGTGGAAGGCAAGGGAGGAGGTAGAAGAGATAGACATGTGAGCAGGGGATGCATGTGCATAGTTGGGAAGGCTGGTGGAGCTGAAGTGAGGAAAGAATGGGGGGACTAGGATGAAAGAGGGGAGATAGTAGTGAGAGATCACCTCAGAGTCTAGTTGCTGCTATGGTGTGGTGGTAGTGTATGCCTCAGTGCACATAAGTATTGGCTTCAAGTCTTGATCAAGGTAATAGGAGAGAGCTAGACTAGTGGCTGTAGCAGCAGGGAGTTGGGTTCAGGTTTGTAGAAGCACTTAGATAACACTTTAGTTGTGTCACAGGGTTAGTGTGTTCTTTATAGTTATGAAATCCTGCAGTAAAAATATGCAGGTGTTCTAGGTGAGTTGTGGAACTGTGGACTTTGGAAACAAGGGTGTAGGGTTCAAATCCTGCAAGGCAGCAGGAAAAAGAGGTAAACTTATATTTTGGCAGATTGGGTAGGTAAGTGATTAAGAGGCTTAGAAAGTAGTGATAAAGTAGGTAGGCACTGTGGTGCAGAGGTAGAGCAGCTGACTCTGACTGCAAGGGTGCCAGGTTTGAACACAGCTCAGGGACAGAGGGTAGACAGGGCCAATTTTTAAATCTGGGCAGGAGGAGGGAGAGGTATGGTTAAAGAGCATAAAATAGAGAAGTTGTTGGCCTGGTTCATTGGCTCAGAGGATAGTCAGTAGAATGTAGAGAGAAGGTACCAGGTTTGATACTAGCAGTTGCTTGAGAGATAGGATGAGTGCAGAAAGTAGGTAGTAGAAGGAATCCAAGGAGCAGCGAGGCCTCTAGTGGGACAGCTGTGAGCCAGTAGCTAGGAGGATATAGAGAGAGAGGAGCTAGAGTGGGAAGTACAGTGACTCCTAGTGGTTGGTGCTATAACCTGCAAATGGGAAAGTGGACACTTAGTAAAAAAGGAGGGTGGGTCACATGTCACATCACGTGACCTGCCAGCAGCAATATATGGAGCACCGACCCTGGTTGGGAAGTGCCTCACAACAGTCAGGCTGTAGTGCAGGACACTTTACCTCTTATAGGCTCCGGCAATCCCCGATTTCAGTCTCTGCTGCTGGGCTGAGTTTTATAACCAGAAGACCAAGTCAGGAAAAAGCACAGAACATTATCCTCTACCCACAAAAATCCCCCAAATAACCCCCTCCTAACCCCCCCAAACATTAACAACATTCAAAACACAAATGCAAGCAACTATACCCTGTTCTAACTACCTCCATACTGCACTAGCGGCAAGGCTGCTGAAATTACTGCCTAAGTAAGAGAAAAATTATCAATTCACGCCCTCCCCTCCCTCCCAGGAAAAGATATGGCATTTGAGCAGGCAATCACTGGGATAAAGACCATGTCTTCATCAATAACTGATAGTTTACAGCAAAGTGGAGAAATAATTCAGTCCCCAGTTTCAGAAATGCATTTGAAAAGAAGAAGCTATACACAACAAGAAAATATAATATCTGCCTTCCTAGGGCGTAGGGGTTTCCAGATTGCTGAACCAGGCTTACATCTGTCATAATGGGATCTTAACAGCCACCCAAGAGAGAAAAAGCTCAGCCTCTTCCCCCATTATGCAACTCAACACAAACAGACCTGTGTCTTGCCTCCCAATTAATTATCTAGAATAGTCCGAGAAAGGTAAGAGTCTGGGGAATATTGCCATGCCAGTTCTCAGACCTGATAGAGGTTCAAAGTGCAGGCCAGTACCTGAGTCCAGATTAGTCTGGAAATGTTCAGCCAGCATACTTTCTGGAAAACCCCCAAGAGGCTGTAGAACTAAATTGGCTAGAGTTGAGGTGCATTGGGTGATACAAGCACTGTAGACCAAAAGGGAAAAACAAGTTCACAGTGATCCCAGATAGGCACTCCTTGGGTTTGAAAGAATGGCTACACAAACTTATCACTGCCAAAGAAAACACACAGGGAATTCCTGGGACATGATGGCCCAGACCACACGCATTACGAGAGGCAACCCAGCCCCTTGCCACGGGCCATGTAGGTAAAAGTTGTTTAAACTATTCAATGCATTGTGAAAGGCCATTTCATTTGGTGAAAGCCATCATTGCCTTGTGGCTACAGTCACTTGAATAGCTCAGGCTGAAGGAGTTTGAGCTCTGCTGCCACTTGTGCTGGAGATCCAGTGGTTGGCATGACGAACTTGAAGGATGGAAGGGTAACAAACCCAAAATGGTTTACCCCACTGCAATTAACTTGGAAACTGTAGAGTGCAGCTCCTGTCTCTTGGCCTGCATAGATTGCAGGAGATCTTGTGAAAATCTACAGATTAAATCCTGGATGGCCTTAACTTGGGCAAGGATATGCAGCTTATCCTGAAAATTTAAGAGTTTAAAAATCAGGGGCAGGGAAGGAGATCCAGGTGGTGGCGGGGGGTGCAGGGAGCAATGGTCATGCTCTATAACGTAGACACTGCCATTGGGCAACGGGACTTTGATTTTTTCACACAGCTTCTGCATGAAAAGCAATGGATTGTTGCCCTCCTCTTTTTCTGGAAGCCCAACCACTATAAGGTTGTTTTTTGCATTCTACGGATCTAGTTGATTATGTCCTCAAGATGAGTCCTAAGCCACTTTGTGGTCCAGATCGTTTGGACTTTAGGATAATCAAAAAAGTTATTCATTCTATTGCAGAAACATTAACCATTCTATTTAATTATTCCCTTTGTAATGGTGTGTATCCTGAGATTTGGAAGAGTTCCATAATTAAACCTGTTTTTAAATCTAGTCTTAGAAACAATATAAATAACTACTGACCAATTTCTGTATTAGCACCATTGTCAAAAAATATTGGAAAAAATTGTACATGACCAAGCTACTAAACACTTGGAAAATTATAATTTATGGACAGATTCACAACATGGTTTTAGATCTCATCATAACACAGAGACTGCCTTGGTGAGGTTCACCAGCCGAGTCACTAGAGCTATCGATGAAGGAAATTATGTAGCTTCCGCATTTGTGGACCTCACCAAGGCATTCGATCTTGTAGATCACACTGAACTTCTTAAAAGTTTATCCAGTGTTTTCTGTTCTGATGAGGGGATTTCTGGTTTAGGAACTATTTATCACATAGAAATCATAAAACCATGATTAATGGGGTACTTTCAAGTCAAGCAATAATAGGGTAATGAGTCCCTTAGGGCTCCATGCTTGGACCTTTTTTATTTTCTGTTTTTGTTAAATTTTTATTGTCTATTTTTTCAAACACAGAATTAATTCGTTATGCAGAGGATGCAGTATTATTTTGCTCTGGGACTAATTTGTTAGCTCTTAATGAGTCTTTGCAAACTGATTTCACTTTACTGCATCACTGGTTTAACTAAAACCATGGTTTTCACTTCACATAAAAATTCTTATGTTTCTGAATTTAATATTTTTGACAATTATGGTATTTTGCTTGAGTATGTTAGGGAGTTCAAATATTTAGGGATTGTATTGGATTCCTATTTTTCATTTGAAGCTCATGTTGTATATTTAATTAAAAAACTTCATAAAAAATTGGGTTGTCTTTACCAGATTAGAAAGCATCTTAATATAGAAATTAGAACTATGCTTACACATAGGGCCAGATATTCAGACGGCGCCACAAAAAAGCGCAATAGCAGGAGCAAGCACAAGTGCAGCGCGCCCCTATGCAACATGCTCGATATTCAAACACAGTGCAGGCCAAGGTGCGCTTGCGCAACACAGCTGAATATCACACCAACTGCACCATGGCACAACCAGGGATGCGCAGTGGAGCAGGGTAGAAGTGCAGTAGCACAACCAGAGATGTTCAGGGACAGGGGCAGGATGCAGGGGTGCACCACCCATGGAAGCCATGGGTGGAGAAGCACGCAGCAGGCCAGACAGTGCCCCCTACACCCCATGAACTGCACAACCAGTGCTGAGCTGGATGGACTACCAGCCCATGAACACCAGCATAGAATCCACAGCCGGGGCACGGTGCCCCAGCACACACCCCTGGCAAGCAGTGACTGCAACACAAGGAGGGCCGGTCACCCAGTGCCACCCCATCCCACCAATGCAGAGCACATCCTGTACAGCAATCCCCAGACACCCGGCCCAGAAGCAGCGCCCAACAGTGCAAGGCACCGAATGCATGCTACCACCACCACCGTGACAATGCAACCCTGTGCACCATGGAGCCATGCATGGCAGCCCCACAGTGAGCACCCCGCAGTGGGCGGCACCAACCACTGACACAACAACTGCAGACACAGTGCCGCCCTGCACGGCCCCCCCCCATGGTACAGTAGAGAGGTCGACCCTGCGTCAGCACCCAAAGGACCCCGCATGCGATAAGGCCTGCTCTAAACCACACCACCAGCAGGACAGCATCCCGCACACCCAAGCATACAAAAAAAACCTCTTGTTGCACCCAGAGTCATTTATTGGATAAACTGTTTTTGCTAAAAGAAACAGTAACACAACACATACAGGCACTTCCTTATATGAATATTGTATATACCTCAAATCAGTGCTGCAACACATTCACATGGTCCTAGTCCCTATTAGACCTACACTTCAGGATGTGCACAACACTTAAAGGGTTCCTCCATTACTCAAGTTGGGAACCAAACATTCTGGGTTTGGTTTACTGGTGGAACTGCATTTAGTGCAGCACCATTACCTGTTGCTCTGAAGACATCATTCTCCAGCAACATTGATGCTAAATTGGAGGACAAACACATTGATAACTTATGGGGGCTGTATATTTTTATTTATAATCTAGATCTGGGCAGCAATTGGACTGCTGGAAAATGGAGGAGGCACACATCAGTTTTACATAAGGAGTTGGGAAACTATTGGTGTGAAACTATGGGAGACTTCCCCTTTAAGTACAGGATTTACCTCAAATGGGGATGGCCACAAGCTAGTTAGACATCATGCTGAGAAGCCCAAAGTGCACAAAAGCTTGACAAAGTATTGTGCCACTCTACCAAGGGAAGAATTCTCAGTTTATGAAGCACAGATCCTCCCTAAATGCCAAAGTGGTTTGGGAGGCAGCTGCGATGTCGTAGTGAATTTGGGAGCTTGATGTTTTCAGGTCCTGAAGCAGGCAGAATTCAATGTGTGCTAGTTGGTTTGAGATTGGGGGGGGATGAAATATTGGTATGTTTTTACATACATGCAGTATTTTTCAGACCACCAAATTGTACTTCTCCCAACTTATTAATAAAAAAATTCCCTACAGCTGACCACAGATATAAAACAAAACTTGTCTTCCTTCCCTCTGCATCTCCCTCCAGTCACTATACTGTATGTTCAAAATAAAGAGATAAACTTACAATCCATACGTACAATGTTCTCCACTTACACTACACCCTCCACTTACATATACTCACACACAAGGAGAAGTGGTTGTAAAATAGGATAACCATGAAAATAGGAGACAGCGTTTTATCTGTTTGTAATGTACTATACACAGTGAGTACACTAAATGTAATTAGGCACTGTATACACAGTGGCCCGGATATTCAGACTGCACCAGGCTGTGATGCAAGCCTGGGCGCAGCGCAACTTGGCTGCGTAGGGGCGTTGACAGGGTGATATTCAACTGAGCTGCGCCATGGCACAGCATCATTGAATATCACACCCTAGCCACCCGCAGTGCGCATGGCGCAGTGGCACTGCACCAGTGCAAGTGGCCAGAGTGGAGCAGGGGGATGCGCTAATGCAAGTTCCGTTGAGCTAGGTGCAACAACCACGATATTCAAAAGTGCACATGCAAATACTAACATACTAACATACTAAAATGCCAGCAGAATAGGCCTAATGGTCTTTCGAGTCTGCTCAATTGGTCAGCCCCCACCCTGGGTGCTGACCTTGCTGCCCCCCCTCTCTGGCTTCTCCTTCCCAGTTCGGATAGTCTCGCTGCACTGATTTTGCTTCCAGAACCCTTCCCCTGTACCTGTCCCAGCCCCTCTTGAACCCCTCCACCATCTCTGCCTCCACCAGCCCCCTAGGCAGTGCATTCCATGGCTCCACCACCCTCTCAGTGAAGTAGCACCTCCTCCTTTCTCCCCTGAATCTTCCCCCCTCCAGCTTCCACCCATGCCCTCTAGTGGCCCCGTCCTCCTTCCTTCGAAGCACCCTGACTGTTCCTCCCCTATTTACCCTTTTCATGTACTTGAAGACCTCTATCATTTTCCCCAGTCCCTTCTCTCTTCCAATGTGTGCATATTTAGCTCTTGAGCCTCTCCTCATAGGTCCTGTCCCCCAAGCCCCAAATCATTTTGGTTGCCCTCCTCTGGACCCTCTCAGGAGTAATGTCCCTCTAGTGTGGCCTCCAAAACTGCACGCAGTACTCAAATGCGCCTCACCAAGCAGTTATACAGAGGGAGTATCACTTCCTCCTTCTGGAGGTGATCCCCTAGCGATGCATCCCAGCATCCTGTTGGCCTTGGCTGCTGCCCTCCTACAAGTCTCAGAGTTGTTCATCTTGACATCCACCACCACCCCCAGGTCCCTCTCAGCCATCAAGACTTGTAGCATTTCCCCCAGGGTGTACACTTGGCCTGGGTTTCTGGCCCCCAGGTGGAGTACCTTGCATTTCCCTGCATTGAACCTCAGCTTCCACTTTCTAGACCATCTTTCCAGAGCCTCCAGGTCCCCCTGTAGGGCCACCCTCCCCTCCCCATCCACCACCGCCCCCAGTTTTGAGGCATCCACAAAGAGACTCATCTCACTCCTGATTCCTGTCCTTATGTCAGAGACGTAGGCGTTGAACAGGAGGGGCCCAAGGACTGATCCCTGTGGGACCCCACTAATGACCCTCTCTTGGGGATGAGACTATTCCACCAACTCGACCCTCTGGGTCCGGTCCTGGAGCCAATTGCCTATCCATCTGATCATCTGGTTCCCCACCCCATTTCTCCCAGCTTATCCAACAGGCCCACGTGAGGAACAGAGTCAAATGCCTTGCTGAAACATAGAAACATAGAATTTGATGGCAGATGAGGACGCTTGGCCCACCTAGTCTGCCATTTCCTACTCCAACTGATAAGCTGCAGATCCTAGTTAACCAACAGCCTATTCTCCTAACCCCACTAGGACTGCCTTATGCTGTCCATGCATTCTTGAATTCTCCCACAGTTTTAGACCCCACAACCTCCTCAGGAAGGCTGTTCCATGCATCCACTACCTCTCTGTGAAATAATACTTCCTCAATGCCTCTGAGCCCCCATCTTCAAATTGTGCCCCTTGTTCTTGCACTCTCTTTTTTGAAAGATGCTACCCTCTTGGACTTTGTTGATTCCTTGAGGTACTTGAAAGTTTCTATCATGTCCCCCTCTCCTCCTTTCCTCGAGGCTATACATATTAAGCTCCTTAAGTCTCTCTTCATATGTCTTCCGGTGCAGACCCTGCACCATTTTAGTTGCCCTCCTCTGGACAGCTTCCATCCTGTCTATGTCTTTGCGGAGACTGGGTCTCCAGAACTGGACACAGTACTCCAGATGGGGTCTCACCAGCTGTCTGTACAGAGGGATAATAACTTCCTGTTTTCTACTGGTGATGCCTCTCCCTATGCATCCCAGTATCCCCCCAACCCTCCTTGCTGCCTCTCACATTGCTTGTCCACCTTTAGGTCATCTGATATGACTACCCCAGGTCCCTTTCCATTTTGTTGTTGTTAGTATCTCACCCCATTGTGTACTCTTCCCTGGGTTTTGTTTCCCAGGTGCATTACCTGCACTTCTTAGCATTGAATCTAAGCTGCCATACATTTGACCATTCCTCTAACCTTGCCAAGTCCTTTTCATCCTTTCCACCCCACCTTGTGCATCAACTCTGTTGCAGATCTTTGTGTCATCTGCAAAGAGACATACTTTTCCTTCCAGTCCCTCTGCAATGTACTTATAAAGACATTGAAGAGGACTGAATCCCAATCTGAACCCTGCGGTACCCCACTAGTAACCCCTCTTTCTTCAGAGTGGACTCATTTACAATTACCTTCTGTGTCCTATTGTCAGCCAATTTTTACCCAGGCTGTCATCTTGGGACCCACTCCCAGGCTGGCTAATTTGATATATTAATCTTTTGTGTGGGACTGTGTCAAATGCCTTGCTAAAGTCTAGGTAGGCCATGTCACAGCCCCTCCCTGATCTACTACTTTGGTCACCCAGTCAAAGAAATCTATCAGATTTGTCTGGCATGACCTTCCGCTGTGAATCCATGCTGCCTTGGGTCCTGTGCCCTCTGGCCTCTAGATACTCGACAATTCTTTCCTTCAGAAGTTATTCCATCATTTTCCCTACCACTGAGGTTAAACTAACAGGTCTGTAGTTTCCTGCTTCTGCCTTGCTCCCACTTTTGTGAAGGGAATCACATCTGCCCTCCTCCAGTCCTCGGGTACCACCCCATCCTCCCATGATTTGTTAAAGAGGGTAGTCAGTGGTGTCACTATTCCACCCTTAGTTCTTTTAGAATTCTGGGATGAATCCCATCAGGCCCCATTGCTTTGTCCACCTTCAGTTTTAGAGTTCTTTCAGAACCCTTTCTTCTGTAAATGGCTGGTATCAACTTCTGTATCCAAAGTGTTTCTACTGTTTGTTTAGGTACCTCCCCTCTTCCTTTGTAAATACTGAGCAAAAATATTTGTTTAGTATCTCTGCCTTTTCACAGTCACCCTCTGTCCACCCCCCTTATTAAGCCTCACTATCCCTCCCTTGGTCTTCTTTCGCTCCCTGATGTACCTATAAAAGGTTTTATCCCCCTTCTTAACTGAGTTGGCTATCTTTTCCTCAGTTTGGGCCTTTGCTGTTCTGACTGCCTTCCCAGCTTCCTTTTGCTTTAACTGATACAGTTCTCTGTCCTGCTCCTTCTGTGATTCCTTGTACTTCCTGAAAGCTTTCTTTTCTCTTGAACCTTCACTGCCACTTCCTTTGAGAACCATAGTGGTTTCTCATCGTTTAGTTTTGTTTAATTGCTTCACACAAAGGCTAGTTACCTCTGTGATGGCAGTTTTCATTGTTCCCCATTGTTCTTCCACCCCTCTTTCCTGCCCATTTGCTAGTGCATTCCTTAGGCACTCACCCATTTTAACAAAGTCAGCCCTCCTAAAGTCCAGTACCTTTGCCTTTGTGGCTTGACTCTGTGCTGTGTGTTTATTGTAGACCATACTGTTGATGGTCACTAGTTCCCAGATGGCTACCACTTCTACATCTGTGATCCTCTCTTCATCTCCATTTGAGAGAACCAGGTCTAAGATTGCTCCCTCTCCAGTGGGCTCCAATACTAGTTGTCTAAGGCATGCCCCTGTAGGGCATCTAGAAAAACCCCTCTTAGTGGCTGCTGCAACTGCACTCCAGTTAACATATGACATATTCAGATCGCCCATCAGCAATATCTCCCTTTTCTGCCTTACAAGTATACTTTCTATCATTTCTGTCCATTCCTCCCCTGAGAAGGGGTCTGTATCTAACCCCTGTCACGGATTGTGGTGCCATTGCGGTCTCAGAATCACCTACAGTGCTTCTTCTCCTCCCTGTTTTCCCTTTTGTTCTGCTGCTTTGATTCCTTCCCTTGTTAAGAGCTACTCCTCCTCCTCTATTACCCTCTCTGTCCCCCCTGTAGATAGTGTATCCTGGTATGTTTACTTCCCAGTCATGGTTTTGTGTGAACCATGTTTCTGAACTGCCACGATATCCAGATGTTCCTCCTCCATCAGGCCACTAATTCAGAGGCTTGTTACTCAGACTACGGGCATTTTGGTACTCATTGCTTTCCATTTTTTGATGGCTTTACCTTCAGTTGCAGCATCCCCACTGACCTTTCTACAGGGTCTTTTCTCATTTAGTACCCTGTTTTGTAGGGGAGGCTGGGATTTCGCTGCTTACCAGTGCCTCCCTTGACTAGTTTAAAGCTTGCCAATGAAGCATTTAAACCTGATTGCTCAAAGACTTGTTCCCTTCCTGGACAGATGCAGACCATCCTGCCAGTATAGGCTGGTGTCCCTCAGGTGGAACCCAGTCGCCAATGAAAAGCCAAACCCCTGTGTTCCACACCAGAGTCTAGAAGAGGGCGTCCACTGGTCTACCCAGGTCCAAGGCACTTATCACCCAGTCATGGAACTCCACAAGGTTTGTCTGACACAATTTCCCAGGACTAATCCATGCTGTCTATCGTCCAGGCACCCTGACTTTTCAGGTCCTCCCAGCCTCTCCTTGATAATGCCCTCCATCACCTTGCCCACCACCGATGTCAGGCTGACAGGCCTGTGGTTTCCTGCAACCTCCCTTGATCCCCCTTGTGGATGGGCACTATATCGCCACCTTCCAGCCCTAGGGCACCAGAGATGGTGAAAAGCTCCACCAGGGGTTTCGCCAGGACATCCGCAAGTTCCTTCAGCACTCTGGGATGTAATTTATCCGGCCCCGGTGCTTTCTCCGTCTTAAGGGAGCTGAGGGCTTCCCTCACTCTCTCTGCTGTGATTTCCACTTCCAGTACCTCTTCTCCCTGCTTAGCCCTCCCCCCTCCTGCCAGTGATGCCTCCCCCTCTCCCCAGACCCGCCGATCGGTAAGGGTCCCCCCCTCCTCAGTATCTCTGTCTCCTCCCATGTATGATGCAGCACCCCCATTTTCCTTGGTGAAAACTGAGGTGAAGTACTCATTTAGTACCTCAGCCTGCTCCCCCGGGTCTTGTGCCCATCTCTCCCCTGATTTAATCCTGCTAATCTGCCCCTTCACCCTTCGTTTTTCCCCAATGTATCTAAAGAACCCCTTGTTCCCGCTCCTAATTTTCCTGGCCAGGTTCTGCTCCCTCCTTGCCTTAGTCGCCCTCACCACCCTAGTGGCCCTTCTAGCCATCAGCTCATACTCCCCTCAATCCCTTTCACTCCTTGAGCACTTGAATTGCCTATAGGCTGCCTTCTTTCCCCGCACCACCTCCTGGACCTCCCTGGTCCACCAGTAGGGTTTTCGGGCCCTACCGCATTTTCATCTCACTCTTGCACAGGTGCTGGTAGCATCTTGCACCCCTCCTGATGATTTCCCACCTACTATCAGCATCCATGTCTGACCCAATCACATCCAAATACTCCTTAAGGATCCTTCCCATTTCCTTAAAATCCATTCCCCTGAAGTCAGTTACCTCTGTCTTTGTGCAGCCTTCTAGCCCTCCTAGGTCCAAGCAGAACCAGACCGTGGCATGGTCACTCCCGCCAATGGGTCCCTTACCTCAGGCCCCTAATCTGGTCACTGTCTGCCAGAGACCACTCCAGTACCCACTTGCCTCCCTGGTCAGTTCCCCCACCTGCTGAGTTAGAACACATCTTGAAAGACATCCAACAACCTCTGTTCCCTGGTTCAGAGAAGATGTCATAGTCTCCCAGTCTGTTCCTGGCATGTTTAAGTCCCCAACACCACCACGTTCCTCTGCCCAGTCTGCAGTGTCTCCAGCATCTGCCACTAGACTCTCCTCCAGCTCCTCCCACAGGACAGGATCTATACACCACTCCTATTTTTACTCTCTTGCCCCCTTGTTATCAAGGTGACACATCGCTTCCACGGTTCCCTCTGCCTCCTCTACTCCCCTACCAGATGCAGTTTTTGACTATCACTGCTACCCCTCCTCCCCTTCCCTCCCCCTGTCCTTCCTGAACATAGTGTAACCCTCCAGCTTCAGGTCCCAGTCGTGTCCTGCAGTGGCCCAGGTCTCAGTGACTGCTGCCACATCCACTGCTCCCTCAGTTAGCATCACCTGGAGCTCAGGCATTTTATTTCCTAAGCTCCTGGCATTTAGCAGGACTCTTCACCCTTTCCCTATGCTTCCATTTCCCCTGCTAGTGTTCCCATGGGATTCTGTTTTCCCTGATCTGCACTTTGCCAGTTAGCCTTTTCCGATCCTCCAGCTCCCAGGAGTGGAGACAGGAATCCCTCCTTTACCGGCAACCCCTTGACAGCCTTTTCTCCCATCCCTCCCCCTTCACAAGTTTAAACCCCACTTTTCTCAATGGAACCCTCTATTTTCAACTTAAAGATTCCCTCCTCCAAATTGAGATGGAGTCTCCTCTAGCATACAGCTCTTTATCCTCCCAAGTCTCCCCAATCCCCATCAGCCCATACCCTCTGGCCCCACACCACTCCCTGAGCCACTGGTTTATCTCCCCAATCTTCCTTTTGTGCTCCCCCCACTAGCCCTTGGCACCGGCAGGATTTCTGAGGAAAAACGCTGTGCATCCTATGTCATGACAGACCCTGGCAAGCTCCTGAATCTTGCCTGTATCTCTAGCTCACTATTTCCCTCAATGTCATTTGTACCCAGGTGGACCAGTATGTCCGGGGAACCCCCACAATCCCTTTGCCTTCAGTACCTCGTGCTTAGCCCTGTGCACCGTTAGTCCAGAAGCATTTTGTTCTAACTAGCCAGGCTTCTCCCTCCCTATTCCATTTGATAGCCCCTGATCATAGAGTCTCCCCAACAGGAGCACTCTGACCGCTCCTTTCTCCTCCATTCCCCCTTCCCATGTCTCTCATCCTTTCTGCAGGCTCCTCCACCCAGCTGGCTCCTTGTTCCTCCCCTATCTGGGTGCCACATGCCACCACCTTATTTACCATGGCCACCCCTCCTCCAATCCCTGTACTCCTCCTCCTCCTGGGTATCCTTCTGTAATTCCTTGCTAACTCCCTCACTGCCTGCTGGCAACCTGTCCTTCTCCCCATCTGCTATGTTAGCCTGGCTCTGTCCTCCTTTCCTTGCTGTCTCCATTTAGTCCATCCTTGCTTGTTGTGCTTCCTTGGCCTAAACCTCAGCTCCCTTTACTGAACCTCCTTGTACTTGGTCCTTCTCCTTACCTTCCTCCCAACTGGTCCTTCTCCTTGTGCTTTCCTCCCTTCCCCTGCCCCTCCTGCTCTGATTCACTGCTCCCCCCATTTTCCTGCATTCCAGGTTCCCCTCTGTTCCTCCTGCTATCTGGCCCCAGCCTCCTGCCCCCCACTCCCTTTCCATCTCTTACCACCCCTGTCATGGCTACATCACCCCCCTCATCCTCGAGCAGAAGAAGAGAATTGAAGCGGTTACTGAGTGTAAGGTCTGATCCACCTCCCCGCCTTGCTTCCTTCTGTCCAGCCCTGGCCATCTGCCTACTTCCCTGAGAATGTTGTCCCTCTGTCCCTCCTTTGTGAGGGTCCCCAGTTGCCTGCCTGCTTCCTTGGTAGTGTCCTTTTGGACCCCCTCTGCCAGGGTCCCTATGTGACCCCTGAGTATTCTCCTGCACTCCTTTCCCTATGCCGCTGCCCCTAGTGCTTAGTGCAACCCTGTGGGAGATCCCCTGGCCCCTTCCCCAACCATACCTCCCCCTTCCCCCAGCTGTCTCCTAATCCCCGCAACCTCCTCCCTAAGCTGTGCCAGCTGGTATCACACTGGGCAACCACCAAACTTCCAAGCCCAGTCCAGTATCATGGCTGCTTCACACCCTGTGCACCCCACCACCCTCCCAAAGATGCCAGCCCTAATGCTGTGTGGTTCCATCCCCTTCCACGTATGTTTCCTTGGGTGAGCCACCAGCTTCCCCCCAGTCCAAGATACACCCCTACTGCCTAATCAGGTCACCCACTAATCTTAGATACAGTCCCACAGTACACGGTAACCCTGTTAATAGGTGCAGTACAACACAGTAAACTTATAAGGGAATGAACAACTCCTCAAGCTCCTCTCCGCCTTTAAATCCAACCCCCAGCAGCTAGAACTACATGAGCTGCACCTGCAGCCTTTCCTCCAATTGCAGGGCAGGTGTTCCCTATAAATAGACTGAACTCTGGGAGGGAGGGTGGGGAGGTGTGTCTTTGGTAGACACCCAACTCGAGGAGAGTGTATCAGCCCTATGTCTCCCTCTCAAGCCCAGCAGCCAATACCCAGGCCCAAAGCAAATCCCACCAAATAGGTTTTGAATCACGAAATAGGCCTCCACCCTGCGCGAGCCTGTTGCACAGTGAAACATCCAACAAATGAGCCCACTTACAGCCACCAAAACTAGTTTTCAAACCGCCAACAGCCCCCAAAACAATAATCTGCTAGCCCCTTAGAAGTAAGAAAGAAAAGAAATAACCTTCTACCAAGTAAAATCCACAAGAGCCCTGAGAAAACAACATGAAGCAGCTACTGTCCTGGAACACAACTGATCCTGTCCC
Source organism: Neoceratodus forsteri (assembly GCA_016271365.2). Lineage (NCBI taxonomy): Eukaryota > Metazoa > Chordata > Ceratodontiformes > Ceratodontidae > Neoceratodus > Neoceratodus forsteri. Next base: position 471,500,054 of record CM057457.1, on the reverse strand, counting down.
CTTCCAGTTCCTTCTGAGAAGACAAAGCAGCCAACACCACAAACCTGATTGAGCTCTGCCTCCAGTCAATTAGCTGAGTGAGACCTGGCCATACCATTAACACTCTTCCCCCACTATGCAGTAATCTTTGCAGCTACTGAAGTCAGCAACAATGAATCAAAATTCAGCTCAAAGCCCCCAAAATATGTTTGCTGCCAAAGGAAACAGGTCTCCAATTCAATCAGCTTCACTAACAGCACATCAAAATAGGCTTGAAATTAACAGATATGGGGCCATAATGTATGCAAGGCGCATATGGGGCATTTGCATGTCTTTATGGCCCCATTTGCATGCAGGTGCGTCAATCTCCAGTGACTTGCCCCTGGCGCCCTGCCAGGCTGCAGCCATCGGGGACCAACGCCCCCTGTACAAGCGGCAACACGCCCCGATGCCCGATCGTGGGCATATGTTGCAGTATAATAGACCCATCTCCCTGGTGGTCCACTGGACTGCTCGCAGCCCGATCGTGGGCATAAGTATGAATAAAACTGTAAACACATTCCCTGGTGGTCCAGTGGACCGCTTGCAGCCCGATCATGAGCATAAGTATGATTAAAAATGGAAACTCACTCCCTGGTGGTCCACTGGACTGCTTGCAGCCTGATCATGCAATTTGTTATATGAATCACCTCCACCATCCCACCCACCTACAGAGCCCCCGCCCCGCTCCCCTGAGTCAGCGGGCGGGCGGCAGCTCCCCCACCCTTGCACCCGCCACCTGCTGGCCGATACCAGCTATGCCAGTGCGGTATGGGCTGCCGCCCATTGGCTCATGCTGTGGACCAATGGGCATACAGCCCTACCGTGCGGTGTCAGTCGATGGACGGGCGAGGCGTGGCGAGAATAGCTACCTGCTACCGCTGACCGGGAGATGGGCAGTAGAGCTCAGTGAGTGGAGGGGGGAGAGGTACTGCTAATTCACCAGGGTTGTTATGGTGTGGCATTATTTTCTACTGGCGCCTGCAATCGGGCTGAGGTGGTTCCACTGGACCACCAGGGTTAATGGACGTTTATTTTCTACTACATATGCCCGCAATCAGGCTGCAAGCGGTTCACTGGACCACCAGGATATTGGACATTTATTTTCTACTACATATGCCCAGATCGGAATGGGGCGCCGCCACGAAGGTGCAGCGGAGATCGGGTGGCCACCCACAGGTGGCAGCTGCCGTGTTGCACCCCGCAATACGGCAGCTCACCTGTGGGTGGCCAGCTGTTGTTCCTTTTTTTTTTGGCTCATCTATGTGCAGCGCAGGTAGGGGTTCTGCATGTATGGGCTCAGCACATCCCGGGCTGAATATCGGGATGTGCAGGGTATGCATGGGCACACACCTCCACCTGGGCCGCATACATTACTGATGCGCTCCGGCACATCGGGATTTGTGCCAGGCTCACTCCCCGTTTGAATATTGTGCCGGGGCACATCAGTGGGTTGCACATGGTGCAACAGTGTTGCACCATCGCAACCCTTCTGAATATCCGGGCCAGTGAGTACACTAAATGTAATTAGGCACTTTTTCCTTTATTTGGAGAAGGGATATTAGTAACCTGTTGAAATGCTTTACAGGAGATGATCTTTACAGTGTCATGATGTCAGACCAGTCAAGATGATTCTATGATGTCACCACAATTAAAAGGGATAGGAAAGCAGGCTTTGGCTCTAATATGGTTTATTGTGTTTTTAATGCTGAATAAAACTATTGCCATACAGTTTGTTTTGTCTGTGTACAGTAGTGGATCCAGAGGGCTTTAAAGGGTGCAGGTGCACCCCCCCATTGTAACTTACTTGCTTGCTGCTGCTGCATTTCACATTGCTGTAGAAGTATTGCAAGAAAATATACATTCAAATCTATAAATTATATTTATATTTTCAGTAAAAATGTAATGCAAAGGACAGTATAAAGGACTGAAAACATTATATAAATTTGCATATCAAGTAGGCCCACCACCACAGCGACCCCATTGTAAAATTCTGGATCCACCACTGTCTGTGTATAATTTTTTTGTTTTCTGTACATTTTTTGGCTACTAATGGTACAGCCAAACCTCCATGTTCTTTTACTGTTTGAATTTCCTGCCTGTAGCTGAAGACCCGACTTATGCATTCTATCTGCTCTCCATTCAAATACAGCACTGCAAACATATTTTCACTTTTCAAAACTGCTGGCCCATTTCAAACACACACTGTATATTTTATTACTGAAGTTATGTGTTGTATGTGGTATGTCTAAATTTCGGACTCGTTGATGATCACTCTTATTCTGATGACAGCCCTGTATTATATGATTTTGAAGTGTGCGGGCTAGAAGGGGATTGACATTTTGTAAAATGAAACGACAAATAAACACTTGTCTTTGGGGAACATTTTTGGCTTTGACCATACAAGCTAGTTTTGGAACCCACTCGTGAGGGAGCAATCTTAGACCTCATATTCTCAAATGGGGACAGTGAGAGGATCTCGGATCGATAAGTGGGTAGGCATGTGGGAACAAGTGACCACCAAACAGTGTATTTCATGATAAACTCAGCTACAGAGTCAACTACAGAGTCAAGCCATACAAAAGTGAGGGTACTGGACTTCAGGAGGGACCTGGGGGTAATTATATCAGATGACCTAAAGGTGGGCAAGCAATGTGAGAAGGCAGAAAGGAAGGCTGGGGGAATACTGAGATGCATAGGGAGAGGCATCAATAGTAGAAAACAGGAAGTTGTTATCCCTCTGTACAGACAGTTGGTAGGACCCCATCTGGAGTACTTTGTGCAGTTCTGGAGACATAGACAGAGTGAAGGCTGTCCAGAGGACAACCAAAATGGTGCAGGGTCTCCACCAGAAGACATCACGAAGAAAGACTAAAGGAGCTTGCTATGTATACCTTGAGGAAATAAGGAAAGAGGGACATGATAGAAACTTCAAGTACCTCAAGAGAATAAACAAAGTCCAAGAGGTAGCATCTTTCAGAAAAGAGATGTGCAAGAATAAGGGGCAATTTTGAAGATGGGATGGACGGCTCAGAGGTAACGTGAGGAAGTATTTTCCAGGAGAGTGTTGTGGATGCATGGAACAGCCTCCCTGAGGAGGTCGTGGAGAGTCAAGAACAGTGGGAAATTCAAGAATGCATGGGACAGACATAAGGCAGTCCTAGTGGGGTAGGAGGAAGTAAGCTGTTGGTTAACTAGGATCTGCAGCTTATCTGTTAGGTAGAAAATAGGACAGACTAGGTGGGCCAAGTGGTCCTTATCTGCCATCAAATTCTATGTTTCTATGTTTCTCTGAGGGCTGACTTTGGCAAGATGGGAGTGTCATAGAAAAGTACTAGCAAACAAGCTAGAAGGAGGGGTGGAGCAACACTGGGGAAAAATCAAAACTGCCATCACAGAGGCAACAAGCCTTTGTGTGAAGCAAATAAACAAATCAAAATGAAAGAAAAGGACACAATGGTTCTCAGAAGAGGTATCAGGGAAGGTTAGGGAGAAAAAGATAGCATTTAGGAAATATACGGAAACACAGACCAGTCAGTCTTACCCTCAGTAGTGGGCAAGATTATGGAGCCACTCCTTAGGAAAGGATAGTGGAACACCTGGAATCCATAGAGCACAGGATCCAAGACAGCATGGGTTTGCAAAGGAAGATCCTGTCAAACTAATCTCATAGATTTCTTTGACTGGGTAACCAGAGTGGTGGACCAAGGGGGAGCAGTTGATGTTGCCTACCTTGACTTCAGCAAAGCTTTCAATACTGTTCCACATAGAAGATTGATTAATAAGCTGGGTAGGCTCAGGGGGTGGGTCAGACGTTGGTCAACTGGGTGGCAAACTGGTTGATGGGCAGAAAGCAGAAAGTGGTGGTAAACGGTATACAGTCAGAAGAGATGAAAGTCACAAGTGGGGTACCTCAGGGATCAGTCCTGGGGCCAGTCCTCTACAATATCTTCATCAGTAACATTGCAGATGGACTGGAGGGTAAGGTTTGTCTATTTGCAGATAACACCAAGATCTGCAGCGAGTAGATGATCCAGATGGGGTGGGCAGAATGAGAAGAGATCTGGATAAACCAGTAAAATGGTTGGAAGAGTGGCAACTGGGTTTAACACAAAAAGTGCAAGATCATGCACATAGGGATGAGAAACCCTGAAGCCACCTATAGGCTTGGAGGGAGTGGCTGGCAGTCACAAGAGAAGAAAGAGACTTGGGCGTCATCATCATTGATGACCTCAAATCATCCAAGCAGACCACTAAAGCAGTAGGTAAGGGCTAGAGGGGTGTTGGGGTGTATTAGTAGGGGTGTCACAAGTCAGAAGAGGGAGGTAATAATCCCTCTTTACAAGACACTGGTTAGGCCCCATCTGGAGTACTGCATGCAGTACTGGAGGCCACGCCTTCACAGGGACATTAACCAAATTGAGGCAGTCCAGAGAAGGGCAACCAAAATGGTGCAGGGACTGCATCAGAAAACATATGAGGACATATTAACTGAGCTCAATATGTATACCCTAGAGCAAAGGAGGGAAAGAGGTGATATGACAGAAACATTCAAACACCTTAAAGGCATTAACAAGGTGAAAGAGTCTAATATGATTCAATACAAGAAAATAACAGGTCAAGAGGACACAGCATGAGATTAGAGGGAGGCCAATTAAGGGGTAATGTAAGGAAGTTCTTTTTCACAGAAAGAGTGGTGGATGCATGGAACTGCCTACCTCAGGAAGTGGTGGATATGAATACATTGCAGGGCTTCAAACAGGCATGGAATAGGCATAAGGGAGCAATACAGATGAGCATGAATAGATGGCCATTGACACAGCAAAAGCCAATGGCACATTCATAAGGTAGAAAAGAGAAATGGGCAGACTAGATGGGCCTTGCGGTCCTTATCTGCTATCAATTTCCATAGAAGAAGCAGAACAGAGAAGTGTACCAGTTAAGGCAGAAGGAAGCAGGGAGGGAAGTCAGAATAGCAAAGGCCCAAACTGAAGAAAAGATAGCCAACTCATTAAGAAGGAGGATAAAATCTTTTATAGGTACATCAAGCAGTGTAGAAAGACAAAGGGAGGGATAGTGAGGCTGAACAGAATGGACAGTGGGTGGGCAGACAGGGACAGGGAAAAAGCAGGGATACTTAATGAATACTTCTGCTCAGTATTCACAAAAGAGGAGGAGAGGGATGTGCCTAATCCAGTTAACAGAAGCACTCTGGACAGGGAGTAAATCCAGTCCTTTCCCAAAGAAAGGGTTCTGAAAGAACTCCTAAAACTGAAGAGGTAGACAAAGCAATGGGGCCTGATGGAATTCACCCCAGAATTCTAAAAGAATTAAGGGGAACTAATAACACCACTGACTACCCTTTGTAACAAATCATGGGAGGATGGTGTGGTACCTGAGGACTGGAGGAAGGCGGATGTGATTCCCCTTCACAAAAGTGGGAGCAAGGCAGAAGCAAGAAAGTACAGACCTGTCAGTTTTACCTCTGTGGTAGGGAAAGTGATGGAATCACTTCTGAAGGAAAGAATGGTTGAGTACCTAGAGGCCAGTGGGACACAGAACCCAAGGCATCATGGGTTCACAGTGGGAAGGTCATGGTCAGATGAATCTAATTGATTTCTTTGACTGGGGACCAGAGTAGTAGACCAGGAAGAAGCTGTGGACATGGCCTACCTGGACTTTAGCAAGGCATTTGACATAGTCTCACACAAAAATTAATCAAATTAACCAGCCTGGGAGTGGGTCCCAGGGTGGTAGCCTGTAAAACATTGGCTGGACAACAGAACACAGAAGGTAATTGTAAATGGAGTCTACTCTGAAGAAAGAGGGGTTACTAGTGGGGTACTGCAGGGTTTAGTACTGGGTCCGGTCCTTTTTAATGTCTTTATAAGTGACATTGCAAAGGGACTGGAAGGAAAAGTATGCCTCTTTGCAGATGACACAAAGATCTGCAACAGGGTTGATAGCACAAGGAGGTGTGGAAAGGATGAGAAGGGACATGGCAAGGTTGGAGGAATGGTCAGAAGTATGGCAGCTTGGATTCAATGCAAGAAGTGCAAAATAATACACCTGGGAAACAAAAAAATGGGAAGATTACACAATGGGGGGGTGTAATAAACAACAACTAAAATGGAAAGGACCTGGGGTAATCATATCAGATGACCTTAAGGTTAGCAAGCAATGTGAGAAGGCAGTAATGAGGGCTGAGGGAATACTGGGATGTATAGGGAGAGGCATCACCAGCAGAAAACAAGAAGTTGTTATCCCTCTGTACAGACAGTTGGTGAGACCCCATCTGGAGTACTGTGTCCAGTTCTGGAGACCCCATCTCCGCAAGGACATAGACAGAGTGGAGGTCTCTGTATCCTTCTTTTGGTCTTTCTTCACTCCCTAATGTACCTATGAAAGGTTTTATCCCTCTTCTTAACAGAGTTGATTATCTTTTCCTCAGTTTGTGCCTTTGCTATTCTGACTGCCTTCCCTACCTCCTTCTGCTTTAACTTATAAAAGTTATCTGTCCTGCTCCTTCTGTGTGTCCTTATATTTCCTGAATGCTGTTCTTTTCTCCTAACCATCCCTACCACCTCTTTTGAGGACCACAGTATGTTTTCCTTCATTGTGTTTTGTTGAGTTGCTTCACACAAAGGCTTGTTGCCTCTGCAATGGCTGTTTTGATTATTCCCCATTGTTCCTCCACCCCTCCTTCTTGCCCGTTTGCTACTGCTTTCCTGGGGCACGTTCTTATTTTCCCAAAATCAGCCATCCTAAAGTCCAGTACTCTTGTTTTTGTATGGCTTGACTCTATGGCTGTGTTTATTGTGAACCACACTGTTCAGTGGTCACTTATTCCCAGATGGCTACCCACTTCTAAATCTGAGATCCTTTCTCCTTCCCAGTTTGAGAGTACCAGGTCTAAAATTGCTCCCTTCCAAGTGGGTTCCAACTCTAGCTGTCTGAGGCATGCCCCCTGTAGGGCATCAAGAATGACCCTGCTCTTGGATGTGCCTGCAGCAAATGTACTCCAGTTAACATCTGGCATATTCAGATCCCCCCATCAATAATATCTCCCCTTTTTCTGCCATTTTAAGGATGCCTTCTATCATTTCCTTGTCCATTTCCTCCCCCGAGATGGGAGTCTGTACACGATCCTCATGCGGATTGTTGTGCCTTCCCTGTCTCCAGGGTGACCCATAATGACTCAACTTCCTGTTCACTCTTTAGTTCTGTTGCTTTAAACCCTTCCCTTATATAGAGAGCTACTCCTCCTCCTTTTTTACCCACCCTGTCCCTCCTGTAGACTGTATATCCTGGTATGTTGACATCCAAGTCATGGTTCTCTGTGTACCATGTTTTAGTGACTGCCACAATATCCAGGCATCCCTCTTCCATCAAGGCCACTAGTTCAGGGAGCTTGTTGCACAGACTATGGACACTGGTACTCATCATCTTCCATCTATTTTTTATGGCCTTACCCTTTTAGCCCCATCCCTGTCCTTTCTGCCTTTTTCTGCATTTACCCCTGTCCTGCTCCCTACTGACTTCTCTGTCTTGGTGTTTACCCCTCTAACTACTGTGTTTAGTTGGGGAAGGCTGGGATTTCCCTGCTCCTTTTCAGTGCCTCCCACTTGGCTAGTTTAAATGCTTGCCAATGAAGCATTTAATCCTGTCACCTAGGATCTTGGTTCCCCCCGGGCAGATGCAGACCATCATGCCAGTATAGGTCTGCATCCCTCCAGGTGGCTCCCTGGTCCCCAGTGAAGCCAAAACCCTAAGCTCCACATCAGTTTTTCAACCATTCATTGAATCCCATAGAACTTAATATATATATGCTTGAGGAAGGGAGGGAGAGGGGGACATGATGGAAACTTTAAGTACCTCAGTGGAATCAACAAAGTCCAAGAGGGCAGCATCTTTCAAAAAAAGAGATGTGCAAGAACAAGGGGACATAATTTGAAGACAGAGATGGGGCAGCTCAGGGGCAATGTGAGGAAGTATTTTTTCACAGAGAGGGTGGTGGACACTTGGAACAGCCATCCTGAGGAGGTTGTCAGGTCTAACACTGTGGGAGAATTCAAGAATGCATGGGACAGAATATAAGCAATTCTTGTGGGGGGTAGGAAGAAATAGGTTGTTGGTTAACTAGGATCTGCAGCTTATCCTGTAGGTAGGAAAATGGGCAGACTAGGTGGCCAAGCGGTCCTTATCTGCTGTCAAATTCTATGTTTCCATGTTTCTACAAGACCGCAGAGGGTTTTCCCACTTTTGCCCCATGAGAACATCCCCTCTCTCAAACGTGATGTCAATGACACCATGGCATACAACAACTCTGCTGGCATCCGCCACACTTTCCCCTGATGTTAGTCATTCTGTAATACCTCTGGTCTCCATTGGGGCTGCAAGGACACTGGACAACCCATAGCCCTCCCCAGGAGAGAGAGTTGTCTATAGATGCTTCATCCTCTCCTCTCCTGCCAACCCCCAGCAACCCAAGTCTCTATCCGAACATGGGTCCGCCAGCGAGGCTCAAGATGTGACGTCCAGTGCCTCAAACCCTCAGCACCACCGGGCTGGCCAGTTGCAAAGTTATAAACATGGAAAAGTTTGGGTTTAACATTAAAGTGCATAATATAAGTCCCTGCAGCTTTGGTTTCCCCGGACACTGAAAAGGCTTTTGATCGTGTATCCTGGCAATTCCTGTTCGCCTCCCTTCGTAGAATTGGAATTACAAACGATTTTATTAAATGGGTCAAACTTCTCTACTCCTCACCAACAGCTTGGATGTGGTGTAATGGGTGTCTCTCAGATCTGTTTCCCCTAGAGAGGGGCACTCGACAAGGATGTCCCCTCTCCCCTCTTCTTTGTAACTTCCACCTGAGCCCTTGATACATAAGCTATTGCTTCCCCTACTCTTGAGGATATCGAGACAGAAGGAAAGGAATATACCCTATCGGCATATGCAGATGACCTCCTTTTACATCTGGAAGACCCTAAAGTCTCTCTCCCTGTCTTATTAGAGGAGTTGGATCAATTCTCTGCAGTCTCATCCTACAGGTTAAAGCTCTCCAAGACGAGAATATTTCCTCTCCATAATCATACTAGGAAGGTGGACTGTAACACTTTTGGTCTTGCTTGGGAACCTAAAGTTCTAACATTCCTGGGATTCAATACTGATAGGGATATGCCTACTATGGTAAAATTAAATTTTACCAAGTTACTTTAAGTATTGCAATCTGATCTGGACCATTGGGGTGCTTCCTGTATCTCTCTGGGGTCGTGTCAACATTTTGAAAATGAATGTTCTACCGAGACCACTATATCCGCTGGGTATGCTGGGTCTTTTTTTCCCCTAAGGTATGGTTTATGAGACTGCAGAGAATGTTCAACACCTTTCTGTGGAAAAACAACATGGTACAGAGGATGTACTTCAAGGTAACAGCTCTAAGTTATAAGGTGGGCTTGCCCTCCCTTCCATTTTACTTACTATGGGGTTCAGCACATAAGCAGAATTTCACTCTGGTGCAAAAAGGTTACCCCAATAGCAGATAATACATATCATCCCATCTGATTAGATATAGAGAGACATCTGGCATGTAAGTTCTCTACCTCGTTGCCTGCACTTGCATATACATCCCCCTCTCAGTTTCCCCGTTTCGTCAAAGCCTTCCCGATTGGCTGGTCTCTTAGGGCCTTACACCTAGTGCAAAACCATTTCTCAGAGAACTGGCATTGTTCTCCTGCCCAGACCATACTGAATAACTTGCACTTCTGGATTGGTCACCACTCTTTACCTCCCTCTTTCTGGTCCAGCTTAAATAGAGTACCTTAGCAGACTTTCTCCAAGGAGATGAATTAGCCCCTTCCTGTTCTCCAAAATAAACTCCAGCTCGGCAAGCAGATACCTTTAAATTCTTGTAGGTAAACACACAGTTCTCACCTTTCTGGGACACAGACTCTGGGCTATGCAGCCCCTGGAAGGCTTGTCTTTTTTCAAGTAGCAGACCAACCCATGCAGTCTTCATGGTGTATAAACATCTGCAAGCACTTGACCTTGTCATCCCTAGAATTGTTACTACTGGAGTTCAAGAACTGTCTCTCCCATCAGAGAAAGAGTTCTGGAAAAGCATGTGGATCTTGGTTTATAACTACATTAAACAAGACCAGCTTCGCTTGACCCAGTTCAACATTATGCACAATTTGTACTATACCCCAATAAAGCTACATAGAATAGGTCAACTCCTGTCTCCTATCTGCTTTCGCTGTAAACTGGTCCCAGGGTCGTTGTACCACCTCCTCTGGGACTGTTCCCATACTCAGGCCTTTTGGGGATCTATAAAACAAGCTTTATACCCATTATTGTGTTTGGAATCTCTATTCACTTTGTAATGTTGCTTACTGGCTATATTGCCCCCTGGAACACCAAGAACACGTAAAGCCCACATTGCCCTATTTGCCTCCATGGCAAAACAGGTCATGTTAAGACATTGGAAGGAGGATACTTCTTCCCTCGCTGTTGGAGTGGTATTGTGAGGCCTTGCTTGCTATTCAGTTAAAAAAGCATATAGCAAGTATGCAACATAGACTGCATACCTTTCAATATATTTGGGAGCCTCTTTTGGCCTTACTCTCCCTATGGAAACCTTAGACTATTCACATGCCCCTTTTCTTCTTTTTTTCTCTTTTGTTTGTTTTCTCCCCCTTTACTGACAGTTCCCTTTCTTTCTTTTTAAAGTTGCACAGACTGCTTGGAGTAGAGGTGGGTGGGAGGAGGAGGAGCAGGGAGAAAGAGAGGTGGGATGTTTGTTTGTATTGTAGTGTTTTGTGGGTTTGATTTTTTGTATAATTGCAGCTTCCTGGCATATACACTTAATTATGCTTCTGTATGCTGCTTAAAAATGTAATAAGTACATTAAATTAAAAAGTGCATTATAACATATATATATATATATATATATATATATATATATATATATATATATATATATATATATATATATATATATATATAATTAATTATAGTGGCACAGTAATGTCACTACAGTTAGGGTTGAGTATACCATTTATGGTTACAGTGTGAAAATTTGCAGCTTAATAACTTTGCCAGCATATAGCAGATTTGCCTAAAATTTGGGAGCCACAGAGCAGTCCCATAGATCCCTGGATCTGCCAAGTTTTGTAATGGTCAGACATATGGTTGCAGAGCTATAAAGTGCAACAGAAAGTCGCATTTACACTTTTTTGTGCAATTTTGGCTTGTACAGGTCACACAGTTCGTACGACCCATCTGAAATCTTCAGGGAACATGCAGTCAGGGTCCCTGATGTGTCTTTCGAAGATTTCATTAAAAAATAATAAACGGTTCAAATGTTATTCAAAAAACAAGTTTCCCATTATAGTCAAAGGGAAAAGTTAACAAAAGTTGGACAGTGTCGCAAATGCAGTTTTTAGTGTCGCAAATGACCCTTGTAGTGTCATGAGTCAGCCATTTGTTTTTTCAGTTAGTGGTCACAGAAATGCTTGGCATTTAAATTTGGGACCCTCTAGGGACACAATTATTTTTGTGTTCACCTAGCCGAGCCCTGAGGATGCTGGACCATGTCTTTTTGGGGGTTAAACACCCCAGAAATATATTTTTCAAAATTTGTAAACTGTAATGTTGCAAAGTAGTGTTGCACTTGCGACACTTTCATGATTTTTTTTTGCGAAAGTGTCATGATTTGCGACACTACTTTGCACAACACTATGCCCAAAACAGTAGGGAATCTTTGCCACCCTGCTGCAAAAGAATGGTTTGGTCTTTTGGGCTGAAATCTTGAGGGAAGAAAGCCAGCATCCCAGAGCTGTGCCTTTTGGTGGTTTGGTGACAAAATATTAGAGGGCTGCAAAGTTGCTGCACTCCGAATATGATGCTTTTTCCCATAGGCTAACATTACGGCATCCGTCGTTCATTTCGAGGCCTGTATCTTAGAAACGCTTCAAGATACGGACTTTTCGTCAGAAAAATTCTTAGCCCCCTGAATGGGGCCTAAGAACAAAACTAGCCAGGAAAGTTATAAATTATATGAAATTCTACTTTTTTTGTACATCGTATGGTTCCTGAGATATAAGCACTTTAGTATTCCAAGTTTAAATTGTCTGCTCCAAAGCACATTATTAAGCATACATTCCTTGTATTCACTGTGTTTCTCAATGCAGCTTTTGGGGGAAAAAAGGGTGTGCGTTTTCGGTACTGTTACAGTTAGCATTTCCACTTGCGTTTCTGTAACCGTTAGTGTTAGCGTTCAAGTCCACGCCACCGTGTGTTACCCTTTGTGTTTCATTGCGCTTGCATTGCGTTTCTGTTACTATTTGTGTTTCCATTACTATTTTGTTAGTTTCATTTTGCTTCACTGTCGTACCATTTGCGCGTTTGTATATCGCTTCCATTTTGTTTTCCTTTGGCGTCACTGTTGGTGTTGCCGTAAGTATTTGTGTTTCCAATTGCGGTACCATGACTGTACATATTACCATTCGCATTTGAGTATGCACTTGTGCTTGCGTTATTGTTCACTTTGGCGTCATCGTTGCTGTTACCATAACCATTTCCGTTTCCAATTGTGTTACTGTTACTGTTTGCGTGTTCATCACAGTTTGCATTTCTGTTGGCCTTTACCGTTTGCATTTTCAGTAGCGTTTCTGTTGTTGATTACATTACCATTTCCTTCTGCATCATGCTGGCATTTCTGTTTGTGTTACCATTTGCATTTCTGTTACCGTTTGCATTTCTATTGGCGTTAGCGTTTGTGTTACTGTTTTCATTAACGTTTGCGTTTCTCTTACTGTTTGCATTATCTTTTACATTTGCATCACCATGTGCATTACCATTTATGCTTACACTTGCGTTACTGTTACTATGTGAAAAAAAAGTCACATGGTGTGAGCGTGGGGCCCTTACAACCACATTCCATTCACTATTTATAGTGCTCATTCTCAAAAAGAAGGGAAATTCGTGGCAAAAAACTCAGTTTAATGCATCAGTTAGGGTTATTCCACAGTGACAAAAGTGAGGAAATTCTGTGTTAGGGTTGCCACCCCTTACACCTCACACCCACCCCGTCCCCACCAAAAGGCATCAAGGTGTGCGTTGGGGTCATTGGTCCTAACTCTCACCCCATTCCACCTGTAAATAAGTTGAGGTGGTGCAGTGTAGGAGAATGGGGTGAGAGTTAGGACCGATGACCCCATTGCACACCCGATGCCTGTTGGTGGGGCGAGGTGGTGTGGGGTGCAAGGGTGGCAACCCAATAACGCATTTCCTCGCTTTTGTGGCTGTGGAACAACCCTAACTGATGCATAACTGATTTTTTTTGTCATGTGTCTATATATATATATATATATATATATAGAGAGAGAGAGAGAGAGAGAGAGAGAGAGAGAAGAGAGAGAGAACAAAGAACCTTAGTACATAAGCACTAAGACAGAAACACCCCAAAGGGCAATGGCCGGAAGCCAGGTTCAAAGAAATACAAATCAAACATATCCCTATAATGCAAAGCATCATGGGCTGTATATGCAAATCCCTACAAAATATTATACCGGTTCAACTTTAAACAGAACTGCATGGTGCTGAAAGGTCTCTCACACAGTATGCATTTTGTATTTCTTTGAAACTTGGCTTCCTGGCCAATGCCCTTTGGGGTAACCCTTGCATTAGTGCTTGTGTACTGAGGCTCTTTGTCTCTTAGCTTTTTTTTGTTTTCATTGGGCTCACCAGAACCAACTCAGATAGACCAACTTAGGGTGTCCGGTTAATTCCACTGCGGTGCCATACAAATAAGGCATACTGATGAGTCCTGGCAGGACGAAACATGTGTCTGTGTCTTCTGTTGGAACCCTTTGCATATTGTGTAAGAAGCCTTTCAGTACCATGCAGTTCTGCTTAAAGTTGATCCAGCATAATATTTTGTGGAGATTTTCATATGCAGTCCATAATGCTTTGCATTATGGGGGTATGTGTAACTTATATATATATATATCTCTATATATATATATAGATATATATATATATATACACACACACACATATACACACATAGATATATATATATATATATATATATATATATATATGATTGCAAAAAAATATGTTAATGCATCAGTAAGGCTTTTTATTAAAGCAAAAAGCTGGAAATTCGATGTTAAGATTAGCAACCTACCACCATGCCCACCCTTCATGCACCAATAGGCATTGTCGGGATGTGCCTTGGAGTCGTCAGCCCTAACTCTTACCCCATTCCTTCTGTAAACAAGATAAAATGGTAGAAACAGGAGAATGGGGTGAGAGGCTCAATGACTCCAAGACACACCCCAATGCCTGTTGGTGTGTGGAAGATGAAGAATGAGGTGGAGGGTTGCTAACCCTAATGTCGAATATCCTAGCTTTTTATATTTTCATAAAAACTGTAACAGATGTATTAGTGTAATTTTTTGCAATGAATTTCCCTTCTTTTTGAGAAAGTGTAATGTAACTGGCATGTGGTTGTGGGAGTATGCACCCTCCAGGTCCTGTGCTCTCCTCACACTACCTATTGTTGCATAATGATAATTAAGTAGGAGTGCAATGCCCCTACTTACACATACGTATGGACGTACCATAACCCTATAGCCATGAAAAGTAACCATTGTAACACTAATCTGGCAATATCTCAGTAACCATAGCAACTACAGAAAAACATGCCACTGCAGTTGTAATCATGAGTTCGAAACCTCCAAAGGTGCTTATGCCACCTAAAGATGCAGGTATCAAAAAATCTGTATCTCGAATAATTTTCGAGCAGGTGCTACAATTAACTCAGGCATTTTCACAATTTTTTAAGTTAGGCTAAGATAGGCTTCTCCTCCTGGGGCTGCATGGGTGGCTGTTTGTGCATGTCTGTGTCTGTAGGTTAGTTTCTGTTCATTTACATGTTTTTCTGCTTGGAATACCTCCGCCATTCTTGCACACAACATCGGTGAAAGTCTTCTGGACTGAATTTCTGCAAAACATCATCATCAGGTATCAGCTTTCTAATTTTAAATCAACTTTCCTGAAGCCTCCCCAGGGAAGCATATGCCTTGCAGCTAGTCTTACAAACATGGTGATGCTGGTCTTGCAACTGAATCAACATTTTCATCTGACACTCTTAAAGCAGGTGGACTATGTGACATTAAAGAAAAGGAATTTTAACATATTTTGTGACTAAATCAACAGTTTTGTTTGACCTACTCCCAAGGTATTGTACTTGTCTCTGAGGACTTTGAAGATCAAAGGAAACATAGACAAAAGGATTTCACACATTGCATATGCCTACTGTCTGACCTACTCCCAAGGTATTGTACTTGTCTCTGAGGACTTTGAAGATCCAAGAAAACATACAAACAAGAGGATTTCACACACTGCATATGCACAGGCCACAATATATCACCTTTCAGGAATTTTAACATATTATAGGCCCTGGATCTCAAAAGTTCATTTCCTGTGGATGTAATTAACCATCAACATTTTTCCTTTCCTATCTCCTCCTGGCATGCTTGATAGACCACCCAAATGCCACCACCTCTGCTCTACCATGGATTACTCCATCCTCCTAGTTCTTCTATTCACTGTGGGTGCTACAAGCCCAAGATGCCAAGTTGGACCACAACCACCTCTGCAAGAATCTGCTCTTGACAAAAATGGACTCTATGGCACCCCAATGCCAACTGTGTCAATGGAGCTCCAGCTTTCCACCTCCTGCATCCCATCTGCTAGCTCGGGGCCCCTGACACCTGCCACGGTTATCAACATTACCATTTTCATGCCCATAAAGATCACCCTGGTGAATGCTCGCCTCCCCCATTGCAAGAGCAGGAGGTGCAAGATATGCTCCACCATTTGCACAAACCTGTAAGCCAAGAAAATAATATTCATGCTTCTTCTTCTATCAGGTAAGGTCCATGCCAATCTGGCCCACCACCAGTATCAAACGCAGGTGGAAAAATGAGTAAAAGGCCTGAAAGTAGCTGCACTGAACATCTGCAGTCTCCAGCAAAGTTTACCTACCCAAGCGTGGATGTCCCACCATGTACCTAACATTCTCTGTCTGACAGAGACCTGGCTGTCAAGCAAGATAAAAGACAAAGAAGTGATGCTCCCGGGATAGCAAACATTCAAGAAAAACAGGTGTGGCAAGAGAGGGGGAAGAGTCCTTATCTATGCCAGGGATTATCTATGCTGCTCAGTCCGCCCTGTTACCAGGGTCGAGGATGATCATGAACTACTAGCAATAAAAGCGCAGGTCAGACGGCATGGCAAATCTCTAATCTTAGCCTCAGTTTATCTTCTACCCACTAAAACCAGGGATGGACTCCCAAAAATACTGGATACAATTGCTACCCTTCCTAAGGGCACAGAGCTTCTCGTAACAGGTGACTTTAACATCAACTGGGAAGGCAGGGAATCCACACCTTTCAAGGACATGGTCGCTACTTCCAATCTGACCCAACTTGTAGACAGCCCAACAAGGCTGAACAACAAAACAGGAAAAGACACCCTCCTTGACTGGCTCCCCTCGAGTTGCCCTTCTTGGATCTCTGAAATTAAGATCCTGCCTGACACCTTAAGTGATCACTCCCCAGTCACTTTCACTTGGTCAAACAAATTGAGCAAGCCCCCACCTATCATAATTAATAGTAGGATCTTGGGGAAGGGCCCTCTCCTCTACCCTCTCCCAGCATGACTGGTCCCCCATTGATCATGTGCCTAATATTGACCAGGACCTAAGTTTCTTTATAGAGGGCTTCAACAAGATTTGCGATGTCTTTGCACCACTGAGGAAAGAAAAAATTCAGAGTGAAGTTAATGGTTGGATCAGGGGATCTCCTTGCCCAGATGAAGGAAAGGGACAACCTCTTGGAAAAAGCCAGGTCCTCTCTCAGCAAACACAACTTCCAATGCTATAGAGCTGCAAGAAACCACTGCACCAACCTTATCTGCCAAGCAAGGCCAACTTCCACAAGGAGAGTTTAATAAAACTTGGGGACACTTGGGAAGAGTTTTGGAGAACATCAAAAAATTCTTGGGAAGGATGAGAAGAAGATTCCCCGCTCGCTCAACATCAACAACGCCACGATTGCTGACCCTGGGCACGCCATGCTTCTCAACACAGCATTTACTGACCTGATTGGAGTGCTGCCCCTGACTACCTGACCCTGCTGGGGAACAAACCAACTACTGCGCCTCAAGGGGCTCAATCTGTCTTACTTCAAAAAGTGTCTGTGAAGGAGACTTACAAACACATAAAAAAAATACTAGGCAAGACCAGAATGGGGAGTGATGGAGTCGATATGAAACTCCTATCCCTAACACTGGATGTCATCATCGTGCCAGTTACAAAACTATTTAACAAATCGTTGGCTCTTGCACAGTTCCCCGTGATCTGGAAATAGGCTCTTGTGACGCCAGTGCACAAGAACAGTGATATGACATGCACCACCAATTATAGGCCAATACCCATCCTCTCTCCCTTATCTAAAGCCCTGGAAAAGATTGTGGCTGCCCAACTCACAGATTACCTCAACAAATACAACCTGTTATGTCCCAACCAACATGGCTTCAGGCAGAATCATAGTGCCGCCACTGCTTTGCTGGACTACACTGACTACTCGCACAAGGCACTAGACAAAGGAAAGCTGGTGGGGTCAGTCTTCATAGACCTCACCAAAGCCTTCAACACTGTCAATCACTCTCTCCTCCTGACTAAACAACAGAACCTGGGGGTTGCAACCACTGCTGTCAGCTGGTTCAAGGACTATGTAACACACAGAAACCAACGTGTAAAAATTAGAAACATAGTATCTAGCTCCAACAAGGTATCTTTAGGGGTCCCACAGGGGTCAATACCGGGGCCCTTACTATTCAGCCTCTTTCTAAATAATCTTCCTGAAGCCTGTGACACTAAACTGATACTTTACACAGACGACACTGTGCTTCTCACCAGCAGTTCATCAATAGTCACCCTCCACTCCAAGCTGCATGCATCCTTCTACAAGCTGGAAGACTGGTTCTGGAGCCATAAACTTCTATTAAACTACAAAAAAAAGAAAGTGATGCTCACAGCCAGCCCACAGCACAAAAAGAAGCTCCTTCCCCTCAACATCTCCAGTAAAGTCAGTGAGCTGCTGGAACAAGTTCACTCTTTCAAGTACCTGGGGGTCACCATTGATGACTGCCTTATCTTTACCCAACACATCGACACAGTGGTAAACACAGTGAATACCAAGCTGGGTGTACTATATAGGTATAAAAAGTACCTCACTCCAGAGGCCCTCCGTCTCTCAGTCTTCAGCTCCATCCTTCTACCATCGACTATGGATTGGTGGTCTATGGCACAGCAATAGACACTGCACTAAAAAGGATTCACATTGCCCTCAGAAAAACATGTAGGCTCACAATGGCTGCAGATCGAAATACCCACACCTGCTCCTTATACAAGGAGACCAATTAGCTGCCACTAAAGAACAGGATTATATTCCAAACATGTCTCCTTGGAAAAAGGCACTAATGGGTAAACAACCCCCATGCATTTCTAGCATCCTAACACCAAGTGCTACCAGCTATACCACCAGAGGCAGGATGAGGGGGGCCCTATCAACACCTTTCTGTCGAACTATGCAGGGACAACGTGCTTTCCGCTATAGGGCCCCCCAATGGCTCAATGAAATCCCAGTGCACATTCCAAACTCCCAATGCATCTCGCAATTCAAAAATGGCCTAAGGCAACACCTTCTTGCTAGGACAGTTTGTGACTGCCACTAGGACTCTTAACACCCATAATGCCCACTCATCCACATTCTTCTTCCTCTTCCTTTTACCCCCACTCTTCCTTCTTGCCCTATCCCTCTGTCGTCCTCTCCCCCATGCCTTTTCTCCCACTGGATCAACCTTAAAACCAACCTACTACCACTACCTCCCAACCTCCTAGACAAAGCCACTTCTTTTGGCTGCCCACTCTCCCCCCTCAGTCTCCCCTTCCCCTCACTTTGACTCCTCCTTGGACTCTCACACTAGGTGTCACACCTCTTTATCTCCTTTGCTACATATAAACACTGTCCTTTACCCTAGTTAAATGCTCTTGACGCTGTACTATCACCATTGGTACTATGAATGACATTGTAACCTTATTGTATACTAGCTACCTACTATTCGAGTATTGTATTTAAACTGTTTGTTATTGTTGTCATTGTAACTGTTTGATGTGGAACCTTGGTAAAAGAGCTCTGAGCTCAAAGGTATGATCTGAATCCCTAAATAAATAAATACAAAAGTTGAGTTTGCACAGCAAACGTGCCATTCTGTGCCACCAATGCAAAATCATGTTTTGGACAGGATATGCAAAATTCCAGCTGTATACTGTTCATGAGGAGTTGCAGAAAAGGGTAATGCTGAACATCAGGAAGGAAAATATGAAAAATTAACAAAGTTATGAGCGAGCGTAGAAACTGCACAACGCTTGCTCGTAACCTGGCAATTTTGGGGAATTTTTTTAACCAAATTTTCATCATGGGGTTTTGGGGAAATCTCTTCATGAACACTGACACTGTGATTTTGTTAATCCATCCCAAAAGTTAATTGCACACAGCAACTGCGCCATTATGTACCAGAGATGCGAATACACATTTTTGGCAGGATGTGTGAAGTGACAGCAATACTGCTAATGAGGAGGTATGAAAAAATGGCAATGTGGAAAAGCTGGTGTAAGAATATTAAAAAACTTGTGAAGTTACAAGTGTGCGTAGAAACTGCGCAACGCATACTTGTAACACAGCTGTTTTCAGTATTTTTGCAACAGATTTTCAACATAGAGCTTTTGGGACTAACTTCATGAACACTGGGACTGTCATTTCATTATTCTATACTGAAAGACGATTCTGTGCAGCAACCTAAAATCACCGTTGCAGACTTAATAATGAAATAACAGTGACAATGTTCATAAGGTAGGGCCCCAAAATGCCTATGTTGAAAATTTGGTGAAAAATACAAAAATGGCCAAGACATCCATATTTAAATTTTATGTATCAGAGCCATGCAAAGTAGGCTCTTAGTTTGTATGTGATCTGAACTAAGATCCTACTTTGTATGACTCATAAAGTAGGATCCTAGTTTTTGTCTTATCACAGAAACTAGGATCCTATGTCGTATGACATTGATATGAACAGCAAATTTAAATGTTAAATAAAATACATTGTAGGGGCATTTTCTGAGCAGTAAAGTGCAGAATGCACATAAGGGCCCCAATAAGCAAGATACGTGTTTGTTCTTCCCCAGAATATCATTTTGGCAGGTTTCCAATTCTGAATTTTTCAGGCAGAACTGAAAACAAGATGGCAGCCATATGAAAGAGGATTTTTTCCATACAAATCAGGATTTCTCTTGTATCATATAACTTTATTGAAGTGCCCACTGAGCATGCTCAGAGATTATTTTTGTCTAATATTTAAATTGCAATAACTTAAAAAATGGCTTATTGTTTTTTCACCAGACTAGCAAAAGGCACACCTGTGGGGTAGTCCCTTTCCATCCAGAAAATGTCTTACAAAACAAACAAACCCTCCAGGCTGTAGGCAAGTTCAAAGAAAACCCCCTGCAAAGTCAAAGGGTAAAAACATGTTTTTTCACCTCTTCATAACTTAGAGACTGCATATCTGACCAGAACAAAACTAACAAGATTAAGAGATCTACCCCACAGAACATTGCATACTAAATTTTGTGCAAATTTGTTCGACAGTTGCAAAGTTATTAAAGTGCAAATTCTTGAGTTCAACATTCAAGTGCCTACTCAACCCTAACTATAGGGGCGCGACCGCATGTATGATGGGCTGGGGACAGTGGGCAGAATCTAACTGGTCAACACTGAAAAACAATCTGTTTCACTGATGTTTGCAATGTGCCTTACATCCCTCCTCTCTCACTGACCAAATCTATATAATGCAGACAATTGCCTGCTCGTTCACACCTGGAATCAGTCCATGCCCTGCTCTGTGCACTTCTCATGCCCCTGCTCTCTCACTGACCAAATGTTTATAATGCAGACACTTATCTGCTCACTCATGTCCTAAATCAGTCCACTCTCACCAAATGTTTACAATGCAGACACTTGCCTGCTCACCCACATCTGGAATCAGTCCATTCTCTCCTCTGTGCACTTCTTATGTCCCTCCTCTCTGACTAGCCAAATGTTTTTTTTTCCCCCTTTTTTTTTTAGATTCCCACCCCCTCACATCCCAAACATAACGAGCGTGTGTGGAGGCATGTGTATGCACGTCTTATGGGATGCCTCCCACCCAAGCTGTCTCACTGATACTGCCTTCGTCTGTCATCGGACCTCCATCTGATGACAGTGGGACTATGGGCAGGTGACCCCCCCACTTCCTGGGAGAGGAGAGCTACTGCTCAATCCTGCTCCCACCACCCCCCTCTCGTCGGCACCACTGTGGCCTGAAGTTGTTCCAGAACCTGGGTCACCAGCACAGCGTGAGGTAAGGTGTACAGTGCCTCAGCCCTCAGCACCACTAGGCTGACCATGGTCAAATGTTTATAATGCACAAAACTGCCTGCAGATGCTTCCACCAACCTGTTTCAACAACTTTGTTGTCGACATCCTCTACAGCAACAGTCAAATTACCGACATTCGGTATTTTGCCTGTCAGGATAACACTGTTTTTTTTGGGGGGGGCTTTGCTCATGGGGAGGGCTATGACCCCACAGCCCCCAATCTTTAGATAATCAACTCTGGGTCAGATTTGATTTGAAACCAGCAAAACATCAGTGACTCTGCAGCTGGTGTACAGCAGGACAATCTTGAATCTGCTCGAAAGTGTCACTGTAATGGTCTTTTGTTGTAAGGGTTTCACTACAATAATGTGATACCTCGTTCACCCATGCCTAGAATCAGTCCATTCTCTCCTATGTGCACGTCTCATGCCCCTCATCTCTGTATGACCATACCTTTATAATGTAGACAATTGCCTGCTCTCCCATGTCTAGAATCAGTCCATTCCCTCCTCTGTGCACTTCTCATGTCCCGCTTCAGAGTCTGAATTACCGAATGTTTATAATGCAGAGACTTGCCTGTTCACCCACACCTGAAATCGAGAGCAAAGGCTCAATTTTCAAAGGGTGATGCAGGGCTTGCATTAAGCCCTGTGTCACACCTGTTGTTTGGTGCAGTTGCAGAGCTAATCATGCAAAGAAAACTAAGGCCATACTTTTCTCACTTTGTGCCATAGGTCAAAAACCTTCTCTACATAGCTTAGCAGATTCTATTGCTTTTGGGAGAAACTACTGAATATGTGACACAATTTAAATATCTGGGTTTTGGATAGACCACAGGCTTATATTCTCTGGCCATACTGAGGAACTTTCAAAAGCTAAGGCAGAGACTGGGCCTGTTCTCCCAGATCAAGCATCTCCTATCCCATGATGCCAAAAAAAAGACTGGTCCAAACCAACTTTCTATCCTTACTGGACTATGCCGACTTCCCCTATGGCCAAGGCTCTGCCTCAGCACTCTCTAAGCTTGACTCGCTCTATCACCGAGCTTTGAGATTTATCCCTGGTCTACCATACCTCCCCCACCACTACTCTCTGTATGCTGCAGTAGGCTGGACATCCCTCAGGTTCAGAAGACAGAGAAATGATGCCTTTTGGACTTTTAGAGCTATCACACATAAGCTTCCCCAGTATATCTCTGAGTGCTTGCCCCTATGCACTGTAGGCAATTACTCTTTGTGCAGCCTCTCATTTATCTCCTTATACATTTCTAAAGTTAAGGCACATTTTGGTAAAGCATCTATAAGCTATGTACTCCCTCATCTATAAAAGAAATTACAAAAAACTCTGAGGCTGGCTACCCTGAAAACCTTCACCTCCTCCTTCAAAAAACTTTTCTTTCATTCCTTTACAGTATCCTGTAACTACCCCCCCCAGAGGCCAGTGAAATAAGTGTCGGACATCTGTCTCCAGGCCTTGTGATTCCCTGTTTATCACTCCTTCTCCCTGTCATCCCTCCTACCCCTTTACCTCCAAATGCCCTTTGGGGTAACCTTTGCCTCAGTGTTTGCGCACAGAGGTTCTTTGTCTTTTAAATAGTTTTTTATTTTAATGGGTTTACCACAATATATCCAAGGCACACTGCCTTAAGGGTAGCTGGTCCATTTCACTGGGGTGTCAAACAGACGAGGCATACTGATGAGTCCTGGTAGAATGAAACACGTGTCTATGTCTTCTGTTAGCACCCTTTGCAAACTGTGTGAGAGGCCTTTCGGCACCATGCAATTCTGCTTAAGTTGGACCAGCATAACATTCTGTGGTGATTTGCATATGCAGCCCATGATGCTTTGCATTGTGGGGCATGTGTGATTTTGTATTTTCTTGGAACTTGGCTTCCCAGCCAAATGCCCTTTAGGGTAACCTTTGCCTCAGTGTTTTAGCGAACAGAGGTTCTTTGTCTTTTAAATAGTTTTTATTTTAATGGGTTCACCACAATATATCAAGGCACACTGCCTCAAAGGGTAGCTGGTCCATTTCACTGGGGTGTCAAACAGGCGAGGCATACTGATGAGTCCTGGTAGGATGAAACACGTGTCTTGTCTTCTGTTAGCACCCTTTGCAAACTGTGTGAGGCCTTCGGCACCATGCAATTCTGCTAAAGTTGGACCAGCATAACATTCTGTGGTGATTTGCATATGCAGCCCATGATGCTTTGCATTGTGGGGGCATGTGTGATTTTGTATTTTCTTGAAACTTGGCTTCCCAGCCAAATGCCCTTTGGGGTAACCTTTGCCTCAGTGTTTGTGCACAGAGGTTCTTTGTCTTCTACCCCTTTACCTGACCTGTTCATGTACATACTGTATAATAATGAATATTTACCATATTTTTCTTCTTAGCCTCTTGCATATTTGCCTGTATATACCATGCCTAGTACTGTACTATGTTGTATGTCCTCTTCCACATTGTATTTCTTGACTGTACACCCATCATTTTCCTTTGCATACTGTTTACTTTTATGTGCATTCGTCCAGGTCCACCTTGCAAATGAGCTTGCTCGATGGAACGTCACCTGGTAAAATAAGGATTGATTGATTGATTGAAACTCCTTTGGCACAAGTGAACCTGATTTTAGTACAACGGGTGCAGTTGTGACAGTTTCCTCATTTTGCGGCAGCTTACACCAAAGATTTGTCTCAAGCCCCATAAAAAGAGTATCTGAAAATGGTGCAAGTTAGACCAGAGAAAAGTTGGCCTAACTTGTGGTGTTTGGTGCTCAGGATTGAAAATCCAGATTGCTGGCCAGGAGACTGCACAAGCTGCGAGCACCACATGCTCGGCACACCAGGGGCTTGCAACATTCTCGGGGCTTTGAAACTCGAGCCCCATGTGACTCCAATCTCAGTTTATTCTCATATCAGTTATAACAGTAATATGTTTCTTTCTAAAATACTGACTTTACTCCTGTCAAGCTTTCTAACATTATAGCATACTTGAAATTCCATACTCCCTCTCCTTCCATCTGTTTTTCCTTTTCTTCCCAACTTCCTCGCAATCATACCTGAAAGAAATCCCATACAAACACATCATTTAGCCATCTACGATACTTACCAGTGGGAATGTCTTCAAAGTGATCCTTCTACTCTGCAGTATTTTCAACCTTCACATCAACAAAAGGCAGCTTGTCATTCCTGTCTTCTTCCTCCAAATTAACAAAAGGGAGTTTGTCATTCCTCTCTTCCTCCTCCACATCAACAAAAGGGAGTTCAACATTCCTTTCTTCCTCCGTCACAACAAAAAGGGAGCTCCCCATCCCCCTATTCCATCTTCACATCAATAAAAGTCAGTTTGTCGTTCCTCTCTTCCACTTTCACATCAATACATGGGAGGTCTTCGTCCCTTTCAGACAGCAATAACAATTGCTCATTGGGGATGCTGTAGCCTGTACACAAAAAAATCACAATACAATACAAATGTTATTTATAATCAGAGCTACATAAAGGTAACAGAAGACTTCCGAGAATATATGTATTGTACCAACTGTTGTTCATGGTTAAAACTGATTGATGATGGTTCGTAACCACAACACTTTTCATGGCAACAGACACCTCTAAAGCTAGATTATTAATTTATATACTTATATATTCCTGCACATCCTGTCCTTTCCATACTTACATATCCCTGCACTCCTGTTCTCTATATACTAATATATTTCTGAACCCCATTTCTCTCCATACTAATATATGCCTAAACCCCATTCAATTCATTCTTACATATTTCTGTACCTCCTGTTCGCTCCACATTTACATATTCCTGTACACATTGTTCCCTGCACATTTACATATCCACGCACTTCAGTTCTCTCCATACTTACATATTCCTGTACCACCTTTTCTTTCAGTACTTACATATTCCTGTACACACTGTTCTCTCCATACTACATATTCCTGCACCCCAGTTCTCTCCATACATACATATTCCTGCATCCCTGTTCTCTTCATACAACACATTGCCACCCCTGTTCTCTTTATATACACTCGAGGAGAGGGGCATGATAACAACGTTCAAGTACATCAAGGGAATCAAGAGAGTCCAAGAGAGGTAGCATCTTTCAGAAAAAGAGATGTGCAAAACAAGGGGCTAATTTGAAGATATGGAGGTGGCTCAGAGGTAAACTGAGGAAGTATTTTTCCATGGAGAGGGTTGTGGATACATGGAACAGATTTCCTGAGGAAGTAGTGGAGGGAAAAACAGTGAGGGAATTCAAGAATGCATGAGACAGACATTAGGCAATTCTAGTGGGGGGTAAGAGGAAGTAGGCTGTTGGTTAACTAGGATCTGCAGGGTATCCCGTGAGGTGGGCACATGGGGAAGGGTGCCATCCGTAATGATAACTCCTTCCCGGTGAAATCCCTCATGGTGATGGGAGAGGTAGGGTGACTGGATGGGGGTGGGCCAACTGGGCAGCAGTTGCAACCACTTTTATTCCATAAGTTACAAACCTAATGCATAAGATACAGTAAATGTAAAAGTCCATCCTTAGAAGGTGTTCAATTTATTTAAATATCTATGTTTTGGTACTAGAAGTTTGTAATTTAAATACAGAATTCAGTAGGGAAATGCCTGCTGAAATGAATGCTGAATCAAACCAGAGCGTTTTATACCAAACATGAAGAGCAATCAGCGGTTCAACTCCCAGCGTTGCTCTTTTGTCCCGTACGGTTTTAACTTGCCTACTTGATTCTACAGACTGTAGCCTCTCAACCCCAGGACATCATTTCTTTTCCTATCAGGTCTGGGCTAGCGCCAATAACAAAGGTCACTTTTAACACCCAGCAGCACTGGGGTATCTCTATTTAGTAAAATAACTGGAAATGTGGGCTTGAAAAGGGTCTGTTTAATACCCCCAACATACACATCCTGCATATTGCTTGATACGGTCTGAAAATACAAATATAGATAGAGATACATTCCAAAAATACAGAAATGCTTCATTCTGTGCCATCACTAAACTGATACTCTTGCAAGTAATATACAGTACAATTAATTAAAAAATTAATACTGGTTGGAAAAACTTAGCATTAACATGAAACCATGAAAAAGTACAAAATAACACCATTTTAAAACAAGTGCATTTACCAGTGCACTGTGGAGATTAAATCAATTGTATACATGCACAGGTGTTTAATTATACAAAAAATACAAGGATTATGTGCCCTTTAGATGCAGTGAGAGTAAATGACTTGTTCATGGTCACACAGGGGTAATAGATTGAACTGAGGTCCTTTTTTTTGTGCGCGTGTGATCTATTTACCTTCCTCCCACATACACCGGCATCCACCTCTACTTTGGGCAATCCTAGTGCTCTACGCCCTGGCAGTCCTCTTCTGGAAGCTCCCCCCCTCTCCCCCACCTATTGCAGCTGACCCCCAAGTTGTCCCCAGCATATCCCATCACTGGGCTGGTTCCCCTCCTCCAAGGGGGAAGGTACTGGGGGGGGCAGAGAAACCCAGCACACTATTTTACCACAGTCCAGGGGTGCTGCTGTGGTGGAGGTGGCTCCCAGAGGTTCTGGGAACATGGAGAATGGGGGCCATCATCCTGGTGGCATCAAAGTTATTTTTCCGGCTTTCTTGGTCCCTCCTGCACCACTATGTGCAGTACCCCTGGTCTCCACCAGGAGCCACTACAGAGTGGAGCTACCCCCCAGCCCTCCCCAGGAGAGGAGAGTAGTCCTTCAGATGCTCAATCCTCTCCTTCCTCCTGCCAGCCCCCAGCACCCGAGTTTGTTCCTGAACCTGGGTCACCAGCGTGGTTCGAGGTGTGACGGCCAGTGCCTCAATCCTCTGCACCACCAGGCCAGCCTGGGGTCCTCTTTGATAGTTCAGTGGTGTTGAGTATACTGCATAGTGTATGGGTTACAATTCTGGTGTTTCTATATAAACTGGCAATGGGTTGCACCTCCACAGATCCTTCTCCTTTCAGGCTGGTGCAGATCTATTTATTTATTTTATGTTATTTAGGTGCAGAGCTAATGTTGCAGAAGACAGTGTGAGCTCATCACTTGAAAGTGAGCCAATAAAGAGTAGCTGAAATGAACAGTGCACTGGTGATGAGAACATCATTGCTACAGAGATCTGTCAGCAACCTGAGTTAGCAGTCCATAAGGTATTTGTTTGACTGTATCTATCCTACCCTATTACCATCTCCCCAGGATGCACCATAAAATGAGCAACTTGTTCAGTGCACCCTTCCTGGTGAAACATTTTGATAAATAAATAACTTACATATTCCTGAACTCATTCTCCCCATATTTACATATTCTGGCACCCCCTGTTATATCCATACTAACATATTCCTATCCTCCCTGTTCTCTCTATACTGACATATCCCTGCAATCCTGTTCTCTCCATAATTGCATGTTCCTGCACCACCTATTCTCTCCATGCTTCCATAACCCTGCATCCCATTCTCTCCATACTTCCATATTCCTGCACCCCTGTTCTCTCCATACTTGCATATTCCTGCACCACCTATTCTCTCCATACTGACATATCCCTGAACCCGTTGTCTCCATACTTCCATATCGACACATCCCATTCTCTCCATATTTACACATTCTTGCTCCCCATGTTCTCTTCATATTTACTATTTGTTGCTCAGCTGGACACATACGCACCACTGTGACTTGTATAAACAGGTGGGATTGCTTCTATTAGAATAAAGATACTTATTGCATTTTATTACAGCTGTAAAATGGGAACTCTTGATCTTGTTCCTTCATTCGTTATTCAGTTAAAAAAAACGGGATCACTTCGTGACCTCAAAGAGAGAACAGTACAATCTTGTTGGCTGAAGTCTACCTTAATTTTCCTCTAGTTTTGGCTGTAGACTGAAAGAAGTGAGGTTGTTTTTATTTTTACTACTTTACTTTGAACAGTTCTGCTTGCAAAGTTACAGGGGGCTCAAATAGTAAGTGTCTCTGTGTCATTCTGCTAGGGAAGGAAGTAGGATTACTGATTTCCTTGGGCATGTCTGCTGGGGATGGGGCGGACTGATTTTTAATTACTTTTTTGATTTCATAAAGGGATACAATACAGATTTTTTATTTGTTAGTTTGCTACTTGATGTTCTAAATTGCTTTTGTTTTTTTGGGTGACATTTTGCATCAGTTTTGGTACTGTTCAGCTGATTTTTTTTTTTGTTTAATTTCAGACATGCTGTTCAGTGGTTTATATCTGGCCCATACAGTGAGGCTCACACTGCTTTTGGCTGGTTTGCACCAATTGGTTCTGCAACATAGGGCCAGCTGGGGATGAAGAATGCTGACCTGTACAAGGGAGATGGCCTACGTCTGTCTAGGGAGGGGACCGTTGTTCTCAGTGAATGCTTTAACTTCCTTACTGGCAAGCATTTAAACTAGCTCGGGGGGGGGCAGAAGGAAGCAGTGAGAATCAAACTGCTCACTCCAACAGGATAGTGCAATCAACATGGAGAACCATATAGTTATGATATTTCCAGCGGTAACTGAACTCATAAGGGGGAAGAGACAGCAGAGAACAGGAGGAAGGAGGTTAAAACAGGAAGGACAAATGGAGGAGGCAAAAAGGGGGGTGATAAAAGGAGAAATGGCAAGACATAGAAGGCCATCAATACTAATGCCCACAGCCTAGGAAACAAAATCCCAGACCTGGTGGCCTTGATGATGGAGCCTGACCTGGAGATTGTAACCATTACTGAGATATGATCTGCAAACCATGATTGGAATGTAGCAATACCAGGTTATACTCTGTTTAGGGAGTGACATGGAGGTAAAAATGGAGGGTTGGCTTTTACATCAGGAGGTATTAGACCAGCTGATAAAAAGGGGATGCAGGGGTCAGAGGCAATATGGGTCACCCTTGAGTTGGCAGTAGCACAGCTATTCACACAGGCATGATATACAGATCCCAGCACAGGAGGGAGGTGGACAGGGCTCAGAGTGGAATCCATCCACACAATGGCAGCTAAAGAAAGTAGTGTTGCGGGTAGGTAGTGTCAGTCTGCCAGATGTGGAGTGGGCTTCCCAGCTGCTGCCTCAACCAGAGGAGGGACATCCTGTATTCCGCAAGGGGCAGGCCGCAGGAAGCTTGTACTAGAAAGCCCACCTGGGAGGTGCAGTTTTGGACCTGGTACTCAGCAATGGGGACATAACTGCAGAAGTCAAATGAGCAGACACCTAGGGTCAAGTGTTTATCATGCAGTTTGCATCAGTATGGAGTCAAACCACACAACGTGAGGGTCCTGGATTTCAGGAGGGCAGACTTTACTAAGATGGGATATGTCTCAAAATGCCCTGACAGGCAGGAATGAGTGGAGGTGAGTTCAGGAGCAGTGGGTCCATCTAAAGGAGTCATAGTGGAGCAAAAAACAAGGGCAGGAGAAAGAAAGAACCACTATGGTTCTCAGAGGAAGTGGCAGAAAGGTAGAGCAAAAAAGATGGCTTTCTAGGAAATACAAGGAAACACAGAAAGCAGAGGACAGGGTAGTATACCTGGGTAAACAGTAGGGAGAGAGGTAGGGAAAGCAGTCAGGAGTGCAAAGACACAAACGGAGGAAAAAAATTGCACAGAAGGTAAAAAAGGGGATAAGACTTTTTAGAGGAACATTAGTGAAAGGAGAAAACCAGGGGTGGGATTGTAAGGCTGAAGGGAGAAAAAGGGGAGTGTTTGGAAGGGGAACTGGAAAACAATATCAATACTGAACAAATGTTTTTGTTCTGTATTCACAGAAGGAGGACATGAGGGACCACAGTTAGGCAACATAAGCAAATATTGGGGGGGGAGGTGAACGCCAGTCCACTTACGGAAGAGAGTGTTTTAAAAGAACTCACAAAACTGAAAATGGACAAGGCAATGGGATGAGATAAGATACATCCTAGAACATTAAGGGAACTACAGGAGTAATGGCAGCACCACTGGCAGCTCTTCTCAATGAATCACTTGATATGGGAGTGGTTTCAGAGGACTGGAGGAGGGCAGATGTAGTCCCTCTTCACTAAAGTGTGAGTAAGAAGGAGGAGGCTGGAAACTAGTAACCAGTCAGCCTCAACTCAATACTAGGGAGAAATTATGGAATCACTACTTAAAGAAAGGACATGGACCACTTTGAATCCAGTGGAGCACAGGGTTCTAGACATCATGGATTCCACAGCAGGAGGTTATGTCAAACAAATATAACCAATTTATTTGACTGGGTGACTAGTGAAGTGGATCAGGAAGAAGCGTTGATGTGGCCTATCTGGATTTCAGTAAGACCTTCTACATCATTCATATAGGAGACTGTGAACAAGCTGGGCAGCCTGGGGTGGGTTACAAAGTTGTAAACTGGACTAGGAACTGGTTGAGTGATAGAAGACAGAGGTGGTGGTAAATGGAGCTGAATCTGAGGAAAGGAAGGTGACTGCCCGAGGGTGCCACAGGATCAGTTCTGAGGCCAGTCCTGTTTAATATCTTCATAAGTGACACTGGGGAGGGCTGGAAAGGAAGATGTGCCTCTTGAAGATGACACTACAATCTGCAACAAGAGTGGACATTCTGTGAGGATGGAAAAGTAAGAAGGGACATAGGTAAACTGGAGGAATAGTCTAGAGTGAGGCAGGTGAGCTTCAATGTTAAAAAGTGCAAAATCATGCATTTGGAGCATAAGATCCAGGAGAATTACATGATTCGGGTGGGGGGCAGATACTGAGGGTCACCAAACAGAACAAAATCTTGGGGTAATCATATCTAATAACCTAAAATGGCCAAGGAATGTGCCAAGGCTGTGGGAAGAGTCAGTGGGATGCTGGGTGCAAAGGAAAGTATCACCAGCAGAAGAAAACTGGTGGTAATGCCACTGTACAGATCATTGGTGAGGCCTTATTTGGAATAGTTCTGGAGGCCACATCTCCATAAGAACAGAGACAGGGCAGAGGCAGTTCAAGAAAGACAACAAAGATGCTGCAATGCCAGCACAAAGCCATATGAGGAGAGATGGGAAGACCTCAATATATATACCTGGAGAGAGAGAGGTAGGGGAGATATGATAGAAACCTATAAATATCTGAAGGGCATAAACAGGAAGAAACATAGAAAGTGTGTTGGCAGAAGGAACCTTGGGTCCACTGAGTCTGCCAAGGATTTACCTGAGGCTGGGGATGCTCAGACACCTATAACTCCTTAGGGTGCCTTGGCTTTGCACTCAGTAGTGCTTGCTGACTGTGTCCATCATAACACCTTAAGCCTGCCACCGTGATGGCACTAACCACTTCAGAGGGCAGTTTGTTCCATGGCTCCGACCACTCTCTCCATGAAATAATACTTCCTGATGTCCTTTTGAAGGTCTCTCTCTTCAGTTTCCAGTTGAGACCACATGTAGAGGAATTATGCTCCTAGTGAACAGTTCTTTGTATGACACTGTGTTTATGCCCTTAAGGAGCTTATATTTTTCAATCATGTCTCCTCTGGCTCTGTGTGTCTCCAGTGAATACATACCCAATGCCCTGAACCTCTCTTCATAAGCTAACCCTTGCATGCCAAGAATAATTTTTGTTACTCTCCTTTGGATAGTCTCCAACCTATCCACCTCCTTCTTAAGATGCAGTCTCTGGAACTGGATGCAATACCCAAGATGCAGCCTCACCTGGGATCGATGCAGAGGAACTATCACCTCCCCATCTTTGCTATCTATGCCTCTCGCTATGCAGCTCAACATTTGATTTGCTTTATTATAGGCCTTATTGCACTGACTCTGCTGCTTGAGGTCTGCACAAATGATGACCCTTAGGTCCCTTTCCTCTGTGGAAGAGGTCAGTTTGACCTCATTAATATAGTATTTGATTCTGGTTGCCAATCTTGCATCCATTTTTCCAGTGTTCAGAGGTCATGGTCATGTCCCAGACTCTGTCAATGCTATCCACCCTGACACTGAGCTTGGTGTCATCTGCAAATAGGTCAAGGTTACCTTATACCTACACATGTCACTGATGAACACGTTGAAAAAGGATCAGTCAAGGACTGACCCAGGAACTACAATAATGACACACTTTACTGAGTTTGACCCAATTAACGACTACCCTGTTTCCAGTCTGCTGAGCTTATTTTTCAACCATCTAACAATTTCCTTGCTGTATCAAAGTCTTCCTTCTTTTCCAGAAGATGCATGTGAGACTGTATCAAAAGCTTTACTGAAATTGAAGTAAAGGAAATTCACTGCAAGACCTTTATCCAGTCCCTTAGTCACCTGGTGAAGAACATTAAGATATGTTTGACAGCTCTACCTGCTACAAATCCATGCTGTTTGATGTTCTGTGGGTGATTTGCCTCTAACTTCTGTAAGTTCCTGTTTGATAAAGACTCCATCAGTTTGCCTACAGTAGATGTTCAGCTGACTGGTCTGTAGTTTATTGTCTCTTCCCTGTCACCTCCTTATGGATGGCACTACACTAGCCACCCTCCAATCCAGCAGTACAACCCTTATCGAGTGATCTATAGAATAAGTGTCTCACTAGGTCTGCCAGCTCCTCAATATTCTTGGATGCAAGCGCTCTGGGCCTGGGACCTCATCTAGCCTGATGGCCAAGGGCCTTCTTACTCTAGCTGTAGTAATTCCTGAATGTTCATCCTTGTGATTCCCCTTGCTGAGGCTGTATTACCACTATCTGGCAGTGGGCCAGACTTCTCATAGTAAATACTGAACAGAATAATTTGTTTAGGGGTTTCAGCCTTCTGCTCATTGTCCTCAAAACCTTGTCTTTATCATTCAGCCCACAATCCTACCTCTTTTCCTAATATATCAGTTTCCCCCCAGTTTTAATCCCTCTCCTGATCTGGTGCCTTATCTGCTCTGGCCTCCCTACCTTCTCTCTTAGCCTCCTCACTTCTTTGAGATATATTCTCCCATTTACCTCACTCTTCATTTGTTTGCATGCTGAATATGCCTGTCTTTTTGCCTAATTACCTCCTAACTGACCTGAGACCATAGTGATCTCTTGTGTCTGTTTCTCATTGCTACTGTTTTGATGCAGGGTCTAGTGGTTTCTAGGACTGTCTCTTTTATATTTTTCAATATGTCACTACAATTCTGAGGTCTCCAAGATGTTTGTCAACTTTCTTTTCTTTCACCAACTGTCTTAACCAGAAAAGGGTACTGGAGGATAGCATCTTTCAGAAAAGGAGAAGAAGTTCAGGCATGAGGTTGCAATAGGGTGAGACTAAGGGTTATGTGAAGAAGAATTTCTAAATGGAAAAGGTGGTGGATGCATGGAATAGACTTGTCTCCCAGTGGAGGTGGTGAGCGCCAACATGGTGGGTATTCAAAGTGCATGGGACAGGCATGGGAAACCCTAGTGATAGGAACAAGAAGGTAAAGTCAGAGATCAGAGTAGGGTCTGTGGCTTTTGCAGTGGGCAGGAAAATGGGCAGACTGGATGGGTCTATCGGTCCTTATCTGCAGTCAATTTCTTTGTAGCATCTCCACTCAGTCATATTTTCATTATGAATTTCCTGTTCCCAGGATGAAACCTCAACTGTTCAAAATACAATGTTTCTAAAATTGCCATCTTTTTACAATTCTCTACCTCTGTCTTTTTTTTGAAATGTAATACGGTTAACAATACCTCACTGTAAACTGTCAATGTACCTGCTACTCTAGCTAGACATATTTGACTGTGTATTTGTATATTTCTGGTTGTATTATTAGCTGAAAAAGCTAATATTCTTCAGGTGGAGGCTACCTCTAACGGAAAGGTGAACTACTGAACTTAGAATCAGCAGGAAAGATAGTCTTGCTCATGTCAGAGGGAAGGGTACCTTACTTTACATTTTACACGTTATTGTTCTTTTGAATGAAATGCATTGCACACTGCTTTGGAGACAGGGAGTTTAATCTGTTTCTTTCATTGTGCACAGCTGACTTGTTTTGGGGCCAAAGGTTTAACAGCACAAATCACAGGCTGTACTGGGGCTGGGAAGGTTTACCTGTATTTAACTCAGCTGCTTGATTTTTCTCTGCTTGCATAACAGGGTGTTTTCTCTGTTAAATTGTGTGTAGGTTGTCTTGCTGACAGGAAGGTAAACATTCATCATAGTAGTGGGTCAGAACTTTTAACTGATTGTTTCAGGGCACAGGTTGTCTCCAAATCCCCCCTTCCCTCACCACCCTCCAACCCCTGGTGCCATTTCCTTTATACTAGGTGTTCTGATATAATTTCCTCAGGAGGACAAGGTGCATATCACTGTCATATCCTTACCAGCACACTGCACTGACAATATAAGTTACACATTATATATATTTATATATAACAAAGAAATAATAGGAAAAAACTTACACAGGATAAACAGGAAGGTAGACAGACATGTGGGAGTAGTGCAAGTGCACTGGCTGTGGGGCAGCAGTCTTCTGGGAGTCCTTTTGGAGGCTGAGATGCTGTCCTATTTGCAGGCAACTCTGCTCTAAGGGAAGAGAATGCCCATCTTCAGGCTATACTGGACAGTAGGGGAACCTCCCCATCTAAGGAGCACCAGAGCCACCACTGCTGCCTCAGAGATTGCCAAGAAAGTGCAGCTGTTGAACTACAGTGGGCTCAGAGAGGGTGAGGGACAGAGGCACACCCAGTCAGTTGTATCACTCCACAATCCATACACCATTCTGGTGGAGCATAGTTACCCTATGGATGCACCCACAAAGGAGGCAAAGAAGGTTGTGGACAACTGTTGCAAAGGAGGCCTACAGGAAGGAGGCAGAGGACACCACAGGGAAAGGAAGCAGCTCCTGGTGGGGGACTCAATTATTAGGGGAGAGAAGTGGGGGGAGCATGGAAAAGTGAAGTAAGGTGCCTGTCTGGTGTCATGGCTTGGAAGGACAGGAAGCGCATCCTCAGGATCATGAGAACAGCTGCATGGGAGACAGAACTGGAAGTCATTGTCCACCTAGGGATGAATGACTTGGCTCAACTTGAGATTAGAGCAGTGCAGGAGGAGTTTGTGGAGTTGGAGAGGGGCCTTAGGCAAGTAGCACACATTATCCTTCTCAGAGGCACTGCCTGTCTATAGCATGGGTGAGGTGAGATTCTCACCCATGTGATTCAATGAATGTTTCAAAATCTGGTGTGGAGTACAGAGGTTTGGCCTCATTTGGGACTGGGGTTCCACCTGGAGAGATAGCAGCCTATACTGGCAGGATGGTCTGCATCTGTACAGGAAGGAAACAAGTCTTCTGGGTGATCAGTTTAAATGCTTCATTGGCAAGCTTTTAAACTAGTCAAGGGGAGGCACTGATAAGCAGCAGGGATTCCCAGCCTCTCCTACAAAACAGGGTACTAAATGAGGTAAAGACCAAGGTAGAAAGGTTAGTAGGAGCAGGACAGGGTAAATGGAGAAAGCAAAGTCAATGAGGACAGGGGTGCTGCTACAAGAGGTAAAGCCATCACAAAATGAAGAGAAATGAGTACCAATGCCGAGTCTGGGTAACAAGCTTTCCGAACTAGTGGCCTTGATGGAAGAGGAACATCTGGATATCTTGGCAGTCACAGAAACATGGTACACATAAAACCATGACTGGGATGTAAACATAACAGGATACATTATCTACAGGAGGGACAGGGAGGGTAAAAGAGGAGGAGGAACAGCTCTCTAAATAAGGGAAGGAATCAAAGCAACAGAACAAAAGAGTAAACAGGGAGGAGAGGAAGCACTGTGGGTCAATTTGGAGACAGGCAATGGCACCACAATCTGCACAGGGGTTGTATACAGACCCCCATCTCAGGGGGAGGAAATGGACATGGAAATGATAGGAGGTATCCTTAGAATGGCAGAAAAAGAGGAGATATGGATGATGGGGGATCTGGATATGACAGATGTTAACTGAAGTGCATTTGCAGCAGCCACTTCCAAGAGTGGGGTCATTCTAGAGGCCCTACAGGGGGCATGCCTTGCTTAGACAACTAGTATTGAAACCCACTTGAGAGGGAGCAGTCTTAGACCTGGTACTCTCAAATGGAGCTGGAGAGAGGATCACAGATTTAGAAGTGGGTAGCCACCTGGGAACTAGCAGCCATTGAACAGAATGGTTCACGATAAACACAGCAGTAGAGCAAGCCACACAAAGGCAAATGTACTGGACTTTAGAGGGCTGCCTTTGCCAAAATGGGGAGTGCCTAAGGAATGCACTAGCAAATGGGGAGGAAGGAGGGTGGAAGAACAATGAGGAATAATCAAACTGCCATCACAGAGGCAACAAGCCTTGTGTGAAGGAAAATAAAAAACAATGTAAAAAACTACGGTTCTCAAAGGAGATGGCAGGGAAGGTTAGAGAGAAAAAGAAAGAATTCAGGAAGTAAAAGGAATCACAGAAGGAGCAGGTCAGAGAACTGTATCAGTTAAAGCAAAAGGAGGCAGGGAAGGCAGTCAGAACAGCAAAGGCCCAAACTGAGGAAAAGATAGCCAACTCAGTCAAGAAGTAGGATAAAACCTTTTATAGGTACATCAGGGAGAGAAAGAAGACAAAGAGAGGGACAGTGAGGCTTAATAAATGGGTGGAGGGGTGCTGAGAGGATGACTGTGAAAAGTCTGAGATACTAAACAAATATTTTTGCTCAGTATTCACAAATGAAGAGGGGGTGGTACCTAAACCAAACAATAGAAGCACTCTGGATATGGGGGTTGATACCAGCCCGTTCACGGAAGGAAGAGTTCTGAAAGAACTCTTAAAACTGAAGGTAGACAAAGCAATGGGGCCTGATGGGATTCATCCCAGAATTTTAAAAGAACTAAGGATAGAACTAGTGACACCACTGACTACCCTCTTTAACAAATCATGGGAGGATGGGGTGATACCTGAGGACTGGAGGAGGGCAGATGTCATTCCACTTCACAAAAGGGGAGGGGGCAATATAGCGCAGTGGTTTAAGACTTTGAGCTGCAAATCTGGAGACCTGGGTTTGAATCCCACAGCCACCACTTGCGAACTGTGTGACCTTGAGCAGGGCAGAAGCAGGAAACTACAGACCTGTTAGTTTCACCTCTGTGATAGGGAACATGATGGAATCACTTCTGAAGGAAAGAATTGTTGAGTACCGAGAGGCCAGAGGGGCACAGGACCCAAGGCAGTATGGATTCACTGCAGGAAGGTCATGTTAGATGATAGATTTCTTTAACTGGGTGACCAAAGTAATAGATTAGGGAGGGTCTGTGGACATAACCTACCAAGACTTTAGCAAGGCATTTGACACAGATCCACAAAAAAAGATTAATATACAAGTTAGCCAGCATTGGAATGGGTCCCAACATGGTAGCCTGGGTAAAAACTGGCTGGAGAACAGGACACAGAGGGTAACAGTAAACAGAAGAAAGGGGGTTACTAGTGGGGTACTGCAGGGTTCAGTACTAGGACCGGTCCTCTTCAATGTCTTTATAAAGAATGTTGCAGAGGGACTGGAAGGAAAAGTAAGTCTCTTTGCAGATGATGCAAAGATCTACAACAGGGTCAATACACAAGGTGGAAAAGAAAGGATGAGAAGTGACTTGCAAGGTTCGAGGAATGGGTGAGTGCCTAAGGAATGCACTAGCAAATGAGCAGGAAGGAGGGTGGAAGAACAATGGGGAATAATAAAAACTACCATTACAGAGGTAACAAGCTTTTGTGTGAAGCAAATAAACAAAACGAAATGATGTAAGAAACCAGTATGGTTCTCAAAGGAAGTGGCAGTGAAGGTTCAAGAGAAAAAGAAAGCTTTTAGGAAGTACAAGGAATCACAGAAGGAGCAGGACAGAGAACTGTATCAGTTAAAGCAAAAGGAAGCTGAGAAGGCAGTCAGAACAGCTAAGGCCCAAACCGAGGAAAAGATAGCCAACTCAGTTAAGTGAGGATAAAACCTTTTATAGGTACATCAAGGAGCGAAGGAAGACCAAGGGAGGGATAGTGAGGCTTAATAAAAGGGGGAGGGTGGGCAGAGGGTGACCGTGAAAAGGCAGAGATACTAAACAAATATTTTTGCTCAGTATTTACAAAGGAAGAGGGAGGTACCTAAAACAAACAGTAGAAACACTCAGGATATAGAAGTTGATACCATCCCATTTACAGAAGAAGAGTTCTGAAAGAACTGTTAAAACTGAAGGTGGACAAAGCAATGGGCCTGATAGGATTCATCCCAGAATTCTAAAAGAACTAAGGGTAAAATTAGTGACACCACTAACTACCCTGTTTAACAAATCATGGGAGGATGGAGTGGTACCCGAGGACTGGAGGAGGGCAGATGTGATTCCCCTTCACAAAAGTGGGAGCAAGGCAGAAGCAGGAAACTACAGACCTATTAGTTTAACCTCAGAGGTAGGGAAAATGATGGAATCACTTCTGAAGGAAAGAACTGTTGAGTATATAGAGGCCAGAGGGACACAGGACCCAAGGCAGTGTGGATTCACAGCAGGAAGGTCATGCCAGACAATTCTGATAGATTTCTTTGACTGGGTGACCAAAGTAGTAGATCAGGGAGAGGCTGTGGACATGGCCTACCTAGACTTTAGCAAGGCATTTGGCACAGTCCCACACAAAAGATTAATATACAAGTTAGCTAGCCTGGGAGTGGGTACCAAGATGACAGCCAGGGTAAAATATTGGCTGGAGAATAGGACACAGAGAGTAATAGTAAATGGAGTCTACTCTGAAGAAAGGGGGGGTTACTAGTGGGGTACTGCAGGGTTCAGTATTAGGACTGATCCTCTTCAATGTCTTTATAAGCGGCATTGCAGAGGGACTGGAAGGAAAAGTTGTCTCTTTGCAGATGACACAAAGATCTGCAACAGAGTTGATGCACGGGGGGGTGGAAAGGATGAAAAGGGACTTGGCAAAGTTAGATGAATGGTCAAATGTATGGCAGCTTAGATTCAATGCTAAGAAGTGCAAGGTAATGCACCTGGGAAACAAAAACCCAGGGGAAGAGTACACAACAGGGGGTGAGATACTAACAACAACAAAAATGGAAAGGGACCTGGGGGTAGTCATATCAGATGACCTAAAGTGGGCAAGCAATGTGAGAGAGCAGCAAGGAGGGCTGGGGGGATAACGGGATGCATAGGGAGAGGCATCACCAGTAGAAAACAAGAAGTTATTACCCCTCTGTACAGACAGCTGGTCAGACCCCATCTGGAGTACTGTGTGCAGTTATGGAGACCCAGTCTTCGCAAAGACATAGACAGGATGGAAGCTGTCCAGAGGGGCACTAAAATGGTGCATGGTCTGCACCAGAGACATATGAAGAGAGACTTAAGGAGCTTAATATGTATAACCTCGAGGAAAGGAGGGGGGGGAACATTATAGAAACTTTCAAGTACCTCAAGGGAATCAACAGAGTCCAAGAGGGAAGCATCTTTCAAAAAAAGAGGTGTGCAAGAACAAGGGGGCGCAATTTGAAGATAGAGGGGCTCAGAGGTAATTTAAGGAAGTATATTTTTCATCGAGAGGGTTGTGGATGCATGGAACGGTCTTCCGGAGGAAGTC
This sequence comes from Neoceratodus forsteri, assembly GCA_016271365.2. Lineage (NCBI taxonomy): Eukaryota > Metazoa > Chordata > Ceratodontiformes > Ceratodontidae > Neoceratodus > Neoceratodus forsteri. Next base: position 471,459,982 of record CM057457.1, on the reverse strand, counting down.
GTGGAGTCAAAAACAGTGGTGGAATTCAAGCATGCATGGGACAGTCACAAGGCAATTCTATGGGGTGGGGGTAAGAAGAAGTAGGCTGCTGGTTAACTAGGATTTGCAGCTTATCCAGTAGGCAGGGAAATGAGCAGACTGGGTGGGCCAAGCGGTCCTTATCTGCCATCAAATTCTATGTTTCTTTGAATGGTCAAATGTATGGCAGTTTAGATTCAATGCTAAGAAATGCAAAGTAATGCACATGGGAAACAAAAACCCAGGGGAAGAGTACACAATGGGGGGTGAGACTAACAAAAACAAAAATGGAAAAGGACCTGGAGGTAGTCATAGCAGATGACCAAAAGGTTGGCAAGCAATGTGAGAGGGCAGTAAGGAGGGCTGGGCAGATAATGGGATGCATAAGGAGAGGCATCACCAGTAGAAAAGAAAGTTATCCTCTATACAGACAGCTGATGAGATCCCATCTGAGTACTGCATGCAGTTCTGGAACCTAATTACCACAAGGACATAGACAGGATGGAGGCAGTCCAGAGGAGGGCAACTAAAATGGTGCACCAGAAGGCATATGAAGAGAGACTTAAGGAGCTTAATATGTATACCCTCGAGGAAAGGATGGAGAGGGGGGACATGACAGAAATTTTCAAGTACTTCAAGGGAATCAACAAAGTCCAAGAGGGTAGTATATTTCAGAAAAAGAGGTGTGCAAAAACAAGGAGGCACAACTTGAAGATAGAGGTGGGATGGCTCAGAAGTAATGAGAGGAAGTATTTTTTCACGGATGGTTGTGGATACATGGAACTGCCTTCCTGAGGAGGCTGTGGAGTTAAAAACAGTGGGGGAATTCAAAAATGCATGGGACAGACAGGCCAATTCTAGGGGGTGGAGGTAGGAGGAATTAGGCTGTTGGTTAACTAGGATCTGCAGCTTATCCAGTAGGAAGGGAAATGGGCAGATTGGGTGGGCCAAGTGGTCCTTATCTGCTGTCAAATTCTATGTTTCTACGTTAATGAAGCTGTCTGTTCAAAATCAGTGTTAGGATTCAAGAATAATCAGAACAGACACATGGGTATGGGGGGGAAATGAGGATGAAAAGAGGGGGGAGAAGACAAGTGACCACTAGGGGACTCTTTCTCATCGGTTAGTCAATGATATGGGCAGAACAGATAGATAAAATGGCCATCCTCTGCTGTCAAGTCCTATGTTCTCATCTCCTGCAAAGTTCTTCCCTCTGATAACACAGAGTATCCCAAAATGAAAGTGGAAGGCTAAAGCCACAGTGGTGGGGTTCAAGAATGCATGGGACAGGAATAAGGGAATCTTATGGGAACAGAAGGGAGATGAATGAGCTAAGGATCAAGCAGGATTTGCAGTGATACTATAAGCAGGGAAATTGGGGCAGACTGCTTAGGCCAACTGGTCCTTAACTGTAAAAAAAATGTTATGTTTCTAAGTGTCAATGTACTTTACATACTGCATTTTTCAAAAAATGTACAGGAGTGTTATAATGGTGCCCCAAGCCACTCTTTTCATTATTTTCCCCAACATATTATCAGACTTGAAGTTGCTAATAGTAAGCCCATCCCTCAGAATAAATATTCCTCATCTGAGCCTTGGTTGATTCTTACCTACTGAAACCATGGTTTCATAGTTCTGCACCATCACTTCCATGTAAGCTTCCTCGCCTTTTTTGTGTAACATAGAAACATAGAAATATAGAATTTGACGGCAGATAAGGACTGCTTGGCCCACCCAGTCTGTCCATCATCCCTACCTAGTGGATAAGCTGCAGATCCTAGTTAACCAGCAGCCTACTTCTTCTTACCCCACCTCCCAGAATTGCTTTTATGACTGTCCCATGCATGCTTGAATTCCACCACTGATTTTGACTCCACAACCTCCTCCGGAAGGCCGTTCCATACATCCACAACTCTCTGTGAAAAAATACTTCCTTAAATTACCTCTGAGCCGCCCCCTCTATCTTCAAATTATGCCCTCTTGTTCATGCACACCTCTTTTTTTGAAAGATGCTACCTCTTGGACTTTGTTGATTCCCTTGAGATACTTAAAAGTTTCTATCATGTCCCCCCTCTCCCTCCTTTCCTCAAGGCTATATATATTAAGCTCCTTAAGTTTCTCTTCATATGTCTTCTGGTGCAGACCCTGCACCATTTTAGTTGCCCTCCTCTGGACAGCTTTCATTCTGTCTATGTCTTTGCAGAGATTGGGTCTCCAGAACTGCACACAGTACTCCAGATGGGGTCTCACCAGCTGTCTGTACAGAGGGATAATAACTTCCTGTTTTCTACTGGTGATGTCTCTCCCTGTGCATCCCAGTAACCCCCCAGCCCTCCTTGCTGCCCTCTCACATTGCTTGTCCACCTTTAGGTCATCAGGGTCCTTAAAGAACTAAAAGAGGTGGTGGCTGAACCTCTGGCTATCCTGTTTATCCAATCACTGGAAACAGGGGAGGTACCCAAAGACTGGAGGACAGCAGATGTAGTCACCTTATACAAAAGTGGGAACAAAGAGGAAGCAGGGAACTACAGACCAGTCAGTCCTCACCTCGGTAGTGGGAAAGATCATGGAAGCACTACTGAAGGAGAGATTGGTGGAACATCTGATTGTCAATGGACTACAGGACCCAAGGCAGCATGGTTTCACCAGGGGAGGTCATGTCAGACCAATCTCATTGAATTTTTGACTGGGTGACTAGGAGGTGGATCAGGGAGGCAGTGGACATGGCCTATCTGGACTTCAGCAAGGCCTTTGACACTGTGCCACATAGAAGACTATTATACAAACTGGGGAATATGGGTGTGGGCAGGACAGTAGTGTGGTGGGTAGGTAACTGGCTGGGTGGCAGGACACAGAGGGTGGTGGTAAATGGCTGTCACTCCACAGAGGGAAGAGTGACCAGTGGGGTACCACAGGGATCAGTGTTGGGACCGGTCCTATTCAACATCTTCATCAGTGACATTGTGCAGGATCTAGAAGGCAGAATTTCACTGTTCGCTGATGACACAAAGCTCTGTAACAGAGTAGACACACCAGAGGGTGTAGACAGAATGAGAAGGACCTGCAGAAACTTGAAGAATGGTCAAGGTTTGGCAGTTGAAATTCAATGCAAAGAAGTGCAAGATAATGCATATGGGCACAAAAACCCTGGCACAATATATCAGTTGGGGGTGAGGATATAGCATGCACCAAGCAGGAAAGGGATCTTGGGGTTGTCATCTCTGATGACCTCAAGAGTAGGGAAACAGTGTGACAAGGCATCAGGTAAAGCAAATAGGATGCTGGGATGTATAGGCAGGGGCATCACCAGCAGGAAAAGGAGGTCATAATTCCACTCTACAAGACACTAGTGAGGCCCCACCTGGAGTACAGTGTACAGTTCTGGAGACCATACCTACGTAAGGACATAGACAGGGTAGAGAAGTTTCAGAGGAGGGCAAAAAGATGGTGCATGGATTGCATCACAAGTCCTATGAAGACAGGTTGAAGGAACTGAACATGTAGTCCCTGGAGGAGGGAGGGAGAGAGGGATATGATAGAGACATACAAGTATCTTACAGGGAGAAACAGGATGCAGGAAAACACTATTTTTAAGCGAAAAGATGTTCCAGGACTAGAGGGCATGGGATGAAGTTGGAGGGAGGATGATTCAGAGGAAACATGAGAAAGAATTTCTTCACAGAACGGGTGGTGGACAAGTGAAACACCCTGCCAGAGGAAGTGGTGGGGGCTGAAACAATCACAGGATTTAAGAATGCATGGGATAGCCATAAAGGAATTCTAGAGGTCAGGGGTAAGGGGAAACAGACTTCTAGGAAAACAAACTGAACTTACAAGCTCAAATGGGCAGACTGGGTGGGCCATAGGCTCTTATCTGCCGATACTGTCTATGTATCTATGTATCAGATATGACTACCCCCAGGTCCCTTTCCATTTTTGTTGTTGTTAGTATCTCACCCCCATTGTGTACTCTTCCCCTTGGTTTTTGTTTCCCAGGTGCATTACCTTGCACTTCTTAGCACTGAATCTAAGTTGCCATACATTTGACTATTCCTCTAACCTTGCCAAGTCCCTTCTCGTCCTTTCCACCCCACCCTGTGCATCAACTCTTTTGCAGATCTTAGTGTCATCTGCAAAGAGACATACTTTTCCTTCCAGTCCTTCCTCAATGTCACTTATAAAGACATTGAAGAGGACCGGTCCTAATACTGAACCCTGCAGTACCCCACTGGTAACCCTCCTTTCTTTTGAGTGGACTCCATTTACTATTACTCTCTGTGTCCTATTCTCCAGCCAATTTTTTACCCAGGCTGTCATCTTGGGCCCCACTCCCAGGCTGGCTAACTTGTATATTAATCTTTTGTGTGGGACTGTGTCAAATGCCTTGCTAAAGTCTAGATAGGCCATGTCCACAGCCCCTCCCTGATCTACTACTTTGGTCACCCAATCAAAGAAATCTATCAGATTTGTCTGGCATGACCTTCCCACTGTGAATCCATGCTGCCTAGGTCCTGTGCCCTCTGGCCTTTAGATACTCAACAATTCTTTCCTTCAGAAGTGATTCCATCATTTTTCCTGTCACTGAGGTTAAACTAACAGGTCTGTAGTTTCCTGCTTCTGTCTTGCTCCCACTTTTGTGAAGGGGAATCACATCTGCCCTCCTCCAGTCCTCAGGCACCACCCCATCATCCCATGATTTGTTAAAAAGGGTAGTCAGTGGTGTCACTAGTTCTACCCTTAGTTCTTTTAGAATTCTGGGATGAATCCATCAGGCCCCATTGCTTTGTCCACCTTCAGTTTTAAGTTCTTTTTCAGAGCCCTTTCTTCTGTAAATGGGCTGGTAATCAACTTCTGTATCCAGAGTGTTACTACTGTTTGTTTTATGTACCTCCCCCTCTTCCTTTGTAAATACTGAGCAAAATATTTGTTTAGTATCTCTGCCTTTCACAGTCTCCCTCTGCCCACCCTCCTCCCCTTTATTAAGCCTCACTATCCCTCCCTGGTCTTCCTTTCTCCTGATGTACCTATAAAAGGTTTTATCCCCCTTCTTAACTGAGTTGGCTATCTTTTCCTCAGTTTGGGCCTTTGCTGTTCTGACTGCCTTCCCAGCCTTCTTTTGCTTTAACTGATACAGTTCTCTGTCCTGCTCCTTCTGCGATTCCTTGTACTTCCTGAATGCTTTCTTTTTCTCTTGAACCTTCACTGCCACTTCCTTTGAGAACCATTGTGGTTTCTTATATTGTCTTGTTTTGTTTATTTGCTTCACACAAAGGCTCGTTACCTCTGTGATGGCAGTTTTTATTATTCCCCATTCTTCTTCCACCCCTCCTTCCTGCCCATTTGCTAGTGCATTTCTTAGGCATTCACCCATTTTGGCAAAGTCAGCCCTCCAAAAGTCCAGTACTTTTGTCTTTGTATGGCTTGACTCTATTGCTGTGTTTATTGTGAACCATACTGTTCGATGGTCACTAGTTCCCAGATGGTTAACCACTTCTACATCTGTGATCCTCTCTCCATCTCCTTTTGAGAGAATCAAGTCTAATATTGCTCCCTCTCGAGTGGGCTCCAGTACTAGTTGTCTAAGGCATGCCCCCTGTAGGGCATCTAGAATAGCTGCTCTCTTCGAAGTGGCAGCTGCAACTGCACTCCAGTTAACATCTGGCACATTCAGATCACCCATCAGCAATATCTCCCCTTTTTCTGCCATTCTAAGTATACTTTCTATCATTTCCCTGTCCATTTTCTCCCCCTGAGAAGGGGGTCTGTATACAACCCCTGTGCGTATTGTGGTGCCATTGCCTGTCCCCAAATTTACCCACAGTGCTTCTTCTCCTCTCTGTTTACCCTTTTGTTGTGTTGCTTTTATTCCTTCCCTTATGTAAAGAACTACTCCTCCTCCTCCTCTTTACCTCCCTGTCCCTCCTCTAGACAGTGTATCCTGGTATGTTTATGTCCCAGTCATGGTTTTGTGTGTACCATGTTTCTGTGACTGCCACGATATCCAGATGTTCCTCCTCCATCAAGACCACTATTTCAGGAAGCTTGTTACCCAGACTATGGGCATTGGTACTCATTGCCCTCCATTTTTTGATGGCTTTACCTTCTGTTGCAGCATCCCACACTGACCGTTCTACCTCGGTCTTGTTCTCATTTAGTACCCTGTTTTGTAGGGAGAGGCTAGGATTTTCCTGCTGCTTGTCAGTGCCTCCCCCTTTGACTAGTTTAAAAGCTTGCCAATGAAGCATTTAAACCGATTGCTCAAAAGACTTGTTCCCTTCCTGGACAGATGCAGACCATCCTGCCAGTATAGGCTGGTGTCCCTGCAGGTGGAACCCCAGTCCCCAATGAAGCCAAACCCCTGTGCTCCACACCATTCTTTCGACCATTCATTAACTGCATGGTGCCAATTACCCTCGCCTTCCCCATGCTTTTGACAGACAGCACCTCTGAGAAGGATACTGTGTGTGCTACTTGTCTTAGGTCCCTCCCCAACTCTGCAATGTCCTCCTGCACTGCTCTAATCTCATGATGAGCCAAGTCATTTGTCCCTAGGTGGACAATTACGTCCAGCTCAGAATCCCTTGCAGCTGTTCTCGTGATCCTGAGGATGCGCTTCCTGTCCCTCCAAGCCATGGCACCAGGCAGGCACCTTACTTCAGTTTTTCCTGCTCCCCCTAGTTCTATACCCCTAATAATTGAGTCCCCCACCAGGAGCTGCTTCCTTTCCCTGTGGTGTCCTCTGCCTCCTTCCTGTGGGCCTCCCTTGTAACAGTTATCATCAGTCTTCTCTGCGGGTGCATCCATAGGGGAGCTATGCTCCTCAGAATGGTGTATGGATTGTGGAGTGGAACAATTGATTGGTTGTGCCTCTGTTCCACCCTCCTCACCCTCCCTGAGCCCACTGTAGTCCAACTGCTGTGCTTTCTTCTCAACCTCTGAGGTAGTGGTGGTGGCGTTAATGCTCCCTGGATGGGGGAGATTCCTTTCCTACTGTCCAGTGTGGCCTGGGGGAAGTTTTCCTTACTATTGTCCAGTGCAACCTGAAGGGCAACTTCCTCCCTCAGGGCAGATAGTTGTCTGCAAATAGGGCAGCATCTCAGCTTCCAGAAAGACTCCCGGAAGACTGCTGCCCCACAGCCATTACATTGCACTACTCCCCACATGTTTATCTAGTTTTTTTTTGTATTTGTTGTATTTGTGTGTGTATGTGCATGTGTGATTTGTTATATAGAAAAATATATATATATATATATTATACAATGTGTATGCTTATATTGTCAGTGCAACGTGCTGAGAGGATATGACAGTGAAATGCACCTTGCACTGAGGAAATGATGTCAGAACCTCAGGTATAAAGGAACTATTTCCAGGGGTGGGTGGGGTGAGGGTGGGAAGGGTTGGTCCTAAACTGTGTCCTCACAAAACAATCAACTAAAAGCTCTCACCCACCGCTGTAATGAGTGCCTTCCTGTCAGCAAAATACCCTACACAACAATTTGACAGAGAAAGTACCCTGCTAATCAAACAGAGAAAAATCCAGACATCCAAGTCAGACACAGGTAAACCTCTCCAGCCCCAAAACAGCCAGGTGGTCTGTTAGCCACAAAGGAACATCAAATATGCAGTTATTTCAGCCCTTCTGAGGATGCTGACAAGATAAGCAGTTTTAAAAAAAAAACCTTCCTGAATTAAAAACTAAAACAAACACAAAGCAATACCACTTTAAACGTGAGGAAAACTTCTCTCAGATGTAAGCAAGAGAGAGAGAGATTAGTTACTAATATTTAGTCCAAAAATAGTATATCCCATGCAGCTTCTCAATTGTTTCCAAGTACTCCCCTGTACACAACTTGGAAGAAGATGGACTTCTGCCTCAAACAGGATCACACCACTAGTTTATAGTAATTTGAACAATTCTGAAATGATCTAGCTAGACAAATGGCTGGGTGCAGACCTCTTACTTGTGAAGACAATTACCCCCACCTCAGGCTATGTTTGTCATCCAATTACAAACTGCAGCTTTTGCTATTTTGAGTCACACAACCCCACCAAAAGTTGCAAAATATATTGATGCAGATTCTCACAGAATTCTAGTAATCAGTCCAGTTAGCCACATCTTCCATTCCTTTTCCAAAAATCAGCAGCAACATCGTCAAAGGTTTCTGGTACCTGAAAGAACATGAGACGTGTTTAAATGCTTTTGGTTTCACATTACACATTGTGTGTACATGACACATTGATCAATCAGCAACTTTTAAACAGGATGGGGATAGGCAAGGTTGAGATCCACAGACTACAAGACTAAGAGGCTTTGCTGGCACTCCCAGAACAAGTGAAGACAGACAGAGATTGTAATGTAGGGCAGACAAGAAGGGAGCAGAGATGGAATAAGGATATTAGGAAGGGGGTAGATGGAGCCAGTCAAGTGAGGAGAGAGATACCTAGCTAGTAAAAGAAGGCAGCCTGTCTGAACATTAGGCATCTTGGGAATAAATGGGGGACCTACAGACAATGGTGATGAAAGCCCAGCTGGGTGTAGTTGTTATCATGGAAATGTAGGTGATACAAAATCCCATCTGGGACCTGGCTATCCAAATATGTGTCCTATTTTGAAGAGATATGAAAAAAGGCAGGAGAAGGGGTTACACTATACATTGGAGCCCAGATATTCAAACTGTGCCAGTTTGTGGCACAAGCCTGTGCGCCGCTCAAAATAGTTGCGCAGGGGTGTGGCTAGGGCGATATTCAACGGAGTTGCGCTTTAGCACAACTGCTTTGAATATCGCCTCCTGGCCACCCCCACTGTGCATGGCCAGTGGAACTGTGCCAGCGCAAGTGGTTAAAGGGAGCATTGAGATGCGGTGGTTCAAGTTCCATTGCGCCAAGCACAGCACCTGCGATATTCAAAGGGTGACATGCAAATGGGGCCATAATTTATGCAAGGTGCATGGGGGGGCCATTTGCATCTGACTACAGCCCCATTTGCATGCCATTAGAATGCAGGTGCGCCGATCCCCGATGACTTGTGCCTGGCCCCTGCCAGGCAGCAGCCATCAGGGACTGATGCCCCCTGCAGCCCAATCGCGGGACGTTCTGTAAGGGATGTCTCCAATCCCTGCTGATCCAGTGGACCACAATTAGCCCATTGCGGGCATAACAGTGCCCCGGTAGCGATCGTGGGCATAAAGTGTTCCAACCCCCGAGTAGCCCGATCATGGGCATAGCTTTATCCAGCCCTCTATTAGCCTGATCATGGGCATCAGTATCCCCACCCAAGCCCAATATCCCTGGTAGTCCAGTGGACGAGCGGAACCCGATCGCGGGCGGCATTCCTCACCCAAGTCCGAAATCCCTGGTGATCTGGTGGACCCCCACCCATGCCCAGGGCCCCACCACCCGCCCCTCCATCAGCCAGCAGATGGCAGCACCCACCGCCTACCGCCCCACTGACTGACAGCTCAGTGTGGCTGCCGCCATTGGTTCAGGCATGAGCCAATGGGCGTGCAGCCCTACCTAGTCAGTCCAGATATGAATGAATTGATTCACATATCTGGACTGACTAATGCGGTATGGGCTGCAGCCCATTGACTCATGCCTGGAACCAATGGGCAGCAGCCACCGAGCTGTCAGTCGGTGGGCGGGGCGCAGGCGGGTGGGGTGCTGCCACCCGCTGATGGGGGAGCAGGGTGGTGAGGCTCGTGGGCGGTGGGTGGGGGGTCCACCAGATCACCAGGGATTTGGACTTGGGAGGTGAGGAATGCCACTCATGATCGGGTTCTTTTCGTCCACTGGACCACCAGGGATATTGGACTTGGGGTTACTGATGCCTACGATCGGGCTAATGGGTGGGGAAGTTACAGCTATGCCCGCGATCGGGCTACCGAGGAGTACAGTTATGCCCGTGATCGGGCTACTCGCGGTCCACTGAACCACCAGGGATATTGGACTTGAGGGGGGGATACTGATGCCCGCGATCAGGGCATGGGGTGCACTGCCAGGTGCGGTGGGAACAAGTTGAGGGCCACCCACAGGTGGCAGCTGCTGTGTTGCGCCCGCAATGCGTCAGCTCACCTGTGGGTGGCCCTCGATTTGTTCCTTTTTTTCCTGCGTAACTTTGTGCAGGTGCAGGTAGGGGTTGCACCTGCATAACTCTGCATGGCCCGGGCTGAATATTGGGCTGTGCAGTTTGTGCATGGTTCCTCCCATTTCAGTTGCGCATGCCTTCATTATCATTGTGCTGTTGCTCAGCATGATTTCGGGGGTGCAACTGCCTCCTGCTGAATATCGCAGAATGGTGCAATTTCAGACTTGCACAGGCACAACCCTATTGCACATGGCTTAACTCTTATGAATATCTGGGCCTGAGACTGTAAAAAAGCAATAGAGGAGAAGACTGTTTGGGGGTTGGGATAGAATGAATATGGGTTCAGCTGATAGTTAAAATATGTAAGAACCTCAGAGTGCTGGTGATGGTAGCATAAAGATCACAAAGTCAGTTCAGGGAGGGATATAGGGCATTTGCAAGACCACATCAGAAGGGAAACCACTGTGGAAACACAATCTTGATGGAAGATCTCCTACCAGATTGGGAAATGCTGGGGGTTAGGAGTGCCAGGAACTAGGTTGTTGTAGATTCAATGCAGGATGGCTTCTTTGTACCATGGGCGATGGACCTAACCAGAGATGGAGCCATCCTTGACTTGGTACTGTCAAATCAGGACATAGCAGGACAGGCCAGAGTAAAAGAGACCCTGGGGATGTGATAATTACTCAGCGTGGCACAGTATTAGCCCTAGAAAGTCAGCACCTCAAGTCAAGGACAACGGTGTTGGCTATCCAGGCTGCGGTTTTTGAAGACATAGGGAAGATCCTCCATGACAAACTGAGGGAGTGGCAGGGACAGAGAGAGGGGAACACCAAAGTGAGTCTGACAGCGGTCACCAAAGCTTGTCTGAAGCAGGAAGGGAAAAAAACACAAAATGAATAAATCCAATTTGGTATACAAGAGAAGTTAGAGAAGCAGTAAGAGCAAAAAGGGTAGCATGAAAAATGTACAAGGAGGATAAGTCTGAGGGCAACAGGGAGGTATACATAGGAAAGCTAAAGGAGATAAATAATTTAATTTATTAAATTTGAAAAGTTTCACCAGGAGAGACATACTGAGAGCTCATTTCCAGATGTGTCCTGGGGTAGAGGGTAGAAAGGAACATAGACATGTGCAAATCAGTACAAACGTTGTACATGTGCAGTAAGAGTGCAAAATTGTACAGGGTAGCATAAAACACAAGCACAGCATTATACCACAAAAAACACCATGGTGGAGAACAATCAGAGGGTAGGAGTTGAAAGGGAACAGGCAGGTGACAGGAGGAGGACAGGAAGAGTGGGGGAAGCAGAGGGCAGGTGGGGAGGAGGTTAGGGGTTGTAAGATCAGAAAATGAGGAGGGGAGGAGGAGTAGAAAAGGGAAGCAGTCAGGGCAGGTGCAGGAGAGGACAGTGTGAGCATGAAGAAAGAGGGAAAAGAGGTGGCAAAGCGGGTGGTAAGTGGAAGAGATTTCCAGAGTTTGGGAGATGGTGGGAGAAAGCAGCTTGAACAGTTGAGGACCTTCTAGAAGGGAGAGCTAGAGTGTGTTGAAGAGAGCGATGGAGGGAATAAGCAGAGTTAGAAGCAGTGGAGAGAAGAGAGGTAAAATGGGACGGAGTTCAGCCAGTGTTTAGCAATAAGGGCAGAGCCATGAGCTCTGACTTTCAGAGGGGGGGAGAGAGAGAGAGAGAGGAGTAAAGGTGGCAGTGGTGGGTCTGGAGGAGTGGCAATCTGGGGCAAACCTGCAGAAGGAGTAGAAGGTGGTGTCCATTCTGCTGAGGGTAGACTTAGGAACACTGCCACAGATAATGTCACTGCAGTCGAAGAGGGGAAGGATCATTCTCTGAGCAATCACCTTGCAGGTAAACAAAGGAATACAGCTCTGTTACCGTGAGTCAATGTGCCTGTCACACAAAGCCCTAATGTTCCATTTTCCTGTTTCGCTGTAGGACATTAACATGGGCTTTTGAATGTGGCAGTACTTTGCACATGCAAGAGAGACTGAAGCCCTGCCACCACTATCAGACATAGATGAGGCCCTTCTGCAACCATCTGCATAGACATTTGCTATGTTGATGAGAAGTATTCTATGCTGCTAATGACTGTGGCACTCAGCAGCCGGCAAGTGAATACTGTGAACATGGGAATGTTTCTCGTTTTTTTGGAATTTAGTGACGACAACGTTTAATCAGTAAGAATGGAATGAAAACTTCAGCATGAGTCATGAAACCTTTTACTTTAAAACGGAGCAAAATACAACATATAAAAGGAAGACAGAACACCAGTATGCATCAAGCTATTACATCTGAAGTAAGACTGGCTATTGCGATTTGGAGATGGGACACAAACAAGTATCGGTCCACTGGACACTTGTTTGGCGTGTCTAGGGGTGGTGGTCTGCTCTGTTGTGTGTGAGGTTTGTGATGCTGTCATTGACTCCTGCATGCACACGATAACATCCCCTACAGGCACACAGCTACAGGACATCTTGGATGGCTTTGAGGAAAGATTTAGTTTATCACAGATAGACAGTGCAATAGATAGCACACACATGCCAGTTTAGGCACCAGCAAAGGATGTGGCAGACTTCTTCAACCATAAAGGCTGGCACTCTATAGCGATGTAGGTAGTGCTGGACCACCAGTACTGCTTTCAGGATGTTAACACTGGATGACCTAGTAAAGTTCACAATGCCCGTATTCTTGCAAGCAGTGGACTGTATACGAAGTTTATGGATGGGCTTCTTTTTCACATTGTGACACCTGAAATATGTGGGGTACAGGTGCCCATTAATTTACTAGGGGACCCAGCCTACCCATTGATGTCATGGCTGATGAAGCCAGTCCCTGACATCAGAAACCTCACAATTGAGCAGAAACACTTCAACCACTGTCTGTCAAGCGTAGGTATGGTAGTGGAGAATGCCTTTGGTTGGCTAATGGGAAGATGGCGATGCCTGCTGAAAAGACTTGATACCCACATTTCCTTTGTTCCATCCGTGGTGCTTGTGTGCTGCATTTTACACAACATTTGTGAGCAAAAGGGGATGTTTTTAATTTGGAATGAATTAGGGAGGCTGATGGTGAGGACTTGCAAAAGCCATCAGGCACTGCAATGCAAGACATGGAAAGGGGCACAGCTGGGGATCAGGCAAGACAAATCAGAAATGCTGCTGCTCAACATCTCAGCCAACAGTACAATGACTAAGGTAATTTGTGGCATCTACATACATTGGGCAATAAAGAGAACTGCGAAGGTACACCACACCGGTTTTTTCTGTGTTTCATTACTGCACTGTTCTTGCTATATGTCTAAAAAAGATCCCATGTGTGGCCTGACAAGCAAGTATGGAGTCACTAGTCAAGCTGGCTGCAGGCAGCCATCCAGTGTATGATGTGATTCTTGCATGTCTGCAATTCCCATATAGGTGGTTACACTTAACACATATAGTATGAAAGTTGTCATCCTGGTGTTGGTGGATGGGTGTGCAATGTTGGTTGCTATGTGTGCCACGCATGCCATTATTGTCTCACAGAATGCACCCAGTGTTGACATCCTGGTGTTGGTGGATGGATGTGCAATGTTCTTTGCTATGTGTGCCATGCATGCCATTATTGTCTCACAGAATGCACCCAGTGTTGACATCCTGGTTTTGGTGGTTGGACATGCAGTGTTCATTGCTATGCGTGCCATGCATGCCATTATTGTCTCACAGAATGCACCCAGTGTTGACATCCTGGTGTTGGTGGATGGATGTGCAATGTTCTTTGCTATGTGTGCCATGCATGCCATTATTGTCTCACAGAATGCATCCAGTGTTGATACCTTCCTGCCATTCGATTCAGTTGGGTTCCAAGGGAAGTCACTTATTGTTTCTTAGTATAGTTTATGGTGGAGCAAACCAAAGTTCGGTTCGCCTGCAATCGACACCAACATGATAGTGTAGGGATAGTACTCACTAAGAGAAGGGAGTGAGGGGCATTACTAGTGAAAAGACTAAGCATGGCGTGGCACAGGGAGGGATAATACTGTGAGAGGTGAGGAGGGTGAGGGAGGTTGGCAGTCAAACAGAAAGAGGGAGAGGGGTCTCAACTGAGAGGGGCAGGGGGGAAGACAGAAGGGCAAATGGTAAAAGCACCATCTTGAGTGGCTCCGAAATGAGAATCTGGATGGGGGGTGGCAATGGGCATGAGAAAGAGAAAGGAGGGTGTACTGGTTTTGGGGACTCCATATTCAAGGGATCAAATGGGACGGCGGAAGGACAGGCACAGTCAAATATGGGTGGAGTCCATACTGGGATTAAAGGCAGACAAAGCAGGACAAGTAATTCTAAGGTGCACAAGGAGGGGTAGGAGGAATATGCACATTGTGGTACATGTGGGGACAAATGATCTAGGAGGGGAAATGGTAGAGGCAGAATGGGAGAGGTTACAGGAAGTGGGAAGGTTGTGCGAGGAGAATGGGGAGTCTGTGGCCTTCTCGAAGGTGCTCCCAGTACCATGCGCAAGCACAGTGAGAAAGGAGAGAATTGGGGAGTTGGATGCATGGTTGGTAGAATGGTGTCAAACTAAGGGGAATGGGGTTGTCGGTGGCTGGGGTAGTACCTGGGATAATAACAATCTGTTTGCAAGGGATAGGCTGTACCTGAGCGGAGAGGAAGGAGGTATTAAAGCAAGGACTGGGGAGGTATACTGCGCAAAGGTGGATTTAAACAAGTTAGGTGTGGCAAGTGGACAGCAGGTAGGCAGGGATCTGACAGAGTGGAGTCGTAGCCTACCCCCGGCTAGCAGGAAGAGTCAGGGTGGCTGAAAAGCAAGGAGTAGAAGGAGAAGATGAAGGGTGATGAAGAGAAGGCAGGATGGAGGCGGTTTCACTAAATGCGAGAAGCTTAGGCAACAAATCCACTGAGCTACAGGCACTCTTGTCAGTGTGGATGGTGAATATTGCGGCTGTCATAGAAATGTGGGCAGTCGAGCACCAGGACTGGGATCTGGCAATCCCAGGGTACAAATCATAAAGGAAGGACCACGAAGAGGGATGAGGGTGGGGTGGCAGTCTATGTGGAGGGATGGGATCAAATACACAAGGGACAAGGGGGAGGAAAGGAGAACAGAGGCAATCTGGCTGCAGCTCACACACTCAAGAGGTAGGAAACTGAGGTTTGGGGTGGTATACAGTCCGCCATCCCAGTCTGAGGAGCTTGACAAGGAATTAGTGGGACAAATTAGAAAGGTATGTCAAAAAGGGAAGGTGGTCATCGTGGTGGATTTCAACCTGATGGGGGTTGACTGGAGCATTCCGGTCACCATCAGTGCTAGGAAGCAAGTGCTCCTGGATGTGATCCAGGAGGGTCTCCTGACGCAGTTGGTTAGTGGACCTACTAGACTAAAGAACACTTTAGATCTGGTATTGTCGAATGGGGAGGCAGTAAGGGAAATAAGGGTGGAGGACCCTCTAGCTGACAGCAATCACCAAAAGTGTGGTTTAATTTCATGATGTACAGGGAGCCAGAGAACTCAGTAAACCCTATGGCAAACTTCAGGGGGGTGGACTTTGGGAGAATGCAGGAAGTACTGAAAGAGAAACTGAAGGGCATAAGACAGGAGATGGACATAGAGCAAACATGGGATAATATTAAATGGAGGATTACAGAGATGAAGGAAGCCTACACCGAGGAAGAGGAGCAGAGCAAGGAAACCAGACTTGTTTTGTTGTTTTTAAATTATATGACTCAGAGCGTGAGTGCTTCAATCTTTTGAAATTTCTTGAAGACGTCATGCAACATCACCGCCATATCATTTCTCAAGCCAATTTTAATTTTATACCAAATGAAACAAATTTTGCTTAAAGGGAGACCATATTAGATTGTGTGTCTCAATAGCATTTTCAGATAAATACACACAGCTCTGTCTAGCCTAGCAAACTCCAGCATTTTTCCCTCCATTCTTCCTTAGAAGGAGCTTCCACTTGTTTCCGATGCTGGAGTATTAACTTGGCAGCCATTAATATACCAAAATTCCAAAGGATCCTTTGTGTTCCCTACGGGTCCCTAACGTGGCTCAAATCAAATGTATAGCCAAATATTGCAATTCCAGGATCAAAGGGGAACAACAGACCCAATTGTCTCCCCAATAAAGACCATTATATTTCCAAAGTGGTATAAGTTTCATACACTTAAACAACATATGGGATAATGAGCCCTTTCATTCTGACATCTTTGGCAGAATTGTGAAATAGTGTTATCTATCTTAAGTAATCTAGTAGGTGTAAGGTAAGTTCTATGAACTATATTAAAGTAATTTGGCAAGGAAACCATGCTGGTTCAACAGAGAGGTAGTGGAGGTGGTGAGGTCAAAACAAGAGGTGCACCAGAGGTATAGGGGACGGGGAAGGAAGGGGACAGGGAGGAGTATGCTAGATGGTCCAGGAGGTGACCAGAAAAGTGAGAGAAGCCAAGGACCAGAGGGAGCTGAGATTAGCACAGGGATTGAGGGGAGGGAGAAAGGCTTTTCAGATACATCAGGAGAAAAGGAAATGCAAAGAGACAATAGTGAGGATAAAGTGGGTGGAGAGTGACAGAAGGGGAAGAGCAGGCTGAAGCACTGAATGAATACTTTTGCTCAGTGTTCACGGAAGAAAAAGGGGACCACTACAACCATAGGGTGGGGATGGGGGGAGAGAGGTAGCAGATGGAAGGATTGAGGGACAAAGTCCTAAAGGGACTGAGGGCACTGAGGGTAAACAAGGCACCAGGGCGGATAGTATCTACCCAGGGTGCTGAGGGAGATGGCAGTGGTGTTGGCAGAGCCACAGGTGGATCTGTACAGCACCTCACTGGAGTCGGGATGTGTGTCACTGGACTGGAGGATGGCATATTTATTTATTGAATTTTGTTGACCCGGTAGGCCCACTGAGACTGGAAGTCCGTTTTCAGGGGTGACCCGGGGGGGGGGTGAGGATATAGATGGTAACCAATGGAAACTGAACCAGATTAAGCTGTTGGTGGTATTTCTAGTGAATGGAGGAAATTTGGCAGGATGCTGGAGAAATTCCCCATCTCTTTTCAAGAAGTGCCATGGGATCTTTAACGTCCACCTGAACAACCACCAGAACAGGCAGATGGGACTTCAGTTTAACATCTCATCCGAAAGACAACACCTTAGGAGTGCAGCACCCCCTCATGCTGCACTACAGTGTCAGTATTGGGATACTAACCAAAGTGCAATGCAAGAGTGGACCAAGGGATGAACCGGGTATTTATCGTCCGGTAAGTCTCACCTCCATAGTGTGCAAACTCATGGAAATGATACTAAAGGAAAGACTGGTATCTTACCTAGAGGACAACAACTCCAGGATGTAGTTAGCATAGGTAATATTTTGGGAAGTCCTGTCAAACCAACCTGATACAATATTATGACGGGGTGACAGGTGAGCTGGATAAGGGTCATGCTGTGGATGTTCTTTACCTGGACTTCAGCAAGGCCTTCGATTCAGTGCCTCACGGTTTGGGGAGAAGCTAACTGGTGTAAGGGTATGGGCAAAAATGACAAAATGGATTACAAGCTGGCTGAATAGGAGGCTGCAACAGGTGGTGGTGAGAGAGGAGCTCTTAGCTCCAAGGCCGGTGACAAGCGGGGGTGCCACAGGGCTCTGTGCTGGGACCAGTATTATTTGGGCTTTTCATATCGGACTTTGCACACAGGGCAGTGAGCAAGGTAAGTCTGTTCACAGACGACACCAAAATGGGAGCAGTGCTGGATGGAGAGGAGGGATGAAAGCAGCTGCAGGAGGACCTAAGCAAGCTAGAGGAGTGGTCAGAAAGATGGCAGCTGGGGTTCAATGCAAATAAATGTAAGGTTATGTACTTCAGGCAAAGATCCCAAGAACAGAATACTGGCTTGGGGGATAAGCTGGGGATCTCTGAAGAGGAGAAGGACCTGGCGCAATGGTAACAGGGACCATAAACAATACTATCCAGTGCAGGAGAGCAGCTACAAAAGCAAACAAAATGCTGGAGTACATAGCGAGGGGGGGGTTTCGTCCAGGCAAAGAGAGGTGATCTTGCCCCCTACAGGTCGCTAGTAAGGCCGCAGAGTACTGCGTGCAATTTTGGAGGCCATACCTAAAGCATGACGTCAGGCTACTGGAAGGGTGCAGAAGAGGGCAACAAAGATGATATGTGGGATGGAGGGGAGATACTATGAGACCAGGCTGGAAGACCTGAATATTTACACTCTGGAGGACAGAAGAGATGGGAGGACATGATAGAGACATTCAAGTATCTGAGGGGAATTAATAAGGATGGGGTGGGTGAGATCTGTAAGCTAAGGAGGGTGAGGAACACCCAGGGGGCATGGGCTAAGAATAGAGGGAGGAAAGATTTAGGAGGGAAATGAGGAGACACTGTTTCACAGAGAGGGTGGTAGCAAAAATGGAATGCACTACCAGAATAGGTAGTATCATGTAAATCTGTGAACAGCTTTAAAAGGGCATAGTGCAGGAAGCAGGGGAGAGTGAGGGTGGGGGGCCAAAGTGGGATGACAAAAGGGTGGTGGGGCAGCTGCAAACTGGGAGTACTAGCTGCACACTTGAGAAGACAAAGATAGACCGGGTGGTTGGTTTCTGCTGGCACATTCGTATGTTCATATGTGTGACCATCTTTCAGTGTGCCACCACACAGCATGTGTTGACATCCTAATTACTAACGGTTTGGTTCATGGAACAAGTCATTGCTGGAGCTCTTGCCGTTGCACATACTTGGATTTGCCATTCTTGAGGTGAGTATGAATCCCATCAGGAAACTGGTGCATTGAGGCATAGCAAGCTGTATTGCATGGGAAGGTGCACACTATTGAACATATGCACAATGTGGTGTGAGGAATCACTCACCTAGCATCCACAGCTCCCTCTGCTATTCACATGTTGTCAGTTCCCCCACCACTATGATAGACTCCCCTTACGTAGCAATGCCAATCATCACTTTTGCTTCCCACTCACACTCGCTCTCTCTCGTTTTCCCTCATTCACCTTCCAGTGGCGGAGCCAGGTTTGGGAGCCAGGGGGTGTCATTCAGTCAATCACAGGCTCCACAATGGGCACTAAACAGTGAATAAAGATGGTGGTGGGGAGCTACTACTCAGACTTCTCTCCTGCCTCTCTCCCAACACCCCCCACCCCTCATATCTTGACCTGTCCACTGTCAGTAGTCCCCCAACCCTCTTATCTTGACCTGTCCACTGTCAGTAGTCCCCCCAACCCTCGTATCTTGACCTGTCCACTGTCAGTAGTCTCCTCGCCCCTCGTTATCTTGACCTGTCCACTGTCAGTAGTCTCCCCAGCCCTCGCATCTTGACCTGTCCACTGTCAGTAGTCCCCCCACCCCTCATATCTTGACCTGTCCACTGTCTGTATTCTCCCAACCCTAGTATCTTGACCCATCCACTGTCAGTAGTCTCCCCAACCCTCATATCTTGACCTGTCCACTGTCAGTAGTCCCCCCACCCCTCATATCTTGACCTGTCAACTGTCAGTAGTTCCCCACCCCTCATATCTTGACCTGTCCACTGTCTGTATTCCCCCAACCCTAGTATCTTTACCTGTCCACTGTCAGTAGTCCCCGCACCCCTCATATCTTGACCTGTCCACTGTTTGTAGTCCCCCAACCCTCGTATCTTGACCTGTCCACTGACTGTATTCCCCCTTGCCAGTTTCTGCCCTCCACCTCTACCTGCTAATTGCTCTCAAACTACCCTCCTGACACCACCTTATTGCACACCAATGACAGATAGCTAGGCAAGGCTCCATGTGGCCTGCAGTAACGACAAGGCCCCTTTGACACACAATGTTCTTTAATTTCATCTAAAGCATTACTCTGTTGTGTTTTGTTGTTGCACTTCTTGAAACTGCTTCTATTATTGTCCTGTATTGATTTGTCTGTATTCATCTCCATTGTATGATGTGGAGTCCTTACTCAAAGGTTGTTTTCCGAATTACCAAATAAATAAATAAATAAAATGATCATCAAAAAAAGCACAGTTCATGAATAAGTCACAGTATTGGACAGAAAATTTTTTAGCCAAGAAATGAAGTTTGAAATCAGGAACTGCACTGAACTAATAACAGACTACATGGCAGAGATTGAACACAGTAACATATTTAATATGGAAACACAGTGACAAACACAGAACAAGAAAAAAACAACATACACTGCACACTTAGAAAAAATACATTGCATACAATTCCACAGTATAGCAGTATCCTGTAAAACATCAGTGATCCCAGTCCATCATTCAGTGGTAATACAACTCCTGCTCTGGCATGTTCCACCACCAAAAGCAATATTGCCACTTCACTCATCATTTCTGTATATGTCCCCACCCCTCTGATACATTAAGCAAACATGCTGCTAAACAGACAGGGAATAGTGGAAGTTGACACATAAGCACACCATTTTGGATTTTGGTTTTCTTCAGTATCTGACGACCCCTCAATTTGTTATCATCGTGGTCATCTTCAGTGGCCTGATTGAGGCCACAGGAAGTATCCATCACCACTGTTGGCATGGTAACAGTGTGGGTTCCAAGAATAGCACTGATGGAACAGGGTCGAGGAGGGCACTATGATATGGGGGAGGAGAGGCAGCACACAGTACTATCTGGATAGTTGCATGATCAAGAAGACTTGACAGATTATATGTACAGTATCTGCTGACACATTACGTATGCTCGTATGTTTGGTATTGGAATTTGGCACTCCCCCCTTGAGAAGACATTCTACAGTCTCTGGATGTTTATTCCTGCGTGCTTTCATTGTAAGATAAACCCAGAAATGGCACTGTACAGTTGTTTAACATCTGCTTTGGTGGGTAACGTATGCATTGAGCATGGAGTTGAGTCCTTTGCTGCAGAGTTACAATACTGGCAATGCCTCCACCACTGTGACTCGATCAAAACATTAAGAAACACTGGCTACAAAATTCACAGGTAAAGGCTAGCCAAGTGTCAGACCACCATCACCCAACATTAAATTTTGAGTTTCCAACCTGTTTGGTGACTATAGTCAAGCTTTGCTTTTTCACCACTCTGCTCTCCTTTACGCATCCTCTTCTATACACATATATATTGAGCAAGTGGCTAGACAAGAAAGCACAATCTGCACTGGTGTGTAAAACAAAAGGCCTGGAATAGACTGTAATCAGTCCACCAGGAGAGCCACTAGGTGCCTACCTAGCATTGTTCAGGTGCCTTATTTTAATAAGACTTGGAATAGTGACCTGGTACGCTGCCACAGCAGTCGACTAAAAAACGTGGCATCATTTGGGCAGGTCACCATGAACATCCATGGGCATACAAACTGTGCATTGTTCAGTCCATACTGTGTTTTGGGGGAGTGTAGTACCTGCAGGAAATTGTGAATATGGAATGCCCATACTTGCAGTACCACAGTATTCCACCTGTGTCTGGAAAAGAGTGGGGGATTTGCATCCAAGTTAGAATACCCACAATTGTGCTGTGATACAAGCCAGTCACACATGGGAGAATAAAATGACTGTGGTTCAGGAGTGCACAATGGCACTTGCATATATTACAACCTTAAGGAGAACACCGAACAGCCGAAAGGCATCCTGAGTATGTACTTGGCATATGACAGAGTAGCTAGCGATCTTGAGGAAAAGCATATATTTCAGCTGATCACTGTTAAAGTGAAATGGAAGATGCCCAAATAAATAATGGTACAGTGATGCTGCCAGCTCACATCAGAACACACATACCATACATTCAGATTTAAGGGCACACAATGCAGCACTGCTTCCTTACTGTGGCCAGATACTGTGCATATATGAGGCGCACCCAGGTGCACGTTGTTGGTAGAAGTGCACATCAATACTGTGCATATGAGGCGACCCTGGTGCATGCTGTTGGTAGAAGTGCACATCGATACTGTGCATATGAGGCGCACCCTGGTGCACGCTGTTGGTAGAGTGCACATCCCTGGACAGTACTAACAGCACTGAAACTGATATATATCTAAATTGGCTCTTAGCAATGACTCCGCGAGGATCAGCTGATTGAAACACAAGTCCATAGTTACTGTGATGGTTGGAGGCTGGATAGATGGTTTGTTTCTTGCAGAAGGAAATCAGGTGGTCACAAGAATGAATTCTTCTTATTCTGTGATTTTGGTGGAAAACAATCTGAAAAGGTGAATGACACACCACTGGATGAACACTAATTGGGCAGTACCAGAGGGTTGGGGTACTATTTCAGGCCAAACAGATGCCAAACAAATGTGTAGCAAGCACCGTGAAACAACAGTGAATAAAGTTTAAATCACCCCACTTGTTTACACCTTGACAAGATGCAACACACACAGACTACCCTCCATCACCACCCCTCCCACCCCAGTTTGCAACTGGAACAACAGTAACCATGCCAGAACTTCAATGTGGACCTTCAACATCAGTGTACAATGTGCACAACGGTGCCATCTGTACAGTGGTCATTCAGCATTTCTGAACAAGTGATCATGCTGGAACTTGAATGTGGACCTTCAACATCGGTGTACAATGTGCACAGTGGTGCCATCTGAACAGTGGTCATTCAGCATTTCTGAACAACAATGACCACGCTGGAACTTGAATGTGGACCTTCAACATCGGTGTACAATGTGCACAACGGTGCCATCTGAACAGTGGTCATTCAGCATTTCTGAACAACAGTGACCACACTGGAACTTGAATGTGGACCTTCAACATTGGTGTACAATGTGCACAATGGTGCCATCTGAACAGTGGTCATTCAGCATTTCTGAACAAGTGACCATGCTGGAACTTGAATGTGGACCTTCAACATCAGTGTACAATGGGCACAACTGTGCCATCTGAACAGTGGTCATTCAGCATTTCTGAACAACAGTGACCACGTTGGAACTTGAATGTGGACCTTTAACTTCGATGTACAATGTGCACAAAGGTGCCATCTGAACAGTGGTCATTCAGCATTTCTGAACAAGTGACCATGCTGGAACTTGAATGTGGACCTTCAACATCAGTGTACAATGGGCACAATGCTGCCATCTGAACAGTGGTCATTCAGGATTTCCAAACAACAGTGACCATGCTGGAACTTGAATGTGGACCTTCAACATCGGTGTACAATGTGCACAATGGTGCCATCTGAGCAGTGGTAATTCAGAATTTCTGAACAGTGACCACGCTGGAACTGAAATGTGGACCTTCAACATCGGTGTACAATGTGCACAACTGTGCCATCTGAACAGTGGTCATTCAGCATTTCTGAACAAGTGACCATGCTGGAACTTGAATGTGGACCTTCAACATTGGTGTACAATGGGCACAATGCTGCCATCTGAACAGTGGTCATTCAGCATTTCTGAACAACAGTGACCACGTTGGAACTTGAATGTGGACCTTTAACTTCGATGTACAATGTGCACAAAGGTGCCATCTGAACAGTGGTCATTCAGTATTTCTGAACTAGCTGATGGAATTACTTGTTGGGCTGCACTATAGCAAACACCCATGTGAATCAGCTTAAAAACAACAAACTGTACAGCACCAGGAGGCAGATCACCACCCCTAGCATTTCACACCACAACACACTTCTAGAGGAGCCCTGGATCTTAGCATTTACTGAAACATCTAGGTAGATAATTTAAAGTCTCAGCAAACCTTTTTATCAGTACAATTAGATGTGGCCTGCTACTGATGGCATTATTGATAAACCAACTCTTGTAGTACTATTATGGGCAGCAGCTGTTTTTTACTGTTGGTAGTGGTCGTACCATGCATGACTGTGGGCCAATCAGCTTTCAGCATTTTTCCTACCTGTTTTACAAGTGGAGTTGCATGCCTTAGCCTTTCATTCTCAAGCCCCGTTTCACCAGCTGGGTATTTCTGTATACCGCAGCAAACTGAGCATTATTAAATATGTGCTCCTAAAGTTAAGATTAATACATTTCATAAACTAGACAGAAAGCACTTGATTCAAAAGTTAATCATTTTCTTCCTCTACCTACCTTTAGGGCCTCCACCTAGGCAACAGTACTGTGGCATTCATGCAGAGGAGACTTTCTACAGGCTGCATGGACAGGTTTATGTTTGTCTGATTCCTCACAAACCCATCCCAGTGGCTGTTGCTGCTGGTCAGAGGTGTTGCTCTTTTCTGGCTCCCCTTTATTTCCAGTAAGATATTTTACAATCTTCACTATCACTGCAAGTTTCCTGTTTGCTCTGAATACCTTCTGCTCTAACACATCAATGCATTCACCACAGGAGACATTTCCTTCTATGTACTCCCAGTATTTTGTGATACAGGCTCTGCAAAAGTTGTGCCTACAATCTATTATGACAGGATAATTAAAATAATCCACACAGATGGGACACATAACTTCATTTTCAGTAGTTCCAGCTCTTTTGTTGCTGCCATGTTCACTGCTGTCTGTTAAAGATGTCTACTTCCCTTCTGTTTCCTGGAACACAAAAACATATAAATGTGTAAGCATTAATCCCAGATAGAGGAGGCCTCAAACGGTAGATTAATGCCCGGGGGGGGGGGGTGCCGAGTGCTTCCAACCACCCACCAGGCATTAATCCACAGGTAGGGCCCGACTCTGGAGGGGATTAATGCGCTTGTAACATGGCAAGTGCAAGGAGAGTATTGTTGAGACTGCAGTGTTACTCGCAACAACACAGACATTCACACGATCATTAATTGTACTGCAGAACTCATGGTGCGGGGATGTGCTTTTCAGTCGGTGAACATCTATCGCAGTGCGTGTACACATTCAACGCGCCACATACATTTCTCTAGTGTACAGCAGTTCTGAAGGAATGCAGACATAACATTCCTGTGTGACACTGACACAACGCGATTCTTTTTTGTCATTCACACCGACAGTTTTACTGTTTTCCACTTACTTGTTGCACCACCAACATAGATTACCATGCTGCCTTCTGGGAGACATGTATGTTTTTTGGACTACTGCCGATACCATCTACAAATACTCATGTACTGCTGTCTTACACTGCTTCTATGCTGCCCCCTTCACTTTTATTACTCATACTCACTTATATCGCCCTGCCCTACAAGCCGCCTGTTGCTCCTGCACCTATTTCTGTCACTCCGCCGGACAGTCGACCTGCTTCTCTCCCAGGGGCGACAAGGTACTACCATGCTCCGCGCTATGCTGGCACTTATTCTCTCACTCTTCTATCATGGGTGCCATCTACAGGTATGAATAGATACCATGCCATACTGTGTCTCTGTATCTTGCAGCGTTTTCAAGCATGCTCCCGCTCTTCTCCTTAAGTTGAATCGTGGCGCTTTTACCGTGGTTTGAAGAGGTACTGCAACAGTGGGCTCTACTGCTGGATTAATCACCACTCCGTTTCGATCACCTGATGCATTTCAACCAGTCTCTGCTCTCCATTTCAGTATGATTTTCTATGCCATGTTACAAAGAAAGGGGTTGTTCCTCTTTCAGTACTGATCATGTCATACACAGTTAAAAACTCTTGCACTGCTACTGAACCTTATTATGGTGTTTTATTATTGCTTTCAGTACTGATCATGTCATACACAGTTAAAAATTCTTGCGCTGCTACTGAACCTTATTATGGTATTTTATTATACTTCAGTACTGACCACATCATGCACAGTTAAAACTCACATTGTTACTGAACCTTATTATGATTTGTTATTGCTACGCTGGAGGCTTTATCACCTTTGTAAAGAGGTATCCCCTTATGTCAAACATCTCCTATTATGGAAATCTGAAAACAGTCACAGGCTCACTGGGTATTTGGAGTTCCACAACACCACAGATTTAGTTCCTTTAGTAATGGCTAGTAGTTCCAAAATCTACATTCCTATGGTTCAGAGTTTTTTCTTCAATATCATTTCACAAATACCGATATCAAAGTTCCACACTCAGATGTTACAAATAATTATTCATGTGTGTATAATACTTATGGAAAGATAAGCATGTAAAACTGTAAGAGAGTGTCTTTTACATTTTGTTGCTGTCTACAAGATAATAAACTTTCCTGCCATTCATGAAGGGAGACCGGTGTGCATATCATGTAGGTGCATTACTGCACTTCTGTAACCCCCTGTAGTTAGACAGCTAAACCCATTCATGAAGGGAGACTGGCGTGCATATCATGTAGTGCATTACTTCACTTCTGTAATCCCCTGTAGTTAGACAGTTAAACTTATTAATATCATATTGGTGAGAAATTGCAAACAAGGCACCGGTGAAACCATGCCTACATCGTACAGTATCGTTTTGAATCACATACTTTGAGCAAAATTATATTCACTTGTAGACTCAGCTTAGTAAACATAAAACACAGAAAACCCACTGACAGGCACTGCTACCTGCATAATTCTAGCTTCCATCCTAGGCATTCAAACAAATCTGTAATCTTCAGCCAGGCAATTCTATAACATCAAATCTGATCTGAAGAGTGAACAAGAGACAGTCAGCCCTCACTTAGAATTCCCTAATCCAGCAGTGTCACACCCTGTGACAAACTGACAGAGAAATTGAATGGGCCATACAAAACATGAGAAAATCTGCTGGAATACAGGCAAAACAGATCAAACTGATCACACACCCCTAGCTGTCACTCTCAGCCCTATACTAAAACCCCTTCAGCAAATTATTAAAGATGCAGAGTGAAGATGAATACTTAGAGTCACTGATGTGAAAAGTACCACACTGCAGAATCTGTATAAGCATACCCCCAGTACATCTCATACCAAAAACTAGATTTCTGCATTACATCATTTTAAAGTTATTAGCCATTTTATAACCCTGAGCTCACTATCTGTTCAAAACAGCCTGTTTCAGTGAAGAGCTGCTGCTGATGTCATCTAGGGGACTCACAGCCTAGTATTCCCTGTCACTAAGCTTATAGGACCGGTTCCTCTGAAGCTGTAAAGAAAAGATAATGAGAAATAGTCATCAAAAGTAAAACAGGTAGCACCATGCACAAAACATTGCTATAAACCATAACACAATGAGGCACAGTCTTAAGCTGGAGGGTGGAAGGTTTAGGAAGCAGATCAGGAAGCACTTCTTCACAGAGAGGAAGATGGACACTTGGAATGCGCTGCCAGAAGAGGTACTCTCATTGAATACAGTGGGCAGCTTTAAGAGAAGCTGGGACAGGCATAGGGGGAAGGTAGAGATTATGGGTAAGGCGGATAAAAGAAGTAGGAAGGGAGGGAGGGCAGGGACATTAGCTCAAGCTGTGGACCCTGCAATATGAGAGACTTGATAAACCAAATGGCCTTCTTCTGCTGGCTTCTTCATATGTTCGTATAAAACCTATATGCGTTTCAGGTTTTAAAGCAAAGTTGACAAAATTGTATTGTTTAATGTCTTTTTCATGTGGTCCATTTCTTCAGAGTTGCTGGATGCTGAGTCAGTATGCCTCTGGGCTACTGAAGCCATTTGGAGTGCTACTCTGCTGTGCCCATTAGGAAACCGTGTTGCTGCTAATATTGTAATATTGGTAACTTCCCTGCTCATTGTCAGTGTCTGCCTGACAATATGTTGTAACAGAGGCCTTATATGTGTTAATTCCTACTGGGGTGGAAGTGTTAACACTGGTAAAATTATCAATTTATTTAAGAGTAGAACATAGATGAGCATGATTGTAGGTCAAAACGGCCTAATAGGGAGAAAGAAATGTTCTGGATAAAGTTAGAAACTACTAGTAAGGTTTCAACACAGCATTACCTCTCCCACCCCAATTTACAAGGAGATGGAATAATTGTTTTAAAGTGCCATTCTTAGCAATCACCTCAATTGAATGATAGGTGTAAATGATCTCAGCCTTTCATCACACTAGACATATATTCAGTCTGCAAACCTCTCAACAGTGTGTTATGATCTAGCATCCAACAACCCTGGAACAAGCATTTGTCAACGCCGAATGTTCGCTTGCAGGTATTTGCAGTGGTGTTTGGCACGTATGGTGCTTTACCCTAATGCCCTGTGTGATTGCTGGTATTTGCACAATAAAATTTCAGCATGACCTATTTGTTACCCCATTGTGCGCTACATAGGCAGAAACACGTTTTGGGCAGGATGTGAAAAATGACAGCTATACTGCTCATAAGGAAGTGTGGTAAAATGGCAATGTTGAAAATCTGGAGTGGAAATATTGAAAATTCGCAAACCTATGAGCGTGCGTGGGAACTGTGCAACGCACGCTCATAAAACAGTCATTGTTAGGAATTTTTACCAAATTTTCAACATAGGCATTTTAAAACCTCTGCTAATGAACAGTGTCACTGTGATTTTCTTACTGTGTCCCATACATTGATTTTGCACACCGACTGCGCCATTGTGCACTACATGGGCTGAAACACATTTTGGGCAGGATGTGAAAAATGACAGCTGTACTGCTCATAAGGAGGTGTGGTAAAATGGCAATGTTGAAAATCTAGAGTGAAAATATTGAAAGTTCGCAAACTTACGAGCGTGTAGGAACTGCACAACGCATGCTCGTAAAACAGTTATTTTTAGGAATTTGCTCACCAGATTTTCAACATAGCCATTTTAAGATCTCTGCTCATGAACAGTGACACTGTGATTTTCTTAATGTGTCCCATACACTGAGTTCATACAGCGACTGTGCCATTGTGCGCTACATGGGCGGAAACATGTTTTGGGCAAGATGTGAAAAATGACAGCTGCACTGCTCATAAGGAGGTGTGGTAAAATGGCAATGTTGAAAATGTGGAGTGAAAATATTGAAAATTGCAAACTTACGAACATGCGAGGAACTGCGCAATGAATACTCGCAAAACAGTCATTTTTAGGAATTTTGTCACCAAATTTTCAACACAGCCATTTTAAGACCTCTGCTCATGAACAGTATCACTGTGATTTCCTTAATGTGTCCCATACATTGAGTTCGCACGCCGACTGCGCCATTGTGTGCTACATGGGCGGAAACATGTTTTGGGCAGGATGTGAAAAATGACAGCTGCACTGCTCATAAGGAGGTGTGGTAAAATGCCAATGTTGAAAATCTGGAGTGCAAATATTGAAAATTGCAAACGTATGAGCGTATAGGAACTGCACAACGACGCCAGAAACAGTCATTTTAGGAATCTTTTCACCAAATTTTCAACATAGCCATTTTAAGACCTCTGCTCATGAACAGTGTCACTGTGGTTTTTCTTAATGTGTCCCATACATTGATTTCACACACCGACTGCGCCATTGTACACTACATGGGCAGAAACACATTTTAGGTGAGATGTGAAAAATGGCAGCTGTACTACTCATAAGAAGGTGTGGTAAAATGGCAATGTTGAAAATCTGAAGTGGAAATATTGAAAATTCACAAACCTATGAGTGTGCGTAGGAATTGCACAACACACACTCGTAAAACAGTTATTTTTAGGAATTTTTTCACCAAATTTTCAACATAGCCATTTTAAGACCTCTGCTAATGAACAGTGTCACTGTGATTTTCTTAATGCATCATACATTGATTTAAGCACACTGGCTGCGCCATTGTGCGCAACATGGAAGCAGAAACACGTTTTGGGCGGCAGGATGTGAAAATGACAGCTGTACTGCTCATAAGGAGGTGTGGTAAAATGGCAATGTTGAAAATCTAGATTGAAAATATTGAAATTTGCGAACTTACGAGCCTCGCGAGGAACTGCGCAACGATGCTCATAAAACAGTCACTTTTGAATTTTTGCACAAACTTTTCAACATGGGTTTTGGGACCTTCTCATGAATGATGTCACTGTCATGGTGTTTTTCAGGCCCAAGGGTGATTTCACCAGTGATCATGAAATCACCCTTCGGGCCAGAATAACGCCATGACAGTGACATCATTCATGAGAAGGGGTCCCAAAAATGCCATGTTGAAAATTTGGTGCAAACATTCTAAATAATGCCTGAGATATGCAATAAAGTTGAAACCCCCCTATCTAGCCCATTATACAGCTTATCGGCATTTCCTCAGTTAGTGGTCGGCTTTGAAGAGTGCAGACATGTTCCCGGTCCATCAAGATCGCCGCGCTGAGCTCCGGAGTAAGTATGGGGTGAGGGGGTGTGAGGCAGGGTGCGAGTGGGTGGGTGCGGATTGTGGGCGGGGAGACTGCATGTGACCGTTTTACTTTACAGGTTGTTTTTTAATTGACAATGGGGATGTTTGCCACACTGGGGTGGGCTCCCAGCATGGCAGAAGGATGGCTTGGGGCCGTGGAGCAGACGGGGATTGGGCACCCCTGTCAGCAAACAATGCGGGACAGCATGGCAGCAAGGATTTGGGGCGGTGTGGCGCGGGGCTCGTGGCCTTACGGGGCGGTGTGACAGTGCTTTGTAGGACAGTGGTGGTTTTCTAGTTAAGACCACCACTGTCATACACACAGTTCCTGCACCCATTGGTTCAGGACCACCATGCCTGCTCAACTGGCAGTGGATTTAATGGGAGAGACACACCTCCAAAGTGTGCTACTCTCCCAAAACGTTCCTTGCACATGTGCGCAAGCAAACATAAAAAAGGACCACAACAAAATGGCACTCACACAAAATATTGTTAGCTTCGTTACAAAACCTGAAACACACACATTTTATAAAGCAATGTTTACTGACTGGTGCTGCCTGTTTTACTTGTGAAAACCATTGCACATGATCGTTACAGCTTTAGAGAAACAGGCCCTATAAGCTTGCTGACAGGGAGTACTAGACTGTGAGTCCCATAGATGACATCACCAGCAGCACTTCACTGAAACAGGCTTTTTTGGAAAAGTAGTAAAAACAGGGTTACAAAATAGCACATAACTTTAAAATGAAGTAACAGAGAAATCTAGTTCTTGGTATGAGATTTACTGGGGTACGCTAATTCTAATTCTGCAATGTAGCACTTTTGGCCAGATGGTGTTGGCTGCTCTTTAAGGACATCTTCCCTGAACCACCTGTAATTGCATATAAGCAGTCCCCCGACCTCGCCAGCATAATAACCCATAACTCCCAGCAGATCAAAATAACTGGGAAACAAGACAGACAGCACCACGCAGGATGGCAAGATGTAAGACTTGCACTCACATATGCACACAGACCACCATCAAGACTAGCCAGAACAGCTCAATAAACATCATTGGAACCTACACATGTCAATCTAGCAATGTGGTTTACCTAATTCAGTGTATGAAGTGCACAAATGAATGCTATATTGGGAAAACTAGGCAACCATCAACACACAATAGTAAACCAGGTTAACAGCACATCAGCAGGACACCATTTTTCACAAACAAATCATTCCCTCTCTGATGTTTCTGTACTGATACTAAGAGGCAGCTTCAAAAACACACAGGACAGAAGGACATGGGAAATGAAATATATCAATAAATTAAAATCTAATATTTGTGGACTGAATAGGGAAATTGGATTTATGACACACTGTTTTGCTACTTGTTTACCAATATTTTTTTCTGTGTTTCTCCCAGCTCTGTTTTTAATTACCTGTTCCAAGCATCTTTCCTGCTCTCCTATAAATATCTTTTCAGCTTCAGTGCTACCCACCCCTACCCCACTGCTTGATTAGTTCTTCTCACCATCACTGTGTAAATACTGTGTATTTTTTCTCTACATCACTGTGTATACAAACCTTACACTCTGTTTATCAAGGCACTCATGTTCAGATGAAATGCAGAGCGACTTCGATCGCCACACATCTCTGGTCTTGCATGGGCCATCAGGCATGACCATATTCAAAGACCACCAATTCACCCACCTCCAGCTGCACCGCTGTGCACAATACTATGATGCACCTAAGCAAATGAGGGGTCCCCATGACATGCTATGCATCACAATATTGAGACTTCTCAAAGTGCAACTATGGCCAATTGTGCCAGTGCATAGTTACACTTTTGAAACCCTACTTTGCCTATTCATGGGGCAGTTTGTGCCCTGTGCACAATCTAGGGCCAGGTACACATTTTCCCCTCCCCAGCCCTGATTGCTGTACAAAAAGTAGAATCCTGTAGCCCTGTTTCCATAGTGTAGGGACCTCCCCTCCCCAGCCATGATTGCTAGAATATAAAATCCCTTTCTGTGATCACCCTGGTAGTCTAGTGTGCCCCCAGACATCATGAAATAAAATGTCTGCCTTCATTGCCTGGTACTGAAATGCCCCTCCCAGTCCCAATTGTAGATGTCAAACAAAAAACCACTTCCTATTCCTGGTAGTCATATGCCTCCCCAAGCCTGTTGGCCAGTGACCCACCACCTCATTCCTCCCACCTGACTGGAGCCTTCACTGGCACGCCCACCCAACTTGTCCTTGCCTACTCCTGACCCTCTTCTATTCTAGTCCTCACCTCATTCTACCAATGGCAGTGGTCCCACACTCTGAAGGGGCAGTTCCAGGTATGACTCATCCTTCCTGCTCTACCCTATCTTTACCCCCACCTCTCTCCTGCCCTTCTCTCTACCCTCTGGGAACTAGTTCACTT
Organism: Neoceratodus forsteri; assembly: GCA_016271365.2. Taxonomy (NCBI): domain Eukaryota; kingdom Metazoa; phylum Chordata; order Ceratodontiformes; family Ceratodontidae; genus Neoceratodus; species Neoceratodus forsteri. The sequence goes on along the minus strand of CM057457.1, from coordinate 471,427,363 downwards.
GAGCTAATAACTAGTACTTTTTGTTCTGTCTGAAGCGCCCTCAGATTGCACTAGCCCTGTGTTAACTTGCCCCTCGAAACTGATTTTTTGCTCACCTTGCTCTGGTAACGTTCTCCCCATCTTTATTCTCTCCTTCCCCTAGCTGGTTTCCTCCATCTACCCCTCTACCCTCCTTGTTGTCCCCACAGTGGACCTCATTCATTCAATAAGTGCTAACAATTCTGCCTCTTAACAGTGATCCATTCCCACAAGGAGCTGACTCCAAGGCTACATTACATTTCTGTACTATGTTCTCAGACATGCCACTTGTAATTAAATACATATTCCACAGGTATGATATATTTAACTGTATGTTATGTCACAAATGTGATTGCATGATTATTTATGATATTTCAACTGTAAGTCTTGCTCCAAATGTAATTGAATGCTTAATTTCTGGATATATTAAATGTCAAACTGTATGTCTAATCCTTCATCCAATTGTACCCTCTCCCTTGCACTGGGAGACAAGCAACTTGTTGTTCAGTGTGTCTTCATGGTGAAACATGTAAATAAACAAATAAATAAATAAAAATAAACCTCACTGCACCTGCCAGCCGCCAACTGAACCATACAGGAGTGCTGTGCTGTATATAGTATACACCCATTGAGTGACGGGTCAGCACTAGGCACGTATCATATACTGTACAGCACTGCTGTTTTCTGAGGACACGGTACCGCCAACGCACTGACCGCAGACAGCAACCGGGAGCTGCCCAGGCAGCCAGTTTTCTGAGGACACGGTACCCGTCAACGTACTGACCTGCAGACAGCAAACAGGGAGCTGCCGAGGCAGCTAGTTTTCTGAGGACACGGTACCCGTCAACGTACTGACCTGCAGACAGCAAACAGGGGAGCTGCCCAGGCACCTTGTTTTCTGAGGACACGGTACCCGTCAACGTACTGACCTGCAGACAGCAAACAGGGGAGCTGCCCAGGCACCTTGTTTTCTGAGGACACGGTACCCGTCAACGTACTGACCTGCAGACAGCAAACAGGGGAGCTGCCGAGGCACCTTGTTTTCTGAGGACACGGTACCAGTCAACGTACTGACCTGCAGACAGCAAACAGGGAGCTGCCAGGCAGCCTAGTTTTCTGAGGACACGGTACCCGCCAACGCACTGACCTGCAGACAGCAAATGGGAGCTGCCGCAGGCAGCTAGTTTTCTGAGGACACGGTACCTGGCCAACGACTGACCTGCAGACAGCAACAGGGGCGCCCAGGCAGCTTGTTTTCTGAGGACACGGTACCCGTCAACGTACTGACCTGCAGACAGCAAACAGGGGAGCTGCCGAGGCAGCCTTGTTTTCTGAGGACACGGTACCCGTCAACGTACTGACCTGCAGACAGCAAACAGGGGAGCTGCCGAGGCAGCTAGTTTTCTGAGGACACGGTACCCGTCAACGTACTGACCTGCAGACAGCAAACAGGGGAGCTGCCGAGGCACCTTGTTTTCTGAGGACACGGTACCCGTCAACGTACTGACCTGCAGACAGCAAACAGGGGAGCTGCCGAGGCAGCTAGTTTTCTGAGGACACGGTACCCGTCAACGTACTGACCTGCAGACAGCAAACAGGGGAGCTGCCGAGGCACCTTGTTTTCTGAGGACACGGTACCCGTCAACGTACTGACCTGCAGACAGCAAACAGGGAGCTGCCAGGCACCTTGTTTTCTGAGGACACGGTACCCGTCAACGTACTGACCTGCAGACAGCAAACAGGGGAGCTGCCCAGGCACCTTGTTTTCTGAGGACACGGTACCCGTCAACGTACTGACCTGCAGACAGCAAACAGGGGAGCTGCCAGGCACCTAGTTTTCTGAGGACACGGTACCGCCAACGACTGACCTGCAGACAGCAAACAGGGAGCCGCGCCTAGTTTTCTGAGGACACGGTACCTGCCAACGACTGACCTGCAGACAGCAAATAGGGAGCTGCCGAGGCACCTTGTTTTCTGAGGACACGGTACCCGTCAACGTACTGACCTGCAGACAGCAAACAGGGGAGCTGCCCAGGCACCTTGTTTTCTGAGGACACGGTACCCGTCAACGTACTGACCTGCAGACAGCAAACAGGGGAGCTGCCCAGGCACCTTGTTTTCTGAGGACACGGTACCCCAACGTACTGACCTGCAGACAGCAAACAGGGGAGCTGCCCAGGCACCTTGTTTTCTGAGGACACGGTACCCGTCAACGTACTGACCTGCAGACAGCAAACAGGGGAGCTGCCCAGGCAGCTTGTTTTCTGAGGACACGGTACCGCAACGTACTGACCTGCAGACAGCAAACAGGGGAGCTGCCCAGGCACCTTGTTTTCTGAGGACACGGTACCCGTCAACGTACTGACCTGCAGACAGCAAACCGGGAGCTGCCCAGGCACCTTGTTTTCTGAGGACACGGTACCCGACAACGTACTGACCCGCAGACAGCAAACCGGGGAGCTGCCCAGGCAGCTTGTTTTCTGAGGACACGGTACCCGTCAACGTACTGACCTGCAGACAGCAAACCGGGGAGCTGCCCAGGCAGCTTGTTTTCTGAGGACACGGTACCCGTCAACGTACTGACCTGCAGACAGCAAACCGGGGAGCTGCCCAGGCAGCTTGTTTTCTGAGGACACGGTACCCGTCAACGTACTGACCTGCAGACAGCAAACCGGGGAGCTGCCCAGGCAGCTTGTTTTCTGAGGACACGTACCGCCAACGCATTGACCTGCAGACAGCAAACCGGGAGCTGCCCAGGCACCTTGTTTTCTGAGGACACGGACCCAACGCACTGACCTCAGACAGCAAACCGGGAGCTGCCCAGGCACCTTGTTTTCTGAGGACACGGTACCTGGCCAACGACTGACCTGCAGACAGCAAACGGAGCTGCCCAGGCACCTTGTTTTCTGAGGTCACGGTACCCGTCAACGTACTGACCTGCAGACAGCAAACCGGGGAGCTGCCCAGGCACCTTGTTTTCTGAGGTCACGGTACCCGTCAACGTACTGACCTGCAGACAGCAAACCGGGGAGCTGCCCAGGCACCTTGTTTTCTGAGGTCACGGTACCCGTCAACGTACTGACCTGCAGACAGCAAACCGGGGAGCTGCCCAGGCACCTTGTTTTCTGAGGTCACGGTACCCGTCAACGTACTGACCTGCAGACAGCAAACCGGGGAGCTGCCCAGGCACCTTGTTTTCTGAGGTCACGGTACCCGTCAACGTACTGACCTGCAGACAGCAAACCGGGGAGCTGCCCAGGCACCTTGTTTTCTGAGGTCACGGTACCCGTCAACGTACTGACCTGCAGACAGCAAACCGGGGAGCTGCCCAGGCACCTTGTTTTCTGAGGTCACGGTACCCGTCAACGTACTGACCTGCAGACAGCAAACCGGGGAGCTGCCCAGGCAGCTTGTTTTCTGAGGACACGGTACCCGTCAAGTACTGACCCGCAGACAGCAAACCGGGAGCTGCCCAGGCAGCTAGTTTTCTGAGGACACGGTACCCAACGCACTGACCCGCAGACAGAACCGGGAGCTGCCAGGCAGCTGTTCTTTGAGGACACGGTACCCGTCAACGTACTGACCTGCAGACAGCAACACGGGAGCTGCCCAGGCAGCTAGTTTTCTGAGGTCACGGTACCCGTCAACGTACTGACCTGCAGACAGCAAACCGGGGAGCTGCCCAGGCAGCCAGTTTTCTGAGGTCACGCGTACCCGTCAACGTACTGACCTGCAGACAGCAAACCGGGGAGCTGCCCAGGCAGCTAGTTTTCTGAGGTCACGGTACCCGTCAACGTACTGACCTGCAGACAGCAAACCGGGGAGCTGCCCAGGCAGCTAGTTTTCTGAGGTCACGGTACCCGTCAACGTACTGACCTGCAGACAGCAAACCGGGGAGCTGCCCAGGCAGCTAGTTTTCTGAGGTCACGGTACCCGTCAACGTACTGACCTGCAGACAGCAAACCGGGGAGCTGCCCAGGCAGCTAGTTTTCTGAGGCACGGTACCCGTCAACGTTCTGACCTGCAGACAGCAAACCGGGGAGCTGCCCAGGCAGCTAGTTTTCTGAGGACACGGTACCCGTCAACGTACTGACCTGCAGACAGCAAACCGGGGAGCTGCCCAGGCAGCTAGTTTTCTGAGGACACGGTACCCGTCAACGTACTGACCTGCAGACAGCAAACCGGGGAGCTGCCCAGGCACCTTGTTTTCTGAGGACACGGTACCCGTCAACGTACTGACCTGCAGACAGCAAACAGGGGAGCTGCCGAGGCAGCTAGTTTTCTGAGGACACGGTACCCGTCAACGTACTGACCTGCAGACAGCAACCGGGGAGCTGCCGAGGCAGCTAGTTTTCTGAGGACACGGTACCCGTCAACGTACTGACCTGCAGACAGCAAACAGGGGAGCTGCCCAGGCACCTTGTTTTCTGAGGACACGGTACCCGTCAACGTACTGACCTGCAGACAGCAAACAGGGGAGCTGCCCAGGCACCTTGTTTTCTGAGGACACGGTACCCGTCAACGTACTGACCTGCAGACAGCAAACAGGGCAGCTGCCCAGGCACCTTGTTTTCTGAGGACACGGTACCCGTCAACGTACTGACCTGCAGACAGCAAACAGGGGAGCTGCCCAGGCACCTTGTTTTCTGAGGACACGGTACCCGTCAACGTACTGACCTGCAGACAGCAAACCGGGGAGCTGCCCAGGCACCTTGTTTTCTGAGGACACGGTACCCGTCAACGTACTGACCTGCAGACAGCAAACCGTGGAGCTGCCGAGGCACCTTGTTTTCTGAGGACACGGTACCCGTCAACGTACTGACCTACAGACAGCAAACCGTGGAGCTGCCGAGGCCCCTTGTTTTCTGAGGACACGGTACCCGTCAACGTACTGACCTACAGACAGCAAACCGTGGAGCTGCCGAGGCCCCTTGTTTTCTGAGGACACGGTACCCGTCAACGTGTGCTGACCTGGAGACAGCAAACCGTGGAGCTGCCGAGGCAGCTAGTTTTCTGAGGACACGGTACCCGTCAACGTACTGACCTGCAGACAGCAAACCGTGGAGCTGCCGAGGCACCTTGTTTTCCGAGGACACGGTACCCATTAACATAGCGACATACAGACAGCAGACAGGGGAGCTGCCGAGGCACCTTGTTTTCCGAGGACACGGTACCCATTAACATACTGACATGCAGACAGGGGAGCTGCCGAGGCACCTTGTTTTCCGAGGGGCGCGGTACCCATTAACATACTGGCATACAGGCAGCAGACAGGGGAGCTGCCGAGGCACCTTGTTTTCTGAGGACACGGTACCCATTAACATTCCAGCATACAAACAGCGGACAGGGGAGCTGCCGAGGCACCTTGTTTTCTGAGGACGCGGTACCCATTAACATACCGGCATACAGACAGCGGACAGGGGAGCTGCCGAGGCACCTTGTTTTCCGACAACACGGTATCCATGAACATACTGACATACAGACAGCAGGCAGGAGAGCTGCCGAGGCACCTTGTTTTCCGAGGACACGGTACCCATTAACATACCGACATACAGACAGCAGGCAGGGGAGCTGCCGAGGCACCTTGTTTTCCGAGGACACGGTATCCATTAACATACCGACATACAGACAGCAGGCAGGGGAGTCACAGAGGGACCTTGGTTTCCGAGGACATGGTACCCAGTAACACACCGACATACAGACAGCAGACAGGGGAGCCACAGAGGGACGTTGGTTTCCGAGGACACGGTACCCACTAACGTACCGACATGCAGACAGGGGAGCCGCAGAGGGACCTTGTTTTCCGAGGACATGGTACCCATTAACGTACCGGCATACAGACAGCAGACAGGGGAGCTGCTGAGGCACCCTGTTTTCCGAGGACACGGTACCCATTAACATACCGACATACAGACAGCAGGCAGGGGAGCTGCTGAGGCACCTTGTTTTCCAAGGACACGGTACCCATTAACATACCGACATACAGACAGCAGGCAGGGGAGCTGCCAAGGCACCTTGTTTTCCGAGGACACGGTACCCATTAACATACTGACATACAGACAGCAGACAGAGGAGCTGCTGAGGCACCCTGTTTTCCAAGGACATGGTACCCATTAACATACCAACATACAGACAGCAGAAAGGGGAGCCGCAGAGGGACCTTGGTTTCAGAGGACACGGTACCCATTAACACACCGACATACAGACAGCAGACAGGGGAGCCACAGAGGGACGTTGGTTTCCGAGGACACGGTACCCACTAACGTACCGACATGCAGACAGGGGAGCCGCAGAGGGACCTTGTTTTCTGAGGACGCGGTACCCATTGACGTACCGGCATACAGACAGCAGACAGGGGAGCTGCCGAGGCACCCTGTTTTCCGAGGACATGGTACCCATTGACATACCGACACACAGACAGCAAACAGGGGAGCTGCCGAGGCACCTTGTTTTCTGAGGACATGGTAGCTATTGTTCTCCTGAATCCAAAAGATCCCTAATGATTCTGAACAGTGCAGTGTTTAATTATCAGGAAGTGGTGTTACTGACTAACTGAAGATAATGAAGTTGGAGAGGAAAATCTGTTTACCTGTGCTAAAAACAAGGGCAAAGCAGAAACTGTGCAGAGTAGGGTTATTTTGTGCACACTAGCAAGCAGTTTTATTTAAAGACTTTTTGTTCTAAACCGTTTTGTTAATTTATTTGTTTATTTATTTAGTTATTTATTTGTTATGTTTTCAGCTGAAGATTCTGGCTACATTTGCCATTACCCTCACTAGCCTCCTCCTACAAAAGGTAACCTTTACTTTTGTGTAGGGTGGACCCTCCCAGCATGTCTAGGGGTATCACTGGGGTGATGGTCACCTGGGAGGGGTCCGACATCAAGAAACAACCAAAGTCCATTTACTTGACCTCCCGAGCACCTGCGGTGACCTCAGGGTATCCACAGTCCCATGGCAGGGTTGGCTAAGCTGCGGATTTAAGGGGGTTAGCATACGCTGGAAACAAACAAATGGATTGTCCAAACAGGAATTATTTGTAAAAACACAGGATCCTTTCTTTTCTTGAGCTCAGAAGATGTTAGCCTTTTTTCCAGCTGATACAGCTACAGCTTATTTTTTATTGTAAGGTGACATATTTTACTGATGACTCTGGGTTGGAAGCAACCCTGATGGGGTACTTTATTCACATCTTTCTGGCCTTGAGAGGAAGCACATTTACTCTTGGAGTTCTCACTTCTGAACATCAGTAGGAACCTAAACAGACTTTTGATAGCCAGTTGTCTTAGACACTAGCCACTGGGCTAAGTCACACTCTCTCAGCTGGCAACATTTTGGTGCCAATGGATCCAGTGAGGGTTTATCAGGGATCCACTCTATTCTTCACAGAGCACATCCTTCCCTGATCCTCTTTTCCACTTTTCTGTCCCTTCACAATCACAGAATCAAAGCCCATCTGGACATAGCTGAGATGCTTACTGGACACAGCCATCTCCACTGCTGGCAGAATGGCCTGCACCACACGTTTTCTGTGGCTCCACTCCACTGCTGACTGGAATTGGCATCCTGTCAGGGGGATATGCAGGGGGTGGAGGAATTATGGGCAGCCATAAAGAGAGTGGTATTCAAAGCCATGGACTCATGTATAAGAAGGGTAGGAAAGAATAGAAGACAGAAAAGACCTCTATGGTTCACTAGAGAGGTGGTGTTAGGGGTCAAGGAGAAGACTAGAGCATTCAAGAGGTGCAGGAGGACACAAAAGGACGAGGACAGGGAAACCTACACGGGAAAAAAGAAAGGAGGCTGGGCAAAAGATAAGGAGGGCTAAGGAGGCCACTGAGGAGAGGATAGCGAAGCAGGCAAGGAGGGGGGACAAAACCTTCTTTAGGTACATTGGCGAAAGGAAGAGGACACATCATGAGATTGGAAGGGTAAGGGGGAAGTGAAATAATACTGGAAGGGGACTTTGAAAAAGCAGAGGCATTAAATAGCTATTTCTCCTCAATCTTCATGGAGGAAAGAGAGGGCAGGGGACCAGGACAGGCTGGGGAGGGTGACGGCCACAGGCAGGGGGGTGTGGCAGAATTCACAGCTGAAGGAATAAGAGAAGAGCTGGGAAGACTTAGGGTGGACAAGGTAATGGAGCCTGATGGAATATACCTAAGGGTTCTCAAGGAGGTGAAGGATAAACTGGCACCGCATCTAGAGATGCTGTTTAACTTGTCCTTGGTCACGGTGTGGTGCCATTGGACTGCAAGAGGGCAGAGGTGGTCATACTACAAAAGGGGGGGCAGAAGGATGAGGTCAAAAACTACCATCCTAGTAGTCTTACCTCGGTGGTGGGGAAGGTAATGGAAACACTACTTAAGATCGGGTTGATAGAATACTTGGAGATGAATGGCATGCAGGATGACAGGCAGCATGGCTTCACCAAGGGAAGGTCCTGTCAGACTAACCTGATAGAGTTTTTCGATGGGGTGACACAGATAGTGGACCAGGGAGGAGCGGTGGACGTGGCCTATCTGGATTTCAATAAGGCCTTCAACACCGTTCCACATGGTGGAATGGTACATAAGCTGGGCAGACTAGGGGTGGACCACAGGATCACCAGGCGGGTGGAAAACTGGTTGAAGGGAAGGAGTCAGACATGGTGGTAAATGGGACACATTCAAGGGAATGGACGGTGACCAGTGGGGTGCCACAAGGGTCAGTGCTAGGACCGATACTCTTTAACATTTATGTTAGTGACCTAGCATAGGGTCTGAAGGGATGGGTGTGCCTGTTTGCAGATGATACAAAGGTCTGCAATAGGGTGGATTCACCTAGTGGGGATGCAAGCCATGAGGTGGGACCTGGAGAGGTGGTCTAACACCTGGAACCTGGAAACTGAAGTTTAATGCACAAAAGTGCTCGCCGATGCACCTGGGGAGGAGGAATAGGAGAGAAACTTACTCCTTTTGGGTGGGGGGTGATTAAGGAGAAAGAAACAGAAAGGGAACTGGGGAATTATGGTATAGCATGACCTCAAGGTGGGCAGCCAATATAGCAGGGCGGTGGGAAAGGCAAATGGAATGTTGGTCTGCATTGCAAGGGGTTTTAATAGCAGGAAGAGGGATGTGCTAATGTCATTATACAGAACCATGGTCAGGCTGTATCTGGAGTATGATAGGGTACAGTTCTGGAGGCCTCACCTATGAAGGGATGTTGAGCTGGTGGAGAGGGTACAGAAAAGGGCAACCAAAATGGTACGAGGGATGCAGAATGTACCCTATGAGCCAAGACTGAGAGGACTGAATTTGTACCCTCTGGAGACTAGGAGGGAGAGGGGGGATGTGATTGAGACATTTAAGGATCTGAAGGGGAATAAATAAGGTGGAGGGTAACAGTTTGTTCAGATTGAAGAAGGGAGCAAACACGAGGGGACATAGCCTCAAACTGGAAGGAGGGCACTACAGAGGTAATGTCAGGGGGCAGTTTTTTATGGAGAGGGTGGTGGAGGCCTGGCACAAGCTCCGGAGGAGGCGGTGGCAGCTAAAATGGTGGAGGGGTTCAAGAAGGCTTTGGATAGATTTAAGGGGTTGGGAAAAGAGGGTGAAAGCATAACAGAAGGGGGGGAGGTAGGGTGCTGGGTGGCAGACTAGATGGGCCTTGGGGCCCTTCTCTGCCGTCACATTTCTGTGTGTGTGTTTAAACCTGTACATCAAATAAAGATTAAATATCACCTCAGATCTTTGGCCCATCACACTCTCTGGTACACTTTTCCTCGCAGACAGACCTCTGAACTATTTTTCAAATTGGAGTTTTCTCCTGAAGAGGGGCATCCCCTTCTGAGATCCTTGTTTGTTGGCAGCCGCCACAAATGAACACTTTTTTCATGATGCCAGCCTCTACTGAGAAACCTACAGACAATGGGAGCAGGCACTATGACTCAGACGCTAGCCTCCCAAACTCTGGCTCAGCAGAATCTCTGCCCTCCAGCAGCCAACACTGACTCCTCCCTTTTTAGAATGTCAGGGCAGACCAGCTGATCCTGTCCTTCAAGGGCATAGAAAGTGGCATCACACTAGACTGAGAGATACTCTTAAGGGGCTATTCACATAACTCCTAAAGTGGGTTAAAGCTGCTTTATTCCCCTCTCCCATACACTTAGCCTTCTTCTGCTGGGAACTGCATTTCTTGACCTGAATACAGACCTTGTTCCTTCACTAAGTACCATACGTTCCTTTGTTTTCCCGGCACTCTACCTTTTTGAGCTGATTAATCCTGCCTGACTTTACAATCTCTCTCCTGTCACTGTTTTGTACCTGCTGTTGTTACCTGCATTTCCTTGTCATTTCCATATCCTTCCCTCCTGGTAGTACTAAGCTTAGAGGAAACAGCCCCCTCCTGTCAGCAACACCGGCACCCCCTATCTAGCTGAACAAGTAAGAGGGTCTCTCCTGTGACATGAAGGTCTGCTGCTCCCACCCAAACACCAGCTGTTGCTACCTCTGTGGGATCTGCAAGGCATATCAAATGAGATGCTTGCCAGTTTGTCCTGGGTGAGTATCCCTTCAGGCAGGCAAGGGCCATTTCTGTTGGTGTCAGTAGTTAGCAACGTGTTTTTACTGACTGTAAATTTTTCTTCAAATTGGTAGCAGAGGCCATTATTCAGCAACAGTCCATAGGGGATATCACCAGGGACTCTCCGCACCTGCAAGCAGAGGCATTGTGTTTCCCTGTAGGGCCGGTTCATGTAAGCCATCTCTTTGGCTTCCCACACGGCAGAGGTCTGGTCATGTATGGCCTGCCACAGGGCAGAGGTCTGGTCATGTATGGCCTTGCTAGAGAGTAGCTTCTCCAGTGGCAATTGTTTAGTCCCACTCTAATGATAGCAGCCAGTGATGCAGTGGAAGCAAGGTACCAAGCCTCATGGACACAAGGGCCTTTTGTTATGGGCTCTAATTTGGTGGCTGACATGGTAATGTTGTGTGCTGGCTCATTTTGGTAGCAATGCTAAGAGGCATTTAGACAGAAGTAAAAAGAGCAAGACATGTTACAGTAAGGGAGAGGTGTTCTCCTTCCACTGATTCAGCAAATCAGGGTTTCTTTTTATCCAAGCAAGAGAAGCCACACATGCTGGCACTTATGGGACAGAGGAGGGAGCAGACATGACGGGAAGAAACAAGCTCTCCACTGCAGAAATCCTTCTACTGTCTGAGAGACCGATGGCCACAGAAAGGTCTCAGGTCTCTCAGAGAGAGCTGAGCAAGTTGTATGAATGGGACAATTCACTGAGAGTGAGCTCTGATTCCTTGCTGGCAGGTCCCTCTGTGCTTCTGAAGAATCTGAGAGAGAATCAGTGTGTTTCTCAAGTCTTTCTCAAAGTTACTGGCTGCCTCTCCAGGACAGGGGGAGGGTTGCTGAAATATCTCCTTCCTCGCCCTATTTATATGTTTATTTTAAAAGTTTCACCCGGAAAGAGATACTGAGCCAGTAGAGGCTTGTTTCCAAGTCAGGTCCATTAGCAGGAATAACTCCACTGAGCATGTTCATGTACGAGAAGGTCTGGAACAGACAATTTGGTACAAGATATACAACTAGTAAATGGTACAATTACAGAAATAATGTTTTACAACAGTCAACACGGCAGAACAGGTTAGATACATGGATGAGCAATAGAGAAAATATTGTTTTTACTTCATTCATACAATTGAAACAGTCACTTTAGTCATTATGAAGTTGGCAACAAGTGCAAGGGTATAAGTACTAGACTTTCAGAGGTAAGTGCCTTAACCTGAGTATTGGGAGCTTTTACAACCAGAGCAGGCAAGGGAGATAAGTATGATCAGGTAGGAGTTTGGTCCTGAGATAGATGTGATAGGTGGCGTGACAGACGTGATGGTCACAAGGATAGGCAAAAGGATAAGTATGGGGTGCACACTTATCCTCTTTGTAATAAGTTGATGCTAGAGTCATCTCTAATGAGATGAAGGTGTTATAGTGACACAATTAGGAGGATAAGTGTATAATAACATTATTTTTGAGATTGGCATGTACAGGAGTCATACAATTTGCTGTTGACAAGATTTTTTTTTTTTGCCATTTACTTTTTTATTGAGTTTTAAACAAAATTGGGGTACAGAGACTTGTTGTTCCATTCGCCTTACACTGCAGTTAAAACAAAACAAGTGAACATTGTGAAAAGTGACCATACAAATATCCAAGGCTCTGACCCCCCACCCCCCACCCCTCCCCTTACCCACCCTTCACAGTAAGCATTACATGTTATGAGTTTTAAGCAGACTTATGGCACAGATATTTATAGTACCCATCACTGTATAACAGATCCAAACAACAATGAATATAAATTATAGAAAATAAACTTGACCATACCATAAGCCCTATTATCCCTCCTCTCCTATCCCCTTTAATACCCTTAACCTCCCACACTCCCCCCCACAAGGCATTTTAAACGAGATTAAGTGACATGAAACTCAGCACCAGCATGGTTAGGAAAAAGTAGTTTCTAGCTGGGACCAAATTTTATCAAAAAGAGGCATTTGGTTATGCAGGATCGCTATCATTCTTTCTGTCCTGAGGCTTGCTAACAATTCTCTTAACCACTCCGCATAAGTAATTACAGTTGAGTCTTTCCAGTGTTTAAGGACCAGCCTTTTCACATTGATAGATATCAGTGTTATATGATATTTTCTCACCTTAACCAAAAAATCAGACAAATCCCCTAATATGCAAGCCTCTGGAGTAAACATTTCACCTATACCTAACATTGAGTCCACTTTGGTTCTAATCTGTTTCCACAACTGATCCACTTTTGGACAGTACCAAAATATATGTAGTAAATCAGCCACCCCTGAGCCACATCTGAAACATCTAGGCTTCTGTAATACCTTCAAATCCACTAGTTTTTGAGGCGTATAGTACATGTTATGCAAAATCTTAAATTGAGTTAATCTGAGATAGTCTTGCCTCATATATTTATGGCAGTTCCCCCAAATACGGTTCCAGTCCAAGCTAACATTAGGAAAAACTCTGGCCCAATATGGTGCAGGAGTTAAGTTGTGCTTAAAGGCCCACTGGAACAAAATTTGGTAAATTTACGAAACAGCATGTGGAGATCCTATTAAGGGTTTCAGCTCCGACCATAAGGCTAAGCGGGGTATAATAGGCCTATTTACCCCTAACTTTTGGATAATGAGGTGTCTTAGTTGATAGACTCTAAATACCTCCTTACCTGACAAATTAAGATTTTGCATAATCTGCAGCACAGGGTAAGGATCCCCCTCCTCATTCAGAAAGTCCATCCACCTACACCCTTCCAGCTCCGGCATCCACTTACGTGTAATCATCCGGTCAGCAATACGCCATTGTGGATTTCTTACTATTGGTTGGTAGCCATCCAAGATACAGTTGTACCTCAGGAAGTTACATATTTGATTATGAACCTTAAGGGACACTTCAATGGTTGTGTTCTTAAACATGGGAAACATCTTGGGGGTATTATAAAGTAAAGCTTCGGGATTAAATCCTGAGCTCTTAATAAGGGTAGTTTCCAAGTTAAGCCATAGTGGGAGATATTCTCCGTCGGAGTTAGGCGTGGATGGAAAAACCCATCTGCCATATTTGTTCATGTGAGCGGCCCAAAAGTAAAGAGCTAGATGTGGTAATCTCAGACCACCCTGTTCTTTGGGCGCCGCCAACTTGACATAAGCCATCCTTGATCTTTTGTAATTCCAAATGAAATCAGCTATCATCCTATGAAGTTTTCTGAACCATGACATTGGGAGCCAGATATTTAGATTACTCAAAGGATAGAAAAGCCTAGGGAATATGTTCATTTTTACCACATTTATCCTCCCCCACAATGACAAAGGCAATTGGGCCCATCTCTTCATATCCAATTCTATAGTACAAACTAGGTTATCTAAATTGAGATTACGGAGCCTCTCAGGATTAGTGGTGAAATTAAGGCCCAAATATTTCAAGGATTTGGGGCTCCACCCCAGACCAAGATTAATAACATCTCTTTTAAATACCCTGTTGTTTAGGGGATACACGACAGTTTTCTCTTGGTTTAACTTATAATTAGCTAGTGCACTAAATTCAGTTATAACCTCCAAAAAGCGAGGATTGAAGTGATCGGATTAGCAACATAAATTAGCAGATCATCCATAAAGCAGTGACCTTTAATACCTGTTCCTGATTTTAATCCCTTTGATCCTATCAAACATGACTATACGCCTTATTAGTGGTTCTAAGTAGAGATTAAAGAGAAGAGGCGATAAAGGACATCCCTGCCTTGTCCCAACTTGTAACCTAAAAGATGAGGATATAACCCCATTACATACAACTCTGGCTGATGGATTTGAGTAAAGGGCCTTAATCCAACTGATAAACTGCTCTGGAAAGCCAAATTTACCCATCACCTGAAAAAGGAATGACCAGTGAACCTTGTCAAATGCCTTCTCAGCGTCCAAGGAGACCAACGCCCTAGGCATGTTTGCCTCCTCGGACGCCGAGAAGACATTTTGACGCCACTCTTCCAATTCTCTCAGCCAGTATTTTGGCCAGGATTTTTATATCATAATTTAACAGAGAGATAGGCCGATAACTGTCAGGCTTCTCTGGGGGCCTGTTAGGTTTCAACAATACTACAATAAGGGCCTCAAAAATATATCTATCTGTATCCGCTCCCGAAAGGATATGATGGAATAATTTGGACAATACAGGAATTAAGGAAGATGAAAAAGCCTTAAAAAATTAGGTGAAAAACCATCTGGGCCGGGTGTTTTATCGTTCGGTAAACTCTTAATTGCCTTCTCAATCTCTCTCTGGGTAATATCCACTATCAGAGCATCCTGATCCGTTTTGTCTAAGCTCGGGAGAGAAATCACATCTAAATAAGAAATAATCTTTTCCTGGCTCGGAGGAGTATGCATAGGTCCATATAGAGTCTCGTAATAACTCCTGAAGACCTGGGTTATATCCTCTGGTTTTGTCTTGACACATCTATCCTGGTCTGACCATATCCCAAAAACTAGTTGAGATGCTTCCAGCTGAGCTAGCCGTCTAGCTAGAAACCTGCCAGGTTTGTCTCCCTGGTCAATGTAGTTGGCCTTTGTTTTGATAATAGCCAGTTCAGCTTGGTCACCCAACAGCTTAAGGTAATTATTTTTTACTTTAATTAACCTATTTTCAGTCTCCTCCTGGGGATTAGCAACCAAGGCCTCTTGTAAGGTCTTAATTTGGACCAGCAAGTCTGCCATGGTAGCATTAACTTCCTTTTTCCTTCTGGATGCTTGACAAATCAGTAGTCCTCTAATAAATGCCTTCAAAGTTGACCAAAGAATATCTGGCCTTACATCTCCCTTTGTATTGATCTCAATGAACTCCACTATCTTCGAAGATAAGTCATTAACTATCTTAGGGACCCTCAATAGCTGATTATTTATCTTCCACCTATTACCCTTGCGAGCAACAGATGGGAGAGAAATTGTTATCTCCACCGCAGAATGATCTGACAGGGGTGCTGCCACTATCCTGGATTCCAAAATCCCTTTTAGTAATACCCGGGAAATAAGTATGTAATCAATACGAGATCCTGACCCATGAACTTGGGAGAAAAAAGTATATTCTTTAATCTGTGGATGTAGCACCCTCCAAACATCTGACAACCCCAGATGGTCCAGCAGATCATTAAAAGCCAAACTGGCCGGTGTGACCGGAACCTGATTTTTAGTGGATCTGTCCAACATAGGATCAAGAACCAGATTAAAATCCCCCCCAATTATCATTGGGATGTGAGAGAATGGTAACAAGGCCTTTAGTAATACTGCCAAAAAGTCCTGGCTATCAGAGTTAGGCCCATAGACTACCGCTAGCAAAATTTCCAAATTGTAAAGCCTCCCCTTAACTAGCACAAATCTACCCTCTTTATCTTGAATAACTTTAATAGGGCTAAAAGGCACTGATCTGTGAATTAGGATCATGACCCCTCTGCTTTTCGTGCTACCTTCAGAAGAAAACACTTCCCCAAACTGCCTTCTTCTCATACAATTCGCTTCACTTTGCAACAAATGCGTTTCTTGCAAGAAGGCCACCTTTATCTTCATCGCCTCAATATATTTCAATATTTTATATTGTTTCAGTTTATGTCGTGCCCCTTTAACATTCCAAGTACATAATTTTATGAGCAGGTCAGTCCCCATTGAAAAAGCAGTATATAAATTGCCCTTCCCAGTTAAACAAACAAACAGCTATAGGATTGCCTTACGGTTTCTTACCCCCAACCCCTCCCTCTCCATTCACCTCTCCATTATCCATTATTCTTACTTTCCCATTAGATGCCCCTTCCCCAACTACTCTCACATTACCCTCCTACCCTCCCCTTTCCTTAAGCATTCCATATTGTGGCCCATGACACCAGGACACCCTGCACGTCCCTCCGTGCCCCATCTTGCCACCCACACAGAGAAAGAAAAAGAAAGTAAAGGCATCAAGTATTACTTCACAGGATACCTCCCATTAGAGACTCATCAGTCTAATATAGGCCCCCTTATTGCCTTATTAATACTATATAGTAAAAAACACTCTATCCCCCCACCACTAACAAACTTAAGCCATGTTTGAGACTAAATTACAGTCCCCAATCCAAAAGGGAATAAAATCAAAGTTCAATTGGATCCCCAGTCAGTCCCAGATGAAATAACGTCCAACAGAACACAAAGAAAAGCATGCAGCTTCTGCATTTGAGGATTAGAGCATAGCCATCTGAAATCACTCAGCTCAGTTCAGTGGCTCCTTGAAGAGTGCAGGAAGGCCTCCGAAGAGCAGTCGATGCCAGGTCAAGGATTGAAAGTTCTCCATTCTTTGTTAATGAAGACCTGCAAGCAGCAGGGTAGCCCATTTAAACTTAAGCTCTGCGGCTATCAGCCGTTTGACTAGGGATGAAATACAGCCCTTTCTGATGAACAGAAAGCGGGAGATCCTGCCAACTCTAACCCGAACTCCTTCCCAATACACCTCTTTGTCTTCTCTGGCTTTGTCTATAAGTAGTTGCCTTTCCTGAAAATTAAGGAACCGTACGATGAATGGTCTAGGAGGGCGATCTGGTGAAGGAATAGGACGCAGTGAGCGATGGGCTCTCTCAACCATGAATTTGGACCCAAAAGGCAAGGGTCCAGCGATTTTCTCGGCAATTTTCTGTGCGAATTTAATTGGCTCTTGGCCCTCAGTTTTTTCAGGCAAGCCTATAAAGACCACGTTGTTACGTCGGCTCCGACCTTCCAGGTCCTCAATTTTATCTTCAAGCTTTTGGATCCTGTGAGAAACCTTGGTTATCACTGTATCAGTTCTTTCTTTAGTGCCCTCCAGTGATTTAATTCGCGCTTCATTGTCCATAACCTTGCGGTTAATATCCGCGATCGCCCCCTTGATATCTTTAAGCTCTCCAGCCATGCCCAATATCGTATCTTTAAGTGGGCCAATCTCTTCTAGGAAACGAGTTAGCGTTAGAGGCTCTTCTGTGCTAAGGTCGCCACCCGCCCCTTGCGATGCTGCAGATCCCGAGGCCTTAAGATTTCTTCGCGGCCTTTTCTGGGGTCGCTGGTGGGGTATGTCTGGGAGGGGGTTTTCGCATCTCAGCCTCCATGTAATTAGTTCTCCGGCACTTCTCCAGCCTGTTGATGTGGTCAGTATACAGATTTGATGCCTGTTACAGTGTTAAAACACGATATTAGTGCGGGTGACAGACGGAGCTCACGGAGACCCTGCTACTCCGCTTCATGCATCACGTGACTCGACAAGATTTTTAAAAATACTTAGTGATACAAGATTTTGAAGTTTGGGGGTAGCTTGTGCTTTATTCCAAGCAGCTGGAAGGGCACTGGATATAGCCAGTTGGCCAGCGCAGGAGTGTGGAACATCCAGCAAAATAAGTGAGCTGCTCTTTAGTGGATAGTGGCAGGTAGATCGCTGAAAAAGACAGAATGTGTGGGAGGGGAGTTTTAGCAGGAGGGCTTTGTAAAGCCATGTGAGTGAGTGGATAAGCTGACTTGTGGAAAGAGAAGTCCAACCCAGGGAGGAGTATAAATTACAGTGATGTGTATGATGGTGGGCATTAGTTAAGCAATAAACCACGACAGGGTGTGGGTTATGGGGGGATTTACCATGGCTGGTGTGGTTTGGTCATGGGGCTGTAGGCCAAGTGGTCAAATCCAGGTCAACCATGGTAAATCCCCCCATAGCCCACACCCTGGAGTGGTTCATTGCAATTATACCATGTTTACCTTTTTTATTATAATAAAAAAAAAATCAAAAACAAATATTGTTTTTTAGTATTTTAAATATTTTGTATTAAAATTATTATTCTACCACATAAGATAGTTTCCTGTGGGTAAGTAGAATAAATCCTCAGTGGCATATAGTTCTAGGATGACAGAGCCATTGAGCATTCACTTTTTATACCCCCCCCCCATATCAGCAGCACCACCATACTGCAACTGAGTCTTAAATAATAAAAAAAAGAGAAAGAGTGCAATTTTGGTTGCTTTTTCATTTTTAAAAATAGTGAGCCTGGGGGGCAGAAGATGGCAGCATATTTTAGAATCTCTGCAGGAATGACTGCAATCTAACCTCATCCAGCCTTCACCAGACCTTTCTTTGCTACCAACTCCTGTGACCATCCCGTAATCTTACTGCCTGACACAGTTTGTAAGTCACTTTTGATCCATCGTCTACTTATATTCAATTATTCTACACTGTACTGCAGCACACTAGGCCTCATCCTTCAGCATTATGGCAGCTCTCCAAGCACAGCAAAGCTCACTTGCTAGAGTGGAAGTAATGTTTTCTAAACTGATGGCTGAGATTAATGATCTAAAAACCTCCACCCAACAGAATGCGACCACTCTTGAAACTTTTAGCCAGAAAACTGCATTTAATGAGAAAGCAATGGCCTGTAACACCACTACAATTCATGACCTCCAGGCTACTGTCTGCAATCAAGAACCTCCAGGCTACTGTCTGCAATCAAGATCGAACTATTAAATCCCTACAAGCCAAGATTGATGATATTGAAAATTGTAATCGTTGCAACAATTTACAATTTTTTGGCTTCCCTGTAGATGTAGAATTAGGCGACACTACTGCGCTTTTATTACATGTGCTGCCTGCAATGCTTAAACTGCCTCCTGACCTAATGTTAATCATTGAGCAGTGTCACCACACTCTGGGTCCTAGGCCAACATCAGACCAGCGACCAAGGCCTATCATTGCTCACTTCTTGAACTAATACCACACAGAATTAATACTGAAATGATCCAGAGAAATGGGGACACTTCAGTGGCAAGAGTTTAATATTTCTATCTACAGAGACTTTTCAAAAGATTTAACCGTCAGAAGGAAGGCCTACAATCCACTTAAACAAATCCTCCACTGAAGAAGCATTAAATTTGCTCTGCGTTACTCCGTGACACTATGTCTTTTCTCAGGCTCTTCCTTCAAGGATTTTGAAACCCCTGATGCCTTAGCCAACTATCTGCAGGTCTCTCTCTCTCTCTCTCTATAGTCTTACCCTGGGAGGTTCAGCAGCAACTGACAACCTGAACACAGCTTTGGTATCCACACGGAGGGTGGACGACGAGGTACAGGAACATGGAGAAAGTGTTGCAGAACTTGCAGCCCCAAGCAGCAACGCTGCAACTGATTTGACCCCAAGGCAATCAACAGGGCTGCAAGAGAAGCTCCTGTCAGGGCATTATTCTTCAAGACGTTCATGCTGTTCTAGCAAGGTTTCACCCCAAACACCCCAAGCTGCAGCCTCTTGCCTTCAAATCAGCCCCTCTATTCCCTTGAGCAATAAGTTTGCTCTCTTGGAGGATGACATGCACTCCTTGCAGGAGGATCTTTCCCAGCAAATTTCAGATGAACATCCCTCTAATTTGGGCTCTGTGCCTCAGGGATGTATTTCTCCCGATACTTCATTGGCAGAAGTTGTTGCAAGTTCCCCCCTCAAATCTTTAGAGTGGCCCAAAAAGTAACGTAGGGCAAAGACCAAAAGCAAGAACATCAATAGTCACAATCCTGCTAATAAATCTAAGGTGTCATGAGCTTATATGGTCAGTAATGTGGTCACAGTTGCTAAATCTCGTTAGGTTTTGCTTCCAGGATACTTAAAGGGAGTGCCAGTACACTTTTTCTGCCTAGCCGCCCGCTCTACAGTCTATGCTACTTGGTTGCTTTCGCTCCCAGCGGGTGCAGAAAGCAAAGGCTGTACATCACGACGCAATCAATTTACTTTTTGTTGCAGTGTTTAAACAAGCAGTTTAAAGGTCTTCAAGGGAACTTTGGTATATCAGCAATGCTTTTCTAACCCATTATTTTAGTGTTAGACCTTATACATTACCTCACTAAATAGGCTTTCTGTATCTAGCCTTTTACTCTCCAATTTAGCAGTGCATCAGGTTTATAGTCTTTTGGCTGTTCAGTTGCATATCTTCAATCAGTATGCATCCTGATTATTGCCTTTTCTTTTTTCATATGTGAATTATTATATATTACAAGGCAACTTACCCCTTCCCTCTCCTGATGACAAGTTCTTAAGTATTATTGGCAACTACATTTAATCTATCTCCTTCCCTACGCTTCATTATTCTTACTACCTCCTGTTTACAATATGGAACTATCATTAGCACTCAAAGAGGTGGGCTATGTTTGGTGCACTGTTGCAAAGAATTGTCAATCTACATCTTCCTTATGCTCCTTATTTTACTCGAAGCCTACAGATATTATAGAAATCCACTGCTGTGTGGTCCCTCCTGTTTTAGGGCTCACTAGGCCTAGTCTTCTAGACCTAGTCACCTCATATAACACCTATTTAGGTGATTTTCGAGTAATCAGAGCTGATCTTTACTATGACTACCTCTTCTGTCTAAAGTTATCACTGAAGCCTATACCTCTCCACATAATCCCGATTTGCATTTGGCTCAGGGCATAAGGGCTTAAATTGACCTCCCCTTTCTTCTTTTCCCCCTCAATATTGTATTTATGTACTTATTCTGTTGCACTGCAAAGTATAATCAGAGTCACTCTAATGTGGTAATGATCTACTTTTCCTTTTACATTTGTTCATTTGCATTCCACCTGGCTCCCTGAATTCCTTGCTTCATGTTTAGGCTGTACTGGCATCTCATATATAGTTCTTTAATTTACTGTTATTTCAAGTTGGTATATATTGTACTATTACTATTAATGTTTATAAATAAGTTCTGGTGTTTAACTTTATCCTTATACCTTGTCCTGTTAGCTTAGAATTAAGCTGAGGTTATTACAGTCCCCTGCCTTTCTTGGTATTATTCCCTTTCAGTTTAGCTTATCAGGAATACTTACTTTATTATATTACTGGGATCAGACTTAGGTTTGGGCCGATATTTATAACGGGTCCTCCCTAGTCTCCTCCCTACATCGATGCCCCAGAGTATGGCGAGAGAGTCTTTTAGCCAGTTGGCTGGCTCATATCTCCTCACACACATAAAACGTTTTCTTTGTTATTTAGCTTACTAGTATTGTTGTTGTTGTTAATGACTTTTCTCCTTCTCCACCTCTAGTCTAACTTTAATAAGGTATCTGTGCTACTCATGTATCATACATCTCACTTTTTTTGGTTTGAATGTTCCTGCCTCTCTCTGCATATACGTAAGCTCTCTATATTGTATTCTAATCATCCTCTACCTCATTTATGTGTCCCTTCACACTCCAGTGATTATTCCCTTTCTTTAACACTAACAATATGAGTGACATACTTTTATAAATGTGGAATGTGAAGGGACGTAATTCTCCTTGTAAGTGGAAGCAAATTCTTTCACATCTCAAAAAACATAAAACACAAATTGCTTTTTTTTCAAGAAACAAAATTATTAGCAGAGGATGTTCATAGACTTTAAAAAGATTGGGTCAGTCAGATCTATGAATCATCTTATACCTCAAAAAAAAAAAGGAGTTGCTATTCTTATTTATAACAGTCTCAAATGATCCCTTGTAAACTCCATTTCCGATACTGATGGCAGATGGGTGATGGTCAAACTGAATACCAACTCTGGCCCTCTTCTACTTGTTAATGTCTATGAACCCAACTCCGATTCCCCAGGGTTTTTCATAATTTAGCTCAACAGATTCTATCCTTTAACACCGATAATACTCCAGTTATTCTCAGAGGGGATCTTAACGTAGCTTTAGAACCCAGCATTGCCTGAAGTAGCCCCACTACAGAGGCCCACCCTAGAAGTATTAAAGCCCTCTCATTACTAATGCAAGATGTTGAATTAGCTGATGTATGGCACCTCCTTCACCCCCATGATCAAGAATTTACTTTTTACTCCTCTGTACATAAGACATACTGTAGAATTGACTACTGGTTAGCCTCTCCTGTTATTATGGAAAAAAACTATTGATTCATCAATCTCTTCCATCATAATCTTGGACCATTCCCCTGTCCAATTGCAACTTTTGTGGGGCCCATTAGCACCTAAATCTTCTTACTGGCAGCTGGACCCTCTCCTTTCTTAATGATCCCAATGTATTATCCATGATCAAAGCACAAATTCAGGACTTCCTCTTTTACAATACCCCAACTGAATCTTCTATGTCCTCTGTATGGGGAGTTCTTAAAGCTATGATTCGAGGGAAAATGATCAGTTATGCTGCACATAGGAAAAGAGTAAGGAAACAACAGCTGGCTGACTTGGAAAAATCTCTTAAGGCTAAAGAGAATTTATACTTTTCTTCTAATAAGCACCATCCTGATTCTCAACTTCATCTTGAAATTCTTCAACTTACAGTTAAAATTAACAAATTAATTTCTTGTGAAACTGAACTGGCCTTGTTTAAACTTAAATATAAGTTTTGGGAACACGGCAGTAAAAATTGTAAACTCCTCTTTTACCAGCTTAAAGTACAACAAACGGAACAACACATCCTAAGCCTAAAATATGAACAGGGTATGATTCACTCTGTCAACCTCTCTATAAACTGTATCATGAAAACCATTTATCAAAAACTACACTCTAATACAAATCCTCCATCTACTTTACAAATTCAACAGTTCCTTAAATCGTTACATCTTCCTCATCTTTCTACTCTTGAAACAAATTCTTTAGATGAACACTTCTCACTTCAGGAAATCCAGAAAGCTTCGTCTTCTTTGAAATCTGGCAAATCCCCTGGGGTGACGGACTCCCTGTCAATTTCTATAAAATGTTTTCCGACACCTTATGTCCCCTTCTTCTTAATGTTTATCAAGAAGCTTCTAATACTGGCAAGCTTCCCCCATCTTGCACCAAAGCAACTATAATTCTAATCCCTAAGAAAGAAAAAGACCCTACTCACCCCGCAAGTTACAGGCCCATCTCTTTATTAAACATGGATGGGAAGATATTTGTTAAACTACTGACTTCTCAACTTGAATCCTGATTCCTAAGCTAACTCATTGTTTGCAAGCTGTTTTTTTATTAAACATAGATCTGGTTCTGATCACCTATGTTCCTTATTTAATTTAATTCACAAAGCCAAATCTCTCAAGACACCAGCTGCAGCCATAGCTACTGATTTCAAAAAGGCCTTTGATTCCTTAAACTGGGACTACCTTCATCAAGTTTGATCTTATTTCAGTCTTTCTCATACCTTTTGCTCCTGGATCAAGCTATTATATAACTCCCCTGATGCTAAAGTACTTACTAATTCCACCCTTTCCTCTTATTTTCACCTAGCAAGGGGAACTAGACAAGCTTGTCCCCTGTCACCTTCCCTGTTTATTTTAGCCATGGAACCCCTGACTGCTTGTTTACATCACTCTTCTGGCATTATGGGTATACCTGTGAGCAATTCAAGACATGTTTCTCTCTTCTATGTGGATGACCTCTTAATCTTACTCGAAAACCTGAATGAGGCTGGGCCCCTGTTGGTTGATTTGCTAATAATTTTACTTAAATTTCTGGCCTTGCTTTGAATTATGACAAATCACAAACTATGCCCCTTAACGACCACTGTAAAGCCTTTATGAATATACCTCTTGGATTTTGCTGGTCACCACAGAGTATAACATATCTAGGAATCAAAATTACTAGTAACTTAGGGAAGATATGGGACATTAACTTTAGCCCCTTATTTGATGACATCAAACAATTCTGGACAGATGGAAGCTTCTTAATCTCTCTTTCATGGGGACAATTGCAGCCATTAAGATGTCCATTTCTCCCAAGATTCTTTACCTCTTTGCCAATATTCCTTTAGTCTTACCATCCTCCTTTTTTGCTAAAATTGATAAATGAATAGGTAACTCTATCTGGGATGGGAAACCACTGAGATTTAACTGCAACAAGCTTTGATCACATTGGGAAAAAGGAGGATTCGGACTCCCCTGGTTCAAAGGCTACCTCTGGGCTTTCCGAATGGCCCAACCCATTAAATGGTTTCAGAAACTCTCCCCTCACTCACCACTAAGGGTTGCAATGGAATCCACATTGTGCCCGAAAGGAGTTCCCACTTCTTTCATTTTTAATCTCATTTCCTCTAAACTAAAATCTCACCCGACTATATCATCCTCTGTTCTTTATTGGAAACTAACCCACAAATTCCTGAAATTCAATCCAACACCCTGGTTTTATGCCCCCTAATGGGGCCATCCACTGCTCACTCTAGAAGATCACCCGATTTTCTGTTGTACATGGAGGAACAAAGGCATTTTCTTTCTTGGAGATATCCTGGACCAGAATTCACTCACTCTTAGATCATTCTCAGACTTGCAGGTCACATGGAAACTTCCTAAACAGGACTTCTGGAAGTTTTTGCAAATTCAGGCAGCTTATAACTCTCTCTCTCTAGTTTAATGAATAGGCATACTTTTCTAAACCCTTACATCTCACACTGGACTAATTTATTAGTAAAATGAATAGCTCCATTTACAAAGACATTATTGATAATCTACCTGAGCAGTCTATAAAGGCCAAAAACAAATGGAGTACTCTTCTTAATTACAATATTTCAGACGCACAATGGAGTAATTGTTGGTGTACTGCACATAATACCTTTAAAGATGCCTGAAGTTCTTTACTACAAACTAAAATCCTACATCTTTGGTATAGAACCCCCTCTGTGCTTCAATGAATGGGCCTATTAAATAATAATAATTGCTGACGCTGCAAATTGGCCAACGGGGATCTACTTCAGATCTTGTGGTCTTGCGCTCCCATTAATAAGATCTGGCATAAAGTCTGTTTACTTGCCTCCAGAGTAACAGGACAAAAAGTACCTTTTGACCCCAAGCTATTCCTTCTAGGCATCCTTATCCCCAATAGCTCTCTCTCCTCTCACATGCACATTTTAGATGGCTTAACATACTTTCGCTTCTGGTCAAACATCTGATTCTTATGAAATGGAAATCAACACTGGTGCCTTCTCTTTCAGATGTTTATTTATTTATTTAGTTAAACATCAGTTTAGAAACCTTTGAGCCAGAGGCTCATTTACAAAGGTACCTCGTCACAAAGAGGACATCAGAACAGTAGTACAAGGGACACAGTACATACAAACAAAAAAGTTACAGTTCAATTACAATTTTGTTACAATAGAATACAATCTCCAATGAAGCAAAAGATAAAAGGTGCAAAACTTATGGTGGGGAGAGGCTGGTGGGGTAGAAGGAGGGAGATAGGGAGGAGGAATTAGTAGGGAAAGGAAGGGGGAGCTGCTCAGTGAGCACTGTCAAACAGAGTATATATATATATATATTTTTACACTAGGCTAGCGGCAGTTGCATTTGCAAGAAGCCAAGCAGGAAGTTTCTGAGCCTGGGCTTAAAGCAAGCTAAGGTTAGTGAGTTTGAGACACTGGCAGGGAGGGAGTTATACCAGTGGGGTGCAGGTAGGGAATGCCTCCTGACCTTAGAGAGGTCCTGGCTCTCGGAATAACTAGGGTAGCTCTTGACGAGCTGCACGTGATCAGGGTCAGTGCAGTACGGCGAATGGAGTTGGATAGTCCTATGGGGGATAGGCCATGCAGGACTTTAAAGGTGAGCTGGCATGTCTGATACATGAGTCGCTCTTCCAGGTTGAGTAGGGTAGCCAGGGTGTACAGCTCACATGTGTGAGTGAGTCTGGGAGCACCAGTGATAAGTCTGCAGGGCTTATTAACTGTGAGGTGAACCTTGTTGAGGGCGGTCTGATCTGCTGAGCTATAGACCGAAGGCCATAGTCAATGAGAGACATGACAGAGGAGGTGACAGCCAGGGAGGGCATCAGAGGGAGGCATTTCTTGTGCCAGTAAAGAATGCCTAGCCATGAGTTGGACAGAATTTAGGGCAGATATATGTCCATGGAATGAAAGTGCAGGGTCAAAGGTTATACAAAGATATTTATAGGACTGCACCTTCAATGACGAGATTGGTGTGGAGTGGACAGCTAAGGAAACTTGCTGTATTATTTTGGGGTGGGAGAAGAGCATCGTTTTTGTTTTCTTAAGGTTGATAACAAGTCGGTGCTCAGTGAACCAGGTAGCTGCAGAGTCAAAGACTAGTTGGAGGGAGTTCTAGCAGCATGGGGTCATTGTGGGAGGCAACAAGAACAGCATCATCAGCATAGAGAAGCATCTTACCCATACAACTGCTGGGTAGGAGTTAAGAAAGAGTGAGAATAGTAGGGGTCCAAGAATTGAGCCTGCAGCACCCCAGAGCGAATGGGGCATGTTTCAGAGAGTACCGTTGACTTTAACACATTGGGACGGGCGGAGAGATAGCTGGTGCACCAGGAAACAGGTCCTGAGGCAAAGCCTATTAGGTCGAGGGTGGAGAGCAAAGAGGATGCGAAACAGTATCAATGCTTTAGACAGGTCAATGAATATAGCACCAGCCAGGGCACCAGAGTCCAAGGAGGCATGGAGGAAGTTGGAAAATTCCAGGAGTGCTGTATTGGTACTATGACCTGCTCTGAAGCCATGTTGTTCAGGGCAGAGAACATTGTACTTACAGAGGTAGTCAGAGACTTGGGACGCCACAATTTTCTCTAACGCCTTAGAGAGGGGGGAGAGGATTGAGATGGGTCGGTAGTTACCCGGAAGAGTCCTGTCACCACCTTTATGGACAGGGGTAACTGTGGCAATCTTCCAGGCAGAGGGGAATTGTCCAGGACAGAGTGATTTGTTGAAAATGCACGTAATAGGTGAGAGGACCTGATCCAGGACCTGATGTAAAAGGCAGGGATCAAGTGAGTCATTACCGATGGTGTTACCTTTAGGGCTTTTAAGTAAGGCCTAGCTTCTTGCATGGTGACACGACGCGGGTGGAAAGAGGGGCGGCAATGGGTGGTGGTACAGATGGAGGAGGTGGACTGAAAAGTTACCAGGAAGTACTGAGCTAAGGTCGGTAAAGGAGTTATTGAGGTGGGTGGCAATGAGGGCAGGGTCAGAGGAGACGGTACCATTGATGTTGAGAAGAGAAGGAGAGGGGGACTGGGAGTGACCATTCAGTTGCTTGATGTTGTCCCAGAAGCACCTGGGGTTCCCCCAGGAGGAGGTTAGAGAGGCTTGGTAGTATTCCGCCTTTGTTTTGCGGATGGCCCAGGTGCACTGGTTGCAGGCAGCAGCATAGGACTGCCTGTCAGCTGAATGGCCAGTAGTAACAGCAAGGTGCCAAAGATTGTCGTGTTGCTTAAGTTGCCACAGTAGGGCAGGGGTGATCCAAGGGGTGTGTTTCACTTTGGACCTCCTAGCAGTTATGGAGCAAAGATATCACAGGCAAAGTTGAAAGTGCTTACAAAGAAGGCCAGGCCAAGTCAATGTTGGTTGCCCTTGCCAGAGGGGACCAATCACTGTGGGCAAGGGAGCTGCTTAAGGCCTACGAGTCCCCAGGCCTAAAGCCGCCTTCAAGAGGTGGTTTTGACCAGGGATGAGGGCCAAGGGTTTCAGTTGAAAAGCACAGGGAGTGGTCACTGAGGCAGTCAGGAGGATTTGGATGTTGTGGATGCGGACTGGCCTGTTGGTGAGGACCACATCCAGGAGGGTGCTTGTCCCCCAGGGTTTTTCTAGTAGGCTGTGTGACCAGTTGAGTTAGGTCAATTAATTGAAAGCCTCACAGTGGGAGGAGGATGAGGGGCAGAGCCACTTTATATTCAAGTCGCCCACCAAGATTTGGTCCGACGAGTTGGGTAGGGAGGTGAGGAGTAGTCAATTAGTGGGCCCAGGGCCTGGGATTGGTTCTTGGGGGTATGTGAGGCTACAGGTTAGGAATAATGGGCCTCTAGCTGGGTCAGGGATAGCTTTAGAGAGTGCCTGGGCCTTATGGTCGAGGCCAGGGCGTGGGGAGTGGTTCATGAGAGAATCCTTCAAATAGAAGACACAGCCTCACCTCTCCTGCCGACATGGTCCAACCGTGGAGAGTGTAGCTGGAGAGAGACATGAGAGTTAGAGTGGAGGGAGACAGTCAGGTTTCAACCAGGGCAACAACATCAGGTTTATGAAGTGTCACCCAGCAGTGTAGAGAGTCCAGTTTTTTCAAGAGGCTACAGATGTTCAGAGAAGCATTGCGCAGCCCAGGAGATTTCAGGGGGAGGACCAGTGCTGCCAGGCCCGGGATTGGGGTGGACATTGCTTGACAGGAGCAGGAGGAGGAGGAGGGCTGATCTGGGGAGTGCACAATGGCGGGATAGCTTTCGACGATTGGAGAGGGAGTGATGAGGGAGTGATGAGGGGGTGATCACCAAGTGAAAACAGCTACTAGAGAGCAGTAAAATGTGACAAGTGAGGTATTGGGAGCAAATTGTTCAAACTTAATCAGGCTCCCTCTAGTGGCAAAACAATATAAGGAACTAATGGAGAAGTTGGGATCAAGGTAGAAATTACCTGGTGTGTCTCGTGTGCAGTGACTCTAAGCTTTTAAATACAGTTACAGGCAAATGAAAATAGTTTTAGCTGGTGTTCTTCAAAGCCTCCCTCAGTATGCCTCTCTAGACTGATTATCTCATGTTACTCAAAACCGACTCACTATATATGACCGATGTTGGCAGGATTACTTCAGGTACATGAACCTAGTTCTTCTAGACCCTAATTCTTAAGGATATTTAGTCCTCCTTCTTAGTTTGCTCTCAGATTGGGTTTTCTCGAAACTTTTGTGCACAGATTTCTCCTCTTTTTTTCCCTTCTTCCCTGTTTTCTCCCTCTCTCCTTTACTTCTTCCTTGCTTTTTTTCTCTCTGCTTTCTTTCTTTGCACACTTTTCTGTTATCTTTACCTCTCCATTACTGAACATTGTTCATACTACCACATTCATCACTTTTTGCAATTTACTGAATGCCTTGCCATAGCCTGCCCTAGCATGTATTTCGTACATGGTTGCTATTTCTGATCCTATAATACCCTATTGATTGTAACCCTTCTGCTCTCCACTTACATCCTGTCTAGGTTTGTGTTTTACTATCAATACATGTATATAAGACTTCTCTAATATGTTTACGCTAAATACTGTGTTTTGTTAAGTGATAGTTTATACCTTATATGGAGGATAGTCTTCTATTGTATAAGATGTGTGCTCTCTTATATACTCAAATTTCAATTAAAAGATAGAGTGAAAAAACAAAAAATAGTGAGCCTGACAGTCTGCATTGTGCGTTTAGGAAGCATGATGTGAGAGTTGAGATTGCCTTATGTGTTTTGTCGGTTCTGCTTCTAGTTGAGCATTTGCTTGCTATGACTTTTTTTTTCCTGATCATGAAGAGTTCCATGTGTGGAAGCTAAGATGCATAGCTGGCAAATTGAGAGTGGGACACTATAGGATGAGGGACAGCTAGTGAGGAGTGATATTCGTGTGGCTCAGAATTCGAGCCAAGTTTTATTTTGTTTCACAATATTCAAGTTTAGATACTGCTTGGGCATGTGGGGGTGTTATACTGCGATTGGGGACCTAGTAGCATCTCAATGGCAGGATGCAGCAATCGTCTCGGAAGCTGGAGGGACTGAGGATTGTAAGAGATGGCAACTGAGGATCATATTTGGAACTTGGGATGTAGTACAGGGAAAAGCCGTGGTGAGAGAGTTTGGCCCGTATTGCAATTTTGCCAGTACACAATATGATTAAAGTTAATAAAGTGAACCACATTTGTTTGGAAAATAAAGTTCTGTGATACTTATACTTGATTTGCTGACTGGTGGTGTATCAATTTGATAGTCAGTTGATTTTTAAAAGGCACGGGTTTTGGTTTTGCGGTTTAGCGTGACGGCAACATGGCAGATTTTTTGCTTATCTTTTGGAGTTTCTGTATTTGTTTTGGCATCGTTTTTGGTTGTGTTTCAGTGTTTTTGTACTTCAGCATTTCAATACTTTATTATACAATAGTTGTGTGCTGTGCCCGTCACTTCTGAGAGACGGATGCTCAGTTGGTATTCAGCATGGTGATTTTCAGCTGTATGTCACAGGGTGTGGGATTTCACATAAGAAATTTAGACTCAGGCAGTCAATAAAGTGCTTCCAAAACTCTCAGGAAGGGTTTATCATTTTATTTGATGAGAAACGTTTTAATAGAAATAAACAAGGTTAGGTTTTTTTTTCCAGTAAAAAAGTAAACAAAATCACTGCTGGAGCAGCAGGATTGCCATGTTTTGCTCAGCCTGCTCAAAGTGGTGGTGTAAGCCCACTCTCTCACCAGGTCTTACACCTGTCACGGTCAGTCTCCAGCTGACTCCCTATCTGAATTAATACTCCTAGTGGTAGGCTTTTATACTGATGAAAGGTTGACATCACATACCTAGGATCCGCCCACATTAAGCCTCTAAACTTAAATGTATCCCCTTCCGAGGTTCATAACCCAGCCTATACAGAAACAAAAGGGTTATTTCTAATTATACCATGGACCTCAGACAGCAACCTTTCAGAACGGCAGGCTGGCACCTTATCCCCATTGTAAATCCTCTGATAATCGCTGCAAAAGGTGCCAGCCAACCATATATTTAAATAAAAAAATCTGACCACCATCTTTTTTCCCCGCTAAGTGGAGACCATGAAACACAAAGTCTCTGTACAACGGAAAGAGAAAAAGGAAAAATTGTTTAAATACTGGATCTCTGTTCTCCCCCATCTGACATATAGTCACTCTACCTGTCTCCCTGTCCGGAAACACTGCTTTATCGGTTGCTCGCTCTCGCGCTCTCTCACTCTTTGCTCTTCAGAGTACGGGCGGGGAACTCTCTTTGCTGCTGCCAGCCTAAGGAAAGGGCTACATACAAGAAACATAAAAAAAAAATAATAAAAACATTCAAATGGCAAAAATACTATTTTTCCCATTTTGTTAAAAAAAAAATACCAGTCCTTGGTATAATCACAATAAGCCATTTGGAGGATCTGGGGATTTACCGTGGCTGGCATGGATTTACCCACTCAGTGCAAACCACTCCAGCCATAGTAAATCCCCCGATAACCCACACCCCCTCATGGCTTGTTGCTTAAACCTTTGTTACCAGACAGTCCAACATATATAAAAATAAAACATCTCTTGCATGGACACATACATTTAATACCAGAATTTTAAATAATTGACTAGCAGTTTTTTTTCTTGGGACAATGCTAACTGTACGGAAAGTATTTATATAGGTTTTCTAGAAGTATTATGCTTGTTAAACACAGTGAAGCAAGTGCTATGCATTTTCACAATGTTTTAGTACTTTTATTAGCAAAATGCTAATCAATTTTTGGAGATAAATAAAACCCTGTAATACTATTAGGAGTTTAATTACCTGTAGCTCCTCCTCTGGCTAGTGACCTCCTACTTTCTTTTAGCATAAAACAGGCCATTAGTGGCCACTGTCTCCCTATAGGAACGGATTCATTTCACAGGAGCTCTCCTACAAGCAGGCCAGACTGTATGGATTTTATATTTTATTTCCACAGGAAGTGTTTCCATTAAAACAAATGTAAACCCTGCATGCATATATCTGTTGCTCTATAATACCAAGCCCAAGCAGCAACGTAACTTATATAGAGCTGAAAAGTCAGATCTCTCAGGGGTTGACGGCTGCAGTTTCAAGCCCTTGGCATTAACTTTCATTTAGGCCCTTTTGTACACAAGGGCCCAGATATTCAAACTGCGTCATTCTGAGGCGCAAGTCCCTGCGCTGCTCAAAATAGTTGCGCAGGGGTGTGGCAAGGGCGATATTCAAAGGAGTTGCGCTATTGAGCAACTCCTTTGAATATCACACCCCAGCCACAGCCACTGCGCATGGCGCAGTGGAACTTGCGCCACCGTAAGTTGCCAGAGTTGAGCATTAAACTTGCGGTGGCGCAAGTACCATTGCGCCATGCGCAAATTTCCGATATTCAAAAGGTGACATGCAAATGGGGCCATAATTTATGCAAGGCTCAGGGGCCATTTGCATCTATTTATAGCCCCATTTATCTGTCTTTATGTAGATGCGCCCGATCCCGAGGACTTGCGCCTGGCCACCCCTGCCAGGCAGCAGCCATGAGGACCGATGCACCCTGCAGCCCGATCGCGGAGGTAGTATCTCTGTGTCTACATTCCCCACACACACAGATCCGAAGCCCGATCGCGGGCATACAGTAACATCCCCCTGCCCACATCTCCCGAAGCCCGATCGCGGGCAATAAAGTAACATGAACCCCCACACATCTCCCAAAGCCGATCGCGGGCATACAGTAACTATCCCCACACACAATTGGCTGTAGCTCTGCACCACGGCGCAGCCCCACCGACAGCCGTCGGCGGCGTGGGGCGGCAGGCGGGTGGGATGCTGCCGCCCGCTGGCTGGCCGGGGAGCAGGGTGGAGGCTCAGTAAGTGGTGGGTGGGGAGCACTAGACACCAGGGAGATGTTTGGGGGTTGTAATCTGATATTCTGCCCACGATCAGGCATTATGGTCCACTGGACCACCAGGGAGATATTCGGTTGGGGGCTTTTACATTCCTGCCCGCCGATCGGGCACTGGTGGGGTTGATAGTGATGGCGCCCGCGATCAGGCTTTGGGAGCTGTGGGGATGTTACTGTATGCCGCGATCGGGCTTCGAGCTGTGTGTGTGGGGACAGCACAGCGCCCACTGATTGGGCTTCAGAGCTGTGTGTGGGGGATGTGCTACTGTATGCCCGCGATCGGGCATTGGGGAGATGTGGGCGGGGTTGTTTTACGCTTCTGCCCGTGATCGGGCTGGTGGGGGCACAGGGACCGAGCTGGGGCCAGCCAGGGTGGCAGCTGCTGTCTTGCGCCCTGCAATACAGCAGCTCACCTGTAGGTGGCCTCAACTTGATCCTTTTTTTGGCTCAAGGTTGTGCAGGCACAGGTTGGTTATGATGAATTTCTGCCAACCCGACTGAATATCGGGTTGGCAGGTTATGCATGGTTCCTCCCCTCCTGTTGAGCATGCATTCATTTGCATTGCTCTTTTGCGCAACCTGTTGTCAGTGGCGCAACTGCCTCCTGCTGAATATCGCAGAATGGCGCATTTTTGGACTTGCGCATGCGCAACCCTGTTGCGCATGGCGCAACCCTTTTGAATATCTGGGCCAAGGACTGCATTCTACAGGGGCATTCCTGTCCCTTTAAATTCTGGCATTTACACTATGCAACAGAACAGCAGTTCACACGAGTACTAAGCTTTGTGGTAAGCCCCCGGTTACTTAATTTACTAGCACTTTCAATTGTTAATTGCTTGTGAAACACTGCATTTCTCTTTTCTCCTAAGGCAAAATGCACTGCAGTTTACATCCAGTGAACATGTTTTACTACACATTATCACTTTATACTAGAATGTACTGGCATTCATTTTACCTGTGCTAACACCTAATGGTGCATTCTTTCACAACAGACCTGTACATTTCAAGTACTTCAGATACTTTTGGCACTTTTCCCATTAGCACTAGAGCACTTTATGGGGAGGGAGCAAGGGACCCTTGTCTTCGTACTGGGGCATCCACATCTGACAGGGGTCACCCTGTCACATTCCTCCCCACTTAAGAGGCCAACAAACCGATGGTTGTCCATTACAGGCCTGTCAACCCCAAAGAGGGTATGGTGGAGCTCCGGCCCATCCTCACCACAGAGCTCCACCCCAGGGTCCCTTAAACAGAGTAAGTATTTATGCAGTCCCTCACTGATAACATACTTACTACACCCTTGGGCTCTTAATGGTTTTACCTCATAATATTTACTGATGCCTTCATTTCAACAGAAAAACTAGTCATCCTTTAAACATAACAGGTTTTTATTCCAAAAAACATCATTTGAAATATCTAACACCTACTACTAGTGTGTCCCCATGGATAGTCCCCCTGGAGATCAGTTCCCTCTGCAACCTCCTTGTATCTGAATATATAGGAAAGACTAAGAAAAAAGATTAAGAAAACTGATCAAAAGACAATCTGATAAGTGGCCAATCATATCAGATAAAATATGAAAAAATGAGATGGACAAGAAGATAGATAAGAAAAGACTTGTAACAACAATGTAAAGGCTTATCAGTTTGTGGTAGACAGTATGCACCTTCCCTCACCCTGGAAGGGGATGGAGCTATGGCCCACCCTCTTTCATAAGCTCCACCCCAGGGTCCCTTCACTAAACATAAGGTATTGCCAACTATACATTTTGATATAGCCCCAAACAGCAAAAACCTGTCAGCACCCAGGGGCTATCACATCATTGGGCATTAGCATAATATCCATATATGTAGTTTGTACATTTACAACTACACAATAGTAGCTGTATGTAGTAACAGAGGAAGAATACACAACTGCAGTTCAGTGCTGTCTACAGCTATCTCTACTACAAATACAAACTACCATCTTGATCCCTCCTTTCTAAGTGGGGATCTCCTCCTCCGAGGGTACCACCTCTTGCCCTTGACTTGTTGCGATACTCTTCCCACATCATTTTTAAGGGTTCCATTCCCATTGAACTGTCTGGTCTCTAGGTAGATCGCTAGCTGCTGGTTCATACCCATCCAGTAGTAGTAGGGGTTAATCTTGCCAACACATTCCCATGGCTTAAAGGACCAGCATGACTGTTACTTGCAGCTTCCATAACATTCATCCTGCAGGCCTCGGGCACCACCACTCTGGCATCAACTTGCTTTGTTCTGGGGTTAGGCCTTATGTGATACAGTATACCTTCCCATACCTCGTACTACTACAACCTTCCAATCCCCATTCCACCAGTAACCTGTCTACCTTACTGCACTTCTACATGGGGTATTAACTGAATAATTGCTGTATCTGCCAACTGCAGTTTTCCCCAATCCATAGCAGGACCATAAGGCATAACAGGTGGTGTCACAGCACATGTATAAGTCCCGTCAGCTGTCATTGCTTCCTCCATCTTGAGAGTAGACTTCACCCCAGAAGGCGCAAAGTCAATAAAGTTTTATGTAAGGACTTTTCCTTCATCACCGCTCCACCGTCCCAAATCCAGTACATCCCAGGAAATTCCAGTAAGCTGGGTGTTTCCATCTCCATCCACTCCCTCAGTGGTTCCTCAGAGTCTTCCAGAACCCATAGATCCTTCTGTTGGATTCCTGTCTGGTCTGCTCCATATCACTCTCTTCAAGCAGCTCCCAACATCTGCGCTTTGCATTCTTCCAGCAACGGTCTTCCTCTAACCATCTGCTGCTTAACCAGTGAACCAGTCGCATCAAGTCAGCCACTCAATCATCAATCTCTGGTGCCTTGTCCAGGTCACCAACACCATCAATCCTCATCCTTCCATCTGGTGCCATGCACCACTGCTGGTCTCCTGAATAGTACCAGGGCTGGTCTCACCTGGCCAGAATCTCCCAGATGCTTAGACTTCTAGCCAGTATCCCATCACTGCCACCATATGTCATAGGATCTGAGATTTCACACAAGAACTTTAGACTTAGGCAGTCAGTAAGGGGCTTAAAAAAGTTTTAACAGCAATAAAGGTGGTTATTTTTTTCCAATAAAGAAATAAGCAAAATCACTGCTGGGGCAGCAGTATCACCAGGGTTTTGCTCAGCCTGCTCAAAGTGGTGGTGTAAGCCCACTCTCTCACCAGGTGTTACACCTGTCATGGTCAATCTCCAGCTGACTCCCTATCTAAATTAACACTCCTAGTGGTAGGCTTTTATACTGATGAAAGGATGACATCACATACCTAGGATCCGCCCACATTAAGCCACTTAACTTAAACGTATCCCCTCTGAGGCTAACCAAGCCTATACAGAAACAAATGGGTTATATTTCTAAACCTTTGTTACCAGAGGGTCCAACATATATAAAAATAATAAATCTCTTCCATGGACACCTACATTTAATACTATTAGGAGCTTAATTATCTTTAGCTCCCCCTTCTCTGGATAGTGACCTCTTTCTTGCTTTTAGTATAAAACAGGACATTAGGGGCCATTGTCTCCCTATAGGAACTGATTTATTTCACAGGAGCTCTCCTACAAGCAGGTCAGACTGTATAAATTTTATATTTTATATCCACAGGAATTGTTTCCATTAAAACAAATGTAAACCCTGTATGCATATATCTACCACTCTATAATACCAAGCCCAAGCAGCAACGTAACTTATATAAAGCTGAAAAGTCAGATCTCTCAAGGGTTGATGGTTGCAGTTTCAAGCCCTTGGCTTAACTTTCATTTTGGCCCTTTTGTATACAAAGACTGCATTCTACAGTGGCATTCCTGTCCCTTTAAATTTTGGCATTTGCACTATGCAACAGAACAGTAGTTCACACAAGCATTAGGCTTTCTGGTAAGCCCACTGTTACTTAATTTACTAGCACTTTCAATTGTTAATTGCTTTTAAAGCACTGCATCATTTATCTTTTCTTCTAAGGCAAAACGCACTACAGTTTACATCCAGTGAACATGTTTTACTATACATTATCACTTTATACTAGAATGTACTGGCATTCATCTTACCTGTACTAACACCTAATGGTGAATTCTTTCACAACAGACCTGCACATTTCAAGTACTTCAGATACTTTTGGCACTTTTCCCATTAGCACTAGAGCACTGGGGGGTTGGGGGCAAGGGACCCTCGTCTTTCTACTGGGGCGCTCACATCTGACAGGGGTCACCCTGTCACACTGTTGACTTCAACATCAGATGGATTTTAGAGAAGTGGCTGACTGGCACCTTTGCTGTGGGTATATTGTAGGATTTACCACAGCAGAAAAGTGCCAGCCAGCCAATCACAATACAGGATTTTGACTTTCTTTATATGTCCATGATATAATGATGAATCATCATTTCCAGATGTGTCCTGGTGGTGAGGGATATATGACAGACTTGCATAGCAACAGATAAACACAGTTTACATACAAGATATCGCAAGTTTTAGACAACAATAAGTGCAAGTGGGGAAGCATCAATACAAGATGTAACGGGCAGTCTATATAAGTATTATATATAATCGGAATGGGACATTGCAGAGAAAAACATTCAGTAGTGTAGCAATACAATTTAGTTAAGGTGTAGTGTGCAGTAAATGTTTGCAAGTGGAAGCGGGGGGCAGGAGAAGGGTTGAAGTGTAAGAGTGGAACAGTAGCGGAGTGAGATGCGGTAACAGGAGTGAAAGAGAAATTTAGGAGGAGTGCAGAGGCAGTGTGGATAGGAAGTGGAACAGAATATCAGAGTTTGGGGAAACAATAGGAGAAGGCAGCCTGTCCAGCAGAGCATGACCTAGACAGGAGTACCAGGGAATGGAAGCCAGAGTTGTGAAGGGAGTAATGAGAAGGAAGGGGGAGAAAGAGGGGTGGATATTAAGGGGGAGAGCCTAGCCAGTATTTGACTACAAAAGAGGAACAATGAGTGAGGCACCTAACATTTGAGGGAGGTAAGGGAGAGGGAGACATAAAAGGAGCAATGTTGGGTGCAGAGCAGGGCAGTCCAGAGCAAAATGACAGAAGGAGTGAAACAGAGAATCCAATCTGGTCAGGGTGGACTTAGGAACTGCACTGTGGACAATGCCTCCATAGTCAAAAATTGAGGCAATAAATTTCTGGATGATGGCTCTACAAGCCTGCAGGGGGATGCAACCACAGTTTCCGTACAGGGCTCCTAGCTCAGGGTGCATTTATTTGTGGATGGTATCCACGTGACCAGAAAGGTTGAGGTGCCAGTCGAGCCAGACCACAAGGTACTTAAAGGAGGGCACATTGCTGACTGGTGTCCCATCAAGGGTATGGAAGGATTGGGGGGGGGCAGCAAGCTGGAAGCGCTTCTTCTCGAGCCAAAGGTCACAAAGACTGATTTTTTGGTGCTGAAGGAGAGTTGATTTGAATGGAACCAGTGTTAGATGTTGTCATAGTCCAGCTGGAGCTGGGCCATCAAATCAGAGGTGATGAAACCAGAGGTAAAAACAGCTGTATCATCTGTGCACATATGTTTGGATACAGAGGTACAGGCAGCAGGGAGGTCATTCAGGGAAGTAGAGAAGAGTATAGGGCCAAGGAGGGAGCACTGGTGAATGGGGAGAGGAGGGGATACAAGAATCACCAATTCTTTATTGTACCATATCTTTATTAGAGATTTTTCTGATGTACATTATTCATATACATAAAAATAAGCACTATCCTTATAGCCTTTTACATTTGTTTACTGTCATGGATGTTCCCATATATCAATACATTTACCCCATTTATCTAGTGCCTTTCTCTCTCTCAGACATCAGATAGCTCGTCATTCTATAGTTTCTCTATACATTTGTTTCTCTAAGAGTTTTATGGTTGGTATAGCTGAGTCATGACTGCAATAAGCAATTTGCAAAGTATTTTTCACTTATAAAAGATGTCTACGAGGCATGGTACAAACTCTTTGTGTCCTGTAGCAACTTTGGGCACCCAACAGTTAATTATAGTACTTGCAAATAACAGAAAAAAAAATAAACATATTTTAATGGCACATGATCCGATGGCCCGGCTCCAGCCGGACTATGATAACATCCAACACTGGTTCCATTCAAATCAACTGTCACTCCTCCTCATTGTCACATTGATTCCTTATGCTGGTCCGCCACTAGAGGGCTTCCTGATTGCTTCTCTATTTAAATAAGCCCAATTTTTAGTAAAATACTAACTGCCACTACCCCTCTCTGTCATCCTATCTTTCTTTTTTCCTTCCCCTTCTCTTTACTAAGTGCTCTCAACCTAGCTAC
The DNA here is from genome assembly GCA_016271365.2 of Neoceratodus forsteri. Taxonomy (NCBI): domain Eukaryota; kingdom Metazoa; phylum Chordata; order Ceratodontiformes; family Ceratodontidae; genus Neoceratodus; species Neoceratodus forsteri. The sequence continues at coordinate 471,388,181 of CM057457.1, read as the reverse complement.
CTCCACCTCCTCTTTGCCACATCTTCCTTAGTTCCTCCTACTTCCAGGTACATCTACTCACTTTACTCTTTCCACCATGATGGCTTTACACCTCCTCCTAATGGTGACCTGTCTTTCTGGTTTGTTTCTGCTTAACTTTTTTTTTTTTAATTGTTTAACCAGGTGAGACAAACTAAGCTGAAAGCTTGTTTACAGGTGCAACCTGGGAGTATGAGGAAGTTAAATGACATGCTCAGGGTCACACAGTGTGCAAGTGGGGGCTGTGGGATTCAAACCCATGTCTCTAGATTTGCAGCTAAGAGCCATAAACCACTGCACCATACTGCCTCTAACTGGCCTTTCTGCTGGGATACTTTCCATTGACCAGTCTGAACCATTCTGCTTTATGGAGGACAATCTCTCTCCACCTCAAATCAGGTGGGAGTCTACCCACCTTGGATTCCTCAATCATGCCGTCCTCTCCAACCTTGAGCAGCACCAAATTGCTTTCTTCTTGGCCTTACCCTCCTCTCCCCCCCTTCCTTGATAGCTATACACCTACTTTCCTGCTTTTCTCTTGCTCCTACTGGCAGGTGATATTGAGTCAAACCCAGGTCCTGTGCAGTCCACGCTCACCTGTACGGACCATACCTGGGTTAGCCCATGCAGTTTAAAAATTGCCCACATAAACATCTGCAGTCTCCCTGCTAAATACCCCAAAGTTGAAGCTTGGGTCTCCCTTTACAGACCCCAGGAATTATGCCTCACTGAAACCTGACTAAAGCCACAGCATCCTGACTCCTTGTTCCAACTTGCTGGATACTCCCTCCTGTGTAAAGACTGACCTGGTTTAAAAAAAAAGGACGTGGCGCTGCCATAGTCACCCATGAATGACTCACCTGCATACACGCCATGAGCTCTGCCAACAACTCCCACAGTGAACCTACATACACACCATGAGCTCTGACAACAACTCCCACAGTGACTGGCTCATTGCCGAAGTCACACAAGGCTCAGCAAAAAAATTGTTCTTGGGCTGCTGCTACAGTCCTCCTGATGGGGGGTGTGGAGGGCCTCCAAAACTTGCTTACCAGCTATGGATCTTTTACCTACCCCAGGTCTCTCGCCTACTTGGTGAGTACAACCTTAATTGGCTCAGCGCTCATGAAGCTGACTGTGTCAAGCTCCTGAAACAACAGAATCTGTTTCAAGTCATCAGTCTCCCTGCCCGTGTCAATCATCACACCGCCAACAGTTCTCTCATTGACTGGGTGATCACAAATAATGGCGATAGGGTCCCCCATGCTGGGACTCTGTCTGACTCCCTGAGTGACCACTTCCCTACTTACACCATCTGGTCCTTTAAGACTGCTTGTCTTCCCCACAAGTACCTATCAGTATGTAATTTCAGCTACCTAGACACCCCTCGCCTAGCCAATGGCATTAAAACCATAAACTGGCAGGACCTATATGCACTCACTGATGCATCTCTAGCTGCTCCCCACTTCACCAATGCCCTGTTAGCTGTTCAGGATCTCCACTTTCCCATCACCACCCATCGTGTTAGAGGTGGTTGCAAATGCTGGATAACCAAAGAACTCCTGTCCCTCATGAGGGATAACAAATGGGTGGCTTACAGGCAGACCCCCTCGCTGTCTCTGTGGAATGAGTACAAGCAATTGCGAAACCAATGCAAATGCTTGACAAAGTCCTTGAAACAAGCTTACTCCCTTAGATTCCAAAGAGAAAATCTAGGGAACCCTAGAAATTTCTGGGACACCATTAGCTCTCTCTTAAATCCCCACACTCAGAGTCCAAACATACACCTGAGCTCTCCCTCTGACCTACTTACAGATTACTCGGAGGTCGTAAAATCTCTAGGGGAAATAGCTTAACCAGGAAAGGCACACTAAACTGAAACTTGTTTCCAGGTGTGACCTGGGAGCACAGGGAAGTTAAGTGACTTGCTCAGGCTCACACAGTATGCAAGTGGGGGCTGTGGGATTCAAACCCCAGTCTAGTCTGCTGGATGTCACCAGATTTGCAGCTCAGAGCCTTAAACCACTGCACTATACTGTCTCTCTAAATTCCAAGTACTCTGACCTGTCAGCCCTCCTTTGTAAACTCCCTCTTGGGCCTCCTAAACAGGAGGTCACTGACACTACCCCACATCCTCCCATCTTTACTCCCACTTCATCCACCTGTGCTGGGGCTTCCTCTACTTTGAGAGACAGTTCACCCTCCTCAGTTTCTAACCCCATTCCCCATGTTCCACTTTCCCACCCCCCCTTTCTGCTTTAAGGCCTTATCAGAAATTGACACCTACAAAATTCTAATGAGACCTGGCTCTGATGGTCTCATCCAAGTATTCTTAAAACTCATCTCTCCTATAATATCCAAGTCACCCTCCTTTGTCCTAAACCTCACCCTGGCCACTTACACCATGTCTGACTCTTGGAAGTCCGCTAGCGTGATCCCCATCTTTAAATCTGGTGACCCCCCCAGACAGCTACCGCCCCATATATATTCTTCCCCACCTCAGTAAACTCCTCATTCATAGCCTACTTATGGACTACCTCTCCAATACAATCTTTTATGTTGCCAACAGCATGGGTTCCATAAGTTTCACAGCACATCCACGGCACTTGCACTCTTCAAGGACCATATCCTCTCCAACATGGACCGTGGATGTGCCACAGGTGCCATCTTTGTTGACATATTGAAAGCCTTCGATACAGTTAATCACTCCTTCATCTCCAAACTGCCCTTGCTCAGTTGGTCTACTGAAACCACAGACTAATTCCAAAGTTATCTCTCTGGGTACTCCCAGTCCATGTGTATTGGTTCTACCACCTCCCCCACCTTTACTTGTGATTACGAGTGTTCTCCAGGGCTCCATCCTTGGCCCCTTGCTCTTCTCCATATTTGCAAACTCCCTTCCCACCGACTGCCTCACTTGTAGTTCACTATTATATGCTGACAGCCGTGTCATTTTCCACAGTGAAAAATTCCTGCCTTGCCTGTCTGCTGTTCTGCCTGAGGACTATTGTGCAGCATCAAACTGGTTTTCATCAAATCTCTTGTTGGTCAATGCTAAAAAAATGAAGGCAATATTGTTTGGATCCAAATCGTACCTAGCCAAGACTCTCTAGGCTAACAATGCCCTCCTCATTAGCTCCCTAGACAGCCCTGCCCTAGAGAATGTCTCCTTCTTCAAGTATCTGGGTGTGATACTTTACCCCATTCTCTCTTTCAATGACCATATTAATATGAACATACAAACATATGAAATTTTCCAGCAATGTGAGAAGGCAGTAAGGAGGGCTGGGGGGATACTGGGATGCATAGGAAGAGGCATCACCAGTAGAAAAGAGGAAGTTATTGGCTCTCTGTACAGACAGTTGGTAAGACCACATCTGGAGTGCTGTATACAGTTCTAGAGACCCCATCTCCGCAAAGACATAGACAGGGAGGAGGCTGTCCAGAGGAGGGCAACCAAAATGATGCAGGGTCTGCATCAGAAGACATATAAAGAAAGACTAAAGGAACTAAAGATGTATAGCCACGAGGAAAGGAGGGAGAGGGGGGACATGATAGAAACTTTCAAATACCTCAAGGTAATCAACAAAGTCCAAGAGAGTAGCATCTTTCAGAAAAACAGAAGTACAAAAACAAGGGGGCACAATTTAAAGATAGCAGGGAGATGGCTCAGAGGTAATGTGAGGAAGTATTTCTTCACAGAGAGGGTTGTGGATACATGGAACAGCCTTCCTGAGGAGGTTGTAGAGTCAAAAACAGTGGGGGAATTCAAGAATGCATGGGACAGACATAAGGCAAATCTAGTGGGGGAGGTAGGAGGAAGTAGGCTGTTCGTTAACTAGGATCTGCAGCTTATCCATTAGGTAGGAAAACAGGCAGACTAGGTGGGTCAAGCAGTCCTTATCTGCCATCAAATTCTATGTTCTATGAAGCTTAACCATCAGAGATTGATTCCCCTGGGCCGGTGGCTCATGCTGCTGCAAAAAATAGACAGAGTCAACCTATCCCAGTAGTTACAGATTTAAGGTTTCCCCCGCAGCAGACCCAGAATGATAGTGACTATCAGTCCACCTCTGATGAAAGTGAGTATGACAGTGCCTATTATCCCTCCTATGAATTGAGTCAGCTGTTTCAAGGTAACCCTATGATTAATTGTGAGGATGAAGCTGGGCCTTCTGGACTGCCTAACACCCACAGCTTTGTCTTTGCTCCCCGAAAGTGAAGTGCAAAGTATTACGTCTGAGGTTGTGGACTGTATGAATTGCCCGAAGAAGGGGCAGATGGTCTGAGTGTTTCTGGTGACACACCAGAACTTGAAGAACAATGTGAGAGTGTTGTCAGCTCCCTTCAGTGCTGCAAAGCCTAACTGTGCCACAGCCTCCTCAAAATGAGCAACCTGGGCCTCCATCAGAAGATAATGAACAAAGTGTTGTGGAAACAGAGCCTACAGAGCAAGGAGCTGACAGTGCTTCAAGTTTGGACATTTCCATCCATGCAGAGACATCCCTCACAAATGATGAAAGCTCCAAAGTTAGTGCGGAAAAATCAGAGACTGTGGCCACTCCCCCCAGAAAGACTGGCTGAGCTGTCAAGCCAGATCAACGCTTTAGTTATGATTCCCCTTGGAGGCCAGTGGATTTGCCTGTCAATGTGGTTCACAAACGGGTTTATGTTTCACCAAGCTCACTGCCTAAATTGAGCTTGATGGCCAACTCCAGGTTACTTGTTCTTCCCTCTCACTATGGTGCCCCTGCCCCATCGAGCCCCAAGTTAGCTGATAGGGAAGGGCCGCCTCTTACATTGTTTAATGTACAAGAAGTTATTAAAGGAATCAGTATTACTTGTATGAAACATGCATAAGTATTGTCAATATGGATGTAGTAATGTGAAGCATATTGTAATGTACAGTAATGTAACAAGCTAATGATATATATATATGTCTCACTTATATTGCATTTTTGATATTGTGATCATACAGACCTGACGCTGACGCCAAGTTTTCTCCAGGCAGGGAAGAGTGTAACCCCCCCTACAAATGGGGTTCCTGAAAAGTCTTCCTTGAGCTTGTCTAAATGCTCACTGCCAGGCTGGTGTCCTGCGTTTTTGCAGTTTAAATGTGATTGCCAGAGAGTGCCTATGTAGCCTCTGTGTACTGTCTCTTTAAGAGCTGCCTGGATTGTAGTCATAATTAATCAAAAAGAGAGCTCTGTTAGAAGATGTGTTTGTTTGCTGATCTTTTGTTAGAATAGTAATAATATTGCAGTTTGTTCTAACCTGCCTTCTTTGCAGCATGAATAGTTCTGTTTGTTTCCACCATCTTGGTACTGGACTGCTGAAATGGGCCAATCAGTGCATTTTGGACTCTAAAATGGAGCCTGCCTACAGGGCTTGGTGGGGTCAAAACTTGTAGGAATTGTAGTTTTTGCATTTTGGTGCCTAAAATAACCTGGAAGGAGGGCCTTTGTTGTGACTGACAGACAGATCAGCCAACTGAACCTTTTGGATCTTGGGGAAATTCCCAAGCTGCTTGCAGCTAGTTTCAGTTCTGAGTTGGGAAGTGAAGAGATAACAGCTTGAATGATTCAAGCATCAGCCCCAGCGTAGATTCACATGGGAGGACTGTGGAAAGGCCTGACTTTTGACCTGCATGCCTGCCTGCTGTCCCTGAGAGGGAACTTGTGCCTTTTTCGGACTGAATCCAAACTTAAAGAGAGCAAAGTAAGCCACTGAATTGTGACCAGGCTCCTACCTGAAGAAGACCGAAGACTTGATGAATGCAATTAGCCTGTCTGGACTTCCAGCCACCTCTGAACTCTGCATAGACTCTGTAATTGCGACTGGAAAGCCTTTTGCCTGGTACAGTGGAATTTCCTTACATGTGAATGTGTTGTGTGCTTATAGTGGGTCGCAATTTGGTTCCCCACTGCAGTTCGAACTGTATTCTGCTTGCTGGAAGCTGCATCCAGCCCCATGGACTGAATCCAAAATCATCTCCAATGGGCCTGGGCCTTGCCACACTGGCCCAGCCCAACTACCTGCTGCATAGAGAAAGCCATCGATAAGAGACCTACCTGGGGATAAGCCCCTGCTGAACACGTGAACAGGAACGACGCCTCGGTGATTCGTGTGGGCTCTGCATTCTATGTAATATTTGTGAGCGACAAGGGGATGTTTTAAATTTGGAATGGATTAGGGAGGCTGATGATGACATCTTGCAAAAGCAGTCAGGCACTGAACTGCAAGACTTGCAAAGGGGCAGAGCAGGGGATCAGGCAAGACAAATAAGAAATGCTATTGCTCAACTTCTCAGTAGACAGTACAATGGCTAAGGTAATCTGTGGCATGTACATACATTGGACAATAAAGAGAATTGTAAAGGTACACCACATCAGTAATTATGTATGTTTCATTGCTGCACTGTTCTTGTTCTGTGTCTAAAAAAGATCACATGTGTGGCCTGACCGGCAAGAATGAAGTCACCAGACAAGCTGGCTGCATGCAGCCATCCAGTGCATCACACAGTTCTTGTATGTCTGCAAACCTCACAGAGGTGGTTACGCGTAACACATATAGCATGAAAGTTATCATCCTGGTGTTGGTGGATGGACATGCAATGTTCATTGATATGCATGCCATGCATGCCATTATTGCATCACAGAATGCACACAGTGTTGACATCCTGGAGTTGGCGGATGGATGTGCAATGTTTGCTGCTATGCATGCCATGCATGCCATTAATGTCTCACAGAATGCACACAGTGTTGATACCTTCCTGCCAAAGACACCAACATGCTAGTGTCATGTGCAACCACCATTCAGTGTACCACCATAGGGCGTGTGTTGACATGAATCCTGATCATTAATGGTTTTGGTTCATGCAACAAGCCATTACTGGAGCCCTTGCCATTGTACTTGCTTGGATTTGCCATTCTCAATGTGAGTGTGGATCCCATCTGTACTGCATAAGAGGGTGCACACAATGAAACGTATGCACAATGTGGTGTGGTGACCTGAGAAAAAAACACAGTACATGAACAAAAAGTCACAGTATTTGACAGAAATTTTTTCAGCCAAGAAATGGAGTTTGAAATCAGGAACTGCAATGAACTGACAACACGGACTGCATTGCTGAGACTGAACACAGTACATAAAACAGTTAACTTGGGCTGCAGTCTATTCGGCAGCTGACGTCGATGCTGCTTTAGACTGCTTCATCAAAACATTAAATGCTGCTTGTGATCTCTTTGCCCCAATCACTAGTAAGAAGGTAAGGGGTTCACAAAAATCCTGGGTAACTCTCCACCTTATCGCCCAATTACAAGAAAGGGACAACCTTTGGTACAAGGCAAGAAGCTCCGGCCCCCTTGCTGACTTTCAAAACTATAAGGATGTCTGTAATAAGTGTACCAAGGCCATATGGCTGGAAAACTCCTGGGGTGATAGCTGCAATTTCTAATTTTCTGGGCTAATATAAAGACCTTACCTGGAAAACCAATCAAAATGGCCCTCTTGATGCTGAACCTAAATGGTACAACAACCCAAGACTCCACAACCATTGCAAACATCTTAAATATGGCATTCACAGACCTCAGCAGTGTGCTCCCCCCAGACTAGCTTAACCCAATTAATGGGAACCAAGGAAGCCCATCAGGCCCCCGACCCACCAACCCTACTCTCCAGTTCTACTTCAAGACTATTTCTAGATCTGAGGCAAAAAAATACTTACAGCAAGTACTAGGCAAAATCATATTCAGTGGTGATAGCCTTGACCTGAAGCTAATCTTCCTCACTCTAGATGTTATCCTGGGCCCTCTCACAAGATTATTAAACCGCTCCCCCAGTAGTGGGCAATTCCCAAAACTCTAGAAAGCCACAGTCATCACCCTAGTCCATAAAAGTGGTGACAGGATTATGTACACAAACTACCGGCCTATTTCCGTACTACCACCAATCTCTAAAGCCCTAGAGTAAGTAAGTAAAACTTAATTTTTATAGCGCCTTTCCAAAGTCAAGGCGCTGCAAATTTAAATACACAAACATATTTAAAACTGAAAATAAAAAAATAAATACATAGATCACTAAAAGTAGTCTGGGAAGGCTAAAGTAAACAAATATGTTTTCAGCATGGATTTAAAGCGTATCGTGTACGACCATCTGGATAAATATCACTTGCAATGCAAAGAGCAGCACGGCTTTAGGAAACTGCATAGCACTACTACAGCTCTGGTCAAGTTCACAGGGCACACACATGACTCACTTGACCAGGGGCGCTTAGTGGGGGCTACTTTCATTGACCTCACTAAAGCCTTTGATACAGTCAACCACAAATTCCTTCTTACCAGGCTTCGGGACTTAACTGGGTCCTGGACCTCAGTATGTTGGTTTCATAGCTACCTCTCAGGTCAGGTGAATCAGGTAAAAATTGGCAACACATACTCTATCAGCTTAAGCATCAACTCAGGAGTCCCCCAAGGTTCCATTCTGGGCCCTCTATTATTCCGTCTCTTTTTGAACCGACTCCCACAAGTCTGTCAAGATGGCATCCTCCACTATGCTGATGACGCTGTTTTATTCACTAGTCATCCCAACTTCAAAACCCTGGAACATCGTATGCAGGGTAACTTTAAGCTTGTTGAAGCCTGGATCATCAATGCACGGTTGCTGCTAAACCGTAAGAAAAACTAAAACCATGGTGTTTGCATCCCTTCATAGCAGACACAAATCATTCACACTAGTCGTTTGTAATAGTCAAAATGAAACACTAGAGATGGTCCAAACATTCAAATACTAACATACTATTTGCCAGCAGATTAGGCCTTACGGTCTATCGAGTCTGCTCGAACCTAGATCCTTAGTTGGGTGCCGAGACCCTCCCATCCCTTGTTCTCTAGAAACCCCTATCATCCATCCCCCCCCCCGGGATAGGCTATCATCTGATACATCCACTTTCTGTGTCTGTCCCACCCTCTCTTGAAGCCCTCCACTGTGGATCTCTGAACCAGCTCACCAGGCAGTGCATTCCAAGGGTCCACCACCCTCTCAGTGAAAAACCTCCTCCTCTTCTCACCCTTCCACCTTCCAACTTCAAACCATGCCTCTGGTGATACCTCCCTGCTTTAGTCTAAAGATCCCTCCATGTTTACCCTATTTATTCCCTTGAGGTACTTGAAGACCTCAGTCATGTCCCCCCTGTCTCTCCTTTCCTCCAATGAAAACAGGCAGAGCTCCTCAAGTCTGTCCTCATAAGTCAAATCCCCTAGCCCTCATATCATCTTTGTTGCCCTCCTCTGTACCCTCTCCAGAAGCTGTATGTCCCTCTTCAAATGTGGTCTCCAGTACCGTACACAGTACTCAAGGTGTGGTCTAACCAGTCCATTGTACAGCGGCAGAATCACTTCCTTGCTCCTAGAGGTGATCCCCCTTACGATGCATCCCAACATCCTGTTTGCCTTGCTAGCTGCTCTCCTGCACTGCTCAGAGTTATTCATACATGTATCCACCATGACCCCTAGGTCTTTTTCCCCTATTGAGGCCTCCAGCGCCTCCCCTCCCAGGGTGTACCTGTGTTTAGGGTTTCCCCGACCAAGATGCAACACCTTGCACTTGGTGATATTGAAATTTAATTTCCATGTGTGAGCCCAGCTTTCCAGGGTGTCTAGGTCTCTGCAGGCCACCCCTCCCTCTTCTCCTCAACTACTGCTCCCATCTTGGAGTCATCCACAAAGAGACCTGTTTCACACCCTATACCCTCCCTGATGTCCGATATGTATGCATTAAACAGGATCGGACCCAGGACTGAGCCCTGTGGTACCCCACTACCAACCTCTCTAGGGTTCGAGAGCTCCCCACAGACCACTGCTCTCTGAGTGCGTCCAGCTAGCCAGTTTTCAATCCATCTGACCATCAAAGGGCCTACTCCTAACCCCATCAGTTTCTCCACCAGACCATTGTGGGGGACAGATTCAAACGCCTTGCTGAAGTCCAAGAATAATACATCCACAGGCTTACCCCTGTCCAGTTCTGATGTTACCCATTCATAGAACTATCTAGGACAGTTAGACAGTTCCATGTCATACTCACAACTCATCAACCAGGTTGCCAAATCAGCCAACAGGAAACTAGGCCAACTGTATCGACACAGGTATTGCCTTGCTGAACATGCCTTAAAACTCACCATCAATAGCTCTGTTCTCTCAGTTATAGACTATGGCCTCGTAGTATAAAGTGCAACCTCCAACATGTCCCTAAAAAGAATTTCCACAACACTCAATAAAGCCTGCAGGCTAGCTCTGAGCACTCCATGCCTTACCCACATCTGCAACTTTTTATTGCTCACAGGTTGGCTAGACCTGGGACACAGAATTCGGTACCAACTCTGTCTCTTGGTCAAAAAGGCTACCCTTGGCCAGGTCCCTCCTGATGTGCAAACTTTGGTTAACCCAGCTGCTTCCACTAGGCTGACTAGAGGGACCCTATACAACCCTTACAAGATATCATTTTGCAGAACCACTCAAGGGCAATGATCCTTTGGATACCAAGCTCCTGCTGACTCAACTCCATCCCATTAGAGCTGCTAACTGAAACTAAGCTAGGACCCTTCAAAGCTAAACTTCATTTACACCTCGAAAGTCAAATGAAGTGTAGCTGCTCTAATTATACAATGGGATATGAAAATCCTGTAACCTCACTGGTTAAAACACATCACATGACCGTGGTATATCCTGCAATAACCCACAGCTGAGAAATTGCATTTATAAAAAACATATCTAAACACATTTAAAATTTATTTTACACATGGGTCCATTGTATAATCGCAATAAGACACTCCAGGCTGTGGGTTATTGGGGGATTTACCCACTTCTTATGTGGTTAAGTCAGTCGGCTACACCTCGTGACACACCACGCAAGGCATGGGTAAATCCCACAATAACCCACACCCTGTCGTGCCTTATTGCTTAATTATACCATGGACATAAGTGAACAGCCAATGAAATCATCAGACTGGCAGTTTACCACCGTTGTAAATCCTCTGATAACCAACGACTGTTGATGAGTATAATCTATAATATTTGCAGCACAGGAATAAATACAATAAAAATAAAAAACAAAGCAACCTCTTTAATATTTGTATTTTATTATAGTAAAACAAATGAACCTTGGTATAATCGCAATAAGCCACTCGGAAGATGTGGGTTATCGGGAATTTAACACGGCTGGCGAGGATTTACCCACTCGGCTGCACCTCGTAGGCAAACCACTCCAGCCGTAGTAAATCCCCTGATAACCCACACCCCCTCATAGCTTATTGCTTAAGTAATCCATATCAGGATAGTTGTACCTGGCCCAACCCTTACTGCACTTTATAGCCTAAGCCAAGGCACGGTCTGCACCTTGCACTAGTTCCCCACCTGCCCTTCCTACCACCTCCTCCCCTTGTCAACCTAAGGCCCGACCTACTTCTGAAATCCCTCCTAAAACCAACTTTTTTCTCTCCCCCGCACTCCCCAACTTAACATACCTTATCCTCTCTTCCCCATCTCCTACCTCCTCTGCCCCTTACCCCAATTCCTCCCCTTTCAACAAAGGTAATCAGGACACCTGGTTCCCTGCACTGAATCCACCTAACCCCCACCTTCGAACTCAGCCCCTCCTGCATACCGCAACTCCTCTTTCTATAACTCAAGTTACTGCCACTGCAGTAGCAGCAAGTACTTTTTTCTTCTTTCTTCCTTATAATCACGAAGGTGTAATTTTGTCCCTTTGTAATTCGTTAATGTTATCTGTTGTAGTCACTGCTGTTCATTACTGTTTGTTTCTTCAAGACGTGGAACCTGTGTAAATGAGCTCTTAGCTCAAAGGTCGAAATCCGAGAATGTAATAAATAAAATAAATAATGAATTTAATATGGAAACACAAAGACAAACATAGAACAAGAAAAACAAAACACAACAGACATTGCACACTTTGAACAAATATATTGCACACAATTCCACAGTATAGCAGCACCCTGTAAAACACATGTGATCCCAGTTCATTATTTAGTGATAATCAGGGCCACTGGAAAATTGTGAAAAAAGTTACCCAAAATTGCAGAGCTTTTCACAAAAATTGTGGGAGTTCTATTATAGACCTTGAGTGCTTCGTAATAAATATTTAAATGTTTTCTGCAGCATGTATTAGTCAGTATAAACTGCTAAATGAATACACTGCAACTTGAATATGTTTAAAACCTAAAGAAAAGTGTATGTTCCTAAAATGAATACTAAACTGATAAGCTACCGTAAGGGTTGCCTAGCTTCCAAAATTTAAAGCATCTGCCTCATACAGTGCTAAATAGATTCTATAAAGTTATGAATGTGTGAAGTAATACGAGTGGCTACACACATGGGTGGCCACACATTGGACCCAGTTTTTTTCTTTTGTATAGATATTATCGACCTAAGTGAAGATTCGGTTGTTTGGTTGGATCATAGCACCGTGGGGTTCACATTTAGGGCCCTTCCCAGATGGCTCTGCCCCTGTGGACACGGTCTGGTACCAGACCTTAAGAGGAGTCTCCTTAGTGGACTTGTTGGCAGTGCTAGACCTATCGGGTGTTGGGGCAGCTTATGAGATTGGGTTGGAGGAGGCAGTGGCAGCCTATAATAGGGCTGTTGGTGCAGCCTTTGACTCAATCGCACCTTTTCATGTCCAGCCCCGTCTACTTGTTGGAGACCTTCCAGGTATGATGAGGATTTCCAAAATTTAAATATTGGGGCGGAGGTTAGAGAAGAGCTGGAGGAGATTTGGCTTGGTGAAGGACAAATTGGCCCTGAAGTCACATTATGCTGACTATCGGGGGCAATCTCTCAAAAGAAGGTGAAATTTCTGTCTAGGGAGATTGCTGCAGTGAGAAACAGACCAGGTCAGCTCTTCCACACGGTGGATGGGCTTTTACATCCAGCCTATCTACATGGTGGGGGCAGCAGATTCTAGAACTAGGTACGAGGAGCTGGCTCTCTTTTTTGCCAACAAGGTGTCCTCTATCAGGGCTGAGATCTCTTCACGCGTCTCTCGAAAGTGCTGCAGGATCCAGCCTAAGTCATGCCAGAACACTCCTCCTGTCTGGGATAAGTTTGAACTGGTTGCGGTTGGGGAAGTGGTGGAGATAATCTCAAAGCTGCGACCCACACAGTATGATCTGGACCCAGGTCCCACCCTCCTTTTGGTTGGGTGTTTGGACCGGATTGGATCTGTAGTTGCTGAGGTCATCTGGAGTTCATTGAGGAGTGGGATCTTCCCATTGGCACTGAAAGAGGCCTTAGTTAGACCCCATTTGAAAAATTCCTCTCTGGACCCAGACTGCCTCAGCAACTACAGACTGGTCTCAAATCTCCCATTTTTAAGGAAGGTTATGGAAAAGGTGGTGGCCATGCAGCTTGAGAGACATCTTGCCACTTCCTCTGCCTATGAGCCTTTCTAGTCTGGGTTTCATGTGGGGCATAGTACGGACACTGCCCTTGTGAGGGTGTTAAATGATCTCCTGATGGTGAGGAACAGGAGGAACTGTACCATCTTGCTCCTCCTGGACCTCTCTGCAGCATTTGACACCATGGACCATGAGCTGCTACTTGACCACCTATGGCTTTGGTGTGGCCTGTCCGGTAATGTCATCAACTGATTTAGGTTATACCTGACACACAAAGTGCAAAGGGGGACAATGGGAACTGACTCATCTAACTCGAAGCCTCTGTGCTGTCGTGTTCCACAGGGTTTGGTCTTGTTACCCTTATTGTTCACGGTGTACATGCTGCCATTGGGGGACATTATCAGGTGTACGGACTGGGTTTTCACTGCTATGCAGATGATAACCAGCTGTACTTGTCCTGTGCGCTCAATGCCCAGGTGTCACACTCCATATTTAACAGCTGCCTCGAGGAAATCCAGTCATTAGTGACTCACTATTAGCTTAAGCTTAACCCTGACAAGACTGAGGTACTGGTTGTGAATCCAGGTCATCAGGACGGAGGGGGGTGGAGGGTTACCTCTGACCTAGTGTTGGGGGATGTACCCCTTACACCCTCTAGACAGGTAAAGAAGGCATGATCCTGGATGACAGCCTGATACTTGATGCTCAGGCATTGGCAGTGGTTTGAAGTGGGTTTTATCATCTCAGGAATATCACCCAAATTCGAGCCCTGATCCGGCCTGAGGACCTGACCATGCTGTTGCATGCTTTCATCACTTCCAGGCAGGATTACTGTAATGCCCTGTACCTTGGGTTATCTGGAGGCAACCTCCACAGGCTGCAGCAGGTGCAGAATGTGGCAGCAAGATTGTCGATGAGGATGAAAAGATGTGAGCATATCACCCTGGTCCTCCGTGGACTGCACTGGCTGCCAGTTCAGTGGAGGATTGTGTTCAAGATAGGCCTGTTGACCCATAAGACTCTGCAGGAAAGCGGTCTCATCTAGCTGCAAGATCTCCTTGTCCCCTTCCATCTGGCCTGGGCCCTCCATTCCACCGGGGAAGGTCTCCTGGGAGTTCCTAGGGTTAGGCTGCAGCATTCTGGAGACAGAGCATTCTCGGTGGCTACACCTACCCAGTGGAACTCCTTGCCTGGTTATATAACAGAGGCTCCCTTGGTGGAAGCCTTTAAAAAGGGCCTTAAAACATATTTGTTCCAGCAAGTGTTTTATTGATTATATTTTAAAATTGTTATCTGGTTTTATGGGATAGAGAGATACTGTAATTGTTTGCTCCCAGTAGTATCTTTTCATAAGCATATTTGTGTATGGTTTTTAACGTATGGTTTATTGCATAGCGCCCAGAGTCTCTGGAGATGGGCACTTTAGAAATAGATCCTGGATGACGGCTTGACACTTGATGCTCAGGTGTTGGCTGTGGTTAGAAGTGGGTTTCATCATCTCAGGAATACAGTATCACCCAAATTATAGCCCTTGTCCTGCCTGAGGACCTAACCATGCTGGTGCATGCTTTTGACACTTCCAGGCTGGACTACTGTAATAACCTGTACCTTGGGATATCTGGAGGCAACATCCTCAGGCTACAGCCAATGGGAAGCTGGTTCATTCCACTTGGGTGTCATATACATGAGGCACACTGATGAAGTCCTGGTAGGACACAACACATGTCTGTGTCTTCTGTTGGCACCCTTTGCAGACTGTGTGAGAGGCCTTTCTGCACCGTGCATTCCTTCTTAAAGTTGAACCAGCATAATATTTTGTGATTATTTGCATATACAGCCCATGATGCTTTGCATTATGGGGTTATGTGTGATTTTATGTTGCTTTAGAAATAAAATATCTATCTATCTAAAGTGAGCCACAGCAAATCAATATTAGATAAATCCAGAAGAAATCAATGTTTCTGTATGTAGAATTATGAAGCCTAATTCAACAGCTGTTTACAGCGCTCTGCCAGCTAGTCACCCACTTTGGTACAAGAAAACATAAGCAGAGTGGTGAATAATTAAGTTTTCATAAAATGTTCTTAAAGTGTTTAATGTTCATAATTTGCCTTGTAGGTATTGTAGACTATTTTTGAAATCACACATTTTAAACATGAAATCTGGGGGTTATAGGGGCTGGCAGTATAGCCTAGAGGTTAGAGTAACAAACTAGGAATGAGCTGAAAACATCTAGCAGACCTCGGATTGAGTCCCACAACCTCCACTTGCGTACTGTGTGACCATGAGCTGGTCACTTAACCTCCTCAGTGCTCCTGGGTCACCCCCCAAAACAGGTACTTGTGCCTAGTGGGCCTTAGCTGGTTACCAAAAAATATAAACAAATTCCAATATATTTTTACTGCATCATACTGTAGTCAGGGTACCCTGTAATTTACCTTTGTTTTACTCTGGCTGAAATGATTTTGTTTAGTTAAATATAAATGTTCAGATACATTTTATGTGTTTTATAAGCTTGTCGCTAGACTTTAGTCAGGATTTTATTAGTCTTTGCATGTGAGCATCTAGGTATTAGATAATTAAGAGCAAGATCACTGTTAGCAACTAGCTTATTCAAGTTTAAAATCAGCAGGGCCATCCAAAACTCCTCAGCTGTTTGAATCAAAACTAGTCTGAATGAAAGTATTCTCACAAGGAAAAACTTGCCCTACCACTTGCAAAAGTTTCATACTGTAGTTAGCACCCCATTTAGGTGAATGGAATAATTTGCACATTTTCTCCCATCTTTTGTTTCAGTCTCTTTGACAACAAACAGTTTTCTGATAGACTGTTTCAACCCAAAATAAATGTTAAGACCCAGATATTCAAACTGCGCTCAAAACGAGCGCAACAGCAGGAGCAAGCACAAACCAGTTGCGCAAATGCACAACAGGTGCGATATTCAAACATGGAGCAGAGCAAATTGCGCAAGCAACCAACGTCTGAATATTGCACAGACTGCGCCATCGCGCAACCAGGAAGGAGAAGCTGAGCCAAAATGTTGCGCTATGGCGCAACAGGAGCAAGCCAAGACTGCCATAGCGCAAGCAGAGCCCCCTCCAGAGCAATGGAACTGCACATCCAGGGAGGCAGGCTGGGGACCACCACCAGCCATGCCACACATGGGCACAGGAACACACTGCAGAACCCACACACACCTGCACACCCAAGCACAGCATCACTGGGGTGGGACGGATGATCTACTTGCCCATGGGGACAAGCCAACAAAGCATAGCAGAGCCATGACACCCCAGCACAACCACTGGCAGGCGGAGAGTGCCACACACAGGGGGTTGACAACCACAGTGCACATCAGCCCCCGTACGCACAGCACACCCTGCACTGTGACCCCAAGACACCACCTATGTGCAGTGACTGGCACTGCAGGAAACCATGCATCCCCCCAGCACACGTCAACCTCGTGCAGCACAGAAGCCTTCAAGCCAGACACATCCTGTGCACCCAGCAGTGGGTGGCAGCAGATGGCAAGACCAACAGAAAGCCACTGCCATGCTGGAGATACCTCCCCATGCACACACACGCACACACACGCACACACACCCAGGACCAGACCACCCCAGATGGCATGTACACACCTGCAACTGAGCACCCATAGCCAGCTGCAAATCAGAGACCAACACAGTATTCATATATCAAAATAGAAATGTATATTGAACATATTAAATAACAACAACAATAGAAACTATTTACAAGGGGGACGGGTACAAGGAAGGGGTGTTCAAGGGAAGGATTAAAAACTTGGAGAGGAAGGCAGGGTGGTAGGGATGGGAGAAGTGGGAAGGAAGAAACTCATTGGCCAGCGGACCCGTCCTCCGCCTGCTGTCGGCCAGTTCCATGCCGCCTCCTCCGCAGGCCATGGCGGTGTATAGACCTCAGGATGGCCTGGTCATCACTAACCATCTGTCTGAGGGCCGGACATCCCTGGATATGCGCTGGAGTACCTCGAGACCTAGGAAATGGAACACAGTCAATGGCTGTGACTGACCACAACCCTGAACACCACCCAACCTGCAAGCTATATAGCCCAATGTCCGCACCTGTGATGGCATACACCCACCCATAGTGAACATGCACATGGCCATCACAAACAGGCAGCACCAGCTATCGCACCACTGCCCACACACCCCACGTCCATCACAGTACAAACAAGGCTGGCAAGTGACGTGGCAATGTGGTACGATGCCAGTTACACAGCTATGTGCCCAGTGCATGCATGGGCCACCAGTGACGCATATACAGACGTGCTGTGATACTGCACAGTGATGCATGTCACCTGTGTCGTGCATACAGACATAGATACATAGACAGTGTCGGCAGATAAGGGCCTATGGCCAACCCAGTCTGTGCATTTGAGCTGTAAGTTCACTTTGTTTACTTAGGAGTCTGTTGCCCTTACCCTAACCTCCAGAATTCCGTTTGTCTATCCTGCATTCTCAAATCCCATGATTGTTTCAGCCCCACCACTTCCTCTGGCAGGGTGTTCCACTTGTCCACCACCCATTCTGTGAAGACAGTCCTTCTCATGTGTCCTCTGAATTGTCCACCCTCCAACAGCATCCCATTGCCTGTAGTCCTGGAACATCTTTTCAACTCAAAATAGTGTTTCTCTGCACCCTGTTCCACCCTGTAAGATACTTGTATGTCTCTATCATATCCCTCTCCTCCTCCCCTCCAGGAGTACATGTTCAGTTCCTTCAACCTGTCTCCATAGGACTTGTGATGCAAGCCATGCACCATCTTTGGTGCCCTCCTCTGAACCTTCTCTGTCCACTGTACATCCTTACGTAGGGATGGTCTCCGGAAATGTACACTGTATTCCAGGTGGGGCCTCACTAGTGTCCTGTATAGTGGAATTATGACCTCCCCTTTCCTGCATGGTTGTATTGTGCAGGGCTACTGGTCTCCCCCCCCAGCATGCAATAGCATCGATGAAGTCATGATACTCACACTGCTCAAGCAGCTCTGTCTGCCGCCGTTGCTGCCGCTGTTGCTCTGCTGCTGCTGCTGCTGTAGGGGTGCCACCCCTGCTGGCACCGGGTCCCTGGCCTGCCCCTCATCAGCTGGTGCTCACCTCCTCAGATCCTGGCCTGTGGGAGACATATGTTGAGACAAACATCAGTGTGACTCAAAAGCAGAGTGCCCCCCTGCCCCAGTGAGAGTGCCCGCCCACACAGCCATAACCATCCATTGCACAGCTGTACACACTGACACAGCCAACCGTGTCTGAGCCGTCACCTATGCACAGCCACACAAGCACACACACACCCCTACAGAGAATATAGGTGCATAGATGGTACACTCACCTGGCCTAGGCACCACGCCCCCGCCTGGCACGTTCCCGCAGCCTGGCCAACATGTCCGGCTTCCTCCGGCAGAGGTCACTGTACCAGTGCCGGCACTGCTCAGCAGACCGGCCCCGTCCAGTGACCTCCACCAGGTCAGTGGCCACTTGCTGCCACACTTGCGTCCTCGCCATGGTGAGGGGGGCCTCACCATAGAGTGCCTCACAGTGGGGCTCCACCAGGGCCACCAGGTTGGCCACCTCCAGTGGGCTCCAACTCACTGCCCTCCTCCCAGACATCTCAGCCAGTTTACAGCAGGCAATATGGCACTCTGCTGCACTGTAACCCCACGTGGAGACATTGTGCAATAGACCACCACAGGCTCCAATCGCGCTGTTCGAACAGTGCCGTCACTTCACATAGCGCTGTCACCAGACAGCGCAATAGGGACGGACACATGGCATGCGAACAGCGCCAGGGAAACAAGGGCATACACAAAGGTCACGGCAATGACGCAGGGCTACGCACAGTGCCATCGGACGTATGGGCATCCTGCGCGACTGCCAAGCTGCGTACCAGTGCCACAGTGGACTATGCGCAGTAGTGCCACAGCACCATATAGTGCCCAGTGCTGTGAGCACCACTGGCACAATGGTGGCCATGGCCTGGAATTGCCTATCGCTCAAGCAGGTCTGCAGCACGATAGGCGCGTACGTAAGCTGTCTGGGCATGCGCCAATGTAGTGTAGCATGCAGGCACAAATCTGCGCCATTGGCTCAGCCGGCCCTTCCGTATTGCGCAAAGCACAAATTCGCGATATTCAGCCGACATATGCAAATCATTCGATCAGCCATTCAAAGGCGCAGTGGCGCGATTAGCATGTCATTAAAGTTGCGCCACTCCTCATTTGCATGTGTTGCTCTATAAAAATGCGACAGTGGGTTGTGCTGGCCAGATTTGGTTACTGCAGGTGAGAGGTGAGTTACATGCTGTGTGATGCTCAGGACAATGCTCATGGGCAGGGTGCGGAGAATGATAAAGGCTGAGGGGCTGAGAATCAAAGGGCACTTAGAAAGGGACAAAGGGCACTTTTCTATTAGTATCTGCCATATGGAGAAGAAACATGGGGACTTCTGCCCCGAGCGACACCTATGCTCATGGGGAAATGCTGTAGACTGCACAGTGACAGGTGTCCACTTCCACCCACACAGATCACCATGACTGACCAGAACCAAGGTGAGGTGAGGACAGCAGGCGTGGGAGGCCGAACTACAGCGGCAGAGGCGAGGCCCTCTTCCAGGCCTACCTGGAGGATGAGCCACTATTGAGTGGATGGAGGGGCACCCTCAGGAACGTGCAGCTGCATGGGAGGGGTAGCTCGGGCCGTCAACCTGCAAGGAAGCCACCAGCGCTCCGTGCAGGAATGCAAGAAGAAAATGGGGACTGACCGCAGGAGGCTGAAGGAAAAGGTGGCGGCCTTCAGGCGGCGCGATGCTGGCACTGGTGGGGCCTGCCAGTGGTGTTGCAGCTGACCCCAACGGAGGAGACACTGGTCGCGGCCATGCAGCCGAGTGCCATTGCGGGCGTACCAGGCGGAGGATTCCAGACAGGTGGAAGCCCATCACTGCACGGTATGATATGGTGGTGGTGTTGGGGGGGGTGGTTGTTCACATGCACTCACATGTACTCTCTTTCTGTTATAGATCCTGTTCGTCTTCAGGAGACGGTGGTGGTGGTGGGTCCAGACAGTGATGCAGACCTTCTGGATGTGGAGGAGGGACCATCCACCTCCGCCACCAGCCAGCAGACACTGCAGCAGCATGCACGCTGGGCCAACAACTCTGGTGTCAGTGATACGGGTGCGGGGGGTGCACAGCCTGTGTCTCAGCAGTCTGGCATGCAGGTGTGCCAGCATGCTGTGCCTATGGCAGTGGCATGTACCTGCACCATTGATGATAGCAGGCCTGCAATGGGCAGTGATAGGTGTGTGTCCCATGACGGACACATGGCAGGCCAGCACATGCCCCTGGGCCTTCCTGGTTCACACCTGTGTACCAGCATGCTGGCACAGTCCCAGGCTGTGCCTGTCAGCACCGGTGGGGCAGCACCAGTGGCTGTGCAGGTGTCCAGCACTGTTGCCAGCACGGAGGTGGAACAGGTGGACCTGGGGGCTCAGCAGTTGGAGGGGCGGCAGCAGCAGTCGCACACCAGGTCAGGGGGTACAGTGTCAAGCAGTGGCACATGTCCACCGCCCTTTGATCTGCCCATACCTGGTCCTGGCGAACAGCACCCACCCTCAAGGGGTGCTGTGCACCGACCGCCTACACCTGGGGTCACGATGCCATTGGGGCACAGTACCCATTGGACGTGCACACCCACCTGCTGCAGGAATCAGTACAGCTGCGGGGTGGGTTGCAAGGTCCGTGGAGGCACTGTCTGTGTCTGTGGAGTGGCACAGCAGGGAGTGTGCTTGGGACCGAGCCGAGCTGGTCCTTATGCGGATGGATGTGACCGCCGCCATTGACAGGCTGACCCAGGCAGTGGTCTCTGTCATGGACGCATTGGGCACACTGTCAGGTGCCCCTGTACCGCACACCCCACACAGTGCGCTCTCCACTCCCCGTTCCCGGCGTCATGCGACACCAGGCCTGTCGACACCGGGTTCTGCTGTGGGCATCCCGAGCACCCCTGGTGCACGTTTGTTCAGCATGATGCAGACCCCTGTGCAGGCAAGGTCACGTTCGCGCAGTGGGACCCCTGGTGGTGCAACAGCTCCACCCCATGTGGCCCCTGCTCAGCCTGCCAGTGCTGCTGGGCCACGGCGGGGCCGCCCACACATCCGTGGTGGCCGTGGGACAGTGCTACATGACTGAGCTGTCTCCCAGTGCGGCCCTGTCTGGTGCTGCCCTGTGTGCAATGTGTGTCATGGTGTGCAGTGCACTGCTGGGTGCTCTGCTCACCACGCTGACACACGGACCACCTGCACACTCTCCCAACTGCTGTCCACAGGTGCGTGTGCATGATGATGCCTGCATTGCACTGTACACAAAGGTGCAAGGGTGCCCAGGTCCTGACACAGGTACTTGGATGGTACAGGTGGTGGGGGTGATCGGTGGTGCTGTGTGTTGGCAATGTCATTTCCGCAGTGCTGTGCTTCTGCCCATGTACGCTGCCTGGTGTGTGTGTGTGTCCATATGAGTGCTCACCCCTTCCTGATGGTGTGTTGGTATGCCTGGAACCTTCAACTCCCCTGACCTTCATGCGGTGTGTTCCCCTGTGTCTGTGGTTTGCGCATGGACAGTGTTGCTTGCATGTCCCTTGACTTACCTGTGTTGGGCGTAGTGCTCTTCTACAATGGTGTCCCGGTGCAGCTGGGCCTGCGGGTCAGTCGAGGTCCTTCATCCTGAGGGGCTGCTCATCACCAACATCACAGGCGCCACTGGTGTCCCCCAGCTGTCCCCTCTTCGACCTGTATGGCTATCCCATGGTCTTTGGCCATGTTGTGCAGGATGCAACAGGCCAGGAATATCCCACAGGCCTTTTGGGGGCTGTACTGTAGGGCACTGCCGGAGGTGTCTAGGCATCGGAAGCATGCCTTGAGCATCCCAAACACCCGCTCTATGATGTCACGTGTTGCGGCATGTGCCTCATTGAAGCATAGCTGTGCTGGGGTCGTGGGGCACTGGTACGGTGTGAGCAGCCAGGGACAGAGTGGGTATCCGCAGTCACCTGTGTGGAGATAGTGGAAAGCAGTGTCATGTCAGGTCCATACTGGCCATATCCTTGTGTGCCACTACCATGGCACCTGTGTCATTCCCACCCTTGCCCAGAGTTTGCATTCCATACATGTGTACTCACCCACTAGATGACCCTTGGGGATGTCCCCACTCTCGAATCGATGGCACAGTGCAGACTGGTGCCATATGAAGGCATCATGTGCTCCACCAGGGTGTGTGGTACAGACATTGATAATGCGCCCAGTGGCATCACACCACCTGGCAGTTGACACTGGAAAACCCTTTCGGTTCCGATATGCCTGGCCGGCGGGGCCAGGTGGCGTGCGAATCACCACATGGGTGCAGTCTATGGTCCCTAGCACACCAGGCATATGTGCTACCCTGTGGAACTCCTGCATGTTTGCTGTATGCTCTGCCGCGGTGCTGGAGAAATGGATGTACTCCGCAGCATGAGGCAGCAGTGCGCTGAGGAATTGGGTGAGGATGCATGACGTGGCCGACTGTGTAATGCCTGTGGTGTCCCTTGTCGGCCTCTGGAAGGTGCCCGTGTCGAGCAGGAACATGCGGGCTGTCACCTTGGTCTCCACAGACAGAGCGTGACTCCGTCGTGAGGGTGCCTGCATCACATCACTGCACAGCTCACAGAGCCGTCTCAGTATTGCCCTGTTCAGGCGGTACCGGCCCACGATCTCGACATCTGTGTACAGCTCGAAGCTGATGCGGGCACGATACCGCCTGTCAGGGGCATACCACACGGGCCCTCCGCTGCCACGGCCCCTGCAGCATGGTGTCTCTCACCCTCTCCTATTACAGCTTCCATGTGGAAGCTGGCACTGTCCATCTCCCTGGCTTCTGCCCCCAGCTGCTGTTCCTGTGTTACCCCGCTGCCCCCACTGCTGCTTCCACTGCACCAGGCACCCCCGCTGGCCTCTCTGTCCTCCTGGACCTACTCCCTGTCTGCCCTTCCAGCTTCTGTCTCTCTCTCTCTGTCTCTGTCTCTCTCCCCAGTTTGCGGCCTGCTAGGGTTCTTGCGCCGCTTCCTTGACATTTTTATTTTGTCAATTCCGCTACTCACGCCTTCCGGCTGAGCCACTCTTGCGCATTGCGTAAGTGTTCGGAATATCGCATGCGCACTTTATGCATGGACCCGCCCCCTGCGGTTGCGCATGCCTTCATTTCCATTGCGCTGTTGCTCAGCATGTTTTCGGTGGCGCAACTGGCCCCTTCTGAATATCGCAGAATGGCGCATTTTTGGAGTTGCGCACGCGCAACCCTGTTGCGCATGACACAACCCTTTTGAATATCTGGGCCTAAGTGTTTAAGTGTACTGATGCTTGGCCAGTGGATTTTGAAACTAAGCAAGACAAGGATTAAAAAGAAAGTAGTGTCACATGAAAACCCTTGCCCTACCTTGCACTGCATTGTTTCAGCCAGACCCAAGTCTGCATGCAAAAGGAAAAGGGAACCTTGTTTAACCAGGAGTAGCACACTAAGCTGAGGCTTGTTTCCAGATGTGACCTGGGAGCACAAGGAAGTTAAGTGACTTGCTCAGGATCACACAAGTATGCACCTAGGTGGCTGTAGGATCCAAACCCAGGTCTCCAAATCTGCAGTTCAGAGCCTTAACCCACTGTGCTATACTGCCTCCTAAAATTGTCAATATATTTATTTATTTATTTATTTAAGAGATTTACCAGGAAGGCATACTGAGCAGAGTACCGCTCGATTCCAGATGCGCCCGGGGGGGGGGGATTACAAAGGTACAGTAATACAGAAGAAGAAAAAAACATACATAAATATGTTTGGTACAAAACAATGGATGAGACAGTCGTAATGCAATATTGAAGGTACATTTTCATTAACATTTCAATAACATTTGTTGCTGACAGCATCTCAAATACCGAAAATGGAGAACCAGACTGGTGTTTAACAGCTGGTAGTTAGGAATTCTGAGGGGTTCAATGAGGGGAGATACAGGAGCAGTTGGTAGAGAAGTGCATTTTAAGAAGGGCATTCCGGTGTGGGGTACTTGTGGCATGTCTAATATCGGCTGATGGAGTTCCATAATTTGGGCAACCTGAAGCTGAAGGCAGCCTGGCCTGCCCGGGTGGATCTGTGTGGAATGTGCAGGAGCCTAGAGTCTATGTTCCTGAGTGCGTAGGCCAGTGGGGGAAGGGCAGTTAGGGAGGACGACAGGTAGGAGGGGAGTATCTGCAACCAGAACTTAGCAGTGGTTCTGGCACAGTGTAGCAATCACTGGTTATGTAGAGAAGGGAGGTCCAAGAACAGGTAGAGGTCACAGTGATGAGTATTAGGAGGGCAGTCCAAGGAGAACCGGCAGAAGGAGTTGAAGAGGGGATCAAGCCTAGCTAAGGAAGTTTGGGGGGCAGCTCAATAGACAATATCACCGTAGTCCATGATCGGGAGGATCATTTTTTAGACTATTGCTTGTCTGGTTGGTAGAGGTATGCAATTTTTGTTCCGGAAGAGAGCTCCCAGCATGGGATACAGTTTTTTGTGTAGAGCATCTATATGCGCAGAAAAGCCAAGGTACTGATCTAACCAGACACCAAGATATCTATATGAAGTGCAGGCCTCTAGTGGGGAGCAATCCAGAGTGTAGAACGTGGGGAGGGGGGCAGTAAGGTGGGTTAGTTTGGCCCGAGAGCTGATGGTGAGGGAGACTGTTTTTTTTGAGTTTAAGAATAGTGGACTAGAGAGGAACCAACGTTGGATGGAGTCGAAGTCCTTCTGTAGACAGGCTGTCACTGCATTAGTGGATGGGCCAGAGGCAAACAGCACCGTATCGTCTGCCTACATATGGATAGCAGAACATGGGCAGGCAGCAGGCAGGTCATTGAGAAAGATAGAGAACAGCAGAAGGCAGAGTACAGACCCTTGGGGGACTCTACTGGTGACAGGGAGTGAGGTGGAATTAACTGAGCCAATACGGACTGACTGGGACCTATCTGTTAGATATGAATAGAACCAGTTAATTGCGTTCACAGAGAGTCCAGCTTGGGCGAGTTTAGCCAGCAGCAGGGGATGAGAGACCATGTCAACGGCTTTAGCCAGGTCAATAAATATGGCTGCTGTTATTTCCCCTTTCTCCATTCCCGTAAGGATGGAGTTAGTGAGGCGAAGAAGAGAGGAGGTGGTGGTGGAGTGTTTTTTTCTGAAGATGGCCTGGTAGGGGGTGAAAAATGATATGGTATCTAGATAGTGTTGGAGCTGGGATAGTACAAGGCGCTCTTGAATTTTGGCTAGGATGGGAAGCAGTGATATGGGATGGTAGTTGGATGGGGAGGAAAGGTCCCCTCCTTTAGCCAGGGGGATGACTGTGGCTTGTTTCCATATTGTGGGGACTGCCCTGAGTCTAAAAGACAGGTTATAGAGCAAGGTTAGAGGGTGGACTATGGCAGGTGCTGAGAGCAGGAGCATTTTGCTTAAGAGTATTTTTATTAAAAATGTTAATATTTTTTTAACAGTTCAATGTAAAAACTCAAAAATTGCAAGAAATTGCAGAAAATGTCAGATTTTGTGGAGAATGGTGAAAATTGTGGATTCCGCAAAAAAGACTGCAGGTGCAATTTTCAAGTGTCCCTGTTGATAATTCGGCCCCTGTGCTGGTGTGTCCCACCACCAAAAGCAACACAGTGACTTCACTCATTATTTCTATATGTGTCCCAACCACCTCAGTAGTGGGGAAGATCATGGAAGCACTACTGAAGGAGAGATTGGTGGAACATCTGGTTGCCAACAGACTACAGGACCCAAGGCACCATGGTTTCACCAGTGGGAGGTCATGTCAGACCAACCTCGTTGAATTTTTTAACTGGGTGACAAGGGAGGTGGATGAGGGGAGGGCAGTGGACACGGGTTATCTGGACTTCAGCAAGGCCTTTGACACTGTGCCACACAGAAAGCTATTAAACAAACAAGGGAATATGGGAGAGGGCAGGACAATAGTGTGGTAGGTAGCTGACTGGCTGGGTGGCAGGACACAAAGGGTGGTGGTAAATGACTGTCACTCCACAGAGGGAAGAGTGACCAGTTGGGTACCACAGGGATCAGTGTTGGTACTGGTTCTATTCAACGTTTTCATCAGTGACATTGCACAGGACCTAGAAGGCAGACTTTCTGTGTTCACAGATGACACAAAGCTTTGTAACAGAGTGGACATGTCAGAGAGTGTAGACAGAATGAGGAGGGACCTACAGAAACCTGAAGAATGGTCAGGGGTTTGGTAGTTGAAATTCAATGCAAAGAACTGCAAAGAAGTGCAAGATAATGCATATGGGGCACAAAAACCCTGGAACAACATACAAGTTGGGGGTGAGGATATAGCATGCACCAAGCAGGAAAGGGATTTTGGGTCATCTTCGCTGATGATCTCAAGATAAGGAAACAGTGCTACAAGGAAGCAGGTAAAGCAAATAGGATGCAGGGATGCATAGACAGGGGCATCACCAGTGGAAAAGGGAGGTCATAATTCCACTATACAAGACACTAGTGAGGACCCACCTGGAGTGCAGTGTACAGGTCTGGATATCTTACCTACGTAAGGATATAGACAGTGTAGAGAAGGTTCAGAGGAGGACAACAAAGATGGTACATGGATTGCATCACAAGTCCTATGAGGACAGGTTGAAGGACTTGAATATGTACTCCCTGGAGGAGATGATGGAGAGAGGGAATATGATAGAGACATACAATATCTTACAGGGAGGAACAGAGTGCAGGAATACAGGGATTTATTTAACTCCAAAAATTGATTAGCGTTTTGCTCATAAAAGTGCTAAAACATTGTGAAAATGCATAGCACTTGCCTCACTGTGTTTAACAAACATAACACTTCTAGAAAACCCATATAAATACTTTCTGTACAGTTAGCATTGCCCCAAGGAAAAAACTGCTAATCAATTATTTAAAACCCTGGAATACACTATTTTTCAGTGAAAAAGATGTTCCAGGACTAGAGGGCATGGGATGAAGTTGGAGGGAGTGAGGGAGGGTGATTCAGATAGGAAACTTGTGGAAGAATTTCTTCACAGAATGGGTGGTGGACAAGTGGAACACCCTGCCAGATGAAACAGTGGTGGCTGTAACAATCATGGGATTTAAGAATGCATAGGACAGACAGAAAGGAATTCAGGAGGTCAGGGGTTAGAGGCAACAGACTTCTTAGAAAACATAAAGTGAACTTACAAGCTCAAATGGGCAGACTGGGTGGGCCATAGGCCCTTATCTGCCGACATTGTCTATGTATCTATGCATGATACATTAGGCAAACATGCTGCTAAACAGACGGGGTGGTGGAAGTTGGCACATAAGCACACCAACACTGTGTGCAACCCCATTTGCGTTTATCATGCATTTAGGCAATTGCTAAGAGAGAGAAAAGAATGTCTGCTGGGGAAAGCCAGAATCATCGTTGCTGGGTCCTGTGTGGTTGGCATCAGGACTGCATGGTTGGGATAGCTGAAATACACAAATGCAGGGAGTTTATACATAGGGGTACATCAATGGTGGTTGTAGTAGTGGTTACCAATCCCATTCGGTCAGGAGCTACAGCACTGTGCACTCATGATCCAAGCAAAAACATTCCATGAACTCATTGTGCTTGATGCATTGCTACTCCATTTCAATGATAAACTCCATCCACTGACTCTCCATATTGAAATATTTTGTGGCGGACTGGGCCATAAACTTAAAGCATTCCAACATTCATGAAAACAACAGAATCAGCACAGTGTTTGCAATTGTGGTGCATGCCAAGTGTGGGCTGGGTAGCTTGTCTCTGGGGCACCAGTACATTTACTCAACATCCATGGCCAATGTTGCTATGCAGTGACCATCACCAGGATCAGGGCTTGCTGGATTTTGGTTTCTTCAGTGTCTTATTAACCCCTCAACTTGCCATCATTGTGATCATCTTCAGTGGCCCAACTGAGGCCACAAGAAGTATCCATCACCACTGCTGGTATGGTAACAGTGCAGATTCCTAGAAACCTAGAAACATAGAATTTGACGGCAGATAAGGACCACATGGCCCACCCAGTCTGCCCATTTCCCTACCTAATGGATAAGCTGCAGATCCTAGTTAACCAGCAGCCTACTTCTTCCTACCCCACCCCCTAGAATTGCCTTATGACTGTCCCATGCATGCTTGAATTCCACCACTGTTTTTGACTCCACAACCTCCTCCGGAAGGCCGTTCTATGCATCCACAACCCTCTCTGTGAAAAAATACTTCCTTAAATTACCTCTGAGCCTCCCTCCTCTATCTTCAAATTGTGCCCCCTTGTTCTTGCACACCTCTTTTTTTGAAAGATGCTACCCTCTTGGACTTTGTTGATTCCCTTGAGGTACTTGAAAGTTTCTATCATGTCCCCCCTCTCCCTCCTTTCCTTGAGGCTATACATATTAAGCTCTTTAAGTCTCTCTTCATATGTCTTCAAGTGCAGACCCTGCACCATTTTAGTTGCCCTCTTCTGGACAGCTTCCATCCTGTCTATGTCTTTGCTGAGATTGGGTCTCCAGAACCGCACGCAGTACTCCAGATGGGGTCTCACCAGCTGTCTGTACAGAGGGATAATAACTTCCTGTTTTCTACTGGTGATGCCTCTCCCTATGCATCCCATTATCCCCCCAGTCCTTCTTGCTGCCCTCTCACATTGCTTGCCCACCTTTAGGTCATCTGATATGACTACCCCCAGGTCCCTTTCCATTTTGTTGTTGTTAGTATCTCACCCCTCATTGTGTACTCTTTCCTGGGTTTTGTTTCCCAGGTGCATGCTGCACTTCTTAGCACTGAATCTAAGCTGCCATACATTTGACCATTCCTCTAACCTTGCCAAGTCCCTACTCATCCTTTCCACCCACCTTGTGCATCAACTCTGTTGCAGATCTTTGTGTCATCTGCAAAGAGACATACTTTTCCTTCCAGTCCCTCTGTAATGTCACTTATAAAGACATTGAAGAGGAGCGGTCCTAATCTTGAACCCTGCGGTACCCCACTAGTGCCCACTTTCTTCAGAGTGGACTCCATTTACTATTACTGTCTGTGTCCTATTCTCCAGCCAATTCTTTACCCAGGCTGTCATCTTGGGACCCACTCCCAGGCTGGCTAACTTGTATATTAATGTTTTGTGAGGGACTGTGTCAAATGCCTTGATAAAGTCCAGAAAGGCCATGTCCACAGCCCATCCCTGATCTACTACTTTGGTCACCCAGTCAAAGAAATCTATCCGATTTGTCTGGCATGACCTTCCTGCTGTGAATCCATGCTGCCTTGGGTCCTGTGCCCCTCTGGCCTCTAGATACTCGACAATTCTTTCCTTCAGAAGTGATTCCATCATTTTCCCTACCACTGAGGTTAAACTAATAGATCTGCAGTTTCCTGCTTCTGCCTTGGCATTGATGGGACAGGGTCGGGGAGGGTCACTACGATGCAGGGGGAGATGGCAGTCACAGAGTACTGTCTGATAGCTGCACACTCAAGCAGACTCTACAGACCATATGCACTGTATCTGCTGGTACATTTTGTATGCTCATATGTTTGATACTGGGAATTTGGCATTCCCCCACCCCAAGATGCCACTCTGCAGTCTCTGAATGATTATTCTTGGGTGCTTTCCTTGCAAGATAAAACCCAGAAATGGCACTGTGCAGTTGTTTGACATCTGCTTCACTGAGTAACGTAAGCATTGGACTTGGAGTTGAGTCCTTTGCCACAGAGTTACAATACTGGCAATGCCCTCCACCACTGTGACTTGATTAAAACATGTAGTGCCCCTTCACAAATACGGTCCCAAGGATGATCCTGGGAATTACAGACCAGTCAGTCTGACCTCCATTGTGGGCAAGCTAAAGGAGACCATACTAATGGTCAGATGGGTGGAAAACTGGCTGAGGGACAGAACCCAGAGGGTGGTGGGGGGGGGGGGAGAGTATCTGGCACCAGAGAGGTAACCAGTGGGGTCCCACAGGGCTCTGTTCTGGGGCTGGTGTTGTTCACTGTCTTCATCAATGACACTGGGGATGGCATTAAAGGCCAAATGTGCCTATTCGCAGATGACACAGCTGAAGGGATAAGGGACCTACTCTGTAAAAGCTGGGGAGGTGGTCCAGGATCTGATAGCTTGGCTTCAATGCCAAAAAAGGCAAAGTTATGCATATTGGAGCCAAGAATCTCAGGACAGAGTACTACCTGGGTGGAGTTCGAGTATCTGCATCAGAGGAGGAGAAGGACCTGGGAGTGATGATCACTAGTGACCTGAAGCACTCCATGCAGTGCAAGAAAGCAGCAGCAAAGGCAAGCAAGATGCTGGGATGCATAGCTAGGGGGATCAGTAGTAGGAGAGAGGAGGCTATACTGCCCTTGTACAGGTCACTGGTAAGGCTGCGTCTAGAGTATGGAGTTCAGTACTGGTGCCCACACCTCAAAAAGAACATTAACCTGCCAGAGAAGGAACAGAGGAGGGCTACAAAGATGATAGCTGGTCAGCAGGGCAAGGCATACGAGGAGAGATTGAGGGCACTGAACATGCACTCCCTGAAAGACAGGACAGAGAGATGGGACATGATTGGGACATTCGAGTACCTGAAAGGGATAAATAACATTGATAAGGAGAGTCTCTTTAAGCTGAGTGGCAACCATTTCACATGGGGGCACAGTCTTAAGCTAGAGGGTGGAAGGTTTAGCAGGGAGGTCAGGAAGCACTTCTTCACAGAGACGGTGGTGGACACTTGGAATGCATTGCCGGAAGAGGCCATCTCATTGAAGACAGTGGGCAGCTTTAAGAGAGCCTGGGATAGGCAGAGGGGGAAGGTAAGAATCGTGGGTAGGGAGGATGGGAGAAGTGCGGAGGGTGGGGACATTAGCTCAAGCTGTAGACCCTACAATATGAGCAGACTTGATAGACCAAATGGCCTTCTTCTGCAGGCTTCTTCATTTGTAAAACATTAAGAAACACTGGCTAGAACATTTACAGGTAAAGGCTAGCCAAGTGTTGGACCACCATCACCCCACAGTAAATTCTGGGCTTCCAACCCATTTGGTGACCATAGCCAAGCCCTGCTTCTTTACCACTCTGCTCCCCTATACACATCCTCTTCTACACATATATATTGAGCAAGTGGCTAGACAAGAAAGCACAATCTGCACTGGTGTGTAAAACAAAAGGCCTGGAGTTGATTGTAATCAATCCACCAGGTTAGCCACTAGATGCCTACCTAGCATTGCTTATGTGCCTTATTTTAATAAGACTTGGAATACTGACCTGGTATACTGCGCAGTCAACTAACAAAAGTGGCATCATACATGCAGGTCACAATGAGTGTCTATGGGCATACAAAGTGTGCATTGTTTAGTCCATACTGTGTCTTGGGAATGCAGTACCAGCAGGAAATTGTGAATACGGAATGCCCATACTTGCAGTACCACAGTATTCCACCTCTGTCTCGGAAGTGAGGGGAATTTGGCAACCATGTTAGAATACCCAGCATATATTACAGCTGATCGCTGCTAAAATGAAATGGGAGATACCCAATAAATAATGGTACAGTGATACTGACAGTTCACATTAGAACACACAGGCCGTGCATCCTGAATATATACCTGTCACATGACAGAGTAGCTAGCCATCCTGAGGGACAGCATATATTACAGCTGATCGCTGCTAAAGTGAAATGGGAGATACCCAATAAATAATGGTACAGTGATACTGACAGCTCACATCAGAACACACGGGCCGTACATCCTAAATATGTACCTGTCACATGACAGAGTAGCTAGCCATCCTGAGGGACAGCATATATTACAGCTGATCCCTGCTAAAGTGAAATGGGAGATGCTCAATAAATAATGGTACAGTGATATTGACAGCTCACATCAGAACACACGGGCCGTGCATCCTGAATATGTACCTGTCACGTGACAGAGTAGCTAGCCATCCTGAGGGACAGCATATATTACAGCTGATCGCTGCTAAAGTGAAATGGGAGATACCCAATAAATAATGGTACAGTGATACTGATAGCTCACATCAGAACACACGGCCCGTACATCCTGAATATGTGCCTGTCACATGACAGAGTAGCTAGCCATCCTGAGGGACAGCATATATTACAGCCGATCCCTGCTAAAGTGAAATGGGAGATACCCAGTAAATAATGGTACAGTGATACTGACAGCTCACATCAGAACACACGGGCCTTGCATCATGAATATGTACCTGTCACATGACAGAGTATTTAGCCATCCTGAGGGACAGCATATATTACAGCCGATCGCTGCTAAAGTGAAATTGGAGATACCTAATAAATAACGGTACAGTGATGCTGACAGCTCACAGCAGAACACACGGGCCGTACACCCTGAATATGTACCTGACACATGACAGAGTAGCTAGCCATCCTGAGGGACAGCATATATTACAGCCGATCCCTGCAAAAATGAAATGGGAGATACCCAGTAAATAATGGTACAGTGATGCTGACAGCTCACAGCAGAACACATCGGCCGTACACCCTGAATATGTACCTGACACATGACAGAGTAGCTAGCCATCCTGAGGGACAGCATATATTACAGCTGATCCCTGCTAAAGTGAAATGGGAGATACCCAATAAATAATGGTACAGTGATGCTGACAGCTCACATCAGAACACACGGGCCGTGCACCCTGAATATGTACCTGGCACATGACAGAGTAGCTAGCGATCCTGAGGGAAAGCATGTATTACAGCCGATCCTTGCTAAAGTGAAATGGGAGATAGCCAATAAATAATGGTACAGTGATACTGACAGCTCACATCAAAATACACGTGCTATGCATCCCAATTTAAGGGCACACAACTGCAGCACTGCTTCCTCACTGTGGCCCAATACTATGCATATGAGAGGCACCCAGGTGCATGCCACTGGTAGAAGTGCTCATCCCTGGATGGTTTTAACAACACTGAAATTATAAATATATAAGGGCTCTTACTGATGACTCAGCGAGGATCGGCTGGTTGAAATGGTAGTTCTTAACTGCTGTGATGTCAGAGGCTATGGCAGAGGGTTTGTGTTTTGCAGTAGGAAATTATGTGGTCACAAGAATTAATTCTTATTCTGTGACTTCAGTGGTATGCAGTCGAAAATGATGAATGAAACGCTGCTGGACATTCATGGATTGGAAAGTAGCGGAGGGTTTGGGGCACTATTTCAGACTTAACAGACACCGGACAAATGTGTGGCAAGCACAGAGAAACAACAGTGGTTATAGTTTAAATAACTCGCTTCATGTTTACAGTTTGACAGGATGTAAGATACGCAGATGTCCCGCCCCTCCCCTCCCCCAACCCCCGGCTTACAGCAGGAAAAACAGTAACCATGCCGGAACTTAAATGTGGACCTTCAACACTGATGTACAATGTGAACAATGGTGCCATCTGAACAGTGGTCATTCAGCATTTCTGAACAACAGTGACCACACTAGAACTTGAATGTGGACCTTCAACATCAGTGTACAATGTGCACAATAGTACCATCTGAAGAGTGGTCATTCAGCATTTCTGAACAACAGTGACCACGCTGGAACTTGAATGTGGACCTTCAACATCGGTGTACAATGTGCACAATGGTACCATCTGAAGAGTGGTCATTCAGCATTTCCGAACAACAGTGACCACACTGGAACTTGAATGTGGACCTTCAACATCAGTGTACAATGTGCACAATGATACCATCTGAACAGTGGTCATTCAGCATTTCCGAACAACAGTGACCACACTGGAACTTGAATGTGGACCTTCAACATCAGTGTACAATGTGCACAATGGTACCATCTGAACAGTGGTCATTCAGCATTTCTGAACAACAGTGACCATGCTGGAACTTGAATGTGGACCTTCAACATCAGTGTACAATGTACACAATGGTACCATCTGAACAGTGGTCATTCAGCATTTCTGAACAACAGTGACCACAGTGTAACTTAAATGTGGACCTTCAACATTGGTGTACTGTACAATGTGCACAATGGTACCATCTGAACAGTGATCATTCAGCATTTCTGAACAACAGAGACCATGCTGGAATTTGAATGTGAACCTTCAACGTCAATGTACAATGTGCACAATGGTGCCATCTTGACAATGGTCATTCAGCATTTCCAAACAACAGTGACCATGCTGGAACTTGAATGTGGACCTTCAGCATTGGTATACAATGTGCACAATGGAACCATCTGAAAAGTGGTGATTCAGCATTTCTGAACAACAGTGACAATGCTGGAACTTGAATGTGGACCTTCAACATCGGTGTACAATGTGCACAATGGTGCCATCTGAACAGTGGTCATTCAGCATTTATGAACAGCGACCACGCTGGAACTTGAATGTGGACCTTGAACATCGGTGTACAATGTGCAGAATGGTACTATCTGAACAGTGGTCATTCAGCATTTATGAACAACAATGACCACGCTGGAACTTGAATGTGGACCTTCAACATCGGTGTACAATGTGCACAATGGTACCATCTGAAGAGTGGTCATTCAGCATTTCAGAACAACAGTGACCATGCTGGAACTTGAATGTGGACCTTCAACATCAGTGTACAACGTGCACAATATCATCATCTGAACAGTGGTCATTCAGCATTTCCGAACAACAGTGACCACACTGGAACTTGAATGTGGACCTTCAAAATCAGTGTTCAATGTGCACAGTGGTGCCATCTGAACAGTGGTCATTCAGCATTTCCAAACCAGCGGACAGAATGACTTTTTGGGCTACGCTATAGCAAACACACATGTGAACCAGTTTAAAAACAACAAACTGTACAGCACCAGGAGGCAGCCAGCCAGCCTTAACATTCCACACCACGACACACTTCTAGTGGAGCCCTGGATCACAGTGTTTACTGCAACATTTAAGAAGCAAGATAATTTAAAGCCACAGTAAAGCTTCTATTGGTACAACTAGATGTGGCCTTCTACTGATGACCCTGCTAATAACCGACTCTTGCAGTACTATTATGGGCAGCAGTTGTTTTTACTGTTGGTAGTGGTCGTACCATGCATGACTGTCAGCTTGCAGCATTTTCCCTGCCTGTTTTACAAGGGGAGTTACATGCCGTAGCCTTTCAGTCTGAAGCCACCCTCATCACCTGGGTATTTTTGCATACCCCAGCAAACTGAGCATTATTACTTAAATATGTGCTGCTAAAGTTAGGATTAATACATTTTATTAACTAGTCAGAAAGCTCGTAATTCAAATGTTAATAATTTCTTTCCACTACCTACCTTTAGGGCCTCCACCTTGGCAACAGTGCTGTGGCATTCATGCGCAGGAGACTTTTCGTAGGCTGCACAGACTGATATATGTTCGTCTGATTCCTTACACACCCGTCCCAGTGGCTGTGGCTTCTGGTCACTGGTGTTGCTGTTTTCAGGCTCCTCTTTATTTCCAGTCAGATGTTTTACAATCTCCACTATCACTGCAAGTTTCCTGTTTGCTCTGAGCACCTTCTGCTCTAACACATCACAGCATTCACCACAGGAGGCATTTCCATCTACGTACTCCCAGTACTTTGTGATACAGGCTCTGCAAAAGTTGTGCCCACAATCTATAATGACAGGATCATTAAAATAATCCACACAGATGGGACACATAACTTCATTTTTCAGTAGTTCTAGCTCTTTTGTTGCTGCCATGTTCACTGCTGACTGTTAAAGGTGTCTACTTCCCTTCTGTTTCTGGAACATAAAAACATATAAACATACTGTAGAATGAGTGTATTCCTCTTTCAATACTGACCATGCCATATACAGTTAAAAACTATTGCATTGTTACTGAACCTTATTATGGTGTTTCATTATTACTTTCAGTACTGACCACATCATGCACAGTTAAAAACTCTTGCATTGTTACTGAACCTTATTATGGTGTTTTATTATTACTTTCAGTACTGACCACATCATGCACAGTTAAAAACTCTTGCACTGCTACTGAACCTTATTATGATGTTTTATTACTGCTTGCAGTACTGACCATGTCATACGAACATATAACCCTGCAAACAGATAAAGGCCTTTTGGTCTATCAAGTCTGTTGATTGTCCGGCTAGCAGCCCTTATACTGCAACTGCCTCCCTCCCTCCCCTCCAGTGACCCTCCCCTTATCCAGTTCCATCCCCTTTTGGCCAAAACCAACTTTTATCAAAGTGAGCTACTCTCTGCGTCAAACTGCCCTACCAAGTTCTGGTCCACCATAAAAGAGCTATCTGACCACTCTCCAGGAAGTGCGCTTTCTTCCAAAATTATCACTGATAATATTATCATTAACGATAAATTAGAGATACTGCAGGCTTTCAACAATCACTTTGCCACTGTTGGCCTAGCGTTTGATAACACACCTGTAAGTAGCATTCTTCCTCAGACCAACACCCAGCCTTCAGAACAAAGTAGCAATAACATGGACTTCTCCTTTTCACCTACCACCATAAAAGAAGTTGAAGATCTTCTTCTACAACTAGATACTAAAAAAAGTGCTGGGGCTGACTCCTTCGACCCATATTTCTTGAAAACAGCATACCATATACTTGCAACACCTGTAACACACCTATTCAATCTGTCCTTAGCACAAGGCTCCATCCCCAAGGCATGGAAAACTGCTCACGTCATTCCTTGTTTAAAGCAGGGGACCCCTGTGACCTAAATAACTATAGACCAATCTCCCTTCTATCCATACTTTCAAAACTTCTGGAAAAAATTGTGGATACGCAGCTGAGATCTTTCTTAGACAATGCTAGATTACTCAACCCAATGCAGTCTGGCTTTAGAGAAAAGCATAGTACAATCACGGCGCTGGCAAAAGTTACTAATGATTGGCAATGGGACCTAGACAACAAAAAATGTGTTTGTGCCGTGTTTCTAGACCTCAGTAAGGCTTTCGACACAGTCGACCACGGCCTGCTCCTCTCCACCTTAATAACTATAGGCATTGACTCAACCACACTGGGATGGTTCCAAGACTACCTTTCTGATAGACAGCAACAGATTAAGGCTGATGGAGAGATTTCTCCACTTAAACTGATAAAAAGAGGTGTCCCCCAGGGCTCCACACTGGGCCCATTACTGTTTGCCATTTATGTCAACAGCTTGGACATATGCGTCAAAGATGCTGGTATTCACTTGTTTGCTGATGACACGGTGCTCTACTTAAGCTGGGAATCACCGGAAGCTGCCTGCACTGAGTTACAAGCTGACTTTAATACTCTGCAGTACCAGCTCCTTAGCAAAAAGTTACTACTAAATGCAAAAAAAAACAAGGCCATTCTTTTCTCACTATCAGACCCAGGGGCTTACTCTGCTGTCCCTAGTCCATTACCATCAATCTCTATTTTATTAGGAGAAAATCTTGAATTTGTGGCTAAATTCAAATACCTTGGTATTTTGCTAGACAACAAACTCTCTTTTGTGGAACACACAGAAGAACTGCTGAAAAAACTGAGGCAGAGACTTGGTCTTTTTTTCAGAATTAAACGCCTCTTGACCACAGATGCAAAAAGACAACTTGTCCAAGCTACATTCCTTTCATTAATTGACTACGCCGACTTAATTTATGGCCATTGCCCTGCCTCATATCTTGCAAAACTGAATGTACTATATCATAGAGCACTGAGATTTATAACTGGCATCCCGTACTCCACACATCACTGCTCTTTATGCGCAGCCATAGGGTGGCCCTCCCTTCAATACAGGCGATATAGAAATGCAGCCTATGGACACTCCGAGCCCTTACCAACAAACTCCCACAATACATTGTTGACTGTCTCCCCCTTAGTCCTGTTAGGAACTATGCCTTAAAAAGTCAATCGCAGATTTCTTTGAATGTCCCAAGGGCCAACACTCGCTTTGGAAGGGCCGCCATAAGCTATGCCCTGTCTACTCTCTGAAATAAGATGCAAAAATCATTGAGACTTAGCTCACCTGTCAGTCCTGCCTTCTTTAAGACCCTCTATGACAAAATGTTTGCTGAAATCTGTAATTGCTTCTATCGCTCCTAGCAGCTTGACTATTGTTCCTCTCTTCTTCAACTCTAGTCCCAGCTGCTTATCCAAATCAGCCCTTGCCACTGCTACTCTCCCCTCCTCTGCCCCACTTGCCCTTAGCACCCTCTGCATCCCTCTTATTCACCCCCCCCTTCTGCCGCATTTACCTAAGGCTTACACACTGTTATGAGCACCTACCTTAGTAGTACTTCCATCCAGGCCTGTAACGTGTTTCTGCTGGACAGGAATATAAGTAATATTTATTTTTTTTCTTCTATGGTTTGTATATGACATCTATACACATCCTGCTCCTGTGGGAACTATATATATATATATATATATATATATATATATATATATATACATACACATACACACATTACGTTTGGGTTGTGTTATGTATATCTTTCTTGTACATGTGACTTGGAATGTAAATACTCTGCTCCTATCAGAATTGTAAACATGTTGTTCCTTTTGTATTATGTATATTTATATGTAACTGTATAATTTTCCCTGCCAACAGCAGGTCCACCTTGTAAATGAGCTTGTTCAATGGTGATCGCCTGGATAAATAAAGATTTGATTGATTGATTGATTTTGAAGCAGCACACTGTATTACAGGCTACCACTTCCTCTGATAATGTGTTCCACCCTGACATCACCCTCTCCATAAAAATGTCTCTCCTCAATTCCCCTGTTGAATCTTTCCCCCTCCAATGTCACCTTGTGCCCTCAGGTGTTCCTCCCTCTCCTTAACTAAAAAAGCCCCCCCCCCCATGTCCATCTTATTAATTAATTTATTTATTGAATTTTGATGACCAGATAAGCCCACTGGGCCCCGGAGGTCCCTTTTTCAGGGGCGACCCAGGAATAACAGTACATGAAATTATAGACAGTGATACATATACAGGTCATGGGTATACAGTATTCGTCAGTTTACACATAACAGTCTTTTCTGTGGGTTTCGTATATCTAATTAATAAGTTGTTCATTTAATCCTATGTCAGTCATACACAGGGGAGAGACACTACTGTAGATTCTTTAGGTAACATGCTTCTAAGAGCCATAGGACAGGTTCTGTGAGAGGGAGGAGGAGTCAGTGCTACCTGTTCAGGGGTTGGAGATTTTAGTTTGGTAAGTGAGCTGACCCAGGGTCATTGTTGTAGTGTCAGGTACGGTGGCATTGGCATTTGCTTGTTGACAGCAGATGGGTCTTGACTATTATTCCTTTCATGTACTTGCAGGTTTCAATCATGTTCCCCCTTTCCCTTCTTTCCTCTGGGGAGTACATGTTCAACTCTCTCAGCCTGTTCTCAGACGGCAGGTCCCCTAGCCCTGAATCATTTGTGTTATCCTGCACTGCAGTGTCTCCAGTAAGCTTATGTCCTTCGGGTATGGCTGCCAGAACAGCATGCAGTACTCCAGGTGTGGACTAATCAGGGACATATACAGCAGCAGAATCTCCTCCACCCTCCTGCAGGATATGCCTCTGGCAATACAATCTAGCATCCCATTAGCCTTTTTTTTTAAACTTTCATTTTTCTGCCCCTTCCCTCCAACTCTGATATCCTCAGGAGCACCTAGGATTTTAAATTTAATGTAATTTTAAATTTAAATTTTAAAATTGCTTTAAAAACATATCTTTTTAACTTGGCTTTTTCTTTATAGTTTGATTGTTTAATGTTGGTTTCTGTTTTATTATTATGTACAGCACCTTGATTTTGAAAGGCGCTTTATAAATAAACACGAATTGAATTGAATTGAATTGAATAGGAGTCATCACTCTGCAAGCTTCCCCCCTTACCTGGTCTGCCCCTGTCATCATGGAGCCACTGCTTACACCCTGGGCAGGGACAAAGTGGGGCCCGAACACCCCAACAATTCTAGTTTTGTCAATCGAGGGGTGCCAGGAAGGTGGCTGCACATCAAGGGCAAGCTCCAGTGCTCCATCTCCATCAGAGCTGGAAGATGTTTTCCCCTCTTCTGTCATGGATGCCACGAGTGCCCCTAATGTCAAGGCATGAATGCCAACATCCATGATGTCCTCTCCTAGCAGGCTTCTGAACTCGCTGGGCTCCAGATCTTCACCTGGGATCAATCAAACCCTGAGGCGCCCAATATGCTGCTAAGTCTCTAGCCTCTGCCAGGGGTCAGCGTATGGCAAGCTGCTTCCCCACCCAACCCCTGGAGTAGGCGAGCTGTCATTGGACATTCCAGCCTACTCCTCCAGCTGGCCCTCCGATGACCCGAGTCCGTTTCCGAACCCGGGTCACCAGCATCATAGATGGAAGTCCAACTGCTGTGTCAGCAGGCGGGTATCCTGTTAGCCTTTGCACAGTTAAAAACTCTTTGCACTGCTAAACCTTATTATGGTGTTTTATTATTGCTTTCAGTACTGACCACATCACACAGTTAAACACTCTTGCACTGCTACTAAACCTTATTATGGTGTTTATTATTGCTTTTAGTGCTGACCACATCATGTTCAGCTAAAACCTCTTACAACATGGGGTAGACAAAGGCAGGTCCCTGATAGGTACAGAGCCATCTGGTGACCATTGATTAATCCATTATATAACCACAGCACCTGGTGAAGCACTCTCCCTGAGTGATCAGTAAGTGGACCAGATCTTATTATAGTGCCCAAAACACACTTTCAAAGGCAACCATTAATTGTGCTGCTAGCTGAGAGAGATGTCCTGAGCTACACAGAATGGAGGGGACTGTCTCCATGTATGGTAAGCTCACAGTTCATGAAACCAGAGACCCTTCCTAGTCCTGCCTGGTTTCTCTCTTTTTCTATACCTGGTCATTCCTACTCCTCCCTTGAACCTTCCTTGCTTCACTTTATTTGCACAAGTTTACTCCCCCCCCACCTATCTCAGCATCCTTACATACCTCCAGCCTTTTGCAACCTATGACAAGAATTTCAACCCCTTCAACTGTACTTTATCTCCCTTAAAATAACCGCCCCCATCCTTGTCAGAATGGTGCTATATGTATTCCATTATGGTCAAGCCACCCATTCCTCTCCATTTCATATGGCCATCCCCTAACCCTTCCTATGCTTCCATTCCTCCCCCTCCACTTTTCATTACTTACTGGTACTCCTAATCTATACCTTGGGTGCACTTCTCCAGCTGGACTTGCCCTGGCTTGTTATGTATACACAATTTTGCAGTTGTGGTTCTTACACATTTTGTACATTGTATTTCCCTTGGATCCATGTTTGTTGTACATGTAATGGCAGTTGTATTGTGTATTGACCTTATATGATGTATTGTGTATTGACTCTGTATTCTACACAGGTCCACCTCGAAAATGAGCTCTGCTCAATGGTGTCCACCGGGATAAATAAAGCTTTTGATTGACTGATTAAAAGTGTGCAGCAGGAGAAGTCAGCAGTACCCCTCAAAAATTTTTCACCATCAGAAATCAATAGCACCCCTAGGTAGTGGGTGTCTCCCAACTCAACCACCCGCAGATCTCAGGGTACCAAAAGGAAACTGCAACCAAGCCCTTCATTATTCCTGGCCATGTTATAATGTGTATAACTCCCCTACCAATGTGGGGGTGTACCTGTATCCCATAGCTCCTGTTTTGCTCTCCTATCTGGTGTTTCCAGAAATGCCTGTTATTTTTTTTAAATGGTCCCTGCTTTGGCCCACATTCTTGTTTGTGCCCCTGTGCCCCTTAAAGCAGCCCCAGAGTAATTCCAAGCCCTGCAGGGCTCAAAAATTCAGACCATGATCCCCCACTCTGCGTGTGTATTCTGGTGCAGTGGGGACTGCACAGGCACAGGTGGCATCTTTGATCCTCTGACTGTTCAACTTGCTGTTGATCAGGAGAGAGATTCAGCAGTCTTGGTGTCCCCACCTGTAAAGTGGGACCCGGTGACCATGGGAAGGACCCTCAGAGCCCATGTATTAAATGAAATAAAAAGATCCACGAGGTGTCCAGATTGGGGCTCATGAATATTAATGAGCTCAAAGCCCCAATGTAATAAACATTCATAAGGGCGCTTCTGCCCTGAGGAAAGCTGTGTTTCGACTGCTGCTGAAAAGAAAAGAAAAGAAAATGTGTTCTAACTGAAAATAAATAATGCAACTGCTGTGTGGGGATGGGAACACATGTGAAAGGCAGCAAAGAGTTTAAATAAAATAAATAATTAGATCCTGGCTATACCAGTAAAATGTTGGGACTCAGAGAGATGGTCTGCCTGCTGCAAGGGATCCTTAAATAGTTGCAGAAGCGACAGGCATGAGGACTGAGAATTTTACTTGTTCTGGACAGTGACTGCAAGAACACACTAGTGGCTACTAAATTGTTGGGGCATTTGGGCAAATATTTTGTTTATTCTGGCTGCACCAGGACTTTATTTGGGACTATATCAAATCTGCTTAAGGGACTGTATGTTAAGTAGCCATTTTCAAGCAGTGGCAGCCAATCAGAAAGCTAGAATTTTTAAGCCAGGACTTGTGGGACATTAGCCAAAGCTCATGAGAAACTACCCAGTGCACACAGGGAACTGCAGGGATCTAATTTCAGGCAACTTAGCAGAAAATGAACTGTGCATCAAGTAAGGTTCCTGCAAAATACATTTTCTTGACTGACAAGCCCTCCAGCCAATCAGAGGACAAGAACCAAATAGCTTCAGCAGTTTAGGAGTGTCAGGAGAGCCCCATAAAAGACTGTGTTTACAGCATTTTTCCAGATTCAAGCAGGACCCCCCCCCCACCCACAGGGGTAGTGGGCAGGCCCCCAACCATGCAACTGGACCTGGTGATCCAGTTAAGCCCCTCCACCCAGGAGGTGGTCAGTGACTCATTAGCAGTTTAAAGTAATTTAGTTTATGCAGAACCTGGGGGTTGCCAGAATGTCCTCCAGGGTCTAGGCCTCCTTTCCACATTAGGGAAAGATGTGGACCTGCAACAACATCAAGCCAGCTGTGAGAGAGCTGATTTCACCTTAGTTGTGAGAGAAATGAAGACATCAGGAACCTTGATTGTGGAGATCCTACCGTGAGGAGCCTGAGTGAGTACTGTTGTAACCCTAGTGCAAGAATGAAAAAAAAGTGCTTAACTGGGGCTGGCAATGTCCTTAGTGACTGTGCTGATATGTACTGCTCATTTGGTCTACACCCTGCATCCTGCTGCACCTAACCTCAGCTCAGCACGGGGGGACCCCTTATGGATCTTGTGCTGTTCTGAGACGGATCAACTGGTCTGCATCTTGCATCTGCTGTGCCTGTCTTGCCCAGCGCAGGCAGATCTGACTATTCTGGGGGACCCAAGTGAACCCAGCGCATCATATGAATGTGCTAATACATGTTGTCTGCTATGGAGCCTACAGGACTGGAAGGGGAGCACTCAGTAGAAGGGCTCAACCTGACTTAGCCCGGGAGGTCCAGTATTTTCTGAATTGTCTGGCCAAGATGTCCAGTGGAGTTGCAATCTACAGCCATGTACCACAAATAGGACTGAGACCCCAAGTCTATTGAATTTGACTACTGTAACCTGGAAATGACTTTTCCTAATCAAACAGATCAGGGCAACCATCCTGGGCCCTGGTTGAAGATGTTATTCCTTTATTGATTGTATCAGATGTGT
The DNA here is from genome assembly GCA_016271365.2 of Neoceratodus forsteri. NCBI lineage: Eukaryota > Metazoa > Chordata > Ceratodontiformes > Ceratodontidae > Neoceratodus > Neoceratodus forsteri. The sequence continues at coordinate 471,344,022 of CM057457.1, read as the reverse complement.
CTGAAATACAAATGTGCAGAATGTACCAGAACATACATAACCCCCTTACAAATTGGGGTTTACTAAGATGTCTTCCTGGGCTGCCTAATGCCCACTGTCAGGATGGTGTCCTGTGTCTGCAGTAGCTGTATGTGTCTGCATGAGAGCGCTATAGTACACCTCCATGCCTGTCTCTTTCAGAGAGTCATTATGCTGTGTTAGGAATTAGTCTAGGCTGGATCCAAGTAGTTTCAGGCTCGTGACTGGACAGGCGAGAGGTATTTTTGCTCCATTCTGCAGTAGCTATATGCACCGAGAGAGCTCTGTTAGGAACTGTGTTCATTTACTGTTTATCTGCCTTATTAATAATAATATAAAAGTGTGTTTAACCTGCCTTCGCTTGTAGTTTGGACTTTTTGCATAAGAGCCACATAGACAGGATGGAAGCTGTCCAGAGGAGGGCAACTAAAATGGTGCAGGGTCTGCACTGGAAGACATATGAAGAAAGATGAAAGGAGCTTAATATGTATAGCCTCGAGGAAAGGAGGGAGAGGGAGGACATGATAGAAACGTTCAAGTACCTCAAGGGAATCAACAAAGTCCAAGTGGGTAGCATCTTTCAAAAAAAGAGGTGTGCAAAACAAGAGGACACAATTTGAAGATAGAGGGGGGGCGGCTCAGAGGTAATTTAAGGAAGTATTTTTTCACAGAGAGGTGTGGATGCATGGAATGGCCTTCGGAGGAAGGTTGTGAGTCAAAATCAGTGGTGGAATTCAAGCATGCATGGGACAGTCATAAGGCCATTCTAGGGGAGGGGTGGGAAGAAGTAGGCTACTGGTTAACTAGGATCTGCAGCTATCAGTAGGTAGGGAAATGGGCAGACTGGGTGGGCCAAGTGGTCCTTATCTGCCGTCAAATTCTATGTTTCTATTTTTGTTCTGGACTGCCAGAGTTTGACCAATTGAACCTCAGGGGACCTAAAATAAAGACTGTCCCCAGAGGTCTTGTGGGATTGAGATCTGCAGGAATTGTAGTTTTTAAGGTTTGGCACCAAAATGGACCTGGAGAAGAAGCTCTACCTGTGCCAGACAGTTTTCTCAGCCGACTGAACCTTTTGTATCTTACAGAAAATCCCCAGAACTGCCTGCAGCAAAGTCAGTTGAGAGCTGGAGTTTGGAGAGTGAACAGCTCGAGCCATTGAGCAGTTGCTGCTGCACAGGAGTATGGGAGACTTGGTGGGAAGGCTGCGCTGGACTACCTGCCACATCTTTCAGTGTGAAGAACTGCTGTGAGAGAGAAACTCAGACTTTATCCGATTCCCGATCAGAACCTGATATCTGAAGAGAAAAGTGTGTAATTGTTGCCTGCAAAGGACTGAAAACTTGCTCCAGAAGTGATTGGCCTGCTAGATGAGTCATGGACTGGGAGGTTTGCACACAGAACCTGCTTTACTGCAACTGGACTGTCATCTGAACTGTGACTAATTACTATGTTGCTTATAAATGTACTGAATGAACTGTGTGGGTCGTGATTTGATTTCCCACTCCAAGTGTTTTATGCTAGCTGACAGCTCCAGCATCTGTCATGGACTGCATCTGAATTGCTCACTCTGTCTGGGCCTTGCTATCTCGGCCTAGACTACTACTCCCACTGCAAAGAATTTTCCAAGGAAAGAGCCGCTTGGGGATTCGGTCCCCTACTCAATACCATCGAGCAGGTAGTGATGACCACGATAAGTCATGTCGGCCCTGCTTCCCCTGGCAATTTAGAGGTCTTCATCTCATCAGTCCTGCCTCCTGGTCTAGGTAGCGTGAGTACTAAACAGGGTAGTTCCCTGCAACAAAGCTGCAATCACTGTGTGTCATCTGATTTACTTGTTTTGGTTCATTACAACGAACTGAGCCTTCTGACTCCAGAACACAAATTCTGGTTTGATGTGCATGTAACTGTTTTCTCTCCTAGGGTGCCCCAATAATAGGTGCAATGCCAGTCTACCCTAGGCAATGCTTCAGGCTAGCCTGCTTATCAACTGGATAACCAGGGCTGAGTGACTGTATACAAGGGACTCAGTGTGCATGCTTTTTTAGCCTGAATTAATCAGATCTAGTAATCATCTTCTAGATTCATGCCCCACATCTGTTCACATCCCCCTGACTAAATCACATATGTCAATAATTTACTAGTTTCATACCCCACCCCTGTTCACATCCCCCTGAATAAATCAGATCTATTAATCATCTACTAGATTCATGCACCAGCCCTGTTCACATTCCCCTGAATAAATCAGATCTATTAATCATCTACTAGATTCATGTCCCACCCCTGTTCACATCTCCTGCATAAATCAGATCTATTAATCATCTGCTAGATTCATGTCCCACCCCTATTCACATCCCCTGAATAAATCACATCTAGTAATCATCTACTAGACTCATGCCCCGCTGCTGTTCATATCCCCTGAATAACTCACATCTATTAATCACATACTAACATACTATTTGCCAGCAGATTAGGCCATGCGGTCTATCGAGTCTGCTCGAACCTTAGATCCTTAGTTGGGTGCTGAGACCCTCCTATCCCTTGTGCTCCAGAAACCCCTATCATCCATCCCCACCCCCCCTGGGACAGGTCATCATCTGATACATCCCCTTTCTATGTCTGTCCCATCCTCTCTTGAAGCCCTCCACTGTGGATCTCTGTACCAGCTCACCAGGCAGTGCATTCCAAGGGTCCACCACCCTCTCAGTGAAAAAACTCCTCCTGTTTTCCCCCCTCACCCTTCCACCTTCCAACTTCAAACCATGCCCTCTGGTGATACCTCCCTGCTTTAGTCTAAAGATCCCCTCCATCTTACCCTATTTATTCCCTTGAGGTACTTAAAGACCTCAGTCATGTCCCCCGTCTCTCCTCTCCTCCAATGAAAACAGGCAGAACTCCTCAAGTCTGTCCTCATACGTCAAATCCCTAGCCCTCGTATCATCTTTGTTGCCCTCTGTGTCCTCTCCAGGAGCTGTATGTCCCTCTTCAAGTGTGGTCTCCAGTACTGTACACAGTACTCAAGGTGTGGTCTAACCAGTCCATTGTACAGCGGCAGAATCACTTCCTTGCTCCTAGAGGTGATCCCCCTTACGATGCATCCCAACATCCTGTTTGCCTTGCTAGCCGCTCTCCTGCACTGCTCAGAGTTATTCATACCTGCATCCACCATGACCCCTAGGTCTTTTCCCCCTATTGAGGCCTCCAGCACCTCCCCTCCCAGGGTGTACCTGTGTTTAGGGTTTCCCTGACCAAGATGCAACACCTTGCACTTGGTGATATTGAAATTTAATTTCCATGTGTGAGCCCAGCTTTCCAGGGTGTCCAGGTCCCCTTACAGGGCCAACCTCCCCTCTTCTCCCTCAACTACTGCTCCCATCTTGGAGTCATCCGCGAAGAAACTCATTTTACACCCTATACCCTCCCTGATGTCTGATATGTATGCATTAAACAGGATCGGACCCAGGACCGAGCCCTGCGGTACCCCACTACCAACCTCTCTAGGGTTCAAGAGCTCCCCACAGACCACTACTCTCTGGGTGCATCCAGCTAGCCAGCTTTCAATACATCTGACCATCAAGGGCCTACTCTAACCCCATCAGTTTCTCTACCAGACCATTGTGGGGACAGAGTCAAGCACTTGCTGAAGTCCAAGAATAATACATCCACAGGCTTACCCTGTCCAGTTCTGATGTTACCCATTGTAGAACTCCACAGGGTTGGTTTGACATGATCTACCTGGCACAAACCCATGTTGCCGACTATCCAGACCTCCCACCTCCTCCAAGTACACCCCCAATCATTCCTTTAGTATACTCTCCATTAATTTTCCCACCACCGAGGTCAAACTGATGGGTCAATAGTTACCTGGTACTTCCCTCAACCCCCCTTTATGGATTGGCACCACATGTGTCTCTAGCCAATCCCTAGGTACCCTCCCTGTCTCAAGTGACCTGTTGAAGAGCTCCGACAGGGGTGCAGCCAGTATGTCCGCCAATTCCCATAGTACTCTCGGATGAATGCCATCTGGCCCAGGAGATTTGTCTTTCATTAGGGCCTTGAGGGCTAACCACACCCTTTTGGTGGAGATAGCATCATCCGTCCCCTCCACCTTACTGGCCTTTTTATCCTTACCCAGATGTGACACCCCTGGGGTACCTCTCCCTCCCTCTTGCTCCATTTCTGTTGCTCCCCTGATCCCACTTACTGCCGCTTCTATCCCCTTCGTGCCTTGCTTTGTAGATATCCCATCCCCCTCTCTAGTGAACACAGAGGCAAAGTACTCGTTAAATACCTCTGCCTGGTCCCTCACCTCTTCCACCCACTCTCCTTCTGATCTCAATCTGCTGAGAAGGCCCTTACTTTTTCTCCGCTCCCCAATGTACCAGAAGAACCCCTTTTCCCCCTCCATGTATCCCCTGTGCCAGCCGCTACTCTTTACTGGACTTAGCTCCCTCACCATACAGGTGACTTTTCTAGATGTGCTGGTACATTTCCTTATCCCTATCCTCTTGTTGTTTAATATTTTTGTAGGTCGCTTCTTTTCTCTGACTGCTACCTGTCCACTGGACCACCAGCATGGTTTATGTGACCTTGCTCCCTTATGTTTCAACTTAGCGCAGATCCTGACTGCCTCATGAAGTCCCCATTTTATGACCTCCCATCTCCTTTCCACACTTGTCATTGATGTAATCCCCTTCAAGTGATCCTTGAGAATATTTCCTATGCCCACAAAGTCTTCCCCCCTGAAGTCCACAGCCAGTGTCCTAGATCTCCCCCCCTCCCCCCATGCTTATTTGAAACCAGATAGTATGGTGGTCGCTTCCAGTCAGGGGGTCCTGTACAACCATGTCCCTTACCAGATCCCCATCTGCCAGAACCACATCCAGGACATGCCCCTCCCTTGTGGGCTCCATCACATGCTGTGTTAAGAACACATCCTGGAAGCCATCCAGCAGCCTCTGCTCCTTGGCCACCTTAGAGGACATGGTTCCCCAGTTTGTACCTGGCATATTAAGGTCCCCCATCAACACCACTGCTTCCCCTTTTAGTCCACACTGGGCAATGATATTGTACAGAAAACCATACTCTAGAACATCACTCATCCCAGGGAGCCTATATACTACACCCAGCTTGACCTTATCTCCTGCTGAGGATCGTAAAGTGACCCATAAGGCCTCCACGTTTCCCTCTGCCTCTTCTACCCTAGCAATTTCTATGTCATCTCTAATGAACATAGCCACTCCACCCCCTCTGCCCACCTTTCTATCCTTCCTAAGCATAGTGTACCCCGTATGTTTAGGTCCCAGTCATGGTTTTTGTTGGCACATGCCTCCGTGACCACCGCCACATCCACTCCCCCTCGAACAGCATGGCCTGGAACTCTGGCAACTTGTTTCCCAAGCTCCTGGCATTTACTAACACCAACCCCACCCTTATCCTGATCCTCTTTGTCAAACCCACCCAGATTCCTTATACTTCCATCCTTCCTCTGCTCCTCCTGATACCTCCACCCCAGTCTGTTTCCTCCTCCCCTTGGCAGAGGCTACTTCCCTCATCTGGAGGAGAGGCTTCTAGTCAGTCCTCCTTATCCCTTCCCCCTTCACAAGTTTAAACCCCACCTTTCTTGTATGTAGTCAGCCATCCCTGTTTGGGACTTCCTTCCTAATGGGGCAAGATGAAGCCTGTCTTTGGCATATAGTCCCTTATCCTCCCAAACTCCATTCCAGTTCCCTAACACCCCAACCCACTCTCTTCACCCCACTTCCTGAGCCAGTCATTAACCTCTGTAGTATTCATTTTTTCTCCACCAGGGCCTTTGGTACTGGCAATATCTCCGAAAGAAATGTTGCATCCATTATCCCGACAGACTCTGGCAAGTTCTTGGAACCTTGCTTGGATTTCGAAAATGCTATTTCCCTCTAGATCATTAGTTCCCAAATGCACCAGGAAATCCGGTTTCCCTCCACAATCCCTAACCATTTCATACACCATGAACTTTGCTCTGTGCACTGTCAGCCCAGAGATACTCACTACCTTCATTTATTAGATTCATGCCAAACCCTGGTTCACATCCCCCTGAATAAATCAGATCTATTAATCATCTACTAGATTCATGCTCGCCCCTGTTCACATCCACCTGAATAAATCAGATCTATTCATCATCTACTATATTCATGTCCCACCTCTGTTCACATCCCCTGAATAAATCAGATCTATTATTCATCTACTAGATTCATGCCCCACCCCTGTTCACATCCCCCTGAATAAATCAGATATATTAATCATCTACTAGATTCATGCCCCACCCCTGTTCGCATCTCCCTGAATTAATCAGATCTATTAATCATACGAATATAAGAACATACGAAATTTGCCAGCAGATAAAGGCCTAGAGGTCTATCAAGTCTGCTCGAATGTGCAGCTAGCACTCCTTATTCTGCAGCTGCCCTCCCACCCTTCCTTCATTACCCTCCCTTGTCCTGTCCATCCTCGTTTGAAGCAGTCCACTGTTCTACTGCATACCACTTCAGCAGGTAACGCATTCCACCCAGCCACCACCCTCTCTGTAAAAAGGTCTCTCATCTCCCTCCTGAACCTTCCTCGCTCCAGTCTCATATCATGGCCCCTGGTGGCCCTCCCCTCCCTTACTTTGAACAGCCCCTCAGTACCTGTCTTGTTTATTCCTTTCTTGTATTTAAAGGTTTCAATCATGTCACCCCTGTCTCTCCTCTCCTCCAGTGAGAACATGTTCAACTCCTTCAGCCTCCTCTCCATGATAAGTCCCCCAGCCCCTTGATCATCTTTGTCACCCTCGCTGCACCCTCCAGTAACTAATGTCCCTCTTCGAGATCTGGATGCTGCAGTACTGCACGCAGTACTCAGATGTGGTCTAACTAATGACCTATACAGTAGCAGAATCACCTCCTCCTCCTTGAGGATATACCCTTGCAATACAACCCAGCATTTTGTTGACCTTTGCAGCTGCCTTCCTACATTGTGCTGAGTTGTTCATTGACCCTGTAATGAGCACACCTATATCCTTCTCCTCCTCTGTCTGGGCTAGCTGCACTCCCCCTAGCTGGTAACTCCTCCTTGGGTTCTTCATCCCAAAATGCAGCACCTTGCACTTTTTGGCATTAAAGCCTAGTTGCCAGGTGTCTGACCAGGTTTCAAGCTTTGCCAGATCATCCTGCAACCCCTGCCTTCCAGGTCATCCACCACCGCGCCTACCTTGGTATCATCAGCAAACAGACTGATCTTGCTCTTGATGTCCCATGATATGTCTGCAATGAATATCCCAAACAACACTGGTCCCAACACCAAGCCCTGTGGAACACCGCTCATCACTGCCCTTGGGTGTGATTGCTCCCCACCCACCACCACCCTCTGTTGCCTTCTCTGCAGCCAGTTTCCTACCCATCTCACCAGCTTTGCACCCGCCCCTGTGCCTACTAACTTCCTTCCCAGCCTTCCATGTGGCACTGAGTTGAGTGCCTTACTGAAGTCCAGATACAGGACATCCACAGCATGGCCCCTGTCCAGTTGCCTAGTTACCCAGTCATAGAGCTCTACCAGGTTGGTTTGGCAGGATCTGCCACGTATGAAGCCATGCTGTCTGCTGTCCTGTTGTCCTTTGGCCTCTAGGAGGGCCACCAGCCTCTCCTTCAGGATAGCCTCCATTAGCTTACCCACGATGGATGTGAGGCTCATTGGTCTGTAGTTTCCTGGTTCATCCTTGGGGCCACTCTTGTGGAGAGGCACCACATGAGCCATCCTCCAGTCCTGAGGTATACACCCAGAATGTAGTGAGGCATTAAATAGGTCTGCCAAAGGTCCTGCAAGGACCTCTGCCAGCTCCTTCAGTACCCTGGGGTGGATGCCATCTGGGCCTGGCGCCTTGTCCACCCTCAGTGCCTTCAAACCCTCTCGAACTCTGCTCTCCATGATTTCCCCATCTGTCACCACTTCCTACCCTGCTTCTGCCATTTCTCCCACCTTGGGTGTCACCCCCCTCTTCTCTTTAGTAAATACTGAGCAGAAGTACTCATTTAGTGCTTCTGCCTTATCGCACCCTACTTCCACCCAAACCCCTCCTTCCTAATCCTTACTATGTGGTCCTTGCAGCTCCTTTTCTCCCTGATGTACTTAAAGAAGTCCTTCTCCCCCTTCTTAATGCCTTGTGCTAGGCTGAGTTCGGTAGATGCTTTGGCTCCCCTTACTGCCCTTGTCACCTCCTTCGAGTCTGTCAAGTACTACTCCCTGTCCTCCCCCCTCCCTGTTTTCTTGTACTTCCTAAAGGCAGCTCTTCCTCCTTACCTTTTCCATGACCTCCTTGCTTAACCAGATCGGTTTCTTAGCCCCAGCCTTCTTGCTCTGGGCTTTGCAGCAGGTTTAGGTTGCCTCCACTATCCCCTGCTTTATGAGCTCCCACCTCTGGTTAGTGTTCATACTAGATTGAATTCCGGCCAGGTACCCTTTTACCACTTCCCCCATCCTCCCAAAGTTGGCCCTCCTGACGCCCAGCACTATTGTGCCAGGTTCCACTCCTTCCTTGCCCATATCCAATGTGAGCCATATTGAGAGGTGGTCACTCCCTGACAGCGGTTCCTCCACTGTAAGTTCTCTCACAAAGTCCCTGCTTGCCAGCACAAGGTCAAGGGTATTCCCTAACCTGGTTGGTTCACTGACCATTTGCAGCAGGAAGCTGTCCTGGAAGGCATCCAGCAGTACCTGCTCCCTTCTGTTCCTGGTTGTTGGGGTACACCAGTCCAATCCTGGCATGTTGAAGTCCCCCACAATCACCACACTACCCTTCTCGCAGGTCCTCCTGGTCTGTCCCGCTAGTTCCCTGTCTAACTCCTCCGTCTGAGATGGTGGCCTGTACGCCACTCCCGTTCTAGGAATCCTATTCTTGGAATCCTGGATTTGCATCCAAAGTGACTCCATACTACCCTCCTCCACTTCCTCCCTTACACACTTCAGTCCTTCCTTCACATATAGTGCCACCCCCTCCTTTCCCAATCACCCTGTCCCTACGAAATAACCTGTACCCTGGTACAGACAGGTCCCAGTCATTGTATTGGGTGGCCCATGTTTCTGTGATGGCTGCAATGTCCACCTCTCCCTCTGCCATGAGAACCTGTAACTCTGCAGTTTTCCTCCCAAGGCTCCTAGCATTAAGGGTAACCACCTTCCACCCTTTCCCCCCTCCCATCCTGCCCTCCTTTCCTAGCATCTCCAGCAGTACTTGCCATTTGTTCTTTGTCACTGTTATGGGGGGTAAGCTCATATGGTTTCCCAACCTGTGGTCTCTGCATATCTCTTCCCCAACTGCCACCCCCCACTCCTAGTTTAAATTCCCAACTTCCTCTATGTACTCCTCCATCCTCTGTTTCAACACTTTCTTTCCCTTCTCATTCAAGTGTAGTCTGTCCTTGGCATAGAGACTACTGACCACCCAGGTCCCTCCCCACCCCCAACAGCCCATACCCTTTAGCACAACACTAGGTTCTTAGCCATCCGATAAATTCCTCTATTCTCAGCTTTCTTGTTGTGCTTGGCTTTGGCACTGGAAGTATCTCTGAAAAAGTTACTGATCTTCCCGGCCCATCACATAATTGTGCTAGTTCCTCAAACTTCCTCTGGAATGTATCTACTGTCTTGTCAGCCAGGTCATTTGTCCCAAGATGTATAATTAAATGAGGCTTGTCTCTACTACTTCTAGCATATTTCAGAACAGACTGTCCCACACTTTCTGCTGTCATTTCTGGCATGGCCTCCACCCAAATCATCTACTAGTTTTATGCCGCAACCCGTTCACATCCCCCTGAATAAATCAGATATATTAATCATATACTAGATTCATGCCAAACCCCTGTTCACACACCCCTGAATAAATCAGATACATTAATCATCTAATAGATTCATGCCCCACCTTTGTTCACATCCCCTGAATAAATCAGATCTATTAATCAACTGCTAGATTCATGCCCAGCCCCTGTTCACATTCCCCTGAATAAATCAGATCTATTAATCATCTACTAGATTCATGCCCACCCCTGTTCACATCACCCTGAATAAATCAGATCAATTAATCATCTGCTAGGTTCTTGTCTCACCCCGTTCACATCCTCCTGAATTAATCAGATCTATTAATCATCTGCTAGATTCATCTCCCTTCCCGTTCACATCCACCTGAATAAATCAGATCTATTAATCATCTACTAGATTCATGCCCCACCCTGTTCACATCCCGAATAAATCAGATCTATTAATCATCTACTAGATTCATGCCCTGCCCTGTTCACATCCCCTGAATAAATCAGATCTATTAATCATCTGCTAGATTCATGCCCCACCCCTGTTCATCCCCTGAATAAATCAGATCTATTAATCATCTACTAGATTCATGCCCCACCCCTGTTCACATCCCCTGAATAAATCAGATCTATTAATCATCTACTATATTCATGTCCCGGCCCGTTCACGTCCCACTGAATTAATCAGATCTAGTAATTATCTGCTAGATTCAAGCCCCATCCCTGTTCACATTCCCCTGAATAAAGCAGATCTATTAATCATGTACTGGATTCATGCCCCACCCCTGTTCTCATCCCCTTGAATAAATTAGATCTATTAATCATCTACTAGATTCATGTCCACCCCTGTTCACATCCCCCTGAATAAATCAGATCTATTAGTCATCAACTACATTCATGCCCCGCCCCTGTTCACGTCCCACTGAATTAAACAGATCTAGTAATCATCTGCTAGATTCAAGCCCCACCCCTGTTCACATCCCCTGAATAAATCAGATCTATTAATCATCTACTAGATTCATGCCCCACCCCTGTTCACGTCCCCCTGAATAAATCAGATCTATTAATCATCTACGAGATTCATGCCCCACCCCTGTTCAAAGCCTCCTGAATAAATCAGAAAAAAATCAGATCTATTATTCATCTACTGGATTCATGCCCCACCCCTGTTCACATCCCCCTGAATAAATCTGATCTATTAATCATCTACTAGATTCATGCCCTGCCCCTGTTCACATCACCCTGACTAAATCAGATCTATTAGTCATCTGCTAGATTCATGCCCCACCCCTGTTTGCATCCCCCTGAATAAACCACATCTATTAATCATTTACTAGATTCATGCCCCCCTGTTCACAGCCCCCTGAATAAATCCGATTGTGTTGTTTCTGCATTTAACCTGGCTAGTGTGTTACCTTTTTGGTGGGGGTATTGTACTGCCATTGAGCTGTTGCATTACAGGTCTTATTTTACAGGGGGTCTCCAGGGCACTTGCAGCTGATCCAGTCCTGATCCAGTCCTGATGGTAAGTGCTAGGGGTGCGCACAAGTCATTACTGGCATACGGTCCATGTGAATGTTTTGCTGCTATACTGTTTAGGCCACCAGAGGGGTTGGTGGGGGGTTATAGCATCCAAGAGGGCTATACCAACAGCAGTTACACTACCCCAGAACCAATCCCCTTGGTGGAGGCACCCGTTCAACAAGCTCAGGCCCCTTAACCTGTGCTTAGTCATGCAAGCACGGGTAGTAACCCTCAGAATAGCACCGCCTAGAGGTTATACATATAAATGTGATGGATGTTCAGAAAGAAACAACTGATTTCCAAACTCAGTGTACCCGGCTGGCTGCACCTACCGAGTGTGTCCAACTGCAACATGCAAGGCAATCCTTGCGTGTGGTGTTAGATTCAAATGACTGTGAATACTTTTATCTGCCTAATTGTTTTTAAGTTCAAGCATGGATTCTTTCTTGAATCAAGCCAGCCAACAAACAGCTGCACTGCTCACCAGGCCTTCAACCATCAAGGGACTGTATTGGTAACTGGGTACCCAGGTTTAAATGTGTGGGATAGAGGGGTCTCATGCTAAGTTTGGGGAACTGGTACCAGATTGTGGGTAACATTATACTGTGGTTCCATTTGATTAAATGCAGTTAGTTAGATAGCCAGGGCTCAGGTCATCTAGGTTGGCATAATGTGATTTTGTCTGATTTGTCTACTAGGCATCCATCCAATTGGAAGGTTTTCACCGGCCAAAACCCTAAAACTCTAAATCCTCTGTACATACTGTAAATAATAATGATATTGATTGCATAGCCTCTACTCATCCTGTTGCCCTATTCCTAAGCCCTACTACCCCATAAATAAATTGTTGTTGCTTGCAAATGATGGTTTTGTCTGCATATTATTAAAGAGAGTCATTACATGTAAAATGTCTGAAACATAGGGGAAATGTCTATTGGGTCATGTTGGGGTGGCTGATGGTTACAGTGGGCAGTACAACATCCTGGGAGTTGTACTAGATAACAGTTAGTACAGCTGAAAGCTAAACTCAGGGTGCAGGCACTGTGCAAAGGTAATATTATGGAAAAGAACCAGTTTTAAAATAAATCTTGGAACCCAGGCCACTTAAGCTTGTACGGGAACAGAAGGCAAGGGTAGTAACTGTGGGAGTAGCACCACGTAGGGGATTACATATGCAATGCCATGCAGCATTTTATTATCCCCATCTGTTCCTGCTAGTACAGCCATGAAGCACACTGTGACACAGTGAGGAGCACACCACTGGGGAACATGTCGTTGTGCCTTACTGGCATGAGAGGTCCATCACCTACATCCCTGTTGCATGCAATGGAGTCATCCATGTGTGTTTTTGCTAACTCCAACCCCCTCCCAACTCCACTACCCAGTGATAATATCCCAGCAGAAGCTGCTGGTGCCAGGCAATGTGTCGATGTCTCACATATATCCTGTTGGACAGTGGTACTCCAGCAGTCAGTGTCCCAGCAGCACCACAGGGATACCCACCCATCCTTCAGATCACGACCATTTTACTGCATGGGTACTGAAATGCAAGCATGCCGTCTTGTCCATAAATCACCAAATGTTACCCTGAGTCCTACTGCACCACTCACGTTACCTGGTCAGAGCATTAGCCACGGACTTCAGTGAGTGTGTGATGCTGTGTTCAGCATGCAACCAGAGTTCATGGCTTCCCCCTTCTGACATTGAAGCAGTGACAGAGACAGAAGCAGTGTCACCAGTTTCGAGAGAGAGAGAGAGACAGAGACAGACAAACAGTGGGCATCCTGCAGTTACCCCCTGAAAAAGCCATGCTGGGTAGACCAAGGACCATGGGGTCTGCAGATACAGCCACAGATTGTGGGAATCCATGTGTGCCTCTTATGCAGTGTGTCTCTCTCTCTCTCTCTGCATTGCTTCCTGGTGCACAGTCTGTGTGTGTTGTTGCTGACAAGAGCAGGCAGTGATTCAGGGAGAACACTGATGAATTTCTGTATACTGCAGAGGGTGAGAGAGACACACATAGACACAATCACACAGGATATTGCAGCAGTTGTGGGACATTGAGTGTCTGCATCTCCCCGTCCCAGTGTCACATGTTCTCTGTTTCTCTCTCTCTCTGTTTCTGTCTTGCCAGATAGATGGCTCAGTTCCCTAGATATAGGAGAATGCAGCAGCTGTGCTTCACAGTGACTCTCTGTGAAGCTATAGTGAATTGTTCCTGTGATACATGACTTGTTTTATTTTTTTATATGTGTAGGATGCAAAACAGCTTGATGAGTTAGTTGCTTGTGTTGCTTCAGCAGTGTCTACGTATCAGTAGTTCAGCACTGTCAGCACTACAGTATTTGTGATGGTGGCAGAACACATAAAAAAAGTCCCTATGTTTTCATGACTTAATCATGATTTCCTCATATTTGTTTCACCTCTGGTGAAACCCCATGATATAAGCACAATAACCCACTCCAGTGTGTGTGGTTATTGGGGATTAATCAACACCCCAGGCACTGTGAGGACACTGGCCTGTAGCCGTGTACCACACAGCGCCCTCAGGGTGTTGATTCATCCCAACAAACGCACACCTATCATAGGGTTATTGCTTCTACACTGATACTGAACCTTATTATAGGTGTTTTATTATTGCTTTCAGTGCTGACAACATCATGCACAGTTAAAAACTCAGTATCAGAAGTCAAGGCACACCCCACACATTTTTCCACAAGAAAAAGTTTCAAGAAAGTGTTTTTTATTTCCAAAAAGGTTTTCAGGTTTCATTTTCTCACCACAGGAATGCAGCATATTCAGGCTCAGGTACAGGATTATAGCAGCAAAACTTCTAATGTTTCACCAAACCCTTGTGTTTTACATAGATCTCCATTAAACCCAAGGGTTTGGTGAAATGTTAGAAGCTTTGTTGCTACATTTCTGTACCTGAACCTAAATAGGCTACACTCCTATGATGAGAAAATAAAACCTGAACAATGTTTTGGAAAAATAATCACTTGCTTGAGTCTTTTTCTTGTGGAAAAATATGTGGATTGTGCCATGACTTCTGGTAATGAGCTGTAACTTGCTTTGTCACACCAGGTGTGAGCTCTGCTTTACTTGGTCACAGTTAAAATTCCTGCACTACTACTGAACCTTATTCAGTAATGGGAGAGCAATGGGAGAGCAAAGTGTTTAGCATTTTATTTTGTTTCTTAGTTAGCTGAAGTGCAGGGATGTAGCATTAGGCAGGGGAATTCAGTGAGGCAGTATATAGGAGAGATAGTTTTATTTTCTAGTGAGGATGGTCATTTCTGTGTGCTGTACCAATATCCCTCACCAAGTTACATCTGAAGGGATCATTTGAGTTGGACTAATTTTAACTAGAATTAAAACTCCCACCACCTTACCTTGCCCCCTTTTTTCTCTTCTATCACTCCTTCCCATTTATTTTTTGACAAATGCCTCTGGCTGCATCTTCATCCTCCCCCTCTCCTCTCATACCTGTTTCTCTGCCACCCCGGGGTGCCTAACCCTACCCATTCCTTGTGGGCACATGCGTCCTAGCTGTGTTCACCATTTTACTATAGCTGCCTCTGTTAACTACCTGCACTTCTCCTCCTCCTCTACACCTTACTCTTCCTGTAATTGATCCCTTTCAATAGCACTGTTGTACATGAATTGTTTACTGTTATTTCACTGTTGCTTTCTTGTTATTTGTTATTTCTGACATGGAACTTTTGTAAAAGAGCCTTGGCTCAAAGGTACTTGTAATCCTAGAATAAATAAATAAAAAATAAAATAAATAACTCTCACCTCTCAGACCAAGAAACAGTTTACTGGTGATCAGAACATGGTAGTCACATCCCTTTAAGCTTAGCCATCTGCCAAGGACTTTCCATCATTCTTGGACATATGGGAGATCTGGTTGTTTGCCGTGATCCTGGTCAAAGGAGTCTGGTGGAGGTGCTTGGAGGGGCGGAGTTGCGGTGAGTGGGGGGTAACCACACGTAGAGGTGAGAGCTCCACTGCTCCTGGGAAAACCCCATTTGTCACCACTTCTGCCTGGACTTGTGCCCTCTACTGGTCAGAGGGGAGTGGCCCTAGTTGCATTGGTTCCCTTTTTGGCTCTGTGTGGGCAAGGTTTGGCAGCTGTGCTTGTGGAACTGCCTTTTGTCTGGTGTGAGTTTGATGACTGGGAGATCTGTTCCTGTCCTCAGACTGTGTACTTGGTGGCTTTGTAAGCAATAGCCCCAGTGTTGTATGGTCAGATCCTATCTCTGACTCTGAAGCTCTGGATTATGGAATTATTGCCAGTGAGAGCTGAACTTTTTTCTTTTATTTGGAACTGCAGTTGGCCCTGAGTGGAGGAGAGATGTAACATGAAGAGTCTATATTGAAGCTGATTCTTGCACTTGTGAGAGGATTGTGATTCTCGGCTGTATTCTTTGGTCCCAGCAGTAGAGAAGTTCCATCTGGGTTATGGTGATGTGAGGACCATTTCCCTCTCCTTCAGTGCTTTGGAACTGATGTTTTATACTAGGACTGAATTGACAGAACTGCCTGCTGGTGACCTTTGGTTTGACATCATTTTACTTTATAATTTGTTTTTTTTTTAAATCCCTTGGCAGTTTTGGATTACTGTCACAGAACTGAACACATTATTAGATCTCTCCCTTTTGCTATTTTATTGCTGTGCATCGGTGTGGGGGATTGTTTTTGGGGTGGGGAAGCTTGTGGTCTGTGTGAGAGTGTTTGGAGTTGTGCTATAGAGAGTGTGTGTGTGTGTGTGTGTGTGTGTGTGTGCGTAGTATATAGTATATTTGGTGTATGTATGTGTGTGGTATATTTGGTGTATGCATGTGTATGTATGGTATAGATGGTGTATGAATGTGTGTCTGAGTGGTATATTTGGTGTGAGTGTGTGCTGTATCTGGTGTATGTATGTGTGTGTGTGTGTGACTGGTATATGTGGAGTCCTAGTGTTGATGAATGCAGCAGGATCTCAGTAGTCAACAGTGCATGTGGTTTAGTCGACAGGGGAGTGGAGGAGTTTTTGTGTATTAAATTTACAGAGTGTGTATGTATAAGTGTGTCAGTGGTATATTTGGTTAGGTAGGTTTTGTGCATTAGTTTCTAGAGGGTGCATGCATGTATGTATGTGTGTGAGAGGTCTATTTGGTTAGGTAGTTTTGTGTATTAGTTTCATAGAGGGTGTATGTATGCATGTATGTGTGTGTGAGTGGTATATTTGGTTAGGTAGTTCTTGTGTATTAGTTTTATAGAGGGTGTGTGTGTGTGAGTGGTATATTTGGTTAGGTAGTTTTTGTGTATTAGTTTTGTAGAGAGAGAGAGAGTGTGTGTGTGTGTGTGTGGTATATTTGGTTAGGTAGTTTCTGTGTAATAGTTTTATAGAGTGTGTACGTGTGGTATACTTGGTTAGGTCTCTTTTTGTATTAGTTTTATAAAAGATGTATGTAATGAGTGTACGTGGTATATTTGGTTAGGTAGTTTTTGTGTATTAGTTTTATAGTGGGTGTATGTATATGTCTGTGAGTGGTATATTTGGCTAGGTAGTTTTTGTGTATTAGTTTTATAGAGGGTGTATGTATGTATGTGTGTGAGTGAGTGGTATATTTGGTTAGGTAGTTTTTTTGTATTCATTTTATAGAGAGTGTATGTATATGTGTGTGTGAGTGATATAGAGGGTGTATGTATGTATGTGAGGGTGGTATAGAGGGTGTATGTATGTGTGTGTGGTGTGAGTGGTACATTTAGTTTTTTTGTATTAGTTTTACAGAGGGTGTATGTATGTGTGTGTGTAAAACTATACCCTGTGTGAGTGGTATATTTGGTTAGGTAGATTTTATGTAATAGTTTTATAGAGTGTGTATGTGTCTGTGTGTTTGTGGTATACTTGGTTAGGTCACTGTTTGTATTAGTTTTATAGATGGTGTATGTAATGTGTGTAAGTGGTATATCTGGTTAGGTAGTTTTTGTGTATTAGTTTTATAGTGGGCACATGTATATGTTTGTGAGTGGTATATTTGGTTAGGTAGTTTTTGTATATTAGTTTTATAGAGAATGTATGTATGTGTGTGAGTGAGTGGTATATTTGGTTAGGTAGTTTTTATATTACTTTTAAAGAGGGTGTACATCAATGTGTGAGTGGTATAGATGGTATATGTCTTGCGTGAGTGATATACAGGGTGTATGTATGTGTGCACGAGTGGTATATTTGGTTAGGTAGGTTTTGTTTGCATTAGTTCTGCAGAGGGTGTATGTATGTGTCTGTGAGTGGTATATTTGGTTAGGAAGTTTTTTGTATTAGTTTTACAGAGGGTGTATGTATGTGTGTGAGTGGTATATTTGGTGAGGTAGTTTTTTCATTAGTTTTATAGAGAGTGTATGATGGTGTGTAAATGGTATATTTGGTTAGCTTTTGTATTAGTTTTATAGAGAGTATATGTACAGTATGTGTGTGTAGAAACATAGAAACATAGAATTTGACGGCAGATAAGGACCGCTTGGCTCACCCAGTCTGCCCATTTCCCTGCCTACTGGATAAGCTGCAGATCCTAGTTAACCAGCAGCCTACTTTTTCCTACCCCCATCTCCTAGAATTGTCTTATGACTGTCCCATGCATGCTTGAATTCCACCACTGTTTTTGACTCCACAACCTCCTCTGAAGGTTGCTCCATGCATCCACAACCTCTCTCAGAAAAAATACTCTAAATTACCTCTGAGCCGCCCATCTTCAAATTGTGCCCTTGTTCTTGCACCCTCTTTTTTTGAAAGATGCTACCCTCTTGGACTTTGTTGATTCCCTTGAGGTACTTGAAAGTTTCTATCATGTCCCCCCTCTCCCTCCTTGGTGTGAATGGTATATTAGGTTAGATTTGTTGGTATTAGTTTTATAGAGGGTGTACATATGTATGTCTGTGTGTGCAAGTGGTATATTTCATTAGGTCATTTTTTTTATTAGTTTTATAGAGGGTGTATGTATGTATGTATGTGTGTGTGTGTGTGTGAGTTGTATAGTTTGTTAGGTAGTTTATTTTTGTATTAGTTTTATAGAGGGTATATGAATACGTGTGTATGTATGTGTGTGTGAGTGGTATATCTGGTTAGTTTTATTTTTTGTATTAGTTTTATGTACAGTGTATATGGTGCAAGAAGGAGGGAGAGGTACCCCAGGGGTGTCACATCAGGATAAGGATAAAAGGCCAGTACGGTGGAGGGGATGGAAGATGCTATTCACCAAAAGGGTGTGGTTAGCCCGTAAGGGCCTAAAGAAAGATAAATCTCCTGGGCTGGATGGCATTCATCTGAGAGTACTCTAGGAATTGGTGGACATACTGGCTGCAACCCTGGCAGAGCTCTTCAACAGGTTGCTTGAGACAGGGAGGGTACCTAGGGATTGGCGAGAGGCACATGTGTTGCCAATTCATAAAGGGGGACTGAAGGAAGTACCAGGTAACTATAAACCCATCAGTTTGACCTCAGTGGTGGGAAAATTAATGGAGAGTATACTAAAGGAATGATTGGGAGTGTACTTGGGAGAAGGTGGGAGCTCTGGATAGTCAGCAACATGGGTTTGTGCCAGGTAGATCATGTCAAACCAATCTTGTTGAGTTCTACGAATGGGTAACATCAGAACTGGACAGTGGAAAGCCTGTGGATGTATTATTCTTAGACCTCAGTAAGGTGTTCGACTCTGTCGCCCACAATGGTCTGGTGGAGAAAATGACGGGGTTGGGAGTAGGCCCTTTGATGGTCAAATGGATTGAAAACTGGCTAGCTGGATGCACTCAGAGAGTAGTGGTTGGTAGGGAGCTCTCGAACCCTTGAGAGGTCGGTAGTGGGTTACTGTGGTAACTCCTCTCTTGAAGAAAGCTTCCTTGACCCGGACTCTTATTCTAGTTATCGACCTATCTCTAACCTCCCCTTTATTGGGAAGGTCATCGAGAAGGTCATAGCTGTTCAACTGGATGACCATTTAACCATCCATAACGTCTACAAATCTTTACAGTCGGGCTTCCGTAAAAGACATAGCACCGAGACTGCGCTGGTTCGGGTGTTAAATGATCTTCTGATGGTGAGGGATCAGAAGAGATGCTCCATTCTTGTTCTTCTTGATCTCTCTGCAGCCTTTGACACAGTGGACCACATGGTGCTATTAGCTTGCCTGGGACAAATTTGCAGAATGTCTGGAACCATTCTGCAATGGTTCACGTCATTTCTTACTGGGAGATCGCTGAGAGTTGTGTCGAGTTTTTCCTCTGACCCAATCCTCTGTTGTGTGGAGTGCCCCAGGGATCCGCGGCTGTCGCCCACATGTTGTTTGCAGTGTATATGCTGCCCCCTCAGGAGGTATCATTAGACGATATGGGCTGAGGTTTCACTGCTATGTGGATGACACCCAGCTCTATCTGTCCTTTGCACCCAACCAGGATGGAGCTCTCCGTGTTTAACAACTGTCTGAGGGAGATCCAAGACTGGATGGATTCTAGTTGGCTAAAGTTGAACTCGGAGAAAACAGAGGTGCTGGTAGTGGATCCTGGTGGTCGGGTGGTGAGGCCGGATATCGGTGCTCCATCTGGAATTATTCTTGGTGGAGTATCTTTGCCATTATCAGAACAGGTGCATAGCTTTGGATTTATTCTTGACGATAGGCTGACTCTCAAAGCTCAGGTGTCAGCTGTTGTCAAGACTTCCTTTAATCATCTCAGGAACATTGCCAGGGTGAAGCATCTTGTTCTGTTTGACTCCCTGCCTACTTTTGTATCTTCACGCTTAGACTATTGCAACGCCCTGTACTTTGGGCTTTTTGGGGTTGAAATCCGTTGCCTACAGCTGGTGCAGAACGCTGCAGCCCGGGTTTTGACTGGGACAAGTCATTTCTGTCACATTACTCCTGTGCTGTGTGAACTGCACTGGCTGCCTGTGCGGTGGCGGATCACCTCTATAGTCATTTTGTTGACTTTCAAAGCCCTTCACGACCAGGGTCCAGCCTATCTGAAAGACCTCCTGGTGCCTTACTGCCCTGACCGATCACTCCGCTTCGCCGACATGGGGTTGTTAGAGATCCCAAGAGTGAGCTTTTAAATCTTCTGGCAGCAGAGCATTTCATATGCTGCACCCACTCTTTGGAACTCTCACCATGTCAGGTTACGGCAGTGCACTCCTGGAACTTTTTAAAAAAGATCTGAAAACTTACTTGAGGAGCATGGCTTTTTTAGATAATTAGTTATTTATTAATGCTTTGGATTTTATTATTATATATTTTATCTTGTGGTATGCTGATTTTATGTATATGTTTGTTTACGTAGTGTTTGAACTGTCAAAATTGTTCAGCACCTTGATATATTGAAAGGTGCTATATAAATAAAATTATTATTAATTATTATTATTATTATTATTACTGCAGGGCTCGGTCCTGGGTCCGATCCTGTTTAAAGCATACATTTCAGACATCAGGGAGGGTATAGGGTGTGAAATTAGTCTCTTTGCTGATGACTCCAAGATGGGAGCAGTAGTTGAGGGGAAAGAGGGGAGGTTAGCCCTGCAATGGGACCTGGACACCATGGAAAGATGGGCTCACACATGGAAATTAAATTTCAATATCACCAAGTGCAAGGTATTACATCTTGGGTGGGGAAACCCAAAACACAGGTATGCCCTGGGAGGGGAGGCACTGGAGGCCTCAACAGAGGAAAAAGACCTAAGAGTCATGGTGGATGCATGTATGAATAACTCTGAGCAGTGCAGGAGAGTGGCTAGCAAAGCAAACAGGATGTTAGGATGCATCGTAAGGGGGGATCACCTCTAGGAGCAGGGAAGTGATTCTGCCACTGTACAATGGATTGGTTAGACCACACCTTGAGTACTGTGTACAGTACTGGAGACCAGACTTGAAGAGGGACATACAGCTCCTGAAGAGGGTACAGAGGGGGCCAACTAAGATGATACGAGGACTAGGGGATTTGACATATGAGGACAGACTTGAGGAGCTCTGCCTGTTTTCATTGGAGGAGAGGAGAGACAGAGAGGACATGATTGAGGTCTTCAAGTACCTCAAGGGAATAAATAGGGTAAACACAGAGGGGATCTTTAGACTAAAGCAGGGAGGTATCACCAGAGGGCATGGTTCGAAGTTGGAAGGTGGAAGGGTGAGGGGGTAAAGAGTAGAAGGTTTTTCACTGAGAGGGTGGTGGATCCTTGGAACATGCTGTCTAGTGAGCTGGTTCAGAGATCCACAGTGGAGGACTTCAGGACAGGGTGGGACAAACACAGAAAGTGGATGTATCAGATGATGGCTTGGCCCAGGGGGGTTGGGATGGATGATAGGGGTTTCTGGAACACAAGGGGGGAAGGCCTCGGTACCAAATTAGGGAGCTGAGGTTCAAGCAGACTTAATAGACCGTAAGGTCTAATCTGCTGGCAATTAGTATGTTAAGTATGTACGTATGTGTGTGTGAGTTATATATTTGGTTAGGTAGTTTTTGTGTATTAGTTTTATAGAGGGTGCATATATGTGTGTGTGTGTGTGTGTGTGTGTGGTATATTTGATTAGGTAGCTTTTCTATTAGTTTTATAGAGGGTGTATGTGATGTGTGATGGTATATTTGGTTAGGTAGTTTTTTGTATTAGTCTTATTGAGGGTATATGTATATGTGTAAGTGGTATAGAGGGTGTATGTATGTGTGTGTGAGTGCTATATTTGGTTAGGTAGATATTAGCTTTATAGATAGTGCATGTGTGTGTGAGTGGTATATTTGGTTAGATAGTTTTTTTTGGTATTAGTTTTATAGCGGATGTATCAGTGTGTAGTATATTTGTTTAGGTTTTTTTTTGTGTGTAAGTTTTATAGAGGGTGTATGTATGTGCATGAGTGGTATATTTGGTTAGGTAGTTTTTTGTATTAGTTTTATAGAGGGTGTATGTATATGTGTGTGTGGTACAGAGGGTGTATATGTGTGTATGTGGTACTATATATTTGGTTAGGTAGTGTTTTTGTGTATTTGTTTTATAGAGGGTCTGGAGTACTGAATCCAATTCTGGAGACCCCATCTCTTCAAGGACATAGACAGGATGGAGGCAGTACAGAGGAGGACAACTAAAATGGTACAGGGTCTGCAACAGAAGCCAAATGTGGAGAGACTAAAGGAGTTTTAATATGTATGCCCTTGAAGAAAGGAGGGAGAGGGGGGACATGACAGAAACTTTCAAGTACCTCAGTGGAATCAACAAAGTCCAAGAGGGTAGCATCTTTCAGAAAATAGATGTGCAAGAACAAGGGGACACAATTTGAAGATAGAGGGGGATTGGCTATAGAGCAATGTGAGAAAATATTTTTTTCCACATAGAGGGTGGCAGATGCATGGAACTGCCTTCCTGAGGAGGTTATGGGGTCTAAAACTTGGGAGAATTCAAGAATGCATGGGACAGATATAAGGTAATTCTTGTGGGGGGGTAGGAAGAAATCGGCTGTTGGTTAACTAGGATCTGCAGCTTATCCATTAGGTAGGGAAATGGGCAGAATAAGTGGGCCAAGCAGTCATTATCTGCTGTCAAAGTTTATGTTTCTATATCTGTTTCTATGTTAGGGTGCATGTATATGTGTGTGAGTGGTATATTTGGTAAGGTAGTTTTTTTTTGTATTAGTTTTATAGAGGGTGTATGTATGCATGCATGTGTGTGTGAGTGGTATATTTGGTGTATGTATGTGTGTGTGACAGGTATATTTGGTAAGGAATTTTTTTTGTATTAGTTTGGTTAGATGTGGTTGTGCTTGTTTTGGTGTTTTAACTAAGAGCGAGTAAGAAAGACGTGGTCGTGATGCTGGTCACATGGGATGTGCTGGGCCTCTGGATCCTTGTGGACTGCCTATAATGCTTCCCAGCTCTGTGACCTCCACCATTTTGCTGACCTTCCTGTGTCAGCTATGACAGCGAGGCACTGTCAGGATGTCGGCATTGCCGGGGGTGTGGAGGCTGTCAGTGGTGGGAAGCTGCGGGCCCAGCAGAGGTGAGAGGAATTGAGGTGGTGAGGTGCAGGAAATGCCCTGTGTTTACACAAAGCCTAGGGAGAGGCCAGATGTGCTTGGTCACCATCCCAAGGGTTTCCAACAGACCAAGTGGGCAGATAGCCAAAAGGGCTGCAGTGCCTACCAGTCCCCTGCAGAAAGTGCTATGCAATGCCAGACTGATGAGGAACAAAACTCCAGTTATGGCTGACTTTATTTTCTCGGTTGATCTGACTTGTATCACAGAGACCTGGTTGGGTGATGATGCAAGTCTGATTTTGGAGGCATGGTTCCCCACTGGGTATTCAGTGGTGCACTGCCCATGGTGGGAATACAAGGGTGACTGAGTGACCATTTGTTTTAAATCTGACCTAGGACTCACTGTGCACCTGATGGGGACAACTAGATCTACTGAGTGTATGGCAGTGCGTGAGGGTCTGGGCGTATGATGCGGGATTCTTCTTATGTACTGCCCCCTAAATATAGCTGTCACATACACAGAATTGTTGAGTACCTTTTTTTTTGTTTCCAATTGTTTAACCAGGTGAGACACACTAAGCTGAAAGCTTGTTTACAGGTGCAACCTGGGAGCACAGGGAAGTTAAGTGACTTGGTCAGGGGTTACACAGTATATGCAAGGGGGGCTGTGGAATTCAAACCCAGGTCTCCAGATTTGCAGATCAGAGCCTTAAACCACTGCGTTATACTGCCTCCTTACCTAGAGGTACCTAGAGGCCAGAGGGTCACAGGACCCAAGGCAGCATGGATTCACAGCAGGAAGGTCATGTCAGATGGATCTAATAGATTTCTTTGACTGGGTGACCAAAGTAGTAGATCAGGGAGGGGCTGTGGACATGGCCTACCTAGACTTTAGCAAGGCATTTGACACAGTACCACACAAAAGATTAATATACAAGTTAGCTAGCTTGGGAGTGGGTCCCAAGATGGTAGCCTGGGTAAAGAATTGGATGGAGAACAGGACACAGAGGGTAATAGTAAACGGAGTCCACTCTGAAGAAAGGGGGGTTACTAGTGGGGTACCGCAGGGTTCAGTACTAGGACTGGTCCTCTTCAATGTCTTTATAAAGAATGTTGCAGAGGGACTGGAAGGAAAAGTATGTCTCTTTGCAAATGACACAAAGATATGCAACAGAGTTGATACACAAGGAGGCGTGGAAAGGATGACAAGGGACTTGGCAAGGTTGAAGGAATGGTCAAATGTGTGGCAGCTTAAATTCAATGCCAAGAACTGCAAGGTAATGCACCTGGGAAACAAAAACCCAGGGGAAGAGTACAAAATTGGGGGTGAGATACTGACAACAAAAATGGAAAGGGTCCTGGGGGTAGTCATATCAGATGACCTAAAGGTGGGCAAGCAATGTGAGTGGGCAGTAAGGAGGGCTGGGAGATACTGGGATGCATAGGGACAGGCATCACCAGTAGAAAACAGGAAGTTGTTATCCTCTGTACAGATAGCTGGTGAGACCCCATCTGGAGTACTGTGTACAGTTCTGGAGACCCAATCTCCGCAAAGACATAGACAGGATGGAGGCAGTCCAGAGGAGGGCAACTAAAATGGTGCAGGGTCTGCACCAGAAGACATATGAAGAGAGACTTAAAGAGCTTAACATGTATAGCCTTGAGGAAAGGAAGGAGAGGGGGGACATAATAGAAACTTTCAAGTACCTGAAGGGATCAGCAAAGTCCAAGAGGGTAGAATCTTTCAGAAAAAGAGGTGTACAATAACAAGGGGTCATAATTTGAAGATGGGGGGGCAGCTCAGAGGTAATGTAAAGAAGTATTTTTTCACAGACAGGGTTGTGGATGCATGGGACAGCCTTCCAGAGGAGGCTGTGGAGTCAAAAACAGTGGTGGAATTCAGGAATGCATAGAACAGTCATAAAGCAATTTTAGGGGGTGGTGGTAGGAAGAAGTAGACTGTTGGTTAACTAGGATCTGCAGCTTATCCATTAGGTACAGAAATGGGCAGACTGGGTGGGCCAAGTGGTCCTTAAATGCCATCACATTCTATGTTTCTATATTTCCTGGGGCAGGGGGAATATGCATGCAGGGGTAGCGGACTTCACCATTGATGGTGTTGAAGTCCCCAGATGTTTACTACTGGGTGACTTCATTGCCTGGGTTGATGACAAGGTTTTGCATTTTGGTTCTCATGTCTTGTAGTTGATGTCATCCTCTTTCCTTGCCCATATCCAATGTGAGCCATACTGAGCGGTGGTCACTCCTTGACAGCGGTTCTTCCACCGTAAGTTCTCTCACAAACTCCCTGTTTGCCAGCACACGGTCAAGGGTATTCCCTAACCTGGTTGGTTCACTGACCATTTGCAGCAGGAAGCTGTCCTGGAAGGCATCCAGCAGTACCTGCTCCCTTCTATTCCTGGTTGCTGGGGTACTCCAGTCCACTCCTGGCATGTTGAAGTCCCACATAATGACCACACTACCCTTCTCACAGGTCCTTCTGATCTGTCCCGCTAGTTCCCTGTCTAACTCCTCTGTCTGAAAGGGCGCCCTGTACAGCACTCCCATTCTGAGAATCCTATTCTTGGAATCCTGGATTTGCATCCAAAATGACTCCATACTACCCTCATCCCCTTCCTCCCTTACACACTTCAGTCCTTCCTTCACATATAATGCCAACCCCTTCCTTTCCCATTCACCCTGTCCCTACGAAATAACCTGTACCCTAGTACAGACAGGTCCCAGTCATTGCATTGGGTGGCCCATGTTTCTGTGATGCCTGCAATGTCCACCTCTCCCTCTGCCATGAGCACCTGTAACTCTGCAGTTTTCCTCCCAAGGCTCCTAGCATTAAGGGTAACCACCTTCCATCCCCCATCCTGCCCTCCTTTACTAGCATCACCAATAGTACTTGCCATTTGCCTTTGTCACTGTTATGGGGGGTAAGCTCATATGGTTTTCCAACCTGTGGTCTCTGCATGTCTCTTGCCCACTTGCCACCCCCCCCGCTCCTAGTTTAAATTCCCAACTCCCTCTATGTACTCCTCCATCCTCAGTTTCAACACTTTATTTCCTTCCTCACTCAAGTGTAGACTATCCTTGGCATATAGAATACTTTCCTCCCAGGTCCCTCCCCAACCCCCAACAGCCATACCACTTAGCATGATACCAGGTTCTTAGCCATCTGTTAAATTCATCTATTCTCAGCTTTCTTGTTGTGCTTGCCTCGGGCACTGGAAGTATCTCTGAAAAAGTTACTGATCTTCCTACCCCTTCACATAATTGTTCTAGTTCCTCAAACCTCCGCTGGACTACATCTACTGTCTTGTCAGCCAGGTGGTTCATCCCAAAATGTATAATTAAATGAGGCTTGTCCCTACCCCTTCTACCATATTTCAGAACAGACTGTGCCACCCTTTCTGCTGTCATTCCTGGCATGGCCTCCACCCAAATGTGACTATTCCTCTCCACCTTGCTACCCCACCTGACTCCTCTTAGTATTGAGTCCCCTAGCAATAAGATTCCACCCACTTACTCCCTGCTTACTTCCATTCATCTCCATCTCTCATTCCCAGCTCCTCTTCTTCCTCCTGCACATTATTTCCCCCTTTTGCTCCTGTTGCAATTTTCCCAGCAGAACCCCCCACTCTGGTTTGGTCCAGGCATTTATCAATTACTCCTCCAATTACATCATCTCCCTTCTCCTTCTTCCTCTCTAGCAGTGCAAAACTATTTACTGAAGTTGGAGCATTGTTTGCAGAAGACCAGGTTGAATGTGGACAAGCTGTCCCTGCGTACTCATTATTCTGATTACCAGGTGGTAATCAACCATAAGAAGGCAGAGTTCCTGTCTAGGGATACTGCTGCCAGGAAAACCTGACCTGCTCTGCTTTTTTTAGGACTGTCAACAGACTTCTTCATCTTATCTATCTAAAGCCAAAAAAAACATTTTCAATCACTTTATGTGATGAGTTTTTTCAGTTCTTTTTGGACAGAGCGTCCTCTATCTGACAGGGGATCACATTAGCAAGCCCCATAGTGACTCACAGTGGTCATTTTGGAGGGAAAAGGGGCTCCCTACTTGCCTGAGACAAGTGCAAAGCGGTGGAGGTGGCTGAGGTCTCTGCGGTCATCTTATAAGTGAAGCACACATACTATTAACTGGACCTGGCTCCTACCCATTTCTTGGTGAGATGTGTTGGTTTCATTGGCCTGGTGTTCACAAGGATTGTCTGGTGTTCATTGCCAGAAGGGGTCTTTCTGGAAGGCTTGAAAGAAGTTCTGGTGAGGCTCCTTCTGAAGAAGCCATCTCTCAACTCTAACACCCTGGTGAGCAACTGTCCTATTTCCAGCCTCCCCTTTTTGGGAAAGGTTGTTGAGAAAATCATGGCACAGCAGCTTGAGGAGCATGTCGTGTCCTTTGACATCTATACGCTGCTCTAATCAGGTTTCAGAGCTAGGCACAGCACCAAATGGTGTTAGTGTGCATAATGACCACCTCAGGTCATGAAAAAGAGAAGGCAAGTCAACTCTTGTGCTCCTCGATCTCTCCTCAGCCTTTGACACTGTAGAGCACGTTGTGTTTCTTGATTGCCTCAGACAATAATGTGGCCTCGCCAGCACTGTCATCAGCTGGTCTGAATCCTTTCTCTCCGACAAGAAGCAACAGGTGGTGATGGGAAATTTCTCCTACTCCTCCTCCTCCCCAAAGCTCCTGCCATGTGGAGTACCTCAGGGGTGAATTTTGTTGCTGATGTTATTTGTAGTGTATATGCTCCCCCAGTTTTAGCTCATTAGTGTGGGATGTTACTGTTATGCAGACTATAGCCAACTGTACCTGTTCTTTGCACCAGGATCAGCGGATGCTGTGGAACTGCTTAATAGCTGATTGGCTGAGACCAATGACTGGATGTTCTCCAGGGGACTGCGACTAACCCAGACAAGATGGAGGTATTAGTGTTTGGGTCAGTATGACAGCATGATGGGAGTGCCTCCAACGAGGCTGCTGGATTATCCCTGGGGCCCACACTGTTTATGGCCTCCCTTAGGGTAAGAGATCTTGGCATGATCCTTGATGACATACTGACACCTGACACTAAGATGATGGCTGTCATCAAAAGTGTTTTTTACCACTTAAGGAACACTGCCAGGATCAAACCCCTAGTTCTGCCCAAGGACAAGCCCTTGCTGGTGCATGACTTTGTGACATCCAGACGCTACTAATTTAATGCTCTCTACTTTGGGGACCAGGGTTTCTGCAGATACCCGTCACCAGCTACAGCTGGTGTAAACTGCAGTTGCCAGGCTGCTGACTGTTCTACCTAGGTCTAGCCATATAACCCCAGTGCTGCAATCTCTGATTGGCTGCCGGTCAGGTAGATGGTTATCTTCAAGGTGAGTTTACTCACTTATAAGGCCCTGCACGGACTCGACCCTGGCTACCTAGATGATCGTCTGACACCTTCCACCTCAGTCTACTCCTTCTGTTCCCCAACCAGGGGCCTCCTTGAAGATCCTAGGACCAGGTTAAGAGCTTCCGGTGACCGGGCTTTCAGTGTCACCTGACCGGTCCTATGGAACTCATTGCCAGCTGATATCAGGGAGGCCCCATCAATAGAGGGATTCAAGAGGGGCCTAAAAACTCATATTTTTCCCTCTGGACTTCCCAGGGTAAAGAGCTGATCTACCAAAAAATTCTGAAGAAAATCTGCTGTTTATGATATGACTGTTTTAATATTTTAATATTGCTGCTGTTTTATTGTTTACTTTATAGATGACATTTTATCTGATACCTTGCTTATTGTTTGTTTTATCTGATATGCTGCTTATCATTCATTTTATCTTACACCCTGCTTATTGTTTGTTTTATCCGATACCCTGTGTATTGTTTGTTTTATCCGATACCCTGCATATTGTTTGTTTTATGTATGGCACCCAGAACCTCTGGGATTAGGCACCTTAGAAATAAACTTTACCTTGCCTCAGTGAATACCTTGGGGTGACTGCCAGGGGGTGAGTGGAGACCCAATGGAAAAATATTGAATCAATAGCTAAGGCAACAGCATGATGTTTGAAGGAAGTATGCAAGGGAAGGAGGAGGACGAGGCTGCTTTGGTTCTCAGTGGAGGTGGTAAAGGTGGTGAAGAAGAAAAAAACCTGCATTCAGGAAGTACATGGATACCCAGATGGATGTGGACAGGGAGATATATCTGGAAAAACAAAGAGTGGGAGGAGGGAGGATAAGGGCAGCTAAAGCACAAACACAGGACAGGATTGCCAAGGTCAAAAAAGGGAGTAAAACATTCCTCGGATATATGCATGAAAATAGGAAAGAAAGGGGTGGGATGGTAAGAATCAGGAGGGGTGGGTGCTCTTCACAGTAGGGGGATGGAGCAACATGTATCAGCAGGCACTGGAGGGAGTAGACACTACTCTATTTTTGGAGGAAAGAGTTCAGAATGGACTGGAAGCCCTAATGAAGAACAAGAAGACAGGACTGGATGGGGTTCATCAAGGGTGCTAAAAGAACTGAACATGGTGCAAGCCACCCCTTTGGCAACACTGTTCAGCAGCCCCATTGAAGAGGGAGGTAGTTCTGCAGGACTGGAGGAGGGCTGATGTGGTCCCTCTGCACTAGAATGGCAGGAGGGAGGAGGCTAGTAACTACAGGCCAGTCAGTCTTACATCAGTGGTGGGGAAATTAATTCAGACCCTGCTGAAGGAGAGACTGATGGAGTACCTGGGGGGGGGGCATGCAGGCTGCAGAACCACCACCAGCATGGTTCCACAGGGGAGAGGTCATGCCAAACAAATATCATAGATTTTTTGACTAGGTGACTAAGGAGGTGGATCAGAGGAGGGCAATGGATGTGACCTACCTGGACTTCAGTAAGGCTTTTGACACAGTGCAGCACATGAGGCTAGTAAAGGCACTAAGAAGCCTGGGGATTGGGGAGAAAGTGGTAAGCCGAGTATTAAATTGTCTGAAGGCTAGAAGGTAGAGGGTGGCAGTAAATGGCAGACACTCAGGGGATGAGAGACCAACTAGTGAGGTACTACAGGGATCGGTGCCAGGACAAATCCTCTTCAATGTCTACAAAAGTGACATTGCTGAGGAACTGGGAGGAAGATGCATCTCTTTGTGATGGCACAAAAATCTGCAATAAGCTGGATACTCAGGAAAGGGTGGAGATAATACAAATGTATCTGGGTAACCTAGAGAACAATCTATGGAGTAACAGTGATGTTTCAATGCCAGAATATGCAAAGTCAGGCATCTTGGGCAGGGAAACCCAGGAGCTGTGTATAAGATGGGGGAGGTATTGACGGTCATCACACAAGAAATAGACCTCATGGTACTCATTTCTGATGATCCAAAGGGGGCAGGGTGAAAAGGGAGTAGGCAAAGCCAGTGGGATGCTAGGGTGCAGAAGGGAGGGCATTTCCAGCAGGAGAAGGGAGGTGGTGTTGCCACTGTATCACTCACTAGAGAGACCCAACCTAGAGTATTGTACTTTATCCAGGTCTGGAGGTTGCACCTCTAAAAGGACATGGACAGGGTGGAAGCAGTCAACAGGAAGGCTACCAGAACTGAAGAGGGGTTGTACAAAAAGAAACATGAGGAGAGGTTGCAGGATCTCAACATACACTCCTTGGCAGACAGAAGAGTGCGAGGGACATGATTGAGATATGTACTTCACAGGGGTGAAGAATGTGCAGATGGGGTGTCTCTTTCAGGGGAGAAAAAATACCAGAATGGGGGGGACATGCAATGAAGCTGGGGGGGGGTTAAGAGGGATGTAAGGAAACATTTCTCCACAGAAGGGGCAGTGGACACCTGGAACAGCTTGCAAGCAGATGTGATGGGGAAAAAAAACAATCTGTAGGTGCTAATGAAGCTACCCCAGTAAGAAATAAATCTTTCACAATGATTCATTTGTAGTTTTCAGTCTGAAATGTTTCTATAATTAATTTTCGGCACACATTTATAAATACTATCTGACCCCTTTTGTTTTTTTAAAGTTTTCCTTTGGTTGGTTTACACAGCAGCTCAGTGTTCCTTCATGATCCTCTGTTTCAATCTCCAACACCACGGACTGCACTTTTCAGAAACACAAGCAGCTGCTGCTCTTCAGAGTTTGGGACTAGAAGAACAAAGGAAATCTATCCATACAAAACCAGTTCTCTCTGCAGCTCCCCGTGTGCTCCGCATTCCTTACCTCCAGCTTCATGGTCCTCTGTTTCAGTCTCCAACACCACAAACTACACTGTTCAGAAACACAAGCAGCTGCTGCTCTTCAGATTTTGGTACTAGAAGAACAAAGAATCTCTATTCACAAAAAAAACAGTTCCCACTAGAGCTCCCTGTGTGCTTAGCATTGCTTACCTCCAGCTTCGTGGTCCTTTGTTTCAGATCCAACACCACAAACTGCACTATTCAGGAACACAAGCAGCTGCTGCTCTTCAGAGTTTGGGACTAGAAGAACAAAGGATGTCGATCCACACAAAAAAATAGTTACTGGTCCTCTGTGCTCCTTTCTCCAGCAGTTTTCATAGCCTAAGGTTTACTTCCTGTCTCCCTCTGTTATGTATCCCCCCCATTCAAAACAACTCAGTATTCATAGTATACAGCAGCAAGGAGACTGAGAGGAAAGGGTTGCTGAATATTTACAGTTACACGCTGGCAGATCCTGTTTTGACTTGTCACTGTCAGGAGAAAGTACTTTTATTTTTATTTAGAATTTGGTGGCTGCAAGGTACATTGAGCCAAACAAAGCATATTTCCCTTGGGTATTTCTAGGACTACCTCTCAACTGTACCACATTATGAGGAACGTTCCTCATTTTACTTCACAAAAGCTCCCTGTTCCACATTGTGAGGACTTGTTCCACATTCAGTATTAACATTTTAAAGCAAAAATCTATAGTAAATGATGCAAAAAATATACTATTCGATTAATAACAGAATTTCTGAACATAAATGCAAACATTTTAACAGTGTTCTGAATTTCTTAGGTAAAGATTTGATTAAGTGTTCCACATTTTGCTCATTTGTTCCACATTTGGAGAGGCAATATTTCACATTTGTTTGACAAAAGGTTGAGAGGTATGTTTCCAGGGTGTCCTGGAGATGCAAGTCAGCAGTGACAGTCCATTTATAGCCAGCTGATGTCCCAAAAAATCTTAGAAGATACAAACTTTACACTCAGTTATATCACATTTTCTTATAATTTACTGTTTCTTGGTATTTACCAGCCCACTAATAGCTGGAGTTGTGTGGCACAGGACACATTTCAGAGGTGGACAGTAAATGACTTCAGACTGACAGCAGCTACAGACAGGAGCACACAGGGAGCTGCAGAGGGAACTGTGGATATCTCTTGTTCTCCTAGTCCAAAGGCTTCCAATTGCTGAAGAACTGAAGCTACTCGAAGCATACCTCTCAACTGTCCCTGATTTTGCCTCAGAATTTTACTCTTTTCCTCCTAAAATTTGTGTTTCCGTTGCTAAACAGTGGAAATTGTAAACACAAAATAATATCAAGTATTAAAGTTACAGACTTATTCTTTAGAAAATGCATTCGGCCCTAAGTCCCATATTCTACCAGCTTTCTGGGTGGATATCTCCAATTTTGAAGCTGTGTCCCTGATTTTGGTCCTTTGTCCCTGATTTTTTTAAGCCTTGTCCCTGATTTATGAGGCAGGAGGTTGAGAGGTATGACTTGAAGTGTGGCTTTGAAACATTATCAGGAGGTGGAGTGTTGGAGACTGAAACACGGGATTGTGAAGTTGGGGGTAATTACTGATTGCAGGAATTACTGTGTCAACGTGTGTTTAAAAAGACAAGGCAGAAACTGGGCAACATGGGATCAGTTTGCAGTGCTTTTCAAATCATAATACTTGAATTTGTACAGAAACAGACAGTGTTATTGCAAGGCTTGCTGACAAACTGCCTTCTTTATTTTGTTTTCACCTTCTCTGCCCACTGTATTCTGGCTGCATTTGTCATTACCCTCACTCTGCTACCAGTGGTACCCTATAGACAGCAAACAGGGGAGCTGCAGAGGGACCTTGTTTTCTGAGGACATGGTACCCATTAACATACCGACATACAGACAGCAAACAGGGGAGCCGCAGAGGGACCTTGTTTTCTGAGGACGTGGTATCCGTTAACATACTGACATACAGACAGCAAACGGGAGCTGCAGAGGGACCTTGTTTTCTGAGGACGCGGTACCCGTTAACATACTGACATACAGACAGCAAACGGGAGCTGCAGAGGGACCTTGTTTTCTGAGGACACGGTACCCGTTAACATACTGACATACAGACAGCAAACGGGAGCTGCAGAGGGACCTTGTTTTCTGAGGACACGGTACCCGTTAACATACTGAGATACAGACAGCAAACAGGGGAGCCGCAGAGGGACCTTGTTTTCTTAGGACACGGTACCCATTGTTCTGAATCCAGAGGATCCCTAATGATTTTGAACAGTGCATTTTTAATTATCAGGAAGAAGTGTTGGAGACTGACTGAGGATCACGAAGTTAGAGATGAGAAGAAAATACATTTACCTGTGCTGAAAACAAAAGGCAAAGCAGAAACTGTGCAGAGTAGGCTTATTTTATACACACAAGCAGGCAGTGTTATTTGAAGGCTTTTTGTTCTTTGCCAAACTTTTATTTATTTGTTTTATAGTTTATTGGGCTCAAGAGTCTGACTACATTTGCCATTACCCTCACTAATCTCCACCTACAAAAGGTAACCTTTACTTTTTGTGTAGGGTGGGCCATGGGCCCTCCCAGCATGTCTAGGGGTATCACTGGGGTTATGGTCACTTGGGAGGGGGTTCTACATTAAGAAACAATCAAAGTCCATTTACTTGGCACAGAGTGAAGGCGTTCACCTGGCACGCTGGTGACCTGGATTCGCTCCCAAACCCGGGGCGTCAGGAGCAAAGGGAGGCAGGGAGGGATCCAGAGCATCCTGGTTGGAGCGCATCACTATCTGGTGGCTCCTTGTGGCCGAGTTCATCCAAGACGTGCTTTGTGGTGTGGGTGACCATGCACCACATGCACGCCTATGCAAGGATGCCACAACATGCACTCGAGGTGGGGCAACAAACAAGGAAAAGGCTGCCCAGCCACCTAGATGATGGCAGCATGCCCTCACCGTTGCTGCAAAGCTGGTTAGCCCTAATGCTTTACCCGCCCTGGTAAAGATGGAATCTGGTGTCGTTGGGCACCGAGCGAGTCTCCTTGCCTGCCCTCCCTGCTGCTGTGAAGCTGGTTAGCCCTGATGCTGTACCCGCCCCAGTAAAGATGGAATCTGGTGTTGTGGGTGACCATGCATGCCTATGCAAGGACGCCACAGCATGCACTGGAGGTGAGGCAGCAGAACAAGGAAAAGGCTGCCCAGCCACCTAGATGATGGCAGTGTGCCCTCCCCGCTGCTGCGAAGCTGGCTAGCCCTGATGCTGTACCTGCCCGGTAAATATGGAATCTGGTGTCATTGGGCACTGAGCGAGTCTCCCTGCCTGGTCCCCCCTGCAGACACATGGGGGAGCCTCCCCAGTGAAGGGGTACACTGGGACAACTGGGGTGAGCCTAGCAGCACACGGCATCTGGGAGGTTGGAGCAGTGGAAAAAGGGCTTAGCCTCCCAAAGGAGCGTGTGGCTGGGCTGCACGTCAGCGTCATAAATAGATCAAAAAACCAAAAAGTCAATTGCACACTCGAGCAGACTTAGATATACCAGGTGGTCTGTTTCTGCTAGCAAATTCGTATGTTCATATAGACACATGGCAGGGCTGGCTAGGCTGTGGATTTACGGGGATTAGCATAAATTGGAACAAACAGATGGATTGTTCAAACAAGAACTATTTGTAAAAATATATTGGATCCTTTCTTTTCTTGTGCTCCAGTGCTGTTATCTTTTTTTAAAGAGGAATTCTGGTCAAAAGTGCTACATTGCAGAATTAGAATAAGCATACCCCCAATAAATCTCATACCAAACATTAGGTTTCTGTGTTACTTCATTTTAAAGTTATGGGCAATTTTGTAACCCTGATTTCACTACCTGTTCAAAAAAGCCAGTTTCGGTGAACAGGTACTGATGATGTCATCTCCTGAACTCACAGTTTAGCCCTCCCTGTCAGCAAGCTTATAGGATCTGTTTCTCCAAAGTTAAAAGATCATTCTGCAATGGTTTTCATAGGAAAAACAGGCAGCACCATTCTAAAACAGTGCTATAGAATCTGTGTGTTTCAGGTATTTTAACAAACTTAACAAATGTGTATCTTAATGCCCTTTTGGTGTGGTTTATTTCTCCAGAATTGCAGGATGCTGAGTCAGCATGCCTCCTGGCTGCTGATACCATGTGAAGTGTTACTCTGCAGTGCCTGTTTGGAAGTTGTATTGCTAAAAGTGTTGCAATGTTGGTAACTGCATTGCTGCTTGTCAGTGTCTGCTTTACAATAAGTTTTAATAGGGGCCTTATATGTGTTATTTCCTACTAGGGGTGGAAAAACAATCATTGTAACGTGGAGTGCAACACAGATGAGCCTGTATATAGCTCAAGTAACAGCCTGCCAATGAGAAAACAGAAAATGAGCTCTATTCAACTGACTAGTCCATTCTTTCATACTTTGATGATGAATAACATATTAATTGATTGATTAAGCATTGAGCTGGCTACTACATAGAAACTTTTAGTAAGGTTTCAAAATAGCACTACCTCTCCCATCCGCATTTACAGATTGATGGAATAATTGATTTAAAGCGCCATCCTGAGAAATCACCTCAATTGATTGATAGGCATGAAGGATCACAGCCTTTCACCGCATCAGATATCCAGTCTGCAAATCTCACATTAGTGTGCTGTGACTTAACATTCAGCAACCCAGCAGAAAAGGACCACGGCAACAAAACACCAAAAACAAAAATATGAATTTGTCAACTTTTTTACAAAACCTGAAACAAACATAGGTTTTAAAGCAATGTTTATTGAATGGTGCTTCGTATTTTGCTGGAGAAAACCATTTGCACATATTTATTAAACTTTAGAGAAGCAGGTCCTGTCAGCTTGCTGACAAGGAGGGATAGACTGTGAGTTCAGGAGATGACATCATCAGCACCCAGGGCTAGAAATAATTTTTTTGAGATGCCTGTCCGAGGGACAGGTGGAATGTAAATGTTGCCTGTTCGGACAAAGTTTTACCTGTCCACATTTTTGTGAGGTGAATTTTAAACTTAAAACATAAAATTAACTGTAAAGTGGAAATAGCGAAAACTGTTGCTTTTTGGGGGGGTTATTTTCAAGGTAAAACACTGATTGAGTCTAGTCTATTTCTGAATCAGAACTTGAATCTAGTCTGCAGCCATATGGTCTCACATGAGGTCTTCTCTTTTGTTTTCCAGATTTGAACCATAGTGTTATGGCATCCTGCAGGTCAAATGTAGCAACGCTAGCATCTGACAACTTGACACGCATTAGTTCATATGTAGTCATAGGAGAAAGACAGGACCGCCAGTCAGACTTCACTCTGCCCATCAAGCTGAATCCTCTCTCAGCTACTGCAGTTTGGGTTGGGATCAGTAGAGCTATTGTGACTAAGACCAGAATATCAGAGAATCGCTGTTCATGTGCATCATTATGGAGAATTGTTTGCCAGAAATCCAAATAGTGAAATTTCGGAGACAGCTCATTCAGTGATTTTTTTCACAAGTGGTTTAAGCTCTAACCATTGCGCTTCAATCAAGTTTACATTATGATTGTGTTTCTTGTGTAGGTCACTGTAGTGCTCTGTGAGGGTTCTGACTTCCTCATTGCCATAAAGGGCTAGCTGGTGGTCACTATCTGGTAACTGTAATGGGTTAAATATACTGAATGACCGTAGGACTTTGTTTTAAAATTGGAAAATCGTGAGTTAATACTTTCAATTGTTGATGAAAGAAGGCTTGTAACATCACGCAACACTGCCTGTTCGGTTCTATCTATAGAATATCCCCTTTCTAAGTTAAGGAAGATGTCAGATCCACGGTACTGAACCTGAGTACTAGCTGTCAGTCGACTTGTGCTAGTGTCACTGTCAGCTGTGTCAGAGTCAGGGAGCAAGAGCAATTAGTTACAGACTTTGTCAAGTTTATCCTGCACAGGGTAGTTCTCTAGCCAGAGCACCGTGCTTTCAACCTTGCTGACTATTGTTTCTACTGTTGAGCTGTCTCTCTGTAGAGTTAGACTGAAGGCCATCATGACAGAAAGGTATTCAGCCAGAAACTGAGAAAAGAGCACAAATCTCACAGTACTTATTGTTTTGAACAACCCACTGGCCTGATCTTTTGTTTGCCCTGGTGTGGAAGCAATGTGCTGTAAATGTACAACTAAAGCCTTGTAGCTGGACAGAATAACAGACAGAGCCCTTTCTCTGTGTGCAACCCACCGAGTCCCTGACACGTTAACTGGTTTGTGAATGGTGTACCTCATATTACTGGCTAACTCTTTGAGACCGGCCCAGTTTTTGGGAGACTTATGGTATATTTTATAGATACCCATTAAGACTTCATCTGTTGCTTTCATGTATGGAATAGATGTTGCTGATTGCTTTATAGCAAGCTCCAACTTGTGGGCACTGCACTGAATCCCTAACAAATGAGGTATATCTTTCAAAATCCTGCCAAACACCCCAGTCACTTTACCCAACATGACGGGTGCCCCATCAGATCCAAAAGTAACAATTTTTTCTTTCCAGTCTTTCCAGTCAAGGTGAATTCGAAGGCATCACCTATTGAGTTATAAATGCTTTCACCATTTGTAATAGAGACTGGCTGAAGGGAAACAAATTTGTTAACTGGACGGAAATTTTCCATTGTCCTAATATAGACTGCCTCCTCTTCTATTTCTGAGGCATCAGTGCTCGAGTCACATAAGACAGAGATAAAAGTGTTACTATTAACCAGTTTTGCATCTTTTATCCTTATTGATTCTTTAATAAAATGTGTGAACGTTGCTACCTGTTTGTCACTTCTATAACTGACTCCTACATTTGCACCATTTACATGTTGTAATTCTAAGATGCCAGGGAAATCTGTGAATGGGCGTTCTGAATTAATCAAATAAAGGGTTGTTCTAAACAAATGTTCTACTTGTGTTGCCTCATTTTTTTCCATTTGTATTATTCCTCGTTCTATTGCTAAGTTGGAAGGGTCAGTGTTACACACAATATTTTTTTCATTGGCTAATTTATGAGGTTTGGAGAGTTCATGAGCACGTACATT
Organism: Neoceratodus forsteri; assembly: GCA_016271365.2. Taxonomy (NCBI): domain Eukaryota; kingdom Metazoa; phylum Chordata; order Ceratodontiformes; family Ceratodontidae; genus Neoceratodus; species Neoceratodus forsteri. The sequence continues at coordinate 471,305,400 of CM057457.1, read as the reverse complement.
TTCAAGTCTCATGCTCTTACAGCCACTCATGAAAGTGTTTGTCTCCCTTAAGTATTTTTTGCAATATGAGCAGGTCATGCCTATATCAGGCTCATGTATTAGCCACTCCCTATTTTTCTTCCAAGGTTTCCTGGAACCCCCTTTTTCCTTTTGTCCCACTTTTAGTTATGACAGTAGTCAGAGTTGCTGGCATATCAGCACTGGCAGTGGCACTACCAGTGAAAGTAGTTGTCACATCTGTGGCCACAATGGTGGGGTGAGTAGTTGGTGCTACTGAGTCTATCAGTAATAGAGAACCCAAGCTTTTTCCTTCCTCTTGGCTTGAAACTGAAGGCTTTCCTGTAATTTTTTTAAATCCAAACTTTAACAAATACATTTTTACCCTTTTGGCTTCTGCTTAGCTAGTGGGGGTTACTGTAGTAGTGCTAATGTAATGACAATGTTTAAGTAGAGTAGAAGATGCACACTACACTACAGTGATGATCAGATTATCTCTTGATGTGACAGTGAACATTTGATTTAGTTTTCTTTTTTATCAAGAGAGAGAGATCGAGAGAGAGTAGTCTAGACTAGAAAGAACAAACTTAATTAGCTCTCAAGCTGCCAACTTTTATTTCTGAAGAATGAATCTCCCTTCTCTTTTGTGTTGGTTTTGGTTTACTTAGTTATGTTATCTAAGCCACACAACAGTGTACAGAGTTTGAGAGTGCCTGCCTTCTGTAATTCACACCAGTCTTTCCTTTTATACAGACCACCACCCCCTCCTTTTCCCTCCACTGGCAGTGGCAGAGCAGAGTACTTCCTCAGTGAAAGTACAGCAGGAGGCAGCAGCCGTCTAATAGGCTGGCTGGGGCAGAGGGGCTAGCAGATAGGTAGGACATAGGTACTGCAACCGCACAGTATCTTTCAAGCTGCAGCCACCTGGAAGGGCCAGGAAGGCTATAAACTGAGCAGCCAGCTACTTAAAGACTAAGGCAGTTTCTGTGCTCTCGAGCTGGTTAGGTTAGGTAGGTAGGTTTATACTGGGATGCAAAAGAAATGAACAGAGCAGGAGAGTGGGAGACTAGAGCTGCTGCAGCCTAGATTTATTCAGCCTCCCCTCCTCTCTCCGTTACAGACTACAGTGTCTGCCTGCTTTGTTAGTTTTTATTAATTTGTTGTTATAGTTCCCTGCCTCTCCCCTCCCTGGCTACACATAAACAGGACTGTTTGCGAGAGAACCCAGCTCCACACAAGACCACACACACATTCACCGAAGGATGTTAGTGGGATACGGTAATTCAACGAACAGCCCCTCAAGTCTGTCTCTTAAATTTTAAGATATTATAATGCAACTTAACTTAGCAAGGTAGTTTCAGCCTAAATAACTGCATATGGTGGTGATCTGATCAGTGATCTATCTCAATCTGGTTTTGGTAGGTTAGGGTAAAGGTACTGTAGGTACTGTAGAAATTCAAACAAACAGAGCAGGAGAGTGGGAGACTAGAGCTGCTGCAGCCTAGATTTATTCAGCCTCTTCTCCTGTCTCCTTCACAGACTACAGTGCCTGCTTTGTTAGTTTTTTATAAAAAATGTTTATAAAATAGTTCCCTGCCTCTCCTCCCTTGCTACAACTTGGTTCCACACAACACCACACACACTACTGTCTCAGTCAGATGTGAGTGGGATGGTAACCTAAAAACACCCCTTAAGTCTGGCTTAAATATTATATTTTTTTTTCAAAGTTCCATCTGTCCTTTTTATGCACTTTGTTCCTTCCTCCTCCCTTGCTTTAATTCTCCTCCTGCCCTCTTTCCTCCACCATCACTTAGCTCTGCTCACCCAACAGCAGAAGTCAAAATTTCATTCACTTTTTTATTGTGTACCAGACTCCAGTCTACAATATCAGCACAAAAAAACGAATGAGCCCTGAAAAGGGCTGTTGAGTGTCTGAAGTTAAACAAGCTGCCTCTTGTCGTTTTGCTCTACGATCGCTCCTCGCTCCTCACTCCTCACTACCAGACCCAGAAAATGTTTTGCGTGAGTTCAGGCAGCAACCTCGCATGCACAGTGGCGTTTAGCGCATGCGCGATTGCAGAACTGAACTTGGCTCTTCCCGAGCAGGATTGGGAACACTGTCACTTCGGTGAAGGTCAGGTGACATCCAGTAGCAGCAGTCACCTGACCAAACCCAGAACAGCAATGGAGGGCGAGCGGAGCTAGCGGGTGGAGTAGGTGAGTGGCGTTACATTTTGCTGCAGGGCGAGGGCACGTAAGATGACAGAAGGGTCCCAGTGTCAGAAACATGGAATCTGCTAGGTCCTAGTGCCACAAGGGTGACAGCAAGCAGTAATTTAAAGTGCCTGTCCAATGAACAGGTGAACTGAAAAAATCAGCTGTCCCATTTGAGAACCAGCTGTCTGGGACAGGCGGACAGCCAGTTATTTCGAGCCCTGTCAGCACCTCTTCACTGAAACTGGATTTTTTGAACAGGCAGATAATTTAGGGTTGTAAAATGATTTGTAACTTTTAAACAAAGTAACTTAGTGATCTCAATGTTGGCATGAGTGTGATTGGGGCTATGTTGATCCGTATTCTGAATTTATTAATGCCAGTCATTTTTGAACATAGTTCCTCTTTAAAGCTGGCACAGTTCATTTGTCAGTTACTGTGAGGTGGTATTTACTGACTCTTCTGGGTTGGAAACAACCCTGGTGGGGTACTTTATTCACATCTTTCTGGCCTTGAGGAAGCACATTTACTCCTGGGGTTCCCCACTCCTGAGCCTGCGTGACAACCTTAACAGACTTTTAGTAGCCTGTTTTCTTAGACACTAGCTACTGGGCTAAATCACAGTTTCTCAGTTGACAACATTATGGTGCTAATTGGTCCAGTGAGGGTTTCTCAGGGATCCACTTTGTCCTTAACAAAGCACATCCTTTGCTGATCCTGTTTTACACCTTTCTATGTTACTCACAATCACAGACTCCAAGCCCATCTGGGCATAGCTGAGGTGCCTACTGGGCACAGCACATCTTCACTATGGACAGAATGGCCCACCCAAACATTTTCTGAGGTACCACTCCACTGCTGACTGGAGCAGGTATCCTGTCGGTGATGATCCCTCTCTTTGAGCAGTGTGGGTACTGCTGAGTGCCACCCAAACCTGTACATCAAGTAAAGATTAAATACCAGCTCAGATGTTTGGCGCACAGTACTCTCTGGTACACTTCTTCTCACAGACAGACCTCTGAAACTAATTTTCAAAATGGATTTTCTCCTTCTGGAGAGGCCCCCCCGGTCCCTGTTTGATGGTAGCTGCCACAAATGAACATTTTTTTCATGATGCCAGTGTCTACTGAGAAACTTACAGACAATGGGAGCTAGCACTGTTTGTCAGGCACTAGCCTCCCACACTCAGCCTCAGCACAGTCTCTACTGAAAAACTTACAGACAATGGGAGCTAGCACTGTGTGTCAGGCACTAGCCTCCCACACTCAGCCTCAGCGCAGTCTCTACAGAGAAACTTACAGACAATGGGAGCTAGCACTGTGTGTCAGGCACTAGGCTCCCACACTCAGCCTCAGCACAGTTTCTACAGAGAAACTTACAGACAATGGGAGCTAGCACTGTGTGTCAGGCACTAGCCTCCGACACTCAGCCTCAGCACAGTCTCTACAGAGAAACTTACAGACAATGGGAGCTAGCACTGTGTGTCAGGCACTAGCCTCCCACACTCAGCCTCAGCACAGTCTCTACAGAGAAACTTACAGACAATGGGAGCTAGCACTATGTGTCAGGCACTAGCCTCCACACTCTTGCTCAGCACAGCCTCTATAGAAACTTATAGTAAACAATGGGAGCTAGCATTGTGTGTCAGGCACTCTGCCTCCCACACTTGGCCTCAGCACAGTCTCTACAGAAAACTTACAAACAATGGGAGCTAGCACTATGTCAGGCACTAGCCTCCCACACTCAGCCTCAGCACAGTCTCTACAGAGAAACTTACAGACAATGGGAGCTAGCACTGTGTATCAGGCACTAGCCTCCCACACTCAGCCTCAGCACAGTCTCTACTGAAAACTTACAGACAATGGGAGCTAGCACTGTGTGTCAGGCACTAGCCTCCCACACTCAGCCTCAGCACAGTCTCTACAGAGAAACTTACAGACAATGGGAGCTAGCACTGTGTGTCAGGCACTAGCCTCCCACACTCTTGCTCAGCACAGCCTCTACAGAGAAACTTATAGTAAACAATGGGAGCTAGCACTGTGTGTCAGGCACTAGCCTCCCACACTCAGCCTCAGCACAGTCTCTACAGAGAAACGTACAGACAATGGGAGCTAGCACTATGTGTCAGGCGCTAGCCTCCCACACTCCTACTCAGCAGAGTCTCCGCCCTCCAGCAGACAACACTGACTCCTCCCCTTTTGGAAAGCCAGGGCAGATTAGCTGACCCTGTCCTTCAAGAGGATAGGAACTGGCATTACACTAGAGGCTGACAGACACTCTTAAAGGGATATTCACATAACTTCTAAGGGGGTACTTTTGCTTTGGACTTACCTCCCCTCCCCCTATAAACTTAGCCTCCTCCTGGTGGACACTGCATTTCTTGACCTGGATACAGACCTCCTTCCATCACTAAGTACTGTACTTTCCTTTGTTTTCCCTGCACTCTACCTTTTTGAGCTGAGTTAATCCTGTCCTGACTTTATAATTTCTCTCCCCAAACTGTTTTGTACTTGCTGTTATCTGCATTTCCTTGTAATTTCCATATCCTTCCATCCTGGTAGTAGTCAGCTTGGAGGAAACAGTCCCCTCCTGTGGGTAACAGAGGCGCACCCTATCTAGCTGAACAGATAAGAGGGTCTCTTCTATGACATGAAAGCCTGCTGCTCCCACCAAAACACCAGTTGTTACTGCATCTATGGGAACAGCAAGGCACATCAGGTGAGATCCTTGTCAATTCATCTTGGGTGAGTATCCCTGGGAGGCACGCAAGGGCCATTTCTGTTGGTGTCAGTAGTTAGCAACGTGTTTTTCTATTGGTTGTAAGCTTTTTTTCAGATTGGTAGCAGAGGCTGTCACTCAGCTCATGGGGAACATTGCCAGGCACTCTGTGCACCTACAAGTAGAGACATTGTGTTTCCCTGTAGGGCGGAGTTATGCAAGTTATCTCTGTTTCATTGGTAGCAAAGGCTGTCACTCAGTTCATGGGGAACATTGCCAGGCACTCTCTGCACCTACAAGCAGAGACATTTGTGTTTCCCTGTAGGGCAGAGTTATGTAAGTTATCTCTGTTTTTTCATTTTGGCCTGCTACAGAGCAGCAGTCTGGCCATGCATGGCCTGCTACAGGGCAGCGGTCTGGTCATACATGACCTTGTTGGAAAGTAACTTCTCTGGTGGCAGTTGTTTAATCCCACTCTAATGATAGCACCCGGTGATGTAGCAGGAGGCCCAAGCCTCATGGCTGCAAAGGCCTTGGTTATGGACTCTGATTTTGTGGCTTAGGTGGTGACGTCATGTGCTGGCTCATTTTGTCACTAATACTAAGTGGCATTTAGACAGTAGTAAAAAGAGCAAGACAAGTTACCGTGGGGGAGAAGTGTTTTCCTGTCACTGAGTCATCAGTCAGGCTTTCTTGTTATTCATGCAAGAGAAGCCACACATGATGGCACTTATGGGATGAAGAAGGGGTCAAACATGATGGGAAGAGGGCGAGCTCTCCACTGTATTAGCCTGTTTACTATCTGAAAGACCAATGACTACAGAAAGGCATCAGGTTTCTTAGAGAGCTGTGCAAGTTGTATGAAGGGGACACTTCACTGAGAGTGAGCTGTGATTCATTGCTGGCAGGTCCCTCTGTGCTTCTGAAGAAAAGTCAGTGTGTTTCCCAGTCTTTCTCAAGGTTATTGGCTGTGTCTCCAGGGCAGGGGGAAGGTTGCTGGAACATCTCCCCTCCTTGCCTGTTTATATATTTGTTTCAAACGTTTCACCAGGAAAGACCTACTAAGCCAATAGATGCTCATTTCTAGATGGGTCCGGGGGGGGGAGTTAAAAGAGGAACAAACGGCAAGTTTTAGGCAAAAATATGTACCAGTGGGGAAGCATCAATACAAGATATAACAGGCAGGCTATATACGCATTATGTATTTTCTTTTTATTTATTGTATCGGAATTACAACCTTTGAATCAAGGACTCATTTACAAAGGTTCCTCGTCATAAACCAGATGGGCGGGTGTAACATACAGTGAGTAGAAATTGACCGACAGCAGTAATTATATACGTAGGGTGTACTTATAGCAGCAAGAAGGAAACACAAACATAAACAAGGCAAGAACAAATGTTTTTTTCATGTTACAGATCTACACATTATTGTAGCTAAGCAGGTGGGAGTAGCCCCGAGACACTCACATTGTGCTGTCTAAAGCAATCACTGGATATGGCAATGCCCACCATGGTATCATTCAGAGCACCTGCAGCTACGAGAATTGAGCAAGTGGTTATGGAAGGCAGCTTTAAATGGCCGAACCAGGAGGGGGCTCTATGCTGGAAGGACCTCTGAGCAAGGGATGTTCTGACCCTGGAAATTAATGGAGTGGTTTTGGAAGAGCTATGAGTGGAGACAGCGGGAGGAGCTGTGCTGAGTATCTTGGACAGACCAGAGGGGGACAAACCAGTGCAAATTTTTTAGGTGAGTAAATAGGTTTGGAAGAATAGTCATTCATCAAAGGAGAAGAGGTTCGACAAGGAGTATAGTGCACAGGTGTAGGTGAGCCTATCAGCCCCAGTGAGTAGCCAACAGGCTTTGTTGATAGAAAGCCTGATTTTTCCCAGCGCGGTGTTATCCGCTGCACTGTATATCAAAATTCCATAGTCCACTAGGGATAGGACAGAGGACTCTATGGCGAGTTTTAGTGCCTGTGGAGGGAGACAGGCTTTGTGTCTATATAGTATGCCTAAGCGCATGTTTATTGCTAGGCAGAGGGTGTGGACGTGGTCATGAAAGGTGAATGACGAGTCAAAGACAATACCAAGGTATTTGTATGTGGTGACCTGTTCAAGAGGGTGATTGGAGAGGGACTGGATGGACAGAGTAAATCCCTTGAATTTGTTCTGGTTGTGAGTGAAAAGCAATGTTTTTGTTTTCTTTAGGTTTATTACAAGCCTGTGGTCAAGGAACCACTACTCGGTCAGTGCAAAGGAGGACTGTAGTGCAAGCTGAAGTTGGATGGGGCCCTGATGGGATGCGAAGAGGACCACATCATCTGCGTAGAGGAGTATGTTTTCAGTGGAGGAGTTAGGCAGGGAATTTAGATATAAGTTAAAGAGTAATGGCCCAAGGATGGAGCCTTGGGGAACACCAGAGTGGACATGACTGGGGCTTGAGAGGACACTGTTGATTTTTACACATTGAGTTTGGGCAGTAAGGTAGTTAGAGAGCCAGCTTACCGGGCCTGGGGCAAACCCAAGCTGCATCAGGGTGTCTATGAAAAGGGGGTGGCAGACCGTGTCGAAGGTCTTCCACAAATCGATGAAAACTGCACCGGCAAGGTGGCCTTTGTCCAGGGCAGAGTGAATGAAGGTGGAGAATTCTAGGAGGGCGGTAGTGGTGCTGAAGCCACGGTGAAAGCCATGCTGCACCTTGCAGAGAGAGTTGTGTGCAGTGAGGTAGTCTGTTATTTGGTTAGCAACTATCTTTTCCAGGGCTTTGGATTGAGGGGGAGGATGGAGATTGGTCTGTAGTTTCCAGGGGAGGAGCAATCACCGCCCTTGTGTATAGGGGGTGATGACAGCCATTTTCCAGGCAATGAGGAAATGTCCAAGGCAGAGGGAGCAGTTGAAAAGGTTGGTAAGGGGAGTGAGAACAACGACCAGACTAGTGTGAAGAAGACTGAGACCCAGATTGTCGCTGCTGTGTCTGACCCCATTTAGGGCTTTAAGCAGGTAGGGTTTGGCGACTGATGGGGAGAGAGTCCAGAAGTGGAAAGGTGGGTGTTGGAGAGTGGTTTGGGGTGGGTCAGGAGTGGTGTCAAAAAAGTTTGGAGGCAGCGTAGCAGAGAGATCTGAAAAGGCATTATTTAGGCTATCAGCGATGCTTTGTGGGTGAATGGTGATTACACCATCTATATCGAGCTGAGAAGGGGGCGGGTACAGGGGTTTTACCATTCAGTTCCTTAAGGTTGTCCCAGAACTTGTGTGCTGAGCCCCTGGTGGAAGCTAGGGTATTCCTATAGTAACCTGCTTTTGCATTACATTTTTTTTTTTTGCAATACAGCTGGAATGGGATATTACAGAGAAAAACATCCAGGAGTATAGCAAGAGGGTTCAGTTAAGGTGCAGTGTGCATTAAATGTTTGCGAGTGGAAGGTAAGGGGGGACAGGAAAAGGGATGATGTACAGGAAGGAAATGGAAGAATGGAACAGAGGGGGATATGATGCAGTTGCAGGTGTGGGACAAGAAATTTAGGAGGAACAAGGAAAGGGATCATAGAGGCAGAGCAGATAGGAAGTGGAAGAGATTATCAAAGTTTGGGGAAATGATAGGAGAAGGCAGCCTGTCCAGCAGAGGATGACCTTGACTGGGTGCCAGGGAATGGAAACCAGAGTTGTGAAGGGGGTAATGAGAAGGAATGGGGGAAGGAAAGAAGTGAATATGAAGGGAGAGAGCCTAGCCAGTGTCTGGTTACAAAGGAAGAACATTGAGCGAGACACCTAACTTCGGGGGGGGGGAGTGAGAGATATAAAGGGAGCAATGGTGGGTGCTGGGCGGGGCAATCCAGAGCAAGATGACATATGCCATATGCGTACATTGTCGAGTGGTGTCCCATCGAGGATATAGAAGGATTGGAGGGCAGCATGCTGGGAGAGCTTCCTCTCGAGCCAAAGGTCACTGAGACTGATTTTATTTGGTGCTGAGTGAAAGATGATTTAAATGGAACTAGTGTTGGATGTAGCTTGGCAGAAGACACCAGGAGAAAGGACTGCTGTGTGACTGGACTTCTCTACTGGGACTAAAGAAGTAGAACTCTTGTACTTGGACCTTTAATTAAGGGTAAAAAAAAAACTAACAAACCAAACAAAAAAAAATGTGTGTCTGAGTTAACTGAACAGAATGGTTATCTGAACAGTTATCTAGGTGTAAATCTCAGTTGATTGAAAGGACTTGATAGCTGTGAGGTTTAAATTACTTGTAGAAACATCAAGTAAGTAGGGGGAGTGGCTTAACTAGAAGGAAGCTATATTTAAAGACTGCCTTAGAAAGAATCTGCTAGTAGCTTGGCAGAAGACACCAGGAGGAAGGACTGCTGTGTGTCGGGATTTCTGTACTGGGACTATATTGCCCTCCTTCCCTCCATTCCAAAGCTAGCTTTACTTTTATAGGCACAGAATTTGACTGACAACAGGAACTTCCTGTTTGGGAGCAGGAAGTGAGTGATCACAGAGCCACCAAAGACCCACCATCCTAGAAGGGCAACAGTAGCTCTCTGGCCCCCTCTAGCTGCTGGAGGTCTGCCTCTGAGCAAGTAAGGGGTCTACTGAGAAATATAGGATATTCTTGTCTCAGAACAGGACAATCAGGAGCTTAAAGGGCACATAGGCAGAAAGTAAGGAGAGAGACAAAAAAAACAGGGGAAAGAGTAAGGATTGCAAACAGTTAGGGGGCCAGAAATAAGACATGATGGGAGTGGTGCAGTGCAGTGGCTGTGAAGCAGCAGTCTTCCGGGAGACGTTCTGGAGGATGCGACACCCCTCTGGGCTGAGGGAGGAGGTTGCTCATCTCCAGGCTGAGTTGGCCAGGATTTGTGGGACCTCCTCTTCCATCCAGGGACCACCAGTGCCACTGCCATTGATTTAGAGGTTGCCAAGAAAGATGAGCGGTTGGACCACAGTGGGCTCAGGGAGGGCGAGGGTGGTGGAACAGAGGCACATCCCTCCAGTTGTACCTCTCCACAATTCCTATGCCATTCTGGCAAAGTGTGGTTCCTCTATGGAGGCACCCGCAGTGGAGACCAAGGAGGATGATGGGAACCTCCATAAAGGAGACCCACAGGGGGGTGGCAGGGGACCCCACAGGGGAAGGAAACAACTGCTGGTGGGGGACTCATTGTTAGGAAGGTAGAACTGGGGGAGGATGGGGAGAGGGAGGTAAGGTGTCTGCCTGGCACCATGGCTTGGAGTGACAGGGAGCGAATCCTCAGGATTGCCGGAGCAGCTGCACAGGGGAAGGAGCTGGATGTCATTGTCCACCTAGGGACAAATGACCTGGCTAAGAAAGGGATTACAGAAGTGCAGGAAGAGTTTGTGGAATTGGGGAGGGGCCTTGAGACAAGTACGCGACGGTAACCTTCTCGGAGGTGCTGCCCATCTATGGTGTAGGAGAGGCTAGGGTGTTCCGCACCATGGAATTCAATCAGTGGTTGAAAAACTGGTGTGGAGCTCAGGGATTTGGCTTCATTGGGGGCTGGGGGTCCACTTGGAGTGATGCAAGCCTATACTGGCATGATGGGCTGCATCTGTCCAGGAGGGGAACCAGGATCCTAGGTGATATGTTTAAATACTTCATTGACAAACATTTATACCAGCCAAGGGGGGAGGCACTGGAAAGGAGCAGGGAAATCCTAGCCCCCCAAAAAATAACGGTAATAAGTGCGGTAAACACCAACATAGAGGTGTCGATAGGGAGAAGGGCAGGGGTAAATGGAGAAAGCGACAAAGGCAAGAAGGACAGGGATGGGGCAAAAAGGAATAAGGCCACCAGGAAATGGAGGGTAATGAGTACCAATGCCCATAGTCTGGGCAACAAGCTCCCTGAGCTGGTGGCCTTGATGGAAGAAGGATGCCTGGATATCGTAGCAGTCACAGAAACATGGTACACAGGGAACCATGACTAGGATGTTAACATACCAGGGTACATAACCTACAGGAGAGACAGGCAGGGGAGAAGAGGTGGAGGAGTAGCTTTCTATGTAAAGGAAGGGATAAAAGCAACTGAACAAAAGAGTAAACAGTGAGGAGAAGAGGCACTGTGGGTCACCTTGAAAACTGGAAAGGACACCACAATCAGCACAGGGGTTGTGTACAGACCCCCATGTCAGGGGGAGGGAATGGACAAGGATATGATAGAAGGCATTCTTAGAATGGCAGAGAAAGGGGAGATACTGTTGATGGGAGACCTGAATATGCCAGATGTTAACTGGAGCAGATTTTCTGCAGCCACATCCAAGGGCAGGGCCATTCTTGATGCCCTACAGTTGGCAGGCATTAGACAGCTAGTTTTGGATCCCACTCATGAGGGAGCAATCTTAGACCTCATACTCTCAAATGGGGTCAGTAAGAGGATCTCAGATCTAGAAGTGAGTTGCCATCTGGGAACAAGTGACCATCAAACAGTGTAGTTCACGGTAAACTCAGCTACAGAGTCAAGCCATACAAAAGTGAGGGTAATGGACTTTAGGAGGGCTGACTTTGGCAAGATGGGAGAGTGCCTCAGAAAAGCACTAGCAAACAGGCTAAAAGTAGGTGTGGATCAACAATGGGGAATCATCAAAACTGCCATCGCAGAGGCAACAAGCCTTTGTGTGAAGCAAATAAACAAATCAAAATGAAAGAAAAAGCCACTATGGTTCTCAAAAGAGGTGGCTGTGAAAGTCAGGAAGAAAAAGACAGCAGGTGGAGTGATGCCCTTTCCTCAGCCCCAGTCATCATGAAATAAAACATCTGCCTGATCTCTAGGTGGAGTGATGCCCTTTCCTCAGTCCCAGTCATCATGAAATAAAACATCTGCCTGATCTGTAGGTGGAGTCATGCCTTTCTTCAGCCCCAATCATCATGAAATAAAACATCTGCCTGATCTCCAGGTGGAGAAGTGTCCTCCCCCAGTCATACATGAAAAAAAAAACACTCCCTGTTTCCTAGTAGTCAAGTGGCCCCCCAACCCTCCACCCTGTTAGCCAGTGACCCACCGCCCTGCTCCCCCACAACCTGACCAGAGCTGGTGATTGTCACAGTCCACCTCACACTGCACCAGCCAGCTGCTGACTGAACTGTGCAGCAGTGCTGTACAGTATATGATACGTGCCTAGTGCTTGACCCGTCACTCAATGGGTGTATACTATATACAGCACAGCACTCCTGTATGGTTCAGTTGGCGGCTGGCAGGTGCAGTGTGAGGTTTATTTTTATTTATTTATTTGTTTATTTACATGTTTCACCATGAAGGCACACACTGAACAACAAGTTGCTTGTCTCCCAGTGCAATGGGGGAGAGGGGTACAATTGGATGAAGGATTAGACATACAGTTTGACATTTAATATATCCGAGAAATTAAGCATTCAATTACATTTGGAGCAAGACTTACAGTTGAGAAATATCATAAATAATCATGCAATCACATTTGCGACATAACATACAGTTAAATATATCATACCTGTGGAATATGTATTTAATTACAAGTGGCATGTCTGAGGAACATAGTACAGAAATGTAATGTAGCCTTGGAGTCAGCTCCTTGTGGGAATGGATCACTGTTAAGAGGCAGAATTGTTAGCACTTATTGAATGAATGAGGTCCACTGTGGGGACAACAAGGAGGGTAGAGGGGTAATGGAGGAAACCAGCTAGGGGAAGGAGAGAATAAAGATGGGGAGAACGTTACCAGAGCAAGGTGAGCAAAAAATCAGTTGCGAGGGGCAAGTTAACACAGGGCTAGTGCAATCTGAGGGCGCTTCAGACAGAACAAAAAGTACTAGTTATTAGCTCAAGTGAACTAGTTCCCAGAGGGTAGAGAGAAGGGCAGGAGAGAGGTGGGGGTTAAAGATAGGGTAGAGCAGGGAAGGATGAGTCATACCTGGAACTGGCCCCTTCAGAGTGTGGGGACCACTGCCATTGGTAGAATGAGGTGAGGACTTAGAATAAGGGTCAGGAGTAGGCAAGGACAAGTTGGGTGGGCCGTGCCAGTCGAAGGCTCCAGTCAGGTGGGGAGGAATGAGGTGGTGGGTCACTGGCCAACAGGCTTGGGGGGAGGCATATGACTACCAGGAATAGGAAGTGGTTTTTTGTTTGACATCTACAATTGGGACTGGGAGGGGCATTTCAGTACCAGGCAATGAAGGCAGACATTTTATTTCATGATGTCTGGGGGCACACTAGACTACCAGGGTGATCACAGAAAGGGATTTTATATTCTAGCAATCATGGCTGGGGAGGGGAGGTCCCTACACTATGGAAACAGGGCTACAGGATTCTACTTTTTGTACAGCAATCAGGGCTGGGGAGGGGAAAATGTGTACCTGGCCCTAGATTGTGCACAGGGCACCAAACTGCCCCATGAATAGGCAAAGTAGGGTTTCAAAAGTGTAACTATGCACTGGCACAATTGGCCATAGTTGCACTTTGGGGGGGTCTCAATATTGTGATGCATGGCTTATGCATGGGGGACCCCTCATTTGCTTAGGTGCATCACAGTATTGTGCACAGCGGTGCAGCTGGAGGTGGGTGAATTGGTGGTCTTTGAATATGGTCATGCCCCCGATGGCCCATGCAAGACCAGAGATGTGTGGCGCATCGGAAATTCGCTCTGCATTTCATCTGAACATGAGTGCCTTGATAAACAGAGTGTAAGGTTTGTATACACAGTGATGTAGAGAAAAAAAAATACACAGTATTTACACAGTGATGTGTGAGAAGAACTAATCAAGCAGTGGGGTAGGGGGTGGGTAGCACTGAAGCTGAAAAGATATTTATAGGAGAGGCAGGAAAGATGCTTGGAACAGGTAATTAAAAACAGAGCTGGGAGAAACACAGAAAAAAATATTGGTAAACAAGTAGCAAAACAGTGTGTCATAAATCCAATTTCCCTATTCAGTCCACAAATATTAGATTTTAATTTATTGATATATTTCATTTCCCATGTCCTTCTGTCCTGTGTGTTTTTGAAGCTGCCTCTTAGTATCAGTACAGAAACATCAGAGAGGGAATGATTTGTTTGTGAAAAATGGTGTCCTGCTGATGTGCTGTTAACCTGGTTTACTATTGTGTGTTGATGGTTGCCTAGTTTTCCCAATATAGCATTCATTTGTGCACTTCATACACTGAATTAGGTAAACCACATTGCTAGATTGATGTGTAGGTTCCAATGATGTTTATTGAGCTGTTCTGGCTAGTCTTGATGGTGGTCTGTGCATATGTGAGTGCAAGTCTTACATCTTGCCATCCTGGGTGCTGTCTGTCTTGTTTCCCAGTTATTTTGATCTGCTGGGAGTTATGGGTTATTATGCTGGCGAGGTCGGGGGACTGCTTATATGCAATTACAGGTGGTTCAGGGAAGATGTCCTTAAAGAGCAGCCAACACCATCTGGCCAAAAGTGCTACATTGCAGAATTAGAATTAGCGATTCTAGTAAATCTCATACCAAGAACTAGATTTCTGTTACTTCATTTTAAAGTTATGTGCTATTTTGTAACCCTGTTTTACTACTTTTCAAAAAGCCTGTTTCAGTGAAGTGCTGCTGGTGATGTCATCTATGGACTCACAGTCTAGTACTCCCTGTCAACAAGCTTATAGGGCCTGTTTCTCTAAAGCTGTAACGATCATATGCAATGGTTTTCACAAGTAAAACAGGCAGCACCAGTCAGTAAACATTGCTTTATAAAATGTGTGTGTTTCAGGTTTTATAGCAAATAACAATATTTTGTGTGAGTGCCATTTTGTTGTGGTCCTTTTTATGTTTGCTTGCGCACATGTGCAAGGAACGTTTTGGGAGAGTAGCACACTTTGGAGGTGTGTCTCTCCCATTAAATCCACTGCCAGTTGAGCAGGCATGGTGGTCCTGAACCAATGGGTGCAGGAACTGTGTGTATGACAGTGGTGGTCTTAGCAAAGAAAACCACCACTGTCCCTAACAGCACTGTCACACCGCCCTGCAAGGCCACGAGCCCCCGCCACACCGCCCCCAAATCCTTGCTGCCATGCTGTCCCGCATTGTTTGCTGACAGGGTGCCCAATCCCGTCTGCTCCGGCCCCAAGCCATCCTTCTGCCATGCTGGGAGCCCACCCCAGTGTGGCAAACATCCCCATTGTCAATTAAAAAACAACCTGTAAGTAAAACGGTCACATGCAGTCTCCCCCCCACAACCGCACCCACCCTCGCACCCTGCCTCACACCCCCTCACCCCATACTTACTCCGGAGCTCGCGCGGCGATCTTGATGGACCGGGCAATGTCTGCACTCTTCAAAGCCGACCACTAACTGAGGAAATGCCGATAAGCTGTATAATGGGCCAGATAGGGGGTTTCAACTTTATTGCATATCTCAGGCATTATTTAGAATGTTTGCAAAATTTTCAACATGGCATTTTGGGACCCCTTCTCATGAATGATGTCACTGTCATGGCGTTATTCTGGCCGAAGGGTGATTCATGAGTCACTGCGTGAAATCACCCTTTGGGCCTGAAAAACACCATGACAGTGACATCATTCATGAGAAGGGGTCCCAAAAACCCCATGTTGAAAAGTTTGTGCAAAAATTCCAAAAAGTGACTGTTTTATGAGCATGCGTTGCGCAGTTCCTACGCAGGCTCGTAAGTTCGCAAATTTTCAATATTTTCAATCTAGATTTTCAACATTGCCATTTTACCACACCTCCTTATGAGCAGTACAGCTGTCATTTTTCACATCCTGCCCAAAACGTGTTTCTGCCCATGTTGCGCACAATGGCGCAGTCAGTGTGCGAAATCAATGTATGGATGCATTAAGAAAATCACAGTGACACTGTTCATTAGCAGAGGTCTTAAAATGGCTATGTTGAAAATTTGGTGAAAAAATTCCTAAAAATAACTGTTTTACGAGTGTGTGTTGTGCAATTCCTACGCACACTCATAGGTTTGTGAATTTTCAATATTTCCACTTCAGATTTTCAACATTGCCATTTTACCACACCTTCTTATGAGTAGTACAGCTGCCATTTTTCACATCTCACCTAAAATGTGTTTCTGCCCATGTAGTGTACAATGGCGTAGTCGGTGTCCGAAATCAATGTATGGGACACATTAAGAAAACCACAGTGACACTGTTCATGAGCAGAGGTCTTAAAATGGCTATGTTGAAAATTTGGTGAAAAGATTCTAAAATGACTGTTTCTGACGTCGTTGTGCAGTTCCTATACACGCTCATCGTTTGAATTTTCAATATTTGCACTCCAGATTTTCAACATTGGCATTTACCACACCTCCTTATGAGCAGTGCAGCTGTCATTTTTCACATCCTGCCCAAAACGTGTTTCCGCCCATGTAGCACACAATGGCGCAGTCGGCGTGCAAACTCAATGTATGGGACACATTAAGGAAATCACAGTGATACTGTTCATGAGCAGAGGTCTTAAAATGGCTGTGTTGAAAATTTGGTGACAAAATTCCTAAAAATGACTGTTTTGCGAGTATTCATTGCGCAGTTCCTACGCATGTTCGTAAGTTTGCGAATTTTCAATATTTTCACTCCACATTTTCAACATTGCCATTTTACCACACCTCCTTATGAGCAGTGCAGCTGTCATTTTTCACATCTTGCCCAAAACATGTTTCCGCCCATGTAGCGCACAATGGCACAGTCGCTGTGCGAACTCAGTGTATGGGACACATTAAGAAAATCACAGTGTCACTGTTCATGAGCAGAGATCTTAAAATGGCTATGTTGAAAATCTGGTGAGCAAATTCCTAAAAATAACTGTTTTACGAGCATGCGTTGTGCAGTTCCTACGCACGCTCGTAAGTTTGCGAACTTTCAATATTTTCACTCTAGATTTTCAACATTGCCATTTTACCACACCTCCTTATGAGCAGTACAGCTGTCAGTTTTCACATCCTGCCCAAAATGTGTTTCCGCCCATGTAGTGCACAATGGCGCAGTCGGTGTGCAAAACAATGTATGGGACACAGTAAGAAAATCACAGTGACACTGTTCATTAGCAGAGGTTTTAAAATGCCTATGTTGAAAATTTGGTGAAAAAATTCCTAACAATGACTGTTTTATGAGCGTGCGTTGCACAGTTCCCACGCACGCTCATAGGTTTGCGAATTTTCAATATTTCCACTCCAGATTTTCAACATTGCCATTTTACCACACTTCCTTATGAGCAGTATAGCTGTCATTTTTCACATCCTGCCCAAAACGTGTTTCTGCCTATGTAGCGCACAATGGGGTAACAAATAGGTCATGCTGAAATTTTATTGTGCAAATACCAGCAATCACACAGGGCATTAGGGTAAAGCACCATACGTGCCAAACACCACTGCAAATACCTGCAAGCGAACATTCGGCGTTGACAAATGCTTGTTCCAGGGTTGTTGGATGCTAGATCATAACACACTGTTGAGAGGTTTGCAGACTGAATATATGTCTAGTGTGATGAAAGGCTGAGATCATTTACACCTATCATTCAATTGAGGTGATTGCTAAGAATGGCACTTTAAAACAATTATTCCATCTCCTTGGTGAATTGGGGAGAGGTAATGCTGTGTTGAAACCTTACTAGTAGTTTCTAACTTTATCCAGAACATTTCTTTCTCCCTATTAGGCCGTTTGACCTACAATCATGCTCATCTATGTTCTACTCTTAAATAAATTGATAATTTTACCAGTGTTAACACTTCCACCCCAGTAGGAATTAACACATATAAGGCCTCTGTTACAACATATTGTCAGGCAGACACTGACAATGAGCAGGGAAGTTACCAATATTACAATATTAGCAGCAACACGGTTTCCTAATGGGCACAGCAGAGTAGCACTCCAAATGGCTTCAGTAGCCCAGAGGCATACTGACTCAGCATCCAGCAACTCTGAAGAAATGGACCACATGAAAAAGACATTAAACAATACAATTTTGTCAACTTTGCTTTAAAACCTGAAACGCATATAGGTTTTATACGAACATATGAAGAAGCCAGCAGAAGAAGGCCATTTGGTTTATCAAGTCTCTCATATTGCAGGGTCCACAGCTTGAGCTAATGTCCCTGCCCTCCTCCCTTCCTACTTCTTTTATCCGCCTTACCCATAATCTCTACCTTCCCCCTATGCCTGTCCCAGCTTCTCTTAAAGCTGCCCACTGTATTCAATGAGAGTACCTCTTCTGGCAGCGCATTCCAAGTGTCCATCTTCCTCTCTGTGAAGAAGTGCTTCCTGATCTGCTTCCTAAACCTTCCACCCTCCAGCTTAAGACTGTGCCTCATTGTGTTATGGTTTATAGCAATGTTTTGTGCATGGTGCTACCTGTTTTACTTTTGATGACTATTTCTCATTATCTTTTCTTTACAGCTTCAGAGGAACCGGTCCTATAAGCTTAGTGACAGGGAATACTAGGCTGTGAGTCCCCTAGATGACATCAGCAGCAGCTCTTCACTGAAACAGGCTGTTTTGAACAGATAGTGAGCTCAGGGTTATAAAATGGCTAATAACTTTAAAATGATGTAATGCAGAAATCTAGTTTTTGGTATGAGATGTACTGGGGGTATGCTTATACAGATTCTGCAGTGTGGTACTTTTCACATCAGTGACTCTAAGTATTCATCTTCACTCTGCATCTTTAATAATTTGCTGAAGGGGTTTTAGTATAGGGCTGAGAGTGACAGCTAGGGGTGTGTGTGATCAGTTTGATCTGTTTTGCCTGTATTCCAGCAGATTTTCTCATGTTTTTTGTATGGCCCATTCAATTTCTCTGTCAGTTTGTCACAGGGTGTGACACTGCTGGATTAGGGAATTCTGAAGTGAGGAGCTGACTGTCTCTTGTTCACTCTTCAGATCAGATTTGATGTTATAGAATTGCCTGGCTGAAGATTACAGATTTGTTTGAATGCCTAGGATGGAAGCTAGAATTATGCAGGTAGCAGTGCCTGTCAGTGGGTTTTCTGTGTTTTATGTTTACTAAGCTGAGTCTACAAGTGAATATAATTTTGCTCAAAGTATGTGATTCAAAACGCATACTGGTACGATGTAGGCATGGTTTCACCGGTGCCTTGTTTGCAATTTCTCACCAATATGATATTAATAAGTTTAACTGTCTAACTACAGGGGATTACAGAAGTGAAGTAATGCACTACATGATATGCACGCCAGTCTCCCTTCATGAATGGGTTTAGCTGTCTAACTACAGGGGGTTACAGAAGTGCAGTAATGCACCTACATGATATGCACACCGGTCTCCCTTCATGAATGGCAGGAAAGTTTATTATCTTGTAGACAGCAACAAAATGTAAAAGACACTCTCTTACAGTTTTACATGCTTATCTTTCCATAAGTATTATACACACATGAATAATTATTTGTAACATCTGAGTGTGGAACTTTGATATCGGTATTTGTGAAATGATATTGAAGAAAAAACTCTGAACCATAGGAATGTAGATTTTGGAACTACTAGCCATTACTAAAGGAACTAAATCTGTGGTGTTGTGGAACTCCAAATACCCAGTGAGCCTGTGACTGTTTTCAGATTTCCATAATGGGAGATGTTTGACATAAGGGGATACCTCTTTACAAAGATGCAAATCGGCCCTCCAGCGTAGCAATAACAAATCATAATAAGGTTCAGTAACAATGTGAGAGTTTTTAACTGTGCATGATGTGGTCAGTACTGAAAGCTATAATAAAATACCATAATAAGGTTCAGTAGCAGCGCAAGAATTTTTAACTGTGTATGACATGATCAGTACTGAAAGCAATAATAAAACACCATAATAAGGTTCAGTAGCAGTGCAAGAGTTTTTAACTGTGTATGACATGATCAGTACTGAAAGAGGAACAACCCCTTTCTTTGTAACATGGCATAGAAAATCATACTGAAATGGAGAGCAGAGACTGGTTGAAATGCATCAGGTGATCGAAACAGGTGGTGATTAATCCAGCAGTAGAGCCCACTGTTGCAGTACCTCTTCAAACCACGGTAAAAGCGCCGATTCAACTTAAGGAGAAGCGGGAGCATGCTTGAAAACGCTGCAAGATACAGAGACACAGTATGGCATGGTATCTATTCATACCTGTAGATGGCACCCATGATGAGAGAGTGAGAGAATAAGTGCCAGCATAGCGGCAGACATGGTAGTACCTTGGCCCCTGGGAGAGAAGCAGGTCGACTGTCCCGTGGAGGACAGAAATAGGTGCAGGAGCAACAGGTGTTGTAAGGGCAGGGCATATAAGTGAGTATGGCAATAAAAGAGGGGGCAGAGAAGCAGTGTAAGACAGCAGTACATGAGTATTTGTAGATGGTATCGGCAGTAGTCAAAAAACATACATGTCTCCCAGAAGGCAGCATGGTAATCTATGTTGGTGGTGCAACAAGTAAGTGGAAAACAGTAAAACTGTCGGTGTGAATGACAAAAAAGAATCGCGTTGTGTCAGTGTCACACAGGAATGTTATGTCTGCATTCCTTCAGAACTGCTGTACACTAGAGAAATGTATGTGGCGCGTTGAATGTGTACACGCACTGCGATAGATGTTCACCGACTGAAAAGCACATCCCCGCACCATGAGTTCTGCAGTACAATTAATGATCGTGTGAATGTCTGTGTTGTTGCGAGTAACACTGCAGTCTCAACAATACTCTCCTTGCACTTGCCATGTTACAAGCGCATTAATCCCCTCCAGAGTCGGGCCCTACCTGTGGATTAATGCCTGGTGGGTGGTTGAAGCACTCGGCACCCCGGGCATTAATCTACCGCTTGAGGCCTCCTCTATCTGGGATTAATGCTTACACATTTATATGTTTTTGTGTTCCAGGAAACAGAAGGGAAGTAGACATCTTTAACAGACAGCAGTGAACATGGCAGCAACAAAAGAGCTGGAACTACTGAAAAATGAAGTTATGTGTCCCATCTGTGTGGATTATTTTAATTATCCTGTCATAATAGATTGTGGGCACAACTTTTGCAGAGCCTGTATCACAAAATACTGGGAGTACATAGAAGGAAATGTCTCCTGTGGTGAATGCATTGATGTGTTAGAGCAGAAGGTATTCAGAGCAAACAGGAAACTTGCAGTGATAGTGAAGATTGTAAAATATCTTACTGGAAATAAAGGGGAGCCAGAAAAGAGCAACACCTCTGACCAGCAGCAACAGCCACTGGGATGGGTTTGTGAGGAATCAGACAAACATAAACCTGTCCATGCAGCCTGTAGAAAGTCTCTCTGCATGAATGCCACAGTACTGTTGCCTCAGGTGGAGGCCCTAAAGGTAGGTAGAGGAAGAAAATGATTAACTTTTGAATCAAGTGCTTTCTGTCTAGTTTATGAAATGTATTAATCTTAACTTTAGGAGCACATATTTAATAATGCTCAGTTTGCGTGGTATACAGAAATACCCAGCTGGTGAAACGGGGCTTGAGAATGAAAGGCTAAGGCATGCAACTCCACTTGTAAAACAGGTAGGAAAATGCTGAAAGCTGATTGGCCCACAGTCATGCATGGTACGACCACTACCAACAGTAAAAACAGCTGCTGCCCATAATAGTACTACAAGAGTTGGTTTATCAATAATGCCATCAGTAGCAGGCCACATCTAATTGTACTGATAAAAAGGTTTGCTGAGACTTTAAATTATCTACCTAGATGTTTCAGTAAATGCTAAGATCCAGGGCTCCTCTAGAAGTGTGTTGTGGTGTGAAATGCTAGGGGTGGTGATCTGCCTCCTGGTGCTGTACAGTTTGTTGTTTTTAAGCTGATTCACATGGGTGTTTGCTATAGTGCAGCCCAACAAGTAATTCCATCAGCTAGTTCAGAAATACTGAATGACCACTGTTCAGATGGCACCTTTGTGCACATTGTACATCGAAGTTAAAGGTCCACATTCAAGTTCCAACGTGGTCACTGTTGTTCAGAAATGCTGAATGACCACTGTTCAGATGGCAGCATTGTGCCATTGTACACCAATGTTGAAGGTCCACATTCAAGTTCCAGCATGGTCACTTGTTCAGAAATGCTGAATGACCACTGTTCAGATGGCACAGTTGTGCACATTGTACACCGATGTTGAAGGTCCACATTTCAGTTCCAAGCGTGGTCACTGTTCAGAAATTCAGATTACCACTGCTCAGATGGCACCATTGTGCACATTGTACACCGATGTTGAAGGTCCACATTCAAGTTCCAGCATGGTCACTGTTGTTTGGAAATCCTGAATGACCACTGTTCAGATGCAGCATTGTGCCCATTGTACACTGATGTTGAAGGTCCACATTCAAGTTCCAGCATGGTCACTTGTTCAGAAATGCTGAATGACCACTGTTCAGATGGCACCTTTGTGCACATTGTACATCGAAGTTAAAGGTCCACATTCAAGTTCCAACGTGGTCACTGTTGTTCAGAAATGCTGAATGACCACTGTTCAGATGGCACAGTTGTGCCCATTGTACACTGATGTTGAAGGTCCACATTCAAGTTCCAGCATGGTCACTTGTTCAGAAATGCTGAATGACCACTGTTCAGATGGCACCATTGTGCACATTGCACCAATGTTGAAGGTCCACATTCAAGTTCCAGTGTGGTCACTGTTGTTCAGAAATGCTGAATGACCACTGTTCAGATGCACCGTTGTGCACATTGTACACCGATGTTGAAGGTCCACATTCAAGTTCCAGCGTGGTCATTGTTGTTCAGAAATGCTGAATGACCACTGTTCAGATGGCACCACTGTGCACATTGTACACCGATGTTGAAGGTCCACATTCAAGTTCCAGCATGATCACTTGTTCAGAAATGCTGAATGACCACTGTACAGATGGCACCGTTGTGCATTGTACACTGATATTGAAGATCCACATTGAAGTTCTGGCATGGTTACTGTTGTTCCAGTTGCAAACTGGGGTGGGAGGGGTGGTGATGGAGGGTAGTCTGTGTGTGTTGCATCTTGTCAAGGTGTAAACAAGTGGGGTGATTTAAACTTTATTCACTGTTGTTTCACGGTGCTTGCTACACATTTGTTTGGCATCTGTTTGGCCTGAAATAGTACCCCCAACCCTCTGGTACTGCCCAATTAGTGTTCATCCAGTGGTGTGTCATTCACCTTTTTCAGATTGTTTTCCACCAAAATCACAGAATAAGAAGAATTCATTCTTGTGACCACCTGATTTCCTTCTGCAAGAAACAAACCATCTGTCGCAGCCTCCAACCATCACAGTAACTATGGACTTGTGTTTCAATCAGCTGATCCTCGCGGAGTCATTGCTAAGAGCCAATTTAGATATATATCAGTTTCAGTGCTGTTAGTACTGTCCAGGGATGTGCACTTCTACCAACAGCGTGCACCAGGGTGCGCCTCATATGCACAGTATCGATGTGCACTTCTACCAACAGCATGCACCAGGGTGCGCCTCATATGCACAGTATTGATGTGCACTTCTACCAACAGCGTGCACCTGGGTGCGCCTCATATGCACAGTATCTGGCCACAGTAAGGAAGCAGTGCTGCATTGGTGTGCCCTTAAATCTGAATGTATGGTATGTGTGTTCTGATGTGAGCTGGCAGCATCACTGTACCATTATTTATTTGGGCATCTTCCATTTCACTTTAACAGTGATCAGCTGAAATATATGCTTTTCCTCAAGATCGCTAGCTACTCTGTCATATGCCAAGTACATACTCAGGATGCCTTTCGGCTGTTCGGTGTTCTCCTTAAGGTTGTAATATATGCAAGTGCCATTGTGCACTCCTGAACCACAGTCATTTATTCTCCCATGTGTGACTGGCTTGTATCACAGCACAATTGTGGTATTCTAACTTGGATACAATCCCCACTCTTTTCAGACACAGGTGGAATACTGTGGTACTGCAAGTATGGGCATTCCATATTCACAATTTCCCTGCAGGTACTACACTCCCCCAAAACACAGTATGGACTGAACAATGCACCATGTGTATGCACATGGACGCTCATGGTGACCTGCCCATATGATGCCACTTTTGTTAGTTGACTGCTGTGGTAGTATACCAGGTCACTAGTCCAAGTCTTATTAAAATAAGGCACCTGAACAATGCTAGGTAGGCACCTAGTGGCTCTCCTGGTGGACTGATTACAGTCTATTCAGGCCTTTTGTTTTAACACCAGTGCAGATTGTGCTTTCTTGTCTAGCCACTTGCTCAATATATATGTGTATAGAAGAGGATGCGTAAGGAGGCAGAGTGGTGAAAAAGCAAAGCTTGACTATAGTCACCAAACAGGTTGGAAACTCAAATTTAATGTTGGGTGATGGTGGTCTGACACTTGGCTAGCCTTTACCTGTGAATTTTGTAGCCAGTGTTTCTTAATGTTTTGATCGAGTCACAGTGGTGGAGGCATTGCCAGTGTTAGAACTCTGCAGCAAAGGACTCAACTCCATGCTCAATGCATCGTTACCCACCAAAGCAGATGTTAAACAACTGTACAGTGCCATTTCTGGGTTTATCTTACAATGAAAGCACGCAGGAATAAACATCCAGAGACTGTAGAATGTCTTCTCAAGGGGGGAGTGCCAAATTCCAATACCAAACATACGAGCATACGTAATGTGTCAGCAGATACTGTACATATAATCTGTCAAGTCTTCTTGATCATGCAACTATCCAGATAGTACTGTGTGGCTGCCCTCTCCTCCCCCCATATCATAGTGCCCCTCCTCGACCCTGTTCCATCAGTGCTATTCTTGGAACCCACACTGTTACCATGCCAACAGTGGTGATGGATACTTCCTGTGGCCTCAATCAGGCCACTGAAGATGACCACGATGATAACAAATTGAGGGGTCGTCAGATACTGAAGAAAACCAAAATCCAAAATGGTGTGCTTATGTGTCAACTTCCACTATTCCCTGTCTGTTTAGCAGCATGTTTGCTTAATGTATCAGAGGGGTGGGGACATATACAGAAATGATGAGTGAAGTGGCAATATTGCTTTTGGTGGTGGAACATGCCAGAGCAGGAGTTGTATTACCACTGAATGATGGACTGGGATCACTGATGTTTTACAGGATACTGCTATACTGTGGAATTGTATGCAATGTATTTTTTCTAAGTGTGCAGTGTATGTTGTTTTTCTTGTTCTGTGTTTGTCACTGTGTTTCCATATTAAATATGTTACTGTGTTCAATCTCTGCCATGTAGTCTGTTATTAGTTCAGTGCAGTTCCTGATTTCAAACTTCATTTCTTGGCTAAAAATTTTCTGTCCAATACTGTGACTTATTCATGAACTGTGCTTTTTTTGATGATCATTTTATTTATTTATTTATTTGGTAATTCGGAAAACAACCTTTGAGTAAGGACTCCACATCATACAATGGAGATGAATACAGACAAATCAATACAGGACAATAATAGAAGCAGTTTCAAGAAGTGCAACAACAAAACACAACAGAGTAATGCTTTAGATGAAATTAAAAGAACATTGTGTGTCCAAAGGGGCCTTGTCGTTACTGCAGGCCACATGGAGCCTTGCCTAGCTATCTGTCATTGGTGTGCAATAAGGTGGTGTCAGGAGGGTAGTTTGAGAGCAATTAGCAGGTAGAGGTGGAGGGCAGAAACTGGCAAGGGGGAATACAGTCAGTGGACAGGTCAAGATCACAGGGTGGGGACTACAAACAGTGGACAGGTCAAGATATGAGGTGCGGGGGACTACTGACAGTGGACAGGTAAAGATACTAGGGTTGGGGAATACAGACAGTGGACAGGTCAAGATATGAGGGGTGGGGAACTACTGACAGTTGACAGGTCAAGATATGAGGGTGGGGGACTACTGACAGTGGACAGGTCAAGATATGAGGGGTGGGAGACTACTGACAGTGGATGGGTCAAGATACTAGGGTTGGGAGAATACAGACAGTGGACAGGTCAAGATATGAGGGGTGGGGGACTACTGACAGTGGACAGGTCAAGATCTGACGAGGCTGGGGAGACTACTGACAGTGGACAGGTCAAGATCACAGTGCGAGGACTACTGACAGTGGACAGGTCAAGATCACGAGGTGGGGGACTACTGACAGTGGACAGGTCAAGATAAGAGGGTGGGGACTACTGACAGTGGACAGGTCAAGATATGAGGGTGGGGGTGTTGGGAGAGGCAGGAGAGAAGTCTGAGTAGTAGCTCCCCACCACCATCTTTATTCACTGTTTAGTGCCCATTGTGGAGCCTGTGATTGACTGAATGACACCCCTGGCTCCCAAACCTGGCTCCGCCACTGGAAGGTGAATGAGGAAAACGAGAGGGCGAGTGAGTGGGAAGCAAAGTGATGATTGGCATTGCTACGTGAGGGGAGTCTATCATGGTGGTGGGGGAACTGACAACATGTGAATAGCAGAGGAGCTGTGGATGCTAGGTGAGTGATTCCTCACACCACATTGTGCATATGTTCAATAGTGTGCACCTTCCCATGCAATACAGCCTTCATGCCTCAATGCACCAGTTTCCTGATGGGATTCATACTCACCTCAAGAATGGCAAATCCAAGTATGTGCAACGACAAGAGCTCCAGCAATGACTGTTCCATAGAACCAAACCGTTAGTAATTAGGATGTCAACACACTGTGTGGTGGCACACTGAAAGATGGTCACACATATGAACATACGAATGTGCCAGCAGAAACCAACCACCGGTCTATCTTTGTCTTCTCAAGTGTGCAGCTAGTACTCCCAGCTTGCAGCTGCCCCACCACCCTTTTGTCATCCCACTTTGCCCCCACCCTCACTCTCCCTGCTTCCTGCACTATGCCCTTTTAAAGCTGTTCACAGATTTACATGATACTACCTATTCTGGTAGTGCATTCCATTTGCTACCACCCTCTCTGGGAAACAGTGTCTCCTCATTTCCCTCCTAAATCTTTCCTCCCTCTATTCTTAGCCCATGCCCCTGGGTGTTCCTCACCCTCCTTAGCTTACAGATCTCACCCACCCCATCCTTATTAATTCCCTCAGATACTTGAATGTCTCTATCATGTCCTCCCATCTCTTCTGTCCTCCAGAGTGTAAATATTCAGGTCTTCCAGCCTGGTCTCATAGTATCTCCCTCCATCCCACATATCATCTTTGTTGCCTCTTCTGCACCCTTCCAGTAGCCTGACGTCATGCTTTAGGTATGGCGCCAAAATGCACACCAGTACTCTGCGGCCTTACTAGCGACCTGTAGGGGCAAGATCACCTCTCTTTGCCTGGACGAAACCCCTCGCTATGTACTCCAGCATTTTGTTTGCTTTTGTAGCTGCTCTCCTGCACTGGATAGTATTGTTTATGGTCCCTGTTACCATTAGCAGGTCCTTCTCCTCTTCAGAGATCCCCAGCTTATCCCAAGCCAGTATTCTGTTCTTGGGATCTTTGCCTGAAGTACATAACCTTACATTTATTTGCATTGAACCCCAGCTGCCATCTTTCTGACCACTCCTCTAGCTTGCTTAGGTCCTCCTGCAGCTGCTTTCATCCCTCCTCTCCATCCAGCACTGCTCCCATTTTGGTGTCGTCTGTGAACAGACTTACCTTGCTCACTGCCCTGTGCAAAGTCCGATATAAAAGCCCAAATAATACTGGTCCCAGCACAGAGCCCTGTGGCACCCGCTTGTCATCACCGGCCTTGGAGCTAAGAGCTCCTCTCTCACCACCACCTGTTGCAGCCTCCTATTCAGCCAGCTTGTAATCCATTTTGTCATTTTTGCCCATACCCTTACACCAGTTAGCTTCTCCCCAAACCGTGAGGCACTGAATCGAAGGCCTTGCTGAAGTCCAGGTAAAGAACATCCACAGCATGACCCTTATCCAGCTCACCTGTCACCCCGTCATAATATTGTATCAGGTTGGTTTGACAGGACTTCCCCAAAATGTACCTATGCTAACTTACATCCTGGAGGTTGTTGTCCTCTAGGTAAGATACCAGTCTTTCCTTTAGTATCATTTCCATGAGTTTGCACACTATGGAGGTGAGACTTACCGGACGATAAATACCCGGTTCATCCCTTGGTCCCTCTTGCATTGCACTTTGGTTAGTATCCCAATACTGACACTGTAGTGCAAGCATGAGGGTGCTGCACTCTAAGGTGTTGTCTTTCGGATGAGATGTTAAACTGAAGTCCCATCTGCCTGTTCTGGTGGTTGTTCAGGTGGACGTTAAAGATCCCATGGCACTTCTTGAAAAGAGATGGGGAATTTCTCCAGCATCCTGCCAATTTCCTCCATTCACTAGAAATACCACCAACAGCTTAATCTGGTTCAGTTTCCATTGGTTACCATCTATATCCTCACCCCCCAGGTCACCCCTGAACGGACTTCCAGTCTCAGTGGGCCTACCGGGTCAACAAAATTCAATAAATAAATATGCCATCCTCCAGTCCAGTGACACACATCCCGACTCCAGTGAGGTGCTGTACAGATCCACCTGTGGCTCTGCCAACACCACTGCCATCTCCCTCAGCACCCTGGGTAGATACTATCCGGCCCTGGTGCCTTGTTTACCCTCAGTGCCCTCAGTCCCTTTAGGACTTTATGTCCCTCAATCCTTCCATCTGCTACCTCCTCTCCCCCCATCCCCACCCTATGGTTGTAGTGGTCCCCCTTTTTCTTCCGTGAACACTGAGCAAAAGTATTCATTCAGTGCTTCAGCCTGCTCTTCCCCCTTTTCTGTCCACTCTCCACCCACTTTTATCCTCACTATTGTCTCTTTGCATTTCCTTTTCTCCCTGATGTATCTGAAAAAGCCTTTCTCCCCTTCCCCTCAATTCCCTGTGCTAATCTCAGCTCCCTCTGGTCCTTGGCTTCTCTCACTTTTCTGGTCACCTCCCTGGACCATCTAGCATACTCCTCCCTGTCCCCTTCCTTCCCCGTCCCCCTATACCTCTGGTGCACCTCTTGTTTTGACCTCACCACCTCCACTACCTCTCTGTTGAACCAGCATGGTTTCCTTGCCAAATTTACTTTAATATAGTTCATAGAACTTACCTTACACCTACTAGATTACTTAAGATAGATAACACTATTTCACAATTCTGCCAAAGATGTCAGAATGAAAGGGGCTCATTATCCCATATGTTGTTTAAGTGTATGAAACTTATACCACTTTGGAAATATAATGGTCTTTATTGGGGAGACAATTGGGTCTGTTGTTCCCCTTTGATCCTGGAATTGCAATATTTGGCTATACATTTGATTTGAGCCACGTTAGGGACCCGCTGGGAACACAAAGGATCCTTTGGAATTTTGGTATATTAATGGCTGCGTTAATACTCCAGCATCGAAACAAGTGGAAGCTCCTTCTAAGGAAGAATGGAGGAAAAATGCTGGAGTTTGCTAGGCTAGACAGAGCTGTGTGTATTTATCTGAAAATGCTATTGAGACACACAATCTAATATGGTCTCCTTTAAGCAAAATTTGTTTCATTTGGTATAAAATTAAAATTGGCTTGAGAAATGATATGGCGGTGATGTTGCATAGCGTCTTCAAGAAATTTCAAAAGATTGAAGCACTCACGCTCTGAGTCATATAATTTAAAAACAACAAAACAAGTCTGGTTTCCTTGCTCTGCTCCTCTTCCTCGTGTAGGCTTCCTTCATCTCTGTAATCCTCCATTTAATATTATCCCATGTTTGCTCTATGTCCATCTCCTGTCTTATGCCTTCAGTTTCTCTTTCAGTACTTCCTGCATTCTCCCAAAGTCCACCCCTGAAGTTTGCCATAGGGTTTACTGAGTTCTCTGGCTCCCTGTACATCATGAAATTAAACCACACTTTTGGTGATTGCTGTCAGCTAGAGGTCCTCCACCCTTATTTCCCTTACTGCCTCCCATTCGACAATACCAGATCTAAAGTGTTCTTTAGTCTAGTAGGTCCACTAACCAACTCCGTCAGGGACCCTCCTGGATCACATCCAGGAGCACTTCTTCCTAGCACTGATGGTGACCGGAATGCTCCAGTCAACCCCCATCAGGTTGAAATCCACCACGATGACCACCTTCCTTTTTGACATACCTTTCTAATTTGTCCACTAATTCCTTGTCAAGCTCCTCAGACTGGGATGGCGGACTGTATACCACCCCAAACCTCAGTTTCCTACCTCTTGAGTGTGTGAGCTGCAGCCAGATTGCCTCTGTTCTCCTTTCCTCCCCCTTGTCCCTTGTGTATTTGATCCCATCCCTCACATAGACTGCCACCCCACCCTCATCCCCTCTTCGTGGTCCTTCCTTTATGATTTGTACCCTGGGATTGCCAGATCCCAGTCCTGGTGCTCGACTGCCCACATTTCTATGACAGCCGCAATATTCACCATCCACACTGACAAGAGTGCCTGTAGCTCAGTGGATTTGTTGCCTAAGCTTCTCGCATTTAGTGAAACCGCCCTCCATCCTGCCCCCTTCTCTTCATCACCCTTCATCTTCTCCCTTCTACTCCCTTGCTTTTCAGCCACCCTGACTCTTCCCTGCTAGCCGGGGTAGGCTACGACTCCACTCTGTCAGATCCCTGCCTACCTGCTGTCCACTTGCCACACCCTAACTTGTTTAAATCCACCTTTGTCGCAGTATACCTCCCCAGTCCTTGCTTTAATACCTCCTTCCTCTCCCCGCTCAGGTACAGCCTATCCCTTGCAAACAGATTGTTATTATCCCAGGTACTACCCCAGCCACCGACAACCCCATTCCCCTTAGTTTGACACCATTCTACCAACCATGCATCCAACTCCCCAATTCTCTCCTTTCTCACTGTGCTTGCGCATGGTACTGGGAGCACCTTCGAGAAGGCCACAGACTCCCCATTCTCCTCGCACAACCTTCCCACTTCCTGTAACCTCTCCCATTCTGCCTCTACCATTTCCCCTCCTAGATCATTTGTCCCCACATGTACCACAATGTGCATATTCCTCCTACCCCTCCTTGTGCACCTTAGAATTACTTGTCCTGCTTTGTCTGCCTTTAATCCCAGTATGGACTCCACCCATATTTGACTGTGCCTGTCCCCCCCTTGCGGCCCCATTTGATCCCCTTGAATATGGAGTCCCCCAAAACCAGTACACCCTCCTTTCTCTTTCTCATGCCCATTGCCACCCCCCATCCAGATTCTCATTTCGGAGCCACTCAAGATGGTGCTTTTACCATTTGCCCTTCTGTCTTCCCCCCTGCCCCTCTCAGTTGAGACCCCTCTCCCTCTTTCTGTTTGACTGCCAACCTCCCTCACCCTCCTCACCTCTCACAGTATTATCCCTCCCTGTGCCACGCCATGCTTAGTCTTTTCACTAGTAATGCCCCTCACTCCCTTCTCTTAATGGGTACTATCCCTACACTATCATGTTGGTGTCGATTGCAGGCGAACCGAACTTTGGTTTGCTCCACCATAAACTATACTAAGAAACAATAAGTGACTTCCCTTGGAACCCAACTGAATCGAATGGCAGGAAGGTATCAACACTGGATGCATTCTGTGAGACAATAATGGCATGCATGGCACACATAGCAAAGAACATTGCACATCCATCCACCAACACCAGGATGTCAACACTGGGTGCATTCTGTGAGACAATAATGGCATGCATGGCACGCATAGCAATGAACACTGCATGTCCAACCACCAAAACCAGGATGTCAACACTGGGTGCATTCTGTGAGACAATAATGGCATGCATGGCACACATAGCAAAGAACATTGCACATCCATCCACCAACACCAGGATGTCAACACTGGGTGCATTCTGTGAGACAATAATGGCATGCGTGGCACACATAGCAACCAACATTGCACACCCATCCACCAACACCAGGATGACAACTTTCATACTATATGTGTTAAGTGTAACCACCTATATGGGAATTGCAGACATGCAAGAATCACATCATACACTGGATGGCTGCCTGCAGCCAGCTTGACTAGTGACTCCATACTTGCTTGTCAGGCCACACATGGGATCTTTTTTAGACATATAGCAAGAACAGTGCAGTAATGAAACACAGAAAAAACCGGTGTGGTGTACCTTCGCAGTTCTCTTTATTGCCCAATGTATGTAGATGCCACAAATTACCTTAGTCATTGTACTGTTGGCTGAGATGTTGAGCAGCAGCATTTCTGATTTGTCTTGCCTGATCCCCAGCTGTGCCCCTTTCCATGTCTTGCATTGCAGTGCCTGATGGCTTTTGCAAGTCCTCACCATCAGCCTCCCTAATTCATTCCAAATTAAAAACATCCCCTTTTGCTCACAAATGTTGTGTAAAATGCAGCACACAAGCACCACGGATGGAACAAAGGAAATGTGGGTATCAAGTCTTTTCAGCAGGCATCGCCATCTTCCCATTAGCCAACCAAAGGCATTCTCCACTACCATACCTACGCTTGACAGACAGTGGTTGAAGTGTTTCTGCTCAATTGTGAGGTTTCTGATGTCAGGGACTGGCTTCATCAGCCATGACATCAATGGGTAGGCTGGGTCCCCTAGTAAATTAATGGGCACCTGTACCCCACATATTTCAGGTGTCACAATGTGAAAAAGAAGCCCATCCATAAACTTCGTATACAGTCCACTGCTTGCAAGAATACGGGCATTGTGAACTTTACTAGGTCATCCAGTGTTAACATCCTGAAAGCAGTACTGGTGGTCCAGCACTACCTACATCGCTATAGAGTGCCAGCCTTTATGGTTGAAGAAGTCTGCCACATCCTTTGCTGGTGCCTAAACTGGCATGTGTGTGCTATCTATTGCACTGTCTATCTGTGATAAACTAAATCTTTCCTCAAAGCCATCCAAGATGTCCTGTAGCTGTGTGCCTGTAGGGGATGTTATCGTGTGCATGCAGGAGTCAATGACAGCATCACAAACCTCACACACAACAGAGCACACCACCACCCTAGACACGCCAAACAAGTGTCCAGTGGACCGATACTTGTTTGTGTCCCATCTCCAAATCGCAATAGCCAGTCTTACTTCAGATGTAATAGCTTGATGCATACTGGTGTTCTGTCTTCCTTTTATATGTTGTATTTTGCTCCGTTTTAAAGTAAAAGGTTTCATGACTCATGCTGAAGTTTTCATTCCATTCTTACTGATTAAACGTTGTCGTCACTAAATTCCAAAAAAACGAGAAACATTCCCATGTTCACAGTATTCACTTGCCGGCTGCTGAGTGCCACAGTCATTAGCAGCATAGAATACTTCTCATCAACATAGCAAATGTCTATGCAGATGGTTGCAGAAGGGCCTCATCTATGTCTGATAGTGGTGGCAGGGCTTCAGTCTCTCTTGCATGTGCAAAGTACTGCCACATTCAAAAGCCCATGTTAATGTCCTACAGCGAAACAGGAAAATGGAACATTAGGGCTTTGTGTGACAGGCACATTGACTCACGGTAACAGAGCTGTATTCCTTTGTTTACCTGCAAGGTGATTGCTCAGAGAATGATCCTTCCCCTCTTCGACTGCAGTGACATTATCTGTGGCAGTGTTCCTAAGTCTACCCTCAGCAGAATGGACACCACCTTCTACTCCTTCTGCAGGTTTGCCCCAGATTGCCACCCCTCCAGACCCACCACTGCCACCTTTACTCCTCTCTCTCTCTCTCTCCCCCCCTCTGAAAGTCAGAGCTCATGGCTCTGCCCTTATTGCTAAACACTGGCTGAACTCCGTCCCATTTTACCTCTCTTCTCTCCACTGCTTCTAACTCTGCTTATTCCCTCCATCGCTCTCGTCAACACACTCTAGCTCTCCCTTCTAGAAGGTCCTCAACTGTTCAAGCTGCTTTCTCCCACCATCTCCCAAACTCTGGAAATCTCTTCCACTTACCACCCGCTTTGCCACCTCTTTTCCCTCTTTCTTCATGCTCACACTGTCCTCTCCTGCACCTGCCCTGACTGCTTCCCTTTTCTACTCCTCCTCCCCTCCTCATTTTCTGATCTTACAACCCCTAACCTCCTCCCCACCTGCCCTCTGCTTCCCCCACTCTTCCTGTCCTCCTCCTGTCACCTGCCTGTTCCCTTTCAACTCCTACCCTCTGATTGTTCTCCACCATGGTGTTTTTTGTGGTATAATGCTGTGCTTGTGTTTTATGCTACCCTGTACAATTTGCACTCTTACTGCACATGTACAACGTTTGTACTGATTTGCACATGTCTATGTTCCTTTCTACCCTCTACCCCAGGACACATCTGGAAATGAGCTCTCAGTATGTCTCTCCTGGTGAAACTTTTCAAATTTAATAAATTAAATTATTTATCTCCTTTAGCTTTCCTATGTATACCTCCCTGTTGCCCTCAGACTTATCCTCCTTGTACATTTTTCATGCTACCCTTTTTGCTCTTACTGCTTCTCTAACTTCTCTTGTATACCAAATTGGATTTATTCATTTTGTGTTTTTTTCCCTTCCTGCTTCAGACAAGCTTTGGTGACCGCTGTCAGACTCACTTTGGTGTTCCCCTCTCTCTGTCCCTGCCACTCCCTCAGTTTGTCATGGAGGATCTTCCCTATGTCTTCAAAAACCGCAGCCTGGATAGCCAACACCGTTGTCCTTGACTTGAGGTGCTGACTTTCTAGGGCTAATACTGTGCCACGCTGAGTAATTATCACATCCCCAGGGTCTCTTTTACTCTGGCCTGTCCTGCTATGTCCTGATTTGACAGTACCAAGTCAAGGATGGCTCCATCTCTGGTTAGGTCCATCGCCCATGGTACAAAGAAGCCATCCTGCATTGAATCTACAACAACCTGGTTCCTGGCACTCCTAACCCCCAGCATTTCCCAATCTGGTAGGAGATCTTCCATCAAGATTGTGTTTCCACAGTGGTTTCCCTTCTGATGTGGTCTTGCAAATGCCCTATATCCCTCCCTGAACTGACTTTGTGATCTTTATGCTACCATCACCAGCACTCTGAGGTTCTTACATATTTTAACTATCAGCTGAACCCATATTCATTCTATCCCCAACCCCAAACAGTCTTCTCCTCTATTGCTTTTTTACAGTCTCAGGCCCAGATATTCATAAGAGTTAAGCCATGTGCAATAGGGTTGTGCCTGCGCAAGTCTGAAATTGCACCATTCTGCGATATTCAGCAGGAGGCAGTTGCACCCCCGAAATCATGCTGAGCAACAGCACAATGATAATGAAGGCATGCGCAACTGAAATGGGAGGAACCATGCACAAACTGCACAGCCCAATATTCAGCCCGGGCCATGCAGAGTTATGCAGGTGCAACCCCTACCTGCACCTGCACAAAGTTACGCAGGAAAAAAAGGAACAAATCGAGGGCCACCCACAGGTGAGCTGACGCATTGCTGGCGCAACACAGCAGCTGCCACCTGTGGGTGGCCCTCAACTTGTTCCCACCGCACCTGGCAGTGCACCCCATGCCCTGATCGCGGGCATCAGTATCCCCCCCTCAAGTCCAATATCCCTGGTGGTTCAGTGGACCGCGAGTAGCCCGATCACGGGCATAACTGTACTCCTCGGTAGCCCGATCGCGGGCATAGCTGTAACTTCCCCACCCATTAGCCCGATCGTAGGCATCAGTAACCCCAAGTCCAATATCCCTGGTGGTCCAGTGGACGAAAAGAACCCGATCATGAGTGGCATTCCTCACCTCCCAAGTCCAAATCCCTGGTGATCTGGTGGACCCCCCACCCACCGCCCACGAGCCTCACCACCCTGCTCCCCCATCAGCGGGTGGCAGCACCCCACCCGCCTGCGCCCCGCCCACCGACTGACAGCTCGGTGGCTGCTGCCCATTGGTTCCAGGCATGAGTCAATGGGCTGCAGCCCATACCGCATTAGTCAGTCCAGATATGTGAATCAATTCATTCATATCTGGACTGACTAGGTAGGGCTGCACGCCCATTGGCTCATGCCTGAACCAATGGCGGCAGCCACACTGAGCTGTCAGTCAGTGGGGCGGTAGGCGGTGGGTGCTGCCATCTGCTGGCTGATGGAGGGGCGGGTGGTGGGGCCCTGGGCATGGGTGGGGGTCCACCAGATCACCAGGGATTTCGGACTTGGGTGAGGAATGCCGCCCGCAATCGGGTTCCGTTCGGTCCACTGGACTACCAGGGATATTGGGCTTTGGGTGGGGGATACTGATGCCCATGATCAGGCTAATAGAGGGGCTGGATAAAGCTATGCCCATGATCGGGCTACTCGGGGGGGGTTGGAACACTTTATGCCCACGATCGGGCTACCGGGGGGGCACTGTTATGCCCGCAATTGGGCTAATTGTGGTCCACTGGATCAGCAGGGATTGGAGACATCCCTTACAGAACGTCCCGCGATTGGGCTGCAGGGGGCATCAGTCCCTGATGGCTGCTGCCTGGCAGGGGCCAGGCACAAGTCATCGGGGATCGGCGCACCTGCATTCTAATGGCATGCAAATGGGGCTGTAGTCAGATGCAAATGGCCCCCCCATGCACCTTGCATAAATTATGGCCCCATTTGCATGTCACCCTTTGAATATCGCAGGTGCTGTGCTTGGCGCAATGGAACTTGAACCACCGCATCTCAATGCTCCACTTTAACCACTTGCGCTGGCACAGTTCCACTGGCCATGCACAGTGGGGGTGGCCAGGAGGCGATATTCAAAGCAGTTGTGCTAAAGCGCAACTCCGTTGAATATCGCCCTAGCCACACCCCTGCGCAACTATTTTGAGCGGCGCACAGGCTTGTGCCACAAACTGGCACAGTTTGAATATCTGGGCTCCAATGTATAGTGTAACCCCTTCTCCTGCCTTTTTTCATATCTCTTCAAAATAGGACACATATTTGGATAGCCAGGTCCCAGATGGGATTTTGTATCACCTACATTTCCATGATAACAACTACACCCAGCTGGGCTTTCATCACCATTGTCTGTAGGTCCCCCATTTATTCCCAAGATGCCTAATGTTCAGACAGGCTGCCTTCTTTTACTAGCTAGGTATCTCTCTCCTCACTTGACTGGCTCCATCTACCCCCTTCCTAATATCCTTATTCCATCTCTGCTCCCTTCTTGTCTGCCCTACATTACAATCTCTGTCTGTCTTCACTTGTTCTGGGAGTGCCAGCAAAGCCTCTTAGTCTTGTAGTCTGTGGATCTCAACCTTGCCTATCCCCATCCTGTTTAAAAGTTGCTGATTGATCAATGTGTCATGTACACACAATGTGTAATGTGAAACCAAAAGCATTTAAACACGTCTCATGTTCTTTCAGGTACCAGAAACCTTTGACGATGTTGCTGCTGATTTTTGGAAAAGGAATGGAAGATGTGGCTAACTGGACTGATTACTAGAATTCTGTGAGAATCTGCATCAATATATTTTGCAACTTTTGGTGGGGTTGTGTGACTCAAAATAGCAAAAGCTGCAGTTTGTAATTGGATGACAAACATAGCCTGAGGTGGGGGTAATTGTCTTCACAAGTAAGAGGTCTGCACCCAGCCATTTGTCTAGCTAGATCATTTCAGAATTGTTCAAATTACTATAAACTAGTGGTGTGATCCTGTTTGAGGCAGAAGTCCATCTTCTTCCAAGTTGTGTACAGGGAGTACTTGGAAACAATTGAGAAGCTGCATGGGATATACTATTTTTGGACTAAATATTAGTAACTAATCTCTCTCTCTCTTGCTTACATCTGAGAGAAGTTTTCCTCACGTTTAAAGTGGTATTGCTTTGTGTTTGTTTTAGTTTTTAATTCAGGAAGGTTTTTTTTAAAACTGCTTATCTTGTCAGCATCCTCAGAAGGGCTGAAATAACTGCATATTTGATGTTCCTTTGTGGCTAACAGACCACCTGGCTGTTTTGGGGCTGGAGAGGTTTACCTGTGTCTGACTTGGATGTCTGGATTTTTCTCTGTTTGATTAGCAGGGTACTTTCTCTGTCAAATTGTTGTGTAGGGTATTTTGCTGACAGGAAGGCACTCATTACAGCAGTGGGTGAGAGCTTTTAGTTGATTGTTTTGTGAGGACACAGTTTAGGACCAACCCTTCCCACCCTCACCCCACCCACCCCTGGAAATAGTTCCTTTATACCTGAGGTTCTGACATCATTTCCTCAGTGCAAGGTGCATTTCACTGTCATATCCTCTCAGCACGTTGCACTGACAATATAAGCATACACATTGTATAATATATATATATATATTTTTCTATATAACAAATCACACATGCACACACACACAAAAATACAACAAATACAAAAAAACTAGATAAACATGTGGGGAGTAGTGCAATGTAATGGCTGTGGAGCAGCAGTCTTCCGGGAGTCTTTCTGGAAGCTGAGATGCTGCCCTATTTGCAGACAACTATCTGCCCTGAGGGAGGAAGTTGCCCTTCAGGTTGCACTGGACAATAGTAAGGAAAACTTCCCCCAGGCCACACTGGACAGTAGGAAAGGAATCTCCCCCATCCAGGGAGCATTAACGCCACCACCACTACCTCAGAGGTTGCAAAGAAAGCACAGCAGTTGGACTACAGTGGGCTCAGGGAGGGTGAGGAGGGTGGAACAGAGGCACAACCAATCAATTGTTCCACTCCACAATCCATACACCATTCTGAGGGAGCATAGCTCCCCTATGGATGCACCCGCAGAGAAGACTGATGATAACTGTTACAAGGGAGGCCCACAGGAAGGAGGCAGAGGACACCACAGGGAAAGGAAGCAGCTCCTGGTGGGGGACTCAATTATTAGGGGTATAGAACTAGGGGGAGCAGGAAAAACTGAAGTAAGGTGCCTGCCTGGTGCCATGGCTTGGAGGGACAGGAAGCGCATCCTCAGGATCACGAGAACAGCTGCAAGGGATTCTGAGCTGGACGTAATTGTCCACCTAGGGACAAATGACTTGGCTCATCATGAGATTAGAGCAGTGCAGGAGGACATTGCAGAGTTGGGGAGGGACCTAAGACAAGTAGCACACACAGTATCCTTCTCAGAGGTGCTGTCTGTCAAAAGCATGGGGAAGGCGAGGGTAATTGGCACCATGCAGTTAATGAATGGTCGAAAGAATGGTGTGGAGCACAGGGGTTTGGCTTCATTGGGGACTGGGGTTCCACCTGCAGGGACACCAGCCTATACTGGCAGGATGGTCTGCATCTGTCCAGGAAGGGAACAAGTCTTTTGAGCAATCGGTTTAAATGCTTCATTGGCAAGCTTTTAAACTAGTCAAAGGGGGAGGCACTGACAAGCAGCAGGAAAATCCTAGCCTCTCCCTACAAAACAGGGTACTAAATGAGAACAAGACCGAGGTAGAACGGTCAGTGTGGGATGCTGCAACAGAAGGTAAAGCCATCAAAAAATGGAGGGCAATGAGTACCAATGCCCATAGTCTGGGTAACAAGCTTCCTGAAATAGTGGTCTTGATGGAGGAGGAACATCTGGATATCGTGGCAGTCACAGAAACATGGTACACACAAAACCATGACTGGGACATAAACATACCAGGATACACTGTCTAGAGGAGGGACAGGGAGGTAAAGAGGAGGAGGAGGAGTAGTTCTTTACATAAGGGAAGGAATAAAAGCAACACAACAAAAGGGTAAACAGAGAGGAGAAGAAGCACTGTGGGTAAATTTGGGGACAGGCAATGGCACCACAATACGCACAGGGGTTGTATACAGACCCCCTTCTCAGGGGGAGAAAATGGACAGGGAAATGATAGAAAGTATACTTAGAATGGCAGAAAAAGGGGAGATATTGCTGATGGGTGATCTGAATGTGCCAGATGTTAACTGGAGTGCAGTTGCAGCTGCCACTTCGAAGAGAGCAGCTATTCTAGATGCCCTACAGGGGGCATGCCTTAGACAACTAGTACTGGAGCCCACTCGAGAGGGAGCAATATTAGACTTGATTCTCTCAAAAGGAGATGGAGAGAGGATCACAGATGTAGAAGTGGTTAACCATCTGGGAACTAGTGACCATCGAACAGTATGGTTCACAATAAACACAGCAATAGAGTCAAGCCATACAAAGACAAAAGTACTGGACTTTTGGAGGGCTGACTTTGCCAAAATGGGTGAATGCCTAAGAAATGCACTAGCAAATGGGCAGGAAGGAGGGGTGGAAGAAGAATGGGGAATAATAAAAACTGCCATCACAGAGGTAACGAGCCTTTGTGTGAAGCAAATAAACAAAACAAGACAATATAAGAAACCACAATGGTTCTCAAAGGAAGTGGCAGTGAAGGTTCAAGAGAAAAGAAAGCATTCAGGAAGTACAAGGAATCGCAGAAGGAGCAGGACAGAGAACTGTATCAGTTAAAGCAAAAGAAGGCTGGGAAGGCAGTCAGAACAGCAAAGGCCCAAACTGAGGAAAGATAGCCAACTCAGTTAAGAAGGGGATAAAACCTTTTATAGGTACATCAAGAGCAAAGGAAGACCAAGGGAGGGATAGTGAGGCTTAATAAAGGGAGGGAGGGTGGGCAGAGGGAGACTGTGAAAAGGCAGAGATACTAAACAAATATTTTTGCTCAGTATTTACAAAGGAAGAGGGGGAGGTACATAAAACAAACAGTAGTAACACTCTGGATACAGAAGTTGATTACCAGCCCATTTACAGAAGAAAGGGCTCTGAAAGAACTCTTAAAACTGAAGGTGGACAAAGCAATGGGGCCTGATGGGATTCATCCCAGAATTCTAAAAGAACTAAGGGTAGAACTAGTGACACCACTGACTACCCTTTTTAACAAATCATGGGATGATGGGGTGGTGCCTGAGGACTGGAGGAGGGCAGATGTGATTCCCCTTCACAAAAGTGGGAGCAAGACAGAAGCAGGAAACTACAGACCTGTTAGTTTAACCTCAGTGACAGGAAAAATGATGGAATCACTTCTGAAGGAAAGAATTGTTGAGTATCTAAAGGCCAGAGGGGCACAGGACCCTAGGCAGCATGGATTCACAGTGGGAAGGTCATGCCAGACAAATCTGATAGATTTCTTTGATTGGGTGACCAAAGTAGTAGATCAGGGAGGGGCTGTGGACATGGCTCTATCTAGACTTTAGCAAGGCATTTGACACAGTCCCACACAAAAGATTAATATACAAGTTAGCCAGCCTGGGAGTGGGGCCCAAGATGACAGCCTGGGTAAAAAATTGGCTGGAGAATAGGACACAGAGAGTAATAGTAAATGGAGTCCACTCAAAAGAAAGGAGGGTTACCAGTGGGGTACTGCAGGGTTCAGTATTAGGACCGGTCCTCTTCAATGTCTTTATAAGTGACATTGAGGAAGGACTGGAAGGAAAAGTATGTCTCTTTGCAGATGACACTAAGATCTGCAAAAGAGTTGATGCACAGGGTGGGGTGGAAAGGACGAGAAGGGACTTGGCAAGGTTAGAGGAATAGTCAAATGTATGGCAACTTAGATTCAGTGCTAAGAAGTGCAAGGTAATGCACCTGGGAAACAAAAACCCAGGGGAAGAGTACACAATGGGGGTGAGATACTAACAACAACAAAAATGGAAAGGGACCTGGGGGTAGTCATATCTGATACATAGATACATAGACAGTATCGGCAGATAAGAGCCTATGGCCCACCCAGTCTGCCCATTTGAGCTTGTAAGTTCAGTTTGTTTTCCTAGAAGTCTGTTTCCCCTTACCCCTGACCTCTAGAATTCCTTTATGGCTATCCCATGCATTCTTAAATCCTGTGATTGTTTCAGCCCCCACCACTTCCTCTGGCAGGGTGTTTCACTTGTCCACCACCCGTTCTGTGAAGAAATTCTTTCTCATGTTTCCTCTGAATCATCCTCCCTCCAACTTCATCCCATGCCCTCTAGTCCTGGAACATCTTTTTCGCTTAAAAATAGTGTTTTCCTGCATCCTGTTTCTCCCTGTAAGATACTTGTATGTCTCTATCATATCCCCTCTCTCCCTCCTCTCCTCCAGGGACTACATGTTCAGTTCCTTCAACCTGTCTTCATAGGACTTGTGATGCAATCCATGCACCATCTTTGTTGCCCTCCTCTGAAACTTCTCTACCCTGTCTATGTCCTTACGTAGGTATGGTCTCCAGAACTGTACACTGTACTCCAGGTGGGGCCTCACTAGTGTCTTGTAGAGTGGAATTATGACCTCCCTTTTCCTGCTGGTGATGCCCCTGCCTATACATCCCAGCATCCTATTTGCTTTACCTGATGCCTTGTCACACTGTTTCCCTACCTTGAGGTCATCAGAGATGACAACCCCAAGATCCCTTTCCTGCTTGGTGCATGCTATATCCTCACCCCCAACTGATATATTGTGCCAGGGTTTTGTGCCCCATATGCATTATCTTGCACTTCTTTGCATTGAATTTCAACTGCCAAACCTTGACCATTCTTCAAGTTTCTGCAGGTCCTTCTCATTCTGTCTACACCCTCTGGTGTGTCTACTCTGTTACAGAGCTTTGTGTCATCAGCAACAGTGAAATTCTGCCTTCTAGATCCTGCACAATGTCACTGATGAAGATGTTGAATAGGACCGGTCCCAACACTGATCCCTGTGGTACCCCACTGGTCACTCTCCCTCTGTGGAGTGACAGCCATTTACCACCACCCTCTGTGTCCTGCCACCCAGCCAGTTACCTACCCACCACACTACTGTCCTGCCCACACCCATATTCCCAGTTTGTATAATAGTCTTCTATGTGGCACAGTGTCAAAGGCCTTGCTGAAGTCCAGATAGGCCATGTCCACTGCCCCCCTGATCCACCTCCTAGTCACCCAGTCAAAAATTCAATGAGATTGGTCTGACATGACCTCCCCCTGGTGAAACCATGCTGCCTTGGGTCCTGTAGTCCATTGACAATCAGATGTTCCACCAATCTCTCCTTCAGTAGTGCTTCCATGATCTTTCCCACTACCGAGGTGAGGCTG
Source organism: Neoceratodus forsteri (assembly GCA_016271365.2). Classification (NCBI taxonomy): domain Eukaryota; kingdom Metazoa; phylum Chordata; order Ceratodontiformes; family Ceratodontidae; genus Neoceratodus; species Neoceratodus forsteri. The sequence continues at coordinate 471,262,652 of CM057457.1, read as the reverse complement.
ACTGGTCTGTAGTTCCCTGCTTCCTCTTTGTTCCCACTTTTGTATAAGGTGACTACATCTGCTGTCCTCCAGTCTTTGGGTACCTCCCCTGTTTCCAGTGATTGGATAAACAGGATAGCCAGAGGTTCAGCCACCACCTCTTTTAGTTCTTTAAGGACCCTGATGACCTAAAGGTGGACAAGCAATGTGAGAGGGCAGCAAGGAGGGTTGGGGGTTACTGGGATGCACAGGAGAGCATCACCAGTAGAAAACAGGAAGTTATTATCCCTCTGTACAGACAGCTGGTGAGACCCCATCTGGAGTACTGTGTGCAGTTCTGGAGACCCAATCTCTGCAAAGACATAGACAGAATGAAAGCTGTCCAGAGGAGGGCAACTAAAATGGTGCAGGGTCTGCACCAGAAGACATATGAAGAGAAACTTAAGGAGCTTAATATATATAGCCTTGAGGAAAGGAGGGAGAGGGGGGACATGATAGAAACTTTTAAGTATCTCAAGGGAATCAACAAAGTCCAAGAGGTAGCATCTTTCAAAAAAAGAGGTGTGCATGAACAAGAGGGCATAATTTGAAGATAGAGGGGGCGGCTCAGAGGTAATTTAAGGAAGTATTTTTTCACAGAGAGGGTTGTGGATGTATGGAACGGCCTTCCGGAGGAGGTTGTGGAGTCAAAATCAGTGGTGGAATTCAAGCATGCATGGGACAGTCATAAAGCAATTCTGGGAGGTGGGGGTAAGAAGAAGTAGGCTGTTGGTTAACTAGGATCTGCAGCTTATCCACTAGGTAGGGATGATGGGCAGACTGGGTGGGCCAAGCAGTCCTTATCTGCCGTCAAATTCTATATTTCTATGTTTCTATGTTACACAAACAGGCGAGGAAGCTTTACATGGAAGTGATGGTGCAGAACTATGAAACCATGGTTTCAGTAGGTAAGAATCAACCAAGGCTCAGATGAGGAATATTTATTCTGAGGGGGATGGGCTTACTATTAGCAACTTCAAGTCTGATAATATGTTGGGGAAAAATAATGAAAAGAGTGGCTTGGGGGCACCATTATAACACTCCTGTACATTTTTTGGAAAATGCAGTATGTAAAGTACATTGACACTTAGAAACATAACATTTTTTTTACAGTTAAGGACCAGTTGGCCTAAGCAGTCTGCCCCAATTTCCCTGCTTATAGTATCACTGCAAATCCTGCTTGATCCTTAGCTCATTCATCTCCCTTCTGTTCCCATAAGATTCCCTTATTCCTGTCCCATGCATTCTTGAACCCCACCACTGTGGCTTAGCCTTCCACTTTCATTTTGGGATACTCTGTGTTATCAGAGGGAAGAACTTTGCAGGAGATGAGAACATAGGACTTGACAGCAGAGGATGGCCATTTTATCTATCTGTTCTGCCCATATCATTGACTAACCGATGAGAAAGAGTCCCCTAGTGGTCACTTGTCTTCTCCCCCCTCTTTTCATCCTCATTTCCCCCCCATACCCATGTGTCTGTTCTGATTATTCTTGAATCCTAACACTGATTTTGAACAGACAGCTTCATTAGCATAGAAACATAGAATTTGACAGCAGATAAGGACCACTTGGCCCACCCAATCTGCCCATTTCCTTCCTACTGGATAAGCTGCAGATCCTAGTTAACCAACAGCCTAATTCCTCCTACCTCCACCCCTAGAATTGGCCTGTCTGTCCCATGCATTTTGAATTCCCCCACTGTTTTTAACTCCACAGCCTCCTCAGGAAGGCAGTTCCATGTATCCACAACCATCCGTGAAAAAATACTTCCTCTCATTACTTCTGAGCCATCCCACCTCTATCTTCAAGTTGTGCCTCCTTGTTTTTGCACACCTCTTTTTCTGAAATATACTACCCTCTTGGACTTTGTTGATTCCCTTGAAGTACTTGAAAATTTCTGTCATGTCCCCCCTCTCCATCCTTTCCTCGAGGGTATACATATTAAGCTCCTTAAGTCTCTCTTCATATGCCTTCTGGTGCACCATTTTAGTTGCCCTCCTCTGGACTGCCTCCATCCTGTCTATGTCCTTGTGGTAATTAGGTCTCCAGAACTGCATGCAGTACTCCAGATGGGATCTCATCAGCTGTCTGTATAGAGGGATAACTTTCTGTTTTCTACTGGTGATGCCTCTCCTTATGCATCCCATTATCTGCCCAGCCCTCCTTACTGCCCTCTCACATTGCTTGCCAACCTTTTGGTCATCTGCTATGACTACCTCCAGGTCCTTTTCCATTTTTGTTTTTGTTAGTCTCACCCCCCATTGTGTACTCTTCCCCTGGGTTTTTGTTTCCCATGTGCATTACTTTGCATTTCTTAGCATTGAATCTAAACTGCCATACATTTGACCATTCAAAGAAACATAGAATTTGATGGCAGATAAGGACCGCTTGGCCCACCCAGTCTGCTCATTTCCCTGCCTACTGGATAAGCTGCAAATCCTAGTTAACCAGCAGCCTACTTCTTCTTACCCCCACCCCATAGAATTGCCTTGTGACTGTCCCATGCATGCTTGAATTCCACCACTGTTTTTGACTCCACGACTTCCTCCGGAAGACCGTTCCATGCATCCACAACCCTCTCGATGAAAAATATACTTCCTTAAATTACCTCTGAGCCCCTCTATCTTCAAATTGCGCCCCCTTGTTCTTGCACACCTCTTTTTTTGAAAGATGCTTCCCTCTTGGACTCTGTTGATTCCCTTGAGGTACTTGAAAGTTTCTATAATGTTCCCCCCCCTCCTTTCCTCGAGGTTATACATATTAAGCTCCTTAAGTCTCTCTTCATATGTCTTCTGGTGCAGACCATGCACCATTTTAGTTGCCCTCCTCTGGACAGCTTCCATCCTGTCTATGTCTTTGCGAAGACTGGGTCTCCATAACTGCACACAGTACTCCAGATGGGGTCTGACCAGCTGTCTGTACAGAGGGGTAATAACTTCTTGTTTTCTACTGGTGATGCCTCTCCTCGCATCCTGCTATCCCCCAGCCTCCTTGCTGCTCTCTCACATTGCTTGCCCACTTTAGGTCATCTGATATGACTACCCCAGGTCCCTTTCCATTTTGTTGTTGTTAGTATCTCACCCCTGTTGTGTACTCTTCCCTGGGTTTTGTTTCCCAGGTGCATTACCTTGCACTTCTTAGCATTGAATCTAAGCTGCCATACATTTGACCATTCATCTAACTTTGCCAAGTCCTTTTCATCCTTTCCACCCCCCGTGCATCAACTCTGTTGCAGATCTTTGTGTCATCTGCAAAGAGACAACTTTTCCTTCCAGTCCCTCTGCAATGCCGCTTATAAAGACATTGAAGAGGATCAGTCCTAATACTGAACCCTGCAGTACCCCACTAGTAACCCCCCCTTTCTTCAGAGTAGACTCCATTTACTATTACTCTCTGTGTCCTATTCTCCAGCCAATATTTTACCCTGGCTGTCATCTTGGTACCCACTCCCAGGCTAGCTAACTTGTATATTAATCTTTTGTGTGGGACTGTGCCAAATGCCTTGCTAAAGTCTAGGTAGGCCATGTCCACAGCCTCTCCCTGATCTACTACTTTGGTCACCCAGTCAAAGAAATCTATCAGAATTGTCTGGCATGACCTTCCTGCTGTGAATCCACACTGCCTTGGGTCCTGTGTCCCTCTGGCCTCTATATACTCAACAGTTCTTTCCTTCAGAAGTGATTCCATCATTTTCCCTACCTCTGAGGTTAAACTAATAGGTCTGTAGTTTCCTGCTTCTGCCTTGCTCCCACTTTTGTGAAGGGGAATCACATCTGCCCTCCTCCAGTCCTCGGGTACCACTCCATCCTCCCATGATTTGTTAAACAGGGTAGTTAGTGGTGTCACTAATTTTACCCTTAGTTCTTTTAGAATTCTGGGATGAATCCTATCAGGCCCCATTGCTTTGTCCACCTTCAGTTTTAACAGTTCTTTCAGAACTCTTTCTTCTGTAAATGGGATGGTATCAACTTCTATATCCTGAGTGTTTCTACTGTTTGTTTTAGGTACCTCCCCCTCTTCCTTTGTAAATACTGAGCAAAAATATTTGTTTAGTATCTCTGCCTTTTCACGGTCACCCTCTGCCCACCCTCCCCCTTTTATTAAGCCTCACTATCCCTCCTTGGTCTTCCTTCGCTCCTTGATGTACCTATAAAAGGTTTTATCCTCCTTAACTGAGTTGGCTATCTTTTCCTCGGTTTGGGCCTTAGCTGTTCTGACTGCCTTCTCAGCTTCCTTTTGCTTTAACTGATACAGTTCTCTGTCCTGCTCCTTCTGTGATTCCTTGTACTTCCTAAAAGCTTTCTTTTTCTCTTGAACCTTCACTGCCACTTCCTTTGAGAACCATACTGGTTTCTTACATCATTTCGTTTTGTTTATTTGCTTCACACAAAAGCTTGTTACCTCTGTAATGGTAGTTTTTATTATTCCCCATTGTTCTTCCACCCCTCCTTCCTGCTCATTTGCTAGTGCATTCCTTAGGCACTCACCCATTCCTCGAACCTTGCCAAGTCACTTCTCATCCTTTCTTTTCCACCTTGTGTATTGACCCTGTTGTAGATCTTTGCATCATCTGCAAAGAGACTTACTTTTCCTTCCAGTCCCTCTGCAACATTCTTTATAAAGACATTGAAGAGGACCGGTCCTAGTACTGAACCCTGCAGTACCCCACTAGTAACCCCCTTTCTTCTGTTTACTGTTACCCTCTGTGTCCTGTTCTCCAGCCAGTTTTTTACCCAGGCTACCATGTTGGGACCCATTCCAATGCTGGCTAACTTGTATATTAATCTTTTTTTGTGGATCTGTGTCAAATGCCTTGCTAAAGTCTTGGTAGGTTATGTCCACAGACCCTCCCTAATCTATTACTTTGGTCACCCAGTTAAAGAAATCTATCATCTAACATGACCTTCCTGCAGTGAATCCATACTGCCTTGGGTCCTGTGCCCCTCTGGCCTCTCGGTACTCAACAATTCTTTCCTTCAGAAGTGATTCCATCATGTTCCCTATCACAGAGGTGAAACTAACAGGTCTGTAGTTTCCTGCTTCTGCCCTGCTCAAGGTCACACAGTTCGCAAGTGGTGGCTGTGGGATTCAAACCCAGGTCTCCAGATTTGCAGCTCAAAGTCTTAAACCACTGCGCTATATTGCCCCCTCCCCTTTTGTGAAGTGGAATGACATCTGCCCTCCTCCAGTCCTCAGGTATCACCCCATCCTCCCATGATTTGTTAAAGAGGGTAGTCAGTGGTGTCACTAGTTCTATCCTTAGTTCTTTTAAAATTCTGGGATGAATCCCATCAGGCCCCATTGCTTTGTCTACCTTCAGTTTTAAGAGTTCTTTCAGAACTCTTCCTTCCGTGAACGGGCTGGTATCAACCCCCATATCCAGAGTGCTTCTATTGTTTGGTTTAGGTACCACCCTCTTCATTTGTGAATACTGAGCAAAATATTTGTTTAGTATCTCAGACTTTCACAGTCATCCTCTCAGCACCCCTCCACCCATTTATTAAGCCTCACTGTCCCTCTCTTTGTCTTCTTTCTCTCCCTGATGTACCTATAAAAGGTTTTATCCTACTTCTTGACTGAGTTGGCTATCTTTTCCTCAGTTTGGGCCTTTGCTGTTCTGACTGCCTTCCCTGCCTCCTTTTGCTTTAACTGATACAGTTCTCTGACCTGCTCCTTCTGTGATTCCTTTTACTTCCTGAATTCTTTCTTTTTCTCTCTAACCTTCCCTGCCATCTCCTTTGAGAACCGTAGTTTTTTTTACATTGTTTTTTTTATTTCCTTCACACAAAGGCTTGTTGCCTCTGTGATGGCAGTTTTGATTATTCCTCATTGTTCTTCCACCCCTCCTTCCTCCCCATTTGCTAGTGCATTCCTTAGGCACTCCCCCATTTTGGCAAAGGCAGCCCTCTTAAAGTCCAGTACATTTGCCTTTGTGTGGCTTGGCTCTACTGCTGTGTTTATCGTGAACCATTCTGTTCAATGGCTGCTAGTTCCCAGGTGGCTACCCACTTCTAAATCTGTGATCCTCTCTCCAGCTCCATTTGAGAGTACCAGGTCTAAGACTGCTCCCTCTCAAGTGGGTTTCAATACTAGTTGTCTAACAAGGCATGCCCCTGTAGGGCCTCTAGAATGACCCCACTCTTGGAAGTGGCTGCTGCAAATGCACTTCAGTTAACATCTGTCATATCCAGATCCCCCATCATCCATATCTCCTCTTTTTCTGCCATTCTAAGGATACCTCCTATCATTTCCATGTCCATTTCCTCCCCCTGAGATGGGGGTCTGTATACAACCCCTGTGCAGATTGTGGTGCCATTGCCTGTCTCCAAATTGACCCACAGTGCTTCCTCTCCTTCCTGTTTACTCTTTTGTTCTGTTGCTTTGATTCCTTCCCTTATTTAGAGAGCTGTTCCTCCTCCTCTTTTACCCTCCCTGTCCCTCCTGTAGATAATGTATCCTGTTATGTTTACATCCCAGTCATGGTTTTATGTGTACCATGTTTCTGTGACTGCCAAGATATCCAGATGTTCCTCTTCCATCAAGGCCACTAGTTCGGAAAGCTTGTTACCCAGACTCGGGCATTGGTACTCATTTCTCTTCATTTTGTGATGGCTTTACCTCTTGTAGCAGCACCCCTGTCCTCATTGACTTTGCTTTCTCCATTTACCCCTGTCCTGCTCCCTACTAACCTTTCTACCTTGGTCTTTACCTCATTTAGTACCCTGTTTTGTAGGGAGAGGCTGGGAATTCCCTGCTGCTTATCAGTGCCTCCCCTCTTGACTAGTTTATAAGCTTGCCAATGAAGCATTTAAACTGATCACCCAGAAGACTTGTTTCCTTCCTGTACAGATGCAGACCATCCTGCCAGTATAGGCTGCTATCTCTCCAGGTGGAACCCCAGTCCCAAATGAGGCCAAACCTCTGTACTCCACACCAGATTTTGAAACATTCATTGAATCACATGGTGTGGAGTAACTTCACCTCACCCATGCTATAGACAGGCAGTGCCTCTGAGAAGGATAATGTGTGCTACTTGCCTAAGGCCCCTCTCCAACTCCACAAACTCCTCCTGCACTGCTCTAATCTCAAGTTGAGCCAAGTCATTCATCCCTAGGTGGACAATGACTTCCAGTTCTGTCTCCCATGCAGCTGTTCTCATGATCCTGAGGATGCGCTTCCTGTCCTTCCAAGCCATGACACCAGACAGGCACCTTACTTCACTTTTCCATGCTCCCCCCACTTCTCTCCCCTAATAATTGAGTCCCCCACCAGGAGCTGCTTCCTTTCCCTGTGGTGTCCTCTGCCTCCTTCCTGTAGGCCTCCTTTGCAACAGTTGTCCACAACCTTCTTTGCCTCCTTTGTGGGTGCATCCATAGGGTAACTATGCTCCACCAGAATGGTGTATGGATTGTGGAGTGATACAACTGACTGGGTGTGCCTCTGTCCCTCACCCTCTCTGAGCCCACTGTAGTTCAACAGCTGCACTTTCTTGGCAATCTCTGAGGCAGCAGTGGTGGCTCTGGTGCTCCTTAGATGGGGGAGGTTCCCCTACTACTGTCCAGTATAGCCTGAAGATGGGCATTCTCTTCCCTTAGAGCAGAGAGTTGCCTGCAAATAGGACAGCATCTCAGCCTCCAAAAGGACTCCCAGAAGACTGCTGCCCCACAGCCAGTGCATTGCACTACTCCCCACATGTCTGTCTACCTTCCTGTTTATCCTGTGTAAGTTTTTTTTCCTATTATTTCTTTGTTATATATAAATATATATATAATGTGTATGCTTATATTGTCAGTGCAGTGTGCTGGTAAGGATATGACAGTGATATGCACCTTGTCCTCCTGAGGAAATTATATCAGAACACCTAGTATAAAGGAAATGGCACCAGGGGTTGGAGGGGTGGTGAGGGGAAGGGGGGGATTTGGGGCCAACCTGTGCCCTTGAAACAATCAGTTAAAAGTTCTGACCCACTACTATGATGAATGTTTACCTTCCTGTCAGCAAGACAACCTACACACAATTTAACAGAGAAAACACCCTGTTATGCAAGCAGAGAAAAATCAAGCAGCTGAGTTAAATACAGGTAAACCTTCCCAGCCCCAGTACAGCCTGGTGATTTGTGCTTTGAAAGCAACTGGCCCCAAAACAAGTCAGCTGTGCACAATGAAAGAAACAGATTAAACTCCCTGTCTCCAAAGCAGTATTGCAAGCCATTTCATTCAAAAGAACAATAACGTGTAAAATGTAAAGTAAGGTACCCTTCCCTCTGACATGAGCAAGACTATCTTTCCTGCTGATTCTAAGTTCAGTAGTTCACCTTTCCAGCTTTCGGTTAGAGGTAGCCTCCACCTGAAGAATATTAGCTTTTTTCAGCTAATAATACAACCAGAAATATACAAATACACAGTCAAATATGTCTAGCTAGAGTAGCAGGTACATTGACAGTTTACAGTGAGGTATTGTTAACCGTATTACATTTCAAAAAAAGACAGAGGTAGAGAATTGTAAAAAGATGGCAATTTGTAAAACATTGTATTTTGAACAGTTGAGGTTTTCATCCTGGGAACAGGAAATTCATAATGAAAATATGACTGAGTGGAGATGCTACAAAGAAATTGACTGCAGATAAGGACCGATAGACCCATCCAGTCTGCCCATTTTCCCTGCCCACTGCAAAAGCCACAGACCCTACTTGATCTCTGACTTTACCTTCTTGTTCCTATCACTAGGGTTTCCCCATGCCTGTCCCATGCACTTTTGAATACCTCCACCATGTTGGCGCCCACCACCTCCACTGGGAGACAAGTCTATTCCATGCATCCACCACCTTTTCCATTTAGAAATTCTTCTTCACATAACCCTTAGTCTACCCATTGCAACCTCATGCCTGAACTTCTTCTCCTTTTCTGAAAGATGCTATCCTCCAGTACCCTTTTTCTGGTTAAGACAGTTGGTGAAAGAACAGTTGACAAACATCTTGGAGACCTCAGAATTGGAGGACATATTGAAAAATATAAAAGAGACAGTCCTAGAAACCACTAGACTCTGCATCAAAACAGTAGCAATGAGAAACAGACACAAGAGATCACTATGGTCTCAGGTCAAGTTAGGAGGTAATTAGGGCAAAAAGACAGGCATATTCAGCATGCAAACAAATGAAGAGTGAGGTAAAATGGGAGGAATACATTCAAAGAAGTGAGGAGGCTAAGAGAGTAGCGAGGGAGGCCAGAGCAGATAAGGCACTCCAGATCAGGAGAGGGATTAAAACTGGGGGGGAAACTGATATATTAGGAAAAAGAGGTAGGATTGTAGGGCTGAATGATAAAGACAAGGTTTTGGAGGACAATGAGCAGAAGGCTGAAACCCCTAAACAAATTATTCTGTTCAGTATTTACCAAGGAGAAGTCTGGCCCACTGCCAGATAGTGGTAATACAGCCTCAGCAAGGGGAATCACAAGGATGAACATTCAGGAATTCACTACAGCCAGAGTAAAAGAAGGCCTCTTGGCCATCAGGCTAGATGAGGTCCCAGGCCCAGACAGCTTGCATCCAAGAATATTGAGGGAGCTGGCAGACCTAGTGAGACACTTATTCTATAGATCACTCATGATAAGGGTTGCACTGCTGGATTGGAGGGTGGCTAGTGTAGTGCCATCCCATAAGGGAGGTGACAGGGAAGAGACAATAAACTACAGACCAGTCAGCTGAACATCTACTGTAGGCAAACTGATGGAGTCCTTTATCAAACAGGAACTTACAGAGTAGTTAGAGGCAAATCACCTACAGAACATCAAACAGCATGGATTTGTGGCAGGTAGAGCTGTCAAACATATCTTAATGTTCTTCGACCAGGTGACCAAGGGACTGGATAAAGGTCTTGCAGTGAATTTCCCTTACTTCAATTTCAGTAAAGCTTTTGATACAGTCTCACACATGCATCTTCTGAAAAAGAAGGAAGACTTTGATACAGCAAGGGAAATTGTTAGATGGTTGAAAAATAAGCTAGCAGACTGGAAACAGGGTAGTCGTTAATTGGGTCAAATCCTCAGTAAAGTGTGTCATTATTGCAGTTCCTTGGGTCAGTCCTTGGACTGATCCTTTTCAACGTTTTCATCAGTGACATGTGTAGGTATAAAAGGTAACCTTGACCTATTTGCAGATGACACCAAGCTCAGTGTCAGGGTGGATAGCATTGACAGAGTCTGGGACATGACCAAGGACCTCAGAACACTGGAAAAATGGATGCAAGATTGGCAACCAGAATCAAATACTATATTAATGAGGTCAAACTGACCTCTTCCACAGAGGAAAGGGACCTAAGGGTCATCATTTGTGAAGACCTCAAGCAGCAGAGTCAGTGCAATAAGGCCTATAATAAAGCAAATCAAATGTTGAGCTGCATAGCGAGAGGCATAGATAGCAAAGATGGGGAGGTGATAGTTCCTCTTCATCGATCCCAGGTGAGGCTGCATCTTGGGTATTGCATCCAGTTCCAGAGACTGCATCTTAAGAAGGAGGTGGATAGGTTGGAGACTATCCAAAGGAGAGTAACAAAAATTATTCTTGGCATGCAAGGGTTAGCTTATGAAGAGAGGTTCAGGGCATTGGGTATGTATTCACTGGAGACACACAGAGCCAGAGGAGACATGATTGAAAAATATAAGCTCCTTAAGGGCATAAACACAGTGTCATACAAAGAACTGTTCACTAGGAGCATAATTCCTCTACATGTGGTCTCAACTGGAAACTGAAGAGAGAGACCTTCAAAAAGGACATCAGGAAGTATTATTTCATGGAGAGGTGGTCGAGCCATGGAACAAACTGCCCTCTGAAGTGGTTAGTGCCATCACGGTGGCAGGCTTAAGGGATAAGTTATGGACACAGTCAGCAAGCACTACTGAGTGCAAAGCCAAGGCACCCTAAGGAGTTATAGGTGTCTGGAGCATCCCCAGCCTCCAGGTAAATCTTTGGGCAGACTCAGTGGACCCAAGGTCTCCTTCTGCCAACACACTTTCTATGTTTCTTCCCTGTTTATGCCCTTCAGATATTTATAGGTTTCTATCATATCTCCCCTACCTCTCCTCTTCTCCAGGGTATATATATTGAGGTCTCCCCATCTCTCCTCATATGGCTTTGGTGCAGGCATTGCAGCATCTTTGTTGTCTTTCTTTGAACTGCCTCTGCCCTGTCTCTGTTCTTATGGAGATGTGGCCTCCAGAACTATTCCAAATAAGGCCTCACCAATGATCTGTACAGTGGCATTACCACCAGTTTTCTTCTGCTGGTGATACTTCTCCCTTTGCACCCCAGCATCCCACTGACTCTTCCCACAGCCTTGGCACATTCCTTGGCCATTTTTAGGTTATTAGATATGATTACCCCAAGATTTTGTTCTTGTTTGGTGACCCTCAGTATCTGCCCCCCCCCACCCGAATCATGTAATTCTCCCCTGGGATCTTATGCTCCAAATGCATGATTTTGCACTTTTTAACATTGAAGCTCACCTGCCTCACTCTAGACTATCCCTCCAGTTTACCTATGTCCCTTCTTACTTTTTCCATCCCTCACAGAATGTCCACCCTGTTGCAGATTGTAGTGTCATCTTCAAAGAGGCACATCTTCCTTTCCAGCCCTCCCCAGTGTCACTTATGAAGATATTAAACAGGACTGGCCTCAGAACTGATCCCTGTGGCACCCCGCTAGTCACCTTCCTTTCCTCAGATTCAGCTCCATTTACCACCACCTCTGTCTTCTATCACTCAACCAGTTCCTAGTCCAGTTTACAACTTTGTAACCCACTCCCAGGCTGCCCAGCTTGTTCACAGTCTTCTATATGGAATGATGTAGAAGGTCTTACTGAAATCCAGATAGGCCACATCCACCGCTTCTTCCTGATCCACTTCACTAGTCACCCAGTCAAATAAATTGGTTATATTTGTTTGACATAACCTTCCTGCTGTGAATCCATGATGTCTAGAACCCTGTGCTCCACTGGATTCAAAGTGGTCCACAGTCCTTTCTTTAAGTAGTGATTCCATAATTTTCCCCAGTATTGAGTTGAGGCTGACTGGTTACTAGTTTCCAGCCTCCTCCTTCTTACTCACACTTTAGTGAAGAGGGACTACATCTGCCCTCCTCCTCCAGTCCTCTGAAACCACTCCCATATCAAGTGATTCATTGAGAAGAGCTGCCAGTGGTGCTGCCATTACCTCCTGTAGTTCCCTTAATGTTCTAGGATGTATCTTATCTCATCCCATTGCCTTGTCCATTTTCAGTTTTGTGAGTTCTTTTAAAACACTCTCTTCCGTAAGTGGACTGGCGTTCACCTCCCCCCCCAATATTTGCTTATGTTGCCTAACTGTGGTCCCTCATGTCCTCCTTCTGGAATACAGAACAAAACATTTGTTCAGTATTGATATTGTTTTCCAGTTCCCCTTCCAAACACTCCCCTTTTTCTCCCTTCAGCCTTACAATCCCACCCCTGGTTTTCTCCTTTCACTAATGTTCCTCTAAAAAGTCTTATCCCCTTTTTTACCTTCTGTGCAATTTTTTTCCTCCGTTTGTGTCTTTGCACTCCTGACTGCTTTCCCTACCTCCTCCCTACTGTTTACCCAGGTATACTACCCTGTCCTCTGCTTTCTGTGTTTCCTTGTATTTCCTGAAAGCCATCTTTTTTGCTCTTACCTTTCCGGCCACTTCCTCTGAGAACCATAGTGGTTCTTTCTTTCTCCTGCCCTTGTTTTTTTGCCTCCACTATGACTCCTTTCAGATGGACCCACTGCTCCTGAACTCACCCACTCATTCCTGCCTGTCAGGGCATTTTTGAGACATATCCCCATCTTAGTAAAGTCTGCCCTCCTGAAATCCAGGACCCTCACGTTTGTGTGGCTTGACTCCATACTGATGCAAACTGCATGATAAACACTGGACCCTAGGTGTCTGCCCACCCTGACTTCTGCAGTTATGTCCCCATTGCTGAGTACCAGGTCCAAAACTGCACCCTCCCAGGTGGGCTCTAGAACAAGCTTCCTGCGGCCTGCCCCTTGCATGGAATACAGGATGTCCCTCCTCTTGGTTGAGGCAGCAGCTGGGAAGCTCCACTCCACATCTGGCAGACTGACATTACCTACCCGCAACACTACTTCTTTAGCTGCCATTGTGTGGATGGATTCCACTCGAGCCCTGTCCACCTCCTCCCCCTGTGCTGGAGATCTGTATATCATGCCTGTGTGAATAGCTGTGCTACTGCCCATCTCAAGGGTGACCCACATTGCCTCTGACCCCCTGCATCCCCTTTTTATCAGTTGGTCTAATACCCTTCCTGATGTAAAAAGCCAACCCCTCCATTTTTACCCTCCATGTCACTCCCCTAAACAGAGTATAACCTGGTATTGCTACATTCCAATCATGGTTTCCAGAATCATATCTCAGTAATGGTTACAATCTCCAGGTCAGGCTCCATCATCAAGGCCACCAGGTCTGGGATTTTGTTTCCTAGGCTGTGGGCATTAGTATTGATGGCCTTCTATGTCTTGCCATTTCTCCTTTTATCACCCCCCTTTTTGCCTCCTCCATTTGTCCTTCCTGTTTTAACCTTCTTCCTCCTGTTCTCTGCTGTCTCTTCCCCCTTATGAGTTCAGTTATCGCTGGAAATATCATAACTATATGGTTCTCCATGTTGATTGCACTATCCTGTTGGGTGAGCAGTTTGATTCTCACTGCTTCCTTCTGCCCCCGAGCTAGTTTAAATGCTTGCCAGTAAGGAAGTTAAACATTCACTGAGAACAACGGTCCCCTCCCTAGACAGACGTGGCCATCTCCCTTGTACAGGTCAGCATTCTTCATCCCCAGCTGGCTCTATGTTGCAGAACCAATTGGTGCAAACCAGCCAAAGCAGTGAGCCTCACTGTATGGGCCAGATATAAACCACTGAACAGCATGTCTGAAATTAAACAAAAAAAATCAGCTGAACAGTACCAAAACTGATGCAAAATGTCACCCAAAAACAAAAGCAATTTAGAACATCAAGTAGCAAACTAACAAATAAAAAATCTGTATTGTATCCCTTTATGAAATCAAAAAAGTAAATAAAAATCAGTCCGCCCCATCCCCAGCAGACATGCCCAAGGAAATCAGTAATCCTACTTCCTTCCCTAGCAGAATGACACAGAGACACTTACTATTTGAGCCCCCTGTAACTTTGCAGCAGAACTGTTCAAAGTAAAGTAGTAAAAATAAAACAACCTCACCTCTTTCAGTCTACAGCCAAAACTAGAGGAAAATTAAGGTAGACTTCCCTCAGCGCTCAACAAGATTGTACTGCTCTCTCTTTGAGGTCACGGAAGTGATCCCGGTTTTTTTTTTAACTGAATAACGTAATGAAGGAACAAGATCAAGAGTTCCCATTTTTACAGCTGTAACAAAATGCAATAAGTATCTTTATTCTAACAGAAGCAATCCCACCTGTTTATACAAGTCACAGTGGTGCGTGAGGTGTCCAGCTGAGCAACAAATAGTAAATATGAAGAGAACATGGGGAGCAAGAATGTGTAAATATGGAGAGAATGGGATGTGGCGATATGGAAGTATGGAGACAACGGGTTCAGGGATATGTCAGTATGGAGAGAATAGGTGGTGCAGGAATATGCAAGTATGGAGAGAACAGGGGTGCAGGAATATGTAAGTATGGAGAGAATGGGATGCAGGGTTATGGAAGCATGGAGAGAATAGGTGGTGCAGGAACATGCAATTATGGAGAGAACAGGATTGCAGGGATATGTCAGTATAGAGAGAACAGGGAGGATAGGAATATGTTAGTATGGATATAACAGGGGGTGCCAGAATATGTAAATATGGGGAGAATGAGTTCAGGAATATGTAAGTTATTTATTTATCAAAATGTTTCACCAGGAAGGGTGCACTGAACAAGTTGCTCATTTTATGGTGCATCCTGGGGGAGATGGTAATAGGGGTAGGATAGATACAGTCAAACAAATACCTTATGGACTGCTAACTAGGTTGCTGACAGATCTCTGTAGCAATGATGTTCTCATCACCAGTGCACTGTTCATTTCCAGCTACTCTTTATTGGCTCACTTTCAAGTGATGAGCTCACACTGTCTTCTGCAACATTAGCTCTGCACCTAAATAACATAAAATAAATAAATAGATCTGCACCAGCCTGAAAGGAGAAGGATCTGTGGAGGTGCAACCCATTGCCAGTTTATATAGAAACACCAGAATTGTAACCCATACACTATGCAGTATACTCAACACCACTGAACTATCAAAGAGGACCCCAGGCTGGCCTGGTGGCGCAGAGGATTGAGGCACTGGCCGTCACACCTCGAACCACGCTGGTGACCCAGGTTCAGGAACAAACTCGGGTGCTGGGGGCTGGCAGGAGGAAGGAGAGGATTGAGCATCTGAAGGACTACTCTCCTCTCCTGGGGAGGGCTGGGGGGTAGCTCCACTCTGTAGTGGCTCCTGGTGGAGACCAGGGTACTGCACATAGTGGTGCAGGAGGGACCAAGAAAGCCGAAAAAATAACTTTGATGCCACACAGGATGATGGCCCCATTCTCCATGTTCCCAGAACCTCTGGGAGCCACCTCCACCACAGCAGCACCCCTGGACTGTGGTAAAATAGTGTGCTGGGTTTCTCTGCCCCCCCCAGTACCTTCCCCCTTGGAGGAGGGGGACCAGCCCAGTGATGGGATATGCTGGGGACAACTTGGGGGTCAGCTGCAATAGGTGGGGGAGAGGGGGGGAGCTTCCAGAAGAGGACTGCCAGGGCGTAGAGCACTAGGATTGCCCAAAGTAGAGGTGGATGCCGGTGTATGTGGGAGGAAGGTAAATAGATCACACGCGCACAAAAAAAAGGACCTCAGTTCAATCTATTACCCCTGTGTGACCATGAACAAGTCATTTACTCTCACTGCATCTAAAGGGCACATAATCTTGTATTTTTTTATAATTAAACACCTGATGTATACAATTGATTTAATCTCCACAGGTACTGGTAAATGCACTTGTTTTAAAAGTGTTATTTTGTACTTTTCATGGTTTCATGTTAATGCTAAGTTTTTCCAACCAGTATTAATTTTTTAATTAATTGTACTGTATATTACTTGCAAGAGTATCAGTTTAGTGATGGCACAGAATGAAGCATTTCTGTATTTTTGGAATGTATCTCTATCTATATTTGTATTTTCAGACCGTATCAAGCAATATGCAGGATGTGTATGTTGGGGGTATTAAACAGACCCTTTTCAAGCCCACATTTCCAGTTATTTTACTAAATAGAGATACCCCAGTGCTGCTGGGTGTTAAAAGTGACCTTTGTTATTGGCGCTAGCCCAGACCTGATAGGAAAAGAAATGATGTCCTGGGGTTGAGAGGCTACAGTCTGTAGAATCAAGTAGGCAAGTTAAAACCGTGCGGGACAAAAGAGCAACGCTGGGAGTTGAACCGCTGATTGCTCTTCATGTTTGGTATAAAACGCTCTGGTTTGATTCAGCATTCATTTCAGCAGGCATTTCCCTACTGAATTCTGTATTTAACATTACAAACTTCTCTAGTACCAAAACATAGATATTTAAATAAATTGGAACACCTTCTAAGGATGGACTTTTTAACATTTACTGTATCTTATGCATTAGGTTTGGTAACTTATGGAATAAAAGTGGTTGCAACCGTTGCCCAGTTCGCCCACCCCCCCATCCAGTCACCCTACCCTCCCATCACCATGAGGGATTTCACCGGGAAGGAGTTATCATTACGGATGGCACCCTTCCCCATGTGCCCACCTCACGGGATACCCTGCAGATCCTAGTTAACCAACAGCCTACTTCCTCTTACCCCCCACTAGAATTGCCTAATGTCTGTCTCATGCATTCTTGAATTCCCTCACTGTTTTTCCCTCCACTACTTCCTCAGGAAATCTGTTCCATGTATCCACAACCCTCTCCATGGAAAAATACTTCCTCAGTTTACCTCTGAGCCACCCCCCCATATCTTCAAATTGTGCCCCCTTGTTTTTGCACATCTCTTTTTCTGAAAGATGCTACCCTCTTGGACTCTCTTGATTCCCTTGATGTACTTGAACGTTGCTATCATGCCCCCCTCTCCTCGAGTGTATATAAAGAGAACAGGGGGTGCAGCAATGTGTTAAGTATGAAGAGAACAGGGATGCAGGAATATGTATGTATGGAGAGAACTGGGGTGCAGGAATATGTAAGTATGGAGAGAACAGTGTGTACAGGAATATGTAAGTACTGAAAGAAAAGGTGGTACAGGAATATGTAAGTATGGAGAGAACTGAAGTGCGTGGATATGTAAATGTGCAGGGAACAATGTGTACAGGAATATGTAAATGTGGAGCGAACAGGAGGTACAGAAATATGTAAGAATGAATTGAATGGGGTTTAGGCATATATTAGTATGGAGAGAAATGGGGTTCAGAAATATATTAGTATATAGAGAACAGGAGTGCAGGGATATGTAAGTATGGAAAGGACAGGATGTGCAGGAATATATAAGTATATAAATTAATAATCTAGCTTTAGAGGTGTCTGTTGCCATGAAAAGTGTTGTGGATATGAACCATCATCAATCAGTTTCAACCATAAGCAAGCAACAGTTGGTACAATACATATATTCTCGGAAGTCTTCTTTTACCTTTATGTAGCTCTGATTATAAATAACATTTGTATTGTATTGTGAATTTTTTTGTGTACAGGCTACAGCGTCCCCAGTGAGCAATTGTTATTGCTGTCTGAGAGGGACGAAGAACTCCCATGTATTGATGTGAAGGAGGAAGAGAGGAATGACTTTTTGTTGATGTGAAGATGGAAGAGGGGGATGGGGAGCTCCCTTTTGTTGTGACGGAGGAAGAAAGGAATGTTGAACTCCCTTTTGTTGATGTGGAGGAGGAAGAGAGGAATGACAAACTTCCTTTTGTTAATTTGGAGGAAGAAGACAGGAATGACAATCTGCCTTTTGTTGATGTGAAGGTTGAAAATACTGCAGAGTAGAAGGATCACTTTGAAGACATTCCCACTGGTAAGTATCATAGATGGCTAAATTATGTGTTTGTATGGGATTTCTTTCAGGTATGATTGCGAGGAAGTTGGGAAGAAAAGGAAAAACAGATGGAAGGAGAGGGAGTATGGAATTTCAAGTATGCTATAATGTTAGAAAGCTTGACAGGAGTAAAGCCGGTGAGTATTTTAGAAAGAAACATATTACTGTTACAACTGATATGAGAATATACTGAGATTGGAGTCACATGGGGCTCGATTTTCAAAGCCCTGAGAATGTTACAAGCCCCTGGTGTGCCGAGCATGTGGCGCTCGCAGCTTGTGCAGTCTCCTGGCCAGCAATCTGGATTTTCAATCCCGAGCACCAAATACCATAAGTTAGGCCAGCTTTTCCCTGGTCTAACTTGCACCATTTTCAGATACTCTTTTTATGGGGCTTGAGACAAATCTTTGGTGGGAGCTGCCACAAAATGAGGAAACTGTCACAACTGCACCCGTTGTACTAAAATCAGGTTCACTTGTGCCAAAGGAGTTATAATCAATCAATCAGTCTTTATTTTACCAGGTGAAGTTCCATTGAGCAAGCTCATTTGCAAGGAGGACCCGGACACATGCACATAAAAGTAAACAGTATGCAAAGGAAAATGATGGGTGTACAGTCAAGAAATACAATGTGGAAGAGGACATACAACATAGTACAGTACTAGGCATGGTATATACAGGCAAATATGCAAGAGGCTAAGAAGAAAAATATGGTAAATATACATTATTATACAGTATTTACATGAACAGGTCAGGTAAAGGGGTAGGAGGGATGACAGGGAGAAGGAGTGATAAACAGGGAATCACAAGGCCTGGAGACAGATGTCTGACACTTATTTCACTGGCCTATAGGGAGGTAGTTACAGGATACTGTAAAGGAATGAAAGAAAAGTTTTTTGAAGGAGGAGGAGAAGGTTTTCAGGGCAGCCAGCCTCAGAGTTTTTTTGTAATTTCTTTTCGTAGATGAGGGAGTACATAGCTTATAGATGCTTTACCAAAATGTGACTTAACTTTAGGAATGTATAAGGAGATAAATGAGAGGCTGCACAAAGAGTAATTGCCTACAGTGCATAGGGGCAAGCACTCAGAGATATACTAGGGGAAGCTTATGTGTGATTGCTCTAAAAGTCCAAAAGGCGTCATTTCTCTGTCTTCTGAACTTGAGGGATGTCCTGCCTACTGCAGCATACAGAGAGCAGTGGTGGGTGAGGTATGATAGAACAGAGATAAATCTCAAAGCTCGGTGATAGAGCGAGTCAAGCTTAGAGAGTGCTGAGGCAGAGCCTTGGCCATAGAGGAAGTCGGCATAGTCCAGTAAGGACAGAAAGTTGGTTTGGACCAGTCTTTTTTTTGGCGTCATGGGATAGGAGATGCTTGATCTGGGAGAACAGGTCCAGTCTCTGCCTTAGCTTCTTTGAAAGTTCCTCAGTATGGCCAGAGAATATAAGCTTGTGGTCTATCCAAAACTCCAGATATTTAAATTGTGTCACATATTCAGTAGTTTCTCCCAAAAGCAATAGAATCTGCTAAGCTATGTAGAGAAGGTTTCTGACCTATGGCAGAAAGTGAGAAAAGTACGGCCTTAGTTTTCTTTGCATTTAGACCCGTGCAACTGCACCAAACAACAGGTGTGACACAGGGCTTAATGCAAGCCCTGCATCACCCTTTTAAAATTGAGCTTTTGCTCTTGATTCCAGGTGTGGGTGAGTAGGCAAGTCTCTGCATTATAAACATTCAGTAATTCAGACTCTGAAGTGGGACATGAGAAGTGCACAGAGGAGGGAATGGACTGATTCCAGACATGGGACAGCAGGCAATTGTCTACATTATAAAGGTATGGTCATACAGAGATGAGGGACATGAGAAGTGCACAGAGGAGAGAATGGACTGCTTCTAGGCATGGGTGAACGGGGTATCACATTATTGTAGTGAAATCCTTACAACAAAAGACCATTACAGTGACAATTTCGAGCAGATTCAAGATTGTCGTTGTAAAGGTCCTGCTGTACACCAGCTGCACTGATGTTTTGCTGGTTTCAAATCAAATCTGACCCAGAGTTGATTATCTAAAGATTGGGGGCTGTGGGGTCATAGCTCCCCCCCAAAAAAACAGTGTTATCCTGACAGGCAAAATACCGAATGTCGGTAATTTGACTGTTGCTGTAGAGGATGTCGACAACAAAGTTGTTGAAACAGGTTGGTGGAAGCATCTGCAGGCATGTTTTGTTCATTATACACATTTGACCATGGTCAGCCTAGTGGTGCTGAGGGCCGAGGCACTGTACACCTTACCTCACACTGCGCTGGTGACCCAGGTTCTGGAACAACTTCAGGCCACAGTGGTGCCGACGAGAGGGGGGTGGTGGGAGCAGGATTGAGCAGTAGCTCTCCTCTCCCAGGAAGTGGTGGGGGGGTCACCTGCCCATAGTCCCACTGTCATCAGATGGAGGTCCGATGACAGACGTAGGCAGTATCAGTGAGACAGCTTGGGTGGGAGGCATCCCATAAGACGTGCATACACGTGCCTCCACACACGCACGTTATGTTTGGGATGTGTGGGAGTGGGAATCTAAAAAAAAAAGGGAAAAAAAACATTTGGCTAGTCAGAAAGGAGGGACATGAGAAGTGCACAGAGGAGAGAATGGATTGATTCCAGATGTGGGTGAGCAGGCAAGTTTCTGCATTGTAAACATTTGGTGAGAGTGGACTGATTTAGGACATGAGTGAGCAGACAAGTGTCTGCATTATAAACATTTGGTCAGTGAGAGAGCAGGGGCATGAGAAGTGCACAGAGCAGGGAATGGACTGATTCCAGGTGTAAGCAAGCAGTCAATTGTCTGCATTATATAGATTTGGTCAGTGAGAGAGGAGGGATGTAAGGCACATTACAGACATCAGTGAAACAGATTGTTTTTCAGTGTTAACCAGTTAGATTCTGCCCACTCTCCCCAGCCCATCATACATGCAGTCACGCCCCTATAGTTAGGGTTGAGTAGGCACTTGAATGTTAAACTCAAGAATTTGCACTTTAATAACTTTGCAACTGTTGAACGAATTTGCACAAAATTTAGTATGCAATGTTTTGTGGGGTAGATCTCTTAATCTTGTTAGTTTTGTTCTGGTCAGATATGCAGTCTCTAAGTTATGAAGAGGTGAAAAAACATGTTTTTACCCTTTGACTTTGCAGGGGGTTTTCTTTGAACTTGCCTACAGCCGGAGGGTTTGTTTGTTTGTAAGACATTTTCCGGATGGAAAGGGACTACCCCACAGGTGTGCCTTTTGCTAGTCTGGTGAAAAAACAATAAGCCATTTTTTAAGTTATTGCAATTTAAATATTAGGAAAAAATAATCTCTGAGCATGCTCGGTAGGCACTTCAATAAAGTTATATGATACAAGAGAAATCCTGATTTGTATGGAAAAAATCCTCTTTCATATGGCTGCCATCTTGTTTTCAGTTCTACCTGAAAAATTCAGAATTGGAAACCTGCCAAAATGATATTCTGGGGAGGAACAAACACGTATCTTGCTTATTGGGGCCCCTATGTGCATTCTGCACTTTACTGCTCAGAAAATGCCCCTACAATGTATTTTATTTAACATTTAAATTTGCTGTTCATATCAGTGTCATACAACATAGGATCCTAGTTTCTGTGATAAGACAAGAACTAGGATCCTACTTTGTGAGTCATACAAAGTAGGATCTTAGTTCATATCTCGTCATACAAACTAAGAGCCTACTTTGCATGGCTCTGATACATAAAATTTAAATATGGATGTCTTGGCCATTTTTTGGTATTTTCTCACCAAATTTTCAACATCGGCATTTTGGGGCCCTACCTTATGAACATTGTCACTGTTATTTCATTATTAAGTCTCAAACGGTGATTTTACGGTTGCTGCACAGAATCGCCTTTCAGAATAGAATAATGAAATGACAGTCCCAGTGTTCATGAAGTTAGGTCCCAAAAAGCCCATGTTGAAAATCTGCTGCAAAAATACTGAAAACAGCTGTGTTACAAGTATGTGTTGCGCAGTTTCTATGCACACTTGTAACTTCACAAGTTTTTAATAATTTTACACCAGCTTTTCCACATTGCCATTTTTTCATACCTCCTCATTAACAGTATTGCTGTCATTTCTCACATCCTGCCAAAAATGTGTATTCGCATCTCTGGTGCATAATGGCGCAGTTGCTGTGTGCAATTAACTTTTGGGATGGCTTAACAAAATCACAGTGTCAGTGTTCATGAAGAGATTTCCCTAAAACCCCATGATGAAAATTTGGTTGAAAAATTCCCCAAAATTGCCAGGTTACGAGCAAGCGTCGTGCAGTTTCTACGCTGGCTCATAACTTTGCTAATTTTTCATATTTTCCTTCCTGATTTTCAGCATTACCCTTTTCTGCAACTCCTCATGATAAGTATACAGCTGGAATTTTGCATATCCTGTCCAAAACATGATTTTGCATTGGTGGCACAGAATGGCACGTTTGCTGTGCAGACTCAACTTTTGTATTTATTTATTTAGGGATTCAGATCATACCTTTGAGCTCAGAGCTCTTTTACCAAGGTTCCACATCAAACAGTGACAATGACAACAATAACAAACAGTTTACATACAATACTCGAATAGTAGGTAGCTAGTATACAATAAGGTTACAGTGTCATTCATAGTACCAATGATGATAGTACAGCGTCAAGAGCGTTTAACTAGGGTAAAGGACAGTGTTTCTATGTAGCAAAGGAGATAAAGAGGTGTGACACCTAGTGTGAGAGTCTGAGGAGGAGTCAAAGTGAGGGGGAAGGGAGACTGAGGGGGGAGAGTGGGCAGCCAAAAGAAGTGGCTTTATCTAGGAGGTTGGGAGGTAGTGGTAGTAGGTTGGTTTTAAGGTTGATCCAGTGGGAGAAAAGGCATGGAAGGAGAGGACAACAGAGGGATAGGGCAAGAGGGAAGAGTGGGGGTAAAAGGAAGAGGAAGGAGAGTGTGGGTGAGTGGGCATTATGGGTGTTAGAATCCTAGTGGCAGTCACAAACTGTCCTAGCAAGAAGGTGTTGCCTTAGGCCATTTTTGAATTGCGAGATGTATTGGAAGTTTAGAATGTGCACTGGGATTTCATTGAGCCATTGGGGGGCCCTATAGCTGAAAGCACACTGTCCCTGCATAGTTCGATGGAAAGGTGTTGATAGGCCCCCCTCATCCTGCCTCTGGTGGTATAGCTGGTAGCACTTGGTGTTAGGATGCTAGAAATGCATGGGGCGGTTTTACCCATTAGTGCCTTTTTTCCAAGGAGACATGTTTGGAATATAATCTTGTTCTTCAGTGGCAGCCAATTGGTCTCCTCGTATAAGGAGCAGGTGTGGGTATTTCAATCTGCAGCCATTGTGAGCCTACATGCCTTGTTGAGGGCAATGTGAATTCTTTTTAGTGCAGTGTCTATTGCTGTGCCGTAGACCACCAATCCATAGTCGATAGTAGAAGGATGGAGCTGAAGACTGAGAGATGGAGAGCCTCTGGAGTGAGGTACTTTTTATACCTATATAGTACACCCAGCTTGGTATTCACTGCGTTTATCACTGTGTCGATGTGTTGGGTAAAGGTAAGGCAGTCATCAATGGTGACCCCCAGGTACTTGAAAGAGTGAACTTGTTCCAGTGGCTCACTGACTTTATTGGAGATGGTGAGGGGAAGGAGCTTCTTTTTGTGCTGTGGGTTGGCTGTGAGCATCACTTTGTTTATTTTTGTAGTTTAATAGAAGTTTATGGCTCCAGAACCAGTCTTCCAGCTTGTAGAAGGATGCATGCAGCTTGGAGTGGAGGGTGATTATTGATGAACTGCTGGTGAGAAGCACAGTGTCGTCTGTGTAAAGTATCAGTTTAATGTCACAGGCTTCAGGAAGATTATTTAGAAAGAGGCTGAATAGTAAGGGCCCCAGTATTGACCCCTGTGGGACCCCTAAAGATACCTTGTTGGAGCTAGATACTGTGTTCCCAATTTTTACACGTTGGCTTCTGTGTGTTACATAGTCCTTGAACCAGCTGACAGCAGTGGTGGCAACCCCCAGGTTCTGTAGTTGAGTCATGAGGAGAGAGTGATTGACAGTGTTGAAGGTTTTGGTGAGGTCTATGAAGATTGACCCCACCAGCTTTCCTTTGTCTAGTGCCTTGTGAGAGTAGTCAGTGTAGTCCAGCAAAGCAGTGGAGGTACTATGATTCTGCCTGAAGCCATGTTGGTTGGGACATAACAGGTTGTATTTGTTGAGGTAATCTAGGAGTTGGGCAGCCACAATCTTTTCCTGGGCTTTAGATAAGGGAGAGAGGATGGGTATTGGCCTATAATTGGTGGTGCATGTCATATCACCGTTCTTGTGCACCGGCATCACGAGAGCCTATTTCCAGATCACGGGGAACTGTGCAAGAGCCAACGATTTGTTAAATAGTTTTGTAACTGGCACGATGATGACATCCAGTGTTAGGGATAGGAGTTTCATATCGACTCCATCACTCCCCATTCTGGTTTTGCCTAGTATTTTTTTTTATGTGTTTGTATGCCTCCTTCACAGACACTTTTTTGAAGTAGAAGACAGGGATTGAGCCCCCTTGAGGCGTGCAGTTGGTTTGTTCCCCAGCAGGGTGCAGGTAGTCAGGGGGTAGCACTCCAGTCAGGTCAGTAAATGCTGTGTTTAGAGAATCCATGATGTGCCAAGGGTCAGTAATCGTGGCATTGTTGAGTGAGTGGGGGAATCTTCTTCTCATCCTTCCAAGAATTTTTTTGATGTTCTCCCAAAAACTCTTCCCATTGCCCCAAGTTTTATTAAGCTGCTCCTTGTGGAAGTTGGCCTTTGCTTGGTGAATAAGGTTGGTGCAGTGGTTTCTTGCAGCTCTATAGCATTGGAAGTTATGTTTGCTGAGAGAGGACCTGGCTTTTTCCCAGAGGTTGTACCTTTCCTTCATCTGGGTGAGGAGATCCCCTGTGATCCAACCATTAACTTCACTCCGAATTTTTCTTTCCTCAATGGTGCAAAGACATTGAAAATCTTGTTGAAGCCCTCTATAAAGAAACTTAGGTCCTGGTCAATATTAAGCACATGATCGATGGGGGACCAGTCATGCTGGGAGAGGGCAGAGGAGAGGGCCCTTCCCCAAGACCCTACTATTAATTATGATAGGTGTGGGCTTGCACAATTTGTTTGACCAAGTGAAAGTGACTGGGGAGTGATCACTTAAGGTGTCAGGCAAGATCTTAATTTCAGAGATCCAAGAAGGGGAACTCAAGGGAGCCAGTCAAGGAGGGTGTCTTTTCCTGTTTTGTTGTTCCGCCTTGTTGGGCTGTCTACAAGTTGGGTCCGATTGGAAGCATCGACCATGTCCTTGAAAGCTGTGGATTCCCTGCCCTACCAGTTGATGTTAAAGTCACCTGATATGAGAAGCTCTGTGCCCTTAGGAAGGGTAGCAGTTGTATCCAGTATTTTTGGGAGGCCATCCCTGGTTTTAGTGGGTGGAAGATAAACCGAGGCTAAGATTAGAGATTTGCCGTGCCGTCCGACCTGCGCTTTTATTGCTAGTAGATCATGATCATCCTCAACCCTGGTAACAGGGCAGACCGAGCAGCATAGATAATCCCTGGCATAGATGAGGACTCCTCCACCTCTCTTGCCACACCTGTCTTTCTTGAATGTTTGCTATCCCGGGAGCATCACTTCTTTGTCTTTTATCTTGCTTGACAGCCAGGTCTCTGTCAGACAGAGAATGTCAGGTACATGGTGGGACATCCACGCTTGGAGTAGGTCAAACTTTGCTGTGAGACTGCAGATGTTCAGTGCAGCTACTTTCAGGCCTTTACTCATGTTTCCCCCTGAGTTTGATACTGGTGGTGGGCCAGGACTGGCATGGATGTTACCTTATAGAAGAAGAAGCATGAGTATTATTTTCCTGGCTGAGAGGTTTATGCAAATGGTGGCGCGTATCTTGCGCCTCCTGCTCTTGCAATGGGGGAGGCGAGCATTCACCAGGGTGATCTTTATAGGCATGAAAATGGTAATGTTGATAACTGTGGCAGGTGTCAGGGGCCCCGAGCTAGCAGGTGGGATGCAGGAGGTGGAAAGCTGGAGCTCCCTTGGCACAGTTGGCATTGGGGTGCCATAGAGTCCATTTTTGTCAAGAGCAGGTTCTCCCAGGGGTGGTTGTGGTCCAGCTTGGCATCTTGGGCTTGTAGCACCCACAGTGAATAGAAGAACTAGGAGGATGGAGTAATCCATGGTAGAGCAGAGGTGGTGGCATTTGGGTGGTCTAACAAGCACGCCAGGAGGAGATAGGAAAGGAAAATTGCTGATGGTTAATTACATCCACAGGAAATGAACTGTTGAGATCCAGGGCCACATAATATGTTAAAATTCTTGAAAGGTGATATATTGTGGCCTGTGCATATGCAGTGTGTGAAATCCTTTTGTTTGTATGTTTCCTTTGATCTTCAAAGTCCTCAGAGACAAGTGCAATACCTTGGGAGTAGGTCAGACAGTAGGCTTATGCAATGTGTGAAATCCTTTTGTCTATGTTTCCTTTGATCTTCAAAGTCCTCAGAGACAAGTACAATACCTTGGGAGTAGGTCAAACAAAACTGTTGATTCAGTCACAAAATATGTTCAAATTCCTTTGTTCTTTAATGTCCACAAGTCCACCTCCTTTAAGAGTAGTCAGACGAAAATGTTGATTCAGTTGCAAGACCCAGCATCACCATGTTTGTAAGACTAGCTGCAAGGCATATGCTTCCCTGGGGAGGCTTCAGGAAAGTTGATTTAAAATTAAAAAGCTGATACCTGATGATGATGTTTTGCGGAAATTCAGTCCAGGAGACTTTCACTGATGTTGTGTGCAAGAATGGCGGAGGTATTCCAAGCAGAAAAACATGTAAATGAACAGAAACTAACCTACAGACACAGACATGCACAAACAGCCACCCATGCAGCCCCAGGAGGAGGAGCATATCTTAGCCTAACTTTTGACAGATTAATGAAATGACAGTGACATTGTTCATGAGGTGGGGTCCCCAACAATGCCATGTTGAAAATTAGGTGAAAAAATCATGAAAATGCCTGAGTTAATTGTAGCGCCTGCTCAAAAATTATTCGAGATACAGATTTTTTGCTACCTGCATCTTTAGGTGGCATAAGCACCTTTGGAGGTTTCGAACTCATGATTACAACTGCAGTGGCATGTTTTTCTGTAGTTGCTACGGTTACTGAGATATTGCCAGATTAGTGTTACAACGGTTACTTTTCATGGCTATAGGGTTGTGGTACGTCCATACGTATGTGTAAGTAGGGGGATTGCACTCCTACTTAAGCAGATCATTATGCAACAATAGGTAGTGTGAGGAGAGCGCAGGGCCTGGAGGGTGCATACTCCCACAACCACATGCCAGTTACATTACACTTTCTCAAAAAGAAGGGAAATTCATTGCAAGAAATTACACTAATACATCTGTTACAGTTTTTATGAAAATATAAAAAGCTAGGATATTCGACATTAGGGTTAGCAGCCCTCCACCCCATTCTTCATCCTCCACACACCAACAGGCATTGGGGTGTGTCTTGGAGTCATTGGGCCTCTCACCCTATTCTCCTGTTTGTACCATTTTATCTTGTTTACAGAAGGAATGGGGTAAGAGTTAGGGCTGACGACTCCAAGGCACATCCCGACAACGCCTGTTGGTGCGTGAAGGGTGGGGCGTGGTGGTAAGGTTGCTAATCTTAACATCGAATTTCCAGCTTTTTATGCTTTAATAAAAAGCCTTACTGATGCATTAACATATTTTTTTGCAATCACTATATATATATATCTATGCGTGTGTATATATGTGTGTGTGTGTGTATATATATATATCTTATATATATATATAAGTTTACATATCCCCATAATGCAAAGCATTATGACTGCATATGCAAATCTTCACAAAATATTATGCTGGATCAACTTTAAGCAGAATTGCATGGTACTGAAAGGATTCTCACACAATATGCAAAGGGTTCCAACAGAAGACACAGACATGTGTTTTGTTCTGCCAGGACTCATCAGTATGCCTTATTTGTATGGCACCGCAGTGGAATTAACCAGACACCCTAAGTTGGTCTATCTGAGTTGGTTCTGGTGAGCCCAATAAAAACAAAAAAAAGCTAAGAGACAAAGATTCTCAGTACACAAGCACTAATGCAAGGGTTACCCCAAAGGGCATTGGCCAGGAAGCCAAGTTTCAAAGAAATACAAAATGCATACTGTGTAAGAGACCTTTCAGCACCATGCAGTTCTGTTTAAAGTTGAACCGGTATAATATTTTGTAGGGATTTGCATATGCAGCCCATGATGCTTTGCATTATAGGGATATGTTTGATTTTGTATTTCTTTGAAACCTGGCTTCCTGGCCATTGACCTTTGGGGCAACCCTTGTCTTAGAGCTTGCGTACTAAGGTTCTTTGTCTCTCTCTCTCTCTCTCTCTCTCTCTCTCTCTTTCTCTCTCTCTACATATATATATATATATATATATATATATATATATATACGAAAAATCAGTTATGCATCAGTTAGGTTAGTTCCACAGACCACAAAGCGAAGGTGTTAGGGTTGCCTTACCCAGCACCACACCACACTGCCCTCACCAACAGTATCGGGTGGTGTAATGGGTCATCGGTCCAACTCTCACCCCATTCTCCTACACTGCACCACCTCAACTTATTTACAGGTGGAATGGGGTGAGATTGGGACCAATGACCCCAACGCACACCTTGATGCCTTTGGTGGGGACGGGGTGTGTGAGGTGGAGGTGGCAACCTCAACACAGAATTTCCTCACTTTGTCACTGTGGAATAACCCAACTGATGCATTAAACTGAGTTTTTGCCATGAATTTCCTTCTTTTGAGAATGAGCACTATAAATAGCGAATGGAATGTGGTTGTAAGGGCCCCACGCTCACACCATGTGATTTTTTTGTCACATAGTAACAGTAACGCAAGTGTAAGCATAAATGGTAATGCACATGGTGATGCAAATGTAAAAAATAATGCAAACAGTAAGAGAAACACAAACGTTAACGAAAACAGTAACACAAACGCTAACGCCAATAGAAATGCAAACAGTAACAGAAATGCAAACGGTAACACAAACAGAAATGCCAGCATGATGCAGAAGGAAACGGTAATGCAATCAACAACAGAAACGCTACTGAAAACGCAAACGGTAAGGCCAAGAGAAATGCAAACTGTGATGAACACCCAAACAGTAACAGTAACACAATTGGAAACGGAAATGGTTATGGTAACAGCAACGATGACGCCAAAGTGAACAATAACGCAAGCACAAGTGCATACTCAAATGCGAATGGTAATATGTACAGTCATGGTACCGCAATTGGAAACACAAATACTTACGGTAACACCAACAGTGACGCCAAAGGAAACAAAAATGGAAGCGTATATACAAACGCAAATGGTAATGCACACAGTGATGCAAAATAAAACTAACAAAAATAGTAATGGAAACGCAAATAGTAACAGAAACGCAAATGTAAGCGCAAATGAAACACAAAGGGTAACACACGGTGGCGTGGACTAGAACGCTAACACTAACGGTTACAGAAACGCAAGTGGAAATGCAAACTGTAACAGTACCAAAAACGCACACCCTTTTTTTCCCCAAAAGCTGCATTGAGAAACACAGTGAATACAAGGAATGTATGCTTAATAATGTGCTTTGAGCAGACAATTTAGACTTGGAATACTAAAGTGCTTATATCTCAGGAACCATACGATGTACAAAAGTAGAATTTCATATAATTTATAACTTTCTGGCTAGTTTTGTTCTTAGGCCCCATTCAGGGGCTAAGAATTTTCACTGACGAAAAGTCCATTATCTGAAGCGTTTCTAAGATACAGGCTCTCGAAAATGAACGACGGATGTCAGAATGTTAGCCTATGGGAAAAAGATCATATTCGAGTGCAGCAACTTTGCAGCCCCCAATATTTTGTCACCAAACCACCAAAAGGCACAGCTCTGGGATGCTGGCTTTCTTCCCTCAGATTTCAGCCCAAAGACCAAACCATTCTTTTGCAGCAGGGTGGCAAAGATTCCCCTACTGTTTTGGGCATAGTGTTGTGCAAAGTAATTATGCTAAATCATGACACTTTGCAAAAATCATGAAAGTGTCGCAAGTGCAAACTACTTTGCAACATTACAGTTTACAAATTTTGAAAAATATATTTCTGGGTGTTTAACCCCAAAAGGACATGGTCAGCATCCTCAGGGCTCGGCTAGGTGAACACAAAAATAATTGTGTCCCTAGAGGTCCCAAATTTAAATGCCAAGCTTTTTCTGTGACCACTAACTGAAAAAACAAATGGCTGACTCATGACACTACAAGGGTCATTTGCGACACTAAAAACTGCATTTGCGACACTGTCCAACTTTTTTGTTAACTTTTCCCTTTGACTATAATGGGAAACTTGTTTTTTGAATAACATTTGAACCGTTTATTATTTTTTAACGAAATCTTCGAAAGACACATCAGGGACCCTGACTGCATGTTCCCTGAAGATTTCAGATGGGTCGTACGAAAAGTGTGACCTGTAGGCGCAAGCCAAAATTGCGCAAAAAAGTGTAAATGCGACTTTCTGTTGCACTTTATAGCTCTGCAACCATATGTCTGACCATTACAAAGCTTGGCAGATCCAGGGATCTACGGTACTGCTCTGCACCTGCCAAATTTTAGGCAAATATGCCATATGGTGGGCAAAGTTATTAAGCTGCAAATTTTCACACTGTAACCATAAATGGTATACTCAACCCTAACTATAGTGGCATTACTGTACTATAATTATTATATATATATATATATATATATATATATATATATATATATATAATATATATATATATATATATATATATATATATATATATTATAATGCACTTTTTAATTTAATGTACTTTATTAAATTTTAAGCAGCATACAGAAGCATAATTAACAGTGTATATGCCAGGAAGCTGCAATTATACAAAAATCAAACCCAACAAAACACTACAACACAAACAAACATCCCACTCTCTCTTTCTCCCTGCTCCTTCCCTCCCACCCCACCTCTACTCCAAGCAGTCTATGCAACTTTAAAAAAGAAAGAAAGGGAACTGTCAGTAAAGGGGGGGGGGAGAAAACAAAAAAAGAGAAAAAAAGAAGAAAAGGAACATGTGAATAGTCTGAGGTTTCCATAGGGAGAGTAAGGCCAAAAGAGGCTCCCAAATACGTTGAAAAGTATGCGGCCTGTGTTGCATACTTGCTATATGCTTTTTTAACTGAATAGCAAGCAAGGCCTCACAATACCACTCCAACAGCGAGGGAGAAGTATCCTCCTTCTAATGTCTTAACATGACCTGTTTTGCCATGGAGGCAAATAGGGCAATGTGGGCTTTACGTGTTCTTGGTGTTCCAGGGGGCAATATAGCCAGTAAGCAACATTACAAAGTGAATAGAGATTCCAAACACAATAATGGGTATAAAGCTTGTTTTATAGATCCCCAAAAGGCCTGAGTATGGGAACAGTCCCAGAGGAGGTGGTACAATGACACTGGGACCAGTTTTCAGCAAGAGCAGATAGGAGACAGGAGTTGACCTATTCTATGTAGCTTCATCGGGATATAGTACAAATTGTGCATAATGTTGAACTGGGTCAAGCGAAGCTGGTCTTGTTTAATGTAGTTATAAACTGAGAACTACATGGTTTTTCAGAACTCTTTCTCTGATGGGAGAGACAGTTCTTGAACCCAGCAGTAACAAATTCTAGAGGGATGACAAAGGTCAAGTGCTTGCAGATGTTTATACACCATGAAGACTGCATGGGGTTGGTCTGCTACTTGAAAAAAAGACAAGCCTTCCAGGGGCTGCATAGCCCAGAGTCTGTGTCCCAGAAAGGTGAGAACTGTGTGTTTTACCTACAAGAATTTAAAGGTATCTGCTTGCCGAAGCTGGAGTTTATTTTGGAGAACAGGAAAGGGGGCTAATTCATCTCCTTGGAGAAAGTCTGCTAAGGTACTCATATTTAGAGCTGGACCAGAAAGAGGGAGGTAAAGAGTGGTGACCAATCCAGAAGTGCTAGTTATTCAGTATGGGCTTGGGAGAAGAACAATGCCAGTGATCGGAGAAATGGTTTTGCACTAGGTGTAAGGCCCTAAGAGACCAGCCAATCGGGAGGACTTTGACGAAATGGGGAAACTGAAAGGGGGATGTATACTGAAGTGCAGGCAACGAGGTAGAGAACTTACATGCCAGATGTCTCTCTATATCTAATCAGATGGGATGATATGTATTATCTGCTATTGGGGTAACCTTTTTGCACCAGAGTGAAATTCTGCTTATGTGCTGAACCCCATAGTAAGTAAAAATGGAAGGGAGGGCAAGCCCACCTTTAACTTAGGAGCTGTTACCTTGAAGTACATCCTCTGTACCATGTTGTTTTTCCACAGAAAGGTGTTGAACATTCTCTGCAGTCTCATAAACCATACCTTAGGGAAAAAAAGACCCAGCATACCCAGCGGATATAGTGGTCTCGGTGAACATTCATTTTCAAAATGTTGACACGACCCCAGAGAGATACAGGAAGCACCCCAATGGTCCAGATCAGATTGCAATACTTAAAGTAACTTGGTAAAAGTTTCTTTTACCATAGTAGGCATATCCCTATCAGTACTGAATCCCAGGTATGTTAGAACTTTAGGTTCCCAAGCAAGACCAAAAGTATTACAGTCCACCTTCCTAGTATGATTATGGAGAGGAAATATTCTCATCTTGGACAGATTTAACCAGTAGGATGAGACTGCAGAGAATTGATCCAACTCCTCTAATAGGAGAGAGACTTTAGGGTCTTCCAGATGTAAAAGGAGGTCATCTGCATATGCCGATAGGGTATATTCCTTTCCTTCTGTCTCGATATCCTCAAGAGTAGGGGAAGCGAATAGCTTATGTATCAGGGGCTCCAGGTGAAAGTTACAAAGAAGAGGGGAGAGGGGACATCCTTGTCGAGTGCCCCTCTCTAGGGGAAACAGATCTGAGAGACACCCATTACACCATATCCAAGCTGTTGGTGAGGAGTAGAGAGTTTGACCCATTTAATAAAATTGTTTGTAATTCCAAATCTACGAAGGGGGGCGAACAGGAATTGCCAGGATACACGGTCAAAAGCCTTTTCAGTGTCCAGGGAAACAAAAGCTGCAGGGACTTATATTATGCACTTTAATGTTAAACCCCAAATTTTCCATGTTTATAACTTTGCAACTGGCCAGCCCGGTGGTGCTGAGGGTTTGAGGCACTGGACGTCACATCTTGAGCCTCGCTAGTGACCCATGTTCGGATAGAGACTTGGGTTGCTGGGGATTGGCAAGGAAGGGAGAGGATGAAGCATCTATAGACAACTCTCCTCTCCTGGGGGAGGGCTATGGGGTTGTCCAGTGTCCTTGCAGCCCCCAATGGAGACCAGAGGTATTACAGAATGACTAACATCAGGGGAAAGTGTGGCGGATGCCAGCAGAGTTGTTGTATGCCATGGTGTCATTGCACATCACGTTTGAGAGAGGGGGGAAGTTCTCATGGGGCAAAAGTGGGAAAACCCTCTGCGGTCTTGTAGAAACATGGAAACATAGAATTTGACAGCAGATAAGGACCGCTTGGCCCACCTAGTCTGCCCATTTCCCTACCTACAGGATAAGCTGCAGATCCTAGTTAACCAACAACCTATTTCTTCCTACCCCCCCACAAGAATTGCTTTATATCTGTCCCATGCATTCTTGAATTCTCCCACAGTGTTAGACCTGACAACCTCCTCAGGATGGCTGTTCCAAGTGTCCACCACCCTCTCTGTGAAAAATACATCCTCACATTGCCCCTGAGCTGCCCCATCTCTGTCTTCAAATTATGTCCCCTTGTTCCTGCACATCTCTTTTTCTGAAAGATGCTACCCTCTTGGACTTTGTTGATTCCACTGAGGTACTTAAAAGTTTCCATCATGTCCCCCTCTCCCTCCCTTCCTCAAGCATATACATATTAAGTTCTATGGGATTCAATGAATGGTTGAAAAACTGATGTGGAGCTCAGGGTTTTGGCTTCACTGGGGACCAGGGAGCCACCTGGAGGGATGCAGGCCTATATTGGCATGATGGTCTGCATCTGTCCTGGGGGAACCAAGATCCTAGGTGACAGGATTAAATGCTTCATTGGCAAGCATTTAAACTAGCCAAGTGGGAGGCACTGAAAAGGAGCAGGGAAATCCCAGACTCCCCCCACTAAACACAGTAGTTAGAGGGGTAAACACCAAGGTAGAGAAGTCAGTAGGGAGCAGGACAGGGGTAAATGCAGAAAAAGGCAGAAAGGACAGGGATGGGGCTAAAAGGGTAAGGCCATAAAAAATAGATGGAAGATGATGAGTACCAGTGTCCATAGTCTGTGCAACAAGCTCCCTGAACTAGTGGCCTTGATGGAAGAGGGATGCCTGGATATTGTGGCAGTCACTAAAACATGGTACACAAGAGAACCATGACTTGGATGTCAACATACCAGGATATACAGTCTACAGGAGGGACAGGGTGGGTAAAAGAGGAGGAGGAGGAGGAGGAGGAGGAGTAGCTCTGTATATAAGAAAGGGTTTAAAGCAATAGAACTAAAGAGTAAACAGGAAGTTGAGTCACTATGGGTCACCCTGGAGACAGGAAATGGCACAACAATCCACATGGGGATCGTGTACAGACTCCCATCTCGGGGGAGGAAATAGACAAGGAAATGATAGAAGGCATCCTTAAAATGGCAGAAAAAGGGGAGATATTATTGATGGGGGACCTGAATATGCCAGATGTTAATTGGAGTACATTTGCTGCAGGCACATCCAAGAGCAGGGTCATTCTTGATGGCCTACAGGGGGCATGCCTCAGACAGCTAGAGTTGGAACCCACTGGAAGGGAGCAATTTTAGACCTGGTACTCTCAAACTGGGAAGGAGAAAGGATCTCAGATTTAGAAGTGGGTAACCATCTGGGAATAAGTGACCACATCAAACAGTGTGGTTCACAATAAACACAACCATAGAGTCAAGCCATACAAAAACAAGAGTATTGGACTTTAGGATGGCTGATTTGGGGAAAATAAGAGCGTGCCCCAGAAAAGCAGTAGCAAATGGGCAAGAAGGAGGGGTGGAGGAACAATGGGGAATAATCAAAACAGCCATTGCAGAGGCAACAAGCCTTTGTGTGAAGCAACTCAACAAAACAAAATGAAGGAAAAACATACTGTGGTCCTCAAAAGAGGTGGCAGGGATGGTTACGGAGAAAAGAACAGCATTCAGGAAATATAAGGACACAAAGAAGGAGCAGGACAGATAACTTTTATAAGTTAAAGCAGAAGGAGGTAGGGAAGGCAGTCAGAATAGCAAAGGCACAAACTGAGGAAAAGATAATCAACTCTGTTAAGAAGAGGGATAAAACCTTTCATAGGTACATTAGGGAGTGAAGAAAGACCAAAAGAAGGATACAGAGACCTCCACTCTGTCTATGTCCTCGCGAAGATAGGGTCTCCAGAACTGGAAGCAGTACTCCAGATGGGGTCTCACCAACTGTCTGTACAGAAGGGATAACAACTTCTTGTTTTCTGCTGGTGATGCCTCTCCCTATAAATCCCAGTATTCCCTCAGCCCTCATTACTGCCTTCTCACATTGCTTGCTAACCTTAAGGTCATCTGATATGATTACCCCCAGGTCCCTTTCCATTTCAGTTGTTGTTTATTACACCCCCCCCCATTGTGTAATCTTCCCATTTTTTTGTTTCCCAGGTGTATTATTTTGCACTTCTTTGCATTGAATCAAGCTGCCATACTTCTGACCATTTCTTCAACCTTGCCAAGTCCCTTCTCATCCTTTCCACACCTCCTTGTGTATCAACCCTGTTGCAGATCTTTGTGTCATCTGCAAAGGCATACTTTCCTTCCAGTCCCTTGCAATGTCACTTATAAAGACATTAAAAGGACTGGACCCAGTACTAAACCCTGCAGTACCCACTAGTAACCCCTCTTTCTTCAGAGTAGACTCCATTTACAATTACCTTCTGTGTTCTGTTGTCCAGCCAATGTTTTACCAGGCTACCACCCTGGGACCCACTCCCAGGCTGGTTAATTTGATTAATTTTTTGTGTGAGACTATGTCAAATGCCTTGCTAAAGTCCAGGTAGGCCATGTCCACAGCTTCTTCCTGGTCTACTACTCTGGTCCCCAGTCAAAGAAATCAATTAGATTCATCTGACCATGACCTTCCCACTGTGAACCCATGATGCCTTGGGTTCTGTGTCCCACTGGCCTCTAGGTACTCAACAATTCTTTCCTTCAGAAGTGATTCCATCACTTTCCCTACCACAGAGGTAAAACTGACAGGTCTGTACTTTCTTGCTTCTGCCTTGCTCCCACTTTTGTGAAGGGGAATCACATCCGCCTTCCTCCAGTCCTCAGGTACCACACCATCCTCCCATGATTTGTTACAAAGGGTAGTCAGTGGTGTTACTAGTTCCCCCTTAATTCTTTTAGAATTCTGGGGTGAATTCCATCAGGCCCCATTGCTTTGTCTACCTTCAGTTTTAGGAGTTCTTTCAGAATCCTTTCTTCTGGGAAAGGACTGGGATTTACCTACCTGTCCAGAGTGCTTCTGTTAACTGGATTAGGCACCTCCCTCTCCTCCTCTTTTGTGAATACTGAGCAGAAGTATTCGTTAAGTATCCCTGCTTTTTCCCTGTCCCTGACTGCCCACCCGCTGTCCATTCTGTTCAGCCTCACTATCCCTCCCTTTGTCTTTCTACACTGCTTGATGTACCTATAAAAGATTTTATCCTCCTTCTTAATGAGTTGGCTATCTTTTCCTCAGTTTGAGCCTTTGCTATTCTGACTTCCTCCTGCTTCCTTCTGCCTTAACTGGTACACTTCTCTGTTCTGCTTCTTCTATAGAAGTTGATAGCAGATAAGGACTAAAGCCCATCTAGTCTGCCCATTTTCTTTTCTACCTTATGAATGTGCCATTAGTTTTGCTGTGTCAATGGCCCATCTATTCATGCTCATCTGTATTGCTCCTTATGCCTATTCCATACCTGTTTGAAGCCCTGCAATGTATTCATATCCACCACTTCCTGAGGTAGGCAGTTCCATGCATCCACCACTCTTTCTGTGAAAAAGAACTTCCTTACATTACCCCTTAATTGGCCTCCCTCTAATCTCATGCTGTGTCCTCTTGACCTGTTATTTTCTTATATTGAATCATATTAGACTTTTTCACCTTGTTCATGCCTTTAAGGTGTTTGAAGGTTTCAGTCATATCACCTCTCTCCCTCCTTTGCTCTAGGGTATACATATTGAGCTCAGTTAATATGTCCTCATATGTTTTCTGATGCAGTCCCTGCACCATTTTGGTTGCCCTTCTCTGGACTGCCTCAATTTGGGAAATGCCCCTGTGAAGCCATGGCCTCCAGTACTGCATGCAATACTCCAGATGGGGCCTAGCCAGTGTCTTGTAAAGAGGGATTATTACCTCCCTCTTATGACTTGTGACACCCCTACTAATACACCCCAACACCCCTCTAGCCCTTACATACTGCTTTAGTGGTCTGCTTGGATGATTTGAGGTCATCAATGATGATGACGCCCAAGTCTCTTTCTTCTCTTGTGACTGCCAGCCACTCCCCTTCCAGCCTATAGGTGGCTTCAGGGTTTCTCATCCCTATGTGCATGATCTTGCACTTCTTTGTGTTAAACCCCAGTTGCCACTCTTCCAACCATTTTACTAGTTTATCCAGATCTCTTCTCATTCTGCCCACCCCATCTGGATCATCTACTCTGTTGCAGATCTTGGTGTTATCTGCAAATAGACAAACCTTACCCTCCAGTCCATCTGCAATGTTACTGATGAAGATATTGTAGAGGACTGGCCCCAGGACTGATCCCTGAGGTACCCCACTTGTGACTTTCATCTCTTCTGACTGTATACCGTTTACCACCACTTTCTGCTTTCTGCCCATCAACCAGTTTGCCACCCAGTTGACCAACGTCTGACCCACCCCCTGAGCCTACCCAGCTTATTAATCAATCTTCTATGTGGAACAGTATTGAAAGCTTTGCTGAAGTCAAGGTAGGCAACATCAACTGCTCCCCCTTGGTCCACCACTCTGGTTACCCAGTCAAAGAAATCTATGAGATTAGTTTGACAGGATCTTCCTTTTGCAAACCCACGCTGTCTCGGATCCTGTGCTCCTATGGATTCCAGGTGTTCCACTATCCTTTCCTTAAGGAGTGGCTCCATAATCTTGCCCACTACTGAGGTAAGACTGACTGGTCTGTGTTTCCTTATATTTCCTAAATGCTATCTTTTTCTCCCTAACCTTCCCTGATACCTCTTCTGAGAACCATTGTGTCCTTTTCTTTCATTTTGATTTGTTTATTTGCTTCACACAAAGGCTTGTTGCCTCTGTGATGGCAGTTTTGATTTTTCCCCAGTGTTGCTCCACCCCTCCTTCTAGCTTGTTTGCTAGTATTTTTCTATGACACTCCCATCTTGCCAAAGTCAGCCCTCAGAGAAACATAGAAACATAGAATTTGACGGCAGATAAGGACCACTTGGCCCACCTAGTCTGTCCATTTTTCTACCTAACAGATAAGCTGCAGATCCTAGTTAACCAACAGCTTACTTCCTCCTACCCCCCACTAGGACTGCCTTATTTCTGTCCCATGCATTCTTGAATTCCCCACTGTTCTTGACTCCACGACCTCCTCAGGGAGGCTGTTCTGCATCCACAACACTCTCCTGGAAAATACTTCCTCACGTTACCTCTGAGCCGTCCATCCCATCTTCAAAATGTGCCCCCTTATTCTTGCACATCTCTTTTTCGGAAAGATGCTACCCTCTTGGACTTTGTTGATTCTCTTGAGGTACTAGAAAGTTTCTATCATGTCCCCTCTTTCCCTTATTTCCTCAAGAGTATACATAGTAAGCTCCTTTAGTCTTTCTTCGTATGTCTTCTGGTGGAGACCCTGCACCATTTTGGTTGCCGTCCTCTGGACAGCCTTCACTCTGTCTATGTCTCCAGAACTGCACAAAGTACTCCAGATGGGGTCCTACCAACTGTCTGTACAGAGGGATAACAACTTCCTGTTTTCTACTATTGATGCCTCTCCCTATGCATCTCAGTATTCCCCCAGCCTTCCTTTCTGCCTTCTCATTGCTTGCCCACCTTGGGTCATCTGATATAATTACCCCAGGTCCCTCCTGAAGTCCAGTACCCTCACTTTGTATGGCTTGACTCTGTAGTTGACTCTGTAGCTGAGTTTATCATGACATACACTTTTTGGTGGTCACTTGTTCCCACATGCCTACCCACTTATCGATCTGAGATCCTCTCACTGTCCCCATTTGAGATTATGAGGTCTAAGATTGCTCCCTCACGAGTGGGTTCCAAAACTAGCATGTATGGTCGAAGCCAAAAATGTTCCCCAAAGACAAGTGTTTATTTGTCATTTCATTTTACAAAATGTCAGTCCCCTTCTAGCCCGCACACTTCAAAATCATATAATACAGGGCTGTCATCAGAATAAGAGTGATCATTGAGTCCGAAATTTGGACGTACCACATACAACACATACTTTAGTAATAAAATATACAGTGTGTGTTTGAAATGGGCCAGCAGTTTTGAAGAGTGAAAATATGTTTGCAGTGCTGTTCTTGAATGGAGGGCAGGATTGAATGCATAAGTGGGGTCTTCATCTGCTACAGGCAGGAAACTCAAACAGTAAAAGAACATGGAGGTTTGGCTGTACTGTTAGTAGCCACAAAATGTACAGAAAACATAAAAAATTATACACAGACAGTGGTGGATCCAGAATTTTACAATGGGGTTGCTGTGGTGGTGGGCCTACTTGATATGCAACTTTATATAATGTTTTCAGTCATTTATACTGTCCTTTGCATTACATTTTGACTGAAAATAGAAATATAATCTATAGATTTGAATGTTTATTTTCTTACAATACTTCTACAGCAATGTGAAATGCAGCAACAGCAGCAATCAAGTAAGTTACAATAGGGGGGTGCACCTGCACCCTTTAAAGCCCTTTGGATCCACTACTGTACGCAGACAAAACAAACTGTATGGCAATAGTTTTATTCAGCATTAAAAACACAATAAACCATATTAGAGCCAAAGCCTGCTTTCCTATCCCTTTTAATTGTGGTGACATCATAGAATCATCTTGACTGGTCTGACATCATGACACTGTAAAGATCATCTCCTGTAAAGCATTTCAACAGGTTACTAATATCCCTTCTCCAAATAAAGGAAAAAGTGCCTAACTATATTTAGTGTACTCACTGGCCTGGATATTCAGAAGGGTTATGCATGGTGCAACACTGTTGCACCATGCGCAACCCACTGATGAGCCCCAGCATGATATTGAAACGGGGAGTGAGCCTGGCATAAATCCCGATGCGCCGGAGTGCATCAGTAATGTATGCGGCCCAGGTGGGGGATGTGCCCATGCATATCCTGCACATCCCGATATTCAGCCCAGGATATGCTGAGCCCATGCATGCAGAACCCCTACCTGTGCTGCACACAGGTGAGCCAAAAAAAAAGAAACAACAGCTGGCCACCCACAGGTGAGCTGCCGTATTGCGGGGTGCAACACGGCAGTTGCCACCTATGGGTGGCCACCCGATCTCCGGCTGCACCTTCATGGCGGCGCCCCCCCATTCCCGATCGTGGGCATATGTAGTAGAAAATAAATGTCCAATATCCCTGGTGGTCCAGTGAACCGCTTGCAGCCTGATTGCGGGCATATGTAGTAGAAAATAAACGTCCAATAACCCTGGTGGTCCAGTGGACCACTCACAGCCTGATTGCGGGCGTCAGTATAAAATAATACCACACCATAACAACCCTGGTGAACTAGCGGCTACCCCTCCCACCACTCACTTAAAGCCCTACTGCCCCACTCCCCGGTCCAAGCGGCAGTTGGTGGCAGCTCCCACCGCTTGCCACCCGCGTCCATCGAAGGACCCGGCGCGTGCGGTGAGGCGCAGCATTGGTCACAGCGGCGAGCCTAATGGGCGGCAGCCATACCGCATTAGCATAATGAGTATCAGCTCAGCAGGTGGCGGGGTGGCAAGCGAGTGAGCTGCCGCCCACCGCTGACCAGAGGAGCGAGCGGTGAGTCCAATGTATGGAGGGGATGACTGAGTGTCATTTCATATAACAAATTGCCATG
Organism: Neoceratodus forsteri; assembly: GCA_016271365.2. Taxonomy (NCBI): domain Eukaryota; kingdom Metazoa; phylum Chordata; order Ceratodontiformes; family Ceratodontidae; genus Neoceratodus; species Neoceratodus forsteri. The sequence goes on along the minus strand of CM057457.1, from coordinate 471,221,243 downwards.
ATCAGGCTGCAAGCAGTCCAGTGGACCACCAGGCAGTGAGTTTCCATTTTTAATCATACTTATGCCCTTGATCGGGCTGCAAGCAAGTCCACTGGACCACAAGAGGTGTGTTTACAGTTTTATTCATACTTATGCCCGCAATCGGGCTGTGAGCGTTCAGTGGACCACCGAAAGATGAAGTCTAATGATCTGCAACATATGCCCGTGATCGGGCGTGGCAGGGCGCGGTTGCCACTTTGAGGGGCGCCAGTCCCGATGGCTGCAGCCTGGCAGGCAGCACCTGGGCAAGTCGCTGGAGATCGGCGTACCTGCATGCAAATGGGGCCATAATGACATGCAAATGGCCCCATATGTGCCTTGCATACATTATGGCCCCATTTGCACGTGCACTTTTGAATATCGAGGTTGTTGCACCTAGCTCAACAGAACTTGCGCTAGCGCATCCCCCTGCCTCACTCTGGCCACTTGCGCTGGTGCAGTGCCACTGTGCCATGCACACTGCGGGTGGCTAGGGTGTGATATTCAATGATGCTGTGCCATGGCACAGCTCCATTGAATATCACCCTGTCAACGCCCCTGCGCAGCCAAGTTGTGCTGCGCCCAGGCTTGTGTCACAGCCTGGTGCAGTCTGAATGTCTGGGCCACTGTGTATACAGTGCCTAATTACATTTAGTGTACTCACTGTGTATATAGTACATTACAAACAGATAAAACGCTGTCTCCTATTTTCATGGTTATCCTATTTTACAACCACTTCTCCTTGTGTGTGAGTATATGTAAGTGGAGGGTGTAGTGTAAGTGGAGAACATTGTACGTATGGATTGTAAGTTTATCTCTATTTTGAATGTACAGTATAGTGACTGGAGGGAGATGCAGAGGGAAGGAAGACAAGTTTTGTTTTATATCTGTGGTCAGCTGTAGAGGATTTTTTTATTAATAAGTTGGGAGAAGTACAATTTGGTGGTCTGAAAAATACTGCATGTATGTAAAAACATACCAATATTTCATCCCCCCAATCTCAAACCAAACAGCACACATTGAATTCTGCCTGCTTCAGGACCTGAAAACATCCAGCTCCCAAATTCACTATGACATCGCAGCTGCCTCCCAAACCACTTTGGCATTTAGGGAGGATCTGTGCTTCATAAACTGAGAATTCTTCCCTTGGTAGAGTGGCACAATGCTTTGTCAAGCTTTTGCGCACTTTGTACTTCTCAGCATGATGTCTAACTAGCTGATGGCCATCCCCATTCAAGGTAAATCCTGTACGTAAAGGGGAAGTCTGCCATAGTTTCACGCAAATAGTTTCCCAACTCCTTATGTAAAACTGTTATGTGCCTCCTCCAGTTGTCAGCAGTCCCATTGCTGCCCAAATCTAGTTTATAAATAAAAATATACAGCCCCATAAGTTATCAATGTGTTTGTCCTCCAATTTAGCATCAGTGTTGCTGGAGAATGATGTCATCAGAGCAACAGATAATGGTGCTGCACTAAATGCAGTTCCACCAGTAAACCAAACCCAGAAAGTCTGGTTCCCAACTTGAGTAATGGAGGAACCCTTTAAGTGTTGTGCACATCCTGAAGTGCAGGTCTAATAGGGACTAGGACCATGTGAGTGTGTTGCAGCATTGATTTGAGGTATATACAATATTCATATAAGGAAGTGCCTGTATGCGTTGTGTTACTGTTTCTTTTAGCAAAAACAGTTTACCCAATAAATGACTCTGGGTGCAACAAGAGGTTTTTTTTTGTATGCTTGGGTGTGCAGGGTGCTATCCTGCTGGTGGTGTGGTCCAGGGCAGGCCTTGTCGCATGCGGGGTCCCTCGGATACTGATGCAGGGTCGACCTCTGTGCTGTACCACGGGGGGTCATGCAGGGCGGCATTGTGTCTGCAGTTGTTGTGTCGGTGGCTGGTGCCACCCGCTGCGAGGTGCTCACTGTGGGGCTGTCATGCATGGCTCCATGGTGCACAGAGTTGCATTGTCACGGTGGGAGTGGTGGCATGCATTCAGTGCCATGCACTGTTGGGTGCTGCTCCTGGGCTGGGTGTCTGGGGATTGTTGTACAGGGTGTGCTCTGCATTGGTGGGATGGGGTGGCACTGGGTGGGCAGCCCTCCTTGTGTTGCGGTCACTGCTTGCCAGGGGTGTGTGCTGGTGCACCGTGCCCCGGCTGTGGATTCAGTGCTGGTGTTCACGGGCTGGTAGTCCATCCAGCTCAGCACTGGTTGTGCAGTTCATGGGGTGCAGGGGGCACTGTCTGGCCTGCTGCATGCTCCTCCTCCCATGGCTTCCATGGGTGGTGCACCTGCATCCTGCCCCTGTCCCTGAGCATCCTCTGGTTGTGCTCTTCACTTCTACCTCTGCTCCACTGCGCATCCCTGGTTGTGCCATGGTGCAGTTGCGTGTATATTCAGCTGTGTTTGCTGGCCTTTTGGCCTGCACTGTGTTTGAATATCATCGAGCATGTTGTAGAGGGTCGCGCTGCACTTGCTTGCTCCTGCTATTGCGCTTTTTGTGGCGCTGTCTGAATATCAGCCCTATGTGTAAGCATAGTCTGAATTTCTATATTTAGATGCTTTCTAATCTGATAAAGACAACCCAATCTTTGATGAAGTTTTTTAATTAAATATACAATATGAGCTTCAAATGAAAAATAGGAATCCAATACAATCCCTAAATATTTAAACTTCCTAACATACTCAAGGAAAATACCATCATTGTCAAAAATATTAGATTCAGAAACACAAGATTTTTTATGTGAAGTAAAAACCATGGTTTTAGTTTTTACAGAATTCAATATTATTTTGTGTGAGTTAAACCAGTGATGCAGTAAAGTGAAATCAGTTTGCAAAGACTCATTAAGAGCTGACAAATTAGTCCCAGAGCAAAATAATACTGCATCCTCTGCATAAAGAATTAATTCTGTGTTAGAAAAAATAGATGATAAAAAATTAACAAAAACAGAAAATAAAAAGGTCCAAGTATGGAGCCCTAACGGACTCGACACCCTATTATTGCTTGACTTGAAAGTACCCCATTAATCATGGTTTTATGACTTCTATGTGATCAATAGTTCCTAAACCAGAAATCCCCTCATCAGAACAGAAAACACTGGATAAACTTTTAAGAAGTTCAATGTGATCTACAAGATTGAATGCCTTGGTGAGGTCCACAAATGCCGAAGCTGCATAATTTCCTTCATTGATAGCTCTAGAGACTCAGCTGGCGAACCTCACCAAGGCAGTCTCTGTGTTATGATGAGATCTAAAACCATGTTGTGAATCTGTCCATAAATTACAATTTTCCAAGGCCCAGATATTCAAAAGGGTTGCTCCATGCGCAACAGGGTTGCGCATGCGCAAGTCCTACATTGCCCCATTTTGTGATATTCAGCAGGATGCAGTTGCACCACTGAAAACAGGCTGAGCAACAGCGCAATGCAAATGAATGCATGCTCAACATGAGGGGGAGGAACCATGCATAAACTGCACAACCCAATATTCAGTCGGGCTGTGCAGAGTTGTGCAGTCACAACCCCCAACCTGCGCCTGCACAACTTTGAGCCATTCACAAATCTGGACTGTCATGTACGGCATGGGCTGCACGCCCATTGGCTCTAGCTCTGCACCAATGGGCGTGCAGCCCTACCGGACAGTCAGTCGGCAATCGGCAGGCGGGTGGGATGCTGCCACCCGCCGGCTGCTGGGGAGGCGGGGTGGAGAGCCGTGGGTGCGGTGGGGTGGGGGACACTAGATACCAAGGAGATGTTTGGGGGTTGTAACGACATTCTGCCCATGATCGGGCACTGGGGGGTTGTTCACGTTCTGCCCGATCGGGCATCGCAGGAGCTGTTGTGGGGGGGTTATACGTTCTGCCCATGATCGGGCATCAGGAGCTGTTTGGGGGTTTATACATGTTCTGCCGCGTCGGGCATCAGGAGATGTTTGGGGGGTTTATACATGTTCTGCCTGCGATCAGGCTTCGGGAGATGTTTGGGGGAGAGCATATTCAGACATACTGCCCGCGATCGGGCTACAGGGTGCATTGGTCCCCGATGGCTGCTGCCTGGCAGGGTCGGCCAGGCGCAAGTCCTCAGGGATCGGCGCACCTACATGCTAATAGCATACAAATGGGACATAAATAGATGCAATATGGCCCCTGCCTGCATGAATTTATGGCCCCATTGCATGTCACCTTTGAATATACGGAAATTGCGCATGGCGCAATGGTACTGCACCACCACAAGTTTAATGCTCAACTCTGACAACTTGCAGTGGCGCAAGTTCCACTCACGCCATGCACAGTGGCTGTGGCTGGGGGTGATATTCAAAGGAGTTGCTCAATAGCGCAGCTCCTTTGAATATTGCCCCGGCCACACCCCTGCGCAACAGCGCAGGGGCTTGTGCCTCAGAATGGCACAGTTTGAATATCCGGGCCCAAGTGTTTAGTAGCTTGGTCATATACAAAATTTTCCAGTATTTTTTGACAATGGTGCTAATAGAGGAAATTGGTCAGTAGTTATTTATATTGTTTCTAAGACCAGATTTAAAAACAGGTTTAATTATGAAACTTCCAAATCTCAGGATACACACCATTACAAAGGGAATAATTAAATAGAATGGTTAATGTTTCTGTAATAGAATGAATAACTTTTTTGATTATCCTAAAGTCCAAATGATCTGGACCACAAAGTGGCTTAGAACTCATCCTGAGGACATAATCAACTAGATCAGTAGAATGCAAAAACCAAAAATAAAATTTAGGCATATTCTTATTTACTATTTTCATTTCAGATTTCTTACTGAAGGAATCAAAATTCTTCCCCTGCCCATCAATACTGTTACGCCTTTCCCTATATTGTTCTAAGTTAGAAAAATGAATATTAAAAGCCTTGGCTACATTCATTGGATCCTTACCTGAATGGCCATCAAAGTCAAGAACAACATTATCCTGAACTTGAGACTTACCTAAAAGGGAATTTAAGGTTTTCCATGTTAAATGTGAATTTGCATTAGTTTCTGTACATTTTTTCTTACAGAACTCAATTTTAGCTTCTCTTGTGGCTACCTGACATTGATTTCTTATTTCCCTGTAATTTTTTTTATGTTGGGGAGATTTAGTTTTTCTAAAAAAATTTCCAGGCCTTATTTCTTGTTCTAATCAACTTTAATAGGATGGGGGTTACCCAAACTTTATTATCTCCTATAACTCTAACTTTCTTAACTGGAATGAGTTTATCACAGATACTTATAAAAACATCACAGCATTTCTGATAAGCAACATCAATATCAGAGATGTTATCCAGGAAAGACCAGACACTTGACTATACTTCATCATTAAATATGTTATCATCCAAATCATAAATTTTCCGAAAAGTCAATATCCTGTGTGGTTTCTTAGACAATCTAGCTGACCAAATCAAATAGACCAAACAATGATCACTGATCCCATCAGAGGAAACCCCACAACTAACTATTCTTAAAAGATTGCTTGTGATGACCCAGTCCAGAATTGACCCATAACCTGTTTTATAGTTAACTCTTGTCGTTTCTGTGATAAGTTGGTGTAGCCCTAGGTCTATAACCTGATTCTGCATGAACACAGATGGGAGATTTTGGTTAAAGGAGAGCTGCACTAAATCTATGAGGTAGTTTTCCCAGTATATGCTGATTTTTAAATACTGGTTCAAACTTTGTTACAGTTCTAGCTGTTCAAGCTGTTTAGTTATCCTTGTGGGTGTTACTGATTTACATGCTTCTGGTAAAAAAACATTTTAGAACTGTATGATGTAGTTTATGTCCCTGTTCTAATTCTCTTTTGTTGGCACACACCATCCATGTTCTCCTGTAGATCATTGAGGTTTTTGGGGACGTACAGTACATTGTACTGTTCTGAAATGGTACCTGCCACCAGATTATAGAGTAGAAATACCCACTTAGGTTACTAAAAGGCTTGTATACTGTACATGGAACAATAACAACATTTTAACCAGTACTTAAAAAGCAGCTTGTATTGAGAATAAATGACTAACAGATTTAGTATAGTTCTTCTTTTAGATGATAGAAAAAGAAAAAGGAAAAAGATTATTTCCTCATGTATTTAGTCTCCTACATAAAAAAGATTACAGTAATGTCTCAATGAGATTGGTTATTCAAATTCATCAATAAACATGTATATAGACAATGATAACGTATTAACAAAATCCAGTTAAATCCTTTCCAATTCTTTCTACATGATCTTACAGACATGGGAGCTCTTTATTCATTATTTCATTATTGCACATAGTTTATCCTGCTAGTGAAATCATACTTTTGAAGACTATGGCTTAATGAGCTTTTGCACCAATTGTCATTTCACCTGCTAGATGAAAAACGTTATGTGTGCAAACCATACACCAATGGAACTGAGATTATATTTGTGCCATCCAGCGCTCCCATGGCTGTGCCCCAGTTCTTCATATGGTGGGGAAAGAAACCGGGGTCCTTCCCACACTGCAACTACAGCTACATGTTTCCACAAGGTTTATATCAAGGGACATGCAGTCCATAAACACATGTTTTGCTTTTCCAGAATGCCCTCACAACTGTGCCTGAGGCATTATTTATCTTCTTCCCTTTTATATTTCCTTTCATTTTGTATGTTGACGGCTCTGCCACAATATGTACCACATCGTGCAATGGATCCAGGAATCTGTTAACATTTTCAGAATGGCCTGTTGTTTTTGTCTGGGACCATTTGTAAACTCAAGACCAGGACTGAGGGAGGTACTGATGATTGATTGGTATGAATTTGTCCTATTACAGCTTATTATCCTTAAAAAGGAAGGGACTACTAATGCAGTTTTGTGGTGGTGTTCAGTTTGTTACTCTTCTTCTCTCCTGTCATGAATGACCCCCATCCTCTGGTCTCCCCAGCATCCACCAGAACTTATTCTGAGGCTTTCCCCAGGTCTTGCCTTCACCAGTGGGCCCCTCCAAACCTAGCCATCATACAGGATCCAGTCTTGCTCAGACTACATCTGGCAAGCTAGGTTCAGGGCCTGCAGGAGATCAGTGTCACTCTGATGGTCAGGTGTCATTATTTTCCCTCCTGCTTTCTAACCAGGTGGTGTGGATGTGCAATTCCATCATACAGGATCCAGTCCTGCTCAGACTGTGCATTGCAAGCTGGGTGCAGGGCCTGCAGGAGATCAGTTTCATCCTGATGGCCAGGTGCCATTATTCTCCCTCCTGCTTTCTAAAAAGGAGGTGTGGATGTGTAATGCCATCATGATGCAAGCTGCATGCTCTTGTGTGATGTACTTGACAGCCATCACACCTCCAGTGCATCTTGATGGCCCAGCCTGTCCTACCCCTGGTCTCCCCCATGTGTCAGACAGATTCTGCATACTCCTGCATGATTTACGTAACAGGCAACACACTTTCAGTGTGTCTGCATGGCTCAGCATGCCTTTCCTCTGTTCTCCATCAGGTGTCTGGCTGTGATGGATGTGACAGCCACCACACCCCTAGTACATCTTATTGGCCCTGACCTGCCATACCGCTGGTCTCCACCAGGTGTCAGGCTATGATGTACGTGACAGCTACTGCACTCCAGTGCACCTCAATGGCACCAGCCTGGCATTCCCCTTGTATCCACCAGGTGTCAGGCTGTGATGTATGTGACAGCCACCACACCTCTAGTACATCTTATTGGCCCTGACCTGCCCTATCCCTGGTCTCCACCAGGTGTCAGGCTATGATGTACGTGACAGCTACCGCACTCCAGCGCACCTTGATGGCACCAGCCTGGCATACCCCTGGTATCCACCAGGTGTCAGGCTGTGATGTATGTGACAGCCACCACACCTCTAGTACATCTTATTGGCCCTGACCTGTCCTACCCCTGGTCTCCACCAGGTGTCAGGCTATGATGTACGTGACAACTACTGCACTCCAGTGCACCTTGATGGCACTGGCCTAGCATATTCCTGGTATCCACCAGGTGTCAGGCTGTGATATATACATGACAGCCACCACACCTCCAGTGTGTCTTGATGGCCTGGCGTGCCTTTCCTCTGGTCTTCACCAGGTCTCAGGCAGATGCCAACTTCCACGTCCCTCCATCCCCTGGGTGAGCACAGTCCCTTGGATACTTGATCCTTGTTCCCACAGTCAGCCCTCTGACTCCTAAACTCACCTCCTAATCAGGCTGTCAGCAGTAGTGTTATCACTGTGCCAATGAGACGACCATAATGGTGGTCAGGATGGGAAGCGAGGAGGCTCAGGAAGTGAGTCCTCAGGATTGCAAGAACATCTGCATGAGAGAGGGAGCGGGAAATCATTGTCCTCCTAGGGACAAATGACTTAGCAGGACATGGAATCCGAGCAATGCTGGAGAAGTTTGTGGAGTTGGGGATGGGGCCTTAGCCAAGTAGCACACATAGTAACCTTCTCAGAGGTGCTGCCAGTCCATGATATGGGTAAGGTTAGGGTACAACATACCATGCAGTTCAATCAGTGGTTGACAAACTGGTGTGGAGCACATAGTTTTGGTTTCACTGGAGACTGGGGCTCCACCTGGAAGGGTACTTGCCTCTACTGGTAAGATGGGCTGCATTTGTCCAGGAGGGGAAGCAGGTGTCTAGGTGATAGGTTTAAATGCTTCATTGGCAAGCTTTTAAACTAGCCAAGTGGGAAAGCACTGATGATACTCAGGGAATTCCCAGCCCCCCCCACAAAACAGGGTCATCAGCGAGGTAAACACCAAGATAGAGAGGTCGATAGGGAGCATGATGAGATCTCCTTTGTCTGTACTGTCCCTCCTGTTCTCTCTGAACCACCGATGAGGGATTGCTAGAGGTTCCCAGAATACGTTTGCAGACATCAGGTGCAAGGGCATTCAGCTTTGCTGCTCCGTCCCTGTGGAGCTCTCTACCTCATCGGGTACGAGATTGCCTAACCATCCAGAGTTTTAAAACTGCATTAAAAACTTATCTTTTTGATCTGGCTTTTGGTAATTGAAGTGTTTTATATGGTTTTATATTTATTGGAATTTATATAATGTACGTAATTTTATTTGTTTTATTTTATTGTACAGGGGCCTTGGTTTTGGAAAGGTGCCTTTTTTATAAATAAAAAAATGGATTGATTTGATTGGTTGATTGATGAAGGGGTAAATGGTGAAAAAGCCAAAGACAGTAAGGACAGGGATGAGGCTAAAAGAGGGCAGACCATAAAGAAATTAAGGGTGATGAGTACCAATGCCCATAATTTGGGTGACATGCTTCCTGATTTAGCAGCCTTGATGGAAGAGGGACACCTGGATATTGTGGCAGTCACAGAAACATGGTACACAGTGAACTATGACTGGGATGTAAACAAACCAGGGTATGCAATCTACAGGAGGGACAGGGAGGGTAAACAAGGAGGAGGAGGAGTAGCTCTCTATGTAAACGAAGAGATCAAAACAACAGAACAAAAGGGTAAATAGGGAAGAGAGGAGGGGCACTGTAGGTCTCCTTGGAGACAGGTAATGGCACTACAATCCGCATGGGGATTGTATACAGACCCCCATCTCAGGGGGAGGAAATGGACAAAGAAATGATAGAAGGTATCCTTAGAATGGCAGAAAAAGGGGTAGATATTGTTGATGAGGGGGCCTGGATATGCTAGATGTTAACTTGAGCATGTGCTGCAGCCACCAAGAGTGGGATCATTCTCAATGCCCTGCAGGGGGCAGGCCTTAGACAGCTAGTGTTGGAACCACTCGGGAGGGAGCAGTCTTTGACCTGGTACTCTGAAATGGAGATGGTGAGATGATCACAGATTTGGAAATGGGTAGCCATCTGGGAACTAGTGACCACCAAACAGTGTGGTGCACAATAAACACAACTGAAGAGTCAAGCCATACCAAGACAAAAGTACTGGACTTTGGGTGTGCTGACTTTGGCAAAATGGATGCATGCCTAAGAAGTGCACTAGCAAAGGGGCAGGAAGGAAGGACAATGGGAGAAAATCAAAACTGCCACCACAGAGGCAACAATTCTTTGCTTGAAGCAAATAAAACAAAATGAAGTAAAAAACCACTGTTGTTCTCAAAAGAGGTGGCCGGAAAGGTTAGGGAGAAAAAGACAGCATTCAGGAAGTATAAGGAATCACAGAATGAGCAAGACAGAGAACTGTATCAGTTAAAGCAGAAGGAAGCGGGGAAGGCAGTTAGAATAGCAAAAGGTCAAATTGGGGAAGATAGCCAACTCTCTTAAAAAGGGGGATAAAACCTTTTAGAGGTACATCAGGGAGCTAAGAAAGACCAAGGGAGGGATAGTGAGGTTTAATAAAGGGGAGGGTAGGTGGGCAGAGTACAATAGTGGAAAAGCAGAGAAACTGAATGAATACTTTTGCTCAGAATTCATCAAAGAAGAAGAAGAGGGGGAGGTACCTAAAGCAAGCAATAGATGCACTCTGGATGGGGGGGGAGGTCGATAACACTCCATTCACAGAAGAAAGGGTCCTGAAAGAACTCCTAAAACTCAGGGTGGACAAATCAATGGGGCCTGATGGAATTTACCTCAGAATTATAAAAGAACTAAGGAGAGACCTAGTGACACCACTAATGACCCTTTTTAACAAATCATGGGAGGATGGTGTGGTACCTGAGGATTGGAGGAGGACAGATGTGATTACTCTTCACAAAAGTGGAAGCAAAGCAGAGGCAGGAAACTACAGACCTGTTAGTTTAACCTCAGTGATAGGGAAAATGATGGACTCACTACTAAAAGAATTGTTGAGTACCTAGAGGCCAGTGGGGCACGGGACCCGAGGCAGCATGGATTCATAGATGGAAGGTCATGTCAGATGAATCTGATAGAGTTCTTTGACTGGGTAACCAAAGTAGTAGATATGGCCTTAGACATTAGCAAGGCATTTGACACAGTCCAACACAAAGGATTGAGAAACAAGTTAGCTACCCTGGGAGTGGGTCCCAGGGTGATAGCCTGGGTAACAAATTGGCTTACCAACAGGACTCAGAGGATAATAGTAAATGGTGTACACTCTGAAGAAAGGGTGGTTACTAGTGGGGTACTGCAGGGTTCAGTACTGGGTCCAGTCCTTTTTAATGTCTTTATAGGAGACATTGGAGAGGGTCTGGAAGGAAAAGTATGTCTCTCTGCAGATGATACAAAGATCTGCAACAGGGTTGATACACCAAGGTAGGCTAGAAAGGATGAGAAACAACTTGGCAAGGTTGGAGGAATGGTCAGAAGTATGGTAGCTTGGATTCAATGCAAAGAAGTGCAAAGTAATGCACTTGGGAAACAAAAACCATGGGGAAGAGTACCCGGGGGGGGGGTACTAACAACAGCACAAATGGAAAGGAACCTCTGGGTAGTCATATCAGATGACCTTTAGGTAGGCAGGTAATGAGACAAGGCAGTAAGGAAGGCTAGAGGGATACTGGGATGCATAGGGAGAGGCATTACCAGTAGAAAACAGGAAGTTGTACAGACAGTTGGTGAGACCCCATTTGGAGTACTGCATGCTGTTCTGGAGACCCCATCCCTGCTAGGACATAGTTAGAATGGAGGTGGTCCAGAGGAGGGCAACTAAAATGGTGCAGGTTCTGTACCAGAAGCCATATGAGGAGAGACTTAAAGAGCTTAATATGTATTCCCTTGAGGAAAGGCGGGAAGGGGGGACATGCTAGAAACTTTCAAGTACCTCAAGGGAATCAAGAATGTCCAAGATGGGACATCTTTTAGAGAAGAAGGTGTGCAAGAACAAGGGGGCACAGTTTGAAGATAGAGGGGGGGACAGCTCAGGGGCAACATCAGAAAGTATTTTTTCACATAGAGGGTGGTGGACGCATGGAACCACCCTACTAAGGAGGTCATGGGGTCAAAACAGTGGGAGAATTCAAGATTCATTGGATAGAAATAAGGCAATTATAGTGAAGGGTAGGAGGAAGAATTTTATTTTATTTATTTATTTTTTGTTGATCAGGTAAGTGCACTAGACAAAACCTGCCTATTTTCAGGCATGACCAGGGAGGGGATACAGATGAATGCCAACTAACCTTAAACCAGGTTAAGCTGTTGGTGGTATTTTTTATGAATGAGGAATTTGACTAGGACACCGAAATTCCCATCTCTTTCGATATGCCATGGGATCTTAACATCCACCTGAACTACCACCAATCCAGGAAGATGGGACCTCGATTTAACGTCTCATCTGAAAGATGGCACCTCAGAAGTGCAGTACCCCTCTCATGCTGCACTACAGTGTCAGTGCTGGGATATTAACCCAAGTGGCAGGTGTGGAAACTGAACCCATGGCCCTCTGATCTCTCGCCCTCAGAGGCGAGTGTGCTACCTACTGAGCCACTGACACTGACAAGTAAGATGTTGGTTAACCAGAATCTGCAGCTTATCCAATACATAGGGGAATGGGCAGACTATGTGGGTAAAGTGGCCCTTATCTGCCTTCAGTGTCTGTGTTTCTATGGTCTTAATATAGGTGGATGCTGAGAAAAGTCACAAGACTTTATGTCTATGTTTACTGTGTTTCCACTGAGAAAGAAAAGGGTCAGTCATCATGGGATACTGGGTTCGAATGTGGACTAGGGTCATGGTAGGACTTGCTTGAGGGAGGATTGAGCACCCTATGGACTGCTGTCCTCCTCCAGGGGAGGGGAAGGGAAGAAGTATGCACTGCCAAATGCATGACCCCTGGTGATCCAGGGTGAATACCAGTGGGTGACACCAGTGAGTGATTTGGGGGCAGAGAAGATGTAAGCAATAAGACATGATGGGGTGTGCATTAGACAGTTATAATGCACAGCTAGGGGGACGTAGTGAGGCACGAGGCCACAGGCCGAGTGCATCCAGTCCCCTAGCCATGCATTAGAACTGTCTAATGCACATCCCCAGAGTAGCTTATTGCGCTTATAAAATGGGCCTGTGTATTCTAAATGGGGGTTCTAGTCTTAGCTGTGCATTAGGCACATCTAATGCATGGCTAACAACCAATCAGATTGCTTGAAATCCTTTGCCCATTTTATAAGCCTGGTGTAAGCCACACCAATGGATGTGTGTGTGGCTCTGCAGTGTGTATCATTGTATGCCCTGCCCTAGAACCACAAACCAGGAAAATACCATTATGGTGCATGATATCTGGTTCCCATAGACACATCCATTTCCGTGACTTTCCTCCCCTGAGTACTGGACCACATGTGATGCCAGTCATGGCTCACCCCCCGTAAAGGGGGAAGAGGTAAGAAGCACTGGGAGAAGGGTTGGAGTTGAGGGTAAGACCACAAAGTGGGGGTGGAACCGAGGCAAGCTGGCTGGAGAGAGTGAGTTCTCCCAGCCGGAGTTACCAGAAAGAAGAAAAGGCTCATTCCAATCCAGAATCCAGGGAGCTAAGTATTTTATAGATTGTTAGCCAAACCTCCCAAGTTTGTGTGTATAAATATATTATTACAAAAAGGCAATTGGTTTCAGCATGCCCAACACCCACCCTGCTTGACAAGTAAATATGCAATATGAAGAGTATAGGAATTTCCTCCATGTCCTGGCCCACATTTCCGCATCAGTAAAACAGATCAATGTAACTCACACCCAGGATGCACCAGGAAACAAACTATCACAGCTTTTTGTGCTTTTCCTGGTAAAAAATGTACACGTTTTCTACCTGTGAATTTCTTCAGGTGTTCCTCTTATGAGGAAACACCAAAATAATTCACATAATCTGCACCTACAACCCCCCCCCAAGCAGGGTGTCATGAGGCTGCCTTACCTGCTTGATAGCATTACCTCAAAAGTCTCCTCCAATGAGGTACTTATTTGCTGCGGCCTTAATTTAAATTGGTCAGGTGAAAATGTCAAACAGTATGAACCTCTACTGGCTGCCCATGGCCTTACACAGTGGACCACGTATTTTTTATCACCATGTGCTGATCTAGTCTGTTTTTAAATGTATTAATTTTATAACTTTCTACTACTTGTTTAGGCAGTTATTGCCAACTTGTTATAATCCTTTGGGTATAAAAGTTGCATCACTTCTTGGTCACATTGGTTTCTCCTTTTAGTCTATAATCATGAGACCGCGTTTTTTTTTATCTTGTTCCTGTAATTTTTGTAATCCAATATTCTATATCAAACTGGGATCTTTTGTTGCCCTGAAGACTAGACAAAGGTTTCCTCTTAACTGGCTGAATTCAGTGGAGTATAGTCCGAATTGTTTAAAGGAAAACTGCACCCATATCTTCTAAATGTCATTTGCTTCTATGTCAACAGACAACTCTTTTCATGTAGCTGATAAAGATGTATCCAACTGCTTCTGCTAGTTTTCACACTTCATACTAGGTACTGTCACTCTCCTGGGAGGATCCATTTCATGGTTGTTGAAATCTCATTGTCCCAGAAAGCTGCATTAGCATATGAGAATGTGATGCTTAATCAACCTTTAAACTCCCCAGTGTGCCTGTCTTCTTAAGTAGTTTTAAAAGAACCAAGGTGCAAGAAGCTATGAAATACATTTACCTTTAGTGAGTTTTACAAGCTGTCTTGAGTTGTAATGCAGTTTTTTCCCCCTTTAAACTCCATTCGGTTTGTAAGTTTCCAGAGAGTTTTTGCAGGGTATTTGTTATTTTAGCGTAGAGATACATGATATAAATGGTTGATCTGACATCGTGTTCTCATATGCTAATGCAGCTCTCAGGGACAATGAGATTTCAACAACCACGAAATGGACCCTCCCAGGAGAGTGACAGTGCCTAGTATGAAGTGTGAAAACTAACAGAAGCAGTTGCATACATCTTTAACAGCTACATGAAAATAGTTGTCTGTTGATATGGAAGCAAATGACATTTGGAAGATATGAGGGTGAAGTTTTCCTTTAAGTCTATTGTTATAGTTATGATATTGTATCTCCTTAATTGTTTTTTTTCTTTGCATACCTTCTTTTAGTTTTTTTTTACTTTTGGCAGTGTTTGCTACAGAAAACTGCTAACGGTATTCCAGATGTAGATGAACTAAACTGGTGTACAGTGGGGGAATTATTTTTTGCTCTCTACATTTAATGTTGGATAGAATATAACGTAGTATTTTGTGACATTTTTTACAGTCATTTTTATATGTACATCTGTGGAAAGTTTATCTGTCATTTTTTATTATACAACAGGAGTGAGCAGATAACCCATTAGATAAAACTGGTACTCTCATTGCAGAGTGACAACTCCAGTTATCACACTGTGATTACATCATCACTGTGTGATGACTCCATCAAACAAACAAAAAAAAAAACAGCACAAAACACACTTCTATTGTATAAAATGGATACATGCAGGGCAGCTATGTGATAGCTGAAATATCAGCACTCATCGCAACTGAGCTCAGGGTTAAATCATTCATGGCTACGCTACGTGGAGCCACTCATGATAACCTTGAACTCACTTGCCACTCATGCTGATATTTCAGCTATCACATAGCTGTCCATCACTTATCCCCTTATTATCATACAACAGCTGTCATCAAATCCTCTTTCTACCATCTGAGGAATATCTCCAGGGTTAAACATCTTGTTCTGTCTGGCAATCTCCCTACGTTGGTCCACACTTTTGTGTCCTCATGCCTGGATTATTGCAATTCCCTCTACCTAGGATTTCCTGGGGTGGATATCTGCTGCTTGCAGCTAGTGCAGAATGTAGGGGCCTGGTTACTGAAGGGAACCTCTCGGTTCTATCATATTTTTCCAGTGCTGTGCAAACTGCAATGGCTGCTGGTACAGTGGTGGATCACTGTTAAAGTCGGACTTCTGACTTATAAAGTCCTACATGGACTGGACTCGGACTACCTGAAAGAGCTTCTGATTCCTTACTGCCCTGGGAAGTTGCTCTGCTCAGCTGATGAGGGGTCGCTAGAGATCCCAAAGGTTTGTTTAAAATCTTTAGTGGCCCCTTGTATTTATGCATGTGGCCCCTACCCCTTGGAATTCCCTACCCCGTCAGCTATGGGAATACATGGCTGTGGAGGGATTTAAACAGGTCTTTAAAACTTATCTGTGAAAAAAAGCATTTCATAACTGATTTAAACTATGGTCTTATCTGCATTAGTTGCATTTTATATTATTTATGGTGCGTAGATCTTAAGATTTATGACCTTGATGGTTGAAAGGCGCCATGTAAATAAAGATTTATTATTATTGTTTTCATGGAAGTCACGGTCCACTCCTGAACTGGTTTCTGATTAACAGGCCTGATAGGATCTCTGCATTTGGAGCCCTTCCTGACACTATACTTGACCATCGCCCCATCTACTGCGTTTGGAGAGTCTTTTCTCCCAAGGTGCCTCATAAAACTATACAAGTGAGGGACTTCTCTCTCTTCAACTCGGCTCTATTTCTTCAAGATCTTGCACTCACTGACTGGACCCCAGTACTCTCTTGTTATGGATGGTCTGGTGCACTTGATAATCTTCTAAATATTCCCCCCTTTTCAGGATAAACATGCCCCTTATGTTAGGAAAAGAATTCCAGGCACTATCACCAGATGGTTACATCAGGACCTGCTCTCCAACATAAAAAGTCTGTGACAAGTGCTGGGGTAAATTTAA
This sequence comes from Neoceratodus forsteri, assembly GCA_016271365.2. Classification (NCBI taxonomy): domain Eukaryota; kingdom Metazoa; phylum Chordata; order Ceratodontiformes; family Ceratodontidae; genus Neoceratodus; species Neoceratodus forsteri. Next base: position 471,204,650 of record CM057457.1, on the reverse strand, counting down.
AGCCTCTAAGGAACTATCTGACTATTGTGAATACTAAATACAAAATCACACATGCCCCCACAATGCAAAGCATCATGGACTGCATATGCAAATCACCACAGAATGTTATTGTGGTCCAACTTTAAGCAGAATTGCATGGTACCGAAAGGCCTCTCACACAGTTTGCAAAGGGTGCTAACAGAAGACATAGACACATGTTTCGTCCTACCAGGACTCATCAGTATGCCTCATCTGTTTGCCACCCCAGTGGAATGGACCAGCTACCCCTAAGACAGTGTGCCTTGGATATGTTGTGGTGAACCTATTAAAATAAAAAACTATTTAAAAGACAAAGAACCTCTGTGCGCAAACACTGAGGCAAGGGTTACCCCAAAGGGCATTTCGCTGGGAACCCAAGTTTCAAGAAAATAAAAAATCTCACATGCCCCCACAATGCAAAGTATCATGGACTGCATATGCAAATCACCACAGAATGTTATGCTGGTCCAACTTCAGGACCCTTTGCAAACTGTGTGAGAGGCCTTTCGGCACCATGCAATTCTGCTTAAAGTTGGACCAGCATAACAGTCTGTGGTGATTTGCATATGCAGTCCATGATGCTTTGCATTGTGGGGGCTTGTGTGATTTTGTATTTTCTTGAAACTTGGCTTCCCAGCCAAATGCCCTTTGGGATAACCCTTGCCTCAGTGTTTGTGCACAGAGGTTCTTTGTCTATTGTGAATACTGACAGCTCTACAACACTGGAGAAAAAACAACACATACTGCGAAGAGTGAATCCTGCAATGCAGCCCTCTTATCCTCTGCTAGGGACCCACATTTCTAGCGTACTATAGAAACTGTAATGGGGGGGTTATAGTCAGTGTGACACAACAGATATGATTGTCAAAGGTAAAAACTGTAATAATGCCACTACTATTGTCAATGCCTCTAACAATCATTTCTCTGATCTTTCTGCTAACACCTCCCTATTTGCTGCCAATAATGACCAGGCATCTACCTCTAACTATTTCTCCCCTTCTCTCGCCAACTTTCTGCCTTAAGACAATCTCAGTGAGGAAAACCTACAAGTCACTAGCCAGCCTTTCTCCTTATATGCGTGCTGGTCATCATGACCTTGAACTGAAACTTCTAAAGATTGTTGCCTCTTTGCTTGCACTCCCAATATCCCATATTAGCAACCTCTCTCTCTCACCACTGGAATTGTTCCTGCAACCTGGAAAGGAGCCAAAGTTGTTCCTGTCTTCAAGCATGGTGATCGTAAGTGTGCAGAAAATTACCGCCTCATAGCCCCCCTCTCTGCTGTTAGCATGATACTGGAAAAGGTGGTGAATGTGGAGCTGAAGGCCTACATTTGTAATCATAACTTACTGTCACCCAAACAGCACAGCTTTCATAAAGGTCAAGGTACTGGCACAGCCCTTGCTAAAGTCACATCTGAAATAAGTATTGCCATGGATTGGGGCATGTTGTCTGGGGTCATCTTCATGGACCTCTCAAAGGCCTTTGGTCTAGTGAATCACTACCTACTCAGTGCAAAGCTCCGCTCCCTCAGTGTGACTGGTCCTGCCTTAAATTGGCTGCTGACTCCTTAAAACCTTGCTCTATGAACTAGTCCCCTTCCCTGCACTCCTCATTCCTCAATTTTGTGACAAAGCCCTCTCCAGTTGCTACCTGCTTAATACCTTGCACTTAGCAACTAATTGATTCTCATATGCCAGTCTCTGTATTTTAGAGTATCTTTGTATTAGAATGTCCTTTATTCACACCTTTGTATGTCTGACTTGTTCCTGGTTGCAGGATTGCGTAACACATTTGAGAAAAGGAATGTGTGGATTTAAGGAAGTCCTCAGGCACTTTAGCCAGTGAGCCTGTAGGTTAATGGTTAGAGTGCTGGAATGGCATATCAGAGGTCTAAGGTTCAATTCTCAGTGGGCCACACTTTTTCTTTCTCATTTCCATCCCTGATTTAAAAATATACCTTGCAGGGGTTAAACTGCATTGACAAAAGGTTGTATTCCTTTAAATACTTGGGAGTTACTCTTGACCCACAGCTAGACCTGCCTTTACACATTCACAATGTGTGCAGGGCAACTAATATCAAGCTTGGACTTGTGTACAGGGCTCGTCGGTCCCTTACTAATGCTGCCTGGCTTGCCCTTGCTAAAGGTTTATTTCTTCCCTCCCTCAACTATGGGCTGACAACCATTACCCTCGCTGCAAAAACTAGCTTGGCCAAATAAGATGTGGCCTACAATAACAACTGCTGCTTTGTCCTCACCATCCCTCAACTCACACATCACTGTGAACTGCATAATAAGTTGCATTTGTTTTTCCCAGGTAATTATAGCTGTTTCAACCTAGGCTGCTTCATAAACATATTTGTCCGCAATGACACACCACCAGCCCTGTCCAAACTCCTTCAGCCAGTGCTACCATTATACCAGCTTTGGTCAGTTGCCTTGTACTCTCTCCTCGTCCCCAAAACTTGTACTTTGTCTGGTGGTAATGCTTTCACTGTCTGTGCCCCTATATTCTGGAACTCCCTACCTGCACCTCTCAGGTGTGCCCCTACCCATCCCATATTTAAAAGCTTCCTCTGGTCGGTCCTAATGTCTGCCTCAGCCTGTAACTGCTACTAGGCTGCCCCTCGGGCTCCACCCTGGTGTGATCCACCACATCCTCGGTCTTCTACCCTTTTACCTCAGGCACACAAAATAATAAATGTGAAGGAAAAATACAAAAAACTTTAGAGCTTGGTGATAAAGAGGGACCTTATATACACTGTGTTTTCTACTGTCTACCTCAGGAATACATAGGAAGACCTCTGCTGCCAGAAACCCTTTGTTTCAATAGGAGGACTATTTTTTACCATGGACCTATTCAAACTTCCATTATTATATTTCTACTGGTTCTTTTTTAGAATTAATTGGGAGCCCATTTTATAAGTGCAATGAGACACTCCAAGGTGTGAGTTATGGCCTGATAGGAGCACTTCCCAGGTGATAAAGGCACTCGGTGCAAGCATCTCATGCTTCATAACACACCTGGGGCATGCTCCTATCAGGCCATAACCCACACCTCATCATGTCTTATCGCTGGCTTAATGGGCAGACTGGGAGGGCCAAAGGCCCTTATCTGCTGACAACATTTATGTGTCTATGTAGCACTGTGTCCACTGCACTGTACCATCCGTATAATTAAATTTATCATCAGCAATAGGTAATTATTCATATACATCACTGGTCAGACCACATCTGGAGTTTTGTGTCCAGTTCTGATCTTCCAGCAGTAAGATGGAAGTTAGAGCCCTGGAAAAAGTCCAGTATTGAGTCACTAAGATGATAATGGCCCTAGATCATCTTTTCTATAATAAACAGTTTAGAATTCTATGGTTTTATCCCCTGGAATATAAACAATGCTGTGGAGACATGTGTCTGGTTTATAATGCATTCCTAAAGCATGATTTATGGGATTATCTGGGACTGAAGTCCAGGGACTCATTATGACACCAGGTCACATGGTCCATAGCTCAGGGGATAAGTGCCATATCAGGAAAGGACCTCCTGGTTCAATCAGAGAGTGGTAAGTTGGTGCAGTTTTCTACCCTCTTAAAAATAGGTAGTAGTAGTATGGGTGTTCTGGACTGAATTTTTATATTTTAGCAATAAATGCATAAAGCGTTATATGACACAGGAAGAAGGATTGTGGAGGTGCGGCACTATTACAGCCAAGAGAGGCACTGCATTTGGGGACTTGGCACTGGTGGACCAATGAAGGTAGAGTGTGTGGATGACACTGGTCTTCCAAAATTACACCAAGTTGTAACGTTTTCACCGCTGTAATCAGGGGCCACCTCGTCATTGCAGTGTCAGTCATTCTGCTGCAATGAGGGAGCGACCCATCATTGCAGGGCAGAATGTTAGTTAGCCTAATACTGTTTGTGAACACAGCGGCTTGCCTGCATTCACAAACAGTGACCAACAACCAACCCTTGCTGAGGGTGCCCAATCCCCTCAGCAGCGTGTGCCCCCAAACAGTCTTTTGTTTGCAAGCGGGGCTCCAATCCCTGCCGGCTGCAGTGACCAGGTATTTTGCTGACTGGGAGCCCACTCCCTGTCAGCATGTTGTAACCCCCTCACCCATTTTCCTTGTCTGCCGATGGGGTGCCCAATCGTCGTCGGCATACATTCCCTCACTTTTGCTGTGTGCCGACAGGGGTGTCCAATCCCTGGTGGCATAATGGCCCCCGCTTTAGTTGTGTGCCAACGAGGGTGCCCAATCCCTGTCGGCATGATGTCACCCCCCCTTTTTGTTGTGTGCTAATGGGGGTGCCCAATCCCTCATTGGCTACAGTTGGCCCCCCAACAAAAGACTTCCGTGTCACGCTGGGAGCCCACTCCAGCATGCCAAATGCCCCAGTGAAGTTAAAAACTGTCCTGCGTTGTCTTTTTTTTTTCCTATAAAGAAAAAACAGTCCATCTCGGTCTCCCAGAACCCCCTCCCAAAACCCGCACTCACCCACTGCACACCCTGCCTCCCCACACACCCCTCACCCCATACTTACCTCCAGAGTCCAGTGCGATGATCTCCGGTGGACCGGGAACATGTCTGCACTCTTCAAAGCTGACCGCGAGCTGAGGAAATGCTGATAAGCTGTATAGTGGAGTAAATAGGGTTTTTTCAACTTTGCTGCATAGCTCAGGCATTTTTTGGAATGTTTTCACCAAATTTTCAACATGGGGTTTTTGGGACCCTTCTTCATGAATTCTATCACTGTCATGGCGTTAATCGGGCCCAAAGGGTGATTTCACAGTCACTATGTGAAATCACCCTTCGAGGCTGATTAACAAAATGACAGTGCCAGTGTTCATAAGGTGGGTTCTCAAAAAGCCTAAGTTGTAAATTTGGTGAAAACATTCCTGAAAATGTTTTACGAGCCTGCATTGCTCAGTTCCTACGCACGCTCGTACGTTTGTGAATTTGTAACATTTGCACTCCTGATTTTCAACACTGCTGTTTTATCACTCCTACTTATGAGCTGTACAGCTGTCGTTTTTCTCATCTCGCCCAAAATATGTTTCCACGCATGTAGCACACAATGGAGCAGTCGGTGTACAAAATCAATGTTCGGGACAGATTAAGAAAATCACAGTGACACTGTTCATGAGCAGAGGTCTTAAAATGGCTATGTTGAAAATTTGGTGGAAAAATTCTTAAAAATTACTTTGTTACAAGCATGTGTTGCGCAGTTCCTATGCACGCACGTAAGTTTGAGAATTTTTATTATTTGCACTGCAGATTTTCAGCAATGCCATTTTACCACACCTCCTTATGAGCAGTACAGCTGTAATTTTTCACATCTTGCCCAAAACATGTTTCCACGCATGCAGCTCCCAATGGCGCAGTCGGTGTGCGAAATCAATGTTTAGGACAGATTAAGAAAAGCACAGTGACACTGTTCATTAGCAAGGGTCTGAAATGCCTATGCTGAAAATTTGGTGAGAAAGTCCATAAAATGACGTATTCTGACGGTCGTGCGCGAGTTTCCGCACACTCATACCTTCGCACATTTGCAATACATTCACTCCAGATTGTCAACACTGTCATTTGTCTGCACCTCCTTATGAACAGTACAGCTGTCATTTTTCAAATCCCAGCCGAAATGTGATTCTGCACTTCCGTCGCAGAATAGTGCTGTCGCTGTGGGATATCCATGTTCGGGACACATTATGAAAATTACACTGACACTGTTCAGTAGCAGAGGTCCTAAAATGTATATGTTGAAAATTTGGTGAGAAAAGTCCATGAAATGACTGTGTTATGATCGTGCATTGCGCAGGTTCTTCGCACGCTCGTGCCTTCACACATTAGCAATATTTACACTCCACATTGTCAACGCTGCCATTTGTCTGCACCTCCTTATGAACAGTACGTCTGTCATTTTTCACATCCCAGTCCAAATGTGTTTTTGCACTTCGGGTGCAGAATAACGCAGTCGTTGTGGGAAATCTGTGTTCGGAACACATTAGCAAAATCATATTGACACTGTTCATTAGCAGAGGTCCTAAAATGGTTATGTTGAAAATTTGGTGACGAAAGTCCATAAAATGACTGTGTTACGGCGTGCGTCCAGTACTTTCCATGCACACTCGTAACTTCACACATTTGCAATATATTCACCATATTTTCAACATTGCCATTTTAGGCACCTCCTTATGAACAGTACAGTTGTCATTTTCATATCCTGGCAAAATGTGTTTTGCACTTCAGAACAGAATAACACGCAGTCGCTGTAGAAATCACTCTTTGGGACACATTACAAAATGACAGTGACACTGTTCATTAGCAGAGGTGCTAAAATGCCTATGTTGAAAATTTGGTGATGAAAGTCCATAAAATAACTATGTTATGAGCGTGCATTGCGCAGTTTCCATGCACTCTTAGAACTTTGCACATTTGTAATATTTGCACTCCAGATTTTCAACATTGCCATTTTTCCGCATCTCCTTATGAATAGTGTAGCTGTCATTTTTCACATCCTGGTCAAAATGTATTTTTGCCGTTCCGGCGCAGAATACCGTGGTTGCTGTGGGAAATCAGTGTTCAGAACACATTACCAAAATCACAGTGACACTGTTCATGACCACAGGTCATACAATGCCTATGTTGAAAATCTGGTGACGGAACTCCATAAAATGACTATGTTATGTGCAAGCGCTGTGCGGTTTCCATGTATGCTCGGAACTGCGAGCATTTTTAATATTCCCACTACACATTTTCAACATTTCCATCTCTTCATACCTCTCTACAGATGGTACAGCTGTCATTCTTCACATCCTGCCCAATCTGTCTTTTTGTACCAGTGGTGCAGAATGGCACTGTCACTGTTCGAAGTCAGTTTTCGGGACACATTGACAAAATCACACTGCCACTGTTCATGCAAGAGGTCCCAAATGCTTTCATGAGGTGGTGATCACAAAAAGGCCATGTTCAAAATTTGTACTGTAAATACCAACAAACACCCAAGGCATTATGGTTTCTAACCATAACGTACTACCCTGTACAGACAGACAGGCATCGGGGTGTGCCTTTGAATTGCCACCTGTACTGCTCATGCCATCCCACCCCACCCACTGACAGGCATTGAGCTGTACCTTGGACTCTTTGGCTCAAGACTTCACCCCATTCTCCTATGCTGCACCCATTTCACCATATGTCCTTATGGAATGGGGGTGACTATAAAGCCAAACACCCTAACGCACAGCTCAAAATGTGTCAGTGTCTGCAGAATAGGGCGAGGTGACATGGCTTGACTGTCATGGGTGATGACCCAAACACTTACCTCAAATCCTGTCCACCTCTACAGGATGGAGGTGGACTTCATGTGAACTTCAATACTTCACTGCCATTCCTATTCTGTATCTGTCTAACTCCTGCATTTCTAATGCTCATACCAGCAAGCAAACATTCGGTATTGACAAATGCTTATTGTAAATGTAATTACTTATATTATGCAGCAATTGGTCTTACTTTACCTGCCAGTTTAGCTAGTCTATTACAAGGCACTAGTCTAGCCTCTCAGTGTTTCTTGCTGCTGTGAGACTAGTGCTGGACAAACTGTATTGTATAGTAGCTGATGTTTGACTGCTTAGACCTAGCTACTGAGCAAGATTGCTGCAGTTTTCCATTTCTGCCCTACTGACAAACCCTGTCCCCTTCCCCACACAGGTCAGTCTGCTAATTATTAATTTCTTTGCCCCACTTGTAATGCTGTCTCTCTAAACAGCTTAATTTCTTCTCTGCCTTACCTACAAACCCTTTCCTTACACCCCCCAGCTGCTGCTGTCCTCCTCAGACATCCTATTGCCAAAGCACAGACCCCGTTAACTCCTCTTCTATCTCTAAATAATTGCCCTGCATTTGCCACCTCTTTATCTCATGCTTTGTCCTTCCCCATTGCCTGCCCCCCACTGAGCTTGCTACTGTACTCTAGGGCTGGGATATTCAGACTGCGACAAGCTGGGGCAAAAGCCTAGACTCAGCACAACTGGGATGCGCCAGGGCGTGATCTGGGCAATATTCAATGGTGCTGCACCATGGCTCAGCACCATTGAATATGGCACTGTGGGCACACACATTGTGCAAGGCGCAGTGGCATTGCACCAGTGCAAGTGGCAAGTGAGGAGCAGGAGGATGCATCAGTACAAGTGCAGTTGCGCTAGGTGCAGGAACCATGATATTCAGCAGTCAGTATGCAAATGGGGCCATTATGCATGCAAGGCACAAATGGGGCCATTTGCATGTCATTATGTCCCCATTTGCAAGCATGTGCGGTGATCCCCAGTGACTTGCACCTGGCACCTGCCAGGCTGCAGCCGTCTGGGACCGACGCCCCCTGCACCTCGGATTTCATTTCATTCTTATATCAGGACTGTGTAGTACAGTACAGGCTGCATGCCCATTGGCCGCTGCGGACCAATGGGTATACAACCTACTGTATGCAGTCAGTCGATGGGCTGCGGGCGGCTTGCAGGTAGGGAGCTGCCACCCGCTGCTGACTGGGGAGGCGGGTGGCGGGTCTGAGTGGGTGGGTGGGGAGGATACCGCTGGACCACAGGGGTTTCTCTTCTACAATGCCCACGATTGGGCTTGGCAGCAGCTCCACTGGAAGACCAGGGATACATTTTATTTCACAAAGCCCATGATCGGGCTGGATTCGGTCCACTGGACCACCAGGGATACTATTATTTTAACTACTCCCACGATTGGGCAGAGGAGCAGGTCCACTGAACCACCAGGGGGAAATTTATTTTTAATAAGCTCACGATTGGGCTGGGGAGCAGGTCCACTGGACATCCAGGGAGTTTATCTTTTACAAAGCCCACGATCGGGCTGGGAGTGGTTCACTGGACCACCAGGAACTAAACCTATTGATATACGCCTGCGATTGGGCAAGGGGATATGATCCAATGGACCACCAGGGAATATTTTTAGTTTATGACGTCTGCAATTGGGCCTGGGGGGGGGTGCCCAGCCTGTGTCTCGGGAGGCCAGGTGGCCACCCACAGCAGGCGGCTGCCTTGTTGCACCCTGCATTACAGCAGCTCACCTGTGGGTGGCCAGTCCTTGCTCCAATTTCTTTTGGTGGATCTTTGCACCCCCCTGTCTGGTGCAAGGTGAGTGTGTGCCTGCATATGTGCCACACATCCTGGGCTGAATATCAGGATGTGCCACATATTCATGGGCACGCCCTATGCACTTGCGCTGCATACATTACTGGTGCACCCCAGCACATCGGGATTTGTGCAGTGCAACATCCCCTTTTGAATATCGTGCCGGGGTGCATCAGTGGGTTGCACATGGCGCAAGACCATGTGCAATCCCTTTGAATATCCCAGTCTAGCTGTATTTAATCATCTTTCTTTCCCTTCTTGTTCCACAGACAGTTTATCTGCAGGCTTACCAAGCTGCTCCTGTGGCCCTGGCTCTCTCCAAGCAGGCCACAGCTAACAGACTACCCAACTGACCCCCAGACAGATTCAAGTACACACCGGACCTCCGAAACTCGTTATTTTGAAGTTTGCTGTTTCAACTGGACACCCAGTGGAGGAGCCAGGCACTGATTGGCAGTTTCTGCTCCTTGGCTGATTTTCCAATGCCTGGTGCTTCCTTATCTCAGGGAAATCTTTTTCTGTGCTGTGTTCTGGGCTGAATATTTTTTCACCCACCCTCCTCCCCCACCTCCTCACAGTATTAAATAGACCCTTGCTCTGCCCCTTTCCTCAGCCTAGCAGTTGCTTGGTCACTCCAGTGCTGCACATTCTTATGCTATTGGCCTCCCTGTTTTCAGTACCTGACTTGACCCACTTTCTTACCGGCCCTTTTAAAGCAGTTTCACCCACAGGGTTGCACACTTGCTCTCAACTTTTTCTACAGCCACTCCAGCTAACTCCTCTCAATTACTGCTCTAACCTGCCCTATTGTTATGGACCTCACCCTAATTCGACTACATACCCTTTCAATTCTTACACTTCCACTTATTATGGTGACATACCCAGTCACAGCCAAACCATCCCAGTAGCTGGCACCTTTGCCTTTGCCTAGGTTGCTAATTCAATCTATAGGCTGCAAGGACCAGACAGATCAACTGTGTCTGCTTTATGCAAGGCATAGCCATGTGGGTGCCCCGCTGGCTCTGTTTTCTGTTCCTTCTTTTCCTTGTGCCATGCACAGTACACAAGCTCTCCCACTCTTCTAGCTGGGGGGTAACATAGCCTTCCGGTGGGCTGTTGTGTGCACTGTAACTCATCCTATAATTATCTTTGTGCTCTTAGACTCCCCCACCTGCAGCCCTTTGTGCAAAGTACTATTAGTGGTGGGACTTGGGCCAAACTGCCCCCACAGGGCATATCCATCACGCTACCATGCACTTACTTCTCTTTACATCTCACAGCCAGGGTCTTGGTAATTGCTGTCTTAGGACAGACCAGATCTAAATACAGGGTTCTATTTACTCGGCCAGACACCCCTTGTAGATGAACACAGGCAAGGGATTACAAAATGACTATTGCTGCACTAAGGAAGCTCTTACTTTTCCATCTGTTGTGCTCAGGAGACATTGAGCTTAACCCTGGCCCATCTAAAGTTCTTGCTTCCCCCATTGGATCCAGCAAAACTAAAAGGAATGTGTTTTATGCATATGAATGCATCTAGCCTGTTAAAAAAGCTTACCTTGATCCAGGCCTGGGCCAATCATACCACACCGGATGTTTTGGTGAACTCTGAATCACGGCTCAGACCCTCTCCACCTGACAGGGAAGTTAACATCCCAGACTATTCATTATTTAGAGCTGACAGGCTCACTACAGGTGGAGGAGTGGCCATCTATGTCAAGGATAAATACTCGGTTTCATGCCTAGACTCATTATCCATTGCAAACCAGTTTGAATGCCTGTCACTAAAGGTTGAGATATCCTCCTCTACATCACTTTGCATCATAGGTTGCTAAAGACCTCCATTTGTTGGCTGTCAAATCCTCACCCATCTAACTACTATTATGGGGCATGGCTCCCTTGAAACAGTTATCCTTGTGGATCTTAACCTTGATTGGATGTCCAAGGCCGCTGCACCACTTACGGAGTTCTGTTAGCACCACATGCTGACGCAACTTATTGGTGAGCCTACGTGCCCTAATAAGAAGAACTCTGCTAATAGTACACTGCTTAACATCATCTTAGTAAGTAAACCACACCTGTTCTCCCATGCAGGAACCTTCTTCTCTGATGTTAGTGACCGTAGCATCATCGCCGGCATAAGATCAGTCCAGAATCCACTGTCCTCATCTAGGTTCTTTACTAAGAGGTCCAGACATAACTTTGATCAGTCTGCCTACCTTGATGAGGTAAAATACTCGCTGTGTTGACGGAACTTTTACCTAGCTAACTCGGTCCACTTGGCATATGACATCTTTTCTGAAATTGTGACTGGGGCCTTAAATAAGTATGCCCCTCTTGTAAAAGTTAGGGTAAGGAGTAGTACCTGTCACTAGTTCTCTTTAGAACTCAGAACAGCACTGCTGGACAGGGACAAAATTTGGAAAAAAGCACAAACAACTAAGGTCCCGCTGGACTGGTGTCACTTCAGGAAAGCCAGGAATGCATGCACCAAAATGATAAGAGATGCTACGGCCTCCTTTTATTGTTCAGAACTGGATTCTGCTGCCAGGAGCTACTCTTAAATTTTGGAAGTCCATTAAGGATATGTTCGGACATACCCCAGGGAACTCCCTGCCTGCAAAGATTACCTCTGGCAGTGCCACCATCTGCAACAAAATGGAGATCCTGGATGCATTTAACAACCACTTTTTCACTGCAGGGCTGGCATTTGACAACTCCCGTGCATGTTCTTTATGCTCCCAGTTGGGTGCGCAAAACTCTGAACCTCTTCTTACCAACTCAGTCTTTTCTCTCCAGCCTACTTCATTGAAAGAGGTTGAAGAACTTCTGTTACAGTTGGATACCAAAAAAAGTGTGGGTGCTGACTCTCTAGACCCATACTTTCTAAAGGTTGCCTACCATGCTTTAGCTGTACTAATTACCCACCTATTCAGTCTCTCACTGTCCCTTGGAATCCTACCATCCTTAAGGAAAACCACTCATGTTATCCCTCTGTTTAAATCTGGGGACCCCTGTGATCATAACAACTACAGACTGATTTCTCTACTCCCTATACTATCCAAATAGTTGGAAAAAAATTGCAAGCAAGCAGATGAGAACCTATGTAGAAACTATGAATCTTCTAAACCAAATGCAATCTGGCTTTAGAGCACAGCATAGCACCATTATGGCCCTAGCCAACGTGACCAATGATTGGCAGCGAGACCTGGAAAATCTAAACTTCATCTATGCAGTGTTCTTAGATTTAAGTAAGGCTTTCGACACCATCAATCCTGGCTTGTTTCTTTCCTCCCTGAGGGCGATAGGACTGGACCCACTATCCTTGCATTGCTTTGCTGACTACCTCTCTGACTGGTGGCAGCAAGTCAAGGCAGAAAGTGAACTTTCTCCCCTTAAACTTCTACAAAGAGGGGTCCCCCAGGGGTTGATTCTTGGTCCCCTACTGTTTGCAATTTACATAAACAACACTGACACCAACATAACTAAGGGCAATATCCATCTTTTCGCAGATGACACGGTTCTTTATCTAAGTTGTCCTTCACCAGAAACTGCCTGTGGAGGCCTACTATCTGAATTCAGTCAACTTCAGAGCCAACTCCTGAACAAAAAGGCCCTATTAAATGCCCAAAAAACTAAGACAATGCTATTTTCTCCACTTCTCCATGCTGCAAACCTGGCCAGTGCTGGCTCCATTCCACAGATCACAACAATCCTGGGAGAAAACCTAGAATCTGTCAATAAATTCAAGTACTTGGGAGTGTGGTTCAACCATAGACTTTTCTTTACAGACCATATTGAAGATCTGCTAAAGAAACTGAGGCAGAGGCTTGGACTCTTTTTCAGGATTAATAACTTCCTTACTAGCAATACCAAGAGATGGCTGGTACAAACAACACTTCTCTTCTTGGTCGATGATGCTGACTTTCTTTATAGTCACTGCCCTGTCTTTCATCTTGCTAGATTGGATACGTTGTATCACAGGGCTCTGAGGTTCCTTACTGGCCTACCTTTTTCCATTCATCATTGTGCCATTTATACTGCCGTGGGGTGGCCCTCCCTTCAGTACAGGAGAAACAGAAATGCTGTACACTGGAAGTTCAGAGCTATTATCAAAAAATGACCCCTATATATCTCTGATTGTCTTCCACTATGCCAGCTTGGGAACTATGCACTGAGAAGCTACTCCTTTATTTCCTTAAAGCTACCTAAGCTAAAAACATGCTTTGGGAGAACAGCTATAAGCTTTGTGCTGCCATCTCCATGGAACAAAATACAAAAATCTATAAAGCTTAGTACCCTGGTCAGTCTATCCTCCTTCAAGACACTATATGACCATTCGGTCAAGGAAATTTGCAACTGCATCCTCCGATCCTAAACTTCCCCCTTTCATACCATGATGCCATCATCTTGTCTGCTATGCCTGACCTTGTGGCCTCTCCTTCACATTTCTCTAATACCTAATTGTGCTCCCCACCCTCCTGTCCTGTGTCCTTTCCGAGGCTTCATCTGTCTCTCGGCTATCCCCTACCACCCTTCCTGTACCCTATTTCGTCTTACCTACCACACCCCCTCTACCCTTTTTTTTTCCTTTTTTAACTCACTGTCTGTCTTGTTTCTTATGGCATTGTATAATATACCATTACCTAACAATTGTCCTCATTAGCACTTCCAGCTATGGTTACTAGACTCATTATACACCACGAAGGAATTCAACCACTGTTTCCAAACTGTTCTCCACTTATGTCTATGTTTAACTATTGTGTTTCTGTATTGTATAATATTACTAAGGCGTTATGTTATGACTGTTCATATATTGTATATCTTGTGTTCCTTAGCTAACCAGGTCCATCTGGTAAATGAGCTATGCTCAAAGGTGTTCACCTGGATAAATAAAGATTTGATTTATTTTATTTTATTGATGAATATACACACCTTTGAGTCAAAGACTCCTTTTCAAAGGTTCCACTTCAATTGAGTGAAGAAGCAAAACAACAGATAGTTCAACAAATACAAAGGTAACAGTGCGAGCAGGGGTAACAAAAGTAGCAAGTACTACATTCAGTACAGTATCAAACATGGTTACAGGTGGTTGAGACATTGCAGCTAGTAATACAATGGTACATAGAGTTACAGGAATAGGAGCAAAGGAGCAGAGTAGGAGCTAAAAGAATGTACACTACAGGATGGTGGTGTAGCCATGCCCTGGTGGTTATTAGCAATTTCAGGCAGGACCATAGGAATTCATTCTCATATATATATGCACACTCGGGGGTGGCGATACCAAGTAGGTGAGTATTCTGATGAGATACAGGAGTGCCTGAGAAAATCAGGGACAGTCACAGACTGAGTCTTTGGTGATTAGGTCTCTGAGGTGGGATTTGAACAGTCCTAATTTAAGTTCTGTGAGGAGGGAATTCGGGAGGGAGTTCAGCCAGTTAGAAGCCAGTTACTTAAATGTTCTTTGGCCCAAGGAGGTTTTGCAGTGGGGTACCTAGAAGTGGGTTGTTGCAGTTTGCCATGTGTGGTGGGTGGACAGGGGTGCTTGGAGTAGAGGGGTGACAGCAGGAGTGAGTAGTCCAGCAGTTATTTTTTTTAGCAAAGAGGCAGGTCTGATAGTTTAGCCTACCATCAAAGTGTAGCCAGTTGGTAGAGGTGTAAAGAGTGCAGGTATGCATAAGCCTATCACAGCCAGTGGCTAGCCTACAGGCCTTATTTAGGGCTATCCTAATTTTGCTGAGGTGTGTGTTGTCAGCTGCTCCATAACTATGATGCCATAGTCTATGAGGGATAGTATAGAAGCTGATACAGCTAAAAGTAAGGCTTCAGGGGGAGGCAGTGCTTGTACCAGTGTAGCAGACCAATACGAACATTGACAGGGGAGCACAGATTTTGGATATGATCATGGTAAGTGAGCCTTGAGTCCAGGATGATACTCAAGTATTTGAATGAGGTGACTTGCTCAAGGGGGTTGTTTTGTGAGTTTAGAATGAGCAGTGATAGCCTATGATTTTTGCTTTGGGCATGGGCAAATGCCATAGAGTTTGTTTTTTTGTAGTTGAGAACTAATCTATGTCGAACAAACCAAGATGCAGCATCTGAGAAAGATTTCTGGAGGGCATTTCAGAGAGTGGTGTGGTCTATGTGGGAGCTATAGAAGACAGCGTCATCTGCATATAGAAATAGCTTCCCGGAACATTCCTTGGGAAGGGAGTTGAGGAAAAGTGAAAATAGTAGAAGGCCCAGGATGGAGCCCTGAGGGACCCCCGAGCCGACTTGTAATTGAGTAGATCATGTATGGGCAATTCTAACTGACTGGGTTCTCTTGGATAGATAACTACTAAACCAGCCAGTGGTCTCAGGGGGCAGGCCTATCTGTGAGAGGAAGTCCAAGAGAAGCGTGTGGTGCACTGTGTCAAATGCCTTGGAGAGGTCTATGAAAACAGCGCCTGCAGTGTGGCCTAGTTCAAGTGATGTGTGGAGAGCATTAGTGAAGTCCAGTAGGGCTGTGGTACTGCTGTGGTTATATCGGAAGCCATGCTGCTCGGGACATAGGCTATATTTGGACAGGTAGTCGGTTAGCTGGGTGGCTACAATTTTCTCCAGGGCTTTGGAAAGGAGGGGCAGGATTGAGATGGGATGGTAGTTCCCCAGCTGGGTGTGGTCTCCACTATTAAGCATGGGTGTGATGAAGGCAGATTTCCACCTAGAGGGAAACTGGTCCAGTGACAATGAATGGTTCAGGATCATGGTGAGTGGAGGGAGAACTTCATTAAAAGTGAGCCTAATTAGCTTGAGATTAAGTGTGTCACTACTAAAGAATGATTTGCTGAGTGCTTTAAGAAGAAAAGGGGTGGCTTCATGCTGTGAGACCATTTTGAAACAGAACATGGGGGTAGTGTGGGTGACAGAGGGCACAGGTGGGGTTGGAGAGAAGAAACTGGGGGAAGGACACTACTGAGGTCAGAGAAGGAAACATTAAGTGTGTTAGCAATCATGGCAGAGTCTGTGGTGATAGACCCATTGGCCCAGAATTGGGATGGGGGTGTAGAAGAAACTTTGCCACTGAGCTCCTTGAGGGAGTCCCAGAACTTGTGTCCAGAGCACCAGGAGGCAGTAAATAAGGCTTAGTAGAATTCTGCTTTGGCCTTGTGGATATCCCAAGTGCATTTATTTTGTGCCTCTTGGTAGTGCTTCCTGTCAGTGGGATTCCCAGTCTCTAGGGCAATGTGCCACAGGTTGTCATGGTCCCGCATTTGGTCTAGAAGGGCTTGCAACATCCAGGGTGTATCTACCTCTTTGATGACCTGTTTGCATAGTGGCACATAGAGATCACAGGCAGAGTTGAAGATAGTGATAAAGTATTCAAGGGCAGAGTCAATGCACCAAGTGGTAGAGATAGGGGACCAGTCACTAGTTACAAGACATTGTTTAAGGGACTGGAGCTTGCCTGGTTTAAGGAAGCATTAGAGTATCATTTTGGGAGTTTTTTTTTGCAAAACAAGACCAGTGGCAAAGCACCAGGGAGTGGTCACTCAGGGCATTTGTTACCACCTGGACTTGAGTGACTTTGTGGGGTACATTTGTTAACACCAAATTAAGTAGGGTGGTGGTGCCAGTCCTTGGGTTGACTCTAGTGGCAGTGGACACTGGTTGGGATAGGTTCTGTGAGGTGGTTGCCTCCCTGAGAGGTGCCGATGTGTCTGCTAGCCAGTTTATGTTAAAGTCCCCATGGGCAATAATTTTGGCCTTGTCAGGGAATGTCTGGAGGTGGTCTAGGACAGAGTAGAAAGCACTCTTCTGATGTCGGGGAAGAATATATATGGAAGAGTGGAACAGAGATGCCCTGTTCGGTGCAAGTGTGATTTTCACTGAGAGTGCCTGGGCCCCATGTTCAAGGGCTGGCGAGGGGAGGGTGAGGCATTGCAGTGAGTCCAGGATGTACAGTGCACATTCGACACCTCTTTTAGAGGTTCTATCGGCCAGGAAAGTGAGAAACCTGGAAGTGAGACTGCAGAGTCTGGGGTTCAGCTGTCTAGCCAGGTTTCTACTACAGAGATAACATCAGGGTGATCCTGAGCAACCCAACCCTGGAAAGAGTCAAATTTGTGGAGAAGGCTACATATATTGAGTGAGGCTACTATGAGACCCTTACAGGTATCTGCCTTGGGTGGAGGGGGCTAAGCAGGCCCTGGGTTAGGGTGGACATCTCCTAACAGTAGGAGAAATAGGAGGAGGATGGGAATAGCTGCCAATCATAGTTGTTTTTGTGCAAGTTTAGGGGTCAGCAGGGAGGGAGGGCAGCATGTGGTGGTGGGGATGGGTAGCTGCCAAAGGAAGGGATCAGCAAGGCAGAGTAGTGTCCAGTGCTGAACTGTGGTAAAGCCAGCAGGGAGGGCTGAGGGTGGGGGAAGCGAGGCTGTCTAGCTGAGTGGGTGAGGTACTGCCATAGTGGAGGAGGGGGAGGTTATTAAGATAAGCTTGTTGAATGGCTGTTCCAGTTCATTATGCCAAAGCATGTGTGGTATGTGACCTAGCAGGATTAAGGAGGTAAAAAGTCAAAGCATAAGCCAGGGGACAGGAGGCACCAGTGAGAGAAATCATGATGAACACTGTTTTTTATTTTTTTGGGGGGGGGCACCCATGATTGATTGATTAAATGAGATCAGATGAATATTGTGTTAGGAATACCATTATAGGTTACTTCTTCTGATTTTAGCAAGGTGTCATGGGCATTGTCCCACTTAGCTCATAATTAACTTATGATGTATATGAAACACATGCTTTGAACTGAAACTTGCCCCATTTTCCCCTTCTTGTGCTTGTTCCTTTCCCACCTACACCATCTATCAGTATTTAATTTGTCTCCCTACCTCAGACTGATTGTTTCTTGCTTTTCCTCTACTCTCTTGCAATATCTGGATTTAACACATTTTAACCCCTGTGCCACTTTACTTGTCCCTTTTTAATTAAACCTCCCTTTTTTTACCCATCCTGTATAGTTGCACCCTACCCTTGATAAGTGACCCCGATATTCCCACCTGTAGCTGCTTCCTGCTTGTTTTTCCTCTGTAGAGATGCTTCCTGCCCCATCTTCTGTAGCTCCTTAAACAGGTAACAGCCAGTTAAAATGTAGTCTACCTTACCCTGTCAATCTGGCCGAGCCCCCATGTGCCTGCAGTCATCTGCTGACACTTAAGATGCCAGTAGCTTCCTGTTTCACGTCTACTCTGTTCCTGTCATGCTTTGGGAAATGTCTGTGATGGGGCAGGCTGGGAGTGCAGCAATATAAATGTGCTATTTCTTGGAATGGACCACATGACTACCCTACTCCAGCCTCAGCAAAATGAACCCAATTGAACGTTTTGCCTCAAGGGGCCTTCAGCACAAGAAGTTCCAAAAATGTGATTTATAGCTTTAGTTCTTGAGTTTGAAGTTTCACCCCTTCAGGTAGTACTGCTAGTTGTACTAGCAACTGGTGCCATTCTTTGTTCCTCTGCTTTTATTCCTGCTCAGCTCCAGTTACATGATGGGGCATGAGCATGATGGGATATGCTGGGATGGGGAGTGGTTTTAAACTTCTCTGGCAGCTTCCTGGTGCAATCCAATTGGATGACTGGTCACATGTGTAACCCCTGGACCCCTGCCTTTTTCAAAATGACAGATGGAATGCTGTTGAAGCTGACAGCAGTAGCAGATGGGGACTGGGTTCAGGGAGGACTAGGCTACTCGGCACAGGGAGACCCAAGTAAATCTGAACACAGGAAGCAATAATATGTCCAATACCAGGAATTGGATTCTAAAGTGTGGCTTTTATTCACATCCAAACTGAACAAAGTATAGATGGACCCCACAGGGCTACATTCCTGGTAATGCAGACAAGAGATAGCAGAACACTTCTTCAACACTTCAGCCCTCAGGCTCTGAACCTACCAGGCACACAGCCCAGACTTGCACGCTGCTTTGGGTACACAGCCCGACTTGTACACTATTTGGGTTTTTCTCTGGCCTGGCTCCCCTGCCGGCCACTCAATCCTGGTCCATATGGCAGTGGACCACATTTTCTGTTGGTGACTCCCCAAGCCACCTTAGAACCTTCGTCTCCTTAAGGGAAATTTACTTTCAGTCCCACATCTGGATACTTCCCTCAGCACTGGCCAAGTGCCTAAGGCAAAGTAAAAAGGCCACAGAGCAAATCCGTAGAGGTGAACCTGGTTACTAAAGATGAGGGGTCTCCCACCTCCAGCTTCCACAATCCATACCCGGCCATTTCTCTGGACATTAAAGAGCTCTTTTTTAAAGCTTGGCAATGTAGAGTAAAGGGTAACTGTATAGCACATTTCCTTTACATGTCTTGACTTTCCCCTTGTGCTGGACTTGAACATACTTTTACTTTGGCTTAGCCTATTTCTCTAGGCCTCCCACTTATTCAGCAGTCCAATCCCCATTTTACCAACAGTTCAGGTGAAACATAAAGCCTTTGACAAGAGCAGGTGCCTCACAGATGAATCTTGACTGCTTCTGGCACCACAACACATTAGAAAAAATAAGGCAGCTTCTTCTCTAGCATGAACCAGAGGGTTGCCCCTGGAATAACAGGCAAATCTTCCACCCCATCCCCTCAGGAGTGGGGCACAGACACTAGTATCAGCAGTCTCCACCACTTCAAGAACATCTTACTCTGTTCCTCTTTAGGTGGAAACACACACCTTTCCCTAAAAGTAGCTCTATATCAGAGATTAGGCTCCAAGAGCCTGTGCACAGACTGCTATGATGCTCTCTTCAAGACTGCTCACACTCAACTGCTGCTCACTGTTCAAAAACTCCTAACATTCTAACCTAACTCCCATCTGCAGATTCCAATGTGGCTCATGCAGCTGCGATAGTTCTATGGTGATGTCATCCCACAGTCTCAGCTGAGACTGAGAACAGAGAGAGGCAGTGTGAACCATTTGACTGGAGTTTCACAAGCTGCCTTCCTGCCTTCCACTAGGTCTTACTGGGATTCTAGTAACCCCAGGTAACAGGGTTACACATGATTTTGCAATCTCCCCACTGTCCTCCCCCTGCCATCTAATTCCCATGCTCCCTGTTCCTGTATGGAAAAAATAAGCAAGCTACAATAAAAACAATCTTTAGAATAAAATTAGTAAAAAATCCTTCCAAACCTTTGAGAAACATAAGGAGCAAGGGGTGATGGAGATGCATTCCAAACCACGGGGCTTTACATGAGTAAAGGATGCTTTTTAAGGGACTTCAGTTTACTCTGTACCTGTCTACTACCAGTAAAATGCGCAAATTTGTTTTTTACTCGGGAGAAATGCAAGTATGTATTTTGTTCTTTATGGCTACTGCTTGCATTCTTAAAAAAGTTAACTTGTAAGGGAGGTACAGTAGTTGTATTTTGCTCTATACCTTCCTCCAGTTTGCATTTTAAATGAGTGAACTGGTTGGTTTTTTTTTTTTACAAAAGGAGAAGATGTGGCATTTGTATTTTACTCTGCATCATGCTACTACCTGCATTTTGAAACAGGAATTTTGTTTTATTTTACTCTGGAGGTACCTGTAGCTGCAGTTGTATTTTATTAATTCTGGTTCTAGTACTTGTCTGCATTATAAAAATGTGATTTGGGTTTATACTGGGGTAGTTGCAGAGTCTGGCTCTGGCTACTGCCTGCATTTTGCAAACTGTGGTGTTGCAATTTCCTTATGAGAATGATTTCTAATGTACTGTAGTTCTGTTTGATTTCCATAATAATCTTTTATTCTGTTTGGTTACTGTGTTTTTTATATCATACCTCTCCAGTAATGTATGTTTACTCATTAACAGGACAGCAGACAGCATAGCTTCACAAAGGGAAACTCTTGCCAGACAAACCTAATTAATTTTTATGACTGGGTGACTCAGGTGATTGACCAGGGGGCTAGTGAATCTGGCTATCTGGACTTCAGTAAAGTCTCTGACACCATCCCCATAGGAGGCTGGTGAGCAAAATGGAAAGTCTGGGACTGGGTAGGAAAATAACAAACTGGGTGGAGGCCTGACTGTCAGAAATAACACAGAGGGTGGTGTTAAATGGGATGCACTCCAGGATGGCATGGGTGAAGAATGGAGTGCCACAGCGGTCAGTTTTGGCTCTACTTTTCTTCAACATCTGCATCAGTGATATTGCTGAGGGTTTGAGGGGGAAGATGTGCCTATTTGCTGATGATACAAAAATATGCTATAGGGTGGACACCGTGGGGTGGAGGACATGAGGGAGGACTTAAAGATGCTTTAAAAGTGGTTTGGGATGTGGCAGCCAAAAATTAATGCCAAGAAATGTGCTGATATGCACTTGGAGAGTAAGAACAGAAGAGCAGGGTAACAGGAGAGGGATCTGGGGAGCATAGTCTTCTCAAACCTTAAGGTAGGAATCCAATGTAGCAGAGTGGTAGGAAAGGCCAATGGAATGTTGGCATGCATGGCAGGGGCACTACTAGCAGAAGGAGGAGGTAATAATACCCCTTTACAAAGCCATGGTGAGGCCTTACCTGGAGTACGTGGTTCAGTTCTGGAGGCCACATCTCCACAAGGATTAGATGTGTTGGAGAGGGTTCAGAGAAAAGCAACTAAGATGGTGCAGGGTATGCTGGGAAAGTCATACAAACAGAGGTGTAAGGAGCTGGATCTGTACACACCAGAGGCAAGGAGGGAAAGGGGAGACATAATTGAAATTTTAAATATGTAAAAGGGCTCAATAAAGTGTGAGAACAGGGTTTACTTAAGAGGAAGAAGGGGTGAAAACTAGAGGGCACAGCCTCAGACTACAAGGAAAAAAGATACAGGGGCATCATGAGAGGGTCTTTCTAGAGCCCTGGAATAGTCTACCAGATGGAGTGGTGGAGGCTATATTAGTAGAAGAATTCAAAAGGGTATGGGACAAGCATATGGGGCTGAGTATTGGGGAGGGCAGGGGCTGGCAGTGAAGGGGAGATGTAGAGGAAAAAGGGCAGACTTGATGGGCCAGTGTGCTCCTTTTCTGCTGACAAGCTTCTATGAACATACCACATGTAATCAAGTTCTGATAAATGAGGAGCAAGAATTAGTCATACCCATTGTATTAATATTATCAATAAAAATGAACTATTGAAATGCTATGGAAAATGTAATTTCATCCAATATGTTAATTTGAACGTTTGGAACACTCCATTCCTAAGAGTAAATCTCAGCAAAGTGTATGTTGCTCTCAGAAAGGTTAAGAAAAAACATCTGCGACATGTGTTTCCTCCTTGTAAGAAAATACTAATAGAATATCTATTTTTAGTCAGTAGGAGCATTGAGCACAATCACAGTTGGAGTCAGCAGTCATCACTTGGAAAAAGTCAACTGTGTCGCACAATGGAGAAGCTGCATCAGTATGCTCAGTGTGGAAAGTTTCATGCCCATCATCTAACTTCTGTACAACAACAGATTCCTGAAGGAGAGGGGTGTTCTAAATGTACTGAACATCAAATAAGTTTTGGCAAACTAAATGCTGTCAAATGCACTAACAAGAATTTTACAGAGCAGCATAAAATTGTAACACAGCAAATTCAAAGGGCAAAAGAAACCCTATAAAAGAACTAAATCTGACATGAATTTGAGGGCAGGATAGCCTTATAACACATCAACAAATTCAAATAGGGGAGAAACAGAGAATGAAGAAATAATGATCACAAGGGATCACCCAATACCAACAGCCAAGAAAGTGGAAGCAAGAAAACCCAATATTGTAATACAAGAAAAGAGAACAAAGGTAGCATTGCCAATTGAAATAGCTGCCCCTAGTGATTACATTGTGCTGCATACAGAGAGACACAAAATTATGAAATACCAAGATATGCAGTCAGAAACCAAACTGATGTGGAATAAGGACACACAAATTGTTCCAGTAGTGCTTGGAGTAATGGGACTAATCAAAAAGAACTTTCAGGCACATTTAAATATGCTACCAATACTTTTGACACCTTATGAACTTCAAAAGGAAGCCATTTTGGGGACGTTGCATATGCTGAGAAGAGCGCTGTCAGCAAACATCAAATATTAATACAGTACTAATTTCTTGAGTTTTGAATATGCCCTGGCTAAAGAATGGGGTCCATTCTTGCCATGGTATTAGAAGTCCCTAAACGTTTGGAGACACTAACCCTGGGAGAAATAGTTTAGAAATGCTGAATGTAACAAGAGTTTGACATCACAGAACAGCCTCCTGAAACACCAATGGGTTTACACACAGAAGAGACCATGTAAATGTGCTAAATGTAACATGAGTTTTACATAGCAGAGTAGTGTGAAAATATATATGTGGGTTCACATGGGGGACAGACCATATAAATGTGCTGAATGTAACAAGATGTTTGTTTTTGCTGAGAAAGGTAGGCTAGTAAAATATTAGTGGACTTACATGGGGGAAACCATATAAATTTGCTGAACATAACAAGATGTTTGCCCAGAAGAGTAGTCTAATAAAGCAACAGTGGGTTTACATACAGGAGAAAAACTTCAGCAATGAGAAATAGTTGCCACAGACAAACTGAACAATGTGATAGATGCCAACCTTAGATATCTAATAGGACAAACACAAAAATTAAAAAAATAAATGTATGTGACATTAGATTTGACAGACTACAGAAAGAAGCAGGTAAATAAGTACCAAAAGAGAAGGAAGAGATACCAGAGGTTTTTAACGCTGAAAAAGCAAATGCATGGGACTGAGCAAAGAAAAGGGATCTGATATGGTGTAGCATGTATGCAGAAAAGAAAGCAGCTCTTACCAGCATGGCAACAAAAACTTCAGATTTATTCAAACATATACATAGACAGAGACATCCAGATACGGTAAATATTACAAAGAAAAGGATAACCACACACAAGTGGAATATAATGAAAAGTATACCGTTTAATAATCTAGAAAGGCAGCAAATTGAAACAAAAGTCCTTGATCAGTTAAGGAAAGAAGGATTTGAGGTAGGGACTCCGCCTCCACCACTATCATCTGGTACGACTCTACAGCAGATAAATGCTCAGCAAATGCAGTCACATGAAACAGAACAAGACACATTCATTGAAGATAATCAACAAAGTGAATTCCAAGTGTTTTGTTTCAATAAAACATCTGAAGTTCTAGTTCAACTTATACAGAGAGTGGAAGAGCAGGAAATTCCAACTATAGGAACAACCCTCCGTCTAGAGGAAGAAAACATGAGAGAAGACCTTCTGGACTTAATTGAAATGGACAATTATATCAAAACACATCAAAGGGAAAGATTGTAAAAATGATATATGACAGACGTAGTTAGGAAACAAATAAACAAGGTTACTGGAACCATTAAGAAGGATTCATATTATATCACTGAGATAAACAGAATACACTATTGTGCAGCCAGACTAATAACAAATAAAGCAGTGCCACAAAAGCAAGGAATTAAGAACAAAAAGAGGGGAATGCAGCACACTACCATGGAAAAAGCAAATAGGATAATTACGGAGCTAAGATATGAAGTATCACTGCTGGAGGGGTTTAGCAATGGTAATGGATCAACAAAAGTCATCAGGAAAGTGGATGAAATCAAAGAAAAACACTGTATTAAAACAGATCAGGACCTACATATTACCATCTCGAATAATAAACTCAAGATCTCTGCTCAAGCTGAAAACCTTAGGAAATATATAGAAAGGAACAAAGAGATAACACAAAATAGATGCTTTAGAGAAGACCAAAAGAAATGTTATTAGGAGCTGGGAAAGAAAACAACCAAAGTAACAACATTACCAGAAAAGAAACAAATTGAGGAATTCTGGAGAAGAAGCATCTATGAAGTCCCAGTTCAACATAATAGGATTGCAAAGTGGATACATGAACTAAAAGACAATGTGAGAAATTGCACTACCAGGGCTACTGAGTGGCCTGATATAACAACTAAGGAGCTAGAACTGAACATATGAAAAAAGGCCCCACAACTGGAAAACCCCAGGTCCAGATGCAGTACCCAACTCCTGGCTAAAAGTATTAACATCCTGACATCATGATTTATCCACCTGTAAAAGTTATTTATACACACATTCCAAGTTGGCACCCATCTGGCTAGCAGCAGGGAATACCACACTTCTTATTAAATCAGAGCCTGTCAGTCTCCCCAATAACCTGTTTGCCAACAACATATAAACTGTACACTGGAATCGATGCAGACAGAGTCTACAATCATCTAGACTGCAATAATCTCATGGCAACAGAACAAAAAGACACTAAAATAAAATCATATGGTACAAAGGACCACCTCCTGCTGAACATAGCCATAATGGAGATCTGCAAAAAATGCAGAAACCTTAGTGTAGCATGGATTGATTACAAAAAAGCATTTGTCAATATCCCACACTCCTAGCTCACTGAGCGTTTATAGATCTACGGAATACATCCCACACGATAAACCTCATCACAACCACTATGATAAAGTGGCAGACCACCCTGCAATTAAACCACGAGAAAGGTCAAATCATTGTCCAAAGTATAAGCATCCAATGAGAGATATTTCAAGATGACTTCTTGTCACCACTTCTGTTTTGTCTTGTCCTCAATCTCTTAAGTAGCCTAGTCAACAACCTAGGCTTGAACTATAACTACAACTTGAACCCCAGAAACAAAAACAATCAGCAGCTAACATCTCATCTCCTCTTTGTAGATAATCTAAAGCTTTACAGTTCATATGACAAACACCTGAAAGCACAACTGCAAATAATTAAGACCATCTCTGATGATATACAGATGACATTTGGCCTAGACAAATGTGCCAAAGTAACATTTATATCAGAAAATTTAACTCATAAAGAAAAAAATTACCTGTTGGAGGGCTGCTACATAACAGAACTCAAGCAAGAAGGAATGTATAAATACCTGGGAATAGAGGAGGAGCAACAACACAACATGTACAAATGAGAGCAAAAATGAGCAAGGAATATTTTAGAAAGTTGAAGCTCACACTGAAAACTGCTTTGACAACATGAAATAAAGTGCAAGCTACAAACTTATAAAACCTACAAAAGCTATAAAATAATTGACACAGCCCTACGCAAAAGATTAATAAACAAATTATCCAGCCTAGGAGTGGGTCCCAAGGTGGTAGCCAGGTTAAAACATTGGCTGGAGAACAGGACACCAAATATAATAGTAAACGGAGTCCAATTTGAAGAAAGGGGGTTACTAGTGGAGTACCACAGGGTTCAGTACTGGGTCTGGTCCTTTTTAATGGCTTTACAAGTGACATTGCAGAGGGACTGGAAAGAAAAGCATGCCTCTTTGCAGATGACACAAAGATCTGCAATAGGGTTGCTGTATAAGGTGGGTGGAAATTATGAGAAGGAGCTTGGCAAGGTCAGAAGTATGGCAGCTTGGATTCAATGCAAAGAAGTGCAAAGTAATGCATATGGGAAACAAAAACCTAGGGAAAGAGTACACAATGGAGGGTAGGTGGCAACAACAAAAATGGAAAGGGACCTGGGGTAATCATATCAGATGACCTTAAGGTTAGCAAGCAATGTGAGAAGGCAGTAGGGAGGGCTGGGGGAGGGATACTGGTATGTATAAGAAGTAGCATCACCAGTGAAAAATGGGAAGTTGTTATACCTCTGTACAGACAGATGGTGAGACCCCAGCTGGGGTACTGTGTCCAGTTCTGGAGACCCCATCTTTGCAAGGACACAGACAGGATGAAGACAGTCCAGAGAAGAGCAACTGAAATGGTACAGGGTCTGCAACAGAAGCCATATGAGGAGAGATTAATTGAGCATAATATGTATACCCTTGAAGAAAGGAGGGAGAGGGTGGACATGACAGAAACTTTCAAGTACCTCAGTGGAATCAACAAAGTCCAAGAGGGTAGCATCTTTCAGAAAAAGATATGTGCAAGAACAAGGGGACACAATTTGAAGATAGAGGGGGATAGCTCAGGGGTAATGTAAGAAAGTATTTTTTTCACAGAGAGGGTGGTAGACACATGTAACCATCTTCATGAAAAAGTTGTGTGGTCCAAAACTGTGGGAGAATTCAAGAATGCATGGGACAGACATAAAGCAATTTTTGTGGGGGATAGTAAGAAATAGGCTGTTGGTTAACTAGGAGCTGCAGCTTATCCAGTAGGTAGAGAAATGGGCAGACTAGGTGGGCCAAGAGATCCTTATCTGCCATCAAATTTTATGTTTCTATGTAAACCAACTTGCCCTTCCAGTGATATCATACGGATTTGGTGTGATAGACTGGCCACAGAAAGTATTGAACCAACTAGATATAAAAACAAGAAAACTGCTTCATGCTCACCAGCTAATATATAAAAACCAGTGCATGCCAAGATTCTACATCCCAAGGTTGGAGGGATACATTGGCCTCCTTAAAGGATACCTAAATAACATTCTGACAACAAACTATTCAAAGATCTGACTCTGTAGGTGACTAAAGGAGGCTGATGTGTTCATTAATGATAAAACTACATTTACATAATTTACCTAAATGTGGTTCCAGAGCATTTGAAAATTGTAAAATCAACCTTCCAATTTCAAAAAAATGACTTACCTGCTTCCTACAATGGCAACCAAATGTGTCATGTGATGACATCATTGGAGCCAAAGATAAGAGATATATGGCTCTCTATAGTGCGAACTAGTTCTTTTTTCCCTTTGTACAGAATTATTTCACCCTAATGGTCAAAACCATGTGCATTATTTTGTATAATGCATATGTTAGGCTATGGTTCTGTTCATTTTATTTACTTTAACATGCTGAACATTAGTTTTAATCCAACTGACTTTCTCTGTGGCAAACCGCAGTGCAGTACAAATCTTGAATAACCTGGTGGTCTAGTGGTTATGGTGTATCCAGGATGCTGCAGTTGGGGTGCTGGGGTGGTGTGCATGCTTAATATGTACTTGTTAACATTTTTATTAAACCTTTATGTTTTCTGCTATTATTCTTTTCTAGTATGTTTTTGACAGAACCTGCAAATGTAATCCATAGTTTGAATGTAAACATTTGTACAATCAATAATTCAGACTTCTTCAACAAAGTGAAATGCAGCAGCAGCAGCAAAGTACATTACTATGATGGGGGGAGGGGGGAATGCAGCCACACCCTTCTCCACCCCCTAGAGCCACCACTTTTTTGTATATGAGTTCTTGTGCAGTTCAATGTTAAGAGTTCATACTTTCTCAAAACTCAGATATATTATTGTCTTGTCTTCTTTTTCCATGGGAAATAATAATAATAAGAAGAAGAATCAGCATTTATATTGTGGTTTTTATACACATTGTATCCCAAAGAGCTTTACAAGCAATACTAGACTGGTAGTGAAATGACTGAATGTGTAGTGGCAGCCATTTCATACATTAATATTCACACACAGCTTTGGACAATTGCATGAACTGGTTTTATGGGAAGGGAAATATTGGTAAGGACACGGGGTCCAGTAGTGATCAAGGTGCTTGCAGTCCCACATCTTATTTATCACAGTAATCTGCTCATGTTACTCTCCTTCTGTCTTCCCCCTTTCCTGAATATAGCAGCACCTTGCAAGAGTGGCCTTCTCAATCCCCTCTGGTATTTATTCTTCAGTATTCCTTCTCACACTGAAAACTGGTGAGCTCATCACCCTTCTGCATCATGAATGCAAGTAGCACAGTCCTCATTTTATTTTGACATATCAAATATAAACATATATTTCCAGTACAACAAGCTCATAGGAGCAGGGAACAAGGTGAATGATGAGCGTTTCTATCCTTAAAAGATCTAGGCTACCTGTGATTAGGCACTATTAAATGATGGGTCTGCACATCATTATGCACGTCATTTAATAGTGCCTCATCATAGGTGGATTAGATCTTATATGGGTAGGAAAGCCTGTTTTTCCACTTTTGCCATGCTGTTATCAGCCTGGCTTACCAGAAGATCATGTTTATTATTAATATGTAAATGTAACATGGGAGACTGTACTAAACACATTCATGCTGCGGAAATGTAGTGAACTCACCAGTTTTAGGTGTGGGGAGCAGGTGAGAAGAATGAATGCCAGAGAGGGACTGAAGATGGCATTCCAGCAGGGTACAGCTATATTCAGGTTAGTTGAAGACATGAAGGCGGACGTTGAGCAGATCACTGTGAGATCTGAAATGTGGGGCTGTCAGCATCGTGATCACTACCTGACTGTGGATGAGAGTAGCCAGCGATGACAAATACTCAGAGTGGCAGGGCTGCACCTAAACTGTTACTTGAATTCAATGTAGGGAGATTACCCTCAGGTGGAGTGGGGGCATTGACGTTTGTTAGACAGTATTGAGGGAGTTGTGTATAGATCATTCAAGATTTGGAACGGTGGTAGCCAGCCAACTGACATTGTGGAGTAGAGCACAGAAAAGTACTGGAGAAGAATTGGTGGTAAATGTCCTGCAGGGTTCTGCAGATCACAGGTAAAGGCATAGACTGACACTGGAAGTCAGGTGGATTCGCTCAAGGTATTAGTATGCCTCTCCTGCTAATAGTATTGTTATCCATTGTAAGTGCAGCCTTTATGAGGACATGAACAGCAGTTTTTCTGGTGGGTCATGATGCTTATTGCTTGGTCCTCCAGGAAGACCTAGTTGTTGGTTAATGAAGTGGGAAAAAAAAAAACACAACAAGGAGCTGTACATACTACCTTCACTGTGCAGAAGGGTGGTGATCCACTCAATGTTTACTGTGGGAGCAGAAGTCAAACACTGAGAATGTGGACTAGAGAGTGATTTGGGAGGCATTTTTTAACAGTGCCAGCTGATGATGCGTATCAGTATAGGTGTGCACAACTCTTTGAGGTACAAGATTACATTCTGAGGTGTGATAATTCTCTTCATGAGACCACAAGCTCATATGTGGCCTCAGGCAATACTAAGGACAGGGTATGGATGGTGGGGTGTTCAACAGAAGGCATGTTAGGTGCAGGGGGTTCACATGGAAAAAGAAAGCCTCATTTGTAGATTAACAAAAGAGCATGAGCTTTGGAACTGAACAAGACCGGTACTTTGTTGTGTGACATTGAGCAAGTCACTAAACTTCCTTGTGCTCCTCGGCTACACCTCTAAACAAGCTTTCAGCTTAGTGGGTCTCTCCTGGTTAACAAAACAAAAAAAAAATTCAGTGCATCATATAGCCACCAGATCATCAGTGTTGTACTGTAATGCAGTTTGTCAGAGAAAAAGTCAACTGGATTGCAAAAGATTTTCTGCAAATTAAACAAAATGAACAAAATCATAGCCTAATGTGTACAGATCAAAATAATCTATGAGTTAATACATGGTGTTGATCATTCTGGTACAACAATTCAAAATAAAGAGGCAAAGCAGAACTAGTTAGCACTATAGAAATATATGTGGATCTCTGTCTCTGGCTCTGATGATGTCATCATAACTCATCACTTAACACGCTTGGCAGACATCTTAGGGAGAAACCAAGGCTTTTTTGAATGTGAAAGGCTGATGTTTACATTTTTCAAAAGCTATACTAACATACTAAAATGCCAGCAGAATAGGCCTAATGGTCTTTCGTGTCTGCTCGTTTGGTCAGCCCCCACCCTGGGTACTGACCTTGCTGTCCCCCTCGCCTTCTCTGGCTTCTCCTTCCCAGTTCCGGATATTCTTGCTGCATAGGATTTTGCTTCCTGAACCCTTCCCTGTACCTGTCCCACCCCTCTTGAACCCCTCCACTGTCTCTGCCTCACCAGCCCCTAGGTAGTGCATTCCATGGCTCTACCACCCTCTCAGTGGTAGCACCTCCTCCTTTCTCCCTGAATCTTCCCCCTCCAGCTTCCACCCATGCCCTCTAGTGGCCCCTTCCTCCTTCCTTCAAGCACCCTCACTGTTCCTCCCCTATTTACCCTCTTCATGTACCTGAAGACCTCTATCATGTCCCCGGTCCCTTCTCTCTTCCAAAGTGTACATATTTAGCTCTTCGGCCTCTCCTCTAGGTCCTGTCCCCAAGCCCCAAATCATTTTGGTTGCCCTCCTCTGGACCCTCTCCAGGAGGTTAATGTCCCTCTTTAAGTGTGGCCTCCAAAACTGCACGCAGTACTCCAGGTGCGGCCTCACCAAGCAGTTATACAGAGGGAGTATCACTTCCCTCCTTCTGGAGGTGATCCCCCTAGCGATGCATCCCAGCATCCTGTTGGCCTTGGCTGCTGCCCTCCTACAAGTCTCAGAGTTGTTCATCTTGACATCCACTACCACCCCCAGGTCCCTCTCAGCCATTGAGACTTGTAGTATTCCCCAGGGTGTACACTTGGCCTGGGTTTCTGGCCCCCAGGTGGAGTACCTTGCATTTCCCTGCATTAAACCTCAGCTTCCACTTTCTAGACCATCTTTCCAGAGCCTCCAGGTCCCCCTGCAGGGCCACCCTCCCCTCCTCCCCATCCACCACCGCCCCCAGTTTCGAGTCATCTGCAAAGAGACTCATCTCCTCCTGATTCCTGTCCTTATGTCGAATCGTGGGCGTTGAACAGAAGGGCCCAAGGACTGATCCATGTGGGACCCGCTAGACCGCTTCTTGGGGAAGAGATTATCCCACCAACTACGACCCTCTGGGTCTGGTCCTGGAGCCAATTGCCTATCCATCGGATCATCTGGTTTCCCACCCCCATTTCTCCTAGTTTATCCAACAGGCCCACGTGAGGAACAGTGTCAAATGCCTTGCTGAAGTCTAGAAAGAGGACATCCACTGGTCTACCCAGGTCCAAGGCACTTGTCACCCAGTCATAGAACTCCACCAGGTTTGTCTGACATGATTTCCCCGGGATGAATCCATGCTGTCTATCGTCCAGGCACCCTGACTTATCCAGGGCCCCCAGCCTCTCCTTGACAATGCCCTCCATCACCTTGCCCACCACTGATGTCAGGCTGACAGGCCTGTAGTTCCCTGCCACCTCCCTTGATCCCCCTTGTGGATAGGCACTACATGCGCCACCTTCCAGTCTTGGGGCACCCACCCTGTCCTCAGAGAGATGGTGAAAAGCTCTGCCAGGGGTTTCGCCAGGACATCTGCAAGTTCCTTCAGCACTCTAGGATGTAATTTATCCTGCCCCAGTGCTTTCTCTGTCTTAAGGGAGCTGAGGGCTTCCCTCACTCTCTCTGCTGTGATTTCCACTTCCAGTACCTCTTCTCCCTGCTTAGCCCTCCCCCCACCTGCCAGTGATGCCTCCCCCTCTCCCCAGACCTGCCGATTGGTAGGGGCCCCCCTCCTCATTATCTCTGTCTCCTCCCATGTATGATGCAGCATCCCCAATTTCCCTGGTGAAAACCGAGGTGAAGTACTCATTTAGTACCTCAGCCTGCTCCTCTGGGTCTTGTGCCCATCTCTCCCCTGATTTAATCCTGCTAATCTGCACCTTCACCCTTCATCTTTCCCCAATGTATCTAAAGAACCCCTTTTTCCCTCTCCTAATTTCCCTGGCCAGGTTCTGCTCCTTCCTTGCCTTAGCCACCCTCACCACTCTAGTGGTCCTTCTAGCCATCAGCTCATACTCCCCTCGATCCCTTTCACTCCTTGAGCACTTGAATTTCTTATAGGCTGCTTTCTTTCCCCGCACCACCTCCTGGACCTCCCTGGTCCACCAACAGGGTTTTTGGGCCCTACTGCATTTTCGTCTTACTCTTGCACAGGTGCTGATAGCATCCTGCACCCCTCTTCTGATGATTTCCCACCTACTATCAGCGTCCATGTCTGTCCCAATCCCATCCAAATGCTCCTTAAGGATCCTTCCCATTTCCTTAAAATCCACCCCTATGAAACTGCATTTATGTTATTTACATAAATGCAGTTTAGCTATAAATGTAAACAGCAGCCTTTAATTTTACCTCGCTATGAAGCCAGATTTTGGAGTTTGCAGTTTTAAAAACTGCTTGTTTAGAATACCCTTTAAGACTGATTACACATACAGGTCACAATAGGTGGGGCTACATACATACAGTACATAATGATATCCTTAGACCCAAACATAGTGAAGGTCCTGCATCATGAAGAAAATAAGCCTAAAATGACTTCACTTATCAGATTAGGAGAAGCCTTCAGAAGGGTAGCAGAGATGGATGTTAATTCACTAGTAGATAAGGAACACCCAGCAACTGAAAGTGCAAAGCATCAGAAAAAGTAGTATAAGGACAAAGACCAACAGAAAAGAAAAAAGACAACTGGAAAGCCCATAATTATAGTGGAAAATACAGGGAGCTATTGGAACAACCACAGTTCGATCAAGCCCTGACCCATGAGTGATTAAAAAGAGGTGAATTTAGGTTATGAGATGAGAGACTGATAATGGCAGCCCAAGATAGTGGGCTATGCACAAGATGGTTCACAAAATCCATAGAAAAAAACAGAAGAAACAGACAAGTGCAGGTTCAGTAGTACATAGTTAGAAACAGTTGCACATCTCGTGGCTGGCTGTGAAGTTCTCATGGCAGCAGGCATGTATACTAAAAGACACAACAGTGTAGCAAGACTGATCCACTGGAGGATGTGCAGACACTATAACATACAGGTAGCAGAGAGACACTGGAAACATGAACCACAAAAAATCACAGAGAATGAAGAAGTAATGATCACATGGGATCACCCAATACCAACAGCCAAGAAAGTGGAAGGGAGAAAACCAGATATTGTAATACAAGAAAAAAGAACAAAGTTAGCATTGCTGATCGAAATAGCACACCCCTAGTGACTGCAGGGTCCTGCGTACAAAGAAAGACAAAATCCTGAAAAGTTATGCAATCAGAAACCAAACCAATGTGGAATAAGGACACACACATTGTTACAGTAGTGCTTGGAGCAATGGGACTAATCAAAAAGAACTTTCAGGCACATTTAAATATGCTACCAATACTTGCGACATCTTATGAACTTCAAAAGGAAGCCATCTTGGGGACATTGCGTGCGCCGAGAAGAGCGCTCTCAGCAAACATCAAAGACTAATACAGTACTAATTTCTTGAGTTTTGAATATGCCCAGGCTAAAGAATGGGGTCCATTCTTGTCACAGTATCAGAAATCCCTAAATATCTGGGAATACTAACACCAGGATAAACCATACAAATGTGCTGAATGCAACGAGTTTTGCTGACACAATACTCTAAGTGCAGCCTTACCAGTGACCTGTAGAGGGGTAGGATCACCTCTCTTTGCCTGGATGAAAACCCCCTTGCTATGCAGCCCAGCATTTTGTTCACTTCTGGAGCCACTCTCCTGCACTGGGCAGTGTTGTTCATAGTCCCTGTTATCATTACCCCTAGGTCCTTCTCCTCCTCAGTGATCCTAGGCTTAACCCCGCTCCCAACCAGTATTCTCTCCTTGGGCTCTTCACCCCGAAGTGCATAACTTTATACTTCTTTGCATTGAACTCCAGCTGCCACCTCTCTGACCACTCCTCTAGCTTGTGTAGATCCCCCTGCAACTGCTTCCATCCTTCCTCTCCATCCACCACTGCTCTGATTTTGGTGTCGTCAGAGAACAGACTTACCTTGCTCAGCATCCTGTGTGCAGTACTTGAAATGAAGAATCCAAACAATATTGGCTCCAACACACAGAGAGCCCTGTGGCACCTCACTCATCACTGGCCTTAGAGTTGAGAGCTCCCCTCTCACCACCACCTCTTATAGCCTGACACTCAGCCAGCTTGTAATCCAGTTCATCATTTTTGTCTCTACCCCTACACAAGTTAGCTTCCTCCCAAGTTGCCCATGAGGCACTGAATCGAAGGACTTTCTGAAGTCCAAGTAAAGAACATCCACCGCATGACACTTAACCAGCTCACCTGTCACCCAGTCATAATATTGCATGAGGTTGGTTTGACAAGACTTCCCTGAAACAAACCCATGCTGCCTTTAGTATCATTTCCATGAGTTTGCACACTGTGGAGGTGAGACTTACCAGATAATAATTACCCAGTTCATCCCTTGGCCCGCTCTTGTGTAATTGTACTACATATACCATCCTCCAGTCAAGTGGCATACATCCAGACTCCAGTGAGGTACTGTACTGTACAGATCCACCAGTGGCTCCACTAACACCTGTGCCATCTCCCTCAGCACTGTGGTGTGGATACCATCTGGTTCTGGTGCCTTGTCTACCTTCAGTGCCCTCAGTCCCTCTGGGACTCTACTTGCCTCAATTCTTCCATATGTCACTTCCTCTCCTCCTGTCCCCACCCTCCCAGCCCATGCTGTGCAGTGGTCCCCCCTTTTCTTCCATGAGCACTGAGCAAAAGTATTCATTCAGTGCTTCTGCATGCTCCTCCTCCTTTTCTGTCCACTCCCTACCCCTTTTTATCCTCTCTATTGTTTCCTTGCACTTCCTTTTCTCCCTGATGTATCTGAAAAAGTCTTCCCCCCTCCTTTAATTCCATTTACTAATCTCAGCTTTCTCTGGACCTTGGATTCTCTCACTTTTCTGGTCACCTCCCTGGACCATCTTGCATATTCCTCCCTATCCACTTCCTTCCCCATCCTCCTAAACCTCTTGTGCACCACCCATCTTGCTCTCGCCACCTCCACAATCTCGCTGTTCAACCAGCCTGTTTTTCTTGCTCTGCTTCTCTTACTCTGTGCCTTGGGGCAGGCTGCTGTTGCTTCTGTAACCCCACATTTAATAATATCCCATTTCTCCTCTACGTCCATCTCCTGTCTTATGCCCTCCAGTTTCCCTTTCAGTACTTTCTGCATCATCCCAAAGTCCTCCCCCCTGAAGTTTACCACCCGAGTAACTAATTTCTCTAGCTTCCCACACATTGTGATATTAAACCACACCGTTTGGTGATCGCTGTCAGCTAGTGGGTCCTCTACCTTTATCTACTTCACTGCCTCCCCATTAGACAATACCAGATCTAAAGTGTTCTTTAGCCTAGTAGGTACAGTAACCAATTGTGTCAGGAGACCCTCCTAGATCACGTAAAGAAGCACTTGGTCTCTAGCACTGGAGGTGGCTGGAATGCTCCAGTCAACCACCGGCAAGTTGAAATCCCCCATGATGACCACCTTCCCTTTTCTACATACCTTTTTGATTTGCCCTGCTAACTCCCTGTCAAGCTCCTTAGACTGGGACGGTGGCCTGTATACCACCCCAAACCTCAATTTCCTACACCTTGAGTCTAGGAGCTGCAGCCAGATTGCCTCTGTTCTCCTTTCTTCTCCCTCATCACGTGTGTATTTGATCCCGTCTCTCACATAGACTGCCATCCCAGCCCCCTCCCCTCCTTACAGTCCTTCCTGTATAATCTGTATCCTGGGATTGCCAGATCCCAGTCCTGGTGTTCAGTTGCCCACATTTCAGTGACAGCTGCAATATCCCCCCTCTACACTGCTAAGAGAGCCCATAGCTCAGTGGATTTATTTCCTAGGCTTTTTGCATTCAATGAGACCACCCTCCGTAATGCCCCCTTCCCTTCAGTAGCCTCCATCTCCTCCCTTCTACTCCCTCCTTTTTTGGTCTCCCCGAGTCCTTGCCTGCTAGCCTGGAGGTTGGCTGTGACTCCACTCTTTCAGAACCCTGCCTGCCTGTTGTCTACTTGCCACCCTCCTATCTAGTTTAAATCCACCCTTATCACAATATAGCTCCCCAGTCTTTGCTTTAATACCTCCTTCCCCTTCCCACTCAGGTGCAGCCTATCTCTTCCAAACATTGTTATTATCCTAGGTACTGCCCCAGCCACCCACAACCCCATACCCCTTAGTTCAACACCATTCTACCAACCATGTGTCCAACTCTCTAAACCTCTCCTGTCTCACTGTGCTTGCACAAGGTACTGAGAGCATTTCAGAAAAGGCTGCAGACTCCCCAGTCTCCTTGTACAACCCTCCCACTTCCTCAGTCCTCTCCCTTGTTACTTCCACCATTTCCTCTGCTAAGTCATTTGTCCCCATATGTACCACAATGTGTGGTTTACTCCTACCCCTCTTTACACACCTTGGGATTGCCTGTCCTGCCATGTCTGCCTTTAATCCTGGCATGGGCTCCACCCATAGCTGACTGTGCCTCTCCACCTTGCTGCCCCATCTGTTCCCCTTGAGTATGGAGTCCCCCAACACCAGTACACCCCCCCTTCTCTTTCCTTGTGCCCATTGCCACCCACCCCACCCAGAGTCTCATTTTTGAGTCACTCAAGACAGTGTTTTTACCCTGTGCCCTCAGTGTCTTCTCCCCTGTCCCTCCCAATTTAGACCTCTCCCCTCCTCCTATTTGACTGCCAACCTCCATCTCCCTCCTCACCTCTCCAAGTATTATCCCTTCACCTGCCACACCATGCTCAGTCTTTCCATTAGTAATGCCCCTTACTCCCTCTTCTTTATGAATGCTATCCCTTATGCAATCACCCCTGTATCATCTTTTCCATGTGTTGCTAGTAAAGTAAGCATGTTCCCTGTCCCCTTTGCCTAACTATGTGCTTTCTCCTCCCTCCTACCTACTGCTGCTCCTTCTCTTTTTCTAGGTCCTACTAGAGTCCACCCTTCATCAGCTGGCTTCCTCTCTAGTTTGCCCCTACCTTGGCCCACTGTTCTTCTCTGTGGTGCCCCCACAATACTCTCAGATGTCATCCCTCCAACCAACATAATCCTCCCCTCATTCCCCACCCTCTCCAGCTCCCTGCTGAACCACTGAACCTCTTCCTTGAGCCTCCTTAGCCTGTGGCATATTGGGCACCCTCCCAGCCTGTACAGTGTATTCATCTGCATTGCTTCCCCACAACCATTGCACACAACAATCCAACAATGGTCCACATTACCTACACAGCCTCTCCACACTAACTATCCCTACAGCAAGTAGAATTAACTAATCCTAGCCCAGCCTCTAGCAGAAATGTTACCTGATATATTCCAGTTGAAGGTCTCCACAATATCCACCTATCACACTAGTCAGCAATTCATTGTGGATGATGTACTCTTATTTGAGGCCTATCTATGATTTTTCTCTGACCCGTGGCTGCATTATTGGATAGAACTGCATGAGATGTACCTGAAGCCTCTTCCTCTAACTGTAGGGCAGGTGTTCCCTATAAATGAGCTGTGCTCTGGGGATAGAGGGGTGGGGAAGGTGGGATTGGCCCACACCCAACTCTCACAAGAGTGTTTCAGCCCTGTGTCTGCCCCTCACTGTACCTCCAAGTACTGCAGCCTGCTCCAGAGGAAGGTCTCACACACACACACACACACACAATCTGTATTAAGCAAATCAGCACTCCTGCCCGAAAGTCCACAGACTGAAAAATAATGTAAAGCTTTTCCATCAACTAAATCCTTTCCCCCAACTGCTCAACAAAAGAAGGGTCAGAACATCTCTGCCAGACCCCAACTGTTTCTGCAGTACTGCTATGTGAGAAGCCCTGGTATCTAAGCCCCAATCAGCTGTAAATTGATCCTGGCTGAGAAGGACAGAAACTTCCAGAAAGCTGCTCACAATACCTCCAGAAAAGATAAATAAATATCCAGCTTCCACTATGGATCCCCCACTCCACACAGCACTTATTAAACAAATCAGCACTCGTGCCCTAAAGTCCACAGACTGAAAAAGAATTTAAAGCTTATCCAGTGACTAAATCCTTTCCCCCAGCTGCATGGCAAAAGAAGGTTCAGACAACCTCTGCCAGACTCCAAATGTTTCTGCTGTTCAGAATGTAGCAAGATGTTT
This sequence comes from Neoceratodus forsteri, assembly GCA_016271365.2. Lineage (NCBI taxonomy): Eukaryota > Metazoa > Chordata > Ceratodontiformes > Ceratodontidae > Neoceratodus > Neoceratodus forsteri. Next base: position 471,165,782 of record CM057457.1, on the reverse strand, counting down.
GCCCAGAAGAGTAACCTAATAAGGCATCAGAGGGGTCACACTGGTCATGACACTATAAATCCCTGAAGATTTGGAGTCCCTAACCCTAGGAGAGATCATACAACTGTGCTGAATGAAACCAGATGGTTTTATTTTAATGGAATAATGATCTGTGACTACACTGTACTGTGTCCAGGGACACAATATCATGAAATACCAAGATAAACAATCAGAAACCAACCTGATAGGGAATAAGGACACACAAATTGTTTTAACTCTGGAGCAAAAAGACTCATTAAAAATACCTTTCAGGCACATCTAAATATGCTTCCAATATTTGTGACACCTTATTAACTGCAAAAGGAAGCCATCTTGGGGACATTCTCTGTGCTAAGAAAAGCGCACTTAGCAGACATCTCAGACTAATACAGTCCTGATTTCTTGATTTTTAAATATGCCTTGGCTTAGGAATGGGGTCCATTCTTGTCACAGTGTTAAAAATCCCTCAACAGTTGGCGGCACTAACCCTCGGAGGAACCATGTAAATGGGCTGAATGTAATAAGAATTTTTCCGAAAACTGCACCTAAGAATACATCAGTGTGTTCACTAAATTGATCTGGAATAAGGACACAATCATTCCAGTAACACTTGGAGCAATGTGGCTAATAATAAACAACTGTCAGGCAATCTAAATATGCTACTAATATCCGCTACACTTCATGGAAAAGGAACCATCCTGGGGATGCTGCTTATGCTGAGAAACGCTGTCTCAACAAACATCAGAAACTAATACGGTACTGATTTAATGATTTTTAATATGCCCTGTCACGAGCCCCTAGCCCCCAAACCTCATGCAGCCCAGCAGAACTTCCTGTTTGCAGAGAGGATTCCCCCTTTTGAAGAACTTATGAGCAGGAGTAAGGGGTGAGGAATACTTACCAGCCTTCCTTTTCCCAGTGGGAGGGTGGATTCTGTAGTTTTGCATTCCCTTGACTCTGCACTACTTTCAGTATTTGAATCCCACCAAAGACACTGGCTACATCTTGCCTAGGTATTTTAATATGATAGCCGAACAGTTTTATCTTGTCAGGCACACAGTGTTTTCAAAAACCTTTCTGTTTAAAATGTTGGCTCACACAGTCAGACCCCAGGCAGAACTGATAAGGAAATCATAAAAGTTTACTTAACATAAAAGCAATACAGAAAATCTACAGTTTGGAAAAACTTTGAAATGCAGACAATATCAAAAGTAAAACTGGATGGTTTATAGAAAACAGTAGATTATGTATTCTAAACTATGAAACATAGACATAGACTTTGACGGCAGATAAGGACCGCAAGGCCCATCTAGTCTGCCCATTTCCCTACCTACAGGATAGGCCGCAGATCCTAGTTAACCAACAGCCTATTTCGTCCTACCCCTCACAAGAATTGCCTTATGTCTATCCCATGCATTCTTGAATTCTCCCACAGTTTTAGACCCCACAACCTCCTCAGGAAGGCTGTTCCATGCATCCACTACCCTTTCTGTGAAATAATACTTCGTCACATTGCCCCTGAACCGCCCTTCCTCTATCTTTAAATTGTGTCCCCTTGTTCTTGCAAGTCTCTTTTTCTGAAAGATGCTACCGTCTTGGACATTGTTGATTCCACTGAGGTACTTAAAAGTTTCTAACATGTCCTCCCTCTCCCTTCTTTCCTCAAGGGTATACATATTAAGCTCCTTTAGCCTCTCCTCATATGGCTTCTCTTGCAGACCCTGCACCATTTTAGTTACCCTCCTCTGGACTACCTCTGTCCTGTCTATGTCCTTGCGGAGATGGGGTCTCCAGAACTGGACACAGTACTCCAAATGGGGTCTCACCAACTGTCTGTACAGAGGGATAACAACTTCCTGATTTCTGCTGATGATACCTCTCCCTATACATCCCAGTATACCCCCAGCCCTCCCTACTGCCTTCTCACATTGCTTGCTAACCTTAAGGCCATCTGATATGATTACCCCCCAGGTCCCTTTCCTCTTTTGTTGTTGTTACTACCGCCCCACCCATTGTGTATTCTTCCCCTGGGTTCTTGTTTCTCAGGTGCATTATTTTGCACTTCTTTACGTTGGAACTTAGCTGCCATACTTCTGACCATTCCTCCAACCTTGCCAAGTCCCTTTTCATCCTTTCCATGCCTCCTTGTGTATCAACCCTGTTGCAGATCTTTGTGTGCATCTGCAAAAGCATACTTTTCCTTCCAGTCCTCTGCAATGTCACTGATGAAGACATTAAAAGGACCTGGACCCAATACTGAACCTCGGTGCACCCCACTAGTAACCCCTTTCTTCAGCGTGGACTCCATTTACAATTACCTTCTGTGTCCTGTTGTCTAGCCAATGTTTTACTAGGCTACACCCCTGGGACCCACTCCCAGGCTGGTTAATTTGACTATTAATCTTTGTGTGGACTGTGTCAAATGCCTTGCTAAAGTCTAGGTAGGCCATGTCCACATCCCTCCTGGTCTACTACTTTGCTCACTCAGTCAAAGAAATCTATTAGATTCTGTCTGACATGACCTTCCTGCTGTAGAACCCATGCTGCATTGGGTCATGTGCTCCACTGGCCTCTAGTGTCAACTATTCTTTCCTTCAGAAGTGACTCCATCACCTTCCTACCACAGAGGCTCTGGGACTGACAGGTCTGTAGCTTCCAGCTTGCTTTTGGTCCCACTTTTGTGAAGGGGAACACATCCGCCTTTCCTCCAGTCCTCAGGTACCACACCATCTCCCATGATTTATTAAAAAGAGTAGCCAGTGGTTTCACTAGTTCCTCCCTTTAATTCTTTTAGAATTCTGGGTGAATTCCATCAGGACCCATTGCTTTGTCCACCTTCAGTTTGAGGAGTTCTTGCAGAACCTATTCTTCTGTGAAGGACTGGGATCGACCCCCCTATCAAAAGTACTTCTGTTAATTGGATTAGGGCACTTCCTCCTCCTCCTCTTTTGAATACTGAGCAGAAATATTTGTTCAGTATTTCTGCTTTTTTCACTGTGCCCCACTGCCCACCCAGTCATTCTATTCAGCCTCACTATCCCTCCCTTTGTCTTTCTACGCTCACTGATGTACCTATAAAAGGTTTTATCCCCTTCTTAACTGAGTTGGCTATCTTTTCCTAAGTTTGGGCCTTTGCTATTCTGACTTCCCTCCCTGCTTCCTTCTTCCTTAACTGGTACAGCTCTCTGTCCTGCTCCTTCTGTGTTTCCCTATACTTCTAGAATGCTATCTTTTTCTTCCTGACTTTCACAGCCACCTCTTTTGAGAACCATAGTGGCTTTTTCTTTTATTTTGATTTGTTTATTTACTTCATACAAAGGCTTGTTGCCTCTGTGATGGCAGTTTTGATAATTCCCCATTGTTGCTTCACACCTCCTTCTAGCCTGTTTGCTAGTGCTTTTCTGAGGCACTCTCCCATCTTGCTGAAGTCAGCTCTCCTAAAGTCCAGTACCCTCACTTTTGTAAGGCTTGACTCTGTAGCTGAATTTAACATGAACCACACTGTTTGATGGTCACTTGTCCCCAGATGGCAACCCACTTCTAGATCTGAGATCTTCTCACTGCCCCCATTTGAGAGTATGAGGTCTAAGACTGCTCCCTCACGAGTTGGTTCCAAAACTAGCTGTCTAATGCCTGCCATCTGTAGGGCATCAAGAATGGCCCTGCTCTTGGATGTGGCTGCAGCAAACGTGCTCCAGTTAACATCTGGCATATTCAGGTCTCCCATCAACAGTATCTCCCCTTTCTCTGCCATTCTAAGAATGCCTTGTATCATATCCTTGTCCATTCCTTCCCCCTGACATGGGGGTCTGTACACAACCCCTGTGTGGATTGTGGTGCCCTTTCCAGTCTCCAAGGTGACCCACAGTGCCTCCTCTCCTCCCTGTTTACTCTTTTGTTCAGTTGCTTTTATCCCTTCCTTTACATAGAGAGCTACTCCTCCCCTCTTCTCCCCTCCCTGTCTCTCCTGTAGGTTATGTACCCTGGTATGTTAACATCCCAGTCATGGTTCTCTGTGTACCATGTTTCTGTGACTGCTACGATATCCAGTAATCCCTCTTCCATTAAGGCCACCAGCTCAGGGAGCTTGTTTCCCAGACTATGGGCATTGGTACTCATTACCCTCCATTTCCTGATGGCCTTACTCCCTTTTGCCCCATCCCTGTCCTTCTTGCCTTTGTCACTTTCTCCATTTACCCCTGTTCTTCTCCCTATCAACACCTCTATGTTGGTGTTTGCCACCGACATCATGATTATTAGGGAGACTAGGATTTTCCTGCTCCTTTCCAGTGCTCCCTCCCTCCCTTGGCTAGTTTAAAGGCTTCACAATGAAGCATTTAAACCTATCACCTTAGGATCCTGGTTCCCTCCTGGACAGATACAGCCCATCATGCCAGTATAGGCTTGCATCACTCCAGGTGGACCCCAGTCCCCAATGAAGCCAAATCCTGAGCTCCACACCAGTTTTCAACACTGATTGGCTCCACAGTGTGGAAAACCCTAGCCTCTCATATGCCATAGATGGGTAGCACCTCGAGGAAGGTTACACGTGCGTGCTGTGACTAAGGCCCTCCCCAATTCCACAAACTCTTCCTGCACTTCTCTAATCCCTTTCTTAGCGGTCATTTGTCCCTAGGTGGACAATGGCATCCAGCTCCCCTCCCTGTGCAACTGCTCTGGCAATCCTGAGGATTAAGCTCCCTGTCCCTCAAGCCATGGCACCAGGCAGGCATCTTACCTCCCTCTCCCCTTGCCTTGTTTTGATGTTATAGTTCAGGCAAGATTTAAATGTTCTTGTGAGGGTAACAGTCATTAGGCAGTAGAGTTGTAGCAAGTTGTGTTCCAGTTCTCTGGATGTCCTTTTAAACGCCTCCAAGTACTTCCTTGGTAAAAAGTCTTGGTTTCTAAAATTCTGATTTAGAAAATTCAGAATGTTGTGTTCTGTATGTGACAAGTCAAACTTTTCACACACTCACATCTGATTTTAGAGCTTTTTCCAGATCTACACATACAGTATACTTCTAGTTTCAAGTATATGTCAACTGGACAGGTGATCTGACTTCCAGCTAAACTGTTTTCCAACTGCCCTGAATTCAAATTATGTGTCTGATAAATACATAATGGTCATTGCTATGGACACACCCATCTTTCTTTTCCTTTGGGGTGGGGCTAAATGGTCCTAACACAATACAGATAGTAGGGTGCAACAGTTTGCCTTTTCCTACAGGTGTCACTGTGGTTTGATGTGAGGTTTTATGACAACCCCAGTTACATCTGGTCCATCCATTTGGCTTGACCCCTGAACCCTCGGTCACTACCAAATCTTTTCCTGTCATGGAAGGCCACAGTGGGATATTTTATGTCTTCCTGCGCTACATACCACTCTCCCTTATCTTGAGACATGTACCAGATCTACCCCAGCCATTCAAACAATTAAGGTTATTTTAGTAAGTTCATGTCTAAAGCCTTTTAAAGGGACGGTGTCTTAATTCTAGAGTACATTACAGCATATGCAGTATGAACCCACATAACTGGATATAAGCAAGGCAAAGCAACTTTTATTTTTCAGGTGCCTAATCCCAGAGACTCTGGGCACTGTAAAATAAAAACAGCAGAATTAAACATTATAAATAAGCAACATTTAATTAAAACTTCATATCATATCATTTCATTGAAAAGATCTGAATTGTTGACAGACTTCAATGCTGATAAAAATATAACCCATACATTATCTACAGAACAGTGTCTGGGAATGCCCAGCTAAACAAGAAAGCCTTGAGGTAGGCCTTGAACACCTCTACTGAAGGGCCCCCCTTACTGATGGAGGAAGCAAATTCCATAGGACGTGGCCGGTGACACTAAAAGGTCTGATGCCAGTAGAACTTAACCTCGTTCTGGGAATTGCCAGGAGGCCCCTAGAGGAGGAGTGGATGGAGTAGACCAAGGCAGCAGGTATAAGAAGGTTGAACAGGTAGCCAGGGCCCAGACCATGTAGGGCCTTAAAGGTAAGTCAGTCCACCTTACAGAGGACCCTTCCCTGAAATGGCAGTCAGGGCAGATCACGCAGCACTGGGGTGACACAACAGTATCTAGACTGTCCTTCAACAACCTGGTGGCTGTGTTCTGCATCCACTGCAGTTAACAGAGGATACTTCCAGAGACTGTGAGGTGCAGCGCACTGCAGTAGTCAAGCCTAGATGTCATGAATACATGTACTAAGGTGGGGAGGTCTGGGTGTGAAATCAGGTGCTTGAGCCTCCTGATATTCCACAGATAGGAAAAGTGTGACCGGACAACAGACAACATCTGAGATTCAAATGTCAGTCCACTGTCGAAAATAACCCAGAGGTTGAGCACCCCAAAGGAGGCCTTCAATGGCACAGAACCCGGGAACAATCCAGTCTCTGCATCAGAGGCCAGTTTATCAAACCTCCTTTTTGACTCCACCACCAGTTCCTCTGTCTTATTTAGTTCAGTCACAACCTTTTGGAAGCCCATTCAGTCATTAATCTTGGTCAAGAAGTTAGTAAGTACATCCACTGCATTGGATGTTCTGAGGCAAAGGATAGATACAGCTGGGTATCATCTGCATAGTAATGAAACTCCAAAACTGTACTTTCTAATGTCCCTCACGGGGCAGCATAAACCCAGCAAACAACATCTGTGACAGGACCGAGCCCTAAGGTACTCCACAAGATAGAAGGCTTAGGGAGGAGGAGAAATTCCTCATCACAACCCTTTGCTTCCAATTTGTGGGATAGGACTCGAACCAGCACTTGACCTTGCCAGTGAGTCAACAGAATTCCATCAGGCAGTTGAGTAACACACAGTGGTCTACCATGTCAAAGGCTGAAGGGAGATCAAGGAGAATGAGAATTCTCCCCTCACTTTGATCCCTCACCCTGAGGAGATCATTATGCACCCAAACTAATGCAGTTTCCATATAATGCCTGACACAAAACCCAGAATGAACTGGCTCATGGATGTCAAAGGCCTTGAGGTGCTCTCCAAACTGCTGCACCAGAATCTTCTCTACAACCTTATCTAGAAATGGCAAGTTGGAAACAGGATGGTAATTTGTCATGATGTCAGGGTCTAAAGATAGCATCTACAGAAGGGGTCTTGCCAGTGCCTCCTTTACGGCATCTGGGAAGAACCCCTCCAACAAAGAGCACTTGACAATCGAGGCTAACAGTGGGCCAACAGCATCAACACATCCCATTATGAAATGTGTTGGCACTGGGTCCATTTCACAATACGTGTGCTTCAGCCTTGAGATAACCTCAATGACCTCAGCCACCTCCACTGGTTTAAACTCCCCCCAACTAAGCAGAGTGCACCACAGACAATCCAGATGATCACTGTCAGCCACACTATGGCTCACTGGCAGAATTCCTTGCCTGATGGCAGACACTCTGTCCTAGAAGAACCAAGCAAACTCATTGCATAATGCGTCAGAAAACACTTTTCTCAGCTGTAGATAGGCTGTATGTAATAGCCTGTCCACAGTCTGGAAAAGCATAACTGGTCAGTTCTTCCCTGTGGCAATCTCCCTGGACAGGAACACTGCCTTCTTGTGATTGATTGCCCTCTGGTACACTAAATAGTGAGCACACAGGGCCAGCCTGTCTGTGTCCACAACAGTCTTCTGCCAGCAGCAAACTAACTTTTGACCCTTGATCTTCATCACCTTGAGCTCCCCATCAAACCATGGGGACTGCAAGTGAGAAGATCTGGGTCATACATGGACCAATACAAGGGGGTCAAGTGCCCCACACATTGCCTCATTATAGGCAGTGACTGCTTCACCTACACTCTTCATGCATGCACTGCCCACACTAGATAGATAAGCCACTAATAGAAAACCCTCTGGGGTCAAACCCCTCAAAAGAAGGTAGCTAACCATCTCTGCAGGGGGAGGGCTCATGTGGGGGGGGTCCTGAGCAAGAACTCCACCATGTAATGATTTGACCAAATGACCCGATCAGTCTTGAGATTGTCAATCTCAACCCCTAGTGAGAAAAACAAGTCCAATATGTGGCCACCCTGATAAGTCACAGTTGAAAACTCTTGTGACGGGTCCAGAGATGCCATCATCTGGAAGAAGTGATTGTCAAAATGTACTCTGCAGGTTAGGTCCTCTGCTCCCACAGTGCCAACCTCAGAGCACAATAGTATGTACAGGTGACAGACAGGGTAACCCTCCTGTCTGCTTTGGGGCCGAATCACCTTTTGTCTCAAGTTCTTAAGGGATTCAAACTGTGAACCTTATGCTAGCATATCCAATTAACAGGTTCAGCTACATGCCCTCTTTGGGAATTGCAGTAAAATCATTTGCCAGGGGCACCCAGCCAGGTATCCAAAATGAACCCTTAAAACTCTGTAAGAGGCCCTTAGGTATATTCTTACCTTTCCTGAGCTAAGAAACACCATGAAGACTTTCAAACAGCTGTCAGACTTAACCATGTATACATCACATGCAAAAAGAACTGAGAAGACACACCCCGGCAATATATTAAAGAAAATGTTTACTAAAACTAGATAAAAGTAAGTAAGATAAAATACAGAACAAATATCAAGAGCTTACAGTTACAAAAGAAAAGGGGAAACTTACAGAACAAAACTCCTATCACAATACATTTAGATCTTTGCTATTTATGGCATTATATCTGTAAGTGTGTTTTTAGTGAGATCAGAGAGATGTGTCTCTATTAGAGTCCCAAGATGATATAGCATATTTTTCAGATACAAGTATCAGTTAACTGAGTCTCCACACCCCCTTTGTGAGTCATCTAGCTCCTTCTTTTAAGAATTAAAAATTATAAACATGATTTCCTACCAGGAGCTTTGTTAAATAATGTGACCTAAGAAGAAAAAAAACATGTCCTAAATATGGCATCCCTTTAATTAAATATGTCCTCTTTGACGTTTTCAGCCCTGCAGTCCATCACCCAGGTGTGAGATAGCCAACAGGAATCAACTACTGTAAATGATGTTCTTTCCTGATGTCATAAACTCACATTTGGTTTCAACTTCAAAAGCCTGAGCACGTCATAAAAAGGAAATAAAATGCCATTTCACAAGGAAGCTAATTACATTACAGGGAATTCCTGGACAGTGTAATACATCCTGTGATTTTCAGCTTCTGATGCCTTGATGTTAGAGGCCAATTCCTCATACACTGAAATGGTCAGATACAGACCATGTATTTATAATACAGATATCATACAATAATAATATGAGAGGGTTTTTCCCTGGACGGTGATAACCCAATCTAGATGATTCGTCATCAGACCAAACATTGAAGCTCCCCATGACTAAACACTGGGGTGCCTCCAATGTTTCACCAGTGATTAAATTGGCTAGTTCCTGCAGGAATTCTCCTGCCACCCCAGGGGAGCAGTAGATCAGGAGAATCTGCAACTTGTGCCTGGACCACCATGGATGGCCACACATTCAAAAGAACTCTGTTCTCACTGGGTGCATGGTGAAGCCTAGCTCAGATCTAAAACAGATGGCCACAACCCCACCCCTGCATTCCACTCTGGGGCAGTGTGCAATGGAGTACCTGGAGGAGGGACGGCAGCCTTTAAAACTGGGCCAGCATCATCCCCAATCCAGGTCTCCATAATGCATGCCAAGTTGACTGATGAAACCAGATTCACAATAATTGTGGCCCATTTCTGGTCGACCTGGCATTGCACAGCACAGGCCTCAGGGGATTGATGGACAGTGCAGCCCATCTGGCTGCCTGCCCATTGGGTCTCATGGAATCCCTGGGGATGGGAACCAAACATGTCTGGCCTCTTGCTAGGTCCTGTTGAACGTCAGAGTGCCTTCTGCACCTCATCACCCCTATCTACCCCATCTGATGTGCACAGAGCACCCCACCAACTCCAACCAATGTGGTCCCTTCTAATCCTGACCTCTAAACAGTGGCATGTTGTGTTGTCAGAGACAGAAAGATTGGTTAAGGGCCACAGGTCATGGAGTTAGGACACCCAACACACAATTCTTGCCCACTCCTGCTCCCTGGGCACCCCCAGACGCATGACAGCAGTTCAGGCCCACAACCCAACAAAACTGACTAAATAAATAAACTGCATACAAGCTGATCATACACTAATACAATCAGACCCTAAATCTTATACACCACTAACTACCCCACACCCAATCACCCTTGACAAACAAAAAAGTTAAAATAACTACAATACGAGGAAATCACTGAGTAGTGTACAACAGCAACTAAAGTAACTAGAACAGATATTAAATGTCACAACAGAAGGAAGCAAAACTGCCCAGTCCGAGGATCCAGCCAGCAGGTTCGCAGCAGCTTTCACATAAAGGGGAGCAATGGTGCTCTCACTATCGAAGTTACCAGGTCTGAATTATTTTCACCTCTGAAACCAGACAAGTTCGGTCCCAGGGAGCCCCTCATAGTATCCCTCCATGAACCGCTCTCCTCTCACCAAAGCAGCTTCAGGTAATAAGCTTTCTTAAAAATAGTCACTCACACCCACAAGCAGAAAAGTCAACAGGTGAGCATTCTCCCTCAGTCTTCTGCCCCAAAATGGGCTTTTCCCTCTGCCCAGTTCAACTGAAATCAGAAGCAATGATCCACTGTCTGCCCCAAAAAAGAGTCCCAAATCCACCCCAAACCTTCAATCCAGATGACACATAAAGAAGGGAGGAGGCACCTCACTCAGGCCCAGGATCTGGAACACCAATTGCTCACAAGCAGCAGGAGACAGGTGGGGTTCTCCCAGGGGCAGCATAGCTCCCACCTTTTGCCTCCCCAGTTATCCCTGCTGCTCAACCACTGCCCTACATTGCAGATCCCCTAAGCCCCTGAGGCAGCCACCAGCAGCAGCAGCAAACAATTCAACTGATGCAAAAAGGGGGTCCACTAGAAATCGTGCATGCCGGCCACTGAAAATCCACTCAGTCAATAATCCAGTCATCCAGACGGCAGCAGCAACATCCGCTCCTCTTCTCTCTGCCACGGGTGAGTAACAGGGCTCCAGCTCCGATACTCTGCTCCCAAACAGAAAAGCTGCCATCAGTAACAGAAACCGCACCACATCCTACTCATTGCTTTTCCCTAACCTTAAAATAAACACCTAAAAACCACCTAGCCTACCCCACAATACAAGCCCTACTTATACTAATTACCCCACTCTAATCCTAACTAAAATTCCTTCATGAGTCCAAATGTCAGTCCCCTTCCCCACATTTAGCTGCTACCCTGCTATAATCAAAAAATGCTGATAGTGGAGTCAAAAACAGTGGGGGAATTCAAGAATGCATGGGACAGGCATAAGGTAATTCTACTGGTGGGTAGGAAAAAATAGGCTGTTGATTAACTAAGATCTGCAGCTTATCCATTACATAGGGAAATGAGCAGACTAGGTGGGCCAAGCAGTCCTTATCTGCCATCAAATTCTGTGTTTCTTTGCTGCCAAAGAGAGATACTAAACAATATTTTTCCCTCAGTTTTCAGGTTCAAACATTACAGCTCAAACAGACAGCAGTCCAGCATGGCCGTCATCTTTAAAAAGATTCCATATCAGCCTGCCATGCTATATTCCTCCCTCCTAATTGGAGGCAGATCATCTCAGTTCTTCTATAGATCTAGTATGTGGAATAGGCTCTCTGTGTTCCCATTTTAGGGTCCAGGCCTAAGCAAAATCTCCACTCCACAAGCCTGCAAGGCAATACTCCTGCTCAAATGTTTCCCATTTGTTTTTCCCATTTGGCCCAACCATATCAACTGGTTGTGGTCCACCTTAAAATGCCTCCAGTAGAGGTAAGCTTCAAGTTTTTTAATGAGCAAACTAAGGTGAGACATTCCTTCTCCACGGTTGAACAGGCTTGCTCCCTTGGAAGCAGCTTTTTACTTAAGTGTACAGTGGGGTGCTGTCTCCCCTGATTGGATAGTTGGCTGAGGACTGCCCCTATTCCCACATCTATAGCATCCATCTGTACCACAAATGGCCTATTGTAGTCTGGGTTCACTGGCACTGGGACCCTACACATTGACGTTTTCAACTGCATGAAGGCTTGCTCACAGCCTGCGTCACATTTTATCTTCTTAGACATATTCTTTGTCAGCAACCCAGATAGAGAAGTGGCCAGGGAGCTGTATTTGGGAACACATTTTCTATTATACCCTGCTGTCCCAAGAATCCTTCTGACATATCTCTAGGTTTCAGGTGTAGGCCATGACAGAATAGCCTCTATCTTTGTTTGGTTTGGGCAAAGTTGGCCTTGCCCCATCACTTGAAATGACCTCTGCCATGACCACTTGACACTTTTCAGCCTTAATAGTCAGACTTTCAGCCTGTATTTGGTCCAATTCTTCCCTCAGGTGTATTAGGTGTTTATCCCAGCTAGTGCTAAAGACAGCAATATCATCCAGGTAGGCAACTTCAAAATCCTCTGTATCCTGTAACACCTGATTTACTAACCACTGGAATGTAGCAGGGGAACTCCTTATCCCAAAGGACATGGCCTTGAACTCAAACAGGCTGATTGGGGTGATGAATGCTAACCTTTCCCTAGCCCTGTCAGTCAGTTTCACCTGCCAGTACCCCTTTGTCAGGTCTGCTGTAGTCAAGTATGTCACCCTTCCCATTTTGTCAAGCAGTTCATCTGTGCATGGCATTGGGTGGGCATCAGAGTTCATGATGGCGTTAAGCCCATGATAATCTATGCAGAACCATGTAGTCCCATCCAGTCTGGGTACAAGGACTACAGGTGAGGCCCAGGGGCTGTGGGGTTTCTGAATCACACCAAGAACCAGCATCTCCCCCACCTCCTTCCTAATGTCCTTGAGGACTGTCTGACACCCGATAAGCTGTCCTAAGTATGGGTACTTGGGTCACTGTGTTTACGTCATGCATCGCTAGGAATGTTCTTTATGGTTTTGCCATCAATAAAGGGGCAAAATCTCACAAAACAGGCCTTGATTCTTGGGCCTGTCTAGGTGTCAGCTGGGGTGACAACATGATGGTCTCCACAGATGATGCTTGCTTGCTCTTGGCTAAGAAGTCAGGAAGGAGGTCTTCCCCACCTAGCTCCTCTTCAGGATTGCAAACTGCAAGTACCATGTCAGGCCCATTAAAATATGACTTCATCATGTTCACATGATGCATCCTGTGAGTGTGTTTGTGGTTAGGTAACTCTGTAATGTAATTAACATATAGTAATTTGTCTGCTGGATTACCTTGTATTGCACTTCCCACTCAACTTGTCCTTTCAGACCAGGATCAGAACCATTACCATCTGTCCTACCCCATAAGACCGAGCTCAGGCTCTGCAGTCTTACCAGGTCTTTTGTTTTTGCTGAGCAGCTGCCAGGTGATCTGGACCATGCCCATAAGGTCCTTCAGTGTCTCCCTGAATTTTAACACATACTCCACTATGGGAGTCCCCTTGGTGGCATGCTTACCTTCCCAGTCTTCTTGTATTAAATCTAGGAACCCCTAACCCTGCATCCATACAAGAGCTCAAAGGGAGGAAGCCTGGTTGACTCTTGTGGTCCTTTTCCATAGGCAGACAGCAGGTGGAGCAGGTATTTTTTCCAGTCTGCTAAGTCTGCTGAGAGAGAGAGAGAGAGAGAGAGAGAGAGTGAGAGAGAGAAAGCAGCCACCAGCTTTCTTAAATCAAGGAGGTAATTTAATAGACTACATTGAACTGAATTATTAATTTCTGGGACTTTGTAATCAGTTTTGATTCTCTGTTTTTGGGCTTGACTTTTCTTAGTTTAACATTTATTTGCCAGGGAGGGAATCTAACTGGGAGATATTTGCAGTCATTTGTGACTAGACCTGTCACTCAACCTCTGTGAAATAGGCATCTGAAAGGAAGGAAGGCACTCCCTGGAGTAGAGGGTCATAGTTGTAGTTGATTGTTGCTGGAGGGCACAGGTTTACTCCCACAGACCCTCCCTGCCCCTCACCCCAACCAAGCACTTAACTTCCTTTATAGCAGTGGTTCTGACATCACTTCCCCAAAATTGTTAACGACATACACCTGTTTATATCCTTAAAGGCACAGCACACTGAAAAGGGGGTATAGACACTCACAAGCTTGCACACACTAAAACAAGAACAACAACAAAAAAAAATCTGAAACAGGCAGGGAGACATACACGTGGGGAGTGATGCAATGCACTGGCTATGGAGAAGCAGTCTTCCAGGAGACATTCTGGAGACTGCGTTGCCGCCCTATTTGCAGGTACCTCTCTGGTCTGAGGGAGGAGGTTGCTCATCTCCATGCTGACCTGGCAAGGATTTGGGAATCCTGCTCCCCCACCCAGAGACCACCCAGGCCACTGACACTATCTCAGAGGTTGCCAAGAAAGAGGAGTGGTTGGACCACAGTGGTCTCAGGGAGGGTGAGGGTGGTAGAACAGAGGTGCATCCCTCCAGTTCTGCCTCTCCACAATCCATTTGCCACTCTGGCAGAGAATGGTTCCTCTATAGAGGCACCTGCAGTGGAGACCAAGGAGGATGCTGGGAACCTCCACAATGGAGACTCTCAGGAGGGTGGCACAGGACCCCACAGAAAAAGGAAACAGCCCCTGGTGGGGACTCAGTTGTTGGGTGGGTAGAACTGGGGGAGGTAGGGGAAAGAAAGGTAAGATTCCTGCCCAGCACCATGGTTTGGAGGGGCAGGAAATGAATCCTCAGGATCATGGTAGCAGCTGCAAGGGGGAGTGAACTGGATGTCATTATCCACCTAGGAACACATGACCTGGCTGACAATGGGATCAGAGCAGTGCAACAGGAGTTTGTGGAGTTGGGGAGGGACCTTATACAAGTAGCACACACAGTAACTTTCTCAGACGTACTACCTGTCTATGGCATGGATGAGGCTAGGGTATTCCGCACCATGGGATTCAATGACTGGTGAAAAACTGGTGCAGAGCTCAGGGATTTTGCTTCATTGGGGACTGGGACTCCACCTGGAGGGATGCAGGCCTATACTGGTGTGATGGTCTGCATCTGTCCAGGAGGGAAACCAGTATCCTAGGTGACAGGTTTAAATACTTCATTGGCAAGCACAAAAACTGGCCAATGGGAGGCACTTAAAAGGAGAAGGGAAATCCTAGCCCCCCCCAAAAAAATCAGGGTAGTTAGTGAGGTAAACACCAAGATAGAGCAGTCAATAGGGAGAAGGGCAGGAGTAAATGAAGAAAAAGACAAAGGCAGTAAGGACAGGGATGGGGCAAAAAGAAATAAGGCCCTTAAAAATGGAGGGGAATGAGTACCAATGCCTGTAGTCTAGGCAAAAAGCTCTCTGAACTGGTGGCCTTGGTGGAAGAGGGATGCCTGGATATCAGGGCAGTCACAGAAACATGGTACACAGAGAACCATGACTGGGATGTCAATATACCAGGGTACACAATCTACAGGAGGGACAGGGAAGGTGGAAGAGGAGGAGTAGCTCTCTATGTAAGGAAAGGGATCAAAGCAACAGAACTAAAGGGTAAACAGGGAGGACAGCAGGCACTGTGGGTCTCCCTGGACACCGGAAATTGTACCAAAATCTGCACAGTGGTTGTATTCAGACTCCCATCTCAGAGGGAGGAAATGGACAAGGAAATGATAAAAGGCATCCTTGGGATGGCAGAGAAAGGGGAGATATTGCTGATGGGGGACCTGAATATGCCAGATGTTAACTGAAGCACCTTTGCTGCAGGCACATCCAAGAGCAGGGTCATTTTTGATGTCCTACAAGTGGCATGCCTCAGACAGCTCATTTTGGAACCCACTCGGGAGGAAGCAATCTTAGACCTGGTACTCTCAAATAGGGACAGAGAGAGGGTCTCAGATCTAGAAGTGGGTAGCCATCTGGGAACAAGTGACCACCAAACAGTGTGGTCCATGATAAACTTAGCTGTAGAGTCAAGCCACACAAAAGTGAAGGTACTGGACTTCAGGAGGGATTATTCTGTCAAAATGGGAGAGTGCCTCAGAAAAGCACTAGGAAATAGGCAAGAAGGTGGGGTGGAACAACAATGGAGAAACTTCAAAACTGCCATCACAGGGGCAACAAGCCTTTGTGTGAAGCAAATAAACAAATCAAAATGAAAGAAAAAAAACACTATTGTTCTCAAATCCATAAATCCCTCCTCACTCCACTAACCCAACCCCCACTCACCCTCAACCTTGCAGGCAGAATCATAAATGATCCTCCAGCCAGGTTGCATCAGAGTTTAATGCCTACTTCTCCATCACTACTCTCGCCACCTCCTCCCAACCCCACCCCACCCACCTCCACTCGATCTCCCAAGGACCCCTCTGCTCTCCCAAACGCACTCACCCTGGCCTTCTTCTCGCCGCCCAGTCACCCCAGACCAGGTGTTAAAAATCTTACACTCACTAAACACAACCAAAGGAAAATGCCCATCGGGATTAGACTCAAAAATGCTTCAACTCTCTGCCCTGACCATAGCCTACCCCCTAACCATGCTCTATAATCTGTCATTTAAATTAGGTGCTGTCCCCACAAAATGGAAACAGGCCACAGTCATTCCACTCTCTAAGGGAAGGGACCCTCCTCCCCTTCAAACTATCGGCATATATCTCTGCTCCCCATCCTAGCCAAAATTTAAGAGTGCCTTGTTCTATCCCAGCTACAAAACTATCTTGATACAATCTCCTTTTTCACCCCCTTTCAAGCTGGCTTCAGAAAAAATCACTCCACCACCACATCCCTCCTTCACCTCACCAACTCCATCCTTACAGGCATTGACATTGGGGACATTACTGCAGCTATTTTCATAGACCTGGAAAAAGTCTTCTACACAGTCTCTCACCCCCTCTTGATATCTAAACTTGCCCAAACTGGTCTGATGATGGCAGCACTCAGTTGGTTCCATTCATACCTGTCAGGCAGGTCAGAAACAGTCTGCATCGGTACGGCTCTATCCTCACCCTCCCTGTCACCAGTGGCGTACCTCAGGGGTCCGTACTTGGCCCACTGCTCTTCTCAGTTTTGCTCAATGACCTGCCTGCTGTCTGCACACAATCTGGTATCCATATGTATGCAGACAATATGGTGATATTTGCCTCTGGCCCATCTGGTACCACTGTTGCATCTCACCTTCAGAAGGATTTCGACTCCTTCCAACACTGGTTCATAAAGAACCAACTATTCCTTAACTCAAAAAAAACTGTCTCCCTCACCTTCAGCTCCTGAGCCAAACTAACCTGGCTAAAGGATGTGCCCACCTTCTTTACCTTGGCTAGGACTCCGCTTGAGGTGAGCTCCACATATCAGTATCTCGGCGTCTGGCTGGATCAGCACCTTGATTTCTCAGCACATGTAGAGGCTCTGCAAAAAAAATTACATCCCATGCTGGGAGCTCTCTATCAGAACAAGTTCTGCATCCCTCTACCAACCGGGCAAGCGATGGTACAAAAAATGATCCTTCCAATTTTTGACTACAGCGCTGTCATCTATGGTGCTGCCCCCCCAAACATCCTTAGCCAGGCTCGACCCTATAACTCCTTCTGCCAGTTCACCTTGGATTGTCCACTAAACACCCACCACTGTGACCTCTACCAGTCCCTTGACCTCCCATCACTCCAAAATCGGCGATTGTGCACTGCACTTGAATTCCTGCTAAATTCGGGTCGCATACACTGCCCTCCTACCGATCGTCATCCCTAACCACCATCCCCCCACCTACCTACGATCTCAGGAACTCTGACTCCAGACTTTTTCATATCCCTCACAGATCCACCAGATCAGGTCAGGTTGCTTTCAGCTTCAGACTCCCCAAATTATGGAACTCTCTAGCAGTCAACATCAGACTCACCACAAGTACTCCACATCGAAATGCCCTCCTCAAAACTCATTACGCCACCAACTGCTTATGCCTTCCCCATCACTGAACTCCCTGCTCAACTCTTATCAGCTATCCTGGGCTCCATTTCTAAATCAGTACCATACGTCGTTTTTGTTTAATCCTTCCTCTGTTACTGTTTGATACACTCACCTACCCATCTAGTAGGTAAATCTAATCTCACCATGAAATTGTTGATATTGCTACTGTATCACTGCTCGTAAACATTGCCTGTAACTTCTCCTCTCTTTGTATTAACCTACATGCATCTCAGCTACTACACCCATCCCACTGGGCCATTGCTGGATATCTACAAATTATGTATGTACTTTTGTGCTTTATGTATTTATGTACTACACCCTTGTAACCCCCTACCCCAGGGTGCATCTGGAATCGAGTGGTACTCTGCTCAGTATGCCTTTCCTGGTAAATCTCTTAAACAGATAAAAAAAGAAGTAGCAGGGAAGGTTAAGGAGAAAAACATAGCATTCAGGAAGTACAAGGAAACACAGAAGGAGTAGGACAGAGAGCTGTGACAGTTAAAGCAGAAGGAAGTGGGGAAGGCAGACAAAATAGCAAAGGCTGAAACTGAGGAAAAGATAGCTAAATCAGTTAAGAAGGGGGACAAAAGATTTTATAGGTACATTAGGGAGCAAAGAAAGACTAAAGCAGGGATACTGAGACTGAATAAAAAGGAAGATGGTTGGGCAGAGAGTGACAGTGAAAAGGCAGGGATACTGAATAAATACTTCTGCTCAGTAGTCACAAAGGAAGAATGGGGGTGATACCTAATCCAGTCAATAGAAGCACTCTGGATAGGGGAGATGATATTAGCCCTTTCACTGAAGAAAGGATTCTGAAAGAACTCCTAAAACTGAAGGTGGATAAAGCAATGGGCCCTGATGGGATTCACCCCAGAATTCTAAAAGAACTAAGGGAAGAACCTGTAACACCCTTTTTAATAAATCATGGGAGAATGGTATGGTACCTGAGGACTGGAGGAGGGCAAATGTGATTCCCCTTCACAAAAGTGGGAGCAAGACAGAGGCAGGAAACTACAGACCTGCAGTTTTGCCTCAGTGGCAAAGAA
The DNA here is from genome assembly GCA_016271365.2 of Neoceratodus forsteri. Lineage (NCBI taxonomy): Eukaryota > Metazoa > Chordata > Ceratodontiformes > Ceratodontidae > Neoceratodus > Neoceratodus forsteri. The sequence goes on along the minus strand of CM057457.1, from coordinate 471,146,817 downwards.
AATGATGGAATCACTTCTGAAGGAAAGAATTGTTGAGTACCTAGAGGCCAGTGGGGCACAGGACCCAAGGCAGCACGGATTCACAGCAGAAAGGACATGTCAGACAAATCTAATCAATTTCTTTGACTGGGTGACCAAAGTAGTAGACCAGGGAGGGGCTGTGGACATGTTCTACCTAGACTTTAGCAAGGCATTTCATACAGTCCCACACAACATATTAATAAATAAATTAGCCAGCTTGGGAGTGGGTCCCAGGGTGGTAGCCTGGGTAAAACATTGACTGGATATCGGGAGACAGAGGGTAATAGTAAATGGAGTCCATAGTGAGGAAAGGGGGGTTATTATTGGGGTACCGCAGAGTTCAGTATTTGGGTCAGTCCCTTTTAATGTCTTTATAAGTGACATTGCAGAGGGGCTGGAAAGAAACATATGTCTCTTTGCAGATGACACAAATATCTGCAACAAGATTGCTATGCAAGGTGGGGTGGAAAGGATAAAAAGGGACTTGGCAAGGTTAGAGGAATGGTCAAATGTATGACAGCTTGATTCAATGCAAAGAAGTGCAAAGTAATGCACCTGGGAAACAAAAACCCAGGGGAAGAGTACACAATGGGGGGTAAGATACTGACCACAACAAAGTGGAAAGGGACCTAGGGGTAGTCATATCAGATGACCTAAAGGTGGGAAAGCAATGTGAGAAGGCAGTAAGGAGGGCTGGAAGGATACTGGGATGCACAGGGAGAGGCATCACCAGTAGAAAACAGGAAGCTGTTGCCCCTCTGTACAGACAGTTGGTAAGACCACATCTGAAGTACTGTGTGCAGTACTGGAGACCCCATCTCTGAAAGACATAGACAGAGTGGAGGCTGTCCAGAGGAGGGCAACCAAAATGGTGCAGGGTATGCAGGGGTCAACCTTAACCATTTTTTGCACTAGCCAGCAGGGCAAGTTGATTCAGGAATTGCACTAAGGCTAGATGCAGTGGCTGTACCAGCTGTTAAAGGTAATGGTAAATTCTGATCACTTATACAGGAAACAATGCACACCAAGCCTATAACACTCTGATTATTGCACATTTATCCTGCTCCCACACTCACTCCCAGCTCCCCAGCAGAAAAAAACTGCAATGCTGTCACACACACAGTGAGCCTCTCATTGTTGTAATACACTGGCCTCCTCTCTCTCTCTTTCTACCCCTGCCCCTCCACCAAACAGAGAGAGGACATCACAACAGCAAATGTTCAGTCAAGCAGTCCCAGCTCTGCACACACAATAGCTGACATCGTCATGCACCTCACCACACTGTCACCATCACCCACATGGCAATGAACAGAGGTAGAGAAAGATGCTGTCAGTTCCCACCCTATAGTTAACTGGAGACCTGTACTTCTGAAAGTTTTTGTACAGTCTCAAATGAGCCAGGAGCACATCTAAAGTTTCTTTAGGGGTGGGGGCTAGACAAACCTAAGGGGCTTGGAAAATGAAAAACTATGACATTATTATTTGTAAAAGCACTGATTTTAATATGTTCTGCCCCAACAATAACAGATTTTTCTTTAACATTGTCCTTTCATCAGCCCAGGGAAAACAGTACACAGGCATAACACTATACTATCTCTATTTCTGTATAGGATGATCTATGCACCACAGGAATGCCTATTTCAAGCTTTCAAATGATGTATTTTTTATCAAGATTCATTTTTGTGCCATACATTATCCAAAGCTTTGTTTTTAGGATGAAAACACATGCTGGGTGGGATAAGGGTGGGACTGTATCGGTGGTGATGGCTGGCATGGTCCATTTAGAAGAGCTGGGGATCCCTTCACTTGCCAGTAATGACAGCTATGGATCTGTGGATGGTCATTTCAGAGTCTGGTCTGCAGTGATGTCCTGGGAAAGAACAGAGTTAATAGATCTGGAAGTGAGAAGGAAGTTATTAGGGTTGCCACCTTTGGAGGAGGCAAAAACTGGATCCTAAGCTCCGCCCCTAGCCCCACCCCTTTTCATGACTCATCAAGCATTGTTCCTCCTAAAAAGCCATTTGTTATATCAACAGACAACACTTAAAGCAGCAGTTCAACAAAAATGTTAAAATGCTGTACTGAACCTGTTAAAGTTACTTTCCTAGGTTCTTCCTAGTTATTTATTTACTTATATATTTATTTATTGACATTGGTTTACCAGATAAACATACAGAGATAAAAGAAATCTCATTTACAGATATGATCTGGGGTAGACAAGGGAAATACTATAAAGAGCATACAACAGTATACGTGGTACATAATAATACATAATAAAGAAATATTTTCATGTAATGTGTTTTTAATATATTTTTCTGGCTTCATTTCCATTTATATCCACAGTACTATTTTAAAACCAAAGAAGTGACCATACTTTTGTCTTGAGGAAAAAAATATTTTAAAACGTTTAAAATGCCTAAATTCTGTTAGAGAAGAAAATGTTTACCAGCAAATCAAATAAAAGTGGAAGACAAATGGCTGTGATGTTGTTACAAAAGGTGGGAGCAGCTTTGCTGCTATGCCACTTTAAGATGCAGTGGAAAAGATTAGGTTAAGTAAGTGCTAATGGTGTTAATGGCCATACTTTGCACCTCCCAGTTTCACTGCTTTCACAAAGAAAAGGCTATACTGATGACAGAACGTGTTTATAACCTGGCCATGTAGCTGAAACAATGAATGAGAAGACACAATCTGTTTCAAAAGTATGTGAGCATTCAAAATGGCTCAAAAACCTGACCAGCACAGAGCAAAACTGGATTACCTGATAGGGACCCTGAAAACCTGATCACCAGGTAAAAAACCTGACAGGTGGCAACCCTAGAAGTTATGGTGAGGATGGGATAAAATCCACCACCTGCAGGGTCGATCCTGTATACCTGTTTGCATTTTGTCACTGAAATGCTGGGTATAAACACCCAAAATGTAGAGAAATGAGGAGCACTAGTCTTACTAATATTGGACAAATTGTTAGAGACACATCCAGAAAACTGGAATCTAGTGACTTAGTGGCACTCTACCCTTGATCACACCCTGGACAGTAGCTGAAAGTCTTAACAGTGGCATGACAGTGACTCACATTGAGTCTTTTGTAGGATCTCTCTCTTGAACTGCCAGATAATTGCAGCACTTAATGAGCTGTTAATCACACCAGGCCATCAGGAACACTGAGAGAGAGATTAGCATGAGGACTAGAGCCTGCTAAAGTAGAGACTTTTTTTAACTTCATTAATAGCCATGAAAATTTGCACTAGTCAAGATGGGCAAGTAGAGAGTTAGCTGCGCTAGCCCTGGTCAATTTGCACTTGAATTTGGGCTAGTAAAACAATGTTAAAATTGACCCCTGAAGGTATGCACCAGAAGACATATGAAGAAAGACTAAAATAGCTTAAGATGTATGGTCTCAAGGAAAGGAGGGAAGGGAAAAATAATAGAAACTTTCAAATACCTCAAGGGAATCAACAAAGTCCAAGAGGGTAGCATTTTTCAGAAAAAGAGATGTGCAAGAACAAGGGGACACAATTTGAAGATAGAGGGGGGGTAGCTCAGAAGTAATATGAGGAAGCATTTCTTCACAGAGAGCATTGTAGGTTTATGGAACTTTCTTCCTGAGGAGGTTGTAGAGTCAAAAACAGTGGGGGAATTCAAGAATGCATGGGATGAACATAAGGCATTTCTGTTGGGTGGTTAGGAGGAAGTAGGCTCTTGGTTAACTAGGGTCTGCAGCTTATCCATTAGGTAGGGAAATGGGTAGATTAGGTGGGACAAGCAGTCCTTATCTGCCATAAGATTCTATGTTTCTGTGTTTCTGGCCCATGCTGATCTGCAAATTTATTTATTTTTATTTATTTAACTTTTGTTGACCTGGTAAGTACACTAGACAAATCCTGCCTATTTTCAGGCACGACCTGGGGAGGGGATACAGATGAATGCCAACTGACCTTGAACCAGGTTAAGCTGTTGGTGGTATTGTTAGTGAATGAGGAAATTTAGCCAGGACACCAGGAAATTCCCTACTCTGAGGCGTTACTCGTCCTTGGTCAGTAGGGGCTGCTGACTCCACGTGATGGCCATACGGGCAGATGCACTGATGAGTGCGGTGGAGTAACCGGCTGGGAGGCGGAGATTGGAAGCTATGGAGACCGAGGAGGAGGAGGAGGTGCAGTTGCAGTCATTAGAACTGCAGATGGAGTTCTCTAATATAGGAAAACAGGCGAGGCTCTGTAACGGAGCTTACTAGCAGAGGTCCTTGGAACAGATGAGGCCCAGGAGGTTCGGCCGGATGCAGTTCGAGACGGAGGTGGCTGCTGTGGTGTTGGAGGCGAGAGATGAGGCGGAGAGTCAACCTAGGAAGGAGTCGCTTCGGAAGTGGATCGCAGTACAGGCGCTTTGGAGCTGCACAGGCACAGCAGTCAGGGCGTGTTTCCGTTATCTCGAGGCTGCCACGCATACAGAGGAAGGAACGGCCGGACAGCATAGAGTGTGGTACCGGAGGTACAGGCCTGGAGAAGGGTCCAGTACTGACTGGTCGGAAGAGATGGCTCTATCGAGCAGGATGGCTTCAGCAGGTGGACGGTAAATGGTTGCCTGATCCAGAATGGTTATCCTTTTCTCCAGCAAACACTGATCCAGCAAATCGATCTCTACAGGAGGGTGAGTCTTTGACTTTAGCTAAACAGCCCAAGCGGGCCAGACTTTAGTTCAGAAGGGGATGTGGATGTGCAGGAGAGAAGGGTATTTCCCTCTAATAGCGTGACTGAACTGGTTTCAGAGGAGCAAGAGGTGAGGAGGCCCGTTTTGGATCTATTCAAAAGGAATAAAGTGGAACAAGCCCCAAGAAGAAATGCAATGCAGCTGAGAGTACAAGAAGGTCTGCCTAAACATCCTGATCGGATTTATGTGTGAAAGTTGTTAATGGACTCTGAACTTTTGCCTATTGATATTTATGCATTATTAACATATGAGGGAGGATACCTTTGATATTAGTTTTAAAAATGGCCAGTTTAGAAAAGTTTGGTATAGATATGATAGTTGCAAGTTATTGCATTTATGTTACTTTTTCTAGCTATCCCAATTACTAAACCTGTATTTAAAACTGTGAATGTTATATTTAGAATGAGGTGTGAATGTGGGATATTGTATTCTGGTTAAAACAAAGATGTAGGATTCTGGCCCACTGAGCCTATTCTGGACTCAGAGAGTATTTGGACAGGGCATGGAAATTTAAAGTCAAACTGCATGTGGTGAATAATGAAGTTTTGCATGTTCCCAATAGTTTTTTCTTGGGTAGAGATCGGGGTTTGCTTTTTACCAGGACAGCCAAAAGCATGTTATAGATGTGGTAGTCGAGGCACTTAAGTAGTGCATGACAAAGTTAAATGTGCTTTTGTGTGTGAATTGGACCATGATAGTGGTCTGTAGAACGAATTCAAATGCAATTTGTGTGATGATTTGGGTCATGCCTATCACCAGTGTCCGTGGGCAGAGCAAAATAGACAAGGGGTTTGAATAAGGAGGATTTGACTGTCTAGGCCCAGGTTAGGGATGGCCTGCCCAGTCAAATTTAAGTAGCAAAGGGAAGGTCAAGGGTGAGACAGTATGGCATCGCCCGGAGGTTTCAGTCGATACTCCTTAATGAAAATAGAAAGCTGGTAGATCAATCCACAGCTTTGAACCCACGACAGGTTTTGGTCCCCCCCTCCCTCATTTTGATCAAGGACTCCCTTGGCCTGGCCTACGTCTACTAGAAGACCCAGCCATGGAAAATGCAACAGAAATCCTTTTGTGACCCCCTCGGAGGGGTTACTTGAGCAAGTAGTCGTTCCTGGAGGGGTTTTGTTTGGACTCAGAATTTTTTCAGTATTAGCGATTTAGAGGGAAGGGGTATCAGATTTGCTAAAATCTGATGACAATTTGAGTATGGAAATTGAGGAGGAGGGTGGGATTGAAGTATTGGAAGGAAGAAGAAAAAGGAGAAAGAGGAAACAAGAGAAACCCTGAGTGGATGAATTATAGTTGATATGGCCTGTTTGAAGATTATTTCTAAATTGTTGTAGCTTAAGAGTTACAAGAGGCGCCTAATTGGTTTGCAGCAATGCAGAGATTTTAAAGTGGACGTTATTTTTACAAGAGACACATTTTTTTCTTTAATGGAGTGTGTCTCAAGTAAAGAAACTGTGGTGGGAAGGCCCATCCTTTTGGTCTTGGGAAGATGTGGCAGACGGGTAGGTATATTATTTTCAACCCTGCAGTTCAGGTAACAAGGTTGTTAGATGTCCTGCCTAGGCGGTTATTGATTTTGGATTGTCTGGTGTATGGTGTTTGTTTTAGACTAATTAATACTTATGCCCTTAGTTAAAACAACAAGGATTGCTTTGTTTAATTTGTAAACCATATCTATTTACATCCAAGCATGTAATTTGGGGAGGGTACATGAACTGTAGTTTAGATATTCGATAAAAATGGAGTTCAACAAAAACTTATTGTGACTCTCATGCCCTTTCTCAAACAATAGAGGTTGCAAAATTGAAAGATGCCTTTAGAAAACTGCATTTATCTTCAGGTTTTACTTATAAGAGGCCTTTTCAAACGAGAATTGATTATTTTTCTTTCCAATTGTTTAATACCTTTGGTGTGTTTGTGGTGCTTAGATGATTTTCGGACCATAATGCCTTATGTAGCGTCAGAAGTTTACATCGGATTCCGCTTCATTTCCAGCATTTGCAAGCAGATGGATGTTAAATCAATGCTACTTTAGAAGCAGTGTTTTGGCTCAGTTAAAGGAATTTATGTTTCTTCGTAAATCAGTGGCAGTGTTTTTCCCAGACTGGATTTCATGGTGGTCAGATACTAAGTTGGCTCTAAAGGATTTTTTATAGCTTATGGGAAAAGGAAAGGTTCGTGGAATATCTACAGTATTTAGAATTTGAAATCAATACTACAAATTACAGTCGCACCCAAGAAGTAAAGATATAGAGATTCAGTCTCAGATTAAATTGGTGAAGAAGAATATGTTAAATTATCAATATCAGAGGCAGCAACCCTACATGCCAGTTTGAAGTTTGGTACACAGCAACAACCTTTTCAGGATCCCTATAAGGCGGTAAAATAAGATTGAGAAGAGATTTATGAGGCTCACGAAACTCTGTCGGGGAGTTAAAAACGCCTGTGGCAGAAATGTTGGTAGTGGCAGAGGAAGGTGGCTTCTCAGTTTGAGAGGGGCTTGTTCCTTCCTCTGCTTGGGAGGATGTCTTACATTCTCAGTTTCCTACTATTTTCTCAGGCTGATGTTGAGCTTTTACAAGGTCCTACTCACTGCAGGAGGTCCAGTGGCTATAAGTTCTTTGATGTTGGGTGTCACCTGGGATAGATGGGTTAACTAATGAATTCTATAAAACTTTTTCTGAAGACCTGAGTGGTATACTGACGGATGTCTTTAATGATATCCCTACAGTATGGATTTGGGGATATGAAATTTAACTTAGCAATTCTAATTTTTATTTTAAGACAGGGGACATTACAGATCTTGGTACTTGGGACCAATTAGCCTCCTGAATACGGATTACAAGATTCTTTCTACGATTTTATGTAAAAGACTGCAGGAAGTTGCAAAGGGTGCTTCACCCTGCACAAACATGCGCTATTCCCCACGATCAATCCAACAGAATTTAAAATTATTAAGGGATGCATATGAATTTGAATACTGAAGAAGTTGTCATGTTTCATTTTGGCGTTAGATCAGGCTAAGTTTTCGATTCCGTCCCATGATTTTCAGGTATTAGATAGGTATGGGTTTCAAAAGTGTTTATTAAGTTTATTTATATTATATTACAAAAAGCAGTTCTTGTGTAAGTATCAATAAGGTTGTAGGCTCTGAAATTCGGATGAATTGTGGGGTTAGTGTGGCTGTCCTATTAGTCCCTTATTATATGCTTTTGTACTGGATCCTTTGTTAAGAGAAATTGAGTATAACAAGGCAATTCAGGGGTTATCTCCATCATATATTTTACAGGTCCAGAAGATTTCTGCATATGCAGATGATATTTGTCTGTTGGTAGAAGATGTCCAGTCAGGTGTTAAGGCTATTCAAGTGATTAATGGATTTGCAAATTTAAATGGCACTAGGTTAAATTTAGACAAATGTAAATGTCTGGCTATTAGAGTTCTACTGATTGTCAGAATATTGGGGGTATAATAGTTAAGGATTCTATACCATTTTAGGGCTTCTGTTTGGTAAAGGGATTTAGCATTATTAAATTGGGAGAAAGCCTTTGCTATTGCTGAAAAAAAGGTTCAACAATGGAAATCCTGGGTTTTTCTAAAAGAAGCGGGTATTAATTATAAAAATTTCTATTACCCATTTTTTACATGTGTCTTCCATTTTCCGTACTTGTTTTTTATTAGAAACAAGATTGTATAGTGTATTTTTCAAATTGGTGGGTAGCCGTTAAACCGATTAAGCGGGCAGTTACTTATTTGAGTTAAATCAAGGGGTCTGGGGATGATAAACCCGGTGGTGTTTTTTTTCATTCCTTTTATGATTGCAGCTTTTCAATCAGTGGTTAAACCTCAGGATCACCCATGGTCGGCTTGGACGCAATTGCTTTTTCACCTTTTATGTCTAACTGGGAAGGAGGGGTTTTCCTATTAAAAGTAAGGGCAGCTTAGCCCTTCCTATGCGGATTCTCAGTAAGGAAATTACGGAATGGAAACTAGGAAAGGCTCAATTACAGGACATACCTAGGAAGGACTTTTATGCAGAAATTATGTTTAATTTTTCTATGTTCAAGTGGATTTCCCTTGTGTACCCTTACAAAACTGTCCACAAGCCCTTGACTCTTAATGGACCATAGGATGCCCCAAATATGTGGGATGTGCAGTGGCTTTGTTGTCATGGAGGTTGGGAGTTTGAGGTAATTTAAAACATAAGCAGATCATGGATAGAATGTGTATTAGATCAGGGTGTACAGATCAAATTGAAACATTAGAACATTTCCTGCTTTTTTGTCCATATGTAATGTCTTTTTGGTCAGATTTAGCCTTCGGTGGAGTGGGGAGTTTTGAAACATATTACTTATCAGAGCCTTGTTTTGGGTGATTATTCCGTTTTCTGCGAAGATATCACCCAAGTACATTAAATCTGATTTTTGCTTGTATTAAATATCACCTGTGGAAGTTAGATGCCAGTTTCTCACAACATACCCTTCTTCCTTACAGTGTTATTTTTAACCGTATAGAATTAGCAGTAGGTAAACAAAAATGTATGAGCAGCTAACATTAGAGAAGAATGTTTTTCAGGATCTTTGAAACATATTGTTTGGTTTAAATGACATAGGTGAAAACTGCTTTATGCGTATTTTTGTTAAAGTTTTAGTTCTGTTTATTGATTTTCGGGCATTGTATTTGAGTTTAACTAGATTTGTCATAAGAAGAATGTGATTTTTATTTAGAATGTTTTATGTTTATGGGTGTTTTGGAAAATGTTAAATGAGATTGTTTCATATTGTTATTGTTTTGTTCTTTCAATAAAAATTCCCCTACTCTTTTCAATAAGTGCCATGGGATCTTTAACATCCACTTGAACTACCACCAATCCAGGCAGATGGGACCTCGGTTTAACATCTCATCCGAAAGACGGCACCTCAGAATTGCAGCACCCCTCTCATGCTGCATTACAGTGTCAGTATTGGGATATTAACCCAAGTGCCAGATGTGGGAACTCAACCCACAACCCTCTGATCTCCCGGCCTCAGAGGCGAGAGCGCTACCTACTGAGCCACTGACACTAATGCCATAAGCATAGCTTTTAGGGTCCTATTAAATCTCTCTAAGAGACCATTTGGCTTGTGGGTGGTAAGGCTTGATGTGCCTCTTTATGACACCACACTTCTCCCACAAATACTTCATTAGGTCCAACGTGAAGTTACCCCCTCAATTAGAGATGACCTCCTGTGGAAACCCAACACAGGAGAAAATATCCAGCAAAGCATCTTCCATCCGCCTTAGAGGAGGACATCACGATGGCTTCAGGATAGCAGGTAGCATGATCAACAACTGTCAATATATTCCTTTTTCCAGATGAACTTTGGGTATTTAAAGGACCCATAATATCCATTCCAACCTTCTGAAATGGCTCCGACACAAGTGGTAAAGGAATCAGGACAGCCTTGGCTTTGCATCTGGCTTTCACTATTTCCTGACACCTGTGACAGGATTTGTAGTATTCCTTCACTTTCTTGGTAATATTGGAACAACAGAAATTGGCTAAGTGCTGCATAGTTTGAGCAATGCCCAAATGTCTGGACATGGGACTATCATGAGCAACCTTGAGCAATAATCCACGATCCTCCTAGGGAACAACAAGCTGTCTGCCCAACACCCCTCCCTCTGTCTTGTGTTCCTGTGTGTATAACAATCCATTGACCCAATACAACCTATGCTTTCCTTCACCTCCCTGTGTCCCAGCAGACTACGCACAGACCCTTGGCTTCTCTAGGCTAGGGACTGCCTGTCGTGTCAGTGTCAGTGGCTCAGTTAGTCAGTGTCAGTGGCTCAGTAGGTAGCACACTTGCCTCTGAGGCTGGGAGATCAGAGGGCTGTGGGTTCAGTTCCCACATCTGGCACTTAGGTTAATATCCCAGTACTGACACTGTAGTGCAGCATGAGAGGGGTGCTGCACTTCTGAGGTGCCGTCTTTCGGATGAGACGTTAAACCATGGTCCCATCTGCCTGGATTGGTGGTAGTTCAGGTGGATGTTAAAGATCCCATGGCACTTATCGAAAAGAGTAGGGGAATTTCCCCAGTGTCCTGGCCAAATTTCCCTCATTCACTAACAATACCACCAACAGCTTAACCTGGTTCAAGGTCAGTTGGCATTCATCTGTATCCCCCTTCCCCGGGTCATACCTGAAAATAGGCAGGATTTGTCTAGTGCACTTACCCGGTCAACAAAAAGCTAAATAAAAGTCTTCCCACTTAACCAGAGCATGGGGAATGCTCCATTGGCTCTCAGGCTGAGGTCTATAGCTGTGGCAGTAGGGGACTCAGTATCACAATCTTTCCCCTCCAGGTGCTATGTGTCATTCTTCCCCCTAAGAGCAACCTTCAGTAGCAGTTAGGTTAACTGCCACTAAGGGAATTTCCATCTCACTGTTATTACCCTCTGTTACAAGAGCTACAAGTTGGCTGGCCTATCTCCCAAACTCTCTTGTCTGACAGTCTGTGGGGTATCAATGACCACAGGAGCCTCTATTCTGGCTCCTGGTCACAGCTCAAATCCCTCCCTATGGAATATCATTCCCTACAATCACATCCATAATGAGTTTTCCAGCTACAATCATTTTCCTTACTCCTTCACCTGCATCTCTCCAATCCAGGGTAACACTGGCTAATAGCTAAGTTTTCCTTTTTCCTGTGCAATCGTCGCTCACAGAGACAAACTGATTTGGCAATATTTGTTCACCCCCACCAAATTCCATTCATCAGGCTAAGAGATACTCCTGTATCCCTTAGCCCTCCAGTCTGTACTCCATTCACCATGGCTGGGTGAATGTACCCCCTCATATTGTCAGGGAGAGCATCAGTGATATAGTGGGCTGTTGTCTCCAATCGTACAGACCCTTTAACTTTCTGGGTTTTCTTAGGACACTGCCTAGACAGATGACCTATCTGGTGACAATACCAGTATTCATCATGTTTCTTGTCCCCAACTTCCCATTTTGGCACCAGGGGAGCCCCTTCTATTTGCAGGGGCCCTGTGGTTTTCAGTTGCCCAACATGCACACTTTTCCCTTTTATTACTGCATTCCATTTTTTGAGCTGCCCTGCTTCAAGCGTAGTGATCTGCCAACTCTGCAGCCTCTTTGGCAGTCTTAGGATCTTGGTCTTCTAACCAAAGCTTTAAGTCAGGTGAAGAAATCCAATAAAACAGTTCAAGCAATACCACCCCTTCAATAGCTTCAACAGAATCTACTTTCACCCCTTTCCATAATGTTTTAAATATTAATGCTGTTTTGTGGCTACCTCCTCAAAGCTAATTTGTTGCACCTTATGGAGTTTCTGGAACTTTGCTCTGTATGCATCAGGGTTCAGATCATATTTTTTTAATCAAGCATTTTTTAACTTGTCAAAATCTTTACTTTCAACATTGTCCATCTGTCCCAATGCTTCCCTCCCCTTGCCAATAAGTAGTGGAGATAGGTGAAAGATCCAGGTCTCTTTGGGCAGATTGGCCTGGATACAGACCTTTTCAATTGAATTTAAAAATATATCAATATCCCCCCCCCCTTAAAACTCAGCAATTAATTTTGAATTTAGCTTGTACCATGGTTCTGGAGTTTCAGAAGCCATTCTACCACTTACCAGCTCAGGGGTTGTTGGTTGGAGTGTCATCTTTTTCAGCTCATGTTCCCTCTGGCACTGTCATTCTTCAGCCTCCACCTGGTCTTGCCTTTCTTCTGCCTCCCTCTGCTGTACTCAGTCCTCCAATTTCCTCTCAAATGTTTTTTGCTCCATCACAAACAATATTTGCTCATTCTCAAGCTGTTTCTCCTGCATCCACAGCCTCCTCACCTCAAGCTCTTGGTCTGCAGATGACTCTTTCTCCTCTGGGCTCTGGACCTCCAAAGTCACCACCTGTGGCTCTAAGTGGGGTGGTATGCCCTCTGTCTTAGCCACCAGAAGGGCCTCCATTAGTTGCCTTTTATTTTGTTTTCACTAGAAATGCCCTTCTCCCCGCAGACTTTCCTCAGTTGTTCCAGGTTCATCTTGTTGTACTGGACAGACGTTCTTCTATCTATTTTAAAGGCAAAAAAAACCCAACACATTCCTCTGCTGAAGGATAAAGTGCAAAAATACTTTATTTTAAAAAAGCACGCTAAACAAGCAGGTACACACACGGGCCACAAACACCTTGACCAGTTTCATATAGCCTAGTACAGGATTTTTGCAATTTATCCTTAGGCTGAGGAGTGCATTTTTTGCCTTTGTAATGTGATGAATTTAATACTCGAATCCTTGTAGATCGTGGAGCTGTACTGTCATTCACATTCTTCTAGTTACACTACTCCGCTCAAACAAAATTCAAACAGGATTTCCCCCTTTCCAAATTCTGCCCTTGATTGTGTGATGGTTTTGCAAGACCATTAAAAATCCCACCATTACCAACAAATCTGTCATGATCCCCTGACCCCAAAATCTCAGGCAGCCCGGCAGGACCTTCTGTTTGCAGAGAGGATCCTCTTGTTTAAGAACTCATGAGCAGGAGTAAGGGTTCAGAAAACTTACCAGCCTTCCCTTTCACAGTGGGAGAGTGGATTCTGTAGTTTTGAGTTCCCATGACTCTGCACTACTTTCAGTATCTGAATCCCACCACAGCCACTACCTATGTCTTGCTTAGATAGTTTTATATGATAGCCAAGTGGTTTTGTCTTGTCAGGCACATGGTATTTTCAAAACACCTTTTTTTTAAAATACTAATTTACACAATGAGACCTCAGGCAGAGTTGGTAAGAAAATCATAAAAGTTTACTTAACATAAAAGCAATATGGAAAAGTCTACAGTTTGGAAGACCTTTGAAATGCAGACAATATCAAAAGTAAAACTGGATAGTTTACAAACAAACCCACTATATACTGTATTCTAAACAATACCTTGTTTTGATGTTAGAGTTAAGACAAGATTTAAATACTCTTGTGAAGGTAACAGTCATTAGGTAGCAGAGTTGTAGCAAGCTGTGTTCCAGCTCTCTGGATATCCTTTTAAAAGGCTCCAGGTGCTTCCTTGGTAAAAAATAAAAGTCTTAGTTTCCAAAATTCTGACTTAAAAGTCAAAAGTTTCTGTTCAGTATGTGACAAGTCAAACTTTCCACACACTCAGGTCTGGTTTTAGAGATTTTTCCAGGCCTAAACATATACTTCTGGTCCTCAAGTATATGTCAGCTGGACAGGTGATCTGACTTCCAGCTAACTGTTGTCAACTGCCCTGAATTCAAAATATGTGTCTGATAAATACATGATGGTCATTGTTTTAGGCACACTTACCTTTTGTTTCCTCTGGGGGTGGGGATTAAATGGTCCCAAGACAATACAGAGGGGTGCAACAGTTTGCCTTTTCCTGCAAGTTTCACTGTGGTTCCATGTCAACCCCAGTGACATCTGCTCTATGCATTTGGCTTAACCCCTGACCCCTAGGTCATTACATTACCTTTCACTGTCATGGAAAGCAACAATGAAATATTTTATGCTTTCCTGGGTTATATACCTGTCTTCTTTATCTTGAGGCATGTTCCAGATCCACCCTAGCCATTAGAACAATTAAATCTACTTTTGTAGGTTCATTCCTATAGTCTTTTTAAAGAGACAGTGTCTTCATGCTAAAGCACATTACAGCATATACAATATAAACCCACATAAATGGATATAGGCCTATCATGTGACATGCCCTGGCATAAGAATGGGGTCCATGGGTCACGTGATGGCTGCTTGAGGAAAAGCTGTTCCTCTCCACTGCTCCTTGCCACTTCAGTAATTAAATATTAATTTTGATCAGTTCTAACAATGAGAGAGTGACTGCATATATTTTATCTTTCCACGAGAGCCTGCTGTACCAGGTTGGGGATTTAGAGCCTGGAAATTGAAATGAGGAAAACGTCTCTGCACTCACCTCCACCAACCCTAGAAAAAGACAAGACCTCCAAAAGGCCCAAATCGCAGCCTACCAGTACTGGTAAATCCCAGCCCAGCTCCACCGCTCTATCATAAGAGCATTTCATTGAGCTTATGCAGCCCTTACAGTAGACAATCTCTGCAATTTCAGAAGATCTCCACCAAGTTTGTTCTGTTGTGAATTCTCTCTCCACTCAGGTTGGTGACTCACGGTCTAGAATCAGCTCCATTGAAGGCTGGAAGGACAAATTGGAGCAGGATGCAGCGGTCATTCACCACTCATTGAAATATATGGAAGAGAAACTGGATGACCTAGAGGGCCACAGTTGGTGTAACAACCTTATAGTGGTTGGGCTTCCAGAAAAAGAGGAGGGCAACAATCCATTGCTTTTCATGCAGAAGCTGTGTGAAAAAATCAAAGTCCCGTTGCCCAATGGCAGTGTCTATGTTATAGAGCATGACCATTGCTCCCTGAACCCCCCGCCACCACCTGGATCTCCTTCCCTGCCCCTGATTTTTAAACTCTTAAATTTTCAGGATAAGCTGCATATCCTTGCCCAAGTTAAGGCCATCCAGGATTTAATCTGGGAGGGCCTCAATCTGTGGATTTCACAAGATCTCCTGCAATCTATGCAGGCCAAGAGACAGGAGCTGCACTCTACAGTTTCCAAGTTAATTGCAGTGGGGTAAACCATTTTGGGTTTGTTACCCTTCCATCCTTCAAGTTCGTCATGCCAACCACTGGATCTCCAGCACAAGCGGCAGCAGAGCTCAAACTCCTTCAGCCTGAGCTATTCAAGTGACTGTAACCACAAGGCAATGATGACTTTCACCAAATGAAATGGCCTTTCACAATGCATTGAATAGTTTAAACAACTTTTACCTACATGGCCTGTGGCAAGGGGCTGGGTTGCCTCTCGTAATGCGTGTGGTCTGGGCCATCATGTCCCAGGAATTCCCTGTGTGTTTTCTTTGGCAGTGATAAGTTTGTGTAGCCATTCTTTCAAACCCAGGGAGTGCCTATCTGGGATCACTGTGAACTTGTTTTTCCCTTCTGGTCTACAGTGCTTGTATCACCCAATGCACCTCCACTCTAGCCAATTTAGTTCTACAGCCTCTTGGGGGTTTTCCAGAAAGTATGCTGGCTGAACATTTCCAGACTAATCTGGACTCAGGTACTGGCCTGCACTTTGAACCTCTATCAGGTCTGAGAACTGGCATGGCAATATTCCCCAGACTCTTACCTTTCTCGGACTATCTAGATAATTAATTGGGGAGGCAAGATACAGGTCTGTTTGTGTTTAGTTGTGCATAATGGGGGGAAGAGGCTGAGCTTTTTCTCTCTTGGGGTGGCTGTTAAGATCCCATTATGACAGATGTAAGCCTGGTTCAGCAATTTGGAAACCCTACGCCTCAAGGAAGGCAGATATTATATTTTCTCTTGTTTGTGTATAGCTTCTTTTTCAGATGCATTTCTGAAACTGGGGACTGAATTATTTCTCCACTTTGCTGTAAACTATTAGTTATTGATGAAGATATGGTCTTTATTCCAGTGATTGCCTGCTCAAATGCCATATCTTTTCATGGGAGGAGAGGGGGAGCGGCTTGAATTGATAATTTTTCTCTTACTTAGGCAGTAGTTAAAGCATTGCTTGCCGTAGTGCAGTATGGAGAGTGGTTAGAACCGGGGTATAGTTGCTTGCATTTGTGTGTTTTTGAATGTTGTTAATGTTTTGGGGGGGTTAGGAAGGGGTTATTTGGGGGATTTTTGTGGGTAGAGGATAATGTTCTGTGCTTTTTCCTGACTTGGTCTTCTGGTTATAAAATAGGAGGGGTGGTCCTGGTCTACACAGATTGTTGTCCCATTGTCGACACTTAGTAGTCTGGACCCTTCCCTTAATTTCATGAGTTTTAAGCCAAATAAGTGGCCCCTATATGTGTGTCAGATGTAATATTAAAGGGGCCTAGGACCTGAAAAGACTAATGATTCTATGCCATCTTCAGCACCTTGGTGCAAAGATAGTCTGTTTGCAGGAGACCCACCTCTGCAGAGAAGATATTTCCTTTTTGAAGGTATGGTTAGGACAGGTGTATGGGTAATGTGCCTCCATTAAACGAGGGGTATAGTCATACTAATAGCCAGGTCTGTTCCTTTTCACTCTATTGCAAGAATGGTGGGACCCCTCAGGTTGTTATGTTACCCTCCAGGGTGCTCTTCAGTCCTTTCCTATAATCCTTGGTTCAGTGTATGGTCTGAATACAGACTCACCACAGTTTTTCACCCAGATATTACCCCTGCTCACCTCTGACCTTTCTATACTGAGCTTCCTAGGTGGAGACTGGAACCTAGTGTACCAACCTGACGTTGATTGCTCCAACAGGAGAATAGGGTTATTCCCAGCTCAGCATGCCCTGAGGGACATTATGAAAGGGATGGGCATTGTAGATAAGTGGTGTATCCTGAATTCCACAGCTCAGCAGTATACCGATTACTCACCACCACATAAAACCTCATCCCAAATAGATTATTTCTTAGCCAGCTCCTTTTGTCTACCGGGTATCATAGATGCTTCTATTCATCCTAGGGTTCTGTCTGATCATTCCCCAATTGATCTGTCATATCTTCTGGCCCAGGCATCCAGAGAGACTCGCTCTGGCGGCTTAATACCCACTTTCTACAAGACCCCTCTTTGCTGACTCATATCCAAAGTATATCTCTGCTTTTTTGGAGACAAACAAAGGCAATGTAGACAAAATAAGAACTGTCTGGGCAGCACTAAAGTGTGCCCATCGAGGGGACTTCATCCGATTATCAGTTACCAGGTGACGTAAAAATAAGGCCCAAGTGTATGCTGCACTAGGGAACAGTCCCTTCATCATTCCTCCCTGAACTGGAATGGGCCAAACTGTACCACCTAAAAGCCCAATATGCAGATGTCTTGGGTTTCAGAAGGCCAACAACTTGCTCGCATCATACCAAATTGAAATATTTGGAATCTGGGGAATGAGCTGGCAAGTTTCTAGCCCTCAAGCTGGGGCAGGTGGAGGCTACAAAGTTTTTTTCTTTCCAGGTATACACACTACTCCAAATGGGGCCATCATGTTGGACCCCAGGGATATAGCATCCATCTTTGGGAACTACTTTCAGCGACTTTATTCGACAGAGGATGCTCCCATTCTGTTGGATCAAGCAATAGTCAAATACTTAAAATTCCTTCACCTTACCAACTTTGCTTCACCCCTCAATTGCACACCTGGATACACCTATCATGCTCAGTGAAACAGAACAGGCAATCAAGCAGTTACCTTTAGACAAAGCCCCAGGGCCTGATGGCATTCCTACTAATCTGTACGAAGCCTAGCTCTCCAAATTGGCGCCTCTCCTAGTGGAAGTTTTTAACTCCTGGTTTGAGGAGAGTTTGGAAGGTAAGACATTCTTAGAAGCTTTGTTAACCCTCATTCCCAAACCCGGTAAAGATCCACTGTGCCTGGAAAACTACCACCCCATCTCCCTCCTGAATACAGATGTGAAGATCCTAGCTAAAATACAAGCCAATTGTTTAGCTCCAGTTATGGGAGCTGTTATTGGACAAGAACAGGTGGGATTTATGTCAGGGAGAGTATTGGGGGACCATCTGAGGAAGTTATTACATCTGCTCTTGGCATCAAAGGAATCCAGCACACCAGCAGCCCTGGTCTCCCTCAGCACTGTGAAAACATTTGACCGGGTCTCCTGGGACTTCCTGTTTATCTCCCTAAGTCAATTTGGTGTCCCGGGCAGCTTCATTAAGTAGGTCAGACTCCTATATTCTTCCCCCACAATCAGGGTCTGGTGTAACAGCTACCTATCTAACCCTTTCTCCCTTGAGCAGAGCACCCATCAAGGATGCCCGCCTCTCTCCTTCTTTAACTTCTACTTGAGTCCCTTATATGCTGATTATTTATCATCCCCACACTAACGGGCATCCAGATAGGGGAAAGCATTTGCTTTCTGCATATGTGGATGACTTACTCCTACATATAGAGAAACCCAGGATCACCATTCCTATCCTGCTGGATGAGTTAGAAACAATCTCTGAAGTCTCCTCTTATAAGTTAAACCTTTCTAAAACAAAGATCTTTCCTCTTAACAATTGGATTATCAAGGAAGTTGTTAGGAGCCTGGGCTTATCCTGGGAACCAAAACTCTTAACTTACCTAGATGTAGAAATTTCCCAGGACATTCCCACCATGGTTAAAGAGGACTTTATCAAGCTGCTGTGCACCTGAAAGCAGATCTGGAGGATGGGGGACACTTCCACTATCACTATGGGGCCGTGTTAGTACCCTCAAGATGAATGTGCCTCCTCGCCTGTTATATCTGCTAGGAATGCTGGGTTTCTTTTTTCCCAAGGCTTGGTTTACCCACCTCAAAAAAATGCTTAACACATTCCTATGGAGGAACAAGATGATGCGATGGGCCTATGGTAAATTGGTGGCCCCCAAACTGCAGGGTGGCCTCTATCTTCCTATACTATGGAGCACAGTATATCAGCAAATTAGCACTCTAGGTTAATAGTCTCGACCCTCAGAATCCCCATACTTATACTCCAGCCTGGCTAGACATTGAAAAGGCCTTAGTAGGTAGATCACATGCCTCCCTTCATACTCTTGTATACGTGTTCCCCTCCAAGCTTCCACAGCACCTAAGGAACTCATCAATAGGTTGGTCACTCTGAGCCTTGCACCAAATCCAAACATACCTGGCCCTGAATTGGCATGGATCATGTACCCAACCTTTACTAAATAACTCTCACTTCCAGATTGGCAATCACACTATTCAGTCTCCTTCTTATCCCAATTGCAAGGTAGTATTGTAGCTACCTTTTCGTGGGGGATGAACTGGTCTCTTTCCCTGCCCTTCAACTTCAACTCCACCTTAAGAATAAGGATATTTTTAAATTATTGTAGACCTCTAAAGCAGTAGGTAAGGCTAGGTGGCTGTTAGGGTGTATTATTAGGGGTATCACAAGTCATAAGAGGGAGGTAATAATCTCTCTTTACAAGACACTGGTTATGCCCCTTCTGGAGTACTGCATGCAGTATTGGAGGCCTCACCTTCACAAGGACATTAACCAAATTGAGGCAGTCCAGAGAAGGGCAACCAAAATGGTGCAGGACTGCATCAGAAGACATATGAGGACAGATTAACAGACCTCAATATGTATATTCTTGAGCAAAGGAGGGAGAGAGGTGATATGATCGAGGCATTCAAACACCTTAAGGGCATTAACAAGGTGAAAGAGTCTAACATGTTTAAATATAAGAAAAATAGCAGGACAAGAGGACACAGCATGAGATTAGAGGGGGCCGATTAAGGGGGAATGTGAGGAAATTCTTTTTCACAGAAAGGGTGGTGGATGCATGGAATGGCTTACCACAAGATGTGATGGCTATGAATACAGTGCAGGGCTTCAAACTGGCATTGGATAGGTATAAGGGAGCAATACAAATGACTATGAATAGATAGGCCACTGACAGAGCAAAGGCCGATGGCACATTTATAAGGTAGAAAAAGAAATGGGCAGACTGGATGGACCTTGTGGTCCTTATCTGCCGTCAACTTCTATGTTTCTATAAAAAATGCTGTACTCTCATTTTTGGGGCCCAAACCTTGGGCTGCCCCCTTCCCCATCCTTAGATTTGTCCTCAGTACTCCAGATGGCCATTCATTCTCATGCTGTGTCCAGGGTTTATAAGCACTTACTAGTTCTGGATTCCATGCTCCCCTCTAGTATCTGCTACTACTGGACCCAGGAGCTTTCCTCTCAGCAGATGTTGCCATCTGAAAGAAGGCATGGGATGCTATCTACAAACATATTAAACAGGACCAACTTCACCCGATTCAGTTTAACATTATGCACAACCTGTATTACACCCCTATTAGCCTGCATAGAATTAGCAACCTCATCTCCCCATTATGTACTCACTGTGGGGAAGCTTCTGGGTCCTTATGCCATCTACTCTGGAGTTGTCCAAAGTTGCAGGCCTTCTGGCTTTCCATGAAACAAGCCCTAGACCCGCTCCTGGGCTTGGAACCTTTATTTACTCCTGAATGTTATTTATTAGCAGTATACCCTTCTGGGATGTCCAGAATCAGAAAGACGCACCTAGGCTTAGTGGCAGCCACAGCAAAATTGGTAATAGTAAGACACTGGATAGAGGACTCCCTGCCTGCAGTGTTAGAGTGGTACCAGGAGATTATGCTAGCTGTTCAATTGGAGAGGCATGTAGCCAGGATGTACCATAGGCTTCGCTTCTTTCAATCCACTTGGGAATCTCTTCTAGTCTTACTTTCTCTGTGGTAACCACAACCTGGTGATCCCACTTAGTGCTGGACCAGTTCACTTCAAACCTCCCCATTTGGTACAGGCTCAAAGTGCAGACTGGGGGTAGGTGGGGAGGAGGACTGGGGGTTGGGGTGCTGTTTTCCTTTTGTTGTATTATGTCTTGTTGTAGTGATTGTTCATTGCACTATCCTGTCATGTTCCTACTTGATTTTGTATTTCTTGCTGCATAAAATGCAATAAAGTATATTGAATTAAAAAAAATGGATTTTATTCTCATAACGGCACTAGAGATCCTGAACATTTGGACACACTAACTCAAGAGAGAAGCTTTATAGCTCATCTGAAAAACAAAATAGACTCCCAGGTTACATATCCTCCTTTATTCAGAATTTGTATAGCACCTACTCATTAAGGAAGTCTGACTTCATCCTCCTCGACGTACCCAAGATGTTCACATGCTCCCCTCAGGTCAGGCCTTCTGCTCCCACAATGCCAAACCTTGAAGTGCAATATGTGAACAGGAGACAAATAGGGTAACCCTCCTGTCTGTTTTGGGGGGGGGGCCAAATCACCTACTAGCCTCAAGTTCTGGGGTTAAATATGAACATTTTACTGCTAGCACACCCAGTTAACAGGCTTAGATATGTACTCTCTTCAGGTGATGCAGTACAATACTTCACCCAGTGGGCACCAACCCGGGTTCATCAGTCTACTCTTATGACTCAGTTTGAGACCTAGGTATATTCTTTCCTTAGCAAGATAATAACACACACCTTCTAAGCCCGTTACAGTTGTCATAATTACCCATACTGTTTCAGTCTCCACATGCAAAAGGAAAGACTCTAGCAGGATTAAGGAAACCAAAAGGTTTACTAATTAAAAAAAAAAAAATAAATACATACAAAACATGGAACATATAACGTAAGTACTTAAATTCAAAACTAAATTGGAATTTTACAGAAAGAAAAAGCCTAGCTAAGTTCTAGTTGGGTGTTACCTATTTTTAACAGAAGTGCCTTTTTGGAGTTCATAGATGAAGTGTCTTACTCCTTTCAGCTAGATATAATCCAAAATTGTCCCCCCATCCTGTGAGTTCACAGTTTATGAGGTCACTGTTAGCCCGTAATTAACCTGTAACCTGAATAAGAATATCCAAAAGGATGTTATTTTACTGCTGGATGGAATCTGTAAGATAGCAATAAACTATGACAGTCTCTTTGATATCTCTACCAGCGTCCTGGCCTACAAAATGATTGCCAGTTTACAAGTTAACAGGAATCTGTTAAAATGTCCTTTTCCTCAAGAGTCATATCAAAGTAGGAATATTTTATGTTATGTTTTAACCTGATATTTGAGGAAGCACTTATGTCAACAGAGAAGGAAACTAGCTATCTACTATTGCAGTTACTGTGCTGGGGTCAAAGGCAAGACCTCTTCAAAAGCTGATGGCTGCCTTTTTCTAAGTAGACATTCAGATAACATATATTTATATCACAAATATAATATAATGACAAGTAGATGGCAGAGTGTCACAGTCCTCCTCCTTGATTGAATTTTTTGGGGGATCTATTCCTGCCAGGGTTGAGTTCCCCAAAGTCAGTTAATTATTCAAACTGATATGAAAGCCCATCTGCCTTTTCATTTGCTGCCCCTGCCCTGTGTGAGACAGTCATGTCATAACACTGCAAGGCAAGGCTCCATCCTAACAGCCTACAATTTGTTTTACTCATTTTGCCAGCCAAACCTGGGGTTATGATTGGTTTGTACCTCAAAATGCTGCCTGAATAGGTATGGCTCTAACTTTAGTGCCCACACCATGGAAAGAGATTCTTTTTCCACTGTAGAGTAAGTCTGCTCCCTGAGAAGTAACTTCTACTGAGGTACGCTATTGGATGATCTTTCTCTTGGTTGAATGTTTGACCAAACACTGCCCCAATACCCACATCTGAGGTGTCAGTCTGGACAACAAAGGGTTTACTATAGTCTGGACTGGCTAATACAGGAGCACTGCAAAGTCACTCCTTTAGCCATTTAAATGCTTACTCACATAAAGTTCCCAAATAAATTTCTTAGGTATCCTATTCTTTAACAGGCCAGTTAAGGGAGTGGCCAGGAGGCACTGTGAGTTTGGTACAAATTACCTATATTCAAAGGGGTGTGACAGGCATACTCACTGTACACATTTGTGTACAGTTTTGTTGAGTGCCTGTCACAAACCATAAGCCACTCTGTTAAAATTATCATTCTAATCTGTAGTATTTGGGTTAGTGTAGGCCACTGAGGAGTATCCAATACATGTATAAACTCTTTAGAGAGTAGAGGAGTCATCTGACAACAATATGACTTGTTTGGAAAGGGATGCCATTTGGAAAGGATGCGTAAATTTTTTAATTGGGGGGTGTAACTGTTGGAGATTGTGTACAAAATGCAAATTTCTGGCTACACTCCTGCCTATAGTACCTGCTGTCCCTAGAAAACTCTGAACCTGCTTTTGTGTTTCAGGTCTGGGCCATGCCTTGATTGACTCTATTTTTGCTTAGTTAGGACAGAGCTGTCCCTGGCCTACTACGTGTCCAAGGTATGCCACCTCAGCCATGGCCACCTGGCACTTCTCAGCTTTTGCAGTGAGCCCAGCCCTCTGTATCCTGCCCAGCACTTCCCTAAAGTGGGACAGGTGTTCCTCTCAGCTGGCACTAAAGATGGAAATGTCATCCAGGTACACCATGGTGCACTACTCAGCACCATTTAACACCTGGTTCATGAACCTTTGGAAGGTGGCAGAGGCATTCTTCATTCTGAAAGGCATTACTTTAAACTCAAACAACCCTATTGGAGAGATGAAGACTAACCTCTCCCTAACTCTGGAAGTTAACTCTACCTGCCAATACCCTTTTGTCAGGTCAATAGAGGTAAGGTGTGTCACCCCTCCCAACTTGCCCAGGAGTTCATCCATCCATGACATTGAGTGGGCATCTAGCGCAAGTCTTTGGAGCTGTAACTTCTCCAGTTCAAGTCTCCTCTGGCATTCTCTCTCTTCTCGGTTGGTTTCTCTCTCTGAAGCTGCCACTCTTTTTCCTCAGCTGAACACTGCTGTTACTTCTCCTCTCTTCCTCTCTCCCTCTCTCTCTCTCTCCCCATCTCCATCTTTCTCAGTTCAAGCTCCCTTCACTGCTGGGCTTTGAAGCATTTCTGTTCAAACTCCAGCTCCATCCTCTGCAACTCTGTTTGCAGCCTGATCCCTTTTGGCTCCAGAATGGTGGTGACCTTCCCCTGCTGCTGTAGCTCTTGGCTTGCACTGGTCCTACTGTCCTTCTAGCTGGGTCTAGACACTGTGTTGGACCCTGGCCCCTCCATGCCCAAGGTTTGGTCCTTTCCAGTCACAGACTGTGACTTGAATTCTTGGACATCAACTGCCACAAGAGCCTCTATGAGGTGTATTTTTGACTCACCCTTCATGCTGGACTCTTCTCTCTTGGCACAACTGCCTCAGGTAGTCTGCAGTGTACTCGCTGTAGTTGAAAGCCACCTTCTTCCCTGAGCTATGGCTATACTAGCTTACACCTGAAAAAAAAAAGTTAGACCGGTAGGGAGCTTAGACTGTAAGCACAATGATACAGTTTTCTATTTTGTAAATCACTACCTTATTTTGCATATGAGCTGTACAGTTAGTCTGACACACTGGACTGTTAATGCTCGGGCTACCAAATACTTTTAAATTGCACTGGTACCTACCAGATCGGTCACAAATGCACCCACAGGTCATTCCCTCTGCTTCTACAGTGCCAAACTTTGAAGTGCAATATATGAACAGGAGACAAACAGGGTAATCCTCCTGTCTGTTTTGGGTCCAAATCACCTACTAGTCTTGAGTCCCATGTCAAATATAAACCTTTTCTGCTAGCACACCCAGTTAACAGGCTTAGATATGTACTCACTCAGGGGATGTAGTATAATACTTCACCCAGTGGGTACCAAATTGGGTTCACAAGTCTACTCCTGACTCAGTTTCAGACCTAGGTATATTCTTTCCTTAGCAAGATAGTAACACACACATTTTAAGCCTGTTACAGTTGTCAGAATTACCCAATACTGTTTTAGCCTCCACATGCAAAAGGAAAGATTCAAGCAGGATTAAGGAAACCAAAAGGTTTACTAAAATAAAAAAAAGTAAATACGTACAAAACATAGAACAGTTAATGCAAGTACTTAAAGTTAAAACTGAATTGGAGTTTTACAGAGACTAAAAGCCTGATATTTAAATTTCTAGCCTAGCTAAGTTCCAGTTAGTGCTACCTATTTTTACAGAAGTGCCTTTTGGAGTTCAGAGATTAAGTGTCTTGCTCCTTTCAGCCAGAGGGATAATGATCCAAATTTGTCCCTCCTAGCCTGTGATGTCATAGCTCATGAGGTCACTATTAAACCATAATTAATTTGTAACCTGAGTAAGAATATCCAAAAAGGTGTTATTTTCTGCTGGCTGGAATCTACAAAATAGCAATATTAAACTATGACAGTCTCTTTGATCTCTCTACCAGCTTTCTACCCTACAAAATGATTGCCAGTTTACAAGTTAACAGGAATCTGTTAAAATATCCTTTTTCTCAGGGGTTATAAAATGCATACCTTGTCTCCAGCAGATCAAAGTAGGAATATTTTACGGTGTGTTAAGACTTGACATTTGGAAGGAAGCACTATGTGTCAACAGAGAAAGAAACTGGCCATCTGCTACTGGACTTACTGTGCTGGGGTCAAAGGTCAGGCCTCTTTAAAAGCTGATGGCTGCCTTTTCTCTATGCAGACATTCACATAAATATATATTTCTATCACAAATATTATGCAACATAATGACAAGTAGATGACAGAGCGTCACACAAGACGTGTACAAGCTATGGCAAATAACTATCTCTTATGCTCTACCCACCACCTGGAATAGCCTACAATCAGTTCTCAAGCTTACCAGTTTTGTCATGATTAACTTTTAGAAAGTCCTAATGGCTAGCAAATTTAAAGTTATTTGTAACAGCCATTACTAGTATCCTAACTCATGCTGTTCTGCCACAACCTGACCCCCAGTTCCTCCCCTCACACCCCATACCCTGCCCATCCCCTTCCCTTAAACTTTGTTGCCCCTTCATATCAACCCCACCCACTCCGACCCTCTTCCCCTTCAATTTTCAGCCCACTCTCCTCCATTTTTCTACCCCACTCTGTATCTGTCCTCCCTGCATCACACATAACCTTACCTTACCTTACCTTTTCTGGCTCACACTCATCTCCCCCCCAATACATCCTGCCCTCTTTCTTATTAGCCCTTTATTCTTACCTACTCCTTCCCTCCTTCTCCCCACATCCTAGCTACTGTGTCCCTATGCACTTATTTCTCTGTGATCTCTATGTTTGTATCATGCCAAGTTCTTATTGTCTGAAAATACTATTTTTGTATGTTTTTATCCATTATATCTGTACACCATGGCCGAGATATTCAGAGCACTTCTACATGACGCAACTGAGTAGCACCACTGCAAGAACAAAGATGCACCACTGTGCGATATTCAAAGGGAGCAGTGGTGCAGCACAAATCCCTTTGTGACAAAGCACAACTGTAATGTATGCAGCACAAGTGCAGGGGGCATTCCCATGAATAAGTGATGCAATGGCATATTCAGCCATAAAGCATGGCACAAGTCTGGAGTAAACCCCAAGTTGCACCAGGTAGACTTGAGCCTATAAACAGGCTTAAATACACAGACAGCAGATGTGCAAAATTGTGCCCAGAGAGAGAGGGAATGAGAGCGTGTGTGAGAGAGACAGACAGAGATGGAGAGAGAGAGAGACACACAGACAGACGGACAGACTGACAGAGTGTCATAAGCACCCAGGGAGGCACCCAGTGACTAAGTGATGGATAGTGGCCCATTTATAATGGATGCAGTAATGAGGGATGTGAGGAGGCAGGAGGAATGCCAGCATGGCTGATGAAGGGCCTGGCAGTGGTATGCCTGACACAGGTGGCACAGTGCCAGGATCATGTATGAGAACTACAGCGACACTGAGATAGTGGACCAGTACCACCTGAACAAGGCAGTTCTGAGGCAGCTCTGTGAGCTGTGCAGTGATGAGATGCAGGCACCCAGCAGATGTAGTTAAATTATGTCAATGGAGATCAAGGTGACTGCTGTGATGTGCTTGTTCACCACGGGTACTTCCAAAGACCAATGGAGAATACCACGGGCATCACCCAGTTGGCTACATCCTGTCTCCTCATCCAGCTCCTCAATGCTCTGCTGCCATATGCTTCGGAGTACATACATTTCCCCAGCACACAGGCAGAGCATACAGCAAACATGCAGGAGTTCTGATGGGTGCATGCATGCCAGGCATGACTGGGGCTATAGACTGCACTTACATTGGCATCCGCACACCACCTGGCCCAGAGGGCCTGGTCTAAATCAACTGCAAGGGATACCCATCCATAAACTGCCAGGTGGCGTGCAATGCCACTGGGCACATCATCAGTGTCTGTGCCATACACCCCAAGAGTGCACATGATGCCTTTATATGGCACAGTTCTGCACCTTGGCTATAGGTCTAGAGGTGACATCCCACAGGCTACCTTATCAGTGAGTAAGACATGCCAGGGTTGCTGAGAGCCACAGCCCTGGGGGTGGGGGAAGGTGGTTGGGGTGGGTGTTGAGGTGTGTGTGGTGGCTGAGAGGGAGCAGGTGGCAGCACAGCACAGGGATAACCATATCTTCTTCCACATAGGCAACAGTGCATACCCCCTGAGGCCATGGCTGCTCACCCCCTACCAGTAACTGTCATCCGCCATGGAGGAAAGATACAACGAGGCACATGCCAGCACATGCAATACCATCAAGTGTGACTTTGGCATGCTAAAGATGTGATTCTGTTGCCTAGACAGGTCAGGTGGTGCCCTACAGTACAGCCCCTCAAAAGGCTGTGGCATATTCCTGGCCTGCTGCATCCTGCACAACATGGCCATTGACCGTGGAATAGTTGTCGAGGCTGATGAGGGCGACAGTAGTGGGGATGATGGTGGTGAAGGGCTGGAGGGCAGTGGTTAGCTGCTCCTTGGAAGGAGGGACCCATGAGTGGTGCAGGAGATGAAGTGAGACCGTGACACCATCACAAGGGAGCATTGTGGACTATGCAGGTGAGGGCACCAACATACAAGCATGGGCCACACAGACTAGTGCACACAACACAGTGGCAGGATTTGCACTGTGTATGCATGCAGAGAATGGGGTGTACAATACACGTGGTGGATCCACTGGCACACGATGTGCACACACATACACATGCAGCAATGGCATGCACACAATGACACACCCACACAAACACACACGTGGTGAAGAACATGGCATGGATCAGAAGCATGACACCAGTGCACAGGCATGACTGGCACTGAGCTGCCCCTCATCGCATCCATGGCACATGTCCAACAGCATGGTCCACACACACAGGGGGCATGCTGCACAACACACATGCATACCACCACATGCATGCTGCACCACCAAGCTGAGTCTCTGTATACAGCACCTCTAGGCTGTCACCATGCAGGAACCCAGTCATGGGGTCATCCCACCCCATGTAAAGCACATCTGCATGCCCAACAACACCAAGACATGGCCTGTCCCAGCTCTGGGTGCCCATGGATGTTGAAGGTTGGGCAGCCGTGTCCACGGCCGCCTCCACCTGGTCCTCTGCACGGAGGTGTGCTGGTGCTCCAAGACAAACACAAAGGGTTAATAGTGAAGCATCACCCATGGCCCCCTGGCATGCCACCATTGCCACCTGCCACTGTGCTGCACTGTGTGTCCATGTCCACACATGCATGTGGCTGTGGGCATGGTGTCAGGCACACCTGCATGTCACACCCTCACATGGCATGCCTAGCAGCTGGTCATACTCACCATGTAGTGAGGAGCTGCCATGAGCCTGGAAACCACCACCAGGCACTCCCTCCACCACCATACAGCTGATGGTGGATGCCACAAGCTACTCTGTAGAATCAGCAGTGGCACTGTTGCTGGCCCACCACCGGTCACCATGCTGGATGCCTGTATGGCCACAACCTTAGCTTTAATGCACCTCTTGTCCATGCCAACCTTCTTTTTGCATTCCTGTGGAGTGCAATGATGCCATCTGTGGTTGTTCACATATCGGACCACCTCCTCCCAGCCCACCACCCACTCCTGCATTGTGCACGTGGCACAACTGAGAAGGTCATCCCTGTCCATATAGGCCTCAAAGAGGGCACTGATCTCACACCAGAGCCATGCAGGTGTGCACATGTTGCTTGTATGCCCAGGTGCAGTACTGTAGTTTTGGCATGGCTATATGGCATGGCCCGCAGCAGAGTACTTCGTCATTCTGGCAGGCACTGCGCATCTCACTTGGCTGATGCACAAGTTGCAGCCATGCTGGTGTGTGGGCCTCAGGAATAACAGGGACATGCCCAGCACACAGTGGGCTGTGTGGTGGTTGGGGGCTCCACATGCATGACTGTGTACTGATGTCCACCTCTCTTCATTCCCTCTACAGGGCCAGGGGACAGTAGATGGGTGAGGGTGGTGCACACTTATGGTCAGCAGGTGGCACATGCTGCACAGCATGTGGGCAGGTAAGAATTGTCACATTCGTTATCAGTGTCACTGTGGGATAGCAGTGGGGATGGGGTACGGCCATGGCCACCACTGCCATGAGCCTGGACAGCTGTGTGTGTCACACAATCCATGTGCATGCCACTGTGGCCCATCCCTTGGCCACCGTGTGCCAACTGTTGGTGGGGAGGGCATGCTCATGGCTTCTACCATTTGTGCTGTGGTGTTGCTGTTGCTGTGTGCCATTTGACCTTCACCATGCAGTCCTGTGGATGCTGCACTGCACCGTCTACCTCTCTGCACCACCGTGGTGTGCCATGTGGATGGCTGACATTGCCTCCATGTGAGGGTCCATTCTGTTCTCCAGGGTTGTGTGCCCATTGTCCATGGTGTGCTGTGGGTGGGCGGGGGTTCTTGGGGCATTTAACTAATTTTCTGTCTTGTCCCATCCTCTGGGGGTCAGACAAACAGCAGCGAGGAGTGCCCCCAGGGCGCAGGCAAGGACACAGTGCCAGATCTTGGTGGTCCTGCAGAGGATCCTGGTGCTCAAGCAATCAATCCAGAGCGTGACGACAGCCATGATGAGGGAGCAGAGGCGCAGAGGGCCATCCAGACATGGGCAGCATTAGTCAATATCTGTATATTGCCCCCATTCCCCTTGCTATTCCTATTCCCCTGCAGTCCCCCATCATATTGTACAGCCCCTGTTACCTGTCCCCATCCTACATTCTACCTCCCCTATCCCTGACCCATTACTTTGTATATTCTACTGTGTTTAACTGGTATAAAGCATTTATTTTACTTCATGCCTGTGTCCATGTCTGCTTTGTAGGTGGCAAATGCAGCCATGCTGCAGTGGTCAGAGTGTTGGGCCATGGTGTTGGTGCAGGAGGGCATGTGTGGGGTGGCTGTGGCTCCCTGCTGTGTGCAGTGGTGTATCATGTTGTGGTGGGGGCTATCTCCTAGGTTTAGTGGGTGTGTTGTGTGTCTTCATAGTCACCGTGGAGCTGTGGTCAGGAGTGGGCAGGCAAGTGGGGGCATGGGGGTTGTGCACAGACCTAGTTGTCATGCTAGACTTCTCTGCCTGCTGGGGTTTGGATGTCTGCATCCACTGTTGTGCTCCCAGTCTTGTGGGGTCTGGCCACCTGCCTGGATCTTGCCTCTTTCACTGCCTGGTGTCAGTGTTGCCTGTGGGTGTGTGTGGCATGAGTGTGTTTGGGTCCAGGAACATGGGGGTAGCATTGGCCGTGGCCAGCTGGTGGCTGGCCTGCAGGGGGCACCATTGGTGGGCTCACATTGTCCACATCTGTCACCTGATGGCTGGCACACCTTTGTGTTCTGGAGTGATGTTCCGGTGTATGCTCCTGTTGCACGCCTATGGACCGGCTATGGTTGGTGCAGTGCACAGCGCTTCTGTTGGTGGCTGTGCTCCGTGATGAGTTACCCATTGTTCCCTCCTGCTCTGTGCCTGTGTGTGCACTACTGTGCCCTGTTGGTGGGGTCCTGTGACCATTCTCACTGTGCTTCCTTGGCTGTGTCCCTTGGCCTCTTGCATTTGCACTGCCCCCTATGTTTGTGCACAGGGTTGCTCTTTGCTTCCATAGTTGCACCAGCAAATCTGTGCTTGCACCATAGGTTTCATAGGTTTATTCAAGCCGAGGATAGAAATTCCATCCTGTAAGGCTCGCCTTCCAATTATTATTGACATAAGAATTTATTATCTCCAAAAAATAGATCAATCCCATATTTGAATTTGTTCATAGTTGTACTATTAACAATTTTCATTGGTAAGTTATTCCAGGTTCCCACAACTCTTAAACTATACCAATATTTCCAAATGTTATGTTGCCAAGTTTGTTGGTGCAATTGTTTATCATGTTTGAACTAGTTCTCCCAAGTTTATATGTGAACCGCAGTTCTTTTAGTAACTTGTCATCTTCCATACTCTTATATAGAAAACATAGATCTCTCCTTATTCTACGATAATGCAGTGAATAAAGATTAAGACTAACCAATCTATTGTAATATCTTTTATTTTTGAATCCTTTTATTTGTTTGGTAAGTCTTCTCTGGACTCCCTCAATATTTAACATGTCCTCCTTATTACAGGGTGACCAAACCCTTGCACAAAACTCCAGGTGTGGCCTGACCAATGCGACGTACAGAGGCATCAACACATTCCTATCTCTATTCACTATGTGCTTAAATATGCAGTTTAGAATCTGGTTAGCTTTTTGAGCTAGTTTCTACAGTGCACTCTGAATTTCAGGTCTTTTGTAACTGTAATTCCCAGGTCTTTTTCCTCAGTAACAACCCCTAATGTGATGTTATCTATTTGGTAAGTTGCTTCATTGTTGTTTCTCCCCATATGCATAACTTTACATTTGGTTTTGTTTAGTCCTGGCTTATTACAGTTTGTCCATTCATGTATTGAGTCCAATGTGTACTGCAATGCTAATATATGTTCGTCTTTATTTGTAACCACACCCAATCTGCAATCGTCGGCAAACTTTTGCATCCATATATTATTGTTACTAATCTTTAAAGAAGAAATATATATATTAAACAAACTGGGGCCCAACATCGATCCCTGAGGCACTCCACTGGTCACTGAGGCCCAGTCAGAGTATTCATCATTTATGACCACCCTCTGTCTTCTATCTCCTAGCCAATCAGAAATCCATCTGCATATGTTATTGGGCAAGTTAACATTTTCCAACACTAGCAATAATTCCTTATGTGGCAATTTGTCAAAGGCCTTAGCAAAATCGAGAAAGACCACACCCACAGGGTTCCCAATGTCCAGTTCTTTATTTACCTTTTCATAAAAGGACAGTAGATTAGTCTGGCATGATCTGTTTTTTTCAAACCCATGTTGTATAGGATCCTTCATGTCCTGTCCAGCCAGATGTTTTTTAGAATATCTTTAATTATGCTCTCCGTGAGTTTTCCCAGTATTGATGTCAAACTTATGGGCCTAAAATTTTCTGGTTGGGTAATAGGTCCTTTTTTTAAGATGGGTACACTGTTTACTAACTTCCAGTCATAAGGGACAGAACCACTATTTATAGATGTTTGAAATCTGTGTGTCAAAGGATAGGCCAGTTCTCTAGCCAATTCCTTTAGGATTTTAGGATACAAACCATCGGGGCCAGGGGATTTATTTGGGTTAAGTCCAACTAACTGTTTGAATATATTATCTGGGTTCAAACTAATCATCTCTTGCTCAAGAGGCATCTTTGTGTTATATGAATCATTTTCATTAGAATTATAAACTGAACAGAAATATTTGTTTTGAATATTGGCTATTTGTTGGTTAGAAGCTGGGGATCCATCTTCAGTAGGGAAGGGACCTATACTGTTTGAAGTCTTCCTCCAGTTATTTATATAAGAAAAGAAGGCTTTTTTATTGTCCTGTACTTTCTTGGCAAGATTGTACTCATATAAGGTTTTAGCTTTCCTAATATTATTTTAACTTTTTTAAAACGTTCCTTATACTCTGTGTATAATTTAACCATTTTGAAAACGTTTAGCTTCTTAAATAGTCTGTTTTTCTTATTTATTAACTTTTTAATTTTTGTGGTGACCCAGGCAGGTCTTATAGATCTGTCTTATGGTATTTAGTTATTACAGGGACAAATTCAGTAGTTAGTTCCTCCATTTTAGCTTTAAGAGAATCCCACATGCTTTGTATGGGTTTATTGTCAAATTCAGAACTCCAGTCCCAGCTGTCCAATTTAATTTTCATTTCATGGAAATCAGCTTTCCCCATGTTTAGCTTTATAGTAGCTCCCGTGGGTTTCCTAATTACGGTTTCCTTAATATTAAATGATACTGTATTGTGGTCACTGTTACCTAATGGGGCACCAATTACCACAGAGTTAACTATGCCCCCCATATTGGTAAAAATTAGGTGGAGAATATTATTGCCCCTTGTACTCTCTTGGACCATCTGGTTAAGACCCCTGTGATCCATTGTGTCTATATACTGCCTCTCAAGGGGACAAGTGCCCGTACCTTTTACCCAATCAATATTGGGTAAGTTAAAATCACCAGTTATCAATAATCTTGTATTAGGGTCCAATTTCTCAAAAATATTCAATAAAGTCCTGTCATCATCACGTGACATAGATGGGGGCCTCTAAAGTAGCCCTAATATGATTTTGGGTCTATTAGTCGGTCATAATTGAACCCAAAGGAGTTCCATTTGGCCTACATCCCATTTTAGTTCTTCTGAGACAATATCATTGTGAATGTAAATTGCCAGTCCTCCCCCTTTTCTATACTTTCTACAGTAAGAAAAGAGTTTATACCCCTCAATTTCCTTGTCCCATTCATCATTTTCATCCCACCATGTTTCAGTGACCAAAGCTATATGTACTTTATTACTGTGTAGGATTATTTTAAACTCATCATATTTATTCTGTAAGCTTCGTGCATTAATCAGAATAGCATTCCACCCCAAAATATCTATAGAGGTAGATGGGGTTTCTGTAAGTTTTTGTTTTCCGTACCCCCCTTCCTATCCAGTTTAAATGGAAATTAACAACCTCCTGAACCTTTTTTCCCAAAATCCTGACTCCAGCATAGTTTAGATGGACACCATCATTTCTGTATTAAGGAGCTCTACTGAATGTATTTCCATTATCCATAAAACCAGTCCCTTCCTGCACACAGTATTGTCTAAGTTTACTATTAATTATTTGTAACCCCTTTGTTACCCGTGGTTACTAGAATCCCAGTAAGACCTAGTGGTAGGCAGGGTAGGCAGCTTGTGAAACTCCAGTTAAATGGGTTTCACAGTGTCTCACTCTGTCCTCAGTCACAGCTGAGACTTGAGAGATGACATCACTATAGAATTGTCGCAGCTGCATGAGCCACTTTGGAATCTCCAGTTCTGGAAGTGAGTTTAGAACTTTGGAAAATTCAAAGTCAGTTTTCCGTTTGTCCTTAAGCAAGAAGGAAGCATCAGTCTGCTGTCTGATCTCTCACTAAGAAAAAGGAAGTGTTCCTGTGTTTTATCTTTTTTAAAGTGGTGCAGACCGCTCCCCCGGTCTCAGTACCCCTTCCCTCTGGGGGGGGGAGGAAAAGTTCTCTGTGAATTCCAGGGGCAATCCCCCTTTACCCACTATGGATGGAAGCTGCCTGGATTTTGTTTTAGTCTGTTCTTGTATAACAGCAAAGAAAGTGTTACTTTGCCTGTGGGGCACCTGCAACAAATGGGTGAATGTTTGGCTCCATTTGAAGGGGCAAACATATTGTTTTCTTCAGTTGGGAAGTAATGTAGACTGCTATTTGGGAGGACTATGTCTACTAGGATGAACTAATAGAGCAGTCTAACAGTTTAAAGTTAAAATGGATTTTAAGTTCGCTGTAGAGGGGGTGCTTCAGGTTATCCACCATTCAATCTACATTTTACAGTCCTAACGTTTTCTGTGTGTCCAGAGAAATGGCCGGGTATGGGCTGTGGGAGCTGGAGGTGGGAAAACACCCCATCTTTAGTAACCAGGTCCACCTCTATGGATTTCTTCTATGTTTTTGCTACTTGCCTCATGCACTTGGCCAGTGATGAGGTGGGTACCCAGATGTGGGTCAACTTGGAAATCTCTCTAGGAGTCGCAGACTCTAAGTGGTGTGGGGAGCCACAGGTTGGGAAAATCACTCCTTGTTTGATGGGAGTTCTATTGGAAGTACGAAAACAAATCTCTCTAGGAGTTGCAGACTTCAAGTGGTGTGGGGAGCCACAGTTTGGGAGTCTTCTTGTTTGATGGGATGTCTTTCCAATTAAAGTTTGGGTTCATTCATCAAGTGGACCGTCAGTCGAGTGGCCGGCAGGGGTGCCAGGCCAGTCAGGCTATGTATCCAATGCGCATGCAAAGTCCGGGCTGAGTGCCTGGTGGGTCCAAAGCCAGACAACTGTAGTAATGGGTTCATTCTTCAAGTGAACCGTCAGTCGAGTGGCCGGCAGGGGTGCCGGGCCAGTCGGGCTATGTATCCAATGTGCATGCAAAGTCTGGGCTGAGTGCCTGGTTGGTCCAAAGCCAGACAACTGTAGTAATGTGTTCATTCTTCAAATGGACCGCTGTGTTTTAACTCTAATCTGCATACAGTAATGTAGCTGTTTGGGGACCATGCAATGCTTTGTTATGTGTCATCTAGTATAAATAAAGCCACACTGAAAAATCCCAGTTCTGGTTCTGGACATTACAGTTATTGCTTCCTGTAGTTGGATTTACTTGGGTGCCCCTGTGCAGAGTAGCCAAACCTAGGTCTCTTGTGCCAGGTGACCTCATCCTTCCCCGAACCCGTAGATATGTTACCCTCACCAGGTATTGCTGCCCACGCCAACAGCATGCCATCTGTCATTTCCATAGAAAAGGCAGGGGTGAGGGGGTTACATATTGATATCTGTTTGTTTCTAAATGATTTATTTCCCTGCATTGGGGTTATTCCAGAAATAATAATTTCCCCAGGATAATTCCTTACTGTATCGACAATGAACTTGTAGTCCCTTTGCATGGAGTTCCAGTTAGTTTTACCTACGTCATTAGTCCCCACATGTAAAATGACTAGAGGGGTAACTGTGTTTTCAAATAGACCTTGGAGCATACCAACTATATCATGTAGTTTAACTCCAGGTAAGGAGCTAACTGTAGTATGTTCATTTCAGTTATAACATATATAGATATCCATACCCTTGATAATTGAGTCCCCTATTATCAAGATATCCCTTTCTATCGGTTTATTTTTGCTAGATGTTTTTTCTCCAGCAAGGTAGGTGGAGTTATCCAGATTAAAGTTGCTGTCTAATACCTCGTTTGGTACCTGTACACATTCTATATTTTTAGATGTTTGAAGTTTACTTGGTAAACTGTTACTAGTGTTTTCAGAATCATCCATAGCAAGGCACTCAAATCTGTTTAGTACATCTACTGTGATAATTGACTGAGATACTCCACTTGTCTCATTTTTATCATTTGTACTAGCTAGGTGAACTAAATTATTCAGACTCAATGTTTGTCTACTGCTAACATCACATACAGCCTCATCAATATATTCTTCTAGTTTAGATATGTCTTTATATGTTTGTATTCTGGCCTCAAGTTCAAGTACTTTCTTTTGTAATTCAGAATTTATAGTATATTTATCACATGTAAACTCTGTGTTAGAGCCATCCTCCATGTGTATAAGGCATTCCTGGCATGTTTTTGCCTTTCAATTTTTTTTGCCTTGTATAGGCCATTTGTTTTTGTGTTTAGGTATTTAAGACCTTTTAACTGTTAAATTTGAGCCCACTTACCAATTTCACATTTACTGTGCCTCAATAGTTTGTCCCCCAGTGGTTCCCAGTGTCCCCAGCGGACACAGCAGGCATACGACACGTGTGTCTCTGTGCACATCTCCGAACGTGACTCGCGCTCCACTCGGCTCGCTCTGCTTGCCGGAGTGGCTGTTTTAATAGTGTACACACCAGAAGTAGCCCGAGAACCCCTCTTGCAAAATTTACTAAAGTTGCTATTTGCAGTCCACAAAGCTGTTGAAGGGACTAACTAAGGTTTTGAAGTGTCAAAATAGTTAAAAACACTAAAATCACATTAAAATCTACTAGTCTGCATTTTACCATATTCAGCAGGCTTGTGTTAGCACATTTCTGGTGGTGCAGTTTCTGAAGATGGCACCCGATTTGCCATGGCTCATTTGACTTGCACTGTGCCAGACTTGCACCGGCCTTTGGCACAATTCTGAATATTTCGGCTCATATATATATTGTTTATGGATTTTACCCATTCAATTTTTTTGTAGTTGTATTCCTATAAACTGATGTTATGTTTTCTGGACCTCAAATTGAATATTGTTATCCCTTCAACTTGATGTGTTTTGCCTTTTTTTTTTAAATTGTTATTTGTGCATGACATCCCTATGAATGAGCCTGTTCAACAGAGTTTTCCTACAATAAACTTACACTAAATTTCATTTGAACATACAAGTACAAATTTTCAAGACCTTCTCCAGTGATATATGGATAACATTTAGCTTAGATAAATGTGACAAAGCAACATTTATAGCAGGAAAGTTAACTCATAAAGAAACCAACCTGAAAGTAGTTGTGACACAAAAGAACTCAAGCAAGCAGGAGTGTATAAATATCTGGGAATAGATGAAGGAGCAGTGCTACAGCCTGAACAAATGAGAGCAAAAATCAGCAAGGTACATTTCTGAAGACTGACGCTTGTACTGAAAACTGCTTTAACAACATTAAACTAAGTGCAAGCTATAAATCAACCCACCCTTCCTGTGGTATCATGCAGCATCAGTGTGATTGACTGGCCACAGAAAGTGCTGAACCAGCTTGATATAAAAACAAGAAAACTAGTCCATGCTTACTAGTTAATTACTTACTTACTAGACACAGTTCATGCTAAGGTTACATACCTTGAGGTCTGGATTACATATCCTGAGGTCTACTGAAACATAGAAGTTGATGGCAGATAAGGACCGCTAGGCCCATCCAGTCTGCCCATTTCTTTTTCAGCCTTATAAATGTGTCATCGGCCTTTGCTCTGTCAATGACCTATATATTCATATTCATCTGTATTGCTCCCTTATACCTATCCCATGCCTGTTTGAAGCCCTGCACTGTATTAATATCCACCACTTCCTGAGGTAGACTGTTCCATGCATCCACCACCCTTTCTGTGAAGAAGAAGTTCCTCACATTACCCCTTAATCTGCCTTCCTCTAATTTCATGCTGTGTCCTCTTGTCCTGCTGTTTTTATGTTGATTGCGTGCATGCACAAGAAACATATTGAGACAGCTTTCTGAGAGGCTGGTTGCGGAGGCACAGCACTGTTGTGGCCAATGCCTCCACAGCCTGTAAAGGCTTTGCCCACTTCAGTCAATGCTGTGGCATGCTGCTGCTGACACTAGTTCAGCCAGCATGCCACCAACTTGTGAAAAAATAGCCACTGCTATCAGGGGCCACCTCGTCATTGCAGAGTCAGCCATTCACTGCAATGAGGTAGCGACCCGTCATTGCAGGGCAGGGCTTTGCAGCCCTGATATTGTTTGAGAACATGGCGTCAGCTTGCCATCTGTTCACAAACAATATTAACCCCCTCCCCTGCCGAGGGGTTGCCTGATCCCCTGGCACCATGTGCCCCCACATGTTTGTTTGCTGATGGGCCCCTATTCCAGTCAGCTGCAGTGCCCCAGAAGTATGTTGCTGATGGGGAGCCCACTCCCCATCAGGCAGTATGTAACCCCCCACTTTTCTTGTCTGTCGACGGGGTGCCCAATCCCTGTCGGCATAATGCCCCCCTTTGTTGTGTGTCCGATGGGGGTGCCCAATCCTCATCAGTATAATCTACCCTCCCTGTTGTTGTGTGCTGACGGGGGTGCCCAATCCCCGTCGGCATAATGTACCCCCCATTGTGTGCCAGCAGGGGTGCCCAATCCCGTCAGCTACAGCGCCCCCCAAAAAAGATTCAGTTGGCAGGCTGGGAGCCCACCCCAGTGTGCCACATTGCCCTGTAAATAAAAAAAAGTCCTGCAATGTCTTTTTTTTTTTATTTATCTGTAATGAAGGAAATGGTCCATCGCTGTCTTTGGCCCCCTCCCACAACCCGCACTCACCCACCCACTGCACACCCTGCCTCCCCACAACCCCTCACCCCATACTTACCTCAGGAGTCTGTGGCGTGATCTTCGGTGGACCGGGAACACGCCTGCACTCTTCAAAGCTGACTGTGAACTGAGGAAATGCTGGTAAGCTGTATAATGTAATAAATAGGTTTTTTCAATTTTGATGCATATCTCAGGCATTTTTTGGAACTTTGCCACCAAATTTTCAACACAGGGATTTGGGACCCCTCCTCATGAATTCTATCACTGTCATGGTGTTAATCAGCCCCGAAAGGTGATTTTGTGGTCGCTGCATGGAATCACCTTTCCGGACTGATTAATGAACCGACAGTGCCAGTGTTCATGAGGTGGGCTCTCAAAAAGCCTACGTTGCAAATTTGGTGTGAAAAATCCAAAAAATGACTGTTTTATGAGTTTGCATTGTGCAGTTGCTACACATGCTCATAACTTTGCGAATTTGTAATATTTTCAACCCAGATTTTCAACATTGGCACTTTTTCAGACCTCCTTGTGAGCAGTACACTGTCATTTTTCACACCCTGGCTGAAATGTGTTTTTGCACTTCCGGCGCGGAATTGCGCAGTCAATGTGGGAAATCAGTGTTCCACACAGATTAAGAAACTGACAGTGGCACTATTCATGAGCAGAGGTCCTAAAATGCCTACGTTAAAAATTTGGTGATGATACTCCTTAAAATGACTGTGCTACAAGGGTGCACGCATGCTCGTAGTTTGCACGACGCCGTAACTTCAATGCATCAGTCAATATTTTCATTTCAGATTTTTACATTAGCATTCTTCTGCACCTCATTATGAACAGTACAGCTGTCATTTTTCACATCCTGGCTGAAGGCGCACAATACCCGTGGTCGCTGTGGGAAATCCGTGTTCGGGACACATAGTGAAAATTACAGTGGCACTGTTCATTAGCAGAGGTCCAAAAATGCCTATGTTGGAAATTTGCAGGCAAAGTCCACAAAATGAGTGTTTATGGAAGTGCATTATGAGGGTTCCACGATGCTTGTAATCTTCGCAAACGCTGTAATATTTTCACTCCAGACTTTCAACATTGCCATTTTGCCAATCCTCCTTATGAACAGTGTAGGTGTCATTTTTCACATCCTGGCTTGTTAGTTTTCAAATTAATATTTTCACGCCAAATTTTCAACACTGGCATTTGTTCACACCGCCTTATGAACAGTACAGATGTCATTTTTCACATCCTGGCCGAAATGTGTTTCCACGCTTCTGCCACAGAATATGGCAGTTGCTGTCGGAAATCAGTGATTGGGACAGATTAGGATCAGCTGAGAGGGGGAGAGTGACCGAGCTGAACTGAGCTGTATCGAGACTGCTGTGGATTTATTTGTGGGCAGGAAAAGGTGACAGTACAGGAGGGAACCCAGTATAAAAGGGCACCCTGCAGCACCGGGAGACACAGAACGAGCGAGTGAGGGAGGGGGAGTGAGTGAGCTCAACAGAGCTCTGTTGGGATTGCTGCAGATTTCTTAGTGGGCAGGAAAATGCAGCAATGCATGCAGGGGCTGAGTACAAAAGGGCAGCCTACAGTGGTGGGAGACACAGAACGAGTGAGGGAGGGAGGGGGAGTAGGCAAGCTCAACGGAGCTGTATCACGACTGCTGCAGATTTGTTTGTGGTCAGAAAAGGGCAGCAACGCAGGCAGGATCCCAGTACAGAAGGGCAGCGTACAGCACCAGCACAAATGGAATGAGCAAGTGAGACAGGGGAAGTGAGTGAGACCAACAGAGCTCTGTCGGGACTGCTGCAGATTTCTTTGTGGGCAGACAAAGAGGCCAACAGAGGCAGGAGCCCAGTACAAAAAGTCAGCCTGCAGCGCCAGAAGAAACTGAATGAGTGAGTGA
Source organism: Neoceratodus forsteri (assembly GCA_016271365.2). NCBI lineage: Eukaryota > Metazoa > Chordata > Ceratodontiformes > Ceratodontidae > Neoceratodus > Neoceratodus forsteri. Next base: position 471,105,656 of record CM057457.1, on the reverse strand, counting down.
GACAGGGGGGTGAGCAACCTCAATGGAGCTCTGTCAGGACAGTTGCACATTTCTTTGTGGGTAGGAAAAGGTGGCAATGCAGGCAGAAGCCCAGTACAAAAGGCCAACCTACAGCGCTACCAGAGACGCAGCAAGCGAGTGAGAGAGAGGGAGTAAGCAACCTCAGCGGAGCTGTGTCATGACTGCTGCAGATGTCTTTGTGGGCAGAAAAAGTCCCCAACACAGGCAAAAACCCAGTACAAAAGGGCAGCCTGCAGCAGTGGGAGACACAGATGAGCGAGTGAGGGAGGGGTAGTGAGTCAGCCCAATGCAGCTCTTTTGGGAGTACCGCAGATTTCTCTGTGGGCACAAAAAGGTAACAGTGTACACGGGCCCTGTACAAAAGGGCAGCCTGCAGCAGAGGAAGAAACGAATGAACGAATGACAGAGGGTGAGTGAGTGAGTGAGCGAGTGCAACAGAACTGTATTGTGACTGCTGCAGATTTCTTTGTGGGCACAAAAGGTGGCAACACAGGCAGGAGCCCAGTATAGAAGGGCAGACTGCAGCACCGGCAGAAACAGAACAAGTGCATGAGACAGGGTGATTGAGTGAGGCCAACAGACCTCTGTCAGGACTGCTGCACATTTCTTTGTGAGCAAAAAAAATGCCAACAGAGGCAGAAGCCCAGTAGAAAAGGGCAGCCTGCAGTGCCAGAATGAGAAATAGAATGAGCGAGTGAGATGGGGGAGTGATCAACCTCAGCAGAGCTCTGTCAGGACACCTGCACGTTTCTTTGTGGGCAGGAAAAGCTGCCAACACAGGCAGCAGCCCAGTACAAAAGGGCAGTCTGCAGCACTGGCAGAAATGGAATAAGCGAGTGACACGGGGAGTGAGCAACCTCTACGGAGGTCTATCATGATTGCTGCGAATTCCATTCTGGGCAGGAAAAGGTGGTAATGCAGGTAGGAGCCCACTACAAAAGGTCAGCCTGCAGCACTGGTAGAAACAGAATGAGCCAGTGAGAGTGAACGACCTCAATGGAGCTGTGTCGGGACTGCAGCACATGTCTTTGTGGGCAGACAAAGCCGACAATGTAGGCAGGAACCCAGTACAAAAGGGCAGCCTGCAGCAGCAGGAGACACAGAATGAGTGACTGAGGGAAGGGGAGTGCATGAGCTCAACAGAGCTCTGTTGAGACTGCTGTGGATTTCTTTGTGCCACAAAAAGGCAGAAATGCATGAAGTGGCCCAGTACAAAGGTGCTACCTGCAGCGGTGGGAGAAACAGAACCAACCACTGAGAGAGAGGGAGTGGGTGAGCGAGCTCAACGGAGCTGTATTATGACTGCTGCAGATGTCTTTCTGGTCAGAAGAAGGCTGCAATGCAAGCAGGAGCCCAGTACAAAAGGATAGCCTGCAGCGCTGACCGAAACAGAATGAGTGAGAGACAGGAGGAATGAGCGACCTCAACGGAGCTCTGTCAGGATTGCTGCTAATCTCTTTGTGGGCAGAAAAAGGCAGCAACACAGGCAGGAGACCACTATAGAACAGCAGCCTGCAGCCCCAGCAGAAACAGAATGAGTGAGTCAGACAGGCAGAGTAAGCGACCTCAACAGAACTTTAATGTGACTATTGCAGATCTCTTTGTGGGCATAAAAAGGAAGAAATGCAGGCAGGAGCCCAGTACAAAAGGCCAGCCTGCACCGCCTACACAAACGGAATGAGCGACTGAGACAGGGCCAGTGACCTACCTCAGTGCACCTGTGTCAGGACTGCTGCAGATTTCTTTGTGGGCAGAAAAAAACGCAGAGGCAGGAGTCCACTATTAAAGGGCAGCCTGCAGCATCAGCAGAAACAGTATGAGCAAGTGAGAGAGGGGGAGTGACCCACCTCAATGGACCTCTGTCAGGACATCTGCAGATTTGTTTGGGGCCAGCAAAACATGCCAATACAGGCAGAAGCTCAGTACAAAAGAGCAGCCTGCAGCACCAGGAGAAACAGAATGATCGAGTGAGATAGGCACAGACAGCAACCTCAATGGAGTTCTGTCGGGACACCTGCAGATTTATTTGGGGGCAGGAAAACATGTAAAAGCAGGCAGAAGCCCAGTACAAAAGGACAGCCTGCACCACCAGCAGAAACACAACAAGCAAGTGAGGGAGAGAGGGGAACTGAGCGAGCTCAACAGACCTGTATCATGACTGCTGCAGATTTGTTTGTGGACAGAAAAAAAACGGCGGCAACCCAGGCAGGAGCCCTGTAAAAATGGCCAGCCTGCAGTGCCGGCAGAAACGGACCCAGCGAATGAGAGCAGGGGAGTGGCTAGCTCAACGGACCTGTGTCATGACATCTGCAGATTTCTTTGTGGGCAGAAAAAGCCACCAACACAGGTGGAGACCAGTACAAAAGGGGTAGCCTGCAGCACCAGCACAAACAGAATGAGCGAGTGAGAGAGGGGGTGACCCACCTCAACACAGCTCTGTCGTGACAGCTGCAGATTTCTTTCTCGGCAGAAAAATATGCCAATGCAGGCAAGAGCCCCATACAAAACAACACCCTGCAGCATGGGGAAAAACAGAATGAGCACCTGACACAGGGCCACTGAGCGACCTCAACGGGCCAACGCTATCAACATTCGGCATTGACAAATGCATGTTCTCATATTGAAACATGTTAGACTCTTTCACCTTGCTAATGCCCTTAAGGTGTTTGAATGTTTTGATCATATCACCTCTCACCCTCCTTTGCTCTAGGGTATACATATTGAGCTCTGTTAATCTGCCCTCATATATTTTATGATGCAGTCCCTGCACCATTTTGGTTGCCCTTCTCTGAACTGCCTCAATTTTGTTAATGCCCTTGTGAAGGTGCAGCCTCCAGTACTGCACGCAGTACTCCAGATGGGACCTAACCAGTGTCTTGTAAAGAGGGATTATTACCTCCCTCTTCTGACTTTTGATACCCCTACTAATACACCCCAACATCCCCCTAGCCTAACCTACTGCTATAGTGTTCTGCTTGGATGATTTCAGGTCATCAGCGATGATGCTGCCCAAATCTCTTTCGTCCCTTGTGATTGCCAGCAACCCCCCTCCCAACCTATAGGTGACTTCACGGTTTCTCTTCCCTATTTGCATGAGCTTGCACTTCTTTGCATTAAAACCCAGTTGCCACTCTTCTGACCATTTTGCTAGCTTATCCAGATCTCTTCTCATTTTGCCCACCCCATCTGGGTCATCTACTGTGTTGCAGATCTTGGTGTCATCTACAAACAGACGAACCTTACTCTCCAGTGCATCTGCAATGTCACTGATGAAGATATTGAAGAGGATTGGACCCAGGACTGATCTCTGAGGTGCCCCACTTGTGACTTGCATCTCTTCTGACTATACCAGTTTACCTCCAGTTTCTGTTTCCTGCCCGTCAACCAGTTTGCCACTCAGTTGACCAACTTCAGACCCACCCTGAGCCTACCCAGCTTATTAATCAATCTTCTATGTGGAACAGTGTCGAAAGCTTTGCTGAAGTCAAGGTAGGCAACATCAACTGCTCCCCCTTGGTCCACCACTGTGGTTACCCAGTCAAACAAATCTATGAGATTAGTTTGACAGTGCCTTCCTTTTGTAAACCCATGCTGTCTTGGATCCTGTGCCCCTATGGAGTCCAGGTGTTGCACTATCCTTTCCTTAAGGAGTGCCTCCATAATCTTGCCCACTACTGAGGTAAGACTTAATGTCTGTAGTCCCCTGCCTTCTCCCTGCTACCACTCTTGTGGAGCAGGATCACATGTGCCCTTCTCCAGTCTTCTTGGACCTCTCCTGTGCTCAGAGACTCACTAAACAGTTCTGATATTGGCTCTACTAGTTCCACCCTTAGCTCCTTTAGTACCTTGGGATGTATGCCATCAGATCACATTGCCTTGTCCACCCTGAGCTTATTGAGCATTTGTAGTACCCTTTCTCTTGTGAAGGGACTAGTGCTCACCCCCACCCCAGTGTCCAAGGTGCTGAGTTGTGTGCCCTGCCCTATCTTCTCTTCAGTAAATGCTGAGAAGTATCTATTTAGGATACATACCTTTACATGGTCCTCCTCCTCACACATCCCCTTATCTCATTTGATCTTAGTAATACCCCCTCTGGACTTTTTCATTTCACTAATGTATCTATACAAAGTCTTCACCTTTTTTTACTGTTTGTGCTAGTGTTTACTCAGTTTGGGAGTCTGCCTTACTGCCTTCCATGCTTCCCTTAGGGAAGTTTGGTATGCCTCCCTATCTTCATCCTGCTGTGTTCCCTTATATTTCCTGAAGGCCAGCCTTTTGGCTCTGACCTTTTCTGCTACTGTATTTGACAACCAAAGTGGTTTCCTTCTTCTTTTACACTTCCTTTTCTCTCTAACACAATGGGATGTTGCTTCAGGTATTGCACCCTTAATGCTTTCCCACTTTACCTGTACCTCCTCACCTGTATTTCTTTTTGCCAGGGCTAGCTTAACTCTGTTGACCATCTTATCAAAGTCTGCTCCTCTGAAGTCCCATATTTTTGCCTTGGAATGGGATGATTTAGTTGTAGTGGCCAAATTGAACCATATCACGTGATGGTCACTTGTCCCCAGGTGACCTTCTACCTGGAGATCTGTGATCCCTTCCTGTTAATCAGTACTATTTCTAGTATAGCCCTGTCTCTTGTGGGTTGTTGTACCAGTTGTTTGAGGCCCTCCCCCTGCAAGGAATCCTCTATATGTCTAGTTCTGATAGATGTTCCTGCTGGTATTGACCAATCTGTATCTGACATGTTGAAGTCTCCCATTATCAGAACCTCCCCTTTAGCTGTCATGTTTTGTATATCTTCTAACAGTAATGTGTCTATGTCCTCCCGGTCTGGGGGCCTGCAGACAACCCCAGTTCTTATGGCTGTCCCATTTCCTGTTTCCAGGGTGACCCACAGTTCTTCTGGCTCCTTATGTGTATTCTGAATTTCTGTAGCTTTGATGTTTTCATTGACATAAAGGGCCACTCCACCCCACTTTTTGCACCTCTGTCTCTTCTGAACAGTACATAGCCAGGTACTGAAGTCTCCCAAGTGTGGTTACTGGTAAGTCACATCTCGTTAATTGCTACTATGTCCAGTTTAGCCTCTGTTATTGTTGCCTGCATGTCTGGGATCTTGTTTCCCAGGCTGTGAGAATTTGTGTACATGATTTTCCATTGGCCAGATTTCGGTGTGTTATTTGTTGGGTGAGGTCTGGCATTTCCCCTGTGTGTTGTATAGGGAGCTGGACCTTTTCCCTTACCTGGTGATGCAAATGAACTGCAAACATGCTGAACTCCTGTTTGACCACTAGCTGAGGGGGGAGGAGTGTTCTTCCCATTCGACGTATGAGGTGTTGCACCCCTTCCCATTTGCTAGTTTAAATATTCTGCAAATATGTCAAACTTCTGCCCAATGCACTGACTCCCTCCTTAGTCAGATGCGATCCATCAAATTTAAAGAACTTTCACTCCCAAAACTGTTGCCAGTTCCCTATAAATCTGTGTAATTTTTCCTGGCACCAGCCCTTGAGCCACATGTTTAGCTAACCTGTCTTCCCTTCTCTGACCTTCCATCTGCCCCCCTCTCCTAGACTGGCAGAATCTCAGAGAAGGAGATGTCAGATGAAATGGATGATTGTTTGGCACCCAGCCTAGTCAGGTGTTCATTGGTCTCCACGACTGTCCAGCTAGCAAGATAATTAGTCCCTATGTGTACCAGGACATCAATGTTTTCTCCTGCTTCCTGAACAGTTTTTGCAATGTGGTCAGTGCCTCTCCATGTTGATGTACCTGGGAGACATCTGACCATTACCCCTGGCTGGAGGGAGGCATGGGCCTCCTTGAGATTGATTACGGATATAGGTCCACAATCAAGGGGCTACAGGCACATCTACTCACATCCTTGGACCAAAACATAGTCAAGATCCTGCATCATGAACAAAACAAACATAGAATTTGAATTTGATGGCAGACGATGACTGCTTGGCCCATCTAGTCTGGCCATTTCCCTAGCTGATGGATAAGCTGCAGATTCTAGTTAATCAACAGCTTACCCCCCACTAGAATTGCCTTATGTCTGTCCCATACATTCTTGAATTCTCCCACTGTTCCTGACTCTACCACCTCTTTAGGAAGGCTTCTCCATGCATCCACAAACCTCTCTGTGAAAAAATACTTTCTAACATTACCTGTGAGCTGTTCCCCCTCTATCTTCAAATTGTGCCCCCTTGTTCTTGCACATCTCTTCTTCTGAAAGATGCTGCCCTCTTGAGATACTTGAAAGTTTCTATCATGCTCCCCCTTTCCTCAAGAGTATACATATTAAGCTGTTTTAGTCTTTCCTCGTATGTCTTCTGGTGCAGATCCTGCATCATTTTGGTTGCCCTCCTCTGAACAGCCTCCACTCTGTCTATGTCTTTGCAGAGATGGGGTCTCCAGAATTGTATGCAGTACTCCAGATTGGGTCTTACCAACTCTCTGTACAAAGGGATAACAACTTCTTGTTTTCCGCTGTTGATGTTTCTCCCTATGCATCCAGTATCCTCCCAGCCCTCCTTACTGCCTTCTCACATTGCTCGCCCACCTTTAGGTCATCTGATATAATTACTCCTAGGTCTCTTTCCATTTTTGTTGTTGTTATTAACTCAACCCCATTGTGTACTCCTCCCCTGGGTTTTTGTTTCCCAGATGCATTACCTTGCACTTCTTTGCATTGAATCTGAGCTGCCATATATCTGACCATTCCTCCAACCTTGCCAAGCCCCTTGTCATCCTTTCCACCCCACTTTGTGTATCAACCCTATTGCAGATCTTTGCGTCATCTGCAAAGAGACATACTTTTCCTTCCAGGTGCTCTCCAATGTCACTTATAAAGACATTAAAGAGGACCGGACCCAATACCAACCCCTGTGGTACCCCACTAGTTACCCTTCTTTCTGCACTGTGGACTCTGTTTACTATTACACTTTGTGTCCTGTTGTCCAGCCAGTTTTTTCATCCAGGCTACCACCTTGGGATCCACTCCAAGGCTGGCTAGCTTGTATATTAATCTTTTGTGTGAGACTGTGTCAAATGCCTTGCTAAAATCTAGGTAGGCCATATCCACAGCCCCTCCCTGGTCTACTACTTTGGTCACCCAGTCAAAGAAATCTATTAGGTTCATCTGACATGACCTTCCCATCTTGAATCCATGCTGCTTGGGTCCTGTGCCCCTCTGGCCTCTAGGTACTCAATAATTCTTTTATTTAGAAGTGATTCCATTATTTTTCCAACCAATGAGGTCAAACTAACTGGTCTGTGGTTTCCTGCCTCAGTCCTGTTCCCACTTTTGTGAAGTGGAATCACATTTGCCCTCCTCCAGTCCTCAGGTACCACCCCGTTCTCCCATGATTTGTTAAAGAAAGTAGTCAGTGGTGTTACTAGTTCTACCTTTAGTTCTTTTAGAATTCTTGGGTGAATCCCATCAGGACCCATTGCTTTGTCCACCCTCAGTTTCAAGAGTTCTTTCAAAACCCTTTCTTCTGTGAATGGACTGGTATTGATCCCCCTATTCAGAGTGTTTCTCTTGTTTGGTTTAGGTACCTCCTCCTCTTCCATTGTGAACACCGAGCAGAAATATTCATTCAGTATTCTTGCTTTTTCACTGTCACCCTCTGCCCACATTTCCACCCCTTTATTAAGTCTTTGTATCCCTTCCTTGGTCTTTCTTTGCTCCCTAATGTACCTATAAAAGGTTTTAACCCCCTTCTTAACAGAGTTGGCTATCTTTTCCTCAGTTTGTGCCTTTGATATTCTGACTGCCTTCCCTGTCTCCTTCTGCATTAACTGATAAAGTTTTCTGTCCTGCTCCTTCTGCATTTCCTTGTATTTCCTGAATACCATCTTTTTCTCCTTAACCTTCCCTTCCACCTCTTTTGAGAACCATAGTGTTTTTTTCCTTCATTTTGTTTTGTTGATTTGCTTCACACAAAGGCTTGTTGCCTCTGTGATGGCTGTTTTGAATATTCCCAATTGTTACTCCACCTCTCCTTCTTGCCTGTTTTCTAGTGCTTTTCTGAGGCACTCTCTCATTTTCCCAAATCAGCCTTCCTAAAGTCCAATACTCTTGTTTTTGTATGACTTGATTCTATGGCTGTGTTTATTGTGAACCACACTGTTTAGTGGTCTCTTATTCACAGATGGCTTCCCACTTCTAAATATGAGTTCCTTTCTCCTTCCCCATTTATTTATTTATTTAATTTTGTTGACCGGGTAGGCCCACTGGGCCCCGGAGGTCCCTTTTTCAGGGGTGACCCAGGGGTAAAATATAACATACATGTAAGCAGAAAATACATACAGGTAAACAGAGTAGTACATATTGGTAACATACAGGTAAGCAGAAAGTACATACAGGTAAACAGAGCAGTACATATTGGGTAAATTACATTTTGTCTAACAGTGAAAGCCACAAGGGCAAAAACAGATTACTTTTTTTTTTTACGGGTAGATGGGAGGGGGAAGACTACTCACCTCCCTGTGAGGGAGGGGCCCTGCTGTCAGGTCAGATCCTAAGGCATTGGCAAGTGCTCCTGTCAAGCAGGTGTGCTTTGAGCTTAGACTGGAAGCAGGGGCCCGATCCTGTCTCCTGTACCTCCAGCAGGAGTTTGTTCCAGAAGGAAGGGGCTGAGAAAGCAAAGGACCTGGACCCAGCTTTGGTCTTTGTTTTAGAGACCACAAGGAGATTTTGACCTGAGGAATGAAGACACCTCAGATTGGATTTTACCCTAACTATTCCTTTGAGACTAGGGGGAGATGTGGGTCCCAGAAGCTTGAATGTAAGGCATAGTGTTGGGTAGATGAGACGGGCTTCCAATGATGGCCAGCTGAGCTTAGATTGAGCCTCACAGTGGTGGGTCCTGGGGTGTGATAATGTGGCAAATCAGACAATCTTATTGTATAGGGTCTGGAGCCTGCCAAGTTCCGTAGAAACTTGGAGAACAGGTGCGCTAAGTGAGCTTTCAGAGAGAAGGACACTAGTTGCGATGGCAACTCTGGCTTCAGGGATAATCTGGTCCTTTAATCTGCAGAGGATACTGAGTTTGAAAGTACCAGGTCTAAGATTGCTACCTCCTGAGATACTAGCTGTCTGAGGCATGCCCCCTGTAGGGCATCAAGCATGACCCTGCTCTTGGATGTGCCTGCAGCAAAGGTGCTCCAGTTAACATCTGGCATATTCAGGTCCCCCATCAACAATATCTCCCTTTTTCTGCCATTCTAAGGATGGCTTCTATCATTTCCTTGTACATTTCCTCCCCCTGAGATGGGAGTCTGTACACAACCCCTATGTGGATTGTGGTGCCATTTCTTGTTTCCAGGGTGCCTCACAGTGACTCATCAGCTTCCTGTTTACTCTTTAGTTCTGTTGCTTTTATCCCTCCCTTATATAGAGAGCAACTTCTCCTCCTCCTCCTCTTTTACCCTCCTTGTCCCTCCTGTAGATTGTGTATCCTGGTATGTTGATATCCGAGTCATGGTTCTCTGTCTATCATGTTTCAGTGACTGATGCAATATCCTGGCATCCCTCTTCCATCAAGACCACCAGTTCAGGGAGCTTGTTACACAGACTGTGAGCACTGGTACTCATCACCTTCATTATGTTTTTATGGCCTTACCCCTTTTAGTCCCATCCCTGTCCTTACTGTCTTTTTCTGCATTTACCCAAGTCCTGCTCCCTTCTGACTTCTCTACCTTGGTGTTTACCTCACTAACTACTGTATTTTTGGGGGAAGCTGGAATTTCCCTGCTCCTTTTCACTGCCTCCCCCTTGGCTAGTTTAAATGCTTGCCAATGAAGCATTTAAACCTTTTACCTAGGATCCTGGTTTCCCCCCGGACAGATGCAGACCATAGCACCAGTATAGGCCTGAATCCTTCCAGGTGGCTTCCCAGTCCCCAGTGAAGCCAAAACCCTGAGCTCCACACCACTTTTTCAACAATTCATTGAATCCCATGGTGCAGAATACCCTAGCATCATCCTTACCATAGATAGGGAGCACCTCCGAGAAGGTTACTGTACATGCCTCTTGTCTAAAGCCCCTTCCCAACTCTACAAACTCCTCTTGCACCACTCTAATCCCATTCACAGCCAGATCATTTGTCCCTAGGTGAACAATGACATCCAGCTCCCTCCCTCATGCAACTCTCCCATGATCCTGAGGATTTGCTTCCTGTCCCTCTGAGCCATGGCAACAGGCTGACATCTTACCTCCCTATCTCCTTCCTCCCCCACTTCTACCCCCAATGATTGAGTCCCCCACCAGGAGTTGTTTCCTTCCCCTGTGGAGTCTCATGCCACCCTCCTGTGGGTCTCCTTTGTGGAGGTTCCCAGCATCCTCCTTGGTCTCCACTGTAGGTGCCTCCATTGAGAAATCCCTCTTCACCAGAACAGCATATGAATTGTGGAGAGGTACAACTGGAGGGATGCACCTCTGTTCCACCACCCTCTCCCTCTCTGAGCCCACCTTGGTCCAACCGCTCCTCTTTCTTGGCAACCTGTTAGGTAGTGTTGGTGGCCCTGGTGGTCCCTGGTGGGGGAAGAATTTTCATGAATCCTAGCTAGGTCAGCCTGGAGATGGGCAACCTCCTCCCTCAGACCAGAGAGGTGCCTGCAAACAGGGCAGCATCGCAGCCTCCAGAATGTCTCCTGGAACACTGCTGCCCCACAGCCATTGCACTGCACCACTCCCATCTTGACTTATTTTGTGTCCCCTCTCCTGTTGCTTTGTATGCTTACTGTCTCCTCCCTCTATGTATTTTTACACTTACTTTCCCACTGCCTATGTGCCCTTACAACTCTTACCCTTCCTGTTCTGGGACAGGAACTTCCTGTAGTCTTCAGTAGTCTCCTTCTTCTGCTTGGATTCAGAACCCAGTAGCGGGGGTGGGTGGAGAAAGATATATATTTTTTTAGGTTCCTTCAATGTTGATGAAACTAATGTGCCTCAGTGATCCTTCCCTTCCTACTGCCAAACAGGAAGTTCCTGTTGTCAGTCAAATCCAGTGGCTATAAAAGTAAAACTGCCTTTGCGTGGAAGGGAGGGAAATTAGTAAAAGAGCTGTAGTTCTAGACTGCTGTTATTTGCTCTGACAGCAAAGTTGTCCTTAGTCCAAAATAGCAGGAAGCTGTAATTGGAGACACCTGCTTTTGTACTCTTATGCTCCTAAGCCACACCACCAATTAGTTTCAGCCTCTGCTCTTGACTCAATAAATTAAGATGATACAGCCCCCTTCCTCAGAGAAACACAGTGACTTTCTTCTTCTTTTTTTTACTTAAATGAGACCCCTTCTTCTAATAAAGTATCTGTTTGCTTAATCCAGACAGGCACTGCTGAGATAGAAGTGATTTATCAGTAAAAGAGCTGTAGTTCTAGACTGCTGTTATTTGCTCTGACAGCAAAGTTCTCCTCAGTCAAACACAACAGGAAAAAAACAAGCCTAATATGACTCCCATCATGAGGTTAGGAGAAGCCTTCAGGAGGGTAGTAGAGCCACCAGTAAATAAAGAACAACCAGCAACAAAAACTGCAAAGAAGAAGAAAAAAGTGTGCAGTGCAGTATAAGGACAAAGATCAGCAGAGAAGAAAAGACATCTGGAAAGCCCATAATTACAGCAGAAAATACAGGAAGCTGATATAACAACAAGTTGATTAAGAATTGACCCACGAGTGGCTAAAAAGATTTTAGCCATGAGATGAGAGTATGATACTGGCAGGCCAAGACAGTGAACTATGCAAAAGGGGCAGGATATTCAAAGCAGTTGCGCCATGCGCCGGCTCAACTGCAGAAATGTGCCAAGGTGCTATATTCAGTGGAGCCAGCGTGCAGCACAAGTCGCAGTGCGCCAGTGCACAACCCCAATTAATGCATGTGCAAGGGAAAGGGCATGCCCATGAATATGCAGCACAGTGTGATATTCAACCTCCGACCCATGGTGCAAGTGGGAGCAACATCCGGATGCACAGAGCAGACTTGAGCTATAAATACAGGGCACAAGCATAGGGACAGCATTTGCACTAGGGGCAAGAGAGAGAGGAGAGGGAGAGAGAGAGAGAGAGAGGGAGACAGTGCAAGCAACTGGACAGTGGAGGAAGGAAACAGAAGGACCAAGGAGAGAAAGCCAGTGAGGATTGGGTGGGAACAGGCAGCCACAGGGGCATGGGACAGAGGTGGCAGTGGATGTGAGCCAGGCAGAGGGAGCAACAGGGAGGCAGGAGAGGCACTGCCCCAAGATGGCAAGCAGACCACAGAGCCGACTGCCCAGGGGAGACAGGACAGCAGGGCCATGGCCAGCGCAGCCTTCCAGATGGAGGCTATAATGAGGGGTCTGAGGAGGCAGGAGGAAGAGTGTCATGGCCATGGCAGGGCCTGTCAGTGGTATGCCCTGAACTGGTGGCACCGTGCCCACACCACCTTTGAGAACTACTCTGATGCAGAGATCGTGGGCTGGTATCACCTGAACCAGGCAATTCTGAGGCAGCTCTGTGAGCTGTGCAGTATGGAGATGCAGGCACCCACTAGACAGAGCCATGCCCTGTCAGTGGAGATGAAGGTGATAGCTGTCATGTGCCTGCTCACCATGGGCACCCTCCAGAGACCAACAGGAGACACCACAGGCATAACCCGGTCGGCCACATCATACCTCCTTGAGCAATTCCTCAATGCCCTGCTGCCACAGGCTTTGGAATACATCCATTTCCCCAGCACAAAGACCATCCAGGACTTCCACAAGGTAGCACAGATGCCTGACATGCTTGGGGCCATTGACTGCACCCATGTGGGCATCTGCATGACACCGGGCCCAGAGGGGGTAGCATACATCAACAGGAAGGGCTACCCCAGTGTCAACAGCCAGGTGGTGTGCAATGCCAGGGGGCACATAACCAATATCTGCATCACACACCCTGGGAGTGCACATGATACATTCATCTGGGACAGCTCTGCGCTGTGCCACAGGTTCGAGTGTGGGGACATCTCCATGGGCCACCTAGTGGGTGAGTATGGAACAGTCATGGGGAGCTGGGAACAGCAGGGCATGGGATTGGGAGGGCAGGGTGTGCGTGCTGATGAGGGCACCAGGGATGGGCAAGGGGCACGGCAACATAGGTCACTATGCTATCCATGTAACTGTCCACACTGGTGACAGTGACTACCCACTCAAGCCCTGGCTGCTCACCCCCTACCAGCACCCGTTGTCCCCAGCAGAAGAATGGTACAATGAGGCACATGTCAGCACGTGGAACATCATTGAGCATGTGTTCAGGATGCTGAAGACATGATTCCATTGCCTTGAAAGGTCTGGCGATGCCCTACAGTACAGTACAGCTTCTCAAAGACCTGTGGCCTATTCCTGGCCTACTGTATACTGAACAACATGGCCATTGACTGTGGGATAGCTGTCAATGCTGAAGAGGGGGACAGCAGTGAAGATGATGAAGGCAATGGGCCAGAGGGAACCCTGGCTCATGCGGATGGCACATCAGCACCAAGACACAATTGCACAGGAGCACTATGGTGCATGCAGGTAGGTGGAGCAACACCCATGTAGTGGCCACACACGGTATGGCACATGGGCATGGGTGGCATGGCAATGAGCATGCACACACAACACAGAGTCACAGTGCAGGGGTGGGGGTTGCAGTGCCACACAGCCATACACAACAGCACACAGCACTGTACAGAAACACACACACACACATGCAGACACATGCAATCACATGCCCAGGTGCCGGCACGTGGTATGCATCAGATATAGGGTGCTGGTGCTCAGGCACAACCAGTGCAGTTCTGCTCTCATCTATCCCACACCACATAGGCCAGCAGCTGGGCAGGTGTGCACACAGGCAAAGTGCAACATGACACACAGTTGCCATGACTGTGACATGCACCCACACACATTGCTCATGTGCACATAGGGCAGTGGCAGCAGACAGCAGCCAGGGCGGCATGTACATCAGGTCCACCATGCAGAACCATGGCCACTGGGGACATGGGGCAGCTGTGCCAGGGCTGATAGGCAGCCACTGGCTGCTCATCTGCCACAGGGGGTGTATGCAACTGCCCCCCCAAGGGTTGTACTGCGGGACCGCGACTGGGTCCATAAAGGGGTGTGAAGGCACCCAAACAGGCCTACTTTAGATGTGCCTGGGATGCCAACAGCAGAGCCCAGCATTGACAGGGAGGGTGTTGCCTGGACCAGGGACCCATGGGGTGACAGTGCACCATGCACTGTGGCAACCAGTGGTGCTAGGCCAACCAAGATCACATTGGTAATGCAGTCCAGGGATGCAGTTGTGTCCTCCTGCATGCACTGCATAGCTTCCAGGACCTGCGCAGTGCCCCTCTCATGCATATCAGCCACCTGGCACACCCCAGCATGAAGTGCATGCACCCCAGCTACAAGCAGCACCTGTTGCTCCGTGGAGGCCCACAGCAATTGGGTGTGCTCAGACTATGGGTCAGCACCCAGGGGAGCCTGGGCAGCCTGCCAATCCACCGGTGGTGTACAGCCATGATGCACAGCCCCCTGTTCAGGTAGATGCTACACAGCGGGGTCCCCATGGGGTAGATCTCTGTCTGGTGCCCCAGCAGTGAACACTGCATCCAGCTGCCCAAAGTCCCCATCTGTCTGCTACCACTGCCCCTCAGGCCTCTGTACGCTGGCCAGTGCCTGAGTGGATGCATCACCACCATCACCACCACATTGCACTGCCATGGCTGTGCACATGGCAGCACCTGCAGCGGTGGTGGGAAACAGTCCCTGCCGGCAGACCACTGGCTGCATTATCAGTGCTGGTAGTGGGTATGGGTGTCTCCCCCACAACACCACCCATGCTGTCCAGGATGATGGTCATGTCATCATCAGTCTCAGACCTCACCCCAATCTGTGTCTCCATGCAAAGAACACCATGGCTGGCATCCTGCTGAAACACAGCAAGCGCCTCATCTGACACCAAGCCCAGGACATACGGTGGTGGTGTGCTGCAGCCAGTCAGGGCCCTGGATGCCCATGGAAGTGGATGGCCACTCCTCTGGGGCTGGGCCTGCCCCCAAGGCTGCTGCTGGTGCCCCTTCCACTGCATGCTGGTGTGCAGGTGCTGTAAGAGATGTGTTAATGCTGCATTGCTACTCCCCCCGTGGGCATGGCATACATACCATGCAGTGATGGGCTCCCTCCTGTCTGGAATCCACCACCTGGCACACCCTCAACAGTGCTGTGATGCATGGTGGTTGCCACCAGCTCCTCCTATGTAGTGAGCTGTGGTATGTCAGCATGGCCCCCTCCAGTGGCTGACCTGGCTGCCCATATGGCCGCCACCTTCTCCTTGATACAGCATTTATCAGTGCCCACCTTCTTCCTGCACAGACCACTGGTGGCTTCCCTGCTGGTTCACAGATGCTGCCAACTCCATCCAGGCTGCAGCCCTGGCCTTTGGTGTCCCTGTGGCACCACTCAGCAGTTGCTCCCTGTCGAGATAGGCCTCGAACAGGGCATCAGCCTCTGCCTTTGTAAAATTGGGCCTGCACTTGTGAGCAGACCCATGCTTCCTCAGTCTCCTCACACTTGGATATAGTGCTACCTGTGGACATGGACATGTGTGTCAGTGACTGCAGCCACCCACCCCATCCACCCTGCTGTTCTGGCTGGTCCTACTGCAGGTGCAACTTACCTTGGATGGTTGCAATCGCATGCAAATGAGCAATGGTGCAGCGGTAATGACATGCTAATAGCCCCAGTGCACCATGCATTGACTGATGAGCTCATTAGCATGTGGTGGCTGAATATCACAAAATTTCTCCTTGCGCAATGGAACTGCTCTGGCACACGTCATGGCATAATGCTGAGACATGCGTAGTGCACTGGCTCACAGTGTGCATGCGTCAAGCAGAGTGCCACCACTTACTGTGCACAGTGCACTCACAGTGCAATAGAGTCCATGGCGCACAGTGTGTCATGACCTCTATTGTGTTCTGAACACACTGTGTGCCAGGTGACCCCTGACCCCTGCTATGACCCTTTGCCCCTTGGGACTATGCTGCCACATGCTGGGTGGGCCACACCCCATTCCATGCATCCACAGCTATGTGCAATTGGCAGATGCGGCACATTCTGACACGAGTCACACATCCCACGCATGTTGTGCATATGTGTGCTTCTGGCCACCATTTTGACCCAACACCTTGGTGGGGATAATGGCATGATGAGTTGTCTGACGTGCCTGCAACTGGTCCATCCTGGAGCTGGTGAGCTGTGTGGCCCTAATGCAGCCACATGCACCAGGGCTGTTTGTCCAGTGCCCCTGCAGGATGTATGTCTGGCTGGCCATTGCTGCAGACCTGGTACGGGACATCGGGGTGCCTTGGACTGGTGAGCAATGCCACCACTGATATGGGGACATGGTGCACTGAGACCCAAAGTGACTGAAGTGACTGCAGGCCCGCGTCCGCGGGGGGGCATGTAACAGCCAGGTAAGTCATCACATGTTGCTTGTGTGCCCTACTGCTGTACTGTGGTGTTGGTTGGGCTGCCTGACATGCCCTGTGGGGGGGGTGCACTGTTGGCATGCCCACTGCTGCCTTGTTGGACATGTCAAGCTGGGCCACACACTGTGCACAGAGGTGGGGGTGGTGGGCACATGCTGTGGCTGTTCTCTGATGTGTGCCTTTCTTTGTTCCATTCCTAGGGCCTGAGAAGCGGTGCCATGCAGGGGCAGAAGGGATGCCTAGTGGGCCATGGGCTGGTGAAGGTGGAGCGGCAGCAGGGCAGGCATGAGCAGCACCTCAGCGGGCAGGTAGGCACTGCTGTCTTCCTATACTCTGTACCGGTGGTCGGTGGGGGAGTGGCTGCAGCCATGGCCACCTGTGCCATGTGCTGTCTCAGCTGTGTGCTGCACACTGTGCGTGGTGCATGCCACTGTGAGGCAGCCTTTGCACACATGTACTGTACCAGCTGTTGGTGGGGTGAGTGTGTGCCTGGCTGCCTCCTGTGGTGCTGTGGTGCTGCTGTTGCCCTGTGCCATCTGGCTGTGGCTGCGTGGTCGGGTGGCCATTGGGCAGCAGTGTCCACCACTGTGCACTGTCGTGGCTTGCTAGGATGCTGGCAGGCATTGGCCCACCCACTGTAGGTGTCCAGGATGCCACTCCAGGGGTGTGTGTTCCCACTGCTCAGCGCGCACAGTGGGAGGGCACGGTTCCTTTGGACCTTGCACTGATCACCTGTCCATTCCTTTCTCATAGGCATCCAGAGGAAGTCATGGCTGCCCCTATATTGCAGCCTTTTACAGCAGCTGATACTCATTATGTCCACCACACTGTAGGTGGCACAGCAGACATGCAGGATGGTGCTCCAAGACTGGCGACAGTGGAGGCATCAAGAGGTGGCAGGCCACTGCCACCCATAGAGTGCTCCCACCATTTCCCATTTAGCCCTGCCATCCCTTCCCCATCCATCTCCAGCCCACTGTACAGTTCCTGTTCCCTGTCCCCTTCCTCGCTCTCCTACCCTTTCCCACCCCATACCTTTGTATATAGTTTGGTTTTTGAATACAGATTTTCTGTTTACTTGCCTGTGTCCATCTCTGCTTTGCAGCTGGCGAGTGGAGCCATGTTCCAGTAGCATGGTGTGTGTCTGTGTGGTGTGCCTGTGTCACTGTATGGATCATGCATGGTGGCATTCTGCCCCTTGTTCGGTGGCTGTGCCTTGGGGTGGCCATGAGTTGGCTGTCTAGGATGTGTGATGTGTGTTGGGCGCCATGGCCCAGGATGTGGCTAGCCGGGGTCTGGGTAGGTGGGGGCACAGCATGCTGCAGGGGGTTCCTGTAGTGGCACTCCCTTGGCCATTGGTGCCTCCTGTTCCCTGCATCCTGTGCCACAGTCTGTTCGTGGGGGCTGGATGTCTGTGTGTGCCCTGCTGTTGGTGGTCACCCATGGCCTGCCACTGTGCCTCCCTGGCACTGTCCCCAGGTGTGTTCCTCTGCCTGCCCTATGCTTTCCCACTACTGATGTGCTCCCACTATTGACTGGGGTTACTCCTTGTGCACCTTGGCGTACACTCTTTACACCCTGGTGCATCTCTGGTTGCACTGTGGTGCTGATCTGGGTGCTCCCCGGTGCAACTCTGGTTGCGCTTTGGTGCAGGTTGGTTGCCCCCTGGTGCATCTCTAGTTGCACCTTGGTGCTTCTGTGCCATATTCAGCCCTCTTGCGCCGGCACATGTTGCCATGCGCACCCTTTGAATATGGCACTCATTGCACCATGACGCATTGGATTTGCACTGCGACAGGCTTGGCTGCCATTTGGTGCATTTCTGAATATTTGGCCCAAGATGTTTCATCAAAGCCATAGAAAAATCTGGAAAAACAGGTGTAGGTTCTGAAGTACAGAATTAGAAACAGTTACATAGCTTGTGACTGGATGTGAAGTGCTGATGGCAGAAGGCTTGTATGCTGAAAGACTTAAGAACATAGCGAGATTGATCCACTGGAAGCTATGCAAACACTATACATCCAAGTAGCAGAGAAAGACTGGAAGCATGAACCACGAAGAATGCCAGAGAATATAGGTGTCATCATGGCTCAGTTGGTAGCACATCTGCTTCTAGACCAGAAGGTTGTGGGTTCTCATCCCATACCAGGATTGGACTTCCACCTAAAACACTGGCATCTGAGTGCAGTATTAGGAGGGCACTGTACTGCTGGGGTGTGCCGTCCTTTGGATGAGATGTTAAACTGAGGTCCCTTCTACCCATCCTGGTGTTGTCCTGGTGGGTGTCCAGGTGGAAGTAAAAGAACCCAGGGCACTCTTTGCAAAGAGCAGGGGACATTCCCAGTGTTCTGGCCAACCTTCCCCTTCCCATAAACTGGTTCATGCAATTGTCCAGGCTGTGTGTGGGTGTTGATGTGCTATATGGCTGCCAGTACATATTCAGTCACTTCACTACCAGTCTAGCATTGCTTGTAAAGTGCTTTGGGATAAACTGTGTATGAAAAGCACTATGTAAAAGCTGATTCTTCTTCTATATTGTAGGTCCATTCCCATTGCATTTTCTAAGAGGGCTTGGATCCTGCTCTTTAATTTGTAGCCAGGCTCATAGCCATTCTTCTTACTACCAGTAATCAAGACAACATACTCATCTCTGGGACTTCTCTGCACTTTTCCATCCTGCAGCCACCGCAAATTTGGCTTGGTATTAGATATTTCATCTATCTATTCAGTTAAATTATATCAGATCACAATTCTTGTACCAGCCTGGTAGCACTGAGGGTTGAGGCACTGGACGCTGGACACCACACCTTGCACCGTGCTGGTGACTGAGGTTAGGGAATGAGCTCAGGTCACCAAGGGCTGGCAGGGGAGAGATAGGATTGAGCATCTGGAGGACTGCTCTCCTGTCTCAGGGGGACTCATCACGGGGAGCTGGGGACTTCTAGTGTAGGCTGGGAGCACAGCAACTCAAGACCAGGAAGTAAAGGGGATTGGCTGCAGCAGTGACCCTGTAGGCACACACAGGAGCATGCATGCCCATGTGAGGATGCACTGCATGTCTGAGCCAATGGTGGACCTAAGAGAAATCCCCATCCTCAGGGATATGGGACACCACCACCACCATCAGCCACACTCCAACAGCCAGAGTCTTTCCTCTCCTGGGCTGAGCCCAGCCCAGCCCAGCATGAACTGTAGATAGAGTGCCCTGGGCAGATAGGGCAGACCTACCTTGGGTGGGGCTCAGAGCTGAAGGGATAGCCGGGCTGGTGCCAGGATAACAGAGGAGTTTCAGTCTAGGAGGTAGAGCTGTGAAGTGGGGGATGCCTGAGAGAGTTCTCTGATGAGACAGAGTATAAAAAGAGCTCAGGAAAAAAAAGATCACAATTCAATCAATCCAAAATCTTTATTTATCCAGGCGGACATCATTGAGCAAGGCTCATTTGCAAGATGGACCTGGGTATAACAAAGTCAGGTACAACAAGAGAAACATTATATTATATACACAGAAGAAATAATAATACATAGGAATATGGTGCAATACATGAAGGCCATACACAGGAGAACAAGTTACAGAGAACCATATACAAGTTGCAATACGATAGGTGATAGCCATATACTACAGAATATAATGCAGAAGAACCATATATAAGTTGCAGCCTCACTGTGCAGTTAATTATTTAGTTTTTGTTGACCAGGTAAGTGCACTAGACAAATCCTGCCTATTTTCAGGCACGACCGGGGAGGGGATACAGATGAATGCCAACTGACCTTGGACCAAATTAAGCTGTTGGTGGTATTTTTAGTGGATGAGGGAAATTTGGCCAGGACACCGAGGAATTCCCCTACTCTTTTCAAGAAGTGCAATGGGATCTTTAGCATCCACCTGAACTACCACCAATCCAGGCAGATGGGACCTCGGTTTAACATCTCATCTGAAAGACGGCACCTCAGAAGTGCAGCACCCCCCTCATGCTGCACTACAGTGTCAGTACTGGGATATTAACCCAAGTGCCAGATGTGGGAACTGAACCCACAGCCCTCTGGTCTCCCGGCCTCAGAGGTGAGTGTGCTACCTACTGAGCCACTGACACTGCTTATAGCACTGGACACACATTAGAAGGTATTGAAAGAGACACCGCCTCATCTGTACCATTGCTGGTGTTCGGTTTAATCTGCTGCCATATCATTTACAGTAGATGCTGATTTTGCCATCTCAGCATAAGATTTCTTTGATAGTTGATCCAGATTATTTCAAGATCCCTACTCTGATTTCTCTAATGATATAGCAAAAGAGCATGCTCTTCCACTACTTGAGTCTAGCACCTCTGCAGCCTCTGGTTTCTTGTTTTACGTCTTTACTTTGTTATCATTATTTGGTTGCTCTGTTAGCAAATATTTTTTCTTGATGTTAACAGGACTAAATATTAACTCTACCACACTCCTCTCTTCATTTCTTCTTTGCATTTAACAATACCCTCTTTCACTTAGTCTTCCTCCTGGACAGTACTTTTACTTTTGGACCAGTCTGTATTTCTGGCACCTAACTTATCTCATCTGGTTAGGACATCATCTAGTCTATCCCTGTTTATTGCATTAGCCTCCCTAAGGGAGATTTCATTCTTAATTCTAACTAGCTGCTCAATTAGTTTACATTTATTCATTCAACTATAAGTCATTACTATACAAAGACAAAATATTTTACATCTTTAGTCAGATAACAAAATGTACAAGGTATTAATAAAAGTTCAATAAATTACTTAAGATACCTTGTACTATATAAACCAATCCTGCAAAAACAAATTTTTTGACACTTGATAACACTATTTCTCCAGGGGTCACGTACAGTTTCTAATCCATACTGTAGTGTTCTTAACAACTACAAAACACTGAACACAGATTAAAGAAAATAATAATAATAACAAAATCAGCTCCATAAGCTTTTCGTTCCAATCTTATAAACTCAGAGTTTGTGCAAAATAATCATAGACATCAAAAGTCTTTTCAAATATTTGAAAGACAGTTAAGCAAGATCAGGATATAGAGTAAAATGCCTCCACCTATCTACAGAATTATATTATGCACATACTTGGTAAAACATGGCATCGCTAAATTTATATTTAGTATTTCATAGTCACACCTAGAAGCTTTTAATACCTTCAGATATGCCTCTATTACATTTATTTAAAATCCCCACTCAAAAACCTTCTGCAAATGAAACAATAGGCAAGGCCAGTTATCAAAGTATTATAGCAACACTAACGTTCCTACATATCAGCAAAGGTTTTATTAAAAAAAAAAATACAATAAACTCATAATTTCTGCACAGGGTTTAAACATAAACAGGATTCCATGCTATGACTCTGTACCTAATCCCAATGTTTACAGACAGTGAATTTTGAGGGAAAATATTAATCTGGCAAGAAGAAAAAGTGAGGTCCCTGTTGAGAGTCCTACCCAAAAAAATTGAGTTCACCAAACAGAGCAAATTTTCAGGCTTATGAATATCTTTCGCTTTACAAGAAGATGGAGTCCTGTAAGGTATATTAGCACAAGGAGTTCAAAATGTTCCATTCCAAATACCAGGAATTCCAAACCTAGCATAGCTATAAAAAGTAGGGGAAGAGTAGGGGAATTTCCCCGGTGTCCTGGCTAAATTACCCAAGAGTAGGGGAATTTCCCCAGTGTCCTGGCTAAATTACCCTCATTCACTAAAAATACCACCAACAGCTTAATGTGGTTCAAGGTCAGTTGGCATTCATCTGTATCCCCCTCCCCCGGGTCGTGCCTGAAAATAGGCAGGATTTGTCCTAGTGACTTACCCGGTCAACAAAAGCTAAAATAAAAAAAAAAAAAATAAAAATAATAAAAAATTAATGGCATTATTTAAAAAGCTGCAGTATTACATTGTGATGTTCAAAAATATGTATTCACATTCTAAACTGATGCAACTCTGATTATCCTTTAACAAAGTTCCACAGAGCACAGTACTTTTGATTGTGACATTTTCTTGGCTACTTATTTCCACTGCTGGGTGCCACCCATGTCATATAAACAGTTAACAGAGCTCAAGATATAACATCTCATACAGGAGTTAATGTTTAGCTATTTTCCTCTTCTCTTTAGTAAAAGGTAAATTTTTTGGGATCCTAAACAGAAACCCCTTCAGAGTATTCTGTACTTAACATGTAGAAAATTACAACAGGCAGGGATTTATAAAGTTCCCAAAAGACACAGATTACTCCATAATAATCCCTAATGAGTCTCAGCATGCCGAAAGGCAAAACTAATAAAACATCTTCTTCAGTTCTCCTCATTGTTGAAATGTTCTTGGTGCATTATTTAAGAATTTTCAATACACTTATCTTAAATCACTCCTGGTCATAATAAATAAAATGTGCTTTCTGAGTTGATTTCATTATAAAGTTCATTGGCAATGTGCCAGACTCAGACTCAGACAGCTGGCCTCAGTGGTGAACCTGCTGCTGGACTTACTACAAGGGGCTTCAAAGAAGTTATAGACAACTTCAGAATATTTTAGTACATTTCATCCAAAAAGTTCCAGGTTACTCATCTTGGGAGTTAATTGGTTTCCTCCCCTGCAGTCCTTTGACACCTATTCACAGACTGTCCGTGAATTAAGTCCGAATTAGTACCACACTTCCTTCTTGATCTAAAAAAAGAAAAATAAAATACAGAAAATCACTCTTTTGAGCATAATAAATCAAGCCCAGGACATACAGTCACTCGGATTCCTTTTTTCTTATTTAATTTGTGCCTTACAGCACTTTTCAGTACAGATGTTCTTCATGCAGATTCATGCAGATAAGGTTTTCTCCTGGTATCAAGCCAAGCAATTTAAGTTCAATTCTATTTTCCACTGCAAAACACTGTAAGCAACTATAATCAACTGATGAGGCTTCTGACTTGTGAGCACTCCTGTTCTGTTCTGTTCTGTTCTGTTCTGTTCTGTTCTGTTCTGTTCTGTTCTGCAGGCCCCTTAATGGTTCCACTCCTTCAAGAGCCCCATCATTTAAGATAAAAAGTATGCATTTACTTGCAAACCAGGGACAGTATAAAATAGCTTAATGGCTTTTATTCATATTGCTTGCCTGTCATGCTCTAGTGCAATGTTTATCACTCAAAATGTCAAAAACCAGCAGATGAGCAGGCAAGTCACAAAGGCAAAATACACTTTACAGCTGTTTATTCATCCCCAAAAAGACTTATCTAAAGTCAATAAATTAAAATGATGTAAGTTCCATTCAGGAGTTTAACTAAAACTTTCTCCCACAGTTAGCAAGCATGCAACATGCACAACATGGCAGGAGCAGCAGCATTACAGCCATCTTGTCGCCACATCCCCTCAATATTCCGCTGCTCCATTAGCAACACACTGGCTGTGTGTGTAAGAATCCTTTAACAATTTCAAAATATTTTTTGTCTAAAAAAGGCAATATGGTACAGTTTTGCTACCCTCCTCTTTCACCTGCTTATTGCACAAAACTGAGATCTATGACAGGCTCCAAGTCCAGAAATAGTAGTATCCAAGTCATCTTTGGTAATATTAAGACGATCTCTGCAGTTACCCCAGCCTTTATCAGTACCCAGTGTCACAAACACACTCCTGGGTCAGGCCCACTGAACTAACAGTGCCCACCCTTAACTGCAATCCATGATAAGGGTGGGACAGGGATACCTTCTTCATCCTTTTTGAATGCTCACAAGGTCATGACTGCACTTCTGCTATAAAGATCTACAGCATCCCTCTAACTCAGGATAAGGGCACAATACCAGTCTTAAGTCTTGTGTCCAAATATGAACCCTTCCTTGACTATTACACACATGTGGAAGACCCAAGTATCACACGCTCTGCAGGCAGCAGTGTAAAAACCTGATTTGGCCTTCTTCCTACAGGACATGTAACAGCCTGGTTCAAAATCTTTGTAGACTCTGGTATTCTCCCTAACCTTCCAGATTTCCCTTTCAGACCCCTTTTCAATTTGATTACTTAGGGTGTGACCCCTTTGGCTATAACAGTTTTCACAGATTATTAATACAGTTTTCACAATTCACACACAAATAGAGAAAAGTCTCACTCAGGCAGAATTTCTTTAGACAAACATTTTTACTACAATACATCAATAAAAGCAGTTACAACTAAAAGAGAGCATGTACCAATTTAGGTTATGGTATAAGAAACAGAATGGGAACATATACAGAAAAATGCATTAAAACAAATTAGCCAAGTCTAGCTTAGTATGAAGATTTCAAAGTCCAAAGAATCGCTGGTTTGCAAAATATTGCAGTCTTTCTGTAGCAGCCTTGTGGTTCTTAGGCAGTCTCTGTGCTGACAGGTGTTCTCAGTGGTCAGGATAGAGGATCCAAGAAAAAAGTACAGTTACTTAAGAACTTACCATAATAGTAGATCTTCAAGAGAGGTTCCTGCAGTAGGTCTTAACATATAGGACTGCACCCCCTGGCATCAGCACCAAACTTCTGCTAGCAATGTCTGGTGGGGGACCACCCACCTGAGGTCACATGATGGACGTTAGCATGATCCTATATAGTGGGCAGCCCACATGCCCACCTTCCAATTCACCCACCAGAGACCCAAAGAGTATGACAGGAGAAAGGATGGAAATACTGGAGCCCAATCCACAACAGCCTGTAAGAACATGCAGAAAAACTGGGGGAAGTAGGGAGGGAAAGTGAGACTTACTGCAGGAACATCTCTCGAAGATCTACTGTTATAGTAAGTTCTTATGTAACAGTACTATCTTACTTTGAGAGGGTTCCTGCAGTAGGTCATAACATATAGGACTGAATTCCAATCAGTCACTCTAAGTGACACCACTGAAGCAAGGGAGGAGGAAGGATAATAGACTGACCAGAGCAGGTCTAAGACAGCAGACCCTGCAGAATGGCTAGGACAAATCTGGCCCTACCCCTAGAAGTAATGTCCAAACTGTAATGCCTTGTGAAAGTGTGGACTGAACTCCAGGTTGCTGCCATGCAAATCTCAGCCACAGAAACATTTCTTAGAAAAGCTGAGGAAACAGCCATACCCTTAGTGGAGTGAGCTCTGACCTCCCCGGAAGAAGTTTATCATACTTCTGATAACAGAAATGAATGCAGTCAGCCAACCATTTGGACAAGCATTGCTTAGAAACTGCTAGCCCCAGGGTTCTGGGGGCAAAGTGAGACAAACAACTGATCCAATTTGTAGGTCTCCTTGGTCCTGTGGACATAGTAATGCAAAATCCTATATGCATCCAATGTATGTAAAAAAAGCATCACCATTATTTGAATGAATAGGGAAGTACACTGGCAGCAAAACGATCTGATTCAAGATGAACTCAGAAACAACCTTGGGAAGAAACTGAGGATTTGTTCACAGGACCACCAAGTTTCTGTGAAAAATTAAATAAGGCTCCTTACACATCAGGGCCCGAAGATCAAAAATCCTTTGAGTAGAAGTAACTGCAATTAAAAAGAGCACTTTCCAAGACAGGTAGTACAACTCACAGCTTACCACCGTTTCAAAAGGAAGCAACGTAAGCATTTCAAAAATAAAATTCAAATCCCAAGGCAGGGTATGGTTGTGGAAAGGGGGCTTCAAGTGGAGTATCCCTTTCAAAAAGGTTTGGAGATCTCCAGTTGTGCCACAGTTTTCCCATCCACCAATGTATGATATACAGAGATGGCAGACAGGTGGACTTTCAGAGAGAAATAGCTGAGGCCAGAGTCAGACAAGTGCAAAAGGTTCTCCATTACCTGGGGCACTGAGCATGAAAAGGGGCCCCAACCTTTGGCGGATGCCCAAATTGAAAGGCGCTTCCATTTCATAGCATAGCAGACCTAGTAGAAGGTTTTCTAACCTCTACTAGGAGCTGAGTGAACCTCTGGGAGACTCCAAATGTGACACAATTATGTCTGAATGAGACTCTCATGAAGATGTAGAGACCTGAGAGTCCTGGGTTCACTAGTCTGTCCTGTTCCTGCATCAACAGGTTAAGAGAATGCCTGACCATCAGTAGTTTTAATACTATATTAAAACGTATTTATTCTCTTAGGCTTATCCAGACTGATTTTAAATAATTTATAATGTTGATGTTTTTATATGACTGTACAGCGCCTTGATTTTGAAAGGCACTTAATAAATAAAGCATTGCTTGATTGAACAGATTGTGTTGAAGTGAGAGGGGCACTGGGGTTCCACTGCCAACTGTTGTAGTAGTGGAAACCAAATCTGCCTGGGCCAGAGTGGGGTTATCAGAAGCATCTGAGTGCCCTCTGCCTGAAGTTTCAGTAGGACATGCTGTAGAATGGGAAAAGGACGGAAAGCATACAAGTACCTCCCTGTCCATCAGAGGGACAGCGTGTCTTGCCAGATAACACCAGCTCCTTGAACAAGCGAGCAAAAACTGGGTAGTTTTGTGTTGTATGAGAGGTGAAGAGATCCATCTCTGGCCTTCCTCAATGATGGAATAGAAGTTCTGCTATGTCCTGGTGAAGTTCTTATTCTTGAGCTTGTGTTGTTGTTCATCTGAGGCTGTCTGCCAGGATGTTGTGGACACCTGGGACATGTACAGCTGTGAGGAACAGGTTGTGCTGGACTGCACAGTACCACACCTGCATCGTTTACTTGCAAAGGGGGTACAACTGGGTGCCTCCCTACTTGTTGATGTACCAGACCACTCATATGTTGTCTGTCTGTACTAGCAGTGTTCCCACAGACAGGAGGGTCTGAAAGGCCTGAAAGACATAAAGAATTGCCCTCATACCCAGGATGTTTATATGGAGAGATGCTTCAAGCTGGGACCATGTATATTGTGTCTGATAGTCCCCCAAGTGGGCCCCCAACCCAGACCCAAGGTGTCTGTGGTGAGGGTCCAGGAGGGAGGGGTTGTTCTAAAAGGCAACCCCTGAGACAGGATTAGGGGATCCTGCCACCATAAGAGGTCTTTCTTGAGTGCTCTGGACACCAAGACAGGATGATCTAGATTGTCCGAACGCTGATCCCAATGGACTCGAAAAGTCCATTGGGTGACTCTCATATGTAACCTGGCCAAAGGGACCACAGAAATTGTCACGCCATGCCACCAAACCAAAAAGGTGTAAGAATGCTCTGGCAGGAGTATGCTTGGAGGAGACAAACAGCTTGACTTGCAACAGTAGAGTATTGCTCTATCTGATGGCAAGAAGGCCCTGCTCTGGACCATATCCAATACCACCCCAATGAATTGGAGGTGTTGAGAGGGAACCAGGGATAACTTGGGGTAGTTAATAATAATCCTCAGTTGAGTAAAGAAAGCCAGGGTGAAGGACAGGGATTGCATTAGGTTGCTCCTGGATGGAGCTGCTAAGAGCCAATTGTCCAGATATGGGAACACTGCATTGCCTCAATGGTGAACAGCCATGGCCACCACCACCACTAGGCACTTGGTGCAAACTCTGGGTGCCAAGGAATAGCCAAAGGGAAGGGTTTTGAATTGGATCTGCTCCCCCTGGAGCATGAAATACAGGAAATAGTGGAGGCTAGGGAACACTGGGATGTGCAGGTAGGCATCCTGCATGTCCAGCATGCAGAGCTAATGCCAGGTCCATAGTAAGGGCAGAAGATCCTGTACTGTCAGCATGCAGAACCTTTTGTATTCCATGAAAAGGTTCAGATGGCTGAGGTCCAGGATGGGCCTGAGGTCACCCATTTTTCAGGGATGAGGAAGAAATGGAAGTAAAACCCTTTCCCTCTCTGTGCCTAAGGGACTTGCTCTTTGGCTAACTTGAAGTTGGGCCAGTACATCTTCCTCAACCAGAGATGCCTGGTTTGGGGAATAACTGGATCAACCTGGAGGCAAATCTGGAGGTCTTTCCAGAAACTCGATGGTGTATCCTCTTGACACTAGTTGCCAGACCCATGAATCTGATGTGTTGCCCTGCTATTCCTCTAGGTGGAGGGCAAACCTTCCTCCCACCTGCTCCACAGTGCTGGGAAGAGGAGGAGGGGAGGTATGAATGAGTCAGGAGGTGGAGGGATAGGAGGGGAGGGGAGGGATACCCCAGCTGTCCACTGGGTTTTGGAGGCAGGGGGTGAAGTGACAGCTGACTCTGGTGCTCTACTTTTGTTCTGATGCCTAGTGAAGGGTTGTTTACCTTGCTTCTTCTGCTGGTGCCAAAAAGGCTGTTTTGGCTTGAAGCCTGCCTTGTACAAGGGTTTGATGATCTTAGAGCTTGTCCACTATTCTGAAGTCCCATAATTATGTCCTTGGTGTCTCCTCCAAAGAGAATGGATCATCAAAATGGGCATCCTGAATGGCTGCCTGTACATCAGGGAAAGCCCAGAGACATACAGCCAAGCATGATGCCAGAGGCAGGCCATGGTGGAGGAATGAGCCACTGCATCCACTGAGTCATAGGTGGCTTTAAGAGCATGTCTGCAAGATATCTTGGACAAATGCAGGTACTTAGTAAGTTCTGCCTTGAGGTCAGAGTCTTCAAGATTCTGAAGATGAGCTTCCAGTTTAGCTATAGTGGCCTTATGGAAGATCCTACAGTATGTGTTATGTAGTTGAGCAAACAAAGTACACAGGTGGAGGAGGCATAGAGTTTTCACTCAAATTGGTCTAGCTGCCTAGATTTTTATCATGGGGTGAGGTACTCATGTGTTTTGGAGTATAGCCTTGATGCCCAGGGTAATACCCCTGGAGAGAAAGGGGGCATTGACAGGCCCAATGATGGAAAACCAGACATTGGAAAGCCTGGATAAGGATGGTAGCCTGATGGATGGCTCTGGTCCAAAGGAGGCCTGGAAGGGCCTGGCAGATTTTCTGGCACCAGAGAAGGTGACATCAGAGGGTTTAGCATTGGGTATGCTGGTGCCAGGGGCAGTCGTAAGGGCCCTGATGATGGTTCTGTCAGCAGGTTAGTGAAAGAATCTGGTGGCACACTGGGCATTAGGTGCACAGTGCCCAACAGAGGCATCTCTGGTGGTGGAGCTAATGAAAGGATTGTTGGAAGTGAGAGGTTCCTTGGAGCCAGTGTTAGAACCAGTTCTGATGTCAGAGTCCAAGGGAAAGTATCCAAGGGAGCGATGGGGGGGCTATCACCATTGGAGTGGGAGAAGGTTGTGCCACATCCAGGGACCTTCCCTGTCCACCCCAGATGTAATGTCTGGGACTTGAGATTCCACAGGAGGTGGAGGGGAAAGCTCCTGCCAGGGAGGAGGGCTGGCCAGCAGAAGTCAACAAGCTCGACCAGACATTGCGGGTGTTGGCATCAGCCCCGATGGGTGAGCTTCAATTGGGTGGTCACCAGAGATCTCTGCAGCCAACTTATCGGTTGAAGGAACAGCCGGGTGGATGGGGGAACCCACAACCAGCTTATTGGCAGGAATCATGCAGATTCCATCTTGGATAGAATCTGTCTTACCAAATACCAGGTGGGCTCTGGGGGAACCAGAGTCTGACTTACCAGTAATAACAAGGTGCTCACCAGAGGAGCTGGTGGGTGACTTCTCAGTTGAACTGCCAGGTTTTGGGCCAGTTTTAATGGGCCAAAGAAGAAGACGTACCTGGAGAACTCTTGGAAGCTGCCTGGACAATCACCAGGGAAGGTGGTGGGGAAATGGCCTTGCTCATCATGGAGGCTGCAGTCTTGGACTCGGTGACCTTACTGGAGGAAACCCACTCCTGGTCCTCCAAACATTCCTACTCCCTATGCTTCTCTTTATCTTTCTTTTTCTTCTTGAGCTCCGAAGAAGGAGAAGAGGTGGATTCCTTCAGCTTTTGCATTTCTTTTTCCAAGGAGGGCATTCTGGATTTTAGAAGATGGGCTTCTAGAGCTTGCTGCCTGCATTTGTGTGTGGCCTGGCTGAGGGGTGTGCAATCAGGACATGCCTCAGTATTGTGATCCAGGCCTAGGCAGAAGAGGCATCGTGGTGGCCGTCATTGTGAGGGACCTGTGCGCTGCACAGTTTCACACTTCTTCTTGGACTTCAGAGTCGGAGGTGAAGAAGACATAAAAATTAACAAAAAAAGACTTTAACTTTGAGAAATAAGTAGAAATACTAGAAATACTTTTACAATATGGTGATTGACAGGAGCAATGTTCACTGCAAGGTTCTTGTGCAGGTTGACAGGAAAGAACTGGAGGGCCGGCATGGGGAGCACCCACTATATAGGGTCATGCTGACATCTGTCATGTGATGTCGGGTGGATGGTCCCCCACCAGAAATTGCTAGCAAAAGTTTGTTGTGCAGTCCTGCACTAGAAGCGCAGTCCTATATGTTATGACCTACAACAGGAACCGTCTTGAAGTAAGATTGTGTGTGTTCAAAATGCCTTGAGCAGGGCTGTTTATGCCTGTCTGAAATCTTGCCGTGTAATTACTTTCCAGCTCAGAGCAACTACTCCATTTGGCCAGGAGATGGCACTGTTGTGCTGTTTCCAAAATTTCCACAAATATAAAAAGTCAGATTCTGATATCTATAATTAGCATGGGTGTGACATTTCAGAGTTAAGCTTCTTGAAGTGCAATGCAGACCATTGGCACATGTGAGATAAAATTCACACAGGTTCTCTGGGAAGCATGTTCCTCTCCTGTTACCTCATAAAATGTAGCATATTATAACAACTTCATTAAAGCACAGCATTCCACTTCTGAGTGCATGGTTTTATGACATACCAATGGATATTGGCATAGCTCTGTTAAAAAAAAAAACTGGGAATGCAATTTCAATTCCTGGCAAACAGCTGCCTTCAGGTCAAAACAAGGTAGAGACCTTTTTAAAGAAAAACAACATCCTAGTCACTTCCCTATGTGCCTTTGTGCTGACACTGGCATGTTATTTTGGTCTGTACCTATACAAAGAATTATACAAAAAAAATATATGTAACAGAATTATATCTACAAACAAGGGCTAGCAGTTGGGCAGCTTGCAACACCCCTCACTCCTAGACTGAAGTTGTCAGAATCCATCCCTAGGCATGGTATGATTTTCACAAATTCTGTTCACTGCTCTAACTGGTCGGATTGCCCACCTGCATTGGCATTAGCTGATCCGGCCCTGTGGGTAATGGTCATATCATGGCCCTGTAAGGCAAGTACTCCACCTTAAGAGATGACCATTCATTTTCTCCATCTGTGTCAGCCACACCAGGGGTTTATGGTCAGTCTGTATCTCAAAGTGCCTCCCATAGAGGTACAGCTCTAATTTCTTCAGGAACCATACCAGTGCAAGGCATTCCTTCTTGACTGTGGAATGGGCCTGCTCTGGGGGAAACAACTTTTTGCTAAGGTACTTATTGGATGATCTTTCTCTTGGTTAGAGGTCTGATTGTTCCAATCCCAACATCAGAGGCATCTGTCTGGACTAAAATGGCTTACTGTAATCTGGACTGCCAACACAGGGACACTGCACAGTGCCTCCTCTAGGCATGGAAAGGCTCATTCAGAAGCTGCTCCCATTTTACATTTTTGGGCATTCTTTTCCTTTGCAGGTCACAGAGGGGAGCTGCCAGGGTACTGTAATTTGGTACAAATTTTCGATAGTACCCAGTGGTCACTAGGAAACACTGAACCTGCTTCTGGGTCTCATGCCTGGGCCATGCCTCTATTGCCTCAACCTTGGCTTGATTGGGACATAGCTGCCCACATCCTACTGCATGTCCTAGGTATGCCACCTCTGCCATGGCCACCTGGCATTTTCAGCCTTGACAGACCAGCCCTCTGTATCCTGCCCAACTCTTCCCTCAGGTGGGACAAGTGTTCCTTCTAACTGGTACTGAAGGTGACAATATCATCCAGACATGCCACTGCATACTTCTCAGTACCATGTAACACCTGGTTGACCAACCTTTGGAAGGTGGCACGGGTGTTCTTCATTCCAAAATGCATTACCTTGAACTCGAATAATCCTATTGGAGTGATGAAGGCCAACCTCTCCCTAGCTCTGGCAGTTAACTCCACCTGCCAATACCATTTTGTCAAGTCAATTGTGGCAAGGGATGTTGCCCCTCCAAGCTTGTCAAGTTGTTTGCCTTTCTGTGGCATTGGGTGGGTGTTGGACTTCGTGACTGCATTGCATCTACAACAGTCTACACAAAAGTGAGTAGAGCCATCTGGCTTGGGATCAAGGACTACGGGTGAGGCCCAAGGGCTGTGGGGTTTTTGTATTATCCCTAAATCTAGTATTTCCTCTACCTCCCTCCTAATGTCCTTTAGAACGACTTCAGACACCGGGTAGGTTGTCTGCCATATGGGCACTTGCATCCCTATGTCTACATCATGTGTCACTAAGGGGTATAGTCCAGGCTTGACAGTAAACAAAGGTGCAAAGTCCACTAAAGTCTCTGTCACTAGTTGGGTCTGTTCCAGCATTAACTGGGATAATAGTTTGATTGCCTCCACAAAGGACTCTCGCTTGATTTCCTCCAGCAAGTCCAGTAGGGGAACCTCTTCATGTGTTTCCTCTCAAAGACTACACTCTGCAAATACCATATCTGCCCTATTTGCATACGGCTTAATCATGTTGACATGGTACATTTCATGGGTAAAGAATCCACAGGGTAGAGTATAAGCAGGAGAGTACAGGCCGATGCTCACAAAATTGGGACAGCCAAGCCCCAGAGTACAGTCCAGAACAAAGGCGATGCAGCACACAGGAGCTAGATGCTAGAAAATTCAAATTTATTGTAGCACTGATAACCGAAAATAAAAAAGGATTCAGCTCCTAATACAGCAAAAGCGGACAATATAACCTCATCACTTCAACTCCAAAAGTGAGTCTTCCTCAAGATGTGCAGCATATAGAGCATCATTATCCTTTTATACATGTCATGATTAACAATTAATTAAAAAAATTAAACACCTTCACTTGAAGTGCACAAACTTTAATTCACATAAAAACTATACATGCTGATATACAAAGTGAAAAAGTGTTTCTCGTTCACAGCTTAGTTCCCATAAAGTTCAAGTGGGAAAAAAATTCCCTACTTAAATACTTTTGAGACATTATTTGTCACAAATAAGCTACTCAGAATGGCGTTCATCTATTTAAGGGAAATAAACTAGGCAGAGAAATAAAGATCAAATAAAATAAAACAGAATAAGAGGGGAGAACAAAAAACATGGGCAAGTTTATAGATTTCTTTTTGCAGTTAAGTGAACCTACTTTAAAGTCATATATTAAAGACAGTACAGACCTTTTGAGAAAACAAGAAAATATCACATGGGGACCGGAGTATGTTTGGTTTTCTGTTGATGTTGTCACAAATGTAAAACAACAAAATAAAATAACATTTTAAATTAATTGCTAATCATGACATGTATAAAAGGGTAGTGCTTCCCTGTATGCCACACTCACTGAAGAAGATTCACTTTTGGAGTCGAAGCACTGGGATTATATTGTCCACTTTTGTTCTGTTTGGAGCAGCATCCTTTTTTATTTTCAGCTATCGTGCTACAATAAATACAGGTTACTCACCTGTAACAGGAGTTCTAGGAATGGTATATGTTGTTCATCCACACTCATTGGCAGTATCCTTGCCGCTTTAAATCTTGCCGGAAGGTCTTCAAGCTTGCTCCTCCCACCCACCCGGGTGGTATAACTCTCGGCTCCGCCCCATGACGCCAGATCTGGCCCGCTGGAAGCTCAGGTTGTGCGTCGAAGCCGGGGAGGTCGGGTGGGTCGTGTGGATGAACAACATATACCATTCCAGAACTCCCTGTTACAGGTGAGTAACCTGCATTTCTAGGACAGATATGTTGTTCATCCACACTCATTGGCAGACTCCTAGCAGTTCTCGGAGGAGGAGGCAAGACGACACCCCCATATACTTACTTGGGAAAGAGAGACTGGAGAACCGAGCCCCAAAACCAGCATCCCGCGTGACTCAAGGTCGATGTGGTAGTGGGTAATGAAGGTGTTTGCTGACTTCCAGGTAGCAGCCCTGCAGATTTCCTGGATAGGGACGTCCCTGGAAGCAGCCACCGTTGCAGCAATATGGCGGGTAGAATGAGCTCTTATCCCTCTGGGAGGCTCCATGCCCGCTAACTTATAGCAGAGATCTATGCAGGAGGTTACCCACCTGCTTATCGTCCGCTTGGCTGCAGGTCTGCCAGATGCGGCTTCAGCGTAGGTGACAAACAGCTGGCGAACCTCTCCCGAATTTCAGCGTCGCGCTCCTTATAATAAGCGAGCCTTCTAGGATCCAGAGTATGGAGCCTATATTCGGCCTCCGAGGTGTGATTGGGTAGAACACCGGCAGAGTCAACACCTGTTAAGTGAACTCCGACACCACTGAAGGAATTTCGGTGGAAGCAGGACAACCTTTGTCCTGTGGAAGACCAGGTAAGGAGACCATGGAGCGCCTGAGCCTCCTAATCCTTCTGGCTGACGGGATAGCCACCAAGAAGGCGTCTTCCACACAGGTGAGAGAGCACACCTGGGCATAGGTTCGAATATGGCTTGCCCATGAGCTTTGCCAGTACCAGCAGTAGATCCCACGGAGGTGGGGTTCCCTGACTGGAGGGAAATGTGATCAAGGCCTTTGAAAAGCCCAGACCACCTTCTCCTCGCCTGACTGCTTCCCGGCCCGCCGGTAAGCGAGATGGCTAGCCAGGTGCAATCCTTAGGGTCGCCGACCCAAGCCCTGACTAGAAAGGGACCATAAATAGTCCAAGATGCTTGCCAGGAACAGGAGGAAGGGTCAAAGCCCTTGCTCTGACACCAAATGGAAAACCTTTTCCATTTGAAGGCATAGCATTTTCTGGTCGACTCTACGGGACGCTCAACTACATTGAGGACCTGTCCGGAAGAACCCAAAGCCTGGAACTCTAGCCGCCAGGAACCAGGCCGTCAGGTGCAGGGATTGAAGGTCCGGATGGAACACCTTCCCTGATTGACTGAGAGCAGGTCCAGGCGAGCTGGAAGCTGCCACGAGTCCTGGAGCTGAGACTGAGGAGATCTGGTACCAGAACTGGCGAGGCCAGTCTGGAGCTATCAGAATCACCCGCGCCTTGTCCTCCTCGCCTTGAGAAGCACCTTGTGGATCAAGGGAAATGGGGAAAGGCGAAAAGAGCCCGGGTCCATTGCCTCGAGAAGGCATCCCTGCAGCGAGGCCCTGCTGAGGCGGGCATGGAACAGACTCAGCTTGCATGCTCCATGGAGGCAAACAGGTCCACCTGAGGTGTCCCAAAGGGAGAACAGATGCTGTACTACCT
Source organism: Neoceratodus forsteri (assembly GCA_016271365.2). Classification (NCBI taxonomy): domain Eukaryota; kingdom Metazoa; phylum Chordata; order Ceratodontiformes; family Ceratodontidae; genus Neoceratodus; species Neoceratodus forsteri. The sequence continues at coordinate 471,069,908 of CM057457.1, read as the reverse complement.
CCGCCGGAGAGACCACTCGTGGGATGCAGCCCCTATCCGCTCAGGGCATCGGCCAGGTGTTGGAGGCTCCTGCCACGTGAATGGCTAGGAGATCCGCCTCCAGGCTGCGCGACGAGTGACCAAATGCGGAGGCATGCATAGAAGCATGGACGCGGCCCACGCCTAGGCGGTTTAGATAGCACATGGTCAAGTGGTATCCCGCCTGGACTCGGGACCACTTGACCCGGAGGAGCGGGCAAAGGCGGTGAGAGCTAGGCGGACCGCTCGGAGCTCAACAGGTTGATGTGTAGGGACTCCGCGGGGACCAGAGGCCATGAGCCCAGTGTTCCCCAGATGGGCACTCCCAACCCATCAGAGAGGCATCGGTCGACAGAGAGACCGTCGGCTCGGGGCAGACGAGCAGGATGCCTCCTGCAAATGATCTGGAACGGTCCACCACTGGAGAGCATTCACATCCCCTGTGTCACCCGACTAAAGCTGGTCAAGGGATCGCAGCGTTGTGACCACTGGCTGGCCAGTCCCACTGAAGGGACGCATGTTCCAGCGAGCCCAACGGACCACGCTGGTACAGGCCACCATGAGACCCAGGAGGCGCAGGAAGTCCCGGGCAGGCGCGGTACCCAACCAGAAATGATCGGGCAAAGGAGGAAGAACTCGGCCCTGTCCGCCGGGAGCCGCTCTGGCTCGAAGTCAGTTCTCGCCCGATGGAATAAAATCACCTGCTTGGCTCGAGTTCCGCAGCCTCTCGTTGATAAAGGAGGCCCAGTTGAGAGGCAGACCTGGAGGGCCAGATCTCCTGAACCACTCACCCTGCCTCCTTCCTGAGAGGAGCTGCTATCAACCAGTCATCCAGGTAAGGAGTACACCCGGACCCTCGGCGCCCCGCAGGGATGCTGTCACCACTGCCATGCATTTGGTGAAGACCCTGGGAGCTGGAGACAAACCCGAAGGGCATGGCTTGGAACTCGAAGAGAGATCCTTCCGCTCGAGGCGAAGGAATCTCTGGTGGGAGCACGACGGATAGGGACGTGAAAAAACGCTCCTGCAAGTTCAGAGAGCAGAACCACCACGCGCTGTTCCAAGGATGGTATTATCTGAGCCAGAGTGACCATCCTGAAGGTTCAGAGCCTTAGGAACTTGTTTAGGTCGTGTAGGTCGAGAATGGGCGCCAGCCCCGTCCGTTGGAACCAGGAAGTACCTGGACACAAACCCTGGAGTCTGAAGGAGAGTCACCACCTCTCTTACCCTCCTTCTGGAGGAGGAGAGTGATGTCGGCTCGGCAGAGCGCCAGAGTGAGCTAGGGATCTGAAGCCCCGGGGATGGCCTAAGCGTGGTGCCTGGTCGAATTCAGAGGCAGGCACCCTTCCACCACCTCAAGACCCACCTAGTCCGTGGTAACAGCGACCAGGCGAACCGAGCAGCGGAGCCGTCCCCTACCGGGGACCCAGGGTAGTGACGGGATGGGGCGACACCCTCAGCCTGCCACTGGGCAGGCTTGGAGGAGGGACCGCAGAGGACCTCCTGGGCCCTCCTCCTGCCTCCTGTTAGAGGAAGCCGGCGGCTTGGGTTTGATGAGGCCAGGCCTGGCCCCTGGCGTTCTTGGGCAGGTGGCCTTGAGGGCTAGAAGAAGAGACGAAAAGGGCTTAGGCTGTAGTTTGCGGCCTTTGTCCTTCTAGTGGAAGAGACCGAGTCAAGGTGGCATTGGACTTCTCGATCCTCTCAGGTGACCTTCCACCCCAGGGCCGAAGGAGGTCGTCCCAAAAAGAGAACATCCGCCAACTTGTGCTGGGTATCCAGCAAAGGTGGATATCCTCAGCCGAAGCCCGCCTCGACGCATAGCCACTGCGGCCGCCACCGATCTGGCACATGAGTCCCCTACATCCAAAGCAGTCTGGAGCTGCTGTTTGGCCACTGCCCTGCCCTGGTCCCGCACCGCTTAACCGTAGTCTGCAGATCGTGGCGAAGATGAGGATGACTCATCCAGGGAGCCCAACAGGGCATGAGAAAAATGTGCCGCGAGGACGGCCGAACTGGCTGTGAAGGGGCAGGAGAGGACGGCAATGAACCCATCGGACATAGTCCATCCTGGACTACTTGTCAGGAGGTTTGTCCACATCCTGGCGCTGCCGTGCTTAGAAAACGCTGTCGGTAACCAACCCTCAGCAGAGGGTGTTCAAACCGGACAACAGAACCGTGAGAACGCATACTTCCCTGGCCATCCTGGCCGGCGCAGGGCAGGAAGCAGGGCGCTGCCAAGTTCCAGTGCTGGACCCACTATGGCCTCAGCCAATGGAAAGGCCTCCGCCAGGAGAATCCTCGGTCCAGAATCTCCGTGAGGATACCTGGCCCGGTTGGAAAGCGAGTTGAGCTCCATCCGGTAGACTCCAGGATGAGCGAGAGCAGTCCTAGGAAGGACTGACCGGGCTATCGTCATTAGCTGACCTCACAAAGACCCAAGTCCAGTCGCTTGGAAAAGAGGAATCATCTTCGACTGGAAGAGTCCTCAAGAACTGCCTCTGGCTGAGCCACCCTTCACCTGCGGTCAGGTCGGGAGTGAGGGTAACTGACAGCGATGGGGTAAGCCTTGGCAGGCCGAGGTCCTTGGTGGGAGCCCCAATTGGTGGCTGTGGAGGCGGAGGTTCCACATGATGATGGAGCAGCTGGTTTGGCACGAACAACGGCCTGGGTATAGGCTCTCGGGCAAGTCGAGGGTTGTGTCGGCCGTTACGGGACACCTTAATGGTCGGGAAGGCGCGGTCGGCTTATTCCCGCCAGGAGGAGCTGTTGCAACATAAGGTCTCGTGCACTCGCCGTAATTCACGCGGAAGCCTCCCTCATCCGAGGAGGGAGGGCCCGGACGGCCCGCTTCTGTGAGTGCAGGACCGAGACCGCCTATAGCAGTCAGGAGCAGCTGGACATGAAGAGGTCGAGACCTTGAGACTCCCGAGAGTCCAAGGAATTTCGGGGAGTCGGTGCAAGGAAGTGTCAGCTGAACCAGACCTCCCTTGGCTCGGAAGGTCCATCAGGGCTCCGGAACCCGAGGCTGGCGAGCCAGGATCCTCAACTCCTCCAGAACCGGGAGAGGAATCTCGGCTACTAAGCGACAGCCCGTCAATGGGTGAGAAAAATCTACGATTCATCAGTGGGATCTCGGTCAACTGACCTGATCGGGACACCGTGAGGCCAGTGGGTCAAGCCGAGCGGTCGACGGCCGACGGTCGACGGCCCGGAGAGAGGACCTTTCCCGCCCCAAGAGCGCGACGGAGGGACTTACCTTGTCCTTCTTTGGGCCGAGAAAAAGGTCCAGCAGGCACGCAGCCCTTCTCCTTTAGTGGAGAGGGACAGACAAAGCTCCTAAAAGGAAGCCGTGTAGGAAGAACCCAGAAGAGCGGGATAAATGCCGCGTCGAGGAAGATCTGACCGCGCCGCCTCCCTCTTCGAGGGCTACCCATCCGCCGAGCTGATCCGCACGAACCCGCCAACAAGGACACCGCCTAACCGGGCCTCCTTGACTTCACCGGAGGGAACGCTCGGACGGCGCAGTTGCAATCGGGCAGCACGGTCTTGAGGAGATAGGCCGAGGAAAGATGAAGCACAGGTCGCCAAAGCCCTGCGGGTCGATGCTCAAGGCCTAAGCAATAGACACACGTGGAGTGTGGATCCGTCCGAGACATCTTCTGACCCCGCATGGGCATCTCCGAAATCCGAGTCGATTGATCCATCGCAGCCGCGAGGATCGAAGACTGAAGTCTTTTGCAAAATATTATTTTAAATCACAAACGGAGAAATAGGAACCAGTCACAAACGCAGAGGCTATGAGGGAACCTGAGCTCCAAGCGGTAAGGAAGATCTGGCGTCATGGGGCGGAGCCGAGAGTTATACCACCCGGGTGGGTGGGAGGAGCAAGCTTGAAGACCTTCCGGCAAGATTTAAAGCGGCAAGGATACTGCCAATGAGTGTGGATGAACAACATATCCATGTCCCTAGAAATTTGAATTTTCTAGCATCCAGCTCCTGTGTGCCGCATCTCCTTTGTTCTGGACTGCACATTCTATGGGTATGTCTACTGTCAGGCAGTTCTATCATATAGTTCACATCATTAACCTGTCAGACTGCCTTGTATGGCCCTACCCACTTGGTTTGCAGCTTATCCTTCTGGACTGGAATTAGGACCATGACTTCCAGGCCTACACTGTATGAGTGAGCTCTGGCTCTGCGGTTGTACCAGATGTTTTGCTTCTGCTGGGCAGCTGACAGGTTGCTCTGGACTGCTCCCATAAGTTCCTTCAGCTTTTCCTAAACTTTAGGACATGCTCTACTATGGGCGCTCCCTGGGTGGCATGCTTGCCTTCCCAGATCAAGTATAAGGGCCCAAGCACCCTACGTCCATATAAGAGTTCAAAGGGGGGAAACCCTGTTGACTCCTTGGGCACCTCCCTGCATGTGAACAACATGTAGTGGATGTATTTCTCCCAGTTCATCAAACACTAGCAGCATCAATTGTAAGGTACCATTAAACCTTTCCACAAGTCTATTGGCTTTAGGTTTGCCACCTGTCAGGTTTTTGACCTGGTGATCAGGTTTTCAGGGTCCCTATCAGGAAATCTGGTTCTGCTCTGTGCTGGTCAGGATTTTGAGCCATTTTGAGTGCTCACATGCTTTTGAAACACATTTTCTCATCATTCATTGTTTCAGCTACATGTCCAAGTTACAAACAAGTTCTGTTGTCAATATAGCTCTTTGTTTGTGAAAGCAGTCAGCCTGGGAGGTGCAACGTATAGCCATTAACACCATTGGCACTTACTTAACCTAATATTTTCCATTGCATCTTATAGTGTTAAAGCAGCACAGCTGCCCCCACCTTTTGTAACAGTAACAGAGCTAGTTGCCTTTCACTTTCATTTACTGGTAAACATTTTCATCTCTAACAGAATTAGGTATTTTTAAATGTTTTAAATTATTTTTTTTTCTCAAGAAAAAAGTATGGTCACTTCTTTGGCTTTGAAATGAACAGGAAATGGAGCCAGAAAAAGATATAAAGTACACATTACAGGAAACAATTTCTTTATTATGTTTTATCATTTACCATGTATACGATATATAGGATTTGTCTAGTGCACTTACCCGGTCAACAAAAACTAAATAATAATAATAAAATACTGGTGTATGCTATTTACAGTATTTCCCTTGTTTCTCCCCAGATGATATCTGTAAATGAGATTTCTTTTATCTCTGTGTGTTTATCTGATAAACCAATGTCAATAAATAAATACAAAAGTAAATAAATAACCGGGAAGAACCTAGGAAAGCAACTTTAACAGGTACAGTACAGTATATAACATTTTTGATGTAACAAATGGCCTTCTAGGAGGAACAATGCACGATGAATCATTAAAAGGGGTGGGGCTAGGGGCGGAACTTAGGATCCAGTTTTTGCCTCATCCAAAGGTGGCAACCCTAATTGGCTTGTGGGTGATAAGGTGTTGTGCATCTCTGCACCACCCCACACTTCTCCCACAAACACTTCATTAGGTCCAACATGAAGGTACCCCCTCGATCAGTGATAACCTCCTGTGGAAAGCTGACACAGGAGTAAATCCCTAGCAAGGCATCTACCGCTTTGCCTGTCCTAAGTGAGGAAACAGTGACTGCCTCTGGGTATTGGGTGGCATAATTTATTTATTGAAATGTTTCACCAGGAGGGCACACTGAACAACAAGTTGCTCATCTCACGGTGTGACCTGGGGGGAAGGGGGTTACATAGGGTTGTGAAGGATGATCAGTTACAACAGTATGTGGGTAGTACAAACAATACAACATTGTAAGATTATAAAACAGTTGGAACACAAGGTATTGTACAATAAACAGTAGTGGAACTTTGGTAAATTACAATAAATGTTCAAAATCATACAAAAGAACATATAAATGTACAAAACAGTAATAAAGCGACAGAACCATTATAGTGCATGAGTGTACCAGGAACAGGCTCGAGGTAGTATGCAAGTGCTTTTGGAGTAAAAAGGATAGGGTAGGTTAGTGCACATGGGTGACCCAGAAGAGCACATGCAGATGGGAGAGGGAGAGGCAAGAACTGAATATGAGGAGAAGGGGTAGCCATTTCCTGATTCCCCTTCAGGATGCTGAGAACCCTGCTGGAGGTCAGGGTAGGAAGGCATAAACTGGGGATAGATATTAAGGAGGGTTAAAGCAGGAACAACTGAGGGAGAAGAAATTGTGTAGAGCAGAGGTAAGGAAGTAGCTGGAGAAGTGTCATATTTCAGGGGGAGGGAATTACAGAGTTTAGGGAAGCGATGGGCGAAACCAGTCTGACCAATGAGGGTGGAGTGGTGAGGGACCGTCAAGGTGCGGGCGTCATTAGATCTGAGAGAGTGGGTGGGGGGAGGTGGAGTGGAGTGGAGAGAGAGAGAGAGGATGAGAGATAGGAGGGGAGCACTCTGAACCAGAATCTGGAGGTTAGTTTGGCACAGTGTGAGATGCATCTGTGAGATAGTAGAAGGAAGGTCAGAGTGTGATAGAGGTGGGAGCAGGAAGGGGAATTGAGAGCAAAACAGCTGAAAGAGTTCAAGAGAGTGTCCAACTTGGTCAAGGAAGATTTGGGAGCAGCGCCATAGACTACATCTCAGTAGTCAAAGATGGGGAATATCATCTCTTGGACAATTTCGCGGCTTGCAGTCAGCAGGATGAAACTATGATTCCTGTATAGAGCACCAACTGGGGTACAGTTTCTTCAGGATAGCATTGATATGCACAGAGAAGTTGAGGTGCTGGTCCAGCCAAACCCACAGATATCTAAATGAGGAGGTGTATCTAGGATGATCCCCTCAAGGGTGTGAAAGGTGGGTAGGGCTGGGAGCCTAGAGAGTCTCTGCCTGGTGCCAAAGGTCATTCAGACTGTCTTCTTGGCATTTAGAAAAAGCTGGTGAGAAGCAAATGAGAGCTGAACTTGGTTGAAGTCATGCTGTAAGCTGGTTTCCACAGCAGCAGGGTTTTTGCCTGAACAGTATAAAACAGTACTGTCAGCATACATGTGGATAGATGAGGATGAACAGGCTGTGGGACGATCATTAGGGAAAATGGAGAAGAGTTGGGGACCAAGCACTGAGCCCTCAGGGACACCAGTGTTGATGGGTAGTGGAGAGGAGATGAAATCAAGGATTGTCACTGATTGGGTCCTACCAATGAGGTAGGATTTAAACCAATTGGCGGCTGATGGAGCAAGGCCAGCTGAGGAGAGAGAATCTAGAAGCAGGGGATGAGAAACAGTGTTGAAAGCTATGGCTAGGTCAACAAATAAGGCCAAGGTGATCAGGCCATCGTCCATCCCTAAAAGGATGGAGTCAGTAAACCTGAGGAGGGAGGTGGTTGTTGAATGGTTCTTCTGAAAACAAGATTGGAAGGGGGTGAAGAAGGAAAAATCAAAGAGGAACGGTGATAGCTGAGAGAGACCTAAATGTTCTTGAAGGTTGGCAAGGGTAGGAAGGAGGGAAATGGTTTAATAGTTACCATGAGTGGATGAGTCACCACCCTTGGGGAGAAGAAGGACTACAGCATGTTTCCAGGATGAGGGTACCTGGGCAGAAATAAAGGAGAAAATAAGGATTAGGGAGCTAGGATAAGCAATTGCAGGAGCAGAAAGGTAAAGGAGTTTAGGATCAAGCTCATCTGGTGAGGAGCATTTAGAGGGGTTGAGGGCTAGGAGGGCACTAAAAGCTTCATCAAAGGAGATAGTAAAAAAAGAAAAAGGGGAGGGGTAGGCACTGGCTGAGGCAAAGGGCTGAGGTTAGTAGGTGGCAAGGGGGAGAGTGAATTTAGAAGAGACGTGGCGCATGAGGTGTAGTTGGCATTCAATTCATTGGTCATGGAGTCAGGGTCGGAAACTAGGAAGTTATTTATTTTGAGAACTGGAGGGGGGGGGAGATAATAGGGCATGAACTACCCTCCAGAATTTAGATGGAGAGTTAATGTTAGTCAGGAATGAAGAGTTGAAATAATCGGACTTAGCCAGTCTAGAAGCTTAACTACATGAATTGCATAGCTTTCTATATTTGGTGTAGTTGTTTGGATGTTTAGTAGATCTGTGTTTTCTCCAGGTTCAGTCACACTCCCTGAAGCAGGCCAGTAGTTCGGGGGTGATCCAGGGGAGGTGAAGCCCACAGACTGGTCCTTCTAAAAGGAGCAAAGGCATTCCAGGTGGCAATTAATTTATCTTAAAATAGTCAAGGGCTTGGTCAACAGAAACGGCAGTGGAGAGGGGGGCCCAGTCAGTGGAAGCAAGTGCAGAAATGAGTGGGATAAGGTCTAAAGATTTAAAGGACCAAAGCTGTATGATTTTAGGGAGAGGTTTGGGGTGATGGACCTTACGTACAATGAAAATGGGGTTGTGATCACTAAGGACATCAGGGAGGAGACCAGATTTAATGACGCGGTGTGCGTGGGTTGTGAGGATTTTTTTTAAATCTTCTTCTTGTGGGCAGAGTTAGCAGTGGAATTTTGAAGATGTGGTGAGGTTCTGGAGAGCATTTTTTTTTCTAAGTTTTGCTGTTGTGTTTTTGTCTAACTCCTTAAAATCTTTTCTGTGGCTAGAAGGACATAAATCCTTAAATCTTACATCTTTCTGTGCTGGCTGGAGACTATTGTGTGGGGGAGGGTTCTGTGGCCAGTAACACAGCCAGCCAATCAAGGTTGTTTGCATTTTAGTTAATCTCTGTTTAAATCCTCACTGAGGCATTTTAAATCTTCTTGCTGTGGACAGAGTTAGCAGTGGAATTTTGAAGATGTGGTGAGGTTCTGGAGAGTATATTATCTTTTTTGTAAGTTTTGCTGTTGTTTTTGCCTAACTCCTTAAAATCATTCTATAAAGCAATCCCACTCACCCCCTGTATTTACCTTTCTTAAATGCAGAAGAGCCACTGGGGGCTGGGTTTAAAGGCTGGGAGGGAGAAGCTTAGGGAGTTGCAAACTTCCCCTATGAGCTAACTCTCAAGGCTAATAGTCAGGTGGGGAAAAGTTCAGCCACTCAAGCATTGCAAGTTTGAAAGTCTGCATGCTGTATGGGGGGATCATCTTGGTATAGGTACTGGTAGCTTGAGAAACTGTAGAGCCACTGAGTTGGTAATTTGGCCTAGAAAAGACTGCTATGATAATGGGGAAGGGATCACACATCACTAGAGCAGGTATCTTTGGGCAGGTGGTTGGGTGCACAGGGTGTGGTGTGGCCATGATACTGGATTGGGTTTGGAAGTTTGGGGGATGCCCAGTGTGCTACCAGCTGGCACAGCTTAAGGAGGAGGAGGTAGAGGGGATCTGAAGACAGCTGGGGGTGCTTGGGGAGGACTGGAGAGGTAGGAGGCAGTCACCTACATGGAAGCACTAGGTGCTGGGGCCTCCCACACTGGGGGAGGAGGAAGAGATGCTCACAATAGGGGAGGAGGGAAGGGGGTACACAGGGGGTTCTAGGGGACCCTGGCAGGTGGGGCCCAAAAGGCGAAATTTCCACAGCAGTAGGAAAGAGACTGAGGGTGTCCAGAGGACCCAAAAGGAGCGAGTAGGGATGGGGGGGCACTGGGGGATGGGCTAAGGCTTACAAATTGTTTTAACCCTCTATGCCCATTGGTGGAAGAGGGGAGTGTGGGGGAAGGAGGAGGATGATGATGCTGCTGGTGAAGCTGGGGCAGGGATGGATAGAAAGGAAGGGGGCAAGAGACAGGGAAGCAATAGAGGGGGACCAGGACAGGATGGGGGAAGAGAGGTGGGGGGAGAAGAAAAAAGAGGATCAAGGGAACAAAGAAGAGGCTGATGGTATGGAACAGAGGGACATGACAGGCAGGAAGGTGCAGGACATAAATGAGATGATAGTGAGCAGAAAGCCAACTAGGCAAACAGATAGGATGGATGGATTAGTAGGGAGTGGGGAAAGAGTTACAGAGAAAGATACTTGGGGGGGGAGAAGGCCAGAACATGGGTAGAGGAGGTGACCAGGGAAAATAGTGAAGGGGCTACCTTCAACACCCAGATTGTGGGAGGTGCGAGGAGCCGGTTGGGGGGAGAACCCAGACAAAGGGATGAGGAGGGGCATGGAAGGAGGAGAAACCTGAGGGGTGAACAGGGAGGCAAGGGGGAGGTTAGAGTACTGCTGTTGGGGGACTCTATGATCAGAGGCATCCAGTGGGAAGGGCAGGGAGAGGGTAGAACCTGTCTGATCAGAACCAAATGCCACCCAGACCAGATGGTGCACAAGGCCAAGCATGAGTTGTATTCACTGGCAAGGGAATGCTGGGGGAACCCAGACATTCTAGTGCACTTGGGGACAAATGACATAAATGGTGATAGTGAACTAGAAATTCAGACAAGGTTCCAGGAGTTGGCCAGGGTATGCCTTTCCATAGGCTGTAAGATCTCCTTTTCGGAAATCCTGCTAGTGCCAAGGACTAGTGTGGAAAACAAGAAGAAGATTAGGGGAGACAGATCAGTGGCTTAGGTAGTGGTGTGGGGAATTGGGGTATGGCCTGATGGGGGACTTGGGGGAGACCTGGGAGGATAAGGGGCTATATGCTAGGGACAGGCTCCACCTTCATTTGGAGGGGAAGGGAATCCTTAAGCTCAAACTAGCTGGGTTCATCAGCGAAAGGTGGGGTTTAAACTTGTGAAGGGATCAAAAAAGAGGCAGTGCCAGCAGGTACGATAAATGAGGAACATGGTCTCCACTCCTCTAGGGGGCTAGGGAGAAATGGAAATGGGTCACCAGGTAGGGTGCAGGAGCTGAGAATGGGAGCTCAAGGGGAGAACAGGAGAGGAGAGGAGGGAAAAGGGATGGAGAGTGGTCCTGATAAATGCCCAGAGCTTAGTAAATAAAATGCCTGAGCTCCAGGCAATGCTAGTTGAGGGGGGGAGTAGTTGTGGCAGCAATCACTGAGACCTGGGCCACTCAAGGGCATGAGTGGGACCTAAATCTGGAAGGCTATACTATGTTCAGAAAAGACAAGGGGGGAGGGAAGGGGGGTGGTGCACTGTTAGTCAGAAATGGCATGGGTATTGGAGGGGTAGAGGAGGCAGAGGGGAATGTAGAGGCTATTTGGGTCACCCTGCTGATGCAGGGGGGTAAGAGATTAAAGGCTGGAGTGGTATACAGACCACCAGCACTGGCAGAGTTACTGGAAGAAAGTTTGGTGGCAAATCTTGAGGGACATTGTAGATTGGGAAAGGGAAGGGTAGTGGTAATGGGGGACCTCAACATGCCAGGAACAGACTGGGGAACTATGATGTCACCAGTGGCCAGGGAGCAGAGGCTGCTGGATGTCTTCCAGGATGCGTTTCTGACACAACAGGTGGGTGAGCCAACTAGGGAGGCCCGGACACTGGACATGGTCCTGGCAGACAGTGATCAGATTAGGGGCCTAGAGGAGAGGGACCCGTTGGTGGGGAGTGATCACGCCACAGTCTGGTTCTTCATGGACCTAATGGGGATGAAAGCCAAACAAGGACAGTAGTAACCGACTTTAGGGATGCAGACTTCAGGGAGACGGGAAGGATCCTTAAAGAAGTCCTAAATGAGAACTTTGTCTCAGTTCTTACTGGGGGCGGGGATTGAGAGGCTATGCCTTGGGGGGAAGTGGGGGCAAACCGGAGGAAGGGGTGAGACTGGTAGAGACCGGGGCCCTGCTGGGTCTGGGAAAAGGGAGTGGCCATTACAGACAGGTGGGGGGCCAGCAGTACAGCATGAAAAGGGGGAGGACATGGAGGCTGAAATCCTGGTAGAGAGAGTAAGAGAAGCCCTCAGGTCCCTTCGGATGGAGAAAGCACCTGGGCCAGATGAGATACATCCCAGGGTGCTGAGGGAACTGGCAGATGTCCTAGCAGTCCCTCTAGTAAAGCTTTTCAATATCTCTCTGAGGACTGGGTGGGTGCCCCAAGACTGGAGGGTGGCCCATGTCATGCCGATCCACAAGGAGGATCAAGAGAGGAGGTGGGAAATTACAGGCCCATTAGCCTGACATCAGTGGTTGGCAAGGTGATGGAGGGTATTGCCAAGGAAAGGCTAGGGCAGTTACTGGAGCAAATTGGGTACTTGGATGATAGGCAGCATGGCTTTGTCCCAGGAAGATCATGCCAGACAAACCTTGTTGAGTTCTATGACTGGGTGATGAGGACCCTGGACCAGGGTAGGCCAGTGAACATCCTCTTTCTGGACTTCAGCAAGGTGTCTGATTTGGTGCCCCACAGTGGTCTGCTGGCTAAGCTGAAGGAAATGGGGGTAGGGAGACAGTTGTTAAGATGGATAGGAAATTGGCTCTCTGAGCATACTCAGGAGGTGGTGGTTGGAGGATTAGCCTCATCCCCAAGGGGGGTTACTAGTGGGGTTCCCCAGGGGTCAGTGCTGGGGCCACTCCTGTTCAACACCTATATCTCAGACATCAGGAAGGGGATCAGGAGTGAGATGAGTCTCTTTGTAGATGACTCAAAGCTGGGTGCAGTGGTGGATGAGGAGGAGGGGAAGGTGGCCTTGCAGGAGGACCTGGAGGCTCTGGAAAGGTGGCCAGGAAAATGGAAACTAAAATTCAATGTGGGGAAGTGCAAGGTTCTGCACCTGGGAGTCAGAAATCCAAGCCAGGGGTATACCCTGGGAGGAGACATGGTTCAAGTCACGAAGGGTGAGAGGGACCTGGGGGTAGTGGTAGATGTCAAAATGAACAACAAAATGAACAACTCAGAGACCTGTAAGAGGGCATCGGCAAGGGCAAATAGGATGTTGGGATTAGCTCCAGAAAGGCGGAAGTGATCCTTCCACTTTACAACTGCTTAGTTAGGCCACACCTCAAGTATTGTGTGCAGTTTTGGAGACCACATTTAAAGAGGGACATTACACTCCTAGAGAGCGTCCAAAGGAGGGCAACCAAAATGATCTGGGGTCTGGGGGACAGGACCTATGAGGAGAGGCTCAAGGAGCTCGAAATATACACCCTGGAGGAGAGGAGGGATGGGGGGACATGATAGAGGTCTTTAAGTACATAAAAGGGATCAATAAGGGAGGTCCAGTCAGGGTGCTCCAAAAGAAGGAGGGTGGGTCAACGAGAGGTCATGGGTGTAAGCTGGAAGGAGGTAGGCTCAGAGGGGAGAAGAGGAGATGTTATTTCACTGAAAGGGTGGGGGAGCCATGGAATACACTGCCAGGGAGCTGGTAGAGGTGGAGACTGTGGATGTGTTTAAGAAGGGATGGGACAGGTACAGGTACAGTGGGAGGGTAAATCTGACCAGGCCCAATACAGGTGGAACATCTGGGACTGAGGACAGTATAACCCAAGGGGGAGAGGGGACACCAAAATTGGCCCTCAGTGCCGGTGCTAAAAATCAATCAGACTCAGGAGACCGTTAGGTCTATTCTGCTGGTGTTTTGGTGTGTGTGTGTGTGTGTGTGTGTGTGTGCCTGTGTGCCCAGTCAAGCAGGGTGTGGTTTTGTGTTTTGGGATTAGAGCATGTGGGCTCAAGTATAAGTTGAGTGAGGTTCAGAGCAGTGACATCATTACATACCTTGTTTAACTTGGGAGTCAACCAATTTAGATTCCCGTCACCCATTATGAACAGTTCACCAGATTATGAGAGGGAGGTGATGGTGGCTAAGAGTTCAGTCATGACCGAGGGTTGAATGCTTGGGCGGCAATAGATGCCAGCCACAAAGATTGGGATTGAAAAAGGAAGTGTAATGCAGATGACAAGGGCTTCATAGGTAGCTGGGATGGAGGTAGATTGGGTGGTAGTAAACTGCAGTGAGGACAGGATATACATGGCCACTCCCTCTCCACGACCCAGTCGATCTTGTCTGGAGAAGGAATACCCAGGGATAGCAATGGCATTTTCAGGGATGGTTTTTTGAGCCACGTCTCGGTATTAATTAGGATGTCTGGGGTGAATGAAATCATGAGTTTGTAGGAGGTCAATTTTAGGTAACAGGCTGCAGATGTTCAGGTGGAAGAGCTTCAACCCATTAGGAAAGGTTATAGTGGAAGTGGGGTTTGGAGACATGTTGTTTGCGTAAGGAGCCAGGGTAGGAGAAGAAACAGGGCCAGGGTTGGGGTGGATGTTCCCTGATGAAAGAATGAGGAGGGCAAGGATGAAATAGTGAAGTTGAGGACTTTTGTAATTAGAGTAGAAATACAGGAGGGAGGGGAAGAGGGAGGGAGGGCTGGAGAGAAGGAGATCAGGAAACGAAGAAAGGCAAAGTGACTAGGAAGGGAAAACAGAGAGGCTGAAGGATAGTAGAGAAAGTGGGGTATGTTTACAAGAGGAACTGTGGGGTGATTGACAGGATGAAGGAGGTATCTGGAAAGGAAGGGGAGAGAGGTGTGGCAATAGGTGTAGAGGGGGAGGCTGGGATAAGGGAAAGAACCAGGAAGGGTGTGAGCAGGAGGGAGATGGAAACTATTCTAGGTAGGGTAGTAGAGGCTTTATACAGACTTACAGATTCAGATCACACCACTGAATGTTAGGATGTAGATAATTTGCTTTAGGCATGAATGACCCAGGACAAGAAGTGTTAGGGGAGATCAGTGGGAAGAGGATTGCAACCTGCACATCTTGTTGCCCCTAGTGGCTTTATAATACAATACACAAATGGAAAAGTAGGTACTTAAAACAAACAAAAAAAGTACAAGTAAAATTACACTTTAAACTGAAGAAATTCAGCACTGAGTATTAGAACAGTCCAGAAATCAGAGGCAATACTGGATTAAGGGGAAAAAAAATGGCCGATTGTAGTGACATAGTCCAGTCAGGAGGAATTTGAAAATGCCTGGCAGGATGAGAATCCAAACAAGGAGCTTGTGGTTCACGGGCGACCAATAAGAGCTGTCCCAAGACAAAGGCAATTGTCCTTAGAAAATTTACAGAGACAGCCACGCAACCTTGTGTTCCGGGAACACTGTCTAGGCCATACCTGCAAGCAAGGGCTCGAGGAGTGTGGCAGCAGGCTCCTCTCTCTCTCTGTGAAGGTGTGTAGTACCCCGTTGGAGGTGCTGTTAGCCCAAAGGGCTATGAGAGGATGCCTGAAGGAGAATGGACAAGCTGGGGTTAGATATAGCTCTGAAAACAATGGAAGCTTCCTGCTTTACAATTCAGAAAAGAGCTTTGTCACAAATAATGGGAGTTTAAATTGTGAGGTGGGACTCAGACAGCAAGCTAGGTGCTAGCTGGGTCTGCAAAGGGGAAAAAAAAAAGATGGTGAAATCGGGGGTGGACAGGAGAAATTAACCGGAAATGACTTTTCATAGAAAAACCCACTGCAGTAGCAGAGGCTCAGAACTGTTCAAGTTCTATCACAGAATTAGGAATACAGTCTAGCCCTCTAAAATTCCAAGTTCAAACACATACAAGTACAGGTAAAATTACACTTTAAACTGAAGAAATTCAGCACTGAGTATTAAAACAGTCCAGAAATCAGAGGCAATGCTGGATTACGGGGCCAAAAAGGTTAAACTGGCAGATGGTAGTGACACAGTCCAGTCAAGAGGAATTTGAAAATGCCTGGCAGGATAAGAAACCAAACAAGGAGCTTGTGGTCCACAGGTGACCAATAAGAGCTGTCCCAAGAGAAAGGCAATTGTCCTTAGAAAATTTACAGAGACAGCCATGCAGCCTTGAGTTCCTGGAACACTGTCCAGGCTGTACCTGCAAGCAAGGGCTTGGGGAGTGTTGCAGCAGGCTCTTCTATCCGGGGAAATGTATAGACCCCCATTGGAGGTGCTGTAACCCCAAAGGGCTATGAGAGGATGCCTGAAGGAGAATAGACAAGCTGGGGTTAGACACAGCTCTGAAAACAATGGGAGGCTTCCTGCTTTACAATTCACAAAAAAGCTTTGTCATAAATAATGGGAGGGAGTTTAAATTGTGGGGCAGGACTCAGACAGCAAGCTAGGTGCCAGCTGGGTCTGCAAAGGGGAGAAACAAAAGATGCTGAAATCAGGGGTAGACAGGAGAAATGAACTGAAAGTGACTTTTCACAGGAAAACCCAATGTGATAGCAGAGTCTCAGAACTGTTCAACTTCTATCACAGAATTAGGAATACAGTCTAGCCCTCTAAAATTCCAAAATTACACTTTAAACAGAAGAAATTCAGCACTGAGTATTAAAACAGTCCAGAAATCAGAGCAAAACTGAATTAGGGGAAAAAAAGGTTAAACTGGCTGATGGTAGTGACATAGTCCAGTCAGAAAGAATTTGAACATGTCTGGCAGGATGAGGAACCAAACAAGGAGCTCATGGTCCATGGGTGACCAATAAGAGGCATCCCAAGAGAAAGGCAATTATTCTTAGAAAATTTAAAGAGACAGTTAGGCAGCCTTGAGTTCCTGGAACACTGTCCAGGCTGTACCTACAAGCAAGTGCTCGTGGAGTGTGGCAGCAGGTTCTTTTCTCTGTGAAGGCATGTAGACCCCCGTCAGAGGTGCTGTTAGCCCAAAGGGCAACGAGAGGGCACCTGCAAGCAAAGGCTCAGATGTACTGTTAGCCCATAGGGCTATGAGAGGACACCTGATCCATCTACCACTCTTCCCAGAGAAACTGGGGGTACTCAATGATCCCACAATATCCATTCCTACCCCCTCAAATGACTTTTTCACAATGGGCAAGGGAATTAGGGCAACTTTGGTTTTACTACCTGCCTTCCTATTTGTTGGCACTGGTGACAAGACCTGCAATATTCCTTCACCTGCTAGATAAAGTTGGGCCAATAGAAATTCTGGACCAGTCACTGCATGGTGCATGTGATTCCTAGATGGGCATATCCAGACATGGGCATATCATGAGCAATCTTGAGTAACTGCTCACGGTACCCCTGAGGAATGAAAAGCTGCCTGCCCATTACACCTTCCTCTATCCCTACATCCTGCGTATACAGAAGCCCATTGTCTAAATATACTCTATGTCTCCCATCATTTCCCTGTGTCCTGTACAATTCTGCACATGCCCTCAGCTTCTCCAAACTAGGATCAGTCCTCTGAGCAGCTGCAAATTCTTCACAGTTTTGTAAGGCATGGGAAATGTCCCCTTCAGTTCCTAAACTGGGGTCCATAGCACTAGCATCAGGGCATTCAGGGTCACTGCCATCCCTAACCTTCTGTCCATTGGTTATACCTCACTCCTCAGAGTAACCATCTGTAGCTGTTTTCTGAACTGCTACATGGGGAAGTTCTACCCCTCTACACTACTCTCCATTTCAGGAGACACATGCTGGGGAACCAGCCTCTCATTGTTTTTCACAGGGGTTTCTACAGGGTCCAGGGAACTACAACTGGCCTTTTCCGTCTGACTGTGGGTAACCGCACACACCACCCCCTTCTGAAGAGTGTTCCATAGAATCACATCCAGGGCAAGGTTGTCTGCCACAGTCACTTTTTTGCACCCTTTCTCATGTCTCACCCAAAACCAGCACAACACTAGCAAGTGGCAGAGTTTTTTCCTCCCCAGTGAATCCCCTCCCTGTTATTGACTGTTTAGGTATATGTTATTCAGGCTCAACCAAAACCCCCTTTACAAAGAGATGCATGTCCCTTAACCCATGGGTCTGAAATCCATTTACAGTAATGGGGTGTATGTGCTCCCCCATGTTTATAGACATGCTTTTAGGAATACACAGTGCACCCAACTCTGTCTGAGCACCACTTTGTCCATTCTGTGCCTTTTTAGGACACTGTTTAGCAAGATGCCCTGGCTGTTTGCAAAACTAACAGTTATTTCTTTTATCTGATTAATCCTGTTTCTGTAATCTGGAGCTTCCCCTTTTCTGTGGAGGCAGTGAGGGTTTTAGCTGCCCTGAAAGCATGCTTTTCACCTTCTACACTGCCATACCCACCCCACTCCCTTTCCAAGGAGACCTGCTCCTGGCATCATGGTCCAAGAGTTCAGTAGCCTACTGCACTGTTTTGGGATCTTGGTCCTCTAACCAGGTTTTTAGCTCTGTTGGGCAAGCCCAAAAGGACTGCTCCAGAAGTACAACCTCCTCAATTTTCTCTAGAGTTTGCTTCTACTGCCTCCTACCAATGTTTCAAAAACTGACATTTCTTTGTGGCAAGTTCCTCTTAGCTCATGACAGGGCTTCAGGTGTTAATTCATACTTTTTAAGCAATGCAACTTTAAGTTTCTCATAATTACTACTGTCCTGATTGTCCATTTGGCCTAGCGCCTCACACCCTTTCCCAGTAAGCAACGGAGATAGCTGGAAGATCCAGGACTCCCTGGGAATTTTAGCCTGGATACTGACCTTTTCAAATGAATTAAAAAATGCATCCATATTCTCCCTCTTTAAATTTAGCTATTAATTTATAATTTAACTTGTACCCTAGTCCTGGAGTTCTAGGTTCACCCCTGCCACTTATCTCCTCTAGTGCTGGTTTTGGAGTTTTAGCTTTTCCAGTTCAATCTCCCTCTGCCACTGTTTTTATCTTTCCTCGGCTTCTCGCTGAAGCTGTTGTTCTCTTTCCTCAGCCTCTCACTGTTGCTTTTCCTGCAACTCCATTTCAAACTTCCTCTGCTCAAATTATCTATGCTGCTGGGCTTTGAACATTTTCTGCTCAAATTGCCTTTGCTGCTGTGCTTTGAACTTTCTCTGCTTGAACTCTAGTTTCTTCACTTAAAACTGTAGCCAGAGCTCTTCCAGCTCTGTGGTGACCATCCCCTGGCACTGTGTCTCTGGGTTCCCTCTAGTCTTGCTGTCCACCCTGGTACTGGACTCTGCAATGTTCCTTGGTACCCTCGTGCCCAAGGTCTGGTCCCTTTTAGTCACTGACTGTAACTCAAGGTCCTGGGCAGTTGCTTATTCCTTGGCTGCCACAAGAGTCTCCACAAGGTGCTTTTTGGTTTTTCCCTCGCACTGGATCCCTCTTGCTTCACACAACTGCTTTAGGTAGTCTGCAGTGTATTCACTGTAGATGGAAGCCATCTTCTTCCCTAACTGCTACACCTAGTTTTACACCTGAGAAAAAAACAAAAACAGGCAAGGGGACGTTATACTGTAACCAAATGATGTATATTTTTAAATCTCTACCTTAATTGTGTGTGGACAGCTTAAAGTTTATCAATCTGATACACTGGGCTTGAATCCAACTGTTATGCCTGTGTCACCAATATCTCTTGAGATACAACACTGCAACCAAATCTCTTGGATTCCAATGCTGCACACCAGATCAGTTACAAACCCTCTCCTGGGGAGCTCACAGTGCCCACCCTTAAGTGTAATCTGTGACAAGGGGGGCAGGGATATCCTCCTCATCCTTTTTGAATGCTTGATGAGGTCACAACTGCACCTCTGCCATGAGGATCCAGGGCATCCCTCTAACTCAGGATAAGGGCACAATACCAGTCTCGAGTCTTGTGGCCAAATATGAACCCTTCCTTGGTTATTACACACAGGAGGAAGACCCAGGTATCACACGCCCTTTGGGGTAGCAGCATAAAAACCTAATTTGGCCTTCTCCCTACAGGACATGCAACAACCTGGTTTAAAATCTTTGTAGACTCTGGTATCCTCCATATCCTTCCAGATGTCCCTTCCAGACCCCCTTTTCAATTTGGTTGCTTGGGGTGTGATCTCTTTGGGCATAACAGTTTTCACAAATTATTAATACTTTTTTCACATTTCACACACAAACAGAGACAGTGTCAGGCAAAATTTATTTAGACAAATAAATGTTTTTACAAAAATACTTCAATAAATGCAGTTACAACTAAAAGAGAACAGGTTACAGTATAAGAAACAAAATGGGGAAAATGTACAGAAAAACACATTAAAACATGTACAGAAAAATGCATTAAAACACGTTAGTCAAGTCTACCTTGGGTATGAAGATTTCAAAGTCCAGAGAATCGCTGGTTTGCAAAATATTGTAGTCTTTCTGTAGCAGCCTTGTGGATTTTGGGCAGTCTCTGTGCTGACAGGTGTTCTCTGCTTCTGGCACACTCTCTGACCTTTTCAATGATTACTACATGACCTACTATGCTCAAAAGCCAAGTCTTTCCCATTCTCCACCAATTTACCAATGGATTAGGTCTTTCGGGACTTTAAGCTCTGCCACTCTTTTCCATGAGCTCTCCTCCACTGACTGGTCCCTCATTTACTCTGCCCCAGACTTCAGCTCTGCACTCTCCCTCTTCTGTTACTTTCTGATTAAGGCCTGGAATTCTCACACTCCTTCCTGATGTCATAGAGTCATGTGTTCCCATCACCCCTGGATCTCTGCTGACATCATCCAGCTTTCTAAAACCTGCAAGCTTGTCTGGGTGAGTTACAAATCCTCCTTCTCTCTCACCTATCTTCACCATTAACATTCCCCAAGAAATGCCTGCACTAAATCCATTAGATCCACCCAAGCACAGTATTTCAAGTCAACCCTGCAGCAAAATCTTGACCCCTCCAATAAATTTTAGCAGGTCCTCGGCTCCCTCCTAAACCCAACTTCTAAGTCCCCTCCTCTATCCCTGCTTGTTAACAACAAGCTCATCTCTGATTCCTAATCTATTGCCTTTGCCCTAAACACGTTTTTATGTTTGCTTGCAAGCATGTGCAAGAAACATTATGTGATAGCTTAGGAGTGAAGCGGGTTGTGGAGGCGTGGCAGTATGGCAGCAAACTGAGGCATTGCATTTGGGGGTTTGGCAGTGGTGCACTAATGGAAGCACAGTGTGCTGATGACACTGGCTTCCAAAAGTGCCACCAACTTGTAATGTTTTCACTGCAGCAATCGGGGCCACCTCGTCACTGCAGCATCAGTCATTCTGCTGCAACGAGGGCGACCCATTGCCAAGTGTAATGTTGCGTGAACATGGTGGTGGCTTGCGCCCGTGTTCTAAACATAATATTAATAACCCCACTGCTGAGGGGTGCCCAATCCCCCTCGGCAACATGTGCCCCTCAGAACAGTTTTTGTTTACCCGACGGGGGCTTCAATCCCGGCGAGCTTCAGTCCATTGCATTTAAGTTGCCGACGGGGGCCCTCTCCATATGCTTATGTCCCCCACACAAAACCACTAGATTTGTGCCGAGGTGTCCCAATCCCCTGGTTCTTGTGCCCTTTTGTGCCAACGGGATGCCCAATCCTGTCAGCTACAGCTGCCCCAAAAAATACTCAGTTGGCATGCTGGGAGCCCACACCAGCATGCCACATGCCCATGTAAATAAAAGTCCTCGATGTTTTTGTTTTTTACCTGTACAAAAGAAAATGGTTCCTCGCGGTCTCCTGCCCCTCCACAACCTGAGCCCATCTCCGGCACCCTGCCTCCCCACACCCCTTCACCCCACACTTACCTGCGCAGTCTGGCGCGATGATTTTCGGTGGACTAGGAACATGTCTGCACTCTTCGAAGCTGACCACGAACTGAGGAAATGCCGGCAAGCTGTATAATGGCATAAATAGGGTTTTTTCAACTTTGATGCATATCTCAGGCATTTTTGGGAATTTTGGCAAGAAATTTTCAACATGGGGTTTTTGAGACCCCTCCTCATTAATTCAGGCACTGTCATGGCGTTATTCAGTCCCGAAAGGTGGTTTCACGGTCACTGCGCAGAATCACCTTTCAGGACTGATTAATGAAATTACAGAGCCAGTGTTCATGAGATGGGCTCTCAAAAAGTCTATGTTGCAAATTTGGTGGAAAAAATCCAAGAAATGACTGTTTTACGAGCATGCGTTGCGCAGTTGCTACGCACGCTCATAATTTCGTGAATTTGCAATATTTTTACTCCAGATTTTCATTATTGCTATTTTTCTGCACCTCCTTATGAACAGTGCAGCTGTCATTTTTCACATCCTGGGCGAAATGTGTTTTCGCACTTCTGACTCAGAATAGCAAGGTCGCTGTGGGAAATCTGTGTTTGGGACACATTATGAAAATGACAGACACTGTTCATTAGCAGAGGTCCTAAAATGCCTATGTTGAAAATTTGGTGACAAAAGTCCATAAAATGATTGTGTTATGAGTGTGCAGTGCACAGTTTCCACGCACGCCCACACCTTCGCACGTTTGCAATATTTTCACTCCAGATTTTCAACATTGCTATTTTTCTGCACCTCCTTCTGAACAGAACAACTGTCATTCTTCACATCCTAGAAGAAATGTGTTTTCGCACTTCCGGCACAGCATAGCGCTGTTGCTGTGGGAAATCCATATTTGGGACACATTATAAAAATCACAGTGACACTGTTCATTAGCAGAGATCCTAAAATGCCTATGTTGAAAATTTTATGAGTAAAGAAATGACTGTGTTAAGGTATTGCCAGTTTCCATGCCTTCAGTAACATTACACATTTGCAATATTTTCACTCCAGATTGTCAACATTGCAATTTTTCCGCACCTCCTTATGAACAGTACAGCTATCATTTTTCACATCCTGGCTGAAATGTGGTTTTGAACTTCTGGTGCAGTATAGCGCAGTCACTGTGGGAAATTCCTGTTTGGGACACATTACGAAAATCACAGTGACACTGTTCATTAACAGACATCCTAAAATGCCTATGTTGAAAATTTGGTGATGAAAGTTGATAAAATGACTCTATTATGAGTGTGTGTTGTGCAGTTTCCACGCACGTTCATAACTTTGTACAAAAGTCTATGTTGCAAATTTGGTGGAAAAAATCCAAGAAATGACTGTTTTACGAGCATGCATTGCGCAGTTACTACGCACGCTCATAATTTCGCGAATTTGCAATATTTTCACTCCAGATTTTCAACATTACCATTTTTCCACACCTCCTTATGAACAGTACAGCTGTCATTTTTCACATCCTGGCCGAAATGTGTTTTTGCACTTTCAGCACAGAATACCGTGGTTGCTATGGGAAATCAGAGTTCGGGGCACATTAAGAAAACCACAGTGACATGGTTCATGAGCACAGGTCATAAAATGCCCATGTTGAGAATCTGGTGACGAAAGTCCATAAAATGACTGTGTTACGTGCATGCGTTGCGCAACTTCCACGTATGCTCGGAAGTGTGAGCATTTTTAACATTCCCACTACAGATTTTCAACATTGCCATCTCTTCACACCTCCCTATGGATGGTACAGCTGTCATTCTTCACATCCTGCCCAAACTGTGTTTTCATACATGTGGCGCAGAATGGCACTGTCACTGTTAGAAGTCAATGTTTGGCATACAATGAAAAAATCAAACTGCCACTCTTCATGAGAAGAGGTCCCAAATGCTTTCATGAGGTGGGGTCACTAAAAAGACCATGTTGAAAATTTGTACTGTAAATACCAACAAACGTCTGAGATGTTAGGGTTTCTAACCATAACGTCCTACCCTGTACAGTCAGACAGGCATCAGGGTGTGCCTTTGGATTGCTGACTGTATTCTCATGCCATCCACCCCACCCCGCGGCCACTGACTGGCATCAGGGTGTACCTTGGACTCTTGGCGCAGACTTCACCCTTCTCCTATGCTGCACCCATTTCAGCATATGTCCTTATGGAATGGGGTGACCGTAAAGCCAAACACCCTAAGGCACACCTCAACACATGTTGGTGTCTGCAGAATAGGGTGAGGTGACATGGCATGACCATCATGAGCTGTGACCCAAACACTTACCCCAATGCCTGTCCATCTCTACAGGATGGAGGTGGGGTTGGCATGAACTTCAATACTCTACTGCCATTCCTATTCTGCATCTATCTAACTCCTGCATTTCCAATCCTAATACCAGCAAGCAAACATTTGGCATTGACAAATGCTTGCTACTACCTGTCTGGCTAATTTGAAACAAACACACAAAGCCATGTATGGTAACTGATCATAATCAGATCTCATCTGAGGCGTTCTGCATTGCACAAAGGTACTGGTATATTTTGGACAGTGACCTATAACTAAAAGTAGCAATGAGTGATAACCCAAGAACACCTTTAGATGTGGGAATAGTTTGGGTGATTATGTAATGAATAGCCTTTACAGGAAACCCATTACAGACGTGAGACCTAACTGGCTCCGCCATGACCCTTGGTAGCCATAAATGCAGTGATTGCAATATAGGTACCTTTTGTAATCAAGAAAAGTTCTTTAGATACCCATTACTATCCAAAACAGTTAAAATTAGACAACTGATCAATTGCCAGATGGAATTTGTTGTTTATGTTCTCATACATGGGTGTCCAAAACTATACATAGGATGTAGCAAAAGAGCCCTTAAAGAGCCAAATCAGGAGCATGTATGCTCCATCAATACAGCAACTCCCAATACCCCTTTGGGGCAACATTTTTCTGATTTCATGAACGTGAAACAGATAGTTTCAGCTTCATGGGTATAGAACATGTCCCTAGTAACCCCAGAGGTGGGAAATGAAAAAAACTTACTGTTGCAAAAAGAATCTCACTGGATTTACATGTTACAAGCAATTGTGCTATATGGGCTGTATGATGTGATTGATATACTGCTTTTTATTAAGAAATGAGATTGCTTCAGCTAAACGATTTTAAATGTCTTCCACTGCATTACCCTCTTTGCCCTTTTTTGTAGTATACTGTATCCTCTGTTGATGTTTCTTCTATTTTTCTTTCACCCCTTCCCATCATATCCCCCCCCGTTTTATTTTACATTTTTTCACAGTAATACAATGCTAATTATGTACTGGATGTGTTGCCTTTGACAGTGTGGTTATATATAGTTACAATAGGATATGACTACTTTTTGCTTTTTCGTTTCCTGTATGACCATTTAACAAACTTGATGAAATACACCAGCATATTTTGATGATCACTTGAGGGAACTGTACTGATAAGTACATGCTCACATTTCTGAAACCATGAAGTGACATAGTCAAAACTCCGCATTCTTGGCTTAATCAAAGGAACTGCATAGAATGTTGTCACTACAGAGAAAACAATACAAAACACAACTGACAGCTTCAGCTTTTATTAAGGCACCATTAAATAGGGATCCTTTAGAGGTGTGGATATAATTTATAAAAATACAGACATTTCAAACAGCTGCACATAATCAATTCCTGTCCCCTTTAATTGTTTTAATTTTTTGCACTATTTATTGTAAATGTTAATTCTTTTGATAATCAGGTAAGGCCCACTAGGCACAAGTGCCTGTTTGCAGGGATGACCTGGAAGCACTAGGAAGGTTAAGTGCCTTGTGCATGTGGAGGTTGTGGGAATCAAACCCAGGTCTACTGGATGTACCAAGTTCATTCACAGCTTGTTGCTCTAACCCCTAGGCTATATTGTTCCTGTTCATGTTTGAACCCTCACTCTTCTCCCAAGGTCCTTATGGTCTGATGGAGCCTTGAAGGAGTTGAGGAGAGTAGGTCAAAGGCTAGAAAGGGCTTGGTGGAAATCAGGCCTGGAGGCTGACAGGCTTAGATTGATGGATCATTATACAGTCTATCAACTGACAATCACCTGTAAGAAGGCAGAATTCCTGTCCAGTGAGATTGCTGCTGTGCATAACCAACCGGCTCATCTCTTCCAGACCATGGACAGATTATGCAATCCATTCTGTCTTCAGCTTGGTGGAGCTTTTTCACAAGAGAGGTGTGATGAGTTTGCTTGTTTTTTGCAGATACACTTGCCACCATCAGGTATGGGATTGGCACAGCCCCTCTAATGGGTGTTGTAGAGGTTAGCAGGAGGTTGAGAGTGCTCAGTTTACTTGGTCTGACTTCAGCCATCTGGACATCATGAGGTGTGGCCAACCAGCTGTAGATTGCATCTGAGCACAACTTGACTCCTAGAGGAGAGCATTGATGAGATCGGCCCGGGCCTGGCCAAGACCGCCTGGAGGTCATTGGAGGGGGTGGCCTTTCCTAACCTCCTAAAGGAGGCTGTTGTACAACCACTCCTGAAAAAAGCCCTCCTTTGACCCGGACAGTCTGTCCAACTACAGACGTGTCTCTAACCTGCCCTTTGTGGGTAAGATTATTGAGAAGGTGGCTGTACTGCAGCTGAATGACCATTTATCCACCCTCAGTGTCTATGATTCTCTCTAGTCCAGATTTGGGAAGAGGCGCAGCACTGAAATGGTCATTGTTGGGGTACTAAATGATCTCCTAATAGCAAGAGATTGGAGAACTTGTTCCATCATGGTCCTCCTTGATCTCTCAGCAGCATTTGAAACTCTGGACCATGGTGTGCATCTAGAGCATCTGCAGTTCATCTGTGGACTGTTGGGTATGGTTTTCAGATGATTCCTATGTTTCCTCGAAGGTAGGACTCAGAGAGTGGTGTCTGAAATTTATTCCCCTGACCCTCTCCCCCTATCCTGTGGGGTACCGCAGCGTTCCATTTTGTTTCTCATGCAGTTTGCAATGCATATGCTGCCAGGAGACATTATTAGGCAGTATGGTCTAAGTTTTTACTGCTATGCAGATGATACTCAGTTGCACATGTCCTTTTTAACGGAGCAGGCAGATGCCCTCTTGGTGTTTAACAACTACCTCTCCAAGATCCAGGACTGGATGAGTCCTAGCTGGCTGCAGCTGTACCTACCTAACACTGAGTTGTTGATGGTGGAACCAGATCACTGGGAGGTGAGTTTGTCAACTGGACAATGCTCTGGGGGCTTTGGCTTGGGGTGTTCAGCTGACTACTTCTGATCGGGTGCATAACCTGGGCATTATTTTCAATTATGGTCTGATCCTAAAATCACAGGTGTCAGTCATTGTCAAGACCTAATGTTACCATGTGAGGAACATCACCCAGTTGAAGCACCTGGTCCCTTCTAATTTATTTATTTAGTTTTTGTTGACCGGGAATGCACATTAGACAGCATAGCTGCCTATTTTCAGGTATAAACCAGGAGATTACAACAGAGGGTGGGTACATAACAGTAAATACAGGGATAAGTCAGGCAAATAAGAAATCAGTACAGCACAGGCTAGAAATCAGGTACAATACAGGTATACAAAACTGAAGCAATGACAGTGCATTAGCAGGAAACAATATACAGTACCAGATACAGGATATCAAGTGCAAGTAATTAGCAGTCTCATATTAACCATAGAGGGTACGTGTTAGGTGAGGGGAGAATAAGATACACCAAGTAGATTTGATAGAAGTAGAGATAGGAGCCATAAGCAGCTAGGAGAGACTAGGGAAGGAGCTGGTGGATGCACTACAGTAGCAGGGGTCTAAGCTTTGAAGAGATATATATAGGTCCTGCTTAAAGCTCCATGGAGAATGAGAGTTTCTTACATCCAGTGGGAGGGAACTCCGTAGTTTAGGGGCAAATACAGAGAAGGTATTTTCACCCATTTTGGTTTCCAACTTGGTTGGACTACAAGGGATCTGTCAGCTGATCTCAGGGGGCAGGAAGAGGCGGCAGGTTTGAGCAGAAAAGCCAATTTGTTAGGTATCTGGGATGAGATTAAATTCTTAATAAAAGAACAGGAAGTTACCGGATGGAAAGCTGAGGGTGTAAACCATCCAAGGCTGGAGTATTGTGGGCATCAGTGAGTTAGCTTTGGTAGCGCCAGGGCAAACCAGCAGATATTGATGTAAGAGACATCCCACTTACAGAGGAGTCCTCCAGTAGTTGTTGGAAAGGCTATTAACCCATACGCCAGTTTTGGTCTCAGGAAATGGCAAGCCTCACTGTGGATGTAAGGCTATGCCTAACCTTGTAAGCTAGCCTCAGTTTATTATTTACAGATTCAATTACCATAATTAGGTGCGAGTCAAAGTCCAGGGCAGGATCAAGGGTGACTCCTAGATATTTAAATGATGTAACTGAGTTAAGGGAGGAGCCATCTAGCACTCTGATACATAAGGGTTGGGTACAGGATCAAATTTGGTACCAGAACCAAAAAGCATTGTCACTGTTTTTGTTTTATTGAGGACAAACTTACTCTGCAATAGCCATCAGTGAAAGGTAGAGAAGTTATGATTGAGGTTCTGGTTGATGTCTGAAAGGTTTGGAGAGGAAGAGTAAAGAACCAGATCATTGGCATATAAAAGGACTGAACATGGACCAGTTAGTCAGGGGAGGTCATTTATAAAGACCGTGAATAGAAGAGGTCCAAGGATTGAGCCTTGAGGCACTCCGATCCAAGTAGAAGCGAGGAAGGATTTAGCCCCTTGATGTGAACAAATTGCAACCATCCCAAGGGATAGTTTTGGAATCAGGTGATGGCAGAGGAGAAGAAGCCAAGGGCTGACAACTTTGACAGGAGCAGCAGATGGTCAACTAAATCAAATGTTTTCATTAGATCAACAAAAGTAGCCCCAGTGAAACTTCTATTGTCAATTTCAAGTCTAACATCATTTGTGAATTGTATGAAGGCAATGGATGCACTGTGCCCTCTTCAAAAACCATGTTGATCCGGGGTAATAAGGGTGTTGGTGTGGAGGGTGATCAGAGACCTGGGTAGCAACAGTTTTCTCCAGGATTTTAGAGAGGGTGGAGAGGATGGCAATGGGGCGGTAGTTATGCAGGTTAGTAGTGTCCCATTTTTTATGAACAGAGACCACTCTAGCAGTCTTCCAGAGGGAGGACATGCCCCATGAGTAGAGATAGGTTAAAGAGTGACGTCGTTGGAGAAACTACGGAGTGGGCAATGGTTTTCAGAAATTTCAGTAGGAGTCCATCAACTCCAGCCGACCCAGTAGGAGAGATGGAGTTAAGTAAACTTTGGATTTCGGTCTTGGAAACTGGGCAAAGGTTGAAAAGTGGTCTGGAAAGATTACAGTTACCTAGCAGAGACTCAGGTAAAGGTACAGGAGGAGTCAGATAGGAGTAGAGGTCAGTGAATCTGGAGTTGAGAGCATCAGCAATGATAAGTGGGTTATTGCAGCTATAACCACATCAGTCAAGGAGTTGTTCTTGTTTTTATCAAGCAAAGTGTTTACGTGACTCCAAAAACCATGAGAGTCATTGACAGACA
The DNA here is from genome assembly GCA_016271365.2 of Neoceratodus forsteri. NCBI lineage: Eukaryota > Metazoa > Chordata > Ceratodontiformes > Ceratodontidae > Neoceratodus > Neoceratodus forsteri. Next base: position 471,041,026 of record CM057457.1, on the reverse strand, counting down.
TACTTAGAAGCCAACAGTGGTAATTTCCTTTGCAGCTCTGATGGAAACCTTGCATAGGTTATGGAGTCTTATATACTCAGTCTAGTCAGATGTGGACTGGGTTAGCGTAGCCTTGCTCCATGCTTTCTCTCTCTGTTTGAAAGAGGCCAAGAGTGAGGAGTTTAACCAGTGATTTGCAGCACCTCAGATATGGTGCCTTTTTCTGGGACATATTTATCTTGGAGGTTCAAAAGTGTGGTTATGAGGTATTGAGCAGCTCCTTCTATATTGGTGGTGTTTTATAGTGGTGCCCAGTCCATGTACAGTAGCTCAGCAATCAAGGCACGCCTATTTAGTTTTGAGAAATCCTTAGACTACTGCAATGCCCTTTACCTAGGGCTACTGGGGGTGGATATTCACCACCTGCAGCTGGTGCAGAATGCCGCAGCCAGGCTTGTGACTGGTATGAGTAGGACCAGTCATATTATGCCAGTGCTGCATGAACTGTACTGGCTGCCAGTGTAGTGGTGAATCATCTTCAAGGTTGGCTTGCTGACCTATAAAGCTCTAAATGATCAGGGACCCCGCTACCTGCAAGAACTCCTTTATCCCTACTGCCCTTCCCTGACCACTCCAATCCACTGATGAGGGACTGCTAGAAGGTGTGACTGAAGACATCTGGGGCCCAATATTTTGTATTTGTGGCCCCTACCCTGTGGAATTCTCTACCTCATTGGGTAAGAGAGTAACTGACCCTGCAGAGCTTTAAAACAGTGCATAAGGCCCATCTGCATGGGTGTAACTTGGCCATTTTTTTGGAGGTGTTGCACCACATTTTCAGCATGGCCTTTTTGGGACCCCACCGCATGAAGAATGCCAGTGTCATTTTGTTCACTTGTCCCAAAAGGTGATTTCACAGAGAGACCAAGCCATATTTTTTTTTTGGCAAATCAGTAAACTCTGAGATTTATTTTACAATAAAACAGGAGAGTGTAAACAAGGTCCCATCACAAAAACAGCAGCTCAACAGTGAAAAGAAAAAAGAGGCAAAGAAAAAGAGAGACAGAGACCGCTCCATTCTGCACCACAGCTGTAAAAACACATTTCAGGCAGGATGTAAAAAATGACAGCTGCACTGTTAATGAGGTGTGCAAAAATGGCAATGTTGAACATCTGGAGTGAAAGTAAAGATTGGCAAAATTAGGAGCGGTGCATAGAAACTGCAGAACACATGCACATATAGTAATTTTTAGGGAATATTTTCACCAAATTTACAACATGGGCTTTTTGGACACTGCCTCATGAACAGTGGCACTGTTGTTTCGTTAATCAGTCCCAACATGTGATTCTGCAAAGTGACCACAAAATTACCTTTTGGGACCAAGTAATGAAGGAATGGAGATATGTTCGTGAGGTGGGGTCCCAAGAACCCCATATTGAAAATTTGTGGCCAAAATCCCACAAATGGCTGATTTATCAACATACATTGAAAACCCCATTGACTGCCAGTATAGCACACTTAACTTTGATTCTTCAGTTTGCGGTTCGGCTTTGAAGAGTACAGACATGTCCTGGTCCAGAGAAGATGACAGCGCTGACCTCCAGAGGTATGTATGGGGTAAGCAGGGGTGTGGGGAGGTCGGTGCTCAGTGGGAGGGTGGGGGAGGGGGACTGGGGCAATCATGAAGGGTTGTTTTCTTTTTTACAATGAAAAACAAACATGTTGGGGGACAGTTTTCTTTATTTATAGGGGGAAAAAAGCATATATTTTGGCACACTGGAGTGGGCTCCCAGTGTTCCACATGAGTTGGGGGTACATGATGCTGACACAGGGATTGGGAACTCTGATGTCAGCACAGGAAAAAATAAACATACATTTGAGCACACTGGGGTGGGCTCCCAGTGTACCACATGAGTGAAGGGGCACATAATGCCAACACTGGGATTGGGCACCACAATGTCATTGAGGACACCACATACATTTGGACTACATTTGGACTCACTGGGGTGGGCTTCCAGTGTGCCATAGAAGCTGGGGTGTACATAATGCCAACTCAGAGATTGGGCACCCTGATGTCAGTGCAGGGACAAGGAATGAAGGAAGCAGGGAGAACAGCAGCAGTGGGAGGGTGTTCTGTGCTGCTGAGGCTGGGAGAGAGTGGGGAGGACAGGGGCAGTGGGATGGTGTGAGAGGAGTACCATCCAAAAGATGACAGCGATGATGATGCAAATGCACATGTGCAGCACTCGTGCATGCGTAGTTGTGGAGAATGGCACATTGCCATTCACATGGTGGTGCCAGTGGAACTGTGCATGCGTGGGAGTCCTGCGTGCACAATTCTTGCCCCAGAATGCAGAAGTAACAGATGAAATAGTGCAGCTGTTATTTTTGTAGTGGCCGATTGTGGTGGAGTGTTTCACGCTCTGTTGTACTTTCAGAAGGATACTTCCAAAGTCCAATGGGAGGTTCCACGACTGGCCATTTTTGTAAGACATGATTGATTCCAAAATGACTGGTGGATCTGTCCACAGCCATAAAAATCAGGAAATCAGCACTGAATTTGTTTTTTTGTTTGCTGAGAGTGCTCTTCTCAACACATGCGGCATTCCCATGATGGTTTCCTTTTGCTGTTCATAAGATGTCATGCGTATTGGTAGCATATTTAGATATACCTGAAAGTAATTTATTATTAGCCCCACTGCCCCATGTACTGTTGGAATGATTTGTGTGTCCTTATTCAATAGCAGTTTAGTGTCTGTTTTCATATCTTGGTATTTCATAATTTTATGTCTCTTTGTATGCAGGACACTGTAGCCACTAGGGGTAGCTATTTTGATCAGCAATGATACCTTTGTTCTTTTTTTCTTGTATTACAATATTTGGTTTTCTTGCTTTCACTTTCTTGGCAGTTGGTATTGGGTGATCCCATGTGATCATTACTGCATTTCATACAATCATTTTCTATGATTCATGGTTCATGCTGCCAGTGTTTTTCTTTTACTTGTATGTCCAGAGTGAATTCGCTGATGTTTTATGAGGTTACTCTTTTGGCCCAAATTCTTGCTGCATTCTGCACATTTATGGTTTCTCTCCAGAGTGAAATCACTGATATAGTACCAGGTGACTCTTCTGGGTAAAGCTCTTGCCACATTCAGCACATTTACATGGTCTCTCAGGGTTAGTGTCTCCAAATGTTTAGAGATTTCTGGTACCATTATGAGAATGGACCCCATTCTTAAGTCAGGGCATATTCAATACTCAGGAAATCAGTACTGTATTAGCCTTTGGTGTTTGCTGAGAGTGCTGTCCTCAACACATGCAACGTCCCCAAGATGGCTTCCTTTTGAAGTTCATAAGGTGTCACAAATATTGGTAACATATTTAAATGTGCTTGAAAGTTCCTTTTGATTAGTCCCCGTTGCTTCAAGCACTATTGAAACAATTTGTGTGCCCTCATTCCATATCAGTTTGTTTTTGATTGCATATCTTGGTATTTCACGATTTTGTGTTTCTCTGTATTCAGGACACTGTAGTCACTAGGGCAGGCTATTTCCATCAGCAATGCTGCCTTTGTTTGTTTTTTTTTTTTCTTGTATTACAATATCTGGTTTTCTTACTTCCTCTTTCTTGGCTGTTGGTATTGGGTGATCCCATGTGATCATTACTTCTTCCTTCTCTGTGATTCTTTGTGGTTCACATTTCCAGTGTTTTTCTCTGCATACCTGTATGTTATAGTATCTGCACAGTTTCCAGTGGATCATTCTTGTTACATTGTTGTGTCTTTTGGCATGCAGTCCATGAGTACTTCACATCCAGCCAAGAGATGTGCAACTGTTTCTAATTATGCACTACAGAACCTGCACTTGTCTGTTTCTCCCATTTTTTCCTATGGATTTTGTGAACCATCTTGTGTGTAGACCACTGTCTTGGGCTCCCATTATTAATCTCTCATCTCGTGACGTAAATTCACCTCTTTTTAACCACTCATGGGACAGGGCTTGATCGACCTGTGGTTGTTCCAATAGCTCCCTGTATTTTCTACTATAATTATGGTCTTTCCAGTTGTTTTTTCTTTTCTGTTGGTCTTTGTCCTTATACTCCTTTTTCTGATTCTTTGCACTTTCTGTTGCTGGCTGTTCCTTATCTACTAGTGGATTAACATCCATTCTGCTACCCTCCTGAAGGCGTCTCCCAATTTGATGAGTGATGTCATTTTAGGCTTATTTTCTTCATGATGCAGGACCTTGACTATATTTGGGTCCATGGTTGTCAGTGGGTATGTATATAACCCCACTATTGTGGATCTGTATGTGTAATCAATCTCAAGGAGGCCAATGCCTCCCTCTGACCTTGGGATGTATAATCTTGGCATGCACTAGTTTTTAAATATTAATTGGTGAGCATAAAGTAGTTTTCTCATTTTTATTTCTAGCTGGTTCAATACTTTCTGTGGCCAGTCTCACACACCAAAGCCATATGATATCACTGGAAGGGTGTGCTGGTTTATAGTTTGCACTTTATTTTGTGTTGTCAAAGCAGTTTTCAGTATGAGCTTTAACCTTCTAAAATATTCCTTGCTTATTTTTGCTCTCATTTGTACATGTTGTGTTGTTGCTCCTTCCTCTATTCCCAGGTATTTATACAGTCCCTCTTGCTCAAGTTCTTTTATGTCACAACCCTCTGCCAGTTTGTTTTCTTTATGAGTTAACTTTCCTGCTGTAAATGTTGCTTTTGGCACATTTGTTTAGGCCAAATGTCATCCGTATATCATCAGAGAAGGTCTTAACAATTTATAGTTGTGCTTTCAGATGTTTGTTGGATGAACTTTAAAGCTTTGGGTCATCTACAAAGAGGAGAAGATGTCAGCTGTTGATTGTTTTTGTTTCTTGGGTTCAAGCTGTATCCATAGCCGAGGTTGTTGATTATGTAATTTAATGGATTGAGGGCAAGGCAAAACAGAAGTGGTGACAGGGAGTCAAGATGAAATATCCCTCGTTTGATGCTTATATTTTGGATGGTGATTTGACCTTTCTCGTGGTTTAATTGCAGGGTGGTTTCCCACTTTCTCATAGTGGTTGTGATGAAGTTTATCAGTGTAGGATGTATCCTGTAGATCTTTAAACACTCCATGATCCAGGAGTGTGGGATGCTGTCAAATGCTTTCTTGTAGTCAATCCATGCTACACTAAGGTTTCAACATTTTTTGAAGCTCTCCATTAGGGCTTTGTTCAGCAAGAGATAGTCCTTTGTACCATATGATTTTCTTTTATTGCCTTTTTGTTCTATTGCCATGAGCTTATTACAATCAAAATACAATGACTGTAGACTCTGTCTGCATTGATTCCAGTGTATAGTTTATATGTTGTTGGCAAACAAGTTATTGGGTGATAGTTCTTAGGGAGACTGGCAGGCTCAGATTTAATAAGTGTGGTATTCCCTGCTGCTAGCCAGATGGGTGTCAACTTGGGATGTATGTATAAATAGCTTTTACAGGTGGATAAATCATGGTGTTGGGATGTTAATACTTTTAGCCAGAAGTTGGGTACTGCATCTGGACCTGGGGTTTTCCAGTTGTGGGGCCTTTTTTTTATACATTGAGTTCTAGCTCCTTAGTTGTTACATCAGGCCACTCCATATCCCTGGTAGTACAATTTCTTACATGGTCTTTTAGTTCCTGTATCCATTTTGCATCCCTATTATGTTCTGCTGGGTCTTCATATATGCTTCTCCAGAATTCCTAAATTTCTTTCTTTTCTGGAGGTGTTGTTACTGTAGTTGTTTTCTTTCCCAGTTCCTTATAACATTTCTTTGGGTCTTCTCTAAACCATCTACTTTGTGTTTTCTCATTGTTCCTTTCTACGTATCACCTAACCTTCTCAGCTTGAGCAGAAATCTTGAGTTTATTATTCGAGATGGTAAAATTAAAGTCCTGATCTGTTTTAAAGCAGTGTTTTTCTTTGATTTCATCCACTTTCCTGATGACTTTCCTTGATCTAGTACCCTTTCTAAACTCCTCCAGCAGTGATACTTCTGCTCTCAGCTCCATGATTTTGCTGATGTTTTAACAGGTTAATCTTCCAGCTAAAACACTTGCCACATTCATCACATTTATATGGTTTCTCACCAGAGTGAGTTCTCTGATGTAATACCTAGGTGACTCTTCTGGGTAAAACTCTTGTCACATTCAGCACATTTATATGGTTTCTCTCCAGAGTGAATTCGTTGATGTTTTAACAGGTTAATCTTCCAGCCAAAACAATTGCCACATTCAGCACATTTATATGGTTTCTCACCAGAGTGAGTTCTCTGATGTAATACCAGGTGACTTTTCTGTGTAAAACTCTTGCCACATTCAGCACATTTATATGGCTTCTCTCCAGAGTGAATTAGTTGATGCCTCATTAGGTCACTCTTGTTGCCAAAACTCTTGTCACATTCAGTACATTTGTATGGCCTCTCTCCAGAGTGAATTCGCTGATGTTTTCTCAGGTCACTGTTCTGGCCAAAACTCTTCCCACATTCAACACATTTATATGGTTTCTCACCAGAGTGAGCTTTCTGATGTGATACCAGGTGACTCTTCTGGATAAAACTCTTCCCACATTGAACACATTTATATGGCCTCTCTCCAGAGTGAATTTGTTGATGCCTTATTAGGTCACTCTTGTTGCCAAAACTCTTGTCACATTCAACACATTTATATGGCTTCTCTCCAGAGTGAATTCGTTGATGTTTTAACAGGGCAATCTTCCAGCCAAAACACTTGCCACATTCAACACATTTATATGGTTTCTCACCAGAGTGAGCTTTCTGATGTGATACCAGGTGACTCTTCTGGATAAAACTCTTGCCACATTCAACACATGTATATGGCCTCTCTCCAGAATGAATTTGTTGATGCCTTATTAGGTCACTCTTGTTGCCAAAACTCTTGTCACATTCAGCACATTTATATGGCTTCTCCAGAGTGAATTCGCTGATGTTTTCTCAGGTCACTGTTCTGGCCAAAACTCTTCCCACATTCGGCACATGTATATGGTCTCTCTCCAGAGTGAGTTCGTTGATGCCTCATGTAGGTATTCTGGGCTGTAAAACTCTTGCCACATTGAGCACATTTATATTGTTTCTTGTGAATTTGGTGTGCTATCTTTTTATGCTGCACAGTAAAACTCTTGCCAGTACATTTAACTGCATTCAGTCTGTTTAAACTCCTCTGATAATTGATACATTTAAATTTCTCCTCTCCTTCATGAATCTCTTGATGTGCTGTGATGAGGTGCAGGTCATGGAAACTCTTCCTGCACTGAGGATACAGATGGGATTTCTCTGTTGTATGACTCAGCTGACCATTCTCATGTGATGACTGCTGGCTCAAACTCTCACTGCCCTCAGATTTCCTGGTGACTGAAAACAGATTTGTATTATTTTCTTACAATAAGGAAACAGATGCTCAATCAACTTTTCTGATATTTAACCTCAGAAATATGTTTTTCAGACATTCCAGTTTTATAACACTGTACTTGGTCTGAATTATTTTTTCTGCAACATTTCAATTTAGTGTTTTTATTGATAATATTCATAAGATGGGTCTGACCAATTCTGGCTTCTCACTGGTCACACAGGAGTATGTTGGCAGGTTACAAAAGATGGCAGGAGAGGTATGCTAACCAAAAAAATAATGCGGCAAGCAAAAGATTATTAAGCAACTGAAACAGAACCTTGTGGAGAGTTTCCAGCAGAAAGAAAAAAAATAATATTTTAAAAATACAGACAGTAACCAAAGTCAAAGTAGCACCAAATAAAATATGAATTTACAGTTACTTTTCCCTAAGTAAAAAAAATCAAATGTTTTACATGCAGGCGGTCACTGAAGTCAGACAGAGCACAGTACAATTGCAGCTATGCTCTCCACTGAGTAAAAAAAAGAAAGTTAGATTATTTTTTGATGCAGTTACCAGAATCAATCAGAATACAATGCAACTGAACAATGGAATCCCCCACCAGGGATTGTTTCCTTCCCCTGTGGGGTCCCATGCCACCCTCCTGTGGGTCTCCTTTGTGGAGGTTCCCAGGATCCTCCTTGGTCTCCACTGTGGGTGCCTCTATAAAGGAACCACACTCTGTCAGAATGATATATGAATTGTAGGGAGGTACAACTGGAGAGATGCACCACTGTTCTACCATACCCTAGCTGAACCCACTATGGTCCAACTGCTCCTGTTTCTTGGCAACCTCTGAGGCAGTGGCGGTGGCCCTGGTGGTAACTGGGTGGGAGACGAGGTCCCCCAAATCCTGACCAACTCAGCCTGCAGATGAGCAGTCTCCTCCCTCAGCCCAGAGAGGTGCCTGCAGATGGGTCAATGCTGCATCCTCCAGAACATCTCCAAGAAGACTGCTCCTCCACAGTCATTGCATTGCACCACTCCTATCATGTCTTATTTGTGGCTCTTTAACTGTTGTTTTGTACACTTACTCTTTATTCTCTCTGTTTATTTTCATATATTTCCTCCCTACGTACCTACTACTTGCTACCTGTGTGCCCTTTAAGGTCCTGATCTTCCTGTTCTGGTACAGGAAGATCCTATATTCATCAGTAGTCTCCTTCTTACTTGCTCAGAGTCAAACCTCCAGCAGGTGGGGGGAGGAGAGGAAATCTACTCTTTTCTTTCAAGGATGGGGAGTCTTTTGTGCCTCTGTTATCCCTCCCGTCCTGCTCCCAAACAGGAAGTTCCTATTGTCAATCAAATCCTGTGTCTATAAAAGTAGAATTGGCTATGAGTAGAGGGAAGGGAGGGCTAAACAGTCCCAGTAGAGTAGTATAGTTCCAACAGCATCTTCTTCCTCTTGCTTTTCTCTTCCAAAAGCTATCTAGGGCAGTTTTTAAATCCAAAACACCTGGCTTCCTTTTGCCTAAGCCACTCCCCCAATTCACAGTTTCCTTCTACACCTAGCTAACTGCACTGATAACAATTCACTTCGCCCAACTCAAACACACTAACTCTTTTTTTGTTTGTTTTTACCTTAAAGTGGAGGTCCCATTAGAAGAGTTCTAGTTCTTTAGTCCCAGTAAAGTAGTATAGTTCTAACATCACCTCCTTCCCCTTGCTGTTTTCTGCCAAAAGCTATCTAGGGCAGCTTTTAAATCCAAAATACCTGGCTTCCTTCTGCCTAAGCCACTTCCCTTAATTCACAGTTTCCTTCACCACCTAGCTAACTGCACACAAAACACATTATTTCACCCAACTCAGACAAACACATTAACTTTTTGTACACACTGGAGGAGAGGAGACAGTGAGGGGACATGACTTGAAACTTTCTAGTATCTCAAGGGCATAAACAAGATGCAGGGAAGGGACCTTTTCCAGTGTAGAAAAAGTACAAGAACAAGGGGGAACAATATGAAATTGGAAGGGGGTAGATTAAGAGGTAATGTGTGGATGTTTTTCTACACAGAAAGGGTAGTCAATGCTTGGAATAGTCTGCTACAGGGGGTAGTGGAGGCAAGCACAGTGGAGTGGTTTAAGCATGTCTGGGACAGGCATAAAGAAAGCTTGAGAGGGGAGGGAATAATCAAAAGCCATTGATCACATAGGATCAGTGGCCACATGCAATGTAAGGGCCTATGGGCAGACTGGATGGGCCTAGAGGTCCTTACTTGTCAAATATTTCTATGTTTCTTTCTTTTCCAAGATGCTCAGGCAATACCTTGCCAGGATTGCCTTGCTCCTTTTCCTTCTCTTGGGCAATGCCCATCCTAACCCTGGCCCTCCTTTTACTGTTCTGCAGCAAAATCACAACAATACACAATTTACCCTTGCCACCATCAACATCCAGAGTCTGCTACCTAAACTGGATTAACTCCAAATATGGAAGTCACATCATACCCCCAGATATTCTCTCCATCAATGAAACCTGGCTCTCCTCCAGAGTCCTAGACACTGTGATCTCCTTGTCCAGCTACAACAAATTTAGGAATGATAGGTTGAGAAATGGGGTGGGGGCAGTGTCATGTATGTTGAAGACCATGGTCCTTCCTCACCATACCCCCAAAATAACTCACAGTTACTAGCTATCAAAATATTATTGTGCCAATATGGAAAATCTCTAACCACACTTTCAGCCTATATGCCCCACGGTACTGGACATCAGGGTTCAAAATGGTCACTGACTGTCTTGAAACCCTTCCCCCTCAGTCTAAGGCTGTGATCCTAGGTGACTTTAATATATACTGGATTGCTCCTAAAGCAGCCTCATTTAAAGATGCGATCACATCCACTGATATATCCCTGATGGTCATCTCCCCTACAGGATTCAACCCTAGGACTGATGCCAGCTCCCTCCTGGACCTATTCCTCACCACACACCCTTACAGAATAACAGGTACAGAAGTTCTACCCAACTTGTTGAGGGACCACTCCTCTGTACTTTGCTCTTGGTCAACTAAGGCTCCCAAACCACCACCCAATACAGTCTATCATTAGGTTCTTAAAAAAGGTAAACTTACCAACCTTCAGGCCTATCTGGCTCAATGTGACTGGTTTCCCATCGGTAGCTTCAGCAACATGGATGATGATGCTCTCGCCTACTTTATCTCCCTGTTTAACAAAGCCTGCAATCTCTTTGCTCCATTCCATAAAAAAAAGATGAAGGGCCATTCCAGCCTCAGGCTCTCCACTGTTCTAATAAACCTTATGAAACAGAGAGATAAGCTATGGCATTGTGTAAAGGCAGCCAGAAAGCATAGTGATATGCAGCACTACAGGGCTGCCAGAAATATCTGTACTACTGCAATTTACAAGGCAAAAAAGAATACTACAAAGAGGAACTCACAAAGTCTTGGAGAATTGGCCATAGTTTTGGGGAATCACCTCACAGGCAAGCCTAATAAATTCCCCCGCCCTGCTACAGGTAAATGGCATTAACACCCAGGACCATGGGCTAATAGTGAATGCTTTCAATGAAGCATTTATTGGTTTAAGGGGTGTTCTTACTCCTGACTTTTTCAATTCCCCTAGCCCTGCACAAGGTACCACTTCTGCTACAACCTCTACTTCATTTTAGGGGTGCAACAATGTCAGAGTTCAAAAATACCAACAAAAGGGTCATTGGTAAGGCCAATTTCAGTGGGGACACCTTGTATCTCAAACTTGTACACATCACACCAGATGCTGTCATTGTCCCTCTCTCCTGTCTCCTCAATCTGTCTCTCTCTTGGGCAATTCCCATACATTTGGAAAGCTGCAACAGTGATGCTGGTCCATAAATGTGGATATAGGATGTTAAGTAATAATATCCCACATCAATCCTCCCACTCCTGTCTAAAGCTCGAGTGCACCGTTGTTGACCAGCTCACAGAGTATCTTACCAAATTCAACCTTCAGTTCCCACAACAGCACAGCTTTAGAAAGTCACATAGTACCACCACCGTCCTGCTTGCATACACTAATTATCATGAACCCACTCCTGGGGGTTAAGCCACTGAGCTCACAGTGCCAACCATTAAGTGTAATCCATGAAGGAGGGGAACAGGGATACCCTCCCCATCCTTTCTGAATGCTTGTTGAGGTCATGACTGCACCTCTGCCACAAGGATCCCAGGCACCCCTGTAGCTCTGGATATGGGCACAATACTAGTCTCAAGTCTTGTGGCCAAATATCAACCTTTTCTTGGCTATTATACACAGGAGGAAGATTCAGGTTTCACACTCTCTTTGGGGTAGCAGTGTAAGCCTGATTTGGCCTTCACCCTACAGAACATGCAACATTTTAGTATTAGTTCCTTAGCAGGTTGCACACTTGCCTCTGAGGATGGAAGATCAGAAGGCTGTGAGTTATATCCCGACACCTGGCACTTGGGTTAAATTCCAATACTGACACTGTAGTGTAGCATGGGGGGGTGCTGCACTCCTGAGGTGCCATCTTTCAGATGAGATGTTAAATTAAGGTCCCATCTGCCTGTTCTGGTGGTAGTTCAGGTGGATGTTAAAGATCCCATAGCAATTCTCAAGAAAAGTAGGGGAATTTTCCCAGTGTCCTGGGCAAATTTCCCTCATTTACTAAAAATACCACCAACAGCTTAATATGGTTCAATTTCAATTGGTTACCATCTGTATCCTCTCTCTGCCCCCCGGTCACCCTGAAAAAGGGACTTCTAGTCTCAGTGGGCCTACCGGGTCACCAAAATTCAATAAATAAATAAATACAATTCCTGCAGACATGTATGAGACACTGGCATTCTCCCTATCCTTCCAGATGTCCCTACAGACCTTTCTCAATTTGATTTCTTAGGGTGGACCTTTTGGCAAGAACAGTTTTCACAAATTATTAATAAACTTTCTACAGTCACACATACAATGTAAAAACTCTCACACAGGGAGATTTCTTTAGGAAAAATGTTTTTGCTGAAATACTTAAATAACAAATCATACAGTTACAACTAAAAGGGTGTTAGAAAAGTTTTGGTAGAGAATAAAATGAATGAAAATGGATATGTAGAATAAAACACATTAGAACTGTTAGATAATCTATACCTTAAAAAAAATATAGTGAACTGAAGACCAGAAAAGTGGATGAAAGTGTTCAGTCCCTTTAGTCCTTGTAGCCACACCAGGTTTAAGCAGTTTGGCTTCTGTGTGTCAGGTGTAGTCTAGATTAGAAAATGATCCCAAATGCCCTAAACCGGGGTTTTAAATACACTTCTGTAATTTGCAGCGTCAGCAGTTATTCCAGACCCAAAGACACTGGTCCATTTATCAGAGCAACTACTCTGTTTGGCAAGGAGATGGCACTGTTGCACTGTTTCCAAAAATCAAATCCTGGCATTTAAAGTCTAAGCATTTGAAATCCCCTGCAGAAAGTTGGCACCCATAAGATAAACATCACACTGTACTGTTAGGATGGTCATCTGCCAATAAAATCCTTGCTAAAACATATTGGGCTTTTTGAACTGGCTTGTTACCAGAAGACCCTGTAATGTTTATGACTATTCAGGTGATTTATTACTTCTGGTTCCCTTGGTCTGTTTTTATTTCAAATACCCCTTTGATCATGCAGCCCCAAAGCCTTTAAAGGGAACTTGTCAGAGTCCTAGAAGCAAGGCTGACCTAGTAGGTCAGAGGAAGGTCAAAACCCTTTTAATTCATTCACACCAGAAGAGCTCTTTGAGACTTCCACCACTTTTGTCCTGCATACTCTTAGTACTACATCCTGGGCTTTTCTAATCAAAATCAAGCCTTAATCAGCATGCCAGAAACAAATGCAAATGCTTCTTGAACCATACGTGCTACACACAAAGGACAAGTAGCAAAATTGTTCAGCACAAAATTACCTTTCCAATCATGCTATGCAATCAATTGTAATCAGTTCGGGTTTTATTTTATGTTAGTTGAAATACCAAACAACTGTGTTTTTATCCACGATTTTTTCAAGGTGCTTAGGTGACGCTTAAGACACAAATGTCAGCCATGCACACCATACTTTAAACAAAGGGGACTACTGTGCCCTTTTGGGGCTGTTTCCTCTCAAACTGCATTCTGAAGTTTGGTAAGCAGACTAAGGAGAAGTTGCCCAATGCTCACCCTCCAAGCAAGGGGACTACTTTGCCCTTTCGGGGCTGTTTCCTCTCAAACAAACTGTATTCTGCAGTTTGATAAGCAGACTAAGGAGAAGTTGCCCAATGCTCACCCTCCAAGCAAGGGGACTACTGTGCCCTTTGGGGCTGTTTCCTCTCAAACAAACTTTCATTCTGCAGTTTGGTAAACAGACTAAGGAGAAGTTGCCCGATGCTCACCCTCCAAGCAAGGGGCTACTGTGCCCTTTCAGGGCTGTTTCCTCTCAAACAAACTGGATTCTGAAGTTTGGTAAGCAGACTAAGGAGAAGTTGCTTGACGCTCACCCTCCAAGCAAGGGAACTACTGTGCCCTTTTGGGGCTGTTTCCTCTCAAACAAACTGCATTCTGCAGGTTGGTAAGCAGACTAAGGAGCAGTTGCCTGATGCTCACCCTTCAAGCAAGGGGACTACTGTGCCCTTTCGGGGCTGTTTCCTCTCAAAAAAACTGGATTCTGAAGTTTGGTAAGCAGACAAAGGAGAAGTTGCCCGATGCTCACCCTCCAATCAAGGGGACTACTTTGCCCTTTCGGGGCTGTTTCCTCCCAAACAAACTGCATTCTGCAGTTTGGTAAGCAGACTAAGGAGAAGTTGCCAGACGCACACCCTACTAGCAAGGTACGGGCTGGAACTCTGAATTTTGGCATCTACCCCTGGAGGAATCTCACTTGCCCCTATTTGTCAGTGTTTCTCACACTATGTACAGCAATTCAGAAGTCTTCTAAGAACTGCTGCCAAGAAATTAATGCTAGGACTGACCTCTGCTTGACATGTTCTTGAATTCTCACTTTAAGTACTGTTTAGTCTGATGTAGAGATTTCTTAACAATTTTTTAAGTTTGAGAGAGGTTATTAAGGTAGTGTGATTTTGCTATCTGTCCTGTGCCCCTTCTCTTAGAGCTGTAAGTCTCTGGGCTGCACCCTTGACCACTGTGTCCCATTGAGGCTGCTGCAGTGTCCCCCCCCAAAAAAAACTTGCTTCAGAACCTCCCTGCCTGTTTTTTTTCCATTAGCAGATTATATCCTTTAGCCACTAGAGGGCCCAGTTATAAGCACACTTATCCAATCCAACACAATACAGTTCCTGTCTCATTTCACTTATTGTGTGATCAGTCTATCACTATTCATCAGTCTTTGCCCCTCCCTCTTCTACTGATTGATACTGATTTTTCCCAATTGCTGCTTATACTCTTCGCCCACTAGAAGGGTTTTCCCAACTGTGCCAAAGTTGCTCTACATCTCCTTACTCTCTACTACTCCTGGACACTCTTCCTTTACTGCTCAGCTGCTATGGGTACCTACACTCCATTACTAAGTCTGGTCTCCTTCACCCTCTTGGTACAGACCTCACACTGACTGGAGCACCTTTCCTCCACACTAGGCACCTCATCCCCAGACTACCCCACAGTGACTCAGCCCTCCCCCACCCTTGACACACCCCTGATCCCCAACATTCCCACCCTGCCAACACCCCCACTCCCTCCGCCCTCCAAGTCCCGACCTGAACCCAGCTCTCCCCTGCCATTCCCACCCTTCGCACTTTATCTGTCCTATGCGCCCTGATTGTAAAGTTCTCAGCAGGGTGTCGACCCAAGGGTCTCCATCGCCACCGGCCACTAACCAGAATAATTACACTGCTATTATTATTATCTGGTAATGTACACCCAAACCCAGGACCTATGGCTTCCAGCTCTTCTAAACCCTGTACTGCAACTGGCCTCCACTTTGCATCCTTAAACATCTGCAGTCTCCTAAAGAAATCTGCTGCCCTCCAGTACTGGGTCATTCAACATCAACCTGACATAATTGCACTGGTAGAGACTTGGCTCTCCAAATCCACCCCTGACTCTGCTATCACCCTCCCTGGATATACCATCTACAGGGAAGACCGAGTAGGCAAATGCGGTGGTGGTTGCGCACTACTCGTATGGGACTCCCTTATAGGTCAGGCACTCCCAGCTCCTAAACTTGATTATGGAGCCCAAGCCCTCACCTTAAAAATCACACTTGACCCTGCCTGATGCCCTGTCTTCCTCACGGTCTCCTACGTACCCCCAAGGAATCAAAACCAAGTGGTCCAGTCCCTCACTGACCATCTCACATCTCTCCCTCACAAAGTGAAGCAAGTCATCCTAGGTGATCTCAATGTTAACTGGCTTGCCTCCACTGCCTCCCATATAAGGGACTCCTTTGTTGCCCTGGATATGTCCCAGTTAGTCACCCAGCCCACCAGATTCAACCACTTTACCGGCACCAGCACTTTCCTAGATGTTGTTATATCTAACCGCCCCTACAAAATCTGGGATGTCACTGTCCTCCCCAACTCTCTTAGTGATCACTCCCCAGTCCTCTGTCTCTGGTCATCCTCTACTCTGAAGCCAGTGTCCCAGGTCACTCTATGCCACTGTTTACGCCCCGGTGGCCTCAGAAAATTAAAACAAAACCTAGCCCAGCTAGACTGGTCCCCTATCCAGCGTGCCCCTGACATTGACTCAGCTCTTGACCACTTCACAAATGCCTTCTGTAAGGCTTTTTGCCTCCCCTCACCAGGATCCACTCCAAAAAATGCAATGCCCCATGGATCACCCCACCCCTCCTCCAGAGACTCAAAACAGAGATAATCTCTGGCACATTGCTGAAGAATCTGGAAAGGTATCTGATACACAGGCCTACAACACAGAATGCAGTAAGTGCACTTGGGCCATTAGGCGGGCCAAGGCAGAGCACTACCTGACCACCCTCACTTGGACTTGTGGTTCAGCCTGACCTTCTGGGATAATATGAGAGAGCTAAATGGGAAGTCCCACTCCCCCCCACCATCTCAGCTCTCCATCAATGGCACCCCCAACACAGATCCACTCCTCATAGCCGATTGCCTTAACACTGCCTTCTCTGATCTAAGCTCGGTCCTCCCCAGCAGCTTCTTTGACCCAATCCCCACCTTTCTCCCTCTGGTCCTGCATAGCCCACCATTCTACCTGTGCACCCTATCCACCCAAGAAGCCAGGCCACACCTGCTAAAAGCCGTAAGCAGCAATAACCCCAGCAGTGACCCCCTCAACTCCAGGATCCTCCGTATGGTCTTGGACAAATTCCTAGTCCTCCTGACTGACCTTCTAAACCGTTCTCTATGCCTGGCTCAGTTCCCAAGTGCTTGGAAAACTGCTGAAATCACACCCATACATAAGAGTAGGGACCGGTCCATCCCCAACAATTACTGGCTGATCTCCATCCTCCCCCCACTCTCTAAAGCCCTTGAAAAAGTGGTGCTGATCCAGCTCTCTGAATTCCTAACCAAGTAAAACATTATGTGCCTAGAGCAGCACGGTTCCTGCCCAGGACACAGTACAACCATGGCTCTCCTGGAATTCTCCCAACACCTGCATGCTGCTCTCGACTCTGGCAGCCTTGCAGGAGCAGTGTTCATTGACCTCTCCAAGGCCTTTGACACTGTCTGTCATCCCCTTCTACTCGACTCTCTCCATCAACTTGGCTTCTCTGGTGGTCCCATTTCCTGGTTCTCTAGCTACCTCTCTGCTAGATCCCTAGTCTGTCAAGATCAGCGGCTCCCTCTCCAGCACTCTTCCTGTTCACTCCTTGGTCCCTCAGGGCTCCATCCTGGGTCCAATACTTTTTAGTCTCTACCTCAACACCCTCCCCAGCTCTTGTACTGGTAAAGTGCTCCTCTATGTCGATGATGCGGTCCTCATTGCCTCACATCCCAATCCCACCTCCCTCCAATTATTCCTCCAGCAAGCTTTCAACCAAGTCGAAAGGTGGTGACTGCAGACTGGTCATTAATCTAAAGAAAACCAAACAATGCTCTTCCCCCACCACCAAAATAAAGCTAAAAATATCCCCTCTTGATTATCCCCAGCACTCCTCACCCGCTAGAAAAACTGACCACATACAAGTACCTAGGCATCACGTTTGATACTGCCCTCTCCTTCCACACCCACAATAATGCCCTGTCATCCACCATTAACTCTCGGATTGGCCTGCTATACCGGCACAGGGGCTGCCTGCCTCAGGTTGCCCTTAGGCTGGCCATCACCTCCTCTGTCTTGTCCCTCGTGGACTATGGCTTGCCCATCTACACTGCAGCTGACAACACTGCCCTCTCCAAAATCCAACTCTCCATCAATAATTCCTGTAGGCTCCTGACCGGTGCCCCCAGCCGCAATAACACCTTCCTTCTCTATACTACCACCAATCTACTCAATTTTGAGGAGTGAGTGCTCTACCAGACCTGCCTTCTCACTAAGAAATCACTGCTAGGACTCTCTTCCCCCAGGGGTCTCCACCTCCCTCGAGCAGTCATCATCGTCTGTCACCACCTGTAGCTCTGTTAAGGCCACTTTCAAGGTGCCCAGAAGCAAGACCTCTCTTGCCCAGAGATCCTTCCTCTACTGAGCCCCCAGTTGGTTCAACTCCCTCCCTAGCTGCATCTCCAACTTGCCAAAAATTGGCTCCTTCAAAATAGCCCTTCAGAACCATATCTTTAATACCCGTTGTTGTAGGTGCAACTAACCCCCTGTTGTAACCTATGGTACCCACCCGCCTTGCTCCCTGGCTCAACAATGTCCACTGGACAGCCTCTCCCTCCCCCAGACTCACTCCTTCCCTACTAGGTCCAAACAGGGATGTAACCCGCTGTCTTCTCTGAGGACCTACTATATCCATGAGTATAACTCACAATTTTGTAATACTATGCAACCTAAGTAACATACAAACTACTACATTATGTAAGATAAGTGTATCTATGTTAAATGTTCCTTTTACTGCACCTGTAATGTTAACCCCTGTTTTAATCTGCACTGTTAGAACTGTCTTGATGTCTGCCCCACCATGCGATGAAGTGCCTTTGTAAATGAGTCTCTAACTCAAAGGTTGTAAACCTGATTAGTAATGAATAAAAAAAATGCAAATAATTCCTAAAGTATACAAGATAGACACAAAGTACAAGAGGCAAAGTTGTTCAGCACAAAGTTACCTTTGTAACGGTACTATACTATCCATTGTAATCAATTTGTTTTTTTATTTTACACTAGCTGAAATATTAAAAAACCTTTTTTTGCCAGATTTATTCAAGGTGCTCAGGTGAGGCTTGAGAGACAAATGTCAGCCATGCACACCATGCTTTAAACAAATGCGAATAACTCCTAAAGTATAACATCTCAAAATGATTTAATATTTCATTTTAAAGAAATAGACCCCGATCATGTACTGAAAATTTTGAAGAAAATTCCTTTAACAAATGTTGGAATTGATAATATTCAGCCAAGGTTTTTGAAGTTAATATCTTCATATACAGTATTTATAAGCCTTTGACAAAGATATTTAATTTGTCCTTAGAAATAGGGATCTTTCCACAACAATGGAAAAAAACATAATAAGACCAGTTTTTAAGGGGGGAAATAGTAAAGATTTGGGGAATTACCACCCTATGTCTCTTCTCCATCCTTTAGGTAAAATTTTAGAAAAGATAACAGAGGTACAAATTAGTGATTACTTACAATTGACTGGGCTTCAGGAAATTTCATAGTACAGGAACTACCTTGGCCAGGTTCACAAACCACATCAGTGAGGCTATGGACAGGGGTGAGCTCACTGGTGCTGTTTTTGTAGATCTGTCCAAGGCATATGACCTTGTTGACCATCGCCTGCTGCTCAGGAGCCTAGCTGCAAAGTGAATATCCAGATTGTCATTAGAATGGGTGGAGAGTTATTTATTAGGTAATGAACTACAAGTTCTTTATGAGGGTTCAGTGTCAAAGAGTAGAATTTTAGAAAAGGGTGTACCTCAAGGGTCAATCTTGGGACCCCTATTGTTTTCCATATTTGTGGATATTATACCAAGTAAAATTCTTAAAGGCTGAGACAATCTTATATGCTGATGATATAACATTATATAATAGCTATAATTCATTAGATAAAATTGCCAAGATTTGACTGTAGATTTTCAGAGTCTAGAAAAATGTTTGTTGGACTTAAAATTATCATTGAATATTTCAAAAACCAAGAATATGATATTTGCCTCTAAACAAAAGTTTGTTAAATTAGGGAAACTGAATATGTTTGGTAAAAATTGAACTAATTTGGAACAGGTGCAATGTTTTAGATATTTGGGAATGAATTTGGACTCAAATTTAACATTTTCAAATCATATACTGGCTTTAACAAAATCAGTAAATCAAAAATTAGGGGGTTTATTCAGACTACAGAACTTTACAAGCCCGGAAACATATAGCCCAAAGTATACTACTTTCTCAACTTAATTATAGTTTATTTTTTGTTTACTAGTTTGTCTAAACATGTGGTAAATAACAATGACTTTTCATAGTATTTGTAGATGTGTTTATAGACTGCCTTATTGTACACATCATTGTACTTTATATCAAGTTTCAGGGTTTCTACCCCCTAACTTGAGTTCCATTTACTCTGTTGTAAAACAGATAATGTATTGAGACAAAAAGTCTCTGTCCCTTGTATTTTCTGATATCTGTAAGGAAAGCTCCAAGAAACTTGAGATCAAATTTTCTTTCTTGTTTAAATTTGAAAGTCACCAAAATTAAAATGGATGCTCAAGCTTTTTCTATCCAAGCACCAAAATACTGGAATGATCTTCCAATTGAATTGAGAACTATGAATAGTCATAATTTATTCAAAAAGAAATTGAAGCATCATTTGTTGAGTAGCTTGCAATGTCACTGCTATTTTAAATAATTTGTATTATATTGTTTGTCTTATATGTCATGTATTTGTATTCCTGTATTAAGTGAATGTAAAAGTTATCTTTTTGTATAACATCTTGTGACTATTTTATAGTCTTGGGTCGCATATGAAAAAGGGCCTTGGCTCATATGTTTACCCAGTTAACAAAAGAAATGAAAAAAAAAATGTGATAGACACAAAGTATCAGCAGCAAAGTTGTTCAGCACAAAATTACCTTTCTAACGTGCCATGCAATCAATTCTAAGCAATTTGGTTTGTTTAATATTTTGGTAAAAACCGATGACTTCCACAGATGTTTCCAGGCCTGAATGAAAGTCTGCCAAGTGCTCTATAGTCATTATTGGCTTGAGTGGCTATGCTTTCAGATGCCACCTACAGGCATATCTAGGGCTGAATTATCCAATCTTTCCTCTGTGTGCCTTGTGCTGACACTGGCATGTCTTGGCATGTACATGTACAACAGAATTACATGAAAAACACAGTTACAACAGAATAATATCTACAAATAAGGACGACCTGCAGGACAGCTCGCAACATGCTTCCCTCCTAGGCTGAATTTGTGGGAATCCATACCTAGGCACGGTTTGATTTTCACAAATTCTGTTCACTATTCTAACTGGCAAGATAACTTGTCTGCCTTGGCATTGGCCAATCTGGCCCTGTGGATAATGGTCATAATGAAGTCCTGTAAGGCACTGCACCATCTTAAAAGATGACCATTCATTTTACCCATCTGTGTCATCCACACCAGGGGGTTATGATCAATCAGTACCTCAAAGTGCCTCCCGTAGAGGTACAGCTCTAATGTCTTCAGGGCCCATACCAGTGCATAGCATTCCTTCTTGACTGTGGAAAAGGCCTGCTCCTGGGGAATCAACTTTTTGCTAAGCTACATTATTATGTGATCTTTCCCTTGGATAGAGATCTGACTGAGGACTGCTCCAATCCCCACATTTGAGGCATCTGTCTGGACTACAAATGGCTTACTGTAGTCTGGACTAGCCAACACAGGGGCACTGCACTATGCCTCCTTTAGCTGTGTGAAGGCTTATTCACAGGCTAGCTCCCATTTTACCGTTTTGGGCATTCTTTTTTCTAGCAGGCCAGAGAGGGGAGCTGCCAGGGTACTGTGATTTGGTACAAACTTTCGACAGTACCCGGTGGTCCCAAAGAAACTCCAAACCTGCTTCTGAGTTTTAGACCTAGGCCATGCCTCTATTGCCTCAATCTTGGCTTGATTGGGATGGAGCTGCCCTCTTCCTACTATGTGCCCTAGGTATGCCACTTCTGCCATGGCCACCTGTCACTTTTCAGCCTTGACAGTGAGTCTTGCCCTCTGTATCCTGCCCATCACTTCCCTCAGGTGGGACAGGTGTTCCTTCCAACTTGCACTGAAGGTGGCAATATCATCCGGATGTGCCACGGTGTACTCTTCAGTACCATGTAACACATGGTTGACCAACCTTTGGAAGGTGGAAGGGGTGTTCTTCATTCCAAAAGGCATTACCTTGAACTCAGATTATACTATTGAAGTGATTAAGGCTGAACTCTCCCTAGTTCTGGCAGTTAACTTTACCTAACAATACCCTTTTGTCAAGTCAATGGTGTTAAAGTATGTCGCCCCTCCCAACATGTTTAGTTGTTCATCCATCCTTGGCATTGGGTAGACATCAGACTCTGTGACTGCACTGAGTCCATGATAGCCTACACAAAAGCGAGTAGTTATCCAGTTTGGGAATGAGGACTATGGGTGAGGCCCAGGGGCTGTGGGATTTCTGGATTACCCATAAATCCAGCATTTCCTCCATCTCCCTCCTAATATCCTTTAAGACAGCCTCAGACACCTGGTAGGCTGTCCACCATATGGGTGCTTGCGTCCCCATGTCTACATCATGTATTGCTAAGGGGGTTAGTCCAGGCTTGGCTGTAAACAAAGGGGCAAAGTCTGCTAAAACCTCCCTCACTTCATGGGTTTGTTCCAGAGTCAACTGGAGCAACAGTTTGATTGCCTCCACAGAGGACTCCTGATTGCTTTCCTCCAGTAAGTTCAGTCTTCTTGTCTATCCTTTCCTCAGGACTACACACTGCAAATACTACGTCTGCCCTATCTGCATATGGATTCATCATGTTGACATGGTGCATTCTATGGGTATGTCTCCTATGAGACAGTTCTACAATACAGTTCACGTCATTAACCAGCCAGACTACCTTGTTTAGTCCCACCCAATCAGCCTACAGCTTATCATTCTGGACCAGGATTAGGACCATGACTTTCTGACCTACACTGTACGAGCGAGCTCTGGTTCTGCAGTTGTAATAGACTTTTTGCTTCTGCTGGGTAGGTAACAGGTTGCTTTGGGCCACTCCAATAAGCCCCTTCTGCTTTTCCCTAAATTTTAGAACATATTCCACTATGGGAGTTCCCCGGATGGTGTGCTTACTTCCCCAGTCTTCTAGGATCAAGCCTAGGGGCCCATGCACTCTACATCTGTATAAGAGTTGGAAGGCAGAAAATCCTGTTGAATCTTGGAGCACCTTCCTGTATACAAACAACAGGTGAGGAAGAGATTTCTCCCAGTCCCTCAAATGCTGTTCAGCAGATGTTTTGAGTACTGATTTTAGGGTACCATCAAACCTTTCCACAAGCCCATTGGTTTGTTGATGTGAAGGTGTTGAGCATCTCCACTGCACCCCACACGTTTTCCACACACACCATCAAGTCTGACAAGAAGGTACCCCTTTGATTAGTAATAACCTCATGTGGAAACCCTACATGGAACAAAATTACCAACAAGGCATCGGTCACTTTGTCCATCCCAAGTGAGGAAAGTGGGACTGCCTCTGGGTATCGGGTGACATAATCTACCACTGTGAGGATAAACCTCTTCCCAGAGGTGATGGGGGTATTCAAAGGTCACACAATATGCACCTTGATACCTGAAAGGTGCAATATAAATAAAGATGATTATGATTATATCCATTCTTACCCTCTGGAATGACTCCTCCACAATGGGCAAGGTAATTAGTGTGGCTTTGGTTTTACTGCCTGCCCTACCTGCCTTCCCTATTTGTTGGCACCGGTTACAAGACCTGCAATATTCCTTCACCTGCTGGATGACGTTGGGCCAAAACTAACACTGGGCCAATCACTGCATGGTGTATGTGATTCCCATTTCCCAGGTGTCTGGACATGGGGATATCATGAACAATCATGAGCAACAGCTCATGGTAACCTTGGGAACAACAAGCTGCCTGCCCATCACCCCTCCTGTCCTTACACCCCGCATAAACAGTCCACTGTCCCACTACATTCTGTGTCTATCACCTCCTGTGTCCCATCAGATTGTGCACAAGCCCTCAGCCTCTTCAAACTAGGATCAGACTTCTGAGCAGCTGCAAATTCTTCACATTTTCCCAGGGCTTGGGACATGTCCCATTCAGTTCCTAAACTGGGGCCCATAGCTCTATCATCAGGGCAGTCAGGGTCATTGCTATCCCTCACCTTCTGATTACTGGTTACTCTTCCCTCCTCACAGTAACCATCTGTAGCTGTTTTGTGAACTGCTACTTGGGGAAGTCCTACCCCCCCCATTTCATTACTCTCTATTTCAGGAGACACAGGCTGAGGGAACCAGCCTCCCATTACTTTCCACAGGGGCTTCTATGGGGCTCAAGGAACTACAATCCACCTTTGCCATCTGACTGTGGGTAATTGAACACCCCAAAACCCCCACTTCTGGAGATTGTTTTCTATAATTACATCCAGAATGAGATGGTCTGCTACTACCATCTTTTTCACCCTGTTTCCCATCTCACCCTAGTCCAGGAGAATGCTAGCAAGTGGCAGAGTTTCTCCTCACCAGTGAATCCTCTCACCGTTACAAACTGGTATGGTATAAGCTGTTCAGGCTCAATCAAATCCCCTTTTACTAAGGTAAGAGACACCCCCATGACCCTTAACCCATAGGTCTGCACCCCATTTACAGTGCTCAGGTGTTTGTACTCCTTCATGTTTATACGCATGCTTTCAGGGATACACAACTCACCCAACTCTGTTTGAGCACCACATTGTCCACAATATGCCTTTTTAGGACACCGTCTAGCAATATATCCTGGCTGTTTGAAAAAACAACAATAATCATTTCTTTTATCTGATAAATTATTTTTTTGTCCCCTGGGACTTCCCCCTTTCTGTTGAGGCAGTGAGGGTTTTAGCTGTCCTGAAGCCATGCTTTTCCCATTCTGCACTGTGACACCTGCTCCACTCCCTTTCAGAGCAGTCCGGTTTCTGGCATAGCAACCCAAGAGCTTGGCAGCCTCCTGCACTGTTTTGGGGTCTCGGTCCTCTAACCAGATATTTAGCTCTTCTGGGCAAGCCCCAGACATTGCTCCAAAAGTACAACCTTCTCAATTTTCTCTACAGAGTTTGTCTCCACTCCCTCCCAGCATTTCAAAAAGTGACATTGCTTTGTAGCAAGTTCTTCATAGCTCATGTCAAGGCTTCTCCAGAGCTTAAGAAACTTAACCCTGTGTGCTTCAGGTGCAAATTCATACTTGTTAAGCAAAGCAACTTTAAGTTTCTCATAATTACTATTGTCCTGATTGTCCATTTGGCCTAGTGCCTCATACCCTTTGCTAACAGATAGAAGGGCAGTGGGGATATTTGGAAGCTCCAGGACTCCCTGGGTATTTTAGCCTGGATACAAACCTTCTCAAATGAATACAAAAATGCATCCATATCCTCCCTCTCTTTAAATTCAGCTATTAATTTAGAATTTAATTTATACTCCAGTCCTGGAGTTCTAAGTTCACTCTTGCCACTTGCCTCCTCTGGAGCTGTTTGTTGGGAGTTTTAGCTTCTCCAGTTCAAACTCCCTCTGATGCTGGTTTAATTCTTACTGCATCTCCAGCTCAAACTTCCACTGCTTGAATTCTCTATGCTGCTGGGCTTCAAACTTCTGTTCAAATTCCAGCTCCAATTTTCTCAACTATAGCTGCAGCCTTATCCCTTCTGGCTCCAGTGTTGTGGTGACTGTCCCCTGGTACTGTGGCTTTGGGCTCCCTCTGATCTCGCTGTCCTCCTCCCTGGAACTGGACTCTGTGATGTTTCTTGGCACCCCCATGCCCAAGGTCTGGTCCACTTCAGTCACTGGCTGTGACACAAGACCCTGGGCAGTCACTTGTTCATTGGCTGCCACAAGAGCCTCCATAAGGTGCTTTTCGGTTTGTCCCTCACACTGAACCCCTTTTTCCTGACACAACTGCTTCAGGTAGTCTGTAGTATATTTGCTGTAGACGGAAGCCATCTTCTTCCCAAACTACTGCTACACTAGCTTACACCCAAGAAAAAAACAAAACATGTAGGGAACTTTAAACACATATATATTTTTTTAATCTCTGCTGTGATTGTGTGTGGACCTCCTCTTCCACCAGGAACACTGTCGTTGCCTCAGAGGTTGCCAAGAAAGAGGACCAGTTGGACCACAGTGGGCTCAGGGAGGGTGAGGGTGGTGGAACAGAGGTGTATCCCTCCAGTTGTACTTCTCCATAATTTCTATACTGTTCTGGAAAAGTGTGGTTCCCCACAGTGGAGACCAAGTAGGATGCTGGGAACCTCCACAAAGGAGACCCATAGAAGGGTGGCATGGGACCTCACAGAGGAAGGAAACAACTCCTGGTGAGGGAATCCATTGTTAGGAAGGGAGAACTGGGGAGGAAGGGGAGAGGGAGGTAAGCTTGAAGGGACAAGGAGTGAATCCTCAGGATTGCAGGATCAGCTGCACAGGGGAAGGAGCTGGATATCATTGTCCACCTAGGGATCAGAGCAGTGCAAGAAGCATTTGTGGAGATGGGGAGGGGCCTTAGATAAATAGCACACACAGCAACCTTCTCAGAGTTGGTGCCTGTCTATGGCACGGACGAGGCTAGGGTGCTCCACACCATGGGATTCAATCAGTGGTTGAAAAACTGGTGCAGAGCTCAGGGATTTGGCTTCATTGGGGACTGGGGGTCCACCTGGAGGGATGTAGGTTTATATTGGCGTGACTGTCTGCATCTGTCCAGGAGGGGAACCAGGGTCCTAGGTAAAAGGTTTAAATACTTCATTGGCAATCATTTAAACTAGCCGGGGGGGAGGCACTGGAAAGGAGCAGGGAAATCCTAGCCACCCCCAACAAATCAGTGTACTAAGTGAGGTAGACACCAACACAGAGATGTTAATAGGGAGAAGAGCTGGGGTAAATGGAGAAAGTGATAAATGCAATAAGGATAGGTGTGGGGCAAAAAGGGGTAAGGCCATCCAGAAATAGAGGGTAATGAGTACCAATGGCCACAGTCTGGGCAACAAGCTCCCTGAACTGGTGGCCTTGATAGAAGATGGATGCCTGGATATCGTAGCAGTACCAGAAACATGGTACACAGAGAACCATGACTGGGGTGTTAACATACCAGGGTACACAACCTACAGGAGAGACGGAGAGGGGAGAAGAGGGGGGAGTAGCTCTCTATGTAAGGGAAGAGATAAAAGCAACTGAACAAAAGAGTAAACAGGGAGGAGAGGAAGCACTGTGGGTCACCTTAGAGACTGGAAATGGCACCACAATCCACACTGGTTTTGTACAGAGCCCCCCATGTCATGGGGAGGGAATGGACTAGAATATGATAGAAGGCATACTTAGGATGGCAGAGAAAGGGGAGGTACTGTTGATGAGGGACTGTAATATGCCATATGTTAACTGGAGCACCTTTGCTGCAGCCACATCCAAAAGCAGGGCCATTCTTGATGCCCTTCAGGTGGCATGCCTCAGACAGCTAGTTTTGGAACCTACTTGTGAGGGAGCAATCTTAGACCTCGTACTCTAAAATGGGGACAGTGAGAGGATCTCAGATCTAGAAGTGGGTAGCCATTTGGGAACAAGGGACCACCAAACAGTGTAGTTCATGATAAACTCTGCTACAGAGTCAAGCCATACAAAAATAAGAGTTCTGGACTTCAGGAGGGCTGACTTGGGCAAGATGAAAGAGTGCCTTAGAAAATCACTAGCAAACAGGCTAGAAGGAGGGGTGGAGCAACAATGGGGAAATACCAAAACTGCCATCACAGAGGCAACAAGCCTTTGTGTGAGGCAAATAACTAAATCCAAATGAAAGAAAAAGCCACTAAGGATCTCAAAAGGGAGCGTAGAAAGACAAAGGGAGGGATAGTGATGCTGAATAGAATGGACGGTGGGTGGGCTGAGAGTGACAGTGAAAAATCAGGGATACTGAATGAATACCTCTGTTCAGTATTCACAAAAGAGGAAGTGGGGGAGGTGCCTAATCCAATTAACAGAAGCACTCTGAAGAGAGGGGGTCGATCCCAGTCCTTTCACAGAAGAACGAGTTCTGAAAGGACTCCTAAAACTGAAGGTGGACAAAGCAATGGGGCCAGATGGAATTCACCCCAGAATTCTAAAAGAATTAAGCAGAGAACTAGGGACACCACTGACTACCCTTTTCACAAAATCATTAGAGGATGGTGTGGTACCTGATGACTGGAAGAAGGCTGATGTGATCCCCCCTTCACAAAAGTAGGGCCAAGACAGAGACAGCAAATTACAGACCTCTGTGGTAGGGAAAGTTATGGAATCACTTCTGAAGGACAGACAATTGTTCAGTACCTAGAGGCCAGTGGGGCACAGGACCCAAAACAGCATGGGTTCACAGCGGGAAGGTCATGTCAGACAAATCAAATTGATTTCTTTGACTGGGTGACCAAAGTAGTAGACCAGAGAGGGGCTGTGGACATGGCTTACCTAGACTTTAGCAAGGCATTTGACACAGTCCCACACACAAGATTAATAGTCAAATTAACCAGCCTGGGAGTGGGTCCCAGGGTGGTAGCCTGGGTAAAACATTGGCTGGACAACAGGACACAGAAGGTAATTGTAAATGGAGTCCACTCTGAAGAAAGAGGGGTTACTAATGGGGTACCACAGGGTTCAGTACTGGGTCCAGTCCTTTTTAATGTCTTTATAAGTGACATTGCAGAGGGATTGGAAGGAAAAGTATGCCTCCTTGCAGTTGTCACAAAGATCTGCAACAGGGTTGATACTCAAGGAGGTGTGGAAAGGATAAGCAGGGACTTGGCAAGGTTGGGAGAATGGTCAGAAGTATGGCAGCTTGGATTCAATGCAAAGAAGTGCAAAATAATGCACCTGGAAAACAAAAACCCAGGGGAAGATTACACAATGGGTGGGAGGTAGTAACAACAACAAAAATGGAAAGGGACCTGGGGGTAATCATATCAGATGACCTTAAAGTTGGCAAGCAACATGAAAAGGTGGTAGGGAGGGCTGGGGGGATACTGGGATGTATAGGGAGAGGCGTCACCAGCAGAAAACAGGACGTTGTTATCCCCCTGTACAGACAGTTGGTGAGACCCCATCTGGAGTACTGAGTCTAGTTCTGGAGACCTCATCTTTGCAAGGACATAGACAGGATGGAGGCAGTTCAGAGAAGGGTAACTAAAATGGTGCAGGGTCTGCAAGAGAAGCCATATGAGGAGAGACTAAGGAGCTTAACATGTATACCCCTGAGGAAAGGAGGATGGGGGCATGATAGAAATGTTTAAGTACCTCAGTGGAATCAGCAAAGTCCAAGAGGGTAGCATCTTTCAGAAAAAGAGATGTGCAAGAACAAGGGGACACAAGTTGAAGATTGTGGGGAGACAGCTCAGGGGCAATGTGAGGAAGTATTTTTTTCACAGAGTGGGTGGTGGACACATGAAACAGCCTTCCTGAGGAGGTTGTGGGGTCTAAAACTGTGGGAGAATTCAGGAATGCATGGGACAGACATAGGGCAATTTTTGTGGGGGGTAGGAAGAAATAGGCTGTTGGTTAAATAGGATCTGCAGCTTATCCTCTAGGTAGGGAAATGGGCACACTAGGTGGGCCAAGCGGTCCTTATCTGCTGTCAAAGTCTATGTTTCTATGTCTATTTTTCTATCAATCTGATCCAATGGGGCTCGAATCCAACTGTTATACCTGTCCTAGCAATATCTCTAGACTCGCAACACTATATAACCATCTCTCTTGGATCCCACCACTGTCACTAGCTCTATCACAAACCTACTCCTGTGCGTAGGTCAACCAAGTTCACAGTGCCCCCAATTCATGATGGGGGGACAGGGATAACTTCCTTGTCCTTTTTGAATGCTTGCCAAGGTCACAACTGCACCTCTGCCATGAGGATCCAGGATGTCCCTGTAGCTCTGGATAAAGGCACAATACCAGACTTGAGTCTTCTGGCAAATATGAACCTCTCCTTGGCTATTGCACAAATAGGAAGACCCAGATGTCACTGTCTTTGGGGGACAGAAGTGTAAAACCTGATGTAGCCTTCTCCTTACAGGACATGCAACAGCCTGGTTCTAAATACCTGCAGACTCTGAAGCATGGCTGGTCAAGAATCACCTGGTTCTCTGCCCTAACAAGATCAAAGTGCTCCTGTTTGGTCCCAAATCCCTAAGTCCCTTCTAGGCACACCTTATACCATTGGTCACCACGTCTGGCTCTCCTATCGAAGTGGTCCAATCCTTCAGATACCTGGATCTTACATTAGACCAGGGACTTACGCTATAACTAGATGTAGATTTGGCGGGCAAAAACATCCAGCAAAAACTTAGGCTGCTCTACCGACTAAGCGCCAATCTAATACCCAAGACA
Source organism: Neoceratodus forsteri (assembly GCA_016271365.2). Classification (NCBI taxonomy): domain Eukaryota; kingdom Metazoa; phylum Chordata; order Ceratodontiformes; family Ceratodontidae; genus Neoceratodus; species Neoceratodus forsteri. The sequence goes on along the minus strand of CM057457.1, from coordinate 471,011,002 downwards.
AGGCTGGCAATCACGCAGAATGTCCTCCTACCTACGCGGCCCCAACCCCACTCAGCATCGCAAAGCTCGACTATGGTAGAATACAGACATTGTACCATAAAGTCGCACAATTCGCTTCAAAAGCCCATCTGAGGACCCACCACTGTAAAGTCCTTGCTGCACTCAAATGGCCCACCCTGAACCTAAGACTTCAGTATCCCTTGTTAAACTGGGCATACAGGCTCTTGTCTGACGATCCCCCCCCCACAGGGCTAATCGGGCTGCTCGCTCCCAAACAGTCCAGCAGGCCGCTTCACACTTTGGACAAAATACTGCTGGAAATACTTAGGCCCAGATCTGCTGCTGGCAGTAAACCCTTTGCCCATATAGCCCCCACATTATGAAACAAGCTCCCCTGTCAACTACAAGAAGCCCGCTCCCCAGTGATTTTTCAGACGAGATTATGTGCTTACCTCCTGAAGCTCAGCTCCTGTGTCTGTTCTGAAGGCTAGATAAATCACACCCTTGGCATCTAGCTGTCACTGTTGATCTGGGGTACTTGCCCCCGTAACTAGTTGCCCACTTCTATGTAAAGCTGTCATTCCCAATGTGACCCTCTACCTCTTAGACCTATACTGCATTGCTTCCATACTTTAATGCACTATCTGCTTTAAGTCTAATAACTGCCACTGTTGTTGTGTTGTAAGTCCAATGACTGTTGTGCAATGGCATCGTACACCTGTACGCAATGTACTACTCTGTATCTCTGACTGTACTTGTTCAGCTCTATGTAACTAACTCCGGGTCACCCCTGAAAAAGGGACCTTCGGGGCCCAGTGGGCTTACCCAGTGAACAAAATGTAATAAATAAAATAAATAAAATAAATAAAAAATTCTCCCTATCCTTCCAGATGTCCCTTACAGGCCATTTTTTTCAGTTTGATTGCTATTGGTGAGACCCCTTTGGCAATAACAATTTTCACATATTATTAATAAACCTACAGTCACTCACATAATATAAGAAATTCTCGTGCAGGCAGATATTCTTTAGAAAAACAAAAGTGTTACTAAAATACTTAAATACAGATACAACTAAATAGAGATTACTCTAATTTGGGTTACAGTATACAGGAAAGAAATGAACAAATATATACATGTAAATGCATTAAAACGGTTAGCGAAGTCTACCTTATAACTGCAGTGAACTGAAGTCCAGAAAAAGTAGATGAAGGTTTTCAACTCCTTTAGTCCAGGCAGCCACACTGGGTTTCAGCAGTTTTGTTCCTGGTGTGTCAGGCAGAGTATTCAGATGAAAATGTGTGTCAAGTGGAGTCGAGATGAAGACTGTCCAACTGTCCTGATCTGGGGCTATTTATAACTTTCTGTAATCTTGAAATAGTGATTGAAAATCCCACAACTTTTAGGTCAGTAGATGGTACTGTTACACTTCCCCAACACAATTTTCTGGCCATCTGGTGATGTCCTCAGCCTACATTTATGTCACCTGAAATTATGATCTCACACAGTTCTGTTAGAAGGATGTTTCCAGTGTTTATTCTTTCATATCATCAAAGGCAATACATTGGATCACAGCATCTTGCTTTTTGAAGTGAGAAGGGCTATCTCCTGAACAGTTTATTCATCTGTGTTTTCCTTGGTCAGTTAACTTAGAGGAATACCCTTTGATCAGTTATCCCCACAGCCTTTGACAAAAACTTGTCAGATTCCTGGCAAGCAAGTTGAACTTCCAGGACAAAGGAAGGTTAAAACCTTTTAAAAAAGCCATTCTTTCTCTGCCCCCTTGAAGTACTACTGGCATTCTGTGGCATGTACGTACACAGAGAATAACATAAAACAGAATTAGATCTACAAATAAGGACTAGCAGTGGGGTAGCTCGCCAAAGGGAGCACTCACTGGTACCTGGTATTGAATAGTCAACAGAGTCCAAATATTGGTACAAAAAGTTCCAGGTTTGTTGTCACAAGTAACACACAGATAAGTCTGGCTAAGTTTAAATTAACCACCACAGTGAACCCCTGTGCTTCAATTTTCATCTTCCTTGGGAGCTCTAATATTAATAATGTAGACGCTTGCTTACCCATGCCTGGAATCAGTCTATTCCCTCTTCTTTGCTCACAGTCTGTGCACTTCTCATATTCCTCCTCTTGGAAAGACCCAATGTTTATAATGCAGACACTTGCCTGCTCACCCACGCCTGGAATCATTCCATTCTCCTCCTCTCTGCACTTCTCATATCCATCATCTTTGATTGACCAAATGTTAATAATGCAGACACTTGTCTGCTCACCCAAGCCTGGAATCAGTCCATTCCCTCCTCTGTGCACTTCTCATGTCCCTTCTCTCTGAATGACCAAATGTTTACAATGCAGACGCTTGCCTGCTCACCCACACCAGGAATCAGTCCATTCCCTCCTCTGTGCACTTTTTATTTCCTTCCTCTCTGAATGATCAAATGTTTATATTGCAGACACTTGCCTGCTCACCCACTCCTGGGGCTGAGATCAGTTGCTTGAATTTTAAAGTTTGATGCAGGGCCTGTGTTAAGCAATGTGTCACACACATTTTTTCCAAACTCCTTTGATGAAACTGAACCTGATTTTAGTACATCAGGTGCAGCTGTGACCGTTTTCTCATTTTACAGCAACTTATGTAGTGATTTGGCCACTTCAGTCAAAATTCTGTCATATTTTCTATGATTTTAGTTATGCTGACAGTCCACCAAAGGGCCTGGAGATAAGGGGACAGAAGGGTACCCATGTTTTTCTTTTAAAGAAAAGTTGCACTGTGAAGAATGTGTATTCCAGGAGACTGGGAAAGGCTACTTAACAAGGATAAGTCAGAAACCATCACCTGTCATAAAACTTTTCACTTCAAAGCAGAATGCTTGTGAACAGGATCTGGGAAATAACGATTCAGGAAGACTATTGTGAATTCTTTTACAGGTGTCATAATTGTCAGGGAAGTGAGACATCAACGGCAGTCAGGAAGTTGTGCTACGGTATAGAGAAAATAATTAATATTATTGAGTCCCTAACATTTTGGAAAGGAGCAAGAGAGACCTCTGCTGGCCAAAAAGATAAGACTATCAGCTGTCCAATATCAGTGTTACCCACTACCTGACTAGGCTGTCTTCTCACAACAGAGGCAAGACACATTTCCTACACATTCTTGTAGCAGACACTTTCTTGACAACAGAGCCAGAATGCCACACACTCACACTGAAGACCAGTGACTACAAGAAAGACTGGAGCTTGGAGGCTTTTGCAGACTTCATTTATTTTTCTGGACTTCTGATTCTATCCAGATAAGGTAAAAGCTAAGCAGTTAAATTGTACAGTGTGCTTTTTGTATGGCATATTTCCAGATTTTGTTTGATACCCCGTAACCACATTTCTGAACCTTTTGTTATTATGATAATTATTTAATTACTAGTAAAAACATTTGCTTTTTAAGAAAATGGCTTGGAAGTAATTTTGTTGTGTGTGAGAATGGGAACGGTTATTAACCTTTGACCAGATTATTATTGCTAGAGGTGTCACCATACGTACCAACCAGACAAGGATCCTGAAAGGGAATCTGGACACTAAGTGGAGAGATACATATGAACATACAAAAGAAATCAGCAGATAAAGGTCAATGCGGCCTATCCAGTCTACTTGATTTTTCAGTTTTTGGTCACTATCGCTATTTTCTCACCCCTTCCTCCTCCCCACTATGTCTTTTAAGCTAATCTCCTGTTATGCTTACTTTTCTTTTGAATCTATCCCACCCTCTTTTGAAGGTGCCCACTGTCTTTTTTGAGATCAGCTTTTCTTTTAGCCTATTTCACCTCTCCACCACCCTCTCAGTGAAGTAATTTCTCCTTAGTTCTCTCTTGAACCTACTCCCCTCCAGTTTCTTGCTGTGTCCTCTAGTGACTTCCTTCCTCCTTAGCCCGAATAATTGGCTTACATACACTTCATTAATGTCATTTAAGTACTTAAAGGTCTCCATCATGTCCTCCGTCTCTTCTGTCTTCCAGGGAGTACATGTTGAGCCCCCCAATCTATCCTCATAGTTTCTCCCTCCCAACCCATTTATCATTTTGGTTGCCCTTCTCTGGACTTGTCCAGGAGATTGATGTATTTCTTTAGATGGGGCACCAGAACTTGATGCAGTGCTCCAGATGCAGCCTCATCAGTGATCTGTACAAAGGCAATACACCCCGACATCCTGCTGGCCTTGACTGCCCCCTTCTGCATTGCTCTGAGTGGTTTAACTTCCCTGTTAATAATACCCCTAGGTCCAGTTCTTCTTCTGAGGGCTTTAACTCCTCCCAATATGATAACTGTACCTGTGGTTTGGGGGCCCAAAGTGCATAACCCTGCACTTCCTGGTATTAAATCTCAGCTACCAAGTCTCTGACCATTCCCCTAGTGTGTCCAAATCCCTTTACAGAACTCACCCCCCTCCTCCCCCTTGTCCACTATTGCCCCTATTTTGGTGTCATTAGTGAACAGACTCATTTTACTCTTCACTCCTGTTGTTATGTCAACAATGAATACATTAAATAGGACAGGTCCCAAAACAGATCACTGTGGGACCCTGCTAAGGACTACCCAGGGCTTGGACAGCTCCCGCTCTACCATTACCTTCTGCTGCCTATCGCTCAGCCATTTTTCAGTCCATGTAACCATTTTCTCCCCTACTCCCAGTGCCCTCAGCTTGTTCCCTAACCATCTATTGATGCACTGAATCAAAGAATTTGCTGAAGTCGAAATACAGGAAATCAACTGCCTTCCCCCTTGTCCGATTCTCTGGTACCCAATTGAAGATGTCCACCAGATTTGTTTAGCATGATCTCCCTTGGATGAACCTATGCTGATAATTAGAACATAGAAACATAGACATTCCAGGCCCATTCAGTCTGCCCGTAGGCCATGTACATTGTATGTGGACACCGATCCTGTATGATCAATGGCTTTTCATCATTCCCTCCACTCTCAGGGTTTCCTTGTGCCTGTCTCAGGCATGCTTAAACCCCTCCACCCTGCTTTCCCCACTGCCTCCTGTGGCAGACTATTACAACTTTCACCTACCCTTTCTGTGTAGATAATCATCCTTACATTATCAACAAACATACACACATACGAAAATACCAGCAGAAACAGGCCTCATGATCTATCGAGTCTGCTTGAGTGCACAGCTAGCAACTTATAATACTGCTGACCTTCTCTTTCTCAAATCCTATTACTCCTTCCCCTATCCCAACCCATCTTGAAGCTGTCTACCTTCTTGCAGGCCGCCACCTCACCTGGCAAGGAGTTCCACTTGTCCACCATTCTTTCAGAGAAAAAATGTCCCCTCATCTCTCTCCTGAATCTACCCACTCCAATCTCAGTTGGTGTCCTCTCATGTCCTTCCCCTTTCTCCTCTGGAAAAATCCTCTCTATACAAGTCTTGTTTATTCCCTTTAGGTATTTAAAGGTCTGAGTCATATCTCCCCTGTCCCCCCTCTTCTCCAGAAAGTACATATTCATTTCCCCCAGCCTTTCCTTGTATGGCTTGTCCTCCAATCCCTGGATCATCTTTGTAGTTCTATACTGTATCCCTCTCCAGCAATCTGATGTTCTTCTTCAGGAATGGGCACCAGTATTGCACACAGTACACAAGGTGGGGCCTGACCAGTGACCTATACAGGGGAAGGATAACCTCCCTACTTCTGGAGGTGATACTTCTAACTATACACCCTTGCATTCTGTTGGCTTTTGTCACCACCCTTCTGCATTGAACAGAGTTGCTCATGCTCCCTGTTATGATAATCACTAGGTTTTTCTCTTCTGTGGAGCATCCCAACTGAACCCCATTTAAGTGATTATTCCTCCCCTGGTTCTGGGCTCTGAAGTGCAAAACCTTGCACTTCTTGGCGTTGAACCCCAGCTGCCATTTATCTGTCCACTCCTGCAACTTATTCAGGTCCTCCTGCAACCCCTCCACCCCCCTGTGTCATCTATCACAGCTCCCATCTTGGTATTGTCTGTGAACAGACTGATTTTGCTCTGGATCCCATTTAAGATATCTGCAATGAAAATCTTGAACAATACTGGTCCCAGCATGGATCCCTGTGGTACACCACTTGTCATTGCTCTCGGTGATGAGAGTTCCCCCCCTACCACCACCCTTTGCTGTCTCCCCCTCAGCCAGTTCCTGATCCAGGACACCATTTTGGTCCTGCTCCCACATGCTCCAGTTTAACCCACAATCTCCCACATGGCACTAAATCAAAGGCCTTACTGAAGTTCAAGTACAGGACATCCATGGCATGGCCCTTGTCCAGTTCCCATGTCACCCAGTCATAGAACTCTACCAGGTTTGTCTGGCATGATCTGTCCACAACAAACCTGTATTACTGGTCATCTTGGATACCATTTGCCTCCAAGAAGCTCATGAGCATCTCTTTTAGGATTGCCTCTATGAGTTTGCCCATGATTGAGGTGAGGCTCACTGGCCTGTAGTTCCCTGGTTCATCCTTTGGCCCACTTTTATGGATGGGCACCATGTGGGCCATCCTCTAGTCCTGTGGTACACATCCTGTGTCCAGAGAGGTTTTGAACAGGACTGCCAGTGTCCCCGCAAGGACCTCTGCCAGCTCCCTTAGTACTCTTGGGTGAATGCCATTCGGTTCAGGTGCTTTGTCCACTCAGTGCCCTCAACCTCTCCAGTACTCTGCTCTCTGTAATCCCTACATCTGTCATCCTCTCCCCCCTTACCCACCCCCCACTTGCCTGAGGTACTTCTCCCTTCTTATGCATGAACACAGAGCAGAAGTACCTGTTCGGTGCCTCTGCCTGCTCTGTCTCCCTTCTCCACCCACCTCCATCTTTCTTGATCCTCACAAGATGGTCTTTGCTTCTTTTCTTGCCTATGTAGTGGAAGAAGTCTTTCTCCACTTTTGACACCCTGCGCCAGTCTCAGCTCTCTAGATGCTTTGGCACCCCTGAGCAGTCTAATGACCTCCCTAAACTCTTCCCTGTATACATCTTTATCTTCTCTCCTCCCAGTTTTCCTATACTTTCAAAATGCCACCCTCTTGGCTCTCACCCCTTCCCTGATCTCCTATGACAGCCCATTGGGTTTCTTGGCCCTGCCCATCTTTTTTTTTTTTTCTAGTAGAGGTCTCTGTTGCTTCTGCCAGCCCTCACCTTATTATATTCCATTTCTGATTTGCATCCATGTGTTTTCAGATGCCGCCAGGTGCTTGCTCAGAATTTCCCCCATCATCCTAAATTCTGCCCCACTAAACTCAACTGCCCTTGTACCCATGCCCCCTGTGTCCCTCCTCATGTTTAGCATGAACCACACCAAGTAGTGGTCATTCCCAGCAAGCAATTCCCCCATTTCTAGGTTCCTTACAGCTTCCCTATTATCCAGTACAAGGTCCAAAGTCCTTTCCAGCCATGTTTTTTTTTTCCAATTGTTTAACCAGGTGAGATACACTAAGCTGGAAGCTTTTTTTACAGGTGCAACCTGGGAGCACAGGGAAGTTAAGTGATTTGCTTAGGGTCACACAGTATATGCCAGTGGGGGCTGTGGGAGTCAAACCCAGGTCTCCAGATTTGCAGCTCAGAGCCTTAAAACACTGCGCTCTACTCCTTCCCTGTTGGCCCCCCTACCAGCTGTGTCAAGAAGCTGTCCTGGAAAGCTTCCAACAGAATATTGTCTCTTGCACTCATGGTGGCAGGTGTGCTCCCATCCACCTCAGGTAGGTTGTAATCCCCCCCCCAACCTTGCTTCGCTAGCTGCTTACCCTTTGAATTTGATCTGCCAGTTCCAGGTCCAGGTCACAGCCCTGTGATGGTAGCCTGTACACTGCGCCCCTCCTCAGTGTCCTATTCCTCGCATCCTGGAACTGCATCCACAGAGCTTCTGTCCTCCCGTCCTCCCTTATGCACTTAATCCCCCTCCCTCACATAGATTACCACCCCCCCATTCCACTTGACCCCATTCTTTCTGAATAGCCCGTACCCTGGGATCACCATATCCCAGTCCTGGTACCGGGAGACCCATGTTTCCATTATGGCCGCTATGTCCACTGATTTCACCACCAAGCGAGCCTGTAACTCTTTACCTTATGCTTCTTGCATTCAGTGAGACCTCCCCAACCTTACCATTACTCTTACCCCCGTTGGTTCTCTCTGTGCCCCCTCCTCACTGCCTTCACCTTTAAATGGGGGGGAGAGCACTCTATGCTCCCCTTTCCAGACATTGTTTCTAACAACAGTCCCCTCGCTGACCCCCGTTTCCTAGATTAAATCCACCCTTGTTGAAACATACTCCTCCATTCACCTGTTTGAGTACCCTCTTCCCCTCCTTGTTGAAATGTAACCTGTCTCCTATGTATAGGTTGCTGATTTCCCAGGTTCTGCCCCAGTCACACCAGTCCGTATTTCCTGGTTCTGCACCAATTCCTCAGCCACCCATTCAACTCCTCTATCCATTGTTTCTCTCTGTACTTGCACATGGTACTGGTAGCACCTCAGAGAATGCCGCCAACACCCCCACCTCCTAATACTGCCTACCCAATTCCTCAAACCTCCCCTTCACAACCTCCACTGTTTCCCCGGTCAAGTTGTTTGTTCCCATGTGCATCACCACACGTGGTTTCATCCTCCCTCTGTTTTCACACTTGAGAAGTGCCTGCCCTGCCCTATCTGCAGTCAATCCTGGAAGTGCCTCAACCCAGACATGACTATGCCTTTCCCCCATTCCTACCCATCTGATCCCCTTTATGATAGAGTCCCCCAGCACCAACACCCCCATTATTCTGATCCTGACCCCCCTTGCACTGTGATCAATGTCCTCTCCCCCAGCAACCACACTGCCTCCCTCCTTACATCTCTCATCTGCACTTTTTATGCTCTTTGCATCATTCCCTCCTGTTGTTGCCTCTCCTTCCTCCTCTACCCTACCCTTCCTCTCCCATCTCTGTTTCCCATTGTAATTCCTGCCTCTTGGACCTTCCCTACTCCTCTCCCCACTCTCTTGCAGCTCCAATACCTCCCTTTCCCTTTTTTCTGCCAACACTGCAAACCAATTACTTGATACTGTAGCCCTGCAATGGTGCCCATCACCTCCTCCCTCCTTCCCTGATCTCTCCCTCCTCCTATTGCACCTCTGCTCACCTCCCCCCATCCTCCTTATATCCCCATCTTTAGCTCTGCAGTTCCCACTCTGCATCTCTCTTCCATAGTGGGGTCACTCCTGCCTCAGCTCCCCCCACTCTCCTTAATCCCCTCCATAACCCCATTACTTCATCCTCCAATTTCATTAGCCTGCAGCATATTGGACAACCTCCCAGTTTCCATGATAAATTCATCCAAAAACAGCTGCCCCACATCCACTGCAACTCACTCTCCTCCCTGTTCCTGCTGCCCTCCATCCACAGTGCCCATCATTCCACCCTCTATTCTGCAGCCTCCACCCACCCTTATCCATTTTCGCCCACTTCCACTGCCACGCACATCCTCCCCTTGCAGCCCTTCATACCTACTCCCCATTATTCACGTTTGGCTTACGCGTATCCCCACACCTGTCCCCTGTAATTGACTTAAGTGTATCCCCACATCTGTCCCCCATAATTAACTTAAGTGTATCCCCATACCTGTCCACTAGTCCTTACTCTCATACTCATATGCTCTATTACTAGTCCAGTATCAATCCTTTTTTAATCCCCTGGTCCTCACTTAATGGCTTTTACTCAGTAACACATTAATACAGTCCCCTCAGTGTACTACATTAATACAGTAACATATTAGTACAATCCCCTCAGTGTACTATATTAATACAGTAACACATTAGTACAATCCCCTCAGTGTGCTACATTAATAGAATAACATATTAGTACAATCCCCTCAGTGTACTATATTAATACAGCAACACATTAGTACAATCCCCTCAGTGTACTACATTAATACAGTAACACATTAGTACAATCCCCTCAGTGTACTACACTAATACAGTAACATATTAGTACATCCCTCCATACTTATTACAGCCTTGAGTATGCTAGATATGTAGCTCAGTAATACATTACCACCTTAGTATATACCAAATCCAAATATGACATCACATAACAAGGCTAGCTTTCATATCATATCATATCATATCATATTTTTCTATACCCCTCCAATTTCATATTGCACCCCCTTGTTCTAGTACTTTTACTACATTGGAAAAGATCCCCCATCTGCACCTTGTTTATGCTCCTGAGATACTTGAAAGTTTCAGTCATGTCCCCCTGCTCTCTCCTCCAGTGAGTACATACTGATGTCCCTTAGTCTCCTCATATGTTTTGTGGTGCAAGTTGCTCATATTTTGCCACACCAACCTTTTTACTCTGAGGACAAGACCTTGGTATTTGAGGCTGCTTATTCTCACCTTCCCCTTCTTACCCCTCTCCCCATGATATGCTGCCATCCTGAAACACGGTTGGCTCTTTACTCCCTTCCGCCCTCATCCTAGGAGCAATATTTCACCTTATGCCAGCTCGTACTAGCTGATTCTACTGTTTTGCTGGACTAAAGCAGCAGAGCCCAGAATCTTACAGCCTGTTTGTAACTTACTCTGTGTGCTGTTCTAACGTCCCTGTACACTACTGTAACTTACCCTGTGTAGTATTTCAGTTATCTCTGTACACTGTTTTGTGTCCCCTGATGTGGAACCTTTGTAAATAAGCGTATGCTCAAAAGTTGTTTGTGAGCTTTTTAATAAATAAATGGAAAAAAATATTTTGTAGAATTTAGGATCTGAAACTTGTGACAATGTCTGTTTCCAAGGCAGCTGGTTATACCACTCATATTTATTAATTGAGACTGCTTGTAATCAACTACAAAGCTACTGTCTTGTCCAGCTAGTATTCCTATGTTAGATATATATATATTTCTGTCTACAGTATTTATTTATTTTTTGTTGACTGGGTAAGTGCACTAGACAAATTCTGCCTATTTTCAGGCACGACCCGGGGGACGGGGGATACAGATGAATGCCAACTGATTTTGAACCAGATTAGGCTGTTGATGGTATTTTAGTGAATGGGGAGGAAATCTGGCCAGGGCACCAGGGAAATTCCCCTACTGGCTGCTGGTCAGTGGCTGGTGGGGACTCTCGCTGACGTCAGCGCCCGACATGGCAGACGTTCCTGAGGTCGGGATGGAGGAGGAGGTGGAAGATTACAGGAGGGAGAGTTCCATTGCTCTCACTGTGCCACATAATAACGTTGCTGGGAGTTCCTCTTCAACGGTCGCTAATTCACCCCAGCCACCAGATTTGGATGAAAGTAAGCTTGCTTCACTTACTGCGGTGCCTTCGATTCCGGAGCCTTTGCCTGATCTTGCTCTGCCCAGCGACGGAGATACAACCATGGTAGATCTTCATACGCCGTTGAATCTAGCACAGGACCTGTTTTCTTGAGACACGGTTTCAGGGAGGACCGCAACTAGCGTTGGACCGTGCAGGTCGCTTTTAGTGCAAACAACAATTCGGGCTACAGGAAGGAGAGTGTTGATGGTACCACAGATTGGTCTGAAGAAATGGCTCTGGAGGCGGGATGGAGGAGAAATGAATCGAGAGTTTGGGTTCCTGACCTGGATTGGACTCCGCTCTCAGGTAGGACAACTCCTGAACCTGTACAGCAACGTTCCCCTCAGCCATCTACTTCGAGGGAGGGTAGAGGTGGTCTTGGGCCTGAACTTTCCACTGTGCCCCCTGTTACTCTTTCTTCTGGATCTACGGGTCCTATTACCCCCTTATCAAGCCATACATCCAAGCCTACAATGTCGGACTTATTCAAATCGAAGTTGGAACAAGCCCCTCATCGCAACGCTGTGCGTCTAAAGTATAGAGGTGGTTTGAAGGAACACCCTGATAGGTACTATGTTTTCAAACAACTTTTGAAATCTAAAATGGGGTTTTGTGCTAAGGATATCTATGCCCTCATTCATGTTTCTGGGGAGGATTCCTTTGATGTCAGCTTTCAAATTACTGCTCTTATGGACAAATTCTTGGACAAATATGCCAATCAAAAAAATCATCCGGTGTGGCTGCTTTTTTTTGCTATCCCTTTAACTAGGCCATTAATTAGGTTTGTCACAATAATGTTTCGAAACGAGGGGGTGAATGTTAGTGATATCTATCGCTGGCTGCAATCCAAATGTGAGGTGTTGGGGCCACCTGAAGCTCTTCTAGATATAGAGGGCATTTGGACAGGGGGGTGGAAATTTAAAGTGAAACTGTCACAAGTCAATTCTGAGGTTGTTCATCTGCCAAATAGTTTTTCTTGGGAAAAGACAGAGGGTATGTTTTATGCGGGCAGCCTAAAGCATGTTAAATGTGGGATAGAACACACATTAGTAGTGTCTGTGATATGATGAAGTGTCCTTTATGTGGGGGTTTTGGCATTCTGTTGACGGTGTACCAATATTTTCAATGTAACCTTTGTGAGGAGAAGGGCCATGCCTTCCATCAGTGTCTGTGGGCAAGGCATAATTGCTCTGAAGGTCTAGACCAGGACGGTTTGCTTCGAAAAGCTCAGGCTAAATTGCAAACTCCAGGTGAAAGAGTAAACCCCTCCCCTCCCCAAGGCAAGACCCTGTCCCACCCCCTCATTCCCAGATGCTCTAAACCTGTGCAAACTGTAGCTAATGAACCTCAGGATGCTGTACTTCCGGTTCCCCTCCATTAAGAGAGGGTCAGAGTCAGGTCTCCAGTATGCCACCCCTTTTGAAATTGTTAAAGCAGGAGGTTTACCAAAGCCTCCTTGAAACAGTCCCAGATCAGTCCGTGGTGACTGAAAATTTCTTTCCCCCTTCAGGATGAGGTTAGAGACTCAGATATGGAGTCTGAGACCTCTCATCTCTCTGAAATTGTGACAGACGATGAAGACAGTAAATCTACAGAACTTGCTAAAGATAGGAAAGGAAAAAAGGAAAAAGCGGAAAGTAAGTCAAAAGCATAGCTCTTAGGTATTTTCATGGCTACTTTAAGTTTGCTTCCTAAATGTATGCAGTTTAAAGACGTTTATAGGCAGATATCCATATTTTCATATCTCACATCTTTGAAATTAGATATCATTTTTTACAAGAGACAAGGTATCTTCTATTTCTGAGGAACAAAGATTAAAAGACTATGGACTTGTGGCCCTTCTTTTTGGTCTTTAGTACTGAACTTGCAGATGGAGTGGCTATATTGTTTGGTAACTCTCATTTAAAATTATGAAAGTGAGGATTTATTACGGGCAGAGCTCTTATATTGGACTGTGCATGGGGATTATTTTTTCGTTTTCTTAATGTTTATGGCCCACAGACTAAAACAGGCCATATTGCTTTATTTACAGAAATTAAACCCTTTTTATTTACCAGGAGACATTTAGTTTGGGGAGGGGATTTTAACTGCTCTCTTGATATCCAGTTCCATAAAATACAGGGGAAAAAGGTTTATTGTGATTCCCATGCATTATTAGAGGTGGTAACAGATGCTGGGCTTACGGATGTTTTCCGCAGCTTACACCCTACAGGTGGGAACACTTATCAAAGGCACACCTTTGCCACTAGGATTGATATGTTTTTTACTTCACACTATATTCAGGTTGTGTCTTGTGTGGTAGTTCCAGTAGAATTCTCTGATCATCACATTTTATTTTGTACCTTATCTCTACGACATCTTCCTCCTAGATTACATTCTTGTATATCACGCTGGAGATTAAATACTTCCTTTCTCTCAGACCGGTTCATTTTTCAAAACTAGAATTTTCTTAGCTGCAAAATCCTCCACTTTGGCCCTATTTTCCTCCCCATATGAATGGTGGAGGCAATTTAAGATTGAGGTTAAACATTTATTTCAGTCCTGGGGTAAAACAAAGGTACAGGATGAATATAGGAACTATTCTTCTCGGAACCAGTTATATAGGCTCATGTCCCTCCTCCATACGACCATGTTCGCTTTCTTTCCCAAATAAAGAATATTAAGCAACAAATGAAAACTTATCATTACAATAGAGCCAAATCTTTGGATTTGGAATTCCGCTTTCCTGTAAAAATTCCCAATGGCTGACCCTTTCCATGCATGTAAAACACACTTAAGAGATACTCATGACTGGCTTGATTTAATGCATGATGAACTAATTAATACTGGATGTAGGTATGCTACAGGTTGTGCAGCATTACATTCAGAATTATTTTTCATCCCCGCAAGTGTTACATACAGATTCCCTCTCAAGCACGTTTTTTTCTTCTCTTCCTCAACTGCCTCGTGATTTGGTTCAGTCCTTACAATTACCTATCACCTCTTCTGAGGTAATTGAAGTAATTAAACAATTAAAGCTCGGATCCTCCCCTGGTATGGATGGGATACCCAATGAGTTCTATAAAAAGTGTATAGAATATATGGGTTTTTTTCTTCCCGTTGTATTTAATTGTTACCTATCATCAGAGATCTCCTGTCAAGACTTTTCGATATCCTTGATGACCTTCATTTATAAAAAAGGGGAAAAAAAATTACTCTCAAATTGGAGACCAATTTGTTTGCTAAATAGTGATTATAAGATTTTATCTAAAATCTTGAATAATAGGTTAGAGAAATTGGCTAGGCTTTTGATTCACCCTGCACAAACATGTGCGATCAAAAATAGGAAGATACAGCACAACCTCTTTCTACTTAGAGATCTTTTTGCTTGTCGACCTAGTTTTTTTTCCTCTGAACTCATAGCAGCTTTGGATCAATCCAAAGCGTTTGATGCAGTTAGTCATCCTTATTTGTACTTTGTGCTTTCTTCATATGGAATTCATGATACTTTTGTACACTGGATTTCACAGTTGTATACATCTGCAGTTTCAGTTCCAATAGTGAATGGACTATTAGGGGAGAAAATTATGATTTCGAGGTGTTCGCAGGGGTGCCCTTAAGCCCCTTATTATACACTTTTATTTTGGATCCAGTAATTAGAAGCATTATTGGTGACACCTCCATTTCAGGTATTGCTCCTTCTATGGTCTGGAAATGGTTAAAGTTACTGCTTTTGCAGATGACGTGACCTCTTCTTTAGCTGACTCATTCTCTTTGCGGAGAGCCTTAGAGTTTTTTTTTTTTTTGCAGATACTGGTGCCTCTCTTAATATTACAAAAAGTTTTGTGATGCAATTGGGTCAGTTAGTTCCGGACTTATCACATTGTTTTGATATTCCCCTTGTCACTGGACCTCAGAAAATACTGGGTGTCTGGTTTGGGATAAATAATATGGAGTTCTATAATTGGGAAAGCAGTTAGCAGTGGGTGAAACTAAAGTTAATCAGTGGAAACACTGGAAATTTGGGAAAAAGAAAAGAGTTTTGATCATTAAAAAATTTGTTTTGCCTATTTTTCTTTATTTAAGTCACCTTTTTCCACCTCCGCTCTGGAAACTAGACTTTATAGTATTTTTTCAGATGTTATGGGGCAATAGATTGAACCCTGTGAAAAGAGTATACGTATCTCCGTTACATAGAGAGGGGGATTACATATGATTAATCCTATAATTTTTTTTCATTCTGTTTTTCTTTTTTCTTCCTTTTCATTCATTTGGCAGGTACCGTCCCTTCCTTGGCAATTCTGGATCAAATCTATATGGCATAAATATTTTTTTTAAATGGTCCCTTCTTCCCCCTAAAATATTATTATCAGATGATATACCACAATATGGCATCTCGACTTTGAAGAAATTGCATCAATGGAAGATTCCTTTCCATAAATTACAGTCTTTACACAGGAAGTCCTTTTATGAATACATTGTGTATGATGTGCAGAAAGTAATATTACTTTTTCCATCTTGCTCCCCATCTAATATGAAGTATGTACTCAACAAATTAACTGACAAAAGAATTTTGTTTAAAGTTTGGGACATTATATGGATATCTGCTCATGGTAGGTTAGGAGTTTGAGGAAATCTAAAGTATAAACCAGTAACTGACAGATATTGTTTAAGACAGGATTGTATTAATATTGAAGAAAGCCAGTCTCATTTCTTTATTGAATGTCCTTATAGTCAGAAGTTTTGGGACTTTGCGGCTAGAAGCTGGGCATATGCCTCACTTACGGTCGATCTCTTACTGTACTCTGGTATTAGGTGATTATTTTGGAGATTGGGACAGATATCATAGAAGCATGTTGAATTTTTTTTTGCGCTCTTGCAATATTATTTATGGCAAGCTCGTTGTTCTTTTGTGTTACAACAATTTCATACAGATTTTGATGTTATTCTTCTGCTGTTGTTACTGATTTACAAACTGTTCATTGCCAGGATGGTAAAAAATATTCTACATCCTATGTTAACTATTTATGGAAAGATTTTTCTTTTTGTTGATTTTTTTTGTTTGTTTTCTTTGACACTATCAGATCTGTATTTGTAAACATTTCAAATGTTCTGTTTTTCTTTCCTTTTTTGTGTGATGTTGTGTTTCTTGCCTAATAAAGTACCCCTACTCTTTTCCAGAAGTGCCATGAGATCTTTAACATCCACCTGAACTACTACCAGAACAGGCAGATGGGACCTCGGTTTAACATCTCATCCAAAAGACTGCATCTCAGGAGTGCAGCACCCCCCTCATGCTGCACTACAGTGTCAGTATTGGGATATTAACCCAAGAGCTTGATGTGGGGATAGAACCCACAGCCTTCTGATCTCCCAGCCTCAGAGGCGAGTGTGCAACCTGCTGAGCCTCTGACTCTATGTATGTGAATTATACCATTGTAACTGTTGTAACTATTGTATTGTCTCATGATGTGGAACCTTTGTAAAAGAGCTGTTAGCTCAAAGGTAAATTCTGAAGTGTTAAATAAATTAAATAAATAAATAAATAAAAGCCCTGCACAATCTTTGTTGCTCTTCTCTGAATAGTCTCCACCTTGTTTATGTCCTCGTGCAGGTGTGGCCTCCAGAACTGCATGCAGTACTCCAGGTGAGGCCTTACCAATATTTTATACAATGACATCACCACCTTCCACCTCCTGCTAGTGATACCCCTGCCTATGCACCCCAGCATGCCACTGACCCCTGATCCTGCAGCCCATACAGCTTCATGAATGCCACCAGCTGCTCCTTCATAATGTACTCCATTAGTTTGGACACAATGGCTATGAGGCTGACTGGCCTAAAGTTCCCTGGATCATCTCTAGGTCCTCCCTTATAGATGGGCACTACTTGTGCTGTCTTCCAGTCTGGTGGCACACACCCCATATGCAGGGAGGTGTTAAATACATCCACCAGGTGTGCCAACAGTACATCTGCCAATTCCTTTAGCTTCCATGGATGTATCCCATCCAGCCCAGGTGCCTGATCAGCTCTTAATGACTTTAGGCCAACCAGCAACTCCTGCACAGTGATTTACAGTCTGTTAATGTTACCCTCTTCTCTTCTCTCTTACCCCTTCCCCATCCCTTAGGGATGGGCCCCCTCTTTCCTTTTAAAAACCAAGCAGAAGTATTCATTAAGTACTTCTGTATGTTCTGCCCCTTTTCCCACCCCCTTCCCTTCTTTCTTGATTTTTACTTTCTGTTCCCCGAGTCTCCTTTTTTCTCTAATATATCTAAAAAAAGTCCTTCTCCTCATTTCTAATCCCCTACATTCATTTCTTCTCTTTTGAGACACTGGTTCCCATCACTACTCTAGCCACACCCCTTGATCTCATTGTATGCTCCTCCCTGTCCTCTTCCTTGCCCGTTCTCTTAAATCTCCTGAAGGCCTCTCTCTTCTCCTTTACATGCACGTGAACCTTCCTCGTCCACCACCTGGGCTTCCTGGACCTCTTATACTTTCCAGTACTCCTTGTGCATGGGTTTTTAGCCTCAATCACCCCTTCTTTAGACATAAGTTCAGGGAGGAGTCTGCAGGATTTTTAACTAGGTTCCTGCACTACTTGTTAGAGAAGACACAATCAGGATTACAGGGTCAGCCCGGATGAGTTTATAATGACTGCGCCCCCCCCCGCAGTGCAGCAGCCAAGGAGGGTTCTCATCTGGCTACAGACTTGAGACAATATTTTACCTTTACCCAGATTAAAAAAAAGGAAGCCCTAGGATCTCATGGCAAGTGTTCAGTTGTGAATTTAGTGAGTGGGAAGGGACCTTCCATCTCCTCATCATGGATTGCACTTAAGGGTGGGAACAGTGATCTTTGTGAACCCAGACCCCAAGTTCATGACAGGTCTGGTGGCATAGTGGTGGGATCTGAGATACATTGGTGGCACAGGCAAAATAGTTGGATTCGAGGCCAGTGTGTCAAACTGATAAACTGTAAGCAATCCACACACAAATGGGGAAGAGATTTGGAAGAAAACAATTTGGTTACAGTAAAAATTTCCCAATCTGTTGTTTGTTTTTTTCATTGTAAGCAACTGGAGGATGCATTGACGTGGGGGAAGAGAAAGATAATGGCCACGTTGGGCTGCGGTCTGCAAGCTCTCTAACTAAAGAGTAACAGTTCCATTCAGGTTGTCCTCCCATGCTATTATTTTAACTCCAATAAGTCAAAAAGGAGAGCTAAATTCAGTGTGCTTGTATCCTGTGATGGTTTTCTATAACCCAAGAATCTCAAATTGTTTAAGAGCTGTTTTTAGTTAGGTATTAGATGAAGGGCTTATAGAATAAGCAGGGCTGGGACAGTGAAGCAGATTAGGAGCCAGTTTCTTTGTTTTACAGTGAGGACCTTGGCTTGATTTTGGAGTTGCCTTTCTGCCATCTGCAGAAGGGCCATCTTCTTCAAGCTGAATCCTAATTTCTAGATGGACTGTTTCCCAGGTGGTTTCCCCTGCAGCAAGACATCGAAACTGAGTGTTCCAGTTTGATTCTAAAGGTGCCTTTCTTCCATCAATGAAGAGACCGACTTTTTTTCGCTGGACTTATCTTTCTGGATGGACTGCTTCCTGGGCAGATGCTAGAAACAGTGGTACCTGTGTTCAGTTTCCTGGGACACCAGAGGAAGAACTTCCATGAAGAAGGCATTGCCCGACTAGCTGTGGTCTTTTTGCAGTTCACCAGTCAAATTTTCTGTTGAGACATCATTTGGTTGTTCTCTGCTTTGTGGGGACATGAACTGCCATCTTTGTGGAGGTTGCTGGCTGAACATTGAAAGGGGCAATCCCGCCACATGAAGGAGAAGGGTTGTTTGTGACAACCTTGCCAGTGAGAGAGGCACTGATCTTGCATTGAAATGTGGGTGAGCTGGCTCTCATCCAGATACTGGTTACCCCTTTTTCTTCTGTTGGGCAAGCCCCTTACCTTCGGAACGAGTGAGAGAGGCTCTGAGTGGGATTAGGGTGACTCCCCCAGATTGTGCTCCCTTCAGCTGAATCAGTGTTCCAGCACTAACTGCCCAGCTGTGACCGGAGTAGGTGAGAGAGCCCCTGATCACTCAGTTCTGGAACTTAACTGTTTTTACAGTTATGGGCTGAGCCTACAGCCATTTCGTGGCCATAGCCTTAAAATGTCAGATTGTAGCACCTTCCATTGGACTTCTGGAAGTATTTATTTATTTATTTTATTTTATTTTAGTCTTTGGTAACTGGATAAGGCCCACTAGGCACAATGCCTGTTTTCAGGGATGACCTGGGTGCACTGAGTGGTTAAGTGACTTTTTCAGAGTCACACAGGATGCAAGTGGAGGTTGTGAGAATCAAAACTCAGGTATGGTCTGCTGGATGTACCAAGCTTGTTAACACCTTGTTCCTCTAACCTCTAAGCTATACTGCCAATGGCATCCTTCTGAAAGTCAACTGGAGCTTGTAACACTCCATCACAATTGGCTGATAAGGAGTAACAGCCACACTATTTAGTCTGTTACTTCCGTATTCCAGGTCAACAACTGCACATGTGCACCTCGCACACATGCGCCATCTTGTAAATGGCAGAATACCGTGCCCCACAACTACATATGTGCAATTGCCATGCATGCACAGTTGCGTCGCCATAGCCATCTTGTAAATGGCATGTCTCCCATACCCTCCCACTGCTCCTGACCTCCCCGGTCCCTCAGTTCCCTCCCAACACCCGCATCAAATAAAACCTTCCCATTCCCTCCAACTGCTGCTGACTTCCCCGCTCCCTCCATTCCCCATTCATGTACCGGCATCAAGGTGCCCAATCCCTGTGTCGGCATCATGTACCCCCCAACTCGTGGCACACTGGGAGCCCATCCCAGTGTGCCCAAATTTATGCCTTTTTTTTCCCCACTGACATTGGAGAGCCCAATCCCTGTGTCGGCATCATGTACCACCCACCTCATGTAGCATGCTGGGAACCCAACCCAGTGTGCCGCATTTATGTTTTTTTTTCCCCTGTAAATAAAGAAAACTGTCCCCGACATCTTTTTTTATCTGTAAAAAAGAGAACAGTCCCTCACTGTCACCCCAGTCCCCCCTCCCCACCCATAATGGATCACCCACCTCCTCACTCCATACATTCCTCCAGAAGTCAGCCCTATCATCTTCTCAGGACCAGGAAACATCTGCACTCTTCAAAGCCTAACCACAAACTGAAGAATCAAAAGGTAAGTGCCGCATAATGGCAGTCAAAGGGGTTTTCAACTTATGTTGATATATCAGCCATTTTTAGGAATGTTGCCCACAAAATTTCAACATGAGGTTCTTAGGACCCCTCTTCATGAACACTGTCACTGTCATTTCATTACTCGGTCCTGAAAGATGATTTCATAGTTGCTGCATGGAATCACCTTTCGGGACAGATTAACAAAACCACATTGCCACTGTTCATGAGGTGGGGTCCCAAAAAACTCATGCTGTAAATTTGGTTTAAAAAATACAAAAAAAATGACCTGTGTTACAAGTCTGCATTGCGCATTTTCTACACACGCTCCTAACTTCACCAATTTTTTTATATTCTCACTCCAGATTTTCAACATTGCCATTTTTGCACACCTCCTAATTAACAGTGCAGCTGTCATTCATCACATTCTGCCTGAAATGTATTTTCCAACATAGATACATAGACAGTGTCGGCAGATAAGGGCCTACGGGCCCACCCAGTCTGCCCATTTGAGCTTGTAAGTTCAGTTTGTTTTCCTAGAAGTCTGTTTCCCCTTACCCCGACCTCTAGAATTCCTTTATGTTTATCCCATGCATTCTTAAATCCCGTGATTGTTTCAGCCCTCACCACTTCCTCTGGCAGGGTGTTCCACTTATCCACCACCCATTCTGTGAAGACACTTTTTCTCATGTTTCCTCTGAATCATCCTCCCTCCAACTTCATCCCATGCCCTCTAGTCCTGGAACATCTTTTTCACTTAAAAATAGTGTTTTTCTGCACCCTGTACCTCCCTGTAAGATACTTGTATGTCTCTATCATATCCCCTCTCTCCCTCCTCTCTCCTCCAGGGAGTACATGTTCAGTTCCTTCAACCTGTCTTCATAGGACTTGTTATGCAATCTATGCACCATCTTTGTTGCCCTCCTCTGAACCTTCTCTACCCTGTCTATGTCCTTATATAGGTATGGTCTCCAGAACTGTACACTGTACTCCAGGTGGGGCCTCACTAGTGTCTTGTATAGCGGAATTATGACCTCCTTTTCCTGCTGGTGATGCCTCTGCCTATACATCCCAGCATCCTATTTATTTTACCTGATGCCTTGTCACACTGTTTCCTCATTTTGAGGTCATCAGAGATGACAACCCCAAGATCCTTTCCTGCTTGGTGCATGCTATATCCTCACCCCAACTGATGCATTGTGCCAGGGTTTTGTGCCCCATATGCATTATCTTGCACTTCTTTGCATTGAATTTCAACTGCCAAACCCTGACCATTCTTCAAGTTTCTGCAGATCCCTTCATTCTATCTACATCCTCTGGTGTGTCTACTCTGTTACAGAGCTTTGTGTCATCAGTGAACAGTGAAATTCTGCCTTCTAGATCCTACGCAATGTCACTGATGAAGATGTTGAATAGGACCGGTCCCAGCACTGATCCCTGTGGTACCCCACTGGTCACTCTTCCTCTGTGGAGTGACAGCCATTTACCACCACTCTCTGTGTCTTGCCACCCAGCCAGTTACCTACCCACCACACTACTGTCCTGCCCACACCCATATTCCCAGTTTGTGTAATAGTCTTCTATGTGGCACAGTGTCAAGGCCTTGCTGAAGTCCAGATAGACCATGTCCACTGCCCTCCCTGATCCACCTCCCTAGTCACCCAGTCAAAAAATTCAATGAAGTTGGTCTGACATGACCCCCCCCCGGTGAAACCATGCTGCCTTGGGTCCTGTAGTCCATTGACAACCACATGTTCCACCAATCTCTCCTTCAGTAGTGCTTCCATGATCTTTCCCACTACCGAGGTGAGGCTGATTGGTCTGTAGTTCCCTGCTTCCTCTTTGTTCCCACTTTTGTATAAAGTAGCAGTAGCACAGAATAGAGTGGTAGCGCTGTGAAATCACCTTTTTGGGACAAGTGAATGAGATGACAGTGGCACTTTTCATGAGGTGGGGTCCCAAAAAGCCATGCTGAAAATTTGGAGAAACAACTCTGAAAAATTGCCAAGTTACACCTGGTCATTCAAAATGTTCTACACATGCATGTAATTCTTTGATCATCTGGTAAATTGCCACAGCCATATTGGATCTGGCTAGAGTTTGTTTCTTTTGTGGCAATTATTTTCACTCATTCCATTGCACTGGACATGCCCCGTAGGGCTCTGTTTTGTTGACTTGTGGCCTGCTAGATTGCAATCTGGTAGTAGGAAATTAAGTTTCTGGTGTCCTTTTTCTGCTTTGTGTGGGGTGACTGGGGTGGTATCATGGGGGGAGATTTTTAGCTGCCCAGTGATATGCACATTGTGAGATGTGGCTTGTGGCAAGTAATTAGGTTTCTAAGTGTATTAGTTGTGTGTATTTGGGTGTGAGTGACAGTGATTTTAGTAGGCACAAGTAATGTGCCTGTGAGCTTTGCAGTTAATAGACTAGCTGACTGGGATGTGCAACAGTCAGGGGTGGGCTCAGATTACCTATGAGGTATCTCAGCTGCTTGATCTGTGGGCTTTCATCGACTTCCCTGTATCAGCTATGACAGTGTGTTGCTGTTAGGAGGTCAGAATTAGGAGGCACCATATTGGTCATCTGTGGTGGGGTGCTGTAGCTGTACCATAGGGAAGAAGAAGAGAAGTGGTTAGGAGCAGGAAGTGCCCTGGGGTAAGATGGGACTTGGAGAGAGAGGCCAGACATGTTTGGTCCCTATCCCCATGGGTCCCACCAGATTAAGTAGGCAGGTAGCCAGTGGGGCTACAATGCTTGCCAGTCCCCTTAGGATGGTGCTTTGCAATGCCAAATCGATCAGAAATGAAACCACAATTATAGGCGACTTGATTTCGATGGTCAATCTGGTATGCATCACAGAAACCTGGGTGGGCAATGATGCTGCCCCAGTTTTGGAGGCTGCTGTCCCTCCTGGGTACTCTGTAGTGCACTGCCCTAGGGTGGAGTGCAGGGGCGGGGGAGTGAACTTCTGCTTTAGATTGGACCTAGGCTTCACTGTGCACCCAATGAGAATGAATGGATCCTTTGAATGTGTGGCCATGCATGGGGTTCTGGGTGTAGGCTGCAGGATTCTCCTGATTTATCATCCCCCTGGAGTGGTGGGAGAATTCCTACAGGAAGTAGTGAACTTCATTGATGAAATATTAGAGGCCCCCAGATGAATAGTATTGTGGGACTTCGTGTTTGGGCCAATGACGAAACCTCCAGACTTGGGTCCAACCTTCTCCAGATACTATCTTTGGGCCTGTCACAAGCGGTTACTTCCATGACCCATCAGGACGGCCACATGCTGTACCTGGTGTTCATACTGAGGCTTGAGATTCGCAGCCTCAAGACTGATTGAGTCAGTTGGTCTGATTTTTTCATGTTGGAGTTCTTATTCGAGGCCCCCCCTCAACAGCTCTCACCCTGCAGAGATGGCCAGCTACCACCCTTTGAGGGGATTGTCCCCAGAGGGATTTCTGGCAGTGGCTGATCTATACAGCGTAGGTATTTCTATTTATTTATTGAAGTGTCTCACCAGGAAAGGCACACTGTGCAACAACTTACTCATCTCATGATGCATCCTGTGGGAAAGGAAAGTGGGAGAGAGTATAATACAAATAAAATACAAAAACAGGGTGGATACCATGCAACATGATCAATTTACAACATAATGACTGGTCATACATAAAAATGTGGAGCAACGGAATATGGTGTAACATCAAGAAACACTCCTACATCATGGCAGGAGATAACTTACAGAGATGGTAGATAACAGGTGACTTATTGGAATTCTGATAATTACCCTAAGTATTGCATGTGTGAAGGGAGCAAGTAATGCAGTAGCTTCCTATAACAAGGCAATGTCTGACATGCTCGATGCCCTTGCACTAGTCCGTGTATGACCCAATCTTCTCACTTGAGGTCCCGTTGATTCGATGTGGAGCTCAAGGCGATGAAGATTGTGGGTCTGAGGTTAGAGCGCTGCCGGCAGAGGACTGGGCTAGTGAAGGATAAACTGGCCTGCATGCTCACTATGGTGAGTATTAGAGGGCAATCAGCTGTACGAAGGCAGAGATCCTGTCCAGGGAGATTGCTACAGGGAGGAACTGACCTGCTGTGCTATTTCGGACTGTAGATAGGCTGTTATACCCAGTCTGTCTACAGCTGAGAAAAGCCTTTTCAGAAGCTCTATGTGAAGAGTTTGCTCGGTTCTTCTCTGATATGGTGTCTTCCATCCAGCAGCGAATTCCACCAGTGAGACAGATTATGGCCTTCAGTGACCATCATGGATACCACAGATGCACTCTGCCTTTTTGGGGTGAGTTTAAAATGGTGCAGGTAGCCAAGGTCACTGAGGTGGCTTCCAGCCTGAAGCACACATACTGTGAACTGGACACAGAGCCAATGAGTTTCTTGATGGGATGTGTCACCTCCATCGGTCTGGTGTTCACCTTGATCATCTTGTGTGCTTTGTCAGAGGAGGTTTTCCCAGATTCCTTGAAAGAAGCACTGGTGAGACCCCTTCTGAAAAAACATTGTTAGACCCTGATGTCTTGGCGAATTAACAACCCATCTCCAACCTTCCTTTTCTAGGTACAGTTGCAGAGACGATTGTGGTGCAACAGCTTGGAGAGCACCTTGAGACTTTCAACAACTATGAGGCACTCCAGTTAGGATTTCATGTGATGCACAGCACTGAAATGGTGTTAGTTTGGGTGCATAATGACCTCCTCAGGGTGAGGGATAGAGGAGAGGGGTCAATTTCCATTCTCCTCGATCTCTCCTCAGCATCTGACACAGTAAAACAAGCTGTGTTACTCAACCATGTTAGAGAGTACTGTGGACTTGCTGGCACTGTCAGCTGCTGGTTTGATTCCTGTCTCATGAACAGGAGGCAACAGGTTGTGATCGGAGAATTTTTCCTCCTCCTTCTCAAGCCTCCTGTCCTGCGGAGTACCTCAGGGCTCTGTCTTGTCACCAGCGTTGTTTGCTGTGTATGTGCTGCCCCTGGGTGAGCTCATTAGCAAATACAATGCGGGTTTTCACTACTATGTAGATGATACCCAGTTGTATCTTTCCTTTGTCCCTGGGACATCTGATACTGCGGAGGTGTTAAATAGCTGTCTCACTGAGATCAATGACTGGATGCCCTCCAGCTAGTTTATACTAGTTAAAGGATGGAAGAAGGCATAACTGCCCATTTTAACCATCCACCCACATCAGCAGGTCCAAATGCACCCACCATTCAACAGATATACATCTAAATTCTTTTTAAACAGCTATGACTGACCCCCGATAAGATGGAGGTACTGGTGGTGGAGTTGAACCAAAGATGTGACAGGATTGACTCTGGAGCAGCAACAGGTTTATTCCTGGGGCCTTCGCCACTGAAGGCTTCCTCTAGGATGTGCAATCTGGGCATCTTCCTCAATGATGGACTGGCATTTGGGCCCCAGGTATAGTCTGTTGTCCAAAGCAACTTCTATCATCTGAAGAATATCGCTAGGATCAAACCCCTAGATCCGCCTGAGGACCTTCCCACCTTGGTGCACACCTTTGTGATGTCCAGGCTGGATTACTGTAATGCGCTCCAGTTCAGGGTCTCTGGAGGTACCATCCACCAGTTGCAGCTGGTGCGGAATGCTGCTGCCAGACTGCTGATGAGACTTTCAAAGTTCAGTCATGTCACCCTGGTGTTTTGTGAACTGCATCAGTTGCCATTCAAGTGGAGGGTTCTCTTTAAGGTGGGCTTGCTCACCTTTAAGGCCCTACATGTTTTGGCCCTGGCTACCTGTTTGACCTTCTAACACCTACCGCTCCTGTCTGCTCCCTCCGTTCCTCCTCTAGGGGCTTCCTCTGCGATTCCCAGGATGAGGTTAAAAACTGCCAGCGACAGGGCTTTCAGTGTCACTGGCCCCATCCTGTGGAATTCGCTTCTACCAGCTGCTAGGGAGGCCCCTTCAGTTGAGGTCTATAAGGCCCACCTTAACACCCATTTGTTTGATTTGGCATTCCCAGACATAGTTCTGTAGTTATATTACTATCTGTTTAATAGGTAATGCCTACTCTTCATTGTTAACCTGCTGTTTTTTGTTCTATTTATTTTGTCTCTTAATTATATTTAAGAATGTTTGTATTTATGCACTGCCTTGCTTCTAATGAATATACTTGCATGGTGCCAAGAGCCTCTGGGATTGGGTGCTTAAGAAATACAATTTGCCTTGCCTTGCCTAGTGTAGTAGTAGTTAGGGAAAATGCTGGTTTCTAACTACAGTGCATGCACTGCAGACTGCCTAACGCAGTTGTGTCAGGAAAGAGGGGTCCAATATGAGGGACAGACCAAAAGGAACCTTGTGGAGGCTCTTGTGACAGCTGATGTGCAAGCAGTTGCCTGGAACCTCGAGTCATGGCCAGTGACTAAAAAGACCAGGTCCATGGGTTAAGGGACACAGAGGCATCTTTTACCCTGGTAAAAGGGGATTTGGTTGGGCCTGACCAGCTTATACCAAATAATTTTGTAACTGTGAGGGGATTCACTGGGGAGGAGAAAACTCTGCCACTCACTAGTGTTTTCCTGAATGAGGTGAGACAGGGGAGGCAGTCCAAAAAGTGGCAGTACAAAGACAACCTCGTCCTGGATGTGATTATAGGGAATAATCTCCAATAGGGGGTGGTGTGTGTGGTTACCTGCAATATGATGGAAAAGGCCACTTGTGGTTCCCTACATCTCAAGGAAGCCCTTGTGGAAAAGAATGGGAGTCTGGTTTCCCAGCCTGGGTCTCTTGAAATAGAGAGCAGTGAAAGGGAGATAGGACTACCCCAAGTAGCCATTCACCAGACAGCTACAGAAGGTTATTCTGAGGAAGGAGGGGTAACAAATGGTCAGAAGGTTAGAGATAGCAGGGACTCTGAATGCCATGACACTAGAACTATGGATCCCAGTTTAAGAACTAAAGGAGACATGTCCCACGCTTTGGAAAAATGGGAAGAGTTTGAGGAAGCTCGGAGAAGTGACTCTAGTCTGGAGCAGCTAAAGGCTTATGCTGAACCTGAAGGAACACAGGGAGGTGACATAAGTCATACGGTATTTTTGGACAATGGATTGTTGTATACACAGGACGTGAGGACAGAGGGAGGAGTGATGGGCAGGCAGCTTGTTGTTCCTCAGGGGCATCGTGAGTGATTATTTAAAATCACTGATATCCCCACATCCGGATATCTGGGCATCGTGCGCACCATGCAATGATTGACCCAGAATTTCTATTGGCACAACTTCACCCAGCAGATGAAGGAATATTGCAGCTCTTGTCACTGGCGCCACAAATTGGGAAGGGTGGTACTAAACCAAAAGCTGCCCTAATTCCCTTGCCCAATTTGAAGGAGCCATTCCCAAGGGTAGGGATGATACTGTGAGATCCCTAAGTACTCCAAGCTGCTCTGGGATAAGGTTTATCCTGACAGTGGTTAATTATGCCACCCAATACCCAGAGGCAGTCACCCTCTCCTCAATTAAGGCAACCAAAGTGGCAGACACACTGCTAGGGATTTTCTCCCATGTCAGGTTTTCACAGGAGGTTATCTCTGATGAAGGGGGTAACTTCATGGTGGACCTGATGAAGTGCTTGTGGAAGTGTCATGTGGTGCGGGGATGCATGCCACCTTATCACTCATAAACCAATGGGCTCATGGAAAAGTTAAATGGTACCCTAAAATTGATCCTCCAAGAGCTTGCTGAACAGCATGGGAGGGACTGGAAGACATACTTTCCCCAGTTGTTGGTTGCATATAGGTAGGTGCCCCAAGAGCCAACAGAGTTCTTCCCCTTTGAACCCTTATACAGACATAGGGTGTGTGGACCCCTAGACTTGATCCAGGACGATTGGGAAGGCACACACACAAAACCTGGTGAACTCCTATAATGGAGCATGTCCTTAAGTTTAGGGAGAAGCTGAAGGAGTTTATGGTGATGGCCCAAAGCAACCTGTGAGCTGCCCAGCAGAAACAAAAAGTCTGGTACAATTGCAAAACCAGAGCTCACACATACAGTGCAGATCAGAAAGTAATGGTCCTAATTCCAGTCTGGAAGCACAAGCTGAAAGCTGAGTGGGTGGGATCACACAAGGTAGTATGGAAGGTGAACGACAAAAACTATATTGCAGAACTGCCTGACAGGAGACATACCCAAAGATGTACCATATCAATATGATGAAGCCATATGCAAATAGGACCAACATGGTTTTTGTTGTGTGTAGCTCTAGGGAGGGGACTAACAAGGAATACCCCCTCTTGAACTTCTAGAGGAAAGCAAGCAGGAGTAATCTGTGGAGACAATCAAGATGCCATCTTAGTTGACACTGGAGTGGACTAAGATAGTGAGGAGGGGGTTTAGAGGACTATGCCCTTTTGTTTACAGCCAGGCCAGGATAGACCCCCTTAGCAATCCATGAGGTAGATACAGGGATGCCCATCCAACAGACAGCCTACTGAGATTCTGAGCCATCCCAAAGGAAATTAAAAGGGAGGTGGAGGAAATGCTGGATTTAGGGGTAATCCAGAAAACCCACTGTCCCTGGGCCTCATCCATAGTCCTCATCCCCAAGCTGGATGGCTCAACTTGCTTCTGTATGGATTATCATGGACTGAATGCAGTCACAAAGTCTGACACCCACCCAATGCCATGGATGGATGAGTTACTGGACAAGTTGGGAGGGGGTGACATACCTTACCACCACTGATTTGACAAAATGGTGCTGGCAGATGGAGCTAATTACCAGAGCTAGGGAGCAGTTGGCCTTCATCACTCCAATAGGAATATTCAAATTCCAGGTAATGCCTTTCTGAATGAAGAATACCCCTGCCATCTTTCAAAGGCTGGTCAACCAGGTATTGCAGGGTACTGAAGAGTACCCAGCAGCTTATCTGGATAATATTGTTGTCTTCAGTGCCAGCTAGAAAGAACACCTGTCCCATCTGAAGGAAGTGATGGGCAGAATACAGAGGGCAGGGCTCACTGTAAAGGCCAAAAAATACCAGGTGGCTATGGCAGAGGTGGCATACCTAGGCCATGTAGTGGAGTGGGGGAAGCTTCATTCTAATCAAGCAAAGATTGAGGCAATAGAGGCATGACCCATACCTCAAACCCAGAGGCAAGTTAGGAACTTCCTACAGACCACAGGATTCTATTGAATATTTGTGCCAAATTACAGTACCCTGGCAGCTCCTCTCTCTGGCTTGCAAAAGAAAAGAAAGCCCCAAAAAGCTAAACTGGGAGCCAGTCTATGAACAAGCCTTCACAAAGTTTAAAGCAGCACTGTGCAGTGCCCCTGTGTTGGCCAGTCCAGATGATACCTGACAATATGTAGTATAGATGAATGCCTCAGATGTGGGGACTGGAGCAGTCATCAGTCAGAAATCTAATCAAGGAAAAAAACACTTGATTGTGTACCTTAGTAAGAAGTTACTTCTCCGGGAGCAGGCATACTCTACAATTGAAAAGGAATGCCTTGGGCTGGTGTGATACCTGAAGAAATTAGAGCCATAACTCTATGCAATGTGCTTCCAGCTACAGACCAATCACAACCCTCTGTTGTGATTGAATCAGATGGAAAAAAACAAACAGACGGCTCCTCCGATGAAGTATCACCTTACTAGCCTATGACATGACAATTACGCACAGGGTAGGGTCTGTCAATGAGAAAGCAGGTAGCCTATCTCACCAGTTAAACCAGAAACATAATTGTGTAAATCCTACCATACAATAGGGGTGTGTGCTCATAAATTCAGACTAAGGAAGGAGGCATGTGATAATTTGGCCACTTCAGTCAGAATTCTGTCATTTGTTTTGTGATTTTGGTTATATTGAAATTCCCCAAAAAGACCTGGAGATAAAAGGACAAAAGGATGACCATGTTTTTCTTTTAAAAAAAGGTTACACTGTGAAGAATGTGTATTCTTGGAGTCTGGGAAAGACTACTTAACAAGGATATACCAGAAACCATCACCGGTCATGAAACTTTTCACTTCAAAGCAGAATGCTTGCGAACAGGAATTGGGAAATAGCCATTCTGGAAGAATATTGTGAATTCTTTTACAAATGTCATACCTGTCAGGTAAGTAAGACATCAAAGAAAGCCAGGAAGTTGTGCTGTGGGATGGATACAATAATCAGTAATACTGATTCCCTAACATTTTGGAAAGTAGCATGAGAGACCCCTGCTGGCCAAAATGAAAAGACTATTAGCTGACCTAAAGTAGTTTTATTGACTGCTGGACGAAGCTGTAAAAAGTCTGCTCACAACAGAAGCATGACACATTTACTAACATTTTTGCAAAGGACATTTTCCTGACTAGAGAGCCAGATGGCACACACACACACACACACACACACACACACACACACACACACACACATGCACGCTGAGGACCAGTGACTAAAAGAAAGACTGGAAGTTGGAGACCTTTGCAGACTTCATTTATGTTTTTCTACAGAAAAAGTAGAAACTAAATAGTTCAATTTTATGTAGGGTTTTGTATGGTATATTTAAAACTTTTGTTTAATATCCTGTAACCAAATTTCTGAATCATTTGTTTGTATGATAATTATTCCATTACTAGTAAAAGTATTTGCTTTTTAAGAAAACTACCTGGAAGTAATTGTATTGTGTGTGACAGTGGGAAAGTTTACTAATTTGTGGCCAGACTGTTATTGCTAGAGACGTCACCATAGCTATCAACCAGACAAGGATCATAGAAGGAAATCTGGGGACTATGTAGGGAGATACATAAATCTCAGGGAGGAGTCTGTAGGATTTTGAACTAGGTTCCTGCACCACCTGTAGGAGAAGGCACAATCAGGGTTACAAAGACAGTCTCGAAGAGCCCGTAATGCTTGGGTCCTCTTCCAGTGCAGCAACCAAGGAGGGTTCTAATCTGGCTACAGACCTGAGATGGTATTTTACCCAGATTAAAGAGGAAGCCTGGATCTTCATGGTGAGTGTTCAATTGTGAACTCAGCAAGCACTCTAGAAGGACTCTGGGCAGGTCTTCCTACTCACCGTCATGGACTGCATCTAGGGGTGGACACTGTGAGCTCTTTGGACCTAGCCCCCAGGAGTGCATTTGTGACAGCTTACACCAAAGATCTGGCACAAGCATCATAAAAAGGGTTGCCCAAATGGTGCATGTCAGACCAAGGGAAAGCTGTTCCAACTTGTGGCCTTTAGTGCTCAGGATTGAAAATTCCGACTACTAGCCAGAAGACTGCCACAAGCTACAAGTGCCACTTGCTCAGCCCACCAGGAGTTTCCAGCATTCTCTGGGCTTTGAAATTCAACTTTATGTGACTCCACTGTCATGCCCACCAGCTACCAATATAATCTCATACCAAATACAACACTGACAGGATTCTTTCTAAAATACTCACTGATTTTACTCCTTTCATTTCAAGCTTTCTGACATTATAACCTGCTTGTAATTCCATTCTCCCTCTCCTTCCAACTCTACATTTTTTTCCTTTTCTTCACAACTTCCCCTAAACAATAGCTGAAAAATATCCCATATAAACATACTCTCTACCCATCTACTTACTGGTTGGAATGACTTCAAGGTGATCCTTCTGCGTTGCAATCTCTTCCACCTTCACATCAACAAAAGGGAGTTCATCATTCCTCTCTTCTGCCTTAACATCAATAAAAGGGAGCTCCCCATCCCCCTCTTTCACCTTCACAATAAAAGGGAGTTTGTCATCCCTCTCTTCCTCCTTCACAACAACAAAAGGGAGTTCCTCATCCCCCTCTTCCACCTTTACATCAATAAATGGGAGTTCCTCATCCCTCTCAGTCATCAATAGGAATTGCTCATTTGGGATGTTGTAGCCTGTATATAAAAAATTACAACACAGTACAAATGTTATTTATAATCAGAGCTACATAAAGGTAAAAAAAAACTTTCCAAGAATATATGCTTTGTGCCAGTTGTTTATTACAGCTGAAAACTGATTGATGACAGTCCATAACCACAACCCTTTTCATCACAAACTGATGGATAAAAAACAGCCACCTTTGAAGCCAAATTACTGATTTCTGTACTTGCATATCCCTGCACCCCTGTTCTCACTGTACTAATATATTCCTGTATCCCTTGTTCTCTCAATATTTGCATATTACTGCACCCCTGTTCTTTTCATACTTACATATTCCTGCACCACTTGTTCTCTCTATATTTACATATTTCTGCACCCCGTTTTCTCCATACTTGCATATTCCTGCACCCCCTGTTCTCCCAATATGTGCATATTCCTACACCCCCTGTTCTCTCCATACTTACATATTCCCACACACCCTGGTCACACCATACTTACATATTCTGATGCCTACTGTTCTCTTCATACTTACTTATTACTGCAGTCCCATTGTCTCCTTACTTAATTATTCCCACATCCTGTTCTCCCCATACTTACATATTCCTGCATTCCATGCTCTCTCCATACTTACACATCACCGCACCACATGTTCTGTCTCCATACATGCACATTCCTGCACT
The DNA here is from genome assembly GCA_016271365.2 of Neoceratodus forsteri. NCBI lineage: Eukaryota > Metazoa > Chordata > Ceratodontiformes > Ceratodontidae > Neoceratodus > Neoceratodus forsteri. Next base: position 470,977,933 of record CM057457.1, on the reverse strand, counting down.
CCTGTCCACTTCATACATACATATTCCTACACCCCGTTCCCCCATACATTCGAATTACTAACCCCTGATCTTCCAGGAATACATCTTCAGCATTTTATTCATTTATTTATTATAGTCTCGGAATCTGAAATACCTCTGGGTCAGAAACTTATTTACAAAGGTTCTACGTCCAAAATAAATCATAACAATTACCTAAATACAACAATGTAACAAAAACATGACATGGATAGAACATAAAACAAAAGACAATCAGAAAAGTCATTATATCTGATAAAGTTGTTAAATAAGAACCACAAATATATACCGGGGCAATAGCTAAGATAAAATACAATAATATATCAGTATGTGATAATACGCAGTGATGAATAACTTTGTCAAAGTCAATAGGTTAACATGGGTCAGCCAAGACAAATAAAAAAGAGCAGTGAAAAAGGGGAAAGAGGGATGAGGGGAAATGGGTGAAAATCAGTTTTCAGGAGCTACAGAGTGAAGTGGAGATGAAACACATCAAGAGAGAGGTACCTATGGGGGGTGTGGGGGGAGGGGTGGGGGAGTGGTAGCTGTTTAGCCAAGAAATGAGGGTATACACAAGGGTGAAGTAACTTAAGCTGGGCAGTCACAGTGGTTGAAAGAAAGAAAGAAGGTACTGTCTGAGGTTGCATTTAAACTGCCCTAACTTGGAGGCAGTCTGTACATCAAGAAGGAGAATAGATAGCTAGGTGGGAGCTCTGTAGAGAAAGACCCGCTGCACTTGATTAGTCCAACAAAATGGGCCGTGAAAGGTAGGTCTATTTGCACTTCTCATCCGTTATGGATTTGTTACTGGGGTAAGGGGGTGTTGCACTGCTGGAAGGGCTAGACCCAGACAGATCTTCTTACCTAATAGACAGGTCTGGTACCTGATCCTGCCACTATGATTGAGCCAGAAGGTTTGGGTATACACATTGCAGGTGTGGATGTAACTGTCAGCTCCAGAAACTAATTGCCTGGCCTTATTCAGAGCAATCTTAATATGTTTAAGTGAAGTGTCAGTAGCTGTTCCATAAATGACTAGCCAGTAGTCTGCAAGAGACAGGACAAAGTTGTTGACAGCAAGATGGAGTGCATCAGGGTAAGACTGTGACAGTGTCTATAGAGGAGCCCTATTCTAGCATTAACAGCTTTAGAAATTATGTTGATATGGTCATTAAAGGATAAGGTGCTGTCAAGTGTAATGCCTAGGCACCCGAAGTTGAGTACTTGCTCTAGAGGATCACAACAGTTGTTAAGGAAGGCGAGTTGAGCTGACTTATGCTTGTGAAATTTGAAAATAACATCACCTTGGTCTTTTTATAGTTCATGATTAACTTGTGTTCTGTAAGCCAGGACCCAACAGGGAAAAGCTGTACTGCACCTCTTTAGTAAGGAGGGAGGGGCCTGACTGGCTCATGAATATGATGGTGCCATCCACATAGAGGAGGTGTTGACTGGGGCAGGCTTGGGAGAGGGAACTGAGGAAGAGACTAAAAAGAAGGGGACCAAGAATGGAACTTTGTGGTACACTGGATAGCGCAAGATGGGAGGTGGAGAGGATACCCCTAATTTTCACTTGTGTTCAGCCAGCAACGTAGTTCTGAAACCAGGAGGTTACTGAATGTGAAAGAACAAGGACGGGGAGAGACTCAATATGTAGGGAATGGCTGGCCATGTTGAGTGCTTTAGCTATGTCAATGTAGATTGACCCAACTAGGTGGCCATGGTTAAGTTCTTGGTGAACAAATGTAGTATATTCAAGAAGTGCTGTAGTGGTGCTATGATTTATTGTAAACCTGTGTTGCTGTGGACACTGAGAGTTGTATTTGGACAGGTAATAGAGAGATAATCAGAAATGATATATTCAAGTGCTTTGGAGGGGGGTACAGAGATTGGACAGTAGTTGGAGAGCAAGGTCTTGTCTCCGCTCTTGTAGACAGGGTTAGCAATGGGTGCCTTCCATGAGAGAGGGACTTGACCTATGCAGAGTAACAGATTGAAAATCTTGGTGAGGAGTGGCAGTACAGCATCTAGGACAAGGCGGAGAAGTTTTAGATCGAGGGCATCACTGCTGCAGCGCAATCTGTTAAGGACCCGAAGGAAGTACTTTTTTCTCTCTTTGGATGAGATTGTCCTAAAGTACAAGGGGGGAGTTGGGAGAAACATAGAAACATAGAATTTGACAGCAGATAAGGACCGCTTGGCCCACCCAGTCTGCCCATTTCCCTTCCTGATGGATAAGCTGCAGATCCTAGTTAACCAGCAGCCTACTTCTTCCTACCCCCAACCCCTAGAATTGCCTTATGACTGTCCCATGCATGCTTGAATTCCACCACTGTTTTTGACTCCACAACCTCCTCTGGAAGGCCATTCCATACATCCACAGCCCTCTCTGTGAAAAATACTCCTTAAATTACCTCTGAGCCACCTCCTTCTATCTTCAAATTGTGCCCCTTGTTCTTGCACACCTCTTTTTGAAAGATGCTACCCTCTTGGACTTTGTTGATTCCCTTGAGGTACTTGAAAGTTTCTATCATGTCCCCCCTCTCCCTCCTTTCCTCGAGTCTATACATATTAAGCTCCTTAAGTCTCTCTTCATATGTCTTCCGGTGCAGACTCTGCACCATTTTAGTTGTCCTCCTCTGGACAGCTTCCATTCTGTCTATATCTTTGCAGAGATTGGGTCTCCAGAACTGCACGCAGTACTCCAGATGGGGTCTCACTAGCTGTCTGTACAGAGGGATAATAACTTCATGATTTCTACTGGTTATGCCTCTCCTTATGCATCCCAGTATCCCCCAGCCCTCCTTGCTGCCCTCTCACATTGCTTGCCCACCTTTAGGTCATCTGATATGACTACCCCCAGGTCCCTTTCCATTTCTGTTGTTGTTAGTATCTCACTCCCCATTGTGTACTCTTCCCCTGGGTTTTTGTTTCCCAGGTGCATTATGTTGCACTTCTTAGCATTGAATCTAAGCTGCCATATATTTGACCATTCCTCTAACCTTGCCAAATCCCTTCTCATCCTTTCCACCCCACCCTGTGCATCAACTCTGTTGCAAATCTTTGTGTCATCTGCAAAGAGATATACTTTTCCTTCCAGTCCCTCTGCAATGTCGCTTATAAAGACATTGAAGAGGACCTTTCTAATACTGAACCCTCGGTACCCCTACTAACCCCCCTTTTTTCAAGTGGACTCCATTTACTATTACTCTCTGTGTCCTATTCTCCAGCCAATTCTTTACCCAGTCTGTCATCTTGGGACCCACTCCCAGGCTGGCTAACTTGTATATTAATCTTTTGTGTGGGACTGTGTCAAATGCCTGCTAAAGTCTAGGTAGGCCATGTCCACAGCCCCTCCCTGATCAACTACTTTGGTCACCCAGTCAAAGAAATCTATCAGATTATTCTGGCATGACCTTCCCACTGTGAATCCATGCTGCCTTGGGTCCTGTGCCCCTCTGACCTCTAGATACTCCACAATTCATTCCTTCAGAAGTGATTCCATCATTTTCCCTACCACTGAGGTTAAACTAACAGGTCTGTAGTTTCCTGCTTCTGCCTTGCTCCCACTTTTGTGAAGGGGAATCACGTCTGCCCTCCTCCAGTCCTCGGGTACAACCCCATCCTCCCATGATTTGTTAAAGAAGGTAGTCAGTGGTGTCACTAGTTCTACCCTTAGTTCTTTTAGAATTCCGGGATGAATCCCATCAGGCCCCATTGCTTTGTCCACCTTCAGTTTTAAGAGTTCTTTCAGAACCCTTTCTTCTGTAAATGGGCGGGTATCAACTTCTGTATCCAGAGTGTTTCTACTGTTTGTTTTAGGTACCTCCCCCTTCCTTTGTAAATACTGAGCAAAATATTTATTTAGTATCTCTGCCTTTTCACAGTCACCCTCTGCCCACCCTCCTCCCTCCCCTTTGTTAAGCCTCACTATCCCTCCTTTGCTCCCTGTGTACCTATAAAGGTTTTATCCCCTTCTTAACCGAGTTGGCTATCTTTTCCTTGGTTTGGGCCTTTGCTGTTCTGACTGCCTTCCCAGCTTCCTTTTGCTTTAACTGATGCAATTCTCCGTCCTGTTCCTTCTGTGATTCCTTGTACTTCCTGAATGCTTTCTTTTTCTCTTGAACCTTTACTGCCACTTCCTTTGAGAACCATAGTGGTTTCTTACCTTGTTTCATTTTGTTTATTTGCTTTACACAAAGGCTTGTTACCTCTGTGATGGCAGTTTTATTATTCCCCATTGTTCCTCCACCCTCCTTCCTGCCCATTTGCTAGTGCATTCCTTAGGCACTCACCCATTTGACAAAGTCAGCCCTCCTAAAATCCAGTACCTTTTGTCTTGTATGGCTTGACTCTATTGCTGTGTTTATTGTGAACCATACTGTTCGATGGTTGCTAGTTCCCAGATGGCTACCCACTTCTACATCTGTGATCCTCTCTTCATCTCCATTTGAGAGAACCAGGTCTAAGATTGTTCTCTCTTGAGTGGGCTCCAATACTAGTTGTCTAAGGCATGCCCCCTGTAGGGCATCTAGAATAACCCCACTCTTTGAAGTGGCTGCTGCAACTGCACTCCAGTTAACATCTGGCATATTCAAATCACCCATCAGCAATATCTCCCCTTTTTCTGCCATTCTAAGTATACTTTCTATCATTTCCTTATCCATTTCCTCCTCCTGAGAAAGGGGTCTGTATACAACCCCTGTGCGGATTGTGGTGCCATTGCCAGTCTCCAAAATTTACCCACAGTGCTTCTTCTCCTCCCTGTTTACCCTTTTGTTCTGTTGCTTTGATTCCTTCCCTTATGTAAAGAGCTACTCCTCCTCCTCCTCCTCCTCCTCTTTTACCCTTCCTGTCCCTCCTGTAGATAATGTATCCTGGTATGTTTACATCCCAGTCATGGTTTTGTGTGTACCATGTTTCTGTGACTGCCATGATATCCAGATGTTCCTCTTCCATCAAGGCCACTAATTCAGGAAGCTTGTTACTCAGACTACAGGCATTGGTACTCATTGTTCTCCATTTTTTGATGGCTTTACCATCTGTTGCAGCATCCCCCACTGACCTTTCTAACTTGGTCTTTTTCTCATTTAGTACCCTGTATTGTAGGGAGAGGCTGGGATTTTCCTGCGGCTTATCAGTGCCTCCCCCCTTGACTAGTTTAAAAGCTTGCCAATGAAGCATTTAAACCGATTGCTCAAAAGACTTGTTCCCTTCCTGGACAGATGCAGACCATCCTGCCAGTATAGGCTGGTGTCCCTCCAGGTGGAACCCCAGTCCCTCAATGAAGCTAAACCCCTGTGCTCCACACCATTTTTTCAACCATTCATTAAACTGCATGTTGCAAAGTACCCTCGCCTCACTCATGCCATTGACAGGCAGCACCTCTGAGAAGGATACTGTGTGTGCTACTTGTCTTAGGCCCCTCCCCAATTCTACAAAGTCTTTCTGCACTGCTCTAATCTCATGATGAGCCAAGTCATTTGTCCCTAGGTGGACAATGACGTCCAGCTCAGACTCCCGTGCAGCTGTTGCGTGATCCTGAGGATGCGCTTCCTGTCCCTCCAAGCCATGGCACCAGGCAGGCACCTTACTTCAGTTTTCCCTGCTCCGCCTAGTTCTATCCCCCCAATAATGGAGTCCCCCACCAGGAGCTGCTTCCTTTCCTTGTAGTGTCCTCTGTCTTCTTCCTGTGGGTCTCCCTTGTGACAGCTGTCCTTAGCCTCCTTAGTCTCCTCTGTGGGTGCATCCATAGGGGAGCTATGCTCCCCCAGAATGGTGTATGGATTGTGGAGTGGAACAACTGACTGGATGTGCCTCTGTTCCACCATCCTCACCCTTCCTGAGCCCACTAAACTGTGCCCTCGCAAAACAATCAGCTAAAAGCTCTGACCCAGTGCTGCGATGAGTGCCTTCCTGTCAGCAAGATGCCCTACACAACAATTTGACAGAGAAAATACCCTGCTAATCAAACAAAGAAAAATCCAGACATCCAAGTCAGACACAGGTAACCCTCCCCAGCCCCAAAACAGCCTGGTGGTTTGTGCTCTGAAAGCGGTCAGCCCCAAAATAAGTCAGCTGTGCTTTACACTCTTCCTGCACTGCAAATCTTAAGAATTAAGCCAATTGATTGACTAGTGACACCTGTGATGTAAGCAGGCCTGTCAATGTAGGCTGCTATGTCCGATTCCAATACACAAAATCTTTCAGTGAAACCAGGGATAAAAACGTAACTACTCAGCCAGCAGGACACTTTTAAAATGTTGCAAAAATATCCTTCCAAATCCTAGGTCTCAACCCCAACAATCAAGCAAATCAGTTGTATCTCACTCCCTCTGGTCATAAAATTACTACACTTTTAATGGAATCCTGCAATTCTCTGCTTAATGCCAATAAGGAAAAAAAATGAAACTTTTTGTAGAAAGTGTAGCTCCCCTGTTTTACAATATTATGCCTTACCAAGTTTCCAGCTCCTAAATGAAGTTATAGTTTGTTCTTTGCAGTGTAGCAAGGTTCTCAGCTTCAGACAAATCAAAAGTCAGAGTGTCCATAACTCTAAGGGAGCTGTTAGGGGTCCTAGATGTAGAGGGAGCATTAGAGAAAAAGTCAGCAGGAAGAACTTGACTGCAGTCCGAGAAGGCATTATTAAAGATATTAGCAATTTGTTGTGGACCCTAGGTGGAAACCCTGTTGATGCTGATAAGCGATGGTAGAGTTTTGTTGGACTTGCCAGTCAGTTCATTGGTGTTCTTCCTAAAATGCCTACTGTTACCTCATGTGCCAGTAAACACAGTTTTGTAATAATCAGATTTAGCAAGATGAATTGCATAAATGCAGTTGTTCCTAGCCACCTTGTACCTCTCCCAGTCAGAGGGGTTCCCAGTGGTGTGGGCTTTATGCCAGCGATGATCTCAAGCAGCCATCTGATTAAGGAGAGAGGTGGAGATCCAAGGGTTACAATCACCTTTGGATTTCCTTTTTCTGAGGAGATATCACAGGCCATGTTGAAACTGGTGATAAAATATTCTTGTGCAGAGTCAACATTAACAGCCAAAAAAATAGGCATCCATTCACACTGCTGAAGGTTACATATGAACTGCTGCCACTGTTTTTTTGTTTTTGCAGGATATGCTGGTAAATTGTCTTGGGGGAGTTTATGGGCCTTGTTAGGCCAGAAGCTGATAACTGGGGAGTGGTCACTGAGTGAGTCAGATAAGACCTCACTGCCCATAAACCTTTCAGGATGGTTGGCTAGAAGTAGGCCTAACTGAATGCTGTTGCCTGTTCTATGTGCCTGGTGGGAGGATCTACCAACTGGGAGAGGTTAAGGGCGGTGAGTTCATCTTGAAAGAGTCTGCTTCAGGGGCAAGCCAGTTTACATTAAAGTCACCAAGAGCTACTATTTTAAACCAATTTGCAAGGCTAGAAATGTAGTCAAGTATAAGACTAAAGCCTCTGCAAGTATCCTTTGGGGGGATATATACAGAGAGAACACTGAGGGACTTACCACTGGTGCCAATTGCAATTTTGACTTCAAGTGCCTGAGCATTGTTACCAAATGCAGTTGTTGGGAGAACCTGAGCCTGTAGTGAGTCTGATAAGTAAATAGCACCCCCACCCCTCTTGCCCAGTCTATTCTTTCTGAATAGTGTGTAGCCATCAAGGGCAACAATAGTGTCAGGGATTTTGGGAGAGGTCCAGGTTGTGACCACTACAAGGACATCAGGTTTGTGCTGAAGAACCCATGTCTGGAGGAGATAGAGTCCGGGCAAAAGACTGCGGATGTTGATTGATGCTAGTTTAATGCCATCCTGTTTGCACATGCTTCCAAGTGGTTACTGTACAGAACTAGGATTAGGGTGAATATTGCTAGAGACTAGCAATAGAAGTAGGATGTAACAAATTATGAAGTTCTTAAACAGCTTAGACTGAATAGGTAATCTGCTTTTCGATGGTTTACATGCAATAGCGAGGGGTGGCTATGAGATGAAGAGTGGTATTGGGAGGAGGGGGAGCAAACTGAAATGATCAGAAGTGTGGTAGGTATGGCCCAGTGGTACTGAGGGTTGAAGTGCTGGATGCCACACCTCTTGTCATGCCAGAGACCCAAGTTCGGGAACGAGCCCGGTCCACTGGGAGTCGGCAGGGGAGAAAGAGGATTGAGCATCCGGAGGACTGTTCTCCTCTCTCAGGGAGGGATCCAGGGGTAGCCCGGTGCAGCAGCAGCCCCCGGCAGAAGTCGGAGGCACTGCAGCACACAAGGGCTCTTGAACAGGGTAGACGCTGGGCAGCTGGCTTCTGGACATGTGTGGGAGCACTCGCATCATGAGCTGTACAGCACTGCACGTCCCATGTCTGGGGCATAACTAAGAAACCCCCGCCTCATGGATAGGTGACAGCACCTCCACTCTCCTGACCACATTCCACCACCGGCTGCACTCCTCTCCTGGGCTGAGCCCAGCCTGGCCCAAATTCTAGATACAGTGCTCTGGATCAATAGGGTGGCCCTACCTCAGGGGACTCAGAGCTGGGGGGATAGCCCAGATTGTGCCAGGAACTAGGAGGCCTCTCAGGCATGGAGGAAGAGTTGGGGGCATTGGAGGATGCCTGAGAGAGTTCCACAAGACAGGGTATAAACAGAGTTAAAAAAAAGTGCGGTAGGCCAAGATGGGGGGGGCAAGGAGAGCGGGCTAGTGTACCATTTACAGTGCTGGTAGCTTGAGGTGTGTTGGTTAAAAGTGGCAAAGTGGGGGAAGGTGTGTATATGCAATCAGCTAGAGACTAAAGGGTATTGGCCAGAGGCGCTCGGGAGTCAAAACATTTGAGGTGGCCGGCGACGAGGCAAGCAATGTGCATGTACAGCACTGTGAGAGTGGCTCATGGTACTAGGCTTACCTTATCTCCAGCCCCAACTACCTCAGTTCCTTTTTTCCCCACTGTTGAGTGCACTTCAGTGATGATGTCACTCACCCCTCGGGAATCAGAACTTCACAACTATATGATGGCTGCTTCAGTTTGATAGTTGTTTAAAGTTATAATTTATTATTTTTATATCAGTTTAGTAATTTTATAAATAATTTTTCTGTCAGATCTTCACAGTCCTACTGAACCTCGTGATGCCATTGTTACATGGAAGGGAGCCTCCTGACGTTTTTGCTGGTGCTGTGTTTAGCCCGCATCTCATTTGTCCCAGTTGCTTGTTGTGTGGGCGCTGAGCTTGACCTGGCCCCATGTTTTTGCCTGGTGCCATATTTACTTGACACTGTGTATTACTGGGTGCCATGTTTGGCCAGGTACCATGTTTTCTCAGTGCCATGTATAGGCCCGATGTTATTCCGTGTTTACCCGGCATTGAGTTAACAGTTATAAACATGCTTTGAAACATTACCTCATTGTTAATTGCCAATGTACCTGCTTCAATGGATAAACATAGCAGACTGTGTATTTGTACATTTATGGTTGCATTACCTGTATTATCTGTCGCATGTATGTTTTTGTATCTGTTATATCTTCTGATTGCCCTTGTAAATGGGTCCTTGGCCTAAGGTCTTACCAGATTTTTAAATGACCACAACAAACAAACGTATTGCAGCACTCCCTTCTCTCCACACTTACATATTCCTGGGGTACATGACAATTCACGCCGGGCCATTCACTCCTGGACATTTGGCTCCCGACAATACACTCCCGCATTATCTCATCCCTGCACTTTACACTCCCGACAATTTGCTCCCCCCTTTAATATAAGAACATGATTTTTTTCATTCTAAAGTATCACAATGTATCCCCAACCTTAGCAAAAGTAAAAACCTCTTCTTAGTCTTTTGTGTAAAAACCTCAGTACCAGTTTGTAAAACCCACCAGCCACCATTAGTAGTTCAGCAGCTGGCAGGTTAAGTCCTGGGGGGAGGGATGGATATTTGGTGGAGGAGTGGCAGGGACAGATGCTGAAGGAAGCAAACTATTGGCAACGATAATCTCTATTTACACAGCGTGGGAAGTCCTTAGACATCACGGGAGCACTTGGATGACACGGCACCCACCCTCTGATTTAATCCCAGGGGAAAACAAAAATGCAGTTTTTGTGTGGAGGCAATTTTTGGCTGGATGGAAAGCACTCATAGTGGCCCCATTTATAGGTGAGCAGGCCTTGAGTTACATGGCACCTACCGGGTAATCACCCAAATGCACTGCTGGAGTGGGACGAGATAAAAGTCCCACATGAGCAATAACTGGCTGATTTTAGCCACAGAGAGGCAGGCAGTGTTCATCTGGAAAAGATACAAGTACAGAAGAATAGTAAGAAATGGATGTTGCATCTCTGGGGGTAATCCATGAGATTCCTGTTTTTCTGACAGTCTCCAGGATGAGTGAGGGAGGTTTTCATGTTCTCAGGTATTATAGGGGGAGTGCATTGATGAAAGCGGAAAGTCCAGGGGAGGAACTGATGTTAAAGTGTACTGCCCAGAGTGAACTTATGGGAGTGAACTGATGGGAGTGAACTGTTGTGCTCCCATATTCCTGCACTCCTGTTCTCTCCACACTTCCATGTTCCTACATCCCATGTTCTCCCTATACTTACATATTTTTGTACCCCTTGTTCTTTCTGTACTCACATATTGCTACTTCAAAGGCTGGAAAGATGGTCTAGTGTCCAGCAGCTGAAGTTCAATGCCAAGAAGTTTAAGGTGAGGCATCTAGGCAAAAATAACCTAAATACTGCATGTTGGCTTAAAGATGTCAAACTCAATGCTTCACAAAAGGAAAGGAAAGGGACATAAGTGTTATCTGTGATACACTTGCAGACCAGCCAATGCAACACAGTAGGGTCAACAAAATGTCGGGGTGTATTGGTAGAGGATTTGGCAGCAGGAACATGGAGCTGATACTGCCACTCAAAAGGTCCCCTGTGAGGCCCCACCTGGAGTACAGGGTCCAGTTTTGGAGTCCATATCATAAGAAGGACAAAGACAGACTGGAGATTCTGCAAAGGAAGGCAAAAAAAACAGAAAAAGATACAGGGCATGCAAGGGCCTTCATATAAGGGGCACTTGGAAGCATCGAATATGTACTCGCTGGAAACTAGGAGGGGGGGAGCATGATGAAAATCTTCCAAGTACCTGAAAGGAATAAATAAGGTGCCATGTTCTGAACTGGTCAACAAGGTTTCCAGCTCAAATACTAGAGGGCATGAATGGAAGCAATGGGGAGTGTTCCAAGAGGGAACTTAGGAAACAATATTTCTTGGAAAGGGTCATTAAACCTTGGAACTGGCAGCCTGCAGAGGTGGTGGGAGCCAAGACAGTGACAGCTTTCAAACATGGCTGGAATAAAGAGAATACATAAATAAAAATCCAATTAAATTGAAATGGGTAGGGATCAGAAGAGGTGCTAGATCCTGGGGTCTGAGAAGTTCTCTGGAAATGTTGGGCAGACTTGATGGACACTTAGTCTCCTGCCATCAATTTTTCTCCACTTCTGTGTTTCATGTGCTCTTCATATTCTTCATCCCATGTTCTCTCCATACTTACATATTCCTGCCACCCTGTTCTCAACTTACATATTCCTGTATCACCTGTTCTCTCCCAATCTACATATTCTTGTACCCCATACTCTCCCTACCTACATATTCCTACACTTCCTGTTCTATCCATAGTTACATATTCCTACACGTCCTGTTCACTGCATACTTCCATATTTCTGCACGTCCTATTCTCCCCATATTTCCATTTTCCTGCATCCCTTTTCTCTCCAAATTTACATTTTCCTACACATCCTGTTTTTTCCATACTTCCATATTCCTACACATCCTGTTCTTTCCATACTTCCATATTCCTGCACCCTCTGTACTCTCCATACTTACATATTCCTGCACCCTCTGATCTCGCCATACTTACATATTCCTGCACCACCTTGTTCTCTCCATAGTTACATACTGCTGCATCTCCTGTTCTCTCCATAGTTACATATTCCTGTTTTCTCCATAGTTGCTCACTGCTGCACCTCCTGTTCTCTCCATAGTTACACACTGCTGCACCTCCTGTTCTCTCCATAGTTATGTATTCCTGCTCCCCTTTTCAAGTCATATTTTGAGACAATGAATTGTTGTATACACAGTATGTGAGGAGAGAGGGAGAAGTGGTGGGCAGGCAGTTTGTTGTCCCCCAGGGGTATCATAAGCGATTGCTCAAGATCGCTCATGATATCCCCACATCCGCACATCTGGGCATTGTGCACACCATGAAGTGACTGGCCCAGAATTTCTAGTGGAGCAACTTCACACAGCAGATGAAGGAATATTGCAGTTCTTACCACTGGTGCCAACAAATAGAGAAGGCAGGTAGTGAAACAAAAGCTGCCCCGATTCTTTTGCCCATTGTGAAAGAGACATTCCAGAGGGTAGGCATGGATATTGTTGGACCCTTGAATACCCCCAAGCTCCTCTGGGAAAAGGTTTATCCTGACAGTGGTGGATTATGCCACCCAATACCCAGAGGCAGTTGCCCTCTCTTCAATTAATGCAACCAAAGTGGTAGACACCTTGCCAGAGATTTATTCCCATGTTGGGTTTTCACATTATCTCTGATCAAGGGAGTAACTTTATGGTGGACCTGATGAAATGTTGGTGGGGGAAGTGTGGGGTGGCACAGGGATGCATGACACCTTATCAGCCACAAGCCAATGGGCTTGAGGAAAGGTTAATTTTACTCTAAAATCAATCCTCCAAGACCTGCTGATCAGCATAGGAGGGACAGAGAGAAATTCCTTGCCCACCTGTTGTTCACATATAGGGAGGTGCCCCAAGAGACAACAGGGTTCTTCCCCCTTCAAACCCTTATATGAACATAGGGTGCGTGGGCTCCTTGACTTGATACGGGAAGACTGGGAAGGCAAACACAACCCAGTGAACTCCCATAATGGAGTATATCCTTAAGTATAGATAGAAGCTGAAGGAGTTCATGAGGATGGCTCAAAACATGTTAGCTGCCAGCAGAAACAAAAAGTTTGATATGATTGTAGAGCCAGAGCACGCACGTAGAATGTAGGTCAGGAAGTAATGGTCCTAATTACAGTCCAGAAGGATAAGCTATAGGCCAAATTGATGGGCTCACACAAGGTAATCTGACAGGTTGATGATGTAAACTATATTGCAGAACCACTTGACAGGAGATATACCTAAAGGATGCACCATGTTAATTGGATGAAGTCATATGCAAATAGGGCTGACATGGTGTTTATAATGTATGCAGTGTTTTATCTGGATGATATTGCCGTCTTCAGTGCCAGCTGGAATGAACACTTGTCCCATCTGAAGAAAGTGATGGGCAGAATACAGGGGGCAGGGCTCACTATAAAGGCAAAAAAAATGCCAGGTGGCTATGGCAGAGGTGGTGGGGGCAGCTTTATCCTAATCAAGGCAACAGAGGTGTGACCCATACCTGAAACCCTGAGGTAATTTAGGAAATTTTTAGGGACTGCAGGGTTCTTTGAAATGTTTGTGCCAAATTAAAGTACCCTGGTGGCTCCCCTATCTGGCTTGCTAAGGAAAGGAAAGCCCAAAAAGGTAAACTGGGAGCCAGCCTGTGAACAGGCCTTTGCACATTTAAAAGCAGCACTGTGCAGTGCCCCTGTGTTGGTCAGTCTAAATTATACTCGGTAGTTTGTAGTATAGACAGATGCCTCAGATTTGAGGATTTCAGTCCAAATTATACTAGGCAGTCTGTAATATAGATGGATGCCTCTGATGTGAGGATTGGAGTAGTCCTTAGACAGACATCTAATCAGGGAAAAGACCCCCCGATTGTATGCCTTAGTAAGAAGTTACTTCCCCGGGAGCAGACATACTCCACAATTGAAAAGGAATGTCTTGTGCTGATATTGGTCCTGAAGAAATTACAGATGTACCTCTCTGGAAGGTTCTTCGAAGTGCAGACCAATCATAACCTTCTGGTGTGATTAAATAAGATGCGGAAAAAACAAATAGATAGCTCCTCCGATGCAGCATTGCCCTACAGGACTATGAATTGACAATTATGCACAGGGCAGGGTCTGCCAACACGAAAGCAAATGGCCTATCTCGCCAGTTAGAACAGTAACATAATTGTGTAAACCCCACCATACAATAGAGGCGTGTTCCCAAAATTTCAGTCTAGGGAGGGATTTGATGATTTAGCCACCGCGGTCAAAATTCTGTCATATTTTTTCTGTGATTTTGACTATGTTGAAATTCACCAAAAGGGCCTGGAAATAAGGGGACAAAAAGATGCCCATGTTTTTCTTTTAAAGAAGGGTTACAGTATGAAACGTGTATTCTAGGAGTCTGTGAAAGGCTACTGAACACGGATGTGCCAGAAACCATCACCTGTCATAAAACTTATCACTTCAAAGCAGAATCCTTGCAAACAGGGTTCGGTAAAATGCCCTTCTGGAAGTATATTGTGAATTATTTTACAGGTTTCATAACTGTCACGGAAGTAAGACATCAAAGGAAACCAGGAAGCTGTGCTGTGGGATAGAAATAAATATATATATGATTAATAATATTAATTCCATAACATTTTGGAAAGGAGCAAGAAAGACTCCTGCTGGCCTAAAATAAAAAGACCATCAGCTGACCAAAAGCAGTGTTACCGACTGTTGGACTAGGCTGTATAAAGTCTGGTCACAACAGAGGCAAGACACATTTCCTACACATTTTTGCAGAGGACATTTTTCTGATCAGAAAGCCAGACTGCCACACACACTCAGGGTTTTAAATAAGTGATTAGCAGTTTTTTTCTTGGGACAATACTAACTGTACAGAAAATATTTGTATAGGTTTTCTAGAAGTGTTATGTTTGTTAAACACAGTGAGGCAGGTGCTATGCATTTTTACAATGTTTTAGCACTTTTATGAGCAAAACGTTAATCAATTTTTAGAGTTAAATGAAACCCTGACACTGAGGACCAGCGACTACAAGTAACACTGGAGTTTGTTGTGTTTGTATTAACTTTTTTTTAACTTTGCAGACTTCATTTATTTTTCTGGACCTCGGATTCTCTCCAAATAAGGTAGAAATGAGACAGTTAAATTGTACAGTGTGTTTTTGTATGGCATATTTCCAACTTTTGTTTGGTATCCTGTAACCAAATATCTGAACCTTTTGTTTGCATGATAATCATTTAATTACTAGTAAAAACATTTGCTTTTTAAGAAAATTGCCTGGAAGTAATTGTGTTGTGTGTGAGAGTGGGAAAGTTTATTAATCTGTTACCAGACTGTTATTGCTATAGATGTCACCATATCTACCAGCCAGACAAGGGTCCTTAAAGGGAATCTTGGGGCTAAGTAGGCAGATAGATAAGTGTCAGGTAGGAGTCTGTAGGATCTTGAACTAGACTCCTGCACCATCTGCAGGAGAAGACACAATGGGCCAGATATTCAAAACTTTGCCCAGGGGCTAAAGTAGCACTGCCCGGTGGGCAAACTTAGCCTGGAGCACAGAGCAAGCTATATTGAAATGAAAATAGCCCGGTGCTAATCCTGTTGAATATTGCAGTCTAAGGAAGCCGGGAAAACTGGTCTGGGATGCAGGGCAAAAATAGCCCAGGAATAAGACAGTACTGAATATAGCAACTAGGAAGTGCAACCCACAACAACAACACAGTGCACAGCAACGTGAGGGCAGGTACAGACAAACTACATGGCCAATGGGTGTGTCAGCAAATGCATGGACTCAGTACAGCTGCAGGAAGCAGCAGATGTGAAAGAACAGTGATCAAAACTGTATATTATTCCCTGTACCATTAGCATCACGCTAGCGCAGAGCTAAGCAGTTAGCCCGGTGCAGACACATTTGCCCGGAGCTAAAATGTGCCATATTCAAAAGTGCCATGCAAATGAGCCTACTTAGGTAGTCTCTGCGCAAACAACCAGATTAGTATCTCATTACACCCTGATTTGCATGTAGTTTGCCCAGCGTTACTGCAGGGTCCCACAGAGTCATCTGTAAGTAAGTCTGGAAGTACAGGGGCTGACCAGGTCCAACCGCAGCTCCACCTGTAGGTCAGTCTGGCAGTGAATGATGATAGCTGCAGGCTACATGTAAACAGTACAGCATAGCATAGCATACTGTACCCCAGGGGACAAGACAACATAGGTGGTGGTGGTGTTGCATGCAACTGTCACACTGTAGGGCATGCTACAGTGCACAGCAGACACTACAGTAGCAAGGGGGGCAGTAGTGTGAGGGACACATCACTGCCTATGGTGTGTAGGGCAGTGATGATGACTGCACTGTACACAGTGACAGACCCAACCTGCAGGTGTTTACTGACAGTGGACATTACTGTTACACTGTTGTGTGACCCACAGATGCTGTACCTGTGGCATGGGATGCTCACAGTGACATGTACATTTCTGGCTTTGTGTGCCGTGGCAGTTGTACAGCTGTGCGGTATGTGGCCGGGGGGGGGCATATATTATCCGAAAGGCACACTAGTGTTGGGATATTCCCAGTATTGGCCCATGTGCACTGCATGATGTGTCCCAATCTTGTGGCCACACCTGGTCTGTGGCACAGCCTCGCCACCCATACACACTCCCCTCAACATCCTCCATGCCCACAGTGCTGCATGTGTGTGCTGGCATCTGTTTGTGTCCACAGATGTGTGGTCTGCAGGTGTGTGCTGTATGGCCACACTGCCATGCTGTCCACTGGTGGCAGGGTCACTACTTACTGCCTAGCATGGCTGGGACTGGTGGCAGATGATGGCATCATTGTGATGCCATCAGTTAGCAGCATGCTTCCTCTATGTTTGGCTTTATCTATGTGTCATATTTATTTGTTAGGGTAGCACAAAACCCATGTTAAACCTGTGCAAAGCCAAAGTGTTGCACAAAGCTAATTGCCCAGGGTTAAGACAAGCTTTTCCTGGGCAGTAATTTGCACTGCGCTAAGTGTTGAGCTAAGTCGTGCAAAAGCACTTAGCGCAGCGCTAGTCACTGAATATAGCATTGCACCTGTATTCATGTCAGTTTGCCCCTTGTATACATTATAATTTTGCCCAGTGCTAATGTAGTTTGCCTGTGCTATTTGGCCTTTTGAATACAGCAGACCTGCGCTAATCCCGCACTAAACCGGTGCAAATGTTTTTTGGCCGGTGCAAAGTTTTGAATATCTGGCCCAATCAGTGTTATCAGGGCAGCCCAGAAGAGCCCACAATGCCTGGGTCCTACCTCCAGTGCAGCAACCAAGGAGGGTTCTCATCTGGCTACAGACTCAAGATGGCATTTTACCCAGATTAAAGAGGAAGCCCTGGGCCATTGTGGTGAGTGTTCAGTTGTGAACTCAGCGAGTACTCTAGAAGGACACAGGGTGGGTCTTCCTGTTCACCTTGTCATGGATTGCATCTGGGGGGTGGACACTGTGAGCTCAGTGAATCCAGCCCCCAGGAGTTGGTTTGTGACAGCTTACACCAAAGATTTGGTGCAAGCCCCATAAAAAGAGTCCCCAAATGGTGTAAGTTGGACCAGGGAAAAGCTGTTCCAACTTGTGGCCTTTGGTGCTCGGGACTGAAAATCCAGACTGCTGCTAGGAGAATGCCACAAGCCATGAGCACCACACTCTCAGCCTACCAGGAGAATGCCACAAGCCAAGACTGCCACATGCTCAGCCCACCAGGAAAATGCCACAAGCAATGATTGCCACATGCTCAGCACACCAGGAGTTTGCAGCATTCTCTGGGCTTTGAAATTCAACTCTTTGTGACTCCACTGTCATGCCCACCAGCTTCCAATATAATCTCATACCAAATAGCGGATAGAGAGGTTGGGGATAGAGTGCCCCTCAGGATTGTGGCTTGGAGAGGCCCAGTTACTAACCTCTGAACAGGTGCAAAATCTATGGATAATTCATGACAACGGTCTGATACTTCGTTCACAGGTGATGGCCACAGTCAAGTCCTCTTTTTTATCATCTGAGGAATATTGCCTGAACCAAACACTAGTTCCATCTAGCGACTTACCTACTCTGATTCATGGCTTTGTGACATCATGCCTTGACTACTGTAACTCCCTTTACCTAGGGCATCCAGGGGTTGATATCTGCTGCCTGCAGCTGGTGCAGAACTCTTCAGCCAGGCTGTTGTCTAGGTCTTCTCGATCCAGTCATATTATGCCTGTGTTGCATGAACTGCACTGGTTGCCAGTTCAGTGGCAGATCACCTTCAAGGTCAGTTTGTTGACCTATAAAGCCCTACATGGACAGGGACCAAGTTTCCTGCAAGATCTCTTGCATTCCTTCTGCCTCCTCCGACCGCTTCACTCAACTGACAAGGAATTGCTGGGGAATCCCAGGCAGTGATTAAAAACATCTGGATCAAGGGCATTTTTATTTTTGGCCCATATCCTGTGGAATTCTCTGGCTTGCCAGATATGGGAGTGTCTGACAGTGGAGGGCTTTAAGATCTCCTTAAAGACTCACTTATTACAGCTTGCATTTGGGGCTACTTGCAACTGGTTATTATTGAAAATGTTGATTTTATTTAATATTCTAATATTTTAAGGTTTTAACTGTTTGTTGTACAGCACTCTGATACTTAGTGAAGAGTGCTTTATAAATAAAGTTTATTTTTATTATTATTAAATATAACATTGAAATGATGCTTTCTAAAATACTGGTTTTACTCCTTTCATTTCAAGGTTTCTGACATTATCACCTACTTGTAATTCCATACTCCCTCCCTTCCCAACTCTACATTTTTTTCCTTTCCTTTACAACTTCTTGTCAATCATAGCTGAAAAACATGCCATATAAACACATTATCTAGCCATCTACGATACTTACTTGTTTGAATGAGTCCAAGGTGATTCTTTTGCTCTGCAATCTCTTCAACCTTCACATCAACAAAAGGGAGTTCATTATTCCTCTCTTCCTCCTTCACATCAACAAAAGGGAGCTCTCTATCCCTCTCTTCAACCTTCTCAGCAACAAAAGGGAGTTCGTCTTCCCTCTCTTCCTCCTTCACATCAACAAAGGGGAGTCCCTCATTCCCCTCTTCCACCTTTACATCAACAGAAGGAAGTTCCTCATCCCCCTCTTCCACTTTTACATCAATAAATGGGAGTTCTTCATCCCTCTCAGCCAGCAATAACAATTGATCATTTGGCATGTTGCAGCCTGTACATAAAAAAAAATTACAAGACAGTACAAATGTTATTTATAATCAGAGCTACATGAAAGTAAAAAAAAAAAAAATCATTTTAAGAATATATGCTTTGTGCCAGTTGTTCATTACAGCTGAAACCTGATTGATGACGGTCCATAACCACAATCCTTTTCATCGCCAATATGTGGATAAAAAACAGCCACCTCTGAAGTCAAAGTACTGATTTTTATACTTACATATGCTTGTACCCCTGTTCTCTCTATGTTTACATATTACTGCACTCCTGTTCTTTCTAAACTTACATATTCCTGCACCCATTTTCTCCATACTTACATATTCCTGCACCTCCTGTTCTCTCTATACCTACATATTCCTGCACCCCATGTTCTCTCTCTATACCTACATATTCTTGCACTCTCTGTTTGCACTATACTTACATATCTCTGCACTCCAGTTCTCTCCATATTTACATATCCCTGTAGCCCTGTTCTCTCATTACTTCTAAACTACTGAACCCCATTTCTCTCCATACCAATACTGAATATTCCTCCACTGCTTTCTAGCTATACTTACATATTCCTACACCCCTGCTCTCTCTATACTTACATATTCTTGCACCTCCTGTTCACCATACTTATATAGTCCTGAACCCCTTTTCTCTCTATACTTACCTCTCCCTGCACCACTGTTCACTCTATACTTACATATTCCTGCACCCCTCTTCTCTCTCTCTCTCTCTCTCTCTCTCTCTCTATATATATATATATATATATATACTTACATATTACAACACTCCCTGTTCTCTTCATATGTAAATATTCCTGAATTCCTGTTCTGTTCATACGTACACATTCTTGCACCCCCTGTTCTCCCCATACCTACATATTTCTGCACAACTGTTGTCTCCATACTTACATATTCCTACAGCCTATGTTCTTTTAGCAAGCAAAAACACACGATGAGGTGTGGGTTATCTCCAAATAAGAGCATGCCCAGGTGTGTTATAAGGCACGAGGCGCTTGCACTGAGTCCCTTATGCAACTGGGTGCACTCTTATCAGAAGATAACCCACACCTCGGAGTGTGTTATTGTGCTTATAAAATGGGTCCCCCAAGTAACTATTTAAGAAAAAAAAAAGAAAATAAATAGCAAAAAAATTGTAAAAACAAACAAAAAAAAAAACACAGGTTTGATATAGACACAGTAAAAAATAGTCCCCCATTGGTAATTGTTGATGGTCAGTATAGGGTGCTGCCCCCCACACACACACACACACACACACACACACACACACACACACACACACATACAGATACTGGGCAGGTTGTTGTTCCATTTGCTCTCACACTGTATTCCCAACTGGCATATACCCAATTTAAATCAGCATGTTTCTGCTGCCGAGCAGAGAAGGCATTTCTTTTACAGCCAAGCTCCCTTTTTATTCAGACTGAGCGTGTCCGTTGTCAGGCTCCATACTTACCGCTTGTAAAACAGCAGGTTGCAAAATCAAGTGCTCACTCTAATACAATGAAAATGTGGAGGTTTTAAAATAAATGCTTTAGTTAAAAAATGTCATATAAAAGACAGCAAGCGCAGAAGCGGCTTTGGAATTTTGATTGGGACTTGGGAGATGGGTCACAGCAGCACGCAGCATCATTTGGTTTCATTTCAGTTGCCATTCTTGGAGATCACAGTTCTGAGTTTATTTTGTAGCATTTTATTACTTTTCAAAAGATATGCTTTACTGGTGTGTGTGTGTGGGGGGGAGCTGCCGAGGCAGGGTATGGACTGTTGTGCAGCTTGGCTATGAAGGTTCAGCAGGCGAGGCAGCGTAATGACTATTCTGCAGCTCGGGCAGGAAGGTTTAGCTAGCAGACTGAGATACAGTGATTTATTTGTTAAAGTGTCCTGAGTGGCTGAAGAGGTGCCGGTTGGCACAATATGTTCTGATAAGGATATGGCAACTGATACCTCTTAGCCAATCAGGATGCAGAAATCTCCCAACCCATTTTATAAAAACTTATATATTCCTGCACCCACCGTTCTATCAATACTAACATACTGTATAGCAGGTTGAATTAGCGTTTGTTATATTTAGCGGTAGTCAACCTTCCATACATGTTCACGTCTGATAGAATTAGCATGGACAGCCTACTCTTCAGTGCAGTACTACTGATAATCAGCAGTCCATTACTTTTCACAGTCCCTTTATTTTCACTGATTGTCAACAATAGCAAATATAGCGAAAATAAATGGATAGTGAAAATAAAGTTTTATACAGTATTCCAGTACTCCCGTTATCTCCACAGTTACATATTCCTCAAACTCCTGTTCTGTCCATATTTACATATTTCTGCACCCCGTTCTCCATATTTACACATTTCTACACTCCTGTTCCCTCCATACTTACATACTCCAGCAACCCAGGCTTTCTCTATACTAATATATTGCTGTACCAGGGATCGACAAATTTTAAATTTACGTGGCCTACCCAAAAATAGTAGTCCCACTGTTGTGAGTGGCAGTCCAATGATCAGAAGCCCGTATTTTAAGGAAAACTTATAAAAAGTATGTAGCAACAAAATAATTGTTGTGTCATTGTATTATTAATAGTAGTATGTGATGAAGGCTATAGAAAACAGTAAAAAGATTTGTTTTTCAATTTTTCTGTTAATACGGTTTCAGTTTGGTGATTTGAAGAAGATTGGAGCCAAGTGGTGAGGTGCCATACTCTGAATGTCCTGTTCAGTCCCACACATGCCAGAATGAAGCAGATAATAATTAGCACAGCATAATTAGAAGAACTCAGATTCAGACTTGTCAACATCAAGTGATGATGGAGCAGCAGCAGTGCTAGCATGAGACAATGAGGGACATCAGATTCAGTAGTACCAGGAGCAGCATGCCCATAAAAATGTCAAGTGCCTGGACCAGACAGTAGCCAGTGGGACCCTCTACTGCTATCTGAAGAAGAGACTGCAGTGTGTCATCTGCCAGATGTGTTCTTATTTTTGCCTATCAGGTTTTGAATGGAGAACACTCATTCACACTTCACAGTTGACACACTCATCGCCAGTAGCATTTCCACTAACTTTAGAACATGAGCAATCTGGGGCATTTTTTTTCTTTCAGCAATCTTGTATACACCTGCAGATAGGGTTTGTGAACTACAGATTTCAGCATAGCCTTAAATGTAGCATATCCTGATCTAATATTTTCTGCTGCTCTTCAGTGAAAAACATTAAAGTATGCTGCCAAATTAGCCACTTCATTGGTCCCAAACTCCACAAGTCGTTTTCTTGGTAGATCAAACTGTTTAAAATCCAGACATTTAAACCATTTCAGAGGCACCTCTGAGAAATGTTAAAATCGTACATCAGTGAAATCTATTGCTGCATGTACTAAAGTCTGCAGTTGTGTATCAGTTCCAAAATTTATTTCAGGACAGTTGCCTTTGAATGTGAAGGGCACCATCTTCTCAACTCCCTTCTGTGAAATAACAGTCCATGCATCTGTCTTGAGGTTTGTAATGAACTAGGAAACCTGTCATGTATTTCCAGGTTTTGATTTCAGTTCTATCAGCTGGAGAAGGCAGGTCTCAATCAGATTTGGTACTTCAAGAATTAGTAAGTCATCTCTTTGAAACTGCAGTGAAAGATTTCTAAGTATGGGCACAAAACCTTGGAGGATATAAAGAGATTTGACAAAGTGAACAGACTGTACCTCTCTTAGCAGCACCTTTGCTTTTGAACCATCAGCAGAAGATGCACTTTGTTGCAAGTGCTGAGCAACTGTAGGTAGATTCACCTGAACTGTGTGAACTGACTGTGATCTGCTGGCAAGCCATTTCACCTGTTCAATTGCACTGAAGTGTGCCAGATCACTGTCTATCACTTCTTTTTTGGACTATAGTGGTAGAATTTAAATATACCCTTTAGAGTATTTTCAAGCTTTGATATGAAGGGGTTTGTTTTCATTACATCGAGAACCATCAACTCCAGCTTATGGGCAACACAGTGCATGGTAATGATGTGAGGACAGTGCTCCCGTAACTTTGTGATGGTTCCACCCCTTTCACCCATCATTACACTTGCCCCATCAGAATTGGCAGAAATCAAAAGAGGCCCCGGATTGCTCACATTTGATAAGTCAGTGGGAGGAAGATTAGCGAATCTAATGCAGTTCTTATTGCATTAAAAATTCCTTCAGCATGTGTGAATTCCAAAGGCACAGCCTGAATCAGATATGTACATACATCTTTTGTGTTAGGATCTACAAAATGCAGAAAGACATTTTTCCCATTCAACTATAGCCGTATCCGTGCTGCCATTAGCAAGAACTGTCACATATTTTGTGTTTTTAAGAGTCTGTATCTGGGTTTTGGACAGAACAGCAGATACAGCTCTGCAAAATAATCCCTGGCTCGCTTATCATTTGTTTAGCTAGTACCAAGCTTAATACCATTTTTTCTCTTGCAATTAACATAGCCAATCCATGTCGGAAAAAGGACACAGATTTTTTGCAAAGGAGTACGCTGTGTTGAACAGATGTCTCATTTTCTCCTTTGTAGCCTCTTCCAACACTGCAAAGGCTTGATAAGTGGTGACTCAGTAATATCACACAGAACTGCACGCAGGCCACTTTCCAGAATATGTTGGTTCGGGCACAGCACATGCAGATTAGATTTTTCATGTGCAAGTAGTGACTCAATTCTAAAAATGTTAGAGCCTGTGGCAAACACGTTTGGTTTTTTTTTTTGAAAAGGCTGGTATTGCAAAAGTGGGATACTTTTTGCAAACTGTGCAGTACATCAGTGCCTTTTTTTCATCGTATCACAGCCATTTATAATTGTTCAACCAGTGAGATTGAAACATTCTGGCCCTTTTTTCCTGGTCAAATTTTTTTTTGTCTTTAGCGATTATATCTCCTTGCTATTGCTGATCTAGTAAAGTTTGTTATTAGGACAGGAAGAGGAAACCGATGCTTTATCTTCACGGTTCAATTCAATTGACTGATAAGTATCAGCTGCTGTAATATCCATTACCACAGCAGAAGACTCTGTGTCACGTTAATCTTGAGAAGACTGTATTTGTGTTTGGCTACTGCTAGGCCCAGTGGCGGCTGCTGCTGACCACATAGAAAAAAATAGTATTTTGTTTTTTATTCTTTTGCATAGTCATATTTTTGTTGTTGTGTTTGTATTAACTTTTTTTAACTTGCTTACTCTGCAAATAAAATATATTCTATAATATCTGTGTGTGAGTGTCCATTCTCGACTGGTTGGAAGGGGGATGGGAGTAGTGCACTAGTGCCTGGGTAAACACAGGAAATGGAAACACTACAGTGTAGTCACACACTGCTGAACCTTTTAACTTCAGTACATTCACTGTTGTACTTTCTTAAGAATATTTATTTGTCTATTTGATATTTTTCTCTGTCCTGTTCAATGTACATACACAAACACAACACAACCCCCCACCACCACACTTGTCCCTTTTTAGTTTTTTTGTTCAATTTCTGCCTCTCTCCCTCAGCAAAACACTAAAACAGTTGATGTGGAGGATTCCATGGCTCACACAGATGCAGTGCAGCAGCTAAATTAGAGCTTCTTTCTTTTTAATGTAGTTTTCTTTTTCAGCTTCTGCCTCTGTTTCCCTCCTGTCTTTCACACAGTCAGCCACTTGTGTGTGTGGGCTTAACTACAGGACTCACTCTCAGTAGACACAGTCACACTCTAGACTCTCAGATAAGTTTAGCTATCCCAGATCTAACTTGTTATGTTTGGTTTTGCCTTAGTTTAATAGTTGTATTTCAATTTCTGCCTCTTTCTCTTGAGTCTTCTCTCCTGTCCTTCAGAAGACACACAGGCACAGAAAGCAGTTGATGTGGGCTGAATTTAGTGTCTCAAATAACTGCAACACTAATATAATATGATTTCTTTTTTTCTCTTTATTTTAATGTATTTTTTCCTTTTCAGGGTAGTACACTTCCTTCACTCCTTATTACACAGTCTCCTTTCTCTCAAAAGGCTGCCCACAGTTAGGGTCCTCCTATTTTTTCTTTCTTAAACTCTTTCTTTTTATTGGATGTTTGTATTATGTTTTTCTGAGGCACTTATTCAGACTTGACTTTGCCCTCTACATATGGGCAACAACACAAAGAAATCTTGTGTACCATAGCTTCTTTCCTTGCTTTCTTCCTCCTTTACTTTTTTTTTTAGTTTTCTGTAGGGAGTTAGGCAAATTGTCCTTTTATGCCTGGGCAAAAACAAAGCCTGCCCCAACCCCTTCAAGTTCTCAAGATTTACCCTGCTGAACACTCCTTATTTTAGTCTTTTTTCCGTAAAATGTGCCACTTTGGCACATAGATTTATCAGATATATCTTATCTTATTTTATTTTTTCACTAGCTTTCTAGTAGCACTCACTCACACTATGTAGGTATAGATCAGGACATGACAGGACAGGAGGTAGGTAGGTAATAACAGTGTATATACATTATACACTATACTAGCCTAGGCAGTACTAGACACACAATAACCCTATGGTATAGTAAGATAATTCTGTCCAGTTGCCTACAACACTCCACATAGTCCCACTCCCCTCCCCAGCAGACATAAATGAGAGATAAAATCAAATCCCTTTCAGTTGTATTATTCTGATTTAGTTATTCAGGCTTTTTTTTTTAACTGATCTTTGAGGGTTTTTAAGGCTTATGGCTTTTTTTTCCTCCTCCTGAGTCTGACTCATCTGTTAGAGAGCACAACTCAATTGTCTGGCTTCTTAAAATTTAGTGCTTCACTTCTGCCAGACTGCCACACACTGACAGACACACTCCCCTTTTAATAATCAGTATTTTTCTGAATGACAGTAGTCCTTATAAATCATATTTTGGACTCTTTATGCCTTGTTTTTGGTCTTTCAGCAGTAGATTCTTCCTGGTCCCAGAGCTACCACTGCAATCAACACCAAGATTAAGGCCTTCAATGACTGGTTGAGACGGTGGTGCCTTCAGCAGGGCATTTTAAGTCTTACACACTGGGAAACATTCTATATGAAAGATTCTCTGTTTTGCTGGGATGGTCTTTACCTCAGTCGTAGGGGTAGTACTTTACTAGGCAAAAGCGTTAATTTAGCCATTAGCAAACTTTTAAACTAAAAATTGTGGGGGGAAGGATGGGAATGTGTCCTGTTCTCTAAAATGGAATAATGTAGATCCCATTGGATGCATGATTCTTTGTCTTAATGCAAGATCCTTGAACTTGGTAAAAATGGCCGAACTTGAGACCAAGAGTCTTTTGGATAAATATGCACTCATTTCAATTACAGAAAGTTGGTGGGATCTGGATACCACCTGGAGCTCACATCTACCTGGATATAAGCTATTTCATAGGGATCGTAAGGGTCAAGTTGGGGGTGGTGTCTGTCTTTATGTAAGGGAAGACATAGCCTCATTTCAACTTCCTATCATTACTAATACTGGGTGAACATTCAGTTTAAGGGTCAACCCCAATTGCTGGTTGGAACATGCTATAGGCCCCCATCAGCTAATACAGATTATACTTCCCTTCTGTATCAAGAGATTTTTAATATAGCCTCAAAAGGTAATATTCTCATTTTGGGTGATTTTAACAAGCCATCCATAAATTGGACAACTTTATCCAGTAGAACAACAGTTGAAAAAGACTTAATTTCGCTTATCGTGAATATGGGCTTTGAACAAGTTGTAAGTGAACTAACTCGAGGTGGCAACATATTAGATATATTTATTACCAATATAGTGAGTTCTATTACAAATATACAATTGGGAGCCCCTGTGGGTTCTAGTGATTATTACTCCATTTCTTTTTCTTTGTTATTTTCCCAACAAAATTTGAATTATTCAGAATTTAAAAACTATAGTCAAGCTAAATTTGACATTAACAATGAACAATTAAATTCCATTTCATGGGATTAAGTTCTATCTCCTCTATCTCTTGAGAAATCTTGGGAATATCTGAAAGTGTAATTTATCATTTGGAAGATCTATATGTCCCTACAAAGAAAAAATTTAATAAAAAGGGAAAGATTCCCCTATGGTTCAATAGAACCTTAGAAAAACTTATTAAGCAAAAACAAAGGCTTTTTTCCCTTTTAAAAAACAGTAGAGGAGACACTAACGACTTATTACTTTCCAAATATAGGAAAACTCTAAAGTTTCTAAAACAAACCATCATACAATCCAAAAAAAATTGGAGTTTTATCTAGCGCACTCCAAGGATAGTTACAAATCATTATTTTCATATTTAAATGATAAGAAATTGAATAATAGGTATATGGGTCCTTTAGTTGTCAGTAATTCCATTATATCAATTGATAGTGATATCACAGATACCTTTAATAATCAGTTTTGTTCCGTCTTTACAAAAAAATAAATTCCTAAACTGTTTTAACATATAGATAATTGTGAATTACACTACACTATTACAGAAGAGGATACCTTAGAGGCTATTTACTCTTTAAAACAGACTTCTAGTCCAGGACCAGACAACATTACCTCCAGATTTATACTAGAAACTGCTAAAGTTATCTCTAAACCATTAACTTTAATCTTTAATAAATCACTTTTGGATGGTGTTATCCCACATGACTGGGCACTTGCCACAGTTATACCAATCTTTAAAAAAGGTAATCACTCTAAACCTGAAAATTATTGACCAATAAGTTTAACATCTATAATAAGTAAATTAATGGAGAAAAATATCAACAAATTATTAGAACAGGAATCTATTATTAATAATGTAACTGACACTACTCAACATAGATTTAGGCAGGGGTATTCCTGCACTACCAATCTTGTAGCCTTTTATAACTATATTAGTTTAGGACTTGACAGCGGTATCCCCATGGATGTCATTCTCCTTGATTATAGTAGAGCTTTTGATAAAGTTCCTTATGATGTATTGTTGGATAAAATGTTGAATATGGGATTTTCACAGTTTCTGACCAATTGGGTATCGGGCTGGTTAAATAATAGACTTCAACAGGTTAGAATAAATGGTTCTTTCTCTCAAATTCATAAAGTGACCAGTGGAGTTCCGCAGGGATCGGTTCTTGGACCAACACTGTTTAATATTTTTATTAGTGATTTACAGGTTAGTTCTGATAATCTTCTTTCAAAATTTGCTGATGATACCAAGCTGGGAGGGTCTGTAAATTCATTACAAAACAGGGTCTCTATTATTAATAATCTAAAAATTATTGAGGACTGGCCAGATACCAACAGGATAATACTTAATTCTGATAAGTGTCATGTCTTACATGTCGGAAAGAATAATCCTATAATCCTAAGCAAACCTATCATCTAAATAATATTCCCCCTTAAAGAGTCATTAATAGAATGTGATCTTGGAATTCTTGTAAATAACAAATTATCCTCAATGGATCATTGTATTAGGATAGCGAATATGTCCAATGCCATACTTATCCGTATTCAACGATCGTTTGTGTCAAGGACACAGGAATGTTTATTCCCCTTGTTTAGAGCTTATGTTAGGCCTCATTCTGGTTATGGGTCTCCTTTCTGGAGTCCTTATTTAAGACAAGATGGGGATAGAATTGAAAAAATTCAGAGGAGAGCAACCAGAATGGTTCCTCATTTGGCTAACTTGGACTATCAAGATAGACTTCTGAAAACTGGGGTTACATTCACTTCAACTAAGATGCATAAGAGGTGATCTGTTACTTTTATATAAAATTCTTGATTCTTAGGAATTAACGAACGTATGTGGTTTAAATTTGTCAAGCAGAAGAACTAGCCCTTGGTTGCATAACAAACAAATTGATGTTGCAAGTTCTAAAACTAATAAAAGGTTAAATTATTTTACAATTAGAGTGCCTAGGGTTTGGAATTTACTACCACAAGACCTGGTAGAATGTGATTCAATTTCATCCTTTAAAAGGGGATTGGATTCTTGGTTGGAGTTTAACTACTTCGAGGTTTAATTTTCCCACCATGTTGGTGGGGGACAATCTCAATGGGCAGTAGCCTTCTTTTCTCCTTGTGAACCAAGTAAACCAAGTAGCAATTGGCAGGGAGATTGCCAGTTCACGCTCTCTTCCTCTCCCCCCACCGCTCACCACTTGGTCACAGACAGCACCAACACTCCCTATGCCTTATATTTATTTTTTTGTGAAATAGCATGGAGTTAAACAGAGAGGCACTGGGCAGCATCAATTTCTGTCAGCAGAGGAAATCACCGTGACTGTGCTAATGAGCATCTGCAGCTCCCTCTATTCCCCTCTCAACACACAGTCACCACACCACTTTGCTGCTGCAGCTACTCCCTCACTAACAAACTGTGTTGTCTCCAACTGCACCTGGCCTGCTGCTATCTCACACTGACAGTCCTAGTGCACTCCTAATAATAAAGAAATCTCTCCCCTCCCAGCTCACAGCTTGCACTGAAATCAAAATATACAATGCTCCTGCTCCACAGTAGCACACACTTCCTTTCTCTTGCTCAGCTACAGAGAAAGTGAGCGAGCACTGCTGCAAACATCCCCATGTCCTGTCAAGTCACCACTGCCACCAATGGATGTGCCTTACCATAGGGTGCATAACTGGTGATTCGCTGCCATGCATGCCAGTCCAATGACTGGCTCCTCCTGATTTCCAATGCAGCCGCTGCTCGCTCCCGTAATGCTCGTTGCTTGTGCCTTTACTCAGCATCACATGAGCGACACTCCAGTGGGTCAGATGACCATGGGAACGCCAGCTAGACTCAGATGAAAAGAGGCACCCTGCTGGAAAAAGATGGCACTGCAGGTAATTTTTGCGTAAAGATGTACTTGCCTGCAGTGCTTGTCAAAATACTTGTCCCTGCCTGAAAACTTGTAGCCTAGGACATCGGACTATAGGATTTGTTGACTCCAGTAGGTGGCAGGGTGTATTTGGTGGCCTGTATTTCTGTTGTGCGGCCTACATTCACTATGGCCCCATGGCTGTGTGCCTGTGCTGTGCACCATGGTCATGGTCCCCTTGTGGTTTGGGTCTGCCAGGGCTGGCTTGGCACTCTGCTCTTGTGCTGCCCTGCAAGTGTATCCCTTTGCCTGTAGTGCTTGCTCAGCATGTTTGTTGCTGCTTACTGTTATGCTCCTGCCCAGTCCTGGTTGCTCCGATGCATGTCTGGTTGTGCAGTGGCGCATTTTCACTATATTCAATGTGGTTTGTGCCTGCGCATGTGTATGACACGTCTTTTGAACATGGCTTCTGTTTCCTATTGTGCATATTCTGGCACATTTTGAATATCTGGGCCAGCATGTACTCATTTGTGTGAATCTGTTAGTTCAGGTTTAAGTTTATTGGCATGACAAAACTCTGTTGAGCAGGCTCATTTACAAGGAGGTCCTGATTAACAACAGGGACATTACACAAGCATATACAAAGTAATATGCATTAAACACATTACTAATCCATGAGAAGAAAATAGGACAATAATATTTACATCATATATACATACAGTAGGCGCACTAAAGCAAGGAGTTAAATAAATGGTTAGCTCTAGGTAACAAGACAGTACCTCGTAAGGGAAGTAGAAACTACAAGGCCAGCAAGAAAAGTCAAGATAGTGGCACAGGCAGGGTGGGATAAAGACAGAGGGAAAGGGGGGACAGAGGATGGTAGGACAGAGGCAGGAGGGGTAGACAACAAGGTGGAGGGGTGGGAAAAATGAATATAACAGGGTGGCTATGTTGGCTTGGGCAAAGGCACTATGGAGGTGGTGGGGAGAGGAGGTAGAGATAGAAGGGAAAGAAAGGAAAGCTGTAGATAAGGTCAGGGACTGTTGAGTGACTATGGGGTGGGATACAGACATGGGGTAGATTGTGTGGTGATGGTATTGTAACATGGACAGAGGAAGAAGGGGGAATGGAAGTATAATGGAAAGTCTTCACTTAGGGGTGGGGGTGGACAAGAGAATAGAGTGGTCACTGCAATAGACCAGGCAGGGAGAAGGCACTTTAGCAACCGCAGTCACCGAAGTCCCGTAGGTTGTCATAAACAAGTCTTTTGAAGGTATTCAGGGGGATCAGGCTTTGCAGTTTGAGACTGGATTGGCCTTTATTCCAGGAAGCCAGGAAGGCACAGCTTATAGCCATGTTTCCAAACCAGTAACCAGTTTAAAAGCTGAAGCCCCTTCAATAGGAATATAGGAATAGAAGTGTACCTGATGGAATTATGAACCGACAGTATTTAACTGCTCAATGAGGGGTTTCCCACTTACGAGTCTTTTCTTCCAGAAAAGGGAAATACTGTGCCTTATGTTTGGCAGATATTTACTTTGGCCTTCAGCTGGCCATTCCTGTTCAGAAATTTGGTCACAGTGAAGAAAATTTAGGGAAACAGTTTGGAGCAAAGGACACGGACAGGATAGGATTAACAACCACTGCCTCTGTGGAGTGTGCTTCCTTGAATTGTAGTGACCTACATGCCTCAGTTATCAGGTAGGACGAAGGCTTAGTATCAAACAGGGAAGGAATAAGAATCCTCCTCTTTGTCTCTGTCCACTCCCCTTCCTCCTCCTCCTCAGAGAGGTCATCCTCCATCTCATCCAGTGGCTTCTTTTGGTCAGGAATTTCCCCAAGACCCCTGATATCCTCATCTTGACCCTCTGTATGGTTAGGGTTGGGGTCTACCTACACATCAAAAATCACAGCTTTGTGCTGCTGCAACACACCTGTACATGCTTATATGGGCCCCCCTTGACCTGAGGGGCCTGGTTTGGGGGTTGGATGTGTCTACTGAGATGTCCTGTGGAACATCAGGGCCCAAAAGCTTTCCCGAGAGCAACAGCAGAGTTTTATTCAAATCTGCTTTGCTGCTGCCAGTAGTACACAAGGTTCCTCCCTAGCTCAGAGCTATAACTTGGGGGGAGGTCATAAGAGACATATTAGCTTTAGAAACACAAGGAGGCTAACAGAAACCCATTGGAGAGGGTTGCATTAACCTCTTGCAGGATTTGCATCTTTCAAGTGTTAGGAGTCTCCAATAAGACATGGGGCTTGATTTTCAAATGAGTTGTGTTCACGGCAGGACTTTGCAGCAGAGAGTTTGATGCAAGTGATGACTTGTGTAAAACTGTGCTGCTAGTGCAATTTTAAAACAAAGCCTGCTGCAACCCCCCTGCCACAAGTCCCATGTGGTGATGTAACAAAGTTGCACCAGCTCCCCTCGGCATAACTTTGTATCTGTGGGGGAGATGGTTTATGGGGCTTGTGCCACAGCTTTGGTGCAATTTGACATAAAATGAGGGAACTGTCACAGCTTGTGTCCAAGGTTATAAAATCTGGCAAATGTTGCAGCAAACCATTGGATGCAGGTATGGCAAACTTTGCAGGGAAGCAGGGATTGGTCATGAGCCCTGCATCCCCATTTAAAAATTGGGCTCAAGGTGTCAGGTAAAATAGCAGATGTCTGGGCTACAAGGAGACAGCGTATCCCTGTTTTCTTTCCTTCTTGTTTAAATCTAACTGCTAATGACAAATGGAAGGATTACTGTAGAGATCCCCACCTCTGGTTGTGGGGAAGAAGAAACTGCAAGAAGTTAATGCATCTTTCCAACCAGTTGGCTGCCAGGAATGAAACGGTAGAAAGGCAATAAGAAGAGTCATAAAAGAGAGCATTGCCGTGTTTCACACTAAATAAGTGCAGCTGCATGAACACGCTCTCACACGGGCATGGCAGCGCTGTGCGTGATGTCTGCATGCTCTCACACGGGCACGGCAGCACTGTGCATGATGTCTGCATGCTCTCACATGGGCACGGCAGCACTGTGTGTGATGTCTGCATGTTTGGGGAAGGCATGTACACCAACAGTCACAAGGGCATGCACCCAGCTGAAACAACTATGAGGAAAATGTTGGAAATAGCACACTCAATGGAGCCAAAAAACCCTGCTAAAATGATGGAAGGCAGAGAGAAATGCTGAAAAATCAGTCAAAAGGACTCTGCTCCCCTGAAAATAGGAGCTTGAGTTTTCTCTCAAGCAACTACTTTTTTAAAACTGCTGAGATAATTAAAAGGAAAATGCTCTTGTGCAAACAAAGTGCTGTGTAAGGGGACCTCTCACCCCAAAAGGCACACAATACCTGCTAAGGAAAATTATAAAAAGACAAAAGAGGACCTAAAAACTGTGGTGGAGAGGGAGGACCAACACTAGAGATGGGGGATACCCCCCAAGAGCTCCCTAAACTAAAAGGCCCCAGAATAAAAGACATATACTTATCTGTAAGACCCTCTTTTTTGTGTAAAAGCTATTGGAAACCTACTATAAAAGAACAGCATCCTGAATTTAAATTGCAAGCTTGCCCCCAATTCAAGCACCAGCAGTGGAAATGGGGAGAGCAGGTTAGCCAATTTGAAAACCACAGCTTAACAGACACAGTTTTAATTTCGGAGTGCCCCTATTACCAGGTAGTTGCAACCTGCTATTCAGAATTGCAGCCACAAGGTGCAGAAGTCGAAAGTTTCTTCAGAGAAGCTTGAGGAATGTATCCCCTTTGATGGCACAGGTTAGGCTGCTGTCTGGAATCCTCATGTGCCCAGCATTCTAAGACTTTGGGTTGTGCCATTTTCCCCTAGTAGGGGTGCAAAATATCCAGCTGGAATGAATATCCATTAGTAATGTGGAGCATTACAGAAATAGCCTCTTTAGATTATGAATATACGAAAGTGCCAGCAGCAAAAGGCCGTCCTGGTCTATCTAGGCTGCTTGAGATTGCAGCTAGCTCCCTATTCAGTAGCTTCCCCATTCCTCTCCCCTTCCCCTCCCTTTACCCTCCCCTTTGCCCTGTCCCATCCCTTTATAAAGCAATCCATTGTGTTACATGCCACCACTTCAGCCGGTAGTGCGTTCCACTTTGTCACCCCCTCTCCATATAACAATGCCTCCTCATCTCCCTCTTGAATCTCAACTCCCCTCCTATCTCATGTCATAGCCCTTACTGTTTCTCCCCACCCTCCTCCTGAACAGACCCTCTATGTCTAGTTTGATTATCCCCTTCATGTATTTGAAGGTCTCAATCATGTCCCTCTTATCCCTCCTCTCCTCCATTGTGTACATGTTTAATTCTCTTAGTTTAACCTCATATGGCAATTCCCCCAGGCACTGAATCATCTTCATTGCCCTAAGCTGCACCCCCTCCAACAGCCCAATGTTCTTTTGTAGGTACGGGTGCCAGTACTGCATGCAGTATTCCAGGTGGGGTCTAACCAAAGATCTGCATAATGGTAGAATAACCTCCCTTCTTGAGGTAATGCCCTTTGAAATGCACCCCAGCATTTTGTTGGCTATTGCTGCTGCCTTTCTGCATTGCGTAGAATTGTTCATTGCTCCCGTGATGAGCACCCCCAGATCCTTCTCCTCCTCTTCTGTTACCTGCGCCGCACACACCCCAGATGGTAGCTTCTCCTCAAACTTTTTGTTCCAAAGTGCAGTACCTTGCATTTATTTTTGCACTGAACCCCAGCTGCCATCTGTCACAACATGCCTCTAGCCTTGCCAGATTCTCCAGTAGCCCCACTACCCATGCTGTTCATCCACCACTGCTCCCATCTTAGTGTCGTCTGCAAATAGGCTGATTTTGCTGCTGATGCCCTCCGAGATATTTGCAATAAATATGCCAAACAGCACTGGGCCCAACACTGACCCTTGTGGAACGACACTTGTCACAGGCTTAGGGGATGAGTATTCCTCACTTACCACCACCCTCTGCTGCTTATCTTTTATCCAGTTCTCCACCCACCCCACCAGTTTTTCCTCTGCCCCTGTGCCCCATAGCTTGCTTCCAAGTCACCCATGTGGTACTGAATTGAAGGCCTTACTAAAGTCCAGGTACAGGACATCCACTGCATGGCCCCATTCAATTTGTCTAGTCACCCATAGTATTCCTCCAGGCATGACCTGCCCTTGATGAATCCTTGCTGCCTCCTGTCCTGTACCCCTTTCACCTCCAGTAGTGCCACTAGTCTCTCCTTTAGGATGATCACTATTAGCTTCCCTACTATGGATATTAGACTTAATGGCCTATAGTTCCCCTGTTCATCCTTGGATCCACTCTTGTGGAGGTGAACCACATGAGCCAGTCACCAGTCATGGGGTATGCTCAGTCTTTTGTTAATTTCCAAAACAGATCCCTTTAGATCAGACGAGCTCAGCTGTCCACACCAAGCCTGCTTCCCCTCTGTGAGAAAACAGAAATATTCAAACAAATGCCCATTCTAGTTGAATGCCCTCAGGCCTGGGATGGCAATAGGAGAATGCATTTTTCAGTTCTTCCTAACCTGCTAACTTATTTTACAGAGAAATAAAGGAAAAAAAAAACAGGAGAAAAATCAGGCTGCACTGGCGTCTCACCTTATATCACTTTTCCTTTCACACTCATGTTGATACCTAATAAAATGATGTTAAAACAATATAAAATAATCTGACATCTTATGGATTTTTCCAAAAAAGATATTAAGTCTCATCATCTAGAAACCTATGTATTTGATGTGGATTTAAATGCTTAGATGAACATCATGTACTAGTCTAAAACTTATAAATATGATATGGGGTTGCTCAAACTCCAAGAAGCGGTGAAACTAGAAGTGAGAGAGGGGGTATAACAGATACAAAAAAACATTCACTTCACTACAGATTTGGAGCTCGTCTAAATGGTCCCGCTCCCTTCAGTGGTACAGCATCTCCACCTCGCTGCTGCCCACTTAACCCTCCTACTATTTCTGCTTCCCAGCTAAGCAGATTTGGAGCTCCCCTGACTGGACGCTCTTTACAGTGTTGCAGCATCTCCAGCTCGACACCACCCATCTCACCCCCCAGCTATCTCCGCTTTCCATCTAAGCTGAGCTGGAGCCCTCCTGATCGGGTGCTTTTCCTTCAGTGGTGTGGCATCTCCAGCTCACCTCCACCCACCTAAACCTTCAGCTATCTCTATTTCCCATCTAAGCAGTTTCAGATCCCCCCCCCCAACTGGGCACTATCCCTTCAGTGGCAAAGCACCTCTAGCTTATGGTCTCCTGCATCAACATCCAGCTATCTCCATTTCCCATCTAAGCAGATTTGGAGCCTCCCTGACTGGGGACCATCCCTTCAGTGGTGCAGCATCTCCAGCTTACCATGATCTGCCTCACCCTACAGTTATCTCCACTTCCCATCTAAGCAGATATGGTCCCTCCCAGGAGCTCTGGCAATTTGAGTTATAGCACCTCTGCTCTATTGCTCCCAGACTGGCTGTTTTCAGCAATCCACCCTATGACTGGCTCTTCTACTCAGCCTAGACTCTGCAGCTAGACTGCAATTTTTCTAGCCCAGTTTTTCTTTTGCCAGGCTGCTTTTCCTAAACTGTAATTTTTAAAAGTAGAAACCAGTCTAACTTATGTGCTGATGCAAACCTCTAGCAATGTCCTACTACTGTATAACTTTGTACTGCGTTCTTTACTCTGCTGCCGCAATTTTTACCCTGCTGTTTGCATCTTAAAAACAAGTGTTCTGGTTTTGAAAAGCAAGAGTGTTCTAATTTTTCTTGTGCTTAGGTAATTTTAGTGAAACAGATGTTCTCCTCTCTGTTCTCACGCTATCTCTAAATCCTCCCCCCTCGGAGCTGGGCTGACCCTCCCTGCCCCTTTTTTCTGCTCTCAGTTCCTTCTACAGAAATTCCCTGCACCCCCACCCCAATTAAGCTAATTTGCTCTTCTGCCACCTCTAGTATTCTGCTGCTTTGCTGTCTGAAGTCAATGGAGTACCAGCGGTTCAAGTTTTGGCACTTCAGCTCTATTGTTCCTGGACTGGCTGCTTTTTGGCAATCTGTCCTATGACTGGCTCCTCTTCTCAGGCTGGACTCAGTGGCTAGACTGCAATTTTTCTAGCCCATTTCTTTTTCTGCCAAGCTGCTTTTCCTAAACTTTAATTTTCTCTCACCCCCATCACTCTTTAAATTCGCTTGCTGCACTTTTGGACTCCACCCAGCAGTGCAGCTTGCCCAATTGTAACATAACAGGAACCTCTAGTGGCTGTCATACTTATCGTCTCCCTAACACATCCCCCTGAGACTGCTTACTAACCATTTTTAGCTGTCATTTAGTATCTACTAGATGTTGAATCCATTCCCTTCCACTGGTATCGCTATTTTCACCCTTTATTAAAGCTTCACCTCCCCTGCTGCTTACACCTCTCATTATGTCTGTAACCCCACTCAGACTATTCTTTCCCAGCCTCCTTACTGTATGCACCCCCTTCACCCTTAATCTGGTTCCCTCTACTAATCTGCCAGCCCACAGCTGCCTTACCATGCTCTTTCCATCTGAATTCAACTCCCCTATGACCCACTCTCCTGCCCTCATTATTTGGAAGCACTACCCCTTTTATCCTGGTGCTTCACTCTTATCTGTACCAACCTACTTCACCCTACTACATCTTTTACAATCTCCTCCCCCACCCCCATTACAAGTTAAACTAGATAATTGCCCTGCTATAAGAGTGTGAGAATAAACTAATTTATCATAACACTCCTGCTGTTATCTTCTGGTGACATTAATCCTAACCCTGGGCCATGCCGGTTGGTCACCTTAGCATTCGTATCCACTTCCCCATGGCTTAAAAATGCTTTATCTAAATATAAGGAATCTTCCCCCCAAAACAGACCATCTTCAGCCTCTACCTGTCTTACTTGCACTTTCATCCTCTCCGAAATGTAGCTTAATAATAAAATAGGTGACCCCTCACTTTGCATCCTGGTTACACTATATTCCAACAAGACTGTATCAGTAGAGGAGGAGGAGTGGCTATATCTGTATCATCAGCCATACAGTTTCCCACCATCTGTCCCATATCGGTCCCTGAAGCCTAGGAGTTACTTA
The DNA here is from genome assembly GCA_016271365.2 of Neoceratodus forsteri. Lineage (NCBI taxonomy): Eukaryota > Metazoa > Chordata > Ceratodontiformes > Ceratodontidae > Neoceratodus > Neoceratodus forsteri. The sequence continues at coordinate 470,939,876 of CM057457.1, read as the reverse complement.
TCTTAAAACGATCCCTTCCTTTTTTTATACCTATTTATGTTGCCGGTGCCTATTGTCATCTGGGTCTCTCCCCCTCTGTTACCACTGACCTCATCAGTACCATAGTTTCCCATACTCCTTCAGGCAAAGTTTATATAATGGGTTATTTCAATTTAAACTGGCTATCCCACTCCCTTAGAAACATGGAAACATAGAAACACAGAATTTGGCGGCAGATAAGGACCACTTGGCCCACCTAGTCTGCCCATTTTCCTACCTAACAGATAAGCTGCAAATCCTAGTTAACCAACAGCTTATTTCCTCCTACCCCCCACTAGGATTGCCTTATGCCCGTCCCAAGCATTCTTGAAGTCCTCCACTGTTTTTGACTCCACAACCTCCTCAGGGAGGCTGTTCCATGCATCCACAACCCTCTCAGTGAAAAAATACTTCTTCACATTACCTCTGAGCCGTCCCCCCTCTATCTTCAAATTGTGCCCCCTTGTTCTTGCACATCTCTTTTTCTGGAAGATGCTACCCTCTTGGACTTTGTTAATTAGAAACACAGAAACATAGATTTTGATGGCAGATAAGGACTGCTTGGCCCACCCAGTCTGCCCATTTCCCTACCTATCGGATAAGCTGCAGATCCTAGTTAACCAGCAGCCTACTTCTTCCTACCCCCAACCCCTAGAATTGCCTTATGACTGTCCCATGCATGCTTGAATTCCACCAGTTTTTGACTTCACAACCTCCTCCAAAAGGCCATTCCATGCATCCACAACCCTCTCTGTGAAAAAATACTTCCTTAAATTACCTCTGAGCCACCCCCCTTCTATCTTCAAATTGTGCCCCCTTGTTCTTGCAGACCTCTTTTTTTGAAATATGCTACCCTCTTGGACTTTGTTGATTCCCTTGAGATACTTGAGCGTTTATCATGTCCCCCTCTCCCTCCTTTCCTTGAGGCTATACATATTAAGCTCCTTAAGTCTCTTCATATGTCTTCGGTGCAGACCCCACCATTTTAGTTGCCCTCCTCTGGACAGCTTCCATCCTGTCTATGTCTTTGCTAAGACTGGGTCTCCAGAACTGCACGCAGTACTCAGATGGGGTCTGACCAGCTGTCTGTACAGAGGATAATAACTTCCTGTTTTCTACTGGTGATGCCTCTCCCTATGCATCCCAGTATCCCCAACCCTCCTTGCTGCCCTCCCATTGCTTGCCCACCTTTAGGTCATCTGATATGACTACCCCCAGGTCCATTTCCATTTTGTTGTTGTTAGTATCTCACCCCCCATTGTGTACTCTTCCCCTAGGTTTTTGTTTCCCAGGTGCATTACTTACTTCTTAGCATTGAATCTAAGCTGCCATACATTTGACCATTCCTCTAACCTTGCCCAGTCCCTTCTCATCCTTTCCACCCCACCTTGTGCATCAGCTTTGTTGCAGATCTTTGTGTCATCTGCAAAGACATATTTTCCTTCAGTTCCTCTGCAATATAAACTATAAAGACATTGAAGAGGACCGGTCCTATCTGAACCCTGCAGTACCACTAGTAACCTCCCTTTCTTCAGAGTGGACTCCATTTATTATTACTCTCTGTGTCCTACTCTCCAGCCAATTCTTTACCCAGGCTGTCCTCTTGGGACCCACTCCCAGGCTGGCTAACTTGTATATTAATCTTTTGTGTGGGACTGTGTCAAATGCCTTGCTAAAGTCAAGGTAGGCCATGTCCACAGCCCCTCCTGATCTACTACTTTGGTCACCCAGTCAAAGAAATCTAAAAGAGTTGACTGGCATGACCTTCCCACTGCGAATCCATGCTGCCTTGAGTCCTGAGCCCCTCTGGCCTCTAGACACTCAACAATTCTTTCCCTCAGAAGTGATTCCATCATTTTCCCTACCACTGAGGTTAAACTAACAGGTCTGTAGTTTTCTGCTTCTGCCTTGCTCCCACTTTTGTGAGGGATCACATCTGCCCTTCTCCAGTCCTCTGGCACCACCCCATCCTCCCATGATTTGTTAAAGAGGGTAGTCAGTGGTGTCACTAGTTCTACCCTTAGTTCTTTTAGAATTCTGGGATGAATCCCATCAGGCCCCATTGCTTTGTCCACCTTCAGTTTTAAGAGTTCTTTCAGAACCCTTTCTTCTGTAAATGGGCTGGTATCAACTTCTGTATCCAGAGTGTTTCTACTGTTTGTTTAGGTACCTCCCACTTCCTTTGTAAATATTGAGCAAAAATATTTGTTTAGTATCTCTGCCTTTTCACAGTCACCTCTGCCCACCCTCCTCCTCTCTTTATTAAGCCTCACTAGCCCTCCCTTGGTCTTCCTTCGCTCCCTGATGTACCTATAAAGGTTTTTCCCCTTCTTAACAGAGTTGGCTATCTTTTCCTCAGTTTGGGCCTTTGCTGTTCTGACTGCCTTCCCAGCTTCCTTTTGCTTTAACCTGATACAGTTCCTTGTCCTGCTCCTTCTGTGATTCCTTGTCCTTCTGAGTGCTTTCTTTTCTCTTGAATCTTCACTGCCACTTCCTTTGAGAACCATAGTGGTTTCTTACATCGTTTCATTTTGTTAATTTGCTTCACACAAAGGCTTGTTACCCCTGTGATGGCAGTTTTTATTATTCCCCATTGTTCTTCCACCCCTCCTTCCTGCCAATTTGCTGGTGCATTCCTTAGGCACTCACCCATTTTGGCAAAGTCAGCCTCTTAAGTCCAGTACTTTTGCCTTTGTATGGCTTGACTCTATTGCTGTGTTTATCGTGAACCATACTGTTCGATGGTCGCTAGTTCCCAGATGGCTACCCACTTCTACATCTGTGATCCTCTCTTCATCTCCATTTGAGAGAACCAGGTCTAAGATTGCTCCCTCTCGAGTGGGCTCCAATACTAGTTGTTCAAGGCATGCCCATTGTAGGGCATCTAGAATAACCCCACTCTTTAAAGTGGCTGCTGCAACTGCATTCCAGTTAACATCTGGCATATTCAGATCACCCATCAGCAATATCTCCCCTTTTTCGGCCATTCTAAGTATTCTTTCGATCATTTCCATGTCCATTTCCTCCCCCTGAGAAGGGGATCTGTATACAACCCCTGTGCGGATTGTGGTGCCATTGCTGGTCTCCAGTGCTTCTTCTCCTCCCTGTTTTCTCTTTTGTTCTGTTGCCTTGATTCCTTCCCTTATGTAAACAGCTACTCCTCCTCCTCTTTTACCCTATCTGTCCCTCCTGTAGATAGTGTATCCTGGTATGTTTATGTCCCAGTCATGGTTTCGTGTATACCATGTTTCTGTGACTGCCACAATATCAGATGTTCCTCCTCCATCAAGGCCACTAATTCAGGAGCTTGTTACTCAGACTATGGGCATTAGTACTCATTGCTCTCCATTTTTGATGGCTTTACCTTCTTTTGCAGCATCCCATACTGACCTGTCTACCTCAGTCTTTTTCTCATTTAGTACCCTGTTTTGTAGGGAGGCTGGGATTTTCCCTGCTTATCAGTGCCTACCTCCTTGAGGTACTTGAAAGTTTCTATCATGCCCTCTCTCCTCCTTTCCTCTAGGCTGGGGTATACATATTAAGCTCCTTTAATCTTTCTTACGTATGTCTTCTGGTACAGACCCTGCACCATTTTAGTTGCCCTCCTCTGGACAGCTTCCACTCTGTCTATGTCTTTCTTGGGAGATGGGGTCTCCAGAACTGCACACAGTACTCCAGATGGGGTCTCACCAACTGTCTGTACAGAGGGATAAAAACGTCCTGTTTTCTACTATTGATGCCTCTTCCTATGCATCCCAGTATCCCCCCTGCCTTCCTTACTGACTTCTCACATTGCTTGCCCACCTTTAGGTCATCTGATATAATTACCCCCAGGTCCCTTTCTATTTTTACTGTTGTCAGTATCTCACCCCCCACTGTGTACACTTCCCTTGGGTTTTTGTTTCCCATGTGCATTACCTTGCACTTCTTTGCACTGAATCTGAGCTGCCATACATTTGACCATTCCTCCAACCTTGCCAAGTTCCTTCTTATCTTTTCCACTCCATCTTGTGTATCAACCCTGTTGCAGATCTTTGTGTCATCTGCAAAGAGACATACTTTTCCTTCCAGTTCCTCTTCAATGTCACTTATAAAGACATTAAGAAGGACCGGTCCCAGTACTGAACCCTGCGGTAGCCCACTAGTAACCCTCCTTTCTTCACTGTGTATTCCATTTACTACTACCCTTTGCACCCTGTTGTCTAGCCAATTTTTTATCCAGGCTACCACCTTGGGACCCACTCCAAGGCTGGCTATCTTGTGAATGAATCTTTTGTGTGGGACTGTATCAAATGATTAACAAAGCATGCAATGAAATCAATGCCCATAACCTATGGCAACTTATTCTGGAGCCAACCATATGAACCATAAAACTGGTAACCATTCCCTGCTCGACTGGCCCCTCACTTCCCATCCTCATAGGGTGATCAAATCCGGCATACTACCCGATGCCCTGAGTGACCACTGTAGGACCTTCATGGCACACAAAATTCACAGGATATAGGCCACCATAAAACCCTACAAATTTGTTCCTACTGTATAAATCTCTGAACCTTGGTCCCCTCCTCCAACACCTGGCGCATACAAATTGGGAACCTATAGTCTCATCTGGTGCAATAGATGCTGCTTCCTACCACTTTAATGATAAATTTCTGAAGATTTGGAACAAACATGCCCCACTGCAACACTCCAAAGTCAGGGTAATCATCTCCATGGATCTTCCCCACACTCTTGTCCTCTCTGAGTGCCCAGGATAAAGCTCTGAAAGCTCCTAAAGTCTCTAAGTTCCTTAAAGATCATGACACATACCGCTCTCTACACAACATGTGCACAAAAGTTACTCACTTAGCTAAGGCAGAGTGCTACAGCTCAGTCTTTCATAAAACATAACATAAACAAGCCCTCTAAATTCTGGAAAGTTGTACATGCCCTCTTCTCCCCTTTCCTCCTCACACACCCCTCACCTTAATATAAACAATACTCATGTTACTGAGCCCCTCAGTGTTGCTACAGAATTCACTTCCTACTTCACCTCATGTGCCCCTGCTCTCCTATCCTTCTTACCCCCTCCCATGCCTGCTGACTACTTCTCCTCTCCTAGAATACCCTCTCTGTCCAGCACCTTCTCCTTCGCAAAAATCTGTCCCTCTGACATCCTGGATGCATTGTATGCTCTTAACCCCTTCAAAGGCAATTTGCCTGATGGTTTGGACCCTAAGCTGCTTTACCTACAGCTCTTGCTATTTCTGCTCCCCTGTCTGACCTTCTCAACCTTTCATTTGCAACAGCTACTATCCCATCTGTCTGGAAGCACACCATTGTTCTACCCCTGCCCAAAGGCAGAAATCCTACCACTCATGCAAATTATCATCCCATCTCCTTCTTACCTACTCTTGCTAAGCTTCAAGAACACTTGGTTCTATCACAACTCTCTTCCTATCTCTCTGACACTAACTTTTTCAGTCTGTTCCAATCTAGGTTCCGGGAGAATCACTCTACTACCATTTCCCTGATTAGGCTCACTGATTTCATCCTCTCGGGGATGGACAGTGGTCAAATCACCTCCACTATTTTTGTTGACCTTGCAAAGGCCTTTGACACGGTCTTCCAGACCCCTCCACTAAACACTCTCTCCTCAGCAGGCTTAACGGACTCTGCCACCAACTGGTTCAGAGCCTACCTGGTAGGCAGGTCCCAGTCAGTCAGAATAGCTGACTCCACTTCCCCTCCTCTCACTATTAACACCGGCGTCCCTCAAGGATCCATGTTGGGCCCTATATTAGTCTCCATATTTCTAAATGACCTACCCTCAGTCTGCTCATCCACCTCAATCCATATGAATGCTGACTACATGGTCATTTTCATCTCAGACCAGTCCCCAATTAGGTAGCAACCAGATTTCATTATGACTTCAATAAAGTTCAGCACTGGTTTCATTACCATCAACTCTCCCTTAATGCCAAGAATACAGTATGAAGGATCTTTGGCACTAGGCAAAGGCTCTCCAGGCTCCCCTCTCTCCTTTCCTTCCATACCTTTGATGGGACAGTCTTTGAGGACACAGCATCCATCAGGTACCTGGGGGCTTGACCAACACCTCAGCTTCTCTGGTTATGTAAACGCCATCCTGAAAAAGATGCATCCCAGGCTTGGTGCACTATACAGGAACCATAGCTGCCTCCCACTACCAGCTAAGTGTGAACCTGTCCAGAAGATGATACTACCTTTTTTTGGCTACTGTGGTGTAGTCTACAGTTCTGCTCCAAAGTCCTCCTTAACGAGATTTGACACCCTTTTTAACTCCTTCTGTCGCTTCACTCTGGATTCCCCCATCTAAGCTATTACTGCAATCTCGACCTCTCACTGGTTTTTTCCTCTCTAGAAAACAAACGCCACCTCCACTGCACTAAGTTTGTGCCCAAACTTTGGTTTGGAATGCTCTGCCCTACCTTACATCCTCACTATCCATCCTACCTCCTCCTGCCCATTCCCTTAGAGCATATGACTCCCGCTTAATGGTAGTCCCTCATTGGACAACCACTGCAGGTCAGATGGCCTTCTCACTTCATTTCCCTAAACTCTGAAATGTACCTACTCATCAGATTTGCCACTCTTCCTCCCCCCACTCCATCATCATTCTGCTGTACATAACTTCCTCTTAGTAAACTGTACCTGTGTCTAATCCCCTGTCTCTCCCTCATCTCCTCTTACTGTTTCAACCAGTATAATACCGATAACTGATCCTACTCGATCATTCTCTATCCACATCCTTACTTTATCCCCACCCCCACCACAACCTTGGTTACTTTTCTTGTTCCCTGCTCACCCTTCTAGTTGTTTCTTTGTTGATATCAAGTAGGTAAAAACTTATTCTCTAGAAGTTACACTTGATCGGTTCCCTTAAATTTTTATTGTATATATTGTTCATAAGAGAACTTATTACGTTTGCTTGTGCACATGTGCAAGAAACATTATGCGGCAGCTTCGGAGAGAAGCAAGTTATGGAGGAGCAGCACTCTGTCAGCCAATGAGGGGCACTACATTTAGGGTCTTAGCACTGGTGGACCAGTGCAGACCCAGTGTCTTGATGACACTGGTTCTGCAAAAGTGCCACCAAGTTGAAACATTTTCACCACTGCAATCGGGGCCGCCTCATCATTGCAGTGTCAGACATTCCACTGCAATGTGGGAGAGACTCATCATTGCAGGGTGGTACCTTGCCGTGGTGCACCCACTAGTTCATTTGCTGATGGGGAAGCCCACTCCCTGTCAGCATACTGTGACCCCCCTCCCTCATTTGTTGTGTGCTGAGGGGATGCCCAATCCCCCTCGGCATCATGAGCCCCCCAACAGTCTTTCTGTGCCAATGGGGGGCCCAATCCCCATCAGCTTCAGTCCCCCCCTTCCTAGCAAATTTGCCAACAGGAGAGCCCACTCCCTATCAGCATAATGTCATGCCCCAAAAATGTGTTATGTGCCAAGGGGGTGCCCAATCCCCCTTGGCTCCCCCCCACACTTGGTATGTGGCGACAGGGGATGCCCAATCCCCCATTGGCTACAGCCCACCCCAAAAAAAAAGCACTCAGGTGGCATGCTGGGAGCACACCTCAGCATGTCAAAAGTTCCTGGAAAAAAAAGTCCCAAAACATTTTTTTTCCTTTAACCAGTAAAACAGAAAATTTTCCCTCATAGAGTCCGCTGGCCCCTTCCCAACCCACGCCAACCCTCTACGCACTCTGCCTCCCCACACCCCCCACACCTCCCTCACCCCATACTTACTTCTGGAGCCCAGCAGGATGATCTTCAGTGGACTGGGAACACATCTACATTCTTCAAAGCAGACTGCGAACTGAAGAAATGCCGGTAAGCTGTATAATGGCATAAATTGTTTTTTTTTTCCAACTGTGGTGCATATCTCGAGCACTTTTGGGAATTTTGGCACCACATTTTCAACTTGGGATTCTGGGGACTCCTCCTTATGAGTTAAGTCACTGTCATTGTATTATTCAGTCCCAAAAGGTGATTTTACAATCACTGCATGGAATCACCTTTCAGGACTGATTAACGAAACAGTAGTGCCACTGTTCATGAGGTGGGCTCTCAAAAGGCCTATGTTGCAAATTTGGTGAAAAAATCCAAAAAATGACTGTTTTACAAGCGTGCATTGCGCAGTTTCCACGCATACTCGTAACTTTGTGAATTTGTAATATTTTCAGTCCATATTTTTAGCATTGGCATTTTTCTACACCTCCTTATGAACAGTGCAGCTGTCATTTTACACATCCTGGCCAAAATGTGTTTCCACGCTTCCGGTGCAGAATAGCACTGTCACTGTGGGAAATCAGTGTTTGGGACAGATTAAATGACAGTGACACTGTTCATGAGCAGAGGTCCTAAAATGCCTATGTTGAAAATTTGGTGACAAAGTCCATAAAATAACTGTGTTACATGCGTGCATTGCACTGTTTCCAAGCACCCTTGTAACTTTGCAAATCTGTAATATTTTCATGCCAGATTTTCAACACTGACATTTTTTTCACATTTTCTTATGAACAGTACAGCTGTCATTTTTCACATCCTGGCCGAAATCTGTTTTTGCACTTCTGGCACAGAATAGCGCGGTCATTGTGGGAAATCAGTGCTTGGGACAGATTAAGATCAAGTGCATGGGACAGACACAAAGGAATTCTGGAGGTCAGGGGTAAGAGGCAACAGACTTCTAGGAAAACATGAACTGAACTTACAAGCTCAAATGGGCAGACTGGGTAGTCCATAGGCCCTTATCTGCTGACGTTGTCTATGTATCTATGTATCTATGAGTGAGAAGGGGGAGTGAATAAGCTCAACTAAGCTCTGTCAGGACTGCTGCAGATTTCTTTGTGGGCAGAAAAAGGTGCCAACACATGCAGGAGCCCAGTACAAAAGGGCAGCCTGCAGCACCGGGAGAAACAGAACAAGTAAGTGAGCGCGACAGAGTGAGTGAGCACAACAGAGCTCAGTCAGGATTGCTGCGGATTTCTTTGTGGAGAGAAAAAGGCGTCAACACAGGCAGGAGCCCAGTACAAAAGGGCAGCCTGCAGCACCGGGAGAAACAGAATGAGTGAGGGAGGGAGGGGGAGTGAGCAAGCTCAATGGAACTCTGACGGGACTGCTGCAAATTTCTTTGTGGGCAGAAAAAGGTGCCAATGCAGACAGGAGCCCAGTACACAAGGGCAGCCTGTAGCACCAGGAGAAAAAGAATGAGCGAGTGAGAGAGGGTGAGTGAGCAAGCTCAACGGAGCTCTGTCAGGACTGTTGCGATTTTCTTTGTGGGCAGAAAAAGGCATCAACACAGGCGGAAGCCTAGTACAAAATGGCAGCCTGCAGCGCTGGGAGAAATAAAAGGAGTAAGTGAGAGAGGAGGAGTGAGCGAGCTCAATGGAGCTCAGTAAGGACAGCTGTGAACTTCTTTGTGGGCAGAAAATGGTGCTAACGCAGGCAAAAGCCCAGTATTAAAGGGCAGCCTACAGCACCGGGAGAAACAGAATGAGCGAGTGAGAGAGGGGGAGTAAGTAAGTTCAATGGAGCTCTGGCATGACTGCTGCAGAATTCTTTGTTGGCAGAAAAAGGTGCCAATGCAGGCAGGAATGCAGTACAAAAGGGCAGCCTGCAGCGCCAGGGGAAACAGAACAAGCAAGTGAGAGAGGGGATTGAGTGAGCTCAATAGAAGGGGGGAGAACAAGCAGGCCATGAGAAGGATGGCAACAACTAGTGGAAGAGATAGCGAGGACAAAAGGGTAGAAGGGGGCCTCCTGTTGGGTGGGGAACAGACCACGAAGAGTACCGGGGAGAGAGCAGATGGCTGTGGGTAGGCAGGGAACAGGGGTGGCATGGAGGGGAACAAGTAGAAGGAGGGAACAGACGGGGGAAGAGATATAGGAGGGGGATCAACTAAGGCTAGATTTGAGCCTCTGCTATGGGAGAAAGAGGAGAAGCAAGAACATATGGAACATACTGAAGGGAGGAGGACAAGCAGGGCATGAGAGGGATGGCAACAGCTAGGTGACGAGATAGCGAGGGCGAAAGGGTAGAAGGTGGGCTAGTAAGGAAGGAGGGGTGGTGACTGGAGGAGAAAAGGCTATGGGAAGGGGAAGGATGGGAGGGGCATCATGATCGGGGTAGAAGAGAATAGGGGCTCTAAATCTACAACAGCAGGGATAGGAGAGGGGTTGGAAATCAGCAGGGGAGGAGGGTACGTCAACATGGGAAGCCCATTAGGAAGTTATCAGGCTGGGAAGGGGTTCAAGGGGAATGGGAGGAATAAGGCAGAGAAAAGGGGTGAGACAGAAGTAGGTGATACAGATACAAGTCACAGAGGTGCAGCTGAGTGGGATAAGGGCAGGAAGATAGGAATACTGGGGTGGTGGAAGGGGCATTAGAAGGGAAAGAGGCTAAGGGATGGGGGGTACTCATCCTAGGGGATTGTATGCTGAAAGGGGTGAGATGGGGCAGAAGGGGGGGCACAGCTGTAGTTAGGTTGAAGCTATCCCCAGGTTGACTGCAAGAGGGACACTGCTCAAGTGTGCAGCGAGGGGGAGGAAGAAACCTCATTTACTGTTGCATGTGGGTACAAACGACTTCATAAGTATCATAGGTTATATCAAGCTTGAAGACAGTTGTCCTTTGAAGCTTGCCAAACCCAAAACTAGAAATGGAATATCCCATCCCCAAAGTACCCACCTACCCCACTTTTAAAGCTATTCATGTTGGGGCTACACACAATGTTAGATGGGAGATCATTCCAAAGTGCAACCACCTTTAGGCTAAATCAGAATTTACGTAGATTAAGATTCTGACTCTGGAGTAGAAGCTGCCTGTTATGTATTCTGGCACTGGTCCTTCCTGTGTTGTGCTTAAGGCCAATCTCTGCTAGGAGTTTGTCATCTTCCATTAATTTAAAAAGTAGCATAAGTCTCCTCTGAGTCTTCTATAATGAATGGAATATAAATTAAAGGATGTCAACCTCTTACCACAAGTTGTGTTCTGCAATCCCTTCACTGATCTGGTTAATCTATGTTGTACCCCCTCCAACAGGTTAATGTCCTCCCTGTTTTGTGGTGACCAAACCTGCACACAGTACTCCAAATGTGGTCTGACCATTGCACTGTAGAACGGAATGAGCACCCTCTCATCTCTGCTAGCTATGCCTAAAAATGCAGTTAAGGTTGTGATTGGCTTTCCTGGTCTGTACCCTTCACGGGGGAAACTGTGGAAGTACTGAGGGGGAGGTTCGAGTAGTTGGACAAGCAGTGTGAGGGGATGGGGGAGTCGGTGGCATTCTCTGAGCTACCCCCTGTACCATGTGCAAGCATGGGGAGGAAGGATAGGATTGAGGAGTTCAACAAGGGGCAGAGGGATTGGTGCCACACCAAAAATTATGAGTTAGTGACTAACTGGGGTAGGGTCTGGGGAAATAGTGACTTGTAAGCAGGGGACAGGGTACACATGAGCAGGAAGGGGAGGGGAGTATTAAAGGCAGGATTATAGGGGTATATCTCTGCTAAGGTGGATTTAAACTAGTGAGTGGAGTGGCCAAAAGACTGAGGTTAGTAGAAAGGTCCAGACAGGGGAGCCTAATGAGCTCACCCCCCCAGATATAGGTAAAGGCGGAGGCATAGTAACCCTGGGAGGGGGTGGACAGAGTGGTCTGAGTGTACTACAGAAGGCAACACCACCCAGTAAGAATAAGGAGAAGAAAGGGTGTGGACTACCAGGAGGAGGGACAGAGGTCAAAGGGGAGAAGAGTGAGGAGAAGAAGGGGCACAGGTGGAAGTTGGTCTCTCTCAATGCATGAAGCCTGGGGAACAAAACTGCAGAGCTTCAGGTGCTTCTTTCAGAGGGGAAGGTGGACATTGCTGCAGTGACAGAGACTTGGGCCACAGAGTACCAAGACTGGGGCTTGGCAGTCCTGGAATATAGGATATACAGGAGGGACTGGAGGGGTTGCACTCTATGCGAGGGAAGGGATTAAATGCATAAGGGATTAGGGAGCAGAGGAGAGGACAGAGGTGCTTTGAGTGTAGTTCCTGCACTCCAGGGGCAGAAAGCTGAGGCTGGGAGTGGTGTACAGACCACCAGCCCAATCCAGGGAACTGGATGGGGAGTTGACAGAGCAGATAAGGAGGGTGTATAGAAGGGGGAGTGTGGTGATAGTGGGGGATTTTAACCTACCATGAGTTGACTGGAGCACCCCGTCACTAGTGGTACCAGAGAGCAGGTGCTTTTTACTAATTTAACACTTCTATCTCTTCTTAATTGAATCTGCTGCAGCTATTATTAAACCCCTTACTATTATCTTCAATAAATCACTATATGAAGGACTCATTCCCTGGGACTGGACATTGGCTACAGTAATCCCAATTTTTAAGAAGGGAAATCACTCCAGACCTGAAAACTATCATCCAATAAGCCTAACTTCTGTTGTAAGTAAAATCATGGAGAAAGTTATTAAGAAGTTATTAGACTGTGAAACTACTGAGGGTAACATAATAGATACTACACAACATGGCTTTAGACAGGGATACACCTATACCACTAACTTGGTCTCCTTTTATAATCATGTCAGTATGGGTATGGACAAAGATATACCTATGGATGTAATACTTCTTGATTATAGTAGAGCCTTCGATAAAGTTCCTCACAACATACTACTTGATAAAATGAAACAGATGGGTTTCTCACATTACATAATTAATTGGGTGTCAGATTGGTTAAATAATAGACATCAGCAAGTCAGAATCAATGGCACACTTTCCCAGTCATTGAGTGTGACCAGTGGGGTCCCTCAGGTATCTGTGTTGGGGCCAACCCTGTTTAACATATTTATCAGTGACTTACAGGTTGGCCCTGAAACTGTTCTTTCAGAATTTGCTGATGACACAAAGTTGCGTGGTCCTGTTCTAACAGTGTCAGACAGAGAATTTATGAAGAACAATTTAAAATCTATTGAAGAATGGGCAGCTCTAAACAAAATGACACTCAACTCAGATAAGTGTCATGTTATGCATTTTGGTAAGAATAATCTGAGGCAGACCTACTTATTGAACAATGTGGCCTTCATGTGTCACCACTGGAATGAGATCTTGGAGTAAACATTAACAACAAGTTATCTCCCAATGATCACTGTACAATGATAGCCAGGAAAGCCAATGCCTTGCTCACCCGAATCCAGCGTTCATTTGTGTCTAGGACTCAAGAATGTGTGATCCCACTATATAGAGTTTTCATTAGGCCTCATTTGGACTATGGATCTCCATGCTGGAATCCTTACTTAAGGCAGGATGTGGATAGAGTTGAAAGGGTGCAGAGAAGAGCCACCAAGATGGTACCGTATCTATCCAAACTAGACTATGAGGAAAGGTTAACAGTCACGGGGTTACATTCTTTACATACAAAGCGTACAAGTGGTGATCTTCTCCTCCTGTATAAAATTCAGAATTCTCAGGAGTTACTGCATCACTGTGGTTTACATTTTTCAACCAGTTGGAATTCTCCACGGTATCATAACAAACAGATATTTGTTTCTAAAACTAGAACAACAAAAAGGTTAAATTACTTCACAGTAAAAACCCCTAGACTATGGAATTTTCTTCCACAACATTTATTTATTTATTTACGAGTTTTACCAGGAAAACATACTGAGCAAACATGCTTGATTCCAGATGTGACCTGGGGGCCAAGGCCCACATAAATGTGACAAGCAAAGACCGTACAGAGATAAGCATAGGCTTGTACTTTACATTTTAGGAGAAAATTACATGCAGTGTAAACATTCAGTTAGTTCTACAAAACATATTTAATTATAAGAGCAAGACATATATAAAACTTTTCTTAGCTAAAACAGGAACAGCTGGAGGTGAAATGTGCGCTAAATGGTGGTTTCGGAGGAGGGGTTTGGGGCATGTCTGATGGGGGCAGGTGGGGCATTCAGGTCTGGGGTATATGATATTTAAAAGCGGCCTGTCCTTTGGATGTGTGCATGAGCAGGATATGGAACAGTCTTTGGTCCACACTCCTGAGGGTATGCTGGTGTAAGTTGTTGGGAGGGACAGAGGACAGGTGAGGGGAAGGAGTGGGACCAATATTTGGCTGCGAACCTAGAACAGTTAGTTTGTCTCGGTCATGTAGGGATGGCAGGGTTAGTGAACTGTAGAGGTTGCAGTGGTGGTAGATTAGGGGGCAGTCGAGGATGAAACGGCAGAAGGAGTGGAACAGGGTGTCTAGACTGGCCAGGGCGGACTCGGGGCTATAGGAGCAAACTATATCTCCATAGTCAAGTACAGGAAGGATCATTTTTTGAACAATGGCCCACCTTGTCAGGGTAGGGAGGCAGCTTTTGTTACGGTGAAGTGCGCCGAGTTTGGGGAGCAGCCGCTTGTGTAGAGAGGAGATGTGAGCAGAGAAATCTAGATGTTGATCTAGCCAGACGCCCAGATATCTGAAACTCGTGCAGTTATCCAGGGGAGTCCCATTCAAAGTATTGAAGGGTGGACTTGGGGCTTGACGGGAGAGTCTTTGCGGTGAGCCAAAAGTTAGTGATACTGTTTTTTTTGGGTTAAGAAATAGCTGGTTTGATCTGAACCAGTTCTGGATGACATTGAAATCTTCCTGTAGTAGGGTAGCTACACTGTGTGTTGTGGGCCCAGAGGTGTAGAGAACAGTGTCGTCTGCATATATCTGAATGGAAGAATGGGAGCATGCTGTAGGGAGGTCATTTAGAAAAAAGGAGAAGAGTAGTGGACCCAGGACAGAGCCTTGGGGGATGCCTGAAGGGACTAGCAGTGGGTGGGAGGTGTGAGAGGCAATTTTGACTACTTGTTTCCTCCCTGCTAGGTAGTCATGGAACCAATTGGTGGCCTGTGTAGACAGGCCTGCGTCGGAGAGTTTGGAGATGAGAAGGGGGTGAGATATGGTGTCAAAGGCCTTTGCAAGGTCAATGAAGATGGCAGAGGTGATAAGTCCATTGTCCATATTTGTGAGAGTGTCGTCAGTGACTCGAAGCAGAGAGGTGGTGGTTGAATGGGATTTGCGGAAGCCCGATTGGTAAGGTGTGAAAGAGGAGGCGTCAAGGTATGGGGTGAGTTGAGACAGGACCGAAGCGTTCCTGTAATTTGGCCAGGGTTGGAAATGAGGAGATGGGTGGTAGTTTCCTGGGAGGAGAGGTCTCCTTCTTTGGGCAGGGTATAACGGTGGCCAGCTTCAGGCTGTGGAAGCTTGCCTAAGGAGAAGGATAGATTGAAAAGGTCGGCTAGAGGGGCGGCTATGGCTGGGCGGAAAGATAAAGCATCTTTACGTCCAGGGATGCAGGGCACCTACCTTTGTTTGGATTTAGCGTGCGGAGGGAGCGAAAGACTTCAGCTTGGGAAACTGGGCGGAAGTTGAAAGGAATGGTTGAGGTGGTAGTCTGAGGGGCTCTTTTGCGGTGGGGAGGGATCGGGGTGAGAATGAGGGAGGGAGGAATGAGAGGAGCTTGTCAATGCAGCTGGAGAAGTGGGTATTAAGTGCTTCAGCCCTGTATTGGGTGGAGATTAGGGTACCCTGTACAAGTAGTGTTGGGATGCAGGTTGGGAGGAGAGCAGGGTTTGAGAGATTTCCAGAAGTCGGTAGGGTGATTTAAGTTTTGACTGAAGCCGATGAAAGTAGGTTTTGCTTGGTGAATGCTGTTTGTACAACGTTTGGAGGGATCTGTATGTAGTGAGGGAGGCCTGTGTACCCAATTTCTTATGGGCTTTCCAGGTGAGGTCTCTGGAGTGGCACTTTCTAATTATGTTAGCCGAGATCCAGGAGATCGCTCCTCTGACTCTTTTCTTGCATAATGGTGCATGTTTGTCCCAAATTTTAAGGAAGTTTGTTTTAAATGCCTCAAAAGGCGGTGTCGATAGTGGGAGCCTCTGAGATGATTCAAGCATACCCCTTAGGTCCAAAGCAGGAGTAATGGCTAGGTTGAGGGAGTTATAGGACCTAGTGTATAGTGTCTTAGAGGGTGGGGCAGGGGGGCTGTGTACCTTCCTGACCATATAAATCATATGATGATCACTTATGGAATCAGGTAGGAAGCCTGTGCTTAGAATCCTGTGGGGGTGGGAGGTGAGAGCCCAGTCCAGTAAGGTGTGGTTTTGGGTTTTGTGGTTTAGTCTGGTGGGATCAGTAATGAGTTGAGATAGATTATGAGCCTTAATTTGTGTCTTTAGGTGGGCCTTGTCTGGGCCGAGCCAATTTATATTGAAATCTCCGGTGACGTGTAGCTCACCCCCAGCCGCTAGTGACTGTAGGTTGCCCAAGTGGGAAAGGATGTCCTCGGGGGGAGTGCAGGGGGGACAGTATGAGCCAGCCACATAGATGGGGGCGGAACTAGGGAGAGAGATTTTGATGAGTAAAGAGTCTATGTTACCTGGGGATAGGGGGATGTCACTAAAGTGAATTGGCGACTGCTTGAGATGTATGGCCGTGCCCCGCCTCTCCTTTACCTATCCGGTCATGCCTGAGTATTGCATACCCTGGTAGTGATATTTCTGTGTCAGTGTGATGCAGTTTTAGCCAGGTTTCAGAGATCACTAGGATGTCAGGGCGCAGGGTAAAGGCAAGTGGCTGCAGCAGGGAGAATTTAGATAGTAGGCTGCAGGTGTTTAGGTGGAGGATACGGAGGCCTTTGGGGAAAGAGAAAGGGGCGTGGGTACTTGAATTTGGGGTATTTGGACAGGAGTTGGCCTCTGTGTCCCCTGACATGAGTAAGAGAAGGATGATGAGATGTTTAAGCTTGCCGCAGGGGGGTTTAAGGCAAGTTTTAACGGTTGGAACGGTAGAGGCAGGTTGGGGGTGATGGCAGATTGATGTATGTAGAACCGAGTGGGACATGTAAAAAGAAGGCTGTAGGATAGTAGCACCAACTGGACTGTAATGGTTAATTGTGCTGGCTTGAGCAGGCGTGGTATCGTGGGATGTGAGGTTAGGCTAAGATACTTAAGTGTCGGGTGTACGTTGCATGAGGAGATGATTGGTGGCAGGGAGGATAGGCTTGCCACATGAAGAAAAACGAGTAAAATAGGCTTCAGCTGCATCCTAGCCTGAGTTATATTTGGGAGGGTGAAAAATTTGGTTGGGAGCCCTCTGGTGGAAGCAGCTGATAAGCTGCAAATGGAGAAGTGGGCTGATAGGTTTTGGAGAGTCATGTGACTAAGCCTACATAAGGAAGAGCTCACCAAGGGGCGGTGAGGAGGGGGTGGTGGGGAGCCGCTAGCCCGTGGGGCAAAAGCTCACACACAGTGGAAAGCAGTAGTATCTGTGGTAGCCAGGCAAGGACTGTTTGAAAATGGCGCCTGAATCGTCTGCCGGCGTTCTAGGTGGTGGCAGCGTACCTGGGTGATTGAGGTACCGTCACGTCTGCTGCTGGAAGGGTTTCTTTCCCAATCCTGGGCCTCTAGACCCTTTCCCGCTGTCGCTGGCTGGGTGATTCGGGGGGGGTCCGTCCTCGTGTGCTGCAGAGGAGGGTTAGACTCCTGGTCCTGGGCCCTCTCGACCCTTTTCCCGCTGTCAATTTAGTTGACAGCAGCTCCATTCTTGCCTTTAAGAAAGGGTTAGATCATTGGTTGGAGTGGAATAGCCCTGGGGTATAATTGTCCCACCAATGTGGTGGGGGACAATCTCAATAGGCAGTAGCCTTCTTTTGTCCTTTGAAACCAAGTATCTCAGCAGGAGTCAGTGTCTGTCATGATTAAGCAGGCAGATACTTTATTAGACGTAGAAGGGGTCTTATTTAGGGTTAAAAACAGAAAAGAAAGAAAGTCTGTGTGTGTTCTGTGCTGGGAAGGGTACTGTATCAACTTATTTTGCTAAATCAGTAGGAGGAGAGAGAGAGAGAGCTTAATTGGGGGTGTGACTTAGACAATATAAAAGCAGGTGACTCCAATTACAACTTCATATTGCTAGCCTTTTTTCTTACTAATTGCCCTCCATCCCATCCCTCGACCCACCTACCCACCCTAAGGCAGTTCTACTTTTATAGCCACTGGATTTGACTGACAACAGGAACTACCTGTTTGGCAGTAGGAAGGGAAGGATCATAGAGAAACTTTAGTTTTGTCAACTCTAAAGGAAAAAAGTAGCTTGTTCTCTCCCCTCCAGGTGCTGGTGGTCTGACACTGAGCAAGGAAGAAGGAGGCTAATGAAGAATATAGGAAGTTGCTGTCCCAGAATAGGAAAAGTGAGAGTTGTAAGGAGAGGAGAGAGTAAACATACAGAGAAACAGGAGCAGGGACACAAAATAAGACATGATAGAAGTGATGCAGTGCAATGGCTAAGGGGCAGCAGAGTTCCAGGAGAAATTCTGGAGGCTGCAATGCTGCCCTATTTGCCGGCACCTCTCTGTTCTGAGGGAAAAGGTTGCCAGTCTCCAGGCTGACTTGGCTAGGATTCGTGAAACCTCCTCCCCCATGCAGGGACCACCAGGGCCAATGCCACTACCTCAGAGGTTGCCAAGAAAGAGGAGAGACTGGACCAGGGTGGGCTTAGGGAGGGAGAGGGTGGTGGAACAGAGCTGCATCCCTCCACAATTCATACGCTCTTCTGGTGGATAGTGGTTCTTCTATGGAGGCACCTGTAGTGGAGATCAAGGAGGATGCTGGGAACCTTCACAAAGGAGACCCACAGGAGGGTGGCATGGGACACCATAGGGGAAGGAAACAACTCCTGGTAGGTGACTCAATCATTAGGGGAGTAGAAGTGGGGAGAGGAAGTGGAGAGGGAGGTTAAGGGTGCCTGCCTGGCACCACGGCTTGGAGGGACAAGAAGCGAATCCTCAGTATCGTGGGAGCAGTTGCATGAGGGAGGGAGCTGGATGTCATTGTCCACCTAGGGACAAATGACCTGGCTAGGAATGTGATCAGAGCAGTGCAAGAGGAGTTTGTAGAGTTAGGGAGGGGCCTTAGACAAGTAGAGTATACGGTAACCTTCTCAGAGGTGCTGCCCGTCTATGGCAAGGGTGATGCTAGGGTACTCCTCACCAGGGAATTCAATGAATGGTTGAAAAATTGGTGTGGAGCTCAGGGTTTTTGCTTCATTGGGGACTGAGGAGCCACCTGGAGGGATGCAGACCTATACTGGCATGATGGTCTGCATCTGTCCAGGGAGGAACCAGGATCTAGGTGAGAAGGAGTTCAAATGCTTTATTGGGAAGCATTCCAACCTTCAGCCAGGAGGAAGGCGCACAGAGAAGGAGCAGAAATCAGCCTCCCCCTAAAACACAGTAATTAGTGAGGTAAACACCAAGGCAGAGGGAAACTCATTAGGGAGCAGGACAGAAATAAATGTAAAAAGAGGCAAAGGCAGTAAGGGCAGAGATGGGGCTAAATGGGGTAAGGCCATCAAAAAGTGGAGGGTGATGAGTACCAATGCCCATAGTCTGTGCAACAAGCTTCCTGAACTAGTGGCCTTGATTGAAGAGGATTGCCTGGATATTGTGGCAGTCACAGAACACGGTACACAGAGAACAATGACTGGGATGTCAACATACCAGGATACACAATCTACAGAAGGGACAGGGAGGGTAAAAGAGGAGCAGGAGTAGCTTTCTATGTAAAGGAAGGGATCAAAGCAACAGAACTAAAGAGTAAACAGGGAGCAGATGAGGCACTCTGGGTCCCTCTGGAGACAGGAAATGGCACCACAATCTGCATGGGGGTTATATACAGACCCCCATCTCAGGGGAGGGAATGGACAAGGAAATGATAGAAGACATCCTTAGAATGGCAGAAAAAGTCGAGATATTGTTGATGGGAGACCTGAATATGCCAGACGTTAAATGGAGTACCTTTGCTGCAGGCACATCCAATAACAGGGTTATTCTTGATGCCCTTACAGGGGGCATGCCTCAGACAGCTAGTACTGGAACCCACTCAGGAGGGAAGGAGCAATCTTAGACCTGGTACTCTCAAATGGGGATGGAGAAAGAATCTCAAATTTAGAAGCGGGTAGCCATCTGGGAACAAGAGACCACCAAACAGTGTGGTTCACGATAAACACAGCCATACAATCAAGGCATACAAAAGCAAGAGTACTGGACTTTAGGAGGGCTGACATTGGGAAAATGAGAGAGTGCCTCAGAAAAGAACTAGCAAACAAGCAAGAAGTAGGGGAGGAGGAACAATGGGGAGTAATCAAAACAGCCATCACACAGGTAACAAGCCTTAGTATAAAGCAAATCAACAAAACACAACGAAGGAAAAAAATGCTATCATTCTCAAAAGAGGTGCAGGGAAAGTTAAGGAGAAAAGGATAGCATTCAGGAAGTATAAGGAAACACAGAAGGAGCAGGACAGAGAAATTTATCAGTTAAAGCAGAAGGAGGCAGGGAAGGCAGTCAGAATAGCAAAGGCCCAAACTGAGGAAAGGATAGCCAATTCTGTTAAGAAGGGGGATAAGACCCATTAGGGAGTGAAGAAAGACCAAAGGAGGGATACTGAAGCTTAATAAAGGGGAGGGAATGTGGGCAAAGGAGGACAGTGAAAAAGCATGGATACTGAATGAATATTGTTGCTCAGTATTCACAAAGAAAGAGGAGAGAGAGAGGTACCTAAACCAAACAAGAGACACACTCTGAAGATGAGGGTCGATACCAGTCCATTTACAGAAGAAAGGGTTCGGAAAGAACTAATAAAATTGAAGGTGGACAAAGCAATGGGGCCTGATGGGATTCACCCAAGAATTCTAAAAGAACCAGGGGTAGAACTAGTGACACCGATGACTACTCTCTAACAAATCATGGGAGGATGGGGTTGTACAGTACCTGAGGACTGGAGGAGGGTGGATGTGATTCCTCTTCACAAAAGTGGGAGCAGGACAGACACAGGAAACTACAGACCAGTTAGTTTGACCTCAGTGGTAGGGAAAATGATGGAATCACTTCTGAAGGAAAGAATTGTTGAGTACCTAGAGGCCAGTGGAGCACAGGACCCAAGGCAGCATGGATTCATTATGGGAAGGTCATATCAGATTAATCTAATAGATTTCTTTGAGTGGGTAACCAAAGTAGTAGACCAGGGTGGGGCTGTGGACATGGACTACCTAGATTTTAGCAAGGCATTTAATACAATCCCACACAAAAGATTAATACACAAGTTACCCAGCCTTGGAGTGGGTCCCAAGGTGGTAGCCTGGATAAAAAATTGGCTAGACAAAAGGACACAAAGGGTAGTAGTAAACAGAGTCCACAGTGAAGAAAGGAGGGTTACTAGCGGGGTACCGAAGGGTTCAGTACTGGGACCAGACCTTTTTAATGTCTTTTTAATTGACATTGCAGAGGAACTGGAAGGAAAAGTATGTCTCTTTGCAGACAACACAAAGATCTGTAACAGGATTGATACACAAGATGGAGTGGAAAGGATGAGAAGGGATTTGGCAAGGTTGGAGGAATGGTCAAATGTGTGGCAGCTCAGATTCAATGCAAAGAAGTGCAAGGTAATGCACCTGGGAAACAAGAACCCAGGGGAAGAGTACACAATGGGGGGTAAGATACTGACAAGAGTAAAAAAGGAAAGGGAACAGGGGTAATTATATCAGATGAAATAAAGGTGGGCAAGCAATGTGAGAAGGAAGTAAGGAAGGCTAGGGAGATACTGGGATGCATAGGGAGCGGCATCAATAGTAGAGAACAGGAAGTTGTTATCCCTCTGTACAGACAGTTTGTGAGACCCCATCTGGAGTACTGTGTGCAATTCTGGATACCTCATCTCCACAATGACATAGACAGAGTGGAGGCTGTCCAGAGGAGGGCAACTAAAATGGTGCAGGGTCTGCACCAGAAGACATACAAAGAAAGACTAAAGGAGCTTAATATGTATACCCTTGAGGAAAGAAGGGAGAGATGGGACATGATAGAAACTTTCAAGTACCTCAAGAGAATCAACAAAGTCCAAGAGGGTAGCATCTTTCAGAAAAAGAGATGTGCAAGAAAAAGGGGCACACTTTGAAGATAGAGGGGGACAACTCAGAGGTAATGTGAGGAAGTATTTTTTTCATGGAGAGGATTGTGGATGCATGGAACAGCCTCCCTGAGAAGGTCGTGGAGTCAAGAACAGTGGGGGAATTCAAGAATGCATGGTACAAACATAAAGCAGTCCTAGTGGGTGGTAGGAGGAAGTAAGCTGTTAGTTAACTAGGATCTGCAGCTTATCTGTTAGGTAGAAAAATAGGCAGACTAGGTGGGCCAAGCGGTCCTTATCTGCTGTCAAATTCTTTGTTTCTCCTTTATGCATTCCAGGATGGCCTTCTCATGAAATTGGTAAGTGTGCCTACAAGGCTTGGTAGCACTCTGGACCTAGTACTGGCAAATGGGGAGGTGGTGAGGGTGGAGGACCCACTAGCAGGTAGTGACCACCAAACAGTGTGGCTTGTTATTGCTCTGGGCAGGGAGACAGGGAGATGGGCACTAAGGTGGTGGACTTTATTAGGGTGGACTTTGGGTGGAGGGGAGCAATACTGCAAGGAAAACTCCAGGATATAAGGCCGGGGATAGATGCAGAACAAAAGTGGGGAGTCATAAAGACTAGGCAAGCAGAGGCTACAATAGCCTGCACCAGGGCCAGGAGTAAGAAGAGCAAAGGTAAGAAACCATGCTGGCTGAACAAGGAAGTGCTACAAGGAGGTGAGGGAAAAGATGGCTGCATACCGGAAGTACAAGAGAACAGGGAAGGCAGAGGATAAGGAGACTTTCAGGAGTTGGTCAAGGAAGGTTGCCATGAGAGTGAAAAAAGCTAAGGCCTCCAGGCAATTAAGTTCCACAAAGGGCATAATAGGAGGGTAAAATGACTTTTTTAGATATGTCAGGGAAAAGAGGAAGTGCAAGGAACATATTGTGAGAATAAAGCAGGGAACGGATTGGATGGAAAAGGGGGAGGAACAAGTGAAAATTCTATATGAGTACTTCTGCTCTGTTTTCACTAAGGAGAGGGATGGCCCACTATCAGAATGGGCTGAGGTGGTGGGGAAAGGGGGGAGGAGGTGACGGACAAAGTGATCACAGAAAGTAGGGTGCTAGTGGGGCTGAGGGCAGTAAGGATAGACAAGGCACCAAGTCCCAATGCCATCCACCCCAGGGTGCTGAGGGAGATGACAGAGTTGTTGGCTGAGCCACTCCACTGGCAGATCTGTTCAACACCTCCCTGGAAATGGGGCATGTTCTCCAAGACTGGAAGGTGGCCCACATGGTGCCCATACACAAGAGTGGGCCTAGAAAGGAGCCAGAAAATTATTGACCAGTAAGTCTCACGTCCATAATGGCTACGCTTATGGAGCCAATACTGAAGGAGAGGCTGGTGGCATTCCTAGACAGTAATGGCCTCCAAGATGGGCTGCAACATGGGTTCATCTCAGGGAGGTCTTGTCAAACCAACCTAACAGAGTATTATGACTGGGTGACAAGGGAGTTGGACAGGGGCCATGCGGTACATGCCCTGTACTTGGACTACAGTAAGGCCTTTGATACAGTGCCTCATGGGAGGCTGGGGGGGAAGCTGATGGCAGTGGGGGTGGGGAAAAAGCTGACTAAGTGGATAGAGAACTAGTTACAGGAGAGGGTGCAGAAGGTGGTGGTGGTGGTGGGGCTCTCAGCACCCACAGCAGTAACAAGTGCCGCAGGGGTCAGTGCTGGACCCAGTATTATTTGGGCCTTTATCTCTGATATAGCATATGGAGTGGGGAGCAGGGTTAGTCTGTTCGCACATTACACCAACTTGGGGGCGATGGTGGATGAAGAGGACGGATGGGGAAAACTACAGGGGTAACCTAACCAAACTAGAGACATGGTCGGTGGAGTGGCAGCTAGGATTCAATGCAAAGAAGCATAAGGTGATGCACTTCAGGGCTAAGAACCAGAAGAGGGACTATTCGTTGGGGATCAGAGAGGAGGAGAAGGACCTAGGGGTCTTGGTAACTGGGAGCATGAACAACTCGGCTCACTGCACGAGAGCAGCTGCAAAGGCAAACAGAATGCTGGGGTGCACTGCAAGGGGGTTCTCATCCAGACACAGGGATGTGATCCTACCTCTCTACAGATCATTGACCAGACCACACCTAGAGTACTATGTACAATACTGGAGGCCATACCTGAGCAGAGATATAAAGTTACTGGTGGGGATGCAAATGAGGGCAACAAAAATGTTAAAGGGGATGGAAGGAAAGAAATATGAAGTTAGGCTGAAGGACCTGAACATGTACACACTGGAGGAGAGGAGGGATGGGGGGATATGACTGAAGCATTTCAATACCTGAGGGGGTAACTAAACCTAGCACTGAAGGGGTGTTTAAACTGAGGAGTGGAAGAGAGATGAGCAGACATGGACTAAGGTTGAAAGGGGGATGTTTTAAGAGGGAAATGAGGATTCACTACTTCTCTGGGAGGGTGGTGTCTAGTTGGAATGCACTGCCAGAGGGTGTGGTAACATGTAGGACAGTCAATAGCTTTAAGAAGGAGTGGGATAAAGCAAGAGGAAGAGTCAGGGGTAGGGGCTGGGACAAGCGGTGGAGGAACTGAGGAGAGGAGGCTGGGGTAGCTGCAATCTAGGGTGCTAGCTGTACACTCAGGTAAACTCACATAGACTGATTGGTGTGTTCTGCTGGCAGATTCATATGTTCGTATGTAAAATCATAGTGACTCTGTTCATGAGCAGAGGTCCTACTATGCCTATGTTGAAAATTTGGTGACAATATCCATAAAATTACTGTGTTACAAGTGTGCGTGATGCAGTTTCCACACACCTTCATAACTCCGCAAATTTGTAGTATTTTTACTCCAGATTTTCAACATTGCCATTTTTTAAGATCTCCTTATGAACAGTACAGCTGTCATGTTTCACATCCTGCCCAAAATATGCGTTTATACATCTGGTGCAGAATATCGCAGTTGCTGTGGGAAATCAATGTTCGGGACTGATTAAGAAAATCATAGTGACAGTGTTCATGAGCAGAGGTTGCAAAATGCCTATGTTGACAAATTGGTGAAATAATTCCACTAAATGACTGTGTTACATGCATGCATTGCACAGTTTCCACGTACACTTGAGCATTTTTAATACTTTCACTACAGATTTTCAACATTGCCATCTCTGCACACCTCCCTATGAATGGTACAGCTGTCATTCTTCACATCCTGCCAGATCTGTGTTTTCATACATCTGGCGCACAGTGGCACGGTCACTGTAGAAGCTCAAATTTCGGGGACACATTGACAAAATCAGAGTGCCACTGTTCATGAGAAGAGGTCCCAAATGCTTTCATGAGGTAGGGGCCACAAAGTGCCCATGCTGAAAATTTGTACTGCAAATACCAACACTTGCCCTGGGCATTACGGTTTCTAACCATAATGTCCCACCCTGTACAGACTGACAGACATCAGGGGTATGTCTTTGCATTGCCGACTGTAAAGCTCATGCCATTCCAACCCTACCTCACCCCCGACCCTGCAGTCACTGACTGGCATCAAGCTGTGTCTTGGACTCTTCAGACCCACAATTCACCCCATTCTATATTGCACCCATTTCAGCGTATGTCCTTTTGGAGTGGGGTGACTTTAAAGTCTAACACCCAAAGGCACACCTCAACACTTGTCAGTGTCTGCAGAATAGGGTGAGGTGAAATGGTATGAACGTTATGGGTGACAACCCAATGCATGCCTCAATGCCTTTCCATCTCTGCAGGGTGGAGGCGGGGTTGGCATGAAGTTCAATACTTCACAGCCATTCCTATTCTGCATCTAACTCCTGCATTTCCAATGCTAATACCAGCAAATAAACATTCAGCATTGACAACTGCTTGTTTTTGTTATTACTTAGCATCTTCTGCACTGTTTACATTGTTATGTTACAAAGTATAATTTGCATTAATGTTTGACTGTATGTTCTCCTGATTCCCTTTCCCCCAGGATGCATTGTGAGATGAGCAACTTATTGTTCAGTGTGCCTTTCCTGGTGAAACATTTCAATAAATACTTACATACACAAATAAACTACAAGGCATAACCAAATTGGATAGCAATGCATTGCTCGCCTTCAGTGTAAACACAAACACTGGAGTCAATGCAAAGAAGTTGGCACAAGGCACATTTAAGAAGGAAATTAGGAAACACTTTTTATGGAGAGGGTGGATGACAGGAGGAATAGACTGCTGCCCAATGAGGTGGTCTGTGCAGAATTTGTGGTAGGGTTCAAGCATAGCTGGGATAGGTATAAGGGTTTAGTTGGGAGCACCAGGGGGTTGGGGATAAAAGAAGAGGGAAAGGAAAAGTAATCCCTAGGGTCTCAGTAGTATAGGTCAACAGTGCAATGGGCAGACTGGATGGAGCAATCACTCTTCTGCTGTCAGTTTTGATGTTCCTATTTCCTTTGAAATCTTCTTCTTCTCTTACAATTTAATGCATCACAAAATGGAGGAGGAGGAGGGGTAAGTTGAACAAACTTTACATACTCCTGCGGTTTTCAGAAAGTTACAAGAATGTTGTAGCGGAACTCCTAAGCCAGTCCACTCATCCCATCTCCCTACTGTCAACATTCTAAAAGACCTGAAGTGAGACCATTCCCCTCTCCTAAAGAGCCCAGCTCAGAAATTCTTACCTACTGAAACCATGGCTTCATAGTTCTGCATCATCACTTTCCTGTGAAGCTTCTTCTCCTGTTCACTTAACATCTTCCACTCCTCTTCAGAAGAAGAAGAAACAGCAACATCTTCAAAGGTTTCTGGTACCTGAAAGGACATGAGACATGTTTCATTGATCTTGATTTCGCAGCACATGTTGAGAAATCTGCAACTTTTCAACAAGAAGGGAAAAGGCAATGTTAAACTTTGAAGCCTTAAGCATCAGGATAAATCAGTCACCCATTCACCAATGATGAATATATTCTCCAGTCCACTGATGGTACAGTGAACCCCTGTGAGCGAAGACCATCACAGTGACTGGAATCGGCCGATAGCCACACATCGCTGTGATGGTCTCTGCTGGTGCCAGGACTGCCTCATTGATGTATCTCCCCCTTCCCCAAGACAACCCCAACTTGGAGTTAGTAATCCAGAGTCAGCGGGCTGTGGGGGTGCAGCTCACTGATAAAAGAAAGTGACAGTGCACTGCCAACACTTGGCATTGCAACTGCCAATGTTGGGGATGTTGGCGCTGCGGATGTCGCAGTGTCATAGTAAAACCGTATTCTTGCTTTCACCCTAGTGTGTGATGGAATTGGAAGCAGTTCAATGATTGGAGAGGTGAGCTAGCAGGCAAGATAAAAGCTCTTGATTTGTTTTTGCACTAATATAAAAAGTTCAGTGGCTTGGTACTACAGGACTTTTTAGCCTTTATTTATTTATGAAGTACTACTAGTAGTAATACATTGTATTTATTGACAGAGTACTAGTAGTAATAATACATTTTATTTATTTATGAAGTACTACTAGTAGTAACACATTTTATTTATTGATGGAGTACTAGTAGAAGCAATATGTTTAATTTATTGAAGGAGTACTAGTTGTAGTAATACATTTAATTTATTGATGGAGTACTACTAGTAGTAACACATTTTATTTATTGATGATGGAGTACTAGTAGTAGTAACACAGTTTATTTATTGATGGATTACTAGTAGTAGCAATATATGTTATTTATTGGTGGATTACTAGTAGTAGTAGTAACACATTTTATGTACTGATGGAGTACTAGCAGTAGCAATATATTTCATTTACTGATGGAGTACTAGTAGTAGTAACATATTTTATTTATTTATGAAGTACTAGTAGTAGTAATACATTTTATTTATTGACTGAGCACTAGTAGTAACACATTTTATTTATTGATGGAGTATTAGTAGTAGCAATATATTTTATTTATTAATGGAGTACTAGTAGTAGTAATACATTTTATTTATTGATGGAGTACTAGTAGTAGTAACACATTTTACTTATTGTTGGAGTACTATTAGTAGTAATGCATTTTATTTATTTATGAAGTACTATTAGTAGTAATGCATTTTATTTATTGATGGAGTACTAGTAGCAGTAATACATTTTAATTTATTTATGGAGTACTAGTAGCAGTAATACATTTTAATTTATTTATGGAGTACTAGTAGTAGTAATACATTTCATTTATTGATGGAGTAGTAGTAACACATTTTATTTATTGATGGAGTACTAGTAGTAGTAGTAACACATTTTATTTATTGATGGAGTATTAGTACCAGGAATACATTTTAATTTATTTATGGAGTACTAGTAGTAGTAATACATTTCATTTATTGATGGAGTACTAGTAGTAGTAACACATTTTACTTATTGTTGGAGTACTAGTAGTAGTAATGCATTTTATTTATTTATGAAGTACTATTAGTAGTAATACATTTTATTTATTGACGGTGTACTAGTAGCAGTAACACATTTTAATTTATTTATGGAGTACTAGTAGTAGTAATACATTTCATTTATTGATGGAGTAGTAGTAGTAACACATTTTATTTATTGATGGAGTACTAGTAGTAGTAATACATTTTATTTATTGACGGAGCACTAGTAGTAGTAGTAACACATTTTATTTATTGATGGAGTATTAGTAGCAGGAATACATTTTAATTTATTTATGGAGTACTAGTAGTAGTAATACATTTCATTTATTGATGGAGTACTAGTAGTAGCAATATATTTTATTGATGGAGTACTAGTAGCAGTAATATATTTTAATTTATTTATGGAGTACTAGTAGTAGTAATACATTTCATTCATTGATGGAGTACTAGTAGTAGTAACACATTTTATTTATTGATGGATTACTAGTAGTAGCAATATATGTTATTTATTGATGGAGTACTAATAGCAGTAATACATTTTAATTTATTTATGGAGTACTAATAGTAGTAATACATTTTATTTATTGATGGAATACTAGTAGTAGTAGTAACACATTTTATTTATTGATGGAGTACTAGTACTAGTAATACATTTTGCCCAGATATTCAAAAGGGTTGCTCATGGCACAGCAGTTCTGTGCCATATGCAGCTCACTGATACTTGACACAATATTCAAAAGGAAAAGTGCTTAGCTGGAAATCCCAATGTGCTGAGCACATCAGTATCAAGATGCAGGCACAGGTGGTGTGCCCATGCATGACCCTGCACAGCCCGATATTCAGACTGGGATGTGCAGAGCCATGCACTGCAACCCTACCTGTGCCAAGCACAAAGTTGATCCAAAATAAAAAGGAACAACTGATGGCCACCCACAGGTGAGCTGCTGCATTGCAGGGTGCAACATGGCAGCTGCCACTTGGAGGTGGCCACTCTAGCATTCCAATATCCCTGGTGGTCCAGGGGACTGCTGTCTGCCTGATTGTGGGCATTTGTAATAAAAACAAATCCTGTCCAATATCCCTGGTGGTCCAGTGGACTGCTGCCCGCCCAATCGTGGGCTCAGTAAAGAAACAATGTTCTCAATATCCCTGGTGGTCCAGAGGACCTGCCCGCCTGATCACAGACTCAGTAAAAAAATGATATCCCCAATATCCCTGGTGGTCCAGTGGACCCCCCACCCACCCACTGAATCCCACCGCCCCACTCCCCCCCGTCAGTGATGGGTGGCAGCACCCCACCCGCCTGTCACCCCGCCGCCCACCGACTGACACTGTTAGAGGGCTGTCTTCATTGTCCACAACGTGAGCCAATTGGTGCAGCCCATACCGTACTACACAATTCAGGTATGTGAATGGGATCCTTTAGCAAAGCATTTGACTCTGTTCCTCATGGGGGCCTGTTAGATAAGCTGGGAGAAATGGGGGTGGGGAACCAGATGATCAGAAGGACAGGGAATTGGCCCCAGGACCGGAGGTTGGTGGGATAGTCTCATCCCCAATGAGGGTCATTAGTGGGGTCCCTCAGGGATTGGTCCTTGGGCCCCTCCTGTTCAATGCCTATATCTCTGACATAAGGAAGGGTATCAAGAGTGAGATGAGTCTTTTTGTGGATGACTCAAAACTGGGGGCGATGGTGGATGCGGAAGAGGGGAGGGTGGCCCTAGAGCGGGACCTGGAGGTTCTGGAAAGGTGGTCTAGAAAGTGGAAGCTGAGGTTCAATGCAGGGAGATGCAAGGTACTGCACCTGGGGGCCAGAAACCCAGGCCAAGTGTACACTCTTGGGGGGGAAATGCTACAAGTCTCGATGGCTAAGTGGGACCTGGGGGTGGTGGTTGATGTCAAGATGAACAACTCAGAGACTGTAGGAGGGCATCGGCCAAGGCCAACAGGATGCTGGGATGAATCGCTAGGGGGATCACCTCCAGAAGGAGGGAAGTGATACTCCCCTTATAACTGCTTGGTGAGGCCGCACCTCGAGTACTGTGTGCAGTTTTAGAAGCCACACTTAAAGAGGGATACTGAACTCCTGAAGAGGGTCCAGAGGAGGGCAACCAAAATGATGTTGGGCTTGGGGAGCAGGACCTATGGGAAGAGGCTTGAAGAACTAAACATATACACATTGGAAGGGAGAAGGAACCAGGGGGACATGATAGAGGTTTTCAGGTACATGAAGGGGTAAATAAGGAAGGAGTAGTCAGGGTGCTCCGAAGGAAGGAGGCAGGGCAACTAGAGGGCATGGGTGGAAGCTGGAGGGAAGGGAGATTAAGGGGAGAAATGAGAATGTGCTACTTCACTGAGAGGGTGGTGGAGCCATGGAATGCACTGCCTGAGAGGCTAGTGGAGGCAGAGATGGTGGAGAGGTTCAAGAGGGGGTGAAACAGGTACAGGGGAAGGGTTCTGGTAGCAAAGTCTAGTGCAGCGAGAATATCTGGAACTGGGAAGGGAGAAGCCAGAGTGGGCGAGGGGGGCAGCAGGGTCAGCTCCCAGGGTGGGGTCTGAACAAACGAGCAGACCCAAAAGACCGTTAGACCTATTCTGCTGGCATTTTAGTACGTTAGTACTCCATGACGCATGTTTTGTATCAGGAAAATGCCGATCAACATACTAGTGCAGCAAATTTTTCAACATTCACTACATCCAGCATATAAAAGTTTTATTCATTTTGAAGGCTCCAGTTAGGACTACATCCTACCCACAACTGGCATATCACATTTCTCCATTATTTGCCAAAGTAAGCAATACTTATCAATCATATGGGGCAGTAGCGATTTAGCAATACTGCCAAGCATCACTGGACATACGTCCAACAGTTTGCCATTTTTACATCCCCCTTCTAAAAATAGGGTTGCCTGGGGTATACATCTGGTCAACCTCTGGACCCAATAAGAGACGCATCGCTAGGCTGCATCTTGCCCCTATCCACCAGATTCTAGGCTCCAGCTTACATATAGGCAATACTTTGGAGCATGTTTCGGTCAGAGCAAATCAGTCTGTCCACAAGGTTCCCTTATATTATATACTAACATACTAAAATGCCAGCAGAATAGGCCTAACAGTCTTTTGAGTCTGCTCGATTGGTCAGCCCCCACCCTGGGTGCTGACCTTGCTGCCCCCCTCGCCTTCTCTGGCTTCTCCCTTCCCAGTTTCGGATATTCTTGCTACATTGGATTTTGCTTCCAGAACCTTCCCCTGTACCTGTCCCAGACCCTCTTGAACCCCTCCACTGTCTCTGCCTCCACCAGCCCCGTAAGCAGTGCATTCCATGGCTCCACCACCCTCTCAGTGAAGTAGCACCTCCTCTTTTCTCCCCTGAATCTTCCCCCCTCCAGCTTCCACCCATGCCCTGTAGTGGCCCCCTCCTTCTTCCTTCAAAGCACCCCGACTGTTCCGCACCTATTTACCCTCTTCATGTACTTGAAGACCTCTATCATGTCCCCCCGGTTCCTTCTCTCTTCCAATGTGTACATATTTAGCTCTTCGAGCCTCTCCTCATAGGTCCTGTTCCCCAAGCCCCAAATCATTTTGGTTGCCCTCCTCTGGACCCTCTCCAGGAGTTTAATGTCCCTCTTAAGAGTGGCTCAAAACTGCACGCAGTACTCAAGGTGTGCCTCACCAAGCAGTTATTCAGAGGGAGTATCACTTCCCTCCTTTTGGAGGTGATCCCCTAGTGATGCATCCCAGCATCCTGTTGGCCTTGGCTGCTGCCCTCCTACAAGTCTCCGAGTAGTTCATCTTGACATCCACCACCACCCCCAGGTCCCTCTCAGCCATCGAGACTTGTAGCATTCCCCCCCCCAAGGTGTACACTTGGCCTGGGTTTATGGTCCCCAGGTGGAGTACCTTGCATTTCCCTGCATTGAACCTCAGCTTCCACTTTCTAGACCATCTTTCCAGAGCCTTCAGATCCCCCTGCAGGGCCACCCTCCCCTCCTCCCCATCCAACACTGCCCCCAGTTTTGAGTCATCCGCAAAGAGACATCTCACTCCTGATTCCTGTCCTTATGTCAGAGATGTAGGTGTTGAACAGGAGGGGCCCAAGGACTGATCCCTGTGGGACCCCACTAATGACCTTCTTTGGGGATGAGACTATTCCACCAACTATGACCCTCTGGGTCTGGTCCTGGAGCCAGTTGCCTATCTATCTGATCATCTGGTTCCCCACCCCCATTTCTCCCAGTTTATCCAACAGGCCCACGTGAGGGACAGAGTCAAATGCCTTGCTGAAGTCTAGAAAGAGGATGTCCACTGGTCTACCCAGGTCCAAGGCACTCATCACCCAGTCATAGAACTCCACAAGGTTCATCTGACACGATTTCCCCGGGATGAATCCATGCTGTCTATCATCCAGGCACCCTGACTTTTCCAGGTCCACCCAGCCTCTCCTTGACAATGCCCTCCATCACCTTGACCACCATCGATGTCAGGCTGACAGACCTGTAGTTTCCTGCCACCTCCCTTGATCCCCCCTTGTGGATATGCACTATATGCGCCACCTTCCAGTCCTGGGGCACCCACCCTGTCCTCAGAGAGATGGTGAAAAGCTCCGCCGGGGTTTTGCCAGGACATCCGCAAGTTCCTTCAGCACTCTGGGATGTAATTTATCCGGCCCTGGTGCTTTCTCCATCTTAAGGGAGCTGAGGGCTTCCCTCACTCTCTCTGCTGTGATTTCCACTTCCAGTACCTCTTCTCCCTGCTTAGCCCACCCCCCTCCTTCCAGTGATGCCTCCTCCTCTCCCCAGACCTATCGATTGGTAAGGGTCCCCCCTCCTCAGTATCTCTGTGTCCTCCCATGTATGATGCAACACCCCCATTTTCCTTGGTGAAAACTGAGGTGAGGTACTCATTTAGTACCTCAGCCTGCTCCCCCGGGTCTTGTGCCCATCTTTCCCCTGATTTAATCCTGCTAATTTGCACATCACCCTTCGTTTTTCCCTAATGTATCTAAAGAACCCTTTGTTCCCTCTCCTAATTTCCCTGGCCAGGTTCTGCTCCTTCCTTGCCTTAGCCGCCCTCACCACCCTAGTGGCCCTTCTAGCCATCAGCTCATACTCCCCTCGATCCCTTTCACTCTTTGAGCACTTGAATTGCCTATAGGCTGCCTTCTTTCTCTGCACCACCTCCTGGACCTCCCTGGTCCACCAGCAGGGTTTTCAGGCCCTACTGCATTTTCGTCTTACTCTTGCACAGGTACTGGTAGCATCTTGCACCCCTCTCCTGATGATTTCCCACCTACTATCCGCGTCCATGTCTGACCCAATCACATCCAAATGCTCCTTAAGGATCCTTCCCATTTCCTTAAAACTGCTCCGAAGTCAGTTACCTCCATCTTTGTGCAGCCTTCTAGCCCTCTTAGGTCCAGGCAGAACCAGACCGTGGCATGGTCACTCCCCACCAATGGGTCCCTTACCTCCAGGCCCCTAATCTGGTCACTGTCTGCCAGGACCACATCCAGTACCCGCACCTCCCTGGTCGGTCTCCCCACCTGCTGAGTTAGGAACGCTTCTTGAAAGACATCCAACAACCTCTGTTCCCTGGTCACGGAAGATGTCATAGTCTCCCAGTCTGTTCCTAGCATGTTTAAGTTCCCCAACACCACCACCGTTCCTCTGCCCAGTCTGCAGTGTCTCCCAACATCTGCCACCAGACTCTCCTCCAGCTCCTCCACCAGGGCAGGGGGTCCATACACCACTCCTATTTTTACTCTCTTGCCCCCCCTTGTTATCAAGGTGACCCAAATCGCTTCCACGGGTCCCTCCACCTCCTCTACTCTCCCTATGCCAATGCAGTTTTTGACTGTCATTGCTACCCCTCCTCCCCTTCCCTTCCCCTGTCCTTCCTGAACATAGTGTAACTCTCCAGGTTCATGTCCCAGTCATGTCCTGTAGTGGAACAGGTCTCAGTGACTGCTGCCACATCCACTGCTCCCTCAGCTAGCATCGCCTGGAGCTCAGGCATTTTATTTCCCAAGATCCTGGCATTTAGCAGGACTACCTTCCACCCTTTCCCTATACTTCCATTTCCCCTGCTTGTGTTCCCATGCAGAGTCTGTTTTCCACTGGTCTGCACTTCACCAGTCGGCCTTTTCCCGCAATCCTCCAGCTCCCCAGGGGGGTGGAGACAGAGTTCCTCCTTTATCGGCACCCCCTTGACAGCCTTTTCTCCCATCCCTCCCCCTTCACAAGTTTAAACCCCACTTTTCACCAATGAACCCCTCTATTTTCAACTTAAGGATTCCCCTCCCCTCCAAACTGAGATGGAGTCTGTCTCTAGCATACAGCTCCTTATCCTCCCAGGTCTCCCCCAATCCCCCCATCAACCCATACCTTCTGGCCTCACACCACTCCCTGAGCCACTGGTTCATCTCCCTAATCTTGCTTTTGTGCTCCCCACTAGCCCTAGACAGGATTTCTGAGAAGGAAACTGTGCATCCTATGTCATGACAGACCCTAGCAAGCTCCCTGAATCTTGTTTGTATCTCTAGCTCGCTATTTCCCTCAATGTCATTTGTACCCAGGTGGACCAGTATGTCCGGGGAACCCCCACAATCCTTTGCTAGCTGATACACCTTGTGCTTAGCCCTGTGCACCGTTAGTCCAGGGAAGC
Organism: Neoceratodus forsteri; assembly: GCA_016271365.2. NCBI lineage: Eukaryota > Metazoa > Chordata > Ceratodontiformes > Ceratodontidae > Neoceratodus > Neoceratodus forsteri. Next base: position 470,904,846 of record CM057457.1, on the reverse strand, counting down.
ATTTTGTTCTAACTGGCCAGGTTTCTCCCTCCCTATCCCATTTGATACCCCTGATCATAGAATCCCCCAACAGGAGCACTCTGACCGCTCCTTTTCCTCCATTTCCACCCCTTCCATGTCCCTCATCCTTTCTACAGGCCCCTCCACCCAGTCAGCTCCTTGTTCCTCCCCCTATCTGGGTGCCACATGCCAACCCCTCTTTATTTACCATGGCCACCCCCTCCCCTCCAATCCTATGCCTCTCCTCCTCCTCCTGAGTATCCTTCTGTACCTTGCTAACTCCCCCTCACTGCTCGCAACTGGTCCTTCTCCCCCATCTGCTAAACTAGCATGGCTCATCCTCCCTCCCTTCCTTGCTGTCTCCATTTAGTCCCTCCTTGCTTGTTGTGCTCCCCTGGCCTAAACCCTCAGCTCCCTTTACTGAATCCTCCTTGTACTTCTGGTCCTTCTCCTTTACCTTTCCTCCCAACTGGTCCTTCTCCTTGCGCTTTCCTCCCTCTTCCCCCTGCCCCTCCTGCTCTGATTCACTGCTCCCCCCATTTTCCTGCATTCCAGGTTCCCCCCTGTTCTTCCTGCTATCTGGCCCCTGCCTCCTGCCCCCCATTCCCTTTGGGTCTTTAACCACCTGTCATGGCACATCACCCCTTCATCTCGAGCAGAAGAAGAGAATTGAAGTGGTTATTGAGTATAAGGTCTGATCCACCTCCCCGCCTTGCTTCCTTCTGTCCAGTCCTGGCCATCTGCCTACTTCCCTGAGAATGTTGTCCCTCTGTCCCTCCTTTGTGAGGGTCCCCAGTTTCCTGCCTGCTTCCTTGGTAGTGTCCTTTGGACCCCTCTGCCAGGGTCCCTATGTGACCCCTGAGTATTCTCCTGCATGCCTTTCCCTATGCCACTGCCCCCAGTGCTTGGAGCAACCCCGTGGGAGATCCCCTGCCCCCTTCCCCAACCATACCTCCCCCCTTCCCCCAGCTGTCTCCCAATCCCCACAACCTCCTCCCTAAGTTGTGCCAGCTGGTAGCACGCTGGGCAACCACCAAACTTCCAAGCCCAGTCCAGTATCATGGCTGCTCCACACCCTGTGCACCCCACCACCCTCCCAAAGATGCCAGCCCTAACGCTGTGTGGTTCCATCCCCTTTCAAGTAGGTTTCCTTGGTTGAGCCACCAGGTTCCCTACAGTCCAAGATACACCCCTACTGCCTAATCAGGTCACCCACTAATCTTAGATACAGTCCCACAGTACACTGGTAACCCTGTTACTAGGTGCAGTGCAGTACAACACAGTAAACTTATAAGGGAAATGAACAACTCCCTAAGCTCTTCTCTCCCAGCCTTTAAATTCAACCCCCAGCAGCTAGAACTACATGAGCTGTACCTGCAGCCTTTTCCTCCAATTGCAGGGCAGGTGTGGAAGGTGGGTCTTGGGCAGACTCCCGACTCAAGAGAGAGTGTATCAGCCCTGTGTCTCCCCTCCAAACCCAGCAGCCAAATACCCAGGCCCAAGCAAATCCCACCAAATAGGTTTTAAATCAGAAGAACTAGACCTCCACCAGCGCAGCCTGTTATACAGTGAAACATCCAACAAATGAGCCCACTTACAGCCACCAAACTAGTTTTCAAACTTCCAACAGCCCCCAAAACAAACCCTGCTAGCCCCTTAGAAGTAAGAAAGAAAAGAAATAACCTTCTACCAAGTAAAATCCACAAGAACCCTGTGAAAACAACACAAAGCAGTTACTGTCCTGGAACACAACTCATCCATTGATAGAAGACGCTTGGCCAGAATTAAGCCTATATACTTAATGCCACACGTTCTGTATCAGCAGAATGCCGGCCATCATACTTGCGCAGCATTTTTGACATTCACTACATCTAGCACCTGGATGTCTAATCATTTAGAAAGGAACCAATCAAGTCAAAACCCTACCCATGACTTACTTATCACATATCTTCATTTTTTGCCAAGCAAATAGTGCTTAACAAACATCTAGGGGAGTGATATTTAGCTGCATCACTATGCAACATAAATCACATGTCCAATATGGCAAGCAGTTATCTTTCCCTTTCTAAGAATAGTTTGATACCTGTTGGGGGGAAGGGATAACAGTTTCAGACTTAATTAGCATTCAAAGAGGCTTCCAGCAAAAATTAAAATGTTGCAGACCCATCAGGAGTTCAAGCGATTTACACCAAGCTCAAAGTTTTTCAGACTTGCCAAGAGTTTCATTCAAATTATAGCAAGCTTAAACTGAATTTAAATTCCCAGCAACTATCATGAACTGGTATGCTACAACATTAGATTCAAACAAAACTGTAATCACCTTAATTCAAAGGTGATTCAGGTTAAATTCAAGTGAGATATTATTACTAAAATATCTGGCTTGATGTTTAAATATTATTAGATTTCTCATGCTTAATTTATAAGTAACAGAACCAAAACAACAGCCATTTTACATCTAGAGAACTAAACTGTGTTTTTATCTCATGCACAAAAGGCTTCACATGAAAACAGTGACCCATTGAAAAACATAGGGTCCCACTGCCAGAAAATATTCTTAAGAGTACTGTGGTTTATGAAATTTCATTTCTTTCAAGCCTGAATTAAATACTTTCGCAGCTTCTAAAGAAATTAATTCCCTAAGGCTATACATCAAAGCAGCACCCTTATAAGAATGGCAATTCTATAGCTGCTACTTCCAAATTATTAAATGCCACACTTGCCTTATTATCTTGCCGCTCTCCAGTACTTCTAGTAGTAGTTCAGCACCAACTGTTCAGGAACTCCAACACCACCTTCATTTACAAGGGTCCCATTTAAGGGGCACTGCAGGAGATCTGCTTTGTGGCAATCACTCAGACTATAAGGCAACTTTTAAGGTAGATGCCTTAATTGTAGGCTGTATGTAGCAAGGTTCATAGGTCTTTATACTAACGGTGGGATGTTCCCTTCTTAGTAGGCCACAGTTTAGCCCCAAACAAGAAAAATATGAAACAATATCACAGCATCCCACAAGGGCCCCCTTCCCAGCTAGGCCTTCACTTCCAGGACTTGTAAGGCAAATTATACTCCTTTGCCAAAAAAGAATGGAGTCCAAAACCCAGTCTACCTCCTGTACAAGGCTCTCCCCACTGTTTCTCATACTCTCCGAGTCTTGCTCCCTTCGCTAGGGACACCTGGGGGATAAAACACATAAACATCATTCACCTGAGTGCGGTAAATTTTATTCAGATTAATAATGAACCCCCAGCCCTTAATCAAAAATGTCATACCTCTTAATAACAAAATATATGCATTTCAGCACTTAGTGCACTTTCAATGTCACTCATTATCCATATCTAAAAGTTTTCTGGTCTCGCTGGTATTAGGAGTTTGGAGCTCCTCTAACTTCTGATTCTGTTTCCATCTCTGGTTCAACATATGTAACACATCTTTAGCGCTTACCATCTTAAGGGGAGTAAAAGTTCGAAATGGGGGGCCAACAAAATAGCATGAGACACCCCACATAGCCCACAGAAACCCTGACTGGCTCACACTCCCGGTTTTGGTCTGTGAGCACAATACAGCAGCTAGCCTTCTCTCGTCTTCCCCAAGTCAAATGGATGCCACTCAGCAAGCCAAAACCAGCATACGACCAGATAAAGAATCATAACAGAAAAAACAGTTTATGACTTTCGGAACGGATTTAAAAATAACTTATCCAATGGAAGCAGGTTGAAATAGCAAGAGTTTCATTCATAATCAAACCCACTAATACTCGGTTTGCAGCTACATACCTGACAGAGCAGAGAGCAGCTGGGAGCAGAGCAGCATTGCAGCCATCCTGCCACTCCTCCCTGCTCTCTCAAGCCCCACTTTACAACAGCCTTTCTCTAACTCCTTCAGGAAAGCCGACTAGCCTTATAAGTTAAATTTGGAAATATTTTCCAGGAGGCTTGTACTGGGTAAAAGTAGAGAGAGCTTCAATCCTGAGGAAGTGACATAGCCATGAAACATTGATACATCTGGTGCAGGATAAAATAAGAAGTTCTGGAATTACCCAGGAGTTGAACCTTCTTGTATTCTTATTTTTCATTTTATTTATTTACTTGTTCTAGGATTACAAATACCTTTGAGCTGAGGCTATTTTACAAAGGTTCCACGTTACTGGTACAACTAAGACAATCACAAGCAAAGATAACAGTTCGTAACATAAAAAAAAAAAAAAAGACACATAGTCTTGTAGATGAAAAAAGAACAATACGGTGAAACTTTGGGGAGGGGAAAGGGAAAGGAGGAGGGTGAAATTAGGGAGACTAAGTGGATGGGAGAAAAGGGGAGGTAGGTTGGGGGGACAGAGAGAGGAGAGGAGAGGTGGAAGGCAGATAAGAATAGCGGTAGTGCAGCCGGGTGGCATTTATCATGGGCCAGCAGGGGAGGTGAAGATGGGAGGTGGGGGGTGCTGGCAAAGTGCATGAGTAGATGTGGATCCAAAAGGGCATCTTCAGCTATGGAACCAAAAGACATGTTTAGCCACAACAGTCACAGAGGTTGGAGGCAGTCAGTGTTAGGCGGAGATGAGTCTTAAAAGTGCTGAGCGATAGTGAGGATGAGATGTCACTGGGAAGACTGTTGTACCAACTAGTGGCCCGGTAAGCAAAGGATCTTTGGCCTTGTGTTGTGCGGCAATGCAGGACTTGCAGAAGCTGAGATTTAGATCCCCTGGTATGCCGGGTGTGTATTCTCAGTTGTATGAGGTCACAGACTCCGGGGGGGGGCAAGGCTCAGCAAGATTTTCTTAGTAGTAATACAAGTTTGGTGTTTTATTCGATTGGCAAGATTCAACCATCCAGTTTGAGAATAGAGGTCATAGGTGTGAGTTAGGCGTTGGGAGACAGTGACAAGTCAACAGGCCTTGTTGAGGGCGGTGGATACAAGCTTGAGTGTGGTGATTGTAGCAGAGCCGTAAATGATAATGCCATAATCAGTGATGCATATGATGGAGCTCTGGACAGCGACAGCGAGGGCATCAGGTGACAGGCATTTCCTATGACGGAATAGCAAGCCTAGCCGGGAGTTAGCGGCTTTGGTGACATGGTCGATGTGGGCAGTGTAGGAGAGGTGAGGGTCAAGGGTGATCCTGAGGTATTTAAAGTTTTTGACCTGTTCCAGTGCAGCACCTTGTCTGGTGATAACTGAGAGTTGGAAGTGCTTATGTTTATTATGGGAGCTGCTGACGATCATGGCTTTTGTATTTTTTTTTTGATTAAGGATCAGTTTGTGCTTTGGGAGCCAATTCTCAACCGAGGAGAAGCCGAGTTGGAGATTTTTTTGCAATTTCTTCAGATCCTGGTGTGTGGCAAGGATTACTGCATTCTGGGAATTAATACCTGCTTGGAGGAGTTCTCCGATCCTACCCGTGTCTGTTATAGACTCAACTAAGCCCTGGGCATCCTGGTCAGTACCAGTAGGTTGCCAATGTCTAAAGTGCCCACATCCACCAACTCCAGCAGACAGTCAAGCAACACACACCGCCATGTGCAAGAACCATCCAGCAAGCAATTCCACCATGCAAGTCTAGATTCAGGTGTTCACTTGGCCATGCCCACCCCTATCCAGGGCAGTGCTGCAGGGTGGTCATGATGCTCCCTGAAGGGGGGTGCATTTACATTCTTCACAAGGTTTTAAATGGTACAGAGTGATTTTAAACATCAAACATAAGGTAAATATGCCAGTCTGTCCATGCAGTGGGAGTGCTATCACTCACAACACCAGTGTCCCAGGATAGGGAACATACAATGTTAAAGATTAGAAACTAGGGCAAATATGCCAGCCTGTCCATGCAGTGGGAGTGCTATCACTCACTACACCAGTGTCCCAAGATAGGGAATATACAATGTTAAACATTAAAACCTAGAGTAAATATGCCAGTCTGTCTGTGCAGTGAGAATGCTACCACTCACAACACCAGTGTCCCAGGATAGGGAATATACAATGTTAAACATTAAAACCTAGAGTAAATATGCCAGTCTGTCAGTGCAGTGGGAGTGCTATCTCTCACTACACCAGTGTCCCAGGATAGGGAATATACTATGTTAAACAATAACACCTAGAGTAAATATGCCAGCTAGTCAGTGCAGTGGGAGTGCTATCACTCAAAGCCAGTGTCCCGAGATAGGGGAACATGCCTTGGTTGGCAGGGTTGGCATGGAGAAGAGGAGGATCACGCATCACAGAGGATGCTCTCAGGGCATCTACCTCTGCTGGTATACTTCCTCTGCATGTTACTGCACACATTGCTAGTGTCCCAGGATAGGGAACTTGCCTTGATAGGCAGGAAATGGCTGGGGGAGGAGGATCACAGAGAATGCTGTCATGGCATCTACCTCTGCCGGTATACTACCACCTCTGGGTGTTACTGCACACAGTGTCAGTGACCCAGAATAGGGAACTTGCCTTGGTAGGCAGGGCTGGCATGGAGAAGAGGAGGATCACGCATCACAGAGGATGCTCTCAGGGCATCTACCTCTGCTGGTATACTTCCTCTGGGTGTTACTGCACAGATTGCCAGTGACCCAGGATAAGGAACTTGTCTTGGTAGGCAGGAAATGGCTCGGGAAGGAGGACCACAGAGGATGCTGTCATGGCATCTACCTCTGCTGGTATACCACCACCTCTGGGGGTTACTGCACACATTGCTAGTGACCCAGGATAGGGAACTTGCCTTGGCTGGCAGGAAATGGCTGGGGGAGGAGAATCACACATCACAGAAGAAGATCTCAGGGCAGCTACCTCTGCTTGTATACTACAACCTCTGGGTGTTTCTGCAAATGCTACCAGTGACCTGGGATAGAGTACATGCCTTGGTTGGCAGGACTTTATTTTTTTTTGGTATCTGAATAAGGCCCACTAGGCACAGGTGCCTACTTTCAGGGGCGACCCGCGAGCACTGGGGAGGTTAAGTGACTTGCTTAGAGTCACACAGTATGCAATTGGAGGTTGTGGAAATCAAACCCAGCTCTGTCTGCTGGATGAACCAAGCTCATTACTCTAAGCTCTAGACTATACTGCCAGCCCTATGAAATGGCTGTGGAGGAGGATAAAGCAACACAGAGGATGCTGTCAGGGTAGCTACCTCCGATGGTATACTACCACCTCTGGGTGTTACTGCACACACTGCTGGTGTCCCAGGATAGGGAACATGCCTCTGTAGGCAGGAAATGGCCTGGAAAGGAGGATCACACATCGCAGAGGATGCTCTCGGAGCAGCTACCTCCGCTGGTATACTACAACCTCTGGGTGTTACTGCATACAGTGCCAGTGATCCAGGTTAGAGAACATGCCTCTGTCGGCATGAAATGACTGGGGGAAGAGAATCACACATCACATAGGATGCTCTTGGGGCAGCTACCTCCGCTGGTATACTACCACCTCTGGGTGTTACTGCATACAGTGCCAGTGATCCAGGTTAGAGAACATGCCTCTGTAGGCAGGAAACAACCGGGGAAGAGAATCACACATCACAGAGGATGCTGTTGGGCAGCTACCTCCGCTGGTATACTACCACCTCTGGGTGTTACTGCACACACTGCTAGTGTCCTAGAACAGGGAACATACCTTAGTAGACAGGGACTGGCATGGGGAAGGAGGATCACACATCACAGAGGATGCTCTCAGGGCAGCTAGCTCCACTCCTATAATAGCACCTCTGGGTGACCACAGCTGGCAGTGAATCTGGAGCAGCCTGGGGAGGGGGGACTTTGGCTAGTGCCAGACTACACACTTTTGCATCCCAAAGGAAAGGAATGAAGTCAAGCAAAAACCTCAGCCAGTAGCAGTATGATGACCCAGCCCCACACCAGTGACATGGACCTCTTCCAAGCTAGATCCTGAGTTGTGGAGGGAGTTGGGGAGCTCAACTACCCCAGCCAGTAACAGTATGATGGCCCAGCCTCCCACAGGCCCCACGCCAGTGACGTGGACCTTCTCCAAGCAGGATCCTGAGTTGTGGTGGGAGTTAGGGTGCTCCACTACCCCAAACAGTAGCAGAAGGATGTAACCCATCCTTCCATAGGCCCCGCACCAGTAACATGGACCCCCTGTGAGCTGGATCCCGTATTGTCGTGGGAATTGAGGCATTCCACTACCCCAGCCAGTAGCAGTATGATATGACTCAGTCTCCCACAGGTCCTGCACCAGTGACATGTGCCTCCTCTGAGCTGGATCCTGAGTTGTGGTGAGAGTTGGGGAGTGCTACTACCCCAGCCAGTAGCAGTATGATGACCCAGCCACCCACAGGTCCCTCACCAGTGACATGGACCTCCTCTGAGCAGGATCCCGAGTTCTAGTGGGAGTTGGGGAGCTCCACTACACCAGCTAGTAGCAGGATGATGACACAGCCTCCCATAGCCCCACACCAGGGACACAGACCTCCTCTGAGCTTGATCCCAAGTTGTGGTGGGTGCTGGGGAGCTCCACTACCCCCCAACACAGGAGGCAGGCCTTGAGGGATGGAATACTGATAAATCTATGAGAAGTTTGGTAATGGTGTAATCCAGACACCGATTACCAGCGGGCTACTACCCTTGCCTGATGACCACAACACAGATTGAGGGGCCTGGCTCTGTTCTGATAATGACTAGGGGTTCTTTCCAAATAGAAATAAGTAATAGCATGGTGCCTGCACCCAGAGTAGGTATAGTGGTCCAGATATTTTAGGGGTACAACCCCCCTGGGATGTTATACTTACTCACCTCCACTTCCAATCACCCCACACATGGATAATTAACTTAAACTATTTTACTACTCATGCAGTTATTGCCTATGGCTAATAGTATGCTCACAGACATGTTTAACCAATAACAATTAAAAATGTATTAATGAGGAAAGGGGAATGTGAATACTGAAATAAATGGCAGTTGGCAAAATTCGGTAGACAACTGAAATCAGAAAATAGAATGTTAACAGTACCCCCCCCAACAGCAACAGCACATTCCAATTAGCCCACCTCCCCACTAGTACCAGTGCCCCTAAAATCCAGTCTAAAATCCAGAGTCTATCTGGGTACCCAGGTACAGAACGGTGCAGGTTTGAACACTGCCATGGATTGGCCGGTATTGGTGCACTTTAAACAAAACCGCAACTTGTCACGAAACTAACTCCTCAAGTCAGGGCAGGCCCTGTTTTACTCATGGTTTTGTTGCTTAGTTCAGAGGGTCTGTCAGTGAGTGCAGGTGCAGTCTGCCGAGCTGGGGTCCTCGAGGTGTACAAGTAGGGACAACTGTCTTGGCTGTGGCAGGGTCTTGCAGCTTGTCACGTTCTGTCTGGATCCTCTGTGAATGCAGCTCTTCTGCCTGACACTCCTTCATCACAGCTCTTTACTGTCACCCAGGATATAGGAGCACTAAGCAGCGACTTCCCAGTCCCCAAGGACCCCAGAACGAGGAGTGGCCCCCCGGTCTGAATGCCCCAAATGGGTCAACAGTGCCCCCAGTACAAAGGCACATGCCCGTGACTCCCTTTTCCCCAATTCATCTTACTTGATAAATGCTAGCTGGCTCCTGAACAGGATACAGTCTCTCTGGCTTCCCTGGATATGGTCAGAAGCACTGACACAGATGAATCTGGGCTCCTCCAGGTTGAGGAGCAAACAACTTCTGGCATGGTAAGCCAGCTTCCGGGCTTTTGTGGCTTCTTGGCTCCCAAAAGGCAACAGGGGATCAACAGGCTTTTCCCCACTTGGCAGCAGGTCACAGGCCACTATTTCAGACTTCGGCAGATACAGTTCAGCCCTCTTTGCAGGCTGAGGGCTTCACTCTTCTAGCACACTCTGGCTGTCCAGAGCAAGACAGGCTTCCACAAGTCTCGCTGCCTTTTGCAGTGGAAGCCGTGGTCTGACTTACAAATTGTCTCTGTCACTCACACATGGCTCCCCTCTGCACTGGGAGAGCCTCCACCACCAAAGCCCCAAGCTGTAACAGACCATGGGGTTTCGGGGGGAAATGCCAGCATCTGATTGGTTACCCCAGCTGTCATTCCATAAACTTAAAAAATATTAGATCCCTTCAAGATCCGATTGACTGGCAGTTTGAGTGCCAAGACAATGTCCTTACTCCCTTCTGAGGAAGCATAGCTGCAGGTTCTTAGGCTCCATGAAGACAGATTGGCTGGCTTGGGGGTCACAGACAACTTAGACGGCTGCAGACAAAACAGTGTACACATAGCCCAAATTTTAAGTTCCTTTTCCAGCCCAATAAAATAATTTTAACCACAGTCTGTTAGTTGCCCCTGTGCCCCATCATCCAGTGAAAGAGTAGGGCATGACATTCTCTTCCCCTGCCTGTTACTGTTGCCAGAATATGCTGTCCCCGGGTGGAACAATAGGTAACAAAAAGAAAACCGTTCTTAAGCTGCTGGGCCAACCAACCAAGTGCTTATGATATAAGCTTCCGAGGGAGGACTTGGTTGGTCCAAAAGCTTAAGCACTGTTTTCTTTGTGTTACACCTATGATTTTCTGCATACATTTAAAAATACATTTGATTGTAAAGGTTCCTTCCTGAATGTTGGGGAATGGGACAGGAATCAGGGGTTAAGGAACAGTGGGCAGTATTTAAAATGGGGATTACAAGAACAACAGAATTATGTATTAAGCAGGTTAGCAAGAGGAAAAGGAAGAGGAGACCATTATGGTTTTCCAAAGAGGTAGCAAAGAAAGTGAAAGCCAAAAAGATTGCATTCAGGCAATACAAAAAGACACAGGCAGAAGGGGATAGGGAGAAGTACCAGGAGAAGCAAAGGGAGGCAGGGAGGTCAGTAAGGGAAGCCAAAACTCAGACAGAAGAACACATTGCAAAATCAGTGGGTAGAGGGGACAAAACCTTTTACAGGTACATAAGTGAAAAAAGAAAGACAAAGGGAGGGATAGTGAGACTGAAGGGGGAGGATGGGGCCGCGTTGAGGATGACAACAGTAAAGCTGACATACTGAACAGGTATTTCTGCTCAGTCTTTACTGAAGAAGGGAGGGTAATGGGTCTGAAGGAGTACAAGGGTGAGAATGGTGCAGAAATGGACACAAGTCCCTTTACAGGAGAAAGGGTCCTGAAGGAACTGGAAGTAATAAAGGTCGATAAAGCAATGGGGCCAGATGGGTGCACCCAGGGTCCTTAAAGAATTAAGAGGTGGTGGCTGAACCTCTGGCTATCCTGTTTAGCCGATCACTGGAAACAGGGGAGGTACCCAAAGACTGGAGGACAGCAGATGTAGTCCCCTTATACAAAAGTGGGAACAAAGAGGAAGCAGGGAACTACAGACCAGTCAGCCTCACCTCGGTAGTGGGGAAGATCATGGAAGCACTACTGAAGGAGAGATTGGTGGAACATCTGGTTGTCAATGGACTACAGGACCCAAGGCAGCATGGTTTCACCAGGGGGAGGTCATGTCAGACCAACCTCATTGAATTTTTTGACTGGGTGACTAGGGAGGTGGATCAGGGAGGGCAGTGGACATGGCTTATCTGGACTTCAGCAAGACCTTGACACTGTGCCACATAGAAGACTATTACACAAACTGGGGAATATGGGTGTGGGCAGGACAGTAGTGTGGTGGGTAGGTAACTGGCTGGGTGGCAGGACACAGAGGGTGGTGGTAAATGGCTGTCACTCCACAGAGGGAAGAGTGACCAGTGGGGTACCACAGGGATCAGTGCTGGGACCGGTCCTATTCAACATCTTCATCAGTGACATGGTGCAGGACCTAGAAGGCAGAATTTCACTGTTCGCTGATGACACAAAGCTCTGTAACAGAGTAGACACACCAGAGGGTGTAGACAGAATGAGAAGCGACCTGCAGAAACTTGAAGAATGGTCAGGGGTTTGGCAGTTGAAATTCAATGCAAAGAAGTGCAAGATAATGCATATGGGGCACAAAACCCTGGCACAATATATCAGTTGGGGGGTGAGGATATAGCATGCACCAAGCAGGAAAGGGATCTTGGGGTTATCATCTCTGATGACCTCAAGGTAGGGAAACAGTGACAAGGCAGCAGGTAAAGCAAATAGGATGCTAGGATGTATAGGCAGGGCATTACCAGCAGGAAAGGGAGGTCATAATTCGCTATACAATACACTAGTGAGGCCCCACCTGGAGTACAGTGTACAGTTCTGGAGACCATACGCCGTGGGACATAGACAGGGTAGCGAAGGTTCAGAGGAGGGCAACAAAGATGGTGCATGGATTGCATCACAAGTCCTATGAAGACAGGTTGAAGGAACTGAACATGTGCTCCTTGGAAGAGAGGAGAGAGAGGGATGTGATAGAGACATACAAGTATCTTACAGGAGTAACAGGTGCAGGAAAACACTATTTTAAGTGAAAAGATGTTTCAGGACTAGAGGCATGGGATGAAGTTGGAGGAGGACAATTCAGAGGAAACATGAGAAAGAATTTCTTCACAGAATGGGTGGTGGACAAGTGGAACACCCTGCCAGAGGAAGTAGTGGGGGCTGAAACAATCACGGGATTTAAGAATGCATGGGATAGACATAAAGGAATGCTGGAGGTCAGGGGTAAGGTGCAACAGATTTCTAGGAAAACAAACTGAACTTACAAGCTCAAATGGGCAGACTGGGTGGGCCATAGGCCCTTATCTGCCGACATTGTCTATGTATCTATGTAATGTTGATAATAAAACTCAACCTTTAAAAGTAACAGGAACACAGCCATACTTTATTCACTGACTTTGGCTCCACAGTACATTTCCCACCACTTACTTCCTGGTACTGCTCCATCTCTTCTTTTGACAACCACAGACAGAGGTGGAATAGTCCTCCAAAAGACTTAGTGCATGCATTTAAAGACACAGCTCACATTTAAACATAACATGCAGTTCCCTGTATGAGATTCACCCTACACTAGCATTTCAAACTGACTCCATTTTAGTCTTGTTTACATTTCCCTTAGGTTTGTTTACACAGCAGCTCAGCATTCCTTACCTCCAACTTCATGGTCCTCGGTTTTAGTCTTCAGCACCACAGGCTGCTCTGTTCAGTAATATAAGCAGTTACTGTTCTTCAGAGTTTGGGATTAAAAGAACAAGGAATGTCTATCCACAGAAAAACAGATCCAGCTGTAGCTCCCGTACACTCAGCTTTGTGCTCCTGTCCCTAGTAACTCTCAGAGGTTTAAGTGCACTTCCTGTCCCCCTACGTCATTCTAAACAACTCATTAATATTCATAGTGTGCATCAGCGTGGGAGGAGCAAGAGGAAAGATTGCTCAACATTTAAAGGTACACTGTCAGCCATAAACTGGCAAGATGGTAATATTTTTTTATTCATCGCAGTTCGTACCACGTGTGCCAGTAAATGTGTATATCATACTTTTCTCCTATTATGGCTGTTTGGTTTGCACCTCCTGTAATTGCTACAATTAATCCTTTAATTGGTCTGCTCTGAGTGACTAGTGTTTTCACACAAGTCCCCTACACATCCTGCTGTTACTTCAGGGGTGTAGCCAGGGATTTCAGATCTGCACACCAAGTGGACTCACTGCTACCACCACCCCACCCCACCCCCCGTGTGTAGCCAGGCAATATACAATTATACACCAGGACTGTGTTTGTTGCCTCATTTGGTACAATAAATGCAACTTTTGTATCTCATGACAGTGGTTGTTGCCATGCATGGGTAAATAAAAATGGCATGCATTATTCCCTGAGACACCCTCATACCAGCCCAGAGTCTGTAAAGTTGTATTGTCCTTGGGCTGCAAAAAGAGTATTGGTGACCAGTCCTTCTAGTTTCGACTCCTATGAATAAAATTACAGAAAGGCACAGTATTGTCTTTGTTAGTTTTCATGGGAAAAGGAAGCAGTTCAGATCCTATTTGCTACCTCCTTAAATAAAATTGCACACCATGAAGTGCTTGGAGTATGCCTGCCTACACCCATGTGTTACTTCATTTTTTCCAACCCTCTACTCTACACTTATCTTCCTTGTTTCACTTTTCCCCTTTTTCTAAGCCCCCTTCCCATCCCCCTCCTCCCTACTTGCTCCCACTCTCCATTTCAATTTATTCTGAATACCCTTCACCTCTCAACTTAATGTTTCTACCCCTCCTTACCCCCTCTACTCCTCCCTCCCCCAACCTTAATCTCTGCCTCACTGCCTCTCTCTCCCACCTTGATAACACCTCTGGGCTGCATTTGTTTTCCCATATGTACATGAATTATTCTGACTGTAAATCCTTACATTTATATGAACATACGGATTTGCCAGCAGAAATAGGCCACATGGTCTATCAATTCTGCTCGAGAGTGCAGCTAGCACCCTCACATTGCAGCTGCCCTGCCCCCTCCCATTCCCAGTTACCCCCTTCTCACCTTGTCCCATCCTCTTTTGAAACTACCCACCATCTTACAGGGTATCACCTCCTCCTGTAAAGCATTCCATTCTACCACGACCCTCTCCATGAAAAAGTATCTCCTCATTTCTGTCCTAAATCTTCCCTCTCCTACCTAAGGCCATGTCTTTTCATGTTCCTCCCCCACCTCCTCTGCCTTACTATCCCCTCAGTACCTGCCTTGTTTATCCCCTTTACATATTTAAAGGTCTCAATCATATCTCCCCCGTCTCTTCTCTCCTCCAAGGAGTGCATGTTCAGCTCTTTCAGCATCTCCTCGTATGATCTGTCCTCCAGTCCCTGGATCATCCTTATTGCCCTGCATTGTACCCTTTACAGTAATTTCACATCCTTCTTCAGATATGGATACCAGAATTGCACACAGTACTCCAGGGGCAGCCTGACCAGTGCCCTGTAGAGAGGCAGGCTCACCTCCCTGCTCCTGGAGGAGATCCCTCTCACGATACAACCCAGCATCCTGTTGGCTTTCTCTGCCACCCTGCTACAGCACACTGCTCTGTACTGTTCATCCTCCTCATTACAACCATCACTAGATCCTTCTCCTCCTCAGTGGAATGTAGCTGCACCCTTCCCAGCTGGTAACCCTTCCCTAGGTTCTATGCTCCAAAATGCAAGACTTTGCACTTTTTCACATTGAACCCCAACTGCCACACTTCCAACTACTCTATCAGTTTGGTCAGGTCATCCTGCAGTCCCTGCCTATCTGCTATATTGTCCACCAACGCCTCCAATTTTGTATCATCAGCGAATAGACTGATCTTATTCCTGATGCCATACCAGAGGTCTGCTATGAATATTCCAAACAGCACTAGCCCCAGTACTGATCCTTGGAGCACCCCACTCATCACAGCCCTTGGAGATGAGAGTCCCCACCACCAGCACTAACCCCTGCTGTCTCCCCTGCAGGCAATTCTCAGTCAATTTAACCATCTTAGTTCCCAACCCCATGTATCTCAACTTCCCTCCCAAACTCCCATGCGGCACCAAATTGAAGGCCTTACTGAAGTCCAAGTAAATGACATCCACTGCAGGACCCTTGTCCAATTCCATCCTGACCCAGCTGTAATACTCAACTAGATTGAGCAGATGATCAGATGGATAGGCAATTGGCTCCAGGACCAGACCTAGAGGGTCGCAGTTGGCAGGATAGTCTCATCCCTGAGGAGGGTCATTAGTGGGTCCCACAGGAATCTGTCCTTGAGCCCCTCCTGTTCAACGCCTATGTCTCTGACATAAGGACAGGTATCAGGAGTGAGATGAGTCTCTTTGCAGATGACTCAAAACTGGGGGTGGTGGTGGATCGGGAGGAGGGGAGGGTGGCCCTACAGGGGGACCTGAAGGCTCTGGAAAGATGGTCTAGAAAGTGGAAGCTGAGGTTCAATGCAGGGAAATGCAAGGTACTGCACCTGAGGGCCAGAAATCTAGGCCAAGTGTACACCCTGGGGGGGGGCAATGCTACAAGTCTCGAGAGCTGAGAGGGTCCAGGGGGTGGTGGTGGATGTCAAGATGAACAACTCAGAGACTTGTAGGAGGGCAGCAGCCAAGGTCAACAGGATGCTGGGATGCATCGCTAGAGGGATCACCTCCAGAAGCAGGGAAGTGATACTCCCTCTGTATAACTGCTTGGTGAGGCCGCACCTCGAGTACTGCGTGCAGTTTTGGAGACCACACTTAAAGAGGGACATTAAACTCCTGGAGAGGGTCCAGAGGAGGGCAACCAAAATAATTTGGGGCTTGGGAGACAGGACCTAAGAGGAGAGGCTCAAAGAGCTAAATATGTACACAATGGAAGAGAGATGGGACCAGAGGGGACATGATAGAAGTCTCCAGGTACATGAAGGGGGTAAATAGGGGAGGAGCAGTCAGGGTGCTTCGAAGGAAGGAGGAGGGGGCCACTAGAGAGCATGGGTGGAAGCTGGAGGGGGAAAGATTCAGCGGAGAAAGGAGGAGGTGCTACTTCACTGAGAGGGTGGTGGAGCCATGGAATGCACTGCCTAAGGGGCTGGTGGAGGCGGAGATGGTGGAGAAGGTCAAGAGGGGGTAGGACAGGTACTGGGGAAGGGTTCTGGAAGCAAAATCCAATGCAGCGAGAATATCCGGAGCTGGGAAGGGAGAAGCCAGAGAAGGCGAGGGGGGGCAGCAAGGTCAGCACCCATGGTGGGGACTGACCAAACGAACAGATGCGAAAGACTGTTAGGCATATTCTGCTGGCATTTTAGTATGTTAGGTTTGTCTGGCAGGATTTTCTGGAGACAAACCCATGCTGGTGACTGTCCTGCAGCCCACTGTCTTCCATCAAGGTTACCAGCCTTTCGTTAAGTATTTTCTCCATCAGCTTCCCCATAATGGAAGTTAAGTTTGCTGACCAATAATTACCCGGCTTATCCTTTGGTCCACTTTTATAGATTTATTTATTTGGTAATTCGGATACAAGCTTTGGGTATACACTCTTTTACAAAGGTTCCACGTCAGGATGTAAAACAGCAGAGACATAACAAAAACTTAACAGTTAACACAAAAAATAAGATTGTTATGCAATACAGAAAATAGATAAATGATACATTTAAGTAACCTAGACAACAGAAATTAAACATTGGGAGGGGATTCCCAATTAGCAACATATAGCATTGCTGCCCTAGGGGAGCCTGTCAAGGCAGCATACCAGAAAGGGTAGGAGAAAGAAAGGGGGAGAGTGCAAACGAGGTTTCCCAATTAGCAATGTACAGCATCGCTGCCCCAGCGGGGTCTGTCAAGGTCAAGATGGGTACTATGTGGGCCATCCTCCAGCCATGCAGCACACACCCTGTATCCAGGGAGGTATTAAACAGTTTTGCCAGTGGTCTAGTCCGGATTTTGGCCATTTCCCTCGACACCCTGAGATGTAGAGCATCCAGTGCTGGTGCCTTATCCACCCTCAGAGCCCTTAACCCCTCCAGTTCCCTACCCTTAGTGACCACTCTGTCCATCATCCCCTCTGCCCCTTCCCACCCTGCCCACCACCTGCAGTAGCTGCCCTCCTTTCTGCTTCGTGAATACAGAACAGAAGTACTCATTCAGTGATTCTGCCTGATCCACCCCTTTCTTTGCTCACCCCTGTCCTTCCTGGTCTTAACTACCTGGTCCTTGCAGGTCCTTCTCTCCCACATATTTCTGAAAAAAAAAACATTTCCCCCCTCCCTGATGCCCTGCTCCAGCCTCAGTTCCCTGAAGGCCTTAGCTGCCCTGACTCCCCTGGTAACTTCCTTGGATCTCTTCACATAGTCCTACCTATCCTCCCCTTTCCAGATTTCTTGTGTTTCTTGAAGACTGCTTTTATAGCCCTCACCATTTCTAAGACCCCTCTACTTAATCATCTCAGTTTATTAGCCCTTAACTTTTTGCTGTGCAATCCAGTACATGTCTCAGTAGCCTCCAATATCCCCAATTTGATTTTTTCCCATTTCTGATTCATATCCCAGCATGACTGTATTCATTCTACATGCATCCTTAAGATTTCATTCATCCTACCAAAGTCAGCCTGTCTGAAATCCACCACCCTGGTTCCTGTACCCGCTGATTCCCTGCTCATATTAAGTGTGAACCATGTTAGTCACTCCCAGTCAGTTGGTCCCCCACCCCCACCTCCCTTACGGCCCCCTCACTGGGCAGAACTAGATCCACTGTACTCCCAAACCTAGTTGGCTCAGTGACCATCTGTGTCAAGAAGCAGTCTGGAAGACATCCAGGAGTATTTTCTCCCTTAGTACTCGAGGTGGCTGGGGTACCCCAGTCCACTAGATTGAAGTCCCCACGATCACTGTATTTCCTTTCTCTCACTCCTTCTTAGTTTGCTCCACCAGCTCTCTGTTCAGATCTTTCCTTTGAGTCAATGGCCAGTATACCACCTCCAACCTGAGAATCCTATTCTTCATGTTCTGAAATGCATCCACAAGGCCTCTGTCCTACCCTCCTCCCCTCTTCCCTTGCACACTTTATTCCTTCCCTCACATACATTGCTACCCCTTCCCCTTTCCTTTGCTCCTATCCTTACTGTAAATCATATACCTTGGGATCATCAAGTCACAGTCCTGGTATTGGTTGGCCCATGTTTCCGTGATGACAGCTATGTCCACCATCCCCTCTGCCAACAAAGCCTGTTGTTCCACAGTTTTATTCCCCAGATTCCTTGCATTCAAGGAGACAACCCTCCAAGATGTTCCCTTACAGTACACTCCTTACACAGTTTTCTATCCTTCTCAGCCTCGCCCTTTGATCCCTCCCTGCTTCCAACCCAGTTTGTATGAGGGGTAAGCTTGTTTGTCTCCCCCCTCTGGACAGCCTTCCCTCTAGCAACACACTTGCCACCCCACCGCCAAGTTTAAATTAACCTTTGTTTCTATGTAGTCTTCTAACCTCTGTTTTAGCACCTCTTCCCCTCTCTGCTCAAATGTAATCTGTCCCCTGCATACAGATCCCTACTGTCACAGACCCTGCCACAGCCTCCCACTAAACCGTACCCCTTGGATTGACAACAATTTCCCAACCAACTGTTGAATTTATCTATCCTACCCTTCCTTGCCGTACTTGCCTTGGGCACTGTGAGTACCTCAAAGAAGGCCACTGAATTATCTACCTCCTCACTCAACTTACCCAGTTCCATGAACCTCTCCCTAACCACCTCTACTGTTTCCCCAGCCAAGTTGTTTTTTTATTTAGTTATTTCAGATTGGGATTAACTCCTTTCAGTCATAGACTTGTTTACAAAGGTTCCAAGTCAAACCCACTGCACCACCACATGTGGTTTATGCCTTCACCTCTTTGCACACTTTGCAACCCAGGTACAGGCCCTCCTAATATGCAACTATGTCTTTCCCCTTTACTCCCCCATCTGACCCCTTTTAATATGGAATCACCCAGGACTAGCAAGTCCCCCTCTTGTTTCTCATTCATCTCTAAAACTTGCTTTCCTTGTGCTTGCCCTGATAGTCCACTCTGCCCTGTACATTTGTGTCCCTATCTGTACCTCCAGCCAACTCCCCAGTCCTGCCTCTTCCTCTAACACTCTCTGTACCTGACTTGTCCCCTTCCTACCTGGAGCTCCCTCTTCCGCAATGCCATCCCTACCCTTCACCCTGAACCCCCCCATCATCCCCCCATACTGTAACCTCCATGTCCACCCCACAGCCAGACACTTTTTTCCCTTAACTGGGATCCACTCTCCCCCTCTCAGAACTTTACCTCCTAGGAGACACATAACCCCTCTCTCTCTCTCTCTCTCTCTCTCTCCTGATGCCTAATCCTATCTTCATACCCCAAACTATTAAGTCCCTCACTAGGAAAAGCTTCCTTCTCCCCTGGGATCCTCAGGACCTGTCCAATGTGCCCCTTCCTGGTGGGTCTGCTCTTCACCCCCGGTCACAACCTTGGGTTCCCTTTTGGGGATCTCCCTTTTCTTGAGAACATCACATTTGTTCTTTGGTTATACAGGAGGGGGAGGGTGCTTGAGCTCCACCTTCCTCAACCTCCCTGAGTCCACTGTTGTCCATCCAGGCCTCTGACTGAGTACCCTGTTTGGCAGTGGCTGGTGGTATGGTAGTCTCTAGTTGGGGGAAAAAGTTCACAGTACTCCTGCCAACTCTACTCAAAGCCTGGAAACCTCTTCCCTCTGCCCAGAGAGGTGCCTGCAAATGGGGCAGCACTGCAGTTCCCAGAAAGTCCTGAACACCACCGCTTTGCACCCACTGCACTGCACCACTCCTTGTGCCATCATATGTACTCTTTAAGTATGTCTCTGCACTCTTTTAGTATTTTTTACAGTCTCTCTCCCTTTTACAGAGTTTCTTTGTTTATGACCCTGATATGTTTTTGCAGCCCCTGCTTCGTTATGCTCTGTGCTTCTGTCATCCTATTCCTAACAGAGTGAAACTGACAAGCTAATGCAATTCCTTCTTCTTGGGGCTGGCAGTATAGCCTAGCGGTTAGAGGAATGAGGTGTGAATGAGCTTGGTACATCCAGCAGACCAGACCTGAGTCTGATTCTCACAACCTCCACTTGCATACTGTGTGATTCTGAGCAAGTCACTTAACTGCCCAGTGCTCCCAGGTTACCCCTGAAAACAGGTACTTGTCCCTAGTGGGCCTTACCTGGTTACCAAAGACTAAAATAAAATAAATAAAATAAAATTTAAATGTACAAATGTCCACTTATGTGATGTAATCAGCAGCTCCTCTTCCTTTTTTTATTTTACTTATATATTCTCCCCCACAGACCCAACAGGGGCAAGGACACCCCCTTCCCTTACAGAGAGGTATGTCATCTGACCTCAATCGCCCTGCTCTGTAACCTCCAGTATTCTTCCGTGGCTTCCCCCTCATGGTGGGGCCAGAATCCAGGAGTGCTGGCTTACTCCCGTGCCCTGGAGACAGTAATCAAGAACTGGGGGCTGCCACAAGGGCAGTTGGGCCATCACTGGTTCTGTTGGGCCTGTTCTTTCCCCCTGTTTTCTCCCATACCTCTGCCTGTGCAATGGCTGCAACAGCTGTCACCACCTCCGTGGAAGCAGCCAAGCACCCTGGACATGGGCCTACTCCTTGTGTGTCAGTGGCTGCGATGACACCCAGCCACTGCTGGGTGTCAGCCAACAGTGCACAGTGTGTTCCCCCCTCCATGAGGAATGAAAGCAGTTCTCTGGACACTCAGTCCTTACCTCCCTGGCTGAACCCTGAGCAACCCAAATCCATTCTCGAACCTGGGTCTCCAGCATGGCACGAGGTTTGGTGTCCAGTGCCTCAACCCTCAGCACTACTGGGCTGGCCACAGCTCCTTCTTCTTTTGTTTTTATTAAAGCTATCAGCCCACCCCTTGGAAGAGACTATATGCTCCTCCCAACTAATTAAGCATTTAATAATCTGTGGAGGTGGGGGGTGGGGTGGGCGGTGGGCAAAAAATCTTAAGAGACAAAATGCCTTCTAGGCAGATTAAAACTTATGTCATCTGTTAGCACCCTTTGCAAACTGTGTGAGAGGCCTTTTGGCACCATGCAATTCTGCTTAAAGTTGAACCAGCATAATATTTTGTGGTGATTTGCATATGCAGCCCATGATGCTTTGCACTGTGTGGGCATGTGTGATTTTGTATTTCTTTGAAACTTGTGTAACCCCCTTGCAAATGGGGGTTCCGAATATGCATGGTACTAGGGTTAGTCACCGGCATAAAGCCGTTTTGATGGGGACCCGTGGAGTGTTTTTAAGGCCTCCGGTGCTTGTCCCTTTAAGGGCTGCCTGTTGCAGCCATAAATAATTGAGCTGGGGGGCTCTGAGTGTTGCATGCTCGAGTCCTGCCTGGGCTACAGGATGATCGTTCCGTTTCTGCCATTGTTAATTGTGCAGAGGGAGTTTCGTTGAAAGATGTGCTTGTTTACTGACTATCTATTAAAGTAGTAATGATATTGTGGTTGTTCTAACCTGCCTTCCTTTGCAGCAAGGACTGTTTGATTGCCTAGTCCATTTTGCCCCCGAACTACTGAAGTGGGCCAATCAGTACATCGGGACCCAGCAGAGCTGACTGACCAATAGAGGAGCTGCTTGTTTGGGAAAGGTATTATGGGCTATGGCGCTTTTTCTGCACCAATAGGAGCCATGAGAAGTGACTGGCAGGTTCGGCCAGCCAATTGGATCGGGTCACGCCTGAGTGGAGAGGAGTGCCCCAAGCTGTGGAGAGGCAGATTCGTTGTGGCTAGGGAGGAGTGAGGAGCTTCTGTGCTTCTGTGCTGGGGAGTGTTCCTGTAGGAAGTGCGTGAGGGCCTGAAGCGGCCGTTTTCTGCCATCCCAAGTAATTTGGACTAAATCCGTCAGCAGGTGGTCAGAGGAGGCTGTGTCCTGCACAGCTACCCACCAGGCTCGACCTGTGGCGTATTGGAGACTTTGCTGAGTTGCGCTTGTTCCGAGGGAACGGAGAAGCTGCCGTTGCAGTGCGTTAGTGGCTGTGGAATGGGGAGATCCTGGAAGCTGCTGCCTGGTGTGGTACCCCTCTGCTGTTGCTGTTTACCATATAACTGTGCAAGGAGGCTTGTGAGCTCAGGTTAATCCTGCTACTAGTACATGACTTTGCTTTGTTTGAGATAACCATATAAATGTACAAGGAGGCTTGTGCAGCTCAGGTTAATCCTGCTGTCATTAAAGTGCTTTGCCTGTTCAGAGATTACCATATAAATGTGTGAAGAGGTCTGTGAGGTTCAGTAGCTGCCCTGCTGATGTTGGGAGGACCCTATCTTGTCTGCAGATTGTGAGTACTAATACAGGGTAGCTCCCTGCTGAATTATAACAGTGGATTCAAATGGAAGTACTGTATTGCTGACTGTAAAAAATAAATTCTTTCTTCTCTGTGTAAAGGGCCCCTACCAGCTGCCACGGTTTGGACTAGCCGCTAGGGCTTGGGTACCCAGGGACAGTAACTTGTAGGGATAGGCCTGTACACAGAGCCCTAGGTAGTTAAGCATAGTGATAAGCCAATTAGCCTGATTCCCCCTTCCTTGTTATCTCCCTTTAATAAATCAGATCTGTGTGTTGCAACTACACCCTGGCTAGTTTGTGCATCCCTGTCGAACTATTGTATAGTGACTGTGATATAACTGTATCTTATTTTACAGGGGATCCCTGGAGTGAGCTGCGAGATACTACCCAGGGGGTAAGTGTATTGGTGAAAAGCCTTACTGGTATCCAGTGTGAGCCACTAGCGGAGAAAAGGGGGGGGTTGCAGTAACCCAGAGGGCTGTGACCGAGGCAATTCTCGACAGTATTAACCCCGACCTCTGGGTGGAGGCACCCGTCCATGGATCTGAGCCCCTTACCCTGCCTCAGAAGGGGCAGACAGGGGTAGTAGCCCTAAGGGTAGCACCCCCTAGGGGTTACACTTGGCTTCCCAGCCAAATGCCCTTTGGGGTAACCATTGCCTCAGTGTTTGCGTATGGAGGTTCTTTGTCAGATAAAACTTATACTCTTATCTCTCTCACCAGCAAGCTGAATGATCAGTTACAGAATGATTCAGACTATCAGCTCCTGCTTAACTGACTCCTCTGTTTCTGGGCAAAGAAACCCCTTCCCCAGCAACCAGCAACAGTTAAACAGTTAAAGGGAGAATTAAGCTAATCCTTCTGCAGGTAAAGAATCCCCTTCCCAGTTGTCTTTGGTTTATTACATCTGACCAGACACACACATTGTTCAGTGCCAGTACATAGCTGTCCGTGTTCCTCCACTGTAATTTTTTGTTTGCTCATTTTGTGTACATTCTCTTCTCTCACCCTTCTGTTATAATTTTAGTTGCACCTTGTCTATGTACAGTAGGAATCTAGACATGGAACCTGTGTAAAAGAGCTCTTAGCTCAAAGGTGTCAATCCAAGATTCTAGTAAATAAATATGTTGAGTTTCCCTGAAAAAGAACATTTCCTTGGGTTAAGAAGAAGCCTTTGCTGCAAGAGAACCACCCATGATGCTGAGCACATTTGAGACCACCCACAGTAAGTACACCAGCATGATCACACAGTGAGTGACCGTGCATTCGATTTGCCTTTGTCTTCTGACTCATAAACATTTGCACTGCCTCTCTAGTTCCAGCTGTTGTTGCCGTTCAGTTTTGAAACATACAAACATAGACAATAATGGCAGAAAAAGACCCATGGTCCATCCTGTATGCCCGAGTTCACTATTTAGTCCTGGGATCTACTGTCCCTCTAGGGTTCAAGCCCGCCCCAGCCCCTCCATTCTCCCTGTTTCTGTCACCACGAGCAAGCACTCCACCCTTCATTCTGCCCCAAGCACGCTGGAGACCAACAACAGATTTTACACCTACTACTTTAGCTGGTAGACTGCTCCTTGACTCCACTACCCTTTCTGTAAAATAATACTTCCTCATGTCCTATCTGAACCTCCCTTTTGTTAGCTTTCACTCATGTCCTTGTGGCCACAAGCTAACATTCAAGTTAAATAGTTCCCCTAAGTTCACTTTACTAAGTAAGCAATAACTCATAATATGCATTGTGAGGCATGAGGCTGCAGGCCTAGTGTCATCCCAGAGCCTGGGGTGTTGATTAATCCCCTAATAACCGCACACCGTGGAGTGGGTTATTGTCATAACATGGGACATGGTTAAACAACAACAAAAAAAGAAAGGTGTGTTTTGCTGTTTAAGTTCCAATAAAGGTACTGTATCCTGCAACCGCGCAAAATAGTTCTGACCAAATACTGCATGGAACAGGGCTGTTATGCACATAGAAATGTCACACCTACACCACTTTGATGATTTGTGACATTTCTTGTGCATACATAGTACCCTACCTTGCCTACAATAATTACTTTGACCCCACCCCAAACACTGTAGTTGTGTATAGGGGCTGTCATTTTGTCTCCCTTAGGGCTCCCTGTAGTCCAGTCCTGATTTCTTTGATTGAGCCCTCTAACAGGGCTAGTGCTGTGTTCCTCTTTTAACCAGAAGCCTTCCGGTCACTATTGCTATAGACCCATGGCTTCTCTACTTATCCTAGAGCTGGTGATATACTAGTTTTTACTAATGACTGTATGGTCAAAATTTTAGTTCTGATGGATGTGCATGCTCAAAGGGTGTGTGGCCAACATCTTTTTTTAATTACTTTGTGATCCCAGCTTTCCAAAACACCAGGACTGCAAGTTACTTTCCTTTTAGGGCCTGTAGGCTCAGAAACCATTGTCTTATCCTTGACCCCTTCATTCAGCAATCCCACAGGGTGGAGGGCAGTGACTGCATTGGCAGCTGCAGCCGTGTCATTAGTTTTGGGCTAAGCTTGTGTGTTATCTTGGTAGGTGATCACTTTGTTGCAGAGTTTTAACAAATACACTTTTGTTTTGATCATCCTACAGTGAATATTAATAAAGGGCTTGTTACCCTGAGCTCAGGGGAGGTGGCCATGACATGTATCATTTGCAACGGTTTCTCAGTCAATAATAAGCTGATTCTGATGGCATAAAGTGCAAACAATGCCTGGAAATAGATTCACTTAAATACAAAATATCTAAACTAGACTCCAAGCTGAAAATATATTTTGCAGTACAAACTAAAGAAACCAAGAGTGTGTCCAGTCAGACAACTGATGCTGTTAGTGACACTACCAAACAACCCCAGTCACTCTTCGTTAAGGCGTAACAGGCAGATGGACAGTGATGACGATTCTGACTGGTCACCTGTTGTAAAAAAAATGGCCACTTAAAAAGGGCAAAAGAGGCATGAATTTCACTATTCCACAGCAGTATAAGTCTGAGGTGTTAAGTAACCTTGACCCCAACACAAATCATCCACGTTTGGAAAAGAATAACACAATAGTGCAAGGGAAAGTATACAAGCAGAACTCACTGATATACAATCAACTTCACTGCCTAGTGGAAAAGTGGTAGACGTAGTACAACAAGTATCTACTCCTAATACTGATCAAAATATGGCAGCTAATATTCCAGTTGATGTACCCCTCCCTGATTCCTCTAGACAGGTACTAGTCTTAGGAGATTCCATCATAAAGTATACTGATGGTATACTCTACAATGAAGACAAAGCTAACTGCACCTGTTAAAGTTTTAGGGGGCTAACATTAAAGACATTGAAGCAGGAAGGTTCTGTCGGACAAAACTAATAGATTTCTTTGACTGGGTGACTAAAGTAGTAGACCAGGGAGGGGCTCTAGATGCTACCTACCTAGACTTTAGCAAGGCATTTGACAGAGTCCCACACAAAGGATTATATACAAGTTACGTAGCCTTGGAGTGGGTCCCAAGGTGGTAGCCAGGGTAAAAAATTGGCTGAACAACAGATCGCAGAGGACAATAATAAACGGAGTCCACTCTGAAGAAAGGGGGGGTTACTAGTGGGGTACCGCAGGGTTCAGTACTGGGACCAGTCCTCCTTAATGTCTTTATAAGTGACACTGTAGAGGGACTGAAAGGAAAAGTATGTCTCTTTGCAGACAACACAAAGATCTGCAACAGGGTCAATACAGAAAGTGGGGTGGAAAGGATGAGAAGGGACCTGGCTAGGTTGGAGGAATGCTCAAATGTATTTATTTATTTTA
This sequence comes from Neoceratodus forsteri, assembly GCA_016271365.2. NCBI lineage: Eukaryota > Metazoa > Chordata > Ceratodontiformes > Ceratodontidae > Neoceratodus > Neoceratodus forsteri. The sequence goes on along the minus strand of CM057457.1, from coordinate 470,878,381 downwards.
TTTATTTAGTGATTCGGAAAAGACCTTTGAGCACAAGCTCTTTTACAAAGATTCCATGTCATAGATTGCAAAACAAAGAACAATAGGAGAAAGCAAGGGTGCATTGCAATAAACAATACAGCTTGGATTCAGAACTAACAGAATAATTCAAAATATAGGTACAAGTTAAAATAGCAAGAAAAACACTTTATGAGGGTGGGGGGGGTAAGCAACCACAAAGTGCCTTGTCAGTAGTTCAGAAGGACTGGGATATCTGGCAGTGGGGCAAAGAAAGGAGGTACGAGAGAGAGGTATGTAACGTGGTGGAGGTTAAGGGTGTGGGAAGAAGGGCAAAAGGTATAGGGATAAATGGTGGGGTGAGGGGAGGCTGAGTGGAGAAGACATGCTAAAGTAAATGGTGGGGTGTGGGGGACATGATCATGCAGCCTGCATTAGTAGTGACTGTTAGGGGAACTCATGGGACTGTTAATTGGGAGGGGAAGGGGAAGGGGTGGTGGGTGTTGGAGGAGCATGATGCAGACTGATGAGACAAGTCATGAGAAGGGGCAGAGGGAAGGGGCAGCTTAGATGTCAGTGTCAGTGGCTCAGTAGGTAGCACACTCGCCTCTGAGGCCGGGAGATCAGAGGACTGTGGGCTCAGTTCCCACATCTGGCACTTGGGTTAATATCCCAGTACTGACACTGCAGTGCAGCATGAGAGGGGTGCTGCACTGTTGAGGTGCCGTCTTTCGGATGAGACGTTAAACCGAGGTCCCATCTGCCTGGATTGGTGGTAGTTCAGGTGGATGTTAAAGATCCCATGGCACTTCTCGAAAAGAGTAGGGGGAATTTCCCCGGTGTCCTGGCCAAATTTCCCTCATTCACTAAAAATACCACCAACAGCTTAATCTGGTTCAAGGTCAGTTGGCATTCATCTGTATCCCCCCTCCCCCGGGTCGTGCCTGAAAATAGTCAGAAATTGTCTAGTCCACTTACCCGGTCAACAAAAGCTAAATAAATAAATAAAATAAATTCAATGCAAGGAAGTGCAAAGTAATGCACCTGAGAAACAAAAAAAAACAGAGGAAGAATACACAATGGGGGGTTGAGATACTACCAACAACAGAAATGGAAAGGGACCTGGGATAGTCATATCAGATGACCTAAAAATGAGCAAGCAATGTAAGAAGGCAGTAAGGAGGGCTGATGGGATGCTGGGATGCATAGGGAGAGGCATCACCAGTAGAAAACAAGAAGTTGTTATTCATCTGTACAGACAGTTGGTGAGACCCCATCTGGAGTGCTGCATGCAGTTCTGGAGACCCCATGTCGGCAAGGACATAGATAGGATGGAGGCTGTCCAGAGGAGGACAACTAAAATGGTGCAAGGTCAGCACCAGAAGACATATGAAGAGAGATTAAAGGAGTTTAATATGTATACCCTCGAGGAGAGGAGAAGAGGGAGAGACCCCATTGGTTTGTCCATCTTCAGTTTTAGGAGTTCTTTCAGACCCCTTTCTTCTGTGAAAGGACTGGGCTTGACCTCCCCATTCAGAGTGCTTCTGTTAATTGGATTAGGTACCACCCCCTCCTCCTCTTTTGTGAATACAGAGCAGAAGTATTCTTTCAGTATTCCTGCTTTTTCAATGTCCCTCTCTGCCCACCCACTGTCCATTTTATTCAGCCTCATTATCCCTCCCTTTGTTTTTGTACACTCCCTAATGTACCTATAATGGGGTTTATCCCCCTTCTTAATGGAGCTGGCTATTTTGTTCTTAGTTTGGGCCTTTGCTATTCTGACTGTCTTCCCTGTTTCCTTCTGCCTAAACTGGTACAGTTCACTGTCCTGCTCCTTCTGTGTTTCATTATACTTCCTAAATGATATCTTTTTCTCCCTAACCTTCCCCACCACATCTTTTGAGAACCATAGTGTTTTTTTCCTTCATTTTAATTTGTTTATTTGCTTCACACAAAGGCTTGTTACCTCTGTGAAGGCAGTTTTGTTGTTTCCCCATTGTTGCGCCACCCCTCCTTCTGGCCTGTTTGCTAGTGCTTTTCTAAGGTACTCTCCCATTTTGACAAAGTCAGCCCTCCTGAACTCCAGTACCCTCACTTTTGTATGGCTTGAATCTGCAGCTGAGTTTATCGTGAACCACACAGTTTGATGGTCACTTGTTCCCACATGGCTACCCACTTCTAGATCTGAGATCCTCTCACTGTATCCATTTGAGAGTATGAGGTCTAAGATTGCTCCCTCCCGAGTGGGTTCCAAAATGAGCTGTCTGAGGCACGACCCTTGTAGGGCATTGAGAATGACCCTGCTCTTGGATGTGGCTGCAGCAAAGGTGCTCCAGCTAACATCTGGCATATTCTGGTCCCACATCAACAATATCTTTCCTTTCTCTGCCATCCTAAGGATGCCTTCTATCATATCCTTGTCCATTCCCTCCTCCTGAGATGGGGATCTGTATACAACCCCTGTGCGGATTGCGGTGCCATTTCACATCTCTAAGGTGACCCACAGTGCCTCCTCTTCTCCCTGTTTACTCTTTTGTTCCATTGCTTTTATCCCTTCCCTTACACAAACAGCTACTCCTCCCCTTCTTCTACCCTCCCCTCCCTGTCTCTCCTGTAGGTTGTGTACCCTGGTAGGTTAACATCACAGTCATGGTTCTCTGTGTACCATGTTTCTGTGACTGCCACGATATCTAGGCATCCCTCTTCCATCAAGGCCACCAGTTCAAGGAGCTTGATGCCCAGACTACAGGCACTGGTACTCATTATCTTCCATTTCTTTATGGCCCTACCTCTTTTTGTCCCTTCCCTGTCCTTACTGCCTTTGCCATTTTTTCCATTTGCCTCTGCCCCATCCCTATCGATGTCTCTATCTTGGTGTTTATCTCACTAATTACTCTGATTTGGGGGGCTAGGATTTCCCTGCTCCTTTCCAGTGCCTCCCCACTTGGCTAGTTTAAATGCTTGCCAATGAAGCATTTAAAGTTATCACGTAAGATCCTGATTTCCCTCCTGAACAGATGTAGACTATCACAATAATATAGGGCTGCATCCCTCCAGGTGGACCCCCCAGTCCCCAGTGACGCCAAACCCCTGAGCTCTGAAACAGTTTTTCAACCACTTGATTGAATCCCATGGTGTGGAGCACCCTAGTTTCACCCATGCCTTAGACATGCAGCACCTCCATGAAGGCTGCCGTGTATGCTACTTGTCTAAGACCCCTCCTCAACTCCACAAACTCCTCCTGCACTCTTCTGATCCCTTTCCCAGCCAGGAAATTTGTCCCTAGGTGGACAATGACATCCAGCTCACTCCCCTTCCCAGCTGCTCCCTCGATCATGAGAATTCGCTCCCTGTCCCTCCAAGTCATGGTGCCTGCCAGGCACCTTACCTCCCTCTACCCTCCCTTCCCCAGTTAATTCTAAAATGGTAGAAGAAGTATGTGCCCACATAAAAATCCCAAATGGTGTCAATCTTATGGTTGGCAATTTTTATAGACTGCCTTCTGTGGTCAGAAATTATGACCTAGAACTAAAATCTATCATGTGTAAAATATCAGAGTATAATAACTTAATTGTCTTGTGCGACTTAAATTTCCCTGGTATTGACTGGGCCTTACTTAAGGCATGGATGCATCAGGAATCAATGTTTCTAGATGTGACAAAAGAATTTGGCCTCAAACAACTGGTATTAGAACCTACCAGAAGAAATAATGTGTACATATATGTCGGGATGGAAGCACAGGGCCTTCCAGTGCTTGTGCTTACATTTAGAGCAACACAGCTGCCAAGTTTAGGAGGCAGTATAGCGCAGTGGTCTAAGGCTTTGAACTACAAATCTGGTGATATCAAGCAGACCAGACCTGGGTTTGAATCCCACAGCTTCCACTTGCATACTGTGTGGCCCTGAGCAAGTCACTTTACCTCCTTGTGCTCCCAGGTCGCTCCTGTAAAAAAGCTTCCAGCTTAGTGTGCTAAACAACTAAATAAAAATAAAAAAAGTTGCCAGCACAGATTTCTTATTACCCCACCTCATGAAGACGGTACTGAAAATTCTCAAATCCCAGAAGAAACGTTATTCCGTGTCACCACAATATCATACTAACATACTAAAATGCCAGCAGAATAGGCCTAACTGTCTTTCGCATCTGCTCATTTGATCAGTCCCCACCCTGGGTGCTGACCTTGCTGCCCCCCCCTTGCCTTCTCTGGCTTCTCCCTTCCCAGTTCCGGATATTCTCGCTGCATTGGATTTTGCTTCCAGAACCCTTCCCCTGTACCTGTCCCACCCCCTCCTGAACCCCTCCACCGCCTCTGCCTCCACCAGCCCACTAGGCAGCACATTCCATGGCTCCACCACCCTCTCAGTGAAGTAGCACCTCCTACTTTCTCCCCTGAATCTTCCCCCCCTCCAGCTTCCACCCATGCCCTCTAGTGGCCCCCTATTCCCTCTTTCGAAGCACCCTGACTATTCCTCCCCTATTTACCCCCTTTCATGTGCCTGAAGACCTCTATCATGTTCCCCCAGTCCCTTCTCTCTTCCAATGTGTACATATTTAGCTCTTCGAGCCTCTCCTCATAGGACCTGTCCCCCAAGCCCCAAATCATTTTGGTTGCCCTCCTCTGGACCCTTTCCAGGAGTTTAATGTCTCTCTTTAAGTGTGGCCTCCAAAACTGCACGCAGTACTCGAGGTGCGGCCTCACCAAGTAGTTATACAGAGGGAGTATCACTTCCCTCCTTCTGGAGGTGATCCCCCTAGCGATGCATCCCAGCATCCTGTTGACCTTGGCTGCTGCCCTTCTACAAGTCTCCGAGTAATTCATCTTGACATCCACCACCACCCCCAGGTCCCTCTCAGCCATCAAGACTTGTTGCATTCCCCCAGCGGGGTGTACACTTGGCCCAGGTTTATGGCCCCCAGGTGCAGTACCTTGCATTTCCTGACACTGAACCTCAGCTTCCACTTTCTAGACCATCTTTCCAGAGCCTCCAGGTCCCTCTGTAGGGCCACCTTCCCCTCTTCCCCATCCATCACCACCCCCAGTTTTGAGTCATCTGCAAAGAGACTCATATCACTCCAGATACCTGTTCTTATGTCAGAGACGTAGGCATTGAACAGGAGGGGCCCAAGGACTGATCCCTGTGGGGCCCCACTAATGACCCTCCTTGGAGATGAGATTATTCCACCACCGATGACCCTCTGAGTCCAGTCCTGGAGCCAATTGCCTATCCATCTGATCATCTGGTTCCCCACTCCCATTTATCCCAGCTTATCCAACAGGCCCACATGAGGAACAGAGTTAAATGCCTCGCTGAAGTCTAGAAAGAGGACAGCCACTGGTCTACCCAGGTCCAAGGCACTCATCACCCAGTCATAGAACTCCACAAGGTTTGTCTGACATGATTTCCCCAGGATGAATCCATGCTGTCTATCGTCCAGGCACCCTGACTTATCCAGGGCCCCCCCTAGCCTCTCCTTGACAATGCCCTCCATCACCTTGCCCGCCACTGATGTAAGGCTGACAGGCCTGTAGTTTCCTGCCACCTCCCTTGATCTCTCCCCTTGTGGATAGGCACTATATGCGCCACCTTCCAGTCCTGGGGCACCCACCCTGTCCTCAGAGAGATGGTGAAAAGCTCCACCAGGGGTTTCATCAGGACATCCGCAAGTTCCTTCAGCACTCTGGGATGTAATTTATCTGGCCCCGGTGCTTTCACCGTCTTAAGAGACCTGAGGGCTTCCCTCACTCTCTCTGCTGTGATTTCCACTTCCACTACCTCTTCTCCCGGCTTAGCCTTCCCTCCTCCTGCCAGTGATGCCTCCCCCTCTCCCCAGACCCGCCGATCGGTAAGGGTCCCCCCTCCTCAGTATCACTGTCTCCTTCCATGTATGATGCAGCATCTCTATTTTCCTTGGTGAATATTGAGGAGAAGTACTCATTTAGTACCTCAGCCTGCTCCCCCAGGTCTTGTGCCCATCTCTCCCCTGTTTTAATCCTGCTAATCTGCCCCTTCACCCTTCGTTTTTCCCCAATGTATCTAAAGAACCCCTTGTTCCCTCTCCTAATTTCCCTGGCCAGGTTCTGCTCCTTCCTTGCCTTAGCCGCCCTCTCTACCCAAGTAATCTTTCTAGCCATCAGCTCATACTCCTTGAGCACTTGAATTACCTATAGGCTGCCTTCTTTCCCCGCACTACCTCCTGGACCTCCCTGGTCCACCAGCAGGGTTTTTGGGCCCTACTGCATTTTTGTCTTACTCTTGCACAGGTGCTGGTAGCATCCTGCACCCCTCTCCTGATAATTTCTCACCTACTATCAGCATCCATGTCTGACCCAATCCCATCCAAATGCTCCTTAAGGATCATTCCCATTTCCTTAAAATCCCCCCCCGGAGTCAGTTACCTCCATCTTTGTGCAGCCTTCTACCCCTCCTAGGTCCAGGCAGAACCAGACCGTGGCATGGTCACTCCCCGCCAATGGGTCCCTTACCTCCAGGCCTCTAATCTTGTCACTGTCTGGCAGGACCACATCCAGTACCCATCCCTCCCTGGTTGGTTCCCCCACCTGCTGAGTTAGGAACACGTCTTGAAAGACATCCAACAACCTCTGTTCCCTGGCCACCGAGGATGTCATAGTCTCCCAGTCTATTCCTGGCATGTTTAAGTCCCCCAACACCACCACCGTTCCCCTGCCCAGTCTGCAGTGTCTCCCAACATCTGCCACCAGACTCTCCTCCAGCTCCTCCACCAGTGCAGAGGGTCTACACACCACTCCTATTTTTACACTCTTGCCCTCCCTTGTTATCAAGGTGACCCAAATCGCCTCCAAGGTTCCTTCCCCCTCCTCTACTCCCCCATGCCAATGTAGTTTTTGACTATCATTGCTACCCCTCCTCCCCTTCCTTCCCGTCCTTCCTGAACATAGTGTAACTCTTCAGGTTCAGGTCCCAGTCGTATCCTGCAGTGGCCCAGGTCTCAGTGACCGCTGCCACATCCACCTCTCCCTCAGTTAGCATCACCTGGAGCTCAGGCATTTTATTGCCCAAGCTCCTGGCATTTAGCAGGACTACCTTCCACCCTTTCCTTATACTTCCATTTCCCCTGCTCATGTTCCCATGGGGATTCCATTTTCCCCTGGTCTGCACTTTACCAGTCGGCCTTTTCCTGCATTCCTACAGCTCCCCATTGGGGTGGAGACAGAGTTTCTCCTTTATCGGCAGCCCCCTTAACAGCCTTTTCTCCCATCCCTCCCCCTTCACAAGTTTAAACCCCACTTTTCACCAATGAACCCCTCTATTTTCAACTTAAGGATTCCCCTCCCCTCCAAATTGAGATGGAGTCTATCTCTAGCATACAGCTCCTTATCCTCCCAGGTCTCCCCCCAATCCCCCATCAACCCATACCCTCTGGCCCCACACCACTCCCTGAGCCACTGGTTTATCTCCCTAATGTTCCTTTTGTGTTCCCCACTAGCCCTTGGCACCGGCAGGATTTCTGAGAAGGAAACTGTGCATCCTATGTCATGACAGACCCTGGCAAGCTCCCTGAATCTTGTCTCTATCTTCAGCTCGCTATTTCCCTCAATGTCATTTGTACCCAGGTGGACCGGTATGTCTGGGGAACCCCCACAATCCTTTGCCAGCTGATATACCTTGTGCTTAGCCCTGTGCACCGTTAGTCCAGGGAAGCATTTTGTTCTAACTGGCCAGACTTCTCCCTCCCTATCCCATTTGATACCCCTTATCATAGAATCCCCCAACAGGAGCACTCTGACCACTCCTTTTCCTCCATTTTGAGACACAGGTGTGAAAACACAGTTTGGGCAGGATTTGAAAAATTACACCTGCCATGTTAATGAGGTGGTGTAAAATGGCTATATTGAAATTTTTGAGACAAAATATTTAAAATTACCAAAGTTACAAGCAAGTGTAGCAACATTTTGATGGATGCACATAACTTTGCCATTTGTATGTATTTTGGACACCACATTTTGAACATAGCCTTCTTACAACCCCACCTTATGAACAAGGGTGGTGCACATTTTCAAATCTCACTCCAAAGATGATTTCTTCAGGAGACTGTGAAATCGTCTTTTGGGCTGGATGTGTGTTATTCCACCATTAGGTCCCAAAAATGCCATGTTGAACCTTTTTAAAATATGCAAATATTGCAAAGTTATACAGCAAAGTTGAACCACTCATGAAATACATTGAACTGCATTTACCTTAGTTTCTCATATTGCAGTTAGTGGTTCCAGCAAGATGTGTCTTCAGTCAGAGAGTAATCCTTTGCCTTGTGCCCTTTTCCAGTGAGTGAGGGTGTATGTGAGGTGTGTGAGTGTAGGGGGGGTTCAGGTGGTGGGTGCTCAGTGGGAGGTCAGGGTGCGGGGGTTAGATTGGCAAGGGACCATTTTCTTTTTTGAAGTTAAAGAAAAAGAAAAACATCAAGGGATGGTTTTATTTCAGATGAGTGCAGTAATTGAAGATTGGGGTGCCTCTAGACACTAGGGAAATAAACATTATGGGAATGGGGACAATGGGGTACCACTAGACACCAGAGAAATAAAGCAACATTATGGGGATGGCAAACTGGAAGCTGGGGGAACCACTAGACACTAGGGAAAAAAGGGATTTATACTTAGGCATCTTCCCATGTTATCCTATGGGAATTTTCCATTTTAAATATTATTACTTTTTTATACAGCCCATATATTTTTTTGGGGGGGAGGAGTGAGGGTTATGTGCTATTCCAATAGTAGTAAGTGAAATGTTTGCATTTATATATAAATTTGTCCTTAATTTGACTGTTTGCTTGAGTTGTGGGCTATTGAAGGGTAAAATCGGTGGAAAAAACTAACTGCAAAATCCTTTTTCATTTGCAGAATTCCTTTTCCATATTAAATAAAATAGGAAAGGAAAAATGATCCCTTCAAGTGAAAAAAGAATCACAAAATAATGAAGTCCAAAATCTTTTTCTGTAAGGACTTATCCTTTTTCATTTAAATAAAAGTCGCATGTGAAAAGGATTCCTTCAAACCAAAAAAGAATCATAAAAATAAATTAAGTCCAAAATGCTTTTTTCATTTGAAGGGATCCTTTCTCATTCATATGAAAACAAGCATACAAAAAGGATGTCTTCAAACAAAAAAGGAATATGAACAAGCATTTGTCAATGCTGAATGTTTGCTTGCTGATATTGGCATTGAAAGTGCAGGAGTTAGACAGATGCAGAATAGAAATGGTAGTGAAGTATTGAACTTCACGTCAATCCTACCTCCACCCTACAGAGATAGACAGGCATTGGGGTGTGCCTTTGGGTCATCATGCATAACACTCATGCCATTTCACCTCATACTATCCTGCAGACGCCGACAAGTGTTGAGTTGTGCCTTGGGGTATTCGGCTTTATAGTCACCCCATTCCATAAGGAAATATGCTGAAATGGCTGCAGTATAGGAGAATGGTGTGAACTCTGGGGCTGAACAGATCAAGGCACACCTCAATACCTGCCACTGACTGCAGGATGGGGGTGGAATAGAATGAGCATTACAGCAGGCAATCCAAAGGCACACCCCAGACACCTGTCAGTCTGTACAGGGTGGGATGTTATGGTTAAAAAACATAACACCCTGGGCATTTGATGTTATTAGTACTACAGATTTTCAACATAGCCCTTTTGTGACCTCCACCTCATGAAAGTATTTGGTACCTTTGCTCATGAACAGTGACACTGTGATTTTGTTAATCTGTCTCGAATGTTGATTTGCTACAGCGACCATGTCATTGTGTGCCAGATGTGCAAAAACACAGTTTGGGCAGGATGTCAAAAATGACAGCTCTACTGTTTCTCAAGGAGGTGTGAAAAAATGGCTATGTTGAAAATATAAAAAATCTCGAAGTTACGAGCATGCGAAGAAACTGCACAACGTACACTCGTAATCCAGTCATTTTGTGAAATGTTCTCACCACATTTTTAACATACACATTTTGGGACCTCCACTCATGAACAGCCACTGTGATTTTGTTAATCTGCCCCGAATGCTGATATTTCACCGAGACCACACCATTGTGTGCCACATGCGCAAAACCACATTTTGGGCTGGATGTGAAAAATGACAGCTGTACTGTTCATAAGAAGGTGTGAAAAAAATAGCAATGCTGAAAATCTGGAGTGAAAATATTAAACTTTCCCAGAGTTACGAGTGTGTGTAGAAACTGCAACGCATGCTCATAACACAGTCAGTTTTTGGAATTTTTTCAACACATTTAAAACATAGGCTTTTTGGGAGCCTACCTTACAAACAGTAACACTGTAATTTTGTTAGTCGGTCCCAAAAGGTGATTCTGCGCAGTGACCATGAAATCACCTTTTAGAGCAGAATAACGACATGACAGTGACTGAATTCATGAGGTGGGGTCCCAAGAACTCCATGTTGAAAATTTAGTGCTAAAATTTGTACAAATTGCTGAGATATGCACAAACTTGAAAAAAAACTATTTATGCCATTATACAGCTCACCGGGCATTTCTTCAGTTCGCAATCGGCTTTGAAGAGTGTAGATGTGTTCCTGGTCCAACAAAGATCATCCTGCTGGGCTCTGGAAGTAAGTATGGGGTGAGGGAGGTGTGGAGGGTGTGGGGAGGCAGGGTGCGCAGAAGGTGGGTGCGGGTTGGGGAAGGGCCAGCGGACTCTACGAGGGATCATTTTCTGTTTTACAGGTTAAAGGGGGAAAAAAAACATTGTGGGACTTTTATTTTTCAGGGACTTTTGGCACACTGGGATGGGCTCCCAGCATGCCACCTGAGTAAAAAAAACAAAAAACATTCATTATATTATACAGCTTACCAGCATTTCTTCAGTTTGCTGTCTGCTTTTGAAGTGTGCAGATGTGTTCCCGGTCCACCAAAGATCATCACGCCAGCTCTGAAGGTAAGTATGGGGTGAGGGTGGTGCAGGGATGTGGGGTGCACAGAGGGCGGGTGCCAGTTGGGGAGAGGACCTGAACACAAGAAGGGGCCTTTTTCAACTTTTCAGGCTAAAAAACAAAATTAAAATCATCATGGGAAGGTTTTCATTTTTTGCAGGTAGATTTGGTATGCTGCAGTGAGCTCCCAGCATGCCACCTGCATATTTTTTTTGAGGAAGACTGGAATTGATGAGGATTGGGCCCCCCATTGGCAAAGGAACAAGGATCTGTGTTTGGGGGGGCAGGAGACATGACTCTGAGGGGACTGGGCACCCCCCCAGCAAAAAAAGGTATGGGGGGGTATTATGTCGACAGGGAGTGGGCTCCCCATTGGCAAATTATCTAGGGAGAGGGCATGCCAACAGGGGAATTGGCTCCTCCTATTGGCTTTTATGGGGGCTGTGAGGCAGACGGCAGCAGCCAATGCCATGTAACTTGAAATGTTACACCAGGCAAGGCACTGTCCTGCAATAACGTGTCACTCCCTCATTGCAGTGGAGAATTAATTTCAACTTAATGGCATGCTTGCTGACCTAGTGTCAGCAGTACTGTGCCACTGCACTGGGGAAACATGGCCAGGCTTCAAAATGCAGTGGGGCCATTGGCCGCCACAGTGCCGCACCTCCAAAACCCTGCTTCTCTCCTCACCTGGCACACAATGTTTCTTGTGCATGCACACAAGCAAGCATAAAATTGAAGTCCAAGATCTTTTTTTGTTTAAAAGCAAAAAAAAAAAAAAAAACTAATACACTTCTGTATACTTTCTCTAGGAAACTTACTATTAATAACATTTTCACCATTAAGAAAAGTTGACCTCCATTGACTTAACTATCTAGAGGCAATAGGATTTCCTGCAATGCACAGCCCTTCATAACCTTCCCTTATTAAGCACTCCATCCAATAGCTTAACTCTACTCTCTGTCAGTTCCTCCAAGACACCAAATCTGCCAAACTCCAGTCTCTCTCCCATCAGATCATCAACCATCAGGAGTCCTCCAGTCAGACACAACCCAGCGTGATATTTTGCATTCCACCAGATCTCCCCCAGATACAAGATGAGCAATCTCTCCTCATCAAGGGTCTTTATTTTTTTGCCCACTCCTAGACATCTCAACATATCCCAGATTTAAATTGATTTGCAGAACTTCTCTCAGAGTATGCCATACAGGTCTTTTTTCTAAAGAGACTCTTCTTCCTGCAGAAGATGAGGACAGCATTATAAGAATAATCAATGACACCAATCCTCCCCCAGGATGTTTTGCTGCTGTTGATAATTTTCTTAACCAATGTGTGAAAGACACCACTAACTTCAATTTTCATTGTAGATGCTATCACTCTATCCTGACAGCTGGTGAACTTACAGCCCTCATATCTCTGCAATACAGGAATGATGTTTTTTATTACCAACTGTTAAGGGGGAGCTGTGGTGGTCTGGCAAGAGGAGCTACAGTATATATATCACTGTTAGCACCCTTTGCAAACTGTGTGAGAGGCCTTTCGGCACCATGCAATTCTGCTTAAAGTTGGACCAGCATAACATTCTGTGGTGATTTGCATATGCAGCCCATGATGCTTTGCATTGTGGGGGTATGTGTGATTTTGTATTTTCTATATCACTGAAGCCACAAAGCAAATCTCTGACACCATGTTTTACTCTTCCCTTGCACAGGACCCTATTGCTAACTCTTAGACACAGGTTATCACCACTATCATCTCTGCTACTGAAAACAAAAATCTCCCTGCCTCTGCCAAAAGACTCATAGTGTCATACCCTCAGGAATCCAGGTTCTCTCTTCTTCCCACAATTCACAAAACAGAAAACCCTGGGCACCATATTGGGTCTGCCTTGTCCTGCCCCACATCTCTGTATTTCTAAGCAGCCTCATAAGACCACTTACTGAATCCTCCCCCTCTACATTAAAGACACTAATCATGCTCTCCAGCCCAGCTTCCACCACCACCACCACCATTCAAGCAGATCACAAGAATGCATGCTGTGTACCATCCCACCCTAATCAGGATAGGCAGCTGTACATCATCCACCAGCCCCAAGGACAAGATGCCCACTAAATATCCCAATTCCATGGTTGTGTAGAAGTTATCTCTACCCCAACCCCCACCACAGACAGGCACTTCAAGTCCACATGTTCTGGACCTTCACCTCCCCATCAGCATAGGGCAAATGTATAGTGCCAGCCAGACCTTGTGCCATGCTGCCCCTACCCCCCCAATATCCTGATTCCTTGGTGGGGTAGTGGTTATCTCCAACCCACCACCACCATGCACAGACACCGAAAGCATACACAATGTACCCCCTCTCCCATCATGACTGGGAAGATGTATATCAGAAGCCAGACCCTGCCAGAATGGCACCTACCCAACAATATCATGATTTCATCATGGTGTAGCGGTTTGGTCTCGGGGTTTATGGGTCATCCCACACCTCGGGTGTGTAAAAAAATCCATAACACATGCTCACATATCCATTATTCTCTATGTAAAATACCAAACCCCATTTTATGAGTGCAATAAGACACTCTGAGGATGTGCGTTAGATTGACTCCTAGTAAGGAAATTATCTAATTAAGCAATAATGCACAACAGGGTGTGGTACATCATGGGATATTGTCACATTTTGGGTGCTTTATGTGGCATGAGACTGCAGGCCGAGAACCTCATGCACCCGAGAAGTGACAATACCCCATGATATACTACACCCTGGAATGCATTACTGCTATTAAGAATTGGGCAAATATCTTTATTAATAAAAAAAGGGAAAAACTATTTCAAAAAAAAGAAACTGCCTGGTGTGACTTGAAACTTCTTTTTATATAAGTGGAGCTTGGAATGGTTATAGCTGACACTGTGTATGATCTTACTGTGATACCAAACTGGGAAATGGATAGAGTTCTCTAAAGTCTTGCATAGAGTTCTAAGGGTTCATTTTGTAATACCTGATTAGGTGCCCACAGGCAAGGATATCTGGCCCCTCGAAGACAGAATTATCTGAGCCTGATAATTGGGTATGCTAACAAGCGGTTATCAGTTGGACTTCCTCCAGAACTTGAGACTAAGGTGACTCAAACCCACAAAACAGACAAGAGGGTACCTTGTACTGTTAACTGTCCACAGATCTGACACTCAGAGGTTGGCACTTTGGGAGTAGAGGGCTGACCAGCTGAGTGAATCTGTGACAGATTGGTTGGCAGCAGTGGCATAAAAAGTTTAGTGGTAGAAGCTTCACTGTTCAGTGTGTCAGCTTGAGACTGTTCAGCTCACTTAGAAAAAAGAAAGGCAGTGTTTTATTTAAAAAAGGAAATAGAACTATATCCCTTGACTTACAGTCAAGTTCCTACCCATTTTTTTTTTTCTGAAGTGCAGCCAGAGTAGCAGTAGTCATGGAAAATGGCTTCTGACTACAGCAGGCCCACAGTAGACTCCTTAAAGCAGTTGTGCAGGGACAGAGGAGTCCTGTTTGAGGTGAAAGCCAGCAAGCAGAAACTCATAGAGGCCCTAATGGTAGCAGATACCCAGAGCAGCGAGTCACAGACCATGACTGAAAGGGACCAAACCTCAAATGTGGCAGGGCTAGTGGCCAGTGAAGGGTCCAGAGCTGATGAGAAGGACAGCAGGGCCAATGTCAGTGAAGGACCACAGCAGCAGAGAAAGGTCACCAGTATCCTGAATCCAAAGGTACTCAGGCTGCAAATTGAGTTGTGCAGGATGAAACTGGAGGCAGAGCAACAACAGAGGGAGGCAGACCATGAGGAGCGTGAGTGCCAGCAAGCTGCAGAGGAGAAGAGAGATTGAGAATGCAGAAAGGCAGAGGAGAGAGGAGCACTAGTGGCAACATGAACTGGAGAAGCTATGACTCCAACCAGAGGCACCAGAGCAGGCTTAGGTTTAAAAGGGACTGCAGGACTGCATTACAAATTGAACTCCAAATTAATAGCTGAGTTTAAAGAGGGGGAGGACATGGATGCCTTTTTAAATTCTTTTGAAAAAGTTTGTATTCAGGCTAAAACTCCTAGAGAAACCTGGAACTTCCAGCTATCCCCGTTACTTACCGGGAAAGCTCGGGATGCATTGGGTCAAATGGATGATGAGGATAGTGATGATTACAGCAAGTTAAAAGCTGCACTGTTAAAATAAGTCTGAATTAACTGCAGAATCATACAGAGCTAAATTCCGTATGCTCAGGAGAAGCCCTGATATGAGCTACGAGGAACTAGCCATGAAACAACATCAGTTTTTAAAACTTTGGTGGGAAGGAATTGAGGCAAACTCTATTGATAAAATTGAAAATGTGATTTTATTAGAACAGTTTTATTGGGCATGCCCAGCAGAGCTAAAAACCTGGCTAGAGGACTAAGATCCAAAAACAGTGCAAGAGGCTGCTGAACTCTCGGACTGCTATGCCAAGAGCAGACCTGCTCTGAGAGTGAATGAGGCAGGTGTGGCAGCACAGAAAGGGAAAAGCACACCTTCAGGGCAGATAAAACCCTCACTGGTGCCACCAAAACTAGTTACCCCCAGGTTTAAATGAAAAGATTTATCTGAAGTAAGAAATGCATGTTGACTGTATAAAGAAACTGGGCATATTGCCAGACAGTGTTCCAAAAAGGCAGGCCAAAATACACAACAGGATGCTAGAAAAGACGTGGGTTGTTTGTGTGTCCCTGGAAGCATGCCAGTGAACATGAGGGAACATATGCACTCAGTCATGGTAAATGGTGTACAGACACAGGGGTTAGGGGACACAGAGGCATCCCTGACATTGGTAAAGGGGGATCTGGTACAGCCTGGTCAGTTTATACCCAATAAATACATAACTGTACAGGACTTTATGGATGGGGAGAAAACATTGCCCCTCACTAGTGTTCTCCTAGACTGGGGTGAAACTGGGGGAACTGTACAACAGGTGGCTGTAGCTCAAATGTTAGCTGTGGATGTAATCCTGAGTAACAATCTCCAACAGGGGATGGTACATGCAGTTACTCATAGCCAAGTGGCAAGGGAAATTGTAATTCCCTGAACCCCACAGAAGCCAGTGTGGAAACCACTGAGAGGCTGGTTCCCCTGCTTGTGTTTCTAGATGGGTAGGCTGATAAAAGAGGGTAGAAATTCCCCCAGTAGCAAGTAACCACACAGCTACAGAGGGTTATTCTGAAGAGGAAGGGATGACCCCTTGTAAAAGGGTTTGGATTGACAGTGATCCTGAGGGCCCAGACTCTAGTGCTAGGGAACCTAGTTTAGCAACTGAAGGGGACCTGCCCCATGCCTTGGAACTGTGTGAGGGGTTTGCAGCTGCTCAGAGGAGCAACCCTAGTTTAGAGAAGCTAAGGGCTTGGGCAGACTCAGAGGGCACACAGGGCGGTAATGGCAGACATAAGGTTTATGGGGAAAATTGACTTATGTATACAGAGGCAGTACAGGCAGAGGGAGGGATGCTAGGCAGGCAGCTTGTCATTCCCCAGGGATATCATGAGCAGTTACTCAAGGTTACCCATGATATTTCCTTGTCTGGGCATCTGGGAATTGCGCGCACTACACAACGGTTGGCCCAGAATTTCTACTGGCCTAACTTCACCCAGCAGGTGAAGGAGTATTGCAGGTCTTGTCACCGGTGCCAAGAAATAGGGAAGACGGACAAGAAAACTCAAGCCACCCTGATTCCATTGCCCATAGTGGAGGAGCCATTCCAGAGGGTGGGAATGGATAGAATGGATATTGTGGGGCCTTTAAATACCCCCAGCTCCTCAGGGAAGAGATTCATCCTGACTGTGGTGGATTATGCCACCTGGTACCCAGAAGCAGTTGCCCTATCCTTTCTGAGGACAGACAAAGTGGCAGATGCCTTACTTGGGATTTTCTCCCGTGTTGGGTTTCTGCAGGAGGTAATCACCAATCAAGGGGTTCCTTCATGTCAGACTTGATGAAATGTTTATGGGAGAAGCATGGGGTGGTGTAGAGATGCACGACACTGTATCACCCACAAGCCAATGGACCCTGGAACGATTCAATGGTACCCTAAAGTCAATGCTCCGGACGTTTGCTGAACAGCATGGGAGGGACTGGGAGAAATACCTTCCACACCTGTTGTTTGCATACAGAGAGGTGCCCCAAGAGTCAACAGGATTTTCTCCCTTTGAACTCTTGTATGGACATCAGGTATGTGGGCCCCTAGACTTGATCCAGGAGGACTGGGAAGGCATGCATGCCACTCAGTGAACTCCCATTGTGGATTATGTCCTTAGATTTAGGGAAAGGCTGAAGAAGCTTATGGGAACAGCCCAGAGCAACCTGGCAGCTGCCCTACAGAAACAAAAAGTATGGTATGACCTCAGATCCAGAGCTCGTTCGTACATGGTGGGTCAGGAAGTTATGGTCCTTATTCCGGTCTCGAAAGACAAGCTGCAAGCAGTGTGGGCAGAACCATACAAAGTGGTTCGGAAGGTAAATAACATAAACTACACTGTGGAGTTACCTGACAGTAGACAGACAGAAAGGATGTACCATGTCAACATGATGAAACCATATGCTAATAGGGCTGACATGGTGTTCTCAGTGTGTAGCCATATGGAGGGAACTGACAAAGGAGACCCCTTTCTGGATTTGCTGGAAGAGAGTAAGCAGGAGTCCTCTGTGGAAGCAGTAAAATTATCTCCCCAGCTGACCCTGGGCCAAATCCAGAAAGTAAGAGAGGTTTTAGCAGACTTTGCCCCCTTGTTTAGCACCAAGCCTGGACTAACCCCCTTAATGACACACAATGTGGAGACAGAAACACAGATGTCCATATGGCAGACAGCATATCGGGTGTCAGAGGCTGTCCAAAAGGACATTAGGAGGGAAGTGGAGGAGATGCTGGATTTAGGGGTAATCCAGAGATCCCACAGTCACTGGGCCTCACCCGTAGTCCTTGTGCCCAAGCCAGATCACTCAGCTCATTTCTGTGTAGACTATCGTGGATTGAATGCAGTCATGAAGTCAGATGCCCACCCAATGCCCTGGATGGATGAACTTATGGACAAATTGGGGGGGGCGACCTACCTTTGCCCTGACAAAGGGGTATTGGCAGGTAGAGTTGACAGACAGAGCTAGGGAGAGGTCAGCCTTCATTACTCCGATAGGCTTATTTGAGTTCAAAATAATGCCTTTCAGAATGAAGAACGCTCCAGCCACTTTCCAAAGGTTGGTGAACCAGGTGTTAAATGGTGCTGAGGAGTATGCCATGGTGTACCTGGATGACATTGCCATCTTTAGTACCAGCTGGGAGAAACACCTGTCCCACCTTAGGGAAGTGCTGGACAGGATATAGAGGGATGGGTTCACTGTCAAAGCCAAGAAGTGCCAGGTGGCCATGGGAGAGGTGGCATACCTCAGGCATGTGGTAGGCTAGGGATAGCTCTGTCCTAACCAAATAAAGATAGAGGTAATCCAGGCATAACACAGACCAGAAAATCAGAAGCAGGCCAGGAATTCTCTCAGGACAGCAGGGTACTATAGAAAATTTGTACCCAATTATTGTGTCCTGGCTGCTCCCCTATCTAACCTGACAAAGAAATGGATGCCCAAGAAAATTACCTGGGGCCCAGCCTGTGAGGAAGCCTTTTCCAAGCTAAAGGAGGCACTGTGCAGTGCTCCTGTTTTGACAAGTCCTGACTACAGTAAAACCTTTATAGTTCAGACTGACACTTCAGGCATGGGTATTGGGGCAGTACTGAGCCAGACATCCAGTGAAGGGAGGGACCACCCAATAGCCTACCTGAGTAAAAGGTTACTTCCCAGGGAGCAGTCATACTCCATGGTGGAAAAGGAGTGTCTTGCCACAGTGTGGACCCTAAACAAATTGGAGCCATACTTGTATGGGCAGCATTTTGTGGTGCAGACTGACCAGAACCCCCTGGTTTGGCTGATGCAGTGGGGAAAAACAATGGTCGATTACTAAGATGGAGTCTTGCTTTGCAAGGATATGATATGGCCATCCATTCTATATATGGCTGGAAAACAAAATCAGAACTCAGATGGGTTGTCCAAGGTGTATGAGGAGTTAACTGATTTGGGAAGTGCATCCCATGCAGGGGGATAGAGCCCCCAAATTCAGTCTATGTGGGGAGGAATTGTCACACTTGGACAGCTGGTTCTGATCCCTGTATAAATTTTTTGTAAATATAAAAAAATGTGATATGAACTGTCTGTCAGGAGGAAATGCTGGCTTGCTGAAATTGACACATACAAACCCCCAGGGATAGGTTCAAAGGACAGGAGGTAGTTTTAAACTGCAGATTTTTAAAATGCAGTTTACCTTGTCAAATTGCTTTGATCCCAGGAAATAAAATTAGCCATTCATGACGTCCTCAGGGAAATCCTTTGATCTGCATTAGGTGTCATAAAGGAAAGAGCATGCCTGTGTTTTGGGTGTATCCCAAAGATAGGCAGTAATTACATCAAAGGATATTTGATGTCTGGGCCAAGCAGAACCCAGACTAATTTGGAAGGTTCAATAACCTTTCCAAGGAAGCCCTTGAATTACATCAAATGGATTTTTGATGTGTGTGTGAAG
Source organism: Neoceratodus forsteri (assembly GCA_016271365.2). Classification (NCBI taxonomy): domain Eukaryota; kingdom Metazoa; phylum Chordata; order Ceratodontiformes; family Ceratodontidae; genus Neoceratodus; species Neoceratodus forsteri. The sequence continues at coordinate 470,858,860 of CM057457.1, read as the reverse complement.
CAACAGCACAGACCGGTTTTGACTAGTCAACATGAGAAGACATTTATTTTGTCATCTATTATTTTTTTAATATCTTAGTAGGACAGCCTATGTTATAAAATATTCATTTTTATACACCAAGGTGGAGTTTGGTGACCTCAGAGAGAAGGCTGGCTCAGAACTGTTTTTAAACCTACTGAGCAAACATTAGGACACACATTCATATTTCTGACAGAGAGAAGGAGGAACATCAAAGCACTTAAAGATTAAGAAAGTAAGAATACATTATCTAAGTTCAGTCTGAGTGTTATTAGTTGTAAGAATTTGCACTTTAAACCTGTTTTCTTTTTAAGATCGTATGTAATGGGATATTTTGTTCTGTAGTTTACTGTTTTCCTATTTTATCTATTTTAAAGTAAAGATATATATTTTAAAAATGGAAACTGCCTGGTGTGCCTTGAAACTTCTTTTTATATAAGTGGAGCTTGGAAAGGTTATAGTTGACACTGTGTATGAGCTTATTGTGATACCAAACTGGGAAATCGATAGAGTTCTCTAAGGTCTTGTATAGAGTTCTAAGGGTTAATTTTGTAATATCTGATTAGGTGCCCATAGGCAAGGATATCTGGCCCCCCAAAGACAGAATTATCTGAACCTGATAATTGGGTACGCTAACAAGAGGTTATCAGTTTGAATCCCTCCGGAACTTGAGACTAAGGTGACTCGAACCCACAAAACAGACAAGAGGGTACCTTGTACTGCTAACTGTCCACAGATCCGATGCTCAGAGGTTGGCACTTTGGGAGTAGAGGGCTGACCAGCTGAGTAAATCTGTGACAACCATCACGGCTTCAAAGACCTCTTGACCAATCAGTTTCCTCCATTTTTAGCAGCCAGTTCATAATGCAAATTAGACAACCTCTTATGCAACTGCAATGTTACCATCCTTTGTTCTTATAATCCTGTTTATGAAACTCAATCACAATTTTTTGTATGTCTGCTTCTTTTTCAAACATTTTGTAAATCTACTGAAATATATATACGGCTGCATTACTGTTTATTTTTCATTTCCTCTATGACACATTGTACTTTTTTGCCTTTGCTACTGCACCTGGATCGTACTTGAAAATACACTTGATGCCAATGCACTTACCCTGTAAACAAAGTTAAACAAGTAAATAATGTATACCCCATTGTGTCTTATTGTTTACATAAGTAACTCACTTGTAACTATAGTTTTATTAGTGGTATTCATCTTACATACACCCAACCCACCCAACCTCCCCTGGCAATGGATGTCTGTTTCCAGTGCACAAAAAACCTATAGCCCAATATTCCAATACAAACAAAGTAGAATGCAAACATTTGCTCTGCACCTTGCTCTTGGCAGGGTGCTTGAAGATGCTGTATTCTGTTGAATAGTGTACCAGCACTATTCAACTGAACATAGGGCCATGCTGACCCAGCACTATACCACTTAGCAGTGCCCAAACAGGGCTTTTGAAGTACACCACCAGAATGGATAGTGCCAGAGCGCTATTTGCAGTAGTAAAAGGGACCCATGCAAATGAGTTCATTAGGCATGCAAGGCACTAAGGGCCATTTGAATGCTCACTATGGGCTCATTTGCATGAGTAGTGAGATAGCATCACCACCCTCTTTTGTCCAGTCCCAGACATGTATATCTCCCTGATGCTAGTGGTTGCCCCTCCCTGCAATCATTATTCCCGCTGTAAATAGTTTTATCCCTGGTGGTACTGGTGCCCTCCAATTGCTAGCCCTCCTGTATAAAGTATCATCCCTTTTGTTAAGGGTGTCACCATCCCTCTGATCTCAATACCAACCAGAAAGTTTTATCCATGGCAGTAATGATGTTCCCCACAATCATGAGTCCCACTATATATAGTATTACCCCTTGTGGTAATGGTGTCACCCACCTCTGATTACTTGCTCCACTGTATGACCATAAATAGTATTATCCCTGGTGGAAGTGGTGGCCCCTTCCAATCACTGAGCTGATCCAGAAAGGTTAGCCACTGTAAAAAGGTATCAGAAGTGGGTGCTGACAAGGGCGACCAGCCCAAAGCAATGAAACTCCTCCAAGTAGTCAGCACTCTCAGCAAAATAAAGGCAGTCATAAACAGTAGAGGTTTATTTCAGATTTAAAATCTTTCATTGCATCTGCATAGGAGCGCCATGAATTCACTGACAGCAAGCCTCTAGCGCTTCAACAAACATCCTTCAAATGGGGGTTTTTGGTACACAGGAAACCAACCCTTTAAGTACCTCATAATTAATTCATGTAACTGATGCAGTTCACATTACATGGGTTGGTTAGAAAAACTGATTAGCTGACTAAATTAGTCACTGCTTCAAAACAACACAAAACAATGATTCTTAGTCCCTCAAAATCAACCTAAACCAAAAAGTTCATATTGGTAATTCTCATATTATTTCTTTAAATTAATTGTAACATTCATTTTGATAATAAACAGTCCAGAAATATATAGTATGCACTTTTCCAAATTAAAAACAAAATGGAAAAAAGAATGAAAAGAAACAAAGTAACATTTGCAATCTCCCAGTTTTTGATCTATTCTGAAATTCAATTTTTTGAATGGGATCTGCAAATTCAGACAATACAGGAAGAATTAAGGTGGCAAGATTAACCATACATTAGAGACACTTCCAATGGAAAGAGGGGTTGGGGGAGGAAAAAGAAGGGAATGCAAATCCCAGGAAAAATCTGAGAGGTTTATTGAAAAAGCTGTAGTGATCACTCACATGGCTTTTCTTGCTGTGCCACCTGTAAATTCCTTAGAGGGGATCCACATACTGGTAATCAAAGAGAGACACAGAAGTTTATTGCAAAAGCCTCTTATAACATTCTTCTAGGAAAGAGAGACAAGAAAGGATGTGGGTGCTTAAGCATTAGAAGAAAAAAGCATATTTTGCATGACATACCCAGAAGATACGTTTTCTTTCATTGAAGTACTCAGTATTTATTCTTCTTCATTGCCAAACAAATTCCCCAATAGTCTGCCCATAAAGCTATTTTGCAAAATCTCCCTTATTTTATTTTTTTACGGAATGGCTTCAGATCCAATTCATCATTAAGCCCTTTGGTTTTAATGCTATTAGACCTAAATATTCACTGACTCTCTTTCTGTAAGAGAAGGTTTTCTCTGTCACCCCCAAATCTGAGCTTGGGATGAATGGACACCAGGGATTTTTTTGTACTGCTGGGCTGGTGATGGGATGGGGGGGCTCCACTACCACCAGGGATGAAACTATTTACAGCATGGCCAGCGATAAGAGGGAGTGAGAAAGTGGGGTGACATCACTACCACCAGGGATTACATAGATCAATACAGAGTACAGAAGACTGCAGTCCATATCGTTCATCACGTATGACCTAGATATACCCCTGAATTTTGTTAGCTGTTAAGCACTTGTCCAGTTTGTTTTTAAACTCATTCATACTGTTGCTGGCCACCACTTCCACAGACAAGCCATTCCAGATAGGCATTACCCTTAGGTTGAACCAGTGTTTCCTCTTTTTTGATAGGTATCTTTCCCCAACTAGTTGTAAGGAGTGGGCTCTAGTATGATATTCTGATCCCTAATTTTGTGGCCCAACTTCTCCCATAACCCCTCATCTGATAGAGCTTTAAAAATCATGCACATATCACCCCCTTAATCTGTGATATTCCGGGGTGAACATCCCCAACTCAGATAACCTTTCCTCATAATCTTTATTTTTAACCTCAGTAATCATGCACGTGACTCTACTCTATACTTTCTCAAGTAATCTTATTTCAATTTTATACCCTGATGACCAATACTGAGCGCAATACTCCATATGTGGTCTCAGTAGTGACCTGAACAAAGAGACTAGTACCTTTCTCTTCCTGCTCCTAATATGCCTGTTGATGCAGTTTAATATGTCACTAGCTGTCTTAACTATTTGGCTACAATGTTGTTTAAAGAGTAGGTAATTTGAGATCCTGATGCCAAGGTCCCTTTCTTCTGTGACTTCCCTCAGTGTCTGCCCATTAAGTTTGTAATCTGCTTTGTTATTATTTTAGCCCAAAATGCATTACCGTGCACTTATCGGTATTAAATTACAGTTTGTATTTGTGGGCCAACTCTTCCATCATAGTCACTGTTGACTGAAGCTTATCTTCATCTGATGTGTTGTTCACTGTTGGTTCTATCTGAGTATCACCAATGAATATTGACTCCAAGACCACCTCCTTACTAGTCATTGAGTGAATATAGATATTAAACAGGCAAGGCCCCAACACAGATCCCTGGAGAACTCTGCTCATCACTTCCGACCAGCTAGAAAAAGACCTCCTAAAACACACCCTCTTCTTTCTGTTATTAAGCCATGAGGCTATTCAGCAAGCTATGTTCCCCTGAATTTGATATTCTGTCAGTGTATCAACTAATTTCTCATGAGGCACTTTACTGAATCCTTTTGAGAAGTCCAGAAAAATCACATCCACCAACTTCCCATCATCCAGTGCCCTACTGACATTGCCATATAATTCCAAGAGATTAATCCAACATGAGTGGCCCTTTGTAAAACCATGCTGGGTATAATCAAAATCCCTTGCCTGGTACATAAAATCTAAGAAATGTTCCTTTACTATCCCCTCCAGGACTTTGTCCAGCACTGTGTCAGACTAACTGGCCTATGGTTGCCCACTTCCTGCTTGGACCCTTTTTTATAAATAGGCACAACATTAGCTTTTCTCCAGACCTCAATAACCTCTCCCTGAACTAGTGACTCTTGAAACAGCACTGTCAGTGGTTCCACCAACTCCTTAGCCAGTTCCTTAATTACTCTTGGATGTATTCCATCTGGGCCCTGTGCTTTGACCTGATCTAATTTATGGAGTATTTTCTTAATGTCCTCAACTTCAAATATGAGTCTATCATTTATGATGTTGTCAAGATATGTGGCAGGGCTGGTGATTGGAGGGGGGACACCACAACCACCAAGAATAAAACTATTTACAGTGGGGCTAGCAATCAGAGGGAGGGAGGGAGAGGAGAGGGTGACACCACTACCCCCAGGGATGATACTATATAAAGTGGGGCTGGTGATTGGAGTGGGGACACCACTACCATCAGTGATGATACTATATACAGTGGGGCAGGAAACCGGGGGGGGGACAGCACTACCACCAGGGACAGTATTTTCTACATAAAATGGGCTGGCAATCAGTAGGGATGTGCCAGAGACCACAGGGTGTGGCTGTGCTCCCCCAGAAGCCAACCAGCTTGGTGGCTACATTACCTCCAGAGCCGCTAGGGTTGTCCTGGAGTTTTTCAGGGTTTGTTCAACATTGTTTGTATTGTACAAAAGAACCACACTAAATTCTTTTGTATAGCGCAAAGAAGCTGAATAGGAGGTGATGCACATTTTCATGGCCACACCCCTTCCCTTGCCTGCACACATACATTATTTTTTGCATGGGTGCTAAAGTCCCTTTTGAATATGAGGATATAGCACAAACCTTTGTTTGCACTGACAAAGATGTGTTGGTGCCCATGCAAACTTTTGAATATCGGGCCCCTGATGTCATGAGGTATAGCCAAAGGATACACTATCTGTGCAGTGGCACTGGGAGAAGCTTAACTTGGAGACTTCTGATGACTCAGCTGTCTCCAGCTGAACTGCCAGAATATGGATGTAAACCAAATACCACTATTAGAACTATTGTTACAGGTGAGTAACCTATATTTCTTACTTTATTTATTATTTAAAAAGCATTTTTGGAAAACTGATTTGTCTAGTGGATTATGATTTGATTCTGTTGAATATTTTAATGACTGTTTTAATTATAGTATGTGTGAGGCACCTTGATAATTGAGAGGCACCATACAAATAACATTATTATTATTATTTATTGAAATTGTTTCTCCAGGAAAAGCACACTGAGCAAGAACTACTCTTCTCCAGGTGTGACCTTGGGGGAAGGGTACAATGGGGAACAGGACAAGGGTAGTCCAGGTCCTGACTTATGTACATACAATTACAATACAGTTGGAACCATTTGACAGAAATAGTTGGGCGTAGATGACAATTTACCCTTACTTATAGTATAGTAGCAATTACATGGGGAAGTCATACTTTATACCTTGAAAACATATAATTAGATAATACAGCATATGTTTGACAGGAATAGGTGAGTGTTCAAGTTCAAGTTCAAGTTTATTGCAAGAAAACTCCATTGAGCAAGCTCATTCACAAGGAGGTCCTGTGACATAAACACTTAAAGTACAAACACAGGTAGGTAATAACAGTATATACATGAAATACACATTACATGATGCAGGCTGGATATACATACAAGGGTACCACATAGGGTGACCGCAGGTGGTAAACATTGATATGAGACAGGGAAGCGACTTAAAGGTCGCATACTGATAAATGAAACATGATGACTGGTGTGATTTGATTTGCAGCTAGGACAAACAACAGTCTACAACTGAAATGGGAGGGAGGAGAGATTTGATAGAGTAGCAGTGGAGCGTAAGCAAAGATAAAGCCAGGAGTAGAAGGAGAAGGGAAAGCAGTTAATATGACAAATCAATTATACCTTACCAGTGGATAAATATGGCACACATGGGGAAGGAAGAGACTTAATGACAGTTACAGGTGTCTTTTATTTTGGCTGAACTTAGCAATTTGTAGAAGTTTATTGAAAGTGTGCTAGTTAATTTCAGTACGGTTTGTAATTGGTTCCAAATGGAGGGAAGGGCATATGCAATAGCACGTTTACCAAAGGAAGTCCGCGTCCTTGGTATGTCAAGCATAATAAAGTCAGATTTTCTTAACAGTATGCACTATGTGAGATACTAATAAGGAGAGAGATAGCTTGGCAATTTCTGCAGGAGCAGTTTAAGAGTCCATAGCCAGCATGGAGCAGGCGTCTAGTAGTAAGGGATGTCCAACCAACAGCTGCATATAAGTCACAGTGGTGCGAACGGTAAGGAGTTAGGAATGAACCGTAATGCATGGTGATAAAGGATGTCCAGTTTACTTAGATTTGCAAGAGTGGTGGAGGAATAGATTACATACATACGATCGATGGGGAAAAGTGGCCTGTACAGCTTGTTTTGAGTTTCAAAGGGAAAAGTGGCTATTTCTGTAGAAGAAACCTAACCTTGCTTTTAACCTTCTAGAGACATCTTCGATGTGGTCACTGAAAGATAATTTATTGTCGATCCAGATACCTAGATATTTAAATTTGGTTACAACTTCCAGAGGCTCGTTTAGCATGGTGACAATGAAGTCTTGGGCAAGAGTATTGGGGGGGCCTGAGACAGCACTGCGGGAGAATATCATCGCTTTAGTCTTCTTGGCATTGAGCAGAAGCTTTGCCTTTATTAAATTATGCTCAAGTTGTGCGAAGTCCGCTTGAAGCACTCCCTTGACTTCAGATAACGATGAGCTAGAAGTATACAACACAGTATCATCTGCAAAAAAGTGCAGATTGGACGTAGATATGTTAGCATCTAAGTCATTGATGTACAGAGAAAACAAGATAGGGCCTAAGATGGATCCTTGGGGGACTCCTCTTGCAACTGGCAAGGCAGCAGAAAAAAAGCCTTCCACCTTTACTTTTTGAAATCTTCCAGTTAGGTAGCTAGAGAACCACTGGGTGGTATGGTATGTGGCACCCAACTTTGCAAGGCAATTGACTAATAGTTTGTGATCAACAGTATCAAAAGCTTTGCTGAGGTCTAAAAAGACTGCACCAGTTACCTTCTTAGCATCTATAGCAGAGATCCAATCATTGGTTACTTTTGCTAGAGCAGTGATTATGCTATGATTAGCCCGGGAGCCAGATTGAGCTGGGTTAATGAGAGAGAAGGTTTCCAAGTGAGATTTTAACTGAATATGGATCAGTTTTTCGAGAACTTTAGAAAGGATAGGCAATATGGAGATAGGCCTATAGTTTTTACATTGCATGGGTCACCAGATTTAAATAGAGGGAGGATATGTGCTGATTTCCAGCAGGACGGCACAGCAGCAGATGTAATGGAAAGATTGAAGATGTGGAGAAATTGGGGCAGTGAGATGGGCATAGCCTGACCTTAGGAGAAAAAAGGGTTCCAAGCCATCGTCCCCTGCACTTTTTTGGTGTCTAAGTTAAGAAGAGAATCTTCTACTTCTTTATAAGTTATCTTGCGCAGTTGGAAGGGGCTGGGTGCAGGACTAGATGTAGGGGAAGGGTATGCTGGCTCACCGCAGCACCAGCATAAGGTGACGAGTCAAAAGATAATCCAGCTGTGGCAAAGTGGAAGTTAAGTTCCTCCAGGATTAGGGACTTGTTTTCCACAATCTTGCCACTTGCGACTATATTTGTTGGACAGAGGGGGCCATGGGCCGTCCTTCTATAGCTTTGATAGTCTTCCATATTTTATGAGGGTTACCGTTAGCTTGTTCGAGAGTAGAAATATAATAGTTAGCTTTAGCAGAGTGAAGTTTTTTCACACAGTTATTCCTGGCTGTTCTAAAGGCCTACCAATCCGAAGATTCTTTGGAATGTCTAGCTTTAGCCCAGAGCTTATCTCTAGCTATAAGGGCTGCCTTGAGATCCGAGGTGAACCAGGGATTGGAATTGTTCCGTACCCTTACTTTGATGAAAGGGGCATGCTTATTTATTATTGTAGTGAGTTTGTCATTAAGGATGCAAGCTGCATTGTTGACATCTTTGGCTAGGTAAAGATCTTGCCATCTGATCATGCTCAGGTCAGATAGGAAGTTTACTGCACTGAATTTGTGAAAGGATCTTTTTGTTATAAAGATGGGTTGCGGCCGGGCCTTAATTTGAGATCTTATGGAAGCAACAATTCCATGATTGCTCATGTCATTGTGAAACACTGCCAAATGAGATATTTTGTGTGGATGGGTGGTTAGTACCACATCTAGAATGGAACTGTTGGCAGTATTTAGAGTGTTGTTTCTAGTACATTCTCTGACTAATTGCCCAAGACCTAGCTCGTCGCAAAGGGATTTGAGGCCATGTGATTTAGGTGACAGCCAGTCCATATTTAGATCTCCTAGAAATATTGTTTCAGTTTTTGCATCTGTGAACATGGATTTCAAAAGATTAAGGACTTCATCACCACCAGACGGGGGTCTGTAGCCACCTAGGATAGTGATACATTCCGAGGAGGGAGATGAAGGCTCAGCAAAACAACTCAAATTCCTTGGCTCAGAGATTTGCAACTAATATTGGTGACCAAGTACTTAGATTTAGCATAGATAACCACACCCTACCTCTAGACTCTCTATCTGCTCTAAATAAATTGTAGCCCTGCAGTGATATTTGTTGATCAGTGTTCATCTTTTTAACCACGACTCAGTAATTATGATAAGGTCTGGTTAACTGCAGCCCAGGTTTGCAGCTGTACAAGTTTTTAGGCAGGCTTAAAATGTTGACCATCATCATTTTGAGACCTGCTGCCTCAGCAAATCGATAGGCGAGGTAAGTTGTGGGGGGCAGGTTGAGCTCCACATTTCCTGAGCAGAGAAGAAAGAAGTATAACTTTCTTTAAGGAGCTTATAAGAATGGAGACTGCTTTTTATTTCTTTGCCAACCCATATTGTGCTGCTAAAAGAGGTGGCGCCACTGTAATGACAGTTGATTGTGATCAATGTAAGTGCTTGGGTAGACATAGGTGAGGACAGTAGCAAAGGGTGTAGGCTAACCGGGGAATAGGCTAAAAGGGAGAGGAGAATGACAGAGTGTCTGCACGGTAGACTGTTATAACATTAGGTATTGATAAAGGTACATTGGAGAACTGAATTGCATTGAGGTACTTCAAATTGCACTGTATTGCTGAAAACTCTGCACCTTAGGAGCAATAAAAACACAATAAGGAGAGCCATGGTCCCAGATTGAGTGGTCTCATGATTTGTATTAGTGCAATATTTTCTAGGCAAGAAATGTGCCCACCAAGGTACCCATTTAAAACATAGATGAGGAAATACAGCAGAAAGGGGAACAAGGAGATCAGGAGCAGCTTAGTTAGTGGCCATCCACCCTTCAGACTCAAGTCCCCTTGTAGCAGAACCGGAAAAGAAGTAGAATGATAATGCAGGCCATGTTGCCCACGAAAGAATACGGTGATTTTTGTAGAAGACCAAGAATCCCTCTAGTGGCAGGTCTGTATAACTCTGCTAGAAACTAGCCCCCAAAAAAGGTAGTTAGACTTATCGAGCCAAGGCAGAGTGCTTGGATTGGGGCGCTGCAGGAATAGCAGTCAGACAGAAGAGGTGTAAGCAATTTAAAACAGTAGTAGAAATTACAATCCAGCTAATACAGTAGAAAAACTCCTAATAACACAGTAGAAATGTGCTTAGTTCTATGGAAAGTCTAACAAAGTGCCAGGTGTCTATAGCAGGGGAAAACTCCTGCCAGTCAGAGTGGGTTTGCTGGAAGCACCCATGTTCTGATTGGCTGCGATGTCCCTTACCTTCCAAGGAGCTGCAGGCGGGTGTCCTGGTCTTGGTCGGGTGGCTGGCGGTGCCGCCGACCGCTGGGTGAGCTGGAACTGCCCTGTTCAGGACAAGCAGCTTCAAGGAGCTGCAGGCGGTGTCCTGGTCTTGGTCGGTGGCTGGCTGGGTGCCGGCCGACCGTGGGGAGCTGGAACTGCCCTGTTCAGGGACAAGCAGCTTCCAAGGAGCTGCAGGCGGGTGTCCTGGTCTTGGTCGGTGGCTGGCTGGGTGCCGGCCGACCGTGGGTGAGCTGGAACTGCCCTGTTCAGGGACAAGCAGCTTCCAAGGAGCTGCAGGCGGGTGTCCTGGTCTTGGTCGGTGGCTGGCTGGGTGCCGGCCGACCGTGGTGAGCTGGAACTGCCCTGTTCAGGGACAAGCAGCTTCCAAGGAGCTGCAGGTGGGTGTCCTTGTCTTGGTCGGTGGCTGGCTGGGTGCCGGCCGACCATGGGTGAGCTGGAACTGCTCTGTTCAGGGACAAGCAGCTTCCAAGGAGCTGCAGGCGGGTGTCCTGGTCTTGGTCGGTGGCTGGCTGGGTGTAGATTAATACATATACCTTAATAGTCAAGAGTAACAGTAACAATGATGAAATCCTGCTAAGGTATTAGGTTGTGGTATATAATGAGATGGGGTAAGTGCAAGCTAGCTAGCTCAAAAGTTGGGATCAAGTGCAGTAGTTGGGTGTGGTTAGCGAAGTAGCGCCATTGGGCCTACTGGGAGAAGAAATATAGGAGTGTCTGTGGTAGAAAGATTGGAGAGTTAGCTGCAGGAGCAGTTTACTGAGCAGAGGTTGGCAAGGGGATAGGATAGTGAGCAGATAGAGGAAGAGTGGCAAATTTCAGAGGGGAAAGAGTTCCAGAGCTGAGGTAAGTGGTGAGAGAAGGTGGCCTGGTCAGCTTGGGTCCGATGTCTGGGGACTAACAGGAGACGGGAGTCTAGGGACCTCAGAGCATAGGTGGGTGCCAGAGGGGGCGATAGTATGGAGGTCAGATACACTTGGGGGGTACAAAACCAGTTCTTCAAGATAAACTTGACACAGTGTATTAGACGGCGGTTCTCAAGGGAGGGGAGAGCAAGAAAGCGGTATAACTTGCAGCGGTGGGTGCAAGGAGGAACATCAAGAGCAAACCAGCAGAAAGCATTAAAAGGGGAATCCAGTTTGGATAAAACTGACTTGTGGGTGGCACTGTAAACAGTATCACAATAATCGAAGGAGGGAAGTATCATCTTCTGGATAAGCTCACGATGGATCAGATAGGGGAGGCTAGAATGGTTCTGATATAAAGCTCCGAACTTGGGGCAGAGTCTTGTTAGTATAGAGTCAGCATGGATGGCGAAGGTGAGATGGTGGTCAAGCCAAACTCCAAGATACCGGAAGGAGGTGACATCCTCCAGCTCTGACCCATCAAGGGTGTGGAAAAGTGGGAGGGAGGAGAGCCTGGCTAGTCGTTGGGATGTACCAAAAGTCATAGTCACAGTTTTTTTAGCATTTAGAGAGAGCTGGTGAGAGTTGAACCAGAGCTGGACTTTGTTAAAATCCACCCGGAGGGTAGAGGCACCTGAGGCTGGGGAGGAGCCAGAAGAAAATAGGACAGTATCGTCAGCATACATGTTGATCAGGGAGGCAGAACAAGTTTGGGGCAGGTTGTTTAGAAAAATAGAGAACAGGATAGGCCCAAGCACCGATCTTTGGGGGACACCGGTGGACACAGGGAGGGGGGGATATAGCATCCGTAATCCTAACACATTGAGTGTGGTCTGTAAGATAGGCACTGAACCAGGCAGTAGCAGATGTGGAGAGGCCAGAGTCAGAGAGGCTAGATAGTAACAGAGTGTGGGAGACTGTATCGAAGGCCTTGGCCAGATCGATGAAAATGGCAGAGGTGATGAGACCTCTGTTCATTCCAGATTGGATGGTGTCAGTGAGCCTTAGTAAAGAGGAGGCAGTGAAGTGATCATTCCTGAATCAGGACTGGTAGTGTGTGAAGAAATTTGAGTAGGCGAGATAGGAGGTTAGCTGGCTAAGCACTAAGTGTTCTTGCAGCTTTGCCAGAGCATGGAGGAGGGAGATTGGCCGATAGTTTGAGGTGGAGGAGGAGGAGGAGGCACCCCCTTTGCAGAGAGGGATGACAATGGTGTGCTTCCAGGACAGAGTGACAGATGCAGTGGTGAAGGATAGGTTTAGGAGGTAGGCAATAGGGGTGGCTATGGCATAGGCCAAGAGGAACAGAAGTTTGGGGTCTAGTCCATCTGGGGAATTTTCATTTGAGGGGCTTAATGTTAGCAGGACTTCTAGAGCTTCATCTGGAGAGATTTCCCTGACAGAGAAAATATCTGCATTTTGAGGTAGTTTTTGCCCTGTAGGTGGAAGAGATGGTGACATGGTGGTAAGGAGGAAGAGAGCAAGGAGGCGCAGGTGGAGAAATATAAGTTAAACTCGGCAGCGACTGAGATAGGATCCGAAAGTGTGGAGTTGTTTACACTAAGGAGAGGCTTGGTCGCTGGGGGTGAGAAGAGGGAGTGTATGACCGTCCAGAATTTGGAGGGGCTATTAAGGTTAGATTGGAGGGAGGATCTAAAGTACTCTGCTTTAGCTAGCCAAGTTGCTCTAGTGCCCATGTTGCACAGATACTAGTAGTGGGAGAGGTTCTGAGGTAGGGCTGAGGCTTTGAAGGCTCACCATGCTGAGTCACGGGCATTCATACAAGTTGTGAGCTCTTGAGAGATCCAAGGCAGGTGGGTACCGTGTACCCTAGTACGTTGTAGCAGGGCATGAGAATCCCATATCTTAAGGAACTTGTTTTTGAAGTGAAGTAGGGTATCATCTATCCAGTGGGGGGGGGAGCCAGTTAGCTAGGACAAGGTCATTTAGGAGGGAAGCAAGGTTTAGGGATTTGAATGACCGTTGGACTAAGAACTTAGGGGGGATTTGAAATGGTGGATTTTGTGAACAAGGTAGATGATGTGGTGATCACTCATAGAGTCAGGGAGTAGGCCTGTTTGGATGACTCTGTGAGGATGGGAGGTCAGAGCCCAGTCGATAAGGGAGTGGTTACCTGATTTAAGGTTTAGGCGGGTGGGCTCAGTGATGAGTTGGGTTAAATTGAGGGCAATGACATCCATTCGGGTTTTGTTGAGGGCCGGGGCTAACCAGTTTAGGTTAAGGTCACCCATAGCATATAATTCCCCGGTGGGTGCTCATGAACTGATTTGTGTAAGAAGGTCAGTAACAGTTGTGGTAGGGGTGCCTGGTCGGCAGTAGATTCCGGCAATGAATATGGGCAGCGAGAAAGGTCGTGTGAGCTGGAGCAGCAAGAGTTCGTACTCTTTAGGTTCAGTTTTAGATAAGATTATTTCATAGCATATGTCCGAACTTATGAAGATGGCTACGCCGCCACCTCTTGTGGCCCTGTCCTGGCGGGCCATCATGTAACCAGGGATTGCGACTGAGGAGTCGGAATGTTTTTGTTAAGCCATGTTTCAGAGAGGATGAGGACATCAGGGGCATGTAGGGCAGCAAGAACTTGTAGCTGGTCGATTTTAAGTGGTAGGCTATGAATATTTAGGTGAAGGAGGTGGAGGCCTTTGCGGAGGGGGCAACCTGGCAGTTGGGAGGGGATGGGATGTTGGGTGGGGGTGCCGGCTGAGGTTGATGAGGATGTGGTGGTCGAGGGTCCTGGATTTGGGTGTATGTATCCCATTACGAGAAGGAGGAGGGTGAAAGATAGGTGTTGGTCTAGTATACAGAAGTAGCTTGGAACGGAAGAGCCCTGCCGCAAGTGGGGCAAGGATGGACATTTTTGTGGGTAACAGGGGTGGGGTGAGAAGCAAGTAGGTGCAGAAGAGTCCAGGAGGAAGAGGGCCTGATTAGGAAAGGGGGGATGTATAGTAGAGTGTGCCTAGGTAGGAGTGGGTAAGAGGGTTGGAGGGGCAAGCAGGAGTTACAATATGAGCCAAGTAGGGGGAAGGGGCATGGGAAAGGTAGACAACATGGTAGAGAAGAGGGGTGGGCCTCCCTCCTTCTGTTCCCCTGGAGCTCTAGGACTCAATGCTCATTTTAGAAGCCTCCTAGGCATGGGAGTTAAAATGCAATGTAATCTGGGGTCAATAAGGTCCACTGGCACAATGGGCTTGACATCAGATACATTTTTTTAAACTTCATTATTTGCGGTTGAAATGTTTATGCTCTGTTATTTCAGCAGCAAAGTACTCTGATATGTTCATGGATGCTATAGATGGATGTTAACAGTCATACTTGCATTAATGGATGTCATGGATGGATGTTAACAGTCATACTTGCATTAATGGATGTTATGGATTGATGTTAACAGTCATACTTGCATTAATGGATGTTATGGATTGATGTTAACAGTCATACTTGCATTAATGGATGACATGGATGGATGTTAACAGTCATACTTGCATTAATGGATGACATGGATGGATGTTAACAGTCATACTTGCATTAATGGAAGCTATGGATTGATGTTAACAGTCATACTTGCATTAATGGATGTCATGGATGGATATTAACAGTCGTACTTGCATTAATGGAAGCTATGGATTGATGTTAACAGTCGTACTTGCATTAATGGATGTCATGGATGGATATTAACAGTCGTACTTGCATTAATGGAAGCTATGGATTGATGTTAACAGTCGTACTTGCATTAATGGATGTCATGGATGGATATTAACAGTCGTACTTGCATTAATGGAAGCTATGGATTGATGTTAACAGTTGTACTTGCATTAATGTTACATCTCACCTGCCTGAGGAGCAGCTGGCAGCTATGAAAATGTTTTGTAGAAAGCCATATTGTTTCCGAACTGCAGCATCATAAAGGAAGTATCAATTTCACAGATGATAAATTTACTTCTTGGAAACACAACTAGTCTGTGACTGTTTCCAAGCATCTATTTCTTTTGCTGTTTACTGCTTCAGACTAACACCTCATAGTCATAAAGTCATAACTTCCCTTCAGCATGCTGTTCAGTCTGTACCATTCCACTGGCAATGTGGTGTATCCACAGCAAAAGTTGGGAGCAATAAGTTGTGAAGTTTTGTCAGCAAACAACCATAAGCAAAAAAACTGAATAAGCATTCAAGTTACTAATGGGCTATAGGAAGCACTATAGTGTAGTGGTTAAGAGAACTGAGTGCAGGTGGGGTCTGATGGGATTCAAACCCAGGTCTCCAGGTTTGCAGCTCACTGAGCTGCAAACCTGGAGACTTGGGTTTGAATCCCATCATCCCCCAGATACTTGCATACTGTGTGATACTGAACAAGTCACTTAACTTGCTTGTGCTCCCAGGTAGCACCTGGAAACAAGCTTGGTTTAGTGTGTTTTTCCTGGTTAAACAATTTCCGCTCCCCCTTTCCCCCTTCAGTAATCCACCCTGACCCATAATATTTTACTGCAGTGCCTGTATTGCACATCCTCAATAATATGTGCTATCCAGACTAGGGTTCATCTTTGTCTCCCTCAGCAATCCAGGCTGCCTTGTGAAGAGAGAGGGCAGGCCACACATTAGCTGTTGATTGAATTTGATGTTCCTTTTAGTAAATTAATATATCCATACAGTATATGGCTGTAGCTTTAGCAGTGGAATGTTCAATATTCTGTCACTGTCTATAAAGTGTGTGTTCTGGACCTGGAGGCATTGTTAATGTTAGTATTAAAATCTCCACAGATTTAAATTTAACTAGTGGGGCCTCAGATGGTGCAATGAGCAGCAGAATCTAGCCTGCTATGTTAATGCATTTTAAGCAGTATATGCATAGTGTGGTTCAGACTGTTAGGCAATTTGACACTACTGTGGGTGTTTTCAGGTCAGTTGCTACAGTGCCTCCTACTTGCACTTGTATTGGTCGGAGCATGCCACACACTGCCCTTTTACTTTGCTGAAATGTAAATCTTCTCCGCAGTGTTCTGCTGCTTTCGTGATGGTGACAGTAGTATTGGTTTACTGATAAATCACTTTCCTTATGCTGTACTCCAACAAGCTTGTGACAGTAGAAAAGATGTGGCAAATACTGAATTTGTCTTAGAAAATAATCTAATATGACCCTGAATTTCACTAAATGCTGACCCTGGTTTTAAAATGTTTTCAATTATATACATTGGTACTTTTACCTTGATGGTTTGTGTGGATTTTGCAATATACATTTATGGGTCTGAATGGAGGGCCTCTCGTGGATATGAGAGTGTCACCTCATGCCACCAGTCAGTCCAGTAAGTCCACCACAGGCTGCAATTCAACATTGTCTTCTAGGTAAGTGCCTCTCAGAGGAATAGGAAATGAGACACCAGGCAAGGCTTTTTGTTTAGCTGGTTAACTGTGTGTGTCTCAGGCAGTGGGAATGTAAGCTTGACTGTTGAGGGGGGAGGGACTTGGGTGTCCTTTAGAATGCTGCAGGTTGGGTTCTTGGTAGCCTCCTAAGGTGTTGGAAGACAGTATAACCCCAGTGTTTCCATAAGTTGGGGGGGGGGGGCTTATGAAGTGTGTGGGTGGGACTTGACCCTCCCCCCATAGCTGTGCTTTTCAGAGTAATTATTTTTGCTTTCTCTCTGCCTGGTTCTTCCCCCAGTTTGAGTTTATTGACTGTTTCTAGTGCTGGTGTCCCGATTTTTCCCAGTTTGAGTTTATTGACTGTTTCTAGTGCTGGTGGCTTTTTTCCCCAGTTTGAGTTTATTGACTGATTCTAGTGCTGGTGTCTTTGTTTCCCAGTCTGAGTTTATTGATGAGTGTCTTTGTTTCCCAGTTTGAGTTTATTGACTGTTTCTAGTGCTGGTGTCCTGGTTTTTCCCAATTTGAATTTATTGACTGTTTCTAGTGCTGGTGGCTTTTTTTCCCAGTTTGAGTTTATTGACTGATTCTAGTGCTGTTGTCTTTGTTTCCCAGTCTGAGTTCATTGACATAAAAACATAGAAACATAGAATTTGACGGCAGATAAAGACCGCTTGGCCCACCTAGTCTGCCCATTTTCCTACCTAACAGATAAGCTGCAGATCTTAGTTAATCAACAGCTTACTTCCTCTTACCCACCCCTAGGACTGCCTTATGCCTGTCCCATGCATTCTTGAAGTCCCCCACTGTTCTGGACTCCACGACCTCCTCAGGGAGGCTGTTCCATGCATCCACAACCCTCTCAGTGAAAAAATACTTCCTCACATTACCCCTGAGCCGTCCCCCCTCTATCTTCAAATTGTGCCCCCTTGTTCTTGCACATCTCTTTTTCTGGAAGATACTACCCTCTTGGACTTTGTTAATTCCCTTGAGGTACTTGAAAGTTTCTATCATGTCCCTCTCTCCCTTCTTTCCTCAAGAGTATACATATTAAGTTCCTTTAGTCTTTCTTCATATGTCTTCTGGTGCAGACCCTGTACCATTTTGGTTGCCCTCCTCTGGACAGCCTCCACTCTATGTCTTTGCAGAGATGGGGTCTCAGAACTGCACACAGAACTCCAGATAGGGTCTCACCAACTGTCTGTACAGAGGGATAACAACTTCCTGTTTTCTACTATTGATGCCTTTTCCTATGCATCCCAGTATCCCTCCAGCCTTCCTTACTGCCTTCTCACATTGCTTGCCCACCTTTAGGTCATCTGATATAAATTACCCCCAGGTCCCTTTCTATTTTTACTGTTGTCAGTATCTCACCCCCCATTGTGTATGCTTCCGCTGGGTTTTTGTTTCCCATGTGCATTATCTTGCACTTCTTTGCATTAAATCTGAGCTGCCATACATTTGACCATTCCGCCAACCTTGCCAAGTCCCTTCTCATCCTTTCCACTCCATCCTGTGTGTCAACCCTGTTGCAGATCTTTGTGTCATCAGCAAAGAGACATACTTTTCCTTCCAGTTCCTCTGCAATGTCACTTATAAAGACATTAAAAAGGACCGGTCCCAGTACTGAACCCTGCGGTACCCACTAGTAACCCTCCTTTCTTCACTGTGTACTCCATTTACTACTACCTTTGTGTCCTGTTGTCTAGCCAATTTTTATCCAGGCTACCACCTTGGGACCCATTCCAAGGCTGGCTATCTTGTGTATTAATCTTTTGTGGGGACTGTATCAAATGCTTTGCTAAAATCTAAGTAGGCCATGTCCACAGCCCCTCCCTGATCTACTACTTTGGTCACCCAGTCAAAGAAATCTATTAGATTCGTCTGACACGACCTTCCCATCGTGAATCCATGTTGCCTCGGGTCCTGTGCCCCAATGGCCTCTAGGTACTCAACAATTCTTTCCTTCAGAAGTGATTCCATCATTTTCCCTACCACTGAGGTCAAACTAACTGGTCTGTAGTTTGCTGCCTCTGTCCTGTTCCCACTTTTGTGAAGAGGAATTACATCTGCCCTCCTCCAGTCCTTGGGTACCACCCCATCCTCCCATGATTTGTTAAAGAGAGTAGTCAGCGATGTCACTAGTTCTACCCTTAGTTCTTTTAGAATTCTTGGGTGGACCCCATCGGGCCCCATTGCTTTGTCCACCTTCAATTTTATTAGTTCTTTCAGAACCCTTTCTTCTGTAAATGGATTGGTATCGACCTCCGTCTTCGGAATGTTTCTCTTGTTTGGTTTAGGTAACTCTCCCTCCTCTTCCTTTGTGAATACTGAGCAGAAATATTCATTCAGTAACCCTGCTTTTTCACTGTCACCCTCTACCCACATTCCCTCCCCTTTATTAAGCTTCAGTATCCCTCCTTTGGTCTTTCTTCACTCCCTAATGTACCTATAAAAGGTCTTATCCCCCTTCTTAACAGAATTGGCTATCCTTTCTTCAGTTTGGGCCTTTGCTATTCTGACTACCTACCCACCCTCTTTCTGCTTTAACTGATAAAGTTCTCTGTCCTGCTCCTTCTGTGTTTCCTTATATTTCCTGAATGCTGCCCTTTTCTCCTTAACCTTCCCTGCCACCTCTTTTGTGAACCATAGCGTTTTTTTCCTTCGTTGTGTTTTAATGATTTTTTTTTACGCAAAGTCTTGTTGCCTCTGTGATGGCTGTTTTGATCACTCCCATTGTTCCTCCACCCTCCTTCTTGCCTGTTTGCTAGTGTTTTTCTGGTAGCTCTCTCATTTTCCCAAAGTCAGCCCTCCTAAAGTCTAGTACTCTTGCTTTTGTATGGCTTGATTGTATGGCTGTGTTTATCGTGAACCACACTGTTTGGTAGTCACTTGTTCCCAGATGGCTACCCACTTCTAAATCTGAGATTCTTTCTCCATCCCGTTTGAGTACCAGGTCTAAGACTGCTCCTCCCGAGTCGGTTCCAATACTAGCTGTCTGAGACATGCCCCTGTAGGGCATCAAGAATGACCCTGCTCTTGGATGTGCCTGCAGCAAAGGTGCTCAGTTAACATCTGGCATATTCAGGTCCCCCATCAACAATATCTCCCCTTTTTCTGCCATTCTAAGAAAGCCTTCTATCATTTCCTTGTCCATTCCCTCCCCCTGAGATGGGGGTCTGTATACAACCCCCATGCGGATTGTGGTGCCATTTCCTGTCTCCAGGGTGACCCAAAGTGCCTCATCTGCTCCCTGTTTACTCTTTAGTTCTGTTGCTTTGATCCCTTCCTTTACATAGAGAGCTACTCCTCCTCCTCTTTTACCCTCCCTGTCCCTCCTGTAGATTGTGTATCCTGGTATGTTGACATCCCAGTCATGGTTCTCTGTGTACCATGTTTCTGTGACTGCCACAATATCCAGACAACCCTCTTCCATCAAGGCCACTAGTTCAGGGAGCTTGTTACACAGACTACGGGCATTGGTACTCATCACCCTCCACTTTTTGATAGCCTTACCCCTTTTATCCCCATTTCTGTCCTTACTGCCTTTGCCTTTTTTTACATTTAAATCTGTTCTGCTCCCTAATAACTTCTGTACCTTGGTGTTTACCTCACTAATCATTTTGTGGGGGGAGGCTCGGATTTCCCAGCTCCTTTTCAGTGCCTTCCCCTTTAGCTAGTTTAAATGCTTGCCAATGAAGCATTTAAACCTCTCACCTAGGATCCTGGATCCCCCACTGAACAGATGCAGACCATCGCACCAATATAGGTCTGTATTTCTCCAGGTGCCTCCCCAGTCCCCAATGAAGCCAAAACCCTGAGCTCCTCACCAGTTTTTCAACCACTCATTGAATTCGCTGGTGAGAAGTGCCTAACATCTCCTTGCCATAGACAGGCAGCACCTCCGGGAAGGTTACCGTATGCGCTACTTGTCTAAGGCCCCTTCCCAACTCTACAAACTCCTCTTGCACTGCTCTGATCCCATTCCTAGCCAGGTCATTTGTCCCCAGGTGGACAATGACATCCAGCTCCCTCCCTCGTGCAGCTCCTCCCACGATCCTGAGGATTTGCTTCATGTCCCTCCAAGGCATGGCGCCAGGAAGGCACCTTACCTCCCTCTCCCCATCCTCCCCCATTCTACCCCCCTTATGATTGAGTCCCCCACCAGGAGTTGTTTCCTTCCCCTGTGGGGTCCCATGCCACCCTCCTTTGGGTCTCCTTTGTGAAGGTTCCCAGCATCCTCCTTGGTCTCCACTGCAGATGCCTCCATAGAGGAACCATTATCCACCAGAAGAGTGAAATGAATTGTGAAAGGTACAGCTGGAGGGATGCAACTCTGTTCCACCACCCTCTCCCTCCCTGAGCCACCCTGGTCCAGCCTCTCCTCTTTCTTGGCAACCTCTGAGGTAGTGGCATTGGCCCTGGTGGTCCCTGGGTGGGGAGGAGGTTTCACGAATCCTAGCCAGGTCAGCCTGGAGGCAGGCAACCTCCTCTCTCAGACCAGAGAGTGCCTGCAAATAGGGCAGCATCGCAGCCTCCAGAATGTCTCCCGAACACTGCCGCCCACAGCCATTGCACTGCACCACTCCTATCATGTCTTATTTTGTGTCCCTCTACTGTTTCTCTGGACTACTCTCTCCTCTCCTTACAACTCTCACCCTTCCTGTTCTGGGACAGCAACTTCCTATCTTCTTCAGTAGTCTCCTTCTTCCTTGCTCAATATCAAATTACCAGCAGCTGGGAGGGAGAGTGAGCTACTTTTTCTACTTCAGGGTTGACAAAACCAGCATTTCTGTATGATCCTTTTCTTCCTACTGCCAAACAGGAAGTTCCTGTTGACAGTTAAATCCAGTGGCTATAAAAGTAGAACTGGCTTTGGGTGGGATGGAGGGCAATTGCTAAGAAAAAAGGCTAGCAACAGGAAGTTGTAATTTGACTCACCTGCTTTTCTAGTGTCTAAACCACAATCCCAGATAAGCTCTCTTTCCTCCTACTGGTTTAGCAAAGTCACCTGATACAGTACCTTTCCCTGCACAGAACACACACTGCCTTTCTTTCTTTTTTTAACCTTAAATAAGACCCCTTCTACTTCTAATAAAGTTATATGTCTACTTAATCTTAACTGACACTGACTCCTACTGAGATATATAAGTTTTAAATTAATTTTTTTGAAATTCTCTTTTTATTGGTTTCCAACTACTATTACATCAGATTGGCAAATATCACATGAACATGGTACAGAGATTCAATATAGCCCGGACATGGACCATCACATGAAAACCGGAGAAAAAATAATATGAACCCCCCCCCCACGATAAAGGTGTCACCACTGAAGAAGAGAGAAAGGGTAAGGTTAACATAAATAATTGAGCTATTGTAGGGATGATTTATCCAGAGTACAGGCCCGGGTAAAAGCTGGACCAGACAATCTAGGAATGTGAGAGGTATTGGAATTAATTTTGAGGAAACAAAAGGGAGTATCGGAGAGATCAGAAGGAGAGAATATTCCTTCAAACTCAACTGCTCTAGGAGCTTTTAAGATCCCAATCAATGGAGATACAGAGCATACAGCTTGCCCCATTTTCTTTGAAAGGCCACTAGAGAGGATCTAGTATTAGCAATCAATTTCTCAATTTTAAAACATTGAGACATTTCTTCCACCCAGTCAAGGTATGAAATCTCGAGGTTATCTGTCCAGTGTCGAAGCACTAGTCTCTTAACCGCCATTGAAATAAGAGCCATATGGTATTTCCTTTCCCTTACATTGATGCCTGAATAAACACCCAGAATACAGACCTCTATTGTAAAAAGGTCTTTCAGACCTAATATGGGATCTAAGCTGTCCTCAATGGCCTTCCAAAGAGGGGGGCAATCTTAGAGCAGTACCAGAAGATGTGAGGGAGATTACCCTGTTCCTTTCCACACCTGAAACATTTTGGGGAGATGGAGTGGTCAAATTTCGATTTCAACACTGGTGTAATGTACATATTGTTGACTATAAAGTATTGGATTAATCTATTCTTATCTAAGGTATTGTATGTGTACAAATCCTTCCAGATTTGACTCCATGCGAACGAGGAGCCTGGGGGAGATAAGGACCAAGATTTGGAGCCAGTTAAAGGGATGGGAAAAATAAGCTTCAGAAGGTGAATATACAGTTTAGACACCCCATGGGGTTTGACCGCACAGTCTTTGATCACCGTTAATAACAGTTTAACAGTTGAAGTGGGTACTGCTATAGAAACATAGAAACATAGAAACATAGAATTTGACGGCAGATAAGGACCGCTTGGCCCACCCAGTCTGCCCATTTCCCTACCTAATGGATAAGCTGCAGATCCTAGTTAACCAGCAGCCTACTTCTTCCTACCCCCACCCCCCAGAATTGCCTTATGACTATCCCATGCATGCTTGAATTCCACCACTGATTTTGACTCCACAACCTCCTCCGGAAGGCCATTCCATGCATCCACAACCCTCTCTGTGAAAAATACTTCCTTAAATTACCTCTGAGCGCCTCATCTTCAAATTGTGCCTCTTGTTCTTGCACACCTTTTTTGAAAGATGCTACCCTCTTGGACTTTGTTGATTCCCTTGAAGTACTTGAAAGTTTCTATCATATCCCCTCTCCTCCTTTCCTCAAGGCTATACATTAAGCTCCTTAAGTCTCTCTTCATATGTCCTCCTGTGCAGACCCTGCACCATTTTAGTTGCCCTCCTCTGACAGCTTCCATCCTGTCTATGTCTTTATGGAGATTTGTCTCCAGAACTGCACACAGTACTCAGATGGGGTCTCACCAGCTGTCTGTACAGAGGGATAATAACTTCCTGTTTTCTACTGGTGATGCCTCTCCCTATACATCCCAGTATCCCCCCAGCCCTCCTTGCTGCCTTTTCACATTGCTTGCCCACCTTTAGGTCATCTGATATGACTACCCCCAGGTCCCTTTCCATTTTTGTTGTTGTTAGTATCTCACCCCCCATTGTGTACTCTTCCCCTTGGTTTTTGTTTCCCAGGTGCATTACCTTGCACTTCTTAGCATTGAATCTAAGCTGCCATACATGCTATCCCAAACTCCTTATCAATCCGATGCTTTAACTGGTATATCTTAAAAAGGGCATTGGTGGGGATATTTAAGACTAACAGGAGGTCAGCTATTGAACCATGCCTACCCTGCACATAGAGATCTTCAACTGAAAGCCCTTGTATTTGTGGCAGCCACATGGGAGATAAAGATTTGGCCCCTATTTTAATGTTGGGGTTACAGGTCAAGGGCTGACCGGAATCTTTATTATATCTGATTTTGGCAGTGATATAAAGTTGATTAAGTACTTTAACTGTGGCACCTACTGGAGAGTCTCGAATCTCTCTAGGGAGGGATGCAAAACGACAATAAAAAAGGCTAGTGGGGTGTATATTATGTTGTTTGATAAGGTCAAGATCAAGGCTTAACCATAGGGTGAAGTAAGTATCCTCTACTCCTCCTAACCATTTCCCTGCTTTGACTAGGTGACTAGACCAGTAATAAAATTCGAAATTGGGCAGGCGGAGACCCCCCATATCTTTAGGCAGGCATAATTTATAGAAAGCTTGCCTTGGAGGTTTATGGTTCCATATAAAATCAATCAGGGCCGAGTGGATCTTTTTGAAAAAAGGCTTGGGCAACCAGATATCCAGAAGATTCAGGGGATAGAAGAGACGGGGTAGGACGTTCATTTTGACAGTGCTTATCGGGGCACCCACTGATAATGGCAGTTTACTCCATCTTTGCAGATTGGAGTTGATTCTGTCTAATAGGTCATCTAAATTGAGTTTCTTAACCAAAGTAGGGTCACGAGCCAAATAAATACCAAGGTATTTTAAGTGAGTTGGGGCCCACTTCATACCCAGATGAAAGACAGAGGCCTGGGTAAGATGCATGTTAAGAGGGAAAATCTCGGTCTTTGCCAGGTTGAGCTTATAATTGCATACTTCCCTGAATTGTGCAATTATTCCCATTAGCACCCGTAGAGAATCAGCCGGGTTAGATAGTTGCAGGAGGATGTCATCCGCATACACCGAAATCTTGGAAACCTGTTGGGAGATGGGACACCCCTGGATCCCTGGAGCTGTTTTAAGGTTAAGCAACAGGGGTTCCAGATAAAGATTGAAGAGGTATGGGGATAGGGGGCATCCCTGTCAGGTGCCTGAGAGCAGTTGGATAGAGGACTAGAAGACCCCGTTGCAGTAAATCCTTGCCATGGGGGATTTGTATAGTGCCTTCACCCAACGCATGAACCCCTCCAGAAAACCAAATCTGGACATAGTACACCATAAAAACTCCCAGCTAACCTGGTCAAATGCTTTCTCCGCATCCAGAGCTACCAGCGCCATGGGGACCTGGGAAGTTTGAGCTGCCCCGGAAACATGAGAAAGTGATCTGATATGGTCTGTCACAGACCTGCCCTGCACAAATCCCACTTGTTCACTGCTCAGGAGTGAGATCCAGACCTGTTTAATCCGAGAAGCCAGAATCTTGGACAAAATTTTAATGTCACAATTAAGCAGTGAGATAGGTCAATAGTTGGCCGGGTTCAGAGAGGGCTTTGCCGACTTGGGGATCAAAATAATAATAACCTCCAGCAAGGATGGGTCCAATGTATCAGCTGATAATAAATAATTGTATAATTCCAGAAGTGAGGGGGCCAAATCCTGGCAGAAGACCTTATAGAAATTGGCAGGAAGTCCATCGGGTCTGGGAGCTTTGTCTGGTGAGAGTCTATGGATGGCCTCTTCCACCTCCCTCTGGGTCAAGGGAAGAGAAAGAGAGGCTATTTGATCATCTGAGAGGTGAGGGAGTACGATTGACCCGGAAAAATTTTCAAAGACTGACTGGGAAGAAGGGGATGCCTTGGTGCCATAAAGATTCTAGTAGAACTCTTTAAAGACTGCCACAATGTCCCTGGGCACTGTTTTGACAGATCTGTCTTGGTCCTCCAGAGCTGGAACTAATCTAGAGTTCTCTGTTTCCTTAAGCTTCAACGCCAGAAGCCTGCTCGGCCTCTCCCCCTGATCTAAGTACCTAGCCTTAGTTCTCAGTAGAGCAAACTCCGCCTTTTCACTAATTAGACCCTCTGTACTCATTTTTTGTGCAGCTGTTCTAAACTGCTCAACGATTTGGAGGTAGCCAGAGAATCCTCTGCTGCCTTAATCTGACTTGAGAGGGAAATAAGATTTTGAGATCTGAGTTTCTTTCTCCTGGAGGAGATTTTAATAAATTCTCCTCTCAAGAAACACTTTAACGAGCACCAAAGGATGTCCATCCTGGCCACCGAGCCCCGATTTGTGTCCAGATAGTCTCTGATAAGAGATCCAATCTGGGTAAGGGAGTGCTCATCCTTTAGTATCTGGGTGTTAAGTTTCCAAATCGTATCTCATTGTGTTAGAGACAGGGGGGAGAGACTGAACCAAACTAACGCGTGATCAGAGATTACTATAGGTTCAATACCTGCAGAGGGCACCTTAGTCATAAGAGAGGTACTTATTAGAAAATAATCTAACCTTGACCAAGAATTATGAAGCGGGGAAAAAAAAGTGTAGCTTTTATTGGAGGGGTGTAGGGTCCTCCAGGGATCCACTAAACCCAACATGCTGCTCATATCCCTCAACGCCAATTGTGGTGGAAGTAGTGGCCTTAGTGGTCTGAAGGTTTTATCCAGCTCCTGCATTGGTGCTATATTCCAGTCCCCCCCCAGGATCAAGGGGGCTGGCAGAAAGGAACTAAGTTTGTCAATTAACTGCATAACAAAACTGACATTCCCTCCAACTGGACCGTACATGGAACCTAAGACTATGGTAGAGTTATAAAGAGATCCTTGCACCAATATATATCTACCCTCTGGGTCTCGGGTGACCTTGATCAGACTGAAGGGTATACTTTTCTTTATCATAATAGCAACCCCTCTAGCCTCCGATGAGTCTCCAGCCACAAAAATTTGTGAGAAGCCTCCGACTTTCAATGTGTTAATTTCAGCCACCGTAATATGGGTCTCTTGCAGACACAGAATGTCAACCCCAATACGAGCAATTAACCAGGATGGGATCTTTCTTGACATCCCTGATCCTCTCACATTCCAACTAATCAATTTAATTGCACCCCTAACCATACTCTAAAATCCGAAATAATTCCAGACGAGTTGAACCCTGTAACCCCCTCTCACTCCATACAGTGGCGACACCCTCTAACCACCCACCAATATACCCCCAAATATCCTTCCTATTAAAGAAGGTGAAGACAGAACTGGTGGAACTAAGAAACTGCCAAACCGTAAAACAAAACCTAAGTTGCATGTGATGAGCAAAACTAGGTGGCGGTCCCCACAAATCACAGCCACAACACCCATGAACAATACTCCCCCCCCTCACCCCAATCCAACTATTACATTGAAAAATGAACATTATATTCAACATTCCAATTATTGACAACCGGAGTAGCCAGAAAGTCCAAAACATCCCCCCTCCCTTCCTCCTCCTCCCCAGGGTACCCCAGATCTCCCCTCATAGTGCCCATATAGAATGAAACACCAAACTTAAGACCCCAGAACCAGACAGCCAGCCCCCCAACTATGAGGAGAACAGTATTTATTGTAAAAGTACTCCTTAGAGGTATCAGACCTTCCTAACAGAGTCATAAGGCATGGCACTAGGCTTGTCCTGCATGCGAACCCTCCACCCCGGTAATATAAATGCTCAGTCGCTACCTTGGGGAGTACAGAGCCATCCCCAGCTCTCTAAACAGCCCCAGGAGAAAATAAGGCGGGTAACAGTACCTGGAAATTATGTATAAGCCCTTGCCATCTCGGTCCTGCTGAGTTGAGATCCGAGGAGGTGGAAGGAAATACATACGGGGACGAGTACTCGATGAACCAAATTAGTCGACCATAAATAGGTCCTCCGGAAACTGCTCCCATACGCAGCAGTTCCCCCTAGAGGATCGAGGAGCGAGGACGCAATGGGATACAGAAGCAGGCCGACTAGGCCTCTCGGCCTCCAACTACTAGGCCTACCACCACGCGGACCCCGGGAGGTGCACCTCAACGAAGAGCAGAGGCAACCACCCCCAGGAGCGCCAGCCACCTACCGAACTCCAGTGACAAACCCAGTAAGTGAACCTCGATTAAGCCAAAAACCAAGGAATTAGGAACAGGGAAATAAACTTTAAGGGGCATCTAGGTTACTGCAAACCTTCACCTGTCCCAACATTTGTACATTTTCCAGTCATTCACTTCTCAGTCACTTAGTAGGGAGTCCCTTAAACAAATCGGGGAGCAACTTAGACAGTCCAGTCATCGACTCCTCGGGGTTGTCATAGGGGTACCAAATGCCTTCCACCTGTACCATCAATTTTGCGGGGTAGTTCATTTGGAATGCTTTCCCAGCCGCGATCAGCTTGTTCACTACGGGGTGAAATGCAGCTCGTTTTTGTCGCACCTCTCTGGGTAAATCCTGGGTAATCCTCAGTTTAACTCCATTCCACAAGATGGACTCCAGCTCTTTAACTTTGGTCAGAACGTGCTGACGATCCAGGTAACTCAAAAATTTAATAATTAGGGGTCTTGGGGGAGCATTTGGAGGAGGCCTGGCTCTGAGGGATCTGTGGGGTCTCTCTATATGGTATTGTTGGTGGGTAGATGAGGGGCCCACCACTTTATTTAAAAACTACTGGATAAATCTTATGGTGTCTCCCCCCTCTTCCAGCTCTGGGAGCCCCAGGATTAACACATTGTTTCGTCGACTCCGTCCCTCCAGATCTTCGGTCTTCAGCTGGAGTTTTTGAATTTGCTGACAAAGTTTAACAATTTCAGGATCTATTTTCTGTTGCCATTTCTCCACAGACACAATTCTGGTTTCCGAATCCCCCACTCTCCTTGAGAGGGCTGCATAGTCTTGCCTCATTGATTTGATTTCTTTGGAGATCTCTTGCAGGGTATCCTTGAATGGGGAAAACTCTTCCAAAAAGCGCTCTTCTGTTAAGGTAGTACTAGCTGCAACATTAAGACCTCCACCAGTTGGATATTTAGTGGCTGAAGAGGGGTTGGACCCAGCATTCTTGGCTTTTTTGGAGTCTTTTTCTGGTATAGTAGGTGGGGTGTGCCTGACTCCTGAGGCCTTCATTTCAGTGTCAGTCATTGTGATCTTAAAACAGGCAATCTACACCCCTATCTCTGTACACTGAAGTCTCTTGATGTAGATTAGGTGTTTAGACCTCGTTTAGTGCTGAATTAGTAGCTTTGGCTTGACGAAAATTGAAGATTTGTGAGGGGGAAGCGGGAGCTCTGAAGCAAGCAGCCTCTCAGCACCACTGCATCACATGACTCATCTCCATAAGTTTTAAATTAAGAAGAAAATGTAACTTCTTTTAGTTAGCTGCTTTCTGCTCTACAAGCAAGGCTAGCAACAGGAAGTTGTAATTTGACTCACCTGCTTTTCTAGTGTCTAAACCACACCCCCAGGTAAGCTCTCTTTCCTCCTACTGGTTTAGCAAAGTCACCTGATACAGTACCTTTCCCTGCACAGAACACACACTGCCTTTCTTTCTTTTCTTTTCTTTCTTTTTTTAACCTTAAATAAGACCCCTTCTACTTCTAATAAAGTTATATGTCTACTTAATCTTAACTGACACTGACTCCTACTGAGATATAAGTTTTAAATTAAGAAGAAAATGTAGCTTCTTTTAGTTAGCTGCTTTCTGCTCTTTAAGCAAGGCTAGCAACAGGAAGTTGTAATTTGTAATTTAGTTTGTAATTTAATTTGACGAGTGTCTTTGTTTCCCAGTTTGAGTTTATTGACTGTTTCTAGTGCTGGTGTCCCGGTTTTTCCCAGTTTGAGTTTATTGACTGTTTCTAGTGCTGGTGTCTTTGTTTCCCAGTTTGAATTTATTGACTGTTTCTAGTGCTGGTGGCTTTTATCCCAGTTTGAGTTTATTGACTGTTTCTAGTGATGGTGTCTTTGTTTTCCCAGTTTGAGTTTATTGACTGTTTCTAGTGCTGGTGTCTAGGTTTTTCCCAGTTTGAGTTTATTGACTGTTTCTAGTGCTGGTGTCTAGGTTTTTCCCAGTTTGAGTTTATTGACTGTTTCTAGTGCTGGTGTCCCGGTTTTTCCCAGTTTGAGTTTATTGACTGTTTCTAGTGCTGGTGTCTTTGTTTCCCAGTTTGAATTTATTGACTGTTTCTAGTGCTGGTGGATTTTATCCCAGTTTGAGTTTATTGACTGTTTCTAGTGCTGGTGTCTAGGTTTTTCCCAGTTTGAGTTTATTGACTGTTTCTAGTGCTGGTGTCCCGGTTTTTCCTAGTTTGAGTTTATTGACTGTTTCTAGTGCTGGTGGCTTTTCCACCCTTTGAGTTTATAGACTGTTTCTAGTGCTGGGGTCCCTGTTTTGCTGAGTTCAGAGTTCATGACTGACCTGGCTGGGTTGCATTTGGAGTACTTCAGTGCAGGTACCTCTCACCCGTCCGCCCATTTGTAACCCAGCCACTTGTGGCAGTGGATCCAGAACAGGAACATTGCTGCAGAATAAGCTCATTTGTAAGTGTGTGTGTGTATATATAACTGCATATTGTTATATGAGAAAGAAATATCACATGTTTCATCTTATTCTGATTAATCAAAATGTTCTGGAGCGAGACTGCAACTTCCTTCTGTTTTATTAATGTATTTAATTATCATGACCTAAATCCTGTGTATGTTGCATACCAGTGGCTAGGAAAGTGGAACTGTAGTGGTATGTCAGGCTGTGGTAGAAGGGCACTGTAAAACTCCCACAACTGTCCCTCAAATGCACCAGAATGCAATAAAAATGCTAACATTTTCTGGGTGCCTAAGCAGTCCTTAAACCCTTGGCTTGTTCCAGTGCAATTATATAATATGATTCTTAAACAGTTCAAACAGACTCCAGTGCTTCGTTACCAAGCACTCATCATTTTCTCAAGTGCTTAATACCTAACTGTATGCCTGCACTGCAAGGATGGCATCAACAATGGGTGCCAAAATGAAACTATGCAGCCGCCAGGGGATAGAACAATGGGACTGGTATATAAAAGGATATGGTAGCAGGGTACTGTATACTCCCACAATTGACCCCAAAATGCATCATAAAACATGAAAAATGCCAACAGACCCCCGGCCAATTGGGTGGAGTCATCGACTTGCTGTGTGTACACTTTTTAAAAGGCTGGTTACTCCATTGGCAAATACCATTTAAGAGTAGACTCTGTGATGTAGACAGCCATGTTCTGAGTGCTGTATCATTTTTATTTCTTGAAATAACAGAAATGTGGTATTGAAGTGCCTGTTAAAAATGCCTGTTCTCTTGGAATAATCTCATCCCCCCCCGTTTCAGCTGAAGGATGGATGCCATGAGAAAAATGCTGAGACTGCATGTGAGATTATACACAAACAGACTTTAGAGACAATGTATTACGTGGAAAAGCCTGAAGCTAATTATAGGGTTAAGAAGCTTGAGTTCAGCATATCCATTTTATGGTGCTTCCAGAGAAAGAAAGGCAGATTGTGATGTATTAATGCAATGTTGTAAATGCTCATTTGAAGCCTGTGTGAGGAGGATACAGCATGGATCAAAAGAGATATCATTTGAAACATGAGTCCTGCTGAAGGATTGCAAAATTGATACTTTGAAAAGACTACTGTTTTTTTATAAGATATATTTTTAAATATAATCTGACAGAGGAGGAGCTAGCTGACCTCACCAAAAAGGGGTTGGCCAATACAGATGTTTAAGGAATAATTCTGTTTTACAGATACACATTTGTACCTAGAATCTGACCAAGCAAGATCGGTGAGCACTTAAGCAAATATTTGGAGACTGAGTACTGTAGTAGGAATTTGCACTGTTTAAACCTTGTTTCTTTTTTAAAAGATTTGTATGTCTTTTGATATAAGAGTTCTGTACTTTGTGTTTCACATATTTTTAACTATTTTAGTAAAATTATTTTTAGAACTTACTTGGTCTGTCTTTGACTTCTTTTTATTTTGTAAGAAAAGTACATGGTTATAGCAGACAATAGACATAAGCTTGAATGGTGGTACCAAACTGGAAAGAGAAGCGTTAAATCTGAGGTCTTTATTAAAGTTTTAAAGGGTTCATCTCTGAATGCCTGGTTAGGTGTCTGTAGGCAAAGATATATTGCCCCCATAGACAGATATATCTGAGCCTGTGCATTGAATATGCTAACAAGAGGTTAACAGTTTGAATTTCTCCAGAACTAGAGACCAAAGGTTGATCCGAACTCACAAAAACAGACAAGAGAGTTACCTTGTCGGTTACACTGTTCACAAGACTGTGCTCAGAGGTTGGCACTTTGGGAGTAGAGGGCCTGACCTGCTGAGTGAATCTGTGACAGATTGGTTGGCAGTGGTGGCATAATTTTGGTATCACAAGCTTTATTGTTCTGTGTCAGCTGAGACCATAAGCTCTCTTACAAAGAAAGAAAAAGGAAGAGTTTATTTTAAACAGGAAACAGAACTATATATCACTTGGTGTACAGTCAAGTTCCTACCTATTTTTTTTTCTAAAGTGCAACGTCAGAGTAGCAGTAGTTAGGAAAGATGGCATCCAACTAGAGCAGGCACACTGTAGAACAGTTAAAACAATTGTGCAAGGACAGAGGAGCCCTGTTCGAGGTGACAGTCAAAAAGCAGAACCTCATAGAGGCCCTGATGGTAGCAGATACCCAGAACAGGGAGTCACAGATCGTGACTGAAAGGGACCAGACCTAGAGTGTGGCAGAACTTGCAGCCAGTGAGGGGTCCCGAGCTGATGAAGAGGACAGCAGGAACACTGTCAGTGAAGAGCCACAGCAGCAGGGCTAAATCACCAGTATCCTGAATCCAGAAGTTCTCAGGTTGCAACTTGGAGTTGCACAGGATGGAGATGGAGTCCCAGGAGAGGAGTGAGCAAGAGAAGCGAGAGACAGACCGTGAGGCAGAGCAAGAATGCAGAGAGGCAGAGCGACAACAGAGTGAGGCAGACTGTGAGGAGCATGAGCGCCAGTGAGATGCAGATGATAAAAGAGAACAAGAACACCGAGACACAGACTGTGAGGGTCAGGAGCACCACAGGCGACATGAGCTGGAGAAGATGCGACTCCAACCAGCAGCACCACAGCAGGTAAGTGGCTTGGGTTTTACTGGGACTACAGGACTGGTTACAAATTGAGCTCCAAATTAATAGCTGAGTTTAAGGATGGAGAGGACATGAATACCTTTTTAAATTCTTTTGAAAAAGTTTGTATTCAGGCTAAAATTTCTAGAGAGTCCTGGAGCTTCCAGCTATCCCCGCTACTTACCAGGAAAGCTCGAGATGAATTGGGTCAAATGGACAATGATGAAATCAATGATTACAGAAAGCTAAAAGCTGCACTGTTAAAAAAGTTTGAATTTACTGCCGAACCATACAGAACTAAATTCCATAAGCTCAGGAGAAGCCCTGATATGAGCTATGAGGAGCTAGCCACAAAACAACATCAGTTTTTAAAATGTTGGTGGGAAGGAATTGAGGCAAATTATGTTGATAAAATTGAAAATGTGATTTTATTAGAAGAGTTTTATTTGGCTTGCCCAGCAGAGCTAAAAACCTGGCTAGAGGATTGAGATCCAAAAACAGTGCAAGAGGTTGCTGAACTCTTGGACAGCAATGCCAAGAGCAGACCTGCTCTTTAGGTGAATGGGGCAGGCATGGCAGCACAGAAAGAGAAAAGCACGCCATCAGGGCAGCTAAAACTCTCACTGCCTCCACCAAAACCAGTTAGCCCAAGGTTTCAATGAAAAGATTTATCTGAAGTAAGACATGCTTGTTGTTTATGTAAAGAAAATGGGCACATTGCCAGACAGTGTCCAAGAAGGGCAAGCAATAACACATAAAGTAGTACCAGAAAGGAAGTGGGTTGTTTGTGTGTCCCTGGAAGCATGCCAGTGAACATGAGGGAACACATGCACCCAGTTATGGTAAATAGCATACAGACGCAGGGGTTAAGGGACACAGGGGCATCCCTGACATTGGTGAAAGGGGATCTAGTACAGCCTGGTCAGCTTATCTCAAACAAATACATAACTGTACAAGGGTTTACTGATGAAGAGAATACATTGCCACTGGCCAGTGCTCTCCTGGACTGGTGTGAAACAGGGGGAGCTGTGCAACAGGTGGCTATAGCTAAAACGTTAGCAGTAGATGTGATCCTGGGTAACAATCTCCAATAGGGGATGGTATGGGCAGTTACCCATAGCCAAGTGGCAAGGGAAAATAGTAGTTCCCTGAACCCCACAGAAACCAGTGTGGGAACCACTGAGAGGCTGGTTCCCCTGCCTGTGTCTCCAGATGGGGAGACTGATAAAAAGGGGGTAGAAATTTCCCCAGTAGCAAGTAACCACACAGCTACAGAGGCTTACTCCATAGAGGGAGAGATGACCCCTTGTCAGAGGGTTGGGACTGACAGTGATCCTGTGGGCCCAGATGCTAGTGCTAGGGACCCTAGTTTAGCAATGGAAGGGGACCTGTCCCATGCTTTGGGACTGTGTGAGGGGTTTGTAGCTGCTCAGAGGAGTGACCCTAGCTTAGAGAAGCTGAGAGCATGGGCAGGCTCAGAGGACACACAGGGAGGTGATGGCAGACATAAGATTTATTGGGAAAATGGACTTATGTATACACAGGTAGTACAGACAGAAGAAAGGATGCTTGGCAGGCAGTTTGTCCTTCCCCAGGGGAATCGTGAGCAGTTGCTAAAAATTGCACATGATACTCCCATGTCTGGTCATCTGGGAATCGTGCACACTATGCAGTGGTTGGCCCAGAATTTCTACTGGCCTAACTTCACCCAGCAGGTGAAGGAGTATTGCAGGCCTTGTCACTGGTGTCAAGAAATAGGGAAGGCAGGAAAGAAAACCCAAGCCACCCTGATCTCCTTGCCCATAGTGCAGGAGTCATTCCAGAGGGTGGGAATGGATATTGTGGGGCCTTTAAATACCCCCAGCTCCTCAGGGAACAGATTCATCCTAAATGTGGTGGATTATGCCACCTGGTACTCAGAAGTAGTCACCCTATCCTCAGTGAGGACAGACAAAGTGGCAGATGCTTACTTGGGATTTTCTCCCGTGTTGGGTTTCCACAGGAGGTAATCACCGATCAAGGAGGTTCCTTCATGTTGGACCTGATGAAATGTTTAAGTGTGGGGTTGTGCAGAGATGCATGACACCGTATCACCCACAAGCCAATGGACTTGTGAAATGATTCAGTGGTACCCTGAAGTCAATGCTCCGGGTGTTTGCTGAACAGTATGGGAGGGACTGGGAGAAATACCTTCCCACCTGTTGTTTGCATATAAGAAGGTGCTCCAAGAGTCAACAGGATTTTCCCCCTTTGAACTCTTGTATGGATGCCGGGTATGTGGACCCCTAGACTTGATCCGGGAGGACTGGGAAGGCAAGCACACCACCCAGGGAGCTCCCCTTGTGAATTGCATCCTTAGGTTTAGAGAAAGGCTGAAGGAGTTTATGAGGACAACCCAGAGCAACCTGGCAGCTGCCCAGCAGAAACAAAAGGTATGGTACGACCGTAGAGCCAGAGCTCACTCGTACATGGTGAGTCAGGAAGTCATAGTCCTTATTCCGGTCTGGAAAGACAAGCTGCAAGCAGAGTCGGCAGGACTGTACAATGTGGTTAGGAAGGCAAATGACGTGAACTACATTGTGGAATTACCCGACCGTAGACATAAAGAAAGTACGTACCATGTCAACATGATGAAACCATATGCAAATGGGGCTGACATGGTGTTTGCAGTGTGTAGTCATGGGGAGGGGATGGACGAAGGAGACCCCCTTCTGGATTTGCTGGAAGAGAGTAAGTGGGAGTCCTCTGTGGAGGCAGTAAAGTTGTCTCCCCAGCTGGCCCTGGACCAGATCCAGAAAGTGAGGGAGGTTTGAGCCAACTTTGCCTCCTTGTTTAGCACCAAGCCTAGACTAACCCCCTTAGCAACACACAATGTGGAGACAGGGACACAGACACCCATATAGTGGACAGCATATCTGGTGTTAGAGGCTGTCCAAAAGGACATCAGGAGGAAAGTGGAGGAGATGCTGGATTTAGGGGTAATCCAGAAAATCCACAGCCCCTGGGCCTCAGCCATAGTCCTTGTACCTAAGCCAGATGGCTCAACTCATTTCTGTGTGGACTATCATGGACTGAATGCAGTCATGAAGTCCAATGCACACCCGATGCCCTGGATGGATGAACTCCTGGACAAGTAGGGAGGGGCGACCTACCTTACAACTATTGACCTGACCAAGTAGTATTGGCAAGTAGAATTGACAGACAGAGCTAGGGAGAGGTCGGCCTTCATCACTCCAATAGGCTTATTTGAGTTTAAAGTAATGCTTTTCAGAATGAAGAATGCCCCAGCCACTTTCCAAAGGTTGGTGAACCAGGAATTAAATGGTGCTGAGGATTATGCCGTGGCATACCTGGATGACATTGCCATTTTTACTACTAGCTGGGGGGAACACCTATCCCACCTTAGGGAAGTGCTGGGCAGGATACAGAGGGCTGGGCTCATTGTCAAATCTGAGAAGTGCCAAGTGGCCATGGGGGAAGTGGCATACCTCAGGCATGTGGTAGGCCAGGGACAGCTCCGTCCTAACCAGATAAAGACAGAGGTGATCCAGGCATGGACCAGACCAGGAACCCGGAAGCAGGTCAGGAGCTTTCTAGGGACAGCAGGGTACTACAGGGAATTTGTACCCAATTACAGTGCCCTGGCTGCTCCCCTATCTGACCTAACAAAGAAAAAGATGCCAAAGAAAATTACCTGGGGCCCAGCCTGTGAGGAAGCCTTTACCAGACTAAAGGAGGCACTGTGCAGTGCTCCTGTTTTGACAAGTCATGACTATAGCAACACCTTTATAGTTAAGACGGACACCTCAGATGTGGGTATTGGGGAAGTACTGAGCCAGACATCCAGCCAAGGGACAGATCACCCAGTTGTGTACCTGAGCAGGAAGCTGCTCCCCAGGGAGAAATCATACTCTACCATGGAAAAAGAATGTTTTGCCATAGTGTGGGCCTTAAAGAAATTAGAGCCATACTTGTATGGGCAACATTTTGTGATGCAGACTGACCACAACCCCCTGGTTTGGCTGCCGCAGATGTGGAAGAACAATGGGAGACTGCTAAGATGGAGTCTTGTTTTACAAGGGTATGATCTAAAAATTGTATATAGGGCTGGAGCAAATAATCAAAACTCAGATGGACTGTCTAGGCTCTATGAGGATTGAACTGATTTGGGAAGCTCATCCCATGTAGGGCATAGATCCCCCAAATTCAGTCTAGGTGGAGAGGAGTGTGACGTAGACAGTCATGTTCTGAATGCTGTATCATTTTTATTTCTTAAAATAACGGAAATGTGGTATTGAAGTGCCTGTTAAAAATGCTAGGGCCCTTGGAATAACCTCACTCGCCCCAGTTTCAGCTTATGGATGGATGCCATGAGAAAAATGCTGAGACAACATGTGAGATTATACACAAACAGATTTTAGAGACAATGTGTTACGTGGAAAAGCCTGAAGATAAATATTGGGTTAAGAAGCTTGAGTTCAGCATATCCATTTTATGACACTTCCAGAGAAAGAAAAGCAGGTTATGTTGTATTAGTGCGAGGCTGTAAATGCTCATTTGAAGCCTGTGTGAGGAGGATGCAGCATGGATCAAAAGAGATGTCATTTGAAACATGAGTCATGCTGAAGGATTGCAAAGTTGATACTTTGAAAAGACTACTGTTTTTTTGTTTTATTAGATATATTTTAAAATATAATCTGACAGAGAAGGAGCTAGCTGAGCTCACCAAAAAGGGGTTGGCCAATACAGATGTTTAAAGAATAATTCTGTTTTACAGAGACACATTTGTACCTAGACTCTGACCAAGCAAGATCGGTGAGCACTTAAGCAAGTATTTAGCGACTAAGTACTGTAGTAGGAATTTGCACTGTTTAAACCTTGTTTCTTTTTTAAAAGATTTGTATGTCTTTTGATATAAGAGTCTTGTATCTTGTGTTTCACATATTTTAGTAAAATTCTTTTTAGAACTTACTTGGTCTGTCTGACAACAGAGGGAGGCAGACCGTGAGGAGCGTGAGCGCCAGTGAGATGCAGAGCAGAAGAGAGAATGAGAACGCTAAGACGCAGACCATGAGCAGCAGGAGCACCAGAGGCAACATGAGCTGGAGAAGATGCGACTCCAACCAGCAGCACCACAGCAGGTAATTGGCAAGGGTTTTACTGGGACTGCAGGACTGGGTTATAAACTGAACTCCAAATTAATAGCCGAGTGTAAGGATGGGGAAGACATGGATGCCTTTTTAAATTCTTTTGAAAAAGTTTGTATTCAGGCTAAAATTCCTAGAGAGTCCTGGTGCTTCCAGCTATCCCTGCTACTTACCAGGAGAGCTCAAGATGCATTGAGTAAAATGGACAATGATGATAGCAATGATTACAGAAAGCTAAAAGTTACATTGTTAAAAAAGTTTGAATTTACTGATGAAACATACAGTTAAATTCTGCAAGCTCGGGAGAAGCCCTGATATGAGCTATGAGGAGCTAGCCACGAAACAACATCAGTTTTTAAAACTTTGGTGAGAAGGAATTGAGGCAAATTCTGTTGATAAAACTGAAAATGTGATTTTATTAGAACAGTTTTATTGGGCTTGCCCAGCAGAACTCAAAACCTGGCTAGAGGATAGAGATCCAAAAACAGTGCAAGAGGCTGTTGAACACTTGGACCGCTATGCCAAGAGCAGACCTGCTCTTAGAGTGAATGGGGTGGGCGTGGCAGTGCAGAAAGGGAAAAGCGCACCTTCAGGGCAGCTTAAACCCTCACTGCCCCCACCGAAACCAGTTAGCCCCAGGTTTTGATGAAAAGATTTCTCTGAAGTAAGACATGCTAGTTGGTTATGTAAAGAAAATGGGCACATTGCCAGACAGTCTCCAAAAAGGGCAAGCAATAATATGCAAAGTAGTACCAGAAAGGAAGTTGGTTGTTTCTGTGTCCCTGGAAGCATGCCAGTGAACATGAGAGAACACATGCACCCAGTCATGGTCAATGGCATAGAGATGCAGGGGTTAAGGGACACAGGGGCATCCCTAATATTGGTAAAAGGGGATCTAATACAGCCTGGTCAGCTTATCCCAAACAAATACGTAACTGTACAAGGGTTTACTGGTGAAGAGAAAACATTGCCACTGGCCAGTGTTCTTCTGGACTGGTGTGAAACAGGGGGAACAATGCAACAGGTGGCTATAGCTAAAACATTAGCAGTAGATGTGATCCTGGGTAACAATCTCCAACAGGGGATGGTATGTGCAGTTACCCATAGCCAAGCGGCAAGGGAAAATAGTAGTTCCCTGAACCCCACAGAAACTAGTGTGGAAACCACTGAGAGTCTGGTTCCCCTGCCTATGTCTCCAGAAGGGGAGACTGATAAAAAGGGGGTAGAAATGTCCCTGGTAGCAAGTAACCACACATCTACAGAGAGTTACTCCATAGAGGGAGAGGTGACCCCTTGTCAGGGGGTTGGGATTGACAGTGATCCTGAGGGCCCTGACATTAGTGCTAGGGATCCTAGTTTAGCAATGGAAGGGGACCTGCCCCATGTCTTGGGACTGTGTGAGGGGTTTGCATCTGCTCAGAGGAGTGACCCTAGTTCAGAGAAGCTGAGAGCATGGGCAGACTCGGAGGGCACACAGGGAGGTGACAGCAGACATAAGGTTTATTGGGAAAATAGACTTATGTATAAACAGGCAGTACAGACAGAGGGAGGGATGTAGGCAGGCAGCTTGTCATTCCTCAGGGGTATCATGAGCAGTTGCTCAAAACTGCACATGATATTCCCTTGTCTGGTCATCTGGGAATTGCACACTATGCAGTGGTTGGCCCAGAATTTCTACTGGCCTAACTTCACCCAGCAGGTGAAGGAGTATTGCAGGTCTTGTCACTGGTGCCAAGAATTAGGGAAGGAGAGAAAGATAACCCAAGCCGCCATGATCCCCTTGCCCATAGTGGAGGATTTGTTCCAGAGGGTGGGAATGGATATTGTTGGGCCTTCAAATACCCCCAGCTCCTCAGGGAAGAGATTCATCCTGACTCTGGTGGATTATGCCACCCGGTACCCAGAGGCAGTTGCCCTATCTTCACTGAAGACAGACGAAGTGGCATATGCCTTACTTGGGATTTTCTCCCGTGTTGGGTTTCCGCAGGAGGTAATCACCGATTGAGGAGGTTCCTTCATGTCGGAACTGATGAAATGTTTATGGGAGAAGTGTGGGGTTGTGCAGAGATACACTGCACTGTATCACCCACAAGCCAATGGACCTGTGGAATGATTCAATGGTACCCTGAAGACAATGCTCCGGGCATTTTCTGAACAGCATGGGAAGGACTGGGAGAAATACCTTCCCACCTGTTGTTTGCATACAAGGAGGTGCTCCAAGTGTCGACAGGATTTTCCCCCTTCGAACTCTTGTATGGACACTGGGTACGTGGGCCTATAGACCTGATCTGGGAGGACTGGGAAGGCAAGCACACCACCCGGGGATCTCCCCTTGTGGATTATGTCCTTAGGTTTAGGGAAAGGCTGAAGGAGCTTATGGGGGACAGCCCAGAGCAACCTGGCAGCTGCCCAACAGAAACAAAAGGTATGGTATGACTGCAGAGCCAGAGCTCGTGCATACATGGTGGGTCAGGAAGTCATGGTCCTTATTCCGATCTGGAAAGACTAGCTGCAAGCAGAGTGGACAGGACCGTACAAAGAGGTTAGGAAGGTAAATTATGTGAACTACATTGTGGAGTTACCTGACCGTAGATAGACAGAAAGGATGTACCATGTGAACATGATGATGCCATATGCAAATAGGGCTGACATGGTGTTTGCAGTGTGTAATCATGGGGAAGGGATGGACGAAGGAGACCCCCTTCTGGATTTGCTGGAAGACAGTAAGCGGAAGTCCTCTGTGGAGGCAGTAAAATTGTCTCCCCAGCTGGCCCTGGACCAGATCCAGAAAGTGAGGGAGATTTTGGTCTACTTTGCCACCTTGTTTAGCACCAAGCCTGGAATAACCCCCTTAGCAACACACAATGTGGAGGCAGGGACACAGACGCCCATATGGCAGACAGCATATTGGGTGTCTGAGGCTGTCCAAAAGGACATCAGAAGGCAAGTGGAGGAGATGCTGGATTTAGGTGTAATCCAGAGATCCCACAAGCCCCTAGGCTTCACCCATAGTCCTTGCACCTAAGCCAAATGGCTCAACTCATTTCTGTGTGGACTATTGTGGACTGAATGCAGTCACGAAGTCTGATGCCTACTCGATGCCACAGATGTATGAACTCCTGGACAAGTTGGGAGGGGTGACCTACTTTATGACTATTGACCTAACCATGGGGTATTGGCAGGTAGAATTGAAAGACAGAGCTAGGGAGAGGTCGGCCTTCATCAGTCCAGTAGGCTTATTTGAGTTTAAAGTAATGCCTTTCAGAATGAAGAATGCCCCGGCCACTTTCAAAAGGTTGGTGAACCAGGTATTAAATGGTGCTGAGGAGTATGCCATTATGTACCTGGATGACACTGCCATCTTTAGTACCAGCTGGAAGGAACACCTATCCCACCTTAGGGAAGTGATGGGCGGAATACAGAGGGCCAGGCTCACTGACAAAGCCAAGAAGTGCCAGGTGGCCATGGGGGAAGTGGCATACCTCGGGCATGTGGTAGGCTGGTCCATCCTAACCAAATAAAGATAGATGTGAACCAGGCATGGCCCAGACCAGGAACCCAGAAGCAGGTCAGGAGCTTTCTAGGGACAGCAGGGTACTACAGGAAATTTGTACCTAATTACAA
This sequence comes from Neoceratodus forsteri, assembly GCA_016271365.2. Lineage (NCBI taxonomy): Eukaryota > Metazoa > Chordata > Ceratodontiformes > Ceratodontidae > Neoceratodus > Neoceratodus forsteri. The sequence goes on along the minus strand of CM057457.1, from coordinate 470,817,136 downwards.
TGCCCTGGCTGGTCCCCTATCTGATCTGACAAAGAAAAATATGCCAAAGAAAATTACCTGGGGCTCAGCCTGTGAGGAAGCCTTTACCAGACTAAAGGAGGCACTGTGCAGTGCTCCTGTTTTGACAAGTTCTGACTATAGCAAAACCTTTATAGTTCAGACAGACGCCTCAGACATGGGTATTGGGGAAGTACTGAGCTAGATGCCCAGCCAAGGGAGAGATCATCCAGTTGTGTGAAGAATGTGAGGAAGAATTTCTTCACAGAACGGGTGGTGGACAAGTGGAACACCCTGTCAGAGGAAGTGGTGGGGGCTGAAACAATCACGGGATTTAAGAATGCATGAGATAGACATAAAGGAATTCTGGAGGTCAGGGGTAAGGGGCAACAGACTTCCTGAAAAACATAAACTGAACTTACAAACTTAAATGGGCAGACTGGGTGGGCCATAGGCCCTTATCTGCCGACACTGTTTATGTATCTATGTATCTATGTGTACCTGAGCAGGAAGCTGCTCCTCAGGGAGCAAGCATAATCTAGGGTGGAAAAAGAATGCCTTGTCATAGTGTGGGCCTTAAAGAAATTAGAGCCACACTTGTATGGGCAGCATGTTGTGATGCACTGACCACAACCCCCTGGTTTGGCTGACACAGATGGAGAAGAACAATGGGAGACTGCTAAGATGGAATCTTGCTTTACAAGGGTATGATCTAACAATTGTACATAGGGCTGGAGCGAATAATCAAAACTCAGATGGACTGTCTAGGGTCTATGAGGAGTGAACTGATTTGGAAAGCTCATTCCATGTAGGGGATAGATCCCCCAAATTCAGTCTAGGTGAGGAGGAGTGTGACATAGACTGCCATGTTCTGAGTGCTGTATAATTTTTATTTCTTAAAATAACGGAAATGTGGTATTGAAGTGCCTGTTAAAAATGCCAGTGCTCTTGGAATAACCTCACTCGCCCCCTCTCCCAGTTTCAGCTGAAGGATGGATGCCATGAGAAAAATTCTGAGACAGCATGTGAGATTATACACAAACAGATTTTAGAGACAATGTGTTACGTGGAAAAGCCTGATGCTAATTATAGGGTTAAGAAGCTTGAGTTCAGCATATCCATTTTATGACGCTTCCAGAGAAAGAAAAGCAGGTTGTGATGTATTAGTGCGAGGTTGTAAATGCTTATTAGACGCCTGATTGAGGAGGATGCAGCATGGATCAAAAGAGATGTCATTTGAAACATGAGTCGTGCTGAAGGATTGCAAAGTTGATACTTTGAAAAGACTGCTGTTTTTTTGTTTTATTAGATATATTTTTAAATATAATCTGACAGAGGAGGAGCTAGCTGACCTCACCAAAAAGGGGTTGGCCAAGACAGATGTTTAAGGAATAATTCTGTTTTACAGAGACACATTTGTACCTAGACTCTGACCAAGCAAGACTGGTGAGCACTTAAGCAAGTATATAGAGACTAAGTACTGTAGTAGGAATTTGCACTGTTTAAACCTTGTTTTTTTTTATTGAAGATTTGTATGTCCTTTGATATAAGATATTTATATTTTTAATATAATCTGACAGAGGAGGAGCTAGTTGATCTCACCAAAAATGGGTTGGCCAATACAGATGTTTAAGGAATAATTCTGTTTTACAGAGACACATTTGTACCTAGACTCTCACCAAGCAAGATCACCAAGGAGTTCTCATGCACCTCCACTAATGTGGTGTATTGTATTCTTTGCAGGAAGTGTACAGCTACTTACATCGGAGAAACTGGTAGGTGTCTTGATGTCCATTTCAGGGAACATTACAGAGCAGTCAGGAAAGGTGAAACTGCTAAACCCATTGTATCCCACTTTATCTCCAGGGACCACAATGTCAATGACCTTTCTGTTTGTGTCCTTCAGCAGGGCTTCCGGGATCCTGACCATAGTAAAAACATGGAAGCCAAGCTGATCATCTGCCTTGGCTCCCAGCAGCCCTCTGGTTTAAATGATAGACTTATTTTCCACTAACATCTTGCAGCCATCCCTTTTTTTCCTTAACGTCTATTTGTTTTTGTACTCATTTATTTTTCATTTTCACCATGTGTTTCCATTTCTGTCTCCTTCCCATACATTTGTCACCTTTCAGCCTTTTTACTAGACCCTGTTAATTAGTCCCCACCTGGGAACTTCCCCAGCTATTTCACTCCCATTATGCTTTATCTTTCCCATCATCACCTTTTTGTTTCTCAGATTCTGTCTTAATCTTACCCTTTATCACTTCTTCTCCCTGAGCCTCACCCTTCTTCTTTCTCCACAAATATATCTTTCTCATTTTACCTCTCCTCTACACTAACTTTTTTTTTTCTCTTTTAGACATTTCCTGAAGAAGACCTAAGGTCAAAACATAGATTTTTAACTCTATTTTCTATTTTCAGCGTGCATTTACTATAACCATTTTGTTTTGCTTTTAGACCACATGCTGACGCAGCGCCTTGTTTTTGTTTTTTACAATTTGTATGCTACATTTGCTGCAACCCACTATGCCTAATCTGAAATCTCTTCTGAATTCTCTACGATGCTCCTTCATTTCATCTATGTCTGCATTCCCTTCTCATATTCCTAAGTCTTCTCTTGAATTATTTTCTGCCATTTGCTCTAAGACTAAACTCTGCAATCACTTACAGTTTCTTTCCAAATGCCGCCACCTGGGTATTATTCCTAAAGGTTTCTGTTTGAAATTTCATCCTTGTTCATTTGGATCTGAGACACATGTTTCCTCTACTAGCATGCTTTTGAAAACTTTCTCTAGGAAACTTATCAGGCACACCATTCTCTCCATCAAAACACAGCTGGTCTCTGTGGACAAAACCATTCAAAGGCAAAAGGATTTCCTGCAGCGAACGGCTCCACATAACCTTCCTTTTATTAAGCACTGCAGCCAAAACCTTAATTCCACTCTCTTTCAGTTTCTCAAGGACACCAAATCTCCAAAACTCCAGTCTCTCACCCAGCAGATCAACAACCAACATGAGCCCTTGAGTCAGACACAACCTAACAATTTGGTATTTTGTATTCCTCCACAACTTCCCTTAACACAAGATGAGCAATCACTCCTTAGCAAAGGTCTCTCTTTTGTGCCCACACTCAGATATCTTGATGCACCCCAGGTTCAAGTTGATCTGCAGTGCTTCTATCATAGAGTATGCCTTGTAGCTCATTTTTCTAATATGACTCCTCTTCCCACAGATGATGACAGTATCACCAGAACAATCAATGGCATCAATCCCCAACGAAGTGCATGGACACCCCCTCCAGGACGTTTTGCTGCTGTTGGTTATTTTGTTAGCCAATGCATGGAAAACACCACTAACTTTAATCTTCATTGCAGGCACAACCATTCCAACCTGACACCTGGTGAGCTTGCAGCCCTCAGATCTCTACAATGTAGGAATGACATTGTTATTAAACCAGCTGATAAGGGAGGTGCTGTTGTGGTCTGGCAAAAGGGGCTATACATCACTGAAGCCTCACAGCAACTCTCTGACACCAGGTTTTATTATTCTCTTCCACAGGACCCCACTGCTGACTATCAGACTGAGGTCACCACCACCATCACCTCTGCTATTGAAAACAATGAGCTCCCTGCTTCTGCTAAGAGACTCATAGTTCAGCATCCCCAAACATCCAGGTTTTATCTCCTTCCCAAAATCTACAAAACAGGTAATTTGGGACATCCCATAGTGTCTGCCTGCTCCTGCCCCGCATCCCACATCTCTACATTTTTGGATGGCCTCATGAGACCCCTTGTTCAGTCCCTGCCCTCCTATGTTAAAGACACTAACCATGCTCTCCAGTTATTTGACAGGTTCAGATTTAGTGACTCTCCTCAGCACATCTTCACCATGGACATCAAATTTCTTTACACAGTGATCTCCCATGATGATGGTCTGACAGCTTTGCAGCATTTCTTGAACAAGCGGGAAGTCCAGCAGCCACCCACACACACACACTAACTCGTCTGGCAGAACTGGTTCTTACCTCAATGCTTTTTCTGTTAATAACAGTTTTTTTCATCAGGTCAGTGGAGTTGCCATGGGTACCAAGATGGGTCCCAGCTTTGCTAATCTGTTTGTGGGTTGGGTAGAGGAACGTTTTTTTCTCTCATTCACAAGGACTGTGCCTGAACTCTACAAATGCTACATTGATGACTGGGTAGGGGCCACCTCCTGCTCCAAGGAGATAATCCAAATCTTCCTTGACAAGTTTACCACAGCCCATCCTTCCCTTCAGTACACTGTTGAAGTATCCTCCTCTACATTGCCTTTTCTGGATATCCAGCTGTCAGTCCAGAACATTGGTCTGAAGACATCAGTCTATTCCAAACCCACTGACTCTCACAGTTTCCTCCTCCACATCTCCTTCCATCCTAAACATGTCAAGAATGGCCTGCCTTATTCACAGTTTCTTAGACTCCGCAGGTTATGCAGTGAAGAGGATGATTTTTCTGAGCAGACCCAAATAATGCATAGTTGTTTTATCAACAGGGGATGCACTAAAAGCACAGTGAACAGAGCACTCTCTCAGGTCAGTAATATGCCCCGTAACCTTGACCCCCCCAGGAGGGATGCTGTCACACAGGAACAATGACGAATTCCACTAGTTCTTCCTTTCCATCAGAGCACACCTTCTCTTCACAGGATCATCACTAGTAACTTTCCCATTTTGCAAACTGACCCCAACATTGATGCTTCCTTTACAGAACCACCTATTGCCTCCTACCACCGGCCACCTAACCTGCAGGATCTCCTGGTTAAAAGCAGTCAACCTACTCCTAACAGTTCCTCCCTCCCAGGTACCAAACCTTGCAACAGGTCTCGCTGCTACACCTGCAAATTTATTTCCAGTGTGACTGAGATTCGGGGGCCTCCAGGTGTTTTTCACATCACCAAGGAGTTCTCATGCACCTCCACTAATGTGGTGTACTGTATTCTTTGCAGGAAGTGTACAGCTATTTACATGGGAGAAACTGGTAGGTGTCTTGCTGACTGTTTCAGGGAACATTACAGAGCAGTCAGGAATAGTGAAACTGCTAAACCCATTGTATCTCACTTTATCTCCAGGGACCACAATGTCAATGACCTTTCTGTTTGTGTCCTTCAGCAGGGCTTCTGGGATCCTGACCATAGAAAAAACATAGAAGCCAAGCTGATCATCCGCCTTGGCTCCCAGCAGCCCTCTGGTTTAAATGATAGACTTATTTTCCACTAACATCTTGCAGCCATCCCCTTTTTTTCCCCCTAAAGTCTATTTGTTTTTGTACTGATTTATTTTTCATTTTCACCATATGTCTCCATTTCTGCCTCCTTCCCACACATTTGTCACCTTTTAGCCTTCTTACTATGCCCTGTTAATTAGTCTGCACCTGGGAACTTCCCCAGCTATTTCATTCCCATTATGCTTTATTTTTCCCATCATCACCTTTTTGTTTCACAGATTCTTTCTTAATCTTACCATTTATCACTTCTTCTCCCTGAGTCTCCCCTTTCTTCTTTCTCCGCATATATACCTCTCTCATTTTACCTCTCCTCTACACTAACTTGTTTTTTTTCTCTTTTAGATATTTCCTGAAGAAAACCTAAGGTTGAAACGTAGATTTTAACTCTATTTTCTATTTTCAGCGTGCTTTTAATATAACCATTTTGTTTTGCTTTGATATAAGAGTTCCGTTTTTTGTGTTTCACATATTTTTAACTATTTTAGTAAAATTCTTTTTAGAACTTACATGGTCTGTCTTTGACTTCTTTTTATTTTGTAAGAAAAGTACATGGTTATAGCAGACAATAGACATAAGCTTGAATGGTGGTACCAAATTGTTAAGAGAAGCGTTAAATCTGAGGTCTTTATTAAAGTTTTAATGGGTTCATCTCTGAATGCCTGGTTAGGTGCTCATAGGCAAAGATATCTGGCCTCCTGAAGACAGATATATCTGAGCCTGTGCACTGGGTATGCTAACAAGAGGTTAACAGTTTGAATCCCTCCAGAACTGGAGATCAAAGGTTGATCTGAACACTGTTCACAAGACTGCACTCAGAGGTTGGCACTTTGTGAGTAGAGGGCCTGACCTGCTGAGTGGGTTTGTGACAGACTCAACAACTTATCTCATATATCAATAAATTTGGCACTCCAGTAAATGTTTGTTTTCTAACTCCTGCAGGGAATGAGGTCACATTCTATGTTTATAAGACATTTTCTTCTGTCTACCAAACAAATAATATATAGTCTCTAACTGTTTGAATCTCCTCTTTGTCATTGTACTTTAGGCCAAGACTTCCCGAGTGTATTTCCTGATCAGAGGTGATTGATTGCAGGTTGTAAGTAAGGTTGATCTAGAGGGAAGGAGCAGCAACAGAAAAGGCCTTTGTCCCATAACAGTAGGGACGGGGAGTTCTAAAGACATAGTTGGACAGCAGATGTGAGGCTCTGTTGGTGCAGTCTGACCCCATTGTTTGTATTTATTACTTATTTGTATCTGCATTCACACCCTGCACTTACTTTTTGCTACTATTTTCTCCTGACTGTACACCCTGGGTCACACTTGGAAATGAGCACCAGTCCAGTGTGTCTTTCTTGGTAAACAAATAGATTGACCATCAGTATAAAAATTACTTAGGGAATTCCCAAATTTGCCAACACTGAGGAACATCATGTTACATTGTAGTTCAAAATAAACTTAATTCAATGAAGGTTAAATGTTTGTAGTTTTTTTATTTAACTTCCTGTTTAGAGTTATCCAAAATAATATATAAGCAATATAAACATCACTTTGCGAATTTCACGTCTGTATTTGTAAACACTGATGAACCTTGGCTTACATTATAGCTTCAACTGATTTAAAACGTGATTAAGTTTAAAAGTCTGCATTTTTTTAATTAAACCTGCAGTCACATGTCACCTATAAATGGGCATACCAGGCAGTATAAACAGTCCCAGCAGCAGTGAGTTCTATGTTTGTAATCATTGTGAAACACGTCTTTGTTTATAGTTTCAGGTGAAACAGTTTCAAAGGTTCTGTATTTTTACCATCATCAGTTTTAACAGGACTGAAGATAGGGTAGGATTTCTCAGTGAAGTTATCAATAAAGGTGTAGAGGTGGGACATGCCATCAGCATTGTAAAATTACAGTTGTCCTCCCTCGTAGTTCAAGTACATCCTCATCTTCTGGAATTTTTTACTTATGCTGAGTACTTCAGCTACTGAATCCAGAGCAAGGTATGACTTTCCATCACACAGCCCCACAGTCCAGAGTCCATCCTTAGGTTTTTTGTTGATTATCCTGTTCCTGTTGATGGACTCTCTGGCCACACCTACATACCAGTCAGGCTTGTTCCCCACTTCTACTCCCAGCAATGCTTCCCTGATATGAATCCCTCTGATCCCAGCACATAAAGATATTGATGAAACCTCTCAGGATTGTGAGGGAGTTGTTGTTTTTCATAACAACCACATCTCATACTAGTCAAGTCCTCAGTCAGAATGAGTCTAGGATGTGTTGTGTTAGGGTTCAGTGTCACAGGGGACAGAACTACGAAATGTGAAATAGTTTAGTTTAAAACACATATTTATTAAATAAGAAATGAAAATTATATCAATATCATACATAAGGGATATGTGGGGGTCTACTGTGTGATACGTGATTTATTTTTACAAGTGGGCAGTGACTGCAGCTGACCTCACCAAAATAAATCTTGTATCATACAGTAGACCCCCACGTTTGATTTATGCAAGAGGCATATCTATTGTTGGGGGAGATGCTGTTTTTCTTTACCATTTTGTTTATTTCATTTCAGCTTTTATTTTAAAATGGGACTATTTATGTCGTTTCACTGCCGACTAAGTGTAACCACACATATCTTCTATGTTTATGAATGGGGATAGTAGTGCTTTACAATTGGCTGGGTGTCGTTGTGTGTGAGTTTTGATTGAGTGCCTGCCATGAATGAAAATGCAGTGATTGGCCTGCGTGTCACTGGTATGATTAATTTGATTGGATAATGGGCATGGTTCTCTGCAGATTGGGCATGGCTAAAGTTCATTGCATAGGGTTTTTTTAATATGGAGGGAGGCATCAATGGAGCACCATGTGGAGCAGCATGTCTGGGAGCGACCTTCAAGTGGAGCAGCAAGGAGTTTGGTGGAGTCTGAGGAAGCACCTTTCATTGATAGGGAGTCTGAGCCTTTCTTTGTTGTGGAGTCGGGGACGTTGTTAACAATCTTTGATCATCGGCCACTTGGTGTGCTTTATCTGGGGATACTTTTGTTTATGTGGGGGTCTTCGAGGAGGCAGGCCAGGACATCTGTGGTCACAATCAGAATTCATGCACTTTTATGGGATTTCTTTTTTGGGGGATTATCACATTGAAGAGTGGACTTTATTTTGGTAAACAATTTTGGATTACACCTTTATCAACCTTGTATTTGCTGGCTTTTTTACTTTATATAACTCTTTGCTGCATCTACTTTCACTACATTAAAAGGGACATGGACTACAGAAAAGTAAGTTACTTGGGATCAGATATACAGTAAAACTGCATCCTGAACAGGCACTAGGGAAAGATATAGCATATGATTAAAGTGTGGAAGCAATTGTTTATCAATAGTACACAGATAGAGGTAGATATCAGGGAAACAGGAACAAAACATTTTTCTTCAGTGTTCATGCTTTTCCATGTGCTGATTCTGGATGAGATTTTTGTATTTTTACCATAGCTTCTGGTTGTCTTGGGTGGTAAGGCATTTCCAGTTTGGCTAGGATGGAAAAAAATGTTATAGCTCCTGCATTTCTTTTTCACAGGGGAAATGTGGTTACAAATTGTCCTTGGAGTGGTTGTGCAGTATCAGTGCTTATACATGCTAGATGTTCAGAACTATTTATCAGCTCAGTGCCATTGTTATTTATCTGAAGTTTTATGTGGTGGCATCTAATAGGGAGGGGAGGGTCATGTTTACCTGTTAGTCTGTGTCAGAGTCAGAATAAAACACTTTTGTTCCTGGCCTTTTTCTTGACTCGTACTGATATCCTGTACAGAATGGGTCTAGGGGGGAGAAAATATACAGGTTTACCTGTAACAGGAGTTCTAGAAATGGTATATGTTGTTCATCCACACTATCTGGCAGGTTCCTTGCTGCTTTAAATCTTGCCAGAAGGTCTTCAAGCTGGCTCCTTCCACCCACCCGGGTGGTAAAACTCTCAGCTCCACCCCATGATGCCAGATCTGGCCCGCTGGAAGCTCAGGTTGTGCGTCGAAGCCGGGGAGGTTGGGTGGGTCGTGTGGATGAACAACATATACCATTCCTAGAACTCCTGTTACAGGTGAGTAACCTGCATTTCTAGGGACATGGATATGTTGTTCATCCATACTATCTGGCAGACTCCTAGCAGTTCTCCGGGAGGAGGGAGGTAAAGCGCACACCCCCTTAATACTTACTTGGGAAATAAGGACTGGAGAACCGAGGCCCCAAAACCAGCATCCTGGCATGACTCAAGGTCGATGTGGTAGTGGGTAATGAAGGTGTTTGCTGACTTCCAGGTAGCAGCCCTGCAGATTTCCTGGATAGGGACATCCCTGGAAGCAGCCACCGATGCAGCAGTATGGTGGGTAGAATGAGCTCTTATCCCTCTGGGAGGCTCCATGACTGCCAACTCATAGCAGAGATCTATGCAGGAGGTGACCCATTTGCTTATCGTCCACTTAGCTGCAGGTCTGCCAGGTGCGGCTTCAGCATAGGTGACAAACAGCTGGTGAACCTCTCCCCGAATCTCAGCCGTGCGCTCCTTGTAATAGGCGAGCGCCCTTCTAGGGTCCAAAGTATGGAGCCTATATTCAGCCTCCAAGGTGTGATTGGGGTAGAACACCGGCAGAGTCAGCACATGGTTAAGGTGAAACTCCGACACCACCTTCGGAAGGAATTTCGGGTGGGGGCATAGGACAACCTTGTCCCTGTGGAAGACCAGGTAAGGAGACTCGATGCTAAGCACCTGGAGTTCTCCCATCCTTCTGGCTGATGTGATAGCCACCAAGGAGGCGGTCTTCCACGACAGGTGGGAGAGATCACACCTGTGCATTGGTTCGAATGGCTTGCCCATGAGCTTTGCCAGTATCAGCAGTAAATCCCACAGAGGTGGAGGTTCCCGAACTGGAGGGGAAATGTGATCGAGGCCTCTGAAGAAGTGCCTGACCACCTTCTCCTGCGCCACTGACTGCTCACCGGCTCAAGCTCAGTAAGCAGAGATGGCTGCCAGGTGCACCTTTAGGGTCGTCGACCTAAGCCCTTGACTAGATAGGGACCATAGATAGTCCAAAATGCTGGCCACAGAACAAGAGGAAGGGTCCAAGCCCTTACCCTGACACCAAATGGAGAATCTCTTCCATTTGAAGGCGTAGCATTTTCTGGTCGACTCCTTACGGGACGCCTCAACGACGTTGAGGACCTCATCAGAAAGACCCAAGGACTGGAACTCTAGCCACTCAGAAACCAGGCCGTCAGGTGCAGGGTTTGAAGGTCCAGATGGAACACCTTCCCCTGATTGACTGAGAGCAGGTCCAGGCGAGCTGGAAGCTGCCTCGGGAGCCTGGAGCTGAGGCTGAGGAGATTTGGGTACCAGAACTGGCGTGGCCAGTCTGGGGCTATCAGAATCACCTGTGCCTTGTCCCTCCTCACTTTGAGCAGGACCCTGTGAATCAGGGGAAAGGGGAAAGGCGTAAAAGAGCCGGGGTCACGGCCTCGAAAGGCATCCCTGCAGTGAGCCCTGCTGAGAGGCGGGCATGAAACAGCCTCAGCTTGCATTCTCCTGAGGCAAACAGATCCACCAGAGGTGTGCCCCAGTGGGAGAACAGATCTTGTACTACCTCCGGCAGGAGAGACCACTCGTGCGATGCAGCCCCTATCTGGCTCAGGGCATCGGCCAGGGTGTTGGAGGCTCCTGCCACATGAATGGCTAGGAGATCCACCTCCAGGCTGCGTACAAGTGACCAGATGTGGAGAGCTTCCTTGCATAGAAGCATGCAGTGCGTCCCGCCCTGGTGGTTCAGGTAGTACATGGTCGTGGTATTATCCATCTGGACTCGGACCACTTGACCCTGGAGAAATGGAGCAAAGGCGGTGAGAGCTAGGTGGACCGCTCGGAGCTCCAGCAGGTTGATGTGGCATCGGGACTCCCACGGGGACCAGAGACCGTGCACTCGGTGTTCCCCCAGATGGGCACCCCAACCCATCAAAGAGGCATTGGTCGATAGAGAGACTGTCGGCTCGGGGTGGACAAATGGGATGCCCTCCTGCAGATGGGATGGAACGGTCCAAAACTGGAGAGCGTTCCACATTTCCTGGGTCACCATCACTAGCTGGTCCAAAGGATCACAGCATTGTGACCACTGGCTGGCCAGCCCCCACTGAAGGGGGTGCATGTGCCAACGTGCCCAACGGACTATGCCGGTACAGGCCGCCATGAGACCCAGGAGGCACAGGAAGTCCCGGGCAGGGTGCAATTGCCCAACCAGAAATGATTGGGCAAATGAGGTAAGAACCTCGGCCCTGTCACTGGGAGCCATGCTCTGGCTCGTAGAGAGTTGAGCTCTGCCCCAATGAACAGTATCACCTGCTTCAGCTCGAGTTCTGATTTGGCCTCGTTGATAAGGAGGCCGACCTGAGAGCAAACCTGGAGGGTCAGATCTCTGGACCGCTCCACCTCCTGTCTGGAGGGGGCTGCTATCAGCCAGTCATCCAGGTAAGGGTACACCCGGACCCCTCGGTGCCGCAGGAATGCTGTCACCATTGCCATGCATTTGGTGAAGACCCTGGGAGCTAGAGAAAGGCTGAAGGGCATGGCTTGGAACTCGAATAGGGATCCCTCCGCTCGGAAGCGGAGGAATCTCCGGTGAGACGGATGGATAGGGACGTGAAGAAATGCATCCTGAAAGTCCAGAGAGTGAAAACCACACGCCGCATTCCAGAGATGGTATTATCTGAGCCAGAGTGACCATTCTGAAGGTTTGAGAACTTAGGAACTTATTTAGGTCGTGTAGGTCGAGAATGGGGTGCCAGCACCCCCGTCCGTTTCGGGACCAGGAAATACCTGGACACAAACCCCGGATCTAAGGGAGGGTCCTCCACCTCTCTTATCACCTCCTTCTGGAGGAGGAGATCGATGTCAGCTCGACGAGCCACCAGTGAGGCTGGGGAACCCGAAGCCCCCCGAGGGGCGACGGCTCTGTAGGGTGGTGCCTGCTCGAACTCTAGAGGCAGGCCTCTTCCCACCACCTCCAGGACCCACCTGTCCATGGTAACAGCGGACCAGGTGGAAAGGAAGTTCCAGAGCCGTCCCCCCATGAGGGGAACCAGGGGTGAGGCGACAGGGATGGGGGCGACACCCCTCAGCCCGTCACTGAGCAGGCTTGGAGGAGGGACAGGCCGAGGGACCTCCTGGGCCTTTTCCTCCTTGCTTCCTATTGGAGGAAGCCGACGGCTTGGGTTTGGGGTACCAAGGTCAAGCTTGTTGGCCCTGATGTTGCTGGGACGGGTGCGCCGAGGGCACAGAAGGGCAAAAGGGCTTAGGCTGAGGCTTACGGCCTTTGTCCTTCTGCGTGGAAGAGACAGAGTCCAAGGTAGCATTGGACTTTTCGATCCTCTGGAGGTGACCTTCCACTCCAGGGCCGAAGAGGTCAGTCCCCAAAAAGGGAACATCTGCCAACTTGTGCTGGGTATCCGAAGTGAAGGTGGATATCCTCAGCCAAGCCCGCCGATGCATAGCCACTCGCGGTCGCCACTGATCTAGCACAAGAGTCTCCGATGTTGAGAGCAGTCTGGAGCTGCTGCTTTGCCACTGCCCTGCCTGATCCGCACCTGCCTGACCGTGGTCTGCAGGTCCGTGGGAAGATGAGAGCGACCTCATCAGGAGCCCAACAGGGCATGGGAGAAGTGTGCCATCAGGATGGCGAACTGGCCTGGCGAAGGCTGAGAGATGATGCAGCATAGACTTTCCGCTCGGCATAATCAATTTCTTGGATTTCTTGTCGGGTGGTTTGTCCAAATCCCTGGCTTTCCGGTGCACGGAAAGCGCTGTCGGTAGATAGCCCTCAGCAGAGGGTGCTCCGAAACCGGACAGGAACGGTGGGGACCGCGTACTTCCTAGCCATCCTGGCCGAGGGCGCAGGGCAGGAAGCAGGACGCTGCCATAGTTCCAAGGCCGGACCAACAATGGCTTCAGCCACCGGAAAGGCCTCCATCGAAGAATCCCCTCGGTCCAGAATCTCCATGAGGGGATATCTGGCCCATTTAGAAACGGGTTCAAGCTTCATCCTGGTGGACTCCAAGATGAGTCGAAGTAGACCAAGAAAGGACGAAGGGCTATCGTCCATTGACTGCCCCCCTGAGGACTCCAAGTCCATCTGCCTGGAGAACAAGGAGGAGTCATCTTCAGACTCCGATGAGTCTTCGAAGAGCTGCCTCGACCCTGAGACACCCTCCACCTGCAGAGGTTTGTCGGGAGTGAGAGTGACCGACAGCCTATGGGGTGTGGTGGAATTTTTATGTATCCTAAAGTATAATAACTTTATATCCTAAAGCTTATTGTACCAGAGCTTATAAATGTTATATGTGATTATAGCCATATAGATATGTTGCTTCTCATATGCTCTAAAACTATCTGCTTTGTTATAGCCATATAGCCATGTTGCCTTTCATATGCTTTAAAACTATCTGCTTTGTAAAATAGCCATAATGAATGTACAGTTCTGTACTGACTAGACAAAGGAGGTTGTTTGACAGAGATAAGAAAACCTTGAAAATTAAATAAAGCTAAATACAGCTGGTTGTAACTAAGATAAAGGGGAGACACATAGTAAGTATGGAAAAACAACTCCTTATACAGAAAGTGCTGAATCTGAGGTTTTTGCTAGAGATAAGGAGAAGCTTGTTGTAAGCATGAGATCACTGTTAGACTGTGAAACTAAAAAGGTATATAAGCTTCTGTGAATAATGATCGAGGAGCTCTCTCCTTTAGTTGAGGCTCCCACATATATGTGTGCAGACAATAAACTGAGTTTATTGGAATAACCATTGGGTGTGGTTATTGAGTCCATAGAAATTAAGATAAAGTATAGACAGTAAAGAGAATCTGCGACCACAGTTTTTGGCGTAGTCGGCAGGATGGCTTCGCTTCTCCGTGTCGCACTGTGATCGGACTGCCAAGTCCTGGCCTCAGGAGGTGGCCCGAGGTTCAAGTCCCACCATATGTGTGACGCTTTGGGCCAGTGACAGCCATCATTTACTGTCTTAGGTGCTGGGGTGGCACCAAGAGTGCTGGGTGCGCACTCGTTGTCAGGGGACGCCTGTAAAAAATTAGAGTGCTGGGTGGGCACTCGGCGTCAGGGGATGCCCGAAAAAGTAGGAGTGTTGGGTGGGCACTCCAAGACCGGTTAGGCGCCTTTTAGGGACTATAATGGGAAATACCGGGGACCTCTACCAGATGGATCTCAACCTAGTACTGTTAAGAGATTTTTGTTTTGTTTTGTTTTGTTTTTAAACTGCAACCCAGAACTCTGGAAAAAGACTTGGTTTGGCACGTTACTAAAATGGCCAAAAGAAAACCTTTGAAAGGGTAAATAGCTGCAGTGTTTGGAAATTATCATGAAGGTCCTGCAGTCAGTTTTCTTACTCAGACTTGTGTATTGGAAAAGAAGAAGAAAATACCTTGGCACCGGGTAAGTCTGAATTTTTTATTCAAAGTTGTTTCATGTCTGTCTGTTTTATTTCTATGTCAGTATACTAAACAAGGTAATGCTCCGTCTTTCTAGTGCATATTTTCTAGCTTATATCTGTGTTCTGTAATTATGTTCTGTTGTCAAGGTTGCGAGATAGATTGACTGCCTTCAGTGCACAACATGTTACAGTAAAAAAAAAAAAGAAGAAGCTTCTTTGCCATAGCTGACTGTTTTAATTGGTTTTATTTTTAATAAAACATTTGTGCTGCCTAGATAGGGTCAGTGAAGAACTTTTGTAGTAGTTGTTGGTCGGAGCAGGAAGTGTTGAAGGTAAAGAGATATGACGTCATATAGATTGCAATGTGCAGAAAGATTTGTAGTTTGCAAGCAATATGCCAAGCCACTGCTAGGTGAAAATGTAATGTGTTAACAGCTATAAATGGCTTTATCATACTTCTAGTTAAAACCAGAAACTTTTTGCAAAATGGCAGGGTGCCATATTTTGGCTATGCGCCTAAAGGTGTAACCATGTTATACAAGATGTGTTCACTTACAGATGATATGTTGTGCTGTGTTTTAATAGAGTTAAAATGTGTTTAAAAAGTGTTTTGTTCTGGAAAGATTTGGCATGGCGATATGTATAAATGTGTTGGTTTGAAAATTGCCAGTGTTACAAGACAGGCAGGAGGCAGCACATATATCTAAAACACGTACAGTTTTCTAATGAAACTATGGGCATTACCTCAGCAAATTGGTGTGAAACAATGTCAGTCTTATTTTGTGTTAAGTATTTCTTTTTGTGTATGTGTATGTGTGTGTACTGTCTTGGCCAACAGTTTTATTGTATGCTTTATTATTATTTAAAGATATTTAATATCAGTAGTGTTCAAGGACACTAAAAAAAAAATAACTGGGTTTGAACGACCCTTGCATGCACACTGTGACCTTTTGCACATTATTTGACCTTCTTGTGTTTCAACATTTTATGTTACTACCAGTTCACACTTGATGTGTATTCCATACCTAAAGCACAACTTTTCACACAAAATGTATGTTTTCATGAAAGCAGACCAAGAGTGAACCATGTAATTTGACTTTTTATTGCAAAACTAGTATTCTAAGTGAAGAGGAACAAACTTTTCTTCTTGTCTCACTGCTTCTGACTTGCAGCCAACACAGGCAATACTCCAGCTGGAAGGGGAGAATTATTCATCATCTCCCCATATTTTTATTATATATATATATAGTACGATTTTGAAAAAAGGACTATTACAGCTGTTTTTGAGAGTTCACCATCTACAGTTAAAAGCAATGGCTTTTGTTTTTATGTGTGACCATGGTGTAATCATTTTTTTGTCTTTTTGAAATGCATTCTAAGAGATACGTACGTATGGTATTACTATCAATCCGGATTTTTTATAAACTCAGCTGACATTTTGTCATGCTTAGGATAAGGGAACCCAGGGACGCTTGGCTTCTTTTATCCTATGAAAATAATCTTGTTTTATTTTTAAACTTGTGTAGGTTTAGTATTGTGTTGTTTGTCTGTGTTTCTTCTCTTTCTTCTAGAGAAAAAGAAGTTCCCCATCTTTATAGTAAGGTATAAAACTTACTAAACTAATTGTAATATTATCTTGTTATAATTTAAAGTGTAGTAGGTGGGGATCATGTCACCATCCACAGCTAACCTTTTTATTACTACAGTATTCGAGCTGTCTCTTTCACTTTGAGCTGTCTCTTCCACCAGTAGGAGCTTGGGGAGGGGTAAGCTACCCTTCCTCCATCCCTTCGATTGTAGTACTCAAAGGTTACAAGGTACATCACTGTTCCCCAAAGGGGTAAATAAGGAAAATGTATATTTGCCAATAATTGTTTCTTATTTACAGGTTTTAAAAAGACCAAGGTATTTAACAGTATAACCCAGCCCAAGCCCTTCTGTTTTTCTAGTGCAAACAGTTAAATCTCACACCTATTATTGGTACAAGGGTTTCTGCCCTCAGCAAGTAATCAGTTACGCTGGAGGGTGAAGTTGTGATGTATGTCCACACATATTCATTCTTTTGATTGTCTTTTCAGCTTTCTTATCCTGTTAAAACAAATGCAAAACAACTTTTGTCATTGCCTTACAGCAATAATGCATTTTTTTTCAACCAGTAAATTCACAGTACTCTAACATTTCTGGATTCTAAGCTAAGTTTACAGTCTATATGTGTTGTTTAAAATGTATTTTATGCATTATGCTCAATACTAAAATTGTTCTATTACAAACATGCTTATGTTTCATGTTTATGTTATAATGTTTTGATATACATCTTGCTACACTGTATCATGTGTATTCAGAAAAGTCTCACATGTATAACGTTTTTAATTCTCATAACCAAACTTAAATACTGGGGCCAGCATTGCTGACCCACCTACAATATGTTCCAAAGCAAAACCAAAAGTAAAATTAATGTCTGTTTGTCTTATTACTCACAGGTACCCCTGAAGAATAAGTGCACTCTATACAGGTTTTGTCATTTTCAAATTTAACAATTATAATATGCACAATTTAGATTGTACTCCAAACCTATGCTTCAACCTTACCTCATCAGTACTTTAAAGTATTTCACTATACAGGGTAAAAAGGTGACCTTTTCACTTTCACAGGTGCAATAGGCACTGTTATTAAATTAGCATAGGCCAACAACATATGTATTTGTCCCACTAGCTGCATTGTGTAACAGGCATATTGCCATGAACTATATGTTTAAAGCGTGTTATTGTAACATTACAAGATTTTATAACTCAGGTCTCAGTCAGGCCTGCTTACAACAGACAGGGAAATAATGTTCATCACTGTCATAACTGCTTCTGTGATTTAAAAGCAGGAGGTAACCATAACATTGTCATAATTTACAGATGGTCAAATGGTATAATTCAACCTTGGCCTGCACCCCCAGGTGTACGGCTAATGTCCTATTTTTTATTTTTTCTCTTTCTAATTGCCAGAATTTAGGCTCTGTCACACCACTCTTTACAAAACAAAAAGTAAATGGTTTAAAATATTGTTATTTATGTGTTTTTAACTCAGTGTCTAACACACTTTGCAAGTTTTCAGGTTTCCATGGTGTGGCACACATAAGATCTCCAAGTTCAACAGCAGTAATACTTTCATCTAAGTTGCCAAGACCTTCATCTTTTTCCTTAAAAAAGAAAAACAACTGCCACAGTTTTGATGTTATCACCATCTTTGTGCCTGACTGGTTCCTTATAAGGACTATTGCATGAATCCAGTTATTATTACCTCTGCAAGTGTAATGTTTTCAGCAAAATTACACCTATTTGTAGAACTTTAAATCAACTAAAGAAGGTCCAGTCAGTTCAGACTCTGCAATCAAGCTTATTGTTTCTGCTTACTATGAAGTTAAGTCTGGGGAAGGGGCACTCCCCAATTCCAGCGAGAAGATTCTGCTTCAATTGACCTTCAAGCAATACATCCATTTTCTTCACTGCCACTTGTTCCAAACATGGCTAGTACTTTCTACAACCCTATTGCTCTGTTATGGACTGTGTTCTTAATGGTTTATTGTCAATTGTTACCTTTTTATGGACTGTTAATCTTTATGCCGGGGTGTAATCAACTACCACAAAACATGCCATGCCAGTGTGTGTGTGTGTGGCTATTCCATTAAAAGGACTCAATGCACCCTGGCCAGTGTGTGTCTACTAATCAGCCATCCAGCAGCTAGCCAGCAAAATGAACACTGACTTTTCTACTATGCTGGTGTTTTGTTTTTAAATTACTGTCTGCATTGCCCCATATGCCTTGTGGGGTTACCACCATTCTGCAAGTGACATTTCATCTGTACTTTAACTACATCAACCTGTGGATACTTATATGAACTTATGAACTGTTAATTTCATGGACTGTTATGTTTTATAAGGACTTATCTGTCAAGAGACATTATCAACAGATTCTTCAATCAAGCTCCAAGGGTGTGCCACACCTCAACACAAGGTAGCATCTACCTTATTCACTCTCAAAGAAGATTCCATGAACTCTTTTTCATCAACAAAATTGTTATGTTATATTGTGTTATATGTGGTGTCCCATGTTAGCATTTTTTTCACATATTTCAATTGTGGTGTTGACATCCCTCAATTCTGTATTATGTTTTACAAACTCATCATTATGTTCCATCTGTAACTCCCTCTGTATCAACTCCAAAACAAAATGTTTTTTTTTTCATAAATGCCTTAACTATCTGTATGCTGGCAACTGGTTTTAAATCATATAAATAAAAAGGGGGGTGGTTAGTTGATACAAAGTATCAAAAGGGGGGAGTGTGGTGGAATTTTTATGTATCCTAAAGTATAATAACTTTATATCCTAAAGCTTATTGTACCAGAGCTTATAAATGTTATATGTGATTATAGCCATATAGATATGTTGCTTCTAATATGCTCTAAAACTATCTGCTTTGTTATAGCCATATAGCCATGTTGCCTTTCATGTTTTAAAACTATCTCCTTTGTAAAATAGCCATAATGAATGTACAGTTCTGTACTGACTAGAACAAAGGAGGTTGTTTGACAGAGATAAGAAAACCTTGAAAATTAAATAAAGCTAAATACAGCTGGTTGTAACTAAGATAAAGGGAGACATAGTAAGTATGGAAAACAACTCCTTATACAGAAAGTGCTGAATCTGAGGTTTTTGCTAGAGATAAGGAGAAGCTGTTGTAAGCATGAGATCACTGTTAGACTGTGAAACTAAAAAGGTATATAAGCTTCTGTGAATAATGATCGAGGAGCTCTCTCCTTTAGCTGAGGCTCCCACATATATGTGTGCAGACAATAAACTGAGTTTATTGGAATAACCATTGGGTGTAGTTATTGAGTACATAGAAATTAAGGTAAAGTATAGACAGTAAAGAGAATCTGCGACCACAGGGGCAGCCCCTGAGCCGACCGAGAACTCTTGGTCGGAGCCCCAACTAACGGCTGAGGAGACGGCGGTTCCACCACAATTGGTGGGGCAGCAGTAACAGGCCAAACAACCGGCCTGGGAACAGGCTCCTTGACCACCGTGAGAGGTTGTTTCGGCCGCTCCGGTGACAGCCACTTAATGGCCGGTGAAGACGACTGGGTCGGCTTAGTCCCGGCCAACAGAAGCTGTTGCCACATAAGCTCTTCATATTTCCGACGCAGCTTGCAGCGAAGCCTCCCCTCATCCGAGGAGGAGGAAGAAGAGGAAGAGCGGCGGTGCCGCTTACCGCGGTGCCGAGACCGAGACCACCTATGATGTCAGGATCGGCAGGACCGCGAGGAGGTCCGAGACCGAGAATCTCAGCTAGGCCATGGTCGGCGCGGTGAGGTACCGGAGATCGGTACTCCCTTCGGCTTGGATGATTCCACCGACTGCTCCAGAACCAGAGGCACAGTCGAGCCGACGGAATCCTCAACTCTTGCCGGGGGAACCGGGGAGAGGAGAATATCAGCTTCACCAGCCAACAACCCGTCTAATGGGTCGAGAAAAATCTCGACCGCGTCGTCGAGTGTCTCGGTCAACTGGCCTGACGGGGACACCGTGAAGCCAGTGGCCGAAGCTGAAGGGTCGACCGAAGTCAACTGTCGACCAGGGGAGGGAGATCTTTCCCGCTCCCTAGAGCGTCGATGATGGGACTTACCCTTACTCTTTTTTGACTGAGAAAACGGTCCAGAAGAGGTTGGACCCTCGCCTTTGGTCGAGAGGGTCAGGCAAAGCTCCTTAAAAGAAGCCAAGTATGAGGCGCAGAGAGAGAGCGGGACGAATGCCGCGGCCGAAGATGGAGTGGCCTGTGCCGCCTCCTCTTCAAGGGCGATCATCTGCTAGAGCTGTTCTGCAGAGCCCGCAGCCGCAGACACCGCCAATCGGGCCTCCTTCGACTTGACCAGAGGGAATCTCTTCTCGGGACGCCCAAACTGCAAACGGGCAGCACGATCCTCGAGGACATAGACCGAAAAGGAAGAGCACAGGTCGCAAGCCTGCGGTTCGTGCTCAAGGCCTAAGCAGTAGATGCACGTGGAGTGCGGGTCTGTCCGAGACATTTTCTGCCCGCAGGGGCATCTCCGAAATCTGGGAGTCGATTTATCCATCGCAGCTGCGAGGAGAAGACCAAAGTGTTTTGGTAATTTGAAATGAGTTTGAGAAGTTTTGAAGAGTTAGGAACCAATTCTTAATCGCTGAGCGTTAAGGAGGGAACCTGAGCTTCCAAGCGGTAAGGAAGATCTGGTGTCATGGGGCAGAGCCGAGAGTTTTACCACCCGGGTGGATGGGAGGAGCCAGCTTGAAGACCTTCCGGCAAGATTTAAAGTGGCAAGGAACTTGCCAGATAGTGTGGATGAACAACATATCCATGTCCCTAGAAATGTCATTTACACTTTTTTTACTTTTCTAATTAGCATTCATTACATTATTACTGTGTTAAATACATATGGCTTTTGTGTGGTTGGGTGTGCATTACCTTGGACTATGTTGAATGTGATGTGTTTTGCTTTTATACGAGGTCGGTTGAAGCAAGTGCCCAATACTTTGTTTAGGTTCCCCGGTATATTAGTTAGTGCAGCTTGTTTTGTTAGCTCTACTTTGATGATGGCTTCTGGTTCTCTGCTTAGTATTTTTATAATTTTTGCCTGTTTATTTTCATTCATTCTTGAATAATCATTTATTCTGCTCTGCTGTTTATGTCCTGTTACCTGGATTACGTCAGTTGGTGCTACTCCAGAGTCGGTAAGCTTCTGAATTAAATGCTTTCTGGCAGAGTGGTTGGTTAGATTTTTCCCAGTTTTTTTCTTGCTTTACCATTGTTTTAACTAGTATGGACAACTTGTTTACACCAACTGACTGCTTTTTGTACCAGGTTGTCAGGTAATAGTCCTTAGCATTGGTGGTGACAGCCAGGAAAAATGCAGACTCTGGAACTAGTGGTTTTTTTTTGGCCTCTTTTCCTTGTACAACAGGTAGTTAGTTACGGGGCATTTTTCTTGCCTTTCTGGGAGTTGGTAGGCTGTTGGCTTTATTTTCCAGGTGCCTTTTGGATTTGTTCCTGTTCTTGTCTTAGTCTGTCTTTCTTGGGAGCACTGCAAATAACGATTGCCATTTTTGTCTTGTTGTAGTTCTATGTATCCCCACTTTATATTTCGCATCTCAGTATTGCCCCGACTCCAAAATACATACTTATTGTCAACCACATAGTGTTTAACAAGGAGTCAGGGGGGTTGGAAACAAGTTACTGCTTTGCATTTAGGATTTCTATTACATTGTCAGTCAATTCGTTGGCAGCCTTGGGTCTTGAACCCTTGCCCTCACTCTTCAGGCTTTATTGATTAGACAACAAGACCTGTCTGGCTTTTTCAAAAATGTGTGAGGTGGACTGTGAACATGGATAATCTTTGCCATGTAGGAATCGTTCAATGCTTTGAAAAATTGAAAGTAAGGTTAGGGGCTCATAATCTGTGCAATTTTTTCATAATATATAAAATAGTGGCATAGATAATTTTGTAAATCTGCTGGCGCTATTTCTTGTAGGACCTTGCTTACATTTAATTTTTCTCTAAGATAATTTGTAAATATCAACACATCTCCATGGGTTTTTCTGGCAGTGTTTACATTTCTTGCCCTGTCTATGTAGTTATCAATCTCTAACAGATCTAGTTTTGCTGTTTCGCTTGTACTTGCTGTTACAGAAGCACTTCTGGTTTGGGGTTCATACTGACTGACACTTGCTGGGTCCACAAGGGGGTCAGGATCCATTTTGATTTGTGTCAGTATCTCCTGATGCTCCAAGCTAAAGCTACTATTTGATTGTTGTATGTCATTGCTTTTCATTAAATTTACGGGTATTTATTTTAGTTTTGACTCTGGCTACTATCCGATGGTGGTGTGGTTGATACCGGGTTTTGAGTTGGTTGAAATGTGAACTGCTCAAGTTATGTTAACTGCCCTTTTCCACCATTACTGTTTGCTTCAAGGCACGTGGTTCGCAGAGTGGTACGAGAAGTCTTTTTTTTTCCCAAACAAGTCCAGCTGTCTTTTTATTGGTCTGGGTTGCCAATCGATGCTATGACGTGTCTACTGTGGTGATAAACTTAAGATGACGTGTCTACTATGTGTATAAATGTAAATTTTGCATTTATACACATAGTAGCTCAGATACACAGATTCATCACACTCTGTTTATCTCCAGACCTATTGCATAAATTTATTATCTATAACAAATAATATATCACACTGAAACCTGCAATTTGTCTCACAGTGCTATGTTTCCTTTTCAAGCTACAAGTACCAACAGCTTCAGAAGTCCTCAGAGTGCTCTCATCAGGACTGATTAGTTGCATTTTTCTTATTTTTTCACATCAAACCCCTGTTAGGACACATTTCTAATCACATAGTATACAATAAATAAAGCCCGGATGTATTATTAGTTGAAATTTGTTTCACAATAGGCTCATTTAGAAGTTTTGTTTTTGTGCCCTGATGAATGTGCCGCAATAAAAGCCAATGGATTGAACAATGTACATGTATCTGGCATTTTTTCAGCTAGTAATCACTTAGTAGTTTAAAATACTGTGCTATCCGATCTTGTCTCTCTCAGTCCTCAGGCTAATGCTCTACGATCAAGAAGAGTGGTTGTGTAATAGTGGTCATGACATGATTTAGTAACTCCTTTTATTTTTCCTATTTATTGATTTAATGATGTTAACAGTCTGATCTGGAATGTATGCTGAGCCATCAGCTTTTTGAGTGACTGCAAGGTGCGAGCTGCACATACTGTTGTGCTTTGCTTGTTGTACTTGTGAAGAAAAAAGGAGCTGAAAGGATTATTTTTTTTCCCTATCACACTATAAATTGTCACCATCTCTGTGGACCTGGCAGGGGTTATGATCCCCCCCTCGGAGGGGTACATCCTCCGGCCCATCGGAGCCATTATGGGTCCCGCTAGGTCCTAGTTTTGTTCCTCCATTTCTCCTCCATGCCCACACCCATTCAATAGGCACTGCAGCCAACTCCACCTACACAGGTTCAGCCAAGTACCCTGGGCACAGGTCGAACCCCTATTGTTGTGCTGACACATGCAGCACAAACCCTCCACCCCAAGGAAGGAGAGTAGTTCTCTGGACATTCAATCCTTACTTCCCCAGCTAACCTCCAAATGACCTGAGTCTGTTCTCAAATCCGGGTTACCGGCATGGCGTGAGGTGTGGTGTCCAGTGCTTCAATCCTAAGTGCCACCTGGCCATCCCCAAAAGGACTGGTTATAAAAAAATATAGAAAACTGACTGAATATCTTGACCAAGGGACAAGACAAGGTTGCCTGCACTACCACCTAACCAGCTGCTATTCTGCTTCAAAATGGTCTCTGAAGCAAATACTAGGAAACACTGTGAAAAGGTTTTCAGAAAATCTAGGCACAGGGGGGATTCCTTGGACCTCTAATTTGTTCACTTGGTACTGGATGAACTACTTGGACCACTAACCAGTACACTAACCACCTATCCCTCTTTCACTTCCAATTCCCCCAAAGATGGGAGTCTGCTACAGTAGCCCTGTACACAAAAGTGGGGACAGGTCCTTACATAATAACTACATACTGATTTCCATACTCCTGCTACTATCCAAGGCTCTCGAGCAGATTGTGGCTGATCAGATGGTGGAATGTTTTAATCAATACCAGCTTCTATGCCCAGAGCAACACAGGTTCCAGGGCAGCCACAGTACCATCATGGCCCTACTCAAACCTATCAAATTCACTCATAATGCCTTAGACCAATGCCACCTTGTAGGGGCACCTGTCACTGACCTATTAAAGGCATTTGATATGGTTCATCAAGTGCTCCTCCTCAAGCAGCTGTCTGACATTGGACTCGCACCTGAAACTGCAAACTGGTTTAGCAGTTACTTGAGCCACTGCTCCCAGCAAGTCAGGATTGGGGAGTCCTATCAGACAGCCAACCGGTCAGATCTGGTGTACCGCAAGGGTCCATTCTGGAATGGTTGCTGTTCAGTGCTTTCTTAAATAATCTCCCAGCCTTCTGACATTGCTGTATGCTCCTATATGCTGACGACACAGTAATTTTTACCAGCAACCTGTGCCCTGAACTCCTTGAAACTGATCTCCAAATTGGCTTTGCATCTGCAGAAAAGTGGTTTAAAAAGCAAAGACTGGTCATGAGATATAAAAAAAACAAAGACCCTGCTCTACTCCTCAGCCCAAAACAAACAAAAAAGCTACCCCCAGGCAATAAGGAATGACAGTGCTGACACACTGGAGCTTGTCCCACATTTAAAATACCTGGGGGTTACAACAGACTCCTCCCTGTCTTTCTCACAGCATATCAATATCACTGCAAGAGTTACTAATGCCAGAATCGGGAACTTCTACCACCACAGGCATTGACTAACCCATGAAGCATTAAACCTGGCAATCAGCAGCTCAGTTGTCTCCCTCATAAGCTATGGGCTGGCCAGATACAGTTCTACTACTGACACGGCACTCTGACAGATCTCTGTTGCCTTAAACAAAGCCTGCTGCCTACTCACAAATGCACCAAGGCTCACATGCACCTCTGAACTTTATGCCCAAGCTGCAGCGCTTCAACTGAATGACAGAATCATGTATCAAATCTGCCTTCTCACCCAAAAAAGTTGCATTAGATCTGTTTCCAGCAGTGGTGCAGAAGCCGTTGTCACTGCCTATGAATGCCAGACACACCAGACACTTAGCCACTCAAATTTTCCAAGTGCCCAGATGCCACACTACCATGGCACTGCATGCGCTCTCACATCGTGCACCCCTCTGGGTAAACACTCTACCCCCTGACATCTTTGGCTCCATAATGATTGGCTCTTTTAAACATAGACTGTGCCAGTAACTGATTGATATGAACTAACTGCACGTGCCCCTGCTGAGGCTCTGCACACAGCAACAATCTGTCTCTTTCACTTATATTTGCCCTTGTCATGACAGGATAGTCAAACTGCAGATTTTGCCCACCTCCCTACCCCTCACTGGCTCTGCCCCCTGATCTAACCCTACCCTCCTCCTTCCCTGCCCTCTGTGCTCTGCTCCCCTAGCCCTCCCACTCCAAATGTATCCCTCCCTATTCTGTCTGCTTATCTTCTTGATGTGAGAATACACTGCACAATGCCCCAGCATACCTATTGCTCTATGTTTGAATTCTATAGCCTCCATGTATATTTTTCTCAGTATTTGTGTATTTGTCCACATTACTGTACATTGTTGTCTAATGTATCTGACATGAAACCTATTAATGAGCATCCGCTCACAGGTATTATCCAAGATCTCAATAAATAAAGCCAAAAAAATAAATAAATATTCAGTCAGACTTGCATAAGAAAGCATTTGGCACTTACAGTATACTGTACAGCAGGAAATATTAGCTTTCAGTTTATTTTTGCTATATTAGCTTAACTGACAAAAGCGCTAAAAATAAGCCGATTGCTGATAATACAGGGAGCATAGTGCTGTAACTGGACATGAAGCTGATGCACTAAATTCAACACGGTGCTAAATAGTGCTGCACCCTGCTCCGCACCAAATAAATAGGGCACTAAAATAAGCTGCTATACAGCATTTGCCTTTTATAAACTGCAGTGCAGTTTCTCACTATTTTCTGTCAAGACTTGAGGGGCCCCCAAAATGGGTTTACATTTAGTAGGGCTCCTTGTCCCTAGACAACTCCCTCTGTGCAGTGCCTTTGTTCTGAGAGTACACTTCAGGTGGAAGTCGCACCTGTGTGACTCCCCCATTGCAGCACACTGCTATTTCCTCTGGTGCCTCAGCCTGAACAACTGTCCTGTCACTGCACGTAGCTTTGTGCAGTCCTAGGTCCAGAATGCGGACTGCTCAGGCCTGGTGCCACATGGGGAGCAGACAGGGGGATATTCTTTGTAAGATGGTGGTCCCTCATGATCTGAGCATGCATGGGGACTGCCAGACATACTTAAAGGAGCCAGGCTCCTTTCCCCCCGTGGCCATGCAGCTGACTACTTGGGCACAGTTTCCCTGGCCCCCAAATTGAGCAGAGGGTCCAGGAAAGAGGCACACAGTGACCAGATATGCTCTGGTTGGAAAATAAACATAAATAATCCCAGTCAGAGCGCTACAGTCAAATCTGGGAGCTAACATTGTTTGGGGTTAAGAAGCAGATAAGATGGCAGCCCCCATGCATCTGTAATGACCTCAGGCTGCTGAGAAATATCCTGCATGCAGCTGGGAGGTCACATGGGGGCCATCAGCCAATCAGGAGGAGGCAGTGCCTAGGGGTTTTAAAGGGAGAGTGGTGCAAATTTTTGGGAAGAAGGACTAGGAGGAGGGAGAAATAGATCTGGGAGAGAAAAAAACGGAGGCTCACCACGAGAATGCCAGCTCCTAAGGCTGAACACCTGGTTGGGTCTTCCTGGCTATACCTCCTTCTCCCCTCTCCAAAAATGAAAAGGGGAAAGAGCAGGAGGAAGACTGCAGCTGTTGCAGTGGAAGGAAACCAAGGGGTTTTCCCTGAGGGCACTGAGGCTGACAGCCTGGACTGGAAGGCCCAGTGGACGCTTGTGCTGGGCCTGGGGGACCCTTCCACACTGGTACCAGTGTTTTTGCCATGGGAGAACCCAGGATGCAGGGCTAGTTAATCCAAATCTCTATCCGGGGGAGACTAGGCTACTTTGTTACCCCCCGTACTGAGATCAGTGCAGAGATTGTGTGTGTGAGAGAGAGAGAGAGATGGAAGAAGGATGAACAGGTCTGCCTGGTGAACTCTGTATACAAAGGCTTTCAGGAGAAGCTGGAAAGGCCAGGTAGGTGAAGAACAGAGCCTCACTCACATAAACTGCAATTCCTTCAGCAGTGAGTGTCTTCTTTCTGGGTCCATGTGAGTACCCCAAGCTGCAACTCTGGAGATTCTTTGATGCATCAGCTAGGAGTGTCAGGGAAGAGCCCCACTCCCAACGATAGACTTAATTCAGCCAAATTAGTGTTGTCCAGCAATGGCCCCAATGAGAGACAGCAAGCCTGCTAACTGACAGCGGTGAGGTACCCACGGTCTGGGACTGTTCTGGGTGCACCCAGGGGAGGAAGAGAGCTCATACTGTATTCTGTGCATATTGGTATGGAGGCTTGAAGGAGTAGCTCTCACTCCTCTAAGATTGTTTTAAATAAACAAGGGCCTACTGTTTGCCATATTGCATAAGCGTTTGTGTTTTGCTGTTCTCGTTATTGTGAGGTGGAGGTATTGATCTAACTGTGCCAAAGGGGTCGGTCATTAGGGGAAATATCATTGTTCCTGGGGAGTGGTAACCTGTCTTGCCCACAGAAGACTGCACCATTTCCCTGGGTGGAGGTCCCAATTCACTGTTGGAGATCCAGCCAGGACTCAGGCCTGAACCCTTGGGGAGGTACAGTGAGGACCCCCAAGTGCTCCAGGGCAGTCCAGGTGAGTGTGACAAGAGGGGCTGCTACAAGTGTAGGCACCGCTGAGATCTTTGTTGGCCCCAAGACTGCCCCTTTTCCCTGAAAAACATACAGTTGAATTTTTTGGTAAACCCCACCATATTGTTCTGTTTCCAAATTTTTTTTGGTTTGGGGTTGATTTGGCGGGTGGTTTATCCACCTGGGTGGAGGCCAGGATAATTGCTTTCCAGGACATAGAGGACTGGTGTGACCTTGAGGGTTTTAACCCCCATAGGATGCAGCTAGTGCACAATCAAAGCAACAGAATTAAAGGGTAAACAGGGAGGAGAGGAAGCACTGTGAGTCACCCTGGAGACTGGAAATGGTTCCACAATCTGCACAGGGTTGTATACAGACCCCCGTCTCAGGGGGAGGACATGGACAAGGAAATGACAGAAGGCATCCTTAGGATGGCAGAGAAAGGGGAGATATTGCTGATGGGGGACCTGAATATGCCAGATGTTGACTGGAGCACCTTTGCTGCAGCCACATCCAAAAGCAGGGCCATTCTTGATGCCCTACAGGGGGGCATGCCTCAGACAGCTAGTTTTGGAACCCACTTGGGAGAGAGCAATCTTAGACCTGGTGCTCTCAAATGGGGATGGAGAGAGGATCTTCGATCTTGAAGTGGGTAGCCATCTGGGAACAAGTGACCACCAAACAGTGTGGTTCACGATAAACTTAGCTGTAGAGTCAAGCCACACAAAAGTGAAAGTACTGGACTTCAGGAAGGCTGATTTTGTCAAAATGGGAGAGTGCCTCAGAAAAGCACTAGCAAGCAGGCAAGAAGATGGGGTGGAGCAACAATGGGGAAACATCAAAACCACCATCACAGAGGCAACAAGTCTTTGTGTGAAGCAAGTAAACAAATCAAAATGAAAGAAAAAAATCACTATGGTTCTCAAAAGAAGTGGTGGGGAAGGTAAGGGGAAAAAAAAAGATAGCATTCAGGAAATATAAGGAAACACAGAAGGAGCAGGACAGAGAACTATACCAGTTAAAGCAGAAGGAAGTGGGTAAGATAGTCAGAATAGCAAAGGCCCAAACTGAGGAAAAGATAGCCAACTCAGTTAAGAAGGGGGATAAAACCTTTATAGGTACATTAGGGAGCAAAGAAAGACTAAGGCAGGGATACCAAGGCTGAATAAAGAGGAAGGTGGTTGGGCAGAGAGTGACAGTGAAAAAGGAGGGATACTGAATGAATACTTCTGCTCAGTATTCACAATGGAAAAGCAGAGGGGGATGCCTAATCCGATCAAAATAAGCACTCTGGATAGGGGGTTGATATTAGTCCTTTCACAGGAGAAAGGGTTCCGAAAGAACTCTTAAACCTGAAGGTGGATAAAGCAATGGGGCCTGATGGGATTCACCCCAGAATTTTAAAAGAACTAAGGGAAGAACTAGTAACACCACTGAGTACCCTTTTTAATAAATCATGGGAGGATGGGGTGGTACCTGAGGACTGGAGGGGGGTGGATGTGATCCCTCTTCACAAAAGTGGGAGCAAGACAGAGGCAGGAAACTACAGACCTGTCAGTTTGACCTCAGTGGTAGTGAAAATGATAGAATTACTTCTGAAGGAAAAAATTGTTGAGTACCTTGAGGCCAGTGGGGCACAGGACCCAAGGCAGCATGGATTCACAGCAGGAAGATCATGTCAGAGAAATCTAATAGATTTCTATGACTGGGTGACCAAAGCAGTAGACCAGGAAGAGGCTGTGGGCATGGCCTACCTAGACTTTAGCAAGGCATTTGACACAGTCCCACACAAAAGATTAATAAACAAATTAGCCAGCCTGGGAGCAGTCCTAGGGTGGTAGCCTGGGTAAAACACTGGTTGGGCAACAGGACACAGTGGGTAATAGTAAATGGAGTCCACAGTGAAGAAAGGAGGGTTACTAGTGGGGTACCACAGGGTTCAGTACTGGGGCCGGTCCTTTTTAAGTGACATTGCAGAGGGACTGGAAGTGAAAGTATGTCTCTTTGCAGATGACACAAAGATCTGCAACAGGGTTGATACACAAGGTGGTGTGGAAAGGATGAAAAGGGACTTGGCAAGGTTGGAGGAATGGTCAAATGTATGGCAGCTTAGATTCAATGCAAAGTAATGCACCTGGGAAACAAAAACCCTGGGGAAGAGTACACAAGGGGGGGGTGAGATACTGACAACAACAAAAATGGAAAGAGACCTGGGGGTAGTCATATCAGATGACCTAAAGGTGGGCCAGCAATATGAGAAGGCAGTAAGGAGAGCTGGGGAATACTGGGATGCATAGGGAGAGGCATCACCAGTAGAAAACAGGAAGTTGTTGGCCCTCTGTACAGACAGTTGGTAAGACCACATCTGGAGTACTGTGTAGAGTTCTGGAGACTCCATCTCCACAAAGACATAGACAGGGTGGAGGCTGTCCAGAGGAGGGCAACCAAAATGATGCAGGGCCTGCATTAGAAGACATATGAAGAAAGATTAAAGGAACTAAAGATGTATAGCCTCGAGGAGAGGAGGGAGAGGGGGGACATGATAGAAACTTTCAAATACCTCAAGTGAATCAACAAAGTCCAAGAGGGTAGCATCTTTCAGAAAAAGAAATGTGCAAAAACAAGGGGGCACAATTTGAAGATAGAGGGGGGATGGCTCAGAGGTAATGTGAGGAAGTATTTCTTCACAGAGAGGGTTGTGGATACATGGAACAGCCTTCCTGAGGAGGTCGAAGAGTCAAAAACAGTGGAGGAATTCAAGAATGCATTGGACAGACATAAGGCAATTCTAGTGGGGGGTAGGAGGAAGTAGGCTGTTGGTTAACTAGGATCTGCAGCTTATCTGTTAGGTAGGGAAATGGGCAGACTAGGTGGGCCAAGCGGTCCTTATCTGCCGTCAAATTTTGTTTCTATGTAAGGTGTCACAGGCCCTGCAATGTTATCCTATGGGAAATTTCTCAACTTTGGAAAGCTGTAATGAATGTTTTGGTACCAAACCACCAAAAGGCACATCTGTCGGACCAGGGTTTGCCACCCTGCAAATTTCAGCCCAAAAACCACAACCATTTTATTGCAGGGGGGTGGCAAAGATTTGCAGTTTTTGGACAAATTACTTTCGCAAATTGCGACAGTTTCGCAAAAAACAGCATGAAACTTTCACATTTGCAAAAGTGTTGTGGCAGTTTTTTTCTGTAATTTGTGAAAGTACTGGGGCTCTGAGTTTTAAAACAGCTTTTCTGGGTGGGGTTTACCCCCAAAATAAAAATCAGGCTGGCATCCCCAGGACCCGACTAGGTAAACATAACAGTCAGTGTTTACCTAGGATGCCCAAATCTAAACACCACACACTTTTCTCTCACTAACTGAAAATTAGATGGCTGCAGCAAAAAAAGTAAAAGGGCCATTTGTGAAAGTAAAGTGTACTGGCAGCAGCTTTCATAAGAAACATATTTTGTTTCCCCATTCACTATAATGAGAAACTCTAGTATTATTAGATTGGTCAGTATTAGGTGTCATTATTGGGTAATTCTAAGGGCAAAACATTTAGGCCATTTATATTGTGACTCCTGTGTTAGTGTCTCCAAATGTTCAGGGATTTTTAGTGCCATGGAAAATCAGTACTGTATTAATCTTTGATACTGTATAACAGTAAATATTCACTGTCTTTTGATTTTTCACTATATTCACTGGTTCATTAGAAGAGTGACAATAAAAAGACAGTGACTATCAGACAGATTACTATATATAGCAGGATGAGTATTCCACCAGTGAAAATAAGAGGACATTAACATGTGGGTGTGTGCTTGAAGCACTAAACATAAAGAGTATGAATATGAACTGCTATATGGTATTTGCTGACAGAGCTTTTCTCAGTACATGCAGCGTCCCCAGCATGGCTTCCCTTTGCAGTTCATAAGGTGTCACTGATATTGGTAGCAAATTTATATGTGCCTGAAAGTTCTTTTCAATTAGTAAAAAAAAGGGAAAAAAAAAATAGGGTAAAAGGCGAAGGTGATAGACAGTAGTATGAAATGTTGGATGTGGTGCAGTACACTGGGCGTGGAGCAGTAATCTTAAGGAGAACATTCTGAGCGCTAAGATGATGCCCCATTTCCAGGCACCTCTTCAAACTGAGGGAGGAGGTAGCCCAGTCTCTAGGCTGATCTGGTAGGAGTACTGGAGGCCTTTGCCCCCACCAGGAGGTCACCTTGTCCCCCATCACAGCCATAGTGGATGCCTGGACAAGGGTCACGGTGGACAACAATGGGCTTGGGGAGGGTCAGGGATGGGTTTCACAGACACATCCCCAACTGGTCAAGTTCACAAACTCCTATGCTGTTCTGGAAGAGAGGGATAGTCCCACAAGGGAACCTGAAGCTGTGACCCAGGGGAAGGTGAGGGTGCTACCAGAGGGAAACCCAGGGATGAGAGAAAGAGGACCTTAGAGGAGGAAGAAGTTACCCCTGGTGGGGAACTCAACTGTCTGGGGAATGGAGCTGGGTAAGGATAGTAGGGAGGAAAGGGAGGCCAAATAATTCCAGGAAGCACAGCTAAAAGGGGGGGAAGCACATCCAGATGATCGCTGAAGAAGTGGCAAAGAGGGGAGGGCTGGAGGTCATTGCCCGCCTGGATACAAGTGACCTGTCCAATGACAAGATGAGTGTGGAGAGAGTGTAACAGGATTCCTGAGAGCTAGGAGGGTGTCTGGGGCAGGTAGCAAGCTCTGTAACTTTTCGGAGGTGCTAGTGGTCCATGGCAGTGGGGTAGGAATCACTGTATGAGAATCGTCAGTGCATGGTTGAAGGGCTGGTGTGGTGAGAAAGGATATGGCTTCACTGGAGACTGTGGACCCATCAGGAATGATGTAGTGCTGTACAAGGGTGATGGGCTGCATCAGTCTGGGAAGGGGAAATCAGCCCTCAATAAACAGTTTAAATGCTTTATGGACAAGCATTTAAGGTAGCTGGGGGGGGGGGGAGGCAACAGGAACAGGAAAAGTTAAGAAATCCACTCCCACAAGGCAGAGAAACCACAACTTAAGAGCAGGAAGATGGGATGGTAAAGGGAATACTGAACCAGGCTGAAGAGAAGTGGGAAGGGAGCCAAATCCACATAAGATAGTACACTGGGGTAACAGAAAGAAGCAGGGGAACAAAGACAAGAGCAATGGGAGAGAAGATTGCAAAACATGGAAAG
The DNA here is from genome assembly GCA_016271365.2 of Neoceratodus forsteri. NCBI lineage: Eukaryota > Metazoa > Chordata > Ceratodontiformes > Ceratodontidae > Neoceratodus > Neoceratodus forsteri. The sequence continues at coordinate 470,783,734 of CM057457.1, read as the reverse complement.
CCATGGTATCGAATGCCCACAGCGTGGGAAATAAAATCCCAGATTTGGGGGCTTTGTTAGTGGATTCATACCTAGACATTGCAGCAATAACAGAAACATGATACACTGCTAATCATGGGTGGGACATAAATGTACCAGATTATGATCTGTTCAAGAGTGATAGGGAGGGCCAAAAAGCTGTTGGGGTGGCCTTGTACATCAGAAAAGGCATAAAGGCTATAGAAATGCAGAGAAGATGGGGGAGGCCAAGACACTGCAGGTCACCCTTGAACTAAGCAGTGCCACAGCAATATGCACAGTGGTGATGTACAGACCTCTGGCACAGGGTCAGGAAGTGGACAGGGAACTACTGGATGAAATACAGAATGACTAAAGGTGAAGTCCTACTGCTGGAAGATTTCAATACCCACCCAGGTACAGTGGTGTCCCCCAGGATGAAACCCAATTCTGCAGCACTCTTCAGAATTCTGCAGCAGACCTACTGAATAAAGCAACGTAATTTCAATGGCAAGTAGTAACTTTTGTCATTGAAGAACATGCGACTCTGCCAGGATGAAGTGAAAGCCACAGTTTTGCTGCATGACAAAAGGGATTAATTGCCACTGACATTACATTACTTTATTCAGCAGGTCTGCTGCAGTATACTGCAGAGTGCTTTACAAGTGGTTTTCCTCCTGGGGCACACCACTGTAGCTGCGGCAGCCAGAAGCAGAGCCATCTAGATTCCCTACACGTTATAGGTCTCAGACAACTGGTGCTTGATCCCACCAGAGAGATAGGCGATTCTGGACCTGGTATTGACCAAAGGACACAGAGTCACTGAAGTTCAGGTAGAAGGACAGCTTGGGGGTCCAGAGACCACCACATACTGTGGTTTAGCATGGAGACAGGGACCCAACTGAGCTATACAAGAGCAAAATTATTAAATTTCTGGAGGGTGGACTTCGCAGAAATGGATAGATGTATCAGAGAAGCCCTGGAAAAGGGGAGGGGAGGGGGGAATAAGAGAGGGGGTTGATGAGCAGTGGGGAAAACAGAAAAGTGTCATAGTGGATGTGACAAACCTATGCATCAGGTTAGTGCCCAAAAGAAAAGAGAAGAAGGAAGCCACTGTGGTTCTCCAAAGAGGTGGCAGATAAAGTAAGAGCAAGAAGAGTTTCAAGAAGTATAAGGGAACCCAAAGGGAGAAAGACAGGGAAGTGTACCTTGAGTGTCTAAGGGAAGCAGGGGAAAGTGGTTATGAAAGCAAAGGCATGGACAGCGGAAGGATTAGTGCAGACAGTGAAGAGCAGGGACAAGACGTTCTGTAGGTACATCAGTGAAAAAAGAAAAAAACGGGTGGGATTGTAACACTCAAGGAGTAAGAGGGACAGTGTAAGAAGGGAGACTTAGACAAGGCAGAGATACTGAATAAATACTTGTGTTCAGTATTCACTGAGGAGGGGGAAGGTCAGGGACCACAGCCGTGCAGCAGATACAAAGGGGGATGGACACCCGTGCATTCTTGGTGGGGGGAAATCTGAAAGAGTGCACAAAACTTACTGTGGACAAAGCTAGGGGTTGGATGCCATACACCTGAGGATATTAAGGGAGCTGCGAAAGGAACTAGCAGCACCTCTGGCAGTCTTGTTGAGTCACTCAACACAGGAATGGTTTCGGAGGACTGAAAGAGGGCACATGTAGATTATGTGCATGGAAGCAGCAGTAGGGAGGAGGTGGGGCACTGTAGGTCAGTCAGCCTTACCTTTGTGGTGGAAAAGGTCATGGAGGTACTGCTGAACGAAAGGATAGTGGCACACCTGGAATCCAGCAGCATCCAGGATCCAAGGCAGCTTGGATTCACAGCAGGAAAGTCATGTCAAATGGCTCTTGCAATACACAGGTTGGAGCACCAGGCATCTGCAGTGGTGCTATAACAGGAAAGCACAAAGTAGAAAGAAAAGCACTTAGCACCCGTTGCCCCAACAGGAAGCACAAGAACTACTTGAACCAGTTTTTATAATCCTTCTTTATAAAATTTAGGCACACAAAGGTAACAATTACAGCGGTGGCTGAAAATACACTGATGTTTCACTTAGCCGCCTTCTAAGCTTCTTCAGAGCAATAAAGAAGCTCAGAAAAAGTGCTCATTAAATACTCCATCACATTGTGCATCATGACATATTAACCAATCGGAGGTTCATATAACAATTTTAAAAGTTAAATATATACATTTGAATTTTCCAACACCAATTAAAACCACAAGTACATACATAAGTGAAAGAAAACATCATGTACAACAATCACATACTAGAAATTGCATGTTAAATACTATATATTATACAATGGCAAGAACATTTCCTGTGCTTTGTTTGGTCAATGTGTGCCAGAACAGTGATGTTACCCAGTATAACATCACGGGTCTAGTCTCAACACTGTGATCCTCCTCACTGATTGCACTGGATTTTTTCTGGTTGCATATTATGTGTCTTCTCTTAAGAAACAAAAATATTTTTCCACACTAACAAAAAATATTATTAAAATGATTTTTTTAAATTCTGTATAACAAGCCATTGTATAATAACAATAATGCCTTCCAGGGTGTGTGTCATGGGGAATAATGTCACTTCTCAGGTATTGGATGCACTTGGCCTGCTGCCTCGCGCCCAACCACCCGAGACGTGACATTGTCCCAGCATGACACACACCCTGTCTGGCATTATTGCTTAATCAGTCATGGGCCATCTAACAAACAAGGTCTTTCAAGGATGTATTTAGTTTAAAGGAGACCATGCATAAAACTTAGACGTGTTAAAAGGTGTAATGAATGGTAAACATTAAAATGCCTCTAAATCTCAACAGAGGCATCCAAAGTACAAAGACCATTATGATAACAAACACCCAAAACACATTGCCACTGGCCCATGCACTAAATTCAAGAGCTTCCACGCTAAACTGCTGTATAAAATGTTTTATAGAAAAGGTTTTGACAACGCTCACTACTATATTTAGGGTGTATAATCTGAACATTCCCTATTTTTGTAATGCATTTGAAGTGCACACATTATATATCTCTTGGTAGGCCTCAGGAGAAAATACAAAATAAGTGATTTAACATCAGAGAAAACAGAAACATCATGAGATAAATATTCGTTCATTATAATTTTATTAACACCTATACTTTTTTAGGAAAGCAGACAGATAGTACAATTACATAAGAACTTATAGTAGATCTTTGAGAGAGGATCTTGCAGTAGGTACTAACAGGTAGGACTAAGCCAGCAGGTATTAGGACCTCATGGAAAATCTTCTAGCTGGCAGTTCCTGGAGGGACCTCCCCCAGATGTCAAGTGACTGACGTCAGCGGACGTCAGATAAAAGGGGTGGTCCCACGCCTGCCCTCCAGTTTTGCCACTGGAGGCAGCTTGCGGCAGGAGTCAGAGTCATGGCCCCTAGATAAAAAAGAAAAAAGAAACGGGGACAGAGGGAGGGAATGCAGTACCTACTGCAAGTGCCTCTCTCGAATATCTACTGTTACGGTAAGTTCTTATGTAACTGTACTATCTTACTTCGAGAAGTCTCTTGCAATAGGTACTAACAGATAGGACTGAATCCCAAGCAGTTCTGAAAAGAAAAGACAGAGAGGAGGACCCAAGAAACAACTGTCCACAAAGGGTCTGACAGGGAAATTAGGACAGAATGCTCTGCAAGACAGCGAGGCCGAAACCCACTCTACGGCGGGAGGCTACGTCCAGACTGTAGTGTGTGGTAAAAGTATGCACAGAGGTCAAAGTGTCAGCAGTGTAGATATCTGCCACTGAGATGCCTCTGAAGCATGCTGTGGAGGCTGCCATGCCACTGGTAGAGTGCCCTTTCACCTGGCCTGGAAGGGACTTGTATTTGTGGTAACAAAATGAAATGCAATTAGTCAACCATTTGGAGAGACACTGTTTTGAAACAAGGCAACTTCCTTTTTAGGAGTGAAGAAAATGAACAACTGGTCCATTTGTCTGAGATCCTTCATGTGATTGGTATAATACCTTAGGATGCAGTGCACTTCCAAGGTATGGAGAAGGTGCTCTCCTGGGTTGGAATAACCTGGGTAAAAAGGTAGGCAGCTCAACTGACTGGTTGAGGGTGGATTCGGCCACAACTTTCAGGAGAAATTTGGGGTTGATTCTCAAAGCCACCCTATCCTTATAGTAGTAAAAACCTTTATTTTTATACAGGAATTGTTGACATTATTTACATCATTAGGACAAAGTCCTATTTACAAGATGCTCCTGTTACTACATATTCCATATAACATTAATTAAAAACAAGCTAATGTAACAACACAATCACAGACATATTGATAACAATAAATAATAAACACCTCTTACATATATCATTTCATTCTATACAGATTACTCATAAAACATTAAATTAACCATAACATTCACACCTTGTACTTAGTTCCAACTTCAGATTTAATAAAAATGCCTTTGCATCTTTAAATTTGTAACTTGCTACTATGAAAAATCAGGTAGAGAATGCAGCACATCAGGGTCTGGAGCTCAAAAATCCTCTTAGCAGAAGTGATAGCCACTAAAAACAAGGTTTTCCAAGACAGGAAACACAACTCCACCTCCACTGCAGGCTCAAAGGGGGGTAGTGTGAGCTTATCTAGGATGAAATTCAGATCCCAGGGAGGAGCTGGATTGTGGATGGGAGGTCTGAGATGAAGAACTCCCTTCAGGAAGGTCTTGGAAATTTGTAGTTGGGCTACTGACTTATCTCCTAGTGGGAGGTGGTAGGCCGAGATGGCCGGAAGGTGGACCTTGAGAGAGGAATAAGTGAGGCCTAAATCAAAAAAGTGTTTCAGGTAGTCCAGAACCTTGACCACAGGGCAAGAGACGGGCTCTAGAGAATGAGCTTCTGCCCAGATGGAGAAGCATCTCCACTTCATGGCATAGGTGGACCAAGTGGAAGGCTTCCTGGTTTCCACTAAAATGTTGGCCACCTCAGGGGAAATGCCAAAGCGGGAGGCAACTAAGTCTGCAGGAGCCAAGCATGCAGATGAAGGGACTTGAGACCTGGATGGACCAGGGTCCCGTGGTCCTGGATCAACAGATCCTGGGACAGAGGGAAAGGGGATTGCAGAAGGATCACTAGCTGGTGAAGGATGCTGAACCAAGCTTGTCTCGGCCACAAAGGGGTGATGAGGATCATCCTCATGCTCTCTCCCCTGAGTTTGAAAAGAACTTTGGGGATTAAGGGGATCAGAGGAAAGGAATAAACAAATCTGCCTTTCCAGGATTAACACAGTGCATTCAGACAAAAAATGTCTGGTCCAGGAATGAGCGAGCAGTAGACAGGAAGCTTGGTGTTGAGCGAAGATGTGAACAGATCTATCTGAGGCACCCCCCAATGGGAGAAGAGGTCACTTACAATGTCTTGCTTTAGTTCCCACTTATGTGCACTCACCTAAGATCAGCTGAGGGCATCTGCCAGAGAGTTCTGGCTTCCCAGGACATGGAGCGCTGTCAAGGTTAGGCTGAGGAGAACCGTCAGGTCCCAAACCCACATGGCTTCTCTGCAAAGTGGGTAGGATCGAGTTCCCTCCTGTTTGTTTAGGTACCAGACAACGGACATGCTGTCTGAGTGCACCAAGAGGGGACCCAGAGGAAGAAGGGTCTGAAAGGCCTGAAGGGAGTACAGAACCACTCTCATCTCGAGCATGTTGATGTGAAGATGAGCTTCTTCTGGGCACCAAGAGCCCTGGGTCCTGTGAAACCCCGGGTGGGCTCCCCACCCCGTCCCCAATGCGTCGGTGGTTGGAGAGTGAGAGGGAAGCTCCGGGCAAAAGAGCATTACCGTCGAAAGGTTTTCCAAGCATGTCCACCAAAGGAGGTCCTTGACCATAGGGGTTGTGACCAGAACCTCCTGGTCCAGGTCATCCTCTGCTTGGTCCCACTGAGCCCTGAGGGTCCAATGGAGGATTCTCATGTGCAGCTTGGGTAAGGGAACCATGGGAATGGCAGCTCCCATAAGCCCAAGCATATGAAGGACACCACGGGCGGGGAAGCGTTTCTGGGCCACCAAGGACCGAGTGGAAGAGCTGATTATCTCCGCTTCCTCCGGGGGAAGGAAGGCTTTGCTCAGAGAAGTGTCCAGCACTGCCCCAATAAATGTTAAATGCTGAGTGGGGGGCCAAAGAGAATTTGGCCATATTGATCATGATGCCTAACTTGGAAAAAAAATCTCCAAAGTTAGGGACGAGTGACACAGATCCTCCAGGGAAGGAGCTGCTATCAGCCAGTCATCCAGATATGGAACACCTGGACCCCGAGGGTGTGCAAGTGGGCTGCCACCACTGCGAGACATTTAGTTAATACTTGGGCAGCCAAAGTCATACCGAATGGCAGAACCCTGAACTGAAAGTGCTCCCCTTAAAAGCAGAACTGGAGGAACCTGTGGTGGGCAGGGTAGACGAGGACATGAAGGTATGCATCCTGCATATCCAGGGTACATAGTCACAGAGCCTCTTTGAGGAGGGGTAGGAGGCTCTGAAGAGACAGCATCCTGAACCTCTTGTAAGTCACAAACAGGTTGAGGGAGCAGAGGTCTAGAATGGGCCTCAGATCTCCTGTCTTCTTAGGAACCAAGAAGAAGTGGGAGTAGCAAACCACCCCCTAAAACTGAGGGGGAACAGGTTCCAGTGCTTCCTTCTGCAGAACAGACAAGATCTCCTCCCAGACCAGCTAAAGATGGGCTGGGGGGGTAGGAAGAGCTGGGAGGGGGCCTGTGTGAAGGAAGACTGAAGAACTCTATTGAGTGCCCCTGAGAGATCAGCTGGAGCACCCAAGAGTCAGATGTTCAGACGTTATCCTCTCCCACTCCGGGAGGTGGCGGGAAAACTGCCCACCCACCGGCTCCTCTGGAAGGACTAGAAGGAGGGGGAAGGTCAAGGAATGAGGAGGTGGCGGGCTGGGAAGCTGTGTGAGCTCCCACAGTCTTATGGGACTTGGCTGGGGGAGCCCCAGCAGCTGTGGTGGCCCCTCTTTTAGAACGGGGAGGCCAAGATTTGTGCTGGGCCCTGGCTTGGTGATGAAAAGGCTGCTTCTGTGACCGAGGCTTGTGGTACATACCCCTCACAGACCTCAGGGCTGGGCCCTCGTCCTGAAGCTCAGTGATTATGTCCTTAGTGTCACCCCCAAACAAGACAGAGCCTCTGAAGGGGGTGTCCATGATTGCTGTCTGAACCTCCTGTGCCATAGCAGAGATCCTGAGCCAGGAATGCCTATGCAAACCCATGGTGAAAGCAGAGTAACAACCAGTCAAGTCGAGTCCATCGCCTCATACGTGGCCCTGAGCATGTGCAGACAGGCAGAATGGGCCATTCTGACCAGCTCACCCAGCTCCTGCTTCAAAGGGGATTCCAGGAGGGAGTCCAGTTTGGAGGCCAGCTGAGTGAGGATAGACTTCTGAAAGTCCCCCATGTGCCCTACATAATTGAGAGCACGTAACCCCAGAGTGGAGAAGGAGAAAATCTTCCTACCAAACTGGTCCATGACTTTATTTATTATTTATTTTTTGTTGACCGGGTAAGTGCACTAAACAAATCCTGCCTATTTTTAGGCACAACCCAGGGGAAGGGGATACAGATGAATGCAAACTGACCTTGAATCAGATTAAGCTGTTGGTGGTATTTTTACTGAATTAGGGAAATATGGCCAGGACACCAGGGAAATTCCCCTATCCTTTTCGATAAGTGCCATGGGATCTTTAACATCCACCTGAACTACCACCAATCCAGGCAGATAGGACCTTGGTTTAATGTCTCATCTGAAAGATGGGACTCTGGAGTCCTTGTCAGGGGGAACTGAACTAAAGTGCTTTGGGTTTCCTGTCGAAGGCCACACTAATGACTACAGAGTCAGACTTGAGCTGGGAACTTAGAAACTCCCTGCCCTGTGGGGGCTGATATAGTCTGTCTGCCTTGTGGGCCACCATGGCCAAGGAGGTGTACTGCTTCCAAATGGTGGTGACCAAGTCCTTGTGGGACTCCAACCAGGGTGGTATGAGCATGGGAGGAGCCTCATCGAGGTCCAAGTGTTCAGCCAAGCGCTGGCACTGAACATCCTGATCCACCAACTTCCAGTTTTGGGCAGTCTGAATCTTCTGCAGAAGATCCAGAAGTAAGGGGTCCTCCGGGGGGAGACTTTGGGTAGCCCTTCAGTTTAGAAGCCTCCAATGTGTGTATCCATATTGAAGCCAGAGGGATACCCTTCTTCAGAGTCTGAGGAAGATATGCTGGAAGAATCCCCACTAGGCAAGGGGATGTCTATCCACCTGGAGGTGTCAACTGGTCAGATGTACTCCCTGGGGACCCTGGCCCTAGAATCCCCTGGGATTGGAATGGGTACTGGAGTGGGGGGACCTTGGGGAGGGCATTCGAGGTCTGACGTCAGGACTGCCATTGGTACTGGCACCGAGTGACATCGGTCTACTTCCGACATCAGCTGGGACCTGGATTCTGCACACCAGGAAGCCAGGACCTGCTTCAGATCCACCTGAGGAGGCAGCAGGTCTGGAGGGGTGTAACTCGGATATCTATAGAACAGGTACCCGAAGCTCGACAGTGAAAAACCCAGACCAGGATAAGCCAGCATTGAGTAGTGTGGCATCAGGTAATTGGGTACCGTGAAATGCGGTGTTGGGTACTCTGGCATCAGGTACCCTGGCATCGGGTAGCCTGGCATTGGAGGCACTGACGGCCCCACAAGAGGCCCTGATGGCATCAGCTCCCTGTGCGGAGGGGCGGGAAGCATCAGCCCCAAGGGAGAGACCATGTTCTCAAACCCCAATGGCCCAAATGGAGGGCCCGAAAGCCAGTCACCGGTGTCGGAATGCCAGACAGAGGCGCCCCAGGAACAGGCATTAGATCCAGCATCGGAAGCTCCAGCGATGGAGGATGGTGCTCCATCAGAGGAGAAGGCTCCTGATCAATGTCCCCTTGTACGGGAGAGAGGGCAGAGGATCCTCCAACAGCAGAGTCTTGTCAGGACCTTCTGGTGAACCCCAGATGTCAGGCAAGGTGTCAGAACCTGACGAGAGAACACCAGCAAAGAGCACATTGGGCCCGACGTGCGACTTACCAGCTTTGTCTGGGCGGGAGATGGCAGAGCAGGAGCCCAACTTTCTAGATGCACCAATACCACCAGGCTGAGGAAGGGGCCTGGCTTTTGCCCTGAGGCTCTCATTAGGCCCGCACGCAAGTCCGCTGGGGGGTTGGGGCTGATACATGCCCAGACTCCACCAAGGCAGCAGTTAGAGACGGATTCCCAGAAGGGGAGGCAATAGTGAGGACCATGACCCCAGCTGAGGTCTGTGGGGTTGTGGATGCAGGATACTTGTCCCTGTGCTTCTCCTTGTCATGGTTATTGCAATGGTGCCCTTTGGGAGAGTCAGGCATCTGCTTGAGACTGAGCTTCTTTAACTCCTTCTCCCTGCAGGCCATCTTCTGCTTGAGGGTATGGGCTTCCAGGGCCTGCTGCCTTCTCTTCCTAGTGGTGGAGTTAAATGTCCCGATAGTGCTCACACTCTTCCATGCGGCTGTCTGGGCCTAAGCAGAAGAGGCACAGGGAATGCCCATCCTTGTGCAGGAGATGGGACCCGCAGGAATCTCACTTATTCTTATGTGACTCAGACAGAGTAGGGGACGATATGCAAGAATCATAAGGAAACTTGTAAGGCACAAAAAATGAGAAAAAAATGTTTGAAAAAGGCACTTAGCTGAACCACTAAAGTGAAAACCTTCCATGAGGTGACTGACAGTAGCTGACGGTGGGAAAGAACTGGAGGGTGGATGTGGGACTGCCCCTTTTATCTGATGTCCAGAGCAGTCCCACCAGGAACGGCTAGCTAGAAGATTTTCTGTGGGGTTCTGATGCCTGACGGCTTAGTCCTACCTCTTAGTACCTACTGCAAGAGCCCTCTCGAAGTAAGATCTATAATTATCATTCAATCCCAGATTCTGCCATGCCATCTCAAAATATTCAATAACTTTCTCATTGTCCAATAACCTTCTTCAGATCCCCCTTCCCCGGTCCAACAATTACTCTTTCAATGCCAACAAATTTGAAATCATGTATCTTATCCCCATTCTGTTTAATGTGTTTAACGATGGTACACGAATCATCACCCCTCTGAACAACCCTGACATGTTTGCCTATTCTCACTTTAAAGTTCTGTGTGGTTCTGCCCAGGAAGTAAGCTCCACAACACTGCAATAGGTAAACATCTGAGCTAGAACAGGTGATGAAGACTGTTATCACTAGGACTTTTCTTTTTATAGGATGATAAAAAGATTTGCAAGCAAGGAGACACACACTTGCAATATATACATCTTCCATAGTGGAAGGTACGGGGGGGAGGGGTGAGCAGCTAGTGAAGACTGTTGTATGGGTTCTGGGCCTGGGAGAATATCAAATGTCTCTTACAGATTTTTTTTGATTTGGTGACAAAGGAAGTAAATCAGGGAGCGGCAGTAGATGCTGCTGATCTCAATTTCAGGAAAGCCTTCAACACCATCCAGCATAGAAGGCTGATAAGATGGGTAGTCTGGGCATGGGGCAGAAGGTGATAAACTGGGTAAGTAACTGGCTCTCAGACAGAAGGCAGAGGGTAGATGTAAATGACATCAAATCCAGGGAGAGTGAGGTGACCAGCAGGGTACCTTAGGGATTAGTGGTGGGACCACTCCTGTTTAGTGTCTTCATTCATGACATTTCAGAGGGGCTGAATGAATGGGCAGACTAGGTGGGCCAAGCAGTCCTTATCTGCCATCAAATTCTATGTTTCTGGAAGGTCTGCCTATTTCCAGATTTCTGCAACAGGGTGGACACTCCAGAAGGGGTGGAGAAAATTAGAAAGGGTCAGAGGTGTGGCAACTGAGGTGCAATACAAATAAGTGCAAAATAATGCCTATGGGAAGGGGGAACCTTAGGGAGAGCTACAGGATGGGGGAGGAGCTGACAATCACCAAAGAAGAAGGGGACCTGGGGGTTATCATTTCTGATGATCTCAAGCTGTCAAAACAAAGGCTACAGGTAAGGCTAGTGACATGCTGGGTTACATAGGCAGAGGTAGCATTAACAGAAGAGAAGAGATGTGATGCCATTGTGTAATCACTATTGAGGTAGTGAGGCCTCACCTACAGTACTGTGTACCATTCTGGGGGCCAAAACTGTGCAAGGACGTTTATTATTATTGTTTTTTTTTTTTACCAGGACAGACACACTAAGCTGAAAACTTGTTTACAGGTGCTACCTGGAAGCACAAGAAGTTAAGTGACTTGCTCAGAGTCACACAGTATGCAAGTGGGGGCTGTGGGATTCAAACCCAGGTCACTAGGTTTGCAGCTCAGAGCCTTAAACCACTGTGCTATACTGCCTCCTACACTGCCATGGTGGAGGCAGTCCAGAGAAGGGTGACTAAGGCAGTACATGGTTTGCACCACAAAACATACAAGGAAAGACCATGGTACTGCTATATGTACTCACTGGAGGAATGGAGGGTGCAGGGAGACATGACAGAAACTTTACGGTATCTGAAGGGCACAAACAAGGTACAGGTGGGAGACATATTCCAATGTAGAAGGAGTACAAGAACAAGGGGACAGGGTATGAAATTGTAGAGCGAGTAGATTAAGAGGAAATGTTTCTTCATAGAGAGAGTGGTGGACACATGCAATAGTTTTCCACAAGAGGTGGTAGGAGCAAGCACAGTGGGGAGGGGGTTAAACATGCCTGGGATAGGCACATTGTAACCTTGAGGTAGGGAAGGAGGGAAGGAAAACCACTGACCAGATAGAGTCAGATGCCACGTACAAGTAAAGGGCTTACGGGCAGACTATACGGGCCTAGTGGTCCTTGTCTGCTGACAATTTCTGTGTTTCTATTAGCCCCATTGCTGCAAGCACTACTGGGACAATTTGTGTGTCTTATTCCACATCACTTTAGTTTTTATTTGCATAATTTAAGGGTTAGAATTTGTATTGACTGAGTGACTTGGTATTTAGGAGTATTTTTTTTGAGTAGTGGATTTTAATTGTGAGAATGTGTCTGGGACAGAGGCCCTTAAAGAGCAGATACTCAGAGGGATTACCTCCATTCTTTTGAGCTTCCAACACTCCTGGCTGTGGCACACCAGAAGTGCAGAACCTTGGGAATAGCTTGGGGGCTCCATGGTGGTGAGACCCGAGTGGCTACCAGGGTGTCTGGGATTTGGGTGGTGAGGCCAAGGAGACGCCCTGATGTAAAACGGGAACTTGACGGGGTTGCCATGCTTAGTTCCCATACTCAAGGGCCCCCATGATAGATGGTGGGCAGCTGGCTGGTCCAGCTGCCCCACCTCATCCTACTCAGGTTGTGCTATGCAATGCCAGGTTGATGAGGAACAAGACTATTATAATGGTGGACTTGATATCTTTGGTTGACCTGGCTTGCATCACAGAGACCTACTTGGACGAAAATGCTGACCCATTCATGAGGTGGCAGTACTGGCTGGGTACTCCATTATACAGAACCCGAGGGAGGATCACAAGGGGGGGGGTGGCCATTTGTTTTTAATCTGCTCAGGATCTCATGGTGCTACCTGTAAGTCATATATGATCTTTTGAGTGTGTGGCCACTCGAGGAGGTGTGGGTGCGGGTTTCAGGGTCCTTGAGCTCTAGTGTCCTCCTGGCTTGGATGAAGACTTTTTATGGGAGACTGAAGAGCTTGTCACCAGCATGGTGTTGGAGTCTCCCAGGTGGTTGATCCTGGGGGACTTCAATGCCAGGGTCAATGGCGGGGCTCTCAAGTTTTGGGAGTGATCTCCTTGGGAGCATGGGAGCCCTGAGCCTGCTACTGAATGTAACAACAGCTACACATTTGGGTGGCCACGACTTGGATTTGGTGTTTTCCTTAGGATTAGATGCAAATGACCTCAGAGTAGATCCAGTGATTTGGTCGGATTATAGCGCCATGGGGTTCATATTGAGAGGTCCCCAGATGGCTCTGCCCTTGTGGTGATGGTCCGGTACCACCTATTAAGAGGAGTTTGCTCTAGGGGACTGTCAGTGGTGCTGGTCTTATCAAGTGTTGGAGCAGCTTGTGTGGTTGGGATGGAGGAAGCAGTGGCAGCCTACAATGGGGTAATGGGGCTATCACTGTGACCTTCGATTCCATCGCATCCATTTGTGTCCACTTCTTGTCTACTCACCGGAGACCTCCATGATTTGATGAGGATCTCTGGGGTTAAAAGACTAAGGGGCAGAGGTTAGAGAGGCACTGGGGGAGATCTAGCCTGTTGGGGGATAACTTGGCCCTGAATTCACATTATGTTGACTATCGGGGGCAACCTCCCATAAGAAGGCTGATTTTTTTGTCTATGGAGATTGCTGTGGTGAGAAACAGGCTGGCTCAGCTCTTCCGCATGGTAGAAGGGTTTTTATGACCTGCCTGTCTCCATATAGAGGGAGCGGTTTCTAGCACTAGTTGCAAGGAGCTGGCTGTGTTCTTCACTGACAAAGTGTCCTTTATCAGGGATGAGGTCTCCTCGAGTGCCTCTGCCTGAGTTGTGTTGAAAAACTCCTCCTGTCTGGGATGACTTTGAGCTGGTTGAGGTGGAGGAGGTGATTGAGATAATCTCAAAGCTGCAGTGAACACAATGTAAACTAGACTCACGTCTGACCCGACTTCTGGTTGGATGTCTGGACCTAACTGGACCTGTGGTTGTTGAAGTCATCTTAAGTTCCTTGAGGAATGGGCTCTTCCAGTTGGCCTTGAAAGAGGCCTTGGTTAGACTGGAAGACATATGAAGAGAGACTTAAGGAGCTAAATATGTATAGCCTTGAGGAAAAGAGGGAGAGGGGAGACATGATAGAAACTTTCAAGTACCTCAAGGGAATCAATAAAGTCCAAGAGGGTAGCACCTTTCAAAAAAAGAGGTGTGCAAGAACAAGGGGGCACAATTTGAAGATAGAAAGGAGGCGGCTCAGAGGTAATTTAAGGAAGTAATTTTTCACAGAGACAGTTGTGGATACATGGAACCGCCTTCAGGAGGAGGTTGTAGAGTCAAAAACAGTGGTGGAATTCAAGCATGCATGGGACAGTCATAAGGCAATTCTAGGGGGTGGAGATAGGAAGAAGTAGGCTGCTGGTTAACTAGGATCTGCAGCTTATCCATTAGGTAGGGAAATGGGCAGACTGGGTGGGTCAAGCGGTCCTCATCTGCCATCAAAATCTATGTTTCTATGTTTTTGAAGAAACCCTCTCTGGACCTGGACTGCCTTAGCAACTACAGGCCAGTCTTGAACCTCCCATTCTTAGGGAAGGTTATTGAGAAGTTGGTGGCCATTCAGCTAGATAGACATCTTGCCTCTTCCTCCACCTATGAGCCTTTCTAGTCTGGGTTTTGTGAGGGGCATAGTATGGAGACTGCCCTGGTGAGGATGCATAATGATCTCCAGAAGGCAAGGGACAGGAGAAACCATACTACCTTGGTCCTCCTGGACTTCTTTGAGACATTTGACACTGTAGACCATGAGGTGCTGCTTGACCATCTGGGGTTCTGGTGTGGCCTGTCCGGTAATGTAATCAAATGGTTCAGGTCATACCTGACAGGCAGAGTACAAAGGGTGTTGATGAGTTTAGCCTCATCTAACCTGAAACCTCTGTGCTGTGGGGTTCCACAGGGATCCATCTCGTCACCCTTGCTGTTCATGGTGTACATGCTGCCATTGGGGGACATTATCAGATGGTACAGGTTGGGTTTTTATTGCTATGTAGATGATAAGCAGTTGTACTTATCCTGTGCACCCAATATTCAGGTGCTGGCCTCTGTATTTAACACCTGCCTCAAGGAAATCCAGTCATGGATGACTCATAACTGGATTAATTCAAACAAGACAGAGGTACTGATCATAGATCCAGGCCATCAGGGAAGAGAATGTGTGTGGGGCCACACCCCAGCCTAGTGTTAGGGGGGTATTCCTCTTGCCCTGTCTAGACAGGTGAAGGAGTTGGGCATGACCCTGGATGACAGTCTGATACTTGATACTCAATTGTCAGCTATGCTCAAGTGGATTTTACCATCTTAGGAATAGGGCCAGAATCTGAGCCCTGATCCGGTCCAAGGACCTGACCATGCTGGTGCATGCTTTTGTCACTTCCAGGCTGGACTATTGCAATGCCGTGTACCTAGGTTTATCTGGAGGCAAGCTATGCAGACTGCAGCTAGTGCAGAATGCAGCAGCAAGGTTACTGACTAGGCTGAGAAGGTGTGATCATATCACCCCGGTCATCTGTGGACTGCACTGGCTGCCAGTCAGATGGAGAACTATCTTCAAGGTAGGGCGTTTGACCTGCAAGACCCTGCACAAAAGGGGACCATCTATCTGCAAGATCTTCTTGTCTCCTGCCATCTGCTCTGGGCACTCTGTTCTGCCAGGGGAAGCCTCCTTGGAGTTCCCAGGGCTAGGCTGTGGCATTCGGGGACAGGGCATTCTCAGTGGCTGCACCTACTCTGTGAAATTCTCTTCCTGTTTATTTGAAAGAGGCTCCCTCGGTAGAAGCCTTCAAAAAGGTTTTAAAATCTTATGTGTTCCAGCAAGCTTTTATTGCTTGATCAGCAGTTTGTTTTAGTGACAGATGAATTTTAAATCCACTCCCAGTTGAATTATGTACATCTTTGTGCATTATTTTCTATTACTGTGTTGTTGTTGGTTTCATTGCACAGCATCCTGGGTCCCTAGAAATGGGTGCTTTTATAAATAAAATATCTATCTGTATCTTGGTATTTCATGAGTCTGTGTATTTCTGTGCAAAGAACACTGTAATCTCCATGTGCAGCTAATTTGATCAGCAATTCTACTTTTGTTCTTTTTCCTTCTATTACAATATCTGTTTTTCTCATTTCCACTTTCTTGGCAGTTTGAACTGGGCGATATCATGTGCTCACTGTGATGCCTTGCTATCTACTTATGGTTATTGTATGATATTTATAATATAAATAAATGGTCTGTGATTGTCTGCTGGCACCCAAGTCAGCCCAGGATTCAGTGAGAGACTTGACCTGACCCCTAAAGGTGTTTGAGGCTGAAACCACAGGATGCTATAAAAAGATCAGAGGGAATCATTAATTTAGACATCCTTCCAGAAGGACATTTTATTACCTTTTACATCTTGAGCATGCCTTTGAAGTTAATTCCCATGTAGGCATTTATGACGTTGCATGAAGAAAAGCAATTTGGCTGGTTCCTCTCAATTTGAGCACATAGCCAGGAAGTAGTACCAGAGTGTGGGATTGCTAAATTCAAAGAGAAATGTTTGATCCCAGACTGTCATATTTGGGAAATGGCATTTTGCTGGTGTTCACATTATTTAAAATACATCCTTGTAGATAACTATGTTAGAAATTAGACCTATGGGAGGGTCTAGGCTGTCATTTCATAAGGGGAGGAGTGATGGAGTTTCAAATGATCATCCATCTGGGGCAAAAGTGACATATTATTCCTGGACTCAGAGAGAGAAAGATTTCTCTGAACTTTTGAAACCACTTAAAAGGGTAACATCTAGAATAAGAAAAACTTAAGCTTGTGGTAGGAGTTTTTGTTCTGTAACTTCTCATTTTTATGTGATTGTGATCTCTTGATATTTGTTCTGTATTTTATTTTTCCTGTTTTATAATTTTTAGTAAACTACCTTTTCTTTATTATATTGCCTGTGTTTTCTTTCAGTTATTTTACATGTGATTGCTGAACCTATGTTTTAAGGCTGACAGTGGTTAAACACTTAATTGTGTTACTCAGCTTGCTTAAAAAGGTAAGAAGTACCTAGGTCTCCTATGAAGTTCTAAGGGTTCATTTTGGATACCTGGCTGGATGCCCTTGGGCAAAATATTATATTGCATCCTCCTTCCCCCAAAGAGAGAGCATTATCTGAGTCTGGTAATTGGGTATGCTAGCATAAGGTTCACAGTTTGAATCCCTCCAGAACTCGAGGCTAATAAGTGATTTGGACCTAAAACAGACAAGAGGGTTACCCTGTCTGTTACCTGTTCACACTATTGTACTCAGAGGTTGGCACTGTGGGAGCGGAGGGCCTGACCTGCAGAGTATGTTTGTGACAGATTTGGTTGGCAGTGGTGTGATTTAAAAAGTACCGGTAACACAAACTTTACCAGTTCAGAATGTCAGACTACTACTGTACAGCTCATGTGCAAAATAAGGCAGTGATTTATTTTTTAAAAAGTAAACAGAACTATATCATTTTGTTTACAGTCAATGTTCCTATCTGCTTTATTTTATTTCTGAGTGCAAGTTAGAGTACTCATAGTTAGGGAAAAAGATGGCTTCCAGCTGCAGCAGGCACACTGCAGCCTACCTGAAGCTGTTGTGCCAGGATAGTGGAGTCCTGAACAAGGGGAGAGCTAAGCAGAACCTCATAGAAACTCTGGTGGCAGCAGATGCCAAGGGCCTTGAATCACAGTCTGTGACTGAAAAGGACTGAACTTTGGACATGGAGGGGCCAGAGTCCAGTGCAGTGTCCAGATCCAGTGAGGAGGACAGCAGGGCCAGTGCAAGCCAAGGGCCACAACAGCAGGGAAAGGTCATCAGCATTCTGGAGCCAGAAGCAATCAGACTGAAGATGGAGTTGCAGAGGGTAGGGCTGGAATTTGAGAAGAAGTTCCAACTGCAGAAGGAAAAAGAGAAGAGGGAGTGACAGCAGCAAGCCACAGAGGAGAACAGGGAGCAGCTTTAGCAAGAGATGGAGCGAGAGTGGTGAGGGGTTGAGCGAGAATAGTGAGAAGTGGAATGACAGCAGCGAGAAGCTGACCATGAAGAGCGTGAGTGCCAGAGGCAACATGTACAGGAAAAGCTATGACTCCAACCACTAGCACTAGAGCAAGTAACTGGCTTGGGTTTATCTGGAACTACAGGACTGGGTTATAAATTAAATTTTAAATTGATAACTGAATTTAAAGAGGGGGAAGATATGGATGCTTTTTTAAATTCCTTTGAAAAAGTCTGCATTCAGGCAAATATTCCCAGAGTCCTGGAGCTTCCAGATATCCCTACTACTGACCAGGAAAGCTCAGGCTACATTGGGTGAAATGGATAATGAGGACAGTGATGATTACAGTAAACTGAAAACTGCACTGTTAAAAAAATATGAGCTAACAGCAGAGGCATATACAGCTAAATTCTGTAAACTCAGGAGAAGCCCTGACATGAGCTATGGGGAGCTAGCCATGAAACAACGTTAGATTTTAAAACAGTGGGAAGAAATTGAAGCAGACTCTGTTTAAAATATTGAAAATGCTGTACTGTTAGAGCAGTTTTTGGGGCGTGCCCAGCAGAGCTGAAAACCTGGTTGGAGGACCAAGACCTGAGAACAGTGCAAGAGGCTGTGGAACTCTCAGACCACTATACCAGGGACAGACCTGCTGCGAGAGCAAATGTGGTGGGCATGGCAGTGCAGAAGGGGAAAGCTCACCTTCAAGGCAGCTAAAACCCTCCCTGCCTCCACCAAAATCAGGTAGCCCCAGGTTACAAAGAAAATATTTAACTGACAAAAGAAATGAATGTTGGGTTTGCAAAGAAACTGGTCATATTGCCAATCAGTCTCCCAAAAGGACAAATAGTGCACAAAGTAGTGCTAGAAAAGAAGTGAGTTTTTTGTGTGTCCCAGGAAGCATGCCAATAAACATGAAGGAACATATGCACACAGTCACTGTGAATGGTGTATAGACACAAGGGCTAAGAGACATGATGGCATCCCTGACTTTGGTAAAAGGGGATCTGGTAGAGCATTGGTCAGCTCTTACCTAATTAATTTGTGACTGTACAGGGGCTCACTGGGGAGGAGAAAACATTGCCACTTGCTAGTGTTCTCCTAAACCAGGGTGAGATGGGGGAACTGTGCAACAGGTTGCTGTAGCTGAAACTTTAGCAGTTAATGTAATTCTCTGCAACAATTTCAAACAGGGAATGGTGTGTGCAGTTACCTGTAACTAAGTTGCAAGGGAAAATTATAGTTACCTTGACCCCATAGAATCCCCTGTGTAAGCCACTGGGAGGCTTGTTCCCCAGCCTGGGTCTCCTGATATGCAGACTAATGAAAGGGGGGTAGACATTTCCCTGGTAGCAGTTAACCAAACAGTTACAGAGGGTTACTCAAGGACAGAGGGGTGACCCATTGTCAGAGAACTAAGGAGGGTAGTGATCCTGAGTGCCCTGATTCTAGAGCTAGGGACCCTAGTCTAGAGACTAAAGGGGACCTGTCCCATAACTTGGGAATGTGCAAGGAGTTTGCAACTGCTCAAAAAAGTGACCCTAGTTAGAGAAGCTGAGGGCTTGGGCAGACTCTGATGGAGAACGGGAAGATGACAGGAAACATAAGGTTCATTGGGACAATGGACTCATGTATACGCAGGATACTAAGACAGAGGGAGGGGTGATAGGCAGACAGCTTGTTGTTCCCCAGTTGCTCAACATTGCACATGATATTTCCATGTCTGGTCATCTGGGAATTGTGCGCACTAAGCAGTGGTTGGCCTAGAATTTCTATTGGCCCAACTTCATCCAGCAGGTGAAGGAGTATTGCAGGTCTTGTCACCGGAGTCAAGAAATAGGGAATGCAGGTAAGAAAAGCCACCCTAATTCCATTGCCCATATTGGAGAAGCCATTCGAGAGGGTGGGAATAGATGTTGTGAGGCTTTTAAATGCCCCTAGCTTCTCTGGGAAGAGGCTCATCCTGGCTGTGGTGGATTATGCCACTCGGTACCCAGAGGCAGTTACTCTATCTCACTGAGGACAGACAAAATGGTAGGTACCTTACTTGGGACTTTCTGCCATGTTGAGTTTCCGCAGGAGGTTATCACCAATCAAGGAGGTCCCTTCATGTCAGATCTGACAAAATGTTTGTGGGTAAATTGTGGGGTGGTGCAGAGATGCACAACACCTCATCACCTGTAAGCCAATGGGCTTGTGGAAAAATGTAATGGTATCCTTATGTCAATGCTCCAAATGATAGCTGAACAGCATGGGAGGGACTTTGAGAAATACCTTCCCCACCTGTTGTTTGCATACAGTGAAGGTGCCTCAAGAGTCAAAAGGGTTTTCCCTCTTCAAGCTCTTATATGGATGCCAGGTACATGGGCCCCAAGACTTGATCTGGGAGGACTGGGAAGGCAAGCATGCCCACCAGGGAACTCCCATAATAGATCATGTCCTTATGTTTAGGGAAAGGCTGAATGAGCTTATGGGGACAGACCAGAGCAACCTGGCAGCTGCCCGACAAAAACAAAATGTGTGGTATGACTGCAAAACCAGAGCTCACCATGATGAAGTCATATGCTAATACAGCTGACATGGTGTTTGTAGTGTGCAGTCCTAGGGAGGGGACGGATGAAGGAGACCCCCTTCTGGACTTGCTGGAAGAAAGCAAGCCGGAGTCCTCTGTGGAAGCAATGAAGTTGTCACCCCAGTTGGCCTCAGACCAGATCCAGGTAGGAAGGGAGGTTTTAGCAGACTTTGCTTCACTGTTTAGCACCAAGCCTGGACTAACCCCCTTAGCAACGCATGACATGGAGACAGGGACACAGATGCCCATATGGCGAAAAGCATATCGGGTGTCCGAGGCTGTCCAGAAGGAGATTAGGAAGGAGGTGGAGGAAAGGCTGGATTTAAGGGTAATCCAGAAATCCCACAGCCCCTGGAACTCACCCATAGTCCTTGTTCCCAAGCCAGATGGCTCTACTCATTTTTGTGTGGACTATCATGGACTGAATGCAGGCATGAAGCCAGATGCCCACCCGATGCCATGGATGGATGAACTCCTGGAAAAGTTGGGAGGGGCGACATACCTTACAACTACTGACCTAACAAAGGGGTATTGGCAGGTAGAGTTAACTGCCAGAACTAGGGCCTTTACTACTCAGATAGGGTTATTTGAATTTAAAATAATGCCTTTCCGAATGAAGAATGTCCCGTCCACTTTCCAAAGGTTGGTGAACCAGGTGTTAAATGGTGCTAAGGAGCATGCTATGGTCTACCTGGATGACACTGCCTTCTTTAGCACCAGCTAGGAGGAACACCTATCCCACCTTAGGGAAGTGTTGGGCAGAATACAGAGGGCTGGGCTCACTGTCAAAGCTAAGAAGTGCCAGGTGGCCATGGCTGAAGTGGCCTACCTCAGGCATGTTGTAGGCCGGGGACAGCTCTGTCTTAACCAAGTGAAAATAGAGGCAATCGAGGCATGGCCCAGACCAGAAATGCAGAAGCAAGTTAGGAGTTTTATAGGGACAGCAGGGTACTACAGGAAATTTGTACCAAATTACAGTGCCCTGCCCACTCCCCTATATGGCCTGTTAAGGAAAAGGATGCCTAAGAAAATTACCTGGGATCCCACCTGTGAAAAAGCCTTTTCCAGAATGAAGGAGGTACTATGGAGTGCTCCTGTATTGACAAGTCCAGACTACAGAAGACCCTTCATAGTCCATATTGACACCTCAGATGTGGGTATTGGGGAAGTGCTGAGTCAGACATCCAACCAAGGGAAAGATCACCCCATAGTGTACCTGAGTAAAAAGTTACTTCCCAGGGAGCAGACTTATTCTACTGTGGACAAAGAGTGTTTTGCCATGGTGTGGGCCCTGAAGAAGTTATAGCTATACTTATATGGGTAGCATTCTGAGGTACAGACTGAACACAATCCCCTGGTTTGGCTCGCACAAATGGTAGATTATTAAGATGGAGTCTTGCCTTGTAAGGGTATGACATGACAATCTCTCACAGGGCAGAGGCAGCCAATGAAAATGCAGATGGTTTGTTGCATCTATATGAGGAAAGAACTGACTTAGGGAGCTCATCCCATGCAGGAATACAGACTCCAAATTCAGTCTAGGTAGAGAGGACTGTGACACTTTGCCATCTGCTTATGGTTATTGTATGATATTTGTAATATAAATAAATGGTCTGTGATTGTCTGCTGGCACCCAAGTCAGCCCAGCCTTCAGTGAGAGACTTGACCTGACCCCTAAAGGTGTTAGTGGCTGAAACCACAGAATGTTATAAAAAGACCAGAGGAAATCATTAATTAAGACATCCTTCCAGAAGGATACTTTATTACCTTTTACATCCTGAGCATGCCTTTGAAGTAGGCATTTATAACGTTGCAGGTAGAAAAGTAATTTGGCTGGTTCCTCTCAATTTTAGCACATAGCCGAGAAGTAGTGACAGAGTGTGGGACTGCTAAGTTCAAAGAGAAATGTTTGATCCCAGACTGCCATATTTGGGAAATGGATTTTTGCTGATGTTCACATTATTCAAAATACATCCTTGAAGATTATGTTAGAAACTGAACCTATGGTGGGGGGGGTCTAGGCTGTGATCTCACACGGGGAGGGGAGATGGAGTTTCAAGCAATCATTCATCTGGGGAAAAGGTGACATATTATTCTTGGACTCTAAGAGAGAAAGATTTCTCTGAACTTTAGAAAGCACTTAAAAGGGCAACACCTAGAATAAGAAAGACTTAAGTCTGTGGTAGGAGTTCTTGTTCTGTAACATCCCATTTTTTTCATGCAATTGTGAGCTCATTTGTTCAGTATTTTATATTTCCCATTTTACAATTTTTAGTAAACTACTTTTTCATTATTATACTACCTGTGTTTTCTCTAATTTATTTTACATGTGATTGCTGAACCTGTGTTTTAAGGCTGACAGCTGTTAAAATTGAGATTGTGTTACTAAGCTTGCTTAAAAAGGTAAGAAATACCTAGGTCTCTTACAGAGTTGTAAGGTTCATTTTGGATACCTGGCTGGATGTCCTTGGGCAAAAGATTATATTGCATCTCCCCAAAGAGAGAATTATCTGAGCCTGTTAATTGGGTATGCTAGCATAAGGTTCACAGTTTGAATCCCTCCAGAACTCGAGGCTAGTAAGTGATTCAGACCCAAAATAGACAGAAGGGTTACCCTGTTTGTTATCAGTTCACACTATTGCACTCTGAGGTGGGCATTGTGGGAGTAGAGGGCCTGACCTGAGGAGTGCGTTTGTGACCCATATTCTACTTCATTCTCTGCAATCTTTTGTGGTTCGTGTTTCCAGTGTTTCTTTGCTATCTGTACTGTATGTTATAGTGTTCGCACAGTTTCCAGTGGATCAGTCTTGCTATGTTGTTGTGTCTTTCACTATACAGGCCTTCTGCCAGGAGCACTTCATATCGAGCCACAAGATGCACAACTGTTTCTAATTCTGTACTACAGGACTTGTACTTGTCTGTTTTTCCTGTTTTTTTTCTACGGATTTCATAAACCATCTTGTGCACAGTCCACTATCTTGGGCTGCTGTTATGAACCTCTGAACTTGTGGCTTAAATTCACCTCTTTTTAACCACTTATGGGTCAGTTCTTCACTGACTTGAGGTTGTTCCAGCAGCTCTCCATATCTTCTGTTGTCATTATGGGTTTCCCAGTGGTTTCTTCTGTTAATCTTTGCCCTTATATATTTTTTTCTGCTTCTCTGCACTTTCTGTTGCTGGTTGTTCCTAATCTACTAGTGTCTTAACATACATCTTTGCTACCGTCCTGAAGGCTTCTCTTAATTTGATGATGAAAGTCATCTTAGATTGTTTTCTTCATGATGCAAGACCCTGACTATGTTTGGGTCCATGGATGTCAGTAGGTATGTTTCTAGCCCCACTATTGTGGACCTGTATCTGTAATCAATCTTGAGGAGGCCCATACCACCCTCCGACCTTGGAATGTATGATCTTGGCATGCATAATCTTTGCATGCACTGGTTTTTGTGTATTAACTGGTAAGCATTGAGTAGTTTTCTTGTTTTTATATCTAGCTGGTTCAACACGTTATGTGGCTAGTCTATCACATTAAAGCTGTATATCATCACTGGAAGGGTGAGTTGATTTATAGCTTTGCACTTTGTTTCATGCTGTCAAAGCACTTTTCAGATTAAGTTTCAACCTTCAAAATATTCCTAGCTGATTTTTGCTCTCATTTGTTCATATTCTATTATTGCTCCTTCGTATATTCCTAGGTATTTGTACACTCCCCCATGCTTCAGTTCTTTTATGTTACAACCCTCTGTTAGGGTGATGTTTTCTTTATGAGTTAATTTTCCTGCTACAAATGTCACTTTAGCACATTTGTCTAGGACACATCATCTGTATATCATTGGAGAAGGTCTTGACAATTTGTAGCTGTGCTTTTATGTCTGTCGGATGAATTATAAAGTCTCAGATCATCTACAAAGAGGAGAAGAAATGTTAGCTGTTCTGGACTTCAAGTTGTATCCATAGCCCAGGTTACTGATTAGGCTTCCTAATGGGTTGAGGGCAAGGCAGAACAGAAGTGGTGACAAGGAGTCATCTTCAAATATCCCCTGTTGGATCTTGATGCTTGGGATTTGCTTTCTCATGCTTTAATTGCAGGATGGTTTGCCACTTACTCATAATGGTTGTGATGATGTTTATCAGTGTGGGATGTATCCTGAAAATTTGAAAACAATCAATGATCCAAGTGTGCAAGATGCTGTCAAATGCTTTTTTTGTAGTTCATCCATACTACGCTAAGGTTTCAAAATTTTTTTGTAGCTCTCCATTATAGCTCAGATCAGCAGGAGATGGTCCTTTGTACCAGATTGTTTTCTTTTATTACCTTTCAGGGTTAGTGTCTCCAACTGTTCAGGGATTTTTAGTACCATGTCAAGAATGAACCCCATTCTTTAGCCAAGGCATATTCAAAATGTTACAAATGCAATTATCTCTCTCTTACATCATGTTTATACCATTCTGAATGTTCATTTTATGTCCATATCTCTTTAGTTATACTGCAATGAGAGCACTGGTCTGCACAAATAATTCTTAAATTTCTACGTCAAACATTTTTTCATTCGATTTATCAAAAATATCCTTAACATCAAGTAACCATTTTAACCAATTTCAGGATTTTGAAACTACTTGGAGTTTCATAATATAATCTGCTCATGTGGTTGGTTACCTTATTTTAAACAGGAGCAGTGTTATTCTTTTCCTTTTATATGTACTTAGCTTGTCCATCATCAGAATCTGTGGGGCCATGATAACATCATTTCAGTCATTTCATATTTAAACAAACCTTGCCTTTTAATCCAAAAACAATTGGTCTAATGAGTTATAAAAATGCTTACTTATATCTCATCTTGCAGGCCATGGCTCTCCCAAGAGTTAGGATGCTGAGGCCTCTACACTTGCAGTTTAAATACTGCTAAGGGGCAGGCATTTTTGATGCCCTTTGATGACATCATTGTGCTTACCCCCTCTCTCAGTCCATGCTACATATTAATTATTCCTGTACACTATTTCTAGTGCTAAGTGGCCTTGTGGAATGGTGGTTGCCACTTGCACTACAGCAGAAATAAGGCAGCAGTTTGCTCCCTGGCTCAGGATTTTTCAAATCTACTCTTTTTTTTTTAATTAAAATATCTATATATATATATTTTCTATTTGTACAAGCCTACTTTATCCAAATATTCACTTGTTATTAATTTTGCTTTATACTGAAGTTAGGAAGAGGAAGTGTGATGTCTTAGTGATATTTACACAGACTGTAGCAATTCAATAATATAGATGCCAATCACATTCCTCATTAAGTCCAAATCTATGATCCATGTTGTCCAAGCTGAAACTCCAGGATACCTCCCATTTGTGAAGGACATCATCCCACTTGACATGGCTCTGTTGTGGTTCCTGTACAAGATGTAGTCCCCAAAATCTTAGACTTGAAACAGAATGTCCAACTGTCCTGACGTGGCTTGCCACTGCTGATGTTTCATCCTTTAGGTGAATCTTATTCTCATGTTCACTTATTCGTGTCTTTAGCTCTCGAGAGGTCTTCCCCACATAAATACAGTCACATGGGCACATGACAACACATACAACATGGTCTGAAGCATACGTGATCTGCTGTTTAATTTCATACCTTTTTTTTTAGTAAAGGGACGAATGAAACAAGATCTATTCCATTTATTCCCACATTGTAGCCAAGGAGGTGAGCTCAGCGGGGAAAGCAGTGGACCCCAGAGGAGGAGGAAGTGAATCCTGGTGGGGGACTCCTTCATAAGAGGGATCCAGCTAGGAACACAGGAGGGGGAGGACAGGGAGGTGAGGTGCCTACCAGGTGCCACGGCATGAAGAGATGAAAGGAAGATCCTGGGGCTCACTGGGACGGCAATACGGGAGGGTGAGCTGGATGTCATTATCCACCTAGGTACTAATGACCTGGCAAATGGGGAGCCAAAGGAAGTTCAGGAAGAGTTTAGGAACGGGGAGGGTCTCAAGGCAGCTACTTCTGTCACTTCTCTCAGAAGTACTACCTGTGAGAGGCAAGGGAGAGCACAGGAGTGCATGCGCCAGGAACTTTAACTCATGGTTGAAGAACTGGTGCTGTGAGGAAGGGTTTGGATTCACTGGTGACTGGGGACCCACCTGGAGGGATGGAGGTTTGTTCAAGCCTGACGGCCTGCATCCATCCAGCCTGGAAGGGAATCCAAGCACTCAATGATAAGTTTAAATGCTACATTGACAAGCATTTAAACTAGCAAAGGGGGGTGGCAGGCCAGCAAGGAGGGTACCTACTTGCTCAACCCCCACAGCTAGCAGTGAAACCAGTGAACCAGAGGAGTGGCTATCTCTGCAAAGCAGTGTGCAGAAGATGGAGATTAGTGCCCAAGAGGTGGATAAGCAGAAAAGGGGCAAAATTCAGCAGAAGGCCAGTCAGCAAGGAGAACCAGGGATAAATGACAACCAAGGAAGGGGCTGAAGTAGAACAGTGAAGCAGTCTAGGGAGGTCAAATCATGGAAAGCCATGTGTGCAAATGCCAGGAGCCTTAGCAACAAGAAGGAAGATCTGGAGGCTGTCATGGTACAGTCAGACCTGGACATTGTGGCCATCACTGAAACCTGGTGTAATGATAACCATGACTGGGAGATGGCCATACATGGCTACAACATATTCAGAAGAGACAGAGCAGGCAGGAAGGGAGGAGGAGTGGCACTGTATGTGAAAAATAACATAAGGGCCACAGAGATCCAGGAGGAACAAAATTGGGGAGAGATACTGTGGGTTAAGCTGGAAAGGAAAATGGGGACGGCCATCCGCACAGGTGTGGTCTATAGACCACCAGCCCAGGAGGAAGAAACAGATAGGGAGCTGATGCTAGCTATCCAAAGGATGGCAGACAAGGGTGAGGTAGTACTGGTTGGAGACTTCAATATTCAAGACGTGGACTGGAGCATCCCAGCAGCAGCATCAACTAGGAGCAGATTTATCCTGGACTTCCTTCAGGGTGCCTTCCTCAAGCAACTGGTCATGGAACCAACTCAGCAGAAGGCAATACTGGACCTTGTGCTCACAAACAGGGACAGTGTGATGGGGGTAACAGTGGGAGAGCACCTGGGAAACAGTGACCACCAGTCATTGTGGTTTGAAATCACAGAAAGAGCAGAACCAAACCACACAAAACACGTATCCTGGATTTTAGGGGCAGACTTTGGGAAAATGGGAGATACTTGAAAGAGGCATTAGCGGAATGGGACAGGAATCAGGGTTGAGGAACAGTGGGCAGTATTTAAAATGGGGATTACAAGAACAACAGAATTATGCATTAAGCAGGTTAGCAAGAGGAAAAGGAAGAAGAGACCTATGGTTTTCAAAGAGGTAACAAAGAAAGTGAAAGCCAAAAGATTGCATTCAGGCAATACAAAGAGACACAGGCAGAAGGGGATAGGGAGAAGTACCAGGAGAAGCAAAGGGAGGCAGGGAGGTCAGTAAGGGAAGCCAAAGCTCAGACAGAAGAACACACTGCAAAATCAGTGGGTAGAGGGGACAAAACCTTTTACAGGTACATAAGTGAAAAAAGAAAGACAAAGGAAGGGATAGTGAGACTGAAGGGGGAGGATGGGGACTGCGTGGAGGATGACAACAGTAAAGCTGACATATTGAACAGGTATTCCTGCTCAGTCTTTACTGAAGAGGAGGAGGGTAATGGATCTGAAGGGAGTACAAGGGGTGAGAATGGTGCAGAAATGGACATAAGTCCCTTTACACGAGAAAGGGTCCTGAAGGAACTGAAAGTAATAAGAGTTGATAAAGCAATGGGACCAGATGGGGTGCACCCAAGGGTCCTTAAAGAACTAAGAGAGGTGGTGGCTGAACCTCTGGCTATCCTGTTTAGCTGATCACTGGAAACAGGAGAGGTACCCAAAGACTGGAGGACAGCCGATGTAGTCCCCTTATACAAAAGTGGGAACAAAGAGGAAGCAGGGAACTACAGACCAGTCAGCCTCACCTCAGTAGTGGGGAAGATCATGGAAGCACTACTGAAGGAGAGATTGGTGGACTATCTGGTTGTCAATGGACTACAGGACCCAAGGCAGCATGGTTTCACCAGGGGGAGGTCATGTCAGACCAACCTCATTGAATTTTTGACTGGGTGACTAGGGAGTTGGATCAGGGGAGGGCAGTGGACATGGCCTATCTGGACTTCAGCAAGGCCTTGACACTGTGCCACATAGAGACTATTACACAAACTGGGGAATATGGGTGTGGGCAGGACAGTAGTGTGGTGGGTAGGTAACTGGCTGGGTGGCAGGACACAGAGGGTGGTGGTAAATGGCTGTTGCTCCACAGAGGAAGAGTGACCAGTGGGGTACCACAGGGATCAGTGCTGGGATGGTCCTATTCAACATCTTCATCAGTGACATTGCACAGGACCTAGAAGGCAGAATTCTCTGTTTGCTGATGACACAAAGCTCTGTAACAGAGTAGACACACCAGAGGGTGTAGACAGAATGAGAAGTGACCTGCAGAAACTTGAAGAATGGTCAGGGGTTTGGCAGTTGAAATTCAATGCAAAGAAGTGCAAGATAATGCATATGGGGCACAAAAACCCTGGCACAATGCATCAGTTGGGGGGTGAGGATATAGCATGCACCAAGCAGGAACGGGACCTTGGGGTTGTCATCTCTGATGACCTCAAGGTAGGGAAACAGTGTGACAAGGCAGCAGGTAAAGCAAATAGGATGCTGGGATGTATAGGCAGGGCATCACCAGCAGGAAAAGGAGGTCATAATTCCGCTATACAAGACACTAGTGAGGCCCCACCTGATACAGTGTACAGTTCTGGAGACCATACCTACATAAGGACATAGACAGGGTAGAGAAGGTTCAGAGGAGGGCAACAAAGATGGTGCATGGATTGCATCACAAGTCCTATGAAGACAGGTTGAAGGAACTGAACATGTACTCCCTGGAGGAGAGGAGGGAGAGGGTATGATAAGAGACATACAAGTATCTTACAGTGAGGAACAGGGTGCAGGAAAACACTATTTTTAAATGAAAAAGATGTTCCAGGACTAGAGGCATGGGATGAGCGTTGGAGGGAGGACGATTCAGAGGAAACATGAGAAAGAATTTCTTCACAGAATGGGTGGTGGACAAGTAGAACACCCTGCCAGAGGAAGTGGTGGGGACTGAAACAATCACGGGATTTAAGAATGCATGGGATAGACATAAAGGAATTCTGGAGGTCAGGGGTTAGGGGCAACAGACTTCTAGGAAAACAAACTGAACTTACAAGCTCAAATGGGCAGACTGGGTGGGCCATAGGCCCTTATCTGCCGACACTGTCTATATATCTATGTATTGGAAACAATGTCCACAGTGGGACCTGTCATTTTTTAAAGGGCCAATCAACATTTGTTTCTGTTGTTTCTGTATTACTTTGTGTGCTGTGTGCACCAGCTTATCTCTTAAAGTTTTATTTCTCTTAATATCTATTAATGGAAGACTCCTGAATCTAGGATTCTCTATTTCTCTTGCTTGAGTTATGTACCAATGGGTCCTAATGATGTTTCTGATCTTTGCTTTTAAATTATTATACTTCATCGAAGAAACTATTCTGTTTCCCATATCCTTTTTGCCAGTATCAGTAAGGAATGTGCTTCTCTGTAAATTTTGTACTTCTTGTGCTTGCAAGATCAGGGGTCTCTTGTAACCCGTTAGTGAACCTTTGGAGCATGTCATCTGCTACTCTTTGATATTCTTCCTGCTGACTACAATTTCTCTTGGCTCTCATGAATTGGGCCTTTGGGATACTATTTTTAGGACAGGATCATGAAAACTTGAAAAACATAATGTACTATTTCTATCTGTAAGTTTTCTATATAATGTTGTGGCTAAGCCTACACTGGTTTTATAAATCTCCAGATCTAAAAATGGGACCCGCATAGGGCCTGCTGTCATTGTCAATGTTAGTGAGTTGTTTCTGTCAATGTATTATTTAAATCTATTTAAATCCTCTTTTGTACCTTTCCACAACAATAGAATATTGTCAATAAAACATCTCCAGAACATAATGTTCTGGTAGAAAGGATTATTGGCGATGTTCAGTACATGTAATTGTCAAATTCCCATACATACATATTGGCATATGATGGGGCCATGGTAGACCCCATTGCAGCGCCCTGTACTTGTAAGTAAAACTCATTCTCAAACTCAAAGAAATTTTTGGTCAAGACTGCCTCTGCCATTCTGGCTAGGTATTCACTAGAGGGATGGTATTCACTGCAGGGGTGTTGCTCCTCTATCCTATTTAGTGCTGATAACAATGTCTCTAATCCCTTCATATGGGGTATGCTGGTATACAAATCTTTAATGTCAAATGTGATCAGAATTATGTTGTCCCATTCCCACTCTATGGAATAAATTTCATTTATTATTTGTATAACATGGCCAGAATATTTTATATATGTGGACATTTTCTCCACTTCTGGTTGTAAGTAATAGTTTATATACTTGGACAGAGGTTCAAATACGGAATTCAGTCCGGACACAGTTGGGTGGCCTGGTGGTTTCAGCTGTTTTTTATGGATTTTAGGAAGTACATAAAATAACAGTGTCCTAGGATTTCTATTAATAAGCATTTGTCCTTCCTCTTTTGCTATCCAGCCTTGTTCTAATCCTTCCTCTATTAATTCTATAATTTCACTCTGAATCTCTCCCGTAGGGTCCCTATCTAACACAATGTATTTTGTGTTGTCACTAAGTTGCTTTAAGCATTCTTCTTTATGATCTTTATAGTTCAACAGAACCACCTCTCCTTCTTTATCTGTTGGTTTTATGACTATACTTCAATCTTCTTCTAACTTTTTCAAAGTTTCCCTCTCTGTTCTACTGAGGTTATTCTACCTCAGTTTCTTATTCTGCTCTTTATAGTCATTTGATGCCCCTCTACACTGCCATACTATACGTTTCAGTGGAGTGTATGCTTTTTGGTGGCTTACATGTAGATTTTATTCCTAAAACTTGTTTAAGCTTTTGCTTCCTATTTTCTGATTCCTCCTGTTTCTTACTAAACCAATCTGCCAATCATAGTTTCCTATAAAACTTCTGTAATTCTATCTGTAATGAAAAAGCATCAAAATATGTCATAGGTGAAAAGGATGAACCTTTTTTCAAAACTTTAATTTCTACCTCTGTCAGGGTTCTCCCACTTAAATTGTAAACTACCTGTTCCTCCTCCATCTCCCTCTGTACCCACCTCCCCTACCTCTTCCTCTTCCTATACTGCCTCCACCAGTGCTTCCTCCCTACGTAGTGGTTTCCCAGTATTGAAAAGTATGTGTGGGTTCCCTTATCCAACCTCTGTTTTGTAGGTCATATCCTCAAGTAAAGAGCAAAAATCACTTTGACTTAATGCAGTTCCTGCTGTTCTATGTTCTGCCTGTTGTCCCATGTACCCGTTATCCTCAATTACTCTTCTAAAAAAGGACCCTGTGCCCCTGGTCTATTTCTATCTGTGGTATATGGGATAGTGACTAAACTATCACCACTATCTAAATCAGTTTGATACGGAAGACTTGGTGTGTAGAAAGAACCACTGGTTGACCTTGGGGTTTGACAAACCAATTATACACTTAGCTATCTCTGTAGTCAACTACATCCCATTTAAAATTTCTTTAACTTTTGTTGTTTAATGTAATCTTCATATTCTTTTCAACGTGGCTGTGAATTCCTCATGATTTACTAATGTTTTATAATTTCCTTTCTCTTCTTGTATCTCAATTATTAAGGTGTTTCTCTCTTTAACAACAGCCTCTATTAATGCCAACGTGAAATCTGTAGAGCATTTGTTATGTATGCCATTCCATTTTTCATTTTGTTCAATAGTTATAAGCCCTCAATTTGGTTCAATCAGTACTCTCAACCCCTTGGTATCCTTTTATTCTTAACATATTTACCCAGAATCAGAACCTGGTAGAAGGGATTTTATTAAAGAAAAATAAGGTGACCAGTATTCAGGAATTATGAGTTGCAATGGATATTGGTGTGTTTTAACATCATAGTAAATAAGTTATTGTAGATAATGTATTTATGCTACATATTGGAAATTGGTGAAACAGGGCACTCTGAAAGAATGCAACCAGTTGGAATTCTTGTTTATAAATATATGAAATTCATAAGTAATTTGCTGTATATATTATTTAGCTGTAACACGAGGGGCTGAGGAAGTGGAAAACCACAGAACGTTCACCATAATACATGTACCAAGAATAATTAAAAGATTTATTGCTTCAAGCAAGTCATTTGAGTGGAGTTCATTCTTTTCATTGATGTAAGCACATTTAAATGTACCTGAAAGTTCTTCTTGATTAACCCCACTGCTCCGAGCAGTACTGGAACAATTTCTGGGACCTCATTTCATATCAGTTTTGTTTCAGATTGCAC
Source organism: Neoceratodus forsteri (assembly GCA_016271365.2). Taxonomy (NCBI): domain Eukaryota; kingdom Metazoa; phylum Chordata; order Ceratodontiformes; family Ceratodontidae; genus Neoceratodus; species Neoceratodus forsteri. The sequence goes on along the minus strand of CM057457.1, from coordinate 470,750,936 downwards.
ATCTTGGTATTTCATGATTGTGTATCACTGTATGCAGGACACTGTAATCCCTAGGGATGGCTATTTTGATCAGCAGTGCTATCTTTGTTCATTTTTCTTGTATTATATATCTGTTTTTCTCACTTCTACTTTCTTGCCAGTTAGTACAGGGTGATCCCATGTAATCATTATATCTTCATTCTCTATGATTCTTTGTGGTTCATGTTTCTATGTCTCTCTCTCCAGAGTGATTTCCCTGATGCTTTGTCAGGGCACACTTTGTTCATTTTTCTTGTATTATATATCTGTTTTTCTCACTTCTACTTTCTTGCCAGTTAGTACAGGGTGATCCCATGTAATCATTATATCTTCATTCTCTATGATTCTTTGTGGTTCATGTTTCTATGTCTCTCTCTCCAGAGTGATTTCCCTGATGCTTTGTCAGGGCACACTTGTGGCCAAAACTCTTGTCACATTCAGCACATTTATATGGTTTCTCTCCAGAATGAATTCTCTGATGTACTCTCAGGGTACCCTTCTGGGCAAAACTCTTGTTGCATTCATCACATTTTTATGGTCTCTCTCGGTGTTAGTGTCTCCAAATGTTTAGGGATTTCTAATACCATGGCAAGAATGGACCCCATTCTTTAGCCAGGGCATATTCAAAACTCAAGAAATTAGTACTGTATTAATCTTTGATGTTTGCTGAGAGTGCTCTTCTCAGCACACGCAACGTCCCCAAAATAGCTTCCTTTTGAAGTTCATAAGGTGTCACAAATATTGGTAGCATATTTAAATGTGCCTGAAAATTCTTTTTGATTAGTCCCATTGCTCCAAGCACTACTGGAACAATCTGTGTGTCCTTATTCCACATCAGTTTGGTTTCTGACTGCATATCTTGGTATTTCATGATTTTGTGTCTCTCTGTCAGCACACTGTAGTCACTAGGGTGGCTATTTCAATCAGTAATGCTACCTTTGTCCTCTTTTCTTGTATTACAATATCAGGCTTTCTTGCTTCCACTTTCTTGTTGTTGGTATGGGGTGATCCCATGTGATCATTACTTCTTCATTCTCTGTGATTCTTTGTGGTTCATGTTTCCAGTGTCTCTCTGCTACCTGTATGTTATAGTGTTTGCACAGTTTCCAGTGGATCAATCTTGCTACATTGTTGTGTCTTTCAGTATACAGGCCTTCTGCCATAAGTACTTCACATCCAGCCACAAGATGCAACTGTTTCTAATTCTGTACTACAGAACCTACACTTGTCTGTTTCTCCTGTTTTTCTATGGATTTTGTGAACCATCTTGTGCGTAGCCCACTATCTTGGGCTGCCATTATTAGTCTCTCATCTCGTGGCCTAAATTCACCTCTTTTTAACCAATCATGGGTCAGGGCTTGATCGACCTGTGGTTGCTCCAGTAGCTCCCTGTATTTTCCATTATAATTATGGACTTTCCAATTGTTTTTTCTTTTCTGTTGGTCTTTATCCTTATACTCCTTTTTCTGATTCTTTGCATTTTCTGTTGCTGACAATTCCTTATCTACCTTTGGATTGACATCAATTTCTGCTACCCTTCTGAAGGCTTCTCCTAATTTGATGAGTGAAGTCATTTTAGGCTTATTTTCTTCATGATGCAAGACCTTGACTATATTTGGGTCTAAGGATGTCAGTAAGTATGTATGTAGCCCCACTATTGTGGATCTATATGTGTAATCAATCTCAATGGGGCCCATGCCTCCTCTGCCCTTGGGATGTATAATCTTGGCATACACTGATTTTGTATATTAATTGGTGAGCATGAAACATTTTCTTGTTTTATATCTAGCTGGTTCAACACTTTCTGTGGCCAGTCTATCACACCAAAGCTGTATGATATCACTGGAAGGGCGAGTTGATTTATAGCTTGCACTTTATTTCGTGTTGTCAAAGCAGTTTTCAAAATTAGCTTTAACCTTCTAAAATATTCCTTGCTTATTTTTACTCTCATTTGTTCATGTGCTGTTGCTCCTTCTTCTATTCCCAGATATTTATACACTCCCTCTTGCTCAAGTTCTTTTATGTCACAAACCTCCGCCAGATTCATGTTTTCTCTCCAGAGTGACTTCGCTGATGTCTTATTAGGTCACTATTTTGGCCAAAACTCTTGTCGCATTCAGCACATTTGTATGGTTTCTCTCTAGAGTGAATTCGCTGATGTATTATCATGTTATCCTTCCGGCCAAAACTTTTGTTGCATTCAACACATTTATATGGCCTCTCCCCAGAGTGAATTCGCTGATGTATTATCAGTTTACCCTTCTGGCAAAAACACTTGTCACATTCAGCACATTTATATGGTTTCTCTCCAGAATGTATTCTATGATGTACCATCAAGGCATCCTTCTGGGTAAAACGCTTGTCACATTCAACACATTTATATGGTCTCTCTCCAGAGTGAATTTGCAAATGCCTAACCAAGATACTCCATGCTGTAAAACTCTTGTTGCAATGAGCACATGTATATGGTATCTTGTGAATTTGATGTGTTACAGTTTTATGCTGCTCAGTAAAACTCTTGTTAGTACATTTAACTGCACTGAGTTTGCATAAACTCCCCTGATATTTGGTATATTTCAATTGCCCCTCTCCTTCATGAATCTGTTGTCGTACAGTGACAGGATATAGGTCATGGAAATTCTTGCTGCACTGGGTATACTGATGGCATTTCTCTGTTGTGTGACTCAGCTGGTAATTCTCAAGTGATGACTGCTGGTCCCAAGTCTCACTGCACTCAGACCTCCTGCTGACTGAAAAACAGATATTGAATCAATATTTTCTTACAATCAGCAAACAGACGTTTTAGTTGTTTTTCCTTATTTTAGCACATCATCAACTTTCCTGAGATTTAACCTTGGACATGTTTTTTTTTCTCAAACATTCCCATTTTAAAACAATTTGGATTAAGTCATTATTTCTGCAACATTTCAATTTGTTGTTTTTATTGATAATATTCATAGAATGGGTGTGATCAGTTCTGGGTTTTCACTGGTTAATCATGGCAGTAGTGGTATTCTAACAAAATACAGTAATGAAAATGGACAAAGGAAAATTAAGCAAATCACACAGAACCACATGGAAAACTTCCAGCAGAGAGAGAAAAATGAAATAACATTTTAAAAATGCAGATGGTAACCACAGTCAGAGTAAGACAGTAAAATATTAATCTGCAGCTCCCACTCACTGAGTAATAAAAAAAGCAAATCCACATTTTTTTTTTAAATGAGGATGGTCACCAAATTCAGACAGAACACAACACAACACAACTGCAGCCACCTCTTTCCTCAAGTAAAAAGCAAAAATCACTTTGACTTAATGCAGTCGCAAAAGTAATCAAATCAAATCAAACTTTATTTTTAAAGCGCCTTTCAAAACCAAGGCGCTGCACATACAATCAAATATAAATATGGCTTTAATACAGCATACAACAAAACTGCAGCAAGCTGCAGAGAGAGAGAGAGAGAGAGAGAGAGAGAAGGCAGCCAAAGCTTCCTTAAATCAATGAGGTTATTTAATAGACTACACACAGAATTTCATTATTACTTTTTGGACCTGTGTAAGTAACTAGTATTGATCCTCTGTTTTTGGAGTTGACTTTTCTTAGTTTAACTTTTGTCAGGGAGGAACTGTAGCTGGGAGATATTTGCAGTCATCTGTGACTAGACCTGTTACTTAACCTCTGTGAAATAGGTGTCTGAAAGTAAGGAAGGCACTCCCCGGGGTGGGGGGTCAGAGTTGTAGTTGATTGTTTCTGCAGGGCACAGGTTTATTCCCACCCACCCCAAGTGCATTACTTTCTTTATAGCAGGGGTTCTGACATCACTTCCCCAAAACTGCTAACAACATACACCTGCTCATATCCTTTAAGTCACAGCACACTGAACAGGGTGTAGAGACACTCACAAGCTTACTAAACCAAGAACAAAAAAAAAAGCATCCGTAACAGGAAAGGACACAGAAATGTGGGTGTGGTGCAATGCACTGGCTGTGAAGCAGCAGTCTTCTGGGAGACATTCTGGAGACTGCGTTGCTGCCCTATTTGCAGGCACCTCTCTGGTCTGGAGGGGAGGCTGTTCGTCTCCATGCTGACCTGGCAAGGATTCGGGAAACCTGCTCCTCCACCCAGAGACCACCCAGGCCACCTCCAGTACCTCAGAGGTTGCCAAGAAAGAGGAGTGGTTGGACCATCATGGGCTCAGGGAGGGTGGTGGAACAGAGGTGCATCCCTCCAGTTGTGCCTCTCCACAATTCATTCATCTCTGTGATGGAGCATGGTTCCTCTATGGAGGAACCCACAGTGGAGACCAAGGAGGATGCTGGGAACCTCCACAATGGAAACCCACAGGAGGGTGGCACAGGACCCCACAGGGGAAGGAAACAACTCCTTGTGGGGGACTCAATGGTTAGGGGGTAGAACTAGAGGAGGGAGGGGAAAGGGAGGTAAGGTGACTGCCTGGCACCATGGCTTGAAGGGACAGGAAACAATTCCTCAGAATCATGGAAAAAGCTGCAAGGCGGAGTGATCTGGATGTCATTATTCATCTAGGGACAAATGACCTGGCTGACAATGGGATCAGAGCAGGGCAACAAGAGTTTGTGCAGTTGGGGAGGGGCCTTAGATAAGTAGCACACACTGTAACTTTCTCAGAAGTGCTACCTGTCTATGGCATGGATGAGGACACGGTACTCTGCACCATGGAATTCAATGACTGGTTGAACTGGGATTTGTCTTCATTGGGGACTGAGGCTCCACCTGGAGAGATGCAGGCCTATACTGGCATGATGGTCAGCATCTATCCAGGAGGGGGAACCAGGATCCTAGGTTATAGGTTTAATTGCTTCATTGGCAAGCATTTAAACTAGACAAAGGGGAGGCATTGAAAAGGAGAAGAGATATCCTAGCCTCCCCAAATAAAAATCAGGGTAGTCAGTGAGGTAAAAAACAAGATAGAGCAGTCAATAGGGAGAAAAGCAGAGGTAAATGGAGAAGAAGAAAAAGGCAGTAAGGACAGGGAAGGGGCAAAAGAAATAAAGCCATCAAAAATGGAGGGTGATGAGTACCAATGCCTGTAGTCTAAGTAAAAAGCTCCCCCGAAATGGTGGTCTTGATGGAAGAAGGATGCCTGGATATCATGGCAGTCACATAAACTTGGTACACAGAGAACCATGACTGGGATGTCAACATACCAGGTTACACAATCTACAGGAGGGACAGGGAGGGAAGAAGAGGAGGAGTAACTTTCTATGTAAGGGAAGGGATCAAAGCAACAGAACTAAACAGTAAACAGGGAGGAGAGGAGGCACTGTGGGTCATCCTGGAGACTAGAAATGGCACCACAATCCGCACAGGCATTGTATACAGACCCCCATCTCAGGGGGAGCAAATGGACAGGGAAATGACAGAAGGCATCCTTAGGATGACAGAAAAAAGGGGAGATATTGCTGATGGGGGACTTGAATATGCCAGATGTTAACTGGAGCACCTTTGCTGCAGCCACATCCAAGAGCAGGGCCATTCTCGATGTCCTACAGGGGGCATGCCTCAGACAACTAGTTTTGGAACCCACTTGAAAGGGAGCAATCTTAGACCTGGTACTCGCAAATGGGGATGGAAAGAGGATCTCTGACCTTGAAGTGGGTAGCCTTCTGGGAACAAGCGATCACCAAACATTGTAGTTCACGATAAACTTAGCTGTAGAGTCAAGCCATACAGAAGTGAAGGTAATGGACTTCAGGAGCACTGATTCTGTCAAAATCGGAGAGTGCCTCAGAAAAATACTAGCAAACAGGAAACACAGAAACACAGAATTTGACAGCAGATAAGGATCACTTGGTCTACCTGGTTTTCCCATTTTCCTACCTAACAGATAAGCTGCGGATCCTGGTTAAACAACAGCTTACTTCCTCCTACCCCCCACTAGGACTGTCTTATGTCTGTCCCATGCATTTTTGAATTCCCTCACCGTTCTTGACTCCACGACCTCCTCAGAGTTGCTGTTCCATGCATCTGCAACCCTCTCCATGAAAAAAACTTCCTCACATTACCTCTGAGCCATCTCCCCTCTGTCTTCAAATTGTGCCCTCTTGTTCTTGTACATCTCTTTTTCTGAAACATGCTACCCTCTTGGACTTTGTTGATTCCCTTGAGGTACCTGAATGTTTCTATCAAGTCCCCTCTCTCCCTTCTTTCCTCAAGGGTATACATATTAAGCTCCTTTAGTCTTTCTTCGTATGTCTTCTGGTGCAGACCCTGCACCATTTTGGTTGCCCTCCTCTGGATAGCCTCCACTCTGTGTCTTTGAGGAGATGGGGTCTCCAGAACTGCACACAGTACTCCAGATTGGGTCTCACCAACTGTCTGTACAGAGGGATAACAACTTCCTGTTTTCTACTACTGATGCCTCTCCCAATGCATCCCAGTATCCCCCCAGCCTTCCTTACTGCCTTCTCACATTGCTTGCCCAACTTTAGGTCATCTGACATATTTACCCCCAGGTCCCTTTCCATTTTTACTGTTGTCAGTATCTCACCCCCCATTGTGTACTCTTTCCCTGGGTTTTTGTTTCCCAGGAGCATTACCTTGCACTGAATCTGAGCTGCCATACATTTGACCATTCCTCCAACCTTGCCAAGTCCCTACTCATCCTTGCCACTCCATCTTGTGTAGCAACCCTGTTGCAGATCTTTGTGTCGTCTGCAAAAGAGACATACATTTCCTTCAAGTTCCTCTGCAATGTCAGTTATAAAGACATTAAAAGGACCTGTCCCAGTACTGAACCCTGTGGTACTCCACTAGTTACCCTCCTTTCTTCACTGTGGACTCTGTTTACTACTACCCTTTGCGTCTTGTTGTCTAGCCAATTTTTTATCCAGGCTACCACCTTGGGACCCACTCCAAGGCTGGCTAACTTGTGTATTAATCTTTTGTGTGGGACTGTATCAAATGCCTTGCTAAAATCTAGGTGGGTTGGAGCAACAATGGGGAAACATCAAAACCGCCATCACAGAGGCAACAAGCCTTTGTGTGACGCAAAATAAATCAGAATTAAAGAAAAAAACCACTATGGTTCTCAAAAGAAGTGGTGGGGAAGGTTAGGGAGAAAAACATAGCATTCAGGTATAAGGAATCACAAAAGGAGCAGGACAGAAAACTACTGTATACCAGTTAAAGCAGAAGGAAGCAGGGAAGGCAGTCAGAATAGTAAAGGCCAAAACCAAGGAAAAGACAGCCAACTCGGTTAAGCAGGGGGATAAAACTTTTATAGGTACATTAGGGAGCAGAGAAAAACTAAGGCAGGGATACTGAAGCTGAATAAAGAGGAAGGTGGTTGGGCAGAGAACGACAGTGAAAAAGCAGAGATACTGAAAGGATACTTCTACTCAGTATTCGCAATGGAAGAGTAGGGGGAGATACCTAATCCAGTCAATAGAAGCACTGTGGATAGGGGGGCTGATATAGGATTTTTTCCTTACAAAAATAGGATTTTATTCTTGTGAAAAAGGAACTGGTTTGTGAGGCATCCTTTTTCGTGACATCAAATACTGTGTCAAACTTTCTCCCTCTATCCTGAAAAGTGATTTTCCCATTGAAAACAATGGGAAATTAAAAACTGAATAACTTTGCAACAGATTTAATTTTTTTCACTAAACTAAACATGGCAGTTCTGGTACCCAAGCTGTTTCTACCACACAAAAATCATACCAAAATTTGCACAAGGCTATGAGGAAAAAACTGCAAAAATTGGTGGCTTTATGACTCTTTCAACTGTCCAGATCTCAGCCTCTGCCCATCCAACTAGAATGTAACTTGTCACATCAAGAGACCTACCCCATGGGACAGCATGTGCCAAGTTTTGTGCAAATCCAGTGATAGATTGCAAAGTTATTAAAGTACAAGTTTGGAAGTTTAACATCAAACATGCAACTCAACCTTAACTATAGGGGTGCTACCACACCCCCACAATTCAAGACAGCTACATAAGTGGTGCTCATTGGGTTGTGCATGCCTGTTAATGAGTCCATTATAGGCATTTAAATTCTTCATATAACCTTGCATACCCACTGATCTCATTAGCATATTAGCATTGAATATGGCCCAAAAGAGCACTAGTGCTATCCTGTTTGGGTTGTACTATCCACATCAGCTCCTGTGTGCTTTTTGGTCTCAGGCTGTGTCAGCACAATGGATAATTATCTGGCACTGTGCTGATATGGCCCCATATTCGATTGACATGCTCTTGTCGGAGTGTACTAATTGTCTAAATATTTCCCCAAGCTGGCTGCGCATTAATTGCCGTACAGTGCTTATTTCAGCACAGCATACATGGCTGGCTCAGAGCATGGGAACCTACAACACTTCCTCTGTGAAACTCAAAGTCCACAAGACAGTGGCTACTGGAGGTAAAAACAGTCTGCCCATAGCCTAAAGATAATGGTGTTCTAACTTGTAACACCGGGGAAGCAAATTATGTCCAACATTGCTACATGACTGGTTAAATGGGATATGTGCACATATATTGCACTGTCTGGCTTCAGTGACTTGTACCTTTGTGTGCTTGTTTTGATTACTATTGGGATGTGCTTAAATATAGAACTTATTTATTTTTCTGCATATACTTTAGCCAATATGTAACTATTCCTGGTGGACTATGGTAACCAGCTGACTGTTACTATACTCCCTTGGACCTCATGTAAACAAGATGCTGTATCTTGTGAGGTTATCCTGCTTGGAGTGATTTCAGAAAAAAAAAATAACAACGTGATTTTGTTTTTACTCTGACTTTGGTAACTGTCTACATTTAAGTGTGATTTTGTTTTTTAATCGAGTGAATCACATTTTTAAAATGAAGATAGTCCTCAGACCTAGCCAGTCAGAGTACAGTTGTATTCTATTACGATTAGCAATGGCAATTATTTACATAATAAAAATGTGATTTTGCTTTTTACTTAGGGGAATAACAATTTTATTGTGCAAATAGTCTCCTGAGCCAGTCAGAATAGATTTAAATTTAAAACAGGACCATGTGTAACAAGATCAATTGAACCTGCACTCACTTATAATGGCTTCCTGATAACAGTACAAAAACATTTCTATAACATGTTGATACAGAATAAAATAGACAGACATGATAAATACAAACATTTATTAAACAAAGAAGTGTAAGAAATAACACCAAAGTCCTAAATACAGTACAACTTTAAGATTATTGTTGACAACAGTCACAATAGACCAAGTAGTTATCTTTAAACTATTTTTTTTTATACTTGGCAATGAAGGTAATGACCTGACAGTGGGAAGCAAGCACACAGCAGATAATTCCAGTACTTTTAACCATTATATGTACATCATGTCCCTTACATTTGCATTGTATTGTAACGGTTTCGGGTGGCTATCTGTATTACAAAACTGTGATTTTCTGTTAATGAGGGGATATAAATATAGAATCTGATGGCAGATAAGGACCGCTTGTCCCACCTAGTCCACCCATTTCCCTAATGGATAAGCTGCAGATCCTAGTTAACCAACAGCCTACATCCTCCTACCCCCCCAACAGATTGCCTTATGTCTGTCCCATGCATTCTTGAATTCGTCCACTGTTTTTGACTCTACAACCTCCTCAGGAAGGTTGTTCCATGCATCTACAACACTCTCTGTGAAGAAACACCTCCTCACATTACCTCTGAGACGTCCCCCCCTCTGTCTTCAAAGTGTGCCCCCTTGTTCTTGCACATCTCTTTTTCTGAAAGATGCTACCCTCTTGGACTTTGTTGATTCCACTGAGGTTCTTAAATGTTTCTATCATGTTCCCTTTCTTCCTTCTTTCCTCAAGGGTATACATATTAAGCTCCTTTAGTCTTTCTTCGTATGTCTTCTGGAGCAGATCCTGCACCATTTTGGTTGCCCTCCTCTGGACAGCCTCCACCCTGTGTATGTCTTTGTGGAGATGGGGTCTCCAGAACTCTACACAGTACTCCAGATGTGGTCTTACCAAATGTCTGTACAGAGGGCCTACAACTTCCTGTTTTCTACTGGTGATGCCTCTCCCTGTGCATCCCAGTATCTCCCTAGCCCTCCTTATTGCCTTCTCACATTGCTGGCCCATTTTTAGGTCTTCTGATATGACTTCTCCCAGGTCCCTTTCCATTTTTGTTGCCAGTATCTCATACCCCATTGTGTACTCTTCCCCTGGGTTTTTGTTTCCCAGGTGCATTACTTTGCACTTCTTTGTATTGAATCTAAGCTGCCATACATTTGACCATTCCTCCAACCTTGCAAAGTCCCTTTCATCCTTTCCACTCCACCTTGCATATTAATCCTGTTGCAGATCTTTGTGCCTTCTGCAAAGAGACATACTTTTCCTTCTAGTCCCTCTGCAATGTCACTTATAAAAGACATTAAAAAGGACAGGCCCTAGTACCGAACCCTGCAGTACCCCACTAGCAACCCCCCTTTCTTCACTGTGGACTCCATTTACTACTTACAGTATAAAAGACATTAAAAAGGACCAGCTCTAGTACTGAACCCTGCAGTACCCCACTAGCAACCCCCCCTTTCTTCACTGTGGACTCCATTTACTATCACCCTCTGTGTCCTGTTGTCCAGCCATTTTTTTACCCAGGCTACCACCCTGGGACCCACTCCCAGGCTGGCTAATTTGTTTATTAATCTTTTGTGTGAGACTGTGTCAAATGCCTTGCTAATGTCTAGGTAGGCTGTGTCCACAGCCCCTCCCTAGTCTATTACTTTGGTCACCCAGTCAAAGAAAGCAATTAGATTTATCTGATATGACCTTCCTGCTGTGAATCCATGTTGCCTTGGGTCCTGTGCCCCACTGGCCTCTAGGTACTCAACAATTATTTCCTTCAAAAGTGATTCCATCATTTTCCCTACCATGAGGTCAAACTGATAGGTCTGTAGTTTTGTGCCTCTGTCTTGCTCACACTTTTGTGAAGGGGAATCACATCCACCCTCCTCCAGTCCTCAGGTACCACATCATTCTCCCATGATTTATTAAAAAGGGTAGTCAGTGGTGTCACTAGTTATTTCCTTAATTCTTTTAGAATTCTGGGGTGAATCCCATCAGGCCCCATTGCTTTATCCACCTTCAGTTTTAAGAGTTCTTTCAGAACCCTTTCTTCTGTGAAAGGACTATTATCACGAGCTGCCATTTTATTTTCCTTTTTCTTCACAAAAGAAACTGTCTTAACATTTTCCAGGGATGTCTTCTACAGACATCCAGTCATGTATCTTGCTCATCGGGAGTCAAGCAGCTTCAACGTGTATTTTTGGTTTTACAGCTCCTATAGCCTCAAAACTTTTATTTTAAACTATTTAAAAGCACCAGATAGTGAAGGAATTGTTATGGCCTCACACTGAGTTACCAGCACATCAAAGAGATGTTTGCTGCTCAGCATCACAGAGAAGGCAATATTTTCATTTGAAAGTGTGTATTTACCACGTAGTCAGCATGTACCTCTTATACTCCCCAACGCCCAAGGCTACGTTGAAATGTACAGCTGTTGTATGCCTTCCTAGTAAAACCACAGCACTCTTAAATGTTCTCTGGTTAAAACCACAGACCTGCCAGCTTTTCCCTCAGATGTTACTTGATACCTCCACTGACCCAGACCTTGAAAGTAAGCAGCTTCCCAGGTGTGTTCGCGCAGTATAAATGGACAGGAATGTGTTGGGAGTAGTGGTTCTATGGGGATAACGTAGCAGCAGTGACTATTAAAAGCAGCAGTCAATTTTGAAACCCTGCTGCAGCAGTACAGAGGGCTTTCAATTCAGTCTGTCTTCACTCCAGCGGACTGCAGATTGACATATAAGCTTGCTTACATTACAATGAACTTAACTTGTCAACGCTAACGTGCGCCATTCGCCAAAACATAGTACAGTACTTCTGAACTATGCAATGTTTATAGTCAAGTCTGTCAGTAATAGACTCCTACTGTGTTATGAAGTGCAAGCTAAGAATGGTGTGGCAATGGAAATTTCATAGGAAGTACCATGCCATATATACATGGGGGAAACAGTGAAAATGATGCAACCAATAACAAAAGCGGCAGTCGGTAGTGCCTTACACCTGACCCCCCTAATTCTTATAAAAACACTGCTGGGGGCTACAACCTAACAAACACATCATGTCAATAAAATAGAGACATAAGTCCCAAATATTACCTGCTGTCTGCACTGCTCCAGTGATGGCTTCAGTCTCCTGTTTTTTTTTTTTTTTCTCAGAATTATTAATTACATTACGACACTCAATGCTGCATTGCTGAATGATGGCTACAAGGAGGTGCAGTTCCTCAGTTAGTACTGCAACTTTGCAAGTTGGGATCAGAGATTCAGATTTGCAGCACTGTGCATTATTTGCTGATTTTAGGACCTGCAGGGCACAAAAAATATACCTCTCTGGGGGAGGGGTCCACGGGAATGCTGTCCCTGGAAAATGTAGGTATGAAATGGTGCTAGTGCCTAAAATGCAGCATTTCATATCTAAATTTTAATGAGAAAGTATGGCCCTGGATCCCCTAAAGAGATTTGGTTTTTGTGCCCCCTAAAAATTCTCTTTGCATGTCATGCCTACCTTTTCCCACACACTGCAATGCTGTGTCTATTTGTGGAGAAAGGCAAGAAATGCACTATGCCAAATAGTTCTGCCTTTCCCAAGAATGTTAGCAGGCACATTCTCACTGCTGACACAGCAGTTCATATGAACATATGAAATTTGCCAGCAGATATAGGTCTATTGGTCTATCGAGTTTGCTCAATTTTGTACCTAGCTGCCCTATTCAGCAGTTGACCCTTCATCCCTTAAACCCCCTTCACCCTCCCTCTTACACTGTCCCAGCCCATTTAGAAGCAGCTCACTGTCCTGCAGGATACCACCTCCACTGGTAACATGTTCCACTTGGTCACCACCCTCTCTTTAAAAAAGGATCTTCTCATGTCCCTCCTGAATTTACCCCCCCAATCTCATTGCATGGCCCCTGGTACCCCTCCCTTCCCTTACTTTGAATAGTCCTTCTGTCCAAGTCCTGTTTATGCCCTTCATGTAGTTGAAGGTCTCTGTCATATCCCCTGTCCCTCCTCTCCCCTAGTGAGTACATGTTCAATTCCCTCAGCCTGCACTCATGTGGTAAGTCCCCCAGTCTGTGGATCATCTTTGTGGCCCTGCATTGCACCCCTTCCAGTAACCTGTATTTCTTAAGGTATGGGTGCCAGTACTGCATGCAGTACCCCAGGTGCAGTCTTACTAGGGATCTTTACAATGATAGAATAACCACCCCCCCAATGACATATCCCTGGCAGTACAATCCAGCATTTTATTGGCCTTTGCATCCAGTTTCCTACATCGATCCCTTAATGAGTACCTCCAAATCATTTTCCTTCTCAGTCAAAGCTAGCTGTACCCCACCCAGCTAGTAACTCCTTCTTGTGTTTTTTGACCCAAAATGCAGCACGTTGCTTTTTTTGGCATTTAACTCCAACTGCCAGGTGTCTGACCAGGTCTCCAGCTTTGCCAGATCCTCCTGCAACCCTTAACAACCATCAATGTCATCAACCACCACCCCATTTTGACTGATCTTGCTCTTGATACCCACCAGAATGTCCACAGTGAATATCCCAAACAACACTATTCCCAACACTGAGCCCTGCAGAACTCCACTCGTCATCTCCCTTGGTGTTGAGAGCTCTCCATCCACAACCACTCTCTGTTGCCTTCTACTTAGCCAGTTCCTTACCCATCCCACCATCCTAGTACCGGCCCCCCTGCCTTCTATCTTACTTCCTAGCCTCCCATGTGGCACAGAGTCGAATGCCTGGCTGAAGTCCAGATACAGGATGTTGACTGCATGGCCCCCATCCAACTGCCTAATTACCCAGTCATAGTATTCCACCAGGTTGGTCTGACAGGATCTGCCAGTGACAAAGCTATGTTTTCTGATTTCCTGCAACCCAATGGCCTCTAGAAGAGACACTAGCCTCTCCTTTATGATCGTCTCCATCAGCTTCTCCACCATGGATGTGAGGCTCACTGACCTATAGTTCCCAGGTTGATCCTTGGGGTCACCCTTTTGGAGGGGAACCATGTGAGCAATGTTCCAATCCTGTGGTACACATCCCGAGTCCAATGAGGCACTGAACAGATCTGTCAAGGGCCCTGCTAGGGCCTTTGCCAGCTCCTTCAGTACCTTAGGGTAGACACCATCTGACCTTGCTGCCCTGTCCCCCCTCAGTGCCCTCAAGTCCTCTAGCTTCCTACTTTCTGTGATTACCCTGTCTGTCACCCCTTCCAGTCCGTTTCTGCCCTCCCATCCTCCTTGGGTATTTCCCCCCTTTCTCTCTAGCAAATACCGAACAGAAGTGATCATTAAGTGCTTCTGCCTTTTCTCCCCCCATTTTTCACCTACCCCCTTCCTTCCTAATCCTTAAAATCTGTTCCTTACAGTTCCTTTTCTCCCTGATGTACCCGAAGAAGTCCTTCTCCCCCTCCTTAATGCCCTTGCACCAGCCTGAGATCCTTAGACGCTTTTGCCCCCTTACTTCTCTTGTCACCTGCCTTGCTTCTTTCAGGTACTCTTTCCTGTCCCCCCCCCCCATTTTCTTGACTCTCCTAAAGGCCTCTCTTTTCCTCCTTATCTTTACCATAACATCCCAGCACATCCATCTTAACTTTTTCACCCTGGTCTTCTTACTCTGATCCTTGCTGCAGGATTTGGTTTCCTCTGCTATACCCTTCTTTATGAGCTCTGATCTCTGGTTAGTGTCCATGCTAGGCTGGATTCTAACTAGATACCCTCTTACTACTTTCCCCATCTTTGCAAAATCAGCCTTCCTGAAGTCAAGAACCTCCATATTGGATGCTACTCCCTCCTTGCCCATACTCAATGAGAATCAAACTGAATGGTGGTCACTCCATGCCAGAAGTTCGGCCACCTTCAGATTCTTCACCAATTCCCCATTAGTTAGCACTAGGTCAAGGGTGCTCCCTCCCCTGGTTGGTTTGCTGACCACCTGTAACAAGAGACTTTCCTGGAAAGCACCCAGCAATATCTGCTCACATCTACTGTTGGTGGCTTGGGTTCCCCAAGCCACTCCCGGCATGTTGATTTCCAATACAACCAGCACACTCCCCTTTCCACATGACCTCCTAATCTGTTCCACTAGTTCCCTGTCTAACTCCTCCTTCTGGAAGAGTGGTCTGCACACCACTCCCATCTGGAGAGTCCTATTTCTGGAATCCTGTATTAGCAACTATAATGACTCAGTACTGCCCTCTTCCCTCTCCTCCCTCACACACCTCAAGCCTTCCCTTATGTATAGCACGACCCTCTCTCCCATTTACCCTATCCCATTAGAATGACCTGAAACCTGGTACCCTCAGGTCCCAGTCATGGTATTGGGTGGTCCATGTTTCAGTGATGGCTGCCATGTCCTCCTCTCCCTCCACCACAAGGGCCTGTAACTGATTGTATTCCACAGGATTCTAGCATTCAATGTGACCACCTTCTGTCCCTTTACCTTACCCATCCCCCTGCCCTCCCCTTCTAGCATCTCCTTTTGTACTTTCACCTAATCCCATGTCCCTGATTTGGGGGGTAAGCTCATGTGACTTTCCATCATATGGCCTCTGCCTGCCCTCTTGCCACCTGCCACCCCTCTTCTAGTTTAAATTTCCAGCTACCTCAATGTAATCTCCGATCCCCTGTTTCAATACATTCTTGCCTTCTTAAGTGCACTCCATCTCTAGAGTATAGACTACTGTCCTCCCAGATCCTTCTCCACCCTCCCACCAACCCATATTCTTTGGTATGACACCATGATCCTAACCAATTGTTAAATTCCTCGATTCTCTGTTTTCTTGCCATGCTCACCTTGGGAACTGGTAGTACCTCTGAAAAAGTTACTGCTCTACCTGCCCTCTCGCATAATGTTCCTAGCTCTCAAAACTTTTCTGGACTTCATCTATTGTCCTATCAGCCAGGTCGTTTATTCCCAAATGTATTATTAAATACGGTTTCTCCTTTCCCCTTCTAGCATATCTCAGGACTGACTGCCCCAACCTATCTGCTGTCATTCCTGGCATGGCTTTCACCCAGGTATGACCTTGCCTTTCCACCTTACTTCCCCAACAGACACCTCTTAGCATTGAATTCCCCAGTACTAATATCCCAGTTTTCAACTATCCGCTTCCCTTCCTCCCTCCCCCACCTATCCAACTCCTCTTTCTCCTGCACATCGTTTCCCTATCTCCATCCCCATCAGTATTCCCCCCACCCCATTTACATTCAGGTTACCCTCTTCATCACTATATTTTTATTTATTCATTTGAATATCTGGTAAACTTTTGAGTATGAAACTCTTTTACAAAGATTTCACATCAGGATGGAAACAGGGAAGACATTACAAGAACAAAAAAGTAAATTACAGGTCACTTGGTTACAGGCAAGAAAAAAATAATTTACATGAGTCATAGGCAAAGGGAGAAAGAATGAGTGGGAAGGGTAATGATGAGCATATTGAAGGCAACAGTGGCTAGTGAGAGGATAGGTGGCTAGTCCCAGGAGGGTAAAAAGGACTGACTAGGGGGTTCATGCTCAGTTCTGTTCGGACAGTCACAAGTGTTTAAATTCAGCTGGTGTTTCTTCAGTTCTCTTTTAAAGGACCAAATGTTAATAGTGTTAAGTGCAGCCATGGGGATCTTATTAAGCCACAGTGGGGCTTGGTAGGAGAAAGATCTTTGTCCCAGAGTAGTTCTACGAAAGGGGACACCAACCAGGGTCGACGTTGTTCTTCAAGTACTGTAGTTGGATCTGGTTTCCTTAACCAGATCAGCTAGGCTGGGCGGGGTTAAGAAGAGCATGGCCTTCCTCCAAAGCAGGCAGGTTTGGTATCTGATTCTACTTTGGAGCGAAAGGAAATTGGCATATCCATACAGAGTACATGTGTGAGTGAAGTGGTCTGCATTCAGCAGTAGTCTGCAAGCTCTATTTAGAGCTGTGGCTACCCTTTTGAGGGCCATATTAGTGGCAGCACCATAAACCACTAGACCACAGTCAACCAAAGAGAGGATGGAGTTGGAGACTGAGAGCTGGAGGGGTTCTGTAGTAAGGTTTTTTTGTGCTTGAACAAAATCCCCAGTTTGGTGTTCACAGCTTTAACCACCATGTCTATATGCTTAGTAAACGAGTGGGTGTCATCAACCATGACTCCCAGGTACTTGAAGGAGTGTACCTTTTCCAGGGGACAGCATGGCGGTTTGTGATTGTTAGGTCTGGGCACCTCCTTTTTAACTGCAGGCTGGAGAGGAACATCGTCCTTTTTTTTTTGTAGTTAAGTAGCAACATTTGAGAGTAGAACCAGGACTCTAGTTGCAGGAAGGATGTTTGAAGCTCAGCTTGCTGGTGGTCAATTTGGGAGTGACAACTAAGAATGACAGCATCATCTGCATATAAGATGACTTTACTGGGGAAGGCATCCAGTAGATTGCTTAGACACATGCTAAACATCAGTGGACCAAGGATGAACCCTTGAGGCACTCTGAGGGTGACTTCTTTAGGGGCTGATACAGAGTGACCTATCTTGACTCATTGAGATCAGGATGTTAGGTAGTCCTGGAACCACCAGCTGGCATTAGGGGAGACACCTAGGGTACGTAGTTGAGTAAGCAGGAGCTGGTGACTGACTGTGTCGAATGCCTTGGTTAGATCGATAAAGCTAGAACCAACAAGTTTACCCTCATCCAGGGCCTTATGGGCACAATCAGTGAGGTCCACCAGCGCAGTGGCTGTGCTGCGGTATTTCCAAAATCCGTGCTGCTAGGGACATTGCAGCTGGTATTTTTGGATATAGTCTGTGAATTGGTGAGTGACCTATCCCCACCCTTAAACACTGGGGTCACAAGAGCTTTTTTCCAGAGTGAAGGGAATTTAGCGAGCTGCAGTAACTTATTAAAGAAAGTTGTGATAGGAGCAATACGTTCGTCAATAGCGAGTGAGAGAAGTTTCATATCAATATTATCACTTTCTAATCTGGTTTTCCCCAGGACATTTTTAACATAACTCAAGGCTTTTTTGACTGTGATTCTCTTGAAGTAGAATTGGGGGTAAGGGTTATCAGATTGGAGGCTGTTGCCTGCATTGAAGGGCTTTAGGTATTCATCTGGGAGGATGGAGCTAAGGTTGGTGAAGGTGGTGTTCAATTCTTCAGCAATAGTGAGCGGGTCCATGGTGTTAGAGCCTTGAATATTTAGCAGTGTTAGTGGCATTCTTGCTTCCTTTCCTGTAAGGGCCTTTATATTGTCCCAGAACTGCCTCCCATCCCCCTAGGATTTTTCCAGCTGTTCCTTGTGGTAGTTAGCCTTAGCTCTATGGATGAGGTGTGTCCATTTATTTCTAGTGGTCCTATATCTCTGTAGATCGCAGGGCTTCCTGGAGGCCCTGGCTCAACATCAAAGGTTATCCTTTGCCCTCATGAGGTCTAAGGCATCCTTTCCCCCATGATTGTGTTATTGTTACCTGAAGACCCTACCCTTATTTCTCCTTCCACCTTCCCCATTCTCTCTCTCCCCTTATTCTGAGTCCTTGTCCTGTGCCTCTTCCCCTTCTCACCCTCTCCCTACTACCTTCCTCCTATCATCTACACCCTTCACCTTTATTTCCCCTACTCAGTGCTCCTAGGCCTGGGTCCCTCTGGCACACTGTCCCCTCCGCCATCCCACATCCTCTCCCCCCCTTGCTGCACTAAGTGGCCTCTCTCCCTTGTTCCCTAGCCTCCTTTTCTTGTCTCTGAACCATAACCTCCTGTAGCCTGTCTCACCAGCCTCAATTTCTCCTGTAGCCTCTCGATCACTTTTCTGAGTTGCCCTATTTGGGTACACACCAGACATCTTCCCATTCCTGTTGCAACTGGTGTCCTACATTTGTTACATCCTACTGCCCTCCCCATTTCACTATCCACCCACCAGCAATCTCTTGCACTTCCATTATACGGATCCCCTTCTCTCACCCAAGCCACCCTCTTCCATTGTCTATCCCTGCTAAACATGTCTGAATTTGGCAAATTATGCATACATCAATGGCTACAGAGCACCAACTGTAATGTTTTTACCAATGTTACTGCCTTCCTAATTGAAATTTCCCAACCAGACCTCATCCCTTAGCACATATAGTCCCCATCACACCCCTTCACTGATCTGCCTAGGAGAAGTCTTATACTCTTCAACACTTCTATATGATTATGTACTGCTTTCTAGATGTCTCCCTAGCTGCTCACACCCTTAATATATGCAACTTACACTGTACATACAACTTATAGTGTGCACTTCCAATGAGATGCCTTATTTATCTTCATACACTCCCTCAATTGTCCATTCTATGACCCTTAGACAATAATTGTAATTTTAATGCCTCGCCATCAGCCACAGTACAAGCTTCTCAGTCAGTGAACAGCCCTTTTCTGCCCTTTTCAGCTGTTCTTTCACAAGTCCTTCCCTCTTGAGGGTGGCACCCTCCACTGCTCTTCAGTCTCAGGCTTATTGTTCCTTCCTGGAGAGGTTCTCACTTCCTTTATTGGCCATTTAATAGAGGCTGGGGCCGGGGTGGGTGGGATTAAAAAAAATACTACCACAGTCTTTGCTCCAGTTGCTGCCCCCTGCTGAGCCTTCTCTTCCTTCTACTGTGCTCCTCCGGTCCCCCACTCCTGCTGGCATGGCTACAGCTACTGGGATCCCCCAATTCTCCTGTGCACCTCTGCTCTGTTGGATCTTTAATAGCCTGACCACTTTTTGCTTTTCAAAAGTAGTGCTCTCTCTGCAGGTTGGCTCATTCAGAAGCCTAGACTCTTGCGACTCAGCTGCCAGATTACAGCTCCTCCGTGGCCCCAGGATTTGGGTGGCACCTGCTGCTCAATAGCAGCTGTGGCAAAAACTCTCCCTCAGTCTCTGCTTTGGTTGCTACCCCCTGCCAAGCCTCCTCTTGCTTCTGTTGCTCTCCTCTGGTCCTCCATTCCTGCTGGTGTGGCTATGGTGACCGGCATCTCCTGATTTTCTGGTGCATCATTGCTCTGCTGGGTCTTCAATAGTTTGGATGCTTTTTTTTTCTTTTCAAAAGTTGCACTCTATCTGCCAAGTGACTCCTCTGGGAGCTGAGACTTGTGCAGCTCAGCCACAAGATTACAGCTCCTCTCTGGCCCTGGAATTTGGGTGACACCTGCCGCTCCATTGCAGCTGTGGCAAAAATGCTCCCTCAGTCTCTGCTGGCTGCCCCCTGCTGAGCTTCCTCTTCCTTCAGTTGAACTCCTCCAGTCCTCCACTCCTGCTGGTGTGGCTATGGCCACCAGGATCCCTCAATTCTCCAGTGCATCTTTGCTCCACTGGGCCTTTTATAGCCTGGCTGGTCCCCCCCTTTTTTCTAAAAGTCTCTCTCTCTCTCTGATGATTGGCTTATCTGGGAGCTGAGACTTGTGCGGCTTAGCTGTAAGATTGCTGCACCTCTCTGGTCTGGGGAGTCAGTCGGTGCCTGTCACTTGATTTCAGCTGTGGCAAAAATGCTCCCTCAGTCTCTGGTCTGGTCCGGTCCCTGCCCCTGTCAAGCCTCCTCTTCCTTCTGTTGTGCTCCTCTGTTCCTCCACTTTTGCTGGTGTGGCTACAGCCACCATGATGTTCCAATTCTCCTGTGCACCTCTATTCCGCTGGTCCTTTTCAATCAATCAATCAAAATCTTTATTTATCTAGGAGGGCACCATTGAGCAGGGCTCATTTGCAAGACGGATCTGGTCACACAAAAATCATAGTACAGCAACATGATAAAACATAATGCAATATTATACAAAGAAGAAAAATATACATATGTACATCAACATTTGAGTGAGATGGCCTTTACAACAGATAGGTTCATAACTGGGTACAGCCAGAATGTTCACTTTAAAGGAGAGAGAGAGAAAGACAAGAAGGGGGATACCAGCTTAGGAAGAAATGACAGGGTTGGAATAGGTAACTGGCATACTTCAGCGAAGGGGGTGAAACTTGGCCATGGCTAAAGAGAGGCAGAAAAGCCGATATTATAGTAGGGAGAGAGAGTGGCAGGGCAGAGGCAGGATGGGCAGGAGGGAAACTGGAAAATAGGTGTGCTACCAACGTGGGAAACTTTTGCAGGATTCCTTCACAAAGCGACTTGAAAATATTCAGGCTAACAGGACAGGTCAGCTTCAAGTTTTTTTGCATATTGTTCCACAAGGAAGGCAATGAGAAACTTATGGCAGCTCTGCTGAAACGAGATTTGACCTTAGGTAATTGCAAGGCAATTAGGGAACAGCTTTTATAGCCCAGCTGCTTTTTTTTCCATTTCAAAAGTGGTGCTATCTCCACTACTTGGCTCCTCCAGAAGCTGAGACTTGTGTGGTTCAGCCATGAGATTACAACTCCTCTCTGGTCCTGGGATTCTGCATCTGCAGCAAACAGCAGCATTCTCAGAAGAGGAAGAAGTATTTTGAAAAACATATTTCTCTGTAAAACGCATCATTCTTGTTAATGCGATGTAGGAAATGGAATTCTGGCACTCCAACTGGTAAAATCTCTACGTTATTGCTACCAAGCCCACTATGTTAATTATTTTAAATCCAGTTGACAAAGGTGAACATATGATGGAGGTTAAGGAAGGGCTGTTGCAGTCGATATTCTTTTTTTCATTTATTAGCATGCGCATGCTGAATTGAGTTGCTCCCAGCATGTCAATGTGGCTCATTTGGTAGCACATCTGCCTTTGAACCAGAAGGTCATGGGTTCTCGTCCAACACCAAGATTCGACTCATACCTAAAAAACGCTGGCACTCGAGTGCTGTGGTGGCTCAGAAGCAGCTTCTAATGATTTTATTTATTTTTATTACTATTCTCTCCTGTGTCCCATCCTGGTCCCAGACTACCTTGCACACTCCACCCATATACAGTGCAATGCAAGTATTTGGACCAGAACAATTCATTGCACACACAACATGCTATTGCTGTTTTCGACCTACCTTGCTTTGCCACCTCAATGCAAAAGGCTGGTTTATTTAGCCAGAGCAGATGCCCTTAACCCCAGCACTTTGGCAGTAAAGCCTTTGTGAGGGGGTATAGAGGGAAGACAAGCAACTACATTTATGTTACAAAACACCATGACTTGAAACTCCATGTCTCAACAATTACCAATTACAAACAGACATTAGTATAAAAACAATTAAGTAGTTAGGCAACACAATTCATTAGGCTGTTTACTGCTTTTATTAATTATAACTTTAAATACGATTTAAAGGGAATCAGTTTCCAGTATTTTCTATATTTAAGCAAAAAGCAGAAAGTATTTCACAGCGATAACAATTAATTTGTGCTTAGAGTTCATATATATATATATATATATATATATATATGCAAGCAAATAAAGAGTAAAATAAGATACAAAAATAGAGATGCCAGAAACTAGTGATGATCACCATGTTCAAGTCCCACCATGGCCACTTTTCAGGGGGTCTACTTAGAAGCTGAAATAAAGCAATTTCTGTTTGTAATTGGTAATTGTTGACACATGGGGTCCTAGGTCATGGTGTTTTGTAACATAAATATAGTTGCTTGTCTTCCTTCTACACCCCCTCAAGAAGGCTTTACTGCTGAAGCGCTGGGGTAAAGGGCATTTGCTCTGGCTAAATAAACCAGCATTTTGTATTGAGCTACACTGTTTAATGCTCCTTTTTACTGCACGAGTGTAAAGTCTAAGGAATTTTGTATGTTGTTGGGCTGGCTGCCCCCTCTTAGCACCGACCTTTTTCTTGCTGTGTTGCAGCAAAAATCAGTGGCTTTTCAGTCTGAACAATTGCTATTAGCTGCTGCAGATCATGGGGTATCTGCTCCACAATGTGGAGTGTTTGCAGGGTTGCAGTAATAGCTCACAGCTCTTTGAATTGCCACAACAGACTTTGTTCATGAGTGGTTAATAATACGCCAAAGCAGTTTTTCAGATCCAGTTGTTTATAAATAGAAAACAGATACTTGAAGGCACTCTACTAGATACTTTAGCTTGGAGTCTGGGATGACCCTGGAAATCCAACGGCCATAAATCTAGCATTGAGGATATCGAGGAGTAATTTGTTTGAGAGACATCAGTAGTCGAATGCAGCCTGAAGCCACTACATCAAATAGTGGAACTGGATTTGAGTGGGAGAAGTCTGAGACCTTTGCAAGCAAGTGTAACAAAGCAAGAGAGAGACTAGGAGGACTTGAGGACACAACTATTGGATCAGGTGATGCAAAAAATTATTTTCGAAAATTAGAGAAACTGTTCCAGAAAGAGCTTGATATCACCGACAACATCATAACTTTATAGCAATATCTCTGCAGAGCTCAACCACCAAGAAGACATAACATAACTATTGTATCCTCTAGTGGTTTTGACCTTTCTGACTTCAAAGAACAGTGGTTAGAATCAATGGCTCTCTGTTCTAAAATATTTATAGATCTCATTATTAAGGCTGATAGCAAGAAATGTGATGCCTTATCAATTGAAATCGCTGATGCAAAGAAAACAGTCAGTGTTAGGATTCAAATCAAGCCCTGAATACCTTGACCAACAATTAAAATGCAGATTAACAAAATATGAAACGGAACTAATTGTGAAAAGCAAAAAAAAGTTGCTAAGGGACCAAGAAGACTATGAGAATGGTTGTATAGTTGACTGAAAAAAAAACCGGGCCAAATCAGAAGTAGACGACAAGTCAGATTTAACCAAAACGGAAGAGGATCAGAAAGTGGAGCTGGTGGTGCCCAGAATAGAGGAAAAAGTATTTTTAGACAAAAATACCCCACAGCCATCAGGAGAAAAAGAAAGACAAGACAGGGAAAATGTGCGGGAAGGCAAGAACAGTGCAGCAGGAGACAACCCAGAGGGAGAGGACAGAACAAGAAATACAAACCATAAAATTATCCAACACAGAACTAACAGTAAACAAAGTCAAAGTACTAAAACAGGGACTTTCATTTGTGCCCACTCCCAAATTAAATAAATTCCAGGTTATTGTGGACTTATACAAATTATTTAGAAAAATCAAACTGAAATATTTTTTCAATCAAAATCAAACACGGACATCAGAAATGGAGCTGATAGAGGAACGAGTACTGTACCTGAACAAGAGGACATTGACTTTCTAATACTACAAATGGATAACACAGAAAACATGGCTGGGGATGTTGAAGATGAACACGATGGCAATGTAAACATACCAAGCAGGGAATCTGATCTTCTGACCACCCTCAGCATGCAGGAACTTAATCAGCTGCTAAACATGCCTGAAGATGAAAATGAGGTGGGTAGTGTTACCCCAACTATTGCAGAAGAGAGGAAAAAGATTTTTGAAGGCTGATTCCACTTTCTCTTCTGCTGTACATAACCAAGCGATCGTAATGTATGAAAAAGTAGTTATGAAACAGGTCAAAGAAATACTTGATAAGGCAGGGACAGGCAGAAATAAAAACATGTCTAATAGTAAATTTCAGACCTTAACTGAATTAAGTAAATGTGATGATGATATAGTTAAAGCAGCAGACAAAGGTGGCAACATAGTGATAATGGATAAAGAACATTATATTAAGATAGTAAAGAAATTGTTAGATAAAGAAAGTGACTATAAAAAGCCTGCATCTAACCCTTTATCTAAATTTAAGGTGGAATTACATAATCTATTACAAGAAGCTACACCAACTGGGAAAATCAGTGACAAAGAGTATGGTTATTTATGAAATGAGTACCCCATTACCCCCGGTTTCTATATACTGCCAAAGGTTCATAAAAACCTGGAGGATCTGCCAGGGTGCCCCATCATAGCTGGCATTAATTCTGTCACTGATAGATTAGGAACATTTGTAGATTATTTTTTAGCGAAATGTGTGTTTGAACTTGATTCTTATATTAAGGAGTCATCAGAACTGCTGAAAGAAATCAGTAAATTTAAATGGGAAGGAGACATGATATGGGCAAATATCGCCGTTGAATCATTGTACACTAAAATCAAACATGAGGATGGCATTAGCGCCTGCAGAAGGTTCCTTGACAAACACACTGAAAAAGAACACATCCCTGTAGAATTCTTAATAGATTCAGATTCATAGTAACATACAACCTCTTTGAATTTAGAGAGGAACACTTCCTCCAATTGTGTGGTACAGCAATGGGGGCATCAATGGCACCATCCTTTGCCAACCTGTTCCTGGGGATGTGGAAGGAGGAGATTATTTTTGACCAATATATTAACCCCTTTCTGCCCAAAATAAACATTTGGAAATGCTTTACTGACGATATTATCTGTGCCTGGCAAGGTAACTCTGATGAACTTGAGAAATTCATAAAATGAATAAACTGTAACTCCACACCATTATTTAACACTTCTATTACAAAAGGAACTGCTATACCCGATTTGAAGATAGCAACAATTATACCTATACATAAAGGAGGAGTAAAACAAAATGTAACTAACTATAGGCCTATAAGCCTTACATCTTGCACTGGTAAATCAATGGAAAGACACCTGTAGCAGAAAATCATGACTCATCTAGAGGATATGGGAATTCTTGATATATCCCAGTATGGGTTCACACAGGGAAGATCATGCCAATGTAACTCGATTAACTTTTTTGAACCTGTTAGCAAGGCCCTAAATATGGGATTACCAGTGGACGTAATCTTCCTAGATTATGAAAAAGCATTCAACACTATCTCGTATAGAATATTGATTAATCAGTTAGTCAAAATAAAACTCCATCCTAACATTATTAAGTGAATTGAATCCTGGCTTAGTGACAGGCAGCAAAAGGTAGTTATAAGAGGACATATGTCAGCCTGGGGTAAAGTCACCAGTGGGGGTCCCACAAGGTTCTGTACTGGGTCCCATTCTGATAAATATTTTGGTCGCCAGCATGTAAACCTCTAATGAAGTCTGCCTAAACAAGTACGCCAATGACAGTAAACTAGGCAGTATTGTAAATGACAACTAATCTATTAGATTGCTACAAACTAACTTGAATAATCTGGCTACCTGGGCATCAGAGAACATAAGGATATTTAATATTGCTAAAAGCAAAGCTATGCACCTAGGTAAAAACAACACCTTAGCAAGCTATACACTGAATAATACTCAACTTCAGGTTGTTGAATCTGAGAGAGATCTTAGTGTCATTACTATAAACAACTGAAAGTTGAGTACACGTATAAATAAAATGGTTAAAAAGTGCCATAGCATAGTTGGATGCATTCTAAAACATGCTAAAAGCCGTGAACCTGAGGTCATTATTCCATTATACACTAGCTTAGTCAGATCACATATTGAATACTGTGTACCCACTTCACTAGGAGAAAAAGCTACTGTAGAAATAGTTCAAAGGAAAATAACAAGGAATATTACCAAGATAAGCAACATGGAGTATGAAGATAGACTTAAGTCGCTAGGACCTTACTCCTTTGAATACAGAGCACTTAGGGGAGAGTTATGTTTAGCATTCAGGGCCTTTCAAGATCCTGCCTTGTTCAAAGGTATTTGCCTTGAGAGGCAATTGTCAACAAATAATGCTAGATCACACAAACAGAAACTTCATGCTAGCCACAATAAAACAGTTAAAAGAAACAACTTTATTATTCAAAGACTACCACCAATATGGAATTCCTTACCTTTGCCTGTCGTAACAAGTAAATATACTGAATAATTAAAAATTAGATGATCAGTATACGGGTGATAGGAAATTATTTTTCTGCCATTAGGAAACAATGGTGGCGAGTTCTATATGGGCTTGCCCTTGAACTTGTATACACCTATGGACCTACGAACCATTAATGTGCATTTTACTTAAACTGCAGACAAAAAAAAAAAGACCTCAGTGGCTCGGTGCCAGAGGTTGTCCCTTTCTCTGAGTTTCTGGAGTAGGGCGTCGGTGACCCAAGGTGCATTTTGCTTTTTTGTGTGGATCCTGGTAAGGGGTGCGTAGAGATCACACGCCTTATTAAAAGCCTGTGTGAAGAGGTCCAGAGCAGAGTCAATGCAGGGTGCCTGGTTGATGGGGGACCAGTCTATTAGAGCAAGGAGTCATTTGAGTTTATTCAGGCCACCTGGGCAGAAGTGCCTGCGTAGGGTGGTTTGGGCTACTAGTTTGTGGGTAGAGGTGGTCCAGAGGAATAGGATAGGTGAGTGGTCCCTTAAGGTGTCACAGAGGACTTGTATGTCCAGGATTTTGTGGGGGCAGTTGGTGACTATAACATCCAGGAAGGTGCTGGTTCCATTGGAGGGGTTGTGTCCAGTGGGCTAGGAGACAAGTTGGGTCAGGTCAAGGGCAGCGTAAGTGTCCCTTGTTTGGGAGGCAATGGGATTGAGCCAATTAACACTGAGGTCACCAACAAGGACTTGTTCTGCTTTGTGGGGGAAGGTGGTGAGATAATTTGTAAGAGACAAGATTGCCAGGCTCTGGTTCCTTGGAGGAACATAGGAGACTGTGAGGTAGAGTGGTCCCCTAGAGGGATCAGAAGTGAGCTTAAGGGTGAGGGCCTGGGCGCCATTATCAAGCTTGGGGGTAGGGAATACATGACCGATAATAGTGCCCCATAGAAAGATCGCACAGCCACCATGTTTTCCTACCCGATCCTCCCGGTATAGGGTGTACCCAGGAAGAGAGACAAAGGAGTCGGGGGTGGACTTGGACAGCCAGGTCTCCACAAGAGTGATGATATCAGGCTGGTGCAGAATGACCCAGCATTGGAGAGCAGCAGATTTTTTTTAGTAGGCTGCATATTTTTAAGGAGGCTATGCAGAGTCCTGAAGACAGGGTCAAGGAAGGACTGGTGGGGGTAGGGCCCAGGTTTAACATCTCATCCAAAAGATGGCACCTCAGAAATACAGCAACCCCCCCTTATGCTGCACTACAGTGTTAGTATTGAGATATTAACCCAAGTGCCAGATGTGGGAACTGAACCCACAGCCCTCTGATCTTCCAGCCTCAGAGGCAAGTGTGCTACCTACTGAGCCACTGACACTACATGAACAACTTCCCTTTTGTAAGTAATGAAACTGGAAAGAACACAGTATCTAGTTAGGAATCAACTTGGCAAATATGAAGAAATATGGCAGCCTTTAGAGCAGGCTCTCTTACAGGACTGGTTTCTGGTCTTTTGGAAAAGGAGTATAGATCCATTGACATTCCTCACATTTCTTTTCATATCTGTCCCTCATTCATACAGCAAAAGTTGCTAGTAGCTACAATTGAACAAAATCTTAATGCATAAATAAATGTATATAATGTATGGCAGAACGCAGTTACGAGTCAAAAATCATATTTTTATAGCGCTGTTACACCATCAATGTGATGTAATGACCTTGTTACACCACTGCCTCTGTATCACATCGATAGTGTAATAGCATGGAAGCACAACGCTTTGTTGTTGCCATGACACCCACAACGCCAAACAGGAACATGTTTTAAAACAAAAAGCAAACTGACAGTAAATTCTGGCAAAGCAGCGCAAGCACAAGGTAAGCCTGCATCCTGTTGTATAGTTAAAGAGTGTTGTTTCCAACACTGTCATCTTTTTTTTCTCTGCAGATCATACACTATAAAAGACAATGTATGGTCAGCGGTGTGTAACCATTCTGCGTTTACCTTCTCGTGGTTCCCAGGGTGACTCTGTTAAACCACTCGAAGGCAAACACAGCACTGTTACACACCGCTGCCCATACGTTATCCTCTATATGCTCAGCAACTACTTAATCATTATCTGTACTTCTAGCTGCACTTTATAAAATGGCAGGGTAAAATTGTGTAATCTGATTGGCTCTTATTTTTGTATAAACAACGGTTTACACATGGTTTAAAAAAAGGACTGCTCAGCAGTGAAGAGTCTGCAACACAGATCAATGGGCATTTGGAACACAGGCATTTCAGTTAGCCCTTTATTGACAGAACTGTTCTTCCACCACAAATAAGGCTGCTACCTTTACACTACAAAAAAACTTCAGCTGGGCTCTAAAAATAAAACTACCTTAAATATAAAATAAAACAAATGAATTAAATGCTGTTTCCCTCATTATCACACTCTTCTTGCATACTTAAACAAATTAGAAAAATAGTTACGTAAGAACTTATCGTAACAGTAGATCTTTGAGAACAGCTCTTGCAGCAGGTAACACCATTAGGACTGAAGCCGGCAGGCGTCAGGACCCCACGGAAATCTTCTAGCTAGCAGTCTTCAGCGGGGACCGCCTCCGATGTCGGTCCCACCCCTGATGTCAGGCGTAGTACATAAGGAGGCGGTCCCGCCAGAATCCCCAGTTCTCCCGCCGGAGACTCCCAGCCGCTGGATGACATCAGAAGTGGAGACTGAGGATCCGCCGTCAGAAGAAGAAAGAGTGTTAGCTCCTGCCTAGGCCTAGTAGGCCATACCTTCCCCAAGGGGGAATGGTGGGTGGAAAGGTACCTGCTGCAAGAGCTGTTCTTGAAGATCTACTGTTACGATAAGTTCTTACGTAACTGTACTATCTTACTTCGAGATACAGCACTTGCAGCAGGTAACACCATTAGGACTGATTCCCAAGCAATAGCACCTCTAAGCATCCTGGGAGGAGGCAAATAGGAGAGATCTTGAGCAAGTCCTGACTCTAGGACAGGAGACCCTGTAGAACAGCAAGACCAAAACCGGCTCTCCGCTGTGATGTAATATCCAGACTATAGTGCCTAATAAATGTGTGCACTGAGCTCCAAGTAGCCGCGGCACAAATGGCCGAGGTGGAGACATTGAGCAGTGCTGCAAAGGAGGTAGCCACCCCCCCTTGTCGAGTGGCCCTGGACTGTGCCCGGAAGGCGCTTCTGTTTACTGTTGTAACAAAAGGAAATACACTGGACAAGCCAGCGAGAAAGAGTCTGCTTTGAAACTGGTTGGCCCAGCATCCTCTTAGTGAAGGATACAAACAGCTTCTCCGACATACAGAGCTGTTTAGTCCTGTTCAGGTAATACCTTTAAGGAGCAGTGAACATCCAGGGTGTGAAGCAATGCCTCTCCTCTATTAGAGTACTTGGGAAAGTACACAGGCAGATCGATGTTCTAATTAAGAGTAAGGGCAGAGACCACCTTAGGAAGTAATTTAGGATTCATCCTCAAAGACACTCTGTCCTGGTGGAAAATTAAATAAGGTTCCTTACACATGAGCGCATGAAGCTCGGAAATTCTCCTTGCTGACGTGACAGTAACTAAAAATAACGTTTTCCACGATAGAAAACATAGCTCGCAATCTGCTGCAGGTTCAAAGGGGGGGATCAAAAGCTGTTGCAGAATGAAGAGCAGGTCCCAAGGAGGGATGGGATCCTTGATGGGTGGCCTCAGGTGTAACACCACCCTCAGGAAGTCCCGAGAGGCATCGAGTTGTGCAACTGTGCGCTGACCTACTGGGAAGTGGTAGGCTGAAATCGCACAGAGATTAACTTTAATAGAGAAGTAGGTGAGGCCTGCGTGGAAGAGGGAAAGCAGGTATTCCAGAACCGATTTCACTGGCCACTCTAAAGGGGAGAGGCCACATGCCTGAGACCAAAGGCAAAATCAGCGCCATTTCAAGGCATACGTTGCATGCGTTGCTGGCTTTCTGGCAGCGGAAAGGACTTCCGCCACCTCTTGCGAGACCCGTGTCGCATAATGGCTATGTCTCGTGGAGTCAGGCATGCAGGTTCAGTGAGCATAAGTCCGGGTTGACTAGTGAACCCTCCTCTTTGGACAGTAGATGGGAGCTGAAAGACAACAGAACTGGGGGCTCCCGGGACAATTGTGTCAGCATGGGGAACCAGATCTGCCTGGGCCAGAAAGGTGCTACCAGGATCATTGTTGCATGCTCCCTGCGTAGTTTGAGATGAACTCTCTGGATCAATGGGAAGGGAGGGAAAGTGTAGAGGAATCTGTCCACCCAGGAGAGGGACAACGCGTCTCACCAGAAAACACCAGGCCCTGGATCTAGCGATCAAAAATTGGGCAATTTTGCATTGGATGGGGAAGCGAACAAGTCCAACTCTGGA
Organism: Neoceratodus forsteri; assembly: GCA_016271365.2. NCBI lineage: Eukaryota > Metazoa > Chordata > Ceratodontiformes > Ceratodontidae > Neoceratodus > Neoceratodus forsteri. The sequence goes on along the minus strand of CM057457.1, from coordinate 470,719,854 downwards.
GTTCCCCATTGAAGAAACACATCCTCCGCCACCTCTTGAAGGAGTTCCCATTTGTGGACTCTGGCCTGGGAATGACTCAGACCATCTGCAATTGTGTTGTCCACGCCGGGAACATGAACTGCAATCAGGCTCACGCTGTGTCAGATTACCCAATCCCACACTCTCATAGCTTCCCTGCAAAGGGGTAAGAGTGTGTGTCTCCTTGTTTGTTGAGGTAATACATCACTGCCGTATTGTCTGTCTGAAGCAGAAGAGTACTCGACGGAATTTCTGACTGAAAGGCCTGCAGGGCATAAAGGACCGCCCTCATCTCCAGAACGTTGATGTGGAGGTGAGCTTCCTGAGGGGGTCCACGTTCCCTGGGACCTCACCCTGTTCAGGTGTGCTCCCCACCCCAGCCCTGAGGCATCTGTGGAGAGGATTACCTCTAGGGACAGTGCTGTAAATGGGACACCTGCAGAGAGTGTCCCTGGGTCTAGCCACCATTGCCAGTCTCGAATCACGGCGTTCGTGATTCTGACTGGATGCTGCATGTGGTCTTGCCTTTGGTCCCACTGCACTATGAGCATCTACTGAGTTACCCGCATGTAGAGCTTTGCCAAAGGGATGGTTGGAATGGCCGCAGCCATGTGTCCGAGCAGGTGAAGGACCAACCTGGTGGGGACAGTCTTCTTCGCTGAGAGATCCCTGATGAGGGATCTGATGTGTTCTACTCCTTCCTCAGGAAGAAAGGCTTTCCCTTGGACAGTGTCCAGAACTGCGCCTATAAACTGCAGCTTCTGGGACGGTACGAGGAGAGACTTCTTGTAGTAATAAGAATACCCAGAGACTGGAACAGATCCTGGGTGTTCTGAATAGCCAGCAACAGCGCCTCTTTGGAGGCGGCCTTGAGAAGCCAGTCGTCCAGGTAGGGGAACACGTAGTGGCCCTGTCTCCTTAGAGACGCTGCCACACACTTGGTAAAGACCCTGGGGGCCGATGACAGTCTGAAAGGAAGAGCCCGGAACTGAAAGTGGTGGCCGAGAAACTCGAAGCGCAGGACCCTCCTGTGAGCTTGAGCTACTGGGATGTGCAGGTAGGCGTCCTGCATGTCCAGGGATGCTAGGAAGGCCCTTTTTCAGCATGGGAATGAGTCCTTGGAGGGTCACCATGCGAAAACGCTTGTGGTAGCACCGACATGTTGAGGTCGTTGGGGTCCAGTATTGGACGGAGGTCCCCTGTTTTCTTCGGAACCAGAAAGAAGTGGGAATAGTATCCGGATCCTTTCTGGTTCTCCAGGACGTACTCCACTGCTCCCTTTTGAAGGAGCGCAAGTACCTCTTCCCTGATGAGTGATCTGTGCTGACCAGAGTAATGGGAGAGCAGAGGAGGCCTTGTGGGTGGCTTGTCCACAGATTCTATAAAGTGGCCTTGTTAGACCAATTGAAGAACCCACCTGTCGGTGGTTATGGACTGCCACCCTGGCAGGTGGTCCGCAATGCGACCCCCGACATTGGTGTCCCATTGATCCTGAGAGGCGGGGGCCGGGAAGGAGTCATGCTGTGGTGGCTGATGGTCCTGCAGGCTGGGCCAACTTTGCAGGACATTGGCCTCGGTCCACGGATGACTTCCCCTTGGCTCTGCGGGAGAAGGACCCCCTCTGTTGCAGGCCGGTGTGGGACTGCTGTCTCTGCATCCGGACTCGAAAACAGCTTTGGTTCCTATGAAAGAAACTGAGCTTGGGTCTGTACATGGCTTGGACAGACTGCACTGCCTTCCCGGCCTCTTGAAGTTTGGTGAGGACCTTCTCTGAGGACTCACCGAAAAGAACTTCTCCATGGAACGAGGCGTCCAGAATGTTCTTCTGGATGTCCGGGGTAAATCCGGAGACACAGAGCCAAGAGTGTATCCAGAGGCATAAGCCTGAGGCTGCCGCTCTGGCCGAGGAGTCCGTGGAATCGTATGCGGCTCACAGCACCTGGGTTCCCATGTCTGAACCCGTGCGGAGGGGTTGCAGCAACTCCTCCTTCTGCTCACCTTCTGGCATCTTTTCTGCCAGATCAAATCCCTGCTCCAACAAGGCATTCTGAAACTGGACCATGTGGGTTAAATAGTTGAGAGACCTAATGGCGCAGGTAGCAGATGTGTACATGTGCCTGCCCATAGCGTCCAGCTGCTTGGACTCTGGGTCCGGTGGCAGGGTGCTCAAATGTTGCGGCCTTTGGGACCGGTTATGTGAGGCTGTGATGACCAGAGAATCGTCCAGAGGATGTGATGCCAAGTACTGGTCCTCCCTAGGGGCCTTGTACAGGTGGTCAGCCTTCTTCAGCATCGCCAGGAGCGAGTGAGAACATTTCCACACTGCCTTAGTGACATCCACGAAGGTGTCCACCAAGGGTGGCACCACCACAGGCTTTGGATCTTTCTGCCGAAGATATCTGGCAAGACATAGTCTCTCAGGGTTGAAGTTTCTCTGCGTCCCAGCCCATGTTCTCCTGGATATGCCTCATAATCTCCGAGAATGATGGGTCATCCGGAGGAGATCTTGGGAGCTCACATGAGTCCGAAAAAGGGACGCTGATTGGAGAGGGGGATCTGGATCCATCCGAGAAGTCCGATCCCGTGTCCTCCGTCGAAGACGAATGGAGGCGTCTTCTGGGTCTCTTGGGGCTGGGTGACCCTGAAGAAGATCTGGACTGAGGCCTCCTCTTGTCTGGTCTACCCCTAGGAGGTTCCTCAGGCTCCTGGGGGGAAGGCACTCGGCCTGCAGCCCCAGATGGAGTGGAGGGCGGTGGAGTCACGGGTGGAGGAGGAGCAGGAGGAAGAGGAGGAGGTGTGGGAACCACATCCTTCTTTATGGTATCCCACCAGTAGGTGAACAGCTCCTTAACCTCTGAAATGCTGAGGCCCAATGACAGACCCAGGCACCAGTGGTCGGTCGTCGGGTTCCGGCGTCGGCTCCCCAGGGGTCTCGGGTTCAGGGGAGGGTTCCCTGGGGGGTGCGACAGGACCGGGTTCACCCATCTGGTCCTCGGGCTGGGTCAGCTCCTCCTCCATGAGCGCCTCCTGACCAACGTCGGTGGGAGGCGTAAGGGTTCTCCTTTCTTCAGGAACGGGCATCAGTCCCCCGGCCGGCATTCCTGGTGGCGAAGGCCTAACCAGCGATGGGCGTCTAGCGGTCATCAGTTCTTGGGACCGGTGGTGCTTGCCCGATGTCGGGTGGGCCGATGTCGGATCCAACGTCCTCTTGAGTGAAGTCAGCTCTTTGGTCTTCCACAGGGGTGGAGGGGGCCGGGAGACTGACCGGGAGTCGGGGTCCAGGTGACGGGATCCGGACTTGTGGTGGTGGCGGTTCCCTGACCTCGGCAAGGCCTTGGAAGCTGAAGAAGAGGAAGACCAGGAGGTCTTGGCCGGAGAAAGAGAAGAACCTGAAGAAGTCTTCACCACAGCAGGGGGAGGCTGAGAGCGGGCCCGGTAGGGGGAGCGGTTGGACCGGGAGCCGGAGCTATGAGAGTCGGAGGCCCTGGAAGGTGACTTTGATCTCACCCTCTCCTTGTGCTTTTTGAGGTGTCTCTGGGCTTTTTCCAATGATTCCACCCTTGGAGGCTGACTCCATGGCCTTAACTTTTTCCTCGAGAAGGAACGCTTGCAGGGCCTTCTGGCGACGGATCCGGGTTAGGCTACTGAATCCCTGACAGAAGGTACAGGCCTGGGTGTCGTGATCTGGGCCTTGGCACCGGACGCAGGCCAAATGTGGGTCTTTAAATGGGATTTGCTTCCCACAGGCGCAATTCGATGGATGGCCTTCCACAGAGGTTGGAGAGGACATCAGACGGCAGACTTGGAAGAAAAACAAACTTTTCCAAATGGAAGAACTTTACCATGCGTTGAGCGCTAGAAACGGACCGAAGGGTCGAGACATGCAAGTCGACGGTGGGAAAGAACTGGGGATTCTGTTAGTACTACGCCTGGCGTCGAGGGTGGACCGATGTCAGAGGCGGTCCCCGCTGAAGACTGCTAGCTAGAAGATTTCCATGGGGTCCTGACGCCTGCCGGCTTCAGTCCTAATGGTGTTACCTGCTGCAAGAGCTGTATCTCGAAGCAAGATCAATAAGTATTGTTTATAGTTTTCACTACAACTGTTTCTTTGCTGACAGTGAAAAATCTCCCTTCCATCTTTAATTGCTTATCAGGGAACTCTCTTCTTCTTGCTCTGACATAGAGACAACTGAGTCTCTGGCTGCAACAAAGGCCTCTGTTGTCCATGCATACAGTGTGTTGGGAGAGAAACATTCTGCCAGTGGAACAGAGCAGAATTTTGAATGCATGTATTCCATTGTAAACATTCCATATCTTGAATGTGGAGAATAACAGGGGAAAAAAAAAACAGGAAGATGAAAGTAGGCAATGATACAATGACATCATCAATTACATCACTTGCAGTGGGTGAAAGGACTATTTTATCACAAATGTACACAAGTAAATCTATTTTTTCTACATAGAAACATGCTTTTCCCAATAGTCAAAAGTAAAAAAAAAAAAAAAAAGAAGCCAATTTTGTAAGTGCAATAAGGCACTCAGGGGCTGCGTGTAAACCATAGTTTATACATGGCCAGCAGCTGAAGACACAAAGCCTTTGGCCTCATGCCTTATTATGCCCCTGGCAGTGTGTAATCAAAAGTTTACACACACCACTTCATGCTTTATTGCTTACTTATTGTGACTTCTGCCACAGAGGGATTAAGTATGATACCTGTGTCATTTGTATATAGAAGAAGCCTCCCAGGATGAGGGAGATGAAGTCAGTCTGTATGAGTCCAAATTAAATAAAGTTTACAAAAAAAAAGGACCCCAAACAAATTAATTATCACTGTGAAAGACTTTCTGCGTTTTGCTTAAATATAGAAAATATTGGAAATTGATTCCCTTTAAACCATATTTGAAGTTATAATTAATGAAAGCAGTAAACAGCTTAATGAATTGTGTTGCCGAACTACTTGACTGTTTTATACTAATGCCTGTTTGTAATTGGTCATTGTTGACACATGGGGTTTCAAGTCATGGTGTTTTGTAACATAAATGTAGTTGCTTGTCTTCCCTCTATACCCCCTCACAAAGGCTTTACTGCTGAAGTGTTGAGGTTAAGGGCATTTGCTCTGGCCAAATAAACCAGTGTTTTGCATTGTGCTGCACTGTTTAATGTTTCTTTTTACTGCACAAGTGCTTAGTCTTTGGAACGTCACATGATGTTGGGCTGGCTGCCCCCTCTTAGCACCAACCTTTTTCCTGCTGTGTCACAGCAAAAATCAGTGGAGTTTTAGCCTGCATTGCCACCCCCTGACACTGGCACCTTTGTTAAAATACTATTTTTTTTTATTTATATAGAATAAAGTATGGGGTGGTGTGTGTAACAAGAAGTTTATACCCCCCGAGGGATCAGATGTTGAGTAAACCCCAAGATCAAAGCTTGAGGGGTTTGTACATGCATCTAACCCCGAGGATGTTTGTAAACTTTGAGTTTACACATACACCACCCCATATTTTATTTTATTTTATTGCTGGGTCTCCTCTTTTTGGCCACAGCAATATATTTCAGTGTGGTCGCGCTCCAGTTCGGTTTTCGTCCGATTCTCACATTTAGATTTTTGGAGATTTCACGTGTTTTTTTGTTTTTTAATAATTAAAAGTTGTATCCTGTAGAAAATAACTTTTTTTAAATGTGACTTACTGTCATGCCGTGATTCTTTGGCAGCTAAATTGTGGTCGAGCAGAGAGCTGCGAGCCAGAAAGGGAAAGACTACAGCGGACACATGCGCAGAGGTAGGAGAACCGTGCGCGTGTTTGCCGTTATAAACAATCCTTTATAATGGCAAATTACGCCACGGTCTCCATATGGCATAAAGGGGAGACCCATTAATTATAATTAATTTATTTTGAAACCAAGAACTGCAGTACACAAGAAACATTAAATTGATTCAACTATTTTATAGCAGTTTTATTTTACTTTTATAAGATATTAACATAATACTCAGAAGTTGGAAGGGGTTTTAAGTTTCTCAGCTTCCCCCACTTCTTTACAAGCATGCTCTATTACACCCACGGTGGCCTGTAATTCCCTTGGCAGTCAGAAATGAGCTCAGACTTAGGTTAAAGACATGTGCTGGCTTCATACTCACGGTCTCTACTGGTGGATAGTTCCACATGTTCACTGCCTATGTATATTTTTAAATGTGGTTTAAAACATTCAGATCATTTTGGGATGATACTCTATCTACATCTGCAGCTAAGCCTGGACAGTGGATGAAAGTCAAGTAGCAGTTCTGGACATGTTGCAGATCACTCTTCATAACACAGATCTAAATATTGTACTGTTGCACACTTCCTTTACTTTTAACCTGTAAAGAAGAAAATCATCCCATCTTTTTTTGTTTTATCCTGAAAAAAAGGAATTTTTTTTCACCAACTTTTCAACATGGCCTTTCTGCGACCCCACCATGTGAACACCACAACTGTCATGACTTAATTGGTCCCAGAAGGTAATGTTGTGGTTGCTGCAGCAAATCACCTTTCAGGACTGAATAATAACATTTTACTGCCAATATTCATTAAGTGGGGTCCCAAAAAGGCCATGTTAGAAATTTGGTGAAAATAATTCATAAAAATGCCCAAGTTACAGTATGTGCATTCATTGAAACATTTCATAACTTCAGTCATTTTTAATATTTTGACTCAAAACTTTCAACACAGCAATTTTTTTAAACCATCTCTTGTAATTTTTCACATCCTGTTCTAAATGTGTTTTCGCACCTGTGTCATGGAATGGCATTTTGGCGTGGATCTGAACATTTTCCCTTGTGGGGTTCATGAAATAAGGGCTAAGAAGACTATGTTGAAAATGCGGGGTTGACATATGAAAACATGCTAAAGTTATTAAAGTTTGTTGCAGTTTTGCCATGCCTGCTCATAACTTCGGAAAATTAAAATTTTTTCACGCCCAATTTTCAACATAGCTTTCTATTACCCCAACTCATGTATGTCACAGCTGTCATTTTTCAAATCTTGCCAAAATGTGTCTTTACCCATGTGGCACAAAATGGTGTTGCAGTTGCACAGAATTACATTTTATCAGGGATTCAAAAATGTTCTGTACCAGGTACATGAAGTGGGATATTAAGATGGCTATGCTGACAGTTTTGTCACTGACGTCCTATAAATGGAAGCACACAGCCCAGGGGTAGACTGTCAGAGTTGTAGTTGATTGTTTCTGGACAGCATAGGTTTACTTCCTCCCACATTTCCCCTCACCCCACTCTCCCCAAGTGCATGACTTCCTTTACAGCAGGGGTTCTGACATCACTTCCCCAAAACTGCTAACAACATACACCTGCTCATATTCTTTAAGTCACAGCACACTTCTGGAGACTGCATTGCTGCCCTGTTTGCAGGCACCTCTCTATTCTGAGGGAGGAGGTTGTTGATCTCCATGCTGACCTGGCAAGGATTCAGGAAACCTGTTCCCCCATCCAGGCTACCACCACTACCTCAGAGGTTGCCAAGAAATAGGAGTGGTTGGACCACGTTGGGCTCAGGGAGGGTGATGATGGTGGAATAGAGATGCATCCCTCCAGTTGTGCCCCTCCACAATTCATTTGCCACTGTGGCAGAGCACAGTTCCTCTATGGAGACACCAACAGTGGAGACCAATAAGGATGCTGGGAACCTTCACAATGGAGACCCACAGGAGGGTGGCACAGGACCCCACAGGGGAAGGAAACAACTCCTGGTCGGGGACTCAACTGTTAGGGGGTAGAACTGAGGGAGTGAGGATAAAGGGAGGTAAGGTGCCTGCCTAACACCATGGCTTGGAGGGACAGGAAACGAATGCTCAGGATCGTGGGAGCAGCTGCAAGGGGGAGTGAGCTGGATGACATTATCCACCTAGGGACAAATGACCTGGCTGAAAATGGGATCAGAGCAGTGCAACAGGAGTATGTGGAGTTGGGAAGGGGCCTTAGATAAGCAGCACACATGGTAACTTTCTTGGAAGTTCTACCTGTCTATGGCATGGATGAGGCTAAATAATTCGGTACCATGGGATTCAATGACTGGTTGAAAAACTGGTGCAGAGCTCAGGGATTTGGCTTCATTGGGCACTGGGGCTCCACCTGGAGGGATGCAGCCCTATACAGGTGCAATGGTCTGCATCTATGCAGGAGGGGGACCAGGATACTAGGTGATAGGTTAATAAATGCTTCATTGGCAAGCATTTAAACTAGCCAACAGGGAGGCATTGAAAAGGAAAAGGGAAATCCTAGCCCCCCCCCAAAATTCAGGGTAGTTAGTGAGGTAAACACCAAGATAGAACAGTCGATAGGGAGCAGAGCAGGGGTAAATGGAGAAAAAGATACAGGCAGTAAGGACAGGGATGGGCAAAAATAATTAAATTATAAAAAATTGAGGGTAATAAGTACCAATGCCGTAGTCTAGGTAAAAAGCTCCCCGAAATTGTGGCCTTGATGGAAGAAGAATGCCTGGATATCATGGCAGTCACAGAAACATGGTACACAGAGAACCATGACTGGGATGTCAACATACCAGGGTACACAATCTACAGCAGGGACAGGGAGGGAAGAAGAAGAGGAGGAGGAGTAGCTCTCTATGTAAGGGAAGGGATCAAAGCAACAGAACTAAAGGGTAACAGGGAGGAGAGGAGGCACTGCAGGTCACCCTGAGACTGGAAATGGTTCCACAATCCACACAGGGGTTGTATACAGACCCCTGTCTCAGGGGGAGGAAATGGACAAGGAAATTATAGAACGCATCCTTGGGATGGCAGAGAAAGGGGAGATATTGCTGATGGGGGACCTGAATATGTCAGATGTTAACAGGAGTCCCTTGGCTGCAGCCACATCCAAGAGCAGGGTCATTCTCAAAGCCCTACAGGGAGCATACCTCAAAAAGCTAGTTTTGGAACTCACTTGGGAGGGAGCAATCGTGGACCTGGTACTCTCAAATGGGGATGGAGAGAGGATCTCCAATCTTGAAGTGGGTAGCCATCTGGGAACAAGTGACTACCAGTGTGGTTCACGATAAACTTAGCTGTAGAGTCAAGCCACACAAAAGTGAAGGTACTGGACTTCAGGAGGGCTGATTTTGTCAAAATGGGAGAGTGCCTCAGAAAAGCACTAGCAAACGGGCAAGAATGTGGAGTACAGCAACAATGGGAAAACAGCAAAACCACCATCACAGAGGCAACAAGCCTTTGTATGAAGCAAATAAATCAAAATGAAAGAAAAAAACACTATGATTCTCAAAAGAAGTGGTGGGGAAGGTAAAGGAGAAAAATACAGTATTCGGGAAGTATAAGGAAACACAGAAAGAGCAGGATAGAGAACTGTACCAGTTAAAGCAGAAGGAAGTGAGGAAGGCAGTCAGACTAGCAAAGGCACAAACAAAGGAAAAGATAGCCAACTCATTTAAGAAGGGGGATAAAACCTTTTATAGGTACATTAGGGAGCAAAGAAAGACTAAGGCAGTGGTACGGAGGCTGAATAAAGAGGAAGGTGGTTGGGCAGAGAGTGACAGTGAAAAAGCTGGGATACTGAATGAATTATTCTGCTCAGTATTCACAATGGAAAAGCAGGGGGAGATACCTAATCCAGTCAATAGAAGCACTCTGGTTAGGGGGTTGATATTAGTCCTTTCACAGAAGAAAGGGTTCTGAAAGAACTCTTAAAACTGAAGGTGAATAAAGCAATGGGACCTGATGGGATTCACCCCAGAATTCTAAAAGAACTAAGGGAAGAAGTAGTAACACCACTAACTACCCTTTTTAATAAATCATGGGAGGATGGTGTGGTACCTGGGGACTGGAGAAGGGTGGCTGTGATTCCCCTTCACAAGAGTGGGACCAAGACAGAGGCAGGAAACTACAAACCTGTCAGTTTGACCTCGGTGGTAGGGAAAATGATGGAATCACTTCTGAAGGAAAGAATTGTTGAGTACCTAGAGGCCATTGGGGCACAGGGCCCAAGGCAGCATGGCTTCACAGCAGGAAGGTCATGTCAGACAAATCTAATTGATTTCTTTGACTGGGTGACCAAAGTAGTAGACCAGGGAGGGGCTGTGGACATGGCCTACCTAGACTTTAGCAAGGCATTTGACACGGTCCCACACAAAAGATTAATAAACAAATTAGCCAGCCTGGGAGTGGGTCCCAGGGTGGTAGTCTGGATAAAACACTGGCTGAACAACAGGACACAGCGAGTAATAGTAAATAGAGTCCACAGTGAAGAAAGAGGGGTTAGTAGTGAGGTACCATAGGGTTCAGTACTCAGGCCAGTCCTTTTTTACGTCTTTATAAGTGACATTGAAGTGGGACTGGAAGGAAAAGGATGTCCCTTTACAGATGACACAAAGATTTGCAACAGAGTTGATATGCAAGGTGGGGTGGAAAGGATGAAAAGGGACTTGGCAAGGTTGGAGGAATGGTCAAATGTCTGGCAGCTTAGATACAATGCAAAGAAGTGCAAAGTAATGCACCTGGGGAACAAAAACCCAGGGGAAGAGTACACAATGCGGGGGGAGAGGGGTGAGATACTGACAACAACAAAAATGGAAAGGGACCTGGGGGTAGTCATATCAGACAATCTAAAGGTGGGCCAGTAATGTGAGAAGGCAATAAGGAGGGCTGGGGGGATACTGGGATGCATAGGGAGAGGCATCACCAGTAGAAAACAGGAAGTTGTTGGCCCTCTGTACAGACAGTTGGTAAGACCACATCTGGAGTACTGTGTACAGTTCTGGAGACCCCATCTCCGCAGAGATATAAACAGGGTGGAGGCTGTCCAGAAGAGGGCAACCAAAATGGTGCAGAGTCTGGACCAGAAGACATATGAAGAAAGACTAAAGGAGCTTAAAATGTATAGCCTTGAAGAAAGGAGGAAGAGGGGGCACATGATAAAAAGTTTCAAATACCTCAAGGGAATCAACAAAGTCTAAGAGGGTAGCAAGAACAAGGGGGCACAATTTGAAGATATAGGGGAGATGGCTCAGAGGTAATGTGAGGAAGTATTCTTCACAGAGAGGGTAGTAGATGCATGGAACTGCCTTCCTGAGGCGGTCGTACAGTCAAAAACAGTGGGGGAATTCAAGAATGCACGTGGCAGACATAAGGCAATTCTAGTGGGGGGTAGGAAGAAGTAGGATATTGGTTAACTAGGATCTGCAGCTTATCCATTAGGTAGGGAAATGGGCAGACTAGGTGGGACAAGCGGTCCTTATCTGCCATCAGATTCTATGTTTCTATGTTTATATATGCATCTACCAAGGGATGGAAGCACAGGGTCCAAAGGACCCTGTGCTCACACAGTAACATAAGGATACTATTACACTAGCTCAAAAAGTAAGGAAATAAGTTGAAAAAATGTTAATGCTCTAGTTAATGCCAAAGTGACAAATGCTAGGCAGCCTGGGTGGGTCTTATCTGCCCTCAAAATCTATGTTTCTATGTAATGACGTGTCAGGGCTCCCCTAATATCCCACCCTCCCAAACCAGGCAGGACAGCAAGTGTGGGGTGTGCCTTGGGCTTCTCAGGCCTAACAGTCACTCCATTTTTCTGAAGTCTACACATCTGACCTTATTTACAGATGTAATAGGGGTGAAAAGCCTAAGTCACACCCAACACCTGCACTCCTGCTGGTTTGGGAAGGTATGGTATTAGGGAAACCCAAAGACCTCATTACCCAACTTTTGTTACCTTGACCCTAACTGAAGCATTAAAGTTTGCTGCAACTTATACTGAATATAAGGCAACAGCAAGTGTCCACAGATTGTCCACTGTCTGCAAGAGGCTCTGCTGGAGAGCCACTAGAACACAGGATTGTGTACACCTATACTATAAGGAGTATGGTAAGTAACTAAAAGTAGTGGGTTAACAATAAAGGGGTAAAAGTGCAAGACATACGTAGAGTCAGTAGCAAGCAGAAAGGAAGCAGGACACACGCTATCTAGGGTCAGGTGATCAATCCATTTCAAGGAGGGTGCGGAACAGAGGAAGGTAGCTAGACATAAAAAGGAGGCAGTAGAGCACTCAGGAGTGCATATGACAAGAATACTGGTAGAAGGGAAAATAGGAAACACCCTATTTAGGGTAAGAAAATAAATCTGTTTTGGGTACTTTAAGGAAGGGGAAGTAGGTTAATAAGCATAGAGAGAAGACAGAAGGAAACAATGTAGCTTCAATAGAAAAAAGGGTGAACAGTCTGTCAGCACAGCAGTTGGATTTCCGCTCGCGATGTCGGCAACCCGGGTTAGGGAATGGACCTGATTCATCAGAGAGCCAGTCGGGTGGAGATGGATGAAGTGTCCCCAGGACTACTCTCCTTCTCTTGGGGGGGGATCGAGGGGGAAGGATGTTCGGCACTTGACGGACCCCTGGCGGAGGTCATGGCACCACAAGCAACCTGTGTCTGAAAGCTTCAGGGGGTTGGGCGATGCAAGATGTCACTGCACATCCCTGCCCCAGGAAAAATCTCCAAACAAATTCTTCAGCTGCCGGCTGCCCTTCACAAAGCTGGCCTTGGCTTTGATTAGCTTCCAGGTTGGCCCTCCAACCTAGTCCCATCGTCTCGTCACTTTTGGAGAGTTAGTGCCGCAACCCCACCCTGGGGACAATCCAGGGGGTATCGGAGGGTGATGGCTCAATATGGAGGTGAAAGCTGAGGTCCATGACTGGGCTGAGTTACTGGGTGGTGGGCAGCATGGAGGTAAAAAGCATAATAAATATAAAAAGAAAAAAGGGTTAAGTGGAAAATACATGATAGTGGCACAGTGTACTATGTGGAGCCACAGTATTTTGGTACACCTTCTAGAAACTGAAGTAATGCCTGATTCACACTCATCTCTCTGAACTGAGTGCAGAGGTCACTGGACTATTACACAAGCTGGCAAAGATGCAGAGGAACCTTTGCCCCACCCAGGGGCCACCATGAATGCCACCACTATCTTAGAGGATGCCTAGGCAGAGGCATAGTGGCTGGTTTGTTGTGTGTTTTGGGAGGATGGGGGTGATGGATAGGGTATACACTCCTAAGACTGTGCCACTAGACAATTCCTTCACTAAACTGGTGCAATGGGACAGCTGTGACAAGGCACCAAACATAGTGGCTAAGGGTGATGTGAGGTCCTCAGAAAGGGAGGCCCGAGCTGGCCCGGTAGTGCAGAGGGTTGAGGCACTGGACGACTTATCTAATACTACGACGGCGACCTGGGTTTGGGAATGACCACGGGTCATCGGGGCGCCAGTGTGGGAGGGTAGGGCGGAGTAGGACTGAGCATGCTGGTGAGCTGCTCTCCTCTCTTGAGCGTGGTGGTGGTGGTGGGATGACACCCCCCCGTAGTTCCGCTCCTACCGGGTGGAAGTCCAGTGGGTAGTGCAGGCAGAGAGGAGGTGGAAGGGGATCAGCTAGCACCACAGGATGTGAAGTGTGCCTCCACGTGCTCGCACTGCCATGTGCTGGGGCCTCGGGGGGGGACGGGGGTCAAGGGAAAAAACCTACAAAAAAGCATATCCGTCCCTGTCAACAGTTGGCGGGAGAAGGCGACGGACCAAAAATCTATATATAAAAAAAGAGGTCCCAAGGTGGGAGAAAGAGGCCACAGTTAGAAAGGAAGCAGCTGCTGGTGGGGTACTGTATTGTTGGAGTGACAGACTATGAAAAGGGGTCTGGAGACGAGAGCGGTAAGGTGCCTTCTGGCACTTCAGCTCAGCAGGGTGGTGAGTGGATCACTAAGGTACCAGCTCACACATGGGAGCTAGATGTCTTTGAACACCTAGGGATAAATGGCATGGGATGGGATGGGATAGACGTAAAGCAGTGTAATTTCAGGAAGCTGAGGAAGGCAAGAAGCATAAACAGTGGCATTAGCCAAGGTATTACCGGTGTATGGCTGAGGTGAGAATTGGGCACTGTGCACTAGGACTTACAACAATGGGTTGAGGAAATGGTGCAGGGAGAGGTGTTTCAGATACAGAGGAGATTGGGGACCAGGCTGGGTGAACAGTTCACCTAAAAGGGTGAAGGCCTGCATCATAGAAATACAGACTTTGTCAGCAGAAAAGGACAGGTAAGCCCATCTAGTCGGCCTATGTTCCCTGCTTATTCTGATACCATTGACCCTATGAGGTTGCTGGTGTCTCTCCCTTCCCTGTTTCTTTACTTAATATGCCTCTTTACCTCTCCCATGCATGCTTGAAGCTCCCTATAGTCTTTGCCATCACTACCTCCTCTGGCAAGGTGTTCTATTCATCTACCACCCCTCCTGTGAAGAAGTATTTTGTCATGTGCCTCACTAACTTCCTTCTTTAGCTTCACTGCATGTCCCTGTGTTCTAGTGTCTTGTTTTCTCTGAAACAGACCATCCACTGGCACCCTGTTCACTTCTGTGAGATACTTAGAGGTTTCAATCATGTCCCTTTTCACTCTCCTCCAGGAAGTACTTGTTGAGTTCATGTAGCCTTTCCTTGTATGGCTTCTCATGCAATGCTCACATCATTGGTAGCTTTTCTCTGAAGCACCTCCACCCTGCCAATGTTCTTTCAGAGGTGTGGCCTTCAGAACTGGATACAATATACCAGGTGAGGCCTCACTAGTGAGCACTATTATGGAAGCACCACCTCCATCCCTTCTCCTGCTACAGATCTTCCTTCTAATGCTTCCCACTATCCTTTGCATTCACTCCATCCCTTTATGAGTGTCCACCCTGTTGCAGATTTTTGGATCATCATCAAAGAGACACACCTCCTACTTCTGCTTGTTCATAATGTCACTTATGAAAATATTGAAAAGGACCAGTTCCAGCACAGATCCCTGTGGCACCCTGTTAATAACTCTCCTTTTTCCTGAGTGTTCACAATTTACCATTAACCTTTGCCTCCAACTCTTCAACCAGTCTGAAACCCAGCTTGTCACTATGTCCCTCACCCCAAGATGCTTCATTTCTTAACTACGTTCCTGTGGAACACAGTGTTGAAAGCCTTACTGAAGTCCAGATAGACAACATCCACTGCTCTCACTTGATCCACCTCCCTAGTGATCCAGTCAAAGAAATCCATAAGAATAGTTTGACATGACCTCCTCCTTGTGAAATTGTGCTAGCAGTGGTCCAGCATTCTTCCAGGAGAGAACATCAGTCCTTGCTAGAGGTAAGTGAAGTCTATCAACTTTACTACATGGAGCACTTCACAAATAACTCAAAACTTGTTAAATACACTGCAGTGCAAAGCGAATTAAGCATTGCTGCACAAGAACACAAAGTTGCCATTGAAACATAAGGATTTTGAGCAATAATAATAATCTTTATTTATAAGCGCAATATCTAAAATCAAAGCTCAGTACAAGCCTTAAAATGGATTAAAATGCATAAAACAGTAACCAGCTGATACAGGACAGACCATAAATACAAGCGGGAGCAAGACATCATATGGAATCGTCAAAGGCCTGGCAAAACAGAGCTGTCTTAAAGCTCTCCATGGTCTGGCACTCTCGAATCTGATGAGGAAGAGAATTCAACAGGGTCAGAGCTACGAACATAAAAGTGCGAGAACCAGAGGTTTTCAACCATACCCTGAGAATCTCTAAAAACCCCTCATCAGCAGAGCGGAATGGACAGACAGGGCAGTAGGGGTTCAGGAACTCTTGCAGGTAGCACAAACTCTGTCCTTGCAGGGCTTTAAGGGTTAGAATATTGACCTTGAAGGTGATCCACCATTGAACAGGCAGACAGTGCAGTTCGTGCAGCACAGGTGTGATGTGGCTCTAACAAGGACCCCCCATCAACAACTGCGTCACAGCATTCTACACAAGCTGCAAGTGATGGATATCAACCTCCAGAAGCCCTAGGTAGTGGGAATTACAGTAGACCGGGTGCAAGGTCACAAAGGCATGGATCAGCATTGAAAGGTCTCCAGACAGAAAAAGGTGCGTAACTCAAGCGATGTTCCTAAAATGCGGACATGACAACTGCAGACACCTGTGAATGCAGCGTCAGCCTATTATCAAGGATCACCCCAGGTTTTGCACCTGTTCAGAGGAAGATAGCGGACTACTCCCAAGCCAAAGACCAGGACGACGCCTTGCCACTGACCTCTCTATCCGGAGACCTGGATCCACAACCAGCACCTCAGTCTTATCAGAATTCAATTTCAGCCAGCTGAATTTCATCCGATCCTGGATTTCTGTGAGACAGCTGTTAAAGATCAAGATTGCACTATCCTGGTTGGGCGCGAAAGATAGGTAGGGCTGGGTATCATCTGCATAACAGTGAAACCTCAGCCCATATCATCTTTCAGAGTCTCCTAGAGGCAGTGTACACACTGCGAACAACACTGGAGAGAGCACTGAGCCCTGAGGGACCCTACAAGGCAGGGAGAACGAGTCCAAGGAAAACAACCCAGACAACACCCCCTGAAACCTACAATACAGGAAAGATTTAAACCATCTGAGGACTGAATCTACCAGGCTACAGATGACCCTCAGGTGCTCAAACAGCATCCCATGGTACACGGTGTCAAAAACTGATGAGAGATCAAGAAGCACCAAGACTGAATGGCGTTTCTGATCTCTAGCCATTAAGAGATCATTGAGCACCCGAACCAGAGCTGTCTGGGTACTATGCCTCTTCCAAAAACTGGATTGGAGAGGATCATAGATATCATGGTTGGTAAGATTGTTCTCCAGCTGCAGCACATCTACTTTCTCAATCACCTTCCCTATAAAGGGAAGGTTAGAGATAGGTCTTCAATGGGCAGACTGGGTGGGCCATAGGCCCTTATCTGCCGACATTGTCTATGTATGTATCTATGTCTGTAGTTTGCCAAGCATTTAGGGTCCAAAGAAGCTTTCTTAAGGAGTGGTGTTACCACTGACTCCTTCAGAGAGCTAGGGAACTCACCCATCTCTAAGGAGTACCACACAATCTTGGCCAGGACAGGGCCGATAGATTCAATACACCCCAATATGAGGCGTGTTGGGTCCGGGTCCAAACTACAGTACATTGGCCACATGTTTTGGACAAGCCACACGCTATTGACAATCTCCAGCTGGTCAAATGAAGACCAAGAAAACAGAGGTGCAGTGACCAAGCACCGACCACCATCAACACCCATAGAGTGGGCTGGTTGGATTTCTGGCCAAATCTCAGCCACCTTATCAGCAAAGAATTGAGCAAATTCATCACACTTAAGCTGTGAAAATGCACTTCGGACCTTAAGACAAGTTGGGTTGCACAATCTGTCCACAGTCCGAAAGAGCTGAGCTGGTTGATTCTGAACTGCAGAGATCTCCCTGGACAGGAACTCTGCCTTCTTATGAGTGAGTGCTGATTGATAGAGATGACAGTGTTCCATTAATCTAAGGTGGTCAGCATCCAGGGCGGATTTCTGCCAGCAACGCACTAGGCTTCATCCAGCTCATCTCCTTCAAGGTCCCATCAAACCAGGGGGACCGAGGGTGAAGAGAAAGAGGACGAACACAGACAGGAGTGACAGAGTCCAGGGCTTCCATCACGGCCTGGTTATAGACCTGGACTAAGTCCTCCAGACTCTTGCTTACACCCGGCAGTCTTCAAAGGTCTAACACCTCCAGCAGGCCAACAGGGGTCACACCCCTCAAAGGGCAGTATATGACCATCTCCACAGGGGCAGGCCTATAAGGGAAAGCCTGGAAATTGAACCTTTTGGTGTGATAAGCAGACCATCCGACTGGTTCTACCACCAAATCGGTGGCCTCCATCCCCAGGAGGAAAACCAGGTCAAGTGGGCGGCCATGATCATGAGTTGCAGTGGCAATTACCTGTGTGAGGCCCAACGAACACATAAGTTGGAGGAAGTAGCGACTAAACTGTGAAAGTTCGTCATCGACCCAGGTATTGAAGTCACTCAGTGCCACCAGTCTGTGAGATTCAAATGCCATGTCGACAACAAAGTCAGTGACTTCCTACAGGAGCAATTTCCCATCCCCAGGTGGATGGTAGATGAGAACGATCCTGCCCCCCACACCTGCAACAATGATGCACTCAAACAATCTGGATTCCTCAACTGGCACTCCCAGGAGGCCCAATTCTGATCTAAAATAGATGGCTACATCCCCACCCCTGCAGTCCGATCTCGAGCGGTGTATCACTAAAAACCTGGCCGGAATGGCCACCTCCAAAATGTGGTCAGAATTATTATCCAGCCAGGTCTTGGTGAAGCAAGCCAGATCAGCTGTCTCAACAAGATCAGCAATAATAGTTGTCTTGTTCATAACATATCTGGCATTGCATAACACCGCTCAAGTCAGATGGGGCTCTGTGGCTGCCTGGGCCACCAGCCCAAAAACATAGGAGCCCTTGGGTATGGAGACAAGATGTGGAGTACCACATTCTGAACCCATTTTACCCCAGGGTGTCTCCTGGTCCTGACAACCCCAAACCAACCAGCCCACTCAACACCCCCCCCCAGTAGTTCTGGACCCCAGCCCCCCCTCCGTCTCCTCCCTACTATTCCCAAGGTCCTGCAGTGACTGTAAACTGCTACCAGCAAGGCAGGACAATTAAAGGGGTGAAGGTCCCGAAGCTCAAAGGAAGAGTAGCGCTAGACAAGGGGAGCCACCTGCCAGCACATTTTTGGAAAAACAACAGATGTAAGTAAAAACAATAAATCAATAACTTATAAAACAATACAGACAACACACCCACTCAATCACCCCAACACTCACATACACACTAGAAAATAAAATAACAAAGAAATAAAATAAAATTACACAAACAAGAATGCAACTACTTGCCAGCCTAGTGGCACTGAGGGTTGAGGCACTGGATGCCACATGTTGCACCACACTGGCCACCCGGGTTTTTGGGAATGAGCCGGGGGCACCGGGGGTCAGCAGGGGAAGGAAGGGATTGAGCATCTGGTGGACAGCTCTCCTTTCCCTGGGGAGGATCTTGGGGATGTGCCGCTCTGTGGCAGCTGTTGGGTGCAGCACAGACGTGAGGGGCTATGCTCAGTAGGGGAGGAGCTTGGCAGTTAGTAACATGCAGTGAACAGCTGACATTGCATGTCCAAGCTCTTCAGGGACTGCTAAAAAATATGGAAACCCTCCGGCAGCCTGGTGAGATGACGGGGACTCCAGAGGCACACCACCATCCCATCGCTGGCCCTGTGCACCCAGGAATCCCCATGACCTACCTGTCAACAGGGTGGTCCCTGTAATCCTTGTAAAAAGCCGCCAAGGTAGGGCGGACCCACCCCAAGGGGTGATCCAGAGGCTGGGCCTGCTGAGTCATCGGGGGGGGAGAATTGCAAGAGTTCAGGCAGGGAGTGAGAGGCACAGCCATGAGGGTACCCCTGAAGGATGCCCAGGCAGCTGGAGTGAGAAACAGAACTGTTAAAAAAAAAATGTAACTACTCAAAATAAAAGGAAAATGAAAAAGTCAGCCACAAAAATATGGTGGAGTATGAATTCTACAACTAGTGAGCTCTCACCACTCTAGTTTGAAAATCCACAATTGATCTGACCCCAGCACCACCTCTCACATGGTGGGAGTGGAAACACAAAAATCAGAAGCAATAGAACAATATAAAAGTCACCATGTCTAAATAAAATTAATAATATGATCAATCCATGAGTCTCACAGTCAAATGAATTATATTTCCTCCAACAACCATCTCTCACATGGTGGGGGAAAACCACTATTAATCCATGGTGCATCAGATAAAATCACGGTACACAAAAGTGAGGAGAAACAGTGTGCACAGCACTCTCACTGCCCATATACCCACAGAATAGGGCCAGGGAGTAGGACAAGTCAGCTATCCCAGTGCAGATTACCAACCCGGGAAACATTAATTCACATTGGCTGAGAGTGTCAAAACAAGGAGGTAAAGCCAAGTCAGCAAGTTCCTCGAGGCAACATTCAGTAGCAACTGTCCACTAACAGCATTTGCTCCAGATAGTCTTGCTATATAGCTCAGGGTCCAAGCGGGGATAAAACAGAGAATGTAACTGCAGGGAGGTTAATGAGAACCCATAACTGCGCCAACCCAGGCTAGCCACCTTGCCGACCGACTGCAACCCGCATCTTCAGGCCCCCTGGTGGACTGACTACCAGCCAGTTCCCAAGGTGGCTTAGGGGAAGCCCCGATTCCCCTCTGGCTCCAAGGAGGTCAAAACCAGACAACTCCTGCCCATTCCTGGGCAGAGTGATGTGGGGCAGCCAGGCGGCACAGGAGCGGACACTTCACCTGAACAACTCTCAAAAGTCAATCCCCACAGTAAAGGAACCGCACTGACATCCGCACAGTTTGAAAATTTCCACCACAGCAGGGCAAAGTATAATAAGTCCTGAGGGCAGACCCAGCCAAGTCCTAGGATGAGCACAAAGTATATAAAGCACAAGCTGCTGACCGACTTACAGGTCAAGGGAATGTATCCCAAAACTTTCCACTGGTCACAAATGTAAAAAGTAAGCAGTGAACAGTGAACAGCTCTCCTGAATCCCCTAGATCTCCAGAATTTAGGCGGCTGGATTAAGCGGCAGGCATACAAATCCTGAAAGTGTTCCACAGGTCAAATGGAGAATGGCAGCACCCCTGATCTCAGCAACTCAGGCAGCTTCAAAAGTGCACACGCAACAAATGAAAACAAACTACTGCTAAAAGAGAATATAAATATGTAAACTAAACTTAAAAACAAATGCAAATAAATACATTAATGAACACTCATAGCAGCTTAAACTCTTACTTCTGATGGCAGACCCAGTATGGCCACCATCTTCTCTATCACTTAGTCACCTTTCTGAATTTCACAATGCTGTGAAAAAAAATTAAGTTGCCCTTGAAACCTATGGAATTCAAGTTATTTTGCCTTTCCTTTGGCTCCCAAAAACAAATTTTGCAATGATTCATGAATTGGCAGGTTACATGGGTTCTACATGGGGTTGTACAGCATCAGTTGAGCAAGTGTAGTGTGTGTAGAAGAAAGCTGGAGTTAGTCTCAGAGCTGTGTGATTTAAACCTTCAAAAAAATGATCTACGTTTGAGCTTCTGAGTCCAAATTTAGTATGTTGTGTGCACTAATCCCTTGTGTATCTACATCATCGATCATTTATTGATTCTTCATGAATTTTACATCTTAAATTTGTACTTTCAGTGTCTGCATTCTGAGAAACAGTGCAGGTGTGCACTGGGGAAGGGGCAGATCCATGGTGTAGAAGGGAGATCCACCAACCACAGCATGAAAGGCAGTCTTGCCAGCTGTTGTTGATTAATGTTTGGTATTGGTGTGGTCAGTTGTGTACACAGACACACACAGTAACACTTCTAGTAAGTGTTGATAATTTTGAGCTTTTCACTGTTCAGTTTTTCTGTCTTTGTTTTAAAGGACTATGCTTGACTTCACAGAAGTGTTAAACTATCTGCGCAGAGACTATCATGCAGAATTGTTTCTTGTGGTGGCATCGCTGCCAAGATGACTACTGCTTGTGTGCTTCCAAATGGTAGCAGTGGAAGTTGTGATGATAAGACAGATTCATTAGGGACTGGCAACGTTAAGTCTGGTCACTGTGGACTCATGGACATGGTAGTACTAAGCAGTAGAAGGGAAAGGTTTGCAGTTGCTGCAGGTGTAAGGATTTCTGTGGCCAAGTCTTCTGACAAGTACCTGAAATTATAGCAAGAGGAACAGAAAACATTCACTTTTAAATCTGGCACAGTTCAACTGAAGCCACCACCCCCAAAGTCACAATAAACATGAGAAAATAATTAACTTACTATGCAACGGAGTGTGGTAATACAAAGGGAAAGCATCATCTTTGGTCACTGTTGCAAAAGCACATCATCATCTTAAACACAGAGTTGCCAGAAATACAGCAAGGAACTCGTACTCAGTCAGCAGACACAGTGACTTACAATTAATGTGTCATCATAGATCTTCTGAAACACAACACAGCAACAAACAACCCCCTCCCCCCAAAAAAATTTAACTTAACTTCTATTCTACCTGGCCTGGCCTGGCCAGCCATGTCCATGGCAAGAAGACCATAAAAAATGAAATGCTAATAAATACTTCCCTTCGCATTGCGATCTCCAATCCTAATGTAAAGTATCATTCAAAACAATCTCCAAAGTGAGGCCCTAAAAGAAACAAGCATTTGTCAATGCCGAATGTTTGCTTACTGGTATTAGCATTGGAAACGCAGGAGTTCGAGAGATGCAGAATAGGAATGGCAGTGAAGTACTGAACTTCACACCAACCCCACCTGTGCCTTGGGGTATTTAACTGTACAGTCACCCCATTCCATAAGGAAATACACTGAAATGGGTGCAGTATAGAATGAGGTGAACTGTGGGACAGAAGAGTTCAAGGCACATCTCGATGACTGTCACTGGCTGCAGGGTGGTGGGGTGGGGGTGGAATGGCATGAGCATTACAGTCGGCAATCCAAAGGCACACCTTTGATGCCTGTCAGTCTGTACAGGGTGGGATGTTATGGTTAGACACCCTAACACCCCGGGTGTTTGCTAGTATTTACACTACAAATTTTCAACATGGCCTTTTTGTGATCCCCACCTCAAGAAAGTATTTGGGACCTCTTCTCATGAACAGTGGCACTGTGATTTTGTTAATGTGTCCTGAACTTGTCAGAAGACTTGGGCAATTCAAATCGTTCCTGGGTGCTCATCTTAGGGCCATAAGTATCTGTAGCTGTAATTGAACCAATACCCTGCTCTTATCAACCTTGACAACAGCCTCTGGCTGGCCTCTCCCTACATTCCTAAAGCCGTCTTCTCAGGGCATTAACTCACTATCTCCAGCAAACTTCTGCCTCCGCACCAGCTCTGATAGCTAGACTTCTAGGACTGTATATTTTCTTAGCTTCCTTACCCTGTAACACTTATTGTATTGTTAGTATGCACTACCTGTATTGTGAACTCTGTCCTAATTGTATATGGCATGGATCCATGTGAATAAGTCTGTAACATTCCCTGTATTGCTTTATTCTGAACTTTGAGTTCCCACAGTGACCATGCCATTCTGCGCCAGATGTACGAAAACACCTGGATTGGGCAGGATGTGAAGAATGACAGCTGTACCATTTATAGGGAGCTGTGAAGAGATGGCAATCTGAAAATCTGCTGTGAAAATATTAAAAATACTCGAACATCCGGGCTTATGTGGAAACTGCGCAACACATGTGCGTAACACAGTCATTTAGTGGAATTTTTTTATCAAATTTTCAACATAGGCATTTTGTGACCTCTGATCATGAACAGTGTCACTATGATTTTCCTAATTTGTCCTGAACATTGATTTCCCACAACTATCGCACTATTCTGCATCAGATGTGTAAATGCATACTTCGGTCAGGATATGAAAAATGACAGCTCTATTGTTCATAAGGAGGTGTGAAAAAACATCAATGTTGGAAAATCTGGAATGAAAATATTACAAATGCATGTAATTATGAGGATGCGTGGAAACTGCTCAATGTACACTCGTAAAACAGTAATTTCATGGACTTTTGACACTAAATTTTCAACATGGGCAGTTTGGCACCTCTGCTCATGAGAACTATCACTGTGATTTTTTTTTTTTTATCTGTCCCGAACACTGACTTCCCACAGTGACCATGCTATTCTGTGCCGGAAGTGCAATAACACCTTTCAGCCAGGATGTGAAAAATTACAGCTGTACTGTTCATAAGGAAGTCTGGGAAATGGCAATGTTGAAAACCTGGAGTGAAAATATTGCAAATTCTTGAAGTTACGAGCATGCGTGGAAACTGTGTAATGCATGCTCGTAACACAGTCATTTTATGGTCTTTCATCACTAAATTTTCAACATAGGCATTTTAGGACCTCTGCTCATGAACAGTGTCACTGTGATTATCTTAATGTGTCACAAACACTGATTTCCCACAGTGACCAGGCTAAGTGCAAAACCACATTTCAGTCAGGATGTGAAAAATGACAGCCACACTATTCATAAGGAGGTGTAGAAAAATGCCAATGTTGAAAATCTGGAGGAAAATATTGCAAATTTATGGTTAGCTGCAGGCGCGCAACCGCACTACGTGACACTCGAAAACAGTAATTTCTTTGATGTTTCCACTAAATTTGCAACACAGACTTTTGAGAGCCCCCCCCCACCATGAACATTAGCACTGTTGTTTTGTTAATCAGTCCTGAAAGGTGATTCCACACAGTGACCGCAAAATCATCTTTTTTTAATTGAATAACGCCATGACGGTGCTTGAATTCATGAGGAGGGGTCCCAGAAACCCCGTGTTGAAAATTTGGTGGCAAAATTTCCCAAAATGCCTGAGATATGCCCCAAAGTTGAAAAAACCCTATTTATGCCATGATACAGCTTACAGGCATTTCCCCAATTCGCGGTCAGCTTTGAAGAGTGCAGACATGTTGCTGGTCCACCAAAGATCCGTTGTGCCATGCTCTGGAGGTAAGTATGGGGTGAGGGGGGGGTGTGAGGAGGCAGGGTGCGGGTTGGGGGTGGGGCCACCAGACTCGAAGAGGGACCATTTTCTGGTTTTCAGGTTAAAAAAAAAAACACACTGTGGGACAGTTTTCTGGTTTGACAGGGGCATTTGGCATGCTAGGGTGGGCTCCCAGTGTGTCACCTGACTGTTTCTTTTGGTGGGGCTGAAGCCGACAGGGGATTGGGCACCCCGTTGGCACATGGGGGGTGCAAGAGTCAAGGGGGATTGGGAACCCCCCTTGGCAAAAAGCATCTGTTTTTTTTGGGGGGGGCATTATGTCGACAGGGAGTGGGCTCCCCGGTTGGCAAATTAAACTTGGGCAGAGAGGGAACTGAAGCTGCTGGGGACTGGGGCCCCCGTCAGCAAACAAAGACAGTTTTTTGGAGGGGCGCATGATGCAGAGGGGGATTGGGTGCCCTCTGGGGATACAACAAATAGGGGAGAGGCAGCAGCAATCTGCCATGTTAAATTTATTGTTAGACTTAGGGAGGTACTGCCCTGCAATAAGGGCTCACTCCTGCATTGCAGTGGAATGGCTGACACTGCGATGACAAGGTGGCCCCTCATTGCAGCGGCGAAAATGTCTGTACTTGGTGGCACTTTTGCAGACCAGTGTCATCAGCACACTGTGCCTCCATTGGTCCACCATTGCAAAGCCCCCAAATGCAGTGCCTCTGTTTGCTGCCACAGTGCCACACCTCCACAACCCACTTCTCTCTTAAGCTGCCACAAGTTTCTTGTGCATGCACGCAAGCAAACATAAAAAGACAAAGTGAGATATAAATGAAATGATTGAACATTCATTAGCAAATACAACAGAACCAGACTACACTGGCTAAAAGTACTTACAACTGTTAGTGTGTGTATGAGAACAACTCCAATGTACACCATCTGTCTGTCACCTAGACAACAGCAGCAGTCTGCAGCAGCAGCATGTCTCACTCTGGCATATCAAAATCATCAACAGCTGCAGCAGCAGAACCAACAGCAGCAAACTGCAGCAGTGCAGCATGTTCTCGCTCCAGGATATCAAAATCATCAACATCTGTAGCAGCAGAACCAACAGCAGCAAACTGCAGCAGCGCAGCATGTTCTCACTCCAGCATACCAAAATCATCAACAGCTGCAGCAGCAGAACCAACAGCAGCAAACTGCAGCAGCACAGCATGTTCTCACTCCAGCATATCAAAATCATCAACATCTGTAGCAGAAGAACCAACAGCAGCAAACTGCAGCAGTGCAGCATGTTCTCACCACAGCATATCAAAATCAACATATGCAGCAGCAGAACCAACAGCAGCAAACTTCAGCAGAGCAGCATGTTCTCATTCCAACATCTGCAGCAGAACCAACAGCAGCAAACTGCAGCAGCGCAGCATGTTCTCACTCCAGCATATCAAAATCATCAACATCTGCAGCAGCAGAACCAACAGCAGCAAACTGCAGCAGCATGTCAACTTACATTTTTTTTTCACTTCGCAGTAGCACATGTGATGATGAGACTAGCATCAGGAGATACTCAGTTGTACTTCACAGTTTTTTTTTAGATTTTTTAACAGCAGCAGGAAAGATGTTCCTGTTTGATTCTGATGGAATTATCTTCCCACTTGCACACTACTGCATCAGCAGCTGCACTGAGCAGTGTGGAAGCATTTCTGTAATGGGATCTGTACTTGACATTTGTGGCTAGCAGGAGGATACATCAATACAAAAAGACTTACGTTTCAATACTCAGAAACAATGTTCAGGTTTGAGTCTTGTGGAATTTTCTTTTCACTTGCAAACCAGTGCATCAGTAGGACTGAACAGCATGAAAACATTTCTGTAATGAGGCCACTACT
Organism: Neoceratodus forsteri; assembly: GCA_016271365.2. Classification (NCBI taxonomy): domain Eukaryota; kingdom Metazoa; phylum Chordata; order Ceratodontiformes; family Ceratodontidae; genus Neoceratodus; species Neoceratodus forsteri. The sequence continues at coordinate 470,693,496 of CM057457.1, read as the reverse complement.
TGACATTTGTGGCTAGCGGGAGGATATGTCAGTACAAAAAGACTTGTGTTTCAATACTCAGAAACGCTGTTCACATTTGATTCTTGTGGAATTTTCTTCCCACTTGTACACAAGTGCATCAGCAGCAGCAGTAAGCAGTATGAAAGCATTTATGTAATGGGACTACTACCTGACATTTGTGGCTAGCAGGACAGTAGGAAACGGAGGATACAGCAGGATGAAATGAAAAATGCTATGATTCAGAAGTTAAAGTACTCACACTGATGATAAAGCAACGACCAATGCAAAGATTGTTGCTTCAGCTCATAGATCCACCATGGAGGCACAGTACATATGAAGCTATACTTTTTTTAGATAACGATCACAAAAACTGCTAGAATCTAACTTGCAGTCTTAATCACATGGTAGTGTGGTGGTGGTTCTTCCATGAGATTGTGCTGCTAACCATGTTGGAACATACCATGAATTTGCCCCATCAAGAGACTGTTGTCCACATGTACACAGACATTATAATATCGTTATCATGAATCTCATGACCAGAACTGTACAGAATGAAACTACATGACATGTGCTATATGTCAGTCACATTCACATATGAGATGCTGACTCCAGTCCATACATATGGGCAACAGGCTTGAAGGTGAAAAGGCACGTGTGTTTAGCAGTAGCAACACGATCTCGTGGAGAAAGGTCTGGAACACTACAACAAGTTGATGGCTGCAACTATGTTTGGGCAGTTTTTACAAACATTACAGTAGGAAAACAAATCACTTACTGTGCGTATTGGGGGGATATATGAGCTGAAACACTGATCTCTGCAGCAGCAAGGGCATCATCAGTGCTACTGGCTATCACTTAACCGATAAGGTGAGAAAGGGTCAATGAAGGATAGCACAGATTTGCTTGGTAATCATTTTTATACAGTTTTAATATTTTTTGGTTTTGTTTTTAGGAATAGGGCATAGGTATTTAAGAAAGACAAGATGAAAGAGAAGATGATAAAGGGGTACAGAAGACAGTACAAAGTTAGAACACTGCCAAATACTTACTCAATGGCACCTCCATGACAGAACTCATTCAAAATCTCAGTCTCATGGCCCTGATTATCACAGACCTGTGTAATGGTTTGCAACAGCTCCGTGACCAGGCGTTGCAGCTGTAAAATTTCTTGATGTACTGACTCTAGCTCATTGCCTGCAACTGGTGGTGCTGCTACTTCTGGTGGTGAAGATGCAGCAACTAATGATGTTGTTTTGACTGCGGGGGGACAGGGACTGCAGATTCCACTCATCCTTGTCTGCATGATACTACTAATGCAGCAGCTACTGCATGTGCCTCCTACCCTTCTGCATGGTGGTACATATGTGGGTGTGTCCACTGCCCCCACTGCTAATAGGCCTGCCCCTCTTCCTCCTATAGACCATCTTATGGCATATCATGCAGTTAGCCACACTTCTGTCATTTTGGTTACGTACAAAAGATGCCCATAGAGGGGAGGTCTTCACTGGGTCTGAAGGCCTGGGTCACTTGCATCCATCTGACAGCCCTGCCTCTTGCTCTTGGGGATCAGATGGCTCATGCTGTGGGCATCAAACCACAGTGGGGACTCTAGTCTGCTACTGCTCCTCCTGCTGTGGCTGCTCCACCTGCTGCAGCTGCTTCTGCTGTGGCTGCTCCACCTACTGTAACTGCTCCTTCTCATGCTGATGCTCCCGCTGTGGCTGCTCCACCTCATGTGGCTACTCAGCCTGGTGCAGGAGCTCCAGCTCTAGCTGATGCTCCTGAGGTTGCTCCACAAGCTGCAGCTTCTCCTGCTCCTGCTGTGGCTACTCCACCTGGTTTCGCTCCACTACCTGTTGTGGCTGCTTATGCTGTGGCTGCTCCACCTGCTGCAGCTGCTCCTGCTGTGGCTACTCCATCTGCTTTGGCTCCTCTACCTGTTGTGGTGGCTGCTCCTGCTCCTGCTGTGGCTATTCCACCTGCTACAGCTGCCCCAGCTCCACCTGCCCTGGCTCCTCCACCTGCTGCTCCTGCTATGGCTCCTCTACCTGCTGTGGCGGCTGCTCCTGCTATGGCTATTCCACCTGCTACAGCTGCCCCAGCTCCACCTGCCCTGGCTCCTCTACCTGCTGTGGTGGCTGCTCCTGCTGTGGCTGTTCCACCTGCTACAGCTGCCCCAGCTCCACCTGCCCAGGCTCCTCCACCTGCTTCTCCTGCTATGGCTCCTCTACCTGCTGTGGCGGCTGCTCCTGCTGTGGCTGTTCCACCTGCTACAGCTGCCCCAGCTCCACCTGCCCTGGCTCCTCCACCTGCTTCTCCTGCTATGGCTTCTCTACCCGCTGTGGCGGCTGCTCCTGCTGTGGCTGTGCCACCTGCTACAGCTGCCCCAGCTCCACCTGCCCTGGCTCCTCCACCTGCTTCTCCTGCTATGGCTTCTCTACCTGCTGTGGCGGCTGCTCCTGCTGTGGCTGTTCCACCTGCTACAGCTGCCCTCACTCCACCTGCCCTGGCTCCTCCACCTGCTTCTCCTGCTATGGCTTCTCTACCTGCTGTGGTGGCTGCTCCTGCTGTGGCTGTTCCACCTGCTACAGCTCCACCTGCCCTGTCTCCTCCACCTGCTTCTCCTGATATGGCTCCTCTACCTGCTGTGGCGGCTGCTCCTGCTGTGGCTGTTCCACCTGCTACAGCTGCCCCAGCTCCACCTGCCCTGGTTCCTCCACCTGCTTCTCTTGCTATGGCTCCTCTACCTGCTGTGGCGGCTGCTCCTGCTGTGGCTGTGCCACCTGCTACAGCTGCCCCAGCTCCACCTGCCCCGGCCCCTCCACCTGCTTCTCCTGCTATGGCTCCTCTAGCTGCTGTGGTGGCTGCTCCTGCTGTGGCTGTTCCACCTGCTACAGCTGCCCCAGCTCCACCTGCCCTGGCTCCTCCACCTGCTTCTCCTGCTATGGCTCCTCTACCTGCTGTGGCGGCTGCTCCTGCTGTGGCTGTGTCACCTGCTACAGCTGCCCCAGCTCCACCTGCTCTGGCTCCTCCACCTGCTGCTCCTGCTATGGCTCCTCTACCTGCTGTGGTGGCTGCTCCTGCTGTGGCTGTTCCACCTGCTACAGCTGCCCCAGCTCCACCTGCTCTGGCTCCTCCACCTGCTGCTCCTGCTATGGCTCCTCCTGCTGTGGCTGCTTCACCTGCTGATGCATCTCTACATCCATGTTTTGTGGTGGATGGACCTGCATCCCCAAAACAGCAAGATTTAGGATGATGGCACACAACATGTCTGTGGTCCATGATGTCCAGCCAGAAGATCCAACAAAGAAAAACAGAGAGAGAGAGGGGGAGGTACGCAAATTTAAAACACAAAACAGAGGTAATTCAGTTAGAACTTCAGTAGAAAAAAATAAAAAAAAAAGGTTGGTACTACTTAAAGTACTAAACTATTTGCTAAATGAACTGCTCTCAGTATCTGCCTGTACTCCACACCACTTCCAACCTCACCCAGGCTGCGTCATCAAGTGTAAACAAGCATTTTCTGTGGAGAAAAGTGGTCATGTGACTTGCAGAGAGGTCCACATTTGATCAAACTGTTTGTTACCTGTCAACTTTGCCTGTACACCAAATTAGAGTAGAAGTTAACAGGCAAAGTCATGTAGGCAAATTTCATGTACTAACTTTTTTTTTTTTCTCTTTTAGATATTTCCTGAAGAAGACCTAAGGTCGAAACATAGATTTTTAACTCTATTTTCTATTTTCAGTGTGCATTTAATATAACCATTTTGTTTTGCTTTTAGACCACATGCTGACGCAGCACCTTGTTTTTCACAAATTTCATGTATGCCAAATGTGAAGTTTGCGACTTTGCGTGAACTTCACAGGTAGATTAAAACTTCACTGCATCTCTAGTTCTTACTGGGAGATTTAAATGTTGCTTGGATTTAAGCTAGATGGAGGAGATGGCTGAATTAATAAGGGAGGCAAGAACTGCCTCTCTGCCACATGATGAAGAAACAGGAAGGAAAGGCCTGAGGACAGAAAGCTCCCTTAGAGCAGAGGCTCACAAAGAAAAGGGTGCAGACAGAGGTAGAGGGCAAGGAGGGTGTAAACCAAGGCAGTGAAAAAGAGACAGGAGAGAGACAAGAAACTGGTAAGATAACACGAGGAGAGAACGGGGGCTGGGGAAGCCACAGTGAGCAGCACAGGCAGTAGAGAGGAGGGAAAGAGGGGTTGCAAGAAGGGAGAGAGTAAAGTATTGAAAGCCATGTGCAGCCAATGCAAGGAGTCTGGGGCATAAAATTCTGGACCGAGAGATCATTATGGTGGAGACCGGTCTGGACTTGATGGCCAAAACTGAGTCTTGGAGTCCTGATGATCACAGCTGAAACATAGTCATATGACACTACAGTCTGTTCAGGAGGACTAGGAAAGGGAGGATGGGTTGTTGCATATGTGAAGGACAAAATCAAGGCTACAAAAACACAGGGGAACCAAGAGGAAAATGAAGGTCTGGAGGCACCAGGAAAATAACATACTGAGCTGAGAAATAGCTAATTTCAAGATGCGTTCTGAGGGAGAGGGGGAAGATGAGTACAAGAACTAAACAGAGCCAATAACTTAAATGATAATCATTAATAAGAGATAAATTAAAAAAAAAACAAAATCAGGATACAACAACAGGCTAAACTGTACAAGGACTAGGCAGGGGACCTGACCTAGGGTGCATGGGAAAACAATTCAAGGTGCAGGCACAAAGGAAGAGGTGCTGACATCAAGGAGAAGGAGGAACAAAGAGGGGAACAATACTCAAAGGCTGGGGAGAGAAAGCGGGAATATGTAGACTGGGGCAGAGGTAAGAACTGAGGAGGAGAGAAGGGAAATTTAGGGGGTGATGGAGGGGAGAGATGGGAGAAGGGGAGGAGGGTAGATAGAAGGGGCAGAGAAGGAAGAAAGGATGAGAAATAAGTAAATTAAAGGCCACGTAACTAAGATTAAGGGAAGGGAGGGAAGGAGGAGAGGGGAAGACTGAGAGGTGGGGCAGGGGCAGGTCTCAAGGGCAAGTACAGAAGGGAGTGGTGAGGAGGTCACATGATCGCTGCCTAGGAGAGAACAACATCTCCCCACTACTCACTGCCGAATCCACTCAGTTTGAAATATTTTCGATCATTAAACACTTCCAGCTTGGTGGGAAAGCATAGCCTATCCTATTGAGAGTCTGCTAACAGACTGCTTACCAGGGATAATGGACGCAGAGATGAAGAATCTTCCACTGTGCCATGCACCACCATCGACACTGGAAAAAGACAAAGCCTCTGAAAGATCCAAGCACCAGGCCGCAGCTATGAACAAGCCCTCATCAGTGGGTACTGTGCTAAAAGAGGAATGGTTTCTCAAAACTATGAAACCCTTCCAGGATACAGTCTCCACACTAACAGGAGAGCTGCAATCCTCTGCTGACTCTCTCTCCACCAGGGTAATGGATTCAGAGGCTTGTTTGTCATTGGTTGAAAAGTGGAAGGACAAAGTGGAACCCGACATGCTGGTTATGTGCCGCAAAATCCGTTGCCTCAAGGACAAGGTAGAAGAACTCGAGGGATGGAGCATACGCAACTAATCTTGTTTGGCTTGCCAGAAAAAGAGGAAGGAAACAAAACAGTCATTTTTATTCAGAAATTTTGTGATCGGGGTGGCGGGCCCCTCTACCAATGGTGCCACATATACTGTATTATAGAATGGGCTTATTGCTTGCTGCACCTCATCACCGCCTCCAGGAGTGCCTCCACATCCCTTCATTTTCAAATTACTTAACTTCTTGGAAAAGCAGCATATCCTATCCACAACAAGGGAACTAAAGGAGTTCAGCTGGGAAGGGTGCCATTTGTGGCTGGCCCAAGACTTGCCCCAGTCAGTGTGAGCCAAGAGACAGGAGCTGCACCCTCACCGTCTCTAAGCCAATTTCTACAGGGAAGCCTTATCAAGTTAGATACCCTGCCATCTTGCAAGTTAAGCATGCTGACCAATGGAAATCATTTTAGAATCCAGCACAAGAAGCTTCAGAGTTCAAGAATCTGATTCCAGATTTATTCAGGTGAAGCCTGTCTTCTACCTTGTCCTTGCGATCACCGATTGAGTCCATGTGGGATGCAATAAGTGTCATGGAGTGGAGCTTTCCAGTTGCAGCTTCAGCAAGAAGCTGGACCATCCTAGACTCCAATCAGGGGACGTTTCTCAGGCAGCTAGGCAGCGAGTCCAGTAGGAATGGGGCAGTGCCATACTTTGTGCTTACTAACCTGGACAGCTTTGCAGACATCACTGTGGGAAGTCACCTAGAAACCAATGATCACCATACAGTGTGGTTCAATATTAAGTTGGTTGCTGAGGCAAAAAAAAAAAAAAAAACAGAGAGAAGGGTCCTGGTCTTTAGGAGGGCAGATTTCAAAAGAAACGGGGCTACTTCAGAAGTTGCTTAGTAAAGGAGGATAGCCAGGGCATGGTAAAGGAACAGTGGGAGAAATTTAGGGAGGGCAAAATTAAGGAAAATAGCCTCACATGAAGCACATGAGAAAAAGCAAAAAGAAGAAAAGACCATTATGGTACTTTAAAGAAGTGCCCATGGTGGTGAAGGAAAAGTGTGTGACATTCAGGAGGAACAAAGAAATACAGGGGGAGGAAGACAAATGAGGAAACAGGAGGGCACACTACTTTACAGAGAGGGTGGTGGGACCATGGAACAAACTTCCAGAGGAGGTGGTAGAAACAAAATCTTTGGGGGAGTTCAAGACAGCATGAGATAGCTACATGTTATTAAGCAATAAAGGGAGGAACAAATACAAGGAGGAAATGTGAGTGAGGGATAACTACCTGTGGGTGGACCCAGGGGTGGGGAATAAGGTAGAAAGGATCTGACACACATACGGGGAGTGAAAGAGGCAGACTAGATGGACTAAAGGAGTCCTTTTCTGCCAACACACTTCTATGTTTCTATGTAAATAAAACAGAAGCAAGCAGGTATGGAAGTGAGGTGAGCAAAGGTGCAGACAGAAGAAAGAATAGCCAGAGGGGAAGCTAAAGGGGATAATACCTTCCTCAGGTACATAAGCAAGAAGAGGAAAACAAAAAAAGGGGTAGTAAAGATAAGGAGGAGGATGTCTGAGGGAGATTGTGCAAAGGAAAATCATGAAAAAGCAAGCATTCTTGACAGGTACTTTGGCTCAGTCTTCGTAGTGTGGAGGAAGGGAAGACTGATGACAAGAGTGCAGCAGGAAAAATGGGAGGAGGTGGACATGAGTCCATTTTCAGTGGAACAAATCCCAAAGGGACTTGGAGCTCTGAAGGTGAGCAAGGCCATGGGGCTTGATAGGGTACACACAATGGTACTAAAGGAACTCGGGGAGGTGCTTGCTGCACCACTGATGACCTTAGTCTACAAGTCTCTGGAAACATGCTTGGTCTCAGAAGAGATGTGATCCCCATCCATAAGAACAGCAGAAAAGTGGAGGCAAACAACTACAGGCCAATCAAATTAACATATATTTGTGGGAAATCTAATAGAAATCTTGTTAAAGGAGAGGTTAAGAGATTATCTTGAATCTAATGGGCTACAAGACTGAAAGTAGCATAGAACCATGGGGGTGAAGGAGGTCATACTTGATGAATCTGATTCATTTCTTTGACTAGGTGACCAGGGAAATAGATCAGGGAGGGTAGTGGACATTATCTATTTGAACTACAGCAAGGCTTTCAACACAGTGCCTCACAGCAGACTGATAAATTAGGCAGTTTAGGGGTGGGATCCAAAGTGGTAAACTGAGTAAGTAACTGGTTAATGGATAGGTGACAGATTTTAGTGATTAATGGGATTTACTGTAAGGTGGGGAGGGAGCGCCGCATGGTTTCTCATGGCTCAGTGATGGTCCTATTCTCTTCTTTGTTTTTATAAGTGACATTACAGCAGGACTGGAAGGAAAGAAATGCATTTTTCCAGATGATACCAACATTTGTGGTAGGATGGATATTCAACAAGGGGTGGAGAGAATTTGTAGAAACCTTGGGGAACTTGAAGAGTGGTCAAGGGCATGGCAGTGGGGTCCAATGACAAGAAGTTATCAATCATGCACCCAGGGTATAGAAACCTAGGAGCTCAGTATAATACAGTCATTAATCAGGAAGGGACTTTGGGACAATTATATCTGATGACCTCAAAGTAGCAGGGCAGACAAAGCAGTGGGTATGTTCAGTTGGATGCATAGGGAGGGCCATCACAAGCAAGAGGAGGAAGGCGGTGCTATCACTGTATCAGTCACTGTTGAGATCCCACTTTCAGTACTGTGTCAAGTTCTGGAAGCTGCACCTCAGGAAAGACATAGACAGGATAGAGGCAGGCTACAGGAGGGCACTAAAATAGCAAAGGGACTGCATCAAAAGACCTGCAAGGAGATTCTGAAGGATCTCACCATGCACACCCAAAAAGAGAGGAGAGCATGAAGTAACATAAAAGAGCCCTTCAAGTATTTCATGTGGTAAGAAGGGGAGTCTCTTCAAATAAAAAAAGAGCATCAGAACCTGAGGGAATGTGATAATGTTTGTGTGTGTGTGGGGGGTCAGGAGTGATGTGAGAAAGCATGTCTTCACTAAAAGAGTGATATACACCTAGAACAAACTTCTAGCAGAAGTGGTTGAGGTGAAAACAGTGATGGTCTTCAAGCATGCTCTGGACAAATAAAGGGTAATATTAGTAAACTAATAGGAATGACAAGGGTTGCTGTAGGTCAAGTAAGATTTGTAGAGACAGACTAGACAAGGACTTTCTGGACAGACTGGGTGGGACAAGCAGGGTGTCACGTCAATTCAGCATAGACTTTTGAGCGCATCAGTTTGGCTCCATCAATTAAGCTCTGCTCAATGCAGCAATTGCATAATTTAGTGCACACGACAATTCAGCTTGTGCTGTGTGCTACTACAGATTACTCACCCATGAAATACAGCTCCACTGCCCACCCCAAAAAAGAACCTAGCAGCTCGCTGAAATGACAGTCATGTTACCGGCTGCTTACATTGCTTGCTCTGCCTATCTAAATCTCACCCGCCTGCCCCTAGAAAGGAACTTTACAGTACTGTCACTGTTGTAATCAGCAGCCCACCCATAAAAGGAACAGTCGTGTTACCGGCTGCTAAAGTGCATGGATTTGTTACCTCCTCGATCAGCAGCCCACCCATAAAAGGAACAGTCGTGTTACCGGCTGCTAAAGTACATGGATTTGTTACCTCCTCGATCAGCAGCCCACCCATAAAAGGAACAGTCGTGTTACCGGCTGCTGAAGTGCATAGAATTGTTACCTCCTCGATCAGCAGCCCACCCATAAAAAGAACAGTCATGTTACCGGCTGCTAAAGTGCATAGATTTGTTACTTCCTCAATCAGTAGCTTGATCGCTAAATTTGTTAGTGTGTGTAAGCTGGGGGGGGCACATTTACAGCTGTGGACATGAATATGTTTGGTCTTTCCCCTGAAATGCCTAAGTGCATGCACAGCAAACTACCGTCGCTGGCTTAATCAGCAGCCCACCCACCCATAAAAAGAACAGTCAGTTTAATGGTGGCTAAAATGCATAAATCTGTTACCTCTTCAATCAGCAGCTCGCTCACTAAATGTGTTAGTGTGTGCGCACTCGAGGAGACGGGAGGTGTTTACAGCTGTAGACTAGAATATTTTCAATCTTTTTCTCTTAAATGGCTATTTTTCCTTTCACATCCTTGTTAAATCCACAAGTCAAGCAAACATTTAACAGGTCTACAATATGGCATCTTCAGTGTAGCATTGGTCACTTCATTACCTAGCAATGGTGCAAAACAGCCAACTGGCTGCTGCACTGGTCTGCGCACAGCATCGTCAAGGCATCACACAACCAATACTGAAATTGGCAAGCACATGTATACTTTGAGGCTGAGGTGATAGCATTGGCATTTATAATTTTAGTAAAATTAACTTTGCATGGGGCTGGGAGGTGACAGACTAGAGTAAAGATAGTGGATGCCGTTAGTTTGGAAGCAGCTACAGAACATGAGTGTATTGTGAGGAAAATAAACAGCACTGATGCAGCTTGCATAGGACCCACCATAGGGACATCCAACCTACTGTTAAGGACCTTCGTCCCCTTGCCCCCTTTTCCCTGGTCAAGGAAAAAGTAGGCTGCTGGTTAACTAGGATCTGCAGCTTATCCAGTAGGTAGGGAAATGGGCAGACTGGGTGGGCCAAGTGGTCCTTATCTGCCGTCAAATTCTATGTTGCTATGTAACTAATGCAACAGTGATGGTGATCATCATAATATTCCACTCAATACGGCAGGCAGCCACCATCTGACTGTCAGTGAATCTTCATCAGTCCTGTAGAAAAGCTATCTGACTGACAGTGCATGATTAGCATGTACTGTAGAAACAGCTGTTTCTGCAGTACTCGTGCTCGATCACGGACAGTCAGATAGCAGCTGGCTGAGGTGGTGAACAGAGAGCTGTGCCAGTTGCAATCACCATTATCACTGTTCAGCTTAGGTGACGAGAATAAGAAGGAGGGAGAGTCCTAAGCAGGGCTGGGAGAGGGTCAGATGCCCTTATGGCACGGGTACTAGATACCAGGAACATTACAGGTATTATCGGATGAATTACTAGGAGTTGGGGACCACTAGAACACCAGGAATATTCAAGACAGCTACAGAACAGATAAGCAGGGGCAGAGGGACTACCAAACCACCAGAAATATGAAAGTCTGCTACAGGAGAGGCACTCAAGGGGTGTCTGTTTCATGGGGCAATGGCAGGGTTTCAGAAGCATTAAACAGCACTGTGACAGAGACTGTTTAGCAATGCTGAAACCACTGCATATACTGCCGTGCCAAGTAGACATGTGGAAACCCCTTGTAGATTTAACTAGGATGTGAAAGGATTTAACTAGAATGTGAAAGGAAAAATAGGCATTTAAGGGAAAAAGATTAAACATAGGTCCCAAGATGGTAGCCTGGGTAAAGAATTGGCTGGAGAACAGGACACAGAGGGTAATAGTAAATGGAGTCCACTCTGAAGAAAGGGGGGTTACTAGTGGTGTACCTCAGGATTCAGTACTAGGACCGGCCCTCTTTAATGTCTTTATAAGTGACATTGCAGAGGGACTGAAAGAAAATGTATGTCTCTTTGCAGATGACAAAAAAGATCTGCAACAGAGTTGATGCACAAGGTGGGGTGGAAAGGATGAGAAGGGACTTGGCAAGGTTGGAGGAACGGTTAAATGTGTGGCAACTTACAGTCAATGCCAGGAAGTGCAAAATAATGCACCTGGGAAACAAAAACCCAGGGGAAGAGTACACAATGGGGGGGTGAGATACCACCAACAACAAAAATGGAAAGGGACCTGGGGGTAGTCATATCCGATGACCTAGAGGTGAGCAAGCAATGTGAGAGGGCAGTAAGGAGGGCTTGGGGGATACTGGGATGCATAGGGAGAGGCATCACCAGTAGAAAACAGGAAGTTGTTATCCCTCTGTACAGACAGCTGGAGAGACCCCATCTGGAGTACTGCATGCAGCTCTGGAGACCCAGTCTCCGCAAAGACATAGACAGGATGGAGGCTGTCCAGAGGAGGGCAACTAAAATGGTGCAGAGTCTGCACCAGAAGACCTATCAAGGGAGACTTAAGGAGCTTAATATGCATAGCCTTGAGGAGAGGCAGGACATGATAGAAACTTTCAAGTACCTCAAAGGAATCAGCAAAGTCCAAGAGGATAGCATCTTTCAGAAAAAGAGGTGTGCAAGAATAAGGGGGCACAATTTGAAGATAGAGGGGGGACAGCTCAGAGGTAATCTGAGGAAGTATTTTTTCACAGAGAGGGTCATGGAAGCATGGAACAGCCTTCCTGAGGAGGTTGTGGAATCAAAAACAGTGGTGGAATTCAAGCATGCGTGGGACAGTCATAAGGCAATTCTAGGGGGTGGAGGTTAGGAGGAAGTAGGCTGTTGGTTAACTATTATCTGCAGTTTATCCATTTCATAGGGAACTGGGCAGACTGGGTGGGCCAAGCAGTCCTTATCTGTTGTCAGAGTTATGTCTGTTTTGCATGACTGCAACAGTATATCCTGTATGGGCATATGCAATGCTTTCAACACACAGGGGCCTGAATATGGCCTGTACTGCATCAGCTGTGTGCTATTCGTATTAGCATTACAATAACTTTTTGAATATAGGGGCTATAGAACTGCAAAAATGGTGAACAGAATTAAAATGATCTTTTTAAGTTCAATGTTCAGGGACGATAAGGGAAAAGCAGCAAACATACCGGAGGAGTTGCAGTAAGGGAGAATATGACTCAGTCTAGTGGGAGAGAGTGGGTAGTGAGAACAAGCACTGCCATGAGTGGAAGGGGCTCAGAGGGATAAGGAAGCAAGCACAGTTGACTGAATTTAGTCTTTTGGTAACTGGGTAAGGCCCACGAGACACGAGTGCCTGTTTTTAGGGGCAACCTGGGAGCACTGGGCGGTTAAGTGACTTGCTCGGAGTCACACAGTATGCAAGTGGAGGTTGTGAGAATCAAACTCAGGTCTGGTCTACTGGATGTATCAAGCTCATTCACACCTTGTTCCTCTAACTTCTAGGCTATACTGCCACGGGAATGAGGGGACAGCAGGGAACACTTACCAAAGTAATGGAAAATAGTAGAGTGAAGGCAGCTTATACAGTAGTAAAGAATGGAAGCATGGCATAGGGGAATGGTGGAGTGATAACCATTAGGGAATGAAGGGGGATCCAAATACAAAACTGAAGGTGGTGTGTATGTCAGAGATGATGACAGGAAGAGTGGGTTCAAATATAGGGGACTTGGTAAAACAGAAAAGGGGAAACAAGCTTAAAAATTCATTTTGGCACCAATGAACTAGCAGGAGAGGAGGTAGATGTGGAAAAGGTTGGCTCTGGAAATTGGGAGAGACCTGCAGGGAGGTGGCCAGCTTACTGGCATTCTTTGAGGTAAACCCAGTGTTAAAAGCTAGCACAGTAAGGAAGTTCAAGGAATATAATGTGTGACTGAGAGATAAGTGCAAGGAAGAGGGGTTTGCCATTATGGGAGACTGAGGGAGATGTGAGCAAATATATCTCTCTGCACCTGACTGACTTCACCTAAACAGGGAAGGTATTAAAGGGCAATCATAAGCTACATTTAAATAGCTGGGGGAGGGGCATGTGGGCCTAAAGGCAAAAGGATCACAGGTGGTGGAAGTAAACTGGCTTGCACCCCCAAAACAGCAGAGGGGGGATTAGAGGGGGATAGTGGAGTATGGCAGGCTCATGATGACGATGGGGGACATATGAAGACGAAAGGAAAGCAGAAAGGGGCGGTAATGGTGGGGCTCAGATATCAAGTGGAAGGTGGTGTCTCTTAATGTACACAGTCTAGGGAACAAGATGGAGGACCTGCAAATGCTACTTGCAGAAGGGACAGAAGACATTGTGGCAATTGTAGAGACTTGGGATACATCTAACCACAACTCGGACCTCCCAGTTCTGGGATATAGGCTATACAGGAGGGACAGAGCAGTGGGAAGAGAGTAGCAGCATTCCTTATGATGAGAATAACAAGTAGTAGAGAGGAATCAGAAGAAGGAAAGACAGAAGTGATGCGGGTCCAATTACAGACTAGCAAGGGGAGAAAGGTGAGGATGGGTGTGGTTTATAGAAAACCCAGTCAAGGTGAGGAAATGGATAAGAACCTGAGCTCACAAATTCTGAAGGCCACAGGGACAGTGGAGGACTTTAACCTGCCCAGGGTGGACTGGAGTGTGCCATCTACAACATGTGCTAGGAGTCAAAAGATACTGGAAGCAATTTAGAGTGTGACTGTGACCCAGAGCCACTGAACCCACTTGAGAAGAGGCAATCTTTGATCTGGTGGTCACAAATGGTAAGCACATATGGGCTACAACAGTCAAGGAGCTTCTGTGTGGAAGTGATCATCATTTGGTATGGTTCCAACTGGACATGGGTAAGGAAGTGTTCCCACAAAGACAAGCATCCTGGACTTCAAAAGGGTAAACTGGATGAAGTGGTGAAAAAGCAGCTAGCAAAAATCAAAGCTATTGAGGGGAACCAAAAACAGGCTATTCTTAAGAAAGGATTAGAAGCTACAACAAAGGAATGTGCTAGATGCAGGAGGAAGAACTCCATAAGCAAAGCACTGAGCCGGTTCAGCCCTAAGGTAGCCCAGGCAGTAAGGGAGGTACAGTACCAGAAGAACTTACCATAACAGTAGATCTTTGAGAGGAGCTCTTGCAGCAGGTAATACCATTATGACTAATGTTGCCAGGCAGTAGGACCCCACGGAAAAATCTTCTTGCTAGCAGTCTGTAGCTGGGGACTTCCCCCAACATCATCTCCACCTGATGCCAGATGTGGTATAAAGGGGGCAGTCCCAGGCACCATCTTAGTTCTCCTGCCAGAGACCTGGCTGAAAGGAAAGGAGAACCGGACAGGATCTCCCCAACCCCAAATAAGGGGTATGATACAGATTCCTGGGGGTTGGAGGGTGGGAAAGTCACCTGCAGTAAGAACTCCTGTCGAAGATCTACTGTTAAGTTCTTATGAACCTGTACTCTCCGACTTCAAGGGGGAGCTCTTGAAGTAGGTCTGAGTCCCAAGCAGTACCCAGGAATAGGCCCAGGTCTGACGGGAGGGGGAGAAGAGAAACAAAGGCTGAACAGCTTCAATAGAGCAGACTGGTCAGCCCAAAACCTGCTCTCTTCTGGGAAGTAATGTCAAGGCTGTACTCCCTAACAAAGGTATAGACTGTGCTCCCGGTTACAGGAGCACAAATATCTACAGAGGACACATTCCTTAGGAAAGCAAACGAGGTAGCCACAGCCCTGGTGGAATGGTGCTTAACCGTGCCCAGCAAGGGATTACCATGATGTTGGTAACAGAAAGAAATACAGTGCACAAACTAATGTGTTAGAGACTGTTTTGGAGAAACAGGAGCCCCTGTCATTCTACGTGAAAAGGAGACGAACAACTGGTCCAACTTTCTAGTTGCACTGGTTCTATGGATGTAATAGCGAAGAATCCTATGCACATCCAGAGTATGTAATGAGGCTTTGCCTTGGTTAGAGAACTCTGGATAATAAACCAGAAGGTTAATGTCCTCATTCAGAGTTAAAGTGGACACCACCTTAGGTAGAAACTTAGGATTCGTGTGCATGGTCACCCCGTCCCTGTGGAAAACAAGATGAGGCTCCTCACACATAAGGGCCTGAAGCTCAGAAACCCTTTGAGTAGAAGTAATAGCAACTAAAAACAATGCTTTCCATGAGAGAAAAGCATAGCCCGCAAGACACAGCTGGTTCGAAGGGAGGCAGGGTGAGCCTCTCGAGAACAAAAGACAAATCCCATGGTGGGACAGGGTCCTTCCTGGGAGGTCTGGTGTAAAGAACCCCTCGAAGAAAGGTCTTGCACACGTTAAGCTGTGCCAAAGTCCTCTCCCCATACAGTGCATGGTAAGCTGATACCACACACATATGTACTTTGATGGACGAGTAGCTTAAGCCCAAGTCCAAGAAGTTGAGAAGATAATCCAGCACATGCTTGACTGGATAATCCAGGGGATCTAGGGCATGAGCTGTTGCCCAAAGACAAAAACACTTCCACTTCATGGCATAAGTTGCTCTAGCAGAGGGCTTCCTCACTGCCATCAGAACCTCTGCCACCCTGCTCAACACTCCTAACTTTCTTCTGCTAAGACTGCAGGAGCCAGGCATGCAGATGAAGAGACTGCAGAGCTGGATGGACTAGTATTCCCTGTTCTTGAAAGAGCAAGTGGGTGGCAAGTGGCAACTGTATGAGGGGTTTCCGAGGTCAGTTGCTGCAGCAGCAGGTACCAAAATTGCCAAGGTCACAGAGGTGCCACCAGAATCATTCTGGCCACCTCTGACTGAAATTTGAGCAGCACTCTCTGAATGAGAGGGAAGGGGTAGAAGGCATAGCGAAACCTCCCTGTCCAGGAGAGGGACAATGCGTCTTGCCAGAAAACACCAGGTCCTGGATCAAGCTAGCAGAAATTTGGCAGTTTGGCACTGCATGGATACACACAGAGGTCCAGTTCTGGATGGCCCCAGTGACTGAAGAGGTTGTATGCGACTTCCTGGAGCAATTCCCACTCATGGTTCAGAGAACAACAGCAACTGAGGCTGTCAGCGAGAACGTTCTGGTTTCCTGGCAGGTGTACAGCCGTGAGATCAAGACGATGTTCTACTGCTCAGTCTGACACTCTCAAGGCCTCCCTGCAAAGGGGCTAAAACCGAATGCTTCCTTGCTTGTTGATGTAGAAGACAACTGGGGTGTTTTCTGACTGCACCAAAAGAGAACCTGGAGGGATCTGGTCCTGAAAACCCATTGGGGCACAAAGAATGGCTCTCAATTCCAAAACATTTAAGTGTAGAGAGTGCTCTGTGGGGGACCACAACCTTGTGGTTTTATGATCCCTTAGATGAACCCCGACTCTAACAATGAGGCAGCCGTCGTTAAAGTTTGTGATGGGGCCAGTCTCTGAAAGGTGACACCTGCCTCTAGATGTGGGGAACAGAGCCTCCACACTAGGGAGTGATGGACTGCTGCTGAGATTCAGACCTGTTAGTCCAAATCGTCCACTGTCTGGTCCCACTGGACCTTGAAGTGCCACTGCAGAACTCTCTTGTGCAGTCTGGCAAGGGGAACCATAGCAATGGCCGCAGCCATGTAGCCCAGAAGCTGAAGGATAACATTTGCTGGAATGGAGGAAGCTGCTTGGACTATGCGTGCCAGGTCCATCAAGCGACCTGCACTGTCTGGAGGCAAGAAAGCCTTCCCCTGAACAGTGTTCAGGATGGCCCATATGTATTTCAACCATTGGGAAGGCCTGGGTTGTAATTTTGGCTGATGTATGGTGATGCTCAGTGAGAGAAAGAGGGTCTCCGACTCTTCTAGGGTCACTGGCAGCTGGCTTGCTGACTTGACTGAGAGAAGCCAGTTGTCTAGGTAAGGGAAGATGAAGTGGCCTTTCTTCCCAAGAGCCGCTGCCACTACTTCCAGGCACTTGGTAAAAACCCTAGGTGCTGAAGAAAGACCAAATGGCAGTACCCTAAATTGGTAATGCTGATCCCAAAACCAGAATCGAAGGAATCTTCTGTGGGAATGCAAGACCTTGATATGCATGTAAGTGTCCTGAATATCTAGGGAGCATAACCAATCTCCTTGCTGGAGGAGGGGGAGCAGGTTTGCCAGCATCACCATCTGGAACCTCTGGTATTTGATAGAGATATTGCGCTGAATTAAATCCAGAATGGGGCGAAGATCTCTTGTTTTTTCGGGACTAGAAAGAAACGGTGGTAAAAACCCTTGCTCCATTGATGGTGAAAAACCAGCTGGGTGGCTGTCTTGTAGAGCAGCTGTTGGATTTCGGCTGTCAGTAGTTCTTCATGGGTGAGTAGACAGCGGACTGGAGGGGGGATTGTTCAGTGGAATGCTGAGGAATTCTAATGAATAACCTCTTAGAATGGTGTCTAGCACCCATTGGTCCATGGTTATGCTGGACCATTCTACATTGTAGAGGGAGTCTCTCCCTCCTACTCTCTTGTCCTGCATCTCCTGAGGGAAAGGAGGAAGATGCAGCAAGTCAGGCAGTGGAGGGAGGGGAATCCTGCACCGTAGCAGCTCTGGGTTGCTTGGGGCCTGGGGTGCCCTTAGGGGCAGGGTGACCATGTGTTTTGAATCCCTTTCCTTGGGATTGCTTACTCCCTTGTCCCTGACCCTTATAAATGGGACGGTGATGGGGGTACTGATTTGTATATCTGATGTACATCTGTTGTGGCTTTGCCAACTTCTGAAGTTCTTTGACCAACAATTCAACTTCTGGGCCAAACAAAATGGGGGCCCTGGGAGGAAACATCCAGGATAGAGTCCTAGAGGTCTTGGTCAAACCCAGAGAGCCTGAGGCAGGAGTGTCTCCTCAGGCAGACATCTGTTCCTACAGCCCGGGAGGCCATATCCATAGAATCACAGGAACATCTGAGAATATGGCTGTCAACATCAGCACCTGATTGGGCATAAGCTAAGATCTCTTCTTTTGTGTCAGAGTCTGGAAGAATCTTAACTAACTCTAGTTTTTTTTCCCCATAAACACTGTTGGAATGTCACCATGGGGTGAGGAAATTTAAGGACCATACTGAGCCAATGGCTGAGGTAAAGACCTTTCTACCCCTTGTCTGGGAGCATTACCTCTTCTTCCAGTGTGGGGGGGGTAGAGGAGGAGGACCCATAAGAGGAAGATGTGGGGTAGGATCTGGGGGCCTATAAAGAAGGTCCCCTTTGACCGTGTTCCTCCACGAAGTAAAGAGCGAACCAATGTCCGCCACTGGGATAACTGTTGGGGCAGGCGTCGGGTCCGCTGGACCGAGTGTCTGAGGCTGCTGCACGTCAGGCATCTGGTCTATAGGGCCCGGATTGTCCTTGTCTGACAGCTGGGGTTCTGTGTTGCCAGGTGACCCAGCATCCAGGGTCGGAGGAGGATCAACAGGCAACTGGTTCTCTGAAGGCAGGGTGGGCATCCGAGTCTCTTCCAGTGACCGCTCATGGTCTCAAGTTGTAGAGAGGGTCATCGGTGAGGCCGATCAACTAGAAAGGTGCCAGTCGGGGACACCGGGGTGTACCTTATCCAGTGGTGGCAGACAGGACATCTGGTGACAAATGTCCTCCTGCCACCTGTCGAACTCCTCTGGGTGCTTGCGCTTTTCCGACAAGCCACCTGGTTTGCCTACATCTTTAGGCTTGCTGGCAGGCAAATGGACCTCCTGGGTCAACCCTGAAAAGGATTTGTGGGCTCGATGGGTCAGGGAGGAATTGGAGGCTGAATGACCGGAGGATGAAGGCCCTTAGTTTTGCCCTGCGAAGAGGCAGCAGCATGTTTAGATTTAGAGGACTCTGGCAACTTAGGAGGGACCGAGCCTGACCTCCGTCCGGAGGATGAATATAAAGGATTCTTGGTCAGTGACTTCGGGCAGGACTCAGACCTGGCCCTATCCTTACCCTGTCATGGTGGTGGTCCCTCCCCCCGGATGACTGATCTTTGGGAGCGGAGTCTTTGGCTGGAGAGAAGGAGCTGTGATTTGAGGACTGCTGCATGGCCGCTACCTTCTGTTCCAGGAGATATGTTTTCAGGGTGATTACTCTCCTGGTCCTGGTCTTCTGATTGAAGTTTTTGCAGTATGGGCAATCAGCAGGCTGGAGGTTGGGGCCCTAGACAGATGAGGAAGGCCACGTGGCCGTCTTTTGCCAGAATCTGTTTGCCGCACATGCACTCAAACTTGCATTGTGGTGGAGAGGACTAAGACATTAAAGGTAGCTTGACCAAAAAAACACCAAAACATTTTTTAATTCTTTTAGTAGCGGTCGACCGCATTGAAAGGCATCCGTGGAGCCGAACTAAGTGGGTCGACGGCAGGAACAGAACTGAGATGGCGCCAGGGGACCGCCCCCTTTATACCATGTCTGATGCTGGGCGGAGTTGATGTTGAGGGCAGTCCCCTGCTACTGACTGCTAGCAACAATATTTTTCAGTGGGATCCTAATGCCTGGCAGCATTATTCCTAATGGTATTACCTGCTGCCAGAGCTCCTCCTCAAAGTCAGATCAAGTGATTAGCCTACTTAAAGTTCAGGAAGACCAAGAGAGAGGAGTACAGAGAAATATACCTGGTGATGGTGAGAGAGGCAGGGAGGGCAGCTCACAGAGCAAAGGCTCAGGATAAACTGCAGTTACTGTAGGGCATTAAGATTGGGGAGAATGATTTCTTCCATTACATAAGCAAGAAAAGAGACAAGAAAGAAGGGACAGAGACAGAGAACAGATGGGTGGGTGTAACAGAACAAGGAAAAGGCAAATTTAATGAAAGAACATGGAACAAGTTACCCAAAGACCTTGTCACCAGCACCAATTTTGAAACATTTAAAATCAAACTAGACTTATGGTTAGGAATTGCTAAGAAATAATGATCCACAAAATTGTGGTGGGTTACTCTCGATGGGCACATTGCCTTCTTGAAACCCACTCTACTAAGTAATACCAAGAATACTGCTCTGTCTTCACGACAAAGAAGGACCAGTACTGACGAAACAGAAACATAGACTTTGATGGCAGATAAGGACTGATTGGCCCACCCAGTCTGCCCATTTCCCTACTTTTTAGATAAGCTGCAGATCCTAGTAAACCAACCACCTACTTCCTCCTACTCCCCACTAGAACTGCTCTATGTCTGTCCCGTGCATTCTTGAATTCCCCCACTGCTTTTAACATCATTACCTCCTCTGGAAGACTGTTTCATACATTCAACACTCTCTTTGTGAAGAAAAAAAACGTTTTCTTGTTGCCCCTTAGCTGTCCCCCGCTTATCTTCATAAGCTTCATTCCTCATCAGTGTTTTATTGCGATTCATGTCTAGCACCTTGGCTTTGAAAGGAGCTTTATCAATAAAGTTATTTTTATCATTATTATTCTTCTTGTACCCCCTTGTTCTTGTACATCTCTTTTTCTGAAAGATGCTACCCCTCTTGGACTCTGTTGATGCCCTTGAGGTACTTGAATGTTTCTATCATTTCTCCTCTCCCTAATTTACTCGAGAGTATACATATTAATCTCCTTTAGTCTCTCTTTGTATGGCTTCTGGTGCAGATCCTGCACCATTTGCCTCTATCCTGTCTATGTCCTTGTGGGGATGGGGTCTCCAGAACTGCATTCAGTACTCCGGGAGGGGGTGTCTCACCAACTGCCTGTACAGAGGGATAACAACTTCCTGTTTTCTAGTGGTGATACCATTCCCTGTGCATCCCAGAATACCCCCA
Organism: Neoceratodus forsteri; assembly: GCA_016271365.2. Taxonomy (NCBI): domain Eukaryota; kingdom Metazoa; phylum Chordata; order Ceratodontiformes; family Ceratodontidae; genus Neoceratodus; species Neoceratodus forsteri. The sequence continues at coordinate 470,672,615 of CM057457.1, read as the reverse complement.
GCCTTCCTTATTGCCTTTTCACATGTCTTGCCTGCCTTAAGGTAATCTGATATGACTACCCCCAGGTCCAGTTCCATTTTTCTCGTGGTTATTACCCCCCCCCGTGTACTCTTTCCCTGGGTTTTTGTTTCCCAGGTGCATTACTTTGCACTTTAAGCTGCCATACTTTTGACCATTCCTCCAGCCTTGCCAAGCCCCTTTTCATCCTTTCTACCTCCCACCCTTGTATATCAGTCCTGTTGTAGATCTTTGTATCATCTGTAAAGAGGCATACTTTTCTTTCCAGTCCCTCCCCAATATCACCTATAAAGAAATTAAAGAGGACTGGTCCCAGTACTGAACCACGTTGTACTCCACTAATAACCCCCTTTCCATAGAGTGGACTCCATTTACTATTACCCTCTGCATCCTGTTGTCCAGTCAGTTTTTTTTACCCAGGCTTCCACCCTGGGACCCACTCCTGTCTGGCTAACTTGTCTATTAATCTTTTGTGTGGGATTTTATCAAATGCCTTGCTAAAGTCTAGACAGGCCACGTCCACAGCCCCTCCTCAATCTACTACTGTACTTTAATCACCTAGAAGAAGCCAGAAGGGGAAGGAAGGAAACATATTCAATTCAGTGCTTTAGAGTAAATGGTAATTGCTATTTTTCTTTTAAACTTAGATTGTAGGCTTTTAGTGACACTATACTTTCTTTGTTGTCTTTACTTATAATTGTTTTTGGGCTGTAGAAAATTTAAAACATAGTGGTGGTGTAATTCTGTGCTGTCTTTAATTGCTGCAAATTTTCACCCCCTCCCTTCCCAACTCTTAATTATATGCCCTGTTAAATCTGATTGACAGGAGCTAAACACAGGGTATAGTAAGGGGTGTGAAGTAGGAGGGGCATAAGGGGGAAGAAGCCCACCCTCAGCACAAGTGTTTTGACTCATTTATTTATTTATTGGTTTCTTTTTCTTTAAAAAAAATAAATTATCTGAGGATCAGTGGCAGGATTTTTAGTACAGTAAATTAATAAAAAGGGAACTAGGAGAGCTTCAGTAGCAGACAAGTAGTGGAATTGCAGTATAATGTGGGGGTGGGGGGCAATGCAGTGGCTGTGGGGCAGCCATATTCAGGCAGACCTTCTGGACACTAAGGTGCTGCCCTATCTGCAAGCATCTCTCTGGACTGTGGGATGAGGTAGCCAGACTCAGAGTGGAAGTAAACTGGGTCAGGAGTACCATCACCCCTATCCAGGGACCACCCAGTCCAATGCAACTGCCTCAAAGGATGCCGAGAACGAGGAGCACTTGGATGACAGTGGGCTCAGGGAGGGTTAGAGCAGTCAGGCAGAGGCATCCCAGATCCTATTCCACTCAAGAACTCATATGCCACACTGGCAAATGAGGACGACCAAATAGAGGTACCCAGAGAAGTGCAAGGAAAGGATGTGGAGGTTAGCCAAGGAGGTGACCCTCAGCGGGAAAGCAGTGGACCCCAGAGGAGGAGGAAGCGAATCCTGGTTGGGGACTCCATCATAAGAGGGATCCAGCTAGGAACACAGGAGGGGGAGGAAAGGGAGGTGAGGTGCCTACCACATGTCACGGCAAGGAGGGATGGAAGGAAGATCCTGGGGATCACTGGGAAGGCAAGACGGGAGGGTGAGCTGGATGTAATTATCCACCTAGGTACTAATGACCTGGCAAATAGGGAGCCAAAGGAAGTTCAGGAAGAGTTTAGGAAACTGGGGAGGGGTCTCAAGCAAGTAGCTACTTCTGTCACTTTCTCAGAAGTACTACCTGTGAGAGGCAAGGGAGAGCATAGGAGTGCATGCACCAGGAACTTTAACTCATTGTTGAAGAACTGGTGCCATGATGAAGGGTTTGGATTCATTGGTGACTGGAGACCCACCTGGAGGGATGGAGGTTTCTTCAAGCCTGACGGCCTGCATCCATCCTGGAGGGGAATCCAAGCACTCAATGATAAGTTTAAGTGCTACATTGACAAGCATTTAAACTAGCAAAGGGGGGTGGCAGGCCAGCAAGGAGGGTACCTATTTGCTCACCCCCACAGCTAGCAGTGGAACCAGTGAACCAGAGGAGGGCTATCTCTGCAAAGCAGTGTGCAAAAGATGGAGATTAGTGCCCAAGAGGTGGATAAGCAGAAAAGGGCAAAATTCAGCAGAAGGGCAGACAGAAAGGAGAACCAGGGATAAATGACAACCAAGGAAGGGGCTGGAGTAGAACAGTGAAACAGTCTAGGAGGTCAAATCATGGAAAGCCATGTGTGCAAATGCCAGGAGCCTTAGCAACAAGATGGAAGATCTGGAGGCTGTCATGGTACAGTCAGACCTGGACATTGTGGCCATCACTGAAACCTGGTGTAATGATAACTACGACTGGGAGACCATATACCTGGCTACAACATATTCAGAAGAGACAGAGCAGGCAGGAAGGGAGGAGGAGTGGCACTGTATGTGAAAGATGACATAAGGGCCACAGAGATCCAGGAGGAACAAATGGGAGAGATACTGTGAGTTAAGCTGGAAAGGAAAATGGGGACAGCCATCCACACAGGTGTGGTCTATAGACCACCAGCCCAGGAGGAAGAAACAGATAGGGAGTTGTTGCTAGCCATCCAAAGGATGGCAGACAAGTGAGTGTAGTACTGGTTGGAGACTTCAATATTCCAGACGTGGACTGGAGCATCCCAGCAGCAGCATCAACTAGGAGCAGATTTATCCTGGACTCCCTTCAGGGTGCCTTCCTCAAGCAACTGTTCATGGAACCAACTCTGCAGAAGGCAATACTGGACCTTGTGCTCACAAACAGGGACAGTGTGATGGGGGTAACAGTGGGGGAGCACCTGGGAAACAGTGACCAAGTGACCACCAGTCATTGTGGTTTGAAATCACAGAAAGAGCAGAACCAAACCACACAAAAACACGTATCCTGGATTTTAGGGGGGCAGACTTTGGGAAAATGGGGAGATACTTGAAAGAGGCATTTAGGGGAATGGCACAGGAATCAGGGGTTGATGAACAGTGGGCAGTATTTAAAATGGGGATTACAAGAACAACAGAATTACACATTAAGCAGGTTAGCAAGAGGAAAAGGAAGAGGAGACCATTATGGTTTTCCAAAGAGGTAGCAAAAAAAGTGAAAGCCAAAAAGATTGCATTCAGGCAATACAAAAAGACACAGGCAGAAAGGGATAGGGAGAAGTACCAGGAGAAGCAAAGGGAGGTCAGTAAGGGAAGCCAAAGCTCAGACAGAAGAACACATTGCAAAATCAGTGGGTAGAGGGACAAAACCTTTACAGGTACATAAGTGAAAAAGAAAGACAAAGGAAGGATAGTGAGACTGAAGGGGGAGGATGGGGGCCGTGGAGGATAACAACAGTAAAGCTGACATACTGAATAGGTATTTCTGCTCAGTCTTTACTGAGGAAGAGGAGGTAATGGGTCTGAAGGGGTACAGGGGTGAGAATGGTGCAGAAATGGACACAAGTCCCTTTACACGAGAAAGGGTCCTGAAGGAACTGGAAGTAATAAGAGTTGATAAAGCAATGGGGCCAGATGGGGTGCACCCAGGGTCCTTAAAGAACTAAGAGAGGTGGTGGCTGAACCTCTGGCTATCCTGTTTAGCCAATCACTGGAAACAGGGGAGGTACCCAAAGACTGGAGGACAGCAGATGTAGTCCCCTTATACAAAAGTGGGAACAAAGATGAAGCAGGGAACTACAGACCAGTCAGCCTCACCTCGGTAGTGGGAAGATCATGGAAGCACTACTGAAGGAGAGATTGGTGGAACATCTGGTTGTCAATGGACTACAGGACCCAAGGCAGCATGGTTTCACCAGGGGGAGGTCATGTCAGACCAATCTCGTTGAATTTGTTGACTGGGTGACTAGGGAGGTGGATCGGGAGGGCAGTGGACATGGCCTATCTAGACTTCAGCAAGGCCTTTGACACTCTGCCACATGAAGACTATTACACAAACTGGGAATATGGGTGTGGGCAGGACAGTAGTGTGGTGGGTAGGTAACTGGCTGGGTGGCAGGACACAGAGGGTTGTGGTAAATGGCTGTCACTCCACAGAGGGAAGAGTGACCAGTGGGGTACCACAGGGATCAGTGCTGGGACCGGTCCTATTCAACATCTTCATCAGTGACATGGCACAGGACCTAGAAGGCAGAATTTCACTGTTCACTGATGACACAAAGCTCTGTAACAGAGTAAACACACCAGAGGGTGTAGACAGAATGAGAAGCGACCTGCAGAAACTTGAAGAATGGTCAGGGGTTTGGCAGTTGAAATTCAATGCAAAGAAGTGCAAGATAATGCATATGGGGCATAAAAACCCTGACACAATATATCAGTTGGGGGGTGAGGATATAGCATGCACCAAGCAGGAAAGGGATTTTGGGGTTGTCATCTCTGATGACCTCAAGAGGGAAACAGTGTGACAAGGCAGCAGGTAAAGCAAATAGGATGCTGGGATGTATAGGCAGGGGCATCACCAGCAGGAAAAGGAGGTCATAATTCACCACACAAGACACTAGTGAGGCCCCACCTGGAGTACACTGTACAGTTCTGGAGACCATACCTACGTAAGGACATAGACAGGGTAGAGAAGGTTCAGAGGAGGGCAACAAAGATGGTGCACGGATTGCATCACAAGTCCTATGAAGACAGGTTGAAGGAACTGAACATGTACTCCCTGGAGGAGAGGAGGGAGAGAGGGATATGATAGAGACATACAAGTATCTTACAGGGAGGAACAGGGTGCAGGAAAACACTATTTTAAGCGAAAAGATGTTCCAGGACTAGAGGCATGGGATGAAGTTGGAGGAGGACGATTCAGAGGAAACATGAGAAAGAATTTCTTCACAGAACGGGTGGTGGACAAGTGGAACACCCTGCCAGAGGAAGTGGTGGGGGCTGAAACAATCACAAGATTTAAGAATGCATGGGATAGACATAAAGGAATTCTGGAGGTCAGGGGTAAGGGGCAACAGACTTCTAGGAAAACAAACTGAACTTACAAGCTCAAATGGGCAGACTGGGTGGGCCATAGGCCCTTATCTGCCGACACTATCTATGTATCTATGTAAATCTATTAGATTCATCTGACATGATCTTTCCACTGTGAATCCTTGCTGCCTTGAGTCATGTGCCCCGTAGACCTCTAGGTACTCAACAATTCTTTCTTTCAGAAGTGATTTCTTAATTTTCTCTACCACTGAAGTCAAATTAATAGGTATTTAGTTTTCTGCCTCTACCTTATTCCCACTTTTGTGGAGGGGAATAACATCTGCCTTCCTCTAGTCCTCAGGTACCACACCATCGTCCTATGATTTGTTAAATAGGGCAGTCAGTGACATCACTAGTTCGCCCCTTAGTTCTTTTAGAATTCTGGGGTGAATCCTGTCAGACCCCATTGCTTAATCTACCTTGAGTTTTAGGAGTTCTTTTAGGACCCTTCTGTGAATGGACTGGTATAGACCCCCTCTATCCAGAGTGTTTCTATTGTTTGGTTTAGGTACCCCCCCCTTCTTTTGTGAATACTGAACAAAACTATTCATTCAGAATCTCTGCCTTTTCACTGTCACCTTCAGCCCACCTCCCCTTCCCTTTATTAAGCATCACTATCCCTCCACTGGTCTTTTTTTTACTCCCTAGTGTACCTATAAAAGGTTTTATCTCCCTTCTTAACAATGTTTGTCATCTTTTCCTCTGTTTGGTTCTTTGTTACTCTGACCGTCTTCCCTGCTTCCTTCTGCTTTAACTTATAGTTCCCTGTCCTGTTATCACAACTTGAAAGTGGTATGAATTCTGGATCTTGCTCCCTGTCTACAGTAGATTAGTATGGGTGTAGAAACACATCTCCACATGGGGACAGTTTTTTTATTATTATATTCTATTAGTCATATAATGCAATTTTGCATTATCTGATGTGTCCCCTTACACATGGAGACTCATACTTGCAAGACATCCACTATGTTGGCCACTGAATTTGATCACTGGCATGCCCTGTCAGCTTCGGCAGGTCTTGTCTATTTATACGTATATGGAGCTTTATCAATATTTATAAATCTTTACTCATCTTTTACTGTTGCCACTTCTTTCATTTTAGAGTTAGCATCTTTGGATGGGGTTCCACACTCAAGACATGAGTACACAAGTTATATAAAGCTACTTAGGTATAAACATATGCATACTTATTTTTATTTTTTTTACTTGCTGTTTATACTCCTCCCCTGCCCCCTAGACTCCGCCACCTCGGGAGTCATTAATTGCATCTGCCCCAGCCTTGTCCTGCCTGCACCGCAGAAGTCCCGTCCATGTAGCCTCAGATTGCCCCTGGGACGGAGACAGGGATGGGGCACCTACACCCCCGAACCATCTTGATTTCATCAGGGCACCAGACTGGGACAGGCAGGCGAGCTATGGGGTCTGCGCTAGAGTGCTCCGTCTTCCAGGAGCCCAGAGGGCGATGTTTCCGGTGTTTCTGTGTGTTGGCATGCATCCTGACATCAAGGTCCTTCCCTGCCGATGTCCACCGTACACTTTTCCCCGTTGTAAGACAGGGAACTTGCTGCACCCCCAGCCTCCGCCAGAAGGCAGTCAAGCTCCGACCCTTAGGGTTCCCTCCCTCCCAGGAGTGGAGACTTGTCCTCTGGATGCTCAATCCTCTCCTTCCCCTGCTGACCCCAGCAGTTCAGGCTTGTTCCCAAACCCAAGTTGGCAGCATAGTGCATGTTATAGTGTCCAGCGCCTCAACCCTCAGCGCCACCAGGCTGGGCCAACATATGCATGCTTATACATGCTTGGTGTTATTATGTACTACTAAGTACTCTCCTATCCATTATAATGCCTTTTACTGTCAACTGTAAACATTATTACACAATAGCAAGAAAGAATCCTGGTCTCTGATTGGTCAGTGGGTGCCTGAGACAGTGATGTTATCACACAATAACATCACTGTATGGATTTGTTGGCTGATGGCTCCTTTTTTCTCTCCAGAAACAAATATATATTGCTACTCTAAACATCTACTAAAACCTTTTTTAAATATTTTTTTTTAATTTTTTATAACATCGAGCCATTGTATAATTGCAATAAGGCACTCCAAGGTGTGTGTTACTGTGTAATAACGTCACTCCCGGGGTGGTGGAAGCACTCAGCTTTACGTTGTGCTTCAACCCACCCCAGGAGTGACGTTTTTACATGATAACACACACCTTGTCATGCCTTATTGCTTGATTATATATTTGTATACGTCTTTGCTCCAGATGCAATATTGTGCAGCCTGTTTTTCATATGTTACACCTTTTAACCACTTGCACATTTTATATTTATCACTTCAAGAACTGAGTTTCAATTGAGTGGGTAGCAATAGGTGAACACAACCCGGTGACGCTCTAAAGCAAAATGGGTAGGGGTTTCTGGGTCCCGCTGATGTTGATTTGTCTTGGTAAAAGGTCCGAGCACTGATTAAAGCATTTATCATCATACTGTGCCTTACTGTTTTTTTTTTTTTTATAGTGGTTAGTACATAGATACATAGAATGTGCCAGCAGACTCTTTGCTGAAGTTTTACATTTCCAATGTCACAATCCTTTCCTTGAGTAACGATTCCATCACATTCCCTACCGTTGAGGTTAGGCTAACTGGCCTATAGTTGCTAGCTTCCTCCCTGCTCCTGCTCTTGTGGAGGTGGACAACATTCGCCATCTTCCAGTCCGTTAGAGTTACGCCCGATTCCAATGACTCGTTAAATAAGGTAGCCAGTGGAGCTGCTAATCCTTTTCTAAGTTCCTTTAGGATTCTGGAATACATTCCATTTGATCCCACTGCCTTACATATTTTCAGTTTTTCTAGTTCTTTCAAGACCTGCTTTACTATAAACAGACTAGTAGCAGCCCCTCCCTCTTTGCTATGCCTATCCCCTATCTAAGGTCCCTCTCCTTCCCCTTCTACTGTGAACACAAAACAAAAATATTGGTTCAAAATTTGAGCCTTCTCCTAGTTTCCTTCTGCCATTCACCCTTCACTTTTAGCCTCACAATCCACTGGTTGCTTTCTTCTTTTTTCCTGATAGATCTGTAAAAGGTCTTCTTCTCTTAATTTTCTTAGCTATTCTTTCCTCTGTCTGTAAGTTATTTTTTCTTACTGTTTCCCTGCCTCCATTAATTTTTCCAGATACATTTATCTGTCTTCTTCCCTCTGCGTTTCCTGACTGCTAACCTTCTCTACTTCACCCTTCCCTGCCAGCTTCCTTTTCTTCTCTTTGTTTTGATAATCTGACACAAAGGCCTGTGGCTTCTGTTATGGCTCCCCTAAGGTGAGCCGATTGCTTCTCTACACCCCCTTTTCCCAATCTACTCCCTAGGGCTTTCTTTAGACATGCCTCTAGTTTTGCAAAATAGATCCCTCTGAATTCCAGTACCCAACCCTTGTGTGGTTGGATTCTTCAACTGCCCTCATTTTAAACCACACCAGTGATCGCTGGACCCTAGGTAACTTCCTACTTCTACATCCATTACTTTGCCCCTGCTAAAGAGCACCAGATCCAATATTGCCCCCTTCTGTGTGTGTCCTACTACTAACCGAGTCCTGCACCTGAAGAGCTTCCAGGATTTTCCCTGCTCATTGCCATAGCTGCAGTATGGATGCTTCAATTGACATCTGGCAAACTGAAGTCCCCTATTAGCAATATATCCCCTTTAGCTGCCATTCTGTGGATCATCTCTACTAGCACTTTGTCTAAATTCTCCCCCATGCCAGAGGTCTGTTGATTATGACTGCTCTATTCCTAGTTCCCAGCATGACCCACAATTTCTCAGCTCCCCCCCTTACACTCTGTATCTCTGTGGCTTTTATTTCCTCAATAAAGATGGCCACCACCCCTTTTTCCTACCCTATCTTTTAGAAAAAGAGCATGCCCTTGTATGGCTGTGTCCTAGTCATAGTACCCTGTGTACCATGTTTGAGTAACACTGACAATGTCCAGATCTGACTCTGACATGAAGGTCATTAGATCTGGGATTTTATTTGCTAGGCTGTGAGCATTTGTGCACATGGCCTTCCATGTTTTGTTCCACTTCTTTTTTTACTTTTCCCCCTTGACCCTGTGTGTTTCTTCTAGTTTCATGCCAGTCTACACTCTTCTGTGTTCTGCAGCTGATTAGGTTTAATGATCTCCTGCTTTGTTCCTACTAGCTCCTCTCTGTATTTTTTGACTAATTCCTGTTCTTGGGGAGTTCCAACTAAGTTTCTACCTTCTAAGGTCTCCTCATTAGAGCATTTAGCCTCCAACTCTCCCTCTCCCTCTCCTAGTTTAAATACCTGATGTTAATGTCACATTTTTGACCCAATGCATATATTCCTTCCCTTGTTAGGTACTGTCCATCATATCTGAAGGACTTCCTCTCCCAGACATCCCCCAAATGCACCAACCAAGAGGTAGCTTCTTGCCTGACACCAGTTCTGCAACCACGTATTAAACTCTTCACTGTTCTTGCTTCTGAGTTTCTCAGTGCTATTTCTCTTTCCCCACACCAGAAGCACCTCAGAGAAGGTTAGGAAGGTCAGAGTGTCATTCTCCACTACATGAGCTGTCACCCTAATTATATAGTGAAGAATATTCTGACCAGCCATTACCACCATATAAAATGCAACTGCAGTACATAAACAGAGTTTAGAATGCACAGAAATGAGAAAATAAAATGCTTCCAACCAGTGGTTTGGCTAAAACAGAGAACAACGAATCCAGGGAAGAGCAGATTCATGGAAATACAAGGCAAGCAGAGAATAATATGGTAAGAGAAATTAATTTAGTGACCACTTTAATATCTAATCAAAACAAGTTGACAATATTATTCAGTCTCAGTGGCATATATTGCAGTCAGACCAAAAGTCGTAGAAACATATATCGTGCCAGTAGAAGGATAGCCAGGATCCATCAAGTCTGCCCATATAAAGTCCCAAGACCATCTGTCAGCCTGGGGTCCTGTTTCCCTAGTGTTTCCGTGGAATGTCCTCCCCCAGTGCTATTAGACTGTGCCCAACTGAGCAAGGAGCAACATTAACAGAACAAGGAGAAATATTAAGGCTTCTTTTGGCAAAGCAGAGTTACTGTTGTGTTACTATTTTGTTTTGTGCTTACAAGTTGTTGTATTGTTTTGTGTTTACAAGTTGTATAGTGTACGGTTTTATTTTTCTTGGATTGAAATTTTTTTTGCAGGATATATTTTCTGCTACATTGTTACAGGGTGTGCTTACATGTTCATTACTGTTTTGTGTTTACAGATTACTGTTTTATTTTTCTCTGATTCAAATTATTTTTTGCAAGGTATATTTTCTGTTAAATTGTTAAAGATTGTGGTTACAGGTTTTGTTACTGTTTTGTGCTTATAGGTTTTACAGTTTTTTTATTTGTTTCTCTGATTGAAATTGTATTTTGCAGGGTATATTTTCTGCAAAAATGTTACAGGCTGTGCCTACAGGTTTGTTACTGTTTTGTACTTATAGGTTACTGTTTTATTTTTCTCTGATTCATACTTTTTGCAAAGGTACATTTTCTGTTAAATAGTTACAGGTTGTGGTTACAGGTTTTGTTACTGTTTTGTGCTTTCATGTTTTACAGTTTGATCTATCTTTAGGCTAAGCAAAGTTTGTAATTTCTTATTTTATTTTGTGCTTACAGTTTTTTGTTTTGGGCTTAAATATATTGCAGTCTCTCTCACAATGAAGGAGCTAATTGCTTTTCTTCCACAGCTCTTCCAAGGGATTAGCAGTGTAACTGGGGGTGCAGCTGACAAAGGTTTAGTATCTTCCAACAGGAGGAAGATTTAAAAGGACAGGGTAGTTGATGTGTTGCGGTGAAGTCTAGGTTTTCTGGCATAAAGCACTTAGATTCACCTGAGCTCTTTTCTTCTAGGGTTTGCTTGAAAGGATAGAGTAAGGAGCAACATTAACAGAGCAAGGAGAAACATTAAGGCTTCTTTTGACTAAGCAGAGTTACTGCTGTGTTACTATTTTGATTCGTGCTTACAGGTTGTACAGTTTACTCCTTTATTTTTCTACGTTCTTACTTACAGAAACAGGCCACATGATTTATCAGGTCTGCTCAAGTGTGTAGCTAGCACCACACTTTCTGCAGCTTCCCCCCACTCCCCATTTCTCTGATCTTTTCTCTGACTGAAATTGTTTTTTGCAGGGTATATTTTAAATTGTTGTGCTGGTTGAGTTGCTGAAAAGCAGGAACTACTTACTGGGGTGGTGGGCCAGAGCTGTAGCTCATTGATTCTGGAGGGCACAGGCTTGGATATGCCAGATGTTAAATGGAATACCTTTGTTACAGCCACATCCAAGAGCAGAGTAATTCTCGATACCCTATAGGGGGCATGCATCAGACAGCTAGTATTGGAACCTACTCGGGAAGGAGCAATCTCAGACCTGTACTCACAAAGGGGGATAGAAAGAGGATCTCAGATTCAGAAGTGGGTATCCATCTGGGAACAAGCAACCACCAAACAGTGTGATTCATGATAAATACATCCATAAAGTCAAGTCACACAAAAGTGAGAGTACTGGACTTGAGGAGGACTGACTTTGGCAAAATGGGTGAGTGCCTCAGAAAAGCACTAGCAAAGGGACAAGAAGGCATTGTGGAGGAACAATGAGGTAATATCAAAGTTGCCATCACAGAGACAACAAGCCTTTGTGTAAAGAAAATAAAACAAAGGGGAAAAAAACCCACTATGGTTACCAAAAAAGGATTGACGGGGAAGGTTAGGGAGAAAAAGACAGCAATCAGGAAGTATAATGAAACACAGAAGGAGCAGGACAGAGAACTGTACCAGTTAAAGCAGAAGGAAGCGGGGGAGGCAATCAGAATAGCAAAGGCCCTAACTGAGGAATAGATGGCAGACTCAGTTAAGAAGAGGGATAAAACCTTTCATAGGTACATTAGGGAGTGAAGAAAGACCAATGGAGGGATAGTGAGGATTAATAAAGGGAAGGGGTGGGCAGAGGGTGACTGTGACAAAGCAGAGATACTGAACAAATATTTCTGCTCAGTATTCACAAAAGAAGAGGAGTGGGAGATATGAGGTACCTAAACCAAATAAAAGAAGCACACTGGATGGGGGGGGTTGATACCAGTCCATTAACAGAATAAAGGGTCCTGAAAGAGCTCCTAAAACTGAAGGTGGACAAAGCAATTGTGCTTGACAGGATCAAGGAGAATGAGTAACACCACTGATTACCCTTTTTAACAAACCACAGGAGGAGGGTATGATACCTGAGAACTGGAGAAGGGTGGATGTGATTCCTCTTCACAAAAGTGGGGGCAAGACAGAGGCAGAAAACCTCAGACCTGCCAGTTTGACCTCAGTGGTAGGGAAAATAATGGAATCACTTCTGAAGGAAAGAATGGTTGAGTACCTAGAGGCCAGTGGGGTACAGGACCAAAGGCAGCATGGATTCACAGCAGGATGGTCATATCAGATGAATCTAATCAATTTCTTTGACTGGGTGACCAAAGTAGTAGACCAGAGAGGGCTGTGAACATGGTCTACCTAGACTTTAGCAAGGCATCTGATACAGTCCCACACAAAATATTAATAAACAAGTTAACCAGCCTGGGAAAGGGTCCCCGCTTTTAACCTTGGTAAAACACTGGTTGAACAACAGGATGCAGAGTGTAATAGTAAACTGATTCCACTCCGAAGAAAGTGGAGTTACCAACGGGGTACCACAGGGTTCAATATTAGGACCAGTCATCTTTAATGTCTTTATAAGTGACATTGTGGAGGGACTGGAAGTAACAATATGACTCTTTGTAGATGACACAAAGAATTGCAACAGGGTTGATACACAAAGGAGGGTGGAAAGGATGAGAAGGAACTTGCCAATGTTGGAGGAATGGTTAAAAGTATGGCAACTTAGATTCAATGGAAAGAAGTGCAAAGTAATGCACCTGGGAAACAAAAACCCAAAGGAAGAGTATACCATGGATGGAGGTATTAATGACAACAAAAATGGAAAGGGACCTGGAGTAGTCATATTAGATGACCTGAAGGTGGGCAAGCAATTTGAGAAGGCTGTAAGGAGGGCTGGAGGATGCTGGGATACATAGGGCGAGGCATCACCAGTAGAAATTAGGAAGTTGTTATCCCTCTGTTGGTGAGACTCCATTGGGAGTACTGAGTACAATTCTGGAGAACCCATTTCAGCAAGGATATAGACAGGATGGAGGCAGTCTAGAGGACGGCAAACAAAATGGTGCAGGGTCAGCACCAGAAGCCATGCAAAGTGAGACTAAAAGAGCTTTATATCTATATCCTTGAGAAAAGGAGGGAGAGGGGGACATGATAGAAACTTTCAAGTACCTCAAGGGAATCAACAAAGTCCAGGAGGGTAGCATATTTCAGAAAAAGAGATGTGCAATAACAAGGGGGCACAATATGAAGATAGAGGGGGGGAACTCAATGGCAATGTGAGGCAGTATTATTTCACAGAGAGGGTGGTGGATGCATGGAACAGCCTTCCTGAAGAGGTTGTGGGGGTCAAAAGCTGTGGGAGAATTTAAGAATGCATAGGACAGATATAAAGCAATTCTAGTGGAAGGTAGGAGGGAGTAGGCTGTTGGTAAAACTAGGATCTGCAGCTTATCCAGTAGGTAGGAAAATAGGCAGACTGGGTGGGCCAAAGGGTCCTTATCTGTCATCAAAGTTTATGTTTCTATACCCGATCCCACCAGTGTTTAAAGCTTGTCACTATTCTGGCTTTCACCACCTCTTGCTACAGTCTGCTCCAGGGCTTCATCACCCTTTCAGAAGAGAAATACTTACAGATTCCAACCCCCCCTTAATTTCTATTGGTGCCCATGTGTAGTGGAGTTGGTATTCCTGGTGGCCTTGTTGTATGCCTTATTACATTTATTCTGCTGTTTGAGGTCATCTCTGATGATGATCCCCAGATCCCATTCCTCTGCTGAGGAGCTGAGTTGGACCCTGTTCAGCCAGTAACTCATTCCTGGATTAGCTCTACCCAGGTGCATCACCTTAAACTTCTTTGCAACAAATCTTGGTTGCCAAGTTTGTATCCACTTCTCCAGTTTTTTGAGGTCTTCTTGTAGGTCTCTGATGCCCTATGGATTGTCCACCCTTGCAACAGATTTAGTGTCATCAGTGAACAGGGTGATATTACCTTTGATCCTCACTGCAATACTGCTGATGAACGTGTTATAAAGGATTAGCCACCCTCCCACTAAGTTTAGTGTCATCGGTGAACAGGGTGACATTACCTTTGATCCTCACTCCAATATTGCTGAAGAAAATGTTAAAAAGAATTGGTCCCAGGACTGAACTTGGAGGCACTCTACTCATGACACCCTTCTGTGCAGAATCCACCCCATTTACTACCACCCTTTGCATTCTGCCCTCAAGCCAATGTCCTACCCATGCAACAATGTGACCCCGCCCCCAAGTCCTCCAGTGTTTTTTTTGTTTAGAAGGTGTCTATGTGGGACAGTGTTGAATGCCTTACTGAAATCAAAGTAAAGCAGCTCTACCACATGCCCATTATCAAGCACCTTGCTGACTCGACTGAAGAAAATGATGGGGGGGGGTCCCAATACAGAAGGAGGTACAAGAACTAGAGGGCATGACATGAAAATGGAAGGCTGCAGGTTAAGAAGGAATGTGAGGAGGTTTTTCTTCACAGAAAGGGTGGTTTGACATGTGGAATGGTGTGCCACAGGAGATGGTGGGTGCGAGCACTGTGGTTGGATTTGGACAGACATAGGTGAACCACATAGGTCAAGCAGGGGAAGAGTCAAAAGTTGTAATCAATTGCAGGACTTACGGGCAGACTGGATGGGCTTAGCAGTCCTTATCTACTGACAATTTCAATGTTTCTGTGATCAGGTTAGTCTGACATGATCTGCCTGTTGTAAATCCATGCTGCTAGCTGCTGTTTAGGTTGTTAGCTTCGAGACTGAGATGATCTGCCTGCTGTAAATCCATAGTGCTCACTGCTGTTTAGGTTGTTAGCTTTGAGACTGACATGATCTGCCTGCTGTAAATCCATGCTGCTAGCAGCTGTTTAGGTTGTTAGCTTCGAGACTGAGATGATCTGCCTGCTGTAAATCCATAGTGCTCACTGCTGTTTAGGTTGTTAGCTTTGAGACTGACATGATCTGCCTGCTGTAAATCCATGCTGCTTGCTGTGTTTGGGTTGTTAGCTTCAAGATTTTCTACCAGATTCTGTTTTACTAGGGATTCCATCAGTTTACTGACAACAGCTGCAAGGCTAACTGGTCTATAGTTTCCCCATCTCCTCCCTGTTGCCACCCTTATGAAGTGGCACCATGTCTGCCAATTTACAGTCCCATGGCACCACCCCAGTCTGAAGTGACCTATTGAAAAGGTATGCCAGGGGGGCTGCTAACTCATCTGCCAGCTTCCTCAAAATCCTGGGATGTATTCCACCAGGAACCAGTGCTTTGTCAGCTTTAATGCCCAAAAGACCTTTCTGAACTCTGTCAGTAGTGAACTCTTCAATGTTCATCCCTGGTATCCCTGCATCAGAGGCCTTGATACCACTGTCAGATAAGGGACCCAGCTTTTCCTTAGTATAAATTGATGTGAAGTATTCAGAGGTCAAGAAAGATTAGGATGCTGGCTGCGCCAGCCCAGCTGCCTACACTGGAACAGATATATTGTGACTGACGTTTTTGTCTTGTGAGCCACAGAGACACAGTGGGAATAAGTTTGTCAGAAAAGCTGAGCATGTGCCTATGTTAAATGCACCTAGAAGAAAATGGTTGTGTTTAAAACCATTCACAGAAGCAATGAAAAAAAAAAAAGTTTTGTGTTGGCATAAGTTTCTTTCGCACAGAGGGTGTTTACAGTGTTGTGGTTGGTGAACAGACAATTGACTGCAATGAGAAGGAAAATGTTGAGCAGGGGACAGGCTGGAGC
Source organism: Neoceratodus forsteri (assembly GCA_016271365.2). Classification (NCBI taxonomy): domain Eukaryota; kingdom Metazoa; phylum Chordata; order Ceratodontiformes; family Ceratodontidae; genus Neoceratodus; species Neoceratodus forsteri. Next base: position 470,656,636 of record CM057457.1, on the reverse strand, counting down.
TATTTTTTTATGCCTGACCTTGATACAGTGATGATGTACTGGGATCATATCACTGTTCTAGGTGGTCACTAACCAATCAGAGCCCAGGATTCTTTTCTTGCCATTTTATAATTAAGCAATAGTGCACAACAGGGTGAGGTATATCATGGGATATCATCAAGCCTCGGGTAAGCTGTGATGCATGCCTCTGATGCTTTGTGAAGCTGAGTGCCTCATGCATCTGAGAAATTATGATATCCCATGATATACCACACCCTGCAGTGCATTATTGCTATTATGAACTGAATTATATGTTTTATAAAGAAAAAAGAAAAAGGACACCTTTTAAAAAATGCTTTAAAACTGAGTTTCTGTGTAGTGTAGTGTAGTGTAGTGTAGCTATACATCGTAATAAAATAGTCCTTGGAGGGCTGTGGACAGCAGGTGGTGCTTTTGTTGAAGGATACAGACAAAGTGTAGCCCTTGTGACTCTACTTGTGAAACTGTGGCTTCCCTCTCCAGTAAACTCCTGGGGATCCAGTTAAAATCACGTATCAAAAATAGCATGAGTCATTAATGCGCTACCATATCAACGCGTACTTTACAAGTGCTGAAAAAAAAAAGCACTTGTACAATAATAGCGTGACTTCACCTCAACCCAGAGATCAATGCCTATTTCCCACTGGCTGTGAAGGATGTGTGGGGACACTAAAGATGGCACTGCTGCACTCCAGTATGTGCCCATATTGAGAAAGCTTGCAAGAGGGGTGAGATATAGCGGTTGTAGCTTAAAACACTGTGATCCTTTCCCAGTTTTTTGTGGGGTTTATTTAGCTGTGGAGTGTTGACCTACTATAGCCACCATAGTTTGCTGGAATGAGTCCCCTGCAGCCCCCCCCACACATGAACACTTTTAACCAGTTTAGCTACCAGTTGCCAAGTGAGGACTGGTTTTGGCGGTGGCAACAGTCAGTACAGGGACATGGACATTGAGACAAGTGAGTGACTGAACAGGCAGCAGTGGTGACTGATCCAGCGAAGCATTGGTGGGGGGGGGGGTCTGCTAAAAGAAGCTGACTTAAATCAGTTAATGAGAAAAGTGTAGAGCTTCAGATCCATGTGTATGCTGCTGGGGTGGAGGGGCAAGGCAGGAGTTGTCAGGAACTATTAATTTTATGTACTTTTGTGTGTGACTACTTTCTTTTAAGACATTTTTCATCTTGCTGCTGTTTTGAGCACTTGCTATTTTGATCGCTCGCGATTAAGAACTAGCGCTAAAATGTAAGCGCTGTATTGCCTTGCGCTTCTTTGGTTGCGCGATATTGACAGTAAACCAAACTCCTGTACCTTCTCAGCAATTTTCTGCAGAAATGCAGTAAGTGTATTCAACTGTTAAATTTCTGATGTGTGACTGTGAGGGACTGTTATGATAGATAGATAGATAGATAGATAGATAGATAGATAGATAGATAGATAGATAGATAGATAGATAGATAAAATCTTTCTTTTTATACAGGTATAAATCATGTCATTAAGGTTTTACAACCTTATATTCAAGACAGTCCTATCAATACTCATGTTTCAAACAACAATACAAAGAATTACTCTATACAACCACATTTATACTTACAAATATTTAATTACAAAGACTAATAGTTCCAAGATTATGTGTGCCTTCCTGGTAGGAGGTGAACGTTTGGCTACAACCTGCCGTTGTGGTATTGTAGTCACAGTGGATTGGGTTTACCGAGTGGCAGCACTTTGTATGGAGTATTTGTTACTGTTTAAATACTAACATAAAAAATTAAAAAAGACTTCCTCTGGGCAGTTTTGAGATCCTTTATTGGGCAGTAGTTGAAGTCGTTCGCTTTGCTCATACTTCTCCCTTGGCTTGGTGCTGCTGAAGCTGCGTCTTTAGCACTGATGTGTTGGTGATCATGAGTTTGTGGTTAATGGCCAGTGAGGAGGCTGGTGGCCAGAGGTTTTTTGGAGCCGTGATTATGTAGTTAGAAATCATCATGGCTTCAAAGACCTCTCTGTCAATCAGCTTTCTGCATTTTCAGGAGCCAGTTTATAATTCAGAATATACAACCACAATAATTAAATAAATAATCTGTATAAAAGCGAATAATGCATTACTGGTATATACCACTTCCTAAACAACAAACACCACTGTTTTCTCATGTTAACATGCAGAAATATACCACTTATTCCTTAACTGGTCAGGGGCAGTGTTGTATATTTACAGCCCACCTGTCTGGCTAACTATGCTAATTCTGGTATCCCGTGGTGGTGGTGGGAGGGAGAGAGGGTTTGACTGTTTCAAATACGTGTATGTCTTGTATCGTTGTAATGATAAAGCACACCGAATTTCCAAAAAAAGTGAATAATGCATTGCTGGTCAGTAAGTGAATTTCATGTGTATGTACGTACTTCAGATTTCAAAGATAAATGCTTACTATATTTTGAACTACAGAGCAAGTTCTCTTTGCTTTCACACTCAAGTGCCCAGCATGCTGTGGTCTGACTTTCATATAAGCAGGGGTTAGCAGCTCCAGAGTGACTCTGGGATTCCCATTTCTTCCAGAGCACATTATTACTTTTGCACTGCCAGTGAAACAATTAAAGGAAAACTCCATGTTAAAATCAGAAAAAGATATGTAGTAGCCTTTTTTTTTTTCTGTGTTCTAACCAGTTCCCAGCGTTTCCTTTTCCTCTGGCTGAGAGAGATGTTTTTTCTAACTTTCCCTAACTGTTTTATTACCCTTGGAGGTTGCCATACTTGTTTCTTTTATGGCCTCTAGTCTTCCCAGAGTGCCCTTTGGTGTGATGTCTAATTGCCCCTGCAGTAAGCCAGTGTCTTGTTACAGGGTCTGTCATAGCTCAGCCACAGATAAACTACTTCTTCCAGAGAAGACAAACTGCTTGATTTTGGGTGAGTGTAATCATTATTATTTTTTTATATCAGTACCTTGTCCTGCTATACTCTGCTGTGTGTGTGTGTGCGTGCATATGAGTGTGTGTGAATCATGTCACTGTTTACTCTATTCCTCTCAGTCACTTTCAGTTTTTGCACCAGTACTAAGCAGCAAAAATTGAACATCACCTTATAGGTTGTAACGTAGCAAGACAAGGTACTAATATCAAAAAATAATAATGACTACACTCACTCAAAATGTAGTAATGTGGTTTCTTTTCTGAAAGAAGTATTATCTTTGTGGCTGAGCTGCGACGGACCCTGCTAAATCTAAGGGCATAGCTTCATCACTATCACATGAACCAGGGTGCATCGTAGGAGAAAGAAAGCCAATAAACCTATTTGTGATGGAAATCCCCAGGGGTCGTAAAACTACCATACAGCTAGCAGGCTAATTTAGGAAAAACTCCTAATAACAGACAGATGGAAGGACTCACTAGGACTTAACATACATATCAAAACACTCTACATAACATATGTTTTTGCACTTTCTGGGTGGACTTCTCCTTTAACTGGAGGAAATCTTGACCAAATTGCAAGAGTTTGTCATCAATACAGGCACTGAAGTCACTCAGAACTGATCATCAGGGCCACTCAAACAGCATCCCATTAATAAAGTTTGTGATTTCATTCAGGAAAATGCTCTTTCCCCCTGCCCTCTGGAGGCAAGTAAATGAGAAGGATCCTGCAACCTGTGCCTAGACCTCAGCACAGCTATGTAGTCAATCGATGAAGTAGTTCCAGTTTGGTGCATGGTGAAAATTCAGCTCCACTCTAAAACAGATAGCCATCCCCCTCCTTGCACAATCCCTCCATGGGCAGTGCACCACAGGAACACTGGTTGGGACTGCCATCTTCAAAAGAGGACCAGCATCATCACTCAGCCAGGTCTCAGTAATACAAGCCAGACTAACCAAAGAACCAGACACTGAATCTGCCACAATGGCTGTCTTGTTCCTCATCGATACACAGATAATCCCCTGCACTGACACCCGGAAGTCCCAGGATTGAGAACAGACTCAGGTTTCCCACCCTAATATAATATCAGTTACTGTATATACACATAAACCGATGCACTACCACCTGGGAGTACTGGGTTGAGACTGAACTTATGTTTCCCACCCTGGTATTATATTAATTAATTTATTTATTTAGGTTTTGTTTACCGGGTAAGTACACTAGACAAGTATTATGCCTAGTTTCAGGAACGATCCGAGAGAGTACGACATGAGGAACAACAGTCAAGGAAACATGGCAAAGAGAGTACAGTTTTTTGTCACAGTAAACAAACACATGGGAAATACATCATTTGACGCAAGGGGAAACATATAGTAGTAAGCACATTTCAGATTATACAGTCTAGACTAGCTAGTTCAACTGACAGATATATACAAGTCATCATACATAGGAGTGGAGCATAGCTCAAGGACTGGATTGGTCATAATATAACTTATAACATTGTCGTATACACCCCCTAGGCTAGTTGGATTGCGGACAGGTATATACAGCTCATGACATTTTTCTGAATATGCACATGTTAGAAACAGAAACACTTGGTAGTACAAGTTTCTACCAAGTGACCAAGGGGCAGTATGTCATGGTTAGTCTATGACCGTGGAGCAGTACTGGGTGTAAAAATGCCCAAGGCTTTTTATGCAGGAGTAGTCAGAAGTCACTGATACAGTGGAGAAAATATCTCCAGGAATTCAATGGAGACACCCTGGGGAGGTTCAGACAAAACAATTTGACACTTTACTCTAGGGAGGTTTGGGGCAGTCACACTCTGATGCTAGTTTTAGGAAACCCCACAGGGAATTTCAAAAACTCAAGAGAGGAGGGGGCAGCTCGGATATCCACAGGCAGTGAATTCCAGAGTCTGGGCGCACTTATGGCAAAGTTCCGATCCCCATGAGGGTGCGGGTAGGAGGGACTTTGAGCATCCCTGATGTGAGAGACCTAAGTTGGTAGGGGGTGGGATTCAGTTTAGGCAGAAGCCGGGCCAGCCCCTGGGGGTGCTAGTTCTGATCACTTTCCCAGATAGACATCCCAAACCAAAATTAAGGTATCTAGCAGCTGAGAGCAAGCAGAGTTTCTCATATAGCTCACAACAGTGGCTGAGTCGGGGGGGGGCAGCCAAGGCAAAACAACAAAATACAGTAGATAACACCCTGCACTGAAACCAGGGAATCCCAGTTCTGAGACCAGACTCAGGTTCCACATTCTGGGATCATCAGGGCTTCTTAGTATTCATGCTACATATAACATTTACCAAGCCACAACTTACTGCTGATAGTGTTTTCTTCAGGAGACCGCTGGTGTATGGTCTCACTCCTGTTCCCTGACTGCAATACTGAGGGTTCTTCAACTTTCACAATCAATGTCACATGGTTTTCTGGGACTACAAATTCTGCTTCTGTCAAGACAGGAAAAGTAGCTCAGTGATACAGACATAACCGGCTGCACTGCAACAGGGGAGATCAGGATTTGAGAATGAACTCAGGTTTCCCATAGTGATATTTATGATACAGACATAACCCCCTGCACTGCAACAAGGAAAATCATAGTTTAAGAATGGATTCACATTTCCCACCCAGGTATTATACCACTGATACACACATGACCCCTGTGCACCTGAACAGGGGAGATGACAGTTTGAGAATAGCCTCAGGTTTCTTATAGTGATATCAATTACACACACATAACCCCGACTGCACTGCAACAGGGGAGATCAGAGTTTGAGAATGGACTCCAGTTTCCCACCCAGGTATTATACCAATGATGCACAACAAAACCCTGCACTGCAATTGGGGAGATCAGAGTTTGAGAATGGACTCATACTTCCCATAGTGATGTTAATGATGCACATATAACCACCTACACTGCAACAGGGGAGATCGGAGTTTGAGAATGAACTCAGGTTTCCCATAGTGATATCTATGATTCACACATAACACCCTTTACTGCAAAAACGGAGGAAATCAGGGTTTGAGAATGGACTTGGTTTCCCACTCAGGTATTATACCAATGATACACACACAACCCTCTGCACTGCAACTGGGAAGATCAGAGTTTGAGAATGAGCTCAGGTTTCCCATAGTGATATCTATGACACACACATATTCCCTGTACTGCAACAACATGGGAGATCAGAGTTTGAGAATGGACTCAGGTTTCCCATAGTGATATCTATGATACACACATAACCCCTCCACTACAACAAAAGGGGAGATCAGAGTTTGAGAATGGACTCAGATTTCCCATAGTGATATTATGATGCAGATATAATCACCTGCACTGCAACAGGGGAAATCGGAGTTTGAGAATGAACTCAGGTTTCCCATAGTGATATCTATGATACACACATAACCCCTGCGCTGCAGGGGGACCGGCCACGTAGGAGGGAGGAGCAACATGGCTGCTAGAGATGAATGCTGTGTGTGCTAAACGCTGCATACACCTCCCGATTGCTCTCAAACTGATGTAAGAGACTTCTTTTTTTTCTTTATTAACAGGAACAGGGTATGAAAGTGAATTCTGAACTGATGTATTTTGATAAAGAAATCGATAAAAAGAAGCTACTGTTAAATTTCCGAATCATGATGCTGAAAAAGGATGCCAAACCTACAACATCAGGTGTAAAAACAAAAGCAGGTAAAGCAAGCTGTTCCTCCACTACAACTAGGAAGTCCTATGCTTTTGCAGCAAAATTAAAAAGTAATAAATGGTCCCAAGAAAATGACTTACCTCTGCAAAAAGAACAATCGAATACCAGTCTGTTTCCTTGCTGTTTCTTAAATAAGGCAGCAGGAGTGAAAGCAGAAAATGCGGTTCCGACTGAGGCAGGATGGGGTATTATCGAAGAGGTCCAGTTTGATACACATACAAGGTGTACTGGGATACCTCACGAAGAAGAAAATTCTGAATTACCATCAGGAAATCTACCTGGTGTTCTCCAGGACCAGAAGGCTGAGCAGGAAGTTGTGAAATTTGCATCCGAGGATCTACACCCAGATGGAACACTCTGCACTACAGCTGTTTCAGAAAGCAGAGACAGTAAACGAGCTCAAGACCAAGCAGCAACATATCCAGAAAATGGGGTAAGAAATCCAAATTCCCATTTGATATCTGTGGATGTTGAGTCAGCTCAAAGTTTACCACCAAAAACTGCTACATTTATTCACGTATTGCTTGATTTGCAAAATGACCTACCTGCTTTTATTTCTAGTGGAGACCAGAATGCTGTATCAAATATATTATGTATGGAAAAAAATCCTTTAAATGAAATTGATACTCAAAGTTCAGACCTAGGCTCAGGGGAAGAAATGTTTGATGAACTGCCGAAATGGACTAAATTTCTCTTTACACAATTAAATCACTTAATGCAACAAATGGCCCTGTTACTTTCGCAGCACAGTAAGTTAGAAAATTATTTCAGCATCACTCAGAGTCTAATTGAAAATGCAGATCTAAAACAAGAAGTTGTTCAGATGCAAACAACAGAGCATTTCCTAAATGAAAATTTACCAATCAAGGGTAAAATACAGAGCTAGAACAATCAAATGCAGTTTTTAAAGAGAAACTATTAGACTTTAAAACTTGAGCCTGGAGGAAAAAATGTATTTAATTTGAGTTCCTGAAAATTGAGACAATAATAAGTTCATAACAGAATCTTTCAATTAGATTGCTGCAGCCTATCTAGAGACCAAGCTGAGCAATATGACTTTTGAAATAGACAGAATCCATAGAGGTCTCTGTCAAAAGCCAGAAGATTATGCACCACCTAGGCCCAAAACAGTCAAATTTATGAAATCTAAGGATAAAGATGGCTTAATGACCGCTGTGTATATAAAAAAAAGATTTAATGTTCTGCGAGCCACAATTTCAATATTCAATTATCTCCCATCTGTACTAGTCAATGCTAGGAAAAAATTCAATTGGATCAGGAACAAACTATGGGTGTGTGGAGTCAAGGCCACAATGATCTTTCCAGTAAAACTAAAAGTGGTGATTAAAGATATACTATATATATTATAGTGGAAAGGTAATGCCACTATAGTTAGGGTTGAGGAGCCATTTTAAGGTTAAATAGTCAAATGTTGTACCTTATTAACTTTGCCACGGTTCAACACATTTGCCTAAAATTTGGTATGCACAATTGAGCATGGTAGAGCTTGGGATCTGCTAAGTTTCTACTGGTCGGTTATATGGCTGTGGAGTTATTAAGCGCAAAGAAATGTGCGTTTACGCTTTTTTGTGAATTCTTTGCTCTCACACACAGGTTGCACGGTTTGTGCGACTGATCTGAAAACTTCAGGGAATATGCGGCCGGAGTGCCTGATGTGCCTTTTGAAGATTTTATGAAAAAATATTAAACGGTTCAAAGTTATTCAAAAAACAAGTTCCCATTATAAGCCAATGGGAAAAGCTAACAAAAAGTTCCAAAGTGCCACAAATGCAGTTTTTACCTTCACAAATAGCCCTTTTACTGTCGCAAATCCATCATTTTGTTTTCAGTTGGTCATCAGAAAAATGCTTGACATTTAAATTTGGGACCCTCTAGCAACCTAATTCTTTTTGTATTCACCCATTGGACCCTGAGGATGGCAGCCATGTGTTTATTTTGGGGTAAAACACCCCAGAAATATGTTTTTCAAATTTCTGGAAAAAGTACTTTCACAAATTACTTTCGCATTTGGGACACTGTCGCATGAATTTGTGAAAGCTTTTGCAAATTTAAACAGTACTTTTTCCAGACTGTGGGAAAATTACGGCACTTCTTTGTCACCCTGCTGCAAAAGAATGGTTTGGTCTTTTGGGCTGAAATTTGGAGGGAAGAAAGCCAACATCCCCCAGATGTGCCTTTTAGTGGTTTGGTGAAAAAATGTTACAGGGAGGCAAAGTTATGGCACTCTGAATTTCTCTTTTTTTCCCATAGGATAACATTACGGCATTTGCCGCGCCTTTCAGGGCCCATATCTTAGAAACAGTGCGAGATACAGACCTTTCGTCAGAAAAATGCTTAGCCCCCTGCTGGGGGAAAAGCATAAAACTAGACAGAAAAGTCATGAATCATATTTAAAAGACAAAGAACCTCTGTGCACAAACACTGAGGCAAGGGTTGCTCGAAAGGACATTTGGCTGGGAAGCCAAGTTTCAAGAAAATACAAAATCACACATGCCCGCATAATGCAAAGCATCATAGGCTGCATATGTAAATCACCACAGAATGTTATGCTGGTTCAACTTTAAGCAGAATTGCATGGTACCAAAAGGCCTCTCACACAGTTTGCAAAGGGTGTTAACAGATGACATAGACACGTGTTTCATCCTACCAGGACTCATCAGTATGCCTTGTCTGTTTGACATCCCAGTGGAATGAACCAGGTACCCTAAGACAGTCAGTCTGGGTTATGTTGTGGTGAACCCATTAAAATAAAAAAAAAAACATTTAAAAGACAAAGAACCTCTGTGCGCAAACACTGAGGCAAGGGTTACCCCAAAGGGCATTTGGCTGGGAAGCCAAGTTTCAAGAAAATACAAAATCACACATGCCCATATAGAAATAACTTTTAAATAACTGCAATTCCTATAAGAATTGTGCTGCTTTCTACATCATCAGTTGGGGGGAGGGAGGTCAGGTAGCAGTATCCAAGATTTAGGGATGTTCCCACTAAGTCTCCTTTTTCTTAAACTATATCGCTAATGTCCTAGGTTCAAGTATTTAGGCAGTTGTGGCATTAAAAAAATGCCAGTTTGAAATTCTGGGCACCAAAACAGATTAATATTTATTTTTGGGGAAGAGTTTCTTAAAAAAAGTACTCAAAGTGAATCTGGATCTTGTAGATATATGGGACATGAGCTACTTAAGTGAGGATATTATTCTCAGTAATTGTTATTTTCAAAAAAATGCTTAGTTTACTTGGAACTATATATTATAAGCTTCCACATTCACTTAGGGTAAATAGGATTAATCTCTGTAATGATACAAGCTAAGGACATTATAAAATTGGTTTCCCTGAATGTTAACGGAGTTAACTCACCTGTTAAAAGGGATAGATTATTAACCAATTTTAAAAAGACCGCAGTACAAGACATGTTAATGCAGAAGACCCATCTCTTGGACTAAGAAATACAGATATTATAACACTGATAAACCCGTCAAATTACTATCTAATCTATTAAGAAAGGAAAAATATATTATAACCTCTATGAAAGATAAGTCAGGCAACTTAAAATACTCCGATAAAGACACAGCATAAATTACAAGTGTTTACTATAAATCAATATGTCAAAACAATTTCTCACCCGATCCCACCTTATCTGATTTCTTTTCGATAGTTAACCTCCCTTCCACCCATTCTGTATATACACAGTACTCCAATATCTTTATCAGATATCATTCAAACAATCAAATCACTTCCAAGGAACAAGTCTCCTGGACTGGATGGACTTCAAACAAATTTTATGAGGCCTTTGTGGAAGAACTGGCTCCCTGGATTAGAAGGATTCTGGAAGAATTGCTCAATTTTAATAATATTCTTCCCAATTCCATGAGCTTAGCTAAAGTGATATTAATACTTAAAGAAAACAAAACCTGGAATTACCCAATAGCTATAGGCTAATTGCCATATTAAATTCTGATTATAAACTTATAGCCAAACTAATTAACAATTTAATACAACCTCACATACCCAGTCTAATTCATAAAAATCAACATGGCTTTGTGCAAGGTAGATCCATTGCCCAAGCACATAAAACAATTCCAGCTGTCATTCAACTAAGAAATTCTGCCCCCAAATACAAAAATGATACTTATTACGCTATAGCCATTGATGCCAGTAAAGCTTTTGATTTAATAAATTGGAATTATATGTTTTATACTTTTGAAGCCCTTTTTTGTGCTCTCACCCTCCTTACCTTTAGAAATGCCACCCTCCTCCTCTTTACCAAACCTTCCACAACTCCCCTGCTCCTACCCCCATTCCTTGCCCCTTTCTCTCTTCAGGACAATGCCTCCTGGGTTGATGATCATTCTTATTGCAACTTATATTGTAAATGGTTTGTAAACCATTATTGTCCTCCTTTTCTGAAGTGTAACCTGCACCAACTCTTGTCACATTTGTAGTCCTCAATTGCTGCTCCCTGCCTATCAGCAGGATTGTCTTACCTGATTGCCTATCATTTTGTAATCTATGTTGTTTGCAAATCTTGACGTGGAACCTACATAAAGAGCTCCTAGCTCAAAAGTTTTATCCAAAATATTCAATAAATAAAAGCAACAGAATTTGAATGCCTCAGACTTCTGGTGTTCAATTCTTTCAGACTGTGTTGAACTTTTTAGGACAATCAGACTTTTGGTTTGACTGGATTGCCATGGTGCAACTGCGGTAGACCAGATGAACCAGTTGAACTGTAGACCACAGTCCATACCCATTGCAATACAATTACAGCTTCTTTTGAGTTTATGTTACTTGCAACCCAAGTGATGGACTGTCCTAGGTGTCACATATCCTCTGGTAAGAGAGAGTTGTCCCCCAGCTAACATGCTCTCCTCACCACCCAACAACCCACTCACCTCCTCCTACTGCCAGGGCAATTAAAGGGAAACCCTGGTTAATATAAAAAAAGAGCAGCAGTTGCTGCAGAAACGTCCAATGACAGCTTTCAGTATTAAAGTAAAATTTTAAGTAGAAGTACTTGTTTCAGTTTCAGTCTTCAGGTGTTATCTTTCTTCATTATGTTTGAAAGACCCATGCTGACCATAGTGCTATGAAGCCACCAGCCGACACCTTGTGCACACCTCGTGGCATCCAGGGTGTGGAGTATGCTAATGAGGACTATAAACTATAGGCAGAGTTGGTATCCCTTATTATCATACCCCGCATACTGGAAGCTACCTGGTGTGCATGAAATGGTGGCAGGTAACTCGGTGACATAATGGTCACCATGAGCCTTTTAAAAATACAAACTAAGCCTTTCTCTCCACGCCTTAATCTGAGATGCCTATCAGAATGAGTTACCTACTACAGTGTCTCTGCCTGAGGAGCCTGTGAGTGGGATCTGCCCATCTGATGGTAAATAATTGGCTTTGCCACCCTAGGCTGAGTGCTCCATCACTGGATCTGTTAAAGTTTCATAGCCTGAATAGAGTCAGGCACTGAATACTGATACACCTGCAGATGCAGAATGGCCTAATTGTTTTATGGTATACAGATTAAGAAAGATAACATCTGAAGATTGAAATTGAAACAGGTTCTTCTACTTTAAAATGTTTCTATAATGGTGAAAGCCCTGTAGCAACTGTTGCTCTTTTTTGATCAATCAGGATTTCCCTTCTGTCCAAATGACAATGTTTGGTGAACCAAAGTGAACTAGTCCAATGATCAGGAACTTTTACATGGTTCAACTGCCAAAGTTTATGCAGTTGAACTTTGGAAGGTTTGCACAGCCCTAGACATAATCCCCTACACTGCCAGCTTGGAGATGAGAGTCTGAGAAAAGGCTCAGGTTTCCACTCTGAGATTGTCAAGGCTTTTCAGCATCTATTCTACATGTAACATATACCAGGCTATCTACTTACTGTTAATGGTGCTTTCTTCAGGAGGTTGCTGGCCTATAGTCTCATCCATGCTCACCGACTCTGATACTGAGGGTTCTTCATCTTTCACAATCACTGCTGCATAGTTTTCTGGGACTGGAAATTCTGTTACTGTTAAAAGAGCAAAGGTAAACCAGAGGTAAGGGCACAACCACTGGAAATCATCCCTGTGACACAGACATAACCTCCTGCACTGCAGCTGAGGAGGTCAGAATCTGAGAATAGACTTCACTTACCCACAATGATACAAACATAACCCCCTGTACTGCCACCTGGGATTTCCAGGTTTAAGAATGGGTTCAGGTTACCCACTCTGATATTATGTCAATGATACACGAGTACCTCCCTGCACAGACATTTGGGACTCTCAGGCTTGAGAACAGATTTAGGTTTCCCACCTGCTGTTAAAGCAATGATACAGACATAGCCCCCTGCACTGTCACCTGGGAGTCCCAACTTTGAGAACAAATTCAGGTTTTCCACCCTGGTATTATACTAATGATGCACACATAACCCCCTGCACTGCCACATGGGGGTCCTGGTACTGAGGACAGCACTGGGGTTCTCACCCTGGTATTATATCAGTGATACACACATAATCCCCAGCACTGACACATGGGAGTCCTGGGTCTGAGAATATACTCATGTTTCCTACCCTGGTATTATACCAGTGATACACACATACTCCCCAGCACTGACACACGGGAGTCCTGGGTCTGAGAATATACTCAGGTTTCCCACCTTGGTATTACACCAATGATACATACATAACCCCTGCTCTGCCACATGCCAGCCCTAGGTTTAAGAATGTACTCCAGTTTTCCACCCTACCATTATACCAATAATACACACTTGTAACATGACATATGAATATATGAAGAAATTAACTCTTCCAAATGGTCACAAAACATCATGTACTTGAAGTTGGAGATGGCTTTAATTCTCTAGTAATGCCCGCTCCAACTTGAAGTACTAATGTGAGCCACAAAGAAATATATGGCGGGCAAGAGACAGCAGAATATATATAAAACAAAACACATTTTGTCCTTCCCACTCACCCAGACAGCCATCACTATCTTACAAAAAATATTACTCTATGTCACCAGATAATACATGGCAGCGAAAGTAGCGACAATCATACGATTAACAAAATACAGGGAAAAGAAATCACCTTTCGCATCTGCAGTGAACTTCAAAATGATGCAACAGTGAACTTTAATTATTACAGGGAGAAACAGAAACCTGAGTAACAAAAGTATTAATAAATTTACTATGGTCCGTTTCCATGTGACGTGTCCCACAGTGACTGACGTTGTGCCACTCATGGGCATTTATGTGTTTTATGTGAACCATGCACTGAATAACAAACTGACATGAAAGGTAAATCAAAGGTAAGGGCACGACCACTGGCATTAGCTCTGTTATACAGACATAACCACACTGAACTGCAACTGGAGAGATCAGAGTCTGAGAATGGGCTTAGGTTTCTAGTCCAGGTATTACACCAATGATCTAGACAGAGCCCACAGCACTGCCACCTGGGAGTTTTGGCTTTATACAAACATGAACATACAAAGATACCAGCACAATAAGGACATTTGGTCTACCTAGTCTGCTCATATTGCAGGGTCCACAGCTTGAGCTACTGACCCTGTCTCCCATCCTCTCCATACGCCCCTCCCATGACTCTTACTTTCCCCTTATGTCTATTCCAACCCCTCTTGAAGCTAAAAATAATAGAAAGGTTGCTTTCATGGGGAGGGTGCTTGCAAGGTCCAAGATCTAAACTATAAAGCAAAAAGACACGGCACTCAAAAGTCAACAAAAATACTGCAAAATAAGTCAGACAAAGGAAACAAAAAATATTTTCTTTTATTTGCACACAATGATAAGACAGAAGGTGTAGCCCCAGGGGACCTCCACAAAAACTGACTGTTTCACGCCCCTTATGGGTGCTCTGTCAAGGTGTAGTGCACCATCTAGTGTTGAACAACACATTGCTATACTAAATCGTGAAAATGCCTACTTACTTCAATTATTACTAAACAGCTACCTTGATATAAATACCAACAACCCATTTGAGAGTTCAAAAAATACTTATTATACAAGAATATTTTATCAATATTCTGTACAAATATGTACACAAAGTTCATCCTGTACACCCCTTCCTGATGACAAACATATAAACAACATTTTAAAGTGCCTCTACCTGCATATGTAGAGTATGCACACAAAAACTGAATAGATCTCACTTAAGAGGTGTGTGGGGAGAAAAGCAGGTTATTCACCTGTAACAGTAGTTCTAGGAGTGGCATATGTTGTTCATCCACACTATTTGGCATGTCCCTTTCCCCTTTAAATCTTGCCGGAAGTCTTCAAGCTGGCTCCTCCCACCCACCCGGGTGGTAAATACCTCGGATCCGCCCCATGATGCCAGATCTTAGCTCGCTGGAAGCAAGATGATGATCCTACAGCCGGGGAGCTCGGGTGGGTGCGTGTGGATGAACAACATATAACACTCCTAGAACTACTGTTACAGGTGAGTAACCTGTTTTTCTAGGAGCATGCATATGTTGTTCATCCACACTCTTTGGCAGACTCCTAGCAGTTCTCTGGGAGGAGGGAGGCAAGGCGCACACCCCCTAATTAGGAAACAGAGACTGGAGAACCGAGGCCTCAAAACCAGCATCCTGACGTGACTCAAGGTCGACGTGGTAATGGGTAATGAAGGTGTTTGCTGACTTCTGGATAGCAACCAGATAGATTTCTTGGATAGTGATGTCTCTGGAAGCAGCCACCGATGCAGCAGTATGGCAGGTAGAATGAGCTCTTATCCGCCAACTCATAGCACAGACCTATGCATGATGTAATCCATCTTGTAATGGTCCATTTAGCTGCAGGTCTGCCAGAAGTGGCTTCAGCGTAGGTGACAAACAGCTGGCGAACCTCTCCCTGAATTTCCGCCGTCCTCTCCTTGTAGTAGAAGAGAGCACATCTAAGGTCCAGGGTATGGAGCCTGTACTCGGCGTCCGAAGTGTAGTTAGGGTAATATACTGGCAGAGTCAACACCTGGTTAAGGTGAAACTCTGACACCTCCTTCGGAAGGAATTTCGTGTGGGGGCACAGGATACCTTTGTCCCTGTGAAAGACCAGATAAGGGGAGTCCACCGAGAGCACCTGGTGCTCCCCTGTCCTTCTGACTGATGTGATAGCCACCAGAAAGGCAGTCTTCCATGACGAGTGTGAGAGCTCATACTTGTGCATGGGTTCAAATGGCTTACCCGTGAGCTTTGCCAAAACCAGCAAAAGATCCCACAGAGGTGGAGGTTCACGCACCAGAGAGGATATGTGATCCAGGCCTTTGAAAAAGCACCCGACCACTGTCTCCTGTGCCAATGTCAACTGACCGGCCCACACCTGGTAAGCAGAAATGGCTGCCAGCTGCACCCTAAGGATCGATGACCATAGACCCCCTCTGGAGAGAGACCAAAGGTAGTCTAAAATATTAGCCACAGAGCAGGATAAGGGGTCCAGACTCTTACCCTGACACCAAATGGAAAACATTTTTCAGTTGAACACATAACATTTCCTGGTCAATTCCTTACGAGATGCCTCCACCATGGTGTAGACATCCTCGGAAAGACCCAGAGCCTGGAACTCTTGCTGCTCAGGTACCAGGCTGTGAGGTGGAGGGACTGAAGGTCCAGATGGAATACCTTCCCCTGGTTCAATGATATCAGGTCTGGGCATGTACAAAGCTGCTCCGGGGCCCTGCAGCTGAGGCTGAGGAGATCTGGATACCAGAACTGGTGGGACCAATCTGGGGCTACCAGGATCACCTTCACCTTGTCCCTCCTCACCTTGAGTAACACCCTGTGGATGAAGAGAAATGGAGGGAAAGCACAGAGGATACCTGGGGTCCATGGCCTCTAGAAGGCATCCCCCTGCAGCGAGCCCTGCTGAGGAGTTGCGGTCATGGTACAGCCTCAGCTTGGTGTTCTCCCTGGAGGCAAACAGGTCCACCAACGGTTTGCCCCAACGGGAGAACAGATTGTAAGCTACCTCTAGATGGAGAGACCACTCGTGGGATGTCTGGCCTATGCAGCTGAGAGCATCTGCCAGTTGGTTCGAGAATCCTGCCACATGGATGGCATGGAGATCCGCCTCCAACCGACTGATGAAGGCCCAGATCTGGAGCGCCTCCTTACATAACAGTGGGAGTGCATGCCCGCCCTGTTGTTTGAGGTAGTACATGGTCATGATATTGTCCGTCTGGACTTGAACCACTTGATCCCAGAGCTGAGGAGCGAAAGCTGACAGTGCCAGTCTGACTACTCTGAGCTCTAGCAGGTTGATGTGGCATCAGGACTCCTCAGGGGTCCAGAACCCGAGGGCTTTGTGGTCCCCCATGTAGGCTCCCCAGCCCATGAGAGAAGCATCGGTCATGAGGATGACCATTGGCTTGGGGCGGACAAATGGGATCTCTTCCTGCAGACGACCTGGGACGGTCCATCATTGGAGAGTGTCCCACATCTTCTGGGTGACAGTGACCAGCTGGTCGAAATGACCCTGATGCCGAGTCCACTGAGCAGCCAGCTCCCACTGGAGGGGGCGCATGTGCAATCTGGCCCAATGGACCACTGAGGTGCATGCCGCCATGTAACCCAGAAGGCGCAGGAAATCCTGGGCAGGGCCCACGTGCCCAACCAGAAATGATTGGGCAAAGGAGGAAAGAACCTCTGCCTTGTCCACTGGGAGCCGAGCTCTGGCTGGACGAGAGTCGAGCTCTGCCCTGATAAAGCCCATCACCTGAGAGGGCACGAGTTCCAACTTGGCCTCATTGATCAGGAGGCCTAATTGGGAACAGGTTCAGAGGGCCAGGTCCCTCGACCTCTCCACCTCCTGCAGGGAGGAACCTGCCAGGAGCCAATCATCGAGGTAAGGGTATATCCAAACCCCTTGATGCCGTAAATGGGCTGCCACCACTGCAACGCATTTGGTGAAGACTGGAAGGGCCAATGACAGGCCAAACGGCATGGCTTGGAACTCGTACAAGATCCCTTCCACCCTGAAGTGGAGGAACCGCTGGTGGGACAGATGGATTGGGACATGGAAAAACATGTCCTGTAGATCCAGTGAACAGAACCACATGCTTCACTCCAGAGATGGTATGATCTGATTCAGAGTTACCATCCAGAAGGTGCGAGACCTGAGATATTGATTCAGGTTGTGGAGATCTAGGATGGGGCGCCAACCCCCCCGTCCATTGGGTACCAGGAAGTACCTGGACATGAAGCCTGGGTCTGTAGGAGGATCTGGCACTGGAGCTACCACCTCCTTGTGGAGGAGCTGAGCAATGTCATCCCGAAGGGCTGACTGAGTGCCAACTGAGATCCTTTACTCCTGTGGGGCACGGGCTCGACAGGGAGGGTACTGCTCAAACTCTAGAGGCAGTCCCCGACCAACAACTTCCAGGACTCATCTGTCCAAAGTGATCCCGAACCAGGCAGAAAGAAAGTGGTGGAGCCAGCCCCCCATGGGAGGATCCAGCACTAGCGTGATGGGTGTTGGCATGGCCACCCCGACCCATCACTGTGCAGGCTTAGAGGAGGAGGAGACTCCTGGACCGGCACCTCTGCCTCCTTTGCAGGGCTGTTGGGGACCCTGCTTGGGCCTACAGCACCAAGCTTGAGCCTGCTGTTGCTGCTGATCTCCCTGGAAGGGGAGCTGTCTAACTGCAGGAGAAGAGTGCTGGAAAGGCTTCTTCTTGCACCTCTACTGGTTATTGCCTGAAGATCCTTTTGTAGAAGTGGCATCCAAGGTGGCACTGGACTGCTCTATGCACTGGAGGTGACTTGTCACTCTCGGACTGAAGAGATCAGTGCCAAGGAAGGGCACATCAGCTAACTTGTGCTGAGTATCCACTGGAAAGGAGGATAACCTCAGCCAGACCCTGCGGTGATTGGCCACTGCAGCTACTAGTGAATGGGCACATGAATCTCCAATATCCAAGGCCGTCTGGAGCTGCAGTTTTGTAACAGCATGGCCCTGGTCACAGACCTGCTTAACCGTGGTCTGCATGTCCACTGGGAGATGAGAGAGGACTTCATCTAGTGACCCCAAGAGGGTGTGAGAGAAGTGTGCCATGATCACTGCTGAGCTGGCCTGACGAAGGCCCAAGGATGAGGCCGCATATATCTTCTGGGCAGAATGGTCCATATTTTTGACACTTTGTCCGGAGGGTGGTCAATATCCACTGAGCTACCCATGCGTCTAAACACTGAGCAGTCACAGGGCTTTCGGTCAAGAGATACTCTGTGAAGCCCGCCAAGGACCCCATGGTTACAGTGTACTTGCAAGCCATGCAGACAGACGGAGCTGGCAAGAGGTAGGGCACTGTCATAGCTCAAGGGCCAGGCCAACAATGGCTTCAGCTACTGGGAAGGTCTCCATCGGGGTATCCCCCCCTCTTAAGGATATCCATGAGAGGATATTCTGCCTTCTTTTGGATAGGCTCCAAGGACATACTGGTGGACTCTGAAATAAGTTGAAGGATGCCCTGGAAAGAGGAAGGACCTTCCTCCAGGCTTGTCACTGACAACTCATCATCGGGGTGTGAGTGAAGACCAGTGGTATCCGAGTCCGAGGAGTCGGGATAGAGGGGTCTCCCGCCTACGTCCCCTTCAATATGCCGAGGGCGATCAGGGAAAACTGATGGACAGATGACGGGGCAGGCCCATATCTGTCTGGTCCTCTTTCAAGGGAGCCCCTTCCTGAGGCTGCTTAGGCGATGGCTCCACCAAAATTGGTGGGGAGACCGGAACAGGCTGAACAGGAATGCATGCTGGTCCTACCGGAGTCTTCAGTACCAGAGGGGTCGGCGCTGGCCTAAGAGGCTGGGGCCAAGTAATGGCCAGTGTAGCCGGTGGAGCTGGCTTTTGACCAGTCAGAATTAGCTTTTGCCACACAAGGTCCTCATAATGCCGATGGAGCTTTCATCGAAGTCTCTCCTCATCTGAGGAGGATAAGAATCAGTGGCGATGCCTCTTCTGCAAGTGTTTAAGACCCTTTTTCAACCGACTGGGTCCTAGTCCTCGATCGTGACTGACGGTGCCGGCTCTCTCGATTGGGAGAGGCCAGATTTGGTGAAAACCGAGGTTCTGGCTCCTGTTCCTCGATCAGAATACCAGAGGGAAGGATCTCCTCATTGGGGAAGGAAAGGATGGGTGTCCTCTCCAAGGAGTCAATGACTCTTGGCTGGTTCGGCCATACCCTCGGCCTTGGTGCCTTGGCCAGATGGATGGTCCAAGAAGCTGAAGGCCAAGGAAGCGATCTCGACCGAGGTCAAGACCGCAAGATCCTGAGAATTGGACCTCTGTCGGTCCCAGGAACATCTTCTTCGGTCAGAAGAAGATTTAGGGTCCTTGGCCCTTTTCTTAGGGATGGGAGGAGTGTGAACCCAAAGGCACCTCACCCTTGGTAGGGAGAGACTGGCACATCTCCCGAAAGGACCCAGTGAAAGTGGAGCCCAGGTTAAGTGGCACGAACAAACTTCAGCTGACAGAAGCCTAAGCAGCTTCCTCTTCGAAAGCCGCCATCTGTTCGAGCTGATCAGTGGATCCCGCAGCCGTGGAAACCACCCAAATGGCCTCCTTTGATTTCACTGGTGGGTTGCGAAGCTCTGGTCTCCCTAGGTTTAGGCGTGCTTTTTAGTCGTCCAAGACATTGGGATGGAAGGCCAGACAAATGATGCAAGAGGTGGTGTCATGCACGACACCCAAGCAATAGATGCACGAGAGGTGGGTATCAGTGTGTGACATTTTCTATCTGCAAGAACACCGGGGGATGACTTGTCCTCCATGTCCGATGCACTCAGATCAGAATCGAAAACTCGTATGAGTTTCAAAGAAAGCAAATGTGGCGAAAACCGTCTATTAGAATCCAGGGCCTACGGTACTGCAGAAGTAGTACGAAGGAACCGGAATCTTCCAGCGGAAAGGAAGATCTGGCATCATGGGGCGGAGCTGAGGTATTTACCACCTGGGTGGGTGGGAGGAGACAGCTTGCAGACTTCCGGCAAGATTTAAAGGGGAAAGGGACATGCCAAAGAGTGTGGATGAACAACATATCCACACTCCTAGAATGACTTTTGTTTGAAGGGTCATATTGTATGAAATAAATAAATAAATAAGTTATAATTTTATTCCACAAAATATATCTCATGAAGCCCTTCTAAACTTCACCCATTCTGTACTTTTATAACATTTATTCCCAAAAGTCTAAAGGAAGGTGGGGGAGTAGGAAAGGGAAGGGAGAGGGGATGGTGGGTGTGGGGCAACAATTTAGGAAGAGAATTTTGAATATAAAATCTTTCCCCTTTTTTTTAAGTTGGTTATCCCCTCTTGGGGTCACTAGATGAAGTCCTCCCTCATTCATAAAAGGTCCTAGTGTTTGCTTGTTCCATTTTTTATTATTTATGTATGCATAGAAGGCTTTGTAGTTATTTTTATTTCTAATCGCTAATTTTATTTCAAAATTTGTTTTTTCATCTTTATTAATTTATTTACATGTTTTACCTGTTCCTTATACTTTGGCATTAAATTTGCATCAAGTTTAGATAGTCTATACATTTTATGTTTTTCTTTTATCTGTCTTTTTATTTTACAGGTTAACCATTTAGGGGAAGCACCCAGTTTAGAATTTGTGCTTGTATATGGTATATATGCTTCTACAGTCTCTCTATTTTTATCCACTAAGGTGTTCTACATTTCATCCAATGTTAACCCAGTGAATTCTGATTTCCAATCCCATGAAAGCAATGCCTGTCTGATTTTATGGAACTCTGCTTTTTTAAAATTTGGGATAGTTACATTACTACCTTGTTGAGTAGGTAATTCACTTAATTGAAAGAAAACAGTGTTGTGATCAGTGTTTGAGACTGGAGATCCAATCTCAGTAAAGGTTAATCTGGGCCCCATATTTGACAATACAACATCTAATATATTATTAGATCTTGTATTTCCTAAGACTAGCTGTTCCAAGCCCAACTGATTGAAACTTTATAAATAGTTCCTTTCATTTGTACTAGATATTATCTGGTTTACCCAATCTATACCTGGAAGATTCAAATCTCCTGCTATAATATTTTCAGCTGAATCAATATGGTCCAGCTAACTTAAAATGTCCTCATCCAGTTCCCTGTTTGTTGAAGGGGGATGATACATAGCTCTCAACATTATTTTAGGTGCATTGTGTGGCATAATTTTAACAGATAAATATTTAATATTTAATTTGCCATCATATATCTCCATACTAGGAATAGACTCGTGAACATAAATTGCCACCCCACCAACCTTTCTATATGTCCTAGATTTATGATAGATATTAAATACAGGTTACTCACCTGTAACAGGAGTTCTAGGAATGGTATATGTTGTTCATCCACACTGTCTGGCAGGTTCCTTGCCGCTTTAAATCTTGCCGGAAGGTCTTCAGCTGGCTCCTCCCACCCACCGGTGGTAAAACTCGGCTCCACCCATGGCGCCAGATCTGGCCGCTGGAGCTCAAGATGTGCGTCGAGCCGGGGAGGTCGTGTGGATGAACAGCATATGCCATTCTAAAACTCCTGTTGAGTGGTAACCTATGTTCTAGGACATGGATATGTTGTTCATCCACCGTCTGGCAGACTCCTAGCAATTCTCCGGGAGGAGGGAGGCAAGGCGCACACCCCCTACTTAGGGAATAAAGACTGGAGAACCGAGGCCCCAAAACCAGCATCCCAGCATGACTCAAGGTCGATGTGGTAATGGGTAATAAAGGTGTGTGCTGACTTCCAGGTAGCAGTCCTGCAGATTTCCTGGATAGGGACGTCCCTGGAAGCAGCCACCGATGCAGCAGTATGACAGGTAGAATGAGCTCTTATCCCTCTGGGAGGCTCCATGCCCAACTTGTAGCAGAAATCTATACAGGAGGTGACCCACCTGCTTATCATCCGCTTGGCTGCAGGTCTGCCAGGTGCAGCTTCAAGCGTGGGTGACAAACAGCAGGCGAACCTCTCCCTGAATTTCAGCCATGCGCTCCTTATAATAAGCTAGCGCCCTTCTAGGGTCCAAAGTATGGAGCCTGTATTCGGCCTCCGAGGTGCGATTGGGGTAGAACACCGGCAGAGTCAACACCTGGTTATGGTGAAACTCCGACACCACCTTCGGAAGGAATTTCGGGTGGGGGTGCAGGACAACCTTGTCCTGGTGGGAGACCAGGTAAGGAGACTCGATGCAGAGCACCTGGAGTTCTCCCATCCTTCTGGCTGACGTGATAGCCACCAAGAAGGCGGTCTTCCATGACAGGTGAGAGAGTTCACACCTGTGCATTGGTTCGAATGGCTTGCCCATGAGCTTTGCCAGTACCAGCAGTAAATTCCACGGAAGTGGAGGTTCTCGCACCGGAAGGGAAATGTGATCAAGGCCTTTGAAAAAGCGCCAGACCACCTTCTCCTGTGCCACTGACTGCTCCCTGGCCCACGCCCGGTAAGCAGAGATGGCTGCCAGGTGCATCCTTAGAGTCGTCGACCTAAGCCCTTGACTAGAAAGGGACCATAAATAGTCCAAGATGCTTGCCAAAGGACAGGAGGAAGGGTCCAAGCCCTTGCCCTGACACCAAATGGAAATCTCTTCCATTTGAAGGCATAGCATTTCTGGTCGACTCACTGGGACGCCTCAACAACATTGAGGACCTCGTCGGAAAGACCCAAGGCCTGGAACTCTAGCCGCTCAGGAACCAGGCTGTCAGGTGCAGGGATTGAAGGTCCAGATGGAACACCTTCCCCTGATTGACCGAGAGCAGGTCCGGGCGAGCTGGAAGCTGCCTCGGGAGCCTGGAGCTGAGGCTGAGGAGATCTGGGTACCAGAACTGGCGGGGCCAGTCTGGGGCTATCAGAATCACCTGTGTCTTGTCCCTCCTTGCTTTGAGAAGCACCTTGTGAATCAAGGGAAATGGGGAAGGTGTAGAAGAGGCCCGGGGTCCACAGCCTCGAGAAGGCATCCCCCTGCAGCGAGCCCTGCTGAGGGGGGCGGGCATGAAACAGCCTCAGCTTCGCGTTCTCCCTGGAGGCAAACAGGTCCACCTGAGGTGTACCCCAGTGGGAGAACAGATCTTGTACTACCTCCGGCAGGAGAGACCACTCGTGAGATGCAACCCCTATCTGGCTCAGGGCATTGGCCAGGGTGTTGGAGGCTCCTGCCACATGAATGGCTAGGAGATCCACCTCCAGGCTGTGCACGAGTGACCAAATGCGGAGAGCTTCCTTGCATAGAAGCATGGAACGCATCCCGCCCTGGCGGTTTAGGTAGTACATGGTCGTGGTATTGTCCGTCTGGACTCGGACCACTTGACCCTGGAAAAATGGAGCAAAGGCGGTGAGAGCTAGGTGGACCACTCGGAGCTCCAGCAGGTTGATGTGGCATCGGGACTCCCGCGGGGACCAGAGGCCGTGCGCTCGGTGTTCCCCCAGATGGGCACCTCAACCCATCAGAGAGGCATCGATCGGTAGAGAGACCATCGGCTCGGGGCAGACAAATGGGATGCCCTCCTGCAAATGAGATGGAATGGTCCACGACCGGAGGGTGTTCCACATCTCCTGGGTCACTATCACTAGCTGGTCCAATGGATCGCAGCATTGTGACCACTGGCTGGCCAGTCTCCACTGAAGGGGGTGCATGTGCCAGTGTGCTCAATGGACCACGCTGGTACAGGCCGCCATGAGACCCAGGAGGCGCAGGAAGTCCTGGGCAGGG
Organism: Neoceratodus forsteri; assembly: GCA_016271365.2. Taxonomy (NCBI): domain Eukaryota; kingdom Metazoa; phylum Chordata; order Ceratodontiformes; family Ceratodontidae; genus Neoceratodus; species Neoceratodus forsteri. The sequence goes on along the minus strand of CM057457.1, from coordinate 470,632,290 downwards.
CGCGATTGCCCAACCAGAAATGATTGGGCAAAGGAGGTAAGAACCTCAGCCCTGTCTGCCGGGAGCTGTGCTCTGGCTCGAACAGAGTCGAGCTCTGCCCTGATAAACAGAATCACCTGCTTCGGTTCGAGTTCTGACTCGTTGATGAGAAAGCCGATTTGAGAGCAAACCTGGAGGGCCAGATCTCTAGACCGCTCCTCCAGGCCAAAGGGCATGGCTCGGAACTCGAAGAGGGATCCCTCTGCTCAAAAGTGAAGGAATCTCCGATGTGACAGACGGATAGGGATGTGAAAGAACGCGTCCTACAGGTCCAGAGAGCAGAACCACATGCCGTGTTCCAGGGATGGTATTATCTGAGCCAGAATGACTATCCTGAAGGTTCGAGACCTTAGGAACTTGTTCAGGTCATGTAGGTCGAGAATGGGGCGCCAGCCCCCTGTCCGTTTCAGAACCAGGAAGTACCCGGACACAAACCCCGGGTCTGAGGGAGAGTCTGCTACCTCTCTGATCACCTCCTTTTGGAGGAGGAGAGCAATGTCGGCCCGATGAGCCGACAGTGAGGCTGCGGACCCCGAGGCCCCCCGAGGTGCGACGGCTCTGAAGGGTGGAGCCTGCTTGAATTCTAGAGGCAGGCCTTTTCCCACCACCTCCAGTACCCACCTGTCCGTGGTAATAACGGATCAGGTGGAAAGGAAGTGCTGGAGCCGTCTCCCCATGGGGGGAACCTGAGGTAAGGTGACAGGGTTGGGGCGACACCCCTCAGCCCATCACTGGACAGGCTTGGAGGAGGGACTGGCCAAGGGACCTCCTGGGCCTTTACCTCCCTGCTTCCTGTTGGAGGAAGCTCCAGGCTTGGGTTTGGGGTGCCAAGCCCAAGCCTGCTGGCCCTGACGTTGCTGGGCCGGACGCGCCGGGGGTGCAGAAGGATGAAAGGGCTTAGGCTGTGGTTTGCAGCCTTTGTCCTTCTAAGTGGAAGAGACAGAGTCCAAGGTAGCATTGGACTTCTCAGTCCTCTGCAGGTGACCTTCCACCCCAGGGCCAAAGAGATCAGTCCCCAAAAAGGGAACATCCACCAACTTGTGCTGGGTATCCGAAGTAAAGGTGGATATTTTTAGCCAAGCCCGACGACACATAGCCACTGTGGCCGCCACAGATCTGGCACATGAGTCCCCAATATCTAAAGCAGTCTGGAGCTGCTGTTTGGTCACTGCCCTGCCCTGGTCCTGCACCTGCCTGACCGTAGTCTGCAGATCCGCGGGAAGTTGAGGGACGACCTCATCCAGGGAGCCCAACAGGGTATGAGAAAAATGTGCCATGAGGACGGCTGAACTGACCTGACGAAGACCGAGAGAGGATGCAGCATAGACTTTTCACCTGACATAGTCCAATTTCTTGGACTCCTTGTCGGGAGGTTTGTCCACATCCCTAGCATTCCCGGCACGCCGGAAAAAGCTGTCGGTAACCAACCCCTCAGCTGAGGAATGTTCCAAAAAACTGGACAGGGAACCAGTAGGGACTGCATACTTCCTGGCCATCCTGGCCGAAGGCGCAGGACAGGAAGCAGGGCACTGCCAGAGCTCCAAGGCCAGACCCACTATGGCCTTGGCCACCGGAAAGGCCTCCATAGGGGAATCCCCTCGGCCCAGAATCTCCATGAGGGGATTCCTGGCCCATTTAGAAACGGGTTAGAGCTTCATCCCGGTGGACTCCAAGATGAGCCAAAGCAATCCTAGGAAGGATGAAGGGCTATCGTCCACTGACTGTCCTCCTGAGGACTCCAAGTCCATTCGCTTGGAGAAAAGGGAGGAATCATCCTCGGACTTGGAAGAGTCCTCAAAGAGCTGCCTCGGGCCTGAGCCACCCTCCACCTGCTGAGGTCTATCGGGAGTGAGGGTGACAGACAGCCTATGGGGCAGTCCCTGAGCCGACCGAGAATTTTTGGTCGGAGCCCCAACTAACGGCTGTGGAGGCGGAGGTTCCACCAGAATCGGTGGGGCAGCTGGAATTGGCCGAACTGGCCTGGGAACAGGCTCCTCAGCTAAAATGAGGGGTTGTTTTGGCCGCTCCAGTGACAGCCACTTAATGGCCTGGGAAGACGATGGCGTCGGCTTATTCCCAGTCAGAAGGAGCTGTTGCCACATGAGTTCCTCATACCTCCGACGCAACTTGCACCGAAGCCTCCCCTCATCTGAGGAAGAGGATGGCGGCGCGCCTTGCCAGCAGTGCCGAGACTGAGACGCCTATGGCGGGCGGGATCGGCTGGACCACTAAGACGCCCGGAGACCGAGACTGAGAACTCGGCTAGGCTGAGGACGGTGGGGAGGTGTCGCGGAATCGGCACTTCCGCGGTTCAGGACGATTTCACCGAAGGCCCGAACCGAGGCACAGACGAGCCGATGGGATCCTCAACTCCTACCGGGGAACTGGGAGAGGGATTCTCAGCCTCAGCCAACAACCCGTCCAACAGGTAGAGAAAAATCTCGACTGCGTTGACGGGAGTCTCGGTCAACTGGCCTGACGGGGACACCGTGAAACCAGTGGCCGAAGCTGAGGGATCGACCGAAGTTGACTGCCGACAACTAGGGGAGAGGGATCTTTCCCGCTCCCAAGAGCGTCGACGGTGAGACTTACTCTTGTCTCTCTTTTTGGACCGAGAAAACCGTCCAGAAGAAGTTGGACCCTCACCTTTTGTCGAGAGGGTCAGACAAAGCTCCTTAAAAGAAGCCGAATAAGAGGCACCGAGAGAGAGCGGGACAAATGCCGCAGCCGAGGTAGAAGCAGCCTGCGCCGCCTCCTCTTCGAGGGTGATCGTCTGCTCGAGCTGATCCACCGAGCCCACCGCCGCAGACACCGCTGACCGGGCCTCTTTTGACTTAACCGGAGGAAATCTTTTCTCGGGATGCCCCAGTTGTAAACGGGCAGCACGGTCTCGAGGACGAGGGTCAAAAGGAAGAGCACAAGTCGCAGGGCCCGCGGGTCAGGCTCAAGGCCCAAGCAGTAAACGACGTGGAGTGTGGATCTGTCCGAGATATCTTCTGGCCCACAAGGGCATCTCCGAAAACTGGAGTCGATTTGTCCATCGCAGCCGCGAGGGAGAGAAGACCAAGTCTTTTAGCAAAAACTTTTTAATTTCGAAAATTCGAAGAACTAGGAAACAGTCTTACACGCAGAGCGTTAAGGAGGGAACCTGAGCTTCCAAGCGGTAAGGAAGATCTGGTGTCATGGAGCGGAGCCGAGAGTTTTACCACCCAGGTGGGTGGGAGGAGCCAGCTTGAAGACCTTCCGGCAAGATTTAAAGCAGCAAGAAACCTGCCAGACAGTGAAGATGAACAACATATCCATGTCCCTAGAAATCCAGTTATGCTTTTATCCCATGTATTGTCTTCCTCCCACGTTTCCATGAGAATTGCTATTTTAATGTTCTTATTCTTCATAAGAAACTTAAATTCACCAAATTTGTTATCCAAACTCCTCACATTTGATAGCAAGCAATTTACTGACTCAGAATCTTTATTTTGAAAATTTTGTTTACTGATGACAGGATTTATCTTAACACATTTCCCACCCCCCACTTTTTCCTGTTTAAATGTTTCTCAATAACTTTGTTATATGTATTTTCCAAAACTCTTTCTCCCATTTTATTTAAGTGAAGTCCATCGTTCTTGTAGAATGATCCATTTCTGAAAATATAGCGTGTTTCAATGAACCCTATTTTGTGTTCCAGGCATAACCTCCGCAACCTACAATTAGTAGACACAATGTCATGATTGATATGTTGATGCATTCCATAAGTAGGTAGGATACCAGATACAATAATATCGGTGGTGTATTTATTCACTTCCTGGATTAAATCAGTGTAATTTTCCAAAACATTTCCTTTTTTACTTGACTTGATATCATTTACTCCTATATGGAGAATCGCCAACGGTTGTTTAGTTTGCCCCATACATACCTCTATTTCTTGCTTAAGCTCTTGAATTTTTATTCCAGGAAACATGCTAACCATTGTATAATTATTCCTTCCTTTACACCCTATTTTATCAGTACCCCTTAATGTAGAGTCCCCTAATACTATAATTTCCCTTGTTTTTAAATCTAACTGTTCCCTATTATGATTGACTACATTATTGTCCCTTGTTGAATTTTGATTTAATTGCTGAGGTTTGGTAAATGTTAGAACTGGAGATTCAACTTCCCTTATATAATTTTCTAAGGGGCAACCATCACCAATTTCCTGGGCCTGATCCATATCCAGGCCTGAAAAATAATTTTTCGTTTCCAGAAGTGCAACATTATATACTTGATTACCTCTACATTTTCCCTTACTCTTTCTAATTGTAGCCCAGCTTCCCTCATCCTCTTCCAACGTTTCTAATTCTGTACCCAAATCACTAGCAACAGTATTTATGAATTTCTCAAGTGTTTCTATGTCCTGTTTAGTTTCCAACCTATTTCTTTGTTCACTAATTTCCTGTATTAATTCGCCAATCAGTATACATTAGTTACATTCATATCCCTCTACATTCTCCAATACCTGAACAAACATTAAACAATTAATGCACTTTGTGAATCGATACTTCATTTGTTCTTTATTGTATTTAATGTTATACCTTCCTTTTTTGTGCAGTCTAGCAGCCTTTTACTCGACCAGGAACCCAGATCTATTTTCTTGCCCCTTGCATCCACCATGGACACAGCCCACATGCACTGAGACGAGCATGACTCTGTGCACGTCTCTGTGCGTGAACCCACTCTAGTTCACCCCCCTCGCTCTGCTTGCGGTTTTTGTAGTCAGCCGACTAGAAGATCTTGAGATCCTCCCCTAAGGTTTACGCTGCACTATACAGCACAAATAGGATTTAAACTATATTAAAAGTGCCCTCACAAGTCAAGCCGCCTCATGCAGTGGTCTTGACTGCTACAATGGGTGCTGCTAGAATGTATTCTAGCCAATAGTGTTAAAAAGCTTGAATACCAGGTAATAACCTGGTCTCCACCTTTCTCCACAGAGAAACTAACATTATTTAGGAGTTTAGAATAAATCTTGCTTCTGGTAAGATTGCTCACTGAATCACATTAACCTTATCCAAGAGCAAGTTTTAAAATCTGCCACAACTCTCGCCCCGCTCGCTCTGCTTGTGGCTTTTGTAGTCAGCAGACCGGAAGTTCTTCAGATCCTCACCTAAGGTTTACGCTGCACTATACAGCACAAAAATTATTTAAAATATATTAAAAGCACCCTCACAAGTCAAGCCACCTCATGCAGTGGTCTTGACTGCTACAACGAGTGCTGCTGGAATTTATTCTAGCCAATAGTGTTAAATAGCTTGAATACCAGGTAATAACCTGGTCTCCACCTTTCCCCACAGAGAAACAAACGTTATTTAGGAGTTGGAATAAGTCTCGCTTCTGGTAAGGTTGCTCACTGAATCACATTAACCTTATCAAAGAGCAAGTTTTAAAATAGATTGTTTCCTTAATCCAGAATCACACTGGTCATTTGTTTCTATGTCAAAATCAGTAGTATTTACTTCCCCACTTGTTTCCTGGCTCTCATTAGTAACATTCAGATGTGCAACATTATTGCTTTTATCTTTAGCCTGGAAGAAACATCTAAGATTCAATAATCTTGCAAATCTATGAATGTTTCAAACCTATTAATACTGTGTGGTACATAGCATACAGCCTTCTGAGAGAAAGAGTGGATTTTTTGGTCTTCCTACTCCTGGTTACACACGGTGTGCCCGATGCAAATATTGTGCCTCTATAAACCAAACACAATCCTTTGTTAGTGCAAAGGATGGAAAGGAATACAAGATCTGATATTTTATAATAATAATAAGCTTTATTTGTAGAGCACAATTCTAAAAATCAAAGCACTGTGCATTATTAAAATATACAAAACAAAGCAAACAATCTAAAATTATTTACAGTACAAATTTAAATAAGTCAGATAAAAATTACTAAATGCTTGCTGAAACAGATAGGTTTTTAGGCCTGCTTTAAATCTCTCCATGGTCCTGCACTCTTGAATCTGACAGGTTGGGGGCACCAAACATAAAAGCACAGGCCCCAGTTGTTTTCAACCAGACCATGGGAACCTCTAACAATCCCTCATTAGCTGAGCAAAGAGGATGGACAGAGCTGTAGGGAGTCAGGAGTTCAAGCAGATAGCTCAGACCCAGTCCATGCAGGGCCTTATAGGTCAGGAGTCTGACCTTGAAGGTGATCCGCCACTGTACAGGCAGTCAGTGCAGTTTGCACAGCATGGGAGTAATATTACTGGAATTAGAAGTCCCAGTCAAGAACCATGCTGCAGCATTCTGCACCAGCTGCAAGCAATGGGTATCAACCTCCAGAAGTCCCAGGTAAAGGGAGTTGCTGTAGTCTAGACACGAAGTCGCAAAGGTGTGGATCAATGTAGGCAAGTCACCAGACAGAACAAAGTGCATGATCTTTGTGATGTTCCTAAGATGGTAAAAGGAAGACTTGATGACTTCCAACACCTGTGAATGTAGTCTCAGCCCATTGCCAAGAACCCCCCCAGGTTGTGCACCCGTTCCAAGGAAGCCAGAGACCAGAGGGCAGCCCCACTACCGACCTCTCTATCCAGTGATCTGGATCCACCACCAATGCCTCAGTCTTCTCAGAATTCAATTTCAGCCAGTTGGGTTTCATCCAGTCATGGATTTCCACTAGACAACTGTTAAAGACAAAGACCACACTATCCTGGTCAGGCACAAAAGACAGAGCTGTGTATCATCAGCAACGCAGTGAAACCTCAGCCCATATTTTCTTACAATGTCTCTGAGGGGCAGCATATACACTGCAACCAACATAGGGGACAGCACTGAGCCCTGGGGGACCTTGCAGGCAGAGAGAATGGGTCAGAGGAAAAAAAAACAAAAAAACACCACCACACTCTGAAATCTGCCAGAAAGACAGACAGAAACCATCTGAGGACTGGACCAGTGAGGTTGCAGATGACCCTCAGGCACTTGAACAGCACCTCATGGTCCTTCTCTCAGAAGGCTGTATGCTATGTACCACACAGTATTAATAGGTTTGAAACATTCATAGATTTGCAAGATTATTGAATCTTAGATGTTTGAATGTTGAATGCTGAAGAGAGATCAAGAAGCACCAAGATGGAATGGTGCTTCTGATCTCTCACCATCAGAAGATAATTGAGCACCTGAACCAGAGCAGTCTCGGTACCATGTCTCTTCCAGGAACCAGACTGGAGGGGACCACAGACATTGTGGATGGTAAGGTGGTTCTCTAGTTGCAGCACAACTACTTTCTCGATCATCTTACCAACAAAGGGAAGGTTAGAAGTAGGCCTGTAGTTAGCAAAGCAGTTATGGTCCAGAGCAGCTTTCTGAAGGAGTGGTGTCACCACTGCCTCCCTCAAGGAACTGGGAAACTCACCTGACTCTAAGGAGCACCACACAATCTTTGCAAGGACCAGGCCAATGGACTCAATACACCCTAATAAAAGGCGTGTTGGGCCAGGATCCAAACTACAGCACATTGGCTGCAAACTCTGGACAATCTGCACAATGTCCACAATCTCCAGCCGGTCAAAAGAAATCCAAGAAAACTGAGGAGGAGTGACCAAGCATCGACCACCATCAACTTCCATAGAGAGTACTGGACGGATCTCGGCCCTGATGTTGACCACCTTATTCACAAAGAATTGAGCAAACTTATCACACTTAACTTGCGAAAATGCACCTTGAACCTGCAGACAGGTTGGGCTGCACAACCTGTACACAGTTCAAAAGAGCTGAGCCAGTCAATTCTGAGTAGCAGCAATCTCACTGGACAGGAACTCTGCCTTCTTATGAGTGATTGCTGATTGATAAGATTTGTTAATGATCCATCAATCTAAGGTGGTCAACCTCAAGGGCAGATTTCTGCCAGCATTGTTCTAACCTTCATCCAGCTCTTTTCAACTCCCTCAAGGTCTCATCAAACCAAAGGGCAGAGAGAGAGAGAGAGAAAGAGAGAGAGCAGACACAGACGGGGCAACAGAATCCACAGCTTCAGTAACAGCCTTATTATAGGCCTGAACTAGACACTCAGGATCCTTGCCTACCCCTAAGAATCCCAATACATCTAACACCACCAGTTGGCCTTCCAGGGTCATATCCCTCAAAAGGCAGTATCTGGCCATCTCCACAGGGGCAGACCTATAAGGGGGGCCTGGAGATTGAACCTTACTGTGTGGTGATTAGACCATATGACTGGTTCCACCACCAAGTCAGAGGTCTCCATCCCCAGGACTAAGACCAGAGCAAGTGAGTGACCATGACTATGAGTAGCAGAGGCAACTATCTGTGTGAACTGCAATAAGTTCATAAGATGGAGGAAGTCTTAGAAACATAGACTTTGACGGCAGATAAGAACCACTAGGCCCATCTAGTCTGCCCATTATGTCTTGTCTAAGTCTTGTCTAAACTGCGAGAGTTCATCATCAACCCAAGTGTTGAAGTCGCCCAGGACCATCAACCATATCCTGTGACACACAAAATGTCAAATATATAGCAACATGCAGTTGTGGTGTGTATTACTGTATGTGGGGAGGACAAAGTGAAAATTTAAAGAGAAAAGTGAGGAACACATAAGGGCAATAAATACTCATTTATAGACAAATATAACGTTAGTTTGGGAGGAAAGGATAGCTTAAAACACATTCCACTGTTTATTTGCATAGATAAAGTTAGTTTGGGACCAAGGGGTGCGGTTATAGAAATAAAGTTAGCAAATAGAGAAGCGTACTGGATCTATCAATTGAATGCTTTAAAATGGCTAGGATTAAATGACCAGATAGAAGTGGCCAAACTCTTACACTAAATATGAGAACTTTGAGGTAACTAGCCATCATTTTATTAAATTACACTAGAATAGTGTTTGATACATTAGAAAAAAGCTATTAACAAAATGAGGCATTTTTCATAAAGTGATGTATATCCATCTTTAACAAAAATATATTTTTATATTCAAAATTCTCTTCCTAAATTGTTGCCCCATGCTCACCATCCCCTCATCCTCCTTCCTTCCTCCATCTCCCCTTCCTTTAGACTTTTGGGAGTAAATGTGATACAAGTATAGAATGAGTGAAGTTTAGAAGAGCTTCATGAAACAGAGGATAATGTATGGTCATTTATCAGTAATCGGTTTGTTACCATTGAGAGGCTGCCATGGTGACTGTGTAAACCTCGAGAGTGAAGTCTGAAAGGTTTATGTCATCATGGTAACCTTGAAATGGTTAGACAAAACTAGTTGCCGATATAGTGACCATACATTATATTTCATAGTGCATGGTCTCAATAACGGTAAAAGAAAACAAGCTGGATCCTTACTGTTGATGTTTGATAGCAACCAAAGGCACAGAAGGAGCTGCAGATAACTGAAGGAATGAAGAAGGGGAGAAGGCTTTCTTTCACTAAATAAGTGAGAAAAGGGACAAGAAGGCATTGTTAGGCTTAAGAAAGGGATGGAGTGGGTGGAGAATAATGGGGGAAAAGCTGAGATACTAAATGAATATGTCTGTCTTCACTAGGGAGAAGGATGGACCAGTGTCTTCAGGAGGAAAAAGAGAAGCAGGGAGGACACAGATATAGTGATAGAGGAGGATGGAGTGAGGGAGGGGCTGCTGGCATTGCAGATGGACAAATCACCAGGCCTGGACACAGTAAGTCCAAGGGTACTAAAAGAACTGGCTGAGGAGCTGGCAGGGCCACTAGAAGACCTATTTAATAGTTCACTAGAGTCAGGTGTGGTACCGCGGGACTGGAGAACAGCACATGTAGTGTCCCTCCATAAAAGTGGTCCCAAGGATGACCGAGGAATTACAGACCAGGTAGTCAGACCTCCATTGTGGGAAAGCTCATGGAGACCATATGAAAGGTTGGTGGAATATCTATAAGAGCATGGTTTTCAGGATGAAAGACAGCACGGGTTCATGGGGGGGATTGTGTCAAAAAAATATGATTGACTTCTTTGACAGTGTCACTAAGACAGTAGACAGGGGCCAAGTGGTAGACATCCTCTGTCTTGATTTCAGCAAGGCCTTTTTTTTTTTTTTTTTTACTCTCTATTTTTATCCCCCGGCACCTCTTTCTACCCTCAACTCTCTGCTCAGTCGGAACTCCCAATGCCACAAGTGTTGCGACGTACCTGACTTCAGGGTCTGCCCCTACAGCATATCAGCTCAACTCCCCTACAACCTTAAGAGTCCGGATTACCCCTCGGGCAGGGTGAGGACAGGTTCCCCCTTACCTTGTCCCCTGAATGTTCACAGGGAGAGGGTCTTGGCACAGCAGAGTCTGCCCTGATGTTGTCATTGGTGGCATGCCTGCTTGCTGGGGAGATCATCACCTACGAGAGGCAAAAGATTTTTTCTCTGCCCCGATGCTGGCATGCAATGGGGAACAAGGGGTCAGGCACATGCAGAGACATGCATCCACCTCAGTTCCCTGCCAGCGTCAACCCGCTACAATGCTGTGATTTCCCCTTTGCACCAACTTCCCCCCAGTTTACCATGACGTAGCGGTACTGCAGCGGAGAAAGCTGCAGATCCCCCCTTGAGAAGAAAAACAAGTCATTGGGTGCTTGATCCATCTCCCCCAGCTGACCCACCGAAGACCTGAGTCCGTCCCTAAACCCGGGTCACCAGCGTGGAGCGAGGTGTGGCATCCAGCGCCTCAACCCTCAGTGCCACTGGGCCAGCATTAGCAAGGCCTTTGACTCTGTGCCCCACAAAAGGTTAATCAGGAAGTTGATGCATCTTGGGGCTGGGGAAAACATGGCCAGATGGGTGGAAAACTGACTGAGGGACAGAACCCTGAGGGTGGTTGTGAGGGGAGAGCTATCTGGCATCAGAGAGGTAATCAGTGGGGCACCATGGGGTCCATGCTGGGACTGGTGTAGTTCAATGTCTTCATCAATGACATTGGAGATGGCATTAAGGGTAAAATATGCCTCTGTGCAGATGACACCAAGCTCTGTGGGAGAGTGGGTACAACTGAAGGGATACAGGACCTACAGAAAGATCTAGAAAAGCTGGGGAGGTGGTCCAGGATCTGGCAGCTTGGCTTCAATGCCAAGAAATGCAAAGTTATACATATTGGAGCCAAAAATCCCAGGACAGAGAGACAGGGGGTAGTCAGAGTATCTGCATCAGAGAAAGAGAAGGATCTGAGAGTGATGCTCACTAGTGACCTGAAGCTCTCCATGAAGTGCAAAAAAGCAGCAGCAAAGGCAAACAAGATGCTGGGATGAATATCAAGGGGGCTCAGTAGTAGGAAAGAGGAGATTATTTATACTGCTCTTGTACAGATCACTGGTAAGGCTGCATCTAGAGTATGGAGTTCTGTATTGGTGCTCACACCTCAAAAAAGACATGAACCTACTAGAGAAGGTTCAGAGGAGGGCTACAAAGATGATAGCCAGTCAGCAGGGTAAGGCATACAAGGAGAGGTTGAGGGCACTGAACATGTACTCCCTCTATCCTTCCTCTTCTCCAGGAAGTTCCAGTTTTGGGCACCCAACCTCTCTTTGTATGCTTACTCTAATGACCCCCAGTCATCTTAATTGCCATCTTTTGGACCATCTCCAGCAGGTTAATGTCTTTTATAAGGTGTGTTCACCAGTACTGTTCTCCATACTCCAGGTGTAGCCTCACCAGCAACCTGTACAAGGGCAGTATAACCTCCTCATGCCTACTGCTGACTCTGGCTATACATCCCAACATCTTCTTTGTCCTTGCTGCTGCTTTCTAACACTGTGTGAAGTGCTTCAGGTCACTTGTGATCATCACTCCCAAATCCTTCTCCTCCTCCTCCTCCTCCTCCTCTTGCAGATACCAGAACCCCTCCTAGGTAGTACTTTGTCCTGGGATGCATAACTTTGCATTTCTTGGCACTGAAGCCAAGGTGCTAAATTCTGAACCACCTTTCCAGATCATCCTGTAGGTCCAGTATCCCTTTGGCTGTGTGCTGTGTCCCATACAGTTTGGTGTTGTCTGTGTGAGGCACTGTTTGCCCTTAATGCCACTCCCAATATCACTGATGAAGACATTAAACAACATCGGTCCTAGCACTGAGCCCTGTGGGACCCAACAGGTGATCTTCCTGGTGCTAGGTAATTCTCTTCCCACCACCACCCTCTGGGTCCTATTCCTCAGCAATTTTTCTACCCATCCAGTCATCTTCTCCCTAACCCCAAGATCTGCCAACTTCCTGATCCACCTCTTGTGGGGTACAGAGTCAAAGGCTTCAATGCATTTCCTGAGCACAGGGCAGAGCAGGCAGACAGAGAAGTGGAAAGGGATTAGCTGGCCAGCAGTTTATCCAGTGGTACAGTCCCTTCCCTCCCTTACTGGACACTGGTAACTTTTGTACTTAATGCACATACTGACTATAACCCCCACAGGGAAACAGGCTATGAAACCCAAAACTGAAAAACTAAACTTTGTTTAGTTTTTCAGTTTACCAAGGAAGAGATAGCCAACTTGGTTAAGAATGGAGATAAAACCTTTTATAGGTACATTAAGGAGCAAAGAAAGACTAAGGCAGGGATACTGATCACACTAAGGATCATACTAAGGATTTATGAGAGCTAGAAGACCAAAGCCCATGAGTGCTCACATTGAAACCTAATAATATGTCGTAGACTTAGCAGTTAATAGATATTTGTCTAATCGGATTTTAAATTGTGCTGAATAAAGAGGAAGGTGGTTAGGCATAGAGTGACAGTGAAAAAGCAGGGATACTGAATAAATACTTCTGCTCAGTATTCACAATGGAAGAGCAGGGGGAGATACCTAATCCAATCAATACAATCAATAGAAGCACTCTGGATGGGGGGTTGATATCAGTCCTTTCACAGAAGAAAGGGTTCTGGAAGAACTCTTAAAGCTGAAGGTGGATAAAGCAATGGGGCCTGATGGGATTCACCCCAGAATTCTAAAAGAACTAAGAGAAGAACCAGTAACACCACTGACTACCCTTTTTAATAAATTATGGGAGGAAGGTGTGGTACCTGAGGATTGGAGGAGGGCAGATGTGATTCCCCTTCACAAAAGTGGGAGCAAGACAGAGGCAGGAAACCACAGACCTATCAGTTTGACTTCAGTGGTAGGGAAAATGATGGAATCACTTCTGAAGAAAAGAACTGTTGAGTACCTGGAGGCCAGTGGGGCACAGGACCCAAGGTAGCATGGATTTACAGCAGGAAGGTCATGTCAGACAAATCTAATTGATTGCTTTGACTGGGTGACCAAAGTAGTAGGCAGAGAGGGGCTGTGACCATGGCCTACCTAGACTTTAGCAAGGCATTTGACACAGTTCTGCACAAAAGATTAATAAACAAATTAGCCAGCCTGGGAGTGGGTCCCAGGGTGGTAGCTTGGGTAAAACACTGGCTGGACAACAGGACACAGAGGGTAATAGTAAATGGAGTCCACAGTGAAGAAAGGGAGGTTACAAGTGGGGCACTGCAGGGCTCAGTACTGGGGCCAGTCCTTTTTGATGTTTTTATAAGTGACATTGCAGAGGGACTGGAAGGAAAAGTGTGTCTCTTTGCAGATGACACAAAGATCTGCAACAGGATTGATATGCAAGATGGGGTAGAAAGGATGAAAAGGGACTTAGCAAGGTTGGAGGAATGGTCAAATGTATGGCAGCTTAGATTCAATGTTAAGAAGTGCAAAGTCATGCACCTGGGAAACAAAAACCCAGGGGAAGAGTACACAATGGGGGGATACTAAAAACAACAAAAATGGAAAGGGGCCTGGGGTAGTCATATCAGATTTTATTTACTTATTTATTAGAACTTTGGATAAATACCTTTTACAAAGGTTCCATGTCAGTATACAAAGAATAGAAGTACAGTTTGTGTGAGATTAGCAGGCAAGCAGTTTGAATACAAAATTCAGTACAGGGTATACATGGTCTAAAGCTACAGGTGATATAAATAACAGTTAGAACAACATAATCAGGCATACATTTAAGAATGATGAGTCACAACAAATAATATTTACATGAATTAAAGCTGCCAGAAGGGCACTGTCAAAGGGAAAGGTAGAGTGGAAAAACTGAGTTGCTGCCAATTGTGCCAGGTAGCGCAGGAAAGTGGAAGAGAGAGTGGGCGTAGAGGGGTAACTGGGAGGAGGTAGAAGGAGAGATGGGTGGGAGGCAAGGATCAGTGAACAAGTGCAACACAGGGTGGGGTGACAGATTTGAAAAGGGAGAGAGGAAGGAGTTGACGAGAATAAGAAAAGAAGTTGATGGACCAGGGCTAGAGAGAGAGCCTGGGGTAGATATGGGGAGGGGGAGGGTGGTGGGTGGTGGCAGGCAGAGGTGGTGATAGTAGAGAGGTACAAAGAACAGAAGTGGCTACCAGGGAGGTTAGAAGAAACAGTCACAGGTGGCTCTGGACAAAAGCATTTGATGTAGCTTGTGTCTGAACGAGCAGAGGGTGCCTAAGTTGGTGAGTTCACTGCCCAGGAAGTTAAACATCTTAGGAGCTCTAACTGCAAAAGGCCACTGGCCTTGGGCAGTGTGACAGCGGGGAACAGCCAGAGAATAATTGTCCAAGCTTCTTGTGTAATGAGAGCGGTTGGCTGGCCTTAAGAGAGACTGAACCCGGGGGGCATGGTCCCATCAATGACTTTTTTGCTAGTAGGCAGGTTTGGAAAGTAATCCTTCCCTGAAGTTGTAGCCAGTTTAACTGTTCGTAGAGGTTGCAGGTATGCGTGCAGTGGGCAGCACCAGTCAGCAATCTGCAGGCCCTATTTAACGCTGTAAGAATTCGCCATAGTGCTATAGCTGTGGCTGCTCCATCAATAAGCCCATAATCAATGATGGAGACAACAGAGCTGTGTATTGCTAGCTTAAGGGTGTCAGGTGCCAGGCAGTGTCTGTGTTTATAGAAAAGGCCTATACGGACATTTACACATTTTGCAACTGAATCGATATGGCTGAGAAGGACAGAGTAGGGTCCAGGGTTATACCAAAGTATTTGAAAGTCTGCGTCTGGTCCAGGGTCACACATGAGCTGTTTCTGATTGCCAGCTGTTGGTGTTTATGTTTGTGAAGAGTGCCATGGAACAGCATAGTCTTTGTTTTCTTGCAATTTAGCACTAGTTTGGCAGAATAGCTTGGCAGAAGACACCAAGAGAAAGGACTGCTGTGTGACTGAACTTCTCTGCTGGGACTATATTGCCCTCCTTCCCTCCCCTCCAACCCCCACCCAAAGTTAGTTCTATTTTTATAGGCACAGGATTTGACTGACAACAGGAACTTCCTGTTTAGGGGTAGGAAGTGAGTGATCATACAACCACTAAGGACCCACCATCCTAGAAGGGGCAAGAGTAGCCTCCGCCCCTCTAGCTGCTGGAGGTCTGCCTCTGAACAAGTAAGTGGTCTACTGAGAAATATAGGATATTCTTGTCTCAGAACAGGACAATCAGGAGCTTAAAGGGCACACAGGCAGAAAGTAAGAGAGAGAGAAAAACAGACCGAAAGAGTAAGGATTGCAAACAGTTAAGGGTCAGAAATAAGACAGATTGGAGTGGTGCAGTGCAGTGGCTGTGGAGCAGCAGTCTTCCGGGAGATATTCTGAGGATGTGGTGTTGTCCCATCTGCAGGCACCTCTCTGGGCTGAGGGAGGAGGTTGCTCATCTCCAGGCTGAGTTGGCCAGGATTTGTGGGACCTCCTCTTCCATCCAGGGACCACCAGTGCCACTGCCGTTGCCTCAGGGTTGCCAAGAAGAGGGCAGTTGGACCACAGTGGGCTCCAGGGAGGGTGAGGGTGGTGGAACAGAGGCACATCCCTCAGCTGTACCTCTCCACAATCCCTATGCCATTCTGGCAAAGTGTGGTTCCTCTATGGAGGCACCCACAGTGGAGACCAAGGAGGATGCTGGGAACCTCCACAAAGGAGACCCACAGGAGGGTGGTAGGGGACCCTGCAGGGGAAGGAAACAACACCTGGTGGGGTACTCCATTGTTAGGAAGGTAGAACTGGGCAAGGAAGGGGAGAGGGAGGTAAGGTGCCTGCCTGGTGCCATGGCTTGGAGGGACAGGGAGCGAATCCTCAGGATTGCCGGAGCAGCTGCACAGGGGAGGGAGCTGGATGTCATTGTCCACCTAGGGACAAATGACCTGGCTAAGAAAGGGATTAGAGAAATGCAGGAAGAGTTTGTGAATTGGGAGGGCCTTAGTCAAGTAGCACGACGGTAACCTTTTGGAGGTGCTACCATCTATGGCATAGAGAGGCTAGGGTGTTCCGTACTATGGGATTCAATCAGTGGTTGAAAACTGGTGTGAGCTCAGGGATTTGGCTTCATTGGGGACTGGGGGTCCACTGGAGTGATGCAAGCCCATACTGGCATGATGGGCTGCATCTGTCTGGGAGGGGAACCAGGATCCTAGGTGATAGGTTTAAATGCTTCATTGGCAAGCTTTAAACTAGCCAAGGGGAGGCACTGAAAGGAGCAGGAACATCCTAGCCCCCAAACAATCACAGTAGTAAGTGTGGCAAACACCACATGGAGGTGTTGATAGGGAGAAGGGCAGGGTAAATGGAGAAAGTGACAAAGGCAAGAAGGACAGGGATGGGGCAAAAGGGGTAAGGCCATCAGGAAATGGAGGGTAATGAGTACCAATGCCCATAGTCTGGGCAACAAGCTCCCTGAGCTGGTGGCCTTAATGGAAGAGGGATGCCTGGATATCGTAGCAGTCACAGAAACATGGTACACAGAGAACCATGACTGGGATGTTAACATACCAGGGTACATAACCTACAGGAGAGATAGGCAGGGGAGAAGAGGGGGAGGAGTAGCTCTCTATGTAAAGGAAGGGATAAAAGCAACTGAACAAAAGTAAACAGGGAGGAGAGGAGGCACCTTGGAGACTGGAAAGGGCACCACAATCAGCACAGGGGTTGTGTATAGACTCCCATGTCAGGGGGAAGGAATGGACAAGGATATGATGGAAGGAATTCTTAGAATGGCAGAGAAAGGGGAGATACTGTTGATGGGAGACCTGAATATGCCAGATGTTAACTGGAGCACATTTGCTGCAGCCACATCCAAGAGCAGGGCCATTCTTGATGCCCTACAGGTGGCAGGCATTAGACAGCTAGTTTCGGAACCCACTCGTGAGGGAGCAATCTTAGACCTCATACTCTCAAATGGGGCAGTGAGAGGATCTCAGATCTAGAAGTAGGTTGCCATCTGGGGACAAATGACCATCAAACAGTGTGGTTCACGTTAACTCAGCTACAGAGTCAAGCCATACAAAAAGTGAGGGTACTGGACTTAGGAGGGCTGACTTTGCAAGATGGGAGAGTGCCTCAGAAAAGCACTAGCAAACAGGCTAGAAGGAGGTGAAGCAACAATGGGAATTATCAAAACTGCCATCACAGATGCAACAAGCCTTTGTGTGAAGCAAATAAACAAATCAAAACAAAAGAAAAGCCACTATGGTTCTCAAGAGAGGTGGCTGTGAAAGTCAGGGAAGAAAAATATAGCATTCGGAAGTATAAGGAAACACAGAAGGAGCAGGACAGAGAGCTGTACCAATTAAGGCAGAAAAGAAGCAGGGAGGAAGTCAGAATAGCAAAGGCCCAAACTGAGGAAAAGATAGCCAACTCAGTTAAGAATGGGGATAAAACCTTTTATAGGTACATCAGAAGAGAGAAAGACAAAGGGAGGATAGTGAGGCTGAATAGAATGAACGGTGGGTGGGCAGAGGGGACAGTGAAAAAGCAGGAATACTGAACGAATATTTCTGCTCAGTATTCACAAAAGAGGAGGGGGAAGTGCCTAATCCAATTAACAGAAGCACTCTTGATAGGGGGGTCGATCCCAGTCCTTTCACAGAAGAAAGGGTTCTGCAAGAACTCCTAAAACTGAAGGTGGACAAAGCAATGAGTCCTGATGGAATTCACCCCAGAATTCTAAAAGAATTAAGGAAGGAACTAGTGAAACCACTGGCTACTCTTTTTAATAAATCATGGGAGGATGGTGTGTGTACCGAGACTGGAGGAAGCGGATGTGATTCCCCTTCACAAAAGTGGGACCAAGACAGAGGCAGGAAACTACAGACCTGTCAGTCTGACCTCTGTAGGGAAAGTGATGGAGCCACTTCTGAAGGAAAGAATAATTGAGTACCTAGAGGTCAGTGGAGCACAGGATCCAAGGCAGCATGGGTTCACAGCGGAAGGTCATGTCAGACGAATCTAATAGATTTCTTTGACTGGGTGACCAAAGTAGTAGACCAGGGAGGGGCTGTGGACATGGCCTACCTAGACTTTAGCAAGGCATTTGACACAGTCCCACACAAAAGATTGATAGTCAAATTAACCAGCCTGGGAGTGGGTCCCAGTGTGGTAGCCTGGGTAAAACGTTGGCTGGACAACAGGACACAGAAGGTAATTGTAAATGGAGTCCACTCTGAAGAAATGGCGGTTACTAGTGGGGTACCGCAGGGTTCAGTATTGGGTCCAGTCCTTTTTAATGTCTTCATCAGTGACATTGCAGAGGGACTAGAAGGAAAAGTATGCATTTTTGCAGATGACACAAAGATCTGCAACAGGGTTGATACACAAGGAGGCGTGGAAAGGATGAAAAGGAACTTGGCAAGGTTGGAGGAATGGTCAGACGTATGGCAGCTAGAATTTAATGCAAAAAGTGCAAAATAATGCACCTGGGAAACAAGAACCCAGGGGAAGAATACACAATGGGTGGGGAGGTAGTAACAACAACAAAACAGGAAAGGGACCTGGGGTAATCATATCAGATGATCTTAAGGTTAGCAAGCAATGTGAGAAGGCAGTAGGGAGGGCCCGGGGTATACTGGGATGTATAGGGAGAGGCATCAGCAGCAGGAAACAGGAAGTTGTTATCCTCTGTACAGACAGTTGGTGAGACCCCATCTGGAATACTGTGTCCAGTTCTGGAGACCCCATCTCCGCAAGGACATAGACAGGATAGAGGCAGTCAGAGGAGGGCAACTAAAATGGTGCAGGGTCTGCAAGAGAAGCCATGAGGAGAGACTAAAGGAGCTTAATATGTATACCCTTGAGGAAAGAAGGGAGAGGGGACATGATAGAAACTTTCAAGTACCTCAAGGGAATCAACAAAAGTCCAAGAGGGAGCATCTTTCAGAAAAAGAGACTTGCAAGAACAAGGGGACACAATTTAAAGATAGAAGGAGGGCGTTCTAGGGCAATGTGAGAAGTATTATTTCACAGAGAGGGTAGTGGATGCATGGAACAGCCTTCCTGAGGAAGTTGTGGGGTCTAAAACTGTGGGAGAATTCAAGAATGCATGGGACAGACATAAGCAATTCTTGTGGGGGGCAGGAAGATAAAGGCTGTTGGTTAACTAGGATCTGCAGCCTATCCTGTAGGTAGGGAAATGGGCAGACTAGATGGGCCTAGCAGTCCTTATCTGCCATCAAAGTCTATGTTTCTAGTTTCTATAAGATGAAACAGGCCTCAACTTGCTTGAAATTTTCCTGCAGTTGTTTCTCCAAGAGGGAGGGGTCAGAATTCTTAGAGAAAATCACTGTGTCATTAGCATACAGAATAATGTTTTCATCACAGGCAGAAGGGAGACTGTTCAGGAAGATGCTGTAAAGAAGGGGTCCTAATACTGACCCTTGGGGACACTAGCCTGGACAGGTAGTTTGGAGGAGAGGGAATCACCAATCTTAACTTATTGTGACCGGTTGGAGAGATAACTGTTGAACCATTGTAAAGTGTCATGAGAAAGCCCTAAGTTGCCAAGTTGTTCCAGTAGTAATGGATGGTTGACTGTATCGAAGGCCTTCCAGAGGTCTATAAAGGTGGCACCAGCAAGTTGTCCTTGGTCTAGTACTAGATGAATGTGGTCTGTAAATTCAAGGAGGGCAGAGGTGGTGCTATGTCCTTTGTGAAAGCCGTGTTGCTGTGGGCATTGTAAGTTGTATTATTCCAAGTACTCCACCAATTAGTCTGTGACGATTTTTTCAAGAGCTTTGGATAAAGGGGGTAGGATGGAAATGGGCCTGTAGTTACAGTGTAATGTCCTATCCCCAGACTTGTGTATTGGGGTCATCAGGGCGGACTTCCACTCAGGGCTGGATTAACAAGTTGTGGTGCCCTGGGCAATTTAGAATTGTGGGTCCCCCTGTGACTTAACCAATAGGCTGGGGGTTTGGGGGCCTAGGCGACCCCTAAACGCCAAATGATTTTTAATGCCTTAAAATGCATTTGGAGGGGCTTCCAGCTACTCTGAATGACATTATTGGGGTGAGAGGTGACTCGCACATGATCACATAGCAACCCCTTACAATATGGTTTTTACTTTTACTACTCCTTCATGTGATAGTCTCCATGGTCAGAGTCAGACACACTGTTAAGGCTGTAGTCTCACCCTCAAAAAATTATCTATTTCCCTTCATTAGTAAAGAAGGGAAATATATCATTTTAGAGGGCAAGACTAGAGCCTTAACAGTGTGTCTGGCCATGGGGTTTAGAATTAATTTGGTCCAGCTCTCTAGGACTGCATTTGAAACCATCTCAGCCTGCTGCAGTGCAGCCTGCTATAGTCTCTAAACAGCATATTACTTAGGCGGTGAGAACAAGATTAAAGGTACCAATGGATATCATTCAGCTTGCATGGACTCTCCTTCCATCTTTCCAAAGTAAGCAGTTACATGTTGCCAATGTGGCTGATTCGGTTCCTAACCATTTCTGCCTGATGACCTCCCACCCAGGACACCAGTTTGATGTTCCAATTCATCTGAATCAGCTTCCACCAGCCTTTCATTACTCCTTTCTGTCTATCAAGGACTGCATTTTGATGTTGAAAAGTTGCTGAATAAGCCCCTACTGCTCTCCCTCTTGCCCACCCTGGGCAGCCAGCCATTTAAATGTGTTGGCCATCCTTTGATCAGTGGGCTGGTGTACCTGGTGTGTTGAACAGAGGTAGTGGTGGGTGCTGCTCTGACAAGTAAGGTAACCCAGATACAAACTTGCTGCAGTTACTGTGAATGTTTGTTGGGGGTCACAGTACTGGCCACAGTCAGCAAGAGAACTGAGTAACTGTGGCTGCCTTACAAAACTTCACTGACTGGTGGCACGATAACAAACAAAGCACTGGGGGAAGAAGTGAGAGAAGCTGGCTGGTGCAGTAAGAGGCCACATTTTCCCACTCCCTCTTCCTATAGTATGATCACCTTCTCATCATTTTATTTAAAATATTTTTTAAGTAACAAACAAGCATAGAAACATTTAGTTGCGGTTGTTCATCAGGTGCATTATTAATTATTATTTTTTACCTGATAAAGTCAAGAAGAAGGTGAATAGGGCAGGCACTGGTGGTGGTCTGGGCAGGCTGGATTTGATGTGGGTCTGTTCTGCTGACTAATCGCGCTCCTCACCGGTGGTTTCTACTACTTGATGACCTCTCTGTCTCCCTGACACAAGGCGATGGCAGACTTGTTCTGCACTGCTTTGGCTGATAGTTCAGCTTTTGCTGACAGTGGCACTGTTGCTGACTGTTTGTGTTTATCTTTTTTTTTTGTTTAAAGATTTTCTGTACCACAAGACCTGACTAGACCGAGTCGATGGCCAAGCCAAATAGTGGGCCTAGTGACCGGCCGCAAGTGGTGAGGCACAAGTGATGCAGAGTGTGGACAGTTGGTCTCTCCCTCTCTCTCTATTGATGAAGACGACAGGAGGCTTTCTGAGAGGAAATTAATTTGGTGCTGCATGGCGCCATTTCCTATCATCTTGGTGGGACTTACTTCACGTGAGCATGATGGGACCAGCATACATGGTGCATGACGTATGGATCTGAGGACCGGGGGGGGGGGACAGAAAGTTATGGTCTGGGAGGGTGGGCAGGGGAAAATAATCAACAGACCACATTGGAACTATTTCATTGGCTAGCATGTTGTGCTTCACCTGCAGAGAGAATATCCGTGGGGAAACAAAAATGCCACAAACAGCGAGCTGTTTGGACAGTCGAGACAGCAGGGCAAACGGTCGGCAGCAGCCACAGACGATTGACCCCCCCAAGGTTTAGTCACTCAGTGGGAAAGTACAGGGGGCAGGGAAGAAGAAGAAGAAAAAAAAAAGAAGAAATGAAAAATAATAAAAAGAAATCAGTGGCCCTCAAACTATGGGGCCCATGGCAATTGCCCCTTTTGCCCTATGGTTAATCTGGCCCTGCTTCCACTTGAGCAGGAACTGAGAGTAACTGCCTTGAAATAGAAGTCTGTTGATATTGGGTGTCCGTGGTTTGGTTGGTGTCAAAGAAGTTAGAGGGAAGCATATGGCTGAGGTCAGTGAATGCCAGATTGAAAGTACTGGCAACTGTGGTGGGGTCCAGGGTGTTGCTGCCATCAACCTTTGCATATTAGGAGTTGCTTTGGACTTTTTCCCTGTCCCTTCAGAGAGACTTTGCCAGAATTTCCTTCTATCTGACCATGAGTTCGATAGGGTGCTCCTGTAGTATTTAGCTTTTTCAGTGCAGATAGCTCTGGTACAGGAATTCCTGGCGGCCCTGTATGCCTGAAAGTCTGCTTGGTTGCCAGAGGCTGTAGCACAAGCCCATAGCAGGTCCCAAGCTTTTAGTTGGTCTAGGAGTTTGCCTGTGATCCAAGGGTTGTCAAGGCCTTTAATTTTGCGTTTCTTAAAGGGGGCATGGATAACACACGCTGCATTGAACTTTGAGATGAAGTATTGAAGTGCAGCATCAAAATCCAGAGCGGTGTCAATTGAGGACCAGTCTTCTTGTCACAGGAGTGCCTTGAGTGGTGCAAGGTGTCCCTTGATTAGCATCCGACTGTTGATAGTTTTCGCAGGGGGTTTATTGAATTTATTTGACAATGTGCACTGGACTGAGGAATGGTCACTAATGGCATCAGGGAGACCTGTAGTGTGGCTAATATGATCAGGGCAATTTGAGAGAACCCAGTCCAGTAAGGCACTGGTCCCTGTTCTATAGTTGATCCTAGTGGGTGAGGTAACTAGCTATGTAAAATGTGCAGCTACCAAGGCATCCTTGTAGTTGCTTGCACTCGTGGCAAACCAGTTGACATTAAAATCCCCTAGCAATATGACTTCCGAGTTAAGCGTTAGACTACTGATGCAGGTAAGGAATGGGCTCAGGCTTGTTGTAAGTTTGGGTGGAATATATACAGAGGCTATTGTCAGAGATTTGTTATGGGCCCCATGAATGACTTTATTAGAAAGGACCTGAAGCTCATCTCCATTAATGAGTAGGGTCAGGGCATGCCCTGTCATAGAATCTTTAAGATAAAGGGTACAGCCGCCCCCTTTTTTTAAATAGTCGATCCTGCCAAAAGATAGTATACCCAGGTATTGCCACAGCAGTGTCAGGGATAATTGGAGACAACCACGTTTTAACTACAGATAGTACATCTGGGCTATGTTGTGCTGTCCAGGCAATGAGGGCATCTAATGTTTTGCTAAAGCTGCAGATGTTGATGCTAGCTAGTGAGAGGGTTCCTGTTCTACATTGCTCCCTGGGGGTGGCTAGGGGTGGTCCAGGGTTGGGTTGAACGTTGCTCAATATTAGCAGGAGTAGCAGTATTAGTCTTTTTAGGCGTTCCTTAAGATATCAGCAGTTACTGCTACGTGCTCTTTTTCCCTTATTCTTAGTTGTCGTCTGTAGTGACCTGACTCCCGATAGTATGAACAGGGAGAAATAGTTTGATGGTAGGGTCGACCGTGGGCACAGTAGCATGTTCATGTATCCTAGTATTTGGGAGAAGAGATGAGTGTTGTTGCAGCTGAGACTACTGGTAACCATTCCACTTCTGTACAAGAGCTATCAACCAGGCAATCAGAGGTTGGTTGCAGTAGGAATGTAAATATATTGGTAGTGTGGGATGCCAGTAGGGTCAGAAGGAGCAGGTGCAGCAGGAACAGGCTAGGTTGCATTCTTGATGTAGTAATATTAAACCATGCAGATAGTTATGTTTAGGGATATGTAGTATAGTCAACTTGTTCAAGGTACCAGGAGTCAGATGATAAAAAGTAATCAGATCCACAGGAAATGGTAAACTACTGGAGACCAGAACACTGTTGTTACTGTAGATCAAAGACCCAGAATGTGTTAAATTCCTGAAGGTGATCAACATTGACCTGGGGCATATGCAGGATGTAAAAAACTTTTGTTAGTATCGTCCCTTTGTTCTTCGAAATGGTTGTGGATAGACCTCAAAGACAAGCAAACATCTTTAAAGAACAAGTCAGATGGAAATGTGGATTCAATGCAGCACTCCACAATTCAAGAGCTTGTATAGCAGATTTACTGACCTTATTTCTGCTTTTGATGGCTTCCAGAAAAAGTTGTTTTATGATGAGAATGCCAATACCTGGTGGTGATGTTTTGCAGTTTCTTAGTCCAGGAAATGTTCATAGATGTTATGTCCAAGAATGGTCCAGTTCCTCCAAGCAGAAACACAAGAAAATCCACAAAAACTAAAGTACTGACAGAGACAAACACAAACAGCCAGCCACACAACCCATCTTAGTTAATACTACTAGATAACCTAAAGGTGGGCAAGCAATGTGAGAGGGCAGTAAGGAGGGCTGGGAGGATACTGGGATGCATAGGGAGAGGCATCACCAGTAGAAAACAGGAAGTTGTTATCCCTCTGTACAGACAGCTGGTGAGACCCCATCTGGAGTACTGCATACAGTTCTGGAGACCCAATCTACACAAGGACATAGACAGGATGGAGGCAGTGCAGAGGAGGTCAACTAAAATGGTGCAGGGTACGCACCAGAAGACTTAGGGAGAGATACTTAAGGAGCTTAATATGTATACCTTCGAGGAAAGGAGGGAGAGGGTGGACGTGATAGAAACTTTCAAGTACCTCAAGGGAATCAACAAAGTCCAAGAGGGTATGATTTTTCAGGAAAAGAGGTGTGCAAAAACAAAAGGGCACAATTTGAAGATAGAGGGGTGACGGTTCAGAAGTATGTGAGGAAGTATTTTTTCACGAAGAGAGTTATGGATGCATGGAATGGCCTTCCTGAGGAGGTTGTGGAGTCAAAAACAGTGGGGGAATTCAAGAATGCATGGGACAGATACAAGGCAATTCTAGGGGGTGGGGGTAGGAGAAAATAGGCTGTTGGTTAACTAACAAACTAGACACCAGTAGAGTAGGCCAACTGGTCTATCAAGTCTGCTCGTGCTTCAGCACCCTGATTGGGTACCGTAGCCCTCAACTAGGATCTGCAGCTTGTCCGTCAGGTAGGAAACTGGGCAGACTGGGTGGGAAAAGCAGTCCTTATCTGCCATCAAAGTCTATGTTTTTTAAACATCACAACCTCACTTTAAATGAAGTCATTTTCTAAATATACATCAAGTCACTTTACTGTCTACACCAAAAAGGTATAACTTACTGTGAATTTAAAATTCATTAGTATGGAAAGCATGGCTTGAAAGTTGTTTACCTCAGGCATAAAGCAGCACTATCTCTGTGGAGTACACTTTAGCATTGGAGTGAATGCAGCCCGGTCTGTACTGAATTTCAAAGTTGTAGCATTGCAACATGGCAGTCCATCAGGTGAACTTGCCTGCTGGTTCCTTCATTTCAAACAACCATCGGATGGCTGAGTGATTAATGATAGCTTTAAAGGAGGAGTAGCAGAGGTAACAGTCAGATTTCTTTATGGCAAATACCATGGCTAGACATTCCTTTTCTGATATGCCACAGTTTTGCTCAGCTCAGGAAAGGGAGTGCCTAGCATAGGAGATGACCCGTTCTGTTCCACTGTATACCTGAATCTGCACAGGGCCCACTGCAAAGGAACCAACATCTGAGTAGAGTCTGAAGGGCTGGTCAAACCTTGGGTAGGCCAGCACTAAAGAGGAAACCAGTTTGCCTTTTAAGGTTTCAAAGGCATCTTGGCACTCAGAAGTCCAAGAGTATTCACACTACTTTTTGGTGAGGGCATAAAGTGGGGCTGCAATTTGTGCACAGTTACAAATGAACTTTCTGTAGTAACCAGATAAACCAAGGAAATCTTTAAGGTCTTTGAGATTGTCAGGTTCTGGATAGTCTCTGACTGCTGAGAGCTTGTCTGGGTCAGAAGAGATGCCTTGAGGACTGACATATCCCAGGTAATGAATTTGCTGCTTTGCAAAAACACTTCTCTGGGCCAAGTCTGAGGCTGGCTTGTTGGAGATGTTCAAACCCTTTCTTGAAGTGTTGGAGATGTTTTGGGAAAATTCTGCTGAAAACAATAACATTGTCCAAGTAAATTAAGCAAGATTTCCAAGACAACCCCTGTAGAACAGCTTCCATAACATGCTGAAATTTAGCTGGACTATTCCAAAGTCCCATAGGAAGTCATTTAATTGAACGAGCCCCACGTCATAGAGCCAGGCTGTGCAGGGATGAGAAGCTGGATGAATGCAGACTTGGTAGAACCAACTCTGTAGGTCTAGAGTGGTGAAGTAAGCTGGGCTGGCCACGCCAAGACTCTCTAAGGTGTCCTCTGTTGTGGGTAAGGGATGAACATCTTGCACCATGTAAGCATTAAGCTATCTGTAGTCTACCATGAAGCAATGCACTTTGTCCTTCTTTACCACTAGCAAGCATGGCACACCCCAGGGACTCGTAGACTGTTCAATGATGTCCTGGTGAAGCATGTCTTTGATCATGTTTCCTAGGACTTATTTCTGTTTTTGTACCACCTTGTAGGCCCACTGATGGATGGGATGCTGACTGGGATGAACCTCAATGGTCTGTTGCAAGATATCACAACCTCTGAGCTTGTTATCTGGATCAACAAAGACATCAGGGTAGCTCTTCAGGAATTTTAAAAGTTGTTCTCTCTCTGTTGGAGATGCTGGGAGTTTGTAAGGGGGTAGTTGCATACTGAGGGGTAACTCTGGTGCTGCTGGGGTGGTTGTGACAGAACTGACTGGACCAGAGCTGGTAGAACGAGGTTGAGGTTCTTGCATAAGATGGAGCTGGTCCCCTGTAGACAAGCAAACAAACTTTCCAATAGTGGCACCTCTGGAAATGACTACAGGCTCATCTGTAAAGTTGCAGCATTTCTGGAACACTGCTCTGCCATTCACAGCAGACAAGGTGTTCCCTGGGAGAAAACCTGATGAATGCAGAGTGAGAGATTGTGGGACAATGCCAACAACACCTTGTGGAAGAGGTTCACCTCGGATCTTGGCAATCAGAACCATCTCAGTCTTAGGAGGCACAGAGACTGAATCTGTAGCTATGAGTTACCTCCAAGGGTCTAGTGACAGTTTGTTTGATGCAAAGTCTAGGATGGCTTTGTGAGACTTAAGGAAATCCATACCAAGCATCACTGATGGTAGTAGCTCAGGTACTAGGCAGAATTTGATGGTAGCTTGCTGTGAGCCAAAGCGTAGATTGAGATATGGAGCATGTCTGTGACAGGTGCCTTAGCAGCACTGGCTGTGATAATGTACTTTGGGTCAGCTAGAGAGATATTAGGTAAGTGACAAAATGTTTAATTGGTCAAACTACTAGTGTTGATAACTGAGATTTCAGCTCCAATGTTGACCAAGGCATGCCTGGCCCAAGCTCCGATGGTTACAGGGACAGAGTTGTATAAGAGTGGTGATCAAATGACAGCTACTTTGTCCCCTGGAAGCAGGAGGGTGCCAGAGTGGGTAACTGAAAGATGCTTTCTGCTTGAGTTGTGAGACTCAGAGGGGTGGTCAGTTGAAGTGTTCCCTCATCCAACAGGAGCTCCTAGTGTGTTGAGCAGCTTTTGTTTCCCTGATCCTGGAAGAAGTTGCAATCACTGTGCTGTTTGTACTGCAGTAGGTGCCTTTGGTTCTTGTCATCTTGCCTATTATTATGGTACTTTATCTTTTGGCAAACTGCAGCAGTGTGTCCTCTGTATCCACACCACTGGCAGGTCACAGGCTCTCATGAAGGCAGAGGTGGTGCAGGTGGCTGTTGAGGTGGTTGCAGAGCACTGACAGAAGTAGTCGAAGAAGAAGCTGAGCTCAGGTGTCAAGTATCGACAGTCATGATGGGCTTGTCTATCATGGCTTGTTGCTGCTGGACACATGAGAGTGCAGTCAATTGTGGTGAATGAGGTGCTGGTGCACTAGTGGCCTGGACCATCCAAATGGACTCCTGTGCAAGTCGTGCTGCTTGGAGTTTGTCCATTCATGTTGTTGGCTTCTGCTGAATGACATAAGTGCAGAGTTGAGGAAGCAGGCCTTGGACAAAAGCTGTGATTTGATCTTTTTCTGTTTTCTGCAGATGTTTGCAGCATGACTCAGTGTAGACTATGCTAGTTTCCAGGGATTCAGAAGGTTGCATTGTGTGCTCCAACAACTGTTGTTCCAGTAATCAAGGGGGATGTGCATGGACAAAATGGTCTCTGAAAGTCATATAAAAAGTAACAATATTTTTATTTACTTGCTCTGGAAGTGCATTAAATAAGGAAATAGCAGTCCCTCTCAGAAGCAAGCACTAGGCATTTGACATACACAAGGGATCAGCCCAACCACTGAAAGCAATCCAGGCTTGGAATTGCTCAAGCCAGTCAACAGCGTCCTCATGAGGCAAGGCTGAAAAGGGTACTGGCTGTGGGCTGGTATGGACAGTGGACTGAGGTGACATAGTTCTAATGTAGCCAAGATCTGCTTGAATGGCCTACATAGATGGTGCACCTTGGGATGAGGGGGAAGCCAGGATGTCCTGCAGGATAATTTCTATGTTGTTGCTTCACTCTGGCGAGGTGGGTGAGGGTGAAACTGCAGATGCTGTGGCTTGTGTATTTGTGTCATAGTCAGACATTGTGATTGGAGGTATGCTTTGTGTCCCAGTGCGAAGGTTGTAATTATGAGAAGGAGGTGCCTTCATACAGAAGATGGGATGTCATTGAGCAGATGGAGTGCCGTGAAGAAAATTGTTTTTTGTTGCCAAAAGTACAATTATTTGTAAGCAAAATCCATCAAATGATGTCTTAATAGACAATTCCAACTCAGTTCTGTGTTATCTATTATGTCAATAAAGTTTCCTCTGCAAGATGCAGCTATTTGTTGCTGTGTCCATTCATTTCAATGGGTTACTCCTCAAAAACATAGCTGCCATTACTTTTTATGGAGTGGGGTTATTTTGAACAAGCTGGTGGCACTCACAAAGATGGCCGCTGGACCAGTAGCATAGACTTCTTGTCTAGGTTGACATTTCCAATATGGCCGCCAACAGGGGGTAAAGGTAGCTTCCTATTTTGTAGTTGTAAGTAGTGGCTTATCTCAGGGCAGCAGAAAGAATGCAGTTTGTTTAAAAGATAAATGGTGGGCTTTGCTTTGGTTGAGTGACTCCCAGACTATCTAAAATATTTGTGGGGAGAGATGTATTGGTCTCTTCATTCTCAGAAGCCTGGAATACCTTCTTCAGACAGAGCTGACAAAACAAATGTCTGTGACCATTCTTCAGCCAGAGAATGAGTCCATGTATTGAAAAACACAGCAAGTTAAAATAACAGCCATATGTCTCTGGTTGAAGAGTTATTTTTTTTATTCGGTTTGGGATTAATACCTTTGAGCAAGGACTTATTTTCAAAGGTTCTAAGTCAGTCCAGTAAAGTACGTAATGAACAAATACACCACATAAGCAGTATAAAAGGTAAGCGAATCTCGTAGTACAGACAATCACAACATGTAGTTACACAGGTTTAAAATTAACATATAGTGCTGGTGGTACAGATACAATAAGGTACTACATTAACCTGTTAGCACAACTGTGTATGGTCTAGGGTCTTAGAGGTGTTGGGTACCTTCTAGGGGTGAGACTCCTGTCTAAACAGGAAAGATAGCCAAAGACGGTGCTAGTCTGTTGTCAGTATTCATGGGGGCATGGGTGAGGGGGAGGATAGCCAGATGCAGACTTTGACGTTTGCTGGTGCAGGGTTTTAAATAATTGATTAGCAGTTTTTTCTTAGGACAATACTAACTGTACAGAAAGCATTTATATAGGTTTTCTAGAAGAATTATGTTTATTAAACACAGTGAGGCAAGTGCTATGCATTTTCACAATGTTTAAGAACTTTTATGAGCAAAACGCTAATCAATTTTTAGAGTTAAATAAAACCCTGTGGTGTCTTAGATAACATTACAAAATGTAGTCGGAGGGACTTAGGGAGATAAAGAACATGTTGAAGGCAGCTCTTGCCTGTTAACATGGAGCAGTTATAAAGAGTACTGCTACTAGAAGAAAGCTGCTGATGAGGGAGATAGTACAGTCTGCAGTCCCACAGTGCTCAGGAGTGGATGATTTTAATTTACAATTTGTTCATTTAGCTGGCTTATAATGTGCAACACACTTTTGTTTTTTGTGTTTTTACAACCTACACTGTAAGACGATGGCTGCAAGCTGCTGTACAAAGCAGGAGACAGTTCATTTTTTCTTCTTTACTGCAGCCAGGGCTGTGTCCAGGAGATATTCAGAACTGTTAAGGCATACTGGGGTAAATGACTTGGGGTACCCAGTGCACAGACAAGCAAGATAGGGTCTGGGCAGAAGAAGGGCCACATTCTCTACCATGCCTCTCCACTTTCCAGAGATTATATGGGAATCCACAGAACTCTCATAAAAACAAGACGCTGCTTCTTCTGGCCTCACATGAAAAAAGACATTGTCCAATTTGTCAAATCCTGCCAGCCCTGCCCCCAAAGAAAGCCTCCTGCCAAACCAACAAAGGTACACATCATTCCAATGCCTGTAGCTACTGAGCCCTTCAAAAAAGAGTCAGTACAGACATTCTGGGACCACTGCCAACATGCTCTGACTCTGGCAACAAATACATTCTTGTTTTTGTAAACTATTTTACAGAGTACTTGGAACTAATTCCCCTGAAGGACATAAAAGCTGCTATAGTAGCAAAGGCCTTCCTTAACACTGTTATTTATTGTCACAGTACCCCCTCATAACTGCATTCAGACAGAAACACTAAGTACCTTTAAACAATTGTTCAAGAAACTTGCAAACTTCATGAAATAAAGAATACACAACAAGTTATTATCCGCAATGCAATGGACAGAGTAAAAGAATGATGTCTACCATTCTAAACACACTCTCCAAGTACCTGGATGAAACTCACGACACTTGGAACTGCTTCGTTCCATTTGTACAATTTGCCTACAATACCAGTCCTTGTATGGGCAGTAGAATACGCCCCTTTCTTTTGGTCCATGGATACCATCCAAGAACTCCCTTGTACAGGGATCTCTCACTGCTGGAGGTTCCAAAATCAGCTTCTTCATTCATTATTCCTGCACAGGAACAGCTTGAACTGGCTAGACATATGGCAATCCCCTCATTGGGATGGAGAAAAGCTGCCATGCAGCAAACATCTGCAGCCAAATCTCAAGAGCCTTCAGTTTCTGTAGGCGACATAGTCTACCTGTATCAATCTATCCTAATTCTGGGCTCCACAAAGAAACTGCTCCGCCTTTGGACTGGTCCTTTCTACATCGTGGAAAAGCTTCCTATGTCCATTTGTGATGAAAGTCTGATGGAAAGCTTGTAGATAACAAGGTCCACATCTATCATCTGAAACATGGGTACTTGAGTAACAACAGTCCAGATGATCCCAGTCCACCCAGTAATGAAGCTGCACTTGAGCCTGCTATCCTGTTGAAATAAGAAGTTCTTCCTGATGACCTGCAACTAGTTGCTTCCACTCCTCACATTTCTGACAACCTCTAGCCAGATTCTGTTCTGCATGATTGTCAGTCACATGAACTTTCTGGGATGTCTCAGCCTTCTTCCTCTTCTCAAGGCTCTCTTGGTACACCCCTGTGTACCAGATCGAGAAGATTTTACAAAAGAAATACATACATGGATCCTGAACTTACAGAGGCAAGTGGTATGACTTTGACAGCTCACAGAACTCTTAGGTTGCTTATGACGACCCCACTCCAACCTGTCAACAACTGGTTTAGGAAACACATGCCACTATTCCCATTGACCAGAAAGGTCGATGAAGGTCTCAAACTTTTGTGTAACCAGACTCAGCAGTTCTTCTACTGGTATTCTCTGTTAATAGTTCCTGCAGTAAATACTTTCTGGTACCTCATTCCAGTGCACCTGATGCTCATGGTACTTCATGCACAGCACTGACCTTTTTCCTTGTAGGAATGTCTCTTCAAATGCACAGTTCCATGTATCTTTTTATTACTCTGCCACTGTTTATTGCAATATTCAATTGTGTGCTGGGCATTCTCCAGCTGATTTCTATTCCCTTTCTTCTTTTCCCCCTCCCATGCACTGTGGAGCTTGGTGCCCTAAATGAGCTTCAAGTTGACTTGTCTCCTCAGTACTGGCTTACCCAAGGTTTAGCCAACCCTTCATACTCTACTCAGATGCTAGTTCCTTTGCAGTGGGCACTGTGCTACGTTAGGTACAAGATGGGAACAGAACAGGTCATCTCCTATGCTAGGCACTCCTTTACTCAACTGAGCAAAACTATGGCATCATGAAAAATAATATCTGGCCATGGTATTTGCTATAAAGAAATGTGACTATTACCTCCACTACTCCCCCTTTAAAGCTGCTGTAATGCACCTGGGAAACAAACACTCGGGAAAAGCACACAATGGGGGGAGCATTAACAACAATTAAAATGGAAAGGGACCTGGGGTAGTCATATCAGATGACCTAAAGGTAAGCAAGCAATGTGAGAAGGCAGTAAGGATGGCTGGGGGGATACTGGAATGTATAGGGAGAGGCATCACCAGTAGAGAAAAGGAAGTTGTTATCCCTCTGTACAGATAGCTGGTGAGACCACATTTGGAATACTGCATGCAGTTCTGGAGACCCCATCTTCATAAGGACATAGGCAGGATTTAAGCAATTCAGAGAAGGGCAACTAAAATGGTGCATGACCTGCAAAAGAAGCCAAATGAAGAGAGACTAAAGGAGCTTAATATGTATACCCTTGAGGAAAGGAGGGAGAGGGAGGACATGATAGAACATACCACAAGGGAATCAACAAAGCCCAAGTGGGTAGCAGCTTTCAGAAAATGAGATGTGCAAGAATGAGGGGACACAATTTGAAGATAGAGTAAGGACAGTTCAGGGGTAATGTGAGGAAGTACTTTTTCACAGAGAGGGTGGTGAACACATGGAAAGTACCTCTTGAGGAGGTCTTGGGGTCAAAAACAGTGGGGGAATTCAAGAATTTATGGGACAGACATAAAGCAATACTGGTGCAGGTAGGAAAAAGTGGACTGTTGGTTAACTAGGATCTGCAGCTTATCCAATAGATAGGGAAATGGGTAGACTAGGTGGGTCAAGTGGTCCTTATCTGCCATCAAAGTCTATGTTTCTATGTTTCACTCAGCCCTTAGAAGGTTGTATGAAATGAAGGAGCCAGTAGGCAAGTTTGCCCAATGCCCGATGGATTGCCATGTTGCAATGCTACAACTTTGAGATTTAGTACAGACCAGGTCGAGTTCACTCCAATGCTAAAGTGTACTCCACATATCTCTGTCTGGATATTTACTATGAGCTGTGTTTTACTGCTACAGCAAACTATACGATTATGTTAATATTATTTTGTTGTAAAGACAATTTCCATAAGCTTTTTGAAATGCATGTAAAAACGCAGACAGGATAAGTAACAATAAATGCATAATATCCTACAGTGCTGTATAATCACTGGTACTACATTAGATCATAAATCACATTAAAAGCATAATATCCTGCAGTGCTGTGTAATCACTGGCACTACATTAGATCATAAATCACATTAACGGCATAATACCCTGCAATGCTGTGTAATCACTGGCCATACATTAGATCATAAATCACACTAAAGGCATAATATCCTGCAGTGTTGTACAATCACTGGAACTACAATAGATCACAAATCACATTAAATGCATAAAATCCAGCAGTGCTATATAATCATTGGTACTACATTAGATCATAAATCGCAATAAAAGGCATAATATCCTGCAGTGCTGTATAATTACTGGTACTACATTAGATCATAAACCACATTAAAGGCATAATGTCCTGCAGTGCTGCATTATCACTGATACTACATTAGATCACAAATCACATTAAAAGCACAATATCCTGCAGTGCTGCATAATCACTGGTACTACATTAGATCATAAATCACATTAAAAGCACAATATCCTGCAGTGCTGCATAATCACTGGTACTACATTAGATCATACATCACATTAAAGGCATAATATCCTGCAGTGCTGCATAATCACTGGCACTACATTAGATCACAAATCACATTAAATGCATAATATCCTGCAGTGCTGCATAGTCCCTGGTACTACATTAGATCACAAATCACACTAAAGGAATAATATCCTGCAGTGCTGCGTAATCACTGGTACTACATTCGATGATAAATCACATTAAAAGCACAATATCCTTCAGTGCTGTATTATCACTGACACTACATTAGATCATAAATCACACTAAAGGCATAATATCCAGCAGTGCTGTATAATCACTGGTACTACATTAGATCATAAAATCGCAATAAAAGGCATAATATCCGATAGTACTGTATAATCACTGGCACTACATTAGATCATAAATCACATTAAAAGCACAATATCCTGCAGTGCTGTATTATCACTGATACTACATTAGATTATAAATCACAGTAAAATCATACTATCCTGCAGTGCTGTATAATCACTGGTACTACATTAGATCATAAATCACATTAAAAGCACAGTATCCAGAAGTGCTGCATAATCACTGGTACTACATTAGATCACAAATCACATTAAAAGCATAATATCCAGCAGTGCTGCATAATCAGTGGTACTACATTAGATCAAAAATCACATTAAAAGCATAATATCCAGCAGTGCTGCATTATCACTGATACTAAATTAGATCACAAATCACAATAAAAGGCATAATATCCTGCAGTGCTGTATAATCACTGGCACTACATTAGATCACAAATCACATTAAAGGCATAATATCCAGCAGTGCTGCATAATCACTGGCACTACATTAGATCATAAATGACAATAAATGCATAATATCCCGCAGTGCTGTGTAATCACTGGTACTGCACTAGATCATAAATCGCAATAAAAGGCATAATATCCTGCAGTGCTGCATAATCACTGGTACTACATTAGATCACAAATCACATTAAAGGCACAATATCCTTCAGTGCTGCATAATCACTGGTACTACATTAGATCACACATCACATTAAAAGCACAATATCCTGCAGTGCTCCGTAATCACTGGTACTACATTAGTTCACAAATCGCATTAAAGGCATAATATCCTGCAGTGCTGCGTAATCACTGGTACTACATTAGATCACAAATCGCATTAAAAGCACAATATCCTGCAGTACTGTGTAATCACTGGTACTACATTAGATCACAAATCACATTACCAGCACAATATCCTGCAGTGCTGTATTATCACTGATACTGCATTAGATCACAAATCACATTAAAGACATAATATCTTGCAGTGCTGCATAATCACTGATACTACATTAGATCATAAATGGCATTAAAAGCATAATATCCTGCAGTGCTGTATAATCACTGGTACTACATTAGATCACAAATCACATTAAAGGCATACTATCCAGCAGTGCTGCATAATCACTAGTACTACATTAGATCAAAAATCACATTAAAGGCATTATATCCAGCAGTGCTGTATAATCACTGGTACTACATTAGATCACAAATCACATTAAAAGCACAATATCCTGCAGTGCTGCATAATTACTGATACTACATTAGATCACAAATCACATTAAAGGCATACTATCCTGCAGTGCTGCATAATCACTGACACTACATTAGATCACAAATCACATTAAAGGCATACTATCCTGCAGTGCTGCATAATCACTGATACTACATTAGATCACAAATCACATTAAAAGCACAATATCCTGCAGTGCTGCATAATCACTGATACTGCATTAGATCACAAATCACATTAAAGGCATACTGTCCTGCAGTGCTGCATAATCACTGATACTACATTAGATCACAAATCACATTAAAAGCACAATATCCTGCAGTGCTGCATAATCACTGATACTACATTAGATCATAAATCACATTAAAGGCATATTATCCTGCAGTGCTGTATAATCACTGGTACTACAGTAGATCATAAATCACATTACTGGACTAATATTCTGTAGTGCTGTATTATCTCTGGTACTAGTTTAGATCATTCACAAAAATCCAGACAAACCGGTGTCCTACCAAAGATTACCATCAAGGTGAAGAAATCTCCAGAGTGAATTGCAGAGAGGAGAACGAAGAGGGAGGAAAAAAGATGAATGGGGAAGGAGGAGAGAGAGAGAGAGAGAGAGAGAGAGAGAGAGAGAGACTGACAAAGTTATTTTTCAACTAGAACTTATATCAGTGTGGACCCACACTTACAGCGTTGCCCAGTTTACATGATCACTTTAAAGTCCAGTTCTTCATCAAGTCCCATAGATGTCAAACATTTCAAACAATAGATCATTGGGCTTCTTCCTGTAACAGTTCCTTGGCTCAATCACCTCCACGATCACATGATGGCACTTGCTCCAACATGTACATTTTTAAATGTTCAGCTTTCTTCCATGCATTTCATTTAAGTGCCTCCCGTTTGTGTATCTATTTTACCCCCTTACATCTTGTACATGTTCTTGTAGAATTTCTCTTGCCTCCCTTATTATTCTCCCCACATAGATTTTATTTCAAGTGACACCAATGTGTAGATACCAAAAGTGGGCACACATGATAAAAACTGTCAGATGTCATAAATTTGTTTTGAAATGGAGCGTTGGAAGTTTTCACTTTGTACTACAAATTTGCAGCAGCTACAGTTCCAAATCTGAAAATTTCCATTGGCTTAGGGGGAAGACAACTGATAGTCTGTGTCAATGACTTGCCCAGCTACAGTGTATGTAACTTGGGGTTCCTCTTTAAAGTTTTTCAGGTGTCTAAATTCTATAAAATTGGCCAGTGTTTCAATAATGCTTTTTATTTTCAGTGTAACTTTGTTATATTCTAAAACAAAAGTCAGTCTCTGTTGTCCCTCATTTTTTTTTTTTTGAATCGGTACAGCATCTCTGTTTTTTTAGGTAAGATTCAGTTAAGGTCTTTTTTTGTATCCACATAATAAAAGTCTATTAAGGAGTGTTTCAGCTTGTTGATCAAAATCTGAATTCTGGAAGCAATTACATCTCAAGCAGAGGTACTGTCCATAAGGAATGCTGTTTATTAAACTAGGGGGGAATATACACTTGAGGCATGTAATACTACAATCCCTGTTTTCTTTCTGTATCCCCTGGGTCCTGTGTTACTTTTTTCCCCTCTATAAATAATTCTAAGTTGAGGAACCTGATACAGCCTCTTTGGATTTCAAATGTAAATTTCAGATTAAAGTTGTTCCCATTCAATAACTAAATAAATTCCATTACTTCTTATTTGTTTATTTATTAGCTTTTGCTAACTGGGTAAGTGCGCTAGGCAACAGACCTGCCTATTTTCAGGCATGACCCGGGAGAGCACAGGACATTGGTTACAATATGCAGAAATGCACGGACATAATATAGGTGTACAGGAGCAAAACAAGATATACATTGGGTAGCACAGTAATAGTTACATAAGGGTACATTTTAGGCATAGATCATAATAAGGATGTAAAATAAAGCAATTAGGGTAACCATAAGACAGCTGAGGACAGTAAAGACATCAAGGTTCATAGCCACCTAGACAAACGTATTGCATGGGAGAACATTAGTGTAGTACTCAGGGTCAGACCCGACAGCCTGCAGTGGGACAACGCAAATTAAGAGCATTTGCATTGGCCAGAGGCTAGGAGGTGGGTGAACAGTGAGTTTTTGAATTCTCGATGGGAGGCTGAAGTTTTCACCATAAGGGGGAGTGAGTTCCAGAATTTGGGAGCAAAATGGTCAAATGCCTGTTCACCCATTTTTGTCATGCAAGGTCTAGTGGAGAGCATGGGGACAGAGGAAGACCTGAGGGTACGGGTGTATGAGGCAGGAGTCAGGAGGTTGGCAAGATAGACAGGCAGAGAAGGTCCTGAACAGGAAGTCAATAAAGCAGCCCAGGAGTAGGCTTGAGATATCCTTAGGTGACAGCCAATTTAAGCCAGCGTAAAGGAGACAATGATGGGTAAGGCGTGGGGCAGTTAAGGTGAATCTACAGATGTTGTTTGTAGACAGTGTCCCATTTGTGGAGTGTAGCAGAGTTTGTAGCAAAGAGGAGGGCAGACCATTGGAGCTGGGGTGGGGAGAATACTTCTCTGAACAGAAAGTCTAGCAGAAGGAGTGAGGGAGTGGCGCAGGTGATAAGCTCCACCAATTTTAGCATTGACGGCATGGCACACCATACTGATATGTTGAGACAGGTCAAGTGTGGGATCCAAAGTGACCCCAAGGTACTTGAAGGACTCAGTGTTTGAGATGAGGGTGCCATCAAGGCACTGAACCCGGAGCCTGTTCGCAGAGGCAGACAGTTTCTTAGAGGATCTGAATAGCATAGCACAGGTTTTTTCTAGGTTCAGGACTTGGTGGTTGCTAGAGAGCCAGGTCTTCAGGAATTGGAAGTCATTAGTGAGAGCGAAGTTGATGGCAGCAACAGATTTTGACCCAGAGTAGAGAACAAGGTCATCTGCGTACATAAGAATGCAGCTATGCCGGGACATGGTGGGAATATCATTTAGGAAGAGGGAGAAGAGTAGAGATCCAAGAGTGGATCCCTTGGGAACTCCATGGGAGATGTTTGGAAGGAGGAAAGGGTCTTGTGAAATGCTACCTCCTGAGTCCGATTGTCAAGATAGCTATGGAACCAGGAGAGGGCTTGGTCAGATGCTCCAATGGATTGGAGCTTCTTTAGCATGAGAGGATGGTGTACCATGTTGAAGGCTTTAGACAGGTTGATAAAGATGGCCCCAGTGAGTAGGCCATGGTCCATATTATTTCTGATGTCAATTGTAAGTTGTGTAAGTGTAGAGGTGGTACTGTGACCGGGCCGGAAACCATGGTGGCACGGGGTTTGAAGATTAAACATGTCAAGGTGAGCAGCAAGCAGGCAGTGGACTATTTTTTCAAGCAGCTTACTGAGAGTGGGCAGAAGAGATATAGGAGTGTAGTTGGACATGAGTTTGACATGCCCTTTTGTGTATAGGGATGGTTCTGGCAGTTTTCGGGTGGATGGGATAGTAGACATACAAATCGAGAGGTTAAAAGCCAGGTGATAGGTCTGGTCAGCCAAGGTGCATACTGCTTAAGTATGCAAGGATGGATGCCCTGGGGCCCTTGACCCCGTGCCGGAAGAATTAAATAGCTTGCGAACTTCCAAGGTATGTGGTTGGAGCCAGAGCGAAGGGAGGGGTGGGAGGGGCGAGGGAGGGAGGAGAAGAGGGACAGTCAGGTTGTGGGCTAGTTAAAGTAGCGACTGGTGGAGAAGAAAAAAGGGCACTGAAGGCGTTGGCAATGGGCTGTGCCATCCCATATCAAGAGTACATCATCAATAAAATGAAACCTTTGTACTACGGTTTTATGAAATGTATTTGAAATGTTATACACAATTCTGAATTCCTAGAAACCAATAAATGAGTTAGCATGTAAGGGCAGTACCGCTGCCCCCATAGCTGTCCTTCCCTTCTGTAAATAGTATTGCCCATTAAACAGAAAAAAAATGTGTGCTGATATAAAGTCCACTGATCTAATCATAAATTCAAAAGGTGGTTCGCCTGGGCTCATACTGTTTTCAAGATAGAATCGTAATGCTTCAAGTCTGTAATCATGCAAAATACAAGTATATAGTCAACAAACATCAACACTCATCCATTTGCATGTAGAGTTCCACTTGACCGAGTGTAATTTATCAAGTAATCCCACTAAATCCCTGAGAATAGATGGTACTGTAGGTTTGCAGCAACTGGTTGAAGAAAAAAAAATCTGCAAATTTAGACAGATTTTCAAATAGGGACCCAAGACAAGAAACCAAATAATGGATCTCCCTGGTAGATTGATATGTTCTGTGTGTGTGTGTGTGTGTGTGTGCTTTAGGGAGATAATAAAATGTAGCTATATTTTTAATGTGGATTCTTAATGAAATCTGCTTCTTTACTACTGATCATGCCTTGATGTACTGCCGCATCTATGAAGCTGTTCAAGTCATAATTAAATTGCCTAATTGGGTCGCACTTCAATTTTTCATAAGTTTCAGCCTCCTAACAGTCTCTCTGCTTCCTTTAAGTAATCACTTCGGTTTAGTATTACGACATGGCTCCATTTTTCTGAGCTCTGAATGATGATATTGTGCATTTCCTGAAGCTCCACCAGTGCTACCCTTTCTCTTTTCAATATACTATGCCTTCCTAAAGATAAACTGTTATTGCACAACACATTAACTTCTCGTACAGCGGTTTTAATATGCAGTTATGGCAGCATCTCTTGCAGGAGGGAAAAGTTTCGATTTTGGTTCAAACTGTGAACTGCTAAAATAGAGGCATGCATGAACTTCACCCCCACATTTTTATTTGGTACATTTGTAGACCCATTAGTTATATCACAGAAGTCACTCATTTCAATAGAGGAATTATGTGTATCATTTTCTAGATGTTCTTGTTCTTCTATAGCATCAGTTAGAAAGCTCAATTCTTCGCTTTCTGTTAATTCCACAGCTCTCCTCTTAAGGTGGTTGTACTTTCATAAGGAACCACAGAAGCTTTTTAAATGTAACTTTTTTGAATATTTTTAATTGTTCCACTTTAATGCTAAAACCATTCGCAGGTGGAGAGGGGACAAAACTTAGATCCTTTTTAAATACATGAAGCTGGCACTCTAATTTCACATGTTGATAAATTAACTACCTCTTTTTCTTTTCCACTAATTCTTGGCTGTGTTCTGTGTTGTTCTTTTTGGTCCTTTCTTCTTCTCTTTTCCTCTTCTTGTCTTTTTTCATTTGTGCCTTTGTGTGCTTGTTTGTTTTGGGAATTTTTGTTGTTTTTCTCTTTTTCTAAAACATTATTCTCATAGTTTGTATTCCTACCATCTGCATTTACATTCTGTGTAGTTAAGTTGTCCTATTTTCACTGGTGTTTTCAAATGAGACCTCGTTACCTCGTTGTTTTGATTTTTGCTTCTGCCTTTGTGCTATTCTGCCATGTGATTCTCAGACCTATTAGGACCAGTCCTCTTCAATATCCTCATAGATGACATTACAGTGGAACTAAAGGGGAAAGTCTGTCTTTTTGCAGATGACACCAGAATCTGCAATAGGGTTGACACTCAAGAGGGAGTGAAAATAATGCACAGAGATTTCAAGGGACTGGTCCTCTTTAATGTCTTTATAAGTGACATTGGAGAGCACCTGGAAGGAAAAGTATGTCTCTTTGCAGACGACAGAAAGATCTACAAAAGTGTTGATACACAAGGTGGGGTGGAAAGGATGAAAATGGACTTGCCAAGGTTGGAGGAATGGTCAAATATATGGCAGCGCAGATTCAATGTAAAAATGTGCAAGGTAATGCATCTGGGAAACAAAAACCCAGGGGAAGATTACACAATGGGGGTGAGATAATAACAACAACTAGAATTGAAACAGACCTAGGATTAATTATATCAGATGACCTAAAGGTGGGCAAGCAATGTGAGAAGGCAGTAAGGAGGGTGGGATGCATAGGGAGAGGCAGCAACAGTAGAAAACAAGAAGTTGTTATCCCACTGTACAGACAGTTGGAGAGACCCCATCTGGAGTACTGAGTGCAATTCTGGAGACCCCATCTCCGCAAAGACATAGACAGAGTGGAGGCTGTTCAGAGGAGGGCAACCAAAATGGTGCAGGGGTTGCATCAGAAGACATACGAGGAGAGACTAAAGCAGCTTGATATGTATACACTTGAGGAAAGAAGGGAGAGGGGGGACATGATAGAAACTTTCAAGTATCTCAAGGGAATTAAAGTACAAGAGGGTAGCATCTTTCAGAAAAAGAGATGTGCAAGAACAAGAGGCCCCAATTTGAAGATAGATGGGGACGGCTCAGAGGTAATGTCAGAGAGTATTTTTTCACAGAGATGGTTGTGGATGCATGGAACAGCCTTCCAGAGGAGGTTGTGGAGTCCAGAACAGTGGGAGACTTCAAGAATGCATGGGACAGACATAAGGCAATTCTAGTGGTGGGTAGGAGTAAGAAAGCTGTTGATTAACTAGAATCTGCAGCTTATCCATCAGGTAGGGAAATGGGCAGACTAGGTGGGCCAAGCGATCCATATCTGCCATCAAATTCTATGTTTAAAGGAGAAGACTCCTGTATATTTATATGTCTGATGTATGTTTTATACATTACATCAATTACTGTACATGTGTCAATAAGAGATCAGCTGTTTATTCTGTTGCAACACATGTAGAATCTGAGGCTCTGAAGCAAGATTGTAAAGTGTCAAGCAAGCCTCCATTTGCATGCAGATGAGTCACTTGTAATGCAGCCCCTCCCATTCAAAGGTATCAATGCTGT
This sequence comes from Neoceratodus forsteri, assembly GCA_016271365.2. NCBI lineage: Eukaryota > Metazoa > Chordata > Ceratodontiformes > Ceratodontidae > Neoceratodus > Neoceratodus forsteri. Next base: position 470,589,719 of record CM057457.1, on the reverse strand, counting down.
CGATCCTGATTTTATTTTAAGTGTGCAATGGCTTAAGACAGTGCTGTCATGCAACTCACACAGAGAGTAGTACTTGTAGCCTTGACATGTGTAGAGCAAATAAAACATCTAATAATATTTCATTCACAGAAAACAAAATCTGTTTCTTTGTATTGCTCATTTCTCTCTGTGAGAGAGTTGTAACACGTTGGGGAGAGTACACTGAATCAATCAAGCAAGCAAGCAGTCAGTCAATCTTTATTTAACCAGGTGAACACCCTTGAGAAGATTAATTTACAAGGTGGGCCTGGGCAGGTTCCCAAAGGATCACACAAGACTGAATTCCTCCTTTGCACAAATGATACACATCCCCTTTTCAACAGCCAGAAAGTGGAGAGCTAGATCACTTACTTTAGTGTATTGTTTTACATTTCAAATGCTGCTTAAATCTGAGTTTCTGACTGGAAGTACCAAGAGAAAGCAAGCATATAACATGGGAGGAGTGAGCTGAGCAAATACAGAGCACTACAAACACTGAGACTGATTAGTTTCTTTACCTACAACAGATGAAGTGTAGCATCTGATTTGTGAGGGACATCCTACTTCAAATGCTGGCAATAGAAGTTGGGGGGGGCTGCCACAGCTTGTCCTCAGTACCTTCAAAGTGAAGTGCTGTAGCTTTCACATCACTGCTAATGATTTATAATAGGAAGTTCTTGTGCCTGTGCTTTAACCGCTAGATCACCCTTCTTCCATATGCTGCAACTGATGCTTCCCTGGTAACCTATTCCTTGTTATAGCTGAACTCTTTATTGCCTTACAGCAGCCATCTAATCACTGACTGCCTAGGTACAAAGGGAAAGGGGCATATTTGCAAGATTGTCTCTCACTGTTGGTATCAATCTAAACAGAGGCTGCTAACACAAATAGAAAATAATGCAACAGCTGTATAATACCACTCAAAACTCTTGTATTCAAAGTCATTAATTGGTAAACTGTTTTTGCTACATAAACAGTAATACAACACATACAGGCACTTCCCTATATGAATACTGTATATACATGTCAAATCAGTACTGTATCACACTCACACAGTCCGAGTTCCTATTAGAACTTCACTTCAAGATGTGCACAACACTTAAAGAGTTCCTCCATTATTCAAGTGGGGAACCAAACATTGTGGGTTTGGTTTACTGGTGGAACTGCATTTAGTGCAGTACTATTATCTGTTGTCATCATCCTCCAGCAACACTGATGGTAAAATGGAGGACAAATACATTGATAACTTCTGGGGGCTGTATATTTTTATTTACAACCTAGATCTGGACAGCAATAGGACTGCTGGCAGCTGGAGGAGGCACACAACAGTTACACATAAGGAGTTAGGAAAATATTGGTGTGAAACTATGGGAGACTTCCTCTTTAAGGAAACCAGATGAGTGGTTGAAGTCATGGCAGATGGGGTTCAATGCTGAGCATAGCATGGGTGGGGGAGTTACTTGCAGTCACTAGGCAGGAAAGGGGCCTCTGGGTTAATATTTCAAAAGACATCAAGATGGCAGCACTGTGTGATGACCATTGTTGGGGCTGGTATGACATTGGGGTGCACAGGGAGGGACATCACCAACAGGAGAAGGGAGTGGTGTTGCTACTGTACTGCTCACTGGCATGCTCCCACCTGGAATACTGTATCCAGTTCTGGAGACCACACATCAGGAATGACAGAGAGAGGGTGGAGGCAGTCCAGAGAAGAGCAACCAAGATGATGCAGGGGTTGAAGGCAAGCCCCATGAGGAAAGACTAAAATATTTCAGTATGTGCACTCTGGAGGAGAGGAGAGCAAGGGATGACATAATTGAGAACTTCAAGTATCTCACAGAACAGAGTGCAAGGAAGGAGCCTCTTCCATAACAGGAGGAGCTACAGGATGAGGGGAAGGATACAAGGAAATATTTATTCACAAAAGGTGTGGTAGAAGAATGGAACAGACTGCCACCCAAAGTTGTGGAGGCTGCTAACACTGTAGGAACAACTGCAGATGAGCTTTACCAGTGTTGAAAAATGGTTCATGAAGCAGAAACTGCCCTGAACTACAAGAAAGACCTAAGTTATGGCCTTTACCAACCCACACAGCAAACATTGAGCATCCCAGGTCTCAATTCCAAAACAGTCTAAGCACCCCTTTGGAACAGGTAGATACTTTCAAGTACCTAGGGGTCACCCTCAATAGTGCCCTCCCCTATGCTACACATGTGGAGCAGGTTGCTAAGGCTGTCAGCACAAAAACTGGCCTCCTACACATACATAAACACAGTCTATCCTCAGAGGCTCTGCAGACCACGAGCGCCAGATCCCATCTGAAGGTATTGCCACTGTTTTTTTGATTCCTCCTTGCGCTTGGAGCCAGTTTTCCTTAGCGGCTCCCGATTGGTGTGGCAATCCAGCTCCTGGTCCCTGATTGGACAGCCAGCAACCGCAGCTCTGCCGATTGGTGTGCATTCAGCCTGCCCTACAGCCACCAAACTCTCTCTCGATTTCTGCCTCCTTGCCGGCAGCTAATTAATATGCTACACTTTTTCTTCCCGCCCCCTCACCCCCTCCCAGGCCTTCTTTAAATACACTATAGCCTCTCCCTCTTCCGTGAATCTACCACCTTGTTAGTCAGACGTGATCTTCACTTTATGCCAATAGCTGTTTCCGCCATAGCCTCCCTTAGCTTTCCCCACCACTCTTTCTCTTGGGGCTTACAGGCTTACTAGAACCTGTCTCTGGATCACAGCTTCCCAATTTAACCCTCTGCTATCTCACCTCACCTCACTGGATCTCCATTCCATAGCTTAATTAGCTCTGCTTAGCTTAACCAACCATGCCGCCGCTACCAACCTTGCTTGCCATATTTGTTCTAGTCCCCCAACTTCTCAACAATGCTCTGCCCTACGTCAACGCCAGTGTGATGCCTGAGCCCACACCTACCTATAAGGATAGACCTCCAAACTCCACATCAGTACCCTTCCTCCCTAAGTCTGCAGTCTCCTAGCCCACTGGGTCCCAACACTTGCCACTGTATAACAACCGCTATCTTATCCCCCCACCGGCCATTATCTCTTTCCCTCTTTCTCGCTATCCAGCTTCCCAAACCACCTACCACTGACACTCATCCTGCTCCACCAAGCAACTTAAGCTTTTAGCTATAAGGGTCGCCTGGCTGCTACTGATGCTATCCGGTAATATCCATCCTAACCCAGGCCCCAGCATAATCTTTGGTTGTCCTACTTTTAACAGCCATTTTATTTCAATTGCCTTTATTAACATCTGCAGCCTTCTGCCAAAACTTGACCTACTCCAAACCTGGGTCGCACAGCACAACCCTGACGTCTTGTCCATAACTGAATCATGGCTTACACCCAGGACCCTGTACAATCAAGTCCTGCTCCAAGGGTACACCTCCTACCAGCTCAATAGACTAGGGAAATGGGGAGGTGGTTGTATAATTTATTTAAAAAAAATCACCTTCAGGGCATAGCTCTCCCCCATTTAAAATCAGGTAAAAATGTACAGATACTCTCAGTGAGACTCACCCTAGGCTCCCAGGGTAAGGGTCTTACCGTAGTCACAGCATATATTCCCCCTAGGGAGCAAGCTGAAGGCTTTACAGTTCTTCACAAAAACCTAGCCCACCTTCGGTCCCACAATGACATAATTGTTCTGGGTGACTTCAATATACTAACATACTATTTGCCAGTAGATTAGGCCTCACGGTCTATCGAGTCTGCTCGAACTTTAGATCCTTAGTTGGGTGCCGAGACCCTCCCATCCCTAGTGCTCCAGAAACCCGTATCATCCATCCCCACCCCCCTAGGACAGGACATCATCTGATACATCCACTTTCTGTGTCTGTCCCCTCCTCTCTTGAAGCCCTCCACTGTGGATCTCTGAACTAGCTCACCAGGCAGTGCATTCCAAGGGTCCACCACCCTCTCAGTGAAAAACCTCCTCCTCTTTTCCCCCCTTACCCTTCCACCTTCCAACTTCAAACCATGCCCTCTGGTGATACCTCCCTGCTTTAGTCTAAAGATCCCTCCATGTTTACCCTATTTATTCCCTTGTGAGGTACTTGAGACCTCAATCATGTCCCCTGTCTCTCCTCTCCTCCAGTGAAAACAGGCACAGCTTCTAAGTCTGTCCTCATACAGCCAAATCCCCTAGCCTCGTGATCATCTTTGTTGCCCTCCTGTACCCTCTCTAGGAGCTGTATGTCCCTCTTCAAGTGTGGTCTCCAGTACTGTACACAGTACTCAAGGTGTGGTCTAACCAGTCCATTGTACAGTGGCAGAATCACTTCCTTGCTCCTAGAGGTGATCCCCCTTATGATGCATCCCAACATCCTGTTTGCCTTGCTAGCCGCTCTCCTGCACTGCTCAGAGTTATTCATACATGCATCCACCATGACCCCTAGGTCTTTTTCCCCTATTGAGGCCTCCAGCGCCTCCCCTCCCAGGGTGTACCTGTGTTTAGGGTTTCCCCGACCAAGATGCAACACCTTGCACTTGGTGATATTTAAATTTAATTTCCATGAGTGAGCCCAGCTTTCCAGGGTGTCCAGGTCCCCTTGCAGGGCCAACCTCCCCTCTTTACCCTCAACTACTCAACTCAACCATATCAACTGGTTATCAACTGAGTCAGCCTCCTACAAGGATGCGACCTCCTCCATTAACTTCCACCAACTAGTTGACCAACCCACTTGAATATATTATAAAACAGGAACCTCTACCCTGCTAGACTGGGTACTAACAAACCACCCAGAGTGGCTCTCTGGTCTAAATGTGTTCCTTGACTTCCTCAGCGACCATCGCCCATTATCTTCCAATGGACAAACAAGGCCCTGAAACCTCCAGCGAAGGTTATCTTATCCTGTGTGCTGAAAAATGGACAACAGTGCTCCTTTAGGCAATACCTTCAACAGCAGAGTTGGGCCCCTGTACTAGCTACCAATAACGTTGATTTGGCACTTGATAACTTTATCAAAATTTTCAATGGTGCCTGTGATATCTTCACACCCATTAAAAAAGAAAAGTCAGGGGAACTCATAAATCGTGGGTTACCCCTCACCTCCTTGCCCTGATGCGCACCCGTGATCAGCTATGGTATAAGTACAAAAGTTCTCACGCAGCCTATGACATGCAGAACTACAAAGTGGCTCGAAACAACTGTACCCTCGCAATCTGCCGGGCTAAAGCTATATATTCCAAATCTGAGCTTAAATCCTCCTGGGGCGATGGTCGCATTTTCTGGAAAAATATCCATGCAATCACCGGGAAGTGAGATACTTCTGAACCCACTTTGTTTAATATCGAAGGGTTCTTAACACGTGACCATAAAACTATCGCAGACACCTTTAACAAAGCCTTCACTGACCTCAGTGCAGTGCCCCCCCAACTACCACACCCCTGCAAGTGAGCCTCTAATAAAACCGACTCAAACACCTCTGACAAATCACGCCCCCCCCATTTTACCTTAAAGTCATATCCAGAGGGATGGCAAAAAATACCTCACCAAAATACTGGGGAGGTCCAGGCATAGTGCCAAGGGTCTAGACCTAAAACTAATCTCATTGGTACTAGACGAGGTATTAACACCATTAACCAGAATCATCAACCTGTCCCTATCCTCAGGTACGTTCCCAACACAATGGAAATCAGCAGTTGTCACCCCTGTCTTCAAAGCAGGTTCTAAGACAAGTCATACTAATTACCATCCAATCTCAATTCTCCCACCTATCTCAAAAGCCTTAGAGCGGATCGTCTACGATCAACTGGTTGAACACCTAGATAAATATCAGCTTCAATGCCAACAGCAACGTGGCTTCCGTAAACTTCACAGTACTACCACTGCGCTTCTGGAGTTCACAGGGTTTATTCATGAAGCCTTTGACATAGGTCACTTGGTGGGGGCTATCTTCATCGACCTCACCAAGGCCTTTGATACAGTCAACCATGACCTCCTCCTGGCCCAGCTAGATGTTATGGGATTATCGCCAGATTCACTGTGTTGGTTTCAGAGCTACCTCACAGGGCGTGAACAATGGGTAAAAATATCTAATACCCTCTCGGACTCACAGAAAGTGTCCACCAGTGTCCCTAAATGATCCATACTAGGCCCACTACTTTTCAGCGTTTTTCTAAATACTCTCCCACTAGCTTGCTAACACAAAATCCTCCTTTATGCAGATGACGCTGTCATCGACACTAGTCATACTGACCCTGCCACCCTTGAACATAGACTTCAATATGACTATAACAAGGTAGAGGCCTGGTTTGATCAAGCCAAGCTGCTTGTTAACCATAAAAAAACTAAGACCATGCTATTAGCCCTCGCCCATAATCGTCATAAGACATCCACCATAAACATCCTAAGTAAACAAAATGAAGCCTTAGAAATGGTACAAAGCTTCAAATACCAGGGCATCACCCTAGACAGATCCCTTTCATTCTCCTCCCACGTTGACAATGTTGCCTCATCAGCTAACTGGAAGCTTGATCTACTATACAAGCACCGTAGCTGCCTCACTGAAAAAGCTCTCCAGCTTGCCATCACCAGTTCAGTATTCTCGACCTTCGACTATGGTCTTCCCATTTACAGTGCGGCGTCTAACAGAACCCTTAAGCGGCTTGCCACAACACTGAATAAAGCCTGCAGGCCAGCACTAGGGGCCCCTCGCCTCACCCAGAGCTGTAATCTCTACCTGCAAACAGGGTGGCTAAACCTAGCTGAAAGGACCCATTACCAGGTATGTCTCCTCGCCAGAAAATCAACCCTTGGCCTATTACCGCCTGGGTGTATTTCTCTCCGGCACCAAATTGAGCCAACTAGGACCACCAGGGCATCTAACAAGCTTTCAGTCAAGGTCCCCTTCCGGTGAACTTCTCAAGGTCAGAGATCCTTTGAATACAGGGCCCTACTCTGGCTTAGTGCACTTCCACCTGACCTTACTGCTATCAGCAAAATTGGCCTCTTCAAATCAGCACTCAAATCTCAGCTTACCAGTCAACAGACTTGCTCCTGCTTCCCCTGATTCACCTCTACCTGTAACTGACTAAGAACTCCCCCTACTGTTTGCATTTATCAGCTACCTACCCACCCAGCATCACTCATACCTCCATTCCCATTTTCCCCTTCCCCTTCTCCTACTCCCTGCCCCCTTTCCCTATCTACATGATCCTCAACCCACCCCAGCCTCCACTTTCTTGCCCACCCTCTGCCTTAACATAACTTAACCACTATGACAAAGTGACCCTGTGCCCGAGGTTACCACCATCCTTCCACCTCTGTCTACATCTACCCCCCCCCACCTGTATTATAGGTCTGTAGTGCCCCCCAAATAACCTCCTTCCCTCCTACATTTCTTTTATCTCTTAGGAAATGTTACAGAAACTGCTATCACCTGTCCCTACTGTATTTTAATTGCCCTACAGCCCTCCTTGTCTTGTTCTCCCCCCCCACAATTTATTGTATTGTACTGTGCTTATCTGTGCCTTTATGTCTGACGTGGAACCTTTGTAAGTGAGCATGTAGCTCAAAGGTTGTAATCCTAGATTTCAATAAATAAATAAATGAAGACCACAGTTGGCAGTGTGATTATCATCATAATAGACTACTGTCTGGCTATTTATGGGGGCTGCAGCAGACACAACCCTCAAAAGGGTCACAATGGCATTGAACAAAGCCTGCAGGCTTGTCACTGGTGCACAATGACACTTGCACACCTGTGAACTGTATAGGCAAGCTGGATGGCTTCATCTAGTGGGTAGACTGAAGTGCCAGACCTGCTTATTAGCCAAAAAGACATCTTTGGGCATAACTACTCATAGTCTCCAAAATCTTCTCTGCCAAGCAACCATCACTGAACCAGGGGCTCACACAAACAGCTATTCAAAGTACCCTTTTGCCATACAACACAGGGCCAAAGATCCTTTGCATATCAAGCCCCACTCTGGCTAAACACTTTTTGTGGTGACTTTCTGTACATAGAAACATAGAAGTTGACGGTAGATAAGGACCGCAAGACCCATCCAGTCTGCCCATTTCTTTTGTACTGTACTGTACTATACTGTACTGTACTGTACGAGTTAAAGATTGGGTCCTTCAAACATAAACTGCGGGAACATCTTGTAGCACTTGGGGAATGTGATTGCCCCATCTAACTAGTACAGGAAGGGTCTGCCCTATTCTTTAATTTCTGAGCCTGGCTCCTTGGTACCCCTCCCCTCCTGCTGCTATACCCCACAGTCTCAACCCCTTCTCATGCCAGGTGAACCACCAATCCCCATTTTTCTCTTGCCTGCCCCCTTCCCTCTCAGTCCTCCCCCCTAACCCAGGGTACTATATCATTCCCCTCGCCTGCTCGCTCCCCTTGTGTTGGTCTTAAACTCTGGTCTTTGGCCCCACTAGTCTTGTTTGTATACCTACTCTTTTCCTTCTTTGCCCCACAGTTAACCCCCCACTTCTCCCCTTCCCTGCCTTTGGGTAAGGATGTAGGTATCCTCTGCTTGTAATCCCACACTCATTCCAGTTTTCTCTGCACACCTTAGCACGTACTTGCTAGCCCTCCTGCCTCTTTACCTGCTGCATAACTCCCTTGAACCCCCTCTTTGCTCCTACTGCACCTACATTCCTCTACCCTCACTCTGTCCTCTAACCCTATATTCTTTACCCTTCACCTCTTTCCCCTTACCCTCCTACCCTCTCCTAGTAACCTTCCTTTTTACCCCTAATGGTACTTTGGGCTGCTCTTAACACAGCCCATCTTTCTCCATTTCACCGACTTTTCTCCTTCTACTACACTCAGCATTTGTCCTATCCTGTTGTATTCTCTAGATAGACAAGGCTTTCTGGGCTGATTCTTTCAAATTAATCCGAGTAATACAATTGCCATGTATAAATATAATCAAAGCTCACTGTACTGTCTCCCATACTCATCACCAGCTTATAAAATTGGCACGTATCATACAGAAAATTGTGTACCTCTACTAGTCGCTATGTTAAACAATGTTGAATCCTTGTACCATTCCGGGCCCTCTGGTCCCAAGGATGACTTTGTGTAAATCATTCTGTTGTTCTTAGCCTTATTTTCTATTGCTCTCAATTATATCTGTATTGTGTTACTTGTGCTATCTATTTTTGTGTTATTTGGTGTGTAACTTTTGTAAAAGGGTCTCTGGCTCAAAGGTGTTTGTAATCCTAACCTTGAAATAAATAAAACAATAAAAAATGAACAGAATGATGGAAGGCTTTTGGATGGATGGGATAGACACAGGGGAGTATTTGTACAGAAACTTGGAAAGGAATGCTCCCTGGAGACCAGTTAGTATCTGCAGCGATGTAACAGGCAGGGAACCCTTGGACAGACTGCATTGACACAGAGGTCCTTTTCTGCCAACAAATTCTATGTTTCAATGTAAAATTTGGAATTATGTACTTTAAGTCAAAGTTTAAGTTAGAAATGTAGGTGTGGTCTTACTTTGTTATCCTTTGAGGCCCATATAAATGCACCTCAGAAGGTAACATTATCATAGAAAACAGCATCAATTCATAAATATCTCTCTCTTTGGAAGGAGAGAAAATGCAGATGCACTCTCCTCGCTGTTCAGAAGACTGAACTATTATATATCAATGGTATTTTGTCTGGACTTATTAACAACTCCTTCAGAAAGCTACATCTGGTTGTGAATTTGGCTAATCACACTGTAACTGGAACAAAACATTTGATCACTTCTGTCCTACTTTAATACAACTTGACTAGCTCCTTGTAGAACAAAGATTAATTTTTAAATTCCCTCATTGATATCATTTTTCACATGGAGCAAGTCCTGATGATTTCAAGGCATTATTTTATGTTTATCTTTTTATTCTAAGTCTTTGTTCTGGAAATCGTTACATTATCCCAGTTTCAAGAGTACAAAAAAAGACAGCAGGAGGTCATTCCTTTAGTGTCAGGGCACCTATGTTATGGAACTCCTTACCAGAGTAAATTACATTAATAGCCTCAGTAATTAAATGTTATTCTCAAATGAAAAATGTCATATTCAGAATCTCCTATGATGATTCAGTGTATGATATTTTGGGTATTTCCTAGAAATGTACATTGATGGTACTCTGTGCTATATGAATATGTATGTATTGTGATGGTATGCCTCTGTTAAGACATTTCTTGTATTTTAATATTCTGTACAGTACCTTGAAAAATGTATGGAAAACAACCATAACGTGAATCCACACTTGACTGATATACTGTCATCTACGCAATGCTGCTTGTATCATCACTTTCTAGATCACTCTTCTGCTTAAAACCTTTTTCTTGCTTTCATCTTTCACCATGATTATGGTAGTTCACTCCTCACTATACTTCCTGAGTCCTTCCTCTTTCAAAAGACAAAATATTTATAAACACAAACATGTGCCTTCTCACCAACTCCTGAAATGAAGACCCTGTGAATTCAATGCACTGTCATGTCCACAAACTCTCAGCTGAGTTCTGTAGTCAGTATAAAATAGACCTATTTCTTTTAAAAATCTTCTGAGCTGTACACATTCATGTCTTTCTGACATCATTACTACCCTCCTCATAGTCCATTATTCCCTGCTCCTCCAACTCTACACTTTTTTACTCTATTTGTCCCAACCCTTTTCTTAGCAACAGTTAGAAAAATCCCATATGAACTCATTATCTGGCCATCCACTTACTACCAGGAGTGTTTTCAAGATGATTCTTCTGCTGTGCGGTCTCTTTTACTTCCATATCACTACTTGAGCATTCCTCATCCATCTCAAACAACAATAACAGTTGCTCCTTTGGGATGTCATATCCTGCACATTAACAAGAGCAGAAACTGGTTAGTATAAATGTAATTTATACAGAGATAGATAAAGGTACAAGAGGCCATTTAGGGAATGTGTGAATTGCACCTGAAGTTGCTCAAACTTGAAAAAAGATTGATGACTGTCGATAACAACATCAGTATCCCATACCAAATTAAGGATACACATTGGCCACCTCTAAAGCCAAATTATTATTTTCCATAATTGCACAGAGCAGGACCCTCTGCTCTCTCTGTACTTATATATTCCAGCACACCCTTTGGTCTCCATACAGACATATTCCTGCAACCCTGTTTTCTCACACATTTACATATTCCTATACTATGTATTCTTTCTATAACTACATATTCCCACACCCACACTTCTCTCTATACTTACACATTTCTGTACACACTGTTCTCACCATAGTTAGTTATTGAGAAAGTAGTCGTGTTGCAGCTCAATGACTTTCTTACCATCCATGAAGTCTATGATCCTCTCCAGTCCAGTTTCAGGAAGAGGCACAGTACCGAGATGGCGTTGGTTCGAGTACTGAATGATCTTCTAATAGCGAGAGATCGGAGGAGCCGTTCGATCTTGGTCCTCCTTGATCTCTCTGCAGCATTTAACACCGTGGACCATGGGATGTTGCTAGAACACCTGTGACTATTCTGTGGACTGTCGGGGACAGTCCTCAGATGGTTCCATTCTTTCCTCACAGGCAGAACTCAAGAGGGTAGTATCAGGAATTTTCTCCTCTGCTCCCTTTGCTCTGCCTTGTGGGGTGCCGCAGGGTTCTGTGCTTTCCCCCACATTGTTCTAAGTGTATATGCTGCTGTTGGGAGACATTATAAGGGGTTATAGACTGAGTTTTCACTGCTATGCAGATGACACTCAGCTCTATATGTCCTTTGTACCCAAACAGAATGACGCATTATTGGTCTTTAACAACTGCCTCGCTGAGATTCAGGACTGGATGAGTGCTAACTGGTTGAGACTGAATCCAGACAAGACTGAGGTGCAGGTGGTGGACCCAGGTCACCATCTAGAGAAGTTGACTCCTGGGTCTCCTTCTGGCCTTGTGTTAGGGGGTAACCAGTTGAGACCTTCTGAACAGGTGCGGAATCTGGGTGTAATAGTTGACAATGAGCTGACGTTTAAGACACAGGTGTCAGCCATTGTCAAGTCCTCTTTTTACAATCTGAGGAATACAGCCCTGATAAAACACCTTGTTCTACATGATGACCTCCCTGTGTTGGTTCATGCGTTTGTTTCTTAGTGTCTTGACTACTGTAATGCTCTATATCTAGGGATGCCGGGGGTGGATCTCCATCACCTGCAGCCAGTGTAGAATGCTGCAGCCAGGTTGTTGACTGGGTTACCAAGAACTTGCCATATCACACCTGTGCTGCGCAAACAGCACTGGCTGCCAGCACGATGGAGGATCTTCTTCAAAGGTTGCGTTGCTGTCCTATAAGTCCCTACATGGACAGGGACCGGGCTACCTGCAAGATCTCCTTCGGCCCTACTGCCTTCTCAGCCCACTCCATTCCACCGATGAGGGATTGCTAGAGATTCCCAGGGTTTGTCTTCAGTCATCTGGGGCCAGAGCTTTTTCCTTTGTGGCCCCAACCCTGTGGAATTCTCTATCTCATCGGATCAGAGTGCCTGTCCACTGAGTCTTTTAAAGCTTCATTGAAGAGTTATTTATTCGAATTAGCTTTTTGAATATAACATCTAGTCTATCCTACTGCCTTTTAAATGTTTTATATTTGTATTTATTATTGATGTGTTTTATCTGTGTTATGTACTTGTGCTTTGGTATTTTGAAAAGTGCATTATAAATAAATATTGATTTGATTTTGATTTGATTTATTGATTTGATTTTACTCTTTCAATAGCAAAATGTTTAATAATGCAGATACATTCCTTCTCACCCATTCCTGGAATGAAAATCCCATGAATTTAATCCACTGTTTTGTCCCCCAACTCAGTTCCATGGCCAGTATAAAATAGACCTGTTTCTTTTAAAAATCTTCTGCGCTGTACACATTTATGGCTTTCTGACACATTCATGGCTTTCTGACATCATCACCTCCTTGTAATCCCTTAGTCCCAGCTCTTTCAACTCTGCACTTTTTTAGTCTATTCATCCTAACCTCCTTCTCAACAACAGTTAGAAAAATCTCATATGAACTCATTCAACTTACTACAGAGTGTGTCTTCAACAAGATTCTTCAGCTGTGCCTTATATTTTCCTTTCATATCACTATGTGAGCATTCCTTATCCATCTCAAACAATGACAACAGTTGCTCCTTTGGGATGTTGTATCCTGCACATTAAAAAGAGCAGAAACTAGTTAATATAAATGTAATTTACAATCAGATACATAAAGGTACAAAAGACCATGTAGAGAATGTATGAATTGCTCCTGAAGTTGTTCATACTTGAAAACTGACAGCTGATGGTACATAACAACATCAGCATTACATCACAAATTAAGAATAAAGATTGGCCACCTCTGAAGCCAATTTATTTTCTGTACTTGCACAGAGCAGGACCTTGTGCTCTCTCCTTACTTACATATTCCTGCAACCCTGTCCTCTAACACATTTACATATTCCTAAACTACATATTCCCTCTATACCTACGTATTCCCACACCCACACTTCTTTCTATACTTACACATTCCTATATATTCTGTTCTCCTCTCACCATATTCATATATTTTTGCCACCCTCTTCTTTCCAGAGTTGCAATATACAGGGACCCACATTTTCAAAGGAGATATGCAGCACAAAGAAGAGATGCACTGCTCATCTCACAAAATGCACTGAACCGCAATATTCAAAAAAAGTCAATCCAACCAACATTGACACTGCCCTCACCTTCTTCACTCACACCTTCAACATGGCATGTGATCTCTTTGCACCCTTAACCAAAATCCGGTCCAAAAAACAGAACACACCCTGGGTTAGCCCGGCCCTCCTACAATTACTTAGAAACTGGGATAACCTCTGGCACCTTGCCACTGAAACAGGTCGTCTGTCTGATAGGCAAGCCTACAATGCAGCCCGGAATAAGTGCTCATGGGCCATCAGAAAAGCCAAGGCAGACCATTACCAGGCCTCCCTTACCTCCTCCTGGGGCTCAGCCCGGACCTTCTGGGATAATATTAAGCAACTCAACGGTAAAGCTTGCTCCCCTGCCCCATCCCAGCTCACTAGAAATGGCACCACCTCCACTGAGCCTGCCACCATAGCTAACTGGTTCAACACCATTTTCACTGACCTTAGCTCAGTCCTCCCTAGTAATTTCTTTGACCCTCCCCCCAGCCAACCTCCCCCTGTCCTCCAGCACCCCAGCTTCCACCTGCGAAAGATTTCCACCCGGGAAGCCAGACCCATCCTAATCAAAGCTCTCAATGGCAACAATCCCGGCAGTGACTCACTGGACCCCAGCATCCTCAGGCTGGTGCTAGATGAAGTCCTTGCACCACTCACAAGCCTAATTAACCAGTCACTCTGCCTGGGACAATTCCCCACAGCTTGGAAAACAGCCATTATCACACCTATTCATAAAGGGGGTGACAGGTCATTGCCCAACAACTACCGGCCAATCTCTATCCTCCCTCCCCTCTCTAAAGCCCTGGAGAAAGTGGTGGCCATTCAAATCATTGATTATCTGGCTAAGCATAACATTTTATGCCCAGAGCAACATGGCTTCCGTGCAGGTCACAGTACCAGCACTCTTCTTATTGAATTCTCCAACTTTCTACACTCCTCCTTGGATACCAGCTCCCTAGCTGGTGCAGTGTTCATCGACCTCTCAAAGGCTTTCGACACTGTCTCCCATCCACTTCTGCTGAATGCACTCTGCCACACTGGTCTCTCGGCTGGCCCCCTGGCATGGTGCGCTAGCTATCTTGACACTCGATCTCAGTGTGTAAAAATTTAATAGCACACTCTCCGATACCAGTCCCATTCTTTCTGGGGTTCCCCAAGGCTCCATCCTGGGCCCCTTCTCTTCTTGCTGTATCTGAACACCCTGCCCAGTGCATGCCCTGGCAAATTCTACTGTATGCAGACGACGCTTGTCCTTTTGCCACCCACTGAATCCCATCTCCTCACAGGACTCCCTACAGCAGTCTTTCACAACAGTGCCGAGGTTTGGTTTAAGGAGCGCAGACTCATCATCAATCTTAAGAAAACCAAAGCTATGCTCTTTTCCCACCCCCAAAACAAAGCTAGCAACCACCCACTCTATATCCTTCCAAGTACCAATCAGCCACTGGAACAAGTCTGCTCCTACAAATACCTTGGGGTTACCTTTGACTCAGCCCTCACATTTCACAACCACATTGATGCCCTAACATCCGCCACTAACACACGGCTTGGCATTCTATTCCACCATAGAACCTGCCTTACCCCAAATGCTCTCTGGCTAGCTGTTACATCATCTGTTCTGTCCCTTGTAGATGATGGTCTACCAGTATATGATGCTGCCGACACCACTGCACTCAACAAAATTCACCTAACCCTGAATAAAGCCTGCAGATTGATTACTGGTGCTCCCAGGCTCACACACACCTGTCAGCTGTATGTCGAGGCTAACCTGCTTACCCTGGATGAATGGCTCCAATACCAAACCTGTCTCCTCACCACAAAAACCTACTGGGCTCTCTCTGGGGTAACGGGCATCCATCCACCAGAGCCCTCCCACTATTGCAACACTAAGTCTTCCCACAAGACCACTCTAAAGGTCTCAGATCAAGAACCAGCCGTGGCCAGAGGTCCTTCAGCAGGAGCCCCAACCTGGTTTTAACCTCTCCCTGCCACCATCACCAATGCCATCACCATCTCCAAGTTCAAAACCACACTTGAACCACATCTTCAGCACTGTGAACTGCTCCTGTCTCTGAACATAGCCTCCACCTCTGCTTCTCTTGACAATGCCCCGGCAGCTCTCCACCTAACCATCCCTCCACCACTTCCCTGTACACCATGCCTATGTTTAACCTGGCCAGTGCCAGCTGTTTCAGTGTTTACCAACCAGATTGCTCACTTGATACCAACTTGTGTAACACCTGTTATCAATTACATGTACCCTGTACCCAATTGTATTTGTCTGACCACAATGTGACGTGGCGCCTCTGTTGAACGCCTATTGTTTTGCAAATATTTGCTATGTAACCAAAAACACAATGTATGTCCTTATGTGACGAAGTACCTTTGGAAACGAGCCTCTGGCTCAAAGGTTGTAAACTGATTCTTAGAAATAAATAAATAAATAAATTCACTTATTCTTGCAGATGGGGAGAGTTTAAAAGGAGAATTGTTTTCCCACATCTTCCTTTGCATGCCAGAGTGAAGCCAGTTAAAGTAACAACAAGGAATATTGTAGGTTTAATAAGAGGAGCCCGAACTGGGCTGCTGTCTCCCTCAGACAATAAGATCACATAGTAGTGTCTGGTGCTTTCTTGTTTCAGTTTGTTCTTGTCAAACACTTTCCAAATGTGTTTACTGCCTCAGTGTAGCACAATCTTTCCAATTAACCTTAGTTAAAATGATGAGCAATGCGACAACTGGGAAATTATTGGTCTGGTTGATAAAGAACAGAAGAAAATAGTTTTTGGTTGTATTTTTTTAGTTTTAGGATCAGTCCATTCTGTTTCACTGCTCAGCTAACATGACTTTTTTTTTTTTTTTTTTTTTTTAAATCAGAAGACTAACAGAAGTCTCAACTCCATTCTGATCTCCGCCACCCCCCCGGCACGCCTATGCCTCCTGCCCCTCAATTTAATTCCCTTTGTTTTGTTGCGACTCCCCCCTGCCCACAGCTAACCCCCCATTTCTCTCTCCTCTCTCCAGGTCACTGCCCTGGACTTCCAGGGCCCACATGCCGGCAGTCTGGTCCGCTTGCTGCATGGCAACTCCAGCTGCCTCACCGCACTCCACCAAGCTGCCCAAGGAACCTCGGAGCCGGGTAAGGCTGCCTATCTCTCCAGGGCTGCTCTGAGCTGCTGCCATTGGCTGTTGCTCACTGCAGCAGCATGCCCTGATTGGACTCCTGCACTCCTCTCCTTTGTACTAATTGGCCTGCTGTTTTCTACGGACTTGGGGCTGCTGCGCCCATAGAAAGCCAGTGGCATCGGCCAAAATTTTAGAAATTTTACACCCACCCCCTCCCCACCCCGCCTTAATTAAATAGACTGTTACCACCCCCTTGTATTGTCCTGCCTCTCTACTCCTACTCTATTGGCCTCCATGTCTGTCCTTCCCCCTTGGCATTCCCTAGCTCTCATGCACCCTTTCACTCCTGTGCTCTTAGCTAGAGCTGCTACCTCCTGTCACTGTCTTGTAACACTCATTTACACCCCTTCAACTCCCTCTCTACTATTCCCTCCCCTTCTGCTACCTCCTGTGTCCCCTCACTACCCCCACCCCCTGTCTTTTCTCCTGTAACCTCTTGCTTACTTAAGTTCCTCCTTCACCTACAAGCCTCCACCTTTTTGTATACCTCCTGATACAATTACCTGTTCCAGCCCACCGTGCCAGCTCTCCTACTACGCTCCCCTTTTGCATTGAATCATGTATCCTACTGGTACCCTGTACCCCATTCTCCTCTTCCTAGTTCCCCTCTTCCCTCTCCTACATCCCCCTGTTCATGTTTTCCCACTCAATAAACTCAATAAAATAAATATCAACAAGTCTCCAGGCCTGGATGATATTCATCCGAAGGTAATAAAAGAACTCGCTAATGAAATATACATGCTCCTAATATATTTCAACATTCATTAGGTACTGGTGAAGTCCCAAATGACTGGAGAATGGCAACAGTCATACCTATTCACAAAAAAGGACCTACCAACAAGCCAGAACATTTTAGACCTCTAAGTCTTACATCACTGATTGGCAAAATATTTGAACAGTTTGTTAAGGAAATTATTTTGGAACATCTTAATATTAATAAACTTACTGACAAAAATCAACATGGATTTACAAAATCAAGATCATGTTTAACTAACCTCTTGACCTTTTATAATAAAGTTACAGAAGAAATGGATAACGGCAATTCAGTTGATTTAGTGTTTATAGATTTTGCTAAGGCATTTGACAAAATCTCTCACTTTGAACTTATACATGCTTTAGAAGAGGTTAAATTAAACCATAATATAATAAACTGGATCAAGATGTGGCTTAGTAACAGGAAGCAGAGAGTGGCCATAAATGGAGAGTTGTCAGAATGGGTTAGCGTGACTAGTGGTGTCCCACAGGGATCAGTGTTGGAACCATGTTTATTTAATATTTACATTTCCTCCCTAGAATCAAACATAAATGATATTTGGCTACTCAAAGTTGCAGATGATTGCTGTATAGGGTCTATTATTAATAATAGTAAGGAAAGCAGTATCCTGCAAAACTTCTTAGATGAAGTTTCTAACTGGGCCCAAGAAAAGAAATTGGTGTTGAACAGCGATAAGTGTAAGGTGATGCATTTGGGCAAACATAATCCTAAATTTACATATAAACTAGCGAACCAAACATACATCAGACCATTGAAGAAAAGGATCTTGGGCTTACCATTACCCCAGATATGAAATTTAAATGACATTGTTCCAAACAAATCAAAAGGGCAAACCAGAATCTAAATTGTATATTTAGACATGTGGCAAGTAGGACTAGAGAGGTTATGCTGCCATTGTATAATGCTGTGGTGAGACCTCACCTTGAGTATTGTATCCAGGTAGAGTCCCCATATACAAAGGAAGAAATTATTAACATCGAAAAAGTCCAGAGACGATTTAGCAGGACAATAACAGGAATGAAGGGAAAGGACTATGAAAATAGGCTTAAGGATTTGAAATTGTACTCTTTAAAATATAGAAGGCTTAGGGGAGACTTATGTCTTATATATGGTTTACTACAAGATTCTATACTCCTAAATGGAACAGGTTTATTCAAATCTAAATTCAGACAAAGTAATCGTAGACATAATAAACAACTATTGATTGGGCAATGGAATTCACTAAGGAGGAAAAATTGGTTTAGCATAAGATCGATCTCAATATGGAATAATCTTCCTACAATTGTTGTGGAAAGTACTAACATGGATGCATTTAAAATAAATTTGGATTCAATAATGACAGATGATGACAAATATAATTAATGCACAAAAATATGAGGCAAGCATTATGGACTATGTTCTCTAGCTTGGAAAACCTATGAAACCTATGAAACTGTCCCAAGCTTCTACCAACTTACACACCCCCACCCCCTCCAAGGTACCCTCCCGCTTGATCTCATGTACCCACTTTGGGCTTTGCCAATCATCACAAAATGGCCCTTTCCCCAAAATGGCCATTGGGTACTCACCTTGTCCATCGCCACTACGGCTACGCTATACCCACGCCTCCACCCGTTTACATGCCCTGGTGAATCTCGCATTTCCCTGGCCCAAAGGAATAGGTGCCAGTCATGGGTATCTCACACCAGTTCCCTAAAATGTATACTCCTTCTCCTGCTATTGTTGGGAAACATTCATCCAAATCCTGGACCAGCCCCCTCTAAAGGATCAACCCAGACCAATCAACCTAGAACCATCTCAATAATCACACTTAAAATATGCAGTCTTCTTCACAAAATTGATGCCCTTCAGGCCTTTGCCTGCCATCATCTTCCAGACATACTAGCAGTCGTGGAAACCTGGCTCTCACCTTCAGTTCCTAACCATGCTATCACCCTCCCTGGATGTAATGTTTATCGGCTTGATCGTACATCAAAAAGAGGTGGTGGCTGTGCCCTGTACCTTAAGGACACGATCCGTGGGCACCTCATTAGCTTAACACCCAAATCCACCAAAGCACAGATTCTTCCTGTCAATATCCTCCTTGGCACGCATAACAAAGCCATCACAGTTGTCACAATCTACATCCCACCTCGAGAGCAAGAAAATGGGCTTAACGCAGTCCTGGATTTTACCAAATACCTCGCACCTGACTCAGAAAGCATTCTCCTCGGCAACTTTAATATAAACTGGCATGCTGCAGAGGCAGGGGCTTATAGGAACTTGATAGCGGCAGCAAACCTCACTTAGATGGTTAGCTCCCCAACCAGAATAAATTATAAAACGGGTAGCAGCACCCTTCTGGATTGGATCCTAACAAGCCATCCTACTAGAATCACAAACAACGCTGTCCTCCCAGATGCACTTAGTGACCACTCTCCCGTTAGCTGCTCCTGGTCCAACAAATTCATTAAGCCCCCCCACCCAATAACAATTACCAGCTGAGTTCTACCTAGAGGCAAGCTACCCCATCTCAAAACTTCCTTTGGCAACAGGATTGGTCCCCAGTCCTCACTGCAACCAATGTGAACACCGCACTGGAGCGCTTTATCATGATTTTCACCCAAGCATGCAACATATTTGCTCCCATCAAGAAGCACAAGGCCAAAGCCCTATGTAACCCATGGCTCACTGGTGACCTACTTAGGAGACTAAAATCTCGGGACCACCTTTGGGAGATTGCCAGAAACACCATGAAACAAGTTGATATTGCTAACTATAAACATGCACGAAATGACTGCACCAAATATAACTGGGATACGAAGTCCACCTATTTCCACAATGCACTCACTAACACCTGGGGCAATGGTAGGGACTTCTGCAATAACATCAAAGAAGTCACTGGGAAGCAAGCTAAATCACCCCAGTCAGTACTCAGCTTTAATGGTGTAACTACTCTAGACCAGAATCTAATTGCTGATACTTTCAATGACGCATTCACGGACGTCAGTGCTGTACTCCCACAGGGTTTTTTCGATGATGCTGACCCACCGGCCTCCCCAGCCACCTCCAGTCACCTTCCCTTCTACTTTAAAGTAGTAAAAATGCATCAAGTCTGCAGCTACGTTACCAAAGCCATTCGCAACTCCAGAACCAGCAGTGACTCCATCGACCTCAAGCTGTTATCACTAACCCTTGAAGAGGTACTCCAGCCTCTTACCAGGATCTTTAACCTCTCCCTCAGCCACAGCCAATTCCCTGACATATGGAAATCTGCCGCGGTAACCCCAATTCATAAAAGTGGTGACAAAACAGCTGCTGGGAATTACCATCCTATTTCCATCCTGCCTCCACTCTCCAAAGCCCTAGAATGGATTGTGTCTGACCAACTCACTGACTTCCTATACAAACACAACATCCTGTGCAAGGAGAAACATGGCTTTAGAAAAGGCCATAGCACCAACATGGCACTACTTGAATTCACTGGTGCAATCCATCACCCACTTGATAACAGTTATCTCATTGGATCCACCTTCATTGACTTAACCAAAGCCTTTGATACCATCAACCACCATCTACTACTTACCCAGCTCCGGCTAGCAGGGCTCTCACCCAGCTCTGTGAATTGGTTCCAAAGCTACTTAGATAACTGCTCCCAAAGAGTGAAAATTGATGGTACACTCTCAGATCCAAGACCAGTCAGGTCCGGAGTCCCACAGGGCTCAATCTTGGGCCTCCTCCTATTCAGCCTTTTCTTGAACTCACTGCCAGAATCCTGCCCTGCACATATCCTTCTCTACATTGATGATGCTGTCATCCTAGCATCACATCATGATCCAGTGCATTTACAAGGCAACCTCCAGCAGGCCTTCTCTGCAGTTGAAAACTGATTCACAAAACACAGACTTATCCTTAACCAGAAAAAAACAAAGACTATGCTCTTCTGCAGCTCCCACAGGAAATTCAAACATTATCAGCTCCCTATTAAAACCAAGCAAGGATTCACCCTCAAACAAGTTCATACCTTCAATTACCTTGGCCTCACCCTTGACAGCAATCTCTCCTATGTTCCTCACATCAACAATGTGGCAAAAGCTGCTAATTCCAGGATGGGCCTCCTTTCCCGTCATAGGAAACACCTAACCCCAAAAGCGCTGTCCAGATCTCCATTGTCAGCACCACTGACTACGGTCTCATCATCTATGGATCTGCAACAACCTCCTCTCTCAAGTGTCTTTTGACTTCCCTCAATCAAGCCTGCCGTCTTGTCACTGGTTCTCATTGTCTCACCCACACCTGTGACCTCTACTCCAAAACAGACTGGCTGCAACTGAACAACCGAATCAAATAACAAACCTGCATTACAGTCAAGAAAATCATGATGGGAAAAGCCCCACCAGGAGTCAGCACCCTCCTTAATCCAAAAATAAATAACTGTATCACCAGGAGCTCTAAGCCCCTAATCCTTCAAATCCCCCACTGCTGCACGTCCCAAGGCCAAAGGTCATTTGCATACAGGGCTCCAAGTTGGCTGAACGATCTCTCTAATGACACTTCCTCTGCAGGAATGCTTGAAGCATTCAAAATACAGCTCTGTCTCTCCCTAACTGGCACCAATGCCTGTGTTTGCACCACTTAATCATCTCAGTCCCCTACGCTGCTTCTGACCTTGCAGGTGTCTGTTTTGCCCTCTCTTCTAGCACTTACCTATCCATTGCAACTTCTCAAGCACTTGCTCTGTGTCTATCCTGACAAGGCCCCTCGGCTGCCTCATTCTGTCCCTCCATGCCAAAGACACCCCCTACTCCCAGCCCTTTTCCCTTCATGCCCTCTTCCTCCTATTGTTTCTTGGGTAATCACATTGCTTTGTCATATTATGTCAACCAATGTTACTATCTTGTATCATGTACTGTGCAAACTTTACTATGTGTATGGTCAGTCACCCTGAAACCAGCCTGTTGATGATTGCCTGTACTTATGATGTGGAACCTTTGTAAAAGAGCTTTGGCTCAAAGATATTTTGTAATCCTAGACACAAATAAATAAATAAAAGTTAAGCATATGCTATCTGTTATGCAAGTCTGGCACTATTCCAAGTGAGATCATTTCAGCACCAATAACTGGAACAACATCAAGAAATGGAACAGCTCCATTGTGCCAATTTGCTTGCACATACACAGTGGTAGGGGGCTTTTTTTCATGCCTCAAACCTAGGAATGAACTGTGGCTGATAAAAGCTACACTACATATACAATACATACTTTGTCTATACACCATTATTTTTCCTTCTCTATGAGTGACAGATAGGTATCAATGGTTTTCAAGAACGTCCTTTAAAAGCAAGGCACCACATATACCGTATATTGTACAGTGACTGTTTGCAACTTTAGTTGCTTTCCTTAAAATCAGCAAGGGTCAACTGGAGATCAAGCCGAATATAATCAATCAATGGCTATTGTGTATAGTTTAGTGGTTTGAGGTAACGTTTTTGTGTAAATGTCCACAGCTATATATTGTATTCAAGAAGATACCATTCCAGCTGAGCTGTGTTTCAAAACATATGTTACCACCCCAACTTCACTTTGGATGGACTGTTTTGTAAATCATCTTGACCTGGAATGTGGAGTAGGTTAATAAAGTACATGTTTTGGATTTTTGTTTACATTGTTTCTAACTAATATGTGAAACCTTGTGGCATCATTAGTGGTATCTGTGCAGCGATCTAGTCTCTAGGTCTCTTTGGAAATGTAATGAAGCAATGGACTGAAGCAGGGCAAAGGAGACACCACTGCTTGACAGCTGGAGGTGTTCGCTGATTTTATTTTATTTAGCTTTTGTTAACCGGGTAAGTGCCCTAGCAATAAAATGACTATTTTCAGGCACGGCCCAGGAGAGTACAGACATGCAGAAACTTAGCAGGATCACAATTTATAAGTCCTTTACATACAATGAGTTAAAGAGGATACAATATATCGGAATATACAAAGTAAAGCACTTTACATACAATGAGTTAAAGTGGATACAATATATCAGAGACATACAGAGTAGACCATTCATAAGTTCATAGGTGCCTACCTATGCAATTAATAGAGAGGACCTTGGACAATAAATTATCAGGTGACATATCATACAAACAGAACAAGGTACACAAAAACAGGTACTACAACAGGAAGAAATAACCATTGACAGCAGGGGGTGTCATTAAGGAAAAGGTCAGTAAGTGAGGAAAAGGGGAGCAAGCCATGAAATTAGATTATATGAGTATATGTAAGTGTAAGAGAGATGCCTGCAGTGCAAGATTGTATATGGGCAGAGGAAGGGAGCTGGGACAGGCTGAGGCAGTAAGAGGGTTATATAGAGGTGAGAAAATACTATTGTATGACAAGAGACATCAGTCATTAGGTAGGGTGAAAGCAGGAACAGGTATCAGCAATCAGCCGATTTGAGTGCAGTTTTCTCCTAAAGCATGTGTGGGTGCTAGAAAGTCTAATGTCGAGGGGAAGGGAATTCCACAGCTGTGGAGCCGCATGCTCAAATGCAACAGTTCCTTTCCTAGTGTGGCACCTCGGCAAATTCAGAAAGGATTTATCAGCTGATCGTAGACCATGGAGTGTGTCCTGAGGAACAAGCATAGCTGCAAGACACCTAGGGGTTTGATTTCAAATGATCAAATCAATAAGAGAGCCAAGGTAGTATTTCCTACTAGCTAATGGAGAGAGCAAACCAAGATCATTATAAAGCTGACAGTAGTGTTTAAGCCAAGGAGCAGAAGAGGCATAGTGACATATGTTGTTATATGTAATATCCCATCTGAGTAGGTCAGTTTTATGAGCAGCCCCAAATAAGGGAGCCCCATAGGTTAGGGTGGAGAGCAGAATCCCCACTGCAATGGCCATTTTAGCTAATGGCATGAGCATATAACTAGTCTTATATGCAACACCCAGTTTGGAGTTGACAGCTCTGCAAACAGACTGTACATGAAGATCAAGAGATTGATCTAGCAGGATGCCCAGGTACTCGAAAGAGGTCACACATTCACCTGAATAAATAAAGATTTGATTGACTGATTGACATTCCAGTAAATGACCTTCTAAGTCCTGCACCATCAGTGCTGTTGTGCAAGCCCAGAGCTTTGGGGCCGATCCAAGCAGCATGGCTTTAATTCTGCTAGTGTTGACAGCCAGTTTGTGGTCGTATAGCCAGTTTTGGATATTGTTAAAGTCAGAAGAAAGGGTTTTATTGATAGTGTCAATATTAGTAGAACTTGTATAGATGACAAGATCATCAGCATATAGAATAGCAGAGCAGGATTTTAGAGTAGCTCCAATGTTATTTATATAAAGAGAGAATAAGAGGGGCCCTAGGATGGAGTCCTGAGGTACACCAATGTTAATGGTGGTACTGTTCAATAGAGAGGAATTAAACTTCACTACTTGAGTTCTATTTGTCAGGTAACTTTCGTACCAGTCAACAACAGAGGAGGAAAAATGCAGGAGTCGAGGCGAAGAGAGAAGCAAAGTGTGATCAACAAGGTCAAAAGCCTTTGTGAGGTCAATAAAGACAGCCCCAGTCAGATTGCCAGTATTCATTTTTGAAAGAGTGTCCGTGGTGAATTTAAGGAGTGCAGTTGTGCTATGTCCTTTCCTGAAGCCATGTTGGGTATCTGAGAGCAGACTGTGCTTAAGTAGATAGTCAGCTGTCTGAGTTGTGACAATTTTCTCCAGGATTTTGCTCAGTACCGAGAATATGGCAATTGGTCTATAGTTCATGACAACCTTAGGATCCCCTTTTTTAAGTACAGATGTGATCTGAGCAGCTTTCCAGAGGTCAGGGACCATTCCACCTGAAAGTGATAACATATAAATTTTGGCCAGCAGTAATGCAATACGGGGAGCTGAAAGTTTCAAGAGGTGGGGTTCCAGGGAGTCTGAGCCAGAGCTGGTATGATCAGAGATGATCCTCAGGAGCTTCAGGACTTCCTTTCTAGACACAGCCTTAAAATAGAATGGAGAAGTATAAGGAGGCACAGGGGACAACACTTCCAGCTTATCCAGACAGGTTCCTGATGAGGAGTGGGAGGACAATGCAGTGGGATTGAAGGAAGAGGTATACTGGGAGAGATCAGAGAAATGCAGGTTGAAAGAATTAGCTATGGTTTGTGAGTCATTGTAATGCACATCATTTATCATTATATCACCAGGGGCAGTTGACTGTGAGGATCCTAGGAAGGATTTGATGCATGACCAGAATTTTCTGGGATCATCGGCCGAGTTAATCAGTAGGTCTTTATAGTACTTGCTCTTAGCAGCTCTGACTTGTCTTTTACATGAATTCCATAGCATACGGAAAGCATTGAAATCTGTTCGCGGGCCTGATGTTTTGTAGCGCTTCCAGAGTTTATCTCTAAGGTGCAAACTTTTGAGCAAGTCTTTGTTTAGCCATCTTGTTTGTTTACCCCTCACTCTTCAGGTGATCTTTGGGGCATGTTTACATTGAACCATAAGGAATTTACTGATAAAGAGGTTAAGAGCATCCTGAGAACAGTGTGATAGATAGATCTCCAATCCATTCTGGAGATGTCATACAGAAACACCTCTTGGTCTAGGTGAGCAAAGTTTGTGAGAGTGATGAGACGTGGTGGAGGAGATGGAGGTGCCCCCAAGGACAGGATGCAGAAAGTTGGAGAGTGGTCAGTTAAGGCATCAGCAAGAGTACCAGTGGCTGAGATATGTTCGATCTGGTTTACCAGCACCCAGTCCAATAGTGTGCCTAGTGGTGATGAAGCACTGTTACCATCTGATGCAGGTTGTAGCTATGAGTCAGAGATTGAAGAGAACTGAGAGCTGCCCCAAGCCAGTTTAAGTTTAGGTCCCCTAAGATGACAACCTCATTATGATTAAAATTCTGAAAGGTATTTTCCAACAGGTACTCTAGACCCACAATCTCTCCCGCTGGGGGTTATATGCACAGATAACATGCAGTTTCTTGGCTCCCAACACAAGGGTAGCATGCAAGTATTCACATACCGATTGAGCATCCGGGATAGTGAGAAGAGAGACAGTTAGATTATTTTTGTAGTACAGAGCAACTCAACCACCATGTTTGTTCGATTTCCTATCCCTTCAAATAATAGCGTAATTTGGCAGGGAGCAGAGGGAGTCAGCAACCAATGGTTTTAGCCAGGACTCAGTGAGACAGAGGATATCAGGATTGTACAGTTTAACCCACGACTCCAGTTCCATGAAGTGACACATCAAACTTCTTATATTTAAGTTTGCAATTAACAGCCCATGTTTGGACATACTACGTATGTTATCTGCTGAAAAATAAGCATCTAGTGGCCCAGGATTTGTCTCTGTATCCTCAGATAGCAGAATGGCAATGATGACAAGGAACCACAGCCCCACGTTTAGAAAAGGATGGGATAATGCAGACTTTTTCCGTAGTTTCCTAAATATATAGAAAGAATGGTAGGGACAGCCCTTTTGGTAGAGAAGAAGATTATTTTGTAGTATCCTTGCAATAAAAACAATAAGGCTGGAGAAAGTAAAATCATAGTGCTCGGTCCTAGATTTATTTGTGCCATCCTCATTCCATAAGGATAGTGTAACTCTGTCAAGGCAAAGTAGGACAAGAAAAGTTATGAGGGCAGCCCCCAGACAGCTGTTGGACATGGTGTGACTGTTGGTACAGCATTGGCTCAACTCATGACAGAGGTCACTCAGAGTCACACCTAGGCAGGGATTGACAAGAGGCTTTGGCTTTGCAAGACCTTGGAGGTATGCACTCCCCAACAACATTACATTGATAGCCTGGGGCACACCTACTTAAGTACAAGTGCAGGATGTGAAATCATTTTGTCCTTGTGCTTCCTTTGTTATTTAAAAGCCCACTAATATATCCCTTAGGAGCAAGCCAGACGAAAATGTGGATTCGAGCAGGACCCAGAGTCACTGGAGTTTGTCAGACCTAGTTGCTTGATTTCTGTTTTGCTTGGGAGAGCTTCCAAAAAGTTGATTTTAAACAGAAAATGCAAATACTTTGTGGTGATATCTTGCAGAAAATCCAGTCCAGAAGACCTTCACTGATGTAGTGAGCAAGAATGGTGTAGTTACTCCAAGTAGAAGATCTTGTAAATCCCCCCAAAAAATCTACTGACACAGACAAATACAAACAGCCTCCCACACAGACCTCAGTCAGCATTGACATTGAATCCCAACATGCCAGACATATCATTAGGACAAAAATACATTGATATGCTCACGGTCAACTGCTTAAGGAAAAATAATCCAACATATACTTTCTGGTTAAATACTAAGACAACATCACTATTTTCAGTTGTTTTGAAGTTCTGTTTGCATTTTATTGATGAACTGGATTCATTCCAGGGTAGAGATGAACACATAAGAGTTAGGATGACGTTTGTTAAGAAATGTTCCATTCCTGTTGGAACTATTTCTGCTTGTGACCTACTAATGGATTGTAATTTTGAAGAGAGAAGTATTAACAAAGTTAAAAGATCTAGGAGAAGAAACTGTTATCCCCTTCCCTCAAACCCAATTAATTTTCCTGTGGTCCAGTGGCCTCCCCACCCTGTTTGCACCCCACTCCCCCCATCCTCACATTCCAATTCGCACTCTGCAATGAACCACAGCCCTCCTCTCACTTACACCAGGACCACAGCAGACTGAATAGGCCTCGGGACTTTTTCTACCTGTAACCACTTCTATATTTTTACGTTTTTCATCATATGATAAACAATGGGTGCAGAAATATATCAGTATGGTGAGAAGAGAGGGTGCATCTCTGATACCTTCTATGCCATCTGGGAACTAGCGACCATCGAACAGTATGGTTCACAATAAACACAGCAATAGAGTCAAGCCATACAAAGACAAAAGTACTGGACTTTAGGAGGGCTGACTTTGCCAAAATGGGTGAGTGCCTAAGGAATGCACTAGCAAATGGGCAGGAAGGAGGGGTGGATGAACAATGGGGAATAAATACAGGTTACTCACCTGTAACAGGAGTTCTAGGAATGGTATATGTTGTTCATCCACACTATCTGGCAGGTTCCTTGCCACTTTAAATCTTGCCGGAAGGTCTTCAAGCTAGCTCCTCCCACCCACCCGGGTGGTAAAACTCTCGGCTCCGCCCCATGACGCCAGATCTGGCCCACTGGAAGCTCAGGTTGTGCGTCAAAGCCGGGGAGGTCGGGTGGGTTCATGTGGATGAACAACATATACCATTCCTAGAACTCCTGTTACAGGTGAGTAACCTGTATTTCTAGGGACATGGACATGTTGTTCATCCACACTATCTAACAGACTCTAGCAGTTCTCCGGGAGGAGGAGGCAAAGCGCACACCCTATATACTTACTTGGGGAACAGAGATTGAGAACGAGGCCCCAAAACCAGCATCCCGCGTGACTCCAAGGTCGATGTGGTAGTGGGTAATGAAGGTGTGTGCTGACTTCAGGTAGCAGCCCTGCAGATTTCCTGGATAGGGGCGTCCCTGGAAGCAGCCACCGATGCAGCAGTATGGCGGGTAGAATGAGCTCTTATCCCTCTGGGAGGCTCCATGCCCGCCAACTCATAGCAGAGATTTATGCAGGAGGTGACCCATCTGCCTATCGTCCGCTTGGCTGCAGGTCTGCCAGGTGCAGCTTCAGCGTAGGTGACAAACAGCTGGCGAACCTCTCCCCGAATTTCAGCCGTGCGCTCCTTATAATAAGCAAGCGCCCTTCTAGGGTCCAAAGTATGGAGCCTATATTCGGCCTCCGAGGTGTGATTGGGGTAGAACACCGGCAGAGTCAACACCTGATTAAGGTGAAACTCCGACACCACCTACGGAAGGAATTTCGGGTGGGGAAGTAGGACAACCTTGTCCCTGTGGAAGACCAGGTAAGGAGACTCGATGCTAAGCGCCTGGAGTTCTCCCATCCTTCTGGCTGACGTGATAGCCACCAAGAAGGCGGTCTTCCACGACAGGTGGAGAGACACACCTGTGCATTGGTTCAAATGGCTTGCCCATGAGCTTTGCCAGTACCAGCAGTAAATCCCTACGGAGGTGGGGTTCCGCACTGGAGGAAATGTGATCAAGGCCTTAAAGAAGCGCCCAACAACTTTCTCCTGCACCACTGACTGCTGACCGCCCAAGACCCGTAAGCAGAAATGGCTGCCAGGTGCACCTTAAGGGTCATCGACCTAAGCCCTTGACTAGATAGGGACCATAGATAGTCCAAAATGCTTGCCACAGGACATGAGAAAGGGTCCAACCCTTTATCCCGACACCAAATGGAGAACCTCTTCCATTTGAAGGCATAGCATTTTCTGGTCGACTCCTTACGGGACGCCTCAACGACGTTGAGGACCTCGTCGGAAAGAACCAAGGCCTGGAACTCTAGCCACTCAGGAACCAGGCTGTCAGGTGCAGGGATTGAAGGTCCGGATGGAACACCTTCCCCTGATTGACTGAGAGCAGGTCCGGGCGAGCTGGAAGCTGCCTCGGAGTCCTGGAGCTGAGACTGAGGAGATCTGGGTACCAGAACTGGTGAGGCCAGTCTGGGGCTATCAGAATCACCTGCGCCTTGTCCCTCCTCACTTTCAGCAGGACCCTGTGAATCAGGGGAACGGGGGGAAAGGCGTAAAAGAGGCCCGGGGTCCAAGGCCTCGAGAAGGCATCCCCCTGCAGCGAGCCCTGCTGAGGGGGGCGGGCATGAAACAGCCTCAGCTTCGCGTTCTCCCTGGAGGCAAACAGGTCCACCAGAGGTGTGCCCCAGCGGGAGAACAGGTCTTGTACTATCTCCGGCAGGAGAGACCACTCGTGCGATGCAGCCCCTATCCGGCTCAGGGCATCGGCCAGGGTGTTGCAGGCTCCTGCCACATGAATGGCCAGGAGATCCACCTCCAGGCTGCGCACTAGTGACCAGATGTGGAGAGCTTCCTTGCATAAGAGCATGGAGCGCGTCCTGCCCTGGTGGTTTAGATAGTACATGGTCGTGGTGTTGTCTGTCTGGACCCAGACCACTTGACCCCGGAGAAACGGAGCAAAGTCGGTGAGAGCTAGGTGGACCGCACGGAGCTCCAGCAGGTTGATATGGCATCGGGACTCCCGCGGGGACCAGAGGCCGTGCACTCAGTGTTCCCCCAGATGGGCACCCCAACCCATCAAAGAGGCGTCGGTCGTTAGAGAGACCGTCGGCTCGGGGCGGACAAACGGGATACCCTCCTGCAGATGGGATGGAACGGTCCACCACTGGAGAGCATTCCACATGTCCTGGGTCGTCCACACACGCTGGTCCAAAGGATCACAGCACTGTGACCACTGGCTGGCCAGTCCCCACTGGAGGGGACGCATGCGCCAGCGTGCCCAACGGACTACGCTGGTACAGGCTGCCATGAGACCCAGGAGTCACAGGAAGTCCCGGGCAGGGCGCGATTGCCCAACCAGAAATGATTGGGCAAAGGAGGTAAGAACCTCGGCCCTGTCCGCCGGGAGCCGTGCTCTGGCTCGAAGAGAGTCGAGCTCTGCCCCGATGAAAGATATCACCTGCTTCGGCTCGAGTTCGACTTGGCCTCATTGACTAGAGGCCGAGTTGAGAGCAAACCCGGAGGGCCAGATCCTGACCGCACCACCGACCTGGAGGGCTGCTATCAGCCAATCATCCAGGTAAGGGTACACCCGACCCTCGGTGCCGCAGGGAATGCTGTCACCACTGCCATGCACTTGGTGAAGACCCTGGGAGCTGGAGAGAGGCTGAAGGGCATGGCCTGGAACTCGAAAAGGGATCCCTCCGCCCTGAAGTGGAGAAATCTCTGATGAGACGGACGGATAGGGACATAAAAGAACGTGTCCTGAAAGTCCAGAGAACAGAACCACACGCCGTGTTCCAGAGATGGTATTATCTGAGCCAGAGTGACCATTCTGAAGGTTCGAGACCTTAGGAACTTGTTCAGGTCGTGTAGGTCGAGAATGGGGCGCCAGCCCCCCGTCCGTTTCGGAACCAGAAAGTACCTGGACACGAACCCTGGTTCTGATGGAGGGTCCTCTTCTCTTTTATCACCCCTTTCCAAAGGAGGAGGGCGATGTCGGCTCAACGAGCCTCTAGAGAGTCTGGGGACCCCGAAGCCCCCCTTGGGGCGACGGCTCTGAAGGGTGGAGCCCACTCGAATTCCAGAGGCAGGCCTCTTCCCACCATCTCCAGAACCCACCTGTCCGTGGTAACAGCGGACCAGGCAGAAAGGAAGTGCCGGAGCCGTCCCCCCACAGGGGGAACCAGGGGCCAGGTGACGGGGATGGGGGCGACACCCCTCAGCCCGTCACTGTGCAGGCTTGGAGGAAGGACCGCCGAGGGACCACCAGGGCCTTTTCCTCCTTGCTTCCTATTAGAGGAAGCTGGACGGCTTGGGCTTAGAATACCAAGGTTCAGCCTGCTGGCCCTGGACGTTGTTGGGCTGGGCGTGCATCAGGAGCAGAGGGGCGAAAGGGCTTAGGCTGAGGCTTACGGCCCTTGTCCTTCTGCGCGGACGAGACCGAGTCCAAGGTGGCATTGGACTTTTCGATCCTCTGGAGGTGGCCTTCCACTCCAGGGCCGAAGAGGTCAGTTCCCAGGAAGGGAACATCCGCAAGCTTGTGCTGGGTATCCGAGGTGAAAGTGGATATCCTCAGCCACGCCTGCCGGCGCATAGCCACTGTGGCGCCACTGACCAGGCACAAGAATCACCAATATCCAGCGCGGTCTGAGCTGCTGCTTAGCTACGCCCCTGCCCTGGTCCTGCACCTGCTTTACTGTGGTCTGCAGGTCCGCAGGAAGATGAGGGATGACCTCATCCAGGGAGCCCAACAGGGCATGGGAAAAATGTGCCATCAAGATGGCCAAACTGGCCTGACGAAGGCCGAGGGAGGAGGCAGCATACACTTACTGCCCCGTATAGTCCAGTTTCTTGGACTCTTTGTCGGGCAGTTTGTCCATGTCCCTGGCATTTCCGGCACGCTGGAAAACACTGTCCGTGACCAACCCCTTGGCCGAAGGGTGTTCGGAAAAGCCGGACAGAGAGCCTGTAGGGACCGCATACTTCCTGGCCATCCTGGCCGAAGGCGCAGGACAGGAAGCCGGACGCTGCCACAATTCCAGGGCCAGACCAACAATGGCTTCGGCCACCGGAAAGGCCTCCATAGGAGAATCCCCACGGTCCAGAATCTCAGTGAGGGGATATCTAGCCCGTTTGGACATGGGTTCGAGCTTCATCCCAGTGGATTCTGAGATGAGCCTGAGTAGTCCAAGGAAGGACGAAGGGCTATCGTCCATCGACTGCCCCCCAGAGGACTCCAAGTCTAGGCGCTTGGAAAACAGGGAGGAGTCGTCGTCCGACTCCGACGAGTCGTTGAATAGCTGCCTAGAGCCTGTGCCACCCTTCACGTGCCGAGGCTTATCGGGAGTGAGGGTGACCGACAGCCTATGGGGAAGGCCATGAGCTGACTGTGAACTTTTTGTCAGGGCCTCGACTGTCGGTTGAGGCGGAGGCGGTTCCACCAGTATTGGTGGGGCAGCAGGAATAGACCCAACAACCGCCTGGAAACAGGCTCCCGACCACTGCAAGGTCTTGCACGTTGCCCGTGACAACCATTTTATGGCCAGAGAAGAGGCCTGAGCCGCTTGTTTCCAGCCAAAATTAGTTGTTGCCACATAAGTCTCATATTTTCGAACGCACATGCCAAGCCTCCCCTGTCCGAGGAGAGGAAGATGAGGAAGAGCTGACGCCGCTTACCATGGTCCCGAGACCGAGACCGCCTGTGTCGACGAGGATCGGCTAGACCGCCAAGATGTCCGAGACCGGACCGAGAATCTCGCCAGGCCGAGGTCGGCGCGGCGGGAGCTGAGGATCGGCAATCCCTCAGCTCGTCGACAACCGGACGGCTCCGGAACCGAGGCGCAGATGAGCCGACGGTATCCACAGTCCTTGCCGGGGGAACTGGGGAGGAGGGATTTTCGGCTTCTCCAGCCGACAACCCGTCTGACGGGTCGAGAAAAATCTCGACCACGTCGGCGGGTGTCTCGGTCACAGAAACCTGACTGAGGCACCGTGAAGCCAGTGGCCGAAGCTGATAATTCGACCAAAGTCGACTGTCGACAAGGGGAGGGAGATCTTTCCCGCTCCCAAGAGCATCGACGATGGGACTTACCCTTACTTTTCTTCGACCGATGAAATGGTCCAGAAGAAGTTGGACCCTCACCTTTGGTCGAGAGGGTCAAGCAAAGCTCCTTAAAAGAAGGCGAATAGGAGGCCCCGAGCGAGAGTGGGACGAATGCCGCAGCCGAAGATGTAGCGGCATTAGCCGCCTCCTCCTCGAGGGCGATCATCTGCTCAAGTTGTTCTGTGGAGCCCGCAGCTGCGGACACCGCCAGTCGGGCCTCCTTGGATTTAACCGGAGGAAATCTCCTTTCGGGGCGCCCAAGTTGGAGACGGGCAGCGCGATCCTCAAGGGCGTAGACCGAGAAAGATGAGCACAGTTCACAGGCCTGCGGGTCGTGCTCTTGGCCTAGGCAGTAAACGCACGTGGAGTGCGGATCCGTCCAAGACATCTTCTGCCCACAGCGGCATCTCCGAAAACTGGAGTCGATTTGTCCATCGCAGCCGCGAGGGATGAAGACCGTGAAGGTATAGAAAAGTTTTGAAGAAATTTTCAAAATCGAAGTTTTTAGGCCCAAAGCTTAATCACAGAGTGTTAAGGAGGGAACCTGAGCTTCCAAGCGGTAAGGAAGATCTGGCATCATGGGGCGGAGCCGAGAGTTTTACCACCCGGGTGGGTGGGAGGAGCTAGCTTGAAGACCTTCCAGCAAGATTTAAAGCGGCAAGGAACCTGCCAGATAGTGTGGATGAACAACATATCCATGTCCCTAGAATAAAAACTGCCATCACAGAGGTAACGAGCCTTTGTGTGAAGCAAATAAACAAAACAAGACAATCTAAGAAACCACTATGGTTCTCAAAGGAAGTGGCAGTGAAGGTTCAAGAGAAAAAGAAAGCATTCAGGAAGTACAAGGAATCGCAGAAGGAGCAGGACAGAGAACTGTATCAGTTAAAGCAAAAGGAGGCTGGGAAGGCAGTCAGAACAGCAAAGGCCCAAACCACGGAAAAGATAGCTAACTCAGTTAAGAAGGGGGATAAAACCTTTTATAGGTACATCAGGGAGCGAAGGAAGACCAAGGGAGGGATAGTGAGGCTTAATAAAGGGGAGAGAGGGTGGGCAGAGGGAGACTGTGAAAAGGCAGAGATACTAAACAAATATTTTTGCTCAGTATTTACAAAGGAAGAGTGGGAGGTACATAAAACAAACAGTAGTAACACTCTGGATACAGAAGTTGATACCGGCCCATTTACAGAAGAAAGAGTTCTGAAAGAACTCTTAAAACTGAAGGTGGACAAAGCAATGGGGCCTGATGGATTCATCCCAGAATTTAAAAGAACTAAGGGTGAACTAGTGACACCACTGACTACCCTCTTTAAAAATCATGGGAGGATGGGGTGGTACCCGAGGAATGGAGGAGGGCAGATGTGATTCCCCTTCACAAAAGTGGGAGCAAGGCAGAAGCAGGAAACTATAGACCTGTTAGTTTAACCTCAGTGATAGGGAAAATGATGGAATCACTTCTAAAGGAAAGAATTGTCGAGCATCTAGAGGCCAGAGGGGCACAGGACCCTAGGCAGCATGGATTCACAACAGGAAGGTCATGCCAGACAAATCTGATAAGATTTCTTTGACTGGGAGACCAAAGTAGTAGATCAGGGAGGGGCTGTGGACATGGCCTACCTAGACTTTAGCAAGGCATTTGACACAGTCCCACACAAAAAAAAATATACAAGTTAGCCAGCCTGGGAGTGGGTCCCAAGATGACAGCCTGGGTAAAGAATTGGCTGGAGAATAGGACACAGAGGTAATAGTAAATGGAGTCCACTCAGAAGAAAGGAGGGTTACTAGTGGGGTACCGCAGGGTTCAGTATTAGGACCGGTTCTCTTCAATGTCTTTATAAGCGACATTGCAAAAGGACTGGAAGGAAAAGTATGTCTCTTTGCAGATGACACTAAGATTGGCAACAGAGTTGATGCACAGGGTGGAGTGGAAAGGATGAGAAGGGACTTGGCAAGGTTAGAGGAATGGTCAAATGTATGGCAGCTTAGATTCAATGCTAAGAAGTGCAACGTAATGCACCTGGGAAACAAAAACCCAGGGGAAGAGTACACAATGGGGGGGTGAGATACTAACAACAACAAAAATGGAAAGGGACCTGGGGTAGTCATATCAGATGACCTAAAGGTGGACAAGCAATGTGAGAGAGCAGCAAGGAGGGCTGGGAGGATACTGGGATGCATAGGGAGAGGCATCACCAGTAGAAAACAGGAAGATATTATCCTCTGTACAGACAGCTGGTGAGACCCCATCTGGAGTACTGTGTGCAGTTCTGGAGACCCAATCCCATGAAGACATAGACAGGATGGAAGCTGTCCAGAGGAGGCAACTAAAATGGTGCAGGATCTGCACCGGAAGACATAAGAAGAGAAACTAAGGAGCTTAATATGTATAGCCTCAAGGAAAGGAGGGAGAGGGGGACATGATAGAAACTTTCAAGTACCTCAAGGAATCAACAAAGTCCAAGAGGGTAGCATCTTTCAAAAAGAGGTGTGCAAGAACAAGGGCACAATTTGAAGATGGGCGGCTCAGAAGTAATTTAAAGGAATGTTTTTCCACAGAGAGGTTGTGGATGTATGGAGCGGCCTTCGGAGGAGGTTGTGGAGTCAAAATCAGTGGTGGAATTCAAGCATGCATGGGATAGTCATAAGGCAATTCTGGGGGGTTGGGGTAGGAAGAAGTAGGCTGCTGGTTAACTAGGATCTGCATCTTATCAAGTAGGTAGGGAAATGGGCAGACTGGGTGGGCCAAGCGGTCCTTATCTGCCGTCAAATTCTATGTTTCAATGTTTCTATGTTTTATGCAATACTATATTTTGGGGTTCTATTCGCCAATATGTATAACCTTGCATTTTTTGCACTGAATTTGAGCTGCCAGACTTTGCTCATATTTTTTAGCCTGTGCACTTCCCTTCTCATAGCCCCAATTCCCTCCTCCATGTCCACGTTGCAACATATTTTTGCTTCATTTGTGTATAAGTTAATCTTTACCTGTACGCCCCCTTCTACATTGCTGGTGAAAATATTGAAAAGTACCGGACCAAGGACAGAATCCTGTGGCACTCCATTCGTCACCTTCCTGAACCCTAACTGAGTTCCATTTACCACCACCCTTTGTGTTCTCTCCCTTAGCCCACTGCTTATGCAATCAGATAGGTTCTCCCCTAGTCCTAGGCCCCTCAGCTTCTTCACAAATCAACTGTGGAGCACCAAGTTGAAGATATTGCTGAAGTCCAAATAGAGAAAATCTACAGCCTGTCCCTTGCCCACTGCATGCAATACTATGTTTTTTTTAAATTACATTTTCCTTCTGGTCACCGACTTCTGGGAACTCCCTTGGTCATCACTCTCGGCTGTTTCTATTCTGCCTGTGAGCTCCCTATCTGGGGACCCCAGCCTCTGACCTAGCTGTGACACACCTCGGCTTGCGGCCCTGAGGTGGGGCTGCCTTCTGCTCCTTGACACTTCCTTACCTGAAATCCAATGGACCGCAGGTGGAAGTGTAGATCAAAGGTGGTTATGACCCAGGAGAGCAGGATCTGGTGGTGGGCATGGGGCTGTGGTGTGATGTCATCCTCCCAGACAGCAGGGCTTTTCATTGTTCTTGGCGTAGTAACATTCCACCCCATCAGTGAGCATGGATATGCAATGATGTCCAGGAGAGAAACGCATGATCCAGTGCATCACACCAGCATCCACCACCACATAATGCAGAAGACTGTTGGTGCAATACCTCACTGGCATCACTGGGAGGTGTACTGTTGCCACACTCTTCTACCCACCCCACACTGGAGAAGGTGAGCTGTCATTGGACACTTGAGCCTCCCCCCCAGCCAACCCCCAGTGCCTTGGGCTCACTCCAAACCTGGTTTCCCGGTGTTGCACAAGGTGTGGTGTCCAGCACCTCAACCCTCAGTACCACCAGGTCAGCTAATACCATGTTAAAGAAATCAATTAGGTTTGTGAGTACAATCTTCCTTTAACAAAACCCTACTGGCTTTTATTATGGAAGTCATTTGCTTCGAGGAATTCCTCTATCTG
This sequence comes from Neoceratodus forsteri, assembly GCA_016271365.2. Lineage (NCBI taxonomy): Eukaryota > Metazoa > Chordata > Ceratodontiformes > Ceratodontidae > Neoceratodus > Neoceratodus forsteri. The sequence goes on along the minus strand of CM057457.1, from coordinate 470,551,866 downwards.
TTCATGGATATGCACAAGCAACTTCACCATGACAGAGGTGAGACCAGCAGGCCTGTAGTTTTATGGTGTCCCCTTGATCCCTCTGATACAAAGGGGGACTGCATCTACCACTCTCAAGTCTTCAGGGAACACCTGCCACCAAACAGCAGTTAAAAAGATCTGCTGATGTTTCTACCAGTGCCCACCCCCATTTCTCTCAGTGCCCTGAGAGAAGGCCATCTGGCCCCTGGTGCCTTGTTTACCTTTAACCTCCTAAGACTTTTGAGTACCATGTCACAAATAATTTACACCATTTCCAACTTCTGCCTGTTCTCCTCCCTAAACTTTGTGAAGTGCTGTAGAAAGAGAACCCCCTTTCTAAAAGATGAATTCTGAGCTGAAGTATTCATTAAGTAGGTTCACCGTCCCCTTATCCCTGCCCACCCACAACCCTCCCTTTTGTAGCCTTAATTTGCCCTTCCTCTTCTGCCTATGTCTAAAGAAAGACTTATCATTCTCCACTACCTCCTTCAGTATCTTGAGCTCTGCCAGTTTTTTTTTTTTTTACCACTGATCTCACTTCCCTTACCCCGTTCTGCGAAACAACTCTACTCCTGTCTGTCTGATCCAGTTTGTAATTTTGAAAGCTGCCGTTAGCCACCTACAGCTTCCATCACCTCACTGGTGAAAAATATAGGTCTCTGATGCCTTTCACCTTTCCCCACCTTTTTCATAAACATTTGGAAACATCCAATATTGCATTCTTACTGCCCTCCCATTTTGGTCCAGCAGTATCCAACTGTTCTACCCCATTGAACATAACCATCCGTATTCCCTCCATCCTTCCAAAATCCATCTATGTAAAGACTGGCACTAGTGTCTTGATTGTTGGATGCACGGCTCCAAGGATTATGTTAAACCACATGGTACTTGGATCACTTGATACCCTGGGGCCCCTGACCTTCACTTCCTCAACAGAATCATGGTTTATGCAACCTAATGGTCATGGGTCTCAAGAGCGTGCAGAGCAGAGCTAGAGTAAATGGTATTTTTCCTGGACATTATGTCTGAAGGTATCATTCTTAAGTTAACTTTACCATCCTTGGTTGATTTCATGGATTATGGTAACTGTAGTATGCATTTATTTTCTGCTGTGCAGTTTAGGGTACCAATACCATTAATAAACCATGTTAACTATAGGCTATGATTTAATTTTGTTTGCATTGTTGTTGTGTTTATTTGGATGTGTGTTGCGTTCTGGAAAATTGTAATTACATTTTCTTAATAAAATCACGGCTTGAGAGTACCTGGTCCAGGTTGGCCCCATCTTTGGTGTGTTCCCTGATGTGCTGTACTATGAAGCAGAATGGAAAGTAATTCATCTGTACCTAGCTCCATACACTCCTTGCCCCAGGTGTGTCCCAATCTACGCCGTGTCAGCTTAGGTCTTCCATTAGGACAGAGGTTCCCATCTTGACAGCACTTCCTAACTTCCCCTTCCAAAAATCTATCTTTGGCCTCAGTCTGATTTGGGGACCTATAGGCAGCCCTAACCACATGTTCTCCCCCCTACCCCCAGGTATACTCACAGAGATTCCACACACCCATTCCCAAGATTAGTGTCCTTTCATCCCCATTATGTACAACACAAGCTCCTCTTAGCTTATCTTTCTGGAAGAAAGAGATTAACACGTCCCAATTACAATTAGGTGAATCTCAGATTTCTGTTGCAGCTATGGTTTCTGCTTGGCCCACCCTAGCCAACACCTGCAAGTCCCCCATTTTATTTCCAAGGCTTCTTGCATTAAAGCTGCTCACACTCCTTGATTCACTTTGTTCTTTTCTGCCCCGATCACTTCACTTCCCATCTCCATCCTATTCATTGACTCCTCCCATCTCTTTTTATTTGCTCCCTACCATTATTTCTGCTGTGCCTCACTCCCTGATCTGCTGGAGAGGTAACTAGGCCCCCTGCACTTGTCTCAGTGTCCTGGGGTCCTTTTAACTTCAGCTTTGCCTGCAGCTAGTTTAAATGTACAGTGAGGAAGCCATCTGATATTTGCCCCAGAGCATTTGCTCCCCTTCCATGAGATAATGACAACAGTGCAAAATATAGTTTTCAGTTATTTCTCTGTAAAATATTTTAAAAGAGGGGAGATTTGTGTGGCAAATTGAAATTGTATTTCTTTGCTGCCCTGGGCCTATGGGCAAACAATCCTCTGATTATGCCAGAGAAATTAGGGCTTCCATCTGAAAGTGGCTGTTCATTTATAAACAATAGCCGGGACAAGCCAGATGCATGCGGCAGGACTGTACGCCATGCTAACAAAGAAGAGCGTACATCTAAACTGCATCCAAGACCCTGACGGGGTTACACTGTTTTTAGAAGCAGGGGGGTATGCCACAGATCAAAGTAATGACCAGCTGGTGATATAAGAGAACTTGACTATCTGCCAGGATCCTGGACTTCTTCCTTGTCATCCCTAATGTCATCCTCTTTCATCAGGACTGTGGAAAGCATCCACCACTCCATCTTCTTTCATGAATCCCGTCCTGTCTCCCATAAGCTTCTCAGCACCCTCCTATCCCTGTCCTCCTCCCTCCCTATCTGCATCAGACTTGCCCCAAACTCCCTCATTACAAGTATATTCTCAATAGTCTCCCTCATGTCAGATGGTGAGCTTATCGTGATGGGTTACTTCAACATAGATTGGCTCTCTCCCTCCTCATTGCCTTGCATCTTCAATATCAAGTCCTTTAACCTCACCCAACTGCTATCTGAACCCACCCACTACAACCTTCACTCCCTCATTGACTGGATTCTCTTATTGCACCCACTTTGCATCATTGCTACTGGCGTCCTCCCAGATGCCCTTAGCGACCATTGTATAACCCACTGCACAAGACAGGTACACTTCCCACATTTAGCCCCCAAGTATATCTACTTCTGATTGCTTCAAATCCTGGACTCCAAAACCCTCATTTATGGCACAGCAGTGGCTAACTGGTTGTGAATCTTTTCCACCACTGGCATCAACTCTTGTCTCGACCACTTGACCACCACCCTTGCAGAGATCTGGGATAGTCATGCCCCTCTAAAAAAAGTCAGTCAAACAATGTCACCATCTCTGGATAACAACAAACTTCCTTTCCAGGTGCAAATCTAGGGACAGAGCCTGGGCTCACTTTAAATCCCACCAGTCACCCTCCAACTTACAGCACTACAAAACCCTCAGGAATGTTTGTACTAAATCCATTCAACCTGACAAATCTAACTATTTTAAAAGACATCTGCACACTAACTCCAGCTCACCTGCCTCCTTCTGGAAAGTGATCCACTCTTTCATATACCCCCATCCTCCGTGATCTTAAAGAATAATGGTTCTCCAATCTCCTGTCTCTGATCCTTCCTCTGTGGCAGAATTTAACATATTTTTCACCACCTGTGTTCTCCTCAACCATCCTCTGCCTCCTTGCCTCCTTGCCACACTGTTTATCTTCCCCCCACCTGACAGCTACTTTTTCTCCCCGGTTACCCCTCTGGAACTCCTCTGGGCACTGAATTCACTTGACCTAACCAAGTCCAGCCCTGGCAGTACCCACTCTAAGCTACACCCCCTATCTGCCCAGGCTACAGCCAGACCACCTGCACATCTCCTCAAGCTCTCCTTCTGCACTAGCACAATGCCTAAAAACTGGAAAATTGACAAATTACTTCTCCTCCGCAAAGGTGGTGATCCAGCATCTCCTACACATTTTTGGCTCATCTCTCTTCTCCCTTCATTTGCAAAGCTACAGGAATCCCTTGTTTACTCGAGCCTCTCAGATCCCTAACCTTATCTGATAAAATGGGGGGGGGGGGAGTTATGCTGAAAGTGCCATCAGCAAACCACTGTTTGCATTGTTCCAAGTACTGTAGATTTGCTTCTGTGCAAAAAACAAGGATTCGTTCATTGCTTGGCCCACTGCTGTATAACAGAAAATTTACTTCACAGCCTCGGCTACTTTTAAAAGTAATGTCGGATTCAGGCAATGACAGCTCAGTTAAAGTACGGTGTTTAGGTGCGGCACCACGCAAACGTACGTGCTGTATTGCCCTTTTAAATGTTCTTGTCTGCCAACATCCTGTGCCGCCAATGAAACTTGCTGCTTTGAATGAAGCAACACTTGTGCTGTTGTGTCCCAAGTACATGCTGCACGTTCCTTGGCAGCGTTTAATGCCTCTGCCCGCTCGACTGTCATGGGGTCCGGAGCATGAGAGTGTTGACTAAAAGTAGATATGATTATTGGGTCATCATAACTTTTTGTATGCACTCATGCATTGCATGTTTTTTCTTTTTTTACTGCAGGCTTACATTGCCAGATAGATTTTCCACTGTAGCCTCGTTTATGATGTGTCTAAATGTAATTCTCCTCATCTACCAGCTTCTTCTTTTTACACTCTGACAACATAAACCTTCTTGTCATTTTTGTATGTGACAGTTTGTGTGAGATTGAGGTTGTTTTTTTTATAATTTCTGCTGATTACAGATTGGTTGTGACTGTCACAGGTAAATTGCACAGGTGAAGAATACCTAATGGTTAATGGTAATGGAATTATGGCAATGCAGTGTTACTGTTATGTGTGTTATTCTGCTAATCTTAAATGGGAGTGGAAGCAGTAGCGGTAGTGAAATGACATGGCACCAGTGTGTCAGGAGCGAGTTGACCAGGGTGCCAATCGTCGGAAGCGAGTTGACGTGGAGCAAATTGTCATAGACAATTCTCCTGTTCTTTCCATAATTACCAATTTCTGCACATCCTTTTTTGCCATACTTACCTATTGCTACACTTCCTTTTCTCTCCATAGCTCCCTATTCCCACACTTCTTTTTTTCTTATTCTGTTTTTCTATCATCGTGCCAATTGACCCCCATCCACTGGTCACCCCAGCATCCACCAGGACCCACTTCTTGGCACGGAGGTGCCCGGCTAGCTGGGGTGCACAGCCTGTGGAGGACTGGTGTCATCCTGCCAGTCAGCATGCCATTTCTTTCCTGTTTTTAGTTCTTCCCATTGCTGCAGTGGCATGTCAGTGCACACAGGTAGAGGCATACGCATGCTGCAGGACCCTCCGCATCCCCCCCACCTTCGTGGAGTCCCCTGACCCATCCTGCCCTCAGGCCTCCACCTGGGGGCAGTCAATTGGCGGGACCACCAATCACTCTCCCTGAGAGAGGGGAGCTGTCCATCGGACACTCAATTCTCTCCCTCTCCGGTCGACCCCTGGTGATCTGCTCACACCAGAAACAAGGGTCACCGGTGTGGCAGGAGGTAAAGCATTGATTTCTCTGCCCTCCATGCCACTTGTCCCCCAACACTATTTGCACACTTCTTTTTCTGTCCATACTTACCTATTCCCACACTTTCTTTTCTCTCCATACTTACCTATTACTGCACTTCCTTTTTGTCCATACTTATCTTTTCCTGAACTTTTCTTTCACTCCTTACTTTTGCATTCCTGCACTTCCTTTCCACACTGACCAATTCCAGCACTTCCTTTTCTATCCATTGTTACCTATTCCTGCACTTTCTTTTCTCTCCATAATTACCTATTATTATACTTTCTTTTCTCTCCATAATTACCTATTCCTACAAATTCCTTTCTTCTCCTTAGTTTCCTAGTCCTGTACCCTCTGTAAATACAGATGACTGAGCAGGGGTGTCTAAAAACAATGCCAACTGAGGCAGATTTATAAATGCAGCAACAATGGCATTTAAAAAGCCCCTTTCAGGTACCTCAACTCAGATATCTGCATTCTCACCATCACACAGACAGTACTGATCCAAAGGCAAAACTATATGCTCTTTGAAAAGCAGGGTGCAGAAACATGAAAGGGTCATTACAACTCAGAGACTGGAAAATTCCCTTGGGATCCTGTGTGTGGAGGGCTTGTTTTAAGAAACCTGTGTACTGAGTTATAAGCTACATTAGGGAATAGCTGAATTTAGTGTTTCTAGTTATGCATGTTTGCACTATATTTATAAATCCCTACACCCATTCTCTATATACTATATATTCCTATAATCCACTCTCACTATACTTACTTGTTCCTGTACCACTTGTTCTCTCTATACTTACTCATTCCTGTATTTCATTTTCTCTCCATACTTATTCCTGCAATTCCAGTTCTTTCCATACTTAATGATTTCTGCACATCATTTTCTTGCATACTTATCTATTAGAGTCCACCGCAGATAGTGTGTTTATTCTTACCTACTGAAACCATGGCTTCGTAATTCTGCAGCATCACTTTCCTGTGAAGCTCCTTCTCCTGTTTGCTTAAAATCTTCCACTCATCTTCAGAAAAAGCAACAGCAACATCTTCAAAGGTTTCAGGTGCCTGACAGGACATAAAATGTGTTTAGTTGTTCTTATTTTCGCAGCAGTGACAAATACTGTAGGAAACTTATAGGCAAGGTTAATATTTTCAGTATGAGAGCCTGAGAGGCATTGCTGCCACTTCCCTAAGAAATGAAGAAGAACATTAGAAACAGTAATAGAAAGACAGAATGTGATGGCAGATATAGGACATTGGGCCCACCTAGTCTGCATATTTTGTAACCTTAATGTTTTGGTGCAGACCTTTCTTGATCTATGGCAACCCCTCCCCCAGCCCTATGATTAACTTGTGCATGTCTCAGGCATTTCTGAACCCCACCACTGGTTTTGCATCTACCACCTCTGCTGAATGCTGTTCCAGGAATCCACTACCCTTCTGTGAAGAAGTACTTTCTCACATCCCTCCTTAATTTAACCCCATTCAGCTTAATTGGATGCCCCCTTGTTCTAGAGCACCTTTTGCTTTGAAAAATACCCCCTTCTGTACCTAATTAACCCCCATGAGGTATTTAAAAGTCTCTATCAGATACCCCTCTCCCTGCTCTCCTATAGGGTGTACACATATAGCTCTTCAAGCCTCTCCCCATAGGGCTTTTGCTGCAGTCCATGCACCATTTTGGTAAGCCTCCTCTGGACTGCCTCCACTCTGTCTATGTCCTTCCTGAAATATCGTCTCCAGAACTGGACAAAGTACTCTAGGTGGAATGTTACCAGCAATCTATGTAGGGGCAGCACCACCTTCCTCTTCCTGCTGGTGATACCCCTTTGTATGCACCCATTATACCTTTGTATTGCAGAAAGTGTGTACAAGGACAATGGTACTCTTGAGGTAACAGGTTTAAACAGACATCAAAAACCTGGGCGTTCACCACCACATATTGCACCGACTCCGAGGATATGCAGCAAAAATGTTTATTCACATGTCAAAGGGACACATTGTCATCTTTTTTTTTGCATTGTATTATTTTTTGGTAAAACCCCACATTTTACGATTGCTTACTTTCTCTAAAATTCATCAATGTTACTGGTTTCTCTGCCAGCTTGCTTATTAGAACCAAAACGTATGGTACTGTATAGCTATGCCCAGCTTTGTTTTGCTTCAATTCACTGAACTACTCTAAGCGCATACTTCCTGAACAACAGAAACACCCTCTAACAGTGCAGCTACTCACCAGACAATAGTCTTCTCTACTCCCACTACATAATGAGTGGCTAGATTGTGTTGGGAGTGTTCCTGAGCCCAGGAAATATGCAGTGGGAGCAAGTCAAGAAATGTAAACAAACATGTTTATGTATGGCAACACCAGTATGGTGGGCAGTCAGCTTTTCCCTTTATAAAAGAAAAAAAGGATCTGAATCAAACTACCAGCTGCACCAACAGTCTTTACAGAATGTGAACGATCATAAAATGTGTTTTTACAGCACGGGACACTTTGAGGCCTAACGAGGCTGACAGTGTCCCTTTAAAATAATAAAAAGCATGTGCCTGATACGTTTTGGATCCCACGATCCTTTATCAAAGTTTGATAAAGGATCATTGGCTCTGAAATGCATCAGGCAGGTGCTTTTTATTATTTTAACACGTGAATAAACATTTTTGCTGCATATCCTCGTAGTTGGCACGTTATGTGGTGGTGAACACTCAAGCTTTGGATATTTCTTTACCCCAGTATCTCTCTAGCCCTTCCAACTGCCTGATCACACTGCCTGGTCACTTTTCATCTGATATGATTACCCCTAGGTCTCTTTCCTGCTTGAACTTTGTAAGTATCACTCCAACCATTGTGAACTCTGTTCCAAGGTTTCTATGGCCCAAGTGCATTATTTTTCACTTTTTATGTATTAAAACTCAGCTGCCATACCCTTGACCACTCTTCCAGTCTTTTCAGATCCCTCCCCATCCTTTTCACTTCCCCCAGTGTCCACCCTGTTGCAGATCTTGGTGTAATCCGCCAAGAGGCGGGCCCTCCCTTCTTGTTCCTCTACTATGTCACTTATAAAGGCACTGAAGATGACTGTTCTCCACACTGATCCTTGAGCCACCCCACTGGTCACCTGACCTTCCTCAGAGCGAACTCTGTTTACCACTACCCTCTGTGTCCTGTCCCCAAACCAGTTTCTCACCCCAGATTACCCAACTTGCTTACCAGTCTCCTATGTGGAATGGTGCCAAAAGCCTTTCTGAAATCCAGGTAGGCAATGCCCACTGCTCCTCCCTGGTCAAACTCCTTGGTCACCCAGTCAAATAAATCTATCAGATTAGTTTGGCATGACCTTTCCCCATGAAATTATGCTGCCTTGGATACTGTAGTCCTTTGGATATTAGTTATTCCATAATCCTTTCCTTTAGTATGTTTCCATTAACTCACATATCATCTGTGTCAGGCTGACAGGCCTACAATAGCCTGCCTCTTCATTGCTATCACTTTAGTGCAGTGGGAATACACTTGCCCTTTTTCAGTCTTCTGGGACCATGCTGGTCTCCAGTGATCTGTTAAATAGATCTGTCAGAGGTGCAGCTAGTACCTTCCTGAGCTCCCTCAGGACCCTTGGTGGTACGTCATCTGGCCTTATGACTTTGTCCAGTTTCACGTTAGTGACTGCTTTCCAGACATTTTTCCTCAGAAGGTGGACTAGTGTCCATTTTCTTCCCATCAAAGTTTCTGGTGCCTTTTCGTGATCCCTCCCCTTCCTACTGTGAACATTGAGCAAAAGTATTGGTTCAAGACGTTTTCCTTTTCTTAATCCCCTTCCATAGTCACATCTTCCTCTTTAAGCATACAATCCCTCCCTTTGCCTTCCCTTTTTTTTTTTTGCAAAAATACCTACAAAATGTCTTGTCCCCTTTTGATACTTCATAAGCTATTTTTTCCTCAGTTTGAGCCTGTCTGTTCTTTACTACTCTGTCTGCCTCCCTTCCTCGGTTTTCCATGATACAGTTGCTTATCCTCCTCTCTCCTGCACCTCTGTATACCCTCAGAATGCAACTCTTTTAGCATTTAACTCTTCTATTGTAACCTCTACTGAGAACCATAGATGTCTCATCTTTCTTTCAGTTTATCTTACTTACTTAACACAGAGGTTTGTTGCCTTCACTATGCTCTCTTTAGTTTGACCTACTTCTTCTCCACCCCCAGGTCTTCTCCCACTGCCAGTTCATTCCTGAGGTATTCAACCATCTTTGTAAAATCTGCCCTTCTGAAGTCCAGGACTATCCCAATTGTTTGGTTGGCTTCCACGGCTATTCTTATGTAAAAGCAAACTGTGCAATGACCACTGGTCTCCAGATGGCTTCCCAACTTGATGTCTGCAACACTATCCCCACTACTGCAGGTCACAGTGTCAGTGGCTCAGTAGGTAGCACACTCGCCTCTGAGACCGGGAGATCAGAGGGCTGTGAGTTCAATTCACACATCTGGCACTTGGGTTAATATCTCAGTATTGACACTGTAGTGCAGCATGAGAGGGGTGCTGCACTTCTGAGGTGCCGGTGTAACCCCCTGCAAATGGGGGTTCCCAAAAGACTTCCAGGAGCTTGCTTGAATGCTCCAAGCCTGAATGGTGTTTGGCATTTAAGCCATTTATCAGTGAGTGTTTTTAGAGCCTCTGGTACTGTCTCTTTAAGAGCTGTCTGCTTGCAGACATAATTAGTTTGTATGGGGGACTGTGTGCTTCTCTGAGTACCACTCGAGCTGCTGCCAATTCACTTCATTTTGCAGTCACTAGGAGTGCAAAGGGAACCTATCTGAAAGATGTAACTGTTTGCCAGAAATTATTTAGAGTAATAATGAAATTACAGTTTGTCTAACCTGCTTTCTTTGCAGTCAGAACTGTGTCTGCTAGTTCCCCATTCTAGTTTTGAACTGCTGAACTGGACCAATCAGTGTGGGGTAAGCTAGCTCTAAAATGGTGCCTTGGACGAATCAGAACTTGGACTCATAATCTGAGCCAGCCACAAGAGGATTGTATGAGCAGTGACTCTGGGAGATGTAGTTTAGACTTCAGCACCTTTTTGGACCAACAGCAGCAGTCTATTGTGGTGACAGCCAATCCAGTCAAGAACTGGGAGGAACTCAAAGGAAGTGCCGGTTTTGTCGGTTGGAGTTTCAGTTGAGCTTTGGCAGTGAAGAAGGAAGGAGCCCTGTGCTTTTCAGTGTGCAGTTTTAGTCAAAAACTGTGTAAGGCCCAGAGTTCGGTCTGCAGCTTGTGTAACAGCTTGTTAGGGACTGAATCCGTCCTGTGAAAAGAATCAAAGGATCTCTGAAGAGTGGAAACCAGGCTCACCCTGTAGAAGACTGGAGGAATTGCTGAAAATTGCACTCTGTCTGTCAGGAACTGAATCTGCTGTGTGTTCTCCGGGTATTGTGCAGTAATTGCGATGGGATACAGATGCAGCCTGCCTGGTATAGTGCTTTCTTTAATATGGATGTGTGAAGAGGTTTGTGTACCTCAAGTGAGCCCTGCTGACATTGAAGGACCCTATCTTATTTGGAGGTCGTGAGTACTAATTCAGGTACTCCCTGTTGAATTGCCACATTAAATCCAAATGGAATTACTGTACTGCTGACTGTTTAATTCTCCTTTTCTCGTGTGAAGAGGCCCTACCAGCTGCCACGGTTTGGACTAGCCACTAGGGCTTGGGTACCCAGGGACAGTAACTGATAGGGATAGGCCTGTGCACAGAGCCATAGGTAGATTATTAGAGTGATAAGCTAATTAACCTGATTTCCCCTGTCCTTGTTATATCCCCTAAATAAATCAGAGCTGCTTGTTTCAGCAAAGTTATACTGCCTGAGGTATTGTCTATGTTAAAGTACTGTACTGTGATTGTTGCATTGTATCTCATTTCACAGGAGGTCCCAGTGCCGGAACCAGACCTGGGGTAAGTGTATACTGTGAAGGTAATTCTGATATATTGTGGGCCACTAGTGGGAAGAAGGGGTTGCAGTGTCCCAGAGGGCTGTGACCAAGTTAGTTTAACTATTGCAAACCCTGACCTCTGGGTGGAGGCACCGCCATTGGATCCAGGCCCCTCAACCTGTTAGTGGCAAATCAGGCAGGGTAGTAGCCCCTGGGATAGCGCCATCTGGGGTTACATCTTGGAGGCTCACCGCTGGGATTGTGTGTCCTCTAGTGGCCATATTCACGAACCACTGTTAAGAAAAAATGGGTACCCGACAGAAGTGGCTGTGCACGGCTGGTGGAGTGGTGTACTGGGGAGGAGATCGACCCCAAAATGCTATGCTTATCTGGACATCCCCTGGTATCATCACGGACACTGTGCAGGGAGTACTTTCCAAGGTGGAAGGTTTACAAAACCCTGTGGTGGTGGGTCGGCATGCTAATCTGCTCACCACACTTTCCTGGCCCTAGTAGAGTTTAAGGATCCCATAGATAGCTCCAAGTGCCACAGACCATTACCCCAGAGGGAGCCCTCACTGCTTGGAGTGATAACTAAGGACAGTAAAGACCGGGGAATCAGCCCCACCACTATCTGAAACTTTGAGGAGAAATTTGCTGAATGGTTGCTGGGAGAGGGAAAACTGTGGAGGACTTGAGAAACTATTCTTGCCACCTGAGGTGTTCTCCCCAACACCCTCTCCTGCTCCAGTGCCCGTAATGGTGGCTGAACCAATGCAGACTCCTATTTCTGCACCTGCCATTAGTCACGACTCTTACGAAGGTTGAGGATCTTCTCTGGCACCCTCCCACCCCCAAGGGGAGGATGACTGGGAGACCTGGATGAGACTATGTTGCCCTCAAGTGCTAGAATGGCAATGCGGGAAGGCGGCGAAAAGAGGGTTAGTGAGAGCCTCCGAGGTCCTGCCCTGGCTACCATCCGTGCTAAGCGGGCCAGTAACCCTGAAGCGACTGCACAGGCCTATCTTGAGGCCTTGGAGAATGTGATGGGAGCCCAGATTCTGATGAGGACCTATGGTGGAGAGTAAGAAATGCACAACAGTACCAAGGGGAGTTGTTGTCTGTGTATGTCTCGGCTGGAAAAATTGTTGCAAGAATGCCTCAGAAAGGGTAGTTTGCCAGCGATTGAACTGGACCAAACCAGACTGGACAGAATCCTAAGTCTGCCCCTTCTCAGAACTGCTGTTGCTTCAGTTACGCCTGGCAAATCGACTGGAATCCCCCCACCTCCTATGATGAGTTAATAGAGAAATTCGGGGAGTTGAGAAAAAGGCGACCTCGGAGTACCTGCACCAACAGCTGTGGCTACGACCCAGTGACTGAGGGTGACCCATCAAGTGAAGTTCAGGGGCAGAGGTTGACAGTCAATGAGTGCTCTGACAAGGAAAAGATATGCCACAATGAGGGCGAACTGTTGAGAGAGATCCGGAATTCAAAACAGTCCTTTATGAAGGCCACGCCTGCAATCACGAGCCCTGACCTATATCCGACTGCATCTGCTATGGGGGTGGGGTACCCACCCATGTATCTCCTGCTGATAACAGCTCCAAACTCAATTCCTTGACCATGGAAGTGGAGAAACTGACGAGATGTCTCCAAATGCTTATCACGCCGCAGACAGAGATGGCACCCAGGTTTCCAGTTAGTAATACCCCGCCCTGGCTCCCAGTGTGGCGCCTCAGCCAGCTCAAACTCCAGAAAGTATGTTTGCTATAATTGTGGGAAAGATGGGCACATGAAAGGGAATGCCAGTCCCAAAAGACACTGACAAAGTTGCATATAGGCTACAAGGAGAGCTTGGAGAAAATCAGTGGTTAAGAGGTGCACGACATGATCCCAGTGAGGGCACAAAAATGCTAATTCACGTCCTTTTGTGGCAAGGTCAGTTGCCCAGGCCCCCCACTACCGCCTCTCCAGACTGGTCCAGAATAGTGGGTCCCTCCATGGAGACCACTGTAAGGTGAATGGAGTGTCTACAAGAGCTGTATTAGACAGTGGCTCCCAAGTGACAATTATGTTCCAGGATTGGTATCAGAAGCATTTGTCAGGCGTACCCTTACAACCATTAGAAGGACTGCATGTATGGGGGTTAAGTGAGAAGGCCTACCCTATTCGGGTATATCCGAATTTGGCTGTCTTTCCCCACCTCCGTGGCTGGAGTGGCGAACAAGTAGAGACCCTAGCCTTAGTGTGTCCCCCACTGGACTGTATGATGGTGTCCCTTTGTTGATTGGAACAAATGATCATATGTTGGAAGGCTGGCACAGTTGTGTTATGAAAACAGGGTCAAAGACTAGTAGAGCTTTAAGAGTTCCGGCTTTAATTAAGAAGGCCTATGAGGCACAGAGATGCTGAAAAAACAGAACCAGAGGAACCGGTCGAATTGTATGGAAGAAGGATCCTGAGTCTCTGATCCTGGCGCAAATGCCCAGTGTACCTTACAGGGAGAGGTCCATTATCAGAAAGGATGTTAAGAATAAAATATTAATGTTGGATGCACCAGGCGATGGAAAATTGCCAGAGGGACTGCTGGTCAAGCCTAGTATTTTGCCAGCTAGAGCCCATGCTTATGCCAGAAGGGTAATGGTCCAAGTTCATAATGTGTCTGAAAGAGACATTCGAGTAAACAGAGGTTGCATCCTGGCTAATGTGCATTGTGCAGACACTGCAGTGCTACCCAGCAGCAAGAGTTCAAGGAAGAATGACAGAGTAGCATGACTTGTTTGATTTCGGCGACTCCCGCTGCCAGCTGAATGGAAAAGTGAGGATCAGTGAGAAGCTTGCCCAGAGAGACCAGGTGTTTTCTTTAAAGGAATGGGATGTAGGATGCGTGCAAGGGAGCTGAGCACAATATCGGCTGCATGGCGAAAGACCATTTCGTGAGAGGTCTCGCGCCTGGCACCTGCTGACATAGATGATGTGAGACGGCATCTGCAAGAGATATTAGCTGCTGGTGTAATACAAGAATCCAGAAGCCCTTATGCTTCCCCATTGTGGTAGTGAGAAAAAGAATGGAACAGTAAGGATGTGTGTGGATTATCGCACCTTAAACAATGGACTATCCCTGATCAGTACACAATGCCCGCATTCAGGATGCTTTGGACTGCCTAAGCAGGAGCAAGTGGTTCTCTGTGCTGGATCTCACGCAGTGGGTACTACCAGATCCCGATGGCCCCAGAGGACCGTGAGAGGACGCCTTTATCTGTCCGCTAGCTTATGAATTCATGAGGATGCCTCAGGGATTTCAGGTGCCCCAGCCACTTTTCAACGATTGATGGGCGTGCAGTGGGGACATGAACTTACTAGAGTGCCTGGTATACCTAGATGATGTTATTGTGTTTGGCAGCTCACTGGAGGAACATGAGAGCAGATTATTTAAGGTATTGGACCGACTGGAGGACTTTGGCCTTAAACTGTCCATTGATAAGTGTCAATTCTTTCAAACATCAGTAAAGTATGTGGGACACATAGTATCCACCGAGGGAATAGAGACCGACCAAGTAAAGTTGAGGCCTTGACCACCTGGCCACAGCCCAAAAATCTAAAAGAACTGCAAAGATTCCTGGGATTCTGTGGTTATTATCGCGCTTCATCAAGGACTATTCAAGAGTGATCCGCCCTTTACTTAACCTTACTCAAGGGTATCCCCAACCCACAAAAATACCAAAGTCAGCGTCCTCAAGACTGAAAGAGTGTATTTTCATCCAGTGAAGTATTTGGGCCCGCTGGACTCCTGATTGTGAGACTGCTTTTCATGAGATCTATATCAACTACCCATGCTCCAGTGCTGGCCTATGCCGATCCAAGAAAACCTTCGTCCTGCACACTGATGCTAGCTTGCAAGGGTTGGGGGCTGTGTTGTACCAAGAGCACGAGAATGGCCTGAGACCAGTGGCCTTGCCAGTAGAAGCCTGACCCCATCCGAAAGAACTATCCTGTACATAAGTTAGAGTTCCTAGCTTTGAAGTGGGCTATTGTTGACCAATTCCATGAGTACTTGTATGGGGCTAAAATACTAGTAAAACTGACAATAATCCTTTGACCTATGTGCAGACCTCAGCTAAGTTGGATGCCACTGGCCATAGATGGCTTTCTGCATTATCTACATATGACTATGCTCTCGAATACCGAGCAGGTCTGAACCACATAGATGCTGATGCTCTCTCTCCGGGCCTGTTCCCCAGAATGATTGGGTCCGATTGGCAGAACCTGACATTCGGGCACTCTGCCGGAAGTTTGACAGGGAGGAACAAATGTCCACGGACGCAGTGGACTGCATGGTGGATTGCTTGGGACCCTCTGAGAATTGCATACCTGCTGCTTATTGCCACTTTTCTGCAATAGACATTGGTGCACTGCCTCAGCTGGACAATGACAGTATTCGGCAGGCTCAATCCAGCGATCCCATGATCAAAGCAGCTTTAGAAGCCCTCTATGCAGGAAAAGATGTGTCCAAATTACGCTCCACTGATTTGAGAACTGCACTGTTATACAAAGAAGGTCCTAAGTTGAAACTGATCAATAAACTGTTATACAGAGAAACAGTAGACAGAGGGGGACAAGTAGACAAACAACAACTAGTGCTGCCCACTGCCTTCGAGACTCAGTACTGAGGTCCTTGCACAACCACATGGGGCACCTTGGTATAGACAGAACACTTGACTTGGTGAGATCCAGATTCTATTGGCCTAAGATGGGGGCTGATGTGGAGCAACACATTCGAACTTGTGAGTCGCTGCTTACAGAGGAAAGCTTTGCCCCAGAGGGCTGCCCCTTGTTAACATCACCACCAGTGCAACCATGGAGCTGGTCTGTATTGATTTTCTGAGTTTGGAGTCTGATCAAAGAAATATCAGTAATGTGCTGGTGGTCACTGACCATTTCACGAGATATGCCCAAGCTTTCCCACCAAAGACCAGAAAGCATCCACTGTAGCCAAAGTACTTGTAGAAAACTTTTTGTTCACTATGGGGCTCCACAAAGAATCCATTCTGATCAAGGGAGAGACTTTGAGAGTCGATCTGATCAAAGAGATGCTTTCTCTGTGGGAGTGCGAAGTCCAGAACCACTCTTACCACCCCCAGGGGACCCACAGCCTGAACGTTTCAACCGCGACTTTGCTAGATATGCTAGGCACCCTGCACCCAAAGGACAAGCCTAGATGGAGCCAACAAATTAGCACCCTGGTACATGCTTATAACTGCACCAAAAGTGATGCCACTGGATTCTCCCCTACCGCCTGACGTTTGGAAGAGCTCGACTACCAGTAGATGTGTGTTTGGGGTCTCTCCTGATGGGGTTCAAGCTGACAACTATTTACAGTATGTGCAAAGTTAAAGGCCCAGCTAACTCATGCGTACCAACTGGCTCAAACCATGGCTGCCAAAAGAAATCTGGCCAACAAAGAAAGGTATGATAAAAGGTGAAAGCACAGGAACTCCAGGAGGGAGATCGGTATTGCTAAGAAATCTGGGACTGCATGGCAAGCACAAGATTGCTGACAGATGGCACCATCTCCCCACATTGTAGTGGGCAAACTAGATGATCTGCCAGTGTACAAGTAAAGCCTGAGAATAATTCAAAAGATGTAAAACAATGCATAGAAATCATTTACTGCCCATTGGACAAATCTTAATTGAGTCTGAGCCCTAGAAGATGCCCCTCTGGACCAGTGACTAGAGCTGCTGCAAGAAAAGATCAAGAAAGTCTGCACCTACAGAAGCAAAGAAGAGTCCTCCACAAGTCCCAGTTGAGCATGACTGTCAGTCCATATTGAAGAAAGTGAGAGTGACTTTGAATACTATCCTTCTTACGAACTGAGTCAATTGTTTGGGCAATCCCTAGTCAATACTGGAGACAAAGCTGGGCCTTCTGGACTGTCTAAGCCCCAGCTTCATCCCTGGAGCCAATGCTCCCAGAAAGTGAAGTGCAAAGCATCAGATCAGATGAAATGGAATCATTGTGCATGGTTGAACTGTTTGAGCTTTCAGGGGAGGAAAATGATAGATTGGGGCAGACTGGTGATACACCCGAACAAGAAGAGTATTTTGAGTGCCCTGACAGTCCACTGCCAGTGTCCGAAAGCTCTCCATGCGAGCCAAATGTTGTGGACTCAGAAACTGTAACTCCTGGAGCTGAAAGTGCCCCAAGTTCTAGCCTCTCTACCCCATGGAGACTCCCCTGACAAGTGAGGACAATGCTGAAAATGAGGCTCAGAGTGCAGAGACTATAACAGTTCCCCCTAGAAAGACTGGTCGAACTGTAAAGCCTGTGGTGCACCTCAGTTATGATTCCCTTGGGAGGCCTGTGGACTTGCCTCTCAATGTTGTCCATAAAGGAGTGTATGTGTCCCCAGCTCATTGCCCAAACTGAGCATCAGTGCTAACTCAAGTTACTTGTGTTGCCCTCTAAGTATGGTGCCCTTGCCCCATCCAGCCCCAAGGTAACTGATAGGAAGGGCCCCTCTCTTCAGGTTTCATGTACAAGAGGTAATAACGAGTTATGGTACAATGTGTATGTAATACTGTGTAAAGAGTGACGTGACTGCAATGTTTCAGAAATGTGTTCTTGGTAAATGATATATTGACTGATGATTACATATGCGAACCTAATGCAAATGTATATAGTTGCAGTTGAAACCTGTAAGTGCCTTGTGCGGACGTCAAGCTTTCCCAAACCAGGAAGGGTGTAACCCCTGCAAATGAGGGTTCCCAAAGACTTCCAGGAGCTTGCTTGAATGCTCCAAGCCTGAATGGTGTTTGGCATTTAAGCCATTTATCAGTGAGTGTTTTAGAGCCTCTGGTACTGTCTCTTTAAGAGCTGTCTGCTTGCAGACATAATTATTTGTATGGGGGGACTGTGTGCTTCTCTGAGTACCACTCGAGCTGCTGCCAATTCACTTCATTTTTGCAGTCACTAGGAGTGCAAAGGGAACCTATCTGAAAGATGTAACTGTTTGCCAGAAATTATTTAGAGTAATAATGAAATTACAGTTTGTCTAACCTGCTTTCTTTGCAGTCAGAACTGTGTCTGCTAGTTCCCATTCTAGTTTTGAACTGCTGAACTGGACCAATCAGTGTGGGTAGCTAGCTCTAAAATGGTGCCTTGGACGAATCAGAACTTGGACTCATAATCTGAGCCAGCCACAAGAGGATTGTATGAGCAGTGACTCTGGGAGATGTAGTTTAGACTTCAGCACCTTTTGGACCAACAGCAGCAGTCTATTGTGAGTGACAGCCAATCCAGTCAAGAACTGGGAGGAACTCAAAGGAAGTGCCCGGTTTTGTCGGTTTGTTTCAGTTGAGCTTTGGCAGTGAAGAAGGAAGGAGCCCTGTGCTTTTTTCAGTGTGCAGTTTAGTCAAACGTGTGTAAGGCCCAGAGTTCCGGTCTGCAGCTTGTGTAACAGCTTGTTAGGACTGAATCTGTCCTGTGAAAAGAATCAAAGGATCTCTGAAGAGTGGAAACCAGGCTCACCCTGTAGAAGACTGGAGGAATTGCTGAAAATTGCACTCTGTCTGTCAGGAACTGAATCTGCTGTGTGTTCTCCGGGTATTGTGCAGTAATTGCGATCGGGATACAGATGCAGCCTGCCTGGTATAGTGCTTTCTTTAATATGGATGTGTGAAGAGGTTTGTGTACCTCAAGTGAGCCCCTGCTGACATTGAAGGACCCTATCTTATTTGGAGGTGTGTGAGTACTAATTCAGAGTCGCTCCTGTTGAATTGCCACATTAAATCCAAATGGAATTACTGTACTGTGACTGTTTAATTCTCCTTTTCTCTGTGTGAAAGGGCCCCTACCAACTGCCACGGTTTGGACTAGCCACTAGGGCTTGGGTACCCAGGGACAGTAACTGATAGGGATAGGCCTGTGCACAGAGCCATAGGTAATTATTAGAGTGATAAGCTAATTAACCTGATTTCCCCTGTCCTTGTTATATCCCCTAAATAAATCAGAGCTGCTTGTTTCAGCAAAGTTATACTGCCTGAGGTATTTGTCTATGTTAAAGTACTGTACTGTGATTGTTGCACTGTATCTCATTTCACAGGAGGTCCCAGTGCCGGAACCAGACCTGGGGGTAAGTGTATACTGTGAAGGTAATTCTGATATATTGTGTGGGCCACTAGTGGGAAGAAAGGGGGGTTGCAGTGTCCCAGAGGGCTGTGACCAAGTTAGTTTAACTATTGCAAACCCTGACCTCTGGGTGGAGGCACCCGCCATTGGATCCAGGCCCCTCAACCTGTTAGTGGCAAATCAGGCAGGGGTAGTAGCCCCTGGGATAGCGCCATCTAGGGGTTACACCATCATGCAGTGTCAGTGGCTCAGTAGGTAGCACACTCGCCTCTGAGGCCGGGAGATCAGAGGGCTGTGGGTTCAGTTCCCACATCTGGCACTTGGGTTAATATCCCAGTACTGACACTGTAATGCAGCATGAGAGGGGTGCTGCATTTCTGAGGTGCCGTCTTTCGGATGAGACGTTAAACCGAGGTCCCATCTGCCTGGATTGGTGGTAGTTCAGGTGGATGTTAAAGATCCCATGGCACTTATCGAAAAGAGTAGGGGAATTTCCCCGGTGTCCTGGCCAAATTTCCCTCATTCACTAAAAATACCACCAACAGCTTAATCTGGTTCGAGGTCAATTGGCATTCATCTGTATCCCCCTCCTCCGGGTCGTGCCTGAAAATAGGCAGGATTTGTCTAGTGCACTTACCCGGTCAACAAAAGCTAAATAAATAAATAAATCTTTCAGATGAGACGTTAAACTGAGGTCCCATCTGCCTGGATTGGTGGTAGTTCAGGTGAATGTTAAAGATCCCATGGCACTTAACGAAAAAGAGTAGGGGAATTTCCCCGGTGTTCTGGCCAAATTTCCCTCATTCACTAAAAAAAAATACCACCAACAGCTTAATCTGGTTCGAGGTCAGTTGGCATTCATCTGTATCCCCCTCCTCCGGGTCGTGCCTGAAAATAGGCAGGATTTGTCTAGTGCACTTACCCGGTCAACAAAAACTAAATAAAAATAAATAATAAATAAATACTAAGCACCAGATCTAGTAATGCAATATCATGACAGAGTTCACTGACTAGTTCCCTGAGGAATGCCTCTGCGGTGAATCGAGGATGTCCCTGCTTCTTGCTAAAGCTGCAGTACGGAGACTCCAATCTACATCCAGCAGATAGTCGTACATCACCAGCAAGAGCTCCCCCATTTTAGCCATTTTGCCAGTTACTTCTAACATTTCCTTATCTAACTCCTTCCAGTGGCAGAGGCCTGTAGTTTATAACTGCGTGAATAGTGGTTCTGTTTACACACTCAGTGGTGAGCCACAACACCCACCCCCCCTCAACTTTCCTGTATTTCCGTTTCTTTTATGCTTTGAAGTGGCAGTAGAGAGTCAGAAACAGAAAGTGGAACAGTGACTCTTAGAGTGATTGAGAGTACACATGTCAGGGCTTGCGTTAACCTCCTACTGAAGTCCCAAATGAGATTCTTGATGATTGTGAAGCACACAAATAAAAGTAGTGCTTCAGCACTGACCCTGTATATTGCAAGATTTGCACTGATATGGATAGTAGAAAAAGTATTGGACTATGTTGTACAAAGCCCCTCTAGAAATTTCTAACCTCAAGATTTTCTGGTCCGACACCCAACATTTGAAGTAGAGGGTCAAACTGACCCCCTCCTTTCTAGTGCTGATGCAAGCCCTGACACATACTCAGGCACATGCCCTGTAGCCCCTGATCTTCAATTCACCCAATGAGAGAAGGGCTAGCAGGCACTTTACCTGGCTCCGGAGCAGCCTGGGTAAGATGTACGTCTTTGTCTCAGGTCAGTACAGATCAATCACTTTAGTATGCAGAAATGGCCCACAGGCTCATACTCTTAGAGAATTCATTTCTCAGATGGTCATCTACCACGGTCTCAGAGTTTATTAAATGAACCCTAGAGAGGGCTCACAGGATGGTTGGCCTAGCAAGGCTTCTCTCTCGAACTCACCAGCAGCAGGTCTGCACAGCTCAGTGTCTCTCTCAAACTACCCCTAGTTCCTGAAGAGCCCAGAAACCTCTTTCCTCCATTCCATGTCTCATTGAACAGTCAGTCCTTCTGTTCTATCCTGAACTCTGACTGGCCCTAACATCCCCCACAAGTCCATGTGGGATGCTCCAACTGCATAATCTTCTCCATAATTCTCTGCTTCTGTGTCTGGGCTTTCTAGCCCCCAAGTTGGTTGGCTGGTAGGGTCGAAGGACACAAAGATGGCCACCCTCATGTCTTGAAGGAGCCAAGTGCGCAAATGTTTTCTATTTTGTTCAATTCTGTGCCCCCAGTTGGTGTGAGGACCCCCTCAGGTAGCCATAGCCCCTCCTGGGCTGATGATGGTTGCACTAATGGGGTTATGGGCACAGTGAATCTGGCATCAGGTTTGTAGGAGACAGAGAGAGAGAGCGAGCATGTGCAAGGGAGGAACCCTACACCACACTCACTCTGTCTTTTAGTTGGCTTGCTGTGGATGGCAATCTACCATCAGGCACATGAAGCACCTAAAAACAGTGACTCCAGGTCTCTCTCCCAGTCTCCCCTGTCAGACTCAGGAGACCAGACATAGAAATGCAGTTGCAGCTGCAAAGAAGAAAGGAGCAGAAGGTGCCAAAGACTTGTGCTGCAGCCCAGCTGTCTCTCAGTGCTACACACACACAGTCAAGTCAGAGAACGTCAGCAGCAAGTTCAGGACCTCAGGAGGGCAGCATTGGCAGTCCAGTCAGCCCCTCCTGAGGAGGGGTCACAGGCTAGACATAGGGGAATATTAGTAAAATGGCAGGGAGCAGGGAGGGTTATCAGAGACCCATTATGATCTGTGGAACTGGACTAGGAAAAGAACATCTGGGCAGACTGGGTTGGCCAAATGATCGCTTTCTATTGATAAATTCTATTTTTTTTATCTAACCACATTACCCAGTTGAAGATATTTCTTAAAAGACATTCCCTTCATGACATCATGCTATAGCCCTGTTCTATAGCCCACTCCCCTCTAGCAAGTCTATTAGTTTTTCTCTCATTGTCTTTCCCACAATACATATCAGACTAGTCTATAGTTCCCTGGCTCAGCTTTCTTTCTGCTACTAGGCAGTGGAACCACATCTGCTATCCCCCAGTCCCTAGGGACCACCCCTGTGGTGTGTAAGCTCATGGTGGGGGTGGGGGTGGGGGCCCATCTGCCGTCCTGGTTTAATGAAAACATCAACTGGGAAGCTGCAATATTGGGGCACGCACTATTCAGGAGGAAGAGCGTTGGAAAAAAGGGAGGTGGGTTGCACTGTATGTAAAAGACACTATTAAAGCAACAGAAATACCAAGAGACAGAAGGGAAGAGGAGATGTTATGGGTAGCACTGGAGGCAAATGGAGGGGCCATAATAAGAGCAGGGTTTATCTATAGACCCCCACGCAAGGATAGGAATTGAATAGGGAAATGGGGAAAGCTATCGGTAAGATGTCTTACGGGGGGAGGTGATACTGATAGAGGATTTCAACATGCCTGATGTAGCCTGGAGCATCCCAGTGACATCATCTAATGGGAGTAGGAAGGTCATAGAGGAGCTGCAGAGGACAATGCAGAGATAGCTCATAGATGAACCTACACAGGAGGGGCACCACACTGGACCTGGTACTGTCAAACAGACAGTGTGACCAGAATCACAGTGGGGGACCCTCTTGGGGAGAGCGATCACAAAATGATGCACTTTTAAGTACTGGTCAACAAGCATTCCACACCCAAACAAAGGTCAGACAGTTTAGGAGGGTGGACTTTAGGAAAATGGGGGAGGGAGCTAGCAGCACTCTGGCAAGATACAGAATGAGCAGGGCATAGAGGAAAGGTGGAAGAAAATTAAGGAGATATTAAAGGAAGCTTCAAGCCTATTTAGTAGACAGGTACCGAAAAATAGGAGGAGGAGGAGGAGATCACACTGGTTCTCACAAAAAGTTGCAGAGGCAGTCAGGGCAAAATGAATATCCTTCAAGTAGTACAAATCAACACAGGGGGAACAGGACAGGGAGGTGTACAGGAGCAAAAGAAAAGCAGCAACAAAAGGGATCAGAGAAGCAAAGGCTCTCATGGAAGAAAACACAGCAAAGTCAGTGAGGAAGGGGAAAAACATTTTATAGATACATCAGTGATGTATTTATGAAGGAAGGGGAAGGAAAGGGTCCACAAGTAAAGGAAAAAGTAATGAACAGTGGGGAGGGGGAGACTCAATTCCCTTTACAGAGGACAGGGTACTTAAGGGGCTGGAGAAATTAAGAGTGGACAAGGCTATGGAACCAGATGGGGTACACCCAAGGATACTAACAGAACTGAGGAAAGAACTGGCTGCGCCCTTGACAGCCCTTTTCACTGTACGCTTGGATACAGGGATAGTACTAGGAGATTGGAGAAGGGCAGATGTGATACAGTCCAGAAGAGTGGGAGCGGAGGGGAAGAGGCAGGGAGCTATAGGCCAGCAAGCCTGATTTCAGTGGTGGGGAAGGTAATGGAGACATTAATAAAGGAAAGAATGGTGGAGTACCTGACCAGTGACAAATTGCAGGATGCAAGACAGCATGGGTTCACGGGGAGGATCATGCCAAACTAACTTAATCCAGTTTTTCAACTGAGTGACAAGAGTCTTAGAGTAAAAGGCATGGTGCATGTGGTCTACTTGGATTTCAAGAAGGTTTCTGAAATGGTCCAATACAAGAAATTAGTCAATGAGTTGAACAGTCTAGGTTTTGGTGCAAAGGTGGTGATGTGGGTGCAGAACTGGCAAAACAATAGGAGTCAGAGGGTAGCAGTAAATGGATCAGAAGAGAGGGAGGTGACAAGTGAGGTACTGCAGGGGCCAGTCCTGGGGCCATTACTATTCAGTCTATTCACTGGAGACATTGTGGATGGACTGGAAGGGCAAGAATGCTTGTTTGCAGATGACACAAAGATCTGCATCAGAGTGGGCACACAAGATGGTGTGGATAGGATGAGAAGGGACTTAAACAGACTGGAGGAATGATCAAAAGTATGGCAGCTGGGGTTTAATGCTAAAAAATGTAAGGTAAGGTTATGCACATAAGACCATACTACAGCGTTCTTACTGAAAATCACTTCTATCTCAGCAGGAGTCAGTGCCTGTTGGGATTAAGCAAAGAAATACTTTATTAGAAGCAGATGGTCTCATTTAAGTAAAAAAAAAAAAAAGAAAGTCACTGTGTGTTTCTCTGTTTGAGGAAGGGGGCTGTATCAACTTAATCTGCTGAGTCAGGAGAAGAGGAAAGAAACTAATTGGGGGGTGGCTTAGCAGTACAAAAGCAGATGTCACCAATTACAGTTTCCTGCTGTCAGTTTTTGGCAGAGGACAATCTTGCTTTCAGAACAAGTAACAGACTAGAACTACAGCTTTCTTACTAATTGCACTCCTTCCCACCCTAAGCCAGTTCCACTTTTATAGCCACTGGATTTGACTGACAACAGGAACTTCCTGTTTGGCAGTAGAAAGGGAAGGATCACTGAGACACATTAGTTTCATCAACCTTGAAGGAACCTACAAAAATAGCTCTTTCTCCCCCCCCCCCAGCTGCTGGAGGTCTGAATCCAAGCAAGGAAGAAGGAGACTACTGAAGATTACAGGAAGTTCCTGTCCCAGAACAGGAAGGGCGAGAATTGTAAGGGCATATAGGCAGTAGGAAAGTAGGTGTAAAAATACATAGAGGGAGGAGACAGTAAGCATACAAAGCAACAGGAGAGGGAACACAAAATAAGTCAAGATGGGAGTGATGCAGTGCAATGACTGTGGGGCAGCACTGTTCCAGGAGACATGCTGGAGTCTGCAATGCTGCCCTATTTTCAAGAACCTCTCTGGTCTGAGGGAGGAGGTTGCCCCTCTCCAGGCTGACCTGGCTAGGATTCGTGAAACCTCTTCCCCCACCCAAGAACCACCAGGGCCACCACCACTACTTCGGAGGTTTACCAAGAAAGAGGAGCAGTTGGACCAAGGTGGGCTCATGGATGGAGAGGTTGGTGGAACAGAGGTGCATCCCTTCAGTTGTACCTCTCCACAATTCATATGCTATTCTGGCGAAGAGTGGTTCCTCTATGGAGGCACCTGCAGTGGAGACCAAGGAGGCTGCTGGGAACCTCCACAAAGGAGACCCACAGGGGAAGAAAACAACACCTGGTGAGGGACTCAGTCATTACGGGGGGTAGAAGTGGGGGAGGAATGGCATAGGGAGGTAAGGTACCTGCCTGGCACCATGGCTCGGAGGGACAGAAAGCGAATCCTCAGGATTGCGGGAGCAGCTGCATGAGGGAGGGAGCTGAATGTCATTGTCCACCTAGGGACAAATGACCTGGCTGCAAATGGGATCAGAGCAGTGCAAGAGGAGTTTGTAGAGTTGGGGAGGGGCCTTAGACAAGTAGCATGTATGGTAACCGTCTCAGAGGTGCTGCCTGTCTATGGCAAGGATGATGCTAGGGTATTCTGCACCATGGGATTCAATGAATGGTTAAAAAACTGATGTGGAGCTCAGGGTTTTGGCTTCACTGGGGACTGGGGAGCCACCCAGAGGGATGCAGGCTTATACTGGTGCAATGGTCTGCATCTGTCCAGGGGGGAAAACAGGATCCTATGTGATAGGTTTAAATGCTTCATTGGCAAGCATTTAAACTAGCCAATGGGGAGGTACTGAAAAGGAGCAGGGAAATCCCAGCCTCCCCCAACAAAACATAGTAGTTAGATAGGTAAACACCAAGGTAGAGAAGTCAGTAGGGAGCAGGACAGGGGTAAATGCAGAAAAAGGCAGTAAGGACAGGGATGGGGCTAAAAGGGGTAAGGCCATCACAATATGGAGGGTGATGAGTACTAATGCCCGCAGTCTGTGTAACAAGCTCCCTGAATTAGTGGCCTTGATGGAAGAGGGATTCCTGGATATTGTGGCAGTCACTGAAACATGGTACACAGAGAACCATGACTGGGATGTCAACATACCAGGATACACAATCTACAGGAGGGACAGGGTAGGTAAAAGAGGAGGAGGAGGAGGAGTAGCTCTCTGCACATAAGGAAAGGGATTAAAGCAACAGAACTAAAGAGTAAATGTTGACGAGTCACTATGGGTCACCCTGGAGACAGCAAATGGTACCACAATCCACATGGGGGTTGTGTATACACCCCCATCTCAGGGGGAGGAAATGGACCAGGAAATTATAGACGGTATCCTTAAAATGGCAGAAAAAGGGGAGACATTGTTGCTGGGGGACCTGAATATGCCAGATGTTAACTGGAATACCTTTGCTGCAGGCATATCCAAGAGCAGGGTCATTCTTGATGCCCTACAGGGGGCATGCCTCAGACAGGTAGTGTTGGAACCCACTCAGGAGAGAGCAATCTTAGACCTGACACTCTCAAATAAGGACAGAGGAAAGATCTCAGATCTAGAAGTGGGTAGCCGTCTGGGAACAAGTGACCACCAAACAGTGTGTTTCACAGTAAACACAGCCATAGAGTCAAGCCATACAAAAACAAGAGTATTGGACTTTAGGAGGGCTGATTTGGGGAAAATGAGAGAGTGCCTCAGAAAAGCACTAGCAAACAGGCAAGAAGGAGGGGTGGAAGAACAATGAGGAATAATCAAAACAGCCACCACAGAGGCAACAAGCCTTTGTGTGAAGCAAATCAACAAAACAAAACAAAACAAAGGAAAAAAAACACTATGGTTCTCAAAAGAGGTGGA
This sequence comes from Neoceratodus forsteri, assembly GCA_016271365.2. NCBI lineage: Eukaryota > Metazoa > Chordata > Ceratodontiformes > Ceratodontidae > Neoceratodus > Neoceratodus forsteri. Next base: position 470,524,827 of record CM057457.1, on the reverse strand, counting down.
AGGGAAGGTTAAGGAGAAAAGGATAGCATTCTGGAAATATAAGGAAACACAGATGGAGCAAGACAGAGAACGTCATCAGTTAAAGCAGGAGAAGGCAGGGAAGGCAGTCAGAATAGCAAAGGCACAAACTGAGGAAAAGATAGCCAACTCTGTTAAGAAGCGGGATAAAACCTTTTATAGGTACATTAGGTAGTGAAAAAAGACCAAGAGAGGGATACGGAGACTTAATAAAGGGGAGGGAATGTGGGCAGAGGGTGACAGTGAAAAAGCAGGGATACTGAATGAATATTTCTGCTCAGTATTCATAATGGAAGAGGAGGGGGAGGTACCTAAACCAAACAAGAGAAACACTCTGAATAGGGGGGTCGATACCAGTCCATTCACAGAAGAAAGGGTTTTGAAAGAATTCTTGAAACTGGGGGTGGACAAAGCAATGGGGCCTAATGGGATTCATCCCAGAATTCTTAAAGAACTAAGGATAGAACTAGTAATGCCACTGACCACTCTCTTTAACAAATCACAGGAGGATGGGGTGGTACCTGAAGACTGGAGGAGGGCAGATGTGATCCCACTTCACAAAAGTGGGAGCAGGGCAGAGGCAGAAAACTACAGACCAGTTAGTTTGACCTAAGTGGTATGGAAAATGATGGAATCACTTCTGAAGGAAAGAATTTTTGAGTATCTAGAGGCTAGTAGGGCACAGGACCCAAGGCAGCATGGATTCACAGCAGGAAGGTCATGTCAGATGAACCTAATAGATTTCTTTGACTGGGTGACCAAAGTAGTAGACCAGGGAAGGGCTGTGCATATGGCCTACCTAGATTTTATAATAATAATAATAATCTTTATTTTTTAGGCACCGTTCAAAACCAAGGCGCCGAACAAATTAAACACACCATACATCACAATATCATTAAAATATAAAACAATCATAAAAAACACTACTACAATCAGAAAGACTTCAATCACCAAATGCTTGTCTCCATAAATGAGTTTTCAAGGCCTGTTGAAATCCTTCCATGGTCAGGCATTCCCATAACTGATGGGGTATAAATTTTTAGAGGGTAGGAGCTGCAAACATAAATGCCCGGGCCCCAGGATATCTTAAACACACCCTCGGTATCTCTAGCAACCCCTCGCCAGCTAGGCGGAGCGATTGCCAAGGGTGGTAGGGAGCCAGGAGCGCTTTCAGATTTTAGCAAGGCATTTGACACAGTCTCACATAAAAGATTAATATACAAGTTAGCCAGCCTTGGAGTGGGTCCCAAGGTGATAGGTTGGATAAAAAACTGTCTGGACAACAGGACACAAAAGGTAATAGTAAACGGAGTCCACAGTGAAGAAAGGAGGGTAACTAGTGGGGTACCGCAGGGTTCGGTACTGGAACCAGTCCTCTTTAATGTCTTTATAAGTGACATTGGACAACACCTGGAAGGAAAAGTATGTCTCTTTGCAGATGACACAAAGATCTGCAACAGGGTTGATAAACAAAGTGGGGTGGAAAGGATGAAAAGGGACTTGGCAAGGTTGGAGAAATGGTCACATATATGGCAGCTCAGATTCAAGGTAATGCATCTGGGAAACAAAAACCCAGGGGAAGAGTACACAATGGGGGGGGTGAAATAATAACAACAACAACAACAACAACAACAATCGACCTGGGGGTAGTCATATCAGATGACTTAAAGGTGGGCAAGCAATCTGAGAAGGCAGTAAGGAGGGCTGGGGGCATACTGGGTTGCATAGGGAGAGGCATCAACAGTAGAAAACAGGAAGTTATCCCTCTGTACAGACAGTTGATGAGACCCCATCTGGAGTACTGCATGCAATTCTGGAGACCCCATCTCCGCAAAGACATAAACAGAGTGGAGGCTGTCCAGAGGAGGACAACCAAAATGGTGCAGGGTCTGCACCAAAAAGCATACGAGTAGAAACTAAAGCAGCTTAATATGTGTACCCTTGTGGAAAGGAGGGAGAGGGGGGGACAGGATAGAAACTTTCAAGTATCTTAAGGGAATTAACAAAGTACAAGAGAGTAGTATCTTTCAGAAAAGGATGTGCAAGAACAAGGGGGCACAATATGAAGATAGAGGGGGGATGGCTCAGAGGTAATGTTAGAAAATACTTTTTCACAGAGGAGGTTGTGGATGCATGGAACAGCCTTCCTGAGGAGGTTGTGGAGTCAGGAACAGTGGGAGAATTCAAGGATGCATGGGACAGACATAAGGCAATTCTAGTGGGGGGGTAGGAGGAAGTAAGCTGTTGATTAACTAGAATCTGCAGCTAATCCATCAGGTAGGGAAATGGGCAGACTAGGTGGGCCAAGCAGTCCTTATCTGCCATCAAATGCTATGTTTCTATATGAAAATTGTCAGTAGAGAAAGGCCACCTGGTCTATTGAGTCTGCTTGAGTCTGCAGCTAGCATCCTTAGTTTGCAGCAGCCCCTCCCCATACCCCCCCTCTTTGTCCTGTCCCACCCTCTTTTGAATTCCTCCACTGATTTGCATGCCACCACCTCTGCTGGCAGCGCATTCCATTCTGCCTCCACCCTTTCCATAAAGAAATGCCTCCTCATTTCCCTCCTGAACCCCTCCAATTTCATGTCATGCCCCAGTGTCTCTTCCCACCCTTGCTCTGAACAGCCCCTCTGTGTCTGATCAGATTATTCCCTTTGTGTACTTAAAGGTCTCAATCCTGTCCCCCCATTCCTCCTCTCCTCCAATGAATACTTTAACTCTGCCAGTCTGGCCTCATATGTCAAGTCCCTCAGACCCTGGATCATTTCTGTTGCCCTGAGTTGCACCACTTCCAGCAGTCTAATGTCTCTCTGAAGGTACAGTCACCAGTACTGCATGCAGTACTCCAGGTGTGGTCTGACCAATGATCTGTACAACGGCAGAATCAGCTCCCTACTCCTTGAAGTTATACCCCAGGCAATGCAGCCTAGCATCGTGTTGGCCCTTGTTACTACACTCCTACACTGTGCAGAGGTGTTCACTGATCCCACTACGAGCACCCCCAGATGTTTCTCTTCCTCTGTTACTGCTACCTGCACACACACACACACACACACACACACACACACACACACACACACACACACACACACACCCGACAGTAGCTTCTCCTCAGATTCTTTGTTCCGAAGTGCAGCACCTTACACTTTTGGGTGTTGAACCTGAGTTGCCAGGTGTCAGACCATGCCTTCAAGCCTTGTCAAATATTCCTGTAGCCCCTGCCAACCCCCCCCTCCACGGTCATCCATCACTACCCCATTTTGGTGTCATCTGCAAACAGACTGATCCTGCTGTTGATGCCCTCCGAGATGTCTGCAATGAATATTTCAAACAGCACTGGCCCCAACACAGACCCCTGTGGAACCCCACTCATCACAGGCTTAGGGTATGAGAATTTCCCTTCCACCACTACCCTCTGTTGCCTACCCTGTAGCTAGTTGTCCACCCACCTCAGCGGTTTTGCCCCCACCCCAGTGCCCCGTAGTTTACAAGCTAGTCTGCCATGTGGTACTGAGTTGAAGGCCTTGCTGAAGTCCAGGTACAGGACATCCACCGCATGACTCCGTCAACTTACCTAGTCACCCAGTCATAGTATTCAACTAGGTTGGTCTGGCATGATCTACCGTTGATGAAGCCACGCTGCTTCCTGTCCTGCACCCTGTTAACTTCCAGCAGTGCCACCAGCCTCTCCTTTATGATGGTCTCCATTAACTTACCTACTATGGATATTAGGCTCATTGGCGTATAGTTCACTGGTTTGTCCCTGGGACCACTCTTATGGAAGAGAACCACATAAGCCAGTCTACAATCCTGCAGTATGCACCATGTGCCCAGAGATGCATTAAATACATCTGCCAAGGAGCCTGCCAGGACTTCTGTCAGCTTCTTCAGCACCCTTGGATGTACCCCATCTGGTCTTGGCACTTCGTCTACTCTCAGTGCCCTTAACCATTCTAGCACCCTCTCTCTCATGATTTCACCATCTGTCATCCCCCAATCTGTCTCGATCCTCTCTCCCACTGTGGGTAACTCTCCTCCCTTCTCTGTAGTAAAGACTGAACAGACATAGCCATTAAGCTCCTCTGCCATATCACCCCCTCCTCCACCCATCCCCCTTCCCTCTTTATCCTCACAGTTTAGTCCTTGCAGGTTCTTTTCTCCCTGATGTACCTAAAGAAGTCTTTCTCCCCTATTTTATGCCTTGCCCCAGCCTGAGTTCTCTTGACCCCTTGGCTGCTCTTACCTCTCTTGTCACTTCCTTCTCTTATTTCAGATACACTTCCTTGTCTTCCTCCCTCCCTGTTTTTCTGTATCTCTTATATGCACCCCTTTTCCTTCTCACCTTGTCCAACACCTTTCTGCTTATCCAGCTTTTTTTTTTTTTTTTTCACCCTAGCCTTTTTGCTCTGGGCCTTGCTGCAGGTGTTTGTTGCCTCCAGTAACCCCCATTTCATTGATTCTCACCTTTGGTTTGTATCCAGAGTGAGTTGGACTTTGTCCAGGAATCCCTGTACCACTTCCCCTACTCTGTTTAAAGTTGGTTTTTCTAAAGTCCAGCACCCTTGTGTCTATTGCCAACTGCATTCAAAGAACCATTGTCCCAGCCTCCTCTCCTTCTTCCCTTACATATTTTAGACCCTCTCTGACATATCGTGCTACCCTGCCACCCCTTCCCTTCCCTTCCCCCTATCCTTATGATAGAGTCTATACCCTGGTACTGCCAGGTACAAATCATGATTTTTGGTGGCCCATGTCTCGGTCACATGAGACACAAGACCACAGGGGCAACTTACCTACTAGGAGGGGAAGAAATGGCAATAACTAACCAGGAAATGGACATAGGAGTCATCATAACAGAGGACCTCAAGGTGTCTAATCAGTGTGGAAAAGCATAAGGCAAGCAGGATGCTGGGATGCACTGGGAGAACTAGTAGAAAAAGGGAAGTAATTTAGACCCTGTATACTATAGGTCATTGATGAGGCAACATCTCGAGTACTGTGTCCAGTTCAGGAGGTTCCATCTCAGAAAATAAATTAACCAGGTGGAGGCAGCACAGAGAAGAGCTACCAAAATGGTCCAGAGCATGCATCAAAAAAATTTATGCGGAAAAGCTCAGGGAATTAAAAATCTATCTATCTATCAAAATGTTTCACCAGGAGGGCACACTGAAAAACAAGTTGCTCATCTCATGGTGTGACCGGGGGGAGGGGGTTACATAGGGTTGAGAAAGATGATAAGCTACAATAGTATGTGGGTAGTACAAACAATGCAACAGTTAGAACGCAAGGTATTGTACAATAAACAGTAATGGAACATTGGGTAAACTACAATACATGTCTGAAATCGTACAAAAGAACATATAAATGTACAAAACAGTAATAATGCAACAGAACCATTATAGTGCAGGAGTATACTGGGAGCAGGCTCTCAGTAGTACACAAATGCTACTGGAGTAAAAAGGATGGGGTAGGTTGTGCACGAGTGACCCAGAAGGATAGATGGAGAAGAGAGGGAGAGAGGCAAGAATGGAATATGAGGAGAAGGAGTAGCCATTTCCTGATTCCCCTCTTCAGGATGTTGAGAACCTTGCCGGGGGGGGGTCAGGGTAGGAAGACAGAAATTAGGGATACGTATTAAGAGGATAGAAGCAGGGTTAAAGCAGGAACAGCTCAGGGGTGATAATTGTGAGGGCAGGGGTAAGGGTAGTTGGAGGAGAAGTGTCATATTTGAAGGAGAGAATTCTAGATTTGGCGGAAGCGATAGATGAAACCGCCTGACCGATGGAGGGTGGAGCGGTGAGGAACTATCAAGGTGTGTGTCATTAGATCCGAGGAGAGTGGATAGGGAGGTGGAGTAGAGAGAGAGAGGATGAGAGATAGGAGGGGAGCACTCTGAACCAGAATTTGGAGGTTAGTTTGGCATAGTGTGAGATGCCTCCAATCTCATGCTGTGTCCGCTTGTCCTGCTATTTTTCTTATATTGTAACATGTTAGACTCTTTCACCTTGTTAATGCCCTTAAGGTGTCTGAATGTTTCGATCATATCACCTCTCTCCCTCCTTTGCTCTAGGGTATACATATTGAGCTCTGTTAATCTGTCCTCATATGTTTTCTGATGTAGTCCCTGAACCATTTTGGTTGCCCTTCTCTGGACTGCCTCAATTTGGTTAATGTCCTTGTGAAGGTGTGACCTCCAGTACTGCATACAGTACTCCAGATGGGGCCTAACCAGTGTCTTGTAAAGAGGGATTATCTTCCTCTTCCGACTTGTGATACCCCTACTAATACACCCCAAGATCCCCCTAGCCTTACCTACTGTTTTAGTGGTCTGCTTGGATGATTTCAGGTCATCAGTGAGGATGATGCCCAAGTCTCTTTCTTCCCTTGTGACTGCCAGCATCTCCCCTCCCAGCCTATAGGTGGCTTCAGGGTTTCTCTTCCCTATGTGCATGATCTTGCACTTCTTTGCATTAAACCCAAGTTGCCACTCTTCCGACTATTCTGCCAGTTTATTGAGATCTCTTCTCATTCTGCCCACCCCATCTGGATCATCTACTCTGTTGCAGATCTTGGTGTCATCTGCAAACAGACAAACCTTACCCTCCAGTCCACCTGCAATGTTACTGATGAAGATATTGAAGAGGACTGGTCCCAGGACTGATCCCTGAGGTACCCCACTTGTGACTTGCATCTCTTCTGACTGTATACCGTTTACCACGACACTGTTTTCTGCCCGACAACCAGTTTGCCATCCATTTCTCAAGCTAATAATGTCTTTCTATTGTGATGATATAAATATCGTCTTCCTAATACTGTAAATAATGTCTGAAAATATCTGTATGCAAATGCTGTAAATAATGTCGGTGACAAATGTCTGTAACACACGCTTAATGTAATTGTTGTTATACCCTGTCTGTATCAGTTTATGTATTACATGTGGCGAGGTACCTTTGCAAATGAGCCTCTGGCTCGAAGGTTGTAAATCTGATATATCAAATAAATAAAAATAAAATAAATAAATTTTTGACCAACGTATGACCCACCCTGAGCCTACCCAGCTTATTAATCAATCTTCTATGTGAAACAGTATCAAAAGCTCGGCTGAAGTCAAGCTAGGCGACATCAACTGCTCCCCCTTGGTCCACCACTCTGGTTACCCAGTCAAAGAAATCTAGGAGATTAGTTTGACAGGACCTTCCTTTTGTAAACTCATGCTGTCTTGGATCCTGTGCTCCTATGGATTTTAGGTGTTGCACTATCCTTTCCTTAAGGAGTGCCTCAATAATCTTGCCCACTACTGAGGTAAGACTGACTGATCTGTAGTTTCCTGCCTCCTCCCTGCTACCACTCTTGTGGAGTGGGATCACATGAGCCCTTCTCCAGTCTTCTGGGACCTCCCCTGTGCTCAGAGACTAACTAAACAGTTCTGATAATGGCTCTGCTAGTTCTACCCTTAGCTCTTTTAGTACCCTGGGGTGTATGCCATCAGGTCCCATTGCCTTGTCCACCCTGAGCTTATCGAGCTCTTGTAGGATACTTTCTTTTGTGAAGGGACTAGTGCACCCCCCCTCGTGTCCATGGTGCTGAGCTGTGGGTCCCACCCTACCTTCTCTTCAGTAAATACTGAGCAAAATTATCTATTTAGGATAGATGCTTTTACATGGTCCTCCTCCTCACATGCTCCCTTATCTCCTTTGATCTTAGCAATACCCCATCTGAACTTTCTCCTTTCACTAATGTATTCTTTTACTGTTTGTGCTAGTGTTTCCTCAGTTTGGGCCTTTGCCTGCCTTACTACCTTCCCTGCTTCTCTTAGGGAAGTTTGGTATGCCTCCCTATCTTCATCCCGCTGCGTTCCCTTATCTTTTCTGAAGGCCAGCCTTTTGGCTCTGACCTTTTCTGCTACTGTTTTTGAGAACCAAAGTAGTTTCCTTCTTCTTTTGCACTTCCTTTTCTCTCTAACACAATGGGATGTTGCTTCAGGTATTGCATCCTGAATGCTTGCCCACTTTGCCTGTACCCCCGCACCTGTATTTCTTTTTGCCAGGGATAGCTTAACTCTGTTGGCCATCTTACCAAAATCAGCTCCTCTGAAGTCCCATATTTTTGCTTTGGAATGGGATGATTTAGTTCTAGTGGCCAAATTGAACCATACCATGTGATGGTCACTGGCCCCCAGGTGACCTTCTACCTGGAGATCTGTGATCCTTTCCCTGTTAGTCAGTACTAGATCTTGATAGCCCTGTCTCTTGTGGGTTGTTGTACCAGTTGTTTGAGGCCCTCCCTGTAGGGAATCCACCATGTGTCTACTTCTGGCAGATGTTCCTGCTGGTATTGACCAATCTGTATCTGGCATGTTAAGTCTCCCATTATCTGAACCTCCTCTTTAGCTGTCATGTTTTGTATATCTTCTAAGTAAAGGCCTCCACCATGTTCCTCCCCTGATCTGGGGGTCTGTAGAGAACCCCAGTTCATATAGCTGTGCCATTTCGTTTCTGCAGTGACCCATGCTCTGGCTCCTTGCGTATTCTGAATTTTGTGAGCTTTGATATTTTCATTGACATACAGGGCCACCCCCCCCCCTCCTTTTTGCACCTCAGTCTCTTCTGAATAGTACATAGCCAGGTACTAAAGTCTTCCAAGCATGGTTACTGGTAAACCACGTCTTCCTGTACGGAGCACCAAGCTGGGGCGCAGTTTCTTCAGGATAGCACAGATATGCACAGAGAAGCTGAGGTGTTGGTCCAACCAAAGCCCCAGATATCTAAATGAGGAGGTGTCCTCCAGGATGGTCCTGTCAAGAGTGTGGAAGGTGGGTAGGGCCGGGAGCCTAGAGAGTCTCTGCCTGGTGCCAAAGGTCACTGAGACTGCCTTCTCGGCATTTAGAAAAAGCTGGTGAGATGCAAAACAGAGCTGAACTTGGTTGAAGCCATGCTGTAAGCTGGTTTCCACAGCAGCTGGGTTTTTGCTGGAACTGCATAAAACAGAATTGTCAGTGTACATGTGGATAGATGAGGATAAGCAGGCTGTGGGAAGATCATTAAGGAAAACGGAGAAGAGTTGGGGACCAAGCACTGAGCCCTGAGGGACACCAGTGTTGATGGGGAGTGGAGGGGAGATGGAATCAAGGCTTATCACTGATTGGGTCCTACCAGTGAGGTAGAATTTAAACCAGTTGGTGGCTGACAGAGCAAGGCCAGCTGAGGAAAGGGAATCAAGAAGCAGGGGATGGGAAACAGTGTTGAAAGCTTTGGCTAACATAGAAACATAGAATTTGATGGCAGATAAGGACCGCTTGACCCACCCAGTCTGCCCATTTCCCTACCTGCTGGATAAGCTGCAGATCCTAGTTAACCAGTAGCCTACTTCTTCCTACCCCCACCCCCTAGAATTGCCTTATGACTGTCCCATGCATGCTTGAATTCCACCACTGATTTTGACTCCACAACCTCCTCCGGAAGGCTGTTCCATGCATCCACAACCCTCTCCGTGAAAAAATACTTCCTTAAATTACCTCTGAGATGTCCCCTCTATCTTCAAATTGTGCCTCTTGTTCTTGCACACCTCTTTTTTAAAAGATGCTACCTCTTGGACTTTGTTGATTCCCTTGAGGTACTTGAATGTTTCTATCATGTCCCCCTCCCTCCTTTTCCTCGAGGCTATACATATTAAGCTCCTTTTGTCTCTCTTCATATGTCTTCCGTGCAGACCCTGTACCATTTTTAGTTGCCCTCCCTGACAGCCTCCATCCTGTCTATGTCTTTGCAGAGATTGGGTCTCCAGAACTGCACACAGTACTCCAGATGAGGTCTCACCAGCTGTCTGTACAGAGGGATAATAAACTTCCTGTTTTCTACTGGTGATGCCTCTCCCTATGCATCCCAGTATCCCCCCAGCCCTCCTTGCTGCCCTCTCAGATTGCTTGCCCACCTTTAGGTCATCTGATGTGACTACCCCCAGGTCCCTTTCCATTTTTGTTGTTGTTAGTATCGCACCCCCCATTGTGTACTCTTCCCCTGGGTTTTTGTTTCCCAGGTGCATTACCTTGCACTTCTTAGCATTGAATCTAAGCTGCCATACATTTGACCATTCCTCTAACCTTGCCAAGTCCCTTCTCATCCTTTCCACCCCACCCTGTGCATCAACTCTGTTGGTGCCAGCAAGTAGTTGACTATGTTGACCCTCTACCCATGGTGCTGAGGGATCCAATCTGTTGTCCTCCAGCACTAGGAACCACCTGTGGACTGCGAGCAGTTGACTATGTCTGTCCGTGGTGCTGGGGGGCACCATCTGCTGTCTGGCAGCTCTAGGGATCATGCCTGTGGCCAGCAAGCATTGACGATTTCTGCCACTGGTACTAGTGGACCCCATCTGCTGATCTCCAGTCCCTAGGGACCACCATGTAGTCAACAACTCGCAGTCGACTATGTCTATCCATTGTGCTGGGGACCCCATCTTCTGTCCTACAGCTCTTGGAACCACCCCTGTGTCCAGTGAGCAGTTGATTATGTCTTCCAGTGCTACTGAGGGACTCCATTTGCTGTCCTCCAACTCTAGGCTGTGCAGGGGTGCTCAAATCAAACTTTAATTACTTGCCCAGCCAAGACTGTAGCTGAATTTTCTCTTGCCCCTATTAATGACATTGAAATTAACTCTGTTTTTGTACTTGCACTGCAATGAAATTTACTTGCCCTGGACAGGGAGCAATGAGATTTGCACACCCCTGCCCCTGTGGCCTGCAAACAGTTGACTATGTATGCCTGTGGTGCTGAGGGACCCAATCTGTGGTCCTCCAGTCTCTAGGGACCACCCCTATAGCCAGCGAGCAGCTGTGTCCGTCTGCAAGTGCTACTGAGGGACAATGACTGCCATCCTCCAGCTCTAGGGACCACCTCTGTAGCCAGAAAGCAGCTGACTATGTCTGCAAGTGGTGCTGGGGACCACATCTGCTGTTCTTCAGCTATGGGAACCACCCCTGTGGCCAGCAAGCAGATGACTATGTCTGCTATCGCTGCTAAGGGACCATGGCCATCACCTGCCTTCCTTCAGCTCTGCGGACCACACTTGCTGTCCTCTAGCTCTAGGAACCACCTCTGTGGCAGGCGAGCATCTGACTATGGTCTACTAGTGCTGCTGAGGGACAGCTCCTGCCATCCTCCATATCTAGGGACCACTCCTGTGGCCAGCAAGTTGCTATATCTACGAGTGCTGCTGAGGGACCACTCCTGCCTTCATCCAGCTCTAGGGACTTCCCCATGCCAGTGAGCAGCTAACTATGTCTATCAATGCTGCTGAGGGACCACTCCTGCTGTCCTCATGCTCTATGGACCTCCCCTGTTGTCAGACAGCAAATGACTATGTCGACCAGTGGTGCTGCCATCACTTTCCCACCCCCTTGAACATGCTATGGTACAAGTCATCTGATCCCATTGATATATCTATTCTACTCTCAACCTTTTTAGCTTTTCCAACACCCTTTCCTCAGTTATTTGGCCCTTGCCTCTTGTGCACCCACCCACCCACCCACCCACCCCTCACTTTTCTCCTTACTCCACATTCTGAGAGTAAATTATCCATCTCCTTAGTAAATAAAGAACATATTTCTGTTCCTTTGTCCACCTCCTCTCATCCTTCCTTTCTCCCGAGCCTCACTATTCCCTTTTAACCTTCTGCTTCTCCAGAATGTAACTAAATATGCCTTTTCTCCTTGCTTCACCCCATTACCAGCCAGAGGTCTGTCTTCTCCTTGGCCTTCCTACCAGCTTCTTTTGTTGCCTCAGGGTACACTTCCCTATCCTTTCCTTTTGGCTTGCCTTACATTTTGTAAGCACCTTCCTCTTAGCTCTTACCACCTTCCGTACTTCAGCCATAACTCACATTTGTCCTTTTGACCTTTTCCCCTTTGATACATCACAACTGAGCTCTCTGCTGTCTGTAGAATTCCTTTTTGAATTGTATCCCATTTTCCTCTGACCACTGTATAACTGCCTTTTCCCTCAGCTTTTTTCCTGTCTCCTCATCATGTCAAAATCTGCCTTCCCTACCTCCCATCCTTTTCCAGTATTTGCCCATTTTCTTGCCCTTATTTGAACCTCAAACCTCACTATCTTGTGGTTGCTGGCAGTTCTTGAACTTCTATATTCGGATCCTCCCACTGTTGGTCAGCAGCAGACCCTTCTCTTGTCAGGTCCTGGACCAGCTGTACTAGGAATGCCTCCTGGCAAACATCTACCAGGAGCTAGTTCCTAGTATGTGATGCAACTATTTATTTATTGAGATCTTGGATCAACACCTTTGAGCAGAAAGCTCTTTCATGAATTCCATGTCAAGTATGACACAAACAAGAATACAGATATGTTCCACAGATACAGATACAGCAAGAAACAATTGAAAACTATTTCCAGGCATAAATTCTAACAATAGTTATGCAATCTAAGCATGTACAGCGTGCAGAGTCAAAACAAAAGCTAACATTTCACTAAGAAACAGTAACAACATGAGGACACACATTTAAAAAGGAGAATTGTACAACTAACAACATAGGCAGACAACTGTATTGTGCCTGAGTCAAAGAAAAAAGGAAGATCTTGTACCAATAGAGAGGGAAGGAGGAAGAAAGTGAGAGAAGGGAGAAGGTAAGCAGAGGTGCGTGGTGGGATGGGGATAGACAGGAGGGAAAGGGAAGAATAGCGATGTAGTCAAAGTGGAATAAAGGTGGAGGAGGCTGGAGGGATGGAGAACAGTAGGGAGGAAGAGATATGCAATGACGTAGAGGCAAAAAAGGGAAGAGGAGGTGCAGGGAGGTAGAAAGGAAAATAAATAATTTAGGCAGGGGAAGAAATCCCATGAAAGTGTTAACTTGACTGGGGGAACAAGAAATGGACATGAAGCATAACATTTTACTAATCAATAGAGATCACAGAGACTGCAAATGGTGGGAGCAAGATAAAGGCAAATTTGCGGTAGCAGTCACAGGTTGCCAGTGAGATTAGATGCTGCTAGAGTATTTTTTTTTTTTTTTAAAGGAGCCCAGTAAAGTAGCATTGGTTATGTCAGGAGGCAGGGAGTTGTACCACAGCAGAGCTCCGTATGCGAATGCATGTTGTCCAAAGGCGGTGTGGCACCATGGGATTCTGGAAGCCTGTTTGCCAGAGTCCTGGTACTGTGTGGGTTACATGCAGGGGGAAGAAGGGTCAGTATGGCAGGAGGTAGCAGTCCCAAGGTGACATTTTTTGCAAGCAGGCATGATTGGTATTTGAGCCTGCTGTCAAATTGTAACCAGCTAACCTGGGCATAAAGATTGCAGGTGTGTGTCAAGCGTGCAGCACCAGTAAGAAGGTGGCATGCTTTATTTAAGGCTGTTTCGATACATTGGAGGGCAGAGTCTGTAGCCACGTTGTAAATGACAATACCATAGTCCCCGAGAGAGACTACAGAACTGTGGATGGCCCTGTTCAGTGCTTGAAGAGTGAGATTACGTTTGTTCCTGTTTAGAACTAAACACTGGTTAATAGCTTTGGCTGTTCAGTCAATGTGCTGGGTGAAAGACAGGGTAGAGTCAATAGTTATATCCAGGTACTTGAAATGGTGAACCACTTCAAGAGGGGAGCCAGTGTCATTAATGATGGTAAGCGGGAAGGTTTTGTGTCCGCTCTGGGAGGTTGAAAACAACATTGTCTTAGTCTTGTTATAATTAAGGATGAGCTTATTATCCCAAAACCACTTGTTTGCAGATGTAAAGGACTGCTGAAGTTGGTTCCAGAGAAGGTGAGGGTCCATGTTGCTGATAGACAGTACAGGGTCATCAGCGTATAGAAATATGTGGTCGCAGCAACCTCCTGGTAGTGAATTGAGGAAGATGCTAAAAAGCGATGAACCCAAGATAGCTCCCTGCTGGACTCCTGAGTGTACAAACCAGAACATGACAGTCCATATCTGGTATGTTCCCAACTACCACACCGCCACTAAATTGATTGCTTTTCTTAGTAAATCCCCCTGTTCTTTATCCACAGCCTGGTCCTGACCCAATGTTCAGTAGACCACTCCAATCCTCCTCAGCAGCCTGTCATCAACTGGCCTATCTCCAAGCATGGTGACTTGGTTTGGAAGCTCTTTCCCACAGAACTCAATGAGTCAGAATAGGAGACACATACTCAGAGCCAAAGAAGGTGAGCCTAGGAGTCCCCCAAGGATCTATACTTGGCCCTCTACTCTTAAGTCTGTTCATAAATACCCTCCCCTCTGCCTGCTCTGCACACATTGTACTCTATGCAGACGACACTGTCACATCCGTCCCAGGCAAAGACCTGCATACCATCACTACTGAACTGCAGGACAGCTGCCATAAGCTCGAATCCTGGTTCTGCAAGAACAAGATCCTGCTCAACCACAAAAAAACCAAGAGCATGCTGTCCACAGTCCCCCAAAATAAAAAGAAGTTCAGCCCACTGCAAATCCTAAGCCCCAAGGGAGACCCCCTTGAACAAGTCTCCGTATTTATATACCTAGGAATTTACCTCAACAACACTCTCAATTTCTCCATGTCATCAAGACCTCCAACATGGAACTGGATGTTCTGTACCACCACAAGCACTCCCTACCACCTGTGACTCTGAAATTAGCGATAAGTAGCTCGATACTAGCCACCATTGTCTATGGGCTCCCAATCTATGGAGCAGGCTCTGATACTGCCCTCAAGAGAGTGGGTACTTTCCTAAATAAGGCCTGTCGCTTAACCTTGGGTGCTGATCTCTCTACCCATACTTGCACCCTCTTCAATGAGACAAAGTGTCTCCCACTCCACCTCCGAGCTCAACTCCAAACTTGCATGCTTATCAAAAAAGCCTTGCTAGGGCTTATGCCAGAGTTCACCAACAGGCTTTTTACAAAGGCGTTACCCCTTAAGCAGACTAGGAGCGCTGCAAAAGGGGGACACTAGGTGCCATTCAAGCATACTAAACTGGCACAGAGATTATGCGCCTTCCTAGGCCCAAAGTGGTTCAATAAGCTGCCTACCGCACTCTTAGAATGCACCAAGCTCAGAAAACATAAAACTGGGCTTCGTTCCCAACTAGAACTAAAAAGATTCTGTGTCTGATGCACTTAGCCCATGCTCAAAGCCCTTAGGCTATCCCACCCACCCCTTGGCTCTAACCACCCAACCACTTCCCCTGCACTCTTCCCCACCATGTGCTCTTCAACAAATCCCCCTATCCACAAAATATCTACCTTGCATAGTCTACACTACAAAAACTGTCAAACCCCCACAGATCGCCCACTCCATTTCAACTACATATGTAGACATCTGGCCATGCCTGCCTTAGGGCTGCCCCCACATTCTCACCACTGGCCACCACTGATGAGCTCAGCCTACCATTCTGGCAACCATCCATGCCCCACTCCCCACTTGCCCCCAGTACCTCCCAGCGGAGACTCAATCTCTAGCCTTTCCTCCTCTTTCCTGTTTCTAACACTACTATGCCCGCACTTAGTGCTGTTACTTACTACAATGTTAGACCCCTATATACTAGTGAAACTTACAATGTTTGACTCCTATATATTAGTGAAACCTAGACTACTATGTATTAGTTAAACCTAAAAGTATGTGTTACCCTCTGTAACCTTATTTTGTAATCCACTGCTGTACTGTGTGTTATGTTGTCTGTATCTGTTCGTTTGACTGACTTGGAACCTTTGAAAAAGAGTCCTTGACTCAAGGGTATTAATCCTAAACTGAAATAAATAGAATAAATAAAATCATTTGTTTCCCATTCCCTGCTGCTGCTGCTAGTACATATTGGGTCTCTAGTCTTCCTGACAAAGTCAGGCTATTTTCAGTGCTGCTATCCCAACCCTGAAACACAGTGCAACCCCACCTCCCCATCCCTTTATATACAGTGCTACTTCACCTCTCCTTCCCTTTATATACCGTGCTACCTGACCTCCCCTGCCTTTCATATACAGTGCTACCCACTTTGCATACCCTTTATATACTGTGTAACCCGTCCTCTCCTACCTTTACTATATAGTGCTACCCCACCTCCCCATCCTTTTATATACAGTGCTACTCCACCTCCCCTTCCCTTTATATACCGTGTTACCTGACCTCTCCTACCTTTACTATACAGTGCTACCCCACCTCCCCCATCCTTTTATATACACTACTATCCTGCCTCCCCATCCCTGAACATAAAGTGCTATTCCATCTCCCCTACTGTTCGTAAACTGTGCTACCCGACTACTCCTACCGTTTATATTCAGTGCTACCCCACCTCCCCTACTCTTTATATACAGTGTTACTCCACCTCCCCTACTCTTTATATACAGTGCTACCCCACCTCCTCTACCCTTTACACACAGCACTACTCACCTCCCCCATCCATTTATCTAGAGTGCTACTTCTCCTCCACTACCCATGGGCTTGCACTACCACAAGTAAAGGGGAAGTCAGTTTGATCCTCTGCTTCAAATGTTGGAGTCAGACCAGAAAATCTTGGAGTCAGGGTTTCTGAAGTGGCTTTGTACAACACTATCCAATTCTTCTTCTGCTAAGGATGTTCTGTTGCAAACTATGTCTGCCTGTGGTGCTGAGGGCCAACATCTACTGTCCTCCAGCTCTGGGCACCACCCCTGTGGCCAGTGAGCAGTTGACAATGTCTGCTTGTAGTGCCGGGGGACCCCATCTACTGTCCTCCAGCTCTAGGGCCACCCATGAGGCCACCACACAGTTAACTATGTCGACATGTGCTGCTGGGGTCCCCCATCTTCTGTCCTCAAGATCTAGGACCACCCTTGTCACAAACAAGTAGTAGACTATGTCTGCCAGTGGTGCTGGGGGACTACATCTGCTGTCCTCCTAACAGGGGACCACCCCTGTGACCAACAAGCAGTCAACTATGTCTGCCCGTGGTGCTAGGGGACCACATCTGTGGTTCTCCAGTTCCCAGGAACCACCCCTTTGGCCAGTGGGCAGTTGACTGTCTGCCACAGGTGCTGGGGGACCCCATCTGCTCTCCTACAGCTCTTGGGACCACCCCTGTGGCCAGCAAGTAGTTGACTATATCTGCCAGTGGAGCTGGGGGACCCCATCTGCTGTCTTCCAGCTCTAGGGATCACCCCTATGGCCATCGAACAGCTGATTATGTCTGTCAGTGCTGCTGAGGGACCACTCCTGCTGTCCTCAGGCTCTAGGGACCACCACGGTCACCAGCGAGCAACTGACTATGTCAACCAGTGGTGCTGCTTTCACATCCGCATCCCCTTGAGCATTCTATGATACAAGTCATCAGGTTCCATTGATACATCCACACTCAACTCTTTTAGCTTTTCCAACACTCTTTCCTCGGTTATTTGGCCCTTGCCTCTTGTGCACACACCCATCTCTCTCTTTTTCTCCTCACCCACATTTTGGCATAGAAACAGAATTTGATGGCAGATAAGGACCGCTTGGCCCACCTAGTCTGCCCATTTTCCTACCTAACTGATAAGCTGCAGATCCTAGTTAACCAACAGCCTACTTCCCCCTACCCCCCACTAGGACTGCCTTGTGTCTGTCCTATGCATTCTTGAATTTCCCCACTGTTCTCGACTCTACAACCTCCTCAGGAAGGCTGTTCCATGCATCCACAACCCTCTCCATGAAAAAATACTTCTTCACATTACCTCTGAGCTGTACCCCCTCCATCTTCAAATTGTGCCCCCTTGTTTTTGCACATCACTTTTTCTGAAAGATACTTCCCTCTTGGACTTTGCTGATTCCTTGAGGTACTTGAAAGTTTCTATGATGTTCCCCCCACCCTTCTTTCCCCAAGGGTATACATATTAAGCTCCTTTAGTCTCTGTTCGTATGTCTTCTGGTGCCGACCCTGCACCATTTTGGTTGCCCTCCTCTGGACAGCCTCCACTCTGTCTATGTCTTTGTGGAGATGGGGTCTCCAGAACTGCACACAGTACTCCAGATGGGGTCTCACCAACTATCTGTATAGAGGGCAATAACTTCCCATTTTCTATTGTTGATGCCTCTCCCTATGCTTCCCAGTATCCCCCCAGCCTTCCTTACTGCCTTTTCACATTGCTTGCCCACCTTTAGGTCATCTGATATAATTACCCCTAGGTCCCTTTCCATTTTTATTGTTGTCAGTATCTCAACCCCCCCCCATAGTGTACTCTTCCCCTGGGTTTTTGTTTCCCCAGGTGCATTACCTTGCACTTCTTTGCACTGAATCTAAGCTGCCATACATACGACCATTCCTCCAACCTTGCCAAGTCCCTTCTCATCCTTTCCACTCCATCTTGTGTATCAACCCTGTTGCAGATCTTTGTGTCGTCTGCAAAGAGACATACTTTTCCTTCCAGTTCCTCTGCAATGTCACTTATAAAGACATTCAAAAGGACCAGTCCCAGTACAGAACCCTGCGGTACCCCGCTAGTAACTCTCCTTTCTTCACTGTGGACTCTGTTTACTACTACCCTTTGTGTCCTGTTGTCCAGCTAATAATTTATCCAGGCTACCACCTTGGGACCCACTCCAAGGCTGGCTAACTTGTTTATTAATCTTTTATGTGGGACTGTATCAAATGCCTTGCTAAAATCTAGGTAGGCCACGTCCACAGCCCCTCCCTAGTCTACTACTTTGGTCACCCAGTCAAAGAAATCTATTAGAGTCATCTGACATGACCTTCCCGCTGTGAATCTATGCTGCCTTGGGTCCTGTGCCCCACTGGCTTCTAGGTACTCAACAATTCTTTCCTTCAGAAGTGATTCCATCATTTTCCCTACCACTGAGGTCAAACTAACTGGTCTGTAGTTTCCTGCCTCTGCCCTGCTCCCACTTTTGTGAAGTGGAATCACATCCACCCTCCTCCAGTCCTCAGGTACTACCCCATACTCCCATGATTTGTTAAAGAAAGTAGTCAGTGGTGTCACTAGCTCTACCCTTAGTTCTTTTAGAATTCTTGGGTGAATTCCATCAGGTCCCATTGCATTGTCTACCTTCAATTTTACTAGTTCTTTCAGAACCCTTTCTTCTGTAAATGGACCAGTATCGACCCCCGTCTCCAGAGTGTTTCTCTTGTTTGGTTTAGGTACCTCCCCCTCCTCTTCCTTTGTGACTACTGAGCAGAAATATTCATTCAGTATCCCTGCTTTTTCACCATCACCCTCTACCCACATTCCCTCCCCTTTATTAAGCATCAGTATCCCTCCCTTGGTCTTTCTTCGTGCCCTAATGTACCTATAAAAGGTCATATCCCCCTTAATAACAGAGTTGGCTATCCTTTCCTCAATTTGGGACTTTGCTATTCTGACTGCCTTTTCTGCCTCTTTCTACTTTCATTGATAAAGTTCTCTGCCCTGCTCCTTCTGTGTTTCCTTATATTTCCTGAATGCTATCCTTTTCTCCTTAACCTTCCCTGCCCCTTCTTTTGAAAACCATATCAATTTTTTCCTTCATTGTGTTTTGTTGATTTGCTTCACACAAATGCTTGTTGCCTCTGTGATGGCTGTTTTGATTATTCCTCATTGTAACTCCACCCCTCCTTCATGCCTGTTTGCTACTGCTTTTCTGAGGCACTCTCTGGTTTTCCCAAAGTCAGCACTCCTAAAGTCCAATACTCTTGCTTTTGTATGGATTGACTCTATGGCTGTGTTTATCGTGAACCACACTGTTTGATGGTCACTGGTTTCCAGATGGCTACCCACTTCTAAATCTGAGATTCTTTCTCTGTCCCTGTTTGAGAGTACCAGGTCTAAGATTGCTTCCTCCCGAATGGGTTCCAATACTAGCTGTCTCAGGCATGCCCCTTGTGAGGTATCAGGAATGACCCTGCTCTTGGATGTCCCTGCAGCAAAGGTGCTCCAGTTAACACCTGCATATTCAGGTCCCCCGTCAACAATATCTCCCTTTTTTCTGCCATTCTAAGGATGCCTTCTATCATTTCCTTGTCCATTCCCTCCCCTGAGATGGGGGTCTATATACAACCCCCATGCAGATTGTGGTGCCATTTCCTGTCTCCAGGGTGACCCAGAGTGCCTCATCTGCTCTGCTTACTCTTTAGTTCTGTTGCTTTGTTCCCTACCCTTACATAGAGAGCTACTCCTCCTCCTCTTTTACATTCCCTGTCCCTCTTGTAGATTGTGTATCCTGGTATGTTGACATCCCAGTCATGGTTCTCTGTGTACAATGTTTCTGTGACTGCCACAATATCCAGGCATCCCTTTTCCATCAAGGCCACTTGTTCAGGGAGCTTGTTACACAGACTATGGGCATTGGAACTCATCACCCTCTAATTTTCAATGGCCTTATCCCTTTCTGCCCCATCCCTGTCCTTACTGTCTTTGCCTTTTTTTGCATTTACCTCTGTCCTGCTCCCTAATGACTTCTCTACCTTGGTGTTTACCTCACTAATTACTGTGTTTTGTGGGGGTGGGATTTCCCTGCTCCTTTTCAGTGCCCTCCCCCTTGGCTAGTTTAAATGCTTGCCAATGTAGCAATTAAACCTATCACCTAGGATCCTGGATCCCCCCTGGACAGATGCAGACCATCGCACCAGTATAGGCCTGCATCCCTTCAGGTGGCTCCCCAGTCACCAATGAAGCCAAAACCCTGAGCTCTGCACCAGTTTTTCAATCATTCATTGAATTCCATGGTGAGGAGTACCCTAGTATCACTCTTGCCATAGACAGGCAGCACCTCTGAGAAGGCTACTGTATGCGCTACTTGTCTGAAGCCCCTCCCCAACTTTGCAAACTCTTCTTGCACTGCTCTGATCCCATTCCTAGCCAGGTCATTTGTCCAGTGGATTATCCATCTCCTTAATAAATATAGGACATATTTCTGTTCCTTTGTCCTCCTCCTCTCATCCTTCCTTTCTCCTGAGCATCACTATTCCCTTTTGAGCTTCTGCTTCTCCCGAATGTAATTAAAGATGCTTTTTCTTCTTGCTGCACCCCATTATCAGCCAGAGGTCTGTCTGCATCTTGGCCTTCCTACTAGCTTTTTTTGTTACCTCAGGGTGCACTTCCCTATCCTTCACTTTTGGCTTGCCTTATATTTTGTAAACATCTTCCTTTTAACTCCTACCATCTTCCGTACTTCAGCCATAACTCACATTGGTCCTTTTAACCTTTTCCACTTTGATGCCATCACAATTGAGTTTTCTGCTGTCTGTAACATTCCTTTTTGAATTGTTTCCTATTTTCCTCTATCCATTGTGTAACTGCCTTTTCCTTCAGCTTTTTCCATATCAGTCTCCTTATCATGTCAATATCTGCTTTCCTGAAATCCCATATCTATCCTGTATTTGCCCATTTTCTTGGCCCTATATGAACCTCTAACCTTACTCTCTTTTATTTGCCAGACCCAACAGTTCTTGACCTTCTATATTTTGGATCCTCTCACTGTTAGTGAGCAGCAGATCCAAAAGAGGTCCTTCTCTTGTCAGGCCCTGGACCAGTTGTACTAGGAATGCCTCCTGGCAAGTATGTACTAGGAGCTAGTTCCTAGTACGTGATACAACTATTTATTGATTTATTTATTGAGATCTCAGATTTACGCCTTTGAGCAGAAAGCTTTTTCATAGGTTCCAAGTCAAGTACGACACAAACAAGAATACAAATATGTTCCAGAGATACAAATACAGCAAGAAACAACTGCAAACCGTCTCCAGGCATAAGTTCTAACAATAGTTATGCAACCTAAGCACGTACAGGGTGCAGAGTCAAAACAAAGGCTAAAGTTTCACTAGGTAACGGCAACATAATATGAGGATGCATGTTTAAAAAGGAGAATTGTACAACCAACAACATAGGCAGATAATTGTACTGTGTCTGAGTCAAAGAAAGAAGGAAGGTCTTGTATCAGTAGAGATGGACAGGGAGGGAGGAGGAAAGTGCGGGGAGGTAGAAGGCAAGCAGAGGTAGGCGATGGGATGGGGACAGATAGGAGGGAAATGGAAGAATAGTTATGTAGTCAAAGTAGAATAAAGAGGGAGGAGGCAGGGGAAAGGATGGGTGGAGGAGAGCAGGGAGGAAGAGGTGGTATAGGTAGTGGAGTGATGATGAAGATGTATTAAGGTGGTAGGGAAGAAAGAGGTATGGAATGACGGAGGGGCAAAAAAGGGAAGAGGAGGTGCAGGGAGGTAGGAGGGAAAGTAATTAATTTAGGCAGGGGTAGAAAGCCCATGAAAGTGTTAAATTGACTGGGGGCCCAAGAAATGGACATGAAGCGTAACATTTTACTAATCAATAGAGATCACAGAGACTGCAAATGGTGGGAGCAAGGAAAAGGCAAATTAGCAGCAGTAGTCACAGGTTGCCAGTGCGATTAGATGCTGCTGGAGTTTTTCCTTAATAGAGCCCTGCAAAGTAGCATTGATCATGTTAGGAGGCAGGGAGCTGTACTACAGCAGAGCTCTGTATGCGACTGCACCTTGTCCAAAGGCAGTGTGGCACTATTGGATTCTGAAAGCCTGTTTGCCAGAGCTTCTGGTACTGCGTGGGATACGTGCAGGGGAAAGAAGGGCCAGTATGCCAGTGGGTAGCAGTCCCAAGGTGACGTTTTTTGCAAGCAGGTATGATTGGTATTTTAGCCTGCTGTCAAATTGTAACCAGTTAACCTTGGCATAAAGATTGCAGGTGTGTATAAGCGTGCGGCACCAGTAAGAAGGCGGCATGCTTTATTTAAGGCTGTTTTAATACTTCAGAGGGTAGTGTCTGTAGCTACACCATAAATGACAATACCATAGTCCACAAGAGAGACCACAGAACTGTGGATGGCCCTGTTCAGTGCTTCAGAAGTGAGATGATGTTTGTTCCTGTATAGAATTCCTAAACACTAGTTAATGGCTTTGGCTCTTCGGTCGATGTGCTGGGTAAAAGACAGGGTAGAGTCAATAGTTATACCCAGGTACTTGAAATGGTGAACCAGTTCAAGAGGGGAGCCAGTGTCATTAATGATGGTAAGCGGGAAGGTTTTGTGTCTGCTTTGGGAGGTTGAAAACAACATTGTCTTAATTTTGTTATAATTAAGGATGAGCTTGTTATCCCAAAACCACTTCTCTGCAGATGTAAAGGATTGCTGAAGTTGGTCCTGGAGAAGGTGAGGGTCCAAGTTGCTGATAAAAAGTACAGTGTCATCAGCATATAGAAGTATGTGGTTGCAGCAAGCTCCTGGTAGTAAATTGAGGAAGATGCTAAAAAAGTAATGAACCCAAGATAGATCCCCGCTGGACTCCAGAGCACACAGACTAGAACATGACAGTCCATGTCTGGTACGTTCCCAGCTACCTACACCTCCACTAAATTGATTGCCTTTCTTAGTAAATCCCCATGTTCTTTATCCACACCCTGGTTCTGACCCGATGTTCAGTAGACCACTCCACTCCTAATTCGTTTCCCATTCCCTGCTGCTGCTAGTACCTATTGGGTTTCTAGTCTTCCTGACTCAGCCAGGCTATTTCCAATGCTGCAATCCCATCCCTGACATACAGTGCTATCCCACCTCCCCCATCCTTTTATATACAATGCTACTCCACCTCCCCTTCCCTTTATGTACCGTGCTGCCCGATCTCACCTACCTTTCACATACAGTGCTACCCACCTTTCATACTTTATATACCATGCTACCCGATTTCTCCTACCTTTAATATACAGTGCTACCCCACCTTATCTACCCTTTATATACAGTGCTACCCCACTTCCCCAACTCTTTATATACAATACTGCCCCACCTCCCCATCCCTTTATATACAGTGCTACTCAATCTCCCCTATCCTTTATATACCATGCTACCTTACCTCCCTACCTTTTATACACAGTACTACCTGACCTCCCCTTTTATACAGTGCTGCCCCACCTCCCCAAATGTTTATATGCAGTGCTACCCCACCTCCTCTACCCTTTACACACACCACCTCCTTCATACAGAGCACTACTCCACCTCCCCTACCTCTGGGCTTGTGTTAGCACTAGTAAAGAGGGAGTCAGTTTGACCCTCTGCTTCAAATGTTGGGGTCAGACCAAAAAATCTTGGAGTCAGAAATTTCTGAAGTGGCTTTGTACAACACTATCCAGTACTTTTTCTCCTAAGGATATCTGTGCAAACTATGTCTGTCTGTAGTGCTGGGGGACCTCATCTGCTGTGCTCCAAATCTAGGACCACCCCGAGACCAAGCAGTACATTGTGTCTGCCAGTGGTGCTGGGGGACTACATCTGCTGTGCTCCGGTCCCTAGGGCCCACCCATGTGGCCAGCAAGCAGCTGACTTTGTCTGCCCATGGTGCTGCTATCACTTCCGCATTACCTTGAGCATTCTAGGGTACAATCCATCAGGTCCCATTGATATATTTACTCTCAACCCCTTTAGCTTTTCCAATACCCTTTCCTCAGTTATTTGGCCCTTACTTCTTATGCACCCCCACCGCTCTCTTTCCCTCCTCATCCCACATTCTGGCAGTGGATCATCCTTCTCCCTAGTAAATATGGAACATGTTTTGTTCCTTTGTTCCCCTCCTATCATCCTTCCTTGCTCCTGAACCTCACTATTCCCATTTGACCTATTGCTTCTCCAGAATGTACCTACAGAATGCGTTTTCCACTTGCTTCACCCCCTTACCAGCCAGACATTTGTCTCCAGGGTACACTTCCCTATCCTTCCCTTTTCGCTTTCCTTATATTTTGTGAACACCTTCCTCTTAGCTTCTACCACCTTCTGTACTTCTGCCATGAACCATCTTGGTCCTTTTGACCTTTTCCCCTTTGATGCTATCACAACTGAGCTTTCTGCTGTCTGTAGCATTCCTTTTTGAATTGCATCCCATTTTCTTCTGACCACTGTATAACTGCCTTTTCCCTCAGCTTTTTTCCTATCTGTCTCCTCATCATGTCAAAATCTGCTTTCTCTGCATCCCATCCTTTGCCAGTATTTGTCCATTTTCCTGCCCCATTTGAACCTCTGACCCCCCTGTCTTGTGGTTGCTGGACCCCAGCAGTTCTTGAACTTCTACATTTTGGATCCTCTCACTGCTGGCGAGCAGAAGATCCAGTAGAGATCCTTCTCTTGTCAGACCCTGAACCTGTTGTACTAGAATGCCTCCTGGCAAGCATTTCTTTTTAAATTAATTTATTTTTTTGAGTCTCAGATTACAGTACATTTGACCAGAGGTTCTTTTATTTTATTTATTGTAATGTTTTACCAGGAAGGCACACTGAGCAACAGGTTTCTCGTCTCCCAGTGCAACCAGGGGGAGGGGAAGGGGTACAATATGGATAAGGCATTTTACATTCAAGTTACAAAGATCAATGCAGCATACAATTCATTAAGGCAGTTTTTACAAACAGTGTTGCATGCATATGTAATTTGTGAGAACAATTAATAAGTGCAATGGTAATAAGTGATCACTTGCTATTGTGAAATAAGGGGTGAAGGAGAGAGAGGATGAAATGACAGATAGTGCAGAGTCATGTCCTAGAAAGACCCCTTCAGGATGGGGAAATCCTGCAAGGGAACAGGAGACTGAAGTAGGACTGGATGGGGGGAGAGAGACAGAGAGATTAACACCTAGGAGGGGCAATAAGGCCTGACCCAAAAAGATAACCCCTCAGGATGCGATGAACCTGCAAGGAGGTGGGAAAGTTCACATGACTGTAAACCCCCACTGTGGTTAAGTGTTGTAATTATAGAGGGAGGGAATGAGAAATAACACCTGGGAGGGGATGAGGCCTGATCCAAGGAACCCACCAGGCTGCAGAGGACCCTGCAATGAGACCTGGAAGTCCAAGGATAGGTAGATGGGGAACAGAAGGTGGGAAGCCTAGGCATTACAGGACCCCCTCCAGGATGCTGAGAACCCTGCAAGGGAAGTGTGAAGGCTAGGGGATAAAAGGAAGATCGAGTAGGGAAGGAGAAAGAAATGAGAACTAGCACCTTGAGAGGGGTAGTACAGAGTTGATAGAGGCATTGGGTAAATTCTGAAGGGGGATGAACTGTAAGGAGCAAAATGAAGGAAATTAAGGTGGGTCATAACAGAACAGTTGGGTGCAAAATAGTTGGAGAGGGCAGTGTTGATGGAACAGAGGGAGGAGGAGTGTCAGATTTGGGGAGGTAGAGATTTCCATATTTTAGGGAAATGGTGAGAGTACCCAGACTGGCTGAGAGGGTGGAGCAGTGGGGGACAGTTAGTGTGTGAGTCTCGGTAGATCTGAGGGAGTGAGAAGGAGGAGGGGGTGTTATAAATGAGGGCTAGAGGTAGGAAGGGAGTTCACCCAGCCAGTGTTTAGCAGTCAATTTAGCACAGTGTGAAAGGCGTCTATCTGTAAGGGAGGGGAAAGAAAGGGCTCAATAGAGGTCACAGTGGTAAGTGCGAGAGGGAGCATCAACAGCAAAGCAGCAGAAGGAGTTGAAGAGAGTGTCCAATCTGGCCAGGGAGGATTTCGGAGCGGCACCATAGACCATGTCACAGTAGTAACATGTCAGTAGGTTTGAATACAAGGTCACAGAAATACAAGATTGGACAATACATTCAATATAGATAATAAGTACCCTTTATAAAGTCCATTTTATAAAGCAAGTTACTTTCCTTAACCTTTCAGTCTCAAGCCACCCTCATCACCTGGGTATTTTGTATACTCCAGCAAACTGAGCGTTATTACTTAAATACATGCTGCTAAAGTTAAGTTTACTACATTTCACAAACTTGTCTGAAAGCCCTTGATTCAAATGCTAATCATTCTCTTCCTCTACCTACCTTTAGGGCCTCCACCTTGGGAACAGTGCAGTGACATTCATTTTCAGAAGACTCTTCACAGACAGGTTTATGTCCATCCGATTCATCACAATCCTGCCCCAAGGACTGCTGAGGCTGGTCACAGGTGTTGCTTTTTTTGGGCTCCTCTTCATTTCCAGTCAGACGTTTTACAATCTCCGCTATCACTGCAAGTTTCCTGTTTGCTCGGAGTACCTTCTGCTCTAACACATCATAGCATTCACCACAGGAGAGATTGCCTTCTACACACTCCCAGTACTTTGTGATACAGGCTCTGCAAAAGTTGTGCCCACAATCTATAATGACAGGATCACTGAAAAAATCCACACAGATGGAACAAATAGTCTCATTTTTCAGTAGTTCTAGATCCTTTGTTGCTGCCATATTCACTGCTGTCTGTTAAAGATGTCTATTTCCCTTCTGTTTCCTGGAAAATAAACATATAAACACAGAATGAGTTTATTCCTCTTCCAACACTGACCATGTAATGCACAGTTAAAAAATCTTGCCCTGCTACTGAACCTTATTATGGTGTTTTATTATTGCTTTCAGTACTGACCATGTCATGCACAGTTAAAAACTCTTGCACTGTTACTGAACCTTACTATGGTGTTTTATTATTGCTTTCAATACTGACCACTTCATGCCATTGGTTTCTCAGACAGTAGCATGGTTTTTATAATGGAGAGCTCTCCTTCTTCCCTCTCAGTGAAGTGTTCCCTTTATACAGTTTGCCCAGCTCTGTATGAGACCTGAGGCCTTTCTGTGGCCATCCGTCTCTCAGACAGGATCAGGGTTTCTATAGTGGAGAGCTTGCCTTCTTCCCTTCATATCTGACCCCTTCTTTGTCCTGTAAGGGCCAGCATGCGTGTCTTCTCTTACTTGGATTAAAAAAAAAAAAAAAGTGTGATTGACGGATCCGTGGAAAGAGAACATCTCTCCCTCACGGTAATTTGTAATAGAAATATAGAAACATAGACCTTGATGGCAGATAAGGGCCACTTGGCCCATCAAGTCTGCCCATTTCCCTACCTACAGGATAGGCCGCAGATCATAGTTAACCAACAACCTATTTCTTCCTACCCCCCACAAGAATTGCCTTATGTCTGTCCCATGTATTCTTGAATTCTCCCACAGTTTTAGACCCCACAACCTCCTCAGGAAGGCTGTTCCATGCATCCACTACCCTCTCTGTGAAATAATACTTCCTCACATTGCCCCTGAATCACCCTCCTTCTATCTTTATATTGTGTCTTCTTGTTCTTGCAAGTCTCTTATTCTGAAAGATGCTACCCTCTTAGACTTTGTTGATTCCACTGAGGTACTTAAAAGTTTCTATCATGTCTCCCCTCTCCCTTCTTTCCTCAAGGGTATACATATTAAGCTCTATCTCTATCCTGTCTATGTCCTTGCGGAGATGGGGTCTCCAGAACTGGACACAGTACTCCAGATGGGGTCTCACCAACTGTCTGTACAGAGGGATAATAACTTCGTGTTTTCTGCTGCTGATGCCTCTCCCTATACATCCCAGTATACCCCCAGCCCTCCCTACTACCTTCTCACATTGCTTGCTAACCTTAAGGTCATCTGATAGGATTACCCCAGGTCCCTTTCCTTTTTTTACTACCTCTCCACCCATTGTGTATTCTTCCCCTGGGTTCTTGTTTCCCAGATGCATTATTTTGCACTTCTTTGCATTGAATCCTAGCTGCCATACTTCTGACCATTCCTCCAACCTTGCCAAGTCCCTTTTCATCCTTTCCAGCCTCCTTGTGTATCAACCCTGTTGCAGATCTTTGTGTCATCTGCAAAAGGCATACTTTTCCTTCCAGTCCTCTGCAGTGTCACTGATGAAGACATTAAAAGGACTGGACCTAATACTGAACCCTACGGTACCCACTAGTAACCCCTCTTTCTTCAGAGTGGACTCCATTTACAATTATCTTCTGTGTCCTGCTGTGCAGCCAATGTTTTACCCAGGCTACCACCCTGGGAGCCACTCCAGGCTGGTTAATTTGACTATTAATCTTTGTGTGGGACTGTGTCAAATGCCTTGCTAAAGTCTAGGTAGGCCATGTCCACAGCCCTCCTGGTCTACTACTTTGGTCACCCAGTCAAAGGAATCAATTAGATTCATCTGACATGATCTTCCTGCTGTGAACCCATGCTGCCTTGGGTCCTGTGCTCCACTGGCCTCTAGGTACTCAACTCTTTCCTTCAGAAGTGACTCCATCACTTTCCCTACCACAGAGGTCAGACTGACAGGTCTGTAGTTTCCTGCCTCTGTCTTGGTCCCACTTTTGTGAAGGGGAATCACATCCACCTTCCTCCAGTCCTCGGGTACCACACCATCCTCCCATGATTTATTAAAAAGATCAGCCAGTGGTTTCACTAGTTTCTCCCTTAATTCTTTTAGAATTCTGGGGTGAAGTCCATCAGGACCCATTGCTTTGTCCACTTTCAGTTTTAGGAGTTCTTGCAGAACCCTTTCTTCTGTGAAAGGACTGGGATCGACCCCCCTATCAAGAGTGCTTCTGTTAATTGGATTAGGCACTTCCCCCTCCTCTTTTGTGAATACTGAGCAGAAATATTTGTTCAGTATCCCTGCTTTTTCACTGTCCTCCTCTGCCTACCCACCGTTCATTCTATTCAGCCTCACTATCCCTCCCTTTGTCTTTCTATGCTCGCTGATGTACCTATAAAAGGTTTTATCCCCTTTCTTAACTGAGTTGGCTATCTTTTCCTCAGTTTGGGCTTTTGCTATTCTGACTTCCCTCCCTGCTTCCTTCTGCCTTAACTGGTACGGCTCTCTGTCCTGCTCCTTCTGTGTTTCCTTATACTTCAGGAATGCTGTCTTTTTCTTCCTGACTTTCACAGCCACCTCTTTTGAGAACCATAGTGGCTTTTTCTTTCATTTTGATTTGTTTATTTGCTTCACACAAAGGCTTGTTGCCTCTGTGATGGCAATTTTGATGATTCCCCATTGTTGCTCCACACCTCCTTCTAGTCTGTTTGCTAGTGCTTTTCTGGGGCACTCTCCCATCTTGCCAAAGTCAGTCCTCCTAAAGTCCAGTACCCTCCCTTTTGTATGGCTTGACTCTGTAGCTGAGTTTAACATGAACCACACTGTTTGATGGTCACTTGTCCCCAGATGGCAACCCACTTCTAGATCCGAGATCCTCTCACTGCCCCCGTTTGAGGGTATGAGGTCTAAGACTGCTCCCTCACGAGTGGGTTCTGAAACTAGCTGTCTAAGGCCTGCCACCTGTAGGGCATCAAGAATGGCTCTGCTCTTGGATGTGTGTGCTGTCTGAATGCCTCTAAGTATTGCTGGTAAAACAAGCCAGCACATGATGTCTCCATCTCAGCCACACAATCAGAGTCCACAACCAAGGCCTTTGTGATCATGAGGCTTGGTGCCTCTAACTGCACCAAAGGCTGCTATCACTAGAGTGGGAGTAAACAACTGCCACCAGAGAAGCTACACTCTAGAAGGCCATACATTGCCTCACCTCTGCCCTGTGGCAGGCCAAAATGAAAAAATAGAGATGATTCACATGAACTGGCCATACAGGGAAACATAATATCTGTTCTTGCAGGTGCAGAGTCTCCCTGGCAATGTCCTCCATGAGCCAAGTGACAGCCTCTGCTACCACTGAGTGACAACCTCTGCTGCCAATAAGAAGATAAACTTACAGCCAATAAAAACAGATTGCTAACTATTAGGGGAAGGTGGACTGTTCCATGGGATGAACCTGCAATCCACGGACCAGGATAAATATAGACTTCTCTGTAGAAGTCCGGTTCTGGGTCCATGGAAATGCCATTTCCACAATTTTATTGTTTGTTGCCTGGGGGATGCTGTCAGGATGTACAGGCAGCTGGTGGCATCCAATCAGGCAACAGAAGGTCACGTGACACACTCACTGGTATATAAGGCTGGTAAGTTCACCACACGGCCCAGAAGGAGAAGGGTCACAGCAGAAGAAAGAGAGACTGGAGAGAGAGAGAGAGAGAGAGTGTGAAGCACCAAAATGTAAAAGCACTACAGATGGGGGAGGGAGGAGGAGAGATTCACGATCATGGAGGATGTGAGGTGGGTGAAATCAGTTGGCTGATGATGGGAGGGAGCATCGGAAGAATGGGGGGGTGCCATGAATGATTAGTTACAGAAAATTCCAAATTAAAATTCTTCTCAGCCTCAGACAGAAGTAGCTATGTGTACAAAAAGGGCAGGCTGGCCACTGGCAAAATCTGACTTGTGCTATTCCAGATCCAGAGAGGAGAGAGTACTGGTGACCCAGATATTGCAGTTACAGAACATCCCAAATTAAATTTTTTTGTTTTTCTTGGCCTCAGACAGTGTAGCTATGAGTACAAAACGGCAGGCTGGCAAAATCTGGCTTGTGCCATTCTATGTCCAGTGGAAAGAGTACTGGTGGCCCACAGATTACAGTTACAGAAAATCCCAAATGAAAGTTTTTTCTTGGCAGTAGGGTGGCAAAAAAAATCTCTCTGTGACTTAAAGAGGGGAGAGGAAAAGAGACTGCAGGGTGGCCCACAATAAATATGACAGCCCCAGAAATCCCAAATAAGTTTTTTCTCCTGGCTTCAGTGCAGCTGTGTGTACAATCCAGTCTTGAATAATGAACATCATCACCAACATTCAATCACAACTGCACATATTAAAAAAAAATACTGTTCAAACAAAATACAATTTAATGCACCTACCCTGTTCTGCTGGCTGTGGGTGGCCCAGGGGATATTCTGTTAGTTATAGCAGGCTGAGTGTTTACAGTACAACACAAGTAAAGCACAAGCACTACACACATACACACACACACACACACACACGTGTCATCATCAATCACTCATTCACCATTATTCCTTAATAATAAAAGGTTATTATGGCATTCACACACTCTGCCTGTTAAAACCAAGAGCGCTATCTAATTGGCTCTCATTCTCTGGGTGGGCTGAATATATTTCCACTAAAATGGCGTTTTCATCAATCCGTTAGCAAAGAACTAGTCAGTTAGTGAGGAGATGCCATAACAATTATCTCTCCTTCAAAGAGTTTAATTTCTTTTAACCATCTGGTTAATCCTGCATTAAAAAAAAAAGTCTCTATCTGGTTGATCCTGCTGTTTGTCAGCTGCAGGTGATACCTTGTTGCTAACAGAAATTGGACCTTAGCTGATTGAATGCAGCAGTACCCAACCACAATGACACTTCAAACAATGAGTTCCAAAAATAAATAACGAATTAAAAAATACTCATTTTCAAGAAGGAGGGAGGGAGACTGCGTATGTGTGTGTGCACGTGTGTGTGTACACACACACCACAGGTAGTCGCAAAAGTCAGGCTGGGAAAAAAATTGTTCACTAATTATTATAAAAATTAAATATGGGGAAGTATGTCAAACTCAAATTTAATGCACATCCTCGGTGTGGGATGCTTTAATAAACCCCTCGAGCTTTGCCCTCGGGGTTTATGTAGCATCCAACACCTCGGGTGTGCATTAAATTCTTCCACATACTTTATTCTCTATTTATCATTAGTTTCACAGTATGTCACTTTACAAATTTACATCATATATAAGCATTAACCAACCCCTAGTGTGGGACTGTGCTGTGTGTGGCTATACACCAGATGTGTCTGCATCTCATATTCAAATTCTGAGGCACACTTAACAGTTGCTGAATTTGGTCACTTTCACTTAACAATAAGTTTTACAGGCGCCACTCTGGCAATCTTGGAAGGAAATGGTGGTGGACTGCTGTGCTGTCAGTGTGCTGGGCACGGTCACGGGTCATGGCAGTAAATCTGTCCATGGTCTGTGTGGTTGGGAGTCATCAGAAGGACA
Organism: Neoceratodus forsteri; assembly: GCA_016271365.2. Taxonomy (NCBI): domain Eukaryota; kingdom Metazoa; phylum Chordata; order Ceratodontiformes; family Ceratodontidae; genus Neoceratodus; species Neoceratodus forsteri. The sequence continues at coordinate 470,492,184 of CM057457.1, read as the reverse complement.
TCACGTTTCATGCTAGAGGGATCTTTTGTTCCAAAATGAATCAAAGTGTTGATGAGGCACTTTCTAGTTCTCCGGTAGGCAGTGGCACTGCAAAGGACAGGAATAGACCTGAAAAGGGAAAACCAAATTAAACCCCAAAAAGGGATTGTTTCCACACCTAATAAGGTTGTGTCTTCCAAGTGAATGCTTAAATCTGAAAAAGGTGAATGTCTTGCATCATCACCATCAGTCCCAAGTAAAAAAAAAAACAAAAAAAAACTAAAGATGTGGTGGGTGCCACCTGCAGTGGCACCAAACAGTATGGAACAATTGCATACTATGCTACTGCCAGTCCCTCATCCAATTCTTCTGAGGTTGAACCCAATGAGGGTAATACTGATACTAATAAAGAAGATGAAGAGAATGCTCAGGCAGCGGAAGGAATGGATGGAAATTGCAGATGAGGAAGGAACAGACAGAAATATTTTGGTTGTGGGGGGGGCAGTGGGAATAAACCAGAACAGGAACAGGACAAATCGGGAGGGGGGAGGACCCTGAAAAGATGACTAAGGCATCATGCCTTTCTAGGGAAAAAAAAAAATATCATCTTTCGTTTGGTCATACTTCTCCATTAGTGCTTCCAATGAGTTGATAGCAATAATATTTAAACTAGCAAATGGGGAGAGGAGTGCAGCACCCCATACATCGAATGGGAAGAACACCCCTTCCCCTCAGCTAGTGGTGAAACAGGAGTTCAGCATGTTTCTAGTTCATTTGCATCACCAGGAAAGGAAAAAGGTCCAGCTCCTCATACTACGCACAGGGGAAATGCCAGACCTCGCCCAACAACTAACACACCGGAATCTGGCCAATGGAAAATCATGTACATAAATGCTTGCAGTCTGGGAAACAAGATCCCAGACCTGCAGGCAATAATGACAGAGGCTAAACTGGACATAGTAGCCATTAGTGAGACATGGTTTACCAGTAACCACACTTGGGAGACTTCAGTACCTGGCTATGTACTGTTCAGAAGAGACCGAGATGCAAAAAGGGGCAGTGGAGTGGCCCTTTATGTCAATGAAAATATCAAAGCTACAGAAATTCAGAATACACATAAGGAGCCAGAAGAACTGTGGGTTACCCTGGAAACAGGAAATGGGACAGCCATATGAACTGGGGTTGTGTATAGGCCTCTTGAAAAGGGGGAGGACACAGACACATTACTGTTAGAAGATATACAAAACACGACAGCTAAAGGGGAGGTTCTGATAATGGGAGACTTCAACATGCCAGATGCAGATTGACCAATACCAGAAGGAACATCTGCCAGAACTAGACACATGGTGGATTCCCTGCGAGGGGGGGTTCAAGCAACTGGTACAACAACCCACAAGAGACAGGGCTATCCAAGATCTAGTACTGACTAACAGGGAAAGGATCACAGATCTCCAAGTAAAAGGTCACCTGGGGGCCAGTGGCCATCACATGGTATGGTTCAATTTGGCCACTAGAACTAAATCATCCCATTCCAAGGCAAAAATATGGGACTTCAGAGGAGCCGACTTTGATAAGATGGTCAACAGAGTTAAGCTAGCCCTGGCAAAAAGAAATATAGGTGAGGGCGTACAGGCAAAGTGGGCAAGCATTAAGGATGCAATACTTGAAGCAACATCCCATTGTGTTAGAGAGAAAAGGAAGGGCAAAAGAAGAAGGAAACCACTATGGTTCTCAAAAACAGTAGCAGAAAAGATCAGAGCTAAAAGGCTGGCCTTCAGGAAATAAGGAAACGCAGCAGGATGAAGATAGGGAGGCATACCAAACTTCCCTAAGGGAAGCAGGGAAGGCAGTAAGGCAGGCAAAGGCTCAAACTGAGGAAACACTAGCACAAACAGTAAAAGAAGGTGGCAAGACTTTCTATAGCTACATTAGTGAAAGTCCAGAGGGGATATTGCCAAGATCAAAGAGAATAAGGGGGCATGTGAGAAGGGCCATGTAAAAGCATCTATCCTAAATAGATACTTTTGCTCACTATTTACTGAAGAGAAGATAGGGCAGGGACCACAGTTCTGCACCATGGACGGGGAGGAGGGAAGTGTGCACCAGTCCCTTCACAAAAGAAAGGGTCCTACAAGAGCTCGATAAGCTCAGGGTGGACAAGGCAATGGGATCTGATGGCATACATACCAGGGTACTAAAGGAGCTACGGGTGGAATTAGCAGAGCCATTATCAGAACTGTTTAGTGAGTCTCTAAGCACAGTAGAGGTCCCAGAAGACTGGAGAAGGGCTCATGTGATCCTGCTCCACAAGAGTGGTAGCAAGGAGGAGGCAGGGAAGTACAGCCCAGTCAGTCTTACCTCAGTAGTGAGCAAGATTATGGAGACACTCCTTAAGGAAAGGATAGTGCAACACCTGGAATCCATAGAAGCACAGGATCCAAGACAGCATGGGTTTACAAAAGGAAAGTCCTGTCAAACTAATCTCATAGATTTCTTCGACTGGGTAACCAGAGTGGTGGACCAAGGGGGAGCAGTTGATGTCACCTACCTTGACTTCAGCAAAGCTTTTGATACTGTTCCACATAGAAGATTGATTAATAAGCTGGGTAGCCTCGATGTGGGTCAGAAGTTGGTCAACTGGGTGGCAAACTGGTTGACGGGCAGAAAACAGAGAGTGATGGTAAATGGTATGCAGTCAGAAGAGATGCAAGTCACAAGTGGGGCACCTCAGGGATCAGTCCTGGGGCCTGTCCTCTTAAATATCTTCATCAGTGACATTGCAGATGGACTAGAGGGTAAGGTTTGTCTGTTTGCAGATGACACCAAGATCTGCAACAGAGCAGATGATCCAGATGGGGTGGGCAGAATGAGAAGAGATCTGGATAAACTGGCAAAATGGTTGGAAGAGTGGCAATTGGGGTTTAACGCAAAGAAGTGCAAGATCATGCACATAAGGAAGAGAAACCCTGAAGCTACCTCTAGGCTAGGAGGGGAGCTGCTGAAAGTCACAATGGAAGAAAGAGACTTGGGCATCATCATCACCGATTACCTGAAATCATCCAAGCAGACCACTAAAGCAGTAAGTAAGGCTAGGGGGATGTTGGGGTGTATTAGTAGGGGTATCACAAGTTGGAAGAGGGAGGTGAGAATCCCTCTTTACAAGACACTGGTTAGGCCACACCTTCACAAGGTCATTAACCAAACTGAGGCAGTCCAGAGAAGGATAACCAAAATGGTGCAGAGACTGCATCAGAAAACATATGAGGACAGATTGACGGAGCTCAATATGTATACCCTAGAGCAAAGGAGAGAGAGGTGATATGATTGAAACATCCAAACACCCTAAGGGCATTAACAAGGTGAAAGAGTCTAACATGTTGGACTCTGGGGGGTGAGGATATAGCATGCACCAAGCAGGAAAGGGATCTTGGGGTTGTTATCTCTGATGACCTCAAGGTAGGGAAACAGTGTGACAAGGCAGCAGGTAAAGCAAATAGGATGCTGGGATGTATAGGCAGGGGCATCACCAGCAGGAAAAGGAGGTCATAATTCCACTATACAAGACACTAGTGAGGCCCCACCTGGAGTACAGTGTACAGTTCTGGAGACCATACCTCACGTAAGGACATAGACAGGGTAGAGAAGGTTCAGAGGAGGGCAACAAAGATGGTGCATGGATTGCATCACAAGTCCTATGAAGACAGGTTGAAGGAACTGAACATGTACTCCCTGGAGGAGAGGAGGAGAGAGGGATATGATAGAGACATACAAGTATCTTACAGGGAGAAACAGAGTGCAGGAAAACACTATTTTAAGCAAAAAGATGTTCCAGGACTAGAGGGCATGGGATGAAGTTGGAGGGAGGACGATTTAGAGGAAACATGAGAAAGAATTTCTTCACAGAACGGGTGGTGGACAAGTGGAACACCCTGACAGAGGAAGTGGTGGGGGCTGAAACAATCACGGGATTTAAGAATGCATGGGATAGACATAAAGGAATTCTAGAGGTCAGGTGTAAGGGGAAACAGACTTCTAGGAAAACAAACTGAACTTACAAGCTCAAATGGGCAGACTGGGTGGGCCATAGGCCCTTATCTGCCAACACTGTCTATGTATCTATGTATGTTTCAGTATAAGAAAAATAGCAGGACAAGAGGATACAGCACGAGATTAGAGGGAGGCCGATTAAAGGGTAATGTGAGGAAGTTCTTTTTCACAGAAAGGGTGGTGGATGCATGGAACGGCCTACCTCAGGAAGTGGTGCATATAAATACAGTGCAGGGCTTCAAACAGGCATGGGATAGGCATAAGGAAGCAATGGAGAGGAGTATGAATAGATAGACCATTGACAGAGCAAAGGCCGATGGCTCATTCATAAGGTAGGAAAAGAAATGGGCAGACTGGATGGGCCTTGTGGTTCTTATCTGCCGTCAACTTCAATGTTTCCATGCACTATTTGTAAATGGCCAATCAGCAGGGGTAAAAAGAAAGGAGCACTGGGAACTTCAGCACTAAAAAAAAAAAACACAACACCTAGGCAGATCTCACAACATCAGTAATAATGAAAAGGTCAGTTGTGAGTTTCGAGGAGAAAGTGATAGTGATAGCTCACTACACTTAGGGGTAATGCCCATAAATGAAAGCAGTGGCATCCCCGCAGCACTACACTTCAACCACCACTTGTTGCCATTAAAAGGACTCCTCCGACTGTTACTGAAAGTGACCACCATGTGTTCAAAAGTCCTTCTCTTTCAAGGAGACAGCTTACCATCTCAGAAACATATGAGCGTAAGGCAAATAATGCCTTGACTCACCCTGTTGCTGCTACAATAGCAAAACAAATTCCAAAATGATAGCTGCTGATTTGCTACCATATAACGTGGCTGAACATATAGGATTCAGGCAACTGCTCGAGTACTTTGAACCTCGATATAGTATACCATCACAGAAACACTTCTCAGCAACTGGGATTCCAGATCTTTACGATGTTGTATGTAAAAAATGAAGACGCGTCTTGTACAGTGTTGCTGAGAGGGTGGTGCATCTCACACAGATATCTGGACAAGCTGTCAGCCTGAGCCCTACATGCCTGTCACGGCCCGTTGGGAATGTTTTGATAATTCAAGTGGGATTGAGGACAGTGAAGCATCGCAGCTTGCTCTTCAAAGAATGTTTCATTTTCCATCTGAACAGATCTCATACAACATCAGTGAAGAGTTCCGAAAACCAATACAGCAATGGCTCACTTCACAGGGACTGTCAGTTGGCTTTAGAGCTGCAGATAATGGGTCCAACATTTCATAGGTTTCAAAGGTATTACAAGCTACATAGACTTTTGTCCTTTATGCTTGCCACCATGTATTTGTACTAAAATGCATTTATTTTTGTATTACTGTATCCAACCCATGCTTAAAGGTCCATTGTACCACCAGTAACAATTTCTAGCAGTAGACTATTCCAAGTTGCACCACCCTCTGACTGAACCAGTTTTTCCTTTTTAAAAGTGTTCCATTTACCTAGAGTCAGTTGCACACCATGCCCTCGTGGTTCATACAGATTGTTCTTTAAAATAAGTCCCAGGTCCTCTCTTAATGCCTTATCCTCAAGTGCCCTATAGACCGTCTAGATATCCCCTCTTATTCTTCTACAGTATAGAGTGTATAGCCCCAAGTTTTCCAACCTCTCTGGATATGACACATAGGTTTGTCCTGTCATTGCTTTAGTGGCCCTTCGCTGCACACTCTCCAACCTTCTGATGTCCCCCTTTTTATAGGGAGACCATACTTGAGCACAGTACTCCAGATGTGGCCTCACCAATGCCTGATACAAGGACAATACAACCCTGCTGTCCCTGCTACCAATATGTCTCAGTATGCAGCTTAATGTCTGATTTTCTATTTGAATAACAAGATTACAATGAAAGCTGAATTTTAAGTCATTAGTGACTCTGACTCCCAAATCCCTTTCCTCTGTTGTTTGTGGCAGCTCTTTTCCTCCCAAACTGTACCTATATTTTGTATTATTACTGCCCAAGTATATCACCATGCATTTGCTCATGTTTAGTTCAAGTTTGTATCTCACTGCCCAATGATATAGCCCATTCAGGATTTCCTGCAAGTTGCTTTGGTCTATTTTATTGCCGACAATACCTCCTATCCTGCAGTCACCAGCAAACTTGCTCAACCATATATTGGTGCAAACACATTTAATCGAGGAGACATGCATGTTAAATAAACAGGGTCCCAAAGTGGAGCCCTACGGGACTCTACTCATCACTCTCTCCCAGTCAGACTTCGCCCCATTAATTGTAACCCTCCGTCTCCTGTCTCTCAGCCATTTTACTATATTTGTTTCCAGATTCATGTTTATCAATTCCTCTACTAATCCTTTGTCAGGGAGTTTATCAAATGCCTTAGAAAAATCCAAGAATATTACATCCACTGCATTTTCTGCATCCAAAGCCTTACTAGCTACCTCGTAAAAGGTCAACATGTTAGTCTGGCATGATCATGTTTTCATGAAGCCATGTTATGTGGGATCTGATAAGTTGTTTGCAGCTAGATGCTTGATCATATGGTCTTTCAGAATCCCTCCCATTATTTTCTTCACTATTGAGGTCACCAGTCTAAAGTTCTCAGGCTTAGTTTTAGGGCCCTTTTTTAATAATGGCACCAATATTGCTTCTCTCCAACCCTGGACCACTATTCCTGGATCTAAGGAGTTCTGAAAGATATGTGTCAATGGTGTAGCCAGACATTCTGCTAGTTCCTTGAGCACTCTGGGGTGGAGATTATCAGGTCCGGGTGATTTGTTACCATTAATGTTATCCAGCCTTTACTGGACATCCTTGAGGTCTAGTAATATCTGTCCTGAAATGGACTGTAATATTTCTTCATCTGTAATCAATGCATTTTTGTTGAACACTGAACTGAAATATATATTCTGGATATCTGCCAATTCTTTAGCATTAGTGACTAATTGTCCCTGTGGGTTTATATATGGCCCTATATTGGTACTACCTTTCTTTTAGCATCAATATTCAATGCTAAGAAGTGCAAGGTAATGCACCTGGGAAACAAAAACCCAGGGGAAGAGTACACAATGGGGGGGGTGAGATACTAACAACAACAAAAATGGAAAGAGACCTGGGGGTAGTCATATCAGATGACCTAAAGGTGGGCAAGCAATGTAAGAGGGCAGCAAGGAGGGCTGAGGGGATGCTGGGATGCATAGGGAGAGGCATTACCAGGAAGTTATTATCCCTCTGTACAGACAGCTGGTGAGACCCCACCTGGAGTACTGCGTGCAGTTCTGGAGACCCAATCTCTGCAAAGACATAGACAGGATGGAAGCTGTCCAGAGGAGGGCAACCAAAATGGTGCAGGGTCTGCACCGGAAGACATATGAAGAGAGACTTAAGGAGCTTAATATGTATAGCCTCAAGGAAAGGAGGGGGTTGTGGATGCATGGAATGGCCTTCCGGAGGAGGTTGTGGAGTCAAAATTAGTGGTGGAATTCAAGCATGCATGGGTAGTCATAAGGCAATTCTGGGGGGGGGGGTAGGAAGAAGTAGGCTGCTGGTTAACTAGGATCTGCAGCTTATCCAGTAGGTAGGGAAATGGGCAGACTGGGTGGGCCAAGCGGTCCTTATCTGCCGTCAAATTCTATGTTTCTATGTTTCATTCATGGTGGCTGATATGAAACAAGGTCCTCAGAAGGGGGGTACCCTTCTCCAGAAGGAGAAAACACCATTTTTAAAAATAGTTCAGAGGCCTGTCTGTGAGGAAAAGTGTACCAGATAGTGCTGTGGGCTAAAGACCTCAGGTGATATTTAATCTTTACTTGGTGTACAGGTTTGGGTGGCACTGAACAGTACCCACTCTCCTCAACAAGAGGTATCGTCCATGACAGGATGCCAGTTCTAGTCAGCAGTGGAGTGGTACCTCAGAAAATGTGTGGTGTGGGCCATTCTGCCCGTAATGAAGATTGGCTGTATCCTCTAGGTATCTCACTTATGCCCAGATGGGATTGGAATCTGCGACTGTGAAGTAACATAGAAAAGTGTAAAAGAGGATCAGGAAAGGATGTGATCTGTGAAGAACAGAGTGGATCCCTGAAAAAACCCTCACAAGATCAACTGGCACTAAAATGCTGCCAGCCGAGAGAGACTGTGAATTAGCCCAGTGGATAGTGTTTAAGAAAATGAGCTAACAAAAGTTAGTTTAGGTTCCCACTCAGGTTCAGGAGTGGGGAACCCAGGAGTAAATGTGCATCCTCCTGAGGCCAGAAAGATGAGAATAAAGTACCCAACCAGGGTTGTTTCCAAGACAGAAGTGTCAGTAAAATACCACCTTACAGTAACTGACAAATGAACTGTGCCAGCTGAAAAAAGGACAAAATTGTTTGAGCTCAAGAAAGTGAAGGGCCCTGTGTGTTTTTACAAATAATTCCTGTTTAGACATTCCAAGTTATGCTAACCCCCTCAAATCTGCAGCTTAGCCAGCCCTGCCATGTATCAGTGGATGCCAGGGGATCACCCCAGTGCTCAGGAAGTCATGAAAGTGGACTTTGATTGTTTCTTGATGTAGGACCCCCCATGTGACCATGACACCAGTGATACCCCTAAACATGGTACACAACAAGGTTACCTCTTGCAGACAGAGGCTAGTGGGAATTGCATCCAGAATCCTAAACCCAAACAAAATAAACAACATTAAAAATAACTATATAAATAAATACAACAGTCTGACAAAAAACAAAACGTCTTGGAATAACACTGCCTGCTTGTGTGTACAAAATAACCCTACTGTGCACAGTTTCTACTATGCCTTTGTTTTCAGCACAGGTAAACAAACTTTCTTCTCATCTCCAACTTCATGATCCTCAGTTAGTCTCTAACACCACCTCCTGACAATTCAAAATTGCACTGTTCAGAATCATTAGGGATCCTTTGGATTGAGGAGAAAAATGGGTACGCTGTCCAGAGAAAACAAGGTCCCTCTGGAGCTGCCCTGTTTGCTGTATATAGGTTACCATTGGTGGCTGACTGAGGGTAATGACAAATGCAGCCAGAATACACGGGGCAGAGAAGGTAGAAACAAATAAAGAAAGCAGTTTGTCAGCAAGCCTTGCAATAACACTGTTTTTGTAAAAATTAAATTATTTTGATTTAAAAAGGACTGCAAACTGGTCCCATGTTGTCCAGTTTCTGCTTTGCCCTTTTAAACACACTCTTGACACAGTAATGCTTGCAGTCAGGAATTACCTCCAACTTTAGGATCCCGTGTTTCAATCTCCAACATACAACCTCCTTATAATGTTTCAAAACCACAGGGACCTGTGAGTAGCTTCAGCTGTTCAGCACTTGGAAGCCTTCCTACTAGGAGAACAAGCAATCTCCTGTTTGTAGTTGCCCTCAGTCTGAAGTCATTTCCTGTCCGACTCTGAAATGTGTCCTACACCTTGCAACTCTCACAATTAACAGGCTGGTGGTAATACCAAGAAACAGTAAATTTCAAGTAGGGGTACCACCTTTTAAGGATCCCAAAGTGGGACGATTCTTACTGAAACATGATTTATCGCAGGACAGTGCATAACCTCAACTGATGCAACAGACTTGTTTTCTCTATATAATCAGAATAAAGGTTAAGTGCAGTAGTTTTTTAGTTGCTTCTGTTGTTTCTTTTATCTTTTTAAGGTGTTTTATTTAAGGTATTGTAGTTTTCTGCAACATTTAGTGGAAAGTTAGAAAACATTTTTTCTACTATAAAATCAGGACATTTAGTATTTTTCATGTTTTTTGCAGGACACAGCTGCCCAAATCAGGACTGTCCTGTGAAAATCAGGACAGGTGGTAACCCTAACTTCAAGAAAATGTGATAAGTAATCTGAATTAAGCATAACACTTTTATCTTCTAAGATTCTTTTAAAGCATCAGCTGGTTTTAAAAGGACTGACATTGCTGATCTGCATCACCCAGGACACCTGTGGAAATCGAGTTTTGTTTGGCTCAGTGTACCTTGCAGCCACCAAGTTTTAAACAGAAATAAAAGTACTTTTCCTAGCAATGAGTAGTCAACACTGGATTGCTGCTGTAAATAGTAATGCACTGTTTTGAGGGGTGTGTGTGGGGGGGGGGACACATTACAGAGGGAGACAGGAAGTGAACTTTTGGCTCTGATATTGCTGGAGACATGAGCACAGAGCTGAGCATAGGAGCTGCAGAGGGAACAGTTGTTTTTGTGGCTAGAGATCCTTTGTTCTTCTAGTCCCAAACTCTGAAGGGCAGCAACTGCTTGTGTTTCTGAACAGTGCAGTTTGTGGTGTTGGAGACTGAAACAGAGGATCATGAAGTTGGAGGTAAGGAATGCTGAGCACACGGGGAACTGGTTTTCTGTGGATAGATGTCATTTGTTCTTCTAGTCCCAAACTCTGAAGAGCAGCAGCTGCTTGTGTTTCTGAACAGTGCAGTTTGTGGTGTTGGAGCCTGAAACAGAGGATCATGAAGCTGGAGGTAAGGAATGCTGAGCACACGGGGAACTGGTTTTCTGTGGATAGAGATCCTTTGTTCTTCTAGTCCCAAACTCTGAAGGGTAGCAGCTGCTTGTGTTTCTGAACAGTGCAGTCTGTCGGGTTGGAGACTGAAACAGAGGATCATGAAGTTGGAGGTAAGGAATGCTGAGCACACAAGGAGCTGCAGGGGGAACTGGTTCTCTGTGGATAGATATCCTTTGCTGTTCTAGCCCCAAACTCTGAAGAGCAGCAGCTGCTTGTGTTTCTGAACAGTGCAGTTTGTGGTGTTGGAGATTGAAACAGAAGATCATGAAGTTGGAGGTAAGGAATGCTGAGCTGCTGTGTAAACCAACCAAAGGAAAACTTTAAAAAGACAAAAGGGGTCAGGTAGCATTTATAAATGTGTGCAGAAAATCAGTTATAGGAAGGTGTCGGACTAAAAACTACAGATGAATCATTGTGACAGATTTATTTCTTACTTGGGTAGGTTCACTAGCACCCACAATTTTTTTCCCTCTTCTTTTTACCTTCTTTAACCTGAGTATTCTGGCTTCATTTGGTAAGACCCTCAATAGACTCCACCTGAAGAATGTAAGCATTTTGTCTTGAGCATTTACCCCCCATAGCCTCCTCCTATTTTACACTTCCTTTATTGACCTGGGTACAGCACCCCCCCAACACTCCCAGGTGCATAATATGAATTCCTTTGTTGTTCCTGCACTCTGCCTGGCTGAATTAATCCTGCCCTGACTTTGTAATCTCCCCTCCCCTTTTTTACTGTACCTTATAGAATATGTTGTCAAAAAAAGGACTGGCAGACCCTTCCAGTCTTCCCTATTTTTCACTGCCTATTCTGATACCTCGGACCCTATTTAGTCACCGGCGCACATCCCTCCTCCATTTTCTCTATGTATTATGCCACTGTACCTATCCCACGTATGCATGAAGCTCCCCACTGTTTCTCCCCACCACATCTAGTTACAGACTGTTCCAGGTGTCCACCACCCATTATGTGAAGAAAGGTTCCCTCACATCCCTCTTAACCCCCCCCCCAGCTTCATTGCATGCCCCCCACCATTCTGGTACTTTTTCTCCCCTAAAATATACTCCCCATCTACACATTCTTCACCCCTGTGAAGTACATATCTCGATCATGTCCCCCTGCACTCTTCCCCTCTGCCAGGGAGTACATGTTGAGATCCTGCAACCTTTCTTCATTGGGCTTTTTGTGCAATCCCTCTTCACTTCTGGTAGTTTTCATTTCAACTGCTTTCAACCTGTCCGTGTCCTTTCGGAGGTGCAGCCTCCAGACCTGGATACAGTACAGTACAGTACTTTAGGTCAGGTGTCTCTAATGAGCGATACAGTGGCAACAGCACCTTCCCTATGCACCATAGTATCCCACTACCCTTGTCTACTGCATTGTCTCCCTGTTCTGCCACCTTGGGATCATCAGAGATGAGTATCCTGAAGTCTCTTTCTTGTGTGATGACTGTCAGTACCTCCCTCAATCTTATACACAGTTCCCCGGTTTTCTTACTGCCAGTGCATGACTTTGCACATTCTGGTATTGAAACCTACCTGCCACTCCAGATATTATTCTCTAGATTACCCAGAGCCCTTTGTCTTCTCTCAATCCCTTCCTGAGTGCCCACCTTGTTGTAGATTTTTGTGTCATTACAAAGAGACACACCTCCCTCCAGTTTCTGAGCAATGTCACTTATGAAGATATTGAAGATGATCTGCCCCAGCACCAATCCCTGTAATACCTCACTAGTTGGTCTCTCATCCCTCGAGGGTCTGCCTCTGCTTCTTCTCCCTCTGCTTCTTAGCCTTCAACCAGTTTAATACTTTGCTTACCACTTTCTCCCGAACCCCTCAGCTGCTTAGTGTCTTTATTAGCCTCCTGTATGGCACTGTGTCGAAGGCCTTACTGAAGTCTGGGTAGGCAACATCCATTGCCCTCTCCTGATCCACCTCTGTAATCACCCAGTCAAAAAATCTATGAGATTTGTTTGGCATGACGTACCCCCTATGGAAGCATGCTGGTGCTGGTTCTGCAGCCTGTATGCCACCACTGATGTGAGACTGACTGGCCTGTAGTTGCTAGCCTCCTCCCTCCTGCCACTTTTGTGCAGAGGGAACACATCAGCCCTCCTCCAGTCCTCTGGGACTACCTCCATCTTCAGTGGGTGTGCTGAGCAATTGCCAAAGGGATGGCTTGCACCATGTTCAGTTCTTTTAGAACTCCTTGGTGAATCCTGTCCAGTCCTGTCTCCTTGTTCTCCATTAGTACTTCCAGTCCATTCTGAACTCTCTACTCCAAAAATGGACTTGCGTCCACTCCCTGCTGATACATGTTGGTCCGTCCCCCCTTACTGTGAGGAGCTCCCCCGCCCTCCTGATTCTCACTGTCCTACCCTTTGCTTTCCTCTTTTCACTCACGTACCTGAGGAAAGGCTTACCCCCTTTTTTGATCTCCTTGGTGATCCTCTCCTATGTTTGTGCCTTAGCTGCCCTCACCCTCCTTCCTGACACTCTTTGTTTTTCTGGATACTTTTTCCTGTCCACATCCATCTGGGTATCCTTGTACTTCCTAAATGTAGTTTGTTTTCTCCTTTAGCATCTTAGCCACCTCCTCTGAGAGCCTAAGCAGCCTGTCTCCTCCTTCCCTAGTTTACTTCCTTCAGACATCATGCTGTTGCCGTGGCTATTCCCTCTTCGATGTTTTTACATTGGGTCTACACTCAACCCTGCCAATCACATCTAAGGTAGTTACTGAAGCAAAGCAAAGTTTATTTCTAAGATGCCCAATCTTGGAGGCTCTTGTTATTGTACATAAAACAAACAATAAGCAGGGTATCAGACAGAATGTCATAAAATAAACAATAAAACAGCAGCAGCATCAAAATATTAAAACAGTGGTATCGTAAACAGCAAATTTTCTTCAGAATTTTTCGGCAGATCAGCTCTCGATCCCTGGAAGGCCAGGAGAAATAAGATGGGTTTTTAGGCCCCTCTTGAACCCCTTGATCAATGGAGCCTCCCTGATATCAACTGGCAACGAGTTCCATAGGACCAGTCCAGTGACACTGAATGCATGGTCACTGAAAGTTCTTAACCTGGTCTTAGGATCTTCAAGAAAGCCCCTGGTTGAGGAATGGAGGGAATGGAATGAAGTGGATGGTGTCAGAAAATCATTCAGGTAGCCAGGGCCGAGCTTGTATAGGGCATTATAAGTAAGTAAACTCTCCTTGAAGATAACCCTCCACCTTACTGGCAGCCAGTGCAAAGATCACAGCACTGGGGTTAAGCAGCTAGACCTAGAAAGGCCAATCAGGAACCTGGCAGTTGCATTTTGCACCAACTGCAGCTGGCGAAGGGTACCGCCAAAGACCCCAGTCCCCAAAGTAGAGAGCATTAAATTAATTCAGTCTGGATGTCACAAAGACATGCACCAGCTAGGGCAGGTCCTTGGGTGGAACTAGGAGTTTGATTCTGGCAATGTTCCTTAAGTGGTAAAAAACACTTTTGAGGACAGCTGACATCTGTGCTTCAAGTGTCAGTCTGTCATCATGAATCATGCCAAGATCTTGCACCCTGGGGGGGTATAAACAGTGTAGGTCCCAGGGATAATCCAGTAACCTTGTTAGAAGCACTCCCATCATACTCTCTCATTCTGGCCCAATCACTAGTACTTCCATCTTGTCCGGGTTAAGTCACAACCCCCTGGAGAACATCCAATCATTGATCTCAGCCAGGCAGATATTAAGCACTTTTACAGCATCGGATGTTCCTGGAGGAAAGGACATGTACAGTTGGGTATAATCTGCATAACAATAAAGTCCCACACTGTGCCACCTAATGAGCTGAAACAGGGGCAGCATATGCACTGCAAATAACACTGGTGACAGAATTGACGCCTGAGGTACTTCACATGGTAGGAGCTTGGGGGGTAAGGAGAAATCCACCATCACCACCTGTTGCTTCCTGCCAGAGAGAAAGGATTCAAACCAACTGATGACAGAACTGATGAGTCAACATTACTCTCTGAGGCAATCAAGAAGCACAATGTGATATACGGTGTCAAAGGCTGAGGAGAGATTGAGGAGCATAAAAATAGACTTGTCTCCTGTACCTCTCAACCTGAGGAAGTCATTATACACCCTAACTAATGCCATTTTGGTGATGTGCCTAGCTCTGAAACCTGATTAGAGCAGCGAATAGATGTTAAAGGACGCAAGGTGCTCCTCAAGCTGCTGTGCCTAGCTCTGAACCCTGATTACAGCAGTGTATAGATAGATGTCAGAGGACACAAGATGCTCCTCAAGCTACTGTGCCTAGTTCTGAAACCTGATTAGAGCAGCATATAGATGCCAAAGGACACGAGGTGCTCCTCAAGCTGCTGTGCCTAGCTCTGAACCCTGATTAGAGCAGCGTACAGATAAATGTCAAATGACATGAGCTGCTCCTCAAGCTGCTGTGCCTAGCTCTGAAACCTGATTACAGCAGTGCATAGATAGATGTCAAAGGACACGAGGTGCTCCTCAAGCTGCTGTGCCTAGCTCTGAACCCTGATTAGAGCAGGGTATAGATGGATGTCAAAGGATACAAGGTGCTCCTCAAGCTGCTGTGCCTTGCTCTGAACCCTGATTAAAACAGTGTATAGTTAGATGTCGAAGGACACGAGGTGCTCCTCAAGCTGCTGTGCCTAGCTCTGAACCCTGATTAGAGCAGCGTATAGATAGATGTCAAAGGACATGAACTGCTCCTCAAGCTGCTGTGCCTAGCTCTGAAACCTGATTACAACAGTGCATAGATAGATGTCAAAGGACACGAGGTGCTCCTCAAGCTGCTGTGCCTAGCTCTGAACCCTGATTAGAGCAGCGTATAGATCGATGTCAAAGGACACAAGGTGCTCCTCAAGCTGCTGTGCCTAGCTCTGAACCCTGATTAGAGCAGTGTATAGATAGATGTCAAAGGACATGAGCTGCTCCTCAAGCTGCTGTGCCTAGCTCTGAAACCTGATTACAGCAGTGCATAGATAGATGTCAAAGGACACGAGGTGCTCCTCAAGCTGCTGTGCCTAGCTCTGAACCCTGATTAGAGCAGGGTATAGATGGATGTCAAAGGATACAAGGTGCTCCTCAAGCTGCTGTGCCTAGCTCTGAACCCTGATTAAAACAGTGTATAGTTAGATGTTGAAGGACACGAGGTGCTCCTCAAGCTGCTGTGCCTAGCTCTGAAACCTGATTAGAGCAGCGTATAGATGCCAAAGGACACGAGGTGCTCCTCAAGCTGCTGTGCCTCGCTCTGAACCCTGATTAGAGCAGTGTATAGACAGATGTCAAAGGACACGAGGTGCTCCTCAAGTTGCTGTGCCTAGCTCTGAACCCTGATTAGAGCAGCATATAGATAGATGTCAAAGGATACGAGGTGCTCCTCAAGCTGTTGTGCCTAGCTCTGAACCCTGATTAGAGCAGTGTATAGATGTCAAAGGACATGAGGTGCTCCTCAAGCTGCTGTGCCATGAGTTTCTCAACAACCTTTCCCAAAAGGGGGGGTTGGAGATAGGACAGTAGTTCATCAGAGTGTCAGAGTCGTGAGATGGCTTCTTCATAAGGGGCCTTACCAGAGCTTCTTTCAAGGTTTCCGGAAAGACCTCCTCTAACAACGAACACCAGACAATCCTGTTGAACACTGTGCCAGCGGAATCAATGCATCTCATCAAGAAACGAGTTGGAGCCGGGTCCAGTTCACAGTACATGTGCCTCAGTTTTGAGATGACCTCTGCCACCTCTACCATTTTGAACTCGTCCCAGACAAGTGGAGTGCCCCTGTTCCCTCCAAAATGACCACTGTGAGTTGCAGTGTGGTTCGCTGATGGGATCCTATGTCAGATAGAGGACACTCTGTCGAAGAAGAACCAAGCAAACTCATCACATTAAGTGATCTAAAAGGCTTTTTTTGGCTTTAGACAGACAGGATAAATAAGCCTGTTGAGAGTCCTAAAAAGCTGAGCAGGTCAATTTTTCCTGGCAGCAATGTCTGCCTTCTTATGGTTGATTGCCCCTTGGTAATCAGAATAATGAGTACGGAGGGTCAGCTTGTCAAAATTTGATCAGATCCTCTGCCAACAGTGCTCCATCTTCTGACCACTGATCTTCATCACTTTGAGATCCACATCAAACCATGGAGCTCTCAGGTGAGAGGATCTGGGTCATACACAGACCAGTGCAAGGGTATCAGGCATCTTGGAGACTGCCTTGTTACTATGCAACTACCACCTCACTCTTACCCCTCGCACATGCAGCATCTACACTAGATAGATCAGCTACCGCCAGTACCCTCCAGGGACAATTGCCTTAATGGGTGATAACTGACCATCTCCACAGGGGAAGGACTGTCTGGGGAGGCCCCGACCAGGAACTTCGCCATGTAGTGATCAAACCATACAACCGTATCAATCTCAAGGTTAGTTACCTTGAACCCCAGTGTGAACACCAGGTCAAGCGTGTGGCTGCAGTGATGGGTTCTGGAAGTAACTGCTTGTGACAGGCCCAGTGATGACATCAACTAGAGGAGGTGGAACCAAAATGCAAGGCTTTGTCATCAATCAGGCAATGAAGTCACCCAGTAGTAAACATCTGGGGGACTCCAACACCATCAGTGTTGAAGTCTGCTACCTCCTGCAGGAATTCTCCTCCCACCCCAGGGAGCGTGGTACATAAGGCGAATCCTGCATGCTGTGCCTGGACCCCACATGCTGCCACACACTCAAAAGACCTGATCATCCCCACTAGGTGCACGGTGAGTCCTAGGTCATATCTAAATAGCCACTCAATCACCTCTGCATTCCCACTGTGGGCAGTGTACCACACATAGTACCCAGTGGGGAACGATGCCTCCATAATTGGCCCAGCATTGTCACCTAACCAGGTCTCCATGAAGCAAGCCACATTGACCAAAAAAAATCAAGTCCGCCATAAATAGGGGTCTTGTTCCTCATCAGTCTGGCATTGCATAGCACTGCCTGCAGGGGACTAGTAAGCACTGCAGCCCTTTTGGCTGTCACCCCACTTGGTCTGATGGGGACCCTGGGAATGGAGACCAAGAAAATCTGGCCTCTCCCTAGGCTCCATCTAAACTCAGGGCGTCTTCTGCACCGCAACACCCCAATTCCTCTCACCTCTGCTGGGCCCACAGCTTCCCGTCACTGGCAACCTCAACAATCCCTGGTGATGCTGACCTCTCAACAGCACCTCACTATCATTACTGACACAGGAAGGTTGGCAAAAGGGCATAGGTTACGCAGTTGGGATGCATTATAGGCAGTCTGCAAGGGTCCAAAACCCTGGCACATCCCATGCGACCAGTACCACAACCACTACATTTTTGTCTCACTCTTAGATAAAAAACAGTCACAAGCACAACCACATACAGCCAAACTAGAGTTCATAGGTTACTCAGAGCTTTATTTAGACAGAGATCCATTATAGCTAGCCGACTGCTCTACTATAGCCCATAATGGTATTAGTGATTAAATGTGCATCCAGATGGAACTTAAAGCTGGACATACTGCCACTGGTTACCACTTCTATTGGGAGCTCGTTCCAGATTTTTACACTGAAGGAGAGGGAAATGGTCCTCACATCACCATAACCCAGATGAAACTTCTCTACTGGTGGGACCAAAGAATAAAGCCAAGAATCACAGTCCTCTCAGAAGTGTAAGAATCAGCTTCAACACAAACTCTTTGTGTTACAACTCTCCCCCACCCGGGACCAACTGCAGTTCCAAATAGAAGAAAAAAGTTCAGCTCTCACCAGTACTAATTCCATAATCCAGAGCTCCAGAGTCAGAGATAGGAACCAACCAGACAACACTGGGGCTAACACTTACAAGGCCACCAGTCACACAGTCTGAGGGCAGGAACAAATCTCCCAGTCATCAAGCTCACACCAGATGAAAAGCAGATTCACAAGCACAGCCGCCAACCATCAGCCCACACAGAGCTAAACAGGGGAAACTGACCCAATGGAGGGCCACTCCTCTCTGACCAGCAGACCGCCCTAGTCCAGGCAGAAGCAGTGGCAAGTGGGTTTTTCCTGGAGGGCAGTGGAGCTCTCACCTCCATGTTGCCCTGGTTAACCCCACTACTTGCCACAACTCTGCCCCTCCAAACACCTCCGCTGGACTCCTTTGAGCAGGATCACTGCAAACAACTGGATCTTGTCATATGTCCAAGAATGATGGAAAGTCCTCAGAAAGTCCTCGCAGATTACTGGGCTTAAAGGGAAGTGCCTGCCACATTCTGATCCTTTAAAAACCTCTTCCTTGGTCTGAGAGGTGAGAGTTATAATTCCAGTTAAGATTAGTCCAGCTAAAATTATCCCCATAGATGTAATTTGGTGAGAGCTATAGGCACAGCACACAGAAATGACCATCCTTACTAGAAAATAAAACTACCTCTCCTATACTGCTTTGTTGAATTTCCCTGCCTAATGCTCTGTCCCTGCACTTCGACTAACTAATAAACAAAATAAAATACTAAAAACCTTGCTCTCCCATTACTGAATAAGATTCAGTAGTAGTGCAAGAGTTTTTAATTGTGACCAAGTAAGGCGGAGCTCACAACCTGGTGTGGGTGCACATTGACAAAGCAAGTTAGAGCTCAGTACCAGAAGTCATGGCACACCCCACATATTATTATTATTATTATTATTATTAACTGTGACCAAGTAAGTCAGAGCTCACAGCCTGGTGTGGGTGCACAATGACAAAGCAAGTTACAGCTCAGTACCAGAAGTCATGGCACACCCCACATATTATTATTATTAACTGTGACCAAGTAAAGCAGCGCTCACAGCCTGGTGTGGGTGCTCAGTGACAAAGCAAGTTACAGCGCAGTACCAGAAGTCATGGCACACCCCACATATTATTATTATTATTATTAATAACTGTGACCAAGTAAAGCAGCGCTCACAGCCTGGTGTGGGTGCTCAGTGACAAAGCAAGTCACAGATCAGTACCAGAAGTCATGGCACACCCCATGTATTATTATTATTAACTGTGACCAAGTAAAGCAGTGCTCACAGCATGGTGGGGGTGCACAATGACAAAGCAAACTTCAGCTCAGTACCAGAAGTCATGGCACACCCCACGTATTATTATTATTATTAACTATGACCAAGTAAAGCAGCGCTCACAGCCTGGTGTGAGTGCACAATGACAAAGCAAGTTACAGCTCAGTACCAGAAGTCATGGCACACCCTACATATTTTTCCACAGGAAAAGTCTCAAGCAAGTGGTTCTTTTTCCAAAATGTTATACAGGTTTTATTTTTTCACCACAGGAGTGTAGCCTACTCAGGCTCAGGTACAGGAATATAGCAGTAAAGCTTCTAATGTTTCACCAAACCCTTGGCTTCTATGAAGATCTTTGTAAAAGCCAAGGGTTTGGTGAATCATTAGAAATTTTGCTGCTATAATCCTGTACCTGAGCCTGAATAGGCTACACTCCTGTGGTGAGAAAATCAAACCTGAAAAACTTTTTGGAAAAAGAACCACTTGCTTAAGACGTTTTCTTGTGAAAAATGTGTGGGGAGTGCCATGACTTCTGTTACTGAGTTTTTAACTGTGCATGATGTGGTCCACACTGAAAGCAATAATAAAACACCTTTATAAGGCTCAGTAGCCGTGCAAGTAAGCAATAACCGACCAACACCCCAAGTGTGTTGTGTGGCACGAGGCCACAGGCCAAGTGTCCTCACTGTGCCCAGGGTGTTAATTAATCCCCAATAACTGCACACCCTGGAGTTGATTATCATGCTTATATCATGGGGTGTCACCAGAGGTGGAAAGAAATATGAGGAAAGCATGATCAAGTCATGAAAACATAGGGAATTTTTTATGTGTTCAGCCACCACCACAACTACTGTGGTGCTAACTGTGCTGAATTCCTGCTATGTATACACTGCAGGCACTGCTGAATCAACACAAGCAATTCACCAAGAAGTTTTACACATATTAAAAAAACAAGTAATGTATCACAGGAACACTTTGCTATGGCTTCACAGAGAGTTACTGTGAAGCACAGCTGCTGTGATCTCCTGTATCTGGGGAACTGAGTCTTGTACTGAGCCATCCATCTGGCAAGACAGAAACAGAGAGCAAAAATAACTCTGGGACTGAGAGACACAGACACTCAATGTCCTACAGCTGCTTCAGTGCCCTGTGTAACTGTGTCTATGTGTGTCTCTCTTGCTGTCTGCAGTATATAGAAACTCATCGGTGTTCTTCCTGAATCACTGTCTGCACTGGTCAGCAGCAACACACACAGACTTGGGGAGAGCTGTCTGATGGGATGTGTATGGTACATAGACACTGCCTGGCACTGGCAGCTACTGCTGGGACATTACCACTGAGTAGTGGGGTTGGGAGAGGGTGGGTGGTAGCAACGACACATACCGATGATACCACTGCGAGCATCAGGGATGTAGGTGACAGGCATTATGCACCAGTAAGGCACAGCAACATGTTCCCTGGTGGTGGGTGCCTCACTGTGCCACAGTCTGCTTGATGGCTGTATTAGCAGAAACAGACAGAGATAATAAAATGCTGTGTGGCATTGCATATGTAACCCCTTAGGCATCGCTACTCCTAGAGTTACTATTCATGCCTTGTGGGCCTGTACAAGGTTGATGGGCCTCTGTTACAAAATTTATTTTAAAACTGGTTCTTTTCCATGATATTACCTCTGTGCAGTGCTGCCACCCAGAGTTTAGTGTTTAAGTGGGCTAGCTCTTACCTGGTACAACCCCCTGGGATGTCATATCACCCACTAGAACCATTAGCCACCCCAATACATGGCCCGATAGATGTTTCCCCACATTTCAGACATTTTACATTTAATGATTCCCTCTAATAATATGCTCACAATGCCATAATTTGCAAACAACAACAATTTATTTACGCGATAATATGTAGGGGCACTGGGAAATTGCAGAAAAGTTTGGCAGATTTTGCAGGTGTAGGCGGTGCATTTTGTGGGAATTTTGCGGAGGGGGTTTCGGCACTTGGGTGGACGGTGAACACATCAATTAACTATAGTTTTCTCTCCTACTTAATAATAAAAATCAAATGATTACACAAACAAGACCTGTAGTTCACTGAAATTTTATTGGAAAGACAAGTTAAAAAATATGAAGTCATTCAGTATTGCACAATTAATTACAAATTACGAATTAAAATAGAGAAAAATAATAGACATTGTTACTAGCAAACAAGTGTATAAAATATCCTTCAGTATAATGTAGTGTTTTATAATATATGTTATGCAATATTCTTCTCAGGAAAACAGCAGATTATATAAGCCATACTGGCTACTCACAACAATGCACTGTACTCAAGCATGGCACTGACATTTCTTGTTATATTTCAGCATCAATAAGTTTCACATTGTCATCTTTTAGGGTTCTTCTGTTGTCTTTCAGCAGATCTGTATAGACCAAGAAAGTCCTTTCTATGTCAGCTGTGCTGACAGGCAACCAAATATATCTCTTGGCCAATAAAGACAGTGTGCCCAGTGACTGTGATTGAGCTCCCCACCATTCTGCAATGCTAAAGTCCATAGGAAGTGAGGCAGCTGCTGCCTGGTACACATGCCATTCAAAGTTTGAAATCTCTGCTAAGCATGCAATGTTACAGTGGTAGTATGCTTTCTGTTTCTCAAGTGCTGGTAGCTGACCCGGGTCAAAGACTTGCATTGCTTTGAACACATTTATGTGTGGATGGTTTTCCATCACATTGTGCAGCTTCTGACTGCTTTTCTGCATCACCTGCTGAAACATTTTACAACACGCATTTTTTTCAGTGTCACTGCATAGCGACAGCTTCTCAACAGTTCTGGATCTGTGCTCCCCAGCTCCAGCTATGGAACAAAAATCAAGGAACAGGTGCACATTTGAAGCCTGCTAAAAATGTTGTGTTCTTGTGATACTTGCAGATTTTTCAGTGTCACTGCATAGCGACAGCTTCTCAACCGTTTTGGATCTGTGCTCCCCAGCTCCAGCTATGGAACAAAAATCAAGGAACAGGTGCACATTTTGAAGCCTGCTAAAAATGTTGTGTCCTTGTGGTACTAGTGTGGCTTGCAGCTCTTCAATGAGTTTGCAAAGTTCAGTTGCATGTTCTGTAACAAATGTGGCCTGAGCAGTCAGCGCATTGAGTTTGTTGGCCAACAGTGACTTTAGATGTTTATACGTGGCTGCATCAATTGAACAGCTGTTCATAAATTCTGCCAAGACAGGTAGATAGGCACATGCCCTCACCCACGAGCACCAACGTGTCAGGATGGCATAAACTGGCATCTTTGCTACCACCCGTTCTTTTGCCTTCATAAAGGTTAGACACTTGTGCCGATGTATGGGGCTCTGTCAAAAAATTTTTTTTTTACTAAGCCAACCACAGTGTTCAATTCAACCAATGTAGTTGGCCAGATTTCCAGGACTAGGTTTAAAAGGTGCGCAAAGCAAGTAACATGGGAAGCATTGGGGAGGATCCCAGACAAAATTGTCTTAAACGCTTTGTGCATATAGCTTGCACTATCTGTTGCAACAGCAAAAACTTTGTCAAAGTTTACATGATTATCATTTAGGATCCGCAGCAAGGACTGTGCAACTGTGCTGTGATTTACATGGTTCAAAAAATCGACTCCAATTAGAATTGGCTGCTCCCCTACTTTGTTGAGGGGCTGCGCTAAAACACCAAAAACACTCAGTCCACAGTTATCTGTGGTCTCATCAAAGATCAGGTAAATTTCTGTATCCTCTACTTGATTACGCACAAATGCTTCATGTTGTGGCTGGAAATCCTGGAGATATGTCGTTCTCAGATGGGAAGGTCCAGGGAGGCAACCACCATGTTGCAAAGAAAATTTTCAAAGGCAGAAGCTTTTTCCAATGGAATGTCAGCTTGAGTAAAGCACTTAACAAAGTCCAGTATGAACTCCTTCCGGTCCTGTGCAGCTGTGTTGGCATGAGCAAAAGCTGAAGTCAATGCAAGCTGTTGCTGGGGGTGGATGCCTTCTCGCCTTCTCTTTATTGCTGCTGCTTTTTGTTCAGTATGTCATTGAGATGTAATATAAAGGTCGATGGTGTGCTTCCGTAGATAATCTATTGTCAGGCAGCAGAACCTGCAGAACAGCTGTTCCACATCTTCGTAGAACTCCTCCGCAAACAAATTGACACACTCTATAGCATGTACTGTGTGGGACAGATGCAGTTGATTGGCTTCTTCATGGGTCAAACATGGGCGTTTTGCTTGTGGCAGAGACGTGTTTTGGCCAATCAAACTGCAAGCACGAATAAATGAAATCTGATTAAAAATAGGTGAATGCATACATAACCTGCTAGCTGAACAACTTTCAGATATAAATAAAAATAAAATGCATAATCTGCCTTTCTGGATGATGCTCAGTTAAATGAATGCAAGCTCTATCTAGAGCCAGTAACAGTGTCAGTGGCTCAGTAGGTTGCACACTCGCTGCTGAGGCCAGATGATCAGAAGGCTGTGGGTTCTATCCTCATACCAGGCACTTGGGTTAAATTCCATGAGGGGAGCTGACCCAGTGGTGCTGAGGATTGAGAAGCTGGACGCCACACCTTGTGCCACACTGGCGACCTGGGTTCGGATGTGAGCCCAGGCCACCAGGGGTCAGCAGGGGAGGGATAGGATTGAGCATCCAGAGGACTGCTGTCCTATTCTGCCAGAGGGATCTAGGTAACCACCACTCTATAACAGCCCCTGGTGATGACCAGGATCACTACCAGACTGGTGGCAACATAAGGGGTGGAGTGCGGCAAGACGTCGGCACGTCAGTGCCTGGAGGTCATTGCATGCTGCACTCCGGGGCTGAAAAACCATGGAGGAAAATATTCGGGGTGATCCCTGCCACTGATGGCCGTGCCCTGCACCCCCAGACCCAAGAGAGGCACCTGTCCAGGGTACAGTGCGATGTTGGCCTGTCCCTGTGTTCCATGGGTTCATGTGGCCCACACACATGACTAGGTCTGGGAGGCTACATGCACGGTGGCCGGAGATCGTGGAGATCGTGGGGCTCGCTCCACTGAGGAGGCGGATAAATAGAATAAAAATAAATAAAAATTCCATGATGGGGATGCTTCACTCCAGAGGTGCCATCTTTTGGATGAGACATTAAACCAAGGTCCCGTCTGCCTGTTCTGGTGGTTGTTCAGGTGAACATTAAAGATCCCATGGCACTTCTGGAAAAGAGTAGGGGAATTTTCCCAGTGTCCTGGCCAAATTTCCCCCCTTCACTAAAAATACCACCAACAGCTTAATCAGGTTCAATTTCAGCTGATTATTATCCGAATCCCCCCGCCCCCATCACCCATGAAGAATGGATTTCTAGTCTGTGGGCCTACCAGGTCAAAAACAATTCAATAAATAACAAATAAACCAGTATGGCTGTGGCAAGCTGCCGAAATGACCAGAGCTGCACCTGTGCATAGATGATTTGGAACACCTGGAAGTAACTGCCATTTTTTGGAGTTTTTTCATCAAATTTTCAACATGGCCTTTTTGGGACCCCACCTCATGAAAATTGTCACTGTCATTTCATTCACTTGTCCCGAAAGGTGATTTCGAAGAGTGACCATGCCACTTTGTGCCACAGGTGCGAAAACACATTTTGGCCCGGATGTGAAAAATGATAGCTGTACTGTTAATAAGGAGGTGTGCAACAATGGCAATGGTGAAAAGCTGGCGTGAAAATATTAAAGTGGCGAAGCTGGGAGCATGCATAGAAACTGCGCAATGCACGGTCATTATTTATGGGAATATTTTCACCAGATTTGCAATATGGGCTTTTTGGGACCCCACCTCATGAACAGTGGCACTGTAGTTTTGTTATTCGGTCCCAAAAGGTAATTCCACGCAGTGACTGCAAAATCACCTTTTGAGACAGAGTAATGAAACGACAGTGACAGCGTTCATAAGGTGGGATCCAAAAAACCCCGTGTTGAAAATTTGGGCCCAAAATTCTAAAAACATTTGCTATATCAAGATAAGTTGAAAAGCCCATTGAGTGCCATGAATGATTTGATATGGCACTTACCTTGATTCTTCAATTTGCGATTCGGCTTTGAAGAATGCATGCATGTCTCTGTCCAGAGAAGATGACAGTGCCGAACTCTGGAGATAAGTACGGATAATTGGGGTGTGGGGGGTGGGGAGGTGGGTACACAGTGGAAGGGCGTGGGATGGGGAGGGTGGACTGGGGTGATGATGAGGAACAGTTTTCCTTTTTACAGGTAAAAATAAGATGTTGGGGGACTTTTTCTTTATTTACAATAACAATTTTGTTCTGCATGTATACCAGTCTGCCAGGCCTACGCCTCCACTGACCATCAACAACAAGTGAGAGGAGCTTGGCACGGACCTGGTGGATCGGTACACATGCAAAAAAAAAATTGTTCTGGGCCAGCCTGCACGTCCTCCCCATGCCCACCATCACCCGAGGCCAGAACATTTTTTTATTGCATATGTATCAGTTGGCCAGGCCTGACCCTGAGCCAACCACAATGAATGACTTGACCACAGGAAACGAATCTGTCCTCTGCCCCATGTAGAACCAAAAACAAAATGCAAGTAGTATAGTACACTCTATATACTTTTTTTTCTACCATGCCCTCCCCCAACTCTTCCTGTGCTTCTCACACTCCCTTGCGAAACTAGCCATCTAAACAGTCTTCTTACCTTACCAGGCTCAGGCGGTCCTTTAGATCCTTAGATGGCTGGTTGCATGCAGGACAAGTCAGCAGGGACAAAGTAGCGGACTTGGCAAGGTGGGCAAGCAGGCAGGACAAATCAGGGCTACCAGAGATTCAGCATTTACCCCCCCGCCAGCCAGCCAAGTGAATCAGCTGCTGCAGCACCAGAGCGCAAAACAGTGATGTACAGCCCCTTTGTGAGAGCTCAGTTTCTCACAAACATGAGGTACCCTCTTTTGTGGTCAGCTGCTTCACTCCTCATGCCCACTGGCACAGCACAAATTACAACTCACGCCTCGCTCCTATGACATGTGGCCTCACTCATTCCTCGCTCCTCCAATGTGTAGCCTTGCTTGCTCCTCGCTCCTCTTGTTCTGTTTCTTGGTGTTGCTCAGGTGCAGTACCTGCCCCCCCCTCCAAACAAGCCACATTTGAGGGGGCTTACGCAGACCTGAGGGGGGACAGAAAAGAAGGAAGAGCATGAAAGTTTTTTAAACATTTCCTCGAGGTGTTCCGTCCCCCTTTGTGATGTCCATGGGCAGGGCGGAACAACCTCAGGGTGGGGGTGGAACAAGGCACATTCTTATGCTGCAGGATGCCGAAACCACACTGCAGGGAACAAAATAATGTAGCCTGCCTCCCACTAAATGCTAGCATGCAGCTAGCATGCACAGTATCGTGCTAGGATCACGGGGGGGGCTCACAAACTGCAGAAATAGCATGAAAAATTGCACCCACAATTTTCCAGTGCCCCTGGTAATATGGCCTAGGCATGGGTAAACAGGATGGGTAGAGGCTATGCAATCATATCACTGTTATTTACAGTATGTACAGGGGACTTAGAGTTTTAGGGTTTGTGCTGGTGAAAACCTTCCAGCTGGGTGGATACTTCGTAGACAAATCGAACAGAAATCACATTATGCCAGCCTAGATGACCAGAGCCCTAGCTATCTAACTAACTGCATTTAATCAGATGGAAGCACAATATAATTTTACCCCACAGTCTGGTACCAGTTTCCCAAACTTAGGATGAGACCCCACAATCTTACACATTTAAATCTGGGTACCCAGTTACCAAGACAGTCCCTTAATGGTTGCAGGCCTGGTGGATGGTGCAGCTGTTTGTTGGCGGGCTTGATTCAAGAAAGAATTAGTGCTTGAACTTGGAAACAGTTAAGCAGATAAAACTGTTTACGTTCATTCAAATCCAAGACTATGCGCAGGGATTGCCCTGCATGTTGCAGTTGGACACACTCGGTAGGTGCAGCCAGTCGGGTAGACTGGGTTTGGAAATTGGCTGTTTCTTCCTGAACGTCCATCACATTTATATGTTCTGGTACATTCGGCACATTTATATTTCAGTCACATCTGGTACAATCAATGAAGGTATAGCACCGTCAACCAGGGGCCAAGCTGCCCACCCTGGACAATTTGCATAAGAACAGTCATTTCCAGGTTACAGTAGTCACATTCAATAGATTGCAGCTCCACTGGACATTTTGACCAGACAATTTCGAGAATACCGGACCTCCCAGGCAAAGTCAGGTTGACCTACTGGGTGCTCCCCTTCCAGTCCTGTAGAGTCCATAGCAGACAACACTTGTAGCACATTTATATGTTACTTTGGGCTAACTTGGGTCTCCTGGAATAGTCTGGTCTACCTGCACTGGGCAAGACAGGCTCTGCAGATGCAAGATGCAGACCAATTGGTCAGTCTCAGAACAGCACAAAATCCATAAGGGGTCCACCCGTGCTGGGCTTAGGTTAGGCGCAGCAGGATGTAGGGTGCAGACCAAATGGGTAATACAAATTAGCACAGTCACTAAGGGCATTGGCAGCCCCAGTTAAGTACTTTCTTTCATTCTTGCACCAGGGGGTACAAGAGTACTCACTCAGGCTCCTCACAGTAGAATCTCTGCAATCAAGGTTCCTGATGTCTTCGGTTCTCTCACGTTTGAGGTGAAATCAGCTCTCTCACAGCTGGCTTTATGTCAAGTTGCAGGTCTACATTTTTCCCTGACATGAAAGGGAGGGCTAGCACATGGAGGACATTCTGGCAGCCCCCAGGCTAGCATATTCTGCTTAAACTAAATTATTTTAAACTGTTCCTGCTAATAAATCGCTAACCCCCTCCTGGATAGGGGCTTATCTGGATCACCATGCCCAGTTGCATGGCTGGGGGCCTGAGCTTCCACCCCTATGGGGGGCTCCCACTCAAATCCGAAAAAATACAGAAAACTCAGTATTTTAAGGGGTTCTCCAGAGGCTCCTGATTAGCTGAAGCTGTTGAATGTTTGGTCACTGATTGGCTGGAGGGCTTGCCAATCAAGAAAATTAATTATGCATGATCCTCACTTGATGCACGGTTGGTTTGCTGTTTTTGCACCTGAAATTAGGTACCTGCAGTTCCCCATGAGCACTTAGTAGTTTCCCATGAGCTTTGGCTAATGTCCTACGAGTTCTGGCTTTAAAATTCTAGCTTTGTGATTGGCTGTGGCTGCTTGAAAATGGCTGCTTAACACACAGTCCCTTAAGCAGATTTCATACAGTTCCAAATAAAATCCAAGTGTAACCAGAATAAACAATAATATTTACTTAAATGCCCCTTAGTTTAGTAGCCACTAGTGTTCTTACTGTCGCTGCCCAGACCAAGTAAATTTCTCATTCCTTGTGCCTGTTGTTGCTGCTGCTGCCAGTATTTAAGGATGCCTTGCAGCAGGCTGGCAATCTCTCTGAGTCCCAACATTTTACTGGTGCAGTCAGGATTGAAGCATTTATCTAAACACTTTGCCTCTTTCACATTTGTTTCCATACCCACAAAACAGTTGCATTGTTTATTTTCAGTTAGAACACATTTTCTTTTCCTTTCAGCAGAAGCAGAAACACAGCTTTCCTTAGGACAGAAACGCACTTATGAATATTTATTAGACTGGGGCTCTGAGCTCATTCATGAGCCCCGATCTGAACACCTCATGAAACTTCTTATTTAATTTAATTTAATACACGGTCTCTCAGGGCCCTCCTCATGGTCACCGGGCCCCACTTAGCAGGTGGAGACACTGGACCACTGAATCTCTCTCCCAGTCGACTGCAAGTTGAGCAGTCGGAAGATCAAAGGTGCACCAGTACCTGTATGATCCCTGCTACACTAGAGTACATACACAGAGCTGGAGATTGTGGTCTGGATTTTGGAGTCCCACAGGGCTTGGAATTACTCTGGGGCTGCTTTTTGGGGCACAGTGGCACAAACAAGAATTTAGACCAGAGCAGGAACTAATAAAAAAAAAAAAATAGAAGGCGCCAGGCAGGAAAACAAAATGGGAGCTATGGGCTACAGGTATGCCCCCACATTGGTAGGGGAGTTACACGCATTACAAAATGGCCAGGAATAATGAAGGGCATGCTCACAGTTTCCTTTTGGTGCCCTGAGGTCTGCGGGGTGGGTGGTTTTGGAGACACCCATTGCCTAGAGATACTGCTGATTTCTGGTGGTGAACACATTGTGAGGGGTACTGCTGACTTCTCCTGCTGCACACGTTCATTTACTGTGAGCTTGCCATACACAGAGACAGTCACCTCCATTCTGTGTAGCTCAGGACCTCTCTCTCTCTCAGTTAGTGGCAAAATGGTTGCCTTTGAAAATCTGTTTTTGGAAAAATAGCAAGATCTGGTCCATCATTGATCACTCTGGGAAAATTCTACACCACTTGCTGTGGTTATATCATTAATTAATCAACAGTCACCTGATGGCTCTGTACTCATCAGGGACCTGTCTTTGTCTACCCTATGTTATAAGAGATTTTAACCATGCATGACGTGGTCAGTACTGAAAGTAATAATAAAACACCATAATAAGCTTCAGTAGCAGTGCAAGAGTTTTTAACTGTGTTTGACATGGTCAGTACTGAAAGCAATAATAAAACACCAGAATAAGGTTCAGTAGCAGTGCAGGAGTTTTTAACTGTGTATGACATGGTCAGCACTGAAAGCAATAATAAAACACCATAATAAGGTTCAGTAACAGTGCCAGAGTTTTTAACTGTGCATGATGTGGTCAGTACTGAAAGCAATAATAAAACACCATAATAAGGTTCAGCAACAGTGCAAGAGTTTTTAACTGTGCATGATATGGTCAGTACTGAAAGCAATAATAAAACATATTAAGGTTCAGTAGCAGTGCAAGAGTTTTTAACTGTGCATGATGTGGTCAGTACTGAAAGCAATAATAAAACATAATAAGGTTCAGTAGCAGTGCAAGAGTCTTTAACTGTGCATGATATGGTCACTATTGAAAGAGGAACAAGCTCATTTTATGTTTATATGCTTTCTGTTCCAGAAAACAGAAGGGAAGTAGACATAGGGTTACCACCTGTCCTGATTTTCGCAGGACAGTCCTGATTTGGGTAGCTGTGTCCTGCAAAAAAACATGAAAAATACTAAATGTCCTGATTTTACAGTAGGAAAAATATGTTCTAACTTTCCACTAAATGTTCTAGAAAACTTTAATAGCTTAACTAAAACACCTTAAAATGATAAGAAACAATAGAAGCAACTAAGAAACTACACTACTTGGCCTTAATTCTGATTATATAGAGAAAACAAGTCTGTTGCATCAGTCAAGGTTAGGTACTGTCCTGCGAAAAATTGTGTTTTAGTAAGAAATGTCCCACTTTGGGCTTCTTAAAAGGTGGTAACCCTAGGTAGACACCTTTAACAGACAGCAGTGAACATGGCAGCAACAAAAGAGCTAGAACTACTGAAAAATGAAGTGATGTGTCCCATATGTGTGGATTATTTTAGTGATCCTGTCATTATAGATTGTGGGCACAACTTTTGCAGAACCTGTATCTCACAGCACTGGGAATACATATATGGAAATGTCTCCTTTGCTGATTGCTATGATGTGTTAGAGCAGAAGGTACTCCTAGCAAACAGGAAACTTGTAGTGATAGTGGAGATTGTAAAACGTCTTACTGGAAGACCGAAAAGAGCAACACCTGGGACAAGCAGCAACAGTCACTGGGATGGGTTTGTGAGGAATCAGATGAACATAAACCGTTCCGTGCATCCTGTGAAAAGTCTTCTATGCATGAGTGCCACAGTACTGTTGCCAAGGTGGAGGCCCTGAAGGCAGGTAGGTAGAGGAAGAAAATGATTAACATTTTAATCAAGTGCTTTCTGACTAGTTTATGAACTGTATTAATCTTAACTTTAGCAAGACATATTTAAGTAATAATGCTCAGTTTGCTGGTGTATACAAAAATACCCAGGTGATAAGGGTGGCTTTAGACTGAAAGGCTAAGACATGTGACTCCCCTCGTAAAACAGGTAGGGAAAATGCTGCAAGCTGATTGGTCCACAGCCATGCATGGTACAACCATTACCAACACAATGGTTCTACAAGAGTTGGTTTATCAGCAGTGTCATCAGTAGCAGGCCACATCTAATTGTACTAATGAAAGGTTTACTGTGGCTTTACATTATCTGGCTACTTCAATGTTGCAGTGAATGCTGCGATCCAGGCTTCCTCTAGAAGTGTGTTGTGGTGTGAAATTTTAAGGCTGGCTTTCTGCCTTCTGGTGCTGTACAGTTTGTTGTTTTTAAGCTGGATCACACAGGTGTTTGCTATGGTGCTATCCAACAAGTCATTCCATCCGCCGGTTCAGAAATGCTGAATGACCACTGTTCAGATGGCATCATTGTGCACAGTGTACACCGATGTTGAAGGTGCGCATTCAAGTTCTGGCGTGGTCACTGTTGTTCAGAAATGCTGAATGACCACTGTTCAGATGGTACCATTGTGCATATTGTACACCAATGTTGAAGGTCTACATTCAAGTTCCAGCGTGGCCACTGTTGTTCAGAAATGCTGAATCACCACCGTTCAGATGGCACATTGTACACCAATGTTGAAGGTGCGCATTCAAGTTCCGGCGTGGTCACTGTTGTTCCAGTTGCAAGCCAAGAGGGGGTAGTGGAGGGACATCTGCGTACGTCACATCCTGTCAAGGTGTAAATAGGAAGTGGGTGATTTAAACTTGAATTACTCTTGTTTCATGGTGCTTGCCACATGTTTGTTCAGTGTCTGTTAGGCCTGAAATAGTACCCAAAACCCTCTGGTACTACCCGATCAGTGTACGTCCAGTGGTGTTTCATTCATCTTTTACAGATTGTTTACCACTGAAGTCACAGAATAAGAAGAATTAATTCTTGTGGTCACCTGATTTCCTTCTGCAGCAAACAAACCCTTTGCCACAGCCTCCAACCATCATAGCAGCTAAGTCATCAGTGAAAGACCATTTATATGGATTTCAGTTTCAGCACTGTTAGTACCGTCCAGGGATGTGCACCTCTACCATGCACCAGGGCGCCCCTCATATGCACAGTAACATGCCACAGTGAGGAAGCAGTGCTGCATTTGTGTGCCTTTAAATCGGGATGTATGGCCCCTGTGTTATGATGCGAGCTGGCAGCATTACTGTACCGTTATTTAGTGGGCATCTCCCATTTCATTTTAGCAGCGGTCAGCAGTAATATATGCTTCTCCTCAAGTTCACTAGCTACTCTATCATGTGCCCAGTACATATTCAGGATGCTGTTCAGTGTTCTCCTTAAAGTTGCATGCCTTACATGTAAAACTATATGCAGAAGCACGCCTCAGCAGGCCATATGAGGGTTAGTGTAGCATGTGCATCTGGAATTCAATCTAGCACGTGTCATTGTACAGTCCTGGACCACAGCCATTTTGTTCTTCCATGTGTGTCTGGCTTGTATCACTGTACAATTGTGGGTATTCTAACATGGCCGCCAACCTCCACTTCTCAGATGGAGGTGGAGTACTGTGGTACTGCAAGTATGGGAATTCCATATTCACAATTTCCTGATAGTACCCCAAGTCCTCAAACACACAGTATGGACTAAACATGCACAGTTTGTATGCCCAGGGACACTCATGGTGATCTGACCATATAATGCCACTTTTGTTAGTTGACTGCTATAGCAGTATACCAGGTCACTATTCCAAGTCTTATTAAAATAAGGCACGTGAGCAATGGTAGGTAGGGATCAAATGGCTCACCTGGTGGACTGATTATAGTCAACTCCAAGCCTTTTGTTTTACACACCAGTGCAGATCATGCTTTCTTGTCTAGCCACTTGTTAAATGTATATATATATATGTAGAAGAGGATGTGTATAGGGAACATCGTAGTGAAGCAGCAGGGCTTGGCTATGGTCATCAAACAGGTTGGAAGCCCAGAATTTATTGAGAGGTAATGGTGGTCTGATACTTGGGTAGCTTCTACCTGTGAATTTTCTAGCCATTGTTTCTTAATGTTTTAATCGAGTCACAGTGGTGGAAAACATTGCCAGTATTGTAACTGTGTGACAAAGGACTCAACTCCATGCCCAATGCTTGCATTACCCACCAAAGCAGATGTTAAACAACTGTGCAGTGCCATTTCTGGGTTTTATCCTACAAGGAAAGCACCCAAGAATAAACATTCAGAGACTGCAGAGTGTCATCTTAGGGTGGGGGAGTGACAGATTCCAATACCAGACTTATGAGTGTACAAAATGTGCCAGCAGATACAGTGCATATGGTCCGTCGAGTCTGCTCAAATGTGCAGCTATCATATGGTACATTGTGATTGTCCTCCTGCACCTGCATCATAGTGATCCTCCCCCTGACCCTGTCCCTTGGATGCCATTCTAGGAACCCACACTGCTACCACACCAACAGTGGTGATGGATACTTCCTGTGGTCTTAATCGGGCTGCTTAAGATGATCACAATGATGACAAGTTGAGGGGTCAATCAGACAGTGAAGAAAACCAAAATCCAGTAAGCCCTGATCCATCTGAAGGTCACTCCATTATATCATTGGCCATGGATGTTGAGTAAATGTACCGGCATCCCAGAGCCAAGCTACCCATTCTGCACGTGGCATGTGCCGCGATTGCAAATGTCATGCTGATTTTGTTGTTTCAGCAATTTCAGAACACTTTCTTAAGTTTATGACCCAGTTCAACGGAAAATATTTCGACATGAAGAGGCAGTGGATGCAGTTTATCATGGAAATGGAGCAGTGATGCATCAAGCACAGTGAGTGCATGAAATGTTTTTGCATGGATCATGAGTGCACAGTGCTGCAGCTCCTGACCAGATGGGATTGGTAACCACTAACCACCGACCCCTATGCATCAACTCTGCGCATTGATGTATTTCAGCTGTCCCAACCATGCAATCCTGACAACCACATGAGACCCAGTGACAAAGATTCTGACTTTCCCCATCAGACATTCTTCTCTCTCTCTTAGTGATCACCTAAATGTATGGTAAACAGCAAATGGAGTTACACACAGTGCCAGCTTCCCTGTCTGTTTAGCAGCGTGTTTGCATAATGTCTCCAGGTGGTGGGGACATGTATAGAAATCATGAGTGAAGTCACTGTGTTGCTTTTGGTGGTGGGACACACCAGCCATGGGGCTGTATTGTCACTGAATGATGGACTGGAATCACAGGTGTTTTACAAGGTACTGCTATACTGTGGAATTGTGTGCAATATAATTGTTCTAAGTGTGCAGTGTATGTTGTTTTTTTTCTTGTTCTATGGTTTTCTGTTTCCATATCAAATGCATTATTTTGTTCAATCACAGCTGTGCAGTCCATGTTATCAATTCACTGCAGTTCCTGATTTCAGACTCCATTTCTTGACTGAACAATTTTCTGTCAGATACTGTCACTTTTTATTCATGTACTGTGTTTTTTTCGATGTTCACCACACCACATGGTGCATGAACACAGCCCAGCTGAGGAGCTTATAGCAGGGGACTCCAGAGAGCCTTAAAAAGTAAAGCCTCCTTCCTTCTAGCCTACTTGTGGAGAGGTGTTACCCCATCAGTGCTGTGTGCCAACTGCCCCATCCACCATCGGCTCTACATTTATTGCTGCTGCCAGATCACGTGACGTGATCTTCCTGTTACTAAGTGTCCACCTTCCCATTTGCAGCTTATACTCTCTGACCACTAGGGGTTGCTGCACTTTCCCTGCCAGAACCACTCCAACCACCCCCTCATCTTCACTTCCTAGTTCTTGCTAATATCAGTTCCCATCCACTAGTAGTCACTACAATTCCCTCCTAGTCCCATTTTGCTGTCTTTCTCTCACCACCCTGTGTTTTCTCCTACCCTCTACTCTTAGTTTCTCTACTGTTCTCTGCATGTCTCAAACCCTGTACCCTTGACTCCAAAGTCAGCAGTCCTACCACCAGCCAACTAATCAGGCCAGTATTTATCTCTGTTTCTAAGCTCTTAAGCCTTTGCCTCCACACTCAGCAAAAATACTAATCTTCTGTCCCACTGCAGGTCTCAAACCTTGTACCCTTACCACCAGAGGCAGCAGCTCTACCAGTAAACAAACAAATCAGGCTAAATTACTCACAGTTTTCAAGGTTCTTAATGCCTCTGACCCCATAATCCGCTACAATAAATTTTCTGCAGTCCCACTCCCTGTACCCTTGCCACCAGCTCAACCAGTAAACCAACTAATTTACTCACAGTTTTTAAGGCTCTCAAAGCCTCTAACTCCATAGTCTGCTACAGTAAATTTCCTTCAGTCCCCAAACCCTGAGCCTTTGCCACCAGTGTCAGCAGCTCTACCCCACTAGGATTTGAACCTGGTACCTCCTGCACCAAAGTCCATCACCCTACCACTGCACTACTGAGACCACCACAATGATGGGTGTCAGTTTGCTCTTCTTATACCGGAACTGGTATAGCAGCTCCCACTGCCCAACCATCTATTACCCAGCAGACTATCCTATCTTCTACCAATTGTACTTATCATGCTCCTTCCTGGGTTAGATTGCCATCCCCCCACCCGCACACCCACCTCACCCCTTACCTTCTCTACCTATTACCACCGTCCACCCACCCTATCAGCGCCTGACAAACATCCACCTCCCCGCTTAACCTGCCACCAACACACACACCCCAACCCCCCCTACTGACTCATCTGCCTTACTTTTCCTGCCCTCCTCAGCTTTCCCATTCCCTGTGCTACTCTCTCTAAACATGTGCGTCACCCACTCCCAACCACCAAAGGGCAGTCCTTCACTCTTCTCAGGGTCCTAGCCCTACTACTTCTCATATCTGGAAATATTCACCCCAACCCAGGCCCCGCACCAATAGTCAACAGAAACTACACCAAGGGCTGTGCATAGCTGTCATGAATATCTGCAGCCTTCCCAAAAAACAGTATCTCTCCAAAGCTGGCTAGCACAACACCAGCCAGATGTCCTTGCACTGACTGAAACATGGCTTTCAAAAAAAAAACAGATTCATTTATCAGCTTCCCAGTCTTCACTTTATACAGAGCTGACAGAATGGGAAAATGGGGTGGTGGATGTGCCCTCTATGTTCGAGATTCCCTACTGAACCAAGCTCTCCCAATCCCCTCAATAGACCATGGTGCCCAAGCCTTTTCCATAAACCTTACCTTGGACCCTGCTAGGGCTGTTCTAACCATCACAGGAGCGTATGTTCCCCCACGTAACCAAGCTATGGCCATACAATCCCTCACAAACTATATTTCCAACTTCCCTCCCAAAATGGAGAATATCCTGGTTGGTGATCTAAATGTAAATTGGCTCACCAATTCGGCAGCTGTCATCAAGGATGCCTTTGTGGCACTGGATCATACCCAGCTGGTCCACCAACCCACCAGGGTAAACACTACAAATGGCTCCCAGACCCTGCTAGACATGCTACTAACTAACCGACTGCATAGAATCTCTGACCTAGTGGTCCTTCCTGACTCTCTGAGTGACCACTCCCCTATCCTCTTCTCCTGGTCATGCCACCTGCCCAAACCCCAACCTAGTGTCTCCACCTGCAGGTGCTTATTGTCAGGTGGCCTTCAAAAAATCAAACATTATCTGGCCCAGTGGGACTGGGCCCCTATAACCCAGTCCCCTAACATTGACCTGGCCCTTGATTACTTCACACGCTCATTCAACAAAGCATGTGACATTTTTGCCCCCCTGGCTAAAACGCAAACTGTAAAACATAATGTCCCATGGATCATGCCCTTATTACGGCAGCAACTAAAACAAAGGGATGACCTCTGGCAAAGAGCCATTGAATCTGGCTCCTAAGCAGACAGACTAGCCTACAAAGCAGAATGAAATAGGTGCACCTGGGCCATACGCAAGGCCAGGACTGAATATTATAAAGACACCCTGGTTTCTTCCTGGGGAAGTACACAAACGTTTTGAGACAGCATTAAAGAACTTAATAGCAAATCTCGCCTCCCCCACCCTCCCAGCTCTGCATCAACAATGCCACCTCCAATGACCCACAGGCTATTGCTAACTGCCTTAACTCAACCTTTTCCGATCTTAGTGCAATCCTCCCGAATGACTTTTTAGACCCTATCCCAGCTACCTCTGAACTAAACCTCCAGTGCCCCCCTTTCTACCTTAGGGTCATTACAAAGTGGGAAGCCAAATCCTACCTCTCCAAAGCTCTCAGTGGCTCCAACTATTACAAAGACTCTTTTTGACATGAAAATCCTCTACCAGGTTCTTGACACTGTTCTTTCCCCACTGACCGATCTTCTTAACTGCTCCCTATGTTTGGGGCAGTTCCCAACAGCTTGGGAGACTGCTACAATTACCCCAATAATAAAAAAGTGGAGACAATACCAACCTCAACAACTATTGGCCCATCTCCATCCTTCCCCCTCTCTCAAAAGCCCTTGAAAAAAATCATTGCCAACCAACTCACCGAGTATCTGTGAGCCCACAATATATTATGTAGTGAACATGGCTTCAGATCAGGCCATAGCACAACCACCACCCTCATTGAATTCTCCAATTTCATTCACTCTGCCCTTGACCATAAACATGTTGCCGGAGCCATCTTCATGGACATCTCTAAGGCCTTTGATACGGTCTCTCACACCCCCCCCGGACACAAACCACCACACTGGTCTATCACACGGACCACTCTCTTGGTTCAATAGCTACTTTTCTTGTTGATACCAACGTGTTAAGATAAATGACACCCTGTCTTCCACCCTGTCTGTCTGCTTGGGGGTCTTCCAAGGATCCATTTTGGGCCCCCTCCTCTTCAGTATCTACTTAAATGCACTATCCAAATCCTGCTCGGGTAACTTACTGCTATATGCGGATGATGCGGTTCTCTACGCCGTACACCCTTGCCCTGACAACCTACAGTCCTCCGTCCAAGACTCATTCAATCAGATTGAAAGTTGGTTCACCAGTCGACGACTTGTGGTCAACATCAAAAAAAACCAAAGCCATGCTATTTGCCTACCGGCAGAACAAGGCCAAGGACACTGAACTAAAAATCCTCTCCCACGCTCACATCCCCCTGGAACAAGTACTCACTTACAAATACCTTGGCCTTATCTTTGACACCTCCCTATCCTTCCATGCCCACATTAGCACACTGACCTCGACCCTTAATACCCACATCGGCCTCCTATACTGGCACAAAGATTGCCTGATGCTAGAGGCTCTCAATCTGGCTGTCACCTTATCTGTCCTCTCTTTCATTGACTATGGGCTCCCCTTCTACCCTGCTGCAGACAACACCACCCTAAACAAAATTCACATAGCCATTAAAGTGTGCCGACTCCCTCCTGGTGCAAATAACACTCCCATACTTGCTCCCTATACGCTCTAACAAACATTCTCATCCTGGAGGAAAGACTACGATATCAATCCTGTCTCCTCACCAAAAAAATCCACCTAGGGTTAACTCCACTGGGGGTCTCTGCCTCCCTACTCTCGTGTTCCCGCATTGCGACCATCGTTCTGCCAACAAATATCTGTGGACCGTGCCCAGGGTCAGAGCCTCCCTAGCTCAGAGATCATTCCTATATAGACTTCCTGCCTGGTACAATGCGCTCCCCCCAGCCATAACCTCCATTCCCAAGCTAGGGCACTTCAAGACCATCCTAAAGAAACACATTTTCTCCTTGTGCCAGTGCCAGTGCAACTGCTAATCCTCCTAAGTGACCTGCACAGAGCTGCACTAGGCCACTCCCCATTGCCATGCCACCAACTGTATAGTGTTGATTATTGTCACTCTATTTTGTATATTATTCCATTTTGAAATGCTTAATCATAGTTATATAAGATGTTTTGTACAAGATGTTATGAGACTTGTTTTTGTATGATGTTTTGTACAAGATGTTATGAGACTTTTCTTTTGGAATCTCTGGCATTGTTTGGCTCATGATGTTCTGGGCACCTGGCCAGTGCTTAGAGCATGATGATCTGGCACATGCCAAATATTTATTAAGTGGTGTTTGTCATGCTCAACTCGTGATGTTCTGGGCACCTGGCCAGTGCTTAGGACATGGTGGTTTAGCATTTCTAAATACCGTATGTTATTCTTTAGTACCAGATAAAATATATAAAAATGGGACTGTCCAGATGCCTGGTTAGAAGCCTCACCTGCAGAGTGGACGCATTGCTGCAGGAGCTGTTCCCGATTCCTGAGACTCCTAGCCAGGCTGAAGGGGGCTTCCCAGCCATTGGAAGAGGGCTTGGATGTTGCTTTATTGAATCGGTGATGTATTAAGTTTTGTCCAATCTTCTATATATAATTTTATGTATAAATACAATAAATAGATCATATAAGCATATTAGTTGGTGGTATTGTATGTGTGTACATGTAAGCCCCTTTGTGTAATTCTTGAAAACTGGGCAAAACAATTTTGGCGTAGTCGGCAGGATGAGTTCTTTTTTTATCTTTTCTCTTTGATGAAACTGTGAAAGAATATGTGGAAAGATGTATTAAGGAAAAGTCTCTCAAACAAGCAAGGGCAACTGCCCTTTGCCCTTGTAATTTGTGCTTGCTACAAGTATATACTGTTAGAGCCAATGATGGCTTTCACAGTTCAGGCTGTTTTTAGTAGAGAAGCAGTGGCTGATTAAGTACAGTTAGATAAGCAACATCTAGAG
Source organism: Neoceratodus forsteri (assembly GCA_016271365.2). Taxonomy (NCBI): domain Eukaryota; kingdom Metazoa; phylum Chordata; order Ceratodontiformes; family Ceratodontidae; genus Neoceratodus; species Neoceratodus forsteri. Next base: position 470,451,904 of record CM057457.1, on the reverse strand, counting down.
AAAGAAAAATAAACTACTGTGGATGTACGCACAGTAGGTGACTACAGACGGGATGATTTGAAAATCCTCCCCCCCATGTTGCCTATATGTGTAGTTTCAAGTTTTTCTCTATCAATTTCAAGTTCCCTTGCCTCCTATAGAGGCTGAAACATTTGATCCCAAACCCAAGTACTGGGGACCTCTACCAGATGGATCTCAATCTAGTACAGTTAGAAATTTTATTTTTTGGTTTTGTTTTTAAACTGCAAACCAGAGCTCTGGAAAAAGACTTGGTTTGGCAGGTTACTAAAATGGCCAAAAGAAAACCTTTGAAAGGGTTAATAGCTGCAGCGTTTGGAAATTATCATGAAGGTCCTGCAGTCAGTTTTCTTACTCAGACTAGTGTATCAGAAAAGAAGAAGAAAAATACCTTGGCACCGGGTAAGTCTGAATTTTTTTTATTTAAAGTTGTTTTATGTCTGTCTGTTTTATTTCTGTAATACATATACTAAACAAGGTAATGCTCCGTCTTTCTCATGCATATTTTCTAGCTTATATCTGTGTTCTGTAATTATTTTCTGTTGTCAAAGTTGAGAGATAGGATTGACTGCCTTCAGTGCACAACATGTTACAGTAAAAAAAAAAGAAAGAAGAAGCTTCTTTGCCTCATAGCTAACTGTTTTAATTGGTTTTATTTTTAATAAAACATTTGTGCTGCCTAGATAGGGTCAGTGAAGAACTTTTGTTTGTAGTTGTTGGTTGGAGCAGGTAGTGTTGATGGTGAAGAGTTATGATGTCATAGATTGCAATGTGCAGAAAGAGTTGTAGTTTGGAAGCAACGTGACAAGCCACTGCTAGGTGAAAATGTAATGTGTTAACAGCTATAAATGGCTTTATAATACTTCTAGTTAAAACCAGAAACTTTTTGCAAAATGTCAGAGTGCCATATTTTAGTTATGTGCCAAAAGGTGTAATCATGTTATACGAGATGTGTTCACTTACAGATGGTATGTTGTACTGCATTTTAACAGAGTTAAAATGTGTTTAAAAAGGTTTTGTTCTGGAAAGATTTGGCATGGCAATATGTATAAATGTGTTGGTTTAAAAATTGTCAGTGTTACAAGACAGGCCGGAGGCAGCACATATATCTAAAACACGTACAGTTTTCTAATGAAACTATGGGCATTACCTCAGCAAATTGGTGTGAAACAATGTCAGTCTTATTTGTGTTAAGTATTTCTTTTGTGTATGTGTATGTGTGTACTGTCTTGGCCAGCAGTTTTATTGTATGCTTTATTATTATTTAAAGATATTTAATATCAGTAGTGTTCAAGGACACTAAAAAAAAAATAACTGGGTTTGAACGACCCTTGCATGCACACTGTGACCTTTTGCACATTATTTGACCTTCTTGTGTTTCAACATTTTATGTTACTACCAGTTCAAACTTGATGGCCTGGATATTCAAACTGCGCTCAAAACTGGCGCAACAGCAGGAGCAAGCGCAAACCAGTTGCACAAATGCACAACAGGTGCAATATTCAAACATGGAGCAGAGCAAAGTGCGCAAGCAACCAACGTCTCAATATCGCACATACTGCGCCATCGCGCAACCAGGAAGGAGAAGCTGAGCCAAAATGTTGCGCTATGGCGCAACCAGGGAAGCTCAGCTGAGCAGTCCAGAGCTGCCATAGCGCAAGCACAGCCCACCCAGAGCAATGGAACTGCACATCCAGGGAGGCAGGCTGGGGCCCACCACCAGCCATGCCACACATGGGCACAGGAACACACTGCAGAACCCACACCACACCGGCACACCCCAAGCACAGTATCACTGGGGGTGGGACGGATGATCCACGTGCCCATGGGGACAAGCCAACACAGCATAGCAGAGCCCTGACACCCCAGCACAACCACTGGCAGGCGGAGAGTGCCACACACACGGGGTTGACAACCACAGTGCACAGCAGCCCCCCGTATGCACAGCACACCCTGCACTGTGACCCCAAGACACCACCCATGTGCAGTGACTGGCACTGCAGGAAACCATGCAGTCCCCCCAGCACACGTCAGCCCCGTGCAACACAGAAGCCTACAAGCCAGACACACCCTGTGCACCCAGCAGTGGGTGGCAGCAGATGGCAAGACCAACCGAAAGTCACTGCCATGCTGGAGATACCTCCCCATGCACACACATGCACACACACACACACACACACACACACACACACACATACCCAGGACCATACCAGCCCAGATGGCATGTACACACCTGCAACTGAGCACCTATAGCCAGCTGCAAATCAGAGACCGACACAGTATTCATGTATCAAAATAGAAATGTATATTGAACATAGTGCAACAACAACGATAAAAACTATTTACAAAGGGGGACGGTACAAGGAAGGGGTGTTCAAGGGGAGGATTAAAACTTGGAGAGGGAAGGCAGGGTGGTAGGGATGGGAGAAGTGGGATGGGTGATGGCGGCTATGGCCCAGCCGGCTCCTGGTCCTCCCCCTGCTGGCGCACCGTCCTGTGCCGCCCCTGCCGACGTCCATGTCGCCGGATGGCCTGCAGGATCTCCTGGTTCTCAACGCTGACCTGTGTGAGGTGCCTGACATCACATGACAACCTCCTGAGAACCTCGAGGCCTAGGAAAATGGGAACACAGTCAATGGCTGTGACTGACCACAACCCTGAACACCACCCAACCTGCAAGCCATATAGCCCAATGTCCCGCACCTGTGATGGCATACACCCACCCACAGTGAACATGCACATGGCCATCACAAACAGGCGGCACCAGCGATGTGCACCACCGCCCACACACACTGCCACGTCCAATCACAGTACAAACTAGGCTGGCAAGTGATGTGGCAACATGGTGCGATGCCAGTTACACAGCTATGTGCCCAGTGCATGCTCTGACCACCAGTGACGATACACAGACGCTGGTCTACTGCACTGTGATGCATGTCACCTGTGTCGTGCCTGCATACATAAATACATAGACAGTGTCGGCAGATAAGGGCCTATGGGCCACCAGTCTGCCCATTTGACCGTAAGTTCACTCTGTTTTCCTATAAGTCTGTTGCACCTTACCCCTGACCTCCAGAATTCCTGTATGGCTATCCCATGCATTCTTAACTCCCGTGACCAAGTCAGCCCCCACCACTTCCTCTGGCAGGGTGTTCCACTTGTCCACCACCTGGTCTGTGAAGAAATTCATTCTCATGTTTCCCGAATCGTCCCCTCCAACATCATCCCATGCTCACTAGTCCTGGAACATCTTTTACGCTGAAAAATAGTGTTGTCATGCACTCTGTTCCCCCTGTAAGATACTTGTATGTCCCCATCATATCCCTCTCCTCCCTCCTCCAGGGAGTACATGTTCAGTTCCTTCAACCTGTCTTCATCGGACTTGTGCTGCAATCCATGCACCATCCGTGGTTGCCCTCCTCTGAACCCTCTCTACCCAGTCCATGTCCATACGTAGGTATGGTCTCCTGAACTGTACACTGTACTCCAGTGTGGGCCTCACTAGTGTCTTGTATAGTGGAATTATGACCTCCCCTTTGGTTGTGTTGTGCATGGCTGGTGGTCTTGCCCCCCCCCAGCATGCAATAGCATCCATGAAGTAATGATACTCACACTGCTCCAGCAGCTGGGTTGCCACTGCTGCTGCCACTGCTGCTGCTGCTGTGGTTGGGGCACAACACCCCTGGCACCAGGCCTGGCACGCCCACCACCTCACCCGGCGCCCTCAAAATCCGCCCTGTGGGAGACATATGTTGAGACAAACATCAGTGTGACTCAAAAGCAGAGTGCCCCCTGCCCCAGTGAGAGTGCCTGCCCACACAGCCATAACCATCCATCGCACAGCTGCACACACTGACACAGCCAACCGTGTCCAAGCCGGCACCTATGCACAGCCACCCAAGCACACACACCCCCTACAGAGAATATAGCTGCATAGATGGTACACTCACCTGGCCTAGGGACTATGCCCCACCTGGCACGCGACTGCAGCCGCGGGCTAAAAGTTCCGTTCCTTTCCGGGCGGAGGTCGACAGCACCGGTGCCGCACTGCTCAGCTGACCGGCCCCGCCAGTGACCTCCACCAGGTCAGTGGCCACTTGCTGCCACATGTGTGTCCTAGGCATGGTGAGGGGGGCCTCACCACACAGTGCCTCACAGTGGGGCTCCACCAGGGCCACCAGGTTGGCCACCTCCAGCTGGCTCCAGGACACTGCCCTTCTCCGTGCCATGGCACCAACTTTACAGCAGGCAATATGGCGCCCCACTGCGCCGTAACCCCACGTGGAGTTGTTGTGCAATAGACCACCACAGGCTCCAATGGTGCTGGTCGAGCAGCACCGTCACTGTACATAGCGCTGTCACCAGACAGCGCAATAGGGATGTACACATGGCTTGCGAACAGCGCCAGGGGTCAGAGGCCATACACAAGGGCACAGCAATGACGCAAGGCTACGCACAGCACCACCGGACGTATAGGCATCCTGCGCGACTGCAGAGATACGCACCAGCCACAGTGGACTATCGCGCAGTAGTGCCACAGCGCCATATAGTGCCCAGTGCTGTAGCGCCACTGGCACAATGGTGGGCCATGGCTGAATTGCCCTATCCGCTCCAGCAGGTCTGCAGCGCGATAGATGCACTGCCAGTAAGCTGTCTGGGCATGCGCAATGCAGTGGCACGCAGCCACAAACCCGCGCCATTGGCTCAGTCGACTTCCGTATGCGCAGCAACACGCCGATATTCAGCTGACATATGCAAATCATCCGATCAGCTATTCAAAGGCGCAGTGGCGATTAGCATGTCATTAAAGTTGAGCCACACCTCATTTGCATGTGTTGCGCTATAAAAAATGCGACAGTGGGTTGTGCTGGCCAGATTTGGTTACTGCAGGTGAGAGGTGAGTTACATGCTGTGTGATGCTCAGGACAATGCTCATGGGCAGGGGTGCTGGAGGATGATAAAGGTTGAGGGGGCTGAGCATGAAAAGGGCACTTAGAAAGGGACAAAGGGCACCCTTTCTATCAGTATCTGCCATGCAGAGAGGAAACGGGGGGGGCTTCTGCACCCCCCCAGGCCGGCAGCTATGCTCATGGGGTGATGCTGTTGACTGCACAGTGACAGGTGTCCACTTCCACCCAAACAGATCACCATGACTGACCAGAGCCAAGCTGAGGGTGTGGACGGCGGGAGTAGGAGGAGGCCGAACTTCACCGCGACAGAGACAGAGGCCCTCTTCCAGGCCTACCTGGAGGATGAGCCACTATTGAGTGGACGGAGGGGCACCCCTCAGGAGCGTGCAGCTGCATGGGAGGGGGTAGCTCAGGCCATCAACCTGCACGGAAGCCACCAGCGCTCCGTGCAGGAATGCAGGAAGAAGATGGGGACTGACCGCAGGAGGCTGAAGGAGAAAGTGGCAGCCTTCAGGGCGGCACGTGCTGGCACTGGTGGGGGCCCACCAGTGGTGTTGCAGCTGACCCCTACAGAGGAGACACTGGTCGCGGCCATGCAGCCGAGTGCCATTGCGGGCGTACCTGGCGGAGGATTCCAGACATGTGGAAGCCCATCACTGCACGGTATGACATGGTGGTGTTGTTGGGGGAGGGGGCTGTTGTTCACATGCACTCACATGTACTCTCTTTCTGTTACAGATCCTGTTCGTCTACAGGAGACGGTGGTGGTGGTGGGTCCAGACAGTGAGGCAGACCTGCTGGACGTGGAGGAGGGACCATCCACCTCCGCCACCAGCCTGCAGGCACTGCAGCAGCATGCAGGCTGGGCCGACAACTCCGGTGTCAGTGATATGGGTGCAGGGGGTGCACAGCCTGTGTCACAGCAGTCTGGCATGCAGGTATGCCAGCATGCTGTGCCTATGGCAGTGGCACACCTGCACCATTGATGATAGCAGGCCTGCAATGGGCAGTGATAGGTGTGTGTCCCATAGCGGACACATGGCAGGCCAGCATGTGCCCCTGGGCCTTCCTGGTTCACACCTGTGCACCAGCATGCTGGCACAGTCCCAGGCTGTGCCTGTCAGCACCGGTGGGGCAGCACCAGTGGCTGTGCAGGTGTCTGGAACTGTTGTCAGCATGGAGGTGGAACAGGTGGACCTGGGGGCTCAGCAGTTGGAGCGGCAGCAGCAGTCGCACACCAGGTCTGGGGGTACAGTGTCAAGCAGTGGCACATGTCCACCGCCCTTTGATCCACCCATACCTGGTCCTGGCGAACAGCGCCCACCCTCAAGGGGTGCTGTGCAGCAGGACCGTCCACACCCTGGGGGTCACGATGCCATTGGGGCACAGTACCCATTGGATGCGCACACCCGCCTGCTGCAGGAGTCGGTACAGCTGCAGGGGCAGGTTGCAAGGTCCGTGGAGGCACTGTCTGTGTCCGTGGAGCGGCATAGCAGGGAGTGTGCTCAGGACCGAGCCGAGCTGGTCCTTATGGCGGATGGATGTGACCGCTGCCATTGACAGGCTGACCCAGGCAGTGGTCTCTGTCAAGGACGATCACACACTGTCAGGTGCCCTGTACCACAGACCCCACACAGTGCACTCTCCACTCCCCATTCCCGGCGCGTCAGCGACACCAGGCCTGTCGACACGGGTTCTGCTGTGGCATCCCGAGCACCCTGTGCAAGTTTGTTTGGCAGGATGCAGACCCCTAAGGGCAAGGTCGCGTCAGCGCAGTGGGACCCCTGGTGGTGCACCAGCACCACCCGATGTGGCCCCTGCTCAGCCTGCCAGTGCTGCTGGGCCATGGCGGGGCCGCCCACGCATCCGTGGTGGCTGAGGGACAGTGCTACCTGACTGAGCTGTCTCCCAGTGCAGGCCCTGTCTGGTGCTGCCCTGTGTGCAATGTGTGTCATGGTGGGCAGTGCACTGCTGGGTGCTCTGCTCACCAAGCTGACACACGGACCACCTGCACACTCTCCCAACTGCTGTCCACAGGTGCATGTGCATGATGATGCCTGCATTGCACTGTACACCAAGGTGCAAGGGTGCCCAGGTCCTGACACATGTACGTGGACAGTCCAGGTGGTGGGGGTGGTAGGTGGTGCTGTGTGTTGGCAATGTCATTTCCACAGTGCTGTGCTGCTGCCCATGTATGCTGTCTGGTGTGTGTGTGTCTCCATATGTGTGCTCACCCCTCTCTGCTGGTGTGTTGGTATGCCTGGAACCTTCACCTCCCCTGACCTTCATGCACGGTGTGTTCCCCTGTGTGCCTGTGGTTTGCGCATGGACAGTGTTGCCTGCACATGTCCCCTTGCCTTACCTGTGTTGGGCGTAGTGCTCTTCTGCAATGGTGTCCCGGTGCAGCTGGGCCTGCCGGGTCAGTCGGGGGTCCCTCCGTCCTAGGGGGGGCTGCTCATCACCCACATCACCAGCGCCACTGGCGTCCCCATCGCTGTCCCCCTCTTGGACCTGTACGGCTATCCCATGGTCTTTGGCCATGTTGTGCAGGATGCAACAGGCCAGGAATATCCCACAGGCCTTTTGGGGGCTGTACTGTAGGGCTCCGCCGGAGGTGTCCAGGCATCGGAGCGTGCCTTGAGCATCCCAAACACCCGCTCTATGATGTTACGTGTTGCGGCATGTGCCTCATTGAAACATAGCTGCGCTGGGGTGTGGGGTGCCGGTATGGTGTGAGCAGCCAGGGACGGAGGGTATCCTGAGTCACCTGTGTGGAGATAGTGGAGATCAGTGTCATGTCAGGTCCATATTGCCCATATCCTTGTGTCCACTACCATGGCACCTGTGTCATTCCCCCCTTGCCCAGGGTTTGCATTCCATACATGTGTACTCACCCACTAGATGACCCGTGGGATGTTCCACTCTCGAATCGATGGCACAGTGCAGACTGGTGTCATATGAAGGCATCATGTGCTCCACCAGGGTGTGTGGCACGAACATTGATAATGCGCCCAGTGGCATCACACACCACCTGGCAGTTGACACTGGAAAGCCCTTCGGTTCCGATAAGCCTGGCGTCCGGGGCCAGGTGGCATGTGAATGGCCACATGGGTGCAGTCTATGGCCCCTAGCACGCCAGGCATACGTGCTACCCTGTGGAACTCCTGCATGTTTGCTGTACGCTCTGCAGCAGTGCTGGGGAAATGGATGTACTCTGCAGCATGAGGCAGCAGTGCGCTGAGGAATTGGGTGAGGATGCGTGACGTGGCCAACTGTGTAATGCCTGTGGTGTCCCCTGTCTGCCTCTGAAAGGTGCCCGTGGCGAGCAGGCACATGCAGGCTGTCACCTTGGTCTCCACGGACAGAGCATGACTCCGTCGTGAGGGTGCCTGCATCACATCACTGCACAGCTCGCAGAGCCGTCTCAGTGTGCCCTGTTCAGGCGGTACGGCCACAATCTCGACGTCTGTGTACAGCTCGAAGCTGATGCGACACGATACCGCCTGTCGGGGCATACTCGGCCGATGGGCCCTCCGCTGCCACGCCCCCTGCAGCATGGTGTCTCACCCTCATTACAGCTTCCATGTGAAGCTTGACACTGTCCATCTCCGCTTCTGCCCCGGCTGCTGTTCCTGTGTTACCCCCGCTGCCCCACTGCTGCTTCCACTGCACGGGCACCCCACTGGCCTCTCTGTCCTCCTGGACCCACTGTCCCTCTCTGCCCTTCCAGCTCCTCTCTCTCTCTCTCTCTGTCTCTCTCCCCCAGTTTGCGGCCTGCTAGGGTTCTTGCGCCGCTTCCTTGAGCCTTTTTATTTTGGCTCAAATCTGGTACTGCGCAACTTCCGGCTGAGCCACTCTTGCGCATTGCGCAAGTGTTCGGATATCGCATTGCGCACTTTATGCATGGACCTGCCCCCTTCGGTTGCGCATGCCTTCATTTCCATTGCGCTATTGCTCAGCATGTTTTCGGTGGCGCAACTGGCCCCTTCTGAATATCGCAGAATGGCGCATTTTTGGAGTTGCGCACGCGCAACCCTGTTGCGCATGGCGCAAGCCTTTTGAATATCCAGGCCGATGTGTATTCCATACCTAAAGCACAACTTTTCACACAAAATGTATGTTTTCATGAAAGCACACCAAGAGTGAACCATGTAATTTGACTTTTTATTGCAAAACTAGTATTCTAAGTGAAGAGGAACAAACTTTTCTTCTTGTCTCACTGCTTCTGACTTGCAGCCAACACAGGCAATACTCCAGCTGGAAGGGGAGAATTATTCATCATCTCCCCATATTTTTATTATATATATATATACAGTATGCTTTTGAAAAAAGGACTATTACAGCTGTTTTGAGAGTTTACCATCTACAGTTAAAAACAATGGCTTTGTTTTTATGTGTGACCATGGTGTAATCATTTTTTTGTCTTTTGAAATGCATTCTAAGAGATACGTGCGTACGGTATTACCATCAATCTGGATTTTTTTTATAAACTCAGCTGACATTTTGTCATGCTTAGGATAAGGGAACCCAGGGATGCTTGGCTTCTTTTATCCTATGGAAATAATCTTGTTTTATTTTTAAACTGGTGTATGTTTGTTTTTGTTGTTTGTCTGTGTTTCTTCTCTTTCTTCTAGAGAAAAAGAAGTTCCCCATCTTTATAGTATTGTAATATTATCTTGTTATAATTTAAAGTGTAGTAGGTGGGGATCATGTCACCATCCACAGCTAACCTTTTTATTGCTACAGTATTCGAGCTGTCTCTTTCACTTCGAGCTGTCTCTTCCACCAGTAGGAGCTTGGGGGGAGGGGGTAAGCTACCCTTCCTCCATCCCTTCCAGTGTAGTACCCACAAAGGTTGCAAGGTACATCACTGTTCTCCCAAAGGGGTAAATAAAGAAAATGTGTATTTGCCAATAATTGTTTCTTATTTACAGGTTTTAAAAAAAAAAAGACCCAAGGTATTTTAACAGCATAACCCAGCCCAAGCCCTTCTGTTTTCTCTAGTGCAAACAGTTGAATCTCACACCTATTATTGGTACAAGGGTTTCTGCCCTCAGCAAGTAATCAGTTACGATGGAGGGTAGAGTTGTGTATGTATGTCCACACATATTCATTCTTTTGATTGTCTTTTCAGCTTTCTTATTCAGCCACATGACAGGGTTGCACAGTTGTTGATGATTTCCTATCACAAAATGACGCAGACTAAGGGGGAGGCCCCCACACTTTTGACAGTAAGAGAAGACAAGGGGTTTGGATCCACCGACAATTTTAATAATGGAGCTAGGGTGTGGATCACTAGTCCAAATGGCCCACCGGAGCCGGCTGAAGTGATAGCCATGGGGAAGGACAACACTGTGCTAGTCATCAGATCAGGGAAAGAAAAATGGGAATATGTGCCTGCACATAAATGTTATCTTCGAGAATAATGAAATTTGTGTCTTTCTAGGTCCAGCAATGGATTTTGAAAGGAATGCTAGTGTGTCTTTTGGTCCATTTGGCAGAACTAGTTACCCCTGGAGGAAGGATTCAAAGGGTTAACTGTAATGACACTAGTTGTAAAGGAACCTGGAGTTGGAAAAATGATACCAAAGATAGAACCCAGGGGAACTTTAGCTGCCCATCCAGACAGAAGTGTGTGGTACTGAACATGACATTTTCACCAGGGTCAATCTCTGACGACAGCTGGTGGCCCAGGACGATTATATGTACAATATACCAATGATACTAATGAAGTCTCTTTTACTACTGACTGATATTAAATGCTGCAACCTACCCGATAGGTGCATGGCAGAGCGAGGCCTGTACGACATTGCTGTGCAAATCAAATGAACATTTTAACCTAAACTCTCCGGTTAATGGAAATAAACACTTTAATCTGCATGAATGCTACAGAGATAACCAACAGGACTATTTGGGCTGATTACTTAACTGTGTTGAAGAATCATCCTACCGTTAGTAATGACAGCCTAATTAAAGTGCCATCTACTTGCATATCGGTAGCGCAACAGTATCAAAAGAATGTTATTAATTTTAATATAACCTTTGCTTCTAGTCATAAGTGTATAAATAAACGAGCTTGGTATGATACATTACTAGGTGGCACTGGTGCTGGTGTGGGAATATTGAATAGCATAGATATAGAATTATTAGCGAACAAGTTAAAAATGGCAGGGACAGATGTATCACAGTTAGTTAATTTACAAGCGCAATGGATGCCTACTGTTTTTAATCCGCAGAAGTTAACGTTAGATTACGATGCAGAATTCTTGCAATTGTTTAATATGTCACAAGCTTTGCAGTTAAGCACATTCCAGAACATATCACAGTTTATTAATTGGACAGGATGCACTATGCAAAAAATATATGCATTAACACAAAAGAACAAAGCACAAAGTGATTTAATGAGTAATAATGAATTTATATGGAGGACCGTGTTTAAACAGTGGATACCTAGTGACAATTGGATGACAATATCATCAAATACAATTAAGTGCACAGATACCCATAATATTTGGCCCCCCAATATTTGATCCCGAATTTTGGTTACCACATTTTAACAGGGACTATATAAATAGTAATAATAGGACGCACGATTTAAGTTTATGCTCACAGATGATGGATGGGGTGTTGTGTGGACAACATTCTCAATTAACAATATGGAATTGTTACTTGTCATATCGTATACGAAAAATATATGACAATAGACCTTTTATGATGCCTTTATCATACAAATCGTATTTACAATAATCAAAGGACCGAATGTAATACAGATATAATATATGTATTGTGTTGATTATTGTCACTTCATTTTGTATGATATTATTCCATTTTGAAATGCTTAATCATAGTTATATAAGATGTTTTGTACAAGATGTTATGAGACTTGTTTTTGTATGATGTTTTGTACAAGATGTTATGAGACTTTTCTTTTGGAATCTCTGGCATTGTTTGGCTCATGATGTTCTGGGCACCTGGCCAGTGCTTAGAGCATGATGATCTGGCGAATGCCAAATATTTATTAAGTGGTGTTTGTCATGCTCAACTCGTGATGTTCTGGGCACCTGGCCAGTGCTTAGGACATGGTGGTTTAGCATTTCTAAATACCGTATGTTATTCTTTGGTACCAGATAAAATATATAAAAATGGGACTTTCCAGATGCCTGGTTAGAAGCCTTGCCTGCAGAGTGGACGAATTGCTGCAGGAGCTGTTCCCGATTCCTGAGACTCCTAGCCAGGCTGAAGGGGGCTTCCCAGCCATTGGAAGAGGGCTTGGATGTTGCTTTATTGAATCGGTGATGTATTAAGTTTTTTCCAATCTTCTGTATATAATTTTACGTGTAAATACAATAAATAGATCATATAAGCATATTAGTTGGTGGTATTGTATGTGTGTACATGTAAGCCCCTTTGTGTAATTCTTGCAAACTGGGCCAAACACACCTGTACTAATACCAGTACCCTAGCTACCACATGTATAGGTCAACAGTCACCCAGGCTATTGTATGTAAATACTTTGCTTAAACTGTGTTGTCTCACTAATGTATTGATCACTGTTCCAACTATATGACAATGCCCAGAGGCTGCACTTGTTCTGTAATTGTTTCTCTGTACTAATATCAATATCCTAGCTACTACATGTATAGATCTTCAGCCACCCTGGCTATTATTTGTAAATACTTTGAAATGTGATGTTCCACAAATGTACGATCTCTGAATGTATAACTATGCTGATGCGGAGCCTTTGTAAATGAGTCTATGATTCAAAGGGTTGTAATTCCTATGACTGGCTAAATAAATTAATGTTTATATGTAATGTGTGTGTATGTGTATATGTGCATATATATATATATATATATATATATATATATACATATATATATATATATATATATATATATATACACACATATATTGTGTGTGTGTGTATGTATATGTGTGTGTGTGTGTGTGTATGTATATATATATATATATTTATAAAATGAGTAAACTTAAATGGTCCAAATCCACACTTCTGATTGTATAAAACACATCACATGACTGTGCATATTTTAACCCCCCTCCAAAACAATTTTGACATTTTATAAGATAGTTAAACCACTCTGAGGAGTGCGGTCCTGCTCTGATATACACATGCCTTGGGGGGTTGATGCACTCGGCCTGTGGCCTCATACATACAACGCACACCAAGGCGTGCATATATCAGAGCATGACCGCACACCTCAGAGTGGTTTATCTATTACATCTCTCTCTCTCTCTCCATATATATATATATATATATATATATGTTTTATATAAATGTCTCAAGTCTTTCCTAACCAGATTGGACACCCTCTGTAACTCCTTCTGTTGCTTTGCTCTTGATGCCCCTTCTCTCACTCATCACTGTAACCTCTACCACTCCCTGACTTTCTCCTTGCTTGAAAACCAGCATCACATCCATTGCGCCAAATTTGTCTCTAAAATCTGGTTTGGTTTGCTTTGCTTTGCTTCCCCTCTACCTTTCCTCTTCACTTACCACTCTCCCACCACTTGCCCATGTGCTCAGATCATACAACTCAAGTCTATTAGTGATCTGCTGTTGGCCAATTGGCCTTCTTGTATCACTTCCCCAAATTATGGAATGCACTCCCTCCCCAGATTCGCCACTGTTCCTTTCCTAACTCTTTCAACTCTACCCTTGTTAACTTCCTTTCAGTAAACCGTACCTGTACCTAACCCCTGCTCCTTGCCTCCTCTCCTCATTAATCTTGCCACCCCTCCTGACCCTCCTTCTTTCCTTCCTCCTTGTTCCTATTTTCTCCTCCCCTCCTTTTCCCTTGCTTGTTTTGCATTACCCCTAGTCTTGATGATGGTTCTTTGACTCTTTCCCTATACCCATTGGCATCACATTGCAACAGCGACAGCAATACAGCAAAGACCATCACAGTGACATTTTCAGCAGTTCAGTGTGAAGGTCTGCTGGGTTACCGACACTGTTGCCTCTAAGGTGTTCACCCCTTCCCGAACGAACTGCGATTTGGAGTTGGTTATTTAAAGTCTGGGGAGGGCAAAGCCCCCCACAGAAAACACTGGTTCCTCCAGCAATGGCAGAACACCAGTTGGTAGTGTTGTGTCATTGCTGTACTGATGGTTGGCAAATTTTGTGTCACTGCAGCACTGTGGAACCATACCCATTACACCTATCAACTCCTTCGCTTCTTATTTTTCTGCCCTGCCCCTACTAGGTACTAGTTATCACTTCCTATCCCTGCCCCTACCCTCTCCTCCATTGCCCTAGCCTTCACATAGAAACATAGACTTTGACAGCGGATAAGGACCGCTTGATCCACCTAGTCTGTCCATTTCCCTGCCTGCAGGATAAACTGTAGATCTTAGTTAACCAACAGTCTATTTCTTCCTACCTCCCCACAAGAATTGCCTTATGTCTGTCCCATGCATTCTTGAATTCTCCCAGAGTTTTAGACCCCACAACCTCCTCAGGAAGGCTCTTCCATGTGTCCCCCACCCTATCTGTGAAATAATACTTCTTCACATTGCCCTTGAGCCATCCTCCCTCTATCTTCAAATTGTGTCCCCTTGTTCTTGCACATCTCTTTTTCTGAAAGATGCTACCTTCTTGGACTTTGTTGACTCCACTGAGGTACTTAAACATTTCTATCATGCCCCCCCTTTCCTCAAGGGTATACATATTAAGCTCCCTTAGTCTCTCCTCATATGGCTTCTCTTGCAGACCCTGCACCATTTTAGTTGCCCTCCTCTGGATTGCCTCCATCCTGTCTATGTCCTTGCGGAGATGGGGTCTCCAGAACTGGATGCAGTACTCCAGATAGGGTCTCACCAACTGTCTGTACAGAGGGATAACAACTTCTTGTTTTCTGCTGGTGTTGCCTCTTTCTATATACATCCCAGTATCTCCCCAGCCCTCCCTACTGCCTTCTCACATTGCTTGCTAACCTTAAGGTCATATGATATGATTACCTCCAGGTCCCTTTCAATTTTTGTTGTTGTTACTACCTCCCCCCGCATTGTGTAATCTTCCCCTGGGTTTTTGTTTCCCAGGTGCATTATTTTGCACTTCTTTGCATTGAATCTATATTGCCATACTTCTGACCATTCCTCCCAACTTACCAAGTCCCTTCTGATCCTTTCCACACATCCTTGTGCATCAACACTGTTGCAGATCTTTGTGTCATCTGCAAAGAGGCATACTTTTCCTTCCAGTCCCTCTGCAATGTCACTTATAAAGACATTAAAATGGACTGAACCCTGCAGTACCCCACTAGTAACTCCTCTTTCTTCAGCGTGGACTCCATTTACAATTACCTTTTGCGTCCTGTTGTCCAGCCAATGTTTTACCCAGGCTACCACCCTGGGACACACTCCCAGGCTAGTTAATTTGATTAGTAATCTTTTGTGTAGGACTGTGTCAAATGCCTTGCTAAAGTCTAGGTAGGCCATGTCACCAGCCCCTCCTTGGTCTACTACTTTGGTCACCCAGTCAAAGAAATCAATTAGATTCTTCTGACATGACCTTTCCACTGTGAACCCATGCTGCCTTGGGTCCTGTGTCCCACTGGCCTCTAGGTACTCAACAACTATGTCCTTCAGAAGTGATTCCATCACTTTCCCTATCACAGAGGTCAAACTGACAGGTCTGTAGTTTTCTGCCTCTGTCTTGCTCCCACCTTTGTGAAGGGGAATCCCATCTGCCTTCCTGCAGTTCTCAGGTACCACACAATCCTCCCATGATTTGTTGAACAGGGTAGTAAGTGGTGTCACTGGTTCTCCCCTTGATTCTTTTAGAATTCTGCGGTGAATTCCATCAGGCCCCTTTGCTTTGTCCACCTTCAGCTTTAGGAGTTCTTTCAGAACCCTTTCTTCTGTGAAAGGACTAGGATCGACCCCCCCATCCAGAGTGCTTCTGTTAACTGGATTAGGCACCTCCCCCACCTCCTCTTTTGTGAATACTGAGCAGAAGAATTCGTTCAGTATCTCTGCTTTTTCACTGTCCTTCTCTGCCCACCCACGGTCCATTCTGTTCAGTCTCACTATCCCTCCCTTTGTCTTTCTTCGCTCCCTGATGTACCTATAAAAGGTTTTCTCCCCCTTCTTAACTGAGTTGGTTATATTTTCCTCAGTTTGGGCCCTTGCTATTCTGACTTCCCTCCCTGCTTCCTTCTGCCTTAACTGGTACAGTTCTCTGTCCTGCTCCTTGTGTGTTTCCTTATACTTCCTAAATGCTATTTTTTTCTCTCTAACCTTCCCCGCCACCTCTTTTGAGAACCATAGTGGCTTTTTCTTTCATTTTGATTTGTTTTATTTGCTTCACACAAAGGGTTGTTGCCTCTGTGATGGCAGTTTTGATATTTGCCCATTGTTGCTCCACCCCTCCTTCTAGCCTGTTTGCTAGTGCTTTTCTAAGGCACTCTCCCATCTTGCCAAAGTTAGCCCTCCTGAAGTCCAGTACCCTCACTTTTGTATGGCTTGACTCTGTAGCAGAGTTTATCATGAACCACACTGTTTGGTTGGTCACTTGTTCCAAGATGGCTACCCACTTTTAGATCTGATATCCTCTCACTGTCCCCATTTGAGAGTATGACGTCTAAGATTGCTCCTTCACGAGTGGGTTCCAAAACTAGTTGTTTGATGCATGCCCAGCTGTAGGGCATTGAGAAAGGCCCTGCTCTTGGATGTGGCTACAGCAAAGATGCTCCAGTTAACATCTGGCATATTCAGATCCCCCATCAACTATATCTCCCCTTTCTCTGCCATCTTAAGGATGCCTTCTGTCATATCCTTCTCCATACCCTTCCCCTGACATGGGGATCTGTGTACAACCCCTGTGCAAATTGTGTTGCCATTTCCAGTCTGTAGGGTGACCCACAGCCCCATTGCAGGCTTGTCAGCATCGTGAAGGGGTATTACTGTGCTTAGGCTTGCCTCCTTTGTTCCATTCCCCTTCTACCTATCCTTGGTCTTCCTTGTCCCCTTGTAGGATCCCCAGTATCCTGAAGGGTCCCTTGGAACAGGCTGTGCCCTCACTTAGGTGTAAATTCACATCTCCTCCCTCTACCTATCCCTACAAATTCTAACCCACTGGCCTTCCCTGCCCCCTTGCAGGGTTCATCACATCCTGAAGGGTTTCTTTCTTTTGGGACTGACCCTATTCCTCTGCCTAGGTGTTATTCACACTCATTCCCACTCTCTTTCCCCTTGCCTTCTCTCCCTTCTCTTCAGTCTCCTGACCCCTCACAGGGTTCCCCACAACCTGAAGGGATCTTTCTGGGCCTGACTCTTCCTCTCTCCCATTTCATCCTCTCTCTCCTTCACCCTTCCTTTCTCAATAGCACTTTGTTCTCATTACTATTGCACTTATAAATTGTTCTCACAGTTTACATATGTATGCAACACAGTTTACGACAACTGCCTTACTTAATTGTGTGTTAATGTTGATCTATGTAACCTGAATGTATAATGTCTCATCCCTATTGTACCCCCAACCCTCAGGTTGAACCGGGAGATGAGCAACCTTTTGCTCATTGTGCCTTCCTGGTGAAACATTTCAGTAAATAAATAAAATATTCATTTGTGGTGCACCCTCTCCTGCAATACAGCTTGCTACTCCTCAGTGCAGTAGTGTCCTGATGGGAGCCATAATTACATGAAGAATGGCAAATTCACACCCTGTGGTGGCACACTGAAAGGTGGTCGCACATGACACTAGCATGTTTTTGTCAGTGGTAGCAGGATGTCAACACTGGGTGCTCCTGTGACAGAATAATGGCATGCATGGCACGCATGGTGACAAACATTGCACGTCTGTCCACTAACACCAGGATGACAACATCCATACTATTTGTGTTACGTGTAACCACCTCTGTGAGGTTTGCTGACATGCAAGAACCACATGATGCAGTGGATAGCTGCATGCAGCAAGCTCATCTAATGGCTCCTTACTTGCTTGTGTGGCCACACATGTGATCGTCTTTAGACACATTGCAAGAACAGTGCAGTGAAACACACATCAATCAATCAATCTTTATTTTACCAGGCAAAGCACCATTGAGCAAGCTCATTTGCAAGGTGGACCTGGACAAATGCAGATAAAAGTAAACAATATATAAAGGAAAAGGATGGGTGTACAATCAAGGAACAGAATGCAGAAGAGGACATAAAACATAGTGCAGTATTAGGCAAGGTCTATACAGGCAAATATGCAAGAAGCTAAGAAAAATAATATTTTTAATTTACATTATTATACAGTACGTACATGAATAATTCAGGAAAAAGGGGTAGATGGGGTGATAGGGAGAGGAAGGAAGGAGGAGTTATAAACAGGGAGTCACAAGGCCTGGGGACGGATGTCCGACACTTATTTCACTGGCCACCGGGGGGGGCAGTTACAGGATTCTATAAAGGAATGCGAGAATAGCTTTTTGAAGGAGGAGAAGGTTGTTGAGGCAGCCAGCTTCAGAGTTTTTAGTAATTTGTTTCATAGGTGAGGGAGTACATAGCTTATAGACGCTTTACCAAACTGTGAATTAACTGTAGGAATGTATAAGGAGATAAATGCCCATAAATATTGTTTCCTCTATATTCTACTCCCCCACTCTCCCTCTAGCCCTGTTTTTTACCCCTTCTTACTCCTATCTTCTGCTATCTCTCCCCAAACCTCCCCTCGTACTCTTTACTTATTCCTTTTTTCCACTACATCCCCTTTAGCCCTCTTCCCACTTCTTGATCCCCTTTCTCCCGTGCTTCAGCTATTCCTCCTCATTTAAATACTCTTTCTTGTTAACTTTACACCTTTCTCTTCCAATGCCTCTGACCAGGTTATGCTCCTTATACCTACCCTCTTGTATCTTAATCGAGTACTATGTATCATATGTACTTAAACTGTACCTTCTTGCTGTCATGTCTGTTCTTTATATGTAATGTGTACTTGACTGCATATATACTTCAGTACCTCCTTGTGAATGAGCTTGCTCAACTGAGGTTTTTTTCCTGCAATAAACTTGAACTTGAAGTGAGAGGCTGCACAAGGAGTAATTGCCTACAGCACATAGGGGCAAGCAGTCAGAGATATACTGGAGAAGCTGATGTGTGATAGCTCTAAAAAGCCAAAAGGCATAATTTCTTTGTCTTCTAAACTGAGGGATGTCCAGCCTACTGTGGCATACAGAGAGCAGTGGTGTGTGAGGTATGGTAAACCAGAGATAAATCTCAAAGCTTGGTGATGGAGCAAGTCAAGTTTAGAGAGTACGGAGGGAGAGCCTTGGCCATAGAGGAAGTTGGCATAGTCCAACGAGGATAGAAAGGTGGTTTGGACCTGTCTTTCTTTTTTTTTTTTGGCATCGTGTGGGATAGGAGATGCTTGATCTGGAAGAACAGGCCCAGTCTCTACCTTAGCTTCTTTGCTAGTTCTTCAATATGGCCAGAGAATGTAAGCTTGTGGTCTATCCAAAGCCCCAGATATTTAAATTTTGTCACATATTCAATAGATTCTCCCAGAAGTGATAGAATCTGCAGAGTTAAGCTATATAGGGAAGGTTTTTGACCTATGGCAGAAGGTGAGAAAAGTATGGTCTTCATTTTTTTTGCATTAGAAGTAGTTTTTGGCTCAATAATTTTAACTACAGCTGATTAAAGTCCCCTTGTAGGTCCATACAGGCCTGCTCTGGGATAGACCTAACAATGTTCTTGACCATGTCATTGGCAAAGAGATGAATGTTGGCTATTTTGATTCCAGAGTCAGTGTTGTTATTATAAAGATGAAAGAGCAATGGTCCTAAAATGGACCCTTGTGGCACACCTCTTTGGAGCAATTTTAGGGGGGAGAGAGAGAGAGAGATCCCCTTGGGCTTTAACCTGTTGGAATCTCCCAGAGAGGTAACCATTGAACCATTTCAAGACAGAAGAATCTAGGTCAATGCTTTGAAGAGTGTCCAACAGCAGGCCATGGTCCACTGTATCGAATGCCTTGCTAAGATCAAGAAACAAGGCACATACATATTTCTTATGAAATCTAAAAGTGGACAAAGATCCTTTGCTTATATTGCTCCACTTATTTGGAATGAAATTTCTCAAGATATTAGGTGGTTGTGTTCTGTCAAAAAGTTTGCCGATGCATTAAGGATGTATTTCGAATCTCAATTTAACTGTAACTGTTTTTTATGAATTTTTTTTTTTTATGAATTTTATACGTAACAAAGACATTTTTGTCTGCAATCTGCTGTATTGTATATATATGTTTGATTATGTATTGTCTGTATGCAATATATGTGGGTCACACCTGTAAAAGGAACTTGTTTCCAGTGTGCTTACCCGTTAAGCGAATAAACAAACAAACAAACATATTTCTTGATATACAAAGAATTTTGCCAGTCATTGGTTACCTTTGCGAATGCGGATATTGTACTGTGACAAGCTCTGAATCCTGACTGGGCAGGTTTAAGCAGATTGGTGGAGTCCAAGTACTTTCTAAGCTGCACGTTAACCACTTTCTCAAGCATTTTAGAGAGGATGGGAAGTAGAGATATCGGACTATAATTGTTTAGATCACCTGGGTCACCAGATTTGAGTAGGAAAATAACATGGGCAGTTTTCCAAATGGGAGGGAGAACTTCTTGGGCAAGAGACATATAACCCCTACCAGGTCTACCATTTCCATCTGACAGCAATAGCAGGTGGGCTGGGTTCGAGGAGGAATATGTCACTCGGCACATAGGCTAGGTTTATCTACTCTGCACAGGGGCACCCAAATAACTCCGGGCAAAGGAAGCAATAGCTGTAATGACCAGTACCAGAAATGGGATTCTAAAGTGTGGCTTTTATTCACATCCAGCAGAATAAACAAAGCATAGATGGACCCCCATGGGGCTACACTCCTGGTAATGCAGATTTAAGGAGACCAGAACACATCCTCATCACTTTAGCCCTCAGGCTCTGAAACACGCTGGGCACACAGCCCGAACTTGTAAGCTGCTCTGGGTTTTCTCTGGCTTGGTTCCCTTGCCAGCCACTTGGACACTTTCCATATATCATGAAACATTTCCTGGTGGCTCCCAAATACCTAAGAACACTTCTGCTCCAAAGGGAATCTTCTTCATTAATCCCACATCTGGGTACTTCCTCAGGCACTGGCCAAGTACCTGAGAGAAAGCAACAGGTGTTCCAGAGCAAATCCGTAGAGGTGAATTTGGTTACTACTGATGGGGGGTCTCCCACCTCTCGCTCCCACAATTCATACCCGGCCATTTCTCTGGACTGTAACACCTCATCCTTTAACACACTTTGCTGTGTAGATTCTTTTTAAATGTATTCACATTCAGTCTACTGTCTTTACATCCCTTACATGCTGAACTTGAACATACTTAATAAGTGGCTTTGTCCATTACTCTAGACCCCCAGAGAGTTAAGCAGTCCACTCCCATCTTCCAAACTGTGCTTGGCTGTTTTTTCCTGACCCCACAGTATCAGTCCCTTTAGTTTCATCTTAATGTAGGTGAAAACACATGGCTCTTTAGCAGTGCAAACTCACCCTTCGGTTGCAGGTGCCCCACAGGCATTTCCTCATCAAGGAACTCTCTTCCAGAGCTTCCGGTGCCTCAGCACAAACTTAAAAAGGCAGCTTCTTTGCCTTAGCCAGACCAAGGGGTAGCCCCAGGACACAGGCTGATACCTTCCCCCCATCCCTGCAGGGATGGAGCCCTGAACCATTGAAAGCAGTCTCCACCACTTCAGTTTGCAGTTATTGTGTTCCTCTTCAGGTGGAAACACACACCTAAAAAAACAGAAGTAGCTCTTTAACAGAACTTAGAGCTCTGAGGGCCTGCACTCAGCAGAGCACTTCTGCTGCACTCTACAGATCTCTGTCTCAGACTGACTTCAAATTCCCCAACGTTCTACTCTAACCTCCAAATGCAACATTCCAGTGTGGCTTATGCAGCTGCGACAGTTCTAAATGATGTCATCCCTCAGTCTCGGCTGAGAACAGAGTAAGACAGTGTGAAATCCATTTAACTGGAGTTTCACAAGCTGCCTTCCCTGCCTACCAGTAGGTCTTACTGGGATTCTAGTAACCCTGGGTAACGGGGGGGGTTACAGATAGATTAAAGAGGTGGGTGATAGGTGCTGATAATACATAGGAGGCAAGCTTCAGAAAAAAGGGCACATAACAACCAGTGTGGTGTACCTTCACAGTTCTCTTTATTGCCCAGTATATGTACATGCAACAGATTACCTTAGCCATGGTACTGTCTACTGAGATGTTGAGCAATAGCATTTCTGATTTGTCTTACCTGATCCCCAGCTCTGCCCCTTTGCGTGTCTTGCATTTTAGTGCCTGCCGGCTGTTGCAAGTCCTCACCAACAGCCTCCCTAATCCAGTCCAAATTAAAAACACCCCCTTTTGCTCCCAAATGTTGTGTAGAATGCAGCACACAAGCACCACAAATGGAACAAAGTAAATGTGTATATCAAGCCTTTTCAACAGACATTGCCATCTTCCCTTTAGCCAACCAAAGGCATTCTCCACTACCATACCGCCACTTGACAGACAGTGGTTAAAGTGTTTCTGCTCAATTGTGAGGTTTCTGATGTCAGGGACTGGCTTCATCAGCCATGACATCAATGGGTAGGCTAGGTCACCAAGTAAATGAATGGGCACCTGTACCCCACATATTTCATGTATCATATTGGGAAAAAGTAGCCCATCCATAGACTTCCCATACAGTTCACTGTTTGTTTGGAAAACTACAGGCATCCAGTGTTAACATCCTGAAAGCAGTACTGGTGGTCCACCACTGCCTGCATTACTACAGAGTGCCAGCTTTTAAGGTTGAAGAAGTATGCCACATCTTCTGCTGGTGCCTGAACTGGTATGTGTGTGCCATCTATTGCACCGGCTCTCTGTGGTAAACCAAATCTTCCTCAAAACCATCAAGATGTCTTGTAGCCATGTGCCTGTATAGGTTGTTATCATGTATGGTTCTGAAGTGGTATGTGTTTGCCATCTCTTGCAATGGCTGTCTGTGGTAAACCAAATCTTTCCTCAAAGTCATCCAAGATGTCTTGTAGTCATGTGCCCATAGAGGTAGTTATTGTGTGCATGAAAGTGTCAATGATAGCATTGCAAACCTCATGTGTAACAGAGCAGACCACTGCCCTAGACACACCAAATAAATGTCCAGAGGTCCAATGTGCATTATTTATGGCCAGTCTCCAGACTGTGATAGCCAGTCCTACATTGGATACAATAGCTTGATGCATGTTGGTGTTCTGTCTTCCTATTCTGTGTTGTATTTTGCTTGGCATAAAGTAAAAGGTTTCACGACTCATGCAGAAGTTTTCAGTCCATTCATACTGATTAAACGTTGTTGTCAATAAATTCCAAAACACTGAGAAACGTTGTGCCCACAGTGTTCTCGGCTGCCCATTGAGTGCCACAGTCATAAGCAGCATAGAATGGTCCATAACTTTTCATCCACATTGTAAATGTCTATGTAGGCAGTTAAAGAAGGACCTCATCTATGTCTGCAGGGCTTCAGTCTCTCTTGCATGTGCAAAGTACTGCCACATTCGAAAGTCCATGTTGACGCCCTACAACAAAACAGGAAAATGGAACATTAGGGCTTTGAGTAACAGACACATTGACTCACAGTATGCATGCAGTCATGAGTAAAAATTGCTTTATATGTTGTGGGGCCATTGTGGTGCTTAACTTGAGTAGCGCCATCCAGGCTAACAAGTTGCAGGTGTCTTCACAGAAGACATGTAACACACAGCATGCATGTCAAGTTCACTTTTGTAAAAAAATGACTCGTGTTGCCACACAGTAAAAGAAACAGCTCAAGTCTGAACCAGGAACAGTGTCACATCTTACTGAGTGACAGACATCACAATATGAATAACCGCACAGGAAAAGGACACTGAAACTGTGTGTTGCCAACACTGTAAATCAAGCACTGTGTCATGCACCAAGACAGATCTTGTGAAATGAATACACCACAGTACTGAACCAACCCAGAAGCAACGTGTATTGAAAGAACAGGTACAGTATGGTTAGTAACATGGGCACATTGTTGGTTCTCTCCCAATTCTCCTCCCTCCTTGATTCTTCCTCCTTTCTCACCCCCTTCCAGTCTGGTTTTCACAAATCCAACACCATTTCCACCTCCCTCCTCAGGCTGACTGGTATGGACCAGGGCCTGCTTATCTCTGCCATCTTTGTCGATCTGGCCAAAGCCTTTGACACAGTTTCTCATCTCCTCATAGATCAGCTTTCTTTAGCTGGTCTTTCTCCCCATGCCACAGATTGGTTCAGTTTGTACCTCCAAGACAGAACTCTGCCTGTAAAAATTGGTGACTCCATATCCCCCCCCATTACCTATCCACACTGATATCTCCAAAGGCTTAGTACTTGGACCCATCCTCATCTCCACCTTTCTAAATAGCCTTCCCTCTGCATGTTCGTCTGCAGCCATACTATGTATGCTAGTGATACCATAATATTTGCCTTTGTCTCCTCCCCCATATCTCGGGTTATGGCTAGACCATCTCCTAGTCTTCTCTGTGCATGTGGACTTCTTGCACAAAAAGCTGTGCCTTAAAGTTTGTGCTTTGTATAGGAACCATAGCTATATTCCTTTGTTGGCCTGCAGAGCCATTGTTCAGAGAATGATATCATATCATATCATCTTTATTTATAAAGCGCCTTTCGAAACCAAGGCGCTGTACTATTCACATAAATATATAAATTAAAATAATAAATTAAAAGCTATAACTAGGATAAGCTAGACCAAATAAATTCCTCTCTTTGACTATGGTGACACCATCTACGGCAGTGCTCCTAAGTCTACCCTGGCCATACTGGATGCCCTCTTCCATCCTGACGAATTAACTCCAGCTTGACTTCAACAACATCCTGCAGTATTTCCACTCTAATCAGCTTTCTTTAAATGCAAAGAAGATGGTTTATTTGATTTTATGAAATGCGCATTGAAAGTCAAGCATTCTCATTGGCTACTGACTGTGTACTAAAGTGTCTAACAACATAGGAATAAGACCAGGCAATACCCACTGGGCACTGATATGGGTGATGTTGCCCACAAAGAATGTTCACAAATCAAATAGCCGCCATCTTGTTTTGTGCCACAAGCCATGCCACCCTTACTGTGAAGCTAACCACTCAAGAAACATCAATCACTCACTCACACATCTTGAAGTGAAATGCACAACCTGCATCATTTAAAAAATAAAAAAACTGCCACGATTGCAATCGTTGTCTCATAACCTGTCCACTTGCTCAACACAACACTGTGGTGTAATTGCCGCGTAACACAGATGGCGCTTGAGCCCTCCCCCCTGTTCCTGGCTGAGAGATGCCGAGTGGCAGCCACAGGATCCAGCGCAGCAGTGAGAAACTGATGGTTTTGACCTCCTCCCCTCTGCTGGAGCCACAGAGGGAGTGCTCAATTGATAGCTCACTTTTAAAAATGGGACTTAAAGTCTGAAGCCAGTCTGCCACTGACTTGCCATTCCCGCCCGAACTGTGGTATCGCTTGATGGTGGCAAACAGAAGGATCAACCAGATACTTTTTTTGTGTTAAATAAAGGTAGGATCGACCAGATTTGTAAAAAAATTAGGAGTGCTGCTAGTTGGATAGTGGGGGGGGGGTGTAAGGGTGGTGCCATGACAACTATATGGGGAAATAAATACATATACGGAAGCCTAAACAGCTCAAAAGTCCTTAACTCAAAAAAAAAAAAAAAAGAAAAGTAGGCGGAGGAACTATTTTATTAAAAATTTAAACAAACATTTAACTTTTTCATTATTAAATACTATACATTTTAGCTATCACATACATCTGTATTTTTGATAGCCATTTCATAACTGCAATAAGCCACTCCAGGGTCAGTGTGTTAGACACTTTAACACACGGCTAGGAGGCTGGACGCATGCCTCACCATGCCTCCTAGCCATGTGTTAAAGTGTCTAACACACACCCTGTCATGTCTTATTGTTTACTTTGGGACCAGGCAAAAACTGTCTAGCCTTTCAGCCCTACCCACCTTCCACACACTGGATGGTACTGACCTTAAAGACATCACTTTCTTCAAGTATCTTGGGTTATGGCTAGACCATCTCCTAGACTTCTCTGTGCATGTGGACTCCTAGCACAAAAAGCTCTGCCCTAAACTTTGTGCTCTGTATAGGAACCATAGCTGTATCCCTTTGTTGGCCTGCAGAGCCATTGTTCAGAGAATGATCCTTCCTCTCTTTGACTATGGTAACACCATCTACAGCAGTGCTCCTAAGTCTACCCTGGCCATACTGGATGCCCTCTTCCACTCCTTCAGGTTTGTCCTGAATTGCCACCTCCTGACCCACCACTGCCACCTTTACACATCTCTTTCTACCTGTCTCTGTCTCCCCCTACCTTCTGTGGAAGCCAGATGGCTGGCTCATGGCTCTGCTCTTATTGCTAAACACTGGCTGAGCTCCCTCCTGTCTTACCTCTCTTCTCTTCTCTTCTCTCCACTGCTTCTAACTTTGCCTATTCCCTCTATAGATTTAGTCAATACACTCTAGCTGTCCCTTCTCAAAGGTCCTTGGGTGGTCAAGCTCCTTTCTCCTACCATTCTCCAAACTCGGGAATTCTCTCCCACTCCCCTTCCACTGTGCCACCTCTTTTCCCTCTTTCACCAGGCTTCTTGTGCTCACTCTGCCTCCTCCTGCACCTGTCTCTGACCTCTTCCCTTTTCTCCTTCTCCCACTCCCCTCCTCATTTTCTGATCTTACTACCCACCTTTACTTACTCCCCCACCTGCCATCTCTTCCCCCCCACTCTTCCTGTTCTCCTCCTGTTACCCTGTCTCTCCCCTTTCACATCCTTCCTCCTCCCCTCTGATTGTTCTACACTGTGGCAGGTTAACCCTTCTGGCTACCATGCCCTCCTCTACCCCATTATTTAAGGCTGCTGAAAGTCTGATTATGCATTGACCTGTATGTAACACTTTGGAATTGCTCCATACCTTTCAGTGCACACCTTGATGTTTATTTACGGTATAATGCTGTGATTGTGTTGTATGCTATGCTGTATAAGTTTTGCATTCTTAATGCACATGTAACACTTTTGTACTGATTTGCACATGTTGAGTTTCCCTTCTACTCTCTCCCCCATGACATATCTGGAAACAAGCTTTCCTCAGTTCAGTATGTCTCTCCTGGTGAAACTTCTAAAATAAATAAATGAATTAAATTATTGGTATCCTTTAGCTTTCCCAGGTATACCTCCCTATTGCCCTTAGACTGATCCTCCTCATACATTTTTCATGCTACCTGTTTTTCTCTTACTGCTTCTCTAACTTCTCTTCTATACCAAATTAGATTTATTTTGAGTTTTTCCCTTCCTGCTTCAGACAAGCTTTGGTGGACTCTGTCAGACTCACTTTGATGTTCTACTCGCTTTGTCCCTTCTGTTGCCCCAGTTTTGTCATGAGTATCTCTCCCATGTCCTCCAAAACTGCTGTCCCAAAATTCAAGGACCATTGTCTTTGACTTTTGGCGCTGGGTTTCTAGGGCTATTAATGTACCCAAACTGAGTAATGATCACTCAACCCCAGGTTCTCCGTTATTCTGGCCTCCCCTACTATGTCCTGATTTGACAGTACCAAGTGAGGGATGGATCCATCTCTGGTTAGTTCCCTCACCCATTGTACAAGGAGACCATCCTGCATTTAATCTAAAAGAGCCTGGATCCTGGAACTCTAACCCCCCCCCAACATTTCCCAGGCTGTTAGAAGATCCTCCATCATGATTGGGTTTCCATCGTGGTTGCCCTTCTGATGTGGTCCAGCTAGTCCCTGAAGCCCTCCTCAAACCGATGTGGTGATCTTTATGCACCACCACCAGCAAGCTGAGGTTCTTACCTACTTTATCTAGCAGCTGAACAAAAATTAATTCTATCTCCACTCCTCCAAGATTCTTGTCCTCAATTGCTTTTATACAGTCTCAGTGTATTGTGTAACCCCTTCTCCTGTCCTTTCATAATAGGGCACATATTGGGATAGTGAGGTCCCAGTCAGGATTTTTGTGTCACCCACATTTCCATGATGACAACTGTGTCCAGCTGGGTTTGCATCACCGCTGCCTGTAGGTCCCCCGTTATAGTCCCAAGATGCCTGATGTTCAGGCAGACTGCTTTCTGCTAACGAGGTCTCTGTCCACTCACTTGGCTCATTTAGTCTCCCCCTTCTTAATGTCATTATTCCATATCTGCTTCCTCCTTGTCTGCCCTATGTTACAATTTGTATCTTCACTTTTTGTGGGAGTGCCAGCAAAGCCTCTTAGTCTTTTAGACTGTAATTTTGCCCATCCCCATCCTGTGTAAAAGTTTCAGACTGAGCAGTTCTGGAGACCTAATCTCCACAAAGACATAGACAGGATGGAAGCTGTCCAGAGGAGGGCAACTAAAATGGTGCAGGGTCTGCACTGGAAGACATATGAGAGAGACTTAAGGAGCTTAATATGTATAGCCTTGAGGAAAGGAGGAGAGGGGGACATGATAGAAACTTTCAAGTACCTCAAGGGAATCAACAAAGTCCAAGAGGGTAGCATCTTTCAAAAAAAGAGGTGTGCAAGAACAAGGGGGCACAATTTGAAGATAGAGGGGGGTGGCTCAGAGGTAATTTAAGAAAGTATTTTTTCACAGAGAGGATTGTGGATGCATGGAACGGCCTTCTGGAGGAGGTTGTGGAGTCAAAATCAGTGGTGGAATTCAAGCATGCATGGGATAGTCATAAGGCAGTTCTGGGGTGGTGGTAGGAAGAAGTAGGCTGCTGGTTTACTAGGATCTGCAGCTTATCCAGTAGATAGGGAAATGGGCAGACTGGGTGGGCCAAGCAGTCCTTATCTGCCATCAAATTCTATGTTTCTATGTTTCTGTAACTAGACCAACTGTGGATTGGACTCTTGCAGGGGGAAAGGAAGTAAAGAGAGGAAAGAAAGCAAGAGAAGTTGCCAAAGCACAAACAATAAGAAAAAACTGGACTAGCATGCCAGGCAAATATAGAAGTGGTCAAAAATAGTCTGGCAAACAGGAGCCAGAGGGTAGGAAAAAAATATGTTTTAAAGTAAATGAGGGATTCACTGACATTGGGGGAAGCTAGTGCAGCTGGGAGGCCTATATAGACCAGGGGAACAGAAGTACTGAGCATGGATAAAGATGCAGGGAGTGGTGCAGTATAGTGGGTTCAGGGCCACAATTTTCAGGTGAACATTCTGGAACATGCATTGCTGCCCCATTTGTAGACACATCTCTGGGTTGAGTGCAGAGGTTGCCTATCTCCAAGCCAAGTTGGCCAGGACTCAGGAGACCTCCTCCCCCACCCAGAGGCCTCCATGTCTGCAACCAACACCTTCAAGGTTGCCCAGAAGGAGGAATGGATGGACCAGGGTGGACTCAGGGAGGGTGTAGGACATGGGTCGGTAGCACATCCTCCAAGTGGTCCAACTTAGGATTTCTTATTCTGTTTTGCAGGAAAGCCCCACAAGGGCACCCAAATTTGAGACCAAGGAGGATGAGTGGGTCCTCCATAATGGAGCCCAAGTGGTGTGGGGTAGAGGATCCCAAAGAAAGAGGAAGCTACTCCTATTGGGGAACTCAATTTTCTGGGGAGTGGAATTGGGGACAAGTAGCAGGGAGGGGGGTCAAGTGCCTTCCAGTAGGCACAGCACAAAATGAATGAAAGTGACTCCAGAGGATTGCAAGTTTGGTAGTAAGGAGGGAGCAGCTGGATTTCATTGTCCACCTGGGGACAAATGACCTGGCTGGGGAGAAGGTAGAGGTAGACAGAATACAGGAGGATTTTAAGGTACTGGAGAGGGTCTGAAAGTGGGTCGCAAACTCTGTCTGACCTTTTTGGAGGTTCTGCCTCTCCATGGCATGGGGTAGACTAGGTCCCTCTGCATCCAGATGTTCATCTCATAATTGAAGGAATGGTGAGGAGAGGAGGGCTTCAGTTTCATGAGGCAGTGGGGCCCAACTTGGGGGGCATGGTCCTGTATAGCGGTGATGGTCTGCATCCATCTGAGGATGGGACTATGGCCCTCTGTGATAACTTTAAATGCTTCATCAGAAAACATTTAAACTAGCCAAGGGAGGGGGTGGAGTAAAGAAAATAATATTCCACCCCTCAGGAGAAGATGAAAGACATACAGCGGGCTCAAATCATCACAAGGACTGGAGACAAAGTTAGTCAGAACAGAAAAGAGAGAAGCATATAGGAATAGAGCAATGGAAGGGCAATGCATCCATGTGTAGAAATGCCTGTAGTCTGAGTAACACGTTAGGTGACCTCAAGGCTACAATGGCAGAATCTGGTTTGAACATAGTGGCTATGACACAGACCTGGCATAATGAAAACTAGAGTTGGTAGGTGACTGTACCAGGGTACAATCTATTCAGGAGGGACAGGGTAGACAGGAAGGGGGAGTAGTGACCATAACACAGACCTGGTGTAATGAAAGCCAGAGTTGGTAGGTGACTGTGCCAGGGTACAATCTATTCAGGAGGGACAGAGTAGGCAGGAAGGGAGGAGTAGTGGCTCTTTATGTGAAGTAAAGCATAAAGGCTACTGACATTCAAGGGGCATAGGATGGTGGGAGAATGCTGTGGTTTACTCTTGAAAGAAGCAAAGGGACATCCATTTGGACAAGGATAATGTACAGATCCACTAGCTCAGGGCAAGGAGGTGGGCAATGAGATGATGCTAGAAATCAAAAGGATACAAACAAAGGAGAGGTGTTGCTGACTGGTGAATTGAATCTTTCAGATGTATACTGAAATCTTCCTTTGGTGGCAACTGCTAGGAACAGACACATCTTAGACTCATTACAGGGGGAACTCCTTAAGCAGCTGGTCATATAACCCACACAGGAGAGGGCACTATTGGACCTAGTACTTACAAATGATGATAGTGTGACAGAGGTCAAAATGGGGAATGCCTTTGAAGCAGTGACCATCAAACTGTGTGGTTTAAAATAGCTGAGGGGACAGAAACCAGCCACACAAGGACAAAAATCCTAGATTTCTGGAGGATGGATTTTGCAAGGATGGGGAATGCCTATAAGACTAGATTTGGTGGAATAAACCACCTAGCTTCAACTAGGGTTTTGTTAAAAGGACAAAGTAAAGATCAACATTAACAGAGCAAGGAGAAACAGTAAGGCTTATTTTAGCTAAGCAGAGTTACTGTTGTGTTGCTATTTTGTTTTGTGCTTACATATTACTGCTTTATTTTTCTCTGATTCAAATTTTTTTTTATTTTGCAAGGTATATTTTCTGTTAAATTGTTACAGGTTGTGCATACAGGTTTTGTTACTGTTTTGTGCTTGCAGGTTTTACAGTTTGCTGCTTTATTTTTCTCCGACTGAAATTTTTTTTTGCAGGGTATATTTTTTGCTAGATTGTTACAGGGTGTGCCTACAGGTTTTACTGTTTTGTGCTTACAGGTTACTACTTTGCCTTTCTTTGATTCACATTGTTGTGTTTTTGCAAGATGCATATTCTGTTAAATTGTTACAGGTTGTGCTTACATGTTGATCTATTTTTAGGCTAAGCAAATTTAGTGTTTAGTTACTATTCCGTTTTGTGCTTACAAGTGTTTGTTTTGGACTTAAAGGTATTGCAGTCTTTTTCTCATATTGAAGGAGCTAATTGCTTTTCTTCCACAGCTCTTCCAGGAGATTAATAGTGTAACTGTGGGATAAAGCTACAAAAGCTTAGTACCACCTAACAGAAGGAAGATTTAGAAGGTCAGTTTAGTTGTTGTGTTGTGGTGAAGACAAGGTTTGCTGGCATACAGTACCTAGCTTCACCTTAGCTATTTTCATCTAGGGTAAGTCTCAAAGGACAGAGCAAGGAGTACCATTAACAGAGCAAGGAGAAACATTAAGGCTTCTTTTGGCTAAGCAGAGTTACTGTTGTTACTATTTTGTTTTGTGCTTACAGGTTGTATTACTGTTTTGTGCTTACAGATCATATAGTTTAGTGCTTTATTTTTCTTTGATTTAACCTGTTTTTTGCAGGATATATTTTCTTTTAAATTGTTGTGCAGGTTCTCTTGCTAAAGGGATGGAAAACACTCACCAGGTGGTGTGTCAGAGCTGTAGCTGATTGTTTCTGGAGGGCACAGGCTTGGTCCCTCCCACCCTGCCTCTCACCCTCCCACCCAAGTGCATTCACTAAGATTCACTAAGAAAGTTGAAAGAAGTATAAGGACAAAGCCAATGAACATGCCTATCAGTCGCCCATAATACCCAAGGGAATGGTCATGTAATAAGTAATTGTCTAGATGTTTTTTAATATATTCTTGGTTTTACTGATGACAGTATCTGTAGGGAGTGAATTCCATGGATTTATAATTCTCTGAGAGAAGAAATATCCTCTTTATTGTATTAAAGTGTTGTCTTTTTATTTGACGTGGATATCCTCTTGTGTTAATGTGTATCTGCTTGAAATCGATGCCAATTTCAAACATGAAGTTTTTGTCATTTGTAATATCTTTCATGAACATAAGGTCACCACTGAGTCTTCTTTTTTTTGAGTGTCATTAGTCCAAGTGTGTCCAGTCTTTGTTCACAATTTAAGGACTGTGTACCATCTATATAGTTTGTATTTCTTCTTTGAAATATGTCAGTTCTTAAAGGGGACAGGAAATCTGTGGTAACTGGCAGCAGTTAGTAATGTTTATGGTAAGAAAAATAAAAGACTTACCTCAAAATGAGCCATTTTTTAATTGTATCTTAACAAATACTGATTAAAAAACTGTATTTTCAATTGTTTTCTGTCTATGGATAACATTCCACAGTGTTCTCTTCATGGAACTATTAACTTGGAGCTTTTACTGTGTCACAGTTTGTGTATAGCATGCTAAACATGAGCTATTGTCCTATTAGAACCATGCTTAGAGTTCTTTGCTCAATCCATGACATAGTTAAAACTCCAGATCACTAGTTCCATGCAGAGAACTGTAACAGAATGTGACCCATAAAACCAAAACAATGCAAAGTACAGTTTTTCACATCACCTTTTGTTCAGGCAAAATTAAATATGGGTCATTTAGACTTATGGATATCGTTTCTGTAAATGGGAACATTATAAATAGCTGCCAGTTAGAAATCATTTCCTATTCTTTTTAAGATGTCTTTCTTATTGAATGGATACCATAATTGAGAAGCATAATCAAATATGGGGCGAATATATGATCTATACCGAGGAAGAATAACTGATTCGTCTCTTGATTTAATATTCCATCTTATACTCCACCAAATGCAGTTTGCTTTATTTTTGTTCTTAGTTATTTGAGTATTTAGTGTTAATGTATTCTGTATTGCTATTCCCAAGTTCCAAGTGCAGCCATTTCCTTTATACCAGAGGTTCTGAAATCACTCCCCAAAAAGGGCAAAGGACATACACCTGTCATAACCTTAACAGCCCAGTACACTGTGGGGTGGATACATGCACATGCTAACACACGCTAACAAAAAAGAAAAAAATGAAACAGGAAGGGGGAGAGAGAGAGAGAGACATGGGAAGTGGTGCAGTGCACTGGCTGTTGGGCAGCATCCTTTTGGGAGACATTCTGGGGGTTGCAATGCTGCCCTATTTTCAGGCACCTCTCTGACCTGCGGGAGGAGGCTGCCCATCTCCAGGCTGACCAGGCAAGGATTCGGGAAACATCCTCCCCCACCCAGGGACCACCAGTGCTACTGCCATGGAGGCTGCCAAGAAAGAGGAGTGGTTGAACCATGGTGGGCTCAGGGAGGGTGAGGGTAGTGGAACAAAAGTGTATCCCTCCAGCTGTACCTCTCCACAATTCATATGTTATTCTGGTGGAGCATGGTTCCTGTATGAAGACATCTTCAGTGGGGACCAAGGAGGATGCTGGGAACCCCCCACAAGGGAGACCCAGATGAGGCTGACATGAGACCCCAGAGGGAAAGGAAACAACTCCTGATGGGGGACACAATCATTAGGAGGGTGGAACTGGGGGGAGGGGAGTGGGAGGTAAGTTGCCTGCCCAGCACCATGGCTGGGAGGGACAGGAAGCGAATCCTCAGGATTGTGGGAGCAGCTGCATGGGAGAGGGAGCCGGACATCATTTTCTACCTAGGGACAAATGACCTGGCTGGGAATGGGATCAAAGCAGTGCAGAAGTTTTTAGAGTTGTGGGGGGAACCTTAAGCAAGTAGCACACACAGTAACCTTCTTGGAGGTGCTGCCTGTCTGTGGCATGGATAAGGCTAGGGTACTCCA
Source organism: Neoceratodus forsteri (assembly GCA_016271365.2). Lineage (NCBI taxonomy): Eukaryota > Metazoa > Chordata > Ceratodontiformes > Ceratodontidae > Neoceratodus > Neoceratodus forsteri. The sequence goes on along the minus strand of CM057457.1, from coordinate 470,417,655 downwards.
TGCCATGGGATTCAATGAATGGTTGAAAAACATGTGTGAAGCTCAGGGTTTTGGCTTCACTGGGGATTGGGGGTCCATCTGGAGGGATGCAGGCCTATACTGGTGTGATGATCTGCATCTCTCTGGGAGGGGGAACCAGGATCCTAGGTGATAGGTTTAAATACTTCATTGGCAAGCATTTAAACTAGCCAAGGGGGATGCACTGAAAAGAACAAGGATAAGGCTAAAAGGGGTAAGGCCATCAAAAAATGGAGGGGCGATGAGTACCAGTGCACGTACAGTAGTCTGGGTAACAAGGTCCTTCAGCTAGTTTCCTTGATGGGAAAGGGACACCTAAATATCATGGCAGTCACAGAAATATGGTACACAGAGAACCACGACTGGGATGTCAACATAGCAGGGTACAAAATCTACAGGAGGGTAAAAGAGGAGGAGTAGCTCTGTAAGGGAAAGGATCAAAGCAATGGAACTAAAGAGTAAACATGGAGGAGAGGAGGCACTGTGGATCACCCTGGAGACAGGATATGACACTGCAGTCCATTTGGAGATTGTATGCAGACCCCCGTCTCGGGGAGGAAATGGACAAGGAAGTGATAGAAGGAATCCTTAGAATATCAGAAAAGGGGGTGATATTGTTGATGGGGACCTGAATATATGAGATGTTAACTGAAGCACCTTTGCTGCAGCAATCTCAGACCAGGTACTCTCAAATGGGGATGGAGAGAAGATCTCAGATTTAGAAGTGGGTAGCCATCTGGGAACAAGTGACCACCAAACAGTGTTGTTCATGATAAACACAGCTGTAGAGTCAAGTCACACAAATGTGAGGGTACTGGATTTTAGGAGGGCTGACTTTGGCAAAATGGGGTAGTGCCTCAGAAAAACACTCACAAATGGGCAAGATGGTGAGGCGGAAGAACAATGGGTAAAAAGCAAAGCTGCTATCACAGAGGCAACAAGCCCTTATGTGAAGTAAATAAACAAAACAAAGGGGGGAAAAACACTATGATTCTCAAAACAAGTGGAGGGGAAGGTTAGGGAGAAAAAGACAGCATTCAGGAAGTATAATGAAACACAGAAGGAGCAGGACAGAGAACTGCCAGTTAAAGCAGAAGGAAGTATGGAAGGCAGTCAGAATAGCAAAGACCCAAACCAAGGAAAAGATAGCCAACTCAGTTTAGAAGGGGGATAAAACATTTTATATGTACATTGGGAAGCGAGGAAAGACCAGGGAGGATAGTGAGGCTTAATGAAGGGGATGGGGTGGGCAGAGGGTGACAGTGAAAATGCAGAGATACTGAATGAATACTTCTACTCTGTATTCACAAAAGAAGAGGAGGGGGGGAGGTACCTAAGCCAACTAATAGAAGCATTCTGGATAGGGAGGTCGATACCAGTCCATTCACAGAAGAAAGCATACTGGAAGAACTCCTAAAATTGAAGGTGGACAAAGCAATGGGGCCTGACAGAATGCACTCCAGAACTCTTAAAGAACTAAGGGGAGAACTAGTAGCACCACTGACTATCCTTTCTAACAAATCATGGGAAAATGGTGTGGTACCTGAGGACTGGAGGAGGGCAGATGTGATTCCTCTTCACAAAAGTGGGAGCAAGGCAGAGGCAGGAAACTACAGGCCTGTTAGTTTGACCTCAGTGGTAGGGAAAATGATGGAATCACTTCTGAAAGAAAAAATTATTGAGTACCTAGGGGCCAGCAGGGAACAGGACTCAAAGCAGCATGGATTCACAGTGGGAAGGTCCTGTCAGATGAATCTAATATATTTCTTTGACTGGGTGACCAAAGTAGTAGACCAGGTAAGGGCTCTGGACATGGTCTACCTAGATGTTAGCAAGGCATTTGACACTGTCCCACACAAAAGATTAATAAACAAGTTAGCCATCTTGGAAGTGGGTCCCGGAGTGGTAACCAGGGTAAAAAATTGGCTGGACAACAGGATACAAAGGGTAATAGTAAAACAGAATCCACACTGAAGAGGGGGGGTTACTAGCAGGGTACCACAGGGTTCATTAACAGGACCTGCCCTGTTTAATGTCTTTATAGGTGACATTACAGACGGACTGGAAGGAAAAATATGTCTCTACAGTGCTCTTTCCTAAAAGGCAAGTGACCCAACCCTTAAACTGAGAAAACTTTGAATTACATGTGGTAACTGTTGCCTCTCTCTTTGGAAACCGATCATAAACTTGCCAATTTACCGCTGATTATCAATCCTTGAAAGGACTTGATCACAGAAAGCATGAAATACAGTATATAAAATAACATTTAATACTCCACAATATTTAACTATGTTACAGGATAATGCACAATTGTCACAGACTTTTTCTCTCAGAACTCAGTCTGCACTGCTAACAGTTTTCACAGTCCTTCAGATGCCTGAAAGGGTCACCATAGTATGCCATGATATACTCAGCATGACTCTCACTCTGGGTATCTGGAGGTCCGAATCGCACTATAGCTACTGCTCACACAGTAACTGCTCTTTCCCAAATGGCAAGTGACCCATCCTTTTTCCCACAGCTAAGAACACTTTGCATTAGATATGTTAACTGTAACTTCTCTCTTTGGAAACAAGTCACAGACTTGCCAGTTTACCCCTGGATATCTATAGCTAAAATAACTCAGTCACAGAAACAATAAAGTATATAAATATAACATTTAGTACTCCATGATATTTACATATGTTACAGGACAGTACACAGTAAAGACTATAGGAAGTACAGTATTTCTACAGAGTGAGTGTGTGAAATATAAAATTCTGCCCATTGAATGCCTGCGGAATTACCATTCCAATTCTGTGGACTTTGTAGGGAATTTGTACAAAGAATTAAATGGAATTTCACTAAATTTTTTATTTCAGTTATGCTTCTGTTTTAAAACTGTGCATCCAAGTGACACCAAAATTAGTGCATAGACACTAGTGGCTTATATATGTGTACCACATTTCAGGGTCATAGACTGAAAGAGGGAGGAGTTATGGGAGGCCAAACAATCAGAATTACATTTTTAGTTATTTCAACCTAATTTTAATATTTTCAATCCAAATGTGTCCAGTGTTTTGAGATTTAAACAACTTACAATGTGAGAATGTGCACCATTTTTTATGTCTCAAGCTTCAACAAGGGCTGAGTTATACGTAGCCAATGTTTGCCAGAATTTCGATTTCTGTTATTTTAGAATAATTTTGATAGTATTCCTTGAACGGTTATAAAATTTAACATGAATACAGGTTGTCACTTCATTTATACAGGTACTGTACATAGTTTCAGATTTCTAGCTTCAGGTGGGACTGAGCTATAGCCTGCCAAACATGTTGCCAAGATATAAATCTCAGTTATTTCCCTCTAAATTTAAAACAGCATATCTAACTTCAAGCAGATTTAAAACGTTAAAACAACTATTCCACAGTCATTTCCTTTTTTAACTTCATGCGCTTTTATTAAAAGTAATGCACAATCATCATGTCACATTGAAATTTACCATACATATTTCGCATTATCAGTCTCATGTACAATGTGATTGTTTCTTCATATTTTTTCTTTGTATTCTTACATTCTCTTAAATGATCTAACTGTTGTGGTTCATTCAAGTCCAGTATAAGTATATCCTGGTGGAACATAATTCTTAAAATGTTCTCTTCTCTAAACCTAACAGGTAATGCAAAACTTCATAACTGTAATTTCTTATGCAGTCTTTCCTAATTTTCCAGAATGTCCTACTGTTACTTATAATTATACTGATATCATGTTTCCCTGCATCCCATGCCAAGGACCCCATATTTCCTGAAACGTCTCTTGTTGCAGTCTTAGGCAGCTAGTAATATTTCCTATCCTCTCTAACTCACCAACCCTAGTTTGCCATTCTTGTACTGTGGGTGAGTGTGGGGAGAGTTATCTTGATGATATACATTTCAGTGCTACTACTCTTAGAATCTGGGCAAGAACTCGTGCCTTCCTGTTATCTGTTAATAGAACTGGGAAGCCCAGCACTAAGTCTGTACCCATAAATGGGATCTGCAGTCCTGACTGCTGTTGTATGTGTGTATGGATCGCTTTCCAAAACTCTTGAATTTCCGGGCAGGTCCAGAAAATGTGACCGTGAGTTCCTCTGAGCCCACAGCCACTCCAGCATAGATCTGATTGTTGGGCCTTAAAATGTTTAGTGACTGTTGGGGTGAGGAAAAATCTGGCCATAATTTTCCAGTTAAATTCTCTCCATGTTGGAGAGGCCATGACCTGCCAACCCTGAGACAATCTTCTGTTCCAGTGGGCCTGGGATATCAGTGTCCCAAAGACTTTCTCCCGACCTGGGATATCAGTGTCCCAAAGACTTTCTCCCAACTATCTCTTACTTTATTTAATAATTTGAGGTCTGATTTATTTAGTATAAGGTATAGCTGTAAAAAGGTAGCGTGTATTGCTTTTTAAGGTGAACAAATATTCCAAACGTGTACATTCTCTATGTATTTGAGTTTGGATTCCTGCTATTGTCAGAAAATATCTCACCTGGAAAAGGCAAAAATGATCTTCTCTGCAGAGTGAATATTTAGTTTTAAGTTGCTAGTTTATGAGTTGCCCAGAATTTAAATCCTTCATCCAGTCTGGAGGGTTCTGGAGGGTTCAAAAGCTGTCTCATGTCTGATTAGAGGTAATGGGCACAATCCAAGTACTGTTTGTGTGGCTTTTCTAAACTTAACTAATATTCACAGACAGTGTTTTATCCATGGGTTCCCAGTGGATGTCCATATGGTTGGGTGTACGCTGTTAGTGGGAAGTGTCCACGTCTCCCAGCCCCTCAAGGTGGCCTCCTCTAATTGGTACCAGCCAGAATCTTCCCTACATTTTGCCCATGTGCATAGCTGTGCCCCCCTGGCTGCCAGGTAATATTGATAAAAATTTGGCAGGGGGTTATCCCCCTTCTCCCCTAGGAGTCTGTAGGAGTTTACAGCCTAGTCTAGGTCTCTTTCTGGCCCAGATGAACCTTAGAGCTGCTTTCTGTAGTTGATTCCAAAAGTGTCCCAGAACTGGAAGTGAGAGAGTTTGAAATAAAAATAGAAGTCGGGGTAGTGCTTTCATTTTTAGAGTTTGTTTTCTGCCACATAAGGTCAGTGACAATATATGCCATTTAGCCATGTCTGCTTGTAATTCTTGCAAGAGTTTAAGATAATTATTATTAAAGAGGCGAGATACAGTGCGTTCAGAAAGTATTCACACCCCTTGGATTTTGTCACATTTTGTTGTGTTACTACCAGAATTTTTAATGCATTTAAATGATTTTTCCCCCTTGATTCACGCAGCATACTCAACAATTTAAAGGGGCAAAAATATGTTTATTGTGTAACAAAAATTTATAAAACATTAAAAACTGAAATATCTTGTTTACTTAAGTATTCACCACCCTGAGTCAGTACTTTGTAGAAGCGCCTTTGGCAGCAATTACAGCTTTTAGTCTTCTTGGGTATGTATGTATCAGCTTTGCACATCTGGATTTGGGGATTTTCACCCATTCTTCCTTGCAGATTTGCTCAAGCTCTGTCAAGTTGGATGGGGAGCATCGGTGAACTGCAATCTTTAAGTCTTTCCACAGATTCTCAATGGGATTCAAGTCTGGGCTTCAGCTGGGCCACTCAAGGACATTCACCTTCTTGTTCTAAAGCCACTCCAGTGTTGCTTTGGCTGTATGCTTGGGGTCGCTGTCCTGTTGGAATGTAAATCTTCGCCCCAGTCCAAGTTCTATTGCAGACTGATGCAGGTTCTCCTCAAGGGTGTGCCTGTATTTGGCTCCATTCATTGTTCCCTTTATCCTGACAAGTGCCCCAGTCCCTGCCACTGAAAAGCATCCCCATAATATGATGCTGCCACCACCATGCTTCATGGTAGGGATGGTGTTACACAGGTGATGAGCTGTGTTCGGTTTGCGCCAGGCACAGCGCTTTGCATTCAGGGCAAAGAGTTCAATTTTTGTTTCAGCAGACCAGAGAATCTTTTGCCACATGGTCTCAGAGTCTGCCATGTGCCTTCTTGCAAACCCCAGGCATGCTATTATGTGGCCTTTTCTCAGGAGTGGCTTCCGTCTAGCCACTTTCCCATACAGGCTACATCTGTGAAGTGCTGCAGAGATTGTTGTCCTCTGGACAGGTTCTCCCATATCAGCCATGGAACTCTGTAGTTCTGTCAGGGTGGTCATTGGGTTCTTGGTCACTTCCCTGACCAAGGTCCTTCTTGTCCAGTTGCTCAGTTTGGGAGGACGGCCTGCTCTGGGAAGAGTCTTGGTGGTTCCGTAATCTTTCCAGTTCCTAATGATGGCCTTGACTGTGCTCCTGGGAACTTTCAACACCCTAGAAATGTTTTTATACCCCTTCCCTGATCTATGCCTCCTCACAATCCTATCACGGAGTTCTTCGGACAGCTCCTTGGTCTTCATAGTAGAGTTTCTGCTCTGACATGCACTGTTAACAGTGGGACCTTATATAGACAGGTGTATTTCCTCTGAAATTATGTCAACCATTTGAACTGACCACAGGTGGACTCCATTCAAGTTTTAGCGTGATCTCATAAGGAAATTGGATGCACCTGAGCTCAATTTGGAGTGTCATAGCAAAGGGGGTGAATACTTATCAAATCAAGACATTTCAGGTTTTTATTTTAAATTACATGTACAAAAAAATTCCAGAAGTTTCATTCCACTTTGACATTATAGAGTAATTTGTGTAGATACGTGACAAGAAAATCCCATATAAATGTATTTTAATTTGAGTTTGCAACATCACAAAATGTGACAAAATCCAAGGGGGGTGAATACTTTCTAAAGGCACTGTATGTTTGCCAACACTCTGATTCCCAGATATCAGAAGATGTTTCTGTTTGCCCAAGCCAGTGGGAAATGTTTTTGAAATTTTGGGGATGGCTGACCACTGAGGAGCACCACCCCTGACTTCTGAAGGTTAATTTTGTATCCTGTTAGGGTTCCATAATACACGAGGGCTTGTAAGAGTGGGGGCATTGATGTCTTAAGATCCCTTACAAAAATAATAAATAATAATAGTAATAATTTTATTTCACTTAAGCGCCTTTCAAAATATCAAGGAGCTTTACAAAAAAGATTAAAACAGCAGTAATAAAATCAGCAAGCATAATAATGAATAGTCTGATGGGTCCCTTCATTCCACGCCACTAAAGGCCTGATGCCTAGAAATGTTTTCAATGCCTGTTTGAATCCCCCCACAGTCGTGCACTCCTGCAGCTGACAGGGTAGAGAATTCCAGAGGGTAGATTTCAAAGACACCATCGGAATCTCTAGCAACCCCTCGTCAGAGGAACAGAGCTGTTGCTCAGGGCAATAGGAAACAAGAAGCTCTTTCAGGTAGTAGGGGGCCAAATCCATGTAGGGCTTTGTAAGTCAGCAAACCAGCTTTAAAGGTGATCAGCCACTGAATTGGCAGCCAGTACAGATCGTGCAGCACAGGGGTGATATGAGAGGAATGAGAAGTCCCCTTCAACAATCATGCTGCAGCATTCAGCACTAGCTGCAGGCGGTGAATACCAACCACAGGTAGCCCTAAGTACAGGGAGTTGCAATAATCGAGGCATGAGGTCCCAAAGGCGTGGACCACCGTGGGCAGATCCCTGGATGGAACAAGGTGCTTGATCCTGGTGATGTTCCTAAGATGGTAAAAGGAAGACTTGATGACCGCAGACACTTGAGATCATAGAGTCAGCCTGTCATCAAGCACCACCCCCAGGTCTCGCATCCATTCAGAGGTAAGGTTATGGGAGCCCCCCAGACAAAGTCCAGAGGGCTGGCCAGCCCTCATCCTCTCTATCTTGTGACCCAGATCCACAGCCATCACCTTGGTCTTTCCTGCATTCAACTTTAGCCAGCTCAAATTCATCCAATCCTGGATTTCAGCAAGGCATTTGTTAAATATCGAGAGAGCACTATCCTGGTCAGGCGCAAAAGACAGGTAGAGCTGAGTATCATCAGCATAGCAGTGAAACCTCAGCCCATACCATCTTACAATGTCTGAGGGGCAGCATGTACACTGCAAACAACATGGGGGACAGCACTGAGCCCTGAAGAACCCCACATGACAGAGAGAGTGGGTCCGAGGAAAAAAATCCCAGATACCACTCTCTGAGTTCTGCCAGTGAGGAAGGATGTAAACCACCTGAGGACTGCACATGTTGGGCCACAGATGCACCTCAAGCACCCAAGCAGCACCCCATGGTCTACAGTGTCAAAGGCTGGAGATCAATGAGCACCAAGATAGAATGGCTTCTTCAATTTCTTGCCATCAGTAGATCATTGAGCACCTGGATCAGTGTGGTCTTGGTACTGTGCCTCTTTTCGAAAACAGGACTGGAGAGGTTTGCAGATGTTATGGATGGTCAAGTGGTTCTCCAACTGTACTGCCATTACTTTCTTAATAACGTTCCCTATAAAGGGGAGGTTTGAGATTGGTCTGTAGTTGGCCAGAGAGTCTGGGTCCAAAGAAACTTTCTTCAGGATGGGTGTTACCACCGCCTCCTTTAGGGAGCTTGGGAACTCAACCGAATCAAGGGAGCACTGGAGTATCTGTACCAGGACCAGGCCGATAATATCACAACAACCGGTAATCATGGAAGTTGGGCCCATATCCAAACTACAGCATGTGGGGTGCATACTCTGGACAATCCGCATGATATCCACTAACTCTGGCAGGTCAGAGGTACTCCAGGAAGCATGAGGTGAAGTGATCGAGCACCAATCAACAGCATCCCCCACAGAACAAGTCAGGAGGATCTCTGACCTGATGGCCACCTTATTCGCAAAGAATCAAGCAAGCTCATCACACTTCACTTGTAAAAAAACTCTTCGGAGCTGCAGACAGGTTGGGTTGCACAGCCTGTCCACAGTTCGGAAGAGCTGAGCAGGTCAGTTCTGAGCGGCAGCAATCTCCACAGACAAGAATTCTGCCTTCTTATGGGAGATCGCTGATTGGTAGGACTGATAATGCTCTACCAATCTAAGGTGGTCAACCTCCAGGACAGATTTCAGCCAGCACAGCTCTAACTTTCGTCCTAGTTGCTGCAACTTTCTCAAGGACCCATCAAACCAAGGGGGGCCCAAGGCGAAGGGGGCGAGGACGAACACGGACAGAAGCAATCAAGTCCAAGGTCACGGAGATGGCCTTATTATAGGCCAAGACCAAAGTCTCTGGACTCGAGCTGGCTACAGGAAATGCCAAGAGGTCAATCACCACTACTAGGCCTTCATGGTTCACATCCCGTAAAGGGCGGTAACTGACCATCTCCACAGGGGCAGGCCTATGGAGGGAAGCACAAAAGTTGAACCTCATGGTGCAGTGATCGAACCAGCTGATAGGTTCCATGCCCAAATCGGAGGCCTCAATCCCCAGGAGGAAAATCAAATCAAGAGATTGATCATGTTAATGGGTAGCTGAGGTGACAATCTGTGTAAGGCCTAGCAATGTCATCAGTTGGAGGATATGCTGTCCAAATTGTGAGAGTGTGTCGTCAACCCAGGCATTAAAGTTGCCCAGAACCATCAGTCTGGGTGACTCCAATGCCATGTCGATCACGAAATCTGCTACTTCCTGTAGGAATTAGTTCTCGTCCCCAGGTGGACGGTACACGAGAGCTATCCTACAACCTACACCTGCTACCATAGTACATTCAAAGGATTCAGTCTCCTCAACTGGTACACTCATGAGGCCTAACTCGGTCTTGAAACAGGCCGCCACCCAACCCTCTGCAGTCCAATCTTGAGCAGTGTGTCACTAAATACCCAGACAGAATTGCAGCTTCCAGCCTGGAGCCAGAATTTTCATCCAGCCAGGTCTCGGTGATGCAAACCAGATTAGTTGTCCCCACAAGATCTGCAATGATTACAGTCTTATTCTAAACAGATCTGGCATTGCATAACACCGTTCGAGTTGGATGGGTTTCAAGGGCCGCCTGGCTACTTGCCCACCAAAAATGGTGGTGCCTTTGGGTATGGGGACTAGACATGGTGAACCACGTTCCAGGCTCCATTTCATCCCAGGGCATCTTCTAGGCCTAATTACCCCGATGTGAGAGACCCTTTCATTCTTCCTCTGATGTCCGCAACCTCCACCCCACCCCACCCCTAAGAACAGTGCCCAGCGCTCAGCAGCACTGGCAGGTTGACAGCATCAGAGGTGGGGGGAAAACAGGCGATGGCATGGAGGGCAGAGAATGAATAGTGCACGACTGGGGGTAAGGCCTACACATTCCACAGGCTAACCAAAAATCAAAATACAAGCACATGACCCAAGAAGAGACCCCCAAACAGGCAATAATAAAAAAATATCCAACCCAAACACATAAACAAAATAAATAAATAAAAATACACACCCAAAACAAAATAATAAAAACATAGTTAAAAAAATAAAACCTTTCCCACACTACATGGATAGTTCAATCCAACACTTGGTTCATGGAAAGCACAAATGGAAAAATAACAACAGCAAATAAAATCAAATAAAATCTCCTGCAGTCCCCTCTCACTGAATATGCAGAACATGGAGTTATAAATCCCCCCAGGCCCTCTCACAGCCTGGGAGTAGAAGAAGTCAGGGCACTCTCGCTGCCCAAAATTGAAAATCCAAAGTCTGCTCAGATTAAATCGAACAGTTAAAGATCCAAAAATCTTCTTTCAGAAATTAACAGAAGGTAAATGAAGTGTGGATGCCCAGGTCCTCTCACCACCAGGGAATACCATGAAAAAGGACACTCGCACTGTCCAAGATGCAAAGTCTAGCCGTAATTCCGGAGAAAGGTAAGGAGTAATCCAGAAAGTGCAGGGAATCCAATTCAATCAAAAACAGCCAAAATCAGGGTCAGCAGTCGGAAGCAAACAAGGGCCCGCAAACCTCCATTCACAGAGACCGTCGCCGGAGATATTCACTGTGCCACTTTGGTTCCCAGGCAGTGACCACTTAGTAGCCAACCCCCAGAGATCTAGGAGAGCTACAGGCTCATCAACCAGCTCCCTGGCTGATCTAGATCCCAGTCCTCCGTGTGGCAGCAAATCTGGCTGTTGGTCACCGGACAATGTCGGGCCCACTCGCAACACCAACAGCCAATCCCACCAAAGTCAGATTCAGAGCCCACAGCTTAGGCTCTGCCCCAATAATCAGGTTAGATTGCGCAAGCGGCCCAAAAGATCACACATTTGGCCAGTCCGAAATGCAAGAGGATCCTCCAATGGATAAACTCCACTCTGCAACACAGCCTCCTCCCAGCAAATCTTGCTCCCTCTTTTCAGCTTCAAATATCTCAAACGGATAAAAACAGACAACTAAAAATGGTGAGTTCATATCATATCCACACCAACATATGTTACGCAGGGTTAGCGGGCAAATTTAAATGACACAGGTCCCCTTTTGTATCTGGGCGGTAGCTGGACTGTTTGAGCATCCTTAGTGTACCCTGCAAGGATGATCCAAAAATCCCTGTAACATGCAGAAAAACTAGCTTCCTCATTCCAAAACCCTAACTAACTGATGAATGTAAACTGTGCAGTGTAAGAACAAGCAGGGAGAACAGGAAAACGACAAAATAAATGAATAAGAGGCAGTTTAAACGAAAAATAAATCTCAGAAGGGAGTCATCTGCGTAAAGTGCTATTTTTTGTTCTTTTCCTCCCACCCACACTACCTTAATGTCTTTATTGGCTCTGATTGCTATGGCTAAGGGTTCTAATGCTAGGGCGAAGAGCAAGGGGCAGCCCTGCCAGGTGCCTCTCTGGAGGAAAAGTCTACCGACAGGAAACCATTTACTTTTACCCTGGCTTCCTGGGCAACTCAAGGCAAATTTTATTTTTCTGGCACCCTATCCCAGAGGCTTTGGGCACTGTACAAACACACAAAAATTGTAATTAAAAAAAAATATATATATATATATATATATCTCACCATATAATAAATAATCCCATGTCAAAATAGGCAGTATCTTGTATATAAATAATCACCCTCTTTACTCTTAAAAAAGGACTGATAATCTATGTTCTCATCCAGTACCTAAGAAAGCCTGGCTAAACAAATAATACTTAAGGCAGGCTTTAAATGCCTCCACCGAAGGGGCCTCCCTCACCAATGGTGGGAGCAAATTCCACAGGACAGGGCCAGTGATACTAAAAGCTCTATCGCCAGCTGTTTTTAACCTTGTCCTGGGAATTGCCAGGAGGCCCCTCGAGGAGGATCGCAGGGAGTGGACCGAGGCAGCGGGTGTAAGAAGGTACAACAGGTAGCAAGGGCCCAGTCCATGTAGGGCCTTAAAGGTCAGCAAGCCCACCTTGAAAAGCACCCTCCATTGAACCAGCAGCCAGTGCAATTCCCACAGCACTGGGGTGATGTGACAGTATTTAGACTGTCCAGTCAACAACCTGGCAGCTGCGTTCTGCACCAGCTGCAGTCAATGGAGGGTGCCTCGCAAGACCCCAAGGTAGAGCACATTACAGTAGTCAAGCCTAGATGTTACAAATGCATGCACCAAAGTGGGGAGGTCCAGGGGTAGAATCAGGTGCCTAATCCTGGCAATGTTTTTCAGATGGAAAAATACTAACCTTGACAATGGATGACACTTGATGTTCTATTGTCAAACCACTGTCTAGCACCACACCAAGACTGCGCACCTTAGAGGAAGCCATCAATGGGACTGATCCTAGAACTAGTCCCGTATCTGCCCCAGAGGCCATCATATCATGCCTCCTGTTCGACTCCACCACCAGTACCTCCATCTTATCGGGCTTCAGTCACAACCAGTTAGAGGTCATCCAGTCATTGATCTCAGCCAGACAGTTGTTTAATACTTCCACTGCATTGGCTGTCCCAGAGGCAAAGGATAAGTACAGCTGAGGATCATCAGCATAACAGTGAAACCCCAAGCTGTACTTCCTAATGATCTCACCCAGTGGCAGCATATATATGGTAAACAACATCGGTGACAAAACCAAACCCTGAGGTGCCCCACAAGACACACTCTTGACCTTGTGCTGGCATATGAGGACTTTGTGAGAGAACTTACAGTGGAGGAACCGCTGTCAGGGAGTGACCACTGCTCAGTATGGCTCACATTGGATATGGGCAAAGAAGGAGTAGAATCTGGCACAATAGTGCTGGACTTCAGGAGGGCTGACATTGGGAGGATGGGGGAAATGGTAAAAGGGTACCTGGCCAGAATTCAGTCTAGTATGGCACTAACCAGAGGTGGGAGCTCATCAAGCTGGGGATAGTGGAGGCAACCAAAACCTGCTGCAAAGCCCAGAGCAAGAAGGCTAGGGCTAAGAAACTGATCTGGTTGAGCAAGGAGGTCATGGAAAAGGTAAGGAGGAAAAGAGTTGCCTTTAGGAAGTACAAGAAAACAGGGAGGTGGGAGGACAGGGAGGAGTACTTGACAGAATCGAAGGAGGTGACAAGGGCAGTAAGGGGAGCCAAAGCATCTAAGGAACTCAGGCTGGCACAAGGCATTAAGAAGGGGGAAAAGGACTTCTTTAAGTACATCAGGGAGAAAAGGACTGTAAGAACTACACTAGTAAGGATTAGGAAGGAGGGGTTGGGTGGAAGCAGGGTGCGATAAGGCGGAAGCACTAAATGAGTACTTTTGCTCAGTATTTACTAAAGAGAAGAGAGGAGTGACACCCAAGGTAGGAGAAATGGCAGAAGCAGGGGGGGATGTGGTGACAGATGGGGAAATCATGGACAGCAGAATTCGAGAGGGTTTGAAGGCACTGAGGGTGGACAAGGCGCCAGGACCAGATGGCATCCACCCCAGGGTACTGAAGGAGCTGGCAGAGGTCCTTGCAGGACCTTTGGCAGACCTATTTAATGCCTCACTACATTCGGGGTGTGTACCTCAGGACTGGAGGACGGCTCATGTGGTGCCCCTCCACAAGAGTAGCCCCAAGGATGAACCGGGAAACTACAGACCAGTGAGCCTCACATCCATCGTGGGTAAGCTAATGGAGACTATCCTGAAGGAGAGGCTGGTGGCCCTCCTAGAGGCCAAAGGACTACAGGACAGCAGACAGCATGGCTTGATACATGGCAGATCCTGCCAAACCAACCTGGTCGAGTTCTATGACTGGGTAACTAGGCAACTGGACAGGGCCATGCAGTGGATGTCCTGTATCTGGACTTCAGTAAGGCATTCGACTCAGTGCCACATGGAAGGCTGGGAAGGAAGTTAGTAGGCACAGGGGCGGGTGCAAAGCTGGTGAGATGGGTAGGAAACTGGCTGCAGGGAAGGCAACAGAGGGTGGTGGTGTGTGGGGAGCTCTCACACCCAAGGGCAGTGACGAGCGGTGTTCCACAGGGCTCAGTGTTGGGACCAGTGTTGTTTGGGATCTTCATTGCAGACATATCATGGGACATCAAGAGCAAGATCAGTCTGTTTGCTGATGATGCCAAGGTAGGTGCGATGGTGGATGACCTAGGGGAATGGCAGGGGTTGCAGGATGATCTGACAAAGCTTGAAACATGGTCAGACACCTGACAACTGGGCTTTAATGCCAAAAAATGCAAGGTGATGCATTTTGGGATGAAGAACCCAAGGAGGAGTTACCAGCTAGGGGGAGTGCAGCTAGCCCAGACAGAGGAGGAGAAGGATCTGGGTGTGCTCATTACAGGGTCAATGAACAACTCGGCACAATGTAGGAAGGCAGCTGCAAGGTCAACAAAATGCTGGGTTGTATTGCAAGGGGCTATCCTCGAGGAGGAGGAGGTGATTCTGCCACTGTATAGGTCATTAGTTAGACCACACCTGAGTACTGCGCAGTACTGGCGTCTGTGATTCGAAGAGGGACATTAAGTTACTGGAGGGGATGCAGCGAGAGTGACAAAGATGATCAAGGGCCGGGGACTTATCATATGAGAGGAGGTTGAAGGAGTTGAACATGTACTCACTGGAGGAGAGGAGAGGAGAGGAGAGACAGGGGTGACATGATTGAAACCTTTAAATACATGAAAGGAATAAACAAGACGGGTACAGAGGGGCTGTTCAAAGTAAGGGAGGGGAGAGCCACCAGGGGCCATGATATGAGACTGGAGCGAGGAAGGTTCAGGAGGGAGATGAGGAGACACTTTTTTACAGAGAGGGTGGTGGCTGGGTGGAATGCGTTACTTGCTGAAGTGGTATGCAGTAGAACAGTGGACTGCTTCAAATAAGGATGGAACAGGACAAGGGGGAGGGTTAATGAAGGGGAAGGGTGGAAGGGAGGGGCAGCTGCAGAATAAGGGGTGCTAGCTGCACAATTGAGCAGACTTGATAGACCTCTAGGCCTTTATCTGCTGGCAAATTTCATATGTTCGTATATAGCCTAATGTACCTTCCTTCTGGATCATCTTCCACCTGTGAAATTTTTAATGATATATTTCTGTGAATCAATAGAGCTACTCCTCTGTGGTGTGGATGGTTCACATAGTGCAAAACATAGACTTCCCCCACCCAACTTCGACAAAGTTTTAGATGGTCCTGAGCTCATAAGTGTGTTTCCTGCAAGAACGCCACTCCTGACTGTTGTCTTTGCAGCTGTTGAAGAATGTGTGACCTTTTAACAGGGCTGTTAAGTCCCTTGACATTTAGGGATACAACTTTCAAGTACATAGATACATAGATACATAGACAGTGTCGGCAGATAAGGGCCTACGGCCCACCCAGTCTGCCCATTTGAGCTTGTAAGTTCAGTTTGTTTTCCTAGAAGTCTGTTGCCCCTTACCCCTGACCTCTAGAATTCCTTTATGTCTATCCCATGCATTCTTAAATCCCGTGATTGTTTCAGCCCCCACCACTTCCTCTGGCAGGGTGTTCCACTTGTCCACCACCCGTTCTGTGAAGAAATTCTTTCTCATGTTTCCTCTGAATCGTCCTCCCTCCAACTTCATCCCATGCCCTCTAGTCCTGGAACATCTTTTTCGCTTAAAAATAGTGTTTTCCTGCACCCTGTTTCTCCCTGTAAGATACTTGTATGTCTCTATCATATCCCCTCTCTCCCTCCTCTCCTCCAGGGAGTACATGTTCAATTCCTTCAACCTGTCTTCTGTAGTAAAAATTTCTGATTTCATAAAACTATAACTCTATTTGCTATTATATGCCCTGAATATGTGCTTGCTTTGTAGGCCATGCTGTAACAAAGTCATAATGGATGTAGTAGCCATGCTGTAACAAAGTCATAATGGATGTAGTAGAAATTCCTGGTATCATGCTGTTTTTTATTTTGTTATAGAATGATACTGAGGTTACTTGAGGTACATTTGTAGGAACAGAAAGCAAGATAAAACTGGGCAGAACTGGTTGTACCAGCCTGCATAACAAGCTCGGGCAGAATATAAGATAACAGCATGTTAAGGCATTAAAGGCAAGCTGTACATTGCTATGGTGTGAGTGAAACTCATTGTTTCACTCAGGTCAGATTGACCCAGGCAGATGTATCAAGAAGTATTGGGAAAGAGATGAAATAAGCAGTGAAATGTACCCTATATAGTGGTATCAAAATGTTTTTCTGTTACATTGAATCAACATGTTTTTCTAATTCATGATTGGTTAATACTGCAATGTTGGTAATTTTCAAGATAAGAGTACGCCTAACAACGCCTTGATAATAAGTGTATAAAAGTGATTGACTAATGAAACTCAGGGAGCCTTGCATGATTTTTGGAAGCAGACTCCCATATGCATATGTGATAAACCGTTCTTTCTACTATGCAGTGGTCCTGAGTCTGATTTTTAAACTAAAGTGTAAGAACTTATATTTTTTTCCATGACAATTTGGTGTAGTCGGCAGGATCAGCACGCTCGGACCTCAGTCGGCTCGGTCGGGGACCGCTTCCCAGGTCTCTCGCTTGGAGGAGAAGTCCTGACGCTGAAGGAAAATCTCGAAGATACAGCCAGGGGGAGATTGAAATGGGATGGCCCCGATCGTGATGGATTTTTGCTTCCCCTGGGCTCCGAGTGGCGCTGATCTGTAAGTACCTACCTTTTTGCCTTGGGATGCTGCATGTTATAAAGAATAAGTAAACTGGTAAACAAGTAACTGGGGAAGTTTTGAGCCTGTTTTAATTGTATGAGACTTTAAGGCAGAAGGGAGACAGGGACAAACAGTGGGGGGGGGAACCTGCAAAAGAACTCTTAGGTGAGTTGAGCACCCCTAGCAAGATACCCTTAGGTGGGTTGAGCACCCTAGCAAGATATCCTTAAGTGGGTTGAGCAAGGTGACCCTAGCAAAATACCCTTAGGTGGGTTGAGCGCCCTCGCAAGATACCCTTAGGTGGGTTGAGCACCCTAGCAAGATACCCTTAGGTGGGTTGAGCACTCTCACAAGATACCCTTAGGTGGGTTGAGCACCCTTGCAAGAAACCCTTAAGTTGGTTGAGCGTCTTAAAACTGTGGAGGAGGCAGGCAGCAGTAACTCCCGGTGGTTGTTTTTTTATCTTTTCCTTTGTGATTTGCTCTCTTTGTGCGGGTTTCTTTTACTTGGGGTACAAAATCAGAAGATATTGGTTAGAATGGGGGAGGCACAGCAAACATAAGCAGAAAAGTAAGGAGTCTCCGTGGGTTGCCTCCAGCCCCGTAAAATGCATGCTTGAAAAGTATGGTGAGGACATGGTCATGGAGGTAGGGCATTGGCATACACTGACGAGAGGACTGTTTCCCCTCACGGGGATGTTCAGCACTGATGTGCTGAAGGAAGTCAGAGTTACTTTAGAGGAAAGGGAAAAAGCAAAGAAAAAGCTAAAGATAAATTGGACCAGGTTTCGTAGATGGGAGAGAGAAGCTGAGCGTAGGCAGGAGAGTCAAGCTAAGGGATTAATGATTAAGGAAGAGGAGACAAAAAAGGTAAAATTTGCTCGACATGACACTCCACCACCATACAGGCCACCGCCAAATGCGCCTCCAAAGGATGCGCCACTACCGGTGGTACCCCCAGCCCCGCAGAGGGTGGAAGAACTTTTGGCCACCACCCCTGGCTCCAACACAACCTAGCCCTGGGGGTGCGGAAGGGGGGACAAATCCTTTCCTCTCTGTGACTCCTGCACCCCCTAGCCCGCAACAGGCATTTGGAAGTGGGCCCCCTCAGCCACACCCTACCTCTGCAGGTCGGGGATCTGAGGAGGGGCCAGAACAGACTCCTCAACATGTCCGCTTTGCAGATCCCCCCCCAACAACAACATTCCCCAGAACCCCCAGTGTTAACACCCAATGCCCCAGTAACAACTCCCACCCCTGTGACATGGCCACTGTCTCCTCCAAGTTGGTTTTATCCCTGGCATTGGTTCCTTCATGAGCCACATCCCAGTGAACCAGTGCCACCAACCCCTCCGAACACACCACAAACCTCGCCAAACACCGCTGTACTCCAAAGTACTCCGGGAGGACCCAGTGGCCCTTACAACCTACGACCTAGGCAGGTGGTAGAACAAATGCTTTAATACAGTATCCCAACCCAAATGTAGCTGATGCAGTGCAGAACCCCTATATAGAGGTAAATCAGCCATGGAATCCAGATGAACTTCGCGAAGCCCTAAAGGAAATCCCCAAGCCAAGAGATAATGTTGAGGAATATGAAAAGGAATTAAGAAATCTGATTCATATGTATAAGTTGTCAACCACAGAGGTCGAAGAGTGTTTCCGACGCACGTTGAAAGGGGTCTGGGAAGAAGTAAAAGGAGACTGGGACTCTGAGAAACCGAGAGGGGAAATGGAGGGTCAGGTGAATGCAGTGTTTGTTGCACTACGTGAAAAGTTTCAAAAGTCACAGACTGGCCCCGAATAAAAAACACTAAGCAGGGACCCCATGAAACAGTGCATGAGTATAAAGAGAGACTTGAGACTGTATTTAAGCAATATTCAGGGCTAAGCCCAGACAACCCCGCTTACAAACACCAGTTGGGGATGGTATTCTGCTCAGGATTGAAAGATCAGATGCGGACAGGAGTTACGACTGTGTGCATAGGCTGGGAAATGAAGACTATGGCAGAACTCATGCCATTCGCTGAGCACGCTGAGAGGCAACAGCGTCAAACCAAGGAAAAGACGAAGGAAAAGTTGGAGAGGGCACAATTAATGTATTTTGAAGGAGGCGGTAGAGGTGGGAAAGGAGGGGGACGAGGTAGAGGGCGAGGACGAGGAAAGCAAAAGGGTGGCTCCCCAGACAAACCTACCTCAGAACCAAGCAAATCTGGTGCTACAGTATGCTACAATTGTGGAGGATAAGGTCACTGGGCTCGCAATTGCCCCAGTGATAAGCAACAAGCCACTCAATCATACCCACCACCACCACCTCCACCACAGGCTTGTGGTTATGGTTCCCAGCCAGATCCACCAACTTGGAGTTATAGCAGCTAGGAATTAGCGGGGCAGCACCAGATATTTGTAAACACCTCACAGCATCCTACAGATACACCAGAATTGATTTTGATTATAAAAGGCAAGAAACTCTCTTTTCTGATAGACACAGGTGCCTCAATGTCTGTCATCCGAGACATAGACCTAAAGCTGCAACCAACAGGAAGGACTATTAAAACAGTTGGGGCATCTGCAATTGAGATGGAGGAAAAACTGACTGAACCACTGGAGGTGAAGTGTAATGAGGCAACTCTCCATCATATCTTTCTATATAGTGGTGTCTGCCCTGTGAACCTCATGGGACGGGATTTACTGGCCAAGCTCAATGCCCACATAATCTGCACAAAAAGGGGGTTGCAATTTAAGTCCCAAGTAGCGGGTTTATATCCCTTGTGTGCCATGGGTAAACACGATTGATTATACTGCTGGACATTAACAGCAGAAGAGCAGATAAAGTGGCTGTTGAACTGGGCACAGGCAATAACATGTCACCTTCAAATACAAACTGAGCTACATTGTACTACTCATCATGCAAAAGGGGAGAGAGATATGGAGTATGAATGTGGGGAATGGGGAAGACAGTCTGTAGAACAAACCTTAACTATTACTGAGATATTCGTGGCTGCAGATCGGTGTGCAGCCACAGTGGGACTTACCCGTAGACAGTGAAAAGTGTTTCAAGTGTCTAATTCATACCCACATGTGTCAGTAGCTAGGGACCCTCAATCCCTGGAAAGATTTGGGCCATGGGTTGAGTGTATGAGACGAATGGATGACTGGGTGTGGAAGGCTATAGGTGGACATCAGCAAAAGGAAAATGTGCAAAGTACATAATCAAGAAAAAGTAACAGTGCAAGTAGAAGAAAGAGAAGGACGGTGAACAAGGAGGTTAGTGCAGAGCAAGGACAACTGCAGGGGCCAGATTGGCTGGAACAGATTCCCCCGCAGTTATGGGCAATGTCTAAGTATGATGTAGGATTAATAAAAAATGCACAGCCTTTGTCAGTGAAGCCAAAGTCCTCCTACCGACCTAATAAACACCAGTACCCACTAGGAAAAGAGGCAGAAGCAGGGATAGCTCCAGTACATGCTGCACTAGTTGAAAAGGGGGTTATAATTCCGTGTCCACATGCAACTGTGAACACCCCAATTTTACCAGTCAGGAAAGCAAATGGTACATACAGGTTTGTACAAGACCTAAGGGCAGTCAATGAGACAGTTCATGTAAGAACCCCAGTAGTGCCAAATCCTATAACTGTTTTGTCAGCTGTACCCCATGACAGCTGCTATTTCTCTGTGATAGACTTAGCAAATGCGTTTTTTAGTATTCCCGTGGAACCTAACAGTCAGGAATGGTTTGCCTTCACCTACAAGGGAAAAAAGTGGACGTGGACACGCATGCCACAAGGATATGCGGAGTCACCAGCGTGTTTTCTGCTCAAATGAGTGAAAACTTATCTGCTTTTGTTGCCCCAGCTGGCAGTACACCTTGTTCAGTACGTAGATGATTTGCTACTGGCATCCTCCAGTAAGGAAGTGTGCATAGAGGACACTAAGGCACTCTTAATTTTTCTGGACAACAATGGACACAAAGTGTCCAGAGACAAGTTACAATTGTGTAAGGAGCAGGTCAAGTATTTAGGCCATGTACTGTCTAGTCAAGGAAGAAAATTAGCTCCAGAACGAATTGAGGCTGTGACAAAATTACCGCGACCCATCACTAAACAGCAAATGATGTCCTTCTTAGGCATGACCGGCTACTGCAGAGCCTGGATTAGGATTATGCCTCACTAGCACAGCCCTCCATGAAGCCATTTACGGAAAGAAAATGCAAATGCATGAAGAAATCCAGTGGACAGAAGGACTGGAAGAGTCCTTTAACACCTGAAAAGGGTGCTGGCCACAGCCCCTGTTTAGGTCTGCCGGACTACAATAAACCATTTGACCTGTTTGTAAATGGGAAAAGTGGATACATGTCTGCTGTTCTAACCCAGAGACACGGGGACGCCCGTCGTCCAATAGCCTATTATTCTAAGTGCTTAGATTCTGTAGTGTGTGGAATGGTGTCGTGCTTGCAGTCTGTTGCAGCTGCCACAGAGGCAGTATTGACTTGCTTGGACTTAGTGGGTTTCTCTTCTCTTATTGTGTATGTGCCGCATGCTGTCCATTCTATCATTTTGCAGGCTCGTACAGTGCATTTAACACCTGCTCGGCTACTGCAATATCAGAATGTTTTACTAACCATGTCTAATGTGACTTTAAAGAGGTGTACCACATTGAACCGCAACCTCATGCCCACGACTGACGAGGGGGAAGAACATGACTGTGGTCAGGTGATAGATCTAGATTGTAAACCCTGACCAGATATTACTGATGTACCCATAGTAAATGCTGATGTAGAGTTTTTTGTCGATGGGTCAGCTCAGAGAAATGAGCAAGGAAACCTTTCGGCAGGGTACGCAGTATGCACACAAAATGACTTCGTGAAAAGTGCGAAATTACCCCCATGAACATCAGCCCAAGCTGCTGAATTAATTGCATTAACAAGGGCTTGCATGTTAGCAAAGGGGAAAACAGTCAACATCTATACTGACAGTCGTTATGCATTTGGGGTAGCCCATGACTTTGGTACACTGTGGAAGCATAGAGGTTTTTTAACAGCTGCTGGGAAACCTATAGCGCATGCAAATTTGGTAAAAGACCTGCTGGAAGCAGTACAAAAACCAAAACAAATTGCCATTGTTAAATGTCAAGCTCACACTTCTTTTACAGATCCTGTATCGCTTGGAAATACAAGAGCGGATGCGGCCGCAAAGGAAGCGGCCCTTTCTGGTGATGTCCCAGAGTTATTAATGTTGTCTGACACTATAGATGCTAACCAACTGAATTTATTTTCAGCTACAGATGTGATGACGTTGCAACAATCAGCCAGTCCTAAAGAAAAGCGAAACTGGCAAACAAATTGTAAATATAATGGAAATACAAAGGTATGGATAGGGTCTGATGGCAGACTTTGTCTGCCCTCAGCTGTATTTCCCTTTTTGGCGAAGCTGGCTCATGGAGCCGACCACGTCTCAAAAAGTGGAATGATAGACCTTGTAAATAAGTATTGGTATGTAGTTGGCTTTACTGTCTATGCTGATAAATATTGTAAAAAATGTATTGTTTGCATGCAAAACAATATTGGCAGAGGACTGCAAGTAACCCCCTCTGACCATCCTTCTCCAACAGGACCATTTGAACATCTAATGATGGATTTTATTGAATTAAACCCATGTGAAGGGTATAAATATTGCCTTGTAATTGTGGACATGTTTTCAAAATGGGTAGAGGCTTTCCCAGTCAGAAGAGCCACAGCCCGCACAGTGGCAAAGGCCCTAATTCGGGAAATTATACCGCGATGGGGGATTCCCACTAGATCATCTAGTGATAACGGGTCACATTTCTGTAACGAAGTGATCAAAACCTTATGTGAGGCTTTACAGGTAGACCTCAAATTGCACTGTGCTTATCACCCTCAATCAGGTGGCACGGTAGAAAGAGCAAATCAGACCCTTAAAGTAAAACTAACAAAAATTATGACAGAAACTGGTCTTAGCTGGGTGAAAGCACTGCCTCTGGCACTTATGAATATGAGATGCAGGCCCAGCACATGGGGTTATCACCTCATGAGATTTTAATGGGAAGGCCTCTCCGAATGACAAATACCCCATTCCCACAAAACAGAATCACCTTGCATGGGGTGGATAATGAAATAATTGCATATTGTTTATCCTTTAATGCTGTTCTGAGGTCTCTCTATCCTAGGGTAAAAGCTGCACTTCCAGTTTCCTTGGAGGGACCCCTGCATAAAATACAGCCAGGAGACTTTGTGGTCATCAAGGACTTCCGAAGAAAGAAGTGGTGCGCCCCGAGGTGGCGAGGACCGTTTCAAGTGCTCCTGACTACCGCCACTGCTGTTAAGATTGCGGAGAGAGAGACGTGGATTCACGCATCTCATTGTCGCTTGCTGACAGCCTCTGCAGTCGTTACCATTGCACAGTGAACTGAGCAACCATGAAAATTCTTATTGTTCTGTTTTCATTCGGACTATCGCTGCTATTGGTACTTTTGCTATGGGGCTCTGATTACGAAGGGGGCAACTGCTCCCGCTGCAGCACAGAGCCATTGCACATTACAAACACTTGGTGGACTTTAATGAACTTACATGCTAATAATGCTAATGTGTCTAATTGCTATGTATGCACTAGCTCTCCCTTCTCTGCAGCCGTAGGGCTCCAGCTAAAACCCAAGCCTGTAAATAGCACTGAGGCCAGCGAGATTCTTGGTGCCATCAGGGGAAGGAACATCACTAATGCCCCAGATTATGCTACAAACAAAATAAAAAACCTAACTGTGTTTCGGGGGCACGATTTTACTGCATGGTACTGCCCACCGAATGGTACAAATGTGTCAACCCCGTTGTACCTAGACGTTAGGCAGCAGAATATATCAGCCAGGATCTGCCTGTGTAATAGTCTACTAACTGCGAGTTTAGCGCCACTGGGATGGTCCACGTGCCAATATTGTAGGCACTACAACAGCACCACCAAGTCAGAGTCCACCATAACCAACTGCTCTCAAGCAGATGCCCACACGGTACACCCTGATTTTACTGCCGTGGGCAGTCTGTCAGGTCTATACTGGGTATGCGGGGATAGGGCTTATCTTTTCCTACCTATGGGATGGACAGGCTGCTGCTATCTAGCCACACTCCACCCTGCGGCCCATGTATATGTGTACAATGCATCTGCTGTACATCAACGTGCAGAGTATGTAAATCAAGTACAAAAAAGAGAAGTACCAGACACAAACAAACGTGTCCCAGTGGGAGAAAAATTTGGGGCAGGAATCTTCCCCTGGTGGGGCGTTGTTAAAACCATGCATTACATCGATCAGTTAAGCTATGAGTTGGAAACACTAATCAATAGTACCTTGCGATCAACTGCTTTGCTAACAGCTGAAATTAAGGCCCTTAGAATCGTAGCTTTGCAGAATAGAGCTGCACTTGATTATGTATTAGCCACGCAGGGTGGAGTATGTGCCATTATAGGGGAGGAATGCTGCACCTATATACCAGATAACTCCCAAGAACTTGAACAAGTGATTGAGGGCATACAAACACTGCAGCAACATGTTATTAGTGAGCATGCACCTGTATCACAGGGTTGGGACCCTTGGACATGGTTAACCAGTATCTTTGGAGACTGGGGAACCACACTGCTCCATTGGGTGGCAGTCGTGGTAATTGTAATTTTGACCCTATGGCTTATGACAGTTTTAATCAAACTTCTCTGCCGGTGCATGTGTGCCACTGTTACCTCCCCTAGTAAGGCCCAACTCCATCCTCTACTGCAGGCAGATAATAAACAATTGCCTGAACACTTTGAAAAGGAAGTTTTTCCCTTCGCCAATGAATCAGAAATTACCATGGTCTAATGTTGATACATAGTATCAAAAGGGGGGAGAATGTAGTAGAAATTTCTGAGTTCATAAAACTATAACTCTATTTGCTATTATATGCCCTGAATATATGCTTGCTTTGTAGGCTATGCTGTAACAACGTCATAATGGATGTAGTAGCCATGCTGTAACAAAGTCATAATGGATGTAGTAGAAATTCCTGGTATCATGCTGTTTTTTATTTTGTTATAGAATGATACTGAGGTTACTTGAGGTACATTTGTAGGAACAGAAAGCAAGATAAAACTGGGCAGAACTGGTTGTACCAGCCTGCATAACAAGCTCGGGCAGAATATAAGATAAGGCATTAAAGGCAAGCTGTACGTTGCTATGGTGTGAGTGAAACTCATTGTTTCACTCAGGTCAGATTGACCCAGGCAGATGTATCAAGAAGTATTGGGAAAGAGATGAAATAAGCAGTGGAAATGTACCCTATATAGTGGTATCAAAATGTTTTTCTGTTACATTGGAATCAACATGTTTTTCTAATTCATGATTGGTTAATACTGCAATGTTGGTAATTTTCAAGATAAGAGTACGCCTAACAACACCTTGATAATAAGTGTATAAAAGTGATTGACTAATGAAACTCAGGGGAGCCTTGCATGATTTTTGGAAGCAGACTCCCATATGCATATGTAATAAACCGTTCTTTCTACTATGCAGTGGTCCTGAGTCTGATTTTTAAACTAAAGTGTAAGAACTTATATTTTTTTCCACGACACTTCATAGGACTTGTGATGCAATCCATGCACCATCTTTGTTGCCCTCCTCTGAACCTTCTTTACCCTGTCTATGTCCTTACGTAGGTATGGTCTCCAGAACTGTACACTGTACTCCAGGTGGGGCCTCACTAGTGTCTTGTATAGCGGAATTATGACCTCCTTTTTCCTGCTGGTGATGCCCCTGCCTATACATCCCAGCATCCTATTTGCTTTACCTGATGCCTTGTCACACTGTTTCCCTACCTTGAGGTCATCAGAGATGACAACCCCAAGATCCCTTTCCTGCTTGGTGCATGCTATATCCTCACCCCCAACTGATATATTGTGCCAGGGTTTTTGTGCCCCATATGCATTATCTTGCACTTCTTTGCATTGAATTTCAACTGCCAAACCCTTGACCATTCTTCAAGTTTCTGCAGGTCCCTTCTCATTCTGTCTACACCCTCTGGTGTGTCTACTCTGTTACAGAGCTTTGTGTCATCAGCGAACAGTGAAATTCTGCCTTCTAGATCCTGCAATGTCACTGATGAAGATGTTAATAGGACCGTCCCAGCACTGATCCCTGTGGTACCCCACTGGTCACTCTTCCTCTGTGGAGTGACAGCCATATACCACCACCCTCTGTGTCCTGTCACCTAGCCAGTTACCTACCCACCACACTACTGTCCTGCCCACACCCATATTCCCAGTTTGTGTAATAGTCTTCTATGTGGCACAGTGTCAAAGGTCTTGCTGAAGTCCAGATAGGCCATGTCCACTGCCTCCCTGATCCACCTCCCTAGTCACCCAGTCAAAAATTCAATGAGGTTGGTCTGACATGACCTCCCCTGGTGAAACCATGCTGCCTTGGGTCCTGTAGTCCATTGACAACCAGATGTTCCACCAATCTCTCCTTCAGTAGTGCTTCCATGATCTTTCCCACTACCGAGGTGAGGCTGACTGGTCTGTAGTTCCTTGCTTCCTCTTTGTTCCCACTTTTGTATAAGGGGACTATATCTGCTGTCCTCCAGTCTTTGGGTACCTCCCCTATTTCCAGTGATTGGCTAAACAGGATAGCCAGAGGTTAGCCACCACCTCTCTTAGTTCTTTAAGGACCCTGGGGTGCACCCCATCTGGCCCCAATGCTTTGTCCCCTATGATGTCCAGTTTGTTAATCCTGTAAGTATCTAGAAATGAATGGCTGCCTGTCTGTGCAAAACTGAAATATTATGATAGGAAAAACAACTCAGCTAGTAGCAGATTAAACTATATACATGTGCTAATATGGTCTAAACCATATTTGTGTGCTGAATGGTACTTCAGGGTTAGTTAAGCCCCCCTCCTCACTCCTCCCTGAGTTTTCTATGGGGTAAGGTAGGAAGTTAGTGATGTCTGCTTCCTTCCCAGAGTTCTTCAACCCTAAGAGGGTGGGTATCTGGCTGGGCATTAATTGGTTGCCAGTAAGTCTTAGATGGACCTCCAAGTTAACAGGTTCTAGTGTGGCCCATCTCAGCCCTATATTCAGCTCTGTTTTCTTATTTGCGCCATGGCACACAGGACGAGCAACCAATGGAGGCCCTTCCTGAGGCCCAGAATGTTCTTACTTGTCTGGGCCTTCCTCCCTTTCTCATGGGGCTACAGAGGCAACCAAGGGAGATCAGAGCCCCCCCATGCCCCGCTTCAGCAGGTACTCACAGGTAACCAGTGCACCCCCTCAATCTGCCCCATGCCCTAGAACTCCCCGCCATCTCCACACACATCAGAATCTTTACTTTATTCAATACTTTATTTAATTGGGAAGAGGCTGGGGTGCAGCACCGTCTTGGAGATAACCTAGGAAAGGGTATCTCCATCAGACAGGACCTTATTATCCAGATTTATCCTTAAGGGATCATGCATGTTGTCCATGATGGTGGGGAGACTCGTCTGGGTCCCCATCATCTGATTCAGGGGACGCCTTCCTTCCTAGTTATGACCCTTCTTGGGGTTGTTTAGGTTAAATGTCTCTCTGAGACAGCCATTTGCTGCCCTCTTCAATTCCTCATATTTGTATTAGTGTACAAAAAGAGTGCAGGCAGGGTGAAGGACCCCGTAGTATGATGGCCCCCAGAACAGCCACCCCACTAGACACCAAAGTTCTCCCCCACTGAGCACCCCATCTGTCTTATTTCTGGTTTCCAGGGACCCCCCCGGGCACATCTTCCCTGCCCCCCATGATAATATGATCATCATATTTATCCAGATCATGTTACCACTATTCAGTGAATTAAAGTAACTCTTCCTTGTACAAATTAATACCTTTCTTTCCACATATAAACAAAACTAATGTTTGGTGTGGTTATAGTTCTATACATACTGCACCAACAGTGGTTCCTCACTAGGTCTTTTGTTTTAATAAGGAAGGTTGGCTATTCTTGCCCTTAAGTCAAATACTTCAGGACTGCCTCCCCATTCTGTCTTACGGGGAAGGGATGTCTTAGCAAATGGAAGAAAAGTGGAGCTCCCATGGAGCGTTCTTACTGTCATTGCAATGTTCAGGTAGCAGGGCATTGGCTGCTGTGATATAATCCTCTGCGGTGTTGCGATAATCGCTCTGTGTGGCTGTTTTTGTAAATACTTGGTTCCACACATCTGATGTTCCTGCTTTCCCCTTCAACTATGAGTTTTTGGTTCCTCCATGCTGCCACTCTCTTGATTTGAGTGCTCCCTCTCTGGAATAGCTCCCTTCATCAGGTAATCTGATTCCAAGCTTTTTTAAGAATATTCTGGCTATGTCCATGTCTGCAATCCGTTACCAGCCTAATTCAGTTTGTACTTTAAGCTTAGCTGGAGATTCAACTTGTGCTTGGTGACCCCCCCTGTCTAAGTGCTTTCACTAACTGAAATGTGTGTCTACATATTAATGTCTGGGGAGCATAGTCTTGATCAAAAAAATAGGCGAACATCTCCGAAGTATACCTGTTTCCTGGCCCATGCAGTAAGGCGTATCTCCTCCTTCACTCTGAGGTCTGTGAAGGGCATTACTAATGACCATGGTCATGCCTTGGGATCTTTGGGTTTGGAAGTTAGGGAGTGATGATCCCTAGATCTCTGTCTGTTGGTAGGTTCAGAATTTCTTTTAGGTAACTGTCCATGAACAACATAGAAACATAGAAACATAGAAGTTGACGGCAGATAAGGACCGCAAGGCCCATCCAGTCTGCCCATTTCTTTTTCTGCCTTATAAATGTGCCATCGGCCTTTGCTCTGTCAGTGGCCTATCTATTCATAGTCATTTGTATTGCTCCCTTATGCCTGTTTGAAGCCCTGCACTGTATTCATAGCCACCACTTCTTGTGGTAAGCCATTCCATGCATCCACCACCCTTTCTGTGAAAAAATTTCCTCCATTCCCCTTAATCGGCCTCCCTCTAATCTCATGCTGTGTCCTCTTGTCCTGCTATTTTCTTATATTTAAACATGTTAGACTCTTTCACCTTGTTTATGCCCTTAAGGTGTTTGAATGCCTCGATCATATCACCTCTCTCCCTCCTTTGCTCAAGGGTATACATATTGAGCTCCGTTAATCTGTCCTCATATGTCTTCTGATGCAGTCCCTGCACCATGTTGGTTGCCCTTCTCTGGCCTGCCTCAATTTGGTTAATGTCCTTGTGAAGGTGTGGCCTCCAATACTGCATGCAGTACTCCAGATGGGGCCTAACCAGTGTCTTGTACAGAGGGATTATTACCTCCCTCTTACAACTTGTGATACCCCTACTAATACACCCTAACACCCCAGTAGCCTTACCTACTGCTTTAGAGGTCTGCTTGGATGATTTTAGGTCATCAGTGATGATGATGCCCAAGTCTCTTTCTTCCTTTGTGACTGCTAGCAACTCCCCTCCCAGCCTATAGGTGGCTTCAGGGTTTCTCTTCCCTATGTGCATGATTTTGCACTTCTTTGCATTAAATCCCAGTTGCCACTCTTCTGACCATTCTGCTAGTTTATCCAGATCTCTTCTCATTCTGCCCACCCCATCTGGATCATCTACTCTGTTGCAGATCTTGGTGTCATCTGCAAACAGACAAGCTTTACCCTCTAGTCCATCTGCAAGGTCACTAATGAAGATGTTGAAGAGGACTGGCCCCAGGACTGATCCCTGAGGTACCCCACTTGTGACTTGCATCTCTTCTGGCTGTACACCATTTACCACCACTCTCTGTTTTCTGCCCGTCAACCAGTTTGCCACCCAGTTGACCAACTTCTGACCCACCCGAGCCTACCCAGCTTATTTATCAATCTTCTATGTGGAACAGTGTCAAAAGCTTTGCTGAAGTCAAGGTAGGTGACATCAACTGCTCCCCCTTGGTCCACCACTCTGGTTACCCAGTCAAAGAAATCTATGAGATTAGTTTGACAGGACCTTCCTTTTGTAAACCCATGCTGTCTGGGATCCTGTGCCCCTATGGATTCCAGGTGTTGCACTATCCTTTCCTTAAGGAGTGCCTCCATAATCTTGCCTACTACTGAGGTAAGACTGACGTCTGTAGTTCCCTGCCTCCTCCCTGCTACCACTCTTGTGGAGCAGGATCACATGAGCCTTCTCCAGTCTTCTGGGACCTCTCCTGTGCTCAGAGACTCACTAAACAATTCTGCTAATGGCTCTGCTGGTTCCTCCTTTAGCTCCTTAAGTACCCTGGGGTGTATGCCATCAGGTCCCATGGCCTTATCCACACTGAGCATAGCTCTTGTAGGACCCTTTCTTTGTGAAGGGTAGTGCTCGCCTCCCTCCCCTGTGTCCATGATGCTGAGCTGTGGGCCCTGCCCTACCTTCTCTTCAGTAAATACTGAGCAAAAGTATCTATTTAAGATAGATGCCTTTACAGGTCCTCCTCCTTACATGCTCCCTTTTCTCCATTAAGCTTAGCAACCCCCTCTGGACTTTCTCCTTTCACTAATGTATCTATAGAAAGTCTTGTCACCTTCTTTTACTGTTCGTGCTAGTGTTTCCTCAGTTTGGGACTTTGCCTGCCTTACTGCCTTACCTGCTTCCCATAGGGCAGTTTGGTATGCCTCCTATCTTCATCCCGCTGTGTTCCTTTATATTTCCTGAAGGCCAGCCTTTGGCTCTGACCTTTTCTGCTACTGTATTTGAGAACCAAAGTGGTTTCCTTCTTCTTTGCACTTCCTTTCTGTCTAACACAATGGGATGTTGCTTCAAGTATTGCATCCTAATGCTTGCCCACTTTGCCTGTACCCCCTCACCTGTGTTTCTTTTTGCCAGGCTAGCTTAACTCTGTTGGCCATCTTATCAAAGTCAGCTCCTCTGAAGTCCCATATTTTTGCCTTGGAATGGGATGATTTAGATGTAGTAGCAAATTGAACCATACCATGTGATGGTCACTGGCCCCCAGGTGACCTTCTACCTGGAGATCTGTGATCCTTCTTTGTTAGTCAGTACTAGATCTAGGATAGCCCTGTCTCTTGTGGGTTGCTGTACCAGTTGTTTGAGGCCCTCCCCTGCAGGGAATCCACTGTGAGTCTAGTTCTGGCAGTTGTTCCTGCTGGTATTGACCAATCTGTATCCGGCATGTTGAAGTCTCCCATTATCAGAACCTCCCCTTTAGCTGTCATGTTTTTTATATCTTCTAACAGTAATGTGTCTATGTCCTCCCTCTGGTCTGGGGGCCTGTAGACAACCCCAGTTCTTATAGCTGTCCCATCTCCTGTTTCCAGGGTGACCCACAGTTCTTCTGGCTCCTTATGTGTATTCTGAATTTCTGTAGCTTTGATATTTTCATTAACATACAGGGCCACTCCTCCCCCCCTTTTTGCAAGGTCATGTTTCCAGACTCTGTCCCCTCTGGTAGCCCATTGAGTCTCAAATTGTTTCTTCTGTTTCTGTTTTCTAGATCATCTAACTGTTGCTGCAAATTTAGTTCACGCTGGTGTAGGTCTAGAAGGGCAGAGTTATGTTAGGTAATCCACTACCGTATTTTCAAGTGCTTCTGTTTTCTCTCTCTCTCTCTCTCCCAGCCAGGAGAGTTGCTGCCTATCATCTGTCACTCTGTTTTCCAGTCTGGTTAGGGTCTCATTAATTTTTTTTAATGTGTGGCATAGCATTTTGGAAGTTATTGTGTAGCCTTCTTCTTCCCCCTCATTAAGTGATGATTGATTTGTGGGCTAGCAGGGTTCCGTTTGCGATGTGGTCTGTGCTGGTAAATTTGACTTAGCAATCTGTTGTTCATTTAGGGCTCCCCCATTCCATCTTTATTCTGTGGCTTTGTCGGCATTATATAGTCAATTATGCTGTGATTTTTCGACAGGATGGCAAGTGTTAGTTGTTGATGCCGCTGGATTTAGTTTGGGCTAAGTGTAAGCTCACAGAGTTAGGCTTCCATTAGTGGCTACCAGAACCAGAAGTCCACATAGTCATTTCTGACAAAGTTCATATCTACAGCTTTAAATTTATTTTACTTATTTATCTAGTTTTTGTTAACCTGGTAGGTGCACTAGCCATAACAATGACTATTTTCAGGCTTGACCTGGGAAAATTAGACTGATATAAAAGTAGTCAAATTTTCACATTTTAAAACTGAATTTTGCAAGAATATAAACTGCAGATTTATAAACCTCTGATACTTAAAAACTAGAGAATATAATTCTATTAAAATTGGCAGGTTCTTAGACCTTACAGGGAGACTGTGTGTCAGTTTTATTACTTGCTTGCTGCCTGAAATTGCAAATTAACATCTGTACTTGAAGTCAAATTCAATGTATCTTTGAAAAAATTGTGGAATTTCATGAACATTCCATAAAATTGGAATTTGATAATTTCACTCAGCCTTATTATGGGATTCAAATTATAGGATAGGAGCATGAGAAGCAGGTAATGCAGGGGGGGTCACCAGGTTCAGGAGTTAGATATATAGTTTTGTAGCACAGCAGTGGCGGACCTCCGAGTTGAAGCAAGGAAGCACAAAGTGTCAATAATTCCAACCTGAATGCAGGATATATAGGGACTGCACACAGTAAATTGATGATCCAGGGAGCCTGATATACATGCATGTCTGGGACTTAGAGGTACTGAAAAAATATATAGTTGGGGCACCAGGAAGGAACAATTCTGGCTATTCCAACAGGATAGGTTAATAGAAAAATGTGTAAGTAGCTCTTGTTTTAAGGAATTTTGTCACTGTAAAGAACAAGGAGGATATCAGTGGGATCAGTATTTCTACTGAGTCATTCTGGCAATGAAAGGAGAGATGTGGGATAGTCACCAAGAGAAGAACAGCAGGACTGCAAAATGCTCAGCTCGGATCATCAAATAAAGTAGTGATATGCATTGTGAATGTTAAATTTGACAGAAAAAACTCTGGATGATTCTTCTATATGCTACCATAAATATCTCAGAAAATGTTATTTAAAACTCCTAAACCAATTTATCCACTTGTGTTGGACACCTGGATATGCATCAGTTATGCATGTAAATGTTAAGTCTATGCCTGCAAGAGCAGAGAAGTTACAAACATCCACATCTTTGAGAGTTTTCACATTTTGCTAATATTTACATAGTAAACATTTTAACCCCATAACAAAAACATATCTAATCAAAATTCTTTCCATATTTGTCATATATTGACTGGTTCTTCTAGATCCAGTCATATAATGCCTGTGCTCCGTGGACTGCACTGGCTGCCAGGATTTTGGTGAATCGCCTTCAAGGTCGGTTTGCTGAACTATAAAGCCGTACATGACCAGGGACCTACTTACCTGAAAGAGCTCCTTTGGCCCTACTGTCCCTCCCGCCCCTCGATCCACTGACGAGGGATTGCTGGAGATTCCCAGGGTCCATTTGAAAATGTCAGGGGCTAGATCATTTAGTTTTATGGCCCCACCTGTGGAATTCTCACCGCTGCGCTAAATAGTCCGACTGTCCTGAGTTTTAAAGGAGCCTTGAAGACCCATCTTTTTAACATGGCTTTTATTGATTTATAATAGTTTTAGATTTTGTTTATTTATTGTTTTATGAAATTGTACAGGCGCTTTGGTTTTAAGAAAAGCATCTTTTTAAAAATAAAGTTTGATTGATTGATTGATTTGATTTAAATGGTTCTAAAACCATCATAAAAAGGTGGTTCATTCTAATTTGCACATGTCTAGCTCCAAAGGTGCCTGATGTACAGTTTATGCAAATAATAGTTTTCATGAAATGTCCTGCAAAACATAAAATGACAGATTTTAAGCATATATGATTGAGAGACAATGCATCCTAATGTCATGTCACTTTAAGATCTCTGGACCAACATGTTTTCATGAGATTTCCCACAAAAAATAAAATAACCGATTTTGAGCACCAATAATCTTGTGGCATTCCATCCTAACGTCATGAAATATGGCACATTGCTAGAACACCTGCCATCAAGTACTCACGCCAAATTTAAGATCTCTGGTCCAGTAGGTGGCTGAAGTATATGCAGATAAACTGTTCATGAATTTTCCCTCAAAAAATAAAATGACAGTGTTTGAGCACCTATAATTTTGAGACACTCCATTATACTTTCATGGTATGAACACCATTAGAACTCCTCCCAGACATGACACATTGCAAATGTCAGTGCTCTAGCTCATTAGAGGGCTGAGTTACAACCAGATTAAGAAACATTAAAAATTCTGTGGTTTGGAAAAAATTCTGTGGAATTTCACAAAATTTCATCTGTGAATTCAGAATTTTTTGTGGCCCTTCTCTGAATTCATTCCAAGCTCTCTATGTCCTTCTTCGGGGGGGGGGGCTCCCAGAACTGGAAGCAGTGCTCCAGGTGTAACCCCACCAGATATCTATAGAGTGGAATGATCACTTCTTGTTTCCTGTTAGTTATTCCCCTGCCTATGCATCCAAAGATGCTGCTTGCTTTTTGTGCTGCTTTTTCACATTGATTCACTATTTTAAGGTTCTCTAATATAAATATGCCTAAGTCTCGTTAAGTCCTGGTCTCTTAAAGTCAATGCACAGCTAGGAATTATTGAGTTCTTGGGTCCTATATCCCATTTATTGAGCTAGTACTCTGAAATCTGGCATGCTTACTTTTTGGGAGGTGTTCTAATAACATGCCATGAAAGCAGGATGGATTGTCTCATTATTCAGTGGTGCTCAAAGTTTGTCATTTACATTTTATTGTGGGAAATTGTATGAAAATGTTTATCTACATATACCTCAGCCATCTATTGGGCCAGATATCTTAAACTGGCATGATTAGTTTATGGCATGTGTTCTAACAATGTGCCAAATTTCATGACTTTAGGATGGATTGCCTCAACATTATACAGTAAGTTCTCAAAATTGGTAATTTTGTTTTTTCTGGGAAATTACTTGAACATTGTGGCCCAGATGTTCAGACTGTGCCTGGCAGTGGCACAAGCGTGGGCGCAGTGCAACTGGGATGCGCCGGGGCCAGGACCAGGTGATATTCAACGGTACTGTGCATAGCGACACACTGTTGAATATGGCACAGACAGCACACAGTGCAGTGGCACTGCACAGTGCAAGCCACAGATGGGGAGCACAGGGATGCACCAGCACAAACGCAGTTGTGCTGGGTGCATCACCCACGATATTCAGCAGAGGGCATGCATATGAGGCCATAACATATGCAAGGTGCAAATGGGGCCATTTGCTTGTCATTATGGTCTTATTTGCATGCCTTACACAGGGCAGCCCAGCAAATTGTGTCTGGCACCCTGCACAGAATTACGTGTGCACAGAGGGGGACGGGGGCATCCCCCGCCCCATAGCCATGATCACCGGTTCATCAGTAAACCTACAGTCCCTGGTAGTCCAGTGGTGTCCCACCCCCCACCCCTAGGCCGATTGCCAGTGCATTCCATACCCTCAGTCCCTGGTCATCTAGTGGTACCCCCTTCCCATTTCCCTGGTCACCGTAAATGTCCATAGACACCTTCCCTGGTGATCCAGTGGCACCTCCCTCCCATTTTCCCGATCATGGCAAACATCTGTAATAACCTTCCTTTGTGCTCCAGTGGCACCCCCACCCCTTCCATACACACAGGAACCCTTGCCCGCTCTGCCTCCCCATCATTGGCGGGTAGCTGCAACCCACCCTCCAAATGACAGGTACAGTATGGGCTTGCAGGGCATAC
Organism: Neoceratodus forsteri; assembly: GCA_016271365.2. Classification (NCBI taxonomy): domain Eukaryota; kingdom Metazoa; phylum Chordata; order Ceratodontiformes; family Ceratodontidae; genus Neoceratodus; species Neoceratodus forsteri. The sequence continues at coordinate 470,381,929 of CM057457.1, read as the reverse complement.
TGTACTAAACAGTCCCAAATATGTGAAGTATTTTAAAATTAAATTGTAATAACTGAAAATTAAATTTTGATTACATATATAGCCACCCATAACTTGGCTCCCTTTCAACCTATGACTCCATTATTTGGTACACTTATGTAGGCTGTTACTAACTGTTTATGCATCTTATTTAGTGTCAGTTGGATGCATACTTTTACAATTAGTGCAAAAAAACGAAATTTAACATTTTGCAAAACTATATGGAATCTTCACACAAACTCCATGAAATTTCACAGAATTGGATTGGTAATTCCACAGATATTCATCAGGCAGAATTTTATATCCTGCACAATTCTAGTATGGAGAGAACATGGGTTGCAGGAATAGAAAGCATGGAGAAAATGGGGAGACAGGAATATGTAAATATGGCGAGTACAGGGGTTTAGGAATATGTAAGTATGCACTGAACAGGGAGTGCAGGAATATGTAAGTATGGAGAAAATAGGGATCAGGAATATGTAAGTATAGAGAGAACATGGAGTGCAGGAATATGTAGGTAGGGAAAGAACAGGGGATGCAGAAATATGTAAGTATGGAGAGAACACGGCGTGCAGGAATGTGTAGGTATGGAGAGAGTATGGCATGCAGGAATGTAAGTATGGAGGGAACAGGAATGGCACATATATGCAAGTATGGAGGGAAGACTGGGTAGAGGAACATATAAGTATGGAGAGAATGGGGTGCAGCAATATGTAAGTATGTAGAGAGCACAGTGGAGGAATGTATAAGTATAGAGAGAAAGAGGGTGCAGCAATTGGCAAGTATGGAAAGAACAGGGTGTGTAGGAATATGTAAGTATGGAGAGAACATGAGGTGCAGGAATATGCAAGTATGTTGAGGACAAGAGTGCATGAATATGTAAATATGTATAGAATGGGGTGCAGAATTATCTAGGTACTGAGACAACATTTGCTGTAGGAATATGTAACTATAGAGAGAACATCTGGTATAGGAATATGTAAATCTGGAGAACAGGGAGTGCAAGAATATGTAAGCATGGCAAAAACAGGAGGTCCAGGAATGTGTAATGAAGGAGAGAATGGCAGTATAGGGATGTGTAAGTATAGAGAAAACAGGTTATGCAGTTATATATTGGTATGGAGAGAACGGCAATCATATGTAAGCATAGAGAGAACATGAGGTGCAGGAATAAGTAAGTATGTCAAGAATAAGAGTGCAGGAGTATGTAAGTATGAGTAGAACAAGGGGTGCTGGAATATGTAAGTATGGAGAGTACACTGAGTGCATGAATATGTATGTATGGAGAGAACAGTGGGTGAATGAATATGCAGTTCTGGAGAGAACAGGGGTGCAGGAATATGTAAGTATGGCAAGAACAGGGGTGTAGAAATATGTTAATATGGAGAGAACTTGTGTGCAGGAATATGTATAGTATTGAGAGAACAAGAGGTATAGAAATTTGTAAGTATGGAGAGAACATAGGGTTTAGGACTCTGGATTCTGGTTGTCAGTGGACTACAGGACCCTAGACAGCATGGCTTCACCAGAGAGAGGTCATGTCAGACCAACCTCTTTGAATTTTTCAACTGGATGACTATGGAGGTGGATCAGGGGAGGGCAGTGAACATGGCCTATCTGGACTTCAGCAAGGCCTTTGACACTGTGCCACATAGAAGGCTATTACACAAACTGGGGAATATGGATGTGGGCAGGACAGTAGTGTGGTGAATAGGTAACTGGCTGGGCAGAAGGACACAGAGGGTGGTGGTAAATGGCTGTCACTCCACAGAGGGAAGAGTCATCAGGAATCAGTGCTGGGACCGGTTCTATTCAACATCTTCATTAGTGACATTGCACAGGACCTAGAAGGCAGAATTTCCCTGTTCGCTGATGACACAAAGCTCTGTAACAGAATAGACACACCAGAAGGTGTAGACAGAATGAGAAGGGACCTGCAGAAACTTGAAGAATGGTCAGGGGTTTGGCAGTTGAAATTCAGTGCAAAGAAGTGCAAGATAATGCATATGGGGCACAAAAACCCTGGCACAATATATCAGTTGCATGGTGAGGATATAGCATGCACCAAGCAGGAAAGAGATCTTGGGGTTATCATCTCTGATTACCTCAAGGTAGGGAAACAGTGCGACAATGCAGCAGGTAAAGCAAATAGGATGCTGGGATGTACAGGCAGGGGCATCACCAGCAGGAAAAGGAAGGTCATAATTCCACTATGCAAGACACTAGTGAGGACCCACCTGGAGTACAGTGTACCATTCTGGAGACCTTACCTACGTAAGGACATAGACAGGGTAGAGATGGTTCAGAGGAAGGCAACAAAAATGGTACATGGGTTGCATCACAAATCCTATGAGAACAGGTTGAAGGACTTGAATATGTACTTCCTGGAGGAGAGGAGGGAGGGGATATGATAGAGACATGCAAGTATCTTACAAGGAGGAATAGGGTGCAGGAATACACTATTTTTAAGCAAAAAATATGTTACAGGACTAGAGGGCATGGGATGAAGTTGGAGGGAGGACAATTTAGAGGAAACGTGAGCCTGGAAGAATTTCTTCACAGAATGGGTGGTGGACAAGTGGAACACCCCGTCAGAGGAAGTGGTGGGGGCTGAAACAATCATGGGATTTAAGAATGCATGGGATAGACATAAGGAATTCTAGAGGTCAGGGGTAAGGGGCAACAGACTTCTAAGAAAACATAAAGTGAACTTACAAGCAGAAACGAGCAGACTGGGTGGGCCATAGACCCTTATCTGCCAACAGTGTCTATGTATCTATGTAAGTATGGAGGGAACAGGGGTGCAGGAACATGTAAGTATGGAGACAGCATAGAGTGTGGGATTATGTAAGTATGGCGAGAACATGGGTTTAGGAATATGCAAGTATGGAGGGAACAGGGACTACAGGAATACATAAGTATGGCAAGAACAAGTGTGCAGCAATACGAATGGATGGCGATAACATGGGTTGAGGAATTAATAAGGGTGGAAATTAGTAATTTGCCTCTAAGGATTACAGTCTTTATTTATAACTTTGTGATGGAATACTGTTGTGGTTATCCACCAGTTTTCAGTAATGAGCAGCAACAAGTAGAATGCAGATATTCTTGAGAAGGTTTTTATGTATAAAAGGGGCACTGCTTTATTTTGGGTCCCCATTGGTCAGGACCCCGTCACATGGCACTACAGTAAAATAGAACATACCCCTGCTGCATAACATCATTGATGTACTTTAACTAAGAACACAACCTTTCGGGGTCAAAATGTCACTATACTCCCAATTAAACTGCCTCCTTGTGCTTTTAGACCTTGGTTATTGTGCCTTCCACTGCATGCCACTAGTGCTCATCTATAAATACAGCCAAATTAACTGCTTCCCTGTGATGCATCGTCCTACCAGCCAATGGTTGCACACACTGGCCAGCATGTTAGGCAGCAGGTCATCCACAACATCCCAGAACAAGTCCTCCACCAGAAGCCTCCAGCAGGATGTGAAAGATGTGGTTGCTCACCAAAATGTTCACCACTACTCACCAGCATGACCTAAACACCCACTTACCAACATGGTGGCAACTGATCGCCAGTGCACTATGACCACAACTACTCACCAGCAAGACCTAATTGCTCACAGCACCTGGAAACTGACCAAACGTTAGTAGATGAAGTCACTCCTAACATGAGTGCAACTACTTGCCACCAGACCACCCAGTCTTAGCCTGAAGTACACTTCGAGAAAGCAGAGACTTCAGCGCTATTCAGTGATGTAATTTGTTCTCCCTTCCTGCTCTCCCAGAAAGGTACATGAAGTCACAGAGACAGCAGAGAGATACCCATTCTTTCGGAGGGATTAATTTAGCTAATGTACCTCAGGGTGGTTGTTGAAGCCCTTCGGGATCAGGTCTCAAACTTGCCCTTAGCTTCATTACAATAGCATAATCCCATCTCTGTCATGCTTTATTCCTTACTTGCCTAGTTCTAATAATGAATGACATCTGTATTACCTTGGTACAGCACATTACCATAGCATAATGCCACCTCTGTCATGCCTCATTCCTTACTTGTCTAGCTCTGATAATAAATATTTGTTATTACCTTGGTACATTACATTACCACAGCATAATCTGGCCTCTGCCATGCCTCATTCCTTACTTGTCTAGCTCTGATTATGAATGACATCTGTATTACCTTGGTACAGTACATTACCATAACAGCAGTGTCAGTGGCTCAGCAGATAGCACACTCGCCTCTGAGGCCAGGAGATCAGTAGGCTGTGGGTTCTATCCACACACCAGGCACTTGGGTTAATATCCCAATACTGACACTGTATTGCAGCCTGACGGGGTGCTGCACTCTTGAGGTGCCATCTTTTGGATGAGACGTTAAACTGAGGTCCCATCTGCCTGTTCTGGTGGTAGTTCAGGTGAATGTTAAAGATCCCATAGCACTTCTCGAAAAGAGCAGGAGAATTTCCCCGGTGCAATGGTCCAAATTCCTCCATTCACGAAAAATACTACAAACAGCTTAATCTGGTTCAAGGTCAGTTGGCATTCCTCTATATCCCCTTCCCTGGGTCGTGCCTGAAAATAGGCAGAATTTGTCTAGTTCACTTACCCGGTCAACAAAAACTAAATAAAAATAAATAAATAACATAACATAATCCCACCTCTGTCATGCCTCATTCCTTACTTGTATAGCTCTGATTATAAATTATGTCTGTACTACCTTGGTACAGTACATTACCATAACATGATCCCACCTCTGTCATGCCTCATTCCTAACTTGTCTAGCTCTGATTATAAATGACTGTCTGTATTACCTTGGTACAGTACGTTACCACAGCATAATCGCAACTCTATCATGCCTTATTCGTTACTTGTCTAGCTCTGATTATAAATGACGTCTGTGTTAGCTGGATACCGTACATTACTGTGGCATAATCCCACCTCTGTCATGCTTCATTCCTCACTTGTCTGGCTCTGATAATAAATGACATCTGTATTATCTTGCTACAGTACATTAACGTAGTATAATGCCACCTCTGTCATGCCTTATTCCTTACTTTTCTAGCTCTGATTATAAATGAAGTCTATATTATCTTGGTACAATACATTACCATAGTATAATGCCACCTCTGTCATGGCTTATTCCTTACTTGTCTAGCTCTGATAATAAATTATGTTTGTTATTACCTTGGTACATTACATTTCCATAGTATAATGCCACCTATGTCATGCCTCAATCCTTACTTGTCTAGCTCTAATAATAAATGCTGTCTGTATTATCTTGGTACAGTACATTACCGTAGTATAATGCCACCTCTGTCATGCCTCATTCCTTACTTGTCTAGCTCTAATAATAAATGCTGTCTGTGTTATCTTGGTACAGTACATTACCGTAGTATAATGCCACCTCTGTCATGCCTCATTCCTTACTTGTCTAGTTCTGATAATAAATGATGTTTGTTATTACCTTGGTACATTACATTACCGTAGTATAATGCTACCTCTGTCATGCCTCATTCCTTACTTGTCTAGGTCTGATAATAAATGATGTTTGTTATTACCTTGGTACATTACATTACCGTAGTATAATGCCACCTCTGTCATGCCTCATTCGTTTCTTGTCTATCTCTGATAATAAATTATGCCTGTATTATCTTGGTACAGTACATTACTGTAGCGTAATCCCACCTCTGTCTTGTCTCATTCCTTACTTGTCTAGCTCTGATATTAAATGATGCCTGTATTAACTTGGTACATTACATTACCGTAGTATAATGCCACCTCTGTCATGCCTCATTCCTTACTTGTCTAGCTCTGATAATAAATGCTGTCTGTATTACCTTGGTACAGTGCATTACCATAGTATAATGCCACCTCTGTCATGCCTAATTCCTTACTTGTCTCACTCTGATTATAAATGACGTCTGTATCACCTTGATTATTTTTTACTATACAGGCTGCAGCATCTCAAAGGAACAGTTGTTACTTCTTATTGAAAGGGATGAGGAAATCCCTTTTGGTGATGTGAAGGTGGAGGAGATAACACAAGAGAGGGCTCACCTGGAAGACACTCCCAGCAGTAAGTACATGGCTAGATAATGAGTTTATGTGGGAATTTGCCAGCTGCTGTTGAGGGGGTTAGGAAATATTGGGAAACAGTTATGAACTGGAGGAGTAGAAATTATAAGATTACAAATTAGCAGGGAGGAGGGCAGCTGGATAAGAAGGAGAAAACCAGTAAGAACTGTTAAAATAAATGATCAGTTTTATAGTGGATGTAGGATGGACTGGGAACTGGAGCACATGACAGAGGTTTGAATTCCTGGGGTCTTCATTCCAGCAGTGAGTGAGCAACCGGGTGTCTGCATTATAAATACTTTGTTACTGAGAGAAGAGGAACTTGACCTGTCCTGTAAGGAGTGAATTTCTGTAGATTTGACAAGAGGAGATAAAGGCAAGAAAAAGGGTTTCAGCAGCAGAGAGCTCCAGGATAGGGAGTGACAGTAAATTTAGTATTGCAGACATTTTATTAAATCAATCAAGGATTCATAAATGAAAATATCCTCAGTAGAAGAGATTTTAAAATATTGCTAGTGAAAGCAATCGTTTTCAACACACATCTATATTAAAAATCTTTTACAAATACATCTGAGGAAAGTGAATACGCTCTCATCCAAGAAAGTCTGGAATACATTTGTATTAAATGTAAGCAAGTAAAATGGTATTTACAGTATAAAGTGCACTACCCCTGGAGGCTCTTGGCGCTGTACTAAAAAGATACATAGGCCGAAACATTCAAAAGTGTTGGGCCTGGCGAATTCTGCAATGTGCCCTGGCGCGATAGTCAAAAGGGTGCCTTGCACAGTGCAAGTCTCGACGTGCCAGGGAGCAGTGTAAATGTATGTGGCGCATGTGCCCATGCATATGTGACACATCCTGATACTCAGCCCGGGATGTGCGACACATATCCTGGCACAATCCCTACATGCTCCACACACTGGTGGTCAAAGTTAGCTGAAACAAAAAAGGCTTAAATGCTGGCGACCCACAGGCAGCTGGCTGTAGTGCATGGTGCAAGCCAACAGCTGCTAGCAATGGGTGGCCACTTGCCCAGCAAGAACACCATCCTCAAGCACCCAGACCTTCCCTGGTAGTCTAGTGAACCCCCCCTCCCATATGCCTGACTGCGGGCTTTAGTTATATAAAATAATAACCTGGTGGTCTAGTGGTACCCCCCTTCCCTCCTCCCCACAGAGGATCCCTGGCCACCCAGCATCCCCCATCATTGGTGAGTGGCAGCACCCCACCCGCATGCCGCCCGGCCGTCCACCAAATTACAGTGTACAGTATTATCTGTACGCCTGTTGGTCCACAGTGTGGACCCATGGGCTTGCAGACCATACTGTACTACACAGGCACAAATATGTGAGTGAACGCATTTCAAAGGTGTTGGAGTTAAACATTATACCTTGAAAAAGCGTTGTCATAATGTTAAACTTTGGTGGTTTTAATGGCTGTTTTGCACTATGGAGAATTTTTTGCTGCTTATGTGAACTTTTTATCTAGAATACATATGTAATACTTCACTATATTTGCAGTGAACGTGGTCTTCTTCTGAGTTGCCGTACTGCCCTTCCTTCTTTTATGACTTCTCTTGTCTGGGAACCAGATGTTATAGCAGCCGCCTTTTGCAGCCTTTTGCAACTTTCCATTACTCAATGAAGCTGTTTGAACAGATACATTATGTGTTATTTCTTACTTTACCTGTGCAGCAATGGCTGATCGTAAAATGAAGCGCTGCATACAGGACATCTCACATAAGATACGGATTTTGGAATGCCTTGAGCGTGGGGAGAAGAGCATAGAAGTTGCCAAATGATTTTACATTGGCAAATCAACTATCTCAGACATTCAGTGAGCAAAAGAGAAGCTCTGTATGTACACTACCACAATGGAGCATTCAGCAGGACCGGAGAGCAGGAAAACAATGAAAGGCTGCAATGGCAAGCAGCTTGACAGATCACTCTGTCTCTGGTTTGTCCAGAATAGAGTTTGAGGCACTCCCATATCGGGTCCATTTTTAAAACATGAAGCAGTGCAGTTCCACTGTGACCTGAATGATAAGGATGCAACTTTTATAGCGAGTGAGGGATGGCTGCAGCATTTTAAGGTGCATCATGGCCAATGTTACCTCTAATTTTTAGTCTCTGTGGGTGGGCGACTGATATGTGTGTGCGGCACTTTATGCAAAAAAATTGATTCATGTGCACAAATTGGGTGGCCCAAACAAGTGATATATTTTATTGCCAGTAAACAGTAGAAAATATAACCAAACACTCAGATACTCAATGCAAAGTATAAATATACATTCTGACGCAGTTAGAAGCTTGGATGTGCATTGTGCGCCATAACAATATGAACTGGAAACATGTGTAAACTATGTACATTTTAGTCTTGCATGCATCTGAAAGGGTTGCTGATGATGCATTGCTAAGAAATCAACATTTACTGTTTTTCTCTCCTGTCTTTCCATTCTTCCAGTGGATTTATATTTTATTAAGATCCATTTTTCCACCAGATGTTAAAAACAATTTTGTTAAGCATTAGCATATCTAAGCGGCTTTCTTCTAGCTGGTTTCTTTGTTTGCTCTTAATGCAGTTCATGAGGCTGAAGCCTCTTTCACAGTCAGCACTAGAAGCTTGGAATGTAGTAGTAGTAGTACAATTTATTGTTCAGCATAAAGCAGTTACAATATACTAAAATCAGGACAAAATACATAGTAAATATAAATAGACAATAAAACAACAAGGAACTTAAATATCTTTACAGTGCAATTCAATTTAACAGTGTCCCTTGAGTACCTTTTCATATAAAAAACCTCCACAGGACTTCAAGTCCCCTAATAAACTTTACAAATGAGTTGAGATTAAAAGTCCTGCAAAGATCTCTTCCATGTTCTTTCTTTCATAGTAAACAAATATTCCAAAAGATTCTCCAGGGGAGGCGAGATCCCCTAGCAGTTTTTTCTAGTTGATTCATACCTAGGATACAAGAGTACCACATGTTTGAGATCATTTATAGTCCCACTCCACATTTACAATATGGAAAAAGTACCCTCTCTCTTTTGTCTGAAATGAATGCATTGAGCATTATAGTTTTCAGTTCCGAATCTTGTATAGATTCTTCTTTGTTTAAGGCAGATTAAAAAAGATAGCTATGGCTAACATCCCCATGAAATCTTTACTTTTTTATAAAATCCATATAGCTTAAGCTTGGAGAGTTGAACATTGAAAGAATTTATGTCATAAATCAATAAGCCTCAATTTGACATCCTGCTCAAATGGTCTCGTGTAAATTTTATATAGGAGGTGGCCCAATCCGGCCCGCATTATTGTTTCCTTAATAAGTTGAATAAAGGGATGTACATATCCCATGTTGGCCAATTTGATGGCTTCACTACAACACATTCTGGGATATCTTTGTTGGGCAAAAGAAAAAGTTTCAACAGAAAGAGAATCTGTCATTCACAGATGAGAGAATTCAAGGAACATTGTCCTACCTCCAAGGCAAGAATACAGCCTGGAGTTCCATTTAAAAATATTAAGATGTATCTATAGAGTTTATTCAGAATTATTTCTAATTCTCTAACCTTAGTATAACCCCAGATTTCAGAGGCATATAGCATGCTCGTTCTTATTTTGGCATTAACAACTCTTAATACGCCACTCACCGATGACTTACCCATCTTGCTGTTAAATATTTTTAGGGCATTTACAGAAAATCCCATTTTAAATTGAATAGCCTCCAGATGTCTGGTCCAAGATAGGCTATAGGCAAAATGGGCACCTAAATAGTCATAACACTTAACGGTGTCTGTATGGTTACCATTTAGCCTAAAGCCTACCGTATTCTTGGTTTGAGAGCCAAAAAGCACAATGTTGGTCTTGCCAAGATTATTTTTTAGTTTCCTTTGAGAACAGAGAGATTCAAAGTGAGCCAATTTTCTTTTAAGACCTAGGACTGAAGTAGACAGCAAGACCAAATCGTCTGCATATACTAAACATTCAATCCTTTGATCATTAATTTTTGGAGTATGAAAATCTGGGTTACCTAGCTGATCCAAGACTGTATTAATGTAGATGTTCAATATAGTGGGGGCCAAAATACACCCCTGTCTGCCTCCCACATTTGTCTCAAATCTATCAGTTAGATGACCATATTGATTATACTGGACCATTGCCTACATATTTTCATAGAGTCTATTAATAACATCAAGAAGTGAGGCCTCCAACTTCAGATCCCTTAATGTAGCCCAAAAGATTTTTCTACTAATGCTGTTGAAGGCTGAGGAGAAGTCCACAAAACAGCAATATAATCTGTTTTTTTCCTCACTTTAGTATGCTACCAGATCAGGTGCTGAAACACATAATAGTGTTGTACTGTAGAACAGTCCTTCCGGAAACGTTTGGTGCCTCATTCAATACTGAGCTCTCCTTGACCCATGACAGCAATCTGCCCAAAATATCCTAGAGAAAATCTTCTGTGAAACATCTATCAAACTAATAGGCCTATATATCCTTGGGTCATTCGGATCCTCTTTTTTAAAAATTGGGAAGATAACACTACCTTCCTAACCGGCAGGGTAAGAGTACCCCTGAACCAGGCCATTAAACAGCAAAAGAAGAAAAGGAATCCATCAGTTGCTAAAAACCTTACAGAGATCACCTAGGACCCCATCCAGCCCTGGTGCTTTATTTGCCTTAAGGCCAATCAGTGCCATCTGGATTTCGTCTCTGTGATCAAAATAGGTCTTGAAAAAATTTCATCTTCCTGTATTTTGAAAGCATCAGGTGTCTCCTGCTCTTCATGAGAATAATACAGCTTGGAGAAATGAGATGCCCAAACTTCAGGTGTAATATAGGCTTCAATCCTATTGGTAGATCTATTATATCCCTGGGCAACAGTATTCCAAAATTGCCTTCCATCCCTAACCAAAACAGCCTGCCTCAGTTTTTCCCAAAGTCCTTGAGTATGTTTATGTCTCTCCCATTCGAGAATTTTCCTATATTTTTCTCTTTCGGTCTTTAGCAATTTAAAATCTGCTGCAGACTTATTTCTTTTCTTCTTATGCTGTCTTAGTTTCCTCCAAACTCTTTCTTTGCCTGTAGACATACCGAATTAAACTAAGACTTTTTATAAAGGGACCTAGGATGGTACGTTGTTTTACATCTAGGTCCAAGTAAAGAATGAATAGTTTCCCAATTCTCCAAAATATTAAAGGCCTTACTTTTGTCCAGGACCAACTCATGAATATCACCTAAGACTCCTATACTAAGAATTTCTTTGAAACTAGCTTGATGAATCGGCTCCATCCAATCCTTCTCTTGTTTATGACTTCCAGACTCTCTTCCTGCTGTGCCTCACTCCCTAAAGTTCCAAAGGGCATTTGATGTTAATTACAATAGCACAGTGTGCTGATTCCAATCTATCCATGACCTCTAACTTTTGGATCAGCTTTACTGCTTCCAAATAGGTCCAAACCTGATCAGGGGTTGAAGAGTCAGTAGGTCCTCTAGATGTTAAGGATCCGACTAGATCGACCTGAGCTCTACCATTTAAAATACAGAAATTTCTACTGGCCAAGCCCGCTAGCAATTCCCTACCTGAGCTTAGATTTTAGATCCTGAGCAGTCCTAGTATATGAGATATTTGGATTAATTATAGATATCGTATGGATCATATCTGAATATACATCCTCCAAGAAATGAGAAGGAATTCAGGCATTAAAGTCTCCCAAAATAATTATAGGACAAGGTATACTGTTATCTGACAATTGTCAAGTGCCATTTTCAGATCCTGTATGAAAAGGTCAGGGATCAGTAGCTCTACCATGTGGGGAAAGTATATATTGTAGAGAATGATCTTCTCTTGTCCCTTGCTAATTATTAGAGCCAAAATACCCTCTGACTTTGCAGAAATGTTAGTGATCTGAAAATTTAGCAAAGTTTTGATAAAAAGGAAATACCCCTTTAAACCGCTAAACTTTTATCTTTAGTTGCTGGCAGAGTAAAGACAGAATATCCAGCCAATTTGGGAGTTACATTTTTGTACACTATGTGTCTTGCAGTCCAATAATATCAAAATTATCCAGAAATCTCACTGCTTCATGGTGAATTATTTTAAGATGGATGCCCTCAATATTCCATGAAAGTACAGAAGGGCATCACATCTCAATCCCCAGCTCCTTATCCAAATCCAGCTGGCATTCAAAATTCATTTGATATTGTCTGCAGGCTGCATTTGTCAGGCTTAATCACTAACTGTCAGCAGCAAGTAGGTATTAGGGTCAGTTAGGTATCCAAAGTCAATCGGGGGTTATCTGCCACTAAGATTGATTCTGGACTATTTTTAGTCTGTTTAAACCATGAAAAGACTTCACCCAAGTCTAACGTGTTAACTAAATGCATTCCCAAATAATCCAGCTTGCTGACCAAAGAAAGCAAGCTGCTAGCTGTATGAGGATTTTTAAATGTAATATCAATTTGTGTTGTGGGCTCAGGATCTCCATATAACTTTATGGACTCCACCATGTTTCTGGAGATATAAAATCCTAATGCTCTTTCCAAGAGCAGCAATACATCTTCCTTAACTTTCCTATGAGAATCCTTGAGTGAAATCTTGCACCCAAAGATAGTTATGGTCCTACTCAGCCATACTTCTCTCTGCTTCAGTACGTGATCCTCTATCACTCCCAAGCTTTTTCTCTGTGCTATTTTAGCCTTCTCACTCTGCACCTCCCTATGGAGAATCTCTTCTTGGGAAGGATAAGACTGTGTAGGAACCTCTATACATGATAACTTCATGTTTAGCCTGGAATGTAGCACATACATCAATACGTTTAGCCACCATGCTGTACTGCACGTTAGTCAAAGCAAAGTGGATCATGTCAGTAAAGGATTTTAATGATGCTCCTTTATTTTTTCAGCTACTATAAATCTGAAGTCATTGTACTGGCTAACAATTTTTGCCTGGTCCTCTGATGAAAATAAATAGTCTTGATATTTGCTGTACAGTCTCTCAATATTTGATAAGCCAAACTCAAAGCTGCAATGTGGCACTGCTGCAAAATCAAAGGCAGATCAGTCAGAAAGTTCACCTGCAGGAAATCAGCTGTCCAGATGGCTACATAACAGGCCAATGAATTGCAAAATTGCTGTTGTGCTGTGCTTACTTCAGCTGTGCAATTAGCCAAAAGCAGTTTTACTGGTCGGCTCCAGTAGACAGTTTCACCCAGGTACTTACTGGCTTCTGATCTTTTTATTTTTGCCCTAGCAATCTGTACAGCTTCAACTGTTAGACTACTTTCTGAAACATCTTAGACAACTCTGCCAACTCCAAAAGTACATCACTTAATACTGTTATGGCAATGTGGTATTCAGGGTTGGACAGCTTCTTAAAGCAGTACTTAGCAATGGGATCTTTGATGGATGCATGCATAATTGTATGTGAAGTCATTTACCCTAGGTATGGTTTACAATGACTATGCTGGGTATTGTCAAGCTCAGTGGGGGTTTTAAGATGTATTTTTGCTATGTGGTGAGTGAGTCAGTGTGATGTGAGAGAGATGCATTTAGAGACTGTATTTCTCTTCCATTCCGATCCATACTAAGTGCAGTCTGAATTTATAAAATTAAATGAAAAAGACATTTTTTGCGCTGTTTCTTGTTGTCCATTTTAGAATTACTATCCTCATGTAGCCAACATGGGCAACCTTTTACAAGCTCTGATTCATTGAATCTCAAATGTGTAATTAATATGAGACCCTGTTTTAAAGAGAAGCACAATCTCATCTCTCTAGACATATGTACAGTTAGTGTCTCAGCCTGCTAATTGAGAAGGTTATACCCATCCTGGCCCCCAACAAATACATAAAAAAATGACACAAATAAACAGTAGGTTGCTTTGATGCTTTGATACTTTTATTGTAAACAGAAACTATAGTTTTCCCATTTTCTTGTACTGAAAATAAAATGAACATGCTTTCAACGGTGAGGCTTTAAATCCATTATAAACACAGTTTGTATGCGAGACGCTGCTTGAGGAGGATGTAGATTACACTGAAGTTGTGCAACTTTAAAACTGAAATAATATAATAGATCCCCTATGTCAGAGAATATCTCGCATTGCTTTGTTGGGGGGTATCTACCAAACAAATAAAACATGCCATTTCTGTGAACAGCAGGGGAATACTGTTCATTATCAAGTACTGTCTTACTGAAAAGAGGTGTCAAGTCGAAAACATAGCTGTAACTGCAAAGCCGATTGGTTGGAATTTTGCAGATCAGTTCCATTGTTCAATAAGGGGAGCAAGAGTGAGATGTCTGGCTTGTTAACTGCTGGCTTGTTAAAGTTACTGGGTTGTGGCCCCAGGGGTGGGCATACAATGTTTCTTTCCCATTCACTTTCATGTCCTGCTGTCTGACTCTTAAATCTGAGTGATGACTGTAGTCACTACTTCATGAACATGAGGATCCCTGTCAGCTGCTTTGTGCACTACTACTGAAGCCGTGTGCGGGTTATTTCTGACTGCTGTGCGGGCACACGTGCGCACACCTTAGGGGGAACATAGATCATGGCATCCACCAGCTTTCTATTGCCGGAGAGCTAATATCATCAAGAAATGAATCACTTGCTCTATTTAGAGACAGGTTCTCTGCTGTTTAAAAATGAAGACCTACGTCCCAATAAATTCTACAGTGCTGGTGAGACTTGCTTCTACTGGAAGCTCCTACCTGAGAAAACACTAGCCAGCTTGTCAGAAAAATTTGCACTGGGACACAAGAAGAATAAAGACAGACTGATGATTCTGGGCTGCAGTAATGCCACAGGTAGGCACAAGCTTAAGTTGCTTGTAATTAGAAAATTGTTTTGCCCATTAGTGCTTCAAGCGCATAAACTTGGAAACTTTGCCAGTGCTGTACTGAGTTCAATTTAATGCTTGGATGACAGCTTATGTCTTTAAATCTTGTTTTTTCCAAGATTTTTTCCTGTCAGTATGGAGTTATGTATGTGGGAAGGATCTGCCTTTGCAAGCAATTCTGCTCATCAGTAACACCAGGGAACACCTGCATACTGAACAGTTAACAACAGAGGACAATAGTGTTCAGTGCATCTTTCTGCCACCGAACATAACTGCAAAACTCCAGCCCATGGATCAGGGCATTCTGACTACTCTTAAACGCATCTGTAACAGTACACTTTTAAGTAATGTGACGAAGAAGAAAACAAGTCCATCAGCCTTGCAGAAATAATCAAGAGCATCAATGTCAAGGACGCTTGCTGTCTGCTCGCTGAGTCCTGGTGGGAGGGGAAGGCAGATACTGTTGCTAAGTGCTGGTCACTGTCCCAAGTGCTGTCACCCATTACTGATGAAGTTTCAGTAGAACAAGAAGAGGCAGCGGAGGAGGCTGATGCAGGTTGCTGAACAGCTTGAGTTAGATGAGGAAGACATGTCGGAGTGGATTAATGCTGACAGTAATGACCAGGAACATGGTGAATTAACTGATAATGACATCTTATCCATAGCATCGCAAGACCCCCCAACAAACTGAGTCTGAATTCCATGTCGTGGAGGAGGAGGATGATGCAGGTTACTGAGCAGCTTGAGCTAGTTGAGGAAGACATGATGGAGGGGTTAGTGTCAACAGTGATGACCAGGGACATGGTGAATTAACTGATAATGACATCTTATCTATACAATTGCAAGACCCCCACAAACTGAGTCTGAATTCAGTGTCAAGGAGGAGGTTGATGAACCAGTTGTGCCAACTGCTGCTGAAGCTGTCAGTTCCTTTGAGCACTGTATCTTGTGGCTTGAAAGCCAACCAGACTGCGACTACCTTATACACTGTTGCTTAGACAGCTTAAACAAAAGGCAGTGATGTCAAAATTAGTGCAACAGTCAGCGTACGGTAACATCATACTTCCAGAAGTGACATCATGTTTTGAAATTTATGTTGGTGCACTTTTGAATTTTAATATATCTGTTAAAGTTCAGTGAAGTGTAATTCTTACTGAACATAGAACACTGTGTTGTTGCTATTTATTTATACTCTGATTGCACTAACATACATCAATAAATTCAGCGATACATTCAATGGTACTGCTTAAAATATCTTCTCCATTGATTTCTATGGGACCCCCGTTTTACCAAACCTTTCAGTTATCCGAACAAAAGAGATGTCTCCTTATAGGTTCGGATAAATGAGGCTATACTGTATATGTAAGTATCGGGAGACAGGGGTGCAGGAATATGTAAGTACAGAGAGTACAGAAGTGTCGATATATGCAGGGGCCCTGGTGTTCTGCGGCAGAATTTTCTGATTTCTGCGGCAGGGCTCCTTGACTTCTGCGGCAGCATTTTCTGATTGTGATTGGTTGACATCCATGGCACTCCAGACATTACCTCATGGGTTTCAGCCCACCTGATAGGCTAGTGATGCACTGACCCAGATCAAATTTCCAGCATATCCAGGTCCCAGAAACCCCTGCTCTCCAGTCTGAATCATGCATCTGAACAAGGCAGTAGCACACCAGGAACCCCTGTCTGCTCTTCAAGGTAGGAACCTCATTTTAAAGAAAAAAAGAGTTTGAGTTTTATCTCGTTGGCTAAGAAACTGTAGATGCCATTGGCTAGCACTGCTGCTGCTGCTTAGGGCAGCTAATTGTCTTTAAATTGCTCAAATTGCCTTTAATTGTGCGTTAGTTCACTTCTATTGGCGTTCTTGTGCCTGATAAGTCCAGTGGTCTAGCGCTGGGTTCCACCCCCCACCCACCTTATATCCCTTCCAGCGTTTGTTCCCTTTCTTGGGAAGAGCTCCCGCCTGCAGCGGAACCCAGCTCCTGCAGTTTTTGGCTATTCACAGCATTCAGGGCATTCTGCCCAGGCCGCAGACCTTTACAGCATGGCCACCACATGGCCTGACCTTCAGGCCAATGCTCCACTCCCTCCCCCTGTCTCTTCCACCGCTCGATGGCGGTCGCCATTTAGCGCTACTGCGCTTCTCCTCCTCGGCGCCATTGCACCACGATCAGCTGTGTGGGCGGACTCAGAGTGAGAGGGGCTCAAATCTCTAGGCCTCGCTTTGAGGTCTCGCCCCTCTCGCTCCGACACACCTGCCTAGGCTCCGCTAGGCCTTCTGGCACATCGACGGACATCCGCCCATGCCTCCTCCCCTCACTCCCTGCGAGGAAGGCCCTGCATACTCCTCCACATTGGGCGCTGCTCCTGGCTATTGCTCGTGCCATGAGTGAGGTCTCTCTCTCTCCCCTCAGCTCTCTCTCTCGAGCGCCGGACACCACTCGCTCCAGCGGCGTGCGGGGTGGTAAGGGGGCACCCTCCCTGGCCTGGAAGAGGTATAGGGAGATAGAAGACAGAGAGAGAGAGGAAAAAGTAGAGAGAGAGAGAGAGTTGGAGAGATGGAGAGAACGGAAAGCTAGGCCACTGGGCCACGCGGACGCCTTCGGGGGGAGAATGGCATAATACACCCTAGGGTAGCATAGAGCTCTATGCACCCACAGTGTCTTTCTCTCGCTCTTCTCCCGTCCGAGTTAGTGCCTACCATCGTGGGTTGGCTCTGTATCAGTTTTAAAAAAAAAAAAAGAGAAATTTTTGTGTGTTCCTGACACAGACGACTGAGAAGGATCGGGGCCCTTAATTCCTCACCAGGGGTCCTCTCCACCACCCGGGTCCCTCACACAGCGACCCCTGTAGGTGTTCTCATCTCAGGGTCATCTTCGGTGCCTCGGCCACCTCACATAGTGGGCCCTGGCACCAGACCACCACCCAACATTGCGGGGTTCCTCACACAGCACCCCTCAGCCTCGGGCCACCATCTGCAGCCTTTGTGATGCGGTAGACCTCATCATCAAAAAAAAAAAAAATATATATATATATATAGAAATGTGGGGGGGGGCGAAAGAACCAGATGGCCTCCTAAATCTACCTCTCTCTATTCCAGATGGTAAAAGCAAAGAAATGCTCTGCGTGCAGCACCATCCTCCTTCTCCAAACACCGGGCCCCCGCTGCGCGTACTGCCTTTTAGACGATGATGACTCTTCATTAGAACGGACACCGCCTCCTAGCCCCAGTAACCCAGGCCTCAGTAACTCTTCCTGGATGGATCCGGCCCTCCTGATCCAGAATCAACAGGCCACGTGGCCATGATGGAAAGCCAGCAGAACTTTATGCTGAGGATCATGGAGAAGCTGGAGTCCCTTACTCAGAGTAGGACGAGACCATCCAACCCGGAACCTGAAAAGGCGGGGCCAGCCGGAAGAACTCCCTATCCCTGAGGACCCTCTCCCGATCATCCCTGTCGACTGCTCCCATGAGGACGGAGAGAGAGATGACGCGGGGAACGAGGAGGATGCGGAGTCTGACACTGAGGACACCGAACTACAGTCGGCCCCTTCACTAACTTCGAAGTTATGCCCCTTCGACACTATCCCAGGGCTCATGAAGGTGATCAAGGCAACTATGGGATTCGAGTCTGAGGAAACTGAAGAAGGCGGACCAGAATCAAAGCTCGACCCATTGATTCAGCTAAGACCGGCCACCACTGAAACTTTTCCTGTCTGCCCGGCCATTGAGGACATGTTTAACACGGAATAGCAATCATCGGACCCGGGCAGGATGACAAACCGAAAGAACCTGGACAGGATGTACCCGGTACAAGGGGAAAAATCAGACACTTGGTGCAGGGCCCCCACCATCAATCCACAGGTGGCGGCACTCAGCAAGAAGACCGTGCTTCCTTGCGCCACGATAGCTCTCAAAGACCCTGCAGATAAAAAGGTCGAGGACATGTTGAAAAGGGCCTTTGAAATTGGGGGCATAGCTGCCAAGGCAGCTACCACAGCCATTTACACTTCTCGGGCACAAATCCGTTGGCTAAAAGAACTCCAAGAACAGGCTACCCCTAAGTCAAGGGAAGCCGAACTCTTAGAGTGCACCCTGGATGCAGCCAGGTACCTGGCAGACATGGCAGTGGACTCCCTGTGTCTCCAGGCTAGAGCCACCGCTATCACAAACTGGGCCCATAGGGCCCTGTGGCTGAAGCTCTGGGATGCAGACCAGGAATCAAAATCTTTGTTAAAGAATTTGCCCCTACGGGGGAAACATGTGTTCGGGGAAGGGTTGCAAGACTACCTAAAGCAGAAGGAGGAGGGTAGTGACCTCCTCAAGAATAGATACAGGCCTGCTTACCCAGCCTCTTCTAGACGGAGATCTCGAGGAGGGAACAGATCCTTCCAACCCCACTGAGACTCATAGAGGTCCCAGCCCTTTCGAGAAAGAAGGTCCTCCACTGGGTTCCACGGCCCGTATACTCAGAGTTTCCAACCTCCAGCATTCCGAGCACGGACCCAAAGACCAGGAGGGAGAGGTCGAGGATTCAGGGGGAAACAGCAGTGACTGCCCCCCACCCCTGGCACAAAGCCAAGACCCTTACCCACCGGTGGGGAAAAGACTGGCCCTCTTCGCCCACCGATGGATGACCACGACATCGGACAGATGGGTTCAAGACGTGGTTTCAAAGGGCTACTCCATAGAGTTGACCCGGACACATATGCCTCACAGGTTCGCCTCTTCCCCTTAGCCAGGAGAAGGGCGTCCCCACCAGGTCCAGCAACTATTATCCGAGCTGATCCGAAACCGGCCATTCAACTAGTACCGACTTGGAACAAAGAGAAGGAATCTACTCCATCTTTTTCTCGCATCAAAAAGACGGGCGAGCTCAGGCCAATCCTAGACCTGAAGTTCCTAAACCAATACATAGTCCAACACCGGTTCAAGATGGAGACCATAAGATCCACGCTTCATTGCATCCGGGTGGGTGACTTCCTGACGTCGATCGACTTGAAGGATGCCTATCTACACATTCCCATCATCCAGAGGCACAGACAATTCCTCTGTTTCCACATACTGGGCCATCACTTCCAGTACAGGGTGCTTCCCTTCGGACTGTCGTCGGCCCCCAGAGTCTTCACCAAGGTCTCAATAACCCTGGTGGCCAGACTCTGGGAACAGGGACTGGACATCATCCCGTACCTAGATGACTGGCTCATTCGTGCCTGATCCGAGGTTCTCGCCCGGACGCACACAGAGATTGCCATCCGGGCGCTGGCGGACCACGGCTGGGTGGTGAACTTAGAGAAGAGCCACCTCAGCCCCACGCAACAGATCGAGCATCTGGGGATGATCATCAATTCGGCCGAAGGATGGGCAAGGCCGGCACCAGTGCGAGTCTCCAACCTCAAGGAGCTAGCGCGCAAGATGAAGGCCAGTCCACATTCCACAATGGGAAAGGTCACCCAACTGCTGGGCTGTATGGCCTCCTGCATAGACCTGGTGCCTTGGGCCAGGTGGCACATGCGCCCGCTCCAAAACCATGTCCTATCCAGAGGAGCACCGGGCGAGCACAACCTCCACTGCAGGGTGCCTCTTCCCCAGGCGGTGAGATCCTCCCTAACCTGGTGGACGCTGGAGAGAAATCTGAACAAGAGAGTCCCCCTCGAGCCACCCCACCCAGTCGCCAAAGAGATGGACATGAGCCTTTCAGGGTGAGGAGCTTGTCTGGGAGAATCAACGTCTCAGGGCCGATGGTCACCAGCAGAGGTGAGCCTCTCCATCAACATCCTGGAGATGAGGGCTGTGTTCCATGCGCTGAGGGCATTCAGGCACCTGATCACGGTCGGGCGGTAATCTGCTCCGACAACCGTGTGAAGTAGCCTACATATTGAAGCAGGGCGGGACCAGGAGCAGGGCCATGATGAGGGAGACAGCGGGTCCTCAACTGGGCACAGACTCACCTCATCCATCTGAGCGCGGTCCACCTCACAGGACAGCTAAATGTCAGGCGGACTGGCTCAGCAGACAACAGATACACTGGGAATGGCGCCTACACCCGGCGCTATTCCAGGAAATCCAGGCAGCATGGGGCCCCGTGTCCATGGACCTCATGGCATCCCGGAGAATGCCCAGGTCAGCAAATACTACTCACGCTTAAAAGATGGTCTCGCCCGAGGGACGGATGCCCTGTCACAGACCTGGAAGGGGAAGAACGCCTACGTGTTCCCTCCTCTTCCTTTGATCCCCCAAGTCCTGGCCAAGATCCGGGAAGCGGCCCTCACGATCATCCTGGTGGCCCCATACTGGCCCGCAGAGCATGGTTCACTGCTACAGGAGAGATGACCGTGGACAGCTTCAGGATACCCTACCGCCAGACATGCTGTCGCAGGGACCGTGCTGCACCCAGCTCCTCGGACCCTGAAACTCACGGCCTGGCTCCTGAAAGGAGGAGACTGACAGCAACGGGGTACCACGCTCTGTGATCAGTACCCTACTTCAGTCCAGACGGGACCTCCACCACGCCCACATACAGAAGGCAATGGGCCACCTTCACGTGGTGGTGTCGAGAACGGGCAATGGTGCCAGAACAGACTATCTGGCCAACATCCTGCTGTTCCTCCAGCAGGAGTGGACAAGGGCCTGGCAACTCGTCCTCAGGCACAGCTCGGCCATAGGAGCAGCCACAGCCCCGTGAGAAGGGTACCCCCGGGCGCACACCCAGACTCCATTCACTTCTTGAGGGCAGTGGAGATAATGCGCCTGAGAACTAGGACAGTGATCGTCCCATGGGACCTCCGCTGGTTCTGGAGTCCCCAAGTCGGCTCCCTATGAACCTCTACAAGAATCTGATCTTTTGGGCCGGCCTGAAGGCTTGCTTCCTGGTAGACATCTGCTCAGCCAGGAGGATTGGAGCTTGGCGCACTGTCCTGTGCCAAACCCTATATGGTTTTCACGCACACGGGGTTAGCCCAAGGACGGTCCCAGCTTTTCAACCGAAAGTCCCTACCAAATTTCAATGAGCAACCTATCGAACTACCCATGTTCACCGAGGACACTACACAGGTGAAAGGACCCTCACCACCTCGATGTGGGATCCGGCCTCATGGTGTACCTGGCCAGAACACGCCCATCCGCAGGACAGAGAGGCTGTTCATCATTGCTAGGGGCCAGAGACAGGGGCTCCACTTCAAAGTCAACCATTGCTGGATGGCTAAAGGGTCATCCAGAATGCTTACACAGCCAGTCAAATGATCCCACCACAGGGGATCAGGGCCCATTCCACCAGAGCGATGGCCACCTCCTGGGCGGAGAGAGCCAGCGTATCCATGGAGGACATCTGCAGGGCGGCCACCTGGTCCTCCATTCACACCTTCGCCAGACACTAAAGGCTGGAACAGCTTCGGGCCACTCACCCCTCCTTCATGACCCAGGTTCTAGCTGCAGCTTCCTCAGCTGGTCACTCGAAACCACTCTTACCCTCCCAGGGGATTAACTGCTTCTTATCTACCCATGAGGTAATGTCTGGAGTGCCATGGATGCCAACCAATCACAATGGGTGTTTACTCACCTGGTAAAGGTGATTGTGTTGGTTGGCATCCATGGCACTCCAAGGCCCTCCCTCAGAGCGGCTAGAGTGGCCGGAGACAGGAAGGATAGGGAGAAAAAGAAGGGGGATTACCAGTATTCAGAGTTCATTGGGGATCAGACAACTACTGTTGACTAACAAGTGACATGTCGAACTCCCGGGTTCGAATTAGATTGTTTAAAGAGGGAAATAAAGTTCGGGCCCCCAGGCCCATTTTTTCTATCACGTCATAATCTGATTTCCCGGTTTGGTATCCTGTGGTCACTTCTGGTATCTATGCCAAACGTCATGTTGTATGTCTTGCTGTATCCTAATTAACCTTAATTTCAGCTATGGAAGATTCGAACTGGAGAGCAGGGGTTTCTGGGACCTGGATATGCTGGAAATTTGATCTGGGTCAGTGCATCACTAGCCTATCAGGTGGGCTGAAACCCATGAGGTAATGTCTGGAGTGAAATGGATGCCAACCAACACAATCACCTTTACCAGGTGAGTAAACACCCATTTCTGCAGCATGATTCATTAATTTCTCTGGCAGAATGGAATCCTGTCATTGGGCAAATATGATGTAATGACATCATATGCTGAGCATAGAGGAGGGCTTCAGGATAAACGAGGTGGGAAAGAAAGCCTGACACTATGGAAAAACAGTATATTTATATGAAAATTCACCAAAAACAATTAATTATGTGGCACTATATGTATTCTGCGCATGATGCAAATTCTCTGCAAATTCCGAACCACGAGAATTCCAGGAGCCTTGATATATGTAAGTTTAAAGACAACATGGGGTGCAAGAATGTGTCAGTATAAAGAGAACAGGGAGTGCAGGATATGAACATACGAAAAATGCCAGCAGAAAAATGCCTTACAGTCTATCAAGTCTGCTTGGGTTGGCAGCTAGCAGTCCCTATTGTGCACTGTCCCATTCCGTCTTGACTTCTCACTGTTCTGCTGGCTACTACCTTAGCCAGCAGCATGTTCCACTCAGCCACCACCCTCTCCGTAAAAAAGTATCCCCTCATCTCCCTTCTGAACCTTCCCCCTCCAGTCTCATGTCGTGGCCTCGGGTGTCCCCCCTCCCCCCACTGTTCTAGTGGCTACTACCTTAGCTGGCAGTGCATTCTACTCGACCACCACCCTCTCCATAAAAAAGTGTCTCCTTGTCTCCCTTCTGAACCTCCCCCCCAGTCTCATATTGTGGCCTCGAGTGTCCCTCCCCTTCCTTGGTTTGAAAAGCCCCTCTGGAAGAGACTTGTTTATCCCTGTCATGCACTTGAAGGTTTCAGTCATATCCCCCACCTCTCTCCTGTCATCCAGGGAGTACATGTTCAAGTCCCTCAGTCTGCTCTCATATGGCATGTCCCCCAGACCTTCAGTCATACTAGTTGCCCTGCGTTGTACCCCCTCCATTAGTTTAATGTTTCTCTTCAGGTATAGGCACCAGAGCTGTACGCAGTACTCCAGGTGTAGCCTAACCAGTGATCTGCACAGTGGCAGAATCACCACCCTATTCCTGGAGGATATACCCCAGCAGTACAACCCAGCATCCTGTGGCCTTTGATGCTGCCTTTCTGCAATAGGCTGTTGGTTAACTAGGATCTACAGCTTATTCAGCAGGTAGGGGAATGAGCAGACTGGGTGGGCCAAGCAGCCCTTATCTGCCATCAAAGTCTGTGTTTCTATGTTACACTGTACTGAGTTGTTTTTTGCCCCCCGTAATGACCACATCTAGATCCTTCTCCTCCTCAGTCACAGCCAACTGCACACCTCCTAGATGGAAGCTCCTCCTTGGGCTTTTAGCCCCAAAATGCAGCACGTTGCACTTTTTGGCATTAAATCCCAGCTGCCAGGTGTCCAAACAGGACTCCAGCCATAACAGATCTTGCTGCAGCCCTCTAGGTCATTTACCACCACTCCCATCTTGGTGTCCTCAGCAAACCAACTGATGCTGCTCTTGATGCCCACTGAAATGTCCACAATGAATACTCCAAATAGTACAAGTCCCAACACCAAGCCCTGTGGAACTCCACTTGTCACTGCCCTTGGGGATGATAGCTCCCCACCCACCACTACACTCTGTTGCCTTCCCTGCAACCAGTTCCCTATCCAGTTGACCATGTTTCCCCTGCCCTGTAACTTGTAGATTACTTCCTAGTCTCCCACGTGGCACCCAGTTGAATGCCTTACTGAGTCCAGGTACAAGACATCCACTGCACGGCCCTCATCCAGTTGTCTAGTTACCCAATCATAGTATGCCACCAAATTGGTCTGGCATGATCTGCCAGTGATAAAGCCATGCTATATACTGTCCTGTAGCCCATTGGTCTCCAGAAGGGTCATCAGTTTTCCTTCAGGATTGCCTCCATCTGTTTTCCCATGATGGAAGTAAGGCTCTGTCTGTCATTCCCTGGTTTATCTTTGAGGCCACTCTTATGAAAAGGTACCACATGAGATGTCATCCAACCCTGTGGTGCACACTGTGAATCTAGTGAGGTATTGAATAGGTCTGCCAGAGGCCCCGCAGGCTCCTATGCCAGCTCCTTTAGTACCGTGGAATTAGTGTCATCCGGCCCTGGTGCCTTGTCCACCCTCAGTGCCCTCAATCCCTCCAACACCCTTTCCTTTGTGATTTCTCCATCTGTCATGCTTCCTTCCTCCTTACCTGGCTTCATTTCCCCCCTGTATTTCCTCCTTTTCCTTAGTAAATACTGAGCAGAAGTTGCTGTTTAGTACTTTTGACCCCTCGCTTCCACCCATCCCCCATAGCTCTTAATCCTTACAGCCCGTTTCTCTCAGATGTACCTGAAGAATTCCTTCTCTCCCTTCTTAACGCCCTGTGCCAGCCTGAGCTCCCTTCTGTCTTTGTCACTTCCTTCGCCTCAGGCGCCCTCTCTGTCATCCCCCGCTGTCCTCTTGTGCCTCCTAAAGGTGGCTCTTTTCCTCCTTATTCTTTCAATGACTCCATTGGTCACCCAGTTAGGTTTCTTTACCTCGCCCTCTTACTCCTAGTCTTAATGCAGATCTGAGTTGCCTCTGCTACCCCATCTTTATGATCTCCAACCTCTGGTTTGTGTCCATAGTAGGGTCAGTCTTGGCCACATATTCCCTTATTATTTCTTCCATCTTCCCAAAATCGGCCCTCCTGAAGTCCAACACCCTTGTGCCTGACACTACTTCTTCCCTTCCCACATCCACTGTGAACCAGACTGAGTGGTGGTCGTTCCCCACCAGAGGCTCCTCCACCCTTAGTTCCCTCACAAACTCCCCATTAGTTAGCACTAGGTCAAGGATGTTCTTTAACCTGGTTGGTTTGCTAACCATCTGCACCAGGAAGTTGTCATGGGAGGTGACTAGTACTGTCTTCTTCTTACTATTATTTGTGGCTGGGGTACTCAAGTCCACTCCCAGTAGGTTGAAGTCCCCCACTATCACCACACTTCCTTTACCAGTTGTCTTCCTGATCTCTCCTGCTAATTCTCTGTCTACTTCTTTAGTCTGGGAGGGTGGTCTGCAAACCAGTCCCATCCTGATAGTCCTATTTCTTGAGTCCTGGATTTGCACCCACAGTGACTTGATACTACCCTTCTCCCTCTTCTCCCACATAAACTTCATTCCTTCCCTCACATACAGTGCCCCCCTCCCCTTTCCCCTTTTCTCTATCCCTGTGGAAAATCCTGTGCCCTGGTGCCACCAAGTCCCAGTCATGGTACTGGGTTGCCGTGTTATGGTGATTGCTGCCATGTCCACCCCCCTTCTGCCATGAGGGTCTGAAATGTTGCCGTTTTATTCCCCAGGCTTCTAGCATTCAAGGTGACCACCTGCCACCCCTTGCCTTTCCCTCTTTCTCAACCTTCCTTCCCCTTCTAGCATCCTCAGAAGTACCTGTCCTTAGTCCCTGTCCTGGGGGGTAAGCTCATGTGACTTCCCTTCCCATGGCCTCAGCTTGCCTCCTACCCACTTGCCACCACCCACTCCTAGTTTCCTAGTTTAAATACCCAGCCTCTTTCTATAATCACTCATCCCCTTTTCAACACTCTCTTGCCCACCTCGCTTAAGTGAAGATGATCCTTCAGGTAGAGGCTGCTATCCATCCAGGTCCCTCCTCACCCACCCACTAGCCAATACCCTCTGGCCTGAAACCAAGTTCCTTGTCATCCATTAAATTCCTCTGTCCTCCTTTTACTTGCAGTGCTCTCCCTGGGAACAGGAAGTACTTCTGAGAAGGCTACTGAACTTTGCTCCTTTGCACAATAGTTCTAGCTCCTCAAACCTCTCCTGTATTTTTTATTTATTTATTTATTTATTAGAACATCAGTTTAACAACCTGTGAGCCAGAGGCTCATTTACAAAGGTACCTCATCACAGAGAGGACAAAACAGTGCAAGCAACAAACATCAGGGCAGACAAAAAATCAGAGTACATTTAGGAATCAGGCAAAAATACAGGCATATGTCAAACACAGTATACAACAGGCTTACATGTGAGCTTTACAGAGTAGACAATATACAGTAGTTTCATGGAGATTGATTCAGTGGGCAGATAAAGGTATGGGTGGAAGACATTAGAAGAGGAGTGTGGGGAAGATAGTAGCAAGTAAAGGTAGAGCTGGACAGAAGGTCAGAGAGCGGCTCAGCGAGCTTTGTCTGGAAGGATAGGAGGAGGCTTAGAGGCAGGTACAGCTCTGTGTTGAGAGCAGGTGATTTCTAAGGCTAGTTTTAAAATAAGATAATGAGGTAGCATCAGTGATTCTGGTGGGGAGGGCATTATACCAACAGGGGGCTCTGTAGGGGTAAGCCCTTTGACCTTGCGAGGTTCTCGCCCTCAGTATAACCTATGCAGTTTTGTGGTATATACAGGTATGCACTATAGGGTTTGCTCGGTGGATAGTGGTTGACAGACCCGTGGGGATAGCCCAAGGAGTGATTTTTTTGTTAGGAGGCAGGTTTGGTATTTGAGGCACTCATCTAGGTTGAGTAGATTAGCCATGGTGTAAAGAAGGCAAGTGTGGGTTAGACTATGAGCCCCATTTATGAGCCTGCAGGCCTTGTTTAGTGAGGTGGATCTTGTGCAGTGCAGTCTGGTCTGCTGCACCATACACAGGTAAGCCATAGTCTATCAGAGATAGAACAAAGGATGTGACTGCAAGTCGGAGGGCATCTGTGGGGAGGCAGTTTTTATGACGATAGAGGATACCCTGCCGAGTGTTAGAGGCTGAGGCAAGGGCAGAGATGTGGACATGAAAAGAGAGGGCAGGGTCAAAGGTTATACCTAGGTATTTATAAGAGTGAACTAGCTCAATAGGGAGTTTAGAGGTGGAGTGGATCATGAGAGGATAGTTATTGGATTTATTTTGGGAGTGGGCAAGAGCATGGTTTTGGTTTTCTTTAGATTAATTACGAGTCTGTGCTCAGTAAACCAGGCTTCTGTGTCATCGTAGGATTCCTGCAGATAATCCTGAAGTGAGATGGGATTACGGTCGGAGGCAAAGAGTACAGCATCATCTGCATAAAGAAGGATTTTACCAGTACATTCACTGGGCAGGGAGTTGAGAAAAAGGGAGAAGACCAAGGGCCCAAGAATGGAGCCCTGAGGGACTCCTGAGTGGATAGGGCAGGTGCTGGAAAGTTTCCCATTGATTTTTACACGTTGTGAGCGGGCCAACAATTAGCTGGAGCACCAGGAAACAGGCCCAGTGGCAATGCCTAAGTGACTAAGGGTAACTAGCAAGAGGGGGTGGGAGACAGTATCAAAGGCTTTTGATAAGTCTGTGAACACTGCACCTGCTAGGGAGCCAGAGTCCAGAGAGGTGTGAAGAAAGTTAGAGAACTCCAGGAGGGCAGTATTGAGCTGTGGCCTGCTCTGAAACCATGTTGTTCTGGGCAGAGGATGCTATATTTATCGAGGTATTCAGAGATTTGGGTGGCCACAATTTTTTCTAAGGCCTTAGAGAGAGGAGAGAGGATTGAGATAGGTCAATAATTGCTAGGGAGGGTCCTATCACCACCCTTGTGTACTGGGGTGACAATAGCTATCTTCCAGGCAGAGGGGAATTGCCCAAGGCAGAGAGATTTGTTAAAGAGGCTGGTGATTGGTGAGATAACCAGATCCAGAACCTGACAGAGAAGACTGAGATCAAGGGAGTCATTGCCAATAGTGTTACTCTTTAAGGCCTTGAGTAGGTAAGGTCTGACTTCCTGGGCAGTGACTTGGTGCAGGTAGAACAAGGGCATGGGAGAATAGGAAGACACCTGGAGGGAGGGGAGGAAGAAATTATCTCGGAGCACCAGGCTAAGGTCTGTGAAAGATTTGTTGAGGTGGTTGGCATAAGGACAGGGTCTGAGGAGACCGAAACCATTAATGATGATAAGTGAAGGTGGGGGGAACGTGTGCCACCATTCAGCTGCTTAATGTTGTCCCACAAGGTCCCAGAGTTTGCTCATGAGGAAGTGAGGGAGGCCTGATGGTGCTCAGCCTTTGCTTTGCAGATGGCCCATGTACATTTGTTCTGGGCAGCAGCATAGGCCAGCCTGTCAAATGGGCAGCCTGTTTCCATGGCAATGTGTTATAGATTGTCTCTGTGCTTAAGAAGTTGGCGCAGGGTGGGGTAACCCAGGGGTATGCCTTACTTTGACTGGCGAGTTATGGGTACAAAAATGTCACAAGCAGAGTTGAAGAGCGTATAAAGAAGGTAAGGTCATGTCAATATCCAGGGCATTTAGTATAGGGGACCAGTCTATGAGGGCTAGGAGTTGCTTAAGGCCTTTCAGCCCACCAGGTCTGAGACATTGCCGAAGGGTAGTTTGTGCTGTGGGTTTGGGCAAGGAGGTTGACCAATAGAAGAGAACAGGGGAGTGGTCACTAAGACAGTCCGGGAGGATTTAGATATTGTGGATGCGGTTAGAGCGGTTTGTGAGGACCACATCCAGGAGTGTGCTAGAGCCCATTCTAGGATTCACTCTAGTGGGTTGGGAGACTAGTTGGGTTAGGTCAATGGCTGTAAAGGCATCACAGGAGGAAGTGGAGGAAGGGCTGAGCCAATTGATGTTCAAGTCCCCTACAAGGATTTGGTCGGAGGAGTGGGGTAGGAAGGTAAGATGATCAATTAGTGGGCCTAGTGCTTGTGCTTGATTTGTTTTGGAGGTATGTACACTGTAGTCAGGTAGATGGGACCCCTAGAGGGATACGGAGATAGTTTTAGGGTTAGGGCCTGAGCCCTGAAGTCAAGGACAGGGGCTGGGAGGGCTAGTCCAACAAGAGGGTCTTTGACATAAATGGCACAGCCCCCACCTCACCTACCAACACTGTCCTCCCAATAGAGGGAGTAGCCAGGGAGTGAGACCAGGGGAGTCAGGGGTAGAGTCTGACAGCCAAGTTTCAACTATTGAGATAATGTCAGGTTTATGAACCGCAACCCAGCAATTGAGAGAGTCAAATTTTTTAAGGAGGCTACATATCAATCAATCAATCAATCAATCAATCAATCAAATCTTTATTTATTCAGGCGAACATCGTTGAGCACAGCTCAGTTGCAAGATGGACATGATAAGGTCAAGGTTCAATAATTGGTACATATACAGATATATTCAAAACACTTATATATACATATGTTCATGGAAGCAATATGAAATCCTGTGGATTCCTTTGAGGAGCCTTTGCAAGCTGGACCTGGATTGGGATGTATGTTACCAGTGAGGAGCAGAAGGAGGAGAGCCACTCTGGACAGAGGGTGGCAGAAGGAGAGTTTACGCCGGGAGCGATAGGAAGAGAAGGGGGGTTTCATAGCGGGGGGTGGGTAGGGCAGCACAGGCTGGGAAGGCTTGAGTGATAAGATCCCCGAGGGAGCAAAGGCGGGAGGAAAGGTAGTGTCTAGATGGGGGGGTGAAGTGGAGAGGAGCATATGGGGTGAGTGGAGGAGGAGGGAGGGGGAAGGGAGGGGCAGTGGCATAGAAGGAGGAGACGGCAGGAGGGCAGGTAGGAGCACTAGAGTAGTGAGAGTAGTGAGAGTAGTGAGGTACTTCCTCTACCATTCCATCAGCGAGGTCATTCATCCCTAAATGTAGAATTAAACAGGGTTTCTCCCTGCCCCTTCTAGCAAATTTCAGTACAGATTGCCCCATCTTCTCGGCCATCATTCTCAGTATGGCCTCCACCCATATACGGCTGTGTCTCTCACCCCTGCTACCCCCACCTAACTCCCCTTAGTATCAGGTCCCCCAACATTAGGGTTTCACCCTTATTCGGAACCGCATGTTTCCCATTCTCCCCTCTCCTCCCTCTTGATGCATCCTCTTCCTCCTGCACATTAGTTCCCTCTGGTGCCTCCTCTTTCTCCTACATATTAGCTCCCCCTTTTATCCCTGTAACCCTTTCTTCATCAGTACTCCCCATGCCCTCTTCTTCCTGGCTACACTCGCTGCATCTTCAGGCTGTCCCCCACTGTCTTCTTCATACCCCCCAGTGCTGCAAACTTTTCTTCATTGGCCCAGATCCTGGACTACTCTGCCTCCCCCATATTAGCCCACAGTCCCCTCTGCCCCCTAGTCTTCACCCTCTCTGTCCCCCTTCCACCA
Organism: Neoceratodus forsteri; assembly: GCA_016271365.2. NCBI lineage: Eukaryota > Metazoa > Chordata > Ceratodontiformes > Ceratodontidae > Neoceratodus > Neoceratodus forsteri. The sequence goes on along the minus strand of CM057457.1, from coordinate 470,350,837 downwards.
CCTCCAACCATTTTTCCTCCCTGCCCTTTACTCCAACCTATGACCCTGGTTCCCTTGAATAATTGCTCTATAGCCTGGGTCTCCCTGGCACAGAGACCTGGCCTCATACCCTTTCCCACTCCCCTGAACATTTTAGTTTCCTAATATGTTATGTAAGTATGAAGAGAACAAGGGATGCAGGAATATCTAAGTATGGAGAGAACAGGGGTGTAGGAATATGCAAGTATGGTCGGAACTGGGGTGTAGGAATATGTTTGTGTGAAGAGAAAAGGGTGCAGAATATGGAAGTATGGAGAGAACAGGAGGTGAATGAATATGTAAATATGAAGAGAACAGAGAGAAGGAATATGTAAGTATTTTGAGAACAGGAGTTTGGGAATATGGAAGTGTGGAGAGAACAGTGGGTGCCAGCATATGTTAGCATGGAGAGAAAAGGGATGCAGGAATATGTACATATGGAGAGAAAGGGGTGAAGGAATATGTAAGTGTGAAGAGAACAGTGGGTGCAAGAATATGCAAGTATGGAGACAACATGGGGTGCAGGGATATGTAACTATGGAGAAAACAGGGGTGCAAGAATATGCAAGTATGGAGAAAACATGGGTTTCAGGACTATGTATATATGGAGAGAACATAGGGTGCAGGAACATGTAAGTAAGAATAGAACACAGTGTTAGAATATGTTCTTATGTAGAGAAAAGGGATATAGGAAATAAGTATAGACAGAACAGAAGCACATGAATTTGAAAGTGTGGAAAGAACAGAGGGTGCAGAGAAATATGTATAGAAATTAGTAATTTGGCTTCAGAGATCCTTGTTTTTTTTATAATTTTATGGTGAAATGTGTTGTGGTTATGGACTATCATCAGTTTTCAACTATGTGCAGCAACTGGTACAATGTATATATTAATAGAAAAAACAGAAAGTGACAATGGCACCCAAATCAGCAGACAAAGCACAAACAAACAGGAACACACACTCCCGAAACCCCCTTCTAATAACGTTATGATTAATACAGAGATAACAGCTTCATTAGCTATACAACCATTATTGGGAAGCCAATCAGAACCAAACAATGAACAGGAATTACCAGCAGTTAATATGGAATCAAATCTAGATCATAACCCACCAGAACAAATATTCATTCTAGGTGACTCAATAATAAAGTACACAGATAGATACACAACAAGAGGAAATAAAGAAAATGTAACTAGTTGTAGTTATAGTGGGGCATTGATAAAAGACATAACAAAAGAGATTCCAGGATACTGAAAATGTGAGTGGAAAACTGTTGTACTACACATCGAACAAATAGCATCGGAAAGCAAGACGACAAGAAATTATTTCTGACATGGAAAATGTAATTAAATGTACCCAAGAGCATGATGCAACTCCCATTATTTCTGAAATTTTACCAGTACCTAGGGCAAGCCACTATAGAACTAGAAATATTAAATCATTTAACAACTGGCTACACAGGTGGTGTTTAACAAATAATATCTTTTGCATTAAAACTTGGGAGAAATTTGAGAACAAAAATGAGGTATATGGTCATACTAACACACTATTTGCCAGCAGATTAGGCCTTATGGTCTATCGAGTCTGCTTGAACCTCAAATCCCTAGTTGGGTGCCGAGGCCCTCCCCTTGTGTTCCAGAAACCCCTATCATCCATCCTCACCTCCCTGGGACAGGCCATCATCTGATACATCCACTTTCTGTGTCAGTCCCGCCCTCTCTTGAAGCCCTCCACTGTGGATCTCTGAACCAGCTCACCAGGCAGTGCATTCCAAGGGTTCACCACCCTCTCAGTGAAAAACTCCTCCTCTTTTCCCCCCACACCCTTCCAACTTCAAACCATGCCCTTGGTGATACCTTCCTGCTTTAGTCTAAAGATCCCCTCCATGTTTTTCCTATTTATTCCCTTGAGGTACTTGAAGACCTCAATCATGTCCCCCTGTCTCTCCTCTCCTCCAATGAAAACAGGCAGAACTCCTCAAGTCTGTCCTCATGCATCAAATCCCTAGCCCTCTTATCATCTTAGTTGCCCTCCTCTGTACCCTCTCCAGAAGCTGTATGTCCCTCTTCAAGTGTGGTCTCAGTCCATTGTACAGTGGCAGTATCACTTCTTGCTCCTAGAGGTGATCCCCTTATGATGCATCCCAACATCCTGTTTGCCTTGCTAGCCGCTCTCCTGCACTGCTCAGAGTTATTCATACATGCATCCAACATGACCCCAGATCTTTTCCCTATTGAGGCCTCCAACGCCTCCTCCCAGGATGTATCTGTGTTAAGGTTTCCCACCCAAGATGTAACACCTTGCACTTGGTGATATTGAAATTTAATTTCCATTTGTGAGCCCAGCTTTCCAGGGTGTCCAGGTCCTTTGCAGGCCAACCTCCCTCTTCTCCCTCAACTACTGCTCCCATCTTGTAGTCATCAGCGAAGAGACTCATTTCACACCGTATACCCTCCCTGATGTCCGATATGTATGCATTAAACAGGATCAGACCCAGGACCAAGCCCTGCGGTACCCCACTACCAACCTCTCTAGGGTTCGAGAGCTCCCCACAGACCACTACTCTCTGGGTGCGTCCAGCTTGACAGTTTTCAATCCATCTGACCATCAAAGGGTTATGATGGGTTACATCTAAACAAACATGGTTCAAGACTTCTGGGGTATAACATTTATGATGCAATTAATGTTTCAAAAGACTAATAGGAAGGGGGAACAGAGGATACCATTTTGAGAATAGATTAGAGATACAAAACCCAAAATCAACTAAACAAATACACAAGAAAGTAAGTGAATGTATATTGAAAACAGGTCTAAATTTTCTACTAACAAATGCAAGGAGTCTACATGGTGCAAAAATGACCGAATTTCAATATATTTTAAATAATGAGGAAATAGATATAGCTGCTGTAACTGAAACATGGTGGAACGATAACTCTCAGAGGTGTAACAGTATATCATGATATACAGCATATTTCAAAAATAGGATAAAAAAGGAGGAGGTGTGGCATTATTTGTTAAAGAAAACATAAAATCAAAACAAACCGTGGATGTAATTAATAGTACATTATGAAATTATATGGGTAGAAATTTTATATGAAAATATCGAAACTACTGATTGTTCTATGTTACAGGCCTCCTGACTCTAACTTTACAATGAACCAGGATATATTAAATAGTATAAATGATAAGTCAAATTATAACAAAATAATTCTAATGGGGACTTTAACTTTCCAGGAATAAATTGGAATGAAAACATTGATAGTAACAATATTGAAACTCTGTTTGTGGATATATGTACAACAAATGGATTGTACCAAGTAATAAATCAGCCCACCCACAACAATAATATTTTGGATCTAGTATTGACAGACATGCCTGATAAAATAACTAATATAATGGTTAAACCTCCATTACTATGTAGACCATATGATAATTACATTTAATAACTCTACATGTTTTAAACCAGTTTTGGGTAAAACAGTAGTTAAAGATTATAACAGAGCAAATGTTGTTAAGATTAAACAGATTCTATCAGAGTGGAAATGGGACAACAACATAGATTGCAGAAACGATTATGGAACAAAATCAAAAATGAAATTATAAACTTAGAAAATAAATATATACCAAATAGAACCTTGTACAATAAAAGAGGTAAAATTCCACCTTGGATGACCCCAACTATTACAAATTTAATTAAACAAAACATAGACTGTATAGAGCAATGATAAGAGACAGTAGTGATTATAATATCTGGAATTACAAGATCTCACAAAAAAAGTAAATACAAAATTAGAATGGTGAAAAAATTTGAAACAAAGCTTGCATACATTAAAGATTGGGGATAAAGTTTTATTCTACATAATACATAAAAATCAAACTCTAGAAATATAGGTCCACTGGTGATAGATAATAGTGAAATATCACTTCAAGATAGTACAGATGAATTCAACAAATACTTTTGTTCAGTTTTCAGTACTAAAACATATCCACCAATAGTCAATAAAATTCCAAAAGATATTTTAAATGAGACAACTAAAAAAGAGATTATGGACAACCTAAACAAACTAAACACAAATAAATCACCTGGTCCAGACAAGTTACATCCTAGGTTATTGAAGGAAATTAAAGAATGGTTAATTAACCCACTACATAAACTTTTTTAACACGTCACTAAATACAGGGCATGTCCCAATGGACTGGAAAACTGTAACTGTCACACCAATTGTTTTAAAAAGGGAAACCAATCACAAATTTCAAATTATAGACCCATTAGTTTAACAAGTATAGTAGGTAAAATGTTTAAAACAATATTAAAACTAAGATTGAAAGTTACCAAAAGTAAAAGGATTAGAAGACAATTCCAACATGGTTTTGAAAAACAGATCCTGTCTAACAAGTAACATGTTTTTATGAACACATAAGTAAATGTACAGAAGATAATAAAGCTAAGGTGTAATTTATCTTGACCTATGTAAAGCAATTGATAAAGTGCCACACGGACTACTAATAGATAAAATGGACAAACTTGGTATTGACAGTCGGATCACAAATTGGGTAACTGATTGGCTAAAAGTCGTATCATGTGTTCGTATAAAGGGTCATGTATCAGGCATGAGATTGGTGATGAGTGGTGCTCTAGGATCAGTCTGGGACTGATTCTGTTTAACATATTTGCATCAGATATGACATCAAATTTAAACAGTTTAGCCATAAAATTTGCTGATGACACTAAACTAACAGCCCAGGTAGATACTAAGGAAGATTACCAAGAACTTGTAAATGACATAAAAAAAATAGAATTATGGGCTGTAAAAAAACAAATGACATTCAGCAATGAGAAATACGTTGTTATGCATTTCGGAAAAATAACTTGCATCATGGTTACACATTAAAAGGACAAATAATAAAACTTGTAAATCGACAAAATGACTTAGGTATTATAATAGACTTGGATCTAAATTTTCATGCACATTACAATAACATCATTAATAAAACAAACAGGCTAATAGGATGCATAAAAAGAAGCTTTACATCCAGAAATAGAAAATGCATTATTCCACTCTACAGGGCCTATGTGAGGCCTCATTTGGATTACTGCTCCCCCTTGTGGAATCCATACCTGAGAAGGGATGTAAATAGAATGGAGGGGGTGCAGCGGAGGGTTACCAAAATGGTGGACGATATATCGGCCATGAGCTGTGATCAAAGATTGACAAATTAAAGATGTATTCCTGGAGCAGAGAAGAATAAGAGGAGATGTACTTTTATGCATAAATTAGTGGGAGGAAGATTTACTAACACTATTAAATCTATCTTATAATAAACATAATTGTAATTTAAGAAGCCACAGATATCAATTATCTCAACATACCCAAAAATAATGAAAAGAGATCCTTTTACCCAGAGAATAATAACCTTGTGGAACTCATTACCTAATTCCTTGTTTGATAAGAGAGATCACAAAATCTTTAAGCATAAACTTGATTCAATCCTGTTAAAATAAACATGGAAATTACCAGCTTGGCTGGAGACAAACCAAATGGGCCTCGCTTTCTGTATGTCATACCTCCTAGTATAATTCCTAGTATAAAAGTATTTTGTTTATTTATTTATTTTATTTATATATTTAAAAGTTGATAACCGAGAAAGGCATCATTGAGCTGAGGTTCATTTCCAGGTGCACCAGAGACAATAGAAACAAAATGAGATAGCAGCAATCAACAATGAGCAAATTAATAAAACGAAACTACTAAAGTGCGGGTCGGATTACAAGACTCATGACATTGTAAAACAACAGGCATAGCAACAAGATAGTACAGCCCAACAATTCACGTAAGTGAAAAGAAAGCAATTCAGAACAAAAGAAAAGGTGAGGAGTTGTGTACACAAGCCCTAACACAACAAATAACAGTACGCTTACTGGCCAGAATCAGGAGAGCAACAAGAGAGTTAAGAAAAATGAAGTAGGTGAGTATTGGGGACACTTGGGGACTACTGGGGGGTAGGAGTCTGTGGAATCTTTTAGTTGGGAAATGGAGGAAGGATGGAAGTCAGGGGTAGTTTATTCCAGAGAGAGGGAAACAGAAGGAGGATGATAGATAGAGAAGGTGCGGGGTCTCTTTGGTATAGGAAGTAATTGGAGGACGCAGCTTGGGAGAGGTGTAAGGAAATGTGGGAGGGGAGGGTACCAAACAAGAATTTAGCAGTGAAGGATGCATGGTGAACCTGTCTCCTGTAGGGTAAGGGAGCAAATGATAGGACAGAATAAATAAGACAGTGCTGAGTGAGGAGAGGCTGAGGTGAAATGGCAGAAGGCGTATAACATGATGTCAAGTCTGTCTGGTGAGGCCTGAGAAACAATGCCATATACCACATCAGCATGGTCAAAAGTGGGTATAATCAATTTGGTGACAAGCTCGCGATGGTGGAGGAAGGGAGGCAGCTCTTGTGCTGGTGAGAGGCGCCTAGCTTCGGGTGAAGCTTAGCACAAATGGCATCAACATGGGTGGAGACGTCCAGGTATTTGTTACCTTTATGTAGCTCTGATTATAAATAACTTTGCATTGTATTGTGATTTTTAATGTACAGGCTACAACATCCCAAATGAGCAATTGTTATTGCTGTCTGAGGGGATGAAGAACCCCTTGTTGATGTGAAGGTGGAAGGGGGATGGGGACGGGAGCACCGCTTTGTTGATGTGGAGGAGGAAGACAGGAATGACAAACTCCCTTACGCTTATGTGAAGGGGAAGAGACTGCAGAGCAGAAGGATCACTTTAAGTCATTCCACCAGTAAGTATCGTAGATGGCTAGATAATGTGTTTATATGGGATTTTTTCCAGCTATGATTGAGAGAAAGTTGGGAAGAAAAGGAAAAATTAAGAGCTGGAAGGAGGAGAACTATAGAACTACATGTAGGCTGTAATGTCAGAAAGTTTGAAAGGAGTAAAGCCGGCGAGTGTTTTAGAAAGAAATAAGTCAGTGTTATAATTGATATTGGTCTCAATTCCAGGCTTGGGTAAGCAGGAAGGTGTCTGCATTGTAAACATTTGGTCATTCAGAGAGGAGGGACATGAGAAGTGCACAGAGGAGGGAATGGACTGATTCTAGGTGTGGGTGAGCAGGCAAGTATCTGCATTATAAACTTTTGGTCATTCAGAGAGGAGGGACATGAGAAGTGCACAGAGGAGGGAATAGATTCCAGGCGTGGGTGAACAGGCAAGTGTCTGCATTATAAACATTTGGTTATTCCAAGAGAAGGGACATGAGAAGTGTACAGAGGAAGGAATGGACTGATTCCAGGCATGGGTGAGCAGGCAAGTGGCAGCATTATAAACATTCGGTCATTCAGAGAGGAAGGACATGAGAAGTGCACAGAGCAGGGAACGGACTGATTCCAGTTGTGGGTCAGGAGGTAAGTGTCTGCATATAAACATTCGGTCATTCAGAGGAGGGACATGAAAAATACAGAGGGGGAATGGATTGTATTTAAGGCTTGGAAGGAATAACTCAAGTGGTGTTTAAAGATGATAGTGAATGAATCAAACACTTTATTTTAATATAGTGCATTTCCATTAAAATGTTCAAGGCACAGTGCGGTATTTTAAACTACTGAACATGGCACTTGAAATACCGTTAAAATGAGTGGAGAAACCAGGCAAAAAGGTTTGAGCTGCAGCGGAATCTAGGAAGTGATGGACTATGTGGTGTTGCAAAGATGTTATTAAATTGATAAATTACTTTATTTTTATCTCAATGGAAAAAACTGAGACCATGCCATTTGGACCATGAAAACTGGGCACAGATGGAAGTAAACTCTTGCAGATCTCCTCCTCCTCTGTGTGTGCCGAGCTGGCAATGGTAGGCACAGTAAAGTACCTTGATGTCTAGCTTAACCAAGAACTCACTTTCAGATGCACACTGAGCATGCTCTAGAGGTTCAAATCCTATCTTATGAAGCTCGTATGTCTGTTGCCAGCAGTGTCTTCCTCCCTACGGTACTGAAACATATTGCAGTATTGAATGTGGTGGCAGAAAAAGGCCATTCAGCCTGTCCGGTCTGTTACCGGCAGTGTCCCCCTCCCTACACTACTGTAACATATAGAAGCACTGAATGTGGTGACAGAAAAAGGCCATTCAGCCTGTCCAGTCTGTTACCGGCAGTGTCCCCCTCTCTACACTGCTGTAACATATAGAAGCATTGAATGTGGTGGCAGAAAAAGGCCATTCAGCCTGTCCGGTCTGTTACCAGCAGTGTCCCCCTCCCTACACTGCTGTAACATATAGAAGCATTGAATGTGGTGGCAGAAAAAGGCAATTCACTCTATCCAGTCTGTTACCAGCAGTGTCCTCCTCCCTATACTACTGTAACATATAGAAGCATTGAATGTGGTGGCAAAAAGGCCATTCGGCCTGTTTAGTCTGTTACCAGCAGTGTCCTCCTCCCTTCACTACTGTAGCATATAGAAGTATTGAATGTGGTGAGAGAAAAAGGCCATTCAGCCATTCCAGTCTGTTACCTGCAGTGTCCTCCTCCCTACACTTCTGTAACATAGAGAAGCATCGAATGTGGCAGCAGAAAAAGGACATTCAGCCTGTCCAGTCTGTTACCAGCAATGTCCTCCTCCCTTCACTACTGTAACATATAGAAGTATTGAATGTGGTGAGAGAAAAAGGCCATTCAGCCGTTCCAGTCTGTTACCAGCAGTGCTCCCCTCCCTACACTACTGTAACATAGAGAAGCATCGAATGTGGCAGCAGAAAAAGGCCATTCAGCCTGTCCAGTCTGTTACCAGCAGTGTCCTCCTCCCTACATCACTGTAACATATAGAAACATTGAATGTGGTGACAGAAAAAGGCCATTCAGCCTGTCTAGTCTGTTACCAGCAGTGTCCTCCTCCCTATACTACTGTATCATGTAGAAGCATTGAATATGGTGACAGAAAAAGGACCATTCATCCTGTCCAATCTACCGAACTGTACCTAGTACTTGAGTGTTGGTCCCATTGACAATCTAGCCTTGTTCAGATAGTATCCATATCTTCTACTGGGCTTGCACTGTGCCTGTTCCACCCCAGTTTGAATCCCCCCACTGTTTTTTTGCATACTGTCTCTTTGGGGAATTTGTTCCATCTGTTCATCACTTTTCAGTGAAAAACTATTTTCAGACATCCCTCCTAAATTGTACTCCAACCAGCTTCAAGGGATTCCCCCTTGAGTTCATGTTGATGTTTAAAGTAAAACAGTTTGTTCCAGTTTGCCCCATTAATCCCATGGAGCTGCTTATATGTATGTCTCATGTCCCCTATTTTCCTGCTATCGACCACTCATCACACCTCTAGGGAAACAGCACTGGCAATTCTTGACTTTATTATTTTCTGAACTTTGTTCAACTTCTTTTTGTCATGTTACATTACCATTGAAAGAACCTTATGTTTAGATTTTGTACCTCCAGTTACAAGACCTACAACAATGACATTCACATGGTTTGTGTTTGCCAATTGGGACTGTCTCACAATGTGAGGATTTGTGATATCTGCTAGAGATTTAGCCAGGCCACGAGGCAATGACAAAGAAAGCCTCTTAAAGGCTTCATCATTGTCAAGCCATGGAAGCTGCTGCCAAGGCCATGGTCTCCTATCCGACTACTTAACAGCTGCTGCCAGGAAGTCTAACCAGCATTCGTTGAACCTTTCATCTATGGGATCATCAAAATCAAAATATAGAGACAAAGAAAAGTTGTTGAATCACTACAAGCAAGGAGTACAAGGCTCCTACTTCACAAGTGAAATTGAGGTCTCCATTAAAAGAGAGTAATTCACCATCATCTTTCTTTTTTTAAATATGATCTATTTAGCTGACTCTGGCTAGGGCAGCTCCATCCAGAGCTCCTTCACCCCAGATCGGGGCTTATTCAGCGCGGCCATGGGGGGGAACTGCACAGCTGCACATTATTTGAAGATGAGGATGTGCAGGGGATGATTCCAACCCAGCACCACCCAGAAATGATGGGTTGTGACTTGTGGAGCACTGCTCTTTGACATATGGGTGCAAGTAGTTTCCAGGATGAATCCAATATGCCATGATTCTCAAGGGTTCTTTGGGAATGGTGAAAGTCTATAGAACCAAATGCAAGTGGCCCAGGGTTGGGAGGATTTGGTGAACTGGGAGTGAGAAGGTATTTTTCACAGACTGGAATTGGGTTGGGAGGGTTTGGTGAGATAGGAGTTGGGAAGTATTTTTCACAAACTGGAATTAGGCTGTAAGGGTTTGGCAAGCTAAGAGAGGGGGGAGGTATTTTAGTCACAATTGGAAACTGGGATTGAATGGCCTTAAGGGCTATATCTTTAAGCACTGATCTGTTTATTACAGAGAGGATGGTGCAGACATGGAGCAGACTGCCTATGTAAGTGATGGGTGAGGTACTATAAATGGGTTAATCAGTGGCTGGGACAGTAGAGAGGGAATTACCACACAAGAGGAGAAGTTCAAGATGTGGGGGTAGGTAGCGATGGGGAAGGTTTGGAGGTGAGGTACCGATGGAACAGATTGCCTGTGTAAGTGTGGGTGAGGGACTAGAAACAGCTTCATGAATGGCTTGGAGAGCTACAGTACAGAGGGCAGATAATTCCAAGACCAAGGAGGGGTGAGAGGGACATGGTTCAGGGGTGGAGTATTCATGGAACAGATTGCTGGGGTAGGTGGTGGAGGATGGACTATAGACACATTCCAGAACAGCTGGGACCATTACAGCATAAGTACTGACAATTCAAGAGGAGAAGCTAGGGATGTGGAGGTGGGGAGAGGGAGGTTTGGGGCTAGGGTGCAATCCTAAATCTAACAGCTAATCTTGGAACTGACCTGCAAAACTTCCATTCCTCAAATCACTCCCTCATAGATTGGGTCTCCATGTCCCACCCCACTGTATATCTGCAGCTGGAGTCCATGATTCCTCCTTGAGTGACCACTGTATCACTTACTACATTTAGAAAAATGCACCTACCCAAATCCTCACCAAAATATGTTGAAACACACCCACTAAATTCTCTCAACACAAACTCCCTCCTCTCGGACTTGCATTTTGCAAATTGGTCACCAGTGTGCTCTGCTGCTACTATCGATACTGCCCTAGCTCAGTTCACTTATATCTTCAAAAGTGCCTGGGATCGACACGTGCTCCCTCCCTTAAAAAAGTCAGGATCAGGAAATGCCACCACTCCTGGATTACTGCCCCATAACCGCTCTCTGCAAAGCCTGCGATAGAGCCTGGTCCACTTTTAAATCCTGCCAAACCATCATTGCAAGACAAGCTTACAACACTGGAAGAAACACTTATACCAAAGTCATCCATCGGGCTAAGGAGGACTACTTTAAACACCAGTTCAGTTCAGCACACACCTCCTCATTCTGGAACATAGCACACTCCATTGTCGACCCTCCTCCACAGTCCAGCACCACTACTCTCAAGTACAACAGCACTTTAATTATTGGCCCCGTCCAAGTTGTTACTTCCCTAAACAACTTCCTTACTACTTATGCCTCCCAGTGCAACCATCCGCCCGTCACCTGCTTCCAAACCTCCCAAAGCAAACAACTAATAATACATTCCTTCTAGCACCTGCTTCCATGAACGAAGTACTGCGTGCCCTTCTATCCCTCAACAGCTCCAAATCTAGCCCTGATGGATTACATCCTAGTCTCCTGTGTCTTTCAGGCCCCACTATCATTCTCCCTCCCGCCTGCATCATAAACAAGACCCCTAGAATTCTGCGGGCACAGAATTTTACGCAGAACTTGCAATCTACCGCAGAATTCACTCTTCTTGTTGATTTTTTATTAATATTTCTGTTTTTCCATAGAATCTGGTTCCCGTCCCCTCTTTTTATATCCTAAATCCCCTATATGCTCAGAATGTGATGTTATCATTGCTATAACATCATATATTAGCTAATGAAATGGCTGCAGTCTGCAGTAGAAATGAACAGTCACTTATCTACCACAGCTCCTACTGCCAGAGATGGTGGCACTGCACATCAGGCATGGTGATATTTGCTCAACTTGCACTACAGCCTAATACAGTTTTCAGTCTTACATTATTGCACTAGGCCAACTTAAACAAAACCTTGTCAGTAGCACAGACCTGTTAAGTCCATACTTCACTTGTACAAACCTATTTGTGCCTTTAAGGTATAGAGATGCCATCTGAAATGAATAACTGGTAAAATAATTTAACTGTCATTTTTAAGAAAAATAAAGTAATTATGCCCAGAAAAGTGGAATATAGTAATGTGTAGACCTGTTAAATAAATAATTGCACTGTACACATTTTGCCAAGTTATTGATTACATATTGTCATTGGTTGATAGAATCACCTAAAGTCATGGAGAAATGTTGTGTGCAGGGACAGCTGTTGGGTCAGAGAGTAGCATGCTGTGTTCCATGACGCAACTCAGGTTCAGAGACTAGCTCTGGGAGTTGGCTGGGCAGCACAAGGATTGATGGAACACATCATTGCTCCAGAGCCTGGGAAGATATGGTGCAGTGTTCTGTCACATGGTGGACACATTGCAGCTGGTCCAGAGGCTCTAGCTCACAATCAGTTCACATGCATGTCATGGCCTGATGGTATCGCCGTGTGTCAGGGAAAGCAGGTTGACATCAAAAATGAGTTTTGCAATAACTCCTCTATTCCATTTCTAATGGGACCTGTATGAATGAGGATGCAAGTTCATGAAAATTAAAAAGAAAATATACACACGCACACACACACACATCTGTATGTATGTTACATATTGCATATACATATATAAGTGATACACAGTGGGAACCTCATGAGTGGTGTAGAAAGCACATACAAATATGTAAGTGATAGACAGTGGAAACCTCATTAGAGGGATATATAGCATGCACATAGAAATACCTTATTTATCACACAGATCCCTCTGCATATGTTATTTATGCAGCAGGCTAGGACATAAGGGAGAGACATTTGTTTTGCTTTTTAGGCACACAGTTATTTTTATAAGTCTGTTATTTTTGAATTAGTGTTACTGTGCTTTCACCATCCTGATTGCTATAAAACTGCCATGAAAGTGAAGTCAGGATGACAAGCTGTCACTGTGATGTAGTTTGTTAGTGCATAGAACTTCATGAAATTACAAACTACCATCATGAAGTTCTGTAGCAAATGGTAGTCTTGCCATAGAACTTGGTCCACTGTGCCACAGAAAGTAGGGGCCCTGATCATAAATATGTCCATCTCAGGTTTAGTTCTGAATGCTAGGAACATGGTATGTGCTATCTCTTTCCATAAAGGCAGTGACCTCACCACTCCTGGAAACTACCAACCTATATCCCTCCACCCTGCCTTAGCTAAACTACCAGACTGCCTCATAAAATCCCGATTGACTGAGTTCCTTACAGATACAAACTTCCTATCCGCCTATCAATCTGGGTTAAGAAAAAAACACTCCACCTTATCCTCCCTTCTCTGTGTCACTGGCCACATCCAGTCTGCCGCCGACATTGGTCATCTCACCGCTGCAGTCTTTATTGATGTGGCTAAAACTTTTGACTCTATATCCCATGGCAAGGCAAGGCAAGGCACATTTTATTTGACAGATTCTCATCCCAGGGCTCTGGGCACCGTACAGGTTAAAATTCCATATACATACAAAACACTATACATAAATAAATAAATAACACATTTATAACATTTATAACTGCCATGAGCTTCTGAAGAAGGACTGGTTGGTCCGAAAGCTAGAGCACTTTTGTTCTTGTTACATCGATGTTGGTCCATTAAAGGTAGCAAATCATTTGCTTCTGGATCACATTTATAACATCAATACATATCATTACTAAAGGGAAAGGGAAATCCTTTAACCAGGAAAGGCACACTAAGCCGGAGCTTGTTTCCAGGTGCGACCTGGGAGCACAAGGAAGTTGAGTGACTTGCTCAGGGTCACACAGTATGCAAGTGGAAGCTGTGGGATTCAAACCCAGGTCTGGTCTGCTGGATGTCACCAGATTTGCAGCGCAGAGCCTTAGTCCACTGAGCTGTACTGCCTCCAAACTTACTAAACTTAAAATAATACCCTCAACAGCAGCAATAGGCTCAAGGGAAGCCAGAAATTACTTTAAACATATGATTCTGAAGTCAGGTTAGGGATGCAACACACAGTCTGGGAAGGCCTGATTGTATGAGAAGGCCTTAAAGTGAGCCTTGAATACCTCAACAAACAGGCCCTCTAATAGCTGGAGAAAGCGAATTCCACAGGATGGGGTGGTGACACTAAATGCTCTGTCACCAGTTGTTTCTAACCTCGTCCTGGGAATCGCTAGGAGGCCCCTAAAGGAGGAGTGGAGGGGGTGGACCAAGACAGCAGGTGCAAGGAGGTCCTTCAGATAACCAGGGTCCAGGCTGTGTAGGGCCTTAAGGTGAGCAAACCCACCTTAAAGGGACCCTCCACCTAACGGCAGCCAGTGCAGTTGGCCTTAGCACTGGAGTGATATGACAGTACTTATACTATCCTGTCAGCAACCTACCTGCTGCTTTCTGCACCAGCTGCAGTTGGTGCAGGGTACCCCCAGAGACCCCGAGATAGAGCGCATTACAGTAGTCAAGCCTGGATGTCCCAAAGGCATTCACCAAGGTGGGGAGGTCCAGTGGCGGTTCCAGAGGTTTTATCCTGGCAATATTCCTCAGATGGTAAAAACTGGAACAGACAATGGATGCCACCTGAAACTCAAGTGACAATCCACTATCAAGAATAACGCCAAGATCACGCACCCTGGAGGAGGCCTTCAATGGTACCAAGCCAAGAAAAAGCCCTGTCTCTGCACCAGAGGCCAACCTATCATGCCCTCTGTTCGACTTCACCACCAGTACCTCCATCTTTCTGGGGTTCAGTTGCAACCAGCTGGATGCCATCCAGTCGTTGATCTCAGTGAGGCAGCTGTTAAGCACTTCCACTGCACAAGATGTTCCATGGGCAAAGGAAAAATACAGCTAGGTATCATCAGCATAGCAGTGAAGACCCAGACTGTACTTCCTAATGATCTCTCCCAGGGGCAGTATGTACATGGCAAACAACATCAGCAACAAGACCGAGCCCTGGGGAACTCCTCATGACAGGAGAGCAGGGGAGGAGGAGACATTTCCCATCACAACCCTCTGCCTTCTGCTAAATAGAAAAGGCTCAAACCAGCAAATGACAGTGCCGGTGAGTCCACAGAAATCCCTTAGGCAGTCAAGTAACACTCAATGGTCCACCATATCAGATGCTGAAGAAAGATCAAGGAGATCAAGAACTGTCCCTTCCCCTCCCCTCAATCTTTAGCCCTAAGGAGGTCATTATGCACTGAAGTAGTGCAGTTTCAGTGCTATGCCTCACACAAACCCAGACTTGAGCTGCTCATATAAATCATGGCCCACAAGATGCTTCTCAAGCTGAAGCACCACCACTTTCTCCACACTCTTACCCAAGAACAGAAGATTGCAGATGGTCGGTAATTTGCCTTGATGTCAGGATCCAAAGATGTTTTTTTTTCAGAAGGAGTCTCACCAATGCCTCCTTCAAGACATCAGGAAAGACTCCCTCTGACAAGGAACACTGGACAAGCAAGGCAAACACTGGGCCAATGGAGTCAACACATCCCATTAAGAAATAAGTTGGCACCGGGTCCAGTTTACAAAAGGTGTGCCAAAGCTTGGAAGCAGTTTCAGTGACCTCAGCCATCTCCACCATTCTAAACTCACCCCAACCAGGCTGAGTGCTCTCTGGACACCCATGGTGACCACTGTCAGCCAAACTCTGGCCCAGTGGCGGACACCCTGTCTGAGAAGAACTGAGCAAACTCTCACACAGTACATCTGAAAAGGCTACCTTGGCTGTAGACAGGAAGGATGAAGAAGCCTGTCCACAGTCCGAAAGAGCACGGCTGGTCACTTCCTCCCAGCAGCAATCTCCTGGACAGAACTCTGCCTCCTAATGGTTGATTGCCCCTGGTATGCACCATAGTGCACACCCTGGGCCAGTTTGTCCACCTCCAGGCCTGACCTCCGCCAGCAAAACTTAATCTCTGACCTGTCATCACGCTGAGCCCCCATCAAACCAAGGGGATCTCAAGTGAGAAGACCTGGGTCATATGTGGACTGGTGTGAGGGAGTCAAGCACACCAGACAACACCTTATTTTAGGCATCAGCTGCCACGCCCACACCCCTGATGCATGTACTGTCTACACTAGATAGATCAGCCACCAACAAAAACCCTCCTGGGTTAACCCCTTAAAGGGTGGTATCTGACCATCTCAGCAGGGGAGGGCTCTCAGGGGTCGCCCTGAACAAGAACTGTACCATGCAATGATTGGACCAAACAACCCAATCAGTCCTGAGATTATTAATCTCAAGCCTCAGTGTGGACAGCAGGTCCACCATGTGGCAGCCCTGATGGGTCACCGGAAGAAACTCCTTGCGCAAGGCACAGAGATGACATAATCTGGAGAAAGTTGTAACCAAGCCGAGAAGATTCGTCGTCATCCCAAACACTGAAATCCCCAGCACTAAACATCTGGGGCCTCCTGTGTTTCACCAATGACAAAATTGGCCACCTTCTGCCAGAATCTCCCACTGCCCCAGAAGGGCAGTAAATAAGGATAATCCGCAACCTGCACCTATCCTTTCACGGATGGCACACATTCAAATGAACATGGTGTTCTCACTGGGTGCAGGTGAAGCCAAGTTCAGATCTAAAATAAATGACTACCCCCCACCCCGCATTCCACTCTGGGCAGTGCACCCTGCATTCCACTCTGGGAGTGCACCACAGTATACCAGGCGGGACAGCGGCCCCTCAAAATCGGGCCAGCATCATCACCCGATCCAGGTCTCCATAATGCAAGCCAGATCAGCTGAAGAAACCAAGTTCACTATAATTGCGGTCTTCTTTCTGACTGATCAGGCATTGCAAAGCACCACCGTAAGGAGATTGGTGGACAGTGCAGCCCCACTAGTTACCTGCCACTCAGTCTGGTGGAAATCCTGGTGACAGGAATGAAACATGTCTGGCCTCTCCCTAGAACCCGTCTAATTCCAGGGCACCTTCTACACCCCATTACCTTGATCCTGCCACCCCCCACCATGCACGGGGCACCCAGCCCGATCGAATCATCCGGTTTCTCCCTATGGTGCCTAGCTGTAGTAGCAGACATTGGGAGGCTAAGAAAGGACCATAGATTACTGGCCCAGTGGCACTGAGGGTTGAGGTGCTGGATGCTGCACCTTGCTCACGCGGTGACCGGGTTCAAGAATGAGCCCAGGTCATCAGGGGTTGGTAGTGGAGGACTAGGATTGGCGTCTGATGACAGCTCTTCTAGTCAGTGGGGAAAGGGTGGGAACCACACTGCACTCTGGTGGTCCCTGGGGACACCTGGACGCAGTGCAGGTGCATGGTATTCAGCAGTGGGGAAGCATGGTTGATGTCTGCATGCCTGTGCATGGACATCCTTGCGTATCGCACTTCCATTGGGGCAAAAGGGCTGGGTGTGACCGTGCAGCTGTGGCCATGCCCTGCTTTCTGAGAGGACTGTTGTGGAATCATGCTGGGGGTTCGGTGCCAGTCCAGCTGGCAGAGACAAGGAGCCCTCTAGCATGTTGGCAGCCACGCCAGACCCCTTCATCATGCAAGTGAGCCTGCAGCTCCCCCTACGGGCAGGGTCGGCAGCTGGATGTCCCCCCTGCCCCGGTAGACACTGCAGCAGGCACAAGAAATAAAGAGGAGATAAAAAAAAAAAGAAAGGGGCATAGATTGAGCAGCAGGGATGCCCCATACACTATCTTAGCCCATTCCAGACCCTCAGACCTTCCCAGACACATCCCTCCTGACTATATAGTCCTGGCCCCCAGACAGTGCTAAACCCACAAACACAACACACACCACACTCTACACAACTGTAAACCACACACTCTTCACACAATATACACAATCACAACATCTATATTAATTACAAATCCCCCAAAAAAGTAACCCCAAGTCACACCAACCCCTACATCCCTAAATAAACACCCCCTTTAAGTAACTAAATTTTAAATAAAAAGAACAAATAAAATAGACTATAAAACAATCCCTCCCAATACCCAAAGAATGACACAGCAAACAACAAACAAAATATGGTAGGATAAAGGGTGATTACTTAAAAAGAGAGGTCACACCCGGCCCGGTGGCACTGAGGGTTGAGACGCTGGATGCCACACCTCGCAGCATACCAGCGACCCGAGTTCAGGGACAAGCCCAGGTGCTGGGGGTCGGCAGGAAGGGAGTAGGATTGAGCATCCAGAGGACAGCTCTCCTCTCACTGGGGTGGGATTCAGGGGCATCCCGGCACAGTGGTTACCTCTGGTGGAGACCAGAGGTACTACTGACACATCGGGGACACATGTGGCTGACATCTATGGTAGTTCCGTGTTGATGTCACTGCACAGCCGTGCGCATAGGGAGTAAAAAAAAAATACCTTTGCATGCTGCTTGATGGCCGGCCTTGTGGTGCCGCCCAGCTTCAGCCTTGGATGCTCCCTCTGATCGAGCCCCCCCCAATCCCACGATGGTGGTTGCGTACCCACTGTGGTGTGTGCAGGATCGAGGATGGGTAAGAGCTTGGGGTTTTGGGAAGAGTAGGTGCTACGAGGTTAGGCTGGACTGGGGAGGAACCATAGGTAACACCCCCCCCAGCCACAGAGGAACAAAAAAATATATATATAAAAAAAGAAAAAGAGAGGTCACAAATAATCTCTCAAAAAGGATATTAATGATCTCCAAGGAGCTCCCACCTCCCCAGTAAAAACTGTCAGCTGGCATGATCTCCCACCTAGGCCAGGAACAGTTAAACAATTTTGCAGATTTACCAAGCAGTATAGGAAAAAGGGAGCACTCTCACTGCCCACCAAGTCCAGGTGATATAAAATAACAAGAGTCTGACCGTCCATCAAGTAGAATAGCACAGTTCAAAAATAAGTCCTCCACCGGTTTTCAGGTGTCCTCCTCAGGAACCTACAACACCTCGGTCCATCCAGAAAAGTCTCCCACAACAGGACACCACAATAACCCTAAGGTTCCCCAAGAGGTCACCATGTTATGTAAACAATCTCAGATAGTACAGTAAATAATAATAATACCAATAATACAGACTCTTGTGTCTTCGAGTCTGCCAAGAAACATTCAGAAACAAGCAAGGAGTACTAATAAACTTTATTATACTAGTAAGGCCTTCGACACTGTTCCGCATGGTGGAATGGTGCATAAGCTGGACAGACTAGGGGTGGACCACAGGATCACCAGGTGGGTGGAAAACTGGTTGGAGGAAAGAACTCAGATGGTGGTGGTAAATGGGACACATTCCAGGGAACGGGTGGTGACCAGTGCGGTGCCACAGGGGTCAGTGCTAGGGCCAGTACTCTTTAACATCTATGTTGGTGACCTAGCAGAGGGTCTGGAGGGATGGGTGTGCCTGTTTGCAGATGACACAAAGGTCTGCAATTGGGTGGACTCACCTAGTGGGGTGCAAGCCATGAGGCAGGACTTAGAGAGGCTGGAGAGATGGCCAGATGCCTGGAAATTGAAGTTTAATGCACAAAAGTGCTTGGCATTGCACCTGGGAGGAGAAATAGAAAGAACCTTACTCCCTTGGGGGTGATTAGGAGAAGAAATCAGAAAGGGACCTGGGATTATGGTAGCATGAGACTTCAAGGCAGAGCAACCAGTGTAGCAGGGCAGTGGGAAGGCAAATGGAATGCTGGCCTGCATTGCGAGGGTTTTAATAGCAGAAAGAGGGAGGTGCTAATGCCATTATCAGAACCATGGTCAGGCCACATCTGGAGTATGGGTGCAGTTCTGGAGGCCTCACCTATGCAGAGATGTTGAGCTGATGGAGAGGGTGCAGAGAAGGGCAACCAAAATGGTACAAGGGATGCAGGATGTACCCTATGAGGAAAGATTGAAAGGCTAAATTTGTGCTCACTGGAGACTAGGAGGAGAGGTGGACATGATTGAGACTTGTAAATATCTGAAGGAATAAACAAGGTGAATGGTGGTAGTTTGTTCAAATTGAAGAAGGAGCAAACACAAGGGGACATAGCCTCAAACTGGAAGGTGGGCAATACTGAGGAGTAATGTCAGGGGCAGCTTTTCACAGAGAGGGTAGTGGGAGCCTGGAACAAGCTGCTGGAGGAGGTGGTGGCAGCTGAAATGGTGGAGGGGTTCAAGAGGGTTTGGGATGAATTTAAGAGGTTGGGAAAGGAGGGTGGAAACATAACAGATGGGGGAGGTAGGGTGCTGGGCAGACTAGATGGGCAGAGGGGCCTTTCTCTGCCATCACATTTCTGTGCATCTGTGTACTTAGCCAAGCATGTGACAGAGAAAATCACAAGGGAGATGGGTTTCTCACTACTCCTGAAGAATGTACATAATCTCCAGAATTGTAGATCTTAGGTTCTCTAAGATCTTGGTCTCTCTCTCTGTGATCTAATTCTTTCTGAGTGTAAAACTGGGTTACAGAAGCCTAAATACTACAGATAACAGCATAGTAACAGAGATTACCTCATAGTTACAGATATGAGAAACAATATGTATTGGTCCTAAGTCATTCTCCATTGAATGATGACTTAGGACAAGAATTACTAATGAGTATCATATGAGACAGAATATGCTTCCATTAGCATTATAGCTTGGACAAAAATGCTGACAGGTTCAAACTACATGTGGCATTTCTTGCTTATATATAATATAAGACATAACAAAGGATTTCTCTTTGTCAGCTTGTTTAGACAAAGAGAAGTGCTGACAGAGGCTCTTTTAGATGTGGCATATCTGCCCGAGTATAAAACACACACTACATATAATTATATGAGAATCTAAGTATACAGTAATCACTAATGATCCCTCAAGTCATCTTATCAATGATTAGGTAGATTATATATGGAATATATGTAAAGACAAATATAATCTTGGTAAATGTATTATAGTGAGGTATAATGAATCATGCATGATAAACATTAGCATGTATTAGCAGCAAAGCACATTCTAGTACTCATGCTTATATGATGGGTGCCTGTATCTATATGTTAGTGCACAAAATAGCAGTATCACGGTATAATAGACCAGGAATACAGTGTGAGATGTATGTGGGACAATGGAGGCTTAACAGTCCCCTCTTTGTTACCCTTATTGCAAAAGTGGCAACGTAACAAAAAGACGATGGTTAGGCACCATTAATCTACAGGCCCGAGGCACGAGCCTGATAGAGGAAGTTTAACTCGTCACGGTGGTGTTTCAGGGTTTTCCTTAAACAACAAAATGTATTTATAAGGGAAAATGTTAGTAAACCTTGTATTACCATAAACATTGGAATAAAACTTCACAATGGGGTTTTTCAATATCAAAACAATCAGTAAATACTGATAAGTATCTATCAGGTGTGTATATGCCCTATTGGGAAGAAACTGAAGAGAGAAACTTAAGTTGCCTGTATGGATATTAAAAATAAGTAAAAATCGAGATAGAGCTTCAAGATAGTTAGGACTAGACTTAATGGTATCTGGTTCCAGGATGGGAACAGGTGTGATTACCGTATAACCTATTACCTGTTTAGGGAGTAAAAACAGAAGTTAGAAAAGTTCACTTTGCATATCTTTTAGTCCATATCAGAAGAATGTATAGTTGGTCACCACACAATGTTTCACATCAGCAGAATATGCCATATTGGAAGATGGCATTTTTTCAGTTGGTAAGTTGAACAGGACATGAAATGTCAATGTCCACAAGACATAAACTATGAACAGTTCCGGGGATAAAGTCAGGGTTTCTTCAAGAGTCGCATGAAGATTCGTAGTTCAAATTCGATGCATTCACATTTTCCAAAGGTAGATCCAAATGTTCAGGAGGCAGCAGTAGTTTCAGAGGCCTCAGCAGGGAGTGCACTAGATTGCACATTGAGTTTTACAATGGAATAGCAACAGTGTTCAGTGGAAGATGATCACAGAGCTACACAAAGTGTAAATGTTTATAGCAGTACTATGTTTGTATGAAGTGCCAGCCAGGCTTGGAAAACAAGCAGTGAAGAGAATGGATTTCTTGACTGTAGGTCAAATGAAGAAGAGTCTTCTTGCTAAAGTTAGAGATTGCCCCACCCCTGACTTGCTTCATAATATGCATAACAATGAGCTTGATTGTAGAATATTAATTGGCGGACCGAATACAGTTTATTTGAAAGTTCACAAGTGAAAGCCTAATTTTCATTTATTGGGCCTGTATTCACAGGTTGGTAATACAAGTTGGAAGATGTCACATCTGCATTAAAGGTGATGATACCTTCAGGTACCACAATCATAGTTCAGATTCAGTCATGATTCCAAGACCTCATGGTAAACAAGGAAAGGAGGTAGTTTCAACCTTTCATGATCAAAGTTCCCATCAAGATGATCAATAGAATGGACAGTTGCCCGACGATCAGAGATGGATGTTGCCGGATGATAATGCGGCAGTGACACTGTGACAGTCACAAACATGGCTTCCTGGATTGTGCAGGAATAAGTTTCAAAATGTGGAGCAATATTGTTATGTGTGGTGACATATCCAATGTTCCTTGCCATTGACAAGGGAATGGTGCTAGATTAAAGTAAACATTTGTTAACACATGCAGTAGAAGTGCAACATGTGGCAGTGCCACTGACCCATACGTCTGTCATGTATGAGATCAAGGACATGTCCTAATTCCAGATCCTGGAAGAGATAAGCAAAGGGTTGTAGGAACATAATAGCCATAGGCAGTGCAAAGGACTTTCCTAGCTATGTGATACGCATCTGTTTCCTTAGTGTGAGTGGATAATAATTCATTAATATGAACATTTGTCAGGTCAAACCCCTTCACAGTATCCTTAATAATGTAAATGTAAATCACTCTTTAGGAACAAAATCATGTATACCATGCAGTGGGGTATAATATTATATTTCATACTGTCATGAACCTTAAACATATTGTATGTGCCTTAATGGCTAAATCAGCCCTATTTCAAATAGATATGTCAGAGCCAAATAGGCCAGAGTCTAAACCTGTGTATTGTTTTTTTAAAAAACAAAAACAAAACACCTAGTGCATTTGGGTAGGTTTACAGTCATTAAATGTATCACTAGCGGTCAGGATGTGAAAATTCTGTGCGTGTGCAGTGCTATCAGTCCCTGTATAGGGGTCATTAAAGAGTACCTGGTATGCTGCCAGGGTAACCAATTACATTATTATGAAAGAAAAAAAATTGTTGGAGATGTTTGTTGTGAAACATGAAACAAATCATTCCAAGTTTAAAGGGTGAGATTTAAAATCACTGGGATGTGCACAAACTGCACATTATTAACCAGGGTACCTGGCTGAGAAGTGGCTATTAGACCACTAGTTGGGCCAGGGTTGTGTTTTGGGCACTCAGTAATAGGTGTCACAAATTATGGGGCATCATAGGGTAAAAACCTTAAGGTCTAATGGCTTTTATTGCCATATCATTTTGGACGCAAAATTCCTGATTATCAATAAAATGTAAACAGGAGTCCAGATCAAGTCTAGCTTCTAGGATTGATCCAAAGTAATGATCATAACATTCAGTAGGACCTCATTACCCTTCTGAATGATGAGCATGTCTTTTAGGACTTTAGTGTGAATTCCACAGGATGCAATTAAATCATGTGGGCTTGTGAGGTATTCTGCCTCAACAATCTGGTTAGGATTAGGTCACTGGTTCTTATCTGCAATAAGATGTAGTTTGGGCTTGTAAGAAGACCCATACTTTATAATTAATTTTTCTCCCCCTGGCTCCAGTCTGCTTAAGTCCACTGTGCATCCTAATCATCCGCCACCATCCGTAGCCCTGGATCACTTAGGGACCCTCGCTTCATCCCCGGATTACCTCCCGCAGCAGAGTGGCAGAGAGATCCCCTCGTTCTCCACCTGAACCAGGATCCAGTGTTCGGCGATGTCCCCCCGAGCCGGGTGCCTCGTAGGACGGCCATCAAGTCACCATGACCAGTAGCCAGATATTTCCGTTTTTCTACCCTACGTGAGTGAGGTGTGCAAGGGCGCCATGGGAAGGAGCGTGCACGTGTCCGCACACACTCTCTCCTGGTGCCATGCCCCAATTCTGCCCCACTAGCTGATGCCAGTGCACCACCCCCAGCCTCCGCCAGGGGCTGAAAGTACACCGACAATTGGGAACCCCCCACCCTGGAGAGGGAGAGTAGTCACATGGACACTCTATCCCGCTCCACCTCTGCCGATCCACGGCAGCCCAAGTCTGCTCCTGAGCGCTGGTTGCTGGCATGGAGCAAGGTGTGCATCCAGCACCTCAACCTCAGCATCACCGGGCCACACAGAAGACCCATACTTTAAATAAAAGAATAATAAGCATAAAGCAAGCATATCTCTCTCTTCTGGAACCTTAAAGAAAAGAAAAAAAAAAACATAGTTTAGTACTATTCACTCCCTTGGGGTATGGAAAAGTAATTTAATCTCCTTTAAACAGGCTCATTTAATTGGCATGTAGCCATTTATCAATGACTGTTATTGTGAGGTAGTCTAACTTGGTAGACTGTTGGACTGCATTTGTTTACAATGGGATAGGGCCTGTTGTTGGGCCTTTCTCATAGATTGTGCAGCAAACAAGTAACGTTTGAATGTCTTGTTTGAGTTATTTAACATATTTATCTACTGATGCTCCCTCAGCAGTGGCAGTACACAGGTCCAGAAGTAAATGTTCTGGGAGTCTCATAGACCATCTGGTCATGATTTCAAAAATGGGGTACACTGTATACCTGCAGAGGGTGTCCCTCTTATTGTCATAAGGAATAAAGGGCAGTAATGAATTCCAAGCCTTTTGGGTTTTCTGAACAAGTTTGGATAACATAACTTTGATCTGCCTGTTAGCCCATTCCACCTGTTCTGATGACTGTGGGTGTCAAGGGATATGACACTTTTGTTTTACCCATAACAAATCCAGAGTTTCCTGCATCACTTACTGTACATATGAACATACGAAATTTGCCAGCAGATAAAGGCCTAGAGGTCTATCAAGTCTGCTCAAATGTGCAGCTAGCATCCCTTATTCTGCAGCTGCCCCTCCCTTCCACCTTTCCCCTTCATTGGCCTTCCCTCTTATCCTGTCCCATCCCCTTTTGAAGCAGTCCACTGTTCTACTGGATACCACTTCTGCAGGTAACGCATTCCACCCAGCCACCACCCTCTCTATAAAAAAGTGTCTCCTCATCTCCCTCCTGAACGTTCCTCCCTCCAGTCTCATATCATGGCCCCTAGTGTCCCTCCCCTCCCTTACTTTGAACAGCCCCTCTGTACCTGTCTTGTTTATTCCTTTCATGTACTTAAAGGTTTCAATCATGTCCCCCCTGTCCCTCCTCTTCTCTAGTGAGTACATGTCCAACTCCCTCGGCCTCCTCTCATATGATAAGACCCCCAGCCTCTTGATCATCTTTGTCGCCCTGCGTTGTACCCCTTCCAGTAACTTAATGTCCCTCTACATATACGGGTGCCAGTACTGCACGCAGTACTCCAGGTGCGGTCTAACTAATGACCTATACAGTGGCAGAATCACCTCCTCCCTCCTCAAGGATATACCCCTTGCAATACAATCCAGCATTTTGTTGGCCTTTGCAACTGCCTTCCTACGTTGTGCCGAGTTGTTCATTGACCCTGTAATGAGTACCCCCAGATCCTTCTCCTCTTCTGTCTGGGCTAGCTGCACTCCCCCCAGCTGGTAACTCCTCCTTGAGTTCTTTATCCCAAAATGCATCACCTTGCACTTTTTGGCATTAAACCCCAGTTGCCAGGTGTCTGACCAGGTTTCAAGCTTTGCCAGATCATCCTGCAACCCCTGCCATCCCCCTAGGTCATCCGCCACTGTCCTACCTTGGTTTCATCAGCAAACAGACTGATCTTGCTCTTAGGCAGTAAAGTCGTATCCCTGTAATCAGAATTTACCTTTAGGGTAACCCCACTTGGTAAATGCTGTAGCTGGTTTACCAAGACTTTTGCAGTCACTTTGGCTGTGTTGCTCCGTTAGGTTGGTGATCACTAGTGAAAACTAATGGTCCTTAGTGGTTGGCATAGGGCCAGTGTAGTCAATCTGGATGTTGTTCCAGGGGCCTGATTGCCTCTGGGGTAACAATGTATTTTTCCTAGCTGGTATAGGATTGTTCTGTGCACAGATCAAACAGTTACTGATGCAGTGTTCTACATCATTTCTGATGTGTAGCCACCAGAGGATATCAGTCTGTCTAGGGTTTTTACTGACTCACTGCTGTCCACCAGTTGGAGTATCATGTACTTGGTACAGTAGACAAAATCTGCTCTCAGGTGTTCAGGAATTACCTGTAACTTTTCATGAGTGTTACAACAGTGATGTTCCAAATGAGTAGGCCATCACTGGATAGGTGAATGTCATTTTCACTTTCTTATAAGAGCTATTTCTGGAAGTTATTCCTCAGTTCCTTTATTAAGGAACCTATACCCTGCCCTCAAATGAGGGTCCTTCTTATGGAGCATAAAACATATACATACAAAGTGCTTGAACTTTATGAATGTGCAGTTTGTATTTAAATTGTTTTTTAAACTGGTTAGGTTAGTGTGATGTACACAAACAAGTTTCTGTATTTCACAGAGGTACTATTATAGTATTGGGAGTTTGTTTTTCTTCTAAAGAAATTCAGTTTAGAGAGAAACAGACCCAATTAGAAACTGTGATAAAAACACAGTATCTGCAGTGCTTTCTGTAATTATCTCAAGGACATTTCTTGAAGCGGGCAGAACTTAACCCTCTCATGGAGTGCTGGTATTATTTTATGTAAGGAAAAATCTTTGTATTCCTCTCTTACCACAAGCTGTGTATTTCTCAAGGACTTACCAGCTTTCTAAACCATTCACAAATATTTGTGGTAATAGACTCCTCATGTCCCTGCTTTTCATTTTATTTGCCAGCCATGTTCTAACAGTGCCTGTGAATCGTATATATACAATTATGCAATTGCTAGCCATGCACACTCTGTCATCACCAGAATGTAAAATAATTCCAAACCCTGCTATCTGACCCTCATTGTTGTGCGTGGCTGAGTTATCAGTCAAAACATGACACACAGTGGTGTTTTTAACACTTTCCGAGGTTCTGTCAGAAAGGACCCTGGGACAGGTAGGTCAGTAGGTTGGAGTGAACAATCATGGGTCTCTCCTGTAAATTGTAGGCCATGGGCCAACAAGGATGAAGTTTGTTTATGGAAGGACAGTGATGTCATGATCCTGTAAAATGAGAGACCAGTGTGTAAGTCTGGCATTGGATACATTGCCATCTTTTACTCTGTCTGACAACAGAAAGTTAGTTGGCAAATGATTGGAATGCAGCACAATCGGTGCATATCAATGATGTACATAAGCATCTCACTGCAGTATGTAGCCAAAGATTCCTTTCACAAAGGATGTATTTCAGCTCCACTGGAGCAAGCATCTGGGATGCATAAGCAATGGGTCTGTTGTGTCCATTGTATGTTTGGACTAAAACTGCTGAGATTTCTATCTCTGATGTGGCAGTTTCAAAATAATGCCTTAAAGCTGTGTTAGGATTAACCAATGCTGGGGCCATGGTTAGTGGTTCTAAAAGAAAAGACAACAATATCAGTATTAGGATACCTTCTACCTTCTTGCAAGAAGTACCTGCTATTGTACGTACTGGGAATAAGCCAGACTGTTCCTGGCTTGTGCCTGCTATTGCAGTGACAGTATGGGATGATCTAAGTGTCACTGATGGAGGGGGTTCTGCATCATGTGGAGGGAGTGCTGGCACTATCAGGGGTGTCTGCACAGTGGAGAAAGGTGGTGTGCAAGTTACACGTAGTTCTCTAACTATGGATTGTGGTTCAGTAGCCATCAGGGTGACTCAGGCTCAGAAATCAAACCTGTAACCCTCTCCCCCCAACATTGCCTGTGATGCTGAAAATATCACAGCCACAGGGCTTCAAAATCAGGTTGTCCCTCCCCATCAGATGTATAGTGTGTTTCCCACTGGAAGGTTGCTGAATGGTAGCAACATTGTTTTTAATGTTACAGCTAAAGTATTAATGAGCTGCATATGCCGTTGCTGTCAGGCTTAGAAACAACAGCACATTAGTCTTCTCAGGAAAGCTAATGTTAAATTGCATAGAGAAGAATCACAACATTTCATGCAATTAGCTGCAATGTGTTCTTTGACCGAGGACACTGTATAGTAAACATTGCTAGCAGAAGTTTCTTCTGCAGCGTCAGACATTGACTTCATGACAGATTGTGTAGTAGCCTTATTCAAAGTCAATCAGCATCATTTTTAATGAGAATCTTCTGTCTCTCAGAAACACTAGTGTTACTGATAACATTATTAATTCCAAAACCTCTGGTATGTTTAGTTTTGTTATGGCAGCAATCACAGGTCCCTGTGACTGCATGATCAAACCTCCGTGATGTGGTGGTCGACCATTTTGGATTACCTCCATGGGTATCTTGAGTTACAGTGTTTTGACCATCATCACATGACCATGAACGCCCATCTTGGGGATGGTATGGGGATGCAACCTGATGACATGTGTGCCCACCATTTTGAAATGCTAACAATTCTCCATTTTGTGACTCACAGAAAAACAAATGGCTAGCCTTTGTTCTAGTCCACCACACAGCATACTGTGAGTGTTCAAAATCAAACTCTTCAATATGAGAAGAGGCAAGGTCTTTGGGCAATAAGTTAGTATGCCCTGCCAATACCTCTGGCTGATGGCGCAAGTTCGCCACATCAGGGTTTTATTTAACTCTAAAAATTAATTAGCGTTATGCTCATAAAAGTTCTAAAACATTGTGAAAATGCATAGCACTTGCCTCACTGTGTTTAACAAACTATAACACTTCTTGAAACCTATATAAATGCTTTCTGTACAGTTAGTATTGTCCCAAGGAAAAAAGTGCTAATCAATTATTTAAAACCCTGCACATCTGACTTTTTACTCCTACATTCTAACTGCTCAGATACAGGAGTTAGCATGCTGTAAAGTGCATTGTTTTCAGACTGCAAGACATTCCCATCTTGTAAAAACAAGCCTATTATAGACAGAAGCTGTGTTATAGTTTATATTCAGAACCTTCATTTCAAGTCTGCTGTACTGAAAACATACTGAATTACACTGATCAGTCAAGGTCTGGTATTGAAATACCAGCACGTTAACTATTTCAGTAATTACTTCAGACTTATCATCCTTTTTTTTTTTAACTCTGTTTATCACTCTCCAGCCTCGAACTCTCTCAGGCCACTGCACTCATCACTTGCTCTACTGCCCACTATGTTCCTCATCCACCTTCAAGTTGGGTGCGGTTCCCCAGGTAGGGGGAACCTACAACCCGGGGAGACCGCGGGGGGCAGTGGTGGGGAACCAGCGTTGGGCGTGTGACAGTGGCACTGGCAGGGCCATCACCCATCCAGGCTGGGGGGTGTTTTTTCTTGTAAGCCTGAAACCCC
Organism: Neoceratodus forsteri; assembly: GCA_016271365.2. NCBI lineage: Eukaryota > Metazoa > Chordata > Ceratodontiformes > Ceratodontidae > Neoceratodus > Neoceratodus forsteri. The sequence goes on along the minus strand of CM057457.1, from coordinate 470,321,250 downwards.
ACTACGTGGTGCATGTCTGGCGCTGGCGCTGGTGCATGGCAACCCTGCCTGCATCAGCCATGTTCCTTACGTGTGGCGCAGCAGCTTGTGATGTTCTCCGGTCTCCACGGGGGTCTCCAGTGCACTGGACAACCCATGCCCTCCCACCCAGAGAGGAGAGCAGCCCAGATGGCCTCTTGATCCATCTCCCTCCCCTGCCAACCCCCGACTCCCAATCTCGCTCCTGAACTAGGGTCGTCAGCATGGCGCGAGGTGTGGCATCCAGCGCCTCAACCCTCAGCACCACTGGGCTGAGACTTATCATCCTTAAGTTCCTCATTTCCAAAATGTAGGGAATTAGTGTTACTAGCCAGAACACCATTCATTTGAAAAACTTTTTGTCTAATAAGTTTTGCCTTTCCAACATTATCTCCTAAGACCTGCAGGTCTTGGCGGCGTCTCTTATTAAAAATAGACTATTTTTCTAGATGGAGAGACTCCAGCAATTGAGACTGCAGTCCATCTATCTTTTCTTTATAAGAAGCCTTTTTCAGGCTAATTCCATGCTTGCAAGCAGCATACTCAGATTCCAAAACAGATATTTCATTTAGAACAGCATCAAAGCAATTAAACAACGTTGCAAATAATAATCCTTCGGGATCAATTCTTTTGATATCATTTTCCAATTCCCCATAATGGGCAATGTTATCTTTTAAAGGGCTACCATTGGATTCTGCAGCATCAGCAAAGTCACATCGACCACCATAAGCAGTTTGATATGTTAAGGCATCCAGCCTCAAGTCAGTACTGATATTTTTAGACATGCCATAAGATAAGAAACCCTTAGCTGTCTGTGGATCAAAAACTTTGTTTGCAACCAAAGTTCATGAAAGGACACAAACAACATTTGGCGTATGTGGACACCTAGATGAGTAAATACCCATTAAGGTTTGAATCCACAAAGAAAGCAGTCTTTCTGTTTGGATCCCTTTACAGCTGTGTTCCCACACCGAAAGAATAGGAAAAAACAAACATAAAACAACTCATTGAGTTGAATATCTTCAACAGAGATTGAATATCTGATTGTTTTGTCTGCACTGTGGAAAGCACAACAGACTGAAAAGTTAAACAGAAGACACTTTCAGTTGCTTGTTACTGGAGATTTCTCAACCAGTGTTTTAATTTACAGAGAAATTAAAATGCAACTAACAAACATCCAGCCTCTGTTTGTGGTCACCATTTATGTTAGTAAACAATCTCAGATAGAGTAAATAATAATAATAATAATACTAATAATACAGATTCTTGTGTCTTTAGAGTCTGCCAAGAAACATTCATAAACAAGCAAGGCTTACTAATAAAATTTATTAAACTACTTCTGCCAAGCATAAATACATAGATACACAGATACATAGACAGTGTCGGGAGATAAGGGCCTACAGCCCACCCAGTCTGCCCATTTGAGCTTGTAAGTTTACTTTATATTTTCCTAGAAGTCTGTTGCCCCTTAACCCTGACCTTCAGAATACCTTTATGTCTATCCCATGCATTCTTAAATCCCATGATTGTTTCAGCCCCCCACCACTTCCTCTGGCAGGGTGTTCCACTTGTCAAGCACCCGTTCTGTGAAGAAATTCTTCCTCACATTTCCTCTGAATCATCCTCCCTGCAACTTCATCCCATGCCCTCTAGTCCTGGAACATCTTTTTTTGCTTAAAAATAGTGTCTTCCTGCACCCTGTTCCTCCCTGTAAGATACTTGTATGTGTCTATCATATCCCTTTTCTCCCTCCTCTCCTCCAGGGAGTACATATTCAATTCCTTCAACCTGTCCTCATAGGACTTGTGATGCAATCCATGTACCATCTTTGTTGCCCTCCTCTGAACCTTCTCTACCCTGTCTATGTCCTTACATAAGTAAGGTCTCCAGAACTGTACGCCATGCTCCAGGTGGGGCCTCACTAGTGTCTTGTATAGTGGAGTTATGACCTCCCTTTTCCTGCTGATGATGCCACTGCCTATGTATCCCAGCATCCTATTTGCTTTACCTGCTACCTTGAGATCATCAGAGATGATAACCCCAAGATCCCTTTCTTGCTTGGTGCATGCTATATCCTCACTCCCCAACTGATATATTGTGCAAAGGTTTTTGTGCCCCATGTGCATTATCTTGCCCTTCTTTGCATTGAATTTCAACTGCCAATCCTCTGACCATCAAGCATGTGCCAGAGAAAATCACAAGGGAGATGGGTTTCTCACTACTCTCCTGAAGAATGTACATAATCTCCAGAATTGTAGATCTTAGGTTCTATAAGATCTCAGTCTCTCTGTCTGTGATCTAGTTCTCTCTCCATGTACAACTGGGTTACAGAAGCCTAAATACTACAGATAACAGCATAGCAACATAGATTACCTCATAGATTACAGATAGGAGAAACAATATGTTGGTCCTAAGTCATTTTCCATTGGATGATGACTTAGGAGACAAATACTAATAGAGTATCGTAGGAGACAGAATATGCTTCCATTAGCATTATAGCTTGGACAAAAATGCTGACAGGTTCAAACTACATGTGACATTTCTTGCTTATGTATAATATAAGACATAACAAAGGATTTCTCTCTGTCAGCTTGCTTAAATAAAGGGAAGTGCTGACAAGGCTCTGTTACATGCGGCATATCTGCCCGAGTGTAAAACACACACTACATATAATTATATGAGAATCTAAGCATACAATAATTACTAATGATCTCTTAGAGTCATCGTATCAGTGATTAAGTAGATTATATATGGAATATATGTAAAAGACAAATATAATCTGGATAAATATATTATCGTGAGGTATACTGAATCATCCATGATAAACATTAGCATATATTAGCAGCAAAGCACATTCCTAGCACTCATACTTATATGATGGGTGCCTGTATCTATATGTTAGTGCAAAATAGCAGTATCATGGTATAATAAACCAGGAATACAGTGTGAGGTGTATGTGGGCCGATAGGGGGCATAACCCAGGCATAACAACCACATCAAGGCCTTGGTCATCACTGGTCTCGGTATAGAGCAGGCACTCATTGCTGACCCCCAAGAATCCTTAGAGCACCAGGCAATACAGTGCTCACTGTCTAGCAGTGATTCAGCCCAGGCTCCCTGGCGGCCACCCCTCCCCACGATTCCTCCCCTGGGTTCAGGCAAAGTCACATTTCAGTCCCATCAGGAAAATTAGCAGGTACTAGTGAGGTCCTTCCATGAAGACAAACCTGCGATGAGGTTCCAGTCATCATCCTTCAGTTCTGGTACTGCCATCAGCGGGTTCTCCACACCACTGTTCCAGTGGAACTCACAGACACCTCAATCTCTCCAGACTCCAGTAACAGAGAACAAATCTGAACTCTGCACCACTCTCAGGACAGTCAGAGCAGCTCTCCTTCATCTTTTCCAACTGGCCCAAAAGACAACTGGCCAGGTAAGGAAAATCACAAGTCATTCACAGAAGATATTCACAGTCACCAGTATTGTCAGGATGACAGTGAGAAAGCCAGCGCCCCAACAGTGACGCATACCACGGGGCAGCAAATGGGAGAACAATTTTGCTTGCAGCTTGTGACTTGACACAGTCCTGATACACTCCTCACATTAAATAACTTACTGCTTCACCCCTATCTACCTACTACTAATTCACAAAACAATTGTAGACCACAGTATACATAAAATAATCTAAAATTAATGAAAACTGGTTGGACCAGATGTGGAGGTTCAAACAGGTGAATAAGTATGTTTTATATTTGGGAATCAGGGGAGGAAGGTCCCTCTGGACCTCTATGATCTAAATTATACACCAATGGTCAAAAGTATTTTGGTGGATTTTAAGCATTGGCCTCCTGCTGATTTCTTGGCTAGGGCAAATAAACCTGATCAAGATGAATATTTTGCCTCAGCTTCTGTATATAATGCAGATGCTTCATGTGGGCTAACAAGGAGGGACATTAAAAAGTCTGAGTGGGCCTTCTCCGCGTTCATTTGGAATGGGAAATGTGCGAGGGTCAGCCTGCAGAGGCTGAAATTGGGAGAGAGGGCCTTAATTTCCCAAATTTGGGATATTACTTTCTAGCGATACAACAAAGGTATATAGGGGATTGGGTGCATACTCCCAGGGTGGCACGGTGGGTAGACTTGGAACAATGGGGCTGCCCTGAAAGGCTCTTGGTGTATCTGGAGAGCAAGGGCCTTCAGACATACAGGGCTCATGCTGGGAAAAACCATCTGACACTGGACACTTTGGAATTTTGGGAGAAGTTTAAGAAGAAGCTGAGAGGTGTCGGCAGGATAGATACTTTATTTGGTGCCCATTGCTTAGAATCCATTTTTTTGCTGGGGTGGAATGACCCTGGGTTGTGGAGGTGGGAGCAGAAGGGAGCCAAAAGTTTAGGGCACTTATGTGAAAGGGATGATATACTCCCTTATATAGCAGTGAAGCAGGGTTTAGAGTTGGAGGGGGGGCAATTGTTTCGCTACTTTCAGGTTAGAGCCTATCTTTCTGTGATGGACAGAGGAGTAGTGGGTAGGCAAGACATTTTAAAAATAGAGGCCTCAATTATGTCTGTAGCTGAGGATCTGAAGGGTTTTGTAGGGAAAGTTGTTAAGGAATGTAGGAGTTGCTTTCCAGATCAGTTACAATGGGTATGGGGACTTTAGGAGAAAGACTTAGGGGGCCCGATACTGGACCAGAACTGGGCTATGGTGCTGTCTTTACATATGGGTCACCTCATTTGCAATAAATTTAAAAAAGCCTTTACAATTGTCTTCACAGACTGTATTGCCCTCCTGCAATAGTACACAAATATCACCAAGCTGTCTCACCAAAGTGTGGATGGTATGAGGAGGAGATGGGGACTTATTATCATTGCTTTTGGGAGTGCAGGGTCTTACAGAGATTCTGGAAGGCAGTGGCCTCGGAAGTGGGAAAAATGTCTGGACCCCCTCATGTGCCGGTTTGGAGTGGAGGAGACTGAGGAGGGAGAATAAGAACCCCTACCTAGATGGATGAATATGATGTTCATTTTGGCCTGACACTGTATTCAGGATACTTGGGTTTCCCAAGTGATTCCCTTGGTACCACAATGGTGAGCTATGATCCTTCAGATTTTTTTATGTAATATACCTTATTGAACAGATTTTATTTTCTCGATACAAAGGCTAGCATCCGTGGAGCAGTACAAGAATAAGCAGTTATAAATACATGATTTATACAAGCTGATTAACAACAGAGAGATATAACTGTCATTAGTCATTGAGTTAGAATGGTGCTTGCCCCCTCCCCACCTGTCCAAAACTTCCCTCTATTCCTCCCTCTCTACCCATCCCACCCATCTGCCACAAAAAACAATCTGCACAAAGTTATGGGTATAACCAACACAAGATCCTTAAGGAAGTAAAAGGTGATTATATATGGGGCACTTATAAAGGAGAAGTTGGGGAAGACTGAACTGTCAGCAGAGTGAAAAAGGGTCCCAGACCTTATTGTACTGTGTCATCCAATTGTTCCTACCAGCAATAGCCCTTTTGGCCTGAAGAGCAAACATAATTTCTCTAAACCACTCAATATAAGCAGGTGTAGCGACATCTGTCCAGTGTCTAAGGAGGACTATTTTGGCCATGCGGGCTCTTTGTGTATGACTGTGGAGGTTCGTATATTCCCCTCAGAATGCAGATTTCAGGAATAAATTTATTGGAGAGAGACAGCAGGGGATCCAAGCGAGATCTGATGTTATTCCAGAATAGGGAAACCTTATTGTATGACCACAACATATGTAGTAGATCTCCAGGAGACAACATGCATTTGGGACATAAATTACAAGGTAACAATTCCAGTTTGCATAGATTAACCGAGGTATAGTACAGGTTGTGGTTAATCTGAAACTGCATGTATCTGTATCTATCCCATTAAATATATTTATAAGCATGCTTCCAGATTGTCTGCTATTTTCTGGGGGGTAGTAGCCTGTAAGGCCTGATTTCACCAGTAGTCTCTCTGACCTTCTAATTTAAGGGAAGTAGTTTGTAAAAACTTATACGCTTAGGTTATCAGGGGAGACGAAGGGAGAGAAGAGAAATAAGATGTCAAAATATCTGAAAGGGTCCTGACCCATGGACCGACCCCAAAATGGTGTCATAGCATATGGGATTGCTGTAGGTATTTGAATATATGGATAGAGGGCCAATGGTAAAGGAGGGAGGCCTCTTGAAAGCACAACAGTTTATGACTGGTAACCAAATCTTCCACATTCTCAGCTCCCATAGTAGGCAAAAAAAGGTTGGGCCTAACTGGATGATGCAAGATAAGAAGGTTTGGGTTATTACAGAGGGGTTGTGCTACATCTTTGGTCCCTGAGACCCTGAGGAAGGAAGGAAAGAAGGAAAGAAGTTGAGAGTGTGTGGATAGGAGGGCACCCAAGGGAGAGTGTTTCAATGCAGTTGGGAGTTTTCTAAGACAAAGAAAAGGAAGGGCCCTTGGGGTTCAACCCGTGGTTAACACATAGGGATTTTTCAATGTCCAGCCAGAGAGAATAGTAATGGGAGCTATGGAAATGAATGGGGGGAAGTAGCTACTACCTCATCCTGGTTAAATGACTAGACAGATAATACAAGTAAAAGTCAGGAGCTTGCAGACCCCCATCAGTTTTTTGATGCACAAGCTTACTATAGCTTCTCCTCACCTTTTTCCTGGTCACAAGAAGGAAGTAAGGAGTTTATGAACTTGGGCGAACCAAGAATATGGTAGAGACCAGTTATACATTTGCAATGGGTAAAGTATATGAGGTGGGATGTGCATTTTAATAATACTCATATGACCCCACAATGAAAGAGGCAGTAGAGAACAGTGTTTAATATTCTATGGTATAGTATTTACAGTGGAATCGAGGTTGAGTGTTTTCATGATTGTAGGGGAGGGGGTGGAGGAAAATACCCAGATACTTGAGTTTGTCTGAATGCCACTGTAGACCGAGACTGTTCATTTCCAATTTCTTAAAGTAGTTATTTAGGGGAAAGACCTCTGCTTTATCCAGATTCAGTTTGTAGTTTGAGATCACCCCAAATTGGGAGATTATTGATAATGCTGCTGGGAGAAATTGGGAGGGGAGGAAATATGTAGTAGTACATCATCCGCATAAGTGGAGTTTTTAAATTCTGAGTGTCCTATTTTAATACCAGAGACTACTGGGGAAGACTTTCGTTTTCTTATAAGGGGTTCTAAAAAAAGGTTGAATTAATAGGGTGAGAGGGAACAGCCTTCTCAGGTACCCCATTGCAGAGAACAGGGTGTGGAGAGTACTCCATTGCATGGTACCCGGGCTGAGGGGAATGAATAAAGTATATTGATCCAATTGAGGCATTCCATTAGAATGTCATATTTAGGGAGTATGGAAAATAAATATTCCCAGGAGACCCTATCAAATGCCTTTTCCACATCCAAGGATGCCAAAGCAACCAGAGTAGTGGTATCCTTGGATGCTGCAGAGAAAAGGTGGGCCAGCTTCGAAGATGATCTGAGGAATAGTGACCCACAACAAACCCCACTTGCTCTCTGAAATCAGGGAATCCCATACTTTGCTCAATCCTGAGGCTAGAACCTTAGCTAGTATTTTAAAGTCCTCATCGATGAGAGAAATTGGGAGTAATTTTGAACATATTGAGGGTATTTACCAGGTTTAGGAAGGACTACAATAATGGCCTGGGTTAAAGAAATGTCCAAGAGGCCATGCTCATAAATGTATTGGAATGTATCCAGGAGGATAGGCGTTATGGTAGATTTGATAGTGTTATAAAAATTAGATGAGACTCCATCCAGACCTGGAGATTTATATAAGGGGAGTGTGTCAATAGCTTCCAGAATTTCTGCAACACTGATAGGAGCTTTTTTGCTGGATATGTGCTCATTGGACAGCCTGGGAAGAGTAATGTCTGTAAGAAAGGATTCAAACTTTTGCTAGGAGAAAAGAAAGTTGGTGGGAGTGTACAAGATCCTATACAAATTCTGAAAGGCTTCACAAATATCCCCAGGTGATGTAGGTATTTCACCCTCAGAGGACTGAAGAGAGGTGATGATCCTGTTGGATAATTGAGTCCTTAGATGAAGGGGTAGCTGTTTGCCTGCTCTCTTGCCCTGGTCAAAATAAGTTATCCTGGATCTAAGCATTAGAAATTCGACTACTCAGCTAATAACTAATTATATTGGGCTGTGAGGGATTTGAGTTTCTCCCACTCCTCTGTGGGGATGAAGCCATTAAGTTTGCCTATACTTGTGCAATTTGGTCTGTTGAGGAAGAACATGTTCCCTCACTTTTTACATTTTGATGTTAAGCATATGAGTTCTCCTCATATAGCACATTTTAATGAGTTCCATAGAAAATCAGACTTTGGCATGGGGGCATTATCCAGGAAATCAGAGATGAAAGCTTTTGGACAAAGTACATGGTCTTCAGAAAAATATTTGATTGTTAATCCCAAAGTCTGTCCTTTTGAATATTTGGTGTTATCTCTATAAGTAAATGAGCAATATAATGATCAGAAAAGACTTTGTGTGAATAAAATCTGGAGATAACCCCAGAAAACCTGTCTATACTTATTAAGAAATAGTCTACATGAGAGGAGGAGAAGTGGTGAACTGGAGAGTGGAAGAGTACTCCCTTCTGTTAGGATATGTAATTCTGCAAGGATCCACCAATTCAACTGACCACATAAAATCCTGCAAAGCTTTTGTGCTGGAGACAGGGTGTTTCTGGAATGCTGATCTGTCAAGACAATTGGAGAGGACTTGGTTCCAGTCTTCTCCGAGTATAAGTGGTGAAGTGGACCAGGAGGTGAGTCTAGTCATTAAGTTTGTAAAGAATTCTGGGTCTTCAGACTAGAACCTAAAAAAACCTCCAAGTGACCCAGAATTACTCTCATAAGGATATAATGGCCTTCTGGGTCAGAAATATCTTGGAATAAATGGAAGGGTAGTCTGTGTTCAATTAGTATAACAGTTCCCCTCTTTTGAGAGTTATACCCTGAACTAAATGATTGTCAGGTAGTAAGGTAAACACTGAGGTACAGTGCTCAACAGAGGGCATGACAGGGGTAAATGAGAAAATAGACAAGGGCAATAAGAGCAGGCATGGGGGGGGGGAAGGATAAACCCAACATTAAATGGAGGGCAATGAGTACCAATGCCCGTGGTCTGGGAAACAAGTTTTCTGAGCTAGTAGCTTTGATGGAAGATGAACATTTGGATATTGTGGCAGTCACAGAAACATGGTACATGGAGAACCATGACTGGGATGTCAACATACCAGGGTACACAGTCTGCAGAAGGGAGAGGGAGGGGAAAAGAGGAGGTGGAGTAGTTCTATACATAAGGGAAGGGATCAAAGTTACAGAACTAAAAAGTAAAGGGGGAGGACAAGAAGCACTCTGGGTCACCTTGGAGACAGGGAATGGCATCAAAATCCACACAGGGGTTGTATACAGATCCCCATCTCAAAGGGAGGAAATGAACAAGAAAATGATAGAGGACATTCTCAAAATGGCTGAAAAAGGGGAGATACTGTTGATGGGGACCTGAATATGCCAGTTGTTAACTGGATGATACGTAATGCAGCCACATCCAAGAACAGGGCCATTCTCAATGCCCTGCAGGGGGCAGGCCTTAGACAGCTAGTGTTGGAACCTACTCAGGAGGGAGCAATACTAGACCTGGTACTCTCAAATGGAGAGAGGATCACAAATTTAGAAGTCAGTAGACATCTGGGAACAAGCGACCACTGCACAGTGTGCTTCACAATAAGCACAACCATGGAGACAAGCCATACAAAAACAAGGATACTGGACTTTAGAAGGGCTGACTTTGGCAAAATGGGTGAATACCTGAGAAATACACTAGCAAATGGCCAAAAAGGAGGGGTGGAAGAACAATGGAGAAAATCAAAACAGCCATCATAGAGGCAACAAGCCTTGTGTGAAACAAATAAATAAAACAAAGTGGAGTAAAAATATAGTTCTCAAGAGGTGGAAGGGACTGTAAGGAGAAAAAGGCCTCATTCAAAAGTACAAGGAATCACAGAAGGAGCATGACAGGGAACTGTATCAATTAAAGCAGAAAGAAGCGGGAAGGCAGTCAGAATAGCAAAAGCCCAAACAGAGGAAAAATAGCCAATTCAGTTAAGAAGGGGATAAAACCTTTATAGGTACATTAAGGAGCATAGAAAGGTTAGGGAGGAATAGCAAAGATTAATAAGGGAGAGGGGAGGTGGGCAGAGGGAGACAGTGAAAAGGCAGAGATATTGAATGAATACTTTTGACCAGTATTCACAAAAGAAGATGAGGAAGACTTTCCTAAACCAGACAATAGAAGCACTCTGGGTAGGGGGTTGACACCAGTCCATTTACAGAAGAAAGAGTCCTGAAAGAACTCCTAAAACTCAAGATGGATAAAGCAAGGGGCCTGACGGGATTCACCCCAGAATCCTAAAAGAACTAAGGGAGGACCTAGTGACAGCACTGACCACACTTTTTAACAAATCATGGGAGGATGGGGTGGTACTGAGGACTGGAGGAGGGCAGATGTGATTTCCCTAGCCAAAAGTGGGAGCAAGGCAGAAGCAGGAAACTACAGGCCTGTAAGTTTGACCTCAGTGGTAGGGCAAATGATGGAATCACTTCTGAAAGAAAGAATTGTTGAGTACCTAGAGGCCAGCGGGCACAGGACCCAAAGCAGCATGGATTTACAGCAGGAAGGTCATGTCAGATGAAGCTAATTGATTTCTTTGACTGGGTGACCAAAGTAACAGACCAGGGAGGGGCTGTGGATATGGTCTACCTAGAATTTAGCAAGGCATTTGACACAGTCCCGCACAAAAGATTAATAATCAAGTTAGCCAGCCTGGGAATGGGTCCCAGGGTGGTAGCCTGAGTAGCAAACTGGCTGCACAACAGGACATAGAAGGTAATAGTGAATGGATCACATTCTGAAGAAGGGGGGTTACTAGTGGTATACCTCAGGGCTCAGTACTGGGTCCAGTCCTCTTTAACATCTTTATAGGTGACATTGCAGAGGGTCTGGAGGGAAAGGTATGCCTCTTTGCAGATGACACAAAGATCTGTAACAGAGTTGATACACAAGGGGAGGTAGAAAGGATGAGAAGGGACTTGGCAAGGTTGGAGGAGTGGTCAGACATATGGCAACTTAGATTCAATGCAAAGAAGTGCAAAGTAATGCACCTGGGAAACAAAAACCCAGGAAAAGAGTACACAATAGCAGGGGAAATACTAACAACAAAAATGGAAAGGGACCTGAGGGTAGTCATATCAGATGATCTGAAGGTTGGTAAGCAATGTGAGAAGTCAGTAAGGAGAGCCGGGGAATACTGGGATGCATAGAAAGGGGCCTCACAAGTAGAAAAAGGGAAGTGGTTATCCCTATGTACAGACAGTTGGTGAGACCCCATCTGGAGCACTGTGTGCAGTTTTGTAGACCTCATCTATGCAAGGATATAGACAGGGTGGAAGCAGTCCAGAGGAGGGCAACTAAAATGGTGCAGGGTCTGCATCAGAAACCATATGAAAAGAGACTGAGAGAGCTTAATATGTATACCCTTGATGAAAGGAGGGACAGGGGGACATGATAGAAACATTCAAGTACCTCAAGGGAATCAACAAAGTCAAGGATGGTAGCATCTTTCAGAAAAAGAGATGTGTAAGAACAAGGGGGCACAATTTAAAGATAGAGGGGGAATGGCTCAGGGGTAATGTGAGGAAATTTTTTTCCACTGAGAGAGTGGTGGATGCATGGAACCGCCTTTCTGGGGAGGTTGTTGAGTCTAAAACAGTGGGGGAATTCAAACATGCATGGGACAGACATAAGGCAGTTGTAGTGGGGGGTGGCAGGAAGTAGGCTGTTGGTTAACTAGAATCTACAGCTTATCCAGTAGGTAGGGAAATGGGCATACTGGGTGGGCCAACTGGTCCTTATCTGCCATCAAAGTCTATGTTTCTATGTTAAGAAACACTACATCGGCATTCAATTGACATAAATGTAGTAGCACTTTCATCCTTTTGGCCAGAGTCTGTGCCCCTTTAATATTCCACATACCAAAATGATAACCTGACATGGTTATTGTTCTAATATGAAAGGAGAAGTGGAAGTACCCAGTAAAGAGAAACCCAGAAAAATGGGAGCAATATTTAGGGGCAGTCCCCTCCCCCCTGTATAACAGAAAAACCTGCCCACCCACTCCCACACTCACCCCATAGAAAGGAACCTGACTGAAAACACAACCCGAGCCCCACAAAATCCATATCAATAACAAACCAACAAAGATCTTGAAGGGTAAACTATGTGGAGGCTTCATCCCCCATCACCATGACATGTCTGTTCCACCCAAGATAGACCATCCCCCTCCCTCCCCCCACCCTTCAAAAATGATAGATCAGCTCAGGCTTGGTCTGACACAGCCTTGACAACATCAAGAGATTAACCACATCTTAAGAATTTAGCTTAATAATATATCATAGTCCGGGTCCTGTTAAAATATAAGTATAGGTTGTCTAAACAGTAATATAACCACATCAAAATAATTAACTGCGAGTCATAACAGGTGATTACCCTTCTAATACTGATAACATTTATCACATCAGTATCACTAACTGCGGGGTCACAACAGGTGATTACCCTTCAGATACTAATAGTGTTTAACACATCAAACGATTGAGGGCAGGAAGAGACCAGAAGGAGAAAAAAAAAGGGGGGGAGGAAGATAAAATTGATTAATAGGTGACCAGCTGACATAGAGTATTACAGTATGATCCCGAGTGATGGTGTGGAAAACAGTGCCATTCGTTGACTCAATATAACCCTGAGTCAGGATCTTGAATGCCCAGTTTTCAACATCGGGCACTACTGGGAGCAAAGTAAAAGAATAAGGGTTGGGGGGATTCTAATAAAAAGAAAAAACAGTCCAATTAGAGTAAAGTGGCAAAACTGCCATTATGTGGTGTCCAGGAGGAGTAGCTCCATAATCACTGTTTCAAGGGGTAAGCTGAGTTGAGAAGCAGGTCACTGTGATGACGCGCACAGGAGCGCCGATGGTGAGCCACACCCCCAGAAGGGAAGGGAGCTAAAGTTTGATCATGGAATGGAGTGAGTAACCTTGGAGCTCTTCTACTGTGTATGATCCCTTAGTCCGAGATGATAGTAGGGCAGTTGAAACACAAAAGAGGTGGAAACGACTAACAGAAGGAAAGTCTCTTCCTGTAAGTGATATCTGGGAGCAAAACAACTTATACAGGCCACATAAATTCTCCTGGTAGACTTGATAGAGAAGACTAGCCCTAATCTCTGCTGTTTGAGTCAGAGCTGAGCAAACAAGTTGGGGAATACAGTGCGGAGTTCCTCTACTGCCTGTTTGGCACTTTTGAAGGCTTTCCAGCTGCCTTGGTGTTGGATGAGTAGATCATCCTAAATTGGACCCCTGCTGCAATCAATTTAGCTATGTAGGTGTGATATTCAGCCCGTTTCTGCCGAATGATTACTAGCAAATCTTGTGAAAAAAGCGAAGTCGGGCTTCCTCCCAGCATATTTCCTGCAGCTCCCTGGTTTTGGCTAGGATATGCTGCTGATCCACGTAGCTGAGAAGGCGAAAGATAAGTGGGCTGGGTTTACCACTGGGAGGGGGTCACGGTTTTAGTAATCAGTGAGCTTGTTCTACATGGTAGGCTGTGGAATGTGGAGGAGGGCCTGCAATTTTCAGTAAAATATCTGTACAAAGGGGATTACAGAGGAACCTTTTGCTTCTTCAGGTAAGTTGAAGATTATTAAATTGTTAAGTCTATTCCGACCTTCAAGGTCGTCCATTTTTAGTTCAAGTTTGCTGAGTTTCTGACATAGAGATACAATGTCGGGCTCTACTCTTGCCAGCCAGCATTCAAGAGAGGAGGTGCGAGCCAAGACATCTCTGATTTTCTTATTGGTGTCTTTCAGCTCCGCTGGGATTTCTTTCAGGTCGGATGCAAAGTCCTTGAAAACTTCCCTTATAGAGGCCATCTCAGTAAAGAATTTTTCCTCTGATGGGGGTAGAGTCTTTGGAACCAGTTGTAGATTTGGTAGGAGTCGCAGCGTGCGTTTTGGACCGTTTGGTGGTTTTATCTGGTGACTGAGGTGGTATCTGAGCCGGGAGGGCCTGGCGCAAGTCGGTGTCCATGATTGAGTAAAAAAGCTCACCAATTGCTCCCAGATCTGCCTGGTATTTACGCCCCAGTGCTAGTAGTAGATGTTGAATAAAGGAGAATAACAACATCTACCTTTAATGTGGGTAAATAACACAAAGTTTAGAGGTTAGGGAGGAGAGCTGGGCTGATAAACGTCCTCTCAGAGCGAAGGCATCACATGATCTCAATTCTTCAGATTTTGGTGCTCGAGCAACTTACCTTATTGTTAAGGACAGACTGGAGGGCTTAGCAAGGGAATGGGCACCTTTACTGGCAGATTTAAGCCCAGTAGAAAGCATATCACTATGGGAAGGAATGGAGGGGTAAGGATGTCGGGGGTATGCTGCTCCGTTCCTGACTAAGTACAAGGTAAGGGATGAGCTGGATTGGCCTGAGCTTTAAATATAGGGGGTTGCTTCCCCCCATTCTATTACCATGAAAAGATGCAATTGTCTCTTGTCGAATTTATGTTAGCTAGAATACAGTGTCATATAAATGATTGATTATGGACATATGGATGTGAATTGCTTTACAATCGTCTTTTATAATAAAATCGCTTTATGCAAGAAACATTAATTAAAACAACACCAAATAATAAACTAACGCTGCTGCTGCTGCATCAGAATGCTTCAGTTGGCAAGCCCACCCTCTCCTTTTAAACACTCTCAAGGATGCTGGGCTTGCTTTCCCTGCCCTATGGTGATTTGACTCTTATCTCAATAACAGACATCTGTCAGTTAAAATTGCAAACTCCGTCTCTCCCTTCCTTCCTATCCTAGATAGTGTCCTGCAAGGCGCCATTCTCAGCCCTATCTTGTTTTCTGTATTTATAGTCTCCCATCTGCTTGTTCCTCCTCCCTCATCCATATGTATGTGAGTGATACCATACTGTTCTCATCCGGCCTAGACCTAACTACTATCTATGGTGTGCTGCAGAAAGACTTTAATTTGGTTCAGTCTTGGTTCCAGTTAAAACAACTCAAACTAAACACTACTAAAACTGTCTATATGACCTTCGGTACCACTCAAAGATTGGCAAAAATAAACAGTGCCCCACCCATCACCTTTCTTAGCAGCATCCCACTAAAAGCTGCCCCCCCTTACAAATACCTAGGCATCTGGCTTGACCTCAACTAAACTTTGCAGTCCACATTGACCAAGTAACCACCAAACTCCGCCCTAAGCTTGGAATCCTCTTCTGAAATGGAGGCTCTTTTCCCCTTCCCGTACATTGAGAACTCGTGGCAAAGATGATCATGCTAGTCTTAGACTATGCAGACATAACATACTGCACTGCACCCTGTCTCTCTCTCTCGACTTGACTCCCTCTGTTATGCTTTCTGTTGTTTTGCATCAAATTCTCCATACGGGGATAACCACTGTTCCCTACTGTCCTGCCTGACCCATCCACCACTCTTGCCTAGGCATCTCATCCAGTCCTTATCCTACATCTCAAAATTCTGGTTCGACCTGCTCCCTTACATCTCTTTCTTCCTCTCTCATGCCCTACCTTTACTTATTCCATACACACTAGGGATTCATGCTCCTGCTCTCTCCCTACCCCGTTCTCCAACATGGATAAAGCTGCCTTTACCTACCACCTCCTCTCGCTGTGGAACTCTCAAGTATCCATCCTACAAAACACTACATCTCACTTCTCTGCCATGCCTCCTACCCCACCTCATTTATTCCCATACCAACGAAAAACACTACTGTTGTTTGTATTTTCCAGTTGTATCTTATGCAGCTCTTTCCTATTCCATCCCACTTGTTCCCATATCATTCACATATCACTGAGTTATTTATCTCCCAGGTTGTCTATTTGCAACCCTGTGTCTTTCCTCCTGCACCCTACCTTGTACATTAAACAGTAGCATAGCCTTTTTTGTTGTATTAGCTATCATGAATGTATTATAGTATACTTCCTGTTGTATACTTCTTAAATTTTGTTTACTTCCAACTATATCTTTGCATATAACTAGTACAGCATAATACAGTGCACAATGTATTACTTTGCTCCTGTGTACCTCTGTATCTGTACTTTCTCAATCCCAAGTTCCCCGACCCCTGTGTCACACCTGGAAATGAACCTTGGCTCAGTGTGCCTTTCCTAGTCATCAGGGCCCAGATATTCAAAAGAGTTGAGCCATGCGCAGTAGGGTTGTGCCTGCGCAAGTCCGAAATGTGCCATTCTGCGATATTCGCAGGAGGCATTTGCGCCACCCAAATCATGCTGCGCAAAAGCGCAATGATAATGAAGGCATGCGCAACCGAAGGGGGAGGAACCATGCATAAACTGCACAGCCCAATATTCAGCCGGGCTGTTCAGAGTTATGCAGGCGCAACCCCTACCTGCGCCTGCACAACTTTACGCCAAAAAAAAAAGTATCAAGTCGAGGGCCACCCACAGGTGAGCTGCCACATTGCAGGGTGCAACACAGCAGCTGCCACTTGTGGGTGGCCCTCCACTCATTCCCGGCAGTGCCCCCCATACCCCGATCATGGGCTGAAGTGTTCCCCCCCGCAGCCTGATTGCGGGCATAACATTATAGTCCCCCCTCCCTGCAGCCTGGTCGCAGGCATAAAGTTAATGTCCCACCTTAGCCCGATCGCGGGCATACCGCTACGCTTCCCACAGCAGCCCGGCCACGGGCATAACATTATGTCCCCTCACAGCCCCAATCACGGCATCAGACTTCCCTCCCCAAAGTCCAATATCCCTGGTGGTCCAGTGGACCGCGAGAAGCCTGATCGCTGGCATGTTAATCTTTCAAAGTCCAATATCTGGTGGTCCAGTGATGCAGAAGCCCGATTGTAGGCATGTTATCTCACTGTTCATTATTTCGGTGGTCTGTGATTAGCAGTTAGATTATGTGCTTATCTCAAACCCTCAGCAGCTGCCCTGAGACGGTGGTTTTCACCCACTCACCTGCTGGAGCCCCCCACCACCCCTGCTCTCCGGCGGCGGCGGCACACCATGCCACCCCGCCGCCGTGACTGACAGCTCGGTGGGGCTGCCGCTTATTGGTGAGCGTGATGCCAATATCGGCATGCAGCCCATACCAGTTACAGGCAGTCCAGAATGTGAATGAATTAACATTTTTGGACGGTCACGGCATAACATTAATTCATTCACATCTGGACTGCCTTGTATGGTATGGGCTGCATGCCCATTGGCTCATGCTCTGCACCAATGGGCGTGCAGCCCTACTGAGCTATCATTCGGCAGGCGGCGGGTGGCAGTCGGAGTAGGTGCTGCCGCCGCTGGCTGACAGGGGAGCGGGTGGTGGGGCTCCATGGTGGGTGGGTGGGGCCACTAGATCACCAGGATGACATATTTGGGGGTAAGGATGCCGCACGTGATCTGGCTTGCATTTCACTGGACCACCAGGATATTGGACTTTGGGGGGGTTTAACTTTATGCCCATGATCGGGCTTCTCGTGGTCCACTGAACCACCTGGGATATTGGACTTTGGGGGGAAGGGAAGTCTGATGCCCATGATCGGGCTGCTGGGTGGGGACATAACGTTATGCCCATGATCGGGCTGCTGGGGGGGGGGACGGAATGGTATGCCCACAATAAGCAAAAGTCAGACCCACTTACTATCATAAACAGCGGCAATGTCCCATTGAGTAAGTCCATACCTTCAAATACCTAGGTATCTCTCTTGACAGTGCATCGTCCTTTACCAAATATGTTAGCCTTGTGTCAAAGGTGGCCAGTGACAGACTTGGGATCCTCTACAGACACAGCATGATTCCTGGAGCACTAAGGTTAGTGGTCACTAACTCAGTGCTTTCTGTAGTTGACTGTGGGTTAGCCATTTATGGCTCTGCTACTGAGACTACCCTTAAAGGAATTACTATTGCTTTCAACAGAGCACGTAGACTGGTCTCAGGAGCTTACAGACACACCGTACATGTGACCTATACACCCTGACAAACTAGTTGCACCTCAAAGGGAGGATTTTGTATCAGACCTGTCTGCTGGCAAAAAAATCACCCTATGGCTTACCCCATGAACCACCCAGCACCTTCTCACACATGCGCCTCTCTGTGTAACACTAGGAGTGCATCTAGACACGCCTATGAGGTCCCATTTTGCCTGACCTCTCAGACACAAAGGTCTTTTATGTTCCAAGCTCTTAACTCAGTAGACAAACTCCCTTTGGAAATCCTTGATGAGCCCAAGCTCAGTCCCTTCAAGCACAAGCTCCAACAGCACCTTACTGCACATAGCAGTTGTGACTGCTCCAGCTAGCCTCCACCCCTCTAGAGCTTCTCCACTGCCACTCTTCACCTAGGCTCTAGCCCCCACTACTTCTTCCCACACCCAGCTACCTCATTCTTCCTTCCCTGCCACTACCTCCTCAGCCTTACTGTCAGACATCTTCCAAAACTATGTACTCCCCTTGATCCTTCCCTCTCTGGCACCTTTAAGACCCCTGAAAACCCTCCCCCTCACTCCCCTCCCTTTACCTGCTTCCTCTTGTTTACCTACTTCCCACCTCCTTCACTTTTACCCATATCCCTGCTTTCTCTTACCGAACTGGGGCTTGACAAGGTCTCCCACCTACTAGTCGCCCTCCACCTCCCATCCACTCCCTACTTTTACCCTCTCTCTCCATTCCAGGATACAGCAACATTTATGTGTTGACAATTCTACTTTTACCCCCCACTCTGGTACAAGACAAAGTCAACTGACCAGCTGAACTAAAGGTACAACAATGTATAACTTGTATCACCTACCTGTAATCTGTAAATCAAGTTGTTATAATTACCTGTAACCTACTTGTCTGCTACATGGACACTTTCATTTTGAAACTTTGCTTGTTGTGCAAATAGTTTTATATTGCTATTCAATCCATTCTGTTTTGTTAATCAAATGTTGATACTGATATGAAACCTCTGTAAAAGAGCCTCTGGCTCAAAGGTATTTGTAGTCTGAGATATGAATAAATAAATGTTCAGCATTGCTACATGTTAATTACTTAGATGGGAGATTTTTGCACTTGTATTGTACTGTTGGGCTTTGGTGACTTGCACCTGTATTATAAAAAAGCAGATAACCCACACTGCATGCTTGTTTTGATTACCATTTTGTTGTGCTTGCATTTAGAGCTTGTTTATTTTCCTCTGTATATTTTAGCCTATATGTATCTATTCCTGCTGGATTATGTTAACCTGCTGACTGCTGCTCTTCTTACTGGGACCCCCATGAAAGCAAGTTACTGCGTCTCATGCTGTCATCCTGTTTGGAATAATTTCAAAAAAGTAAAAATTAAAAATTGATTTTGTTATTGCTCTGACTTTGGTAGCTGTCTGCATTGAATTGTGATTGTGTCTTTTACTCAGGGAGTCACTTGTTTCTAACATTCACATATTTGTGACTGTCTAGTACAGTATGCCCTGGACCAATGGGCTTATACCTCATACTATAAACTGTCATTTGGCAGGCAGCTGGGTGGTATGCAAGCAGGTAGCAGCTGCCCACCGATGATGGGGAGGGCTAGGTGGGCAGGGGGTCTTGTGTGGTTGGGGGTGCCTCTAGACTACCAGGGATTTATTTTATTCAATTCTACCTATGATTGTGGCTATGGGGGGTACCACTAGATTACCAGGAATTTATTTATTTTCTACCAGTGATCGCAGCTACAGTGGTGAGGGACCAATAAACCATCAGGCCTTTCTTTCTTTTTATTACTGGCGATCACTGCTATGGGGTGGGTGTGTGCCTGAGGACCCCTCAGTCCATACCACATGCTGTGAAATGCACCAGGAATTTCACCAGACTGCCCTGCTCAGGTCATGAAAACAGGGTCATGTGATGCAAAAGGGCTCCATGTGTGCCTTTAAACACATTATGGCCCCATTTGCGGTCTGCATATCTTGGAAATGCACCCAGTGCCCCTACAGTTGTGCTGGAGCATTCCAGTCCTGCCAGTCTGGGGATTGTACTGGTGCATTGTAAATGTGCGCTGAGCATTCTGTGCTATATTTAAAGGTGATGCACCATGGCACATCTCCTTTGAATATACCCTTGTCTGGCTATGGCGCACCTCAGTTGTGCTGTGCTTCTACTTGCGCCATTACCGGTTGCAGTCTGATTATCTAGCCCATAATATCATGAGTTGTGCAAATCTACCATTGTCCTGTGCTTAAAAATCCATGTGGCCTCTTGATTCCTCCCTTCTCCACTCTTCCTCATCTACAGCTACGCACTTTGTTCCCTGTCTCTGCCTAGAAATCGTCTCCTTGCTGACTTACCAACAGCACTGTCATGTTTTTTACATTATGAACCCTAAATTGTGCCTTTTGTGCCTGTTTTTTTCCTATTATAATGTGTGATATGTACCTCCTCTATGTACTATGCACCTCTGTATAACTGTTTGGAACTCCTATTGTAGAACAGTGCATATGTATTTATTTTTACCTGTTCCTGATTTGTACTCTCCTGGGTTGTGACTGAAAATAGGCAGTTCTATCTAGTGGACAGAGTAGGTGAGCCAAGTGGTCCTTATTTGCCATCACATTTTATGTTTCTATGTTTATTTTAGACCACTTACCTGGTAACCAAAAGCAAATAAATAAAATATTTAAAAGGCAAAAAGTATGAAAAAACACCACCAACATCTGAACTACAGTACAACTTTAAGATGACCATTGACAAGAGTTACAGCAGACCAAGTAGTTATCTTTAAACCCTTTTTATACTTTGCAATAAGGTAATGACTTGACAGTGAACATAAGTACATGGGCAGACTTCCAGTACTTTGAACCATTATATGTACATTACATTTGTATTGTATTGTGACTGGTTCTGGAAGCAATCTTTATTAAAAAAATGCAATTTTGGTTTTTCACTCAGGGAAGGGGTAGCTTCAGTTGTATTGTATTCTGTATTACTTTGGCAACAGTCTGCATAAAAATGTGATCTTTGCTTTTTACTCAGGGGAGGAGGCAGCTGCTGTTTATTATGTTCTGTCTGACTTTGGTGCCTGCCTGCATTTAAAACTGAGGCTTTGCTTGTTTTACTGTGGGGATAGGTAGCTGCAGATTGATAACTTACTTGCTCTTACGCTGATTGCAGTTATTAAAAATGTAATTACCTTTTTTATTTGCTGGGCATTTTCTGTGTGGCTCTGTGTAATTTATTTAATTATGTTTTGTCCCATTTCACTACTGGTTTTTTATTAGCGTACCCCTCCAGCCATGATTTGTTACCTATTAACATACTCCTTTGTGACCAGGTTTTGACCAATGAAAAGCCAGAATTGGTCAGACCCTTTCTATGAATATTATCAATAAAAACAATACATTCAAATGCCACAGAAAGAATAATTTAATTCAAATGAACTTAAAATGGAAATGTTTGAAAGACACATTTCTGAGGTTAAATTGCAGGAAAGTTGGTGGGGCACTCACAGAAACAATTAAGGAAAAGGAACTAACACATTTGTTTGCTTATTGGAAGAAAATACTAATTCAATATGTTTTGTTTTTAGTCAGCAGGAAGTTTGAGTGCAGTGAAACCTGGAGCCAGCAATCATCACTAGAGAATTGCCAGCTGAGTCACACAACAGAGAAATGCTGTAACTATCCTCAGTGCAAGAAGACATTCCATAACCTACATCTTGTCACTGCACAACACCAGATTCATGAAGGAGACAGGCAATTGAAATGTACCAAATATCAAAGCCAGCTCAATGCAGTTACATGTATTGACAGTAATTTCACTGCACAGAATAATACTACAGGACACCAAATGCACAAGAAACAAAATAAATGTACTTACTGTGACAAGAGTTTTACAGCACAGAATATCTTAATGAGTCATCAGCAGATTCACATGGTGGAGAGACCATATCAACATTCTGAATGCAACAAGAGTTTTGGCCAGACGGCTACCCTGAAAAAACATCACCAAATTCACACTGAAAGGAGACCATACACATGTGATGAATGTGACAAGAGTTTTGATCTGAAGGGTCACCTAATAAGACATCAGCGAATTCACTCTGGAAAGAGTGCTCGGATGGAGTGAGGGGCTCGGATGGAGTGAGGGGCTCGGATGGAGTGACGGAGCTCGGATGGAGTGATGAAGTGAGAGTGACGAATCGTTGGTGGAGCAATTTGTGACACTAGTGACAAGCCATAGTTATTTCGTGCTCAAGTCTTGGTGAGTACCTTCACGTGGTGGGCCCTGTTTCAACAGAATCTCACCAAGGCGATACTACTGTATAGATAATATATAGTATGGAAAGAGACAAAAATGAAACTGAAAGCTGGGCGCACAGATCCCAGCATAAAAAAGTGCCCAACCCTAGCCTAGGCACTAGGGCAAGGGTTGGACGATGTGATAGTGCCATATCCTCGAGTAATAGTACCACCCCTGCCACAGTGTCAGACCATGGAGTGCATTGTCCTGCAGTGGCAGCAGAAGCCAGCAAGCCACAAACAGTAAAAAGACTGATAGGCCAGCCCAGAGGACTGCAAACAGTTAAGTGGACTTACGAGGACAAACTAGAAATTATGTATTGCTATTATTATGTAACACCCTGAGTTTCCAGTAAGAGGATATACCATCAGACTTCGGAACAAATTGCAGCAGAGAAAAATATTTGCCACAGACAAACTGAACAGTGTGACAGATGCAAACTTTAGATCCCTAATAGGACAAATAAAACAAAAAGTACATAGATGAGAGTAACTTGGGCAGACTACAGAAGGAAGCAAGTGAAGAGGTAGCAAAAGAGAAGAAAGAGGTACCAGAGGCTTTATAGCAGGAAGAGCAGATACATGGGACACAGCAAAGAAAAGGGATATCATATGGTGTAGCATTTATGCCAAAAGAAAGCAGCTCTTACCAGCACAACAATGAAAATTACAGACATATTTGAACAGACATATAGACAGAGACATCCAGATATGGCAAACATCACAAAGAAAAGAATAACCACACAAAAGTGGAATGTAATGGAAAGTGCACAGTTTAGTGATCTAGAAAGGCAACACATCGAAATAGAAGTCCTTGAACAGTTAAAGAAAGAAGGATTTGAGGTAGAAACTCAGCCTCCACCAATATCATCTGGTAAGCCTTTACAGCAGACAACTGCTCAGCCAATATTGGTACATGAAACGAAACATGACACATCTCCTAAAGACACCCAGCAAAGTACACATCAAGTGCCATATCTGAGCAAAACAGCTGAAGTTCCAGTTCAACCCATACAGAGAGTGGAAGAGCAGGAAATGCCAACTACAGGAACAACCCTTAACCAAGAGGAAGAAAACATGAGAGAAGACTTGCTGGACCTAATTGACATGGACAAATATATTAAAATACATCAAAGGGAAAGACTGCAAAAAATTACGCCTGACATACACAGTTAGGGAACACATAAAATAAGATAAATAAAGTTATTGGAGCCATCCAGAGGGATCCATATGATGTCACTGAAATAAACAGAATACATTATTGTGCAGCGAGACTAATAACAAATAGAGCAGTGCCAAAAAAGCAAGGAATGAAGAACAAAAAGAGAGGGGAAATTCAGCATACCACCATGGAAAAAGAGGATAGAAGGGACAATTATGGAACTAAGATCAGAAGTATCACTGCTGGAGGAGTTTAGAAAAGGTAATAGATCAATGAAAGTCATCAGGAAAGTGGGTGAAATCAAAGAAAAATGCTGTATTAAAACAGATCAGGACCTAAATTTTACCATCTCAAATAACAAGCTTAAGATCTCTGCTCAAGCCAAGAAGCTCAGGAGATATGTAGAAAGGAACAATGAAAAATGCAAAATAGATGGTTTAGAGAAGACCAAGAAATTCTATAGAGCTTGGGAAGAAAACAGCCAACATAAAAAGTCCGCCAGTAAAGAAAGAAATTGAGGAATTCTGGAGAAGTATTTATGAAGACCCAGTTGAACATAATAGGGATGCAAAGTGGATACAGGAAATAAAAGACAGCATTAGAAATGGTACTACTAGAGATATGGTGGCCTGGCGTAACTGCTAAGGAGATAGAAATGAAGATAAGGAAGGCCTCCAACTGGAAAACCCCAGGTCCAGATGCAGTACCCAACTTCTGGCTGAAAGTACTAACATCTTTGCACCAAGATTTAGCTACCTCAAAAACAATTTATACGCACATCCTGACTTGACACCCATCTGGTTAACGACAGGAATACCACACTCTTATTAAATCTGAACCTGCCAGTCTCCCCAAGAACTATCGTCCAATAACCTGTTTACCAACAACATATAAACTATATACTGGAATCGATGCAGATAGAGTCTACAACCATTTAGACTGCAATAAACTCATGGCAATAGAACAAAAGGTAATAAAAGAAAATCATATGGTACAAAGGACCATCTCATGTTGAACAAAGCCATTATGGAGAGCTGCAAAAATGCCAAAATCTTAGTGTAGCATGGATCGACTACAAAAAGCATTTGACAGTATCCACACTCCTGGATCACTGAGTGTTTAGGATCTAGGATACATCCCACACTGATAAACTTCATCACAACAACAATGACAAAGTGGCAAACCACCTGCAATTAAATCATGAGAAAGGTCAAATCACCATCCCAAATATAAGTATCCAACGAGGATATTTCAAGGTGACTCTTTGTCACCACTTCTGTTTTGCCTTGCCCTCAATCCCTTGAGTAGCCTAATCAACAACCTAGGCTATGGATACAGCTTGAACCCCGAAACAAAAACAATCAACAGCTAACATCTCACCTTCTATTTGTAGATGACCTAAAACTTTATAGTTCATCTGACAAACATTTGAAAGAACAACTACAAATTGTTAAGACCTTTTCTGATGACATACTGATGATGTTTAGCCTAGACAAATGTGCCAAAGCAACATTTGTAGCAGGAAAGTTAACTCGTAAAGAAAACATGAATCTGGCGGAGGTTTGTGACATAAAAGAACTTGAGCAAGAGGGAGTGTATAAATACCTGGGAATAGATGAAGGAGCAACAGCACAACATGAAGAAATGAGAGTAAAAGTAAGCAAGGAATATTTTAGAAGGTTAAAGCTAATTTTGAAAACTGCTTTGACAACATGAAATAAAGTGCAAGCTATAAATCAACTCGCCCTTCCAGTGATATCATACAGCTTTGGTGTGATAGATTGGCCACAGAAAGTGTTGAACCAGCTAGATATAAAAACAAGAAAAATGTTTCATGCTCACCAATTAATATACAAAAATCAGTGCATGCCAAGATTATACATCCCTAGGGCAGAGGAGGCATGGGCCTCATTGAGATTGATTACACATATAGATCCACAATAGCGGGCTACATACTTACTGACATCCTTGGACCCAAATATAGTCAAGGTCTTGCATCATGAAGAAAATAAGCCTAAAATGACTTCACTCATCAAATTAGGAGAAGCCTTCAGAAGGGTATCAGAGATTTATGTCAATCCAAAAGTAGATAAGGAATTGTCAGCAACAGAAAATGCAAAAGAATCAGAAAAGGAGTATAAAGATAAAGACCAACAGAAAAGAAAAAATGATTAGAAAGTCCATAATTATAGTGGAAAATATAGGAGCTACTGGAGCAACCACAGGTCGATCAAGCCCTGACCCATGAGTGGTTAAAGGAGGTGAATTTAGGCCACGAGATGAGAGACTAATAATGGCAGCCCAAGATAGTGGCTACGACAAGATGGTTCACAAATCCATAGAAAAACAGGAGAAACAGACAAGTGCAGGTTCTGTAGTACAGAATTAGAAACAGTTGTGCATCTCGTGGCTGGATGTGAAGTACTTATGACAGAAGGCCTGTATGCTGAAAGACACAACAATGTAACAAGATTGATCCACTGGAAACTGTGCAAACACTATAACATACAGGTAGCAGAGAGACACTGGAAACATGAACCACAAAGAATCACAGAGAATGAAGAAGTAATGATCCCATGGGATCACCCAATACCAACAGCCAAGAAAGTGGAAGCAAGAAAACCTGATATTGTAATACAAGAAAAGAGAACGAAGGTAGCATTACTGATTGAAATAGCCACCCTTAGTGACTACAGTGTGCTGCGACAGAGAGACACAAAATCATGAAATACCAAGATATGCAGTCAGAAACTAAGCTGATGTGGAATAAGGACACAGAGATTGTTCCAGTAGTGCTTGAGCAATGGGACAAATCAAAAGAACTTTCAGGCACATTTAAATATGCTACCAATACTTGTGACACCTTATGAACTTCAAAAGGAAGCTATTTTGGGGACGTTACGTGTGCTGAGAAAAGCGCTCTCAGCAAACATCAAAGATTAATACAGTACTAATTTCTTGAGTTTTGAATATGCCCTGGCTAAAGAATGGGGTCCATTCTTGCCACGGTATTAGAAATCCCTAAACATTTGGAGACACTAACCCCGAGAGAGAGACCCCATAAATGTGCTGAATATGACAAGAGCTTTGGCCATAAGGATAGCCTGAAAAGACATCAGCAAATTCACTTTGGAGACACTAACCCCGAGAGAGCCTGACCATATAAATGAGCTGAATGTGACAAGAGTTTTGCTCAGAAGGGTCACCTAAAAAGACATAATCAAATTCACTCTAGGGAGAGACCCTATAAATGTGTTGAATGCGACAAGAGTTTTGGCCGTAAGGATAACTTGATAATACATCAACAAATTCACTATGAAAGAACAGTAGTACCATCCCTGCCACAGTGTTAGATCATGGTAACCATGGTTCCACAGCAGCAGTAGAAGCTAGCAGCCACAAAAATTAAAAAGATTTACAGGCCAGCCCAGAGGACTGGAAGCAGTTAAGTGGGCTTATGAGGACAAGCTAGAAATTATGTACTGTTACTATTATGCAATGCACCCCCGAATTTCCAGTGAGAGGATATACACTGATACTACGCAGTAAACTACAGCAAAGAGAAATAGTTGCCACAGACAAGTTAAACAATGTGAAAAGAACTTTCAGGCACATTTAAATATGCTACCAATACTTGTGACACCTTATGAACTTCAAAAGGAAGTCATTTTGGGAAGTTGTGTGTGCCAAGAAGAGCGCTCTCAGCAAACATCAAAGATTAATACAGTACTAATTTCTTGAGTTTTAAATATACCCTGGCTAAAGAATGGGGTCCATTCTTGCCACGGTATTAGAAATCCGTAAACATTTGGAGACACTAACCCCAAGAGAGAATTATAGATCCACAATAGTGGGGCTACATACATACTTACTGACATCCTTGGACCCAAATATAGTCAAGGTCTTGCATCATGAAGAAAATAAAACTAAAATGACTTCACTCATCAAATTAGGAGAAGCCTTCAGAAGGGTAGCAGAGATTGATGTCAATCCACAAGTAGATAAGGAACTGTCAGCAACAGAAAATGCAAAGAATCAGAAAAAGGAGTATAAGGATAAAGACCAACAGAAAAAAAAAAACAATTGGAAAGCCCATAATTATAGTGGAAAATATAGGGAGCTACTGGAACAACCATAGGTCGATCAAGCCCTGACCCATGAGTGGTTAAAAAGAGATGAATTTAGGCCACAAGATGAGAGACTGATAATGGCAGCCCAAGACAGTGGGCTACACACAAGATGGTTCACAAAATCCATAGAAAAAAACAGGAGAAACAGACAAGTGCAGGTTCTGTAGTACAGAATTAGAAACAGTTGCACATCTCGTGGCTGGATGTGAAGTACTCATGGCAGAAGGCCTGTATACCGAAAGACACAACAATGTAACAAGATTGATCCACTGGAAACTGTGCAAACACTATAACATACAGGTAGCAGAGAGACACTGGAAACATGAACCACAAAGAATCACAGAGAATGAAGAAGTAATGATCACATGGGATCACCCAATACCAACAGCCAAGAAAGTGGAAGCAAGAAAACCTGATATTGTAATACAAGAAAAGAGAACAAAGGTAGCATTGCTGATTGAAATAGCCACCCAGTGTCCTGTGTACAGAGAGACACAAAACCATGAAATACCAAGATATGCAGTCAGAAACCAAACTGATATGGAATAAGGACACACACATTGTTCCAGTAGTGCTTGGAGCAATGGGACTAATCAAAAAGAACTTTCAGGCACATTTAAATATGCTACCAATACTTGTGACACCTTATGAACTTCAAAAGGAAGCAATTTTGGGGGACGTTGCATGTGCTGAGAAGAGCGCTCTCAGCAAACATCAAAGATTAATACAGTACTAATTTCTTGAGTTTTGAATATGCCCTGGTTAAAGAATGGGGTCCGTTCTTGCCACGGTATTAGAAATCCCTAAACATTTGGAGACACTAACCGCGAGAGAGAATTATGTACTGTTACTATGCAACGCACCCCAAATTTCCAGTGAGAGGATATACTATTAGACTTTGGAGGAAATTGCAGCAGACAGGAATAGTCACCACAGACAAACTGAACAGTGTGACAGATGCCAACTTTAGATCCCTAATAGGACAAATAAAAACAAAAAGTACCGTAGATGATATTAACTTGGGCAGACTACAGAAGGAAGCAGGTGAAGAAGTAACAAAAGAGAAGGAAGAGGTACCAGAGGTTTTCAGAGCTGTAAGAGCAGATGCATGGGACATAGCAAAGAAAGGGGATCTGATATAGTGTAGCATTTATGCCGAAAAAGAAAGCAGCTCTTACCAGCACAGCAACAAAAACTGCAGATATATTCGAACAGACATATAGACAGAGTCATCCAGATATGGCAAACATCACAAAGAAAAGAATAACCACACAAAAGTAGAATGTAATGAAAAATGCACAGTTTAATGATCTAGAAAGGCAGCACATCAAAATAGAAGTCCTTGAACAGTTAAAGAAAGAAGGATTTGAGATAGACACTCAGCCTCCACCATTATCATCTGGTATGCTGCTACAGCAGACAACTGCTCAGCCAATACTGGTACGTGAAACAAAACATGACACACTTCCTAAAGACACTCAGCAAAGTGCACATCAAGTGCCATATCTGAATAAAACAGCTGAATTTCCAGTTCAACCCATACAGAGAGCGGAAGAGCAGGAAATGCTAATTACAGGAACAACCCTAAACCAAGAGGAAGAAAACATGAGAGAAGACTTGCTGGACTTAATTGACAGGGACAAATATATCAAAATACATGAAAGGGAAAGATTGCAAAAAGTGCGCATGACATACACAGTTAGGGAACACATAAAACAGATAAACAAAGTTATTGGAACCATCCAGAGGGATCCATATGATGTCACTGAAATAAACAGAATACATTGTTGTGCAGTGAGACTAATAACAAATACAGCAGTGCCACAAATGCAAGGAATGAAGAACAGAAAGAGAGGGAAATGTAGCACACCACCATGGAAAATGCGGATAGAAGGGACAATTATGGAGCTAAGATCAGAATTATCACTGCTGGAGGAGATTAGAAAAGGTAATAGATCAATGAAAGTCATCAGGAAAGTGGATGAAATCAAGGAAAAATACTGTATTAAAACAGATCAGGACCTAGATTTTACCATCTCGAATAACAAGCTCAAGATCTCAGCTCAAGCAGAGAAGCTCAGGAGATACATAGAAAGAAACAATGAAAAAATGCAAAATAGATGGTTTAGAGAAGACCCAAAGAAATTCTATAGGGAGCTGGGAAAGAAAACAACCAAAGTAAAAACACCACCGGTAAAGAAAGAAATTGAGAAATTCTGGAGAAGTATTTATGAAGACTCGGTTTAACATAATAGGGAAGCAAAGTGGCTACAGGAAACAAAAGACAGCACAAGAAATGGCACTACCAGGGATATGGAGTGGCCTGATGTAATAGCTAAGGAGATAGAAGCAAAGATAAGGAAGGCCCCCAGCTGGAAAACCCCAGGTCCAGATGCAGTACCCAACTTCTGGCAAAAAGTACTAACACTTTTACACCAAGATCTGGCCACCTGTAAAAACTATTTATACGCACCTCCTGAGTTCACTCCCATCTGGCTAACAACAGTAAATACCACACTTCTTATCAAATCTGAGCCTGCCATTCTCCCCAAGAACTATCACCCAATAACCTGTTTGCCAACAACATATAAATTATACACTAGAATTTATGCAGACAAAGTCTACAGTAATCTAGATTGCAGTAATCTCATAGCAATAGAACAAAAACGCAATAAAAGAAAATCATATGGTACAAAGATCATCTCCTGTTGAACAAAGCCATAATGGAGAGCTGCAAAAAATGCTGAAACCTTAGCGTAGCATGGATCAACTACAAAAAAGCATTTGACAGCATCCCACACTCCTGGATCACTGAGTGTTTACAGATCTACAAGATACATCCCACACTGGTAAATTTCATCACAACCACAATGAAAAAGTGGCAAACCACCCTGCAGTTAAATCATGAGAAGAGTCAAATCATTATCCCAAATATAAGCATCCAACGAGGGCTATTTCAATGTGACTTCCTGTCACCACTTCTGTTTTGCCTTGCCCTCAATTTCTTCAGTAGCCTAATCAACAACCTAGGCTATGGATACAGCTTGAACCCCAGAAACAATATCAATCAACAGCTAACATCTCACTTTCTATTCATAGATGACCTAAAGCTATATAGTTCATCTGACAAACATTTGAAAGAACAACTACAAATTGTCAAGACCTTCTCTGATGATATACAGATGACACTTGGCCTAGACAAATGTGACAAAGCAATATTTATAGCAAAAAAGTTAACATGTAAAGAAAACGTGAATCTGGCAGAGGGCTGTGGCATAAATGAACTTGAGCACGAGGGAGTGTATAAATACCTGGGAATAGATGAAGGAGCAATAGCATAACATAAGCAAATGAGAGCAAAAATAAGCAAGGAATATTTTAGAAGGTTAAAGCTCATACTGAAAACTGCCTTGACAACATGAAATAAAGTACAAGGTATAAACCATCTCGCCCTGCCAGTGATATACAGTTTTGGTGTGATAGACTAGCCACAGAGAGTGTTGAACCAGCTAGATATAAAACAAGAAAACTGCTTCATGCTCATCAGTTAATATACACAACCCAGTGCATGCCAAGATTATTCATCCCAAGGTCGGAGGGAGGCATGGGCCTCCTTGAGATTGATTGATTACACATATAGATCCACAATAGTTCAAGTTCAGTTTATTGTTCAACAACATAGCCATTACAAATAGAAAACCAAAAACATTAAAATGTTAAATATTAAACACAATTAAAAATTCCTTATACAGCATTTCATAGAGCTTATTACCCAGTAAAAGAATAATCACAGAATTATTATACTATGGGTGGGATATTCAAAGCGGTTACGCAAGGCACAAGTGAGATGCACCAGTGCAATGGTGGATATGTGCCAAAGAGCGATATTCAGCGGGCGACAATGCGCTGTGCAAATCGCAGTGTGCCAATGTGCAACCCTAATGAATGCAAGTGCAGGAGGCATAGCCATGAATAAACAGCGCAGTGCGATATTCAACAGCAGGTCGATGGCACAAGTGCGGAGCAACAGGGACATGCGCGGAGCAAAGTCGAGCCTATAAAAGGATGGAGCAAGCAGGGGATGGTGGCTTGTGCCCAGGGGAGCAGGGGTGAGAGAGTGAGAGAGAGACAGAGTGAGGGACAGAGACAGTGTAAGACAGTGACAGGGTGAGGGCCATTGGCCAGGCAGGACAGCAGCAGGGATGCAGGACAGTCACAGAGGCAGGAGGTGTGACGGGCAGTGGGACAGAGTGCGGGACCCAGACTGAGCCCGTGGGCAGGCCAGACCGTGCGTGTGGGTCCCCAACACAGACGTGCGACTAGTGCAGGGGCCCAAGCAGCAGCATAAAGCTGGGGAAGCCCAGGGAGACAGCTGCGGGGGGCAGACAGGCTGGGCCATGACCAGTGCAATATTCCAGATGAAGGTGGTAATGGGTTTGAGGAGGCATGCGGCTGCGCGGCGTGGCCGTGAAAGGGCCTGGCAGTGGTATGCCCGGAACAGGTAGTACCGTGCCCACACCACCTTCGAACAGTACAGCGACACTGAGATCGTGGGCCGGTACTGCCAGAACGGGCCGATTCTGAGGCAGCTCTGTGAGCGGTGCAGTGACGAGATGCAGGCATCCATGAGACGGAGCCATGCCCTGTCAGTGGAGACCAAGGTCATGGTCGTGGTGTGCCTGCTCACCACGGGCACCTTCCAGAGACCAACAGGAGACACCACAGGCATAACCCAGTCGGCCGCATCATGGCTTCTCACACAGTTCCTGAACGCACTGCTGCCACATGCTGTGGAATTCATCCACTTCCCCAGCAAACATGCAGGAGTTCCACAGGGTTGCACGTATGCCTGGCGTGCTAGGGGTCATTGACTGCACCCACGTAGGCATCCGCACACCACCGGGGCTGGAGGGGGTGGCCTACATCAACAGGAAGGGCTACCCCAGTGTCAACTGCCAGGTGGTGTACGATGCCAAGGGGCGCATAATCAGTGTATGTGCCACACACCCTGGGGGAGCACATGATGCCTTCATCTGGCACCAGTCTGCACTGTGCCACAGGTTTAAGAGTGGGGACATCCCCACCGGCCACCTAGTAGGTGAGTATGCAGCAGGAAAGGGCAGCCCTGTGCAACAGGGCAGGGCATCGGGGGGTGATGTAATGCATGGGGTGTAGAGGGTTCGGCTGTGTAGGGGGGGAGTAGCCACACAGACCAACATGCTAACCCAACATGTTCCCCCACAGGTGACAGAGGATACCTACTCAGGCCCTGGCTGCTCACCCCGTACCGGCGCCCTTCGACCTCAGTGCAGGAGAGATATAACGAGGCACACGCCAGCACACGGAACATCATCGAGCATGTGTTTGGACTGCTGAAGGCACAATTCCATTGCCTGCACAGGTACAGCGGTGCCCTACATACAGCCCCTTGAAGGCCTGTTGCCTATTCCTGGCCTGCTGTGTGCTACACAACATGGCCACTGACTGTGGGATAGCTGTCGAGGTCGAAGAGGGGAACAGCAGTGGGGACAACGCGGATGCTGGGGCCAACGGTGGTGGGCAGCCCCCACCGGACAATGGGAGCCTCGGCTGCACAGGGTGGCCCAGCAGCACAGGGACACCATTGCAGAGGAGCACTATGGTACATGCAGGTAGGTGAACAGGTCCACACACAGGGACCGGGGCAAGGTAAACAGGCATGGCTGGCGGGGCCCAACAACAGACACAGCCGGAGGGGGGGTGATGACGGACAAGGGACAGGTCACCGTGGAAGTACCCCTAACAGAACAGTGGACCCCACCAACGCACCTATACCAACACAGGCATAGTCACATGGGCACACACACACGCACACCCCGAGGCAGCTAGCAGGCATGTGTCAGACGCTGAAAACGCATTGCGGCAGCTGGTGCTGTGATGGCATCATCATGCACATGCCATGGTGGCCAGTGGCCGGGAGGGTGTGCACAAGGCGGGCATGACGTACGTCCACAGTTGTCATGGCCCAGATACGGACACCCACATGCCACACCTCCATGCATACAGAGCTGCGGCAGGCAGCAGACAGGGAGGGTGGCGGATCATGTCCGCCGCACAGGTGCACGGCCGCCATGGACACGTGGACGGCCCCGCCTAGACCGCCCAGCAGATGCAGGCTGTGAGGCGGCCAGAGGGGTGTCACAGACGTACCCCCAGGCATGTTGCTGTGAGAACACAACCAGGCCTTCGCAGGTGTCTGCAGGCTCCCGAACAGGCCCGCTCCAGGCGTGCCTGGGATGCCCACAGCTGATCCTGGTGACGACAATGCTGGGGTCACACAACGCCGGGACTGAGGTGTGGAGAATGCACTCCGCGGTGACTGCCGCGGACAGCTCTGCACCATGGTGGCCAGTGGTGCCAGACCAGCTGTGACTGCAGTGGTGAGCCGATCCAGGCCTGCAGTCGTGTCCTCCCACATGCGTGTTGCCTTGGCCAGGAGCTGCTGAAAGTCCCGGTCACGCCTCCCTGCAGACTGGCGCAGCTCAGTGTGGAGTGCATGCACCCCTGTCACGACCTGCATCTGTTGCTCTACGGATGCCCTGAGCAGACGGGTGTGCTCGTCAAGTGGGTTGGCACCCTGGGGGGGGCTTGGGCATCATGCTGACCCACGGGGGTTGTGCAGCCCCGTGGCACAGCCCTCCATGCAGGTGGGGGCTGCACAGCAGGGCCCTCTTGGGCCTGTCCTGACTGCAGTGCACTGGCAGCAGACTCTGCACCCGATCCACCCTCAGCACCGTCCTGCTGCTGCCGCTGCCCCTCCAGCCGCTGTGCGTGCGACGTCACCAGGGAGGCTGTACCCCCACCACCAGATGGGCCTGACTGTGCCACAGGTACTGTGGCCAATGCAACACCGGGTGGTGTGGCTGGTGGGTCTGCCAGTGCCACCCGTGTACCATTGGTGCTGCCGTGTCCTGTGCATGGTAGGGGTGCCTCCCCCTGTACAGCATCACCACTGTCCTGGGAAGCGGCCATGTCATCATCAGACGCAGACCCCACTCCGATCACTGTCTCAGCATACTGGATGCCATGGCTGGCATCCCACTGAAACACTGCCTGGGCCTCATCTGCGCCCACACCACAGGCATCCGTGCAGACAGTGTGGTGGCTCCAGCAGGGGTCCGGGCCATGGACCCCAGTGGAGGTGGATGGGCTCTCCTCCAGGTCCCTGACATCACCCAGGGTGGGCACTGCCACCCCTGCATCTGCACGTAGGTGCCCTGGATCTGTAAGGGAACATATACACGTTAGTGCTGCCACCACGCACCCCCACGCCAATGCACCCCTTACCCACATCCTCTTGCACTGCTGTACCTACCATGCAGGGAAGGGCTACCCCCCCTTCAGGAAACCACCACCAGGAACACCCTCAGTGGCACTGTGCCGCATTATCGCTGCCACAAGCTCCTACCATGGTGTCACCTGTGGCACCTCAGGCTGTCCACCGCCCATGGTGGCACGTGAGGCCCGGATGGCTGCCACCTTCTCCTTGATCCACCTGCAGTACATGCCCACCTTCTTCTTGCATTCCTGCACCGACCTCTGATGGACGCCCTGCAGGTTCACGGCCCTGGCTACACCGGCCCATGCTTCCGCCCTGGCTTGCTGGGTGCCTGTGGAGCCACTTAGAAGGGGCTCCTGGTCAAGGTAGGCATCATATAAGTCATTGCACTCCACCCTTGTGAAATTGGGCCTGCGCTTCCGTGCAGGCCCCTGCTCCTCAACTTCCTCTTGCTCCGACATGCTGTTCCTGTTGGTGGGGACATGAGGTCAGTGCTAGTTGCCACACACGAGGGCCCCCCCAGACATGACATGCCCAGTGCTTGGCGTCCTACCTGTGAAGGTTGCAAAACCGGTCTGGTGCCTGTGCCACCACATGGCGCCTTTATAGCGCATCACATGCAAATGAGGGAGTGCGCAACTGTAATGGGATGCAAATGCATCCAATGCACCACCGATATGCTGATCAGCTCATCTGCAAATGCCCGCTGAATATCACAGAATTGCGCATTGTGCAGTGGGGTTGATCATGCACATGTCATGGCGCATCTGTGTGACGTGTGCAGTCCGCATGGTACAGTGCATACGTCGGTGGTGCTTGCCACGCATGATGCGCTACAGGCGACACAGCACTCAGCCACTATTGGGCATGTGGCGCACATGCGTCATACACCCAGTCACGCACGTGCGCCATTGGCACATGGCCCATGGGGCACACTGGACCCTATAGCGCACCATGCCACCCATGCTCTGTCGTGCTGCACGCACGGTGCGCGTGTTGCCCTTTGACCCCCTGGTGACTGTGGCACGTGTCAGCATTGCCCTATGCGTATCACGCATACCCTGCTGATGCACAGTAGGGGATGCCAGCACATCACCAGGTCGTACCGCACATCCTTCGCATGTGTGTCTCATGCGCTCCCCAGCGTCATTATGCTGCTGCGGTTCAAGATAGAGCCATGCCACACAGGAGCACACTGAGAGTGCCAAACTGGCCACAGGTGGAGCTTGCGAACTTGGGGGATTTGGTGGAGCCACATATTGGTGCTCTCTGTGGGCAGGTACCCCTGGACCAGCCACGTACTGAGGTGTGGCACGGCGTGGCCAAGGAGCTAGAGGAGGTGACAGGATCGCGCCGTAGCGGGGAGCAGTGCCGCCACAGGTACGGTGACCTGCGGAGGAGGGATCCTGACTGGCTGAGGTCACTGCAGGCACGTGTCTGGAGGGGCGTCGTGCCACGGCCAGGTGAGTGCATTTACCCCATCCATGCCATGTTGGTGTTGTGTGGGTTGCCAGAGGGTGTCACGCCGTGCTGCTGTGGGTGGGGGGCAGTGGCTAGGAACACCACCGGACATGGCAGTGCACAGCTGCACAGGGTCATGGAGTTTACTGTGCTGGGAGGGCCCATGTCTTGCTGCCCAGTGCTGATGTCTGTCTCACACTGTCTCCCTACTAGGCCCTGAAGATCGGCGAAGAGCCCAGATGGTGGGTGCCACTGCCATTCAGCAGCAGGCCAGTGGTGGTGCGTAACGGAGGGTTGCCGGACAGTCAAGTGGTCAGGCGCCAGTTGGGCCACAGCTTGCAAGTAGGCACCTTGGTGGTGTATTTTGTTGTGTGGGGTTGGGGTGCGCCACATCTCCCCGTGCACATGGCCATTACATTCAGTGCCTCACCGGCATGGTCCATTGCATCATGCTGCACTCAGAGCACGTGTGTGTGGCCGCTGTGGGTGGACTGTGGGTGCATCCGGGTCCCAGCCAGGCCACTGTCAGCCCCACATAATGGCCATTTGCTTGGCTGTCATGGCTGTGGCATGCTGCGCCGGGTTGGTGGTGGTGTGCAGTGCTGTGCATGGCTGTGGATAGTCAGGATGGTGGCTTGTGTGGGCATGCACACTGTGGTTGGCTGTGTGCCCCCTGCAGGGCACATGCCAACGTTGTCCACTGCACACGGTGGGTGGGCTACGGTTGTGTGGGTGTGCACTCGTCCATGTCCCCTTCTTTGTCTTAGGAGCCCAACTGGTGGATGCCCATACAAGGCTGCTGGAGCAGATCCTGTGGGTCGCCACAGCCACCCTTGCAGTGGCACGCATTATTCGACAGGCCATGTTCTGGCCACAGAGGAGGAGGAGGCAGAGGCGCTGATAGTTCAGGACCTTCCAGGGGGGCCCGTTGGCCTGCTTCACCCTCCCTCCCTTCCTTCCACTGACACCCCCCATTCCTCCTTTGTTCCAACCCTACCATGTCCCCTGTCTTCCCACCCCCTTCCCCATCCTACGTTCCTGAATGTGTCCTCCCCATTCCCTGCCCCCATCCCTGTTCAACTGTGCATAGTTTTGTTTGTTGCTCGTTGTTTGAATACAGTTATATTTTGGTAGCCATCCATGTCCGTGTCTGCTTTGCAGATGGCATTGGTGCCATGCTGCAGTAGTGTGCATGGTGGTTGTGTGGTACGTTTGCGGCTGCCTGGGGTTTGTGTCAGGTGGTCTGCGCACAGTGACCTGTGTGTGTGTGCCCTGTGGCATGTGTATGTTCCCTGCTGGGCTGTGTGGCCGGTGTGGTGTGTGCTGTTGGCTTGTGTATTGTCTGCTTTGGTCCCGGTGCCGTGTCCCGTGCTGTCCTGTGGGTGTTGCCATGGCTGCCTACTGGTGGCCATGGGTGTCACACCACCTCCATATGCTGCAGTGGGATGCGTGATCAGGGCATGTGACCATGCGCCTGCCTTGCCACCCTCCGGTCATCCCCTGCACTATGGTGGCAGTGTGTCCTGCTCTTGTGGCCTGCTCCACACTGTGCCAGGGGGCCCTGTGCCTCTGTCCCTTGCCCTGCCGTTGCTATGCTCCTGCACTTCCTGCCTTGCTCCATTGCGCAACCCTAGTTGTGATGGCACCTGCTGCCTTGCTCCCTGGCGCAGCCCTAGTTGCGCTATGGCACATCCCTGCGATATTCAGCCATCTTGCGCTATGACTTGCCTTCGTGCTCAGCCTTTGAATATCACGTTGGATGCACACCTGCACAGTGTACCTGCGCTGCACCACTCTTGCGCCTGCTTCTGGAGTATTTCTGAATACTCCACCCCATGAGTGCTAATGAAATAGTTTAAGTTACATATACATATAATATTAGGGTCACAAAATGATTTGACCTTTTCATGCTTTCAATATGACCATATAATGAATGTTTTAACAAAGTTTGATCTTAATGAGCAGTACCCAATGATAAAAATACACAGTCGGGCATATGAGCTTTACAGGCATTGTTATTTTTGTCATAAATAAACAACATACATATCAGTATTCTAAACCAGATCTAAATTTATAACAGACTCTGTACTTAAATAAACAGGACACTTCCTCCATCAGTCAGGAACGAACCAGTTATATGCAGCCTTCTTTGCTCTATTATATGAAGAAAGGAGACCACGGATCTCAATATTGTGGGGTCAGTAATCGTAAATAGATATATCAGTAGCTGGACTGACTGATAATTTTATTGACTTAATATATTCCCTAACAGGGAGGTCATGTGTTTCTCATAAAGAGGGCACAAAAGTACTGAATGCAGCAGATTATCTTCCCTCAGACCACAGTTACACATATAAGCCTTATTTTTCCTCTAAAAATAGTCCTCTTTTCCTATT
This sequence comes from Neoceratodus forsteri, assembly GCA_016271365.2. Classification (NCBI taxonomy): domain Eukaryota; kingdom Metazoa; phylum Chordata; order Ceratodontiformes; family Ceratodontidae; genus Neoceratodus; species Neoceratodus forsteri. Next base: position 470,282,336 of record CM057457.1, on the reverse strand, counting down.
GCTCTCAAAAACCTCAAAGCAAAATCTAGTTAAGAGAATCCTCTGCCTAGGATTGGGAAGGATAGAAAGATATCTTCCAAATCTGTGTGCCCATTTGTTTTTGGCTAGCCAACTACAAGCTTTAGATAATCTGAAGGCCTCTAGATCTTTTTGGATGAAATTGCCCTTTATTTTGTTTTTTATTATTAATTTGATATGATCAAAGGGGAGCCTTAAACAGTCAGTAACTGTGTATAACAATCCGTACGGTTTGATAAGTTTCTCCAAAACCAAGGAAACATAATGTTGGAGTGGGAATAAAGAATGACTTCCTCTAGGCATGAACGCAGAAATCTATCAGATGCCATCCTATAGACCCTAACCCAATAGTTAATTTGTCTCTGCACGCATGCACACTATTGGTAGCTCCCCAAGCTCAGCCCTAACCATGATGGAAGGGGCACTATTTGGAGGTCCCAATATCTTTTTATGATATTTATTTGAACCATGTTCTAAAGATCCCTTAAATCCCCCCCCCCCATAATTTGGCTCCATAGATGATCTGACTTTTAATTTTCGCTCTTATGACTCTTATATTTCCTTCTACTGACCTTCCCCCATATTTATACAAAAATGCCTGGATAACTGGTAAGAAACCATCCAGCTTATATTTGATGCATTTCAAGTGAGCTGTCCAAGTTCTGGTTTGGGTCAACAGTAGTCCTACATAGCAAAATTCTTTGAACACCTCAAGCTTGGAGGTGTCCATGTAATAATTGTGGCCCTTCTTGTTGCCCCCAAGAACAAGTTTATTTTTTATTTATTTATTGAAATAGTTTTACCAGGAAGGCACACTGAGCAAGAAGATGCTCATCTCCCGGTTCGAACTGGGGGGGAGGGGTCACAGAAAATACAGGATACAAAGTTATACAATGACAGACTTGTAATATAGTATACACATTAGTGGTTCATGATTCTTGCAATACAGTTAAGGAATAACACACAACAATAATACAGTTCAGGGTAGTCATTACCCATAAATTCAAGGACAAATAAGTGCCTAGTAAGTAAGTGCATGCACTCAGCAAGGTTAAAATAGCTTGCTGCAGTTTCAAGGCTGTTGGTCAGCTGGGGGGTGGAATTAGGGCTTAGAGTAGATGCAATTTACCATGTAGTAGTTAGTAAGTGCAGAGGAGAGCGAGGTTGCAGAGGAGGAGGAATGACAGTTGGGGGCAACTCATTCCAGATTTTAGGGAGATGATGTGAGAAGGCATTCTGGCCAGCTATGGACTTATGCCAGTAGGCAGGAGTCAGTGGATCTGAGGGCATGGGAGGGGTGAGCAAGGAGGAGAGGTAGACAGGGAGGGTGCCTAGCCAGAACTTACAGGTGAATTTAGCACAGTGAACGAGTCAACAGTTTTCAAGGGATGGTAAGGCCAAGGCACGGTAACGCTCACAATGATGGGTGGGGGGGACATTGAGAGCAAAGCAGCAGAATGCATTGAACAGGGTGTCAAGCTTGGATAGGGAGGATTTAGGTGCCGAGCTATGTACTATGTCACAGTAGTCAAAGGAGGGGAGAATCATCTTCTGGATTAGCTCACGGCGAACCGTTAGAGGGAAGCTATGGCAGTTTCTGGGCAGAGCACCAAGCATGGGGTGCAGTTTTTTTATAGTTGTGTCTATATGAACATTGAAGGACAGGTGATGGTCAAGCCAGACCCCAAGGTATCAGAATGAGTGGACATCCTCAAGTACTTGCCCATCGAGGGTTAGGAAGGAGGGGGGAAGTACCTTGGTTTTATCATAGTTAACCAGCAAATCGGTGTTTTTGCATTCAAGATAGAATGTTTCAATATTGCTACACATTCCCAAATGACTAAGGGAGAGTAATACAACATCATCTGCGAAGGCTAAGAATGGGACCACTCTCGACCCGTTTATTGGTAGGTGGAAATCAGGGTTGTACATATTTCCCAAAACAGTGCCAAAATAGAGGTTAAATAATAATGGAGCCAAAGTGCAACCCTGCTTGACCCCAACATTCTTTTTAAACCAGGAACTTAGTTCCCCAGAGTCACCATACCTGATACTATTGTAATTTTCTTGCTACATAAGTCTGATCATCCAATAAGGAGGGGGTCAGTTCCTAATTCAGCGACTCTGTTCCATAATAATGACCTATTAACCCTATCAAAAGCAGCTTTAAGATAAACAAAAGTGCAAACATTTTTTTTTTTTTTTTTTTTACTGTCCTATATTTATAAATCAGATGAGACAAGACAAACATTTGGTCAATAGTGGAATGTTTTTTATGGAATCCAGCTTGGGCTTCATCAATTATACAATTTGACTCTGCCCATATCATCAGCCTGTTGTTCAGGATTCTGGTAAAAACCTTTCCCAGGGTATCCAGAAGGCTGATAGGTCTGTAGTAACTAGGATCCTTCTTGTCCCCTTTCTTATACATTGGAACAATGATATTTAATTTCCAACTTTTGGGAATATCCCTCAATGTCTATATATAGTTAAAAAGATTAAGTAGGAAAGGGATCCAAAATTATTTGGTTCTGATTATTACGTCCAATGGGACCCCATCAGGCCCTGGTGCTTTTCTTTTGCTGAATGAATTGAAGGCTTCTTCTAACTCAAATAATGTAATCTCAACATCTGAACTGCAATTTCTTCCAAGGTATTTATATCTTGTCAGTCCAGAGAGATAGTCTAGATCTTCCCTGTAAAATAGGTGCTTTTAATGATTTACCCATATATCCGGTTCAATATGGGTGTTAATTCTGGTATGATCAACCATTCCAGTGCTAACAATCCCCCAAAATATTTCTCTTTTGTAAGAACTGCATTGTGTAATTTCAACCATATTTGCTTGATATATTTGCACTTATTCCTAACTAGAATCTCCCTATACTCTTTTCTGGCTTTATTCATTAATTTATTACTTTTGCATGTATACTGTTTTAACTTTCTAAACTTTTTGTTTAATGTTTTCCTTGCAGCTTGACAATCCTTGTTGTACCATCATTGACCCTTTAGTTCTTTAGTGGCTACCTCTTTTGTGATTTCATAAGCAATCGTATTTATGATAGAGTTAAATTTGAGAATCACATGTGGACCCTTAGATTGACTAGCCAATGAGTCTAATTTAAATAATATCCCTCTGCTCTCTAATAGATTCTCACATTTTTCACTACCAATTGTACTGCATTCAATGCCCCTTCTCTTTGTTATCATTTTTGAGGTTTTGATACCTTTGCCAGGAATGAAATCCCCATGTCCTATTTCTAACTACAGGGCCTTGTGATGACTTTCTGCTCTAAATACTAATTTGAGCAATAAACACCTGTTAAATAAGTTTGAGTTAATCCAAATATAGTCAATTATGGATGATCCATTGCCACCTATAAAGGAATATTCTCCTTCAGAGTCAAAGAGTGACTGACCATTCAGAAGGAGCATGTTATTCCTGCACATTATCCTATGTAACTCTACTCCCCTTTTATTAATGAAGTGATCTTTAGAGTTCCTTTTTATATTCAGGAATGTGTACAGAAGAACCAACAGAGCTTCTACTATGTCTTCCAAACATCCCTGCAAGGAACCTAATCTTGCATTGAAATCTCTGAATATAACTATATTAGCAGTAGGATGGTCAATTAGTTCTTCTAATGAACCTAAATAATTAGGATCTCCATGATGGCTACCCAATGGATGGGAGTAAATATTTACCAAAAAACATATTTGTTTAGATAGTTTCCCTATTAGCTTCACGGCTAAAATACTGCAACTGGGCGAGAAATTTCTTCAGTTATGATATTATTATTCAGCTTAATAAATGTACAATCCTCCTATACCCTCCCAAAATTTTATTTTTATTGCTTTCACAATATACTATGTAGTCACTTAGTGGAGGTCACCCAATGCCCAAGTTTCATGGATACCGATTATGTGAAAATGATTCAGATAATTACACATTTCTGGGTCACCAATCTTTATACCCAGCCCTGAAGAGTTCCAAGATAAAATTTTTAGTGATACATTATCCAGAAATATTGAATCAGTGGGGCCACCTTTGGTATAACCTTCCCTTTCAGCCATCCTGTTCCCTCCATAAATCCGTGGTCTCCCCTGAAGACTATCCAGCTTGATCTGTCTTGATCTAGAGTTGCTAAAATCTCAAACTTGCTTGATGTCTCAACCAAGAGTTACCATTTCTTTGATTTTATATAAGCTCTGCCAGAATCTAACCAAGCATAAGCATCCTCATCTTCTACATGGAGATGAATTCCAAGTTGATCCAAAATGCTCTCTTTCATCATTAAGTTCTTAATTAAAGGGACTAGATTTACAAAGAACAGGATTTGACCATCCTACTCCAACCTTATGATTTTCCCTATATCATGGTTACTTATATGTATATCAAGACAAATATTCAGAAAGTCAATCAGTTTAGCTCTTAAGTTATTTTTGAATTCTTTGAGGAATTGTTTCAGCCCAAATACAGAGATTACACTGCCTTTTGTACTGATATCAAGACAATTTTGGTTCATGTAAAATTCCAGAAAAAGATCCATTAATGTAGTAACCTCACCCACCATAATGCCCATAACATCCAATTTGTTTGCCTAAAGTGCTGTTGCCTTTAAGATATAGAATTGGTCTGTCGCCACCAGAACCAACTCTGTTTCCTTCAAAGGTCTAATAATACTGATTGAATCTTTCAGAATAGTACAACCATTCAGTAAGGAAGACAGTTATGCAGATGAAGTATTAATTAAGCTTTCTTGTGTTTCATTTGGCATACAAGTTACCCCAGAGGGAGGCAGTACAATGTCAGAGCCTAATGTTTTTGCTAAAAAAGGGTCAAAGTTAACATTATGATTAAAAAAATTATCTTTGTTCTTAGAACAATCACTTTTTTCTGAGACTGCCTCTGCCATTAATTCAGTACTAATGGGTCCTTTTCTTGCACCCTCTAAATACTTATCATTACTCTTTTTCTGGTTTTCTGTATTTGCCAATTTCATAGCTACCTCAGATTTTTGTTTTCCAAGTTTTTTAAGACTTTGGGCTTGTCTTTTTTGGGGTTACTACTCTTCTCCTCCTTTTTCCCCAATGTCTTCCCATTTTTGGTGGTATAACTTTTTTTGATTTTGGATTGTATAATGATGATCTCCTTACTGTTGTCCACTGATACTTCATGAATCAGTTTTCCCTCCCTTTTCTTGTTCCTGACCTTTTTTTTTTTTGTAAGGGGATATGGGATGTCCAAGGCTATATCCTTTTTACTGCTTCCTGATTTCTTTCTAGAAGTGTTGATCTCCTTTGTGCTTCCACCATTACTGACAGATGCTTCCTATAGCACCCCCTTTTGCAACAGAAGTGCATGATTTTGTGCTAATTCCCTACAAATGCTGGTGTCTCTTAATTCCACTGCTGGAAGCGTAATACATTCAGGCTCACTGTTTAGAATACTATGATCTGTCATTAAAGAGTCCAAAAAGGATCCAGCCTTGTGTTCCCTAAATTGTGGTAAACAGTTTGCCTTACCCTCCTCCCTATTAACAGGTGAATCCCTTAGCTCATTAGCATCTTGACCAGAATTGCCAAGGGAGATATGATAGAAGTCTGGTTCCTTATTCAGAGAGTCAATTTTATTCTTCCTGACTGCCCTTTTACTAACAATTGTGTAAGGCCCATAACCCCTTCATTTTTGCAAATGACAGGTGGTATGCTGTTGAAGCTGACAGCAGTACCAGGTGGGGACTGAGTTCGGTGAGGACTAGGTTACTCGGCACAAGGGGCCTAGGTTTGGCTACTCTGCACAGGGGCACCCAAGTAAATCTGAACACAGGAAGCAATAACTGTAATGTCCAATACCAGGAATGGGATTCTAAAGTGTGGCTTTTATTCACATCCAAACTGAACAAACAAAGCATAAACGGACCCCCACGGGGCTACATTCCTGGTAATGCAGATAAGAGATACAGAACACTTCTTCAACATTTCAGCCCTCAGGCTCTGAACCCACCAGGCAAATAGCCCGGACTTGCATACAGCTTTGGGTACACAGCCTGACTTGTACACTATTTGGGTTTTTCCAGGCCCGGCTCCCGTGCCGGCCACTCGATCCCGGTCCATATGGCAGTGAACCAAATTTTCGGTTGGTGGCTCCCCAAACCACCTTAGAGCCTTTGACTCCTTAAGGGAAATTTTCCTTCCATCCCACGTCTGGGTACTTCCCTCATCACTGGCCAAGTGCATGAGGCAAAGTAGAAATCCACAGAGCAAATCTGTAGAGGTGGACCTGGTTAATAAAGGTGGGGGTTTCCCACCCCCATCTCCCACAATCCATACCCGGCCATTTCTCTGGACATTAAACAACTCTTTTTGAAAGCTTGGCAATGTAGATTAAAGGGTAGACATATAGCACATCTCCTCTACATGTCTTGACTTTCCCTTGTGCTGGACTTGAACATACTTTTACTTTGGCTGACTTCTATTCCTCTAGGCCTCCCACTAATTCAGCAGTCCAATCCCCACTTTAACACAGTTCAGGTGAAACATAGGCCCTTTGACAAGAGCAGAACTCACCCTTTGGTTGCAGGTGCCCCACAGGCGAATCTTGACAGCTTCTGGTACCCAACACACTTGGAAAAAATAAGGCAGCTTCTTCTCTAGCAGTAGCCAGGGGGTTGCCCCTGGAATAGCAGGCAAACCTTCCACCCCCATCCCCTCAGGGATGGGGCACAGAGACCAGTAACAGCGGTCTCCACCACTTCAAGAACAGCTTACTGTGTTCCTCTTTAGGCAGAAACACACACCTTTCCCTAGAAGTAGCTCTATATCAGAGCTTAGGCTCCAAGAGCCTGTGCACAGACTGCTGTGCTCCTCTCTTCTTCACTGCTCACACAACTCTTCTCTCCACTGTTCAAAAACTCCCAACATTCTAATCTAACTCCCTTCTGCAGATTCCAATGTGGCTCATGCAGCTGCGATAGTTCTATGGCGATGTCTTCCCTCAGTCTCAGCTGAGTGAGACAGTGTGAAATCCATTTAACTGGAGTTTCACAAGCTGCCTTCCCTGCCTACCACTAGGTCTTACTGGGATTTTAGTAACCACAGGTAACAGGGGGGGTTACCCGACTTAGGCCATCCCACCCTATGTGCTACCTGCAGAGGGGGGTGATCAGGCCCCCTCCTACCATGTGCGAGCACAGGCAGGCAACACTAAGGGCCTAGAGGCCTTTGGCTGACATATCAGCCTCTACTCTACCCACTAACTATGGGTGCCTAGTGGCTCTGGTAGAACTGTCCAGAGCATAGCCCTAATTGATCAGCACTGCAACCCCTACTGCTGGTCAGGGCCACAGTCTGTCTATCCCCCCAGCCCTCTAGGGAAAACCTATCTGCCTCTAGCTTAACACCCCTAAACAAAAACAACCCGAGGACCTCCTTGACCTAGGACACCCTGCAACCACACACTAAGAACTAATACCATCTATTACATTACATTACTGCCTCACTACCCCCACAACCACACCTGTGGAAGGAAAGGGTTACTACAGTAACAACAACAATAACAACAACAACAGTACTTTAAATTACTACACACTAAAGTACTAGTGAGGAACTCCGATGAGTCCCTCCTCCTCTTTTTGTCTTTTCTTCTATCTTCTTCAGGAACACCTGCACGAAAAAAGAAAGACAACACACACTCCTAATCTGCATACACAGTCTATCTAAACCCCTACCATCAAAACACTGGAGAATCCCAAAAATATTTTTTTTTAGATAAGGTAGAAAAACAGTATATACACTAGAAAACAGTAGAAAAACAATGACATTATTTACAATACACATTTGGGGGATGGAGTGCACTAAAAGTCCCATCTAGTGACCACAGTGCCCGAAGGCTAGTCCATTAAAGAGTCTCTCCTGGGCCGGAGCCTGGTAAAGCACAGTTCTAGCAGGCCAAAGTCCCGAAGGGGAGAGTCTTTGAGGACAGTTCACACACTCTGGAGTCTGCTAGTGTAGGGTGTGTACTGCAGTGTCATAAGGATAGAAAAGTTTGGACTTACCAGCCCCTTGTAGAACGAAAAAATCAGCACCGACCTCCTCCTCTGCCGAAGACTCTCCCTGGCAGCATTCTTCCGATACAGCTGGGAGGACATCTTCTGGGAACTACAGGAGGGCACATCTGGGAACTGCTGGGCTGATGTCATCTCTGGAGATGGAACCTTGGAACAGGAACAAAAAGGAAAACAGCTGATCTGACGTCATCCGATTACCAGGCAATGAAGCAGGATACAGCTGGGCTGGTGTCCTCTCTGGATCTGAAGTCATCTGGTGGGCCAGTCGATGGATTCTGGAGAGGCCAGTACACTGTAGAACTGATGAATGTGGGGCACCTGAGTCCTGGATGTCCATACTGGTGGAACAGCAAAGGCACTGCAATGGCTGATGTGGCAGTATTGACTGCTCTGCTTTCCATCTGGTAGGCACGGGCACATTTGCAGGGAGGTCTTTGCATTGAGGCCAATAGTATTGGGGGTCAGGAGCTTGAATTATTACTCCGTCTGGGCGCACATAATTCACACTGTGAAAGGTTTCATGTCCCTCTCCATCCACTATTTGAAGAGTGTCCGTAAACAGTGTCCTGCCTCTTTTCCACTGGGTGTATTTTTCATGAAACAGTCTGTTCCTGACATGCTTGTTTTCACCAGGATGCACACATTTCATTGCTTTGGCCCAGATCCAGTATTTCCTGCTGTTCTCAATCTCCTCCCAGACTCTTCGAGGAAAGGTAGGAAAGGACAATCCATAGATTTCATTCACCTTCCTACGAACCAGTCTCTCCTCTTTACTAGCTTTGGTCAACCTGAGACCGCTGGCCTGGCTTGGGGGTGGCCAGTCCTGGTTCTGCCAACTACGCATTCTCAATGAGATGAAAAATGGATCCCTGACTACGACTTCTTGCACAGCCAGGGCAGTGGCATCACCACTCTCTTCCACGCATTCTTCCGTGGCAAGAGCTGGAGGCTGTGTACCCGTTCCTTTTTCACAAGGCCACATAGGTTCCCCCTCATCTTCTTCCTCACTGAGAATCTGTGCCCAGGAGTGAGCAGTCATCCTCACTCCTGAGACTATCCACTCATCACTAGGTGCGGAGGTCGACACCTCCCATTCAAAGGCCTCCCTCATCTCATCTTCTCCTATGAAACTTGGGATATCCACCCCCCAAGGGTCTACTGATGCTCTGTCTGAATTATCCTTCTGTGATCCAGGATCTGAAACATCAGCATATGGTTCTGTCTCTAAATCTGCACCCTCTAGCTCTGTGCCACACTTCCCCAAGGGGCCTTCTTCAACAGGCTCTGCCTGGTGCTGTGTGTTGCCAACTACAGATTCCTGAACTTTTTTCCATGTGGGAGCCAAACGAATCTTGGGCGCTTTATGCAAGCCATATTTCTCTAGGCACCCAGAACAGTTAGGTACCATGAAGACGTCCTTTCCGGCATTTAAGCATATTTGACACACTTGCACTGGATATCCAGGAATCACCACATGAGAAGGCAGTTGTCCTCCATAATAACACATTTCAATGTCCCTTAATCTATTTACTTCTGCTGTGACTGCAGCCTGGGCATGGTCTGGGTAGCGAGCTGGTCCTGAGGCCATAACTGCAGGAAACAAATGCTCACTGTTACTGAAAGTCCCACTTCACTGAACACTTCTTTTACTTTTAAAATGGCTCCTCTGCTGCTGTGTTTACATTACCACCCCACCCTGTAATGGCGGCAGCACTCCCAGCATCAACATTCAGAAATGGGGTCAAGCCACTGCGCATCCGATTTACACACACTACTGATAACTCTGCTCAAAACTGCACAAACTTGCACTGTTCTTTTTCTAACACATTTATATGATTTGCCACGGACTTTTCACTTGATGAAAACATTTCTTTAGCTCATAGTCCCTTAAAGCCTCAGGATTTCAAGCACATGATTGCCTGTAACTAGTGCTACACATTTGGCTACAACTCAGTCTCTCTCTGGCTTTGAAACTTTAAACTGATGCTGAACTCATAACTGTGCTCACAGTCAATGGCTTAACAGACTTGCTTTTGCTGGTAAAACTTGACACAGTCTTTATTTGCAAAGCGACCACACTGCTGCACACATATTCAGCTGGCTTTTGGCAGAAAATCACTGTTTGAGCAATTATTACTGTTGGTACTACTGTTATCAGTAGCTGTTTGCTGCGATGGAAAACGGCCTGTAGCCAGTCTTAGAGGCCTCAGAAAGGAAGCGGTGGGCAGTCCTGCTGATCGTCTCTCTCTGATCACCACTCGCAATCCAGTCGATCGAGATGCGGATTGAGCCCAATTTTAAACAGCAAAGTCTATTTTTATTAGTTTTACAGCGCTTTTTAATCACCACAATGCTTCTCCACTAAGCCAGTACACACACTCCACTCACACTCCCTCTCGAATGGTGGGCAGTCACTGTAGAGCTGGCTGGGGGGCGAGACTGATTGCAGCCTCACCAATCACACGACGCCATGCAAGTGAGCCTCTTTCTCTCGCGAGTGCTCTTCTCTTCACGGCGATCATTGAGCAGGCAAATTTAAACTGCAGAAACCACTTTTTTTTTTCTTCAACTGACTCCACGTAGGAGCCCATTTCAGCCATTTAGCATGGCCATTCACACAGCAAGTCTCTTAGTTTACCAAAAGCATTTCCAACGTTCAGGGCACAATTTTCCTGTTGCTACCCCAAGTCTTCCACACTTTTCTTTATCACACACAGTTCTTTAAAAGCTGGCAAAAACGCTGTAAACATTTGATGCAGGACAAGGGCATACTCTTTCAGCTTTACTGCTCCTTGGTAAACAGTTGGCATTTTAACAGCAGCATATGAACCACAGCACACAGTGACACACTAGTTAAACTTGCTTCAGCTTTTTGGGCTACCCACTGAAAAATAGCCAAAATGCTAGCCCCCTGTCCGAGCACCCTTCCTCCCAAAATTGAAATCCAAAGCGGTGCCTCCATTTTATAAGGCCCCTAACCCCTGCATTTTTGCAAATGACAGGTGGTATGCTGTTGAAGCGACAGCAGTACCAGGTGTGGACTGGGTTAGGCGAGGACTAGGTTACTCGGCACAAGGGGCCTAGGTTTTGCTACTCTACACAGGGGCACCCAAGTAAATCCGAACACAGGAAGCAATAACTGTAATGTCCAACACCAGGAATGGGATTCTAAAGTGTGGCTTTTATTCACATCCAAACTGAACAAAGCATAGACAGACCCCCACAGGGCTACATTCCTGGTAATGCAGATAAGAGATACAGAACACTTATTCAACATTTCAGCCCTCAGGCTCTGAACCCATTAGGCACACAGCCCGGACTTGCACGCAGCTTTGGGTACACAACCTGACTTGTACACTATTTGGGTTTTTCCCGGCCCGGCTCCCCTGCTGGCCACTCGATCCCAGCCCACATGGCAGTGAACCAAATTTCTGATTGGTGGCTCCCCAAACCACCTTAGAGCCTTCGACTCCTTAAGGGAAATTTTCCTTCCATCCCACATCTGGGTACTTCCCTCATCACTGGCCAAGTGCATGAGGCAAAGTAGAAATCCACAGAGAAAATCTGTAGAGGTGGACCTGGTTACTAAAGGTGGGGGTCTCCCACCTCCAGCTCCCACAATCCATACCCGGCCATTTCTCTGGACATTAAACAACTCTTTTGAAAGCTTGGCAATGTAGATTAAAGGGTAGACATATAGCACATCTCCTCTACATGTCTTGACTTTCCCCTTGTGCTGGACTTGAACATACTTTTACTTTGGCTAAGCCTATTCCTCTAGGCCTCCCACTAATTCAGCAGTCCAATCCCCACTTTAACACAGTTCAGGTGAAACATAGGCCCTTTGACAAGAGCAGAACTCACCCTTTGGTTGCAGGTGCCCCACAGGCGAATCTTGACAGCTTCTGGTACCCAACACACTTGGAAAAAAGGCAGCTTCTTCTCTAGCAGTAGCCAGGGGTTGCCCTGGAATAGCAGGCAAACCTTCCACCCTATCCCCTCAGGGATGGGGCACAGAGACCAGTAACAGCGGTCTCCACCACTTCAAGAACAGCTTACTGTGTTCCTCTTTAGGCAGAAACACACACCTTTCCCTAGAAGTAGCTCTATATCAGAGCTTAGGCTCCAAGAGCCTGTGCACAGACTGCTGTGCTCCTCTCTTCTTCACTGCTCACACTACTCTGCTCTCCACTGTTCAAAAAACTCCCAACATTCTAATCTAACTCTCTTCTGCAGATTCCGATGTGGCTCATGCAGCTGCGATAGTTCTGTGGTGATGTCATCCCTCAGTCTCAGCTGAGACTGAGAACAGAGTGAGACAGTGTGAAATCCATTTAACTGGAGTTTCACAAGCTGCCTTCCCTGCCTACCACTAGGTCTTACTGGGATTCTAGTAACCCTGGGTAACAGGGGGGTTACAATTGTATCCAATTTTAGCCTATCTTCTAGGCACACCCCTTTAATGAATGATACATCCTGCTTAAGTTCAATTAGCAGTTTAAGCAGCAGGACATTAGCTTTTAACTGGATTCGTTAATGCAGCTTGAGATACCCTCCATGTCCATGAGAAAAGAGTTATCCTGACCCTCAGGGCTCATCGTCCATGAATTTGAACTATGATTCCTGGACGATTGCCCCAGGGACTCATTCTGAAATCTCACTCTATCATTACCCCAATTATCAGAGCTTTGTTAGCCCAGATATATGATTATGGCTATGGGTTTGAAATAAATTTTACTGAATGGTTTTATCATGACTGGAGGTATCCTTATGATACTCTTTTTCCTGAATGTTCTGAATCGATTTTACGTCAGATCCAGTATTCTCTCCACTAATCTCCTCTATATGCAGGATTCTCTCATAGTCTGGACTTCCATATCCAGCACTGAAAGGTTATGGAATATTTTAGAGAAATCTATCTTAGCATTCCTACTAATCCCTTCATCATATCCATTAGGTTCACAGTGGTCTGTCTCAGCTACTTTAAGCCCTTGACTGCCAGTCAAGTCTAAGCTGGATGGGCCTTTCCCTTTAACATCAATAATTTCTTTTGACTTGTTGTTTTTCTTTTTAAGGGTGCTAGGTACTGACCAGGAATCTAGGGACAAAAACTTTTAATATCACCCCTATTTTCAGAAACCAGATTAAGAGTGGAAACCATCTGTGTAGTTTTGTTTCCGTTGACTGTTTCATCTATTAAATATTTACTATTCTTTTTCATATCACGTCCCTTTTTGTTCAGTTTCTTTGAATTCTTACCCAGTTGTTTAATTGCCAAAGATTTTAAGGAAAAATGCCTCTAGGCTTAACACCCCCCCCCCACTCCCCTCACTGAGATCAGGGTAGCTTGAATCCTTGCTGCCAGATATATTAAAAGAGCCTCAATTTTACTTAGTTGTGGCTGGCATAATCACAGAAATGTTTATACTCAATTCTAATAGGGTAAATAATTGATCCATAAGTATATCATAATCTGTTAGTTCACCAGAAGGAGAAAGAGTTAATTTGTTTGGCAAAAGTCTGTTAAAGTCTATTAAATGATCAACTTTTTGTACCAAATACTGTGCATTGATAACTCCCTTCCCCTAAGCATCCAGAGCCAGAAAGGAGAGACTAAGAAACCACCAGATGCAATTTGACAGTCCGTCTCCTCGTTTTCCCTTTTTCCTCTCTTTCCAGACACTTATAATTTGCAAGGATGAATTCTCGATTATTCCACAGGAATGATAATTATTACACCACCAAGCAGAAAATGGATGATAGGACCAGAACTCCACTAAAAAGAAAAAACATAAAAAAGCTCACTAAAATTAAATAGCTGTTAAACAAAGCATAATATGCACAGTGACCGTAATGTCAGTAGTGTCAGCAGAATTAGTAGACTGATACAGCATAGTACAAATAACCACTGAGCAAATGGCCAGCTTATCCTTAAATTACCACATAAGTTCTCTTTTAACAGAATTTTATCAAGCTAATAAAATCATACAGCTTGTAACAACAAAGCAGCCTTAGGATATTTGCTATCACTATCTTTGACAAACAACTAATTAGTGTGAAAAATACAAAAGGGTGATTACTTGTGTCACCAATAATTGGATTAAATCAGGACTTGATTCGGGGTTCAGGAATTTTTCTAAGTAGGCCTGAACCTCCATGGCTAGCTTGGAATTGTCAGTGGATATCCAGTATCAGAATATCTTCACTTAAAGCTGCCCAAGTACAAATACAGGTGCAGGTGCAGAGTAAAGGAGCAAGGCCAAAGTGAACCGGAACCGAAATCATCAAACTCAGCTTGGCGTTAAAGGATGGCGAGAAAGCAGTAAAGACAACTAAAACAATAATCTGCTGTGAGCGACTGTAAATGAGTATGAAACCTGGACCAGTACTAATAGACTGGGATAACCAGATGAGATACATTCTCAAAGTGTTCTCAGCTCTCAGCATTAGCTTCGATGCCCAACCTTGCGCCAACAGCCCAACATCCCCCTCTCGAGTGCGCATGCGTGTTATAGTCTGCCTGAACATGTAATGCCACTTGATGCCAAACTGCGCGAAAAGGGACAGACATAGTATTTTGAATTTAGTAATCACTAATAAAATTTTGCTGAAAATTAATAGCTCTCTCCAGGTCACCACCGATTTGGCCCATTTTAACCATACCCCCCGCCTCTCTACCTCCTGTAACAGGTGGTGACACAGTAAGTATACACTCAAAAGCTCAAAGACTCTTAAAATAAGCAACAATAAGTAACACGTTAATCGATTTAAAACTTAGTGCATGAAAAAGAAAGCTGAAAGCCCCATAGGGTCCCAAAATACACCAAAATAAAGTTCAGTCAATCAAATGTTCTGCATATACTGAAAAGCTCATGTAATGGGCAGCGATGTATTGCGCCTTGATTAATTTAAAACTTAATGCATAGAGATGAGGGTAGAATCCACAGAGTCTCGGAGGTAATCCGATGTAAATATTCAGCTGATCAGAAGTTTCTGCATGTGGCAGTTAGTACTGTCTGTCTGATAAGAACGCTGCGGGGGAACAAGCAGAAAGAGAGGGGAAACACAGGAGCCAGACGGCACAGGACAAACTGGAAAGTGCAGAGAGTGTAAAACCTGCTAGGGCAATGGTGGCATACCTTTATTAAAAACTTTTTAAGTTTCTCTCTGCTCCTGCTTATGTGACTCCTCCTCAGTTGCTTAACATGCAGCCATCTTGGATCCTTCTGTCTAGATCCACAGTAGTGGGGTTACATACTGTACATACCTACTAACATCCATGGACCCAAATGTAGTCAAGGTCCTGCATCATGAAAAAAATAAGCTGAAGATGACTTCACTCATCAGATTAGGAGAGGCCTTCAGGAGAGTAGTCAAGATGGATGTTAATTCACTAGTAGATAAGGAACAGCCAGCAACAGAAAGTGCAAAGAACCAGAAAAAGGAGTATAAGGACAAAGACCAACAGAAAAGAAAAAACAACTGGAAAGCCCATAATTATATTGGAAAATACAGGGAGCTTTTGGAACAACCACAGGTCGATCAAGCCTTGACCCATTAGTGGCTAAAAAGAGGTGAATTTAGGCCACGAGATGAGAGACTAATAATGGCAGCCCAAGATAGTGGGCTACGCACAAGATGGTTCACAAAATCCATAGAAAAAACAGGAGAAACAGACAAGTGCAGGTTCTGTAGTACAGAATTAGAAACGGTTACATCTCGTGGCTGGATGTGAAGTACTCATGGCAGAAGGCCTCTATACTGAAAGACACAACAACGTAACAAGATTGATCCACTGGAAGCTGTAGACACTATAACATACAGGTAGCAGAGATACTGGAAGCATGAACTGCAAAGAATCATGGAGAACGAAAAAGTAATGATCACATGGGATCCCCCAATACCAACTGCCAAGAAAGTGGAAGCGAGAAAACCTGATATTGTAATACAAGAAAAAAGAACAAAGGTAGCATTGCTGATTGAAACTGACACCTCTAGTGACTACAGTGTCCTGCATACAGAGAGATACAAAATCATGAAATACCAAGATATGCAGTCAGAAACCAAACTCATGTGGAATAAGGACACACAAATTGTTCCAGTAGTGCTTGGAGTAACAGGACTAATCAAAAAGAACTTTCAAGCAAAATTAATGATGCGACCAATACTTGTGACATGTTATGAACTTCAGAAGGAAGCCATTTAGGAGATGTTACGTGTGCTGAGAAGAGTGCTGTCAGCTAACGTCAAAGACTAATACAGTACTGATTTCTTCAGTTTTGAATATGCCCTGCTGTTTACTGCTGTATTCTGCTGGTAATTCTGCTAGTTTTTGTGTATAATTAGCTGTAGTCAGTCCTTACCTGGGCCTGGAACCCATCGCATGGTGTGGCATCTCCTGCTGCAGGTCTTACAGGGCACCATCTTGTCTTGGCTTTGTTTCTTCCCTCAGGACCTCCTAATTTAGTACATGTGCAGTACAGAGCAGTGTCTGCACATGCGCAATAGACACAGTGTCCAGAATAGCAGTGACTAGGCCTGCAAGTTCCTGCTGCATACTAATGAAGGTCTTTGTTCTGTTCCCCTATATAGGCCAGGACAACAGCCCACAGTAACACACACAGCAAGAGAAGCCTGCACGAGCAGGCATAGTGAGGTCACCAGAGCCCTAAGGTAACTACTCTCCTCCTGCAGCTGAACTGTGTGAGGGATGTTAGCCTGTTGATACTGTGCATCGACTGCCCCGCCTGCCCCAGCCACCCTCCCACCCAAAGCCAGCCCTCAATTTAAGGGCCACCCTAGTCACATGACTTCTTGTTCTGATTTTTACTAAATCCCCATGTTCCCATTTGCAGCTTATACTCGCCCTTTAGAGGGAGCACTCCCCACCTAATACTTCCCATAAAGTTGAGCCACTCTTTTCTCCTGCTGACCTTCATACCCTTGCTGACTCTCTAGTCTCCCTCCCACTTTACTACCCCCTCTCACTCTGTCTTCTACCCTGCCCTCTCCAACACACCCATCCCTCCTCTACCAAGCCACCAGCACTTGCCCTGCACACATCCTCCTACCCCTCACGCTCTGTATGTCACCCCCCTCTTGGCCACTAGGAGTCATTGCTGTGCACCTATTCTTGGCCTTTCAATCCCTCTGCTCTTTGGCTCCCACATAGCCCCTCGGGCTCTCAGAACAGGCACCAAAGCAACCCTCAGGGATTTGAACCTTGTACCCTCAGCACCAAAATCCATAACACTGCCACTGTACCATCGTGGCTGACCTACCCATTGGAGACTCTGGGCCAACTACATCCCTCCCAAGACCCCAGCCCACATAGCTATGGGTACCTCTACCCTCCCGTACAAGCTGTCCACTCTGCTACTACTGGCACTTGCCATCTCCCTTACCGATGACACACCCATGCACCTTACCACCTCCATCCACCCATGCCAACCCTGGACCTACTCCCCTCTCCCCACCCTGCCAACACAAACTCCCTCCCTCATCCCTTCCCCACCCTCCTGGCCCCCCTCCATGCAGTACCCACCCTCTGGACCCCTACCCATTCCCTGTACACCGTCCTCTAGGTCAGCCTCCTCATGCACCAAAACTAGCACAAAGCGCTGTCTTGTTTTTGCTAGAATCCCCTCTCTACTACTTATAATGTTGGGTAACATCAACCCCCAATCCCAGCCCCTTGTCCACTGGCCAGCCCAGGCTGCCACCTGTATCAGGGTTGCACATTGCCTCAATGAACATCTGCAGCCTCCTGAAGAAATCTGCTGCCCTTCAGTGCTGGACCACTCAGCACAATCTGATATCCTAGCCCTAGTTGAAACGTGCCTCTCAGACAACCCCTGACTCCTTCATCTCCCTCCCTGGCTACACTCTGTTCAGGGAAGACCGAGTCGGCAAATGTGGTGGTGGATGTGCCTTCTATATGCGGAACACCCTGTCAGGTCATGCCCTCCCAGCATCCAAACTGGACCACAGTGCCCAAGCCCTGTCCTTAAAAATCACCCTGGACCCTGCAAGGGCCCCACTGATCTTCACCGTGGCATATATCCCCCCTCAGAACCAAAACCCCAGCCATACACTCACTCTCTAACTACCTCACCAAACTATCTCATAAGCTCGAGCAGGTCCTCCTAGGGGACCTGAACTCCAGCTGGTTTGCCAGCTCGAACTCATGCATCAAAGATTCATTCTCAGCCCTTGATATGACACAACTCATCTCCCAACCTACTAGGTACAACCCCAAGTCTGGCACCGGCACCCTCCTAGACATTGCCCTGACTAACTGACCCCATGAGATCACTGACCTACTCGTCCTCCCAAATTCGCTCAGTGACCACTCCCCAGTCTTATTCACATGGTCCACTCAAGCTCAGAAACATGCCCTTAGGACAGTCCAATGGCGCCTATGCCCCAGCAACCTCCATAAACTCAGGCTCTACCTAGCCCAATGGGACTGGACGCCCATTATCCACACCCCAAGAATAGACCTAGGACTTGACTATTTCATTAGCTCTTTCAACAAGGCCTGTGACATTTTTGCACCCCTCAGCAAGTCCTTAACTAAGAAACGGAATGCCCCCATGGGTTACCCCAGCACTCATCCACCAAATGCAATTAAGAGACAACCTTTGGTATAGAGCTGTGGAATCTGGTAAGCAGGCTAATAGGCAGGCTTATAATGCCGAGCGCAAGTGCACCTGGGCCATCCGCAAGGCTAAGGTTGAGCATTACAAATCTGAAATGTCTGTGGCAATTTAAAGGAACTGAATGGGAAGACACAACCCCCCCCATCCCAACTCATTGTCAATGGCTCCATTACCACAGACCCCCAAACCATCGCCGATAGCCTCAACATCACCTTCACTAATCTCAGCTTGGTCCTACTCAGCAACTTCTTTGACCCAGTCCCTCTGTCCCCACCACCCAATCTTCACCCCTCCACCTCCAGACTGTAACCCCACAAGAAGCCAGGCTGTACCTGCTCAAAGCCCTCAGCAACCCCAGCTCCAACAGCAACCTCCTGGATACTAGGCTACTTTGGCGAGTATTGGATGCAGTACTCATCCCCCTCACCCACCTGCTTATTCGCTTCCACTGCATAATGTAGGTCAGTTCCCTCTTGCCTGGAAAACAGCAATCATCACCCCTATTCACAAGGTGGGGACCGCATCGCCCAATGTAATTACCGACCAGTTTCCATCCCCCCCCCCAAGGCACTAAAAAAAAATTGTGGCTGACCAGCTATCTGACTATCTTACCAAGCACAACATCATGTGCATGGAGCAATACAGCTTCCATGCAGGACACAGCACCACCACAGCCCTTCTAGAGTTCTCCAGCTTCCTGCACACAGCTCTGGACACTGGGCACCTGGCCAGAGCTGTCTTTATCAACCGCTCCAAGGCCTTTGATACGGTCTGCCACCCCGTCCTGCTCTACTCCCTGTAAAATATCGGACTCTCCCAAGGGCCTCTCTCCTGGTTTGACAGCTACCTGTCCTCCAGGTCCCAGCACACAAAAATCAATGGCACCCTATCAAACACCCAGCCAGTCTGCTCCAGAGTCCCCCAAGGCTCCACATTAGGCCCATTTGTCTTTAGCCTCTACTTAGACATGCTCCCAATGTCTGCACAGAAAAAGTCATTCTCTATGTGGACAATGATGCCTCCTCGCCTTGCACCCCACCGCCTACAGAACATCCTCCAGCACTCCTTCACCAAGGTCGAGCAATGGTTCAATGACCACAAATTGGTCATCAACCTGAAAAAAACTACATTTATGCTTTTTGCCCACTATCAGAATAAGACCAGAGATACCACCCTCCAGATCCTCCCCTGCACTCAGGTCCCCCTCGAACAAGTGACTATGTACAAATACCTGGGTGTCACCTTTGACCCTGCCCTCACCATCCACCACAATCATAAGGATTGGCCTCCTATACCACCACAGGGACTGCCTGCCCCCGATGTGCTTTGTATTGCAGTCACCTCATCAGTTCTGTCCCTGGTAGACTATGGCTGCCCAGTTTATGCTGCTGCTGACAAAACTGCCCTCAACAAAGTGCAGCTGTCCATTAACAAGGCCTGCAGGCTCCTGTTAGGTGCAGATAGGAGTGCCCACACCTGCTCTCTCTACTCACTTGCTAACATCCTCAACTTTGAAGAGAGGCTCCTCTACCAATCCTGCCTGCTGGTGAAGAAAATCCTACTGGCTCTCTTCCCCCCAGAGGTAGCCTCGTCTGTCAGTGTCACCTGCCCCATAGTATTTACCTGCAAACCCACTCTCACGGTACTCAGAGTCAAGACCTTGCTCACACAGTGGACCTTCCACTATAGGACCCCACTAGGGTACAGCTCTCTCCCGGCTACTGTTACCAGCCTCACTAGAATAGGCCCTTTCAGAATTGCCCTCAGAAACCATCTCTTTCCCGCACAGTGCTGCAGCTGTTGATAGACCAAGGCCTCCCTACTCTTTCTTCATCTACCCACAGTCCCCCCGACAATGTCCCTCGGACAGCTAACCATCACCCCCTGCAGAGCATCTGTTTCAGCACTTCCACTCTATATCCCCGCAGCAAAAATCCCACTATTTTACCAAGTACCTTATCTGTCTACCCCTCTATTGTTTCTCCTCTGGACTGTACCTCAGTCACTCTATGGCAATCTGCCATACCCTTTCTACGCATTGCCTGCTCATTTACTTATGTAACCGTATGAAGCTATGTCATTATATTCCTCTGTAATTGCTTACTCATGTATCTATGTAACCTTGTATGACTGTAACATAGTATAAGTAACATTATTATGTAACCTATGTGTGCTCTATGTTTAATGTTCTGCACCTGTACTGTTCTCACTGTTGTGACCACACTATGTAACTCTGTCTACTCCTGCAATGAGGTGCCTTTGTAAATGAGTCCATGACTCAAAGGTTGTAAATCCGACTTTTCTAATGAATAAATAAACAAATAACTGTATGTTATCATATTCCTTTGTAACTATACGGTGTCCTGTTTGTATGCAACCTGTGCTTTGTCTGATGAGGAGCATATGGAAACGAGTCTTTGACTTAAAGGATTGTAATTCCGATTTCTACAAATAAATAAATAAGACACTAATCCCAAGAGAGATAGTGATAGATAGTGTCTATGCACAAGATGGTTCAGAAAATCCATAGAAAAAACTGGAGAAACAGACAGTGCAGGTTCTGTGGTACAGAATTAGAAACAGTTGCACATCTCATGGTTGGATGCAAAGTACTCATGGCAGAAGGCCTGTAAACTGAAAGACACGACAATGTAGCAAGATTGATCCACTGGAAACTGTGCTGATACTATTACATACAGGTAGCAGAGAAACACTGGAAATATGAACCACAAAGAAACACATACAGAGAGATACAAAATCATGAAATACCAAGATATGCAGTCAGAAACCAAACTGATGTGGAATAAGGACACACAGATTGTTCCAGTAGTGCTTGGAGCAATGGGACTAATCAAAAAGAACTTTCAGGCACATTTAAATATGCTACCAATACTTGTGACACCTTATGAACTTCAAAAGGAAGCCATCCTGTGGGTGTTGCATGTGCTGAGAAGAGAGTGTTAGACAAACACATCACATCTAAGACTAATACAGTACTAATTTCTTGAGTTTTGAATATGCCCTGGTTAAAAAATGAGGTCCATTCTTGCCATGATATCAGAAATCCCTAAACATTTGTGTGTGTGTGTGTGTGAGAGAGAGAGACCATATCAATGTGCTGAATGTGACAAGAGTTTTGGCTGGAAGGATCACCTAATTATACATCAACAAATTCACTCTGGTGAGTAGTTATCAAGTTAGTGGAAACCTTCAGGACGGTAGAAGAGATGGGTGTTAACTTTAAGCCACCAGTAGTTAAGGAACAACCAGCAACAGAAAGTGCATAAAAGCAGGAAAAAGGCATATATGGAAAGAGGTCAACAGAGAAGAAAGGACAACTGGAGAGACCATAAATACATGTGGAAATTTTACCTTGTTAATCACTCCTTGCTCTCAGATAAGCTGCATTCTCTTAGAGCCACTGATTCAACCTTATCATGGATCCGTGATTACCGTGACAACCATCCCCAATCAGTCTCTTTCTGCAAAGCACTTTCAGCTCCTGCCCCTATCACCTGTGGTATTCACAAATGTCTATTCTTGGGCCATTGCTCTTCTTCATCTTTGTCAATGACATTCCTACTTCTATACCCCACTGTCACTCTATCATGTATGCAGACGACTTGGTACTCTATTCGGCCTCCCAGTCCATCTTGGAGCTTAATGGCTGTCTATCTTGACTTCCCAACAACTTCAGTCCTGGTTCTCCTCTAACCTGCTCATTCTCAGCCTCTCCAAAACTCAGGCAATGCTCTTTGGGTCCCCTGGAAAAGTCAAGTTGAGTCCACCAAACTTTGAGTGCTGTGTCATGATGGGTCAGCTGTCCTGCCCATGGATGACTTTAAATACCATGGGGTTATGCTGGATCCTTCACTTGACTTCTCTGCTCACAAAAATGATGTGTGAAAATCTGTTAACATGAGGATTGGAGCAGTCTACCGTGTGCGTCACTCCCTAACTCCTGCAACTAGGATCTCAGTGGCTAGAGGTGTGCTGCTGCCCAGGTTGCTTTATTCCCTCCCTCTCCTCTCCCAGGCAAAGGATAGTATTCTACAGAAGTGGGACACCACTTATAACAACATTTGTAGATGTGCCTCATCAGCCCCTCGCCTCACGCACCATTACCTTCTGTACTCGACCCTTCACTGGCTATCTCCTAAGTCACGTTGACATTACTCTTTGGGTTGTTTCATAGACTCCATGACAAGATGCCCTCACCAGAGTTCTCTGGCCAACATGTTTAAACCTGTGAGTCTCTCCTGAACTCTTAGGTCCTCAACCCCTCCACAGTTTTCAGTGCTTCACTGCTCATCTAAAATGGGTGAACAAGCATTTTCTCATTTTGCCCCTAAATTCTGGAATTTCCTTCCCCTTAGTTTAAAGTGTCACTTATCCCACTCCGCCTTCAAGTCTGCACTTTTCTCTCACCTCTATGCACTTGATACATGTAACTGTACTTGACATACTTGACTCAACTGTCTTGAACTTGGTGTTTGTTTGCTAAATTGTTTTAACCTGCCTCTATAAATCCTTGCGTGGATTGTCCTTCACACATGAGTTAGACTTGGCTATCCCTGTGAGGACAACTACTGAGGATTGTTATGACTGTATTTTTGTACTTGCATATGTAATGTCTGTTCACTGTATTCTCCTGGGTCATGTTTGAAAATAGGCAGGACTAATGCCTAATGCTCCTACCCAGTTACCAAAAGCAATAAATAAATAAAATACAGGGAGCTGCACAATCACAATTCAAATAAAAACTGACCTACACGTGGTTGAAAAGGGGCATATTTAAGCCACAAGATGAGAGGTTGATAATGGCAGCCCAAATACTGGTTTATGCACAAGATGATTCACAAAATCCATAATACAAACAGACAGGTGCAGGTTCTGTAATACAGAATTAGAAACAGTTGCACATCTTGTGGGTGGATCTGAAGTACTCAAGGCAGGTCTGTACACTGAAAGACATAACTGTGACAGAGTGAGGCCCTGTCTAACCTAAAATAGGGTGTTAGTGAGTAGCTGTGCTGCTACAGCAAGGCCCTTTTCTTAGGTACAGTATAACAAGGTGGCCAAGAGATATAAACAAAAATAAAAATTTATGTTGAACAAAGAAATAAAAAGCTAAGAAATACCAGCCTTTTTAAGTCTGTTGCAACATCTCTGCTCTGTCCTTTCTTCTTTTTTCTTCCTTCTAACTGTGGATGGCCACCCAGAGTTGCAAAGCCTTTAATCTTTTTTTCTGTAGTGCAGGATGTGTTAAAAATAGTTAAATATAGCCAGCATGTAAAGTAAAGGACTTCAGTAGTTTGCTACCTGTATGGGAAATTATGCTTTACATGTATGTAACTGCCTGTAAATTACTAAGACATATTTTCATGTCCTTTAAAACTCTTGTTCCTTTTTTGGCATTGCTAGCAGCTAAGCAATATGTAAATAATCTTTGAAAATTGTAACATTCCTTTGCGGAGCAATTTAGGGTTATGGCTTCAGACTGACAGGATGTCAGAATACCTGTTTGTTAAAAATAAGCAGGCCTGCATTACAAAGGGAAAACAGGACCTTTTCCTTTTCCCATTACAGTGTTACTGGTTCAGTCTATTTACAGTTCTGCCAGCAGAAGAGATCTTACTTTGAGTTGGAGCTCTTGCAGCAGGCTACACAATAAGGAAAAACTTCTACCTAGCAGTATACAGTGCGTGATTCTCCTGACTGTTGGACCACCTCCAACGCTGACTAAAGCAGTATAAAGGGGCAGTTCCCAGCCGCACCTCAGTTCCTTTTCCACTGTCAACCCATATGCTTTGGCTCCATGGACACTTCCTGTTACTTGTTGACCACCCTGTGCATTTTCTGCTTTATCTTCAGATTTCCTCCTTTGTGTATGTCTTCCATCCACCTCAGAACAGAGTAAATCAGAGTGTGCTTGTTGAAAACAAATTATGGCAGAAGACGGCCTACGGCCTGCCTAATTTGTCTTGGCTGTCACACAACCTGAGGCCTGCCCGCACTGCCGAAGTTTCAACCAGCGCACCAATTCACCACCTGAAAGCACTGAAGACTCTCCTTCTTGAACAGCAGCTGGCCATCACGAACAGACCTCCACCAGTTCTTCTTCTTACTTGCTCCCCAGGACCTCGATCACTTTCCACATGATACCTAGTGGAAGCATCGCTTCAGAGTAAAAGAGAGACACACCATCCAGATTCCCATTCCAGATCCCCACACCACAAGGGGGCCTCCTCATCCAGGCTGCACTCCAGTGGGAGGACAGACTTAGCCCTCTGGTAGCCCTCCTTCCTTTCAGGCTCCCATCAATGAAGGCCCTCACCTTTATCCAGATGTCGGGTGCAGGGGCTTCTGGGCAAGGGCCTTTGGCCCCAACCCTGACTCTAGACCTTTCCACTCACCTGATCCTAAGTGTGGAGTGTTAGCCGGTTCTCCATTGGACATCTGGCAGAAACCTGGTGCCTGTCTGGCTGCAACATTCTCCTTTTCACAGAAGCATAGACTTTTCCAGTTACCCAACACCCTACTTCTCAGTCCATCTCTCTGCACCTGACAACCAGAAAAGATGCACAGAGCAGGATCTCAGGCTAGAGCCACTCCCAAAACTGCAGACAATGGACTCTCATCAGATCCCAGTGTCCTTATCTTCCGCCTCACCGGTGTCGAGATCAAGTGACACCGCCTCCTCCGGCTTCACCTAAGCTGCTGTCTGGGGTTTTGCCACCTACCAAGCCAGTACCCCCACCACCAATGGTAGAATATGGGTTGTCAGATATCCCTGATCTGCAGGATGACCAGGCGTACCCCTTCCTGCCAGCAACCCCGGACCGGATGACCAGATCTTCAGGGCCTTTGGAACCGATGCTGGGTAACCCTGATGTCCCCCTCTGGCACTGGATAAACCTGACATCCTCCACCAAAGCCAGATGTACCAGGGCCCCCCCTAGTTTCATTGGCAGGACACTTTTCTCTCATGGTGGAACACCATTAGGCAGTCTCCTGCCTAAGGTTGTCTGACCCTGTCATCAGATTTGGCTCCCTTGCATGTCCCATTGAGACCCTTGAGGTTCTGTACTTCTCCACCAGGGAGATCACCAAGATCGCTAACTCCACCACCCAGGAGGTCATTGCCCTTCCTAAAACAATGCCTCCTTTGCAACCCTCGATGACAGCTCCTTGCAATGCCACAGATGATGGTGCCATTCATCATCTAGATCTGCCTCCTGTCACCATCGCGCTTCCTGTAGCTATTGATCCCATGGGTCTTTTCCAGATCTTCCTCTTCTGCTTTATCTGGCAGGAGTTTCTCCTCATCTTCAGCTTTTGGAGGATTTTTCCCCTCTCAGACCAGACACCCAAGGTGACTTACCTAGGTCTCCCGGATGATCCAACTTTTATGGATGTGATGGGTCACATCTGGCTCTTAACCCAGTGGGACACAGAAGATCTAAACCCAGAGAGGTGCTGCCTGGCCCACTTTCTGGGCATGAATGACCCAAAGCCACTGTTGGTGCCTCCCTTGGTGGCTTCATTCCAAGATGCCACCAAACTAGCTTGGAAGCACCCAGAATCCACTTCGGCTGTCCCCAAGAAAGTGGACAGACTGTACCAGACCCCTGAGAATGAGCCCTTTCTGTGTGCAAAAAAGGGACTTGGCAAGGTTGGAGGAATGGTCAAATGTATGGTAGCTTAGCTTCAGTGCAAAGTAATGCACCTGGGAAATAAAACCCAAGGGGAAGAGTACACAGTGGGGGTGAGATACTGACAACAAAAATGGAAAGGGACCTGGGGTAGTTATATCAGGTGACCTAAAGGTGGACAAACAATATGAGAAGACAGTAAGGAGGGTTGGGGAGGGGATACTGGAATGCATAGGGAGTGGCTTAACCAGTAGAAAACAGAAGTTGTTATCCCTCTGTCCTGACAGTTGGTGAGACCCCATCTGGAGTGTTGCATGCTGTTCTAGAGACCCATTTCTGCAAGGACATAGATAGGATGAAAGCTGTCCAGAGGAGGGCAACCGAAATGGTGCAGGGTCTGCACCAGAAGACATACTGAAGAGAGACTAAAGGAGCTTTTCCTTTAGGAAAGGAGGGAGGAACATGATTGAAACTTTAAAGTAACTCAAGGAATCAGTAAAGTCCAAGAGGGTAGCATCTTTCAGAAAAAGAGATGGCAAGAACAAGGGGGCACAATTTGAAGATGGGGGGACAGCTCAAACGTAATGTGAAGACGTATTTTTTTCATGGAGAGGGTTGTGGATGCATGGAACAGCCTTCCTGAGGTGGTTATGGAGTCAAAAACAGTGGGGGAATTAAAGAATGCATGGGACAGACATAAGGTAATGGTATTGGGGGGTAGGAGGAAGTAGGCTGTTGGTTAGCTAGGATTTGCAGCTTATCCATTAGGTAGGAAAATGGACAGATTAGGTGGGCCAAGTAGTCCTTATCTGCCATCAATTTCTATGTTTCTATGAAATCCCCAAAACCGATTTCATGGTCCTCGTGGTCACCCATGGCAGAACCAAGCAGCCATGACATATGAGTGCTGGACCACCTTGGTCAGAAGGTGTATTTGTCAGCCACTTGCACCATGTGCTCACTAAGGTTTTTGGCACACATGGTATTGTATCAAAAATCACTTTGGCAAAAGGCCATTGAACTGGTCCCAAAACAACCAGACTAGCCTCACAAAACCAAGCTCCTGGACATATTGCAGTCTGATCTTGATGTGGGGTAACATCTTAAGATCTTCCTATGACTCAGCAGACATGACAGCTAGGGAAGCAGCTACTGGGGTCTGTCTTAGGAGGCATTCTTGGCTCAGGGTTTCTGGGTTTAGGCAGCATCTCAGGATGCCATTATCGGATGCCCCTTCAGTGGGTCCATTCTGTTCGGTGAGGTCCCCGAAAAGATCATTACGGGCCTCTAGTATTTGAGCAAAGTCATTGAGTATGTGTACCAAATGTGCAGGTCTGACCCCTTCCAGCTCGAAGGAAGCATTTCCATTGCTCTACAGGTCAGAAGCCCAGACGGCAACAATCTAGAGGGGCCCTGCTGCAAGGTTCTCCCAACCTGCAAGCACCATGGAACCTTGAAACATCAAGCCCTCCCAGGTCTCCACTTACCATGAAAGAATGGCCTGACTACCTACCAGAACCCTCTCCTCCAGTGGAGTCCTTGGGAAGTGGTAGGGATCAGTTCTCCCTCTACCAAGAGGGATGGTCAAAAATCACTTCTGATGTGTGGGTACTCCAATTGATCAAATGGGTAATGCACCGAATTCAGGCAAACTCCCCATACAACCCTCCCATTCACTCCAGCTACTCCTCATCTCATGCTATCCTCATTGGGAGGAATTTAGTCTCTCCTTAACAAACAGGCCATAAAACATGTTCCCCCACCCCAGCATTGGAAAGGCTTCTATTCCCACTTCTTCTTGCTCCCAAGAAGACAAGGGATCTCTGTCCAATCCTAGATCTAAGTCTCGTTAACAAGTATATTGAGTACAGAAGATTTAGGATGGTAATCCTGCAAAGCCTTCTCACCATGCTCCATCCAGGGCACAGGCTCAGTTCTCTGAACACGCAGGATGCATACCTCTATATCAAGGTGCTCCCAGCCCACAGGAGGTTTCTGTGGTTCACCTTTCAGGAAGAACATTACCAGTTCCAAGCATTCCCTTCTGCCTGTCCTCAGCACTGTGGGTATTTACAAACTGCCTCAGGGTGGTTACAGCAGCTCTTTGGTGCTAGGCCATCACATCTACCCATAACTAGATGTTCTAGGGACATGGGTATGTTGTTCATCCACACTGTCTGGCAGGTTCCTTGCCGCTTTAAATCTTGCCGGAAGGTCTTCAAGCTGGCTCCTCCCACCCACCTGGGTGGTAAAACTCTCAGCTCCGCCCCATGATGCCAGATGTTCCTTACCGCTTGGAAGCTCAGGTTCCCTCCTAAACGTTCTGCATGATAGACTGGATCCTAACTCTTCGGTTCGCCCGAAACTCATTTTAAAATTTTCAAGACTTTGATCATCTTTCTCCCTCGCGGCTGCGGTGGACAAATAGACTCTTGGATTTCAGTGGTGCCCTTGTGGGCAGAAGATGTCCAGGATGGACCTGCACTCCACGTGCATCTACTGCTTTGGCCTAGAACATGACCCGCAGGCCTGCGAGTCATGCCGCTTGTTTTCGGCAAACGTGGAGGACCGCGTTGCCTGGTTACAGCTTGGGCACCCCGAGAAGTGCTACCCGCCGGTTAAGTCGAAGGAGGCCATTGGGCGGTTACTGCGGTGGCTGGCTCGGCTAAGCAACTCGAGCAGATGATCACCCTCGAGGAGGAGGCGGCCCAGGCTGCATCATCCTCTTCCTCAGTCGTGGCATTTATCCCACTCTCACTCTATTCAGCTTCTTTCAAGGAGCTTTGCCAGTCCCTTTCACGAAGGGAGAGGGGCCATTGGGACATTCCTCTCAGTCCAAAAAGAAGGACTCAAAGGGTAAGTCCCATCGTCGGCGTTCGTGGAAGCGGGAGAGGTCTCCTTCCCTGGACAGCCGACTGTCAACTTCAGTCGAGGTTGTGGCTAAGGCCGCTGGCTTCACGGCATCCCCATCAGGCCAGCCGGCCAACACACCCATGGACACGGTCGAGATTTTTCTCGACCCTTCGGATGGGCTGTCGACTGATGAGGCCAACAACCCTTCTTCACCGGTTCCCCGGTGGAGACCGAGATCTGCCTGCACCCCAGTGCAGCAGTCCCCAGTTAAGGCTTCCGAGCCGAGGGAAGAGCGGTGTCCCCACTCCTTCCCAGATCCGACCTCGAAACACCGAGGATCTCGGTCTCTGTCTTGGACTTCGTCTCGTCCAGCCGATCCCGCCGACATCGGCGGTCTCAGTCTCGGCACCGCCGCTCATCCTCGTCTTCCTTCTCAGAAGAGGAGAGGCTTCAGCGCAAATTGCGTCGACGCTACGAGGATCTGATGTGGCAGCAGTTACTTCAGTCCAGGAACAAGTCGACGCCGTCGCCTTCCCCGGCCATTAAGTGGCTGTCACCTGAGAGGCTGAAACAACCCCTCGCTGTAGTCGAGGTGCCCAAGCCTGGGCCGGTTGTTCATCCAAAACCAGCTGCCCCACCAATTGTGGTGGAACCTCCTTCACAACTGAAATCGGGGGCGCCAACCAAGGACTCTCGGTCGGGTCAAGGCCTGCCCCACAGGTTGTCGGTCACCCTCACTCTCGACTGTCCTTGGCAGGTGGAGGGTGGCTCAGGCCCCAGGCAGCTCTTTGCAGACTCCTCCGAGTCCGATGACGACTCCTCCCTGTTCTCCAGGCCCGTTGACCTGGAGTCCTCCGGGGGCCAGTCGTTGGACGAAAGCCCATCATCCTTCATGGGTTTGCTTCGGCTCATCTCAGAGTCCACCGGGATGCAGCTCGAGCCCGTATCCAAGCGGGCCAAGTATCCCCTGACGGAGATACTGGACCGAGGGGATTCACCCACAGAGGCCTTTCCAGTAGCTGAAGCCATTGTTGGCCCAGCCTTGGAGCTTTGGCAGCGGCCTGCTTCCTGCCCTGTGCCTTTGGCCAGGAAGTATGCCTTCCCTACCGGCTCTTTGCCTGTTTTTTCAGAACACCCCTCTGCCAAGGGGTTGGTCACCGACAGCGTTTCCAGCATTCTGGGAACACTAGGGACATGGACAAGCCCCCGACAAGGAGTCAAAAAGCTGGACTATGCTGGGCCAAGGTGTACGCTGCATCCTCCTTGGCCTCCGCCAGGCCAGCTCGGCCATGCTGATGGCACACTCTCCCACGCCCCTGGGCTGCCTGGATGAGGTGATCCCTCATCTCCCGGCCGACCTGCAGACTACAGTCTGGCAGGTGCGGGACCAGGCTAGGGCAGTGGCTAAGCAGCAGCTCCAAATGGCTCTGGACATAGGAGGCTCCTGTGCCAGATCGGTTGCAGCCGCGGTGGCCATGTACCGCAGAGCATGGCTGAGGATATCCACCTTCATGGCGGATACCCAGCATAAATTGGCGGATGTCCCTTCCTGGGACTGACCTCTTCGGCCCTGGAGTGGAAGGTCACCTCCAGCAGATCGAAAAGTCCAATGCCACTCTGGACTCGGTCACCTCCGCCCAGAAGGACAAAGGCCACCGACAGCAGCAGCAGCACAAGTCCTTTCACCCTTCTGCGCCTGCGGCACGTCCGGCCCAACAGCACCAGCACCAGGGCCAGCTGGCTCACGCTTGGCATCCCAAACCCAAGCCCACAGCTTCCTCCAATAGGAAGCAGGGAGGTAAAGGCCCAGGAGGTCCCTCAGCCGGTCCCTCCTCCAAGCCTGCCCAGTGACGGGTTGAGGGGTGTTGCCCCCAGCCTCGTCACTCCCCCCTGGGTTCCCTCGGGGGACAGCTCCGTCACTTCCTTTCCACCTGGTCCGCTATCACCACAGACCGCTGGGTGTTGGAGGGTAGGAATGGGCCTGCTTCTGGAGTTCAGGCAGGCCCCACCCTTCTGAGCCGTCGCCCCTCGGGGGTCCACGGGGTCCACAGCCTCTCTGTCGGCCCGCCAAGCCAATATTGCCCTGCTCCTCGAAAAAGAGGTGATCAGGAAGGTGGCAGATCCTCCTCCAGACCCGGGGTTTCTGTCCAGGTACTTTCTGGTCCCAAAACGGACGGGGGCTGGCACCCCATTCTCGACCTGCACGACCTGAACAGGTTCCTAAGGTCTTGGACCTTCAGGATGGTCACTCTGGCTCAGATAAATCCCAAACTTGAAATGAGGCATGCGGTTCTGTTCCCTGGACCTTCAGGATGTGTTCTTTCAAGTCCCAATCCATCCGTCCCACCAGAGATTCCTCCACTTCAGAGCAGAGGGATCCCTTTACAAGTTCTGGACCATGCCCTTCGGCCTTTCCCTAGCTCCCAGGGTCTTCACCAAATGCATGGCAGTGGTGACAGCATTCCTGCAGTGCTGAAGGGTCCGGGTGTACCTACCTGGACAACTGGCTGATTGCAACCCCTCCAGAGTGGAGGTAGAGTGTCCAGAGATCTGGCCTCCAGGTTTGCTCTCAGGTTGACCTCCTCATCTATGAGGCCAAGTCAGAACTAGTGCCAAAGCAGGTGATACAATTCATCGGGGCAGAGCTCAGCCTCTACAGCCAGAGCATGGCTCCCAGTGGACAGGGCTGAGGTTCTTCCTCCTTTGCCCAATCATTTCAGGTTGGGCAATCGCGCCTGCCTGGGACTCCTGTGCCTCCTGGGCCTTATGGTGGCCTGCACCAGTGCGGTCCATTGGGTCCACTGATACATGCGTCCCCTTCAATGAGGACTGGCCAGCCTATGGTCACAGCACTTCAATCCTCTGGATCAGCTAGTGACAGTGACCCAGGGGATGTGGAACACTCTCCAGTGGTGGACCGTTCCAACACATCTGCAGGAGGGCATCCCATTTGTCCGCTCCGAGCCGATGGTCTATCGACCGATGCCTCTCTGATGGGTTGGGGTGCCCATCTGGGGGAGCACAGAACGCACGGCCTCTGGTCCCCTCAGGAGTCCTGATGCCATATCAACCTGCTGGAGCTTCGAGCAGTTCATCTAGTCCTCACCGCCTTCGCTCCATTTCTACGGGGTCAAGTGGTTCAGGCCCAGACGGACAATACCACGACCATGTACTACCTAAACTGCCAGGGCAGGATGCGCTCCATGCCTCTGTGCAGGGTAGATCTCCTCATTTGATTTCTCATGCACAGCCTGGAGGCGGATCTCCTCGCCATTCACGTGGCAGGAGCCTCCAACACCCTGGCCGATGCCCTAAGCTGGATAGGAGCTGCGTCTCATGAGTGGTCTCTCCTGCCAGAGGTAGCACAAGATCTCTTCTCCCACTGGGGCACACCTCAGGCAGACCTGTTTGCCTCCAGAGAGAATGCAAAGCTTAGACTGTTTCATGCCCGCCCCCCCAGCAGGGCTCACTGCAGGGGGATGCCTTCTCGAGGCCGTGGACCCCGGCCTCTTTCTACACCTTTCCCCCATTTCCCTTGATCCACAAGGTGCTTCTTAAGGTGAGGAGGGACAAGGCGCAGGTGATTCTGGTAGCCCCAGACTGGCCCTGCCAGTTCTGGTATCCAGATCTCCTCATTCTCAGCTCCAGGCTCCCGAGGCAGCTTCCAGCCCACCTGGACCTGATCTCAGTCAATCAGGGGAATGTATTCCATCCAGATCTTCAGTCCCTGCACCTGATGGCCTGGTTCCTGAATGGCTAGAGTTCCAGGCCTTGGGTCTTTCCGACGAGGTCCTCAACGTCGTTAAGGCATCCCGTAAGGAGTTGACCAGAAAATGCTACGCCTTCAAATGGAAGAGATTCTCCATTTGGTGTCAGGGCAAGGGCCTGGACCCTTCCTCCTGTTCATTGGCAAGCATTCTGGACTACCTGTGGTCCCTTTCTGAGCAAGGACTTCAGTTGACGACCCTTAAGGTGCACCTGGCAGCCATCTCTGCTTACCGGGCACGAGCTGGGAAGCAGTCAGTGGTGCAGGAGAAGGTGGTCGGGTGCTTTTTCAAAGGCCTTGATCACATATCCCCTCCAGTGCGAGAACCTCCACCTCCGTGGGATCTACTGCTGGTATTGGCTAAGCTCATGGGCAGGCCATTCGAACCGATGCACAGGTGTGACATCTCTCACCTGTTGTGGAAGATCACCTTCTTGGTGGCTATCATGTCAGCCAGAAGGATGGGAGAGCTCCAGGTGCTTTCCATCGAGTCTCCTTATCTGGTCTTCCACAGGGACAAGGTTGTCCTGCGCCCCCACCTGCAGTTCCTTCCGAAGGTGGTGTCGGAGTTTCACCTTAACCAGGTGTTGACTCTGTCAGTGTTCTACCCCAATCACACCTCGGAGGCCAAATATAGGCTCCATACTTTGGACCCTAGACTGGTTATTATAAGGAGCGGATGGCTAAAGTTCGGGGAGAGGTTCACCAGCTGTTTGTCACCTACACTGAAGCCACACCTGGC
The DNA here is from genome assembly GCA_016271365.2 of Neoceratodus forsteri. Lineage (NCBI taxonomy): Eukaryota > Metazoa > Chordata > Ceratodontiformes > Ceratodontidae > Neoceratodus > Neoceratodus forsteri. Next base: position 470,248,572 of record CM057457.1, on the reverse strand, counting down.
AGACCTGCAGCCAAGCGGACAATAGGCAGGTGGGTCACCTCCTGCATAGATCTCTGCTATAGGTTGGTGGGCATGGAGCCGCCCAGAGGGATAAGAGCTCATTCTACCTGCCATACTGCTGCATCAGTGGCTGCTTCCATGGATGTCCCTATCCAGGAAATCTGCAGGGCTGCTACCTGGAAGTCAACACACACCTTCATCACCAGCTACCACATCGACCTTGAGTCATGTCGGGATGCTGGTTTTGGGGCCTCTGTTCTCCAGTCTTTATTTCCTAAGTGGGGGGTGTGTGCCTTGCCTCCCTCCTCCCAGAGAACTGCTAGGAGTCTGCCAGACTGTGGATGAACAACATATGCATGTCCCTAGAAATACAGGTTACTCACCTGTAACAGGAGTTCTAGGAATGGTTTATGTTGTTCATCCACACAACCTTCCCGACCTCCCCGCCTTCGACACACAACCTGGCTTCCAGCGGGCTAGATCTGGCATCATGGGGAGGAGCCGAGAGTTTTACCACCCGGGTGGGTGGGAGGAGCCAGCTTGAAGACCTTTCGGCAAGATTTAAAGTGACAAGGAACCTGCCAGACAGTGTGGATGAACAACATATACCATTCCTAGAACTCCTGTTACAGGTTAGTAACCCGTATATTAGCTCTTCTCCACACCCTCCAGGAAACGGCATCTGTCTTACCTGTCGGACACATTTCACCTCTTTGGGACTCCAGGGATTACCCTGAACATGGCCAAATGTTCACCTAGACCTCCTAATGGCTTCAATACATAGGGGCCATTCTGGACACCTCTCTGGGGTAGAGCGTTTTTTCCCCAGACAATGCAACCCATCTATGAACTCTGGCCCAGAGGATCTCTTCCTCACACAAGGTTCCCACACAGATAATGACGCATCTTCTGGGGCACATGCAACTGTCATGTCAGTACGCTGGCCCATCTGTACATGAGTCCCACAATGGACTCTCAGAGTCCAGTGGGACCAAAGGCTGGTTGACCTCGATCAGTTCATTCAAATCTCCAGGACAGTGAGCCAAACCCTCTCCTGGTGGCTCTTCTCACCCAATTTGGAGACGGGGTCCTCTTCCAGATGGATTCCCCCTAAAGATTTTAATGATGGATGCATCAAATCTAGGATCTGCAATGGGGGTGCTTACCTGCAGCACTGTCAGACACAGGGCTGCTGGTCACCACTGGAACAAGGCATGCCTATCAACATCCTGGAGATGAAAACTGTTCTTTACACTCTCCAAGACTTTCAAACAGATCTTTTTCCAGGACTCTTGTTGATCTGGACAGACAACATGCCTGTTGTTTTGTATCTGCCTGTTATCTTTATATCAATGAGCAGGGGAAACCCTCACATTCTCTGTGGCAAGAGGTGATCAGAGTGTGGTTTTCGGTCATGGAGCATGGCCTCCCTCACAGAGGTTCATGTTCCAGGAGTCCAAAACACCTTGATGATGGTCTAAACCACTCTCGGTCCTGGGCACAGTTGGAGCTTCTGCAGTCTGTAGTGAATGACCTGTTGGACAGGTGGGGCCATCCAGAACTGGACCTTTTGCATCCCCATCCAATGCCAGACTGCCTAGTTTTTGCTCGGTAGTGCCAGGGCCTGGGTTTTTGATGAGATGTATTGTCCTTTATTAGACAGGAGGTTTCTATGCACCTTCCCTCCCTTCCCAGTTCTTCTGAGGGTCCTCCTCAAGCTCCAAGTGGGGAGTGTGGACATAATCTTGATCATTCCTCCATGGCCATGTCAGATATGGTTCCTTCTGCTGCAGCAACTGGCAGAGGAACCTCCAGTTTCCCTACCCCTCTCCTTCCACTTGCTCTCCCAGGATCAGGGTTCTCTTGGTCCATCAAGACCTCAAGTACTTGCATCTGCATGCCTGGTTCATAAGAATTTAATTTTCTCCTTTTTTGCATTCTCCCCAAGAGTCACAGAAGTCCTAATAATTGCTCAGAAACCTTCCACTAGAGCTACCTGTGGCTTGAAATGGAAGCATTTCTGTCTCTGGGCTTCCATGCATGGTCTGGACCCTTTCTCCTGCCCCATAAATTTGATCTTGGAGTATCTCCTTTTCCCTCTCAGACTTCGGTCTTGCCACTCTTCCCACAAGGTGCACCTCTCGCAATCTCTGCTTACCATGCACCTGTGGAGGGCTAGAATGTTGCTCAACTTGACATGCCCTGCAATTTTCTGTGGGCTGTGCTTCACCTGTTAGGTTTACCAGTTGCTAAGCAAATTCTGTCTATGTGGCTTGTAAATTGCATTGATTTTTGTTACAACAAGTACAATAAGCCCTTACTGGGACAAGTAAAGGGCCATTCCACAAGGGGACTCTGCATCTTCACAGCCCTGAAAGCAAAAAAAACAACCTCAGCTCCAATCACGCATGCCATCTGGAAGAACCAACTTCAAAAAAGCAATAAAATGGGCACCACAGGTAACAAGTGGGAAAAATATTTATTTCACAAGCCACATAATAGTCGCAGCCACCCTGCAGTACAAGGACGCTGACCTACATAACATCTTAGTGGCTGAGATTTGTGCAGTGGCTACCTGGAGTGCAGTGCATACTTTTATCAAGCACTACAGTCTGTTCATTGCCTCTCTTAGAAGGGCAGGCTTCGGCCTTGCAGTCTTTCAGGGACTTCTTTCTTAAATGCCCTTCTTGCATATGGCATCTCCTCTTTCAGCCAGGGTCTCTGGTACAGCTTGGCACTCTGTCCTTATTGTGTAGCCTGCTGCAAGAGCTCCAACTCTTGGTAAGATAGTACAGTTCAAGGCATAAATTAGTGCTGGAGACTTGATTAGCAGACTTTGCTAATCATAGTAAAAAATAAATGATTAGCGATTGGCCGAAGTTGATTACCAATTACCAAAAAGTGCTTTTTGCTCCAAACCCCATAAAAATGTACTTCTTTTGCTCTGTATTGATAAAATACAAATTTACACAAGTTTCTGAGACTGATACTGTTTATTTAACCATTTCCAGAGAAAAACAGCAAAATGTGCAGCAGTACATACAGTGCAAGAGCCAAGATAGGATGTCTGCCAAAGTAGACTGTGTATTTGTGACCATGATCATCAGTCGTAACAAAATTAAACATAAACCCCTGCCCCAGCATAACTGGGACTGTGATTGACCACACAGTTAACCACCTGGGACTGTGATCAACCACACAGTTACCAACAGGGACTGGGTGCAGTCTGTTTTACTACTCTTCTCCACCAGGCACGTAGCCGGTAATTCTTGCCTGTTTTGGGGGGAGGGACCTGGGGGTGGTCCACCATCCTCAGCTGTCAAATCACCAGGACATCTTGGTTTAGCACTAAAAAATATGTCTGCAGCCCTGTCTGGGTTGAATTCAGATGAAGGGGTGCCCTGCTTTTTAATGCGAATCAATGTTTCTGCAGTATCCTCTGCCAGACTCGCTCTCCAGGCAGTTTTTACCTTGTTCATAGTTGAAAAACACCTTTCTACAGTTGCATAGACACAGGAAATACTCTCAACACATTGACAAGCTTTAACAAATTTGGATAAGAATTTTGGAAATCACATGCCAGCTTTGACCAGATAGCAGAGGCAGAAAGATTGATGAAATTGGTTTGAACAAAAATCTTAAAACTCTTGCCATTCTGCAAGCAGCAAAGTGCTGTCACACTCGGACTGCAAAAGTGCAGAAAAGTGGTCAGCTAATGCAGTAATGTCATTACCATACCATACAGCTCCATTTTCTTTCTGTCTGCAACTGCTGGCCAAAGTCTGTAACACTTTTGCACAGCTATAGATATTACTTATTAAGTCAAACCGAACCTTTGTTCACAACAGTTCTCAGGTGTTTGTAATGTTGTTTGTATAAAAGTTTTAATAACTTGGCCACTAAAATGTGTTAATTTCACACCCTTTGTATGTGACTTACATGCTGCTAAAAGAACATCAGACCCATTTTTTAAGAGAATGTCATGTTCACTGCCACCTATGGGAACACTCTGCTTAACATGGTCAGGAGTGTTTTTCAAAGGTTCAGCAGAGCTAAGTAGCTCTGGCATTTCAACTACCACTTTTTGAAGTGCTAGTGAGAACTTGGCAAGTGGCTGAAGCAGCTGTTCAAAATACAAAAGGTGCGCCATGATTTGGAATTTAGTCATAATTTGCAACACTACCTTGACTTTAGCCTGGTGATGACTTGGGTCTCTAGCCATAGATTCTAAATGGGCACAAATTACGGGGAATGATTTGGTAACAGCATGGGTGGCAAGAAGTTTATACTGCACCCAATGTGTGTCATGGGCCTTCTTGGGCTTTTCAACTGACATCTCCATGGCCTGGGCAAGGGACTGTAACTATTTGAGTCTCTTAGGACTTTTCTGATAGAGATGAAACAGGTCAGAAAGTTTGAAACATCGTTGAAATAGATGTTATTCAAAGCGTCTTTTATGGCTAGTTCTCATCTGTGTGAGAAACAATGAACACCAACTAACCACTGTATGTCTTCCCTTAAAAGAGCAGCAAGGCCCTGGCTTACACCCACGTTGACAGACGCCCCATCAGCCTCAAAGCCAACCATTTTTTTTATATTAAGGCCACACTGTAAAAATGTGTAAAAGGAGATATAGCTTTCATTCGTAATCTCCACTTAACCATTGATGGGATTTACATAAATTACGTAAACCAGTTCCTTTTCAATTACAGCACTGTCAGTACTACCATCCATAAGCACTGTAAAATAATTTGCATTTTTGACAGTTGCCAGCAGGTTTTCTTCTAGGTGCTTGCCAATACACATTGTGAGTTCTTTCCCACTAACAGCGTTAATGTATTTATTGCCCAAACGAACTCCACGGTGCTTCGCTTGTTCTGCTATCACTTCATGCTTTTTAACAGGGATGTCCTCTTTGGCCATCATGTACGGGATCTCCATCAACCTGCCTAGAATCATTCTCTGCTGTTCCTCTGCATTACTGAAAGCTCTCCCTGCAAATAAATTAAATAATTTTAAGTCTTGGTCCAAACCCCTAACACCGCCCCCCCCATTTTAAACTTACCAATTGTTGTATGGTGATATATATCAAGTGGTGACCTTGTTCTACCAAATTTGACAACTTTAACAGCTTTCTTGTGCTGCTCTGTCAGAAGATGTTTCTGAATGGTGTCAACTTTTAGCTGGGGGCCTGTAATCCCTGTAATTAATGCCTCACTGAAGTTCCTCAACCCACGTAGCTCATCTCTGTAGTCACAGCACAATTTGTAACCAACACGCACTGCACAATCTCCTCACTGCTAATCTGTAGCCAGTTGTTTTCTGGGTTATAATTTTCGTGCCATCCTTCTGGAGTTGCTAATTTAACTCCAGCCATGCCAGACTGCAGTTAAAAAGTTAAAAGTTAGCAAAACAAGTCTATCAAGCTGTGAATTTAACACAAGTTACTGTAATCTGGTTACTTTCTCTGTCAAAAAAAACAGTTAAATGGCAGCTGCAGATTTGCTGTGACCCCCGAGCTCCCCCCCCAAATGTCCACATCTCTGCCATAGGCAGAGCACACACTTAAAGTTTCAGAGCCAGCTGTGAACTGAACACTTCCTCTTAGTTCACTGCTGCAGGAATGCTGGCAGCAGGGCATTGTGTTTAACTTGTCCCTGATCTCTGCCATAGGCAGGGCACACACTTAAAGTTTCAGAGCCAGCTTTGAACAGAACACTTCCCCAGAGTTCACTGCTGCAGGAATGCTGGCAGAAGGGCATTGTGTTTAACTTGTCCCTGATCTCTGCCAAAGGCAGGGCACACACTTAACGTTTCCAAGCCAGCTGTGACCTGAACACTTCCTAGAGATTACTGCTGCAGCAGTTAGCTCTTAGCTGGCAGCAGGGCTATGCGTCTTAATTTATAATGTCCCCTCAGGGGTCCAATGGACAGGGCAACACACGAGACAACTTCCCCAGTGCAGAACAGAGCAGGTGTAGTTTTGTTTTTGTCCCCTTATCAAGCCTAAAAGCAGGGCAGGCACAGATACATTTTTTTACTGCTTTGTTTCCATCTCCCCTGAGAACTGTGGAAAAACCAGGGCACAGTTCTTAATCATCACTGCTGCAACAAGGATTTGTCAATGCTGAATGTTTACTTGCTGGCATTGGTAGTATGGAAGTTACAGAGCTGCATAATAGGAATGGCAGTGAAGTACTGAACTGAAGCCAATCCCACCACCACCCTGCAGAGAGTGACAGGCATTGGGGTGTGCCTTTGGGTCGTCAGGCATAACCCGCCATTTCACCACACCCTTCCCTGCAGACACTGACAAATGTCACTGTGTGCCTTGGGGTCTTTGGCCCTTATACGCACCCCATTCCATCAGGAAATACAGTGATATGGGTGCGGTATAGGAGAATGGGGTGTTTGGGTTCAAGAGTCCCAGGCACACCTTGATGCCTCTCACTGGCTGCAGGGTGTGGTTGGGGGTGGAATGGTATGAGCATTACAGGCAAGAATCCCAAGTCACACCCTGATGCCTGTCATTCTCTACAGGGTGGGGCGTTATGGTCGGAAACCCTAACACCTCAGGCATTCGTTGGTATTTTCACTCCAAATTTTCAACGTGTTTTTTTTGTGACCCCCAACTCATGAACAGTGGCAATATCAGTTTGTTAGCTGAAAACTGCTTTTGCACAATGACTACAGCATTTGGCACCACAGGTGCAAAAACACATTCCAAACAGGATGTGAAAAATGACAGCAGTACTATTCATGGGGAGGTGTAAAAATGGCAGTGTTGAAAATCTGCTGGGAAAATCTTAAAAAAACTGGTGAAGTCACGAGCGTGCATAGAAACTGTGCAACACACATCCGTAATGTAACTAGTTTGGGGATTTTTTCACAGCAGATTGTTAACACAGGCATTTTGGGACCTCCGATCATGAACAATGTCAGTGTGATTTTTCTTTATCCGTCCTGAACAATGATTTCCCACAGCGACCACGCATTTCTGCGCTGAAAGTATGAAAACACATTTCGGTCATGTTGTGGAAAATGTCAGCTGTACTGTTCATAAGGAGGTGTGGAAAATGTCACTGGTGAAAATCTGGACTGAAAATATTACAAAGTAATGAACTTATGAGGGTGCGTGGAAATTACGCAATGCTCACTCATAACACAGTCATTTTATGGAGTTTTGTCACAAATTTTCAACATAGCCATTTTAAGACCTCTGCTCATGACCAGTGTCACTGTGATTTTCTTAATCTGTCCCAAACATTGTTTTGCACACCGACTGTACCATTGTGCTACATGTGCGGAAACATTTTGGGTGAGATGTGAAAATGGTAGTTCTACTGCTCATAAGGAAGTGCGGTAAATGGCACTGTTGAAATTTGTGTGCAAATATTACAAATTCAAATCCTCACATCGTATGTGAGGGAACCGCGCGAACGCGTTTCTAAACAGTCATTTTTGGGACTTTTTTCACCAAATTTTCAACATAGCCTTTTCAACACCTCTGCTCATGAACAGTGTCACTGTGATTTTCTTAATGCATCCCATACATTGATTTCGCAAACTGACTGCACCATTGTGTGCTACATGGGCGGAAATACGTTTTGGGTGAGATGTGAAAAATGACAGCTGTACTGCTCATAAGGAGGTGTGGCAAAATGGCAATGTTGAAAATCTGGAGTGAAAATATTGAAAATTCATGAACTTACAAGCGTGCATAGGAACTGCGCAACGCACACTCGTAAAAGTCATTTTTAGTAAATTTTTCACCAAATTTTCAACATAGCTATTTTAAGACCTCTGCTCATGAACAGTGTCACTGTGACTTTCTTAATGTGTCCCGTACATTGATTTTGCACACCGACTGCACCATTGCACGCTACATGGGCGGAAACACGTTTTGGGTGAGATGTGAAAAATGACAGCTATATTGCTTATAAGAAAGTATGGTAAAATGGCAATGTTGAAAATCTGGAGTGAAAATATTAAAAATATGCAAACTTATGAGTGTGCGTAGGAACTGCTCAACGCACGCTCGTGAAACAGTCATTTTTAGGAATTTTTCCACCAAATTTTTAAAATAGGATTTTTGAGAGCCTACCTTATGAACACTGGCAGTGTCATTTCATTAATTAGTCCCAAAAGGTGATTTCGCACAGTGACTACGAAATCACCCTTCGGGCCCGATTAACGCCATGACAGTGACAGCATTCATGAGAAGGGGTCCCCAAAACCCAAGTTGAAAATTTGGTGCAAAAATTCCAAAAAATGCCTGAGATATGCAGCAAAGTTGAAAAAACCCTATCTATTACATTATACAGCTTACCGGCATTTCCTTAGTTTGCGGTCGGCTTTGAAGAGTGCAGACGTGTTCCGGTCCACCGAAAATCGTTGCGCCGGACTCCGGAGGTAAGTATGGGGTGAGGGGGTGTGGGGAGGCAGGGTTTGCAGTGAGTGGGTGCAGGTGGGGCAAGGAGACTGCTGAGGGAATCGCTTTTTAATTTACAGGTTTTTTTTTACTTTTAAGACGATACTGGACGCTTCGCTTGGGTGGGCTCCTGTGCTGCAGCTGAAAGGCTGTTTGGGGGAGCTGGAGCTGATAGGATTGGGTACTCCCACCGCCATTGGCAGTTGAAGGCTGTTTAGGGGGACAGGAGCCGACTGGGGATTGGGCACCCCCATTGGCCATACGGACGTGTGCCACGTTGGGGTGGGCTCTCAGCGTGGCACCAGGAAAGCTTTTTTTTGGGGGGGTGACATGGAGCCGACGGGGCATTGGGCACCCCATCGGCTAATACAGTATGTGTGTGTGGGGGAGCTCGTCAGCACGCAATATGCATGCGTGTTGAGGGGGGGAGCTCTGCTCACTGAAACGGAGCTCTCCCTTTCAACTGTATGCCACTGCATTTTCATCTGCTGTCATAGACAGCTGGAGCAGTGATTGGCACACTGTGACTGCACCTGCAAACACACTGATTGAATTGAAAGAGGCTGACACACCTCTGGAAAACTTGGATGATGGCACCATGTTTCTTGCACATGCGTGCAAGCAAACATAAAAAAGGGCTGGCTGGGCACAAAAACAGGTGGGTAGGCAGATGACCACTCATTACCCCCTTTATCTTTGCCAAAAGCAGGGTACATTTTACGTAAATGTCAAGGTTTTATTTTGTTTCCTCCCTTCATAAAAGTCTCTGGAGTAAACTAGGGCACACTTCTTCTTGTTCCATTCCCAAAACTATTCAGCTGCTTGCAAGTTAAACATGCAGTTTGTTTGCTTATCCCCCAGCATTGCTACAATAAGTGCTGGGTGCATTTTAAAGCTGGGCATGACTGCAAGGTTTATTCACTAGTTGACCTTTCACCACTGTCAAAAGCAGGGGAGGCACAGTACAATATAGTTCTCAGTACTCTCTCAAAAATCCAGGGTACAATACTTGTTTTCTGTTCCCAAAGTTTGCAAAAGCAGTTATATTTTCCCCATTCACATCAGTCACTGGCATTAAATTGGGCTGAACACAAAAAGAAGACTGTTTACACACTTCACTGAGTCTCTGCCAAGCAATAGTTCACATTTACTTTACTGGGTTCTCTCCCATTCCTTTCCATTAATTTTTGCCCATGATTCACTTGGTGCCTGCTTTGCTGACCATGTGCCCCCCCAGTCATGTCACTGCCATGCCACATGCCCTCCCATTCAGTTCACTACTCCAGGCACCCTGGACAAAAATAGAAAAGTTGTACTTTTTTTTTTGGCAGAGACTCCTCTGATTGTCTGCTCAGCCTGGTATGTGTGTCATGCCTGCTGGCCACTCCACAACACTTCACATGGCTCTCTGATGTCCTGGTCCCCTCTTGCACTGTCTTAGCCTCCTCGGCTCACCTGCTCCAGGGTGACTCCTCCCTGCAAGACAATGACAAAAAATAATTACCAGACAGCACCAATGAGCAAAAAAATAATATAATTTAACAAAAGAAAAGAATTTACCTTAATTTTGCTCTGGCTGGAGCTTTTGGACTTGCTTGCCTTCTCCTGGGGTCATGCTGCAAGAGCATGTGTTTCTCCCGTGCAGAGACTGGTGTGGGGGTCACTGGACAATCAGAAGGTGCAGTGGAGGAAGACAGAAAAGAAAATGGGGGGAAAAATAAAGAGATATGGCCCAAAATGCCAAAAGAGGCATTTTAAAGGACCCAGGGCCAAATTCAGAATGAGTAGCAATGACTGCTAATCATTCCAAAAGTTGACTCACTTTTTCCCAATCTTGGGTCGCAGATTGCAATGTGAACCCACTTATTTTATGCCTTGCAGTTACATAAGAACTTACCATAAAATAGATCTTCAAGAAGAGCTCTTGCAGCTGATGCTGCTTACCTCTGTCCTTCCCCGTCATTCTTCTTGGGAAGAGTCAAACCCACTTGGTTTTCCATCTCCATCTTGCTCAGCTGGGTCTCTGACAGGAGAACTGAGGTGGACTGGGACCGGACCTTTATACCATTGGCCGATGTCGGAGGTGGTCTGACATCAGGGGTGGTCCTCACTGTATTCTGCTAGCTAGAAGTTTTCCATGGGATCCTGGCACCTGGTGGCATAGCCCTTATTTGTGTATCCTGCTGCAAGAGCTCTTCTTGAAAATCTTCTGTTAAAGTAAGTTCTTATGTAACTGTACTTTATAGAGCCTGCTGCTTTTATAAAACAAATGGTGAGGTAAGTCTCTTACCTGAAGGACAATTTCCTCCAGGATGTGAGGCAGCATGGGTTCATTTCAGGGAAGTCTTGTCAAACCAGCCTTATGCAATATTATGACTAGGTGACAGGTGAGCTTGATAATTGTCATGTGGTGGATGTTCTTTACTTGGACTTCAGCAAGGCCTTTGATTTTGTACCTCATGGGCGACTTAGTGGAAAACTATCTGTTGTAGGGGTAGGGGCAAAAATAACAAACTGGATTACAAGCTGGTTGAGTGGGAAGCTACAACAGGTGGTAGTGGGAGGAGCTCAACTCCAAGGTCAGTGATGAGTGGGGTACCACAGGGCTCTGTGCTAAGACTGGTATTATTTGGGTCTTCATATCAGACATTGCTACACGTGTGATGAGCAAGGTAAGTCTGTTCGCAGATGACACCAAATGGGAGCAGTGGTGGATGGAGTTGAGGGATGGAAGCAGTTGCAGGAGGACCTAGGCAAGCTGGTGGAGTGGTCAGAGAGGTGGCAGCTGTTCAATGCAAAGAAATGTAAGGTTATGCACTCCGGGGCAAAGAACCCAACAAGAGAATACTTTCTGGGAGGGGTTAAGATGGGAATCATTGAGGAAGAGAAGAACCTAGGGGTAAAGGTAACAGGGACAATGAATAACATTGCCCAGTGCTGGAGAGTGGCTGCAAAAGCAAACAAAATGCTGGGGTGCATAGTGAGAGGGTTTTCATCCAGGCAAAGAGAGGTAATCTTGCCCCTCTACAGGTCACTAGTACGGAAACACTTGTAGTTTTGTGTGCAGTTTTGGAGGCCATACCTGAAGCGTAATGTCAGGTTACTGGAGTGGGTACAGAGGAGGGCAATGAAGATGATTTGTGGAATGGAGGGGAGAGACTATGACAGCAGGATGAGATACCTGAATATGTACACCCTGGAGGACAGAAGGGATGGGGAGGACATGACAGAGACATTCAAGTCTCTGAGGGGAATCAGTAAGGATGGGGCTGATATGGGGTCTTTAAGCTAAAGTGGGGGAGGGATACCAGGGGGCACGGGCTATGAATAGAGGGGGGAAGATTTAGGAGAGAGATGAGGAGACACTACTTCTTTGAGAGGGTGCTGTCAAAATGGAATGCACTGCCATAATGGGTGGTATCGTGAATCTGTGAACAACTTTGGAAGGGCATGGGACAGGGAACAGGAGAGAGTGAGGAAGGAGGAAGTGGTGACTGCATTGGGATGACAAGGGAGGGGGAGGGCAGCTGCAAACTAGGGTGCTAGCTGCACACTCGAGCAGATTTAGATAGACCGGTGGTACATTTCTGCTGGCAAATTGTATGTTCGAATGTTCTCTTACCCAAGTAGAAACCAGTGCTAGCAGTGTTTTCCCAGGGTGATGACACAGGAAATAGCTTCATTATGGTCATATTTATGTGAAAGACAGGTGGGTTGTCCTTATTTGCAGCTGCGGTCTTGAAGGCATGTTACCTAGATTTAAATATGCACTAATTATCCTTATAACAAAATAATGCAGCTATCTGCACATACATAATAGCCCTGCCTGATATTATAATAATAATAAACCTTTATTTATACAGTAATATGCACAATTCAACAAATATCAAAGCACTTATACAGATATTAAAAACAAATGAAATTCAGCAATAAAACTCCTCAATTTAAAAAAAACAGTTAAATATTAGTCAACTAAGAAGGCCAGTGAAAATAAATTTTTAGAGCTGCTTTAAAGCTCTCCACAGTCAGGCGCTCTTTAACCTGAGGAGGCAGAGAATTCCACAGGGTAGGGGCTATAAAAGCAAACGTTCGAGCCCCAGAGATCTTCAAACTAACCCTGGGAATCTCAGCAATCTCATTGGTAGAGCAGAGCAGCTGGAGTGGGCAATAGGGATGAAAGAGATCTTGTAGGTAGCTTGGTCCCTATCCATGTAGGGCTTTATAGGTCAGCAAGCTGACCTCGATGGTGATTTGCCACTGAACTGGCAGCCAGTGTAGTTCACGCAACACAGATATGATATAGATAGATTGAGACAGCCCGTCAACAACCTGGCCATAGCATTCTGTACCAGCTGCACGTGGCAAATATCTGCTCCCAGTAGCCCTAGGCAGCAATCAAGGCAAAAGGTCACAAAGGCAAGGATCAAGATTAGAATTTCATTGGGTGGGACCAGATGCCTAATCTGGGTGACTTTCCTCAGATGGTAAAATGAGGTTTTGATGATGGAGGACACCTGAGGTTTCAGAGTCAACCCCTCAATATGAATAATGCCAAGACTTTGCACCCATTCAGAGGTCATCAGCTGGCAACCTCTAAGCAGAAGCCCAGTGTCCTGTCCAGCCAAAGACCCCTCTACCTGACTGCCTAAATCCATCACCAAAACCTCAGTCTTGCCAGGATTCAGTTTTAACCAGCTGGCACTCAGCCATTCCTGGATCTCAGAGAGGCAGTTATTAAGCACAGAGATTGCATCATTCTGATACAGTGTAAAGGACATTTATAGCTGAGTATCATCTGCATAACAGTGAAAACTCAGTCCATACCACCTTACAATGTCTTCTAATAGCAGCATGTACACCACAGATAGCATAGGTGACAATACAGAGCACTGGAAATCCCCACCTGGCAGGGAGAAAGTGTCAGAGGAATAAATTCCTGATGCTACTCTCTGAAACCTGCCAGTGAGAAATAAATTTAACCATCTGAGGACCGTCCCTGACAATCCACAGATCACCCGCAGGTGCTCAAGCAATATGCCATGAGCCACGGTGTCAAATGCTGAAGAGAGATTAAGGAGGATTAAGATGGAATGAGATCTCCAATCTCTCTCTATCAGGAGATCATTGAGCACCCAAACAAGGGCAGCCTCAGTGATATGCCTCATCTTGAAACCCGACTGGAGAGGCTTGTAGATCTCATAGATGGTAAGGTGATCCTCCAGGTGCAGCACAACCACCTTCTCAGTAACCTTACCCACAAAGGGCAGGTTAGAGACTTGTCTGTAGATAGCAAGACAGTCTGGGTCAAGAGAAGATTTCTTAAGTAAGGGAATCACCACTGCCTCCTTCAAGGAGTCAGGGAACTCATCAGTCTCTTAACGAGCACCGGACTATTTCTGCAAGGATTGGGCCGATGACCTCAATGCACCCCATAAGGAGGCTGATTGGGCCCAAGTCCAAACTACAGCAGGTCGGCTGCATAAGCTGGATGATCTTCATGACATCCACAATTGTCAGCTGTTTAAAAAACAATTAGCCAAACCAAGGCTCAGCAACCTTCCACCGATTACCACAGTGGAATGTGCTGCGTGGATCTCTGATCTGATGTTGTCAACCTTATCTGCAAAGAAGCAAGCAAACTCATCACATTTATCCTGTGACAAGATCCTTTGGACCTGAAGATAGGCTGGATTGTATACCCTGTCCACAGTTCAAAAGAGCTGAGCTGGTCAGTTACATGCAGTGGTAATCTCCCTGGAGAGGAATTCTGCCTTCCTACAGGAGATAACTGATTGATAGTTTGAATAATGGGCCATCAGTCTAAGTCTTTTGGCACTGAGACCAGATTTCCACCAGCAAGGTGCCATCCTTCACCCCCCTCTCTCCTCATCTCATTTAGAGTCACATCAAACCATGGAGACTGAGGGCGAAGGGTGAGGAGCAAACATGGACAAGAGCGATAGAGTCCAGTGCCTCTATCACAGCTTTATTAAAGGCTTGTACTTGGGCATCTGGACCGCCACTGCATTTGTCTAGCTCTGTGCCACACTTCCCCAAGGGGCCTTCTTCAACAGGCTCTGCCTGGTGCTGTGTGTTGCCAACTACAGATTCCTGAACTTTTTCCATGTGATGGAGCAAAGCGAATCTTGGGCGCTTTATGCAAGCCATATTTCTCTAGGCACCCAGAACAGTTAGGTACCATGAAGACGTCCTTTCCGGCATTTAAGCATATTTGACACACTTGCACTGGATATCCAGGAATCACCACATGAGAAGGCAGTTGTCCTCCATAATAACACATTTCAATGTCCCTTAATCTATTTACTTCTGCTGTGACTGCAGCCTGGGCATGGTCTGGGTAGCGAGCTGGTCCTGAGGCCATAACTGCAGGGAAAACAAACAAATGCTCACTGTTACTGAAAGTCCCACTTCACTGAACACTTTCTTTTACTTTTAAAATGGCTCCTCTGCTGCTGTGTTTACATTACCACCCCACCCTGTAATGGCGGCGGCAGCACTCCTGCGCATCAACATTCAGAAATGGGGTCAAGCCACTGCGCATCCGATTTACACACACTACTGATAACTCTGCTCAAAACTGCACAAACTTGCACTGTTCTTTTTCTAACACATTTATATGATTTGCCACGGACTTTTCACTTGATGAAAACATTTCTTTAGCTCATAGTCCCTTAAAGCCTCAGGATTTCAAGCACATGATTGCCTGTAACTAGTGCTACACATTTGGCTACAACTCAGTCTCTCTCTGGCTTTGAAACTTTAAACTGATGCTGAACTCATAACTGTGCTCACAGTCAATGGCTTAACAGACTTGCTTTTGCTGGTAAAACTTGACACAGTCTTTATTTGCAAAGCGACTACACTGCTGCACACATATTCAGCTGGCTTTTGGCAGAAAATCACTGTTTGAGCAATTATTACTGTTGGTACTCACTGTTATCAGTAGCTGTTTGCTGCGATGGAAAAACGGCCTGTAGCCAGTCTTAGAGGCCTCAGAAAGGAAGCGGTGGGCAGTCCTGCTGATCGTCTCTCTCTGATCACCACTCGCAATCCAGTCGATCGAGATGCGGATTGAGCCCGATTTTAAACAGCAAAGTCTATTTTTATTAGTTTTACAGCGCTTTTTAATCACCACAATGCTTCTCCACTAAGCCAGTACACACACTCCTCCACACTCCTCTCGAATGGTGGGCAGTCACTGTAGAGCTGGCTGGGCGGCGAGACTGATTGCAGCCTCACCAATCACAGGACGCCATGCAAGTGAGCCTCTTTCCCTCGCGAGTGCTCTTCTCTTCACGGCGATCATTGAGCAGGCAAATTTAAACTGCAGAAACCACTTTTTTTTTTTCTTCAACTGACTCCACGGCGGGAGCCCATTTCAGCCATTTAGCATGGCCATTCACACAGCAAGTCTCTCAGTTTACTCAAAAGCATTTCCAACGTTCAGGGCACAATTTTCCTGTTGCTACCCCAAGTCTTCCACACTTTTCTTTATCACACACAGTTCTTTAAAAGCTGGCAAAAACGCTGTAAACATTTGATGCAGGACAAGGGCATACTCTTTCAGCTTTACTGCTCCTTGGTAAACAGTTGGCATTTTAACAGCAGCATATGAACCACAGCACACAGTGACACACTAGTTAAACTTGCTTCAGCTTTTTGGGCTACCCACTGAAAAATAGCCAAAATGCTAGCCCCCTGTCCGAGCACCCTTCCTCCCAAAATTGAAATCCAAAGCGGTGCCTCCATTTTATAAGGCCCCTAACCCCTGCATTTTTGCAAATGACAGGTGGTATGCTGTTGAAGCTGACAGCAGTACCAGGTGTGGACTGGGTTAGGCGAGGACTAGGTTACTCGGCACAAGGGGCCTAGGTTTTGCTACTCTACACAGGGGCACCCAAGTAAATCCGAACACAGGAAGCAATAACTGTAATGTCCAACACCAGGAATGGGATTCTAAAGTGTGGCTTTTATTCACATCAAACTGAACAAAGCATAGACAGACCCCACAGGGCTACATTCCTGGTAATGCAGATAAGAGATACAGAACACTTATTCAACATTTCAGCCCTCAGGCTCTGAACCCATTAGGCACACAGCCCGGACTTGCACGCAGCTTTGGGTACACAACCTGACTTGTACACTATTTGGGTTTTTCCCGGCCCGGCTCCCCTGCTGGCCACTCGATCCCAGCCCACATGGCAGTGAACCAAATTTTCGATTGGTGGCTCCCCAAACCACCTTAGAGCCTTCGACTCCTTAAGGGAAATTTTCCTTCCATCCCACATCTGGGTACTTCCCTCATCACTGGCCAAGTGCATGAGGCAAAGTAGAAATCCACAGAGAAAATCTGTAGAGGTGGACCTGGTTACTAAAGGTGGGGGGTCTCCCACCTCCAGCTCCCACAATCCATACCCGGCCATTTCTCTGGACATTAAACAACTCTTTTTGAAAGCTTGGCAATGTAGATTAAAGGGTAGACATATAGCACATCTCCTCTACATGTCTTGACTTTCCCCTTGTGCTGGACTTGAACATACTTTTACTTTGGCTAAGCCTATTCCTCTAGGCCTCCCACTAATTCAGCAGTCCAATCCCCACTTTAACACAGTTCAGGTGAAACATAGGCCCTTTGACAAGAGCAGAACTCACCCTTTGGTTGCAGGTGCCCCACAGGCGAATCTTGACAGCTTCTGGTACCCAACACACTTGGGAAAAATAAGGCAGCTTCTTCTCTAGCAGTAGCCAGGGGGTTGCCCCTGGAATAGCAGGCAAACCTTCCACCCTATCCCCTCAGGGATGGGGCACAGAGACCAGTAACAGCGGTCTCCACCACTTCAAGAACAGCTTACTGTGTTCCTCTTTAGGCAGAAACACACACCTTTCCCTAGAAGTAGCTCTATATCAGAGCTTAGGCTCCAAGAGCCTGTGCACAGACTGCTGTGCTCCTCTCTTCTTCACTGCTCACACTACTCTGCTCTCCACTGTTCAAAACTCCCAACATTCTAATCTAACTCTCTTCTGCAGATTCCGATGTGGCTCATGCAGCTGCGATAGTTCTGTGGTGATGTCATCCCTCAGTCTCAGCTGAGACTGAGAACAGAGTGAGACAGTGTGAAATCCATTTAACTGGAGTTTCACAAGCTGCCTTCCCTGCCTACCACTAGGTCTTACTGGGATTCTAGTAACCCTGGGTAACAGGGGGGTTACAATTGTATCCAATTTTAGCCTATCTTCTAGGCACACCCCTTTAATGAATGATACATCCTGCTTAAGTTCAATTAGCAGTTTAAGCAGCAGGACATTAGCTGTAACTGGATTCGTTAATGCAGCTTGAGATACCCTCCATGTCCATGAGAAAAGAGTTATCCTGACCCTCAGGGCTCATCGTCCATGAATTTGAACTATGATTCCTGGACGATTGCCCCAGGGACTCATTCTGAAATCTCACTCTATCATTACCCCTATTATCAGAGCTTTGTTAGCCCCAGATATATGATTATGGCTATGGGTTTGAAATAAATTTTACTGAATGGTTTTATCATGACTGGAGGTATCCTTATGATACTCTTTTTCCTGAATGTTCTGAATCGATTTTGCGTCAGATCCAGTATTCTCTCCACTAATCTCCTCTATATGCAGGGATTCTCTCATAGTCTGGACTTCCATATCCAGCACTGAAAGGTTATGGAATATTTTAGAGAAATCTATCTTAGCATTCCTACTAATCCCTTCATCATATCCATTAGGTTCACAGTGGTCTGTCTCAGCTACTTTAAGCCCTTGACTGCCAGTCAAGTCTAAGCTGGATGGGCCTTTCCCTTTAACATCAATAATTTCTTTTGACTTGTTGTTCTTCTTTTTAAGGGTGCTAGGTACTGACCAGGAATCTAGGGGACAAAAAACCTTTTTAATATCACCCCTATTTTCAGAAACCAGATTAAGAGTGGAGACCATCTGTGTAGTTTTGTTTCCGTTGACTGTTTCATCTATTAAATATTTACTATTCTTTTTCATATCACGTCCCTTTTTGTTCAGTTTCTTTGAATTCTTACCCAGTTGTTTAATTGCCAAAGATTTTAAGGAAAAATGCCTCTAGGCTTAACACCCCCCCCCCACTCCCCTCACTGAGATCAGGGTAGCTTGAATCCTTGCTGCCAGATATATTAAAAGAGCCTCGAATTTTACTTCTAGTTGTGGCTGGCATAATCACAGAAATGTTTATACTCAATTCTAATAGGGTAAATAATTGATCCATAAGTATATCATAATCTGTTAGTTCACCAGAAGGAGAAAGAGGTTAATTTGTTTGGCAAAAGTCTGTTAAAGTCTATTAAATGATCAACTTTTTGTACCAAATACTGTGCATTGATAACTCCCTTCCCCTAAGCATCCAGAGCCAGAAAGGAGAGACTAAGAAACCACCAGATGCAATTTGACAGTCCGTCTCCTCGTTTTCCCTTTTTCCTCTCTTTCCAGACACTTATAATTTGCAAGGATGAATTCTCGATTATTCCACAGGAATGATAATTATTACACCACCAAGCAGAAAATGGATGATAGGACCAGAACTCCACTAAAAAAAGAAAAAAACATAAAAAAAGCTCACTAAAATTAAATAGCTGTTAAACAAAGCATACAATATGCACAGTGACCGCAATGTCAGTAGTGTCAGCAGAATTAGTAGACTGATACAGCATAGTACAAATAACCACTGAGCAAATGGCCAGCTTATCCTTAAATTACCACATAAGTTCTCTTTTAACAGAATTTTATCAAGCTAATAAAATCATACAGCTTGTAACAACAAAGCAGCCTTAGGATATTTGCTATCACTATCTTTGACAAACAACTAATTAGTGTGAAAAATACAAAGGGTGATTACTTGTGTCACCAATAATTGGATTAAATCAGGACTTGATTCGGGGTTCAGGAATTTTTCTAAGTAGGCCTGAACCTCCATGGCTAACTTGGAATTGTCAGTGGATATCCAGTATCAGAATATCTTCACTTAAAGCTGCCCAAGTACAAATACAGGTGCAGGTGCAGAGTAAAGGAGCAAGGCCAAAGTGAACCGGAACCGAAATCATCAAACTCAGCTTGGCGTTAAAGGATGGCGAGAAAGCAGTAAAGACAACTAAAACAATAATCTGCTGTGAGCGACTGTAAATGAGTATGAAACCTGGACCAGTACTAATAGACTGGGATAACCAGATGAGATACATTCTCAAAGTGTTCTCCAGCTCTCAGCATTAGCTTCCGATGCCCAACCTTGCGCCAACAGCCCAACATCCCCCTCTCGAGTGCGCATGCGTGTTATAGTCTGCCTGAACATGTAATGCCACTTGATGCCAAACTGCGCGAAAAGGGACAGACATAGTATTTTGAATTTAGTAATCACTAATAAAATTTTGCTGAAAATTAATAGCTCTCTCCAGGTCACCACCGATTTGGCCCATTTTAACCATACCCCCCCCCCGCCTCTCTACCTCCTGTAACAGGTGGTGACACAGTAAGTATACACTCAAAAGCTCAAAGACTCTTAAAATAAGCAACAATAAGTAACACGTTAATCGATTTAAAACTTAGTGCATGAAAAGAAAAAGCTGAAAGCCCCATAGGGTCCCAAAATACACCAAAATAAAGTTCAGTCAATCAAATGTTCTGCATATACTGAAAAGCTCATGTAATGGGCAGCGATGTATTGCGCCTTGATTAATTTAAAACTTAATGCATAAGAGATGAGGGTAGAATCCCACAGAGTCTCGGAGGTAATCCGATGTAAATATTCAGCTGATCAGAAGTTTCTGCATGTGGCAGTTAGTACTGTCTGTCTGATAAGAACGCTGCGGGGGAACAAGCAGAAAGAGAGGGGAAACACAGGAGCCAGACGGCACAGGACAAACTGGAAAGTGCAGAGAGTGTAAAACCTACTAGGGCAATGGTGGCATACCTTTATTAAAAACTTTTTAAGTTTCTCTCTGCTCCTGCTTATGTGACTCCTCCTCAGTTGCTTAACATGCAGCCATCTTGGATCCTTCTGTCTAGATCCACAGTAGTGGGGTTACATACTGTACATACCTACTAACATCCATGGACCCAAATGTAGTCAAGGTCCTGCATCATGAAAAAAATAAGCTGAAGATGACTTCACTCATCAGATTAGGAGAGGCCTTCAGGAGAGTAGTCAAGATGGATGTTAATTCACTAGTAGATAAGGAACAGCCAGCAACAGAAAGTGCAAAGAACCAGAAAAAGGAGTATAAGGACAAAGACCAACAGAAAAGAAAAAACAACTGGAAAGCCCATAATTATATTGGAAAATACAGGGAGCTTTTGGAACAACCACAGGTCGATCAAGCCTTGACCCATTAGTGGCTAAAAAGAGGTGAATTTAGGCCACGAGATGAGAGACTAATAATGGCAGCCCAAGATAGTGGGCTACGCACAAGATGGTTCACAAAATCCATAGAAAAAACAGGAGAAAAAGACAAGTGCAGGTTCTGTAGTACAGAATTAGAAACGGTTGCGCATCTCGTGGCTGG
Organism: Neoceratodus forsteri; assembly: GCA_016271365.2. Taxonomy (NCBI): domain Eukaryota; kingdom Metazoa; phylum Chordata; order Ceratodontiformes; family Ceratodontidae; genus Neoceratodus; species Neoceratodus forsteri. The sequence continues at coordinate 470,227,575 of CM057457.1, read as the reverse complement.
ATGTGAAGTACTCATGGCAGAAGGCCTCTATACTGAAAGACACAACAACGTAACAAGATTGATCCACTGGAAGCTGTAGACACTATAACATACAGGTAGCAGAGATACTGGAAGCATGAACTGCAAAGAATCATGGAGAACGAAAAAGTAATGATCACATGGGATCCCCCAATACCAACTGCCAAGAAAGTGGAAGCGAGAAAACCTGATATTGTAATACAAGAAAAAAGAACAAAGGTAGCATTGCTGATTGAAACTGACACCTCTAGTGACTACAGTGTCCTGCATACAGAGAGATACAAAATCATGAAATACCAAGATATGCAGTCAGAAACCAAACTCATGTGGAATAAGGACACACAAATTGTTCCAGTAGTGCTTGGAGTAACAGGACTAATCAAAAAGAACTTTCAAGCAAAATTAATGATGCGACCAATACTTGTGACATGTTATGAACTTCAGAAGGAAGCCATTTAGGAGATGTTACGTGTGCTGAGAAAGAGTGCTGTCAGCTAACGTCAAAGACTAATACAGTACTGATTTCTTCAGTTTTGAATATGCCCTGCTGTTTACTGCTGTATTCTGCTGGTAATTCTGCTAGTTTTTGTGTATAATTAGCTGTAGTCAGTCCTTACCTGGGCCTGGAACCCATCGCATGGTGTGGCATCTCCTGCTGCAGGTCTTACAGGGCACCATCTTGTCTTGGCTTTGTTTCTTCCCCTCAGGACCTCCTAATTTAGTACATGTGCAGTACAGAGCAGTGTCTGCACATGCGCAATAGAGCACAGTGTCCAGAATAGCAGTGACTAGGCCTGCAAGTTCCTGCTGCATACTAATGAAGGTCTTTGTTCTGTTCCCCTATATAGGCCAGGACAACAGCCCACAGTAACACACACAGCAAGAGAAGCCTGCACGCAGCAGGCATAGTGAGGGTCACCAGAGCCCTAAAGGTAACTACTCTCCTCCTGCAGCTGAACTGTGTGAGGGATGTTAGCCTGTTGATACTGTGCATCGACTGCCCCGCCTGCCCCAGCCACCCTCCCACCCAAAGCCAGCCCTCAATTTAAGGGCCACCCTAGTCACATGACTTCTTGTTCTGATTTTTACTAAATCCCCATGTTCCCATTTGCAGCTTATACTCGCCCTTTAGAGGGAGCACTCCCCACCTAATACTTCCCATAAAGTTGAGCCACTCTTTTCTCCTGCTGACCTTCATACCCTTGCTGACTCTCTAGTCTCCCTCCCACTTTACTACCCCCTCTCACTCTGTCTTCTACCCTGCCCTCTCCAACACACACCCTCCTCTACCAAGCCACCAGCACTTGCCCTGCACACATCCTCCTACCCTCACGCTCTGTATGTCACCCCCTCTTGGCCACTAGGAGTCATTGCTGTGCACCTATTCTTGGCCTTTCAATCCTCTGCTCTTTGGTCTCCACAGCCCCTCGGGCTCTCAGAACAGGCACCAAAGCAACCCTCAGAATTTGAACCTTGTACCCTCAGCACCAAAATCCATACACTGCCACTGTACCATCGTGGCTGACCTACCCATTGGAGACTCTGGGCCAACTACATCCCTCCCAAGACCCCAGCCCACATAGCTATGGGTACCTCTACCCTCCCGTACAAGCTGTCCACTCTGCTACTACTGGCACTTGCCATCTCCCTTACCGATGACACACCCATGCACCTTACCACCTCCATCCACCCATGCCAACCCTGGACCCACTCCCCACTCTCCCCCACCCCCTGCCAACACAAATCCCCCCTCCCTCATCCCTTCCCCACCCCTCCTGGCCTCCCCCTCCATGCAGTACCCACCCTCTGGACCCTACCCATTCCCTGTACACCGTCCTCTAGGTCAGCCTCCTCATGCACCAAAACTAGCACAAAGCGCTGTCTTGTTTTTGCTAGAATCCCCTCTCTACTACTTATAATGTTGGGTAACATCAACCCCCAATCCCAGCCCCTTGTCCACTGGCCAGCCCAGGCTGCCACCTGTATCAGGGTTGCACATTGCCTCAATGAACATCTGCAGCCTCCTGAAGAAATCTGCTGCCCTTCAGTGCTGGACCACTCAGCACAATCTGATATCCTAGCCCTAGTTGAAACGTGCCTCTCAGACAACCCCTGACTCCTTCATCTCCTTCCCTGGCTACACTCTGTTCAGGGAAGACCGAGTCGGCAAATGTGGTGGTGGATGTGCCTTCTATATGCGGAACACCCTGTCAGGTCATGCCCTCCCAGCATCCAAACTGGACCACAGTGCCCAAGCCCTGTCCTTAAAAATCACCCTGGACCCTGCAAGGGCCCCACTGATCTTCACCGTGGCATATATCCCCCCTCAGAACCAAAACCCCAGCCATACACTCACTCTCTAACTACCTCACCAAACTATCTCATAAGCTCGAGCAGGTCCTCCTAGGGGACCTGAACTCCAGCTGGTTTGCCAGCTCGAACTCATGCATCAAAGATTCATTCTCAGCCCTTGATATGACACAACTCATCTCCCAACCTACTAGGTACAACCCCAAGTCTGGCACCGGCACCCTCCTAGACATTGCCCTGACTAACTGACCCCATGAGATCACTGACCTACTCGTCCTCCCAAATTCGCTCAGTGACCACTCCCCAGTCTTATTCACATGGTCCACTCAAGCTCAGAAACATGCCCTTAGGACAGTCCGATGGCGCCTATGCCCCAGCAACCTCCATAAACTCAGGCTCTACCTAGCCCAATGGGACTGGACGCCCATTATCCACACCCCAAGAATAGACCTAGGACTTGACTATTTCATTAGCTCTTTCAACAAGGCCTGTGACATTTTTGCACCCCTCAGCAAGTCCTTAACTAAGAAACGGAATGCCCCCATGGGTTACCCCAGCACTCATCCACCAAATGCAATTAAGAGACAACCTTTGGTATAGAGCTGTGGAATCTGGTAAGCAGGCTAATAGGCAGGCTTATAATGCCGAGCGCAAGTGCACCTGGGCCATCCGCAAGGCTAAGGTTGAGCATTACAAATCTGAAATGTCTGTGGCAATTTAAAGGAACTGAATGGGAAGACACAACCCCCCATCCCAACTCATTGTCAATGGCTCCATTACCACAGACCCCAAACCATCGCCGATAGCCTCAACATCACCTTCACTAATCTCAGCTTGGTCCTACTCAGCAACTTCTTTGACCCAGTCCTCTGTCCCCACCACCCAATCTTCACCCTCCACCTCCAGACTGTAACCCCACAAGAAGCCAGGCTGTACCTGCTCAAAGCCCTCAGCAACCCCAGCTCCAACAGCAACCTCCTGGATACTAGGCTACTTTGGCAGTATTGGATGCAGTACTCATCCCCTCACCCACCTGCTTATCCGCCCACTGCATAATGTAGGTCAGTTCCTCTTGCCTGGAAAACAGCAATCATCACCCTATTCACAAGGTGGGGACCGCATCGCCCAATGTAATTACCGACCAGTTTCCATCCCCCAAGGCACTAAAAAAATTGTGGCTGACCAGCTATCTGACTATCTTACCAAGCACAACATCATGCATGGAGCAATACAGCTTCCATGCAGGACACAGCCCACCACAGCCCTTCTAGAGTTCTCCAGCTTCCTGCACACAGCTCTGGACACTGGGCACCTGGCCAGAGCTGTCTTTATCAACCGCTCCAAGGCCTTTGATACGGTCTGCCACCCCGTCCTGCTCTACTCCCTGTAAAATATCGGACTCTCCCAAGGGCCTCTCTCCTGGTTTGACAGCTACCTGTCCTCCAGGTCCCAGCACACAAAAATCAATGGCACCCTATCAAACACCCAGCCAGTCTGCTCCAGAGTCCCCCAAGGCTCCACATTAGGCCCATTTGTCTTTAGCCTCTACTTAGACATGCTCCCCAATGTCTGCACAGAAAAAGTCATTCTCTATGTGGACAATGATGCCCTCCTCGCCTTGCACCCCCACCGCCCTACAGAACATCCTCCAGCACTCCTTCACCAAGGTCGAGCAATGGTTCAATGACCACAAATTGGTCATCAACCTGAAAAAAACTACATTTATGCTTTTTGCCCACTATCAGAATAAGACCAGAGATACCACCCTCCAGATCCTCCCCTGCACTCAGGTCCCCCTCGAACAAGTGACTATGTACAAATACCTGGGTGTCACCTTTGACCCTGCCCTCACCATCCACCACAATCATAAGATTGGCCTCCTATACCACCACAGGACTGCCTGCCCCGATGTGCTTTGTATTGCAGTCACCTCATCAGTTCTGTCCCTGGTAGACTATGGCTGCCCAGTTTATGCTGCTGCTAACAAAACTGCCCTCAACAAAGTGCAGCTGTCCATTAACAAGGCCTGCAGGCTCCTGTTAGGTGCAGATAGGAGTGCCCACACCTGCTCTCTCTACTCACTTGCTAACATCCTCAACTTTGAAGAGAGGCTCCTCTACCAATCCTGCCTGCTGGTGAAGAAAATCCTACTGGGTCTCTTCCCCCCAGAGGTAGCCTCGTCTGTCAGTGTCACCTGCCCCATAGTATTTACCTGCAAACCCACTCTCACGGTACTCAGAGTCAAGACCTTGCTCACACAGTGGACCTTCCACTATAGGACCCCACTAGGGTACAGCTCTCTCCCGGCTACTGTTACCAGCCTCACTAGAATAGGCCCTTTCAGAATTGCCCTCAGAAACCATCTCTTTCCCGCACAGTGCTGCAGCTGTTGATAGACCAAGGCCTCCCTACTCTTTCTTCATCTACCCACAGTCCCCCGACAATGTCCTCGGACAGCTAACCATCACCCTGCAGAGCATCTGTTTCAGCACTTCCACTCTATATCCCCGCAGCAAAATCCCACTATTTTACCAAGTACCTTATCTGTCTACCCTCTATTGTTTCTCCTCTGGACTGTACCTCAGTCACTCTGCAATCTGCCATACCCTTTCTCACGCATTGCCTGCTCATTTACTTATGTAACCGTGTGAAGCTATGTCATTATATTCCTCTGTAATTGCCTACTCATGTATCTATGTAACCTTGTATGTGACTGTAACATAGTATAAGTAACATTATTATGTAACCTATGTGTGCTCTATGTTTAATGTTCTGCACCTGTACTGTTCTCACTGTTGTGACCACACTATGTAACTCTGTCTACTCCTGCAATGAGGTGCCTTTGTAAATGAGTCCATGACTCAAAGGTTGTAAATCCAACTTTTCTAATGAATAAATAAACAAATAACTGTATGTTATCATATTCCTTTGTAACTATACGGTGTCCTGTTTGTATGCAACCTGTGCTTTGTCTGATGAGGAGCATATGGAAATGAGTCTTTGACTTAAAGGATTGTAATTCCGATTTCTACAAATAAATAAATAAGACACTAATCCCAAGAGAGATAGTGATAGATAGTGTCTATGCACAAGATGGTTCAGAAAATCCATAGAAAAAACTGGAGAAACAGACAGTGCAGGTTCTGTGGTACAGAATTAGAAACAGTTGCACATCTCATGGTTGGATGCAAAGTACTCATGGCAGAAGGCCTGTAAACTGAAAGACACGACAATGTAGCAAGATTGATCCACTGGAAACTGTGCTGATACTATTACATACAGGTAGCAGAGAAACACTGGAAATATGAACCACAAAGAAACACATACAGAGAGATACAAAATCATGAAATACCAAGATATGCAGTCAGAAACCAAACTGATGTGGAATAAGGACACACAGATTGTTCCAGTAGTGCTTGGAGCAATGGGACTAATCAAAAAGAACTTTCAGGCACATTTAAATATGCTACCAATACTTGTGACACCTTATGAACTTCAAAAGGAAGCCATCCTGTGGGTGTTGCATGTGCTGAGAAGAGAGTGTTAGACAAACACATCACATCTAAGACTAATACAGTACTAATTTCTTGAGTTTTGAATATGCCCTGGTTAAAAAATGAGGTCCATTCTTGCCATGATATCAGAAATCCCTAAACATTTGTGTGTGTGTGTGTGTGTGAGAGAGAGACCATATCAATGTGCTGAATGTGACAAGAGTTTTGGCTGGAAGGATCACCTAATTATACATCAACAAATTCCACTCTGGTGATGAGTTATCAAGTTAGTGGAAACCTTCAGGACGGTAGAAGAGATGGGTGTTAACTTTAAGCCACCAGTAGTTAAGGAACAACCAGCAACAGAAAGTGCATAAAAGCAGGAAAAAGGCATATATGGAAAGAGGTCAACAGAGAAGAAAGGACAACTGGAGAGACCATAAATACATGTGGAAATTTTACCTTGTTAATCACTCCTTGCTCTCAGATAAGCTGCATTCTCTTAGAGCCACTGATTCAACCTTATCATGGATCCGCAGTTACCGTGACAACCATCCCCAATCAGTCTCTTTCTGCAAAGCACTTTCAGCTCCTGCCCCTATCACCTGTGGTATTCCACAAATGTCTATTCTTGGGCCATTGCTCTTCTTCATCTTTGTCAATGACATTCCTACTTCTATACCCCACTGTCACTCTATCATGTATGCAGACGACTTGGTACTCTATTCGGCCTCCCAGTCCATCTTGGAGCTTAATGGCTGTCTATCTTCGACTTCCCAACAACTTCAGTCCTGGTTCTCCTCTAACCTGCTCATTCTCAGCCTCTCCAAAACTCAGGCAATGCTCTTTGGGTCCCCTGGAAAAGTCCAAGTTGAGTCCACCAAACTTTGAGTGCTGTGTCATGATGGGTCAGCTGTCCTGCCCATGGATGACTTTAAATACCATGGGGTTATGCTGGATCCTTCACTTGACTTCTCTGCTCACAAAAATGATGTGTGAAAATTCGTTAACATGAGGATTGGAGCAGTCTACCGTGTGCGTCACTCCCTAACTCCTGCAACTAGGATCTCAGTGGCTAGAGGTGTGCTGCTGCCCAGGTTGCTTTATTCCCTCCCTCTCCTCTCCCAGGCAAAGGATAGTATTCTACAGAAGTGGGACACCACTTATAACAACATTTGTAGATGTGCCTCATCAGCCCCTCGCCTCACGCACCATTACCTTCTGTACTCGACCCTTCACTGGCTATCTCCTAAGTCACGTTGACATTACTCTTTGGGTTGTTTCATAGACTCCATGACAAGATCCCTCACCAGAGTTCTCTGGCCAACATGTTTAAACCTGTGAGTCTCTCCTGAACTCTAGGTCCTCAACCCCTCCACAGTTTTCAGTGCTTCACTGCTCATCTAAAATGGGTGAACAAGCATTTTCTCATTTTGCCCCTAAATTCTGGAATTTCCTTCCCCTTAGTTTAAAGTGTCACTTATCCCACTCCGCCTTCAAGTCTGCACTTTTCTCTCACCTCTATGCACTTGATACATGTAACTGTACTTGACATACTTGACCTAACCGTCTTGAACTTGGTGTTTGTTTGCTAAATTGTTTTAACCTGCCTCTATAAATCCTTGCGTGGATTGTCCTTCACACATGAGTTAGACTTGGCTATCCCTGTGAGGACAACTACTGAGGATTGTTATGACTGTATTTTTGTACTTGCATATGTAATGTCTGTTCACTGTATTCTCCTGGGTCATGTTTGAAAATAGGCAGGACTAATGCCTAATGCTCCTACCCAGTTACCAAAAGCAATAAATAAATAAAATACAGGGAGCTGCACAATCACAATTCAAATAAAAACTGACCTACACGTGGTTGAAAAGGGGCATATTTAAGCCACAAGATGAGAGGTTGATAATGGCAGCCCCAAATACTGGATTTATGCACAAGATGATTCACAAAATCCATAATACAAACAGACAGGTGCAGGTTCTGTAATACAGAATTAGAAACAGTTGCACATCTTGTGGGTGGATCTGAAGTACTCAAGGCAGGTCTGTACACTGAAAGACATAACTGTGACAGAGTGAGGCCCTGTCTAACCCTAAAATAGGGTGTTAGTGATAGCTGTACTGCTACAGCAAGGCCCTTTTCTTAGGTACAGTATAACAAGGAGTGGCCAAGAGATATAAACAAAAAATAAAGAAAATTTATGTTGAACAAAGAAATAAAAAGCTAAGAAATACCAGCCTTTTTAAGTCTGTTGCAACATCTCTGCTCTGTCCTTTCTTCTTTTTTCTTCCTTCTAACTGTGGATGGCCACCCAGAGTTGCAAAGCCTTTAATCTTTTTTTCTGTAGTGCAGGATGTGTTAAAAATAGTTAAATATAGCCAGCATGTAAAGTAAAGGACTTCAGTAGTTTGCTACCTTATGGAAATTATGCTTTACATGTATGTAACTGCCTGTAAATTACTAAGACATATTTTCATGTCCTTTAAAACTCTTGTTCCTTTTTTGGCATTGCTAGCAGCTAAGCAATATGTAAATAATCTTTGAAAATTGTAACATTCCTTTGCGGAGCAATTTAGGGTTATGGCTTCAGACTGACAGGATGTCAGAATACCTGTTTGTTAAAAATAAGCAGGCCTGCATTACAAAGGGAAAACAGGACCTTTTCCTTTTCCCATTACAGTGTTACTGGTTCAGTCTATTTACAGTTCTGCCAGCAGAAGAGATCTTACTTTGAGTTGGAGCTCTGCAGCAGGCTAGCACAATAAGGAAAAACTTCTACCTAGCAGTATACAGTGGGGACCGCCCCGACGTTGGACCACCTCCAACGTTGACTAAAGGTATAAAGGGGGCAGTTCCCAGCCGCACCTCAGTTCCTTTTCCACTGTCAACCCATATGCTTTGGCTCCATGGACACTTCCTGTTACTTGTTGACCACCCTGTGCATTTTTCTGCTTTATCTTCAGATTTCCTCCTTTGTGTATGTCTTCTCCATCCACCTCAGAACAGAGTAAATCAGAGTGTGCTTGTTGAAAACAAATTATGGCAGAAGACGGCCTACGGCCTGCCTAATTTGTCTTGGCTGTCACACAACTCTGAGGCCTGCCCGCACTGCCGAAGTTTCAACCAGCGCACCCAAATTCACCACCTGAAAGCACTGAAGACTCTCCTTCTTGAACAGCAGCTGGCCATCACGCAACAGACCTCCACCAGTTCTTCTTCTTACTTGCTCCCCAGGACCTCGATCACTTTCCACATGATACCTAGTGGGAAGCATCGCTTCAGAGTAAAAGAGAGACACACCATCCAGATTCCCATTCCAGATCCCCACACCACAAGGGGGCCTCCTCATCCAGGCTGCACTCCAGTGGGAGGACAGACTTAGCCCTCTGGTAGCCCTCCTTCCTTTCAGGCTCCCATCAATGAAGGCCCTCACCTTTATCCAGATGTCGGGTGCAGGGGCTTCTGGGCAAGGGCCTTTGGCCCCAACCCTGACTCTAGACCTTTCCACTCACCTGATCCTAAGTGTGGAGTGTTAGCCGGTTCTCCATTGGACATCTGGCAGAAACCTGGTGCCTGTCTGGCTGCAACATTCTCCTTTTCACAGAAGCATAGACTTTTCCAGTTACCCAACACCCTACTTCTCAGTCCATCTCTCTGCACCTGACAACCAGAAAAGATGCACAGAGCAGGATCTCCAGGCTAGAGCCCACTCCCCAAAACTGCAGACAATGGACTCTCATCAGATCCCAGTGTCCTTATCTTCCGCCTCACCGGTGTCGAGATCAAGTGACACCGCCTCCTCCGGCTTCACCTAAGCTGCTGTCTGGGGTTTTGCCACCTACCAAGCCAGTACCCCCACCACCAATGGTAGAATATGGGTTGTCAGATATCCCTGATCTGCAGGATGACCAGGCGTACCCCTTCCTGCCAGCAACCCCGGACCGGATGACCAGATCTTCAGGGCCTTTGGAACCGATGCTGGGTAACCCTGATGTCCCCCTCTGGCACTGGATAAACCTGACATCCCTCCACCAAAGCCAGATGTACCAGGGCCCCCCCTAGTTTCATTGGCAGGACACTTTTCTCCTCATGGTGAAACACCATTAGGGCAGTCTCCTGCCTAAGGATTGTCTGACCCTGTCATCAGATTTGGCTCCCTTGCATGTCCCATTGAGACCCTTGAGGTTCTGTACTTCTCCACCAGGGAGATCACCAAGATCGCCAACTCCACCACCCAGGAGGTCATTGCCCCTTCCTAAAACAATGCCTCCTTTGCAACCCTCCGATGACAGCTCCTTGCAATGCCACAGATGATGGTGCCATTCATCATCTAGATCTGCCTCCTGTCACCATCGCCGTTCCTGTAGCTATTGATCCCATGGGTCTTTTTCCAGATCTTCCTCTTCTGCTTTATCTGGCAGGAGTTTCTCCTCATCTTCAGCTTCTTTGGAGGGATTTTTTCCCCTCTCAGACCAGACACCCAAGGTGACTTACCTAGGTCTCCCCCGGATGATCCAACTTTTATGGATGTGATGGGTCACATCTGGCTCTTAACCCAGTGGGACACAGAAGATCTAAACCCAGAGAGGTGCTGCCTGGCCCACTTTCTGGGCATGAATGACCCAAAGCCACTGTTGGTGCCTCCCTTGGTGGCTTCATTCCAAGATGCCACCAAACTAGCTTGGAAGCACCCAGAATCCACTTGCTGCCCCAAGAAAGTGGACAGACTGTACCAGACCCCTGAGAATGAGCCCTTTCTGTGTGCAAAAAGGGACTTGGCAAGGTTGGAGGAATGGTCAAATGTATGGTAAGCTTAGCTTCAGTGCAAAGTAATGCACCTGGAAATAAAACCAAAGGGAAGAGTACACAGTGGGGGTGAGATACTGACAACAAAAATGGAAAGGGACCTGGGGTAGTTATATCAGGTGACCTAAAGGTGGACAAACAATATGAAGAAGACAGTAAGGAGGGTTGGGGAGGGGATACTGGAATGCATAGGGGAGGCAACCAGTAGAAAACAGAAGTTGTTATCCCTCTGTCCTGACAGTTGGTGAGACCCCATCTGGAGTGTTGCATGCTGTTCTAGAGACCCATTTCTGCAAGGACATAGATAGGATGAAAGCTGTCCAGAGGAGGGCAACCGAAATGGTGCAGGGTCTGCACCAGAAGACATACGAAGAGAGACTAAAGGAGCTTTCCCTTGAGGAAAGGAGGGAGGGGGGAACATGATTGAAACTTTAAAGTAACTCAAGGGAATCAGTAAAGTCCAAGAGGGTAGCATCTTTCAGAAAAAGAGATGGGCAAGAACAAGGGGGCACAATTTGAAGATGGGGGGACAGCTCAAACGTAATGTGAAGACGTATTTTTTTCATGGAGAGGGTTGTGGATGCATGGAACAGCCTTCCTGAGGTGGTTATGGAGTCAAAAACAGTGGGGGAATTAAAGAATGCATGGGACAGACATAAGGTAATGGTATTGGGGGGTAGGAGGAAGTAGGCTGTTGGTTAGCTAGGATTTGCAGCTTATCCATTAGGTAGGAAAATGGACAGATTAGGTGGGCCAAGTAGTCATATCTGCCATCAATTTCTATGTTTCTATGAAATCCCAAAACCGATTTCATGGTCCTCGTGGTCACCATGGCAGAACCAAGCAGCCATGACATATGAGTGCTGGACCACCTTGGTCAGAAGTGTATTTGTCAGCCACTTACCATGTGCTCACTAAGGTTTTGGCACACATGGTATTGTATCAAAATCACTTTGGCAAAAGGCCATTGAACTGGTCCCAAAACAACCAGACTAGCCTCACAAAACCAAGCTCCTGGACATATTGCAGTCTGATCTTGATGTGGGGTAACATCTTAAGATCTTCCTATGACTCAGCAGACATGACAGCTAGGGAAGCAGCTACTGGGGTCTGTCTTAGGAGGCATTCTTGGCTCAGGGTTTCTGGGTTTAGGCAGCATCTCCAGGATGCCATTACGGATGCCCCCTTCAGTGGGTCCATTCTGTTCGGTGAGGTCCCCGAAAAGATCATTACGGGCCTCTAGTATTTGAGCAAAGTCATTGAGTATGTGTACCAAATGTGCAGGTCTGACCCCCCCTTCCAGCTCGAAGGAAGCATTTCCATTGCTCTACAGGTCAGAAGCCCAGACGGCAACAATCTAGAGGGGCCTTCAAGCGTAAGGCTCCCTCCCAACCTGCAAGCACCATGGAACCTTGAAACATCAAGCCCTCCCAGGTCTCCCTACTTACCATGAAAGAATGGCCTGACTACCTACCAGAACCCTCTCCTCCAGTGGAGTCCTTGGGGAAGTGGTAGGGGATCAGTTCTCCCTCTACCAAGAGGGATGGTCAAAAATCACTTCTGATGTGTGGGTACTCCAATTGATCAAATGGGGTAATGCACCGGAATTCAGGCAAATCCCCCCATACAACCCTCCCATTCACTCCAGCTACTCCTCATCTCATGCTATCCTCATTGGGGAGGAAATTTAGTCTCTCCTTAACAAACAGGCCATAAAACATGTTCCCCCACCCCAGCATTGGAAAGGCTTCTATTCCCACTTCTTCTTGCTCCCAAGAAGACAAGGGATCTCTGTCCAATCCTAGATCTAAGTCTCGTTAACAAGTATATTGAGTACAGAAGATTTAGGATGGTAATCCTGCAAAGCCTTCTCACCATGCTCCATCCAGGGCACAGGCTCAGTTCTCTGAACACGCAGGATGCATACCTCTATATCAAGGTGCTCCCAGCCCACAGGAGGTTTCTGTGGTTCACCTTTCAGGAAGAACATTACCAGTTCCAAGCATTCCCTTCTGCCTGTCCTCAGCACTGTGGGTATTTACAAACTGCCTCAGGGTGGTTACAGCAGCTCTTTGGTGCTAGGCCATCACATCTACCCATAACTAGATGTTCTAGGGACATGGGTATGTTGTTCATCCACACTGTCTGGCAGGTTCCTTGCCGCTTTAAATCTTGCCGGAAGGTCTTCAAGCTGGCTCCTCCCACCCACCTGGGTGGTAAAACTCTCAGCTCCGCCCCATGATGCCAGATGTTCCTTACCGCTTGGAAGCTCAGGTTCCCTCCTAAACGTTCTGCATGATAGACTGGATCCTAACTCTTCGGTTCGCTCGAAACTCATTTAAAATTTTCAAGACTTTGATCATCTTTCTCCTCGCGGCTCGCGGTGGACAAATAGACTCTTGGATTTCAGTGGTGCCCTTGTGGCAGAAGATGTCAGGATGGACCTGCACTCCACGTGCATCTACTGCTTTGGCCTAGAACATGACCCACAGGCCTGCGAGTCATGCCGCTCATTTTCGGCAAACGTGGAGGACCGCGTTGCCTGGTTACAGCTTGGGCACCCCGAGAAGTGCTACCCGCCGGTTAAGTCGAAGGAGGCCATTGGGCGGTTACTGCGGTGGCTGGCTCGGCTAAGCAACTCGAGCAGATGATCACCCTCGAGGAGGAGGCGGCCCAGGCCGCATCATCCTCTTCCTCAGTCGTGGCATTTATCCCACTCTCACTCTATTCAGCTTCTTTCAAGGAGCTTTGCCAGTCCCTTTCACGAAGGGAGAGGGGCCATTGGGACATTCCTCTCAGTCCAAAAAGAAGGACTCAAGGGGAAGTCCCATCGTCGGCGTTCGTTGGAGCGGGAGAGGTCTCCTTCCCTGGACAGCCGACTGTCAACTTCAGTCGAGGTTGTGGCTAAGGCCGCTGGCTTCACGGCATCCCCATCAGGCCAGCCGGCCAACACACCCATGGACACGGTCGAGATTTTTCTCGACCCTTCGGATGGGCTGTCGACTGATGAGGCCAACAACCCTTCTTCACCGGTTCCCCCGGTGGAGACCGAGGATCTGCCTGCACCCCCAGTGCAGCAGTCCCCAGTTAAGGCTTCCGAGCCGAGGGAAGAGCGGGTGTCCCCCACTCCTTCCCAGATCCGTCCTCGGAAACACCGAGGATCTCGGTCTCTGTCTTGGACTTCGTCTCAGTCCAGCCGATCCCGCCGACATCGGCGGTCTCAGTCTCGGCACCGCCGCTCATCCTCGTCTTCCTTCTCAGAAGAGGAGAGGCTTCAGCGCAAATTGCGTCGACGCTACGAGGATCTGATGTGGCAGCAGTTACTTCAGTCCAGGAACAAGTCGACGCCATCGCCTTCCCCGGCCATTAAGTGGCTGTCACCTGAGAGGCTGAAACAACCCCTCGCTGTAGTCGAGGTGCCCAAGCCTGGGCCGGTTGTTCAGCCAAAACCAGCTGCCCCACCGATTGTGGTGGAACCTCCGCCTTCACAACTGAAATCGGGGGCGCCAACCAAGGACTCTCGGTCGGGTCAAGGCCTGCCCCACAGGTTGTCGGTCACCCTCACTCTCGACTGTCCTTGGCAGGTGGAGGGTGGCTCAGGCCCCAGGCAGCTCTTTGCAGACTCCTCCGAGTCCGATGACGACTCCTCCCTGTTCTCCAGGCCCGTTGACCTGGAGTCCTCCGGGGGCCAGTCGTTGGACGAAAGCCCATCATCCTTCATGGGTTTGCTTGGCTCATCTCAGGAGTCCACCGGGATGCAGCTCGAGCCCGTATCCAGCGGGCCAAGTATCCTGACGGAGATACTGGACCGAGGGATTCACCCACAGAGGCCTCTTCCAGTAGCTGAAGCCATTGTTGGCCCAGCCTTGGAGCTTTGGCAGCGGCCTGCTTCCTGCCCTGTGCCTTTGGCCAGGAAGTATGCTTTCCCTACCGGCTCTTTGCCCGTTTTTTCAGAACACCCCTCTGCCAAGGGGTTGGTCACTGACAGCGTTTTCCAGCATTCTGGGAACACTAGGGACATGGACAAGCCCCCCGACAAGGAGTCAAAAAAGCTGGACTATGCTGGGCGCAAGGTGTACGCTGCATCCTCCCTTGGCCTCCGCCAGGCCAGCTCGGCCATGCTGATGGCACACTTCTCCCACGCCCTCATGGGCTGCCTGGATGAGGTGATCCCTCATCTCCCGGCCGACCTGCAGACTACAGTCTGGCAGGTGCGGGACCAGGCTAGGGCAGTGGCTAAGCAGCAGCTCCAAATGGCTCTGGACATAGGAGGCTCCTGTGCCAGATCGGTTGCAGCCACGGTGGCCATGTACCGCAGAGCATGGCTGAGGATATCCACCTTCATGGCGGATACCCAGCATAAATTGGCGGATGTCCCCTTCCTGGGGACTGACCTCTTCGGCCCTGGAGTGGAAGGTCACCTCCAGCAGATCGAAAAGTCCAATGCCACTCTGGACTCGGTCACCTCTGCCCAGAAGGACAAAGGCCACCGACAGCAGCAGCAGCACAAGTCCTTTCACCCTTCTGCGCCTGCGGCACGTCCGGCCCAACAGCACCAGCACCAGGGCCAGCTGGCTCACGCTTGGCATCCCAAACCCAAGCCCACAGCTTCCTCCAATAGGAAGCAGGGAGGTAAAGGCCCAGGAGGTCCCTCAGCCGGTCCCTCCTCCAAGCCTGCCCAGTGACGGGTTGAGGGGTGTCGCCCCCAGCCTCGTCACTCCCCCCTGGGTTCCCTCGTGGGGGGACAGCTCCGCCACTTCCTTTCCACCTGGTCCGCTATCACCACAGACCGCTGGGTGTTGGAGGTGGTAGGAATGGGCCTGCTTCTGGAGTTCGAGCAGGCCCCACCCTTCTGAGCCGTCGCCCGTCGGGGGTCCACGGGGTCCACAGCCTCTCTGTCGGCCCGCCAAGCCAATATTGCCCTGCTCCTCGAAAAAGAGGTGATCAGGAAGGTGGCAGATCCTCCTCCAGACCCGGGGTTTCTGTCCAGGTACTTTCTGGTCCCAAAACGGACGGGGGCTGGCACCCCATTCTCGACCTGCACGACCTGAACAGGTTCCTAAGGTCTTGGACCTTCAGGATGGTCACTCTGGCTCAGATAAATCCCAAACTTGAAATGAGGCATGCGGTTCTGTTCCCTGGACCTTCAGGATGTGTTCTTTCAAGTCCCAATCCATCCGTCCCACCAGAGATTCCTCCACTTCAGAGCAGAGGGATCCCTTTACAAGTTCTGGACCATGCCCTTCGGCCTTTCCCTAGCTCCCAGGGTCTTCACCAAATGCATGGCAGTGGTGACAGCATTCCTGCAGTGCTGAAGGGTCCGGGTGTACCCCTACCTGGACAACTGGCTGATTGCAACCCCCTCCAGAGTGGAGGTAGAGTGGTCCAGAGATCTGGCCCTCCAGGTTTGCTCTCAGGTTGACCTCCTCATCTATGAGGCCAAGTCAGAACTAGTGCCAAAGCAGGTGATACAATTCATCGGGGCAGAGCTCAACTCTCTACGAGCCAGAGCATGGCTCCCAGTGGACAGGGCTGAGGTTCTTTCCTCCTTTGCCCAATCATTTCAGGTTGGGCAATCGTGCCCTGCCTGGGACTTCCTGTGCCTCCTGGGCCTTATGGTGGCCTGCACCAGTGCGGTCCATTGGGTCCACTGATACATGCATCCCCTTCAATGAGGACTGGCCAGCCTATGGTCACAGCACTTCAATCCTCTGGATCAGCTAGTGACAGTGACCCAGGGGATGTGGAACACTCTCCAGTGGTGGACCGTTCCAACACATCTGCAGGAGGGCATCCCATTTGTCAGCCCCGAGCCGACCTCTCTGATGGGTTGGGGTGCCCATCTGGGAGCACAAACGCCTGACCTC
The DNA here is from genome assembly GCA_016271365.2 of Neoceratodus forsteri. Classification (NCBI taxonomy): domain Eukaryota; kingdom Metazoa; phylum Chordata; order Ceratodontiformes; family Ceratodontidae; genus Neoceratodus; species Neoceratodus forsteri. The sequence goes on along the minus strand of CM057457.1, from coordinate 470,211,074 downwards.
TGGTCCCCTCAGGAGTCCTGATGCCATATCAACCTGCTGGAGCTTGAGCAGTTCATCTAGTCCTCATCGCCTGCGCTCCATTTCTACGGGGTCAAGTGGTTCAGGCCCAGACGGACAATACCATGACCATGTACTACCTAAACTGCCAGGGCAGGATGCGCTCCATGCCTCTGTGCAGGGTAGATCTCCTCATTTGATTTCTCGTGCACAGCCTGGAGGCGGATCTCCTCGCCATTCACGTGGCAGGAGCCTCCAACACCCTGGCCGATGCCCTAAGCTGGATAGGAGCTGCGTCTCACGAGTGGTCTCTCCTGCCAGAGGTAGCACAAGATCTCTTCTCCCACTGGGGCACACCTCAGGCAGACCTGTTTGCCTCCAGGGAGAATGCAAAGCTTAGACTGTTTCATGCCCACCCCCCCTCCAGCAGGGCTCACTGCAGGGGGATGCCTTCTCGAGGCCGTGGACCCCGGGCCTCTTCTACACCTTTCCTCCATTTCCCTTGATCCACAAGGTGCTTCTTAAGGTGAGGAGGGACAAGGCGCAGGTGATTCTGGTAGCCCCAGACTGGCCCTGCCAGTTCTGGTATCCAGATCTCCTCATTCTCAGCTCCAGGCTCCCGAGGCAGCTTCCAGCCCACCTGGACCTGATCTCAGTCAATCAGGGGAATGTATTCCATCCAGATCTTCAGTCCCTGCACCTGATGGCCTGGTTCCTGAATGGCTAGAGTTCCAGGCCTTGGGTCTTTCCGACGAGGTCCTCAACATCGTTAAGGCATCCCGTAAGGAGTCGACCTGAAAATACTACGCCTTCAAATGGAAGAGATTCTCCATTTGGTGTCAGGGCAAGGGCCTGGACCCTTCCTCCTGTTCATTGGCAAGCATTCTGGACTACCTGTGGTCCCTTTCTGAGCAAGGACTTCGGTTGACGACCCTTAAGGTGCACCTGGCAGCCATCTCTGCTTACCGGGCACGAGCTGGGAAGCAGTCAGTGGTGCAGGAGAAGGTGGTCGGGTGCTTTTTCAAAGGCCTTGATCACATATCCCCTCCAGTGCGAGAACCTCCACCTCCGTGGGATCTACTGCTGGTATTGGCTAAGCTCATGGGCAGGCCATTCAAACCGATGCACAGGTGTGACATCTCTCACCTGTTGTGGAAGATCACCTTCTTGGTGGCTATCATGTCAGCCAGAAGGATGGGAGAGCTCCAGGTGCTTTCCATCGAGTCTCCTTATCTGGTCTTCCACAGGGACAAGGTTGTCCTGCGCCCCCACCTGCAGCTCCTTCCGAAGGTGGTGTCGGAGTTTCACCTTAACCTGGTGTTGACTCTGTCGGTGTTCTACCCCAATCACACCTCGGAGGCCAAATATAGGCTCCATACTTTGGACCCTAGACTGGTTATTATAAGGAGCGGATGGCTAAAGTTCGGGGAGAGGTTCGCCAGCTGTTTGTCACCTACGCTGAAGCCGCACCTGGCAGACCTGCAGCCAAGCGGACAATAAGCAGGTGGGTCACCTCCTGCATAGATCTCTGCTATAGGTTGGTGGGCATGGAGCCGCCCAGAGGGATAAGAGCTCATTCTACCTGCCATACTGCTGCATCAGTGGCTGCTTCCAGGGATGTCCCTATCCAGGAAATCTGCAGGGCTGCTACCTGGAAGTCAACACACACCTTCATCACCAGCTACCACATCGACCTTGAGTCATGTCGGGATGCTGGTTTTGGGACTCTGTTCTCAGTCTTTATTTCCTAAGTGGGGGTGTGTTGCCTCCCTCCTCCCAGAGAACTGCTAGGAGTCTGCCAGACTGTGGATGAACAACATATGCATGTCCCTAGAAATACAGGTTACTCACCTGTAACAGGAGTTCTAGGAATGGTATATGTTGTTCATCCACCTAACCTCCGACCTCCCGCCTTCCAGCACACAACCTGGCTTCCAGCGGGCTAGATCTGGCATCATGGGGGAGGGCCGAAGTTTACCACCGGGTGGGTGGGAGGAGCCAGCTTGAAGACCTTTCGGCAAGATTTAAAGTGACAAGGAACCTGCCAGACAGTGTGGATGAACAACATATACCATTCCTAGAACTCCTGTTACAGGTGAGTAACCTGTATATTAGCTTCTCCACACCCCCTCCAGGAAACGGCATCTGTCTTACCTGTCGGACACATTTCACCTCTTTGGGACTCCAGGGATTACCCTGAACATGGCCAAATTGTTCACCTAGACCTCCTAATGGCTTCAATACATAGGGGCCATTCTGGACACCTCTCTGGGTAGAGCGTTTTTCCCCCAGACAATGCAACCTATCTATGAACTCTGGCCCAGAGGATCTCTTCCTCACACAAGGTTCCCACACAGATAATGACGCATCTTCTGGGGCACATGCAACTGTCATGTCAGTACGCTGGCCCATCTGTACATGAGTCCCACAATGGACTCTCAGAGTCCAGTGGGACCAAAGGCTGGTTGACCTCGATCAGTTCATTCAAATCTCCAGGACAGTGAGCCAAACCCTCTCCTGGTGGCTCTTCTCACCCAATTTGGAGACGGGGTCCTCTTCCAGATGGATTCCCCCTAAAGATTTTAATGATGGATGCATCAAATCTAGGATCTGCAATGGGGTGCTTACCTGCAGCACTGTCAGACACAGGGCTGCTGGTCACCACTGGAACAAGGCATGCCTATCAACATCCTGGAGATGAAAACTGTTCTTTACACTCTCCAAGACTTTCAAACAGATCTTTTTCCAGGACTCTTGTTGATCTGGACAGACAACATGCCTGTTGTCTTTTATATCTGCCTGTTATCTTTTATATCAATGAGCAGGGGGGAAACCCCTCACATTCTCTGTGGCAAGAGGTGATCAGAGTGTGGTTTTCGGTCATGGAGCATGGCCTCTCCCTCACAGCGGTTCATGTTCCAGAGTCCAAAACACCTTGGATGATGGTCTAAACCACTCTCGGTCCTGGGCACACAAGTTGGAGCTTCTGCAGTCTGTAGTGAATGACCTGTTGGACAGGTGGGGCCATCCAGAACTGGACCTTTTGCATCCCCATCCAATGCCAGACTGCCTAGTTTTTGCTCGGTAGTGCCAGGGCCTGGGTTTTTTGATGAGATGTATTGTCCCTTTATTAGACAGAGAGGTTTCTATGCACCTTCCCTCCCTTCCCAGTTCTTCTGAGGGTCCTCCTCAAGCTCCAAGTGGGGAGTGTGGACATAATCTTGATCATTCCTCCATGGCCATGTCAGATATGGTTCCTTCTGCTGCAGCAACTGGCAGAGGAACCTCCAGTTTCCCTACCCCTCTCCTTCCACTTGCTCTCCCAGGATCAGGGTTCTCTTGGTCCATCAAGACCTCAAGTACTTGCATCTGCATGCCTGGTTCATAAGAATTTAATTTTCTCCTTTTTTGCATTCTCCCCAAGAGTCACAGAAGTCCTAATAATTGCTCAGAAACCTTCCACTAGAGCTACCTGTGGCTTGAAATGGAAGCATTTCTGTCTCTGGGCTTCCATGCATGGTCTGGACCCTTTCTCCTGCCCCATAAATTTGATCTTGGAGTATCTCCTTTTCCCTCTCAGACTTCAGTCTTGCCACTCTTCCCACAAGGTGCACCTCTCGCAATCTCTGCTTACCATGCACCTGTGGAGGGCAAGAATGTTGCTCAACTGGACATGCCCTGCAATTTTCTGTGGGCTGTGCTTCACCTGTTAGGTTTACCAGTTGCTAAGCAAATTCTGTCTATGTGGCTTGTAAATTGCATTGATTTTTGTTACAACAAGTACAATAAGCCCTTACTGGGACAAGTAAAGGGCCATTCCACAAGGGGACTCTGCATCTTCACAGCCCTGAAAGCAAAAAAAACAACCTCAGCTCCAATCACGCATGCCATCTGGAAGAACCAACTTCAAAAAGCAATAAAATGGGCACCACAGGTAACAAGTGGGAAAAACATTTATTTCACAAGCCACATAATAGTCTAGCCACCCTGCAGTACAAGGACGCTGACCTACATAACATCTTAGTGGCTGAGATTTGTGCAGTGGCTACCTGGAGTGCAGTGCATACTTTTATCAAGCACTACAGTCTGTTCATTGCCTCTCTTAGAAGGGCAGGCTTCAGCCTTGCAGTCTTTCAGGGACTTCTTTCTTAAATGCCCTTCTTGCATATGGCATCTCCTCTCTTTCAGCCAGGGTCTCTCTGGTACAGCTTGGCACTCTGTCCTTATTGTGTAGCCTGCTGCAAGAGCTCCAACTCTTGGTAAGATAGTACAGTTCAAGGCATAAATTAGTGCTGGAGACTTGATTAGCAGACTTTGCTAATCATAGTAAAAAATAAATGATTAGCGATTGGCCGAAGTTGATTACCAATTACCAAAAAGTGCTTTTTGCTCCAAACCCCATAAAAATGTACTTCTTTTGCTCTGTATTGATAAAATACAAATTTACACAAGTTTCTGAGACTGATACTGTTTATTTAACCATTTCCAGAGAAAAACAGCAAAATGTGCAGCAGTACATACAGTGCAAGAGCCAAGATAGGATGTCTGCCAAAGTAGACTGTGTATTTGTGACCATGATCATCAGTCGTAACAAAATTAAACATAAACCCCTGCCCCAGCATAACTGGGACTGTGATTGACCACACAGTTAACCACCTGGGACTGTGATCAACCACACAGTTACCAACAGGGACTGGGTGCAGTCTGTTTTACTACTCTTCTCCACCAGGCACGTAGCCGGTAATTCTTGCCTGTTTTGGGGGGAGGGACCTGGGGGTGGTCCACCATCCTCAGCTGTCAAATCACCAGGACATCTTGGTTTAGCACTAAAAAATATGTCTACAGCCCTGTCTGGGTTGAATTCAGATGAAGGGTGCCCTGCTTTTAATGCGAATCAATGTTTCTACAGTATCCTCTGCCAGACTCTGCTCTCCAGGCAGTTTTACCTTGTTCATAGTTGAAAAACACCTTTCTACAGTTGCATAGACACAGGAAATACTCTCAACACATTGACAAGCTTTAACAAATTTGGATAAGAATTTTGGAAATCACATGCCAGCTTTGACCAGATAGCAGAGGCAGAAAGATTGATGAAATTGGTTTGAACAAAAATCTTAAAACTCTTGCCATTCTGCAAGCAGCAAAGTGCTGTCACACTCGGACTGCAAAAGTGCAGAAAAGTGGTCAGCTAATGCAGTAATGTCACCGTTACCATACCATACAGCTCCAGTTCCTTTCTGTCTGCAACTGCTGGCCAAAGTCTGTAACACTTTTGCACAGCTATAGATATTACTTTCATTAAGTCAAACCGAACCTTTGTTCACAACAGTTCTCAGGGTTTGTAATGTATTTCTTAGTTTGTTGTATAAAAGTTTTAACAACTTGGCCACTAAAATGTGTTAATTTCACACCCTTGTATGTGACTTAAGCACATGCTGCTAAAAGAACATCAGACCCATTTTTTAAGAGAATGTCAAGTTCACTGCCACCTATGGGAACACTCTGCTTAACATGGTCAGGAGTGTTTTTCAAAGGTTCAGCAGAGCTAAGTAGCTCTGGCATTTCAACTACCACTTTTTGAAGTGCTAGTGAGAACTTGGCAAGTGGCTGAAGCAGCTGTTCAAAATACAAAAGGTGTGCCACGATTTGGAATTTAGTCATAATTTGCAACACTCCCTTGGCTTTAGCCTGGTGATGACTTGGGTCTCCAGCCATAGATTCTAAATGGGCACAAATTACGGGGAATGATTTGGTAACAGCATGGGTGGCAAGAAGTTTATACTGCACCCAATGTGTGTCATGGGCCTTCTTGGGCTTTTCAACTGACATCTCCATGGCCTGGGCAAGGGACTGTAACTATTTGAGTCTCTTAGGACTTTTCTGATAGAGATGAAACAGGTCAGAAAGTTTGAAACATCGTTGAAATAGATGTTATCCAAAGCGTCTTTTATGGCTAGTTCTCATCTGTGTGAGAAACAATGAACACCAACTAACCACTGTATGTCTTCCCTTAAAAGAGCAGCAAGGCCCTGGCTTACACCCACGTTGACAGACGCCCCATCAGCCTCAAAGCCAACCATTTTTTTTATATTAAGGCCACACTGTAAAATGTGTAAAAGGAGATATAGCTTTCATTGTAATCTCCACTTAACCATTGATGGGATTTACATAAATTAAGTAAACCAGTTCCTTTTCAATTACAGCACTGTCAGTACTACCATCCATAAGCACTGTAAAATAATTTGCATTTTGACAGTTGCCAGCAGGTTTTTTCTTCTAGGTGCTTGTCACACATTGTGAGTTCTTTCCCACTAACAGCGTTAATGTATTTATTGCCCAAATGAACTTCACGGTGTTCTCGCTTGTTCTGCTATCACTTTATGCTTTTTAACAGGGATGTCCTCTTTGGCCATCATGTCGGGATCTCCATCAACCTGCCTAGAATCATTCTCTGCTGTTCCTCTGCATTACTGAAAGCTCTCCTGCAAATAAATTAAATAATTTTAAGTCTTGGTCCAAACCCTAACATGCCCCCATTTTAAACTTACCAATTGTTGTATGGTGATATATATCAAGTGGTGACCTTGTTCTACCAAATTTGACAACTTTAACAGCTTTCTTGTGCTGCTCTGTCAGAAGATGTTTCTGAATGGTGTCAACTTTTAGCTGGGGGCCTGTAATCCCTGTAATTAATGCCTCACTGAAGTTCCTCAACCCACGTAGCTCATCTCTGTAGTCACAGCACAATTTGCAACTAACACGCACTGCACAATCTCCCTCACTGCTAATCTGTAGCCAGTTGTTTTCTGGGTTATAATTTTCGTGCCATCCTTCTGGAGTTGCTAATTTAACTCCAGCCATGCCAGACTGCAGTTAAAAAGTTAAAAGTTAGCAAAACAAGTCTATCAAGCTGTGAATTTAACACAAGTTACTGTAATCTGGTTACTTTCTCTGTCAAAAAAAACAGTTAAATGGCAGCTGCAGGTTTGCTGTGACCCCACTCCCCCAAATGTCACATCTCTGCCATAGGCAGAGCACACACTAAAGTTTCAGAGCCAGCTGTGAACTGAACACTTCCTCTTAGTTCACTGCTGCAGGAATGCTGGCAGCAGGGCATTGTGTTTAACTTGTCCCTGATCTCTGCCATAGGCAGGGCACACACTTAAAGTTTCAGAGCCAGCTTTGAACAGAACACTTCCCCAGAGTTCACTGCTGCAGGAATGCTGGCAGAAGGGCATTGTGTTTAACTTGTCCCTGATCTCTGCCAAAGGCAGGGCACACACTTAACGTTTCCAAGCCAGCTGTGACCTGAACACTTCCCTAGAGATTACTGCTGCAGCAGTTAGCTCTTAGCTGGCAGCAGGGCTATGCGTCTTAATTTATAATGTCCCCTCAGGGGTCCGATGGACAGGGCAACACACGAGACAACTTCCCCAGTGCAGAACAGAGCAGGTGTAGTTTTGTTTTTGTCCCCTTATCAAGCCTAAAAGCAGGGCAGGCACAGATACATTTTTTTACTGCTTTGTTTCCATCTCCCCTGAGAACTGTGGAAAAACCAGGGCACAGTTCTTAATCATCACTGCTGCAACAAGCATTTGTCAATGCTGAATGTTTACTTGCTGGCATTGGTAGTATGGAAGTTACAGAGCTGCATAATAGGAATGGCAGTGAAGTACTGAACTGAAGCCAATCCCACCACCACCCTGCAGAGAGTGACAGGCATTGGGGTGTGCCTTTGGGTCGTCAGGCATAACGACCAAGCCATTTCACCACACCCTTCCCTGCAGACACTGACAAATGTCACTGGTGTGCCTTGGGGTCTTTGGCCCTTATGCACACCCCATTCCATCAGGAAATACAGTGATATGGGTGCGGTATAGGAGAATGGGGTGAAGTTTGGGCCCGAAGAGTCCCAGGCACACCTTGATGCCTCTCACTGGCTGCAGGGTGTGGGTGGGGGTGGAATGGTATGAGCATTACAGGCAAGAATCCCAAGTCACACCCTGATGCCTGTCATTCTCTACAGGGTGGGGCGTTATGGTCGGAAACCCTAACACCTCAGGCATTCGTTGGTATTTTCACTCCAAATTTTCAACGTGTTTTTTTTGTGACCCCCAACTCATGAACAGTGGCAATATCAGTTTGTTAGCTGAAAACTGCTTTTGCACAACGACTACAGCATTTGGCACCACAGGTGAAAAACACATTCTAAACAGGATGTGAAAAATGACAGCGGTACTATTCATGGGGAGGTGTAAAAAATGGCAGTGTTGAAAATCTGCTGGGAAAATCTTAAAAAAACTGGTGAAGTCACGAGCGTGCATAGAAACTGTGCAACACACATCCGTAATGTAACTAGTTTGGGGATTTTTTCACAGCAGATTGTTAACACAGGCATTTTGGGACCTCCGATCATGAACAATGTCAGTGTGATTTTTCTTTATCCGTCCTGAACAATGATTTCCCACAGCGACCACGCATTTCTGCGCTGAAAGTATGAAAACACATTTCGGTCATGTTGTGGAAAATGTCAGCTGTACTGTTCATAAGGAGGTGTGGAAAAATGTCACTGGTGAAAATCTGGACTGAAAATATTACAAAGTAATGAACTTATGAGGGTGCGTGGAAATTGCGCAATGCTCACTCATAACACAGTCATTTTATGGAGTTTTGTCACCAAATTTTCAACATAGCCATTTTAAGACCTCTGCTCATGACCAGTGTCACTGTGATTTTCTTAATCTATCCCAAACATTGTTTTCGCACACCGACTGTACCATTGTGCGCTACATGTTCGGAAACACATTTTGGGTGAGATGTGAAAAATGGTAGCTCTACTGCTCATAAGGAAGTGCGGTAAAATGGCACTGTTGAAATTCTGGTGTGCAAATATTACAAATTCGCAAACTTGCCATCGTGCGTAGGAGCTGCGCAACGTTCGCTCCTAAAACAGTCATTTTTGGGACTTTTTTCACCAAATTTTCAACATAGCCTTTTCAACACCTCTGCTCATGAACAGTGTCACTGTGATTTTCTTAATGCATCCCGTACATTGATTTGGCACACTGACTGCACCATTGTGCGCTACCTGGGTGGAAATACGTTTTGGTTGGGATGTGAAAAATGACAGCTGTACTGCTCATAAGGAGGTGTGGCAAAATGGCAATGTTGAAAATCTGGAGTGAAAATATTGAAAATTCATGAACTTACAAGCGTGCATAGGAACTGTGCAAGGCACACTCGTAAAAGTCATTTTTAGGAATTTTTTCACCAAATTTTCAACATAGCTATTTTAAGACCTCTGCTCATGAACAGTGTCACTGTGACTTTCTTAATGTGTCCCGTACATTGATTTTGCACACCGACTGCACCATTGCACGCTACATGGGCGGAAACACGTTTTGGGTGAGATGTGAAAAATGACAGCTATATTGCTTATAAGAAAGTATGGTAAAATGGCAATGTTGAAAATCTGGAGTGAAAATATTAAAAATATGCAAACTTATGAGTGTGCGTAGGAACTGCTCAACGCACGCTCGTGAAACAGTCATTTTTAGGAATTTTTCCACCAAATTTTTAAAATAGGATTTTTGAGAACCTACCTTATGAACACTGGCAGTGTCATTTCATTAATTGGTCCCAAAAGGTGATTTTGCACAGTGACTCTGAAATCACCCTTCGGCCCGATTAACCATGACAGTGACAGCATTCATGAGAAGGGGTCCCCAAAACCCAAGTTGAAAATTGGTGCAAAATTCCAAAATGCCTGAGATATGCAAGCAAAGTTGAAAAACCCTATCTATTACATTATACAGCTTACCGGCATTTCCTTAGTTTGCGGTCGGCTTTGAAGAGTGCAGACGTGTTCCGGTCCACCGAAAATCGTTGCGCCGGACTCCGGAGGTAAGTATGGGGTGAGGGGGTGTGGGGAGGCAGGGTTCGCAGTGAGTGGGTGCAGGTGGGGGCAAGGAGACTGCGAGGGACCGTTTTTTAATTTACAGGTTTTTTACTATTAAGACGACGCTGGACGTTTGCCACGCTGGGGTGGGCTCCCAGCATGGCAGCTGGAAAGGCTGTTTGGGGGGAGCTGGAGCTGACAGGGGATTGGGCACTCCCACCGGCCATTGGCAGCTGAAGGCTGTTTAGGGGGACAGGAGCCGACTAGGGGATTGGGCACCCCCATTGGCCATACGGACGTGTGCCACGTTGGGGTGGGCTCTCAGCGTGGCACCAGGAAAGCTTTTTTTTTGGGGGGGTGACATGGAGCCGACGGGGCATTGGGCACCCCATCGGCTAATACAGTATGTGTGTGGGAGCTCGTCAGCACGCAATATGCGTGCGTGTTGAGGGGGGGAGCTCTGCTCACTGAAACGGAGCTCTCCCTTTCAACTGTATGCCACTGCATTTTCATCTGCTGTCATAGACAGCTGGAGCAGTGATTGGCACACTGTGACTGCAACACACTGACTGAATTGAAAGAGGCTGACACACCTCTGGAAAACTTGGATGATGGCACCATGTTTCTTGCACATGCGTGCAAGCAAACATAAAAAGGGCTGCTGGGCACAAAACAGGTGGGTAGGCAGATGACCACTCATTACCCCCTTTATCTTTGCCAAAAGCAGGGTACATTTTACATAAATGTCAAAGGTTTTATTTTGTTTCCTCCCCTTCATAAAAGTCTCTGGAGTAAACTAGGGCACACTTCTTCTTGTTCCATTCCCAAAACTATTCAGCTGCTTGCAAGTTAAACATGCAGTTTGTTTGCTTATCCCCCAGCATTGCTACAATAAGTGCTGGGTGCATTTTAAAGCTGGGCATGACTGTAAGGTTTATTCACTAGTTGACCTTTCACCACTGCCAAAAGCAGGAGGCACAGTACAATATAGTTCTCAGTACTCTCTCAAAATCCAGGGTACAATACTTGTTTTCTGTTCCCAAAGTTTGCAAAAGCAGTTATATTTTCCCATTCACATCAGTCACTGGCATTAAATGGGCTGAACACAAAAGAAGACTGTTTACACACTTCACTGAGTCTCTGCCAAGCAATAGTTCACATTTACTTTACTGGGTTCTCTCCCATTCCTTTCCATTAATTTTTGCCCATGATTCACTTGGTGCCTGCTTTGCTGACCATGTGCCCCCCCAGTCATGTCACTGCCATGCCACATGCCCTCCCATTCAGTTCACTACTCCAGGCTCCCTGGACAAAAATAGAAAAGTTGTACTTTTTTTTTTGGCAGAGACTCCTCTGATTGTCTGCTCAGCCTGGTATGTGTGTCATGCCTGCTGGCCACTCCACAACACTTCACATGGCTCTCTGATGTCCTGGTCCCCTCTTGCACTGTCTTAGCCTCCTCGGCTCACCTGCTCCAGGGTGACTCCTCCCTGCAAGACAATGACAAAAAATAATTACCAGACAGCACCAATGAGCAAAAAAATAATATAATTTAAAAAAGGAAAAGAATTTACCTTAATTTTGCTCTGGCTGGAGCTTTTGGACTTGCTTGCCTTCTCCTGGGGTCATGCTGCAAAGCATGTTTCTCCGATGCAGAGACTGGTGTGGGGTCACTGGACAATCAGAAGGTGCAGTGGAGGAAGACAGAAAAGAAAATGGGGGGAAAAATAAAGAGATATGGCCCAAAATGCCAAAAGAGGCATTTTAAAGGACCCAGGGCCAAATTCAGAATGAGTAGCAATGACTGCTAATCATTCCAAAAGTTGACTCACTTTTTCCCAATCTTGGGTCGCAGATTGCAATGTGAACCCACTTATTTTATGCCTTGCAGTTACATAAGAACTTACCATAAAAATAGATCTTCAAGAAGAGCTCTTGCAGCTGATGCTGCTTTACCTCTGTCCTTCCCCCGGTCATTCTTCTTTGGGAAGAGTCAAACCCACTTGGTTTTCCATCTCCATCTTGCTCAGCCGGGTCTCTGACAGGAGAACTGAGGTGGGACTGGGGACCGGACCCTTTATACCATTGGCCGATGTCGGAGGTGGTCTGACATCAGGGGGTGGTCCTCACTGTATTCTGCTAGCTAGAAGTTTTCCATGGGATCCTGGCACCTGGTGGCATAGCCCTTATTGTGTATCCTGCTGCAAGAGCTCTTCTTGAAAATCTTCTGTTAAAGTAAGTTCTTATGTAACTGTACTTTATAGAGCCTGCTGCTTTTATAAAACAAATGGTGAGGTAAGTCTCTCTTACCTGAAGGACAATTTCCTCCAGGATGTGAGGCAGCATGGGTTCATTTCAGGGAAGTCTTGTCAAACCAGCCTTATGCAATATTATGACTAGGTGACAGGTGAGCTTGATAATTGTCATGTGGTGGATGTTCTTTACTTGGACTTCAGCAAGGCCTTTGATTTTGTACCTCATGGGCGACTTAGTGGAAAACTATCTGTTGTAGGGGTAGGGCCAAAAATAACAAACTGGATTACAAGCTGGTTGAGTGGGAAGCTACAACAGGTGGTAGTGGGAGGGGAGCTCTCAACTCCAAGGTCAGTGATGAGTGGGGTACCACAGGGCTCTGTGCTAAGACTGGTATTATTTGGGCTCTTCATATCAGACATTGCACACGGTGTGATGAGCAAGGTAAGTCTGTTCGCAGATGACACCAAAATGGGAGCAGTGGTGGATGGAGTTGAGGGATGGAAGCAGTTGCAGGAGGACCTAGGCAAGCTGGTGGAGTGGTCAGAGAGGTGGCAGCTGGGTTTCAATGCAAAGAAATGTAAGGTTATGCACTTCGGGGCAAAGAACCCAACAAGAGAATACTTTCTGGGAGGGGTTAAGATGGGAATCATTGAGGAAGAGAAGAACCTAGGGGTAAAGGTAACAGGGACAATGAATAACATTGCCCAGTGCTGGAGAGTGGCTGCAAAAGCAAACAAAATGCTGGGGTGCATAGTGAGAGGGTTTTCATCCAGGCAAAGAGAGGTAATCTTGCCCCTCTACAGGTCACTAGTACGGAAACACTTGTAGTTTTGTGTGCAGTTTTGGAGGCCATACCTGAAGCGTAATGTCAGGTTACTGGAGTGGGTACAGAGGAGGGCAATGAAGATGATTTGTGGAATGGAGGAGAGACTATGACAGCAGGATGAGATACCTGAATATGTACACCCTGGAGGACAGAAGGGATGGGAGGACATGACAGAGACATTCAAGTCTCTGAGGGAATCAATAAGGATGGGGCTGATATGGGGTCTTTAAGCTAAAGTGGGGGAGGGATACCAGGGGGCACGGGCTATGAATAGAGGGGGGAAGATTTAGGAGAGAGATGAGGAGACACTACTTCTTTGAGAGGGTGCTGGCAAAATGGAATGCACTGCCATAATGGGTGGTATCGTGAATCTGTGAACAACTTTGGAAGGGCATGGGACAGGGAACAGGAGAGAGTGAGGAAGGAGGAAGTGGTGACTGCATTGGGATGACAAAGGGGAGGGGGAGTGGGGCAGCTGCAAACTAGGGGTGCTAGCTGCACACTCGAGCAGATTTAGATAGACCGGGTGGTACATTTCTGCTGGCAAATTCGTATGTTCGAATGTTCTCTTACCCAAGTAGAAACCAGTGCTAGCAGTGTTTTCCCAGGGTGATGACACAGGAAATAGCTTCATTATGGTCATATTTATGTGAAAGACAGGTGGGTTGTCCTTATTTGCAGCTGCGGTCTTGAAGGCAGTGCTTACCCTAGATTTAAATATGCACTAATTATCCTTATAACAAAATAATGCAGCTATCTGCACATACATAATAGCCCTGCCTGATATTATAATAATAATAAACCTTTATTTATACAGTAATATGCACAATTCAACAAATATCAAAGCACTTATACAGATATTAAAAACAAATGAAATTCAGCAATAAAACTCCTCAATTTAAAAAAAACAGTTAAATATTAGTCAACTAAGAAGGCCAGTGAAAATAAATTTTTAGAGCTGCTTTAAAGCTCTCCACAGTCAGGCACCCTCTAACCTGAGGAGGCAGAGAATTCCACAGGGTAGGGGCTATAAAAGCAAACGTTCGAGCCCCAGAGATCTTCAAACTAACCCTGGGAATCTCAGCAATCTCTCATTGGTAGAGCAGAGCAGCTGGAGTGGGCAATAGGGATGAAAGAGATCTTGTAGGTAGCTTGGTCCCTATCCATGTAGGGCTTTATAGGTCAGCAAGCTGACCTCGATGGTGATTTGCCACTGAACTGGCAGCCAGTGTAGTTCACGCAACACAGATATGATATAGATAGATTGAGACAGCCCGTCAACAACCTGGCCATAGCATTCTGTACCAGCTGCACGTGGCAAATATCTACTCCCAGTAGCCCTAGGCAGCAATCAAGGCAAAAGGTCACAAAGGCAAGGATCAAGATTAGAATTTCATTGGGTGGGACCAGATGCCTAATCTGGGTGACTTTCCTCAGATGGTAAAATGAGGTTTTGATGATGGAGGACACCTGAGATTTCAGAGTCAACCCCTCAATATGAATAATGCCAAGACTTTGCACCCATTCAGAGGTCATCAGCTGGCAACCTCTAAGCAGAAGCCCAGTGTCCTGTCCAGCCAAAGACCCCTCTACCTGACTGCCTAAATCCATCACCAAAACCTCAGTCTTGCCAGGATTCAGTTTTAACCAGCTGGCACTCATCCATTCCTGGATCTCAGAGAGGCAGTTATTAAGCACAGAGATTGCATCATTCTGATACAGTGTAAAGGACATTTATAGCTGAGTATCATCTGCATAACAGTGAAAACTCAGTCCATACCACCTTACAATGTCTTCTAATAGCAGCATGTACACCACAGATAGCATAGGTGACAATACAGAGCACTGGAAATCCCCACCTGGCAGGGAGAAAGTGTCAGAGGAATAAATTCCTGATGCTACTCTCTGAAACCTGCCAGTGAGAAATAAATTTAACCATCTGAGGACCGTCCCTGACAATCCACAGATCACCGCAGAGTGCTCAAGCAATATGCCATGAGCCACGGTGTCAAATGCTGAAGAGAGATTAAGGAGGATTAAGATGGAATGAGATCTCCAATCTCTCTCTATCAGGAGATCATTGAGCACCCAAACAAGGGCAGCCTCAGTGATATGCCTCATCTTGAAACCCGACTGGAGAGGCTCGTAGATCTCATAGATGGTAAGGTGATCCTCCAGGTGCAGCACAACCACCTTCTCAGTAACCTTACCCACAAAGGGCAGGTTAGAGACTTGTCTGTAGATAGCAAGACAGTCTGGGTCAAGAGAAGATTTCTTAAGTAAGGAATCACCACTGCCTCCTTCAAGGAGTCAGAACTCATCAGTCTCTTATGAGCACCGGACTATTTCTGCAAGGATTGGGCGATGACCTCAATGCACCCCATAAGGAGGCTGATTGGGCCCAAGTCCAAACTACAGCAGGTCGGCTGCATAAGCTGGATGATCTTCATGACATCCACAATTGTCAGCTGTTTAAAAAACAATTAGCCAAACCAAGGCTCAGCAACCTTCCACCGATTACCACAGTGGAATGTGCTGCGTGGATCTCTGATCTGATGTTGTCAACCTTATCTGCAAAGAAGCAAGCAAACTCATCACATTTATCCTGTGACAAGATCCTTTGGACCTGAAGATAGGCTGGATTGTATACCCTGTCCACAGTTCAAAAGAGCTGAGCTGGTCAGTTACATGCAGTGGTAATCTCCCTGGAGAGGAATTCTGCCTTCCTACAGGAGATAACTGATTGATAGTTTGAATAATGGGCCATCAGTCTAAGTCTTTTGGCACTGAGACCAGATTTCCACCAGCAAGGTGCCATCCTTCACCCCCCTCTCTCCTCATCTCATTTAGAGTCACATCAAACCATGGAGACTGAGGGCGAAGGGTGAGGAGCAAACATGGACAAGAGCGATAGAGTCCAGTGCCTCTATCACAGCTTTATTAAAGGCTTGTACTAGGGCATCTGGATCGCCACTCGCATTTGCACGCCCGAGAGATCTAGTACCGCATTTAGGCCTTCTGGGGCAACATCCCTCAAAGGGCAGTACTGGACCAACTCCACATGGGCAGGCCTATAAGGGGGAGCCCAGAAATTGAAGTTGACAGTGCAATGGTCAGACCAGATGATAGGTTACTATGTAGTACTATAATGAATGTTGCCTGTATCTAACCTAGATTTTCTTCTCTATAGTAATTATTTCATGTTTTATAGTGCATTTGAAAACCTCGGGAGCATGGGCTCTTGTTTATGCCCCCCACCTTGTGGAAATCTCTACCTCGCCGGAGTGTCAGACAGTGGAAAGCTTTAAAACTGCTCTTAAAACCTATCTGTATTTGCTTGCTTTCCCTGATCTCTGACTTTTGATCTTCGATATTTGTGATATTGCACATGATGTTAAGAATTTGAGTGTGTTTTATATTCTGTTTTTAAATGTTTTGGAGTTTTGATATTTGTACAGCGCTTTGACACGTTGTGAATTGCGCTTGATAAATAAAATTATTATTATTATTATTACTAAATAGGGGAGCAGGTGACCACAGATGAGGTGTATAAAAATGGCCCACTGGGGGATGGGATGTTAGGCCCATTCCAGAGTTGTTCAGAAGCTCGTTGGACACAGCAGAGGAAGGATCGCGCTCCTCTCCTGATGGAAGGAGAAGCAGAGCACTCAAGACAGAAAATAAGGTCAACCCAGTGGTGTAGAGGGCTGAGGCACCCACAGCCTTACCTCTTACCATGCTGGAATATGGGGTTAGGATCAAGCTGCAGTCCCCAGGGGTTGGCCAAGGGGGATAGGTTGGATGAGGATCTGATAGACTGCTCTCCTCTTTCAGGGGGAGAGTTGTGGTTTCCCTGGGGATGGGATTGAGCTTAGGTCACTGAGGGGAGGTTGGATGAGCATCTGATAGACTGTTCTCCAGGGGGGGAGTTATGATTTCCCTGCAGTTAGGCTCGAGCTCAGATCACTGAGGGGAGGTTGGATGAGTGTTGTATAGACTGCTCTCTTCCTCCTCCAGAGGGAGAGTTGTGGTTTCTTTGGGGTTAGGATCGAGCTCAGTTCCCCAGTGGTTGGCCAAGGGGAGGTTGGATGAGTATCTGATAGACTGCTCTCATCCTCCAGGGGAAAGGTTGTGGTTTCACTGGGGTTGACATCGTGCTCAGGTCACTAAGGGGAGGTTGGATGAGCATCTGATATACAACACTCCTCCTCCGCCGGGGGAGTGTTGTTTCCCTGGGGTTGGAATTTAGCTCAGATTACAGAGGAGAGGTTGGATGAGCATCTGATAAGACTGCTCTGCTCCTCCAGGGGAGAGTTTTGATTTCCCTAGGGTTGGGATCAAGCTTAGGATGCTGAGGGGAGGTTGGATGAGTGTCTGATAGACTGCTCTCCTCCTCCAGGGGGAGAGTTGTGATTTCTCCTGGGGTTGATATTAAGCTCAAGTTGCTAAGGGGAGGTTGGATGAGCATCTGATAGACTGCTCTCCTCCTCCAGAGGAAGGGATATGGTTTTCCTGGGATTGGGATCAAGCTGATGTCGCTGAGGAGAGGTTGAATGGGCATCTTATGGACTAAAGCAAGGGTTACCCCAAAGGGCATTTGGCTGGGAAGCCAAGTTTCAAGAAAATACAAAATCACACATGCCCACAAAGCATTGTGTGGGCATGTGTAATTTGTATTTTCTTGAAACTTAACTTCCAACAAGCTAAAGAACAACCTTGCCTCAGTGTTCACACAGAGGTTCTTTGTCTTTTAAATAGTTTTTTATTTTAATGGGTTCACCACAACATATCCAAGACACACTGTCTTAGGGTAGCTGGTCCATTCCACTGGGGTGTCAAACAGTCGAGGCATACTGATGAGTCCTGGTAGGATGAACACGTGTCTATGTCATCTGTTAGCACCCTTTGCAAACTGTGTGAGAGGCCTTTCGGCACCATACAATTCTGCTTAAAGTTGGACCAGCATAACATTCTGTGCTGATTTGCATATGCAGCCCATGATGCTTTGCATTGTGTGGTCATGTGTGATTTTGTATCTTATGGACTGTTCACCTTCTCCAGGGGGAGGATTGTGATTTCCCTAGCTATCTGTAGCTCCCAGTGGAGGCTGGGTGTGCATCAGCCGGAACCACTGTTTATTTGTTTCAAGATCTGCACAGAGGCATCAGCAGCAGAAAACAGGAAGTTGTTATCCCTCTGTACAGACAGATGGTGAGACCCCATCTGGAATACTGTGTCCAGTTCTGGAGATCCCATCTCCGCAAGGACATAGACAGGATAGAGGCAGTCCAGAGGAGGGCAACTAAAATGGTGCAGGGTCTGCAAGAGAAGCCGTATGAGGAGAGACTAAAGGAGCTTAATATGTATACCCTTGAGGAAAGAAGGAGAGGGGACATGATAGAAACTTTCAAGTACCTCAAGGAATCAACAAAGTCCAAGAGGGTAGCATCTTTCAGAAAAAGAGACTTGCAAGAACAAGGGGACACAATTTAAAGATAGAAGGAGGGCAGTTCAGGGGCAATGTGAGGAAGTATTATTTCACAGAGAGGGTAGTAGATGCATGGAACAGCCTTCCTGAGGAAGTTGTGGGGTCTAAAACTGTGGGAGAATTCAAGAATGCATGGGACAGACGTAAGGCAATTCTTTTGGAGGGCAGGAAGATATAGACTGTTGGTTAACTAGAATCTGCAGCCTATCCTGTAGGTAGGGAACTGGGCAGACTAGATGGGCCTAGCGGTCCTTATCTGCCGTCAGAGTCTATGTTTCTATGTTTCTATGCACATTACCTTTGAGCAAAAGTTCTTTTACAAAGGTTGCACATCAGGTACAACAAAGTGTGAACAACTGAGAGCAAGAAAACAAAGGACGGTGGAGCCCTAGTATAAGCAAATTACTAGGGCAAAACGTTACTAACAGAGAAATAAGCTATCTGGTAAGTGCAAAGAAACATGACAAGGACAAACATCAGGTACACAGGTTTAATTTAAAACAGCTAAAGGCTAGGCACAAAGGTATAATCTTCAGCAGCTAGGGAGCTAGAACCATCTACATAGTTGAACTGATGTAGAGAGTTGGAGGTGTAGGATCTGGGATGTTGGCAGCAGCCCTGTGGGGGCTTTATTAAAAAGGGTGTGGAAAGGCCGGCTCCATGGCACTGAGTGAAGGGGTTCGCTTGGCACACTGGTGACCCAGGTTTGTACCTCGAGCCTGGGTGCCAGGAGTGGAGGCTGGCAGGTAGAGGATTCCGAATGTCCATTAGGGGTGGGCTCTGCCTAGGTCCCTCTGGGTGGATTGGGTGCATGCTTGAAGATGTGTGGCCTCGACACGCATCCTGCACACCATGCCTGAGGTCAGCTGCCACCACCACCGTAGGCCAAGAACGTGGTGGAAGGGGGCAGAGAAAAATGGAAAAAAGTGATACACCAGCTGCTCGGATGATGGCTATCTGCACCCTCGCTGCTGGAGCCCTTGATCACCATCCCAGCAGCACCCAGAGTCCAAAGGTAAGCAGACCAGAAGGCTAATTCCCTCTGCAGGGAGGGGGCCTGCCCAATGATAGGGATATGTTGGGTTACCTCAGGGCAGGCTGCGATGTGGGTCGGTGGGGTTGGGGGTTGCCTGGGATGAGTCAGTCCCTGGCAGCCTGAAGGAGTGAGTGGAGGTGCAAAAAGAAATAACACAAAAAAAAAGGGTGTGGAAGATGACTTGATCCATGTCGGTTAGCCAGGCAATTGTGTTTTATGACTTGCAGGACTGAGAATGCAATTACTGCCTACTTTTTGTCACTCTATTTCCTTCAGTCACCATCAGCTGGAGTCCCATTGGTTTACTCCCAGCTGTCCCGAGACCCTCCCATCCTGTGGTCCCATTCCTTTGTCCCACCCGCTAGTCACTCGCAGTTTACCCCAGGGCCTCAAGTCCCTGCATCTGCATGCCTGGCTCCTAAGGACTTAATTTCCTCCATTTTGGGTTCTCCCCAAGGGTCACAGAAGACCTAGTCATGGCTCAGAATCCTTCCACAAGAGCTACTTCTGCCATGAAATGGAAGCGTTTCTGTCTCTGGGTTTCCATGCATGGTCTGAACCCTTTCTCATGCCCCATAAATTCAGTCTTGGAGTATCTGCTTTCCTGCTTGGACTCTGGTCTCCACTACTGTTCCTTCAAGGTGCACCTCTCCATAATCTCTGCTTTCCATGCACCTGTGGAGGGCAACAGCTTTGCTAAGCTGGACTTGCCCCGCACTTTCCTGTGGGGTATGCTTCACCTCAAACCTCCTATTAAGGACCTGATTCTCCCATAGGACCTTTTGATTTTGCTAGAAAAGCTCACCCTGCCTCCTTTCAAACCTGCTGCAGATTGCGAGGTTTGTTTTCTGTCATGGAAAGCATTATTTTTAGTTGCAATTACTTCTGCTAAGAGGACTTCCGAGCTTCAGGTTCTGATGGGTAAAGAGCCCTATTTAGTTTTCCATAGGGACATGGTGTCTTTATGGACTAATCCTACATTTTTTCCCAAGGTGGTGTCTGAATTTACTCTCAGTCAGGACATCAGCCTACTGGTCTACACACCAGAGTACACAAATCAAGGCGAAGCCCTTCTTCATGCCCTCAATATGCACAAGATTCTCCAATACTACATGGTCTGTACCAAAGATCTCAGAAAATCTGATCACCATTTTGTTTCCTTTGCCCCAAGGTCATTAGGCTAACCAGTGGCTAAGCAAACACTTTTTAACTGGCCTGCATTGATTTTTGTTACCAGTACAATACACCCTCACCAGCGAAGGTGAAAGCAGACATCCGTAGGTCGGGTGCGGGCATGTGTCTATCCCATGCTGACATCATTGCACATCTGTGCCTCCAGGGGGCAAATCTAAAAAATTGGAAACACTGCCTTGACTGGAAGGGAGATGGCTTATCAGCCACCATGCCCAACACCAGATCCTGTCTCCTGGCTTCCGTGTCATCTCCGTCCTTCACTTCCACCTGCTGGTCACTAGATTAAATGTACTGGAGTGTTGTGGAGCAGGAGGCAGCCCCACCCTGGGGGACAGTGACTTAGAACAAGCTGCAGGTGAGTTATGGGTAGGACAGAAGAGTGGGACTGTGAAAGGGTAAAATGCCCCCCCCCTTTTCTTATTCTAGAAAAATAGTGGGTCCTGGATGTACTACTATTCTCTGTCATTGTCATATCTGTATTGTTATATGTTTGTTTGTTGGGCTGGCCACCCACTTTGTTTATATGTTTAGTGTTGTCTTGTCTAAATGTCTGTCTTTCTTTTGTCTTTTCTAGTGCATCCTAGTAACACTAAACTGCCATTAAAACAAACTTAGTAATAATAATGAGGATGACAGGACTGCTACTATGATTTTATTGTAAAAGCAATCTGTCCCCTTTGTTCTGTGTGTCCGGAACCTATAGTAAAAAATTAAAATAGGTTCCTGTTTAAATTGTATTTGAAACTGAAGCAGTCCGGCAGGCTTCCCCTCCTTTAAAATGCCTACTGTAAGCCCATTTATTTGAGGATTTGTAAAAAGAAAGCCCTCTGTATTGCAAATGGCAGGGCATTGTAGTAAAATGTCCCGAAAAGCCCCATTGTGCTCTGCTGTTCCTCCGAGGGCTTGCTTGCGCCTTGCAAGCTTTACAAATAATTAAAGAATCGTCTGGTCCTTTCTTCAGCCCTGCTATGTTCGTTTCTGCAAGAGCTCTCTAAAACACAATGTTTAAAAAGCCAATCATGCATAGAGTGCTTGCATGGCTGTGCGATAGTGCGAGCGCTGGCAAAACAATTACAGCGCGAACGTTTGCACTATCACAAAGGAATTTTACCTTCTAGTGTTCCAACACTAATGTGTTTGTTAAATAAATTAGCAGGATATGCTATACATACCCTCCACAGGTGAAACAGTGAGGTTTTAGGCTGTTTTGTACCCTCCACAGGTGAAACAGTGAGGTTTTAGGCTGTTTTGTATACCTCTGAAAAGTGAGTTTTTTTCTGTTATCCCGACGTTCTAGAGCACTGAAATGACTCCTCCCTCAGTTGCAGCAGTTCTCCTAGGAGCTGGTCGACCCAAAATTAACTACCTTTATGCTACAGCTAGGAGGGACGGTGCTTCCTGATGCCAGTCTTGGTTTTAAAACTCCAGAAAGGAGTGTAATTCTTTTTTTTTAACTGTATATTTGCTGTTATACTGAATTAAAGATGTTTATGCATTGTAAATAAAATATTGCACAGTATTTAAAGGAATGTTGTTTGAATGAAGAATCAGGGGTGGAGTCAGCTAGTCACATGACCCTGAATAATATATAACCTGTTCACCTTGAACAGGTAGTCAGTGAATAGGAGGTTGTGAAGCTGTTAACATCCTATAAAAGCTAACTGTTACTAGCTGTATTGCTTTTGCTTTATTTGCATTTAGTTTTTCTTTTATTTTGTCGCTTTCAGTTCGTTTATCTTTGTACAAAATAAATACTTTATGTTGCTGCTAATCTGCCTTGTTGGTCCATCATTACCCACACAGTCTCACAGGAATCACAGTATGGGAGGGTCTCAAGCCAGGTGGGAACGGGAGGGAGTCAACCAATGGGATGCCAGCTGATGGCTACTGAAGGAAACAGAGTGAAAAGTCTGAAAATAGAGGACATATTTAATTATACAGTATATTAACCTTGAAAGTTGTCATTCAAGTACTCCACTGAATGCTATGAACTTCATATGTTTTGACAGTCTGAATAATCCTGACCATCCTGATGAATAAAACCAACTGAGGTGTGCTTCACTATACAATCTGTGTCTGAGCATCCTTCTGCAACCACACCCTCCACATATGGTATTAGAATTGGGATTTGCTAGTCATGTTCTGTCAGGGGGAACTGACTGGCAGGTATCAGTTGTGATATCAAGGAAAGCAAAAGATACATGCAGCATGGCGTAGGCACTGAGGCAGGATAAAGGACATCTTCTACAGATGTCAGAGTATGCCATAGCAGAAAAGATGGGTGCAGCACTATTGCCTGGTTTGGAGTCTGTGGTGACAGTAAAGTTGAAGCCTGAGCCAGTACTGGCTACTGCTTGAGTGGATGACACCATGGAAGAGATAGAAGAAGGACCACATGAAGACCTTTCAGAATTTCTTAGGTGGCTGGCAATTAAACACATGGAACTGAATAAGAAAGACAGAAAGATGCGGCACGGTGGGTGGATACCCTCAGAACCTTTTAGAAGGAAAGTGCAATGTCAAGTCAAAGAGGATCCGACACTGCCAGTCTTAAAGACATTAAATTGACTAAATTGGATGCCAGAGATGACACTGAGGCATACTTAACAACCATCGAAAGGGCAGTTCAAGTCTGTAGCTAGCCCAGAGATCAGTGGGTGATCTGATTAGCCCTATATCTCACAGGTCTCACTCAGTTGGCTTACAGCTTCATGGATGCTGGAGATGCTGTGAACTACACTCTACTGAAGAGGGAGATTCAAAGACACAATATTAATGAAAAGACTTACAGGCAGTGATTCTGGAACCTGTAATGCCTGCCAGTAGGCACATCTTGAGAGACCTAACATGTCTAAAAGTCCTGCTAGCAAAATAGATCCAACCAGAGGAGAGACTGTCCAAAGGTGTTGAAAATACTGGCAGTTGAGCAGTTTGTCAACATGTTACCTATGGAGATACAGGTCTGGGTGTGAAAACATTGTCTAGAAGTGGAGTGAAGGTGATTGTATTGGTGGATGATTTCCAGATGGTCTGGTCTAATGTCTGCCAGAAAGGACCACCCAGAGGCACTGGAATGGTAAGACCACCCCATCTTGTAGACTTTTGTCTTCCTTTTAACCCCGATTTTAAGTCTAATAATGGAGTATGGCCCAGTCCTACAGAACTGATTTGCTACAACTGTCAAGGGGTGGGACACACTGCTAGAAAATGCCCTACAAAAAGAGGGAAGAAATATGATCATTGTCATTTGGCCTTAGCAAACTAAGGGGTAGTACATCATGTAGGTAGGAACTGTGAAACAACAAGTACATGGCTTGATTGACTCTGGTAGCCAGCAGAAACTGACACAGGCAGATATGATACCCAATAACTATTCAAGAGGTTACAGCACTGGGGTGACGTGTGCATTGAGACACCAGGTGCTAACCCACCACCCAGGTGTCATGGAAGGTAAAGGGGCAAAGTCATCCATTAACTTTGGGGGTGGTATGAACACTGCCAGTACCTATCATCCTGGTGAATGACTTTCCAGGGTTTAAGCCCTTATTGCAAATTAACAAGTTCATTTGTAGCAGTGGTCACAAGAGCATAGGCCTGTAAAGAGCCTACCTTGGCAGACATTTTCCCTTTTGATGAAAAAGAGGTCTTTCATTTACCAAGGAAAGTCCACCAGTCCAAAGAAAATGAAATGAGGAACAAGAAGTAATGGACCCAAACCCATAATGTGACTGATTGTGTGGATACAATAGACCCAGAGCCATAACAAGATGGATACAATGTGACCCACACTCATAACAAGACTGATTGTGTGGATACAATGGACCCAGATCCATAACAAGACTGATTATGTGGATACAATGGACCCAGACCCATAACAAGACTGATTGTGTGGATACAGACATTGTAACATTTAGTGTTGATATGCATAATGAACAGGTTGAAGATGTCACTCTTAGAGCTGCTGTTAATGAAGTAGGGGTTAAACAGGAGAAAGGGAAGCCCTTGTATAGTATTATTGAAGGACTGCAATATCATGTCTGTTTGCACACCCCACATGGTCTGCAGGGTAAAACAACTAAAGGTTCCCATCAAACATAGCGCCAACTTACTGTACTTGGCACATGACTTGCCATTGGCAGAGAACACAGGAAGGGAACATACCTTAGCCTGGCTGTGCAGTGGTTTTACTGACCTGGAATACATGAGCTGGTGGCTTCCTATTGCCAAGACTGTTGGGAATGCCAGAAGGTGGCTAATGTGAGTAAAAGGAAAAGGTGGTCCTGATGCCCTTACCTGTGGTAACAACCGCTTTTGAAAAGAATGTTATGGATGTGGCAGGTTCCCTAGATAACAGCACAAAAGGGAACAGGCTTGTTCTGGTAATACGTGATTATGCCACAAGGTACCTTGAAGTTGTACTCCTGTGAACTGTGACAGCCCCAAACGTTGATAAGGAATTTGCTCAAATGTTCAGTTGGGTGGGATTACCTTAGGACATTTTAACTGATCAGAGGAGCAACTTTAATGCTGTGTTGCTGAAAGAGTTCTATCAATTGCTGGGATAGTTGCAGTATGCACCTCTCCATACCACCCTCAAACAGATGTCCTGGTGGAGCATTTTAATAAAACTCTAAAGAAAATGCCCCAGAAATGTGTGAGTGAGGAGGGCAATAACTGGGACCAGTATCTGCCTTACCTACTGTTTGCCTATAGAGAAGTACCACCAGTCTCCACTGGTTCCTCTCCTTTCCAGCTTCTATATGGCAGACATCCAAGGGGTCCACTTGATATTGTAAAAGAAAGCTGGGAACACCATACAGACATTGGGTTTGAAATAGGTGCATACATGGTAAACTTAAGGAAAAGACTACTGAAGTATGTTGCAGTAGCCCGTAAACAAATGTTACAGTCTTAGGTAATACAGAACATCCATTATGATAAAGTAACTAGGGAAAAGGTGTTTAAAGAGGGAGGACATGTTTTGTTGTTGTTATCATCCTCTGAAAAGAAGCTTCAGATGAAAATGGCAAGGCACTTACAAGGTATTAAAACAAACAGGCCCTCTAACCTATAAGGTCGAGCCACCTGATAAACAAGCTGAGTCTATCATGTTAGCCTTTAAAAAAGGGTGTTCAGGGTAGAGGAGAAAAACAACCACCCTCTCTCATGGTTTTGCTTTCATGTGGAGATGGAGAGTTACAGGTAGCACACAAGAGGTTGGAAAAGCGAGGTATGTCAGATGCGGTACAAATCACTCCTTCTCTAACAGTCCTCCAGTTAGCAGAAACAGAGCATTTTCCATGAATATGGATCAGCACTCATAATAAAACCTGGGAGAGCAAAGGGTGTTGAGCACAACATCCATATAAAAAGTATGCCCATATGACAGAAACCATTCAGGTTATCCGACCAGATGAGGGAAGTGGTAACTAAAGAGATCTGAAAAATAGAGGAAATGGACATCATAGAAACATGGTACACACAGAACCATGACTGGGACATAAACATACCAGGATACACTATCTACAGGAGGGACAGTGAGGGTAAAAGAGGAAGAGTTACTCTCTACATAAGGGAAGGAATCAAAGCTATAGAACAAAAGGGTAAACAGGGAGGAGAGGAAGCACTGTGGGTCAATTTGGAGACAGACAATGGCACCACAATTTGCACAGGGGTTGTGTACAGACCCCCATCTCAGGGGGAGGACATGAACAAGGAAATTATAGGAAGTATCCTTAGATTGGCAGAAAAAGGGGAGATATTGCTGATGGGAGATCTGAATACGCCACATGTTAATTGGAGTGCATTTGCAGCAGCCACTTCTAAGAGGGGTCATTCTAGGTGCCCTACAGGGGGCATGTCTTAGACAACTAGTATTGGAACCCACTCGAGAAGGAGCAATCTTAGACCTGGTACTCTCAAATGGAGATGGTGAGAGGATCACAGATTTAGAAGTGGGTAGCCATCTGGGAACTAGTGACCATCGAACAGTATGGTTTACAATAAAGACAGCAGTAGAGTCAAGCCATACAAAGACAAAGGTACTGGACTTCAGAGGGCTGACTTTGCCAAAATGGATGAGTGCCTAAGGAATGCACTAGCAAAGAGGCAGGAAGAACAATGAGGAATAATCAAAACTGTCATCACAGAGGCAACAAGCCTTTGTGTGAAGCAAATAAACAAAACAAAACGATGTAAGAAACCACTATGGTTCTCAAAGGAGGTGGCAGGGAAGGTTAGGGAGAAAAAGCATTTAGGAAGTACAAGGAATCACAGAAGGAGCAGGACAGAGAATTGTATCAATTAAAGCAAAAGGACGCAGGGAAGGCAGTCAGAACAGCAAAGGCCCAATACAGATACAGTTCTCTGTCCTGCTCCTTCTGTGATTCCTTATACTTCCTGAATGCTGTCTTTTTCTCCCTAACCATCCCTGCTACCTCCTTTGAGAACCATAGTGTTTTTTTTTACACCTTTGTTTTGTTTATTTGCTTCACACAAAGGCTTGTTGCCTCAGTGATGGCAGTTTTGATTATTCTACATTGTTCTTCCACCCCTCCTTCCTGCCCATTTGCTAGTGCAAATGTTGTTCAATGTCTTCATTGATGACATTGGAGATGGCATTAGGCACAAAATGTGCCTAGTCACAGATGACTCTAAGCTCTGTGGGAGAGTGGACACAGCTGAAGGGATACAGGCCCTACAGGAATATCTGGAAAAGTTAAGGAGGTTGTCCAGGATCTGGCAGCTTGGCTTCAATGCCAAGAAATGCAAAGTTATGCATATTGAAGCCAAGAATCCAAGGACAGAATACTATATGGGTGGAGTCCGAGTATCTGCATCAGATGAGGAGAAGGACCTGGGAGGGATGATCACTAGTGACCTGAAACACTCCGCGCAGTGCAAAAAAGCAGCAGCAAAGGCAAACAAGATGCTGGTAGGCATATTTAGAGGGATCAGTAGTAGGAGGGAAGAGGTTATACTGCCTTTGTACAGGTCACTGGTAAGGCCACATCTAGAGTGTGGAGTTCAGTACTGGTGCCCACACCTCAAAAAGGACAGTAACCTGCTGGAGAAGGTCCAGAGGAGGGCTACAAAGATGATAGCTGGTCAGCAGGTTAAGGCATATGAGAAGAGGCTGAGGGCACTGAACATGAACTCCCTGGAAGACAGAAGGGGGGGACATGACTGGGACCTTCAAGTACTTGAAAGGGATAAATAAGGTTGATAAGGAGAGTCTCTTTAAGCTGAGTAGAATCCATAACATGAGTGGGCACAGTCTTAAGCTGAAGGGTGGGAGGTTTAGGAGGGAGGTCAGGAAGCACTTCTTCACAGAGAGGGTTGGAATGTGCTGCCAGAAGAGGTAATCTCATTGAAGACAGTGGTCAGCTTTAAGAGAGGCTGGGACATGTATAGTGGGAGTTAAGGGTCATGGGTAGAGAGGAGTGGGGTGAGGGGGCATGGACAGTAGCTCAAGCTGTGGACCCTGCAACATAAGCAGACTGGATAGACCAAATGGCCTTTTTCTGCTACTACTTCATATGTTCAGGGTTAATGACCTGATAGACTCGGACGTGCACAGTACATTTCTGCATTGGAGTTGACTAAGGAATACTGGCAAATACCACTAGCCCCAAACTCCAAAGATAAAACTGCCTTTACCACCCCCATAATTTTTTTCAATTTACAACTATGCCCTTTGGCCTACATTGTGCCCCTGCAACTTTCCAGATATATATGGATCAGATATTGGCCCCTCACAGTGCGTACTGTGCCACCTATCTGGATAATGTAGTTGTTTTTAGTCACAATTAGGAAACACATAAACCTCATCTCCGAAATGTGTTTGAAACCATTAAGAGGGCAAAGTTGACAATAAACCCCACAAAATGTGCTGTGGCTATCTAAGAGACACAATATCTTATGTACGTGCTAGGAAACAGTACAGCAAAGCCTGAAATATCCCAAATTGAGGGAGTGGCTAACAGCCCCATTCTGCTGATGAAGAAACATGTGAGATCCTTTTTTGGGGTTTAGCTAGACACTATAGAATGTTCATCCCCAACTTGTCTGACCTAGCCAACCCCACTGATGGAGCTCACTTATAAAAAAAATCCCAATAAAGTACAATGGATGGAAACCTGCAATCAGGCTTTCTGATCAATGAAAGCTGTCCTGTGCTCAGCTCCTGTCCTTACTAGTCCAGACTTCTCTCAACCCTTCTTGTTGTAGATAGATGCCTCAGCTCAGAATCAGGCATTGGGGTGGTGTTATGTCAGATCAAAAGTGGAGAGGACCACTCTGTGGTGTATATCAGCTGAAAACTCTATGACAGGGAGGAAAAGTATGCCACTATAGGAATGGAGCGCTTGGCCGTGGGCTATTGAAGCATTTAGGCTTTATTTATGTAATCAATAATACCCGACAGGGTGGGCGGTATTGGGCAATACCGGACCGCCCAGGGGCGTAATGAGGCCCGACGCCACAGGCAGAGGGCCTTATAGCCCCTGGAAGGTCCGGTATTGCCCATACCGCCCACCCTGGAGAGTATTATTGCGCTTAGAAAATGGGCTATCTGTAAAGTTTTTTTTTTTATTTAAGGAAAAATAGTAATTAAAAGACTAAAATGGACTTATAGTTGGCTTGTTAATAAAGTAATCCCTCTACTGGTATCCTTACTAATACTTACCAGTAGAGGGCAGAACAGCATTTTACAAGCTGTTTTAATGGGTGCTTACTGCTGTATTACGTGTCTGTCTTTGGTATATGAGCCGCACCCCGTGCCCGTGTCCTCATTTTGTTTTCTTTCGCACAATTTTAAATTTTACATGTGTATATACTGTAAGTGACATGAATCTGAACAGGAAACTGAGTGGGTCGTGAAGTGAGGCAAGTTATGAAGGGTTCAGTTAAGCGGCAAGCGAGGCATCAGCGTATGGAGCGTGCCATGTTTTGAATAAGTGCGCCGCGGTTTGGGGAAATGGTCACTTTTGTTTGCGCTGCCATTTTATTCATTTTGTCACTGACTGCCTTATAGATGTGCCCAGTTTACAGTTCAATGCCAGTCGGTCAGCAGAGGAGTTTCGAGCTTGTGAGAGCTGACCGACCGGCGTTAGAAGCGCATTGCTGAATAATGCTGTGGTGTGCTGAAGTTCAGCTCGATAGCTGACATATTTAGTAAAATTTTATTTCCTGAATTTCAGTTAGATAGCTATGGCGCTGAGTTACTGATTTTTTTCATGGTGGTGGCACTAGTGGTGTGGTGTGGTGGGACAGCGACATAAGCTGCTCACTAACTGCTTGAAAAAATGGCGGCAGTTTGAATTCTGTGCCCAGTGCTTCAACCAATAAGGAAGCAGGCTGGGCACAATGATATTTGGCTGGGCATGAGGTAGGTTTAGTCTGGCACTTTTTATTTGCTGGGGTCTGCAGGACCTATCAGCCAATCAGGATGCCGCATTCTTAATGCCCATTTTCTAAGAGGTACTTAGTTCACTGTGGTCACAGATCACAATCCATTATGGTGGATCAGTCAAAGGAAAGATAAAAAAACCCTTAATAAGCTGCTGGTACCTGGCATTAAAACCATACAATTTTAAGGTTGTGCACCAAGCCAGGAGCACAACATAAGAATGCTGACTTTTTTTTTTTGCTCTGCTATAGCAAATGGTAAATCTGCCTCTTCTGTTGTACTCTCAACTTACCTGTCTTGTTGACGAAGAGGCCTGGAGTTGAAGGGGGCAGTGAAGCTAGAACTGCAGGTGGATAAATTTCTTTCTCCCAAAATGGTCACCAAGAAGGCAATCCAGCAATGGGGGGCAGCAAGTGTGCCGCTCCCAATAGGAAAGGTGTTTTTGCTGACAATGCAGCGTCCTGAGCTGGGTGCTAAGGCAAAGAATCCACAGAAGCTGACTTTGGCTTCTTTGCAAGCTTTTCTGATGGAGTTGCAAGTGGATATAAGAGACTAATTTACTAAGGTGCAAACATCACTTTCTGCAATTTCCCAGCATTGTGGGAGCATGGAAGAAAAGGTTTACAAAATCAAAGAGCATGTTGAAATTGCTGAAGAGCAAACAGAATAAATGGCCTCAAGGGTTCTGACAGTGGAGGGAGCAGTAAATGCCTCCTTTCACGAACAAATAAATACAATAGCAAAATTAGAAAAGACAGAGAATACACTCTTAATTAAGAACTTGAGATCGATCGGACTTACAGCAAATATCCCCAGTTCTGAATTAAAGACTGAAGTAGAAAATATTTTAGTGATTGCTTTCTCACCTGACCAGCAAGTGTTGCTAAAGTCAGTGTTTAGACCATCATCAAGACCTAAACAAGGGATAAATCATGCTTCAGAATTTCCCCTTAGATATGTAATCTGTACTTTTGCATCTATGGATCAAAGGAATAAAATGCTTCATGCCACCAAGGTAAAGTGAGGTTTTCTCTGTCAGGGCAATAAGATCCATCTGTATCCAGACCTTTGCCTAAATACACAGAGAAGAAAGTGCTTTTTGAACCCGGGACCGAATTTCGTCAGGCTGGAGTCACTGCAGTACTACAAGCCCCTGCAAGGCTAAAGGTTACTTTTCAAAGCAAAGATTACTTTTTTGAAGACGTCGATGTTGCAAGGGCTCTCTAGGAAAAAAAACATAGCTTTATCTATGGATTTGGGAACTGAACAAGAAGAGTTAGAGGAAAAAGGGTTGGTAGACAAAACTCAGTATATTTCTGTGCCCACTTTATTCTTATTTTCTTCTGAATTACTTTAAAAATGAACTTACTCCATCTAATCTGATTTGTTAAGGAAGTGTTATTTGCCTGAGAAGTTTAAGTATTTTGATTTTCTTTTGTGGGAAGTTAAAGTTTGGAGTGTGGGAAATAGCATATATGACATGTGAACTGAAGATGCTCTTAAGTATGCGGGTAGAATGGTTTTCTTGTTATTCTCCCAAAATGCATTTATACTTTTCGAATTTGATTTTGTGAATCTTATTTTCCAGATGAACTTTATTATGTCCGTATATCCTCATTTCTGAAATTTCTCTATGAATAAAAGAAAAGTATAAAAAACCCACAATGGCCCAGATAGTCAAACTGCTCCAAAATGTGTGCATAACAGCAGGAGCAAGCACAATTCAATTGCGCATATGCGCAACAGACGCGATATTCAAACATGGAGCAGAACAAATTGCGCAAGCAGCCAACGTCTGAATATCGCACAAACTGCGCTATAGCGCAACCAGGAAGGGGAAGCTGAGCAGAAAGGTTGCGCCATAGCGCAACAAGGGCAGCACAGCTGAGCAGTCCAGAGGTGCCATAGCACAAGCAGAGCCCCCCCCAGCAGAGCAATGGAACTGCACAACCAGGGAGGCAGGCTGGGGCCCACCGCCAGCCATGCCACACATGGGCACAGGAACACACTGCAGAACCAACAAGACACCTGCACACCCCAAGCACAGCATCACTGGGGGTGGGACGGATGATCTACTGGCCCATGGGGACAAGCCAACAAAGCACAGCAGGGCCATGATGCCCCAGCACAACCACTGGCAGGCTGAGACTGCCACACACAGGGGGTTGACAACCACAGTGCACATCAGCCCCCCGTACGCACAGCACACCTGCACCGTGACCCCAAGACACCACCCATGTGCAGTGACTGGCACTGCAGGAAACACTGTGCATCCCCCCCCGGCACACGTCAACCCCGTGTAGCAGAGAAGCATATAAGCCAGACCCACCCTGTGCACCCAGCAGTGGGTGGCAGCAGATGGCAAGACCAACAGAAAGTCACTGCCACACTGGAGACACCTCCTCATGCACACACACACGTGCGCACGCACACACACACACACACACACACACATACCCAGGACCATACCACCCCAGATGGCATGCACACCACTGCAACTGAGCAACCATAGCCAGCTGCAAATCAGAGACCAACACAGTATTCATATCAAAATATAAATGTATTAGACAAATGTAAATTACAAAATCAAAAACAACATAACTATTTACAAGAGGGGGTAGGGGTACAAGGTAGGGTGGGCAAGGGTAGGGATGAACAACTTGGAGAGGGAAGACAGGGTGGGAGGGATGGGTGAAGTGGGAAGGGGAAGCCGGCCTAAGGCCTAGCAGGCTGGTCCTCTGCCGCCTAGTGCCATCATGTCTGGCTGTGCCTCCTCCGTAGGCCATGGCACTGGATGTTGATGAGGATGGTCCTGTTGTCCATGGACACCTGGGTGAGCTGCTGCAGTGCCCGCTCTATCCTCCGGAGCACAATGAGGCCTAGGAAAATGGGAACACAGTCAATGGCTGTGACTGACCACAGCCCTGAACACCACCCAACCTGCAAGCCATATAGCCCAATGTCCCGCACCTGTGATGGTATGCACGCACCCACAGTGAACATGCACATGGCCAGCCCAACCAGGCGGCACCAGCTATGTGCACCATTGCACACACACACACACTGCCCATGTCCATCACAGCACAAACAAGGCTGTCAAGTGACGTGGCAATGTGGTATGCCAGTTCCACAGCCATGTGCCCAGTGCATGCATGGACCACCAGTGACGCACACACAGACGTGCAGTGACACTGGACAGTGATGAATGTTGCCTGTGTCATGCATGGTTGTGTTGTGCATGGCTGGTGGTCATGCCCACCCCCCCTCCAGCATGCAATAGCATCCATGATGTAATGATACTCACACTCTGCAAGCAGCTATGGCTGCTGCTGCTGCTGTGGCCCACCCCTTGCAGCACCACTGACCGGCACCGGGGCCCTGCCACGGCCCTCCTCACCCCATGCCTGCATCCTCTCTGCCCGGCCTGTGGGAGACAAATGTTGAGAAAAACATCAGTGTGTCTCCAAAGCAGACTGCCCCCTGCCCCAGTGAGAGTGCCTGCCCACACAGCCAGACCCATGCATCTCACACCTGCACACACTGACACAGCCAACCATGTCAGAGCCATCACCCATGCACAGCCACCAAAACACACTCACACCCCTACAGAGAATACAGGTGCATAGATGGTACACCCACCTGGCCTAGGCACCACGCCCCTCCTGGCACGTGACCGTAGCCGCTCATGCAGGTCAGGCTCCCTCCTGCGGAGGTCACTGTACCTGTGCCGGCACTGCTCAGCAGACCGGCACTGCCCAGTGACCCCCACCAGGTCATTGGCCACTTGCAGCCAGACCTGGGTTCTAGCCATGGTAAGGGGCTCCTCACCATACAGTGCCCCATAGTGGGGCTCTACCAGGGCCACCAGGTTGGCCACCTCCACTGGGCTCCATTGCACTGTCCTCCTGTGTGCCATGCTTCCAACTTTACAGCAGGCAATATGGCACCCCACAGCACGGCAACCCCACGTGGAAATGTTGCGCAATAGACCACCATAGGTTCCAATCGCGCTGTTCGCGACAGCCGTCAAACCATTACAGCACCGTCACCAGACAGCTAAATAGCTACACATGGCAGCCGAACAGCGCCAGGGGGCAGAGGTTGGTCACCAGGTCAGGGGTCTATGACGCAAGGCCACGCACAGCGCCATCTGACGTCTACGCATCCTGCACGACCAACCACCTGCGTGACAGTGCCACAGTGGACTATTGCGCAGTAGTTCCACAGCGCCATATAGTGCCCAGTGCTGTAGCGCCACTGGCACAATGGTGGCCATGGCCTGAATTGCCGATTGCGCACAGCACGTCATCAGCTCGGGAGACACCTGCGTAAGCTACCTGGGCATGCGCAATGCAGTGTACTGCACAGTCACAGATCTGCGCTATTGGCTCAGCTGGCTCAACCGTATTGCGAAAAGTGCAATGGCGCGATATTCAGCCGATACATGAAAATCATCTGATCAGCCATTCAGTGGCGCGATTTGCATCTCATTACAGTTGCTCCGCTCCTTATTTGCATGCATTGCGCTATAAAAGTGCGACAGTGGGCTGCACTGTCCAGAGTCAGTTACTGCAGGTGAGAGGTGAGTTGCATGCTGTGGGATGATCTGGACAATGAGCATGGGATAACGCTGTAGACTGCACAGTGACAGGTGTCCACTTCCACCCATGCAGAACGCCATGACCGAGCAGAGCCAAGGTGAGGGTGAGGATGGTGGGTGAAGGAGGAGGAGGCCCAACTTCACCACGGCAGAGACTTTGGCCCTCTTCCAGGCCTACCTGGAGGAGGAGGCACTACTGAGTGGATGGTGGGGCACCCCTCAGGCCCGTGCGGCTGCATGGGAGGGGGTAGCCCGGGCAGTGAACCTGCACGGAAGCCACCAGCGCTCCATGCAGGAATGCAAAAAGAAGATTGGGACAGACCGCAGGAGGGTGAAGGAGAAGGTGGCAGCCCTCATGGCGGCACGTGCTGGCACTGGACGGGGCCAGCCAGCGGTGGTGGAGCTGACCCCAGCTGAGGACCGACTGGCTGCATCAATGCAGCGCAGTGCTATTGAGGATGTACCAGGAGGTGGATTCCAGACAGGTGGAAGCCCATCACTGCAAGGTATGACATGGTGGCGGTGTTGGGGGGAAGGTTGTTCACATGCACTCACATGTCCTCTCTTTCTGTTACAGATCCTGTTCATCTTCAGGGGATGGTGGTGGTGGGTCCAGGCAGTGAGGATGACCTGCTGGACATGGAGGAGGGTCCATCCACCTCTGTCACCAGCCAGCATGCACTGCACCAGCATGCACGCTGGGCTGCCAACTCTGGTGTCGGTGAGTCAGGTGTGGGGGGTGCACAGCCTGTGTCTCAGCAGTCTGGCATGCAAGCATGCCAGCATGCTGTGACTGTGGCTGTAGCTCATACCTGCACCATTGATGATGCAAGGACTGCAATGGGCAGTGACATGTGTGTGTCCCATGACGGACACACAGCAGGCCAGCACATGCCCCTGGGCCTTGCTGGTTCAGACTTGTGTGCCAGCATGTTGGCACAGTCCCAGGCTGTGCCTGTCAGCACCGGTGGGGCAGCACCGGTGGCTGTGCAGGTGTCTGGCACTGTTGCGGCCACAGCGGTGGAAAGAGTGGTCCCTGGGGCACAGCGGTTGGAGGGGCAGCAGCAGCAGTCACCCACCAGGTCTGGGGTGCAGTGTCCAGCGTGGCACATGCCCACCGCCTTTGATACACCCATTCCTGGTCATGGCAACAGCACCCACCTCAGGGGGTGTTGTGCATCAGGACCTTCCACCCTGGGGACAGGATGCCGTTGTGGCAGAGTACCCATAGGCAGCGCCTGCCGCGTGCAGGAATCAGTACAGCAGCAAAGGCGGGTTGCAACATCTGTGGAGGTACTGTGCGGCTGTGGGGTGGCACAGCAGGGAGTGTGCTCTGGACCGTGCAGAGATGGTCCGTATGTGGATGGATGTGACCGCCGCCATTGACAGGCAGACCCAGGCATCGGTCGCTGTCGTGGCTGCATTGGGCACACACGCAGGTGCTCCTGTACCACGCACCCCACACAGTATGCTCTCCACTCCCCGTTCCCGGCGTCATGCGACACCAGGCCTGTTGACGCCGGGTTCTGCTGTGGGCATCCCAAGCACCCCTGGTGCAGGTATGTTTGGCATCCTACAGACTCCACTGCGGACAAGGTCGCGATCACGCAGTGAGACCCCTGGTGGTCCATCGGTGCCACCCCATGTGGCCCCTGCTCAGCCTGCCAGTGCTGTTGGGTCATGGCAGGGCCGCCCACGCATCCATGGTGGCCATGGAATGGTGCAACATGACTGACCTTTCTCCCAGTGCGGGCCCTGTCTGCTGATGCCCTGTGTGCACTGTGCGTCATGGTGGGCAGTGCACTGGTGGGTGCCCTGCCCATCACGCCGACATACGGACCACCTGCACACCATCCCGACTGCTGTCCGCAGGTGCATGTGCATGATGATGCCTGCATTGTACTGTACACCAAGGTGCAAGGGTGCCCAGCATCTGACACACATGCTTGGACAGTACAGGTGGTGGGTATGGTCTGTGGATCTGTGTGTTTGCCATGTCTGTTCCTGCTCTGCTGTGCACCTGCCCATGTACACTTTGTGCCTGGTGTGTTTGTGTGTGTGTGTGTGTGTGTGTCCATATGACTGTTCGCCCCTCCTTGATGGTGTGTTTGAGTACCTGGTCCCTTCCACCCTCCTTGCCATCATGCACCCCTGGTGTGTTACTCTGTGTGCCTGTGGATTGTGCCAGGACAGTGTTGTTTGCACATGGCCCCTTGACTTACCTGTGTTGTGCATAATGCTCTTCCGTGATGGTGTCCCGGTGCAGCTGGGCCTGCCATATCAGTCGGGGGTCCCGCCGTCCAAGGGGGGGCTGCACATCACCATCAACACCGGCACCGCTGGCATCCCCATCGCTGTCCCCCTCTTCAACCTGTATGGCTATCCCACAGTCATTGGCCATGTTGAGCAGGATATAACAGGCCAGGAATATCCCACAAGCCTTTGAGGGGCTGTACTGTAGGGCACCGCCGGAGGTGTCTAGGCATCAGAAGCATGCCTTGAGCATCCCAAACACCCGCTCAATGATGTTGCATGTGAGGCATGTGCCTCATTGTAGCGTTGCTGCGATGGGGTCATGTGGTTGCCGGTACAGTATGAGCAGCCAGGGATGGAGTGGGTATCCACTGTCACCTGTGTGGAGATAGTGGAGATCAGTCTCATGTTCAGGTCTATATTGCCCATATCCCTGTGTGCCACTACCATGGCACCTGTGGCATTCCCACTCTTGCCCCGAGTTTGCATTCCCTACATGCGTACTCACCCACTAGATGGCCTGTGGGGATGTCCCACTCGAATCGATGGCACAGTGCAGATTGATGCCATATAAAGCATCATGTGCTCCACCAGGTGTGTGGCACAGACATTGATTATACGCCTAGTGGCATCACACACCACCTGGCAGTTGACACTGGGGAGGCCCTTCCAATTCATATAGGCGGCCCCATCGGGGCCAGGTGGCATGCAAATGGCCACATGGGTGCAGTCTATGGCCCCTAGCATGCCAGGCATACGTGCTACCCTGTGGAATGTCTGCATGTCTGCTGTACGCTCTGCCGCGGTGCTGGGGAAATGGATGTGCTCCGCAGCATGTGGCAGCAGTGCGCTGAGGAATTGGGTGAGGATGTGTGACGTGGCCGGCTGTGTGATGCCTGTGGTGTCCCCTGTTGGCCTCTGGAAGGTGCCCATGGCGAGCAGGCACATGCAGGCTGTCACCTTAGTCTCCACTGACAGAGCATGGCTCCGTCGTGAGGGTGCCTGCATCACATCACTGCACAGCTCACAGAGCCGCCTCAGTATTGCCCTGTTCAGGCGGTACCAGCCCACGATCTCTACATCTGTGTACAACTCAAAGCTGATGCGGGCACGGTACTACCTGTTGGGGTGTACCGCCAATGGGCCCCTCCACGGCCACGTCCCCCTGCACCTTGCATTCTCACCCCCCTCATTACAGCTTCCATGCGGAAGCTGCCACTGTCCATCTCCCTGGCTTGTGCCCCCTGACTGATGTTGCTCTGTTACCCCCGCTGTCCTGACTGCTACTTCCACTGCACTGGGCACCCCCCCGCTGGCCTCTGCAGCCTATGGCCCACACTGCTTCCCTTGCCTGCCCTGGCCTGTCACTGTCTGTCTTTCTCTCTCTCTCTCTCCCCACTTGGCATCCCTGTGGTGTTCTTGCGCCGCTTCCTTGAGCCTTTTTATTTTGGCTCATTTCCGCTGGGACGCAACTTCCTTCTGGTCCGCTGTTGCGCATTGCGCAAGTCTTTGGATATCGCATTGCGCTCTTTATGCATGGATCCACCCCCTTCGGTTGCGCATGCCATCATTTGCATTGTGCTGTTGCTCAGCATGTTTTTGGTGGTGCAACTGCCTCCTGCTGAATATTGCAGAATGGCGCACTTTTGGACTTGCGCAGGCGCAACCCTATTGCGCATGGTGCAACCCTTTTGAATATCCACCCAATGACTTTTGTCCAGCTGAAGCAGATGTCTAGTTATAGGGTGTATTGACTGTTCTTGTGACTGCTAACATTACTTGTTTGTGTTGTCTGCAAAGTATGACATATAACTGGAAGGCACAACTGTGCTACTAGTTATTGGAGTTCCACGAATTGTTGATTTATAGGAGTTGACCTTTAAAAGGGAATTTCTCCAGTTATGTTGAAATGATAAAGGGTCCCAGGGTGGAACTGTTTATGCGGTTGGATGGTAGTTCCTTTACACCTCTCATTGATGCTGGGAGAGTCTGATTTAAGAAATTCTGGAAAATAGCCTTTGCCAAGGCTGTTTTCCTCTTCAGGAGTGATGTGTGTGTGACAGAGTATGGCCTTCTCTAGCCTTAAAACGGCTGTTAGTGATAGCTGTACTGCTACAGCAAGGCTTCTTTCTTTCTTTCTTTCTTTCTTTCTTTCTTTCTTTCTTTCTTTCTTTCTCCTTCCTGAGTCACAAAGCCTCCTAATCTTTTTATTTGTCCTCCCCTTTCCTATATTCTTTTATATACTGGTGCTGGTCATAGTGCACCCTCTACCCACATTACAGCAAAACAAAGTATTAGGTTGCTATTGTCCTGCATGGCAGGATCTGTTAAAATAGTTAAATATAGCCAACCTGTAAGTTATAGGATTTATATTGTTTGATACCTGTATGACAAATGGGGCTTTACATGTATATAACAGCCTGTAACTTTCTAGGACATCTTTTCTTGTCCTTTAAAACTCTTGTTTTGTTCCTACACTGACATTGCTATCTAATAAGCAGTATGTAAATAATCCTCGAAAACTGGAACATTCCTATATGGAGACTTTTAGGATCATCGCTATAGACTCACAGGATGTCAGAATGCCCTTTTATTAAAATATAAAATATGCCTGATTTCAGGCCTGCATTACAAAGGGAACACAGGATCTTTTCCTTTTCACATTACACTGATACCGATTCCCTCTATGTAGAGTTCTGCCAGCAGAAAACAGACATCCTGAGTTTTGGAAGTTAGTTACAGAGCCTGCTAATTTTATAAAACAAATGGTGGGGTAAGTCTCTTTTACCTGAGAAGACACCAGTGTTGGCAGCGTTCTCCCAGAGTGATGACATTGGGAATAGTCAGTCTCATCATGGCTATATTTATCTGATAAACAGGTGGGTTGTTCTTTGTTGCAGGCATGGTCTTGAAGGTGGGGCTAACCCCAGATTTAAATATGCACTAATTATCCTTATAACAAAATAGTGCCGCTGTCTGTGCAGAAATAGCCCTGTCTAATATGGTACTGTATGGTAATATAATGAATGTAGCCTATAACGAACCCAGATTTCCTTTCTGTACAATAGCTATTTTGTGTTTGGTGTTCAGTGGTGGATAAGGTGACCACAGGAGAGGGTACTAAAAATGCCCACCAGAGGAAGGGAAGGTAGATTAATTCCAGAGTTGTCCAGAGGCTTGCTGGAGACAGCAGAAGAAGGATTTTGTTCCTCTTCTGACAGTAGGAGAGGCAGAGCATTCAAGATGGAAAACAGATGGACAGATTTGACAGTCTATTAACCTCGGAAGGTTGTAACCCAAAGCACTCCATCAAGATGCCATAAAATTGGTCTGTTTGACATTTTGTTTATTTATTTTGAATAATCCTAACCATCCTAAAAAATAAAAAAAAAACACTGAGATGTATTGCACTAATACAGACTGTGTCTGCGCTTCTTTCTGCACTCACACCCTTCCACAGTAACAGCATAGTGAGATTGATCTACTGGAAACTATGCACACAATATAACATACTGTACAGGTAGTAGAGAAACACTAAAGTTTTGGCCAGAAGACTAACCTGATAATACATCAGTGAATTCATTCTGGACAGGCAATAAAAGACAATGATATGCTACAAAGGACCATCTCATGCTGAACAAAGCCATAATGTAGAGCTACAAAAATGCTGAAACCTTAATATAGCATGGATCTACTGCAAAAAAAAAAAAACATTTGACAGCATCTCACACTCTTGAATCGGTGAGTGTTTACAAATCTACTGGATACATCCCACACTAGTAAATCGTATCACAACTGCTATGAGAAAGTGGTAAACCACCCTACAATTAAACCTGAGAAAGGTCAAATCACCATCCCAAGCATAAAGATCCAATGAGGAATATTTCAAGGTTACTCCTTGTCACCACTTCTCTTCTGCCTTGCCTTCAACCCATTAAGTAGCCTAATCAATAACCTAGGCCATGGACACAACCTGAACTCTAGAAACCACAATGATCAACAGCTAACATCTCACCTCCTTTTTGTAGATGACCTGCAGCTTTTTTATATTTCATCCAACAAACACCAGAAAGTGTAATTACAAATTGTCAAGACATTCTCTGATGATGAATGGATGAAATTTGGCCTAGACAAATGCACCAAAGCAACATTTATAGAAACATAGAAACATAGAAGTTGATGGCAGATAGGGCCTGCAAGGCCATCCAGTCTGCCCAGTTCTTTTTCTACCTTATGAATGTGTCTTTGGCCTTTGCTCTGTCAGTGGCCTATCTGTGCATACTCATCTGTATTGCTCCTTTATGCCTATCCCATGCCTGTTTGAAGCCCTGCACTGCATTCATGTCCACCACTTCCTTAGGTAGGCCGTTCCATGCATCCACCACTCTTTCTGTGAAAAAGAACCTCCGCACATTACCCCCAATTGGCCTGCCTCTAATCTCATGCTGTGTCCTCATGTCCTGCTGTTTTTCTTATAATGAAAAATGTTAGACTCTTTCACCTTGTTAATGCCTTTAAGGTGTTTGAATGTTTCGATCATATCACCTCTCTCTTTTGATCATATCACCTCTCTCTCTCCTTTGCTCGAGGGAATACTTATTGAGCTCCATTAATCTGTCGTCATATGTTTTCTGATGCAGTCTCTGCACCATTTTGGTTGCCCTTCTCTGGACTGCCTTAATTTGGTTAATGTCCTTGTGAAGGTGCGCCCACCTGTACTGCATGCAGTACTCCAGATGGGGCCTAACCAGTGTCTTGTAAAGAGGGATTATTACCTCCCTCTTATGAGTTGCGATACCCCTACTAATACACCCCAACATCCCCCTAGCCTTACTTACTGCTTTAGTGGTCTGCTTTGATGATTTCAGGTCATCAGTGATGATGATGATGCCCAAGTCTCTTTCTTCCCTTGTGACTGCCAGCAACTCCTCTCCCAGCCTATAGGTGGCTTCAAGGTTTCTCTTCCCTATGTGCATGATCTTGCACTTCTTTGCATTAAACCACAGTTGCCACTCTTCCGACCATTTTGCTAGTTTATCCAGATCTTTTCTCATTCTGCCTACCCCATCTGGATTTTCTACTCTGTTGCAGATCTTGGTGTCATCTACAAATAGACAAACCTTACCATCCAGTCCATCTGCAATGTCACTGAGGAAGATATTGAAGAGGACTGGCCCAAGGACTGATCCCTGAGGTACCCCACTTGTGACTTGCATCTCTTCTGACTGTATACCATTTACCAGCACTCTGTTTTCTGCCCATCTACCAGTTTGCCACCCAGTTGACCAACTTTTGACCCACCCCGTGCCTACCCAGCTTATTAATCAATCTTCTATATGGAACAGTATCAAAAGCTTTGCTAATCATCATCTAAATCAAAATAATATCTCAGGTGGGTGTTGCACTATCCATTCCTTAAGTGCCTCCATAATGTTGCCCTAAAGAGGTAAGACTGACTGGTCTATAGTTCCCCACCTCCTCCCTGCTACCGCTCTTGTGGAGCAGGATCACACAAGCCCTTCTTCAGTC
This sequence comes from Neoceratodus forsteri, assembly GCA_016271365.2. NCBI lineage: Eukaryota > Metazoa > Chordata > Ceratodontiformes > Ceratodontidae > Neoceratodus > Neoceratodus forsteri. The sequence goes on along the minus strand of CM057457.1, from coordinate 470,168,588 downwards.
TTCTGGGACCTCTAATGTGCTCAGAGACTCACTAAACAGTTCTGATAATAGCTCTGCTAGTTCCACCCTTAGCTCCTTTAGTACCCTGGGATGTATGCCATCAGGTTCCATTGCCTTGTCCACCCTGAGCTTATTAAGCTCTTAAAGGACCCTTTCTTTTGTGAAGGGACTAGTGCACACCTCACTCCCCCTTTGTCCATGGTGCTGAGCTGTGAGCCCTGCCCTACCTTCTCTTCAGTAAATACTGAGCAGAAGTATCTATTTAGGATAGATGCTTTTACATGGTCCTCTCCTCACATGCCCCCTTATCCACTTTGATCTTAGCAATACCACCTCTGGACTTTCTCCTTTCTCTAATGTATCTATAGAAAGACTTATCCCCTTATTTTACAGTTTGTGTTAGTGTTTCCTCGGTTTGGGCCTTTGTCTGCCTTACTGCCTTCCCTACTTCCCTTAGGGAAGTTTGGTATGCCTCCCTATCTTCATCCCGCTGTGTTCCCTTATATTTTCTGAAGGCCAGCCTTTTGGCTCTGACCTATTCTGATGCTGTTTTTGAGAACCAAAGTGGTTTCCTTTTCTTTGCACTTCCTTTTCTCTGTAACACAATGGGATGTTGCTTCAAGTATTGCATTCTTAATGCTTGCCCACTTGCCTGTACCCCTCACCTATATTTCTTTTTGTCAGGGCTAGCTTAACTCTGTTGGCCATCTTATCAAAGTCAGCCCCTCTGAAGTCCCATATTTTGCCTTGGAATGGGATGATTTAGTTCTAGTGACCAAATTGAACCATACCATGTGACAGTCACTAGCCCCCAGGTGACCTTCTACCTGGAGATCTGTGATCCTTTTCCTGTTAGACAGTACTAGATCTTGGATAGCCCTGTCTTTTGTGGGTGGATGTACCAGTTGTTTGAGGACCTCTCCCTGCAGGGAATCCACCTTGTGTCTAGTTCTGGCAGATATTTCTGCTGGTATTGATCAATCTGTATCTGGCATGTTGAAGTCTCCCATTATCAGAACCTCCCCTTTAGCTGTCATGTTTTGCATATCTTCTAACAGTAATGTGTCTCTGTCCTCCCCCTAGTCTGGAGGCCTGTAGACAACCCCAGTGCATATGGCTGCCCCATTTCCTGTTTCCAGAGTGACCCACAGTTCCTCTGGCTCCTTATGTGTATTCTGAATTTCTGTAGCTTTGATATTTTCATTGACATAAAGGGACAATTCACCCCCACCCTTTTTGCACCTTGGTCTCTTCTGAACAGTACATAGCCAGGTACTGAAGTCTCCCAAGTGTGGTTACTGGTAAACCATCTCTCGCTAATGGCTACTATGTCCAGTTTAGCCTCTATCATTATTGCTTGCAGGTCTGGGATCTTGTTTCCCAGACTGCGACATTATAGTATATGATTTTCCATTGGCCAGATTTCAGTGTGTGGTGCTCTCAAGATGATGGTGATGTTAATTATATGATGAGTGCGCTCTACTCTAAGGTGGTGAAAAGAGATGAGCGGGGCACCAGAGGTCCGAATTATTTTTCGGATAGGATAACTGCTATCTGGACAAGGAGAGGCAGGAGTCGACTTAGTAGTTTTTAAAATGCCCAAAGGGCGGATGTTTTATTTGCAACCAAAAGAGGGGGTAGACAGACATAGTCACAAGAAGCTTAGGGAAATGCCCGGTTAACAATAGGGCAGATTATAACCAAGCACAAAAACAGTTAGGAGTAGGGACAGCATTATGGATATCTTAAACAGTAACAGCTAAACTCTAAAATGTATAAACTCTAGACTATTATTCTCTATTGGTGCACCACGGCCTATTGCCACTATACTCCTAAAATTCCTTAGCAGTATACTGTAAGAGCAACTAGTACATAGACGGAAATCAGATGTGCTTCACTACCCACAATGCAATATTTGGTTTTACAATGACCATCCAGTTCTCACAAAGTCCAAATGTCTGTCGTCTTCGTGCACACCGTTGTTCTTTGTTGGTAGCTACAAGGGAAATAAAACCAAACTGTGAAACCCTAATTTCAATTCCCAGCAAGGACCTAGATAAGGCCACTGGGGTGGTGAGAGGTTTGGTAAACAGACCATATATCTTCGACAAAAGCCCACCCTCTCCGAGGCTGCCGGAATGTAGAACCAAGGCAACTGGTTCCTGAAATAACACACACTGAAGCAAGAGGTTCCTCAGCCAAAACCCGCTTCTAGGGTTGCCAAGGATGAAGAAAGACCAAGATCTGCGTGGCAATGAATCCAGTGGAGGACTACCACGATCCGACTGATGCTGCAGCACTCCAAGGGCCAGCTGGAATCAGAAGGAACTCTGATAGGACCAGGAACCATAGGAATCTGAAGAGATGATGGTTGAATCTGCAATCCTCAGGTCAGGAACTAACACAAAACAAAGAAACGGCGGACGCGTCCCGGACTGGGCTTCGACGGACTCAACTTTCGGCGAATGACCAGGTGGGGGCGCAGAACAGGTTCTCCAAGATGAGCTCTCTCTCTTCTGTAGAGGGTGACCAACTTCGGGACATCTGGAACAGGAACCACACGGAACGGCACTGGCACGGCTGTCGTGATGCGTTTCGGCGGACGTACTTTCAAGCTGTGAAAACAAGAAAACGGCGGGTACGACTGGTACAACTGATGATGAACTTCGACTCCGGCGGACCACACGAATGGTCAGGATGAGTTGATAGATGATCTTTCTGGAGTGAAGAATGCTGGAAGGATGTCTTCTTCTGAGTAGAGACTGATTCTGAGCACGTGGTGTAACAGACCACACTAGGAGACTGCAGTGTGGTAGAAGACTGAGACTGTCTTTGCACAGTAGTAAATATACAACTGAAGAATGCCCAAAGAACTGTGGAATGGTACAATAATTTGCCTGGGAAGGCAAATTATAACTTCAGGGGTAATCATTACTGATGAGGGCCAATGTCCAGGTGCTTAGAGCAATAGTTCAGGTACTTGGACCAATAGTTCAGGTACTTAGGACAATAGTTCGGATACTTAGAGCAATAGTTCAGGTACTTCGGACAATAGTTCAGGTTCTTAGGGCAATAGTTCAGCATAAGCAGTACAGTAATCACAGTAAATTCACAGTATAGGCAATTAGAACACTCTCAAATGAACCCCTGTTTCTATAGGTGGGGTACTTCTGGGATAGGATCCCTTACTGTCCACTGTGGCTGGGGCCTCCCTTTAGACCAGGCTTTACCTCAGGCCTAATGCCCTACCATTACCTTGGACCTGAAGCCCTACGTTAGCTTGAGCCTGCCTTATTCCATTAGGCTGGGGCCTCCCTGTAGTACCACTAGGCTGGCTTGCCCTATTACGCTAGGCCGGGGCCTCCCTTTAGTACCACTAGGCTGACTTGCCCTATTACGCTAGGCCGGGGCCTCCCTGTAGTACCACTAGGCTGGCTTGCCCTATTACGCTAGGCCGGGGCCTCCCTTTAGTACCACTAGGCTAGCTTGCCCTATTCCGCTAGGCTGGGGCCTCCCTTTAATACCACTAGGCTGGCTTGCCCTATTCCGCTAGGCCGGGGCCTCCCTTTAGTACCACTAGGCTGGCTTGCCCTATTACGCTAGGCTGGGGCCTCCCTGTAGTACCACTAGGCTGGCTTGCCCTATTCTGCTAGGCTGGGGCCTCCCTTTCAACCAGGCTTTACCTCAGGCCTAATGCCCTACCTTTACCTCGGGCCTGAAGCCCTATGTTAGCTTTGGCCTGGTGCCCCACCTTAGATTTGGCCTGGTGCCCCACTTTACCATGAGTCTGGTGCCCCACGTTGCTTTGGGCCTGGTGCCCCACCAAATACTGGGCCTGGTGCCCCACTTTATAATGGGCCTGATGCCCCTCAACACTTTGGGCCTGATGCCCCACTTTGTACTGGGCCCAATGCCCTACTTTATATTTGGGCTGGAATTGCCCTTTTAATTGTATTGCCCCTTTAAATCTGCAGGCTCCCAGTGCCTGCTGTCACTCAACTGGCGAAAGCCCGCCTTCACTCTGCCCCTAATAAATATTCATAGGCCTCTTCAAATGGCCTTACTATGCTAGCTTCTCCTTTGGGGCGTCGCTAATCCCGCCCCCCTAATACATATTCATATTTTATGGGTCCTAACGACCCGATGGTCCCTGTGGCGCTCGGCCACCCTTTTCAAGCGCCTAGTGTGCTAATTACAAAAAATCAGTCCTCAATAAGCGGGCGGTCAGCATGGCGTGTGCTGCTGCCGACTCACTGCTCCTGCGAGCTGCTCCGGAGGACCGAGAGGCAAGCGGGAGGTGGGAGGGATGCTGGCAGTGGGAGGGAGTAACAGGCAGCTAGGAGGATGACCGGGGCCTAAGACGGCCAAAAGGGAGTGACGAGATCGGCTCTTCTATAGCCGTCTCAGTGGGACGGATTTACTTTTAAAATCACTTGGGGCAAAATAAGTAATTGGAGGCTTTTAAGCCTAGAAAGCTTGACAGGGCGGCGTTTTTCTCTTGTGGTGCCCCGATGGCACCACCGACCAAGGCACTACTGCAGCGCAGGATTCTTCGGTGGACTGGAGGAGGGGACTCACCAGGGAGTCAACAGGACTGGCTTCACAACCACCAGGTAAGCCACAAGTCCCTGTTGCACTCCGGTGATCCTCTCTACTCCACAGTCCCACAGCAACTGACCAACTGACTAGATATGGAATTATTTTTAAAAGTTAACTTGCCTAAGTTCTAGAATGGCTGGATTGGAATGCTGTGCATGAGCCACTTAGCACAGCATTCCATCCAGGCCATTATGACATGGGATGCTTTTTTTCTGTCTTTTGACCAGGTGTAAGTGCACAAGGCACTTTTTCCATTATTTACAGTGTTTTGTATGTGTAGGGAGGTTGACTTTTATGCCTAGGGGCCCCTTCGTACAGTACCCTGCTGCCTACCCCTGCAGCAGGTTCTGTAAGCACCTGTGTATTCTGTTTCATTTAATTTTATTTTTATTTATTTATGGAATGACCACCTTTGGGGCATTACAGGTGTGTTAGTTGTTGGGCAAAGTCTGGCATTTCCCCTGTGTGTCGTATGGGGAGCTGTACCTTTTTCCTTGCCTGGTGGTGCAAATAAACTACAAACATGCTGAACTCCTGTTTGACCACTAGCTGAAGGGGAAGGGGTGTTCTTCCCATTCGACGTATGGGGTGCTGCACCCGTCTCCCCATTTGCTAGTTTAAATATTCTGCAAAGATGTCAAACTTCTGCCCCAATGCACTGACTGCCTCCTTAGTTTGATGCAGTCCATCAAATTTAAAGAAGTTTCACTCCCAAAACTGTTGCCAGTTCCCTACAAATCTGTGTCCTTTTTCCTGGCACCAGCCCTTGAGCCACATGTTTAGCTCCCCTATCTTCCCTTCTCTGACCTTGCAGCCATCTGTCCCCCTTTCCCAAACTGGTAGGATCTCAGAGAAGGAGATGCCAGATGAAACTGATGATAGTTTGTCACCCAGCCTTGTCAGGTGTTCCTTGGTCTCCACAACTGACCGGCTGGTGAGATCGTTAGTCCCTATGTGTACCAGGATGTCAATGTTTTCTCCTGCTTCCTGAACAATTTTAGCAATGCAGTCAGTGTCTCTCCACGCTGATGTACCTGAGAGACATCTGACCATTACCTCTAGCTGGAGATAGGTATCAACTCCCTGAATCATGGAGTCTCCTATGATCAGAAGTTTTTTTGATTTCCTTTTTGCTTTTTTCGTTTTGGTTCCTATTTTGGGTGAGTTTTGTTGTGCTAGCTCTTGTGCTGCAGTGTCCTGCTCTGCAGTGCCCTCTGCCCCTTTGTTTGATTTCAGAGATAGAGGCAGATATCTGTTTGTAGTTTTTATATGGTTTGTGGAGGTGACATGTTGGAGAGCACCGAGAGATGGGGCACCCAATTTGCCCCTTCTAACCACCTACCAACCTCTCAGACCAACTACCCTCTGTGGTCGAAGTGCTTTTGTTGGATGTTGGGGAAATGGCGGGTGGTTCTTATAATATATTTCCCTTGAATATGCAATTTGAGGCACACAATCTCTGTCCATGCTGCCTGGAGCTGACCCCTTAGATCTCCAATTGTCCAGCATGTAGGACAGTGTCCTAAATCCTGTAAAACTGCCCTTCTGAAAAGTGTTCTGCAGTACCTGCAGTTAATGATATCCATTCCTGATAAGTTACTGGGTTTATAACTTGGTCAGAGTAATTAGAAGGAACAAAATGAAAGCCAAAGTTTGATTCTGTGTTTTGTTTGTTTGTTTTTGTATAACTTGCTATAACAAGTTAAATTACTAGTGCCCCTGTAAATGAGGTCACCATGTGGATACCCCACTGATCCGCCCCTTCCTGCTTTGCCACAGGAAATGTCATGACTGTGCTACCCTACAAGGGTGCCAGAAGATGATAAAAGCTGAGGGGGCTGAAAATCAAAAGGGCACTTATGAGGGTACATAGGGCAATTTTTCTATACTAGTTTTTGCCATACAGAAGTAAAAAGTGGAGTGGCTACCGCCCCTTTTGCACCCCCGGTTCCGGCACCTATGCTACCCTATAAAAGGAGTGTAGTGTGGAGTTGTTGGGGATGTGGGTGGGTGGCTGGGCCCTTCCCCTGCTGAAAAAGAAGAACCATGAATGAAAGAAGCAAGGAGGTAAGAGCAGAAACAATCAGCCAGCAACAAATGCGGTAGCCCTGAAAGCTTATCCTAATGATAGATAAAACTGTGAAACCTGTAAAGCACCACCTGTAATAATTTCACAGAAGATATACCTTGTAAGAAACACTTTGGCCCAGATATTCAAACTGCGCCATTCTGAGGCGCAAGCCCCTGCGCTGCTCAAAATAGTTGTGCAGGGGTGTGGCCAGGGCGATATTCAAAGGAGTTGCGCTGTTGAGCAACTCCTTTGAATATCACCCCCCAGCCACAGCCACTGCACATGGCGCAGTGTAACTTGCGCCACTGCAAGTTGCCAGAGTTGAGCATTAAACTTGCGGTGGCGTAAATACCATTGCGCCATGCACAAATTTCCGATATTCAAAAGGTGAAATGCAAATGGGGCCATAATTTATGCAAGGTGCGGGGGGGGCATTTGCATCTATTTATGGCCCCATTTGCATGCCATTAGCATGTAGGTGCGCCGATCCCCGAGGACTTGCGCCTGGCCGCCCTGCCAGGCAGCAGCCTTCTGGGACCTATGCACCTACTGCAGTCCGATCGTGGGCAGCATCAGTGTATACATCCCCCCACACAGCTCCCGAAGCCTGATCGCGGGCATACAGTAACATGCCCCCCCACACAGCTCCCGAAGCTCGATCGCGGGCATAACCTGTATCAACCCCACATCTCCCGAAGCCTGATTGCGGGCATAACCTGTATGAACCCCCACCAGTGCCCGATTGCGGGCAGAATGTAAAAGCCCCCAACCTGAATATCTCCCTGGTGGTCAGTGGACGTAATGCCCGATCACGGGCAGAATGTCAAGTTACAACCCCCAAACATCTCCCTGGTGTCTAGTGTCCCCCACCCAAGAAGCCCCTCCACCTCCCCCGGCGGCGGTGGCGGCAGCATCCACCCACCTGCTGCCCTGCTACCCCGACTGACTGTCGATGGGGCTGCCGCCCGTGGTGCAGAGCTACAGCCAATGGGCATGCAGCCCATACTGTACATGACAGTCAGATTTGTGAATGATGTTCATTCACAAATCTGGACTTACTCATCTCTGTATAAAGCTACACACCCATTGGCTGTAGCTCTGCACCAATGGGCGTGCAGCCCACGGACAGTCAGTCGGCGGGCTGGCAGGCGGCAGGCGGGTGGGATGCTGCCGCCCACCGGCTGCCAGGGGCGGGTGGAGGGCTTCGTGGGTGGGTGGACACAGACACCAGGAGATGTTTGGGGGTGGAACTTGACATTCTGCCTAATCGGGCATTACGGATCCACTGGACCACCAGGGAGATAAACGGGTTGGGGGCTTTTTACATTCTGCCCGCGATCAGGCACTGGTGGGGGTTCATACAGGTTATGCCTGCGATCAGGCTTTGGGAAATATGGGGGGTTGATACACCTTATGCCCACGATCGGGCTTTTGGGAGATATGTGTGGGGGCATGTTACTGTATGCCCGCGATCAGGCTTTGGGAGATGTGTGGGTGGGGGGTTGTTTTTATATTCTGCCCGTGATCAGGCTGGTGGGGGGCACAGGGACCGAGTTGGGGGCCAGCCAGGGGTGGCAGCTGCTGTGTTGCACCCTGCAATACAGCAGCTCACCTGTGGATGGCCCTCAACTTGATCCTTTTTTTCTTGGCTCAAGGTTGTGCAGGCGCAGGTTGGGGGTTGCGCATGCACAACTCTACACAACCCGACTGAATATCGGGTTGCGCAGGTTATGCATGGTTTCTCCCCCTCCTGTTGAGCATGCATTCATTTGCATTGCTCTTTTGCGCAACCTGTTGTCAGTGGCGTAACTGCCTCCTGCTGAATATCGCAGAATGGCGCATTTTTGGACTTGCGCATGTGCAACCCTTTTGAATATCTGGGCCTTTGTTACAAAGAAACATAAAGCAGTAACAGAAGATATACCTTCCAAAGACAATTTGAATCAGAAAATTACAGCAGTAATTTGTAAGCATGCACCTGTAGTAATGCAGCAAAAGGTATACCCAGCAACAACAATTTGAATCAGAGAAAAATAAAGCAATAAAATGTTAGCAACAAACAATAACAATCCCTTCGAGTACTAAATAAAAATAACAACACACAGTAAATCTGCCTAGCCAAAAGAAGCCTCAATCATTTTCCTTGTTCTGGTAAGGTTGTTTGCTTTGTCCTTTCAAGCAACCTAGAAGAAAAGAGCTCAGGTGAAGCTACGTGCCTTGGCCAGCAAACCTAGTCTTCCAGTCTAGCAGGAACGATGACTCATAAAGAAAACATCAATCTTATGGAGGTTTGTGACATAAAAGAACTCAAGCAAGAAAAAGTGTACAGATACCTGGGAACAGGTGAAGAAGCAATTACATCAGATGAACAAATAAGAGAAGAAATCAGTAAGGAATATTTCAGAAGTCTGAAGCCTATACTGAAAACTGCTTTGACAACACAAAACAAAGTGCTAGCTATAAATCAGCTCGCCTTTCCTGAGATATCATACAACTTCAGTATGATAGACTGGTCACAGAAAGTGTTGAACCAGATAGATATATAAACAAGAAAATTACTCCATGCTTACTAGTTAATACACAAAAACCAGTGCATGCCAAGATGACACATTCCAAGGTCTGAGGGAGGCATATGCCTCCTTGGGTAATTACAAGTACAGTTCCACAGTAGAGGGGCTACATGAACACCTATTGACATCCTTGGATCCAAACATAATCAAGATCTGAGGGAGGCATATGTCTCCTCGAGTAATTACACATACAGGTTCACAATAGTGGGGCTACATGCACATCTAAATGTTGACATCCTTGGATCCAAACATAATCAAGATCTGAGGGAGGCATATGCCTCCTCAAGTAATTACATATACAGGTCCACAATAGTGGGGCTACATGCATATCAATTGACATCCTTAGTTCCACACATAATCAGTGTCTTGCACCAAGAAGAGAACAAGCTAAGATGACTGCCGTCATTAATGTAGGAGAAGTCTTCAGGAGGGTAGCAGAGGTGAATGTTAAGCCATTAGTAGATAAAAATGCTACCAATATTTGTGACACCCTACGAACTGCAAAACGAAGCCATCTGGGCAGACAGTTCACATGCTGAGACGAGCACACTCAGCAAACATCAAAGATTAATACAGTAAGTCCAGCCTGGTGGTATGGAGGGATGCGGCATCATGCATTACCTCCTGCCTTGCTGGTGACCCATGTTTACCATGCAAGCAGGTTGCTGGGGGTCAACCAGGGAGGAAGAGGATCAAGCACCCCAAGGACAGCTCTGCTCTGGGGATATGGGGAATCAGTGCGCATTGTTTGCCTGGCAACTAGCAGAGTCTGGGAGTTTGCACACCAGCACTGTACATGGTGAGCAGACCCCCGGTGTGCCAAGCACAGGAGTGTGCAAAACACTGCCATTGGAGTTATTGTTTGCCTTTCCTCTGAGGGTAAGAAAAGAAAGAAAAGGTCTTCAGCAGTAGGATGAAGGGTGTGCTCAGATGTCTTGCTCCCCGACCAGCAAGGCACCGAACAGAACTGGATCTGGTCTTCAGTGGGGCGAGCCCTGGGAGAAGATGGTCATTGAACCCAATAAATGTTGGGGAGGGACCAGGGCTAGGTCACCTTCCAGAATGTGGGCTGCTGGAGAGAGGAGAAAAGACCAACAGCAGCAACAAAAATATTACTACAGGACTACTTTCCTGATTTTAAAGATGCCCTAGCTTAAGAATGGAGTCCATTTTCATCATGGCATTAGAAACTCCTGAACAATTGAAGACAGTAACCATGAGAGAGACAAAATAAATGTGATCAATGTGACAATAATTCTATAGCACTAGAGGCCTCACAGCACATCAGCAAATGTATATGGGCATCAGACCGTATAAACGTGCTGAATGTAGCAAGAGTTTTATACTACAGAAATACTTCAAAACACATCAGCAAACTCACCCTTGCAAAGGGATGTAACATAGAAGAACCTGAGCAAGAGAGTGTGTACAAATACCCGGGAATAGGTGAAGGAGCAACACTGCAGTGTGAACAAATGAGAGCAAAAATCAGCAAGAAATATTTCAGATGGCTGAAGCTTGTACTGAAAACCACTTCAACAACATGAGACAATGTACAAGCTATAAATCAACTTGCCTTTCCTGTGAGATCATACAGCTTCACTGCGATTGACCAGCCACAAAAAGTGAAGGACCAGAAAGATATAAAAACAAGAAAACTTTTCCTTGCCTACCAGTCAATTCACAAAGACCAGTGCATGACAAAATATGCCAAGGCATGAGAGAGGCATTGGTCTCAAGATTGATCAGACATTTCTAAGTAGGTCCACAGTTGTAGGGTCAACACATCTATTGAAATCCCAGGTCCCAAATATAGCCAATGTACTGCAACAAGAAGAAAACAAGCCTAAGATGATGTCCATCATCAAGTTAGGAAAAGCCTTCAGTAGGGTAGCAGAGATGGATGTTAAGCCACCAGTGGATAAGCAACAACCAGCAACAGAAAGTGCAAAGAAGCAGAAAAAAGAACATAAGGACAATGATCAACAAAGAAAAATGGACAACTGGAAAGCCTATAATTACAGCACAAAATAGGGGGGAGCTGCTGGAACAACTACAAGTTGATCAAGAACTGACCCGTAAGTGGTTACAAAAGGTGAATTTAAACCACAAAATGAGATGTAGATGATGGCAGCCCAGGATACTAGACTACACACAAGATGATTCACAAAATGCATAGAAACAAACACAGGAAAACAAACAGTGTGGGTTCTGTAATACAGAGTTAGAAACAACTGCACAAACACAGGAAAAACAAATGGTGTAGGTTCTATAATACAGAATTAGAAACAAACACAGAAAAAACAAACAGTGTAGGTTCTGTAATACAGCATTGGAAACAAACACAGGAAAACAGTGTGGGTTCTGTAATACAGAGTTAGAAACAAACACAGGAAAAACAAACAGTGGAGGTTCTGTACTACACAGCTAGAAACAAACAGGAAAAACAAACAGTGGAGGTTCTTTAATACAGAGTTAGAAACAGCTGCACAAACACAACAAAAACAAACAGTGTGGGTTCTGTAATACAGAGTTAGAAACAGCTGCACATCTTATGGCTGGATGTGAAGCACTCATGGCAGAAGGCCTGTATACCGAAAGACATAGCAATGTAGCAAGATTGATTCACTGGAAACTATGGAAATACTGCAGTGTGCAGGTAACAAAGGAACAATGGAAACAGGAACCACAAAGAATCACAGAGAACAAAGAAGTAATGAGCACATGGGATCATCCAATATTGACTGCCAAGAATGTGCTGGTGAGAAAACTAGACATTGTAATAGAAGAAAAAAGAACAAAGGTTGTCTTGTTGATTAAAGTAGCCACCCCAGCTACTGTGCACAAAACCATTAAATACCTAGATATGCAAACAGCAACTAAACTCATGTGGAACAAATGTCATGAACCCACTCCTGGGAGCCCAGTCCACTGAGCTCACAGTGGCCTCCCCTAAGTGCAATTCGCAACATGGAGGTCAGGAAATACCCATCTCATGTCCTTTAAGAGTAGTGCTTGCTGATTTCACAACTGAGCACTCGCCACGAGGGCCCAGGTCTTTCTCTCTCTTTCTGGGTAAGGGTAAAATACAGTCTTGAATCTGTAGACAGGTGAGAACCCTCTTTGGTTGCTCCTCTGGGGGAAGAAAACAGGCATTGCAAGCTACTCAGGGCTGTTCTCATAACTCTGATTGTGTCTTCTCCCACAGGTGGTGCAGGAACCTGATTTAAACCCCATAGACCCCTCCAGAGACCTTTTGGTAGTGCGTGGTACCTAAGCACTAAACAGGCATGTCACAGATTGAATAAACCTTTCCAAAAATCTTCATACACAACAAACCACTCTCAGGCAGTAATACTTTAAAATAAAAGCAACAGTTTTACTGATTACTTAAGTAATTAATACATAAACATACAGACAAATGATTTTGATATTCGGTTACAGGATAACTACTAAAAAAAGTGGGAAAACACATACAAGAGGACTAGTGAATTAACTGGATAATTTCAACCTTGGCGGTGCAGAAGCATTAATGTAGGGGAACTGAGGTGGGTAGGGCAGTGCTGGTGAATGATGAAGTGCAGAAGTATTAATGTAGGGAGATTGAGGAGGCGAGGGCAGCACTGGTGAATGATGCAGTGTAGAAGGATTAATGTAGGGAGACTGAGGTAGGGGGCAGCAGTGGTTTATGATGCAGTGAAGATGTATTAATGTAGGGAGGCTGAGGTGGGGAGGCAGCACTGGTGAATGATGCAGTGCAGAAGGATTAATGTAGGGTGATTGAGGTGGGGAAAGCAGCACTGGCAAATGATGCAGTGTAGAAGTATTAATGTAGGGAGACTGAGGCAGGATGGGCAGCACTGGTGAATGATGCAGTGCAGAACGATTAATGTAGGGAGACTGAGGCGGGAATGGCAGTGCCAGTGAATGATGTAGTGCAGAAGGATTAATGTAGGGAGACTGAGGCAGGAAGGGCAGCACTGGTTAATGATGCAGTACAAAAGTATTAATGTAGAGAGACTTGGGTGGGGAGGCAACACTGGTGAGTGATGCAGTGCACAAGTATTAATGTATAGAGACTTCAGGTAGGGAGAGCAGTGCTGGTTAATGATGCAATACAATAGTATTAATGTAGGGAGACTGAGGTGGGGAGGGCAGTGCTGGCAAAGATTGCATTGCAGAAGGATTAATGTAGGGAGACAGGTGGGGAAGGGAAGCGCCGGTGAATGATGCAGTGCAGAAAGATTAAAGTAGGAAGACTGAAGCATGCGCAGCAGCATTGGTGAATAATGCAATGCAGAGGGACTAACGTAGGGAGACAGCTGAGAAGGGATTTGCTGATGAATGATGCAGTTCAGAATGATTAATGTCGGGAGACTGAGGCTGGGAGGGCAGCACTGGAGGATGATGCAGTACAGAAGGATTAATGTAGGGAGACAGACAGGGAGGGCAGTGCTGGTGAGTGATGCAGTGCAGAAGGAATAATGTAGGGAGACTGAAGCAGGGAGTGCAGCACTGGTGAATTATGCAGTGCAGAAGTAATATTGTAGGGAGGCTGAGGTTGGGAGGGCAGCACTGGTGAATGATGCAGTGCACAATTATTAATGTAGGGAGACTGAGGCAGGGAGGGCAGTGGTGGTGAATGATGCACTGCAGAAGGATTAATGCAGAGAGACTGAGGCGGGAAAGCAGCACTGGTGAATTATGCAGTGCACAGGTATTAATGTAGGTAGACTGAGGCAGGGAGGGCAGCGCTGGTGAATGATGCAGTGCAGAGGGATTAATATAGGGAGGCTGAGGCATGGAGGGAAGTGCTGGTGAATGATGCAGTGCAGAAGGATTAATGTAGGGAGACTGAGGCAGGGAGGGCAGCACTAGTGAATGATGCAGTGCAGAAGGATTAATGTAGGGCAACTGAGGCATGGAAGGCAGCACTGGTGAATGATTCAGTGCAGAAGAATTAATGTAGGGAGACTGAGATGGGGAGGCAAGCACCGATGAATGATGCAATACAGAAGGATTAATGTCAGGAGACTGAGGCAGTGTGAGCAGCACTGGTGAATGATGTAGTGCAGAAGGATTAATGTAGGAAATCTGAGTCAAGGAGGGCAGCACTGGTGAATGACGGAATAGAGAAGTACTATATAGGGAAATTAAAGCAGGATGGGCAGTGTTGGTGATACTGTAGATGCAGTGCAGAAGGATTAATGTAGGGAGTCTGAGGCAGGGATGGCAGCACTGGTGAATGATGCAGTGCAGAAGGATTAATGTAGGGAGACTGAGGTAGGGGGCAGCAGTGGTTTATGATGCAGTGAAGATGTATTAATGTAGGGAGGCTGAGGTGGGGAGGGCAGCACTGGTGAATGATGCAGTGCAGAAGGATTAATGTAGGGTGACTGAGGTGGGGAAAGCAGCACTGGCGAATGATGCAAGCAGAAGGATTAATGTAGGGAGACAGGCAAGGACGGAAGCACTGGTGAATGATGCAGTGCAGAAGTATTAATGTAGGGAGACTGAGGCAGGAAGGGCAGCAGTGGTGAATGATGCAGTGCAGAAGGATTAATGTTGGGAGACTAAGGCAGGAATGGCAGTGCCAGTGAATGATGTAGTGCAGAAGGATTAATATAGGGTGACAGAGGCAGGGAGGGCAGCTCTGGTGAATGATGCAGTGCACAAATAATAATGTAGGGAGACTGAGGCAGGGAGGGCAGTGCTGATGAATGATGCAGTGCAGAAGGATTAATGTAAGAGACTGGGGTGAAGAAAGGGAAGTGTTTATGAATGATGCAGTGCAGAAGAATTAATCTAGGGAGACTGAGGCAGGTAAGGCAGCACTGGTGAATTATATAGTGCAGAAGGATTAATGTAGGAAGAGTAAGGCAGGGAGGGCAGCGCTGGTGAATGATGCAGTGCAGAAGGATTAATATATGGAGATTGAGGCAGGAAGGTCAGCAGTGGTGAATGATGTAGTGCAGAAGGATTAATGTAGGAAATCTGAGTCAAAGAGGGCAGCACTGGTGAATGATGGAATGCAGAAGTACTAATGTAGGGAGACTAAAGCAGGATGGGCAGTGTTGGTGATAGATGCAGTGCAGAAAGATTAATGTAGGGAGTCTGATCAAGGATGGAAGCACTGGTGAATGATGCAGTGCAGAAGGATTAATGTAGGGAGAATGAGGCAGGGGCGGCAGTGGTTTATGATGCAGTGAAGACATATTAATGTAGGGAGACTGAGGTGGGGAGGGCAGCACTGGTGAATGATGCAGTGCAGAAGGATTAATGTAGGGAGACTGAGGCAGGGAAAGCAGCACTGGCGAATGATGCAGAGCAGAAGGATTAATGTAGGGAGACAGGCAAGGAGGGAAGCACAGGTGAATGATGCAGTGCAGAAGGATTAATGTAGGGAGACTGAGGCGGGGAAAGCAGCACTGGCGAATGATGCAGAGCAGAAGGATTAATGTAGGGAGACAGGCAAGGAGGGAAGCACAGGTGAATGATGCAGTGCAGAAGGATTAATGTATGAAGACTGAGGCATGGAGGGCAGCACTGGTGAATGATGCAGTGCAGAAGGATTAAGGTAGGGAGACTGAGGCGGGAATGGCAGTGCCGGTGAACGATGTAGTGCAGAAGGATTAATGTAGGGAGACTGAGGCAGGGAGGGCAGCACTGGTGAATGATGCAGTGCAGAAGGATTAATGTAGGGAGACTGAGGTGGAGAGAGGGCAGTGTTTATGAATGATGCAGTGCAGAAGAATTAATCTAGGGAGACTGAGGCAGGTAGGGCAGTACTGGTGAATGATAGAGTGGAGAAGGATTAATGTAGGGAGAGTAAGGTAGGGAGGGCAGTGCTGGCAAATGATGCAGTGCAGAAGGATTAATGTAGGGAGACTGAGGCAGGGAGGGCAGCACTGGTTAATGATTCAGTGAGAAAGATTAATGTAGGGTTACTGAAGTGGGGAGGGCAGCGCTGGTGAATGATGCAGTGCAGAAGGATTAATGTAGGGAGACTAAGGCGGGAAGGGCAGGGCTGGTAAATGATGCAGAGCAGAAGGACTAATGTAGGGAGACTGTGGCATGGAGGGCAGCACTGGTGAATGATGCAGTGCAGAAGGATTAATGTGGGGAGACAGGCAGGGAAAGCAGCACAGGTGAATGATGCAGTGCAGAAGGATTAATGTAGGGAGACTGTGGCATGGAGGGCAGCACTGGTGAATGATGCAGTGCAGAAGGATTAATGTGGGGAGACAGGCAGGGAAAGCAGCACAGGTGAATGATGCAGTGCAGAAGGAATAATGCATGGAGACTGATGACAGGGGCAGCTCTGGTGAATGATGTGTAACCCCTTTGTTACCCGGGTTACTACCATCCCAGTAAGACCTAGTGGTAGGCAGGGAAGGCAGCTCGTGAAACTCCAGTTAAATGGGTTTCACACTGTCTCATTCTGTCCTCAGTCACAGCTGAGACTTGAGAGATGACATCACTATAGAACTGTCACAGCTGCATGAGCCACACTGGAATCTACAGCTCAGGGAGTGAGTTTAGAACTTTGGGAATTTCAAAGTGAGGAAGCATCAGTCTGCTGTTTGATCTCTCACTAAGAAAAAGGAAGTGTTCCTGTGTTTACCTTTTTTAAAGTGGTGGAGACCGCTCCTCCGATCTCAGTGCCCCCCTCCCTCGGGGTGGAGTAAAAGTTCTCTGTGGGTTCCAGGGGCAATCCCCTTCTCCCACCATGGAAGGAAGCTGCCTGATTTAATTTAGTCTGTTCTTGTATAACAGCAAAGGTTACAGTACTTCGCCTGTGGGGCTCCTGCAATGAATGGGTGAGTGTTTGGCTCCATTTGAAGGGCAAACATATTGTTTTCTTCAGTTGGGATATGAACGGGGACTGCTGTTTGGGAGGACTATGTCAACTAGGACAAACAAATGGAGCAGTCAAACAGTTTAAAGTTTTAAATGGATTTAAAGTTCACTGTAGAGGGGGTGCTTCAGGTCATCCACCGTTCAATCTACAATTTAAAGTTCTAAAGTTTTCTGTGTGTCCAGAGAAATGGCCGGGTATGGGCTGTGGGAGCTGGAGGTGGGAAACCCCTCCATCTTTAGTAACCAGGCCCACCTCTATGGATTTCCTCTGTGTTTTGCTACTTGCCTCATGCACTTGGCCAGTGATAGGGTGGGTACCCAGATGTGGGTCGCAACTTGAAAATATCTCTAGGAATCACAGACTCTAAGTGGTGTGGGGAGCCACAGGATGGGAAAATTACTCCTTGTTTGATGGGAGTTTCATTTGGAAGTAAGAAAACAAATCTCTCTAGGAGTCGCAGACTCTAAGTGTGGGAGCCACAGTTTGGGAGTCTCCTTGTTTGATGGGATGTCTTTCAAGTAAAGTTTGGGTTAATTCTTCAAGTGGACCATCAGTCAAGTGGCCAGCAGGGGAGCCGGGCCAGCCAGGCTATGTAACCAAAGCGCATGCAAAGTCTGGGCTGAGTGCCTGGTGGGTCCAAAGCCAGACAACTGTAGTAATGTGTTCATTCCTCAAATGGACCGCTGTGTTAACCTCTAATCTGCACATACAGTATCGTAGCCCTTTGGGGGACCATGCAATGCTTTGTTTATGTTTAGTTAGTTAATAAATAAAGCCACACTGAAAAATCCTGATTCTGGTTCTCAACATTACAGTTATTGCTTCCTGTAGTTTGGATTTACTTGGGTGCCCCTGTGCAGAGTAGCCAATGCTAGGTCCCTTGTGCCAGGCAACCTCATCCTCCCCGAACCCAGGTCCCCCACCAGGTATTGCTGCCAACGACAACAGCATGCCACCTGTCGTTTTAGTAAAAAGGCAGGGGTGAGGGGTGGGGACCCCTGTATCTGTTACAAAATTGGAGGCACCACTTTGGATTTGTTTGGGAAGGAAGGTGCTTGGGCAAGTAGGCTAGCATTTTGGCTATCTGGCAGTTGGTAGCCCAAAAAGTTGAAGCAATTTCCCTAGTGTGTGCTGTGTGCTGTGAATCTTGTGCTGCTGTTTAAAAAATGCCAACTGTTTACCAAGGAGCTGTAAAGCCAAAGTGTGTGTCCTTGTCCTGCATCAAAAAAGTTTACAGCATTTTGTCAGTTTTAAAAATAAAGTTCTGTGAAGAAAGTGTGGAAAACTAGGGGTAGCTCAGAGAAATTATGCCCTGGATGTTGGAAATGCTTTCTGTGCAATGCTAGAGACTGCAGAGTTAATGGCAATGTTACATGGTTGAAATGGGCTCCCGCTGTGGAGTCAGTTTGAAAAAAAAAATTCATTTTTCAGTTTAAATTTGCCTGCTCAACGATCGCCGAGAGGAGAGGAGCCCTCGTGAGGAAGAAGAGGCTCATTTGCATGGCGTCGTGTGGTTGGTCAGTTTGCCATTAGTCCTGCCCCTCAGCCAGCTCTTCTGTGATTGCCTCAGCATTCGAGAGGAGACAGAGTAGTGCATGTACTGGCAGTGGAGGCATTTTGAAGTGTTCAAAGTGCTGTAAACAGTTAAAAATCAGGGTCAACCCACCAATCAATAGTGGATCAGTGAGCGTGTGGTTAATACTACGATTCGGAGACTGCCCACCCATTTGCATTCTGAGGCCTTCAAAAATCTGGCTGCAGGCTGTTTTACCCCATCGCAGCAATCTGCTACAATAACAGTGAGTAAATAATTAAAACTGCTCAAAATCAGTGATTTTCTGTAATGCCATATAAAATGTGTGTGCAGCTGTATAGTCACTTTGCAAGTAGCGATTGTGCGATGTCCTGCTGGCAAGTGCAAGTCTATAAAGCCATTAAATGTGTGCATAGCAATGAAAGTAGCCTCAGTTTAAAGTTTGCAGACAGAGAGAGACTGTAGGTTGTAGAAAGTGCAACACTAGTAGAAGCAAGCAATCCTGTGCTGAAACCTGAAGTTAAAGGGACTGGTAATTAAATGAATGTTGCCACATGTGAAAATCCAAGGAAAATCATGTAAATGTGTGAACAGCCAGAACAGAGCAAGTTGTGCAGTTTGAGTAAAGGCTGTTAGTAGCTGATATAAATCCCAGGTGAGTGGCTTGACCAGAGTCTGAATGTTGATGCACAGGGTGCTGCCGCCATTACAGGGTGGGGTGGTAAAATAAACACAGCAGCAGAGAGCCATTTTAAAGCTACAAGTGTATGTTCATTAAAGTGGGAGCTTTCTGTTACAGTGAACTTTTTTTATTTTTCTGCAGTTATGGCCTCAGGACCAGCTCGTTACCTGGATCTGCCCGGTTGCAGTAACAGCAGCAGTAAATAGATTGAGAGATATTGAAAATTGGTGCTATAGAGGCAGCTCCCTCCTGATGTGGCAGTTCCTAATTATCCAGTGCGTGTATGCAGATGTGCTTGAGTGCTGGAAGGATGTCTCCATGATTCCTTACTGTGCTGGATACCTTCAACAATATGGCATGTATAAGCGCCTGCAATTAGTTTAGCTCCCACATGGACAAAATTCAAGAATCTACAGTTGGCAGCACACAGCATCAGGCGAGAGCCTGTGGAGGAAGGTCCCTCGGGAGGTGTGGCACAAAGTTGAGAGTGCAAATTAGAGATTGAATCTGAAATTGAAGCATTGGATGTTGGATCTCAGAGGCAAGTTCAGATAAAGCATCAATAGTCCCTGGGTGGGGGCCTAGCCCAAGTCTCTGAAGGTGAAGATGAGATGGGGAGGCCGTTGAATGGGAGGTGTTGACCTCCGCTCCCAGTGATGAATGGATAGTCTTGGGGTGAGAACTACTGCTCACTCCTGGGCTCAGATTCTCAGTGAAGAAGAGAGATGAGGGGAACCTATGAGCCCATGAGGAAGGAGCGGGTACACAGCCTCAAGATCTTGCCTCGAGGAATGTGTTCAAGAAGGTGGTGATACACTGCCCTGGCTTCACCAGAAGAAGAAGTCAGGGATCCATTTTAATTTCATTGAGGATGCGAGCTGGCAGAACCAGGACTGGCCACTAAGCCAGAGCCAGTGGTCTCAGATTGATCAAAGCAAGAAAGAGGAGACTGGTTCGTAAAGGCCAATAAAATCTTTGGTACTGACCTTTCCTACCTTTCCTTGGAAGTCTGGGAGGAGATTGAGAACTGCAGGAAATCCTGGATCTGGGATGAAGCAATGAAACATGTGCATCCTGGGGCTAACCAGCATGTAAAAATAGACTGTCTCACGAAAAGTATACACAGTGGAGAGAGGCAGGACACTGTTTATGGACAGAGTGAGAATAGTGGATGGAGAGAGATGTAGAAGTCTCCCACTGTGAATTATGTGTGTCCAGATGGAGTAATAATTCAAGCCCCTGACCCCTCTACTATTGGCCTCAGTGCAAGGACCTCCCAGTAATTAAGCCCATGCCTACAAAATGGAGAGCAAGCAGTGGTAGTCAAACTCCAACACTAAGACCATGAAGTGCCATTATTGAACTGCCAATATAAATAAACCAGGAATCAGATTGCCCCATGTTCTTCAGTCCACAGTGTACTGTCTTGTTCAGCAACCATCTACTAGTCCTGATGACTTCAGATCCAGAGAGGACACTAGCCCAGCTATTTTCCTGTTCACGCATAAATCAGATGACACGGACCAGCTATTTTTCTTTTTGTTCCTGTTCTAAGGTTCCTTCTCCAGAGATGACATCAACCCAGCTGTTTCCAGATATGCACTCCTGTGGAGTTCCCAGAAGATGTCCACAGCTGTATCCAGAAGAAATGCTGCCAGGAGAGAGTCTTCGGAAGGAACCAGGTTTGTGAAATCGGAATACTTCGAAGAGGCTGGTAAGTCTGAAAAATCTTTTATTCTATCTTTATGACATTGCAGTACACACCCTACACTACAGACTTCAAAAGTGTGTGAACTGTCCGCAAAGACTCTCCTCTTCGAGGATTATTGCCTTAAAAAACTATGTTTCACAGGGCTCCAGCCCAGGAGAGACTCTTTAATGGACTGGCCTTCGGGCCTTGTAGTCACTAGTTGGGACTTTTAGGGCACTCCATCCCCCAAAGGTGTATTGTTACCAATGTCATTAATGTACTTTAATGTAAATACTGTGTTTTTCTACCTTTTTTCCTAAAAAAAAAAAAATCTTTTCTTTTTTTGGATTGTTCCAGTGTTTTGTTTTTCTGTATGGTAAGGGCTGTTGTTGTCATTGTTGTTTAGATAGACTGTACATGCAGATTAGGATGTGTTTTTTTTTTTTGTCTTTCTTCATTGTTCCTGAAGACGAAGAGAAGACAAAAAGAGAAGGGAGGAGGGCTCATCAGGAGTTCCCTAAATCAGTACTTATGGTGTAGAATTTAAATGTATTGTATTTATTATTGCTAATGTTTATAGTTGCAGGCTGCCCAAGGTCAGGGAGGGTCCCAGGTTTTGTTTTGTTTGGGATATTATGTTAGGGGGCAGATAGGTTTTCCCTAGAGGGTTAGGGAGATATGGACAGACTGTGGCCCTGACCTGCAGTAAGAGGCCACCAGTGCTGATCTATCAGGGCTGTGCTCTGGATGGTTCTACCAGAGCCATTGGGTGTCCATAGTAAGTGGATGGAGAGTAGAGGCTGATATGTCAGCTATAGGCCTCTAGGCCCTTAGTGTTGCCTCTGCATTGCACATGGTGGAGGGTCTGATCACCCCCTCTGCAGGTAACACATGGGGTGCTGGGATGGCTAGAGGCAGGTGCATAATGACTGGGGACAGTCATTTTCCTGATCAAGGGTGAGTGTAAACCCTTTGTTACCGGGGTTACTAGAATCCCAGCAAGACCTAGTGGTAGGCAGGGGAAGGCAGCTAACGAAACCCAAAAGTTAAACGGGTTTCACAGCTGTCTCACTCTGTCCTCAGTCACAACTTAGACTTAGAGATGACATCACTATCGAACTGTCGCAGCTGCAGAGGCCACATTGGAATCTACAGCTCAGGGAGTGAGTTTAGATTAGGAATTTCAAAGTGAGTCTTCTGTTTGTCCTTAAGCAAGAAGGAAGCATCAGTCTATGATGTTTGATCTTTCACTAAGAAAAAGTGAATTTCCTGTGTTACCTTTTTTAAAGTGGTGAGACGCTCCCCAGTCTCAGTCCCCCTCCCTCTGGGAGGGAGGAAAAAGATTCTCTGTGGGTTCTGAGACAGTCCTTCTCCCACCGAAGGAAGCTGCCTGATTTAATTTAGTCTGTTCTTGTATAACAGCAAAGGTTACAGTACTTCACCTTTGGGGCACCTGCAATGAATGGGTGAGTGTTTGGCTCCATTTGAAGGGGCAAACATATTGTTTTCTTCAGTTGGGATATGAATGAGGACTGCTATTTGGGAGGACTATGTCAACTAGGATGAACAAATGGAGCAGTCAAACAGTTTAGAGTTTTAAATGGATTTAAAGTTCACCGTAGAGGGGGTGCTTCAGGTCATCCACTGTTCAATCTACAATTTAAAGTTCTAAAGTTTTCTGTGTGTCCAGAGAAATGGCCGGGTATGGGCTGTGGGAGCTGGAGTGGAAAACCCCCCCATCTTTAGTAACCAGGTCCACCTCTACGGATTTCCTCTGTGTTTTGTTACTTGCCTCATGCACTTGGCCAGTAATGGGGTGGGTACCCAGATGTGGGTCGCAACATGAAAATCTCTCTAGGAGTTGCAGACTCTAAATGGTGTGGGGAGCCACAGGATGGGAAAATTACTCCTTGTTTGATGGAGTTTCGTTTGGAAGTAAGAAAACAAATCTCTCTAGGAGTCGCAGACTCTAAGTGGTGTGGGGAGCCACAGTTTGGGAGTCTCCTTGTTTGATGGGATGTCTTTCCAAGTAAAGTTTGGGTTAATTCTTCAAGTGGACCGTCAGTCAAGTGGCTGGCAGGGGATCCGGGCCAGTCGGGCTATGTATTCAAAGTGCCATGCAAAGTCCGGCGGAGTACCTGGTGGGTCAAAAAGCCAGACAACTGTAAGTAATGTGTTCATTCCTCAAATGGACCACTGTGTTAACCTCTAATCTGCACGCCTGATGCCGTAGCCCCTGGGGATCATGCAATGCTGTGTTTATGTTCAGTTAGTTAATAAAATAAACCACACAGAAAATCCAAATTCTAGTTCTGGACATTACAGTTATTGCTTCCTGTAGTTCAGTTTACTTGGGTGCCCCTACGTAGAGTAGCCAAACCTAGGTCCCTTGTGCCAGGTAACCTCATCCTTCCCCAAACCCAGGTCCCCCACTAGTGATTGCTGCCAAATGCCAACAGCATGCCACCTGTCATTTTAGTAAAAAGGCAGGGGTGGGGACCCTCGTATGTGTTACAGATATAATGCAGATGGATTAATGAAGGGAGACTGAGGTGGAGAGGGCAGTGCCAGTGAGTGATGCAGTGCAGAAGTATTAATATAGGGTGACTGAGGCAGGAGGGCAGCACTGGTTAGTGATACAGTGCAGAATTGATTAATATAGGGAGACTGACTAAGGTATGGGAGGGCAGCACTGAAGTGAGTGATGCAGTGCAGAAGAATTAATGTAGGAGACTGGGGCAGGTGGCAGTGCAGGCGGACGTGTTAATGTGGGGAAACTGAGGCAGGAGGCAACACTGGTGAATGATGCAGTCCAGAGATATTAATGTAGGGAGACTGAGGCTGGGAGGACAGTGCTAGTGAATGATGCAGTACACAAATAATGTAGGGAGACTGAGGCAGGGAGGGCAGTGCTGGTGAATGATGCAGTGTAGAAGGATTAATGTAGGGAGACTGAGGCTGGGAGGACAGTGCTAGTGAATGATGCAGTGCAGAAGAATTAATGTAGGGAGACTGTGGCAAGGAGGGCAGTGCTGGTGAAAGTTGCTGGGCAGAAGTATTAATGTAGGAAGACTGAGGTGGTGACAGCAGCATTGGTGAATGATACAGTGCAGAAGGATTAATGTAGGGAGACTGATGCTGGGAGGACAGTGCTGGTGAATGATGGAGTGCAGAATGGTTAATGTATGGAGACTGAGGTGGGGAAGGCAGCACTGATGAATGCTGCAGTGCAGAAGTATTGATGTAGGGAGTCTGAGGCAGTACTGGTGGATGATGTGGTGCAGAAGGATTAGTGTAGGGAGACTGTTGCAAGGAGGGCAGTGCTGGTGAAAGTTGCTGGGCAGAAGTATTAATGTAGGAAGACTGAGGTGGTGACAGCAGCACTGGTGAATGATTCAGTACAGAAGGATTAATGTAGGGAGACTGATGCTGGGAGGACAGTGCTGGTGAATGATCGGTTGCAGAAGGATTAACATGGGAGACTGAGGTGGGGAAGGCAGCACTGATGAATGATGCAGTGCAAGTAATTGATGTAGGG
The DNA here is from genome assembly GCA_016271365.2 of Neoceratodus forsteri. Taxonomy (NCBI): domain Eukaryota; kingdom Metazoa; phylum Chordata; order Ceratodontiformes; family Ceratodontidae; genus Neoceratodus; species Neoceratodus forsteri. The sequence goes on along the minus strand of CM057457.1, from coordinate 470,144,043 downwards.
AGAGTGAGGCAGTACTGATGAATGATGTGGTGAAGAAGGATTAATGTAGTGAGACTGGCAGGGAAGGCAGCACTGGTGAATGATGCCATGCAGAAGTATTATTGTAGTAAGACAGACATGAAGGGCAGCACTGGTGAATGATGCAGTACACAAATAATGTAGGGAGACTGAGGCAGGGAGGGCAGTGCTGGTGAATGATGCAGTGCAGAAGGATTAATGTAGGGAGACTGAGGTGGAAAGGGCAGTGTTTATGAATGATGCAGTGCAGAAGAATTAATCTAGGGAGACTAAGGCAGGGAGGGCAGCACTGGTGAATGATATAGTGCAGAAGGATTAATGTAGGGAGAGTGAGGCAGGAAGGGCAGCGCTGACGAATGGTGCAGTGCAGAGGATTAATGTAGGAAGACTGAGGCAGGGAGGGCAGCAATGGTGAATGATTCAGTGCAGAAGGATTAATGTATGGAGACTGAGGCAGGGAGGGCAGCACTGGTTAATGATTCAGTGCAGAAGGATTAATGTAGGGTTACTGAGGCAGGGAGGGCAGCACCAGTGGATGATGCAGTGCAGAACTATTAATGTAGGGAGACTGAGGCAGGGAGGGCAGTGCTGGTGAATGATGCAGTGCAGAACCATTAATGTAGGAAGACTGAGGTGGGAAGGGCAGTGGTGGTGAATGGTGCAATGCAGAAGGGATAATGTAGAGAGACTAAGGCAGGGAGGGCAGGGCTGGTAAATGATGCAGTGCAGAAGGATTAATGTAAGGAGACTGTGGCAGGGAGGGCAGCACTGGTGAATGATGCAGTGCAGAAGGATTAATGTGTGGAGACAGGCAGGAGGACAGCACAGGTGAATGATGCAGTGCAGAAGGAATAATGTATGGAGACTGATGCAGGGAGGGCAGCACTGGTGAATGATGTAATGCAGATGGATTAATGTAGGGAGACTGAGGTAGGAAGGGCAGTGCTGGTGAGTGATGCAGTGCAGAAGGATTAATTTAGGGAGACTGAGGCATGGAGGGCAGCACTAGTGAGTGATGCAGTGCAGAAGAATTAATGTAGGGAGACTGAGGCCGGTATGGCAGTGCTGGTGAATGATGCAGTGCAGAAGTATTAATGTAGGGAAATAGGCAGGGAGGGCCGCACTGGTGAATGATGCAGTGCAGAAGTATTAATGTAGGGAAATAGGCAGGGAGGGCCGCACTGGTGAATGATTCAGTGCAGGAAGGATTAATGTAGGGAGACTGATGCTGGGAGGACAGTGCTAACAAGGAAGAAGGAGGATACTAAAAAAGATAGGAAGTTGCTGTCCCAGAACAGGAAGGGTGAGAGTTGTAAGGAGAGGAGAGAGTAAGCATACAGAGAAACAGGAGAGGGGACACAAAATAAGACATGATAGGAGTGGTGCAGTGCAATGGCTGTGGGGTGGCAGTGTTCCAGGAGACATTCTGGAGGCTGCGATGCAACCCTACTTGCAGGCATCTCTCTGGTCTGAGAGAGGAGGCTGCCTGTCTCCAGGCTGACCTGGCTAGGATACGTGAGCACCTCCTCCCACCCAGGAACCACTCAGGGGCCAATGCCACTATCTCAGAGGTTGCCAAGAAGAGGAGAGGCTGGACCAGGGTGGGCTCAGGAGGGAGGGTGGTGGAACAGAGTTTCATCCTCAGCTGTACCTCTCACAATTCATTACTCTCTTCTGGTGGATGGTTCCTCCTATGGAGGCACCTGCAGTGGAGACCAAGGAGGACTGGGAACCTTCCTGAAAGGAGACCCACAGGAGGGTGGCATGGGACCCCACAGGGAAGGAACAACTCCTGGTGGGGACTCAATCATTAGGGGGTAGAAATGGGGGAGGAAGGGGGAGGGAGGTAAGGTGTCTTCCTGGCACCACGGCTTGGAGGGACAGGAAGCGAATCCTCAGGATCGTGGGAGGAGCTGCACAAGGGAGGGAGTTGGATGTCATTGTCCACCTGGGGACAAATGACCTGGCTAGGAATGGGATCGCAGAGCAGTGCAAGAGGAGTTTGTAGAGTTGGGGAGGGGCCTTAGACAAGTAGCGCATTCGGTAACCTTCTCGGAGCAGCTGTCTGTCTATGGCAAGGGTGATGCTAGGGCACTCCTCACCAGAGAATTCAATGAGTGGTTGAAAAACTGGTGTGGAGTTCAGGGTTTTGGCTTCATTGGGGACTGGGGAGCCACCTGGAGGGATGCAAACCTATACTGGTGTGGTGGTCTGCATCTGTCCGGGGGGGGAACCAGGATCCTAGGTGAGAGGTTTAGATGCTTCATTGGCAGACATTTAAACTAGCCAAGGGGAGGCACATGAAAAGGAGTGAGAATCCCAGCCTCCCCACAAAACATGGTAATTAGTGAGGTAAACACCAAAGTAAAGAACTTGTTGGGAGCAGGACAGAGGTAAATGTAAAAAGGCAAAGGCAGTAAGGACAGAATAGAAGCTAAAAGCGGGTAAAACTGTAAAAAGTGGAGGGTGATGAGTACCAGGCCCATAGTCTGTGCAACAAGCTCCCGAGACTAGTGGCCTTGATGGAAGAGGGTTGCCTGGATATTGTGCCAGTCACAGAAAAGACTGGGTACAGAGAACACATGACTGGGATGTCAACATACCAGGATACACAATCTACAGGAGGGACAGGGAGGGTAAAGAGGAGGAGGAGTAGCTCTCTATAAGGAAAAGGATTAAAGCAACAGAACTGAAGAGGTAAACAGAGCAGATGAGGCACTCTGGGTCACCCTGGGACAGGAAATGGCACCACAATCCATACCGGAGTTGTATACAGACCCCCATCTCAGGGGAGGGAGGAATGGACAAGGGAAATGATAGAAGGCTTCCTTAGAATGGCAGAAAAAGGGAGATATTGTTGATGGGGGACCTGAATATGCCAGATGTACTAGAACACCTTGCAGGCACATCCAAGAGCAGGTCATTCTTGATGCTCTACAGGGCATGCCTCAGACAGCTAGTATTGGTACCCACTCGGGAGGCAGCAATCTTAGACCTGGTACTGTCAGGAAGTAGGGATGGAGAAAAGATCTCAGATTTAGGGAGGTGGGTATGCATCTGAGAACAACGACCACCAAACAGTATGGTTCCCACAGTAAACACAGCCATCAATCCATGCTTACAAAAGCAAGGTATTGGACTTTAGGAGGTGACTTTGGGAAAATGAGAGTGCCTTAGAAAAGCACTAGCAAGCAGGCAGAAGGAGGGTGGAGGAACAATGGGAGTAATCAAAACAGCCATCACAGAGGCAAGCAAAGCCTTGTGTAAAGCAAATCAATAAAACACAGCGTAAGGAAAAAAATGCTATAGTTCTCAAAGAGGTGGCAGGGAAGGTTAAGGGAGAAAAGGATAGCATTCAGGGAAATATAAGAAACACAGAAGGAGCAGGACAGAGAACTTTATCAGTTAAAGCAGAAAAAGGCTGGGAAGGAAGGCAGTCAGAATAGCAAAGGAAAGCCCCAATGGAGGGAAAGGATAGCCAATTCTAGCTAAGAACAGGGATAAAGACCTTTTATAGGTACATTAGGGCAGAAGAGAAAGACCAAAGGAGGATACTGAGGAGCTTAATAAAGGGAGGGAATATGGTAGGGGGACAGTGAAAAAGCAGGGATACTGAACGAATATTTCTGCTCAGTATTCACAAAGAAGAGAGAGAGAGGAACCTAAACCAAACAAGAAACACTCTGAAGATGAGGTCGATACCAGTCCATTTACAGAAGAAAAGGATTCTGATAGAACTAATAAAATTGAAAGTAACGGACAAAGCAATGGGGCCTGATGGGATTCACCAAGAATTCTAAAAGAACTAAGGAGTAGAACTAGTGACACCACTGAGCTACTTTCTTTAACAAATCATGGGAGGATGAGGGTAGTACCTGAGGGACTGGGGAGGGAGGGATGTGATTCCTCTTCACAAAAGTGGAGCAGGACAGAGGCAGGAAACTATAGACCAGTTAGTTTGACCTCAGTGGTAGGGAAAATGATGGAATACTTCGAAGGAAAGAATTGTTGAGTACCTAGAGGCCAGTGGGGCAGGGACCCAAGGCAGCATGGATTCACGATGGGAAGGTCGTGTCAGACAAATCTAATAGATTTTTTGACTGGGTGACCAAAGTAATAGACCAGGGAGGGGCTGTGGACATGGCCTACCTAGATTTTAGCAAGGCATTTGATACAGTGCCACACAAAGATTAATACTCGAGTTAGCCAGCCTTGGAGTGGGCCCCAAGGTGGTAGCCTGGATAAAAATTGGCTGAGACAACAGGAGCAAAGAGTAGTAGTAAATGGGTACTCAGTGAAGAAAGTAGGGTTACTGGTGGGGTACATGAAGTTTCAGTACTGGGACCGGTCCTTTTAATGTCTTTATAAGTGACATTGCAGAGGAACTGGAAGGAAAAGTATGTCTCTTTGTAGCGACACAAAAGATCTACAAACAGAGTTGATACACAAGATGGAGTGGAAAGGATAAGAAGGACTTGGCAAGGTTGGAGGAATGGTCAAATGTGTGGCAGCTCAGATTCAAGTACAAGAAGTGCAAGGTAATGCACATTGGAAACAAAAACCCAGGGGAAGAGTACACAGTGGGGGGTGAGATACTGACAACAATAAAAATGGAAAGGGACCTGGGGGTAATTATATCAGATGACCGAAAGGTGGGCAAGCAATGTGAGAAGGCAGCAAGTAAGGCTGGGGGGATACTGGGATGCATAGGAAGAGGCATCAATAGTAGAAAAGAGGAAGTTGTTATCCCTCTGTACAGACAGTTGGTGAGACCCCATCTGGAGTACTGTGTGCAGTTCTGGAGACTCCATCTCTGCAAAGACATAGACAGAGTGGAGGCTGTCCAGAAGAGGAGCAACAAAATGGTGCAGGGTCTGCACCAGAAGACATCTGAAGAAACTAAAAGAGCTTAATATGTATACCCTTGAGGAAAGGAGGGAGAGAGGGGACATGATAGAAACTTTCAAGTACCTCAAGGGAATCAACAAAGTCTAAAAGGGTAGCATCTTTCAGAAAAAGAGATGTGCAATAACAAGAGGGCACAATTTGAAGATAGAGAGGGGACAACTCAGAGGTAATGTGAGGAAGTATTTTTTCACAGAGAGGGATGTGGATGCATGGAACAGCCTCCCTGAGGAGGTCATGGAATTAAGAACAGTGGGGAATTCAAGAATTCATGAGACAGACATAAGGCAGTCCTAGTGGGGGGGTAGGAGGAAGTAAGCTGTTGGTTAACTAGGATCTGCAGCTTATCTGTTAGGTAGGAAAATGGGCAGACTAGGTGGGCCAAGCGGTCCTTATCTGCCATCAAATTATATGTTTCTATGTTTCTATGAAGTGCAGAAGTATTAATGTGGGGAGAATGAGGCTGGGAGGACAGTGCTGGTGAATGATGCAGTGTAGAAGGATTAATGTAGGGAGACTGTTGCAAGGAGGGCAGTGCTGGTGAAAGTTGTTGTGCAGAAGTATTAATGTAGGAAGACTGAGGTGGTGACAGCAGCACTGGTGAATGATTCAGTGCAGAAGGACTAATGTAGGGAGACTGATGCTGGGAGGACAGTGCTGGTGAATGATGGAGTGCAGAATGGTTGATGTAGGGAGACTGAGGTGGGGAAGGCAGCACTGATGAATGCTGCAGTGCAGAAGTATTGATGTAGGGAGTCTGAGGCAGTACTGGTGGATGATGTGGTGCAGAAGGATTAATGTAGTGAGACTGGCAGGGAAGACAGCACTGGTGAATGATGCAGCACAGGAGTATTAATGTAAGGAGACTGAGGCAGGCTGGATAGACCCCAGGATGGTTTCCCAAAACATGGAAGCCAGATCACAGTGGAGGGTAGGGTCAGAGGTAGACATGACAGAAGCAGGCTTTTTTAGGTTGGAGTTTTGGCAGTTGCTGGAGGGATCCAGGTTAGGGTGAGAGATTTAGTCTGGAGGATAGCAGGTTCCCAATAGAGGGTTAAGTAAATCAATAAAATGAGGGAGGTGGGGCTAGAATAGCAGGTGAAAACTAATGTCACTGTTTTTGTGGGCCAGTACTTTTTGGTTTGCAGTCATTTGGGGAGAAATACTGCACTTTCAGCACTAAGGTAACTTTTGAGGAGAGCATGAAAAGCAGTTCCACTGAGGTGAACCATTGCCATTCAGTACTCTCTCCCAGGGGCCCTACACACAACAACTGGGCTCCTTATTAGTGAATATGTGGGTATGTAGCATGTAAAATAAACAGGCTTCGATCAATGGAAACACATATCATGACATGTCCACAAAAAAGAAAATTGCTTGAAACTAGGACAACACGCACCAACTGTCTGATATTCAATGCTTATCACCCCATCTGTCTCCATTTCTCCCACAGTCTCCCCTCCTCGAGTAAGCCAACAGTAAGCACTCCCACCCCCTCCAAGCTTCCCTCCCTTCCCAGCATCCTGCCCTATGACTTCCAAAGGCTTAGACTTATCTGTTGTACTCTGGTTATTGTTGCCACCCACCCCCATCTGAACACCCAACCAGCTCAAAGTACATCCCCTAGTTATACCATCTCCCCATGCACCTGTCTCCTATTGTACATGTATATTCCCTCATTTCCCAAAGTCCCTGATATTGTTGCCTCTCATGCAGAAATTGTTATGCAAATTATTGCAATGGAATTGCCTGTCTGCCACGTATTTACACAGCGCAGGCACTGTTGATGTATTGCAATATCTTGCCAGGCAGAGTGATCCTTCTGCTCTACAGCCTCTTTCCCCTTCACATTAACAAAGGGGTTCTTCATTCCTTTCTTCCTCCTTCACATCAACAACAGGAAGTTCCTCATCCCTCTTCCACCTTCACATCAACAAAGGGAGTTCGTCATTCCTCTCTTCCTCCTTCACATCGACAAAAGGGGTTCTTCATCCTCTCAGACAACAACAATTGCTTATTTGGGACATTGTTGCCTATACCTTAAAAATCAAAATGCAACAAAATGTTATTTATAATCAAAGCTACATAAAGGTAGCAAAATACTTTTCCATGAATATGCATTGTACTAATTGTTGCTTAAAGTTGAAAACTGATTGATGACGGTCCATAACCACAATACTTTTCATCGCAAAATTATGGATAAAAACAGCTACTTCTGAAGCCAAATTACTAATTTCTGTACTTATACAGACCTGCACACCTCTATTTTCTACACTTACATTTCCTGAACCCTTTTCTCCATACTATCATATTCTATGCCCTGTTCTGTCCATACTTATATATCTCTGCACTCTTTGTTCTCCATGCTTACATATTTATTTATTTAGTTAGTTATTTTATTTCTTTGGTAACTGGGTAGGTGAGCTGATCCCAGGGACCATTTTCAGGCATGGCCCAGGCCACATACTGTGGCACAGGAACGAATGTAACAAACAACAAATCATGGAATAATTGACAAAAAAAAACAAGATAAAGGTTACAATAGTGCATGGGGATAGCAAATAGAAGTGCAACATAAAATACAGGATTCCATAAACCATACATCAGTTAGGGATTACAATAAGTAAGGGCATACATAAACATACAGTTCTATCAACAATAGTTACAATAGGAAACAAACAAGGAGTCTAAGTAGAAGAGGGATAAGGCATAGAAAAGTATAGGGAGGGAAGGGTGGGAGAGGAGGGTGGAGGCAGGATTAATAAACACAGGTACTAAAGCTCAAGTGCACAAGTAGGCCAACTTAATTGATTCCTGCTTGGCCTACTATACATACAGATTCCCTGGTAGGGTGCAGTCAGGAAAATGAGTGACCTACCAATGGAAGCAGTGTCAGCAGGAAGTCATCAGGAGCCTGTCTTTGAGGTATGTTATGATCCAGCAGTGGGTGTCGAGGGAGCAGAGTTTGGCAAGCACTGTATTCCACAGTGTAGGGGTTGTCAGAGACAAGGCTCTGCCACCCATGTTGGTAGATACCCTGAGGGTATTCAGAGGGGATTCAGTTTGAGTGGAGGCTACGGTGCAAGGTTTGTACAGCAAAGAAGGGTGCAAGGGGACATACCTGGCCATATGGATGGCAGAATCCACCATGCACCACAGGGCTAGGTTGAAATGGCCTTGCAGTGGGAGCCATCCTAGTGAGTTGCAGCAGACACAGTGGTGTGTGGTAATAGGTGCCAGTAAGGCAAAATGACAGGCACTGTTATAGGCAGAGGAGAGCTTGCCATGTTGGCACCCCATTCTCTCCATACTTACATATTCTATATTCCTGTTCTCCTCATACATAAATATTTCTGTACCTGTTCTCTATACTTGCATATTCCTGCACCCATGTTCTTTCCCTACTTACATATTCCTGCATCACTATTCTCTCCATATTTATATATTCCTGAACCACTGTTCTTCCAAACTTACATATATTCTGCACCTCCTGGCACCTCCTAGGCCAGACCAAAAATCATCTGTCCTTTTGAAGGTGTGGCTTCCAGTACTGCATGCAGTACTCCAGATGGGGCTTAACCCATGTCTTGTAAAGAGGGATTATTACCTCCTCTTACAACTTGTGATACCTGTTGATGATTTCAGGTCATCTATGATGATGATGCCCAAGTTCTTTTTCTTCCTTATGACTACCAGCAACTCCCTTCCAACCTATAGGTGACTTCAGGGTTTCTCTTCTCTGTGTGAATGATCTTACACTTCTTTGCATTAAATCCCAATTGCCACTCTTCTGACTGTTTTCCAGTTTATCCAGATCTCTCATTCTGCCCACCCCATCTGGATCATCTACTCTGCTGCAGATCTTGGTGTCATCTGCAAACAGACAAACCTTACCTCCAGTCCATCTGCAATGTCACTAATGAAGATACTGAAGAGGACCGCCCCAGGACTGATCCCTGAGGTACCCCACTTGTGACTTGCTTCTCTTCTGATGGAATACTGCTTACTACCACTCTCTGTTTTCCACCCATCAACTAGTTTGCCACCCAGTTGACCAACTTCTGACCCATCCCAGCCTACCCAGCTTGTTAATCAATCTTCTGTGGAACAGTATTGAAAGCTTTGCTGAAGTCAAGGTAGGCAACACCAACTGCCCCTTGGTCTACCACTCTAGTTACCCAGTCAAAGAAATCTATGAGATTAGTTTGACAGGACCTTCCTGTTGTAAATCCGTGCTGTCTTGGATCCTGTGCTTTATGGATTCCAGGTGTTGCACTAGTCTTTCTTTAAGGAGTGCCTCCACAATCTTGTCCACTACTGAGGTAAGACTGACTGGTCTGTAGTTCCCGCCTCCTCCATGATGCCACTCTTGTGGAGCGGGATCACATGAGCTCTTCTCCAGTCTTCTGGGACTTCTCCTGTGCTCAAAGACTCACTAAACAATTCTGATAATGGCTCTGCTAGTGCCACCCTTCACTCCTTTAGTACCCTGGGATGTATGCCATCAGGTCCATTGCCTTGTCCATCCTGAGCTTATCAAGCCTTGTAGACCCTTTCTTTGTGAAGGACTAGTGCACACCTCCCTCCCGTGTCCATGGTGTTGAGCTGTGGTTTCTGCCTTACCTTCTCCTCAGTAAATACTGAGCAGAAGTATTTATTTAGGATAGATGCCTTCCATGGTCCTCCTCCTCGCATTCCCTCTGATCTTAGCAATATCCTCCAGACTTTCTCCTTTCACTAATGTATCTATAGAAAGTCTTGTCCCTTCTTTTACTGTTCATCCTAGTGTTTCTTGGTTTGGGCCTTGTCTGCCTTACTGCCTTCCCTGCTTCCTTAGGAAGTTTGGTATGCCCCCATCTTCATCCTGCTGCATTCCCTTATACTTCCTGAATGGCAGCCTTTGGCTCTTACCTTTTCTGGTACTATTTTTGTGAACCAAAGTGGTTTCCTCCTTTTTGCACTTCATTTTCTCTAACACAATGGGATGTTGCTTCAAGTATTGTGTCCTTAATGCTTGCCCACTTTGTCTGTACCCCTCACCTGTGTTTCTACTTGCCAGGGCTAGCTTAACTCTGTTGTCCATCTTATCAAAGTCAGCTCCTCTGAAGTCCCACATTTTGCCTTGGAATGGGATGATTTAGTTCTAGTGGCCAAATTGAACCATAACATGTGATGGTCATTGGCCCTCAGGTGACCTTCTACCTGGAGATCTGTGATCCTTTCTCCTTTAGTCAGCACTAGATCTAGGATAGTCCTATCTCTTGTGGGTTGTTGTACTCAGTTGTTTGAGGCCCTCCCCATGCAGAGAATCCACTATGTGTCTAGTTCTGGCAGATGTTCCTGCTGATATTGACCAATCTATATCTGGCATGTTGAAGTTTCCATTATCAGAACTTCCCTTTAGCTGTCATGTTTTGTATATCTTCTAACAGTACTGTGTCTATGTCCTCCTCCTGGTCTGGAGGCCTGTAGAACAGTGTTGATATGCTCACTGAAAGAGAGGGAGGGGTCAAGAGTGTCAGGTATTTAAAAGATGGGAAATTTTCAAGAGGGTGGCTTGCTGGGATGTGTACTAGGAGGAAGGAGTTGGATTTGGTGGCTTTGGTGAGGAAAGGTTTTGAATCAAAAGCATGGACTTAGTCTTCTTTTCGTTGACTAGAAGCCTGTTGGATAGAGCTATTTATGAGCAGCACCATAGCTGCATGTGAGGATGGAGGAGATGGGTTCGACGGATTTGTTGCTATGGAAGAGAACCAGATAACTCGTACAGAGGAGCACTTGGCAGCTGAGGCTATCCCTTGGGAGCGCATTAATGAGTATGGAGAAGAGTAGGCTCAGAGTACAGAACCGTAGGGAACATAAATAAACAAACAAATAAATAAATAGATCGCCACCTGTTGGTGGAAAAATTGTCACTTTTGGGATCTCAGACTCAGTAGTTAATTGGTGCAATTGATTATCTGTCAGGTGTTCTCAGTCTGTGTCTATAATTTGTGATTTCTACTTCTGTGGTGCAATGTGAAGTGCCTCAGGGCTTGATTTTGGGGCTGTTGATGTTTAGTTTATTTATTAACCAGTTACCCTCACCCTTAAGCTTTGTAATTGTCTCTTTATGCTAATGATCTGGTTGTGTAGTATAAGTCTAATTCATTAACTGAACTCATTGCTGTTGTTAAATCTGAATTTACTGAGGTATGTAACTTATTTGTCAATAATGGATTAATACTGAATTTAAAAAAAAGCCATGTTGTTTGGTACCTCGATGCTTTGGAATAATCCATCTTTTCAGTTTCAGTTTACAGGTTTTTTTTTTAGACCAGGATTTTGAATTTAAGTACTTGGGAGTTCTATTAGATCCATGTTTGCCATTCAACTCTCAAGTTGTTTTTACTTGTCATACCATAAATTGAAAGCTGGGGTACTTTATAAGATTAAAATGATTTTGTCTGTGGATGTTCAAAATAGATAGCTCAGGTACCCTCATGCCTCATTTTGACTATTGTGCTAGCCTATATTATAGTCTTGGTGTTAAGGAAACTAAAATGTTAACTACTGCATACAATAGCAATTGTTGTTTTGTTTTAGATTCATCTTACCAAACCCGCATTGTTTTTTGTACTCTGTTATCTTGATTAGCTCTTAGATCAAAATAGTATACTATTTTGGCTGTCAAATATTTAAAGCTGTTTTTCTATCCCAGGAGTTCCATTAGCTCATTTAGTGTCATTTTGGCACCCATCTGTCTATTTGTGGACATCTTATAGTATTGTTTTATGATCCACTTTTTGTAAATCTAAGTCTGGGTCACGTTCATTTTCTGTTGCTGCTCTACATTTTGGAATAATCTGCCTGAATGTCTCCATGCTTCCCTTCATTGAATATGTTGAAACTTAATTTCAAGCAATATTTAAAGACTTTGATATTTGTAATTGTTATTTGTAAATTTGTATAATTATTTTGTTGTTAGTTTTGTATGCAATGTTTGTATTTTCTGTCAGGCTAGGCCAGAAAATGACTTGTTCAAGTGCCCTATCCCAGTTAACAAAATAAAATTAAATGAAAATGAAATGCATTTTTCAGATATGTTAGCTAAAGGAGAAAAACAGGGAAGGGATTGTAAGGCTGAGTTGGGAACAGGAGGATTGTGTGGAGGAAACTAGAAAAAGCAGGCATCCTGAACACATTTTTTTTGATCGGTGTTCATGGAGACAGGGGAACGAGAGGGACCACAGTTAAGTGGCAGGAGCATCACAGGAAGGGAGGTGGACACTAGTCCATTTACAGAGGACAGAGTCCTGAAGGAACTTGCAAATCTGCAAGTGGACAAGGCAATGGGGCCAGATGGAATACATTCAAGGATACCGAAGGAGCTCAGAAAGGTGCTGACTGCACCTCTGGCAGTGCTGTTCAACAACTCACTGGAAGCAGGAGTAGTCCAGGAAGACTGGAGGAGAGCGGTATAGTCCCACTTCACAAAATTGGTAGCAGAAAGGAAGGCAGGAAGCTGGATATTACAGGACAGTCAACCTGATCTCAGTGGTTGGAAAATTAATAGAATCACTGCTGAAGGAAACGACTATGGAATATCTTGATACCAGCAACTTACAGGATCCAATAGGGTGGGCTAAAGTTGTGAATTCGCTTCTAAACTTAATGAAATTTCAGAAATGTCATGGAAATTGTGGAACTTTCACCACTGGTGAAACTGGATTTCCCATGGATGTTCTCTGAGTTCTGCTGACTTTTTGTGAACTGAGGAAAATGCATAGAAACTGCAGAATTTATTCTATCCACAGTTTAATGAACTGTCAGTGAATGAGCGCTGCTTGTACAACCGTGGTGGTCCTTCACTGACAATTCAGTGGGCCACTGGTAGAGGAGGAGAGAGAGTGCTGCACTGGTGAACCACTCTGGGCAGGTGGGAGGGAGATGGGGTGACAAATGAACTGTCAGGGTGGTGGCTGGGGGTCCAATAGACACCAGGAATATGGATTTTTAAGGATCTGGGATGGGAGGTCCACTAGACACCAGAGAATATTGGGAATAGAGGAGGATTAGTTGGCAGACTGCTGACTGTGTGTTTGTGAATTAAGAAATCCAGGTTAGAGAAGAGGTCCACTAGACATTAAGGAAATAAAATGTTTTAGGGCCATGATCGTGAGTAGAGGGCCACTAGAAACCATGAGGGTCCAAAGAAGGATTGAGGTATTTACTGGGACCCCTGATCAATGGGGTGGATTAATAAATTAAACTGCAGTTAAAAAGCCTCAGAAATTACCACTGGCAGTGATCCTTTCTGTGGATTTTTTCCTGCAATTTAATAAATTTACCCGCAGTTTTTTATATGTTTTCTGCAGTTTTATAGGTGGAACTTCCGTGAAAGTTCAAAATGATTTCTGAACTGTCGTGGAAGTGAAATTGCACTTTGCTGAAATTCTGCTGCCAGAAATTTTTTCTGCACATCCCTAGGATCCAAGGCAGCATGGATTCACCAGGAGGTCATGTCAAACAAATCTGATAGATTTCTTTGACTGGTGATCAGGGAAATAGATCAGGGTGGAACAGTGGATGTGCCTACCTAGAATTTAATAAGCCCTTCAACACTTTTCCACATAGGATACTGGCAAACAAGCTGGTCAGCCTGGGAATGGCACCAAAAGTCATAAACTGGGCAAGGAATTAGTTGGGAAGGAGGAGTCAGAGGTAGTGGTAAACAGAGTTCATTCTGGGGATAGAAGGGTGACCAGCAGGGTGCCACAATGATCAGAACTGGAACAGGCCCTCTTTAATGTATTTATTAATGAGAATGCAGAGAGATTAGAAAGAAAGGTGTGCCATTTCACAGAGGACACTAAAATCTGCAATAGGATAGACACACCATGGGAAGGGGGTGAATAGAGATCTAGGAATGCTTGAATAGTGGTTAAGAATGTGGCAACTATGTTTCAATGTGAAGAAGTGCAAAATCATGTACTTAGGGCACAGAAATCTAGGGACAGAATGGTACTGAGACCACCAAACTGGACAGAGATCTGGGAGAATCACATCTTATGACCCAAAGGTGGCCAAACAGTGTGACATGGCTGTGGGAGAGCCAGTGGGATGCTAGGGTGCATATGGAGGGTTATCACCAGCAGAAAGAGGGAGGTTGTGATACCACTGTAGGAATCACCTGAGTACTGTGTTCAGTTTTGGAAACCACGCTCCAAAAGGACATAGACGGAGCAGAAGCAGTCCACAGAAGGGTAGCAAAAATGGTGCAGAGTCTGCACCAGAGACCATATAAGGCTTGATTAAAAGACCTCAATATGTACACCTGGAGGAAAGAAGGAAAGTGGGATATGATAGACTGTCAAATACCTCACAGGTATAAATAAGGTACATGAGGAAGCATACTTTAGAAAAAAGATGCTCAAGAACAAGGGACATGCAAAAAGCTGGGAGGGGTTGACATAGGGGAAATATAAGGAAGTACTTCACAGAGAGAGAAGTGCATGCCTGGAACAACTTTCCAGCAGGCACTTTGGGGGTGAAAGCTGTGGTGGATTTAGGAACACAAGGGATAGGTATAAGGGAAACCTAAAGCCAGTGATCAAGTAGGGTATATGGTATTACAATTAGTAGGAAAATGGCACACTGGGTGGGCCAAGCAGATATCTGCTGTCAAATTCTGTTTCTATAGTACTGGGCTGTCTGACCTAGTGATTTGGAAGCCAGGATGTGCGAGGGTCGATCCAGTACCTCAACAGTCCAGAGCAAGTGGAAGGAGGTAGGAAGAGCCTGAAGCAAGTGCACAAGGTTTCTGGTTAAGCACAGAGCACCAATAAAAAGTTACTTGCACCATAGACACCTTTTTGAGAGCACAGATCCAGTGACCTGCTGCATTAAGATGAGCCATCTGGGTCCAGGAACCACTGGATACCAATTACTCTGTGTTCAGGAGTTTTCTGTATTTAAGCAATTGCATGGCCTGGGTTTTGGGGAACTGAGCATGCTGCTCTGTTTGAAGTGAATCAATGTCTACAATCTATGGCAAAATGTACAAGCCTATAGTGATTCTACACCTGCAGTACCGTGGCACCAAGTTAAGGGAGCTCCCATTTGATCCGCTTTGAAACCTGTTACCAGGTGGGAAGATGCAGATGTGGCCTGCCTAGAGAGCATCCAAGACGGTCATATTTCCAACCTGCAGCAAAATCTACAGGTCTGCAGTGATTAAAAACCTGTGGTACCCAGGGACTGAGATAAAGGAGCTCCAATTTGAATCTGCTTAACACTTGGTACTAGGTAGGAAGGATTGATCTGGCCTATCTAGTAAAGTACCTATGATGGCCATGTTTAAAGTTAACATTTGCACTAACCGTCCATTTTGCATGTGGTCAGTTGTTGATAAAGCTGTGGTATTCTATTAAACTCAGGCTAGTTATTGACTCTCATACATGATAGAAAATAAAAATTACTCACCTTAGTAATTATGCTTTCTAATGGAGTCTTGCTGTATTCTGAAAATATGCAGTTAGCCCCTGCACTTGAACTGCTCCAGAGAGGAAAGAGTTAATGCTATGCCAAAGCAAAGAATGTTGAGCTTGAGCTCGGTTCAGACCTCTGTCTGCTGCACTTTCAAGTGTAACTGTCAGATTCTTACGAGCTATTACTAACTACACCTGCTAGGTAGAAATTGTAAAACTACTAGTCAAAGATAACCAAATGTTTTGTGTCCCAAAAGACTCAAGTCGAGAACCCAAAACAAAAACAGGTAGTGAACAATACAATTATAAACAGGAATGAAAACAAATGCACTGCCCTCAAAACAGGGAGAGTGCCAGTGCACCCTGTGGTGCACACTGGCCTGCCAGCCCACTTCCCAAAAACAGGTTCTGAGAGGGAGGCAGGAGGAGGGAGGTCAGAATACAGCAAGACTCCATTAAAAGAAACACAGTTACTAAGGTGAGTAATTTTTTCTTCAAACAACATGAAGTCTTGCTTTATTCTGACAATATGCAGATTACCAAGTAGTACCTCCATGGAGGAGGGTACAGAACCTATTTTGGGAATAGGCTTGCAGTACTGCTGTACCAAATCTAGCATCACTTCTAGCCTGGATATCCAGAGAGTAATGTTTGGTGAAAGTGTGGACTGTTTTCCAGGTGGCTGCTTTGCATATCTCTAATAAAGGTATATCTCTGGCAGTAGTCAGAGAAGCAGCTGTACTGCTAGTCGAATGAACCCTCAGGCCTGAGGGGGGGTATTTGCCTAGCTTTTCATAGCAGAATTGTATACAAGAGACAATCCACCTGGCAATATTTCTCCTAGTAGCAGGTCTACCCTTTCCCACTTCTCCATAAGTTAGAAACAATTGAGAACAATCAGACCTGAGTGTCTTAGCACGTCCAATGTAGTAGCAAAGTGCCCTTTTAACATCCAAACTGTGTGGTCTTCTTTCTCCTGAAGAAGAAAGATCAGTGAAGAACACAGGAAGAGACATGGACTAGTTCAGATGAAAATCTGAAACCACCTTGGTAAGAACCTCTGTTGCTTCTGAGGACCACCTTATCTATGGAATGAGATAAAAATCAGGCTCCACTGACAGAGCTTGCAATTCACTGATACACCTGACAGAGGTAATAGCTACCAGGAACACAACTTTCCAAGTCAAGTACTTAAGTTCTGCTGAGGCCAAAGTCTCAGAGAGGAGGTTGCATAAGTTGAGCAATGCAAACATTAAGATCCCAAACAGGAGCAGGATCTCTAAAAGGAGGATTGGTGTGAAGCAATCCTCTAAAGAATTTACAGAAAACTGAATGAGATGCAAGTGAGGAAGCCTTCCCACTGATAAAAATGCAGAAACAGCTGGCAAGTGTACTTTCAGGGTAGCTGGTTTGAGGCCTAAGCCATTAAGATGAACCATATAATCCAGAACTGTAGCCAAGTCAGCAGAATCTGGAGCAATCAGGATCACTTTGCAAGATTGTGACCTTATCTTGACCAGAACTTTGAATAGTAGAGGAAAGGGCTTCATCCTGCTGTGACCACCCTGTATTTCCTCGGTTTTCTCCTGGCTACCCAAGGCCCCAGAATGCAGTAGCGCATGTGCCTAAGGTGCACATGCACACCGCAGCTCCAGAAACAGCCCTTCCTCCCTTCCGTGGCCTAGCAGCAGGGCTCCTTGAGTCAAGTGCCAGGGAGCCCTCCTGAGGAGGAGAGCTGCCAGTCAGCAGCTCTATCAACTCCTCACCCCTACCAACGCCTGAAGACCCAAGCTCCAGCCTGAACCCAGGTCGCCGTGTGGTGTCCAGTGCCTCAAATTCACTAAAATACCACCAACAGCTTAATCTGGTTCTAGGTCATTTGGCATTCATCTGTAACCCTCCCCAGGTCATGCCTGAAGATAGGCAGGATTTGTCTAGTGCACTTTCTCGGTCAACAAAAACTAATTAAACTAAACATATGTGTTTACTGGAACACCAAATGCTGAACCTTTTCCATTTGGAGTTATACATTTTCTGGTGGCAGGCTTTCAAGAGGCCTTGAGAATGTCCAGAACCCTTGAGACAAATTCAGACTTGCATATTCTAGCTCTTCAAGAGTCATGCCTTGAGGTTGAGAGACCAAGGATGGGGTACCAAATTCTGCCCTGAGAAGAGGTTAGCAGATTGTGATTCTTGGGAAGAGCTAAGGGAGATGGACTGCCAGGAACAATAATAGAGGATACCAAGGCTGTCTGGCCCAGTCTGGAGCAATCAGGATCACTTGCAAGATTGTGACCTTATCTTGACCAGAACTTTGGATAGTAGAGGAAAGGGGAAAGCATATAAAATTTCCCTGCCAATCCAGAAGTAGAGCATCCAGGGAGACTGAGCCCAATACTGGGGTCTGCAACAGAAGAGAGGAAGTTGGTGATTGTCTGGGGCTGCAAAGAGTTCTCATCTCTGGAGTGCCCCACCTTGAAAAAATCACTTTAAACACTAGGGATCCAGGGACCATTCGTGATGGCCCTGAGAAATCCCGCCAAGGCATTTGCTAGCACATTGTCCTTCCCTGGAAGGTGGACTGCTACCATAGATGTCTGTAGAGAATAAGTCAGGGACCATAATTTCATGGCTTCCATGCACAAGGCCAAGACCAAGTGCCTCCCTGCTTGTGTGATGTACCACATGGTGGTGGTGGTGTCTGTCCTGACCTGAACCAACTTGTTCTGTACTGATTCTGAGGAAGCTTGTAAAGCCAGATACATTGCCCTGAGTTCTAGAAGACTGATGTGAAGTAGAAACTCCTGAGAGGACCACACTCCTGTGCTGTGAGGGCTCTCAAGTGAGCTCCCATCCCAGGAGAGAGGCATCTATGGTGAAAACAACATAATGAGACTGGGTGATGAATGGGATTCTTGTCTGAGATTGTTCTGGTCCAACCACCACTGGAGAGCCTGGATCAGAGTCTGAATCACTAGAATTAGTTTGGTTAGAGGGTCTTTTTCAGGGACCAAAAAGCCCTCAAATGGAACTGAATGCCCTCATCTGAAATCTGGCACCTTGAAAACTGCAGTGGAGGCTGCCATGTGGCCCAGGAACTGAAGAATGTCTTGCTGGTCGAGAGACCAGAAGGTGAAAGGAAGAAGCCAGGTCTGTGAGGGCCTTTAACCTGCTAGAGGAAGAAAGGCTTTTTCTTGACAGTGCCCATTTCTACCCCTATGAAAGGTCAGGAGTTGTACTGGTTCAAGAACTGGCTTTGGAAGATTGAGGAGAAATCCCAGAGAAGTGAGAAATTGCTGGATCACTTGCAGATCTGACTTGACTTGGTCTGAGACTGCCCCACAATGAGCCAGTTGTGGAAATATGGAGATGTTTTGTCTCCTTAGGAAGGCCACTACTACTGCTAGCATTTTGTGAATACCGTTAGTGCTGATGTTAGCCTGAAGGGCATTGCTCTGAACTGATAATGGCCTGAAGGCAATTTGAACCTGAGGTACTTTTGTGGGAGCACCTGATGGGAATGTGAAAGTAGGCCTCCTTGAGGTCCAGGGAGGCTAGCCAATCCCTGGCCTCAGAGAGGGAAGGATTATTCCCAGAGTCACCATTTTGAATTTTGGCTCAGTAGGTGCTTGTTTAGGTATCTTAGATCTAGGATGGGTCGCTACTCCCTGTCTTTTTGGGGTAGGAAGTATCTGGAATACAGACCTTGCCCTGTGTGTCAGGAACTCTCCATAGCTCTGAGAGCCAGTAGAGAGGAAACCTCTGCCTCTAGGGCAATGGTTTTGGATATGTTTGCAGGTGGAAAGACCTGACCCTCAGCTTTGGGAATCTTTTGAAGCTGAGGGACAGTTCCTGGCTTACTACCTCCAGGACCCACTTGTCTGAGGTAACAGACTTCCAGACCTGGAAGTAGTATGTTAGCCTGCTTCCTATTGGAGGGGAGTCGACCTGGACTGACATATCAGGGTGTCTGCTTGCAGGAGCCTTGGACTGAGAGAAGGATGCAGCCCTGCCCATCCCCTTCTGCCTCTCCCTCTGAAGAACCCCTCTGAGGAAAAGAAGAGGAGGCCTGTGCCTGGTGGAAAGGCCTATGAAAAGGCCTGCCCCAGCCCCTAGATTGCTGGTTTGAGGAGTTGTCTGCCTTTCCTTGGCCTGTGTACTCCAATAGGTGGTCCTGTATTCATCCATTTTCTTCATATAATGATCTGTCTTCTCTCCAAACAGAGAATTATCCACCACAGTGAAATCCATGGCTTTAGCCTGGGTGTCCTGTGAAAGGCCAGTACATCTGAGCCAAACCAGTTTCGAAGAGCCACAGATGTAGCCATGACTCATGAATTCAGGGACACTGGTTTACTGGGATTGAGAAAGGGCAAATTCCATTTTGCACATTGTAAAACGTACTGTCACGGTGTCTACTAAGCCAAAATCCGGTTTTACCAGTGTTTGGTTTTCTGTACTTTATTTAACAATTTTTAACTCTGCTAAGATGCATTTTAGCAGTTTTGACCTCCACTATTGCACATCCTTCCATCCTTGTACCAATTTAAAGTTATTTTAGGTACAAAATATGATGGCAGCAACAGCACTACAGCCCCCATCCTTGAGGTGTGATGGAAGCAGCAGTAAGGTCCCCATCCCTCTGGTGCGATGGCAGCACTAACAACACTACAGACCCATCCCTCTGGTGTGATAACAGCAGCAACAACACTGTGTCCCCTCCCTCAGGTGTGATGGAAGCAGCAGCACCATGCTCCCTATCCATTAGGTGTGATGGCAGCAGTACTACATTCCGCATTCCTCAGGTGTGATGGCAGTATCAGCACTATAGCCCCCATCCCTCAGGTGGGACAGCAGCAGCACAACATTTGCCATCCACCAGTGGTTATGGCAGAAGCACTCACGCCCCCACCTCTCAGGTGTGATGGCAGTAGCAACAATGCAGTCCACATCCTCAGGGGTGACGGCAGTAGTGACAGCACTATGATCCCCTTCTTCAACACCCACACCCCACATGCACAAGGTACAAATTTTGCTTGTTAGAACTCAGATGTGAATTAATCTGAACCACCACCACTACTAAGGTGGGGCACATTTGTTTATTCCTATAATTTAACTGCCTGAATTGGATTTCTGCCAGTGACACCACTGACCAGGGTTTGGGAATAGGTTTGGGTGCTGGAAGACCGGTCGAGGGGGTGAAGGCTTAAGTCTCCAACAACCACTCGCCTTCTCCTTGGAGGGAGGGTATATTCACAGCTCAGCATTTGCTGGCCCTAGGTGGAGGCTGGAGGCATGGCAACACATTGGCCCTCATTGTGAAGAGAGCTGATGGACGCCAGCGCTACACCATTTGGCCTGTCACGCTCCCGCAAAATGGGAAAATACCTGCTGGCTACCTAGAAGATGGCTCTGGTCCCTCCATAAGCATGACGTCCCAGACACATGTGTCTGTTCTGACCTCTGCCATGCCTGGGATATACAGGAAGCTCTTTAGAGTGATTGTCTTCCCTTGTTAGCCTCCCACAGGGATAGGGGCCACCGATGAAGGGTTAATTCGGGTTACCTGGTAGCATGGCCATAAGGGGCAGTGGATGGTGGGGACTCAGCAGCAGTGGTAGGGGGACTTGGCAGGCCTGAAGGAGTGGATGGCCAGGGGTAGGAGGAACAAAAAATACTGCCTGAATTTGCTTTTGAAATAGTGTCTTCACCTAAAACAAATTCACAAGTGATTAGCGGAGGACCTTCTAATGCATCTCACAAACATGTGGATTCCTTTTTCCTTGGTCTCCATGAAAAGGGTGTCTCCCAGTTTTCATGTCTGAGCTCAGATGTGAATTGAGCACCACTGTACCTACCAGCATCATACAGCCCCTGGGGTCTTACCTTCCATGTGTCACTGAATGTGCTTTCAAATCCACTGGCCAAGCATAAGTACACTTAAACGTGTAACATTTGCTTTTATTAAAGCAGTCTGTCAGAAAACTTTTGTTGTCACAGAGACTGACACAACAGGTGGGAGAGAAGGTGCAAATGATGAAATGGATTACTAGGTAGTCCGTCAAAGTCTATGTTTCTATGTTTCTCTTCCATTCACCTAAATAAGTAGTAAGACAGCTTGTGCCTTGTGAACATACTTTCATTCAGACTCACTTTCAATCAAACAACTGAGGATTTTGGATGGCCCTGCTGATTATAAACTTGAATAAACTAGTTGGTAACAGTGATCCTGCACTCAGGGAATCATTTCAGCAAAATCATAGGGGTAGCAAGGTGGGGAGGCACGATGGTGGGGCTACGCTAGGACGGGCCAGAGAGAGTGGCATTTGTCAATGTGACATAGGGTTAGTTACCAAGTAATTTAAAATGACTATAAATTGAATAGTAAAGTTTGAATATAAATCTGAAATGGGTCATTACAGATGTTGATTCAAATTAAATAGCTAGTTTATCAAATTATGGAATCATCAGTATAGTGAAAGTCCCATTCCTCAACTGAACAAAGATTATACAAAAACGAACTGATGAAAAAAATCATGCCAAAAACCTGTAAAGAAAAAAAATAATAAAAGGAAAAGAACCTATGTATGTGCAGTTTGATTGTGTCAGTAGATTTTCAAATGCATTTTTGGCATTCTACAATTTCTACAGCTATCAATATAATTTACAATACTTGGTGATACCTCCGTAATCTCTTGGCCTATTTTTCTGCTGACAGTGCACTTAATCAGTCAAGCAGCCAAACTGCACATGCAAGTGCTTTATCCTGCCCTGGGCCTGCATCCGAAGGTCACAAGACACTCCACATTTCCCTTGAGTGTCAATGAATTACTAAAGGAAATTAAGGAAATCTCAGTTTGAACTCTAATCTTTGCACCCTGGCTGCATGAGTGGAGACTAATTTTAGCACATATTAATTGGCATAGCAACTGCATTTGAAAGGAATCCAACCAATGGCAAACAAGGTATGTAGAACTTTAACCAACATTAAAGGCTGACATTATATATACAAGCCACATTATGTAAACATAAAACTCCACCTCCACGGGCATAAAACATTCAAGACATTGTCTGTTTAATTTAGTGTCACTGTAATGCCACATACACATATACTAGCTATGATTCATCGCTGGAATCAGGGACCACCCCAGCAGAAAAGAGCTTATTGTTAAATGATGGGTGCTCCTGATTGCAGCAGCAAATTTCTTTCAAGTTGGTGGCATGCTGCAATACTGCTGTCATTGACAGCATGCTCCTCTATTGGTGCCACAGAGACCAGCCCCAAAAGCACTGCTGGCATTGACCACAACACTGCCTCGCCTCCACAACCCGCTACTCCAGCAAGTTGCCACAACATGTTTCTTGCATGTGCACGCAAGCAAACATAAAAGGCATACCTTCCTTCTAGTTCTTCTGTAATGTGACTTATGAAGACATTGAAGAGGACCGTCCCAATGGTGAGCCCTGCAGCACCCACTGATCACTCTCCCTAATTAGAATGAATGCCATTTACCATCACCCTCTGTCGCCTATCCTTAACCAATGATCCTCAGTTGGTTGAGGAATAGAACCCAGAGGATTCTACTAAATACGGAATTTTAGGGAGATGAGAGTCATGAGTCAGTATTTTGCCTGTTCTCTCAATATATTCATAGGGACATAAGGGTAAAGCATGAAGGAATAGTCTATCTATTTGCTGATGACACCAATATCTGCAATAGTGTGGACATAATTGAGGGAATGGAGGCCATGAGTAGGGACCTGGAAAGACTAGAAGAGTAGTCCAGAATTTTACAGCTGGGATTCAATGCCAAAGTAAAGTCATGCACATCAGACACAAAACCCAGAGCCGAGTACAAGATGGGAGGAGAGGTCATGGCATATATCTTGTAGGAAAGGGACCTCAGGGTTATCAATCAAATGATCTGAAAGCAGTGGCCCAATGTTCAACGGTGGTGGGAGAGCAAATATGATGATGGACTGCATAAGGAGGGGATAGCAAGCAGAAGGAGGTAGGTTATACTCAGTAGCATTATTTCACTAGAATCATAGGGTTGCAAAGTCCCATTTCAGCAAAAGCATAGGGGTTGTTAAACTCCTCCAACTACCACATTTATATGAATAAATACACATTTATATGAATAAATACAAGGAAACCTTGTTTTAGGGTTCTTATGTTGCAGTGGGCATCATAGGGTTGATAAAAATCATAGGGTCTCAACCACAACCCCTGGCTACCCCTAAATGACGCCCTGCCTGCGCTTAGCAATATACAGTATATCTTAGATGTTCATATGCAAAAAATACAATAAAACCTGACTAAAGTCTAAAAACAAGCTCATAAACATAAAATGTATCTGAACATTTATATTTACCTATACATCATTGCAGCCCGAGTACAACTCAGATAAATTACATGGTACCCTGACTACTGTATGATGTAGTAAACATGTATTGGTAATTTTTAATATATTTTTGTAAACTGGTAAACCCACCAGGCAAAACTGCCTGTTTTCAGAGGTGACCCAGGAGCACTGTGGAGGTTAAGTGCCTTCCTCAGAGTCGCACAGTATGCAAGTGGAGGTTGTGGGAATCAAACCCAAGTCTTCTAAATGTATTCAGTTTGATCACTGTTTGTTACTCTAACCACTAGGCTATACTATCAGACATAACACCCATATATAATGTTTTACTATATGATTTCAAAAATAGTGCACAGTACCTACAGTGCAAATTATGAACATTGAACACTTTGCAACATTTTACTAAAACTGAATGATTTCCTCTCCATCTGCATATGTTTTCTTACACCAAAGTGGGTGTATAGTTGACAGAGCACTGTAAATAGCCTGAGGTAGCACTACTGCTTGCAATGCCAGGGACTGGGGATCAGAAGTGAATTCGCTGCTAGAGTCCTGGCCAGAGAGTAGGACTGAGCAGCTGGAGAGCATTTGGAAAGAGAGGAAGCTAGCCAGGATCTGGAGTAGTAGCATGTCTCTATGTGCCCTACTTCCTTGATCCCTCGAGTGTTGGTGCCCTGAGGGACAGAGACCAGAAAACCAGTAACATCATCCCACATCAGCTGCTGGTAGAAGGGACCCAGCTGCCCCAGACTTCATAACCAGTTTTCATGAGGGACCCACTGGGCTACCTGACACACATTAAAGGACTGTGGAGGGGTGACCTGGGGTCCCTCCCTTCCCACCTGGGGGTACAACCTATGCAGGATGGGTGCAGGCTAACAGGAGCTCCTGAGCATTACCTGGGGTGAAGCTAGGGATAAAGGGATAGCCAGCTTAGGATCTCTGAAAAGTGGAGACTGATGATGTGACAAGGGGCAGAGAAAGAGAAAATAAAAACATTAAAAATATGCTGAAATAATAGGGATTCTGTGCAGTGAAATAGTACCTGGAGGCACCGGTACAAGAATTCAAAATCCACAAACCAAGCAGGAGTTCGTGATTTTTACCAGTGTTACCGTAAAACGGAAAACCGTTGTCCTTGCTCATAATGATACATCATTGGAGTCCACAGCAGCATGAAATTGAATCTTTGATGCCTCTATCCCATCAGCCGCCATCTCCTGCAGCTCCTTGGCTAGCTGGGGAAGCCTGTTTAGCCAGTTCCAGAACAGTATCCCATCTGGACTTCTGTATCTGGCCATATGGGCCATATAGTTAGCCTGCCTGAGTCCCAAAGAGGATGCCAAATACTGTTTTCAGCCATGGCATCTATCTTCCTGGAATCCTTATCTGGGGTGTGTGAAGCCAAGGGTATGCTAGCCTTATCACAGGCTGCAGCCTGCACAACCCAACATGGCTCATTGCTGGTACAAGAAATCACACCTGAGCTTGACAGCATATACCTCTTGTCCATTCGTTTGTCCACAGGAGGTACAGAACTTGGTGTTGTTTTATGCAGTCTTTGTGTCTGTTTCCAAACGATTTATGGAGGGAACAGACAGTCTCTTGAACTCTGGGATATCCATCATCTCCACAGCCAGGCTCCTCTTGGTCCTCAACAGCTTCAACCAAAGGGAGCTGGAAGGTTTCTGACTTTCTCATAGAATATAAAGTGAAGGGATTCTGAAAGCCTAGGGAGGAAAACACCAGAAGGTCTGTCTGGGGAGATGTCCGATTCTATGGACTCATCCAGACGCTCCTTACCATCATCATTGTCATCATCTTAATCTTCATCCCCTCTAGGTCCGTTCATAATACTCTTCAGTGGAATAATCCGAACCAGAGGAACCGACCAAACTGAATGTCTACCTTATGGCGCCGGATCAGTCGGAACCAGACGGAGCGATTCCACAATACTAATCACCCTGGTGATTTCTTCGAGGTTGGACGATGTGGTTCTGGATCTGAACCATCCTATTTGTCTTTTTTTCTTTTGCTGGAACCGATCCCATGGAATTGTTTCTCCTTTGCCCAAAGGAGTCTTGCCCTGGTGAGAAGGAACTTCCTCAAGTTCGGTCGGAACCAAACCGTGCTGGCCATCCGGTCAACGGACATCTCGGCCTCCTTTTCCTAAGCCTGCCCAATCTTTTTCTAGGGTGGTCTTAGGAAAATTTTACAGATTTGGCAGTCTGAATTGAGGCAGTCAAACCCCAGACAGTAAACACAGGTGGTGTGAGGATCAGCTTGGCAAAGGCCTCCCACTCACACTGGAGTGCTGAAACCCAGTGGGCCCAGCTTTTCTTTTGGCTTGATCAGACGTAACTATCCTAAACAAAAACTTACCTTTACTCAGCTTTAGCCAGGCAAGACTCTCTTATCAGTGCCTAATTGTGTTATGGGTATTGGAAAAACGCTAAAATCACGGGTTTTTAGAACCAATAAGGACCGGTACTTCCACTAATCGAAAATTCAAATAAAGAAACCGGACAATCAGTTCAACTGAACCGATAAAGAACCTTTTTTTTTTTTTTTTTTTTACAATTTACTAAACACAAAACTTTAAACAATCAGTCCACTGCCTACACACTTACTGTACCACAGACAGGGATCTGAACCAAAGAAATAAAGAGAAAAATGATATAAAACCAGCATTTTACTTGTACCAAACCGAAAGCGTAGGAGAGATCTCTGAGCGACAGTTCAGTTAGGCGGAGTAAAGAATCTGATGGTTACACTTGAAAGTGCAGCAGACAGAAGTCTGAACCAAGCTCAAGCTCAACGTTCTGTGCTTTGACATAGAGTTAACTCTTTCCTCTGGAACAGTTCAAGTGTAGGGCTAACTGCATACTGTCAGAATACAGCAAGACTTCATGTTGTTTGAAATTAGTGGCTTCCTTATCAAGCCCACCAATAGCTCGAATCCTTGTGGTTTGGTCAATTGGAGTGTCTCTAGCAGTCACCCAAACCACAATTTACCAAACTACACTAATTTACAAAGGTGATGGCAGCACCACATGTACAGCCTGGGCACATCTTGCTATGGGGTTTATCAAAAGAAATATGGGGAAAAGGTGCCTTTGCACTACATAAGGGAAATTGTAAATCCAAGGAGCTCGGTCAATCCAGTCAAGTAATGCCTGGAAGAGATTTGAGTTACCCTAGAGCTGGAAAACCAAAACCTTAAAGAAGGCAAAGTAAACTTTAATGTCTGAAGCAGCACCAGTGTCATGGCTGGTATTTGTTTATTACCGTTGTCTCTTGGGACAAAATCAGTTACAAGATACCTGAGGGACAGCTATTGATGTCTTGGCTTTCTGCATGGATTTAGGCAACTGAGCCACGAAGACCAGTGAAGTGGCAAAACCCAGAAGGAAAAGCCAGCCCGCTGATGCAGCAGTTGGATTTCCACTCTACGCTGGCAACCTGGGTTCAGGAATGGACCCGGGAGTCAGAGGTCTGGCCAGGAGGAAAAGGACTGAGCATCCCATGGACTACTCTCCTTCTTTGGGGAGGGTGGGTGAGTGTCCAGTATTTAATGGACCCCTGGCAGAGGCCAGGGTATCACAATCAACCGACACCAGAACGTTGAGGGTGGGGCAGATGCTGGACATCGTTGCATATCCCCACCCCTGGGTAGGCCAGAAAACACTTGCTGACCACTCCGGATGATGCTTCTCCAGCACCTGGTCTCTATAGCTCTCCACCGACCTATTACTGCTCTGCAGCACCACTGAGGCCCTGAACCCCACCCTGGGTGGGAAGCCAGAAAGGCAATATCAGCTACTGCTGGCACATTCCTCCGTCATAGACTGGCATCAAGTGATGCCACGGCCCTGCCCTGGGGGTAAGCCAGGCAGGGGGATATGCAGAGGTGGCCATTGGAGAGTGAGGTAGGTGCCAGGAGAGAAGCTGAGAGTAGAGTGGCCAACAAAAAAAAACAGAAGGGAACTTTTACCTAAACTGACATTTTGTGAAATAATTTATTGATGAAATGGCATCTGTTGATGAAGTTCTAAACCATGCTTTTTCACTGTAATTGCACTGATATAAGACTTGAAACACTTGATTAAAAGTGTGTTGCCTCAGAAGAATGGGCTTTCTTCCACTGAATTCGGTGCTGGTGATAGACTGGCTCACTGGTGTATGGCTTTACTGCTCATGTTTTCCCTGTTATTTGTGCACCAGATTACTTGCATTGAATCTGGGTGCTGCTAATAGACTGATTCACTAGTGTGGGCTTTACCGCTCATGTTTTCCTTCTACTGGTGCACCAGATTATCTCGAGTCACCATTTGATCACAACCAAAACACTTTTACATTTTAGAATTAAGATGGGGATACTGGGACTAAAGGGGGAGATAGGGCAATTGTAGCCACAGTAGGTTTGCCATCTGTTTATGGTAGAAGGGTCTGCTACCAGAATGTTGACTTCAAGACAGTTGAGGGTGGGGAGATCAGCGTAGAACCCATAACTGAGGAAGGGGTGCTGCAGGGTCTCCAATCTCTAAGCATAGATAAATCAATGGGTGCAGGTGGCTGCACCCTGCAGTGCTAAAAGAAGTTCTGCAAGAGCTGGCAGCTCCTTGAACAGTCTGTGCAACAGCTCACTGGAATTATGGGTGGTGCAACAGGATTAGAGATCAACAAATATGGTGCCCTGTGTAGGAGTGGGAAAAGGGATGAGGCAGAGAACTATAGGCTGGGAAACCTGACATCCATTGTTTGCACGATGCTACAGGCCATTATCAAAGTAAGCTCAGTGGAGTTTCTGGAGGCAGATGTTTTCCAGGACAAAAGGCAGCATGGGTTCATCAGAGGAAGGTCTTGTCAGATGAGTCTGACAGAAACATAGAAACAGAGATGTTGTCAGCGGATAAGGACCTCTTGACCCACCTAATCTGCCCTATTTCCCTACCTACAGTTCCGCTGCAGACCCTACTAGGGTACTATCATTTTGCAAAACTGCCTGTATTCCCCTTGCTAGACCACTTTATGCTGACATGTTTTCATATCCACCTTCTTGACTGCAGTAATTATCTCCTCTGTGCACTTCCTAAGTCCCTGCTAGCAGAATTGCAAATGTTTTATAGAGCAAATATTTGTCTGTTTACCCACTGCTGGAATTAAAACCAAGTGACTTCAATCCTCTCTTATGTCCATCAGTTCTCAAACCACTCACATATCCACTACAACATTGAAAAGTTTATTTTAAAATATTTCTAGCCTTTGCCTCTTACAAGTTTTCTGACACCATCACAGGCTAGAAGTAATCCCAAATTCTACTCTAGACTGTTTGCTTTTCTTCCAACTCCCTCTCAACCATAGCTGGAAAATCCCAATATTGCATGTACCTGGGCTAACTGGGTGGGTGAAGGGTCCTCTTCCATCAACAAATTCTGTTTCTGTGTTTCCATTTAAGCATATTATCTAGTCATCTACTATACTTACTGGGGAGTGACTTCAAGATGATCCTTCTGCTCTGCAGTCTCTCCCACCTTCATATCACCAAATGGGACTTCCTCGTCCCTCAGAAACAGCAATAACAATTGCTCCAATGGGATGTTGTAGCCTGCACATCAAAACAGAAGACAATACACATGTTATTTATAATCAGAGCTAGTTAAATGTTATAAAACACTCTTCTAAGAAAAGTACATTGTACCTGTTATTGCAAGTAATTGTACATTTATGGATGATGGCCACTGACTCAGAAATATAAAATCTCATGGCAGGAGACCAAGGGCCATTTAGTCTGCCCATACTATATTACCTCACCTTACCAACCTACTGCACTGGTGGTTTGTCTCCTTCTTCCCCCCGCCTCAACCCTCAATCCAGTGTTGCCCCAGCAGGGATTATGAATCCCCATGCCCTGTTCCAGCCATGTTTAAACACATTTAGGGTAGCTGACCCACTACTTCAACCATGGTTTAACCACCACTTTCATAAAGTGAAACATCCTCACTTCTCTCTTGAACTTGTCCCCCATATCCTCCAGTTAAGCCCCTTAGTGGCTGGTTCTCTATTCTTCACAAACAGGTCCTTGCTATTCCCTTGCATAAACCCCTTAGAAACTTACATGACTCCCTCTTGTGCCTGGCCTCCAGTGAGTGCATACTTAGGTGTTCCATCCCATCTATATTTTGACTCAAGACTGTACCTAGGTCTACCTCTGATGCAGCAGTCTATAGCAGAAGTTATTTCTCAAAGTCTGGGCTTCTTAAAACAGGTACTGAACATAATACAGCTTTAATGACTCAAGAATCCTCATCACACTCTGGGTTCCATTTCACAACACTTAGGCACTGTTTTTCATGTGTTTAGTGCTGGATCTGCATTACTGACCCTGGATCACCTAGGAGACTCTCATATGCACCAGCTTCAGACCGTCTACATCCTTCCTCCAGGTGAAGATTCTGGCACTGAGCACAGTGATCCAGATGAGGCCTCACCAAGGATCTATGTTGGGGCAGTATCGCTCACATCTTCCATTATCAGAACCCCTCCCATACACCCCAGCATCCTTAACACCTAGCTATATGCATTGTTACAATGACTAACTTGCTTGAGGGAATCACTGATGATGATCTGCCAATCCTCACCTGTGTTGAATGGCCCAGCCGAACTCCTGTCATATTGTACTTAGTGTGGGTTCCAGCTCCCAAAGTGCATTACCTTGCACTTCTTGATAATGAATCACAACTGTCAGATCTTAGGCCATCTCTCCTACTTCTGTACATCATCTGGAGCCCTTCCACATTATCTACCCTGCCAAAGAGCATACTGTCATCGCCAAAGAGAGAAACTTACCCAGATTCATTCCCTATATCACTGATGATTATACTGAATAGGACAGGTTCCAGGACTGACCCCATATGGTAGGGCTGACCATCCTACCTAAACATTAAAGGGACTCTATTCTAATTACTTTTCTAAGGCCTGTTGCAACAACATTCTAACTATTCTGTTGTGTACTGTCCTTTTCAGTTATGTCAGGATGGCCATCTACAGATCCACCACCTTTTTCTTCTTTACTCTGGGTTCCTTTTCAAGTCCCTCTAAAATGCACCTGCATGGCTCAAAGTGACCAAACAATGTAACAGCTAGCTAGCACAGTTTCATTTGCCTATATAAAACAGATATCTGTTAAATATTCGCACATTTAAAACATAAGCTATTTTGCTGCACTGTTGTTATGCAGCACATATAGCATAAATTATGTATGAGTACCTAAAGTATATTGAAAATGTTATACACCACATAGTGGCTTGGCGTCTGAGAAAGCCAGATTTAGTATAAATGAATGAATGAATCAATCAATCAAAATTTATTTTAAAGCGCTTTTCAACAAACCAAAGTGCATATAAGATAGAAAACCATCAAATCAAATCAAATATATAAAATAACAAGGCAGCAGTAACAAGATTAAACATTATCCCCAAATGTCATTCCAAATTAATATATTTTAGTGAGGAATAAAAGTCTCGGTGGACAGGCACCCTGTTATCCAACGAGATAGAGAGCTTCACAGGGTCATGGCTACAAAAGAAAAGCCTAGCACTTGATGTCTGCAGACAGACCCTGGGAGCCTCTAGCAATCCTTTGCTGATGGAGGGAGGGGTTGAGGGGCAGTAGGGTCAAGAAGGTCTTGCAAGTAACCCGTCCATGGTCGATAGGTCTTATAGGTCAGCAAGCGACCTTGAAGGTGATCCTCCATCACACCAGCAGCCAGTGCAGTTCACGCAGCACAGGTGTGACATGGCTAGCTCTTGACAACCCTGTCAACAACCTGGCTACAGCGTTCTGCACCAGCTGCAAGCATGGAGATCCACCCCGTAACCCTAGGTATAGAGCATTGCAGTAATCCAAATGAACATTTTCTGTCAATAAGGAAAAAGCTGGAGAATGCATTTGTTTTATTTTAAATTCATAAAGGTATCTGATATAAAACAGCATTGGTTTTGCAGACAGCCCAGACCCAGTTGCAAACAACCTTGGTCGTAGCAGATTACCTGCAGCCAGCTGCAAACATCCCTGAAGACAGTTGCAAGCAGCCTGGGTTTTCATTCTGCCTTAAGCATGAGAGGTAAGGATATGCAGTCTTCATGTCCCCAAAGCAATCTGATGCACAGATGGTTGTTTGATGGTTTGCTAACCATCAGCTTTTCCTCAATGCCAAGAAGACAGTCTCCATGACCTTTGGCACAAGGCAGAGACCTTCAAGGCTTCCTCCCTACCCATTTTTGTACCCTTGATGGGACTTTACTTGAGGACATATCCTCATTCAAGTACTTAGGTGTTTGGTTGGATCAACACCTAATCTTCTCTGGACATAGTGACGCCATCCAGAAAAACTGCGCCTCAGCTTGGTGCCCTGTTCGGGAACCGTAGCGCATCCGTCCCTACTACTAGGCATGAACTTGTCCAGAAGATGATACTGCCATTTTGACTATTGTGACACTCTGTGGTGCTGCCCTAAGTCCTTCCTGGCCAGACTGGACACCTCTTCAATTCCTTCTGCCACTTTGCCTTGGATTCTCCACCTTGAACCCACCACTGTGATCTGTATCATGCCCTATCCTTCCTCTCTTGCAAATAGGTGGCACACCACTGTGTTAAATTCACCTTGAAGCACTGGTTGGGTGAGCTCCTTCCTACCTCCTCCTCCTTTATAACACCCCCCACCTTCGCATTCCTTAGATCAACTGACTCTGCACCCTGGCAGTCCCTCACAGATCCACCCAAATTGGCCAATCCAGTTACTCTCACCGCCTCTAAAACCCTCAGATCTGGCAT
Organism: Neoceratodus forsteri; assembly: GCA_016271365.2. Classification (NCBI taxonomy): domain Eukaryota; kingdom Metazoa; phylum Chordata; order Ceratodontiformes; family Ceratodontidae; genus Neoceratodus; species Neoceratodus forsteri. The sequence goes on along the minus strand of CM057457.1, from coordinate 470,111,453 downwards.
TCATCCTCTGCCTACTCCATCAGCTCTGCCCTCAAGATCTACCTTGCTCTAGCTGCTCCTGCCATGTCCCTTCTTAACTCCCTCCTCTAAGCCCTGAACAAACCATAGAAACACAGAAAGAAGTTGATGGCAGATAAGAACCGCAAGGCCCATCTAGTCTGCCCATTTCTTTTCTACCTTATGAATGTGCCATAGGCCTTTACTCTGTCAATGGCCTATCTATTCATACTCATCTGTATTTCTCCCTTATGCCTATCCCCTGCCTGTTTGAAGCCCTGCACTGTATTCATATCCAGCACTTCCTGAGGTAGGCCGCTCCATGCATTCACCACTCTTTCTGTGTAAAAGAACTTCCTCACATTACCCCTTAATCAGCCTCCTCTAATCTCATGCTGTGTCCTCTTGTCCTGCTATTTTTCTTATACTGAAACATGTTAGACTCTTTCACCTTGTTAATGCCCTTAAGGTGTTTGCATGTTTCATCCATATCACCTCTCTCCTCCTTTGCTCTGGGGTATATATATTGAGCTCTGAATCTGCCCTCATATGGTTTCTGATGCAGTCCCTGCACCATTCTGGATGCCCTTTTGGACTGCCTCCATTTTGTTACTGTCCTTGTGAAGGTGTGGCTCCAGTATGCACGCAGTACTACAGATGGGGCATAACCAGGATCTTGTAAAGAGGGACTATTATCTCACTCTTACAACTTTTGATACCCCTACTAATACACCCCAACATCCCCTAGCCTTAACTACTGTATTAGCGATCTGCTTGGATGATTTCATGGCATCTGTGATGATGATGCCCAAGTCTTTCTTCCCTTGTGACTGCCAGCATACCCTCCCAACCTATACGAGGCTTCAAGGATTCTCTTCCCTATGTGCATGATCTTGCATTCTTTGCATCCAACCCCAGTTGCCACTATTCCAACCATTTTGCAAGTTTATCCAGATCTCGTCTCATTCTGACCACCCCATCTGGATCATCTGCTCTGTTGCAGATCTTGGTGTCATCTGCAAACAGATAAACCTTCCCTCCAGTCCATCTGCAATGTCACTGATGAAGATATTGAAGAGGACTTCCCCAGGACTGATCCCTGAGGTACCCCACTTGTGACTTTCATCTCTTCTGACTGAATACCATTTACCACCACTCTCTGTTTTCTGCCAGTCAACCAGTTTGCCACCCAGCTGACCAACTTCTGAACAACCCTGAGCCTACCCAGCTTATTAATCAATCTTCTGTGTGGAACAGTATCGAAAGCTTTGCTGAAGTCAAGGTAGGTGGCATCAACTGCTCCCCTTGGTCCACCATTCTGGTTACCCAGTCAAAGAAATCTATGAGATTAGTTTGACAGGACCTTCCTGTTGTAAACCCATGCTGTCTTGGATCCTGTGTTCCTATGGACTCCAGGTGTTGCACTATCCTTTCCTAACGAAGTGCCTCCATAATCTTGCCCACTACTAAGGTAAGACTGACTGGTCTGTAGTTCCCTGCCTCCTCCTTGCTATCACTCTTGTGAGCAGGATCACATTAGCCCTTCTCCAGTCTTCTGGGACCTCTCCTATGCTCAGAGACCCACTAAACAGTTCCAATAATGGCTCTGCTAGTTCCACCCTTGTTCTTTAGTACCCTGGGATGTATGCCATCAGGTCCCATTGTCTTGTCTACCCTGGAGCTTATCAAGCTCTTGTAGGACCCTTTCTTTGTGAAGGACTAATGCACACCTCCTCCCTCTGTGTCCATGGTGCTGTTGTGGGCTTTGCCCCACCTTCTCCTCAGTAAACATTGAGCAGAAGTATCTATTTAGGACAGATGTCTTTCCATGGTTCTCCTCCTCACACTCCTCCTTATCCCCTTTGATCTTAGCAGTACCCCTCTCTGGACTTTCTCCTTTCACTAATGTATCTATAGAAAGTCTTGTCCCTTCTTTACTGTTCATGCTAGTGTTTCTCGTGTGGGCCTTTGCCTGCCTTACTGCCTTCCCTGCTTCCCTTAGGGAAGTTTGGTTTGCCTTCCTATCTTCATCCCTCATGCTCCTTATATTTCCTGAATGTCAGCCTTTGACTCTGACCTTCTCTGCTGCTTTTTGAGAACCAAAGTGGTTTCTTTCTTCTTTGCACTTCCTTTTCTCTCTAACATAATGGGATGTTGCTTCAAGTATAGCATCCTTAATGCTTGCCCACTTTGCCTGTACCCCCACCTGTATTTCTTCTGCCAGGGCTAACTTAACTCTGTTGGCCATCTTGTCACAATCAGTTCCTCTGAAGTCCCATATTTTTGCCTTGAATAGGATGATTTAGTCCTAGTGGCCAAATTGAGCCATAACATATGATTGTCACTGACCCCAGGTGACCTTCTACCTGAGATCTGTGATCCTTTCTGTGTTAGTCAGTACTAGATCTAGGATAGCCCTGTCTCTTGAGGGTTGTTGTACCAGTTGTTTGAGGCCCTCCCCATGCAGGAATCCACCATGTGTCTAGTTCTGGCAGATGTTCCCGCTGGTACTGACCAATCTGCATCTGGCATGCTGAAGTCTCCCATTATCAGAACCTCCTTTAGCTGTCAGTTTTGTATATCTTCTAACAGTAATGTGTCTATGTCCTCCTCTGGTCTGGAGGCCTGAAGACAATGCCAGTTAGTATGGCTATCCCATTTCCTGTTTCCAGGGTGACCCACAGTTCTTATGGCTCCTTAGGTGTATTCTGAAGTTCTGTAGCTTTGATATTTTCATTGACATAAAGGGCCCTCACCCCCTTTTGTACCTTGGTCTCTTCTGAACAGTACATAGTTGGGTAATGAAGTCTCCCAAATGTGGTTATTGGTGAACCATGTCTCGCTATGGCTACTATGTCCAGTTTAGCCTCTGTCATTGTTGCCTGCAGGTCTGGGATCTTGTTTCCCAGACTGTAACCATTTGCATATGTGATTATTCATTGGCCAGATTTCAGTGTGTTAGTTGTTGGGTGAGGTCTGGCATTTCCCCTGTGCGTTGTTTGGGTGTATGAAGTTGGTTAGGTCTGGCATTTCCTGTGCCATATGGGGGCCAGACCTTTTTCCTTACCTGATGATGCAAATGAACTACAAACATGCTTAACTACTGTTTGATCACTAGCTGAGGGGAAGGGTGTCCTTCCATTCGACGATCGGTGCTGCACCCTCCCCATTTGCTAGTTTAAATATTCTGCAAAGTTGTCAAACTTCCACCCCAATGCACTGATTCCTCCTTAGTCAGATGCAGTCCATCAAATTTAAAGAACTTTCGCTCCCAAAACTGTTGCCAGTTACCTACAAATCTGTGTAATTTTTCCTGGCACCAGCTCTTGAGCCACATGTTTAGCTCCCCATCTGCTCTTCTCTGACCTTCCGTCCATCTGCTCCCCACTCCCAGACTGGCAGGATCTCAGTGAAGGAGATGCCAGATGAAATGGATGATAGTTTGTCATCCAGCCTGGTCAGGTGTTCCTTGGTCTCCACAACTGATCGGCTGGTGAGATCATTAGTCCCTATGTGTACCAGGATGTCAATGTTTTCTCCTGCTTCCTGTACAATTTTAGCAATGTGGTCAGTGTCTGTCCATGTTGATGTACCTGGAAGACATCTGACCATTACCCTGGCTGGAGATAGGTATCAACTCCCGTATCATGCAGTCTCCTATGATCAGAAGTGTTTTGGATTTTCTTTTGCTTTTTGTTTTGGTTCCTGTTTTGGGTGAGTTTTGTGTGCTAGCTCCTGTGCTGCAGTGTCCTGCTCTGTGGTGTCCTCTGCCCTCTGTTGGATTTCTGAGATAGAGGCAGATACCTCTTTGTAGTTTTTATATGTTTGTGGAGGTGATATGCTGGAGAGTACTGAGGATGGGGCACCGATTTGCCCCTCCTAACCACCTGCTAACCTCCTGGACCAACTATCCTCTGCGGTCAAGGTGCTTCTGTTGGATGTTGGGAAATGGATGGGCAGTTCTTAAAATATATTTCCTCCTGAATGTGTGATTTGAGGTGCACAATCTCTGCCCATACTGGCTGGAGCTAAGCCCTTAGATCGCCAATGGCCCAGCGTGTAGGACAGTGTCCTAAATCCTGTATAACTGCCCTTTGAAAAGTGTCCCAAAGTGCCTGCAGTTAATAATATGCATTCCAGATAAGTTACTGGGTTTATAACATAGTCAGAGTAATTAGAAGGAGGTAAATGAAAGCAAAAGTGTGTTTATGTGTTTTAATTTGTTTGTTTTTGTATAACTTGTTATAACAAGTTAAATTACTTATGCCCTGTAAATGAGGTCACTGTGTGGATACCCCTCTGATCTGCCCCTTCCTGCATTCCTATGGAAATGCCCCAACTGTGCTACCCCATAAAAGAGTGTACTGTGGGTGATGACTTAGGTCCTTCCCTTGCAGAAAAGAAGAACCACGGATGAAAGAAACAAGGAGGTAAGAGCAGAAACAATCAACCAACAACAAATGCAGTAGCCCTGTAAAGCACCACCTGTAATAATTTCACAGAAGATATACCCTGTAAGAAACACTTTGCTACAGAGAAAAATAAAGCAGTAACAGAAGATATGCCTTGCAAAGACAATTTGAATCAGATTACAGCAGTAATTTGTAAGCACAAACCTGTAGGTGCACCCTGTAATAATGCAGCAGAAAGTATATCCAGCAACAACAATTTGAATCAGAGAAAATAAAGCAATCAAATGTTAAACAGTAACAATCCCTGTGAGTACAAATAAAATAATAGTAACACACAGTAAATCTGCTCTGCCAAAAGATGCCTTAATCCTTTTGTTTGCTCTGGTAAGGTTCCTTGCTCTGTCCTTACAAGCAACCTAGAAGAAAAGAGCTCAGGTGAAGTTATGTGCCTTTGCCAGCAAACCTATCCTCTACCATCACCTTCATTTTACCCTGTGCACATCCACCCAACTTCCTAGCTCTTCCCTTTTCCCAAATTGCTTACCCTTACTTTGCTTCCTTGATCTCTCACAGAAAATAAGGGACCCCAATAGTCTCCATGGACCACTCCCTACCCCTCAAAGGGCTTGTATCTCTCATCTACTCCTTCCACCATCATCCTGAAGGGGTCTCTCTGGGACACTTCCTTATCCCCTTCTCTGGTCAGTGCAGTGGAGGATCCTCATATCCTGAAGTGGTCTCCAGGACACAACTCTTCCCCTCCCACACACCTCACCACTGCCTCTCTTTTCCTCTTTTCTTTCACATGAGCACTTGTTACTTATTAACCAATCACTTATTATTGTCCACTGTTTTTACCCATCATTGCGATACTGTGAACACTGTTTTTAACATTTATCTTACAACTGTATGTTAATGTTGAACTTATAACGTGAATGCTTAATGCCTCATTCCTAATGTACCTCTTCCCTCAGGTCGCACCATGAGACAAGTGGCTTGTCACTCAGTGTGCTTTTCTGGTGAAACAGTTAAATAAATAAATAAGATGAGAAAAGGAGCCCAAGTTTAAGGCTCTGGCAACAATAAAGGCAGCATAGAATGTGCACAGATTTTCACAGTTGGAAGTGAAGGCTTTTCTATTCATAGCATGTACTCACTTGTCATGTGAATCTGTTAAAAGCAGAGTCCCTTCAGTAGGAATAGAGGAGTGCCAGATGGAATTTGTTTATTTATTTGTACATATCATAATTACAATCCTTTGAGTCAGGGACTTGTTTCAAAGGCTCCTCACCATCGACTACAGAGACATTCACAGTTACATAGTTCAAGGAAAATGCAGAGTTGTTTAGTTTCATAGCCTAAATTGTCATACAGTTACAGTGTAGAAAATTTACAAGGCAGGTTGAAATGACAGCGTATTATACATGAGATAAAATCATTGGCCTATACAGGGTGGTATCTAGGCAATTTGTGTTAAACTGTAAGTAGCAAACTGGCATGATGTGGAAATTAGCAGTCCAGGGACATTGTCAAGTAGGTTGTAAACTAGATATTGTGCCCACTAGATGAGGGCTAATAAGGATGAGCATCAGGAAAAGTTATACACACCTACAGCAGCGTGTGGTGAATAAGTGGTTCCTGAGGCACTTTGAATGGACCAATTTTAGGGAGGTTAGTGATAGTGGCAGGAGGGAGCTGAACCAGGATGGAGTCCAGTAGCAAAGGGACCACTGTGCAAGTGAGGTCCTGGCTCTAAGCACCAGGAGGGGTGGCCTTACAGGCCCTGCAGATGGAGATGGCAGGGTAGCCTGGTGGAGGGAGGCAGTCACCCTGGAAGGAGAGATCAAGAGTATTTTCTTGGTCAGTAGACATATCTGGTAGAGGAGCCTCTCTTCCAAGTTAAGCACATTGGCAGTGGCGTAAAGTGAGCAGGTGTGCAGGCCTTGTTGATGGATAGCTGAATTGTTAAGCAAGTATTATCTGAGGCTGCATATATTGGAAGCCATAGTCCACAAGGGACAGAACTGAGGAGGTGAGCGCAAGCCGGAGTGCCTCAGGGGTAGGCAGTCCCTGTGGTGGTACAACAGGCCTATCCAAGAGTTTGTGGCAGAGGAGAGGGTGCTTATGTGGGAGTGTAAGGTAAGGGCTGGGTCAAAGGTAATGCCCAGATATTTATAAGAGGACACTTGTTCAAGGGAATGCTGGGTGCTGGGAAGTATCTGGAGGGGTGTTTCTGGCCTCACTTTGGTGATGAGCGAAAAGCACAGCTTTTGTTTTTGTTAGATTAATTACCAACCTATGGTCTATAAGCCATTGTTCTAATTGGTTAAAGGACTGTTGGAGTGAGACCTGAAGAGAGGTGGTAGGGACAAAACCCTTGATGGAAAAATATTTTATTTTTATCTTCAAGAAATGATTTTTAATTATTATTTTATCAGATTTTATATGGGACTAATTTCTGGTTAGTATTTGTTTGCATAAATTCCTATAAGAAAACAAAAAGTGTTAGTTATTTAAACATTAAGACAAGGTATCTGGCTTTAATACTTTAAAGGAAAATATTTCTGTTCCATAAGCAGCACTTTGCCATATGCTAGAGGAGGTCTACAGGAATAGAGATGAAACTCCATTTTGTTTTTAAGCCATGATATAAGTGGACACCTTCCAGGCTAAGCATGTAGTGCAATGATGTTCTAAGGGCCTGCCACATTCCAGGATCATCTCTGTGATGTCCAAGCCTTGCATGACAGAGTTGTAGGTAGATTTATAGGAAAATGCTTAGATGGAGCTAGGTATCCATGGCTATGATCTAGATAAGAGATCATGTGACTGGTAGCAAAAAAAATGTCTTATACTTTGAAAGTCCCATTACCTGGTGTAGAAATAAGAAGTTTTATTCATAGTTTAAAGATGCAATGTACTGCCACTATGACAATTGGACAGTTATAGGACAATAGTATGATAAATAAGCTTACCAAGTTTTATAGTTGCAGAATGAAGCATTCAAAAGTTATGAATATAATTTAATATAATTTTCTTATTAGAAATCTAGACAAATCTAGTATCCTGTGATAGCTCACATCTTAGGAAGTCTAACAAGATGAATATTAAATATGTACTTTGTTGTTATAGAGAGAAAGACCATCTAAAAGTTTATAGTGAATTAACTTTTCTGACAGCGATTGATGTCTTTAAGAAAAGAACAAGGAATCCCTGTCTTAAAGAAGTTTGCTAAATTTATACAGTTCCTAATTATAGCAGGTATGCCAAAGTAACATAATTTTAAACAGGAAAACATGAACTTTGAAATCTGTAAATACTTTTAGATATCTATAAAGGAAAACGTTTATAATGCTTTTATAAATTATAGATTTTATATTAGAACTGACATCATCATGTTTGATCTCAAATGAATCTCTCTATTTGTTGCATCTAAAATGTGAGTCTTATATATGTACAAAGGTAAAGATGCAAGAAAGAAAAGTTGTTTTATATCAAAAATATTTTTTCAGGATGAGATCATATTAAAAATGGCTTAGGAGGGCTAACAGTAACACCCTCAAAGAGTGCTCAGACCAATCATAACCTGATGGTGATGTCGTTCAGTAAGTGGGACATAAATGGGAAGCTGGCAAAGCTGGCCCAGAACTGCTTAATTCTTTGGTGTGTGAAGACCTGTGTTCAATGTCCTGACAATTTTGGATGAGTTTTGACTTATACTAGGCCAAACGCCTGAAGCCTCATGTGCTAGGAACATTATTTGGGCTTTAACATTGCCACCACAAGGAGCTTAACCAGCTGCTGAAACTAACTGTTACAGAAAGGACTTCCTTCCAGTATTGGATTAAGCAAGACCTATGTTTTGCATACTGAGAATTTGGACTAAAAGTAATGTTTTGAAATTTCTGTTAAAAGCCTGAACAAGAGACTGACTTTGGAATTTACCAGCCAGAAAGCCAGCAGTGCTGTTGAATAGCAGTGAGTCCAGAGTTGCAGTTTCAAAAGCAGAAATGAACTGAAACACAAAAGAGTCATAGAGTCCAGTTACCCAAAACAACACTGCTGTTCACAGGGAGAAATCTTTCTACAGACTGTACTGAACTGCTAAAATCTTGTTGTCGATTTTTTCCCACTAAATCCTGAAGTGACTTTTGATAATTTGTGACATCAAATGAGAAGGATCCAGCCTGCATTGCTTCATTGATGTCAAAAGACTCTCAGTTCCAGGTTCAAGGGAAAAGACAGCAGACTAAAGCCAAACTCACCACCAAGGACATTTGTCATCCAAAATCAAAAGTTCTTTGAAAGCTGAAAAGTAGAAGACCACATTTACAGATAACTAAAACACAAGTATTTCTTTATCCTACTCTTAGTACTTATTTGGCTATCTGGGAGATAACTTAGGGCATTTTAGCTCCAAACCTTGGGTTTATGGTTAGCTTGAATTTAAATCTAAAGAAAATACCTTTTCATACTATAAAGTTTAAACAAGTATCATACCAAGATAATCTGAAACACTAGTGTAATGAGTTGCAAGTTCTCATAGTAAAAAAAAGAAAAGGTCATGCTATTTATAAGTATGCTAAAGAAATAGTATAAACTGTCATTTATTATGCTGAATATTGCTTGTTTATTTACATTGCTTATTGCTAAAATTTGTTTTATTTGTTTTATATGATTTACTTGAGTTTCTAAAATCTGTTTTGTTTACATTACAGTTTATGTTTACATTACTTTTATTATGCTTGATATTTATGCTAGTTATGAATATTTAGGACTTGTACATATGTGAATAAAATATATGTATCTCTTATATAATCCAAAGTGTGGCAACAGTGTTTTTCACCATCATTTTTGAATCTGGACAGCATAGGATAATATCACATGTGAATATTTATTATTTTTGTAATTTATGAAATAATTATTGGTAAGGCCTGAGTTAATCCAAATGCATTCTTATAAAAGTGATATTATAAGCCTTTGTTATGACAGCGGGGTTTGGGTATGAGGGCAAAGGACTGCGTCGTCAGCACAGAGCAGAACCTGACTAGCACAGGAACTGGGTAGCATGTTAAAGTAAAGCCTGAAGATGAGAGGACCCAGTATGGAGCCCTGGGGACCCCAGAGCATACAGACCAAGTGTTGGGCAGGGTGCTATGGATTTTAACACACTGGGACCTGGAGGACAGGTAACTGTGAAACCAGGAGAGGGGCCCAGAGGAGAAGCGAGTTGTAGAAAGGAGTCAAGCAGGGGGTGGCAGACCATGTCAAAGGCCTTGGAGAGGTTGATAAAAACAGCTCCAGCAAGGTATCCAGAGTCTAGGGCAGAGTGTAGGAAGCTGGAGAACCCTAGGAGGGTAGTGGTGGTGCTGTGGCCTGAGCGGAAACCATGCTGCTCCCTGCACATAATTTCATGATTGGCCAGATATTCTGTGCACTGATCTGCCACTATTTTTTCCAATGCTTTAGAGAGTGGGGAGGATGGAGATTGGCCTGTAGTTACTGGCGGAGGAGCAGTCTCCACTTTTGAGTATGGGTGTGATGATTGCAGTTTTCCAGGCCAGGGGAACTGACCCAGACACTATGAACGACTTGAGTAAGTCAATGAGTGGGTGAAGTACAGCATCCAATACCTGGCAAAGAAACCTAGTGTCCAACTGGTCATTGCAGGGACTAGTGCCATTGAGAACATTAATTAGATATGACCTGGCTTCTTGTGGGGATATTGTGTGGAGGTAGAAAGATGGCCGGTGGAGGATAGGTGGCATTGAGGGGAGACTGGGTCAAAGAAGCTGCTGGCAGGGACTGAACTGAGGTCAGAGAAAGCAGTATTTAGGCAGTCTGCAATGCTTTGGGGTCTGAGATGATGGTGCATTGATGGTGAGTTGGGATGGGGTGGGAGCATGACTTTCTGTTCTGTTCTTTTATGTTATCCAGAATTTCTGAGTTCCGAGTCCCCTAAGTGGAGGCAAGGGCAGCTTGGTGAAAATCGGCCTTGGCCTTTCAAATAGCTCAAGTACACTTATTGCACTCAGTGTTATAGCCTTGTCGATCTGCCGGCTTCCCAGATTCAACTGCTCTGTGCCACAGGTTCTCCCTCTGCCTCAGTTGCTGAATGAGAGATGGGTAACCCATGGTGCATTCTGTTTCTTGGTATGGGTTTTGGAGAGGGGTGTGAAAATGTCACGGGCCTTATTAATGGAGCAAGTGAAAGTCTAGCACCAGGTCAATATTAGGTGCAAGGTTGATGGGGAACCAATTTAGTTGGGTGAGATACTGTTTGAGTTTTTAGGCTACCAGGGTGAAGGCACCAGCAGAGGACTGTCCTGGGCTTTGGTTTGTGAGTGAGGGCAGACCATGTGAACGTAACTGGAGAATGGTCACTAAGGGAGTTTGGGAGGACATTGACAGTCAAGACTTTATGGGGTTGATTGGTTAGGATAATGACCAGGAGGGTATTGGTTCCATTGGCTGGTAGGCTGAGTGACTAGTTGGAACATATCGAGGGCAGTGAAAGTGTCTCTGGTTTGGGATGCTGAACTAGCGCTAGTTGACGAGAGGTCCCCAGGAGGACCTGCTCAGCCTTATGTGGCAGGCTAGCAAAGTAGTCAGAGAGCGAGAGAGTGGCTGTGGTTTGGTTCTGTGGGAGAACATAGGCAACAGTGAGGATAAGTGGGGCCCTGGAGGGTCTGGGGTGATTTAGAGGAGATGGCTTGGTTCCATGGTCAAGCTTGGGCACCGGAGGGCATGTCCTAGCAGGGTGTTGCGAATAGAAAGCAATTATGAGATTGCAATTATAAGCAATTACAGAAAGAAATTATGAACCTATTTACCTGCTCATTGAGGGGTTTCCACTTCATGGATATTCTCCTCCATAAAAGGCAAATACTGTGCCTTAGGTTTTGGCAGATATTTATTTTGGTCTTCACCTGGCCATTCCTGTTCAGTAATTTGGCCACAGTGAATAAAACCGGATAAGCAGTTTGGAGCAGAGGACACAGACAAGATAGGATAGACGGCCACTGCCTCCATAGATTGCACTTCCTTGAACTGTAGCAACAAGTCTATAATAAGTCGTCACTTGTGTCAAACTGTGCCACACATGCAATTGTAAAAGAAGCTTGCACAACCCCTGCTACAAGTCCCTGTGTATGATAGAAGAAGATGCACCAGCTTCCCCAGAATAACTTTGCATCTGTGGGGGAGCTGGTTTACAGAGCTTGTGCTACAGCATTGGCGTAGTTGCTGTATAATGAGGGCACTGTCACAACTTGCATCCAAGGTTATAAAATACAATGCAACTTGTGGCAAGCCATGGGATGCAGGTATGGCAAACTTTGCAGAGATGCAGGATCGGTCATGAGTCCTGCATCCCCATTTGAAAATTAGGCTTGGGGCATCAGGTAAAACAGCCCTGCAGATGTCTGAGCTAAGGGAGAAAGTGTGTCCCTTTTTTCTTTCCTTCTTGTCTAAATCTAATTGCTAATGTCAAATGGAAGGATTACTGCAGAGATCCCCACCTCCAGTTGTGAGGAGGAAAAAAACACAAAAGGAAAGCGAGCCTTTCTAATCAGCTGGCTGCCAGGAAGGAAATGGCAGAAAGGCAATAGGAAGAGATATAAATCAGAGAGTTGCCACATTTCACACTGAAAATGCAGATGCATGTGCATGCTCTCTCTGGATATGACAGCACTGAGCGCAATATCGACATGCTTTCATGTGTGCATGGCAGTACTTATGTGATGTCTGCATGCTCTCACATGGGCATGGCAGCTCTGTGCATGATGTTCATACTATGGTTCATACTATGGTAGAGGAAAAGAGCTAGTAGGTGGAGGACCATAGTGCTCTTATACTAGGCCAAAGAATAATATGACAAATTATAACCTGACATTATCAACATGTCAAGACGATGTTTAAACACATCTTTAGTTTTACTCATAACTAAAATGATGGGAGTCTATTCCAAGAACCAATAGTTCTTAAAGTAAAGAAAAACTTCTATTATTGTGTTCAAATTTTTGCCAGTCAATTGAAGTGAGTGTCCTCTGATGTCATGCACAACTGACAGGATATACCTAACTCGGACATAACATAAGGATCATGAACAATGTCATATAAAATATAAGGTCACCTCTCAAGCGCCTAACAGCAAGAGACATTAGTTCTAAAGAATCTAACTTGTATTCATAGGAAGAGGAATGTAAACCTGATATTTTTTTAGTACACCTTCTCTGTACTTTTTCAAGGGTGTTACAATCCGATTTTTAAATGGGCACCATAACTGAGATGCATACTCAAGATGGGGTCTGACATAAGATCTAAACAGGGCAACAACACCTCGTGATCTGTAGATCTAATATTATGGAGGATAGACCAAATAACCTTATTGGAAGTACTGATAACTGAGTGCAGATGCTTGAGTATGTTAAATCATTGGAAATAGTAATTCCCAAATCCTTCTGATCAGTAGTTGCACTCATTGTTAATCCAGCCAATAGGTAATGAAAGTTTGAGTTATTAGAACCCAAGTGCATAACTTTACACTTTGTAGAATTCAATTTCATACCCCATTTGACAATCCAGTTAGAAACAATGTCAAGATTGTGCTGGATACAAGATATCTGATCTAAGTTAGGACAGGGTCCCCAATCTTAACATCATTTGCATATGTTATTGTAAAAGAAAGGCAATTATTGGATAGATCAGCAATAAAAGCTTGAAAAGACAAGGGCTAAGGACAGAGTCTCATGGACTCCACTCCAAACTCTGCCAGAGTTGGAAATAGCACCATTAATAATCACCCTTTGTGCCCTATTACAAAACCAATTTGTGATCCAAACAATTATATAAGTATTAATATTAAGTCCCTAAGTTTATGAATTAAAGCCCAGTGAGTCATAGTATCAAATGCCTAACTGAAGTAAGTGATGACTACATCGAAGGTATCCTGTTGTCCAACAGGGAGCTGAATTGTTCATAAAACAAAGCAAGTTAGTTAAACAACTTCTAACCTCTTAAATCCATGTTTTTGAAAATCATAAAGGCCAATGACTGGGGCAATGATGTCTTTAAGGAGACTTTCCAATATTTTACATACTGTATGGAAGAAGTTAAACTACTCAAATATAGTTTTCCAGAGATGTTTAGATCACTTTTATGTATTGATACAACTAAGATCTCCTTCCATTCTACAGGTATATCATTTTTACTATGAAAAGCTCAAACAAAAGTTGTAGTAAGTGTCCTGCTATATTGTCTGGGCCTGGACAAAATTTACCTTTGAGTGTATGTAATTTGGTAAGAATAAGATTCACAGTAAATGTTATAGGGGAATCAGAAGAACTGATGACAGACTGAGGGTTTGGTCATCTGATATTGAAAACACTTTACAGAATTCGCTATTGAAAACATTAGCCATAGTTATAGGTTCATGAACTTTGAGATGTCTACATGTCTCACATGGGCACGGCAGCACTGTGCGTGATGTCTGCAGTGCCTCGCATGGGCACGGCAGCACGGTGCGTGACGCCCGCATGCTTCGCATGGGCACGCGCAGCACGCGTGTGACATCTGCGTGCTTTCGCATGGGCACGCAGCTCTGTGCGTGACGCCCGCGCGTTTCTCGCATGGGCACGCAGCTCGTGCGTGACGCCCGCGTGTTTCTACGGGCACGGCAGCTCTGCGCGTGACGCCCGCGTGCTCTCGCATGGGCATGGCAGCCTCTGCGTGACATTCGTGCGCTTCTGTATGGGCACGGCAGCACTGTGCGTGACGCCCGCGTTTCTCGCATGGGCACGACAGCACTGTGCGTGACGCCCGCGCAGCCTCACATGGGCACGCAGCACTGTGCGCGGACGCCCGCGCGTTCCTCACTGAGCGGGCACGGCAGCACGGTGCGTGACGCCTGCATGCTCACACGGCACGACAGCACCGTGCGTGATATCTACATGCTCACACATGGGCACGGCAGCACTGTGGCGTGATGTCAACATGCTCAGGGGAGACATGCACACCAGAGGCATGTGAATGGCAGACTGAGGCAAAAGAGCCTCAACAGTCACATGGGCACGCACCCAGCTGAAACAACCATGAGGAAAATAGTGGGATAGCACAGCTCAATGGAGCCAAAATAAGCTGTTAAAATGACAGAAGGCAGAGAAAGCTGCAAAGAATCAGCTAAATGGTTCTACTCTCCTAAAATAGAAGCTTTTTCTCCAGCAACTACTTTTTAAAAATGTTAAGAGAATTAAAGGAAAATGCTCTTGTGCAAACAAGTGCTGTGTAAGGGAACTTCAACCCAAAAGGCACACCATACCTGCTAAGGAAAATTATAAAAGTTAAAACAGGACCTAAAACTGTGGCAGGAGAGGGAGGACCAAAGACAGGTACTTACCTGTGAGACCCTCTTTGTAAAAGACCCACTATAGGAGAAGAGCATCCTTACTTTTACTGTAGATGTGGCCCCCTCAGGCAGTTGCGGCAGGGAAAGGGAGAGTGGTGGCTCACATTTGTAAGTAGCAGCTAAACAGACACACTTAATTACATGCTCCTTGTTACCAGATAGTCACAACCTGTTATGCAGAATTGCAGCCACAAGGTGCAGAAGTTGAAAGTTTCTTCAGAGAAGATTGAGAGATGTATCCCTCTGATGGCACAGGTTTACACTGGAGAGTTGCTGCTGTCTGAACTCTCATGTCCCAGTATTCTAAGACTTTGGCTGTGCCATTTTCCTAGTAGAGGTATATAATACCCAGCTGGAATTAATACCCATTGGCAGTGTGGAGCACTACAGAAATAGCCTCTTTAGATTAAATGGGATCAATCTTCAAAATGTAGCCCTTTAGGTCAAAGAGATCAGCTGTCCACACCAAGCCTGCTTCCTTCTGTGAGAACACAGAAATGTTAAAACAAAAGCCCATTCTAGTTGAATGCCCTCAGGCTGGGATGGCAATAGGAGAATGTACCTTTTGATTCTACCTAACCTGCTAACTTATTTTACAGAGAAATATGAAAAAAAAACAGGTTGTATGCTGCCTCACCTTGTATCACTTTTTCTTTCACACCCTGTTGACAGCTCATAAAATGATGTTATAACAATATAAAATCATAATCTGACATCATATAGATTTTCCATAAAGGTATTGAGTCTCACCATATGGCAATCTGTGTTTATTGATGAGGATTTTAAATAATTAGATGATCATCATGTACTGTCAAAATTGAATATGGATGGGATGCTGAAACACCAGGAAATGTAGAAATCAGACAAGAAAAAAGAGACGGCTGGGCTAATAACAGAAACATCACATCACTACAGATTTAGAGCTCAGGTGAGACATCTCCAGCTCGGCCACCCACCTCACCCTTCAGCTATCTCCGCTTCCCACCTAAGCAGATTTGGAGCTCCACTGACCGGGCTCCCTTCAGAGGTGCAACATCTCCAGCTCACCGCTGCCAGCCTCACCCTTCAACTATCTCTGCTTCCCATCTCAGCAGGTATGGTCCCTCCTAGGAGCAACGGGGTTTGAGGTTTGGTGCCTCTGCCTCTATTGCTCCTGGAATGGCTGCTTTTCAACAATCCTCACTATGACTGGCTCTCTACTCAGCCTAGACTCGTGCCAGACTGCAATTTTTCTAGCCTGTTTTCTTTTGTCAGACTGCATTTCTAAACTACAATTTTAAAAGTTGAAGCCAGTCTAATGTAAATGTTGATGTAACTTTAGCAATCTGCTACCATGGTATAACTTTTTACTGCATCATTTACTCTGCTGTTGTTTGTATCAAAAAGCAAGAGTGTTCTGTCTTTGAAAAAGCAAGACTGTTCTAATTTTTCTTGTGCTTCTTGATAAATATGTTCTTCTTCTTCCCTTTGTTCTCACACTACCTGCAACCCTCGGAGATGGCACTGATCTGCCCTGCCCCTGCTTCCTTCTTTCAGTTCCTTCTAGTGAAATTCTTGCCCCCCCAATTAAGCTAATTATTTCTCCTACCACCTCTGGCACCCTGCTACTTTGTTGTCTGTAGTCAGTGTCTCACACCTGCACCCCCAAAAAAACACATTTAGGCCTACTAAAGCTAATCTTCTGCTCTTCTCTTCACAGACTGGGGCCCACTGACCCAGGCACTCTCCTTCAACGGTGTATCATCTCCACCTCGCCACTGCCCACCTCACCCTCCAGCTATCTCTGCTTCCCATCTAAGCAGGTATGGTCCTCTTAGGAGCGCTGGAGACCGAGTATTGGCACCTCTGCTCCATTGCTCCCAGACTGACTGCTTTTCAGCAATCACCCACAACTGGCTCTTCACTAGCCTAGGCTCTGCATGCCAGACTGCAACATTTCTAGCCCTTTTCTTTTGCCAGGCTGCTTTTCCTAAACTATATTTCTTCGCCACCTTACCCCACCCATCACTCTTTAAATCCACTTGTTGCACTATCATTTGATATCTTGCTAGATGTTGAATCCATGTCCTTCCTCTGATTATGCTGTTTTCACCCTTATTAAAGCTTCCACCTCCCTGCTGCTTACACCTCTCGATCATGTCTGTAACCCTGCTCAGACTATTCTTTTCCATCCTCCTAGCTCTGTCCCCTTCACCTTATTCTGTTTTTTCTACTCATCTGCTCTTACCATGCTCCTTCCATTCAGTTTAATTCTTATGACCTACTTCCCACCCTCATTATTTGGAAGCACTATCCAGTCTACTTTGACACAGTCCCACACAAAAGATTAATAAACAAATTAGCCAGCCTGGGAGTGGGTCCCAGGGTGGTAGTCTGAGTAAAATACTGATTGGACAACAAGACACAGCGGTAATAGTAAATGGAGTCACAGTGAAGAAAGGGGCACTAGTGGGTACCGAGGTTCAGTGCTGGGACCAGTCTTTTAATGTCTTTATAAGGACATTGTAGAGGGACTGGAAGGGAAGGTCTTTGCAGATGACACAAAGATTCAAAAACAGGGTTGATAAGGTCACAGGTGGGTGAAGGATGAAAGGAGCTTCTGGCAAGGTTGGAGGAACTGGTCAAATGTATGGCAGCTTAGATTCAATGCAAAGAAGTGAACTGCACCTGGGAAACAAACCCAGGGAAGAGTACATCATGGAGGGTGAGATACTGACAACAAAAAATGGAAAGGACCCAGGTGTAATCATATCAGACGACCCAAAGGTGGGCAGCAAAATGTGAGAAGGGACAAGGAGGGAGGGGGGATACTGGGATGATAGGAGAGGCATCGCCAGTAGAAAACAGGTAAGTGTTCTCTGTACAGACACAGTAGTTGGTAAGACCACATCTGGAGTAATACTGTGTACAGTTCTGGAGACCCATTCCACAAAGACATAGACAGGGTGGAGGCTGTCCAGAGGAGGGTTAACTATTATGATGCAGGGCTCTCATCTGAAGACATATGAAGAAAGGCCAAAGGAACTAAAGATGTATAGCCTCTAGGAAAGGAGGGAGGGGGATAGGATAGAAACTTTCAAATACCCAAAGGAATCAACAAAGTCCAAGAGGGTAGCATCTTTCAGAAAGAGATGTGCAAAACAGCAAGTACAATTTGATAGAGGGAATGGCTCATGAGGTGATGGAGGAAGTATTTCTTCACAGAAAGGTCTGGATACATAAACAGCCTTCTGAGGAGGTCGAGAGCTCAAAACAGTGGGGAATTCAAGAATGCATGGGATATATACAAGGTAATTCTAGTGGGGGCAGGGAGGAAGTAGGCTGGGTTGGTTAACCAGGGATCTGCAGCTTATCCATTAGGTAGGGAAATGAGCAGACTAGGTGGGCAAGTTGTCCTTATCTGCCATCAATTCTATGTTTCATGTTCTATGTTTACCCTTTCATTTCAGTGTTTCACTCTTACCTATACCAACCTACATCAATCCTACCACATTTATTAAAATTACAATCCTAACCCTCCCATTACAAGTAAACCTATATCACCGTCTCTGCCCAAGAGTGTGAAAATCCTACCTTTATTTCATCACACCTCTCAAGGTGTTATCTTCGGTGACCTTTAGTCCTAATCCTGGGCCATGCCCACTGCTCACTCCCCAGCATCCGTATCCACTTCTGATTAGGCACATCCTTATGGTATGCTTACCATATGACACAGCTGATTATTTCTGAGATTTGGAAGAATATTAAGATTTTGGAATGAGTATTTTATGGAATCAAGGATTGTGAGCATAAACTAATATCTTTATGAATATATTGATATTGTATCTATGTTATCAAAAAACTTTTTGTATTAAATGCATAATTTGAAACATGTATTTTATAGGCCAATATTGAACTTGCACTGACTCTTTAGAAGGCTATAGAGCAATGAAAAAGAATACATTTGAAATATCACCTGTGAGTAACATTAATGGCTACAAAATATATTTACTGACTAGATTAAAATAGTCAAATGTCAGAATTTTAAAGACATGTTTTTTAATAGTTTTCTTTTGTTTTTGTATTTCTAGAAATGGCAACTCTTGATAAAGCCTATAATTAGTGAAACGTTGGGTATTTTGCTATGTTTTAAAATTATCAATAAAAGGAAGAAATTTGAGAATGGAGTCATCTTGTCTGCATCAACATTTTCAGCTTTACTATCCTTTCTTGTTTCGATACAGAGACATCCAACCCAATACACAACTACATCGGTAAAGGCTGTTTGGGAAGAACAACAATTTTCTAATCTCAAATTTAAAATCATATTGCTCATTGCCTGTGGACTTTGTTTCCTTTTCCTTCTCCCCTTTTTTATTTCATATGACACCCAGACAGAAAGTCCTTTACATCAACAATGTTGATAGGTTTTGACATTGCTGATGAAGGACCATGGCAGACTCGCCCTTGCCATCCGTCAATACCACCCCACGAGGTGGAGGGTGCAGCCTCCCCCAGAGAAATACACCACCTGACAGGAGAAATGTCACCTGCCGACATTGGAGATCTAGCCATGCTGAACTGGTAAATACTGTTGTTGGTGGCATGGTAAAACCATCCTTATCAACCCTCGCCCTTCCAGTTGGCTTAAAAATGCTTACCTAAATATAAAAAGGATTCTGTCCAAAACAGACCTTCTTCAGCCTCTAGCTGTCTCACTACCCCAGACATTATTATCCTTTCTGAAACGTGGCTTTAATAATAAAATAGTTGATCCTCGCTCTGCATCCCTGGTTACACTAGATCCCGATAAGACTGTATTATTAGGGAGGAGGAGTAGTGGGTATCTGTATCATCAGCCACACAATTTACCAGCCTCTATTCCCTGTCAGTTCCTGAAGTTTTAGCAGTTACTTATTTTAAAACTATCCCTTCCTTTTTCTATAGCTATTTTATGCTGACGCTGTTTAGCCTGATCTGGGTCTCCTCCTCCTGTTACCACTGACCTCGTCAGTACCATAGTTTCCCACCCCTTCAGGTGAAGTATATACAATGGGCAATTTTCTTTAAACTGGTTATCTCCATCCAAAGTATCTCATAAAAATCAATGCCATAACCTATCACAACTTATTCTGGAGCCTAACCAGTATGAACCATAAAACTGGTAACCATTCCCTGCTCAATTGGGCTCCTCATTTTCCATCCCCATAGGTGTTCAAATTCGGCATACTACCCGCTGCCCCTGAATGACCACTGTATAACCTTTCATGGCATGCAAAAATTCAGAATAAGGCCTCCATAAAACCCTATAACTTCTGAACCTTGGTCCGTCCTCCAAGACCTGCTCACACAAATTGGGAAACCAGTTCTATCTGACGTAATAAACGCTTGCTCTGACTACTTTTTTTTTCTGATTTTATTTCCCTCCGTCACAGCCCCTGTGATCCTCCTCAGCAGGCATCCTGCCCATATCCTGTTGACCTGAGGTCCTCGACCTGTACCTCCTCTCTCATCCCTCCCCACAGCCAGCATCCTTGGCTTAACCCTCCAGGGTGGGACCGTCCCTCTTCGCTGGGGGTGCACTTACTAGTCACTCTGGCTGCAGGTAAGAGGGCTCAGGTGGAAGAACTGGACACAGGCAAGGCGAACCTGGCAGAGGGCATGGGGACAGGTGACATCACCTACTGCACAGAGCCGATTGTTTCTTGTTCTGTGGCCTCCCCTTCCCTTGTATGTGCACACCTGATGCTATGACACATGGCATCCTGTCTGAGTCAGCACACTGATCTATGTGTAGACCACATACTGCAGCACTTCCAATCTCCACCAGGAGCCACTGGTATGCCAGGCTATCCTCGCCTTCCCGGGAGAGAGTGGCCTCTGCAGGCGCTCAGTCCTCTCACACCATCCCTGCCTTACCCCCTGGCGCCTAAGTTTGCTCCTGAACTCAGGTCACTAGCGTGGCATGAGGTGTTGTGCCCAGCACCTCAGCCTCAGCACCACCAGGCTGGCTGCTTCTGGATTACTTTAATGAAACATTTCGGAGATTTGGGAACAAACATGCCCCACTGCAGCACACCAGAGTCAGGGTACTCACCTCCTATGGATCACCCCTGAACTTCTGGCCTGTCTGAGAGTCCAGGATCTAGCTTTGGAAAGCTCATAAAGACTAAGTTCCCAAACATTATGACACATACCGCTTTCTACACAACATGTCCACAAAAGCTACTCGCTTAGTTAAGGCTGAGTACTTCCACGTCACCTTTCAGTCTCAATATAAACAAACCCTCTAAATTCTTGAATGTTGTACACTCTTTCTCCATCTTCCTACTCACCCACCCTCCTTAATATAAACAATTTATATTATTGACCACCTTAGTGTTGCCAATATTCAGTTCCTAATTCACCTTCATGTGCCTCCACCTCCTATCCTCCTTACACCATCACCTGCTTGCTGACTCCTTCTCTCCTAGTCTTACCCTCTCTGTCTAACTCCTCTCCTTCACAAAAGGTTGTCTTTCTGATATCCTGACACATTATATGCTCTAACCTCCAAAGGCAATTTGCCTGATCGCTTGGAGCCCAAACTGCTTTACCTATCACCTCTTGCTATCTCTGGTCCCCTGTTTGACCTTCTCAATCTTTCTTGCTACAGCTACTATCCCATCTGTCTGGAAGCATGCTATTGTTTACCCTGCTCAAGGCAGCGATCCTACCACTCCTGCAAACTTGCAAACTATCATCTCATTTCCTCCTACTACTCTTGCTAAGCTTGCTATGCACTAGGTTCTATCCCAACTCTCTTCTTAACTCTCTGACATCCACTTTTTCACTTGTTCCAATCTGGGTTCCAGAAGAACCACTCACCACCGGCCTGGATTAGCTCACTGATTCCATTCCCTCAGGGATGGACAGTGGTCAAATCATCGCCACTTCTTTGTCAACTCTAGCAAAGACCTCGACACTGTCTCCCACACCTCTTTCAACAATTTCTTGCAGGTTTACCTGACTCTGCCACCAACTGGTTCAGAGCCTACCTGGTAGATACAGGTCCCAGTCAGTCAGAAGAAGCAACTCCACTTCCTCCTCTCCATATTAACACTGGCATCCTCAAGGATCTGTGTTGGTCCTATTACTCTCCATATTTCTAAATGACCTGCCCTAGTATGTTCATCCACCCAATCCATTATGTATGCTGATGACATGGTCCTTCTTGACCTCAGGCCAGTTCCTCGATGTACAGCAACCAGGCTTCAGCATGACTTCAATAAAGTTCAGCACTGGTTTCACTCCCATCAGCCTCCCTCAACACCAAGAAGGCAGTCTCACTAACCTTAAGATCAGGCAGAGGCTCTCTGCCCCTCCTCCCTCCCTTCCATACGCTTGATGTGACAGTCCTTAAAGACACTGCATCCTTCAGGTACCTTGGGATTTGGCTTGGCCAACACCTCAACTTCTCTGGTCATGTGGATGTAATCCAAAAAAGCTGCATACCAAGCTTCACACACTATATGAGAACCATGTTGTCTCCTCAGACTCGTCTACACTTGAACTTGTCCAAAAGATGAAGCTACCTATTTTTGACTACTGCGACATAGTCTGAAGTGTTGCTCCAAAGACTTCCTAACCAGATCTGGACACCTTTTACTCCTTCTGTCACTTGCTCTGGACCCCCAACCCATCACTGCAATCTTACGCTCACTGGCTTTTTTCCTCTAGAAACTGATGCCACCTCCATTGCACTAAATTTGTGTCTAAATTTTGGTTTGGTATGTTTCTCCCTTACATCCACACTACCCATCCTACCTCCTCCTGCTCATTCCCTTAGAGTATATTACTCGCCATTGGTAGTCCTCGGTGCAACCACAGTAGATCAGATGGCCTTTGCATAATTTCACTAAATTTTGAATTCATCCTCACCAGATTTGCCACCTTCCCACTCCATCTCTTCTACTCTACCTAACTTCCTCTCAGTAAATTGTACCTTGCCTAATCCTCCCACTGTTTCTCCCTGCCTCTTACTTTTTAACCATTAAAATACCAATAACTGATCTTACCTGACCCTTCTCTATCCACATCCTTACTTTACCCTCCCTGCTACCTTGGTTACCTTTCTTTCCTGCCCACCCTTCTAATTGTTTCTCATTATTGATATCAACAAGGTAAGTACTTA
Organism: Neoceratodus forsteri; assembly: GCA_016271365.2. NCBI lineage: Eukaryota > Metazoa > Chordata > Ceratodontiformes > Ceratodontidae > Neoceratodus > Neoceratodus forsteri. Next base: position 470,088,487 of record CM057457.1, on the reverse strand, counting down.
ATCTCTACAAATTACACTTGGTCTGGTCCCTTAAATTTTTATTGTATATATTGTTCATAAGAGAACTTAATTTATTGATTGATTTTGTTAACTGATAGGGCATTGAAACTAGTCCATTTTCAAGCCCAGACCAACACAAATACAAAATAAAAACAGTAATAAATACAATATATGAAAATTACAATAACAATTACACCTATCTTTAGATAACAACTGCCCAAAATTAACTTTAAAACTATAAAAGAAGATAAGTCATAAGATTAGCTGGTAACCTATTCCCAGAATACAGGGCTAGTAGGAAAAGGATATAGAACCAGATTTGGTTTTGTAAAACATAGGTTGCAAACTGTACCCTGGGAAAACGTAAAGGAACATTAGAAGTCCTGAGATAAATCAATCAGATTAAGGAAATTTTGGAGCATAAGGTATAGCTTTAAAATTTGACTACCAAAATAATATGTAACTTTTAACATTGGTGACAACCAGGACAATTAAATACAATGAGCAATGACGTGTTCTAAATGGTAAACCCAGACAAATCAGCAGATGTTATTATATGCCACAGACAAATGTTCATTTCATTACCCATCGATTTAAATACAGATTTCTGCAATAATTAAAATGGAGACAAGAGAACCAAGGGCAATTATTTTACAAGTTTCAGGGGGAAAAGTTGATCTTGTAAAGCACATCTAGCTTTCAATTAATGGTCTGAAAAACTGATGAAACCTGAGAATTAAAGGTCAGATATGGGTCCAGTAAGACTTCCAGGTATCTAAACTCAGAAATCTGATCAAGTGGAACACCTGAGGCATCATGTATGATGAAAGAAAGATTGACTCAAAGCATCATTTGGGATTCCAAAAGCATGGACTTGGTCTTTTATGTTTATAATCAGTCCATTTTCCTTGAATCATCTACCAACCACTGCAAACTCTGTTTCAACAACAGCCAAGAGTTTACCCAAAGAACTCGACTGTGAAACAATGCCAAATCATTGGCATAGAGAAGTCTGTCACAGATGCCACAAGTAGCAGGCAGCTGACCTGATGAACAAACTAAACATCAAAGGGCCCAAACTGAGCCATGTAGAACCCCCAAATTAACAGCTGAGACTGAAGAATTTTTTCAGGAACTACAGATACATATTGGGAATGTCCCTGTAGATAGTCTGTACACTAATCCATGACAGGTTTAGAAAACCTAAAGAATGTCATTTCTCAACCAAGAACCCATGATCAATAAGATCGAATGCTCAGTCATGTCCACAGACACCCAGTATATAAGACCATGTTCAAAACCCAAAGGATGGCATCTGTGAACCTGACTAAGGCAGTCTCAGTACCATGCATTTGCCAAAACCCATGTTGTTGACTAGCCAGCATATCATACTTTGTAAGATGTTCGTAATTTGCATAAACACAATTTTCTCAAATATCTTACTAATGGGGTTTAATAAAGAAATGGACTGAAAATCATCCTGGGATACAGCATTAGATTTTTCGGTACAGGCACCACCTCAGCACACTTACAGATTATAAGGAACTGACCAGAAATTAAACAAATTAAAAAAACACTAGGTGGCTGGAAAATTGTAGCAGCAGTAAGATGCAAAAATCTGCCATCAAGCCTCAAGCCACAGTCACAAAATTTGCTGGGATAGGTTTCAATACTTTCTCCACCTCCTTAGACGCCAACCAACAAAAACAGAGAGGTGGCATGAGCGAAGGGAAGATTCTTGTTCAGGCACACAATGTAAGGGAATCTTAAACTGGAAAATCCAAAACTTGGCATTAAGGATGTTGGCCATAGCAATGGGGTCAGTACATTCTACCTCATTAGTGATACTAGGGTAATAAATAGCTGGTATAGGGTAGCAAACGCTATGCAAATAGGAGGTACATACTCCATTTCAGAAATGTATAGCAGACTCAACAACTGCTTTTTAGAGCGTAGTCCATGGCACAATAGACAAAATGAATAAAAACATATATATTTTAATTTTGCTGATCATTCTGTGCCAAGTGCTACATTTTCACAGCTGATTAGCCATTTCACATGCAAAACTGCTAACCAATTTTTTGTCTTATTTAATACCCTGATACATTTTTTAACTTGAGCCTTCTCTTGCCCGAGAGCAGGCCATTGACAGAATGCTAGAATTTACGTGAGTCAGACCATCTGAATTCAAAAGGTTATTCCAAACAGTTTGCTTGGTAGATTTAATCATCACACAACACTAACCCTGTTACATAAGGAATGGTAAATGTTATGTAAAACTGGAAGGAGCATTCTTATAATCAAACTAGGCTTGATCTCGCACCTCATCCAGTCTTCCAGTTCACCTGTGAACCATCTGTTATGTTTGCCTCTGACTAAGGGACCATAATGGAAATAACTCATCCTGAATCCTTGTTAATTGTTTGCAAAAATAATCAACTGCATCATCTGGGTAAGGGATTGCTTCAAGAAATTACTAATCCACAGAAAATAATGTATTAGCAAAGCCTGATAATTAACTTTTTATAATTACAGTACTGGACAAACGGGAGGAGCCTCACCCTCATAAAGTCCAGAAAACAGCAATAACCTTCTGGTACAGACTTCTCCCAGACCGAGCACCCGCCACCACATTAGGTACCTCACCCTAGGTTATCCCACAGTGACTGCCCCCCACCACCCTGGATGCACCCCACTCACCAGCACCCCTGCCAACACTCCCACTCCCTCCACCTCCGGGCCCACCCTGGACCCATCTCTTCCTTGCCACTCCCATCCTTCGTGCTTTATCTATCCCCTGCCCTCACTATTAAGTCCCACCTGGGTGCTGGAACCAAGGGTCTCCATCACCACCAGCCATTAATTAGAATAATCATTTTCATTATTACTGTCTGGGAATGTACACCAGACCCTGGACCTATGGCTACCAGCCCTCCCAAACCCGTACTGCAACCGTCTCTGCTTTGCTTCCTTGAACTTATGCAGTCTTCAAAGAAATCTGCTGCTCTCAGTGCAGGGTCATTCAACATCAACCTGACATCATTGCACTGGTAGAGACTTGGCTCTCAAATCCATCCCTGACTCCACTACTGCCCTCCCTGGATACACCTTTACAGGGAAGACAGAGTAGGCAAACATGGTGGTGGTTGCTAATATTCATGCTGGACACCCTTATAGGGCATGCACTCCCTGCTCTAAGCTTGACTATGGAGCCCAAGCCCTCACATTAAAAATTACTCCTGACCCCACCAAAGGCCCTCTTTTCCTCATGGTCTCCTACATACCCCTCAAGGAATCAGAACCTACTGGTCCAGTGCCTCACCGACTTACCTCGCATCTCCCACACAAAGTTGAGCAAGTCATCCTAGGTGAGGAGGATTCTAAACACCTTGTGGGGAGTTACATGCTAGAATGCTGAGCAGTAATGTTTGCAGCAGGAGTCAGTGAAAGCGCATTTTATTTTATCAAAGGTATGCCACTGGTTGCCACATTATATTTTAATTTCACTGACCTTCCTGCATGCCTCAGAACCCCGACAAGGCATTTGAAGTGCTCTGATTTCAGCTCTAGCTTGCTGGGCCTTTCAGGCCTCCTGTTCACCCCTAGCACAGCAGGAGTTCTTACAGTGGAGTAGCCTACTGCCGGTGGAGGAGTGCTTATGGAGTCTGGAGACTTACCGCCTGCTTTTCAGCTAGTGGAAAGTGCTTCAAGTTTTATCAAGTATCCTATGGAGAGTTTGTCAATCTGATTAGAATTGTCTATATACACACACTGAAGAACTGCGTTTTATCCATGTGTTCTCTGCTGCATTGCTTCTGCATGTTTAAAAAACTAGCTATTAAAGTTAAAGCTATCGCCTGTGGGTTTTTTTTTGTACTCATACTGTGATATTTTAACCTGAATTAAATGTTATGTTAGCTTAGAACTCAAACTGATGAAGTTCGGTTTTAGTTGCTTTATTTGCTGGAGCCATGGATTTTAAAATATACTCCGCTTGACACACCCAGTTAGTGGCAAGTGGTAAAGCAATACATTAACTGAGAAAGGATTATACTACTTTATTATTTTATATCTTATTTCACATCTGGCGTATTAGTTGTATTTGGTCATATTTGAAAAATACAAGGGATTCTATTGGCATGGGGTTGCATGACCTCTGAGTTTAAAAGCAGATGTGTGAGTGCTTCTCAAACAGACGAGCCATTCTGGTTTGGACAACTTACGGAGAGGTCAACACAAGTAAAGAGCTATATGAGCAAAGCATTGAAAAGTTATTTAAGAGAGAACTTGTCATGCAACCAAAGTTTCTTTTTGAGTTACAAGTTCTAAGTTTAAAAGCTGAAAGATTTTCTGTGCCTGCATTTTTCCGTGAGAGCAATCTGGTGCATAAGTTAAGTGGGCTTTGCTTCATTTTCTGCTTTCTGTTTACTGCATTTTCACCTCAAACTCTTTTGGGAAAAGGAGGTTTCAGAATCTTACAACAAAAAAGTAAGAGATTTAATTTTTACTTGTAGTAAATGCTGTTATAATGATATCAAGGGTGTTAAAATTAAAATTAAAGGATTTAAGGACTAGGAAACCTCAATTGAAAAAACAAAGTATATAGAGTAAAAAACAAAAAATTATCTGCAGCAGTTTAGAACCTGGATACCAGAATTTAGTGTTTTGATCTGTTTGGTATCTGCTGTTTCTGTTTTAGACCATTAGGGTTATCTATATTATATTTATTATGTTCCTCCACATAGATACATAGATACATAGACAGTGTCGGCAGATAAGGGCCTATGGCCCACCTAGTCTGCCCATTTGAGCTTGTAAGTTCAGTTTGTTTTCCTAGAAGTCTATTTCCCTCACCCCTGACCTCTAGAATTCCTTTATGTCTATCCCATGCATTCTTAAATCCTGTGATTGTTTCAGCCCCCACCACTTCCTCTGGCAGGGTGTTCCACTTGTCCACCACCCGTTCTGTGAAGAAATTCTTTTTCATGTTTCCTCTGAATCGCCCTCCCTCCAACTTCATCCCATGCCCTCTAGTCCTGAAACATCTTTTTCGCTAAAATAGTGTTTTCCTGCACCCTGTTCCTCCCTGTAAGATACTTGTATGTCTCTATCATATCCCCTCTCCCTCCCTCTCCTCCAGGGAGTACATGTTCAGTTCCTTCCAACCTGTCTTCATAGGATTTGTGATGCAACCCATGCACCATCTTTGTTGCCCTCCTCTGAACCTTCTCTACCCTGTCTATGTCCCTACGTAGGTATGGTCTCCAGAACTGTACACTGTACTCCAGGTGGGGCCTCACCAGTGTCTTGTATAGCAGAATTATGACCTCCCTTTCCTGCTGGTGATGCCCCTGCCTATACATCCCAGCATCCTATTTGCTTTACCTGATGCCTTGTCACACTGTTTCCTCACTTGAGGTCATCAGAGATGACAACCCCAAGATCCCTTTCCTGCTTGGTGCATGCTATATCCTCACCCCCAACTGATATATTGTGCCAGGGTTTTTGTGCCCCATATGCATTATCTTGCACTTCTTTGCATTGAATTTCAACTGCCAAACCTTTGACCATTCTTCAAGTTTCTGCAGGTCCCTTCATTCTGTCTACACCTCTGGTGTGTCTACTCTGTTACAGAGCTTTGTGTCATCAGCGAACAGTGAAATTCTGCCTTCTATATCCTGTGCAATGTCACTGATGAAGATGTTGAATAGGACCGTCCCAGCACTGATCCCTGTGGTACCTCACTGGTCACTCTTCCCTCTGTGGAGTGACAGCCATTTACCACCACCCTCTGTGTCCTGCCACCCAGCCAGTTACCTACCCACCACACTACTGTCCTGCCCACACCCATATTCCCCATATTCCACATATTAGTGTCTTCATTTTGTACCTGCAGTCAATCTAATATGATGGTTTATTCTGAAATTTAATGAACCCAAGAGGTGGTGTAGAGAACTGAAAACAAGGAAGTTGGTTTGGACCATATTAAGAGTGGTGTCAGCTTACTGATTGGTCATTCTTGGGATATCCATATTGGAAATTTATCAACGGGTAACTTTTCATAACTTGTCTGAATAAGTGGGTTAAAGCAAGGAGTTTAAGAGAACTGAGAAGAGTATAGAGCTTAGAATCCAAAAGAAAGATCATCATATGGAGAAGGAATTGACGTGAATTGACATGAATTGATTTGAAATTGAATTTAAAGAGACCGAGAAGATCTACTGGAAGATTCAACCATTTGGGACTTTTACTTTATTTGATTATTTGACTATTGTTTTTTGTTTTTTAATAAGTCCTCCCAGATTTCATTGATTGATTGACTAATTGGGAAGAGTGTTAATTGCAACCTAGAATTATCTTAGAACCTTTGGTACTGGTTGTTGTATTTTGTATTTTGTATTACTGAGTAATAAATACTCTGCAATATACTATTCTATCTTATAATAGCATTGCCCAATGTTTACAAGAAGTGGTAAAATGCTCACAGGAAAGGGGGTAAAAAGGAAAAATACCAGAGGATAAATTTTAAAAATGTTTTTTATTTATTTCTTTTTTGCTGACCAGGTAAGTGCACTAGACAAATCCTGCCTATTTTCAGGCACAACCTGGGGAGGGGATACAGAAGAATGCCAACTGACCTTGAACCAGATTAAGCTGTTGGTGGTATTTTTCAGTGAATGAGGAAATTTGGCCAGGACACAGTGGAAATTCCCTACCCTTTCGATAAGTGCCATGGGATCTTTAACATCCACCTGAACTACCAATGAAAATAATGGATGTGTATTTAACAATACACTATGTATTACATCTACCCCCATTGAGCAAAAAATATTTTACTACGCTGAGGAACTGAAAAACACCACAAAATTGGCCATTGAGAAGGTAGATGATATAGGGAAAAATTAAAAATGAGATAGAGTAGAAAAGGATTCTTACTCAGTCAGTAGTGATGACCAAGAGCTAATTATAAATATCCAAAATTCTCAAAAGGGAAAATAAAACTGAAGATAAACATCATATTAATAAGATTCTAGGGATGGCAGATAAACGGAGAACTAGTCAGAAAAATCACCTTTTTTTATTGCTAAGTCTAAATGCAATATAAGGGAAAACAAAGCTCAGGATACTATATCTCCCTTGCAGGAAGTGTTAGTTACACAGTCTTCTAAGAAATGTGTCTCCCTATGAAAGTACAGGATTCAAAACTTGAATTATACAGCCCTTGGAAATTTTGTCAGGACTATCTGAAAATTTTGATAATCCCAGTCAAGAACTAGTTAATGATGTTGGGATAACTAGAAATAATTGCTTTGTACTGACAGGATCCCCAACAACAGTATTTGAAAAAATGGATAAGAAAGTAGAACAAATAATAATAAATGAAGACCTATTTGCACAATGCCCGATACATTATCAAAGTACACTTTCAAGGCATTAACACACCCTGTCATGGTAAATGTAGTGCTGTTGGAAGCACTAAGGACCTAAAATCTAATATGGAAAGCTCTACTAATATTCTATTTTTAAAATTGCAACAATTGAGGAAAAAATGGATGAAGTCATTTGTCAAAAAGGACAGGATGTTATCTTTCTTATCAATCTATATTCCAGATAATCAATCAAAAAATAAGAAGAAACGAAAAGGTACTAAGAAACGAAAGGAAAAGAAAAGGGTGGAAAGAAACATACAACAAAAGTAACAAACAACCCAAAAGAAGTAACTATAGAAAACACACAAACCGGATTTAGTAAGAAAGGAAAATTTAAAGATTGTGGAAAATCCTGTTAAGAATACTGTAGGAGAAGAGAGGAATACCTGAAGAAATTGCATGTATAGCATGTAATAATAGCCCCTATGATGAGATTACTGAAGTAAGCAAGGAAACCGAAAGATTTCTTGATGGGAATGAAGTATGTTTGCAACTTGATGGTGTATCAGAAAGCAGATGAGTCACCGGAATTACTAAAAGATCTTATTGAGTATTTAACCATTGCAGAATTAGGCATTCCCCAAGCAAAGGACAATATCATTATGGTATGCAGGGATGAAAATATGGAGAATCAACCTGTGCATGTATTAGTTTCTGATATGTCCTTAGCAAAGTCTATTTCGCAAAACATACAGGCTTTCCTCATTATGGTTATGTATATGGGACCCTATCTCTGGAAAACCATCACAGCCCACACTAAGCATCCTGGGATTGGAAATCACTTAACTATGAATAATTTCAAGGGGAATCTAATCAAACTGCAATGAGATTTTAGTAAATTTACATCAGACAGTAGGGACCCCAACCCCTATATTCTGTCTTTTTTGGTGTAGACAGACTTATGGGAGAAAATGAGGAAGTCCTGGATGCCTATATAAAGTCCTTTATAGGATCACATCTCAAAAGACCAAGGGGAAAAGTGCATTGGTTATGCAAAGAGAATATTCTTGGATAAAAAGAACAGTCAGATAGATGTATCATGTGTATCAGCGGATTTATTCTTTCTGATAAAAAGGAATGTGAGACTTTTGATAATGTTGGCATATTAATAGTGGATTTGTTTAATCTGAATGACGAAAGGTCTAAGGGCTTGATTCAGAACATTGACTAGGAATAATAGATGAAAATTCCTTAGAAACTACTTTTGATTCTGCACAAACTAATCTATTTGTGAAGATGGTATCTTGAATATCGCTGGATTCTGCAATAAGTTAGCAGACCAAGAATGTAAGGAATTCTTTCTAAACATGAAATTCTTGCCCTACAAGAGATGTGGGCTTCAGAAAATATAAATATTAATGGATATCAAGCAATATTAAATTTAGCTGTTAGGAAAAAAATTTGGTAGAGCAAAGGGATTGGCCCCATTTGTAAAAATAGGACCCAATATTACAATATTAGAAATTTTTAAATGTGCAAAATTATATTCTGGTTATTATAGGCATAGATCAGGTTAAGCTTGATTTTGGTTAACGTATATTTTCCACCGTTTAATAAATCAGACCAGTCTAGAAACATCTGGAGTTCATTGAGGCTGATATAGACACTTCCCTTCTCAAATATCCAAAGGATATTCTTATAATATTAGAGGATTTTAATGCTCGTATTTCAAACCATGATCATTTTATAAATTTAGAGAATCAGTTAAATCTCAAACTCTGTAAAAATCGATCTAGTAAAGACAAAGGTGTAAATGACAGAGGTTGAAGTTTGATTAAATTTCTTTATGATAATGCTCTAATGATTCTAAATGGAAGAATAGAAGGGATAGGTAGGCTGAATATACCTTTTTTTCTGGGGTGAGTCAAAGTACAATAGATTACATCATAATTAGCCTGAGTGTTTTGAGAATTTTGTTTCATTAAAATTCTCACACGATCAGAAAGTGATCATGCGGCCTTAAGTTTGAGTGTTAAGCCAGAAAAGTAATATTTTTTGCGATCTGCCCTTGTGTACCTCTAGCACAATTATGTTTGAAGGAAACAGCGCTTTGAACTTTAAGTCCATTCATGTGGAATAAAGTAAAAATATATTGATGGAATTTGAAAAAAGAAGGAAGCACAAGATCAAGAATGGGAAAATATAGAATGGGTAAATGCACAATTAAATATTAAACTTAATCAGGACCTAAGAGCATCGCTTTACACAAATGTTAATTCAGAACCAAAGAAAGCATCAAGAACATGGTTTGATAAAGAATTAAACTTGAAAAAGGATTCTTAAGAAACTTATTAGAAGGACTAGAAACTATCCTCTAAGGAAAACTGTGCATTTTAAATAGGGCTAGAAAATCATATAATAAATTCTTGCAGACAAAGAGGTTATCCTTTCAAAATGAAACTTGGGATGAGATGTACCAGATTAACAAAAACAAAGATGTTAAAGCTTTCTGGAGCATGGTAGTGAAGGGAACTAATCAATATCAGCCTTCCTCTCAGTATACATACTGAGAGAAACTTGGGTAAACACTTCAAGGAAATTTTTAAGACTTTCTTCTTCTGACAGCATTGCGCTGATAGTTTAGAAAAGCATGATCTATGTTAGTTTTCTCCTTTGAGGAGAGAGAAGTCTATATAATGACACTAAAAACAATAAGGATCCTAGACCTGATTGTATTCCTCCTGCAGTATATAAATAATATAAGGAACAATAGATCCTCTACTTACAGTGTTCTTTAATTTATGTGTGAGACATAATTTTATCCCCATTTCATGGACACGTGACATTATAGTTCCGATCCATAAAAGGGCTCACTGTATGAGCCAAAAACTTTCACCCCATTAGCTTACTAGATATAAGCTCCAAAATATTTTCAAGACTGCTATTGAATAGAGTGAATGAATGGGTTGATTTGACCTCCCAGATCTCAATCTATCAGGCTGGTTTTCGGAGGTTTCTTAACGCACCGATAATTTGTTCTGTTCAGTTCGTCTGATGGAAAATATGTACTCTTAGGAAATCTAAGTTGTATGCAGTTTTTGTAGATTTCAATCAGCTTTTGATTCTGTAAATAGGCTAAAGCTATGGGAACTATTATACAAGAAGGACTGGATCCAAGTCTCCTCAGATTAATCCAAAGACTTTACTCAGGTACATCTACATATATCAGGTATGATAATAAAGGTTGGCTGTCTCAGCCATTTGAATCAAATTGTGGAGTTAAACAGGGATGTCTATTGGCCCTGTTCTCTTCAATCTGTATATTAACGAACTATTAATATTTCAAGACTCAGAAGTATTTGAATCTCCTAAAATAAATAACATACTAATTCACCCACTAGCTATGCAGATGAGTTTGCAATATTTTCACTTCTAGAGCAGGAATACAGAAGAAACTTGATATCTTGCAGATGAAATGTAAATCATTAGAACTTCAGATAAATATAAAAACAAAAGCAAACGTGTTTTTAGGAATGGTAATCGGAATGAAAGGACTTAGGTTAAGAATTTGAGCTGATAACATTGAGATAGTAAAGAATACTTTTATTTGTGGTACAGCTAACTTCTACATGCTCTTGGTCTGCTTATATTATTAACCAAATAAATAAATAAAGCAAAATTAGCTGTAAGGCATTCATTGAAGTTTAATTATGCCTATGAAGGAAATACAATTGTACCGCATTTAATTGCTGCTGAGGCAAAAATTTAACTATTACTGCTTTTGGTTCAGAAGTGTGGGGATATGTAAGTAAGACAGATTTGGAGAAGCTCTTGTCATATAATTGTAAGGCACTTTTAATGGTACCTACCTTGACTTCAAATACTATGGTAAAAGCAGAGTTAGGTAACGCTCCAATTTACTGCTTCAAAGATCTTATATTGATCTCATATTGATTAAATAATATATCAAGAGAAAATATACTTCCAAAAATATGTATCAAAGAAAATGCAATGGGCAGATAGAGATTTACCATCGTTATGGCTAAATGGACTTCAAAGTAAATTAGACCAAATAGATATGGGCCATCTGTGGATGGATTACACTAGGATTTTGATTCTTCTGCAATACAGAGAACTGGTAAAAAAAACTGTATTCTCTAAGGAAAAGTATAGACATGGTACGTAATAAGAAAACAAAATGTGCAAGATGGTATAAGGAGAACAAAACTGACCATGACTTGAATTATCGCTTCTTTCAGTTTATTTCATCATATAAAAAGCTATTATCTGGATTAGGATGGGTTAGTAAATTCAAGTACATATATTTTAATATGCCCAGTGTTACTGATGATGTAACAGGGACAGAAAGGTTTTGCCAGTGTAACAAAGGGCATGAAGAAACGCAGTTATTATGTTATTGTGCCCTCTGTACAAAAGGCCAGAGATCAATTTTAAATAATCACTTATCGATTTATGCAGACTCTAGTTATGAGGATATTTATCTGCCATACACTCAAACAGTAGAAGATGCATCTTGTGTGCAAAATTTTCAAATTCTGTTATTAAGAGTAAAAGAGAAATTATAGGCAGCTAAATTTTAAGAAATAACATGATACTATAGAAACTGTGGAGTAACGTTTTAGGAACTTTAAAATGTTTTTAATATTGTTAGGATAAATGTTATTTATATCTCTGTGCTTTTATACTTGGTATGTATATTTTTTACAAATTTTTCTATGTGAGAGTCTTTTTGTTTTTTTTTCTTGCTATATGTATCGATGAAAATAATCAAGTTACTTGTTATCTTGATTGATCAAATAAAGTCGAATTGAATTGAACTGAAATCATCCTAGGTGATCTTCATTAACTGGCTTGCTTCACAGCCTCCCACATCAGGGACACCTTTGCCACCCTAGATATGTCCCAGTTAGTCACCCAGCCCACAAGATTTAACCACTGTCATGGCTCCAGCACCCTCCTAGACATTATTATACCCAACCGCCCAACAAAATCTCGGATATCACTGTCCTGCCTGTCTCTCTTAGCGATCATTCTCCAATCTTCTGTAACCAGTGTCCCAGGTTACGTTGTGCCAGTGCCTATGCCCTGGCAGCCTCAGAAAATTAAACAATATCTAGCCCAGCTAGACTGGTTCCCCTATTCGCACACTCCTGATATTGACTCTGATCTAGACCTCTTCACAAGTGCCTGTAATGCCCCTTGATCACCCCATCCCTTATCCAGAAACTTAAGAACAGAGATAATCTCTGGCACATCTTAGTAGAATCTGGCAAGGCATCTAATAGACAAGCCTACAATGTGGAGTGCAATAAGTGCAATAAGTGCACATGCCATTAGACGGGCCAAGGTGGAGCACTCACCATGCCACCCTCCCTTCCACCTGGGGTTCAAACCTGGGTTCTTCTGGGATAGCATGAAAGAGCTAAATAGGGAGACCCACCCCCATCATCCCAGCTCTCTATTGATGGCACCTCTACCACAGAGCCGCCTCCTTATAGCTGACTGCCTCAACACCACCTTCTCAGATCTAAGCTCTGTCCTCCCCAGCAGCTTTTATGATCCAATCCCTGACTTTCTCTCCTTGTCCTGCATCATCCACCATCTACCTGCACACCTAACCTCCTCACGAAATCAGGCCACACCTAAAAAGCCCTTGGTAGCAATAACCCCAGCAGCAACGCTTTGAACTCCAGGATCCTCCGCCTGGTCCTCGAATGAAGTCCAGTCCCCTGATGGACCCACTTAACTGGTCCCTATGCCTTGGTCAGTTTGCCTTGAGTGCTTGAAGACAGCCACATCACTCCTATACACAAGAGGCGGGACTGGTCCACCACAACGACTACCAGCCAATCTCCACCTCCCCAACTCTCTAAAGCCCTTGAAAAGTGGTGTCTATCCAGCTGTCTAGAGTACCATTGCCAAGTATGACATTAGTGCCCAGAAGATCACGGTTTCACCAGGAACACAGTACAACCACTGCTCTCCTGAGTTCTCCCAACACCGCACTCTGTCTGACTCTGGCAGCCTTGCTGGAACAGTGTTCATTGATCTCTTAAGGCTTTGACACTGTTTGTCATCCCTCCTACCAACCTCTCCACCAGCTCAGGTTTTCTAATTGTCTGCTTGCCTGGTTTTCTAGCTACCTCTCTGCTAGATCCCAGCATGTTAAGATCAATGGTTCCCTCTCCAACACTCTACCAGTCCACTCTTGGGTCCCCAGAGCTCCATCCTGGTCCAGTACTTTTTAGTCGCTACCTCAACACCTCCCAGCTCCTGTACTGGAAAAACGCCATCTATATTAATGATGCGGTCCTCATCTCGATCCTCTTCTCTTCGATTCTCCTCCAGCATGCTTAAACCAAGCTGGAAGGTGGTTCCTTGATCACAGACTGGTCAAAACCTAAAGAAGACTAAGTCAATGCTTTTCTACCACCAACAAAAATAAAGCTAAAATGACCCTCTTGATTATTCCCAGCACTCTGCACCCACTAGAACAAGTGACCATATACAAATACCTAGGCATCACTTTTGATACTCCCTGACCTTCCACACCCACATCAACACCCTGTCTTCCACCATAAGCTCTCGGATTGGCCTGCTATACCATCACAGGGATTGCCTGCCCTGCTGCCCTCCAGCTGGCCATCACCTCCTCTCCGCCTTGTCTCTTGTGGCTATGGCTTGCCCATTCCTGCAGCAGACAACACCGCCCTCATCCAAATCCAACTCTCCATCAATAAGGCCTGTAGGTTCCTGACTGGTGTCTCCAGCTGCACTCACACCTGCCTGCTCTAGTCACAGCCAACCTGCTCAACTTTGAGGAGCAACTGCACTATCAGACCTGCCTACTAACCAAGAAATCTCTCGTTGGTCTCTCCTGGGGCCTGCCCCGCCTTACAGTGAGCATCCTGCCTGTCATCACCCATAGCTCTGTTAAGGCCACTTTCCAGGTGCCCAGAACCATGACCTCCCTAGCTCAGAGATCTTTCTTCACCAAGCCCTCGCATGGTTCAGTTCCTCCCTAGCTGCATTTCCAACATGCCCAAAATTGGTTCCTCAAAACTGCCCTTCGGAACCATCTTCTCAATGTCCACTGTTGAAGATGCACCAATCCTGGCCTCCTCCTCCTTTCCTCCACTGCAGGACCCTCCGCCAGGCCCCCAACTTGACAACGTCCTCTGACAGCCAATCCATCACCCCACACCCATCTCTCCCTACCCTTTATAAGGTTTATACAGGAGTGATCCTCTGTAACTTCTGGGACTTAGTACGTCCATGTTTATAACCTGCAATATGTAACCTAAATGTATCTATGTTAAATGTTTCCTTTTCTCTTGCACCTGTAATGTTTGTCCACTGTTGTAATCTGCACTACCTCATATTGTCTGCCCTACCTGTGATGAGGTGCCTTTGTAAAGAAGTCTCTGACCTAAAGGTTGTAAATCCAATTGTACAAATAAATTAATTAATTAAAATAAATAACCTGATGATCTGACGAGTGCCTCAGCCAACGACTCATACCTGTGTGAAACCCTATCCAGCCTATTAACCAGAACCAATCCAATAGGAGTGGTTCTAAAGATTTAATCTGGTGGGTTCCTAATAAGTTGATGCAGACCAAATGCCTGTAGCACAAGTCAAACACTTTAGCCTCATTTAAACCTTCAGTTTAGTTAAAATCACCCAAGAGCGCCAGTCAAACACACAGTAAGATGGGGGCATTAATAGACAAAAAGTCCTTTAATCCAGTTACACCAAATTGAGGAGGGTTATAAACACAACCTATTGTTACAAATTTCCTACCACCCAAAGTCAACCAAGTATTAACCAATCTGACAAAGGATTCTAAAGAAACACTTGTATCTAAGTGCTGAGACTTCTAAATTATCTTGATAATAATATTACCTTCCACCTCCTTTTGTTTTCCACAACAGTCTGCTCTTACTGTGTGATCTAGACAAGCCAATTAACTTCATTGTGCTCCCAGGTCACATCTGAAAAAAGCTTTAGCTTAGTGTGTTGTTGCTGGTTAAACAATGTTCCTTCCCATTATAACCATATACCCAGGGATGTTTGCATAATGAGTCAGGACCAGGGGCTTAACCAAGTCTCTGATACAACTAAAATATCTGGTTTATACTTGAGATAAGACTTCAACATCAGCAACTTTGGGCAAAACTCTTTGCATTAAAATGCAGTAGCTTTATCAATGAGTCTCAGACCAAACATTGACCCCCTGGATTACTAGTTGCTGAATTCAGAGCCCTGGATTTAATTCAATGTCCCACGATAATATCAATCAATCAAACTTTATTTGTAGGCTAGCACTATCCCAGAAGACCATAGTGTATAATACTTAAACAGTAAAGAGGTTCAAATTAAAACAACTGCAGCAGCTCATATAAAATCAGGAAATGCCACAAGTAAATAAATACATTTTTAAGGAAAAGATTTAGAAGCTCTCACCATCAAAACTTTTGCTCATATCCCAACCAAGGTAAAGAATTCCACAGGATGGGGGGCGTAAATTCAAACACTTGGGCCCAAGGTGACTTTAAGTGGACCCTAGGGATCTCTAAGTAATCCTTGTTGGTGGAGCACAGCGACTGGAGGGGCAATAGGGATGAAGAAGATCTACGATGATAGCTCAACCCCTGTCCATGTAGGGCCTTGTGGTCAGTAAACCGACCTTAAAAGTGATCCACCACTGAATGAGCAGCCAGTGCAGATCACGAGCACCAGTGTGACATGGCAACAACCAAGGTAGCTCAGTCAACAGCCTAACTGCTGCATTCTGCACCAGCTACAGAGTGGTGGATATCAACCCGGAAGCACTAGGTAAAGAGCATTACAGTAATCAAGTTATCAGGTGGAGCAGGACCACGGCATTATAAACCATACACCATCCAGCCCAAGTCCTGCAACCATTTGCCTTCTGCTCAAGCATGATAAATGAACACCACATACAAAGGCAATATCTCTTTGACAACTCCCGACCTAAATCTAGGAATCTGTTATTACTTTGCATCTTCTGCTGTTTACACCATTAAGTTATAATGTATAACTCCATCAATGTTTCACTCTGTGCATATTCTCCTGTTCCCTTTCCCCAGGGCACATCACAAGATGAGCAACTTGATGTTCAGTCCGCCTTTCCTGGTGAAACATAAATAAATAAATAAACTACACAAACAACAAAGTGGATAGCAGTGCATTACTCGCCTCAGTGTAACCACAAACACTGGAGGTAATGTGAAAATTTTATGATTGCCCAGGTTACCGCAACCAAAGTGGATAGCAGTGCATTGCTCACCTTCGGTGTAAGCACAAACACTGGAGTAATGAAGAAGCTGGTACATGGTGCCCGGGTTACATAACCAAAGTGGATAGCAGTGCATTGCTCACCTTCAGTGTAAACACAAACACTGGAGGTAATGTGAAGAAGCTTACATGGTGCCCGGGTTACATCACCAAAGTGGATAGCAGTGCATTGCTCACCTTCAGTGTAAACACAAACAATGGAGTAATGTGAAGAAGCTGGTACATGGTGCCTGGGTTACATCCACCAAAGTGGATAGCAGTGCATTGCTCGCTTCAGTGTAAACACAAACACTGGAGGTAATGTGAAAAGCTGGTACATGGTGCCTGGGTTACACAACCAAAGTGGATAAGCAGTGCACTGCTTTCGACTTCAGTGTAAACACAGACACAGCAGTAATGTGAAAAGAAGCTGGTGCATGGTGCCTGAGTTTCACAAACCAAAAGTGGATAGCGAGTGCACTGCTCCACAGGTGTAAACACAAACACTTTAGGGGGTAATGTGAAAACTGGTACATGGTGCCCGGGTTACATAACAAAAGTGGATAGCAGTGCATTGCTCCCTTCAGTGTAAACACAACACTGGAGGTAATGTGAAAAAGCTGGTACATGGTGCCGGGTTACATAACCAAAGTGGATAGCAGTGCATTGCTCACCTTCAGTGTAAACACAAACACTGGAGTAATGTGAAGAAGCTGGTACATGGTGCCTGGGTTACATAACCAAAGTGGATAGCAGTGCACTGCTGCCCTTCAGTGTAAACACAGACACAGGGGTAATGTGAAAGAAGCTGGTACATGGTGACCGGGTTACATAACAAAAGTGGATAGCTAGTGCATTGCTCACCTTCAGTGTAAACACAAACACTGGAGGTAATGTGAAGAAGCTGGTACCTGGTGCCGGGTTACATAACCAAAGTGGATAGCAGTACATTGCTCACCTTCAGTGTAAACACAAACACTGGAGGTAATGTTGAAAGAAGCTGGTACATGGTGCCTGGATTACATAACTAAAGTGGATAGCAGTGCATTGCTCACCTTCAATGTAAACACAAACACTGGAGGTAATGTGAAGAAAGCTGGTACATGGTGTACGGGTTACATAACAAAGTGGATATGATGCACTGCTCTACCTTTTATTAAACACAAACACTGGAAGTATTAATGTGAAGAAGCTGGTACGTGTGACTTGGGTTACATCACAAAGTGGATAGCAGTGAACTGCTCACCTTCAGTGTAAACACAAACACTGGAGGTAATGTGAAAGCTGGTACATGGTGCCCGGTTACATAACAAGTGGATAGCAGTGCACTGCTCAACTTCAGTGGTGTAAACACAAACACTGGAGGTAATGTGAAGAAAGCTGGTACTGGTGCCTGGGTAACATAACCAAAGTGGATAACAGTGCATTGCTCACCTTCAGTGTAAACACAAACACTGGAGGTAATGTGAAAGAACTGGTACATGGTGCGGGTTACATAAACAAAGTGGATAGCAGTGCATTGCTCACCTTCAAGTGTAAACACAAACACTGGAAATGTGAAGAAGCTGGTACATGGTGCCTGGGTTACATTAACCAAAGTGGATAGCAGTGCATTGCTCACCTTCAGTGTAAACACAAACACTGGGGTAATGTAAGAAGCTGGTACATGGTGCCCGGTTATATAACAAAGTGGATAGCAGTGCATTGCTCACCTTCAGTGTAAACACAAACATAGGAGGTAATGTGAAGATGCTGGTACATGGATACTCGGTTATATAACTAAAGTAGATAGCAGTGCATTGCTCAACTTTAGGTAAAACACAACACTGGAGGTTAATGTAAAGAAGTCAGTATGGGGCTACATTTAAGAGGAAGTTAAGAAACACTTTTTATAGAGAGGTGAAGGACAAGTGGAATAGGATTGCCCAATGAGAGGTCTGTGCAAAATGTGTAGTAGGGTTCAAGCATGGCTGGATAGATACAAGGTTTAGTTGGACGCATATGGGATTGGGAATAAAAAAAAGAGGAAAGGAAAGTCATCCTATAGGGGCACGGTGTTATAGGGTAAGCAGTGAAAGGGTAACCGCCTTCTGCTGTCACTTTTGATGTTCCTATTTCCTGTGAAGTTGTCTTCTTCTCTTACAATTTAAAGTATCACAAAATGGAGGTGACTGGGTAAGTCAAACAAACTTTACATACTGCTGCAGTTTTCAAAAACTTACAAGAAAGTTTTAGTAGAACCCTAAAGCTAGTGCATTCACCCCACTCCCTAAGGTCAAAATGCTATAAGACCTAACGTCAGACCATTCCCCTCTCCTAAAGATCCCAACTCAGAGATTGCATCTGTTCTTACCTACTGAAATCATGGTTTCATAATTCTGTACCATCACTTCACTGTAGGCTGCTTCTCCTGTTCATTTAACATCTTCCTCCTCTTCAGAAAAAGCAACAGCAACATCTGCAAAGGTTTCTGGTACCTGAAAGGACATGCAACATGTTTAACTGATCTTGATTTCTTTGCACACATTGAGAAATCTGGAAGTTTTCAACAAGAAGGGAAAAGGCATTGTTAAAATTTCCAGCCTTAAGCATAAGGATGAATCAGTCACCCATTCACCAAGGATGAATCTATTCTCCACTTCACCCTAGTGCATGATGGATTGATGGCGGTTCAGTGATCTGAAGGGTGAGCTAGCAAGCAAGATGAATGCTCTTGATTTTATTTTGAACCAATATAAAAGGAACAGTGGCTTGGTACTATAGGACTTTTTTAGCTGTTATTTATTGATGAGTACTACTAGTAGTAATACATTTTATTTATTGATGGGTACTAGTAGTAATTCAGCTATTTATTGATAGAGTACTAACATACTAACTGCCAGCCAGATTAGGCCTTACGGTCTATCGGGTCTGCTCGAACCTCAGATCCCTAGTTGGGTGCCAGGCCCCCCTCATTATGTTCCAGAAACCCTATCATCCATCCCCACCCCTGGGCCAGGCCATCATCTGATACATCCACTTTCTGTGTCTGTCCCACCCTCTCTTGAAGCCCTCCACTGTGGATCTCTGAACCAGCTCACCAGGCAGTGCATTCCAAGGGTCCACCACCCTCTCAGTGAAAACCTCCTCCTCTTCCCCCTCACCCTTCCACCTTCCAACTTCAAACCATGCCCTCTGGTGATACCTCCCTGCTTTAGTCTAAAGATCCCTCCATGTTTACCCTATTTATTCCCTTGAGGTGCTTGAAGACCTCAATCATGTCCCCCTCTCTCCTCTCCTCCAATGAAAACAGGCAGAGCTCCTCAAGTCTGTCCTCATCGTCAAATCCCTAGTCCTCGTATCATCTTAGTTGCCCTCCTCTGTACCCTCTCCAGGAGCTGTATGTCCCTCTTCAAGTGTGGTCTCCAGTACTGTACACAGTACTCAAGGTGTGGTCTAACCAGTCCATTGTACAGCGGCAGAATCACTTCCTTGCTCCTAGGGTGATCCCCCTTACGATGCATCCCAACATCCTGTTTGCCTTGCTAGCCGCTCTCCTGCACTGCTCAGAGTTATTCATACATGCATCCACCATGACCCCTAGGTCTTTTTCCCTAATGAGGCCTCCAGCGCCTCCCCCCAGGGTGTACCTGTGTTTAGGGTTTCCCGACCAAGATGTAACACCTTGCACTTGATATTGAAATTTAATTTCCATGTGTGAGCCCAGCTTTCCAGGGTGTCCAGGTCCCTTGCAGGGCCAACCTCCCTCTTCTCCCTCAACTACTGCTCCCATCTTGGAGTCATCAGCGAAGAGACTCATTTCACACCCTATACCCTCCCTGATGTCCGATATGTATGCATTAAACAGGATCGGACCCAGGACCGAGGCCTCTGGTACCCCTACCAACCTCTCTAGGGTTCAAGAGCTCCCCACAGACCACTACTCTCTGAGTGCATCCAGCTAGCCAGTTTTCAATCCATCTGACCATCAAAGGGCCTACTCCCAACCCCATCAGTTTCTCCACCAGACCATTGTGGGGGACAGAGTCAAACGCCTTTGCTGAAGTCCAAGAATAATACATCCACAGGCTTTCCCTCGTCCAGTTCTGATGTTACCCATTCTAGAACTCCACAAGATTGGTTTGACATGATCTACCTGGCACAAACCCATGTTGCCACTATCCAGACCTCCCACCTCCTCCAAGTACACCCCCAATCTTTCCTTTAGTATACTCTCCATTAATTTTCCCACCACCGAGGTCAAACTGATGGGTCTATAGTTACCTGGTACTTCCCTCGACCCCCTTGATGGATTGGCACCACATTGCCTCTCACCAATCCTAGGTACCTTCACTGTCTCAAGTGACCTGTTGAAGAGCTCCGCCAGGATGCAGCCAGTATGTCCGCCAATTCCCATAGTACTCTCGGATGAATGCCATCCGCCCAGGAGATTTGTCTTTCTTTAGGGCCTTGAGGGCTAACCACACCTTTTGGTGGAGATATAGCATCATCCGTCCCTCCACCTTACTGGCCTTTTATCCTTATCCTGATGTGACACCCCTGGGTACCTCTCCCTCCCTCTTGCTCCATTTCTGTTGCTCCCCTGATCCCACTCACTGCCGCTTCTATCCCCATCGTGCCTTGCTTTGTAGATATCCCATCCCCTCCCTAGTGAACACAGAGGCAAAGTACTCGATTAAATACCTCTGCCTGGTCCTAGCCTCTACTAGTAGTAGTAACAAATTTTATTTATTGATGGAGTTCTAGCAGTAGTAATACATTTTATTTATTGATGGAGTACTACTAGTAGTAATACATTTATTTACTGATGGAGTACTAGTAGTATAACACATTTATTTACTGATGGAGTACTACTACGTAGTATACATTATTTATGGAGTACTACTAGTAGTAATTCATTTATTTATTGGTACTAATGGTAGTAACAAATTTATTTATTGATGGAGTACTAGTAGTAGTAATGCACTTTTATTTATTGATGAAGTACTACTAGTAGTAATGCATTTTATTTAATGATGGAGTACTACTAGTAGTAATACATTGTATTTATTGATGGAGTACTACTAGTAGTAATACATTGTATTTAGTGAAGGAGTAGTACTAGTAGTAATGCATTTTATTTATTGATGGAGTACTAGTAGTAGTAGTAATACATTTATTTATTGATGTAGTACTGCTACTATAGTAGTAATACATTTTATTTATTGATGGAGTACTACTAGTAGTAATACATTTTATTTATTGATGGTACTACTAGTAGTAATACATTTTATTTATTGATGGGTACTACTGTAGTAATATATTTTATTTATTGATGGAGTAGTACTAGTAGTAATGCATTTTATTTATTGATGGAGTACTACTAATAGTAATTCATTTTATTTTTGGAGTACTATTAGTAGTAACAACTTTTATTTATTGATGGGAGTACTAGTAGTAGTACTACCTGAAAAACTCCTGATTCCCTACCAGCCCGGTCAATTACTCCGATCATCCAGCGAGGGTTGCTAGAAGTTCCAAAGGTATGTTTAAAATCTTCTGGTGCAAAGAGCATTTAGGTTCACTGTGCCTATCCTCTGGAACTCTCTACCCCATTAGATTTGGGAGTCGCGCAACTGTGGAGTCATTCAAACAGGCTTTAAAGACTTATTTGTGGTCTCAGGTTTTTATTAATTGAGTGTATTGGTTGTACTACTATATGTATGATTTTATTTATGAAAGACTGTTTATATATTTGAAGTGTTGCTTGATTATGTACGGCTCCTTGTTTTTTGAAAGGCGCCTAAAAATAAAATTATTATATTATTATTATTATTTATTGATGGAGTACTAGTAGTAGTAATGCATTTTATTTATTGATGGAGTACTACTGAGTAGTAACAATTTATTTACTGATGGAACACTAGTAGTAGTAATACATTTTATTTATTGATGGAGTTACTACTAGTAGTAACCATTTATTTATTTATAGAGTACTACTAGTAGTAATACATGTTATTTAGCAACATGAATTAAGCAATTCTCATTGAAGAATTGCTCATTTACAAGGGATACCCATTTGGCTTATTCTTGATTACAGAGAAAAGGAAAACTAGTGTGCAATATATACTTACAGTATGAAACCAAAATAACAACAGAAACACTCATATACCATTTAAATTCAACACTGTATAAAATATGCACATAATAAGATGTATGGTTATGTGGTATGTCTGCACCTTTTAAAAAAGGCAGCAGAGCTGCAGTAAGTTGGGAAGCATACAAGGTTAACCAATTTTGGTGATCAGACAGCAAATTTGTAGTAATATAGCTTTTTGTATAAACCATTTTTTTGGTTTTCTAAGATAATATGTTTTATAAAATGGGAAGCAAAACCAGCTAATCAGAAAGCTTGCTATGCATAACATTCGTTCCATGATGGGTAAAAAAAGAGCTGGAGTGAAAAGGCCAAGATTCTAGTGCCATGAACACTGGCATTTTGACCGGCAGACATCTTTTTTTACCCACCGCGAGAAACAGATTGAAAACATGGCAGAGCAAGCTAAAATAAGTTTTACATAAGTATGTCAGATGAGGAGCTAAAAGAATATTGAACTCACCGGATGAAAATGATGTCACTATAAACACAGTCCAACGCACTGGCACAGAGAGTAAATCAAAAGTAAAAGTGGTAGGAAAGGCGTATGCCAACCACCTCACGGTATCTCTCACAGACGGCTGAAGCCATAAATCAAATAGAAGATAGTAAAATGAGTCCAATACAAAAAATTACTTTGTGGGCAATAAACATGTTTAAAGATTGACAAAAATCAAAAGCAGTACAGATAGATTTGAAAAACTGCTACAGTAAGTGAAATGAATGAAGCATTTTGGTGGTTCTATGCAGAAGCACGAATGCCGATGGAGAAGAATACTGCTCACCGCGCATCACTGAACCGGCACCTAAATTCTGTGGCAATTGGTAGACAAATAAATATTATAACAGATCCTACCTTCCAAAGCAGCAATAATGGATTTGTATCAGTAACAAAATGGTACCGCAGAGCCCAGAAAGACACCAGCAAGCACCATACTACCATTTCTAAGGCAGACCTTGAGCTGCTAAAGAAATCACCAGTTCTGTGTACAGATACTGCACATGGCCTTCTCAAAAGTGTGGTTAGATGTTCAATTGTACATGGCCAGGCGCGGTGGGGAGGACTGCACAATCTTACACCAAGAAGCTTCGTTATCGAAACAGATGAAAACAGACCCCATGGAAAACACCAAACAAGCTCATAGGGCTATATGTATGCCACATGAGCTATATGTATCTCACACCTGGCAGCCCATATGCCCTGTTAACAGTTTAAAAGTTACCTCAGCAAACTGCCACATGATACTATGACGTATACTGTCATCCCTGCTGGCTACCTCAGCATTTTCTGAACTACACTCAAACCTAGTATACCAACAAGGAAGCACAGTTAAGTGCAATATATACAAACCCCTCGATCAGGTCCACTGCTGTTCAATTACTTTCAGAAGCTAGCCTCCAAAGTCAGGAAGTGATGGCAGTGACAGGCCATCGCTGTGAGGCAAGCCTGAGATCGTGTTGGGCTGCCTCTGCAAATGACCGTCCAGCGATGGAGTTCAATATTAGGACAGCAAGATATGAACCAAAAACTGCCAACAAAGAAAACACAGAACTGAAGAAAACAACACAAGCAATGAAAATAAAGCTAACACAACACTGCCACTGGCAGGAATGACATCATTCAACAGTGGTCCATTCATTTTAATGGACCAATGGACTTCCATGACACTGTTAACTTTTTCAGTCCCAATAAATAAATCAAATGAATTCAGTGAATGAAATTAATAAAAGAAAAATAAGCGTTTTAAGCAAAGTTGAAGCTAAGTTAAGATCCAAATTATCATGTCCCTGCCTTTTCCAAATTTGCACTACTTGATGCTGCGTAAGGATTTTTTCAATAAAAATAAATATTTTAAGCAGCAAAACAGTATTGTCAGTATATTCTTTGACATATAAGTGCAATAAGACACTCAAGTGTGTGCATGAAACAGATTTTACCACGCCAGAAACTAAAGGCACTCAGTCAAGGCCTCGTGCCTTATTACGCCTATGGCGTGCGGTAAAATCTGTTTCATGCACACCCTGTCGTGTCTTATTGCTTACATATACCCTCAGACTTTAAAGGAGAAGACTCCTATATGTATGATTTGGATATGTCTGATGTATTTATTATACATTACATCAAGTACTGTACATATGTCGATAAGAGATCAGCCATTTCTTCTGTTGCAACACATATCTATAGTTTGAGGCTCTGACACAAGGTAGTAAATGTCAAGCAAGCCTCCATTTACATGCAAATGAGTCACTTGTAATACAGCCCTCCCATTCCTTGATGTCACTGCAGCAACAGTGCAGAATAAAACATAAGGGTATCAATGCTGTCTATCCTGATTTTAGTTTAAGTTTGCAATGGCTTAAGACCGTTTGTCATGCAACTCACACAGGAGTGGTACTTGTAGCCTTAATACTGCATACTGTATGTAGAGCAAATAATACATCTAATAGTATTGCATTCACAGGAAACAAAAAGTGTTCCTGTGTACTGCCTATTCTCTCTATGAGACAGTTGTAACATGTTGTGGAAAGCAGTAGACTGAATCAGTTAATCAACCAATCAACCAACCAACCAATCAATCGTGCAGTCACTCAGTCACTCTGTAGTGAACCAGGTGAACACCCTTGAGAGGATTCATTTTAGAAGGTAGGCTTGAGCAGTTTCCCAAAGGATCACAGAAAATTGAATTCTTCCTTTGCACAATTATACACTTCCTTTCAGCAGCCTGAAAGTGGAGAGCTTGATCACTTACTTTATAAAGTGTATTGTTTTACATTTCAAATGCTCTTACATCTGGGTTCTGACTGAAATACCAAGACACAGAATGCATATGACATGGGAGGAATGAGCTAAGCAAATACAGAGTACTACAAACACTGAGACTGATTAGTTTGTTTACCTCCAAGAGCTGAAGTGTAGCATCTGATTTGTGAGGGACATCCTACTTTAAATGTTAGCATTACAAAGGGAGGGGCTGCTACAGCTTGTTTTCAGTACCTTTAAAGTTAAGTGCTGTAGCTCTCACATTACTGCTAATGATTTATCATGGGAATGGGGGCACTGTTAAAGTCATGGACCTGAGGGCCATCACAGTTCCCAAGGAGGTTAGGGGCACTTGTTAAGGGTTAGAGAGTGAGGGACTTTAGTAGGATTTGAATCAGAGTTTCCCAGTTCTTGTGCCTGTGCTTTAACCACTAGATTACTGTTCTTCCATATGCTGCAGCTGATGTCTTGGTAACCTATTCCTTGTTATAGCTGAACTGTTTATTGCCTTACATCAGCCATCCAATCACTGACTGCCTAGTTACAAAGGGAAAGGGCATTTTGCAAGATTGTGTCTCACTGCTGGTGTCAATCAAAACAGAGAATGCTTACACACGCAGAACATAATAAAACAGCTATATAATGCCACTTAAGACTCTTGTTGTACCCAGAGTCATTTATTGGGTAAACTGTTTTGCTAACAGAAACATTAACACAACTCATACAGGCACTTCCTTATAGGTATACTGTATATACATGTCAAATCAGTGCTGAATCACACTCATATGGTCCTAGTCCTTATTAGACCTGCACTTCAGGATGTGCACTGCACTTAAAGAGTTCCCCATTACTCAAGTGGGGGCCAAACATTGTGGGTTCTGTTACTGGTGGAACAGCATTTAGTGCAGCACCATTATCTGTTGCTCTGATGACATCATCCTCCAGCAGCATTGATGGTAAAATGGAGGACAAACACATTGATAACTTCTGTGGGCTGTATCTTTTATTTATAATCTAGATTTAGACAGCAATAGGACTGCTGGCAACTAGAGGAGAAACACAACAGTTACACATAAGGAGTTGGGAAAATCTGCATGTGGAACTATGGGAGACTTCTTTAAGGAACTGTGTTCCAAGTTTGAGACCCTACGTAACACAACAGAAAATTATCCTATATTTGATTTACTTTGGAGCACTTCAAATTAAATACAGTTTGCTAATCTCAGCCCAGGCCTCAAAATACTTATAGAAACAGTATTATGTATATAATCAAGGACTTTCTTTTTGAGACTTTTAAACACCAGTCCAATAATATGAAATTGCCTTCTCAAGTCTAAATGCAGCCAGTTCAACTTTCTGTATGACAGGCAGTGGTGAGTATGCCATCGGACAGTGAGGGCAAACCTGGAAAGTGGTGATACATGACGTCAACTTTTTATGTAACAAACCCTCCTAATAGTAGGGGAGGAGGTTGTTACCATATGTAACCAGCAGGGGAATGTTACCCCAACATCATCCTCTGTGGGTGAAGCAGATGTGGGAGGAGCTGAAAGGAATATATAGATGGGGTGCTTTCAAGGTGCCAGCATTCTTAAGGTTCTGTGTTCTTGGGGCTAGTAGTTGTTCCTCTTGTTGGGGAGTGAAGAATCAGCTAGGTGCAGTGGTCCAGATAATTTTAGGACTCAGAAGTATTTACTACTACCTTCTTACACCATGACAGTATTTTCATCCAAATGATAGAACTGTTATCCACTGATCCATCTCTGCACCCCAACATCCAAACCAAGTCTCAATCCCTCTGGATGCCTGCAGTCTCTGTCTAATACTGCTGTGTAGTCATATTGTGACCTTATTTTTAACACTGTTATTGTGTAACAGTCCTTCTACAGCCAGTGAGCAACTCCTGTCCCTACTCCCTACGGGTTCCTGTGTAGTGCCATAGCTGCTAGCATCTCATGGTACTGCCAACTTTGTACCACGATTGTAAATTTGCAGGATGGGAAAAAACTTCCTAAAATCAGAAAGTGGGAGAATTTCAGTAAAAATGGTAGTAAAATAATCCTAGACACCCCTTAACTGTTCCAATGGCTAGATGCCAGAGTGCTGGTAAAGAGCAGACACTCCAAGTGTCCTCTGTGGCTATCTACCCTAGGGTGCAGGTGAGGGATCAGCTGGGACATTCAAAGTATGGGTGCCAGCTGACAGGGGAAACCAGGCATTGCCATCAAGGTACTGAGGAATCAGGGATACTCCTGCATGCCAGGCTGAGGTAGGCACACACCATTGCCCACAAATAGGCTGAAGTACTTAAGCATGGGGCACAGGAGGCCCTCAATGTATACTCTTATCTAGAAGTCTGACCCTGAGAGTGGCAGGAGGTCCTGGACACCTCACCTCACCTCAAGATTTGTTTCCTGTATAAAAATAAAGTTTTACTGCTACTACACCGTGGTAATGGCAAGGCAAGGCATTGGAGTAACACTAAGTGGGACCCTGGAGGATGACAGGTAGGGACCTCAAGTACCCAGGATGTATCCCATATCACTGGAACTGGTGGGTGAGAATCTGGAGTTTGCCACAGTTTGGAAGTTTAGAGGGATCACTGAGAGGGTGCAGGAATCCTAAGGGCTGTCTCCTCAAGGCACATTTCCTAAGGGTTTCAGGCTTGAGACAGGTCCCTCTGAAGTTCATTATAGCCATTGTAATGGATGAGGGAGCACCAAGACCTGTGCCCTGATACAATAGAGAACCCTAGAAAAACAGGTGAAGTAGGTAGTGCATACAGAAAGCAAAAGCCAGGTAAAAGACTTCTCTCCATAACTTATGTGTCAAGGCAACCTCCCAAACAATGGTAGGGGATCCTAAGACCTGTGTCACCAGAATGCCATCCTCAGAGTGGGTCACAGTGTTACCTTTGTATACAGCACAAGTGGGATGTGGTTGATGCCCAGGAGATCTAGAGATCTGGTGAGAAGTGCCGATAAAATTCCTTATGCTGAGAGTCTATCCTGATATTATTGGGTGCCTTGCCAGGCTCTGTAACATGTAATGGCCATGTGTACAGGAAGCACAAGTACAAGGAAGAGCTGGAAGCCAGGTTTAGCACTGAAGGGGAATAGATTAGGGATTCACGGCATCCTGTTATTCCAGAAGTACAGAGAGGCTGCACAAAGTCACCCTGCACACTGAACCAAAAAGAATAGACGTCAGAGATCCTGCCCTGAGGGAGAACTGCAGGGACAAGGACTGAGTAGAATGCACCACAACAGGCAGCTGCTATGCAGCTAGCATGCCATATAGTCAGACACTGGGTGAAATGGCTACCCAAGAAAACTGAATTACCATAATGAATTGTGTAGGAGCTGAAGAACTGGAGTCTACTGGCCCATGACTACTTATTGTGCAAATTAAGTCTAGCTTGAAGCCCTCCAGTAAAGTTAACTTCTTGAAATCTGATGGTCTAGAGTATTTTGTTCCACTATCTAAGGTGTAAGAATTACAAATGAAGATTCAGTTGTAATTCAACTCTGGGTAATCCAAACTTCACTTTACCTTCACCTATAAATATCAAGGTTTCATGATTGGCTTCTGACAGTGGAGAATTGGCTGGTCCCGGAGAATGAAATACCGAGAGCAAAGGTGATGGCAGAAAACAAACAAAAGCAGATGCCTGGGAGGTCAGAAAGCTGATTAGCCTCATAAATTATACCTTCCCTTCCAGCCCCTCTGCAACAGATTCATAGACATAGATTTATAGACATGTGACAACAGAAACGTGAAATGACTGGGAGGGAGGATCAAGCATCCCAGAGCACTCTCAGGGCAGGTACCTCCGCTGGTATACCACCACCCTGGGTGTTACTGTATGCACTGCCAATGTCCCAGGTTAGAGAACACACCTCTGTAGGCAGGGACTGGCATGGGGAGGAGGATCAAGCATCCCAGAAGGCACTTTCAGGGCAGCTATTTCCATTACTATACTACCACCTCTGAGTAGTATTGCAAACACTGCCAGTGTCTGGCATAGGGAACATGCCTTGGTAGGCGAGGGACTGGCTGTGGGAGGATGATCACACATCACAAGATGCTCTCAGGCAGCTACCTCTGCTGGTATACTACTACCTCTGGGTGTTACTGCACACACTGCCGGTGTCCTGGGATGGGTAACATGCCTTTGTAGGTGGAAATTGCCAGAGCTGGAGGATCACACATCACAGGATGCTCTCAGGGCAACTACCTCTGCTGGTATACTACCACCTCTAGGTGTTACTGCACATACTGCCAATGTCCTGGGATAGGGAACATGCCTCTGTAGGCAGGAAATGGCTGGGGAAGAGGATCACAAATCACAGGATGCTCTCAGGGCAGCTTCCTCCACTGGTGTACTATCATCTCTGGGCGACCACAGCTGGCAGTGAATCTGGAGCAGCTTGGGTGGGGAATTTAGCTAGTGCCAGGCTACACACTTTTGCATCCCAAAGGAAGGAATGAAGTCAAGTGAAAACTTCACCCAGTAGCAGGATGATGACCCACCTCCCAGGGCCCCACCAGTGACATGGACCTCCTCCAAGCTAGATCCTGAGTTGTGATGGGGTTGGGGACTCCACTACCACAGCCAGGAGCAGGATGATATGACCCAAAATCCCACAGGCTCCACACCAGGGACATGGACCTCCCTCGAGCTAGATCCTGAGTTGTGATGGGAGTTGAGGAGCTATACTAGCCCAGCTAGAAGCAAGATGATGTGACCCAGTCTCTCATAGGCCCTGCACCAGTGACATGGACCACCTCTCAGCTGGATCCCAAATTGTGGTGGTATTTGGAGAGCTCTACTACCTCAGCCAGTAGCAGGATGATGGCCCAGCCTATCACAGGCCTGCACCAGTGACATGGACCTCCTCCAAGCTGGATCGATGTGGTGGGAGCTGGGAGACACCACTATCCCAGCCAGGAGCAGGATGATAACCCAGCCTCTCTAGACCCTGACCAGTGACATGGACTCCTCTGAGGCTGGATCCAGGATTGAGATGTGGAATTGGGGAGCTCTACTACCCCAGTCAGTAGCAAGATGATGTCACAGCCTCCCACAGGCCCTGCACCAGGGACATGGACCTTTCTGAGCTGGATCCCAAAGTGTGGTAGGAGTTGTTGTTGTGGAGCTCCACTACCCCAGCCAGTAACAGGATGATGACCAGCCTCTCACAGACCACTGCACCAGTGACATGGATTCCTCCGAGCTAGATCCTGAATTTATGTGTGAGTTGAGGGCTCCACAGCCCAGGCAGTAGCAGGGCGATGTGCGCCCAGCCTCCCACATCCCTGCACCAGTGACATGGACCTCCTCCCAGGCTGGATTCCTGAGTTGTATGGTGGGGTGGGAGCTCCACTACCCAGCCAAGTAGCAGGATGACCCAGCCTCCCACAGGCCCCACTGGGGACATGGGACCTCCTCAAGCTGGATGCTGAGATCGGTGGGAGTTGGAGAACTCTACCCCACCACAGGAGGCAAACCTTGTGGTGTGGAATACTGGTAAGACTGCAATAGGTTTGCTAATGGTGTAACGGATGCCATGTAACAGTGGGCTACTACCTCCTGATGACCACAATACAGGATGAGGAGCCTGGGCTCTGTTCTGATCATAAATGGTGGTCTTTCAAAAGTGAAATAAGTAATAGCAAAGTGCCTGCACCCAAAAGTAGGATAGTGGTCCAGATATTTGGGGATACAATCCCCTGGGATGCTGACCTACCTCCACTCCAATCACCACACATGGATTACCAGCAAAGCTGTAGTATTTTACTACGCAATATGTGACTATGGATAATAACATGCTCACAGACAGTTTAACAAGAACAATGAAAAATGAATTAACGAGGAAAGGGGAATGAGAATGCAGAAATAAATGGCAGTTGGCAAATTTGGTGAACAACTGAAATTAGAAAATAGAATGATAACTGCCCCAACAACAACATGCGTTCAAATTAGCCCACCTCCCCACTGGTACCAGTGCCCCTGACAGTGTATTTGGGTACCCAGGTACAAGAACAGTGCAGACCTGAACACTGCTGTGGTTGGCTGGCATTGGGAGCACTTTAAACAAAACTGTACTAGTCACGGAACTTTAACTCCCAAGTCAGAACAGGACCAATTTTGTTCATTAATTCTGTTTCTTAGTACAGAGGGTCTGGCAATGGCGCAGGGTACAGTCATGTCAAGCTGGGGTCCTAGGGACAGCTGTCTTGGCTGCGGCAGGATCTTTCAGCTTGTCATGTTCTGTCTGGACCCTCTGCTGACGCAGCTGAGCACTGTCTCTATCATGGCTCTTGGTGTCATCCGAGGGTGCAAGAGCACTGTACAGATGGCTTCTCAGTTCCCAAGAACCTACAGACGAGGGGTGACCCCATGGTCTGATGGTCACAAAGGGTCGCAGTACCCCTAGTACACAGGCACATACCCGTGACTCCTGTTCTCCAATTCCTCACTTGATAGGGCTACCTGGCCTCTTTTTCTGGCTTCAAGGCACCTGGACAGGATACCATCTCTGTGGCTTCCTGGATGTGGTCACTGGCACAGGTGAGTCTGGGCCCCTCCAGGTTGAGAGCAAACATCCTCTGGCATGGTGGAGCCAGCTTCCAAACTTTTGTGGCTTCTCATCTCCAAAAGGCAACAGGGCTCAACAGACTTTTCCCACTCTGGG
This sequence comes from Neoceratodus forsteri, assembly GCA_016271365.2. Classification (NCBI taxonomy): domain Eukaryota; kingdom Metazoa; phylum Chordata; order Ceratodontiformes; family Ceratodontidae; genus Neoceratodus; species Neoceratodus forsteri. The sequence continues at coordinate 470,056,201 of CM057457.1, read as the reverse complement.
CAGGTCACAGGCCACTATTTCAGTCTCTGGCAGATGCAGTCCAGCCCTCTTTGCAGGCTGAGGGGACTTCGCTCCTCAACACACTCTGGCTCTACAGATGAACACAGGCTTCCACAAATCACCTGCCTTTTTTGCAGTGGAAGCCATGGTCTGACTTTCCTAAATTGTCTCTCACTCACACATGGTTTCCCTCTGCTGAAGGCCTCCCACCAAAATGCCCCAAACTGTAGCTGTTCATGGGGTGTCGGGAGAAAATACTTTTAGCATCTGAGTTAGTTACGACAGCTGTCAGTCCATAAAATTAATAAATATTACAGGTCCTTCAAGGTCCAACTGGCTGTAAGTTTGGGTACCAAGACAATGTTCTTCCTCATACTTCTCAAGACCATAACTGCAGGTCCTTGGCTCCATAGAATACTGATTAGCTAACTTGAGGATCAGAGCAACATAGATGGCTGCAAACAAAACAGTGTGTATACAGTCCGGATTTCAAGTTCCTTTTCAGCCAAACAAAATAGTTTTAACCACAGTCTACTAGTTGCCCCTCTGCCCCCATCATCCAGTGGCAGCGTGGGGCATGAAATTCTCTTCCTCTGCCTATTGCTTGCTGCCAAAATATACTGTCTGCAGGAGGCAGAACCACAGGATATTCATGAATACGGCAGCCTCCAGCTGCTTTTAAAGGAGCAGCGCCCATTTGTTATATAAACATTCAGTCCGACTAGCTCACCCTCCCGCCTGTCTCTGGACCCCGATTAGCCTCCCAGATTGTCCAGGATCATGTGAGAAAAGTCTTTAGAGCTGCTGGTGGCTTTAATTTCTAGTGCTGTGGTGCATACAGGCGTTCGAGCTGATCACAGCCTTTCTCACATATTTGAGCAGGCATCCAGCTCAAGGGCTGCACACACTGTGCTAATGTGGCGTTACAAACTGCATGCTGGGCAGTTTACTTCTACATGCTCCTCCGAGTCCTCTACACAGGGCTTGAGCTCTGAGGCTGGCTGGGGCAAACAGGAAGAAACAGGACCCTGGACTGGTAGCACTAGTAGGAAAGTGAAGCCGCACACAGGGAGATAGGCTGGCAGAGGCGCCCCAGGTGATTCACGTAAGTTTCACCTGTGTGCGAGGAGAAGGGGTTACAATGGGGCTACCACGATTAACTAAAAGTGAGCATGGACAGAGCAAAAGGGCACTAACAGAGCAAGTCAAAAATCTAAGGTAAATACTTCCGTCATCTGTCCATCAGCTACATTTGTATGGGAGGGTTGGTAAGCTGATGGACTCACAAATTCCCTGTTTAGATGTCCTTTAAAGGTGTAAATCATCAGCACACACACTGACTTTGTATCTTACAGGGATAGTCTGGACCAGCCAAGTCTATCAGTAAGCCCCAGTGGCTATAGGTAAGTTACATTGTGTTATTGTCTCAAAATGTACTGGTTTTAATAGTATATAATTAATAGCTCTCCCCTTTTGCCATTGAGACATCAGTGAGCGTAATTTGCCGTTATAAAGGAGCATTTATAAAAGCAAACACGGGCATAGTTCTCCTCCCTCTTGCATGCACCTACACCAGCATCTCCTTCCAGCCTCATGCTTCCCTCCTAGAATGGAGCCGCAAAAGAGCTGCAGTGGGTGAGTAATTTTAAAAAAATCAAAATGACCTGCTTTTACAGATGGGGACTTTGAACATTGTTAAAAAAAAAAAAAGTGAAACCGTCAAAAATGAAAATCCAGCGGACGAAAAAATAAAGTAGCACATACTCGTAGCCACACGAAAATTGCTGATTTTATTTTATATAATTGCTGTGGCCAAAAAGGAGAGAGCCATCAATTATATAAAATAAAATAAAGTAAATGTTTTAAACTCGAGGTTTACACACACCCTGGAGGTTAGATGCTTTGCACAAACCCCTGAGATTCGCTTTTGGGGTTTATGAGTATCCAACCCCTCGGGTGTGTATAACTCTTGTTAAACACACCACCCCGTACTATTCTCTATTGACTGATTAACTCCGACAGCCTTCTACTTTTATCGTAATTATATTTGTTGTTATCTATCCTTTTGTACTACAGTAAATTATTTATGCGCATGCGAGACACTGCTCAAGAACCCCAGTTTCAGTCCTATACATTTATAAGAAATAAACAAATCTATCACAAGGGTTTCAGTTTTAGTTGTATGTGTCTTACAGAATTAGTTTAGTTGCTGCATTGGTCCTTGCAAAGACCAGATCCAGAAGCAAATGGTTTGATACCTCTATGTTGGTCCAATAAAATGTAACAAAGCGAAAACGTGCTTCAGCTTTGGGTCCACAAATCCTTATGCATAGCCAAACCGAGTGCTTATGGCATAAGCTTCCAGCAAAGGTTGGTTAGTCTGAAAGCTTAAACGCAGTTTCTTTGTTACATCTATAACGGACAATAAAATATCAAACCATTCATCTGAATCTAGTTTATGTGTAAGCTTTGCTATAATTGATTTTTTGTATACATTTATAAATACATTTTGATTATAAGGTTCCCTCTACGAATATTAATAAAACTCAGTCCTCACTGGTAACATGAACAGCCAGACTTCATTCTCTGACATTGTCTAATATATTCCCCTCCCTGACTTCCTGGTACAGCCCGATCTCTCTTCTCTTAACATTACCAGATAGAGTAGAATATCTGCTGATCTTGCCAAAACAACAATGCATACATTTAAAAGACACAGCACAGTATTTAAACACGTAAAGAAGTTCCTGTGTGAGATTCACCATACACTGACATTTCAGACGGACTCAGTTTAGTCTTGTTCACAGTTTCCCTTAAGTTTTGTTGTACGGCAACATGTACTTGACACCCTCCAACTTCATGGTTCTTGTTTCAGTCTTAACTACAAACTGCTGTTCAGTATATAACCAGTTACTGTTCTTCAGGTTTGGGATTAAAAGAATGAGAATGTCATCAACAAAATACAGGTCCTTCTGTAGCTCCATACCTCAGCTCTGTATTCCTGCCTCTAGTAGCTTTCAAAGGATTAAGTGCACTTCTGTCCCCCCTCTGTAATGTGTCTTGCTACATCATTCTAAACAACTCATTAATATTCTTAGCGTGCAGCAGCATGGGAGGAGCAAGAGGAAGAGGGCCCTAACAGCACTAAAGGCACACTGTCGAACTTAAACTGGCAAGAATTTTTTAGTCATATGATTCATAACATGTGTCAGTAAATGTGTATATACTTTTCTCCTAAGTACTGCATTCCTCTAACATAAGAACTTGTGGATATTATTTATAATGTTGTCACTCAGATCACTCTCCAACTGTCTCCTTCCTTGTGACCAATTCCTGTTGCAGTACTCTGTATGTAATTCAATGTCTATTGCTTCTCTGTTATATTGAGGGTCAAATGTATATTGTGACCTGCTGAGTTATGTGTAATGTATGTGTAAGTAATTAATGCTGGGTTGCCCCTGAAATGGGACCTCTAATCTCAGTGGATTCACTTAGTGCAAAATGCAATAAATAAATTAGCGGTTGGGTTTGCACCTCCTGGTGCTACAATTAATCCTTTAATAGGTCTGCTCTGAGTGACCCATGTTTTTTATACAACCGCCCATCCTGCTTTTCACCAGTTTTATCAACCCTCTACATATCTTCCTTGTTTCACCATTCCCATTTTCCCCAGCCTCCTCCATCTCTCCCATACCTCACTTCCTTTCCTGCTCCCATTCTCCACATTTCAAAGTTTCTCAATTCCCCTCCACCTCTCAACACTTACTTCCCCTCCTCACCCCCTCTACTCCTCTTCCTCACCACAGATCTCTCCTCCCTCCTCCCACCTTGACAACGCCTCCTGTCATTGTTTCCCATATGTACTTTTGTTATTATTTATTATTAAAATTTGGAAGGTGCCACATCAGTATACAAAGAATAGTACAGTTTGTGAGAGATTAGCAAGCAGCAGTTTGAATACAAAATCCAGTACAGGGTTTAAAGCTACAGGTAATACAAATAACAGTTAGAACAACACAATCAGGCATACATTTAGAATGATGAGTCACAACAAATATATTGTTTATTTATTTAAAGATTTACAGATAAGCATACTGGCGGGGACCCTCGATTTCCAGATACAACCTGGGGGTTGCATTCAATACAAGCAGGAGCACAAACAAAGATTATTACGTTCCCAGTAGTATTGAGTGTGAATTAAAGCTGCCAGAAGGGCATTGTCAATGGAAAAGTTAGAGTGGAAAACTGAGTTGCTGCCAATTGTGCCGGGTAGCGTGGGATAGTGGAAGTGAGAGTGGGTGCAGGGTAACTGGGAAGGAGGTAGAAGGAAGGAGAGTGGGTGGAGGCAGGATCGTGGAACAGTGCAACAGTGGGTGGGGTGGGCAGATTAGAAAAGGAGAGAGGAAGGGATTTGATGGAGGGTAAAGAAGGTGATGGACTAGGGCTAGGGAGAGGCAGGGGTAGGTAGGTAGATATGGGGAAGTGGGAGGGTGGAGGCAGGCAGAGGTGGTGATGGTAGAGAGGTGTAAAGAATGGAGCTACTAGGAAGGTTAGGAGAACTGTCACAGGTGGCTCTGGACACAAGCATTTGACATAGCTTGTGTTTGAATGAGCAGAGGTGCCTAAGTTGATGAGTTAAGCACCCAGGGAGTTAAACATCTTAGTGGCTCTACCTGTAAAAAGAATGCTGGCTTTGGGCGCAATGGGCAGCGGGAACAGATAGAAAAGTTGTCAGAGCTTTTGTGTAAAGCGGGTGGTTGGCTGGAGCAAGAGACTGAACCCCAGAGGCATAGGTCCATCAATGACTTTTTTGCTAGTAGGCAGGTTTGAAAAGTAATCCTTCCCTGGCGTTGTAGCCAGTTTGACTGTTCATAGAGGTCACAGGTAGCCATGCGATTGGGCAGCACCAGTAAAGAGTCTGCAGGCCCTATTCAAAGCTGTAGTATTTGCCATAGTGCTGTAGCTGTGACTGCTCCATAGACAAAACCCATAATCAATGATGGAGACAATAGAGCTGTGTGTTGCTAGCTTAAGGATGTCAGGTGTCAGGCAGTGTCTATGTTTATAGAAGCCCTATCCCGGATATTTACAGATTTCATAATTGAATCGATATAAGCTGGAGAAGGACAGAGTAGGGTCAGTGTTATACCAAGGAATGAGAAGTCTACATCTGTACAGTTAGATGAACTGATTTATTTTGACAGTAAATCCACATTTATATGAACATACAAATTTGCCAGAAGAAATAGGCAACCTGGTCTGTCAAGTCCACTCAAATGTGCAGCCTAGCATGCTCACCTTGCAGATGACCTGCCCCCCCCCTTCCAATACCCTCTCCTGTCCCATCCTTTTAAACTACAGTCTTACAGGATACCAGCTCTCTGGCAGAGAGCCTCCTTTACCACAACCTACTCTGTGGTGTCCTCATTTCTATATAAATCTTCCCCTCCAATCCTGAGCCTTGTCTACTATTGTCCCTCCCCGCCTCAGCCTGAGTATCCCCTCAGTGCCTGCCTTGCTTATCACTATGTACTTAAAGGGTCTCAATCATATCTCCCTGGTCCTGTCCCTCCTTCAGGAGTACATTCAACTCTACTCTCCTCAAATGGTCTGTCTTCCATCCCGGATCATCCTTGTTGCCTCATTGTACTCCTTCCAAATTTCATCACTTCTTCAGATATGGGCACTGGGGTGCATGCAGTACTCATGAGCCCAGTGCCTGTGGGGCAGGATCACCTTCCTTCTCTAGAGATCCTCTCACGATACAGTCCAGCATCCTGTTGGCTTGTCGGCTGCCATCCGACAGTACACTGCTCTGTATTGTTCATTTCCTTTACAGCCACCTAGATCCTGTTTCTCATGGTGGAGCCTATCTGTACCCTCCAGCTGAGCCTCCCTGGGTTCTTTGCTCAAAGTGCAGGACTTTCCTTTTCACATTGAACCCCAACTGCCATGCTTCCAGCCACTCCACCAGGTTGGTCAGGTCATCTGCAGCCCTGCAACCTGCTAAATCATCACCACTACAATTGGTATCATCAGCGGATAGACAGTCTTATTCCTGATGTCATCGAGATGTCTGCTAAATATATCAAACAACACTGGTCCCCTGCTGATCATGCAACCGACTCATCACAGCCGTGAGATGGCGTTCCCCCTCACCACCACCCTTTGTGTCCCCTGCAGACAATTCTCAATTTATTTACATAGTCCCACTCCCATATCTCAACTTATTCAACCTCCATAGCACGAATCAAGCCTTACTGGTCAGTAATGACAACACTGTGACCTTGTCCGTTCCTCATGACAGTCGTAACAGTCGACTAGGTTCATCTGGCAGGGTTTCGGAGACAAACCCATGCTGTGGATGCTGTGGACCCTGTCTTCCATAAGGTTGCCAGCCTTTCCCAAAGTATTGTCTCCATCACTTCCCCAATGGAATAAGCTTACTGGCCTGCAATTACCTGTCATCCTTTGGTCACTTTATGGATGGGTACAGTGGGACATCATACAGTCAGCATACCCTGCATCCCGGGGTATTAAACAGTTCGGCAGTGATCAGCGAGGATCTTGACATTCCTCAACACCACAAGTGTAACACCATCCAGTCTGGTGCCATAGTCACCCTCAGAACCCTTAACCCCGCAGCATACTGGTAGTCAGCCTGTCCGTTACCCTCTCCCTTCCACCCACCACCCTACGATGCCTCCTTTCCTCATGAATACAGAAAATAATACTCATTCAATTGCTACTGACAATCCACCCTTTCTCTGCCCTCCTATCGCCCTGATCCCAACTATCATTCTTGCAACTCCTTCTCTCCCATATGTCTGAAAAGTCCTTTCCCATCCTGATGCCCTGTGCTAGCCTCGTTCCCACGAAGCTGAGCTCTGACTCCCCTGGTAACTTATTTGAACCTCTTCATACTCCTCTATCTCCCCCCTTCATATTTCTTGTATTTCTTCCACTGCTCTCTTAGCCTTCCTTTTGCACTACGATCTGGTACATGTCTCAGTAGCATCAATAATCTCAATTGATTTTCCCATTAATTCACATCCCAGTGCGGCTGTACCTTCAAATACATAATTTCACCATCTTACCAAGTAAGCTGTCTGAAGTCCCACCGGGTCCTGGCCTGCTGCTTCTCTGGTCATAATGTGAACCATACTGCGTCATCATCATAGGCTACATTTGTATGGAGGTTGGTAAACGATGGACTCACAAATTCCCTGTTTAGATGTCCTTTCAGGTGTAATCATCCATACACACTGACTTTGTATCACTTACAGGGATAAATCTGGACCAGCCAAGTCTATCAGCCAATCCCCAGCAACTACAATGGGAGTTACATTCATTTATTATCTCAAAATGCCGGTTTAACAAGTATATAGTATGCTCCCTTTTGCAGTGAGGCGATAGTGTAATTTGCCGTTATAAAGGAGCATTGACAACACAAACATGGGCATAGTTCTCACTCCTCACATGCTACATAACATCTCCTTCTTGCCTCGTGCTTCCTTCCTGGGGAGCCACCAAAAAGAAACAGTGGTAATTTAAAAAAAATCAAAGCCGACCCTGCTTTAACAGATGGGGCACTGAACATTGTTAAAAAAAAAAGTGAAGCCGTCGAAATTGAAAATCGGCGGACGAAAAATAAAGTGCATACTCGTAGACACAGGTGATTTTATTTTATATAATTGCTGTGGCCAAAAAGAGCCATCAATTATATAAAATAAAATATGGGGTAAAATGTATTTAAACTAAAGAGATTACCACCCATGGGGTTAGATGTGCACAAACCCCTAGAGATTAGCTTTCGGGTTTATGACATCCAACCCCTGATTGTTAAACTCTTGTTAGTACACCACCCATTACTGATACCTATTTGCACGAGATTAACTCCGACAGCCTTCTGCACTTTTATCATGTAATTATATTTATTTATCTATCACTTTTCTATTAAGTGTTTATACGCATCTTGATCACTGCTCAAAGCAGTTTAGTCCTATACATTTGAAATAAACAATCTATCACAGGGGTTCAGTTTAGTTGTATGTGTCTTACAAATAGGTTAGTTGAACCATTGGTCATGCAGACGGTCAGAAGCAAATGGTTTGATACCTCTATGTTGGTCAATAAATGTAACAAAGCGACGTGCTTCAGCTTTTAGATTTTTCAAATCCTTATGCAGCAACCGGCTTATGGCATAGCTTCGAGCAAGTTTGGTTGGTCTGAAGCAACCACGGTTTCTTTAATCTATATTAGACCAATAAAATGTCAAACCATTTCGCCTGAATCTAATTTTATGTTAAACTTTGCTATGTTGATTTTTGTATACATTTTATAAATACATTTGATTATAAAGTTCCTCTGAATGTTAATAAACTCAGTCCTCTGGTAACATAACACAGCCAGACTTCAATTCTCGACATTGACTCCACAACATATTCCCCTCCTGACTTCTGGGTACAGCAATCTTCTCTTAACATTACCAAATAAGTGGAATATCTACTTCAGTCTTGAAAACAACTATGCATACATTTAAAACACAGCAAGTATTTAAACATGACAAGTTCCTGTGTGAGATTCCCATACTGACATTCAGACGGACTCAATTAGTCTTGTTTACGTTCCCATAGGTTTGTTTGCAACATGCACTTCCTTGCCTCAACTTCATGGTTCTGTTCCAGTCTTCCAGCCCTAGCTACTGTTCAGTAATATAACCAGTTACTGTTCTTCAGGTTTGGGATTAAGAATGAAGAATGTCTATCAACAAATAGGTCCTTCTGTCCCATACACTCAGCTCTATGTTCCTGCCTAGTAGCTTTCAAGGTTAAGTACTTCCTGTCCCTCTGTGTGTCTTGCCACATCATTCTAAACACTCATTATATTCATAGCGTGCAGCAACATGGGAGGAGCAAGAGGGAAGGCCAGCAAAACACACAACAGACTTAAACTGGCAAAATTTTTTTCTAATTCATCGCAGTTCATAACATGTGTCAGTAAATGTATATATCATATTTTCTCTAGTATTGCACATTCCTCATACCTTAAGAACTTGATATTATTTATAATATTTCACGCATAGTCACTCTCCAACTATCTCATTACAACTGACCAATTCTGTTAGTACTCTGTATATGAATTCTGTCTATTGCTTCTACTATTGTAATTGCAGAGTCAAATGTATATTGCAACCTGCTAGTTATATAATGTAGTAATGTAATAATTAACAGGTTGCCCTAGTAGGACCTCAATCTCAGTGATTCACCCAGTCCAAATACAATAAATAAATCCCAGTTCAGTTTGCACCTCATGATTGCTACAAATAATCATATAATAGGTCTGCTCTGGTAATGTTTTTATACAACCACGCCCTCTTTTACTTCATTTTATAACCCTCTACACTTATCTTCATATTTCACATTCCCCATTTTTCACCCTCCATCTCCCCATACCTCCTTCTTTCCTGCTCCCATTCTCCATTTCAGTTTCTTCTGAATTCCTCCACCTCACAACTTAACTTCCCCCTCTGCTCTCTTCCTCTTAAGATCTCTGCCTCCTCCACCTTGACAACCTCCTGTCTGCATTTGTTTCCCCATATGTACTTTTATTTATTATTTATTAAAATTTCAGAGGTGCCATCCAGTATACAAAGAATAAGTACAGTTGTGTGAGATTAGCAAACAACAGTTTGAATACAAACGGTACAAGGGTTTAAAGCTAGGTATACAAATAACAGTTAGAACAACAATCAGGCTACATTTAGAATGAGTCACAACAAATAATATTTATTGTTTATTTGAGATTTACCAGATAAGCATACTGACGGGGACACTGGTTCAAATGCAACCTGGGGACATTCAATAAACAGAACAAAACAAAGGTGTGTCCACGTTCCCCAGTAGTGGATGGAATAAAAAGGCACCAGAAGGCATTGTCAATGGGAAAGTTAGGTGGAAAAACTGAGTTACTTAATTGTGCCAGTAGCGTGGGATAGTGGAAGTGAAATTAGAAAGATAACTGAAAGAGTGAAGGAGAGGTTAGATTGGGAGGCAGGATGGGTGGAACTAAGTGCAACAGTGGTGGGGTGAGCAGACTGAAAAGGAGAGGAGGATTTGATGGAGGGTAAAGAGGAAGGTGATGACCAGAGACTAGGAGAGGCAGGGGTGGTAGTAGATATGGAAGTGGGAGGTGGAGGCAGGCAGAGGTGGTGATAGTAGAGGTGAAGGAGATGGGCACTACCAGGAAGGTGAGAGAAGCTGTCCAGGTGGCTCTGGACACAAGCATTGGACATAGCTTGTGTTTGAATGAGCAGAGGTGCTAAGTTGATGATTCGCTAGAAGTTAAACATCTTGATGGCTCTGTAAAGAAACGGCTTTGGACACAATGCGACAACAGGGAACAGATGAGAATAGTTGTCAGGCTTTTATTGGCAAAACGGTGGTTGGCTGGAGGCTTAAAAGAGACTGAACTGAGGGGCATGGGTCATCAATGACTTTTTTGCTAGTAGGCGGTTTGGAAGTAATCCTTCCTGGCGTTGTACCAGTTTTGTTCATAGAGTCACAGCTATGCATGCGGTGGACAGCACCGGTAAGTCACAGGCCTATTCAAAAGCACAAGTATTGCCATAATGCTTGTAGCTGTGACTCCACAGATACAAGCCCATAATCAATGATGGAACAATAGAGCTGTGTATTGCTAACTTAGAATTGTCGGTGTCAAACAGTGTCTATGATGACAGAAGCCCTCTGAGGATATTTACAGATTTCGCAATTGAATCGATAGCACCGGGAGAAAAGGACAGAGTAGGGTCCAGTGTTATACCAGTATTCAGTCACAGCTGTACAGTTAGATAGTAATTTTATTTGACAGTAATCCTTACTTATATGAACATACAAATTTGAAAAGAAATAGGCCACCTGGTCTGTCAAGTCACTCAAATACCCAGCTAACATACTCTGCCAGATGACCTGCCCCCTCCTTAAGTACCTCTCACCTTGTCCCATCCCCTTTAAAACTACACAGTCTTAGGATACCAGCTCCTCTGGAAACACTCCATTCTGCCAACCTACTCTGTGAAAAGTGTATCCTCATTTCTATATAAATCTTCCCCTCAATAAGGCCTTGTCTCTGTCCTCCCCACCCAGCCTGAGTATCCTCAGTGCCTGCTTGCTTATCCCTTATGTATAAGGTCTCAATCATATCTCCCTGGTCCTCCCTCCTTCAAAGTACATGGTCCTCTCTCAACCTCTCCTCAAATGGTCTCTTCAACCCGGATCATCCTTGTTGCCTGTTGTACTCCTTCAGTAATTCACATCCTTCTTCAGATATGGGCACCAATCGCAACAGTACTCCCAGCAGTGCCTGGGGCAGGATCACCTTCCTTCTCTAGAGATCCTCCGATACAGTCCAGCATCTGTTGGCTTGTCGGCTGCCATCGATAATCTGCTCTGTATTGTTCAACTCCACACACCCCTAATCTGTTTCCAGGTGAGCCTATCTGTACCTCAGCTGGAAGCCCCCCTAGGTTCTTTGCTCCAAAATGCAGGACTTTGCACTTTCATTGAACCAACTGCCATCTTCCAGACTCCACCAGTTTGATGGTCATCCTGCAACCCCTGTAAACCTGCTAAATCATCACCACTTCCCCAATTTGGTATCATCAGCAGTGGACCCATCTTTCCTGATGTCATACGAGATGTCTGCTACAAATATGTCAAACAACACTGGTCCAGTACGATCTGCAGCACCCAGCATCACAGCCATTGAGGATAGCGTTCCCCTCACCACTACCCTTTGCTGTGTCCTGCAGACAATTCTCAATTTATTTAACCACCCTTGTCCCACTCCATGTATCTCAACAACCCCAACCTCCCATGTGGCACGATCAAGGCCTTACTGAAGTCCAACTATGACAACCTGCATGACCTTGCCGTTCCTCATTACCCATCGTAACAGTCAACTAGGTTCATCTAACAGGGTTTCTGGAGACAAACACGCTGGTGACTGCTGGAGCCACTGTCTTCATAAAGGTTAGCCTTTCATAAATATTGTCTCCATCAACTTCCCCCAATAAGTAAACACTGGCCTGTAATTACCTGGCTCATCTTTGGTCCCTTTCATGGATGGGTACCAGTAGGACATCATACAGTCATAGCATGCACCCTGTATCAGAGGTATTAAACAGTTCGACGATGACGGGGATCTTGGCCATTTCCTCAACACCTGGATGTATACCATCAGTCCAGTGCATAGTCACCTCAGAACCATAACCCCTCAGCATACTAGCAGTGATCATCTGTCGTTACCCTCCCCTTACCTGCCCACCCCTACAGTAGATGCCTCCTTTCTCCTCATGAATACAGAAAATAGTACTCATTCAGTGAACTGCCTGATCCACCCCTTTCTGCCCACTCCTCATACAGTCCCAACTATCTGATTCTTGCAACTCCTTCTCCATATGTATCGAAAAAGTCCTTTCCCATCCTGATGCCCTGTGCTAACCTCAGTTCCTGGAGCCTTAGCTGCTCTGACTCCTGGTAACTTATTTGGACCTCTGCATACTCCTCCCTATAGTACCTTCCCATATTTAATGTATTTCAGCCTATCTTGGCCTTCCTTTTTGCACGATCTGGTACATGTCAGTAGTCAATAATCTCAATTTGATTTTTCCAGTAGTGATTCATCCCGGTGTGACACTACCTTCCGTCTTGCCAGATTTCACCATCTTGCAAAGTAAGCTGTCTGAAGTCCACCACCTGGTCCTGTACCTGCTTCTGGTCATATAAGTGTGAACCACGCCAGTGGTGGTCACTGCCAGTCAAGGGTCATCTACCAACCTCCTTAGCCTCCCACAGCCAGAACTAGTCCAGTGTATTCTCCAAAAAAGTCTCAGTGACCATCTGTGTCAGGAAGTAGTCCTAGGCATCCGTAGTGTTGTTCTAACACTCGGTGGCTGGGTACTCAATCCTCCTGGTGGGGAGTCCCCCAATACATGTTCTCACCCACCTTCTATTGCTCTCCAGCTCCCTGTCAAGATCTTCCTCTTGAGTCAGTGGCCTGTGCCACCTCCATCTGATCTTATTCTTATATCCGCAGAATTGCACCTGAGCCTCTTCCTACCCTCCTCCTTCTTCTCTTGCACACTGTCCCGCCCACAAGTGCTACTACACCCTGCGTACACTATCCTTCCTGTTCCATACCTAGGATAAGAACCCAGTCTGAGTGGTTGTCCCATGTTTCTGTGATGGCAGCTATCTCCTGTCCCTCTGCCAGCAGCCTGTAGTTCTGAGGTTTTTACAGACTCCTTGCATTCGAGACAACTCTCCATGTTGCTTATACTCTTAACAATTTCCTGTTCTCAGCCCACCCTTGATCCTTCACAACTTCAACAGTTTATATGGGGTGAGCTCATTTGTCTCCCCTCAGGTCTTCTCTTCAACAACCCTCCTCCCACCCCAAGCTTAAATTAACCTTTGTTTCTATGTATTCTTCTAACCTCTGCAGCACCCCTTCCCTCTACTCAATGTAATCTGTCCCTGCAGGTCCTACTGTCCAGGCCCTGTGACCTCCCACTAGACGTACCCTTGGATGAACACCAATTTCCCAGCAATGTTGAATTCATCTATCCTACCCTTCCTTGCTGTACTTGCCCAGAGTGCTGGGAGGAGTACCTCAGAGACGGTCACTGGGCTCCCTACCACCTCCTTAACCCACCCAGTTCCGCGAACCTCTCCCTAACTGCCTCCTGCTCTTCCCCTGCCCGTCTCGTTTGTGCCCATGTGCGCCATCACGTAGCGGTTTATGCTTTCGCTAACACTTGAGAATAGCCTGCCCACCACTTTTTATCTGCTGTCAATCCAGGTGCAAACTCTGCCATATGTGATATGTCTTTCCCTTTACTCCCCATCGACTCTTTAGTATGGAATCACCCAGCACAAACACCCCCTCATTCTCACCCCTCCCCAAACTCTCTTTCATGCCTACCCCAAAAGTACTCTGCCCTGCATTGTGTTCCTATCCATACCCTCAACCACCCATCTGCCACCAGTCCTGCCTTCTCTAACACTCTCGCCTGACTTGTCCCCTTCACCTGGAACTCCCTCATCCTCAATACCATCCCACCCTTCACCCTGAACCCCTATCTCCCCCAACCTGTAACCTCACATCACCCCACAACTGGACCCTTTTCATTTAACTGAGATCCTCCCCTGCTCGAACTGTACTCAGGAGACACAAACTCCCCTCCCCTCCTCATGCCTAATCATATCTCCACCTCAAACTATTAAGTCACCCACAAGGCTTCCTTCTCCTCTGGGATTCCAGCCCTTGACCCTGTGCCCCCCTCTGGTCTGCCTTCACCCTGGTCCCTGCCCAGGTTCCTCAGACTCTCCTCTCCTTGAGAACATCATATTTGTTCTTTTATTGTACTGGGTGTGGGTGCTTGGCTCCACCTTCTTCAACCTCTCTGGGACCTGTAGTCCATCAGGCCTCTGTGAAGTATCCTCTGTGGCAGTGGCTGCAGTATGGTGGTCTAAGTGAGACAAGGTCTCAGTCTCCTGCTAACTGTAATCAAGCCTGGCAACCTCTCCCTCAGCCCAGAGGTGTCTGCAAATGAGGCGCACTGCAGTTCCCAAGTTCTTCTGAACACGATGTTCCACACCCACCCTGCACTCCTTGTACATCTACATACTCATAAGTATGCCACCCCTCTTTACTGTTTTTTATAGTTTCTCTCCTTTTACAGAGTTTCTTTGTTTATAGCTCTGTATCTTTCTGTAGCAGTGACCCTTTCTGCTTTTGTGCCTCTGTCAAACTCATATTTCAACAGGTGATTGACAAGATCATACAATTTAAATGTAAATGTCCATTATGTGATATAATCAGCAGCTCAACTCTCCTCCTCTTGTTTTTATTTGCTCTGTATCAGCTCACCCCTGGTGAACCTATATGCTCCTCTAACTAACTAAGCATTTAATAATGTGTGAGGTGAAATGGAGTGGGTGACAAAAAATCTCAGACAAAATGCCTCTGGACGATTCCAACTTACACTCTGCCTCTCTCACCCAGCAAACAGAATGAACAGTTAAAGAGATTCAGACTGCAACTCCTTGATTGGCTCCTCTGTTTCTGAGCAAAAAAACCCTCCCCAGCAACCAACAACAGTTAAACAGTTAAGAAAGTAGCTATTCTCCTCTGGGCAAAACATCCCTATTTAAGGTGGTTTAGTAACATTGACCAGGCATACACTGTTAATACTAGTATATGTACTGTGTTGCTCAACTGTAATTTTTTTTGCTCATTTTGTATATGTTCTTCTCTCTCGCCTTTGTTATTAATTTGGTTTACCTGCCTTTGTACCTTGATGTGGAAACTGTGTAAAGAGCTCTTAGCTCAAAGGCGTTGATCGAGATTGTAATAAATAGATAAATAAATGATATGTTGAGTTTCCTGAAAAGAACATTTTCTTGAGTCAAATGATGCCTTTACTGCAGAGAACCTGTAATAGGAGAAACAAATGTGTCCCAATATTGAGTAAACTTCATTGCATTTAGTGTACGGCACAGTGAACTCGTGGACTCTGCCCCCAAGGTGGTCTCATGACATGACACATTCTCAACTCTCACTGATCAACCTCCTGGTCAGTCAATGAAATCTATCAGATTTATTTTGACAAGATCTTCTCTGTGAATCCATGCTGCCTCAGATTCTGCAGTCTGATTGAGTCAAGAAATATCACAAAAAGGTTGCTGGAGAACTCAAACAGAATTAAGTGAACAACAACAACACATGTGTATGCCTATTGTAAGAGAATGCTATTTAAAAATCTATTTTAGTCAACAGGAAGTATGAGTGCAATGGAACCTGAGCCAGCAGTCATCACTTCAGAGAACTGCCAACTGAGTCAGACAACAAAGGAACTACATCAGTATCCTCCTGCAAGAAGAGAAGTCTCCATGATCTTCATCATCGATGTACGACAACAGATTCATGAAGGAAAGGGCAACTGAAATGTACTAAATATCACAGGAGTTTAAGAAATCTAAAAGCAGTTAAATTTACTGAGAAGAGTTTTACTATGCAGCATAAACTACAATACACCAAATTCACAAGAAATCATACACATGTACTTATATGACAAGAGGTTTTACAACACCGAGTATCTTCGTGGAGGCATCAGCTAATTCACTCTGAGAGAGACAGTATAATGTGTTTGAATGCAACAAGATTTTTGGTCAAAGAGTACTCTGAACAAACATCAGCAAAGTCACCAAGAGAGAGTCCATATAAATGTGTTGAATGCAGCAAGAGTTTTGGCTGTAAGAGTACCCAGATAATCCATCAGCAAACCTCATACTAGAGAGAAACCATATAAATGTACTGAATGTGACAAGAGTTTGGCCACAAGAATAGCCTAATAATTCATCAGCTAATTCACTCTGAGAGAGACCATATACATGTGCTGAATGCAACAAGAGTTTTAGACATAAGAGTACCCTGATCAGTCATCAACATACTCATTCTGGAGAAAGGCCATACAAATGTGTTGAATGTGACAAGAGTTTTGCACAGAAGAGTAACCTGATAATTCATCTCAGCGAATTCATGCTGGAGAAGACCATATAAATGTGTGTGTGTGACAAGAGTTTTTGCCAACAAGAGTAACCTGATAATTCATCAGCAAATTCACACTGAGAGAAAACATATAAATGTACTGAATGCGACAAGAGTTTTGGCCAAAAGAGTACTCTGAACAAACATCAGCAAAGTCACTCAAGAGACAGTCCATATAAATGTGCTGAATGCAACAAGAGTTTTGCTGGAAGAATAACCTGATAATCCATCAGCGATCACTCTGGTGTGAGAGACCATATACATGTGCTGAATGCAATAAGAGTTTTAGCCATAAGAGTACCCTGATCAGTCATCAACTATACTCTATTCTGAGAAAGGCCATACAAATGTGTTGAATGTGACAAGAGTTTTGCCCAGAAGAGTACCCTGATAATTCATCAGCGAATTCATACTGGAGAAAGACCATATAAATGTGGTGTGTGTGACAAGAGTTTTGCCAGAAGAGTAACCTGATAATTCATCAGCAAATTCACACACTGGAGAGAAAAAAATGTACTGAATGCGACAAGAGTTTTGCCAAAAGAAAAGCCTTATAAATCATCAGAGAACTCACTCTGAGAGGGACTATATAAATGTGTTGAATGCAACAAGATTTTTGGCCTAGAGAGTACTCTCTGAACAAACATCAGCAAAGTCACTCAAGAGACAGTCCATATAAATGCTGAATGCAACAAGAGTTTTGCCTGTAAGAATAACCTGGTACTTCATCAGCGAATTCACTCTGGAGAGACCACTACTACATGTGCTGAATGCAACAAGAGTTTTAGCTATAAGAGTACCCTGATCAATCATCAACATACTCATTCTGGAGAAAGGCCACAAATGTGTTGAATGTGAAGAGTTTTGCCCAGAAGAGTAACCTCGATAATTCATCAGCGAATTCATACTGGAGAAAGACCATATAAATGTGCTGTATATGTGACAAGAGTTTTTGCCAGAAGAGTAACCTGATAATTCATCAGCAAATTCACACTGGAGAGAAAACATATAAATGTACTGAATGTGACAAGAGTTTTGGCCAAAAGAAAGGCCTTATAAATCATCAGAGAACTCACTCTGGAGAGGGACTATATAAATGTGTTGAATGCAACAAGATTTTTGCCAAAGAGTTCTCTGAACAAACATCAGCAAAAGTCATCAAGAGACAGTCCATATACATGTGTTGAATGCAACAAGAGTTTTAGCTATAAGAGTACCCTGATCAATCATCAACATACTCATTCTGGAGAAAGGCCATACAAATGTGTTGATGTGACAAGAGTTTTGCCCAGAAGAGTAACCTGATAATTCATCAGCGAATTCATACTGGAGAAAGACCATATAAATGTGCTGTATGTGAGAAGAGTTTTGCCCATAAGAGTAACCTGGTACTTCATCAGCAAACTCACACTAGCGAGAAACCATATAAATGTGCTGAATGCAACAAGAGTTTTGGCCACAAGAAGAGCCTGATAATCCATCAGCGAATTCACTCTGGAGAGAGACCATATACATGTGCTGAATGCAACAAGAGTTTTAGCCATAAGACTACCCTGATCAGTCATCATCATACTCATTCTGGAGAAATACAAATGTGTTGAATGTGACAAGAGTTTTGCCCGGAAGAGTAACCTGATAATTCATCAGCGAATTCATGCTGGAGAAAGACCATATAAATGTGCTGTATGTGACAAGAGTTTTTGCAGAAGAGTAACCTGATAATTCATCAACATACTCATTCTGGAGAAAGGCTCAGATGGAGTGATGAAGTAAAGTGACAAATCACAGTGGAGCAATTTTAGCACTAGTGACAAAGCCTACAGTTATTTTCGTGCTCAGGTTCTTGGTGAGTACCTTCACGCAGGGCCCTGCTTTTAACAGAATCTCATCATGGTGATACAACTGTATAGACAATATATAGTATGGAAAGAGACAAAATGAAACTGAAAGCTGGACGATGCAGATCCCAAAGCATAGTAAGTGCCCAACCCTAGCTCTGGGCACTAGGGCAAGGTTGGACGATGTGATAGTGCCGCATCCTCGAGTAATAGTACCATCCTGCCACAGTGTCAGACTATGAAGTGCATTGTCCCACAGTGGTAGTAGAAGCCAGCAAGCCACAAACAGTAAAAGACTGATAGGCCAGCCCAGAGGACTGCAAACAGTTAAGTGGACTCACGAGACAAACTAGAAATTATGCATTGTTATTATTATGCGACGCACCTGAGTTTCCAGTAAGAGGATATACTATCAGACTTCGAACAAAACTGCAGCAGCAGATAGTAATTGCCACAGACAAACTGAACAGTGCAACAGATGCAAACTTTAGATCCCTAATAGGACAAATAAAAACATCCAGAGGGATCCATAATGATGTCACTGAAATAAATAGAATACATTATTGTGCAGCGAGACTAATAACAAATAGAGCTAATGCCAAAAAGCAAAGAATGCAGAACAAAAGAGAGGAAATTCAGCATACCACCATGGAAAAGCGGATAGAAGGACAATTATGGAATTAAGATCAGAAGTATCACTGCTAGAGGAGTTAAAAGGTAATAGATCAATGAAAGTCATCAGGAAAGTGGATGAAATCAAACAAAATGCTGTATTAAAACGGATCAGGACCTAAATTTTACCATCTCAAATAATAAGCTTAAGATTTCTGCTCAAGCCGAGAAGCTCAGGAGATACGAGAAAGGAATAATGAAAAATGCAAAATAGATGGTTTAGAGAAGACCAAGAAATTCTATAGGGAGCTGGGAAAGAAAACAGCCATTATAAAACTCCACCTGTAAAGAAAGAAATTGAGGAATTCTGAAAGTATTTATGAAGATCCAGTTGAACATAATAGGGATGCAAAGTGGATACAGGAAATAAAAGACAGCATTAGAAATGGTACTACTAGAGATATGGAGTGGCCTGACGTAACTGCTAAGGAGATAGAAATGAAGATAGGAAGGCCTCCAACTGAAAAACCCCAGGTCCAGATGCAGTACCCAACTTCTGGCTGAAAGTACTAACATCTTTGCACCAAGATTTAGCTACCTCAAAAACTATTTATACGTTACACCCCTGACTTGACACCCATCTGGTTAACGACAGGAATACCACACTTTATTAAATCTGAACCTGCTGTCTCCCAAGAACTATCGCCCAATAACCTGTTTACCAACAACATATAACCTATATACTGAATCGATGCAGATAGAGTCTACAACCATTTAGACTGCACAAACTCATGGCAATAGAACAAAAGGTGATAAAAGAAAATCATATGGCACAAAGGACCATCTCATGTTGAACAAAGCCATTATGAGAGCTGCAAAATATGCCTAAATCTTAGTGTAGCATGGATCGACTACAAAAAGCATTTGACAGTATCCCACACTCCTGGATCACTGAATGTTTGCGAATCTACATGGATACATCCCACACTGATAAACTTCATTACAACAACAATGACAAAGTGGCAAACCACCCTGCAATTAAATCATGAGAAAGGTCAAATCACCATCCCAAATGTAAGCATCCAACGAGGATATTTCAAGGTGACACCTTGTCACCACTTCTTTTTGCCTTGCTCTCAATCCCTTGAGTAGCCTAATCAACAACCTAGGCTATGGATACAGCTTGAACCCCAGAAACAAAAACAATCAACAGCTAACATCTCACCTTCTATTTGTAGATGACCTAAAACTTTACAGTTCATCTGACAAACATTTGAACGAACAAATCACAAATTGTTAAGACTTTTCTGATGACATACGATGACGTTATTTAGACAATGTGCTAAAGCAACATTTTAGCAGGAAAGTTAACTGCAAAGAAAACATGAATCTGGCAGAGGTTTGTGACATAAAAGAACTTGAGCAAGAGGGAGTGTATAATCTGGGAATAGATGAAGGAGCAGCACAACATGAACAAATGAGAGTAAAAAGTAAGCAAGGAATATTTTAGAAGGTTAAAGCTTAATTTTGAAAACTGCTTTGACAACACGAAATAAAGTGCAAGTTATAAATCAACTCCGCCTCCCAGTGATATCATACAGTTTTGTGTGATAGACTGGCACAGAAAGTGTTGAACCAGCTAGATATAAAAACAAGAAAAATGTTTCATGCTCACCAATTAATATACAAAAATCAGTGTATGCCAAGATTATACATCCCAGGGCAGAGGGAGGCATGGCCCTCATTGAGATTGATTACATATAGATCCACAATAGTGGGGCTACATACATACTTACTGACATCCTTGGACCCAAATATAGTCAAGGTCTTGCATCAAGAAGAAAATAAGCTCAAAATGACTTCACTCATCAAATTAGAGAAGCCTCAGAAGGGTAGTAGAGATTGATGTCAATCCAAAGGTAGATAAGGAATTGTCAGCAACAGAAAATGCAAAGTATCAGAGAAAGGAGTATAAGATAGAGACCAACAGAAAAGAAAAACAATTGGAAAGTCCATAATTATAGTGGAAAATACAGGGAGCTACTGAGCAACCACAGGTCGATCAAGCTCTGACCCATGATTGTTAAAAGAGGTGAATTTAGGCCACGAGATGAGAGATCAATAATGGTAGCCCAAGATAGTGGGCTACACACAAGATGGTTCACAAAATCCATAGAAAAAACAGGAGAAACAGACAAGTGCAGGTTCTGTAGTACAGAATTAGAAACAGTTATAGCATCTGTGGCTGGATATGAAGTACTTATGGCAGAAGGCCTGTATACTGAAAGACACAACAATGTAGCAAGATTGATCCACTGGAAACTGTGCAAACACTATACATACAGGTAGCAGAGACACTGGAAACATGAACCACAAAGAATCACAGAGAATGAAGAAGTAATGATCATGGGATCACCCCATACCAACAGCCAAGAAAGTGGAAGCAAGAAAGCCTGATATTGTAATACAAGAAAAGAGGACAAAGGTAGTATTACTGATTGAAGATAGCCACCCTAGTGACTACAGTGTGCTGTACAGAGAGACACAAAATCATGAAATACCAAGATATGCAGTCAGAAACCAAACTGATGTGGAATAAGGACACACAGATTGTTCCAGTAGTGCTTGGAGCAATGGGACTAATCAAAAAGAATTTTCAGGCACATTTAAATATGCTACCAATATCTGTGACACCTTATGAACTTCAAAAGGAAGCTATTTTGGGGACATTGCGTGTGCTGAGAAGAGCGCTCTCAGCAAACATCAAAGATTAATACAGTACTAATTTCTTGAGTTTTGAATATGCCCTGGCTAAAGAATGGGGTCCATTCTTGCCACGGTATTAGAAATCCCTGAACATTTGGAGACACTAACCCCGAGAAAGGCCATACAAATGTGTTGAATGTGACAAGAGTTTTGCCGGAAGAGTAACCTGATAATTCATCAGCGAATTCATGCTTGAGAAAGACCATATAAATGTGCTGTATGTGACAAGAGTTTTTGCCAGAAGAGTAACCTGATAATTCATCAGCAAATTCACACTGGAGAGAAAACATATAAATGCACTGAATGTGACAAGAGTTTTGGCCAAAAGAAAAGCCTTATAAATCATCAGAGAACTCACTCTGGAGGGGGACTATATAAATGTGTTGAATGCGACAAGATTTTTTACCAAAAGAGTACTCTGAACAAACATCAGCAAAGTCACTCAAGAGACAATCCATTCAATGTGCTGAATGCAACAAGAGTTTTGCCCGTAAGAGTAACCTGGTACTTCATCAGCGAACTCACACTAGCGAGAAACCATATAAATGTGCTGAATGCAGTATGTTTGGCCACAAGAACAGCCTGATAATCCAACAGCGAATTCACTCTGGAGAGAGACTATATACATTTGCTGAATGTAGCAAGAGTTTTAGCCAGCACTTCTGATCAGTCATCAACATACTCATTCTGGAGAAGGCTATGAAATGTGTTGAATGTGACAAGAGTTTTGCCAGGAAGAGTAACCTGACAATTCATCAGCTAATTCATGCTGAGAAAGACCATATAAATGTGTTGTATGTGGCAAGAGTTTTGGTCAGAAGAATAACCTGACAAGGCATCATCACTTAATTCACTCTGGAGAAATCCTAAACATTTAGAGACACTAACCCCCGAGAGAAAGAACAACATGAACAAACAACAGTAAAAGTAAGCAAGGAATATTTTAGAAGGTTGAAGCTCATTCTGAAAACTGCTTTGACAACACAAAATAAAGTGCAAGCTATAAACCAACTCGCCCTTCCAGTGGTATCATACAGCTTTGGTGTGATAAACTGGCCACAGAAAGTGTTGAACCAGCTACATATAAATACAAGAAAAATGTTTCATGCTCACCAATTAATATACAAAAAGCAGTGCATGCCAAGATTATACGTCCCAAGGTCGGAGGGAGGCTTGGGCCTCATTGAGATTGATTACACATATAGATCCACTATAGTGGGGCTACATGCATACTTACTAACATCCTTGGACCCAAATATTGTCAAGGTCTTGTGTCATGAAGAAAATAAGCTCAAGATGACTTCACTCATTAAATTAAGAGAAGCCTTCAGAAGGGTAGCAGAGATTGATGTCAATCCACAAGTAGATAAGGAACTGTCAGCAACAGAAATGCAAAGAATCAGAAAAGGAGAATAAGGACAAAGACTAACAGAAAAGAAAAACAACTGGAAAGCCCATAATTATAGTGGAAAATACAGGGAGCTATTGGAACAACTACAGGTCGATCAAGCCCTGACCCATGAGTGGTTAAAAGAGGTGAATTTAGGTCACGAGAGATTGATAATGGCAGCCCAAGATAGTGGACTACGCAAGATGGTTCACAAACTCTGTAGAAAAAACAGGAGAAACAGACAAGTGCAGGTTCTGTAGTACAGAATTAGAAACAGTTGCACATCTTTGGCTGGTTAAGTACTCATGGCAGAAGGCCTGTATACTGAAAGACATAACAATGTAGCAAGATTGATCCACTGGAAACTGTGCAGACACTACAACATACAAGTAGCAGAGAGACACTGGAAATGTGAACCACAAAGAATCATAGAGAATGAAGAAGTAATGATCACATGGGATCACCCAATATCAACAGCCAAGAAAGTGGAAGTGAGGAAACCCAATTTTGTAATACAAGAAAAGAGAACAAAGGTAGCATTGCTGATTGAAATAGCCACCCCCTAGTGACTACAGTGTCCTGCGTTACAGAGAGACACAAAATCATGACATACCAAGCTATGCAGTCAGAAACCAAACTGATGTGGAATAAGGACACACAAGTTGTTCCAATAGTGCTTGGAGCAATGGGACTAATCAAAAAGAACTTTCAGGCACATTTAAATATGCTACCAATACTTGTGACACCTTATGAATGCCAAAAGGAAGCCATCTTGGGGACATTGCGTGTGCTGAGAAGAGCGCTTTCAGCAAACATTAAAGATTAATACAGTACTAATTTCTTGAGTTTTGAATATGCACTGGCTAAAGAATGGGGTCCATTCTTGCCACGGTATTAGAAATCCCTAAACATCTGGAGACACTAACCCCGAGAGAAACCATATAAATGGGCTGAATGTGACAAGAGTTTTGGCCGTATGAGTACCCTGATAATTCATCACCAAATTCACTCTGGATAGAGGTTACTAAAGTTAGCAGAAGCTTTCAGGAGGGGTAGCAGTGATGGATGTTAAGTCACCAGTAATTAAGCAACAAGAAGTGCAAGGAAGCAGAACACAAAGCATATAAGGACAAAAAGCAACAGAGAAGGAAGGACAACTGAAAACCCATAATTACAGCAGAAAAAGCATATAAATACAAAGATCAACACAGAAGAAAGGACAACTCGAAAGCTCACAAGTACATGCAGAAAATACAGGGAGCAGTTGGATCAACCACAGGTCGATTAAAAACTGATTAATGAGTGGTTAAAAAGAGGTACACTTAAGTCACAAGATGACAGGTTGATAATGGTAGCTCAAAATGTTGTGCTGTGCATAAGATGGTTCATGAAATCCATAATAAAAACAGACTGGTGTAAGTTCTGCAATACAGAATTAGAAACAGGTGCACATCTTGTGGCTGGATGAGAAGCACTCATGGCAGAAGACTGTATACAGAAAGACATAACTGTGACAAGCTGATGCCCTTTCTTGCACTAAGAGGGTGTTAATACGAACATACAAAACTGCTAGCAGAAACAGACCTCATGGTCTATCAAAGTCTACTTAAGTGTGCAGCTAACACCCCTAGATTGCAGCTGCCCCAACCCCTCCCCATTTTCAGGACATTCTCAGCACTATTCACCTAGACCTCTCTCATTCCCTGTCCCGTGCCCTTTTAAAACTTCCCACCATCTTACACGATATCCTCTGGCAGGGCGTCCCACTTTAACACTAGAGATGCAAAATAACATTTTGCCAGCAAAATTGCCGCAGAGAAATATTTTCATGAAATTCACAAAATATTTCATGGGTGTGAAATGTGACAAAAATTCACCCACAGTGCACGAGATTTTGCATTTTGTGGCAAAATATAGCTGTTTCCGTGTGATCTGTCGCATTTTGGGGTGAAATTTCACAGTTTATTAGCGAAATTTTGCATTTTGCAACCATGAAATTTTTATCGTAATACGTGAATTTTGCAAAATATTTTGCACAACGAAATTTTGCACAGCACTATTTGACACCACCCTCTCCATGAAGTAATATCTCCTTCTCTCTGTGCTAAATCTTCCACATACTAATCTTAGCCCATGCCCTTCTGTGTCCCTACCTTTCTTGTGCTTCAACAACCTGTCAGCACTGGTTTTGTTTATCCCCTTCAAATATTTGAATGTTTCAGTCATATCACCCCATGTCTCCTCTCTCCCAGTGTGTACATATTCAGCTCACCCTCTAGCAGCTTAATGCCCTTTTTCAGATACTGACATCAGTACTGCACGCAGTTATCCAAGTGAAGCCTGACCAATGACATGTAGAGGGGCTGAATCACTTCCCTATGCCTGGACAACAATCCCCTTGCAATACACCCGTGCATCTTGTTAGCCTTAGCTATGGCTTTCCTGCATTGTGCAGAGTTGTTCATGCTCCCTGTTATCAACATCCCAAGGTCCTTCTCTTCCTCAATGTCCCTCAGCCTCACTCCACCCAACCAATTATCCCTATTTGAGTTCTTTGCTCCAAATTGCAAAACCTTGCATTTCTTCACATTGAAGCCCAGCTGCCACCTCTCTAACCACTCCTCCAGTTTGGCTAGGTTCTCTTATAGTTGTTTCCACCCGTCCGCTTCATCAACTACTGTCCCCATTTTAGTATAATCTGCAAACACACTAATCC
Organism: Neoceratodus forsteri; assembly: GCA_016271365.2. Classification (NCBI taxonomy): domain Eukaryota; kingdom Metazoa; phylum Chordata; order Ceratodontiformes; family Ceratodontidae; genus Neoceratodus; species Neoceratodus forsteri. The sequence goes on along the minus strand of CM057457.1, from coordinate 470,030,265 downwards.
TGTACCTGACTCCATGTGGGATATTCAGAATTAATAGCCCAAACAACACTGGACCCAGCACAGAGCCCTGAGGTCCACTCATCACTGGCCTAGATGCTGAGAGTTCCCACCAACACCACCTGTTGCTACCTCCCCCTCATCCAGTTCCCTATCCAGTTTGCCAGATTCTCCACTATGGAAGTCAGTCCCTCCCAGCCACCTGTGAGGCACAGTATCAAAAGCCTTGCTGAGGACCAAGTACTGTATAGGACATCCACAACAGGATAGCTGTACTGCTACAGCAAAACCTTTTTTAGGTACAGTATAGTTAAGGATGTCCCAGAGAAATAAACTGGAATAAAGAAAACATATGTCAAAAATAAATAAATAAAAAGCTAAGAAATACCAACCTTCTTAATGGGAATATTCAGTGAACAGAAGTGGGCTTTTTAATACCATAGACCACAACATTATGCTGGTGAACGCCTTCTAGGCTAATAATTAAATTTTAAAATGTTTTCATCTTCATAAGGGAAGGGATCATTGATTGAACTAAGCAGACAGACAGCTGATCCCTTCCACTTCCTGATCTGCCAGCTATGCCCCCGTGCTCATATGTGCAAAGGTGTGCCCCATTGAAGTCTATGGGGTACATTTTTTTAAATAACTGTGTGTGTGTGTGTATATATATATATATATATATATATATATATATATATGTTTAAGCAGTCTTTATATAAATGAAAGTCTGTGCTTTTTAAAAGTTCAGTTATTAACTCCGAAGAATGTTGCTAGCATAATGTAGTGGACTATGGTATTAAAAAACACATTCCTGTTTATTGGCATAAATCTTAGACACTTCTTTAGTTCTGTTGCAACAGCTCTGCTGGGTCCCTTTTATGCTGACTTGCACACGTGCATAAGCAACATCTTGTGCTAGTAGCACATTTCAGAAGTGTATCTGTGTTGGTGGATGCAGGGCATGCTTTAGTATGTGCATCCCTCATTTCCCAATAAGCCAGCATGGTAGCACTGACAACAACATTATGTAAAGTGGACACAACTTGTAAGGAAAGTGCTGCTGCAATCAGAGATTAGCTCATGATGCAGCGGCACTGATGACACACCTCCCGACATGCCTTTCCTGGTGAAGCATTTCAGTGAATATGGCGGCTGCCACCATCTGCCATACACAATCCCCAGACAGCTGACTTCAGGGGTACCCAGTCCCCCTGTCAGCATGTTTAATACACCCCCTTAAATCATGTGGCACACTGGGAGACCACCCCAGTGTGCCTCTTTGTGATCTAAAGCCAACCACATCGGTATGTTCCTTTCCCCGCCCCACCCCTATTGTGTGGCATATTGGGAGCCCACCCCAGTGTGGCCAACATCACCCCTCCAAAGTCATGGGGTACACTGGGAGCCCACCCAGTGTGCCAACATTTGTTTTTCACACCTGTAAAGAAAGAAAACCATCTGCAGCATTCATTTTTTTATTGTACCTGAAGCAAAGAAAACAGTCCTTTGCTGTTGGCGGCACCCCTCCCAGCCTTCACTCCCCTCTGCACCCCACCACCCCACACCACCCTCACCCAGTACTTACCTCTGAAGTCCGTGCTGTGATCTTCAGTGGAGCAGGAACACATCTGGCTCTTCAGTGCTGACCACTGAACTGAAGAAATGCCAGTAAGCTGTATAATGGCATAAATGGGGGTTTTCATCTTGATGGATATCTCAGCAATTTTTGAATTTTGCCTCCACATTTTCAACATGAGTTTTTTGGGACCCCACTTTGTGAATACATGCTCTGTCATCTCATTATTCAGTCCCAAGAGGTCATTTTGTGGTCACTGCACGGAATCTCCTTTCAGGATGTATTAACAAAACAACAGTGCCACTGTTCTTGAGGTAGTGTCCCAAAAGCCTATCTTGCAAATTTGATGGAAAAATTCCAAAAAATGATTGTGTTACAAGAGTGCATTGTACAGTTTTCACACACGCTCATAACTTTGACAATTTTTATTATTTCACTCCAGATTTTCAACATTGCCATTTTTTACACCTCCTTATAAACAGTACAGCTGCCATTTTTCACATTCTGCCTGAAATGTCTTTTCGTGCATGTAATGCATAATGTCGTAGTTGTTGAGCAAAATCCATGTTCAGGCCATATTGCCAAAATCACAGTGACTCTGTTCATGAGCTGAGGTCCCAAAATGCCTATGTTGAAAAGTTTGGTAAAAAAAATCCTCCAAATTGAGTTACGGGTGTGCGTTGCACAGTTTCTATGTATACTTGTGATGTCACCAATTTTTTTACATTTTCACTGCAGATTTTCAGCATTGCCATTTTTTATACCTTCTTATGAACAGTACAGCTCTCATTTTTCACATCCTGCCTGAAATGTGTTTTCACACCTGTGGTGCTAAATGGCACAGTTGCTGTGCAAAATCACCTTTTGGCTTACAAACTCATAATACAAATGTTCATGAGGTGGGGTCACAAAAAGCCCATGTTGAAAATTTGGAGTGAAAATACCAACACATGCCTGGGGCATTACGGTTTCCAACTATAACACCCCACCTTGTACACACTGACAGGCATCTGGGGGTGTGACTTGGCACTGTCTGCTGTAATGCCTATGCCATTCCACCCCCACCCTGCAGCCAGTGACAGGCATCGAGGTGTGCCTTCGATTCTTCAGCCCCAAACTTCACCCGATCCTCCTATACTGCACCCATCTTGGTGTATTTCCTTATGGAATTGGGTGAGCATAAGGCCCAAAGACCCCAAGGCACACAGTGACACTCGTCGGTGTCTGAGGGGTAGGGCATGGTGAAATGGTGTGAGCATTATAGACAGTGACCCAGAGGGACACCCAAATGCCTTTACTCTCTGCAGGGTGGGGGCTGGGTCGGTGTCAGTTAACTACTTCACTGCCAATCCTATTATGCAGTTCTCTAACTCCTGCACTGCCAATGCTAACAAGCAAACATTCAGCACTCACAAATGATTGTTTTTCTTTCTTCTAACAGTGGGATGGCTACCCACAGTTGCATAGCCTCCTTATCATTTTTGCTTTTCTTTCCTGTATTCTTTTATATTTTGGTTATGGTCATAATGTCCACCCTCAAGCCCAAATTACAGTGTAACAATATAAACGGCTACTATTCTCTTGCAGGGCAGGGTGTGTTAAAAATAGTTAAATCTAGCTAGCCTGTAAGTTACAGGACTTACATTGTTTGCTACCTGCATGGGAAATGGTACCTTACATGTATATAACAGCCTGGAAATTACTAGGATATATTTTCATGTCCTTTAAAACTCTTGTTCCTACACTTGCATTGCTATCAGCTAGCAGTATATAAATAGTCCTAGAGTACAGGAACATTCCAAATAGGGGACCTTTTAGGTTCATAGCTACAGGCTCACAGGATATCAGAATACCTTTTTGTAAAATAAAAGGGCCTGCATTACAAAGGGACAAGGACCTTTTTGTTTTTAAATTACAGTGTTACTGATTCAGTCTGTATTGTTCCTCCTGTGTAAAGCAGACATCCTGAGTTTTGGAAGTTAGTTTTTGAGCCTGCAATTTTTAAAAAAAACAAATGATGAGATAAGCCTCTCTTACCTGAGTATACACCAGTGCTTGCAGTGTTCTCCCAGAGTGATGACATAGGGAATAGTCAGCCTCATTATGGTCATGATTATGTGACAGACAGGTGGGTTGTCCTTAGTGGCAGGGGCAGTCTTGAATGTGGGTCTAGCCCCAGGTTTAAATGATGCTAATTACCCTTACAACACAAGTCTACATATCTATCTGTACAGAAGTACCCCATCTGAGGAGTTTCACAGGAAATTAGTGGGCAAATCAGAAAGGTATGTAGAAAAGGGAAGGTAGTCATTGTGGGGGATTTCAACTTGCTAGAAGTTGACTGGAGCATTCCGGTTACCTCCAGTGCTAGGGAGCAAGTGCTCCTGGATGCGATCCAGGAGAGTCTCCTGACACAGTTGGTCAGTGTACCTACTAGGCTAAAGAACACTTTAGATCTGGTATGGTCAAATGGGGAGGCAGTAGGGGAAATAAGGGTGGAGGACCCAATAGCCGACAGCGATCACCAAACTGTGTGGTTTAATATTACGATATGCAGGGAGCCAGTGAAATCAACAATCCGGGTGGTAAACTTCAGAGGGGTGGGCTTTGGGAGGATGTGGGTAGTACTGAAAGGGGAATTGGAAGGCATAAGGCAGGAGATGAACATGGAGCAGAAATGGGATATTATGAAACGGGAAATTACAGAGGCAAAGGAAGCCTACACCAAGACACAGGGTGAGAGGAGCAGAGCAAGGAAACTATGCTGGTTGAACAGCGAGGTAGTAGAGGTGGTGAGGGAAAAAATGAGAGATGCATAGATACATACATACATAGATACATAGACAGTGTCGGCAGATAAGGGCCTATGGCCCACCTAGTCTGCCCATTTGAGCTTGTAAGTTCAGTTTGTTTTCTTAGAACTCTATTTCCTTACCCTGACCTCTAGAATTCCTTTATGTCTATCCCATGCATTCTTAAATCCGTGATTGTTTCAGCCCCCACCACTTCCTCTGGCAGGGTGTTCCACTTGTCCACCACCGCTCTGTGAAGAAATTCTTCTCATGTTTCCTCTGAATCGTCCTCCCTCCAACTTCATCCCATGCCCTCTAGTCCTGAAACATCTTTTCACTTAAAAATAGTGTTTTCCTGCACCCTGTTCCTCCCTGTAAGATACTTGTATGTCTCTATCATATCCTCTCTCCTCCTCTCCTCCAGGAGTACATGTTCAGTTCCTTCAACCTGTCTTCATAGGACTTGTGATGCAACCCATGCACCATCTTTGTTGCCCTCCTCTGAACCTTCTCTACCCTGTCTATGTCCTTACGTAGGTATGGTCTCCAGAACTGTACACTGTACTCCAGGTGGGGCCTCACTAGTGTCTTGTATAGCGGAATTATGACCTCCTTTTCCTGCTGGTGATGCCCCTGCCTATACATCCCAGCATCCTATTTGCTTTACCTGATGCCTTGTCACACTGTTTCCTACCTTGAGGTCATCAGAGATGACAACCCCAAGATCCCTTTCCTGCTTGGTGCATGCTATATCCTCACCCCCAACTGATATATTGTGCCAGGGTTTTTGTGCCTCATATGCATTATCTTGCACTTCTTTGCATTGAATTTCAACTGCCAAACCCTTGACCATTCTTCAAGTTTCTGCAGGTCCTTCTCATTCTGTCTACACCCTCTGGTGTGTCTACTCTGTTACAGAGCTTTGTGTCATCAGCGAACAGTGAAATTCTGCCTTCTATATCCTGTGCAATGTCACTGATGAAGATGTTGAATAGGACCGGTCCCAGCACTGATCCCTGTGGTACCCCACTGGTCACTCTTCCTCTGTGGAGTGACAGCCATTTACCACCACCCTCTGTGTCCTGCCACCCAGCCAGTTACCTACCCACCACACTACTGTCCTGCCCACACCCATATTCCCCAGTTTGTGTAATAGTCTTCTATGTGGCACAGTGTCAAGGCCTTGCTGAAGTCCAGATAGGCTATGCCACTGCCCTCCCTGATCCACCTCCCTAGTCACCCAGTCAAAAATTCAATGAGGTTGGTCTGACATGACCTCCCCTGGTGAAACCATGCTGCCTTGGGTCCTGTAGTCCATTGACAACCAGATGTTCCATCAATCTCTCCTTCAGTAGTGCTTCCATGATCTTTCCCACTACCGAGGTGAGGCTGACTGGTCTGTAGTTCCCTGCTTCCTCTTTGTTCCCACTTTTGTATAAGGGGACTACATCTGCTGTCCTCCAGTCTTTGGGTACCTCCTGTTTCAGTGATTGGCTGAACAGGATAGCCAGAGGTTCAGCCAGCACCAGAGGTATGGGAGGACAAAGAAGGAAGGGGACAGGGAGGAGTATGCAAGATGGTCCAGGGAGGTGACCAGAAAAGTGAGAGAAGCCAAGGCAAAGAGGGAGCTGAGTTTAGCACAGGGAATTGGGAAGAGAAAATAAGGGGACTGCTCACCTTGGGCTGGGAGGGTGGGGATGGGGGAGAGGAGGTGACAGATGGCAGAATTGAGGAAGTAGAGTCCTAGAGGAATGAGGGTAGACAAGGCAAGAGGACCAGATGGTATCCACCCAGGGTGCTAAGGTAGATGGCGGAGTTGTTGTCAAAGCCACTGGTGGATCTGTACAGCACCTCACTGGAGTCAGGATGTGCCACTGAACTGGAGGATGGCCATATAGTGCCTTTATACAAGAGCAGACCAAGGGATGAACTGGATAATTATCGTCAGTAAGCCTCACCTCCATAGTGTGCAAACTCATGGAAATGCTACTAAAGTATTGCTTGGTGTCATACCTGAGGACAACAGCCTCCAGGATGTGAGGCACCATGGGTTCATTTCGGGAAATCTTATCAAGCTAATGTGATACAATATTATGGCTAGGTGACAGGTAAGCTGGATAAGGGTTATGCGGTGGATGTTCTTTACCTGGACTTCACAGCCTTCGATTCAGTGCTTCATGGGTGGCTTGGGGGGAAGCTAACTGATATAGTAGTAGTAGAGGCAAAAATGGCAAACTGGATTATAAGCTGGCTGAGTGGAAGACTGCAGCAGGTAGTGGTGGGAGGGGAGTTCTCAACTGCAAGGTTAGTGACGAGTGGGGTGCCTCAGGACTCTGTGCCAGGACCCAGTATTATTTTGGCTCTTCATATCTGATGTTGCACAAGGGGTGGCAAGCAAGGTAAGGCTGTTCACAGACGACACCAAAATGGGAATGGTGGTGGAAGGAGAACAGGGATGGAAGCAGCTGCAGGGGATCTAAACAAGTTAGAGGAGTGGTCACAGAGGTGGCAGCTGGGGTTCAGTGCAAAGAAGTGTAAGGTGTTGCACTGGGGTGAAGAACCAAGGAGAGAATACTGGCTGGGGGGGTTAAGCTGGGAATCATTGAGAAGGAGAAGGACCTAAGGGTAATGATAACAGGGACCATGAACAATACTGCCCAGTGCAGGAGAGTGGTTGCAAAAGTGAACAAAATTCTGGGGTGCATAGCGAGGGTTTTTTTGTCCAGATGGAGAGAGGTGATCTTGCCCTGCTACAAGTCACTGGTAAGGCTGCAGTTCGAGTATTATTTGAAGTTTTGGAGGCCATACCTGAAGTGTGATATCAGGCTACTGGTGGGGGGGTGCAGAGGAGGGCAATGAAGATGATATGTTGAATGGTAGGGAGAGACTATGAGAGCAGGCTGGGAGACCTGAATATGTACACCTGAAGGATAGAAGGGATGGGGGGGCATGGTAGAGACATTCAAGTATCTGAGGGGAATCAATAAGGGTGGGGCAGATGGGGTCTTTCAGATAAGGAGGGGAGGGACAGCAGCTGGCACAGGCTAAGAATAGAGGGGGAAGATTTAGGAGGGAAATGCGGAGTCACTATTTTATGGAGAGGGTGGTAGCAAAATGGAACACACTACCAGAATGGGTGTTATCATGTAAATCTGTGAACAGGTTTAAAAGGGCATGGGACTGGGAACAGGGGAGAGTGAGGGTGGGGAAGTACAGTAGGGGGTGGCATTAGGATGACAAAGGGGAGGGAGGTGAGGCAGCTTCAAACTAGTGCTAGCTAGCTGCACACTTGAGCAGACTTAGACCAGGTGGTCTGTTTCTACTGGCACATTCATTTGTTTGCATATGGTACTGTAATGAGTGTAGCCTACAACTAACCCAGATTTCCTTTCTGTGCAATAGTTATTTCATATTTTTAAGTGGCTGACCACTAGGAAGGGGTACAAAAAAGCCCACTAGGGGAAGGAAGTTAATTCCAGAGTTGTTTAGAGAAGCATGCTGGATACAGCAGAGTAACAGTCTCACTTCTCTCCTGATGGTAGAAGAGGCAGAGCATTCAAGATTTAAAATAGATGAGGCCAGCCCAGTGGTGTAGGGGGTTTATGCTTCGGTGCCTTCCCTCTTACTGTGCCAGTGACACAGGGTCAGGAGCAAGCTTGAGCTAGCCCAGTGGTGTAGGTGGTTTATACACCTAGTGCCTTCCCTCTTACTGTGCCAGTGACACAAGGTCGGGAACAAGCTCAGGCCAGCCCAGTGGTGTAGGGGGTTTATACTTCGGTGCCTTCCCTCTTACTGTGCCAGTGACACAGGGTCGGGAGCAAGCTCAGGCCAGCCCAGTGGTGTAGGGCATTTATACCCTGGTGCCTTCCCTCTTACTGTGCCAGTGACACAGGGTTGGGAACAAGCTCAGGCCAGCCCAGTGGTGTAGGGGGTTTATACACCCGGTGCCTTCCCTCTTACTGTCCAGTGACACAAGGTCGGGAACAAGCTCAGGCCAGCCCAGTGGTGTAGGGGGTTTATACACCCAGTGCCTTCCCTCTTACTGTGCCAGTGACACAAGGTCGGGAACAAGATCAGGCCAGCCCAGTGGTGTAGGAGGTTTATACTTCGGTGCCTTCCCTCTTACTGTGCCAGTGACACAGGGTCGGGAGCAAGCTCAGGCCAGCCCAGTGGTGTAGGGCATTTATACCCTGGTGCCTTCCCTCTTACTGTGCCAGTGACACAGGGTTGGGAACAAGCTCAGGCCAGCCCAGTGGTGTAGGGGGTTTATACACCCGGTGTCTTCCCTCTTACTGTGCCAGTGACACAGGGTCAGGAACAATGCTTGAGCTAGTCCAGTGGTATAGGTGGTTTACACACAGTGCCTTCCCTCTTACTGTGCCAGTGACACAGGGTCAGGAGCAAGTTCAGGCCAGCCCAGTGGTGTAGGGGGTTTATACCCTGGTGCCTTCCCTCTTACTGTGCCAGTGACACAAGGTTGGGAGCAAGCTCGAGTCAGCCCAGTGGTGTAGGGGAAATCCTAGCCCCCATATAATAACAGTAGTAAGTGCGGCAAACACCAACATAGAGGTGTCGATAGGGAGAAGGGCAGGGGTAAATGGAGAAAGTGACAAAGGCAAGAAGGACAGGGATGGGGCAAAGGAGTAAGGCCATCAGGAAATGGAGGGTAATGAGTACCAATGCCCGTAGTCTGGGCAACAAGCTCCCTGAGCTGATGGCTAATGGAAGAAGGATGCCTGGATATCGTAGCAGTCACAGAAACATGGTACACAGAGAACCATGACTGGGATGTTAACATACCAGGGTACATAACCTACAGGAGAGACAGGCAGGGGAAGAGGGGAGGAGTAGCTCTCTATGTAAAGGAAGGATAAAAGCAACTGAACAAAAGAGTAAACAGGGAGGAGAGGAGGCACTGTGGGTCACCTTGGAGACTGGAAAGGACCACAATCCACAGGGTTGTGTACAGACCCCCATGTCAGGGGAAGGAATGGACAAGGATATGATAGAAGGCATTCTTAGAATGGCAGAGAAAGGGGAGATACTGCTGATGGAGACCTGAATATGCCAGATGTTAACTGGAGCACATTTGCTGCAGCCACATCCAAGAGCAGGGCCATTCTTGATGCCCTACAGGTGGCAGGCATTAGACAGCTAGTTTCAGAACCCACTAGTGAGGGAGCAATCTTAGACCTCGTACTCTCAAACGGGGGCAGTGAGAAGATCTCAGATCTAGAAGTGGGTTGCCATCTGGGGACAAGTGGCCATCAAACAGTGTGGTTCACGTTAAACTCAGCTACAGAATCAAGCCATACAAAAGAGAGGGTACTGGACTTTAGGAGGGCTGACTTTGGCAAGATGGGAGAGTGCCTCAGAAAAGCACTAGCAAACAGGCTAGAAGGAGGTTTGGAGCAACAATGGGGAATTATCAAAACTGCCATCACAGATGCAACAAGCCTCTGTGTGAAGCAAATAAACAACTCAAAATGAAAGAAAAAGCCACTATGGTTCTCAAAAGAGGTGGCTGTGAAAGTCAGGAAGAAAAAGATAGCATTCTGGAAGTATAAGGAAACACAGAAGGAGCAGGACAGAGAGCTGTACCTTTTAAGGCAGAAGGAAGCAGGGAGGGAAGTCAGAATAACAGAGGCCCAAACTGAGGAAAAGATAACCAACTCAGTTAAGAAGGGGGATAAAACCTTTTATAGGTACATCAGTGAGCGTAGAAAGACAAAGAGAGGGATAGTGAGGCTGAATAGAATGAATGGTGGGTGAGCAGAGGGGGACAGTGAAAAAGCAGGAATACTGAACGAATATTTCTGCTCAGTATTCACAAAAGAGGAGGGGGAAGTGCCTAATCCAATTAACAGAAGCACTCTTGATAGGGGGGTTGATCCCAGTCCTTTCACAGAAGAAAGGGTTCTGCAAGAACTCCCAAAACTGAAGGTGGACAAAGCAATGGGTCCTGATGGAATTCACCCCAGAATTCTAAAGAATTAAGGGAGGAACTATTGAAACCACTGGCTACTCTTTTTAATAAATCATGGGAGGATGGTGTGGTACCCGAGGACTGGAGGAAGGCGGATGTGATTCCCCTTCACAAAAGTGGGACCAAGACAGAAGCAGGAAACTACAGACCTGTCAGTCTGACCTCTGTGGTAGGGAAAGTGATGGAGTCACTTCTGAAGGAAAGAATAGTTGAGTACCTAGAGGCCAGTGGAGCACAGGACCCAAGGCAGCATGGGTTCACAGTGGGAAGGTCATGTCAGACGAATCTAATAGATTTTTTTGACTGGGTGACCAAAGTAGTAGACCAGGGAGGAGCTGTGGACATGGCCTACCTAGACTTTAGCAAGGCATTTGACACAGTCCCACACAAAAGATTAATAGTCAAATTAACCAGCCTGGGAGTGTGACCCAGGGTGGTAGCCTGGGAAAACATTGCTGAACAACAGGACACAGAAGGTAATTGTAAATGGAGACCACTCTTAAGAAAGGGGTTACTAGTGGGGTACTGCAGGGTTCAGTATTGGGTCCAGTCCTTTTAATGTCGTCATCAGTGACATTGCAAAGGAACTGGAAGGAAAGTATGCCTTTTGCAGATGACACAAAGACCTGCAACAGGGTTGATACACAGAGTGGAAAGGATGAAAAGGACTTGGCAAGGTTGGAGGAATGGTCAGAAGTATGGCAGCTAGGATTCAATGCAAAGAAGTGCAAAATAATGCACCTGGGAAACAAGAACCCAGGGAAGAATACACAATGGGTGAGGAGGTAGTAACAACAACAAAAGGAAAGGGACCTGGGGTAATCATATCAGATGACCTTAAGGTTAGCAAGCAATGTGAGAAGACAGTAGGGAGGGCTGGGGGTATACTGGGATGTATAGGAGAGGCATCATCAGCAGAAACAGGAAGTTGTTATCCTCTGTACAGACAGTTGGTGAGACCCCCATCTGGAGTACTGTGTCCAGTTCTGGAGACCCCATCTCCGCAAGGACATAGACAGGATAGTGGCAGTGCAGAGGAGGGCAACTAAAATGGTGCAGGGTCTGCAAGAGAAGCCGTATGAGGAGAGACTAAAGGAGCTTAATATGTATACCCTTGAGGAAAGAAGGGAGAGGAGGGACATGATAGAAACTTTTAAGTACCTCAGTGGAATCAACAAAGTCCAAGAGGGTAGCATCTTTCAGAAAAAGAGACTTGCAAGAACAAGGGGACACAATTTAAAAATAGAAGGAGGACGGTTCAGGGGCAATGTGAGGAAGTATTATTTCACAGAGAGGGTAGCGAATGCTTGGAACAGCCTTCCTGAGGAGGTTGTGGGGTCTAAAACTGTGGGAGAATTCGAGAATGCATGGGACAGACTTAAGGCAATTCTTGTGGGGGGGGGTAGGAAGAAATAGGCTGTTGGTTAACTGGGATCTGCGGCCTATCCTGTAGTAGGAAATGGGCAGACTAGATGGGCCTAGTGGTCCTTATCTGCCATCAAAGTCTATGTTTCTGTTTCTGTATACACCCAGTGCCTTCCCTCTTACTGTGCCAGTGACACAAGGTCGGGAGCAAGCTCAGGCCAGCCCAGTGGTGTAGGGGGTTTATACACCAGGTGCCTTCCTTCTTGCTATGCCAGTGACACAGGGTCGGGAGCAAGCTCGAGTCAGCCCAGTGGCATAGGGGGTTTATGCACCCAGTGCCTTACCTCTTACTGTGCCAGTGGCAAAGGGTCGTGAGCAAGCTCGGGCCAGCCCAGTGGCATAGGGGGTTTATACACCAGGTGCCTTCCTTCTTGCTATGCCAGTGACACAGGGTTGGGAGCAAGCTCAGGTCAGACCAGTGGGGTAGGGGGTTTGTACACCCGGTGCCTTCCCTCTTACTGTGCTAGTGACACAGGGTCAGGAGCTTGGGCCAGCCCAGTGGTGTAGGGGGTTTATAACCCCAGTGCCTTCTCTCTTACTGTGCCGGATGACACAGGATCAGGAGCAAGCTCAGGTCAGCAGGGGTTGGCCATGGAGAGGTAGGATGAGCATTCAACTGACTGTTCTGCTCCCCTGGGAGAGGGTTGTGGTTTCCCTCGGGTCAGCAGTGGTTGGCCAGGGAGAGGTAGGATGAGCATTTAGCTGACTGCTCTGCTCCCCTGGGAGAGGGTTATGGCTTCCCTTAGGTCAGCAGGGGTTGGCCAGGGAGAGGATGAATGAACATTCAGCTGACTGTTCTGCTCCCCTGGGAGAGGGTTGTGGTTTCCCTCGGGTCAGCAGTGGCTGGCCAGGGAGAGGTAGGATGAGCATTTAGTTGACTACTCTTCTCCCCAGGGGAAGGTTGTGGTTTCCCGCAGGTCAGCAGGAGTTGGCCAGGGAGAGGGAGGATGGATGAGCATTCAGCCGACTGTTCTGCTCCCCTGGGGGAAGGTTGTGGTTTCCCTCGGGTCAGCAGGGGTTGGCCAGGGAGAGGATGGATGGGCATTCATCTGATTATTCTGCCCCTGGTGGAGGCTGTGGTTTCCTTCAGGTCAACAGGGTTGGCCAGGAGAGGTTGAATGAGCATTCAGCTTACTGCTCTGCTCCCTAGGGAGGGTTGTGGTTTCTTGGGTCAGCAGGGGTTGGCCAGGAGAGACTGGATGCGCATTCAGCTGACTGTCTGCTCCCCTCGGGAGGGTTACATAGAAACATAGACTTTGATGGCAGAAAAGGACCACTTGGCCCACCCAGTCTGCCCATTTCCCTACCTACTGGATAAGCTGCAGATTCTAGTTAACCAACAGCCTGCTTCCTGCAACCCTGCACTATAATTGCTTTGTGTCTGTCCCATGCATGTTTGAATTCCCCCACTGTTTTAGACCCAACGAACTCCTCAGGAAGGCTGTTCCATGTATCCACCACTCTCACTCCATGAAAAATAATTTCCTCACATTACCCCTGAGCCGTCCCCCCTCTATCTTTAAACTGTGCCCCCTTGTTCTTGCACATCTCTTTTTCTGAAAGATGCTACCCTCCTGGACTTTGTTGATTCCTTGAGGTACTTGAACATTTCTATCATGTCCCCCTGTCCCTCCTTTCATCAAGGGTATACATATTAAGCTCTCTCAGTCTCTCTTCACATGGTTTCTGATGTAGACCCTGCACCATTTAGTTGCCCTCCTCTGGACTGCTTCCATCCTGTCTATGTCCTTGCGTAGATGAGGTCTCCAAAACTGCACACAGTACTCCAGATGGGGTCTCACCAACTGTCTGTACAGAGGATAATCACTTCCCTTTTCTACTTGTGATGCCCTTCCTATGCATCCCAGTATCCCCTGGCTCTCCTTACTGACTTCACATTGCTTACCCACCTTTAGGTCATCTGATATGACTACTCTCAGGTCCCTTTCCATTTTGTTGTTGTTAGTACCTCCCTGCTATTGTGTACTCTATCCTGGGTTTTGTTTCCCAGGTGCATTACTTTGCACTTTGCATTGAATCTAAGTGCTACATATCTGACCATTCCTCCAACCTTGCCAAGTCCTTCTCATCTTTCTACCCCACTTGTGTATCAACTCTGTTACAGATCTTTGTGTCATCTGCAAAGAGGCATACCTTTCCTCCAGACCCTCTGCAATGTCACTTATAAAGATGTTAAAGAAGATTGGACCCAGTACTGAGCCCTGAGGTACTCCACTAGTAACCCCTTCTTCAGAATGTGTTCCATTCACTATTACCTTCTGTGTCCTGTTGTGCAGCCGCTCACACTAGGCTACCACCCTGGGACCCACTCCCAGGCTGGCTAACTTGATTATTAATCTTTTGTGCAGGACTGTGTCAAATGCCTTGCTAAAGTCTAGGTAGGCCATATCCACAGCCCCTCCCTGGTCTATTACTTTGGTCACCCAGTCAAAGAAATCAGTTATATTAGTCTGACATGACCTTCCTGCTGTAAATCCATGCTGCTTGGGGTCCTGTGCCCCGCTGGCCTCTAGGTGCTCAACAATTCTTTCTTTCAGAAGTGATTCCATCATTTTCCCTACCACTGAGGTTAAACTTACAGGTCTGTAGTTTCCTGCTTCTGCCTTGCTCCCACTTTTGTAAAGGGGAATCACATCTGCCCTTCTCCAGTCCTCAGGTACCACCCCATCCTGCCATGATTTGTTAAAAAGTATGGTCAGTGGTGTCACTGGGTCCCCCTTAGTTCTTTTAGGATTCTGGGGTGAATCCCGTCATGCCCCATTGCTTTGTCCACCTTGAGTTTTAGGAGTTCTTTCAGGACTCTTTCTTCTGTAAATGGACTGGTGTCAACCCCTCTACCCAGAGTGCTTCTATTGTCTGGTTTAGGTAACTGCTTCTCATCTTCTTTTGTGAATACTGAGCAAAAGTATTCATTCAGTATCTCTGCCTTTTCACTGTCTCCCTCTGCCCACCTCCCCTCTCCTTTATTAATCTTCACTATCCCTCCCTTAACCTTTCTATGCTCCCCAATGTACCTATAAAAGGTTTTATCCCCCTTTTTGACCGAGTTGGCTATTTTTTCCTCAGTTTGTGCCTTTGTTATTCTGACTGTCTTTCCTACTTCTTTCTGCTTTAATTGATACAGTTCCTGTCATGCTCCCTCTGTGATTCCTTATACTTTTGAATGCAGCCTTTTTCTCCTTAACCTTCCTGACACCTCTTTTGAGAACCATAGTGTTTTTACTCCTCTTTGTTTTCTTTATTTGTTTTACACAAGGACTTGTTGCCTCTATGATGGCAGTTTTGATTTTTCTCCATTGTTCTTCCACCCTCCTATTTGGCCATTTGCTAGTGCATTCTTCAAGTGTTCACCCATTTTGCCAAAGTCAGCCCTTCTAAAGTCCAGTATCCTTGTTTTTGTATGGCTTATCTCCATGGTTGTGCTCATTGTGAAGCACACTGTGCAGTGGTCGCTTGTTCCCAGAAGTCTACTGACTTCTAAATTTGTGATCCTCTCTCCATTTGAGAGTACCAGGTCTAGTATTGCTCCCTCCCGAGTGGGTTCCAGCACTAGGGTTGTGGTTTTCCTGGCTATCAACAGGGGCTGGCCGAGGGGGTTGGATGAGCATTCACCTGACTGCTCTGCTCCTCTGGGGAGGATTGTGGTTCTCAGGTCAGCAGGAGTTGCCCAGGAAGAGGTAGGATGAGCATTCAGCTGGCTGATGATTCAGGGGATGATGATCAGTAACCTGCAGAAAGGTCATGGGTGGGACAGAGGAGCAGAACCACAGGTTGGGAGGGTCTCAGGCCAGGTGGGAAAAAGTGGAGTCAACCACTGGGGCTCCAACTGATGCCAGGTCACAAGATTAAATGGAGTGCCATGGAGCAGGAGGTGGCCCTGCCCCAGGAGATGATCATCAGTAACCTGCAGAAAGGTCATAGGTGGGACAGAGGAGCAGAGCCACAGGTTGGGAGGGTCTCAGGCCAGGTGGGAACAAGTAGAAGTCAACCAGTGGGGCTCCAGCTGATGGTGACCAGAGGAAAGAGAGTAAAAAAGACATAGAGGGACAGATTTTATTACCTATTAACCTCTGAAGTGGTCATCTGAAGTACTCCACCAAGGTGCTATGGACTTATTTATTTGACATTTTATTTATTTGTTCATTTTCTTTTATTTTGAATAATCTTGACCATTCTGAAGAATAAAACCACACTGAGGTATGTTGCACTATACAGGTTGTGTCTGAGTTTCCTTCTGCACCCACAGCCTCCCACATATGGTGTCAGATTTGAATTTGCTAGTCATGTTCTGTCAGGGAAACTGGCTGGTATGTATCAACTGTGATGCCAAGGAAAGCGGAAGATACATGCAGTGTGACAGAGGTGCTGACATAGGATGTAGGACACCTTCTACAGATGTCAGACTGTTGACGAGGACCATGGCAGACAAGATGGGTGCAGCTCTGTTGCCTGGTTCGGAGTCTGTGTTGAGAGCAAAGTTGAAGCCTGAACCTGTTAACAAGCAATGTGAGAAGGCAGTAGGGATGGCTGGGGGAACACTGGGATGTATAGGGAGATGCATCACCAGTAGAAAACAGGAAGTTGTTATCCCTCTGTACAGACAGTTGGTGAGACCCCATCTGGAGTACTGTATCCAGTTCAGGGGACCCCATCTCTGCAAGGACATAGACAGGATGGAGGCAGTCCAGAGGAGAGCAACTAAAAATGGTGCAGGGTCTGCAACAGAAGCTATATGAGGAGAGACTAAAGGAGCATAATATGTATACCCTTGAGGAAAGGAGGGAGGGGGGAGGCATGATAGAAACTTTTAACAAGTACCTCAAAGGAATCAACAAAGTTCAGCAGGGTAGCATCTTTCAGAAAAAGTGATGTGCAATGACAAGGAGACACAATTTGAAGATAGAAGGGGATGGCTCAGTGGTAATGTGAGGAAGTATTTTTTCACAGAGAGGGTGGCGGATTCATGGAACGGCCTTCCTGAGGAGGTTGTGGTGTCAAAAATAGTGGAGAAATTCACGAATGCATGGGACAGACATAAGGCAATTCTTTTGGGGGTTAGGACTTCAGCCATTTGCTCAGCGAGTGCCTACCCCTCCCACTTTTTTTCCTTTTCTTCTATCTCCTCTGATGAAGCTCTTAGTGCCCTCCTATCTCTCAACCCCTCTAAAGGCTCCTCACAAGATGAGCTTGATCCTAAGCTTCTCTACCTCTCTGCTCCTACAATTGCTTATCATATCTCCCTAATCCTTAACCTTTCCTTTATTTCTGCCCATGTACCCTCATCCTGGAAACATACTTCCTCTCCCCATGGGTGGTAACACATCCACTCCTGGTAACTATTGCCCTTTTCCTCCTTCCTACCTTACCAAACTTCAAGAACATTTAGTTCTCTCAACTTTCACCCTTCTTCTCCAACTCCTCCTTCTTCATCCATTTCCAATCTGATTTTCAGAAGAACCACTCAACAACCACTCCCTCCTCAGGCTTACTGACTCCATCCTTTCAGGGATGGACAATGGCCTGATCACTTGCGCCATCTTTGTCGACCTAGCCAAGCTTTCAACACTGTTTCCATCTCCTGCTTCTCGTCCCTCTCATCAGCTGGCCTTGCTCCATCACGCACCAGCTGTTTTAAATCCTACCTCACTGGCAGAATCCAGTCATTGAGAATCCTTGATTCCATCTCCCCTCCACTCCACATCAACACTGGTGTCCCTCAGGGCTCAGTGCTTGGTCCCCTACTGTTCTCCATTTTCCTTAATGATCTTCCCATAGCCTGCTTATCCTTGTCTATCCACATGTACACTGATGATACTGTTTCATACAGTTCCATCAAAGACCCTGCTGCTGTGAAAACCAGCTTGCAGCATGACTTCAACCAAGTTCAGCTCTGGTTTGCTTCTCACCAGCTTTTTCTAAATGCCAAGAAGACAGTCTCAATGACCTTTGGCACCAGGCAGAGACTCTCTAGGCTCCTGGCCCTACCCACCTTCCACACCATTAACCAGACCATACTGGAGGACACCTCCTCTGTGCATTTTGATGCTATCCTGAAGAAACTGCACCCCAAGCTTAGTGCTCTGTACAGGACTTGTAGTTGCATCCCACAGACTGCAAGGTGCGAAATTGTCCAGAAGATGATACTGCCCATCTTTGACTACTGTGACATAGTCTATGGTACTGCTCCCAAATCTTCCCTGACCAAGTTAGACACTCTCTTTAGCTCCTTCTGCCACTTTGCTCTTGACTCACCTTCCTGTTCTCACCACTGTGAACTCTATTGCTCTCTAACCTTCCTTCCACTATCTCACAGACATATCTCATACTGTGACAAACTAACCTACAAATTCTGGTTTGGAGAGCTCTCCTCCTATCTCTCATCTTCTCTCTCCACTTCTAAGTACTGGCTACTGCAGGAGAGGATGTCACTGGAGAAGAGACATTGAAAGCACCTGAAGACCTATCAGAATGGCCGATGTGTCTGGCAATTAAACATGTAGAAAGTGAATGACAAAGGCAGAAAGATGGCTGGCCTGCCAGCACAATGACAGTGCTACCCCTTGCTGCACTGGTGACCAGGGCTTGGGGTGAGCCCAGGTTGCTGGAGGATCAGCCAGGGGGAGGAGGATTGAGCATCTGAGGAATGCTTTCCTCCTCCAGGGAGAGAGGGCTGTCACTCCTGGCACAATACTGCCACCTGGGTGCACATGTATGGAGGTACAGCAGAGACTCCTCCAGGGAGAGAGGGCTGCCACTCCTGGTGCAATACCGCCACCTGGGTGCACATGTATGGAGGTGCAGCTGGGATTCCTCCAGGGAGAGAAGGCTGCCACTCCTGGTGTAATACTGCCACCTGGGTGCACATGTATGGAGGTACAGCCAGGGGGAGGAAGATTGAGCATCAGAGAGATGCTTTCCTCCTCCAGGGAGGGCGGGTTGCCACTCCTGGTGCAATACTGCTACCTGGGTGCACATGTATGGAGGTGCAGCTGGGGGGAGGAGGACTGAGCATCTGAGGGATGCTTTCCTCCTCCAGGGAGAGAGGGCTGCCACTCCTGGTGCAATACCGCCACCTGGGTGCACATGTATGGAGGTGCAGCTGGGACTCCTCCAGGGAGAGAGGGCTGCCACTCCTGGTGCAATACTGCCACCTGGGTGCACATGTATGGAGGTGCAGCTGGGGGGGGGATGACTGAGCATCCAAGGGATGCTTTCCTCCTTCAGGGAGAGTGGGCTGCAGCTCCTGATGCAATACTGCCACCTGGGTGCACATGGATGGAGGAGTGGATGTTGGCAGGAGTTTGAAGCGTTGGTACATCTCACCATGTGCTGTCACCATGGACCCCACTGCATGCTGACATCCTGGGAGACAGAGAAAGTAACTAGAGGAAAAATAGCCCTGCTTCTTGATCCGGCACAAGTGCCCGGACATGGAGCAGTCCAGCACCAAGGTTGATTGGTGGGGAGGAATGAGCCTCACACCTCCGCTTCTAGGGCCAAACCACAGCAGGATTGGGGTAACTCAGTTTGAACTGCTGGTACACCCAGATGAAGAGCAGAGAGGAAGGAAGCACCAAAAGTATCAATAAAAAGACAAAGATGAGTGCGGTGGGTGGATACTCTCAGAGCCTTGCCTAAGGGAGTTGCAAGCTCAAGTAAGAGAGGTTCTGATACTACCAGTCTCTGACACATTAAACTGAATGAGTTGGATACCAGTAATGACATTGAGGCATACTTAATATTCAAGAGGGTGGTTTGAGCATATCTTGAGTTTTGGAAGTTAGTTGTAGAGCGTGCTACTTTTATAAAACAAATGCTGAGGTTGGCCACTCTTACCTGAGTAGAAGCTAATGCTAACGGCATTCTCCCAGAGTGTGACATAGGGAATAGTCAGCCTCTGGAGACCTTACCTACGTAAGGACATAGACAGGGTAGAGAAGGTTCAGAGGAGGGCAACAAAGATGGTGCATGGATTGCATCACAAGTCCTATGAGGACAGGTTGAAGGCACTGAACATGTACTCCCTGGAGGAGAGGAGGGAGGGAGTGAGGGGATATGATAGAGACATACAAGTATCTTACAGGGAGGAACAGGGTGCAGGAATGCACTATTTTTAAGCGAAAAAGATGTTCCAGGACTAGAGGGCATGGGATGAAGTTGGAGGGAGGACGATTCAGAGGAAATGTGAGGAAGAATTTTTTCACAGAACGGGTGGTGGAAAAGTGGAACACCCTGCCAGAGGAAGTGGTGGGGGCTGAAACAATCACGGGATTTAAGAATGCATGGGATAGACATAAAGGAATTCTGGAGGTCAGGGTAAGGGGCAGCAGACTTCCTGGAAAACATAAACTGAACTTACAAACTTAAATGGGCAGACTGGGTGGGCCATAGGCCCTTATCTGCCGACACTGTCTATGTATGTATGTATGTATGTATGTATGTATGTATCTATGACTGGCAGCCTGCAGGGTAACACCCAGTGGTGGCATGCACTCAGAGTGACATACACTGCAACTGTGCCTAGGTAGCCTGGTGATACTGGTACCCACATTGCACAGGCCAGGAACTGACCCATGGACACATCCACAGTGGTATATCACTGGTGCAACAGTGAGAACCACACATCCAGGCATTATGTCAAGTTCTGCACAGTGCCATCCCTGCAGGTCCCATCAGGTACCCCATGTGGGGGTGGGGGCACTGCAGGTGAATATGGCATGGAGCTGCTGTATCATATGCATGTGGTATACTGAGCTGCCCATGTCACCCTGTGCCCCCTTGTTACATGTCCAGGTGGTCCCTGTGGCCACTGCCCTGTGTGACCCCTGTACCCCTGTCTGACCCTGTACATGGCTATGGGGTGTTGCACTGTGCCCAGGTCACTGCAGTCTGCCCACCCACACAAAAACATCAGGAACTCTTGCCTGCTAGGTTACAATTCCTCCTGTTCACCTTTGTGGCATGGTGGGACAGCCCTGTAAAGCTGGAATTGATCATGATTGGGTATACAAATGGCCTGCATACATTTCAGTAATGAGCTCCAGCAAGTGGGGTTTGCACTCAGAGGCCCAGATAGTCAAAGTGCACCACAAAGTAGCACAATAGCAGGAGCAGGCGCAAGTCCAGTGCGCCCATGCGCAACACGCACAATATTCAAACACTGCACAGGTCAAGATGTGTCTGCGGCACATGACTGAATATCGCACCAACTGTGCCATGGTGCAACTAGGGATGCACAGTGGTGCAGGTCTGATATGCAATAGCACAACCAGGGATGCTCAGTGGAGCAGGGTAGCAGCACATCAGCACAACCAGGGATGCACAGGGACAGGATGCATGGGTCCACCACCCATGGTAGAGATGGGCAGAGGAGCACACAGCAGAACAAACATAGCCCCCCACACCCCATGCACTGCACAACCTGAGGAGAGCTGGAAGAACCACCAGCCCATGGACACCAGCAATAATCCCACAGCCTGGGCATGGTGCCCCAGCACACCCCCTAGCAAGCTGTGACCAGCACACAAGGATGTCTGGCCACTCCATGCCACAATCCCACCAATGCAGAGCACACCCTGCACCATGATCCCCATACACCCTGCTCAGAAGTAGCACCCAGCAGTGCAGGACACCCCATGCATGCTACCACCCCCACTGTGACAATGCAACCCTGTGCACCATGAAGCAATGCAAGGCAGTCCCACCATGAGCATCCTGCAGTGGGTGGCAGCAGACAGTGATGCAAGAACTGCGTACAGTGTAGCACCCTGCACGTCCCCCCCGAGGTACAGCGGAGAGCCCGACCACACATCGGCACACGAGGTACCCTACATGCAACAGGGTATGCCCAGAACCCCACCACCAGAGGTACAGCACCCTGCACACCCTCCCAAGGACACACCCCATCCCAGCACTGGCCACAACAGCCAGCACAGACACCCAAAGTGTTGCATGGAAGCATGCAGCACACAGGATGCAACACAGTGCATGGACAAACACCCACCCATACCCAAGGGCACACCAACACAGGGACACAGTAGTGGGTCAATCAAGCCACTGGTGTGTGGCCATGGCAGCCATGTACACACGGCCAGCACCCCTCCATGGCACAGGTGTGCCAGCCACCCTGTGCAGGCACCATGAAGCTGTACGCCACCAGCATGCAGCTGGAGCACAAGTGACAGACAGTGGAGCACATCCCCTGCAACAGACACAAGCAACAGCATGGAGGTGGGGCAACAACAGCAGAGACCACAGTGCCACCTGAGGCGGACGTGCACCATACCAGTAACAGGAGGCAACCCGGCATTGAGCTGGGTACAGTGGCTGTCCAGCATGGACAGCCACCACTGACATGCCAGCAGACCGTGCAGATCACAGACATGCAGGGTGTCAGCTGCACAGGCCATGGACAGTCTGACAGGAGCACCATGGACACAGTGCATGCACCGTGGACCACTGCACACAGTCATCTAGTGCACATGGAACAAAACACAAACCACAGATAGTGACTGATAGCTATGCCCACACCATAGGCGCTTAACCGATGGACACACACACACGCCATGCCTGCACCACCCTGACACCAAGCACACCACTGCAGCTGAGCACCTGTAGCCCTCTGCAAATCAGAGACCACCACAGAAGGCATAACAAAACAAATGCATTTTTCAAAGGTACAAAATCTATTTACAGCTATATACATGGGGGTGAGGGCCACAAACCAGGTGGGGGAGGGTAAGGGGTAGGGGTGAACAAATGGGAGAGGAAAGAAGGGGTGTGAAGGTGGGTCCAGGGGGGTAGGGTGTATCTTGGTGCATGGAGGTCTTAGCGGCCGCCCCGCTCCCTGCTCCTGTAGTGCCTCCTGGTTCGCCGCCTCCAGACACTATGCTGGTCCAACCTCTGGAGTACCTCCAATGATGCCCTCGCAAGTTGGGAGGAGCTCCTGCATGGCCCTCTCCAGCCGCATCATCCACCATCCACCTAGGACAAGGGAGCAGAGTCAATAAGTGTGAATGTCCATCACCCTGCAGTCTACCCATTGTGCATGGCATACAGCCATGGGACACGCCCCTGTGATGGTGTGCGACCACCCATAGTGATCGTGTCCACTTGACCTGCTTACCTAGGTGCACACAGCCATGTGGACCACTGCACACACCACCGCCCAAGTCCCGCGATAGCACCACCGTGGCTGCACAGTGACATGGCTATGCAGTGCGAAGGCAGTGGCACAGCCATGTACCCGGTGCATGCATAGACCACCAGTGATGCACACCCATACATGCAGTGCCACAGGACAGTGCTGAGTGTACCATGTGGTGTGCATGGCAGTGGTGTCAATGGATGGTGGCCATGCCCTGCCACCTACCCTGCAAAACAACATACACACAATATCCTGGAAGAAAGGCACTCACCCTCATCAGCCTGATCCAGGCGCTGTTGCAGGTTGGGACCAGCAGCCCATGGCTGTTGCCCAGCATCCTTGTCCTCCCAGTGGTGGTGTTACTCCCGGGCTCTGCGCTGCTCTTCAGGGCCTAGGGTGCAAACATAGAGAGGGGAACATCAGTACAATCCAGTAGCAAAGGCCCCCCACCCCTGGGTGTGTGCAATCCCACACAGCCCAGCCATGCCGCAACCCCAGCCACCACCACTGCCCACACTGGATGGCCCACCCCCATGTGGTGGACACATGCCCACCGTGATACCTGTATGGATGCAACCAGTTTATGGATGGGGCACCTACCTGGTCATGGCACTGCACCTCACCTGGGGCATGCCCGCAGGCAGGCAAGCCTGCCTGGGTCCCTCCGCTGGAGGTTCCTGTATCGGTGGTGACACTGCTCCGATGTCCTGGCGAGTCCTGTGGCCTCTTCCAGTGCCACTGCCACCTCCTCCCAGATGGCACTTCTGGCCCTGTCCAGGGGGTCAGTCCAAAAAAGGGCCCCAGCATGGGGGCTCCACGATGGCCTCCAAATCGGCCAGCTCCACTTGGCTCCAGACAGCAGTCCTTCTTCTTGCCATCTCTGCATCAGTTAGGAAATAAAATGGCACTCTGTAGTACACGTCCACCATGTGCAGATGCTGCGCGGTACAGTGCTGCCATTCCCCATCATGCTGTCACTAAACAGCACAATAGGGGTGCACCCATGCAGATGCATGGTGCCTAGGGGCAAGGTAGAGCACAGGGTCAAGGGTCTCTCATGCACGGACCACCACAGCGCAATTGGTACTCCCCGCATGGGCGCAGTTCAGTGCCTGTGTGAGATGCCTGCAGTGGCCTACCATGCTGTGGTACCATAGTGCCTACAGCACTCCAGGGCATGAGTACCATACATGTGAACAGCACACTAGCACCACTGGCACAGTGGTGGCGTTGCCCTGCACTGCCTTCCGCAGTCAGCACATCAGCAGCGTGGCAGGCATTGGTGTCAGCTGCAGCGCGCGCCCTGCAGCACCTACTGCGCACGTCACAGAGCTGTACCTGTGCCTGAGCACGCTCAACACAATTGTGCAAGGTGCAACAGCGTGATATTCAGCCAGCATTTGCAAATCAACTCATCAGCAATTCCATGGCACAGCTACTGCATTAGCATCCACTTAAAGTTGTGACTTACCTCATTTGCAAGCCTTGCACTATATAAATGCGACATGGGGCTGAAGAGGCCATAGTCTGGTATTGCAGTCTATTGTGGTGAGTTGCATGCTGTTTGGAAGTGTGGACTGTGGTGTGGGAGACGATGGGACTGCACATTAAAGGTAACACCTGTCATTCCCACAGGCTCTATAATGACCGAACATGAGGAAGAGGAGGAACAGGGATATTGGAGGAAGAGGGAGACCCAACTTCACACGGGTGGAAACAGATGCCCTGTTGAGGCATACCTCAACAGGGAACCGCTGCTCAGTGGACAGTGGGGAACACCACAGGCCTGTGCTGTGGCATGGGTGATGTTGTGCATGCTGTGGAACCAGCATGGCAGCCACCAGCAGTCCATGCAGGAATGTAAAAAGAAGGTCAGCATGGACAGGAGGAGAATTAAGGATAGTGGCTGCCATCAGGGCAGCATATATTGCAACCGTGGTGGGCAGCTGGATGTGCCATGCCTGACACCACAGGAGGAGCGGGCTGGCAGCATGCAGCATTGTGCCATAGAGGACTTTCCAGGTGGTGGCTTCCAGATGGGTGGCAGCCTGTCACTGCATAGTAGGTCCCAGCTGTCACTGTGTGAGGCGGGGAATGCCACAGGTTGGGCGGAGACATTAATGCTACTGTGTTCCTTACAGCTCCTGAGTGTCTATAAGGGTCAGCGGTGGTGGGCGTGTGCACCATGGGTGAGACCCTGGACATGGAGTGCCTATCCACCTCCACAGGTGTCCGAGGGTCATTACCACCGCATACCTGCCTGTCTGTCTGGACTGAAGATGGTGGTGCTGGTGCGGACGAGGCCCTGCCTGTGTCCCAGTGTGACAGCAGCCACAGACTCCAGCATGCTGGGACATGGACTGGTGCCAGATCAGGCACCGATGATAATGGATCACACATCCCAGACAGTAATACATGAGGGAGGCAGGATGGTCCCACAGCAGGAACGGAATAGGTGTAACCATGGGTGGTACCGCCATGGAGGCCTGCGTGACATCTCGGTCCCAGCCTGTGCCTGTATCCCCGGTGGGGCAGCACTGGTTTGTGTCCAGGCCAGTGGGGCTGCTGCAGCCACTGTGGTAGCATTGGCAAGCCGAAGGGGCAGTGTCAACAGTCAGAAAATGGGGATGGGGAAAGTGTCATGGGGCGGCGTCAGTGCACCATGTGTGGACGTGCCCAGGCATGGCTTTATTGTGCAGTGCCCAACTTCAATGGGTGCTGCCCGGCACAGCCCTGTACACCATGAGGGACAACATGCCGATCAGGCGGATGACCTCATAGATGAGCACAGCTGCATACTCCAGGATTCAGTGGATCAGCAGTTGCAACTTGTGATGGCGGTGGATGCACTCAGTGCAGTTATAGAAACATAGAAACATAGAATTTGACGGCAGATAAGGACTGCTTGGCCCACCCAGTCTACCCATTTCCCTACCTACTGGATAAGCTGCAGATCCTAGTTAACCAGCAGCCTACTTCTTCCTATCCCCCACCCCAAAGAATTGCCTTATGACTATCCCATGCATGCTTGAATTCCACCACTGATTTCGACTCCACAACCTCCTCCGGAAGGCCGCTCCATGCATCCACAACCCTTTCTGTGAAAAATACTTCCTTAAATTACCTCTGAGCCCTCTCTATCTTCAAATTGTGCCTCTTGTTCTTGCACACCTCTTTTTTAAAGATGCTACCCTCTTGGACTTTGTTGATTCCTTGAGGTACTTGAAAGTTTCTATCATGTCCCCCTCTCCCTCCTTTCCTCGAGGCTATACATATTAAGCTCCTAAGTCTCTCTTCTATGTCCTCCAGTGCAGACCCTGCACCATTTTAGTTGCCCTCCTCTGGACAGCTTCCATCCTGTCTATGTCTTTGGAGACTGGGTCTCCAGAACTGCACACAGTACTCCAGATGGGGTCTCATCAGCTGTCTGTACAGAGGATAATAACTTCCTGTTTTCACTGGTGATGCCTCCCTGTGCATCCCAGTATCCTCCCAGCCTCCTTGCTGCCTTCCCACATTGCTTGCCCACCTTTAGGTCATCTGATATGACTACCCCAGGTCCCTTTCTATTTTGTTGTTGTTAGTATCTCACCCCCATTGCATACTCTTCCCCTGGGTTTTTGTTTCCCAGGTGCATTACCTTGCACTTCTTTGCATTGAATCTAAGCAGCAATATGTTTGACCATTCCTCTAACCTTGCCAAATCCCTTCTCATCCTTTCCACCGCACCCTGTGCATCAACTCTGTTGCAGATCTTAGTGTCATCTGCAGAGAGACATAGCTTTCCTTCCAGTCCTTTTGCAATGTCACTTATAAAGACATTGAAGAGGACTGGTCCTAATACTGAACCCTGCGGTACCCACTAGTAACCCCCCTTTCTTCAGAGTGGACCCCATTTACTATTATTCTCTGTGTCCTATTCTCCAGCCAATTCTTTACCCAGGCTGTCATCTTGGGACCCACTTCCAGGCTGGCTAACTTGTATATTAATCTTTTGTGTGGGACTGTGTCAAATGCCTTGCTAAAGTCTAGGTAGGCCATGTCACAGCCCTCCCTGATCTACTACTTGGTCACCCAGTCAAAGAAATCTATCCGATTCATCTGGCATGACTTTCCCGCTGAGAATCCGTATGCCTAGGGTCCTGTGACCTCTGGCCTCTAGATACCAACAGTTCTTTCCTTAGTGATTCCATCATTTTCCTATCACTGAGGTTAAACTAACAGGTCTATAGTTTCTTGCTTCGCCTTGTCTCACTTTTTGAAGGGAATCACATCTGCCTCCTCCAGTCCCTCAGGTACCACCCCATCCTCCCATGATTTGTTAAAGAGGGTAGCTGGTGGTGTCACTAGTTCTACCCTTAGTTCTTTTAGAATTCTGGGATGAATCCCATCAAGCCCCATTGCTTTGTCCACCTTCTTCAGTTTTAAGAGTTCTTTCAGAACCCTTTCTTCTGTAAATGGGCTGGTATCAACTTCTGTATCCAGAGTGTTACTACTGTTTGTTTTATTATCTCCCCTCTTCCTTTGTAAATACTGAGCAAAAATATTTGTTTAGTATCTCTGCCTTTTCACATTCACCTCTGCCCACCCTCCTCCCCTTTATTAGCCTCACTATCCTCCCTTGGTCTTCTTTGCTCCCTTATGTATGGCACCATCAAAGGTTTTATCCCCCTTCTTAACTGAGTTGGCTATCTTTCCTCGGGTTTGAATTTTGCTGTTCTGACTGCCTTCCCAGCCTCCTTTGCTTTAACTGACAACTTCTCGTCCTGCTCCATGCGTGATTCCTTGTACTTCCTGAATGCTTTCTTTTCTGTGAACTTTCACTGCCACTTCTTTGAGAACCATAGTGGTTTCTTATATCATCTTGTTTTGTTTATTTGCTTCACAAAGGCTCGCTACCTCTGTGATGGCAGTTTTTATTATTCTCATTGTTCTTCCACCCTCCTTCCCGCCCATTTGCTAGTGCAT
Organism: Neoceratodus forsteri; assembly: GCA_016271365.2. Classification (NCBI taxonomy): domain Eukaryota; kingdom Metazoa; phylum Chordata; order Ceratodontiformes; family Ceratodontidae; genus Neoceratodus; species Neoceratodus forsteri. Next base: position 470,002,351 of record CM057457.1, on the reverse strand, counting down.
TCCTTAGGGCACTCACCCATTTTGGCAAAGTCAGCCCTCCTAAAGTACAGTACTTTTTGTCTTGTATATCTTGGACTCTATTGCTGTGTTTATTGTGAACCATACTGTTCGATGGTACTTGTTCCAGATGGCTACCCACTTACATCTGTGATCCTCTCTCATCTCCATTTGAGAGTATCAAGTCTAATATTGCTCCCTCCGGTGGGCTCCAGTACTAGTTGTCTAAGGCATGCCCCTGTAGGACTTCTAGAATAACTGCACTCTTCTAAGTGGCAGCTGCAACTGCACTCAGTTAACATCTGGCATATTCAGATCACCCATCAGCAATATCTCCTTTTCTGCCATTCTAAGCATACTTTCTATCATTCCTTGTCCATTTCCTCCCCTGAGAAGGGGGTCTGTATACAACCCCTGTGCGGATTGTGGTGCCATTGCCTGTCTCCAAATTTACCCACAGTGCTTCTTCTCCTCCCTGTTTACCCTTTTGTTCTGCTGCTTTGATTTCTTCTCTTATGTAGAGAGCTACTCCTCCTCCTCTTTTACCCTCCCTGCCCCTCCTATAGATAGTGTATCCTGGTATGTTTACATCCCAGTCATGGTTTTGTGTGTACCATGTTTCTGTGACTGCCACGATATCCAGATGTTCCTCCTCCATCAAGGCCACTAATTCAGGAAGCTTGTTACCTAGACTACGGGCATTGGTACTCATTGCTCTCCATTTTTTGATGGCCTTACCTACTGTTGCAGCATCCCCCACTGACCGTTCTACCTTGGTCTTTTTCTCATTTAGTACCCTGTTTTGTAGGGAGAGGCTGGGATTTTGCTGCTGCTTGTCAGTGCCTCCCCTTTGACTAGTCAGGCAGAGAAGCGGTGCAGCAGGGACAATGGTCTGCTCCTGGCAGGGATGGACCAGCTGCGGGAGGATGTGACCGCTGCCATTGACAGGCAGACACATGCATTCACAGCTGTCATGACCACATTGGGCACCCAGTTGTTTGCCCAGGGTGCCGCGAGACACCGCGCAGAAAGTGCCATGTCCATCCCATTCTCGGTGTCGGGCGACACCTTCCACATTGACACCGGTTCGGCTGTGGGCATGCCTGCGCACACCAGGCGCAGGCATGTTCGTGAGCTGCAGACCCCTGTGCACCATGGTCACGCTCCCCGCCGTGTCACACCTGGAGGAACATCTGTGCCACCCCATGAGGCTGATGGTCAGCCTGGCACAACTGGCAGGTCTCGGTGGGGCCATCCACACATCCGTGGCAGCCGTGGCACTGTGCTGCATGACTGACCTGTCTCCCACCATGGCCACTGTCTGCCACAGCCTGTGTGCAGTGTGTTGTCGTACTGTGTCGATGCATGTGGTGGAATATCCACGACCCTACGCACAGATAGTCCATGTGCACACCACTCCTGGTTACTTGGCCACTGTGGCATATGCATGATAATGCCTACGTTACGCTGTCTGCCAGTGTGCAGTGGAGCCCAGCATCCGAGACACGCACAGTGATGGCCACTGGGTGTTGCCATGTGTGGATCTGTGTGTGGCTAGGGGTTGCAGTCATGGTCAGCATGCCTTGTACCGCTTGTGCATGTCTTGTGGTGTGTGTGTGTGTGTGTGTGTGTGTGTGTGTGTGTGTACATGTGCTTGCCGTGTTTGGCCATGCCCATCCCTGACGGCGTGTGCCGATCCACGCTCAATCCCATTCACTTGCCGCCATCCACCCCTAGGGTTCATCCATGCTTGTCTGTGGGTTGTGCCCTTGCTTTTGGTGGTTGCACATGGCCCTGTGACCTACCTGTGTTGGCCAAAGTGCTCCTCTGTGATGGTGTCCTGGTGCAGCTGAGCCATCCTGAATAGGCGGGGGTCCCTTTGCCCACGGTGGCTGCCTGTCACCATCTGGACTGGTGTCCTCATCGTCACCATTGATGTCCCCCTCTTCAACCTCTATGGCTATCCTACAGTCGTTGGCCATGTTATGCAGGATGCAACAGGCCAGGTATAGCCCACAGACCTTCGAGGTGCTGTACTGTAGGGCACCACCAGATGTGTCCTGGCACTGGAAACATGACTTCAGCATCTCCAACACCCACTCGATGGTATTACATGTTGTGGCATGCCTTATTGTACGCTAGCTTGATGGGGTGAGGGTGCCAGTATAGTGTGAGCAGCCAGGGATGGGGTGGGTATCCACTGTCACTTGTGTATAGAGGAGTGTACATTAGTATGGTGGTCTGCATCGCTCTGCCATGGGCTGTCAAAGTCGGTACCCATGGCACCTCTGACTATGCCTTTCCTCCATGTCATCCTGCATATTGTGCATACTCACCCACTAGGTGGCCAGTGGCAGTGTCCCCACTCTTGAACCTGTGGCACAGTGCAGACTGATGCCAGATGAAGGCATCATGTGCTTCCCCAGGGTGCGTGGCACAGACATTGGTTATGCACCCCCTGGCATTGCACACCACCTGGCAGTTGATGCTGGAGAATCCCTTGCAGTTCATGTAGGCTATGCCATCAAGGCCAGATGGCGTGCGGATGGCCACATGGGTGCAGTCAATGGCCCTGAGCATGCCAGACATACATGCTACCCTGTGGAACTGTTATATGTGTGCTGTGTATTCTGCCTGTGTGCTGGGGAAATGGATGTACTCTGCAGCATGTGGCAGCAGTACGCTGAGGAATTGTGTGAGTAGACATGATGCGGCTGACTGGGTTATGCCTGTTGTGTCCCCTGTTGGTCTCTGGAAGGTGCCCATGGTGAGCAGGCATGTGAAAGCTGTCACTTTAGTCTCCACTGACAGAACATGGCTCCGTCGTGTGGGTGCCTGCATCTTATCACTGCACAGCTCACAGAGCTGCCTCAGGATCACCCAGTTCAGGCAGTACAGGCCCACAATCTCTGTATTAGTGTACAGCTTGAAGGTGATGCAGGCTCGGTACTGCTTCTTGGGGCATACCACCGACGGGCCCTTCCACGGCCACCTCCCCTGCTATCTACCTTCTCACACCCCCTCATTACTGCCTCCATCTGTATGGTGGCACTGGCCATGTTCCTGGCTGTTCCTCCCCCAACAGATGTCCCCTCTCGTTGTCTCCTGCAGTTGCTCCCCTGCACAGGGTACACCTCCAACCCGTCTGCTGTCCTGCCTCTGCCACTGCCCTGACTGCTCTGCAGCACTGCCCTGTCTGTCCTGCACACTGTCACAGGCTCCCTACTCCTGTCCTGTGTGGCACAGGTGTGCCCTGTCCTGCTCCTTCTATGTCCCACACTCTGCTTCCCTCTCAGCTCTTGTTGCCAGCTTGCTCCCACCTCTGGCTTCCCTGTAGTGTTCTTGCACCTCTCTCTTGTTCCTTTTTATTTTGGTTCATTTCTGCTATCGTGCAACTTCTGTTAGCTCCCCTATTGCGCATGGCACATATTGTTGAATATCGCACTGCGCTATTTATTCATGGTTCCTCCCCTACAGTTGCACATGCATTCATTACTATTGCACTCTTGCGCATTGCAACTTGATCAGCACAGCTGACTCCTGCTGAATATCGCACAATGATGCATTTTCAGACTTGCGCTGGCACATCTCTGTTGCACATGGCGCAACCCTTTTGAATATCTGGCCCAGAATGTGCAGTGAGGCCATTTGCATACCCTGGCTGCATATAAAGCTGAATCTGTCCTCCAGTCTGACTTCAACCATCTCCTGCATTGGCTAGCTATGAAATCTCTAATGTGCAACACAAAGAAAAGTGTCGTTATAGCATGCGGTTCAACCAAGTAGCTGGCTAAACTGCCCCCCATCCCCACACTCTTGATGGGTTCAAATTCTCAGCAGTAGACTGCTAGTAAGGATGGAAGGGGAAGGAGGAGTAGGAATAGGAGTTTGAAGAAGGTTGTGCAATGGCTACTTAAAGTCTGTTTTTGAGTGTGGATAGGAAGGATAGGAATATAAAAAGCAGTTGCTCAATATATCTAAACGTGAGCAACAAAGGAGGTAAGGAAATAAAGAAAATGTTTTGCACTGATAGAGGAGGGAGAGGGGATACTTGGGGGATTGTTTGGTATCCTGCATCTGGAAGGGGCTGGGGGTCACTGGCGGCAATGACAGCAATGGGTAGGTGGTTGCTGCAACAACTGCGTGTGCACCAATCTTTCTAAAAAATTGCCTGGAGTGTGGGAGGGATGTTTAGTGTGCAAACCACATAGAAAAACTTAGAAAGGAGATCGAGGTCTGCAAGAGGAACTAAGACAGGCAAGGCAGCTTGGGGGTGGGTTTAGCCCAATACTGGAGCGAGGAAGAAGGGGAGATGAGGGAGGGTGATTTAAGCCAGCAGTGGTGAGGAGAGGGTCAGAAGAAGGGAAGCAGAGACAAAGGGACCCAGGCCAGGAAGAACAATTGCTGGGGAGACCAGGTCAGGAGACAAAAGACAAATGGAAGGAGGAGATGGGGACTTGTGAGGGGAGGTGAAGAAGTGGCAAAAGTCATGGAGTGGTAAGGAGAGAACAGGTTACTATGAAGAGAGAGGGAGCGGGCATTCATGAAGGGCCTTCAGAAAATAGTTGTGCACTGCTAGAGAGGAAGAAGGTGGAGGAGGAAAATGATGAAATTAGAGGAGTAATTGATAAATGCCTCGGATTCCAAACTGGAGAGGGAAGTTCTGCTGGGAGAATTGCAACAGGGTGAAAGGGGGAAATAATGTGCAGAAAGAAGAGGAGCTGAAAATGAGAACAGGAGATGAATGGAGCAAGTAGGAGTAAGAGGGTGGAATTTAGTGCTTGGGGACTGAATACTAAGAAGAGTTAGGTGGGTAAGGGGAGATGTATAGTCACATTTGGGTGGAGGCCATGCCAGGAATGACAGCGGAAAGGGTGGAACAGTCTGTTCTGAAATATGCTAGAAGGGTAGGGACAAGCCTCATGTTTAATTATACATCTTGGGACAAACAACCTGGTTGACAAGACAGTAGATACAACTCAGAGGAGGTTTGAGGAACTAGCTTCATTATGTGAGGGGGCAGGAAGATCAGTAACTTTTTCAGAGATACTTCCTAGCTAAAGGCAAGCACAACAAGAAAGCTGAGAATAGAGGAATTTAACTGATGGCTAAGAACCTGGTGTTGTGCTAAGGGTAAGGGATGTTGGGGTGGGAGAACCTGGGAGGACAGTAGTCTCTGTTCACGGACAGACTATGCTTGAGTGAGGAGGGGAAGAAAGCATTGAAACAGAGGATGGAGGAGTACATAGAGGAAGCTGGGAATTTAAACTAGGAGTGAGGGGTGGCAGGGAAGAGATATGCAGAGACCACAGGTTGGGAAACCATATGAGCTTAACCCCCATAACAGTGACAAAGGACAAATGGCAAGTACTGTTGGTGATGCTAAGAAAGGAGGGCAGGATGGAAGGGAGGGAAGAGTGGAAGGTGGTTACCCTTACTACTAGGAGCCTTGGGAGGAAAACTGCAGAGTTACAGGTTCTCATGGCAGAGGGAGAGGTGGACATTGCAGCCATCACGGAAACATGGGCCACCCAATACAATGACTGGGACCTGTCTGTACCAGGGTACAGGTTATTTCGTAGGGACAGGGTGATTGGAAAAGGTGGGGGTGGTAACTATATGTGAAGGAAGAACTGAAGTGTGTAAGGGAGGAAGGGGAGGAGGGTAGTATGGAGTCACTTTGGATGCAAATTAAGGATTCCAAGAATAGGATTATTAGAATGGGAGTGATGTACAGGCCACCATCTCAGACGGAAGAGTTAGACAGGGAACTAGTGGGACAGATCAGGAGGACCTGTGAGAAGGATAGTGTGGTGATTGTGGGGGACTTCAACATGGCAGAGTGGACTGGAGCACCCCAACAACTAGAAACAGAAGGGAGCAGGTACTGCTGGATGCCTTCCAGGACAGCTTCCTGCTGCAACTGGTCAGTGAACCAACCAGGTTAGGAAATACCCTTGACCTTGTACTAGCAAATGGGGACTTTATGAGAGGACTTACATGGAGGAACCGCTGTCAGGGAGTGACCACCGCTCAGTATGGCTCACATTGGATATGGGCAAGGAAGGAGTGGAATCTGGCACAATAGTGCTGGACTTCAGGAGGGCTGACTTTGGGAGGATGGGGGAAGTGGTAAAAGGGTTCCTGACCAGAATTCAGTCTATTATGGACACTAACCAGAAGTGGGAGCTCATAAAGCTAGGAATAGTGGAGGCAACCAAAACCTGCTGCAAAGTCCAGAGCAAGAAGGCTAGGACTAAGAAACCGATCTGGTTGAGCAAGGAGGTCATGGAAAAGTAAGGAGGAAAAGAGCTGCCTTTAGGAAGTACAAAAAAACAGGGAGGAGTACTTGACAGAATTGAAGGAGGTGACAAAGGCAGTAAGGGGAGCCAAAGCATCTATGAAACTCAGGCTGGTGCAAGGCATTAAGAAGGGAGAGAAGGACTTTTTTAAGTACATCAGGGAGAAAAGGAGCTGTAAGGACCACATAGTAAGGATTAGGAAGGAGGGGGCTTGGGTGGAAGCAGGGTGCGATAAGGCGGAAGCACTAAATGAGTACTTCTGCTCAGTATTTACTAAAGATAAGAGGGGGGGGGTGACACCCAAGGTGGGAGAAATGGCAGAAGCAGGGTAGGAAGTGGTGACAGATGGGGAAATCATGGAGAGCAGAGTTCGAGAGGTTTTGAAGGCACTGAGGGTGGACAAGGTGCCAGGCCCAGATGGCATCCACCTCAGGGTACTGAAGGAGCTGGCAGAGGTCCTTGCAGGACCTTTGGCAGACTTATTTAATGCCTCACTACATTCGGGGTTTGTACCTCAGGACTGGAGGATGGCTCATGTGGTGACCCTCCACAAGAGTGGCCCCAAGGATGAACCAGGAAACTACAGACCAGTGAGCCTCACATCCATCGTGAGTAAGCTAATGGAGACTATCCTGAAGGAGAAGCTGGTGGCCCTCCTAGAGGCCAAAGGACTACAGGACAGCAGACAGCATGGCTTCATAACGTGGTAGATCCTGCCAAACCATCCTGGTCAAGTTCTATGACTGGGTAACTAGGTAACTGGACAGGGGCCATGCAGTGGATGTCCTGTATCTGGACATCAGTAAGGCATTCGACTCGGTGCCACATGGAAGGCTGGGAAGGAAGTTAGTAGGCACAGGGGCAGGTGCAGAGCTGGTGAGATGGGTAGGAAACTGGCTGCAGGGAAGGCAACAGAGGGTGGTGGTGGTGGGTGGGAAGCTCTCACACCCAAGGGCAGTGATGAGCGGTGTTCCACAGGGCTCAGTGTTGGGACCAGTGTTGTTTGGGATATTCATTGCAGACATATCATGGGACATCAAGAGCAAGATCAGTCTGTTTGCTGATTATACCAAGGTAGGCGCGGTGGTGGATGACCTAGGGGGATGGCAGGGGTTGCAGGATGATCTGGCAAAGCTTGAAACCTGGTCAGACACCTGGCAACTGGGCTTTAATGTCAAAAAGTGTAAGGTGCTGCATTTTGGGATGAAGAACCCAAGGAGGAGTTACCAGCTAGGGGGAGTGCAGCTAGCCCAGACAGAGTAGGAGAAGGATCTAGGTGTGGTCATTACAGGGTCAATGAATAACTCAGCACAATGTCGGAAGGCAGCTGCAAAGGCCAACAAAATTCTGGGTTGTATTGCAAGGGGTATATCCTCGAGGAGGGAGGAGGTGATTCTGCCACTGTATAGGTCATTAGTTAGACCACACCTGGAGTACTGTGTGCAATACTGGCGTCCATATCTGAAGAGGGACATTAAGTTACTGGAGGGGGTGCAGCGCAGAGTGACAAAGATGATCAAGGGGCTGGGGGACTTATCATACGAGAGGAGGTTGAAGGAGTTGAACATGTACTCACTGGAAGAAAGGAGAGACAGGGTGACATGATTGAAACCTTTAAATACATGAAAGGAATAAACAAGACGGGTACAGAGGGGCTGTTCAAAGTAAGGGAGGGGAGGGCCACCAGGGGCCATGATATGAAACTGGAGTGAGGAAGGTTCAGGAGGGAGATGAGGAGACACTTTTTTACAGAGAGGGTGGTGGCTGGGTGGAATGCGTTACCTGCTGAAGTGGTATGCAGTAGAACAGTGGACTGCTTCAAATGAGGATGGGCCTGGACAAGGGGGAGGGTTAATGAAGGGGAAGGGTGGAAGGGAGGGGCAGCTGCAGAATAAGGGGTGCTAGCTGCACATTCGAGCAGACTTGATAGACCTCTAGGCCTTTATCTGCTGGCAAATTTTGTATGTTCGTAAGTACTTGGGAGTCTGACTGGACCCCAAATAAGACTGCTCCCTTCACCTCAATGCAATTCATAACAAACTCTGACCCAAGTTAGGCATGCTTCACAGGCAGAAACTCAGTCTCTCCCTTCCAGTCAGGAAAGAAATCATAACCAAATTTATTCTGCCCTCCTTCAAATATGCCAGTGTGGTCTATAGTGCTTTCCCACCCAGTCCTCCTTGGCCAGACCAGACCTGCTGTTCTATGCCTTCTTCCAGTTCGCCACTAACCTCCCCTACCGCACACACCACTACAGTCTTTACAAACAGTATCCCCCCTCTCCCTAGCCAATCGCTGGCTTGCTCACTGTGTGTCCTTCATCGCAAAATTCTGGTCCAACACTCGCCCCTCTTATCTCGCCTCTCAAATAACTCTTGCCCCATCTCAGGCTATGTGCTGCACTCCTGTGAGCTGCAGTCCTTCTCATTAACCACTCCACTCTCCCTGACTGGTAAACAAGCATTTGCCTACCAGCTCCCTGCCTTGTGGAACTCATTACCCCCGCAGTTCGTGGCTTGCTGACCGTGGCAGCCATCAAAGATCACTTCAGGTGTTTCCCCTTTCCTCCATGCCTCTGCCACTCTCTGCCTTAGTTTAACAATTCTCAGCCCCATCCCCTTACAGTATATCCTCCTCCACCCTTGTCTTTCAGTGGCAGCCCTTAATATCTGTTGGGTATATGAATCTGCTGTTATGACTACTTCACTTTGTATGTACTATTGTTATCACTCTGTCTTGCATCAAGGCATTGCCCCCGTATCCCAGTACCAATGTTCTTACCATTTTTTTGTTTATTTGTATCTTGAGGTGTGATTATTCTTATGCCTTGTATCTGCCGTCTACTTATTATTATACTCTGTATCTGTTTTAAGCTATGTAATTCTCTGTATTACCATGTACAAATGTTTGTTGTAGGCTATCCTTGCGCTTTCTCAGGTTGCACCTGGAAACGAGCCTTGGCACAGTGTGCCTTTCCGGTTACCATCTTTTTAAATAAATACTGCACAGCTGCACTGTGCTCATCTCACTTGTTCCAGTGCTTTTCCCTGGGTCCCTGCCTGAGGTGTGTGCTTCCCCACCTGAGATGCGCTGGCACACCTGCATGCTGTGCAATCGCTCATCTTTGGGCTATTCAGCTGGACTAGTGTGATTGCATCCTATGGCACATCTTCTGAAAATGTCAGTGTTTTGTGCCGGTGTTTCAATCAATCAATCAGTCAGATCTTTATTTATCCAGGCGGACATCATTGAGCAGTGCTCATTTGCAAAATGGACCTGGTTAGGTCAGGGTAAAATGACATAGGCATAGTGCAATACATAGAACAAGATACAATGTACGTGGAGGATAAGGATATACAGATCAATACGCAGTACCCACATGCACGTATGAAAGGTGATGAGACATTAACATATATTCTCATATTTACATAAAGTAATCAATTCATATTTACAATTTTACGTATGTCTAGGGTCATCAACAGAACAATGCAATACAGGAAAGAGGCAGTGTTGTTAATAACTAACATACATGATTAAGTAGGGGTGTTGTCAGATGGCAAAGGAAGTGGTCAATGTAAGATCTGGGTAGGAGGTAGGTGGTGGGCATCAGGAGGAGGGAGGGGAAGGGACAGTGAGAACAGATAGTGATGGGGTCAAGAGATGCAGGGGAAGGAAGGACAACCACAGGCCAGAAAGGGTGGACAAAAAAGGTATTATTGTGGATGGAGTATGGTGGGATTGCAGAGCATATGGACATATGCTCAATGAAGGAGAACCTATTGTCAAGCCAGGCTCCCAGGTATTTAAATCTGGATTCAAATTCAAGATTTTCACCAAGTATAGTGGATATGTGTGGGAGTGTGCTTGATCCTGGATGTCCTGCATGCGTGTGAGGAGAGAAAAACATTGCTTTTGTTTTCTTTGCATTGAGCAAGTCTTTTGCTTAGAAGTTGGCATTGGAGTAGATTGAAGTCAGTTTGTAGATCTTTGCAAGCTGCGTCTGGTGACGGGTGGCTGACATAAAGCTCTGTATCATCAGTAAACAGGTGTACAGTGGTCTTGGTGATATTAATATCAATGTTGTTAATCTAGATAGCCAAAAGAATAGGACCGCGGATGGATCCCTGTGGTACGCCTCTTTGCAATGGCTTAAGGGGGGGAGAGATTGCCTTCAGCCTTAACCTACTGGAGTCATCCAATAAGATAGTTATTCAACCAGTGCAAGGAGAGTGAGTCCAGACCTATGGATTTCAGGGATGTAAGGAGTAGGTCGTGGTCACCTGTGTCAATTGCCTTACTTAGATCCAGGATCATGGCAGAGATACAATTTTTCTTATCCAGTTCAGATTGCCAGTCATTGGTTACTTTTGCTAGGGCCGTAATGGTGCAATGTTTGGCCCTGAAACCAGATTGACAGGGTTTAGGATATTAGTTGATTCTATGTAGGCTTTCAGTTGAGAACTTACAATCTTTTTCAACAATTTAGATAGTACAGGGAGGATAGAGATTGGTCTGTAATTGTTGCGGTCACAAGGATCTCCTGATTTAAGTAGTGGCACAACCTGTGCAGTTTTCCAGATTGTTGGGATATTCCCTAGTAGTAATGAAAGGTTAAACAGATGTGTTATCAGTACCACTAACACATGAATGGCAACCTTCAGGAAGTAGGGGTCAAGGGAGTCCACCCCTGCACATTTCTTGATGTCTAGATGCCACAACAAGTCTTCCACTTGTTTCAGCGTAGCTGGTTGGAATGAGAAACTAGAGTCTGTCACCAAGGTTTCAGAAGGTTGTATGCCTAACTGGTGTAATGCCCCAGAGTTGGGGCATCACAGTAATTAAATAAAGTTTAGGGGTTTATAGGTGCCCAGGGTGCCTGTGGTATGTGTGGGCAGCACAATATAATAAAAAAGGGCCCCTGGTAGTAAAGTTTCCCCTCCTAGCAAGGAGAAACACTGTAAATAGTAGAGAAAGTGCCCTGTGCACTTAAAAATGGTCAAAAACAGAATTTAGTACAGCTGCATCAAAAATGGCTTGGATGAAATGCTGTGCTGGGCTGCTCATGTACAGCATTCCAGTCCAAACACTCCAGAACCAGAGTGTTAGTTTTAAAAATGAAACAGTTTTTGGCAGTTTCTGCTGGCTGTGGAGAAGAGAGGACATAGATGGTTAAGGGGAACCAGTAAAAAGCTTACCTGTGGGTTGAAGCTGTTCCCCGAGAGCCATTCTGTGTGCCTGCTCTGGCTCCAGCCAGTGAAGAGCTCTGTTTTGGTCTGCAGTACCATTGGAGCACCATGAAGAAAGTAACCGACTGTTTGCCGCGGTTTGGGCTGTGTAGCCCCGTTGTTTTATTATTTTAGCCCCCCCCCAAGTATTCCAAATGTAAATTCGGTCCCTCGTCGGCAGCAGAGAAGAGCCGCATCGCTACCATCTATCTGTCGACCCTCCTGAGGCCCCCTGCCATCCCTCACTCTCCCTGCAGCACTCCCTCCCACTGCCGGTATACCTCCCACCTTCTGAGACCACAGCAGACTATGGAGTGGTGAGTCGGTGGCAGCACTCACTCTGTGCTAACCACCCAATACAGCAGAGACCTTGTTTTTTTTATTTTAAAGCACACAGGAGGTGCTTAGAAGAGCTGGCTGAGTGCTGCAAAGGAAGACCGTCGGGTCAGAAGGACCCAGATTTTAATATTCAAAAGGGGGCAGGACCAGGCAGGAGTAGTGACTCCCAAAGGAGGGGCTAAGAAGCAAGGCCATATAGGAGGTCTTATAAAAATTTTAAAAGGTGTGGGACTAGGCGGGCCCAACAGTACTGAGTGGCAGCAGGCTCTCAGAGGGCCTTAGGGAATTAAAGTGGCCCTGCCACTTTTGAGCCAACAGATTTAAAGGGGCCCTGCCACTGCTGGCTAAAATAAAAGTTTAGAGGGCCCCTGCCAGAAGTTAAGTGGGCTACCAGGCCCAGTGAAGGAAGGGCTATCAGGCCCATGATTTAATATGGGCTACTAGGCCCAAAATGAAGTAGGGCTATCAGGCCCATAGTTAAAGAGGGCACAAGACCTGTGATATTGGGAGGGCTACCAGGCCCTGTATTTAAGAGTGCTACCAGGCCCGAGATTCAAAAGTAGGACTATCAGGCCTGAGGTAAGGTAGGACTGCCAGGCCTGAGGTATAGTGGGCACCAGGCCCCAGTAAAGGAAGGGCACCAGGCCCACGGTTGTAAAGGGCGCTAGGCCCCAGTAAAGGTAAGGCTGCCAGGCCCGAGGTAAGGTAGGGCTGCCAGGCCCAAGGTAGAGTGGGCACCAGGCCCACAGCAGTAAAGGATGCCAGGCCCTAGTAAAGGAAGGGCATCAGGACCACAGTAGTAAAGGGCACCAGGCCCCAGTAAAGGAAGGACACCAGGCCCATTGCAGAAAAGGGCACCAGGCCCCAGCAAAGGTAGGACATCCAAGCCCATAGGGAATAGGGCAGCAGGTGTATAGGTAATTAGCTTAACCAGGCTAAATAGCTGGAGAAAGTACATTAGATTGCTCAGGGGCAGCCAGATCCTAATGAACACAGACCCGCAGTGGAAAAGGGTCTGACTAAGGGGTGCTTAAGTACACAACCTGTTACAATGTAATTATCACCTGTTGTATTGGTTCTACAAACTGTTTATTCTTCCAGCATCTCAACTGTTGTGTTATTGCATGAAGCACTGAGACGGTGTTGTATAAGATTAGGATTGGGGTCATTTGCCCCTGACAGTGAACAATTTCCCCAGAAGTGAACAATTGCCCCTGAAAGTAAATATTCCAGTATAACATGCCCACAGAAGTACCATTGTGCAGAAGCAGGTTCTAATTCAGTCTTCAGCCTCCATCAGCTCTTCACCATACAAATCTCCAGTCTTCAGCAGCTTTTCACCATACACATCTTTAGACTTTATCAGTTCTTCACCATAGCAATCTTCATCCAGCAGAAGACTTCTTCAACTTCTTGCCTTTTCATCCGCTGTAGTCGAAGTTGACATCCTTTGAGTAGTTGCGGCCACTGGTTCCTGAGCAGCTTGGAAGAAAGATGACCAGAAAGTGTCTGATCCATCCCTCCCAGATGCCCACCAGTAGACGAGTCCATCATAGCCAAGTGTGTTCGTGGCTGCCGTTTCTTATTTTGTTCTCTGTCAGTGTGGAATCCTGATCTTCACCTTTCACCTCTTCTTCTTGTGTTGACCAGCATCGCCAGAGCAATCCACAGGGTAGCAGTTCGAGTTTGGTAGTTCGTCAAGTGGATCTGTCACCAAAAGCACCCCAGCAGTTCTTTTTCTTCGTCCTTGGCGATCCTGGTCGAGGTTTGGCCGAGGAGAAAGCAGCAGATTTCTTCTCCTGTGGCAATTCTGCAGGTAGATCCTTGCCATGTTTTGGTTCTTCAACCTTGGCAGTCCAGTTCGAAGGTTTTTGTGCCAAGAAAAGAGCATTTCCCCCAGTTAGTTTGTTCACGCTTTTGTGTTCCAGCAACCCTGGAGAGTAGGTTGGCCGATGCCTATGGTCTGTTTACCAATCTCTCCATTCCCTGTTTGCGACCCCTAATAGGTCCACTAGTGAGCTTGGTGCCAAGCAAGAGTTTTCCCCTTTTCTCTTGACCCCTTTTCTTCAGTTGTGCATGAAGACGATGGACATCCTCATCTTATGGACTAATTGAGACTGTGTACTGATTGTATTTTGTATGGTTAGCACGGGGTAGGATAAAGTGATAGTGTGATAAAGTATAAGGGTATATCGCATGCATAGATCTCTAGGTGGGCAATTGTCAGAGTCGTGGATAAGAATACTGTAAAGTGACTTTAGGTCGATGTACATATAAAGTAAGAGAGTGGTAATTGTTAGCTTGCATTTATAAGTAAGAGTTATTCCCCAACTTTCCCTTGTGACCGTGTCTACCTTTCCCTGGTGTAAATAAAAGCCTGCTGGGCATCAAACTTCTTATTGTCTCCTGCCTCTCCTTAAAAGGTGTTTCCTGGCACCCAACCTAATTCAGACCACAGGGTTGTCTCGCCATTCCACCTGCTTGAGGTGACACTGGGTGTGCAGCTGGGACAGGCGTTCTACTAGGATAGCATCCCAGTTGATAAGATCTCCACACCATGGTGTCATCCCCGTCATAGTACATCACACTGGGAATGCTTTAAATTTGCTGATGAGCTGTCAAATGCCAATCCTGCAGTTGTGAAATGATTGTTGAATGACTCTAGGATTTCCAGTCTGTCGTTGATAATGGTTGTCCTGGGAAATATCTTAGCTGGGAGCGAATTGCTAGTTGTGTGTCCTGAAATGTCCTTGATAGTATTCCAGAATTTGGCAGGGTTATGGGAAGAAGATTCTAGCTTGATGCAATAGTAAGTTGTCTTTGCTTCTCTGATCTTTTTGGTACATAAATTCCTAGCCTTTCTGAACTGGCCTCAATCTGACTGAGACTTTGTTTTTCGTGCTTTTTTCCATAGATTGTCTCTCTCTAGGAGCGCAATTTTCAGGTCTGGAGTGAACCCGCGGCAGGATTTGTTTCCTATTCGCACTTTAGATAGGGGTGCAAATTTGTTTAAGGCTCCTGTGATTATGTCATTAAGAACATTGTAGGCTGCATCCACCGTTTTTGCCTAGTAGAATTCTTGCCAGAGCATCGAGTACTTCATATCTTCTAAGTATGCATGTAAGTCAAAGTTCTGTTTTGATCTTCTGTCTGAGAATTTAGAGGGGAAATGGGTTTGTTGGTTGTTCTTATGCAGGCAATAAAGCAGTGGTCGCTGATGTCATTGAAGAAGATGTCAGCATATGAGAATAGATGGGGCTTGCTCACCAGAATATCCAGGAGTGTACTATTACTTGGGGTCTTTTTGTTAATTCTGGCAGGCTCGCTAATGAGCTGTGTTAAACCATGGCATCGCAGAAGGATAGGAATGGAGTAGCAGCCTTGGATAGCCAATTTAGGTTAAGATCTCCTAAGATAACAGTTTCTAGGGGTCCTTTTTCAATTATATCCCCTAAGTGTGATAGCAACTTAAGACCAGCAGTAGGTGGTCTATAACATCCTATTACCTGTAAAGATGTTGTATGTGAGATTACCACTTTAGGGATATGTATTCACACTCGTGTGCTTCAGATATTGATGTAAGGCAAGTCACTGTGAGGCTGTTCTTCACGTAAATAGCTACATCCCCCCCAGTTTGTCTATCAGCTCTGAATATTTGGTAATTGGGTAGATTGACATCCCTGTCTGCTGTAGAAGATCTAAGCTATGTCTCAGAGACCACCAAGATATCTGGTATGGTGTGGATTACCCGAGCTTGGATCATAGTGATCTTTTTAAGTAGGCTGCATGCATTGACGTGGAGGAAGCTTAACCATTTATGTTTGGGAAGGTCAGATGGCACTAAAATAGCTTCTGTAGGCCCTGGATTAAGTTCCACATTGCCAGAGCATAGTAATAGCAGAAGCTTCATGGTTGCAGCAAGGGATAATTTGTAGATTCTTGCTTTTTTCCCACTTTCTTAGGCTGTCTGTTGGTGTTCTACCATGTCTAAGTGGGATGCTTTGTCCTCCTAGGATAGCAGAGACTAAGACTCTGACCGAGAGTAGCAGTGAAGATTCAACAGCAGGGGAGGGTGGCTGTATTTCAGGTTGTAAAGAGTCCAAATGTGTCTCGTCATAGAAAATTAGCCAAGGGCTCCTAAGATATTGTGGAAAGTTATGATTGTGTGCAACTTGATCTGCATCAGACAGAATATCATCATTGTGTAACAGCAGCCTCCAGTCCCCTATCAGGGCATGATGAGATTGGTGACATTGTCCACAAATGTCTGGATAGAGGATGAGTAGAAAGAGAATCCGCAATCTCCCCCCCATGATAAATCTAATAGAGAAAGTAATGTCCAGAATCATGGGACTGAATCTTAGTCAGGC
Organism: Neoceratodus forsteri; assembly: GCA_016271365.2. Classification (NCBI taxonomy): domain Eukaryota; kingdom Metazoa; phylum Chordata; order Ceratodontiformes; family Ceratodontidae; genus Neoceratodus; species Neoceratodus forsteri. The sequence goes on along the minus strand of CM057457.1, from coordinate 469,986,118 downwards.
TGTCCCACAATGATATAGGCATTAATATTTGTTTTGTGTAAGTCTATCTAACGTGTATCAATGGATATTGGATAGTGGTCAAGTATTACGGCTAGAGGCTAAGAGGTAGTAAGCTGAAAGGTTACCATAGGAAGGGTTAAAAACCTGATAGATGAGGTGGAGGAAATGCTGTAGTGTGGTGACTTCACATTAGGCGTGACTATAGAAGGAGGAAGGGAGAGGGTCTATATAATAAGGGCAGGAGGAGGGGTTGGCGGGCATAAAATTTGTGGCTTGGCTGTACCTTTCTGTGCTGAGTATCTGGGCTGCTGGTATCGAGAGGCGGCAGAGGAGACCCACTGTTCGAAGCTTGTCCTGGTGCTTGGCTGGAGGGCTCTTCCTTGCTCGATCCTCGGCTTTCTGCACTGAGTATCCAGGCTGCTGGTATTGAGTGGTGGCAGAGGAAGCTGACCACCTGCTGGCCAAAGCTTGCCCCAGTGCTTGGTTGGGGGGCTCTTCCTTGCTTGATACTCAGCTTTCTGCACAGATTATCTGGGCTGCTGGTATCGAGCAATAGCAGAGGAAGCTGACTGCCCGCTGGCCAAAGCTTGCCCTAGTGGTTGGCTGGGGGGCTCTTCCTTGCTCAATCCTCAGCTTTCTGTGCTGAGTATCCAGGCTGCTGGTACTGAGCGATGGCAGAGGAGGCTGACTGCCCACTGGCTGAAGCTTGCCCCAGCACTTGGCTGGGGGGCTCTTCCTTGCTTGATCCTGAGTTTTCTGCTCTGAGTATCTGGGCTGCTGGTATCAAGCAGTGGCAGAGGAAGCCAACTGCCCTCTAGCTGAAGCTTGGCCCAGCGCTTGGCTGCGGGGCTCCTTCTTGCTCAATACTTGAGCTTCTCAGATGCACTGCACAGGCACTTGTGCCCTTTTCCAGGGGGCTGTTGAATATGGGGGCCTCAGGAATATTAACCCTCAGAGAGACCATATAAATGTGTTTAATGTTACAATAGTTTTACACCATGAGGTAGCCTCAGAACCCATCAGTGAATTTTGTTTGCAAACATATTTCATTAAGACAATTATAACTAAGAAGTATCTGGTACTGAATGTCATCCATTATTCCATTCTACAGTACAATGCTGGTAAAAGCAACAATATGCAGTACATACATGCAGTACTCACACACAGACGTATAGGACCAGGTTATGTAGAGTTTGTTACACATGCACTTTCATAATGGTACAGAGCCGACCACAAATCCCTCTGAGAATTTCAGTTGAGGTCACCCACTCCCCTTTCCTCCCAGATCCCCATGATTATGTAATTCCCAGGATACATCGGATCTACATTTATCCTGAGAACTAACTGTGATATTTATTCACTGGAACCAGTCACTGCATAATGAGTCCATCTCTAGAGTACTAATTCACATCCCCTTCCCCCAGATCCTCACGATCATAAAATACACAAGATACGTAGGATATATGTAACATAGGGCCGGTATGCCATTTGCCATCTGACAGCAGTACCAGGTGGGCTGGGTTCAGGGAGGAATAGATCACTCGGCACAAACGCTAGGTTTGGTTACTCTGCAAAGGGGCACCCAAATAACTTTGAACACAGGAAGCAATAACTGTAATGTCCAATACCAGAAGTGAGATTCTAAAGTGTGGCTTTTAATTCACATCCAAACAGAATAAACAAAGCATAGATGGACTCCCATGGGGCTACACTCCTAATAATGCAGATTAAAAGAAACAAGAACACTTCCTCAAAACTTTAGCCCTCAGTTTCTAAACCCACTGGTCACACAGCCCAGACTTGCATGCTGCTTTGGGTTACACAGCCCGAACTTGTGCACTGTTCTGGGTTTTCCCAGGCTCAGCTCCCTTGTCAGCCACTCAGACATGTTCCATACTTCATGGAAACATTTCCTGGTGGCTCCCAAAACCGCCTAAGAGCACCTCGGCTCCATCAGGGAATTCTTTCTTTCAATCCCAAGTCTGGGTACTTTCCATAGGCACTGGCCAAGTACCTGAGAGAAAGTAAAAGGTGTCTCAGGGCAAATCCATAGAGGTGAACCTTGTTACTACTGATGGGGGTCTCCCACCTCTCGCTCCCACAAGTCATATCCGGACATTTCTCTGGACAGCAAACACCTTATCCTGTAAAGCCTTGCAATGTAGATTCTTGCTAAATGTATTTCACATTCCATCTACTTGTCTTGCTTCCCATTTATGTGGGACTTGAACATACTTTTAAGTGGCATTGTCCATTACTCTAGACCCCCCACTGAGTTAAGCAGTCAATCCCCAATTTCCTTCACTCTTTGTGCTGGACTTGAACATACTTGAATTAAGTGGCAATGTCCATTACTCTAGACCTCCCACAGATTAAGCAGTCCAATCCCCACTTTCCAACTGTACTTGGCTGTCTTTTCCTGACTCCACAGTAACAGTCCCTTTAGTTTCCTTCTGTTCAGGTGAAAAAACACTTGGCCCTTTTTCAGAGCGAACTCACCCTTTGGTTGCAGGTGCTCCACAGGCATTTCCTCCACAAGAAATTTCTCTCTCAGAGCTTCTGGTGGCTCAGCACAACCTCAACAGGCAGCTTCTTTCCCTTAGCCGGACCCAGGGGGGTTGCCCCTGGAAAGCAGACAAAAACCTTCCCCCCATCCCCTCTGGGATGGGGCTCTTGAACCATTGAAAGCAGTCTCCACCACTTCAATTGCCAGTTCCTGTGTTCCTCTTCAGGTGGAAACACACACCTTCCAAAAGTAGCTCTAAAACAGAGCTTAAAGCTCTGACAGCCTTCACACACTCAGCTGTACTACTGTCTCTCACTCGGACTGCACACAGACTGAATTCAAAATCCCCAACATTCTACACTAACCTCTAACTGCAGCATTCCAGTGTGGTTTATGCAGCTGCAAAAGTTCTATAATTATGTCATCCCTCAGTCTCAGCTGAGACTGAGAACAGAGTGAGACAGTGTGAAATCCATTTTAACTGGAGTTTCACAAGCTGCCTTCCCAGCCTACCACTAGGTCTTACTGGGATTCTATTAACTCTGGGTAACAGGGGGGTTACATATACATTTATCCTGAGAACTAACTGTGACATTTATTGATTGGAACCAATCACCTGCATAATGAGTCCACCCCTAGCATACTAATCCACATCCAACTCCTCAAATCCCCCATGACCATGCAATGCCCAGGATACATAAGATATACATTTATTCTGAGAACTGTGACATTTATTCATTGGAGCCAATCACCTGCATAATGAATCCACCATTTCATCCTTCTAAAGGAAGGTGCTTGTCTCCTTATATGCTTACTTAGACACATAATGACTGCACAGACTTCTTTTGGGTGACGACTAACCAAGACCAGGGAGGGATGATTAAAGTGAAACATCTCCATGCTCTGTTGCCTTAACCTAGAGCTCCATCTTCCTGTAAATAAGGATTCCTGCCCATTAGCCTGCAACTGTATCCTCTCCAGTCACATACATGATCCTAAATTATTTAGCCAATGGGCTATGATTGGTGGAGTCTCACTGGCCTAATGTTGGGCCACTGCTTTCCTATCATTCACCAATGCCACCTTCCACAATTTATTTTCCCCCCTTGAAGGTAGGTCATTCAGCCCCCAGTATAAACTCAAGTGGCATGTTGGGTAAGTTGGTACACAATATTTTTTTACATACTATTATAACCACCCAGTCCCCTGAGGTTACTAGACTGCTATCAGTATTAGTGTTAAGAAGGTAACGGGCAGCTAGTAGGAAGCTCATTAGGAGCTTCTTACATAATAACATTGTCATATACTCAGCCTGAGAGAAGAATGATTAGGTTGTTTGGAACTCTTGAGGCAGCATGAGCCCCATTGTGTGGACAGCTGCTCTGGGAAGCTTAGAATGTTCAGTCTGTAGTGAGTCAGTATTTAGGTGGAGGTGAGAATGGCAGAAGGACTGCCAGTCAGGCTCTAAGTGGAGAGCCCAGCATTTCTCACCCTAGTGGAGTGTCATATCCATCTTCCAGTGAAGTGGTGGAGATCAGTTCTACAGCAGGATTTCCTGATCTCTACTTGCAGTGAAGTGGAAGGAGCTGCTTGTTCTCAGTGGACTCCAGGGGCAATCTCCTGAAGGTTCTGTGTGTTTCAGCTGTATTGGAAGGGAATTTTGAGAGACTGTTTGATCTGTTACCCAAGAGAATGCTTTTTTGTTGTTCCATGCCCAGTGGACGGGATAACTTCTTTGTGAGTACTGTTACATAGAAACACAGAATTTGATGGCAGGTTAGGACTGCTTGGCCCACCTAGATAGCTTCTGCCAGAGAACAGGCAGAGAACACCAAGAGGAATGAGCTGCTGTTATAACTATACTTCTGTACTGGGGCTAAAGAACTAGAACTGTACTACTGGGACCTTAAATGTAGGGTAAAAACAAAACAAAAAAAGAGTGTTTGTCTGAGTTGGCTGAAGTGAATTGTTATCTGAGCAGTCATCTAGGTGTTTGTCTCAGGTGGCTGAAGGGAATTGTTATCTGTGCAATTAACTAAGTGTAAAAAGAGCTGTAAAGTAGGGGGAGTGGCTTAGCTAGAAGGAAGCCAGGTTAAAGCCAGATTTAAAAACTGCCCTGTCACAGGCTGTCGGAATAATGGACCAAGGAGGCAGTAGATGTTGAAGTAAATCCAAATAAAACTTATTTGTTTTCATAAAGAGCAAACTCAGAGTGACAAAACAAGAGAAGTAAATAAAAAAAATAACAGGTTTGAGAACTAGCAGACACTAGTTCCATTTGAGGCTTACAAACAGCACTTCCAGGTCTGACTTCTCAGAACCAACTGACTCACTTGAGTTGGGAGCACAGCATTTTTATACAATTCATAAGTCATGTGCTTGCCCAACTCCTTCCCTTAAGTCTCTTCTGGTTCAAAAATCTTTTAAATACAGCATGTTTTATTTTATTTATGACATTACAATCTTTCCATTAATGTATAAAAGCTTTTTCTAGAGTTGTTTAACAATAAACAGTTCCTTTTAATGATTTTAGAGCTTAAGCAGCAAAAACAGGTACCGCTCCTTTAAGCCAGCCCATAAAACTAGCTACAGAAAGGCTGTCCAGTCCCTAAGGAGCTTGTTGAATGCATAGGGTGGCAGAGGAACAAGTACACACAGCTTCTCCCTACAAACTTCCTTGTTTCTTCAAGTTGTCCCTATGAAGGTTATAGCTCCTAAATTTCAATCTTCAAGTATGCAGGGGTGATTTTAACCCAATTTACATTCAAACTGCTTGTTTTAACATGAAGGTTTTGCCTACAAACTCAAAAGAAAAGCAGTGACTTTCTCAAGCGCTCCAAAGAGAAACAACTCCAGGGGAATATATGAATTAAATGCATTGCCTATATTCCACGTTTAATTTGGCATACAATTAAAAAGGGGACTGTAAAGGGTTTAAAGCATAGGCTCTTTAACAGGGTTTAAAACCCTAATAACTGGACTTCATTAAACTTGTTTTATGTCCTATCTTCAGTTTACATTTTATTAGGGTTTTATGTCTTTCTACAACTAGCACCAAAGAAAGGAAGGGGAACACAAAATAGGGGATACTGCTTACAAGTACCAATATAAAATACTGAAGCCTAGCTCTATAAGTATAGGGAAAAGACAAAAACATTTTTTCACAGAAACTAATCTTTTAAAATAAAAAGGGCTTTAATTCTCAATGTGGCAAAATATTATTTTAATCCTAACGTTAGTAGCTTACCGTTATTTTTCCCTTATTACAGAGATGACAATGAAATCTCAATGTATAGAAGAGAAAGATTCACAGTAACAGACAGGGGACAAACATACAGTTATAACAAAATGGGTGGCCATCCCAATGAACACATATTTAATTCACTAAAGACATAGACACATAAACAGATGTCCATCGGAGGATCATTATCATTCCTATAAGGGAACTCATGAAACAAATAAATGTGGGTGGGGAGCGGTTCTTACTCTTCCACATGCCCCTGATAGTTTCTGCCAGAGAACACCATGAGGAAGGAGCTGCTGTTATAACTATACTTCTCTACTGGGACTGTATTGCCCTCCTTCCCTTCCCCTACACCTCCCCACCCTAATCCAATTCTACTTTTATAGGCACAGGATTTGACTGACAACAGGAACTTCCTGTTTGGGAGCAGGAAGTGAGTGATCACAGAGCCACAAAATACTCACCACCCTAGAAGGAAAAGAGTAGCTCTCCATCCCCCCCCCCCAGCTCCTGGAGGTCTAACTCTGAGCAAATAAGGAGACTACTGAGAAATACAGGAACTTCTTTTCTCAGAACAGGAAGATCAGGAGCTTAAAGGGCACAGAGGCAGTAAGTAAGAAGGGAGAACAAAAATAAAATAAAAAAATAAATAAACAGAGGAGAGAGTAAGTATTCCAAACAACAGTTAAGAGGCCAGAAATAAGACATGATGGGAGTGGTGCAGTGCAGTGGCTGTGGAGCAGCAGTCTAGCGGAGACTTCTCGAGGATGCAGTGTTGTCCCATCTGCAGGCACCTCTCTGGGCTGAGGGAGGGGCTGCTCATCTCCAGGCTGAGTTGGCCAGGATTTGGCAGACCTTCTCTCCCACCCAGGGACCACCAGAACCACTGCCATTGCCTCATAGGTTGCCAAGAAAGAAGAGCAGTTGGATCACAGTGGGCTCAGGGAGGGTGAGGATGGTGGAACAGAGGCACATCCCTCCAGTTGTACCTCTCTCCACAGTTCATATGCTGTTCTGGCAAAGTGCAGTTCCTCTATGGAGGGACCTGCAGTGGAGACCAAGGAGGTTGCTGGGAACCTTCACAAAGGAGACCCACAGGAAGGTGTCATGGGACCCCACAGGGGAAGGAGACAACTCCTGGTGAGGGACTCCATTGTTAGGAGGGTAGAACTGGGGTAGGAAGGGGAGGGGGAGGTAAGGTGCCTGCCTGGCACCATGGCTTGGAGGTACAGAGAGCGAATCCTCAGGATCACCAGAGCAGCTGCACAGGGGAGGGAGCTGGATGTCATTGTCCACCAAGAGACAAATTACGTTTCTGAGTAAGGGATCAGAGCAGTGCAGGAAGACTTTTTAGAGTTGGGGAGGGGGCCTTAGACAAGTAGCATGCATGGTAACATTCTCAGAGGTGCTGCCTGTCTATAGCATGGGTGAGGCTAAGGTACTCCACACCATGGTATTCAATGAGTGGTTAAATAACTGGTGCAGGGCTCAGGTATTTGGCTTCACTGGGGACTGGGGGTCCACCTGGAGTGATGCAGTCCTGTACTGGTGTGATGGTCTGCATCTGTCCAGGAGGGGAACCAGGATCCTAGGTGATATGTTTAAATGCTTCATTGGCAAGCATTTAAACTAGCCAAGGGGGGAGGCACTGGAAAAGAGCAGGGAAATCCTAGCTCCCCCCCAAAAAATCAGGGTAATAAGTGAGGTAAACACCAAGATAGAGAAGTCGATAGGGAGAAGGGCAGGGGTAAATGGAGAAAATGACAAAGGCAATGAGGACAGGGATGGGGCAAAAAGGGATAAGGCCATCCAGAAATGGAGGGTAATGAGTACCAATGTCTGTAGTCTGAGCAACAAGCTCCCTGAACTGGTGGCCTTAATGGATATCATAGCAGTCACAGAAACATGGTACACAGAGAAGCATGACTGGGACGTTAACATACCAAGGTACACAACCAACAGGAGAGACGGGGGGAAGGGGAGAAGTGGGGGAGGAGTAGCTCTCTATGTAAGGGAAGGGATAAAAGCAATGGAACAAAAGAGTAAACGGAGGAGAGGAGGCACTGTGGGTCACCTTAGAGACTGGAAATGGCACCACAATCTGCACAGGGGTTGTATACAGGCCCCCATCCCAGGGGTAGAGAATGGACAAGAATATGATAGAAGACATCTTTAAGATGGTAGAGAAAGGGGGAGATACTGTTGATAGGGGACCTGAATATGCCAGATGTTAACTGGAGCACCTTTACTGCAGCCACATCCAAGAGCAGGGCCATTCTCGATGCCCAACAGGTGGCATGCCTCAGACAGCTAGTTTTGGAACCCACTTGTGAGGGAGCAATCTTAGCTCTTGTACTCTCAAATGGGGATGGTGAGAGGATCTCAGATCTTGAAGTGGGTAGCCATCTGGGAACAAGTGACCATCAAACTGTGTGGTTCATGACAAACTCAGCTGCAGAGTCAAGCCATACAAAAGTGAGGGTTCTGGACTTCAAGAGGGCTGACTTTGGTGAGATGGGAGAGAGCCTTAGAAAAGCAAGCAAACAGACTAGAAAGAGGGGTGGAGCAACAATGGGGAACATCAAAACTGCCATCACAGAGGCAACAAGCCTTTGTGTGAAGCAAATAAATCAAAATGAAATAAAAAGTCACCATGGTTCTCAAAAGAGGTGGCAGGAAAGGTTATGGAGAAAAAAAAAACATTTAGGAAGTGTAAGGAAACACAGAAGGAGCAGGACAGAGAACTGTACCAGTTAAGGCAGAAGGAAGCAGGAAGGGAAGTCAGACTAGCAAAGGCCCAAACTGAGGAAAAGATAGCCAGCTCGGTTAAGAAGGGGGATAAAATCTTTTATAGGTACATCAGGGAGCATAGAAGGACAAAGGGAGGGACAGTGTGGCTGAATAGAATGAATGGTGGGTGGCAGAGAGGGACAGTGAAAAAGCAGGGATGCTATACGAATACTTCTGCTCAGTATTCACAAAAGAGGAAGAGGGGGAGGTACCTAATCCAATTAACAGAAGCACTCTGGATGGGGGGTCGATCCCAGTCCTTTAACAGAAGAAAGGGTTCTGAAGTAACTCGTAAAACTGAAGGTGGACAAAGCAATGGGCCTGATGGAATTCACCCCAGAATTCTAAAAGAATTAAGGGGAGACTAGTGACACCACTGACTACCCTTTTTAACAAATCATGGGAGGATGGTGTGGTACCTGAGGACTGGAGGAATGCAGATGTGATTCCCCTTCACAAAAGTGGGAGCAAGACAGAGGCAGGAAACTATAGACTTGTCAGTTTGATCTCTGTGGTAGGGAAAGTGATGGAATCACTTCTGAAGGAAACAATTGTTGAGTACCTAGAAGCCAGTGGGGCACAGGACTCAAGGCAGCATGGGTTCACAGTGGGAAGGTCATGTCAGATTAATCTAATTGATTTCTTTGACTAGGTGACCAAAGTAGTAGATCAGGGAGGGGCTGTGGACATGGCCTATCTAGACTTTAGCAAGGCATCTGACACAGTCCCATACAAAAGATTAATAATCAAATTAACCAGCCTGGGAGTTAGTCCCAAGGTTGTAGCTTGGGTAAAACATTGGTTGGGCAACAGGACACAGAAGGTAATCATAAATGGAGTCCACTCTGAAGAAAGGGGAGTTGCTTGTGGGGTACTGCTGGGTTCAATACTGGGTCCAGTCATTTTTAATGTCTTTATAAGTGACATTGCAGAGAGACTGGAAGGAAAATATGCCTCTTTGAAGATGACACAAAGATCTGCAACAAGGTTGACACACAAGGAGGCATGGAAAGGATGAAAAGGGACTTGGCAAGGTTGGAGGAATGGTCAGAAGTATGGCAGCTTGGATTCAGTGCAAAGAAATGCAAATGAATGCACCCGGGAAACAAAAACCCAGGGGAAGATTACACAAGGTGGGGGGGGGGTAGTTACAACAGCAACAATGGAAAGGGACCTGGGGGTAATCATATCAGATGACCTTAAGGTTACCCTTGAGGAAAGGTGGGAGAAGGAGGACATGCTAGAAACTTTTAAGTACCTCAGTGGAATCAACAAAGTCCAAGACGGTAACATCTTTTAGAAAAAGAGATGTGCAAGAACAAGGGGAGACAATTTGAAGATGGGTGGGGACTAAAGGGCAATGTGAGGAAGTGTTTTTCACAGAGAGGGTGGTGAACACAAGGAACAGTCTTCCTGAGGAGGTTGTGGGGTCTACAACCCTGGGAGAATTCAAGAATGCATGGGACAGACATAAAACAATTGTTTTGGAGGGTAGGAAGAAATAGGTGATTGGTTAACTAGGATCTGCAGCTTATCCTGTCGGTGGGGAAACTGGCAGACTAGGTGGGCCAAGCAGTCCTTATCTGCTTCCAGAGTCTATATTTCTATGTAGTCTGCTCATTTCCCTATCTAATGAATAAGCTGCAGATCCTAGTTAACCAACAGCCTACTTCTTCCTACTCCCCACTAGAACTATATTATGTATGTCGCACTTATTCTTGAATTCACCCACTGTTTTTGACTCCATGACCTCCGCAGGAAGGCCATTAAATGCACCCAAAACTCTCTCCATGAAAAAATGCTTCCTCACATTTCTTCTGAGCCATCTCCACGCTGTCTTCAAATTGTGCCTTCTTGTTCTTGCACATCTCTTTTTCTGAAAGATGCTACTCTCTTGGTTTTTGTTGATTCCCTTGCGGTGCTTAAAAGTTTCTATCATGTCCCCCCTCTCCCTCCTTTCCTTTAGGCTATACATATTAAGCTCCTTTAGTCTCTCTTCATTTGTCTTCTGGTGTGGACCCTGCACCATTTTGGTTGCCCTCCTCTGAACAGCCTCCATCCTGTCTATGTTCTTGCAGAGATGGGGTCTCCAAAACAGTACGCAGTGCTCCAGATGGGGTCTCACTAACTGTCTGTACAGAGAGAAAACAGTTTCCTGTTTTCTACTGGTGATGCCTCTCCCTATGCATCCCAATATCCCCCAGCCCTCCTTACTGCCTTCCCACATTGCTTACCCACCTTTAGGTCATCTGATATAAATACCCCCAGGTCCCTTTCCATTTTTGTTGTTGTTAGTATCTCACCCTCCATTGTGTACTCTTCCCCTAGGTTTTTGTTTTCCGGATGCATTACTTTGCACTTCTTTGCATTGAATCTAAACTACCATACATTAGACCAGTTCTTCAATTTTGCCAAGTCCCTATTCATCCTTTCCACCCCACCTTGGGTATCAACCCTGTTGCAGATCTTTGTGTCATCTGCAAAGAAACATACTTTTCTGTCCAGTCGCTCTGCAATGTCACTTATAAAGACATTAAAGAGGACTAGTCCCAGTACTGAACCCTGCGGTACCCCACCAGTAATCCCCTTTTCTTCAGACTATTCTAAGAGATGAGATCTCCACATATGTAGAGGAATCATAGTCTGGAGTGTGTGTGCCCAAAGATAAGGTTGGATTGCATCTGTCAGTGCCCCTAATTCACCCAGGAGAGTGAATTTTCTGTTAAACTGTTCATTCGGGAGAGTGCAGTTTATTCTTTGGTCACTCCAGTGAGTGACAGATATGGAAAGTGTGGGACCGCTAGCATTTTAGTGGGAAATGGGGGTTTCAGTGGTGTAACCCTGAAGAATAGCAGAAACTGTCAGTTGGGCGAAGGGTGGGAAGAATGCCATCTAAGTGCTTACAAGGCAGGGCTTATTGGGTCAGAAAGGGCACCAGTTTTACCTGAGCAAAGTCTCAGTGCTACAGGTTAAGGAGTGTGGCTGGGTTTGACATAATTGCACCTATGTTTGAAGAAGAGTTCTGAGTGTGTGAGTTTTCACAAAGTGCACTCATGGGAGGAAAATATGTGGGTGTGTGGCCAGGTTTCTGCTAGATGCACCACTGGGAAATTAGGAGATGTTCTTTTGTGTGTTCATGAACTGTACTGCATGCAAGGAGAGTTTGTGAAATGTACTTTTTCTCCTAAACTAACCCTTGGGCTTCCATTTCTGCTTTAAATTTCCATCTGTTGAATAAAGTTATACTACACAATCCCAGTTACTGTTCTGGACATTCTGATTATTGTTTCTTTTTGTTTGGATTTACTGGAGCCCCCTCAGCAGGATAGAGCTAGCATATGCCTGGCTGCCTCCACCCGGGACGAGGGCTGTGAGTTTTTTCACAAGGTTCATGTTTTGTTCTTGTACCCCCACCCTCTATTCCTCTAGAAAATGAGTCAGGTATACATCCTACCTCCAAGGGTGGTACCAGCCTTTTGTAAAGTAAATGGTATGCCAGTATGTGGGTACCTGTGTTCCAGATTTCAATGGGGGAGGCTGTGCTATCTAGTTAAAAAGTGGCCTGGGGGTTACACTGTTATACACTTTCACCCAAAAAGTAAACACCTTAGCACACATCAATGCCTCAAGTAGGAAGTCACCTTGCTTGACTTGACATTTTGAACAAGTACTTGAGCTGGATTTAGAGAATGTATGCAACTTACTAGGAGTGACATTGTTTATTGAAAGTCCAGGATTACAGATACCTTTGAGCCAAGGCTCTTTTACAAAGGTTCCACGTCAAGAGAAGTACAAACATTTTGGACTAAGCTATTCTGCCTAGACATTGGCAAACTAAAGCAATTGTATATAAACAGAGATTAGGTAAACAACACTCATTGGCTCAAACGATGCATTAAAGAAATTAAGTAATGAAACACTTAGGTTACAAAAGTTCAGAGGTTTGTAATTGGGGTGGGAGGGGTAGCAGCCAAGAGAAACTAGAGCAGATTCTCAGCATTGTCAAAGAACAGAGGAGAGGGAGGTAGGTCCTGTATAGATAATTTTGCTGAATTTACATCATTTATTGGAGAATGAACATGTATGGACATACTTAATGGCTACCTTCCAAGTAGCATTGTCCAAATTTAAGGCAAGATCCTTTTCCCAAGATTGTCAGGCCTTGACATAGCGGAGGTGGACCAGATCCCAAAATAAAATATAAAGTTTGGATATAAGTGTTCTGTTAGGTTAGCCTTTACAGGGCTTCCACTATAGAGAGAGGCCTGAGTTCAGGTCGATTACCAAATGCTTTATTCTAAGGTATGCAAAAACAAAATTCCCTGTCTGAACTCTGAACTGTTGCCTAAGTCCCATAAATATCTTAATTCTTCCCATAGAGCAAGTCACCCATTGTCCTCAAACCTGCCCTCTGCCATCTTAAGAGAACTTGGTGCAGTTGAACATTGTATCCCTTTTCCTCCCAGACAGCCAAGAAAATTACAACATTAGCTGAGATTCCTACCTGTGTGGTCAATGTGTCTATGCACCTCCAGCCATAATCTGACCAAAGTACATGTCAGTGGGTTCTGGCATTTCGGGGCAGCTTTGGCATGTAGGGCAGGTGACAAAATCCCTTGCAATAACCCCCACCACCACCACCACCACAGTGGCCTCTCCCTTCGTTGTCCTCCAAGCTAGAGTTTGAATAGCACTGGGTTTTCCGAACACTCAAGTTGTGCAGCCTAATAATAATATTTAAAATTTGTAAGCGCTACTCTGCTCCCTTTCAATGGTAGTTGTAAAACTGTGCTTTTTATCTTAGCAACTTTACTGGCCCTAAGAAATCTGTGTAGTGCACTGTTTAGTTGACAAAAAAACTGTTCTTATACCCTAATTGGGAGATTCTGAAATATATATAAACACTTAGGCAATATATCCATTTTGATAGTATTTACTCTGCCAATCAGACTCTAGGGCAAAATCTCCCACTTCTCAAAGTCAATCTTAATTTTATTTAATTGGGAATATAGGTTTTTTATACAAGTGTAACATATGCTTTATCTTTTTTAAACTGAGATATTTATTGATTATTGTTCCAAGGAGTAGGTACAAGATTCAAATTTAACAGCAAGAATAAGATTCAGTTATAATCTTTTTCCGAATCTCTTCTATACCATTCAGCAGTTGACAATCAAATTAACAGATGTGACCATATTTAAACAAAGAAATACATAGCAATATGGGGCACTGAAGGGTATACTTCTCTCTCTCCTATAACAAAAGTAGATTTTCCATTTGGTTCCATCAGGGTGTGGCTGGGGCTAAAACAGACACCCAAATGCCACATCCCAAACCCAAAAGGATATACCACATCTTGTTATGGGCCAGCCGGGCCTAATCTGCCACCTGTCTTTGTTATGCAGAATTTTAAGAAACTTGATCTGGATCAATAAAGTTTATTTAATTAAAAAAAAAAAAAAAACTTGGTCCAGTCTCCGGGGTACCATGTATGTGGAATCTAATTTCCCTTGGATTTTGACTGTTATACTTTCATCTTATAGATATCGTATACTAGGCCCTACCAACTACAAATTATAGGGGGCTCAGGTTTTGGTCAATTTTTCATTATAATCATCTCACCGCTGCCAGAGGATACTTACAATATATCTTTCGTTTCTGTTTAAACTGTTTGGTGAAGTGTAGCAAAATGGCAATTTCGGGTGTTACATTTTCTAACTCTGGGAATAGTTCCCACAGTATTTTCTCCATGTCAGCCCAAAAATGTGAAAGAATGGCACAAAATCAAAATATATTAGCATGTGTGGAAACTTCACACCCTCATCCCCTCCAGCAAGAAGAATCACCTGAAGTGGAAAATATGGCCGTAATCTGTGGGGAGAAAAAAAATGGGCTACCATATTCCAGTCAAACTGTCTCCATGTGTAAGATCCCATAATTCAGTGTTGTCTCCTCCAAATCCAGAGCCAGTCCTGTTGTTGACTTCTGTTATCAGCTCTGCCTCCCATGCATTATGCACTCCTCCCAAAGTGATTGAGGTGGACTCATTATAGCCTTATAGAATTGAGGGATAAGGTGTCTCTGAGCCTGTTCATCACAAACTTGCTGCAATAAGCAAAATATTGAGGGTATAGAAAGATGTTAGGCCTAGATTTGATCCCAAGAAGTGGTGCATCTGTAAGTATCTATAAAAGTCCCTATTTGGTAGTGAAAATTATCTAATTGCTGAAATATTTTTTTTTTATTTTAGTTTTTGGTGACCAAGTAACACCCACTAGGCACAAGTGCCTTTTTTCAGTAAAGACCAGGGAGCACTGGGAAGGTTTAGTGACTTACTCAGAGTCACACAGTGTGCAAGTGGAGGTTGTGGGAATCAAACCCAGGTCTGCTGGATGTACCAAGCTCATTACAGCTCCTTACTCTAACCTCTAGGCTATATTGCCAGCCAGCATGATTTAAAACTACCATCTATGTAGAACTGGTAGCCATGGACCAGCCCTCTACGATCCCACTTTTTGAACCTGTGGTCCAGTCAGGATAGTGCAAAAGTATTATCCAGGGTAGGAATACCTATCCGTCTAACCCCGTTCAAGTGTTCAATTTTTTTTTAAGTAGGTTTCCCAATTATGCAAAATATTTATTTAATTATCGAAATGTTTCACCAGGAGGGCACACTGAACAACAAGTTGCTCATCTCATGGTGTGACCTGGGGGAAGGGGTTACATAGGTTGGTGAAGGATGATCAGTTACATTAGTATGTGGGTAGTACAAGCAATACAGCATTGTAAGATTATGCAACAGTTGGAACCCAAGGTATTGTACAATAAACAGAAGTGGAACACTGGGTAAATTATAATACATGTACATGTGTTTTCATGTTTTTATGTACAGCGCCTTGAAAATTTGAAAGGCGCTTAACTAAATAAATTGTATTATTATTATTATAAAAATCATACAAAAGAACATATAAACATACAAAGCAGTAATAATACGACAGAACCATTTATAGTGCATGAGTGTACCAGGAGCAGGCTCGAGGTAGTACGCCAGTGCAGTTAGAGTAAAAAGGATAGGGTAGGTTGTGCACGTGGGTGACCCAGAAGGGTAAGTGGAGAAGACAGGGGCCCACAATTGCTATTGTTGCTCCCCTTCGCCCTTCGGCAGCATGCGCATGTGTACTAGCCACCTTATCCATGCATGCACACTGTGGCTGTAGGCCTTGTAACAGTATCCCCTGCCTTCCTCCCACTGAATACTATTGAACACTTTTGTTGTCCTCACCATCCTTCACATCCTCACGCAGGAAAACCATATGTTGGCAGCTAATCAGAACCATGTCCTTGCTTCTCCTCCTATCCAGAAACATCCTCCCCAACCCTGGACTCCCCACTACCCCTGCCCACCCGAGCACCTCTAGGTCCAGACTGTGTATCACCTCTATCAATATCTGCAGTCTCCCAAAAACTCACTCACCTCCATTGCTGGGTAGCCTAGCACCAGCCTGATTTTCTATCTATCCCTGACTCCTCTGTCGCTATTCCTGGCTATACTCTCTTCCGCAATGACAGAGTGGGTAAACAGGGGTGGCTGGCTGCACCTTCTATCTTCACAACACTTTCCAGGTGCAAGTTCCCCCCCCCAACTGTCTGCTGGTGCCCAAGCCCTTACCCTCCAAGTCCCCCAAGGCTCCTCCAAAGCTCCCCCTGACTCTCATAACTGCCTATTTTCCCCAATGGAACCAGGCGGCCACCTTCCAATCCCTCACTAAATACCTCTCCCAGCCCCCCCTCAAAGTCTGAACTCATACTGCTGAGTGACCCAAATATAAACTGGCTCTCCCCCTCAGCTTCACACTACCATGACTCCTAGCTGTTCTTGAACTAACCCAGCTGGTTATCAACCCTATGTGCCTTAACTACTCCACCAGTACTGCCACCCTCCTGGATCTTGTCCTATTCAATCACCCCCACAAGTTAATGGCTATCACTGTCCTCCCAAATGAGCTCAGTGACCATTCCACTGTTTGCTGCACCTGGTCCTACCTGGTCAAGAACCCCCCCACCCAAAAAAATTATACTCAGTAGACAACTCCACCCAGGCATGCTCACATGCCTAAAATCCTGTCTCACTAGTTGGGACTGTCTCTCCTATATTGCACCCAGGACCCTGACATTGCCCTCTGCTATTTCAGACACACATTCAGTGTTGCATGCAACAAACTGGCCCCTCTCACCAGAAAGATGATCAAAGGACTGGATACCCCTTGGATCTCCTCCTCACTCCTGATCCTTATGTGGCAGACATACGATCTCTGGGAAAAGGCCCTCAACTCAGGCAAGTTGGCTGATTGACAGGCATACTGGGTTACCTGCAATAACTGTACCTGGACCATCTGCAAGGCCAAGGCAAACCACTATAAGGATGCCTTTACTACAACCTGGGGTTTGGGTCACAATTTCTGGCATAATATGAAATCCCTCTATGGCAGTTCTACTCCCTCCCCCCCTCACAACTCACCGTGAATGGATCCATCACTGCTGACCATAAATCTATTGCAAATGCCTTCATGCTGTCATTTCGACCTGAGCTCTGTCCTTTCCCTTGACTTCTTCTCCCCGTCCACCCTTCCCACCCCACTCCCCCTTGACCACCCACCATTTTGCTTCCAGGTCCTTGCACCTCATGAGATCAAACCCTACCTCCTCAAAATTCTAAACAGTTCTTATAACCACAGCCACTCAATTGACCTGAAACTTTTTCACCTGGCCCTCGATGGAGTCCTGCTCCCCCACCTTTTCAACCTTTCGATCAGGCATGGGAGATTCCCCTCCCCCTCCCCCTGGAAAATGGGCATCATCACACCCATACACAAGTCCGAGGACTGACTCTCCCCTGGGAACTACTGCCCCATCTCTATCCCCCCTCAAAGCCCTACAGCACATTGCTGTGGACCAGCTCACCGAATACCTAGCCAAATATGACCTTCTATCACCCGAACAACATGGCTTCCAGATGGGCCATAGCACTACCATTTCCCTCCTGAAATTTTCCAATTCTATCCACTGTGCCCTAGATAGCAGGTGCCGTCTTCCTGGATCTGTCAAAAGCCTTTGACACTGTCAGTCATGACCTCCTATTCTCTACCCTTGCTCACCTTGGCCTCTCCCTAGAAGCTAACTCCTGGTTTGTGGACTACCTGTCATGTTGATCCCAGAGGGCAAATATTTGCTCCACCCACTCCTTACCTCTTCCTGTCCACTCTGGTGTCCTGCAGGGGTCCATCCTTGGACCCCTCCTATTTAGCCTCTTTTTGAACTCCCTATCCAAGGCCTGCTCAGGGAACATCCTACTTTGTGCCAATAATTCTGTCCTCTTCTCCTGTCATCCTAACCCTTCCTCCCTTGAAAACTCTCTCCAGGCCACTTTCACTGTCACTGAATCCTGGTTCACCGAGCTCTTCCTAAGCCACAAAAATCTAATGTCATGCTCTTTGCCCATCACCAGAATAAGCAAAGCATTCCTCCTCCTTGTCCACACCTCCTCTCCTCCCATTGGAGCAAGTCTCCTTCAAGTATCTTGGAGTAACCTTCGACCCCTTCCTCACCTTCCACGAGCACATCCACCTCCTTTGCACTAATATCATTTCATGCATTGGCATGGTATACCAACACTACAACTGTCTTCCACCTGAAGTCCTTCAGCTTGTCATCACCTCCTCCACCCTGTCTATTATAGACTACTGCATTCTGATCTATGGTGCTGCCGATAGCACTGCCCTTCACTGCATCAAGGTTGCACTGACTAAAATATGCCACCTTGCTCTAGGATGTCCCAGGACCACCCCTACCTGCTCCCTGTATAGTCAATCCAACTGGCTGGACTTCAACCACTGGCTCCAATACCACACCTGCCTCATGGCTAAAGAAATCATTACTGGACTAACTGCCCCCTGTCTTTCACCCTCCTGACAACAGTATCAGCCACTAAGTCCACCTGTAGCACTCTCACTCCCAAGTTCCAAGTCCAGCATCAAAAAAATTATCTTGGTCAGTGCTCATTTCCATACTGAGTGCCTACCTGGATCAATGCCCTCCCTTCCTCCATCATCCTTGAGCATAGGATTGGTTAGTTTAAATCTCTGCTCCACTTCCACCTCACTGCCTCACACACCTGCACTCCGCCCTATCCCCAACAATGGACTATATCCTGCTCAATTCCTTGCCAGCCTATGACAGCTGACAAAATGCCTGCCTACTGAACTGCTGTGCCACCTGCACTGCAACCATATATTTAATATGTAAAGTAATGCCCAGCTGCATGCAGTCTGGTTTGCACAGCTGTAATCTTCCATCACTGTATTGCCTACTCTTTATTTATCCTTGAACTGCATTCTTTACTCTGCACGTATTATGTTTTGTCTTTGTATTGTTTTCTGACGTGGAGCCTTTGTAAATGAGTCTGACTCAAAGGTGTGTATTTCCGATTCTCATAAATAAATAAATCAATAAATAAAAGAGGCAAGAACTGAATATGAGTAGAAGGGGTAGCCATTTCCAGAGTCCCCCTTCAGGGTGTTGAGAACCCTGCTGGGGGGCTTAGGGTAGGAACTGGGATAGGTATTAGGGAGGGTTAAAGCAGTAACAGCTGAGGAAGAGGTAATTGTGGAGGCTGGAGGTAAGAGAGTAGTTGTAGGGGGAGTGTAGCATTTCAGGGGAGAGGGAATTCCAGATTTTAGGGAAGCGATGGGTGAAACCAGTCTGACCAATGAGGGTGGAGTGGCGAGGAACCGTCAAGGTGCAATTGTCATTAGATCTGAGAGACTGGGTGGGGGGAGGTAGAGTGGAGAGAGAGGATGAGAGATAGGAGGGGAGCACTCTGAACCAGAATTTGGAGATTAGTTTTGCACAGTGTGAGATGAGTCCGTGAGATAGTGTAAGGAAGGTTAGAAGTGATAGAGTTCACAGTGGTGGGAGCAGGAAGGGGAGTCAAGAGCAAAGCAGAAGAAGGAGTTAGAGAGTGTCCAACTTGGTAAGGACACTCTCTTTTAATAAGAAGTGTTGTGTGGTGTGGGGAATCCATAGTGGAAGCTGGCTATTCATTTATCTTTTTTACAGGTATTATGAGCAGCTTTCTGGAAGTTTCTGTCCTTCTCAACCAGGATCAATTTACAGTTAATTGGGGCTTAAATACCAGGGCTTCTCAAATAGCAGTACTGCAGAAACAGTTGGGGTCTGGCAGAGGTTGTGTGAACCTGCTTTGCTAAGCAGTTGGGGAAAGAATTTTAGTTGCTGGATAAGCTTTAAATTCTTATCAGTCTGCAGACTTTAGGGCACGAGTGCTGATTTGTTTAATAAGTGCTGTGTGGAGTGGGGGATCCACAGTGGAAGCTGGATATTAATTTATCTTTTCTGCAGGTATTGTGAGCAGCTTTCTGGAAGTTTATGTCCTTCTCAGCCAGGATCAATTTGCAGCTCATTGGGGCTTAAATACCAGGGCTTCTCACATAGCAGTACTGCCGAAACAGTTGGGGTCTGGGAGAGATTGTGTGAACCTGCTTTTGTTGAGCAGTTGGGGAAAGGATTTTAGTTGCTGGATAAGCTTTAAATTCTTATTAGTCTGTGGACTTTAGAACAGGAGTGCTGACTTGTTTAATGCAGTGTTTGTGTGGGACCTTCCTCTGGAGGAGGTTGCAAAGCTTGGAGGTGCAGTGAGGGGCAGACACAGGGCTGATATAGTCTTGTGAGAGTCGGGTGTGGGCCCTAATACCACCCTCCCCAACCCTCCCTCCCCAGGCACAGCTCATTTGTAGGGTAACACCTGCCCTGAAATTTGAGGAAGAGGTTTCAGGTGCAGCTCATGTAGTTCTGTCCAATAATGCTGCCACAGGGCAGCGAAAAAGCATAGGAAGGTCTCAAATAGGAGTGCAGCATCCACAATGAATTGTTGATTAGTGTGATATGAAAATACAAACATATGAATACGCCAGCAGAAACAGACCACCCGGTCTATCTAAGTCTGCTCGAGTGTGCAGCTAGGACCCCTAGTTTGCAGTTGCCCCACCTCCCTTCCATTTGTCATCCCACTGCCCTTTTGAAACGGTTCACAGATTTACATGATACCCCGCATTCTGGTAGGGTGTTCCATTTTGCTACCACCCTCTCTGTGAAATAGTGCCTCTTAATTTCCTTCCTAAATCTTCCCCCCTCTATTCTTAGCACATGTCCCCTGGTGACCATCCCCCTCCTTAACTTAAAGACACCATCTTCCCCATCCTTATTGATTCCCCTCAGATACTTGAATGTCTCTACCATGTCCCCCCCACCCCTTCTATCCTCCAGGGTGTACATATTCTGGTCTCTCAGCCTACTGTCATAGTCTGTCCCTTCCATTAAACATATCATCTTTGTTGTCCTCCTCTACACCCCCTCCAGTAGCCTGATATCATGCTTTAGGTATGGCTTCCAAAACTGCACACAATACTCTAAGTGCAGCCTTACCAGCGACCTGTAGGGGGCAAGATCACCTCTCTTTGCCTGGATGAAAAACCTGTTGCTATGCACCCCAGCATTTTGTTCACTTTTGCAGCCACTCTCCTGCACTGGACAGTGTTGTTCATGGTCCCTGTTATCATTACTCCTAGGTCCTTCCCCTCCTTAGTGATCCTCAGCTTAACCCCCCCAACCAGTATTCTCTCCTTGAGTTCTTCACCCCAAAGTGCATAAACTTACACTTCTTTGCATTGAACCCCAGCTGCCACTTCTCTGACCACTCTTCTAATTTACTTAGGTCTCCCTGCAGCTGCTTCCATCCCTACTCTCCATTCATCACTGCTCCGATTTTGGTGTTGTCAGTGAACAGACTTTTATTGCTCTCCACCCCATGTGCAATGCCTAATATGAAGAGCCCAAACAATACTGGCCCCTACACAGAGCTCTGTGGCACTCCACTCATCACCGGCCTTGGAGTTGAGAGCTCCCCTCTCACCACCACCCATTGCAGCCTCCCACTCAGCCAGCTTGTAATCCAGTTCATCATTTGTGCCCCTACCCCTACACCAGTTAGCTTCCCCCCAAGCCACTCATGAGGCACAGAATTGAAGGCCTTGCTGAAGTCCATGTAAAGAACATCCACTGCATGACCCTCATCCAGCTCCCCTCTCACCCAGTCATAATATTGTATCAGCTTGGTTTGACAAGACTTCCCTGACACAAACCCATGCAACCTCACACCCTGGAGGCCATTGTCTTCCAGGTGCGACACCAGTCTTTCCTTTAGTATTGTCTCCATGAGTTTGCACACTATGGAGGTGAGACTTACCAGGTGACAATTACCTGGTTCACCCCTTGGTCCACTCTTGTGTAATGGTACTACATGGGCCATCCTCTAGTCCAGTAGCACACATCCTGACTCCAGTGAGGTGCTGTACAGATCCGCCAGTGGTTCTGCCAACACCTCCGCCATCTCCCTCAGCACCCTGGGGGGGGAGATACCATCTGGCCCTGGTGCCTTGTCTACCTTCAGTACCCTCAGTCCCTCTAGAACTCTACTTGCCTCAATTCTTCCATCTGTTGCCTCCTTTCCCCTTGTCCTCACCTTCCCAGCCCATGGTGGTAGCGGTCCTCCCTTTTCTTCCATGAACACTGAGCAAAAGTCTTCATTCAGTACTTCTGCCTGCTCCTCACCCTTTTCCGTCCACTCCCCACCCCTTTTTATCCTCACTATTGTCTCCTTGCTCTTCCTTTTCTCCCTGATGTATTTTAAAAAGTCTTTCTGCCCCCCACCGTTAATTATCAGCGCTAATCTCAGCTCCCTCTGGACCTTGGCTTCCTCACTTTTCTGATCACCTCCCTTGACTGTCTTGCATACTCCTCCCTGTCCACTCCCTTCTCTGTCCTTCTATACCTCTGGTGAGCGTTTCATTTTGCTCTCACCACCTCCACTACCTCGCTGTTCAACCAGCATCTGTTCTTGTTCTGCACCTCTTACTCTGTGTCTTGGTGCAGGCTTCTGTTGCCTCTGTAATTCTCCCTTTTAATAATATCCCATTTCTGCTCTGCATCCATCCCTTGCCTTATGCCATCTAGTTTCCCTTTCAGTACTTCCTGCATCCTCTCAAAGTCTTCCCCCCCGAAGTTTACTACCTGAGTAACTGATTTCTCTAGCTCCCCGCACATCATGATATTAAACCACGCCGTTTGGTGAGCACTGTTGGCTAGTGGGTCCTCCACCTTTATTTCCCTTACTGCCTCCCCATTCAACAACACCAGATCTAAAGTGTTCTTTAGCCTAGTAGGTACACTAACCAACTGTGTCAGGAGACCCTTCTGGATTGCATCCAGGAGCACTTGCTCCCTAGCACTGGAGGTGGCTGGAATGCTCCATTCAAACCCTGGCAAGTTGAAATCCCCCATGAAGACCACCTTCCCTTTTCTACATACTTTTCTGATTTGTGCTGCTAATTTCCTGTCATGCTCCTCAGACTGGGATGGTAGCCTGTATACCACCCCAAACCTCAGTTTCCTACTCCTTGAGTCTAGGAGCTACATCCAGATTGCCTCCGTTCTCTTTTCTCCCCCCTCGTCCCTTGTGCATATGATCCTGTCCCTCACATAGATTGCAACCCCACCACCCCTCCATTCCTTCCCTATAGTCCTTCCTGTATACTTTGTATCATGGGATTGCCAAATCCTAGTCCCGGTGCTCAGTTGCCCACATTTCTGTGACAGCTGCAATATCCACCATCCACACTGCCAAGAGTGTCTGTAGCTCAGCAGATTTGTTGCCTAAGCTTCTTGCATTCAGCAAGACCACCCTCCATCATGCCCCCTTCCCTTCATTGGCCTCCATTTCCTTTCTTCTACTTCCTCCTTTTAGAGCCACCCCGAGTCATTCCCTGCTAGCCTAGGGGATAGGCTGTGACTCCACTCTGTCAGATCCCTGCCTACCTACTGTCCACTTGCCACCCTCATCTAGTTTAAATCCACCTCTGTCACAATATACCTCCCCAGTCTTTGCTTTAATGCTTCTTTCCCTTCCCCACTCAGGTGCAGCCCATCCCTTGCAAACAGATTGTTATTATCCCAGGTACTGCCCCAGCCACCCACAACCCCATATCCTTTAGCTTAACACCATTCTACCAACCATGTGTTTAACTCCCTAATCCTCTCCTTTCTCACTGTGCTTGTGCAGGGTACTGGGAGCACTTCAGAGAAGGCCACACACTCCCCAGTCTCCTCACACAAACTTCCCACTTCCTCAGTCCTCTCCTTTGTTACCTCCACCATTTCTTTCACTAGGTAATTTGTCCTGACATGTACCACAATATGTGGTTTCCTCCTACCCCTCCTTATGCACCTTAGGATTGCCTGTCCTGCCTTGTCTGCCTTTAATCCTGGAATGGACTCCACCCATATTTGACTGTGCCTCCCCCCCACTGCCCCATCTGATCCCCTTGAGTATGGAGTCCCCCAACACTAGTACACCTCCCTCCTCTTTCCTTGTGCCCATTGCCAGCCCCCCACCCAGGTTCTCATTTCTGAGGCTATTCAAGATGGTGCTTTTACAGTGTGTCCCAGTGTCTTACCCCCTGCCCTTCTCAGTTAAGACTCCTTCCCATCTCCTGTTTGACTGCCAACTTTCTGCTCCCTCCTCACCTCTCTAAGTATTATCCCTCCCCCTGCCATGCCATACTCAGTCTCGCCACTAGTAATGCCCCTCTCCCATTTCTTTTGTGAGTACTATCCGTCTTTTACAGTCACTCCAGCCATAGAAGCCTTTAAGCTAAATTCTACTGTAAGCTAAATTAAAAAGAAAATAAAACAATATCAAAACTTACAAATATCCTCTATACATTAACTCTCTCAACAGCAGGTAGAATTAACTAATCCTTCTCTCCAGCAGTAGTTTAAAAAAGAATAGCAAAACTGACAAAAATCTTCTCCACAGCCAGCAAGCAGATTTCAGCTGGAATATATTGTAAACTTTCTGTTAGTGGCTGGGCTAGGATTAATTAATTTAAATCTTCTTGCTGTAGGCAGAGGAAGCAGTGGAAGTTTGAAGATGTGGTGAGGTTCTGCAGAGCTAACTTATCTTTGTCTTACATTTTGTAGGTTTTGCTGTTGTGTTTTAAATTTGGCCTAACTCCTTACCATCTTTCTGGGGAAGCTCTCCACCCACCCCTCTCTATTAGCCTTTCCTAAATATGGAAGAGCCACTGGGAGTTGGGTTTAAAGGCTGGAAAGGAGGAGCTTAGGAGTTGTAAACTTCCCATAAGCTAACTCTAAGGCTAATAGTCAGGTGGGGAAAGTTCAGCCACTCAAGCATTGCAAGTTTAAAAGGCTGCATGCGGTGTGGGGGAGGGGGATCACCTAGGTATATGTACTAGTAGCTCAAGAAACTGTAGAGCCACTGAGCTGATAATTTGGCCTAGAAAAGAATGCTGTGATGACAGGGAAGGGACCACATATCACTAGAGAAGGCATCTTTGGGTGGGTGATTGGGTGCACAGGGTGTGGTGTGGCCATGATACTGGACTGGACTTTGAAGGTTGGGGGATGCCCAGTGTGCTACCAGCTGGCACAGCTTACAGTGGAGGTAGAAGGGATCTGAAGGCAGCTGGGGGTGCTGCGGGAGGATTGAGAAGTAGGAGGCAAGCGGTCACCTACATTGAAGCACTAGGTGCTGGGCCTACCAAGCTGGGGGAGGAGTGAAGAGAGGTGCTCACACTAGGAGAGGAGGGAAGAGGATACACAGGGGGCTTTAGGGGACCCTAGCAGATGGGGCCCAAAAGGTGGAAATTTCTAAAGTAGTAGGCAAGAGTCTAGGGGTGTCCAAAGGAAACCGAGAGAGACAGTAGGGACAGGGGGGCACTGGGGGATGGGCTACAGCTCAGAATTGTTTTAACCCTCTATGCCCATTGGTAGAAGAGGGGGGTGTGATGGAGGAGGAGGAGGATGATGATGCTGCTGGTGAAGCTGGGGCAACGACGTATAGAAAGGGTGAAGTGGGCAAGAGGCAAGGGTGCAGTAGAAGGGGACCCAGACAGGATGGGGGAAGAGGGGTAGGAGGGGAGAAGAAAAAGGAGGATCAGGGGAACAAGGGGGAGGCTGATGGTATGGAACAGGGGAGAGTGACAGGCAGGAAGGCACGGAATGTAAATGGAATGATAGTGAGCAGAAAGCCAAGTAGGCAGACGGATAGGATGGATGGATTAGTAAGGAGTGGGAAAGAGATACAGAGAAAGATACTTTGGTGGGGGATAAAGAAGGCCATGAGATGGGTAAAGGAGGTGACCAGGGACAATAGTGAAGGGGCTACCTTCAACACCCAGATTGTGAGAGATGCGAGGAGCCAGTTGAGGGGAGAATCTGGACAAAGGGATGAGGAGGTGCATGGAAGGAGGGGGAACCCAAGGAGGAACAAGAAGGCAAGGAGGAGGTTAGAGTACTGCTATTGGGAGACACCATGATCAGAGGCATCCAGTGGGAGGGGCAGGAGGAGGTAAACCTGTCTGATCAGAACCAATGCCACCCAGGCCTGACGGTGCACAAGGCCAAGCATAAGTTGGATTCACTGACATGGGAATATGGGGGGAAATCCTAGTGTGCTTGGGGACAAATAACATAAATGGTAATAGTGAATTAGAAATTCAGGCAAGGTTCCAGGAGTTGGCCAAGGTATGCCTTTCCATAGGCTGTAAGATCTCCTTTTCAGAAATTGTGCTGGTGCCAAGGGTTAGTGGAGAAAACAAGATGAAGATTAGGGAGATAAATCAGTGGCTTAGGAAGTGGTGTGGGGAATTGGGGTATGGCCAGGTGGGGGACTCGGGGGAGACCTGGGAGGATAAGGGGCTGTATGCTAGGGACAGGCTCCACCTTAATTTGTAGGGGAAGGAACTCCTTAAGCTCAAACTAGCTTGGTTCATCAGCAAAAGGTGGGGTTTAAACTTGTGAAAGGGGGAAGGACCAAAAAAGAGGCAGTGTCAGCAGGTACGATAAATGAGGGACATGGTCTCCACTCCTCTAGGGGGCTAGGGAGATATGGAAATGGGTCACCAGGTAGCGTGCAGGAGCTGTGAAATGGGAGCTCAAGGGGGAGAAAGGAGAGGAGGGAAAAGAGGTGGAGAGTGGTCCTCATAAATGCCAGGAGCTTAGGAAATAAAATGCCTGAGCTCCAGGCAATGGTAGTTGAGGGGGAGGTAGATGTGGCAACAATCACTGAGACCTGGACACTCAAGAGCACGATTGGGATCTAAATCTGGAGGGCTACACTATGTTCAGAAATGATGGGGGGAGGGAAGGGGTGGTGGTGTAATACTGTTAGTCAGAAATAGCATGGGTATTGGAGGGGTAGATGAGGCATAGGGGAATGTGGAGGCTATTTGGGACACTTTGCTTATGCAAAGGGGTAAGAGAGTAAAGGTCAGAGTGGTATACATTCCACCAGCACTGGCAGAGGTCCTGGAAGAAGGTTTGGTGGCAAATCTCAGGGGACACTGTAGATTGGGAAAGGGAAGGGTAGTGGTAATGGTGTACCTCAACGTGCCAGGAACAGACTGGGGGACTATGACATCACCAGTGGCCAGAGAGCAGAGGCTGCTAGATGTCTTTGAAGATGCATTTCTGACACAATAGGTGGGTGAGCCAACTAGGGAGGCCAGGACATTGGACATGGTCCTGGTGGACAGTGATCAGATTAGGGACCTAGAGGTGAGGGATCCATTGGCTAGGAGTGATCACGCCACAGCCTGGTTCTTCCTGGACCTGGGGGGGAGGAAATCCAAACAAGGATGGTAGTAACTGACTTTAGGGCTGCAGACTTCAGGGAGATGGGAAGGATCCTTAAAGATCATCTGGACAGGATAAGGCCAGATATGGATGCTGACAACAGGTGGGGGATCATTAGGAGAAGAATACAGGAGGTTACCAGATCCTGCATAAAGGAAAGGCGTAAGTTCTGTAAGGCTAGAACACCCTGCTGAAGGACCTGGGAGGTACTGGAGGTGGTGAGAGAAAAGAAGGCAGCCTATAGGCACTTCGAGTGCTCAAGGAGTGAAAGGAATCAGGAGGAATATGGGCAGACATCAAGAGAGTCACCAGGGTGGTGAGAGCAGCTAAGGCAAAAAAGGAGCAGTCATTGGCCAGTGGGATCCAGAGGGGGACAAGGGGTTCTTTAGATACATAGGGGAAAAAAGGAAAGTAGGGGGGCAGATCAGCAAGATTAGGATAGGGGATGGTTGAGCATGGGAGGTGGGAGAACAGGCAGAAGTCCTAAATGAGTACTTCACCCAGTTTTACCAGGGGATGGAGGACTATGTCTTGCAAGGGGAGCGGGGGCAAATTGGAGCAATGGGTGGGACTGGTAGAGACCAGGGGCCCTGATGGGTCTGGGGAAGGGAGTGGCCACCACAGACAGGTGGGGGCCCAGCAGTGCAGGTTGAAAAGGGGGAGGATATGGAGGCTGAAATCCCAGTAGAGAGAGTAAGGGAAGCCCTCAGGTCCCTTCAGACAGAGAAAGCACCTGGGCCAGATGAGATACATCTGAGGGTACTGAGGGAACTGGCAGATGTTCTGGCCATCCCTCTAGTGGAGCTTTTCAACATCTCTCTGAGGACTGGGTGGGTGACCCAAGACTGGAGGGTGTCCCATGTTGTGCTGATCCTCAAGGGGGATCAAGAAAGGAGGTGGGAAATTACAGGTCCATTAGCGTGACATCGGTGGTCGGTAAGGTGATGGAGGGTATTGTCAAGTAAAGGCTAGGGGTTACTGGAGTAAACTGGATGCTTGGACGATAGGCAGCATGCTTTGTTATTGGAAGATCATGCTAGACAAACCTTGTTGAGTTCTATGACTGGGTGACGAGGGCACAGGGCCAGGGTAGGCCAGTGGACATCCTATTTCTGGACTTTAGCAAGACGTTTGATTTGGTTCTCCACAGTGGCCTACTGGCTAAGCTAAAGGAAATGGGGGTAGGGAGACAGTTGTTAAGATGGGTAGGAAATTGGCTCTCTGAGCATACTCAGAAGGTGATAGTTGGAGGGTTAGCCTCATTCCCATGGTGGGTTATTAGTGACATTCCCCAGGTGTCAGTGCTGGGGCCACTACTGTTCCATGCCTATATGTCAGACATCAGGGGGGATCAGGAGTGAGATGAGTCTCTTTGCAGATGACTCAAAGCTGGGTGCAGTGGTGGATGGGGAGGAGGGGAGGGTGGCCTTGCAGGAGAACATGGAGGCTCTGGAAAGGTGGTCAGGAAAATGGAAACTAAAATTCAATGTGGGGAAGTGCAAGGTTCTGCATCTGGGAGTCAGAAATCCAGGCCAGGGGAATACCCTGGGAGGAGACATGATTCAAGTCACGGAGGGTGAGAGGGACCTGGGGGTAGAGGTAGATGTCAAAATGAACAACTCAGAGACCTGTAAGAGGGCAGCAGCAAGGGCAAATAGGATGCTGGGATGCATTGCTGGGGGATTACCTCCAGAAAGGTGGAAGTGATCCTTCCACTGTGCAACTGCTTGGTTAGGCCACACCTGAAATATTGTGACCGCTTGGAGACCACATTTAAATAGGAACATTACACTCCTAGAGAGGTCCAAATGAGGGCAACCAAATGATCTGGGGCCTGGGAGAAGACCTGAGGACAGGCTCAAGGAGCTCGACATGTACACCCTGGAGGAGAGGAGGGACAGAGGGACATGATAGAGGTCTTTAGTACATGAAGGGATCAATAAAGGAGGCCCAGTCTGGGTGCTCCAAAGGAAGGAGGGTGGGGCAACAAGAGGTCATGAGTGTAAGCTGGAAGGGGCAGACTCAGCAGGGAGAGGAGGAAATGTTATTTCACTGAAAGGGTGGTGGAGCCATGGAATGCACTGCCCAGGGAGCTGGTAGAGGTGGAGACTGTGGATGGGTTTAAGAGGGGATGGGACAGGTACAGGTGGAGGGTAAATCTGATCAGGTCCAATACAGGTGGAACATCTGGAACTGGGGACAGTATAACCCAAGGGTGGGGGGGAGACACCAAACTCGGTCCTCAGTGTGGGTGCTGAAAATTGAGCAGACTCGAGAGACCATTAGGCCTATTCTGCTGGTATTTTAGTATGTTAGTAAGATTTGGGTGCAGCACCATATGCTACGTCACAATAGTCAAAGATGGGAAGTATCATATTCTGGACAGTTTTGCGCCTCATAGTCAGCGAGATGCAGCAATGATTCCTGTACAGAGCACCAAGGTCGTGGTGCAGTTTCTTCAGGATAGCATTGATATACACAGAGAAGCTGGGGTGCTAGTCCAGCCAACCCCCCAGATAGCTAAATAAGGAGGTATCCTCCAAGATGGTAAGAGTTCTAGTATAAAATGAACTCTCAAAGTTAATGTTGCTGTCCCCAGGCTGGAACATCATTTTGTAGTTTAATA
Source organism: Neoceratodus forsteri (assembly GCA_016271365.2). Lineage (NCBI taxonomy): Eukaryota > Metazoa > Chordata > Ceratodontiformes > Ceratodontidae > Neoceratodus > Neoceratodus forsteri. The sequence continues at coordinate 469,956,166 of CM057457.1, read as the reverse complement.
GTAAGGAGGAGATAGCTTGTTTCACTTGGATCCACTGTGGTATCTTTGAAGGGAGCAAGCCAAGATATCATGTGTGACAGTTGGGCCACTAAAGAATAGCCTCTCAAGCTTGGGAGGGATAGCTCTTCCTCCTCCTTCAGTAACTGAAGTTTTTTAAGTGCAGTTCTTGGCTATGGATATTACTTTATTCCATCTGGCCTCCTCCACTCCAGACAAGGGTAAAGGGATAGTTTGCATTAAATATAGGAGATGTGGTAATACTGTCATTTGTATGGATTGTATTTTATTGAGAAATTATGGGGTAAGTGGGTCCATATGTGGAGGACGTCACTTACCCTAACACAAAATGTATTATGATTAAGAGCAAAAGCTCTTCCCAGGTCTGGAGGGATAACACCTAGGTACTTGAGAGAAGTGCAATTCCATTTGTATTGCTACAGTTTCTAGTCTTTAATAGAGGTGATGGAGTGCCACATATCAACAGTGTCTCTGTCTTACTAGAGCTGACTTTGTATCCTGTCATCTTTCCTACCTCCATCAGGCACTGTTCTGGAATCTGTAGGGAGGATTCAGGGTTGGTTATATGTAACAACAGGTTGTTCTTGTAAAATGCAACATTGTGTTCTCGGTCTTAATCTGATACCCTTGGGTTCTGGTTTGTTGATGGATAGTCTGAGTAATGGGTTCTGTATAGAAAGCAAATGGGTATGGAGTGAGAGGGTATTTCTGCCACACTCTGCAAGACAAGGAAAAGTGGGTCGAGCATGAATCATTATATTTTACTGTATCCTTTAATATTATTAAGAAATTAACCCAGAAATCCTAGCTTTGACTGGGTCTGAAGCAAAAATGACCAGGATAACCTGTCAAAAGCCTCTCGAGGCTAAGAATCACAAGTGGGGTATCATTGTTGCAGGCATGCTCAATCAAATAAAGAGTCTGCTTGATATCATCTGCTGTTTGATTGGTTTTAATAAACCCAGACTGGTCTGAATGGACCAGGGTGGGAAGGATTTCATTTAGTCTGTGGGCCAGGATACTTGTGTAAATTTTACAGTCTTGATTGAGTACAAAAATGGGGTGGCAGGTATCGCCTAAGTGCATTGGGTTATTTGGCTTTAATATAGCTGGAATTGTGACTTGTGCCTATAATCTTGGACATTCCCTGGTTTAATGGCTTTCCTGAAGGGCAAAGAATAGCTTTTCCTTTAAAAGTTGTCAAGTAGCTTTGTAAAATTTAGTGCTATAGCTTTTGGGGCCTGGACTTTTCCTGGTTTTAAGGTTTTTGGTTTTTGGTATTATTTCTTTATCCCTCCTCGTGCCTCAGGTCCTCCATTTCCTTAAAAGCCATGATCCCCGACATCCACCTACTGTTCTCCTTGAACCCCTACCTCAAATTGCAGCCAACCTTGAGTAGCTCAGCATAACCTTCACGAGTGGGTCTCCCTCTCTGAGGGGGAAGGCACCAGTAGGTAGCCAGCACACTCTTTCTCTCAGCCCCAGGGCCTGTTGAGGCAGTCAGGCTCCCCTGAGAGCTCTTTGGTGGTGTCAGCAGATCGTCCTGCAATCATCCTGGCCAAACTGGGACTTTTTATTTTTCTGGCACCCCTGATGTCGTGTTGCATCGTGTAGTGCTCCTGGTCCCACCGAGGGCCGCTACAGAGTGAGGCATCACCCTAACCCACTCCACGAGAGGAGAGCAGTCCTTCGGATGCTCAATCCTGTCCCACCCCTGCTGATCCCCAGAGACCCAAGTTCATTCCTGAAGCCGGGTTTCTGGTGTGGTTTGAGGTAAGGCACCAGTGACTCAGCCCTCTGCACCACCAGGCAGGCTGGTTTTAAGGTTTTTAATACTCTCATAAACTTCTTAGACTGTTATTGGGTTGGTTATTTGCAAGACTTATGAGATGTTTAAAGAGCAAGTTTTAGGTTAGAGGTAATTTTTTTTATCCTGAATCTCTGGGGGAGATTCCTCCATATAAAGATCCTTACAATATGTATGAAGATTTGTAGTATTTGCCAGGTGGACGTGACCATCCCTCTAGTCTGTGAGTTCTTGATCTTAACAATGTTGACCAGCTGAGATAGTTTACAGAGGCAATATGCCAAAATCCGGGAGGCCCTTGCCCCTCCCTCATAATATTTTTGATGAAGCAAACTAAGCACCTGTTCAGTTTTGACAGTTAATAGATTTTGTATAGCCTGCTGTGTGGTGACTGTCTGGTATGTTAAGGAATGGTCCCTTTGTATATGTGCTTCTTGCAAACAAGTTTCTCCTGCAATTCTTTAAGCTTAGCTTCAGATTGATGCTTCTTTTTAGTACCGTGAGCAATTGCATATCCCCTTAAAACCACTTTTAAAATGTCCCACAAGAATTGTGGGGATATTTGTAGAGAGGTGTTTTCTCTCACTGTCTCCAGAATCTTCTTTTTTTAGCAGTTCTTTAACTGTGGGGTCTTTTAACTCATTGCCTCTTAGAAGATGCCTGTAGGTGGCAGCAAATGTACTGCAATGTGTCCCAGAATGACTACGGAAGTCGCCTGCAGAATTCATGTGTGTTCTAGTAACATCTGGAGATGTCACACATATGTTTTAATGTTACTTGCCAGCCAGAAATGATTAGAATTTGCTTCATAGCTCCATTAGAAAGGTAATGTTGTGTTGAACAACTTTGCCCCTGACACTTTGTGTGTATCATGTTCAGTTTAAATGTTTTTCACATTTGTTTATGACATGGTGTGAACGGCAGACATTTTGTCCTCTAAGAATCATCTAAGCACTTTGAAGAAAGCATACATTCTTAGTATCTCAGCCAGTATAAAACAAAAACCAAACTGAGCATAATTGATTGCATAGCACCGTTGGAAAGACAATTTTGTGTGGAACAACTTTGCCACTGATATGTTGTGTGTATCATGTATATTTTAGGAGTTTTATGCATTTGTTTATGGTATGGTGTTTATGGTTTAAATTTGACTCGCAAACCTCACCAACACACCTCGACTAAAATGGGAAAAAATAATGTTTAGTACTACAGAAATAGTTGTTTTTTTTTTACAGACAATTATTAAAATTACATCTAATGCCTGGATGCTTAATTTGGTGTTGATATGTTACATATTTCTCAACAAAAAAGGCTTATGGTGCATTTTTTAGTGGAAAAAATATTTGTTCTGCTTTTGCGACCAGTCTAGAAAATAAAATAAATTACCTATTATTACTTGCATACCACTGTTGGTAAGGTAATCATATGCTGAACAAGTTTGCCACTCATACTTTGTGTCTATCACTTATGGCTTTTGTCCTATTAGCATTTTTTTGCTGCATGCCGATTGTGGCTTGATTTTGCTTAAAAGGGACCAGGATTCACTGTTAACAGTATACAGAAGATAAGTGCTGCAACTTCAGAGAGTTCCTGTGGAGGCAACGAGTTAATAGGGAGTTATTGAGTCTCCACAGTATATTTTTTTTTCAATCTTGGGAATTTTTAAGTTTTGAGGGAGTGGCTTAGGCAGCTGGTAACCAGGTGTTTTGATGTAAAACTGCCCTATATAGCTTTTTGCAGAGAACCCAGGAAGAAGGTGCTGTTAGAACTTTAATACTTTAATGGGATTATATAGCCCTTCCTTCCCACCCCACCCCCCTTAGCTAGTTCCACTTTTATAGGCACAGGATTTGACTAACAACAGGAACTTCTTGTTTGGGAGCAAGAAGGGAGTGATCCAAAGGCACAAAGGACTACCATCCTAGAAGGAAAATAGAAGCTCTCCATCTCCCCTATCTGCTAGAGGTCTGACTCTGAGCAAGTAAGAAGGAGACTACTGAGGAATACCAGAACTTCCTGTCCCAGAACAGTAAGAACAGGAACTGTAAGGGCACTGAGGCAGTAGGAAAGTAGGGAGAAAAAAATGATATAAACAAATAAACACAGAGAGGAAAGAGTAAGTATACAAAACAGCAGTTGAGGGGCCACGAATAAAACATAATGGGAGTGATGCAGTGCAGAAGCTGTGGAGCAGCAGTCTTCCAGAAGATGTTCTGGAGGATGCAGTGTTGCCCATCTGCAGACACAGACACCTCTCTGGGCTTAGGGAGGAGGTTACTCATCTCCAGACTGAGATGGTCAGGATTCCGGGGACCTTCTTTTCTACCTATGGACCAGAAGGGCCTCAGAGGTTGCTAAGAAAAGGAATGGTTGGACCACAGTGGACACAGGGTATGTGAGGATGGTGGAATGAGGCACATCCCTTCAGTTATACCTCTTCACAATTTGTACACCATTCTGACAGAGTGCAGTTCCTCTATGGGGCACCCACAGTGAGACGAAGGAGGATACTGGGAACCTCCACAAAGGAGACCCATGGGAGGGTGGCATGGGACCCCACAGGGGAAGGAAACAACTCCAGGAGGGGGACTTAATTGTTAGGGGATAGAATTGGCGGAGGTGGAGAGGGAGGTAAGATGCCTGCATGGCACCATGGCTTGGAGGGACAGGGAGTGAATCCTCAGGATTGTGGGGGCAGCTGCCCTGGAGAGAGAACTGGATGTCCTTGTCCATCTAGGGACAAATGACCTGGCTGGGAAAGGGATCAGAGCAGTGCAGGAGGAGTTTGTGGAGTCGAGGAGGGGTCTTCAACAAGTAGCACACATGGTAACATTCTTGGAGGTGCTCTCTGTCTATGGCATGGGAGAGGCTAGGGTGCTCCACACAATGGGATTCAATCAGTGATTGAAAAACTGGTTCAGAGATCAGTATTTCAGCTTCATTGGGAACTAGGGGTCCACCTGGAAGGATACAGGCCTATACTGGCGTGATGGTCTGCATCTGTCCAGGAGGGAACCAGGATCCTAGATGATAGGTTTAAATGCTTCATTGGCAAGTATTTAAACTAACCAAGGGGGAGGCACTGAAAAGGAGCAGGGAAATCCTAGCCCCCCCCCAAAAAAATATCAGGTGGTTAGTGAGATAAACACCAAGATCGAGAAGTTGATAGCGAGAAGTGCAGGGGAAAATGGAGAAAAAGGCAAAGGCAGTAAGGACAGGGATGGGGCTAAAAAGGAAAGGACATCAAAAAATGGAGGTCAATGAGTACCAATGCCCATAGTCAAGGTAAGAAGCTCCTTGAACTTGTGGCCTTAATGGAAGAGGGATGCCTGGATATTGTGGCAGTCACAGAAGCATGGTACACAGAGAACCATGACTGGGATGTCAACATACCAGGGTACACAATCTATAGGAAGGACAGAAAGGGTAGAAGAGGAGGAAGAGTAGCTGTCTACATAAGGGAAGGGATCAAAGCAATGGAACTAATGGATAAACAGGGAGGAGAGGAAGCACTGTGGGTCACCCTGGAGACAGGAAATTGCACCACAATCCATACAGTAGTTGTATAAAGACCCCATAGGTTCTGTGTGTTTCAGCTGTATTGGAAGGGAATTTTGAGAGACTGTTTGATCTGTTACCCAAGAGAATGCTTTTTTGTTGTTCCATGCCCAGTGGACGGGATAACTTCTTTGTGAGTACTGTTACATAGAAACACAGAATTTGATGGCAGGTTAGGACTGCTTGGCCCACCTAGATAGCTTCTGCCAGAGAACAGGCAGAGAACACCAAGAGGAATGAGCTGCTGTTATAACTATACTTCTGTACTGGGGCTAAAGAACTAGAACTGTACTACTGGGACCTTAAATGTAGGGTAAAAACAAAACAAAAAAAGAGTGTGTTTGTCTGAGTTGGCTGAAGTGAATTGTTATCTGAGCAGTCATCTAGGTGTTTGTCTCAGGTGGCTGAAGGGAATTGTTATCTGTGCAATTAACTAAGTGTAAAAAGAGCTGTAAAGTAGGGGGAGTGGCTTAGCTAGAAGGAAGCCAGGTTAAAGCCAGATTTAAAAACTGCCCTGTCACAGGCTGTGGGAATAATGGACCAAGGAGGCAGTAGATGTTGAAGTAAATCCAAATAAAACTTATTTGTTTTCATAAAGAGCAAACTCAGAGTGACAAAACAAGAGAAGTAAATAAAAATAATAGGTTTGAGAACTAGCAGACACTAGTTCCATTTGAGGCTTACAAACAGCACTTTCAGGTCTGACTTCTCAGAACCAACTGACTCACTTGAGTTGGGAGCACAGCATTTTTATACAATTCATAAGTCATGTGCTTGCCCAACTCCTTCCGTTAAGTCTCTTCTGGTTCAAAAATCTTTTAAATACAGCATGTTTTATTTTATTTATGACATTACAATCTTTCCATTAATGTATAAAAGCTTTTTCTAGAGTTGTTTAACAATAAACAGTTCCTTTTAATGATTTTAGAGCTAAAGCAGCAAAAACAGGTACCGCTCCTTTAAGCCAGCCCATAAAACTAGCTACAGAAAGGCTGTCCAGTCCCTAAGGAGCTTGTTGAATGCATAGGGTGGCAGAGGAACACCAAGTACACCAGCTTCTCCCTACAAACTTCCTTGTTTCTTCAAGTTGTCCCTATGAAGGTTATAGCTCCTAAATTTCAATCTTCAAGTATGCAGGGGTGATTTTAACCCAATTTACATTCAAACTGCTTGTTTTAACATGAAGGTTTTGCCTACAAACTCAAAAGAAAAGCAGTGACTTTCTCAAGCGCTCCAAAGAGAAACAACTCCAGGGGAATATATGAATTAAATGCATTGCCTATATTCCACGTTTAATTTGGCATACAATTAAAAAGGGGACTGTAAAGGGTTTAAAGCATAGGCTCTTTAACAGGGTTTAAAACCCTAATAACTGGACTTCATTAAACTTGTTTTATGTCCTATCTTCAGTTTACATTTTATTAGGGTTTTATGTCTTTCTACAACTAGCACCAAAGAAAGGAAGGGGAACACAAAATAGGGGATACTGCTTACAAGTACCAATATAAAATACTGAAGCCTAGCTCTATAAGTATAGGGAAAAGACAAAAACATTTTTTCACAGAAACTAATCTTTTAAAATAAAAAGGGCTTTAATTCTCAATGTGGCAAAATATTATTTTAATCCTAACGTTAGTAGCTTACCGTTATTTTTCCCTTATTACAGAGATGACAATGAAATCTCAATGTATAGAAGAGAAAGATTCACAGTAACAGACAGGGGACAAACATACAGTTATAACAAATGGTGGCCATCCCAATGAACACATATTTAATTCACTAAAGACATAGACACATAAACAGATGTCCATCGGAGGATCATTATCATTCCTATAAGGGAACTCATGAAACAAATAAATGTGGGTGGGGAGCGTTCTTACTCTTCCACATGCCCCTGATAGTTTCTGCCAGAGAACACCATGAGGAAGGAGCTGCTGTTATAACTATACTTCTCTACTGGGACTGTATTGCCCTCCTTCCCTTCCCCTACACCTCCCCACCCTAATCCAATTCTACTTTTATAGGCACAGGATTTGACTGACAACAGGAACTTCCTGTTTGGGAGCAGGAAGTGAGTGATCACAGAGCCACAAAATACTCACCACCCTAGAAGGAAAAGAGTAGCTCTCCATCCCCCCAGCTCCTGGAGGTCTAACTCTGAGCAAATAAGGAGACTACTGAGAAATACAGGAACTTCTTTTCTCAGAACAGGAAGATCAGGAGCTTAAAGGGCACAGAGGCAGTAAGTAAGAAGGGAGAACAAAAATAAAATAAAAAAATAAATAAACAGAGGAGAGAGTAAGTATTCCAAACAACAGTTAAGAGGCCAGAAATAAGACATGATGGGAGTGGTGCAGTGCAGTGGCTGTGGAGCAGCAGTCTAGCGGAGACTTCTCGAGGATGCAGTGTTGTCCCATCTGCAGGCACCTCTCTGGGCTGAGGGAGGGGGCTGCTCATCTCCAGGCTGAGTTGGCCAGGATTTGGCAGACCTTCTCTCCCACCCAGGGACCACCAGAACCACTGCCATTGCCTCATAGGTTGCCAAGAAAGAAGAGCAGTTGGATCACAGTGGGCTCAGGGAGGGTGAGGATGGTGGAACAGAGGCACATCCCTCCAGTTGTACCTCTCCACAGTTCATATGCTGTTCTGGCAAAGTGCAGTTCCTCTATGGAGGGACCTGCAGTGGAGACCAAGGAGGTTGCTGGGAACCTTCACAAAGGAGACCCACAGGAAGGTGTCATGGGACCCCACAGGGGAAGGAGACAACTCCTGGTGAGGGACTCCATTGTTAGGAGGGTAGAACTGGGGTAGGAAGGGAAGGGGGAGGTAAGGTGCCTGCCTGGCACCATGGCTTGGAGGTACAGAGAGCGAATCCTCAGGATCACCAGAGCAGCTGCACAGGGGAGGGAGCTGGATGTCATTGTCCACCAAGAGACAAATTACGTTTCTGAGTAAGGGATCAGAGCAGTGCAGGAAGACTTTTAGAGTTGGGGAGGGGCCTTAGACAAGTAGCATGCATGGTAACATTCTCAGAGGTGCTGCCTGTCTATAGCATGGGTGAGGCTAAGGTACTCCACACCATGGTATTCAATGAGTGGTTAAATAACTGGTGCAGGGCTCAGGTATTTGGCTTCACTGGGGACTGGGGGTCCACCTGGAGTGATGCAGTCCTGTACTGGTGTGATGGTCTGCATCTGTCCAGGAGGGGAACCAGGATCCTAGGTGATATGTTTAAATGCTTCATTGGCAAGCATTTAAACTAGCCAAGGGGGGAGGCACTGGAAAAGAGCAGGGAAATCCTAGCTCCCCCCCAAAAAATCAGGGTAATAAGTGAGGTAAACACCAAGATAGAGAAGTCGATAGGGAGAAGGGCAGGGGTAAATGGAGAAAATGACAAAGGCAATGAGGACAGGGATGGGGCAAAAAGGGATAAGGCCATCCAGAAATGGAGGGTAATGAGTACCAATGTCTGTAGTCTGAGCAACAAGCTCCCTGAACTGGTGGCCTTAATGGATATCATAGCAGTCACAGAAACATGGTACACAGAGAAGCATGACTGGGACGTTAACATACCAAGGTACACAACCAACAGGAGAGACGGGGGGAAGGGGAGAAGTGGGGGAGGAGTAGCTTCATGTAAGGAAGGGATAAAAGCAATGGAACAAAAGAGTAAATGGAGGAGAGGAGGCACTGTGGGTCACCTTAGAGACTGGAAATGGCACCACAATCTGCACAGGGGTTGTATACAGGCCCCCATCCCAGGGGTAGAGAATGGACAAGAATATGATAGAAGACATCTTTAAGATGGTAGAGAAAGGGGAGATACTGTTGATAGGGGACCTGAATATGCCAGATGTTAACTGGAGCACCTTTACTGCAGCCACATCCAAGAGCAGGGCCATTCTCGATGCCCAACAGGTGGCATGCCTCAGACAGCTAGTTTTGGAACCCACTTGTGAGGGAGCACCTAGCTTTGTACTCAAATGGGGATGGTGAGAGGATCTAGATCTTGAAGTGGTAGCCATCTGGGAACAAGTGACCATCAAACTGTGTGGTTCATGACAAACTCAGCTGCAGAGTCAAGCCATACAAAAGTGAGGGTTCTGGACTTCAAGAGGGCTGACTTTGGTGAGATGGGAGAGAGCCTTAGAAAAGCAAGCAAACAGACTAGAAAGAGGGGTGGAGCAACAATGGGGAACATCAAAACTGCCATCACAGAGGCAACAAGCCTTTGTGTGAAGCAAATAAATCAAAATGAAATAAAAAGTCACCATGGTTCTCAAAAGAGGTGGCAGGAAAGGTTATGGAGAAAAAAAAAACATTTAGGAAGTGTAAGGAAACACAGAAGGAGCAGGACAGAGAACTGTACCAGTTAAGGCAGAAGGAAGCAGGAAGGGAAGTCAGACTAGCAAAGGCCCAAACTGAGGAAAAGATAGCCAGCTCGGTTAAGAAGGGGGATAAAATCTTTTATAGGTACATCAGGGAGCGTAGAAGGACAAAGGGAGGGACAGTGTGGCTGAATAGAATGAATGGTGGGTGGCAGAGAGGGACAGTGAAAAAGCAGGGATGCTATACGAATACTTCTGCTCAGTATTCACAAAAGAGGAAGAGGGGGAGGTACCTAATCCAATTAACAGAAGCACTCTGGATGGGGGGTCGATCCCAGTCCTTTAACAGAAGAAAGGGTTCTGAAGTAACTCGTAAAACTGAAGGTGGACAAAGCAATGGGCCTGATGGAATTCACCCCAGAATTCTAAAAGAATTAAGGGGAGACTAGTGACACCACTGACTACCCTTTTTAACAAATCATGGGAGGATGGTGTGGTACCTGAGGACTGGAGGAATGCAGATGTGATTCCCCTTCACAAAAGTGGGAGCAAGACAGAGGCAGGAAACTATAGACTTGTCAGTTTGATCTCTGTGGTAGGGAAAGTGATGGAATCACTTCTGAAGGAAACAATTGTTGAGTACCTAGAAGCCAGTGGGGCACAGGACTCAAGGCAGCATGGGTTCACAGTGGGAAGGTCATGTCAGATTAATCTAATTGATTTCTTTGACTAGGTGACCAAAGTAGTAGATCAGGGAGGGGCTGTGGACATGGCCTATCTAGACTTTAGCAAGGCATCTGACACAGTCCCATACAAAAGATTAATAATCAAATTAACCAGCCTGGGAGTTAGTCCCAAGGTTGTAGCTTGGGTAAAACATTGGTTGGGCAACAGGACACAGAAGGTAATCATAAATGGAGTCCACTCTGAAGAAAGGGGAGTTGCTTGTGGGGTACTGCTGGGTTCAATACTGGGTCCAGTCATTTTTAATGTCTTTATAAGTGACATTGCAGAGAGACTGGAAGGAAAATATGCCTCTTTGAAGATGACACAAAGATCTGCAACAAGGTTGACACACAAGGAGGCATGGAAAGGATGAAAAGGGACTTGGCAAGGTTGGAGGAATGGTCAGAAGTATGGCAGCTTGGATTCAGTGCAAAGAAATGCAAATGAATGCACCTGGGAAACAAAAACCCAGGGAAGATTACACAAGGTGGGGGGTAGTTACAACAGCAACAATGGAAAGGGACCTGGGGGTAATCATATCAGATGACCTTAAGGTTACCCTTGAGGAAAGGTGGGAGAAGGAGGACATGCTAGAAACTTTTAAGTACCTCAGTGGAATCAACAAAGTCCAAGACGGTAACATCTTTTAGAAAAAGAGATGTGCAAGAACAAGGGGAGACAATTTGAAGATGGGTGGGGACTAAAGGGCAATGTGAGGAAGTGTTTTCACAGAGAGGGTGGTGAACAAAGGAACAGTCTTCCTGAGGAGGTTGTGGGTCTACAACCCTGGGAGAATTCAAGAATGCATGGGACAGACATAAAACAATTGTTTTGGAGGGTAGGAAGAAATAGGTGATTGGTTAACTAGGATCTGCAGCTTATCCTGTCGGTAGGGAAACTGGCAGACTAGGTGGGCCAAGCAGTCCTTATCTGCTTCCAGAGTCTATATTTCTATGTAGTCTGCTCATTTCCCTATCTAATGAATAAGCTGCAGATCCTAGTTAACCAACAGCCTACTTCTTCCTACTCCCCACTAGAACTATATTATGTATGTCGCACTTATTCTTGAATTCACCCACTGTTTTTGACTCCATGACCTCCGCAGGAAGGCCATTAAATGCACCCAAAACTCTCTCCATGAAAAAATGCTTCCTCACATTTCTTCTGAGCCATCTCCACGCTGTCTTCAAATTGTGCCTTCTTGTTCTTGCACATCTCTTTTTCTGAAAGATGCTACTCTCTTGGTTTTTGTTGATTCCCTTGCGGTGCTTAAAAGTTTCTATCATGTCCCCCCTCTCCCTCCTTTCCTTTAGGCTATACATATTAAGCTCCTTTAGTCTCTCTTCATTTGTCTTCTGGTGTGGACCCTGCACCATTTTGGTTGCCCTCCTCTGAACAGCCTCCATCCTGTCTATGTTCTTGCAGAGATGGGGTCTCCAAAACAGTACGCAGTGCTCCAGATGGGGTCTCACTAACTGTCTGTACAGAGAGAAAACAGTTTCCTGTTTTCTACTGGTGATGCCTCTCCCTATGCATCCCAATATCCCCCAGCCCTCCTTACTGCCTTCCCACATTGCTTACCCACCTTTAGGTCATCTGATATAAATACCCCCAGGTCCCTTTCCATTTTTGTTGTTGTTAGTATCTCACCCTCCATTGTGTACTCTTCCCCTAGGTTTTTGTTTTCCGGATGCATTACTTTGCACTTCTTTGCATTGAATCTAAACTACCATACATTAGACCAGTTCTTCAATTTTGCCAAGTCCCTATTCATCCTTTCCACCCCACCTTGTATCAACCCTGTTGCAGATCTTTGTGTCATCTGCAAAGAAACATACTTTTCTGTCCAGTCGCTCTGCAATGTCACTTATAAAGACATTAAAGAGGACTAGTCCCAGTACTGAACCCTGCGGTACCCCACCAGTAATCCCCTTTTCTTCAGACTATTCTAAGAGATGAGATCTCCACATATGTAGAGGAATCATAGTCTGGAGTGTGTGTGCCCAAAGATAAGGTTGGATTGCATCTGTCAGTGCCCCTAATTCACCCAGGAGAGTGAATTTTCTGTTAAACTGTTCATTCGGGAGAGTGCAGTTTATTCTTTGGTCACTCCAGTGAGTGACAGATATGGAAAGTGTGGGACCGCTAGCATTTTAGTGGGAAATGGGGGTTTCAGTGGTGTAACCCTGAAGAATAGCAGAAACTGTCAGTTGGGCGAAGGGTGGGAAGAATGCCATCTAAGTGCTTACAAGGCAGGGCTTATTGGGTCAGAAAGGGCACCAGTTTTCCTGAGCAAAGTCTCAGTGCTACAGGTTAAGGAGTGTGGCTGGGTTTGACATAATTGCACCTATGTTTGAAGAAGAGTTCTGAGTGTGTGAGTTTTCACAAAATGCACTCATGGGAGGAAAATATGTGGGTGTGTGGCCAGGTTTCTGCTAGATGCACCACTGGGAAATTAGAAGATGTTCTTTTGTGTGTTCATGAACTGTACTGCATGCAAGGAGAGTTTGTGAAATGTACTTTTTCTCCTAAACTAACCCTTGGGCTTCCATTTCTGCTTTAAATTTCCATCTGTTGAATAAAGTTATACTACACAATCCCAGTTACTGTTCTGGACATTCTGATTATTGTTTCTTTTTGTTTGGATTTACTGGAGCCCCCTCAGCAGGATAGAGCTAGCATATGCCTGGCTGCCTCCACCCGGGACGAGGGCTGTGAGTTTTTTCACAAGGTTCATGTTTTGTTCTTGTACCCCACCCTCTATTCCTCCAGAAAATGAGTCAGGTATACATCCTACCTCCAAGGGTGGTACCAGCCTTTGTAAAGTAAATGGTATGCCAGTATGTGGGTACCTGTGTTCCAGATTTCAATGGGGAGGCTCTGCTATCTAGTTAAAAGTGGCCTGGGGGTTACACTGTTATACACTTTCACCCAAAAAGTAAACACCTTAGCACACATCAATGCCTCAAGTAGGAAGTCACCTTGCTTGACTTGACATTTTGAACAAGTACTTGAGCTGGATTTAGAGAATGTATGCAACTTACTAGGAGTGACATTGTTTATTGAAAGTCCAGGATTACAGATACCTTTGAGCCAAGGCTCTTTTACAAAGGTTCCACGTCAAGAGAAGTACAAACATTTTGGACTAAGCTACATTCGTCTAGACATTGGCAAACTAAAGCAATTGTATATAAACAGAGATTAGGTAAACAACACTCATTGGCTCAAACGATGCATTAAAGAAATTAAGTAATGAAACACTTAGGTTACAAAAAGTTCAGAGGTTTGTAATTGGGGTGGGAAGGGGGTAGCAGCCAAAGAGAAACTAGAGCAGATTCTCAGCATTGTCAAAGAACAGAGGAGAGGGGAGGTAGGTCCTGTATAGATAATTTTGCTGAATTTTACATCATTTATTGGAGAATGAACATGTATGGACATACTTAATGGCTACCTTCCAAGTAGCATTGTCCAAATTTAAGGCAAGATCCTTTTCCCAAGATTGTCAGGCCTTGACATAGCGGAGGTGGACCAGATCCCAAAAATAAAATATAAAGTTTGGATATAAGTGTTCTGTTAGGTTGCGGCCTTTACAGGGCTTCCACTATAGGAGAGAGGCCTGAGTTCAGGTCGATTACCAAATGCTTTATTCTAAGGTATGCAAAAAACAAAATTCCCTGTCTGAACTCTGAACTGTTGCCTAAGTCCCATAAATATCTTAATTCTTCCCCATAGAGCAAGTCACCCATTGTCCTCAAACCTGCCCTCTGCCATCTTAAGAGAACTTGGTGCAGTTGAACATTGTATCCCTTTTCCTCCCAGACAGCCAAGAAAATTACAACATTAGCTGAGATTCCTACCTGTGTGGTCAATGTGTCTATGCACCTCCAGCCATAATCTGACCAAAGTACATGTCAGTGGGTTCTGGCATTTCGGGGCAGCTTTGGCATGTAGGGCAGGTGACAAAATCCCTTGCAATACCCCCACCACCACCACCACCACAGTGGCCTCTCCCTTCGTTGTCCTCCAAGCTAGAGTTTGAATAGCACTGGGTTTTCCAACACTCAGTTGTGCAGCCTAATAATAATATTTAAAATTTGTAAGCGCCACTCTGCCCTTTCAATGGTAGTTGTAAAACTGTGCTTTTTATCTTAGCAACTTTACTGGCCCTAAGAAATCTGTGTAGTGCACTGTTTAGTTGACAAAAAAACTGTTCTTATACCCTAATTGGGAGATTCTGAAATATATATAAACACTTAGGCAATATATCCATTTTGATAGTATTTACTCTGCCAATCAGACTCTAGGGCAAAATCTCCCACTTCTCAAAGTCAATCTTAATTTTATTTAATTGGGTAATATAGGTTTCTTTATACAAGTGTAACATATGCTTTATCTTTTTTAAACTGAGATATTTATTGATTATTGTTCCAAGGAGTAGGTACAAGATTCAAATTTAACAGCAAGAATAAGATTCAGTTATAATCTTTTTCCGAATCTCTTCTATACCATTCAGCAGTTGACAATCAAATTAACAGATGTGACCATATTTAAACAAAGAAATACATAGCAATATGGGGCACTGAAGGGTATACTTCTCTCTCTCCTATAACAAAAGTAGATTTTCCATTTGGTTCCATCAGGGTGTGGCTGGGGGGCTAAAAACAGGACACCCAAAATGCCACATCCCAAACCCAAAAGGATATACCACATCTTGTTATGGGCCAGCCGGGCCTAATCTGCCACCTGTCTTTGTTATGCAGAATTTTAAGAAACTTGATCTGGATCAATAAAGTTTATTTAATTAAAAAAAAAAAACTTGGTCCAGTCTCCGGGGTACCATGTATGTGGAATCTAATTTCCCTTGGATTTTGACTGTTATACTTTCATCTTATAGATATCGTATACTAGGCCCTACCAACTACAAATTATAGGGGGCTCAGGTTTTGGTCAATTTTTCATTATAATCATCTCCACCGCTGCCAGGAGGATACTTACTAAATATATCTTTCGTTTCTGT
Organism: Neoceratodus forsteri; assembly: GCA_016271365.2. Taxonomy (NCBI): domain Eukaryota; kingdom Metazoa; phylum Chordata; order Ceratodontiformes; family Ceratodontidae; genus Neoceratodus; species Neoceratodus forsteri. The sequence continues at coordinate 469,940,712 of CM057457.1, read as the reverse complement.
TTAAACTGTTTGGTGAAGTGTAGCAAAATGGCAATTTCGGGTGTTACATTTTCTAACTCTGGGAATAGTTCCCACAGTATTTTCTCCATGTCAGCCCAAAAATGTGAAAGAATGGCACAAAATCAAAATATATTAGCATGTGTGGAAACTTCACACCCTCATCCCCTCCAGCAAGAAGAATCACCTGAAGTGGAAAATATGGCCGTAATCTGTGGGGAGTGAAAAAAAAAATGGGCTACCATATTCCAGTCAAACTGTCTCCATGTGTAAGATCCCATAATTCAGTGTTGTCTCCTCCAAATCCAGAGCCAGTCCTGTTGTGTGACTTCTGTTATCAGCTCTGCCTCCCATGCATTATGCACTCCCTCCCAAAGTGATTGAGGTGGACTCATTATAGCCTTATAGAATTGAGGGATAAGGTGTCTCTGAGCCTGTTCATCACAAACTTGCTGCAATAAGCAAAATATTGAGGGTATAGAAAGATGTTAGGCCTAGATTTGATCCCAAGAAGTGGTGCATCTGTAAGTATCTATAAAAGTCCCTATTTGGTAGTGAAAATTATCTAATTGCTGAAATATTTTTTTTTTATTTTAGTTTTTGGTGACCAAGTAACACCCACTAGGCACAAGTGCCTTTTTTCAGTAAAGACCAGGGAGCACTGGGAAGGTTTAGTGACTTACTCAGAGTCACACAGTGTGCAAGTGGAGGTTGTGGGAATCAAACCCAGGTCTGCTGGATGTACCAAGCTCATTACAGCTCCTTACTCTAACCTCTAGGCTATATTGCCAGCCAGCATGATTTAAAACTACCATCTATGTAGAACTGGTAGCCATGGACCAGCCCTCTACGATCCCACTTTTTGAACCTGTGGTCCAGTCAGGATAGTGCAAAAGTATTATCCAGGGTAGGAATACCTATCCGTCTAACCCCGTTCAAGTGTTCAATTTTTTTTTTTAAGTAGGTTTCCCAATTATGCAAAATATTTATTTAATTATCGAAATGTTTCACCAGGAGGGCACACTGAACAACAAGTTGCTCATCTCATGGTGTGACCTGGGGGGAGGGGGTTACATAGGTTTGTGAAGGATGATCAGTTACATTAGTATGTGGGTAGTACAAGCAATACAGCATTGTAAGATTATGCAACAGTTGGAACACAAGGTATTGTACAATAAACAGAAGTGGAACACTGGGTAAATTATAATACATGTACATGTGTTTTCATGTTTTTATGTACAGCGCCTTGAAAATTTGAAAGGCGCTTAACTAAATAAATTGTATTATTATTATTATAAAAATCATACAAAAGAACATATAAACATACAAAGCAGTAATAATACGACAGAACCATTTATAGTGCATGAGTGTACCAGGAGCAGGCTCGAGGTAGTACGCCAGTGCAGTTAGAGTAAAAAGGATAGGGTAGGTTGTGCACGTGGGTGACCCAGAAGGGTAAGTGGAGAAGACAGGGGCCCACAATTGCTATTGTTGCTCCCCTCGCCCCTTCGGCAGCATGCGCATGTGTACTAGCCACCTTATCCATGCATGCACACTGTGGCTGTAGGCCTTGTAACAGTATCCCCTGCCTTCCTCCCACTGAATACTATTGAACACTTTTGTTGTCCTCACCATCCTTCACATCCTCACGCAGGAAAACCATATGTTGGCAGCTAATCAGAACCATGTCCTTGCTTCTCCTCCTATCCAGAAACATCCTCCCCAACCCTAGACTCCCCACTACCCTGCCCACCCGAGCACCTCTAGGTCCAGACTGTGTATCACCTCTATCAATATCTGCAGTCTCCCAAAAACTCACTCACCTCCATTGCTGCAGCCTCAGCACCAGCCTGATTTTCTATCTATCCCTGACTCCTCTGTCGCTATTCCTGGCTATACTCTCTTCCGCAATGACAGAGTGGGTAAACAGGGGTGGCTGGCTGCACCTTCTATCTTCACAACACTTTCCAGGTGCAAGTTCTCCCCCCCAACTGTCTGCTGGTGCCCAAGCCCTTACCCTCCAAGTCCCCCAAGGCTCCTCCAAAGCTCCCCCTGACTCTCATAACTGCCTATTTTCCCCAATGGAACCAGGCGGCCACCTTCCAATCCCTCACTAAATACCTCTCCCAGCCCCCCCTCAAAGTCTGAACTCATACTGCTGAGTGACCCAAATATAAACTGGCTCTCCCCCTCAGCTTCACACTACCATGACTCCTAGCTGTTCTTGAACTAACCCAGCTGGTTATCAACCCTATGTGCCTTAACTACTCCACCAGTACTGCCACCCTCCTAGATCTTGTCCTATTCAATCACCCCCACAAGTTAATGGCTATCACTGTCCTCCCAAATGAGCTCAGTGACCATTCCACTGTTCGCTGCACCTGGTCCTACCTGGTCAAGAACCCCCCCACCCAAAAAAATTATACTCAGTAGACAACTCCACCCAGGCATGCTCACATGCCTAAAATCCTGTCTCACTAGTTGGGACTGTCTCTCCTATATTGCACCCAGGACCCTGACATTGCCCTCTGCTATTTCAGACACACACATTCAGTGTTGCATGCAACAAACTGGCCCCTCTCACCAGAAAGATGATCAAAGGACTGGATACTCCTTGGATCTCCTCCTCACTCCTGATCCTTATGTGGCAGACATACGATCTCTGGGAAAAGGCCCTCAACTCAGGCAAGTTGGCTGATTGACAGGCATACTGGGTTACCTGCAATAACTGTACCTGGACCATCTGCAAGGCCAAGGCAAACCACTATAAGGATGCCTTTACTACAACCTGGGGTTTGGGTCACAATTTCTGGCATAATATGAAATCCCTCTATGGCAGTTCTACTCCCTCCCCCCCCCCCTCACAACTCACCGTGAATGGATCCATCACTGCTGACCATAAATCTATTGCAAATGCCTTCAATGCTGTCATTTCGGACCTGAGCTCTGTCCTTTCTCTTGACTTCTTCTCCCCATCCACCCTTCCCACCCCACTCCCCCTTGACCACCCACCATTTTGCTTCCAGGTCCTTGCACCTCATGAGATCAAACCTACCTCCTCAAAATTCTAAACAGTTCTTATAACCACAGCCACTCAATTGACCTGAAACTTTTTCACCTGGCCCTCGATGGAGTCCTGCTCCCCCACCTTTTCAACCTTTCGATCAGGCATGGGAGATTCCCCTCCCCCTCCCCCTGGAAAATGGGCATCATCACACCCATACACAAGTCCGAGGACTGACTCTCCCCTGGGAACTACTGCCCCATCTCTATCCCCCCTCAAAGCCCTACAGCACATTGCTGTGGACCAGCTCACCGAATACCTAGCCAAATATGACCTTCTATCACCCGAACAACATGGCTTCCAGATGGGCCATAGCACTACCATTTCCCTCCTGAAATTTTCCAATTCTATCCACTGTGCCCTAGATAGCAGGTGCCGACTTCCTGGATCTGTCAAAAGCCTTTGACACTGTCAGTCATGACCTCCTATTCTCTACCCTTGCTCACCTTGGCCTCCTGAAGCTAACTCCTAGGTTTGTGGACTACCTGTCATGTTGATCCCAGAGGGCAAATATTTGCTCCACCCACTCCTTACCTCTTCCTGTCCACTCTGGTGTCCTGCAGGGGTCCATCCTTGGACCCCTCCTATTTAGCCTCTTTTTGAACTCCCTATCCAAGGCCTGCTCAGGGAACATCCTACTTTGTGCCAATAATTCTGTCCTCTTCTCCTGTCATCCTAACCCTTCCTCCCTTGAAAACTCTCTCCAGGCCACTTTCACTGTCACTGAATCCTGGTTCGCCGAGCTCTTCCTAAGCCACAAAATCTAATGTCATGCTCTTTGCCCATCACCAGAATAAGCAAAAGCATTCCTCCCTCCTTGTCCACACCTCCCTCTCCCTCCCATTGGAGCAAGTCTCTACCTTCAAGTATCTTGGAGTAACCTTCAACCCCTTCCTCACCTTCCACGAGCACATCCACCTCCTTTGCACTAATATCATTTCATGCATTGGCATGGTATACCAACACTACAACTGTCTTCCACCTGAAGTCCTTCAGCTTGTCATCACCTCCTCCACCCTGTCTATTATAGACTACTGCATTCTGATCTATGGTGCTGCCGATAGCACTGCCCTTCACTGCATCAAGGTTGCACTGACTAAAATATGCCACCTTGCTCTAGGATGTCCCAGGACCACCCCTACCTGCTCCCTGTATAGTCAATCCAACTGGCTGGACTTCAACCACTGGCTCCAATACCACACCTGCCTCATGGCTAAAGAAATCATTACTGGACTAACTGCCCCCTGTCTTTCACCCTCCTGACAACAGTATCAGCCACTAAGTCCACCCGTAGCACTCTCACTCCCAAGTTCCAAGTCCAGCATCAAAAAAATTATCTTGGTCAGTGCTCATTTCCATACTGAGTGCCTACCTGGATCAATGCCCTCCCTTCCTCCATCATCCTTGAGCATAGGATTGGTTGGTTTAAATCTCTGCTCCACTTCCACCTCACTGCCTCACACACCTGCACCTGCCCCTATCCCCCCAACAATGGACTATATCCTGCTCAATTCCTTGCCAGCCTATGACAGCTGACAAATTGCCTGCCTACTGAACTGCTGTGCCACCTGCACTGCAACCATATAATTTAATATGTAAAAAGTAATGCCCAGCTGCATGCAGTCTGGTTTGCACAGCTGTAATCTCTCCATCACTGTATTGCCTACTCTTTATTTATCCTTGAACTGCATTCTTTACTCTGCACGTATTATGTTTTGTCTTTGTATTGTTTTCTGACGTGGAGCCTTTGTAAATGAGTCTGACTCAAAGGTGTGTATTTCCGATTCTCATAAATAAATAAATCAATAAATAAAAGAGGCAAGAACTGAATATGAGTAGAAGGGGTAGCCATTTCCAGAGTCCCCCTTCAGGGTGTTGAGAACCCTGCTGGGGGTCTTAGGGTAGGAACTGGGATAGGTATTAGGGAGGGTTAAAGCAGTAACAGCTGAGGAAGAGGTAATTGTGGAGGCTGGAGGAAGAGAGTAGTTGTAGGGGGAGTGTAGCATTTCAGGGGAGAGGGAATTCCAGATTTTAGGGAAGCGATGGGTGAAACCAGTCTGACCAATGAGGGTGGAGTGGCGAGGAACCGTCAAGGTGCAATTGTCATTAGATCTGAGAGACTGGGTGGGGGGAGGTAGAGTGGAGAGAGAGGATGAGAGATAGGAGGGGAGCACTCTGAACCAGAATTTGGAGATTAGTTTTGCACAGTGTGAGATGAGTCTGTGAGATAGTGTAAGGAAGGTTAGAAGTGATAGAGTTCACAGTGGTGGGAGCAGGAAGGGGAGTCAAGAGCAAAGCAGAAGAAGGAGTTAGAGAGTGTCCAACTTGGTAAGGACACTCTCTTTTAATAAGAAGTGTTGTGTGGTGTGGGGAATCCATAGTGGAAGCTGGATATTCATTTATCTTTTTACAGGTATTGTGAGCAGCTTTCTGGAAGTTTCTGTCCTTCTCAACCAGGATCAATTTACAGTTAATTGGCTTAAATACCAGGGCTTCTCACATAGCAGTACTGCAGAAACAGTTGGGGTCTGGCAGAGGTTGTGTGAACCTGCTTTGCTAAGCAGTTGGGGAAAGAATTTTAGTTGCTGGATAAGCTTTAAATTCTTATCAGTCTGCATACTTTAGGGCACGAGTGCTGATTTGTTTAATAAGTGCTGTGTGGAGTGGGGGATCCACAGTGGAAGCTGGATATTAATTTATCTTTTCTGCAGGTATTGTGAGCAGCTTTCTGGAAGTTTATGTCCTTCTCAGCCAGGATCAATTTGCAGCTCATTGGGGCTTAAATACCAGGGCTTCTCACATAGCAGTACTGCCGAAACAGTTGGGGTCTGGGAGAGATTGTGTGAACCTGCTTTTGTTGAGCAGTTGGGGAAAGGATTTTAGTTGCTGGATAAGCTTTAAATTCTTATTAGTCTGTGGACTTTAGAACAGGAGTGCTGACTTGTTTAATGCAGTGTTTGTGTGGGACCTTCCTCTGGAGGAGGTTGCAAAGCTTGGAGGTGCAGTGAGGGGCAGACACAGGGCTGATATAGTCTGAGAGTCAGGTGTGGGCCCCATACCACCCTCCCCACCCCTCCCTCCCCAGGCACAGCTCATTTGGGGGAACACCTGCCCTGAAATTTGAGGAAGAGGTTTCAGGTGCAGCTCATGTAGTTCTGTCCAATAATGCTGCCACAGGGCAGCGAAAAAGCATAGGAAGGTCTCAAATAGGAGTGCAGCATCCACAATGAATTGTTGATTAGTGTGATATGAAAATACAAACATATGAATACGCCAGCAGAAACAGACCACCCGGTCTATCTAAGTCTGCTCGAGTGTGCAGCTAGGACCCCTAGTTTGCAGTTGCCCCACCTCCCTTCCATTTGTCATCCCACTGCCCTTTTGAAACGGTTCACAGATTTACATGATACCCCGCATTCTGGTAGGGTGTTCCATTTTGCTACCACCCTCTCTGTGAAATAGTGCCTCTTAATTTCCTTCCTAAATCTTCCCCCCTCTATTCTTAGCACATGTCCCCTGGTGACCATCCCCCTCCTTAACTTAAAGACACCATCTTCCCCATCCTTATTGATTCCCCTCAGATACTTGAATGTCTCTACCATGTCCCCCACCCCTTCTATCCTCCAGGGTGTACATATTCTGGTCTCTCAGCCTGCTGTCATAGTCTGTCCCTTCCATTAAACATATCATCTTTGTTGTCCTTCTCACACCCTCCAGTAGCCTGATATCATGCTTTAGGTATGATTCCAAAACTGCACACAATACTCTAAGTGCAGCCTACTAGCGACCTGTAGGGGCAAGATCACCTCTCTTGCCTGGATGAAAAACCTGTTGCTATGCACCCCAGCATTTTGTTCACTTTTGCAGCCACTCTCCTGCACTGGACAGTGTTGTTCATGGTCCCTGTTATCATTACTCCCAGGTCCTTCCCTCCTTAGTGATCCTCAGCTTAACCTCCCAACCAGTATTCTCTCCTTGAGTTCTTCACCCCAAAGTGCATAAACTTACACTTCTTTGCATTGAACCCCAGCTGCCACTTCTCTGACCACTCTTCTAATTTACTTAGGTCTCCCTGCAGCTGCTTCCATCCCTACTCTCCATTCATCACTGCTCCGATTTTGGTGTTGTCAGTGAACAGACTTTTATTGCTCTCCACCCCATGTGCAATGTCTGATATGAAGAGCCCGAACAATACTGGCCCCTACACAGAGCCCTGTGGCACTCCACTCATCACCGGCCTTGGAGTTGAGAGCTCTCCTCTCACCACCACCCATTGCAGCCTCCCACTCAGCCAGCTTGTAATCCAGTTCATCATTTGTGCCCCTACCGCTACACCAGTTAGCTTCCCCCCAAGCCACTCATGAGGCACAGAATTGAAGGCCTTGCTGAAGTCCATGTAAAGAACATCCACTGCATGACCCTCATCCAGCTCCCTGCTCACCCAGTCATAATATTGTATCAGCTTGGTTTGACAAGACTTCCCTGACACAAACCCATGCAACCTCACATCCTGGAGGCCATTGTCTTCCAGGTGCGACACCAGTCTTTCCTTTAGTATTGTCTCCATGAGTTTGCACACTATGGAGGTGAGACTTACCAGGTGACAATTACCTGGTTCACCCCTTGGTCCACTCTTGTGTAATGGTACTACATGGGCCATCCTCTAGTCCAGTAGCACACATCCTGACTCCAGTGAGGTGCTGTACAGATCCGCCAGTGGTTCTGCCAACACCTCCGCCATCTCCCTCAGCACCCTGGGGGGGGAGATACCATCTGGCCCTGGTGCCTTGTCTACCTTCAGTACCCTCAGTCCCTCTAGAACTCTACTTGCCTCAATTCTTCCATCTGTTGCCTCCTTTCCCCTTGTCCTCACCTTCCCAGCCCATGGTGGTAGCGGTCCTCCCTTTTCTTCCATGAACACTGAGCAAAAGTCTTCATTCAGTACTTCTGCCTGCTCCTCACCCTTTTCCGTCCACTCCCCACCCCTTTTTATCCTCACTATTGTCTCCTTGCTCTTCCTTTTCTCCCTGATGTATTTTAAAAAGTCTTTCTGCCCCCCACCGTTAATTATCAGCGCTAATCTCAGCTCCCTCTGGGCCTTGGCTTCCTCACTTTTCTGATCACCTCCCTGGACTGTCTTGCATACTCCTCCCTGTCCACTCCCTTCTCTGTCCTTCTATACCTCTGGTGCGCTTTCATTTTGCTCTCACCACCTCCACTACCTCGCTGTTCAACCAGCATCTGTTCTTGTTCTGCACCTCTTACTCTGTGTCTTGGTGCAGGCTTCTGTTGCCTCTGTAATTCTCCCTTTAATAATATCCCATTTCTGCTCTGCATCCATCCCTTGCCTTATGCCATCTAGTTTCCCTTCAGTACTTCCTGCATCCTCTCAAAGTCTTCCTGAAGTTTATTACCTGAGTAACTGATTTCTCTGGCTCCCCGCACATCATGATATTAAACCACGCCGTTTGGTGAGCACTGTTGGCTAGTGGGTCCTCCAGCTTTATTTCCCTTACTGCCTCCCCATTCAACAACACCAGATCTAAAGTGTTCTTTAGCCTAGTAGGTACACTAACCAACTGTGTCAGGAGACCCTTCTGGATTGCATCCAGGAGCACTTGCTCCCTAGCACTGGAGGTGGCTGGAATGCTCCATTCAAACCCTGGCAAGTTGAAATCCCCCATGAAGACCACCTTCCCTTTTCTACATACTTTTCTGATTTGTGCTGCAATTTCCTGTCATGCTCCTCAGACTGGGATGGTGCCTGTATACCACCCCAAACCTCAGTTTCCTACTCCTTGAGTCTAGGAGCTACATCCAGATTGCCTCCGCTCTCTTTTCTCCCCTCGTCCCTTGTGCATATGATCCTGTCCTCACATAGATTACACCCACCACCCTCCATTCCTTCCCTATAGTCCTTCCTGTATACTTTGTATCATGGGATTGCCAAATCCTAGTCCCGGTGCTCAGTTGCCCACATTTCTGTGACAGCTGCAATATCCACCATCCACACTGCCAAGAGTGTCTGTAGCTCAGCAGATTTGTTGCCTAAGCTTCTTGCATTCAGCAAGACCACCCTCCATCATGCCCCCTTCCCTTCATTGGCCTCCATTTCCTTTCTTCTACTTCCTCCTTTTTGAGCCACCCTGAGTCCTTCCCTGCTAGCCTGGGGGATAGGCTGTGACTCCACTCTGTCAGATCCCTGCCTACCTACCTACTGTCCACTTGCCACCCCTCATCTAGTTTAAATCCACCTCTGTCACAATATACCTCCCCAGTCTTTGCTTTAATGCTTCCTTCCCTTCCCCGCTCAGGTGCAGCCCATCCCTTGCAAACAGATTGTTATTATCCCAGGTACTGCCCCAGCCACCCACAACCCCATATCCTTTAGCTTAACACCATTCTACCAACCATGTGTTTAACTCCCTAATCCTCTCCTTTCTCACTGTGCTTGTGCAGGGTACTGGGAGCACTTCAGAGAAGGCCACACACTCCCCAGTCTCCTCACACAAACTTCCCACTTCCTCAGTCCTCTCCTTTGTTACCTCCACCATTTCTTTCACTAGGTAATTTGTCCTGACATGTACCACAATATGTGGTTTCTCCCACCTCCTTATGCACCTTAGGATTGCCTGTCCTGCCTTGTCTGCCTTTAATCCTGGAATGGACTCCACCTATATTTGACTGTGCCTCCCCCCCCCTGCCCCATCTGATCCCCTTGAGTATGGAGTCCCCCAACACTAGTACACCTCCCTCCTCTTTCCTTGTGCCCATTGCCAGCCCCCCACCCAGGTTCTCATTTCTGAGGCTATTCAAGATGGTGCTTTTACAGTGTGTCCCAGTGTCTTACCCCCTGCCCTTCTCAGTTAAGACTCCTTCCCATCTCCTGTTTGACTGCCAACTTTCTGCTCCCTCCTCACCTCTCTAAGTATTATCCTTCCCCCTGCCATGCCATACCCAGTCTCACCACTAATGCCCTCTCCCATTTCTTTTGTGAGTACTATCCGTCTTTTACAGTCACTCCAGCCATAGAAGCCTTTAAGCTAAATTCTACTTAAGCTAAATTAAAAAGAAAATAAAACAATATCAAAACTTACAAATATCCTCTATACATTAACTCTCTCAACAGCAAGTAGAATTAACTAATCCTTCTCTCCAGCAGTAGTTTAAAAAAGAATAGCAAAACTGACAAAAATCTTCTCCACAGCCAGCAAGCAGATTTCAACTGGAATATATTGGGTAAACTTTCTGTTAGTGGCTGGGCTAGGATTAATTAATTCTTAAATCTTCTTGCTGTAGGCAGAGGAAGCAGTGGAAGTTTGAAGATGTGGTGAGGTTCTGCAGAGCTAACTTATCTTTGTCTTACATTTTTGTAGGTTTTGCTGTTGTGTTTTAAATTTGGCCTAACTCCTTAACATCTTTCTGGGGAAGCTCTCCCACCCACCCCTTCTATTAGCCTTTCCTAAATATGGAAGAGCCACTGGGGTTGGGTTTAAAGGCTGGAAAGGAGGAGCTTAGGGAGTTGTAAACTTCCCCTATAAGCTAACTCTTAAGGCTAATAGTCAGGTGGGGAAAAGTTCAGCCACTCAAGCGTTGCAAGTTTAAAAGGCTGCATGCGGTATGGGGAAGGGGATTACCTAGGTATATGTACTAGTAGCTCAAGAAACTGTAGAGCCACTGAGCTGGTAATTTGGCCTAGAAAAGAATGCTGTGATGATAGGGAAGGGACCGCATATCACTAGAGAACGCATCTTTGGGTGGGTGATTGGGTGCACAGGGTGTGGTGTGGCCATGATACTGGACTGGACTTTGAAGGTTGGGGGATGCCCAGTGTGCTACCAGCTGGCACAGCTTACAGTGGAGGTAGAAGGGATCTGAAGGCAGCTGGGGGTGCTGCGGGAGGATTGGAGAAGTAGGAGGCAAGCGGTCACCTATATTGAAGCACTAGGTGCTGGGGCCTACCAAGCTGGGGGAGGAGTGAAGAGAGGTGCTCACACTAGGAGAGGAGGGAAGAGGATACACAGGGGGCTTTAGGGGACCCTAGCAGATGGGGCCCAAAAGGTGGAAATTTCTAAAGTAGTAGGCAAGAGTCTAGGGGTGTCCAAAGGAAACCGAGAGAGACAGTAGGGACAGGGGGGCACTGGGGGATGGGCTACAGCTCACAAATTGTTTTAACCCTCTATGCCCATTGGTAGAAGAGGGGGGTGTGATGGAGGAGGAGGAGGAGGATGATGATGCTGCTGGTGAAGCTGGGGCAACGACGTATAGAAAGGGTGAAGTGGGCAAGAGGCAAGGGTGCAGTAGAAGGGGACCCAGACAGGATGGGGGAAGAGGGGTAGGAGGGGAGAAGAAAAAGGAGGATCAGGGGAACAAGGGGGAGGCTGATGGTATGGAACAGGGGAGAGTGACAGGCAGGAAGGCACGGAATGTAAATGGAATGATAGTGAGCAGAAAGCCAAGTAGGCAGACGGATAGGATGGATGGATTAGTAAGGAGTGGGAAAGAGATACAGAGAAAGATACTTTGGTGGGGGATAAAGAAGGCCATGAGATGGGTAAAGGAGGTGACCAGGGACAATAGTGAAGGGGCTACCTTCAACACCCAGATTGTGAGAGATGCGAGGAGCCGGTTGAGGGGAGAATCTGGACAAAGGGATGAGGAGGTGCATGGAAGAAGGGGGAACCCAAGGAGTGAACAAGAAGGCAAGGAGGAGGTTAGAGTACTGCTATTGGGAGACACCATGATCAGAGGCATCCAGTGGGAGGGGCAGGAGGAGGGTAAAACCTGTCTGATCAGAACCAAATGCCACCCAGACCTGACGGTGCACAAGGCCAAGCATAAGTTGTATTCACTGACATGGGAATGTGGGGGGAAATCCTAGTGTGCTTGGGGACAAATAACATAAATGGTAATAGTGAATTAGAAATTCAGGCAAGGTTCCAGGAGTTGGCCAAGGTATGCCTTTCCATAGGCTGTAAGATCTCTTTTCAGAAATTGTGCTGGTGCCAAGGGTTAGTGGAGAAAACAAGATGAAGATTAGGGAGATAAATCAGTGGCTTAGGAAGTGGTGTGGGGAATTGGGGTATGGCCAGGTGGGGGACTCGGGGGAGACCTGGGAGGATAAGGGGCTGTATGCTAGGGACAGGCTCCACCATAATTTGTAGGGGAAGGAACTCCTTAAGCTCAAACTAGCTGGGTTCATCAGCAAAAGGTGGGGTTTAAACTTGTGAAAGGGGGAAGGACCAAAAAAGAGGCAGTGTCAGCAGGTACGATAAATGAGGGACATGGTCTCCACTCCTCTAGGGGGCTAGGGAGATATGGAAATGGGTCACCAGGTAGAGTGCAGGAGCTGTGAAATGGGAGCTCAAGGGCGAGAAAGGAGAGGAGGGAAAAAAGGTGGAGAGTGGTCCTCATAAATGCCAGGAGCTTAGGAAATAAAATGCCTGAGCTCCAGGCAATGGTAGTTGAGGGGGAGGTAGATGTGGCAACAATCACTGAGACCTGGACACTCAAGAGCACGATTGGGATCTAAATCTGGAGGGCTACACTATGTTCAGAAATGATGGGGGGAGGGAAGGGGTGGTGGTGTAATACTGTTAGTCAGAAATAGCATGGGTATTGGAGGGGTAGATGAGGCATAGGGGAATGTGGAGGCTATTTGGGACACTTTGCTTATGCAAAGGGTAGAGAGAAGGTCAGAGTGGTATACATCCCACCAGCACTGGCAGAGGTCCTGGAAGAAGGTTTGGTGGCAAATCTCAGGGGACACTGTAGATTGGGAAAGGGAAGGGTAGTGGTAATGGTGTACCTCAACATGCCAGGAACAGACTGGGGGACTATGACATCACCAGTGGCCAGAGAGCAGAGGCTGCTGGATGTCTTTGAAGATGCATTTCTGACACAATAGGTGGGTGAGCCAACTAGGGAGGCCAGGACATTGGACATGGTCCTGGTGGACAGTGATCAGTTTAGGGACCTAGAGGTGAGGGATCCATTGGCTAGGAGTGATCACGCCACAGTCTGGTTCTTCCTGGACCTGGGGGGGAGGAAATCCAAACAAGGATGGTAGTAACTGACTTTAGGGCTGCAGACTTCAGGGAGATGGGAAGGATCCTTAAAGATCATCTGGACAGGATAAGGCCAGATATGGATGCTGACAACAGGTGGGGGATCATTAGGAGAGGAATACAGGAGGTTACCAGATCCTGCATAAAGGAAAGGCGTAAGTTTTGTAAGGCTAGAACACCCTGCTGAAGGACCTGGGAGGTACTGGAGGTGGTGAGAGAAAAGAAGGCAGCCTATAGGCACTTCGAGTGCTCAAGGAGTGAAAGGAATCAGGAGGAATATGGGCTGATGCCAAGAGAGTCACCAGGGTGGTGAGAGCAGCTAAGGCAAAAAAGGAGCAGTCATTGGCCAGTGGGATCCAGAGGGGGACAAGGGGTTCTTTAGATACATAGGGGAAAAAAGGAAAGTAGGGGCAGATCAGCAAGATTAGGATAGGGGATGGTTGAGCATGGGAGGTGGGAGAACAGGCAGAAGTCCTAAATGAGTACTTCACCTCAGTTTTTACCAGGGGGGATGGAGGGACTATGTCTTGCAAGGGGAGCGGGGGCAAATTGGAGCAATGGGTGGGACTGGTAGAGACCAGGGGCCCTGATGGGTCTGGGGAAGGGAGTGGCCACCACAGACAGGTGGGGGCCCAGCAGTGCAGGTGAAAAGGGGGAGGATATGGAGGCTGAAATCCCAGTAGAGAGAGTAAGGGAAGCCCTCAGGTCCCTTCAGACAGAGAAAGCACCTGGGCCAGATGAGATACATCTGAGGGTACTGAGGGAACTGGCAGATGTTCTGGCCATCCCTCTAGTGGAGCTTTTCAACATCTCTCTGAGGACTGGGTGGGTGACCCAAGACTGGAGGGTGTCCCATGTTGTGCTGATCCTCAAGGGGGATCAAGAAAGGAGGTGGGAAATTACAGGTCCATTAGCGTGACATCGGTGGTCGGTAAGGTGATGGAGGGTATTGTCAAGTAAAGGCTAGGGGGTTACTGGAGTAAACTGGATGCTTGGACGATAGGCAGCATGGCTTTGTTATTGGAAGATCATGCTAGACAAACCTTGTTGAGTTCTATGACTGGGTGACGAGGGCACAGGGCCAGGGTAGGCCAGTGGACATCCTATTTCTGGACTTTAGCAAGACGTTTGATTTGGTTCTCCACAGTGGCCTACTGGCTAAGCTAAAGGAAATGGGGGTAGGGAGACAGTTGTTAAGATGGGTAGGAAATTGGCTCTCTGAGCATACTCAGAAGGTGATAGTTGGAGGGTTAGCCTCATTCCCATGGTGGGTTATAGTGAAGTTCCCAGGGCTGTGTGTTGGGCCACTACTGTTCCAGCTCATATGTCAGACATCAGGGGGGATCAGGAGTGAGATGAGTCTCTTTGCAGATGACTCAAAGCTGGGTGCAGTGGTGGATGGGGAGGAGGGGAGGGTGGCCTTGCAGGAGAACATGGAGGCTCTGGAAAGGTGGTCAGGAAAATGGAAACTAAAATTCAATGTGGGGAAGTGCAAGGTTCTGCATCTGGGAGTCAGAAATCCAGGCCAGGGGAATACCCTGGGAGGAGACATGATTCAAGTCACGGAGGGTGAGAGGGACCTGGGGGTAGAGGTAGATGTCAAAATGAACAACTCAGAGACCTGTAAGAGGGCAGCAGCAAGGGCAAATAGGATGCTGGGATGCATTGCTGGGGGATTACCTCCAGAAAGGTGGAAGTGATCCTTCCACTGTGCAACTGCTTGGTTAGGCCACACCTGAAATATTGTGTACCGTTTTGGAGACCACATTTAAATAGGAACATTACACTCCTAGAGAGGGTCCAAATGAGGGCAACCAAAATGATCTGGGGCCTGGGGAGAAGACCTGTGAGGACAGGCTCAAGGAGCTCGACATGTACATCCTGGAGGAGAGGAGGGACAGATGGGACATGATAGAGGTCTTTAAGTACATGAAAGGATCAATAAAGGAGGCCCAGTCTGGGTGCTCCAAAGGAAGGAGGGTGGGGCACCAAGAGGTCATGGGTGTAAGCTGAAGGGGGCAGACTCAGCAGGGAGAGGAGGAAATGTTATTTCACTGAAAGGGTGGTGGAGCCATGGAATGCACTGCCCAGGGAGCTGGTAGAGGTGGAGACTGTGGATGGGTTTAAGAGGGGATGGGACAGGTACAGGTGGAGGGTAAATCTGATCCAGGTCCAATACAGGTGGAACATCTGGAACTGGGGACAGTATAACCCAATGGGTGGGGGAGACACCAAACTCGGTCCTCAGTGTGTTGAAAATTGAGCAGACTCGAGAGACCATTAGGCCTATTCTGCTGGTATTTTAGTATGTTAGTAAGATTTGGGTGCAGCACCATATGCTACGTCACAATAGTCAAAGATGGGAAGTATCATATTCTGGACAGTTTTGCGCCTCATAGTCAGCGAGATGCAGCAATGATTCCTGTACAGAGCACCAAGGTCGTGGTGCAGTTTCTTCAGGATAGCATTGATATACACAGAGAAGCTGGGGTGCTGGTCCAGCCAACCCCCCAGATAGCTAAATAAGGAGGTATCCTCCAAGATGGTAAGAGTTCTAGTATAAAATGAACTCTCAAAGTTAATGTTGCTGTCCCCAGGCTGGAACATCATTTTGTAGTTTAATAGTAAGGAGGAGATAGCTTGTTTCACTTGGATCCACTGTGGTATCTTTGAAGGAGCAAGCCAAGATATCATGTGACAGTTGGGCCACTAAAGAATAGCCTCAAGCTTGGGAGGATAGTCTTCCTCCTCCTTCAGTAACTGAGTTTTTAAGTGCAGTTCTTGGCTATGGATATTACTTTATTCCATCTGGCCTCCTCCACTCCAGACAAGGGTAAGGATAGTTTGCATTAAATATAGGAGATGTGGTAATACTGTCATTTGTATGGATTGTATTTTATTGAGAAATTATGGGGTAAGTGGGTCCATATGTGGAGGACGCACTTACCCTAACACAAAATGTATTATGATTAAGAGCAAAAGCTCTTCCCAGGTCTGGAGGATAACACCTAGGTACTTGAGAGAAGTGCAATTCCATTTGTATTGCTACAGTTTCTAGTCTTTAATAGAGGTGATGGAGTGCCACATATCAACAGTGTCTCTGTCTTACTAGAGCTGACTTTGTATCCTGTCATCTTTCCTACCTCCATCAGGCACTGTTCTGGAATCTGTAGGAGGATTCAGGGTTGGTTATATGTAACAACAGGTTGTCCTTGTAAAATGCAACATTGTGTTCTCGGTCTTAAATCTGATACCCTTGGGTTCTGGTTTGTTGATGGATAGTCTGAGTAATGGGTTCTGTATAGAAAGCAAATGGGTATGGAGTGAGAGGGTATTTCTGCCACACTCTGCAAGACAAGGAAAAGTGGGTCGAGCATGAATCATTATATTTTACTGTATCCTTTAATATTATTAAGAAATTAACCCAGAAATCCTAGCTTTGACTGGGTCTGAAGCAAAAATGACCAGGATAACCTGTCAAAAGCCTCTTGAGGCTAAGAATCACAAGTGGGGTATCATTGTTGCAGGCATGCTCAATCAAATAAAGAGTCTGCTTGATATCATCTGCTGTTTGATTGGTTTTAATAAACCCAGACTGGTCTGAATGGACCAGGGTGGGAAGGATTTCATTTAGTCTGTGGGCCAGGATACTTGTGTAAATTTTACAGTCTTGATTGAGTACAAAAATGGGGTGGCAGGTATCGCCTAAATGCATTGGGTTATTTGGCTTTAATATAGCTGGAATTGTGACTTGTGCCTATAATCTTGGACATTCCCTGGTTTAATGGCTTTCCTGAAGGGCAAAGAATAGCTTTTCCTTTAAAAGTTGTCAAGTAGCTTTGTAAAATTTAGTGCTATAGCTTTTGGGGCCTGGACTTTTCCTGGTTTTAAGGGTTTTTTTTTTTGGTATTATTTCTTTATCCCCTCCTACGTGCCTCAAGTCCTCCATTTCCTTAAGGAAGCCATGATCCCAGACATCCACCTACTGTTCTCCCTTGGAACTCCCTACCTCAAATTGCAGCCAACCTTGGAGTAGCTCAGCATAACCCTTCGCCGAGTGGGTCTCCCTTCTCTGAGGGGGAAGGCACCAGTAGGGTAGCCAGCACACTCTTTCTCTCAGCCCCAGGGCCTGTTGAGGCAGTCAGGCTCCTCGAGAGCTCTTTGGTGGTGTCAGCAGATCGTCTGCAATCATCCTGGCCAAACTGGGACTTTTTTATTTTTCTGGCACCCCTGATGTCGTGCTGCATCGTGTAGTGCTCATGGTCCCACCGAGGACCGCTACAGAGTGAGGCATCACCCTAACCCACTCCACGAGAGGAGAGCAGTCCTTCGGATGCTCAATCCTGTCCCACCCCTGCTGACCCCCAGAGACCCAAGCCCATTCCTGAAGCCGGGTTGCTGGTGTGGTTTGAGGTAAGGCACCAGTAACTCAGCCCTCTGCACCACCAGGCAGGCTGGTTTTAAGGTTTTTAATACTCTCATAAACTTCTTAGACTGTTATTGGGTTGGTTATTTGCAAGACTTATGAGAAGTTTAAAGAGCAAGTTTTAGGTTAGAGGTAATTTTTTTTATCCTGAATCTCTGGGGGAGATTCCTACATATAAAGATCCTTACAATATGTATGAAGATTTGTAGTATTTGCCAGGTGGACGTGACCATCCCTCTAGTCTGTGCGTTCTTGATCTTAACAATGTTGACCAGCTGAGATAGTTTACAGAGGCAATATGCCAAAATCCGGGAGGCCCTTGCCCCTCCCTCATAATATTTTTGATGAAGCAAACTAGCACCTGTTCAGTTTTGACAGTTAATAGATTTTGTATAGCCTGCTGTGTGGTGACTGTCTGGTATGTTAAGGAATGGTCCCTTTGTATATGTGCTTCTTGCAAACAAGTTTCTCCTGCAATTCTTTAAGCTTAGCTTCAGATTGATGCTTCTTTTTAGTACCGTGAGCAATTGCATATCCCCTTAAAACCACTTTTAAAATGTCCCACAAGAATTGTGGGGATATTTGTAGAGAGGTGTTTTCTCTCACTGTCTCCAGAATCTCCTTTTTTTAGCAGTTCTTTAACTGTGGGGTCTTTTAACTCATTGTCTCTTAGAAGATGCCTGTAGGTGGCAGCAAATGTACTGCAATGTGTCCCAGAATGACTACGGAAGTCGCCTGCAGAATTCATGTGTGTTCTAGTAACATCTGGAGATGTCACACATATGTTTTAATGTTACTTGCCAGCCAGAAATGATTAGAATTTGCTTCATAGCTCCATTAGAAAGGTAATGTTGTGTTGAACAACTTTGCCCCTGACACTTTGTGTGTATCATGTTCAGTTTAAATGTTTTTCACATTTGTTTATGACATGGTGTGAACGGCAGACATTTTGTCCTCTAAGAATCATCTAAGCACTTTGAAGAAAGCATACATTCTTAGTATCTCAGCCAGTATAAAACAAAAACCAAACTGAGCATAATTGATTGCATAGCACCGTTGGAAAGACAATTTTGTGTGGAACAACTTTGCCGCTGATATGTTGTAGTGTGTATCATGTATATTTTAGGAGTTTTATGCATTTGTTTATGGTATGGTGTTTATGGTTTAAATTTGACTCGCAAACCTCACCAACGCACCTCGACTAAAATGGGAAAAAATAATGTTTAGTACTACAGAAATAGTTGTTTTTTTTTACAGACAATTATTAAAATTACATCTAATGCCTGGATGCTTAATTTGGTGTTGATATGTTACATATTTCTCAACAAAAAAGGCTTATGGTGCATTTTTTAGTGGAAAAAATATTTGTTCTGCTTTTGCGACCAGTCTAGAAAATAAAATAAATTACCTATTATTACTTGCATACCATATGGCAATCATATGCTGAACAAGTTTGCCACTCATACTTTGTGTCTATCACTTATGGCTTTTGTCCTATTAGCATTTGTTTGCGGCATGCCGATTGTGGCTTGATTTTGCTTAAAAGGGACCAGGATTCGCTGTTAACAGTATACAGAAGATAAGTGCTGCAACTTCAGAGAGTTCCTGTGGAGGCAATGAGTTAATAGGGAGTTATTGAGTCTCCACAGTATATTTTTTTTCAATCTTGGGAATTTTTAAGTTTTGAGGGAGTGGCTTAGGCAGCTGGTAACTAGGTGTTTTGATGTAAACTGCCCTATATAGCTTTTTGCAGAGAACCCAGGAAGAAGGTGCTGTTAGAACTTTAATACTTTAATGGGATTATATAGCCCTTCTTCCACCCCACCCCCTTAGCTAGTTCCACTTTATAGGCACAGGATTTGACTAACAACAGGAACTTCTTGTTTGGGAGCAAGAAGGAGTGATCCAAAGGCAAAGGACTACCATCCTAGAAGGAAAATAGAAGCTCTCCATCTCCCCTATCTGCTAGAGGTCTGACTCTGAGCAAGTAAGAAGGAGACTACTGAGGAATACCAGAACTTCCTGTCCCAGAACAGTAAGAACAGGAACTGTAAGGGCACTGAGGCAGTAGGAAAGTAGGGAGAAAAAAATGATATAAACAAATAAACACAGAGAGGAAAGAGTAAGTATACAAAACAGCAGTTGAGGGGCCACGAATAAGACATAATGGGAGTGATGCAGTGCAGAAGCTGTGGAGCAGCAGTCTTCCAGAAGATGTTCTGGAGGATGCAGTGTTGCCCATCTGTAGACACAGACACCTCTCTGGGCTTAGGGAGGAAGTTACTCATCTCCAGACTGAGATGGTCAGGATTCGGGGGACCTTCTTTTCTACCTATGGACCAGAAGGGCCTCAGAGGTTGCTAAGAAAAAGGAATGGTTGGACCACTGTGGGCACAGGCTATGTGAGGATGGTGGAATGGAGGCACATCCCTTCAGTTATACCTCTTCACAATTTGTACACCATTCTGACAGAGTGCAGTTCCTCTATGGGGGCACCCACAGTGGAGACGAAGGAGGATACTGGGAACCTCCACAAAGGAGACCCATGGGAGGGTGGCATGGGACCCCACAGGGGAAGGAAACAACTCCAGGAGGGGGACTTAATTGTTAGGGGATAGAATTGGCGGAGGTGGAGAGGGAGGTAAGATGCCTGCATGGCACCATGGCTTGAGGGACAGGGAGGAATCCTCAGGATTGTGGGGCAGCTGCCTGGAGAGAGAACTGGATGTCCTTGTCCATCTAGGGACAAATGACCTGGCTGGGAAAGGGATCAGAGCAGTGCAGGAGGAGTTTGTGGAGTCGAGGAGGGGTCTTGAACAAGTAGCACACATGGTAACATTCTTGGAGGTGCTGTCTGTCTATGGCATGGGAGAGGCTAGGGTGCTCCACACAATGAGATTCAATCAGTGATTGAAAAACTGGTTCAGAGATCAGTATTTCAGCTTCATTGGGAACTAGGGGTCCACCTGGAAGGATACAGGCCTATACTGGTGTGATGGTCTGCATCTGTCCAGGAGGGGAACCAGGATCCTAGATGATAGGTTTAAATGCTTCATTGGCAAGTATTTAAACTAACCAAGGGGGAGGCACTGAAAAGGAGCAGGGAAATCCTAGCCCCCCCCCAAAAAAATATCAGAGTGGTTAGTGAGATAAACACCAAGATCGAGAAGTTGATAGCGAGAAGTGCAGGGGAAAATGGAGAAAAAGGCAAAGGCAGTAAGGACAGGGATGGGGCTAAAAAGGGAAAGGACATCAAAAAATGGAGGTCAATGAGTACCAATGCCCATAGTCAAGGTAAGAAGCTCCTTGAACTTGTGGCCTTAATGGAAGAGGGATGCCTGGATATTGTGACAGTCACAGAAGCATGGTACACAGAGAACCATGACTGGGATGTCAACATACCAGGGTACACAATCTATAGGAAGGACAGAAAGGGTAGAAGAGGAGGAAGAGTAGCTGTCTACATAAGGGAAGGGATCAAAGCAATGGAACTAATGGATAAACAGGGAGGAGAGGAAGCACTGTGGGTCACCCTGGAGACAGGAAATTGCACCACAATCCATACAGTAGTTGTATAAAGACCCCATCTCAGGAGGGGAAATTGACAAGGAAATGATAGAAGGCCTTCTCAGGATGGCAGAAAAATGGGATATATTGTTGATGGGGGACCTGAATATGCCAGATGTTAACTGGAGCACCTTTGCTGCAACCACATCCAACAGCAGGGTCAGTCTCAATGCCCTACAAGGGGCATGCCTCAGGGAGCTAGTGTTGGAGTCCACTCAGAAGGGAGAAATCTTAGACCTGGTACTCTCAAATGGGGATGGAGAGAGGATCTCAGATCTAGAAATGGGTAGCTATTTGAAAACAAGTGACCACCAAACAGTGTTGTTAATGATAAACACAGCCACAGTCAAGCAGTAGAAAAGTGAGGGTACTGGACTTTAAGAGGGCTGACTTTGTCAAAATGGGAGAGTGCCTCAGAAAAGCACTAGCAAACAGACAAGAAGGAGGGATGGAGGAACAATGGGGAAACATCAAAACTGTCACCACAGAGGCAATAAGCCTTTGTGTGAAGCAAATAAATCAAAATTAAAGAAAAAAACACTATGGTTCTTAAAAGAGTTGGCAAGGAAGGTTATGGAGAAAAATATAGTATTCAGGAAGTATGAGGAAACACAGAAGGAGCAGGACAAAGAACTGTACCAGTTAAAGCAGACAGAAGTGAAGAAGGCAGTCAAAATAGCAAAGGCCCAAACCGAGGAAAGATAGCCAACGTGGTTAAGAAGGGGGATAAAACCTTTTATTGGTACATTAGGGAGCGAAGAAAGACCAAGGGAAGGATAGTAAGGTTTAAAAAAGGGGACAGTGAGTGGACAGAGAGGGACAGTGGAAAAGCAGGGATGCTGAATAAATACTTCTGCTCAGTATTCACAAGAAGAGGGGTACCTAGTCCATTCACTAGAAGCTCTCTGGATAGGGGAGTTGATACCAGTCCTTTCACAGTAGAAAGGGTTCTGAAAGAACTCCTAAAACTGAAGGTGGACAAAGCAATGAGGCCTGACAGGATTCACCCCAAAATTCTAAATGAACAAAGGGGAGAATAGTGACACCACTGACTACCCTTTTCAACAAATCATGGGAGGATGGTGTAGTACCTAAGGACTGGAGGAGGGAAGATGTGATTCCCCTTCACAAAACTTGGAGCAAAGCTGAGACAAGAAACCACAGACCTGTTAGCTTGACCTCAGTGGTAGGGAAAATGATGGAATCACGAAAGAAATAAATAAAGAAAGAAAGAAAGAAAGAAAGAAAGAAAGAAAGAAAGAAAGAAAGAAAGAAAGAAAGAAAGAATTGTTCAGTACCTGGAGGCTAGCGGAGCACAAGACCCAAAGGCAGCATGGATTCACAGTGGGAAGGTCATGTCAGACAAATCTAATAGATTTATTTGACTGGGTGACTAAAGTAGTAGACCAGGGAGTGGCTGTGGACATGGCCTACCCAGACTTTAGCAAGGCATTTGACACAGTCCCACACAAAAGATTAATAAATTAGCCAGCCTGGGAGTGGGTCCCAGAGTGGTAGCTCAGTTAAAATTGGCTGGACAACAGGACTCAGAGGGGAATAGTAAACAGAGTCCACTCAGAAGAAAGGGGTGGTTACTAGGAGGGTACAACAGGGTTCAGTACTGGGTCTGGTCCTTTTTTTTTTTATCATTTAACAGTTTTTACCTCTAGCCACAGTCCTGCCTTGTGTTCCGCCACCGCTCCTCCTTTCCACCGCCGACCCCGAAGCTGACATGCCCAGCTGGCATACGCAACTACATCTATGCCCGGCGAGGATCCATTACCGGCACATGCCTTTTTCAGGCATAGTCGGTTGGCGGAACTGCGGCTATCAAGCTGCCATGGACTTGTGCTGCCATATTTCCCTATTGTTTACCCCTGATGGAAGCATGGACATGCAATACATCCATGCACTGACGTGCAGATGTCTGCCATGCTTCCCCCAACTAAACACCCGTACAACTGCAGTACCTCTGGGCATCCCCAGGGATCAGCAGAGCGTGGCACTCATTCACCCCTTCTCCCCAGAACCAGGAGAGCTGTCGCTGGATGCTGAATCCTAGTCCTCCTCTGCCAACCCCTGATGACCCGGGCTCATTCCTGAACCCAGGTCGCCGGCATGGAGCATCCAGTGTCTCAGCCCTCAGCACCACTGTGCCAGCTGCGTCTGGTCCTTTTAGATGTCTTTATAGGTGACATTGTGGATGGATTGGAAGGAAAAGTATGCGTCTTTGCAGATGACACAGAGTTGATACACAAGAGGTGTTGGAAAGGATGAGAATGGACTTGATAAACTTGGAGGAATGGTAAAATGTATGGCAGCTTAGATTCAATGCAAAGGAGTGTAAAGCAATGCACCTGGGAAACAAAAACCAATTTGAAGAGTACACAATGGGGTTGGGGGGTATTAATAACAACAAAAATGAAAAGGGACCTGGGGGTTGCCATATTAGATGATCAAGAGGTAGGCAAGCAGTGTGAGAAGACAGTAAGGAGGGTGGGGGGATGCTGGGCTGTACAGGGAGAGGCATCACCAGAAGAAAACAGGAAGTTGCTATCCCTCTGTACAGACAGTTGGTGAGACCCTATCTGGAGTACTGCGTGTAGTTCTGGAGACCCCATCTCCACAAAGACATAGACAGGATGGAGGCAGTCCAGAGGAGGACAACTAAAATGGTGCAGGGTCTGCAACAGAAGCCATACAAAGAGTGACTAAAGGAGCTTTATGGATATCCTTGAGGAAAGGGGGGGCATGATAGAAACTTTCAAGTACTTCAAGGGAATCAACAAAGTCCAAGAGAGTAGCATCTTTCAGAAAAGGAGATGTGTAAGAACAAGGGGACACAATTTGAAGATAGAGGGGGAACAGCTCAGGGGCAATTGAGGAAGTATTTTTTTCACAGAGACGGTGGTAGATACATGGAACAGCCTTCCTGAAGTGGTCGTGGGGTCAAAAACTGGGGGAATTCAAAAATGCGTGGAACAGACATAAGGCAGTTCTGGTGAGAGGTAGGAAGAAGTAGTCTGTTGGTTAACTAGAATCTACAGCTTATCCAATAGGTAGGGAAATGAGCAAACTAGGTGGGCCAAGTGGTCCTTATATGCCATCAAAGTCTAGGTTTCTGTGTAATTGGGGCATAGACTAATAAGTGGATATTTTCAATATGTAAATAATGTATTCAGTCTAGGTATTCATTGCTCATACAGAAATACTCTAAATTGGAGTAATGTTTCAAACAACTTTAAGTCTTGCTGTATTCTGACAAGTGCAGTTAGCCCCAGCCTTTAAACTGCCCCGGAGAACAAAGGGTTAACCTTTCTATGCAGAGCTTAGAATGCTGAGCTCAAGCTCGGTTGATGTCTCTGTCTGTTTCCCTTTGAATGCTAACCATCAGATTCTTTACTCCGCCTCACTGAACAGTCACTCTGGAGATTTCTCCTGCAGCTCGGTTCAAAAGTCATTTAAGTGTTGTTTTTTTCATCGATTTCTAACCGAAAAAGTTTCCCGCATAGTCGGTTCAGTCTCTGTCTGTGGTTCCGTGAGTACTAGATAGGTTTTATACTGTGTTTCTGTGTGGAACTTGTAAAGAGTGTGGATCGCTTAGGCCGAACCAATCATTTGTTTAATTCTTGTGTAACTTTAGTGTGTGGTTACCGGTTTTTATCGGTTCTAAAAACACGCATTTTGAAATGTTTTTTCCCCAAGACCTGTGATACAGTTAGGGACTGATAAGGGAGTCTTGCCTGGTGGTTGCTGAAAAAAGGGTAAGTTTGGTTAGGTTGGCCATGTCTGAGAAACCCAAGAAAAAAATCAGGCCCACTGGGTTTCAACACTGCAGTGAGTGTGGAGAGGTCTTGGCTAAGGCCGATCCCCACACCACCTGTGTTTATTGTCTGGGGTTTAACCACCTCGATTCAGACTGCCAAATTTGCAAAAATGTTCCCAAATCTACCCTGGAAAAGAGATTAGGTAGTCTGAGGGTAAAGGAGGCCAAAAAGTCCGCTGACCCAGATGGTCATCCTGGTTCGGTTCTGACCGAACCAGAAAGAGTGCCCTCTGATCAAGGCAATACTTCTTCAGGCAAAAGGAGAGCCGATCCTGAGGGATCAGTTCTGACAAAAAGAAAGCGCAAAGAAAAATCATCCGGTTTCAGATCCAGAAGTCCATGTTCTGACCGCCAAAGAAATAGCCAGAGCGATTCAGATTGTGGAATCGCTTTGTCCGGTTCCCACCGATCCGGCACCTTTTGGCAGGGGCTCGGTTCGGTTGGTTCCCCCAGTTCATGATTATACTTTGGAAGAATTTTATGAACTGGAGTTTGAGGAGGAAGGGGAGTTTGAAGATGATGGTAAAAGTCTAGATGTGCCTGTGGAACTGGACATCTCTCCAGACAGACCTTCAGGTGTATCCCCTCGTAGGCTTTCTGAGTCCCCTTCCCATTTTATGTTCTACAGAAAGGTGGCTGAGACCCTCCAGCTTTCTATGGAAGAGGCAATGGAGGATCAGGAAGAGCCTGATTATGTAGAAATGATGGACATCCCAGAGTCCAGGAGACTGTCTATTCCCCTCCACAAATCTTTTGGGAAACGGACACAAAAAATTCTGAAGTCTCCCAATTCTATACCTCCTGTGGACAGAAGAATGGACAAAAGGTATACACTCTCAGGCTCAGAAACAGAGTTTTTATACCACCAATGCAGCCATGTTGGGGTTGTACAGACTGCTGCCTGTGATAAGGCAAGCATTCCCTTGGCTTCACCCCCCTCCCAGACAAAGACTCTAGGAAGGTTGATGCCATGGCAAAAAAGCTGTACATGGCATCTTCCCTGGGACTCAGACAGGTGAATTATATGGCCTGTACAGCTAGGTACCAGAAGTCCAGGTGGGACATTGTACTGGCACTGGCTAAACAGGCCTCTCCCCAGCTAGCCAAGGAGCTGGAGGCAGTGGCTGCAGATGGGATTGAGGCATCTAAAGTTCAGTTTCATGCTGCTGTGGACTCTGATGATGTGTCATCAAGAGTCATGGCTACATCTGTGGTTCTTCGGAGAATGGCTTGGTTCAGATGTACTAGCCTCTTGCAGGATACCCAGGCTAAGGCCATGGATTTTTCTGTAGTGGGTAATTCTGTTTGGGGAGCAGACAGAGAATTTCATGATGAAAATGGATGAGTACAGGACCACCTACAGGAGTGCTCAGGCCAAGGAGAGGCAGGCAACTCCTAAAAGGCAGCAGTCCGGGGTAGGCCTTTTCAAATGTCTTTTTACCAAGCACAGGCCTCTTCTTCCTTTTCACAGAGGGGGTTCTTCAGAGGGAGAGGCAGAAGGTGGATGAGCAGGGCTGCATCCACTCCTCAGCCTAAAGCCCCTGCCAAGCAGACACCCTGATGGGCCTGCCCAGGTCGACTCTACTATTCCAGTAGGGGGTAGGCTGGCTTACTTTGTCCAGGACTGGATGTCTGTTACATCAGACAAGTGGGTCCTGGAAGTAATAAGACAGGGACTGGTTCTGAGCTTCAAAAAATTTCCAAAGATAAGAGCAAAATCTTTTCCACCTGCAAATCTCTCGGAAACCCTTGCCTTAGAGGCAGAGGTTTCTTCTCTTCTAGCCTTAAGAGCCATAGATAGAGTACCTAACCTACACTGGGGCAAAGGATTGTACTCCAGGTACTTCCTGACCCCAAAAAGGACAGGGGAGTGGCGACCCATCCTAGATCTAAGATATCTAAACAAATATCTTTTAAAACCAAAGTTCAAGATGGTAACTCTGTGAATAATCCTTCCCTCTCTAAGGCCAGGGGACTGGTTAGCCTCCCTGGACCTCAAAGATGCCTACTTTCACATTTCCATCAAGTGCTCCCTCAGAAAGTACCTCAGGTTCGAGATGTCCTCAGACCATGATCAGTTCAGAGCAATGCCCTTTGGCCTAACCTTGGCCCCAAGGGTTTTCACAAAGTGCCTCACAGTAGTAGTTGCCTTTCTAAGAAGGCAAAAGATTTCCATTTTCCCATATCTGGATGATTGGCTATTAGTGGGCCAGTCCCCAGACCAAGTCAAGTCTCACCTGCAAGTGACCCAGCAAGTGCTCACTTCTCTGGGATTTCTTCTCAACATTCCCAAATTGGTTCTCAAACCAGTCCAGCTTCTTACCTTTATTGGGGCAGAACTGGACACACTCAGAGCAAGAGCCTTTCTTCCTCTAGAAAGGGCAAGGGTTCTTATGGAACTAGCCTCTTCTTTCAGCCTTTGGGTATCTCGACCAGCACGGCATTTCCTCCAGCTCTTGGGCCACATGGCAGCTTCAACAGCAGTGGTCCAAGGGACAAGATTCCAGATGAGGGATATTCAGTTCCATCTGACAGCCTTTTGGTCTCAGAGGAAGGATCCCCTTATCAAATTGATCCCAGTGACTCTGACCTTGATCCACACCCCCCAATGGTGGCAGGATCAAGACAATTTAAGACAAGATGTTCCTTTTGCCACTCAGCCTTGTCCAGTGGTCCTTACCACGGATGCTTCTCTTCTGGGCTGGGGATCCCATCTGGGGGCCCTCACTGCCCAGGGGCTGTGGTTCCCCCAAGAATCCCTTCTCCATATCAATCTCCTAGAGCTCAGGGCAGTTTTTCTGGCCCTGAAAGCTTTCTCTCAGTCAGTACAGAACAAGGTGGTTCAGGTCAGAACATACAACACCACCACCATGTGGTATATCAACAAGCAGGGAGGCACTCAGTCCACTGCCTTGTGCACAGAAACCATGAAATTGTGGTCTCTGGCTTATTTCCTGTAAACCTCTCTGGTAGCAGTTCACCTTCCAGGGGAGGACAATGTACTAGCAGATGCATTGAGCAGGATCTCTCAGGGCCATCACGAATGGTGCCAGGACCCTCAGGTGTTGAAAGTGATTTTTTCAAGGTGGGGCACTCCAGAGATAGATCTCTTTGCTGCCCCAGACAATCACCAATTTCCTCTTTTTTGTTGCAGACCTCCAGTATTGGGCTCAGTCCCCCTAGATGCCCTGATTCTGAATTGGGAAGGGAAGTTTCTGTATGCCTTCCCTCGCTTCCCACTCCTGTTCAAAGTGTTAGTCAAAATAAGGTCTCAGCCTTGCAAAGTGATTCTGATTGCTCCAGATTGGGCCAGACAGCCCTGGTACCCTGTTGCTGTCCCTAGCAGTCCATCTCCCCCTGTCTTTTCCCAGGAATTACAACCTGCTAACATCCTCTGAGGGGACGATTTGGTACCCCAATCTTAAGTCTCTCAAGCTCAGGGCATGGCTATTGAAGAGTTAGAGTTTGCAGATCTGCATCTTTCTCAAGGGATTCTGGATATTCTCAAAGCTTCTCGAAAGTCCTCCACCAGAAAGACTTATAACTCCAAATGGAAGAGATTCAACATTTGATGTTCTAAGAAGCACATTTCTCCAGATACTGCTGGATTGCCTATGGTTCTGGATTATATGGTCCCTCATAATGGCCTAGGCCTCAGATCAGCTACTCTCAAAGTACACTTGTCAGCTGTTTCTGAGGTTCTGTCTGTGGGGAAGTCTTCCTCACTATCTTCTCATCCTGTGTTCTGTAAATTTTTTAAAGGATTGCTTCACACCAATCCTCCTTTTAGAGACCCTGCCCCTGCCTGGGATTTGAATGTTTGCATTGCTCAACTTATGCAACCCCCTTTTGAGCCTATGTCTTCAGCAGAACTTAAGTACTTGACTTGGAAAACTGTATTCTTGGTAGTCATTACCTCTGCCAGGCGTATCAGTGAATTGCAAGCCCTGTCAGTGGAACCTGATTTTATCTCCTTTCATAGGGATAAAGTGGTCCTTAGAACTAATAAAAGGTTCTTGCCCAAAGTGGTTTCAGACTTCCATTTGAACCAGTCTGTGTCTCCTCCTGTCTTCTTCACTGATCATTCGTCCTCAGGAGAGAGGAGGCTACAGTTTAGATGTTAAAAGAGCCCTTAGTTACTACATAAAGCGTACCAAGGGTCACAGGTTTGACTCCCTCCAGTTGTTCCTTACTTATGGAGAAGTGGGAAAGGGCAAACCTCCCACCAAGAGATCTATTGCCAGGTAGATTGTGTCTTGTATACAATTCTGCTATGAAAAACTGGGAAAAACTCCACCCTCAGGCCTGAGGGTTCATTCCACAAGAGGTAAAGCTGCTTCCCTGGCTACTGCCAGGGATATCCCTCTCAGAAATTTGTCAAGCAGCCACCTGGAAAACAGTCCATACTTTTACCAAACATTACTCTCTGGATATCCAGGCTAGGAGTGATGTTTGGTTTGGCACAGCAGTACTT
Source organism: Neoceratodus forsteri (assembly GCA_016271365.2). Taxonomy (NCBI): domain Eukaryota; kingdom Metazoa; phylum Chordata; order Ceratodontiformes; family Ceratodontidae; genus Neoceratodus; species Neoceratodus forsteri. The sequence continues at coordinate 469,911,291 of CM057457.1, read as the reverse complement.
CAAAGCCGATTCCCAAAGTAGGTTCTGTCCCTCCTCCATGAAGGTACTGCTTGGTAGTCTGCACTTGTCAGAATACAGCAAGACTTCAAGTTGTTTGTAGAAAAAAATACTCACCTTAGTAATTATGTCTCTTCTATTGGAGTCTTGCTGTATTCTGACCTCCCTCCCGGCCTCCCCTCTGAGAACCTGGTTTTGGGAAGTGGGTGGGCAGGTGCAGTGTTGCACCTCAGGGGTGCTCCTTTTACACCCTCTTCTTTTGTTTGGGTGTTTGTTTATTATATTCCTGTTTGGTTTGGGTTTCCTGACTTGAGTCTTCGTTTTGGTAATCCAAATCTTTTTGTTGCCAGTTGGCTATTAAAAATTTTGTTTTACAATTTCCACATAAAATACTATTAGAGTGTTGCTCATAAGAATCTGTCGGTTAGCATTCAAAGGGAAACAGACAGAGGCATCAACTGAGCTCAAGCTCAGCATTCTATGCTCTGCATAGAAAGGTTAACCTTTTGCTCGAGGCAATTTAAAGGCTGGGGCTAACTGCACTTGTCAGAATACAGCAAGACTCCATTAGAAGAAACATAATTACTAAGGTGAGTAATTTTTTCTTATATGCATTCAAAACAGAATGTAAAGCACTGTGCAGAGGGGTTCATATACCTCCAAGTATCTGCTACGCCCATATCTTTCAATAATCTTCTTAGATGTCTCTGGCCAGAAGATGGGGATGAAAAACAGAAACATACAGTAGAAGTTGACGGCAGATAAGGACCATAAGGCCCATCTAGCCTGCCCATTTCTTTTTCTACCTTATGAATGTACCTTTGGCCTTTACTCTGACAATGGCTTATCTATTCATACTTATCTGTATTGCTCCGTTATGCCTATCCCATGCCTGTTTGAAGCCCTGCACTGTATTCATATCCACCACTTCCTGAGGCAGGCTGTTCCATGCATCCACCACCCTTTCTGTGAAAAAAAACTTTCTCACATTACCCCTTAATCGGCCTCCCTCTAATCTCATGCTGTGTCCTCTTGTCCTGCTATTTTTCTTATATTGAAACAGGTTAGACTCTTTCACTTTGTTAATGCCCTTAAGGTGTTTGAATGTTTCCATCACATCACCTCTCTTCCTCCTTTGCTCCAGGGTATACATATTGAGCTCTGTTAATCTGTCCTCATGTGTTTTTTGATGCAGCCCTGCATCATTTTGGTTGCCCTTCTCTGGACTGCCTCAATTTAGTTAATGTCCTTGTGAAGGTGTGGCCTCCGATATTGCATGCAGTACTCCAGATGGGGCCTAACCAGTGTCTTGTAAAGAGGGATTGTTACCTTCCTCTTACAACTTGTGATACCCCTACTAATACACCTCAACATTCCCCTACTGCTTTAGTGGTCTGCTTGGATGATCTCAGGTCATCTGTGATGATGATGATGCCCAAGTCTCTTTCTTCCCTTGTGACTGCCAGCAGCTCCCCTCCCAACCTATAGGTAGCTTCAGGGTTTCTCTTCCCTATCTGCATGATCTTGCAGTTCTTTGCGTTAAACCCCAGTTGCCACTCTTCCAACCATTCTGCTAGTTTATCCAGATCTCTTCTCATTCTGCCCACACCATCTGGATCATCTACTCTGTTGCAGATCTTGGTGTCATCTGCAAACAGACAAGCCTTACCCTCCAGTCCATCTGCAATGTCACTGATGAAGATACTGAATAGGGCTGGCCCCAGGACTGATCCCTGAGGTACCCCAATTGTGACTTGCATCTCTTCTGACTGCATACCGTTTACTACCACTCTATGTTTTCTGCCTGTCAACCAGTTTGCCACCCAGTTGACCAACATCTGACCCACTCCGAGCCTACAAAGCTTATTAATCAATCTTCTATGTGGAACACTATTGAAAGCTTTGCTGAGGGTCGTGATGCTGAAGTATCCATAGAAGGGCTCAGCAAGAATCCCCCCCAGGATCTATGTGCCTTCTGAGTGTAGTAGGACTGTGTCTATTAGCTGTTCAATGGAAGACGCTTCCTTTCCAGGGGGTACATAAATGCTGTCCACTCTGTATAATTGTTCACAGTATGCCCTTACTGCTAGAGCCAAGTGCCTCTCCTCATCAGAATATTGGTGCCATATTGTAAATGGAGGTATTAATATAACAGCACCTCATCGCATACTCTTCCTAGACTGATTTGACTAAGTAGGAGAAACCAAATTTTAATAGTTTCTGGTGTTCTATTGAGGAAATATATGTTTCCTGGAGCAGCAACAAGTCAGGCATATATTTTTTAAGAGCTGTAATAATCCTCTATCTTTTTAATTGGCCTGACTAGCCCAGTAACATTGGATGAAAGTAATCTAAATGGGATGCGCATGGCTTTACTTTGTCATGCCTCCCCCCACCCCAGGACACCAACACCCAACTAGTGAACCAATCAAATGTACTGCAGGGAGAGTATATCCTTCATAATCCATATCCATTATCACATATAATTGTACTTGACTTCATGGGTCAGCTATTCAAACTCTGAACCTGGCACAAACCGATTGCACCAGAATTGCACCAGAATAGTGCCGGAGTGCGATATTCAAAAGGCCAAATTGCACCAGTGCAACCTATTAGTGCCAATGCCACAAGATAATGTAAGCATGAGGCAAAGTGAGGGGTGGGACCATGCATACCGATGCAATACCATATTCAAAGCTGTAGTGCACTGCAAGACACCCTTGTGCCACATGTTGCTTGACGCTAGTTACTGCCTACAAAAACGCAGTCTAAACTCCATGCAAAACACAGAGGATGGAGCATGGATACAGCAGGAGCAAAGATGACAGTCACCACTGATGCAGTGCTGGTGTATCTCAAGACAGTTGTAGTGGTGGAGGAAGAGAGGGACCAGACCCACCCGGGGCCTCACTGTAGGCCAAGAAAGTGATACGCTGCACACAGGCAGTATCAGCCCAGGGTATCATTTGAGACCCTGTCAGATAACCAACTTATGAGCCAGTACAGAATGAACAGGGTCATGCTGAGACAGCTGTGTGAGCTCCTACATGAGCAGCTGCAGCCTTACACCCACTGCAGCCATGCCATGTAAGTCGAGCAGAAGGTGATGGCTGCGATGTTCTTTCTTGCCACTAGGACATTCCAGACTCCAGTAGGTGATACCATTGGCATGTTACAGTCAGCTACCCCATCCTCCAGACCCAGTTCCTAGATGCTCTCATGAGACACATTCAGGAATTCATTGTATTCCCCAGCACGGCTCAGGAGTGCAGAGAGGCAATGCATCATTTCTGTCAGGTTGTGCATCTACCCATTGTATTTGGTGCCATTGACTGCACCCACGTTGCCATCCGTGTACCACCTGGTGATGATGGGGATATCTACATCAATAGGCAGGGCTACCACTCCGTCAATTGCCAGGTGGTGTACAATACAATGGGGTGCATAATCAATGTCTTTGCCAAGTTCTCTGGCAATGCACATGATGCCTACATCTGGCACAGGTCATGGCTGTGCCAGGTGTTTGAGGGAGGCATAATACCCAGTGGACACCTTGTCAGTAAATACCCACAGCAGGCACACAAGACCCCAACCGCATGGCAGGATGGTGTCCTGGAACAGTAGATAGGGCGTGGAGATTGGGTTGGAGTGCAGAGGCAGGCAGGATGGCTCTGACAGAGGGCTGTGTAGCAAGCTGGTTGGCCATTATAATACACACATGCTGACATATGGCTATTTCCACAGGAGACGGTGCCTATGCTTTGAGACCCCGGCTTCTGACACCTGTCACATGGCTTGCAACAGTGGCTGAAGAATGGCACATGCCACAGCAAGGAACATTTAATAGCATGTCTGGCATGTTCAAAATGAGGCTTTATTGCCTAGACAGGTCTGGTGGTGCCCTACACTACATCCCTCAGAAGGTATGCTGCATACTCCTTGCCTGTTGCATGTTACACAATGTGGCATCGAAATGTGGAATACGCACATCAGAACCTGATGAACACTCAGACAGTGATCCTGAGCCAGAGGACAGGAGATAGTAGAGCAACTTAAACTGTGAGACCCTTGGATAGCCAGGAGGTCCCAGGAGCACTGCAACAATGTTGTTGCAACACTAACATGGATAGATAGGTGAGTGACTACAACATGGACAACACGCATGTGATAATATGTATTTACAGGCCATACAATGGTGACAGGTGTATCAATATGGCACACTACAAGCAAGGCAGACATTTGACAGTGGGAAAGATGTGGGATGTGTGACTAGGCATGGAGGTGCATGCGCATGTGTGTTTCATTGAAGGATGCAGGATGCTGTGGCACTCATATGCCATCAGCGCAATTGACCACCATGGACCCGAACAGAATTATGACTGCACAGCCACAAGGAGGGTGTACTCTGGGTAGAGAAGACATTGGATGTGGACATTGGGGAAGCCATTACCCTGGGATGAGTGCAGTCATGGTGTAGGCTTGGTGTGGCTGACGGTCTGCACCCAGTGCTCTGTGACAAGCCCACGGGTGAGTTGGATGCAGCAGTGCTGGCTGAGCCAGAGTGTCCTGAATGTGCAGTGGAAGCATGCTGGGATACAATAGTGGCCCTCTGATTTCAGCTGGTGTTGCACTGCTGCCCTGCAAAACCACCCAGCAGAACATTGGCTGTGAGCTCCCCTACAGTCCCTGTAAGCTCCCAAGACACCTTCTCTTAGAGGGTGTCATGGTTACAGGCATGGCACTGATCAACACACAGTAGGCTTGTGTTCACAGTCTCCTAGAGCAGAGACAGCTCCTGCTGCATCTCACATCTGAAGGCTTGCAGCTCCTGTCATGAAGCTGTATGGGATTCAACTACAGACCAGAGGAGCACATGGGGGTCAGGTCCCATGGAGCCTTTGGGTGCAAGGTCAGTGGGTGTGGGTGGCTGGGGGCAGTCTGTGATGCATGGACAGCGCATGGCCTGTGAGGCATGGGCAATCTGCCTGGCCAGTCACAGGACTTCCCCATAGGTGGCAGTGTTGTGGCCTAGCATGTGTGTGTGTTGCTGTGGACCTGTCATGGACAACACCTGCCATTGTGTTTATGGTGGTACTGTCTGAGCCAGTATGGCCTGGCCTGGGGACACACAACACGGCTGATCGTGTCAGCAGGAGGGACACCAGCTGCTGTGTTGGTGATGCATCTACAGCTGTGTGGCCAGTGCTGTTTGGCTTTGCCATGTCCTCAGCCTCATATGCACCGTCTGATGGTGAGGTGAGAACCCCCCCATGGCCAATAGGCCTATGTAGTCCATGCTGGGAATGTTTGCCTCATCATCATCCTCCTCTTCCCCCTCCACCGCTTCCTCTGCAACCACATCCTGAGGAGCAGTGGCAGCTGCAGTCCAGGCAGCCTTGGTGACACCCCCAGCCTTTGTCTGTGGCCATGTCCTCCAGACTGCTTATGTTAATGCGCCATCCTCCTCCTCATGCGCACTGCTCTTCTGTGGATTTAGCACATTGAGCTGTGGAGCAAAACACATATTGTGAGTGGCAAGGACAGCGCTACGCACACCCACCCACACCAGTGCAGTAGCATACAGTACGATGCTGTGCCGCCACTGACACATGGTGCAGTCCCATTCCATTGTGCATACCCAGCACACACTCACACAGCCAGTGTACATGCATGTACAGACATATATGCATATCCCATAGTGCAGAATCCACTATGCACATGAATATGCACAATGGCACACACTGACACACACATGATACCCACCTCGATAATGTGGATGACATATAGGATAAAGTATGGGGAGAAGTGTGTTACGAGAATTTAACACACATCCGAGTTGTTGGATGGCACATAAACCCCGAGGGCGAAGCCCGAGGGGTTTATGAGTGCCATCCAACAATGAGGGTGTGTGTTAAATTCGAGTTTGACACACTTCTCCATATTTTATTTTATATAATTGAAGGGCTCTGTTTTTAAATAAACAGAGCGTGAGCTTCCAACTGTCCCTGTTTTCGCAAAAAGTACTGACGAGAAAAACACTTACTTCTCTGCATTACCTCAGATTAACAGTGAGCCTAGAAGCACAAGAGTGTGTTTGGGATGGAGGTAATGCAGAGAAGTAAGTGTTTTTCTCATCAGTACTGTTTGCAGAAACAGGGACAGTTGGAAGCTCCCGCCCTGTTTATTTACTTGTCTCGAGCGCGTTGGTATGGAAAGGAAGCGCGTGAATGCCGTAACACCTACTCAAGTGTTACGGTATTTAACACATGGTTTTGTCTATGGCAAAAAACGGAGACCGTTAATTATAGTACATTTACACATTGACACACGTGACAGCAGGCATGCCATACTATGTATGTACACACCAGAATTGCACTCACATGCGTGATGTAGATTCAGTGGGGTCTTGCAACCACCACCCTCAATACCAGTTATGGTGCATATGGTCACTGCTACTGCATCCATGATGGGGTCCACTGTCATCATTGTTGCTTGTCTTGGGCCACCACCTGACCAGCAGGGGGGTCTGGGTGACAGCACGCAGTGAGTAGGGGAGGGCACACACAGTGCAACATCATAAAAGGTGGACTGGGAGGAGGAGTGGCCATAAACATGGAAACAGGGCATGTGATTGGTATGCCACTACAGTTTGTGAAAAGCACACGGGGTAATTACCTGTTAGCCCTCAGAGACCTCCTGTACCAGTGGAAATGGATGTGTGGGTTGACCACTTATTGAAAATGTGTTGAGTACCACTCGGGGCACAGTCTAGGGCAGGCATGGACAGTCAATGGAGTGGACAGCGTAGCACTCACAGGCTGGCACAACCATGTGCCCAACAGTGCAGAGGTCACGGTGTGGCATGTACGGTCGGAGGTGAAGTGACAGGCAGTTGAGACAGCTGAGATAAGCCAAAAGGTGATAGCAGCATGTTGCAGTGGCCTGCCTGACACGGTGGGCAGACGGCTGCCACCAGTGGGCACATTGAAGCGCTCCATACAGAGGGCAAGGTGGAGCATGCACAGCGCACCGGGGAAGCCAACATCACTCACTGCACTGACAATCTCGACCAACTACACCTCCACCAATGCAGGTGGCCCGTCCTCCTGTTTGACTCTGGTGGGGTCACTGCTAGATTCCTACTATTCAGTACCAACTAAACCTGGAGTACCTGACCCATTGTGTTGCCTGGTATGCCAGCGGGACATTTTGCAGTAGCCCATGCCTCCTTCAACAGCTGTACAGTCTCCCGGCTTGGAGACAGATGCAACCTAGCCGGTCATCTATGCCCTGATGGGCAGCAGGACCATGGGCTGTTACTCTGCCATGCTCCACAAGCTTCTCAAGCTGTGCCCTGAGCTAAATCCAATGTCTATAATGGTAGACTATGAGCAGGCTGCCTACAGGACTCTCCAAGTTTTCTTTCCCCTGGCACATCTGTGTGGATGTTAATTCCACTTCACGCAGTGCTTGTGGAGGCAGCTGCAATGGCAGGATGACCTGGCCCAGCTGTATGTTACCAACAATGAATTTGCACCGTGCATCTGCATGCTCGTGGCACTCATGTTCATGCCACCATCAGATGGCGTGTGTGCATATGAGACGCTGTGGGCATGGCCCTTCTTTGAGCCCTATGAGGAGTCCCTTCCGCAGTACTACGGTAACTTCAAATACGCCTGGCTGGGGCTCCCAGTCCATAGAGGGGAACGGCACCACCCTACATACCCTGTGGACTTCTGGAACATCTATGCAGCTGCCCGTGAAGGGCTGCCAGGATGACAAATGCACTGGAGGACTGGCACGGGGGTTCAACTACCTCATGGGCACTGCACACCCTAGCATATGGCACTTCATAGAGGTGCTGCAAGGCCAACAGAGGCCCACCGAACTCAAACTGCAGCAGACAGTTCGCAGCACAGACATGAGCTCCAGTTGCAGAAGGACCAGGGATGCCAGTGACAGCATTTAGCAGATGGTGGAGCAATGCAAGATGAGGCCCTAGAGGGATTACCTACTCAGCATTGGCCTGAATATCTATCTGCAGGTCTAATGAGCAGTATGCCTTTGCTGCAGATACTGGGAACTGACTAAGAGGTGTGCAGTGAGTGTTTGTGGTGGTAGTGGTGGTGATGCTGTGGTGTGGGCACAGTGGTGGGATACTGTACTGGACTTTTGCTGCTGCAGTAAATGTGGTCCAGCTGTGTAGTATCCCCTGACATTGTTTGTGGTGAGGGTAGCGTGGCATGGGGGTGGCCAACAGACATGGTCAGCAGTGTGTGGCTGGGGCCAGCAGCACTGTGTCGGTGGCCTTTATGGCATGGTTGGGGAACCTGCCTGATGTGCCCATGGGGGTTGTGGTGGTGTGCCCACTTAGGAGTGGTGTGTCCTTCAGCTCATTCTGGGTCGGGGGATGTCTCGCTATGGAAGCTTGTCCTTGTGTGGGGCGGGACAATTTTCACAGAACCAGTCATGTGTTTCTGTGCTCTGCAGTTGGCGGTTCTCTTGTCACCAAGGTGGCTGCCTCACCTCTTGGAGCCTGTGTATGTTCATTGTGGCAGCCATCACGCTAGGGGTTGTGGTGTGACCCTGCATTAGTGTACTGCTCTTCGCTATGTGGGTGTCACTGTGGGGGATCTCGCAGTGCCAGCTTCGTGGATCCCCTTTTTGTGCCCTCTATTCCAGAGACAGTCACTCTTTTGCCAGTCCTCACCCCAACTTTCCACTGTCTTCTCCTATTGACTTTCCTTACTCTGGAACCCACTCATTGCCTCCCTCCCCTGGCTCACTCAAGCATCAGTTGAAACTTCAACCCCTTCCCACCCGTTCCTGTTAACCTTTCTCCTGATACCACCATGTCTGAGCTTTAATCATCCTAGTAAGCAGCTGCCTGGGTCACTGCTCCTACCTTGATTTAACTTGCACACCACTGCAGTGTTCTCCCACCATTACAAGGCTGGGCAACAACTCACCCCTCAGGTTACTCACCTGTTGTCAATACACTTCTTGTTCACCAAGTATTGCTGCCACTTCTGAATATACACTGGCTAGGCCACCTTATTGTGCTGCTCTGCACATGCAATTGTTTTGTTTGGTATTTATTATAATTTTGTACCTTTTTTTACCAAATGTTGCTCAAATGTTTTGCATCTATACATTGTGCTGCTGTTTTACTTTTCCTCTCCCCCAAGCTGCACCTAGAAATGAGCCTTGGCTCAGTGTGCCTCCCCTTGTTACCAGTTTCCAAATAGATAAACAAAGCAGTCACAGACGTCAAAGAAGTCACAGAGCGTGTCTATATGTAGGGTTGGTTGGTTGGTGGTTTGTTAAGCTTTGCACTAATAAAGTATACTTTTCCATCCCTAATACTTGGTATGTGCACCATTTCTTTTTCTTTACAGTGGTGTAGACCATATAGTAGCACCTTTAGGATCTGGGGAGCACTGCCACCCTCCCCCTTGCTTGCACTCTGGAGTTTAGGCATGATGAATCCTAGAAAACTTAAGTGCGACACTAGATAAGCCCAACCTTACCCTCAACTCTGTGCTTTTAGAATGTGGATAAATGACATGAAAACAATAGTGCTGCAATAGATGTTCAAATCTCACTCTCAGCTCTGTAATGTAGGAGTGCATTGCCCTGATGAATGTCAGGAAAATAATAGTTCTGCAAAGAATGAGTCCAACCTGGCCCTCAGTTCTGCAGTCTAGGAATGCTGATAAATGCCAGTAAAACCATAGTGCAGTAATGGATCCAACTTCAACACCATATATGTGCTCAAAGAATGTAGATAACTGTCAGGAGAAAAATAACACAGCTATAAGAATGCTAAACCCTGATAAACATTAGTAAAACTATAGTTCATTGATGGATGAAACCAACCTGACTTTCAGGCTCACTTTTCTCTGGATGGTATCAAAATCTGCAATAGGGTAGACATTCCAGAGGGGGTGGATAGAATGTTCTGAGACTTGAGGAAAATAATAGATGGCCAGGGGCATGGCAGCTGGGTTTCAGTGTGAAAAACTGCTAAATCATACAGTTAATGCATCGAAATTCAGAGGCAGAGTATGATATGGCAGAGAAGATGTTGACCTGGCTCTTATTTCCCTGTAAACTCCTACATCAGCTAAAATATTTTGTAAAATAAAATAGATAAAAAATACACTGCAAATTGTCACATCCTCATCCCCTGGGACAATGAAAAACACACGACCCTAAATTATATTTTTTCATTTTAGCATACTTGCGTGATCTCCTATGCCTCCAGTACTCTTTCACACACACTGTCTCTCTTTCTTTTTTTGTTCATTAATTCATATGAAATCAATACATTCCTTCTTTACTGAGTCACTGATTATTATATAGACAAGTCGTCTGCACTGTCATGCTATGACCCTCTGAGACACCTAGTGTCCATGTTACGGGATTGCTACAGCAGGGTTTATCTTAACGGTTTGAGGCTTTGCCCACTGGTCCAGTGGTGACATGTGAGGGGGTTGTGGTAGGTGATGAGTGTGAATATACTCCCATACAAATACAGTTGCAGCTTTTGCAGAACCCGAAAGATACCTGAATGATTTAATTGTGGTGTAGGACTCCTGGCTGGACAGCAGCTTCTTGCTCATATGTACAACTGGGTGTTCCTCCTCTGTGTGTGTGACCTGACCCAGAACTGCACCTAGTCCATGACTGGATGCATTCAGATGCACAGTGAACTTCAGAGACTAGTCAAGGCTCTTCAGCACCGATGCCCAATGGAATCCCTCTTACAGCTGGTGGAACAGTTTCACAGTGAACTTTTTCCAGCATTTTCATCCTTGTGAGATTGAACAGGAGGCTGGCCATTGTACTGATGATTGGCACAAACTTTCGATAGTATATTATACTGTTGCTGTTCCTAGGAAGTACTTTTCTCTTTGTTGTGGGTGAAGCCCGTTCCCCGTATAGCCTCAGTGTTTACTGGCTTAGAATGCATGCACATCCCCCCACCCTGTTCCCAGGTATGACATCTTCCATCCCAGTGTGGTATTTGACTTGAACACTGTCAGTCCAACAGGTTTCAGTCAGTAGAGCACTTGGCTGTGTGCCTGATGTCATCCTTCCATGTCTGGCTGTAGGTTTCAGTGCCCATGTATGCCAGAGTGAAGTCTGCCCCAGACAGAATGCCATCTAGGAGTTGTTAAAAAGGTGGTTGCTGTATTCATCATCCTATAAGGAATTACTTGAAACACACATAAGGCAAATGGTGTGGTGAAGGCCGACCTCTCTCTTGCTTCAGAGGTCTTTGTTACCTGCCAGTAGCCCATTGTCAGGTCTATGATGGTCAGGAATAAAGGTTCCCCTAGCCTCTGGGACTCTTCCATCCTTAATTGTGGTGTGTGTCTGACTCTGTACAGGTGTTGAACATGTGGTGATAGTTGCAGTAAACATGCCGCTGAAGTGGAATCCATGAGCTGTACCTCACTGGCATGATTCTCCTGGTTACTCAGGGTGGTTGAATTAGTGAGTTCTGGGACCTGTATCCATGTGATGATTCACCACCTTGGTATACCCTGGTTTCATTGTTAACATTTCCTAAGTATGCAGCACTCCACATGTTTCCATAACTCCTGACCAGTGTCAGCCTTTCCAAGGAGGGTGACAACATCCACGTGAATTTTCCTAACCTCTCTAAGAAAAGCTATCAGAGGGTCTTGTTCACTTCCTCCAGATAGTGGCACACAGCCAGGACCATCTTATCCCAGTCATGGAAGGCTTCATCTATGTGTACATGGTAGATGCACTTCATCGTCTTCTTCAGGTAGCTCCACCATAATTTTTTATTCTATTTTCTTTATCCACCCAGGGGCCTCAGTCTGCCTTACCTTACTCGTCTTGCTTGGCATCACCCCTGGTCCATCTGGCTGCCATCTCCCTAGACTACCTCTGACATCCTCATTTGGGCCTCACGGCTACCCCCATGGCTTGCCCCCCATGGTGGAGAGCACTCCTTCCAGAGCTCAACCCACCCCAGTCAGGATCCAGTACTGCCATGCACCCTCACGCTGAGAGAGTCCACTGTGGAAGACGGCTGTCATGCCGCCGCGACTGGTGCCCCCATTTTCCACTTTTTTTCCTACCCCTGAGCTGGCAGGCATGCACTGACACCAATGGCCATGAGCTGCGTGTGTGGTTCTCGTTCTGGCCAGGCGTTTGCCTCCGACTGTGTAGTTGTGCTCCCAGCAGCAGAAGTACCTCCTGCCTTCACCGGGGGTCTCTCCTGCACCGGGATGCCCCTGGATCCAGAGAGGAGAATTGTCCTTTGGACGCTTGATCCTACTCCCTCTCTGCCGACCCCCAGTGCCTGGGCTCGTTCCCAAACCCGGGTCGCTGGCGTGACGTGAGGTGTGGTGTCCAGCGCCTCAACCCTCAGCGCCACCAGGCCGGCCGCTCCACCATATAATTAACATCATTCACTCTCCTGACCATTGAGTAAGGACCTTTACAAGCTGCATGTAATTTATTCTGTCTGATTCTGTCTGTTATATCTAATGATCTAAATGTGGCAAAAACAGTGCCAAGGCAGTGGGAGAGCAAGTGGGATGTTGGGTGCATAGGAAGAGGTATTCACCACTTAAAAAAAGTGTCATATACCACTACATGTTACTGGTGAGACCTCATCTGAGTACTACATCCAGTTCTGAGGCCTCGTCTCAGAAGAGACATAGACAGGGTGGAGTCAGTGCAGAGAAGGGACACAATATGGTGGCTATAGGGCCTGCTTCACATGTCTTACTGAGGACAGGCTATAGGAACTCAATGTGTACTCCTGAGGGATAGAAGGGAGAGGGTAGACATGATTGAGACCTTCCAGTACCTGAAGGGATCAATAAGGTACAGGAGGGTAGCATTTTTCCAGAAGAGTGAGCTGCCCTAAAACAACAAGAGGGCACAGCATGAGATTGGAAGAGAGTAGACTAAGAACAATGTGAGGAAGTACATTTTCACAGAATGGGTGGTGGATGCTTAGAATGGCCTGCCCTAGTGAGGTGGTAGGGAAGTGCTACAGTAGGGTTTGTTTTAGCAGTCATGAGATAGATATGAGGGAACCCTACAGGGGAAGGAGAGAGCAGTAGGGACCAGTAGGGTCAGCAGCAGCTGAGTAAAAGTAAGGCACATGGACAGACTGGATGGGCCTAGTAGTCCCTATCTGCTGTCAATTTCTATGTTTCTATGAGGATGAGTATTATCACCCATTGCCAAACTTCTGTACTCTGTACCATGCCTTCTGTCTCCTGTTGTGCAGTGGCTAGATGAGCCTCTGTGAACTCTATGAGATGCTTGAGCCATGACCTGAAATTCAGGATGAGCACCACAACTGATTCACCTCAGGAGCAAGCTCCCCTCCCATTCATCCTTACCAAATCAAGGAGACCCTTACCCTATGGTCAAACAGTAGCTTGATGGGTAAGAATCTTTCGGCATCCTGGGGGAATTCATTATATGCATCCTGGTAGGGCTATTTGACCATTAACTATAGAATAGGATGTAATGCTCGAAGACTGGAGTGGCGGACATCCTTCCACTCCATGGGAGGAACAGAAAACAAGCAGAGAACTAGCAGGCCAGTTAGTCTAACATCCATTAGAGTGAAACTGATGGAGTCACTGATTAAGTAAAACCTTATATGGACTATCTGGAGGTTCAACAATCTCCAGGATAGTAAACAAGGTGAGTTTGTGGCAGAGAGGACTTGTCAGATGAACCTGATAGTTTTCTGTGATTGGGTGACTAGAGAATTTGATTGGGGCCATTGGGTGGCTAGGGAATTTGACAGGGCCATGGTATAGATTTTCTGTATTTTGACTTTAGTAAGACTCTTTGACCTTAGTGTCCTATAGATGGTTGCTGAGGAAAGATGAAGGATCTGCATGTTTGATATAGTGAACTGGGTGGAGCTGGTTAAAGGGTGAACAGTGGAGAGTTGTGGTCAATGTGAGGAATCAGAATAGAGGATACTGCAAGAGAACAAAATAAACCTCATTTTCAGACCTGGGAACCTGGTAAGGCATAATATTGTTTGGGATTTGTGAGGAAGGTGAGCTACACTTTATACTGCCACTTTCAGTTTGGCTTATTGAATTAAGAAGAGACTTGCAGGATTCCATTAAAGCAGTAATTTTATAACAGATGGAGGAATACTGCTGAATTTGATTTTTACTGTGCTTGACTGCTGTTGTTGTGACCTAGGATTTGTAAGGATATGTTTTCAACTTTTACAATTGTTCTGCTGACTGAGGTTTGACTTCACTTTTATCCCTGGGTTCAGTAGAGTGGTTCAAACAACATGAAGTCTGCTGTTTGCTGACATAATACAGTTAGCCCCAGCACTTGAACTGCCCTGGAGAGGAAAGAGTTAACTCTGTGCAGAAGTATAGAACGTTAGCTCGAGCTCGGTTTTCAAACTTCTGTCTGTGGTACTTCCCAGTGTAACCATTAGATTCTTTACTCCGCCTAATAGTGAAGTCGCTCAAGAGATTTCTCTGCTTGGTTCGGTAAAGTTTAAAAAGTGTTCGGTTAAACCATTATTTTTGTTATTTTTCGGATTTCTGGCTTCTGTCTGTAGTACAAGTAGTGTAGTAGATTGGTGGTGACTGTGTTTTATTGTGGTAAAAGTGTGAAAATTGTTCCTTCTTTGGTTTCTTATCGGTCGGTCAGGTTAGGAACTGACCTTATTTTAACTTTGTTTAAAATTTGAATTTTTCTGGGATTAGATTGGTGTTCTGGTACTGATCAGTTTCAAATGAACACGGGCCTTTTCTGGTTCTTTTCATAACCCATGACATGGTTTGTAACCGATCAGTTATTTATTATCTGGCTTGAAAGCTGCTATAGGGTAATTTAGTGGGTTGGCCATGTCTGAGAACCCAAGAAGAAACCAGTCCCTCGGGTTTTCTACACTGTACTGAGTGTGGGAGGCCTTTGCCAAGGCTGACCCTCACCTCATCTGTGTTTATTGTCTGGCGATTTGACCACCTCAAGTCAGACTGCCAAGTTGCAAAACTTTCCAAACCACTCTAGAAAAAGACTGAGTAGGCTGAAGGAAGGAGGCCAAGAAGTCCATAGATCTGGATGGCCAGCCGGTTCGGTAGCAAGCCGAACCTGAGGAGGTGCCTACTGACATAAGGCTATACCTCCTCAGGCAAAAGGAGTCGACTCTGAGGGTCCAGTTCCATCAAAAGAAATGAAAGTCTGCCGTTCAGATCCAGTATTGCATACTCCAACCCACGGATGAGATAGTCAAAGTATTGTTCAATTGTTTGCCGTTCCGTCCAAACCAGTACTGCCGGTTGGGTGGTCGGTTTGGTTGATCCATCTCCTTTAGTTATGATCCAGATGCTTTTATGAGGAGTGGGAGGGAGATGAAGACTACCGATGAGTGAAAATGATGACCTGGGGGTCTGGATGTGCCCATTAGACGGACATCTCCACAGACAGACCTCTAATGTCTCCCTCCAGGATTTGAGTACTCTTCACACTTGTTCTACAAGAAGGTGGCTGAAACCTCCAGCTCCTTATGGTTGAAGATGCTGAGAAGGGAGAAAAGCCTGATTTTGTGGAAATGATGGACTTCCAGAGTCCAAAATATTGTCTATCCCTCTTCATAAGTCTTTGGGGAAACAGACACAAAAGATTTTACAAACTCCTAACTCATTACCTTCTGTGGATAAAAGAATGGACAGGAGGTATATGTTGTCAGGCTCAGGTATGGAGTTCCTTCATGCTCATAGCAGCCATGTTGGGGTAGTGCAGGCTGCAGCCTGTGACAGGGCTAACATTTCTTTGGCTTCACACCCCAGACAAGGACACCAGGAAAGTTGATACCATGGTCAAAAACAATATTTCTGGGCATCCTCTTTTGGGACCTAGGAGCAAACTTATGGGTTTACACAGCCACGCACTGTGAAGTCCAGATGGATACTGTTCTGGAACTGGCTAAACAGGACTCTCCTCAGCTAGCCAATGAACTGGAGGAGGTGGCTGCAGATGGAATTCAGGCATCTAAAGTACAATTTCATGCTGCTATGGGCTCCAGTGATGTGGTATCAAGAGTCATGGCTACATCTGTGTCTCTCACGGAAGACATGCTTGTTGGCTCAGATGCACTAGCCAATCACAGAATACCCAGACTAAGGCTATGGATTTTCCTGTGGTTGGTAACTCTCTGTTTGGGGAGCAGACAGAGGCATACATGAAGAAAATGGATGAATACAGGTCCACTTACAGGAGTGCACAGGCCAGGGAAGGCAGGCCACTCCACAAAAGCAGCAGTCCAGGGGCAGGAGCAGGCCTTTCACAGGCCTTTTTGCATGCCCAGACCTCCTTCCCTTTCCCATAGAGGTTTTTTTTCCCCGAGGGAGGGGTAGGAGGGGGATGAGCAGGGCTGCTTCCTCCTCTCAGTCAAAGGCTCCTGCCAGGCAGACACCCTCAGGTGTCAGTCTGGGTCAACTCCCCAATCCCAGTAAGAAGCAGGCTTACTTACTGCTTTCAGGCCTGGAAGTTGGTGACCTCAGACAAGTTGGTCCTGGAAGTAGTAAGCTAGGGACTGGCCCTCAGCTTCAAAAGGTTCTCAAAATGAAGGGTCAGGTCTTTTCCACCTGCATCAATCTCAGAAACCCTTGCCCTAGAGGCAGAGGTTTCCTCTCTCTTGGCTCTGAGAGCTGTAGAGAATGTTTCTACTCAACACAAGGGAAAAGGCCTGTACTCCAGGTACTTCCTTACCCCAAAGAAAACAGGAGTGGTGACCCATCCTGGACCTAAGGTATTTGAACAAACACATATCAAAACGCAAATTCAAAATGGTAACTCTGGGAATAATCCTTCCCTCTTTAAGGCACAGGGGATTGGCTAGCATTTCTGGACCTCAAGGATGCCTACTTCCATATCCCTATCAGGTGCTCCCAATGAAAATACCACAGGTTCGAGTTGCTTCAGGCCATTATCAATTCAGGGCCATGTCATTCAGTCTAACATCAGCTCCTAGGGTGTTCACAAAGTGCCAGAACAGCTAATATTTTCAAGTCAAACTACCTCTTGCTGGGAGCTGCAATATTGAAATAGGATTTGCAAGAAAGCGAGTTGTGCTCACAACAGAGGAGGTGAACCTTACAATTGTCTTTGGTTTGTAGCAGATATTCTGAGCAGGAGGCTACTTCTAACTGAAAGGTGAAATAAGGAACTTAGAATTATCAGGAAAAGACAGTCTTGTTACAATTTCTTAAGATTTTCAGTGCAGTAAGAGTTTTAAAGCACAGCTGACTTATTTTTGGGGCTGACTGCTTTCAGAGCACAAACCGCCAGGCTGTTTGGGGCTGGGGAGGTTTGCCTGTGTCTGACTTGGATGTCTGTGATTTTTCTCTGTTTGATTAGAAGGATTTTCTCTGTCAAATTGCTGAGTATGGTATCTTGTTGATAGGAAGGCACTCATCACAGCGGTGGGTCAGAGCTCTTAGCTGATTGTTTTGTGAGGGCACAGTTTAGGTCCAACCCTTCCCCACCCTCACCCCACCCACCCTGGAAATAGTTCCTTATACCTGGGGTTCTGACATTATTTCTCAAGAGTGTAAGGTGCATATCAATGTCATATCCTCTCTAGCACACATCACTGAAAAATATAAGCTACTATTATTGTATAATATATATATATTTCTATATAACAAACCAATCACACACAAACACACACCAACAACATAAAAGTACATAATCATGTGGGGAGTAGTGCAATGTAATGGCTGTGGGACAGCAGTCTTCCGGGAGTCTTTCTGGAGGCTGAGATGCTGCTCTATTTGCAGACAACTCTCTGCCCTGAAGGAGGAATTTGCCTGTCCTCAGGCCACACTGGACAGCAGTAGGGGAACCTTCCCCAGGCCAGACTGGATGGTAGGAAGGAACCTCCCCATCCAGGGGAGCACCAGAGCCACCACCACTACCTCAGAGGTTGCAAAGAAAGTACAGCAGTTGGACCACAGTGGGCTCAGGGAGGGTGAGGATGGTGGAACAGAGGCACACCCAGTCAGTTGTTCCACTCCACAATCCATACACCATTCTGGGAGTACAGCCCTCTATGGATGCATCCACAGAGGAGATTAAGGAGGCTGAGACTCCTGTCACAAGGGAGGCCCACAGGAAGGAGGCAGAGGACACCACAAGGAAAGGAAGCAGCTCCTGGTGGGGGACTCAATTATTAGGGGGATAGAACTGGAGGGAGTAGGGAAAACTGAAGTAAGGTGCCTGCCTTTTGCCATGGCTTGGAGGGACAGGAAGCGCATCCTCAGGATCATGAGAACAGCTGCACGGGAGTCTGAGCTGGACGTCATTGTCCACCTAGGGACAAATGACTTGGCTCAACATGAGATTAGAGCAGTGCAGAAGGACTTTATAGAACTGGGGAGGGGCCTAAGACAAGTAGCATACACAGTATGCTTCTCAGAGGTGCTGCCTGTCAATGGCATGAGTGAGGCAAGGGTACTTTGCACCATGCAGTTTAATGAATGGTTTAAAAAATGGTGTGGCGCACAGGGGTTTGGCTTCATTGGGGACTGGGGTTCCACCTGGAAGGACACCAGTCTATACTGGCAGGATGGTCTGCATCTGTCCAGGAAGGGAACAAGTCTTTTGAGCAAGCAGTTTAAATGCTTCATTGGCAAGCTTTTAAACTAGTCAAGGGGGAGGCACTGATAAGCAGCAGGAAAATCCCAGCTTCTCCCTACAAAACAGGGTACTAAATGAGAAAAAGACTGAGGTAGAAAGGTCAGTGGGGATGCAACAGAAGGTGTTTATCAAAAATGGAAAGCAATGAGTACCAATGTCCATAGTCTGAGTAACAAGCTTCCTGAATTAGTGGCCTTGATGGAGGAGGAACATCTGATATAGTGGCAGTCACAGAAACTTGGTTCACACAAAACCATGACTGGGATGTAAACATACCAGGGTACATTATCTACAGGAGGGACAGAGAGGGTAAAAGAGGAGGAGGAGTAGCTCTTTACATAAGGGAAGGAATCAAAGCAACAGAACAAATGGAAAAACAGAGAGGAGAGGAGAAGAAGCACTGTGAGTAAATTTGGAGACCGGCAATGGCACCACAATCCGCACAGGGGTTGTATACAGACCCCCTTCTCAGAGGAAGGAAATGGACAAGGAAATGATAGAAAGTATACTTAGTATGGCAGAAAAAGGGGAGATACTGCTTATGGGCAATCTGAATATGCCAGATGTTAACTGGAGTGCAGTTGCAGCAGTCACTTCAAAGAGTGGGGTTATTCTAGATGCCCTACAGGGGGCATGCCTTAGACAACTAGTATTGGAGCCCACTCAAGAGGGAGCAATCTTAGACCTGGTTCTCTAAATGGAGATGAAAGAGGATCACAGATGTAGAAGTGGGTAGCCATCTGGGAACTAGCAACCATCGAACAGTATGGTTCACAATAAACACAGCAATAGAGTCAAGCATCACAAAGGCAAAGGTACTGGACTTTAGGAGGACTGACTTTGCTAAAATAGGTGAGTGCCTAGGAATGCACTAGCAAATGGGCAGGAAGGAGGGTGGAAGAACAATGGGAATAATAAAACTGCCATCACAGAGGTAACAAGCCTTTGTGTGAAGCAAATAAACAAAACTAAATGATGTAAGAAACCACTATGGTTTTCAAAGGAAATGGCAGTGAAGGTTCAAGAGAAAAAGAAAGCTTTCAGGAAGTACAAGGAATCACAAAAGAAGCAGGACAGAGAACTGTATCAGTTAAAGCAAAAGGAAGCTGGGAAGGCAGTCAGAACAGCAAATGCCTAAACAGAGGAAAAGACAGCCAACTCAGTTAAGAAGAGGGATAAAACCTTTTATAGGTACATCAGGGAGTGAAGGAAGACCAAGGGAGGGATAGTGAGGCTTAATAAGGTGGGGGGGAGGGTGGGCAGAGGGTGACTGTGAAAAGGCAGAGATACTAAACAAATATTTTTGCTCAGTATTTACAAAGGAAGAGGGGGAGGTACCTAAAACAAACAGTAGAAACACTTTGGATACAGAAGTTGATACTCAGCCCATTTACAGAAGAAAGGGTTCTGAAAGAACTCTTAAAACTGAAGGTGGACAAAGCAATGGGGCCTGATTAGAGATTCATCCCAGAATTCTAAAGAACTAAGGTAGAATTAGTGACACCACTGTTCCCTGTTTAACAAATCATGGAGGATGGGGTGGTACCGAGGGACTGGAGGAGGGCAGATGTGATTCCCTTCACAAAAGTGGGAGCAAGGCAGAAGCAGGAAACTACAGACCTGTTAGTTTAACCTCAGTGGTAGGGAAAATGATGGAATCACTTCTGAAGGAAAGAATTGTCGAGTATCTAGAGACCAGAGGGGCACAGGACCCAAGGCAGCATGGATTCACAGCAGGAAGGTCATGCCAGACAAATGCGATAGATTTCTTTGACTGGGTGACCAAAGCAGTAGATCAGGGAGGGGCTATGGACATGGCCTAGCTAGACTTTAGCAAGGCATTTGATATAGTCCCACACAAAAGATTAATATACAAGTTAGCTAGCCTGGGAGTGGGTCCCAAGATGACAGCCTGGGTAAAAAATTGGCTGGAGAATAGGACACAGAGAGTAATAGTAAATGAAGTCCACTCTGAAGAAAGGGGGGTTACTAGTGGGGTACCTCAGGTTCAGTATTAGACTGGGTTCTCTCAATGTCTTTATAGCTGACATTGCAGAGGAACTGGAATGAAAAGAATGTCTCTTTGCAGAAGACACAAAGATCTGCAACAGAGTTGATGCACAAAGTGGGGTGGAAAGAATGAAAAGAGACTTGGCAAGGTTAGAGGAATGGTCAAATGTATGGCAGCTTAGATTCAATGCTAAGAAGCACAAGGTAATGCACCTGGGAAACAAAAACCCAGGGGAAGAGTACACAATGGGGGGTGAGATACTAACAACAACAAAAATGGAAAGGGACCTGGCGTAGTCATATCAGATGACCTAAAGGTGGGCAAGCAATGTGAGAGGGCAGCAAGGAGGGCTGGGGGGATATTGGGATGCATAGGAAGAGGCATCACCAGTAGAAAACAGGAAGCTATTATCCCTCTGTACAGACAGCTGGTCAGACCCCATCTGGAGTACTGCATGCAGTTCTGGAGACTCAGTCTTTTCAAAGACATAGAAAGGATAGAAGCTGTCCAGAGGAGGGCAACTAAACTGGTGCAGGGTCTGCACTGGAAGACATATAAAGAGAGACTTAAGGAGCTTAATATGTATTGCCTCGAGGAATGGACGGAGAGGGGGGACATGATAGAAACTTTCAAGTACCTCAAGGGAATCAACAAAGTCCAAGAGGGTAGCATCTTTCAAAAAAAGAGGTGTGCAAGAACAAGGGGGCACAATTTGAAGATAGAGGGGGGGCGGCTCAGAGGTAATTTAAGGAAGTATTTTTTCACAGAGAGGGTTGTGGATGCATGGAATGGCCTTTGAGAGGAGGTCATGGAGTTAAAAACAATGGTGGAATTCAAGCATGCATGGGACAGTCATAAGGCAATTCTAGGGGCTGGAGGTAGGAAGAAATAGGCTGCTGGTTAACTGGGATGTGCAGCTTATCCAGTAGGCCGGGAAATGGGCAGACTGGGTGGCCCAAGCGGTCTTTATCTGCCGTCAAATTCTACGTTTATGCTTCTTGCAGTAGTGGTGGCTTACCTCAGAAGAGAGGGTATCACAAATTTTCCACATCTGGACAACTGGTAATCACAGGTCAGTCATCAGGCCAGGTCAGGTCAGCTCACGAAACCACCCAGGACTTGCTCAGTCCTCTGAGGTTTCTTCCAATCTTCCAAAATCTGTCCTCGAACCAGTACAACTTCTCACCTTCATAGGGATAGAACTGGATACTATCCAAGCAAAATCTTTCCTTCCTCTGGCAAGAGTGAAGGCCCTAGTAGATCTTGCTTCCTCTTTTTGACCTCAGGTTTCATCCAGTGAGACAGTTCCTCCAACTCCTAGGCCACATGGCAACCTCCAGTGCAGTGGTACAGGGAGCCAGAATTCAGATGAGGGACATTCAGTTCCACCTAAGGTACTTTTGGTCATGGAGAAATAACTCTCTCACCAAACTGATTCCAGTGACCCAGACTCTGGTTCAAGCTCTCCAGTGGTGGCTGGACCAGGACAACCTCAGACAAGGGGTTCCATTTCTCCTTCATGTCCTATCAGTAGTTCTAACTACGGATGCTTCTTTCCTAGGTTGGGGAGCCCACCTGGGAGCCCTGATAGCTCAAGGGGTCTGGTCTCCACAGGAGTCTCACCTTCATAACAACCTCCTGCAACTCAGGGCAGTTTCCTAGCCCCTTCAGAGCTTCTCAGATTCAGTCAAGGGCAAGTGGTCCAAGTCAGAACAGACACCACCACCACAATGTGGTACATCAACAAGCAGGAGTGTACTCAGTTCATGGCCTTGTACACAGAAGCCATGAAGCTGTGGTCTCTGGCTTATTCTCTTCAGACTTCTCTGTTAGGCAGTTCACCTTCCAGGAAAGGACAATGTACTAGCAGATGCTCTGAGCAGAATTTCACAGGGACATCATGAATGGTCCCGGATCCTCACATCCTGAAGGTCATCTTCCAAGTGGGCATTCCAGAGATAGATCTCTTTGCAGCATCGGACAATCATCAACTTCCCTCTATTTTGTTGCAAACCTCCAGTCCTGGGGATGGTACCCCTGATGCTTCCTTTTTGACTGGAAGGGCAGCTTTCACGCCTTCCCTCTGCTGTTCAGAGTTCTAATCAAGATCAGAACTCAACCCTGCATAGTGATACTAGTGACTCCAGATTAGCCAGACAGCCTTGGTATCCTCTACTGGTGTCCTTGTCAGTGTCATGTCCCCTGTCTCGCGCAGACATACAATCTCCTGTCCTCCTCCCAGGGGCGGATCTGGTACCCCAATCTCTGGTTTCTCAATCTCAAGGTCTGGCTCTTGAAGAGTCAGGATATGCAGCACTACATCTCTCTCAGGGAATTCTGCATATTCTGAAGGTCTCCAGGAAACCTTCCACTAGAAAAACTTACAATTCCAAATGGAAGAGGTTCAGTATTTGGTGTTCTCAGAAAGGCATTTTGCCTGATTCTGTAGACATTTCCACAACCTTAGATTATCCAGTTCATCTGAATAGTCTAGGCCTTAGGCCTGCTACTCTGAAGGTTCATCTAGCAGCTGTCTCTGCATTCCTTTCAGCAGCAAAGGGCTCTTCCCTGGCATCTCATCCTGTTTTCAGGAAGTTTTTCAAAGGTCTGGTTCACATTAACCCTCCCTTTAGGGAGCCTACTGTGCCTTGGGATCTTAATGTCTGTATTGCTTAGCTTATGCAGCCACCCTTTGAACCTCTGGCTTTGGCCGAGTTGAAGTACCTGACCTGGAAAACTGTATTTCTGGTAGCTATTACTCTGCCAGGTGGATTAGTGAATTACAGGCCCTGTCAGTTGAACCCTGACTTCACATCCTTCCATAGGGATAAAGTGGTCCTAAGAACCAATAGAGGTTCTTGCCCAAAGTGGTATCGGATTTTCATCTGAACCTGTCTACATCTCTCCCTGTGATTTTCACTGACCATTCTTCTTCAGGAGAAAGAAGATTACACAGTTTGGATGTTAAAAGGGCTCTTAGCTACTACATAGAGCACACTAAGGCACACAGAAATGACCGTCTTCAGTTGTTTCTCACTTATGGTGAAGTGGGGAAAGGTAAGCCTGCCACTAAAAGAACTATTGCCAGATGCATTGCTTCTTGTATACAATTCTGGTATGACAAATTGGGTAGAACAGCCCCTTCAGGCCTGAGGGCTCACTCGACTAGGGGTACAGCTGCTACTCTAGCTGCTGCCAGAGATATACCCTTGTTAGAGGTCTATAAAGCAGCCACCTGGAAAACAGTACATACAGTCACCAAGCATTACTCCCTGGACATCCAGGCTAGGAGTGATGCTAGGTTTGGCACAGCAGTACTGCAGAGCTTGTTCCCAAAGTAGGTTCTGCATTCTCTCCTCCATAGGGAACTGCTTGATAGTCTGCATTATGTTAGAATACAGCAAGACTTCATGTTGTTTGAAGAAAAAATTACTCACCATAGTAATGTTCTGTCTTCTAATGGAATCTTGATGTATTCTGACCTCCACCCCTGCCTCCCCTCTCAGAACCTAGTTTTTGGGAAGTGGGATGACAGGTACGGTGTTGCACCTCAGGGGTGTATCTTGTACCCTCCTTCTTGGGTGGGGTAGCTGTTATTGTTACTTTTCTTATGTTTTTGTAGTTAAATATTGTCACTACCTTTCCTTCTTGGGTTCTCGATTTGAGTATTTTGGACCCAAAAATCTTTTGCCCTTTGGCTATATGTTTTGAACAATTTCCGTACTATAGTAATATAGTTAGTTGGTTTGCTCAGAATCTGATGGTTACACTGGGAAGTACCACAGACGAGATTTGAAACCGAGCTTGAGCTCAACGCTCATGCTTCTGCACAGAGTTAACTTTTTCCTCTCTGGGGCAGTTCAAGTGCTGGGGCTAACTGTATTATGTCAGAATAGAGCAAGGCTCAATTAGAAGAAACAACATTACTATGGTGAGTAATTTTTCTTTCTGTAGGTGCAGTGGTCTAGTAAATTGAGGTGGGTTGAATTACTGTAAAGAAGGGCAGTGTTCACCAGGGTGGTGGGGGCAGTGGTGTAGTTGATTGTTTCTCGACAGTCATTGGTGGCTGGGGACACCCACCCACCCTTCCTCACCCTGCCCACCCCAGGTGTGCCATTTCCTTTATGCTCAAGGTTCTGATATTACTTCCTCAACAGATCAGCTGGCAGAACCCTGTCATATCCTTAATAATCCAGCACAGTGCAAAATGGGTAAGCACACATACCACCAAATAAAAAATGAAAAAAAAATCTATGATATATATTACATATTATAAGAGAGAAGGACATAAGGGAGTGGTACAGTGCACTAGCTGTGGGGCAGCTTTTTCTGGGAGACATTCTGGAAACTGTGTTGCTGCCTTATTTTCAGGCAACTGTCAGCTCTGAGGGAGCAGGTTGCCCATCTCCAGGCAGAACTGGCAAGGACTAGGGAAGCCTACCCCACCCAAAGAACACCAGTGCCACAACAGCTACCTCAGAGGTTGGCAAGAATGAGGAGCAGTTGGAACACAGTGGGCTCTGGTAGGGTGAGAATGGTGAAACAGAGGCACATCCTCTGTTTTACCTCTCTGCAATTCATATGTCATTCTGGCAGCAAGATTCTTCTATGATGACACCCTCAGTGGAGACCAAGAAGAATACTTGGGACATGCACAAGGGAGACCCACAAAAGGGTGGCAAGGGACACCAAAGGGGAAGGAAAAAGCTTCTGGTAGGGGACTCAATTTTCAGGGGGGGTAGAACTGGAGAAGGGAGGGGAGAGGGAGATAAAGTCCTTGCCTGGTGCTGTGGCTTCGAGGGACAGCAAGCAAGCAAACAATGTTTATTTGTATAGCACCTTGCAAAATCAAGGTGCTTTACATAATATAAAATCACCATAAAACAAATAATATTATAAGTTGTTTAACTGATTATTTAACTGATTGTTTTTAATCAGGAAAGGCCAAAGAAAATAAATGGGTTTTCAACATAGATTTAAAACTACTGATGGTCAGGCATTAGGGTTGGTGCTGCAAACGAAAAAGCACGAGCTCCAGATGTTTTAAGACAAACTCTGGGAATCTTTAGCAAACTCTCATCAGCTGATTGGAGAGGGTGACTGAGGGAGTAAGGAGTCAGGAGATCTTTCAGGTAGTCAGGTCCCTGTTCATGTAGGACTTTAAAAGTAAGCAGGCTTACCTTATAGGTGATCCACCACTGAACTGGTGGCCAGTGCAGTTCACGCTGCACGAGCATAATGTGATTGGTTCTAGAGGTACCAGTCAACAGCCTGGCTACAGCATTCTGCACCAGCTGCAAGTGGCAGATATCAACCCCAGACAGCCCTAGGCAGAGGGCATTGCAGTAGTCAAGACAGGTGGTAATGAAGGCATGGATCAATGTTGGGATATCACCTGGTGGAATCAGGAGTTTCACCCAAGTGATATTCCTCAGATGGTAAAATGAGGATTTAACCACAGCTGACACCTGAGACTTCAGGGTCAAGCAGTCATCAAAAATAACACTCAAGCTATGTACCTGATTTGAGATAATGAGCTGGACACCATCAAGCCGTAGGCCCAACACATGCCCAGCCCAAGAACCCACCCCCCCCGGGTGACCTAGATCCACAACCAACACCTCAGTCTTATCTGGATTTAGTCTCAACCAACTCAAGCTCATCCAGTCTTTGATCTCAGAGAGGCAACTGTTTAGCATGGAGATCGCATCAACCTGTCCAGGCACAAAGGACATACACAGCTGAGTATCATCTGCATAGCAGTGAAAACTCAAGCTGTATTGCCTGATGATATCTCCAATGGCAGCATACACACTGCGAACAACATGGGTGCCAATATGGAGCCCTGCAGCACCCTGCAGGACAGTGGGAGGGCATCACGGGAATAAATTCTGGTGACCACCCTTTGAGACTTGCCTACGAGGAAAGAACAAAACCATTTGAGGACTGTACCCAACAGTCCACAAAGGAACCACAGTGTCTCCAAAAGCACCTGATGATCCACAGTGTCAAAAACTGCTGAGAGATCAAGGAGGACCAAGATAGAGAAGCCTTTTGATCTCTTGTCATTAGGAGGTCATTTAATACCCATACAAGGGCAGTCTCCATGCTATGCCTCTTCCTAAAATCTGATTGGAGGGCTTCATAGACATTGTGAGTTACAAGGTGATCATCCAGTTGCAAGGCAACCATTTTTCAATAACCTTCCCACAAAGGAAGGTTAGAGACAGGTAAGTAGTTAGCTGGATTGTCAGGATCCAAAGAGAGTTTTTAAAGAGTGGTCAAATGACCACCTCTGTTAGGGGTCTGGAAAGACTCCTCTCCAGGGATTCTCCATAATTTTAGTTAGGATTGGGCAGATAGCATCTACACATCCCACTAAAAGGGAGATAGGGTCTGGATCCAAACTACAGCAGGTTAGGCACAAGGTCTGGACAATGTCCATGAACTCTGGTTGGCTGAAATCCATCCAGACAGACCAGCTGCTCACCACCTCCCATCGACCTCCGCAACCCCTCATGGAGAGAGCCGGGCCGATTCCGACCTGATGCTTGCAGCCTTATGTGCAAAAAAACGAGCTATCACATCACACTTACTTGTAAAAGACTCTTCTGGACTGAGACAGATTGATTGCACAATCTATCAGCAGTTTGAAAAGCTGAGTTGGTCGGTTCTGTGCAGCAGAAATCTCCTGGACAGGAACTCTGCTTTCTTATGGGTGATTTCGATTGATAACCCTGCAATGTTCCATCAATCTAAGCCTGTCAGCATCCAGGCTGGACTTCCACCATGCTCTCTCCAGCCTTTGATCAACCCATCTCAGCTCCTTCAAGGACACATCATACCAAGAGGACCTTAGGCAAAGAGTGAGTGGTCAAACATGAACAGGAGCAATCAAGTCCAAGGCATCTCCCACTATCTTATTATAGTCTAGAATGAGGTCCCTTGTACTTGTGCTTTCACCTAGCAATTCTGATAGGTCCAGTACTGCTGATAGACCATCTGGGGTAACTCTCCTAAAGGGTAGTACCAGACCATCTCCAAAGGAGGGAGGTCCATTGGGTCATGCCCCAAAACTGAACCCTATGGTGTGATGATCAGACCAACTGACTGGTTCCTGCCTCAAGTCAGTGATCTCCTTCCCGGAGGAACAGTAAATCCAATGAGTGACCTGCTCTATGGGCAGAGGAGGTAACTACTGTGTAGGTCCAGCATTATCATTAGCTGGAGGAGATTTTGGCCAAACTGTAAGAGATCATCATCAACCCAGGTACTGAATTCCCCCACAATTATCCATCTGGGAGACTCCAACGCCATGTCGATGACAATGTCCGCAATCTCCTGCAGGAGAGAACCCTCATCACCTGGTGGACAGTAAATGAGGAGTATCCTGCAGCCTACACTGTCACGCATGGCCATGACACACACTCAAAGGATCTGTTGGTCCCCACTGAAATATCCACAAGGCTCAGTTCGATCTTAAAAAAGATGGCTACACCCCAACCCTATGATCCAGCCTCAGGCGGTGAATCACAGAGAACCCAGCTGGATCTGCAGAAGCTAGTACTTAGCCTGCATTTTCATCCAGCCAGGTTTTTGGTGAGGCATGCCAGGTCCATCATTTCAACAAGATCGAGCATAAGAGCTTTCTTGTTTTGATGGATCTAGTGTTATATTTCTATTTGCAGGCAACTGTCAGCTCTGAGGAGGAGGTTGCCCACCTCCAGGCTGAACTGGCAAGGACTAAGGAGGACCCCCACCCAAAGAGCACCAGTTCCACAACCACTGCCTCAGAGGTTGCCATGTGTGAAGAGCTGATGGACTACAGTAGGTTCTGGAGGGTGAGGGTGGTGGACAAGGCGAGCCCCCGAGTTGCACCTCTACACAAATCATATGTCAGTCTGGCAAATCAAGGTTCCTCTATGATGACACCCTCATTGGAGACCAAGAAGAATGCTGGGACAGCCACAAGGAGACCCACAAAGAGTGGCAAGGGACAACACAAGGGAAAGAAACAGCTTTTGATAGGGGACTCAATTGTTAGGGGTGTAGACCTGGGGAAGGGAGAGGAGAGGGAAGTGCAGCCTGCCTGGTGCCATGGCTTAGAGGACAGGAAGTGAATCCTCAGGATTGCAGAAGCAGCATCACAGGAGAGGAGACTAGATATCATTGTCCACCTCGGACAAATGACCTAGCTAGGCATGAGATCAGTGCAGTGCAGGATGAATTTGTGGAGTTGGGGAGGGGCCTCAGACAGGTAGCAAGCACTGTAACCTTCTTAGAGGTGCTGCCAGTCCATGGCAGGGGTGAGGCTAGGGTAGTGCACACCATGCGGTTTAATGAATGGTTGCAAAACTGGTGCAGAGCACAGGGCTTTGGCTTCATTGGGGACTTGGGCTCCACCTGGAGAGATGAAGATCTATACTGGCATGATGGTCTGCATCTGTCCAGGAAGGAAACACGCCCTAGGTGACAGGTTTGAAAGGCTTCCTTGGCAAGCTTTTAAACTAGCCAAGGGGAGGTGCTGATAGGAAACAGGAAAGTTCAAGCCTCCCGCCGCAAAGCATGGCAGGTAGTAGGGTAAACACTGAGGTACAGAGCTTGACAGAGGGCAGGACAGGAGTAAATGGAAAAATGGACAAGGGCAGTAAGAGCAGGGATGGGGTAAAAAAGGATAAAGCCAACATTAAATGGAGGGCAATGAGTACCAATGCCCGTAGTCTGAGAAACAAGCTTCCAGAGCTAGTAGCCCTGATGGAAGTGGAACACTTGGATATTGTGAGTCACAGAAACATGGTACACGAAGAACCATGACTGGGATGTCAACATACCAGGGTACACAATCTACAGAAGGGACAGGGAGGGTAAAAGAGGAGAGTGGAGTAGCTCTACATAAGGGAAGGGATCAAAGTAACAGAACTAAAAGGTAAAGGGAGGACAAGAGGAACTCTGGGTCACATTGGGACAGGGAATGGTATTACAATCTGCACAGGGTTGTATACAGACCCCGCCTCAAGGGAGAAAATGGACAAGAAAATGATAGAGGACATTCTCAAAATGGCTGAAAAAGGGAGATACTGTTGATGGGGAACCTGAATATGCCAGATGTTAACTGGGCAACATGGACTGCAGCCACATCCAAGAGCAGGATCATTCTCGATGCCCTACAGGGAGCATGCCTTAGACAGCTAGTGGTGGAACCCACTCAGAAGGGAGCAATATTAGACCTGGTACTCTCAAATGGAAAGAGGATCACAAACTTAGAAGTCAGTAGACACCTGGGAACAAGCGACCACTGCACAGTGTGCTTCACAATAAACACAACCATGGAGACAAGCCATACAAATACAAGGATACTGGACTTTAGAAGGGCTGACTTTGGCAAACTGGGTGAATACCTGAGGAATGCATTAGCAAATGGCCAGAAAGGAGAGGTGGAAGAACAATGGAGAAAAATCAAAACTGCCATCATGGAGGCAACAAGCCTTTGTGTGAAACAAATAAAGAAAACAAAGCGGAATAAAAAAACACTATGGCTCTCAAAAGAAGTGTCAGGGAAGGTTAAGGAGAAAAAGGCTACATTCAAAAAGTATAAGGAATCACAGACTGAGCACGACAGAGAACTGTATCAATTAAAGCAGAAAGAAGTGGGGAAGGCAGTCAGAAAAGCAAAGGCCCAAACTGAGGAAAGGATAGCCAACTCAGTTAAGAAGGGGGATAAAACCTTTTATAGGTACATTAGGGAACATAGAAAGGTTAAGGGAGGGATAGGAAAGATTAATAAAGGAGAGGGGAGGTGGGCAGAGGGAGACAGTGAAAAGGCAGAGATAATGAATTAATACTTTTGCTCAGTATTTACAAAAGAAGAAGAAGAGGAGGAGTTACCTAAACCAAACAGTAGAAGCACTCTGGATAGTGGGGTTGATTCCAGTCCATTTAAAGAAGAAAGAGTACTGAAAGAACTTCTAAAACTCAAGGTGGACAAAGCAATGGGGCCTGACGGGATTCACCCTGGAATCCTAAAAGAGCTAAGGGCGGACCTAGTGACACCACTAACCACACTTTTTAACAAATCATGGGAAGATGGGGTGGTACCTGAGGACTGGAGGAGGGCAGATGTGATTCCCCTTCACAAAAGTGGGAGCAAGGCAGAAGCAGGAAACTATAGACCTGTTAGTTTGACCTCAGTGGTGGGGAAAATGATGGAATCACTTCTGAAAGAAAGAATTGTTGAGTACCTAGAGGTCAGCGGGGCACTGGACCCAAAGCAGCATGGATTCACAGCAGGAAGGTCATGTCAGACAAATCTAATCAATTTCTTTGACTGGGTGACCAAAGTAATAGACCAGGGAGGGGCTGTGGATATGGCCTACCTAGACTTAAGCAAGGCATTTGACACAGTCTCTCACAAAAGATTAATAATCAAGTTAGCCAGCCTGGGAGTGGGTCCCAGGGTGGTAGCCTGGGTAGAAAACTGGCTGCACAACAGGACACAGAAGGTAATAGTGAATGGAACACATTCTGAAGAAAGGGGGGTTACTAGTGGAGTACATAAGGGCTCAGTACTGGGTTCAGTCCTCTTTAACGTCTTTATAGGTGACATTGCAGAGGGTCTGGAAGGAAAGGTATGCCTTTATGGATGACACAAAGATCTGTAACAGAGTTGATACACAAGGGGGTAGAAAGGATGAGAAGGGACTTGGCAAGGTTGGAGGAATGGTCAGACATATGGCAACTTAGATTCAATGCTAAGAAGTGCCAAGTAATGCACCTGGGAAATAAAAATCCAGAAGAGTACACAATAGCAGGGAGGTACTAACGACAACAATAATTGAAAGGGATCTGGGTGTAGTCATATCAGATGACCTAAAGGTGGGTATGCAATGTGAGAAGTCAATAGGAAAGCCAGGGGGATACTGGGATGCATAGGGAGGGACATCACAAGTAGAAAAAGGGAAGTGGTTATCCCTCTGTACAGACAGTTGGTGAGACCCCATCTGGAGTACTGTGTGCAGTATTGGAGACCTCATTTACGCAAGGACATAGACAGGATGGAAGCAGTCCAGAGGAGGGCAACTAAAATGGTGCAGGGTCTACATCAGAAACCATATGAAGAGAGACTGAGAGAGCTAAATATGTATACCCTTGATGAAAGGAGGGACAGGGGGACATGATAGAAACTTTTAAGTACCTCAAGGGAATCAACAAAGTCCAGGAGGGTAGCATCTTTCAGAAAAGAGATGTAAGAAACAAGGGGCACAATTAAAGTTAGAGGGGACGGCTCAGGGGTAATGTGAGGAAATTCTTTTCATGGAGAGTGGTGGACGATGGAACAGCCTTCCTGGAGAAGTTGTGGGTCTAAAACAGTGGAGGAATTCAAACATGCATGGGACAGACATAAGGCAATTATAGTGGGGGGTTGCAGGAAATAGGCTGTTGGTTAACTAGAATCTGCAGCTTATCCAGTAGGTAGGGGAATGGGCAGACTGGGTGGGCCAAGTGGTCTTTATCTGCCATCAAAGTCTATGTTTCTATGTTATATAACACTGCTCAGGTTGGATAAGATGCTGGGGAAGACCTCGACTCCTGTCCAGCCTTAATTGCTGGGCCCTTGGGTATGGGAACAAGACAGGGATTACCCCTGTCCTGGCACCATTTCACCACAGGGAGTCACCTGATCCCTACCACCCAATACATCCCACCTTTCCATTCCCCCACCAGGTCCAGGAAGTGAAATCCTCAGGATTGTAGGAGCAGCATCGCAGGAGAGGGAACTAGATATCATTGTCCACCTTGGGACAAATACCTAGCTTTCTCCAGAAGATGAGTGAAACCACCAGCCCTCCAGTAGTTTTTGAAGAATTCAAAGTTACACAAGGGTGAGAAATAATTTCAGAGCCGCTAGCTCTATGAACGTTTCACTTTTGTCAACTTCACAGATTCCAGTTTATAGACGCCATTAGGGTAAACAAGCTATCCAAGAGTTGCTAGATAGGGTGATACCTGAACTGGGTCCTGATGATTTCTGTAGTTGCTTGATGCTGACTCTTAAATCATCCACTGTTCTCAAGGAGAAGGCCCTTGAGAGTTTAATGCTGGGGTGTTTTTAGACCAGATAGCTGATATGCTTTAGAGCAATTTGAGGTGATCGCTGTGGCCCTGCACCCTGGTTAACCACTATTAGCCAGGAGGAGGTGGGGAGATGTACATAAGTTCTGTTTTATTACAGCAGAATCATTGAGAAAAAACTTATCTGATTAATTTTAAACAATAGATAATGCTCTCTGTTTTTCAGCCAGTATAGTAGCGTTATTAACCCCACAGATATGACGACTATAATTGATTAATATGGTAGAATTTTGCACGCTGAACTGGGTTTGTCGGAACAGATGCCTGTCACTTTTAGTGATGTGTCAGATTTGAGCAGTTTTAGGAGTCAGAATTAAGATTTGTACCACAATCAGAGCTTGGTGACATTTTCGACAGGACCAAAAAGTCCTCTAAGATTCTTTTTATTATTGTATGACGGCTATTGTTACGTTGTGTCATGATGTAAAGAAATTTATAGGTGCCAAATACCTGTGAATACTGTCATGCAGTTTACAGTCACAAAATAATCATCTGTGCATGGTTTTAATGTATGTGAGCCAAACTGCTCAGAACAGAAAACAGGTGCAACATCATGCCTAAAGTGTAAAAGATTTGCAGGTCTCAGTTTGCCTAGAAAGGTATTTGGACAGCGGTTTGGGCAGTCTTTTGAACCATGAAACTGTGTGAAGAATGTTTTGTTTTTACAGAGGTCATGCTGCAAAGACATTCAGTGTTAGATGCGTCTCTGATGCCTGCAGACAAACATATTCGTTACATGACCCCACCACAGAAGTAAAACTGACAGATGTTAGTGTTTGATTTTGAGGCCAGATAAGAAACAGGTGTACACACCTTTAATTTTATATTTGCTAAATTGGATGGGAAAGATCCTGGGAATTTGAAGGGAGGAATGTGTAGAGAGTGTCAGATGTTTTATAGATACATTGTCAAACACTACCATTTATAGCCCATAATTCAGGATTGCTACAGTATTTTATCGTTGTCAGCTGGTCAAGAAAAATAGCTACTGTTGCTCACCTAGAGGAAAATTACAGGTGACCGTATTCGGTTCTACAAATCAGATTTATTGATTCATTATCCTTTATGCCCATGAAATTAAGCAAAATTCCAGCCGCATTCGTTTTGAGAATCAGATGGCTAAAGGGTATTTCCACATTTTCAACACCAAGGCCAATGTTACGTGAGGTCCCCGTCTGATGTAAAATTTTATGTGGACTATATGCCTAGTGAAAAATCAGAGTCCTGCGTGGTGCACGGCAACAGGCATACAGAATTAATTTGAAAAAGAACTTATTACACTGTCAGTTGATGTTGAAATTTTCCGAAGCCTGTGACAGATTTAGGGAGGAAGTGATGAATAGATAACCAAATGTGTTTTTAAATAGTCAGATGTGACATGGCAGAGTACAAAGCAGTCTCTTTGATCCTTCCAATACACTCATTATAGCCTCTGTTTGTCTGGCAACTCAGATTTTGTTTTTGAGTGAGAACACCGCTCCTCTAGATAATTACCACGGTCAGCAGAGGTACCCACTCGCCATTCAGTGGTTAATGTACATAGCTGAGAAAGAAACATTTCTATTCAGCATGTCTAGGAGAATTAAAGAGTCCTATTTTTGATGGTATATAATTGAAGGGTCCCGACAGTTTTGAATTCAATGTTTTTCATGGATGCAACATATGTTACTGTGAGAAAGACAGAAACCGTATGACAGGCACTAGTTTTGACAGTTGCGTTAGATCTGGCGCATAAATCCCATTTTTAAAAGCAAGGGGTTTGCCGTTAGAGTATCAGGGAACACGAATGGAAAAGAAATGTTGGCTTATGATGAGGGATTGAATAATTTCGAGGAGCAGATAGCTACACAACCCCTGGAGCCTAGGGAGTCTCGTTTGGGGGGGGATAAATGCCATCCGACTGTACTATAATGCATTGATGAAAGATCTGTATTATGATTTTTCAGCCGTACCCATTTGTCAACAAAACAAACGTTACCTGGTCACCTTTACTATCACTAGAACTTTACAGATCTCAGTCAATACTTTGGTTTGGCAGTAAAAGTTTACCTCGAAGAGGTTTTTTTTTTTTCCAGTGCTGCCATCCAGGATTGGAAAATTCAGGTTTGTATTATGTCGTGCGTGCTGAGAGGGTTCAGAGGAAGTCATGCACGACAGCTGAGAGAGGGCTCTGATTGGTACCTACTGTACCGTGAGCCAAACCTGGCTGTAGAAAAGGGTATCAATCATTGGTTTTAAGTGTGTGATTTGGGAGTCATCACAGAGCTGTTGGTTGACTACATCAAACTGCACCTGAAGGGGAAGCAGAAGCACTGGTTCCTTCATGGGTAAAAAATGAAGCAGATAAACCAGGTACGTATAGCAGTATTTTGAAAGAGAAATGTATTGAACCCTGCCATCACCGTTAACTCCTGAGAGAAATATATCTGTTGTTTTATCTCTTTGGGGTCATTTGGACAGACCTAATTTATCACCCAGTATAGTTAAGACCCGGTGAACTTTTCGGTATGTATTTTATACATGACCATGCTGTTTCATCATGAGAGCGGTTTGTTAGTACTCAGTATTATTACCCAAATTTAACAACATCAACATATTCATAGCGAGTTTCACCACAGCATATGCCAGAGAGAACTGTACATTTGCAGATAAGTTAAGGACAGGTGTTTCCACAACACAGACTCTGTCATTTTTATCTAATCCGTGACTGGAACCTCCTGTGTGACTATTTAGGAGTTGACCAGGCAGCTTCCGCAGATTAACACATTATTGAGTTTGTGTCCGAGGTCCCAAACCTTGGTTCCTGTCGCCGGAGGATGACAGTCCTCGAAGTGATATGATTTACCCTTAACGTAGGGCAACAGTGAACACATTAATTTTATAACTTAAAAGATCTGGTGTTTGATTACAATGTAGTTCACAGACGCCTAAAGAAATCCGGGAGGCAACTAGCATAGTAAGAAATAAAAAAGTGGTCCTCAAACAAGAATACTGTCCAAAACACAGAGAGTAGTGTATGACAAATGAGTTTACAAGACGATGAAACCCTTCCTACGGGTACTGAATGAAATAATGATATTAGATTGCAACATTCCTTTTCGTGTCTGATAGCCGGACCGTCTACCTTGGTAAAGCTTTTTCATAAAATGTATTGGAACATTCTGATTGCTTTATCGCACAAACCTGAAAATATGTCTGGTTTTATAGCCCTGGCAGTTTTGCTAATGAGTTGATGTTGAGTTTCAAGATTATGTAGAGGGCTGTTTTATCATTAGCCGGTGATGATCTGCTGCCTCCGACAAGATTAATCGATTGTCATTGATGATCTGATGGAATCGGCCTGTCAAAATGGTGATATAACGTATTTACCCGGCATGTTTTATCGTAGGTTCAGCCTTTACCTTGTACAATGTGTTTTGCAAGAAAAGTTGACCATCATACTAATGCCAAATATATGGTTTTGTTTAAAATCCACGACAAACTATAGACTGACTCTTGCAAGGTAGATGTACCGCCAGGCAAAAATTTTAGCTTTTGAAGATGCTACAGACTAATTTTACGTTATTTATTGGTTGATTTAATGGCCGGTACGCCAGATGAATATAGCGAGTGATTGTTCTCTCGACTGTGGCGGTATACGCCTTGAAAAATCACATTCTGGCCGAACATATGATGCTGGCCATTATGTCAAAAGACCGGAGAAACTTGTCTGTTCTAAAGTTATAGAGAGGACCTCCTGTTAAGAAGTTTTTGTGCTCAGCCTATGACTTGATATCTGCTATAGCAGTTGTTTAAAACACTTTGAAGGGAAACATACCATTGTCAGCAACAACTAGCTTTTCTGAAAACAGGGGAAGAGTCATAAAAATTCTACAACAGGAAGGTGTCTTTAAAACGAAAAAAAAAGCGAAACCAGATATGAGGTTTTATAGTGCGTTGTTGGGGATCGCTATCCATTGATTACAGGACTGCTGCAACAGATAATGGATTTACCAGAAATGTATCTGGTACCACAACAGCAATTGGACCGGTAGGAGAATGAACTATCCTGATGAGGACATGAGAAAGTAGCAACTTACAGCTTGGATAATTGAAATGATCTATACTTTCCTCGACTGATTTGTCAGATCTCGGAGAAGCCAAGTTTTCGTACTGTGTTGGTAATGTTACCTCACCTGTACATATGGGAACAGGATAAAACCAGTTTGACTTTATCGATGCCCACTTGAGGCTGTTTCTCAACCACCCGCTGCAACACTTTCTGTTACGAGTTCAATGGAAAAGACATCTTAAACAGTGTTTTCAAAGGTCTAAAAAATGCTGAACTTTTATTAAATCAAATGGCAAAGAACAAGGATATTATTTTTGAACGATAAGGGTGAACTGTTGTATAAAGGTAATGTTATTTCTGGGTCTCACATGGTCTCGTTTGGTAAGGGCAGCTATGGCCACACACACTATCCCTGACCACAAAACCAAAGGGTTGGAATGTTTTCCTGAGAGCCCACTCTGGGTCTAACATACCCACATCCATCTTGGTCATTCGCAAATCGGAGATATGTTGAAAGTAGAAAACAGTCGATGCAAAAACACTGAGCCCTCTCCAGTCAGCGCAGCTATTTTGTGACACCCAAAAGATGTAAAGACATTAAAACCAGCGTCTTTCGTATAAATGTAAATATTATAGACCGCTGGTCGATGTGTACAACCTATATTAGTATGTTTTTACAAGAAGTTGTATGTTAGTCTACCTCATATTGAATATGCTAGCATTTTTTTTTTTACAAAAGGTGCTTATATTTCTGTATGTTAGCCTACCTCATGATGTAGACTCATTTATGGGCAAATTTCTAACAAGAGATGTCTTTTACTGTTTCTGACTTTTACTAATAATCCTACCTTTATGTGTATCACATTTTATGGTCTTTTTACAATAAACACCTTTATATTTTTACACATTGTGTCATGATTGAAGAAAGACGCAAATCAAAACATGGGTCTCATATATGCTTTTATAGATGACCTTTTTGAGTTATAAGAAATTGCTTATTTTAAACTCATTACAAGTCAAACAAGTCTGAACATGTTGAAAGATGGCAGGGGCATGCCCTGACATGCTTAAATGTCTGAAAAGGCGACGCATACAAAAACTAGTCACCACAGTATCATTTGTAAGTAAATCATTAGAGTACATTTTAGAACTTGATCATAAGAAAACTTTACATCTGTGTGTGTAAAATTTATGCAGTGAAAGCCACAGGCTGTAGAGAAGGTATCTTGCAACTGTGTGTTTTGGTACAGGATATGTTTTGCATTTCTGTTTAAAAAGCCCCCAAATCATTCATGCTGTGAATTATCTGATGAAAACCATAGCTGTCGGGGAATTCCCCAGAGCTTATCTTCTGAGATGTGTGCGCTACGGTGCTGTCCAGGGAGGTCATGGGGGTCACTATTGATGACCAGTGCTGTGGGGAGATTTCTCAGACTCTCCTTGGCAGCATATCACAGGGAAACACACCCAGAAAGCAGTGCTTGGACATGGGGGTCATGGGCTAAAACATTTTCCAGCTGCTTGGTGTTCATTTTTATGGTTTATCACATGTAATCAAAATGACATTTCTTCTGGTTTATCCTATATGACATTATCAAAACAGCGAGACTATGAGATTAACTGTATGAGGAAGGGCTCTGCAAATCTGATTTCTGCTCAGGTTCCCGGTTCTAATCAGGGAATAATGGTCGGCACATTCTTGGTCCGGGTCAGATCAAAGGCAAACAGCGTGTACCCTTGGGTGAATTCTTAGTGGTTGACGGCGAGGGGCGATCTTCATGTGCTTTCCAGCTGCCTGCAGAGATTAAAATATTCTCTCACAGCATTTCGGCTTTCTAAAATCGGGCTGGAGAGGCTTACGGGATTTGTTCACCATCCAGGTACAGAGCCACAAAATTAATGTTGTAATGTTTAAAGTTGAAGGGTTTTAGTGTAGGAACCGCTCAAAGCATCATTGTTCAACAAACTCCATGACCATCATTTTTGGTAACTGCCCCCAAAACAGATTATCCTGGTTGCAGACCTGCTCCCTGTAGGGATGCTGGAACACTTTCATACCACTCTATCTATGGGTATTTAGCTGGAGGTCAGCAGGGCTTCAGAGTGTCCCAGACGGACACCGGAGTCACTTTACCCTTTTGACAAACAGAGAGGCGGATATGATTTTAAGCTTATAAAGATCGGCATCTCTCCGTCATCAAACAAAAGCTGTCCCTATTACGGCCAGTT
The DNA here is from genome assembly GCA_016271365.2 of Neoceratodus forsteri. Lineage (NCBI taxonomy): Eukaryota > Metazoa > Chordata > Ceratodontiformes > Ceratodontidae > Neoceratodus > Neoceratodus forsteri. Next base: position 469,872,184 of record CM057457.1, on the reverse strand, counting down.
TAATTTTTAATATCCACTTCATTCAGCATCAGTTTCTCTTGGAAAACAAGTCAGTGTGCAGGCGCCTTAAAAGCTCCCCTGCTGAGATGTGTGAAAGAGCTTTTTACTGAACCCAGCATTGTCACCGCTCTGTCTGTGATTTCTATGTTTCCCGGGTGTCTTTTGAAAATAATCCTGCGGTGAATTGGGTAGAAAGGGTCTCTTCGCTGAAGTTCAGCTACTGATTCTATGATAGCCCTGTAGGGGTAATAGTTATTGCTTCTGGCTGATGAGCCGATCCTCGACGGTCACATCCAGCTTGGCTGAAAATGGTGGCCACCGGTAGTTGATGAGGCCTACCTTCCGTTACCGGTATGTCTGAGCCGTCTGCTTCAGTGATTTTACAAACCAAGTAAAGAAGCGTGTTGTTTAGATCTAAATAACTTCGCCATTCCCTGCTATATAAAACCTCGATTAGTGAGGATTCTGAAAGGGCTGCCAGAGGGGTATCTCTACACAAATGCTTTTTCAATGCTCGCCTGTGTGGTGAGGTGACGGTAAACAAGTCCAGTTCTGATTTTGTGCATTCTTCCCACCCACAGTGCACGAAGGCCATGTTTTATTTTTAGAAGAGATCTCTAGATTTTTTTGCTTTGAACGCCCTTGGACTTTGCCTCTTTCTTTATGTGTGGCTTTCGCCTTGATGCACGCTTTAAAGTAGTGGTGGTCCGGCTGAGAAGTGAAGGAGTTACTCTGGCGCTTTCTTTCTCCTCCTCTGAACGACCATCAGCCCGAACCACCCTGAGTGGTCTTATCTCCTCCGACATCCTTTGAGCGACAGCACTAGTCACGTGCCCTACAACATCCTTTGGACATTTTAGCGGCTGTTTGTAGATTCGGTTTGGCAATTTCAAATCCCCTTCGAAAATGGTACTGCTTTTCTAAACAGACTACGGAATATCCCTATACCAGAACCTTACATAGTAGGAAGTCCATGAAACCTGGAAGACCGTGATCCGCCTGTGCCTTGTTAACTTCTGTACAATACAGGGTCCCCATAATGTCGAACAATCACCATCCTGCTTAAGTTTTAAAGTATTCTCTGGGCTGAAGTGCAACTTCACGATCACCTTTCCAAACCGAAATGACACAGGTTCGCTTTTTGATCATTCTTTATTTCAATAGTGATAGTGTTGGATCTGATGCTTACTGACTGACTGGTAGTGGGGTTTACTATAGGTCACGGTCACTATCTCATTGTCTTGGCCCTTCACGGTATTTATCTCAGCAAAGGCACTAGACTGTCACCCACTATTTCATGTAGAAATAATGTCAGTAGATATATAATGTGTAAAACCACCATTAATATCTGTAGGGTTCTTTGCTACATTCTTACCCACGCCTACCTCGAGTCTGCTAAAACCCATAAGGTGCTGCAATTGCCCGTGCATGAATAGAATGCATTTGATGTCGCTGTCGATGCTTATTTCTCTTCCGACGGCTTGTTGTTCCAAAACCACAGGCAGTTCATTTACTTCAAATATACTTTTATTGACTTGACTGATAATACTCGCTATGTTATGATAATAGCCCGATGGTATTTTAAATGCCGCTGACTCAGTAAAGGGTCCGACTGGCGGCGTTTTACTGTGGGCTACATTTAAAGGTTGATAGAGCATAGTGAACCTGTTTTTGTGTACAGGTACATTGTCCCAGGTATGGGGGTACTGAATTTCTGCTAGCCCCACTTCCCATTCACCTTGTAGTTCAAGTGTTTGTGGTAACTTTACTGTAAATGCTGATATAGTATTAGCGGGGAAAAAGTCGTATGGTATGCTACTTTCGGCAAGGTGATGTAAAGCCATTTTGAACATGCTGAATCTTCGGGGTTCTAATGTCCTGAACTGTGTTGCTCGACCCAACTATTGAATTTATTGGGCCACCCCAGCCACTTTACCAGATACCAGGATTTTTCTTTCCACGCTTTTTCTCTCTCAGGATTTTCTGACCCCTGTATAACCGGGTCCTCATCCGGTCTAATTTTTCTGCAACTCCTCTGCATAGAAAGTACCTTTGATGTCTTCCCCTGATAGTCTTTTTAACTTATAGGCGGCTCTCCGTCTTGTCAAGACCTCTGTCACAATAAATATCTCTATCTGTGTATGTCTGTTCATATCCCTTTTCAAATACCCTTTTCAGCTTAGATATTCTCGTGATCACCTTTCTGAAAAGGTACCTTTTGTTTTTTCCCAAGAACAGTATTGTCGTAGAGGTTCTTCCATACCCCCAGGGCATTGGAAGGGTTAACATCCACAGGCCTGCAGTTTAATCCTGGTGATGAGTATAATTATAGCTTGCACCAGGTCGGGCAAACATCTATATATTTCCATGTGTTCTGGGTCGTAAGCAACGCCACACGTGACTTCAAACTCCTATTGAACGCTTACAATGCTGGCCTTAATTTATTATTTGTCACAAATGGTGTACTTTTTTGTTTTAATAATGTCTTTAAGGAAGCATTCAGAAATTCCTACCTGATCAGTCTGCAGTTTCTGCGGTGCGCCGCTTTTAAAATAGTTTTGAAGGCTTAAGGCACAGCCTTGCCTGATTTGTCTTTTTAAAAGTCACTACCAAGCATACTTGGACAGCACATCGATGCCACGTCAGTATGTATTTAAAACCTTTATTGTGCTTTGCGTGGTTGACCCATATCCATCTTCATCGGCCTGCCATTGTCTGTCTATGTCAGAACAATGACAGGATTTCTTTGAATCTGACTCTGGCTGGTTTGTGTAGAGTGTAAGGATCTGCCTCGAAAGCCACTTGAAACACCTTTCCTGCTGACACTTTTATCGATTTTCTTTGCTTTATACAGCTGAGTCACACGGTAAAACTGCCCACTTTTTTGCATTAAAATATATACTCCGGAGCAGATGATCGGGTCATCTTCTTTCATCAGCACCCCTAATAATACCCTTTAGCTTGACAGCCTCTCGTCACCAGAAATGAGTGTGCCTTAACCCCTGAATCATTTTATCACAGGACGGCAATGTGTAACTATATTTTATTCATATCCTACAAAGTCATATCAGTATTTTATATGCATTATGATACACTCAGCAAACGTGTTAATAAAAATGTAAAACATGCAAATGATTACATTATCATGTTTCTACGCTAGTCTATCGATGCTTGACTGTTACTTGTACACGTATCCTACAAAGTCATATCAGCAGTATTTTATAGGCCTGTAACATACAACAGAGATGTTACTACAGACTATCATCCGTATAAAAGAGTACAACATTAGCATTTACAGCACATGCAACATGAGTCCTTATATTCCACTTTAAAGATGCCCAAAGACAGTAGCAACTGGGCAGCGTGTTTCACTGAGACATGGGCTTAGCCCACTCTCCTCCTGGTGATAAGGTGAGTACAAAAGCATACCACATTGGCCATACACCACTCATGTTGAGGTTCATGCTCTTTAAGGCTTTTTGTAGCAGCAAAGATGCAGTCCACAGTGGATACGGAATCTGTTTTTTGTGTCCATTGCATTTGGATACACATGCCAAAAATACGCTACATACTTTAATCAGAGACATTGTCCCTTCTGTCAACGGTGTTCAATGCGTCCAGAGGATACATCAATGTTGTTTTCTTTTACAACATATACAGGGTCCTTTAGTATGTCCTTTATCACTGGTACATGGTACATCCAGACTGACAGGAATACTGGGATCATTTTTTATCACGATCATCTGAAAGTATATCATAATACACGCTGATACAGATTAGTGTGTCACTTTTTATGTTCAGGAAAAGCAAGTGCTAAATAAGGACTGTACGCACTGGCGGGGGGTCCCATTTATACACTATGAAAAACATACAGTGTGATGTTTATGACCTATCAGACCATGGAGCATTTTGAGAAGCTGAGAAGCCACTTTTCAGTTATTTCAGGGATATCACATTGTTTTTCTGTTTCAAATCATACACACACATACATGACTATGATGATCATTAAACAAAGGTGACAAAGGCGGGTAAATGATTTTAAAAATTAACATGGTCCCTGATCTTCTTTTTAGAAATTTTTTAAAGGAGCCTTGCTGACCAGACTGACAGGCATCTTTTTTTATCTCACAATCTGTCTCCTGTAACATATGTATAACTAACCACATGGGGTCATCGGATTTTCTCACATCATTTAAAAACGTGACTTATAGTTTCCAGCGCATAATTGGTCATATTTAACCCTGATGCTTCATAGCGATTGCCAAGATCACCGCATGAGCTGCCCTATATGTATGGCCTCAGAAACATTTCTGTATGCTTCTTTAGACATCAAGTCATCAAGGATACATGAATGGTTTTTCTGACCTGGATCATCTATCTCACAACCTGGACAGGAATCACCAATTCACACTGTATCACCCTCTGTATCACTGAGGCAATTATACCACTGAATGGCATGGTACATAACATACTTACAATACATGTCGTGGGCAGTTTTAGGGGCTTAACACTGACATCTGTTTTTCACTTGAGGGTCCCTGTCTAATCTCTGTTGAACAGGACGGCCTGGTTGTGTAGTGATTACAGTATTTTCTGTCTTTGACACATTCTATCACTCTCTGTATTTCTAACATACTGTCCCTCACACTGCTCATTAATGACTACATCTGTATCTTTAAAGCAGCACAAACAGTCGCACAGTAGGTTTGTGGAGACTCGAGCATCCATGGTGTCCAAATATGACTGCTGCTCCATCGCAAATTCATTGCTCTATTAAATAAAAAAAAACATGCTTGGTTCTTGATCAACCTCTAACCCGTCTGTTCAGTTATACTATGCACGCACTGCCTCTGTCACGACCTACACCTTTTCATTAATGTTTAAAACATACAAGAATTTACCTCTGCTGGACAAGACTTTTCTGTTTCTTTTCTTCTTCTTCCTAGCCTGGGGCTTTGCTGTGGTAGGAATTTCACCATCATCCGACTCTTGTTCGGTTGCTGCTTCTGGCTGTGTATCAGTATCACTCTGCTGCTCTTCCTCCAGGTCACTTTCTTTCAGTATCCATTTTCACGGTATCAGATTCCACTTCTAGGTGCTCTTCAAGGGCAGTGTGTGGTGGCTCTTGGTCAGTAGTATCTGATTTAGGTTTTCAGACTCATACTGTAGCCAGCTTCCTTTTCACATCACAATCCTTCCACTCAGCAAGGTCTGAGGCATTCCTTATCACACCTTGTGTAATACACAAATGCGGGCTTGGGTGCCTCAATAGACATCTTCTCTCTGTCTTCTTATTTGGTGGTGTGACAGTCTGGACTGTCTCTGGGAGGTTACATTTAGGCGCTGCGCTTTGCCATCTTCTTGAATGTTTTGAATAATCTGCACAAATTTATAAAAGAGATTCCTCGATTCTCGGAAACTGTACTATCAAGCCCCGAGTACAGGGTTTATATAAGACTGTGAGATCCACTTTCAAAAGGCTGGCTCCTCCCGTATCATTATGCTTCATTTGTAAGATACTGAATGCCTGTTCCCAGATGCCTACTATGTAAATGTATGGCCCCTTCTATTCTGTATCCGATGATTTCACGCCGATTTAGACCACCCGCTAAATCTCTCACACACCTTAACAGAACCCTCTACTGTGGGTGACTAACGTGACTTTTCCAAGATCGCCACAAAGACCCCTGTGTATGTTTTCACAAAGGCATCTTTCACGTGTAAATCTGTGTCTATTCTTCAAAGATGAGCTCATCGGCGTCTCCCAGCATGCTAACAAAAGTTCTATTCTTCAGAGATGAGCTCATCGGCTTCTCCCAGCATGCTAACAAAACAAACCCTTGTCACGACGATAATACTACCTTTTCACATGTAAATGTTTACCCATGCTCTCACCGCTTTCCAAGAGTTAATTAAGAATTCACAATGTTTATCAGTATTCAGAGTGTTTCACATGAACACTAGCAATAGGATGAGAATCTATCTGTAAGCAGGTTTTGACCTCTAGTCACTTACTTCCAGTAAAGCAAGGACTACAGATGGATTTAACACCGTTAGACATTTTATGTGGTCTTTGGGGAACTTTATATACTTTTATTCTGTGTTAAAAGGAAATTTGTTTTGCTGGCTCACCGGAGTAAATGGGAAATATACTTTGGCAACCCTTGACAAATGTTGGAAACTTTCTGTGGATTATCATTTTTCTTTGTGTGTTAAAAATGTTATCAGCCTCAATAGGAATAATTTTTCTGTAACATTCTCCAGGAAACTTGGAGGAAATATGTTTTTATACTGCAAACAAGGTAAGATTTGTAAAGATTTTTTCTATCTAAAGCCCTGTAGAGATTTTTTCCTTTCCTAAGAGTTGTTTGATGCCCACACACCACACACACACACATACACACACACACACACACACACACACACTGCTTTGCAGACTGATGATGAATGCTGCCTGCCAGTCTGAGATGACGTTGAACATTTATAATGTGTTTGGTAGGACATTCATAGGTTACATGAATACTTTTTCTAAACCTTAAAAAATATGTACCTGGTCTCAAAACAAGCGTGTTACACCACTGTCACCAAATAGCCCATGTGGTCATGGCCCTGACTGATGATGCCTTGTACAGATTTCCAAGTCACAAAGCATTTACACATCCTGTCCTTATATCCCGGACCGACAGGGGTGCGAATGAATACGAGGAGTAGGGTTATGAAGGTGCTGGACTCGGGTGCGATGGGGGGAGAAGGAGGGAGCAGCAGTCTGAGGGAAAGGGAATGGAGGAGGGGGACTTGAGGTTTGAGCTAGGACACGGTGGTAGGGGTGGAGGAGGGGCAGGGTGTGTGGTGAGAAGAGGGACTCGGGTGCAAGAGGTGGATGGATCGAGGAGGAGAGAGCAGCGGTGCAAAAGGGTGGGGGAGGACGAGGGAGCAGGGGTGCATGGTGAGGAGAGGGGCTCGAGTTCGAGCTAGGATGTTTCAGCAGGGGTGCGAGAGGGAGCAGGGTGGTGTGGAGGAAGAGGGACTCGGGTGCAAGCGGTGGTGGATCGAGGAGGGAGACTCTGGTGTGAATTAGGATGGTGCGGCTGGGTTGCGATGTGAGGGGAGGGACCCGGGTGCAAGCTAGGCGCCAACCGGGTCCAAGGGGAAGGCGAGGCAGCTAGCACTCCGCTGTGAGGAGGGACCGGGTGCAAGCTAGGACGCCGAACCGGGTCTGAGGGGAGGGGTTCGGGGAGCTGCTAGCACCACGATGTGAGGAGGGACCTGGTGCTAGGACACCAAACAGGGTCCGAGGGGAGGGGTTCGAGGAGCTGCTAGCACACCGATGTGAGGGGAGGGAGAGGAGGTGGTGGGACTCGAGTGCGAGTCTGTGGCAAGGATCCGAGAGGAGGGGGAGAAGAAGGAGGCACGTACGGCATAGAAAAGGGGAGGACTTTCGGGTTCGAGGACCAAAATGCACGTCACTTCCTGTGGCATGAAGGGGGGGCGAGGCGTTGCCATGGAAACCACCTGTCAAATGATGTGGCGCGCTCTGATTGGCTGAAATTTAACATTGGACAAGTTATATCCCCTTATACTACTGGCATGATTCACTCTCCCTGGGATACTCTGTAGGGTGGTTGAATTAGTGAGTTCTGGGACCCTGTATCCATGTGATGATTCACCACCATGGTATACCCTGGTTTCATTGTTAACATTTCCCTAGAAGTATGCAGCACTCCACATGTTTCAGCAACTTGGACCAGTGTCAGCCTTTCCAAGAGGGTGACAACATCCACTGTGAATTTTCCCTTAACCTCTCTCAGAAAAGCTATCAGAGGGTCTGCTTCTACTTCCTCCTCCAGATAGTGGCACACAGCCAGGACCATCTTATCCCAGTCATGGAAGGGCTTCATCATGTATACATGGTAGATGCACTTCATGCGTCTTCTTTCAGGTAGCTCCACCACATAATTTTTTTATTCTTATTTTCTTTATCCACCCCAGGGGCCACCAGTCTGCCTTACCTTACTCGTCTTGGCATCTTGGCATCACCCCTGGTCCATCTGGCTGCCATCTCCCTAGACTACCTCTGACATCCTCATTTGGGTCTCACGGCTACCCCCATGGCTTGCCCCCCATGGTGGAGAGCACTCCTTCCAGAGCTCAACCCACCCCAGTCAGGATCCAGTACTGCCATGCACCCTCACGCTGAGAGAGTCCACTGTGGAAGACGGCTGTCATGCCGCCGCGACTGGTGCCCCGGTTTTCCACTTTTTTCCCTACCCCTGAGCTGGCAGGCATGCACTGACACCAATGGCACTGAGCGTATGTGGGTCTTCCCACGTTCTGGCCAGGCGTTTGCCTCGACTGTGTAGTTGTGCTCCCAGCAGCAGAAGTACCTCCTGCCTTCACTGGGGTCTCTCCTGCACCGGGATGCCCCTGGATCCCCCAGAGAGGAGAGCTGTCCTTGATGCTTGATCCTACTCCCTCTGCTGACCCCAGTGCCTGGGCTCTGCTCTCAAACCCGGGTCGCTGGCGTGACACGAGGTGTGGTGTCCAGCGCCTCAACCTCAGCGCCACCAGGCCGGCCGCCCACCATATAATTAACATCATTCACTCTCCTGACCATTGAGTAGGACCTTTCCAAGCTGCATGTAATTTATTCTGTCTGATTCTGTCTGTTATATCTAATGATCTAAATGTGGCAAAACAGTGTGCCAAGGCAGTGGGGAGAGCAAGTGGGATGCTGGGGTGCATAGGAAGAGGTATTACCACTAGAAAAAAGTGTCATATACCACTACACAGGTTACTGGTGAGACCTCATCTGGAGTACTACATCCAGTTCTGGAGGCCTCGTCTCAGAAGAGACATAGACAGGGTGGAGTCAGTGCAGAGAAGGGACACAAATATGGTACAGGGCCTGCGCCACATGTCTTACGAGGACAGGCTATAGGAACTCAATGTGTACTCCCTGAGGGACAGAAGGGAGAGGGTAGACATGATTGAGACCTTCAAGTACCTGAAGGGGATCAATAAGGTACAGGAGGGTAGCATTTTCCAGAAGAGGAGCTGCCCTAAAACAACAAGAGGGCACAGCATGAGATTGGAAGAGAGTAGACTAAGGAACAATGTGAGGAAGTACATTTTCACAGAATGGGTGGTGGATGCTTAGAATGGCCTGCCCCATGAGGTGGTGGGGGCATATACAGTAGGGTTTGTTTTAGCAGTCATGAGATAGATATAAGGGAACCCTACAGGGGGGAAGGAGAGAGCAGTAGTGGACCAGTAGGGTCAGCAGCAGCTGAGTAAAAGTAAGGCACATGGACAGACTGGATGGGCCTAGTAGTCCTTATCTGCTGTCAATTTCTATGTTTCTATGAGGATGAGTATTATCACCCATTGCCAAACTTTGTACTCCTGTACCATGCCTTCTGTCTCCTGTTGTGCAGTGGCTAGATGAGCCTCTGTGAACTCTATGAGATGCTTGAGCCATGACCTGAAATTCAGGATGAGCACCACAACTGATTCACTCAGGAGCAAGCCCTCCCATTCATCCCTTACCAAATCAAGGAGACCTTACCCTATGGTCAAACAGTAGCTTGATGGGTAAGAATCTTGTAGCATCCTGGGGAATTCATTATATGTGAATCCTGGTAGGGCTATTTGACCATTAACTATAGATAGGATGTAATGCCTGAAGACTGGAGAGTGGCGGACATCCTTCCACTCCATAGGAGGAACAGAAAACAAGCAGAGAACTACAGACCAGTTAGTCTAACATCCATTAGAGTGAAACTGATGGAGTCACTGATTAGTAAACCTTATGGACTATCTGAGAGCAACAACTCCAGGATAGTAAACAGCATGAGTTTGTGGCAGAGAGGACTTGTCAGATGAACCTGATAGTTTTCTGTGATTGGGTGACTAGGAATTTGATTGGGGCCATTGGGTGGCTAGGAATTTGACAGGGCCATGGCATAGATTTTCTGTATTTGACTTTAGCAAGACTTTTGACTTAGTGTCCCACAGATGGTTGCTGAGGAAGATGAAGGATCTGCGTGCGGCTAAGGATATAGTGAACTGGGTGGAAAGCTGGTTAAAGGGTAGACAGTGGAGAGTTGTGGTCAATGAGGTGAAATCAGAATAGAGGGATACTGCAGAGAACAAAATAAACCTCATTTTCAGACCTGGGAACCTGGTAAGGCATAATATTGTTTGGGATTTGTGAGGAAGGTGAGCTACACTTTATACTGCCACTTTCAGTTTGGCTTATTGGAATTAAGAAGAGACTTGCAGGATTCCATTAAATGCAGTAATTTTATAACCAGATGGAGTGAAATACTGCTGAATTTGATTTTTTACTGTGCTTGACTGCTGTTGTTGTGACCTAGGATTTGTAAGGATATGTTTTCAACTTTTTACAATTGTTCTGCTGACTGAGGTTTGACTTCACTTTTATCCCTGGGTTCAGTAGAGTGGTTCAAACAACATGAAGTCTTGCTGTTTGCTGACATAATACAGTTAGCCCCAGCACTTGAACTGCCCTGGAGAGGAAAGAGTTAACTCTGTGCAGAAGTATAGAACGTGAGCTCGAGCTCGGTTTTCAAACTTCTGTCTGTGGTACTTCCCAGTGTAACCATTAGATTCTTTACTCCGCCTAATAGTGAAGTCGCTCAAGAGATTTCTCTGCTTGGTTCGGTAAAGTTTAAAAAGTGTTCGGTTAAACCATTATTTTTGTTATTTTTCGGATTTCTAGCTTCTGTCTGTAGTACAAGTAGTGTAGTAGATTGGTGGTGACTGTGTTTTATTGTGGTAAAAGTGTGAAAATTGTTCCTTCTTTGGTTTCTTATCGGTCGGTCTGGTTAGGAACTGACCTTATTTTAACTTTGTTTAAAATTTGAATTTTTCTGGGATTAGAGTGGTGTTCTGGTACTGATCAGTTTCAAAAGAACCGGGCCTTTTCTGGTTCTTTTTCATAACCCATGACATGGTTTGTAACCGATCGGTTATTTATTATCTGGCTTGAAAGCTGCTATAGGGTAATTTAGTAGGTTGGCCATGTCTGAGAAACCCAAGAAGAAAACCAGTCCCACTGGGTTTCTACACTGTACTGAGTGTGGGGAGGCCTTTGCCAAGGCTGACCCTCACCTCATCTGTGTTTATTGTCTGGCGTTTGACCACCTCAAGTCAGACTGCCAAATTTGCAAAAACTTTCTCGAAACCACTCTAGAAAAAAGACTGAGTAGGCTGAAGGAAAGGGAGGCCAAGAAGTCCATAGATCTGGATGGCCAGCCCGGTTCGGTAGCAGCCGAACCTGAGGAGGTGCCTACTGACATAGGCGATACCTCCTCAGGCAAAAGGAGAGTCGACTCTGAGGGTCCAGTTCCATCAAAAAAGAAATGAAAGTCTGCCGGTTCAGATCCAGTACTGCATACTCCAACCACGGATGAGATAGTCAAAGTATTGTTCAATTGCTTCGCCCAGTTCCGTCCAAACCAGTACTGCCGGTTAGGTGGTCGGTTTGGTTGGATCCATCTCCTTTGGATTATGATCCAGATGCTTTTTATGAGGAGTGGGAGGGAGATGAAGACTACCCGATGATGAAAATGACGACCTGGGGGGTCTGGATATGCCCATTGAACCGGACATCTCCACAGACAGACCCTCTAATGTCTCCCCTCCCAGGATTTCTGAGTACCCTTCACACTTCTTGTTCTACAAGAAGGTGGCTGAAACCCTCCAGCTCCTTATGGTTGAAGATGCTGAGAAGGGAGAAAAGCCTGATTTTGTGGAAATGATGGACTTCCCAGAGTCCAAAATATTGTCTATCCCTCTTCATAAGTCTTTGGGAAAACAGACACAAAAGATTTTACAAACTCCTAACTCATTACCTTCTGTGGATAAAAGAATGGACAGGAGGTATATGTTGTCAGGCTCAGGTATGGAGTTCCTTCATGCTCATAGCAGCCATGTTGGGGTAGTGCAGGCTGCAGCCTGTGACAGGGCTAACATTTCTTTGGCTTCACACCCCCCAGACAAGGACACCAGGAAAGTTGATACCATGGTCAAAAAACAATATTTGGCATCCTCTTTGGGACTCAGGGAGGCAAACTATGGGCTACACAGCCACGTACCAGAAGTCCAGATGGGATACTGTTCTGGAACTGGCTAAACAGGACTCTCCTCGGCTAGCCAATGAACTGGAGGAGGTGGCTGCAGATGGAATTCAGGCATCTAAAGTACAATTTCATGCTGCTATGGGCTCCAGTGATGTGGTATCAAGAGTCATGGCTACATCTGTGTCTCTCAGAAGACATGCTTGGCTCAGATGCACTAGCCAATCACAGAATACCCAGACTAAGGCTATGGATTTTCCTGTAGTTGGTAACTCTCTGTTTGGGGAGCAGACAGAGGCATACATGAAGAAAATGGATGAATACAGGTCCACTTACAGGAGTGCACAGGCCAAGGAAAGGCAGGCCACTCCACAAAAGCAGCAGTCCAGGGGCAGGAGCAGGCCCTTTCACAGGCCTTTTTGCCAAGCCCAGACCTCCTTCCCTTTCCCACAGAGTTTTTTTTTCCCCGAGGGAGGGGTAGGAGGGGGATGAGCAGGGCTGCTTCCTCCTCTCAGTCAAAGGCTCCTGCCAGGCAGACACCCTGAGGTGTCAGTCTGGGTCGACTCCCCAATCCCAGTAAGAGGCAGGCTTACTTACTGCTTTCAGGCCTGGAAGTTGGTGACCTCAGACAAGTTGGTCCTGGAAGTAGTAAGCTAGGGACTGGCCCTCAGCTTCAAAAGGTTCTCAAAATGAAGGGCCAGGTCTTTTCCACCTGCATCAATCTCAGAAACCCTTGCCCTAGAGGCAGAGGTTTCCTCTCTCTTGGCTCTCAGAGCTGTAGAGAATGTTCCTACTCAACACAAGGGAAAAGGCCTGTACTCCAGGTACTTCCTTACCCCAAAGAAAACAGGAGTGGTGACCCATCCTGGACCTAAGGTATTTGAACAAACACATATCAAAACGCAAATTCAAAATGGTAACTCTGGGAATAATCCTTCCCTCTTTAAGGCACAGGGGATTGGCTAGCATTTCTGGACCTCAAGGATGCCTACTTCCATATCCCTATCAGGTGCTCCCAATGAAAATACCACAGGTTCGAGTTGCTTCAGGCCATTATCAATTCAGGGCCATGTCATTCAGTCTAACATCAGCTCCTAGGGTGTTCACAAAGTGCCAGAACAGCTAATATTTTTCAAGTCAAACTACCTCTTGCTGGGAGCTGCAATACTGAACATAGGATTTGCAAGAAAGCGAGTTGTGCTCACAACAGAGGGAGGTGAACCTTACAATTGTCTTTGGTTTGTAGCAGATATTCTGCAGGCGGAGGCTACTTCTAACTGAAAGGTGAAATAAGGAACTTAGAATTATCAGGAAAAGACAGTCTTGTTACAATTCTTAAGATTTTCAGTGCAGGAAGAGTTTAAAGCACAGCTGACTTATTTTGGGGCTGACTGCTTTCAGAGCACAAACCACCAGGCTGTTTTGGGGCTGGGGAGGTTTGCCTGTGTCTGACTTGGATGTCTGGATTTTTCTCTGTTTGATTAGCAGGATTTTCTGTCAAATTGCTGAGTATGGTATCTTGCTGATAGGAAGGCACTCATCACAGCGGTGGGTCAGAGCTCTAGCTTGATTGTTTTGTGAGGGCTAGTTTAGGTCCAACCCTTCCCACCCTCACCCCACCCACCCCTGGAAATAGTTCCTTTATACCTGGGGTTCTGACATTATTTCCTCAAGAGTGTAAGGTGCATATCAATGTCATATCCTCTCTAGCACACATTGAAAATATAAGCATACATTGTATAATATATATATATTTCTATAACAAACCAATCACACACAAACACACACACACACACACACACACACAAAAAGTACATAATCATGTGGGGAGTAGTGCAATGTAATGGCTGTGGGACAGCAGTCTTCCGGGAGTCTTTCTGAGGCTGAGATGCTGCTCTATTGCAGACAACTCTCTGCCCTGAAGGAGGAATTTGCCTGTCTTCAGGCCACACTGGACAGCAGTAAGGGAACCTTCCCCCAGGCCAGACTGGATGGTAGGAAGGGAACCTCCCCCATCCAGGGAGCACCAGAGCCACCACCACTACCTCAGAGGTTGCAAAGAAAGTACAGCAGTTGGACCACAGTGAGCTCAGGGAGGGTGAGGATGGTGGAACAGAGGCACACCCAGTCAGTTGTTCCACTCCACAATCCATACACCATTCTGGGGGAGCACAGCTCCCCTATGGATGCATCCACAGAGGAGATTAAGGAGGCTGAGGACTCCTGTCACAAGGGAGGCCCACAGGAAGGAGGCAGAGGACACCACAAGGAAAGGAAGCAGCTCCTGGTGGGGGACTCAATTATTAGGGGGATTGAACTGGGGGGAGTAGGGAAAACTGAAGTAAGGTGCCTGCCTTTTGCCATGGCTTGGAGGGACAGGAAGCGCATCCTCAGGATCATGAGAACAGCTGCACGGGAGTCTGAGCTGGACATCATTGTCCACCTAGGGACAAATGACGGCTCAACATGAGATTAGAGCAGTGCAGAAGGACTTTATAGAACTGGGAAGGGGCCTAAGACAAGTAGCATACACAGTATGCTTCTCAGAGGTGCTGCCTGTCAATGGCATGAGTGAGGCAAGGGTACTTTGCACCATGCAGTTTAATGAATAGTTTAAAAAATGGTGTGGCACACAGGGGTTTGGCTTCATTGGGGACTGGGGTTCCACCTGAAAGGACACCAGTCTATACTGGCAGGATGGTCTGCATCTGTCCAGGAAGGGAACAAGTCTTTTGAGCAAGCAGTTTAAATGCTTCATTGGCAAGCTTTTAAACTAGTCAAGGGGGAGGCACTGATAAGCAGCAGGAAAATCCCAGCCTCTCCCTACAAAACAGGGTACTAAATGAGAAAAAGACTGAGGTAGAAAGGTCAGTGGGGGATGCTGCAACAGAAGGTAAGCCATCAAAAAATGGAAAGCAATGAGTACCAATGTCCATAGTCTGAGTAACAAGCTTCCTGAATTAGTGGCCTTGATGGAGGAGGAACATCTGGATATCGTGGCAGTCACAGAAACTTGGTTCACACAAAACCATGACTGGGATGTAAACATACCAGGGTACATAATCTACAGGAGGGACAGAGAGGGTAAAAGAGGAGGAGGAGTAGCTCTTTACATAAGGGAAGGAATCAAAGCAACAGAACAAATGGAAAAACAGAGAGGAGAGGAGAAGAAGCACTGTGAGTAAATTTGGAGACCGGCAATGGCACCACAATCCGCACAGGGGTTGTATACAGACCCCCTTCTCAGAGGAAGGAAATGGACAAGGAAATGATAGAAAGTATACTTAGTATGGCAGAAAAAGGGGAGATACTGCTTATGGGCAATCTGAATATGCCAGATGTTAACTGGAGTGCAGTTGCAGCAGTCACTTCAAAGAGTGGGGTTATTCTAGATGCCCTACAGGGGGCATGCCTTAGACAACTAGTATTGGAGCCCACTCGAGAGGGAGCAATCTTAGACCTGGTTCTCTCAAATGGAGATGAAGAGAGGATCACAGATGTAGAAGTGGGTAGCCATCTGGGAACTAGCAACCATCGAACAGTATGGTTCACAATAAACACAGCAATAGAGTCAGCCATACAAAGGCAAAGGTACTGGACTTTAGGAGGACTGACTTTGCCAAAATAGGTGAGTGCCTAAGGAATGCACTAGCAAATGGGCAGGAAGGAGGGGTGGAAGAACAATGGGGAATAATAAAAACTGCCATCACAGAGGTAACAAGCCTTTGTGTGAAGCAAATAAACAAAACTAAATGATGTAAGAAACCACTATGGTTCTCAAAGGAAATGGCAGTGAAGGTTCAAGAGAAAAAGAAAGCTTTCAGGAAGTACAAGGAATCACAAAAGAAGCAGGACAGAGAACTGTATCAGTTAAAGCAAAAGGAAGCTGGGAAGGCAGTCAGAACAGCAAATGCCTAAACAGAGGAAAAGACAGCCAACTCAGTTAAGAAGAGGGATAAAACCTTTTATAGGTACATCAGGGAGTGAAGGAAGACCAAGGGAGGGATAGTGAGGCTTAATAAGGTGGGGGAGGGTGGGCAGAGGGTGACTGTGAAAAGGCAGAGATACTAAACAAATATTTTTGCTCAGTATTTACAAAGGAAGAGGGGGAGGTACCTAAAACAAACAGTAGAAACACTCTGGATACAGAAGTTGATACCAGCCCATTTACAGAAGAAAGGGTTCTGAAAGAACTCTAAAACTGAAGGTGGACAAAGCAATGGGGCCTGATGAGATTCATCCCAGAATTCTAAAAGAACTAAGGGAGAATTAGTGACACCACTGACTACCCTGTTTAACAAATCATGGGAGGGTGGGTGGTACCCAGGGACTGAGGAGGGCAGATGTGATTCCCCTTCACAAAAGTGGGAGCAAGGCAGAAGCAGGAAACTACAGACCTGTTAGTTTAACCTCAGTGGTAGGGAAATGATGGAATCACTTCTGAAGGAAAGAATTGTCGAGTATCTAGAGACCAGAGGGCACAGGACCCAAGGCAGCATGGATTCACAGCAGGAAGGTCATGCCAGACAAATGATAGATTTCTTTGACTGGGTGACCAAAGCAGTAGATCAGGGAAGGGCTGTGGACATGGCCTAGCTAGACTTTAGCAAGGCATTTGATACAGTCCCACACAAAAGATTAATATACAAGTTAGCTAGCCTGGGAGTGGGTCCCAAGATGACAGCCTGGGTAAAAAATTGGCTGGAGAATAGGACACAGAGAGTAATAGTAAATGAAGTCCACTCTGAAGAAAGGGGGGTTACTAGTGGGGTACCTCAGTGTTCAGTATTAGGACCGGTTCTCTTCAATGTCTTTATAGGCGACATTGCAGAGGAACTGGAATGAAAAGAATGTCTCTTTGCAGAAGACACAAAGATCTGCAACAGAGTTGATACACAAAGTGGGTTGGAAAGAATGAAAAGAGACTTGGCAAGGTTAGAGGAATGGTCAAATGTATGGCAGCTTAGATTCAATGCTAAGAAGCATAAGGTAATGCACCTGGGAAACAAAAACCCAGGGGAAGAGTACACAATGGGGGGTGAGATACTAACAACAACAAAAATGGAAAGGGACCTGGCGTAGTCATATCAGATGACCTAAAGGTGGGCAAGCAATGTGAGAGGGCAGCAAGGAGGGCTGGGGGGATATTGGGATGCATAGGAAGAGGCATCACCAGTAGAAAACAGGAAGCTATTATCCCTCTGTACAGACAGCTGGTCAGACCCCATCTGGAGTACTGCATGCAGTTCTGGAGACTCAGTCTTTTCAAAGACATAGAAAGGATAGAAGCTGTCCAGAGGAGGGCAACTAAAATGGTGCAGGGTCTGCACTGGAAGACATATAAAGAGAGACTTAAGGAGCTTAATATGTATTGCCTCGAGGAATGGACGGAGAGGGGGGACATGATAGAAACTTTCAAGTACCTCAAGGGAATCAACAAAGTCCAAGAGGGTAGCATCTTTCAAAAAAAGAGGTGTGCAAGAACAAGGGGGCACAATTTGAAGATGGGGGGAGCTCAGAGGTAATTTAAGGAAGTATTTTTTCACAGAGAGGGTTGTGGATGCATGGAATGGCCTTTGAGAGGAGATCATGGAGTTAAAAACAATGGTGGAATTCAAGCATGCATGGGACAGTCATAAGGCAATTCTAGGGGGTGGAAGTAGGAAGAAATAGGCTGCTGGTTAACTGGGATGTGCAGCTTATCCAGTAGGCAGGGAAATGGGCAGACTGGGTGGGCCAAGTGGTCTTTATCTGCTGTCAAATTCTATGTTTATGCTTCTTGCAGTAGTGGTGGCTTACCTCAGAAGAGAGGGTATCACAAATTTTCCACATCTGGACAACTGGTAATCACAGGTCAGTCATCAGGCCAGGTCAGGTCAGCTCTGCAAACCACCCAGGACTTGCTCAGTCCTCTGAGGTTTCTTCTCAATCTTCCAAAATCTGTCCTCGAACCAGTACAACTTCTCACCTTCATAGGGATAGAACTGGATACTATCCAAGCAAAATCTTTCCTTCCTCTGGCAAGAGTGAAGGCCCTAGTAGATCTTGCTTCCTCTTTTCGACCTCAGGTTTCATCCAGCGAGACAGTTCCTCCAACTCCTAGGCCACATGGCAACCTCCAGTGCAGTGGTACAGGGAGCCAGAATTCAGATGAGGGACATTCAGTTCCACCTAAGGTACTTTTGGTCATGGCGAAATAACTCTCTCACCAAACTGATTCCAGTGACCCAGACTCTGGTTCAAGCTCTTCAGTGGTGGCTGGACCAGGACAACCTCAGACAAGGGGTTCCATTTCTCTTCATGTCCTATCAGTAGTTCTAACCACGGATGCTTCTTTCCTAGGTTGGGAGCCCACCTGGGAGCCCTGACAGCTCAAGGGGTCTGGTCTCCACAGGAGTCTCACCTTCATAACAACCTCCTGCAACTCAGGGCAGTTTTCCTAGCCCTTCAGAGCTTCTCAGATTCAGTCAAGGGCAAGGTGGTCCAAGTCAGAACAGACACCACCACCACAATGTGGTACATCAACAAACAGGGAGGCACTCAGTTCATGGCCTTGTACACAGAAGCCATGAAGCTGTGGTCTCTGGCTTATTCTCTTCAGACTTCTCTGTTAGCAGTTCACCTTCCAGGAAAGGACAATGTACTAGCAGATGCTCTGAGCAGAATTTCACAGGGACATCATGAATGGTCCCTGGATCCTCACATCCTGAAGGTCATCTTCTCCAAGTGGGGCATTCCAGAGATAGATCTCTTTGCAGCATCGGACAATCATCAACTTCCTCTATTTTGTTGCAAACCTCCAGTCCTGGGGATGGTACCCCTGGATGCTCTCATTTTGGACTGGAAGGGCAGCTTTACGCCTTTCCTCTGCTGTTCAGAGTTCTAATCAAGATCAGAACTCAACCCTGCATAGTGATACTAGTGACTCCAGATTAGGCCAGACAGCCTTGGTATCCTCTACTGGTGTCCTTGTCAGTGTCATGTCCCCTGTCTCTGCCCAAGACATACAATCTCCTGTCCTCCTCCCAGGGGCGGATCTGGTACCCCAATCTCTGGTTTCTCAATCTCAAGGTCTGGCTCTTGAAGAGTCAGGATATGCAGCACTACATCTCTCCTCAGGGAATTCTGCATATTCTGAAGGTCTCCAGGAAACCTTCCACTAGAAAAACTTACAATTCCAAATGGAAGAGGTTCAGTATTTGGTGTTCTCAGAAAGGCATTTGCCTGATTCTGTAGACATTTCCACAACCTTAGATTATCCAGTTCATCTGAATAGTCTAGGCCTTAGGCCTGCTACTCTGAAGGTTCATCTAGCAGCTGTCTCTGCATTCCTTTCAGCAGCAAAGGGCTCTTCCCTGGCATCTCATCCTGTTTTCAGGAAGTTTTTCAAAGGTCTGGTTCACATTAACCCTCCCTTTAGGGAGCCTACTGTGCCTTGGGATCTTAATGTCTGTATTGCTTAGCTTATGCAGCCACCCTTTGAACCTCTGGCTTTGGCCGAGTTGAAGTACCTGACCTGGAAAACTGTATTCCTGGTAGCTATTACTTCTGCCAGGTGGATTAGTGAATTACAGGCCCTGTCAGTTGAACCTGACTTCATATCCTTCCATAGGGATAAAGTGGTCCTAAGAACCAATAGGAGGTTCTTGCCCAAAGTGGTATCGGATTTTCATCTGAACCTGTCTACAACTCTCCCTGTGATTTTCACTGACCATTCTTCTTCAGGAGAAAGAAGATTACACAGTTTGGATGTTAAAAGGGCTCTTAGCTACTACATAGAGCACACTAAGGCACACAGAAATGACCGTCTTCAGTTGTTTCTCACTTATGGTGAAGTGGGGAAAGGTAAGCCTGCCACTAAAAGAACTATTGCCAGATGCATTGCTTCTTGTATACAATTCTGGTATGACAAATTGGGTAGAACAGCCCCTTCAGGCCTGAGGGCTCACTCGACTAGGGGTACAGCTGCTACTCTAGCTGCTGCCAGAGATATACCCTTGTTAGAGGTCTATAAAGCAGCCACCTGGAAAACAGTACATACAGTCACCAAGCATTACTCCCTGGACATCCAGGCTAGGAGTGATGCTAGGTTTGGCACAGCAGTACTGCAGAGCTTGTTCCCAAAGTAGGTTCTGCATTCTCTCCTCCATAGGGAACTGCTTGATAGTCTCAGATATGTTAGAATACAGCAAGACTTCATGTTGTTTGAAGAAAAATTACTCACCATAGTAATGTTCTGTCTTCTAATGGAATCTTGATGTATTCTGACCTCCACCCCTGCCTCCCCTCTCAGAACCTAGTTTTTGGGAAGTGGGATGACAGGTACGGTGTTGCACCTCAGGGGTGTATCTTGTACCCTCCTTCTTGGGTGGGGTAGCTGTTATTGTTACTTTTCTTATGTTTTTGTAGTTAAATATTGTCACTACCTTTCCTTCTTGGGTTCTCGACTTGAGTATTTTGGACCCAAAAAATCTTTTGCCCTTTGGCTATATGTTTTGAACAATTTCCACTATATAGTACATATAGTTAGTTGGTTTGCTCGTAAGAATCTGATGGTTACACTGGGAAGTACCACAGGCGGAGATTTGAAAACCGAGCTTGAGCTCAACGTTCTATGCTTCTGCATAGAGTTAACTTTTTCCTCTCTGGGGCAGTTCAAGTGCTGGGGCTAACTGTATTATGTCAGAATGAGCAAGGCTCAATTAGAAGAAACAACATTACTATGGTGAGTAATTTTTTCTTTCTGTAGGTGCAGTGGTCTAGTAAATTGAGGTGTGGGTTGAATTACTGTAAAGAAGGGCAGTGTTCACCAGGGTGGTGGGGGCAGTGGTGTAGTTGATTGTTTCTGACAGTCATTGGTGGCTGGGGGACACCCACCCACCCTTCCCCTCACCCTGCCCACCCCAGGTGTGCCATTTCCTTTATGCTCAAGGTTCTGATATTACTTCCTCAACAGATCAGCTGGCAGAACCCTGTCATATCCTTAATAATCCAGCACAGTGCAAAATGGGTAAGCACACATACCACCAAATAAAAAATGAAAAAAAAATCTAGGATATATATTACATATTATAAGAGAGAAGGACATAAGGGAGTGGTACAGTGCACTAGCTGTGGGGCAGCTTTTTTCTGGGAGACATTCTGGAAACTGTGTTGCTGCCTTATTTTCAGGCAACTGTCAGCTCTGAGGGAGCAGGTTGCCCATCTCCAGGCAGAACTGGCAAGGACTAGGGAAGCCTACCCCACCCAAAGAACACCAGTGCCACAACAGCTACCTCAGAGGTTGGCAAGAATGAGGAGCAGTTGGAACACAGTGGGCTCTGGTAGGGTGAGAATGGTGAAACAGAGGCACATCCTCTAGTTGTACCTCTCTGCAATTCATATGTCATTCTGGCAGAGCAAGATTCTTCTATGATGACACCCTCAGTGGAGACCAAGAAGAATACTTGGGACATGCACAAGGGAGACCCACAAAAGGGTGGCAAGGGACACCAAAGGGGAAGGAAAAAGCTTCTGGTAGGGGACTCAATTGTCAGGGGGGTAGAACTGGAGAAGGGAGGGGAGAGGGACATAATGTCTTTGCCTGGTGCTGTGGCTTAGAGGGACAGCAAGCAAGCAAACAACGTTTATTTGTATAGCACCTTTCAAAATCAAGGTGCCTTACATAAAACAAACAATATTATAAGTTGTTTAACTGATTATTTAACTGATTGTTTTTAATCAGGAAAGGCCAAAGAAAATAAATGGGTTTTCAACATAGATTTAAAACTACTGATGGTCAGGCATTAGGGTTGGTGCTGCAAACGAAAAAGCACGAGCTCCAGATGTTTTAAGACAAACTCTGGGAATCTTTAGCAAACTCTCATCAGCTGATTGGAGAGGGTGACTGAGGGAGTAAGGAGTCAGGAGATCTTTCAGGTAGTCAGGTCCCTGTTCATGTAGGACTTTAAAAATAAGCAGGCTTACCTTATAGGTGATCCACCACTGAACTGGTGGCCAGTGCAGTTCACGCTGCATGAGCGTAATGTGATTGGTTCTAGAGGTACCAGTCAACAGCCTGGCTACAGCATTCTGCACCAGCTGCAAGTGGCAGATATCAACCCCAGACAGCCCTAGGCAGAGGGCATTGCAGTAGTCAAGACAGGTGGTAATGAAGGCATGGACCAATGTTGGGATATCACCTGGTGGAATCAGGAGTTTCACCCAAGTGATATTCCTCAGATGGTAAAATGAGGATTTAACCACAGCTGACACCTGAGACTTAGGGTCAAGCAGTCATTAAAAATAACACTCAAGCTATGTACCTGATTTGAGATAATGAGCTGGACACCATCAAGCCATAGGCCCAACACATGCCCAGCCCAAGAACCCACCCCCCGGGTGACCTAGATCCACAACCAACACCTCAGTCTTATCTGGATTTAGTCTCAACCAACTCAAGCTCATCCAGTCTTTGATCTCAGAGAGGCAACTGTTTAGCATGGAGATCGCATCAACCTGTCCAGGCACAAAGGACATACACAGCTGAGTATCATCTGCATAGCAGTGAAAACTCAAGCTGTATTGCCTGATGATATCTCCCAATGGCAGCATACACACTGCGAACAACATGGGTGCCAATATGGAGCCCTGCAGCACCCCGCAGGACAGTGGGAGGGCATCACGGGAATAAATTCTGGTGACCACCCTTTGAGACCTGCCTACGAGGAAAGAACAAAACCATTTGAGGACTGTACCCAACAGTCCACAAAGGAACCACAGTGTCTCCAAAAGCACCTGATGATCCACAGTGTCAAAAACTGCTGAGAGATCAAGGAGGACCAAGATGGTGCAAGCCTTTTGATCTCTTGTCATTAGGAGGTCATTTAATACCCATACAAGGGCAGTCTCCATGCTATGCCTCTTCCTAAAATCTGATTGGAGGGCTTCATAGACATTGTGAGTTACAAGGTGATCATCCAGTTGCAAGGCAACCACCTTCTCAATAACCTTCCCCACAAAGGGAAGGTTAGAGACAGGTAAGTAGTTAGCTGGATTGTCAGGATCCAAAGAGAGCTTTTCAAAGAGTGGTCAAATGACCACCTCCGTTAGGGGTCTGGAAAGACTCCCCTCTCCAGGGATCTCCATATAATTTTAGTTAGGATTGGGCAGATAGCATCTACACATCCCACTAAAAGGGAGATAGGGTCTGGATCCAAACTACAGCAGGTTAGGCACAAGGTCTGGACAATGTCCATGAACTCTGGTTGGCTGAAATCCATCCAGACAGACCAGCTGCTCACCACCTCCCATCGACCTCCGCAACCCCTCATGGAGAGAGCCGGGCCGATTCCGGACCTGATGCTTGCAGCCTTATGTGCAAAAAAAACGAGCTATCACATCACACTTACTTTGTAAAAAGACTCTTCTGGACTGGAGACAGATTGGATTGCACAATCTATCAGCAGTTTGAAAAAGCTGAGTTGGTCGGTTCTGTGCAGCAGAAATCTCCCTGGACAGGAACTCTGCCTTCTTATGGGTGATTTCTGATTGATAACCCTTGCAATGTTCCATCAATCTAAGCCTGTCAGCATCCAGGCTGGACTTCCACCATGCTCTCTCCAGCCTTTGATCAACCCATCTCAGCTCCTTCAAGGACACATCATACCAAGAGGACCTTAGGCAAAGAGTGAGTGGTCAAACATGAACAGGAGCAATCAAGTCCAAGGCATCTCCCACTATCTTATTATAGGCTAGAATGAGGTCCCTTGTACTTGTGCTTTCACCTAGCAATTCTGATAGGTCCAGTACTGCTGATAGACCATCTGGGGTAACTCTCCTTAAAGGGTAGTACCAGACCATCTCCAAAGGAGGTAGGTCCATTGGGTCATGCCCCAAAACTGAACCCTATGGTGTGATGATCAGACCAACTGACTGGTTCTGCCCCCAAGTCAGTGATCTCCTTCCCCAGGAGGAACAGTAAATCCAATGAGTGACCTGCTCTATGGGCAGAGGAGGTAACTACTGTGTAAGGTCCAGCATTATCATTAGCTGGAGGAGATTTTGGCCAAACTGTAAGAGATCATCATCAACCCAAGTACTGAATTCCCACAATTATCCATCTGGGAGACTCAACGCCATGTCGACGACAATGTCCGCAATCTCCTGCAGGAGAGAACCCTCATCACCTGGTGGACAGTAAATGAGGAGTATCCTGCAGCCTACACTGTCACCCATGGCCATGACACACACTCAAAGGATCTGTTGGTCCCCACTGAAATATCCACAAGGCTCAGTTCGATCTTAAAAAAGATGGCTACACCCCCAACCCTATGATCCAGCCTCAGGCGGTGAATCACAGAGAACCCAGCTGGATCTGCAGAAGCCAGTACTTAGCCTGCATTTTCATCCAGCCAGGTTTTTGGTGAGGCATGCCAGGTCCATCATTTCAACAAGATCGGCTATAAGAGCTTTCTTGTTTTTGATGGATCTAGTGTTAGATTTCTATTTGCAGGCAACTGTCAGCTCTGAGGGAGGAGGTTGCCCACCTCCAGGCTGAACTGGCAAGGACTAAGGAGGACTCCCCCACCCAAAGAGCACCAGTTCCACAACCACTGCCTCAGAGGTTGCCATGTGTGAAGAGCTGATGGACTACAGTAGGTTCTGGGAGGGTGAGGGTGGTGGAACAGAGGCGTAGCCCTCGAGTTGCACCTCTACACAAATCATATGTCAGTCTGGCAAATCAAGGTTCTCTATGATGACACCCCTCATTGGAGACCAAGAAGAATGCTGGGACAGCCACAAGGGAGACCCACAAAAGAGTGGCAAGGGACAACACAAGGGAAAGAAACAGCTTTTGATAGGGGACTCAATTGTTAGGGGTGTAGACCTGGGGAAGGGAGAGGAGAGGGAAGTAAGGTGCCTGCCTGGTGCCATGGCTTGGAGGGACAGGAAGTGAATCCTCAGGATTGCAGAAGCAGCATCACAGGAGAGGAGACTAGATATCATTGTCCACCTCGGGACAAATGACCTAGCTAGGCATGAGATCAGTGCAGTGCAGGATGAATTTGTGGAGTTGGGGAGGGGCCTCAGACAGGTAGCAAGCACAGTAACCTTCTTAGAGGTGCTGCCAGTCCATGGCAGGGGTGAGGCTAGGGTAGTGCACACCATGCGGTTTAATGAATGGTTGCAAAACTGGTGCAGAGCACAGGGCTTTGGCTTCATTGGGGACTTGGGCTCCACCTGGAGAGATGAAGATCTATACTGGCATGATGGTCTGCATCTGTCCAGGAAGGGAAACACGCTCCTAGGTGACAGGTTTAAAGGCTTCCTTGGCAAGCTTTTAAACTAGCCAAGGGGGGAGGTGCTGATAGGAAACAGGAAAGTTCAAGCCCCGCCTAAAGCAGCAGGTAGTAGGGTAAACACTGAGGTACAGAGCTTGACAGAGGGCAGGACAGGAGTAAATGGAAAAATGGACAAGGGCAGTAAGAGCAGGGATGGGGTAAAAAAGGATAAAGCCAACATTAAATGGAGGGCAATGAGTACCAATGCCCGTAGTCTGTGAAACAAGCTTCCAGAGCTAGTAGCCCTGATGGAAGTGGAACACTTGGATATTGTGGCAGTCACAGAAACATGGTACACGAAGAACCATGACTGGGATGTCAACATACCAGGGTACACAATCTACAGAAGGGACAGGGAGGGTAAAAGAGGAGGTGGAGTAGCTCTCTACATAAGGGAAGGGATCAAAGTAACAGAACTAAAAGGTAAAGGGAGGACAAGAGGAACTCTGGGTCACATTGGGACAGGAATGGCATTACAATCTGCACAGGGTTGTATACAGACCCCCGTCTCAAGGGAAGGAAATGGACAAGAAAATGATAGAGGGCATTCTCAAAATGGCTGAAAAAGGGGAGATACTGTTGATGGGGGAACCTGAATATGCCAGATGTTAACTGGGCAACATGGACTGCAGCCACATCCAAGAGCAGGATCATTCTCGATGCCCTACAGGGAGCATGCCTTAGACAGCTAGTGGTGGAACCCACTCAGGAGGGAGCAATATTAGACCTGGTACTCTCAAATGGAAAGAGGATCACAAACTTAGAAGTCAGTAGACACCTGGGAACAAGCGACCACTGCACAGTGTGCTTCACAATAAACACAACCATGGAGACAAGCCATACAAATACAAGGATACTGGACTTTAGAAGGGCTGACTTTGGCAAAATGGGTGAATACCTGAGGAATGCTTTAGCAAATGGCCAGAAAGGAGAGGTGGAAGAACAATGGAAAAATCAAAACTGCCATCATGGAGGCAACAAGCCTTGTGTGAAACAAATAAAGAAAACAAAGCGAATAAAAAACACTATGGCTCTCAAAAGAAGTGTCAGGAAGGTTAAGGAGAAAAAGGCTACATTCAAAAGTATAAGGAATCACAGACTGAGCACGACAGAGAACTGTATCAATTAAAGCAGAAAGAAGTGGGAAGGCAGTCAGAAAAGAAAGGCCCAAACTGAGGAAAGGATAGCCAACTCAGTTAAGAAGGGGATAAAACCTTTTATAGGTACATTAGGAACATAGAAAGGTTAGGGAGGATAGGAAAGATTAATAAAGGAGAGGGGAGGTGGGCAGAGGGAGACAGTGAAAAGGCAGAGATAATGAATTAATACTTTTGCTCAGTATTCACAAAAGAAGAAGAAGAGGAGGAGTTACCTAAACCAAACAGTAGAAGCACTCTGGATAGTGGGGTTGATTCCAGTCCATTTAAAGAAGAAAGAGTACTGAAAGAACTTCTAAAACTCAAGGTGGACAAAGCAATGGGGCCTGACGGGATTCACCCTGGAATCCTAAAAGAGCTAAGGGCGGACCTAGTGACACCACTAACCACACTTTTTAACAAATCATGGGAAGATGGGGTGGTACCTGAGGACTGGAGGAGGGCAGATGTGATTCTCCTTCACAAAAGTGGGAGCAAGGCAGAAGCAGGAAACTATAGACCTGTTAGTTTGACCTCAGTGGTGGGGAAAATGATGGAATCACTTCTGAAAGAAAGAATTGTTGAGTACCTAGAGGCCAGTGGGGCACTGGACCCAAAGAAGCATGGATTCACAGCAGGAAGGTCATGTCAGACAAATCTAATCAATTTCTTTGACTGGGTGACCAAAGTAATAGACCAGGGAGGGGCTGTGGATATGGCCTACCTAGACTTTAGCAAGGCATTTGACACAGTCTCTCACAAAAGATTAATAATCAAGTTATCCAGCCTGGGAGTGGGTCCCAGGGTGGTAGCCTGGGTAGAAAACTGGCTGCACAACAGGACACAGAAGGTAATAGTGAATGGAACACATTCTGAAGAAAGGGGGGTTACTAGTGGAGTACATAAGGGCTCAGTACTGGGTTCAGTCCTCTTTAACGTCTTTATAGGTGACATTGCAGAGGGTCTGGAAGGAAAGGTATGCCTCTTTGCGGATGACACAAAGATCTGTAACAGAGTTGATACATGGGGGTAGAAAGGATGAGAAGGGACTTGCAAGGTTGGAGGAATGGTCAGACATATGGCAACTTAGATTCAATGCTAAGAAGTGCCAGTAATGCACCTGGGAAATAAAAATCCAGAAGAGTACACAATAGCAGGGAGGTACTAACACAACAATAATGGAAGGGATCTGGGTGTAGTCATATCAGATGACCTAAAGGTGGGATGCAATGTGAGAAGTCAATAGGGAAAGCCAGGGGATACTGGGATGCATAGGAGGGACATCACAAGTAGAAAAGGAAGTGGTTATCCCTCTATACAGACAAGTTGGTGAGACCCCATCTGGAGTACTGTGTGCAGTATTGGAGACCCATTTACGCAAGGACATAGACAGGATGGAAGCAGTCCAGAGGACGGCAACTAAAATGGTGCAGGATCTACATCAGAAACCATATGAAGAGAGACTGAGAGAGCTAAATATGTATACCCTTGATGAAAGGAGGGACAGGGGGAACATGATAGAAACTTTTAAGTACCTCAAGGGAATCAACAAAGTCCAGGAGGGTAGCATCTTTCAGAAAAAGAGATGTGTAAGAACAAGGGGGCACAATTTAAAGTTAGAGGGGGGACGGCTCAGGGGTAATGTGAGGAAATTCTTTTTCACGGAGAGAGTGGTGGACGCATGGAACAGCCTTCCTGGAGAAGTTGTGGGGTCTAAAACAGTGGAGGAATTCAAACATGCATGGGACAGACATAAGGCAATTATAGTGGAGGGTTGCAGGAAATAGGCTGTTGGTTAACTAGAATCTGCAGCTAATCCAGTAGGTAGGGAAATGGGCAGACTGGGTGGGCCAAGTGGTCCTTATCTGCCGTCAAAGTCTATGTTTCTATGTTATATAACACTGCTCAGGTTGGATAAGATGCTGGGGAAGACCTCGACTCCTGTCCAGCCTTAATTGCTGGGCCCTTGGGTATGGGAACAAGACAGGGATTACCCGTGTCCTGGCACCATTTCACCACAGGGAGTTACCTGATCCCTACCACTCCAATACATCCCACCTTTCCATTCCCCCACCAGGTCCAGGAAGTGAATCCTCAGGATTGTAGGAGCAGTATCGCAGGAGAGGGAACTAGATATCATTGTCCACCTTGGGACAAATGACCTAGCTGGGCATGAGATCACTGCAGAAACATAGAAAGATATAATCTGACAGTAGATAAGGACCGCTTGGCCCACCCAGTCTGCCCATTTCCCTGCCTACTGGATAAGCTGTAGATCCTAGTTAACCAGCAGCCTACTTTTTCCTACCCCAACCCCCTAGAATTGCCTTATGACTGTCCCATGCATGCTTGAATTCAACCACTGTTTTTGACTCCACGACCTCCTCTCGAAGGCCGCTCCATGCATCCACAATCCTTCTGTGAAAAATACTCCTTAAATTACCTCTGAGCTGCCCCATCTTCAAATTGTGCCCTTGTTCTTGCATACCTTTTTTGAAAGATGCTACCTCTTGGACTTTGTTGATTCCTTGAGGTACTTGAAAGTTTCTATCATGTCCCTCTCCCTCCTTTCCTCAAGGCTATACATATTAAGCTCCTAAGTCTCCCTTCATATGTCTTCCAGTGCAGACCCTACACCATTTTAGTTGCCCTCCTCTGGACAGCTTCCATCTTGTCTATCCTCTGGAGATGGGGTCTCCAGAACTGCACGCAGTACTCCAGATGGGGTCTGACCAGCTGTCTGTACAGAGGATAATAACTCTCTGTTTCTACTGGTGATGCCTCTTCTTATGCATCCCAGTATCCCCCATCCCTCCTTGCTGCCCTCTCACATTGCTTGCCCACCTTTAGGTCATCTGATATGACTACCCCAGGTCCCTTTCCATTTTGTTGTTGTTAGTATCTCACCCCATTGTGTACTCTTCCTGGTTTTTGTTTCCAGGTGCATTACCTGCACTTCTTAGCATTGAATCTAAGCTGCCATACATTTGACCATTCCTCTAACCTTGCCAAGTCTCTTTTCATCCTTTCCACCCACCATGTGCATCAACTCTGTTGCAGATCTTTGTGTCATCTGCAAAGAGACATATTTTCCTTCCAGTCCCTTTGCAATGTCGCTATAAAGACATTGAAGAGGACCGTCTCTAATACTGAACTCTGCGGTACCCACTAGTAACCTTCCTTTCTTCAGAGTGGACTCCATTTACTATTACTCTCTGTGTCCTATTCTCCAGCCAATTTTACCCAGGCTATCATCTTGGGACCCACTCCCAGGCTAGCTAACTTGTATATTAATCTTTTTGTGGGACTGTATCAAATGCCTTGCTAAAGTTTAGGTAAGCCAAGTCCACAGCCCCTCCCTGATCTACTACTTTGGTCACCTAGTCAAAGAAATCTATCAGATTTGTTTGACATGACCTTCCTGCTGTGAATCCATACTGCCTTGGGTCCTGTGCCCCTCTGGCCTCTAGATACTCAGTAGTTCTTTCCTTCAGAAGAGATTCCATCATTTTCCCTACCACTGAGGTTAAATTAACAGGTCTGTAGTTTTCTGCTTCTGCCTTGCTCCCACTTTTGTGAAGGGGAATCAGATCTGCCCTCCTCCAGTCCTTGGGTACCACCCCATCCTCCCTTGATTTGTTAAACAAGGTAGTCAGTGGTGTCACTAATTCTACCCTTAGTTGTTTTAGAATTCTGGAATAAATCCCATCAGGCCCCATTGCTTTGTCCACCTTCAGTTTTAAGAGTTCTTCAGAACCTTTCTTCTGTAAATGGGCTGGTATCAACTTCTGTATCCAGAGTGTTTCTACTGTTTTAGGTACCTCCCCCTCTTCCTTTGTTAAATACTGAGCAAAAATATTTGTTTAGTATCTCTGCCTTTTCACAGTCACACTCTGCCCCCCTTCCCCCCCATTAAGCCTCACTATCCCTCCCTTGGTCTTCCTTCACTCCCTGATGTACCTATAAAAGATTTTATCCCCTTCAACTGAGTTGGCTATCTTTTCCTCGGTTTTGGGCCTTTTGCTGTTCTGACTGCCTTCCCAGCTTCCTTTGTTTTAACTGATACAGTTCTCTGTCCTGTTCCTTCTGTGATTCCTTGTACTTCCTGAAAGCTTTTCTTTTCTCTTGAACCTTCACTGCCACTTCCTTTGAGAACCATAGTGGTTTCTTACATCGTTTAGTTTTGTTTATTTGCTTCACACAAAGGCTTGTTACCTCTGTGATGGCAGTTTTATTATTCCCATTGTTCTTCCACCCTCCTTCCTGCCCATTTGCTAGTGCATTCCTTAGGCACTCACCCATTTAGCAAAGTCAGCCCTCTTAAAGTCCAGTACCTTTGCCTTTGTATGGCTTGACTCTATTGCTGTGTTTATTGTGAACCATACTGTTCGATGGTCACTAGTTCCCAGATGGCTACCCACTTCTATATCTGTGATCCTCTTCATCTCTATTTGAGAGAACCAGGTCTAAGATTGTTCTCTCGAGTGGGCTCCAATACTAGTTGTCTAAGGCATGCCCTGTAGGGCATCTAGAATAACCCCACTCTTCAAGTGGGCTACTACTGCACTCCAGTTAACATCTGTCATATTCAGATCGCCCATCAGCAATATCTCCCCTTATTCTGCCATACTAAGTATGCTTCTATCATTTCCTTGTCCATTTCCTCCCTGAGAAGGGGGTCTGTGTACAACCCTGAAAGATGAGTTTGTTGAGTTGGGGAGTGGCCTCAGATGGGTAGCAAGCATGGTAACCTCAGAGGTGCTGCTGGTCTATGTCATGGATGAGGCTAGGTACTGCACACCATGCAGTTCAATGAATGGTTGCAAACTGGATCAGAGCACAAGACTTTGGCTTCATTGGGGACTAGGGCCCACCTGGAGAGATGTAGGTCTATACTGGCATGATGGTCTGCACCTGTCCAGGAAGGGAACAAAGCTCCTAGGTGATAGGTTTAAATGCTTCCTTGGCAAACTTTTAAACTAGCCAAGGGGGGAGGTGCTGTTAGGAAGCAGGACATTATAAGCCTTCCCCCACAAAACATGGCAGTTAGTAAGGTAAACACTGAGGTACAGAGTTGGACAGAGGGCAGGACAGGAGTAAATTGAAAAATAGACAAAGGCAATAAGGGCAGGGATTGGGAAAAGAGGAAAATGCCAACATTAAATGGAGGGCAATAAGTACCAATGCCCGTAGTCTGGGAAACAAGTTTCCTGAGCTAGTAGCCCTGATGAAAGAGGAAAACTTGAATATTGTGGCAGTCACAGAAACATGGTACATGGAGAACCATGACTGGGATGTCAACATACCAGGGTATACAATCTATAGAAGGGACAGGGAGGGTAAAAGAGGAGGTGGAGTAGCTCTCTATATAAGGAAAGGGATCAAAGCTGCAGAACTGAAAGGTAAAGGGCGAAAACAAGAGGCACTGTCGGTCACCTTGGAGACAGGAAGTGGCATCATAATCTGCACAGGGGTTGTATACAGACCCCCATGTTAGGGGGAGGAAATGGACAAGGAAATGATAGAAGACATTCTCAGAATGGCTGAAAAAGGGGAGATATTGTTGATGGGGGACATGAATATGCCAGATGTTAACTGGACGACATGTAATGTAGCCACTTCCAAGAACAGGGTCATTCTCGGATGCCCCACAGGGGCATGCCTTTAGACAGCTAGTGCTGGAACCCACTCGGGAGGGAGCAATCTTAGACCTGGTACTCTCAAATGGGGAGAGGATCACAAATTTAGAAGTGGGTAGCCATCAGGGAACAAGGGACCACCACACCGTGTGGTTTACAATAAGTACAACCATGGAGACAAGCCATACAAAACAAGGATATTCGACTTTAGAAGGGCTGACTTTGTCAAAATGCATGAATACCTAAGGAATGCACAAGCAAATGGCCAGAAAATAAGGGCAGAAGAACAATGGTGAAAAATCAAAACTGCCATCATGGAGACAACAAGCCTTTGTGTGAAACAAATTTAGAAAACAAAATGGAGTACAAAACTCACAATGGTTTTCAAAAGAGGTGGCAGGGAAGGTTAGGAAGAAAAAGGTGGCATTCAAGAAGTATAAGGAATCACAGAAAGAGCATGACAGGGAACTGTATCAGTTAAAGTAGAAGGAAGTGGGGAAGGCCGTCAGAATACCAAAGGCCCAAACCAAGGAAAAGATAGCCAACTCAGTTAAGAAGGGGGATAAAACCTTTTATAGGTGCATTAGGGAGCAAAGAAAGGTTAAGGGAGGGACAGTGAAGATTAATAAAGGGGACGGGAGCTGGGCAGATGGAGACAGTGAAAAGGCAGAGATACTGAATGAATACGTTTGCTCAGTATTCACAAAAGAAGGAGAAGAGGAGTTACCTAAATCAAACAATAGAAGCACTCTGGGCAGGGGGGGTTGACACCAGTCCATTACAAAAGAAAGGGTCCTGAAAGAACTCCTAAAACTCAAGGTGGACAAAGCAATGGGGCCCTGATGGGATTCACCCCAGAATCCTAAAAGAACTAAGGGGGGGACCTAGTAACAGCAGTAACCACCCTTTTTAACAAATCATGGGAGGATGGGGTGGTACCTGAGGACTGGAAGGGCGGATGTGATTTCCCTTCACAAAAGTGGGAGCAGGGCAGAAGCAGGAAACTACAGACCTGTTAGTTTGACCTCAGTGGTAGGGAAATGATGGAGCCAATTCTGAAAGAAAGAATTGTTGAGTACCTAGAGGCCAGTGGGGCACAGGACCCAAGGCAGCAAGGATTCATGGCAGAAAGGTCATGTCAGATGAATCTAATAGATTTCTTTGACTGGGTGACCAAAGTAATAGATCAGGGAGGGGTTGTGGATATGGCCTACCTAGACTTTAGCAAGGCATTTGACATAGTCCCGCACCAAAGATTAATGATCATGCTTGCCAGCCTGGGTAGCAAACTGGCTGCACAACAGGACACAGAAGGTAATAGTAAATGGAACTCACTCCGAAGAAAGGGGAGTTACTAGTGGAGTACCTCAGGATTCAGTACAGGGTCCAGTCCTCTTCAATGTCTTTATAGGTGACTTTGCCAAGGGTCTGAAAGGAAAGGTATGCCTCTTTGCAGATGAGACAAAGATCTGTAACAGGGTTGATACACAAGGGGGGGTAGAAAGGATGAGAAGGAACTTGGCAAGGTTGGAGGAATGGTCAGACGTATGGCAACTTAGATTCAATGCAAAGAAGTGCAAAGTAAAGCACCTGGGAAACAAAACCCCCAGGAGAAGAGTACACAATAGTGGGAGAGGTACTAAAAACAACAAAAATGGAAAGGGACCTGGGGGTAGTTATATCAGATCACCTAAATGTGGGCAAGCAATGTGAGGAGGCAATAAGGAGAGCAGGGGGGATACTGGGATGCATAGGGACAGGCATCACAAGTAGAAAAAGGGAAGTGGTTATCCCTCTTTACAGACCATTGTTGAGACCCCATCTGGAGTACTGTGTGCAGTTTTGGTGACCCTATCTCTGCAAGGCATAGACAGGATGGAGGTGGTCCAGAGGAGGGCAACTAAAATGGTACAGTGTCTGCATCAGAAACCATATGTAGAGAGACTGAGAGGGGGGCATGATAGAAACTTTCAAGTACCTCAAGGGAATCAACAAAGTCCAGGAGGGTAGTATCTTTCAGAAAAAGAGATGTGTAAGAACAAGGGGGCACAATTCAAAGATAGAGGGGGGACGGCTCAGGGGCAACGTGAGGAAATATTTGTTCACAGAGAGAGTAGTGGATGCGTGGCACCGCCTTCCTGGGGAAGTTGTGGGGTTCAAAACAATGGGGGAATTCAAACATGCACGGAACAGACATAAGGCAATTATAGTGGGGGGTTAGGAGGAAGTAGGCTGTTGGTTAACTGGAATCTGCAGCTCATCCAGTAGGTAGGGAAATGGGCAGACTGGGTGGGCCAAGCGGTTCTTATCTGCCGTCAAAGTCTATGTTTCTATGAGTGGTGTGCCTCATGGATCTGTTCTGGCCTATGTGCTCTTCAGTATGTTCATTAGCAGATCTGGAGAGAGTATCCAAAGCAGGCTGTGCCTCTTCACAGATGACAATAAACTGTGTGGGAGGAGAGGTAGTGATGAGGGAATCTGTAGCACAGGTCTGTTTTTGCCTGGTGTAGTCCTCACAGCAAAATCATGTAAATGGTGCTCATTGTGAGCACCAAAGTACCCAGGGGTAACAGGTGGTAGTCTGAAATATCTGTCTAATCCATTGTAATGTGCCATAAGAATGTAGGGTATATGCTAGTGTACTGAATTGTCTAACTGTGACCACAGCAGCAGAAAATATAGTTTGAGGTGCTGACCCTTACTGGTGGCTTGTAAGAGCAGATGATGTATGGAATGACTTTTTACCAAATATGAAACACAGTACCCTAGCACCTATGTGAAGAGCCTCACATTTGAACCATCAATCTATGAGTGTCACTAGGAACTGTTTCTTTCTAAAAGAGGACCTGAGAGTGTCTGTTCTGCTATGGTGTTCTTTTGCAAGGGGACTCCTGGCAAGCCATAGCATTCATTCTCCTCAAAGACGTTACCATGGGCCATGTCCACCACCATGTCCATGACCATCTGAGCAGCAAACTACTTGGGAGGACAGGCTGAAGGGGTGGGGGTGCTCAGCATGAATACAGAGAAACAGTAATGTACTACAAGCAGAAAATGTGAAATGTAAGCTTTAAATTCGTAACCCAGCGGAGGCTTTTATTTCCGATCATACAGTGATTGGAACCTGGTTTCAGAAGTTTTATGCTGCCCTCTACCCACCTGAAAGTGTAGGCCCTCTTGGGAAGATTAAGGCCTTTTTGGACAAGGTAGAACTCCCACAAATCTCCCCCATGGCTAAGACAGATTTACGGGCCCTGATATCCTTTTCTGAGATTCGCACCATTAAAAACTCATTCAGGCCTAGAGACGTCTGTAGGCGGTGTCTGAAAGCATAGCCAGTCAGGACAATAATGCCTGTAGACATACTCAACTCCTTTCACTCAGGCCTAGAAACGTCTGAGGAAGTCAGCAGTTTTTACCTAACTATTAAACAAACCGAATTGCTTAGAATTGAATGAATAGCACTGTTAGAAAGGTTATTTTGCTCTGAACAATTTTGCTGCTGATACTTTGTGTCTATCATGTATACTTTAGGAGTTATTCATATTTGTTTAAGGTATGGTGTGCATGGCTAACATTTGTCTGTCAAGCCTCACCTAAGCACCTTGAATAAATCTGAAAAAAAACAGTTGTTTGGTATTTCAGCTACTATAAAATAAAAACTAAATGGATTACAATTGATTGCATAGCACCATTAGAAAGGTTATTTTATGATGAACAATTTTGCCACTGATACTTTGTGTCTACTACATACTTTAGGAGTTATTTGCATTTGTTTAATGTATGGTGTGCATGGCTGACATTTGTCTCTCAAACGTCAAACGTCTCCTAAGCACCTTTAAAAAAAATCAGAAAAAATCAGTTGTTTGGTATTTCAGCTAGTATAAAATAAAACTAAATTGATTACAACTGATTGCATAGCACCATTGGAAATGTAACATTGTGCTGAACAACTTAGCCACTCATACTTTGTGTGTGTAGCACTTACGGTTCAAGAGGTATTCACATATGTTTGTGGCATGCTGATTATGGCTTGATTTTGCTTAGAAAAGCCCAGGATGCAGTGCTAGAGTATACAGGGCACAAGTGGTGGAAGTCTCAAAGAGCTCTTGTGGTGTGAATGAGTTAAAGACTACAGGAGGACAGGCACTGGTACCAGACAGATTCCAGAAAGGGTGGATGCTAAAACTGTTGGTTGGTTCTGTAATGCTTTAATCCATATCAATCAGCAGGACCACCTGGTGGACTTAGTTATTATTGCAGCATTTAGCTTGTTTGCAGCATCCTGATTGTCTTGTGTGCACTTGTTGCTTTACAGCAGTACTCATAGATACATAGACAGTGTCGGCAGATAAGGGCCTATGGCCCACCTAGTCTGCCCATTTGAGCTTGTAAGTTCAGTTTGTTTTCCTAGAAGTCTATTTCCCCTTACCCCTGACCTCTAGAATTCCTTTATGTCTATCCCATGCATTCTTAAATCCCGTGATTGTTTCA
Organism: Neoceratodus forsteri; assembly: GCA_016271365.2. Taxonomy (NCBI): domain Eukaryota; kingdom Metazoa; phylum Chordata; order Ceratodontiformes; family Ceratodontidae; genus Neoceratodus; species Neoceratodus forsteri. Next base: position 469,835,492 of record CM057457.1, on the reverse strand, counting down.
GCCCCTACCACTTCCTCTGGCAGGGTGTTCCACTTGTCCACCACCCGTTCTGTGAAGAAATTCTTTCTCATGTTTCCTCTGAATCGTCCTCCCTCCAACTTCATCCCATGCCCTCTAGTCCTGGAACATCTTTTTCGCTTAAAAATAGTGTTTTCCTGAACCCTGTTCCTCCCTGTAAGATACTTGTATGTCTCTATCATATCCCCTCTCTCCCTCCTCTCCTCCAGGGAGTACATGTTCAGTTCCTTCAACCTGTCTTCATAGGACTTGTGATGCAATCCATGCACCATCTTTGTTGCCCTTCTCTACCCTGTCTATGTCCTTACGTAGGTATGGTCTCCAGAACTGTACACTGTACTCCAGGTGAGGCCTCACTAGTGTCTTGTATAGCGGAATTATGACCTCCCTTTTCCTGCTGGTGATGCCCCTGCCTATACATCCCAGCATCCTATTTGCTTTACCTGATGCCTTGTCACACTGTTTCCCTACCTTGAGGTCATCAGAGATGACAACCCCAAGATTCCTTTCCTGCTTGGTGCATGCTATATCCTCACCCCCCAACTGATATATTGTGCCAGGGTTTTTGTGCCCCATATGCATTATCTTGCACTTCTTTGCATTGAATTTCAACTGCCAAACCCTTGACCATTCTTCAAGTTTCTGCAAGTCCCTTCTCATTCTGTCTACACCCTCTGGTGTGTCTACTCTGTTACAGAGCTTTGTGCCATCAGTGAACAGTGAAATTCTGCCTTCTAGATCCTGTGCAATGTCACTGATGAAGATGTTGAATAGGACCGGTCCCAGCACTGATCCCTGTGGTACCCCACTGGTCACTCTTCCCTCTGTAGAGTGACAGCCATTTACCACCACCCTCTGTGTCCTGCCACCCAGCCAGTTACCTACCCACCACACTACTGTCCTGCCCACACCCATATTCCCCAGCTTGTGTAATAGTCTTCTATGTGGCACAGTGTCAAAGGCCTTGCTGAAGTCCAGATAGGCCATGTCCACTGCCCTCCCTGATCCACCTCCCTAGTCACCCAGTCAAAAAATTCAATGAGGTTGGTCTGACATGACCTCCCCCTGGTGAAACCATGCTGCCTTGGGTCCTGTAGTCCATTGACAAACCAGATGTTCCACCAATCTCTCCTTCAGTAGTGCTCCCATGATCTTTCCACTACCGAGGTGAGGCTGACTGGTCTGTAGTTCCCTGCTTCCTCTTTGTTCCCACTTTGTATAAGGGACTACATCTGCTGTCCTCCAGTCTTGGGTACCTCCTGTTTCAGTGATTGGCTGAACAGGATAGCCAGAGGTTCAGCCACCACCTCTCTTAGTTCTTTAAGGACCCTGGGGTGCACCCCATCTGGCCCCATTGCTTTATCAGCTCTTTATTACTTCCAGTTCCTTCAGGACCCTTTCTCGTAAAGGGACTTGTGTCCATTTCTGCACCATTCTCACCCCTTGTACTCCCTTCAGACCCATTACCCCTCTTCCTTAGTAAAGACTGAGCAGAAATACCTGTTCAATATTTCAGCTTTACTGTTGTCATCCTCCATGCGGCTCCCATCCTCCCCCTTCAGTCTCACTATCCCTCCTTTGTCTTTCTTTTTTCACTTATGTACCTGTAAAAGGTTTTGTCCCCTTTACCCACTGATTTTGCAATGTGTTCTGTCTGAGCTTTGGCTTCCCTTACTGACTTCCCTGCCTCCCTTTGTTTCTCCTGGTACTTCTCCCTATCCCCTTCTGCCTGTGTCTTTTTTTGTATTGCCTGAATGCAATTTTGGCTTTCACTTTCTTTGCTACCTCTTTGGAAAACCATAATGGTCTCCTTCCTTTTCCTCTTGCTAACCTGCTTAATGCATAATTCAGTTGTTCTTATAATCCCATTTTAAATACTGCCCACTGTTCCTCAACCCCTGATTCCTGTCCCATTCTCCTTAATGCCTCTTTCAAGTATCTCCCATTTTCCCAAAGTCTGCCCCTAAAATCCAGGATACGTGTTTTTGTGTGGTTTGGTTCTGCTCTTTCTGTGATTTCAAACCACAATGACTGGTGGTCACTGTTACCCAGGTGCTCCCCACTGTTACCCCATCACACTGTCCCTGTTTGTGAGCACAAGGTCCAGTATTGCCTTCTGCCGAGTTGGTTCCATGACCAGTTGCTTGAGGAAGGCACCCTGAAGGAGTCCAGGATAAATCTGCTCCTAGTTGATGCTGCTGCTGGGATGCTCCAGTCCACGTCTGGTATATTGAAGTCTCAACCAGTACTACCTCACCCTTGTCTGCCATCCTTTGGATGGCTAGCATCAACTCTATCTGTTTCTTCCTCCTGGGCTGGTGGTCTATAGACCACACCTGTGCAGATAGCTGGCCCCATTTTCCTTTCCAGCTTAACCCACAGTATCTCTCCCCATTTTGTTCCTCCTGGATCTGTGTGGCCCTTATGTCATTTTCACATACAGTGCCACCTCCTCCCTTCCTGCCTGCTCTGTCTCTTCTGAATATGTTGTAGCCAGGTATGGCCATCTCCCAGTCATGGTTATCATTACACCAGGTTTCAGTGATGGCCACAATGTCCAGGTCTGACTGTACCATGACAGCCTCCAGATCTTCCATCTTGTTGCTAAGGCTCTGGCATTTGCACACATGGCTTTCCATGAGTTGACCTCCTAGACTGCTTCACTGTTCTACTCCAGCCCCTTCCTTGGTTGTCATTTATCCCTGGTTCTCCTTGCTGTCTGCCCTTCTGCTGAATTTTGCCCCTTTTCTGCTTATCCACCTTTTGGACACTAATCTCCATCTGCACACTGCTTTGCAGAGATAGCCCTCCTCTGGTTCACTGGTTCCACTACTAGCTGTGGGGGGTGAGCAAGTAGGTACCGTCCTTGCTGGCCTGCCACCCCCCTTTGCTAGTTTAAATGCTTGTCAATGTAGCATTTAAACTTATCATTGAGTGCTTGGATTCCCCTCCAGTATGGATGCAGGCCATCAGGCTTGAACAAACCTCCATCCCTCCAGGTGGGTCCCCAGTCACCAATGAATCCAAACCCTTCCTCATAGCACCAGTTCTTCAACCATGAGTTAAAGTTCCTGGTGCATGCCTCCTATCTTCTCCTTGCCTCTCACAGGTAGTACTTCTGAGAAAGTGACAGAAGTAGCTACTTGCTTGAGACCCTCCCCAGTTTCCTAAACTCTTCCTGAACTTCCTTTGGCTCCCCATTTGCCAAGTCATTAGTACCTAGGTGGATAATGACATCAGCTCACCCTCCGTCTTGCCTTCCCAGTGATCCCAGTATCTTCCTTCAATCCCTCCATGCCGTGGCACCTGGTAGAGCACCTCACCTCCCTGTCCTCCCCTCCTGTGTTCCTAGCTGGATCCCTCTTCGATGGAGTCCCCACCAGGATTGCTTCCTCCTCCTCTGGGGTCCACTGCTTTCCCCACTGAGGTCACCTCCTTGCCTAACCTCCATCCTTTCCTTCCACTTCCCTGGGTACCTCTATTTGGTTGTCCTCATTTGCCAGTGTGGCATATGAGTTCTTGAGAGGAATAGGATCTGGGATGTGCCTCTGCCTGACTGCTCTAACCCTCCCTGAGCCCACTGTCATCCAAGTGCTCCTCGTTCTCGGCATCCTTTGAGGCAGCTGCATTGGACTGGGTGGTCCCTGGATAGGGGTGATGGTACTCCTGACCCAGTTTACTTCCGCTCTGAGTCTGGCTACCTCATCCTGCAGTCCCGAGATGCATGCAGATAGGGCAGCACCTCAGTGTCCAGAGGTCTGCCTGAATATGCACTGCCCCACAGCCACTGCATTGACCCTCCCCATTATACTGCAATTCCACTACTTCTCTGCTACTGAAGCTCTCTTAGTTCTCTTTTTATTTATTTACAGTACTAAAAATCCTTGTAACTGATCCTCAGATATATATATTTTTTTAAGGAAAAAGAAACCAATAAATAAATAAATGAGTCAAAACACTTGTCGTGCTGAGGTGGTCTTCTTCCCCTTATGCCCCTCCTACTTCACACCTCTTACTATACCCTGTGTTTAGCCCCTGTCAATCAGATTTATCAGGGCATATAATTAAGAGTTGGAAGGGGGTGGGAGGAGCAAAATTTGCAGCAATTAAAGACAGCACAGAATTACACCACCACTATGTTTAAATTTTCAACAGCTGTTTCCTTCTGTACGTTAGCAGATGAGGTGTTCAGTGAATAAAAGCACTGAATGCAAGCCAAGGCATTTTACTTTATTTTCAGATAAGAGTATCAAAATAGTACACTGGCAACAATTTGGAGCCAAGGCAGAAACCTTGTCTTTGGACCAGAATTTCAAACTGGAAGTAGGAAGATAAAGGGCTGAAAATAGCTGTAAGTACCTCTGAAATTTAGCCATGCACTCCCAGCCACTCAAGTTTTCCCACTTTTGATTCAGACACAGGACCCTGCTCTGTAGGACTACGGTGGATCAACAGGCCCAGAGAGTTTAAAATTACACTACAGTAGCTGAAAGGCTGTAGCCTGTGGTTCTGTGGGGGCGGGGGATATTGCTTCTCCAAATTTCCTTTGTAAGCCTCCAGGTAATGCCCGCTCTGCTTAGAGTGAGTCACACTGGCTTCTTGGCAGTGCGGCTGGTCAGTTTCTCCCTTGCTCCCCCTTTCCCCTTCTTTCCTCAGGTTGTTTTGTTCTACCCTTCAGCTTCCCTTTCTCTGCTGGCCATTGCCTTGCTTTGCCCCTTTTCCTTCCTTGCTGTGCTTCCTCCCTCCCCCAGCTCCTGTACCTCTCTGTGCTTTAATGCTTTTCTTTTGTGGGGGTGAGGCTTTTCTCCACCAGCTGTGCCTCAGTACTTCTGCCGCCAGGTCCCATCCTTCGCCAATTTTGTTCCCGCTTGCCTTCCAGCATGTAGCCCTGCTTTGGCTCCATTCATCGATTCCTGTGCTAGTATTACAAGGCCAATGTAGTGCTTCTGATTCCCTGCCTGGCATTCTCACTTTGGACATCTTTGAGTCTGCACCGGCTCATTTGGCTGCCTCAGGATTCCTTCCTCAGTCCTTGCACTGGTCCCTACATGCAGAAGCATGATATCTTGTATCACTAAGACATGCCCGTCATTCCTCTCTGCTTTTTGGGGTTTGAACCATCATATAGGTTTCCCAATAGCCATTTCCTATACTGTGACATTTAAGACCTCCCCGACTACTTCTCCAGGTTCTGAGGGTTTGCTCCACATTCATTGCCCTGTGTCTCCCTCTTCCATTGCTACAGTATATCCAGAACTGCTACCATGCCTGATCCCAACTCCTACCAGGCTATTTCTGTGCTCCATATCCAGACTGGTGCTGCCCCTTTCTCCCACTTGCCATCTGTGGCACTTTAGCTCACTGATATGAGCAGCCTTTAAATGACTGCATCTCCTCCTGTCTTCCACATGTCCGCATAGCTACCTACCTAGTAATGCAACATTCAGCTTGGACGTTTTATGGCAGCAGCAAGTTTAGTGTGCCACATTCAGTAAGTCCATCTATTCTTGTGGCTTGTCTGACCCACTATATCTCATGACATATCCAGGACTTCTACTCTGTCTGCCTACTTAATTCAATTTGGTATGCCTGCAGTTCTGCATTTCTTTAGCTTACATAAGGCTCAAATGCCATTATTAATATCAGTTCCTATCTTTTGCTGCCTTGGTATGCCTCAATCGACTGCTAGTTGACAGTGACACCTTGCTATCTACGGGAAGTTCATGCCTCCAAGCCTGCTTCCTGTTTACCTCAGTCCCTTCACTCACCATCATCCTCCTCATACAAAAGGATTGTTGCTATATATCTTCTGCTAACTGCTAATTCACTGGAACCATGGATCCACACAAGACAGGTTAATTGATACATCTCCCCTGGATCTGCCTTTACGTAATCCCTTCCTCAAGCCCTCTGCAGCTTACAGAGCTCCAGCTCCTTGATGTCCTATCTCTCCCTGCTTTTCTTCTCCTCTTACAGTTTGCCTTCCACCATCCCTCAGGATCCCTTCAGTCCTTATAATTTGCTGCCTGTCCAGTTTCATCAGTTACCTGCTTGCGTCCCTTGGTTACTCCCCAGACATGCAATGCCCCAGTCCTTCACTCTTCAGTTGATAGCCCCCTGGATTCATTTCATTTTAATTAACCTCACCATCAGCCTAATTGTCTATACTGGGAATGTTTCTACTTGTCTGACCTGCCAGCATTCAGTCTACCTTGTTTCTCAAGTGCTTTTCACCTATTTAGGCCTCCAGAGAATTGCAGGACAGCAAGACTTCTACTCCTGCCTCGGTATTCACCTTCTGCCTGTGTATCAGACTATTATTCTTGTCTTATCGTTCATGGATACCATAGTTTACCAATTCCCCAATCTTTCTTCACTTGTTTTAGCCTAACTACCTGTGGATCCACAGTTCTATCTGATCTACAGTTTCCATCAGCGTGTCTATGACTTATTACTATGCCTTCTATCAGTACTGTACTCCTTAGCTATTCCCTTGGACTGACTATCTATTCCATAGAGTCACGATTCCCCTGCTCTGCAATGTTCCTGTCAGCCAAGTGGATCTTAAGTGCCAGCTTATTTCCTGGGATACTCTACCATACTTGCTTGACTAACAGATCCTTTTTCGACAGTCACTACATCTGTGTATGTTTCAGACATTCACCTTGCAGCCCTGAGATTGCATATCCTCCTTGTGTACTTCTGCCCATTGCTTACTTGGATCCACTCTAGATTTCCTTCCTCCAGCCATCCTTCTTCAACAGTTGAGCTGACTAGCCAGTTCCCCTAATTTCCAGTCGCCAGCCAGGATGTTTATTCATGTTTCAGGCATTCACCCTGCAGCACTAGGACTGGGCATTCTCAGTATGATAAGGGACATTGCTTCTTGGATCCATTCTGCAGATGACTGGCATTTACCCCCAGTTTCGGATGGACCTGTGTGGAGTTCCATCTCTCTGAGCCTCGGGCTGACCTACATGGAGGTCTAACCCTTTTTGCTAGTCTACGTGGTGGCCTAGCCTAATATTTAATATCCCTATAATTCCTTAGGCTGACCTATGTGGAGGTCCAGCCAGCCCTGCTAGCCTACGTGGAGGCCTAGCTTGAATCATGTTCCCTGCTTCCCTAAGGCTGACCTACATGGAAGGTCAGCTGGTCCTGCTAGCCTACGTGGAGGCTAGCCTGTCTCACACTTATACTCCTTCCTCAAGCTGACCTACGTGGAGGCTCAACCGATCCTGCTAGCCTACGTGGAGGCCTAGCTCGACTCCATTCACCACTAATATCTCTGACAGACCTATGTGGTGATCCAGCCACTTCTTCTAGCCCACATGGAGGCTAGTACCGTTTTGCTGCTGTCCTAATGGACTAGTTGGTTACTTGCCCAACCGAGACACAATTATTATTAGTTCCTGACTGCCTAAGATCTTCTCAGCTGAGGATCCTACTTCTGCATCTTATTTCTGATTCTAGAACTCTAAACTGACTGGCTGTGTTTGAGAAGAGCTCCCAAAGATAAGTGCTTTTTGATATAATTTTCAGTTTAAAAATTGTTTTGTTTTATGTAAATTTAGGTGACTGTGAAAGACAACCCTGTAAGCTCCAGGAAGATATACAATTTGTATGGTAGATATTTGTTGGAAGTCAGAAGGATCAACACATTTATTTAGTGTGATCTTTCTAATCTGATGTGGTTAATTTTAATACTATAGTTTAAACCCTTTCTGTATGTGCCTTTGGTGGTGTCTGATATTGAGAACCTAAGTGTCATTTGTGGGTATCCTGTCTGTTTTGGTAGGTACTTTATTTTCTTTGTTAAACAGCTGAGTATACCTATTGCCTAATACTTTATAGTACATTGTATCTTTTTGCTCAGTCTCTGATTTTTCTCTTCTTTCTCCAATGTTTTAGAACTGTTTAGTTATTGTGGCAGAGGTTTGGTACTGTGTTCTTTCTTGTAGTTCAAGGTGCCTTTGGAACTGCTGATTTCTATTGGTTTAAACTACTACATTTTTTTTTCTATTTTAAAAAAAGCTACATCAACTTGGTTTGTTGTCACCTGTTTGTTGTTGCTAAGTAGCAGAAGTTTCTGCATTGTGCTCTGATTCTGTGATAGAATCTGTATTAGTAGAAGGTAGATTATTGTAATTGTAGTTACCTTTTGATGGTAAGGATAAAGAGGCAAGATAGAAGTGTATGTATTTTCAATTATTATAGAGGAACAGTGGCAGGATTTTTAGGACAGTAAATTAATAAAAAGGGAACCAGGAGAGCTTCAGTAGCAGACAAGTAGTGGAATAGCAGTATAACTGCAGCATAATGTGGGGAGTGGTGCAATGCAGTGGCTGTGGGGCAGCCATATTCAGGCAGATCTTCTGGACACTGAGGTGCTGTCCTATCTGCATGCATCTTTCTGGACTGCGGGATGAGGTAGCCAGACTCAGAGCGGAAGTAAACTGGGTCAGGAGTACCATTACCCCTATCCAGAGACCACTCAGTCCAATGCAGCTGCCTCAAAGGATGCAGAGAATGATGAGTACTTGGATGACAGTGGGCTCAGGGAGGGTTAGACCAGTCAGGCAGAGGCACATCCCAGATCCTATTCCACTCAAGAACTCATATGCCACACTGCCAAACAGGGACAACCAAATAGAGGTACCCAGAGAAATGGAAGGAAAGGATGTGGAGGTTAGCCAAGTGCAAAAGGTGGAGATTAGCGCCCAGGAGGTGGATAGGCAGAATAGGGGCAAAATTCAGCAGAAAGGCAGACAGCAAGGTGAACCAATGATAAAGGGCAACCAAGGAATGGGCTGGAGTAGAACAGCGAAACAGTCTAGGGAGGTCAAATCATGGAAAGTCATGTGTGCAAATGCCAGGAGCCTTAGCAACAAGATGGAAGATCTGGAGGCTGTCATGGTGCAGTCAGACCTGGACATTGTGGCCATCACTGAAACCTGGTGTAATGATAACCATGAATGGGAGTTGGCCATACCTGGCTACAACATTTTCAGAAGAGACAGGGCAGGCAGGAAGGGAGGAGGAGTGGCACTGTATGTGAAAAATGACAAAAGGGCCATGGAGATCCAGGAGGAACAAATTGGGGGAGAGATGCTGTGGGTTAAGCTGGAAAGGAAAATGGGGCCAGCCATCTGCACAGGTGTGGTCTATAGACCACCAGCCCAGGAGGAAGAAACAGATAGGGAGCTGATGCTAGCCATCCAGAGGATGGCAGACAAGGGTGAGGTAGTACTGGTTGGAGACTTCAATATTCCAGATGTGGACTGGAGCATCCCAGCAGCAGCATCAACTAGGAGCAGATTTATCCTGGACTCCTTCAGGTGCCTTCCTCAAGCAACTGGTCATGGAACCAACTCGGCAGAAGGCAATACTGGACCTTGTGCTCACAAACAGGGACAGTGTGATGGGGGTAAGAGTGGGGAGCACCTGGGAACAGTGACCTCCAGTCACTGTGGTTTGAAATCACAGAAAGAGCAGAACCAAACCACACAAAAACACATATCCTGGATTTTAGGGGGGCAAACTTTGGGAAAATGAGGAGATACTTGAAAGAGGCATTAAGGGGAATGGGGCAGGAATCAGGGGTTGAGGAACAGTGGGAAGTATTTAAAATGGGGATTACAAGAGCAACAGAATTATGTATTAACAGGTTAGCAAGAGGAAAAGAAAGAGAAGACCATTATGGTTTTCAAAGAGGTAGCAAAGAAAGTGAAAGCCAAAAGATTGCATTCAGGCAATACAAAAAGACACAGGCAGAAGGGATAGGGAAGTACCAGGAGAAGCAAAGGAGGCAGGAGGTCAGTAAAGGAAGCCAAAGCTCAGACAGAAGAACACATTGCAAAATCAGTGGGTAGAGGGACAAAACCTTTTACAGTAAATAAGTGAAAAAAGAAAGGCAAAGGAGGGATAGTGAGACTGAAGGGAGGATGGGGGCTGTGGAGGATGACAACAGTAAAGCTGACATATTGAACAGGTATTTCTGCTCAGTCTTTACTAAGAAGAGGAGGGTAATGGGTCTGAATGGAGTACAAGGGGTGAGAATGGTGCAGAAATGGACACAAGTCCCTTTACACGAGAAAGGGTCCTGAAGGAACTGGAAGTAATAAGAGTTGATAAAGCAATGGGGCCAGATAGGGTGCACCCCAGGATCCTTAAAGAACTAAGAGAGGTGGTGGCTGAAACTCTTGCTATCCTGTTTAGCCAATCACTAGAAAGGGGAGGTACCCAAAGACTGGAGGATAGCAGATGTAGTCCCCTTATACAAAAGTGGGAACAAAGAGGAAGTGGGGAACTACAGACCAGTCAGCCTCACCTCGGTAGTGGGGAAGATCATGGAAGCACTACTGAAGGAGAGATTGGTGGAACATCTGGTTGTCAATGGACTACAAGACCCAAGGCAGCATGGTTTCACCAGGGAAGGTCATGTCAGACCAACCTCATTGAATTTTTGACTGGGTGACTAGGGAGGTGGATCAGGGAGGTCAGTGGACATGGCCTATCTGGACTTTAGCAAGGCCTTTGACACTGTGCCACATAGAAGACTGTTGCACAAACTGGGGAATATGGGTGTGGGCAGGACAGTAGTGCGGTGGGTAGGTAACTGGCTGGGTGGCAGGACACAGAGGGTGGTGGTAAAATGGCTGTCACTCTACAGAGGAAGAGTGACCAGTGGGGTACCACAGGGATCAGTGCTGGGACCGGTACTATTCAATATCTTCATCAGTGACATTGCACAGGACCTAGAAGGCAGAATTTCACTGTTCGCTGATGACACAAAGCTCTGTAACACAGTAGACACACCAGAGGGTGTAGACAGAATGAGAAGGGACCTGCAGAAACTTGAAGAATGGTCAGGGTTTGGCAGTTGAAATTCAATGCAAGGAAGTGCAAGATAATGCATATGGGGCACAAAACCCTGGCACAATATATCAGTTGGGGGTGAGGATATAGCATGCACCAAGCAGGAAAGGGATCTTGGAGTTATCATCTCTGATGACCTCAAGGCAGGGAAACTGTGTGACAAGGCAGCAGGTAAAGCAAATAGGATGCTGGGATGCATAGGCAGGGGCATCACCAGCAGGAAAAGGGAGGTCATAATTCCACTATACAAGACACTAGTGAGGCAGCACCTGGAGTACACTGTGCAGTTCTGGAGACCTTACCTACATAAGGACATAGACAGGGTAGAGAAGGTTCAGAGGAGGCAACAAAGATGGTGCATGGATTGCATCACAAGTTCTATGAGGACAGGTTGAAGGAACTGAACATGTACTCCCTGGAGGAGAGGAGGGAGAGGGGATATGATAGAGACATACAAGTATCTTACAGGGAGGAACAGGGTGCAGGAATGCACTATTTTAAGTGAAAAGATGTTCTAGGACTAGAGGGCATGGGATGAAGTTGGAGGGAGGACGATTCAGAGGAAACATGAGGAAGAATTTCTTCACAGAACGGGTGGTGGAGAAGTGGAACACCCTGCCAGAGGAAGTGGTGGGGGCTGAAACAATCACGGGATTTAAGAATGCATGGGATAGACATAAAGGAATTGTGGAGATCAGGGGTAAGGGGCAACAGACTTCCTGGAAAACATAAACTGAACTTACAAACTTAAATGGGCAGACTGGGTGGGCCATAGGCCCTTATCTGCTGACACTGTCTATGTATCTATGTATTTCCAGATTAAAAGGACATTAGTGATGTTCTGCCTCGCAAAATAGATGTAACCATTCACTGATCTTACCTGTCCCCTGCAACGACTTTTCTCCTTCGAACTCCAGGATTGTCCACTTCACTTATTCTAGCCATTCCTAGATGTGATTCCACTCTCTGCTCCCAACAATGGACAAAACATACTTTATGAAACACATTCAACCTATACACCTATGGATTTGGACTAGGATTTGTTAACTGGAAGTGCTACTGGCTTTCTTCATGGACATTTATCATCAGTACTTCAACTGCAAGGATCTACTAGCATTCATCTCAAGAGCTACTCTTCAGTCAAGACTTGAGATTTGGATTATTCAATTACTTATTCCTTTAGTTTATTAGGATTACTCTTCTTCAGTATGCCTAGAGGACAGGTAGGTCAGTAGCCATGGGTCCTCTGAGGTTCCCTCCTAAGGGTTTTTCCTCTCCTGCATGCTACTGGGCACACTCTCCGGAGTTGGCGGAGGTAATTGTCTAGCAATCACTTTTCTTTTTTGGCCTTCCATTCCACCCTCAACTAAGCATCCAGTCTAAGGTGAGATATAGAGAAAGGCCAAAAACATCTAGGTCTACTATTATAGCTCACTCAATTCAAAGTATCTAAACACCAATCATATCTGATCCAGTTCCTATGTACTGCAACCACTGACCTGTATCCATATCCAATGTTAACGTATCTAAGCACTGACCATCCATCCAGCTCCCACATCCTGCAATCGCTGTCCTACGTACTGTTTTAGCCCTAATCTTCTAAGCACCAACCATACCATTCAGTTCTAAGTACACCAAGAACTGAGCTATGTACCAGACATAGAACTGAAAGGCTGTAGCCTGTGATTCTATGGGGAGGATATAGCTCCTCCGCCATCTCCATAATAAGCCTACAGGTAATGCCTGCTGTGCTTAGAGCGAGTCACATTGGCCTTCCATCCTCCCGCCCCTCCTTCTCCGGCACTCCTATCCCACCTGGAAGTGGGATCCAGAGAAAAAGCCAGAACATGAAGTTCTACCAGCTACTATATCTCATTCAGTTCAAGTATCTAAGCACCAGTCATATCCAATCCAGTTCCTACGTACTACAACCACTGACCTATGTCCATATCCATGCCAACGCATCTAAGCACTAACCATACCATCAGGTCCCACATCCTGCAAGCACTGTCATACGTGCTGATCTAGCCCTAATGTTCTCAGTACCAACCATGCCATTCAGTTCTAAGTACACCAAGCACTGAACTATGTACCAGACATAGAATTAATATTAATGGAGATGGGTGACTAAACGTGCTTCTTTTGCATTTTGCTTGGTCGAGAGTGCACAACATTTATGACAACTTGTTGCAAGCGCAGACAAATACACATATGTGAAATAAAAGCTCCCATCAACTATTTTTCTTCGAAAAAGAATGTGCAGTATGAAATGTATGCATTTTTGAAACCTCACAACACCCTAGTGAGAGTCTAGATAACATCTCATACCAGACAATGCCTGTTAGCCAAGAACTGTGAGCTTGATGATGCAGAGAAAGAAAGAAGCACAGATTATACAAAACTGCACTTCCTCTAGATTGCATCAGAGAGCATTAAGAGAGTCAGAAGTGTCCTTAATCAAGCTCATCAACTATGAATACTTGATACTTCTGACATACAAGCTTCAGATATTGAAAAAAGGGATGATTAGTGAAGAAACCACTGTTAAAGGGACACTGTTAATCCCTTTAGGTCTCAAAGTGTCCCTAGTTTAAAAAAACATTTTATGATTGCCAAAATTCTATCAAGATTGTTGATATAGTTAGTAGTTTGATTCTGACTTTTTTCTTCGCAAAAGTGAAAAACAGACTGCCCAACATACTGGTGTTATCACAGCAAAACAGGTTTGTTTACATTCCTTGATCAGTTCCAGCTGCATCTTTCCTGAACTTGGGAACACACACAACACAGTCTAGCCCCTCATGATGCAGTGGGAATTTAAGAAGCTACTGCCTTATGATTATGAGTGACTGCACCGTGTGGGTGTGTTTCTAATGCTCAGGAAACATTCAGGAAGAACAGATCCATGATTGTAAACGAAAGAATGTTGCTTATAAATACGCATTGCCATGCATTTCAGTTCTACTAAACAAGGAAACAAAACAAACAGCAGCATCAATGAACGTTAGGGAAGGTAAGCAATCATTTTTTTTTTTTTGCTGTTTATTTATTGAGATTTTCAAACAGCCACGGCAAGGTCCATACAAAGAATAAACCAGATTACATGGATTTACATTGTTTTAAGTACAATACAGAGTTAAGCATAGAAACACATAGTTTTTGTAGCAGTAATAAAGTGTGTGGATATAAGGGTATTATAATATATTCCCTGTGGCAGTAACAACTTCTATAACATAAGGAAAAATTACAGATATACAATAATACAACAGGTAGACTAATAAGGCAAGGAGGTAAGAAAAAGATAGATAGTTATGTATTAGATTAAGATACAAGAGATTGTATGTAGCCCGAACAGACCACCATCAGTTAGGCTTCAGATAATCTAGATAATTCTGCCAGCAGAGTTTATATTCATTAATCTGGTCCAGAGCCAAATATGAGATTCGTTCTAAAGATGCTATTTGAGTTGCATTATTGAGAACCTCTGAAATGTATTTATTTATTATTGATTCGGAAAATTCCTTTGAGCACATGCTGTTTTACAAAGGTTCCATGTCGTAGAATTGCAGGTAGGTTACACAGTAGATAACAATATTTCTTCACAAAGAGCACATGTACAATACATCCAGTATTCAGTAACAAAACAGTGTTAAATACAAAATCAAAGATATGACAGTAGTAGCAAAAAGTCATGCGCAGCCCCTTCAGGCCTTGCCAATGGATCTGGTGGAGGGGGATTGTTGTCCTAGGGTGGTGTAGTCAGAGGGAGAGTAGAGATGGCCATGGCTTGTCCAAGTGCTGCGATGGTTGCTGGAGGGGCCAGGAGGTGAGGTTTGTGAGGTCCGACACCTAGGTGCAAGTGCATAGGAAGCGTCATGAGGTCAGATTTGAATTGTGCAGGACAGTTTGTGGCAAGGATGTGCCCAGGGATTTAATTCATCCTCAACAGGGCCCGGTAGGCAAATGAGCATTGCCGAGCAAGGGTGGTGGAATGGGATGCCAAGGCCCCTTGACCTGCCCCTGGTGGCCTGAGGCATCTTAGCAGTCTCTAACAGGTTGCCTACATAAAGCGGTGTTCTGCCCATCAGTGCTTTTTTCCCTAGGATGCCGGTCTGGAATTCTACCCTGTTACCCAAGGACAACCAGTTTGCATGTTGATACTGTGTACAGGTGTGTGTGCCCCACTCAGCAATAAGGGTGAGTCTGCAAGCTTTAATACCATCTGGATCCTCTTTAGTGCAGTGTTTGTCACAGCCATGTACACCACTAGCCCATAATCTATATGCGATAATATGGAGCTGTGTACTGCAAGGCAGAGGGCCATGGGGAGAGGTATTTCCTGTGCTTGTACAGGACTCCAATCTTGCTATTGCATGACTTGGCCAAAGAGTCAATGTGGTGAGCAAATGTGAGGGTTTCATCCAGTATGACACCCAAATACTTGAACATTTTGACTTGTTCCAGTGGTTCACATAGGGAGTTGGTGATATTGAGGGGGTAGTGCTTATTTTTTTGATGTGACGGCTGGATATCAGCATGGTCTTGATCTTCTTGTAGTTAAGTAGTAATCTGTGACTACAGAACCAGTTCTCAGTTGACGAGAAGGAGTCCTGTAACCCTAATTGGAAGTCAGCTAGGGATGTGTTACTGCCCAAGAGTACCACATCATCTGCATACAATGTGAGTTTGGAGTCACAGGCTGTGTGGAGGTTGTTTAGGAAGAGGCTGAAAAGGAAGGGTCCCAGTATTGATCCCTGGGGTACCCCGGAACATTATCTCTCTCTTGTATTGGATACTGTTTGCCCAATTGTGACACATTGTTTTCTTCTTGTCAGATGGTCCTGGAACTAGCAGAGGGCATTAGACCCCACGCCCATGTTATGCAGTCGGGACAATGGTAGGGGGGTGGTTAACTGTGTCAAAGGCTTTGGTGAGGACACTAAAGACAGAGCCCACCAGTTTGCCTTCATCCAGGGCCTTATATGTGTAGTTTGAGAAGTCCTGCAGGGCAGTGGTGGTGCTGTGGCCTTGTCTGAAGCCATGCTGGTTGGTGCATAGCAGATCATATTTATTGAGGTAGTCAATGAGTTGACCCAACACTATCTTTTCCAGTGCTTTGGACAAAGGAGAGAGTACGGAGATGGACCTATAGTTGGCTATTAAGGCTTTGTCACCACTATTGTGCACAGGTATGATTAGAGCTTGTTTCCAGACCTCCGGGAACTAAGCAAGTGTTAGGGACTTAATGAACAGCATTGTAATGGGCACTATAAGAAGGTCCAGAGTGAGGGATAGCAGTTTCATGTCTATTCCGTCACTACCCAGTCTGGTCGTTCCCTAGTACTTTCTTGACCACAGCTAATGCTTCCTTCACTATGACCCTTTTGAAGTAAAAGGTCGGTGTGAATGCTCTTTGGGATCACTGTTGGGGTGGTTTTGCCCAGGATGGAAGAAGGCTGGTGTTAGGACTGTTGAGAGATCAGTGAAGGCCACATTGAAGGCCTCCTCAATAGCTTGGCGGTCTGCGGTTGGGGTGTTACCTAGATTGATCAGCTGGGGGGTGTATCTTGTCCTCCTTCCCAAAGATACTTTTGATGCTTTCTCAGACTCTTTTGCCATTGTCCCAGGAATTAGCAAGCTGTGCTTTATGGTAGTTGGCTTTGGTGAGCTGGATTAGTTTTGTGCAGCAATTTCTGGCCTCTCTGTAGCACTAGTACTCGTGCTTGTTCCTTGTATTTCTGGCCCTTTCCCATAGTATGTCCCTTTCTTTCAGGTGGGAGAGTAGCTCCCCATTTATCCAGCCATCAGCCTGCCCTCTAATTTTTCTTTTCGTGAGAGGGGCATATATGTCGCAGATGGCATTAAAGCCCTTGATGAAGTAGCTACGGGCCTGATTTAGGGTAGATGCCTGATCAATCGGGGACCAGTCACAGAAACATAGAAACATAGAATTTGACAGCAGATAAGGACCTCTTGGCCCACCCAGTCTGCCCATTTCCCTACCTACTGGATAAGCTGCAGATCCTAGTTAACCAGCAGCCTACTTCTTCCTACCCCAACCCCCCAGAACTGCCTTATGACTAGCTCATGCATGCTTGAATTCCACCACTGATTTTGACTCCACAACCTCCTCCAGAAGGCAGTTCCATGCATCCACAACCCTCTCTGTGAAAAAATACTTCCTTAAATTACCTCTGAGCCGCCCCCCCATCTTCAAATTGTGCCCTCTTGTTCTTGCACACCTCTTTTTTTGAAAGATGCTATCCTCTTGGACTTTGTTGATTCCCTTGAGGTACTTGAAAGTTTCTATCATGTCCCCCCTCTCCCTCCTTTCCTCGAGGCTATACATATTAAGCTCCTTAAGTCTCTCTTCATATGTCTTCCGGTGCAGACCCTGCACCATTTTAGTTGCCCTCCTCTGGATAGCTTCCATCCTGTCTATGTCTTTGTGGAGATTGGGTCTCCAGAACTGCACACAGTACTCCAGATGGGGTCTCACCAGCTGTCTGTACAGAGGTATAATAACTTCCTGTTTTCTACTGGTGATGCCTCTCCCTATGCATCCCAGTATCCCCCCAGCCCTCCTTGCTGCCCTCTCACATTGCTTGCCTATCTTTAGGTCATCTGATATGACTACCCCCAGGTCCCTTTCCATTTTTGTTGTTGTTAGTATCTCACCCCCCATGGTGTACTCTTCCCCTGGGTTTTTGTTTCCCAGGTGCATTACTTTGCACTTCTTAGCATTGAATCTAAGCTGCCATACATTTGACCATTTAGTCATGCTATGAGAGTGCCGATTTGATGACTCTAGCTTACACTTTCTCAGGACCCTACCTTCTGTTAGGATGGGAGGGTTTTTGGTGAATTTGTTTGACCACTGAAGTGTGATTGGTGAGTCGTCACTTAGTGTGTCTGACAAAACTGTGACCTCAGAGATCCTGGATGGTGATTTAGCTAGAACCCATTCAAAGAGGTGCTGCTACTGGTCCTATAGTTCTGCCAGGTGGGGCAGGTGACAAGTTGTGCCAAGTTAGCGGTGGCTTCCAAATCCCTGAAGGGGGAAGCCTTCATACCATACCAGTTTATATTAAAATCCTTGATTATGATGGGCTTCAACCCCTGTGGGAGGGTGCTGATGATGTCCATCACCTTTTGGAAGCCTGGTATTGCTTTTTGGGGGGAGCAGATATATTGTGGTTAGGATTAAAGATTTGCCATTCTGTCCAGTTTGTGTTGTTAACACAGTTATCTCATGGTTCTCTGCCACCCTAGTTTCTGGGAGGACAGAGCAACGTAGGGAGTCCCTGACATAGATGATGCATCCCCCGAGGAGGAGGAGAAAAATGAACACAAACAGCACACATGAAGTGCTTGCATTAGGAAAAAACAGAAAAACAACCTGACAGAAGAAGTCTAACAGGGAGATCTCAGCAGGCACTTAACCAAGTACTCACCTCAGGAAAGAGAGACAGGCTGGAGACCATGCAGTACAGGATGACAAAAACGTTTCAGTGCCAACAGAACAGGTTCTGTTAGGAGCGTCTCAGGATACTGCACATGTACTCACTGGAGACCAGAAGGGAGAGAAAGCAGGACAGAGACCTTCAAGTTCCTAAAAGGAATTAACAAAGTGAATTGTGTGGAACTATTTTGGTTCCATGCTAGCTTGTGATCAAATGGACATGAGTGAGAGCATACAGAAGGGAGCTTCAGGAGGGACATGAGGAAGTATTATTTTACAGAAAGGGTGGTGGAGCCGTGGAACAGTCTACCAGCCAAATGGTAGGTGCAAAATCTGTTGTTGGTTTCCAGCATGCTTTGGACAGAATGAAGGATGGAGTTTTTGTTCAAGGTGACAGAAACTGGGAGAATGGGGGGGGGGCTGGAGAGGGCTTGGACCCTGGTGCAACAGTAGGTCTCTGGGCTATATAGGGAACTTGGGCAGACTGGATGAACTGTGGATCATTTTCTGCCATCATTGTCTGTTTCAAAACTGAAAGGCAACAGCAGCCGGAACTAGAAAGGCAGTGGAAATGTTTATGAGTTGGCAGACAAAGGCAAATGGAATGCACGGTCACTCACAGTGTGATCCTGCTGTACTGTGGGTGATCTCAAATGTGCTCAGCATCATGGGTGGTTCTCCTGCAGCAAAGGCTTCTCCCTGAGCCAAGGAAATGTTCTTTTTCTGGGAAA
The DNA here is from genome assembly GCA_016271365.2 of Neoceratodus forsteri. NCBI lineage: Eukaryota > Metazoa > Chordata > Ceratodontiformes > Ceratodontidae > Neoceratodus > Neoceratodus forsteri. The sequence continues at coordinate 469,816,403 of CM057457.1, read as the reverse complement.
ACCCAACATAGTATTGCAAACCAAGCAGCAAAAATAGGAGAAAAGTATTACATACACATTTACTGTTATGAACTGGATGAATTAAAAAACATTACCATCTTGACAGTTTGAGGCTAACAGTGTGCCTTTAAAGTTAAGTAACCCCTTCGTCTTGCTCCTCCCATACTGCTGCACACAGTGAATATTAATGACTTGTTTAGAATGATGTTGGGGACACATTTCAGGGGGAGACAGGAATTGCAGTTTTACCTCTGAAAGCTACTCGGGACAGGAACCCAGAGCTGAGTACTCCGAGAGCTACAGAGGGACCTGTTTTTCTGTGGATAACTATCCTTTGTTCTTTTAATCCTGAACTCTGAAGAGCAGTAACTGCTTGTGTTTCTGAACAGTGCAGTTTGTGGTGTTGGAGACTGGAACAGAGGATCATGAAGTTGGAGGTAAGGAATGCTGAGCTGCTGTGTAAACAAACCAAAGGGAATGTAAAGAAGACTAAAGTGGGGTCAGTTTGAAATGACAATGTATGGTAAATCTCGTACAGGGAACTGCATGTTATGTTTAAATGCTTGCTGTGTCTTTAATTAGCTCTTGGCTGATGGAATTAGATATTCCACCTCTATCTGTTGTCCTCAGGAGAAGAGATCGGGTTGTACCAGGAAGTAAGTGGATGGCAATGTACTGTGGAGTCAAAAGTCAGAGAATAAAGTCTGGCTGTGTTCATGTTGCTATTTTTATTATCACTATTCAAGAGGGAAATTATGTTTAACCTTTATAATCAGATGTATTTATAAATGTATGCAGAAAATAAATTATTGGAAAGTTTCATACATAAAACTAAAAATAAAAGTTTATTTTGCAACCCCCAGGTGGTGCTGTCCCAAGGGCTACTACCCCTACCTGCATGACTAGGCACAGGATGAGGGGTCCGAGCTCGGTGAATGGGTGCCTCCACCCAGAGGGTTGGCTTAAGGAGCATAACTACTGTGGGTATAGCCCTGGGACACCATAACCCGCCAAACAGAAAACAAAGGCCTTCAAATTCAATTGAAGTAGTCATCAGGTGTTTTATTTTTTTTTTAACTGGCACATTTTTGAAGTACTTCAAACTGAATTCAGTTGTACCTCCAACACCAGTTTTTATCCAGTGAAAAAAGTCTCAATTTGTTCTCAAATGCCTTTCAAAAAGTGCACGAAAAATGCTAAGCTTGGAGCTGCTGCTATGGTGTGGAGGGCTGGGGCATCAAGCAGCTTGGCCAGCAACAATGGATTCCAGGTTTCTAATCTTGGTCTCTGACCATATTGATAGAGACATACAAGTATCTCACAGGGAGGAACAGGGTGTAGAAATACACTATTTTTAAGCGAAAAAGATGTAACAGGACTAGAGGGCATGGGATGAAGTTGGAGGAAAGATGATTTAGAGGAAACATGAAGAAGAATTTCTTCACAGAATGGGTGGTGGACAAGTGGAACACCCTGCCAGAGGAAGTGGTGGGGGCTGAAACAATGACAGGATTTAAGACTGCATGGGATAGACAAAGGAATTCTGGAGGTCAGGAGTAAGGGGCAACAGACTTCTAGGAAAACATAAACTGAACTTACAAGCTCAAATGGGCAGACTGGGTGGGCCATAGGCCCTTATCTGCCGACACTGTCTATGTAATTAGCCTTCAAAAAGAAGGGGGAAAAATAGTGGTAAAAAACTGTTCGGAACAAACCCTTCAATTGTACCTTAAACACCCTTCTTTTCCACCTAAAATGAATGCCTTCAAATTCAAGTTTTCTTCAGTTTTTGTAATTGTTTTTGAAGTACTTCAAATTGCCTTCTGTTTTACTTGGAACACCAGTTTTTATCCAGTGAAAAACATCTCAATTTGTTCTCAAATGCCCTTCAGAAATTTCACAAAAAATGCAAGTTAGCCTTCAAAAAAACACAGAAATACCAGTAATAAACGGATAACCTCCTAAAGCACAAGTAGGGAAATATGTATATTAGTATGTTTTTGATTTGGATGTCATTTTGAAACATTCTGTTTACAATGTAAAAGAATCTTTCTAAAAGAAATACAATAAAACATGCTCATTTACATATTTTGCTACATATGCAACCTAATGTAAGGCATAAACAATCCATTACGGGTTATTTTTGACTTAAGACCGAGTCTAGCTGTACATTTTCATGAGCAAGTTCCCCTTTCTTTGTGTAACAATACTTGGCTAATTATCATATTAATCGGGGTTACTTTGGATGCATTTCAGGTATACCAGATGGTAAACACCACATGAAAATCAGCATGTTCAAAGGCATTGTATCTTGTAAGAAAACTGTATTTAGTTACTGTACTGGTAAAAAAAATATATTTTGTTTATGTTATACTTTCCTGTTTCTATTTTGTACCATCAGTCTGTTCTTCAAAAGTTATGCAACCATAAACATCCTCTGTTACAGCTCACTCATTTAGTATAGATAATAAGCAGGGGATCTCTCACCTGGGTCCTATGAAACCTGGAATGGGGTCTCGGGTGGTGTCCAGTTATACCTGTAAAATAACAGTGATGTGGTCAAAAGGTATGGTGAGGTACACATTGGAAGGTACAAGAGTTAAAGTGCGGGCCCAGAAATTAAGTAAAAGGTAATTTAGAGAAGTTAAGTGTTTAAGGCAAAAGTGAGGGAGAGAGTGAAACAAGATCTAGAAGTAAAAAAAAAAAAAAAAAGAAAGAGAGACAAAGAAATGAAGCAAGTGCTGTGGGGTGGTCTTATTTAAATATGATTTAGCCAGTGGTTCAGTAAGCTAGAGTAGGCTTTGGGCTGTAGGCCTATTCCTTTAAAATTGAGTATCCCTGGCATTTGGTGGGTCCAACAAGAGCTTCTTTCCTCAGACTGCTGTCTTCCTCCTCTATGGTGTCAGAGCAAGTTACCAAAGCCTGATAAGCAGTGAAGGAGTCACAGATTGCATACGTGGAAGCCCAATCAGATGATAAAAGAGCCACCAGTTGTGGCATAGTAGGAAACCAGAGCAGCAGGCAATTAAGTAGCAGTCATCGGCAGCATAGAAGTAAACTATGGGGGGGAGCTACTGTGCTGGAGGAATGCCATATAGCAGAGGGCTAAGTGAGTGCAGGCACTCAAAACCTAGAGAGAGAGGACTTGCCTATCACTTTTTCCTTGGAAGCCAGACAGGCAGCGATCAGAGGATAGCATAAAAAAGATAAAAAAAGGACTAGTTATACAATGTCTGTGGGAAAAGCCCCACTCAGGAACCCAAGGCTGGGACCAGGGAGAATGGAATGATCCTCCAGGATAGGGCCCCAGGGAAGGGAAGAAGGGAACCCCGGTGGAGGGGGAAGCTTCTCCTAGTGGTGGATTATTGTCCAGGAAGTGGAGTTAGTCACCTAGCAGGGGGGAGACAGGGAGGTCAAGTGCCTTCGTGGAAGCGCTGCATGGAGGGATGGGAAGTAGATCCATAGGATCGCTATGGCAATAACTAGGAGGGAGCAGCTGGATGTCATTGTCCACCAGGGGACAAATTACATGGCCAGAAGAAGGGTAGAGTTAGAGTCCAGAATGATTTCAGGAAGCTGGGGAACCTGACAGACAGCATACTCCATCTCATTCTCGAGGTGCTACCTGTCCAGGGCACAGGGAAGTTACAGCATGCCACATCCATACCTTCAACTCCTGGTTGAAGGACTGGCATGGAAGGAGGGTACTGGCTTCAAAGGGGACTGCGCTTAACCAGGAAGATGCAGGATTATATAGGACAAGTGCATGCATCTGTCCGAGAAAGGGACCTTGTTCCTTAGGAGAAGTTTAAATGCTTCAGCAGGAGGCATTAAACTAGCCAAGACGAGGAGAGCAGGAGACTTAGAAACACCCCCATGAGAACATGCAGGAACATAAGTTGACTACGGGCACAGTTAAAGCAAGCAGGTGATACATGTATAATGAATGATATGGGAAGGGGAAGAGCACATAGGAAAGGAAACTGGGGGGGAGATTCTGGAGAGGGAGAACAAGAGCAGAGGGTGGGCAGAACGTAAAACATGGAAGGTCATGCTAATGAATGCCATAGCCTAGGAAATAAGGTTTCAGACCTGGAGGCCTTGTTAGCAGATGCAGACCTTGACATAGCAGCAGTAACAGAGACATGGTACTCTGCTAATCATGGCTGGGAAGTCAATGTACTAGGCTATACGTTGTACAGGAGGGACAGGAAGGGTAAAAAAGGTGTGGGCATGGCCCTGTTCATCAGAGATGGTATAAAGGCTACAGAAGTTCATGGAAGACAGTGGGAGGCCAAGGCAATGTGGGTCACCCTGGAGCCAGAGAATGGAACAGCAATATGCACTGGGGTGATCTACAGAGGGAGGAAGTAGACAGGGAACTAGTGGAGGACATGCACGACATGGCAGCTAAAGGCAAAATCCTGCTACTGGGGCATTTAATATGCCAGACATGGAGTGGGCACCAGGTGGCTGTTTCAGCCAGAAACACAGCCATCCTTGAATCCCTGCAAGGAGTTGGACTAAGGCAGCTGGTGAATGAGCCAACCAGGGACAAGTCAATTCTGGACCTGGTATTGACCAATGGAAACAGAGTCAAAGAATTACAGGTAGAAGGGCAGCTGGGGTCCATTGACCACCACATAGTGTGGTTCAGCATGGAGACATGGACTCAATTGAGCCACACGGGGGCAAGAGTATTACATTTCAAGAGGGCGGATTTCACTGAAATGGGTAGATGTATACAAGCAGTCCTGTGGAAGGGAGAAGTAGTAAAGCGGCTGGAAGAACAATGGGAAAAACTGAAAGGAGCCATAGTGGATATAACAAACAAACAACCAATACATTAGGATAGTGGCCAAAGAGAAAAAGGAGGAGGAAACCACTCTGGATCTCCAATGAGGTGCAGGACAAAGTCAGGGCTAAAAGGCCGAGTTTCAGGAAATAAGGAAAGCCAAAGGCAAAGGGAGGAGGGCAGGGAGGTGTGTATCTTGAATGTCTAAGGGAAGCAGGGAAGGCTGTTAGGGTGAAGGCACAGACAGAAGAGGACTTAGCACAGTCTGTAAGCAAAGGGGATAAGGTATTTTATAGGTACATCAGTGAAGAAGAAGAAAAAACAGGGGTTGTGAGGCTATAATGGTAGAAGGGAGAGTGTAAGGAGGGCATCTGGACAAGGCAGAAATACTGAACAAATACTTCTGCTCAGTATTCACGAAGGAGGAGGATCAAGGACCACAGTTGGGTTGCAGAGGTGATGGGGTGAAGGGTGGGGAGAGGTGAACACCAGTCCATTCACAATGGAGAGTTCTGGAAGAACTTACAAAGCTAAAAGTGGATAAGGTCATGGGGCCAGGCATCCACCCAAGGATATTAAAGGACTGCGAAGGGAACTAGCAGCACCTCTGGCAGTCCTGTTTAGAGTCACTCCAACACGAGTGTGTTCCAGAGGACTGGTGGAGGGGCACATGTAGTCCCACTGCACAAAAGCCACAGTAGGGAGTAGGTGGGGAACTACTGGCCAGTCAGCCTCACTTCAGTGGTAGGAAAGATCATGGAGACACTGCTGAAAGAAAGGATAATGGCACATATGGAATCCAGTGGTACTCAGGATCTGAGGCAATATGGATTCACAGCAGGAAGGTCATGTCAAATGAATCTAATAGTTTTTTTGATTGGGTGACTAAGGAACTTAATCAGGGAGGGGTGGTAGACGTCACCTACCTAGATTTCAGCAAAGCCTTTGACACCATCCCACACAGATGGCTGATTAACTAGATGGGTAGTCTGGGCATGGGAGACAAGGTGTTCAACTGGGTTAGGAATTGGTTAACAGACAGGAAACAGATGGTGGTAAATGGGGTACAATCTGGGGAAAGGAGGTGACCACTGGGGTACCAAAGGGATCAGTACTAGGACCACTCCTATTCAATGTCTTCATTAGTGACATTGCAGAGGGTCTGGAAGGAAAGGTCTGCCCATTTGCAGATGACACCAAGATCTGCAACAGGGTGTACACTCCAGAAAGGGTGCAGAAAATGAAGAGGGACCAGGAGAAGCTTAAAAGGTGGACGGAGATGTGGCAACTGAAGCTCAATGCAAAGAAGTGCAAAATAATGCACCTGTTTAGAGGGAACCCTGGGAGAGCTACAGGTTGGGGGTTGGCGGCTGACTGTCACTAAAAAGAAAAGGTACCTGGGGTGATAATCTCTGATAAACTTAAGGTGTCAAAGCAGTGTACAAAGGTGACGGGGAGGGCCAGTGGCATGCTGAGGTGCATAGGCAGGGGTATCACTAGCAGGAGGCGGGAAGTGGTGATGACATTGTATAAAACACTGGTAAGGCCTCACCTGGAGTACTGCATGTAGGTTCTGGAGATCTCACCTGCACAAGGACATATAGATAAGGTAGAGACTATCCAGAGGAGGACAACAAAGATGGTGCAGGGCTTGCACCACAAAACATATGAGGAGAGACTAAGGGACCTCAATATCTGCTCACTGGAGGAGAAGAGACAGCAGGGGGACATGATTGAAACTTTCAAGTACCGCAGGGCAGAAAAAAGGTGCAGGCAGGCAGGGGACTTTTTCCAGCGTACAAAAAGTACTAGAACAAGAGGGCACAATGTGAAATTGGAAGGGGGTAGATTAAGAGGTAATGTTAGGTAGTTTTTCTATACTAAAAGGGTAGTCTACACTTGGCATAGTCTGCCACAGGAGGTAGTGGGGGCAAGTACAGTGGAGGAGTTTAACCATGCTTGGGACAGGCACAAGGGAAGCCTGAGGGGAGGGAGTGATGAAAAGCCATTTATCACATAGAGTCAGTGGCCACATAAAATGTATAGGGCCTATGGGCCCACTGGATGGGCCTAGCAGTTCTTATCTGCCGACAATTGATATGTTTCTAATTTCCCCTTGGAAGTCAGACATACAATGATCAGAGGATGGCATAAACAAGAAAAAAGGGAATAGTTTCCCCCATGAAAGTAGAACAGGTAGTGATCCCAAGGACAGCATCAAAACAAGGAAACTTATAAAGCCAACAACAGCATTCAGTGGGGTGGGACATCACAATGCCAGAGAGACTGAGATTTGGGGAAGGGGAAACAGCAGAGTGCCAGCATTTGAGGTTGCACCTTTCCCCCAATACTACAGTCCAACTAGGCCTTGCATGTTCCCCGACTGCTGTCCGGTGAACTAACAGTAATATTTTTCTGCAGTGAACATCGCTAGTCAATTCCAAATCTATACTGGACACACAGCTTGGTATGGGGCATGAGTGTTAGCAGTGATTGTATTCACAAGAGACACTAGAAGTGTCTGTTAAGCAAGAGAACTGCTCCTGGAGTTGCTGTGCCAGTTAACCCCCCCCAAAGCGCCAGTGACCCCCCCCCCAAAGGCACCAGTGAACAAGTGCCACAAAAGATACTAGATCCTTACCTGATATTATTGGGTATGCTCAGCAGCATTGTGGCCTCAGTGATATCACAAGTGATCCAATCTAGCAACATACAATTGGCTGTTCTTGGTTGTGATGTCACAGTGAGGTCATATGGCCCTTTTTGGTTGTGATTTCAGTGAGGTCACAGGGCTCATGCATATTACCTGGAAAAGCAGAGGTTGTGATGTCACAATGAGAGCACAGGGCTGATGTATGTTACCAGGAAAAGCAGAGGTTGTGATGTCACAGTGAGAGCACAGGGCTGATGTATGTTACCAGGAAAAGCAGAGGTTGTGATGTCACAGTGAGAGCACAGGGCTGATGTATGTTACCAGGAAAAGCAGAAATAAATCCAGGTAGAACTTTATCGAGTACTGCTGCACAGATTACACCTACTTCCACTACTGTGTGACTAGACCATTAAAATGCAACTTAACGTACCCATTAAAGGTTACTGATAAATGCCATGACATTCCCATTAATTGGTACATAATTCATTGCCCAAATTATATGATAGAGTCTTTCTAAACATTTAACTTCTTAACTGAATGGGGTATTTTAAATCATGAGGAAGTGAATGTGGTGCTGGAGTTGCACAAGAGGCCCTATGAGAAGAGATGGAGATCTATACTCTTGGTAGCCAGGAAATCGAGGGGAACATCAGAGATCTACAAGTACCTCATGAGGTTGAACAGGGTGCAGGACAAGAATCTCTTTCCAATGGGGAAGAGCACCGGAACCAGAGGGCATGTGATGAAGCTGGAGATGGGAAGGGGGTGAATAGCAGGGTTTTAAATAATTGATTAGCAGTTTTTTTCTTGGGACTATACTGTACAGAAAGTATTTATATAGATTGTCTAGAAGTGCTGTGTATGTTAAACACAGTGAGGCAAGAGCTATGCATTTTCACAAAGATTTAGCACTTTTATGAGCAAAACGCTAATCAATTTTTAGAGTTAAATAAATCCCTGGAATAGGGATCTAAAAAATGTTTATGAGTGGTTTCTGAATCTCGATGTAAAGTGCAAATTCATACAATTGACATGTAGAAACCCAGGGGTGGAGTGGTACTGGTGACCACCGAACAGGAAAGAGACCTGAGGTAACCATTGCCGATTACTTAAATGTGGCTAAAGAAATGTGACAAAGCAGTGGGGAGAGCTAGTGGGATGCTAGTGTACACAGGGAGGGGTATCACCAGCAGAGAGAGGGAGGTGGTGATACTAGATTACTGTGCCCAGTTCTGGAGACCACATCTCCAGAAGGACATAGAATAGAGGCAGTTCAGAAGAGGGCAGCTAAAATGGTGCAGGGTCTAAAGCCCTATGAGGAGAGACTGAAGGACCTTAATATGTAAACCTTGGACAAAAGTGGGGAGTAGGAGGTATGACAGGGACTTTTCAAATACCTCACTGGTACAAATAAGGTTCAAGAGGGAAGTCTTTTCCAGAGAAAAAAATGCTCAACAATAAGGGTTCATGCCACTAAGCTCAGGGGCGATGTAGTGAATGTCTGGATCAGCCTCCAAGCAGAGGTGGTGGGGGCAAAACCTAATGGGATTCAAGAAGGCATAGGTCAGACACACGGGAACCTTAGTGATGAAGGGGTGGGAAGCAAAGATCAAGTAGTGTCTGAGGTGTTACAGTAGGTAGAGGAGATGGGCAGACTGGTTGGGTCAAGCAGTCCTTATGTGCTGCCGGACTATGTTTCTAGGCCGGCACTGTGGCATGGATGGCCGAGGCACTGGTGCTGTACCTCCTGTTACACTGGCAAACAGTGTTCAGTGATGAGCACAGGTTGATGACGGTTGGCGGGGGGAAAGGAGGGAAGGACTGTGCTCCTGATGGCTGCCACCTGGTGATGGTAAGGTGGTAGTGTGGGTCAAGGGTGGTAGAAGGGAGAGATGTGGGACACCAGGGCTCACCCCAGGGTAGGGAACTAGGAGCAAACTGCGAAAAAGCACATGCCACCCCCCCGCCTGCTATATGTGTGTTAACCCTCAGGAGAACTCCGAAGGGCCCGAAGACAGAAGGTGGAACGGAAAAGAGGTAAGGCATAATGTCTGCCCAGATCTGTAAAGAACTGCCTTCTATATGAGTGGTATGTTGAGACATTAACAGCAGCAATACAACTAGGGTGTGGAGGATAATTCCCCATCAAATATAGTCAGGGATTAAAAGGTTTTGCTTACCTGATGCTAGGTGAGCCTAAGGTAAGGATTCCAAATAGAGAGGGTCCTGTAAAATAATAATCAAAAGGGTCACAAAGGATCTGTAGTTCTTTGGGAGAGGTAAAAGCAGGAAAGGCAAAACAGGTAAAAGATACTTATCTGACTTGATGCAGGCTGCTCCATAGACCTGCTCATCAGATACAAATTGAGTGATGCCTAAAATTAAAAAATAAAATAATTTAACATGATCAAAACAACCAAATAGTGGAAGTACACTTAATTTATTAGATGGAACTCCAGGTTCACAGCTTCTTGCTCGAAATACTATGCCAAACTGCTTTAATTCTACTCCGACCCGGGTTGCAAAGTAATGGGTTCCCAAATCTACAGGTATCTCTGTATTTTACAGGGGAAATGGTTCAGTCTACTGAAAAACTGATCACATATGCTTGCATTTTTCATAGGAAATCAATGTAATTTATAGGAACACACAGATGAAGCTCTGGGAGAACAGGATGAGCCTGCATGGAGCTTGAAAGGACTGTGGGCAAGCACTCTGGGCAGGCACTCCTCACTCCCTCAACAATTGGCAGCACCTGGAGTTCCCTAATAAGCATTTTATTTTATACTCCTTACTCAGGCCACCAGTCCACCACTCCTTGAGGCTTGCGTCATCCCTACTGCCCAGCGGTCACTCCCTCCCCCGCTGCCATACTCCAGCGCCAGTCATGCTGTGTGGCCCCACTACTGGGGGAGGTCTGGATCTAACCCTAACAGAAGGGCCCCTCTCCCCAGTTAGGGAATAAGTCTGAACACAACTCCTGGTAGTCATGGTGGACGGAGATGGTGCACTCTGGGGACCATGGTGTGGTAGGTCAGGCAGCCATCATCCAGCAGGGCTAGAACAGGCCCAGTTTCCATTTTTTTGGCCCAACCTCACACAAGCGCTCAGCTGCATCCTGGAGTGGGGGATGTCTGGCGGCACATGGTCTCCCGCATCACCTAAGACATCCCCACTATCCACCACCAGGAGCAGTGCAATGCAGGCCACAGCCCCCATCAATTAAAGGGCAACATCTATCCCCAGGGTCCCATGCCTTAATGTATGGGCAGCCTCCAACTAGCACCTTTGAGGAAAACAGCATCTTTTACCCAAGTTGCTGCTGCATACTTTATATTTAATCGAGTCAATCCTGTCATCCCTCTCACCCAACATCCTTGATTCTTGCTACCAAAAAGCCATCCCAAAATCTCCTTGAGTGTCAGACTTTGATTTTAATAGGGCAACAGAAGGGATGCCACCATGGCACAGATGACTTGGGCTAAGAAGCAAGGCCTGGAAGTTGTCATGTGGCAGACCATGGCTGAGACAGCTGCTGCTCGGCCGGTAAGGGTTAGCGGCGGGTTCCATCACCACATTGACCACTTCTGGTCTGCTTAGGAGCATGCTCCTGCTGCAGGGGAAGATGTGTATGCAAAGCAGACCGAGGCATCACCCATGCCAGGGGAAGAGAGGACCTAGGCATCACCCATGCCAGGGGAAGAGAGGACATAGGCATCACCCCTGCCAGGGGAAGAGAGGACATAGGCATCACCCATGCCAGGGGAAGAGAGAACATTGGCATCACCCATGCCAGGGGAAGAGAGAAGGAAAACTGGGGGTGGGCAAGAACAATACCTGTCTAAATGACAGTTGGGATCCTCAGCACAAACAGGGTAAATCATTGAAGACTACCAGGCAATGGAGAAAATGTACTGTGTATAGGAAAAAATAAATAGAGCAGCAGGACAAGGGGCTCGCAAAACTTTAGTCACCATGGTGGCGGGCCTAGCACCAATATGCGTAAACAGATTGGATTGTGGGACAGCAGGGCAAGGTGTCCCCCTTGCTGACTGGGGGCCCCATGAAAATGCATGGGTTGCATGTGCGCAGTGCCTCCCCTGGATGGTGTAGGAGCACACTCACAGAACTAAAAGGAAACTTCAGTTCCCCTTCCCCCCACCGAGCCAGCCTTCAAGAACAGGTCTGCAATAGAACCCATATGAAGATAGACTAAAGGAGCTTAATATGTATACTCTCAAGGAAAGGAGGGAGAGGGGGAACATGATAGAAATGTTCAAGTACTTCAAGGGAATCAGCAAAGTCCAAGAGGATAGCATCTTTCGAACAAAGACGTGCAAGAACAAGGGGACACAATCTGGAGATGGGAGGGAGACAATTGGAAGAAAGAGAGGGGATGGATCAGGGGTAATGTGAGGAAGTATTTTTTCACAGAGAGGGTGGTGGACACATGGAATGACCATTCTGAGGAGGTCCTGGGGTCAAAAACAGTGTGGGAATTCAAAGAATGCATGAGGCAAACATAAGGCAATTCTGGTGTGGAGGGTAGGAAGAAATAGGCTGTTGGTTAACTAGAATCCGCAGCTTATCCAATAGGTAGGGAAATGGCAGACTAGGTGGGGCAAGAGGTCCTTATCTGCCATCAAGGTCTATGTTTCTAAGATTCAACCCACAGAGTTCAGGCTATAGCCTGCTCCATGTGTGTGGGGAAAGAAGATGGGAGATTTTTGGGAGGGGGAGGAGGCTAGAGCAAATATGCCTTCCTTTACCGATAAGCCATAAAGTGGCTATGTGAAGAGCCCCAAGGGGAAGGTTAAGAGGGTCGGGAAGGTGGGCAGCAAGCAGTAGGTGGCAGAAACCTTTAGTTAGCCACATGGTGGCAGACTGTAGGTGCCCTGAGCAACCTGGTAGAAAGGGACTGGGAGAGCAAATGCACAGGATAGGGGCCACAACGGAAAATCCACAGTGTAGCTGAAGGCCAGTGCCTGAAATTGGCTTAAGAAGTAGCTGTGGGTGTTAGGCAAACAGGTGAAATCAGTGGGCTCTCTGAGGGGAACATGAAAGCAGCAAGCACCGCATACAGTAGAGTTGCACAGCAGCTAATGTCGAAGTGCCAGGGGCTAACAAAAGGATTTGGGGGAGAAAAAGAACAGCATAAGGTGACAGAGCCTATAATTAAAAACATTTAGCAGTAAACAGAGTCCTGTTGGGCTATAAATATAAGTAATGTTATGCAACAGGAGTGGACATAAATGGAGTGTGATAAATCCCATTTATCTGAGTATGTCTACACGCAGAATCCTGCATTAATACATATAATTATTACGTTATCCTTGATTAATGTACATAGTGGACTGCGTCACACATCTCCAACCCTCACCTCCACCATTTGGCACTACTTACTGGTATTTTGTTTTTAGTTTTGTTTCTTCCAGGTTGCCCGTCCCTCAGCCACATCACCTGTCATTTAGTCACACTTCTCCCCACTATCGTACAGTGATCATTTGTTTCTGTTCAGCAGTTTTAGTTTTTGGTTTTTTTACCAAACCTTTGTTCAACTGGCTGCTCCAAGCTGTGCTCTAGCTGTCACACTCTTCTGCATGCTGCTGCTGTGTCCTCTCCACACCTCTCGATATATAAAACAAACATTTATTTATTTATTTATTTTTAAACTGCTTCCTTAAAAGCTGATAAGCCCTTACTCTTACTCTTCCACTCTGGTTTCCCCACCTCGCTACAACTGACACCAGAGCTCCCCCAGCACATAGAAACTATCAGATATTTTTTTTCCTTTCAACTGCATGCTTGCAAACCCCACTGCTGATGAGCCCTCACTCTAGGTCACACTTCGGCTCTGATTTGCAGACCTCGCTACAACTGCAGCCAGAGGTTCCGGTGAAGTCCTTCTCTGCAAACTCTAAATGGTCTCTTGTGGCCTTTATGGCCCTCCCTCTTCCCTGCTTATTTACTGATATTCCCCTATGTCTATATGCAACACATGTTTTAATCCCCCCCCCCCAACGTTTTTCACTCCTGACCTCCAACACTATAATGCTGTCAGTCTGTTCAGGTGTCTTACTACTCTTTCGTGATAATAATTCCTCAAGTCCCTCTTACCCCCCACCACAAGCTTTATCACATGCACCAAACCTGGTGCTTTTCCATGTGAAGGAGCCTCCACACACCTGTTCATCCTTGTAAGGTACTTGTGTGTTTCATCATGACTCCTCTCTTTCAGGGTTTACATGTTGAGATCCCAGTCTCCTCACAGGGTTTTTGCTACAGCCCATGTACACTTCAAGTTTTCCTTTATACTGCCTTAACCCTACGGTCTTTCTAAGGTGCAGCCTCCAAAACTGAACACAGTACTCAGTAAGTCAGATTTCAATAACAAGGGATTACTTGCAACACCACCACCTCCCTCCTCCAGCTGAAGATACCCCTCCCTATGCAGCCCAAACATCCTCCTAGCCCTACCCACTGCTTTGTCACATAGCCCTGCAACTTTAAGATCATAATAACCCCAAGGTCCCCCCTGCTTAGTGACATTCCCCAACCCTGTAAAGCAGCTTCTGGATTGATGATGGTGTAATGATAACCATGACACGGAGATGGCCATACTTGGCTACAACCTATTCAGAAGAGACAGAGCAGGCAGGAAGGGAGGAGGAGGAGTGGCACTATATGTGAAAAATGACATAAGGTCCACAGAGATCCAGGAGGAACAAAATGGGGGAGAGATACTGTGGGTTAAGCTGGAAAGAAAATTGGGGACAGCCATCCGCACAGGTGTGGTCTATAGACCACCAGCCCAGGAGGAAGAAACGGATAGGGAGCTGATGGTAGCCACCCAAAGGATGGCAGACAAGGGTGAGGTAGTACTGGTTGAAGACTTCAATATTCCAGATGTGGACTGGAGCATCCCAGCAGCAGCATCAACTAGGAGCAGATTAATCCTGGACTCCCTTCAGGGTGCCTTCCTCAAGCAACTGGTCATGGAACCAACTCGGCAGAAGGCAATACTGGACCTTGTGCTCACAAGCAGGGACAGTGTGTTGGGGGTAACAGTGGGGGAGCACCTTGGGAACAGTGACCACCAGTCATTGTGATTTGAAATCACAGAAAGTGCAGAACCAAACCACACAAAAACACGTATTCTGGATTTTAGGGGGGCAGACTTTGGGAAAATGTGGAGATACTTGAAAGAGGCATTAAGGGGAATGGGACAGGAATCAGGGGTTGAGGAACAGTGGGCAGTATTTAAAATGGGATTACAAGAACAACAGAATTATGCACTTAAGCTTAGGTTAGCAAAAGGAAAGGCCATTATGGTTTTCCAAAGAGGTAGCAAAGAAAGTGAAAGCTAAAAGATTGCATTCAGGCAATACAAAAAGACACAGGCAGAAGGGGATAGGGAGAAGTACCAGGAAAAGCAAAAGGAGGCAGGGAGGTCAAGGGAAGCCAAACCTCAGACAGAAGAACACATTGCAAAATCAGTGGGTAGAGGGGACAAAACCTTGTAAAGGTACATAAGTGAAAAAAGAAAGACAAAGGTAGGGATAGTGAGACTGAAGGGGGAGGATCGGGACTGCGTGGAGGATGACAACAGTAAAGCTGACATATTGAACCGGTATTTCTGCTCCGTCTTTACTGAGGAAGAGGAGGGTAATGGGTCTGAAGGGAGTACAATGGGTGAGAATGGTGCAGAATGGACACAAGTCCCTTTACATGAGAAAGGGTCCTGAAGGAACTGGAAATAATAAGAGTTGATAAAGCAATGGGGCTAGATGGGGTGCACCCCAGGGTCCTTAAGAACTAAAAGGTGGTGGCTGAACCTCTGGCTCTCCTGTTCGCCGATCACTGGAAACAGGGGAGGTACCCAAAGACTGGAGGACAGCAGATGTAGTCCCCTTATACAAAAGCGGGAACAAAGAGGAAGCAGGGAACTACAGACCAGTCAGCCTCACCTCGGTAGTGGGAAGATCATGGAAGCACTACTGAAGGAGAGATTGGTGGAACATCTGGTTGTCAGTGGACTGCAGGACCCAAGGCAGCATGGTTTCACCAGGGGGAGGTCATGTCAGACCAACCTCATTGAATTTTTTGACTGGGTGACTAGGGAGGTGGATCAGGGGAGGGCAGTGGACATGGCTATCTTGGACTTCAGCAGGCCTTTGACACTGTGCCACATAGAAGACTATACACAACTGGGGAATATGGGTGTGAGCAGGACAGTAGTGTGGTGGGTAGGTAACTGGCTGGGTGGCAGGACACAGAGGGTGGTGGTAAATGGCTGTCATTCCACAGAGGAGAAGAGTGACCAGTGGGGTACCACAGGGATCAGTGCTGGGACCAGTCCTATTCAACATCTTCATCAGTGACATTGCTTGGGACCTAGAAGGCAGAATTTCACTGTTCGCTGATGATACAAAGCTCTGTAACAGAGTAGACACACCAGAGGGTGTGAGACAGAATGAGAAGGGACCTGCAGAAACTTGAAGAATGGTCAGGGGTTTGCAGTTGAAAGTCAATGCAAGGAAGTGCAAGATAATGCATAGGGCACAAAAACCATGGCACAATATATCAGTTGGGGGGTGAGGATATAGTACTACCAAGCAGGAAAGGGATCTTAGGGTTATCATCTCTGATGACCTCAAGGTAGGGAAACAGTGTGACAAGGCAGCAGGTAAAGCAGATAGGATGCTGGGATGTATAGGCAGGGGCATCACCAGCAGGGAAAAGGGAGGTCATAATTTCGCTATACAAGACACTGGTGAGGCCCCACCTGGAGTACAGTGTAAAGATCTGGAGACCATACCTATGTAAGGACATAGACAGGGTAGAGAAGGTTCAGAGGAAGGCAACAAAGATGGTGCATGGATTGCATCACAAGTTCTATGAAGACAGGTTGAAGGAACTGAACATGTACTCCCTGGAGGAGAGGAGGGAGAGAGGGGGGGATATGATAGAGACATACAAGTATCTCACAGGGAGGGACAGGGTGCAGGAATACACTTTTTAGCCTAGAAAAGATCACGAGGACTAGAGGGCATGGGATGAAGTTGGAGGAGGACGATATCAGAGGAAACATGAGGAAGAATTTCTTCACAGAATGGGTGGTGGACAAGTGGAACACCCTGCCAGAGGAAGTGGTGGGGGCTGAAACAATCACGGGATTTAAGAATGCATGGGATAGACATAAAGGAATTGTGGAGGTCTGGGGTAAGGGGCAACAGACTTCTAGGAAAACATAAACTGAACTTACAAGCTCAAATGGGCAGACTGGGTGGGCCATAGGCCCTTATCAGCCGACACTGTCTATGTATCTGTGTATCTATATGTATTCCTACAGGCAGTATTCTTTAGATGATTACAGAAGATTAGAAATGACTAAACTTAGTCTTACAAGACAAATTAGTGCTTTAAGACTAAATTTAGTATTTGACTTTGGTGAGGGAACAGTCATTTGATACCATCATCTACCCCACTCCCTCCCACATTACCACACTTTGGCTTTACGCCAGGCCACAACTGTTACTGTACCAGCTTCTTGTTCTTATCTCGGCTCAAAGCACCCTCCCTCCCTCCCGAAACTACTAGGCACCTGTGTCTGTGTGCTTGCTTCTTCTTGGTGCCCTGTAGTTCCAAAATACAAATGCATCCAGCAGCCCCCAGCCTGGCAGCAGCCAACTAGCGCTATGCAACTGCAGCACTTACTTGCTTTGTTCAGTCAGTAGAGTCAACTCCCAAAGTTCGTCGTTGTTCAGTCTGAACTGAAGAAGACTTTGGACTTCTCGTATTCATTTACAGGCTGCAGCAGTGTAGCCACCAGTGACCCCCCCTTCCCCAAGCAGGCCCTGATCAGTCCTCCGGCTCCTGCTTCATCCTCTCTCCTGTCATGCACCTCCAGGCCAGCTGAGTCCAACTCCCACTCCGATGACACCAGCATCCACAGACCTCACCACCATGGTTCCACTGACTCCCCCAGGCCCCCAATGATTGTCCAATCAAAAATCCACCTCAAGCCATATCTTAAGAGGCTTCTCTGAGGCAAGCCAGTGCCCAACAGCTGGAAGCGCAGCTCCTTGAATTTATTTTTGTCCCCCTTTTGGTGTTTGATCTGGTTGGGTTGAGGTCCGGAGTCGTGGACAGACCGACAAAAAAAAATGAACAGCAATAAGCAACTCACAGAGCCACAGACAGGCAAGGCAGCTTGACTCAAGTCACAGCAGCAGGCGGCTTCTCTTTCTCTCCCACTCTCTTTAACGTCCCATGGTGAGTCAGGTTGTTTCATGCATGCGTGCGAAAGCTCACAGCCACTATGGATCTTGGGACAGTGTTTTTTTTTTTTAAACAGTTTAGGGGGAACAACCACAAAATACCGAACAACAGGAGTCCCATATGAATAACACAGTACAGGAAATTTTACCATTTGGAATAGTGAATGAGGGTTAGCTGGCCCAAAAGTTTTTTTTTAATTGCTTATTCTTCTGTTTCCATGTATTTAACATATTGTTCATGAGTACGGCATTCATAGGAGGCAGTATGGTGCAGCCGTTTAAGGCTTTGAGCCTGGAGACCAGGGTTTGAATCCCACAGCCCCCACTTGCATACTATGTGACCCTGAGCAAGTCACTTAACTTCCTTGTGCTCCCAGGTCACACCTAGAAGCACACTTCAGTTTAGTGTGCCTCTCTGGTTAAACAATTTTCCCATTCAACTTGTATGACCTGTTTTAATTGTGTATAATTGTGTTTTCTACTACCCTCTCACCAGGACACACCAGGAGACAAGCAACTTATTTGTTCAATGTGCCTTTCCTGGTGAATCATTTTAATAAATAGTTGTATTTAGAAATAAGCACCTGGGGCCAGTTAGGTTAAGTAAAACCCAGAGTATAAAGTGAGAGTGTTCAGGGTGATAAAGGTGGCTATAGCTAAGTGGCAAACAGTAGCCAAGCTAGTGTTGTGAAATTGTAGAATTTACTGTTTTAAAGTGCTCTTGTACATCAGTTTCAGTCAGGAGCAAGGGTAATGGAGTGAACCGGGCTGTTACCCACATGACCAGCGTAGTTGTCACAGTCCTAGCCAGTCATTCACCCCAGGAACATAGTTGCCACAGCCCTAGCAAAAGGCCAGTAACCTGAGTAACTGATCCAGGGACCCCCTATGACACTAGCCTGGCTACTGGAGGCAACTTGGGTACTAGTCACCTGTATCACCTTGGAGCACTCTGACTTTATAATCTGCAGCTAACAAACCTCTGGGACAGCTAGGCAGTTATTCACTAGCCCAGCTGGCCAGTGTGGCTATAACTGGGGCTTTACTCTACCCTTGCTCCATCTAGCACCTTGTTTACTATCTAATCAGGGCCTGCCTGCCCTCTACGCGCCCATTTCGATAGCTACTTAATTTGAGTGTTGCCCTCCTCTGTGCTCCATTTAGGAGGTGAGTCAAATAAATGCATGGAAATTTTGAATCAAGCCACCATCTCACCATATGCTCCCTTCCTGGACCAATTTTAAATGCATTTGAATAGATCCACCCTTGCCCAGACCACACTAACAACAGCGGCCGTCCTTTACTGTTTTGCACTCACTGTGTGAAAAGAAACATCTTTTTTTTTTATTTCAGTATTAGTTCAGGTGGATAGTGCCTGCTTTATAGCACTGTCACTGACTTACCGCCCCAAGCTGGGGAGAAGTTGAGACAGGAGGTGGGTTAAGTGTATGCTGGACGCCCCGCTGGCTGTAGGCAGGTGGGAGGTCTTCCCTTGATGGGTAGCTGGCTCTCCTGATGCTCATATTCATCTAACGAGCTTTCTCACTCTAGGGGCCCCTGCCTAGAGAGACTGCATTAACTCTTTCTATACAAAAAAAAAAACAGATGGGACGAACACAACCCACACTACGGCCGAACTGCTTTCGATCCTGGGGACAGCCACAACTATTTGACCACTGGCATTGCTGGGACCACTGGGATTGACACAGGGATGAGAGGGAGAACTGCAAGGTACTACATTTTGCTCTAAATGTACCTCCTTATGTCCCCTCTCCCTTCTACAGCACTTTCTTCTATGCTTCACACTTCTTCTGGGCACCTGAATTCCCCTGACTGTTCCCTCCTTCACAGACAATTCCAGACTCCCACAATGGCCATTACTGGCCACTCTCAGTATCCACCTGGCATTCTGGATGCTGAGTCCCTAATAACCATCTGTCCAGTGCAAGCTGGACCTTAGATGTGACACTGGCTTGTGCCACCTTCACTGGGCAGGCTGCAACAAGGAAAAAACATTTTAACTACAGACAAACACTTCATTTTATGGGGCTGCTGTCACTATGTTCACCCTCTGCAACCCCTAGAAGCTATGGGGCACCTTACCAGGGCTTACTGGCAGCAACTGAGCTTGCTGGTGACCCCATCTTAAGGGATATTACACTCCTGCTTTACCACCCACTAAACATACTCAAGAAATTAAACCACCTCTAAAACGAGAGGCTGTCATAGCTCCCTCATTCTGATGACTGCTCCTTCTTCATCTTAACACAAAAGTAACGGTCCTCTTCTTAAATTCTGCGGAAGTGACATCCCACACTGATTTTCCATTCCTACTGGCCTGTTACCTAGTCTGAGCCAGGATCATTTGCTGTTGCTACTCAAATATCGAGAACACAAATCCCATTGAAATGAATGAGCCTATATACATTTCAGTAGGGCCATTCATTTCAATGGTGAATTTTCTGACCATTTTGTGCTGGGCTGAAAAGTTAGTTTTGACTCCTGTGACACTCTGTAAAATCTCTAGCAACATGATACCACGGTAGCCACATGTGGAGAGAGCACTGTCCCATACCTCCTCAACAGTCCTTAGTAGCGTAGCCCTCATTTTATCTCTTAGCATTGATGTGTCCCTCCCTGAAATGGTGTTGCCACACAGAGAAGGTGCTGTAGAAAGTTAGTCTTCAGCATGGGAGTCCCGGCTGCAGGAGGGTCCAGCTTCTAAGGTGGGAGCCAGCTATAGGGAGCTGTATCTGGGAGACTAGTCCCTTGCCTTCAACTCCTCATTACAATATGGCATCATGGCACCAACTATCTGGACTTCCACTGTAACGTGCAGATTCAATTGTAAGCTTGAACTCCACATCCCAATCAAGTAACTAATTCATGGGTACTTATGGTCAAGTGGGGAACCTCTTTGGAGATACTGATTCTGGAGAGTGGATGGGGAGTCACCTGTAAAACAGGTTGGTTACAGAGTCAAAGGGGACTCACAGTTCTAGGAAAAAGTAGCACAGGATAAATAGTACAACTATGCTCAATGGCCGCTAATGTATTGCCACAACATGACCATAATTTTCATGGCAATGAAAGCTCATTGCTCAGTTTTAATGGTTATTAAACATGCCATTAAAATAGCCTGATACAAAATATAGGGGGGCGTACCACACCCATTAAATATTTAATGGATACCTGTCATGGTTAATTAATGGCATGGATGAGTAAAATAATAGTTTGCACCTATGAAACATCAACAATGAATGGAAATTTAATGGGAATAAAAATTGGCCATTAAAAAAGGCAATACAGTATGTAATTGTGAAAATTAATGGGTCTGCATGAAAATAATGGAAAAGTATTGGAATGTAATGGAATTTTAATGGATCTCAATGCAGTAGTGATATCCCATTCAATCTGGGAACTGAACTGAGGTTGTTACCATCAGTTTGCATACACTGTACAGCTCATAATGTTTTTCATTATCAGTGTATGTTTCATTTTGTATTCTTTCAAACTTTGTTGATTTGATGTGTACCATATTGGTACCATAGTAGTATCAATTTTCTAGATGCGATGCCACAGTGATACCATATAAGCTTAGGTTTATATGTGCAGTTTGCTCCTCTAACGTAATACATTGTGGCAGCATTACCATGACACTGATACGGTGGTACCAAAGAGTCTTAATGGTGTATGGAAACATTTCATACTACCATTGCTTTATCATTAGGCACCTCTAGGGCAAAATAAGTCTCATGAAGGGACTCAAAATTATATTTATATATTTATTGTATTTATTATTTATTAAAATTGATTTAACAGGAAAGGCCCACTGAGCAAGAGATCTTATCTCTTGAGAGCCACCTGAAAGTGGGAAGACAGAGGATACAGGGTTATAATTAACAGAGACAAATTGGATCATATTATACACTTGATGGTTACACAAGTTTGCAGTACAGTCAAGGATTAACAACAACCATAACACAGTTCAAAGCAGTCAGAGCAAAAACAATTTGAGAATGAGAAGTACCTGATGGTAGTACGTGTACTCAGCTGGGAGTATACAACATAGACAGTGTCAAGGCAGTGGTCAGCTTGGGTGGAGAGGCGTAATCAGGCTTGGGGCAAGTGCAGGTTTGCCAAAGTAGCTAGTGAGTGTGGAGGAGGAGTTAGCAGAGGAGGAATAGCCAGTTTGAGGGTAGCTCATTTCGGTTTTAGAAAGCGATGAGAGAAAGCAGTTTGGCCAGTGGTGGACTTCCGCCAGAGATAACTAGTAGTCTAGGTCAGTGGATCTGAGGCCGTGAGAGGGTGGCGAGGGAGCGAGCAAAGGAGAGGAGTGGGCAGGGGGTGGCTGCAGAACCCAGAGGTGATGGCACATGAATGAGGGTATGGTTTCCAGGATGGGAAGGCCAAGGCTTGAGTATAGTTCACAATGGTGGTGGGGGGCATTGAAGCAAAACGGCAGGCATTGAACAGGGTGCCAAGCTTGGATGGGAGGACTGAGAGACTGAGCTGTTTGCATATGGCAGTCAAGGATGGAAAATCATCTCCTGTATTAGCTCACGGTGTACAGTTGGGGGGAGGGGTGGGTTTTAGCACACACCTAGCATGAGGCACAGTTGTTTTTATAGTGCATCTATGAACATTAAAGGACAGATGATGGTCAAGCCAGACCCCAAGATAATGGAAAGAGGTACAACCTCGACACTTGCCCATTGAGGTTTTGAAGGAGGGAGGATGGGAGTCTGGACAGGCGTTGTCTCATACTGAAGGTCATGGAACTTTTTGCATTTAGGGAGAGCTGATGGGGCATAACCAATGCAGATATTGTCGAAATCAACGGGCGGAGGATTACTGCTTCAGTGGAGGTATCTGAGAAAAACAAAAAGTGTCGTCTGTGTACATATGTATGGCAGATGACTGGCACACTAGTAGCAAGTCGTTCAACAAAATGGAAAAGTATAGGTCGAGCATGGAGCCCAGGGGGCCCTAGTAGAAATGGGTGAGGCAGAAATCGAGGTAAAATGATTTTAAAAATTAACATGGTCCCTGATCTTCTTTTTAGAAATTTTTTAAAGGACCCTTGCTGACCAGACTGACAAGCATCTTTTAATCTCACAATCTGTCTCCTGTAACATATATATAACTAACCACATGGGGTCATCGGATTTTCTCACATCATTAAAAGCAGTGACTTATAGTTTCCAGCGTACAATTGGTCATATTTAACTGATGCTTCATAAGATTGCAAGATCACCGGCATGAGCTGCCCTATATGTAAGCCTCAAAACATTTCTGTATGCTTCTTTAGACATCAAGTCATCAAGGATACATGAATGGTTTTTCTGACCTGGATCATCTTATCCACACAACCTGGACAGGAATCCACCAATTCACTGTATCACCCCTCTGTATCACTAGAGGCAATTACAACCACGAGATGGCATGGTACATAACATACTTACAATACATGTGTGGGCAGTTTAGGGGGCTTAACACTGACATCTGTTTTACTTGGGGTCCCTGTCTAATCTCTGTTGAACAGGACGGCTCTGGTTGTGTAGTGATTACAGTATTTTCTGTCTTCTTTTGACACATTCTATCACTCTCATATTTCAACATACTGTCCTCCACACTGACTAATTAATGACTACATCTGTATCTTTAAAAGCAGCACAAACAATCCACACAATGGGTTTGTGGAGACTCGAAAATCCATGGTGTCCAAATATGACTGCTGCTCCACCGCAATTCGATGCTCTATTAAAAAAAAAAAAAACAAGCGTTGGTTCTTGATCAACCTCTAACCCGCTGTTCAGTTATACTATGCACGCAACGCCCCGTCACGACCTACACCTTTACATTAATGCTTGAAAACAACAAGAATTTACCTCTGCTGGACAAAGACTTTTCTGTTTCCTTTTCTTCTTCTTCCTAGCCAAGGGCTTTGCTGGTGGGAAATTCACCATCATCCGACTCTTGCTCGGTTGCTGCTTCTGGCTGTGTATCAGTATCACTCTAGGCTCTTCCTCCAGGTCCTTTCTCTTTCAGTATCCATTTTCACGGTATCAGATTCACTCTCTAAACTGCTCTTCAAGGGCAGGCAGTAGTAGTGGCTCTTGGTCAGTAGTATCTGATTTAGGTTTTCAGACTCATACTGCTAGCCAGCTTCCTTTTCACATCACTAATCCTTCCACTCAGCAAGAACCAGAGTGGGGCATTCCTATCACACCCTGTGTAATACACAAATGCGGGCTTGGGTGCCTCAATAGACATCTTCTCCTCTAGCTTCTTATTTGGTGGTGTGACAGTCTGGACTGTCCTGGGAGAGTTACATTTAGAGTGCGCGCTGTGCCATCTTCTTGAATGTTTTGAATAATCTGCACAATTCTATAAAAGAGATTCCTCGAATCTAGGAAACTGTACTATCAAGCCCCGAGCTACAGGGTTTATATAAGACTGTGAGATCCACTTTCAAAGAAGCTGGCTCACTCCCGCCATTATGCCTGCATTTGTAGATACTGAATGCCTGTTCCCAGATGCCTACTATGGAAATGTATGGCCCCTTCTATTCTGTATCGATGATTTCATGCCCGATTTAGACCACCCCATAAATCTCTCACACTCTTAACAGAACCCTTCTGCTGTGGGTGACTAACGACTCTTTTTCCAAGATCGCTCACTAAAGACCCTGTGTATCTTCTAAAAGGCACCATTCTCACGTGTAAATCTGTGTCTATTCTTCAAAGATGAGCTCATCGGCGTCTCCAGCATGCTAACAAAGTTCCCATTCTTCAGAGATGAGCTCATCGACTCCTCCAGCATGCTAACAAACAAACCTTATGCAGTTAAATAATACTACTTTTCACATGTAAATGTTTACCCCATGCTCTCACCGCTTTCAA
This sequence comes from Neoceratodus forsteri, assembly GCA_016271365.2. NCBI lineage: Eukaryota > Metazoa > Chordata > Ceratodontiformes > Ceratodontidae > Neoceratodus > Neoceratodus forsteri. Next base: position 469,791,770 of record CM057457.1, on the reverse strand, counting down.
GAGTTAATTAAGAATTCACACATGTTTATCAGTATTCAGAGTGTTCCACATGAACACTAGCAATAGGATGAAATCTATCTGTAAGCAAGGCTTCAGACTCAGTCACTTACTTCCAGTAAAGCAAGGACTACAGATGGATTTAACACCGTTAGACATTTTATGTGGTCTTTTGGGGAACTTTATATACTTTTTATTCTGTGTTAAAAGGGAAATTTGTTTTGCTGGCTCACCGGAGTAAATGGGAAATATACTTTGGCAACCCTTGACAAATGTTGGAAACTTTTCTGTGGATTATCATCTTTTCTTTGTGTGTTAAAAATGTTATCAGCCTCAATAGGAATAATTTTTTCTCTAACATTCCCAGGAAACTTGGAGGAAATATGTATTTTTTTACTGCAAACAAGGTAAGATTTGTAAAGATTTTTTTCTATCTAAAGCCCTGTAGAGATTTTTCTTTTTCCTAAGAGTTGTTTGATGCCCACACACACACACACACACACACACACACACACACACACACACACACACACTGCTTTGCAGACTGATGATGAATGCCTTGCCAGTCTGAGATGATCGTTGACATTTACAATGTGTTCTTGGTAGGACATTCATAGGTTACATGAATACTTTTTCTAAACCTTCAAAAATATATGTACCTGGTCTCAAAACAAGCGTGCTTACACCACTGTCACCAAATAGCCCATGTGGTCATGGCCCCTGACTGATGATGCGTTCCTTGTACAGATTTCCAAGTCACAAAGCATTTACACATCCTGTCCTTATATCCCCGGACCGACAGGGGTGCGAATGAATAGAGGGATAGGGTGTATGAAGGTGCTGGACTGAGTGCGATGGGGGAGAGGAGGAGCAGCAGTCTGAGGGAAAGGGAATGGAGGAGGGGGACTTGAGGTTTGAGCTAGGACACGGTGGTAGGGGTGGAGGAGGGGCAGGGTGTGTGGTGAAGAAGAGGACTCGGTGCAAGAAGGTGGATGGATCGAGGAGGAGAGACAGCGGTGCAAAAGGGTGGGGAGGACAGGGACAGGGGTGCATGGTGAGGAGAGGCTCGAGTTGAGGCTAGGATGTTTCCAGGGGTGGAGAGAGGAGCAGGGTGGTGTGGAGGAAGAGGGACTCGGGTGCAAGCGGTGGTGGATCGAGGAGGGAGACTCTGGTGTGAATTAGGATGGTGCGGCTGGGTTGCGATGTGAGGAGGGACCGGGTGCAAGCTAGAACGGGTCCAAGGGGAAGCTCGAGGCTGCTAGCACTCCGATGTGAGGAGGGACCGGGTGCAAGCTAGGACGCCCGAACCGGGTCTGAGGGGAGGGGTTCGAGGACTGCTAGCACCACGATGTGAGGAGGGACCTGGTGAAGCTAGGACACCAAACAGGGTCCGAGGAGAGGTTCGAGAGCTGCTAGCACACCGATGTGAGGGGAGGGAGAGGAGGTGGTGGGACTACAGGTGGAATACTCAGGAGGAGGGAGAAGAAAGAAAGGAAGCCGTCGGCATAGAAAAGGGAGGACTTCGGGTTCGAGGACCAAAATGCACGTCATCTTCTGTGGCATGAAGGAGGCGGCGTTGCCATGGAAACCACCTGTCAAATGATGTGTGGCGCTCTGATTGAATGAAATTTAACATTGGACAAGTTATATCCCCTTATACTACTGGCATGATTCACTCTCCCTGGGATACTCTGTAGGGTGGTTGAATTAGTGAGTTCTGGGACCCTGTATCCATGTGATGATTCACCACCATGGTATACCCTGGTTTCATTGTTAACATTTCCTTAGAAGTATGCAGCACTCCACATGTTTCAGCAACTTGGACCAGTGTCAGCCTTTCCAAGAGGGTGACAACATCCACTGTGAATTTTCCCTTAACCTCTCTCAGAAAAGCTATCAGAGGGTCTGCTTCTACTTCCTCCTCCAGATAGTGGCACACAGCCAGGACCATCTTATCCCAGTCATGGAAGGGCTTCATCATGTATACATGGTAGATGCACTTCATGCGTCTTCTTTCAGGTAGCTCCACCACATAATTTTTTTATTCTTATTTTCTTTATCCACCCCAGGGGCCACCAGTCTGCCTTCCTTACTCACTCTTGGCATCTTGGCATCACCCTGGTCCATCTGGCTGCCATCTCCTAGACTACCTCTGACATCCTCATTTGGGTCTCACGGCTACCCCCATGGCTTGCCCCCATGGTGGAAGCACTCCTTCAGAGCTCAACCCACCCAGTCAGGATCAGTACTGCCATGCACCCTCCACGCTGAGAGAGTCCACTGTGGAAAGGCGGCTGTCATGCCGCCGACTGGTGCCCCTGTTTCCACTTTTTTCCCTACCCCTGAGCTGGCAGGCATGCACTGACACCAATGGCCATGAGCGTGCGTGTGTCTTCCCACGTTCTGGCCAGGCGTTTGCCTCCGACTGTGTAGTTGTGCTCCCAGCAGCAGAAGTACCTCCTGCCTTCACTGGGGGTCTCTCCTGCACCGGGATGCCCCTGGATCCCCCCCCAGAGAGAGGAGAGCTGTCCTTTGGATGCTTGATCCTACTCCCTCTCTGCTGACCCCCAGTGCCTGGGCTCGTTCCCAAACCCGGGTCGCTGGCGTGACACGAGGTGTGGTGTCCAGCGCCTCAACCCTCAGCGCCACCAGGCCGGCCGCTCCACCATATAATTAACATCATTCACTCTCCTGACCATTGAGTAAGGACCTTTCCAAGCTGCATGTAATTTATTCTGTCTGATTCTGTCTGTTATATCTAATGATCTAAATGTGGCAAAACAGTGTGCCAAGGCAGTGGGGAGCAAGTGGGATGCTGGGGTATAGGAAGAGGTATTACCACTCAGAAAAAGTGTCATATACCACTACACAGGTTACTGGTGAGACCTCATCTGAGTACTACATCCAGTTGGAGGCCCTCGTCTCAGAAGAGACAGAGACAGGGTGAGTCAGTGCAGAGAAGGGACACAAATATGGTACAGGGCCTGCGCCACATGTCTTACGAGGACAAACTATAGGAACTCAATGTGTACTCCCTGAGGGACAGAAGGAGAGGGTAGACATGATTGAGACCTTCAAGGTACCTGAAGGGATCAATAAGGTACAGGAGGTAGCATTTTCCAGAAGAGGAGCTGCCCTAAAACAACAAGAGGGCACAGCATGAGATTGGAAGAGAGTAGACTAAGGAACAATGAGGAAGTACATTTTCACAGAATGGGTGGTGGATGCTTAGAATGGCCTGCCCCATGAGGTGGTGGGGGTATACAGGTAGGGTTTGTTTTAGCAGTCATGAGATAGATATAAGGAACCCTACAGGGGGAAGGAGAGGCAGTAGTGGACCAGTAGGGTCAGCAGCAGCTGAGTAAAAGTAAGGCACATGGACAGACTGGATGGGCCTAGTAGTCATATCTGCTGTCAATTTCTTATGTTTCTAATGAGGATGAGTATTATCACCCATTGCCAAACTTTGTACTCCTGTACCATGCCTTCTGTCTCCTGTTGTGCAGTGGCTAGATGAGCCTCTGTGAACTCTATGAGATGCTTGAGCCATGACCTGAAATTCAGGATGAGCACCACAACTGATTCACCTCAGGGAGCAAGCTCCCCCTCCCATTCATCCCTTACCAAATCAAGGAGACCCTTACCCTATGGTCAAACAGTAGCTTGATGGGTAAGAATCTTGTGGCATCCTGGGGGAATTCATTATATGTGAATCCCCTGGTAGGGCTATTTGACCATTAACTATAGATAGGATGTAATGCCTGAAGACTGGAGAGTGGCGGACATCCTTCCACTCCATAGGAGGAACAGAAAACAAGCAGAGAACTACAGACCAGTTAGTCTAACATCCATTAGAGTGAAACTGATGGAGTCACTGATTAAGTAAAACCTTATGGACTATCTGGAGAGCAACAATCTCCAGGATAGTAAACAGCATGAGTTTGTGGCAGAGAGGACTTGTCAGATGAACCTGATAGGTTTTCTGTGATTGGGTGACTAGGAATTTGATTGGGGCCATTGGGTGGCTAGAGGAATTTGACAGGGCCATGGCATAGATTTTCTGTATTTTGACTTTAGCAAGACTTTTGACTTAGTGTCCCACAGATGGTTGTTGAGGAAGATGAAGGATCTCGTCTGACTAAGGATATAGTGAACTGGGTGGAAAGCTGGTTAAAGGGTAGACAGTGGAGGTTGTGGTCAATGAGGTGAAATCAGAATAGAGGGATACTGCAGAGAACAAATAAACCTCATTTTCAGACCTGGGAACCTGGTAAGGCATAATATTGTTTGGGATTTGTGAGGAAGGTGAGCTACACTTTTATGCCACTTTCAGTTTGGCTTATTGGAATTAAGAAGAGACTTGCAGGATTCCATTAAATACAGTAATTTTATAACAGATGGAGTGAAATACTCTGAATTTGATTTTTACTGTGCTTGACTGCTGTTGTTGTGACCTAGGATTTGTAAGGATATATTTTCAACTTTTTACAATTGTTCTGCTGACTGAGGTTTGACTTCACTTTTATCCCTGGGTTCAGTAGAGTGGTTCAAACAACATGAAGTCTTGCTGTTTGCTGACATAATACAGTTAGCTCCCAGCACTTGAACTGCCCTGGAGGAAAGAGTTAACTCTGTGCAGAAGTATAGAAGCGTGAGCTCGACTCGGTTTTCAAACTTCTTCTGTGGTACTTCCTAGTGTAACCATTAGATTCTTTACTCCGCCTTAATAGTGAAGTCGCTCAAGAGATTTCTCTGCTTGGTTCGATAAGTTTAAAAAGTGTTCGGTTAAACCATTATTTTGTTATTTTTCAGTTTCTAGCTTCTGTCTGTAGTACAAGTAGTGTAGTAGATTGGTGGTGACTGTGTTTTATTGTGGTAAAAGTGTGAAAATTGTTCCTTCTTTGGTTTCTTATCGATCGGTCTGGTTAGGAACTGCCTTATTTTAACTTGTTTAAAATTTGAATTTTTCTGGGATTAGAGTGGTGTTCTGGTACTGATCAGTTTCAAAAGAACCGGCCTTTTCTGGTTCTTTTTTTCATAACCCATGACATGGTTTGTAACTCGATCGGTTATTTATTATCTGGCTTGAAAGCTGCTATAGGGTAATTTAGTAGGTTGGCCATGTCTGAGAAACCAAGAAGAAAACCAGTCCCACTGGGTTTCTACACTGTACTGAGTGTGGGGAGGCCTTTGCCAAGGCTGACCCTCACCTCATCTGTGTTTATTGTCTGGCGTTTGACCACCTCAAGTCAGACTGCCAAATTTGCAAAAACTTTCCCGAAACCACTCTAGAAAAAAGACTGAGTAGGCTGAAGGAAAGGGAGGCCAAGAAGTCCATAGATCTGGATGGCCAGCCCGGTTCGGATGAGCCGAACCTGAGGAGGTGCCTACTGACATAGGCGATACCTCCTCAGGCAAAAGGAGAGTCAACTCTGAGGGTCAGTTCCATCAAAAAGAAATGAAAGTCTGCGGTTCAGATCCAGTACTGCATACTCCAACCACGGATGAGATAGTCAAAGTATTGTTCAATTGCCAGCCAGTTCGTCAAACCAGTACTGCGGTTAGGTGGTCGGTTTGGTTGGATCCATCTCCTGGATTATGATCCAGATGCTTTTTATGAGGAGTGGGAGGAGATGAAGACTACCGATGATGAAAATGACGACCTGGGGGTCTGGATATGCCCATTGAACGGACATCTCCACAGACAGACCCTCTAATGTCTCCCTCCAGGATTTCTGAGTACCTTCACACTTCTGTTCTACAAGAAGGTGGCTGAAACCTCCAGCTCCTTATGGTTGAAGATGCTGAGAAGGGAGAAAAGCCTGATTTTGTGGAAATGATGGACTTCCAGAGTCAAAATATTGTCTATCCTCTTCATAAGTCTTTGGGAAAACAGACACAAAAGATTTTACAAACTCCTAACTCATTACCTTCTGTGGATAAAGAATGGACAGGAGGTATATGTTGTCAGGCTCAGGTATGGAGTTCCTTCATGCTCTAGCAGCCATGTTGGGGTAGTGCAGGCTGCAGCCTGTAACAGAGCTAACATTTCTTTGGCTTCACACCCCAGACAAGGACACCAGGAAAGTTGATACCATGGTCAAAAACAATATTTGGCATCCTCTTTGGGACTCAGGGAGGCAAACTATGGGCTACACAGCCACGCACAGAAGTCCAGATGGATACTGTTCTGGAACTGGCTAAACAGGACTCTCCTCGCTAGCCAATGAACTGGAGGAGGTGGCTGCAGATGGAATTAAGCATCTAAAAGTACAATTTCATGCTGCTATGGGCTCCAGTGATGTGGTATCAAGAGTCATGGCTACATCTGTGTCTCTCAGAAGACATGCTTGGCTCAGATGCACTAGCCAATCACAGAATACCCAGACTAAGGCTATGGATTTTCCTGTAGTTGGTAACTCTCTGTTTGGGGAGCAGACAGAGGCATACATGAAGAAAATGGATGAATACAGGTCCACTTACAGGAGTGCACAGGCCAAGGAAAGGCAGGCCACTCCACAAAAGCAGCAGTCCAGGGGCAGGAGCAGGCCCTTTCACAGGCCTTTTTGCCAGCCCAGACCCCTTCCCTTTCCCACAGAGTTTTTTTCCCGAGGAGGGGTAGGAGGGGATGAGCAGGGCTGCTTCCTCCTCTCAGTCAAGGCTCCTGCCAGGCAGACACCCTGAGGTGTCAGTCTGGGTCGACTCCCCAATCCCAGTAAGAGGCAGGCTTGCCTGCTTTCAGGCCTGGAAGTTGGTGACCTCAGACAAGTTGGTCCTGGAAGTAGTAAGCTGGGACTGGCCTCAGCCTCAAAGGTTCTCAAAATGAAGGGCCAGGTCTTTCCACCTGCATCAATCTCAGAAACCCTTGCCCTAGAGGCGAGGTTTCCTCTCTCTTGGCTCTCAGAGCTGTAGAGAATGTTCCTACTCAACACAAGGGAAAAGGCCTGTACTCCAGGTACTTCCTTACCCCAAAGAAAACAGGAGTGGTGACCCATCCTGGACCTAAGGTATTTGAACAAACACATATCAAAACGCAAATTCAAAATGGTAACTCTGGGAATAATCCTTCCCTCTTTAAGGCACAGGGGATTGGCTAGCATTTCTGGACCTCAAGGATGCCTACTTCCATATCCCTATCAGGTGCTCCCAATGAAAATACCACAGGTTCGAGTTGCTTCAGGCCATTATCAATTCAAGGCCATGTCATTCAGTCTAACATCAGCTCCTAGGATGTTCACAAAGTGCCAGAACAGCTAATATTTTTCAAGTCAAACTACCTCTTGCTGGGAGCTGCAATACTGAACATAGGATTTGCAAGAAAGCGAGTTGTGCTCACAACAGAGGGAGGTGAACCTTACAATTGTCTTTGGTTTGTAGCAGATATTCTGCAGGCGGAGGCTACTTCTAACTGAAAGGTGAAATAAGGAACTTAGAATTATCAGGAAAAGACAGTCTTGTTACAATTCTTAAGATTTTCAGTGCAGGAAGAGTTTAAAGCACAGCTGACTTATTTTGGGGCTGACTGCTTTCAGAGCACAAACCACCAGGCTGTTTTGGGGCTGGGGAGGTTTACCTGTGTCTGACTTGGATGTCTGGATTTTTCTCTGTTTGATTAGCAAGGGATTTTCTCTGTCAAATTGCTGAGTATGGTATCTTGCTGATAGGAAGGCACTCATCACAGCGGTGGGTCAGAGCTCTTAGCTGATTGTTTTGTGAGGGCTCAGTTAGGTCAACCCTTCCCACCCCTCACCCCACCCACCCCTGGAAATAGTTCCTTTATACCTGGGGTTCTGACATTATTTCCTCAAGAGTGTAAGGTGCATATCAATGTCATATCCTCTCTAGCACACATCACTGAAAATATAAGCATACACATTGTATAATATATATATATTTCTATATAACAAACCAATCACACACAAACACACACACACACACACACACACATAAAAAGTACATAATCATGTGGGGAGTAGTGCAATGTAATGGCTGTGGGACAGCAGTCTTCCGGGAGTCTTTCTGGAGGCTGAGATGCTGCTCTATTTGCAGACAACTCTCTGCCCTGAAGGAGGAATTTGCCTGTCTTCAGGCCACACTGGACAGCAGTAAGGGAACCTTCCCCAGGCCAGACTGGATGGTAGGAAGGAACCTCCCCATCCAGGGGAGCACCAGAGCCACCACCACTACCTCAGAGGTTGCAAAAAAGTACAGCAGTTGGACCACAGTGAGCTCAGGGAGGGTGAGGATGGTGGAACAGAGGCACACCCAGTCAGTTGTTCCTCCACAATCCCACACCATTCTGGGGCAGCAGCCCCATGGATGCATCCACAGAGGAGATTAAGGAGGCTGAGGACTCCTGTCACAAGGAGGCCCACAGGAAGGAGGCAGAGGACACCACAAGGAAAGGAAGCAGCTCTGGTGGGGGACTCAATTATTAGGGGATTGAACTGGGGAGTAGGAAAAACTGAAGTAGGTGCCTGCCTTTGCCATGGCTGGAGGGACAGGAAGCGCATCCTCAGGATCATGAGAACAGCTGCACGGTCTGAGCTGGACATCATTGTCCACCTAGGGACAAATGACGGCTCAACATGAGATTAGAGCAGTGCAGAAGGACTTTATAGAACTGGGAAGGGGCCTAAGACAAGTAGCATACACAGTATGCTTCTCAGAGGTGCTGCCTGTCAATGGCATGAGTGAGGCAAGGGTACTTTGCACCATGCAGTTTAATGAATAGTTTAAAAAATGGTGTGGCACACAGGGGTTTGGCTTCATTGGGGACTGGGGTTCCACCTGAAAGGACACCAGTCTATACTGGCAGGATGGTCTGCATCTGTCCAGGAAGGGAACAAGTCTTTTGAGCAAGCAGTTTAAATGCTTCATTGGCAAGCTTTTAAACTAGTCAAGGGGGAGGCACTGATAAGCAGCAGGAAAATCCCAGCCTCTCCCTACAAAACAGGGTACTAAATGAGAAAAAGACTGAGGTAGAAAGGTCAGTGGGGGATGCTGCAACAGAAGGTAAGCCATCAAAAAAAGGAAAGCAATGAGTACCAATGTCCATAGTCTGAGTAACAAGCTTCCTGAATTAGTGGCCTTGATGGAGGAGGAACATCTGGATATCGTGGCAGTCACAGAAACTTGGTTCACACAAAACCATGACTGGGATGTAAACATACCAGGGTACATAATCTACAGGAGGGACAGAGAGGGTAAAAGAGGAGGAGGAGTAGCTCTTTACATAAGGGAAGGAATCAAAGCAACAGAACAAATGGAAAACAGAGAGAGAGGAGAAGAAGCACTGTGAGTAAATTTGGAGACCGACAATGGCACCACAATCCGCACAGGGTTGTATACAGACCCCTTCTCAGAGGAAGGAAATGGACAAGGAAATGATAGAAAGTATACTTAGTATGGCAGAAAAGGGAGATACTGCTTATGGGCAATCTGAATATGCCAGATGTTAACTGAGTGCAGTTGCGCAGTCACTTCAAAGAGTGGGGTTATTCTAGATGCCCTACAGGGGCATGCTGCTTAGACAACTAGTATTGAGCCCACTCGAGAAGGAGCAATCTTAGACCTGGTTCTCTCAAATGGAGATGAAGAGGATCACAGATGTAGAAGTGGGTAGCCATCTGGGAACTAGCAACCATCAGACAGTATGGTTCACAATAAACACAGCAATAGAGTCAGTCATACAAAGGCAAAGGTACTGGACTTTAGGAGGACTGCTTTGCCAAAATAGGTGAGTGCCTAAGGAATGCACTAGCAAATGGGCAGGAAGGAGGGTGGAAGAACAATGGGAATAATAAAAACTGCCATCACAGAGGTAACAAGCCTTTGTGAAGCAAATAAACAAAACTAAATGATGTAGAAACCACTATGGTTCTCAAAGGAAATGGCAGTGAAGGTTCAAAGAAAAAGAAAGCTTTCAGGAAGTACAAGGAATCACAAAAAAGCAGGACAAGAGAACTGTATCAGTTAAAGCAAAGGAAGCTGGGAAGGCAGTCAGAACAGCAAATGCCTAAACAGAGGAAAGACAGCCAACTCAGTTAAAGAGGGATAAAACCTTTTATAGGTACATCAGGGAGTGAAGGAAGACCAAGGGAGGGATAGTGAGGCTTAATAAGGTGGGGGAGGGTGGGCAGAGGGTGACTGTGAAAAGGCAGAGATACTAAACAAATATTTTGCTCAGTATTTACAAGGAAGAGGGAGGTACCTAAACAAACAGTAGAAACACTTTGGATACAGAAGTTGATACCAGCCCATTTACAGAAGAAAGGGTTCTGAAAGAACTCTTAAAACTGAAGGTGGACAAAGCAATGGGGCCTGATGAGATTCATCCCAGAATTCTAAAAGAACTAAGGGTAGAATTAGTGACACCACTGACTACCCTGTTTAACAAATCATGGGAGGGTGGGGTGGTACCCAGGGACTGGAGGAGGGCAGATGTGATTCCCCTTCACAAAAGTGGGAGCAAGGCAGAAGCAGGAAACTACAGACCTGTTAGTTTAACCTCAGTGGTAGGGAAAATGATGGAATCACTTCTGAAGGAAAGAATTGTCGAGTATCTAGAGACCAGAGGGGCACAGGACCCAAGGCAGCATGGATTCACAGCAGGAAGGTCATGCCAGACAAATGTGATAGATTTCTTTGACTGGGTGACCAAAGCAGTAGATCAGGGAAGGGCTGTGGACATGGCCTAGCTAGACTTTAGCAAGGCATTTGATACAGTCCCACACAAAAGATTAATATACAAGTTAGCTAGCCTGGGAGTGGGTCCCAAGATGACAGCCTGGGTAAAAAATTGGCTGGAGAATAGGACACAGAGAGTAATAGTAAATGAAGTCCACTCTGAAGAAAGGGGGGTTACTAGTGGGGTACCTCAGTGTTCAGTATGGGATCAGGTTCTCTTCAATGTCTTTATAAGCGACATTGCAGAGGAACTGGAATGAAAAGAATGTCTCTTTGCAGAAGACACAAAGATCTGCAACAGAGTTGATACACAAAGTGGGTTGGAAAGAATGAAAAGAGACTTGGCAAGGTTAGAGGAATGGTCAAATGTATGGCAGCTTAGATTCAATGCTAAGAAGCACACGGTAATGCACCTGGGAAACAAAAACCCAGGGGAAGAGTACACAATGGGGGGTGAGATACTAACAACAAAATGGAAAGGGACCCAGGTAGTATATCAGATGACCTAAAGGTGGGCAAGCAATGTGAGAGGGCAGCAAGGAGGGCTGGGGGGATATTGGGATGCATAGGAAGAGGCATCACCAGTAGAAAACAGGAAGCTATTATCCCTCTGTACAGACAGCTGGTCAGACCCCATCTGGAGTACTGCATGCAGTTCTGGAGACTCAGTCTTTTCAAAGACATAGAAAGGATAGAAGCTGTCCAGAGGAGGGCAACTAAAATGGTGCAGGGTCTGCACTGGAAGACATATAAAGAGAGACTTAAGGAGCTTAATATGTATTGCCTCGAGGAATGGACGGAGAGGGGGGACATGATAGAAACTTTCAAGTACCTCAAGGGAATCAACAAAGTCCAAGAGGTAGCATCTTTCAAAAAAAGAGGTGTGCAAGAACAAGGGGGCACAATTTGAAGATGGGGGGGCAGCTCAGAGGTAATTTAAGGAAGTATTTTTTCACAGAGAGGGTTGTGGATGCATGGAATGGCCTTTGAGAGGAGATCATGGAGTTAAAAACAATGGTGGAATTCAAGCATGCATGGGACAGTCATAAGGCAATTCTAGGGGGTGGAAGTAGGAAGAAATAGGCTGCTGGTTAACTGGGATGTGCAGCTTATCCAGTAGGCAGGGAAATGGGCAGACTGGGTGGGCCAAGTGGTCTTTATCTGCTGTCAAATTCTATGTTTATGCTTCTTGCAGTAGTGGTGGCTTACCTCAGAAGAGAGGGTATCACAAATTTTCCACATCTGGACAACTGGTAATCACAGGTCAGTCATCAGGCCAGGTCAGGTCAGCTCTGCAAACCACCCAGGACTTGCTCAGTCCTCTGAGGTTTCTTCTCAATCTTCCAAAATCTGTCCTCGAACCAGTACAACTTCTCACCTTCATAGGGATAGAACTGGATACTATCCAAGCAAAATCTTTCCTTCCTCTGGCAAGAGTGAAGGCCCTAGTAGATCTTGCTTCCTCTTTTTCGACCTCAGGTTTCATCCAGCGAGACAGTTCCTCCAACTCCTAGGCCACATGGCAACTTCCAGTGCAGTGTACAGGAGCCAGAATTCAGATGAGGGACATTCAGTTCCACCTAAGGTACTTTTGGTCATGGCGAAATAACTCTCTCACCAAACTGATTCCAGTGACCCAGACTCTGGTTCAAGCTCTTCAGTGGTGGCTGGACCAGGACAACCTCAGACAAGGGGTTCCATTTCTCCTTCATGTCCTATCAGTAGTTCTAACTACGGATGCTTCTTTCCTAGGTTGGGGAGCCCACCTGGGAGCCCTGACAGCTCAAGGGGTCTGGTCTCCACAGGAGTCTCACCTTCATAACAACCTCCTGCAACTCAGGGCAGTTTTCCTAGCCCTTCAGAGCTTCTCAGATTCAGTCAAGGGCAAGGTGGTCCAAGTCAGAACAGACACCACCACCACAATGTGGTACATCAACAAACAGGGAGGCACTCAGTTCATGGCCTTGTACACAGAAGCCATGAAGCTGTGGTCTCTGGCTTATTCTCTTCAGACTTCTCTGTTAGCAGTTCACCTTCCAGGAAAGGACAATGTACTAGCAGATGCTCTGAGCAGAATTTCACAGGGACATCATGAATGGTCCCTGGATCCTCACATCCTGAAGGTCATCTTCTCCAAGTGGGGCATTCCAGAGATAGATCTCTTTGCAGCATCGGACAATCATCAACTTCCTCTATTTTGTTGCAAACCTCCAGTCCTGGGGATGGTACCCCTGGATGCTCTCATTTTGGACTGGAAGGGCAGCTTTCTCTATGCCTTCCCTCTGCTGTTCAGAGTTCTAATCAAGATCAGAACTCAACCCTGCATAGTGATACTAGTGACTCCAGATTAGGCCAGACAGCCTTGGTATCCTCTACTGGTGTCCTTGTCAGTGTCATGTCCCCTGTCTCTGCCCAAGACATACAATCTCCTGTCCTCCTCCCAGGGGCGGATCTGGTACCCCAATCTCTGGTTTCTCAATCTCAAGGTCTGGCTCTTGAAGAGTCAGGATATGCAGCACTACATCTCTCTCAGGGAATTCTGCATATTCTGAAGGTCTCCAGGAAACCTTCCACTAGAAAAACTTACAATTCCAAATGGAAGAGGTTCAGTATTTGGTGTTCTCAGAAAGGCATTTTGCCTGATTCTGTAGACATTTCCACAACCTTAGATTATCCAGTTCATCTGAATAGTCTAGGCCTTAGGCCTGCTACTCTGAAGGTTCATCTAGCAGCTGTCTCTGCATTCCTTTCAGCAGCAAAGGGCTCTTCCCTGGCATCTCATCCTGTTTTCGGAAGTTTTTCAAAGGTCTGGTTCACATTAACCCTCCCTTTAGGAGCCTACTGTGCCTTGGGATCTTAATGTCTATTGCTTAGCTTATGCAGCCACCCTTTGAACCTCTGGCTTTGGCCGAGTTGAAGTACCTGACCTGGAAAACTGTATTCCTGGTAGCTATTACTTCTGCCAGGTGGATTAGTGAATTACAGGCCCTGTCAGTTGAACCTGACTTCATATCCTTCCATAGGGATAAAGTGGTCCTAAGAACCAATAGGAGGTTCTTGCCCAAAGTGGTATCGGATTTTCATCTGAACCTGTCTACAACTCTCCCTGTGATTTTCACTGACCATTCTTCTTCAGGAGAAAGAAGATTACACAGTTTGGATGTTAAAAGGGCTCTTAGCTACTACATAGAGCACACTAAGGCACACAGAAATGACCGTCTTCAGTTGTTTCTCACTTATGGTGAAGTGGGGAAAGGTAAGCCTGCCACTAAAAGAACTATTGCCAGATGCATTGCTTCTTGTATACAATTCTGGTATGACAAATTGGGTAGAACAGCCCTTCAGGCCTGAGGGCTCACTCCGACTAGGGGTACAGCTGCTACTCTAGCTGCTGCCAGAGATATACCCTTGTTAGAGGTCTATAAAGCAGCCACCTGGAAAACAGTACATACAGTCACCAAGCATTACTCCCTGGACATCCAGGCTAGGAGTGATGCTAGGTTTGGCACAGCAGTACTGCAGAGCTTGTTCCCAAAGTAGGTTCTGCATTCTCTCCTCCATAGGGAACTGCTTGATAGTCTGCATTATGTTAGAATACAGCAAGACTTCATGTTGTTTGAAGAAAAAATTACTCACCATAGTAATGTTCTGTCTTCTAATGGAATCTTGATGTATTCTGACCTCCACCCCTGCCTCCCCTCTCAGAACCTAGTTTTTGGGAAGTGGGATGACAGGTACGGTGTTGCACCTCAGGGGTGTATCTTGTACCCTCCTTCTTGGGTGGGGTAGCTGTTATTGTTACTTTTCTTATGTTTTTGTAGTTAAATATTGTCACTACCTTTCCTTCTTGGGTTCTCGACTTGAGTATTTTGGACCCAAAAAATCTTTTGCCCTTTGGCTATATGTTTTGAACAATTTCCGTACTATAGTACATAGTTAGTTGGTTTGCTCGTAAGAATCTGATGGTTACACTGGGAAGTACCACAGACGGAGATTTGAAAACCGAGCTTGAGCTCAACGTTCTATGCTTCTGCATAGAGTTAACTTTTTCCTCTCTGGGGCAGTTCAAGTGCTGGGGCTAACTGTATTATGTCAGAATAGAGCAAGGCTCAATTAGAAGAAACAACATTACTATGGTGAGTAATTTTTTCTTTCTGTAGGTGCAGTGGTCTAGTAAATTGAGGTGTGGGTTGAATTACTGTAAAGAAGGGCAGTGTTCACCAGGGTGGTGGGGGCAGTGGTGTAGTTGATTGTTTCTGACAGTCATTGGTGGCTGGGGACACACCACCCACTTCCTCACCCTGCCCACCCCAGGTGTGCCATTTCCTTTATGCTCAAGGTTCTGATATTACTTCCTCAACAGATCAGCTGGCAGAACCCTGTCATATCCTTAATAATCCAGCACAGTGCAAAATGGGTAAGACACATACCACCAAATAAAAATGAAAAAAAATCTAGGATATATATTACATATTATAAGAGAAGGACATAAGGGAGTGGTACAGTGCACTAGCTGTGGGCAGCTTTTTCTGGAGACATTCTGAAACTGTGTTGCTGCCTTATTTTCAGGCAACTGTCAGCTCTGAGGGAGCAGGTTGCCCATCTCCAGGCAGAACTGGCAAGGACTAGGAAGCCTACCCCACCCAAAGAACACCAGTGCCACAACAGCTACCTCAGAGGTTGGCAAGAATGAGGAGCAGTTGGAACACAGTGGGCTCTGGTAGGGTGAGAATGGTGAAACAGAGGCACATCCTCAGGTTGTACCTCTCTGCAATTCATATGTCATTCTGGCAGAGCAAGATTCTTCTATGATGACACCCTCAGTGGAGACCAAGAAGAATACTTGGGACATGCACAAGGAGACCCACAAAGGGTGGCAAGGGACACAAAGGGAAGGAAAAAGCTTCTGGTGGGGACTCAATTGTCGGGGGTAGAACTGGAGAGGGAGGGGAGAGGGACATAATGTCTTTGCCTGGTGCTGTGGCTTAGAGGGACAGCAAGCAAGCAAACAACGTTTATTTGTATAGCACCTTTCAAAATCAAGGTGCCCATAAATAAAACAATATTATAAGTTGTTTAACTGATTATTTAACTGATTGTTTTAATCAGGAAAGGCCAAAGAAAATAAATGGGTTTTCAACATAGATTTAAAACTACTGATGGTCAGGCATTAGGGTTGGTGCTGCAAACGAAAAGCACGAGCTCCAGATGTTTTAAGACAAACTCTGGGAATCTTTAGCAAACTCTCATCAGCTGATTGGAGAGGGTGACTGAGGAGTGAAGTCAGGAGATCTTTCAGGTAGTCAGGTCCCTGTTCATGTAGGACTTTAAAATAAGCAGGCTTACCTTATAGGTGATCCACCACTGAACTGGTGGCCAGTGCAGTTCACGCTGCATGAGCGTAATGTGATTGGTTCTAGAGTGCCAGTCAACAGCCTGGCTACAGCATTCTGCACCAGCTGCAAGTGGCAGATATCAACCCCAGACAGCCCTAGGCAGAGGGCATTGCAGTAGTCAAGACAGGTGGTAATGAAGGCATGGACCAATGTTGGGATATCACCTGGTGGAATCAGGAGTTTCACCCAAGTGATATTCCTCAGATGGTAAAATGAGGATTTAACCACAGCTGACACCTGAGACTTCAGGGTCAAGCAGTCATTAAAAATAACACTCAAGCTATGTACCTGATTTGAGATAATGAGCTGGACACCATCAAGCCATAGGCCCAACACATGCCCAGCCCAAGAACCCACCCCCCGGGTGACCTAGATCCACAACCAACACCTCAGTCTTATCTGGATTTAGTCTCAACCAACTCAAGCTCATCCAGTCTTTGATCTCAGAGAGGCAACTGTTTAGCATGGAGATCGCATCAACCTGTCCAGGCACAAAGGACATACACAGCTGAGTATCATCTGCATAGCAGTGAAAACTCAAGCTGTATTGCCTGATGATATCTCCCAATGGCAGCATACACACTGCGAACAACATGGGTGCCAATATGGAGCCCTGCAGCACCCCACAGGACAGTGGGAGGGCATCACGGGAATAAATTCTGGTGACCACCCTTTGAGACCTGCCTACGAGGAAAGAACAAAACCATTTGAGGACTGTACCCAACAGTCCACAAAGAACTCACAGATGTCTCCAAAAGCACCTGATGATCCACAGTGTCAAAACTGCTGAGAGATCAAGGAGGACCAAGATGGTGCAAACCTTTGATCTCTTGTCATTAGGAGGTCATTTAATACCCATACAAGGGCAGTCTCCATGCTATGCCTCTTCCTAAAATCTGATTGGAGGGCTTCATAGACATTGTGAGTTACAGGTGATCATCCAGTTGCAAGGCAACCACCTTCTCAATAACCTTCCCACAAAGGGAAGGTTAGAGACAGGTAAGTAGTTAGCTGGATTGTCAGGATCCAAGAGAGCTTTTCAAAGAGTGGTCAAATGACCACCTCGTTAGGGTCTGGAAAGACTCCCTCTCCAGGGATCTCCATATAATTTTAGTTAGGATTGGGCAGATAGCATCTACATCCCACTAAAGGGAGATAGGGTCTGGATCCAAACTACAGCAGGTTAGGCACAAGGTCTGGACAATGTCCATGAACTCTGGTTGGCTGAAATCCATCCAGACAGACCAGCTGCTCACCACCTCCCATCGACCTCCGCAACCCCTCATGGAGAGAGCCGGGCCGATTCCGGACCTGATGCTTGCAGCCTTATGTGCAAAAAAAAACGAGCTATCACATCACACTTACTTTGTAAAAAGACTCTTCTGGACTGGAGACAGATTGGATTGCACAATCTATCAGCAGTTTGAAAAAGCTGAGTTGGTCGGTTCTGTGCAGCAGAAATCTCCCTGGACAGGAACTCTGCCTTCTTATGGGTGATTTCTGATTGATAACCCTTGCAATGTTCCATCAATCTAAGCCTGTCAGCATCCAGGCTGGACTTCCACCATGCTCTCTCCAGCCTTTGATCAACCCATCTCAGCTCCTCTCAAGGACACATCATACCAAGAGGACCTTAGGCAAAAGGTGAGTGGTCAAACATGAACAGGAGCAATCAAGTCCAAGGCATCTCCCACTATCTTATTATAGGCTAGAATGAGGTCCCTTGTACTTGTGCTTTCACCTAGCAATTCTGATAGGTCCAGTACTGCTGATAGACCATCTGGGGTAACTCTCCTTAAAGGGTAGTACCAGACCATCTCCAAAGGAGGTAGGTCCATTGGGTCATGCCCCAAAACTGAACCCTATGGTGTGATGATCAGACCAACTGACTGGTTCTGCCCCCAAGTCAGTGATCTCCTTCCCCAGGAGGAACAGTAAATCCAATGAGTGACCTGCTCTATGGGCAGAGGAGGTAACTACCTGTGTAAGGTCCAGCATTATCATTAGCTGGAGGAGATTTTGGCCAAACTGTAAGAGATCATCATCAACCCAAGTACTGAATTCCCCCACAATTATCCATCTGGGAGACTCCAACGCCATGTCGACGACAATGTCCGCAATCTCCTGCAGGAGAGAACCCTCATCACCTGGTGGACAGTAAATGAGGAGTATCCTGCAGCCTACACTGTCACCCATGGCCATGACACACACTCAAAGGATCTGTTGGTCCCCACTGAAATATCCACAAGGCTCAGTTCGATCTTAAAAAAGATGGCTACACCCCAACCCTATGATCCAGCCTCAGGCGGTGAATCACAGAGACCCAGCTGGATCTGCAGAAGCCAGTACTTAGCCTGCATTTTCATCCAGCCAGGTTTATGGTAAGGCATGCCAGGTCCATCATTTCAACAAGATCGGCTATAAGAGCTTTCTTGTTTTGATGGATCTAGTGTTAGATTTCTATTTGCAGGCAACTGTCAGCTCTGAGGGAGGAGGTTGCCCACCTCCAGGCTGAACTGGCAAGGACTAAGGAGGACTCCCCCACCCAAAGAGCACCAGTTCCACAACCACTGCCTCAGAGGTTGCCATGTGTGAAGAGCTGATGGACTACAGTAGGTTCTGGGAGGGTGAGGGTGGTGGAACAGAGGCGTAGCCCTCGAGTTGCACCTCTACACAAATCATATGTCAGTCTGGCAAATCAAGGTTCCTCTATGATGACACCCTCATTGGAGACCAAGAAGAATGCTGGGGACAGCCACAAGGGAGACCCACAAAAGAGTGGCAAGGGACAACACAAGGGAAAGAAACAGCTTTTGATAGGGGACTCAATTGTTAGGGGTGTAGACCTGGGGAAGGGAGAGGAGAGGGAAGTAAGGTGCCTGCCTGGTGCCATGGCTTGGAGGGACAGGAAGTGAATCCTCAGGATTGCAGAAGCAGCATCACAGGAGAGGAGACTAGATATCATTGTCCACCTCGGGACAAATGACCTAGCTAGGCATGAGATCAGTGCAGTGCAGGATGAATTTGTGGAGTTGGGGAGGGGCCTCAGACAGGTAGCAAGCACAGTAACCTTCTTAGAGGTGCTGCCAGTCCATGGCAGGGGTGAGGCTAGGGTAGTGCACACCATGCGGTTTAATGAATGGTTGCAAAACTGGTGCAGAGCACAGGGCTTTGGCTTCATTGGGGACTTGGGCTCCACCTGGAGAGATGAAGATCTATACTGGCATGATGGTCTGCATCTCTCCAGGAAGGGAAACACGCTCCTAGGTGACAGGTTTAAAGGCTTCCTTGGCAAGCTTTTAAAATAGCCAAGGGGGGAGGTGCTGATAGGAAACAGGAAAGTTCAAGCCTCCCACCGCAAAGCATGGCAGGTAGTAGGGTAAACACTGAGGTACAGAGCTTGACAGAGGGCAGGACAGGAGTAAATGGAAAAATGGACAAGGGCAGTAAGAGCAGGGATGGGGTAAAAAAGGATAAAGCCAACATTAAATGGAGGGCAATGAGTACCAATGCCCGTAGTCTGTGAAACAAGCTTCCAGAGCTAGTAGCCCTGATGGAAGTGGAACACTTGGATATTGTGGCAGTCACAGAAACATGGTACACGAAGAACCATGACTGGGATGTCAACATACCAGGGTACACAATCTACAGAAGGGACAGGGAGGGTAAAAGAGGAGGTGGAGTAGCTCTCTACATAAGGGAAGGGATCAAAGTAACAGAACTAAAGGTAAAGGGAGGACAAGAGGAACTCTGGGTCACATTGGGACAGGAATGGCATTACAATCTGCACAGGGGTTGTATACAGACCCCGTCTCAAGGGAGAAATGGACAAGAAAATGATAGGGCATTCTCAAAATGGCTGAAAAAGGGAGATACTGTTGATGGGGAACCTGAATATGCCAGATGTTAACTGGGCAACATGGACTGCAGCCACATCCAAGAGCAGGATCATTCTCGATGCCCTACAGGGAGCATGCCTTAGACAGCTAGTGGTGGAACCCACTCAGGAGGGAGCAATATTAGACCTGGTACTCTCAAATGGAAAGAGGATCACAAACTTAGAAGTCAGTAGACACCTGGGAACAAGCGACCACTGCACAGTGTGCTTCACAATAAACACAACCATGGAGACAAGCCATACAAATACAAGGATACTGGACTTTAGAAGGGCTGACTTTGGCAAAATGGGTGAATACCTGAGGAATGCATTAGCAAATGGCCAGAAAGGAGAGGTGGAAGAACAATGGAGAAAAATCAAAACTGCCATCATGGAGGCAACAAGCCTTTGTGTGAAACAAATAAAGAAAACAAAGCGGAATAAAAAACACTATGGCTCTCAAAAGAAGTGTCAGGAAGGTTAAGGAGAAAAAGGCTACATTCAAAAGTATAAGGAATCACAGACTGAGCACGACAGAGAACTGTATCAATTAAAGCAGAAAAGAAGTGGGAAGGCAGTCAGAAAAGCAAAGGCCCAAACTGAGGAAAGGATAGCCAACTCAGTTAAAGAGGGATAAAACCTTTTATAGGTACATTAGGGAACATAGAAAGGTTAAGGAGGATAGGAAAGATTAATAAAGGAGAGGGAGGTGGGCAGAGGAGACAGTGAAAAGGCAGAGATAATGAATTAATACTTTTGCTCAGTATTCACAAAAGAAGAAGAGGAGGAGTTACCTAAACCAAACAGTAGAAGCACTCTGGATAGTGGGTTGATTCCAGTCCATTTAAAGAAGAAAGAGTACTGAAAGAACTTCTAAAACTCAAGGTGGACAAAGCAATGGGGCCTGGCGGGATTCACCTGGAATCCTAAAAGAGCTAAGGCGGACCTAGTGACACCACTAACCACACTTTTTAACAAATCATGGGAAGATGGGGTGGTACCTGAGGACTGGAGGAGGGCAGATGTGATTCCCCTTCACAAAAGTGGGAGCAAGGCAGAAGCAGGAAACTATAGACCTGTTAGTTTGACCTCAGTGGTGGGGAAAATGATGGAATCACTTCTGAAAGAAAGAATTGTTGAGTACCTAGAGGTCAGCGGGGCACTGGACCCAAAGCAGCATGGATTCACAGCAGGAAGGTCATGTCAGACAAATCTAATCAATTTCTTTGACTGGGTGACCAAAGTAATAGACCAGGGAGGGGCTGTGGATATGGCCTACCTAGACTTTAGCAAGGCATTTGACACAGTCTCTCACAAAAGATTAATAATCAAGTTATCCAGCCTGGGAGTGGGTCCCAGGGTGGTAGCCTGGGTAGAAAACTGGCTGCACAACAGGACACAGAAGGTAATAGTGAATGGAACACATTCTGAAGAAAGGGGGGTTACTAGTGGAGTACATAAGGGCTCAGTACTGGGTTCAGTCCTCTTTAACGTCTTTATAGGTGACATTGCAGAGGGTCTGGAAGGAAAGGTATGCCTCTTTGCGGATGACACAAAGATCTGTAACAGAGTTGATACACAAGGGGGGTAGAAAGGATGAGAAGGGACTTGGCAAGGTTGGAGGAATGGTCAGACATATGGCAACTTAGATTCAATGCTAAGAAGTGCCAAGTAATGCACCTGGGAAATAAAAATCCAGAAGAGTACACAATAGCAGGGGAGGTACTAACGACAACAATAATGGAAAGGGATCTGGGTGTAGTCATATCAGATGACCTAAAGGTGGGTATGCAATGTGAGAAGTCAGTAGGGAAAGCCAGGGGGATACTGGGATGCATAAGGAGGGACATCACAAGTAGAAAAAGGGAAGTGGTTATCCCTCTGTACAGACAGTTGGTGAGACCCCATCTGGAGTACTGTGTGCAGTATTGGAGACCTCATTTACGCAAGGACATAGACAGGATGGAAGCAGTCCAGAGGACGGCAACTAAAATGGTGCAGGATCTACATCAGAAACCATATGAAGAGAGACTGAGAGAGCTAAATATGTATACCCTTGATGAAAGGAGGGACAGGGGGAACATGATAGAAACTTTTAAGTACCTCAAGGGAATCAACAAAGTCCAGGAGGGTAGCATCTTTCAGAAAAAGAGATGTGTAAGAACAAGGGGGCACAATTTAAAGTTAGAGGGGGGACGGCTCAGGGGTAATGTGAGGAAATTCTTTTCATGGAGAGAGTGGTGGGCGCATGGAACAGCCTTCCTGGAGAAGTTGTGGGGTCTAAAACAGTGGAGGAATTCAAACATGCATGGGACAGACATAAGGCAATTATAGTGGGGGGTTGCAGGAAATAGGCTGTTGGTTAACTAGAATCTGCAGCTTATCCAGTAGGTAGGGGAATGGGCAGACTGGGTGGGCCAAGTGGTCTTTATCTGCCATCAAAGTCTATGTTTCTATGTTATATAACACTGCTCAGGTTGGATAAGATGCTGGGGAAGACCTCGACTCCTGTCCAGCCTTAATTGCTGGGCCCTTGGGTATGGGAACAAGACAGGGATTACCCGTGTCCTGGCACCATTTCACCACAGGGAGTTACCTGATCCCTACCACTCCAATACATCCCACCTTTCCATTCCCCCACCAGGTCCAGGAAGTGAATCCTCAGGATTGTAGGAGCAGCATCGCAGGAGAGGGAACTAGATATCATTGTCCACCTTGGGACAAATGACCTAGCTGGGCATGAGATCACTGCAGAAACATAGAAAGATATAATCTGACAGTAGATAAGGACCGCTTGGCCCACCCAGTCTGCCCATTTCCCTGCCTACTGGATAAGCTGTAGATCCTAGTTAACCAGCAGCCTACTTTTTCCTACCCCAACCCCCTAGAATTGCCTTATGACTGTCCCATGCATGCTTGAATTCAACCACTGTTTTTGACTCCACGACCTCCTCTCGAAGGCCGTTCCATGCATCCACAATCCTCTCTGTGAAAAAATACTTCCTTAAATTACCTCTGAGCTGCCCCCCATCTTCAAATTGTGCCCCTTTGTTCTTGCATACCTCTTTTTTTGAAAGATGCTACCCTCTTGGACTTTGTTGATTCCCTTGAGGTACTTGAAAGTTTCTATCATGTCCCCTCTCTCCCTCCTTTCCTCAAGGCTATACATATTAAGCTCCTTAAGTCTCCCTTCATATGTCTTCCAGTGCAGACCCTACACCATTTTAGTTGCCCTCCTCTGGACAGCTTCCATCTTGTCTATCCTTGCGGAGATGGGGTCTCCAGAACTGCACGCAGTACTCCAGATGGGGTCTGACCAGCTGTCTGTACAGAGGGATAATAACTTCCTGTTTTCTACTGGTGATGCCTCTTCTTATGCATCCCAGTATCCCCCCATCCCTCCTTGCTGCCCTCTCACATTGCTTGCCCACCTTTAGGTCATCTGATATGACTACCCCCAGGTCCCTTTCCATTTTTGTTGTTGTTAGTATCTCACCCCATTGTGTACTCTTCCCTGGGTTTTTGTTTCCCAGGTGCATTACCTTGCACTTCTTAGCATTGAATCTAAGCTGCATACATTTGACCATTCCTCTAACCTTGCCAAGTCTCTTTTCATCCTTTCCACCCACCATGTGCATCAACTCTGTTGCAGATCTTTGTGTCATCTGCAAAGAGACACTTTTCCTTCCAGTCCCTTTGCAATGTCGCTTATAAAGACATTGAAGAGGACCGGTCCTAATACTGAACCCTGCGGTACCCTACTAGTAACCTTCCTTTCTTCAGAGTGGACTCCATTTACTATTACTCTCTGTGTCCTATTCTCCAGCCAATTTTTTACCCAGGCTATCATCTTGGGACCCACTCCCAGGCTAGCTAACTTGTATATTAATCTTTTTGTGGGACTGTATCAAATGCCTTGCTAAAGTTTAGGTAAGCCAAGTCCACAGCCCCTCCCTGATCTACTACTTTGGTCACCTAGTCAAAGAAATCTATCAGATTTGTTTGACATGACCTTCCTGCTGTGAATCCATACTGCCTTGGGTCCTGTGCCCCTCTGGCCTCTAGATACTCAGCAGTTCTTTCCTTCAGAAGAGATTCCATCATTTTCCCTACCACTGAGGTTAAATTAACAGGTCTGTAGTTTTCTGCTTCTGCCTTGCTCCCACTTTTGTGAAGGGGAATCAGATCTGCCCTCCTCCAGTCCTTGGGTACCACCCCATCCTCCCTTGATTTGTTAAACAAGGTAGTCAGTGGTGTCACTAATTCTACCCTTAGTTGTTTTAGAATTCTGGAATAAATCCCATCAGGCCCCATTGCTTTGTCCACCTTCAGTTTTAAGAGTTCTTTCAGAACCTTTCTTCTGTAAATGGGCTGGTATCAACTTCTGTATCCAGAGTGTTTCTACTGTTTTAGGTACCTCCCCCTCTTCCTTTGTTAAATACTGAGCAAAAATATTTGTTTAGTATCTCTGCCTTTTCACAGTCACACTCTGCCCCCCTTCCCCCCCATTAAGCCTCACTATCCCTCCCTTGGTCTTCCTTCACTCCCTGATGTACCCTAAAAGATTTTATCCCCTTCTAACTGAGTTGGCTATCTTTTCCTCGGTTTTGGCCTTTGCTGTTCTGACTGCCTTCCCAGCTTCCTTTGTTTTAACTGATACAGTTCTCTGTCCTGTTCCTTCTGTGATTCCTTGTACTTCCTGAAAGCTTTTCTCTTGAACCTTCACTGCCACTTCCTTTGAGAACCATAGTGGTTTCTACATCGCTTAGTTTTGTTTATTTGCTTCACACAAAGGCTTGTTACCTCTGTGATGGCAGTTTTATTATTCCCCATTGTTCTTCCACCCTCCTTCCTGCCCATTTGCTAGTGCATTCTTAGGCATCACCCATTTAGCAAAGTCAGCCCTCTTAAAGTCCAGTACCTTTGCCTTTGTATGGCTTGACTCTATTGCTGTGTTTATTGTGAACCATACTGTTCGATGGTCACTAGTTCCCAGATGGCTACCCACTTCTATATCTGTGATCCTCTCTTCATCTCTATTTGAGAGAACCAGGTCTAAGATTGCTCCCTCTCGAGTGGGCTCCAATACTAGTTGTCTAAGGCATGCCCCCTGTAGGGCATCTAGAATAACCCCACTCTTCGAAGTGGCTGCTACTACTGCACTCCAGTTAACATCTGTCATATTCAGATCGCCCATCAGCAATATCTCCCCTTATTCTGCCATACTAAGTATACTTTCTATCATTTCCTTGTCCATTTCCTCCCCCTGAGAAGGGGGTCTGTATACAACCCCTGAAAGATGAGTTTGTTGAGTTGGGGAGTGGCCTCAGATGGGTAGCAAGCATGGTAACCTCAGAGGTGCTGCTGGTCTATGTCATGGATGAGGCTAGGGTACTGCACACCATGCAGTTCAATGAATGGTTGCAAAACTGGATCAGAGCACAAGACTTTGGCTTCATTGGGGACTAGGGGCCCACCTGGAGAGATGTAGGTCTATACTGGCATGATGGTCTGCACCTGTCCAGGAAGGGAACAAAGCTCCTAGGTGATAGGTTTAAATGCTTCCTTGGCAAACTTTTAAACTAGCCAAGGGGGGAGGTGCTGTTAGGAAGCAGGACATTACAAGCCTTCCCCCACAAAACATGGCAGTTAGTAAGGTAAACACTGAGGTACAGAGTTGGACAGAGGGCAGGACAGGAGTAAATTGAAAAATAGACAAAGGCAATAAGGGCAGGGATTGGGAAAAGAGGAAATGCCAACATTAAATGGAGGGCAAAAGTACCAATGCTCAGAAGTCTGGGAAACAGTTTCCTGAGCTAGTAGCCCTGATGAAAGAGGAAAACTTGAATATTGTGGCAGTCACAGAAACATGGTACATGGAGAACCATGACTGGGATGTCAACATACCAGGGTATACAATCTATAGAAGGACAGGGAGGGTAAAAGAGGAGGTGGAGTAGCTCTCTATATAAGGAAAGGGATCAAAGCTGCAGAACTGAAAGGTAAAGGGCGAAACAAGAGGCACTGTCGGTCACCTTGGAGACAGGAAGTGGCATCATAATCTGCACAGGGGTTGTATACAGACCCCCATGTTAGGGGGAGGAAATGGACAAGGAAATGATAGAAGACATTCTCAGAATGGCTGAAAAAGGGGAGATATTGTTGATGGGGGACATGAATATGCCAGATGTTAACTGGACGACATGTAATGTAGCCACTTCCAAGAACAGGGTCATTCTCGATGCCCTACAGGGGGCATGCCTTAGACAGCTAGTGCTGGAACCCACTCGGGAGGGAGCAATCTTAGACCTGGTACTCTCAAATGGGGAGAGGATCACAAATTTAGAAGTGGGTAGCCATCAGGGAACAAGGGACCACCACACCGTGTGGTTTACAATAAGTACAACCATGGAGACAAGCCATACAAAACAAGGATATTCGACTTTAGAAGGGCTGACTTTGTCAAAATGCATGAATACCTAAGGAATGCACAAGCAAATGGCCAGAAAATAAGGGCAGAAGAACAATGGTGAAAAATCAAAACTGCCATCATGGAGACAACAAGCCTTTGTGTGAAACAAATTTAGAAAACAAAATGGAGTACAAAACTCACAATGGTTTCAAAGAGTGGCAGGGAAGGTTAGGAAGAAAAGGTGGCATTCAAGAAGTATAAGGAATCACAGAAAGAGCATGACAGGAACTGTATCAGTTAAAGTAGAAGGAAGTGGGAAGGCCAGAATACCAAAGGCCCAAACCAAGGAAAAGATAGCCAACTCAGTTAAGAAGGGGATAAAACCTTTTATAGGTGCATTAGGAGCAAAGAAAGGTTAAGGGAGGACAGTGAAGATTAATAAAGGGGACGGGAGCTGGGCAGATGGAGACAGTGAAAAGGCAGAGATACTGAATGAATACGTTTGCTCAGTATTCACAAAAGAAGGAGAAGAGGAGTTACCTAAATCAAACAATAGAAGCACTCTGGGCAGGGGGGGTTGACACCAGTCCATTACAAAAGAAAGGGTCCTGAAAGAACTCCTAAAACTCAAGGTGGACAAAGCAATGGGGCCCTGATGGGATTCACCCCAGAATCCTAAAAGAACTAAGGGGGGGACCTAGTAACAGCAGTAACCACCCTTTTTAACAAATCATGGGAGGATGGGGTGGTACCTGAGGACTGGAAGGGCGGATGTGATTTCCCTTCACAAAAGTGGGAGCAGGGCAGAAGCAGGAAACTACAGACCTGTTAGTTTGACCTCAGTGGTAGGGAAAATGATGGAGCCAATTCTGAAAGAAAGAATTGTTGAGTACCTAGAGGCCAGTGGGGCACAGGACCCAAGGCAGCAAGGATTCATGGCAGAAAGGTCATGTCAGATGAATCTAATAGATTTCTTTGACTGGGTGACCAAAGTAATAGATCAGGGAGGGGTTGTGGATATGGCCTACCTAGACTTTAGCAAGGCATTTGACATAGTCCCGCACCAAAGATTAATGATCATGCTTGCCAGCCTGGGTAGCAAACTGGCTGCACAACAGGACACAGAAGGTAATAGTAAATGGAACTCACTCCGAAGAAAGGAGTTACTAGTGGAGTACCTCAGGATTCAGTACAGGGTCCAGTCCTCTTCAATGTCTTTATAGGTGACTTTGCCAAGGGTCTGAAAGGAAAGGTATGCCTCTTGCAGATGAGACAAAGATCTGTAACAGGGTTGATACACAAGGGGGTAGAAAGGATGAGAAGGAACTTGGCAAGGTTGGAGGAATGGTCAGACGATGGCAACTTAGATTCAATGCAAAGAAGTGCAAAGTAAAGCACCTGGGAAACAAAACCCCAGGAGAAGAGTACACAATAGTGGGAGAGGTACTAAAAACAACAAAAATGGAAAGGGACCTGGGGGTAGTTATATCAGATCACCTAAATGTGAGCAAGCAATGTGAGGAGGCAATAAGGAGAGCAGGGGGGATACTGGGATGCACAGGGACAGGCATCACAAGTAGAAAAAGGGAAGTGGTTATCCCTCTGTACAGACCATTGTTGAGACCCCATCTGGAGTACTGTGTGCAGTTTTGGTGACCCTATCTCTGCAAGGCATAGACAGGATGGAGGTGGTCCAGAGGAGGGCAACTAAAATGGTACAGTGTCTGCATCAGAAACCATATGTAGAGAGACTGAGAGGGGGGCATGATAGAAACTTTCAAGTACCTCAAGGGAATCAACAAAGTCCAGGAGGGTAGTATCTTTCAGAAAAAGAGATGTGTAAGAACAAGGGGCACAATTCAAAGATAGAGGGGACGTCAGGGGCAACGTGAGGAAATATTTGTTCACAGAGAGAGTAGTGGATGCGTGGCACCGCCTTCCTGGGAAGTTGTGGGGTTCAAAACAATGGGGAATTCAAACATGCACGGAACAGACATAAGGCAATTATAGTGGGGGTTAGGAGGAAGTAGGCTGTTGGTTAACTGGAATCTGCAGCTCATCCAGTAGGTAGGAAATGGGCAGACTGGGTGGGCCAAGCGGTTCTTATCTGCCGTCAAAGTCTATGTTTCTATGAGTGGTGTGCCTCATGGATCTGTTCTGGCTTATGTGCTCTTCAGTATGTTCATTAGCAGATCTGGAGAGAGTATCCAAAGCAGGCTGTGCCTCTTCACAGATGACAATAAACTGTGTGGGAGGAGAGGTAGTGATGAGGGAATCTGTAGCACAGGTCTGTTTTTGCCTGGTGTAGTCCTCACAGCAAAAACATGTAAATGGTGCTCATTGTGAGCACCAAAGTACCCAGGGGTAACAGGTGGTAGTCTGAAATATCTGTCTAATCCATTGTAATGTGCCATAAGAATGTAGGGGTATATGCTAGTGTACTGAATTGTCTAACTGTGACCACAGCGGCAGCAGAAAATATAGTTTGAGGGTGCTGACCCTTACTGGTGGCTTGTAAGAGCAGATGATGTATGGAATGACTTTTTACCAAATATGAAACACAGTACCCTAGCACCTATGTGAAGAGCCTCACATTTGAACCATCAATCTATGAGTGTCACTAGGAACTGTTTCTTTCTAAAAGAGGACCTGAGAGTGTCTGTTCTGCTATGGTGTTCTTTTGCAAGGGGACTCCTGGCAAGCCATAGCATTCATTCTCCTCAAAGACGTTACCATGGGCCATGTCCACCACCATGTCCATGACCATCTGAGCAGCAAACTACTTGGGAGGACAGGCTGAAGGGGTGGGGGTGCTCAGCATGAATACAGAGAAACAGTAATGTACTACAAGCAGAAAATGTGAAATGTAAGCTTTAAATTCGTAACCCAGCGGAGGCTTTTATTTCCGATCATACAGTGATTGGAACCTGGTTTCAGAAGTTTTATGCTGCCCTCTACCCACCTGAAAGTGTAGGCCCTCTTGGGAAGATTAAGGCCTTTTTGGACAAGGTAGAACTCCCACAAATCTCCCCCATGGCTAAGACAGATTTACGGGCCCTGATATCCTTTTCTGAGATTCGCACCATTAAAA
Source organism: Neoceratodus forsteri (assembly GCA_016271365.2). NCBI lineage: Eukaryota > Metazoa > Chordata > Ceratodontiformes > Ceratodontidae > Neoceratodus > Neoceratodus forsteri. Next base: position 469,762,308 of record CM057457.1, on the reverse strand, counting down.
ACTCATTCAGGCCTAGAGACGTCTGTAGGCGGTGTCTGAAAGCATAGCCAGTCAGGACAATAATGCCTGTAGACATACTCAACTCCTTTCACTCAGGCCTAGAAACGTCTGAGGAAGTCAGCAGTTTTTACCTAACTATTAAACAAACCGAATTGCTTAGAATTGAATGAATAGCACCGTTAGAAAGGTTATTTTGCTCTGAACAATTTTGCTGCTGATACTTTGTGTCTATCATGTATACTTTAGGAGTTATTCATATTTGTTTAAGGTATGGTGTGCATGGCTAACATTTGTCTGTCAAGCCTCACCTAAGCACTTTGAATAAATCTGAAAAAAACAGTTGTTTGGTATTTCAGCTACTATAAAATAAAACTAAATGGATTACAATTGATTGCATAGCACCATTAGAAAGGTTATTTTATGATGAACAATTTTGCCACTGATACTTTGTGTCTACTACATACTTTAGGAGTTATTTGCATTTGTTTAATGTATGGTGTGCATGGCTGACATTTGTCTCTCAAACGTCAAACGTCTCCTAAGCACCTTTAAAAAAAATCAGAAAAAATCAGTTGTTTGGTATTTCAGCTAGTATAAAATAAAAACTAAATTGATTACAACTGATTGCATAGCACCATTGGAAATGTAACATTGTGCTGAACAACTTAGCCACTCATACTTTGTGTGTAGCACTTACGGTTCAAGAGGTATTCACATATGTTTGTGGCATGCTGATTATGGCTTGATTTTGCTTAGAAAAGCCCAGGATGCAGTGCTAAGAGTATACAGGGCACAAGTGGTGGAAGTCTCAAAGAGCTCTTGTGGTGTGAATGAGTTAAAAGACTACAGGGAGGACAGGCACTGGTACCAGACAGATTCCAGAAAGGGTGGATGCTAAAACTGTTGGTTGGTTCTGTAATGCTTTAATCCATATCAATCAGCAGGACCACCTGGTGGACTTAGTTATTATTGCAGCATTTAGCTTGTTTGCAGCATCCTGATTGTCTTGTGTGCACTTGTTGCTTTACAGCAGTACTCATAGATACATAGACAGTGTCGGCAGATAAGGGCCTATGGCCCACCTAGTCTGCCCATTTGAGCTTGTAAGTTCAGTTTGTTTTCCTAGAAGTCTATTTCCCTTACCCCTGACCTCTAGAATTCCTTTATGTCTATCCCATGCATTCTTAAATCCCGTGATTGTTTCAGCCCCTACCACTTCCTCTGGCAGGGTGTTCCACTTGTCCACCACCCGTTCTGTGAAGAAATTCTTTTCATGTTTCCTCTGAATCGCTCCTCCAACTTCATCCCATGCCCTCTAGTCCTGGAACATCTTTTTCGCTTAAAATAGTGTTTTCCTGAACCCTGTTCCTCCCTGTAAGATACTTGTATGTCTCTATCATATCCCCTCCCTCCTCTCCTCCAGGAGTACATGTTCAGTTCCTTCAACCTGTCTTCATAGGACTTGTGATGCAACCCATGCACCATCTTTGTTGCCCTCCTCTGAACCTTCTCTACCCTGTCTATGTCCTTACGTAGGTATGGTCTCCAGAACTGTACACTGTACTCCAGGTGAGGCCTCACTAGTGTCTTGTATAGCGGAATTATGACCTCCTTTCCTGCTGGTGATGCCCCTGCCTATACATCCCAGCATCCTATTTGCTTTACCTGATGCCTTGTCACACTGTTTCCTCACTTGAGGTCATCAGAGATGACAACCCCAAGATTCCTTTCCTGCTTGGTGCATGCTATATCCTCACCCCCAACTGATATATTGTGCCAGGGTTTTGTGCCCCATATGCATTATCTTGCACTTCTTTGCATTGAATTTCAACTGCCAAACCCTTGACCATTCTTCAAGTTTCTGCAAGTCCTTCTCATTCTGTCTACACCCTCTGGTGTGTCTACTCTGTTACAGAGCTTTGTGCCATCAGTGAACAGTGAAATTCTGCCTTCTAGATCCTGTGCAATGTCACTGATGAAGATGTTGAATAGGACCGGTCCCAGCACTGATCCCTGTGGTACCCACTGGTCACTCTTCCTCTGTAGAGTGACAGCCATTTACCACCACCCTCTGTGTCCTGCCACCCAGCCAGTTACCTACCCACCACACTACTGTCCTGCCCACCCATATTCCCCAGTTTGTGTAATAGTCTTCTATGTGGCACAGTGTCAAAGGCCTTGCTGAAGTCCAGATAGGCCATGTCCACTGCCCTCCCTGATCCACCTCCTAGTCACCCAGTCAAAAATTCAATGAGGTTGGTCTGACATGACCTCCCCTGGTGAAACCATGCTGCCTTGGGTCCTGTAGTCCATTGACAACCAGATGTTCCACCAATCTCTCCTTCAGTAGTGCTCCCATGATCTTTCCCACTACCGAGGTGAGGCTGACTGGTCTGTAGTTCCTCGCTTCCTCTTTGTTCCCACTTTTGTATAAGGGACTACATCTGCTGTCCTCCAGTCTTTGGGTACCTCCCTGTTTCCAGTGATTGGCTGAACAGGATAGCCAGAGGTTCAGCCACCACCTCTCTTAGTTCTTTAAGGACCCTGGGTGCACCCCATCTGGCCCCATTGCTTTATCAGCTCTTATTACTTCCAGTTCCTTCAGGACCCTTTCTTGTAAAGGACTTGTGTCCATTTCTGCACCATTCTCACCCCTTGTACTCCCTTCAGACCCATTACCCCTCTTCCTTAGTAAAGACTGAGCAGAAATACCTGTTCAATATTTCAGCTTTACTGTTGTCATCCTCCATGCGGCTCCCATCCTCCCCCTTCAGTCTCACTATCCCTCCCTTTGTCTTTCTTTTTTCACTTATGTACCTGTAAAAGGTTTTGTCCCCTTTACCCACTGATTTTGCAATGTGTTCTGTCTGAGCTTTGGCTTCCTTACTGACTTCCCTGCCTCCCTTTGTTTCTCCTGGTACTTCTCCCTATCCCCTTCTGCCTGTGTCTTTTGTATTGCCTGAATGCAATCTTTTGGCTTTCACTTCTTTGCTACCTCTTTGGAAAACCATAATGGTCTCCTCTTCCTTTCCTCTTGCTAACCTGCTTAATGCATAATTCAGTTGTTCTTATAATCCCCATTTTAAATACTGCCCACTGTTCCTCAACCCCTGATTCCTGTCCCATTCCCCTTAATGCCTCTTTCAAGTATCTCCCATTTTCCCAAAGTCTGCCCCCTAAAATCCAGGATACGTGTTTTTGTGTGGTTTGGTTCTGCTCTTTCTGTGATTTCAAACCACAATGACTGGTGGTCACTGTTCCAGGTGCTCCCCACTGTTACCCCATCACACTGTCCCTGTTTGTGAGCACAAGGTCCAGTATTGCCTTCTGCCGAGTTGGTTCCATGACCAGTTGCTTGAGGAAGGCACCCTGAAGGAGTCCAGGATAAATCTGCTCTAGTTGATGCTGCTGCTGGGATGCTCCAGTCCACGTCTGGTATATTGAAGTCTCCAACCAGTACTACTACCTCTTGTCTGCCATCCTTTGGATGGCTAGCATCAACTCCTATCTGTTTCTTCCTCCTGGGCTGGTGGTCTATAGACCACACCTGTGCAGATGGCTGGCCCATTTTCCTTTCCAGCTTAACCCACAGTATCTCTCCCCATTTTGTTCCTCCTGGATCTGTGTGGCCCTTATGTCATTTTTCACATACAGTGCCACCTCCTCCCTTCCTGCCTGCTCTGTCTCTTCTGAATATGTTGTAGCCAGGTATGGCCATCTCCCAGTCATGGTTATCATTACACCAGGTTTCAGTGATGGCCACAATGTCCAGGTCTGACTGTACCATGACAGCCTCCAGATCTTCCATCTTGTTGCTAAGGCTCCTGGCATTTGCACACATGGCTTTCCATGAGTTGACCTCCCTAGACTGCTTCACTGTTCTACTCCAGCCCCTTCCTTGGTTGTCATTTATCCCTGGTTCTCCTTGCTGTCTGCCCTTCTGCTGAATTTTGCCCCTTTTCTGCTTATCCACCTTTGGACACTAATCTCCATCTTTTGCACACTGCTTTGCAGAGATAGCCACTCCTCTGGTTCACTGGTTCCACTACTAGCTGTGGGGTGAGCAAGTAGGTACCGTCCTTGCTGGCCTGCTACCTTTTGCTAGTTTAAATGCTTGTCAATGTAGCATTTAAACTTATCATTGAGTGCTTGATTCTCTCCAGTATGGATGCAGGCCATCAGGCTTGAACAAACCTCCATCCCTCCAGGTGGGTCCCCAGTCACCAATGAATCCAAACCCTTCCTCATAGCACCAGTTCTTCAACCATGAGTTAAAGTTCTGGTGCATGCACTCCTATGTTCTCCTTGCCTCTCACAGGTAGTACTTCTGAGAAAGTGACAGAAGTAGCTACTTGCTTGAGACCCTCCCAGTTTCCTAAACTCTTCCTGAACTTCCTTTGGCTCCCATTTGCCAAGTCATTAGTACCTAGGTGGATAATGACATCCAGCTCACCCTCCCGTCCTTGCCTTCCCAGTGATCCCCAGTATCTTCCTTCAATCCCTCCATGCCGTGGCACCTGGTAGGCACCTCACCTCCCTGTCCTCCCTCCCATGCTCCTAGCTGATCCTCTTACGATGGAGTCCCCACCAGGATTCGCCTCCTCCTCTGGGGTCCACTGCTTTCCCCACTGAGGTCACCTCCTTGCCTAACCTCCACATCCTTTCCTTCCACTTCCCTGGGTACCTCTATTTGGTTGTCCTCATTTGCCAGTGTGGCATATGAGTTCTTGAGAGGAATAGGATCTGGGATGTGCCTCTGCCTGACTGCTCTAACCTCCTGAGCCCACTGTCATCCAAGTGCTCCTCGCCTCGGCATCCTTTGAGGCAGCTGCATTGACTGGGTGGTCCCTGGATAGGGGTGATGGTACTCCTGACCCAGTTTACTTCGCCTGAGTCTGGCTACCTCATCCTGCAGTCCCGAGAGATGCATGCAGATAGGGCAGCACCTCAGTGTCCAGAAGGTCTGCCTGAATATGGCTGCCCCACAGCCACTGCATTGCACCACTCCCACATTATACTGCAATTCCACTACTTCTCTGCTACTGAAGCTCTCTTAGTTCTCTTTTTATTTATTTACAGTACTAAAAGTCTTGTAACTGATCCTCAGATATATTTTTTTAAGGAAAAGAAACCAATAAATAATAAATGAGTCAAAACACTTGTCGTGCTGAGGTGGTCTTCTTCTTATGCCCCTCCTACTTCACACCTCTTACTACTCCCTGTGTTTAGCCCCTCAATCAGATTTATCAGGCATATAATTAAGAGTTGGGAAGGGGTGGGGGGGTTGCAAAAATTTGCAGCAATTAAAGACAGCACAGAATTACACCACCACTATGTTTTAAATTTTCAACAGCTGTTTCCTTCTGTACGTTAGCAGATGAGGAGTGTTCAGTGAATAAAAGCACTGAATGCAAGCCAAGGCATTTTACTTTATTTTCAGATAAGAGTATCAAAATAGTACACTGGCAACAATTTGGAGCCAAGGCAGAGAAACCTTGTCTTTGGACCAGAATTTCAAACTGGAGAAGTAGGAAGATAAAGGGCTGAAAATAGCTGTAAGTACCTCTGAAAGTTGCTTAATGACACTGCCCAGCCACTCAAGTTTTCCCACTTTTGATTCAGACACAGGACCCTGCTCTGTAAGGACTACGGTGGATCAACAGGCCCAGAGAGTTTAAAATTACACTACAGTAGCTGAAAGGCTGTAGCCTGTGGTTCTGTGGGGGCGGGGGATATTGCTTCTCCAAATTTCCTTTGTAAGCCTCCAGGTAATGCCCGCTCTGCTTAGAGTGAGTCACACTGGCTTCTTGGCAGTGCGGCTGGTCAGTTTCTCCCTTGCTCCCCCCTTCCCCTTCTTTCCTCAGGTTGTTTTGTTCTACCCTTCAGCTTCCCTTTCTCTGCTGGCCATTGCCTTGCTTTGCCCCCTTTTCCTTCCTTGCTGTGCTTCCTCCCTCCCCCAGCTCCTGTACCTCTCTGTGCTTTAATGCTTTTCTTTTGTGGGGGGTGAGGCTTTTCTCCACTGGCTGTGCCTCAGTACTTCTGCCGCCAGGTCCCATCCTTTGCCAATTTTGTTCCCGCTTGCCTTCCAGCATGTAGCCCTGCTTTGGCTCCATTCATCGATTCCTGTGCTAGTATTACAAGGCCAATGTAGTGCTTCTGATTCCCTGCCTGGCATTCTCACTTTGGACATCTTTGAGTCTGCACCGGCTCATTTGGCTGCCTCGGGATTCCTTCCTCAGTCTTTGCACTGGTCCCTACATGCAGAAGCATGATATCTTGTATCACTAAGACATGCCCGTCATTCCTCTCTGCTTTTTGGGGTTTGAACCATCATATAGGTTTCCCAATAGCCATTTCCTATACTGTGACATTTAAGCCCTGCCCCGACTACTTCTCCAGGTTCTGAGGAGTTTGCTCCACATTCATTGCCCTGTGTCTCCCTCTTCCATTGCTACCGTATATCCAGAACTGCTACCATGCCTGATCCCCAACTCCTACCAGGCTATTTCTGTGCTCCATATCCAGACTGGTGCTGCCCCCTTTCTCCCACTTGCCATCTGTGGCACTTTAGCTCACTGATATGAGCAGCCTTTTAAATGACTGCATCTCCTCCTGTCTTCCACATGTCCGCATAGCTACCTACCCTAGTAATGCAACATTCAGCTTGGACGTTTTATGGCAGCAGCAAGTTTAGTGTGCCACATTCAGTAAGTCCATCTATTCTTGTGGCTTGTCTGACCCACTATATCTCATGACATATCCAGGACTTCTACTCTGTGTCTGCCTACTTAATTCAATTTGGTATGCCTGCAGTTCTGCATTTCTTTAGCTTACGCAAGGCTCAAATGCCATTATTAATATCAGTTCCTATCTTTTGCTGCCTTGGTATGCCTCAATCGACTGCTAGTTGACAGTGACACCTTGCTATCTACGGGGAAGTTCATGCCTCCAAGCCTGCTTCCTGTTTACCTCAGTCCCTTCACTCACCATCATCCTCCTCATACAAAAGGATTGTTGCTATATATCTTCTGCTAACTGCTAATTCACTGGAACCATGGATCCACACAAGACAGGTTAATTGATACATCTCCCCTGGATCTGCCTTTACGTAATCCCTTCCTCAAGCCCTCTGCAGCTTACAGAGCTCCAGCTCCTTGATGTCCTATCTCTCCCTGCTTTTCTTCTCCTCTTACAGTTTGCCTTCCACCATCCCTCAGGATCCCTTCAGTCCTTATAATTTGCTGCCTGTCCAGTTTCATCAGTTACCTGCTTGCGTCCCTTGGTTACTCCCCAGACATGCAATGCCCCAGTCCTTCACTCTTCAGTTGATAGCCCCCTGGATTCATTTCATTTTAATTAACCCCACCATCAGCCTAATTGTCTATACTGGGAATGTTTCTACTTGTCTGACCTGCCAGCATTCAGTCCTACCTTGTTTCTCAAGTGCTTTTCACCTATTTAGGCCTCCAGAGAATTGCAGGACAGCAAGACTTCTACCCCTGCCTCGGTATTCACCTTCTGCCTGTGTATCAGACTATTATTCTTGTCTTATCGTTCATGGATACCATAGTTTACCAATTCCCCAATCTTTCTTCACTTGTTTTAGCCTAACTACCTGTGGATCCACAGTTCTATCTGATCTACAGTTTCCATCAGCGTGTCTATGACTTATTACTATGCCTTCTATCAGTACTGTACTCCTTAGCTATTCCCTTGGACTGACTATCTATTCCATAGAGTCACGATTCCCCTGCTCTGCAATGTTCCTGTCAGCCAAGTGGATCTTAAGTGCCAGCTTATTTCCTGGGATACTCTACCATACTTGCTTGACTAACAGATCCTTTTTCGACAGTCACTACATCTGTGTATGTTTCAGACATTCACCTTGCAGCCCTGAGATTGCATATCCTCCTTGTGTGACTTCTGCCCATTGCTTACTTGGATCCACTCTAGATTTCCTTCCTCCAGCCATCCTTCTTCAACAGTTGAGCTGACTAGCCAGTTCCCCTAATTTCCAGTCGCCAGCCAGGATGTTTATTCATGTTTCAGGCATTCACCCTGCAGCACTAGGACTGGGCATTCTCAGTATGATAAGGACATTGCTTCTTCGGCTCCATTCTGCAGATGACTGGCCATTTACCCCCAGTTTCCGGATGGACCTGTGTGGAGGTTCCATCTCTCTGAGCCCTTCGGGCTGACCTACATGGAGGTCTAACCCTTTTTTGCTAGTCTACGTGGTGGCCTAGCTTAATATTTAATATCCCTATAATTCCTTAGGCTGACCTATGTGGAGGTCCAGCCAGCCCTGCTAGCCTACGTGGAGGCCTAGCTTGAATCATGTTCCCTGCTTCCCTAAGGCTGACCTACATGGAAGGTCAGCTGGTCCTGCTAGCCTACGTGGAGGCTAGCCTGTCTCACACTTATACTCCTTCCTCAAGCTGACCTACGTGGAGGCTCAACCGATCCTGCTAGCCTACGTGGAGGCCTAGCTCGACTCCATTCACCACTAATATCTCTGACAGACCTATGTGGTGATCCAGCCACTTCTTCTAGCCCACATGGAGGCTAGTACCGTTCTTGCTGCTGTCCTAATGGACTAGTTGGTTACTTGCCCAACCGAGTACACAATTATTATTAGTTTCTGACTGCCTAAGATCTTCTCAGCTGAGGATCCTACTTCTGCATCTTATTTCTGATTCTAGAACTCTAAACTGACTGGCTGTGTTTGAGAAGAGCTCCCAAAGATAAGTGCTTTTTGATATAATTTTCAGTTTAAAAATTGTTTTGTTTTATGTAAATTTAGGTGACTGTGAAAGACAACCCTGTAAGCTCCAGGAAGATATACAATTTGTATGGTAGATATTTGTTGGAAGTCAGAAGGATCAACACATTTATTTAGTGTGATCTTTCTAATCTGATGTGGTTAATTTTAATACTATAGTTTAAACCCTTTCTGTATGTGCCTTTGGTGGTGTCTGATATTGAGAACCTAAGTGTCATTTGTGGGTATCCTGTCTGTTTTGGTAGGTACTTTATTTTCTTTGTTAAACAGCTGAGTATACCTATTGCCTAATACTTTATAGTACATTGTATCTTTTGCTCAGTCTCTGATTTTTCTCTTCTTTCTCCAATGTTTTAGAACTGTTTAGTTATTGTGGCAGAGGTTTGGTACTGTGTTCTTTCTTGTAGTTCCAGGTGCCTTTGGAACTGCTGATTTCTATTGGTTTAAACTACTACATTTTTTTTTCTATTTTAAAAAAAAGCTACATCAACTTGGTTTGTTGTCACCTGTTTGTTGTTGCTAAGTAGCAGAAGTTTTTGCATTGTGCTCTGATTCTGTGATAGAATCTGTATTAGTAGAAGGTAGATTATTGTAATTGTAGTTACCTTTGATGGTAAGGATAAAGGCAAGATAGAAGTGTATGTATTTTCAATTATTATAGAGGAACAGTGGCAGGATTTTTAGGACAGTAAATTAATAAAAGGGAACCAGGAGAGCTTCAGTAGCAGACAAGTAGTGGAATAGCAGTATAACTGCAGCATAATGTGGGGAGTGGTGCAATGCAGTGGCTGTGGGGCAGCCATATTCAGGCAGATCTTCTGGACACTGAGGTGCTGTCCTATCTGCATGCATCTTTCTGGACTGCGGGATGAGGTAGCCAGACTCAGAGTCGGAAGTAAACTGGGTCAGGAGTACCATTACCCCTATCCAGAGACCACTCAGTCCAATGCAGCTGCCTCAAAGGATGCAGAGAATGATGAGTACTTGGATGACAGTGGGCTCAGGGAGGGTTAGACCAGTCAGGCAGAGGCACATCCCAGATCCTATTCCACTCAAGAACTCATATGCCACACTGCCAAACAGGGACAACCAAATAGAGGTACCCAGAGAAATGGAAGGAAAGGATGGGAGGTTAGCCAAGTGCAAAAGGTGGAGATTAGCCCAGGAGGTGGATAGGCAGAATAGGGGCAAAATTCAGCAGAAAGGCAGACAGCAAGGTGAACCAATGATAAAGGGCAACCAAGGAATGGGCTGGAGTAGAACAGCGAAACAGTCTAGGGAGGTCAAATCATGGAAAGTCATGTGTGCAAATGCCAGGAGCCTTAGCAACAAGATGGAAGATCTGGAGGCTGTCATGGTGCAGTCAGACCTGGACATTGTGGCCATCACTGAAACCTGGTGTAATGATAACCATGAATGGGAGTTGGCCATACCTGGCTACAACATTTTCAGAAGAGACAGGGCAGGCAGGAAGGGAGGAGGAGTGGCACTGTATGTGAAAAATGACAAAAGGGCCATGGAGATCCAGGAGGAACAAAATGGGGGAGAGATGCTGTGGGTTAAGCTGGAAAGGAAAATGGGGCCAGCCATCTGCACAGGTGTGGTCTATAGACCACCAGCCCAGGTGGAAGAAACAGATAGGGAGCTGATGCTAGCCATCCAGAGGATGGCAGACAAGGGTGAGGTAGTACTGGTTGGAGACTTCAATATTCCAGATGTGGACTGGAGCATCCCAGCAGCAGCATCAACTAGGAGCAGATTTATCCTGGACTCCTTCAGGTGCCTTCCTCAAGCAACTGGTCATGGAACCAACTCGGCAGAAGGCAATACTGGACCTTGTGCTCACAAACAGGGACAGTGTGATGGGGGTAAGAGTGGGGAGCACCTGAGAACAGTGACCACCAGTCATTGTGGTTTGAAATCACAGAAAGAGCAGAACCAAACCACACAAAACACATATCCTGGATTTTGGGGCAAACTTTGGGAAAATGAGGAGATACTTGAAAGAGGCATTAAGGGAATGGGGCAGGAATCAGGGGTTGAGGAACAGTGGGAAGTATTTAAAATGGGGATTACAAGAGCAACAGAATTATGTATTAACAGGTTAGCAAGAGGAAAAGAAAGAGGAGACCATTATGGTTTTCCAAAGAGGTAGCAAAGAAAGTGAAAGCCAAAAAGATTGCATTCAGGCAATACAAAAGACACAGGCAGAAGGGATAGGGAGAAGTACCAGGAGAAGCAAAGGAGGCAGGAGGTCAGTAAGGGAAGCCAAAGCTCAGACAGAAGAACACATTGCAAAATCAGTGGGTAGAGGGACAAAACCTTTACAGGTAAATAAGTGAAAAGAAAGGCAAAGGAGGGATAGTGAGACTGAAGGGAGGATGGGGGCTGTGGAGGATGACAACAGTAAAGCTGACATATTGAACAGGTATTTCTGCTCAGTCTTTACTAAGGAAGAGGAGGGTAATGGGTCTGAATGGAGTACAAGGGGTGAGAATGGTGCAGAAATGGACACAAGTCCCTTTACATGAGAAAGGGTCCTGAAGGAACTGGAAGTAATAAGAGTTGATAAAGCAATGGGGCCAGATAGGGTGCACCCCAGGATCCTTAAAGAACTAAGAGAGGTGGTGGCTGAAACTCTGCTATCCTGTTTAGCCAATCACTAGAAATGGGGAGGTACCCAAAGACTGAGGATAGCAGATGTAGTCCCTTATACAAAAGTGGGAACAAAGAGGAAGTGGGAACTACAGACCAGTCAGCCTCACTCGGTAGTGGGGAAGATCATGGAAGCACTACTGAAGGAGAGATTGGTGAACATCTGGTTGTCAATGGACTACAAGACCCAAGGCAGCATGGTTTCACCAGGGAAGGTCATGTCAGACCAACCTCATTGAATTTTGACTGGGTGACTAGGGAGGTGGATCAGGGAGGTCAGTGGACATGGCCTATCTGGACTTTAGCAAGGCCTTTGACACTGTGCCACATAGAAGACTATTGCACAAACTGGGGAATATGGGTGTGGGCAGGACAGTAGTGGTGGGTAGGTAACTGGCTGGGTGGCAGGACACAGAGGGTGGTGGTAAATGGCTGTCACCTACAGAGGGAAGAGTGACCAGTGGGGTACCACAGGATCAGTGCTGGGACCGTACTATTCAATATCTTCATCAGTGACATTGCACAGGACCTAGAAGGCAGAATTTCACTGTTCGCTGATGACACAAAGCTCTGTAACACAGTAGACACACCAGAGGGTGTAGACAGAATGAGAAGGACCTGCAGAAACTTGAAGAATGGTCAGGGGTTTGGCAGTTGAAATTCAATGCAAGGAAGTGCAAGATAATGCATATGGGGCACAAAAACCCTGGCACAATATATCAGTTGGGGGTGAGGATATAGCATGCACCAAGCAGGAAAGGGATCTTGGAGTTATCATCTCTGATGACCTCAAGGCAGGGAAACTGTGTGACAAGGCAGCAGGTAAAGCAAATAGGATGCTGGGATGCATAGGCAGGGGCATCACCAGCAGGAAAAGGGAGGTCATAATTCCACTATACAAGACACTAGTGAGGCCGCACCTGGAGTACACTGTGCAGTTCTGGAGACCTTACCTACGTAAGGACATAGACAGGGTAGAGAAGGTTCAGAGGAGGCAACAAAGATGGTGCATGGATTGCATCACAAGTCCTATGAGGACAGGTTGAAGGAACTGAACATGTACTCCCTGGAGGAGAGGAGGAGAGAGGGATATGAAGAGACATACAAGTATCTTACAGGGAGGAACAGGGTGCAGGAATGCACTATTTTTAAGTGAAAAGATGTTCTAGGACTAGAGGGCATGGGATGAAGTTGAGGAGGACGATTCAGAGGAAACATGAGGAAGAATTTCTTCACAGAACGGGTGGTGGAGAAGTGGAACACCCTGCCAGAGGAAGTGGTGGGGCTGAAACAATCACGGATTTAAGAATGCATGGGATAGACATAAAGGAATTGTGGAGATCAGGGTAAGGCAACAGACTTCCTGAAAACATAAACTGAACTTTACAAACTTAAATGGTCAGACTGGGTGGGCCATAGGCCCTTATCTGCTGACACTGTCTATGTATCTATGTATTTCCAGATTAAAAGGACATTAGTGATGTTCTGCCTCGCAAAATAGATGTAACCATTCACTGATCTTACCTGTCCCCTGCAACGACTTTTCTCCTTCGAACTCCAGGATTGTCCACTTCACTTATTCTAGCCATTCCTAGATGTGATTCCACTCTCTGCTCCCAACAATGGACAAAACATACTTTATGAAACACATTCAACCTATACACCTATGGATTTGGACTAGGATTTGTTAACTAGAAGTGCTACTGGCTTTCTTCATGGACATTTATCATCAGTACTTCAACTGCAAGGATCTACTAGCATTCATCTCAAGAGCTACTCTTCAGTCAAGACTTGAGATTTGGATTATTCAATTACTTATTCCTTTAGTTTATTAGGATTACCTTCTTCAGTATGCCTAGAGGACAGGTAGGTCAGTAGCCATGGGTCCTCTGAGGTTCCCCCCCTAAGGGTTTTTCCTCTCCTGCATGCTACTGGGCACACTCTCCGGAGTTGGAGGAGGTAATTGTCTAGCAATCACTTTTCTTTTTTGGCCTTCCATTCCACCCTCAACTAAGCATCCAGTCTAAGGTGAGATATAGAGAAAGGCCAAAAACATCTAGGTCTACTATTATAGCTCACTCAATTCAAAGTATCTAAACACCAATCATATCTGATCCAGTTCCTATGTACTGCAACCACTGACCTGTATCCATATCCAATGTTAACGTATCTAAGCACTGACCATCCATCCAGCTCCCACATCCTGCAATCGCTGTCCTACGTACTGTTTTAGCCCTAATCTTCTAAGCACCAACCATACCATTCAGTTCTAAGTACACCAAGAACTGAGCTATGTACCAGACATAGAACTGAAAGGCTGTAGCCTGTGATTCTATGGGGAGGATATAGCTCCTCCGCCATCTCCATAATAAGCCTACAGGTAATGCCTGCTGTGCTTAGAGCGAGTCACATTGGCCTTCCATCCTCCCGGCCCCCTCCTTCTCCGGCACTCCTATCCCACCTGGAAGTGGGATCCAGAGAAAGGCCAGAACATGAAGTTCTACCAGCTACTATATCTCATTCAGTTCAAGTATCTAAGCACCAGTCATATCCAATCCAGTTCCTACGTACTACAACCACTGACCTATGTCCATATCCATGCCAACGCATCTAAGCACTAACCATACCATCCAGGTCCCACATCCTGCAAGCACTGTCATACGTACTGATCTAGCCCTAATGTTCTCAGTACCAACCATGCCATTCAGTTCTAAGTACACCAAGCACTGAACTATGTACCAGACATAGAATTAATATTAATGGAGATGGGTGACTAAACGTGCTTCTTTTGCATTTTGCTTGGTCGAGAGTGCACAACATTTATGACAACTTGTTGCAAGCGCAGACAAATACACATATGTGAAATAAAAGCTCCCATCAACTATTTTTCTTCGAAAAAGAATGTGCAGTATGAAATGTATGCATTTTTGAAACCTCACAACACCCTAGTGAGAGTCTAGATAACATCTCATACCAGACAATGCCTGTTAGCCAAGAACTGTGAGCTTGATGATGCAGAGAAAGAAAAGAAGCACAGATTATAAAAAAATGCACTTCCTCTAGATCGCATCAGAGAGCATTAAGAGAGTCAGAAGTGTCCTTAATCAAGCTCATCAACTATGAATACTTGATACTTCTGACATACAAGCTTCAGATATTGAAAAAAGGGATGACTAGTGAAGAAACCACTGTTAAAGGGACACTGTTAATCCCTTTAGGTCTCAAAGTGTCCCTAGTTTAAAAAAACATTTTATGATTGCCAAAATTCTATCAAGATTGTTGATATAGTTAGTAGTTTGATTCTGACTTTTTTCTTCGCAAAAGTGAAAAACAGACTGCCCAACATACTGGTGTTATCACAGCAAAACAGGTTTGTTTACATTCCTTGATCAGTTCCAGCTGCATCTTTCCTGAACTTGGGAACACACACAACACAGTCTAGCCCCTCATGATGCAGTGGGAATTTAAGAAGCTACTGCCTTATGATTATGAGTGACTGCACCGTGTGGGTGTGTTTCTAATGCTCAGGAAACATTCAGGAAGAACAGATCCATGATTGTAAACGAAAGAATGTTGCTTATAAATACGCATTGCCATGCATTTCAGTTCTACTAAACAAGGAAACAAAACAAACAGCAGCATCAATGAATGTTAGGGAAGGTAAGCAATCATTTTTTTTTTTTTTTGCTGTTTATTTATTGAGATTTTTCAAACAGCCACGGCAAGGTCCATACAAAGAATAAACCAGATTACATGGATTTACATTGTTTTAAGTACAATACAGAGTTAAGCATAGAAACACATAGTTTTTGTAGCAGTAATAAAGTGTGTGGATATAAGGGTATTATAATATATTCCCTGTGGCAGTGACAACTTCTATAACATAAGGAAAAATTACAGATATACAATAATACAACAGGTAGACTAATAAGGCAAGGAGGTAAGAAAAAGGTGGATAGTTATGTATTAGATTAAGATACAAGAGATTGTAGGTAGCCCGAACAGACCACCATCAGTTAGGCTTCAGATAATCTAGATAATTCTGCCAGCAGAGTTTATATTCATTAATCTGGTCCAGAGCCAAATATGAGATTCGTTCTAAAGATGCTATTTGAGTTGCATTATTGAGAACCTCTGAAATGTATTTATTTATTATTGATTCGGAAAATTCCTTTGAGCACATGCTGTTTTACAAAGGTTCCATGTCGTAGAATTGCAGGTAGGTTACACAGTAGATAACAATATTTCTTCACAAAGAGCACATGTACAATACATCCAGTATTCAGTAACAAAACAGTGTTAAATACAAAATCAAAGATATGACAGTAGTAGCAAAAAGTCATGCGCAGCCCCTTCAGGCCTTGCCAATGGATCTGGTGGAGGGGGATTGTTGTCCTAGGGTGGGGTAGTCAGAGGGAGAGTAGAGATGGCCATGGCTTGTCCAAGTGCTGCGATGGTTGCTGGAGGGGCCAGGAGGTGAGGTTTGTGAGGTCCGACACCTAGGTGCAAGTGCACTTAGAGAGCGTCATGAGGTCAGATTTGAATTTGGCAGGACAGTTTGTGGCAAGGATGTGCCCAGGGATTTAATTCATCCTCAACAGGGCCCGGTAGGCAAATGAGCATTGCCCGAGAAAGGTGTGGTGGAATGGGATGGCCAAGGCCCCTTTGACCTGCCCCTGGTGGCCTGAGGCATCTTAGCAGTCTCTAACAGGTTGCCTACATAAAGCGGTGTTCTGCCCATCAGTGCTTTTTTCCCTAGGATGCCGGTCTGGAATTCTACCCTGTTACCCAAGGACAACCAGTTTGCATGTTGATACTGTGTACAGGTGTGTGTGCCCCACTCAGCAATAAGGGTGAGTCTGCAAGCTTTAATACCATCTGGATCCTCTTTAGTGCAGTGTTTGTCACAGCCATGTACACCACTAGCCCATAATCTATATGCGATAATATGGAGCTGTGTACTGCAAGGCAGAGGGCCATGGGGAGAGGTATTTCCTGTGCTTGTACAGGACTCCAATCTTGCTATTGCGTGACTTGGCCAAAGAGTCAATGTGGTGAGCAAATGTGAGGGTTTCATCCAGTATGACACCCAAATACTTGAACATTTTGACTTGTTCCAGTGGTTCACATAGGGAGTTGGTGATATTGAGGGGGTAGTGCTTATTTTTTGATGTGACGGCTGGATATCAGCATGGTCTTGATCTTCTTGTAGTTAAGTAGTAATCTGTGACTACAGAACCAGTTCTCAGTTGACTGAAGGAGTCCTGTAACCCTAATTGAAGTCAGCTAGGGATGTGTTACTGCCAAGAGTACCACATCATCTGCATACAATGTGAGTTTGGAGTCACAGGCTGTGTGGAGGTTGTTTAGGAAGAGGCTGAAAAGGAAGGGTCCCAGTATTGATCCCTGGGGTACCCCGAACATTATCTCTCTCTTGTATTGGATACTGTTTGCCCAATTGTGACACATTGTTTTCTTCTTGTCAGATGGTCCTGGAACTAGCAGAGGGCATTAGACCCCACGCCCATGTTATGCAGTCGGGACAATGGCAGGGGGTGGTTAACTGTGTCAAAGGCTTTGGTGAGGACACTAAAGACAGAGCCCACCAGTTTGCCTTCATCCAGGGCCTCTATATGTGTAGTTTGAGAAGTCTGCAGGGCAGTGGTGGTGCTGTGGTCTTGTTCAGCCATGCTGGTTGGTGCATAGCAGATCATATTTATTGAGGTAGTCAATGAGTTGACCCAACACTATCTTTTCAGTGCTTTGGACAAAGGAGAGAGTACAGAGATGGACCTATAGTTGGCTATTAAGGCTTTGTCACCACTATTGTGCACAGGTATGATTAGAGCCTGTTTCCAGACCTCCGGGAACTAAGCAAGTGTTAGGGACTTAATGAACAGCATTGTAATGGGCACTATAAGAAGGTCCAGAGTGAGGGATAGCAGTTTCATGTCTATCCCGTCACTACCCAGTCTGGTCGTTCCCTAGTACTTTCTTGACCACAGCTAATGCTTCCTTCACTGTGACCCTTTTGAAGTAAAAGGTCGGTGTGAATGCTCTTTGGGATCACTGTTGGGGTGGTTTTGCCCAGGATGGAAGAAGGCTGGTGTTAGGACTGTTGAGAGATCAGTGAAGGCCACATTGAAGGCCTCCTCAATAGCTTGGCGGTCTGCGGTTGGGGTGTTACCTAGATTGATCAGCTGGGGGTGTATCTTGTCCTCCTTCCCAAAGATACTTTTGATGCTTTCTCAGACTCTTTTGCCATTGTCCCAGGAATTAGCAAGCTGTGCTTTGTGGTAGTTGGCTTTGGTGAGCTGGATTAGTTTTGTGCAGCAATTTCTGGCCTCTCTGTAGCACTAGTACTCGTGCTTGTTCCTTGTATTTCTGGCCCTTTCCCATAGTATGTCCCTTTCTTTCAGGTGGGAGAGTAGCTCCCCATTTATCCAGCCATCAGCCTGCCCTCTAATTTTTCTTTTCGTGAGAGGGGCATATATGTCGCAGATGGCATTAAAGCCCTTGA
Organism: Neoceratodus forsteri; assembly: GCA_016271365.2. Taxonomy (NCBI): domain Eukaryota; kingdom Metazoa; phylum Chordata; order Ceratodontiformes; family Ceratodontidae; genus Neoceratodus; species Neoceratodus forsteri. The sequence continues at coordinate 469,744,351 of CM057457.1, read as the reverse complement.
TGAAGTAGCTACGGGCCTGATTTAGGGTAGATGCCTGATCAATCGGGGACCAGTCACAGAAACATAGAAACATAGAATTTGACGGCAGATAAGGACCTCTTGGCCCACCCAGTCTGCCCATTTCCCTACCTACTGGATAAGCTGCAGATCCTAGTTAACCAGCAGCCTACTTCTTCCTACCCCCACCCCAGAACTGCCTTATGACTAGCTCATGCATGCTTGAATTCCACCACTGATTTTGACTCCACAACCTCCTCCAGAAGGCGTTCCATGCATCCACAACCCTCTCTGTGAAAAATACTTCTTAAATTACCTCTGAGCCTTCCATCTTCAAATTGTGCCCTCTTGTTCTTGCACACCTTTTTGAAAGATGCTATCCTCTTGGACTTTGTTGATTCCTTGAGGTACTTGAAAGTTTCTATCATGTCCCCCTCTCCTCCTTTCCTCGAGGCTATACATATTAAGCTCCTTAGTCTCTCTTCATATGTCTTCCGTTGCAGACCCTGCACCATTTTAGTTCCCTCCTCTGGATAGCTTCCATCCTGTCTATGTCTTTGTGGAGATTGGGCTCCAGAACTGCACACAGTACTCCAGATGGGGTCTGACCAGCTGTCTGTACAGAGGTATAATAACTTCCTGTTTTCACTGGTGATGCCTCCTATGCATCCCAGTATCCCCCCAGCCCTCCTTGCTGCCCTCTCACATTGCTTGCCTATCTTTAGGTCATCTGATATGACTACCCCCAGGTCCCTTTCCATTTTTGTTGTTGTTAGTATCTCACCCCCCATGGTGTACTCTTCCCCTGGGTTTTTGTTTCCCAGGTGCATTACTTTGCACTTCTTAGCATTGAATCTAAGCTGCCATACATTTGACCATTTAGTCATGCTATGAGAGTGCCGATTTGATGACTCTAGCTTACCCTTTCTCAGGACCCTACCTTCTGTTAGGATGGGAGGGTTTTTGGTGAATTTGTTTGACCACTGAAGTGTGATTGGTGAGTCGTCACTTAGTGTGTCTGACAAAACTGTGACCTCAGAGATCCTGGATGGTGATTTAGCTAGAACCCATTCAAAGAGGGTGCTGCTACTGGTCCTATAGTTCTGCCAGGTGGGGCAGGTGACAAGTTGTGCCAAGTTAGCGGTGGCTTCCAAATCCCTGAAGGGGGAAGCCTTCATACCATACCAGTTTATATTAAAATCCTTGATTATGATGGGCTTCAACCCCTGTGGGAGGGTGCTGATGATGTCCATCACCTTTTGGAAGCCTGGTATTGCTTTTTGGGGGGAGCAGATATATTGTGGTTAGGATTAAAGATTTGCCATTCTGTCCAGTTTGTGTTGTTAACACAGTTATCTCATGGTTCTCTGCCACCCTAGTTTCTGGGAGGACAGAGCAACGTAGGGAGTCCCTGACATAGATGATGCATCCCCCGAGGAGGAGGAGAAAAATGAACACAAACAGCACACATGAAGTGCTTGCATTAGGAAAAAACAGAAAAACAACCTGACAGAAGAAGTCTAACAGGGAGATCTCAGCAGGCACTTAACCAAGTACTCACCTCAGGAAGAGAGACAGGCTGGAGACCATGCAGTACAGGATGACAAAAACGTTTCAGTGCCAACAGAACAGGTTCTGTTAGGAGCGTCTCAGGATACTGCACATGTACTCACTGGAGACCAGAAGGGAGAGAAAGCAGGACAGAGACCTTCAAGTTTCTAAAAGGAATTAACAAAGTGAATTGTGTGGAACTATTTTGGTTCCATGCTAGCTTGTGATCAAATGGACATGAGTGAGAGCATACAGAAGGGAGCTTCAGGAGGGACATGGGGAAGTATTATTTTACAGAAAGGGTGGTGGAGCCGTGTAACAGTCTACCAGCCAAATTGGTAGGTGCAAAATCTGTTGTTGGTTTCCAGCATGCTTTGGACAGAATGAAGGATGGAGTTTTTGTTCAAGGTGACAGAAACTGGGAGAATGGGGGCTGGAGAGGGCTTGGACCCTGGTGCAACAGTAGGTCTCTGGGCTATATAGGGAACTTGGGCAGACTGGATGAACTGTGGATCATTTTCTGCCATCATTGTCTGTTTCAAAACTGAAAGGCAACAGCAGCCGGAACTAGAAAGGCAGTGGAAATGTTTATGAGTTGGCAGACAAAGGCAAATGGAATCGGTCACTCACAGTGTGATCCTGCCGTACTGTGGGTGATTTCAAATGTGCTCAGCATCATGGGTGGTTCTCCTGCAGCAAAGGCTTCTCCCTGAGCCAAGGAAATGTTCTTTTTCAGGGAAAACCCAACATAGTATTGCAAACCAAGCAGCAAAAATAGGAGAAAAGTATTACATACACATTTACTGTTATGAACTGGATGAATTAAAAAAACATTACCATCTTGACAGTTTGAGGCTAACAGTGTGCCTTTAAAGTTAAGTAACCCCTTCGTCTTGCTCCTCCCATACTGCTGCACACAGTGAATATTAATGACTTGTTTAGAATGATCAGACATATTTCAGGGGAGACAGGAATTGCAGTTTTACCTCTGAAAGCTACTCAGGACAGGAACCAGAGCTGAGTACTCTGAGAGCTACAGAGGGACCTGTTTTTCTGTGGATAACTATCCTTTGTTCTTTTAATCCTGAACTCTGAAGAGCAGTAACTGCTTGTGTTTCTGAACAGTGCAGTTTGTGGTGTTGGAGACTGGAACAGAGGATCATGAAGTTGGAGGTAAGGAATGCTGAGCTGCTGTAAACAAACCAAAGGGAATGTAAGAACATTAAAGTGGGGTCAGTTTGAAATGACAATGTATGGTAAATCTCTACAGGGAACTGCATGTTATGTTTAAATGCTTGCTGTGTCTTTAATTAGCTCTTGGCTGATGGAATTAGATATTCCACCTCTATCTGTTGTCCTCAGAGAAGAGATCGGGTTGCACCAGGAAGTAAGTGGATGGCAATGTACTGTGGAGTCAAAGTCAGAGAATAAAGTCTGGCTGTGTTCATGTTGCTATTTTTATTATCACTATTCAAGAGGGAAATTATGTTTAACCTTTATAATCAGATGTATTTATAAATGTATGCAGAAAATAAATTATTGGAAAGTTTCATACATAAAACTAAAAATAAAAGTTTATTTTGCAACCCCCAGGTGGTGCTGTCCCAAGGGCTACTACCCCTACCTGCATGACTAGGCACAGGATGAGGGGTCTGAGCTCGGTGAATGGGTGCCTCCACCCAGAGGGTTGGCTTAAGGGTAGCATAACTACTGTGGGTATAGCCCTTCGGGACACCATAACCCGCCAAACAGAAAACAAAGGCCTTCAAATTCAATTGAAGTAGTCATCAGGTGTTTTTTTTTTTTTTTTTAACTGGCACATTTTTTGAAGTACTTCAAACTGAATTCAGTTGTACCTCCAACACCAGTTTTTATCCAGTGAAAAAAGTCTCAATTTGTTCTCAAATGCCTTTCAAAAAGTGCACGAAAAATGCTAAGCTTGGAGCTGCTCCTATGGTGTGGAGGGCTGGGGCATCAAGCAGCTTGGCCAGCAACAGTGGAGACCAGGGTTCTAATCTTGGTCTCTGACCATATTGATAGAGACATACAAGTATCTCACAGGGAGGAACAGGGTGTAGAAATACACTATTTTTAAGCGAAAAAGATGTAACAGGACTAGAGGGCATGGGATGAAGTTGGAGGAAAGATGATTTAGAGGAAACATGAAGAAGAATTTCTTCACAGAACGGGTGGTGGACAAGTGGAACACCCTGCCAGAGGAAGTGGTGGGGGCTGAAACAATGACAGGATTTAAGACTGCATGGGATAGACAAAGGAATTCTGGAGGTCAGGAGTAAGGGGCAACAGACTTCTAGGAAAACTTAAACTGAACTTACAAGCTCAAATGGGCAGACTGGGTGGGCCATAGGCCCTTATCTGCCGACACTGTCTATGTAATTAGCCTTCAAAAAGAAGGGGGAAAAATAGTGGTAAAAAACTGTTCTGAACAAACCTTTCAATTGTACCTTAAACACCCTTCTTTTCCACCTAAAATGAATGCCTTCAAATTCAAGTTTTCTTCAGTTTTTGTAATTGTTTTTGAAGTACTTCAAATTGCCTTCTGTTTTACTTGGAACACCAGTTTTTATCCAGTGAAAAACATCTCAATTTGTTCTCAAATGCCCTTCAGAAATTTCACAAAAAAAGCAAGTTAGCCTTCAAAAAAACACAGAAATACCAGTAATAAACGGATAACCTCCTAAAGCACAAGTAGGGAAATATGTATATTAGTATGTTTTTGATTTGGATGTCATTTTGAAACATTCTGTTTACAATGTAAAAAGAATCTTTCTAAAAAGAAATACAATAAAACATGCTCATTTACATATTTTGCTGCATATGCAGCCTAATGTAAGGCATAAACAATCCATTAGGGGTTATTTTTGACTTAAGACCGAGTCTAGCTGTACATTTTCATGAGCAAGTTCCCCTTTCTTTGTGTAACAATACTTGGCTAATTATCATATTAATCGGGGTCACTTTGGATGCATTTCAGGTATACCAGATGGTAAACACCACATGAAAATCAGCATGTTCAAAGGCATTGTATCTTGTAAGAAAACTGTATTTAGTTACTGTACTGGTAAAAAAAATATATTTTGTTTATGTTATACTTTCCTGTTTCTATTTTGTACCATCAGTCTGTTCTTCAAAAGTTATGCAACCATAAACATCCTCTGTTACAGCTCACTCATTTAGTATAGATAATAAGCAGGGGATCTCTCACCTGGGTCCTATGAAACCTGGAATGGGGTCTTGGGTGGTGTCCAGTTATACCTGTAAAATAACAGTGATGTGGTCAAAAGGTATGGTGAGGTACACATTGGAAGGTACAAGAGTTAAAGTGCGGGCCCAGAAATTAAGTAAAGGTAATTTAGAGAAGTTAAGTGTTTAAGGCAAAAGTGAGGGAGAGAGTGAAACAAGATCTAGAAGTAAAAAAAAAAAAAAAAACAAGAAAGAGAGACAAAGAAATGAAGCAAGTGCTGTGGGTGGTCTTATTTAAATATGATTTAGCCAGTGGTTCAGTAAGCTAGAGTAGGCTTTGGGCTGTAGGCCTATTCTTTTAAAATTGAGTATCCCTGGCATTTGGTGGTCCAACAAGAGCTTCTTTCCTCAGACTGCTGTCTTTCCTCTATGGTGTCAGAGCAAGTTACCAAAGCCTGATAAGCAGTGAAGGAGCAGATGATGGCATACGTGGGAAGCCCAATCAGATGATAAAGAGCCACCAGTTGTGGCATAGTAGGAAACCAGAGCAGCAGGCAATTAAGTAGCAGTCATCGGCAGCATAGAAGTAACTATGGGGGAGCTACTGTGCTGGAGGAATGCCATATAGCAGAGGGCTAGTGAGTGCAGGCACTCAAAACCTAGAGAGAGAGGACTTGCCTATCACTTTTTCCTTGAAGCCAGACAGGCAGCGATCAGAGGATAGCATAAAAAGATAAAAAAGGACTGGTTATACAATGTCTGTGGGAAAAGCCCCACTCAGGAACCCAAGGCTGGGACCAGGGAGAAGGGAATGATCCTCCAGGATAGGGCCCCAGGGAAGGGAAGAAGGGAACCCCGGTGGAGGGGGAAGCTTCTCCTAGTGGTGGATTATTGTCCAGGAAGTGGAGTTAGTCACCTAGCAGGGGGGAGACAGGGAGGTCAAGTGCCTTCGTGGAAGCGCTGCATGGAGGGATGGGAAGTAGATCCATAGGATCGCTATGGCAATAACTAGGAGGGAGCAGCTGGATGTCATTGTCCACCAGGGGACAAATTACATGGCCAGAAGAAGGGTAGAGTTAGAGTCCAGAATGATTTCAGGAAGCTGGGGGAACCTGAAACAGACAGCATACTCCATCTCATTCTCGGAGGTGCTACCTGTCCAGGGCACAGGGGAAGTTACAGCATGCCACATCCATACCTTCAACTCCTGGTTGAAGGACTGGCATGGAAGGGAGGGTACTGGCTTCAAAGGGGACTACGGCTTAACCAGGGAAGATGCAGGATTATATAAGGACGGCGGCATGCATCTGTCCGAGAAAGGGACCTTGTTCCTTTGTGAGAAGTTTAAATGCTTCAGCAGGAGGCATTTAAACTAGCCAAGACGGAAGAGCAAGGAGACTTAGAAACACCCCCATGAGAACATGCAGGAACATAAGTTGACTACGGGCACAGTTAAAGCAGGCAAGTGATACATGTATAATGAATGATATGGGAAGGGGAAGAGCACATAGGAAAGGAAACTGGGCGGGAGAGTCTGGAGAGGGAGAACAAGAGCAGAGGGTGGGCAGAACGTAAAACATGGAAGGTCATGCTATTGAATGCCATAGCCTAGGAAATAAGGTTCCAGACCTGGAGGCCTTGTTGGCAGATGCAGACCTTGACATAGCAGCAATAACAGAGACATGGTACTCTGCTAATCATGGCTGGGAAGTCAATGTACTAGGCTATACGTTGTACAGGAGGGACAGGGAGGGTAAAAAAGGTGTGGGCATGGCCCTGTTCATCAGAGATGGTATAAAGGCTACAGAAGTTCAAGGAAGACAGTGGGAGGCCAAGGCAATGTGGGTCACCCTGGAGCCAGAGAATGGAACAGCAATATGCACTGGGGTGATCTACAGAGGGAGGAAGTAGACAGGGAACTAGTGGAGGACATGCACGACATGGCAGCTAAAGGCAAAATCCTGCTACTGGGGTATTTTAATATGCCAGACATGGAGTGGGCACCCAGGTGGCTGTTTCAGCCAGAAACACAGCCATCCTTGAATCCCTGCAAGGAGTTGGACTAAGGCAGCTGGTGAATGAGCCAACCAGGGACAAGTCAATTCTGGACCTGGTATTGACCAATGGAAACCGAGTCAAAGAATTACAGGTAGAAGGGCAGCTGGGGTCCATTGACCACCACATAGTGTGGTTCAGCATGCAGACATGGACTCAATTGAGCCACACGGGGGCAAGAGTATTACATTTCAAGAGGGCGGATTTCACTGAAATGGGTAGATGTATACAAGCAGTCCTGCAGAAGGGAGAAGTAGTAAAGCGGCTGGAAGAACAATGGGAAAAACTGAAAGGAGCCATAGTGGATATAACAACCCAGGGCTGGTTCAAGTATGTACTGGGCCCTGGTGCAAGACCTTTGTAGTGGGCCCCCGGCCCCTGTCCATGTGGCACACCCTCTCAAGTGCCCCCTGCCCCGGGCGGGCCCTCTGGGCTAGGCAGTCACAGTACTCACACCTTCCTGTGGCTGCTTGCTGCCAGTTAGCTATTTTTTATTCTTATTCAATCCCCCGCCCTATGGTAGTGTGTATTTGTGTGTCTTTTCTAGTTTACAAAAGCAGTTCAGAACTACTTGGGTGCTGCTTGCTGTGTGCAGCGCTGCAAATTCTGAATTTGTTTCTTTGCTCTGATGCCAGCTGCATCCGCTCCGTTCATCTGCAGTGCTGCCCGCCAACAACTGCCACAGACTTTGCGAGATAGCGCACTCCGCACGAACAGGATTTCTCTGGACTTGAGATGCTCCGCCTCCTCCTCTGGACTGGTCCTCCCCAGCCCCCTGCCCCCCCAACAACAGCAACAACAGAATATCTTAATATAATTTACACTGACCTGGGCTGTGAGAGTTGCAGCCTTTTGAGTGAGCGCCCAGCCAACAAATCAGACTAGTCATCATAGGCTATTAGGTACACACAGTGACTGGAGGAAGCCAAAGCAGGGGAGGAACAAGTCCGACGAGTGAGTGATGTGAGCAAGCAAGCATAGCATAGCAATGATGGCAGCAAACACTGCCTACAGACCAATGAGCTGGTGTGCCGTGGTTGACTTGCCAGCCAGTGCTGTGCCGACGGTGCCGAGGATCAGATTCCCAGCGCTGCATTACGAGCCACATTAACAGTGCAGGGAGGGGATTTAATTTTTAAAATGTCATGCTGGTTTGGCACTGACTGTCACATGCAGCCACCGTGTCCGCAAGACCACACACACTGTTCTCTCAGCCTTGGGGAAGGGGGTGGTCCGACCGGCTGGTGGCAGCGGCTGATGATCTTCTCCATCCGGCATCACGTCAGAGCAATTAAAAAAAAAAAAAAAAAATTACTGACTTCAGACTTAGTGGAGGGGCCATGGGCCCCACCAGTGCTTTGGGCCCTGGTGCACTCGCATCCCTTGCACCCCCCCTGATGCCGGCCCTGTAACAACCAATACATTAGGATAGTGGCCAAAGAGAAAAAGGAGGAGGAAACCACTCTGGTTCTCCAATGAGGTGCAGGACAAAGTCAGGGCTAAAAGGCCGAGTTTCAGGAAATAAGGGAAGCCAAATGCAAAGGGAGGAGGGCAGGGAGGTGTGTATCTTGAATGTCTAAGGGAAGCAGGGAAGGCTGTTAGGGTGAAGGCACAGACAGAAGAGGACTTAGCACAGTCTGTAAGCAAAGGGGATAAGGTATTTTATAGGTACATCAGTGAAAGAAGAAAAAAACAGGGGGGTTGTGAGGCTATAATGGTAGAAGGGAGAGTGTAAGGAGGGGCATCTGGACAAGGCAGAAATACTGAACAAATACTTCTGCTCAGTATTCACGAAGGAGGGGAGGATCAAGGACCACAGTTGGGTTGCAGAGGTGATGGGGTGAAGGGTGGGGGAGAGGTGAACACCAGTCCATTCACAATGGAGAGAGTTCTGGAAGAACTTACAAAGCTAAAAGTGGATAAGGTCATGGGGCCAGACGGCATCCACCCAAGGATATTAAAGGAGCTGCAAAGGGAACTAGCAGCACCTCTGGCAGTCCTGTTTAGAGTCACTCAACACGAGTGTGTTCCAGAGGACTGGTGGAGGGGCACATGTAGTCCCACTGCACAAAAGCCACAGTAGGGAGTAGGTGGGGAACTACTGGCCAGTCAGCCTCACTTCAGTGGTAGGAAAGATCATGGAGACACTGCTGAAAGAAAGGATAATGGCACATATGGAATCCAGTGGTACTCAGGATCTGAGGCAATATGGAAGGCAATATGGATTCACAGCAGGAAGGTCATGTCAAATGAATCTAATAGTTTTTTTGATTGGGTGACTAAGGAACTTAATCAGGGAGGGGTGGTAGACGTCACCTACCTAGATTTCAGCAAAGCCTTTGACACCATCCCACACAGATGGCTGATTAACTAGATGGGTAGTCTGGGCATGGGAGACAAGGTGTTCAACTGGGTTAGAATTGGTTAACAGACAGGAAACAGATGGTGGTAAATGGGTACAATCTGGGAAAGAGGTGACCACTGGGGTACAAAGGGATCAGTACTAGGACCACTCTATTCAATGTCTTCATTAGTGACATTGCAGAGGGTCTGAAGGAAAGGTCTGCCCATTTGCAGATGACACCAAGATCTGCAACAGGGTGTACACTCAGAAAGGTGCAGAAAATGAAGAGGGACCTGGGAAGCTTAAAGGTGGATTTGAGATGTGGCAACTGAAGCTCAATGCAAAGAAGTGCAAAATAATGCACCTGTTTAGAGGAACCCTGGGAGAGCTACAGGTTGGGGGGTGGCGGCTGACTGTCACTAAAAAGAAAAGGTACCTGGGGTGATAATCTCTGATAAACTTAAGGTGTCAAAGCAGTGTACAAAGGTGACGGGAAAGGCCAGTGGCATGCTGAGGTGCATAGGCAGGGGTATCACTAGCAGGAGGCGGGAAGTGGTGATGACATTGTATAAAACACTGGTAAGGCCTCACCTGGAGTACTGCATGTAGGTTCTGGAGATCTCACCTGCACAAGGACATATAGATAAGGTAGAGACTATCCAGAGGAGGACAACAAAGATGGTGCAGGGCTTGCACCACAAAACATATGAGGAGAGACTAAGGGACCTCAATATCTGCTCACTGGAGGAGAAGAGACAGCAGGGGGACATGATTGAAACTTTCAAGTACCGCAGGGCAGAAAAAAGGTGCAGGCAGGCAGGGGACTTTTTCCAGCGTACAAAAAGTACTAGAACAAGAGGGCACAATGTGAAATTGGAAGGGGGTAGATTAAGAGGTAATGTTAGGAAGTTTTTCTATACTGAAAGGGTAGTCTACACTTGGCATAGTCTGCCACAGGAGGTAGTGGGGGCAAGTACAGTGGAGGAGTTTAACCATGCTTGGGACAGGCACAAAGGAAGCCTGAGGGGAGGGAGTGATGAAAAGCCATTTATCACATAGAGTCAGTGGCCACATAAAATGTATAGGGTCTACGGGCCCACTGGATGGGCCTAGCAGTTCTTATCTGCCGACAATTGATATGTTTCTAATTTCCCCTTGGAAGTCAGACATACAATGATCAGAGGATGGCATAAACAAGAAAAAAGGGAATAGTTTCCTCATGAAAGTAGAACAGGTAGTGATCCCAAGGACAGCATCAAAACAAGGAAACTTATAAAGCCCAACAACAGCATTCAGTGGGGTGGGACATCACAATGCCAGAGAGACTGAGATTTGGGGAAGGGGAAACAGCAGAGTGCCAGCATTTGAGGTTGCACCTCCCCCCAATACTACAGTCCAACTAGGCCTTGTATGTTCCCCGACTGCTGTCCGGTGAACTAACAGTAATATTTTTCTGCAGTGAACATCGCTAGTCAATTCCAAATCTATACTGGACACATAGCTTGGTATGGGGCATGAGTGTTAGCAGTGATTGTATTCACAAGAGACACTAGGAGTGTCTGTTAAGCAAGAGAACTGCTCCTGGAGTTGCTGTGCCAGTTAACCCCCCCCAAAGCGCCAGTGACCCCCCAAAGGCACCAGTGAACAAGTGCCACAAAAGATACTAGATCCTTACCTGATATTATTGGGTATGCTCAGCAGCATTGTGGCCTCAGTGATATCACAAGTGATCCAATCTAGCAACATACGATTGGCTGTTCTTGGTTGTGATGTCACAGTGAGGTCATATGGCCCTTTTTGGTTGTGATTTCAGTGAGGTCACAGGGCTCATGCATATTACCTGGAAAAGCAGAGGTTGTGATGTCACAATGAGAGCACAGGGCTGATGTATGTTACCAGGAACATAGTTGCCACAGCCCTAGCAAAAGGCCAGTAACCTGAGTAACTGATCCAGGGACCCCCTATGACACTAGCCTGGCTACTGGAGGCAACTTGGGTACTAGTCACCTGTATCACCTTGGAGCACTCTGACTTTATAATCTGCAGCTAACAAACCTCTGGGACAGCTAGCAGTTATTCACTAGCCCAGCTGGCTAGTGTGGCTATAACTGGGGCTTTACTCTACCCTTGCTCCATCTAGCACCTTGTTTACTATCTAATTCAGGGCCTGCCTGCCCTCTGCGCCATTTCCGATAGCTACTTAATTTGAGTGTTGCCTTCCCCTGTGCTCCATTTAGGAGAGTGAGTCAAATAAATGCATGGAAATTTTGAATAAGGCCACCATCTCACCATATGCTCCCTTCCTGGACCGATTTTAAATGCATTTGAATAGATCCACCCTTGCCCAGACCACACTAACAACCGCGGCAGTCCTTTACTGTTTTGCACTCACTGTGTGAAAAGAAACATCTTTTTTTTTATTTCAGTATTAGTTCAGGTGGACAGTGCCTGCTCTATAGCACTGTCACTGACTTACCGCCCAAGCTGGGGAGAAGTTGAGACAGGAGGTGGGTTAAGTGTACGCTGGACACCCCGTTGGCTGTAGGCAGGTGGGAGGTCTTCCCTTGATGGGTAGCTGGCTCTCCTGATGCTCATTCATCTAACGATGCTTTCTCACTTGTGGGGGCCCCTGCCTAGAGACTGGCATTTACTCTTTCTATACAAAAAAAAGAAAAAAACAGATGGGACGAAACACAACCCACACTACGGCTGCCAACTGCTGATCCTGGGGACAGCCACAACTATTTGACCACTGGCATTGCTGGGACAGCTGGGATTGACACAGGGATGAGAGGAGAACTGCAGGTACTACATTTTGCTCTAAATGTACTTCCTTATATCCCCTCTCCCTTCTGCTGCACTTTCTTCATGCTTCCTTTTTCTTCTGGGCACCTGAATTCCCCTGACTGTTCTCCTTCACAGTCAATTCAGACTCCCACAATGGCCATTACTGGCCACTCTCAGTATCCACCCTGGCATTCTGGATGCTGAGTCCCTAATAACCATCTGTCCAGTGCAAGCTGGACCTTAGATGTGACACTGGCTTGTGCCACCTTCACTGGGCAGGCTGCAATAAGGAGAAAAAAACATTTTAACTACAGACAAACACTTCATTTTTATGGGGCTGCTGTCACTATGTTCACCCCCCTCTGCAACCTAAACTATAGGGGCACCTTACTGGGGCTTGCTAGCATCAACTGAGCTTGCTGGTGACCCCATCTTAAGGGATATTACACTCCTGCTTTTGCCACCCACTAAAACATACTCAGAAATTAAACCACCTCTAAAACGAGAGGCTGTCATAGCTCCCCTCATTCTGATGACTGCTCCTTCTTCATCTTAACACAAATGTAACGGTCCTCTTCTTGAATTTCTGGCAGGAAGTGACATCCCACACTGATTTCCATTCCTACTGGCCTGTTACCTAGTCTGAGCCAGGATCATTTGCTGTTGCCACTCAAATATCGAGAACATAATGCCATTGAAATGAATGGGCCTATATACATTTCAGTGGGGCCATTCATTTCAATGGTGATTTTTCTGGCCATTTTGTGCTGGGCTGAAAAAGTTAGTTTTGACTCCTGTGACACTCTGTAAAATCTCTAGCAACGCAGTACACGGTGGCCACATGTGGAGAGGGGACTGTCCCATACCTCTCAACAGTCCCTTAGTGACGTGTCCCTCATTTTATCTCTTAGCATTGATGTGTCCCTCCCTGTAAATGGTGTTGCCACACAGAGAAGGTGCTGTAGCAAAAAGTTAGTCTTCAGCTGTGGGGGTCCGGCTGCAGGGAGGGGGTCCAGCTTCAAGGTGGGAGCCAGCTATAGGGAGCTGTATCTGGGGAGACTGATCCCATACCTTTCAACTGTCCCTCATTACAATATGGCATCATGGCACCAACTATCTGGACTTCCACTGTAATGGCTGCAGATTCAATTATGGCTTGAACTCCACATCCCCAATCAAGTAACTAATTCATGGGTACTTTATGGTCCAAGTGAGGGAACCTCTTTGGAGATACTGATTCTGGAGAGTGGATGGGGAGTCACCTGTAAAACAGAAGGTTACACAGGAGTCAAAGGGGACTCACAGTTCTTAGGGAAAAGTAGTACAGATAAATAGTAAATAAAACTATGCTCAGTGGCCATTAATGTATTGCCACAACATGACCATAATTTTCATGGCAATGAAAGCTCATTGCTCAGTTTTAATGGTTATTAAACATGCCATTAAAATAGCCTGATACAAAATATAGGGGGGCGTACCACACCCATTAAATATTTAATGGATACCTGTCATGGTTAATTAATGGCATGGATGAGTAAAATAATAGTTTGCACCTATGAAACATCAACAATGAATGGAAATTTAATGGGAATAAAAATTGGCCATTAAAAAAGGCAATACAGTATGTAATTGTGAAAATTAATGGGTCTGCGTGAAAATAATGGAAAAGTATTGGAATGTAATGGAATTTTAATGGATCTCAATGCAGTAGTGATATCCCATTCAATCTGGGAACTGAACTGAGGGTTGTTACTGTGATTTGCATACACTGTACAGCTCATAATGTTTTTTCATTATCAGTGTATGTTTCATTTTGTATTTCTTTCAAACTTTGTTTGATTTTGATGTGTACCATATTGGTACCATAGTGGTATCAATTTTCTAGATGCACCGATGCCACAGTGATACCATATAAGCTTGGGATTTATATGTGCACCAGTTTGCTCCTCTAACGTGATACCATTGTGGTGACATTACCCCATGACACTGATACCACGGTGGTACCAAAGAAGTCTTGGTGGTGTATGGAAAACAGTTTCATACTACCATTGCTTTATCATTGGGCACCTCTAGGGCAAAATAGAGTCTCACATGAAAGGGGACTCAAAATTATGTTTTATGTATTTATTTATTTATTAAAATTGATTTAACAGGAAAGGCCCACTGAGCAAGAAGATGCTTGTCTCTTGGTGCGACCTGGGGGGTGGGAGGAACAGAGGATACAGGGTTATAATTAAACAGAGACAAATTGGATCATATTATACACATTGATGGTTACACAAGTTTTGCAGTACAGTCAAGGATTAACAACAACCATAACACAGTTCAAAGCAGTCTGAGCAAAAACAATTTGAGGACGAGAAGTACCTAGATGGTAAGTGCGTGTGCTCAGCTGGGAGTATACAGCATGGAGCAGTGTCCAAGGCCAGTGGTCAGCTTGGAGTGGAGAGGGGCGTAATCAAGGCTTGGGGCAAGTGCAGTTTGCCATGAAGTAGTTAGTGAGTGTGGAGGAGAGGGAGTTAGCAGAGGAGGAATGACGGATTTGAGGGGGTAGCTCATTCCAGGTTTTAGGAAAACGATGATAGAAAGCAGTTTTGCCAGTGGTGGACTTCCACCAGGGGATAGCTAGTAGTCTGGAGTCAGTGGATCTGAGGACGTGAGAGGGTGGGCGAGGGGGAGCGAGCAAGGAGGAGAGGTAGGCGGGGGGGTGGCTAGCCAGAGCTTAGAGGTGAATTTGGCACAGTGAATGAGGTGTCGGTTTTCCAGGGATGGGAAGGCCAAGGCTTGGTATAGTTCACAATGGTGAGTGGGGGGGCATTGAGAGCAAAATGGCAGAAGGCATTGAACAGGGTGCCAAGCTTGGGTAGGGAGGATTTAGGGGCTGAGCTGTTTACTGTATCGCAGCAGTCAAAGGATGGGAAAATCATCTCCTGTATTAGCTCACGGTGTACAGTTAGGGGGAGGCATTGGTGGTTTCTATGCAGAGCACCTAGCATGAGGCACAGTTGTTTTTTATAGTTGCATCTATGTGAACATTAAAGGACAGATGATGGTCAAGCCAGACCCCAAGATAATGGAAAGAGGGTACAACCTCGAGCACTTGCCCATTGAGGGTTTTGAAGGAGGGGAGGGATGGGAGTCTGGACAGACGTTGTCTCATGCTGAAGGTCATGGAGACTTTTTTTTTTTTTTTTTTTAGGAGAGCTGATGGGGGCATAACCAATGCTGAATGTTGTCGAAATCAGCTTGGAGGGAGGAGGTTACTGCTTCAGTGGAGGTATCTGAGGAAAACAGAACAGTGTCGTCTGTGTACATATGTATGGCAGATGACTGGCACACTGGTGGCAGGTCGTTCAACAAAATGGAAAGAAGTATAGGTCCGAGCATGGCGCCCTGGGGGACGCTGGTAGAAATGGGTAGGGGGGGCAGAAATGGCATCAGAGGTATGTAAGAATTGGGTTCAGCCTGTGAGGTAGGAGCAGAACCAGTTTGTGGAGGAGGAGGCAGAGAGGCCGGCCTCCACAAGGCTGAGAGAAGCAGGGTGTGTGAGACAGTGTCAAATGCCTTAGCTAGATCAATGAAGACAGCAGAGGCGATCTGTCCATTGTTCATGTTGGTTAAAATTGCGTCAGTGAGCCTAGTCAGGGAGGAGGCAGTAGCATGTCCCTTTCTGAACCCGGACTGGAAGTCCATGTAGCAATTAGAGTCAGAGAGAATGGTGGTTAGCTGTGAGAGCACTATGTGCTCTTGCAATTTTGCAAGTGTCGGGAGGAGAGAGATTGGTCGGTAGTTCGAGGTTGAAGTAGGGGAGACACCTTTGTGCAGATGGATGACTATGGCATGCTTTCAGGCTTGGGGGACCGCAGACTCGGCAAAGGACAGGTTTAGAATGGTGGCTAGTGGGGCAGCTATAGCAGGGGCTGCAAGGTGGAGGAGCTTAGGGTCCAGATTGTCAGGAGATTTACCTTTAGAGGGACTGAATGCAAGCAGGGCTGTAAGGACTTCAGCTGCCGAGATAGCTTTGAATGAGATGGTGTGGGGCCCATACTGCATCTTTGGACCCACGGTGGGACTGGGTGGACCTGAAGTGGGCAGAGAGGAGAGGAGGGAGGTTGCACAAGTGGAGAAGTACAAGTTGAATTCAGCAGCAGCAGCATGAGGTTCAGTGAGAAAGGAGTTCTTTATGTTTAGTAGTGGGGTGGGGGTGGTGGTGGGGGGGAGAAGAGGGAGTGAATGACCTTCCAGAATTTAGAAGGATTATTTAGGTTAGATTGGAGAGTGGAGTTAAAATATTTGGCTTTGGCTAGCCGTGTTGCTGTAGAACATTTGTTTATAAGCATCTGGTATTTAGAGAAATCTTGTGGGCGATTAGAGGATTTGTGGACACTCCAAGCATGGTCACGGGCACTTCGGCACACTAGGAGTTCTGGGGTTATCCAGGAAAGATGGTTGCCACACACCCTTGTGCGGCGCAAAGGGGCGTGTTTATCCCAGACACTGAGAAAAGTGTTTCTGAAATGTAATAGGGCCGCATCAATTGAGAGGGTGGGAGTAGATGCCACCCATTTGGCTTGTGCGAGGTCAGTTAGGAGGGGGCGATGTCGAATGACTTGTAGAAGCTTTGGACTAAGAAATTTGGGGGTGATTTGGGGCAGTGTACTTTCTGGACGAGGTATGTGAGATGATGGTCACTCAGGGAGTTGGGGAGGAGACCAGATTTGATGACCCAACAAGGGTGGGAGGTCAGAGCCCAATCCAGCAGAGAGTGATTTCCAGTTTAGGGGTTTAGGCGGGTGGGCTCAGTAATAAGTTGGGAGAGATTTAGCCCATTTATAACTGTCCGCTCTTTAGTGAGGACAGGGGATAACCAATTGAGGTTCAGATTGCCCATGATGTATAATGTGAGGGAGAAGGTGTGCGCTAGGAGGTCAGTGATGGTAGGAGGAGGAGTGCCTGGTTGGCAGTAGATGCCGGTGACATAGATGAGGAGAGAGAAAGGGAGGAACAGTTGTAGCATTAATATCTCATAGGCATTGGGTTCAGCTTTGGCTAGGATGGTCGAAAAGAGGATGTCCGATTTTAAGTAGATGGAGACTCCACCACCTCTGGTGGCCCTGTCCTGGCAGGCCATGGCATAATTGGGATGGTGACAGTGGTATCAGGGATGTTTTTGTTAAGCCATGCTTCAGATAGGATAATTATGTCTGGGCATAGTGGATGGTGAAGACTTGGAGAGAGTCACGTTTGTGGAGAGGGCTTCTAATATGTAGATGAAATAGGCGCAGACCACGGGGGAGGGGTCTCCCAATGGGCAGAGAGGTGGGGGACAGGTTATGAGGAGGACCCATAGGGTGAGGGGGAAAGGAGGGGGTAGGGGGCCAGGGTTGGGGTGGATGTCATCTGCAACAAGGAGTAGGAGAGTGATAGGTTATGAGCTAACAGTTGTAAAAGCACTGAGGAGAGTGCATGCCTTTTAGGAGGTAGGTGTGGGTAATTTATAGGGGCAGGGCAAGAGGTGAGCAGAAGAGGCAGCATCCAGGAAAGTGAGAATTTGATAAGGAGGGACAGGGCCATACGTCCTAAGTGGGACCAAACATATGGGCTCACAGAGGTGGATTGCCAGTTGTGGAAATGATAGGTACTGGAGGAGATGACAGGGAGGTGGTGGCAGGAGGGGGGTGGCGGGTGGAGGGGCATGGTTGAGAGGAGGGAGGAAGGTAGAGGCGGAGAGAGAAGAGCAGGGGCAGGGAGCCAGGCCTAGAAGGCATTACTTTGAGCTGGGGGAGTGCCCAAGTTATAGTGCCGATTTGTGAGCGAGGAATGAATGGATGGAATTGATACATAGATACATAGACAGTGTCGGCAGATAAGGGCCTATGGCCCACCTAGTCTGCCCATTTGAGCTTGTAAGTTCAGTTTGTTTTCCTAGAAGTCTATTTCCCCTTTGGTTGTGTGACTGGCTCTGGGCAGGGCCAAAGTCCAGTAGTGTATGAACAGGAGAAGAAAGAGGGTGGGAAGATGGTGTATTTAATCAGTGGAGGGGGCGGGGGTGGACAGGAGGGTCGAAAATTAGGCAGTATGCAGCATCAGAGCATTTAACAGCAGCTAGTTTTCCTAAAAAAAATACTTTGAACAGTGAATTTAGTGGAGCGCCAGGTGGCAAAAGAGGAGCGAGAGGTCCTGGCCAGTTGGGGTGAAGAAGTGAGGAGCCCCCGAGTTCCAATTGGCTGCGCTTCTGCCATACCTTGTTGTGCTTTGGAGTCCAGGGCCATGGTTCTGATCGGCAGCAGGAGGTGCCAGCCCATCGCTGGGAGCTGTAGCAGCTCTGTTCAAGGGCAAGCAGCTAAGGGGGTAGAGAAAAAGAAGTTGTTTTAAGTAGGCAGTCAGGTAGATGGGGTGGGCAATAATTAGTAGGACAAAAGGGGGACTAGGTTCAGGCGCCAAGCAGAGGGGATTGGCTCCGTGGGGAAGGGAGACTGACAGAAAGCAGCAGAAAAAGAGCTGAAATATCTCCCCTCCTTGCCCAATTTATATTTGTATTTCAAAAGTTTTACTGGAAAGGCATACTGATATTTACATCTCCTCTATCCCTGCCAACATCCTCTAGTCCTTGATCACCCACCTTCCCTCTCTGTGTCATAGTACCTCCCTATCATAGTACCCGTGGCTCTTCCCTTTCTTTCCCCTACTCTTAAACTTTGCTATCTTCCTTACTTTCTCTTCTATCAGCTAAACTGCTTGGGCAGTAATGCTGCACTCATGTTATGGCCTTTTTGTGTTTGCTTGCATGCATGTGCAAGAAACACATTGTGTGATCTTCCTTCATATGCGGGTTGTGGAGGCGCGGCAGTGTTGTGGCGAATGGCAGTAGTCCATTCTGGGGCTGGTCTCTGCCACGGCGAATAGAGGAGCATGCTGTCCATGACGGCAGTTAATGAGCATGCCACTATGCTCAAAGAAACTGGCTGCTGCAATCAGAGTGCCCCGTCACTATACAATCAGCTGTTTTTGCTGTGGGGCGTTCCCTGACTGCAGCAGCCAATTACAGCTGCATTGTCTGGTTCTGTTGGTGGAGCCGCTCCTTGAATCTGTAGCGCACACACACAGTAACAGCATTTTGGATCCGGGGTGTCATGGTGTTGTATTTCAGTTACTTTTGGTGGTGAGTACAGGAGGAACAGGGTGGGAATTTGGGCTGTGTGGCAGGGTTAAATTAGGACTGAAAGTGAATTTTATGATCTCTCCAGCATTTTCTCTCTGAATGGAATGGCTTGAGTAAACCGTGCGGCCAATAATTACGGTCTGCATGGTTTTCTTAAGTTGCTTGGTTCAGGGATAAAGGAGGTAAAGCCGCTTGGTTTGGGTGAAAAAGAAATGACAAAAATAGAGGGCCGTGACCAGGGGGCACAATGGCTGCAGTTGCAGTAGGGCCCTGATTAGCACGGGGACCGCAGCTGTCAGTGACACTGATAATTTTTTCCATTTCCCAGCACTGCACTGCACCATCCTGATCCTATTCCTGCATGCCGTGCCAGTCTCCCTGTCAGTGATGACCTGACCCCCCCATGAGTGAGTATTTACCAATAAATAATACTAGTCTTCTCACTCGCCTAGGTCATTCCGTCCTCCCGACCTGTCTTAAGACTAAGAGTGTGAGTCCAGTCATGACTGTGCCCACTCGCTGGCGCCCTGCATCCATTCCTAGGCGGGCTGGTGTGCCCCCATCCTGACGGTGCCGGAACTAACTAAGATGGGGACTGTGTGTGTCGGGGAGGGGAGATGGGGGATGGGAAATGGCTCCACTGGGACATAACTACAGATGGACAGTCAGATAAGGTCACCAGGTCACACAGGAGTTGGGGCAAAATTCATTCCATTCGGAAAGTCGACTCTGCTGCTGGCTGCTTCGTGCTCGTTCTGAGAGAGATTGTAGTGGAGGCCTGACTAGTGACTAACTTCTTCAAATTGTGACTCCTGTGCTGCTGCCCACCGCTAATAACCACCACTTGTTGTGAACTTGTGACTGACTTCTCTTCCCCCTGGCACTGGCAGTGGCCATATATTAAAACATGTCTGTCTGAGGGTCTGTTTATGATGGTCGTCCTGGCTGTTGCCTTGTCGGACTCTGAACTTGTCGCCGGTCACCCAGTCGCTGTGATCCATCATTCATCTCACCCACCAATCCATTGTTTAACTTGTGGACTGGTGTAGTATGTGACTGTCTATGTGAGACAGGGAGTCCAACACAGGCGAGTGCTGTGAGCTGATCATCATCAGACCCCCCCCTCTGGCTGCTGGCTACTGGCTGTCAAGACAAGATAAGTGGTCAAGGAGGATGATGAATGAATGACTTTACTTATTACTAGTTACTTCTTGATTCAAGTCTGACTTCAATTGTTAGTGTATGCCACAAAATCAAATGTATTACAAATTCAGTCAGTGTCCGAGACAGTAGGCAAGACAGAGAGTGATTCAAATCATCACCGACCTGGGCTGGGGGGGGGCATCCATCTCAGGCAGGCAGTGGCAGGCAGGTGGGCTGGCTTTTAAATTTTTTTTTTTACACCTAAGAATTGACCCAAGAGACTGTTTGAGTAGCAGCTTAATTAATGGCAAGGCAAAGAATAAGGTGTTTTTCTTTTATAAATTACACTACAGCTGCAGTAGGTACAAAAAAATAATGAAGTGTATGTGTAACCCCCTACAAATGGGGGTTCCCGAAAAGTCTTCCTCGAGCTTGCCCAAATGCTCACTGCCAGGCTGGTGTCTTGCATTTTAGCAGTTTTAAATATGATTGCCAGAGAGTGCCTGTATAGCCTCTGTGTGCTGTCTCTTTAAGAGCTGCCTGGATTGCAGTCATAAGTAATCTGAGAGGGAGCTCTGTTGAAAGATGTAACTATTTGCTGAAAATCATTTAGAGTAATAATGATAATGTTGTTTGTCTAACCTGCCTTCTTTGCAGCAAGGACTGTTTTGTTTATCTCTACTACCTTGGTCCTGGACTGCGAATTGACCAATCCGTACTGGTGGGACCTAAAATGGAGCCGACTACAGGAGCTGTCTGGAGTCAAAATCTGTAAGAATTGTAGTTTTGGACTTTTGCGCCTTTTTGCACCTGAAGGAAAGCCTTTGTTGTGACTGACAGGAGGATCAGCCAACCAAAACATTTTGGATCTTGGGGAGTTTCCCAGGCTGCTGCAGCTAGTTTCAGTTTTGAGCTGAGAAGTGAAGAAGTAACAGCCAAAGTGATTTGGGCAAGAGTTCTGTGTAGTTTTGCATGGGAGAACTTTGAAAGGACTGAGTTGTGGCCTGCATGTCTGCCTGCTGCACCTAAGAGGGAGAGAAGAGAATTATTTCAGACTAAATCCAAGTTTGTGAGAACGAAGTAAGCCACTGATTTCTTTTACCAGGCTCATACCTGAAGAACCAGTACTCTGTATCCAGCCACCCCACACCTGGGTGTGCTTATCAAACAGCAGTACATATAAAACTCAGAACAAGCTAGCACTACCCACCACTAAAAAAGGCAATGACAAAAAATAAAATGTTCAAACATTTGCAGTTTAATAATACAGCCTCAAACACAGAAGGTGCAAAATCCACAAACCGTATGCATGCTGTAGGAAGAGGCTACTACAAAACCAGTAGAAGTCAGTTGGGCCTTGCCCTGCTCTCCCAGCCTGTGTTAACAGCATGTATAAGGTTTGTGGATTTTCACCTTCTGTGTTTGAGGCTGTATTATTAAACTGCAAATGTTTGGACATTTTATTTTTTGTCATTGCCTTTTTAAGTGGCGGGTAGTGCTGGCTTATTCATACCTGAAGAAGACCGAAGATTTTGCTGAATGTGATCAGCCTGTCAGGATTTCCAGCTGCTTTTGAATCCCTGGTTTGTGCAGAGACTCTGCGATCGTGGCCGGAGAGCGGTTTGCCTGGTACAGTAGAATTTCCTTACATGTAAATGTGCTGTGCGTTGTTAGTGGGTTGTGATTTGGTTCCCCACTGCTTACTGGAAGTTGTATCCAGCCCAAAACGAACTGTATCAGAATTTGTCTCCATTTGGCTGTGGCCTTGCCACACTGGCCCAGCCATGCTACCCGCTGCACAGAGAAACTCATCAATGAGAGACCTGCCTGCGGATCAGCCCCCTGTTCCTCGCTTGAACAGGAACGATGCTTCGGCAATTCGTGTGGGCCCTGCTTCTCCTGGCACTCCAGATTAACCACCTGCTGTCTCGATTTTCATCCAGCTTGTGTCCAGTCTTGGGTATTGTGAGTAATCATCAGGGTAGCCCTCTGCAACAACAGCCTAATCTAAAAGTGTGTCATCTGACTGTCTTATTGTTTTCTTTTCACGAACTGAGCCCTCCGACTCCGGATTACAAATAGTGTGTGTTGTGCATGTTGTTTTCTTCCATCACAGGGCCCCAACCAGCTGCAGCATTCCTGGCTAGCCCACCATTCTCTCTGGGTACCCAGCCTGTGTGACTGTTTGTGGACCCTGAAGTGCATGCATAACTGTTTGATTCATATAGCCTTTAATCAAATTAACCTGATTACGCCCCTCCCTTGTTCAAGTCCCTTAAATAAATCATATTTAACTCTTTTTTCGCATTTACCCTGACTGTGGTTCCAGTTTGTGCAAGAGTACTGTACTGCTGTTATTTGCTGTGTATAACCTTGTTTTACAGGGGTCCCCAGGACCAGGCCAGGAGAAATCCTGATGGTAAGTGCAAACAGCGTGGGTACTTGTGTGGTGTATCAGGGTATTGTGAAAGTGATTATTGTGTATTGTTCCGGCCACTATTAAGGAAAGAGGGGGTTACAGTGTCCCAGAGGCTGTGTCTAGGTTAGCTTGACCACTACCAATCCTGACCTCTGGGTGGAGGCATCCTGTTCAAACTAAGGCCCTTAACCTGCTACTAGCCAAGCAGGCAGGGGTAGTAGCCCTTGGGATAGCGCCACCTAGGGTTATACATGTACCAAAGAGAGCATAGGTTTTTTACACTACATTACCAAATTATTATGTACTTTTGCTCAAGAGAACCTGTATTCCCTCACCTTTCTATTTACTGTTACATGTTCACTAAATTTTGACTGCAGTGACAGGACTACAGTGTAAGACAACCAAGTGCAGAAACTGCCTGGCACATACCTGGTTTGGGACCAGACCAATTACCATGGCCAACAACCCAGGTCCCTGGGAGAAAACATTTGCTAAGGGCTATGCTAGGTCTGCACTTCTGGACAGGGGCACCCAAGTAACTCCAGACACAAAGGAAGCAATAACATAAATGTCCAAGCCAGGTTGTGATTTTAGGGTGTGGCTTTTATTCTCGTAAAAGAGTAGGAATAAACAGCAAAGTGAAGATGGCCCCCCCCCCCCATGGGGCTACACATACTTGTAATGCAGATTACTAAGGCACAGACATTCCTGAATTCCCATTTAGCATAGGATGAAGAAAACACACACACTGGTTCCTACTGGAAATTAGCACATCTGGACAGGTACTGGTACATTTCCCATATTTCAGGACTTAATATGGAACACACAACCACACAAAGCACATACAGGCTCAGGACTTCTAGAACCTACTATACTGGGGTAAACTGGAAGAAATTACCCACTTACAAGGGACAACACTTTCTCCAGGCATTGGCCATATGCACTGAATGAAAAGGAAATAGGTACCCTTCAGAACCCACAGAGGTAATTTTAAACTGGTTACTCCAGATGGGGGTCTCCCACCTTTTGTTTCCAAGTTTATACTCAGCCAAGCATCTGGTAACAAACACCTTAAAAACTGCTGAACTCTAGATGTTGTCTTAAATGTATTCCACACTTAACATACTACAAACATCACAGGAGTGTCAGAATTAAAAGTACTGTACATGGACAGTCACATACTGGACTCAACACAGACAGAAAGCTTTGAACCGGAAGTCTAGGTGACAGGGTCCCTTTGTCGGAGAAATCAGCCTTCACAGGTACTCCTGGGTTTACACAGAAATTAAAGTACTCACAGAGCAGTTGTCACAAGACGGCTTCAAAAATCCAGATGGACCTGGGGAGTGCCCCTGAATCCTGGAGTTCACCCCATCCTTCCTGGGATGGGGAACAGGGAAACCCTCTGGCACAGGTCTCCACCACTTCAGAAAAGCTGGAACAATTGTCATTCACTAGGGTGAGAACTAAAAAAAAAAAGGAAAGGTAGCTCTATGTCAGAGCTAAAATGAGGAGCTGCACAGCAAGCTGCAGCCTCCTCCATGAACTCCAAACTACAGACTAATCCTCACTGAATATTCCAGTTCACTTTCCTTGCAGCTACAAGATGTGGCTTATGCTGCTGCGACAGTTCTATGATTACATCATCACTCCAGAGCTCAGCAGAGACTGAGGGCAGAGTGAGACAGAGTGAAATCCATTTAACTGGAATTTCACCAGCCGCCTTCCTGACTACCACTGATTCTAACTGGGATTCTAGTAACCCCGGCAGCAAGGGGGTTACATCAGGGTTACTGTGATTAGACTATGCTGGGGTAAAAAAAACAGCTTAACACCCTGTGAGCAGGTCTAATGGCATTGTGACAGAGATATGAAGGGAGACAAGTAGTAGAGGAACCTGTGAGGATATGAGCCAGGGCAGAGAAATCTGTGGGGCTCCTGTATAGTGTGGTAGGGGCACGGCAGCTGTGGTAAGGTACAGCGGTGGCACCAGGCAGATATACCCTGGACAGTCAGAGCCACTAGGACAGAGTATTCCATGTCAAGCAACGGACCCTGTCCTGGACTGCCAAGTGTCACCAGCCCAGACCCCGACCTTCTCCATGCACTCCAGTTGACAGGCTTGTTATCTACCTGGAGAGTAGCATTGTCCCGTATAGGGTGAAAGTGGGTGAATTTAATGGATGATCCCATTATTTTGAGGATTTTTCCCACTCCTGTTTGGAGTGCTTTGTACAGGGTGAAGCCTGTTTGTTGTTTGGCCAATCTAAGAATGTTAGGGCACCAGGGATCGACTGTCTAGTTTAGTGAAGCTCTGGTGGAACCCACATAGGTAGTGTTGAGGCGATGTCAGGGCTGCAGCACAGGATATCCTGGCTTAGGACTTCACACGTGTGAAAAAGGCGCATATATAGAATGCCAAACCCCTCCATTTTTCCAATATTTTTGAAGTTTGGGTAGACTGATTTTTTTAGTCTGGAGCCCCCTAGTTAAATCTGGAGATTTTTGAGTTCAGTATCTGGAAAAAGGCTCCTGGAATGGAAACCGGAAGGTTGGACAAAATGTAATGTATTCTAGAAAATGTGATAATTTTTAGGACGTTCACTCTGCCCCATAGGGACAGGATCTGCACGCTCCATTTATATGTGTCCTCATCTAGCTTATCGAGCATAATTCGACATTGGCTCCTATTGTCCTATTTATTGTGGGGAGTATTTGTACCCCTGTGCAGACCACTCCTCTTGGGGGACATTGATGGGGGTCGGCTTGCACAAGACTCTGAGTGCAGGCCTCATTTGATGGGAGGGTATGGGATGTAGAAGCATTACGCTTGTGTCCTGCAATGGCAGAATACTCTCCATATAAAAGCTTGGAGTGACCCGAGAGACTCGTAAATGTTAGTGATGAACAGGGTAATGTCATTGGCAAACAGTGCCAATCTGTGATGTTCTCCTCCACTGAAATACCTGGAAGTTTGGGGTGCTTGAATCCTCGTGCCAATGGTTCAACAGCCAACAAGAAAGGAAAGGGATAAGGACACCCTGACAGGTACCCCGTCTATGATGAAAAGGTGCTGAAATGGCAAACTTAGTTAGCATACTTGCTGTAGGGTCCTGGTACGGGAGACTGACTATATCAATAAACTGTCCAGGGAAGCCAAATCTGCCCATGGCATCAAATAAGTATGTCCACTCCGCTCTGTCAAATGCTTTTTCAGCATCAAGAGGCAGAGTGACTGTTGGTTCTGACAAGTGTTGGCCTCCCATAACAGATTTAGTATGCTTGTGGTATTGTCTGACCCCCACCTACCCATGGGCCATGACAAGTCCCACTTGGTCTGGGTGAATGATTTTGCCTATGACTGGACACAGTCGGGTGGCAAGGAGTTTAACAGATAGCTTCATATCTGGGTCAAGAGGAAATGGGATGAAATTAGGAACTGTTTGCTTTCCTTGGCCTTTATAGAGAGCAAGATGATTAGTGCTTATGGAAAGAGGGTGGGAGATGCTGGAGCCCCACTGCCTTATTAAATACTAACGCAAGTCTTGGGGCCAGGAGCGTATGAAAACTAAAATAGAAGTCAGATGGAAATCCATCTGGGCAAGGGGATCTACCTCATGACATTGGGAAATGGCTTCTTGGATCTCTTGCTGCAAGAAGGTAGCAGTCAGGGTGTCGAGTAATTCATTTGGCACTTGAGGGAGGCCAACTGGTGCATAAAATGCATTTAATTGTTCTTGGCTAGGGGCTACCTCTGAAGAATGCAGATTCTGGTCGTACCTGAGGAAAGCCTTATTTATGTCTCAGGGAGATGTGACAACCTCTGCATTGGAGAGTTGGATAAGCGGAATATATTTATCTAGGGCTTGGACTTAGCGGGCTAGCAGTCATCTGGTCTGCTCTCCCATTTCCTAGTAGGTCTGGTGTAGCCTATATAAGTTATATTACTCCCGTTGGTGTAGGCACTCTCTATTTCTTCTCTCAGGTGTTGTATTTGCAGTCTCAATATCTCCTCTCTATCTGGATGTTGTGCAGCTTCCTGTTCTAGCCTCTTTAGTGTCCCCTCCAGTTCACGTGTAGCGGTATCTCTTTGCATACATATCTTGGAGGCATATGCAGTGAGTTTACCCCTTATTGCTACTTTAAGGGCATCCCTCTGGAAGCCACAGGAGACATCTGGAGTGTCATTGTGTGTGTGTGTGTGTGTGTGTGTGTGGTATTCCATAATCTCCCCCTGTGCCCATGTTAGAAAGTCCTTCTTCCACAAGAAGGAGGTATTACATCTCCATTTGTTCCTAGGGCTAGAAGTTCCACTGTATGACAAAGCCAAGATGACCTAGACATGATCAGATATGAGTGTGTTGCCCAGTGTTGCACTCCAGGCTTGGGCAACTAACTTGTGCGAGACAAGCATAATATTGATCCTACTATAGGATAAGTGGGAGCTGAGAATATGTGGAATCTCTTTCCTGGGATGTAGTGACCACCAAATATCATGAAGCCCGGCCCGTGGATGGCCCAGGTGACTTGGTCTGTCACTGAGGTCTCTGATCTGTGGCCTGGGCCGGTCTGATCTAACAGGAGAAAGCCAGGTTGAGGCTCCTCCTAGAATCACTTGAGAATGGTCCTGAGTTATCTGGGTTAATACGGTAGTAAAGAAAGCAATCTCTATGGTATTTGGGGCATATACACATCCCAGCTGAAAGGGTTCCCCTAAGTACGTGTATATGCCATCCACTAGCACATAACTCCCCTCTATGTCAAAGATGTTTTTTGTGCACCAAATTGGAGCCCCTTTTGTATACGTATCACTACCCTTTTACTTTTTGTTGTAGCACAGCTGTAAAATACCTCCCACATACATTGAAGTTTGACAGCTTTGGCTTGCAGGAGATGCATCTCTTGTAAGAATGCCACATCATACCCCGTATTCTTAAGTTTAGACAATATCTTACGTTTCTTAACTGGGCTAGAAATACCATTCCATGAGATGACCTTGAGCAGGTCTAATTGGGCCATCGTAAGAGGGGTAGGTTTCTGTAGTGGGCGCCAGATTCCCAACTCAACCGTGGCACACTCACTGTTCCCCAACCCCCTACTCCACACTAAAATTTCTATAGTTGTTGATAATAACAAGAACCCTAAATGGAACATCAATACAATTAACCACATTTGAATAATCAAGACACCCAGTCTAATCAAGTGAAAAGTTTTGGATGTAATATAGGAAAAAGAAAGGGAAGGGGTCATAGCAAGGAAACTAAAAAGAAGCCGCTTTCTAGTATCCCTATTGACTGAGGCACATCAGATGGACTCTCTAGTAGTGAATCAAGGGTAGTCCCTAGACTTAATACTCTCATGGGATCGCGTGTAGGCTTTGACAGTCCAGCTGTCCCAGATCACTGCCCCCTTAGATCACCCTTAAATAGCTACCATGAAGGTCGACCTGGTTGCGCAGAGGTTGAGGCATCTAGCCTTACCTTGCATCACACCAGGTTCAGGAGCGACTTGGTCATTGGGGAGCCAGTTGTGAGGGGAAGGTAGGACCAGGATTGTGCTGCCTATCAGCAACTGTCCTCTCCTGGGGTGGGCGCTGTCCCTCCGTATTCCGTCACCACCAGGTGGAGGTCCAGTGGTGGCGTGGGTAGGGAAGAGGGCAGCTAGTAGAGGTGGGGCATTCTGTAGTGCCTGTTGTGCGTGTGCTTCCAGCGTGTACATCAATACACCAGAGATGCATGGGTGGGGATGGGCAAAAAGGAAAAACTTGCAAAATTTGTAAATAAAATAAAAATAAATAAATAAATAAAAATAGCTACCACGAGATACCTAGTTTCGGCCTTGTAGCTCTCTTCCTAGTATGGCCAATATTTTGAAGTATTTATACTCCACCAAGGGAGGATGATGGAAGTGGAGAGGGGGGAAGTAGTCAGTTATTCCAGCAGCTGTACATGGCATAGTGGCCAGAGCAAAGTGCGATTGGGTAAGCCTGTCTTAACGCGTTAATCAGTCATTGCTTCTCGGCAGTGGGGCGCAACTTGAAGTAACAACTCAAATTTTATACAGTTCAATACAGGAAAACTATAATGCTGCCTGAGGCCTCCACCTTGTGGCCTTGGTTCCATGTCCCCCAGTGAATCACTGTGGGAGAAACTGATTCAGAACAGGAGTTGCAAGCTATGTAATTCACAGATAAATCAGTCCAATAAGAGCAGCAGAAAGTCAGTGTGGCGCAGTGAAGAAGTTTGCATCCCTGAGAAAGCTATTCACTGATCCAATAAATGACCTGGTGGATCAGATGAGGCATTAACAAGTATTGCCAAGTAGCAAGGGTCACAATTCAGTTTCTATGCCCTCGAGGGTTGCCCATAGTAAGATGGGATGTCTCCAGAGTGGGGCAATAAAGATAAAGGTGGGTCTCCACGCTGTTCAACGCCTCAGAATACATGCAACAACATGTCCTCTAGAGGGACCTGCTTTCTCAGATCAAGTTTCGGAAACTACCTCAGGAGTTCCTGGAGGCAGTATAGCGCAGTGGTCTAAGGCTCTGAGCTGCAAATTTGGTGACATCCAGCAGACCAGACCTGGGGTTTGAATCCCACAACTTCCACTTGCATACTGTGTGACCCTGAGCAAGTCACTTAACCTCCTTGTGCTCCCAGGTCACTCCTGTAAAAAAGCTTTCAGCTTAGTGTGCTATACCTGGTTAAACAAATAAATAAAAAAAAAAAAAAAGGTAGGGTAGTGGAGGATTAATTGAAGTTTGCCCCTCATGAGAGGCCTTTGCTTTAGGAGGGCTCGGCGCATGCTAGAGGAAACCATCAACCTCCTCTGGTGTATGCAGTATTTGCTGTTTTCCTGAGAATATGGAGTGATAAGGTAGCTGGATAAAGCAGGGAATAAGTTAGCCCCCTGTTTCTGAGACCAACTTTAATCTTATCAAATTTCTGTCTTTTTTCCAGAACCGAGCAATGGCAGTTGGGGTAGAAGGAGACTACTCCCTCTGACTAAGATCCGTTGTTTCTCCCTCACTTTCTGGAGGATTAGTTCCTTGTCCTGAAACCTCAACAGTTTGAACATTAGGGGTTGTGGTTTGGGAGCGTTGGAAGACTCTGATCTGGTGAGCCTGGTCAATTTCAAAATCGAACCCCATAGGTTGAAGGTCTAGCTATTCTGGGAGGTGCTGCCTTAAATACTGGACTGGGTCAGGCCCCTCCATTTCCTCCCTTAATCTGATTAATCTTAAGTTTTTCCATATCTCTCCCTACCTTTTAAATCTTCGATTTTCTGGGTCAGCTATTCCATCTGCATCTCGCTTGCATGGGTTTGTTCAGCATTGTCTTGTCCCATGTTGTCTAGTTCCATGATCTTTCCTTACCTCCTGGTAAGTGCTGCAGTGGAGGATTGTATGTCAGTAACTGTTTGCCTAATGCTTTCAATGTTGGTTACCATCCGTTCTATTGGTGGAGTAGAGGGGCCGACTGCAACCTGTTGTGCCAGTGAGGGGTCTGGCTTGGGAAAGGGAGCCATTTTAGCTTGCCAGAGCACCAAGCCAGGGGGAGACTCTTTAATATTTTTCTTGCGTTTATGTTTTGTGTCCGGCATCCCAACTCCCTTTGATAGTGTAGACATGTTCTTAATCTGTCATCAGAAGACACTTAAGCTGTGGTATTCTATGTAAAAATCAATTTATAAAGGTGACATCACGAGAGACAGCAGGAGCTTCAGGGAGCCATCTTCCTAGGGTGCTCGTATGACATCATTGAGTCCTAGCTGACTTTTTTTTACATTTTCTTCCCCTGTCCCAGAGTGTGGTGGCATGGAGGGCACATGCGCATAAAGGCACGCCTGTGTTCCGGATCAGCAGCTCCTTGCACCCCACCTGTCCTAAGTCTGCCTCCTGAGCAGTGGCGCTACCAGAAGGCCTCCACCCGGTGGCAGCCAATAGCTGTGTCAACCCACCACTCCAGTCCAGGAGAGGAAAGGAGAGGAGAGCTGCCAGGAGGCCTTTCAGTCTTCTCCCAGCTTCCCCCCTCGAACCCCCGGGATCCAGAGCTTGTTCCTGTACTCTGATTGCTGGCGTGGTGAGGAGTAAGACGCTACAGCACCTCGGCCCTCAGCACCACTGGGCCAGCAAAGTTTTTTTTTTAACTTGACAACAGTCACACCCATTGCTGTTCTCAGTCTTCCTACTTCTATTTTTACTCGCGTTTCAAATCTAATGATATGCAGTACAGTAATTGGGTGAAACTACAAAGATTGATTTCATGATAGTATCCAAAGGGTAACATTTCTTACAAAAATACTCTTTGAATACTTGGCAAATGTCAGACAGAGTAAACTTCTCAATCTAGACCACCTTACTAGGCATTATGTGTGTCTAGGGTACTTGACACAGTTACCAAAAACAAAATAAATAAATAATTTTTGACTCGGAACTTTCGGTGTAGAGAGAGGTCACAGCCAACCCCCTCCTCAATACACAAATACGAAGGATCCCTTGACACATGGAGAATATAGGACACTGGAAGTAAAATCTGAAAAAAAAGTCTCAGCTAACTCCTTGAACTGCAGAACCCTCCTTTGCCTCAGAGATGCACAATTTTGAATATCAGCATTCCGTTACAGATTTGCATCCTGTACAGTTCTAATATCCCGTTGACTGTATCGACTGATGGCTGTTGTAGTGGCTTTGTACAGAGTTGCCTTTTAAAGAAGTAATTGTTTATTTGCATATTTGTTTTACTCCGTAGTGTATTGTACAATTATTGTCACTTCATTCATTGTATGTTTATTTTTTTATTGTATGTCTTGGGTGTCCCCTGGAAACAAGCCTCTGCTAGTATGCCTTTCCAATCATCTGTTTTTAAATAAATGAAAGGTCCATCCTGATGACACATTCAGCTGCTTTGCAGCTGACCTGAGTGTGGGAGTGAGTGTGGGTGGTGGTGTCTGGAGGCAGGTTGGGCTGAGACGGCTGCTGCATGGCACATCAGTACTCCCCAGCCAGGGAGGGACGGCAGTGAGTTCTGGCACCACAGTGACCCCTGCAGCTGGGCTGGTAGGCTCACTCACTCTGCAGGGTCAGCTGTGTGTGTATATGACCCACTTCCACTTTGGTTGGTTGAGCACTGCAAGATTACTATTTTTACAGTTTATTTTATGTGAGAGCCTAGCTGAGATGCAGCATCTCATTTTAAATTGGGTCCTCTTCTTCCATTTCTGCAACTGGGTGGACTGCAGTGCTGAGAGGTTAACTAACTTGCTGAGGGTCATAGAGTGAATATTTTGCTCTGGTGGGGTATGAACCTGCAATTTCTCACTTCCAAAGCTGGTGCTTTAACCACTAAACCCACTGCCTCCTGATGTCAGGCACACAAGTTTGGGTGAAGCAACCATCCTTATGTGGCCTTTCATCATCATTTTGCATAGGAAACGGCATTACTTGGTTATCCTTCATAACTCGGTTCCTAGCAATTAAATGGTTTAAAATAGCAGTGCAAGAATCTGGTGAACATTCTTACCTACACTTTTTGTGTTCCTTGCATGCATGTGCAAGAAACGCATTGCATCAGCTCCCTTCACAAGCGGGTTGTGGAGGAGCGGCAGTGTTGTGCTGAATGGCAGCAGTCCGTTCTGGGGCATTTCTCCGCCCCAGTGAATAGGGGAGAATGCTGTTGCAGATGGCAGTTAATGAGCATGCCGCTATGCTCAAAGCACTTGACTGCCGCAATCAGGGAGCGCCCCATCACTACACAGTCGGCTGTGTTTGCCAGGTGGTCCCTGACTGCAGCAGCCAATTACAGCTGCATTGTCTGGTGCCCCCTTTCAATAAACATGGTGACAGCTTCTCTGTCGACCTCTCAGTACCCCACAAAGACAATGGATCAGCTGCCGTCCGCCTCTCCCAGTCCTTAAAGCAAATGGGGAGCCCAGTCCCACTGTAAGCATGCCTCCCAGTTCATTTGCTGACAGGGGTAGGCCAATCCCGTCGGCATGATGCCTTCCTCCCCCATTTGTTCTGTGCCGGGTGCCCAATCCCACTTGGCTCATGCACAGTGCCCCACACACACACACCCAGTTAGCACGCTGGGAGCCCACCTCAGCATGCTTCGTTCTCCCCCTGCACACTGTATGACCAGGGTGCCCAATCCCAGTCAGCTCTGGCCCCCCAAAAAACACCCTGGTGTGCCGGCACACTGGGAGCCCACCCTAGCTTGCAAAAAAAGCATCCCATGTAGCTGTATTATTTTTTTTAAAACCAGTAAAAACAGAAAACGGTCCCTCGTGCCCCCCTCCCCAAACCCGCAGTCCCCCTCTGCACAGTCCACATCCCCACACCCCCCTCACACCATACTTACCTCCGGAGCCTGGGCGCAGCGGTTTTCAGTGGACGGAACACATCTGCACTCTTCAAAGCTGACTGTGAACCGAAGAAATGCCAGTAAGCTGTATAATGGCATAAATAGGCTTTTTCAACTTAGGTGGATATCTCGCCCATTTTGGGAAACTTTTCACCAAATTTTCAACATGGGGTTCTTGGGACCCCACCTCTTGAACTCAGTCACTGTAATTTTGTTATTCAGTCCCAAAGGTGATTTCTTGGTCTCATTGGAACCACCTTTCAAGACCAAGTAACAAAACAGTGTCCAGGTCATGAGGTGGACCACAAAAATCCTATGTTGAACATTTGGTGAACAAATTCCCAAAAATGACTGTATTACGAGCGTGTGTTGTGCAGTTGCTACACACGCTCGTAACTTCGAGAATTTTTTATATTTTTACTCCAGATTTTCAACATTGCCATTTTACCACACCTCCTCATGAACAGTACAGCTGTCATTTTTCACATCTTGGCCGAAATGTGTTTCTGCACTTCCGTCACAGAATAGCGCGGTAGCTGAGGGAAATCAGTGTTCGGGACAGATTAAGAAAATCACAGTTACACTGCTCATAAGCAGAGGTCCCAAAATGCCTATGTTGAGAATCTGTTTTAAAAAATTCCTAAAATAATTACATTACGGGTGTGTGTTGTGCAGTTTCTATGCTGCAACGTGACTTCACAGGTTTTTATATTTTACTCCAGATTTTCAACAGTACCATTTTTTACACCTCCTCACGAACAGTGTAGCTGTCATTTTCACATCCTGTTTGAAATGTGTTTTCACACCTGTGGCACTTTATGGGCGCAGTCGCTGTGCAAAATCACCTGTCGACTAATGAACTGATAGTATCACTGTTGATGTGGTGGGGTCAAAAAACCCATGTTGAACTTGGAGTAAAATATAAAAAAAACCCAGGGTATTATGGTTTCTGACCAGAATGCCCTGCTTTATGTAGGGACTGGCAGGCATCAAGGGTGTGACTTGGGATTGTCGACAGTAATGCTCACGCCATTCCACCCCCACCTCCACCCTGCAGCCAGTGACAGGCATCAAGGTGCGCCTTGGACTCTTTGACCCCAGAGTTCACCCCATTCTCCTATACTGCACCCATTTCAGCGTATTTCCTTATGGAATGAGGTGAGTGTAAAGCCTGAACACCCCAAGGCACACAGCGACACTTGTCAGTGTCTGCAGGGTAGGATGAGGTGAAATATCGTGACCGTTATGGGTGGTGACCCAAAGGTACACCCCAATGCCTGTCCATCTCTGCAGGGTGGGGTGAAGTTGGAGTCAGTTCAGTACTTCACTGCCATTCCTATACTGCATCTCTCTAACTCCTGCACTTCCACTGCTAATGCCAGTAAGCAAACATTCAGCATCGACAAATGCTTGTTATACTGTTTATCTCTTATGCCTGCTTTGATCTTGCATTAATTTTGAATTATATTTGTGTTCTCTTATTGTACCTTGTGTTGTCCATCCAGGACCACCTTGCAAACGAGTATCTCACTGGTGTATGTCCTGGTAAAAATAATATTGAACTGAACTGGAGAGGCATCAATACAAGATACAACAGGCAGTCTGCATAAGTATATACAATTGGAATGGGATATTGCAGATAAAAAACATCCAAGAGTGTAGCAATAGGGTTTAGTTAAGGATCAGTGTGCATTAAATTTTTTGCAAGTAGAAGCTAAGGGAGCAGGAGAGGGATGAGGTATGGAAAGCAGTGTACAGGTGGAACAGAGGTAGGCTCAGATGCAGTTGCAGGAGTGAAATGAGAAATTCAAGAGGAACAAGGAAAAGAGCATAGTGAAGAGGCAGAGTGGATAGGAACTGGAAGTTTGGAGAAATGATAGGAGAAGGCACACTGTCCAGCAGAGCATATCCTGGATTGGAGTGTCAGGGAACAAAAGCTAGAGCTGTGAAGGGGTAATGAGAAGGAAGTGTGTTGGATTAGGGTGGGAGGATATGAAGGAAAAAAGTCTCGCCAGTATTTGGCTACAAACATGAAGAAGCCAGTAGAAGAAGGCCATTTGGTATATCAAGTCTGCTCGTGTTGACAGCCCAGACATGCCGAGTGTTGAGGTGCTGGACACCTCACCTCACACCATACCAGTGACCCAGGTTTAGGAATGAGCTTGGGCCACTGGAGGTCAGCAGGACAGGAGGGGATTGAGCATCTGATGACATCTCTCCTCTACTGGGATAGGGAGGATTGTGAATCCCCCAGGGCTAGTGGTGCCCAGCGAAGGCTGGGTGCATTGCAACCAGGGACACATTAAGATGGGGTGAGGTATCGGTGGGGGTCTTGCTGATGGATGTGGAAGTGTGCCCGTCTGGCACTGGACATCACTGCACATCTGTGCCTCTGGGAGGGGGGTTACACGCACAAACAAGGAAACCCCCTACACTGCTGGGTAGATGGCGGCACTCAGCCTCCATGCCCCAGCCGGATCCCACCCACCTAGTCTCCTGATTTTCTCTCTCTCTGCCCCTTGCCTGCAGCCAACTTGACCTTCAAGAGCACCAAAGGGGTGTTGACCCCACCTTGGGGGGTTAAGCCAGTGAGTTCATGTTGCCAGGTAGGTGAGAAGAGATCTGAGTACAGCAGGGGAGACTTTGGATAGGAGAATCTCAGGCGGCAGAACAAACCAGGATGCCTGAGGGAGTCTTGGCAGAGCAGTGACTGGAGGGAAAAATAAGTTGGGGAGTCTCCTCATGTTGTACAGTTCACAGCTTGAGCTACTGTCCCTGCCCTCTCTCCCACTCCTCTCTTAAAGTTGCCCACTATCTTCAATGAGATTACCTCTTCTGGCAGCGCATTCCAAGTGTCCACCACCCTCTTTGTGAAGAAGTGCTTCCTGACCTCCCCACTAAGCCTCCCACCCTCCAACTTAAGACTGTGCTCCCTTGTGTTATGGTTGCCACGCAAGAGACTGTCCTTGTCAACCTTATTTATCCCTTACAAGTACATGAAGGTCCCAATCCAGTCTCTCTCTCTCTCTCTCTCTCTTTCTCTCTCCTATTTTCCAGGGAGTACATGTTCAGTGCCCTCAACCTCTCCTCATATGCCTTACCCTGCTGACCAGCCATCATTTTTGTAGCCCTCCTCTGGACCGTCTTCAGCAGGTTAATGTCCTTTTTGAGGTGTGAGCACCATTACTGAACTCCATACTGTAGATACAGTCTTACCAGTGACCTATACAATTGCAGTATCACCTCCCCTCTCCTACTACTGATCCCACTAGATATGCATCCCAGCATTTTGTTTCCCTTTGCTGCTGATTTCCTGCACTATGTGGAGTGCTTCAGGTTGCTAGTGATCATCCCTTCCAGGTCCTTCTCCTCTTCTGATGCAGATACTTGGACTCCATCCAGGTAGTACTCTGTTCTAGGATTCTTGACTTCTGTATGCATAACTTTGCATTCCTTGGCATTGAAGCCAAGCTGCCAGATCCTGGACTATCTCCCTAGCTTTGTCAGATCTTCCTGTAGGTGCTGAATTCCTTCAGCTATGTCCACTCTCCTGCAGAGCGTGGTGTCATCCACTAATTGGCACATTTGCCCTTAATGCCATTTCCATTGTCCTTGATGAAGACATTGAACAACACTGGCCCTAGCACAGAGCCCTGTGGACAGCACTGGTTATCTGTCTTGTGCCAGATAACTCTCCCCCGACACCCCCCGGGTTCTGTGATTCAACCAGTTCTCCATGAATTTGGCCATCTTTTTTCCCCAACCCCGAGATTCACCAGCTTCCTGATCAACCTTTTGTGGGGCAGTGTCAAAGGCCTTGCTGAACTCAAGATGGAGGATGTCTACCGCTTGACCCCATCTACTGTCTAAAGCAAAGGAAAATGTAAATATAAATGTGTAAGTGAGGAACAATGAGCATGATGCCTAACTTTGAGGGAGGGAAGGGGGGGGAGAGAGAGAGAGAGAGAGAGAGAGAGAGGAGTGATAAAGGGAGCAATGGTGGGTGTGGTGTGGGCAGTCCAGAGTGAAATGACAGGAGTGGAAGAAGGAATCCAGTCTGGTCAGGGTGGACTTAGGAACTGCACTATAGACAATGACTCCATAGTCAAAAACAGGGAGAATAATTTCCTGGATGATGGCTTTACGAACCTGCAGAGGGTGCAACTGTGGTTCCTGCACATAGCCCCTAGTACAGGGTGCAGTTTTTTTGGAAGGCATTCATATGACCAGACAAGTTGAGGTGTTGGTCTAGCCAGACCCCGAGGTATTTAAAGGAGAGTACATTGTCAAGTGGTGTCCCATAAAGGGTGTGGAAGGATGGGAGGGCAGCCAGCCGGGAGAGCTTCCCCGGCAGGACCACCGGACCATCCGCCCTGGTCACGGCCCCTGGAGACCTCCACCGCCGTCTGTTGCTGCTGAGGACCCACAGTCACCCCCGGCTTGCCCCCCAGAGGGTGGGGCCGCGGGCCACCTTCGTGAACCCAGAACTGTAACTGGTCGGGGTCCCACAGCGACGGCGGCAATGGGAGGCTCTCCAGGGAGGGCTTCATATACGGTGGTCCTGCCCTCCTTTCCGTTTTCCTCCTAGTTTTCCTTCCCGGGAAGGAGGCGGGGCCGTGCAATGACGCCGGCGTCCGCCCAGCCTCCCCCCCCCACGTCAAGCGTCGGTTGCGTGGGGACACCCGGTCTCCACCAGGGGTCTCCCTTGCACCGATAGCTACCCGCACCCTCCCCTGGAGTAGGAAAGCTGTCCATTGGGCCTCGATCCTACTCCCCGGCGGCCCTCTGATGACCGGATCTGTTCCCGAACCAGTCGCCCGTCGTCGCAAGCGGAAATCCCACCGCTGCGTCAACGGGCCAGCTTGAGAGCTTCTTTTTGAGCCAAAGGTCACACAGACTAATTTTTTGGGTGCTGAGGGACAGATTTGAAGGAACCAGCGTTGGACATTTATTAAAGTCTAACTGGAGCTTAGCCATCAGATCAAAGGAGGTGGAACTAGAGGCAAAAAGAACTGTATCATCTGGATACATATGCATTGATACAGAGATGCGGGCAGCAGGGAGGTCATTCAGAAAAGCAGAGAAGAGTACTGGGCCAAGGAGGGAGCATTGGAGGACACCAGTACTGTTCAGGAGAGGAGGGGATATGGAATTGCCAATCCTAATTGACTGAGTCCTACCTTCTTTATAGCCATGGAACCAGTTGGTAGTGGAGATGAAAGCCCTGCTGCTTTAAGTTTGTCGGAAATAGTAGTTTGGGAAACCGTGTTGATAGCTTTGGCAAGTTGACAAAGATGGCAGAGGTGGTAAGGCCTGGCTCATTCCTGAGAGACTGAAGGTAGTAAGCCTGAGGAGGAGGAGATGATGGAATGGGATTTAGTGAACCCAGACTGGAAAGGGATAAAAAGGGAGGTTAAGTCAAAAAAGGGGGATTGCTTGAGAGAGTACAATGTGCTTCTGCATTTTATCAAGGGTAGGAAGTAGGGAAAGAGGGCAGTAATTGTTGCTGGTGCAGAAGGGGTCATCACCTTTGGGAAGAGGAACAACAATATCATGTTTCCAAGTGTCAGGCAGAGGCCAGGGAGAAGGAAAGGTTGAGGAGAGAGGTGATTAGTTGAGCTATGACTGGAGAAGAGTTTCAGTTCCTGGCACATGCCTAGCACCTAGGTGGTTGAGGGTGAAGCAGGCTATGCCTGCTTGCATTGATAAAGGGGGTGTTCAGTTCCCAGCATTCGCCTGGCCCCTAGCATTGGCTGGGGGTGAGGCAGTCTGAGACTGCATGCATTGAGGAAGGGAGGGTTTCAATTCTTGGCACTCACCTGCCCCTAGTGTTGACTAGGGAGAGGCAGGCTGCAACTGTATGCATTGGGGGAAGGAAGGTGTCAGTTCTCAGCACTCACCTGGCCACTAGCATTGGCTGGGGGTGAGATAGACTGAGACTGCATGCATCAGGGGAGGGAGGGTTTCAGTTTCTGGCACTCGCCTGGCCTGGAGGAGAGAGAGGCTGTGACTGCATGCAATCAGCGAGGGAGGGTTTTAGTTCCCGGCACTTGCTTGGCCCCTGGCATAGGCTGAGGTGAGGCAGGCTGAGACTGTGTGCATTGGTGGAGGGCGTGGCAGTCACTGACATTTCATGTACAGAAGTATGCATGGAGGCATCCAGGTGACATTGCATATTGCTGCTCAGGAGAGAACACAAGTAAAATCCATGACCTACTGAGCTGCTGCTAACCTTGACTACCCGGGGCTCTGCACCCTGCTGAGCAGCCATGCTATGCTGCCTCATGCTGATCAAGCATGAACCTAAGTCCTGGTGGGAAGTGGGGCTAGGGTAGTCTGTGTCTGCAAGGTGGCTTGAAACGGTGATAAAAACGTGACCAACTGCAAAAAAAAGAAAAAATGCCAGACGTGTAAATTCAGAACAGATGTGAGGAAGTATTTCTTCACGGAAGAGGTGGTGGATGTCTGGAACGTCTTCAAGCATAGATGGCTGGTGCAAAAATAGTAGTGTTATTCAAGAATGCAAGGGATAGGCAAAGGGGAATCTTAGTGGAAAACTGGGAGAGGGAGCCAGAGATAAAGTAAAGTCTATGATGACACTATAGGCAGGGAAAAATGAGCTTGTTGTGTGGGCCAAGCAGTCCTTACCTGCCATTAAATGCTCTATTTCTACATTTCTATGGTTCCTAAGGAGGCTCTGGAAGGTTTGATTTATTTTATTGGACCAACAAGGGTCCTGTACTAAGATGGAATTCTACACACACTTTCAGGGCCACACAGGTCCCTTCTTCAGGTGAATTACACAACTGAGCACAATAAGCAGTATTTATATATGCTGTGAAGCAAAGTATAAAAATAATTGAAGAGAATCACAGGAAGGATAGAATGGTACATAGATACATAGACCGTGTTGGCAGATAAGGGCCTATGGCCCACCCAGTCTGCCCATTTAAGTTTGTAAGTTCAGTTTATGTTTTCCAGGAAGTCTGTTGCCCCTCCTTACCCCTGACCTCCAGAATTCCTTTATGTCTATCCCATGCATTCTTAAATCCCGTGATTGTTTCAGCCCCCACCACTTCCTCTGGCAGGGTGTTCCACTTGTCCACCACCCGTTCTGTGAAGAAATTCTTCCTCACGGTTTCTCTGAATTGTCCTCCCTCCAACTTCATCCCATGCCCTCTAGTCCTGGAACATCTTTTTCACTTAAAAGTAGTGCATTCCTGCACCCTGTTCCTCCCTGTAAGATACTTGTATGTCTCTATCATATCCCCTCTCTCTCCCTCCTCTCCTCCAGGGAGTACATGTTCAGTGCCTTCAACCTGTCCTCATAAGACTTGTGATGTAATCCATGCACCATCTTTGTTGCCCTCCTCCGAACTTTCTCTACCCTGTCTATGTCCTTACATAGGTAAGGTCTCCAGAACTGCACAGTGTACTCCAGGTGCGGCCTCACTAGTGTCTTGTATAGTGGAATTATGACCTCCCTTTTCCTGCTGGTGATGCCCCTTCCTATGCATCCCAGCATCCTATTTGCTTTACCTGCTGCCTTGTCACACTGTTTCCCTACCTTGAGGTCATCAGAGATGATAACTCCAAGATCCCTTTCCTGCTTGGTGCATGCTATATCCTCACCCCCAACTGATATATTGTGCCAGGGTTTTTGTGCCCATATGCATTATCTTGCACTTCCTTGCATTGAATTTCAACTGCCAAACCCCTGACCATTCTTCAAGTTTCTGCAGGTCCTTCTCATTCTGTCTACACCCTCTGGTGTGTCTACTCTGTTACAGAGCTTTGTGTCATCAGCGAACAGTGAAATTCTGCCTTCTAGGTCATGCGCAATATCACTGATGAAGATATTGAATAGTATCGGTCCCAGCACTGATCCCTGTGGTACCCCACTGGTCACTCTTCCCTCTGTGGAGTGAAGCCATTTACCACCACCCTCTGTGTCCTGCTGCCCAGCCAGTTACCTACCCACTGCACTACTGTCCTGCCCATACCCACATTCCCCAGTTTGTGCAGTAGTCTTCTATGTGGCACAGTGTCAAAGGCCTTGCTGAAGTCCAGATAGGCATGTCCACTGCCCTCCCTGATCCACCTCCCTAGTCATCCAGTCAAAAAATTCAATGAGATTTGGTCTGACACGACCTTCCCGTGGTGAAACCATGCTGCCTTGGGTCCTGTAGTCCATTGACAACCAAATATTCCACCAATCTCTCCTTCAGTAGTGCTGGTAGGCGGTGTGAAGCTCAGAAGTGAAGAAAGGAATGCAGAGCAGTAAAGCCCTGAGGTAAGAGTCTGTAGAAGTTACAAAGTAATAAAAATAGAATGTGTGAGAAGGACTGGGGGGGGTAATTAATAGGAGCAGGTCATGTGAAGATGAAGGGATGCTAGGAAGAGGTGATATGAAGGTGACCAGACAGCGACACAGATAAGAAAGACTTGCGATACAAGGCGTTTACTGTAGGCAGGAAGGGTAGATAGGTAGGAAGTAATAAGAAATGAATGGAAGCTATGAAGAAATGAAAGAACTCAGAACAACAAAGACCTAGAGGCACTATATTCCAGAGCTGGTGGATGCACAAGCAAAATGATTGCCACACATGTAAATTGAACCGGCTGGCACTGGTGCCATATTCAAAAAGATTGTGCAATCTGTTTGAATATCAGACCCTTGCTGTCCCGTGCCATAAATCCAGGGTGCGGGGCTGAGGAACGCCCATGGAGAAATGTGTGACTCGTTCTTGTATGTGCTGCAGCCTCCATGAACGATATTCAGGTAAAACATGCAAACAAGCACATTTGGCATGCATGGCACAAAGGGTCCATTTGCATACGCACTGTGGGCTCATTTGCATGGCTGTGCCTGGCAGAATATTCAGGGTCAGCACCCTCTTCAGCCCCAGTCGCTGTACAAAAAGTAGAATTCTACAGCCCCGTTTCTATAGTGTAGGACCCCCTCCTGTCTCCAGTTCTGATCACCACAAGATAAAATGCCATGCCTAATCACCAGGGTGCTCTAGTGTGACCCCCCACTCGACTCATCAGGAAGTCAAACATCTGCTCCAATCACTCGGTAGTGAAGTGACTCCCCCTCACCCCAGTATTCATAAAGTAACAGAAATCCACCCAGTCACTGGGTAGTGAAGTTACCTCCCCAGCTGGAATCATAGATGTCAAACAAAAATCCGGTCCCCATTCTCTGGTGGTCAAGTGGTCCTCCACCACTGCACTCCGTTAGCCAGTGACCCACCACCCTGCTCCCCCTCTAGCCAAACAGAGCCAGTGACTGGCACAGCCCACTTCACACTGCACTGGCCAGCCACTGACTGAACTGTACAGGAGTGCTGTACAGTATGTGGTACATGCCTAGTGCTTGACCGGGCACCCAGTAGGTGAGTACTATGTACTGCACAGTACTCCTGTACAGTTCAGTTGGTAATCCTTTATTCAGGGGTTTGTGGGGGGCAAAGCTCCCCGCAAGGGGGGGTGCAGGATGGGTACAGCCCCAACACACACACACACACACACACACACACACACACACACACACACACACTTCTTTCAATTCCAGAAGTTGGGTCGCCTGAAAGTATATATAGCCGATTTGCTTTTCAGGGATATACAATTGCCATAAAAGCAATTCCTATTCTACAGTCATTATCATGACATGAAACTGCACATCGGTCTCCGTTCATGAATAAGTTTAGTGGTACAACTACAGGGGGGGTTATAGAAGTGAAGTAATGCACCTACATGATATGTACTCTGGTCTCCCTTCATGAATGGGTTTAGCTGTCTAACTACAGGGGGTTACAGAAGTAATGCACCTACATGATATGCATGCCAGTCTCCCTTCATGAATGGGTTTAGCTTTCTAACTACAGGCAATTACAGAAGTGAAGTAATGCACCTACATGATATGCACGCCGGTCTCCCTTCGTGAATGGATTTAGCTGTCTAGTACAGGGGGTTACAGAAGTGAATAACGCACCTACATGCTGTACACACTGGTCTCCCTTCATGAATAGGTTAAGCTGTCTAACTACAGGGGATTACAAAGTGAAGTAATGCACTTGCATGATATGCATGCTGGTCTCCCATCATGAATGGGTTTAGCTGTCTAACTACAGGGGATTACAGGGGATCTCTCAGCTCCTAAGCCATTGATGAGTGAGGTGCCATAGGGCTCTGTTCTTGGACCACTATTATTTGGGCTGTTCATATGAGGGGAGCTCTCAACTCCAAAGCCGGTGACAAGCAGGGTGACACAGGGCTCTTTGCTGGGACCAGTATTCTTTGTGCTCTTCATATCCGACATTGCACACATGGTGGTGAGCAAGGTAGGTCTGTTCACAGACAACATCAAAATGGGAGCAGTGGTGGATGGAGAGGGTCAAAGGAAGTGGCTCCAGGGGGACCTAAGCAAGCTAGAGAAGTGGTCAGAGAGGTAGCAGCTGGGGTTCAGTGCAAACAAGTGTAAGGTTATGCACTTTAGAGCAAAGAACCCAAGGAAAGAATACTGGTGGGTGGGTTAAGCTGGGGATCACTAAGTAGGAAAAGGGCCTGGGGTAAATGGTAACAGAGACCATGAAAAATACTACCAAGTGCAAGAGAGCAGCAGCAAAAGTGAACAAAGTACTGGGGTGCATAGGGATGGAGGTTTTCATCCATGCAAAGAGGTGATCTTGCCCCTGTACTGGTCGCTGGTAAGACTGCACTTCAAGTATTGTGAGCAGTTTGGGGGACCATACCTGAAGCATGATATCAGGCTTCTGGAGGGGGTGCAGAGGAGGGCAATTAAGTTGATATGTGGAATGGAGCAGAAACAATGGGAGCAGGCTGGGAAACCTGAATATGTACAACCTGGAGGAGAGAAAGAAAAGGGAGAACATGATAGAGACATTCAAGTATCTAAGGGGAATCAATAAGGATGGGGCAGATGGGGTCCTTAAGCTAAAGAGGGGAAGGGGCACGGGCTAAAAATAGAGGGGGGAAGATTTAAGAGGGAAATGAGAAGGAGGCACTATTAATTTATTTTATTTCGTTTTTGTTGACCAGGTAAGAACACTAGTCACATAAGAGACTATTTTCAGGC
The DNA here is from genome assembly GCA_016271365.2 of Neoceratodus forsteri. NCBI lineage: Eukaryota > Metazoa > Chordata > Ceratodontiformes > Ceratodontidae > Neoceratodus > Neoceratodus forsteri. The sequence continues at coordinate 469,700,227 of CM057457.1, read as the reverse complement.
CCAACCCAGGAGGTTACATAGTACAGGTAGTTAGGAATACAAATGAACAATGACAAGCAGATGTGATAAGATACAAGATACAAGGTTACAGCATTGCATATGTACAGCAAATGTAGGAACAAAATACAGTCAAGTTAAACAAGGGCAGGATACATGACAATTTAGTTAAGTGACAGGGCAAATAGTGCCAACAAGGTATTAAGGACAGTATGTAAACAACATACAAAGATAGAATCCTATCTCTGGAGTAAGAACACAGCCTAGCCTCAGGACCAGAGTGGGAAAGGCAAGAAAGCCAGGTGGGGGGAGAGGTGGAGGTGGTGAACTAGAATAGGGATAGGTGGAGGTACAGGTGACAGTTGTTCCCAGTGCTCTCAAGGAGGATGATAAGGCTTGAGAGCCGGGGATGAGAGAGACAGGTGGTTTTAGGGAGGCTTGCAGCATGTACAGGGGGCACAATTTGTAGGAGGGACCAGTGCCGCTTTTTGAATAGAGCATAACTCGGTGCAAGTTGGACATCCTGCGGTAATGAGTTCCAGTAGTTTGGAGCTGTAGTGGAGAAGGCACTGGTGCCTTTTGTTGTTTTTGCTCTCGGCACATGCAGCATGATTTTTTCGGTTGCTCGTAGTCCATAGGAGGATGTTAGTGGGAGCAGCAATGGGGCGAGTTTGATAGATGGTACTATGAAGTCTAATGACCCTATCAGTGATCCCAGGGCTAGGCTATGGTGGGCAGAGGGGGAGGGACAATTAAGATCATAGAGCTGACAGTGATGCTTTAGTCACAGGAAAGATGAGGCAGAGTGACGTATATTGTTTAAGCAACATCCAATTTCCTTAGAGCTGAGTTTGTGGCATTTACATATGTGACAGCCCCATAAGTAAGTGCAGAAAGAAAGATACCACGAGCAATTGCCAGTCTCACAGAAGGTGTGAGTGCATGGTTCGTCCTGTAAACAGTATCAATTCTGGTATTGCCAGATTTAGTTGTGAGCTGGATATGTAGGTCTAAGTTTAGTCTTTCATCAAGGACCACCCCAAGATATTTAAAAGAACTAACTTTCTCAAGTAAGGTACCAACGGCATATGAGATCATAAGCAGGTCGCGGCATGTTTTTAACTTGGCTACAGATTTGAAAGGCATAGATTGTGTTTTTCCCACATTGAGTAATAGTTTTTGCCTGCTGAGCCACAGTTGGATGTCGAGAAAGAGAGGCTGATTTCTGATATATCACTAGAACTGGGATAGGGGACCATATCATCAGCATAGGGTTATTCATGCAGCTAAAAGTCAATTTTATCAGGAAGTGCTCTCCTGGATCTGGAATGATGAAAAAACAAATTTGTTTTGTTTTTTCATATATTTTTTAATGCATCTTTATTGGATTCTTTTGAGTTATTAGACATACACACAGATACCCCAGACACAGCCGGGATTCACAATCTCAAAACTGATTGTGAGAACTATGTACAACCCCAACTATGTACATACACAGCTAACGGGGTTGACCTCCAAAATATTGACAAAGTCTTGTAACAGCCCTGTCTGAGAGTAATCGTGTCAATAACTTACCCTATCCCACAGAAGTAAAACCCCTGAAACAAAGATACTGTTACCCTCTAGATTTTAAGAACCTAGGCTACGACCTGGGCAACATTACACCCAGGAGGTAGCCCCAAGCTGTGTCCCTTGGAAAGAGAGAAAGTCCCCCCAACCCTTGAACCTAAGCAGACCAAAACCTTATCTTAATACCATTTTACTAGTACCTATGCAACCCAAACATGATTGTGAATAGTATATATCCATTCAAAACATAAATAATTCTAAATCAAGCTATACATTTCTCTTAAATAATAATCTCTCGCTGATCACAACCCAACAGACAGGCCTGTGTTTGGGTGTTATTAATCTTCAGTGAGTAGACTGCCTCCAGTGCTGACCATCTTTTATTATATAACCCTTTCCTTCCCTCCATACAAGTATGCCTCTTTATTCTTCCCAAGGCACAAATAAGATCTCTCGCCCATTGCTCATAAGTATAGATATAGTCTTCCTTCCAATTAATCAATCAATCAAAATCTTTATTTATTTTGGGGACTTCTGGTGAGTGCACCGATTGAATGGCTGCCTAGATCAGACACCCCAGCCTGCTGTTACCCAAATCCGCCTCAATCATTACTTAATTGGGACCATCCAACGTTCAAAAGCTGCAGGAAAAAGGGCAGAATGACCTCCAGACACAAAAATAAAGAGAAAATAAACATGCAGCAGGTGAAACAACACAAAACTCTGTTGGACTTTGCACAGCAGGCTGCGGCCTGTGCACCACCTAACTCACCGAAACAGGGATCCAGCACGAAGGAGGGAGAGGAACAGGAACAAGATTATACCATAACATCTAAACAGCTAGGCGACACCCTCCAGAAGATGAACGCTACACTAGAAAGATTAGAAACAAAAGCTAATGAGGACAGGGAAAAAATTGAACTCACTGCCCAGAAGGTAGAGCTGATGGAAAGGGCACTGACCGACTACACAAATACCACATATGTACACAATGCTGCCCTGTTGGACTTACATCGGAGAGGGCAGGCTTTGGAAGCAAGACTGGATGAATTAGAAAATTGGAACAGGAGAAATAATATCCGTATTCACGGATTACCACAAGGGACAGAGACTGGTCCTGTGCCGCAATTCCTAGAGTCCTTCTTACAGGAGATCCTAGGCTGGCCAGCGGATAAGCCCCTTAACATTATCCACGCCCATCACTCGTCAATACCTAAGCCACGGTACCTGAAAGCATGGCCTAGATCCCTGGTGATAGCATTCCTGGATTTCCGTACCAAGGAAGAGATTTTAAGGAGAGCGTGGTCCAAAAAAGAGAGATTTTTTGGGGATACTCGCCTATACTTCAAGCAGGATTATTCCCCACAGCTTTTAGCACAGCGCAGAAAACTGTTGCCAGTGGTGCACCAACTGCAGCAAAAGGGAGTTAAAGCAGTTATAGAATACCCTGCACAACTGAAGGTAATCAAGAAGAACAACATTAAAAGATTTATAGACCTACAAGCGGCCCAAGGATATCTGACCTCGTTGGGGATAGAAATCTCCAGTGGTACATTGCAGCAGAAGGATCGCCTAATGGAAAGGGCCTGTTATCAGGATGGAACCAAAAGAAAGGAGCTGCACGATCGCCCGGGGACTTCTGTGATGTGAGACTCCCTCATTGCACGAGGGGATGTGACCATTGCTAGGCCTGCACGAGAAGTCGAACGGAATGGAGAGACAGGAGAAGCTGTGAACCAGAATAGCCTGACAATGGAGTTAGCGACCTGAAAGAAGAAAGACTATGGGCTGATGCCTGCCTGTGAGTGACTTTTTGAGAGAAGAGGGTGAAAAGCGCTGCAGATCTTGGCTGTTGTATCCAATGTAGTGGGTAGGGGGGAAGACTCCAAATTAAATGCTTAACAGAGAAGGGGGGTTCTCACCCTTCTCCTACATTTTAAAAGGTGGATATATAAAGACCTGTTGTAGATCCTGAGGCTCTGGCACAATTTAAACAGGAAAAATATGGGGACTGGAACGTGATTGGGGGGGTAGACTCTACAGGGGTAAGAGAGAAAGCGAGTACAATCACCACTGTGAAAATCGGATGAATGGACTCCAAGGGATAAGGGGGAAGGGATGAGGGAGGAGGGGGCGCACAAGACAGGGACTTAAGAATAGCCATAGAGCGTCATGCAACGGATCATATGGAATAGGTTGTAGCCAAAATGAAGGGACCAATATGATAAAACCGTGGGAGCTTATTCACGGAGGGATAGGGATATAAGTAAGATACGAGCATTGATAACACAGAATTCCAAAATGTTAGACAAAGGAAAAGGGGGAGACGGGGGACAAGGGAGAAAGGGGGGGAGGGAATATACAGAGTTGGACCCCAAATTCAAAAAGTGGGGGAGAACGAGACCCTTGGAATAGTAGGAAGGTTTGGAGCAAGAGAGGGATCAATGAGAAGTAAAGGCAAGAGGGGGAAAGAGATGTTTCTGGGTGAGACCAGGTGCAGTGCTTTTCCCGTGAAGGGATTGTCCTTTCTATATATTGGCACCTGGGACACACAGCTATGGTGCTTTAGATCTGCCCTTCTGGTGACAGAGCTGATTTTGGCCTAAAATCAGATGGAAGGCCCACAGTGTTGGGGTCGTCCAGTCACACCTCCAGCAGCAGGGGGTCTGCGGAGGATGGCAAGAGGGGCAATTTCATCTTGAAGTCAGAAAAGTTGAATAAGGTTATAATGGTTACTAGTTTTTAAGCTGAGTTAAATAAAAAAGATCATGTGTTTAATAGAACAAAATCATGTGTTAGTAACAATGCACAGAATATATTTAGGGTGTGTTCTAAATGTGTGTCCCCATCCCTGGAAGACCATCAGGAAGGTACATTTAATTTAAAAGATTGAGAATGGATGACTTAAAGATTGTTTCCCTAAATGTGAGGGGTATTAATAATCCGATGAAAAGAGCTAAAATATTACAAGACTTAAAGAGACAAGGAGCCATGGTGACCTTCCTCCAGGAAACACATTTGACAGCCCAAGAGCATATGAAATTGAAAAGAGCTTGGGTAGGAAGTGTGTATGCCTCACATTACATGGATAATCCACACCATAGAGGGTGGCAATCCTGATTTAAAAAAAAAAAAAGATGTCCCACTAAAAATTTTGAAAGTCAAAACGGATCCAGAAGGAAGATTCATATAGATTCAGGGGAAATATAGGGGTCAGTATTGCACCCTAGTAAACATATACGCCCCAAATGAAGAAGCTCCAAGGTTGCATTCCTAGAGACGATAATAAAAGGAACAGTCTCAGACGCACAAAGTGTGGTGGTCATTGCGGGAGACTTTAACGAAGTCATAAACCCAGGAGTGGATAGATCTGGGAAAACCCCAGGAGAGGTAACACGAACAGAGAAACTTGTCCTTCGACTGGGTCAGGAACTAGGGCTAGCGGAATGTTGGAGGTTCATGCACCCTAGAGGGCGAGATTATTCGTATTGCTCCCCACAACATGGAGTTTACTCCAGGATAGATTATTTTTTGATTTTTACTAACTGGGTACAAAGAGTAGAAAAATGTTGTATAGGCCCAATAGTCATCTCGGACCATGTGCCAGTCCTTCTTAGTGTGTCTATGGCCCAGATGATGAGGCAATCTTGCTGGAGACTTGATGTGAGCCCCCTTACTAGCGAGAACTTTAAAGAACTAATAGAGAATAACATTTGACAATTTGAATTGGAAAATCCAAAGGGAGACACGAGGGAGGGAATAAGATGGGACGCCCTTAAGTGTAGTCCAAGGGGGGAGATTATAAGATATTCTTCCAAAATTAAAAGAGAGAGAATTCAATGGAGGGTGCAACTCGAACAAAAGATTCTTCAACTAGAATCCAACCATCAGGTAAGCCAGGATCGCAAAGTAAAACAAGAGCTAGACAAGGCTAAACATGATCTTAACCAGATTTTAGACACCCAAATTGAAGGGCAACTGTGGTATTCCAGACAAAAATACTATGAACAGGGCAACTGGGCTGGGAAACTTTTAGCATGGCAGCTCAGATAGGAGAGGGCAAGTAGGGCTGTGATACGCCTGCAGGGAGATGACACAGAACAGGCAACCACTTCTCCAGCAGAAATAGTTCAGAGATTTTAAAAATATTACATAGATTTATACAGAGCGGACACCTTTCCAGGGTACAGAGAAGCGGTGAAAACCTTTTTAGATAATCTTAAATTACCTACTCTGGCAGATTGGGTGAAGGAGGAGTTAAATGCCCCTATTACAGTTCAGGAAATTGTAGGAAAAATTAAAAAACTAAAAAATGGTAAGGCACTGGGGCTAGACTGGTTTGGAGCCGAGTTTTGCAAAGGATTTAGGTCACAAGTAGTGGGCATGTTGCGGGATACCTGCAATGAGATTTTGGTAGAGGAGGAATCGGTTCCACCATCCTGGAACCTGGCCCAGATATCAGTGATTCCAAAACCGGATAAGAACCCAAAATTATGTAGTTCATACCACCCAAAATCCTTGTTGCCGGTGGACCTAAACATTTTTATAGGTATCCTGGCAGATAGATTGCAGGGCTGCATCATTACTCTGGTCCATCCCGACCAGACAGGATTTATCTCAGGAAAATACCTGCAAGACGATATAAGCAGTCTCCTGAATATCATCACAGCTCAGAGAGGCTCAGTGGCACTGCAGTTAGCAATCAGCATGGATGCTGAAAAGACCTTTGACAGGGTGGACTGGCACTTTATGTTGTTTACCCTGTCAAGGTTTGGGCTTGGGGAGAATTTCGTCTTGGCCATTGCAGCACTATATCATAGGCCTGAAGCCAGAGTTAAAGTGAACGGCATGTTATCAAACCGTCTGCCTCTTATGAGAGACACTAGGAAAGGGTGCGCCCTGTCTCCACTGATATTTGCCTCTCTCTCTGAGCCACTGGCAGTATGTATACGGGGTAATTCACATATCAAAGGCATTTGGGCAGGTGGAGTAGAGCACAAAACAGCGCTCTATGCAGATGACTCCCTTTTTTTCCTGCAGGACCCTCAGAACTCCCTCCCGCACCTTTTAGAAGCCTTAGATAAATTTGGTTCCTTAGCAGGATAGAAGATTAATTTATACAAGTCAGAAGGGGTGGTGTTGAGTGGCACCCTTAACAGACAGCTAAGAGAAACCTTCCCATTTACTTGGGCTAAGAATAAACGGTTTAAAAATTTGGGAATACAGGTTGAGGTGGATACGTCCAAGCTATACCGTAGCAACCTGCTTAAACTACTAATGGATTTGAGATCAGATTTTGCCAGATGGAAACTCCTACCCCACTCTCTTTATGGTAGGATCCAAATTATAAAAATAAACATTTTACCCAGACTATAATTTTTATTCCAGAAATTTCCAAGTCCCATACCGCCTCAATTTTGGAACCAACTTACAAAAGAAATTTCTAAATTCATTTGGGGAGGGGCACATCCAAGGATAGCATTAGGCACCCTGAGGAAGCTTAGGGAGATGGGAGGCTTGGGCCTACCACACATGTACCATTATTACTTAGTCGCACAGGGAGCAAAACTGGTCACATGGGCCAAACAACGCACTGAGTCTGGGTGGTATCTCATTGAAAATGGATCAACCCCCAATGGCAAAATATGGACATATGCAACCTACCATATTGACCCACATAACTGGCGGCTAATCTCTAATCCTTGGGTAAAACAATCCTTACAGATCCTGCTCAGACAAATACCCCAAACACCCTGGGCCCCTTATTGTTAATCAGACACGCAACAAATTTTGTTCCTCCAAGGTGGGATCTAGGATACGCGTACTGGGAGCAAAAGGGCCTAACAACCTTTAAGCAATTGATAGACAGAGGGTCTTGCCTCTCATATGCCACTCTCCAGGAGCGTTTTGCATTACGTAGGGAAGATTTTTATAAATGCCTCCAAACTAGGCACTTTTTTAATATAGGGGGAAGTCTTCAAAGAATCACTAGAGCCTTGTCTCCCCTTGAAGAATTCTGGTGGGATTCAAGAAGAATTAAAGAAACTCCCGTACACCTCTATTCTGTATAAAATACTCATAGGGAAGAAGGGAACCCTGGTATTAGAAGAGATCAGAAAAAGGTGGGAGATAGAATCCAGGAGGAGAATCCATAAGGGAGACTGGGAACATCATACACAGAGGAGATAGCAGGTAACCTCAGCCATGGCATGGCACGAATTTAACTGGAAAATTCTGACCCGTTACTTTCTCTCCCCGATGATTACCAAATACTTTAACCCTCAGGCATCATCAGCTTGTTGGCATAAATGCGGGGAACTGCAAAGCACACATTGCCATATATTCTGGGGGTGTGCAACGTTGCAAGGATTTTGGTCTTAGATCCAAGAGGTTATGACCCAAATGGGGGGGTTGCATTTACCTTATACATTTCAGGACCTTGTCCTGGGGTTGCCAACCCTATCTTGTTAAAAGAGGAGAAGTGTGGAGCTATATCAGATACTGAGGATTGCAGCATTGAAATGTATTACTATTAATTGGTTAAAGAAAGATCCACTAACCCTTCGACAATGGACCTCCAAAATGGAGGAAATCGAGAGATTAGAAAACATAACATACCATACACTATTCAGCTAAGAAAGGACACATTTTTAGAAATTTGGGGACCCTGGTATCGCTGGAAAGAGGGGTGGGATGAAGGTACGGAGGTAACGGATGGAGACACTGGAGTGGAGGAGGAGGAAGGATAAAACATTGTAGGGGAAGGGAGCGAGATGGCGTAAAAAGGCAAAAGGGAGAAACTGATAACAGGAAGGCAAAGAGTGCCTGAGAAAAGATGGTCTTCCTTAAAAAGTGGGGATGGGGACACACACAGGCACACACAGAGACACATGTACACACACGAATATAAATATAATCTGAAGATAGAACAAAAACATCAGTTATAACGCATTGGTTTAGGTAAATATGAGTTGATATGGTTATAAAGGGTTTGGTTAAAAGAATAGATACAAATTAGTGAGAATATGATAATATGTATAGTTAAATGTGGAAGTGGAATTCCCAGGAAAGAAAAAAAAGACATTAAGATGGAAGAAGTGAAGAAGACTCATAATCGGATCTGGGACATTACAATGGGCCATGTTATGACAAACTGATCATATCAACTAAAGGCCTAAGGCCTGATAATGTGTGCCCAGAATTCCACTCTATGGACTGATGAGACAAGAGACCGAAAATTGTTAAATATCAGAAAGTTTGAATAGTAGTAGAATAAGATATGGGAAAGAATGAATAAGAATAGAATGTAAGTAATGCATAGATGAGCTTATTAAGATGTGATGTGGAACTGGATGTAATAATAATATGGATTACAATAAAATAGATGAAGTTAAAAAAAAAAATCTTTATTTATTTTATTTGTCCAGGCGGGCACCATTGAGCAAGACTCATTTGCAAGGTAGACCTGGTCATGAATACATCAAAGTACAGTACAGAAGCAGCTATGCAAAAAGCAATAATATACAAGGAAGAAAAAGTATTTACATTGTATACAGTATAGTACAATGTTGAAATAAAAAAAAAAGCATTATTTTACAATTGCAGAAGTCAGCAGATGTACAATCAACCATAGGCATACTGGAGTTATAAGCAGAGATCTTTTGAGAGAGACAGCCAGCAACTACACATTAAAGGGAAAGAGGCCATGTATGGGGTGGCAGGTTAGAGAGGCAAAGAAGAGGAGGGACATGTTACCGATGACTGGGGGAAAAATTGGGCTAAAACCACAGAACGTGACAGTGGCTAGTGTGTACTTGTTTATTATGATAATGACGGAGGGGGGTAGATAATTGGGATGCTACTATGGATGGGGTGGAACTTTAGCCAGGCTGGAGTGGACAGGGAAGGGTGGGTGCAGCAGGAAGAGTTAATAGGGAAAGAGTGAGAGCCAGGGGTAGAAACATGGCGAGGGTCAGGATGGAAAGAGGGAGTTGCGGAATTAGTGGGCTAGCGGTGAGGAAAACATCTGCAAGGTACTTTCATGTAGTGATCGTAGAGCGCCTTGAAGATATTCAGGCTAACAGGGCAGCTTAGCTTCAAGTTTCTTTGTAAACCGTTCCACAATGTGGGTAAAGAGAAGCTTAGGACAGCTTTGCCGAAATGAGTTTTGACCCTTGGAACTTGGAGGCAATTAGGGAATAACTCCTTAGAGTGTAGATGCCTAACACACTCCAGGGAATACAATCTGAGACATGTGAGGGGAGCTTGTTGGTCTCCTCTCTATAGGCCCATAGGGCGGTGTTTCTATTTCTTCTATAGTGAAGGGATGTCCAGCCTATTGGTGAGTACAGGGAGCAGTGGTGTGTGGAAAATGGAAGGCCAGTAATGAACCTGATAGCTCTGTGGTAGAGGGTGTCCAACTTAGCCAGTGCAGAGGCAGTGCAGTGGCTATAGAGCAGGTCTACGTAATCCATTAAAGATAGGAAGGCAGCTTGAATCACTTGAATCTTGTCCTCCTTTGTGAGCAGGTGGTTAATTCTGTAGAATATTCCTAATCTTTGCCTTAGTTTCTTCTGTAGTTCTTCGAGATGGTTGGCGAAGGAAAGTTTATGATTGAGCTAAACTCCTCGATATTTGAATTTAGCTACATACTCTAGTGTTTCTCCAAGAACAGTGATAATTTGTGGTATGGCTCCCCCCCCCAGCATTAATTGTCAAATGCAAGGAGGGGGAGAAGAGCATGGCTTTTGTCTTCTTCGTATTGAACACACGCTTTTTGTTAGTGAGCTGGTATCATAGAAAGTTAAATTCAGCTTGGAGGTCTTCACAGGCTGCTTCTGGTGTGGGACAACTCAAGTACAGTGCAATGCCGTCCGCGAATAAGTGGATGTTGACTTTTTTGATCGGGTCATTGATGTTCTTAATGTAGACTGCAAAGAGAAGGGGACCAAGGATAGAGCCCTGGGACACGCCCCTCAGCATAGGTTTTAATGGAGAAAGATCACCTTCAGCTTTAACCTGCTATTTCCATTTTCCGGGGTAGTCTGCAAACCAGCACATAGATTTATGGTCCAGGCCTAAGGTGCTTAGGGAGGAACGAAGCAGGCTGTGATCGACTGCGTCTCATGCCTTACTAAGATCCAAGAAAATGGCACAGACATGCTTCTTGTTGTCAAGGTCTAGGAGCCAATGATTGGTCACCTTAGCTTGGTGCTGTTATGGTGCTGTGCTTTGCTCTGAATCCAGACTGAACAGGGTATAATAGACTTCTGGATTCTAAGTATACCCCTAGCTGGCCACACACTATTATTTTCTAGTAATTTAGCCAGGATGGGGAGGAGGGAGATTGTAATTATTTAGATTGCAAGGGTCACCTGCTTTTAATAGAGGGATGACATGGGCTATTTTCCATTGAGAGGAGAGGCTACCCTGGGAGAGTGACATGTTGAATAGGTGGGTGATTGGCACCACAAGCACATGGGCCTGGATATTCAAAAGGGTTGCGCATGCGCAAGTCCAAAATGCGCCACTCTGCGATATTCAGCAGGAGGCAGTTACGCCACTGGCATCAGGTTGCGCAAGAGAGCAATGCAAATGAATGCATGCTCAACAGGAGGGGGAGGATCCATGCATAACCTGCGCAACCCGATATTCAGTCGGGTTGCGCAGAGTTGTGCATGCGCAACCCCCAACCTGCGCCTGCACAACATGAGCCCAAAAAGAGCAAGTTGAGGGCCACCACAGGTAGCTGCTGCATTGCAGGCGCAACACAGCAGCTGCCACCCTGGCTGGCCCCCAACTCTTTCCTGTGCCCCCTCCGACCAGCCTGATCGCGGGCATAGTGTAACCCACGACTCCCCCCCGCCCACATCTCCCACAGCCCAATGCTTGGGCAGTACAGGTACATGTAACACCCCATATCCCGAAGCCGTCCAGCGGGCATAACGTGTATGAACCCCCAGTGCCCGATCGCGGGCAGAATGTAACCCCAACCCAAATATCTCCCTGGTGGTCCAGTGGACGTAAAGCCCGATGCAGGCAGAATCATCACAGCCCCCAAACATCTCCTGGTGTCTAGTGTCCCCCACCCACAAGCCCCTCCAGTCTAAAACAACACCAATCTGAGTCATTCTTGCTTCTTTGGCCTTTTTTCCATAAAGTATCCCTTTCCTACAGGGAAGCTTTGAGCTCAGGTGAGAACCAATGGCAGGTGCTGCTCCTGACCTGCACCTTAACCAAGGGTGCTGCTTATTTAAAGCCTCACTTAAAATATTGCAAAAAATAGTATTTGCCCTGTTAACCATTTTGACTAGGAAGAATTCCTGCCATTACGCTGAATGTTTCAAGTCGTGGATGTATGCAAACAAATCGAAGTTGTGTTTGCATCTTTTGATAGAGAACTTTGCCACAAATTGTGGGTTGTGCACAGATCTAATGGTGGTGATTATACAGTGATCGCTAATGTCTGAGAAAAAAGTTCCGACGTAAGGGAACAGATGTGGCTTGCTAACCAAAATTACATCTAAGAGTGAGCTGTTGTTAAGGTTCTTTTTATTTGGGCAAATAGGTTCGCCAATGAGTTGCACCAGCCCTAGAGTGTCACAAAAGTATTTCAAGGGAGCTGATGCACTTGATAGCCAATCGTAGTTTAGGTTGCCAAAAATAATGGTTTCCAAGGAAATGAGCCCCAGTACGGAACTGAAATGAGACAGGAGATGAGGCACAGCAGAAGGGGGGCATGTGGCAGCCTATTACACAGTGTGTACTGGAAGGAGAAAGTTCAATCTTTAGGGTCAAGCACTCGAATTCTTTGCGAGAGGATGATGCATCTTTGCATGTGGCTGAGTATCTGTCCCTTACATAAATTGTCACCCCACCTCTTCTTGATTGCCTATCCACTTGGAAGAGTAAATAATTTGGGTTATTGATTTCATTGTCTGGGGTGGCTGGCCTAAACCAGGTCTCAGTGATCACTAGGATGTCAGGTAGGGTGTGGCTCACCCAAGCCTGTATAAGGGTGAACTTTTTCAGCAAACTACAGGCATTAAGATGCATAAAAGACATTTCTTTGATACCTTCCAGGTCTGATGCAGAAGCAAGAGTGTCTAATGGTCCTGGGTTGAGTTTGACATTGCCTGAGCACAATAGTAAAAGAAGCAGGATCCTTTTTAAGGCAGCGAACTGTAATTTGTAAACACTATTTTTTTGGGCGATGGGGGGAGGTGGTGTTGATGGATAGGTCTGTACCCACTCCTGGTGTTATACTGGCCTAGTGTTGCAGCCACTAGTGTCCTGGCAGGAATTTGCCATAAGTAGGAATTCTCGAGTCGGATGGGGAAGTAATCTGCAGAGGCAGCTCGGGAGATGTCCCACTCCTTGGCAGAGACAGCTGAGAAGCCCAGTAGTCCAGAATGGCTACCTGAAAGGAGCTGTTGGACGCAGGACAGGGAGAAGCGCAAGGGTCATTCCACTTTAGGTAGGGATGAGGGTTCTGAAGAATTTATCTGAGTACTAGTAAAACTAGTGACGCACCGAGGAACCAGCTGTAACTTCCCATGGTAGATCTAAATGCCATAACAGCCAGCAGTAAAAGTCACTAGAAGCCTAGACCAATCGGCAATCGGGTGTCATAAGATCAAAGTCCTTTTGTTGGCTGAGAGGCAGTTTTGGCGCTGAACGTACCTGTGGAGCAGCTCTTTGCAGCTGAGCCAGTGAGGTGGTTCAAGCTTGCAATCCGCTGTGGCAAGATTGGTCTGTAGCTTTCGTTTCTGTTTCTCGCCCTGCTCCACCACTACAGAATTGGAGTGGGGCAGGCGTTCAAGTCTTGCAGCCTTAGTGGATGAGCATGGTTTGGCCTGAGAAACGGGCAGAAAAACCCCAGGGATGGTCCTCAGAAAGAGAGGTATCCCAGGTCCACTAGAACAGAAAAGGAAGTAGAAAATATGTGTTTCCTCTTTAACAGAAAAGACAGCTGTTGTAGCCCTCTAGTGGTTATGTAGTATAATTTGCAAATAAATGAAATTCTTGCTTTACAAAAAAGGATAGTCTCAGGGTCAGTAGCACTGACAAATGTCTCTAATGAACCAAGGTAAAATGGAGACCAGCAGGAAGAAGTTGGTGAGGCTGAGATCCTCCAATCAGAGCATTGGCGCTGAAAATTCAGAATGTCCAAAGGCACCAAATTCCATCGTACCTGAGGGAGTATACAGCTTTTGGCTGTTTCTGTAGATTTTTGGGCCCTACAACGAACCGGAGTTTGGAGGATCCCGGGTGGCAGTTTCAACAGGGGAAGAAAGCCTCAGGGTCTGCTAATTTGCAGTAGCAGAATCGTGGATTGCTTCCCAGGACAGGCTTGTAGCTTTCCCTCTGGCGGCAAGGTGCGAGCCCAGGTGGGCACGTCACACCTGAGGGGGAGAGAAAAGGAGATGGATTAAGTAGGGGCAGGCAGGGGAGGGGTGGTTAACTCAAACAAAAAACAGGGTGGTCACCATTTGGAAGTAGGAGGCTGAACTACAAAGTGGGTAATAGAAACGGAGGAGTTGTAAGTGGGTTAGAGGGCAGACAGGTGACAAAGTGAGAGGCAAGGATTGGACTTTAAATTTAGAATGCTAGGCAGTACACTGAAAAGTCTGGTCAATTTAAAACTACAGCTTTACACAGAAATTAATTCTAAAAAGGATTCAGCTGTTTGCTTAGAGTAATCCCCCCTACAAATGGGGGTTCCTAAAAGCTTCCCCGGAGCTCGTTTAAATGCTCCATGCCTGGCTGGTGTTTGGCGTTTAAGCCATTTTAAGTGGGCAACCAGTGAGTGCTTTTAAGGCCTCCTTATACTGTCCCTTTAAGGGCTGCCTGTTGCAGTCATAATTAGTTAAATTGGGGGGGGGGGTTGTGTGGTTGTATGCCCGAGTCCCGCCCAGGTTGCTGAGTAAGTGCTCCATTCTGCCATCGTTAGTTGTGCAGAGGGAGCTCTCTGGAAAAGATGCAACTGTTTACTGATAATTGCTTAGAGTGGTAATGATATTGTAGTTGTTCTAACCTGCTTTTTGGTTGCAGCAAGGACTGTCTGATTATCCCCCTCCATTTTGGTCCCAAACTGCCGAATTGGACCAATCAGTATCTCGGGACTCCTTTGAGATGGCTGGCCAATGGGGGAACTGCTGACCAATTGAGAAAGGCATTATGGGCTATTGTGCTTTTTTGCACCACTAAGAGCAGGCGTGAATGACTGGCAGGTGACGGCGACGCCAGCCAATCTAATCGGGTAGTGCCTGAACTGGAAGGAGTGCCCTGTGCTTCTGGGGGCAGATGCGTTGTGGCTGGGGAGAAGAAAGGAGCTCTGTGTTTCTGCGCTGGTGGAGTGTTTGCGCAGGAAGCGCAGAAAGGCCTGAGGCAGCCGTTTTTTGCCCTTCGAGTGATTCAGATTAAATCCACTGGTGTGCGGTTGGAGGAGGCTGGTGCTGGCCCAGCTACCTACCAGGCTTAACCTGAGAGGACTGGAGAATCTGCTGAATCGCGCTCAGTCCACCCGTGATGTTGAAGCTGCCGTTTACTGCCCGAGTCTGCTGCAAGTTTGTGTGGGGCCTAGAAGCAGCTGCCTGGTGTGGTACCCCCTCTGTCGTTTGCCATATAAATGTGTGAGGAGGCTGGTGAAATTCAGGCTCAGCCCTGCTGGTGGTGACGGAAACTGTCTTTGCTGGAGCCGTGAGTACTGAATCAGGGTAGCTCCCTGCCAAGTTTGCAGACAGTGGTCTTGAGTTGTTTTGTTAAACTGCTGACTGCCTAATTCAGCTTTCTTCCCATTCTGACCAGCTCAGGACTGTAAAGGCTATCTGTGTCAGGGCCCCAACCAGCTGCCACGGTGGACTAGCCATTAGGGCTTGGGTACCCAGGGACAGTAAATATTAGGTTCAGGCCTGTGCACAGTGCCCTAGGTAGATACGTATAGAGTAAGCCAATTACCTTGATGTTTCCCCTGCCCTTGTTATTCCCCCCCCTTGAATAAATCAGATTGTTTGTTCTGCAACTACACCCTGGCTAGTTTGTACATTTCTGGTGAGCTGTCGCATAGTGACCGTTATATAACTGCACCTTACTTTTACAGGGAGTCCCCGGAGTGAGCTGAGAGATACTAGCCGGGGGGGGGGGTAAGTGTACTGGTGAAAAGTATTGTTGGTACCCTGTGTGAGCCACTAGTGGGACAAGAGGGGGGGTTGCAGTAACCCAGAGGGCTGGGACTGAGGCAATCTCGACAGTATTAACCCCGACCTTTGGGTGGAGGCACCCGTCAACGGATCCGGGCTCCTCACCCTGTCTCAGTGGAGGCAGGCAAGGGTAGTAGCCCTAAGGGTAGCACCCCCTGGGGGTTACATTAGAATAATAGACAGTGCAGTACAGGTCTAATAATCTTAAGACTCTACAGTTTTACACTCAGAATTAATAATAAAAAGGATTAGGCTGTAGTTTCCAGTGTCTCAATATAGCAGACTTAACTATCACAGACATCAAAGATAAATGATATTTAGATGTGGTCCCTTGTATCTGCGACATATCTCTTAAAATACATATTTCGGGTAATATAAATTCTGAATATTTCAACAGAGGGTCCATCTGTTGTTTAATTTCAACCCACAGAGGTGCTGTCTTGCTGCATTCCCACATCACATGTAGGGTATCACCTGAACCCACTTCACATCTGAAACACAGGTCTGTCTATCTAAAGTGTCTGTCACATAGTTTCACAGGAATAAAGTACATATTAGAAACAATAAAAAATTGCATAGTCGTATACTTGGTGATAGATATGTACTTGTTCTGTCCCAATATAAAACCCTGATGGGAGAATTCGGGCTGACATAGTCCAAAAGCACTTTGCAAACTTTAGATAAAGAGTGAGAAGTAGGATCCACTTCCTTCAGATTGTCCTATGTGATCGGATTTCCTGGTGGGCCCCCCTAACCTTTTTCAGACCCCTTCCAGCATTTTAGTGTGCTGTAACCTTTTGAAAAAATGCATTGCATCACACTTACCCAGGAGAACCTATTATCCTTTATAACATCCATCCATTCATTTTAGGCCCAAGAGCTGAGCTGCCCAACGTTGAGTGATAACCTTACCCCCAATCAGAAAATTAGGGTTACCCAGCAAAGGCTGTTCTTGAGTCCTCATTTGATCCTTTCTCTGGGTAGGAGTAAGAAATAACCACCAGGCCAGTGCTGATTTAATGACTGGAGTCAGGGATGTGTGTTTAAGGCATTTCTCTGGACTAGCAAAAGAGAAACTCATCTGGAGAGAGGCCTGAGACTTGTAATGTTTGCCTCTCTATTTGTAGTCATATTGGAATATACGTCACTTCCTCTAAGTTACTAACCCATTGATTCATAAGGCCCATTTGTCCCGCCACATAATATAGCTGAAGATCAGGCGGCTTGATCCCCCGCCCCCCTCCCATATTAAGCGGTAAGCACAGGATACTATGTTTTCTCCTAGGAGGCCTGGAATTCCATAAAAATTCCAATAACAGTTTCCTAATTTTTACAAACCATAATTTGGGAATGTGATATGGGGCTAAATATATTGGATATAATAACCTGGGCAAAAGGTTCATTTTTAACTTACCCCAGTCTAGCTGCAAAGTTCAAAGGAAGCTTATTCCATCTAAGTATGCCCTCTTTAACTGCTGACAGGATCATATCCATGTTTGTTGCCATGCCATCCTCCATATGAGCCGTGATCCATATACCAAAGTATTTAATCCTGTCCTGTGCCCAATGTAACTGTAGTGGTTCAAAATCTGCTCTGCTGACATGCGGTGTCAAAGGGAGAATTTGTGTCTTGCTCAAATTTAACTTATAATTTGAGACTTAAGAGAATTGCCGAATAATTTTGACTGTTCTCTTAAAACTTGAGGCCGGTTCTTGCAAATGCAGCATGTTATCATCTGCAAAGACCGAAAATTTCAGGTCCCGCCTTGCTATTGTGATCCCTATGATGTTAGCATCATTATTGATTGCCCGTAACAGAGGTTCCAGACAAATATTAAACAATATTGGTATGAGGGGGCATCCCTGTCTGGTCCCATTTTCTAACCGAAGCTCCTGTGAAATATACCTGTTGCATAACACTGGCCGTGGGGGCCGCGTATGGGTTTTTAATACCTCTGAGAAGGCCTTTAGGGAAACTCATCCTCTACATTGTGGCAAATAGAAATGGGTGGGTGACCCTGTTGAAGGCCTTCTCAGCGTCCAGAGATAGCAAAGCTAGGGGAAGTTGGGGATCCAACGCCTGACGAAGTATGTGGTGGAGCTTCCTAAGGGCATCCTGTGCCCCCCCACCACCCAGCATAAATCCCACCTGCTCGTGGCTAATTAAATTTGGGGCAATATTCAGTATTCTATTAGCTATGATCCTCATAAGAATCTTAATATATTGAGTCATCAAGGCAGTGGGCCTGTAACTACCAAGTAAATCCTTAGGCTTGTCTGGTTTTGGAACCAGGGAGATATATTCCTGGTAGGGGGAGGGTGGTACACCCCCTTCTCCATTACATGGTCAAAAAATTCCTTAAGCAGGGCAGGGTCAGGCTGGCCTGCCCAGATACCCAGAAATTTCTGGGTGGGTCCCCCCCCGATGAGTACGTACAGTGTACAGCAGCTGTGTGTGTGTGTGTGTGTGTGTGTGTGTGGGGCAACAAACTTAGTGCCCACTGCTTGCAAGTTGCCGCCTGCTTTCTTACATTGCCCTGAGCCTTCCTGACCCCCCCACCAGGCCCTGACACTGACACCCCCCCCGGCACTCGTCTGGCCCACCCAGGCCTTTGTACCTTGTTTTTGAGCAAGTAGTCATCTCGAACTCTTGTCATCATCTGCCTGTCACAGTGTCCATTGTGGATTGGAATTTGGGCCCCTTTGATCTGCGTACAACAAGGCGGCGGCGCTGGGAGTCGGGATCTGGGCAGGGAGTTTAATTGACTCAGCTGGCGCGCATCAGCAAGCATTGCCCTCAGGCCCCTCACCTCCAATTGAGTCATGGCTAAACTGACTGGGCAAGTTGTGAGGTTGGGGGGGAGTCAGGACCAGTACCGCAACTTCCGCAAGTCGACTGGAGCGAGAAGAATCTGATTGGTTGGTGGAGAGAGGGATCACAGGTTGTTGGGTGCCATCACCTTGTTGTCGCTCATCGTGACATCACACGGTGCGACAGCGGAGCACTTTAAAGGGGCCACAGTGCAGCAGCTCCGGTCTCTTCCTCTTGCTGCAGAATTCAAATCGAACTCGCCACTGTAAAACACAACTGATTGTGTCCCTCATTAAGTCAGCATGTAGAGTGAGTCCAGCTTTTTTTAAGCAAAGCAGTCATCGGTGACTTTGAGTGGCGACTGGTGTGAGCGTGAGCCAGCTGGCCAGCGAGCTGAATTATTTCTGACTCACTTTTTGACTGGAATTGACTTCAGTGGTAAGGTAAGGTAACATATTTTTTTTTTTTTTAAGAATTCAGTAGTGCTCCTGGGGCAGCAGGAGGGGGAGGAGGGTAGGGGTGGGGGTAGGGTGTTCGAGTTCACATTCCCTTAGTCTTAGTTAGTTGCTAACCTAAGCTGGTAGTAGCCCACTAGCTGCTAGGACTCTGAGGAGCCTGGGGGTATTTGTATTGTGCTTCTTTTCTTGTGATTTATCATTGAGGCTGGCAAAAGAAAACTAAATATGGAGAGGGCTTGGTTTCTGCAGTTGCTGGGGCTGTGTAAAGGGAAGCATGATTCAAGGAGCTTTGAACCAGCAGGGAGCTGAGCCTGAAGGCAACTAAGATCAGCAGGATTGTGGGGGAGGAATCACTTGACTACAGCCACCAAACCAAATAACATGAATTACAAAAGGCAGGTTCAGGGGCTGCTGTGCCTGTGCTCTATAGTGTTGTTCATAGCTCTCAACTGTCCCTGATTTTGCCTCAAAATGTTCCTCTGTCCCTCATAAAATTAGCATTTTTTTGACAGAACACTGGGGATTAAAATCACAAAATAATGTCAAACATTAAAGTTATAGACTTGTTCTTCTTCAGAAAATGCATCTTAATACACATCCCTTTATTCTATCAGCTTTCTGAGTGAATAGTATCAATTTTTAAGATGTGTCCCTATTTTGGATCTTTGTCCCTGATTTTTTTAAGCTTTGTCCCTGATTCGTGAGGCAAGAGGTTGAGAGGTATGGACTGTTGTTGCTTTTTTATCCCTTCCTTTCAGGTGTTTGGAAGCTGCTTTGCTCTACAACACTGAGGCACAGGGGCTATTGAGTGAGAACTGCTGCTTTTCTTGTGATTGATGCAAAAGAAAAATCATTTGAAAACCAAGTGTGATGCTGGAATTACTGGGGCTAGGTGGATATGAAGATGAGGCCAGAGCCAACAGAAGTGAGGGGGGGAGATAGCCAAGATTGGTGACATGTCATGGGAGGGACTGTGTTGTGACTATAGCCAATCAACAGTATGGCAGTAGCACAAATTGGCATTTGTTTACTTTAGGGGACACTCCAGGGAAGCAAGTATGCCAAGTGAGAAATACGGCCGCATGCGCATTGCAGTCAACAGTACGCCACTAGTTCTGCTATTAAAGCACTATAGTTATTTACCACTGCGATTGTTATAATAATATTTACAACTCTGAAATAGTTAGTCACTTTACCAGCAATGAAATAGCTTTCTTACAAATGGGAATACATGCTGATCTTATATTTGGCTACAGCATGTCTGGGCTTACCAGTATGTAAATATTTTGCTAGTTTATACACTAGGGCATGGTGTGGTTGGTGCCAAGGCCCCCCTGTGACTTTGTAGTGGGACCCCTTCCCCAGGACCAGTACTAAGGCCCCCCACATGACTTTGTAGTGGGGGCCCCCCGGGGGCCAGTACCAAGGCCTCCCCGACCTATTTCCAGGTGGACCCTTTGCTTCCCAGTCTCACCATGAAGCAGGGGGAGTATAGTATGAAGATGTGTCTGATAAAACTTAGCTGTTAGACCATCTGGCCCTGGAGTTTTGCCGGACAGCAGAGAGTGAATCACGTCTATTATCTCAGATTCTCTTATTGAAGCCATCAACTCCTTAACCTGTGCAGCATCCAACACTGATAATGGTGTCCCCTCTAGGAAGGACCTAATTGCTGTCTCTCCAGCAAGATGTTTTGCTTGGTAAATGTCCTTATAGTAAGAGGCAAACGCATCTGCCATTTTCTGAGGATCCATTAAACGTTTCCCAGCATACTATATGGACATGACTGTCATAGCGTCTTTCCATTCCTGAACTCTAGCTGTAAGAAGGTGGCCCAGTACGTCTCCCTGCAATAAATATTTAGCTTGAATCTTTTACAACCAGAATTCTACTTTACCATACACAATATCCAACATTTCTCTTCTCAGACTTTGAAGTTCCACATCTATTTCTGCAGAAGATCACTCCAGAGGAGTCAGTGATTTGATGGCCCCCAGGATAAACTCCTCCTTTTCACGTCTCATTCTATTTTTCCATGCAGAAAAACCCTGGCTTCACCTGCATATAACACCTTACAGGTTGGCCATGCTAATTTTTTATTCTGAAGAGTGGGCAATTGTTTTTGTATTATCTCTAGTAGGGCTTCTTCTAATTTGCTCTAGACTGAAGTCTCAGTCAAAAGCATATCATTCAACCTCCATCTATATGGCCTAGGGGGAGCAGCTGTGGGCTCCCAAGTTAGTTGAATTGGGGAATGATCTGAAAAGAATTCTACCCCAGGTTGTCGCCTACTTAACCTCGCAAAGTTCCACCCTATTAACCAAAAAGAAGTCAATTCTGGATTGAGTCTTATGGGCTGCAGAAAAATAAGTCATGTTATTGCCCCCTTTAGAATGAGTCCGGAGTGGCTGTACCAGAGCAGTGACCTCCAGTAATCTAATCATGGCTTTCTGAGCCCTGGACAGAGGGCATCCAGATGGTGGTATCCTATCCTCCCTGTTGTTTAAGCATAGATTCAAATCATCTGCCAAAATGAGGGAGTGCGGAGAAAATACAGTATTACACAATGTGGTAAATCCGATACGCTGAATCCTGCATCCTGATTGGTTGGCTGGCACAATGACCACTGTGATAAATCCTCCAGTGTACCCACTGGAAGAAGTGCCAGCCAACCTTATACCGTGCTAATCTGGTCGCTTTCACTTGAAACGAAACTGCTGCGATTTGTCCTGTCGCCGCTTTGCTAAAACACCGCGGTAAATTTTTCACACTATGACCTCCTCTTTCAAAGCGTAGGGACCTCAGTGAGTTAGAAAACAGTTAAAAAAACATTAAGGCAACAACATTGGCCATTGTATAATAAAAAGGTATCCCTCCAGGGTGTGGATACACTGGAGGACTTAACACTACTGGTGTGATTCGGTCACTCGGCTGCACCTCGTGACCGAATCACACCAGCCGTGGTAAATCCTCCAGTGTACCCACACCCTGGAGGGATAAATTGCTTAAATATCCAACTCCAATGAAGCAAACAAATCAGGATTAGAAGGGGTTGGACCATAGATGGAAGTGACTGTGAGCTCTTTACTAATATTACCCGAAAGGGAACTCCCTCTACTATCATTTCTTGTAATCACCTGTGTTATGTGATGTGGATAGATTTTCCCTATTAAGACCGCCACGCACCCTGAGGCCGTTTCATTATGTTTCTTACGTACCCCATAAACCTGGCCCACCCACAGCCTCTTAAGGAAGCTCAGCTCCTCTGTCAATAAATGGGTCTCCTGTAGTGCAGCTATGTGAGCCCCCATCTGCCCGATATGCCTCAAAATTACCATTCTTTTACGTTTACCCCTGAGATCTTTTACATTCCTTGAAATAATTTTAATACATGATATTGGTAAATGTAAAAAGGATTTTGTCCCAAACTGTCACACTTTGCTCTATAAAGATCTTCATCTTACACTTGCACTTTATTGGACTGTCTCTCTTTTCCAGATCCCTTTAAACCCCCCCATCCCCCGATCCCTGGATCGTCCTCCTGTCAATCATCGATTCATGGACGAGCCCTTTTCTGTGCACCCTTCCCCCTAGCCCTTCAAAGTAAATGAGCAATTCTCAGGATCCTACCTCTAGCTTAGAATGGATGATGCTGCAGAACATCTGCTCCCCCTACCCCTGTTACCCGAAAGCCCGTACAAATCCCATGTCCCCATAGATCACCCCCTATCATATTTCAATTGTGTCCCTTTTCAGATGAATTTAATAAATGCTATCCTCTAGCATGTTTAGCTGATAAGAGGTTAGTTGAAGGGAGCAGTGCCCACCCTCTTATTCTAATCTTGGAGGGAATCACCGCTTGCAGGGGGAGTAGCATGCTCCGAACAGTCCCCTCCACCTCCCTTTTTAGCCTGGTCACTACCCAGCCCCCCCCTGCCTCTTATCCTAACCCTTCAGAAATGTATGATCCCTCAAATCCACTAGAGTCCTTATAAGCCATCAAAAGGAGTTGATCACTTTGTCAAATAGTTGAACACCAGACCCACCCCAGTCCACTCCTACATCACATCCTCGGGTGAGGGGAGAGCTCCCCTTCCCTTGACCTATTACTTATGTCCATCCACTCCAGCATATCCTGAACTCCCTTCAAAGTCCCCACCTTATAATTGTCAGCACTGCAGCCCAGTCTAGCAACCCCCCATACTCAGACTTTGGAACATCAAACCCAGTGTGGCCAAGAACCCCTCCACATACAACAAAAATTGCGGACCCACATAACCTGATCCGCTGCTCTTCAGTCATGAATCACCAGGCTCCAACTTCGAATTCTGCTATCTAATAATAATAGCCAACCCCCTATGGTACCATTCGAACCCCACCATAACCCAACAGCTTTAACCATAACATTCTACCCACTTAAATTCAATTCATATCAGAACATCTAGAAAAAAAAAAAAACATATTGCATCCCCTTTCCATTTCAAAAGTCCCAACTGGTTGGATCATACCGGTCCACAGCTTATCTTCAGGAGCTCAAGTCATCGATTTTAAACAGCGCTGAGAACTCCACCTGTAGCTCCTCCATGGCATCACTTGCAGTTAGGTGGTACTTCTCACCCGATTGAAGCCAAACCATCAGAGTCGCACAGGATATTGCAAGTGAAACTTAATTCCAGCAAGATACAGCTTTTTCTTTATCTCCAACTATTACTTTTGTTTTTCCCTGACCAATGGTGTTTGATCCTGGAACAGCCAGACAGATGCACCATTCCAGTGCAAAGTTTTATTTTGCCTGGCAGTGAAGAGCACATGGGATTTTTCCGTATAGTTCAGAAACCACATTATTATGACCTGAGGTCTTGTCCCTGGCAGGAGCATCTCTCTTAAAGCTGTATGTGCTTTTCCCAGGTTATAAGTCTCACCACATGGTGTGGGACCTAACAGTTTAAGCAGAAGATCTTACATAAAAGAAACACAGTCCGACCCTTCAGCCCTCTCTGGGAGCCCTGCTAGAATAAGGTCGTTTCTCCTACTTCTAGAGTCTTGGTCTTTCATCCAATCTTCAAGCTTCCTAACTTGTTTATGCACTGCCACCAGATCTTGATCTTGATCTATAGTGGATGCCTTCCATTCTTGAGGGGAGACTCTAGCTTCTATGTCTCCGATCCTCTGAGCCAGTGAATGCAGAGCTGGTTTAACTGTAGCAAAATCAACCACCAGCCCTCACAACATCTGTTTAATTTTTAGAATAGTAGCTGGTCCATTCCACTGGGGTGTCAAACAGATGAGGCATACTGATGAGTCCTGGTAGGATGAAACACGTGTCTGTGTCTTCTGTTAGCACCCTTTGCAAACTGTGTGAGAGGCCTTTCGGCACCATGCAATTCTGCTTAAAGTTGGACCAGCATAACATTCTGTGGTGATTTGCATATGCAGCCCATGGTGCTTTGCATTGTGGGGGCATGTGTGATTTTGTATATGCTCCATAGTCAAATTAGTACTCCCTTCGGTATCCAGCTGGCCCGCCTGTTCATCTGGTATGGGCTTTAGAGGTTGTGGTCACTTTACTGCTGGCATATGTGCCGCCAAAGGCTCTGTGGCTTACGTGTCTGTCCAGATGCTGCAGTTCAGCCTGTTACTGCTGCCGAAAGTGCAATGTCTGACAAGTACCCACCGATTACACTCGCTCTGCCAGAAATCGTGTCAAATGCACCTCGCTAACTAGAAGAAGGTAGTTAACTTTTGTAGGAAGGGTTCTGAAAAAGTTAAAAGCTAGTTTATAGTAACCAGGCCTAGGAGCAGTACAGAAGACATCCTCTCACACCAGGCTCATCATGTGATCTCATCCTGACAGAAGATTTTGGACTAACCTTAAAGTGGTCACTGGGAGAGACTTCAGACCTGCCCCTACCATGTTTAACATTGATGTTGTACCCTCACTTGACCCCAAACTTATTGCTAAAACTTTTAATGCTGCCTTTGTGGACCAGAGTGGCGTCCTGCCACCTGACTAGTTCTCTCACCCCCTCACAAGTGACTACTCTGGAAAAGAGACTCTCACCCTTCTCATCCTCCTTTCTACTTCAAAACCCTCTCAGCCCATGAAGTCAGGAATTACCTACTCAAGGTATTAGGGCAATCAAGATTTAGTGGTGACACCCTGGATCTTAAGTTTTAACCCTTATGCTGGATGAAATTCTGTCACCTCTAACACATATTATTAGCATGCCACTTAGTTACTCTGTTTCCTCAGAAATGGAAATCTGCCACTGTGACACCAGTTCATACGTCTGGGGATTACACAATTACTGGAAACTACAGGCCTATCTCTATCCTGCCCCCACTCTCAAAAGCTCTTCAGCGTATAGTGGCTGACCAACTGGTTGAATACTTTGAAAAATATCAGCTACAATGCCTGCAACAACATGGGCTCAGAAATGATCATAGTACCACTATCGCCCTTCTGGAATTCACAGGCTTTTTTCACAACTCCTTAGATCAAGGACACCTGGTCAGTACTGCTTTCATTGATTTAACCAAAGCTTTTGACACAATGAATCATGCCGTCCTGGTCGTACAGCTTATCACCATTGGCCTAGCTCATGACAGCACAGCCTGGTTTGAAAGTTACCTGCACAACCGTACACAGCAGGCGAAGATTGGTAACATCCTCTTGGAAAGCAGACCTGTCCTAGCTGGAGTTCCTCAAGGGTCCATTTTGGGCCTTCTTTTATTTAGCATTTTCTTCAACAACCTTCCCTACTTCTGTTAGGGTCACATCCTTTTATATGCTGTCAATGCTGTCCTGTTTACCAGTGATCCAGACCCTAAGATTCTTGAATGTAGGCTACAGAGTAATTTCATAGTCATATAAAGATGGTTCCATAAGCACAAGTTAGTTATGAATTACAAGACTAAAACTATGCTGTTCTCCAGCTCCCAAAATAGGCACAGAACTTACCCTCTTTCTATCACCAACGAAGAGGGCTCTCCCCTGGAGCTAGTTCAGCTCTTTAAATATTGGGGGTTAATATTAATAGTATGATGACCTATGTCTATCACACTGACAACATTGCTAAGGCTGTTAACACCCGCATTGGGCTACTTTATAGGCATAAGCAGCGTTTGACCCCAGAGGTTCTTAACCTGGCCATTCAAAGCTCTCTTGTCTCGCTTATTGATTATGGATTACCAATCTATGGATCAGCTACTGAAACAACTCTTCGCCCGCATCATAGTTGCACTTAACAGAGCATGCTGGCTTTTTGCCAGCTCAGCCTGTCTGTCCCATATCTGCGACATGTACGCTCAGGTTAACTGGCTCCAATTGAAAGGTAGACTCATATACCATACATGTTTACTGTCCAAAAAAGTAAGCTTAGGCAAAATGCCCCCAGGAGTGCAAATGCTTATTACCCCCACTATCAACTGTCTTTGTACCAGAAGCTCTACTAGCCAGATTTTTAATATACCTCACTGTCGCATTTCTCTGGGACAAAGGTCCTTTGCCTACCATGCCCCAATATGGATGAACTCGCTGCACCATGACATCATTTTAGCATCCACCTTGGGCTCCTTCAAGGTTAAACTTAAGCAACAGCTAGTTGCAGCTGCTTCCAATAGCCTTCCTTCTTGTGACCAGCACTTATTCTAACCTTATGCTAGCCTGACCTTATGCATAACTGTTCTCAGCATGTAAATAACTGTTCTAAGTTGCTAATCGTTCTCCTTCACATTTCCTCTTGATCCCTTCCACTCTTTCCCCTCACCCCTCTATGGCTTTCCCCCTCTCCCCCCCGTTATATCCCCTGAGCTCCCTTGCTCACTTTAAAATGCTTTGTCCCATACCTTCTCACCTCTGACGAGGCTCTGGGCTGATGCCATCCCTCACCTTGTTGGTTATTAGACATTAGGCTGAGTTTATTATTTTCCTGTAAAGGGTCATTTCATAAGATCCCACCCCCTCTAATATGACCTTTTGAATTCCAGGTTTTAATCAAATATGCACCATGGCATACATTGTACAATGCCACATGTATTGTAGCTTTTCTAGTTATACACTCTTGTAATGTCTTGTATAATTTCTTGTGTTGTTCGTTCTCCGTCTCATACTTTCCCAATATGTATTGTTCGTCTGATGTGGAACCTATGAAGTGAGCTTGTTCTCAAAGGTGTTATCCAAAATTTCAATAAATAAATAAATTAAAGGATGGATGAACAGGAGAGGGTAATCGGTGCAGTCTGATTTATATACATGGAGAAAAGAAGAGGACCCAGTATAGACCCCTGGGGAACTCCAATGTTTATTACCGCGTGCTCTGACAGGACAGAGTTAAACTTAACAACTTGAACCCTGCTAGTTGGGTAGCTGTGGAACCAGTCTGTGGTTGGCTGTCAGAAGCCAAGGGACTAAAGGCAGGAGAGGAGAAGAGGGTGACCCACAAGATCAAAGGCTCCTGTGAAGTCAGTGAAAATTACACCTGTGAGAAAGTCCAAGTCCTTAGCAGTTAGGGTAACATTTGTGAGCTGGAGTAGGGCACTGGAGGTGCTATGACCTTTGTGAAAGCCATGTTGATTGGAAGAGAGGAGATTATGCTTTATAAGATAGTCAAGTATTTGAGCTGCCACTAGTTTTTTGAATAGTTTGCTCAGGACTGCAAATATAGCAATGGGCCTGTAGTTTGAGATAGATTTTTTTATTTCCTCTCTTAAAAACTGGAGTGATTCTAGCCATTTTCCAGATATCAGGGACATAATTATGACAGAGAGATAAGATGAAAATTTTAGATGGTAGTGCAGCAATAAATGGGGAAAGCTAATTTCAAGTGCTGAGGCTCCAGGCCATCACAGCCCACACTAGTAGTGTCTGAGATTTTGTTAAGGGGTTTGAGGACTTCCATTTTGGTGATTGCCCTGAAGCAGAAAAGTGGGTAGGGCACTGTAGGGCCAGCTGAGAACAGGTGCAGTGACAAATGAGGAGGTGAAAGAAGAAAGATTAGAGAAATGTTTATTGAATGTGTTAGCGATGGTTAGAGGATCATTACAATGAGCACCATTAAGCACCATGCCATTGGTGGTGAGCGCTTGTTTGGATCCCAGGAAAGATTCCACATGGTTCCAGAACTTCCTGGAGTCACCAGCAGCATCCAATAATAACTCTTTACAATAAGAACTTTTAGCTAGTCTTATTTGCCCTTACAAGAGTTTCTCAGAGCTCTGTATGTGGTGTAATCAGATTCTAGTCTGGTCTTTCTAAAGCATTTCCCGCTATTGTCTCTGGCACAGAGAGAGGTCAGACGTTCTTTGTGAAGCCATCTGGTTTGTTTACCCCAGACACGTCACGTGATAAAGGGTGCATGCCTATTCTGTAAAGCCCAGAAGTGATTAATGAAAAAAACAAGTGCATCCTGGGCAATGTTACCTCTAATTTTTAGTCTCTGTGGGTGGGCGACTGATATGTGTGTGCAGCACTTTATGCAAAAAAATTGATTCATGTGCGCAAATTGGGTGGCCCAAACAAGTGATATATTTTATTGCCAGTAAACAGTAGAAAATATAACCAAACACTCAGATACTCAATGCAAAGTATAAATATACATTCTGACACAGTCCGAAGCTTGGATGTGCATTGTGCGCCATAACAATATGAACTGGAAACATGTGTAAACTATGTACATTTTTAGTCTTGCATGCATCTGAAAGGGGTGCTGCTGATGATGCATTGCTAAGAAATCAACATTTACTGTTTTTCTCTCCTGTCTTTCCCATTCTTCCAGTGGATTTATATTTTATTAAGATCCATTTTTCCACCAGATGTTAAAAACAATTTTGTTCGCATCAGCATATCTAAACGGCTTTCTTCTAAGCGGTTTCTTTGTTTGCTCTTAATGCAGTTCATGAGGCTGAATCCTCTTTCACAGTCAGCACTAGAAGCTTGGAATGTAGTAGTAGTAGTACAATTTATTGTTCAGCATAAAGCAGTTACAATATACTAAAATCAGGACAAAATACATAGTAAATATAAATAGACAATAAAACAACAAGGAACTTAAATATCTTTACAGTGCAATTCAATTTAACAGTGTCCCTTGAGTACCTTTTCATATAAAAAAAAAACCTCCACAGGACTTCAAGTCCCCCTAATAAACTTTACAAATGAGTTGAGATTAAAAGTCCTGCAAAGATCTCTTTCATGTTCTTCTCTTTCATAGTAAACAAATATTCCAAAAGATTCTCCAGGGGGAGGCCGAGATCCCCCCAGCAGTTTTTTTCCTAGTTGATTCATACCTAGGATACAAGAGTACCACATGTTTGAGATCATTTATAGTCCCCACTCCACATTTACAATATGGAAAAAGTACCCTCTCTCTTTTGTCTGAAATGAATGCATTGAGCATTATAGTTTTCAGTTCCGAATCTTGTATAGATTCTTCTTTGTTTAAGGCAGATTAAAAAAGATAGCTATGGCTAACATCCCCATGAAATCTTTACTTTTTTATAAAATCCATATAGCTTAAGCTTGGAGAGTTGAACATTGAAAGAGTTTATGTCATAAATCAATAAGCCTCAATTTGACATCCTGCTCAAATGGTCTCGTGTAAATTTTAGATGACCATATTGATTATACTGGACCATTGCCTACATATTTTCATAGAGTCTATTAATAACATCAAGAAGTGAGGCCTCCAACTTCAGATCCCTTAATGTAGCCCAAAAGATTTTTCTACTAATGCTGTTGAAGGCTGAGGAGAAGTCCACAAAACAGCAATATAATCTGTTTTTCCTCACTTTAGTATGCTACAGATCAGGTGCTGAAACACATAATAGTGTTGTACTGTAGAACAGTCCTTCCGAAACGTTTGGTGCCTCATTCAATACTGAGCTCTCCTTGACCCATGACAGCAATCTGCCCAAAATATCCTAGAGAAAATCTTCTGTGAAACATCTATCAAACTAATAGGCCTATATATCCTTGGGTCATTCGGATCCTCTTTTTAAAAATTGGGAAGATAACACTACCTGCCTAACCGGCGAGAGTAAAAGTACCCTAGAACAGGCCATTAAACAGCAAAAGAAGAAAGAATCCATCAGTTGCTAAAAACCTTACAGAGATCACCTAGGACCCCATCCAGCCCTGGTGCTTTATTGCCTTAAGGCCAATCAGTGCCATCTGGATTTCGTCTCTGTGATCAAAATAAGTCTTGAAAAATTTCATTTTCCTGTATTTTGAAAGAATCAGGTGTCTCCTGCTCTTCATGAGAATAATACAGCTTGGAATGAGATGCCCAAACTTCAGGTGTAATATAGGCTTCAATCCTATTGGTAGATCTATTATATCCCTGGGCAACAGTATTCCAAAATTGCCTCCCATCCCTAACCAAAACAGCCTGCCTCAGTTTTTCCCAAAGTCCTTGAGTATGTTTATGTCTCTCCCGTTCGAGAATTTTCCTATATTTTTCTCTTTCGGTCTTTAGCAATTTAAAATCTGCTGCAGACTTATTTCTTTTCTTCTTATGCTGTCTTAGTTTCCTCCAAACTCTTTCTTTGCCTGTAGACATACCGAATTAAACTAAGACTTTTTATAAAGGGACCTAGGATGGTACGTTGTTTTACATCTAGGTCCAAGTAAAGAATGAATAGTTTCCCAATTCTCCAAAATATTAAAGGCCTTACTTTTGTCCAGGACCAACTCATGAATATCACCTAAGACTCCTATACTAAGAATTTCTTTGAAACTAGCTTGATGAATCGGCTCCCATCCAATCCTTCTCTTGTTTATGACTTCCAGACTCTCTTCCTGCTGTGCCTCACTCCCTAAAGTTCCAAAGGGCATTTGATGTTAATTACAATAGCACAGTGTGCTGATTCCAATCTATCCATGACCTCTAACTTTTGGATCAGCTTTACTGCTTCCAAATAGGTCCAAACCTGATCAGGGGTTGAAGAGTCAGTAGGTCCTCTAGATGTTAAGGATCCGACTAGATCGACCTGAGCTCTACCATTTAAAATACAGAAATTTCTACTGGCCAAGCCCGCTAGCAATTCCTACCTGAGCTTAGATTTTAGATCCTGAGCAGTCCTAGTATATGAGATATTTGGATTAATTATAGATATCGTATGGATCATATCTGAATATACATCCTCCAAGAAATGAGAAGGAATTCAGGCATTAAAGTCTCCCAAAATAATTATAGGACAAGGTATACTGTTATCTGACAATTCGTCAAGTGCCAATTTCAGATCCTGTATGAAAAGGTCAGCGGGATCAGTAGCTCTACTGCGAGGGGGAAAGTATATATTGTAGAGAATGATCTTCTCTTGTCCCTTGCTAATTATTAGAGCCAAAAATACCCTCTGACTTTGCAGAAATGTTAGTGATCTGAAAATTTAGCAAAGTTTTGATAAAAAAGGAAATACCCCCTTTAAACCGCTAAACTTTTTATCTTTAGTTCCTGGCAGAGTAAAGACAGAATATCCAGCCAATTTGGGAGTTACATTTTTTGTACACCATGTGTCTTGCAGTCCAATAATATCAAAATTATCCAGAAATCTCACTGCTTCATGGTGAATTATTTTAAGATGGATGCCCTCAATATTCCATGAAAGTACAGAAGGGGGCATCCACATCTCAATCCCCAGCTCCCTTATCCAAATCCAGCTGGCATTCAAAATTCATTTGATATTGTCTGCAGGCTGCATTTGTCAGGCTTAATCACTAACTGTCAGCAGCAAGTAGGTATTAGGGTCAGTTAGGTATCCAAAGTCAATCGGGGGTTATCTGCCACTAAGATTGATTCTGGACTATTTTTAGTCCGTTTAAACCATGAAAAGACTTCAACCAAGTCTAACGTGTTAACTAAATGCATTCCCAAATAATCCAGCTTGCTGGCCAGAGAAAGCAAGCTGCTAGCTGTATGAGGATTTTTAAATGTAATATCAATCTGTGTTGTGGGCTCAGGATCTCCATATAACTTTATGGACTCCACCATGTTTCTGGAGATATAAAATCCTAATGCTCTTTCCAAGAGCAGCAATAAATCTTCCTTAACTTTCCTATGAGAATCCTTGAGTGAAACCTTGCACCCAAAGATAGTTATGGTCCTACTCAGCCATACTTCTCTCTGCTTCAGTACGTGATCCTCTATCACTCCCAAGCTTTTTCTCTGTGCTATTGTAGCCTTCTCACTCTGCACCTCCCTATGGAGAATCTCTTCTTGGGAAGGATAAGACTGTGTAGGAACCTCTATACATGATAACTTCATGTTTAGCCTGGAATGTAGCACATACATCAATACGTTTAGCCACCATGCTGTATTGCACGTTAGTCAAAGCAAAGTGGATCATGTCAGTAAAGGATTTTAATGATGCTCCTTAATTTTTCAGCTACTATAAATCTGAAGTCATTGTACTGGCTAACAATTTTGCCTGGTCCTCTGATGAAAATAAATAGTCTTGATATTTGCTGTACAGTCTCAATATTTGATAAGCCAAACTCAAAGCTGCAATGTGGCACTGCTGCAAAAACAAAGGCAGATCAGTCAGAAAGTTCACCTGCAGGAAATCAGCTGTCCAGATGGCTACATAACAGGCCAATGAATTGCAAAATTGCTGTTGTGCTGTGCTTACTTCAGCTGTGCAATTAGCCAAAAGCAGTTTTACTGGTCGGCTCCAGTAGACAGTTTCACCCAGGTACTTACTGGCTTCTGATCTTTTTTTATTTTTGCCCTAGCAATCTGTACAGCTTCAACTGTTAGACCACTTTCTGAAACATCTTAGACAACTCTGCCAACTCCAAAAGTACATCACTTAATACTGTTATGGCAATGTGGTATTCAGGGTTGGACAGCTTCTTAAAGCAGTACTTAGCAATGGGATCTTTGATGGATGCATGCATAATTGTATGTGAAGTCATTTACCCTAGGTATGGTTTACAATGACTATGCTGGGTATTGTCAAGCTCAGTGGGGGTTTTAAGATGTATTTTTGCTATGTGGTGAGTGAGTCAGTGTGATGTGAGAGAGGAGATGCATTTAGGAGACTGTATTTCTCTTCCATTCCGGATCCATACTAAGTGCAGTCTGAATTTATAAAATTAAATGAAAAAGACATTTTTTGCGCTGTTTCTTGTTGTCCATTTTAGAATTACTATCCTCATGTAGCCAACATGGGCAACCTTTTACAAGCTCTGATTCATTGAATCTCAAATGTGTAATTAATATGAGACCCTGTTTTAAGAGAAGCACAATCTCATCTCTCTAGACATATGTACAGTTAGTGTCTCAGCCTGCTAATTGAGAAGGTTATACCCATCCTGGCCCCCAACAAATACATAAAAAAAATGACACAAATAAACAGTAGGTTGCTTTGATGCTTTGATACTTTTATTGTAAACAGAAACTATAGTTTTCCCATTTTCTTGTACTGAAAATAAAATGAACATGCTTTCAATGGTGAGGCTTTAAATCCATTATAAACACAGTTTGTATGCGAGACGCTGCTTGAGGAGGATGTAGATTACACTGAAGTTGTGCAACTTTAAAACTGAAATAATATAATAGATCCCCTATGTCAGAGAATATCTCGCATTGCTTTGTTGGGGGGTATCTACCAAACAAATAAAACATGCCATTTCTGTGAACAGCAGGGGAATACTGTTCATTATCAAGTACTGTCTTACTGAAAAGAGGTGTCAAGCCGAAAACATAGCTGTAACTGCAAAGCCGATTGGTTGGAATTTTGCAGATCAGTTCCATTGTTCAATAAGGGGAGCAAGAGTGAGATGTCTGGCTTGTTAACTGCTGGCTTGTTAAAGTTAATGGGTTGTGGCCCCAGGGGTGGGCATACAATGTTTCTTTCCCAGTCACTTTCATGTCCTGCTGTCTGAGTCTTAAATCTGAGTGATGACTGTAGTCACTACTTCATGAACATGAGGATCCCTGTCAGCTGCTTTGTGCACTACTACTGAAGCCGTGTGCGGGTTATTTCTGACTGCTGTGCGGGCACATGTGCGCACACCTTAGGGGGAACATAGATCATGGCATCCGCCAGCTTTCTATTGCCGGAGAGCTAATATCATCAAGAAATGAATCACTTGCTCTACTTAGAGACAGGTTCTCTGCTGTTCTAAAAAATGAAGACCTACGTCCCAATAAATTCTACAGTGCTGGTGAGACTTGCTTCTACTGGAAGCTCCTACCTGAGAAAACACTAGCCAGCTTGTCAGAAAAATTTGCACTGGGACACAAGAAGAATAAAGACAGACTGATGATTCTGGGCTGCAGTAATGCCACAGGTAGGCACAAGCTTAAGTTGCTTGTAATCAGAAAATTGTTTTGCCCACAGTGCTTCAAGCGCATAAACTTGGAAACTTTGCCAGTGCTGTACTGAGTTCAATTTAATGCTTGGATGACAGCTTATGTCTTTAAATCTTGTTTTTTTCCAAGATTTTGTCCTGTCAGTATGGAGTTATGTATGTGGGAAGGATCTGCCTTTGCAAGCAATTCTGCTCATCAATAACACCAGGGAACACCTGCATACCGAACAGTTAACAACAGAGGACAATAGTGTTCAGTGCATCTTTCTGCCACCGAACATAACTGCAAAACTCCAGCCCATGGATCAGGGCATTCTGACTACTCTTAAACGCATCTGTAACAGTACACTTTTAAGTAATGTGACGAAGAAGAAAACAAGTCCGTCAGCCTTGCAGAAATAATCAAGAGCATCAATGTCAAGGACGCTTGCTGTCTGCTCGCTGAGTCCTGGTGGGAGGGGGAAGGCAGATACTGTTGCTAAGTGCTGGTCACTGTCCCAAGTGCTGTCACCCATTACTGATGAAGTTTCAGTAGAAAAGCAAGAAGAGGCAGCGGAGGAGGCTGGTGCAGGTTGCTGAACAGCTTGAGTTAGATGAGGAAGACATGTCGGAGTGGATTAATGCTGACAGTGATGACCAGGAACATGGTGAACTAACTGATAATGACATCTTATCCATAGCATCGCAAGACCCCCCCAACAAACTGAGTCTGAATTCCATGTCGTGGAGGAGGAGGTTGATGCAGGTTACTGAGCAGCTTGAGCTAGATGAGGAAGACATGGCGGAGTGGGTTAGTGTCAACAGTGATGACCAGGGACATGGTGAATTAACTGATAATGACATCTTATCTATACAATTGCAAGACCCCCCACAAACTGAGTCTGAATTCAGTGTCGAGGAGGAGGTTGATGAACCAGTTGTGCCAACTGCTGCTGAAGCTGTCAGTTCCTTTGAGCACTGTATCTTGTGGCTTGAAAGCCAACCAGACTGCGACTACCTCTATACACTGTTGCTTAGACAGCTTAAACAAAAGGCAGTGATGTCAAAATTAGTGCAAAAGTCAGCGTACGATAACATCATACTTCCAGAAGTGACATTATGTTTTGAAATTTATGTTGGTGCACTTCTGAATTTTAATATATCTGTTAAAGTTCAGTGAAGTGTAATTCTTACTGAACATAGAACACTGTGTTGTTGCTATTTATTTATACTCTGATTGCACTAACATACATCAATAAATTCAGCGATACATTCAATGGTACTGCTAAAATATCTTCTCCATTGATTTCTATGGGACCCCGTTTACAAACCTTTCAGTTATCCGAACAAAGAGATGTCTCCATATAGGTTCGGATAAATGAAACTATACTATATGTAAG
Organism: Neoceratodus forsteri; assembly: GCA_016271365.2. Classification (NCBI taxonomy): domain Eukaryota; kingdom Metazoa; phylum Chordata; order Ceratodontiformes; family Ceratodontidae; genus Neoceratodus; species Neoceratodus forsteri. The sequence goes on along the minus strand of CM057457.1, from coordinate 469,664,498 downwards.
TATCGGGAGAACAGGGTGCAGGAATATGTAAGTACAGAGTACAGAAGTGTCGATATATGCAGGGCCCTGGTGTTCTGCGGCAGAATTTTCTGATTTCTGCGGCAGGGCTCCTTGACTTCTCGGCAGCATTTTCTGATTGTGATTGGTTGGCATCCATGGCACTCAGACATTACCTCATGGGTTTCAGCCCACCTGATAGGCTAGTGATGCACTGACCCAGATCAAATTTCCAGCATATCCAGGTCCCAGAAACCCCTGCTCTCCAGTCTGAATCATGCATCTGAACAAGGCAGTAGCACACCAGGAACCCTGTCTGCTCTTCAAGGTAGGAACCTAATTTTAAGAAAAAAGAGTTTGAGTTTTATCTCGTTGGCTAAGAAACTGTAGATGCCATTGGCTTACTGCTGCTGCTGCTTAGGGCAGCTAATTGTCTTTAAATTGCTCAAATTGCCTTTAATTGTGCGTTAGTTCACTTCTATTGCGTTTTCTGTGCCTGATAAGCCGCGTGGTCTAGCGTTGGGTTCCACCCCCCACCCACCTTATATCCCTTCCAGCGTTTGTTCCCTTTCCTGGGAAGAGCTCCCGCCTGCAGCGGAACCCAGCTCCTGCAGTTTTTGGCTATTCGCGGCATTCAGGGTGTTCTGCCCAGGCCGCAGACCTTTACAGCATGGCCACCACGTGGCCTCCCCTGCAGGCCAATGCTCCACTCCCTCCCCCTGTCTCTTCCACCGCCCGATGGCGGTCGCCTTTTAGCGCTACTGCGCTTCTCCTCCTCGGCACCGTTGCTCCGCGATCAGCCATGCGGGCAGACTCGGAGTGAGAGGGGCTCGAATCTCTAGGCATCGCTTTGGGGCCTCACCCCTCTCGCTCCGACACACCTGCCTAGGCTCCGCTAGGCCTTCTGGTGCATCGGCGGACATCCGCCCATGCCTCCTCCCCTCACTCCCTGCGAGGAAGGCCCTGCATACTCCTCCACATTGGGCGCTGCTCCTGGCTATTGCTCGTGCCATGAGTGAGGTCTCTCTCTCTCTCCCTCAGCTCTCTCTCTCGGCTGGACACCCTCGCTCCAGCAGCATGCGGGATGGTAAGGGGCACCCTCCTGGCCTGGAAGAGGTATAGGAGATAGAAGACAGAGAGAGAGAGAGAAAAGTAGAGAGAGAGAGAGAGAGAGTTGGAGAGATGGAGAGAGCGGAAAGCTAGGCCACTGGGCCATGCGGCGCTTCAGGGGAGAATGGCATAATATACCCTAGGGTAGCATAGAGCTCTATGCACCACAGTGTCTTTCTCTCGCTCTTCTCCCGTCCGAGTTAGTGCCTACCATCGTGGGTTGGCTCTGTATCAGTTTAAAAAAAAAAAAAAAAAAAAGAGAAATTTTGTGTGTTCTGACACAGACAACTGAGAAGGATTGGGCCCTTACCTCTCCTCCAGGGGTCCTCTCCATCACCGGGTCCCTCACACAGCGACCCTGTAGGTGTTCTCATCTCAGGGTCATCTTCGGTGCCTCGGCCACCTCACATAGTGGGCCCTGGCACCAGACCACCACCCGACATTGCGGGGGTCCTCACACAGCACCCCCCCAGCCTCGGGCCACCATCTGCAGCCTTTGTGATGCGGTAGACCTCATCATCAAAAAAAAAAAAAATATATAGAAATGTGGGGGGGGGGGCGAAAGAACCAGACGGCTGCCTAAATCTACCTCTCTCTATTCCAGATGGTGAAAGCAAAGAAATGCTCAGCATGCAGCGCCATCCTCCTTCTCCAAACACGGGCCCCGCGCATGCGTCCTGCCTTTAGACGATGATGACTCTTCATTAGAATGGACACCGCTCCTAGCCCCAGTAACCCAGGCCTAGTAACTCTTCCTGGATGGATCCGGGCTCCCTCCTGATCCAGAATCAACAGGCGCAGTGGTCATGATGGAAAGCCAGCAGAACTTTATGCTGAGGATCATGGAGAAGCTGGAGTCCCTTACTCAGAGTAGGACGAGACCATGCAACCCGGAACCTGAAAAGGCGGGGCCAGCCGGAAGAACTCCCAATCCCTGAGGACCCTCTCCCGATCATCCCTGTCGACTGCTCCCATGAGGACGGAGAGAGAGATGACGCGGGGAACGAGGAGGATGCAGAGTCTGACACTGAGGACACCGAACTACAGTCGGCCCCCTTCACTAACTTTGAAGTTATGCCCCTTCGACACTATCCCAGGGCTCATGAAGGTGATCAAGGCAACTATGGGATTCGAGTCTGAGGAAACCGAAGAAGGTGGACCAGAATCAAAGCTCGACCCATTGATTCAGCTAAGACCGGCCACCACTGAAACTTTTCCTGTCTGCCCGGCCATTGAGGACATGTTTAACACAGAATGGCAATCATCGGACCCGGGCAGGATGCCAAACCGAAAGAACCTGGACAGGATGTACCGGTACAAGGGAAAATCAGACACTTGGTGCAGGGCCCCACCATCGATCCACAGGTGGCGGCACTCAGCAAGAAGACCATGCTTCCTTGCGGCACGATAGCTCTCAAAGACCCTGAGGATAAAAAGGTCGAGGACATGTTGAAAAGGGCCTTTGAAATTGGGGGCATAGCTGCCAAGGCAGCTACCACAGCCATTTACACTTCTCGGGCACAAATCCGTTGGCTAAAAGAACTCCAAGAACAGGCTACCCCTAAGTCAAGGGAAGCCGAACTCTTAGAGTGCACCCTGGATGCAGCCAGGTACCTGGCAGACATGGCAGTGGACTCCCTGCGTCTCAGGCTAGAGCCACCGCTCTCTGGGCAGACCCGTGGGGCCCTGTGGCTAAAGCTCTGGGATGCAGACCAGGAATCAAAATCTTTGTTAAAGAATTTGCCCCTCGGAAACATGTGTTGGGGAGGGTTGCAAGACTACCTAAAGCAGAAGGAGGAGGGTAGCAACCTCCTCAAGAATAGATACAGGCCTGCTTACCCAGCCTCTTCTAGATGGAGATCTCGAGGAGGGAACAGATCCTTCCAACCCCGCTGAGACTCATAGAGGTCCCAGCCCTTTCGAGAAAGAAGCTCCTCCACTGGGTTCCACGGCCCGTATACTCAGAGTTTCCAACCTCCAGCATTCCGAGCACGGACCCAAAGACCAGGAGGAAGAGGTCGAGGATTCAGGGGGAAACAGCAGTGACTGCCCCCCACCCCTGGCACAAAGCCAAGACCCTTACCCACCGGTGGGGCAAAGACTGGCCCTCTTCGCCCACCGATGGATGACCACGACGTCGGACAGATGGTTCGAGACGTGGTTTCAAAGGGCTACTCCATAGAGTTGACCCGCACACATATGCCTCACAGGTTCGTCTCTTCCCCCTTAGCCAGGAGAAGGGCGTCCCCCCACCAGGTCCAGCAACTATTATCCGAGCTGATCCGAAACCGGGCCATTCAACCAGTACCGACTCTGGAACAAAGAGAAGGAATCTACTCCATCTTTTTCGTACCCAAAAGACGGGCGAGCTCAGGCCAATCCTAGACCTGAAGTTCCTAAACCAATACATAGTCCAACACCGGTTCAAGATGGAGACCATAAGATCCACGCTTCATTGCATCCAGGTGGGTGACTTCCTGACGTCGATCGACTTGAAGGACGCCTATCTACACATTCCCATCATCCGGAGGCACAGACAATTCCTCCGTTTCCACATACTGGGCCATCACTTCCAGTACAGGGCGCTTCCCTTCGGACTGTCATCGGCCCCCAGAGTCTTCACCAAGGTCTCAATAACACTGGTGGCCAGACTCCGGGAACAGGGACTGGACATCATCCCGTACCTAGACGACTGGCTCATTCGTGCCTGATCCGAGGTTCTCGCCCGGACGCACACGGAGATTGTCATCCGGGCGCTGGCGGACCACGGCTGGGTGGTGAACGCAGAGAAGAGCCACCTCAGCCCCACGCAACAGATCGAGCATCTGGGGATGATCATCAATTCGGCCGAAGGATGGGCAAGGCCGCCACCAGCGCGAGTCTCCAACCTCAAGGAGCTAGCGCGCAAGATGAAGGCCAGTCCACATTCCACAATGGGAAAGGTCGCCCAACTGCTGGGCTGTATGGCCTCCTGCATAGACCTGGTGCGCCTTGGGCCAGGTGGCACATCGCCCGCTCAAAACCATGTCCTATCCAGAGGAGCACCGGGGAGCACAACCTCCACTGCAGGTGCCTCTTCCCCAGGCGGTGAGATCCTCCCTAACCTGGTGGACGCTGGAGAGAAATCTGAACAAGAGTGTCCCCCTCGAGCCACCCCACCCAGTCGCCAAAGAGATGGACATGAGCCTTTCAGGGTGAGGAGCTTGTCTGGGAGAATCAACGTCTCAGGGCCGATGGTCACCAGCAGAGGTGAGCCTCTCCATCAACATCCTGGAGATGAGGGCTGTGTTCCATGCGCTGAGGGCATTCAGGCACCTGATCACCGGTCGGGCGGTATTAATCTGCTCCGACAACCGTGTGACAGTAGCCTACATATTGAAGCAGGGCGGGACCAGGAGCAGGGCCATGATGAGGGAGACAGCGGTGGTCCTCAACTGGGCACAGACTCACCTCATCCATCTGAGCGCGGTCCACCTCGCAGGACAGCTAAATGTCAGGGCAGACTGGCTCAGCAGACAACAAATACACCCGGGGGAATGGCGCCTACACCCGGCGCTATTCCAGGAAATCCAGGCAGCATGGGGCCCCGTGTCCATGGACCTCATGGCATCCCGGGAGAATGCCCAGGTCAGCAAATACTACTCACGCTTCAAAGACGGTCTCGCCCGAGGGACGGATGCCCTGTCACAGACCTGGAAGGGGAAGAACGCCTACGTGTTCCCTCCTCTTCCTTTGATCCCCAGAGTCCTGGCCAAGATCCGGGAAGCGGCCCTCACGGTCATCCTGGTGGCCCCATACTGGCCACGCAGAGCATGGTTCACTGCTACAGGAGAGATGACCGTGGACAGCTTCAGGATACCCTACCGGCCAGACATGCTGTCACAGGGACCGGTGCTGCACCCAGCTCCTTGGACCCTGAAACTCATGGCCTGGCTCCTGAAAGAAGGAGACTGACAGCAACGGGGTACCACGCTTCTGTGATCAGTACCCTACTTCAGTCCAGACGGACCTCCACCACGTCCACATACAGAAGGCAATGGGCCACCTTCACGTGGTGGTGTCGAGAACGGGCAACGGTGCCCGAACAGACTAATCTGGCCAACATCCTGCTGTTCCTCCAGCAGGGAGTGGACAAGGGCCTGGCAACTTCGTCCCTCAGGGTACAGCTCTCGGCTATAGGAGCAGCCATAGGCCTCGTAGAAGGGTACCCCACGGGCGCACACCCAGACTCCATTCACTTCTTGAGGGCAGTGGAGATAATGCGTCCGAGAACTAGGACAGTGATCATCCCATGGGACCTCCCGTTGGTTCTGGAGTCCCTCAAGTCGGCTCCCTACGAACCTCTACAAGAATCTGATCTTTTTTGGGCCGGCCTGAAGGCTTGCTTCCTGGTAGACATCTGCTCAGCCAGGAGGATTGGAGAGCTTGGCGCACTGTCCTGTGCCAAACCCTATACGGTTTTCACGACACGGGGTTAGCCCAAGGACGGTCCCAGCTTTTCAACCGTAAAAGTCCCTACCAAATTTCATGAGCAACCTATCGAACTACCCATGTTCACCGAGGACACTACACAGGGTGAAAGCGGGACCCCTCACCACCTCGATGTGGGATCCGCTCTCGCGGTGTACCTGGCCAGAACACGCCCCATCCGCAGGACAGAGAGGCTGTTCATCATTGCTAGGGGCCAGAGACAGGGGCTCGCCACTTCAAAGTCAACCATTGCTGGATGGCTAAAATGGGTCATCCAGAACGCTTACACAGCCAGTCAAATGATCCCACCACAGGGGATCAGGGCCCATTCCACCAGAGCGATGGCCACCTCCTGGGCGGAGAGAGCCAGCGTATCCATGGAGGACATCTGCAGGGCAGCCACCTGGTCCTCCATTCACACTTTCGCCAGACACTAAAGGCTGGAACAGCTTCGGGCCGCTCACCCCTCCTTCGCGACCCAGGTTCTAGCTGCAGCTTCCTCAGCTGGTCACTCGTAACCACTCTTACCCTCCCAGGGGATTAACTGCTTCTTATCTACCCATGAGGTAATGTCTGGAGTGCCATGGATGCCAACCAATCACAATGGGTGTTTACTCACCTGGTAAAGGTGATTGTGTTGGTTGGCATCCATGGCACTCCAAGGCCCCCTCAGAGCGGCTAGAGTGGCCGGAGATGGGAAGGATAGGGAGAAAAAAGAAGGGGATTACCAGTATTCAGAGTTCATTGGGGATCAGACAACTACTGTTGACTAACAAGTGACATGTCGAACTCCCGAGTTGGAATTAGATTGTTTAAAGAGGGAAATAAAGTTCGGGCCCCCAGGCCCATTTTTTCTATCACATCGTAATCTGATTTCCCATTTTGGTCTCCTGTGGTCACTTCTGGTGTCTATGCCAAATGTCATGTTGTACGTCTTGCTGTATCCTAATTAACCTTAATTTCAGCTATGGAAGATTCGAACTGGAGAGCAGGGTTTCTGGGACCTGGATATGCTGGAAATTTGATCTGGGTCAGTGCATCACTAGCCTATCAGGTGGGCTGAAACCCATGAGGTAATGTCTGGAGTAAAATGGATGCCAACCAACACAATCACCTTTACCAGGTGAGTAAACACCCATTTCTGCAGCATGATTCATTCATTTCTCTGGCAGAATGGAATCCTGTAATTGGCCAAATATGATGTAATGACATCATATGCTGAGCATAGAGGAGGGGCTTCAGGATAAACGAGGTGGGAAAGAAAGCCTGACACTATGGAAAAACAGTATATTTATATGAAAATTCACCAAAAACAATTAATTATGTGGCACTATATGTATTCTGCGGCATGATGCAAATTCTGCGGCAAATTCCGCAACCGCAGAATTCCAGGAGCCTTGGATATATGTAAGTTTAAAGACAACATGGGGTGCAAGAATGTGTCAGTATAAAGAGAACAGAGGAGTGCAGGATATGAACATAGAAAATGCCAGCAGAAAAATGCCTTACAGTCTATCAAGTCTGCTTAGGTTGTGCAGCTAGCAGTCCCTATTGTGCAACTGTCCCATTCCGTCTTGACTTCCCCCCACTGTTCTGCTGGCTACTACCTTAGCCAGCAGCATGTTCCACTCAGCCACCACCCTCTCCGTAAAAAAGTATCCCCTCATCTCCCTTCTGAACCTTCCCCCTCCAGTCTCATGTCGTGGCCTCGGGTGTCCCCCTTCCCCCCACTGTTCTAGTGGCTACTACCTTAGCTGGCAGTGCATTCTACTCGACCACCACCCTCTCCATAAAAAAGTGTCTCCTTGTCTCCCTTCTGAACCTCCCCCAGTCTCATATTGTGGCCTCGATGTCCCTCCCTCCTTGGTTTGAAAAGCCCTCTGGAAGAGACTTGTTATCCCTGTCATGCACTTGAAGGTTTCAGTCATATCCCCCACCTCTCTCCTGTCATCCAGGGAGTACATGTTCAAGTCCCTCAGTCTGCTCTCATATGGCATGTCCCCCAGACCTTCAGTCATACTAGTTGCCCTGCGTTGTACCCCCTCCATTAGTTTAATGTTTCTCTTCAGGTATAGGCACCAGAGCTGTACGCAGTACTCCAGGTGTAGCCTAACCAGTGATCTGCACAGTGGCAGAATCACCACCCTATTCCTGGAGGATATACCCCAGCAGTACAACCCAGCATCCTGTGGCCTTTGATGCTGCCTTTCTGCAATAGGCTGTTGGTTAACTAGGATCTACAGCTTATTCAGCAGGTAGGGGAATGAGCGAGACTGGTGGGCCAAGCTGTCCCTATCTGCCATCAAAGTCTGTGTTTCTATGTTACACTGTACTGAGTTGTTTTTGGCCCCCCGTAATGACCACATCTAGATCCTTCTCCTCCTCAGTCACAGCCAACTGCACACCTCCTAGATGGAAGCTCCTCCTTGGGCTTTTAGCCCCAAAATGCAGCACGTTGCACTTTTTGGCATTAAATCCCAGCTGCCAGGTGTCCAACCAGGACTCCAGCCATAACAGATCTTGCTGCAGCCCTCTAGGTCATTTACCACCACTCCCATCTTGGTGTCCTCAGCAAACCAACTGATGCTGCTCTTGATGCCCACTGAAATGTCCACAATGAATACTCCAAATAGTACAAGTCCCAACACCAAGCCCTGTGGAACTCCACTTGTCACTGCCCTTGGGGATGATAGCTCCCCACCCACCACTACACTCTGTTGCCTTCCTGCAACCAGTTCCCTATCCAGTTGACCATGTTTCCCCTGCCCTGTAACTGTAGATTACTCCTAGTCTCCCACGTGGCACCCAGTTGAATGCCTTACTGAAGTCCAGGTACAAGACATCCACTGCAAGGCCCTCATCCAGTTGTCTAGTTACCCAATCATAGTATGCCACCAAATTGGTCTGGCATGATCTGCCAGTGATAAAGCCATGCTATATACTGTCCTGTAGCCCATTGGTCTCCAGAAGGGTCATCAGTTTTTCCTTCAGGATTGCCTCCATCTGTTTTCCCACGATGGAAGTAAGGCTCTGTCTGTCATTCCCTGGTTTATCTTTGAGGCCACTCTTATGAAAAGGTACCACATGAGATGTCATCCAACCCTGTGGTGCACACTGTGAATCTAGTGAGGTATTGAATAGGTCTGCCAGAGGCCCCGCAGGTTCCTATGCCAGCTCCTTTAGTACCGTGGAATTAGTGTCATCCGGCCCTGGTGCCTTGTCCACCCTCAGTGCCCTCAATCCCTCCAACACCCTTTCCTTTGTGATTTCCCCATCTGTCATGCTCCCTTCCTCCTTACCTGGCTTCATTTCCCCCATGTATTTCCCCCTTTTCCTTAGTAAATACTGAGCAGAAGTTGCTGTTTAGTACTTTTGAGCCCCTCGCTTCCACCCATCCCCCATAGCTCTTAATCCTTACAGCCCCGTTTCTCTCATATGTACCTGAAGAATTCCTTCTCTCCCTTCTTAACGCCCTGTGCCAGCCTGAGCTCCCTTTCTGTCTTTGTCACTTCCTTCGCTTCCCTCAGGCGCTCCTCTCTGTCATCCCCCCCGTTCTCTTGTGCCTCCTAAAGGTGGTTCTTTTCCTCCTTATCTTTTCAATGACTCCATTGGTCACCCAGTTAGGTTTCTTTACCCTCGCCCTCTTACTCCTAGTCTTAATGCAGATCTGAGTTGCCTCTGCTACCCCCATCTTTATGATCTCCAACCTCTGGTTTGTGTCCATAGTAGGGTCAGTCTTGGCCACATATTCCCTTATTATTTCTTCCATCTTCCCAAAATTGGCCTCCTGAAGTCCAACGCCCTTGTGCCTGACACTACTTCTTTCCTTCCCACATCCACTGTGAACCAGACTGAGTGGTGGTCGTTCCCACCAGAGGCTCCTCCACCTTAGTTCCTCACAAACTCCCATTAGTTAGCACTAGGTCAAGGATGTTCTTTAACCTGGTTGGTTCGCTAACCATCTGCACCAGGAAGTTGTCATGGGAGGTGACTAGTACTGTCTTCTTCTTACTATTATTTGTGGCTGGGGTACTCAAGTCCACTCCCAGTAGGTCGAAGTCCCCCACTATCACCACACTTCCTTTACCAGTTGTCTTCCTGATCTCTCCTGCTAATTCTCTGTCTACTTCTTTAGTCTGGGAGGGTGGTCTGCAAACCAGTCCCATCCTGATAGTCCTATTTCTTGAGTCCTGGATTTGCACCCACAGTGACTTGATACTACCCTTCTCCCTCTTCTCCCACATAAACTTCATTCCTTCCCTCACATACAGTGCCCCCTTCCCCTTTCCCCTTTTCTCTATCCCTGTGGAAAATCCTGTGCCCTGGTGCCACCAAGTCCCAGTCATGGTACTGGGTTGCCGTGTTATGGTGATTGCTGCCATGTCCACCCCTTCTGCCATGAGGGTCTGAAATGTTGCCGTTTTATTCCCCAGGCTTCTAGCATTCAAGGTGACCACCTGCCACCCCTTGCCTTTCCTCTTTCTCAACCATCCTTCCCCTTCTAGCATCCTCAGAAGTACCTGTCCTTAGTCCCTGTCCTGGGGGGTAAGCTCATGTGACTTCCCTTCCCATGGCCTCAGCTTGCCTCCTACCCACTTGCCACCACCCACTCCTAGTTTCCTAGTTTAAATACCCAGCCTCTTCTATATAATCACTCATCCCCTTCTTCAACACTCTCTTGCCCACCTCGCTTAAGTGAAGATGATCCTTCAGGTAGAGGCTGCTATCCATCCAGGTCCCTCCTCACCCACCCACTAGCCAATACCCTCTGGCCTGAAACCAAGTTCCTTGTCATCCATTAAATTCCTCTGTCCTCCTTTTTCTTGCAGTGCTCTCCTGGGAACAGGAAGTACTTCTGAGAAGGCTACTGAACTTCTTGCTCCTTTGCACAATAGTCCTAGCTCCTCAAACCTCTCCTGTATTTTTTATTTATTTATTTATTAGAACATCAGTTTAACAACCTGTGAGCCAGAGGCTCATTTACAAAGGTACCTCATCACAGAGAGGACAAAACAGTGCAAGCAACAAACATCAGGGCAGACAAAATCAGAGTACATTTAGGAATCAGGCAAAATACAGGCATATGTCAAACACAGTATACAACAGGCTTACATGTGAGCTTTACAGAGTAGACAATATACAGTAGTTTCATGGAGATTGATTCAGTGGGCAGATAAAGGTAAGGCTGGGTGGAAGACATCAGAAGAGGAGTGTGGGGAAGATAGTAGCAAGTAAAGGTAGAGCTGGACAGAAGGTCAGAGAGCGGCTCAGCGAGCTTTGTCTGGAAGGATAGGAGGAGGCTTAGAGGCAGGTACAGCTCTGTGTTGAGAGCAGGTGATTTCTAAGGCTAGTTTTAAAATAAGATAATGAGGTAGCATCAGTGATTCTGGTGGGGAGGGCATTATACCAACAGGGGGCTCTGTAGGGGTAAGCCCTTTGACCTTGCGAGGTTCTCGCCCTCAGTATAACCTATGCAGTTTTGTGGTATATACAGGTATGCACTATAGGGTTTGCTCGGTGGATAGTGGTTGACAGACCCCGGTGGGGATAGCCCAAGGAGTGATTTTTTTTTGTTAGGAGGCAGGTTTGGTATTTGAGGCACTCATCTAGGTTGAGTAGATTAGCCATGGTGTAAAGAAGGCAAGTGTGGGTTAGACTATGAGCCCCATTTATGAGCCTGCAGGCCTTGTTTAAGGTGAGGCGGATCTTGTGCAGTGCAGTCTGGTCTGCTGCACCATACACAGGTAAGCCATAGTCTATCAGAGATAGAACAAAGGATGTGACTGCAAGTCGGAGGGCATCTGTGGGGAGGCAGTTTTTTATGACAATAGAGGATACCCTGCTGAGTGTTAGAGGCTGAGGCAAGGGCAGAGATGTGGACATGAAAAGAGAGGGCAGGGTCAAAGGTTATACCTAGGTATTTATAAGAGTGAACTAGCTCAATAGGGAGTTTAGAGGTGGAGTGGACTGCGAGAGGATAGTTATTGGATTTATTTTGGGAGTGGGCAAAGAGCATGGTTTTGGTTTTCTTTAGATTAATTACGAGTCTGTGCTCAGTAAACCAGGCATCTGCGTCATCGTAGGATTCCTGCAGAGAATCCTGAAGTGAGATGGGATTACGGTCGGAGGCAAAGAGTACAGCATCATCTGCATAAAGAAGGATTTTACCAGTACATTCACTGGGCAGGGAGTTGAGAAAAAGGGAGAAGACCAAGGGGCCAAGAATGGAGCCCTGAGGGACTCTGGAGTGGATAGGGCAGGTGCTGGAAAGTTTCCCATTGATTTTTACACGTTGTGAGTGGGCCAACAATTAGCTGGAGCACCAGGAAACGGGCCCAGTGGCAATGCCTAAGTGACTAAGGGTAACTAGCAAGAGGGGGTGGGAGACAGTATCGAAGGCTTTTGATAAGTCTGTGAACACTGCACCTGCTAGGGAGCCAGAGTCCAGCGAGGTGTGAAGAAAGTTAGAGAACTCCAGGAGGGCAGTATTGGAGCTGTGGCCTGCTCTGAAACCATGTTGTTCTGGGCAGAGGATGCTATATTTATCGAGGTATTCAGAGATTTGGGTGGCCACAATTTTTTCTAAGGCCTTAGAGAGAGGAGAGAGGATTGAGATAGGTCAATAATTGCTAGGGAGGGTCCTATCACCACCCTTGTGTACTGGGGTGACAATAGCTATCTTCCAGGCAGAGGTGCCCAAGGCAGATTTGTTAAAGAGGCTGGTGATTGGTGAGATAACCAGATCCAGAACCTGACAGAAGACTGAGATCAAGGAGTCATTGCCAATAGTGTTACTCTTTAAGGCCTTGAGTAGGTAAGGTCTGACTTCCTGGGCAGTGACTTGGTGCAGGTAGAACAAGGGGCATGGGAGAATAGGAAGACACCTGGAGGGAGGGGGAGTGAAGAAATTATCTCGGAGCACCAGGCTAAGGTCTGTGAAAGATTTGTTGAGGTGGTTGGCAATAAGGACAGGGTCTGAGGAGACCGAAACCATTAATGATGATAAGTGAAGGTGGGGGGAATGTGTGCCACCATTCAGCTGCTTAATGTTGTCCCACAAGGTCCCAAAGTTTGCTCATGAGGAAGTGAGGGAGGCCTGATGGTGCTCAGCCTTTGCTTTGCAGATGGCCCATGTACATTTGTTCTGGGCAGTAGCATAGGCCAGCCTGTCAACTGGGCAGCCTGTTTCCATGACAATGTGCTATAGATTGTCTCTGTGCTTAAGAAGTTGGCTCAGGGTGGGGGTAACCCAGGGGGTATGCCTTACTTTGGACTGGCGTGCAGTTATGGGTACAAAAATGTCACAAGCAGAGTTGAAGATGTATAAAGAAGGTAAGGGTCATGTCAATATCCAGGGCATTTAGTATGGGGACCAGTCTATGAGGGCTAGGAGTTGCTTAAGGCCTTTCAGCCCACCAGGTCTGAGACATTGCGAAGGGTAGTTTGTGCTGTGGGTTTGGGCAAGGAGGTTGACCAATAGAAAGAACGGGGAGTGGTTGCTAAGACAGTCCGGAGGATTTAGATATTGTGGATGCGGTTAGAAGCGGTTTGTGAGGACCACATCCAGGAGTGTGCTAGAGCCCATTCTAGGATTCACTCTAGTGGGTTGGGAGACTAGTTGGGTTAGGTCAATGGCTATAAAGGCATCACAGGAGGAAGTGGATGAAGGGCTGAGCCAATTGATGTTCAAGTCCCCTACAAGGATTTGGTCGGAGGAGTGGGGTAGGAAGGTAAGATGATCAATTAGTGGGCCTAGTGCTTGTGCTTGATTTGTTTTGGAGGTATGTACACTGTAGTCAGGTAGATGGGACCCCTAGAGGGATACAGAGATAGTTTTAGGGTTAAGGCCTGAGCCCTGAAGTCAAGGACAGGGGCTGGGAGGGCTAGTCCAACAAGAGGGTCTTTGACATAAATGGCACAGCCCCCACCTCACCTACCAACACTGTCCTCCCGATAGAGGGAGTAGCCAGGGAGTGAGACCAGGGAGTCAGGAGTAGAGTCTGACAGCCAAGTATCAACTATTGAGATAATGTCAGGTTTATGAACCACAACCCAGCAATTGAGAGAGTCGAATTTTTTAAGGAGGCCACATATCAATTAATCAATCAATCAATCAAATCTTTATTTATTCAGGCGAACATCGTTGAGCACAGCTCAGTTGCAAGATGGACAGATAAGGTCAAGGTTCAATAATTGGTACATATACAGATATATTCAAAACACTTATATATACATATGTTCATGGAAGCAATATGAAATCCTGTGGTTCCTTGAGAACCTTTGCAAGCTGGACCTGGATTGGGATGTATGTTACCAGTGAGGAGCAGAAGGAGGAGAGCCACTCTGGACAGAGGGTGGCAGAAGGAGAGTTCACGCGGGAGGCGATAGGGAAGAAGGGGGTTTCATAGCGCAGGGGGTGGGTGGGGCAGCACAGGCTGGGAAGGCTTGAGTGATAAGATCCCGAGGGAGCAAGGGGAGGAAGGTAGTGTCTAGATGGGGGTGAAGTGGAGAGGAGCATATGGGGTGAGTGGAGGAGGAGGAGGGAGGGAGGGGCAGTGGCATAGAAGGAGGAGGCGGCAGGAGGGCAGGTAGGAGCACTAGAGTAGTGAGAGTAGTGAGAGTAGTGAGGTACTTCCTCTACCATTCCATCAGCGAGGTCATTCATCCCTAAATGTAGAATTAAACAGGGTTTCTCCCTGCCCCTTCTAGCAAATTTCAGTACAGATTGCCCCATCTTCTCGGGCCATCATTCTCAGTATGGCCTCCACCCATATCTGGCTGTGTCTCTCACCCTGCTACCCCACCTAACTCCCTTAGTATCAGGTCCCCCAACATTAGGGTTTCACCCTTATTCGGAACCGCATGTTTCCCATTCTCCCTCTCCTCCCTCTTGATGCATCCTCTTCCTCCTGCACATTAGTTCCCTCTGGTGCCTCCTCTTTCTCCTACATATTAGCCCCCCTTTATCCTGTAACCCTTTCTTCATCAGTACTCCCCCATGCCCTCTTCTTCCTGGCTACACTCGCTGCATCTTCAGGCTGTCCCCACTGTCTTCTTCATACCCCCAGTGCTGCAAACTTTTTCTTCATTGGCCCAGATCCTTGACTACTCTGCCTCCCCCATATTAGCCCACAGTCCCCTCTGCCCCTAGTCCTTCACCCCTCTCTGTCCCCCTTCCACCACCTCCAACCATTTTTCCTCCCTGCCCTTTTACTCCAACCTATGACCCTGGTTCCTTGAATAATTGCTCTATAGCCTGGGTCTCCTGGCACAGAGACCTGGCCTCACCCTTTCCACTCCCTGAACATTTTAGTTTCCTAATATGTTATGTAAGTATGAAGAGAACAAGGGATGCAGGAATATCTAAGTATGGAGAGAACAGGGGTGTAGGAATATACAAGTATGGTCGGAACTGGGGTGTAGGAATATGTTTGTGTGGAGAGAAAAGGGTGCAGAATATGGAAGTATGGAGAACAGGAGGTGAATGAATATGTAAATATGAAGAGAACAGAGAGAAGGAATATGTAAGTATTTTGAGAACAGGAGTTTGGGAATATGGAAGTGTGGAGAGAACAGTGGGTGCCAGCATATGTTAGCATGGAGAGAAAAGGGATGCAGGAATATGTACATATGGAGAGAAAAGGGGTGAAGGAATATGTAAGTGTGAAGAGAACAGTGGGTGCAAGAATATGCAAGTATGGAGACAACATGGGGTGCAGGATATGTAACTATGGAGAAAACAGGGTGCAAGAATATGCAAGTATGGAGAAAACATGGGTTTCAGGACTATGTATATATGGAGAGAACATAGGGTGCAGGAACATGTAAGTAAGAATAGAACACGTGTAGAATATGTTCTTATGTAGAGAAAAGGGATATAGGAAATAAGTATAGACAGAACAGAAGCACATGAATTTGAAAGTGTGGAAAGAACAGAGGGTGCAGAGAAATATGTATAGAAATTAGTAATTTGGCTTCAGAGATCCTTGTTTTTTTTTATATAATTTTATGGTGAAATGTGTTGTGGTTATGGACTATCATCAGTTTTCAACTATGTGCAGCAACTGGTACAATGTATATATTAATAGAAAAAAACAGAAAGTGACAATGGCACCCAAATCAGCAGACAAAGCACAAACAAACATAGGAACACACACTCCCGAAAACCCCCTTCTAATAACGTTATGATTAATACAGAGATAACAGCTTCATTAGCTATACAACCATTATTGGGAAGAATCAGAACCAAACAATGAACAGGAATTACCAGCAGTTAATATGGAATCAAATCTAGATCATAACCCACCAGAACAAATATTCATTCTAGGTGACTCAATAATAAAGTACACAGATAGATACACAACAAGAGGAAATAAAGAAAATGTAACTAGTTGTAGTTATAGTGGGGCATTGATAAAAGACATAACAAAAGAGATTCCAGGATACTGAAAAATGTGAGTGGGAAAAAAACTGTTGTACTACACATCGGAACAAATAGCATCGGAAAGCAAGACGCACAAGAAATTATTTCTGACATGGAAAATGTAATTAAATGTACCCAAGAGCATGATGCAACTCCCATTATTTCTGAAATTTTACCAGTACCTAGGGCAAGCCACTATAGAACTAGAAATATTAAATCATTTAACAACTGGCTACACAGGTGGTGTTTAACAAATAATATCTTTTGCATTAAAACTTGGGAGAAATTTGAGAACAAAAATGAGGTATATGGTCATACTAACACACTATTTGCCAGCAGATTAGGCCTTATGGTCTATCGAGTCTGCTTGAACCTCAAATCCCTAGTTGGGTGCCGAGGCCCTCCCCTTGTGTTCCAGAAACCCTATCATCCATCCTCACCTCCTGGGACAGGCCATCATCTGATACATCCACTTTCTGTGTCAGTCCGCCTCTCTTGAAGCCCTCCACTGTGGATCTCTGAACCAGCTCACCAGGCAGTGCATTCCAAGGGTTCACCACCCTCTCAGTGAAAAACCTCCTCCTCTTTTCCCCCCACACCCTTCCAACTTCAAACCATGCCCTTTGGTGATACCTTCCTGCTTTAGTCTAAAGATCCCCTCCATGTTTTTCCTATTTATTCCCTTGAGGTACTTGAAGACCTCAATCATGTCCCCCCTGTCTCTCCTCTCCTCCAATGAAAACAGGCAGAACTCCTCAAGTCTGTCCTCATGCATCAAATCCTAGCCCTCTTATCATCTTAGTTGCCCTCCTCTGTACCCTCTCCAGAAGCTGTATGTCCCTCTTCAAGTGTGGTCTCAGTCCATTGTACAGTGGCAGTATCACTTCCTTGCTCCTAGAGGTGATCCCCCTTATGATGCATCCCAACATCCTGTTTGCCTTGCTAGCAGCTCTCCTGCACTGCTCAGAGTTATTCATACATGCATCCAACATGACCCTAGATCTTTTTCCCTATTGAGGCCTCCAACGCCTCCTCCCAGGATGTACCTGTGTTAGGGTTTCCCACCCAAGATGTAACACCTTGCACTTGGTGATATTGAAATTTAATTTCCATTTGTGAGCCCAGCTTTCCAGGGTGTCCAGGTCCCTTGCAGGGCCAACCTCCTCTTCTCCCTCAACTACTGCTCCCATCTTGTAGTCATCAGCGAAGAGACTCATTTCACACGTATACCCTCCTGATGTCCGATATGTATGCATTAAACAGGATCAGACCCAGGACCAAGCCCTCGGTACCCCTACCAACCTCTCTAGGGTTCGAGCTCCCCACAGACCACTACTCTCTGGGTGCGTCCAGCTTGACAGTTTTCAATCCATCTGACCATCAAAGGGTTATGATGGGTTACATCTAAACAAACATGGTTCAAGACTTCTGGGGTATAACATTTATGATGCAATTAATGTTTCAAAAAACTAATAGGAAGGGGGAACAGAGGATACCATTTTGAGAATAGATTAGAGATACAAAACCCAAAATCAACTAAACAAATACACAAGAAAGTAAGTGAATGTATATTGAAAACAGGTCTAAATTTTCTACTAACAAATGCAAGGAGTCTACATGGTGCAAAAATGACCGAATTTCAATATATTTTAAATAATGAGGAAATAGATATAGCTGCTGTAACTGAAACATGGTGGAACGATAACTCTCAGAGGTGTAACAGTATATCATGATATACAGCATATTTCAAAAATAGGATAAAAAGGAGGAGGTGTGGCATTATTTGTTAAAGAAAACATAAAATCAAAACAAACCGTGGATGTAATTAATAGTACATTAAGTGAAATTATATGGGTAGAAATTTTATATGAAAATATCAAAACTACTGATTGTTCTATGTTACAGGCCTCCTGACTCTAACTTTACAATGAACCAGGATATATTAAATAGTATAAATGATAAGTCAAATTATAACAAAATAATTCTAATGGGGGACTTTAACTTTCCAGGAATAAATTGGAATGAAAACATTGATAGTAACAATATTGAAACTCTGTTTGTGGATATATGTACAACAAATGGATTGTACCAAGTAATAAATCAGCCCACCCACAACAATAATATTTTGGATCTAGTATTGACAGACATGCCTGATAAAATAACTAATATAATGGTTAAACCTCCATTACTATGTAGTGACCATATGATAATTACATTTAATAACTCTACATGTTTTAAACCAGTTTTGGGTAAAACAGTAGTTAAAGATTATAACAGAGCAAATGTTGTTAAGATTAAACAGATTCTATCAGAGTGGAAATGGGACAACAACATAGATTGCAGAAACGCATTATGGAACAAAATCAAAAATGAAATTATAAACTTAGAAATAAAATATATACCAAATAGAACCTTGTACAATAAAAGAGGTAAAATTCCACCTTGGATGACCCCAACTATTACAAATTTAATTAAACAAAAACATAGACTGTATAGAGCAATGATAAGAGACAGTAGTGATTATAATATCTGGAATTACAAGATCTCACAAAAAATGTAAATACAAAATTAGAATGGTGAAAAAATTTGAAACAAAGCTTGCATACATTAAAGATTGGGGATAAAGTTTTTATTCCTACATAAATAATAAAAAAATCAAACTCTAGAAATATAGGTCCACTGGTGATAGATAATAGTGAAATATCACTTCAAGATAGTACAGATGAATTCAACAAATACTTTTGTTCAGTTTTCAGTACTAAAACATATCCACCAATAGTCAATAAAATTCCAAAAGATATTTTAAATGAGACAACTAAAAAAGAGATTATGGACAACCTAAACAAACTAAACACAAATAAATCACCTGGTCCAGACAAGTTACATCCTAGGTTATTGAAGGAAATTAAAGAATGGTTAATTAACCCACTACATAAACTTTTTTAACACGTCACTAAATACAGGGCATGTCCCAATGGACTGGAAAACTGTAACTGTCACACCAATTGTTTTAAAAAGGGAAACCAATCACAAATTTCAAATTATAGACCCATTAGTTTAACAAGTATAGTAGGTAAATGTTTAAAACAATATTAAAACTAAGATTGAAAGTTACCAAAAAGTAAAAGGATTAGAAGACAATTCCAACATGGTTTTGAAAAACAGATCCTGTCTAACAAGTAACATGTTTTTATGAACACATAAGTAAATGTACAGAAGATAATAGCTATAGGTGTAATTTATCTTGACCTATGTAAAGCAATTGATAAAGTGCCACACGGACTACTAATAGATAAAATGGACAAACTTGGTATTGACAGTCGGATCACAAATTGGGTAACTGATTGGCTAAAAAGTCGTACTCGATGTGTTCGTATAAAGGGTCATGTATCAGGCATGAGATTGGTGATGAGTGGGGTGCCTCAGGGATCAGTCTGGGACTGATTCTGTTTAACATATTTGCATCAGATATGACATCAAATTTAAACAGTTTAGCCATAAAATTTGCTGATGACACTAAACTAACAGCCCAGGTAGATACTAAGGAAGATTACCAAGAACTTGTAAATGACATAAAAAAAATAGAATTATGGGCTGTAAAAAAACAAATGACATTCAGCAATGAGAAATACGTTGTTATGCATTTCGGAAAAAATAACTTGCATCATGGTTACACATTAAAAGGACAAATAATAAAACTTGTAAATCGACAAAATGACTTGGGTATTATAATAGACTTGGATCTAAATTTTCATGCACATTACAATAACATCATTAATAAAACAAACAGGCTAATAGGATGCATAAAAAGAAGCTTTACATCCAGAAATAGAAAATGCATTATTCCACTCTACAGGGCCTATGTGAGGCCTCATTTGGATTACTGCTCCCCCTTGTGGAATCCATACCTGAGAAGGGATGTAAATAGAATGGAGGGGGTGCAGCGGAGGGTTACCAAAATGGTGGACGACATATCGGCCATGAGCTGTGATCAAAGATTGGACAAATTAAAGATGTATTCCCTGGAGCAGAGAAGAATAAGAGGAGATGTACTTTTTATGCATAAATTATGTGGGGAGGAAGATTTACTAACACTATTAAATCTATCTTATAATAAACATAATTGTAATTTAAGAAGCCACAGATATCAATTATCTCAAACATACCCAAAAAATAATGAAAAGAGATCCTTTTTTTACCCAGAGAATAATAACCTTGTGGAACTCATTACCTAATTCCTTGTTTGATAAGAGAGATCACAAAATCTTTAAGCATAAACTTGATTCAATCCTGTTAAAATAAACATGGAAATTACCAGCTTGGCTGGAGACAAACCAAAATGGGCCTCGGCTTTCTGTATGTCTATACCTCCTAGTATAATTCCTAGTATAAAAGTATTTTGTTTATTTATTTATTTTATTTATATATTTAAAAGTTGATAACCGAGAAAGGCATCATTGAGCTGAGGTTCATTTCCAGGTGCGACCCAGAGACAATAGAAACAAAATGAGATAGCAGCAATCAACAATGAGCAAATTAATAAAACGAAACTACTAAAGTGCGGGTCGGGATTACAAGACTCATGACATTGTAAAACAACGGGCATAGCAACAAGATAGTACAGCCCAACAATTCACGTAAGTGAAAAGAAAGCAATTCAGAACAAAAAGAAAAAGGTGAGGAGTTGTGGTACACAAGCCCTAACACAACAAATAACAGTACGCTTACTGGCCAGAATCAGGAGAGCAACAAGAGAGTTAAGAAAAAAAAATGAAGTAGGTGAGTATTGGGGACACTGGGGGGACTACTGGTGGGGTAGGAGTCTGTGGAATCTTTTTAGTTGGGAAATGGAGGAAGCGTGATGGAAGTCAGGGGGTAGTTTATTCCAGAGAGAAGGGAAACAGAAGGAGGATGATAGATAGAGAAGGTGCGGGGGTCTCTTTGGTATAGGAAGTAATTGGAGGACGCAGCTTGGGAGAGGTGTAAGGAAATGTGGGAGGGGAGGGTACCAAACAAGAATTTAGCAGTGAAGGATGCATGGTGAACCTGTCTCCTGTAGGGTAAGGGAGCAAATGATAGGACAGAATAAATAAGACAGTGCTGAGTGAGGAGAGGCTGAGGTGAAATGGCAGAAGGCGTATAACATGATGTCAAGTCTGTCTGGTGAGGCCTGAGAAACAATGCCATATACCACATCAGCATGGTCAAAAGTGGGTATAATCAATTTGGTGACAAGCTCGCGATGGGTAGGAAGGGGGAAGCAGCTCTTGTGCTGGTAGAGGGGCGCCTAGCTTCGGGTGAAGCTTAGCACAAATGACATCAACATGGGTGGAGACGTCCAGGTATTTGTTACCTTTATGTAGCTCTGATTATAAATAACTTTTGCATTGTATTGTGATTTTTAATGTACAGGCTACAACATCCCAAATGAGCAATTGTTATTGCTGTCTGAGGGGGATGAAGAACTCCCCTTTGTTGATGTGAAGGTGGAAGGGGGGATGGGGGGACGGGGAGCACCGTTTTGTTGATGTGGAGGAGGAAGACAGGAATGACAAACTCCCTTACGTTTATGTGAAGGGAGAGAGACTGCAGAGCAGAAGGATCACTTTGAAGTCATTCCACCAGTAAGTATCGTAGATGGCTAGATAATGTGTTTATAGGATTTTTCCAGCTATGATTGAGAGAAAGTTGGGAAGAAAAGGAAAAATTAAGAGCTGGAAGGAGGAGAACTATAGAACTACATGTAGGCTGTAATGTCAGAAAGTTTGAAAGGAGTAAAGCAGCAGTGTTTTAGAAAGAAATAAGTCAGTGTTATAATTGATATTGGTCTCAATTCCAGGCTTGGGTAAGCAGGAAGGTGTCTGCATTGTAAACATTTGGTCATTCAGAGAGGAGGGACATGAGAAGTGCACAGAGGAGGAATGGACTGATTCTAGAGTGGGTGAGCAGGCAAGTGCCTGCATTATAAACATCTGGTCATTCAGAGAAGAGGAATATGAGAAGTGCACAGAGGAAGGAATTAACTGATTCCAGGCATGGGTGAGCAGGCAAGTATCTGCATTATAAACTTTGGTCATTCAGAGGAGGACATGAGAAGTGCACAGAGGAGGAATAGATTCCAGGCGTGGGTGAACAGGCAAGTGTCTGCATTATAAACATTTGGTTATTCCAAGAGAAGGGACATGAGAAGTGTACAGAGGAAGGAATGGACTGATTCCAGGCATGGGTGAGCAGGCAAGTGGCAGCATTATAAACATTCGGTCATTCAGAGAGAAGGGACATGAGAAGTGCACAGAGCAGGGAACGGACTGATTCCAGTTGTGGGTCAGGAGGTAAGTGTCTGCATTATAAACATTCGGTCATTCAGAGGAGGGATATGAAAAATACAGAGGAGGGAATGGATTGTATTTAAGGCTTGGAAGGAATAACTCAAGTGGTGTTTTAAAGATGATAGTGAATGAATCAAACACTTTATTTTAATATAGTGCATTTCCATTAAAATGTTCAAGGCACAGTGCGGTATTTTAAACTACTGAACATGGCACTTTGAAATACTGTTAAAATGAGTGGAGAAACCAGGCAAAAAAAGGTTTGAGCTGCAGCGGAATCTAGGAAGTGATGGACTATGTGGTGTTACAAAGATGTTATTAAATTGATAAATTACTTTATTTTTATCTCAATGGAAAAAACTGAGACCATGCCATTTGGACCCTGAAAACTGGGCACAGATGGAAGTAAACTCTTGCAGATCTCCTCCTCCTCTGTGTGTGCCGAGCTGGCAATGGTAGGCACAGTAAAGTACCTTGATGTCTAGCTTAACCAAGAACTCACTTTCAGATGCACACTGAGCATGCTCTAGAGGTTCAAATCCTATCTTATGAAGCTCGTATGTCTGTTGCCAGCAGTGTCTTCCTCCTCGGCACTGAAACATATTGCAGCATTGAATGTGGTGGCAGAAAAGGCCATTCAGCCTGTCCGGTCTGTTACCGGCAGTGTCCCCTTCCCTACACTACTGTAACATATAGAAGCACTGAATGTGGTGACAGAAAAAGGCCATTCAGCCTGTCCGGTCTGTTACCGGCAGTGTCCCCTTCCCTACACTGCTGTAACATATAGAAGCATTGAATGTGGTGGCAGAAAAAGGCAATTCACTCTATCCAGTCTGTTACCAGCAGTGTCCTCCTCCTATACTACTGTAACATATAGAAGCATTGAATGTGGTGGAAAAAGGCCATTCGGCCTGTCTAGTCTGTTACCAGCAGTGTCCTCCTCCCTTCACTACTGTAGCATATAGAAGTATTGAATGGTGAGAGAAAAGGCCATTCAGCCATTCCAGTCTGTTACCAGCAGTGCTCCCTTCCCTACACTACTGTAACATAGAGAAGCATCGAATGTGGCAGCAGAAAAAGGCCATTCAGCCTGTCCAGTCTGTTACCAGCAGTGTCCTCCTCCCTACATCACTGTAACATATAGAAACATTGAATGTGGTGACAGAAAAAGGCCATTCAGCCTGTCTAGTCTGTTACCAGCAGTGTCCTACTCCCTATACTACTGTATCATATAGAAGCATTGAATATGGTGACAGAAAAAGGACCATTCATCCTGCCAATCTACGAACTGTACCTAGTACTTGAGTGTTGGTCCCATTGACAATCTAGCCTTGTTCAGATAGTATCCATATCTTCTACTGGGCTTGCACTGTGCCTGTTCCACCCCAGTTTGAATCCCCCCACTGTTTTTTTGCATACTGTCTCTTTGGGGAATTTGTTCCATCTGTTCATCACTTTTCAGTGAAAAACTATTTTCAGACATCCCTCCTAAATTGTACTCCAACCAGCTTCAAGGGATTCCCCCTTGAGTTCATGTTGATGTTTAAAGTAAAACAGTTTGTTCCAGTTTGCCCCATTAATCCCATGGAGCTGCTTATATGTATGTCTCATGTCCCCTATTTTCCTGCTATCGACCACTCATCACACCTCTAGGGAAACAGCACTGGCAATTCTTGACTTTATTATTTTCTGAACTTTGTCAACTTCTTTTTGTCATGTTACATTACCATTGAAAGAACCTTATGTTTAGATTTTGTACCTCCAGTTACAAGACCTACAACAATGACATTCACATGGTTTGTGTTTGCCAATTAGGACTGTCTCACAATGTGAGGATTTGTGATATCTGCTAGAGATTTAGCCAGGCCACGGCGATGACAAAAGAAGCCTCTAAAGGCTTCATCATTGTCACAGCCATGGAAGCTGCTGCCAAGGCCATGGTCTCCTATCCGACTACTTAACAGCTGCTGCCAGGAAGTCTAACCAGCATTCGTTGAACCTTTCATCTACGGGATCATCAAAATCAAAATATAGAGACAAAGAAAAGTTGCTGAATCACTACAAGCAAGGAGTACAAGGCTCCTACTTCACAAGTGAAATTGAGGTCTCCATTAAAAGAGAGTAATTCACCATCATCTCTCTTTTTTTAAATATGATCTATTTAGCTGACTCTGGCTAGGGCAGCTCCATCCAGAGCTCCTTCACCCCAGATCGGGGATTATTCAGCGCGGCCATGGGGGGGGAACTGCACAGCAGCACATTATTTGAAGATGAGGATGTGCAGGGATGATTCCAACCAGCACCACCAGAAATGATGGGTTGTGACTTGTGGAGCACTGCTCTTTGACATATGGGTGCAAGTAGTTTCCAGGATGAATCCAATATGCCATGATTCTCAAGGGTTCTTGGGAATGGTGAAAGTCTATAGAACCAAATGCAAGTGGCCAGGGTTGGGAGGATTTGGTGAACTGGGAGTGAAGGTATTTTCACAGACTGGAATTGGGTTGGGAGGTTTGGTGAGATAGGAGTTGGAAGTATTTTCACAAACTGGAATTAGGCTGTGGGGTTTGGCAAGCTAAGAGGGAGGTATTTTGGTCACAATTGGAAACTGGGATTGAATGGCCTTAAGGGCTATATCTTTAAGCACTGATCTGTTTATTACAGAGAGGATGGTGCAGACATGGAGCAGACTGCCTATGTAAGTGATGGGTGAGGTACTATAAATGGGTTAATCAGTGGCTGGGACAGTAGAGAGAATTACCACACAAGAGGAGAGTTCAAGATGTGGGGTAGGTAGCGATGGGAAGGTTTGGGTGAGGTACCGATGGAACAGATTGCCTATGTAAGTGTGGGTGAGGGACTAGAAACAGCTTCATGAATGGCTTGGAGAGCTACAGTATAGAGGGCAGATAATTCCAAGACCAAGAGGTAGGGTGAGAGGGACATGGTTCAGGGGTGGAGTATTCATGGAACAGATTGCTGGGGTAGGTGGTGGAGGATGGACTATAGACACATTCCAGAACAGCTGGGACCATTACAGCATAGAGTACTGATAATTCCAAGAGGAGAAGCTAGGGATGTGGAGGTGGGGGAGAGGGGGAGGTTTGGGGCTAGGGTGCACACGGAACAAATTGCCTGTATAACTAGTGAGCAAGGTACTACAGACAGGTTAATGAATGACTGTGATTGGTACAGTATAGATGGCTGATAATTCCAAGAGGAGAAGATCAAGATGTGATGGTAGGGAGCAAGAGAGAGGGTTTGGGAGTTGGGGTGTCAATGGTACAGATTGCCTGTGTAAGTGGTGGAGGAGGGACTAGAAACAGCTTCATGAATGGCTTGGACAGGTACAGTACAGATGGCTGATAATTCCAAGAGGAGAAACTAGGGATGTGAAGGTAGGGTGAGAGGGACAGGGTTCAGGGGTGGGGTACTCATGGAACAGACTGCCTGTGGAAGTGGTGGGGTAGGGAACTATAAACATGATCCTGAAGAGCTGTGCCCATGAAAGTATAGTGTGCTGATAATTCCAAGAGGAGAAGCTAGGGATGTGGGGAGAGGGGGATTGTTTGGGGTCGGGGTACAAGTGGAACAGATTGCCTGTGTAAGTAGTGGGGGAGGAACTGTAAATGGGTTCATGAATAGCTGGGACTGGTACAGTATAGAGGGCTGATAATTCCAAGAGGGGATGCTGGGGATGGTGAGGTAGGGTGAGAGTTCGAGAGTGAGGCACTTGTGGAACAGATTGCCTATGTGAGTGGTGGGGGAGGGACTATAAACATCTTTATGAATGACTGGGACAGGTACAGTATGGAGGGCTGATAATTCCAAGAGGGGATGCTGGGGATGGTGAGGTAGGGTGAGAGGTCGAGAGTGAGGCACTTGTGGAACAGATTGCCTATGTGAGTGGTGGGAGAGGCACTCTGAACTTATTTCCAAGTTTGACTCGGGAGGATAAGGATTTATAATACATAAGTACCTAACATTGGACAGGTAAAGTAGTACAGAAGCAAGTACATTACTGCATAGGCCAGGCAGCTTACAGAAAATGCCTGGAAATGGAGGGTAATACATAGGTACAGAAGCATAAATATATATATATATATATATATGTACTAATGTTGGGCAGGTCACAATATAACTGAAGCAAGATACAATACATTAGTACATCAGGCCAGGCAGGTTACAGTAGTTGCCTGGTTAAGGAGGCATTACATAGGTACAGAGTGTCATTAATAGGGTAAGGAGGCAATATATAGGTGCTAGGAGTGTTAAAGCAGAGAATAGGCAGTGCTGAAAGCGAGGAGAACAATTAGTGGGAGACGCAAACTAGTACATGAATCAGAGTAGGATTTATGAATTAGCATGGGGAAGGGGATAATAGGCAATGCTGCGAGTGAGGAGAACAATTAGTGAGAGGCACAAACTAGTACATGAATCAGAGTAGGGTTTATGAATTACCATGGGGAAGGCGATTAGTTGAGTTGTAGCATGAGCAGGGCAGAGGCGGACAGTGGTAAAGGCTTAGTGATGGCAGCATGTTGAGTGAAGAGGGGAAGGAGTTCCATGAAGGACGGAAGTGGAAAGAGAAAGCAGCTGTGCCAGAGTTAAGAGCAAGGGCATGGGAGGGAGAAAGAGTGGGGGTCACAGGTGTGAAAATAGTAGGAAGTGTGGAAGGAGGGGATAGAAGGGAGGTGAGGTAAGGGGCGTGAGCCAAACCAGTATTTGGCTGAGATGATGGAATTGTTTTGTTTGCAGTGGGAAGTAAGGGAATGGAGTGATAGAGATGAGTAGAGGGTGCAGCGTTGAGTTCTGGGAGGGGAGTGATAGAGATGAGTCAAATCAAATCAAACTCTATTTCTATAGCACCTTTCAAAAACCAAGGCGCTGTACAAAAAAACAATTACAGATAAAACATTAAAACAAGAAGCTAAAATACATTAATCATTAGGGAAGGCTAAATTAAATAAATATGTTTTCAACTCTTTCATAAAACTATCAATGGTCAGGCATTCTCTTAGCCGATGAGGTAGAGGAATTCCACAGGGTCGGAGCCAATAAAGCAAACGCATGGGCACCTGATGTTTTTAAACGTACCCTGGGAATCTCTAGCAATCGCTCATCAGTGGATCAGAGAAGGCAGGAGGGGCAGTAGGGTATCAAGAGGTCTTGCAGGTAACCAGGTTCCTGGTCATGTAGGGCTTGAAGGTTAGCAAACCAACCTTAAAGGTGATCTGCCACTGAATAGGCAGCCAGTACAGTTCGCAGAGCGCAGGAGTAATATGACTGGACCTAGAAGTCCCAGTCAGAAGCCTGGCTGCCATGTTCTGCACTAGCTACAAGTGGTGGATATAAATCCCTGGAAGCCTTAGGTAGAGAGAATTGCAGTAATCAAGGTGGGTAGTGATGAAGGCATGGACCAATGTTGGAAGATCATCCAGAGGAGCCAAGTGTTTCACCCAGTTGATATTTCTCAGATGGTAGAAAGAGGATTTGACAACAGCCGACATCTGAGACCGTAGCGTCAGGCCATCATCAAAACAATAACGCAGAGGTTACGCACCTGGTCTGAAGCAGCGAGCGGTATACCACCAAGCAGAACACCTGATGCCTGACCAGCTTGCATACTCGCCCCTGGATGACCAGGGTCCACAATCAGCACTTCAATCTTATCCAGATTCAGTCTCAGCCAGCTAGTACTCATCCAGGTTCTGATCTCGGTAAGGCAGTTGTTTAGCATGGAGAGTGCAACATCCTGTCCGAGCAGAAAAGACATATACAGTTGAGTATCATCTGCATATCAGTGAAAACTGAAACTGTATCACCTGATTATATCTCCCAATGGTAGCATATATGCTGCAAACAACATGGGGGCCAAATGGAGCCCTGTGGCACTCGCAAGATCGGAATAAGTGCCAGAGGAGCAAATTCAGTGGTAACTCTCTGAAGCCTGCTCATGAGAAAAGAATGGAACCATTTGAGGACTGTACCAGACAGACCGCAAAGCAGCGCAAGCACTGCAACAGCACACCATGGTCTACAGTGTCAAATGCTGCAGAGATCAAGAAGGACCAAAATGGTACATGTCTTTCCATCCCTAGCCATCAGGAGGTCATTCAGTACTCGGACCAGTGCAGTCTCCATGCTATGCTTCTTCCTAAATCCAGACTGGAGAGTAACATAGGTCTTGTGAGTTGTAAGATTATCATCCAGTTGCAGCACAACCACCTTTTCAATAACCTTACCAGCAAATGGCAGGTTAGTGATAGGTTGGTAGTTGGCTGGGTGGTCCGGATCCAAGGAGGATTTCTTAAGGAGTGGTCAAATGACTGCCTCCTTTAGGGGTTCTGGTAAGACCCCAGTCTCCAAGTACCTCCAGACAATTTCGGCAAGGATTGGGCAGATAGTATCAATACATCCCAATAAGAGGGGTGTCGGGCCCGGATCCAGACTATAACTGGTTGGGTGCATTGTCTGGATGATTGTCACAATATCCATGAATTCTGGCCAGCCAAAATCTGACCAGAGAGACCAAGTGCACACCACATCCAGCCAATCACCACAACGCCTCATAGGAGAGATTATGCCAATGCTAGACCTGATGCTGGCAACCTTATCTGCGAAGAATTGACCAAACTCCTCGCATTCCAGCTGAGAAAAAGCTCCTCTGGGCTGAAGACAGATTGGATTGCACAATCTGTCAATGGTCCGGAGAAGCTGAGCTGGTCGATTCTGTGCAGTAGAAATCTCCTTGGACAGGAATTCTGCCTTCTTACGGGTGATTTCTAGCTGATACCCATCATAATGTGCCATCAGCTTAAGTCTGTCAGCATCAAGGCCGGACTTTTGCCAAGTTCTCTCCAGCCTTCAACCAACTCGCCTCAACTCCTTCAAGGAGCCATCAAACCAGGGGTTCCTTGGGTGAAGGGTGAGGGGTCAAAGACGAACAGGAGCAATCTTGTCCAGGGCATCTCTGATGAGTGGAGGGTGCAGCGTTGAGTTCTGGGAAGGGAGTGACAGAGATGAGTAGAGGATGCACGATGTATTTTGGGAGACGAGTAATAGAGATGCATAGAGGGTGCATTGATGAGTTCTGCGAGGGGAGAGATAGAGGTGAGTAGAGAGTGCAGCGATGAGTTCTGGAAGGGGAGTGCAGATGTGTAGAGGGTGCAGCTATGAGTTCTGGGAGAGGAGTGATAGAGATAAGTAGAGGGTTAATTGATGAGTTCTGTGAGGGGAGTGATAGAGTTGAGTACAGGGTGCAGTGATGAGTTCTGGGAGAAGAGTGATAGAGATGAGTAGAGGGTGCAGAGATGAATTATGGGAGGGGGGTGGTAGAATTGAGTACAGGGTGCAGTGATGAGTTCTGGGAGAAGAGTGATAGAGATGACTTGAGTGCAGTAATGAGTTCTGGGAGGGATTGACAGAGATGAGTAGAGAGTGCAGTGATGAATTCTGGGAGGGGAGTGATAGAGATGAGTAGAGGGTTAATTGATGAGTCCTGTGAGGGGAGAGATAGAGATGAGTAGAGGGTGCAGTGATGAGTTCTGGGAGGGGAGTAATAGAGATGAGTAGAGGGTGCAGTGATGAGTTCTGGGAGGGGAGTGACCAAGATGAGTAGCGGGTGCAATGAGGAGTTCTAGGAGGGGAGTGATAGAGATAAATTAAGGGTGCAGCAATGAGTTCTGGAAGGAGAGTGACAGATGAGTAGAGGGTGCAGCTATGAGTTCTGGGAGGGGAGTGATGGAGATGAGTAGAGAGTGCAGTATGAGTTCTGGGAGTGGAGTGATAGAGATGAGTAGTGGGTACAGTGATGAGTTCTGGGAGGGGAGTGATAGAAGTGAGTAGAGGATTAATTGATGAGTTCTGTGAGGGGGGAGATAGAGATGAGAAGAGGGTGCAGTGTTGAGTTATGGGAGGGGAGTGATAGAGATGAGTAGAGGGTGCAGTGATGAGTTCTGGGAGGGGAGTTATAGAGGTGAGCAGAGGGTGCAGTGATGAGTTCTGGGAGGGAAGTGATAGAGATTAGTAGAGGGTGCAGTGAGGAGTTCTAGGAGAGGAGTGACAAATGAGAAGAGGGTGCAGCTATGAATTCTGGGAGGGGAGTGATAGAGATGAGTAGAGGGTTCGGCGATGAGCACTGGGGGAGTGATAGAGATGAGTAGCGGGTGCAGTGATGAGTTCTGGGAGGGGAGTGATAGAGATGAGTAGAGGGTACAGTGTTGAGTTCTGGGAGGGGATTGACAGAGATGAGTAGCGGGTGCAGTGATGAGTTCTGGGAGGGGAGTGATAGAGATGAGTAGAGGTTTAATTGATGAGCAGCTTGGTCTGACCATTGCACGGTGAAGTTCACGTTTAGTGCTCTCGTTATAAATTCTTTCCCTTCTGAGACATTTCGCTGCCGCCCGTTAAAAGATCCCTGAGGGTTTTATGGCGGCAGCTGATTTATTAAGGGTGGGTGATGCATGCGTCGGAAGCGGTTGGCCGGGTGGCGCCTATAATTAGGTGCTATCTGGTGCCATTGACTCCCTAGCACCTGTCCGTGTACGACCCAGAACTTCATACCTGAGGTCACCTCGGTATGACGGTGATCTCAGGGAAATGAAGAAGCTGGGTCGGAGATTAGAGCGTTGCTGGAGGAAATCCCGTCTGGGGGCTGACAGACTGGTCCTGTGTGCGCATTATTGCACATATCAGGAGTCAATCAACCAAAAGAAGGCAATATTTTTGTCCCAGGAGATTGCTGCTGAGAGAAGCCTACCAGCCTCACTCTTCTGGACTGTTGATAGACTTCTTCATCCATTCTGTCTTCAGCCCGGAAGAGTTTCCTCGAATGAGGACTGTGAGGAATTTGCTCAGTTTTTCTCGGACAGGGTGTCTGTGATCCGGCGGGAGGTTTCCTCAGCCAGTAATATCATTGCTGTCAGTAGTCGTCAGTTGTGTTCTAAGAGCACTGTCTCTACGTGGGGGGAGTTTAGGCCAGTGGAGGTTCGTGAGGTCATTGAGATAGCGACCAACTTGAAGTATACCTTTTGTGAACTTCATCCCGTGCCAACGTGCTTCTTGATGAGGTGCATTGACACTGTTGGCCCGGTGTTTGCCCTGATTGTCCGGTGCTCCCTGAGTCAGGGTGTCTTTCCAGATGCTTGAAGGAGGCTCTGGTGAAACCTCTCTTAAAGAAACCTTCTCTGGACCTGGAGATTAGGGCAAATTACCGTCCCATCTCCAATCTTCCATTTCTGGGAAAGGTTGTTGAGAAGGTGGTATCACTTCAGTTGGGGGAACATCTCATGACCCACGAGTTGTATGATCCCTTCCAGTCAGCTTTTTGGGCCAGACATAGCACTGAAACTGCATTAGTTCAGGTGCAGAATTACCTCCTCAGGGCTAGAGATCGGGGGGACAAGACAATTCTTGTTCTCCTCGATCTCTCCTCAGCATTTGATACTGTGGACCATTGTGTGTTGCTTTTCCGCCTGAGGGAGTTATGTGGACTCACTGGTATTGTCATCAGATGGTTTGAGTTATTTCTTACTAACAGGAGGCAGCGGGTTGTGATGGGTAACTTCTTATCCATACCCTGCCTCCTTTCATGTGGAGTCCCTCAGGGTTCAGTATTGGCCCCAATGTTGTACGCAGTATACATGCTGCCCTTGGGGGGGATCATTAGGAGGTATGGTTTGAGTTTTCATTGCTATGCTGATGATATTCAGCTATACCTATCCTTTGCCCCAGGAACATCAAATGCAGTGGATGCGATAAATATCTGTCTGGCTGAGATAAATGACTGGATGTCTTCCAGCTGGCTGCGACTGAACCCTAACAAGACTGAGGTACTGGTAATGGAGTCGAACAGAGCTCGTGATGGGATGGCCTCTGATTCTGCGACTGGCATTGTGCTAGGAGCTCTGTCATTGATGGCCTCCCCATGGGTACAAAATCTTGGTGTGATCTTTGATAGGAACCTGTCCATGGAGGCTCAAATATCCTCTGTGGTTCATTCCTGTTTTTTCCATCTTAGAAATATCGCCAGGATTAAGCCCCTTGTTCCGGCTCTTGACCTCCCTTCTTTGGTACATGCCTTAGTCACTTCTAGGCTTGACTACTGTAATGCCCTCTATCTCGGGGTCTCTGGAACTTCTCTTCACAGACTGCAGCTAGTGCAAAATGCTGCTGCCCGGCTTTTGACCGGACAAAGTAAGTTTTGTCATATTACTCCAGTATTGCGCGGATTGCACTGGCTGCCTGTCAGGTGGAGAGTATTGTTCAAGGTGGGTTTTCTCACCTATAAGACCCTACATGGACAGGGCCCTGGTTATCTTTCTGATCTCCTGGTACTGTCCACCTCTGTCCGGGATCTCCGCTCCTCTAGTGATGAACTCCTCAAAGTTCCGAGAGCAAGATTGAAATCAGCAGGGGATCGATCATTTGGAGTTGCTGCTCCAGCTTTCTGGAACTCATTGCTGCTTGAAGTGAGAGAAGCCCCCACTATAGAGGCCTTTAAGAGTTGTCTGAAGACCTTTTTATTTATGCAGGCTTTTGGAGATTAAGTTTTATGTGTATGATATTTTAATGTAATGTATACGGTATGACATACTGTACAGTTTTTGTGCTGCACCCAGAGCCTTTGGGATTGGGCGTCTTTTTAAATAAAATTGACTTTGACTTTGACTTCTGTGAGCGGAGAGATAGAGATGAGTAGAGGGTGCAGTGATGAGTTCTGGGAGGGAAGTGATAGTGATGAGTTATGGGAGGGGAGTGATAGAGATGACTTGAGAGTGCAGTGATGAGATGAGTTGAGGCAGCAGTGATGAGTTCTGGGAGGGGAGTGATTTAGATGAGTAGAGGGTGCAGTGATGAGTTATGGGAGGGGAGTGATAGAGATGAGTAGAGGGTGCAGCGATGAGTTCTGGGAGGGGAGTGATAGAGATTAGTAGAGGGTGCTGCGATGAGTTCTGGGAGGGGAGTAATAGAGATGAGTAGAGGGTGCAGCGATGAGTTCTGGGGGAGTGATTGCGATGAGTAGAGAGTGCAGTAATGAGTTCTGGGAGGGTAGTGATAGAGATGAGTAGAGGGTGCAGTGATGAGTTCTGGGAGGGGAGAGACAGATGAGTAGAGGGTGCAGCTATGAGTTCTGGGAGGGGAGTGATAGAGATGAGTAGAGGGTTCAACGATGGGTTCGGGGGAGTGATAGAGATGAGTAGAGGGTGCAGCAATGAGTTCTGGGAGGGGAGTGATAGATGAGTAGAGGGTGCAGCTATGAGTTCTGGGAGGGAAGTGATAGAGATGAGTAGAGGGTTCAGCGATGAGTTCTGGAAGGAGAGTGATCGAGATGAGTAGAGGTTGCAGTGATGAGTTCTGAGAGGGGAGTGACAGAAATGAGTAGAGGATGCAGTGATGAGTTCTGGGAGGGGATTGATAAAGATGAGTAGAGGGTGCAGCGATGAGTTCTGGAAGGGGAGTGATCGAGATGAGTAGAGGGTGCAGCGATGAGTTCTCGGAGGGGAGTGATAGAGATGACTAGAAGGTGCAGTGATGAGTTCTGGGAGGGGAGTGATAGAGATGACTAGAGGGTGCAGCGATGAGTTCTGGGAGGGGAGTGATACAGATGAGTAGAGGGTGAAGGGATGAGTTCTGGGTGGGTTGTTTAAGATGAACCGGTAAAAGGCCTTTAGAGGTTGGATGTGGAAGCAGACTTGTACACAGCATCTGCATAGTTAAGGAGTGGTAGTATTGTCTTGGTGATGAGCAGGGCCACTGGAAAATTTCAGCGCAGTTTGTTTGGAATCATAATTTCACCATTCTCGTTAAAATTGCCATGTTCTGCATTTTCTTGCAATTTTTGAGTTTTACATTGAAATGTGTAAAAGTATTAACATTTTAATCTCAAATATATTGACAATTTTGCATGCAGACTTGGGTTTGACTGCAACAATGCAGTGCAAGGTAGGTGAAGGGTTTTCTGGGACACAGTTTTCTTTTGAATCCTTGTCTTATTTGGTATCAGAGTCCACTGGTCAAGCATAAGTACACTTAAACATTTAACATTTCACTAAAAATACCACCAACAGCTTAATCTGGTTCGGTTTCAGTTGCTTACCATCTGTATTCCCTGTCCCCTCGGTCACCCCTGAAAAAGGGACTTCTAGGCCCAGTGGGCTTACCTGGTCAACAAAATTCAACAAACATTTGGTTTGTGTTGAAGCACTCTATCAGAAGATTGTTTGTTGCCAGAGATTGAAACAGAAGATGAGAGAAAAGGTGAAAATTATCCTATTTACCTAAATAGGGTGCTAACTATGAAGCCTTTATATGGCTGTGGGCGGAGCCTGCAGCCATCTTGCTATCTGTAGCTGGAAAATGGAGCGTCATGGAACACATTTTGGGGACTTTTCAATGTATCCTTCCACATCTACAAAGCATTATGCCTACTGAAATAAAATACTGCTTCTTTTTGTTTAGAATGTTTGAGACATAACATCAAGCTGCTTATCAGATGGCCATTAGGAAACTGAAACAGTTTGTTAAAAATTGGTTCCCTATTAAACTGGAGATTTGTTTACCCCCTTCAGAATGCAACAACTTGCACATTTAAATACTTTCTTGCTTCTACTGTAGTTTCAGTTGGGCATGCATTGTCTTTCAAAAAAGATTAATACCTCATAAATGTCACATTTTCCCAGCAAATCTATAAAGATTTATGCTGTTTTTTAACCTCGTAAGACACTATCTGATAAGTACTGTCTCAGACATATGCCAGGTCTTCAGTGAACTACCCAGACTAAGTGTATAGCAATCAGCAGACATTTTTACTATGCTTTTTCAGAAAAATAATAAATTGAGCTACAGCAGACACATACACACACACCCACCCACCATCCTCATGGCCACAACATTCAACATTAAATACTGTATTCTAATATGTTATAAAACAATAATGAAACTGCTTATGTCAATGAACGTAGTGAAGTTCAGTTTAGAGTAGATTTCCTTTAACTATTTCCTGGATAGCACAGTTGAGGTGCTATATCTTATTGTCATAGGGACCTTCATTTATACATTTTTTTGTACTGGATTTACTCAGGCTGTCCCAGATAAGTTGCACTACTGTGTCTTGTTTTTCATGGGGTCATGATTTTACCATTTTTATAATGTATTTATTCAGGTTAGCCTAGTCTAGGGTCCCTATATACAAAGGACAGATGTGTGGCACATCCTCGTGGAAAGGCAGTGAGGCAGTAATTAATGAGGCAGTATAGTGCAGTGGTTTAAGGCTCTGAGCTGCAAATTTGGTGACATCCAGCAGACCAGACCTGGGTTTGAATCCCGCAGCTTCCACTTGCATACTGCATGACCCTGAGCAAGTCACTTAACCTCCTTGTGCTCCCAGGTCACTCCTGTAAAAAAGCTTTCAGCTTAGTGTGCTATACCTGGTTAAACAACTAAATAAAAAAAAAAAAAGAGGAGATGTGCACTTAGCTCAGCAGTGCACTAAAGTGCGATATTCAAATCGCGCTGGATGCGGCCTCAAGGGACTGGGACAGGGTGCACACAAATGATATGCCACACAAGTTGAGGGGCATTCCCATACATATGCTGCACTGTGGCATATTCACTGGAAATGCACCCTTGCAGTCCAGAGCAGTGCAACTCACAGTTAGGCCATGAATAGCTGACCCTAACCTGGCCAGCCACTCACAGGCAGGCTGTGGAAGTGTACAAGTGCACAGAAGCCACGCATCCCTGGTCGATCCAACTCTATCCCTGAAGAGCTCCATAATATAGGCACCCCCCAGACCCAATCACACCAGAGGAAACTATGGTCCATATCCATAGCACAGAGGACTCCACCCACCACCCCAGTATGCAGACACCTTAATTTCCACCATATCTTACCTGTTGCAGAGACTGGCACTGCTTTCCACACCCTACCACGGCCAGCCACTGACTACACTGGACCTGGGCTGGGGACTTGCACTCCAGAATGACCCAAGTGGCTGTACAGTGGCTGTACGTGCATTGGGGCACTATGCAAGCTGTGGACCCACTAGTGTATGCAGCCATGTGTATGTCCCTGGCAGACTGTATGTGGGAACTGACATACCTCCAATGCATGCCTTGTTGATGCTGTATCTTCCTGCTGTCACACACCACTGCAAGCCCACACTCTTCCCCTTCCCCCTATGTAACATGCCACCCTCCGAATTGCAGGTATTCTGTACAGTATGCCATGGGTTGCAGTATCCTGCAAAGCCATTTGCAAGTGTATGCTCCAGGCTATGGATAGTGCAACTGCAGTTCCTCAATTGTACAAACAAATGGGAAGTCGTCTGTAACATGCCTGTTCTGGGACCTGTGTGAGTGGGTACAGCATTGGTCATCACCACACTGAGCAGT
This sequence comes from Neoceratodus forsteri, assembly GCA_016271365.2. NCBI lineage: Eukaryota > Metazoa > Chordata > Ceratodontiformes > Ceratodontidae > Neoceratodus > Neoceratodus forsteri. The sequence goes on along the minus strand of CM057457.1, from coordinate 469,627,772 downwards.
GCAATGGCACTGGGACAATGGATCTGCATGCAGCCCTGAGGTGTATGGCCTCTAGGCGTTGTGCCACACAGCTCATTCTATGTATGACACATTCTAGTGTCCTACTGCCAGTGCTCTGCCACCCAAAAATAAGATGCCATTTCTTCTGTGAACTGTCCAGGCTAAATATATAGTAATCAGCAGGCATATTCTAGGAAAACACATTGTAAAGATGTGTAAAAGGAAGGCCACGTTGAAGCTGCCTCAGTAGATCTGCATTGTGCAAATTCATTAGAAATAATGGGTAAAGGCATCCCACAGACTCTCCACAGCCACATCAGCTCTGACCAGAGCTGCTTGTAAGTGGTGGGGCAGGTTTTCCTTGTGAGCATACTTTCATTCAGACTAGTTTGGATTCAGACAGCTGAGAATTTTGGAAGGCCCTGCCCTGCTGATTATAAACCTGAATAAGATAGCGGGTAACAGTGATCCCGTGCTTAGCAATCTACAACCTAGATGCTCACATGCAAACACTACAATAAAAATCTGACTAAAGTCAGAAAACTAGCTTATAAAACACATAAAATGTATGTATCGGAACACTTATCTTTATCTAAACCAGACATTATGGAAGGGTTGATACCTTTAATTGGCCCATCTTTACAAAGATGAAATAATACACAAGCTTTTGGGGCCACACAGATCCCTTCTTCAGGTGAATAGCAAAATAAGCAGTATATATATCCATTGTGGAGCAATCCTCCCCCCCCCCCAAAAAAAAGGCAGGAAGTGAAGTAGGAAAGTGATAAAAGGGGACTAGAGATAAAAAGTCTATATGAGATGCAAAGTAAAAAAATGATGATCGAGAAGAAAAGGGGAAGGGACTGGTTAGGAGGAGATGCAAGGAAGCTGGAGAGGGAAAAGCAAAGGAACAGGTAAGAAAGATCTGAGATCAGAGGTAGGCTATAAAGATAGAATAGACAGGAGATGCCAAGAAAAGCATGAAAATCAAGACATAAAAGAACAAAGGCCCAGATAGACAGAGTGTGAGGTAATAAACGGTAGTGAGCTGAGCTGGAGTTTGTAGGGGAGGCAGGGGATGTAAAGGTAGGAAAAAAAGGATTAGGCAGGAACTCAGAAAAAAACAATAATAGAAATACAGAACCAAATTATGATAATTAATGTCAAGATGTGGTCCACAATAAACAGAGAATTACAGTTTACCATAATGTGTCATGAATCCAATGTCCCAATTCAGTCCAGAAATGTTAGATTTAAATTGTTTAATATATTTCAGTTCCCATGTCCTTCTGTCCTGTGTGTTTTTGAAGTTGCCTTTTAATATCAAGAAGATAAATCCAAGAGAGAGCGATCTGTTTGGGAAAAAATGCTTTCCTACTGGAGTGCTGATAATCTGGTTTACTATTGTGAGAAGGTAGTAAATCATCCTGGTTTTCAGTGGTTTATTAGTTTCTCCAATATAGCATCCTTCTGTGCACTTCTTGCACTGAATTATGTAAACAACATTGCTGGATTGACAGGTGTAGGATCCATTGATGTTTATTGTACTGTTCTGGCCTGTCTTGATGCTGGCCTGTGTGCATATTGGGTGCAGGTCTTACATCTTGCCATGTTGCATATTGCTGTCCTCTTGTTTCTCTGTTATTATGGTCTGCTGGGAGTTTATGAATTATTATATTCAGAGGCTGGGGCTGCTTATGAGGTTATGACAAGAGTTCAGGAAGATGCCCTTCAGTGTTTCATCTTCTCTCAGCATGCTTTGCAGTTCTTTAATAATGTGCTGAAGGGGTTTAGCATGGGTCTGTAAGTGACCACTACAGGTGTGTGGTCAATGTGATGTTTTGCCTGTATTCCAGCAGATTGTCTTGTGGTATTTGTATGGCCCATTCAAACTTTCTATCAATTTGTCTTGGAGAGTGGCCCTGCTTAATTAGGAATTTCCAAAGTGTGGAGAGCTGTCTGTCTCTTGTTCTATCATCAGAACAGATTCAATGATATCGAATTGCTTGACTGTAGATTACAGATTGTTTTGTATGTTTTGGGTGGAAGCTGGAATTATGCAGGTAGCAGGATTGTTTGTATCTAAACAAAATCATTGCAGCCAAGAGCAAAACAAACATAAATTACAGTGTACCCTGACTGCTGTATGATGTATAAAATATATTTGTTTAAATATTTGTTGATAGCTGGGTAAGGAGCCACAGTTTGCTTTTACCTGACCGATGGGCGGTCACTTTGCCTAAGTGGTCAGGCTTAATCATGGTTCAACTGGATAATGAGACCAAGAACCCCTCAAAAATGTATGAAAAGTAAGAACATTGGAATTATTCTAAAATATTGCAGGCTTTAATACAGTAAAATGGAAGTACTTTAACTATATGCTTTTGTTTGGTCACACAACAGGAGCCACCCCACTAATTTGACTATGTTGTATTGTGAATACAGGGGTTGAGCTTGCAAACCTTTTGTACTGATTTGACTTTAGGAGAATTGTGGCCTTCTAATTGCTCAACTCCCCATTAAATACCTGTGAGCTTTTCATTGGTCAGAGCACACTGTAAGTAATGGAGCCAGGAGAGTGGTCTCTTCATTACAAGTGAGAAGCAGGAGACCTCCACTCTGATGTGGCAAGTTACAACGCGATGATGCTTTTACCTGACCGATGGAGGTGGTCACTTTGCGAAGTGGTCAGGCTTAATCAAGGTTCAGCTGGATAATGTGAACCCATGAACTGCTCCGAAATGTATGAAAAGTAAGAAATTAGAGTTAGTCTAAAAAATTGCAGGCTTTAATGCAGCAACATGGGGGGTGTCTAGTACTTAAACTATGGGCATGAGTGTTCCAGACATTGTTCAGTATGTGGCAGAAAAGGGAGAGTGCAGTGTTGACATTATTAGAAGTGCAGAAAAGGGACCATTTGGAGGAAGCAAGATCATGCAATGGATTTTGGGTGTTTGGGGAGTGTAGAGAATGAATCCAGTGGTAGATGGGTGGGGAGCATAGTAATTGTAGTTTGTGCATGCAGTAAGTTATGAAATAGATGTTTCTATAGATGGGGGAGCATGATAATTATAGTTTGAGCGTGTAGTAAGTCATGATATAGTTGATATAGGTGTTTCTATTGGTGGGGGGAGCATGGTAATTGTAGTTAGCGGGCAGTAGGTCATGATATACGTTTCTATAGGTGGGGAAGCATGGTAATTGTAGTTTTTGCATGCAGTAAGGCATGATATAGATGTTTTTCTAGGTGGGGGAGCATGGTAATTGTAGATCTTACTTCAAGAGGGCTCTTGCAGTAGGTAATTACATATAGGACTGACGTCAGCCGGCAGCAGGACCTCACGGAAAAATTTCTAGCTAGCAGTTTCTAGCTGTACCTGGCGAGGGACTGCCCCCACGTCAGGTGACTGGTGTCATACGATGTCAGTATAAAGGGGCGGTCCCGGATGCCCACCTTCCAGTTCTTTCCCACCGTCAACTCATGCAAGTGCCTCGTGGTGAAGTTCCTATCGCTCAGTCCTGTTACTTCATCGGTTTTCCCAAAAAGTTTCAGTATTTTATATTTCTTTAAGTCAGGTGAACATTGGTATATGTCGTCCTTCAAAAATAAGTGCGACTCATGCGGCCCAACTGCCTCCAAAACGCGGTCCTCCCTCTGCCTTTTCTGTTTAGGCCCCGACCACCCGGTCGACAAATGCCCTCACTGTCTTCATTTCAACGCGGCCACCCGCAGACGATGCCAGCAGTCTCTCAAAGCCCATCTCCTAAAGAAGAAGATGTCCGCAATGGAAATGGAGTTGAGGAAACTTCGACAGGCGTCGACCTCCCCTGAAGGGCACAAGAAGCGGGACAAGGAAAGGCATCGGGAGAAGGCCTCCTCCTCCACGACTTCGGCCGGAGTCACAGCCAAGGTAACATCCCCTCCGGGGGATCGCCCGACGGCAACCTCTAAGGCTTTGGAGGAAGCGTCGGCCCGCCCGTCGGGTTCGTGTTCGAGCCCGCTGGGTGCCTCCGGCCAAAAGGAGGCTCCAGCCCCTAGTACCACCACAGGCTTGCGGCCTACTGGTTTGGGTGCCTCCCATAAGCCGAACGTCGGCTCCTCTGATGTCCGCTGGGAGAAGGCCGCTAAGACGCCCAACCCTTTGGGGCAGTGCATGGCAGTGTGCCCATTGGACTGGGCCCCCTTCTCATCCTCGGTTCACCCCTGAGGAGAGACCCCCGAAGTCGGACACTGGCTCCTCTGGCGTCCGCCGGGATTCGGCCCGTAAATCACACGTCGAGCTCCCTGGCGTGCACTGGAGCCTGAGCCCTCGGCCAGACCCTGCCTCTCGTCTGTCGTACCAGGTTTCCCAGAGCCTGCTGCAGTCAGGGCCTGAGTCCCCCTGCCGACCCGGGATTTTTCTCCTCCGTCCCTGAACGAGGCTCGGGATCCTGGGCTACCGTCCGATCCTCTTCCTACAGAGCCGGATCTGACATCGGCTCCCCTGACGCCGGCTCCGATGCCTTCCCCGGCACCGGCTCCTCCGACACCGGCTCTGACACCAGCCCCTCCGACACTGGTGGGGGATATTCCTCTTCTATCGGTCCCTCCACCCCATGGCCTATCACGGTTGATCCGCCCGTGGAGTTCCCGGCTGGGCCGTCTGCTCCAGCAGCTCCTCCGGTGCCTAGATACCCACCGTCCTATCCAATGCCGGGTTTCCCAGGTCCACAGTATCCTGCGCCACAGTACCCGGCACCAACTGCACCGACACTGCAGTATCTGATGCCGCAGTACCCTGCTCCGGTATTCCCACAGCCAGGTTACGGATACTCTCCTTACGGATTTCATCCATACAACTATCCCCCTCCTCCTCCTCCTCCACCACCCCTTAGGCTGCCAGTGGATCTCCGGGAGACTCTGGCCTCCTGGTGGGCTGAGGCCAAGGCTCAGCTCACCAAAGAAGTCGAGAGCCATCTTACAGCGATGGTGCCCCCCCCGGCTCTTGTACACCCCAGACGGCACACTCCCTCTCCACCTCCAGATTCCCGGGCTCTGCCCTCGGCATCAGAGGGCAGGACACATGTTGGGATCCCCCTAAAGGAACCCATTCCGTCCCCAGATGAGTCAGGAGTCCTAATGCTTGAATTCTTCCTCTTCTTCTCTCGGACTCCTCAGAGGCCTCCGATGAGTGTTCGAAAGACGATGAGCTACGCTCTCCGTCCAAGCCCCGGCCGAGGACTCCTCCGAAGTCTCCTCCGGAGGATCCTTCCTTCACGGAGTTGCTCAGGAAGATCCAGGAAGTCCATCAGTGGCATTCCTTAGAGCCAGAGCCTCAATGGGTTAAACTCGCCGAACATCTGGACTTGCCCTTTACGGCTCCTACTCTAGTGCCACCCTGGATCGAGCCTCACTCCCACCTTGTTTCCACTATTTGGAAACAACTGTCAGCTTTAGCCCCACTTCTTCGGAAGTCCAACAGGCTGTACTAGGCTCCGGAGGGTGTAGACTTTTTAGACTCTCACCCCCATGTGGACTCTGTTGTGATTAGCGCCACTCACGGCCGGTCAGCACACCCGAAACATTTGAGCTCGTCTGCCCTGGATAAGGAATCCCGCCTTCTGAATCAGTATGGAAGGAAGATCTCTGCTTCTTCCACACTGGGGATTAGGGCCCTAAATTATGTAGCACATATGGGGGATTACCAGAAGGCAGTTCTTACCCAGGCGGAATCTAAGATTGACTCCTTACCTGACTCCCAGGTCAAGCAGGAGTTAGCCGACGTGGTCCATTCTGCTCGTTCGGCCAGTCGTCATATTCTGAGGATGACCTACGATGTAGTGGACACCGCAGGATGGAGCTCTGCATTCGCCGTAAGTCTTGACATCATGCATGGCTCTGTGTGTCAGAGGTGCAGTCAGCAATCCAGAAGCACCTTTCAGGGGTTCTGTGCTTTTAGTGGTAATGTCAAGGACATCATCACTGATTTGCAGGAGAGAGGATGGCCCTTAAATCTGTTGATTCAATGTACCATCCCCATCCCCCACAGTGCCATCCCTTTTGCAGATGCAGCCGGCCTAAGCGAAACCTCTCAGGAGGCGGGCCACAAGCGTTGGGCCCCCACAGCTGCCAGGCCCCCGCCACCCAAAAAAAGCAATGGGTGCCCCAGCTGCGGTGCTGCATCACACCACCTGACTCCTTCCCTCTCCCACCACCTCTGGACACCCCGGAGGAACTGGTAGGAGGGAGATTCTCCCTCCACCTTCCGGGTTGAGAGAAGATAACATCGGATTCATGGGTGCTTCAGATCATAGCAAAGGGGCACTCCATAGAGTTTCTGCAGAAACCTCCACGTCACCCCCCTCTGAACTCCTCTTACTCAAGGGACCATCTTCCTTTGATTAGGGAAGAAATCTCTGCTCTTCTCGTGAAGCAGGCTATAGAGCGTGTCCCCCCTCACCTCCATGGGATGGGTTACTATTCCCATTTCTTCCTTGTACCAAAGAAGACAGGAGATCTCAGACCCATTCTCGATCTTAGCTCCCTGAATCTATATGTGGAATACAAGAGGTTCAGGATGCTCTCCCTTCAAACCCTCTTGCCACTGCTTCGGCCGGGCCAATGGCTTTGTGCACTGGATATGCAGGATGCATACCTGCACATCTCTATTCACCCTTCACACCGAAAGTACCTCAGGTTTGCATTTCAGGGGAACCGCTACCAATTCCGGGCGCTCCCTTTTGGTCTTTCCTTGGTTCCCCGAGTCTTTACCAAATGCCTGGTGGTGGTAGTGGCCCACCTACGTACTTTGGGAGTTCAGGTTTTTCCCTACCTGAACGACTGACTCCTGGTGGCCCCATCCAGGGAGGAACTCCTGCATTTCCTCTCCCTCACCCAGCAGGTTTTCTCTGGCCTGGGTATCACCATCAACCATTCCAAGTCTCACCTGGATCCTTCTCAGAGACTCCAGTTCATCAGGGCAATCCTTGATACGACAATCTGCAGAGTCTTCCTGCCTCCGGACAGAGGGGCCTCCCTCCAGTCCCAGATTTCCCTTCTATCAGAATACAGGAGGGTTCCGGTGAGGTCAGTGCTCCATCTTCTGGGGCTCTTGGAGGCAGCTATCCTGACAGTTCCACGTGCATGCCTCCACATGAGAATCTCTCAGTGGACTCTCCGCTCTCAGTGGGATCAATGAGTAGACGATCTAGATCATCTGGTTCTGATCTCCTCGCCGATGCTAAGAGACTTGCAATGGTGGATGGTTAGAGAACCTATTCTGGGGGGTCCCCTTTTTTTTCCACCCTCCCCCAGATCAGACTCTGACCACGGACACTTCAGGTGAAGGTTGGGGAGCCCATCTGGGTCCTCACTGAACCCAGGGTCTATGGTCAAAATCGGAGTCAGTTCTCCACATCAACATGCTCGAGCTTTGAGCAGCACTGTATGCTCTCCAGGCACTTCACCAATACATCCTTCCCGGCCACCTTGCTGTCTAAATGGACAACATGTGTGTGGTGTGGTACATCAACAAGCAGGAAGGAACGCGGTCCTACCCACTGTGCAGGGAAGCAATGAGGGTTTGGGAATGGGCAACTTTTCACAACCTTCACCTCACGGCGATCCGTGTTCCAGGAGTCGACAACGTCCTGGCAGACAGGCTAAGTCGCTCGTCGGCTCTACCACATGAGTGGGAACTGGACGAAAGAGTTCTAAAAAGCATCTTCCAGGTTTGGGGGACTCCTCAGTTAGATCTGTTCACCTCCTCCCAAAATGCAAAGCTTCCAATGTTTTGCTCGCTCTCTCCAGAGCAAAATGCTTTCTGGAGCCACGCTGTATCTCTAAGTTGGAAGGACAGATTCATCTATGCTTTCCCCCAATTCCTCTGGTCCCTCGTGTGCTGCAGAAACTGGCCTTGGAGGAGCAAGAATGATTCTGATCGCTCCTTTCTGGCCCAGGCAAATCTGGTTCTCTCTTCTACAACAATACTCAGAGGTTCCTCCTCTTCCTCTTCCATTATCTCCAGGATTGCTGACCCAGGATCAGGGGACCCTGGTCCATCCGGGACTCAAGTCCCTCCAACTTCATGCATGGCTCCTGCAGAATTAGCTCAATCTCACTTTGGCGTTTCTCCTAAGGTAGCCGAGATCCTGGTGGAGGCTAGAAAACCCTCCACTAGGTCCACCTACACCATAAAATGGAAAAGTTTTTCCATCTAGGCTGCATCCAGGAATGTGGAGCCCTTTTCCTGTCCTGTCAACATTCTCCTTGAATACATGCATCATCTTTTCGACCTGGGTCTCAGTCACTCCTCTTTGAAAGTCCATATGGCGGCTATTTCAGCCTACCATGTCCCTTTCACTGATAAGGCATTTGACCAACTGGAAGTATCCAAAACTTTTCTCAGAGGGATCCTTCACCTTAGGCCCCCTGTCTGGACTCTAGCTCCCCCTTGGGACTTAAACTTTGTCCTCAAGAAACTTACTCTTCCTCCCTTTGAGCCTGTGGCTTCTGCAGACTTGAAGTTTTTATCGTGGAAGACGCTCTTCTTGGTGGCCATTACTTCCGCTCACAGAATTTACGAGCTTCAGGCCCTGATGTGCAAAATCCCTTATTTGATTTTTCACAAAGAACGAGTTGCTCTTCGCACGAATCCTAAGTTCCTCCCGAAAGTGGTAGCGGAGTCTATCTTAAATCAGTCACTTGAATTACCTGCCTTTTTCATGCAGTACTCCAACCAAGGAGAATACCTGCTCCACACCATGGATGTTCACAGGATTCTGAGATACTACACCGATAGGACGAAGGATCTCAGAAAGACCGATCAGTTGTTCATCTCTTTTGCTCACAAAAGAGTAGGCAATGCTGTTTCTAAGCAATGCCTATCAAAATGGTTGGCCCATTGCATCACTTTCTGTTATGACAAGTACAACAAGACCCTTCCGGGTCAAGTCAGAGGTCACTCCACCCGTGGAATAGCAGCCTCTGCAGCTTGTTTCAAACGTGTCTCGGCAGACATCTGTGCTGCCGCCACTTGGACTTCCGTCCATACCTTCACTAAACATTACAGTTTGGACATTGCCTCTCGCCGTAGAGCAGGCTTCGGGTTAGCGGTCTTGCAAGGCCTCCTTTCCTGAGGCTTGCAAGGTCTCTCCTTCTACTTCTTGGAGTAGTACCTCCTCCTGGTGCCTTTTCTTTTGTTCCAGACTGCTTGGGATTCCGTCCTATATGTAATTACCTACTGCAAGTGCCCTCTCAAAGTAAGATAGTACAGTTATGTAAGAACTTACCGTAACAGTAGATCTTCGAGAGAGGCTCTTGCAGTAGATAATACCTTCCCGCCTTCCATCCCCCTAGGCTTTTTCAGCTCCTTTTCCACTGAGGGAAATATCTGCTTCTCTCTCATCTGGGCCTTCTGGACCTGTGGCAGGAAAGAACTGGAAGGCGGGCATCTGGGACCGTCCCTTTATACCGACGTCGTATGATGCCGGTCACCTGACGTGGGGGTGGTCCCTCGCTAGGCACTGCTAGCTAGAAATTTTTCCGTGGGGTCCTGCCGCTGGCTGGCATCAGTCCTATATGTAATTACCTACTGCAAGAGCCTCTCTCAAAGATCTACTGTTATGGTAAGTTCTTACGTAGCTGTACTTTTGTGCATGCAGTAAGTCATGATATAGATAATATAGATGTTTCTATAGGACCAAGGGCTCCTGAAATTACTTTTATGACTTGTTTTTGTAAGTATGATAGAGTAGTTTTTTGTTTTTGTATTTAAAATTTGTGATAATACAGTATTTCTGTGTATAAAAAAAAAGTTGCAGGCTGGCCTGGTGGCACAGAGGGCTGAGTTACCATCAAGCACTCGTCTTTTACCATGCTAGTGTCCGAGTTAGGAGACCAGTTTAGGTCATCGGAGGTCAGTGGGGGTCAAGAGGAGGGAGCAGCAACCTGGCAGCCTCTCCTCTCTTGGACTGGGGTGATGGGCCTCCCAGCTCATGGCTACCACCAGGTGGAGGTGTGGTGCTAGCACATATGCATGGGAGACAGATGTAGATAGAGATGGAGGACCTCGTACCTGAATGCATGCTTGCCTCCGTGTGCATGCATCCTCCATACTGTTATGGCTTCAGGATCTGGAGGGAAGAAAAACATGGTGGAAAACTGAGCAAATCAGTCTCGGTGAACCCCACCCAAACACATGGACCCACCTCCCACTCCATCTAGTAAGACAATTGTGGATATATGTGTTCTACAGAGGGAGGGGCATGGCCATGTGGGGAGGAGGGGAGGGGAGGGGAACTAACCCCCAGTGTGTAGGGACAGTCCAAAGTGTCTGGGGACATGGCTGAGTAGCCACCCAGTCTGGCTTAGAGGATAAAAACCTTTATAGAAAAGAAACAAAAAACAGTCGAGTCTTGCTTCTAATTAGGACTGCTTGACATATTTCAACACCACTGGTACTTGACTAATCCTGTGCACATTTCAGCTTCAGAGTCCCAGCTTTTCACCATGTTTCGACACCCACGTGAGCAGCAATTGAGGAAAAAGAAAGAAATGAAGGGAAAAAGGAAGATCAAACTCAGCAGGAAGGAGAAGTCAAAGAGAGGGAAGGAGGATAAGCCACAGGACAGCAGGCCAGACGAGGTGGGAGAAGTGGAGCACAAACCAAAGGAGAAGGCAGGGATGGAGCAGCTCAAGGACAAAGCTGGTGAGCATTTACATAATAATAACGATAGAGGATAATATTGCAAATGTTCAAGGTTACAGATTTACGGTGATTAAGGTAATGAAATTCCATTTTGAACATGTGTGTAGGGTATGTCATTTAACACAGAAAAGTGCCACATTACACAGTTCAGTAAAACAAATAGGAAGCATCAGTATTATCTGGGTAGTAATATCCTAACTTGTGTTGATCAGGAAAGGGACTTAGAGTAATTGTAGAACCTGATATGTCTTTTCCAGAGCATATCAAACCCATCTGCAATAAAGTCAATAGGAAATAAAAAGAACACTGGGAGTAGAAAGGGGGATGTTATGGTCCCACTGTATTGAGCACTGGTGATGCCACACCTGGACTACTGCTCTCAGTTCTGGTCACAAGCTTGCAGGATGCAGCAAATGGCACTGGAGAGGGTAGAGTGTAATTTACTAGATCCATTTATGGTATGGAAAAGCTTGATTACAACAGTAGACCAACATCCCTAAGTCTGTATAGTCTGAAACAAATGAAGCAGCAGGTAGATCTATTATTTCTCTATAACATACTGGAAGATTCATATCTTTGTATGCACATGGGTTTGGAATACAAAGAACATTTGCATAATAGTAGAGGACATGATATGTGATTAACTTTCTCCAGATGGTTCACCCCTCAAAACTTTTGCTGCCTTCAGATATCTTGAGGTGATCCTTAACCTGTCCCTTATGGAAACTGACCACATAGCCTTTCTAATAAAGTGCATAAACCAAAAGATTGGGCTCTGCTGTTGGATCATTGATCTCTTCACCCCCGATGCCCACCAAGCCATGGTCCATGGCAGTCTACTCCCTTTCGTGATTACAGGTGCCCTGTCTACTCCCTTACCACAGCTGCAAACCTAACATGGCTTAATTCTTCTTTTTTTTTTTACCACGAGAGACACATTAAGCTGAAACTTGTTTACAGGCGCAACCTGGGGTACAAGACAGTTAAGTGACTTGCTCAAGGACACAGTATCCAAGTCAGGGCTGTAGGGTTCAAACCCAGGTCTCCAGGTTTGCAGCATGGAGCCTTAAACCACTGCACTATACTGCCTCCTTATACTGCCTCGTACTTACAATTGAATATGTCACCTTACCCTCCGTGCCTGTCTCTGTATTCACCTCCCACACTTTATCAGTCTCTAAACTGGCTTCCCCTTCAAACCCAGTACTCCTTCCTCCTGACCCATGCAGTCAGAGATGCCTTCCATAATCCTTCTCACCACTATCTCGCTGATCCATCCCAGAATCTTGGGCAACATTTGTGTCAGTCGTCCCACCTGCAACTGAACACTGCCACATTAACATAAATATGGGTCTAAGAGCTTTCTCGGCAGCTGGCCCCTTGCTTTGGATTGACCTCCCTCATCCCTACATTCACCTGACCCGCTCAACTAAAATGCTCTGATTAGAGCTCATTTTCTGTCCTCCTCAGCCTGCGACTGTCCTTTGGTATCTACTTCTATTGTTTCCTCCTTTACTGCCCCTACCTCCTCCCCATTAGAGACCCCCTTGCAGTGTGTCCCCCCATACTGCCTTGCCTGACTAGCAGTTCTTTCCTACCATGCATGTACCTTTCTCCCATGTCTCTTTGTTGACATAAGACTTAGTTTTGTTGCCTGTGGAATCATACATTCCAGTGTATTACTGGATTGGTGCTGTCCACTGTATTCCCAACCCTCACTACTGTGTGACCAACCTATTTGTATTATGACTATTACTGAACCCCATTTTTTGGGGGGCAAGTTAATGCTGATTATCTTGCACTGTATGTTGCTGTGTAATTGTCCGCTACCTCTGTGTTTGCCAGTATCTGGCCGGGCCGGTCTGAAAATGGTTTTCGGATCAGTGCCCCAGCCTGGTCATTAAATGAATAAATAACTGAGAGAGGGCATAAAACAAACCACAGACAGTCATATTTCACACAAAGGTGGTGAAATCTTGGAACACATTACCTGATCTAGTAGTTTCAGCCACAAACATTACTGCTTTTAAAGGTTGTTGGAAAACCACATGGTAAACAGAAACTAGTATTCCACTGAGTAGTGGGGAATAGGCAAGAAGGACTGCTGGCCTGTTTCTATTCCTACTTACCTTACTAACCTTAGTAAAATTACAGAAATTGCAACAGCAATCATTAATTTACAGATCTTTACCGCCATTCTGCTGTCATTCTTTTAGTATGTGTATAAATAATCAGGATAAAAGAAGATTAAACATACAGATTAAATGGAGCAAATTGAAAATAGTATAGTAAGCTATTATAAGAACAATACAAGTTCTGTAGATTTACTGATCTTTTATAAAATGCCCAAATCCATGAAATTCTTTGTTTTTACTTGTATGCAAATATTCCAGTTCCAGAATTTTACAGAGTTTTCTGGAAAAATGCAAACCTAGTGGCCTCAAAAATGTATTCATGGGAATAACAGTTGGGGGGCGCACTTTGGAGAAGCTCAAACATATCAAAGGAATAAATGCAAAGAGACTAGCTTGATCTAACTCACTGTTTTTTCACCCTGAGATGGCAAAAGAGGTGAGGCAGATGAAGCTTTCACAGGGAGCAGTGCAGAGCTGTGGAGAGTACATTTAAAGAAAAGAGATCCTTGGAGATGAGCAGAAGGGAGTCAGTAGTGAACTATGTGAACAGCAATAAAGAAAAGATTTGTAAAGGGGACTGTGTGGATGGTGTCACTTTGTCAGATAAGGGTGCAATTAAAACGGTGAAGGAGGAAGAATCTTGGTGAACACTGGATCAGTGGACTCAGCATGTCCTATTAAGAGATGAGTTGGTCTCGGATCCAATTCACAATATGTGGGCCGCAGCTTTGCAATCACATTGCAGACCTTAACCCCATCCATCCTAAACTGTCGGATTAATGCAACAGAGTTGAGTGCCTTAGAAAGCGCCTCATTATAGGATGAAACCACCTCATCCAGCCCTGCTGCACATGCACACTCCACTAGATAGATCCATCACCATCAGTCTCATTATAGGCTGAAACTACCTCATCCAGCCCTGCTGCACATGCAACACCACACCAGATAGATCCATCCTCCATCAGTCTCATTATGAGGCTGAAACCACCTCATCCAGACCTGCTGCACACAACACACACCAGATAGATCCATCACCTCCATCAGTCTCATTATAGGCTAAACCACCTCATCCAGAACTGCTGCACATGTAACACACACCAGATAGATCCATCACCTCCATCAGTCTCATTATAGGCTAAACCACCTCATACAGCGCTGCTGCACATGCAACACTCACACCAGACAGATCCATCACCTCCGTCAGTCTCGATTATAGGCTAAAACCACCTCATCCATCCCTGCTGCATATGCAGCACTCACACCAGATAGATCCATCACCTCCATCAGTCTCATTTTGAGGCTAAACCACCTCATCCATCCCTGCTGCACATCAACACTCACCAGATAGATCCATCACCACCATCAGTCTCATTACAGGCTGAAACCATCTCATCCAGCCCTGCTGCACATACAACTTTCACACCAGACAGATACATCACCATGATCAGTCTCATTACAGGCTGAAACCACCTCATCCAACCCTGCTGCACATGCAGCACTCACACCAGATAGATCCATCACTGCCATCAGTCTCATTACAGGCTGAAACCACTTCATCCAGCCCTGCTACACATGTAACACTCCACCAGATAGATCCATCACTGCCATCAGTCTCATTAGGGGCTGAAACCACCTCATCCAACCCTACTGCACATGCAGTACTCACATCAGATAGATCCATCACCACCATCAGTCTCATTACAGGCTGAAACCACCTCATCCCTGCTGCACATGCAACCTCACACCAGATGCATCCATCACCACCATTAGTCCCTCTGAAGACAATTCCTACAAAGGTTGTTGATGTAGTTTGCTGGTAGCACACTGCTTCAGTCCGTCAGTGCAATGTTATGTGCATTAGCAATGTGCCGTGGTTCAAGGACGATGCAGCCGTTGATCAGTAGCATGACTGGTGCAGATTTGTGGTCCTTGCTGGTTATGTTGTTGAGGTTATCCCAGAATGACTTTGCTGTCATTCTAGCTGCTGGCGAGGACTTTTTTGTAGTATCTGCTTTTGGCAAGTTGGACGGCTTTAGTGCACTCATTCCAAGCTTTTTTATACCTCTGCATGTTAGCGGTGATACCGTGTGCTCTCGCCATCTGCCATAAGTGATCTCTAGCTTGTAGTTGCTCTAATAGGTCAGGGGTGATCTAGGGGTTACTGTACCCTCTTATCTTTCTGGTTTTTATCATGGCATGCTTGTCACAGATTGCGTTGAATGTTTTTATGAAGTGGTCTAGGGCTGTGTCCCCATTATTAGCATTGTAGAGTGCTGACCAGTCTACGGTCTTGAGGTCCATTTTTAGCAGCTCCTGGTGCCCTTTTAGTAAGCCTCTGTTTGTAATTGTTCTGATGGGTGGTTTACAATAGTTGAAGGACCAGATACATGTGACCAGAGAGTGGTTTCTCAGTCAGTCAAGGAGAACAGTAGTGTTGTGGATGCCAGCAGGCCAATTGGATAGAACCCAGTCAAGGAGTGTGCTAGTCCCAATTTTGTAGTTGATACCAGTTAGAGTCTCAACTGTTTGTGAAATGGACAGCTGTTAAGGCATCTATGATTGAGGTGGCAGTAGAGAAGAGCCAGTTGATGTTGAAATCTCCTAGCATCACGATTTCAGTATTAAGACTCAGGGTGCTCACATAGTCCATCAGATCTCTGGTACCAACCCCAGTGAGTTTGGGTGGGATGTATACAGAGAGTATGGTGAGAGGTCTGCTATGTGAACCCAGAAGGCAGTTTTCTGGTCATCATGTAGTGTGTTCTTGAAATTGTAGGATTTAGCTGTCCTAATAGCTGTGGTACATACATTTCTCAGAGTCCAATATTTAAAAAGGTCATTGGAGGAGAGTGTCACTTTATAGTGTGCCCAGGCATCATCACAAGTGTTGCAGACCTTGATGATATCTGCTGATATCCAAGGGTGGTAGAAATGTTGCATCTTCTGGTGACGCAGGGGGACATGAATATTCTAGAAATTGTTCAGTATGTGGCAGAAAAGGGAGAGTGCAGTGTTGGCATTATTAGAAGTGTAGAAAAGGGACCAGTTAGAGCAAGCAAGATCATGCAGTGGATTTTGGATGTTTAGGGAGTGCAGAGAAGGAATCCAGTTGTAGGTGGGGGGGATGGTATTTGTAATTTGTGCATGCAACAAGTCATGATATAGATGCTAGGGCACTCCTCACCAGGGAATTCAATGAGTGGTTAAAAAACTGGTGTGGAGCTCAGGGTTTTGGCTTCATTGGGGACTAGGAAGCTACCTGGAGGGATGCAGACCTATACTGGTGCGATGGTCTGCATCTGTCTGGGGGGGAACCAGGATCCTAGGTGAGAGGTTTAAATGCTTCATTGGCAAGCATTTAAACTAGCCAAGGGGGAGACACTGAAAAGAAGCAGGGAAATCCCAGCCTCCCCCCACAAAACATGTTAATTAGTGAAGTAAACACCAAGGTAGAGAAGTTATTAGGGAGTAGGACAGAGGTAAATGTAGAAAAGGCAAAGGCAGTAAGGATAGGAATGGAGCTAAAAGGGGTAAGGCTAGCAAAAAGTGGAGGTGATGAGTACCAGTGTCCATAGTCTGTGTGAAGCTCCTGAACTAGTGGCCTTGATGGAAGAGGGTTGCCTGGATATTGTGACAGTCACAGAAAACATGTTACACAGAAACCATGACTGGGATGTCAACATACCAGGATACACAATCTACAGGAGGGACAGGGAGGGTAAAAGAGGAGGAGGAGTAGCTCTCTATGTAAAGGAAGAGATCAAAGCAGCAGAACTAAAGAGTAAACAGGGAGCAGACGAGGCACTCTGGGTCACCCTAGAGACAGAAAATGGCACCACAATCCACACGGGGGTTGTATACAGACCCCCATCTCAGGGGAAGGGAATGGACAAGGAAATGATAGAAGGCTTCCTTAGAATGGCAGAAAAAGGGGAGATATTGTTGATGGGGGATCTGAATATGCCAGATGTTAACTGGAGCACCTTTGCTGCAGGCACATCCAAAGCAGGGTCATTTTGATGCCCTACAGGGGCATGCCTCAGACAGCTAGTATTGGAACCCACTCGGGAGGAGCATCTTAGACCTGGTACTCTCAAATGGGGAGCAGAAAGAATCTCAGACTTAGAGCGGGTGGCCATCTGGGAACAGCGACCACCAAAAGTGTGGTTCACGATAAACACAGCCATACAATCAAGCCATACAAAGCAAGAGTATTGGACTTTAGAAGGGCTGACTTTGGGAAAATGAGAGTGCCTTAGAAAAGCACTAGCAAACAGGCATGAAGGAGGGGTAAAGGAACAATGGGGAGTAATCAAAACAGCCATCACAGAGGCAACAAGCCTTTGTAAGCAAATCAATAAAACTACGAAGGAAACAAATGCTATGGTTCTCAAAAGAGGTGGCATGGAAGGTTAAGGAGAAAAGGATAGCATTCAGGAAATATAAGGAAACACAGAAGGAGCAGGACAGAGAACTTTATCAGTTAAAGCAGAAAGGGACTGGGAAGGCAGTCAGAATAGCAAAGGCCCAAACCAAGGAAAGGATAGCCAATTCTGTTAAGAAGGGGATAAGACCTTTTATAGGTACATTAGGGAGCGAAGAAAGACCAAAGGAGGGATACTGAGGCTTAATAAAGGGGAGGGAAGGTGGGTAGAGGGGGACAGTGAAAAAGCAGGGATACTGAATGAACATTTCTGCTCAGTATTCACAAAAGAAGAGGAGGAGGTACCTAAACCAAACAAGAGAAACACTCTGAAGGCGAGGGTCAATACCAGTCCAGTTACAGAAGAGGGTTCTGAAAGAACTAATAAAATTGAAGGTGGACAAAACAATGGGGCCTGATGGGATTCACCAAAATTCTAAAAGAATTAAGGGTAGAACTAGTGACACTGCTGACTACTCTCTTTAACAAATCATGGGAGGATGGTTTGGCACCTGAGGACTGGAGGAGGGCAGATGTGATTACTCTTCACAAAAGTGGGAGCAGGACAGAGGCAGGAAACTACAGACTAGTTAGTTTGACCTGAGTGGTAGGAAAATGATGGAATCACTTCTGAAGGAAAGAATTGTTGAGTAATTAGAGGCCAGTGAGGCTCGGACCCAAGGCAGCATGGATTCACGATGGGAAAGTCATGCCAGACAAATCTAATAGAGTTCTTTGACTGGGTGACCAAAGTAGTAGACCAGAGAGGGCTGTGGACATGGTCTACCTAGATTTATAAAGGCATCTGATACAGTCCCACACAAAGATTAATACACAAGTTAGCCAGCCTTGGGTGGGCTCAAGGTGGTAGCCTGGATAAAAATTGGCTAGACAACAGGGCAGCAAAGGGTAGTAGTAAATGGAGTCCACAATGAAGAAAGGAGGGTCACTGAAGGTACATGAGGGTTCAATACTGGGACCAGTCCTTTTCAATGTCTTTATAAGTGACATTGCAGAGGAACTGGAAGGAAAAGTATGTCTCTTTGCAGGCGACACAAGATCTGCAACAGGGTTGATACACCAGATGGAGTGGAAAGGATGATAAGGGACTTGGCAAGGTTGGAGGAATGGTCAAATGTATGGCAGCTCAGATTCAGTGCAAAGTGCAAGGTAATGCACATGGGAAACAAAACCCAGGGAAGAGTACACAATGGGGGTTGAGATACTGACAACAGTAAAAATGGAAAGGGATCTGGCGGTATTATATCAGATGACCTAAAGGTGGGCAAGCAATGTGAAGGCAGTAAGAAGGCTGGGGGATACTGGGATGCATAGGAAGAGGCATCAATAGTAGAAAACAGGACGTTGTTATCCCTCTGTACAGACAGTTGGTGAGACCCCATCTGAGTACTGTGTGCAGTTCTGGAGACCCCATCTCCACAAAGACATAGACAGAGTGGAGGCTGTCCAGAGGAGGCAGCCAAATGGTGCAGGGTCTGCACCAGAAGACATACAAAGAAAGACTAAAGGAGCTTAATATGTATACCTTTGAGAAAAGAAGAAGAGAGGGGACTGATAGAAACTTTCAAATACCTCAAGGGAATCAACAAAGTCCAAGAGGGTAGCATCTTTCAGGAAAAGAGACATGCAAGAACAAGGCAGCACAATTTGAAGATAGAGGGGGGATGGCTCAGAGGTAATGTGAGGAAGTATTTTTTCATGGAGAGGGTTGTGGATGCATGGAACAGCCTCCCTGAGGAGGTTGTGGAGTCAAGAACAGTGGGGGAATTCAAGAATGCATGGGACAGACATAAGGCAGTCCTAGTGGGGGGTAGGAGGAAGTAAGCTGTCGGTTAACTAGGATCTGCAGCTTATCTGTCAGGTAGGAAAATGGGCAGACTAGGTGGGCCAAGTGGTCCTTATCTGCCGTCAAATTCTATGTTTCTATGTAGATGTTTCTATAATACCAAAGACTCCTAAAATGACTTTTATGATTTGCTTTTGTAAGTGTGATCCAGTATTTCTTTGTTTTTGTATTTAAACTTGTGATAATACAGTATTTCTGTGTATATATAAAAAAGTTGTAGAATGGCTTGGTGGCAGAGAGGGCTGAGTTACTGTCAAATGCTTCACCTCTCACCACGCTGCTGAGCTTAGTTCATGAACCAGTTTAGGTCATCGACATGTCAGCAGGGGGTCAAAAGAGGAATGAGCTGCCACCTGGCAGCCTCTCCTCTCCTCTCTTGAATATGGGTGGTGGGCTTTCCCAGCTCATGGTTACCACCAGGTGGAGGAATGCTACTAGCACATATGCATGGGAGGCAGATGTACGTCGGGACGGAGGGAGCCTCAGTTCTTGAATGCACGCGTGCCTCCATGTACATACATCCTCCATACTGCTGTGGCTTCTGGAGCTAGAGGGAAGAAAACATGGTGGAAAACTGAGCATACCAGGCTCCATGAAACCCACCCAGACACATGGACCCGCCTCTCACTCCACCTAATAAAGGATTATGGGTATATCAACTACCTCGGGGGCAAGTTACATTTTCTAGGAGATTTCAATTTCAACTGGCTTGCAAACAACTCTAAACTTTGCAGCCTAGTCACTGCCCTAAATCTCACCCAACAACTGACATGAAACCTTTGTACTGACGTGGAACCTTTGAACTGATGTGGAACCTTTGTAAAAGAGCTCACATTCAAAGGTCTTTCCAAAATACTAATTAAACAATTAAACAAATTTCTGAACCCACTTGCCTAAATCACCAGCTTTCCCCTCTCCCAGGGTGGGGAGGTTTGTGAAGAGGGGGTTGAGTGTCCAGAGGACAACCTCACTCTCTCAGGGTGGGGAAGGGTTGTGGGGGAGAGGACTGAGTGTCCAGGGACAGCTCTCCTCTCCCAGGGTGGGGAGTTTTGTGGGGGATTGACTGTCAGAGAACAGCTCTCCTCTCCCAGGGTGGGGAGTTTTGTGGGGGATTGAGTGTCCAGAAGATAGCTCTCCTCTCCCAGACTGGGGAGGTTTGTGGGGGAGGATTGAGTGTCCAGAGAGAGTTCTCCTCTCCCAGGGTGGGAGGTTTGTGGGAAGAAAGGACTGAGTGTCAGAGGACAGCTTTTCTCTTCAGGCTGGGAAGGTTTGTAGGGAGGAGAGGATTGAGTGTCCATCGGACAGTTCTCCTCTCCCAGGCTTGGGAGGTTTGTCAACTTAGCCTTGGCTGCCCCAAGTGGAGGTCTGAGGTAGTAAAAGCAGCCTGAGTGGCATGTCGGAGGGTTGGAGTTCTGTAGTGTATATCGCCTCCACACATGCCTTGCATGTCACCGAGGCTGGGGAGGGACTACGGAAAACAAACAGAAATTTGGTTGGTGCAGGCAACATGAAGCCCTGCCCACCTGCCTCCATCCCCATACCGTTGCCTGGTCACTGGGCTGACAATCTGGATGAAAGGCACTAGGTGGGGGGAGGATGGCCCTCACCTTCCCAGCCCCACCATGGGGTGGGGCAATCTGTGGGGGATCTAAGGCATGTAGACCAGGATAGGTGGCTCTGGGCAAGAGGAGGTGGAGATGGTGCTGAAAGCCTGCCTGCAGAAACAAGGGGAAAAACCTGTATAAAGAAAAAAAATAATTTTTTCACCGGGGGGGGTAGCTACAGTTGTATGTTACTGGTTCTACTCAGGAAGGGGTGCACTTTCTTTTTACTCTGTCTGCCTACACCCTTCAATTTAAAATGTGAATTAGTTTTTTATGTTGGCTTGCATGCACTCAAAAGCAAAAGTTATTGGGGCCAATCAGATGGTGTAACGGCTGTGGAGCTGTGTGCTATACCATCCATTGCAGCTGAGCGAGCCAGAGCTGTGTAAGTCAGCACCCAGTCCTTTCAGTGCTGCTGCTGACACTGCATCACTGGCTTGTGGATGGAAACTTCTCACATATGAAAGGATGCAGCAACACTTACCACAGTCCGAATGCATAGTTTCATAGTACTGCCACCAAATAGCATCCCCCTCCTGCTGACATTACATTACTGGCTGATGGATGGAAACCTCACACATATGAAAGGATGCAGCTACACTTATTTATTTATTTATTGAATTTTGTTGACCCGGTAAGCCTACTGGGCCTAGAAGTTCCTTTTTCAGAGGCTACCAGGGGAAGGGGGGATACAGATGGTAAGCAACTGAAATTGAACCAGATTAAGCTGTTGGTGGTATTTTTCGTGAATGGGAGAAATTTGGCCAGGACACTGGGAAATTCCCTACTCTTTCGATAAGTGCCATGGGATCTTTAGCATCCACCTGAATTACCACCAATCCAGGCAGATCTATCAGCCAATATTGTAGTGTCAGCAGGAGGGGACACTGGTTGGTGTCAGTAATATGACAGTAAACAGCTTCAGCCTATAAAGTGCATCATCCTTTCATACATCAAGTTTCACCCATAAGCCAGTAATGTAGTGTCCAGCAGGAGGGACTTACTACAGTCCACCTCTACACTTTCATATTACTGTAACCAGCCAACAACCCCGTGACACTACATTACCGGTTGATGGGTGGAAAACCTCTCACATATATGAAAGGATGCTGCCATACCTACAGTCCAGCTCCATACTTTCTTATTACTGTCAGCAACCAGCAGCCCTCCTCCTGACACTACATTATTGTCTGATGGGTGGAAACATCTCACATATGAAAGAATGCAGCTGCACTTATCACTGTCCAGCTGCCTGCTTTCATATTGCTGTCACCAATGAGCGTACCTCCTCCTGCTGACACTATATTACAAGCTGATGGGTGGAAACTTCTCACATATATGAAAGGATGCTGTCATACTTACTACAGTCCAGCTTCATATTTTCATATTACTGTCACCAACCATCGTCCCCCCTCCTGCTGACAGTACATTACTGTCCGATGAGTTAAAACTTCTCACATATATATAGAAGGATGCAAATGCACTTACCACAGTCCAGCTGCATACCCTCATATTACTGTCACTAACCAGTGTCCCCTTCCTGCTGACATTACATTACTTGCTTATGGGTGGAAACTTCTCACATATGAAAGGGTGCAGTGGCACTTATCATAGTCCAGTTCCATATTTTCATATTACTGACACCAACTAGTGTCCCACCTCCTGCTGACACTACGTTACTGGCTGATGGGTGAAACCTCTCACATGTGAAAGGATGCAGCTGCACTACCACAGTACAGCTGCGTACTTTCATATTACTGCCACAAATAACATCCCTTCCTTCTGACACTATAATACTGGCTGATGGATGGAAACCTCTCACACATATGAAAGGATGCAGCTACACTTACTACAGTCCAGCTCTATACTTTTATATTACTGTAAACAACCAGCATCCCCCCCACCCCGGGTGACACTACATTACTGGCTGATGGTTGGAAAACTTATCACATATGAAAGGATGTGGCTGCACTTACTACAGTCCAGCTCCATACTTTCATATTAGTGGCAGCAACCAGTGTCCCCCCCCCTCCCTCCTGACACTACATTACTGTCTGGTGGGTGGAAACTTCTCACATATGAAAGAATGCAGCTGCACTTACCACTGTCCCACTGCATACTTTCATATTACTGTCACCAATGAGTGTACCCCCTCCTCCTGACACTATATTACTGGCTGATGAGTGGAAACCTCTCACATGAGAAGGATGCAGCTGCACCACCACAGTCAGTTGTGTACTTTCATATTACTGCACCAAATAAAATCCCCTCCTGCTGACACTATATTACTGGCTGATGGATAGAAACCTGTCACATATGAAAGGATGCAGCTACATTTACTATAGTCCAGCTCTATACTTTCATATTACTGTAACCAACAGCATCCCCCGTGACACTACATTACTGGCTGATGGGTGGAAACTTCTCACATATATGAAAGGATGCAGCTACACTTACAACAGTCCATCTCCATACTTTCATATTACTGTCACCAACCAGCGTCACCCGTTCTGCTGACACTACATTACTGGCTGGTGGGTGGAAATTTCTCACATATATTAAAGGATGCAGCCACACTTATCATAGTCCAGACTCATACTTTCATATTACAATCACCAACCAGCAATCCCCCCCCTTCCTGACACTACATTATTGTCTGATGGGTGGAGATGTCTCACATATATGAAAGGATGCAGCTACACTTACAACAGTCCAGCTCCATACTTTCATATTACTGTCACCAACCAGCGTCCCCCACTCCTGCAGACACTACATTACTGGCTGATGGATGGAAAGTTCTCACATATATGAAAGGATGCAGCCACATTTACTACAGTCCAGCTGCATACTTTCATATTACTGTCACCAAGCAGTGAAGCAGTGTTCCTCTCCTGCCAACCCACCTTTGTAACCTACAGCAGGTGTGCAATCCCACTGGTAGTATTCCCTTCACATCCTACCCACCTTCCAATAAGTCTGGTGGTTGGGTGCTTAAAATGACCACCAGAAAACAGATTATACCTCCCTTAAAAGATGTCAGTCAGGTGCCCAACCCACTGCTAGGAAGCACAGCAACCCCCTCCACCAATGTCTGGTGGTTGAGTGCTCACCTCTCCTACCAGAATTCACAACAACCCCTCTCCCCAAAAAATGACAGTGATCAGGTACCTAGTTCCAGTGCTGGATACAACAACAAAACTCCCACCCCCACCAAAGTTCAGAAATTGGGTGCCTAACTCCACCACTAAAAACCACAGAAAATCCACTTCCACATTAAAGTCTGTCAGTCAGGTACCCAACTTCACTACCAGTATCCCACCCTCCCCAGGTCTGATGGCTGAATGCCCAACTGCCTGAAAATGTTGCCCTTCCCAACAGCATGCAATACCTGCCAAACCACACACTGGCACTGCGGTGTCACATTCCCAATGCCAGTACCTGCAATAAAGAAAACCATCCCTTGTTGTCCTGCTTGTTGTTTTTATCCAGATAAAAAGGAAACTGTCCATCAATATGCTCTCTTCCCTCACAACCCTCCGACTCCCCCACCCAACCACCAGCTCAGCACCCACCAACCCACATCCCCCACAGCCCTTACTTATCCATTCCCCCACTGAACTCCTTTGATGGCTAGCATATCCTGCTGCTACCACCAACTACTAAACTGACTAAAAAATGGTAATGTCAGGTAACACCTTTTTTCTATTATGCATCTCTTTTTGCCCTATTTTTGCCCACTGCCCTCACGTTCTTGGCGTGAGCACGCACATGTGGAGGCATGTATGCCACACTGCAGGATGCCCACCCTACCGGTTGGCCATGCCAGCCTGCGCCACCACTGGACCTCCACCCTGTGATGGCAGAACTGCTGGATGGTGACCCCCCTGCCCAGGTCAGGAGAGCTGCTGCTCAACCCTGCTCCCCCCTTGCCCATGCCGGCACCTCAAGTGACCCAAGGTTGTTCCTGAACCTGGGTCACTGAAGTGGTACGAGGTAAGGCAGTGATGCCTCAGCCCTCTCTGCCACCGGGCCAGGTAATTACTTTTTTTTAATGCATTTTGAACTTTTATACAGAACTGTAATTTTCCTTCAGATGTTCAACATAGCCTTGTTTTAGATCACCTCATGAAGATAGGAAGTGTCATTTTTCAAATCCCTCCAAAATATGTTTTACAGTCGCTCTGCAAAATCATCTTTCAGAAAAGGGTTTGACAATTTCTACCTGTCTCGATCCTATAGAAACATAGAAAGTATCGACGAAAAGGACTGAGCCCACCCAGTCTGCCTAGCATGCGCATGCCTTCCATCTGCCCCTCCCTGGTTCCAACAAACCTATGTGTGTATCCTATGCTCTCTTGAATCCCTCCACAGTTCCTGCCTCCACCACCTCCTCTGGGAGTCTGTTCCAGTTTTCTACCACCCTCTCCATGAAGTAGAATTTTCTGATGTTTCCCTGAACCTCTCCCCTACTAGCTGCATATCATGCCCCCTTGTTTGTTGTTGTTTTTTGTTTTTTTTTAACTATTTTTATCTCCTACCTTCCTGGGCTTCACTCAGACATCCTTGCTCAGCCCTAAAGCTCCTGACCACCCGCTGAACCACTTACCCCAATGACTGCATCGGTATCAGGACCCTGGCTCTTCCATCCCCTTGGAGGCCGAGGGTCCCCAGAGGCAAGTCGAGATTGCCGCCGACATTGGGCATGTGGGCCTGGGCTCTAGGGTTGCCATCACCTCACACAGCCAGTGCAGGGAGATTTTTCTTGCATTTTCCCTTGTCTCCCTCACTCTTGGAACTGAGCGTGCAATAATGTCACGACATCTGCCACAGCTCCATCCCAGCCACAGCTTTGCGCCATGGTATCATGGTGCACCCTAACAACTGCCAGGAATACTCAGGGTGGAGCATACCCTATACCTCCCGAGAGGAAAAGCAGTCCTCTGAATACTCAATCAGTTCCCTCCTGTACCGACTCCCAGCAGCCCAAGCTCATTCCCCAACCCGGGTCACCGGCATGTTGCAAGGTGTGGTGTCCAGCACCTCAACCTCAGCACCACCAGGCTGACACTGCCCCCTGGTTTTTGTTTGCTCCTTTAGCTGGAAGATGCCCCCTTCTGGCACTCTGTTGATACCCTTGATATATTTGAAGGTCTCAATCATGCCCCCCTTTTCCCTTCTTTGTTCAAGGGAGTACATTCTGAGGGCCTTTAGCGGTTCCTCATATGACAGGTGACTGAGCCCCTTAACCATTTTTTTTGCTACCTCTGGCTGTGTTCCACCCTACCCACATCCTTCTTGAGTTATGGTCTCCAGAACTGGACCCCATATTTAAAGCGAGTCCTGACAAGCTGCCTGTACAAAGCATTATGACCTCCTCTTCCTCCTAGTTATGTCCCTGCCGATACATCCCAGCATCTTACTGCCCCTTCCTACCACCTTCTCACATTGCTTTGCCACTTTCAGGTTCCGTGAAATGATTATGCCAAGGTCCCTTTCCAGCTTGGTAACTTCTAGGGTATGCCCTTCCCCATACAGTATTCCGCACCCTGATTATTCCTGCCTAAGTGCGTGATCTTATATTTTTTTGTGTTGAAGGACAATTGCCACTCCCTGTACCATTCCTCCAGTTTCTCCAGATCCCTACACATGCTCTCAGCCCCTCAGGTGTGTTCTCTCTATTGCAGACCTTCACATTGTCGACAAATAGACATACTCTTCCCTCTAGCCCCTCCATTACATCCCCAATAAATATATTTTATTTATTATTTTTATTTTATTTATTTCGTTTTTATTGACTGGGTAAGCGCACTAGAAAAATTATGCCTATTTTCAGGCATGACCGGGGATACCAATGAATACCAACTGACTTTGAACCAGATTAAGCTGTTGGTGGTATTTTTAGTGAATGAGGAAATTTGGCCAGGACACGGAAATTCCTCTACTCTTTTCAATAAGTGCCATGGGATCTTTAACATCCACCTGAACTACCACCAATCCAGGCAGATGGGACCTCGGTTTAACGTCTCATCTAAAGACGGCACCTCAGAAGTGCAGCACCCTCCCATGCTGCACTACAGTGTCAATACTGGAATATTATTCCAAGTGCCAGATGTGGGAACTGAACCCACAGCCCTCTGATCTCCCAGCCTCAGAGGTGAGTGTGCAGCCTACTGAGCCACTGACACTGTGTCATATTAAAAAGGAGCAGCCCCAGCACCAACCCTTGAGGCACCCCACTGGTGACCACACCCTCCCCAGAAGCTACCCCATTAACAATTACCCTCTGCTTTCTGCCCTTCAGCCAGTTCTGCACCCACCTAACCATGAGTGGCCCCAGCCCAAGGCATCTCATTTTGTTCAGTAGTCTCCTGTGTGCACAGAATGAATGCCTTTTGAAATCCAGATACACCACATCCACTGACCCCAATCCAGTATCCTGGTGGCCCAGTCAAATAACTCCATTAAGTTCGTTTGACACCTCCTCCTCAGTGAACCCATGTTGCCTACAGTCCTGTAGGCCATTGGCTCAGGTAGCTAGTAATTCTCTTTTTGCAGTTTCTCCATAAGCTTGCCTACCACCGATGTTAAGCTCACCAGCCTATAATTGTCTGCTTCCTCCTTGTGACCTCCCTTGAAGAGGACCACATCCGCCTATCTCCAGTCATCGGGATCTCCCTGATTCCAAGGATCTGTTAAAGAGGCTGGTTAGAGGTTCTCCTAGTACCTTTCTAAGCCCCTCAGTACCCTGGGGTTCACCCATCTAGCCCCATCATCTTTCTACCCTCAAACCTCTAACTTCCTAGGATCTCTTCCACCTGGAATGGACTGGTCAGCCACCCCCACCACCTTGTGTTCCTGATTTTCTTACACTGCCCTCGTTCTTCACCATGAATACTGAGCAAAATAGTTACTGAGTACTTTCGCCTACCCAGTCATCTTCCACCAGCTACCCTTCTGTTTTCAGCCTGACTATCCCCTCCTTACTTTCTCCTCTCGCTCACTTACGGAAGAAGGTTTTATCCTCTCCTGATTGTTGGCTATTCTCTCTTCAGTTTTTGCCTTCATCCTCCTGACCTCCATAACTGCTTCCTTCCGCTTTTTTTGTATATAGCCCTAACCTTCTCCTTCTGTGCCTTTTATACCTCCTGAAAACCTTTCTCTTTGCCCTGACCTTCTCTGCCAATTCTCTATTGAACCAAAGTGGCT
The DNA here is from genome assembly GCA_016271365.2 of Neoceratodus forsteri. Lineage (NCBI taxonomy): Eukaryota > Metazoa > Chordata > Ceratodontiformes > Ceratodontidae > Neoceratodus > Neoceratodus forsteri. The sequence continues at coordinate 469,599,849 of CM057457.1, read as the reverse complement.
TCTCTTCTTCCTATTTTTTTACCTTCCTGACATGGAGGCTAGTGGCCTCCACTATTGCCTCTTTATTTAACCCCATATTTCTTCAGTCCCCAAATCCCCCACCCGTACTAATACTTGTTGAACACTTTCCCCATTTTCTGAAAGCCTACATGCATAAAATCTAGGTCATTTACTCTGGGCTGATGGACTTCTGCAGTCGTTTTACAGTGAACCAGACTGTGCTGTAGTCAGTCGTGCCCATATTCTCTCTTATAGATATATCACCCACCCATTCCCCATTTGTAAGAATCAAATCCAGGATCGCCCTCTCCTTGTTCTGTTCCTTAATTAGCTGCTTCATGAGTGCCCCCTGTAGGGAGTCCACAATTTCCCTGCTACTGGCAGATGCTGCTGATGGGGTAGCCCAATCCACGTTCGATAAGTTGAAGTCCCCCATTAGCAGCACCTCCCCTCTGTGTACCCTCCTCTTGATCTCCATCATTGTCCTATCTACTGCTTCCTGCTGTGCTGATGGCCTATAAACCACCCTGGTATGCATGACCCCTCCATTGCCTGTGTCCAGTGATACCCACAAAGCCTCAGCCCCTACTTACCCTGCATTTCTGTAGCTTTAATGTTTTGCTTCACATATAGGGCAGCCTCCCCTTACCCATCCTGTGCTCCCTATAGCACATACCCCGGTATTGCCATGTCCCTGTCTTTGCCATCATGCCCCCATGTTCTCGCGGTACCCACGATGTCCAGGTCCTTCTCAGCCATGATCGCTGTTAAATCTGGGATCTTATTGCCCAGGCTTCTGGTGTTGGTGCACATGGCTGTCCATTCACTGGGCCCACTCTGTTGTCCCCTGGTGCAGTTTTCATTCCTTTCTCCTCTAGCCTGGTTCTTTCCATCTCGGAGAGACTGGTAGCCCCATATCTCCTGTTCCATGGTGTGGGTTTGTTTCAACCTCCCTTGATTTAGTTTAAATTATAGTTTTGTTGCATGATATCCTCCAACTTGCTGTTTAGCACTGCTGTGCCCTCCCTATTCAGGTGCAGTCTGTCTGGGGCAAATAGACTCTTATCTCCCCACATTGTTCCTCAGTCCTCTACTAACCCATACTTCATCTGTTCACACCAACGCAACAGTCACTTATTAAATTCCTCAATCCCCAGTCTCCTTTCTGTGCTTGCCCTTGGTATGGGCAGTACCTCAGAAAAAGTCACAGATCTGAACCCCAGGCTACTGCAGTACTATAAGTGCCTAAATCTTGCCTGCACCTCCAACAAGCTATGCCCCACCAGGTCATTTGTTCCAAGGTGGACTACCAAGTGAGTTTTCCCATCCTGCTGTCTCCCTCCGGAGGAAATGTAGTGAATGACCTTTGTCGCTGTCATACCTGGTAGGCACTCAATCCATATTGTACTGCTTTTGCATCACCCAGCGAATTCCTTTTATTATTGAGTCCCCAACTATTGAGGCCCTTTCTCCATTACCTTCTGCTATTATTGTTCCTCTATCATGTTCCCAGTCCCTACTCCTGCTTCCCTCTTGCCTTCATTTCTCCTCAAGTGCTAACTCCTCCTTCTCTCTACTCGCTCTCAGGCCCCAATGGTATTCTCTTCAAAACCACCTCTCCCTACCCCTCTCTCTGCTGATTCTGTCTTCCCCCACCCTGCTCTTCCCTTGCCCTGTCTGAGGGTTCCTGTGCTCAGGTCATGTCCCCATTTCCATCCTGTTTAGGCTCCTCTGAGTCTTCCCTTGCTGTCTCCTCACTCTTGAGGGCTTGCCCATTTTGGTATGAGTTCTTCCCAGTGCCCTTGTCTGTCCTTTTGTCCTCATCCTTGTTTTTCCACAAAGGGATGACCGGGCTCCTCCTGTCTACTGTGCCTTCAATCATGTCTGTCACACCTGTTCCCCCTGAGTCTGCTTCTACTCCAATTTCTCTATTCTCATCCCATTTCTTGGCACTAGTGTATAAATCTGTTTTGTGCTCTTTGCCTACTGTCTTTTGTCCTCCTGCTTTTGCTACTCCCTTCCACTTCCTGACGTGCAGTCTTTAGACCTTTGTACCTTACCTCCTCCCACTACCCTTGGCCCCTCTGTGTCCTGTATTACCTCTATTTGGGCCCCCAGGAGCCCCCATACCCACCCTACACCTCCTTCTCTGCCAGCATATTCCTTTGTGTGTTCCTGACTACTCCTGCCTTTTCTCACTTTCTTCCTAGACCCCTACCTCTCTGCCATTTCTCTCTCTGCCTCTACCCCATTTTACTCCTCAGCAGATCCTCTCCTCCCCACCACTCCACACCCTTGCCCATCCTAGCATCCACCATAACCACCTAACCTCTTTTCTTAGTTGAGCCAGCTGCCAACATACCACCAGCCACCCATTCTCAAGCCATAGCCAGTACTATGGCTGACCCACCCCCTGTCTTTTCCATCCTCCCAAAGATGTCACCAGCCCTTGCAGTCCAGAGACCATGCCATAGCCCTGTCCTCATTCCATTCCAAATGCCCTTCCAAATCTGTTGCCCCTGCATTCTTTACAACTCTACAAAAGAAAAAAAAAATCAGATGTTATAGCACAGCAACATTTTTATGTTAATTGTACTCTCTAGCACCCTTTGCTGCACACTCCTTAAAGAACACCTTGGAGGCCTGTTTCCTAATGAACAAGCACTATCCAATGCCCATTGCTGAACACTCTCCAAGGACCCCCTTGGAAGCCTATTTCCTAAATGAACAAGCACATAAAAGGCACAAGCCCCCCGACTATAATTTCCCTGCCAAAAGAAAGAAATGGGTGAACAAACATGTTAAAGCAAGCATCTTGAAGCCTATTTCCCAATGAACAAGCTCCTCAAATGACTGTTGTGGAGTAGTCTTTAAGGACTCCCTTGGAAGCCTTTTACCCAATGAACAAGCAAAGAGACACAAGCTCCTGGCTAGAAGTTCCCTATTTAAAGAAAGAAATAGGTGAGCAAGTCAGACAAAGCTGTGCAGTCTGGACCCCTGGACATATTTTATTATTTATTTAAATTTTGGTAACTGGGTAGGCCCACTGAGACCATTACAGTCCGTTTTTCAGGGGTGACCTGGGATTAAGTACAGACAACAGGAGAATGAACAGCAGGAACAACTCAAAGCAAATTTAATAATACAGACATTACAGTGAGAGCATGGCAGATGATTCACTGGCAGGTTAGGTACAGTTGAAGAGTATCCTGAGAGTAAAGCAGTTTCAAAAAACAGTTACACAAGCTCATCGCGGTAGGATCCCACTATGGGAGTAGTGCCATGCCAGATGGCCTACAGTAGCTACAGAGGTAGTCCTGCAGGTATTGTGATGCTCAGCGTAGCATCCACAGAGGCTCATCTCCAACAGGTAGGTTTTGAGGCCTTTTAAAGCCTTCAAGGAGCTACACTCCTGGAGATTAGTAGGAAGGCCATTCCAGAGGACAGCATGTAAACTGCAAGTGACTGGTGACCTTGAGATGTCCGACTCTGGGGACATGGAGGGCTACCGATCGGAGGACCTCAGAGTTCTTCCAGTCTGTTTAAGTGCTAAGGTGCAATTCAGACTTGGGGGCATTAGTTTGTTGAAGCTTGAATGCCAGACATAGGGATGGGTACATTAATCTGCCCTTGAGGAAGGCCAGTTTAGAGAGTGCAATACTTTGCAGTGGTGTTCTAGGGTGGTGCACCCAGGCAAAATGCCTGACTCTGTGATACAATATTTTCAGCTTTTGCATCTCCGTGTTTCACAGTGAGTGTAGCACCGGGCCCCATATAACAATGTGGACAAGAGCATGCCAGTGGCTACCCTTAACTTAGATGCCTGAGTGAGGAATGGGCTCAGGACGATACAGGAGACCAAGCTTCTGGTTCAGCATCTTGGTTAGTTGATCAACATGACCCTTGAAGGAACAGTCCTGATCAATATACATGCCCAGATATTTAATGCAATCAACAGCCTCTATCCTAGAGCCACTGGACAGGTAGGGGACAATAAGCATGACCTATCAGGCCTAGCTGTTTGGGTCCAAATAGGATGGCTTTAGTTTTTTTCCCATTGAGGACTAGCTGATTGGTCAAAATCCAGTTTTCCAATATGGAGAGGTCCTGGCTGAGAAGTTGATTTAGCTGTGCTGCATCCTGAGATGATCTGTACAGCACGGCATCATCAGTATAAAGTGTCACCTTGACACCTCCACAGTGCTTGGGCAAGTTGTTGATGAATAGAAAGAACAGGAGGGGCCCCAATATTGAGCCTTGGGGACCCCATCAGAAATGGAGCATTTGTCAGACTTTGCCCTAGCCATCTGACTATTTGAGATCTACCATGAAGGTAATCTGTGAACCACTGCACTGAGTGGTTATCCAGTCAAGGATCTGAGCTGCAAGATAAGCAGCTGTTGGTCCACCAGATCAAAGACTTTGGTGAGATCTATAAAGATCGCACCAGTTAGTTAGCCATTATCTTGGGCTTCAAGGATGTCTGACATAAGACTAACCAAGGCATATCAGTGCCATGTAGCTTTCTAAACCTGTGTTGCGGGAGTGAGGGGTTATGTTCAACATACTCTTGAACTTGTTGGTACACAGTTCTCTCTAACAATTTGCCTAGTGTGCAGAGTATAGAAATAGGTCTGGGTGGCAAACTGGTTGATGGGCAGAAAACAGAGAGTGGTGGTAAATGGTATACAGTCAGAAGCTTGGCAGAAGACACCAGGAGGAAGAACTGCTGTGTGAGCTGGACTTCTCTGCTGGGACTATATTGCCCTACTTCCTTCCCCCCCAAAGTTAGTTCTACTTTTATTGGCACAGGATTTGACTGACAACAGGAACGTCCTGTTTGGGAGCAGGAAGTGAGTGATCACAGAGCCACCAAAATCCACCATCCTCAAAGAGCAAGAGTAGCTCTCTGCCCCTCTAGCACTGGAGGTCTGCCTCTGAGCAAGTAAGGGGTCTACTGAGAAATATAGGATATTCTTGTCTCAGAACAGGACAATCAGGAGCTTAAAGGGCACACAGGTATAAAATAAGGAGAGAGAGAGAGAGAAAAAAAAAAACAGAGGAAAGAGTAAGGATTGCAAACAGTTAAGGGGCCAGAAATAAGACATGATGGGAGTGGTGCAGTACAGTGGCTGTGGAGCAGCAGTCTTCTGGGAGATGTTCTGGAGGATGCGGTGTTGTCCCATCTGCAGGCACCTCTTTGGGCTGAGAGAGGAGGTTGCTCATTTCCAGCTGAGTTGGCCAGGATTTGTGGGACCTCCTCTTCCATCCAGGGACCACCAGTGCCACTGCCGTTGCCTCAGAGGTTGCTAAGAAAGAGGAGTGGTTGGACCAAAGTGGGCTCAAGGAGGGTGAGGATGGTGGAACAGAGGTGCATCCCTCCAGTTGTACCTCTCTACCATTCCTATGCCATTCTGGCAAAGTGTGGTTCTTCTATGGAGGCACCCGCAGTGGAGACCAAGGAGGATGTTGGGAACCTCCACAAGGAGACCCACAGGAGGTGGCAGGGGACCCACAGGGGAAGGAAACAACTCCCGGTGGGGACTCCTCGTTAGGAAGGTAGAACTGGAGGAGGAAGGGAGAGTGAGGTGAGTGCCTGCCTGGCGCCATGGCTTGAGGGACAGGGAGTGAATCCTCAGGATTACGAGCAGCTACACAGGAGGGAGCTGGATGTCATTGTCCACCTAGGGACAAATTACCTGGCTAGAAAGGATTAGAGAAGTGCAGAAAGAGTTTGTGGAATTGGGGAGGGGCCTTAGACAGAGTGGCACGCACAGTAACCTTCTCAGAGATCCTGCCTATCTATGGCGTGGGAGGCTAGGGTGTTCCACACCATGGGATTCAATCAGTGGTTGAAAAACTGGTGTGGAGCTCAGGATTGGCTTCATTGTGGACTGGGGTCCACCTGGAGTGATGCAAGCCTATACTGGCATGATGGCATGCATCTGTCTAGGAGGGAACCAGGATTCTAGGTGATGGTTTAAATGCTTCATTGGCAAGCATTTAAACTAGCCAAGGGAAGCCACTGGAAAGGAGCTGAAATCTAGCTCCCCAAAATGTCTTGGTAGTAAGTCGGTAAATACCAAATTAGAGATGTCAATAGGAGAGCTGGGATAAATGGAAAGAGTGACAAATGCAATAAGAACAGAGATGGGACAAATAGGGTAAGGCCATCAAGAAATGGAGGGTAATGAGTACCAACGCCCGTAATCTGGGCAACAAGCTCCCTGAGCTGGTGGCCTTGATGGAAGAGGATGCCTGGATATCGTGCAGTCACAGAAACATGGTACACAGAGAACCACGACTGGGATGTTAACATACCAGGATACATAACCTACAGGAGAGACAGGCATGGGAGAAGAGGGGGAGGAGTAGCTCTCTATGTAAAGGAAGGGATAAAAGCAACTGAACAAAAGAGTAAACAGGCAGGAGAGGCGGCACTGTGGGTCACCTTGGAGACTGGAAAGGGCACCACAATCCGCACAGGGGTTGTGTACAGACCCCCATGTCAGGGGGAGTGAATGGACAAGGATATGATAGAAGGCATTCTTAAGATGGCAGAAAAAAGGGAGATACTGTTGATGGGAGACCTGAATATGCCAGATGTTAACTGGAGCACATTTACTGCAGGCACATCCAAGAGCAGGGCCATTCTTGATGCCCTACAGGTGGCAGGCCTCAGACAGCTAGTTTCAGAACCCACTCGTGAGGGAGCAATCTTAGACCTCGTACTCTCAAATGGGGACAGTGAGAGGATCTCAGATTTAGAAGTGGGTTGCCATCTGGGAACAAGTGACCATCAAACAGTGTGGTTCACGTTAAATTCAGCTACAGAGTCAAGCCATACAAAAGTAAAGGTACTGGACTTCAGGAGGGCTGACTTTGGGAAAATGGGAGAGTGCCTCAGAAAAGCACTAGCAAACGGGCTAGAAGGAGGTGTGGAGCAACAATGGAGAATCATCAAAACTGCCATCACAGAGGCAACAAGCCTTTGTGTGAAGCAAATAAACAAATCAAAATGAAAGAAACAGCCACTGTGGTTCTCAAAAGAGGTGGCTGTGAAAGTCAGGAAGAAAAAGATAGCATTCCAAAAGTATAAGGAAACACAGAAGGAGCAGGACATAGAGCTGTACCAGTTAAGGCAGAAGGAAGCAGGGAGGGAAGTCAGAATAGCAAAGGCCCACACTGAGGAAAAGATAGCCAACTCGGTTAAGAAGGGGGATAAAACCTTTTATAGGTACATCAGGGAGCGTAGAACGTCAAAGGAGGATAGTGAGGCTGAATAGAATGAATGGTGGGTGGGCAGAGGGACAGTGAAAAGTAGGGATACTGAATGAATATTCCTGCTCAGTATTCATAAAGAGGAGGGATGTGCCTAATCCAATTAACAGAAGCACTCTTGATAGAAATCGATCCCAGTCCTTTACAGAAGAAAGAGTTCTGCAAGAACTCCTAAAACTGAAGGTGGACAAAGAATGGGGCCTGATGGAATTCACACCAGAATTCTAAAAGATGAGGGGATCTAGCTACTAGCTACTCTTTTAATAAATCATGGGAGGATGGTGTGGTACCCAGGACTGGAGGAAGGCGGATGTGATTCCCCTTCTTAAAAAGTGGGACCAAGACAGAGGCAGGAAACTACAGACCTGTCAGTTTGACCTCTGTGGTAATGAAAGTGATGGAGTCACTTCTGAAGGAAAGAATTGTTGAGTACCTAGAGGCCAGTTGGGCACAGGACCTAAGGCAGCATGGGTTCACAGCGGGAAGGTCATGTCAGACATATCTAATAGATTTCTTTGACTGGGTGACCAAAGTAGTAGACCAGGGAGGGGCTGTGGACATGGCCTACCTAGACTTTAGCAAGGCATTTGATACAGTCCCACACAAAAGACTAATAGTCAAATTAACCAGCCTGGGAGTAGGTCCCAGGGTGGTAGCCTGGGAAAAACATTGGCTGGACAACAGGACATAGAAGGTAATTGTAAATGGGTCCTCTGAAGAAGGGGGTTACTAGTGGGTACCACAGGGTTCAGTACTGGGTCCAGTCCTTTTTAATGTCTTCATAAGTGACGTTGCAGAGGGACTGGAAGGAAAAGTATGCCTCTTTGCAGATAACACAAAGATCTGCAACAGGGTTGATACACAAGGAGGTGTGGAAAGGATGAGAAGGGACTTGGCAAGGTTGGAGGAATGGTCAGAAGTATGGCAGCTTGGATTCAATGCAAAGAAGTGCAAAATAATGCACATGGGAAACAAGAACCCAGGGGAAGAATACACAGTGGTGGGGGAGGTAGTAACAACAACAAAAAAGGAAAGGGACCTTGGGGTAATCATATCAGATGACCTTAAGGTTAGCAAGCAATGTGAGACGGCAGTAGAGAGGGCTGGGGATATACTGGGATGCATAGGGAGAGGCATCACCAGTAGAAAACAGGAAGTTGTTATCCCTCTGTACAGACAATTGGTGAGACCCCATCTGGACTACTGCATCCAGTTCTGGTGACCCCATCTCAGCAAGGACATAGACAGGATAGAGGCAGTCCAGAAGAGGGCAACTAAAATGGTGCAGGTCTGCAAGAGAAGCCGTACAAGAAGACACTAAAGGAGCTTAATATGTATACCCTTGAGGAAAGAAGGAAGAGGGGGGACATGATAGAAACGTTTATGTACCTCAGTGGAATCAACAAAGTCCAAGAGGGTAGCATCTTTCAGAAAAAGAGACGTGCAAGAACAAGGGGACACAATTTAAAGATGGGGGGGGGAGGTTCAGGGCAATATGAGGAAGTATTATTTCACAGAGAAGGTAGTGGATACGTGGAACAGCCTTCCTGAGGAGGTTGTGGGGTCTAAAACTGTGGGAGAATTCAAAATGTATAGGACAGACATAAGGCAATTCTTGTGGGAGGTAGGAAGAAATAGGCTGTTGGTTAACTAGGATCTCTGGCCTATGTTGTAGGTTGGGAAATGGGCAGACTAGATGGGCCAAGCGGTCCTTATCTGCTGTCAAAGTCTATGTTTCTATGCAAGTCACAAGTGGGAGTACCTCAGGGATCAGTCCTGGGGCCAGTCCTCTTCAATATCTTCATTAGTGACATTGCAGATGGACTAGAGGGTGAGGCTTGTCTGTTTGCAGATGACACCAAGATTTGCAACAGAGTAGATAATCCAGATGGGGTGGGCAGAATGAGAAGAGATCTGGATAAACTAGCAAAATGGTCAGAAGAGTGGCAACTGGGATTTAATGCAAAGAAGTGCAAGATCATGCACACAGCGAAGAGAAACCCTGAAGCCACCTGTTGGCTGGGAGGGAAGTTGCTGGCAGTCACAAAGGAAGAAAGAGACTTGGGCATCATCACTGATGACCTGAAATCATCCAAGCAGACTTCTAAAGCAGTAGGTAAGGCTAGGGGGATGTTAGGGTGTATCAGTAGGGGTATCTGAAGTCGTAGAGGAGATAATAATCCCTCTTTAAAGACACTGCTAAGCCCCATCTGGAGTACTGCCTGCAGTACTGGAGGCCACACCTTCACAGGGACATTAACTAAATTGAGACAGTCAGAGAAGGGCAACCAAAATGGTGCAGGGACTGCATCAGAAGACACATGAGGACAGATTAATGGAGCTCAATATGTATACTCTTGAGCAAAGGAGGAGGAGAGGTGATATGATCGAAACATTCAAACACCTTAAGGGCATTAACAAGGTGAAAGAGTCTAACATGTTTAAATATAAGAAAAATAGCAGGTCAAGAGGACACAGCATGAGATTAGAGGAGGCTGATTAAGGGGAATATGAAATTCTTTTCACAGAAAGAGTGGTGGATGCATGGAATGGCCTACCTCAGGAAGTGGTGGCTATGAATACAGTGCAGGGCTTCAAACAGGCATGGGATAGGCATAAGGGAGCAATACAAATGAGTATGAATAGATGGCCACTGACAGAGCAAAGGCCGATGGCACATTTATAAGGTAGAAAAGAAATGGGCAGACTGGATGGGCCTTGCAGTCTTTATCTGCCATCAACCTCTATGTTTCTAAGTTAATTTTCAACTAGTTCCTTGGCCCATCACTTTGGGAGGGAGTAACCAGAGCAGTTTTCAGGCTGTGGGACCATTACCTTCCAGCAGCGACCTATTGAATAGCCACATGATTGGTGTGGTAATTTTTGGCTGCTAATCTGAGTAATCTGGGTTCAAGCTTGTTGCAACCTGCTGAACCAGTGACTTAAACATTTTTGAGCAGCTTTAGAACCTCAGGTCTAGACACCAACTTAAGGTGGATGTTGGGTGACGGAGGAGGATCCGCTGTGTAATCATGGGATTTTAGGCTACAGCTGCTGGGGTGACCTTATATTTGCTGAGGTTGGTGAGAAATGCTTTGAAGGCATAAGTCCACGTAAGGGTAAAGACAGTTGCTCAGATATTTCCTTGCTTTTCAGGATAAGTCAAGGTAGTTCTCTTGATGCTGGTAATTCCCTCTTGCAGTCACACTGGACTGTAGCCTAGCCTAGCCTCCTCCTCCTCCTCTCCTAATCAGTCTGTCCCCAGACTGTGTCCTTCTTCCTCTATGAGCATTTAATTGAGGTTGGGTGCCAGGGTGGATGAGCAGTACTAAAAGTTCCCTTCTGCGATTATAACTCCTCCGGGGGATTCCACAGTGGCTGGGCTTATGGCTTTTCATAATCCAGTTGCTTTGTTCAAAATGTTCACCCTCAACCCTGATTAGTCCTTTGTTCACTGTCGATGTGACCAGCCAGCACAACCAGTCCAGACAGTCAAACCTCCAGGCCCTTTTGCCACCAATTGTTGAGGTGCTGAAATCCCCACAGTGCAACTCTTTGCTCCTCTTGCTGCCAATACAGCTGCCTCTTAAAAAGCTCCCTTCAGTGATTACAACTCCTCTGTAGGGGGGTCCATAGCGGCTGGGGTTACAGCTTTTTATAGCCCAGTCACTGAATTCAGAATGTCCGCCCTCAGTCCTGATTGGTCCTTTGTTAACCACTAATGCAACCAGCACAACCAGTCCCAACAGTCAAACCTCCTGACCCTTTTGCTGCCAATGAAATTCCCCCAATGCAGCTCTTTGCTTCTCTCGCTGCCTATTTGGCTGCCTCTTTCCTCTCCCTGGCCACCGATGCAGGCCCCGACCTCTGATCCCCCTGATGCTGCTGCCTTCAGCAATTACAGCTCCTCTGTGGTATCATGAGAAGAATGTGTTGACAATTTGGGGTCAAAATGTCAAAACAACAAAATCATCAAGAATTGTTGAATTATTTTAATAGTTACTCATAACTTTGTTATTTTTGCAGACCATTTCCCCAAATGTTCAACACAGACCTTGTGTTGACCACATGAACATGATGGGTATAATTTTTTGCAATTCCCCGTGAATCAAATTTGCTCATCAGGCTCACAAGTATCAAAAATTAAGATTAAATGAAAATGAATCATGTTTTCATATTCACTCCATTAAGTCACCTTTCACCGGGATTATGAAAGTTCCACCTGCTTTGATAATATGGTGGTGTCATAGAAAGACTTTGGTTTTTTTTCAGCATTCACTCATGACTGCGAGATTTTTGCGTATTTTAACCCCAAATGTGCAAAATAGCCTTTTTATTACGTCATCTGATGAACATGACAGGAATCATTTTTCAAATCCCCTTTAAAACTTTTTTTCACAGTCACTCTTGGAAATCACATTTCGAACAGGATTCAACAAATTCTGCCTGTCCATCAGATGTTGTCATAAACAAATGCAAACAGAAACAGTGCTGCAGGAACTTGTGGATGTCCTGGCGAAACCCCTGGTGGAGCTTTTCACCTTCTCTCTGAGGACAGGGTGGGTGCCCCAGGACTGGAAGGTGGCGCATATAGTGCCTATCCACAAGGGGGGATCAAGGGAGATGGCAGGGAACTACAGGCCTCTCAGCCTGACATCAGTGGTGGGCAAGGTGATGGAGGGCATTGTCAAGGAGAGACTAGGGAGGGATCTGGAAAAGTCAGGGTGCCTGGACGATAGACAGCATAGATTTGTCCCGGGGAAATCATGTCAGACAAACCTTGTGGAGTTCTATGACTGGGTGACGAGTGCCTTGGACCTGGGTAGACCAGTGGACATCCTCTTTCTAGACTTCAGCAAGGCATTTGACTCTGTTCCTCACGTGGGCCTGATGGATAAGCTGGGAGAAATGGGGGTGGGGAACCAGATGATCAGAGGGATAGGAAATTGGTTCCAGGACCGGATCCAGAGGGTCGTAGTTGGCGGGATAGTCTCATCCCCAAGGAGGGTCATTAGTGCGGTCCCACAGGGATCAGTCCTTGGGCCCCTCCTGTTCAACGCCTATGTCTCTGACATAAGGACAGGTATCAGGAATGAGATGAGTCTCTTTGCGGATGACTTAAAACTGGGGGTGGTGGTGGATGGGGAGAAGGGGAAGATGGCCCTACAGGGGGACCTGGAGGCTCTGGAAAGATGGTCTAGAAAGTAGAAGCTCCTCGAGTACTGCGAGCAGTTTCGGAGGCCACACTTAAAGAGGGACATTAAACTCCTGGAGAGGGTCCAGAGGAGGGCAACCAAAATGGTTTGGGGCTTGGGGGACAGGACCTATGAGGAGAGGCTCGAAGAGCTAAGTATGTACACACTGGAAGATAGAAGGGACCGGAGGGACATGATAGAGGTCTTCAGGTACATGAAGGGGGTAAATAGGGGAGGAACAGTCAGGGTGCTTCGAAGGAAGGAGGAGGCCACTAGAGGGCATGGGTGGAAGCTGGAGGGGGGAAGATTCAGGGGAGAAAGGAGGAGGTGCTACTTCACTGAGAGGGTGGTGGAGCCATGGAATGCACTGCCTAGGGGGCTGGTGGAGGCAGAGACAGTGGAGGTGTTCAAGAGGGGGTGGGACAGGTACAGGGGAAGGGTTCTGAAAACAAAATCCAATGCAGTGAGAATATTTGGAACTGGGAAGGGAGAAGCCAGAGAAGGCATAGGGGGCAGCAAGGTCAGCTCCCAGGGTGAGGCTGACCAAGCAGAGCAGACGCAAAGACCATTAGGCCTATTCTGCCCCCATTTTAGTATGTTGGTACTAACCATGAACAGCACCAGCTGATGGGACGGGGCCATATTCAAACAGTTAATGTGACACTAACCATGAATAGCACCAGCTGATGGGACAGGGGCCATATTCAAACAGTTAGTATGACACTAACCGTGGGTAGCACCAGCTGATGGGACAGGGACCGTATTCAAACAGTTAATATGACACTACCTATGAACAGAACCACCTGATGAGACAGCTACCATATTCAGCAGCGTAACAGTAACCCTGAATAGCACCAGGTGATGGGACAGGGGGCCATATTCAAACAGCTAGTAGGACACTAACCCTGAATAGCACCAGATGATGGGACAGGGGGCCATATTCAAACAGCTAGTAGGACACTAACCCTGAATAGCACCAGATGATGGGACAGGGGGCCATATTCAAACAGCTAGTAGGACACTAACCATGAATAGCACCAGATGATGGGGCGGGAGCTATATTCAAAGGCCATAGGGTCTCTGATCCGACACCGTGACCACACGGAATATATTGCTGCACCAGTGCAAATGAGGGATACTCCATGCATATGTGGCACAGTGGTATATGCAGTGGTTTTGGCAGTGCTAAACAGTCTCTGTTGCAGTATTGTTTACTACTACTGGAACCCCTTCCCTTACCCCCATGACTGCTTGTCCTCTAGCAGTCTTTCATATTCCTGGTGGTCTAGTTGTTTCTGTGCCCTTGCTTATCTGTTCCGTAGCTGTTTTGACTATTCCTGGTTGTCTAATGATCCTCCTACCCTAGTCATTCATCCTGCTGTCTGGAATATTCCTAGTGATCTATTAGCCTCCACTGTTTGGGCATCTGACCCTCTACAACCATGCCTACGACTCTCCTTCAGGCACCTCCCTCACCCTGATCACCTAAGCTGAACAGTGGCGGTGGTGATGGCAACTGGCACAGCCCTCTGTCCACCACCTTGTCTAGCTGCAATATGTCAGTGAGCAGTCGTGAGTGCTGTAGAAACAGCTGTTTCTTTATTACTCACAGTTGTGCACTGTCAGTCATATGGCTTTTCTACAGGACTCATTATCATTCAGTGAGACCTGTTTACCTAATGAACAGAATGCTATGCCAGTCACTGTCACTACTGCCATAGTTTAGCTTAAACGACTGGGGTAAAGAGACTAGAGGACAAAGGTTCTTAATAGGGCATCAGATGTCCTTATGTTGAGAAAACTAGACCACTAGGGTATATTTTGTGACAAGGTACCTTTGTAAATGAGCCTATGGCTCAAAGGTTTTCCAAACTGCTGTTTAAATAAAATAAATAAAAACTTCAAGACAGCTACAGGACTGGCAATCAGGAGTGGAGGACCACTAGGCTCCCTGGAATATTCAAGACAGCTACAGACAGGCAAGTGAGGATGGCAGATACCATTAGACAATCAGGAACCAAAAACAGAATTTTGCCAGCAGATATGGACTACTTGGCCCACCCATTTGTCCAGACAGTCCCTCCCTGGTCTGTCTCTGCATACCCAGCCTGATCTACAGCAACCTTCCCTCTTCTCTGCCTGCTTACTAATATTCCCCTATATGTATCCCTTTCATGCTTGAAGCCTGTCACTGTTTATGCCTCCACCACTTCTGCTGGCAGTCTGTTCCCTGTGTATACCACGCTTTCAGTGAAGAAGTACTTCCTCACATCAGTCCTGACCCCCACTTCATCACATGCCCTCTGATCCTGGTGCTCTTTCTCATTTGGAAGAGACTCCCTTTCTTACCTTGTTCACCTCATGCAGTAATTGTAGGTCTCTGTCATGTTCCATCTTGCTGTCTTGTCTTTTAGGGTGTACATGGTGAGATCCTCGGCCTCTCCTTGTAAATGTTTTGATGCAACCCTGCACTATTTTAGTTGCCCTCATCTGGACTGCCTTAACCCTGTCCATATCTGTCCTGAGGTGCAGCCTCCAGAACTGGACACAGTACTCCAGGTGGGGCCTCACATGTGACCCGATACAGTGGTAGCACCAGCTTCCTTTTCCTGCTGGTGATGCCTCTTCCTATGCATCCCACTGAACATACCCACTGCTTTGTGTGCCCTGCTACTTTGAGGTCATCAGATATGATTACACAAGGTCCCTTTCCAGCTTAATGACTGCTAGTATCTCCCCCATCCTATACTCAGCTCCTGGGTTTTTATACCTTGGTGCATGATTGATCACTACTTGGCATCGCACCCCAGTTTCCATGCCCTTGGTCACTCCTCCAGTTCCCAAGGTTTCTATAAATTCTCTCCACCCACTGAGTATCCATCCTATTACATATTTTAGTGTTATCCACAAAAAAGGAACACACCTTTCCTTCCAGACCTTCTGCAGTGTTACTTATCATGACATCCCTGTCCTCATTGACTGAGCCCTTGGAAACCTGCTGTCTCTCTACCTCCTTAGATTGAATTCCATTAATGACCAGCCACTGTCAGTAATCCATAAACCAGCTACTTACCCAATTTACCACACTGGATCCCACCCCTAGATTGCTTAATTTTTTATCAGTCTCCTGTGTGACACAGTGTTGAGCCTTGCCGAAGCTTAAATGGATGCCTATTGCTGTCCTCTGATCTAGTTCCCTGGTCACTAGTCAAAGAAATTAATCAGATTTGTCTGGAATAAGCTCCCCTTCCCCCATGATGCCTTTGGTCTTGTAGCCCATTAGATTCAAGATACTCTACTAACCTCTCATTTAACAGGGTTTCCATTAGTTTCCCCACAAACTGATGCGAGACTGATTAGCCTATAGTTGTTTTCTCCTCCCTGCTGCTGCTGTTGTGGAGCAGGATCATATCTTCTCTCCTCTCATCTTCTGGAACCAAGCCTGTTTCCAGTGCTCTGTTTATTAAGGTCCTCAGTGTTGCAGCAAGTGCCTCCCAAAATTCTTTTAGTACCCTTGGCTAAATCCCATCTGTCCCATGACCTTGTCCACCAAGTTCCTTCAGTGCTCCTCCCATTGAAAATGGGCTCATGTTCACCCCACACCATTTTTCTTGCTGCTCTCTTTTCATCCATCTCCCCCTCCCCCACTATGAAGACTCAGCCAAAGTACCTGTTCAGGGTGCTTGCTTTTTTATGATTCTCTTCTGTGCAGTCTTCCTCAGATGTCCTCCTTATCCTTACTACTCCTCTTTTGGTTTCCCTCTCCTTGCTCATGTACCTGAAGAAAGTTTTATCCCCTTAGCTACCCTTTTTCTTATCCTTTCTTCTGTCTGCACCTCTTCTCACCTCACTTCCTTACCTGCATCCCTCTCTTTTACTTGGTACTCTTTGTCTTCCTCCTCTGCATTTATTGTACCTCCTGAATGCCACTTTGTTTCCTTCACTGCCATGACCACTTCTTTAGAGTACCATGATGGTATTTTCTTCTTCTTGCTTTTGCTCACCTCCTTCATGCAGAGGCTGTTTCCTTAATTATGCCATACCTAATTTTTCCCACTGTTCCTCTACCCCTCCCTGGCAATCCTCCCCTACTAGGCAGCTTCTGCGTTAGTCCCCTGTTTATTTCTTTTAAAATCTTCCCTCCTAAAGATCAGGACCCTCATCTTTGTGTTTCTTGCCTCGACACCCATCTTAATATTGAACCACGCTGTATGACAATCCTTGGTCCTTCAGTAATTGCCCGCTGTGATGATTGCAAAGCTGTCCAGGTTAGTAAGCATGAGGTCTAACACTGCCCTGTCCCTGCTGGGCTCACTGAATAGCTGCCTGAAAAAGGTCCCCTGGTAGGTGGATACATAAATGATGTTAGTAATCCAAGGATGGCTTGATGTTGGAGGTATTGCTAGAAAGAGATTTCAGTCTACTGGATGTGGAGTGGAGTCTCCTTTCTTGATATCAACCATGAGTAGGAATATCCGGACTTCCTGCAGGGGCATTCCTTGGCAGCTAGTTACTAAACCCACTAGGGAAGGGGCATTACTGGACCTGGTACTCAAACATGGAGACATTGTCACAGATGTCACAGTGTGGGACCACCTGAGGAGCAGTGATCACCATGTTGTGGTTTGATATAAAAATCAGGTTAGTATCAAATCACATGATGACAAGGGTTTGGACTTCAGGAGGCCAGTTTCAAGAAAATGGGTGAATGCCTGAGAGACAACCTAGAAGGGTTTGAGGAAATGGGGAGTAGAAGAACAAGGGCAACAGTAAAAAGGCGCGGAAGAAGCTTCAAATATCTGTGTCAGACAGATTAGCAAAGGGCAAAGAAAAAAAGAGGCTGCTATGATTCTCTAAGGACGCAGCAAAGAAGTGAGTGCCAAAACAAAATGACATTAAGAAGATACAAAATAAGATAGAAGGAGGAGGATAGGGAGAGCTTCCAAGAGATACAAAGAGAAGTCTTGCCAGACAAACCTGATGGAGTTCTTTGGGTAACCAAGGAAGTGTATTAGAGAGGGGCGGTGGATGTGGCCTTCCTGGATTTTATCAAGGCTTTTGACACTATTCCACATAGAAGAATGATAAATAGACTGAGGAATAGAGGAGTAGGTACTAACGTTGTGAAATATGTGGAGTATTAGATGAGCAGTAGAACTCTGAGAACTCCCCTACCTCCCTGCAACATTTCAGCTGCGGGCCAGCAAGATACGAACTGGAGAGCTGTGTAGCTTAATGTGATGCCCACAGCCATTTACATGGCTGCTGCCCCACCTACCCTGGTTGATCATTACTTTTATAGTTAACCTACATCACGTGACCATGTCACATAACCAGAGCCATATTTTCAATCACCTTACAAGCCCATCTGCAGCTTATTTAAGGAGCACAAAGGGTGGCTGCTGCACCTGTCCTCCAGCAGTAACAATTTAACAGCCATTTAGACTTGCCCACTATGTGGCGCTGCTACTCCTTCTCTTGACTGTGTGACCTCCACCCTTTGCCCACTAGGTAATGTTGCTACTCCTGCTCTCAACTACCTGACCCCTCCCCCCATGTACTAGCTACTTCTTTCAGCTGACATACTGTATCTGTATAACACTCTCCCAGTGCAGGGTTCAAACCTCCGACTACTTATGTTGGGACCAACCATAATCTGCAACTCTATCCTCCTGGCCACCCAGCCAGCTAGAGTGCACACCACATCTACCTGTGTTATTCAGCAGGACCTAGTGGACATTAGAGGTACTCCACTTTATGGTGTCAACATGCCCTGAACTCATCTTTACACTTTATCATTATACTGTTATATTGCTAGGCAGCTAGGGGAGCCATTTGGTAACATTACAGTGAGTGTGCAACCCAAGCTCGCTCAACTGCCACGACCCAGCAGTATTCCTCTGCCAACCCTGGGCACAAATTACATTAATTGCACTGAAGGAACACGCGCCTGGTCCCACCTTATACTAATATCACTGCGCAAATGTTAAGGTTGAGAACAAAAGTTAAACTGCGCTACAGATTGTGACTGGGGCAACTGTTGGGACTTCAGTAGTCTTCCTGATAGCCACCATTTTCATAAATATATCCTCTGTGCATGCCTAGTCATGTACCATTCCTCAGATGCTGTACTACTAGTACCTCACAGCTCTGGCACAACTAGTCAAGATGTTGATACCAACACGGTCCCATCAATTCCCTCTGAGGCCTGGCAAGTGATAACACAGAATCGGCCATATTCTTCCTGCCCAAGCTTATCCTTTCAACCCACCAGCATAGCTTTAGAAAAGTTACCAGGGACAGGCATGACACAAACCTAAAACCCTAAAAAAGTTCTGCTGAGGACAACTCTGATGCTGCTACTTCTCTCAGGAACATCCATTAAAACTACCCGCCTAGGTGTAGATAAATGTAGCATCCATGGACCTCTTAAATTAGCATCCATACACATCCTTAGTCTGCTGCCCAAAAGAGATCAGCTACAAGTTTGGGTTCACCAGCATGAACCAGACATACTATCGGTAGTGGAAACTTGGCTTACGACTAAAGTCTCTGACTTAGCTCTATCCCTGGATGGTTATACCCACTTCAGAGAGGATAGACATGGGGAAAGGGGTGGCGACTGCATCATTTACATTAAAAACAACCTAAAGGGCCATGTTCTCCCCCCACATAGTTACAGGTAACTATGTACAGGCACTAACTGTTAGAATTCTGCTTGGAGCACATAACAGATCACTCACAGTAGTATCAGTACATCCAACCGAGAAACCAATCCTTTGGCGTTGACACAGTCATTGACTATATAAGTGAGCTCCATCAAAACTGGGAAATGGTAATCTTAGAGGACTTCAATACTAATTGGTTGACTCAAGAGGCTGCCCCATGTAAGGGTACCCTCACTAGGATCAATTTTAAGCAAATGGTTGATGGGCCACAGTATCAACTATAGGACTGGGTCAAAAACACACTTTGACTAGATAGTCACTAACTACTCTGGGAGAATCACTGAAACAACAGCCCATGCTGACTCTCTTAGTGATCACTCTACAGTTACATGCCATGCTCCAACAGAGATATAAGCCCCTCCCCAGGTACATCCAAGCAGGATCCTGAAAAAGAACAAATAGGTGTAGTTAAGACCCATCATCATCACACTGAGCTGGTCACATGTCGACTCCCTGTGTGTTAGGGACAAGTTCTAGACCACTTAATAGCTGTGCTCAGTGCAGTCTGTGACATCTGTGCCCTTTAAAAATGAAAATTGAAGGAATTAACTCTTGGATTACCCCAGACGAATAACCCTAATAGGACACAGGGACCTCTGGTGGCAAAATGCCAGGGCTTCTGGCATGCAGTTTTATATCCAGCAATACAAAACTGCAGAAATACCTGTACCAAGAGACTAGACTAGCAAAATGCAATACTACAAGGCTGTCTCACCACTACATGGGGATAGTAAGAAATTCTGGGACAACCTGAAAGACCTCACTGGCAGAGCCTGTAAGGCCTCCCTCTATGATTCTAATAAATGGTGAAATCACAAGACCCAAAGGTAAAAGCGGATACATGTAATGTTGCATTCACTGACCTAAGCAACATACTCTCCTGAATTCCTTAGTGCAACAGAGGACAGCCAGGTTGGTGATAGGCAGACTAACGCTAGGACCACCACCAGACCCACTTCTACTTTAAGGTAATTTCATGTGTTTAAGGCCAAAAAATACCTAATGCGATCCTTAGGAAATCAAGACACAGCAGTGACTCACTGGACTTAAAGCTTATTATATCCCTCATTCTGGATGATGTTTTAGCTCCATTAACAAAAATAATTAACTTGTCACTCGGATTAGGCCAATTTCACAAAGATGGAAGCTGCAGTAATCACACTGGTTCATAAAAACAGTGACCGGCTCACATACAATTACTGGCCCATCTCAATTCTAGCCCTCCCAAGCCCTAGAGCACACAGTCTCGAACTAGTTGGTGGACTACCTGGTGAAGTACGGTATCCAGTGCCCACAACAACAACATGGATTTCGGAAGGCTCATAGTACGACTGCTTTTTTTTATTTATTTAAGTTTTGGATTACATATACCTTTGAGCTAAGAGCTCTTTTACAAAGGTTCCATGTGAGAAGAAAGGACAGCAGATTAAACAGGGCAGTAAAGTATGGTACAAGATTAGGGAGTGCATGACCGTGGGGGGTTTCAAACAGGTATTAAAGACCTATTTATGGGGCATGGCATACGGTGATGTGGAAAACAGTTTTTAATTATATTGTACTGTATGTTTGTTACTGTTGTGCAGCATTGTTTTAAATTGTTTTAATCTGTACTGCACCTTGAAATTTGAAAGGCGCATTAAAAATAAAGATGATGATGATACAATAAAGTGTAAGTAGGAGTTACAGAAATCATAATGGACACAAAATCATAATTGACAGTTAATGTAAAACAACAGAGACACATTATAGTAATCAGTTTCAGGCACAGGAGAATGCTTACAATACATTGATATCAGTCAGCAGGCTTTGTCAAGACAAGCAGAGCACAGGGTGTAAGAAGGGATGTGGGAGAGTGGGCTGGGAAGAGTAAGAGAGGGGGGTGGGAAGGGAGGACATCAGGAGATGTGGGGCTAGGGAGGAAGGGTGGAGGGGAGGGGATGGGGGAGAGTGGTAGGAGGCGAGAGTACTAAGTTACTATGAAAGAGGTTGAGTGCCAATGTTGGGGTTTGGGAAAACGTGGTTAAGAGAGACAGTCACAGGTACTAGCTGTGAGAGTAGCGACCAAAGCTTGGATCTGAATGGGCCCAACTTAGTTTCAGAGGTGATGTCACTGTTGAAAGCATTCATCTAGAGGAGTCCCTGTAGGCAAGTGATCTTTGCTCCTGGGTGGTTTGGTGATGAAGGACCTGTAGAGCTGAGATTCAGAACCTCAGGTGCAATGTGGATTACTGGGAGGGCCTTAGAAGATCTGCTCCAGCTGGCAAGAGGCCTAAGGTTATTTTCATGGCCATCAGGCAAGTTTAGTATTTGATGCAATTTTAAGCTGTAGCCAACTGGTTAGGACATAGAGTCACACATGTGGGTGAGATGGTGGGTTCCTGAGATGAGATGACATACCTTGTTAAGAGCAATGGAGAAATGCCAGAGGCAATATCAGTCACAAAGCCATAGATGATCAGTCCATAATCAATTATAGAACTACTAGAGCTCTGCACAGCTACCTTAAGGCTTCAGGGGTCAGGGATGGCCTGTGTCTGTAGAGTAGACCAATACAAATATTTACAGCTATTGCAACGCCATCTATATACACCCATATAATAGGTTGCTCTCTGTGGTGGCCAAGATACTTATAGAATTGTACCTGTTGAGGGCAGTACCAAGGCAGTTAGTGACAGTCCGAGGAAGTTTCCTGTACAGTACTTTTATAGGAGCTGCTGAAGAGCATAAGCTTAGTTTTTAAATAGTTTAGCATCAACTTTGATGATTCTTTAATCGAATATTCCAGTTTCCTATGTGAGGGATTAGACGGCAGCCAGCTAGCAGGAACAATTTATATCAACCTCGCTAAAGTCTTCGATACCATCAATCACAATGTTCTGCTCAGTACCATTTGCACTACTGGGCTCACGGCAGAAATTGTTAGATGGTTTGTCAGCTATCTAGGTAACAGATCACAGCAGATGAAAATAAATGGTATGATTTCAGATAGTAGGCAAGTGAGCCCAGGAGTACCACAAGGGTCAGTTCTAGGTACACTACTGTTTATCCTTTTCCTGAACCAACTCCCTCAGTACGCACTGAAAAACATTTCTCATGAGATGATGCCACCATATTCACCACAAAAACTGCCCCACTAGCACTGAAAGCACCTCCAACAGAATTTCACTGCTGTTGTGACCTGGTTCTTAGAAAGCAAACTGCTAATGAACTACAAGAAAACTAAGATAATGCTGTTCACAAACCCAAAATGTAGATATAAAACACATCAACTGACTATCCTGAACAACAAACAAACTCCACTAGATCAGGTGTCTAACTTAAGTATTTGGATGTTAATACCTCAGTCTCCTTCACCTGCACATGGACCAAGTTGTTAAGGTTGTAAACATCACAGTTGACCTACTTATAACGTCAACATAATCGACCCTGATGCACCTTCATTAGCTGTAAAAGCTCCATCCTTTCCATTATTGATTATGGTCTTGTAGTTTATGCACAGCCATGGACACAACTCTTAAAATAGTCAGGACGTCCTTAAATAAAAGCTTGTAGACTAATCACTGGGCCACCTAGACTGGTGCACAGGTGTGATCTTTATGTTCTTACCAAGTGGTTAAACCTTCAAGGAAGGATAAAATACAAGTCTGTCTCCTGGGGAAAAAAGCGACTGGGCTAACCCCAGTTTTAATGCAGAGTCTCTTCAACCCTGCCATTAACCCGCACAAACTAGAGGCATATCTAAACTCCTCCTGTCTCCTTCTGTCACACTTCACAAGGGCAATGTTCTTTTGCCAACAGAGCAGCCTGTTGGCTCAATGAACTTCCTCAAGATGTAACTAATGAGGCCAAAATTGGACCATTTAAGAAAAAACTTCTACAATACCCTGCTTTCCAAAGTAACTGTGATTGTCAAACCTAGCTGACCCACTCATCTTGTTCTCCCTCAGCATGTCCATTAGCTACCCCCCATATCCTTAATAATTCCCCCATCTCCTGCCTGACAGTGCCTTCCCCATCTCCATGGCTGACAAAGCCAATGTCTGGTTGTTTATTGAAAATCTATGGAAACTGTAACTACCTAAATGCTTAACATTTTGTTGCACTCTACTCAGGACTATTGTGTGCTACCACATACCCCTTGTTTGTATACAACAGGATGTATTACCATGTAATCTCATCTGTACATTTTGAACCATGTATTCAAGTTGTCTATTATCTATTTGTACTTTCATATAACTTGGAACCTTTGTAATCAAGCTTCTAGCTCAAAGGTGCTTTCTCTAACACAATAAATAAATAAAATGGCATGCCCTCTGGGTGGGCAGGTGACCATTGAAATGCTGCAGAGATCATTGCTGGAGCCAGTCCCTTCAGTGCCTTTATTAGTTACATTACAGAGGTCCTGGAAGGAGAAGTATGCCTGTTTGCAGATGACACAAAAACTCTAACAGAGTGGATAGAATGAGGATGACCTAAAAAGCTGGATGAATGGTCAAGAGATTTTTGTTTTGTTCATATCTTGAGAAGTTCTGAGGCACAGTACAGTAGCATCCTTCAGATGCTTTTAATATAAAGCAACAAACAGCAAAATCAGAGGAGCAGTGCACTACTTTACAGCTGTGGAGGAATACTTCCAAATGTCTAAAAAGGGAGTTCCAAGAAAAGCTGTTTTAGAGCTACAATCTGATCGATGATAGAAGGGCTATAGGCTTCGCCCACAGCCATAAAAAGGAAGGTAAAAGCCATTGTTAGTCCCTGGATCTCTACCTCCCTCCTACACCTAATGACTACTAGAAACCACCTCTGGCACAAAGCGTGGGCCACAGGGAAACAAGTGGACTGGCAGCAGTACAAAGCTGCCAGGAACACCTACACCCAAGAGATTCATTTAGCCAGATCTGCACACTACAAAGACACACTCTCAAATTACTGTGGTGACAGTAGGACATTTTGGGAGAACTTCTAAGAACTTGCCAGTAAGCCCGATAGCTTCCCTCCCTTCATGTTTAACGTAAACAGGAAAATCATCCAGGACCCAATGTTAGTACAAAATACAAAGTGGGATTATTCAGGGTCAGGGCAGACATGTTGGGGTGAATGGGCTGGATGAGTCATCTAAGAAATTAGACTGGCATATGCCAGTAAGGTCAGTGAAGGCTGAGTTAAATGTGTCCACTATTAATTAATTAATTTTTTGGTGAAACATTTCAATAAATTCTTTAATTAATGGTGGACACATTTAACTCAGCCTTCACTTACCTTATTGCCGTATTACAGTCTAATTTCTTAGATAAATCATTTAGCCCATTCAACCCAAATGCCTGCCCTGACCCTGAATAATCCACTTGTATTTAAACGTCTCCTTTGGGAATCTTAAAAAACATTTTATTTATTTATTTGATTTAAGTCTTTGGTAACCATGTAAGATCTCTGAAACGTTCTTGGCAAGTCTCCTTTCAGTGGTGACCCATTCGATCTGAAGCTGCTGTACCTTACCTTAGATACGGTACTGTTGTCACTCACAAGACTACTTAACTTGTCACTTTGCCTCAATGATTCCCACTGACTGGGAAAGCAGCAGTGGTGACTCCCATTCACAAGAATGGAGACAGTGCTCTGCACTCAAACTACTCCGATTTCCATCCTCCCACCCCTTTCCAAAGCCCTGGGGTGGGTTGTATATGAACAGCTCTCCAACTGCCTGACCAAGTACAATATCCAATGTCCGGAGCAACATGGATTTATGAAAGGGTCACAGTAACACATCTGCCCTTCTAGAGTACACTGATTACATTCACAAGGCACTAGACCAGAGTCATTATACATTGACTTCACTAAGGCTTTCAGCATGGTCAATCACACTCCCCTTCTCGAGTCACTCCTTGCTCTTGGAATCTCCCATGGAGCTACAGTCTAGTTTCAACACTACCTAGAAGGCAGAACCTAGCAGGTAAATATCTATGACACCCTATCCATCAGCCACCTAGTCCACTCAGGAGTTCCTCAAGGCTCCATACCGGGTCCCCTACTCTTTAGCCTCTTCCTTAATACCCTTCCTCAAATTTGCACCAATAATCTTCTCCTCTATGCAGACAATGTGGTATTATTTACTAGTCACCCTGACCCTCTCCCCTTAGTTAGAACCCTACAACATAACTTTGCAGTTGTGGAAGCCTGGTTCCTCCAGCATAAGCTGATTCTGAACTACAAAAAACAAAGTTTCAGTAGCCCCCCATCATCATCGGGCACTCCCTCTCCTCCACAGATGCAATTCCTTTGCTGCTACCACTCAAGCCTGATCCTCTGGCCACTTACATAGCTTCAGAGCCCCCACCACCACCACCAAGACTAGACACTCCCTCTCCCTGCAGAGCATCGATTCTTTGCTGCCGCCTGCTCAAGCTTCTCCTCTGGCCGCTTACACAGGTATGAGTCTTCCTGGATTTTCAGATTTCAGCACCCTACAGCAGGATTCTGATGATTGGCTAGTTTGCACAGTTATTGTTTTCTGATTTGTGCTCAGTCTTACTGCTATTACACTCCATTCCAGCCTGCTGTTTCTTTTTATATTTTGTCTCTAGACTGCCTTTCTTTCAATATTTATAACCAAATTGTTCTAGGTTAGCTAGTTTAAGAAGAATGTACTGTTTATTTCTGACCTGGTATGAAATGATGCTCTGTTGTCTTTTTCCTTGCTCTCCAGACTGTTTCTCTCATCTACAGACTAGATGCTGACCTGCCCAGCCCTAGTTTTCCTTTTTTCTTTTACTCTTTCAGCTGCAATTTGCAACCCGCCCTCAATTAAATCACTGTGCTAGCCCCTTGCTGTGTTACTGTCTCCTGCTCTCTGTCTAACCCCACTATCTGTCTCTCTGATATTAATCCCCTTCTCTCTGCTTCCCTCCTGGCTTTGGACCAACCCCTCCACTAAGATTGGGTGCTCCCTCTTCCTCGCAGTGGTGATTCCTTTTCTTCCACCCGCTAAGCCTTCTCCTCTGGCTCCTTACACAGGTATGAGTCTTCCATGGATTTTCAGATTTCAGCACCTACAGCAGGATTCTGTGATTTGCTCCTTGCACAGTTGTTGTTTTTTTGATTTGCGCTCTGTCTTGCTGCTATTACACACCATTCCAGCCTGTTGTTTCTTCACTTAGATTTTGTCCTGCTCCCACCACTCTTTAAATACTTTTTACCTCCCCTCCTACCTTGCAGTGCCACTATGCTTTTGGTTGAATTCAAAATCCGAGCTTAAATCTTAAAGGGACCATCTCTCTGCTTTCCTAGCTGGAATCTGTCCTCTTTCTCACTTTGTTGCCCCCCTTCCTCTTTATCCTAAGCTGTTTCCTTACACCAGTCTGTACTCTAGTTCAGTCCTGAAATCCCTCCCAAACAATCATGCCCCACTTCATCACTCCTTTTCTCATGCACCACCTATTACTTTCTTTCCTATTCCTTCCACTGACTATCCCAAAGTTGCTCTTACCCCTCCTGTCCTCCTGCTTCCTATTCACCATTCTTCCTGCATACTCACCCGACTCGCTCCCAGTCAGTTTTGTTCCCACCACACTTGCCGCCTTTTCACTCAGTTTCTCCAAGCTTTTTTCCTCCTGGCATAAACCTCTGTGCCACTTTAATATACTACATCAGGCGCAAACAATATACACTAAACACAACAAGAGGTCGTACATTCCCGGCTACCTTCTGTGTGCTCTTTCTGCTTTTGCTCCTTGCTGGTGACATTGAAAGTAACCCCAGCCACCCCAAACCTACCCAACTGCCATCCTCACACAAAGGCCTAAATGTCATGCACATCAACATTAGAACTCTCCTCCCAAAATGGGACCTTCTAAACTGCTGGATAACCCAGAATGACCTTGACATACTATGCCTCTCTGAAACCTGGCTGTCTGCCCAAACCCTGACTCATCTATCTCCATCCAAGGCTACCACCTCATCTGGCAAGATCATGGAAAAGAGGAGGTGGTGTGACAGACTTAGTTTGATGGACCATTATAGGTATATCACTCAGCAATCACCCGTGAAGGCAGAATTCCTGTCAGGAGATTGCTGCTGCTACAGAATCGACCAGCTCAGCTTTTCCAGTCTGTGGACAGATTATGCAATCCAATCTGTCTTCAGCCTGGAAGTGCTTTTCCTAAGAACAATGTGAAGAGTTTGCTCAAATCTTTTCAGATAAGGTTTCCACAATCAGATCCGGTATCCACTTGACGCTCTGTAGTGGTAGCTGTGGTGGTCAGCAGGAGATGAACACCCAGTTTGTGTTGTGCAACTGCAGCCTCCCCACGATCAGTGACATTGTGATGATCACCCAGTCATTGCATCCGACCAACTGTAGTTTGGACCAGGGCCCTACATGTCTCCTAGTGGGCTGTGTGGATAAAATCAGTCCAGTCCTTGCTGAGATGATCTGGATGTCTTTGGAGAGGGGGATCTTCCCTGATCCTCTGAAGGAGGCTGTGGTTCGGTCCCTTCCTAAAAAAGTCCTCTTGGACTCAGATTGTCTGGCTAACTATAGGCCTCTCTCTAATCTGCCCTTTGTGGGTAAGGTTATTGAGAACGTGGTTGTGTCACAGATGGATGATCACTTGACCAGCCACGATGTCTGTGATTCTCTCTAGTCTAGATTTAGGAAGAGACATAGTACCGAGACAGCCCTTGTCTGGGTACTAAATGACCTCCTGATAGTGAGAGATCGAAGGACCTGTTCCTTCTTGGTCCTTCTTCATCTCTCTGCAGCATTTGACACCGTAGACCATTGTGTGCTATTGGAGCACTTGCGGTTCATCTGTGGACTGTCTGGTATGGTCCTCAGCTGGTTTTGATCTTTCCTTGAGGATAGGACTCAGAGGGTGGTGTCTGGGATTTTTTTCTCAGCATCACTCCCCCCATCCTGTGGTGTGCCACAGGGTTCTGTTTTGGCACCCTTGTTGTTTGCAGTGTACATGCTGCCATTGGGAGTGATTATTAGGTGGTACAGCTTGAGTTTTCACTGCTATGCAGATGACACTCAGCTGTATATGTCCTTTGTGCCTGGCCAGGATGCTGCTGTTTCGGTTTTTAAAAACTGTCTCGCCGAAATCCAGGATTGGATGAATGTGAGCTGGCTGCAGTTAAACCCAGAAAAAACTGAGGTGTTGGTTGTGGACCCAGGTTGCTGGGAGGTGGGTTTGTTGGCGGGATTACCTTCATGTCTATGGCTTGGGGGTGTTTAGCTAACTACCTCAAACTGGGTGCAGAACCTGAGTGTTATGTTTGATGACTGTTTGACACTTAAATCTCAGGTGTCAGCAGTTGTCAAAACCTCTTTTACCATCTGAGAATTTCACCCAGGTGAAGCACCTGGTTCCTTCTGACGATCTTCCAACTTTGGTCCATGCCTTCATTACCTCCGCCTTGACTACTGCAATGCCCTTTACCTTGGTTACCAGGGGTTGATATCCCTACTGCAGCTTGTGCAGAATGCGGCAGCCAGAGCTATTGACTGGTTCATCTAGGACCAGTCATATAATGCCTGTGCTCCACAGACTGCACTGGCTGCCAGTATGGTGGCAGATCTCCTTCAAGTTTGGTTTGCTGACCTATAAGGCCCTACATGACCAGGGACCTGATTACCTTCAAGATCTCTTCATCCCTACTGTTCCTTCTGCTCTCTCGGTCCACTGACAAGTATTTGCTAGAGGTTCCCAGGGTTCATTTAAAGACATCTGGGGCAGGTCTTTTAGTTTATGGCCCCAACCCTGTGGAATTCTCTGCCTCATCAGATTCGAGATTGCCCGACCGTCCAAAATTTTAAAGTAGGTTTGAAAACATTTCTTTTAGTCTGGTGTATACTGATTTTTAATGTTGCTGTCATGAGTTTTAACCTGTTTATGGTTTTAATTAATTGTATTTATTAATCTGTTTTATGAATTACATACAAGCACTTTGATTTTGGAAAGGTGTTTTTTTATAAATAAAGTTTGATTTGATTTGATAAGACAGAACCTCCTTTACTTGGTAACGAAAAAAGAATCCTGCCTTGGATCCCATGAACTTCTTGTACGCACACACTCTTCCCACTTTCATTGGGGTAGTTCATGCCTCTCCTCAGCTAGGTCAAGATGCTCTTGCAGCATGCATCTCTGCGCTCACACCTCTTGCTATTTCTGGTAAACTAATGTTACTTTGGGATTATAACCTCAGTTGGTTGTTTCTCTCATATAAACCCACAACTCCAAACTGGAATCCCTAAATCTAACAGCTAATCTTGGAACTGACCTGCAAAACTTCCATTCCTCAAATCACTCCCTCATAGATTGGGTCTCCATGTCCCACCCCATGTATATCTGCAGCTGAGTCCATGATTCCTCCTTGGTGACCACTGTATCACTTACTACATTTAGAAAATGCACCTACCCAAATCCTCACCAAAATATGTTGAAACACACCCACTAAATTCTCTCAACACAAACTCCCTCCTCTCGGACTTGCATTTTGCAAATTGGTCACCAGTGTGCTCTGCTGCTACTATCGATACTGCCCTAGCTCAGTTCACTTATATCTTCAAAAGTGCCTGGGATTGACACGTGCTCCCCCCCTTAAAAAAGTCAGGATCAGGAAATGCCACCACTCCTGGATTACTGCCCCATAACCGCTCTCTGCAAAGCCTGCGATAGAGCCTGGTCCACTTTTAAATCCTGCCAAACCATCATCGCAAGACAAGCTTACAACACTGGAAGAAACACTTATACCAAAGTCATCCATCGGGCTAAGGAGGACTACTTTAAACACCAGTTCAGTTCAGCACACACCTCCTCATTCTGGAACATAGCACACTCCATTGTCGACCCTCCTCCACAGTCCACCACCACTACTCTCAAGTACAACAGCACTTTAATTACTGACCCCGTCCAAGTTGTTACTTCCCTAAACAACTTCCTTACTACTTATGCCTCCACAGTCGCAACCATCCCGTCACCTGCTTCCAAACCTCCTCCCACAAACAACTAATAATACATTCCTTCTAGCACCTGCTTCCATGAACTAAGTACTGCGTGCCTTCTATCCCTCAACAGCTCCAAATCTAGCCCTGATGGATTACATCCTAGTCTCCTGTGTCTTTCAGGCCCCACTATCATTCTCCTCCTGCCATCATAAACAAGACCCTAGAATTCTGCGGCCACAGAATATTGCGCAGAACTTGCAATCTGCAGAACTTCTGCGGTGCCAGAAATTCACTCTTCTTGTTGATTTTTTATTAATATTTCTGTTTTTCCATAGAATCTGGTTCCCGTCCCCTCTTTTTATATCCTAAATCCCCTATATGCTCAGAATGTGATGTTATCATTGTTATAACATCATACATTAGCTAATGAAATGGCTGCAGTCTGCAGTAGAAATGAACAGTCACTTATCTACCACAGCTCCTACTGCCAGAGATGGTGGCACTGCACATCAGGCATGGTGATATTTGCTCAACTTGCACTACAGCCTAATACAGTTTTCAGTCTTACATTATTGCACTAGGGCCAACTTAAACAAAACCTTGTCAGTAGCACAGACCTGTTAAGTCCATACCTCACTTTGTACAAACCTATTTGTGCCTTTAAGGTATAGAGATGCCATCTGAAATGAATAACTGGTAAAATGAATTTAACTGTCATTTTTAAGAAAAATGAAGTAATTATGCCCAGAAAAGTGGAATATAATAATGTGTAGACCTGTTAAATAAATAATTGTACTGTACACATTTTTGCCAGGGTTATTGATTACATATTGTCATTGGTTGATAGATTCACCTAAAAGTCATGGAGAAATGTTGTGTGCAGGGACAGCTGTTGGGTCAGAGGGTAGCATGCTGTGTTTCCGTGCCAGCAACTCAGGTTCAGAGACTAGCTCTGGGAGTTGGCTGGGCAGCACAAGGATTGATGGAACACATCATTGCTCAGAACCTGGGAAGATATGGTGCAGTGTTCTGTCACATGGTGGACACATTGCATTGGTCCAGAGAGCTCTATCTCACAATCAGTTCACATGCATGTCATGGCCTGATGGTATTACGCAGTGTGTCAGGAAAGCAGGTTGACATCAAAAATGAGTTTTGCAATAACTCCTCTATTCCATTTCTAATGGGACCTGTATGAATGAGGATGCAAGTTCATGAAAATTAAAAGAAAATATACACACGCACACACACATCTGTATGTATGTTGTTACATATTGCATATACATATATAAGTGATACACAGTGGGAACCTCATGAGTGGTGTAAAGCACATACAAATATGTAAGTGATAGACAGTGGAAACCTCATTAGAGGGATATATAGCATGCACATAGAAATACCTTATTTATCACATAAGATCCCTCTGCATATGTTATTTATGCAGCAGGCTAGGACCTAAGGAGAGACATTTGTTTCTTTTTAGGCACACAGTTATTTTATAAGTCTGTTATTTTTGAATTAGTGTTACTGTGCTTTCCACCATCCTGATTGCTATAAAACTGCCATGAAAGTGAAGTCAGGATGACAAGCTGTCACTGTGATGTAGTTTGTTAGTGCCATGAACTTCATGAAATTACAAACTACCATCGCGAAGTTCTGCAGCAAATGGTAGTCTTGCAGAACTTGGTCCCACTGTGCCACAGAAAGTAGGGGCCCTGATCATAAATATGTCCTTCTCAGGTTTAGTTCTGAATGCTAGGAACATGGTATGTGCTATCTTTTCCATAAAGGCAGTGACCTCACCACTCCTGAAACTACCAACCTATATCCCTCCACCCTGCCTTAGCTAAACTACCAGACTGCCTCATAAAATCCCGATTGACTGAGTTCCTTACAGATACAAACTTCCTATCACGCTATCAATCTGGGTTAAGAAAAAACACTCCACCTATCCTCCCTTCTCTGTGTCACTGGCACATCCAGTCTACCGAACATTGGTCATCTCACGCTGCAGTCTTTATTGATGTGGCTAAAACTTTGACTCTATATCCCACAGCAAGGTAAGGCAAGGCACATTTATTTGACATATTCTCATCCCGGGCTCTGGGCACCGTACAGGTTAAAATTCCATATACATACAAAACACTATACATAAATTAAATAACACATTTATAACAGCAATACATATCATTACTGAAGGAAAGGAAATCCTTTAACCAGGAAAGGCATACTAAGCCGGAGCTTGTTTCCAGGTGCGACCTGGGAGCACAAGGAAGTTGAGTGACTTGCTCAGGGTCACACAGTATGCAAGTGGAAGCTGTGGGATTCAAACCCAGGTCTGGTCTGCTGGATGTCACCAGATTTGCAGTGAGAGCCTTAGACCACTGAGCTGTACTGCCTCCAAACTTACTAAACTTAAAATAATACCCTCAACAGCAGCAATAGGCTCAAGGGAAGCCAGAAATTACTTTAAACATATGATTCTGAAGTCAGGTTAGGGATGCAACACACAGTCTGGGAAGGCCTGATTGTATATAAAGGCCTTAAAGTGGGCCTTGAATACCTCAACAAACAGGGCCTCCCTAATAGCTGGAGAAAGCGAATTCCACAGGATGGGGTGGTGACACTAAATGCTCTGTCGCCAGTTGTTTCTAACCTCGTCCTGGGAATCGCTAGGAAGACCTAAAGGAGGAGTGGAGGGTGGACTGAGACAGCAGGTGCAGGAGGTCCTTCAGATAACCAGGGTCCAGGCTGTGTAGGGCCTTAAAGGTGAGCAAACCCACCTAAAGGGACCCTCCACCTAACCGCAGCCAGTGCAGTTGGCGCAGCACTGGAGTGATATGACAGTACTTATACTGTCCTGTCAGCAACCTACCTGCTACTTTCTGCACCAGCTGCAGTCAGTGCAGGTACCCCAGAGACCCCGAGATAGAGTGCATTACAGTAGTCAAACCTGGATGTCCCAAGGGCATTCATCAAGGTGGGGAGGTCCAGTGGTGGTTCCAGAGGTTTTATCCTGGCAATATTCCTCAGATGGTAAAAACTGGAACAGACAATGGATGACACCTGAAACTCAAGTGACAATCCACTATCAAGAATAATGCCAAGATCACGCACCCTGGATGCCTTCAATGGTACCAAGCCAAGAAAAAGCCCTGTCTCTGCACCAGAGGCCAACCTATCATGCCCTTTGTTCAACTTCACCACCAGTACCTCCATCTTTCCGGGGTTCAGTTGCAACCAGCTGGATGCCATCCAGTCGTTGATCTCAGTGAGGCAGCTGTTAAGCACTTCCACTGCACAAGATGTTCCATGGGCAAAGGAAAATACAGCTAGGTATCATCAGCATAGCAGTGAAGACCCAGACTGTACTTCCAATGACTCTCCCAGGGCAGTATGTACATGGCAAACAACATCGGCAACAAGACCGAGCCCTGGGGAACTCCTCATGACAGGAGGCAGGGAGGAGGAGACATTTCCCATCACAACCCTCTGCCTTCTGCTAAATAGAAAAGGCTCAAACCAGCAAATGACAGTGCTGGCGAGTCCACAGAAATCCCTTAGGCAGTCAAGTAACACTCAATGGTCCACCATATCAGATGCTGAAGAAAGATCAAGGAGATCAAGAACTGTCCCCTCCCCTCCCCTCAATCTTTAGCCCTAAGGAGGTCATTATGCACCTGAAGTAGTGCAGTTTCAGTGCTATGCCTCACACAAAACCCAGACTTGAGCTGCTTGTATAAATCATGGACCACAAGATGCTTCTCAAGCTGAAGCACCACCACTTTCTCCACACTCTTACCCAAGAACAGAAGATTGCAGATGGTCGGTAATTTGCCTTGATGTCAGGGTCCAAAGATTTTTTTTTCAGAAGGGGTCTCAATGCCTCCTTCAAGACATCAGGAAAGACTCCTCTGACAAGGAACACTGGACAAGCAAGGCAAACACTGGGCCAATGGAGTCAACACATCCCATTAAGAAATAAGTTGGCACGGGTCCAGTTTACAAAAGGTGTGCCAAAGCTTGGAAGCAGTTTCAGTGACCTCAGCCATCTCCACCATTCTAAACTCACCCCAACCAGGTGCTCTCCAGACACCCATGGTGACCACTGTCAGCCAAACTCTGGCCCAGTGGCGGACCCCCCTGATGGCAGACACCCTGTCTGAGAAGAACTGAGCAAACTCCTCACACAGTACATCTGAAAAGGCTACCTTTGGCTGTAGACAGGAAGGATGAAGAAGCCTGTCCACAGTCCGAAGAGCACAGCTGGTCATTCCTCCCAGCAGCAATCTCCTGGATAGGAACTCTGCCTCCTAATGGTTGATTGCCCCCTGGTATGCACCATAGTGCACACCCTGGGCCAGTTTGTCCACCTCCAGGCCTGACCTCCGCCAGCAAAACTCTAATCTCTGACCCAAGGTCTTCATCACGTTGAGCTCCCCATCAAACCAAGGGGATCTCAAGTGAGAAGACCTGGGTCATATGTGGACTGGTGTGAGGGAGTCAAGCACACCAGACAACACCTTACTTTAGGCATCAGCTGCCACGCCACACCTCTGATGCATGTACTGTCTACACTAGATAGATCAGCCACCAACAAAAACCCTCCTGGGTTAACCCCCTTAAAGGGTGGTATCTGACCATCTCAGCAGGGGGAGGGCTCTCAGGGGTCACCCTGAACAAGAACTGTACCATGCAATGATTGGACCAAACAACCCAATCAGTCCTGAGATTATTAATCTCAAGCCTCAGTGAGGACAGCAGGTCCACCATGTGGCAGCCCTGATGGGTCACGGAAGAAACTCCTTGCGCAAGGCACAGAGATGACATAATCTGGAGAAAGTTGTAACCAAGCCGAGAAGATTCATCGTCATCCCAAACACTGAAGTCCCCAGCACTAAACATCTGGGGGCCTCTGTGTTTCACTAATGACAAAATTGGCCACCTTCTGCCAGAAATCTCCCACTGCCCCAGAAGGGCAGTAAATAAGGATAATCCACAACCTGCACCCATCCTTTCAGGATGGCCCACATTCAAATGAACATGGTGTTCTCACTGGGTGCAGGGTGAAGCCAAGTTCAGATCTAAAATAAATGACTACCCCCACCCCTGCATTCCACTCTGGGCAGTGCACCTGCATTCCACTCTGGGGCAGTACTCACAGTATACCCAGGCGGGACAGCGGCCTCAAAATCGGGCCAGCATCATCACTGATCCAGGTCTCCATAATGCAAGCCAGATCAGCTGAAGAAACCAAGTTCACTATAATTGCGGTCTTCTTTCTGACTGATCAGGCATTGCAAAGCACCACCGTAAGGAGATTGGTGGACAGTGCAGCCCCACTAGTTACCTGCCACTCAGTCTGGTGGAAATCCTGGTGACAGGAATGAAACATGCCTGGCCTCTCCCTAGAACCCGTCTAATTCCAGGGCACCTTCTACACCCCATTACCTTGATCCTGCCACCCCCCCCACCATGCACGGGGCACCCAGCCAGATCGAATCATCCAGTTCCTCCCTATGGTGCCTAGCCGTAGTAGCAGACACTGGGAGGCTAAGAAAGGACCATAGATTACCGGCCCAGTGGCACTGAGGGTTGAGGTGCTGGATGCTCCACCTTGCTCCACACCGGCGACCTGGGTTCAAGAATGAGCCCAGGTCATCAGGGGTTGGTAGTGGAGGACTAGGATTGAGCGTCTGATGACAGCTCTTATAGTCGTGGGGAAAGGGTGGGAACCACACTGCACTCTGGTGGTCCCTGGGGACACCTGGAGGCAGTGCAGGTGCATGGTATTCAGCAGTGGGGGGAAGCATGGTTGATGTCTGCATGCCTGTGCATGGACATCCTTGCACGTCCGCACTTCCATTGGGGCAAAAAGGGCTGGGCGTGACCGTGCAGCTTGTTGGCCATGCCCTGCCTTTCTGAGAGGACTGTTGTGGAATCATGCTGGGGGGTTCAGCACCAGTCCAGCTGGCAGAGACAAGGAGCCCTCTAGCATGTTGGCCACAGCCATGCCAGACCCCTTCATCATGCAAGTGAGCCTGCAGCTCCCCCTGTGGGCAGGGCCGGCAGCTGGATGTCCCCCTGCCCGTGTAGAACTGCAGCAGGCACAAGAAATAAAGAAGATAAAAAAAAGAAAGGGCATAGATTGAGCAGCAGGGATGCCCCATACACTATCTTAGCCCATCCCAGACCCTCAGACCTTCCCAGACACATCTCTCCTGACTATATAGTCCTGGCCCCCAGACAGTGCTAAACCCACAAACACAACACACACCACACTCTATACAACTGTAAACCACACACTCTTCACACAATATACACAATCACAACATCTATATTAATTACAAATCCCCCAAAAAGTAACCCCAAGTCACACCAACCCCTACATCCCTAAATAAACACCCTTTAAGTAACTAAATTTAAATAAAAGAACAAATAAAATAGACTATAAAACAATCCTCCCAATACCCAAAGAATGACACAGCAAACAACAAACAAAATATGGTAGGATAAAGGGTGATTACTTAAAAAGAGAGGTCACACCCGGCCCGGTGGCACTGAGGGTTGAGACCTGGATGCCACACCTCGCAGCATACCAGCAACCTAAGTTCGGGGACAAGCCCGGGTGCTGGGGGTTGGCAGGGAGGGAGTAGGATTGAGCATCCGAAGGGCAGTTCTCCTCTCACTGGGGTGGGATTCAGGGGCATCCCAGCACAGTGGTTACCTCTGGTGAAGACCAGAGGTACTACTGACACATCGGAGACACATGTGGCTGACATCTATGGTAGTTCCGTGTTGATGTCACTGCACAGCCGTGCGCATAGGGAGTAAAAAAAAAATACCTTGGCATGCTGCTTGATGGCCGGCCTTGTGGTGCCGCCCAGCTTCAGCCTTGGATGCTCCCTCTGATCGAGCCCCCCCAATCCCACGATGGTGGTTGCGTACCCACTGTGGTGTGTGCAGGATCGAGGATGGGGTAAGAGCTTGGGGTTTTGGGAAGAGTAGGTGCTACGAGGTTAGGCTGGACTGGGGGGGAACCATAGGTAACACCCCCCCCAGCCACAGAGGAACAAAAAAATATATACATAAAAAAAGAAAAAGAGAGGTCACAAATAATCTCTCAAAAAGGATATTAATGATCTCCAAGGAGCTCCCACCTCCCCAGTAAAACTGTCAGCTGGCATGATCTCCCACCTAGGCCAGGAACAGTTAAACAATTTTACAGATTTACCAAGCAGTATATGAAAAGGGAGCACTCTCACTGCCCACCAAGTCCAGGAGATATAAAATAACAAGAGTCTGACCGTCCATCGAGTAGAATAGCACAGTTCAAAAATAAGTCCTTCACCGGTTTTTAGGTGTCCTCTTCAGGAACCTACAATACCTTGGTCCATCCAGAAAAGTCTCCCACAACAGGACACCACAATAACCCTAAGGTTCCCCAAGAGGTCACCATGTTCGTAAACAATCTCAGATAGTAGAGTAAATAATAATAATACTAATAATACAGACTCTTGTGTCTTCAGAGTCTGCCAAGAAACATTAGTAAACAAGCAAGGAGTACTAATAAACTTTATTATACTAGTAAGGCCTTCGACACTGTTCCGCATGGTGGAATGGTGCATAAGCTGGACAGACTAGGGGTGGACCACAGGATCACCAGGTGGGTGGAAAACTGGTTGGAGGAAAGGACTCAGACGGTGGTGGTAAATGGGACACATTCCAGGGAACGGGTGGTGACCAGTGCGGTGCCACAGGGGTCAGTGCTAGGGCCAGTACTCTTTAACATCTATGTTAGTGACCTAGTGGAGGGTCTGGAGGGATGGGTGTGCCTGTTTGCAGATGACACAAAGGTCTGCAATTGGGTGGACTCACCTAGTGGGGTGCAAGCCATGAGGCAGGACTTAGAGGCTGGAGATGGCCAGATGCCTGGAATTGAAGTTTAATGCACAAGTGCTTGGCATTGCACCTGGGAGGAGAAATAGAAAGAACCTTACTCCCTTGGGGGTGATTAAGGAGAAGAAATCAGAAAGGGACCTGGGATTATGGTAGCATGAGACCTCAAGGTGGCAACCAGTGTAGCAGGGCAGTGGGAAAGGCAAATGGAATGCTGGCCTGCATTGCGGGGGTTTTAATAGCAGAAAAGGGAGGTGCTAATGCCATTATACAGAACCATGGTCAGCCACATCTGGAGTATGGGGTGCAGTTCTGGAGGCCTCACCTATGCAGAGATGTTGAGCTGATGGAGAGGTGCTGAGAAGGGCAACAAAATGGTAGAAGGGACACAGGATGTACCCTATGAGGAAAGATTGATAAGGCTAAATTTGTGCTCACTGGAGACTAGGAGGGAGGGTGGACATGATTGAGACTTGTAAATATCTGAAGGGAATAAACAAGGTGAATGGTGGTAGTTTGTTCAAATTGAAGAAGGAGCAAACACGAGGGACACTAGCCTCAAACCGGAAGGTGGGCAATACTGAGGTAATGTCAGGGGCAGCTTTTCAGAGCGGGTAGTGGGAGCCTGGAACAAGCTGCTGGAGAAGTGGTGGCAGCTGAAATGGTGGAGGCGTTCAAGAGGGTTTGGGATGAATTTGAGGGGTTGGGAAAGGAGGGTGGAAACATAACAGACGGGGGAGGTAGGGTGCTGGGTAGACTAGATGGGTAGAGGGGCCTTTCTCTGCCATCACATTTCTGTGCATCTGTGTACTTAGCCAAGCATGTGACAGAGAAAATCACAAGGGAGATGGGTTTCTCACTACTCCTGAAGAATGTACATAATCTCCAGAACTGTAGATCTTAGGTTCTCTAAGATCTTGGTCTCTGTCTCTCTCTCTCTCTGCGATCTAATTCTTTCTGCGTGTAAAACTGGGTTACAGAAGCCTAAATACTACAGATAACAGCATAGTAACAGAGATTACCTCATAGGTACAGATATGAGAAACAATATGTATTGGTCCTAAGTCATTCTCCATTGAATGATGACTTCAGAGACAGAATTACTAATGAGTATCATAGGAGACAGAATATGCTTCCATTAGCATTATAGCTTGGACAAAAGAAATGCTGACAGGTTCAAACTACATGTGGCATTTCTTGCTTATGTATAATATAAGACATAACAAAGGTTTCTCTTTGTCAGCTTGTTTAGACAAAGAGAAGTGCTGACAGGCTCTTTTAGATGTGGCATATCTGCCCGAGTATAAAACACACACTACATATAATTATATGAGAATCTAAGTATACAGTAATCACTAATGATCCCTCAGAGTCATCTTATCAATGATTAGGTAGATTATATATGGAATATATGTAAAGACAAATATAATCTTGGTAAATGTATTATAGTGAGGTATAATGAATCATGCATGATAAACATTAGCATGTATTAGCAGCAAAGCACATTCCTAGTACTCATGCTTATATGATGGGTGCCTGTATCTATATGTTAGTGCAAAATAGCAGTATCACGGTATAATAGACCAGGAATACAGTGTGAGATGTATGTGGGACAATGGAGGCTTAACAGTCCCCTCTTTGTTACCCTTATTGCAAAAGTGGCAACGTAACAAAAAGACGATGGTTAGGCACCATTAATCTACAGGCCCGAGGCACGAGCCTGATAGAGGAAGTTTAACTCGTCACGGTGGTGTTTCAGGGTTTTCCTTAAACAACAAAATGTATTTATAAGGGAAAATGTTAGTAAACCTTGTATTACCATAAACATTTGGAATAAAACTTCACAATGGGGTTTTTCATTATCAAAACAATCAGTAAATACTGATAAGTATCTATCAGGTGTGTATATGCCTATTGGGAAGAAACTGAAGAGAAACTTAAGTTGCCTGTATGGATATTAAAATAAGTAAAATCGAGATAGAGCATCAAGATAGTTAGGACTAGACTTAATGGTATCTGGTTCCGGGATGGGAACAGGTGTGATTACCGTATAACCTATTACCTGTTTAGGGAGTAAAAACAGAAGTTAGAAAAGTTCACTTTGCATATCTTTTAGTCCATATCAGAAGAATGTATAGTTGGTCACCACACAATGTTTCACATCAGCAGAATATGCCATATTGGAAGATGGCATTTTTTCAGTTGGTAAGTTGAACAGGACATGAAATGTCAATGTCCACAAGACATAAACTATGAACAGTTCGGGGATAAAGTCAGGGTTTCTTCCAGAGTCGCATGAAGATAAGTAGTTCAAATTGATGCATTCACATTTTCCAAAGGTAGATCCAAATGTTCAGGAGGCAGCAGTAGTTTCAGAGGCCTCAGCAGGGAGTGCACTAGATTGCACATTGAGTTTTACAATGGAATAGCAACAGTGTTCAGTGGAAGATGATCACAGAGCTACACAAAGTGTAAATGTTTATAGCAGTACTATGTTTGTATGAAGTGCCAGCCAGGCTTGGAAAACAAGCAGTGAAGAGAATGGATTTCTTGACTGTAGGTCAAATGAAGAAGAGTCTTCTTGCTAAAGTTAGAGATTGCCCCACCCTGACTTGCTTCATAATATGCATAACAATGAGCTTGATTGTAGAATATTAATTGGCCGGACCGAATACAGTTTATTTGAAAGTTCACAAGGAAAGCCTAATTTTCATTTATTGGGCCTGTATTCACAAGTTGGTAATACAAGTTGGAAGATGTCACATCTGCATTAAAGGTGATGATACCTTCAGGTACCACAATCATAGTTCAGATTCAGTCATGATTCCAAGACCTCATGGTAAAACAAGGAAGGAGGTAGTTTCAACCTTTCATGATCAAAGTTCCCATCAAGATGATCAATAGAATGGACAGTTGCCCGACGATCAGAGATGGATGTTGCTGGATGATAATGCAGCAGTGACACTGTGACAGTCACAAACATGGCTTCCTGGATTGTGCAGGGATAAGTTTCAAAATGTGGAGCAATATTGTGTGTGGTGACATATCCAATGTTCCTTGCCATTGACAAGGGAATGGTGCTAGATTAAAGTAAACATTTGTTAACACATGCAGTAGAAGTGCAACATGTGGCAGTGCCACTGACCCATCGTCTGTCATGTATGAGATCAAGGACATGTCCTAATTCCAGATCCTGGAAGAGATAAGCAAAGGGTTGTAGGAACATAATAGCCATAGGCAGTGCAAAGGACTTTCCTAGCTATGTGATACGCATCTGTTTCCTTAGTGTGAGTGGATAATAATTCATTAATATGAACATTTGTCAGGTCAAACCCCTTCACAGTATCCTTAATAATGTAAATGTAAATCACTCTTTAGGAACAAAATCATGTATACCATGCAGTGGGGTATAATATTATATTTCATACTGTCATGAACCTTAAACATATTGTATGTGCCTTAATGGCTAAATCAGCCCTATTTCAAATAGATATGTCAGAGCCAAATAGGCCAGAGTCTAAACCTGTGTATTGTTTTTAAAAACAAAACAAAACACCTAGTGCATTTGGGTAGGTTTACAGTCATTAAATGTATCACTAGCGGTCAGCATGTGAAAATTTTATACGTGTGCAGTGCTATCAGTCCCTGTATAGGGGTCATTAAAGAGTACCTGGTATGCTGCCAGGGTAACCAATTACATTATTATGAAAGAAAAAAATTGTTGGAGATGTTTGTTGTGAAACATGAAACAAATCATTCAAGTTTAAAGGGTGAGATTTAAAATCACTGGGATGTGCACAAACTGCACATTATTAACAGGGTACCTGGCTGAGAAGTGGCTATTAGACCACTAGTTGGTCCAGGGTTGTGTTTTGGGCACTCAGTAAT
This sequence comes from Neoceratodus forsteri, assembly GCA_016271365.2. NCBI lineage: Eukaryota > Metazoa > Chordata > Ceratodontiformes > Ceratodontidae > Neoceratodus > Neoceratodus forsteri. Next base: position 469,557,913 of record CM057457.1, on the reverse strand, counting down.
AGGTGTCACAAATTATGGGGCATCATAGGGTAAAACCTTAAGGTCTAATGGCTTTTATTGCCATATCATTTGGACGCAAAATTCCTGATTATCAATAAAATGTAAACAGGAGTCCAGATCAAGTCTAGCTTCTAGGATTGATCCAAAGTAATGATCATAACATTCAGTAGGACCTCATTACCCTTCTGAATGATGAGCATGTCTTTTAGGACTTTAGTGTGAATTCCACAGGATGCAATTAAATCATGTGGGCTTGTGAGGTATTCTGCCTCAACAATCTGGTTAGGATTAGGTCACTGGTTCTTATCTGCAATAAGATGTAGTTTGGGCTTGTAAGAAGACCCATACTTTATAATTAATTTTTCTCCCCCTGGCTCCAGTCTGCTTAAGTCCACTGTGCATCCTAATCATCCGGCCACCATCCGTAGCCCCTGGATCACTTAGGGACCCTCGCCTATACCCCCGCGGATTACCTCCCGCAGTGGAGTGGCAGAGAGATCCCCTCGATCTCCACCTGAACCAGGATCCAGTGTTCGGCGATGTCCCCCCGAGCCGGGTGCCTCGTAGGACGGCCATCAAGTCACCATGACCAGTAGCCAGATATTTCCGTTTTTCTACCCTACGTGAGTGAGGTGTGCAAGGGCGCCATGGGAAGGAGCGTGCACGTGTCCGCACACACTCTCTCCTGGTGCCATGCCCCAATTCTGCCCCACTAGCTGATGCCAGTGCACCACCCCAGCCTCCGCCAGGGCTGAAAGTACACCGACAATTGGGAACCCCCACCCTGGAGAGGAGAGTAGTCACATGGACACTCTATCCTGCTCCACCTCTGCCGACCCACGGCAGCCCAAGTCTGCTCCTGAGCGCTGGTTGCTGGCATGGAGCAAGGTGTGGCGTCCAGCACCTGAACCTCAGCATCACTGGGCCAGCTTAGAAGACCCATACTTTAAATAAAAGAATAATAACATAAAAGCAAGCATATCTCTCTTTCTGGAACCTTAAAGAAAAGAAAAAAAAAAACATAGTTTAGTACTATTCCACCCATTGGGGTATGGAAAAGTAATTTAATCTCCTTTAAACAGGCTCATTTAATTGGCATGTAGCCATTTATCAATGACTGTTATTGTGAGGTAGTCTAACTTGGTAGACTGTTGGACTGCATTTGTTTACAATGGGATAGGGCCTGTTGTTGGGCCTTTCCCATAGATTGTGCAGCAAACAAGTAACGTTTGAATGTCTTGTTTGAGTTATTTAACATATTTATCTACTGATGCTCCCTCAGCAGTGGCAGTACACAGGTCCAGAAGTAAATGTTCTGGAGTCTCATAGACCATCTGGTCATGATTTCAAAAATGGGGTACACTGTATACCTGCAGAGGTGTCCCTCTTATTGCCATAAGGAATAAAGGGCAGTAATGAATTCCAGTCCTTTTGGGTTTTCTGAACAAGTTTGGATAACATAACTTTGATCTGCCTGTTAGCCCATTCCCCTGTTCTGATGACTGTGGGTGGCAAGGGATATGACACTTTTGTTTTACCCATAACAAATCCAGAGTTTCCTGCATCACTTACTGTACATACGAACATCTAGAATTTGCCAGCAGATAAAGGCCTAGAGGGTCTATCAAGTCTGCTCAATGTGCAGCTAGCATCCTTATTCTGCAGCTGCCCTCCCTTCCACCTTTCCCTTCATTGGCCTCCTCTTATCCTGTCCCATCCTCGTTTGAAGCAGTCCACTGTTCTACTGGATACCACTTCTGCAGGTAACGCATTCCACCCAGCCACCACCCTCTGTAAAAAGTGTCTCCTCATCTCCCTCCTGAGCGTTCCTCCCTCAGTCTCATATCATGGCCCCTAGTGTCCCTCCCTCCCTTACTTTGAACAGCCCCTCTGTACCTGTCTTGTTTATTCCTTTCATGTACTTAAAGGTTTCAATCATGTCCCCCCTGTCCCTCCTCTTCTCTAGTGAGTACATGTCCAACTCCCTCGGCCTCCTCTCATATGATAAGACCCCCAGCCTCTTGATCATCTTTGTCGCCCTGCGCTGTACCCCCTCCAGTAACTTAATGTCCCTCTACATATACGGGCACCAGTACTGCATGCAGTACTCCAGGTGCGGTCTAACTAATGACCTATACAGTGGCAGAATCACCTCCTCCCTCCTCAAGGATATACCCCTTGCAATACAATCCAGCATTTTGTTGGCCTTTGCAACTGCCTTCCTACGTTGTGCCGAGTTGTTCATTGACCTTGTAATGAGTACCCCCAGATCCTTCTCCTCTTCTGTCTGGGCTAGCTGCACTCCCCCCAGCTGGTAACTCCTCCTTGAGTTCTTTATCCCAAAATGCATCACCTTGCACTTTTTGGCATTAAACCCCAGTTGCCAGGTGTCTGACCAGGTTTCAAGCTTTGCCAGATCATCCTACAACCCCTGCCATCCCCCTAGGTCATCCGCCACTGCTCCTACCTTGGTTTCATCAGCAAACAGACTGATCTTGCTCTTAGGCAGTAAAGTCGTATCCCTGTAATCAGAATTTACCTTTAGAGGTAACCCCCACTTGGTAAATGCTGTAGCTGGTTTACCAAGACTTTTGCAGTCACTTTGGCTGTGTTGCTCCGTTAGGTTGGTGATCACTAGTGAAAACTAATGGTCCTTAGTGGTTGGCATAGGGCCAGTGTAGTCAATCTGGATGTTGTTCCAGGGGCCTGATTGCCTCTGGGGTAACAATGTATTTTTCCTAGCTGGTATAGGATTGTTCTGTGCACAGATCAAACAGTTACTGATGCAGTGTTTTACATCATTTCTGATGTGTAGCCACCAGAGGATATCAGTCTGTCTAGGGATTTTACTGACTCACTGCTGTCCACCAGTTGGAGTATCATGTACTTGGTACAGTAGACAAAATCTGCTCTCAGGTGTTCAGGAATTACCTGTAACTTTTCATGAGTGTTACAACAGTGATGTTCCAAATGAGTAGGCCATCACTGGATAGGTGAATGTCATTTTCACTTTCTTATAAGAGCTATTTCTGGAAGTTATTCCTCAGTTCCTTTATTAAGGAACCTATACCCTGCCCTCAAATGAGGGTCCTTCTTATGGAGCATAAAACATATACATACAAAATGCTTGAACCGTATGAATGTACAGTTTGTATTTAAATTTGTTTTTAAACTGGTTAGGTTAGTGTGATGTACACAAACAAGTCTCTGTATTTCACAGAGGTACTATTATAGTATTGGGAGTTTATTTTTCTTCTAAAGAAATTCAGTTTAGAGAGAAACAGACCCAATTAGAAACTGTAATAAAAACACAGTATCTGAAGTGCTTTCTGTAATTATCTCAAGGACATTTCTTGAAGCGGGCAGAACTTAACCCTCTCATGGAGTGCTAGTATTATTTTATGTAAGGAAAAATCTTTGTATTCCTCTCTTACCACAAGCTGTGTATTTCTCAAGGACTTACCAGCTTTCTAAACCATTCACAAATATTTGTGGTAATAGACTCCTCATGTCCCTGCTTTTCATTTTATTTGCCAGCCATGTTTTAACAGTGCCTGTGAATCGTATAGATATAATTATGCAATTGCTAGCCATGCACACTCTGTCATGACCAGAATGTAAAATAATTCCAAACCCTGCTATCTGACCCTCATTGTTGTGCGTGGCTGAGTTATCAGTCAAAACATGACACACAGTGGTGTTTTTAACACTTTCCGAGGTTCTGTCAGAAAGGACCCTGGGACAGGTAGGTCAGTAGGTTGGAGTGAACAATCATGGGTCTCACCTGTAAATTGTAGGCCATGGGCCAACAAGGATGAAGTTTGTTTATGGAAGGACAGTGATGTCATGATCCTGTAAAATGAGAGACCAGTGTGTAAGTCTGGCATTGGATACAGAGCCATCTTTTACTCTGTCTGACAACAGAAAGTTAGTTGGCAAATGATTGGAATGCAGCACAATCGGTGCATATCAATGATGTACATAAAGCATCTCACTGCCCAGTATGTAGCCAAAGATTCCTTTCACAAAGGATGTATTTCAGCTCCACTGGAGCAAGCATCTGAGGTGCATAAGCAATGGGTCTGTTGTGTCCATTGTATCTTTGGACTAAAATTGCTGAGATTTCTATCTCTGATGTGGCAGTTTCAAAATAATGCCTTAGAGCTGTGTTAGGATTAACCAATGCTGGGGCCATGGTTAGTGTTTCTAAAAGAAAAGACAACAATATCAGTATTAGGATACCTTCTACCTTCTTGCAAGAATACTTGCTATGTACATACTGGGAATAACCCAGACTGTTCCTGGCTTGTGCCTGCTATTGCAGTCACAGTATGGGATGATCTAAGTGTCACTGATGGAGGGTTCTGCATCATGTGGAGGAGTGCTGGCACTATCAGGGTGTCTGCACAGTGGAGAAAGGTGGTGTGCAAGTTACACGTCATTCTCTAACTATGGATTGTGGTTCAGTAGCCATCAGAGTGACTCAGGCTCAGAAATCAAGCCTGTAACCCTCTCCCCCAACGTGGCCTGTGATGCTGAAAATATCACAGCCACGGGGCTTTCAAAATCAGGGTTGTCCCTTCCCCCATCAGATGTAAAGTGTGTTTCCCCACTGGAAGGTTGCTGAATGGTAGCAACATTGTTTTTAATGTTACAGCTTAAAGTATTAATGAGCTGCATATGCCCGTTGCTGTCAGGCTTAGAAACAACAGCACATTAGTCTTCTCAGGGAAAGCTAATGTTAAATTGCATAGAGAAGAATCACAACATTTCATGCAATTAGCTGCAATGTGTTCTTTGACCGAGGACACTGTATAGTAAACATTGCTAGCAGAAGTTTCTTCTGCAGCGTCAGACATTGACTTCATGACAGATTGTGTAGTAGCCTTATTCAAAAGTCAATCAGCATCATTTTTAATGAGAATCTTCTGTCTCTCAGAAACACTAGTGTTACTGATAACATTATTAATTCCAAAAACCTCTGGTATGTTTAGTTTTGTTATGGCAGCAATCACGGGTCCCTGTGACTGCATGATCAAACCTCCGTGATGTGGTGGTCGACCATTTTGGATTACCTCATGGGTATCTTGAGTTACAGTGTTTTGACCATCATCACATGACCATGAACGACCATCTTGGGGATGGTATGGGGATGCAACCTGATGACATGTGTGCCCACCATTTTGAAATGCTAACAATTCTCCATTTTGTGACTCACAGAAAAACAAATGGCTAGCTTTGTTCTAGTCCACCACACAGCATACTGTGAGTGTTCAAAATCAAACTCTTCAATATGAGAAGAGGCAAGGTCTTTGGGCAATAAGTTAGTATGCCCTGCCAATACCTCTGGCTGATGGTGCAAGTTAGCCACATCAGGTTTTATTTAACTCTAAAACTTAATGGCGTTATGCTCATAAAAGTTCTAAAACATTGTGAAAATGCATAACACTTGCCTCACTGTGTTTAACAAACATAACACTTCTTGAAAACCTATATAAATGCTTTCTGTACAGTTAGTATTGTCCCAAGGAAAAAGTGCTAATCAATTATTTAAAACCCTGCACATCTGACTTTTACTCCTACATTCTAACTGCTCAGATACAGGAGTTAACATGCTGTAAAGTGCATTGTTTTCAGACTGCAAGACATTCCATCTTGTAAAAACAAGCCTATTATAGACAGAAGCTGTGTTATAGTTTATATTAAAACCTTCATTTCAAGTCTGCTGTACTGAAAACATACTGAATTACACTGATCAGTCAAGGTCTGGTATTGAAATACCAGCACGTTAACTATTTCAGTATTACTTCAGACTTATCATCCTTTTTTTTTAACTCTGTTTATCACTCTCCAGCCTGGAACTCTCTCAGGCCACTGCACTCATCACTTGCTCTACTGCCCACTATGTTCCTCATCCATCTTCAAGTTGAGTGCGGTTCCCAGGTAGAGGAACCTACAACCGGGAGGCCGGGGGGTAGTGGTGGGGAACCAGCATTGGGCGTGTGACAGTGGCACTGGCAGGGCCATCACCCATCCAGGCTGGGGGTGTTTTTTGTAAGCCTGAAACCCCACTACGTGGTGCATGTCTGGCGCTGGTGCATGGCAACCTGCCTGCATCAGCCATGTTCTTACGTGGCGCGCAGCAGCTTGTGATGTTCTGGTCTCCACGGGGTCTCCAGTGCACTGGACAACCCATGCCCTCCCACCCAGAGGAGAGCAGCCCAGATGGCCTCTTGATCCATCTCCTCCTCTGCCAACCCCGACTCCCAATCTCGCTCCTGAACTAGGGTCTTCAGCATGGCGCAAGGTGTGGCATCCAGCGCTCAACCCTCAGCACCACTGGGCTGAGACTTATCATCCTTAAGTTCCTCATTTCCAAAATGTAGGGAATTAGTGTTACTAGTCAGAACATCATTCATTTGAAAACTTTTTGTCTAATAAGTTTTGCCTTTTCAACATTATCTCCTAAGACCTGCAGGTCTTGGCTGCTTCTCTTATTAAAAATAGACTATTTTTCTAGATGGAGAGACTCCAGCAATTGAGACTGCAGTCCATCTATCTTTTCTTTATAAGAAGCCTTTTCAGGCTAATTCCTGCTTCAAGCAGCATACTCAGATTCCAAAACAGATATTTCATTTAGAACAGCATCAAAGCAATTAAACAATGTTGCAAATAATAATCCTTGGGATCAATTCTTTTGATATCATTTTCCAATTCCCCATAATGGGCAATGTTATCTCTTAAAGGGCTACCATTGGATTCTGCAGCCTCAGCAAAATCACATCAACCACCATAAGCAGTTTGATATGTTAAGGCATCCAGCCTCAAGTCAGTACTGATATTTTTAGACATGCCATAAGATAAGAAACCCTTAGCTGTCTGTGGATCAAAAACTTTGTTTGCAACCAAAGGTCATGAAAGGACACAAACAACATTTGGCGTATGTGGACACCTAGATGAGTAAATACCCATTAAGATTTGAATCCACAAAGAAAGCAGTCTTTCTGTTTGGATCCCTTTACAGCTGTGTTCCCACAGCGAAAGAATAGGAAAAAACAAACATAAAACAACTCATTGAGTTGAATATCTTCAACAGAGATTGAATATCTGATTGTTTTGTCTGCACTGTGGAAAGCACAACAGACTGAAAAGTTAAACAGAAGACACTTTCAGTTGCTTGTTACTGGAGATTTCTCAACCAGTGTTTTAATTTACAGAGGAAATTAAAATGCAACATGGCAAACATCCAGCCTCTGTTTGTGGTCACCATTTATGTTAGTAAACAATCTCAGATAGAGTAAATAATAATAATACTAATAATACAGATTCTTGTGTCTTCAGAGTCTGCCAAGAAACATTCATAAACAAGCAAGGCTTACTAATAAAATTTATTATACTACTTACGCCAAGCATAAATACATAGATACACAGATACATAGACAGTGTCGGGGATAAGGGCCCACAGCCCACCCAGTCTGCCCATTTGAGCTTGTAAGTTTACTTTATATTTTCATAGAAGTCTGTTGCCCCTTAACCCTGACCTTCAGAATATCTTTATGTCTGTCCCTTGCATTCTTAAATCCCATGATTGTTTCAGCCCCCACCACTTCCTCTGGCAGGGTGTTCCACTTGTCAAGCACCTGTTCTGTGAAGAAATTCTTCCTCACATTTCCTCTGAATCATCCTCCCTGCAACTTCATCCCATGCCCTCTAGTCCTGGAACATCTTTTTGCTTAAAATAGTGTCTTCCTGCACCCTGTTCCTCCTGTAAGTACTTGTATGTGTCTATCATATCCCTCCTCCTCCTCTCCTCCAGGGAGTACATATTCAATTCCTTCAACCTGTCCTCATAGGACTTGTGATGCACTCCATGTACCATCTTTGTTGCCCTCCTCTGAACCTTCTCTACCCTGTCTATGTCCTTACGTAAGTAAGGTCTCCAGAACTGTACGCCATACTCCAGGTGGGGCCTCACTAGTGTCTTGTATAGTGGAGTTATGACCTCCCTTTTCCTGCTGATGATGCCACTGCCTATGTATCCCAGCATCCTATTTGCTTTACCTGCTACCTTGAGATCATCAGAGATGATAACCCCAAGATCCCTTTCTTGCTTGGTGCATGCTATATCCTCACTCCCCAACTGATATATTGTGCAAGAGTTTTTGTGCCCCATGTGCATTATCTTGCCCTTCTTTGCATTGAATTTCAACTGCCAATCCTCTGACCATCAAGCATGTGCCAGAGAAAATCACAAGGTAGATGGGTTTCTCACTACTCTCCTGAAGAATGTACATAATCTCCAGAGTTGTAGATCTTAGGTTCTATAAGATCTTAGTCTCTCTGTCTGTGATCTAGTTCTCTCTCCGTGTACAACTGGGTTACAGAAGCCTAAATACTACAGATAACAGCATAGCAACATAGATTACCTCATAGTTACAGATAGGAGAAACAATATGTGTTGGTCCTAAGTCATTTTCCATTGGATGATGACTTAGGAGACAGAATTACTAATGAGTATAGTAGGAGACAGAATATGCTTCCATTAGCATTATAAGCTTGGACAAAAATGCTGACAGGTTCAAACTACATGTGACATTTCTTGCTTATGTATAATATAAGGCATAACAAAGGATTTCTCTGTCAGCTTGCTTAAATAAAGAGAAGTGCTGACAAGGCTCTATTACATGTGGCATATCTGCCCGAGTGTAAAACACACACTACATATAATTATATGAGAATCTAAGCATACAATAATTACTAATGATCTCTCAGAGTCATCATATCAGTGATTAAGTAGATTATATATGGACTATATGTACAAGACAAATATAATCTGGATAAATGTATTATAGTGAGGTATACTGAATCATCCATGATAAACATTAGCATATATTAGCAGCAAAGCACTTTCCTAGCACTCATACTTATATTATGGGTGCCTGTATCTATATGTTAGTGCAAAACAGCAGTATCATGGTATAATAAACCAGGAATACAGTGTGAGATGTATGTGGGCTGATAGGGGGCATAACCCAGGCATAACAACCACATCAAGGCCTTGGTCATCACTGGTCTCGGTATAGAGCAGACACTCATTCCTGACCCCCAAGAATCCTTAGAGCACCAGGCAATACAGTGCTCACTGTCTAGTGGTGATTCAGCCCAGGCTCCCCAGCGGCCACCCTCCCACGATTCCTCCCTGGGTTCAGGCAAAGTCACATTTCAGTCCCATCAGGAAAATTAGCAGGTACTAGTGAGGTCCTTCCATGAAGACAAACCTGCATGAGGTTCAGTCATCATCCTTCAGTTTTGGTACCGCCATCAGCGGGTTTTCCACACCACTGTTCCAGTGTAACTCACAGACACCTCAATCTCTCCAGACTCCAGTAACAGAGAACACCTCTGAACTCTGCACCACTCTCAGGACAGTCAGAGCAGCTCTCCTTCATCTTTCCCAACTGGCCCAAAAGACAACTGGCCAGGTAAAGAAAATCACAAGTCATTCACAGAAGATATTCACAGTCACCACTATTGTCAGGATGACAGTGAGAAAGCCAGTGCTCAACAGGGGCAAAAATGGGAGAACAATTTCGCTTGCAGCTTGTGACTTGACACAGTCCTGATACACTCCTCACATTAAATAACTACTGCTTCACCCTATCTACCTACTACTAATTCACAAAACAATTGTAGACCACAGTATACATAAAATAATCTAAAATTAATGAAAACTGGTTGGACCAGATGTGGAGGTTCAAACAGGTGAATAAGTAAGTTTTATATTTGGGAATCGGGAGGAAGGTCCTCTGGACCTCTATGATCTAAATTATACACCAATGGTCAAAAGTATTTTGGCGGATTTTAAGCGTTGGGCCTCCCTGCTGATTTCTTGGCTAGGGCAAATAAACCTGATCAAGATGAATATTTTGCCTCAGCTTCTGTATATAATGCAGATGCTTCATGTGGGGCTAACAAGGAGGGACATTAAAAAGTCTGAGTGGGCCTTCTCCGCGTTCATTTGGAATGGGAAATGTGCGAGGGTCAGCCTGCAGAGGCTGAAATTGGGAGAGGGGCCTTAATTTCCCAAATTTGGGATATTACTTTCTAGCGATACAACAAAGGTATATAGGGGATTGGGTGCATACTCCCAGGGTGGCACGGTGGGTAGACTTGGAACAATGGAGCTGCCCTGAAAGGCTCTTGGTGTATCTGGAGAGCAAGGGCCTTCAGACGTGCAGGGCTCATGCTGGGAAAAACCATCTGACACTGGACACTTTGGAATTTTGGGAGAAGTTTAAGAAGAAGCTGAGAGGTGTCGGCAGGATAGATACTTTATTTGGTGCCCATTGCTTAGAATCCTTTTTTGCTGGGGTGGAATGACCCTGGTTGTGGAGGTGGGAGCAGAAGGGAGCCAAAAGTTTAGGGCACTTATGTGAAAGGGATGATATACTCCCTTATATAGCAGTGAAGCAGGGTTTAGAGTTGGAGGGGGGGCAATTGTTTCGCTACTTTCAGGTTAGAGCCTATCTTTCTGTGATGGACAGAGGAGTAGTGGGTAGGCAAGACATTTTAAAAATAGAGGGCTCAATTATGTCTGTAGCTGAGGATCCGAAGGGTTTTGTAGGGAAAGCTGTTAAGGAATGTAGGAGTTGCTTTCCGGATCAGTTACAATGGGTATGGGGACTTTAGGAGAAAGACTTAGGGGCCCGATACTGGACCAGAACTGGGCTATGGTGCTGTCTTTACATATGGGTCACCTCATTTGCAATAAATTTAAAGAAGCCTTTACAATTGTCTTCACAGACTGTATTGCCCTCCTGCAATAGTACACAAATATTACCAAGCTGTCTCACCAAAGTGTGGATGGTATGAGGAGGAGATGGAGACTTATTATCATTGCTTTTGGTAGTGCAGGGTCTTACAGAGATTCTGGAAGGCAGTGGCCTCGGAAGTAGGAAAAATGTCTGGACCCCCTCATGTGCCAGTTTGGAGTGGAGGAGACTGAGGAGGGAGAATAAGAACCCCTACCTAGATGGATGAATATGATGTTCATTTTGGCCTGACACTGTATTCAGGATACTTGGGTTTCCCAAGTGATTCCCTTGGTACCACAATGGTGAGCTATGATCCTTCAGATTTTTTTATGTAATATACCTTATTGAACAGATTTTATTTTCTCGATACAAAGGCTAGCATCCGTGGAGCAGTACAAGAATAAGCAGTTATAAATACATGATTTATACAAGCTGATTAACAACAGAGAGATATAACTGTCATTAGTCATTGAGTTAGAATGGTGCTTGCCCCTTCCCCACCCGTCCAAAACTTCCCTCTATTCCTCCCTCTCTACCCATCCCACCCATCTGCCACAAAAAACAATCTGCACAAAGTTATGGGTATAACCAACACAAGAACCATAAGGAAGTAAAAGGTGATTATATATAGGGGCACTTATAAAGGAGAAGTTGGGGAAGACTGAACTGTCAGCAGAGTGAAAAAGGGTCCCAGACCTTATTGTACTGTGTCATCCAATTGTTCCTACCAGCAATAGCCTTTTGCCCTGAAGAGCAAACATAATTTCTCTAAACCACTCAATATAAGCAGGTGTAGAGACATCTGTCCAGTGTCTAAGGAGGACTATTTTGGCACACGCTGAGGTTAGGGCTATGCGGGCTCTTTGTGTATGACTGTGGAGGTTCGTATATTCTCCCCAGAATGCAGATTTCAGGAATAAATTTATTGGAGAGAGACAGCAGGAGATCCAAGCGAGATCTGATGTTATTCCAGAATAGGGAAACCTTATTGTATGACCACAACATAAGTAGTAGATCTCCAGGAGACAACATGCATTTGGGACATAAATTACAAGGTAACAATTCCAGTTTGCATAGATTAACCGGGTATAGTACAGGTTGTGGTTAATCTGAAACTACATATATCTGTATCTATCCCATTTAATATATTTATAAGCATGCTTCCAGATTGTCTGCTATTTTCTGGGGGTTAGTAGCCTGTAAGGCCTGATTCCACCAGTAGTCTCTCTGACCTTCTAATTTAAGGGAAGTAGTTTGTAAATCTTATACACTTAGATTATCAGGGAGACGAAGGAGAAGAGAAATAAGATGTCAAAATATCTGAAAGGGTCCTGACCCATAGACTGACCCCAAAATGGTGTCATAGCTATGGGATTGCTGTAGGTATTTGAATATATGGATAGAGGGCCAATGGTAAAGGAGGGAGGCCTCTTGAAAGCACAACAGTTTATGACTGGTAACCAAATCTTCCACATTCTCAGCTCCCATATTAGGCAAAAAAAGGTTGGGCCTAACTGGATAATGCAAGATAAGAAGGTTTGGGTTATTACAGAGGGGTTGTGCTACATCTTTGGTCCCTGAGACCCTGAGGAAGGAAGGAAAGAAGTTGAGAGTGTGTGGATAGGAGGGCACCCAAGGGAGAGTGTTTCAATGCAGTTGGGAGTTTTGTAAGACAAAGAAAAGGAAGGGCCTCTGGGGTTCAACCCTTGGTTAACACATAGGAATTTTTCAATGTCCAGCCAGAGAGGATAGTAATGGGAGCTATGGAAATGAATGGGGGGAAGTAGCTACTACCTCATCCTGGTTAAATGACTAGACAGATAATACAAGTAAAAGTCAGGAGCTTGCAGACCCCCATCAGTTTTTTGATGCACAAGCTTACTATAGCTTCTCCTCACCTTTTTCCTGTCCACAAGAAGGAAGTAAGGAGTTTATGAACTTGGGCGAACCAAGAATATGGTAGAGACCAGTTATACATTTGCAATGGGTAAAGTATATGAGGTGGGATGTGCATTTAATAATACTCATATGACCCCACAATGAAAGAGCAGTAGAGACCAGTGTTTAATATTCTCTGGTATAGTATTTACAGTGGAATCGAGGTTGAGTGTTTTCATGATTGTAGGGGAGGGTGGAGGAAAATACCCAGATACTTGAGTTTGTCTGAATGCCACTGTAGACCGAGACTGTTCATTTCCAATTTCTTAAAGTAGTTATTTAGGGAAAGACCCTGCTTTATCCAGATTCAGTTTGTAGTTTGAGATCACCCCAAATTGGGAGATTATTGATAATGCTGCTGGGAGAAATTGGGAGGGGAGGAAATATGTAGTAGTACATCATCCGCATAAGTGGAGTTTTTAAATTCTGAGTGTCCTATTTTAATACCAGAGACTACTGGGAAGAGTTTCGTTTTCTTATAAGGGGTTCTAAAAAAAGGTTGAATTAATAGGGTGAGAGGGAACAGCCTTCTCAGGTACCCCATTGCAGAGAACAGGGTGTGGAGAGTACTCCATTGCATGGTACCCAGGCTGAGGGGAATGAATAAAGTATATTGATCCAATAGAGGCATTCCATTAGAATGTCATATTTAGGGAGTATGGAAAATAAATATTCCCAGGAGACCCTATCAAATGCCTTTCCACATCCAAGGATGCCAAAGCAACCAGAGTAGTGGTATCCTTGGATGCAGAAAAAGGTGGGCCAGCTTTCGAAGATGATCTGAGGAATAGTGACCACAACAAACCCCACTTGCTCTCGAAATCAGGGAATCCCATACTTTGCTCAATCCTGAGGCTAGAACCTTAGCTAGTATTTTAAAGTCCTCATCGATGAGAGAAATTGGGCAGTAATTTTGAACATATTGAGGGTATTTCCAGGTTTAGGAAGGACTACAATAATGGCCTGGGTTAAAGAAATGTCAAGAGGCCATGCTCATAAATGTATTGGAATGTATCCAGGAGGATAGGCGTTAGGGATTTGATAGTGTTATAAAATTAGATGAGACTCCATCCAGACCTGGAGATTTATATAAGGGGAGTGTGTCAATAGCTTCCAGAATTTCTGCAACACTGATAGGAGCTTTTTTGCTGGATATGTGCTCATTGGACAGCCTGGGAAGAGTAATGTCTGTAAGAAAGGATTCAAACTTTTGCTAGGAGAAAAGAAAGTTGGTGGGAGTGTACAAGGTCCTATACAAATTCTGAAAGGCTTCACAAATATCCCCAGGTGATGTAGGTATTTCACCCTCAGAGGACTGAAGAGAGGTGATGATCCTGTTGGATAATTGAGTCCTTAGATGAAGGGGTAGCTGTTTGCCTGCTCTCTTGCCCTGGTCAAAATAAGTAATCCTGGATCTAAGCATTAGAAATTCGGCTTGCTCAGCTAATAACTAATTATATTGGGCTGTGAGGGATTTGAGTTTCTGCCACTCCTCTGTGGGGATGAAGCCATTAAGTTTGCCTCTACTTGTGCAATTTGGTCTGTTGAGGAGAGAACATGTTCCCTCACTTTTTTACATTTTGATGTTAAGCATATGAGTTCTCCTCATATAGCACATTTTAATGAGTTCCATAGAAAATCAGACTTTGGCATGGGGGGGCATTATCCAGCATGTAATCGAGATGAAAGATTTTAGACAAAGTACATGGTCTTCAGAGAAAAATATTTGATTGTTAATCCACCAAAGTCTGTCCTTTGAATATTTGGTGTTATCTCTATAAGTAAATGAGCAATATAATGATCAGAAAAGGCTTTGTGTGAATAAAATGCGGAGGTAACCCCAGAAAACCTGTCTATACTTATTAAGAAATAGTCTACATGAGAGGAGAAGTGGTGAACTGGAGAGTGGAAGGAGTACTCCCTTCTGTTAGGATATGTAATTCTGCAAGGATCCACCAATTCAACTGACCACATAAAATCCTGCAAAGCTTTTTGTGCTGGAGACAGGGTGTTTCTGGAATGCTGATCTGTCAAGACAATTGGAGAGGACTTGGTTCCAGTCTTCTCCGAGTATAAGTGGTGAAGTGGACCAGGAGGTGAGTCTAGTCATTAAGTTTGTAAAGAATTCTGGGTCTTCAGACTAGAACCTAAAAAAACCTCCAAGTGACCCAGAATTACTCTATTAGGATATAATGGCCTTCTGGTCAGAAATATCTTGGAATAAATGGAAGGGTAGTCTGTGTTCAATTAGTATAACAGTTCCCCTCTTTGAGCAGTTATACCCTGAACTAAATGATTGTCAGGTAGTAAGGTAAACACTGAGGTACAGTGCTCAACAGAGGGCATGACAGGGTAAATGGGAAAATAGACAAAGGCAATAAGAGCAGGCATGGGGGAGGATAAACCCAACATTAAATGGAGGCAAGAGTACCAATGCCCGTAGTCTGGGAAACAAGTTTTCTGAGCTAGTTGCCTTGATGGAAGATGAACAATTGGATATTGTGGCAGTCAGAGAAACATGGTACATGGAGAACCATGACTGGGATGTCAACATACCGGGGTACACAGTCTACAGAAGGGAGAGGGAGGGGAAAAGAGGAGGTGGAGTAGTTCTATACATAAGGGAAGGGATCAAAGCTACAGAACTAAAAAGTAAAGGGGGAGGACAAGAAGTACTCTGGGTCACCTTGGAGACAGGGAATGGCATCACAATCCACACAGGGGTTGTATACAGATCCCCATCTCAAAGGGAGGAAATGGACAAGAAAATGATAGAGGACATTCTCAAAATGGCTGAAAAAGGGGAGATACTGTTGATGGGGGACCTGAATATGCCAGTTGTTAACTGGATGATATGTAATGCAGCCACATCCAAGAACAGGGCCATTCTGAATGCCCTGCAGGGGGCAGGCCTTAGACAGCTAGTGTTGGAACCTACTCAGGAGGGAGCAATACTAGACCTGGTACTCTCAAATGGAGAGAGATCACAAATTTAGAAGTCAGTAGACATCTGGGAACAAGCGACCACTGCACAGTGTGCTTCACAATAAGCACAACCATGGAGACAAGCCATACAAAACAAGGATACTGGACTTTAGGAGGGCTGACTTTGGCAAAATGGGTGAATACCTGAGAAATACACTAGCAAATGGCCAAAAGGAGGGTGGAAGAACAATGGAGAAAATCAAAACAGCCATCATAGAGGCAACAAGCCTTTGTGTGAAACAAATAAATAAAACAAAGTGGAGTAAAAATATAGTTCTCAAGAGGTGGAAGGGACGGTTAAGGAGAAAAAGGCTTCATTCAAAAAGTACAAGGAATCACAGAAGGAGCATGACAGGGAACTGTATCAATTAAAGCAGAAAGAAGCGGGGAAGGCAGTCAGAATAGCACAAGCCCAAACAGAGGAAAAAATAGCCAATTCAGTTAAGAAGGGGGATAAAACCTTTTATAGGTACATTAGGGAGCATAGAAAGGTTAAGGGAGGAATAGCAAAGATTAATAAGGGAGAGGGGAGGTGGGCAGAGGAAGACAGTGAAAAGGCAGAGATATTGAATGAATACTTTTGACCAGTATTCACAAAAGAAGATGAGGAAGAGTTTCCTAAACCAGACAAGAGAAGCACTCTGGGTAGGGGGTTGACACCAGTCCATTTACAGAAGAAAGAGTCCTGAAAGAACTCCTAAAACTCAAGGTGGATAAAGCAATGGGGCCTGACGGGATTCACCCCAGAATCCTAAAAGAACTAAGGGAGGATTTTTAACAAATCATGGGAGGATGGGGTGGTACTGAGGACTGGAGGAGGGCAGATGTGATTTCCCTAGCCAAAAGTGGGAGCAAGGCAGAAGCAGGAAACTACAGGCCTGTAAGTTTGACCTCAGTGGTAGGGCAAATGATGGAATCACTTCTGAAAGAAATAATTGTTGAGTACCTAGAGGCCAGTGGGGCACAGGACCCAAAGCAGCATGGATTTACAGCAGGAAGGTCATGTCAGATGAAGCTAATTGATTTCTTTGACTGGGTGACCAAAGTAACAGACCAGGGAGGGCTGTGGATATGGTCTACCTAGACTTTAGCAAGGCATTTGACACAGTCCCGCACAAAAGATTAATAATCAAGTTAGCCAGCTGGGAGTGGGTCCTGGGTGGTAGCCTGGGTAGCAAACTGGCTGCACAACAGGACACAGAAGGTAATAGTGAATGGATCACATTCTGAAGAAGGGGGGTTACTAGTGGAATACCTCAGGCTCAGTACTGGGTCCAGTCCTCTTTAACATCTTTATAGGTGACATTGCAGAGGGCCTGAAGGGAAAGGTACGCCTCTTTGCAGATGACACAAAGATCTGTAACAGAGTTGATACACAAGGGGGGGTAGAAAGGATGAGAAGGGACTTAGCAAGGTTGGAGGAGTGGTCAGACATATGGCAACTTAGATTCAATGCAAAGAAGTGCAAAGTAATGCACCTGGGAAACAAAAACCCAGGAGAAGAGTACACAATAGCAGGGGAAATACTAACAACAAAAATGGAAAGGGACCTGAGGGTAGTCATATCAGATGATCTGAAGGTTGGTAAGCAATGTGAGAAGTCAGTAAGGAGAGCCGGGGATACTGGGATGCATAGAAAGGGGCCTCACAAGTAGAAAAAGGGAAGTGGTTATCCCTATGTACAGACAGTTGGTGAGACCCCATCTGGAGCACTGTGTGCAGTTTTGTAGACCTCATCTATGCAAGGATATAGACAGGATGGAAGCAGTCCAGAGGAGGGCAACTAAAATGGTGCAGGGTCTGCATCAGAAACCATATGAAAAGAGACTGAGAGAGCTTAATATGTATACCCTTGATGAAAGGAGGGACAGGGGGACATGATAGAAACATTCAAGTACCTCAAGGGAATCAACAAAATCAAGGATGGTAGCATCTTTCAGAAAAAGAGATGTGTAAGAACAAGGGGGCACAATTTAAAGATAGAGGGGGAATGGCTCAGGGGTAATGTGAGGAAAATGTTTTCCACTGAGAGAGTGGTGGATGCATGGAACCGCCTTTCTGGGGAGGTTCTTGAGTCTAAAACAGTGGGGGAATTCAAACATGCATGGGACAGACATAAGGCAGTTGTAGTGGGGGGTGGCAGGAAGTAGGCTGTTGGTTAACTAGAATCTACAGCTTATCCAGTAGGTAGGGAAATGGGCATACTGGGTGGGCCAACTGGTCCTATCTGCCATCAAAGTCTATGTTTCTATGTTAAGAAACACTAAATCGGCATTCAATTGACATAAATGTAGTAGCACTTTCATCCTTTTGGCCAGAGTCTGTGCCCTTTAATATCCACATACAAAAATGATAACCTGACATGGTTATTGTTCTAATATGAAAGGAGAAGTGGAAGTACCAGTAAAGAGAAACCCAGAAAATGGAAGCAATATTTAGGGCAGTCCCTCCCCTGTATAACAGAAAACCTGCCCACCCACTCCCACACTCACCCCATAGAAAGGAACCTGACTGAAAACACAACCCAGCCCCACAAAATCCATATCAATAACAAACCAACAAAGATCTTGAAGGGTAAACTATGTGGAGGCTTCATCCCCATCACCATGACATGTCTGTTCCACCCAAGATAGACCATCCCTGCCTCCCTCCCCACCCCTTCAAAAATGATAGATCAGCTCAGGCTTGGTCTGACACAGCCTTTGACAACATCAAGAGATTAACCACATCTTAAGAATTTAGCTTAATAATATATCATAGTCCGGGTCCTGTTAAAATATAAGTATAGGTTGTCTAAACAGTAATATAACCACATCAAAATAATTAACTGCGAGTCATAACAGGTGATTACCCTTCTAATACTGATAACATTTATCACATCAGTATCACTAACTCGGGGTCACAACAGGTGATTACCCTTCAGATACTAATAGTGTTTAACACATCAAACGATCGAGGGCAGGAAGAGACCAGAAGGAGGAAAAAAGGGGAGGAAGATAAAATTGATTAATAGGTGACCAGCTGACATAGAGTATTACAGTATGATCCCAAGTGATGGCGTGGAAAACAGTGCCATTCGTTGACTCAATATAACCCTGAGTCAGGATCTTGAATGCCCAGTTTTCAGCATCGGGCACTACTGGGAGCAAAGTAAAAGAATAAGGGTTGGGGGGATTCTAATAAAAAGAAAAAACAGTCCAATTAGAGTAATGTGGCAAAACTGCCATTATGTGGTGTCCAGGAGGAGTAGCGCCATAATCACTGTTTCAAGGGGTAAGCTGAGTCGAGAAGCAGGTCACTGTGATGACGCGCACAGGAGCGCCGATGGTGTATATGATCCCTTAGTCCGAGATGATAGTAGGGCAGTTGAAACACAAAAGAGGTGGAAACGACTAACAGAAGGAAAGTCTCTTCCTGTAAGTGATATCTGGGAGCAAAACAACTTATACAGGCCACATAAATTCTCCTGGTAGACTTGATAGAGAAGACTAGCCCTAATCTCTGCTGTTTGAGTCAGAGCTGAGCCAACAAGTTGGGGAATACAATGCGGAGTTCCTCTACTGCCTGTTTGGCACTTTTGAAGGCTTTCCAGCTGCCTTGGTGTTGGATGAGTAGATCATCCTAAATTGGACCCCTGCTGCAATCAATTTAGCTATGTAGGTGTGATATTCAGCCCATTTCTGCCGAATGATTACTAGCAAATCTTGTGAAAAGCGAAGTCGGGCTTCCTCCCAGCATATTTCCTGCAGCTCCCTGGTTTTGGCTAGGATATGCTGCTGATCCACGTAGCTGAGAAGGCGAAAGATAAGTGGGCTGGGTTTACCACTGGGAGGGGGTCACGGTTTTAGTAATCAGTGAGCTTGTTCTACATGGTAGGCTGTGGAATGTGGAAGAGGGCCTGCAATTTTCAGTAAAATATCTGTACAAAGGGGATTACAGAGGAACCTTTTGCTTCTTCAGGTAAGCTGAAGATTATTAAATTGTTAAGTCTATTCCGACCTTCAAGGTCCTCCCTTTTTAGTTCAAGTTTGCTGAGTTTCTGACATAGAGATACAATGTCAGGCTCTACTTTGCCAGCCAGCATTCAAGAGGAGGTGCGAGCCAAGACATCTCTGATTTTCTTATTGGTGTCTTTCAGCTCGCTGGGATTTCTTTCAGGTCGGATGCAAAGTCCTTGAAAACTTCCTTATAGAGGCCATCTCAGTAAAGAATTTTTCCTCTGATGGGGATAGAGTCTTTGGAACCAGTTGTAGATTTGGTAGGAGTCACAGCGTGCGTTTTGGACCGTTTGGTGGTTTTATCTGGTGACTGAGGTGGTATCTGAGCCGGGAGGGCCTGGCGCAAGTCGGTGTCCATGATTGAGTAAAAAAGCTCACCAATTGCTCCCAGATCTGCCTGGTATTTACGCCCCAGTGCTAGTAGTAGATGTTGAATAAAGGAGAATAACAACATCTACCTTTAATGTGGGTAAATAACACAAAGTTTAGAGGTTAGGGAGGAGAGCTGGGCTGATAAACGTCCTCTCAGAGCGAAGGCATCACATGATCTCAATTCTTCAGATTTTGGTGCTCGAGCAACTTACCTTATTGTTGAGGACAGACTGGAGGGCTTAGCAAGGGAATGGGCACCTTTACTGGCAGATTTAAGCCCAGTAGAAAGCATATCACTATGGGAAGGAATGGAGGGGTAAGGATGTCGGGGGTATGCTGCTACGTTCCTGACTAAGTACAAGGTAAGGGGTGAGCTGGATTGGCCTGAGCTTTAAATATGGGGGGTTGCTTCCCCCATTCTATTACCATGAAAAGATGCAATTGTCTCTTGTCGAATTTATGTTAGCTAGAATACAGTGTCATATAAATGATTGATTATGGACATATGAATGTGAATTGCTTTACAATCGTCTTTTATAATAAAATCGCTTTATGCAAGAAACATTAATTAAAACAACACCAAATAATAAACTAACACTGCTGCTGCTGCATCAGAATGCTTCAGTTGGCAAGCCCACCCTCTCCTTTTAAACACTCTCAAGGATGCTGGGCTTGCTTTCCCTGCCCTATGGTGATTTGACTCTTATCTCAATAACAGACATCTGTCAGTTAAAATTGCAAACTCCGTCTCTCCCTTCCTTCCTATCCTAGATAGTGTCCTGCAAGGCGCCATTCTCAGCCCTATCTTGTTTTCTGTATTTATAGTCTCCCATCTGCTTGTTCCT
Source organism: Neoceratodus forsteri (assembly GCA_016271365.2). Taxonomy (NCBI): domain Eukaryota; kingdom Metazoa; phylum Chordata; order Ceratodontiformes; family Ceratodontidae; genus Neoceratodus; species Neoceratodus forsteri. The sequence goes on along the minus strand of CM057457.1, from coordinate 469,536,961 downwards.
CCTCCCTCATCCATATGTATGTGTGATACCATACTGTTCTCATCCGGCCTAGACCTAACTACTATCTATGGTGTGCTGCAGAAAGACTTTAATTTGGTTCAGTCTTGGTTCCAGTTAAAACAACTCAAACTAAACACTACTAAAACTGTCTATATGACCTTCGGTACCACTCAAAGATTGGCAAAAATAAACAGTGCCCCACCCATCACCTTTCTTAGCAGCATCCCACTAAAAGCTGCTCCAAACCCCTTACAAATACCTAGGCATCTGGCTTGACCCTCAACTAAACGTTGCAGTCCACATTGACCAAGTAACCACCAAACTCCACCCTAAGCTTGGAATCCTCTTCTGAAATGGAGGCTCTCTTCCCCTTCCCGTACATTGAGAACTCCTGGCAAAGATGATCATGCTAGTCTTAGACTATGCAGACATAACATACTGCACTGCACCCTGTCTCTCTCTCAACTTGACTCCCTCTGTTATGCTTTCTGTTGTTTTGCATCAAATTCTCCATACGGGGATAACCACTGTTCCCTACTGTCCTGCCTGACCCATCCACCACTCTTGCCTAGGCATCTCATCCAGTCCTTATCCTACATCTCAAAATTCTGGTTCGACCTGCTCCCTTACATCTCTTCCTTCCTCTCTCATGCCCTACCTTTACTTATTCCATACACACTAGGGATTCATGCTCCTGCTCTCTCCCTACCCCGTTCTCCAACATGGATAAAGCTGCCTTTACCTACCACCTCCTCTCGCTGTGGAACTCTCAAGTATCCATCCTACAAAACACTACATCTCACTTCTCTGCCATGCCTCCTACCCCACCTCATTTATTCCCATACCAACGAAAAACACTACTGTTGTTTGTATTTTCCAGTTGTATCTTATGCAGCTCTTTCCTATTCCATCCCACTTGTTCCCATATCATTCACATATCACTCGAGTTATTTATCTCCCAGGTTGTCTATTTGCAACCCTGTGTCTTTCCTCCTGCTCCCTACCTTGTACATTAAACAGTAGCATAGCCTTTTTTGTTGTATTAGCTATCATGAATGTATTATAGTATACTTCCTGTTGTATACTTCTTAAATTTTGTTTACTTCCAACTATATCTTTGCATATAACTAGTACAGCATAATACAGTGCACAATGTATTACTTTGCTCCTGTGTACCTCTGTATCTGTACTTTCTCAATCCCAAGTTCCCTGACCCTGTGTCACACCTGGAAATGAACCTTGGCTCAGTGTCCTTTCCTAGTCATCAGGGCCCAGATATTCAAAGAGTTGAGCCATGCGCAGTAGGGTTGTGCCTGCACAAGTCCGAAATGTGCCATTCTGCGATATTACATGGGAGGCATTTCGCCACCAAATCATGCTGCGCAAAGCGCAATGATAATGAAGGCATGCGCAGCGAGAGAGGGAGGAACCATGCATAAACTGCACAGCCCAATATTCAAGCGGGCTGTTCAGAGTTATGCAGGACGCCTACCCGCGCCTGCACAACTTCGCCAAAAAAGTATCAAGTCGAGGGCCACCCACAGGTGAGCTGCCACATTGCAGGGTGCAACACAGCAGCTGCCACTTGTGGTGGCCCTCCTCATTCCAGCAGTACCCCCATACCCGATCATGGGCTGAAGTGTTTCCCCCTGCAGCCTGATTGCGGGCATAACGTTATAGTCCCCTCCCTGCAGCCCGGTCGCGGGCATAAAGTTAATGTCCCCTTGGCCCGATGTTGGGCATGCATTCGTTTCCCCCACAGCAGCCGGTCCGGCGCTAACGTATATCCCCCCCACAGCCCAATTCACGGGCATCAGACTTCCCCTCCCCAAAGTCCAATATCCCTGGTGGTCCAGTGGACGCGAGAAGCCCGATCGCGGGCATAAGTTAACCTCCCAAAGTCCAATATCCCTGGTGGTCCAGTGGACTGCGAGAATCCGATCGTGAGGCATAAAGTTAACTCCCCACCAAAGTCCAATATCCTCTGTGGTCCAGTGGACTGCAGAAGCCAGATCATGTGTGGCATCCTTAAACCCCAAGTATGTCATCCCTGGTGATCTAGTGGCCCCCACCCCACCCACCATGGAGCCCCCACCACCGCTCCTCCCAGCGAGCGGCAGCACCCACCCCTGCCACCCGCCGCCCGCTGACTGACAGCTCGGTGGGGCTGCCGCCCATTGGTGCAGGCATGAGCCAATGGGCACTGCCAGCCATACCGTTACAAGGCAGTCAGATATGTGAATGAATTAACATTTTTGGACGGCGGTCACGGGCATAACATTAATTCATTCACATATCTAGTTCTACTGTTATGACTGCATGCCGATTGACTCAGCTCTGACCAGGCGATGCAGCCGGCTATCATTCGACGGCGGCGGTGGCAATCGGTGGGTGCTCCGCTGCTGGCTGACAGGAGCGGGTGGTGGGGCTCCATGGTGGGTGGGTGGGGCCACTAGATCACCAGGATGACATATTTGGGGGTAAGGATGCCGACGTGATCTGGCTTGCATTCCACTGGACCACCAGGGATATTGGACTTTGGGGTTTAACTTTATGCCCCTGATCGGGCTTCTAGTGGTCCACTGAACCACCAGGGATATTGGACTTTGGGGAAGGGAAGTCCGATGCCCGTGATCAGGCTGCTTGGGGACATAACGTTATGCCCATGATCGGGCTGCTGGGGAATGGAACTATGCCCATAATAAGCAAAAGTCAGACCCACTTACTATCATAAACAGCAGCAATGTCCCATTGAGTAAGTCCATACCTTCAAATACCTAGGTATCTCTCTGACAGTGCATCGTCCTTTACCAAATATGTTAGCCTTGTGTCAAAGGTGGCCAGTGACAGACTTGGGATCCTCTACAGACACAGCATGATTCCTGGAGCACTAAGGTTAGTGGTCACTAGCTCAGTGCTTTCTGTAGTTGACTGTAGGTTAGCCATTTATGGCTCTGCTACTGAGACTACCCTTAAAGGAATTACTATTGCTTTCAACAGAGCACGTAGACTAGTCTCAGGAGTTTACAGACACACCGTACATGCTACCTATACACCCTGACAAACTGGTTGCACCTCAGAGGGAGGATTTTGTATCAGACCTGTCTGCTGGCAAAAAAATCACCTTAGGGCTTACCCCATGAACCACCCAGCACCTTCTCACACATGCGCCTCTCTGTGTAACACTAGGAGTGCATCTAGACACGCCTATGAGGTCCCATTTTGCCTGACCTCTCAGACACAAAGGTCTTTTATGTTCCAAGCTCTTAACTCAGTAGACAAACTCCCTTTGGAAATCCTTGATGAGCCCAAGCTCAGTCCCTTCAAGCACAAGCTCCAACAGCACCTTACTGCACATAGCAGTTGTGACTGCTCCAGCTAGCCTCCACCCCTCTAGAGCTTCTCCACTGCCACTCTTCACCTAGGCTCTAGCCCCCACTACTTCTTCCCACACCCAGCTACCTCATTCTTCCTTCCTGCCACTACCTCCTCAGCCTTACTGTCAGACATCTTCCAAAACTATGTACTCCCTTGATCCTTCCCTCTCTGGCACCTTTAAGACCCCTGAAAACCCTCCCCTCACTCCCTCCCTTACCTGCTTCCCCTCTTGTTTACCTACTTCCCACCTCCTTCACTTTTACCTATATCCCTGCTTTCTCTTACCGAACTGGGGCTTGACAAGGTCTCCCCACCTACTAGTCACCCTCCACCTCCCATCCACTCCCTACTTTTACCCTCTCTCCATTCCAGGATACAGCAACATTTATGTGTTGACAATTCTACTTTTAACCCCCCTCCCTCCACTCTGGTACAAGACAAAGTCAACTGACCAGCTGAACTAACGGTACAACAATGTATAACTTGTATCACCTACCTGTAATCTGTAAATCAAGTTGTTATAATTACCTGTAACCGACTTGTCTGCTACATGGACACTTGCATTTTGAAACTTTGCTTGTTGTGCAAATAGTTTTATATTGCTATTCAATCCATTCTGTTTTGTTAATCAAATGTTGATACTGATATGAAACCTCTGTAAAAGCCTCTGGCTCAAAGGTATTTTAGTCTGAGATATGAATAAATAAATGTTCAGCATTGCTACATGTTAATTACTTAGATGGGAGATTTTTGCACTTGTATTGTACTGTTGGGCTTTGGTGACTTGCACCTGTATTATAAAAAGCAGATAACCCACACTGCATGCTTGTTTTGATTACCATTTTGTTGTGCTTGCATTTGAAGCTTGTTTATTTTCCTCTGTATATTTTAGCCTATATGTATCTATTCCTGCTGGATTATGTTAACCTGCTGACTGCTGCTCTTCTTACTGGGACCCCCATGAAAGCAAGTTACTGCGTCTCATGCTGTCATCCTGTTTGGAATAATTTCAAAAAAGTAAAAATTAAAAATTGATTTTGTTATTGCTCTGACTTTGGTAGCTGTCTGCATTGAATTGTGATTGTGTCTTTTACTCAGGGAGTCACTTGTTTCTAACATTCACATATTTGTGACTGTCTAGTACAGTATGCCCTGGACCAATGGGCTTATACCTCATACTATAAACTGTCATTTGGCAGGCAGCTGGGTGGTATGCAAGCAGGTAGCAGCTGCCCACCGATGATGGGGAGGCTAGGTGGGCAGGGGGTCTTGTGTGGTTGGGGGTGCCTCTAGACTACCAGGGATTTATTTTATTCAATTCTACCTATGATTGTGGCTATGGGGGGTACCACTAGATTACCAGGAATTTATTTATTTTCTACCAGTGATCGCAGCTACAGTGGTGAGGGACCAATAAACCATCAGGCCTTTCTTTCTTTTTATTACTGGCGATCACTGCTATGGGGTGGGTGTGTGCCTGAGGACCCCCTCAGTCCATACCACATGCTGTGAAATGCACCAGGGGAATTTCACCAGACTGCCCTGCTCAGGTCATGAAAACAGGTTCATAGTGACATGCAAAGGGCCCCATTTGTGCCTTAAACACATTATGGCCCCATTTGCGGTCTGCATATCTTGGAAATGCACCCAGTGCCCCTACAGTTGTGCTGGAGCATTCCAGTCCTGCCAGTCTGGGGAATGTACTGGTGCATTGTAAATGTGTGCTGAGCATTCTGTGCTATATTTAAAAGGTGATGCACCATGGCACATCTCCTTTGAATATACCCTTGTCTGGCTATGGCGCACCTCAGTTGTGCTGTGCCTCTACTTGCACCATTACCGGTTGCAGTCTGATTATCTAGCCCATAATATCATGAGTTGTGCAAATCTACCATTGTCCTGTGCTTAAAAATCCATGTGGCCTCTTGATTCCTCCCTTCTCCACTCTTCCTCATCTACAGCTACGCACTTTGTTCCCTGTCTCTGCCTAGAAATCGTCTCCTTGCTGACTTACCAACAGCACTGTCATGTTTTTTACATTATGAACCCTAAATTGTGCCTTTTGTGCCTGTTTTTTTTCCTATTATAATGTGTGATATGTACCTCCTCTATGTACTATGCACCTCTGTATAACTGTTTGGAACTCCTATTGTAGAACAGTGCATATGTATTTATTTTTACCTGTTCCTGATTTGTACTCTCCTGGGTTGTGACTGAAAATAGGCAGTTCTATCTAATGGACAAAGTAGGTGAGCCAAGTGGTCCTTATTTGCCATCAAATTTTATGTTTCTATGTTTATTTTAGACCACTTACCCGGTAACCAAAAGCAAATAAATAAAATATTTAAAAGGCAAAAAGTATGAAAAAACACCACCAACATCTGAACTACAGTACAACTTTAAGATGACCATTGACAAGAGTTACAGCAGACCAAGTAGTTATCTTTAAACCAGTTCTTGTTATACTTTGCAATGAGATAATGACTTGACCATGGAACATAAGTACACAGGCAGAGACTTCCAGTACTTTGAACCATTATGGGTACATTACATTTGCATTGTATTGCGACTGGTTCTGGTGGTGATCTTTATTACAAAAATGCAATTTTTATTTTTTACTCCGGGGATGGAGTAGCTTCTGTTGTATCGTATTCTGTATTACTTTGGCAACAGTCTGCATAACACATGTGATCTTTGCATTTTACTCAGGGAGGAGGCAGCTGCAGTTTATTATGTTTATTATGTTCTGTCTGACTTTGTGTGCTCTGCATTTGAAACTGCGGCTTTGCTTGTTTTACTGTGGGAATAGGTAGCTGTAGATTGATAACTTCCTTGCTCTTACTCTGACTCGGTTATTAAAAATGTAATTACAATTTTATCTTTGCTGGACAGTTTCTGTGTGGCTCTGTGTGATTTGTTTAATTATCTTTTGCCCCATTTCACTGCTGTTTTTATTAGCATAACCCTCCAGCCATGGTTTGTTACCTGTTAAAATACTCCCTTGTGACCAGGTTTTGACCAATGAGAAGCCAGGATTGGTCAGACCCTTTCTATGAATATTATCAATTAAAGCAATAAATGTAAATGCCACAGAAAGAATAATTTAATTCAAATGAGTTAAAAAATGGAAATGTTTGAAAGACACATTTCTGAGGTTAAATTGCAGGAAAGTTGGTGGGGCACTCACAGAAACAATTAAGGAACTAACACATCTGTTTGCTTATTGGAAGAAAATATTAATTAAATATGTGTTGTTTTTAGTCTGCAGGAAGTTTGAGTGGAGTAAAACAAAGAGCCAGCAATCATCACTAGAGAATTGCCAGCTGAGTCGCACAGTAGAGAAATGCCATAAGTATCCTCAGTGCAGTAAGATATTCCATGATCTACATCTTGTCACTGCACAGCACCAGATTCATGAAGGAGACAGGCAATTGAAATGTACCAAATATCAAAGCAAGCTAAATGCAGTTACATGTATTGACAATAATTTCACTGCACAGAATAATACTACAGGACACCAAATGCACAAGAAACAAAATAAATGTACTTACTGTGACAACAGTTTTACAGCACAGAATATCTTAATGAGTCATCAGCAGATTCACATGGTGGAGAGACCATATCAACATTCTGAATGCAGCAAGAGTTTTGGCCAGATGGCTACCCTGAAAAAACATCACCAAATTCACACTGACAGGAGACCATACACATGTGATGAATGTGACAAGAGTTTTGATCTGAAGGGTCACCTAATAAGACATCAGCGAATTCACTCTGGAAAGAGTGCTTGGATGGAGTGAGGGGCTCGGATGGAGTGAGGGGCTCGGATGGAGTGACGGGGCTCGGATGGAGTGATGAAGTGAGAGTGATGAATCGTTGGTGGAGCAATTTGTGACACTAGTGACAAGCCATAGTTATTTCGTGCTCAAGTCTTGGTGAGTACCTTCACGTGGTGGGCCCTGTTTCAACAGAATCTCACCAAGGCGATACTACTGTATAGATAATATATAGTATGGAAAGAGACAAAAATGAAACTGAAAGCTGGGCGCACAGATCCCAGCATAAAAAAGTGCCCAACCCTAGCCTAGGCACTAGGGCAAGGGTTGGACATGTGATAGTGCCATATCCTCGAGTAATAGTACCACCCTGCCACAGTGTCAGACCATGGAGTGCATTGTCCTGCAGTGGCAGAGAAGCAACAAGCCACAAACAGTAAAAGACTGATAGGCCAGCCCAGAGGACTGCAAACAGTTAAGTGGACTTACAAGGACAAACTAGAAATGATGTATTGCTATTATTATGTATGCACCCTGGGTTTCCAGTAAGAGGATATACCATCAGACTTCGGAACAAATTGCAGCAGAGAAAAATATTTGCCACAGACAAACTGAACAGTGTGACAGATGCAAACTTTAGATCCCTAATAGGACAAATAAAAACAAAAAAGTACATAGATGAGAGTAACTTGGGCAGACTACAGAAGGAAGCAAGTGAAGAGGTAGCAAAAGAGAAGAAAGAGGTACCAGAGGCTTTCATAGCAGGAAGAGCAGATACATGGGACACAGCAAAGAAAAGGGATATCATATGGTGTAGCATTTATGCCAAAAAGAAAGCAGCTCTTACCAGCACAACAATGAAAATTACAGACATATTTGAACAGACATATAGACAGAGACATCCAGATATGGCAAACATCACAAAGAAAAGAATAACCACACAAAAGTGGAATGTAATGAAAAGTGCACAGTTTAGTGATCTAGAAAGGCAACACATCGAAATAGAAGTCCTTGAACAGTTAAAGAAAGAAGGATTTGAGGTAGAAACTCAGCCTCCACCAATATCATCTGGTAAGCCTTTACAGCAGACAACTGCTCAGCCAATATTGGTACATGAAACAAAACATGACACATCTCCTAAAGACACCCAGCAAAGTACACATCAAGTGCCATATCCGAGCAAAACAGCTGAAGTTCCAGTTCAACCCATACAGAGAGTGGAAGAGCAGGAAATGCCAACTACAGGAACAACCCTTAACCAAGAGGAAGAAAACATGAGAGAAGACTTGCTGGACCTAATTGACATGGACAAATATATTAAAATACATCAAAGGAAAGACTGCAAAATTACGCCTGACATACATTAGGAACACATAAAATAAGATAAATAAAGTTATTGGAGCCATCCAGAGGGATCCATATGATGTCACTGAAATAAACAGAATACATTATTGTGCAGCGAGACTAATAACAAATAGAGAAGTGCCAAAAAGCAAGGAATGAAGAACAAAAGAGAGGGAAATTCAGCATACCACCATGGAAAAGAGGATAGAAGGGACAATTATGGAACTAAGATCAAGTATCACTGCTGGAGGAGTTTAGAAAAGGTAATAGATCAATGAAAGTCATCAGGAAAGTGGGTGAAATCAAAGAAAAATGCTGTATTAAAACAGATCAGGACCTAAATTTTACCATCTCAAATAACAAGCTTAAGATCTCTGCTCAAGCCAAGAAGCTCAGGAGATACGTAGAAAGGAACAATGAAAAAATGCAAAATAGATGGTTTAGAGAAGACCCGAAGAAATTCTATAGGGAGCTGGGAAAGAAAACAGCCAACATAAAAAGTCCACCAGTAAAGAAAGAAATTGAGGAATTCTGGAGAAGTATTTATGAAGACCCAGTTGAACATAATAGGGATGCAAAGTGGATACAGGAAATAAAAGACAGCATTAGAAATGGTACTACTAGAGATATGGAGTGGCCTGACGTAACTGCTAAGGAGATAGAAATGAAGATAAGGAAGGCCTCCAACTGGAAAACCCCAGGTCCAGATGCAGTACCCAACTTCTGGCTGAAAGTACTAACATCTTTGCACCAAGATTTAGCTACCTCAAAAAACAATTTATACGCACATCCTGACTTGACACCCATCTGGTTAACGACAGGAATACCACACTCCTTATTAAATCTGAACCTGCCAGTCTCCCAAGAACTATTGTCCAATAACCTGTTTACCAACAACATATAAACTATATACTGGAATCGATGCAGATAGAGTCTACAACCATTTAACTGCAATAAACTCATGGCAATAGAACAAAAGGTAATAAAAGAAAATCATATGGCACAAAGGACCATCTCATGTTGAACAAAGCCATTATGGAGCTGCAAAAATGCCAAAATCTTAGTGTAGCATGGATCGACTACAAAAAAGCATTTGACAGTATCCCACACTCCTGGATCACTGAGTGTTTATGGATCTACAGGATACATCCCACACTGATAAACTTCATCACAACAACAATGACAAAGTGGCAAACCACCCTGCAATTAAATCATGAGAAAGGTCAAATCACCATCCCAAATATAAGTATCCAACGAGGGATATTTCAAGGTGACTCTTTGTCACCACTTCTGTTTTGCCTTGCCCTCAATCCCTTGAGTAGCCTAATCAACAACCTAGGCTATGGATACAGCTTGAACCCCAGAAACAAAAACAATCAACAGCTAACATCTCACCTTCTATTTGTAGATGACCTAAAACTTTATAGTTCATCTGACAAACATTTGAAAGAACAACTACAAATTGTTAAGACCTTTTCTGATGACATACTGATGACGTTTGGCCTAGACAAATGTGCCAAAGCAACATTTGTAGCAGGAAAGTTAACTCGTAAAGAAAACATGAATCTGGCGGAGGTTTGTGACATAAAAGAACTTGAGCAAGAGGGAGTGTATAAATACCTGGGAATAGATGAAGGAGCAACAGCACAACATGAAGAAATGAGAGTAAAAGTAAGCAAGGAATATTTTAGAAGGTTAAAGCTAATTTTGAAAACTGCTTTGACAACATGAAATAAAGTGCAAGCTATAAATCAACTCGCCCTTCCAGTGATATCATACAGCTTTGGTGTGATAGATTGGCCACAGAAAGTGTTGAACCAGCTAGATATAAAAACAAGAAAAATGTTTCATGCTCACCAATTAATATACAAAAATCAGTGCATGCCAAGATTATACATCCCTAGGGCAGAGGGAGGCATGGGCCTCATTGAGATTGATTACACATATAGATCCACAATAGCGGGGCTACATACATACTTACTGACATCCTTGGACCCAAATATAGTCAAGGTCTTGCATCATGAAGAAAATAAGCCTAAAATGACTTCACTCATCAAATTAGGAGAAGCCTTCAGAAGGGTATCAGAGATTTATGTCAATCCAAAAGTAGATAAGGAATTGTCAGCAACAGAAAATGCAAAGAATCAGAAAAAGGAGTATAAAGATAAAGACCAACAGAAAGGAAAAAACGATTAGAAAGTCCATAATTATAGTGGAAAATATAGGGAGCTACTGGAGCAACCACAGGTCGATCAAGCCCTGACCCATGAGTGGTTAAAAAGAGGTGAATTTAGGCCACGAGATGAGAGACTAATAATGGCAGCCCAAGATAGTGGGCTACGCACAAGATGGTTCACAAAATCCATAGAAAAAACAGGAGAAACAGACAAGTGCAGGTTCTGTAGTACAGAATTAGAAACAGTTGTGCATCTCGTGGCTGGATGTGAAGTACTTATGACAGAAGGCCTGTATGCTGAAAGACACAACAATGTAACAAGATTGATCCACTGGAAACTGTGCAAACACTATAACATACAGGTAGCAGAGAGACACTGGAAACATGAACCACAAAGAATCACAGAGAATGAAGAAGTAATGATCACATGGGATCACCAATACCAACAGCCAAGAAAGTGGAAGCAAGAAAACCTGATATTGTAATACAAGAAAAGAGAACGAAGGTAGCATTACTGATTGAAATAGCCACCCTTAGTGACTACAGTGTGCTGCGTACAGAGAGACACAAAATCATGAAATACCAAGATATGCAGTCAGAAACTAAGCTGATGTGGAATAAGGACACAGAGATTGTTCCAGTAGTGCTTGGAGCAATGGGACAAATCAAAAAGAACTTTCAGGCACATTTAAATATGCTACCAATACTTGTGACACCTTATGAACTTCAAAAGGAAGCTATTTTGGGGACGTTGCGTGTGCTGAGAAAAGCGCTCTCAGCAAACATCAAAGATTAATACAGTACTAATTTCTTGAGTTTTGAATATGCCTGGCTAAAGAATGGGGTCCATTCTTGCCACGGTATTAGAAATCCCTAAACATTTGGAGACACTAACCCCGAGAGAGACCCCATAAATGTGCTGAATATGACAAGAGCTTTGGCCATAAGGATAGCCTGAAAAGACATCAGCAAATTCACTTTGGAGACACTAACCCTGAGAGAGCCTGACCATATAAATGAGCTGAATGTGACAAGAGTTTTGTTCGGAAGGGTCACCTAAAAAGACATAATCAAATTCACTCTAGAGAGAGACCCTATAAATGTGTTGAATGCGACAAGAGTTTTGGCCGTAAGGATAACTTGATAATACATCAACAAATTCACTATGAAAGAACAGTAGTACCATCCCTGCCACAGTGTTAGATCATGGTAACCATGGTTCCACAGCGGCAGTAGAGGCTAGCAGCCACAAAAATTAAAAAAGATTTACAGGCCAGCCCAGAGGACTGGAAGCAGTTAAGTGGGCTTATGAGGACAAGCTAGAAATTATGTACTGTTACTATTATGCAATGCACCCCCGAATTTCCAGTGAGAGGATATACACTGATACTACGCAGTAAACTACAGCAAAGAGAAATAGTTGCCACAGACAAGTTAAACAATGTGAAAAGAACTTTCAGGCACATTTAAATATGCTACCAATACTTGTGACACCTTATGAACTTCAAAAGGAAGTCATTTTGGGAAGTTGTGTGTGCCGAGAAGAGCGCTCTCAGCAAACATCAAAGATTAATACAGTACTAATTTCTTGAGTTTTAAATATGCCCTGGCTAAAGAATGGGGTCCATTCTTGCCACGGTATTAGAAATCCCTAAACATTTGGAGACACTAACCCCAATAGAGAATTATAGATCCACAATAGTGGGGATACATACATACTTACTGACATCCTTGGACCCAAATATAGTCAAGGTCTTGCATCATGAAGAAAATAAGACTAAAATGACTTCACTCATCAAATTAGGAGAAGCCTTCAGAAGGGTAGCAGAGATTGATGTCAATCCACAAGTAGATAAGGAACTGTCAGCAACAGAAAATGCAAAGAATCAGAAAAAGGAGTATAAGGATAAAGACCAACAGAAAAAAAAACAATTGGAAAGCCCATAATTATAGTGGAAAATATAGGGAGCTACTGGAACAACCATAGGTCGATCAAGCCCTGACCCATGAGTGGTTAAAAAGAGATGAATTTAGGCCATGAGATGAGAGACTGATAATGGCAGCCCAACATAGTTGACTACGCACAAGATGGTTCACAAAATCCATAGAAAAAACAGGAGAAACAGACAAGTGCAGGTTCTGTAGTACAGAATTAGAAACAATTACGCATCTAAGTGGCTGGATGTGAAGTACTCATGGCAGAAGGCCTGTATACCGAAAGACACAACAATATAAATAGTATAAGTTCATATATACAAATCAAATGTTAAATTTCAGCCAATCAACACGTGCCACGTCATTTGACAGGTGGTGATGGCTAGTGGACCAATCAGAATCACCCTGTGTTGAACCGGAAGTCCCTCCCTAAATTGCGCTAGCCCCGCCCCCTTCTGGCGGAGATGACACGGGTTCGAACCCATGTCCCGCCCCTTGCGCAGGAAATGACACGCGTTCAAACCCGTGTCCCGCCCCCTTGCGCAGGAAATGACCTAACACCACCATTTTGTAAGCGTCTTATGCCCCTCATTCTCGTACACTCCTCGATCCCCTGCCAGACCATCCTGGCTCGAACCCGAGTCCCCATGCTAGCTTGAACCCAGCATCCCTTCCTTTCTCCTGCACCCCACCAGCCTGACTCGAACCCCTGTTTCCCCTTCCTGTACCCCACCATCCTGCCTCAAACCTCTGCCCCCTTTCTCCTGAACCCCACCATCGCTACTGAACCCCTGTCCCTCTTCACCACCATGCTCCTCCACCCCAAAAAATCAGTTAGTGTTTATGTAGTGGTATGAGCCTCCATGTAGGCCTGGTGTATAACTGCAGGGACATGTGTGTGTTTTTGATTAGGATATTTTCAGAAAGAAGTATCTAGGAGGAACCTGATCGTACAGAGGTTCCACAGATCAGTGTGGAGACCCCACACGAGGAAATTCATCTGCCTGTGAGTACCCTTTTTCTGTTTTGTAATCAGTATACAAAATTATTTAACATGCATCTGTAGGACTGTGTCAAACTTGCATCAAAGGATAGCTTTATGTATCATGCTAACATTTATAAAGATAAAGCAGGGGACCTCTGTGTAAATAAGATGGTTCAGCATTTTTCTCTGGATAACATTGCAACAATCACCAAAAACTAATTATTTATACTTTTGTCATGAATTAGAAAGAATAAAAATATATCAGAAAAAAGGAATACACATATATAGTTCACCCCTCAGCTCTGTGTAGTATCAAGGAGAAGGCTGAAATGAAATATGTGTGATATTTATAATGTTTTGAAAAATGATATATTACAAAGAAAGACAGAATGTAAAATGATAATGTTTCTCTTTCAAAAATAATTTTAAAACACTGAGTCTTAAAATGTATCTACAGCTTTGCTTAGAGGCGTTGCAAAAATACACACTTTTGTGTGTGTGTGTGTGTGTGTGTGTGTGTGTGTCCCTCATTAGATACGTAGGAAAAGCAATGTCTTTTATGTATGTTTAAAAATATAGATGGGAGGGTTGGAGCCTGAGTGGCTGTGTATGTGTGTCCGTTCCTCATTGAGGCACGAGGAAAAGCAATATCTTTTATGGATGTTTAAAATATAGATGGACTTTTTGGAGCTCCACGGTCCTGTTGGCTGTGTGGTAGGGGTCTTTGTCTGTTAAGGCGTGACAAAACATCTGTTGTTCATTTACACAGCCATGGCTACAAAGGCCTATTGATTCTCTTTGGAAGCAGTGTGTCTCAAGATTTTTGGATTACAGGGGTCTGTAAAAAGTAGCTTTTATGCTTTTGTTGCAAAATGTCTATAGTTACATTATCAAAAATTAAAAAGTCGTAGTGCTAAATAGAAAAATAAATGATATGTTACAAGAAAAGATAGAAATGTAAAATGATAATGTTTCTCTTTCAGAATAATTTCAAACACACAGTCTTCTTAAAATGTATCTAAGTTTTGCTTAGAGTCGGTGTAAAAGAATACACACTTTCTGTGTGTGCTATGTTTTACTAGAATTACTAATTTAAAGGACTCAGCTGTTTAAAAAGACAATTTCTGTTTTGACTTTTAAAAACATAACCTAAGCTGACAAGCCACTGCCGTTATTATAAACTGTGCCTCTCTGTGTTTAAAAGTGATAAAAGCATCTGTTTTAATTAGCAATATGGCATTTCTTTTGAACTCTCCTACATTGTAAATGAGAAAAATTTGTGTTTCTCATGATTAACATTTTAACAAAATAAGTTTTATATTTTGATTAATGGTATGCAAGCAGTTTACCAATTACTAATTTAAAGGACTCAGCTGTTTAAAAAAGACAAATTTCTGTTTTGACTTTTAAAACCATAACTAAGCTGGCACTCCACTGCCTCTCTGTGTTTTAAGATTGATAAAAGCATCTGTTTTTAATTAGACTTTGACCAACCTATTAGCAGAAATTTCTTAATGCCTTCCAGCTGTACGCAGGAAGTGAGAAACAAAGCCTACATTGACTAGCATAGGGACTTATATATCCCACCATTGGAGAATGGAAGTGTTGATCTGATGGACAGTGCCAGATGTTTTTCACTACTTGCCACGTACTTAGGGTGGGGAGGGGGGCTGAGCCATTTTTATATAAGCATTTCAAGATACTGGAAGCTCAAGTAGTAGTTGTATTAGTCTCGCTCTGTCCTTTTTGTCTTGAGCTAAAAAATTAAAATATTCAACAATTAGCCATGGAATCGTGGACTCTAGATGAAGAGCTTATCCAAACATTTAATCGTTTGGCTAATACACAATTGAACACTACAGAAGTGTGTATTTTTAACTAGAAATAGTAGCTGCTGCATGTTTTAGAGTTTAAATGTTGTCTTATAAAGTTTTAAAATACGAAGTAGTGACAGGGGTTATTTTCTGTTTTTAAACAGCACCACAGAGAAACCCTGGAGGGGAGAGGCTGGCTAATACACAGCTGATCGCTACAGAAGGTGTGTATTTTTTAACTAGAAATAGTAAATGCTGCATGTTTTAGAGTTTAAATGTTGTCTTATAAAAGTTTTAAAATACCGAAGTAGTGACAGGGGGGTTTATTTTCTGTTTTTAAACAGCCCCACAGACAAACCCTACAGGTGTGAGAGGGAAAAAGAGATCATTACATGAATGTGATGTTTTTCAAAGACATGCCAGAATTTCTGCTGGTGTCAGTGACCAGAATACGTATAGCATAACTGAACAAGATATACAGCCATCTACGAGCAGTGGTTCAAGAGTCTCTGCAGTTGTAAATGAACCAAATGTGCCAATAAACATTGTACAGCCATCTAGGAGCAGTGGCTCAAAGAGTCCCTATGGCTGTAAATGAACCAAATAGTGCTAGTAAACATTGTACAGCCATCTAGGAGCAGTGGTTCAAAGTCTCTGTGCTGTAAATGAACCAAATGTGACAATAAACAATGTACAGCCATTTAGGAGCAGCACAAGAGTTTCTGCCCAAAGGTTTCAAGAAAGTGACATTGACATGATCAATATTGGGAAAGCCTATATTTTAAAAACAATTGATAGTTTGTTTAATGCCTTGGTAATTGAGGGCAGATTATCTAGTGAGGATTCTGATCATCAGCTGCTTAAATCTGAGCTTTAAAAGTTCAGCTACTTTACACTGAACAGTGTGCTTGGTTTAGTGCATATTTCAAAGCAGACATGCAATGATCAGGGATGATGGCCAGTGCAGCCCACATGTATGAAAAGTACAGGTGCTTGGAGGAACAAGTGGTCAAAACAAAAGAACAAATTACAAAGTGAAAGCACAGAAGCTCTCATAAACTGAGTACAAAGGGTTGCATCACTAACAAAATGAAAAAAAAAATAACAAATGGGGTCAAAAAGAAAAATCTGGGTAAAAAATAAAACAATCCAATGAAAAGTTGATAAGAAAAGTAAAACATCCAGGAAAATATTACAGCATAGGTTGTTACAGAATGCTACAAATGGTCTACAGTCTGAATTAGAAAACCATCATGATGATGATCAGGTTAACAGGGCGCCCCCTACAGTGTATTTAGAAGCTATACAGGAATATGAAAGCAGTTTTAAAAAATTTAATGCTACAGAATTTCATCAAAGATATAAGTTTATAAATCTAGATAAAATAAAATCTTTTACAGAGGCTATTGCTGCAATGCACCAGGCTATAGAAGTTTGTTAGACAGTGTGAAGAGAAAAACACAATATAGGATTTTATACAGGTAGATTAAATGCTGTCTTTTGAATCATTCCTTGTTCTCAAGAAAGACAAGACCAAATGAACTAAATGCTGCAACTTCTTAGATCAGATAGCTGATATGCTACAGAGCAATACTGAAGTAATTACTGATTCCTCTATACATCTTGTGGTAACGACCATCAGAAACCACCAAGGTCAGGGGTGGGGGAAGACAGACACTGAAGCTCCATCTTGTATATCAAGATTTTACAAAAAGAGACGATACCTGATTGATTTAAATAACAGAGACAATAGTTTGTGTTCAGTGGCTCATTCTGCACTCTTAAATCCACATATGAGTGACAGTCAGTTGTTGAACAAGGCTAAAATATTGTATGCTGAGCTAGGTTTGCTCAGACCAAAAAGCCTGTCACTTTTAGTGATGTGTCACAGGTTTGAACGCTTTTAGAAATCAAAATTAAGATTTTATATCATAATGAAGGAAACTGGCAAACATTTTCAACGGGTCCAGAAAGATTTCCTAAAACACTGTTTGTATTATTACATGAAAACCATTTTTATGGCATCACTAATGTAAAAATTACATGGCATACGGTACCTCTGCGAATATTGTGATGTAGCCTACAGCCATAAGAAATCATATCTGTGCACAACAGTGCAAAGTTTGTTTCGACCCGATGTTGTCTCGAAAAGGAAATTGGCACAGTATCTTGTCACAAATGTAAGAAAAATTGTAGCGTCATTAGCTGCCTGAAAGACATTTAGCTAGGCTGATGGTGATACAGGGTCTGTAAATCCATGAAACTGTGTGAACAATGTTTTGTTTTTACAAGGGATCTCATACATATAAATTGATTCGAGTAGCAGATGTAGGTTCTTTCATGACAACAGACAAATATCTGTGTTACATATCACCACTCACCAGATGTAAAAGCACTGAGAAATATATGGTGTTTGATTTGAGAGCCACACACAAGAAACAGTGCATATACCAAATTTTGTGTATGCTAAGCAATTAGATGGGGAGAGGTCCTGGGAATTGAAGGTGAAGATTGCATAAAAGATTTTTGTAAGACATTTATTGATGCCCATTTAAGACACTACACATTTATAGCACACAATGCCAAAAGCTATGACAGTTACTTTATCATTAGCCAGCTAGTCAAGGAAAGAATTGATATTAAATTGCTCACACAAGGAGGAAAAGTACTCTGTGTCATAGTGACATCCCACACATCAGATTTATTGACAGCCATTGCTTTCTTCCTTTTAAACTAGCAAAATCCTGCAGCCCTTGGATTTGAGAATGAGATAAAAAGGTTACTTCCCCATTTTTTTTAACACCAAGGCTAATGAAAATTATATAGGCCCCTGCCCGATGCTCAGTTTTATGGTTCTGAATATATGTTGCCTGCAGAAAAGCAGAGAGTTTTGCAATGTAACTAGCTAACAGACATAGAATTTAATCTGAAAGAGACTTCCATACTATTGTCAGTTAGATGTTGAAATTCTTGAAAAAGCCTATGTCAGAGTTAGAAATGAAGTACTGGAGATGACTAGGAAAAGTATTTAAAACAGTCAGACGGTGATACAGTGGAGTATGAAACAGTATCCTTAGACCCTTCAATACATCACCATAGCCTCCAACCTCTATGGCGATGTACAGGTTTCTGTTATTTGAAAAGAATGCACTGTTGCTGCTCTTCCCCAGACAACTACCACAGACACTGGAAGAGTTACTACACACTGCTATCTGCAGTGGCTTATGTACATATCTGAGAAGAAACATTTCTATTCAGCATGCACTAAGGGTGGTGAAATTAAAGTGAAGTCCAGTACTTTGGATGGCTATTCAGTCATAAATGGAATACCCACAGCATTTGAATTTAATGGTTGTTTTTCATGGCTGCAACATCTGTTACTGTGAGAAAGATAGAAATCACATGACAGGGACTAATTTTGGACAGTTATTCAATAGGACCATGCACAAATTTCATTTTCTAAAAAGACAGGGTTTGCAGTTAGAGTATTGGGGAACATGAATGGAAAGCAATGCTGACCACGGATCAGGTTTGAATAATTGTTTTGAGGACAGGCAGCTACCACAGCCACCCGAACCTAGGCAGTCACTGTTTGGTGGAGAACAAATGCCATTTTGTCTGTACTATAAGACACAGCCTGATGAGAAAATACACTATTATAATTTTACCAGCCTCACCCTTTTGTTAACAAAACCAAACAGTATCCAGTCAGTCATCCTGACATCATTTATGACAATTTTGATGACCTCACTCAGTGCTTGGTTTAGCAAAGTAAAGTCTTACCCCTAGAGGTCTTTTCTTTCCAGTGCTGCCATCCAGGATTGGTAAAAGCTTGTTTACATTATGTCATGCATGCGCTGAAAATAGACTTCAAACAACATCATGCACACATGATAAGCAACGATCACTTACAGGTACCTACTGTACCGTAGAACTAAACCTGGCACTGGAAAAAGGCTACAAAATCATTAACATTTATGAAGTTTGGCATTTTAAAAGAGTCATGCATAGAGATTTTGCAGATTACATCAAGCTGCATCTAAAAGGCAAACAAGAGGCATCTGATTTCCCTTCATGGTCAAAACCGAAGAGGATAAAGTCAGAGTACATACAACAGTATTTGAAAGGAAAATGTACATTTGAACCCTGCAGCCATAACTGTTAACCCTGCAAGGAGACAGATAGCTAAACTAGTTTTAAATTCTCTTTAGGGCAAATTTGGGCAGAGCTAATTTACCAACAACGAGCATAATAACAGAACCCAGTGAATTCCAGGTTTTAATCAAATATGCACCATGGCATACATTGTACAATGCCACATGTATTGTAGCTTTTCTAGTTATACACTCTTGTAATGTCTTGTATAATTTCTTGTGTTGTTCGTTCTCCGTCCTCATACTTTCCCAATATGTATTGTTCGTCTGATGTGGAACCTATGAAGTGAGCTTGTTCTCAAAGGTGTTATCCAAAATTTCAATAAATAAATAAATTAAAGGATGGATGAACAGGAGAGGGTAATCGGTGCAGTCTGATTTATATACATGGAGAAAAGAAGAGGACCCAGTATAGACCCCTGGGGAACTCCAATGTTTATTACCGCGTGCTCTGACAGGACAGAGTTAAACTTAACAACTTGAACCCTGCTAGTTGGGTAGCTGTGGAACCAGTCTGTGGTTGGCTGTCAGAAGCCAAGGGACTAAAGGCAGGAGAGGAGAAGAGGGTGACCCACAAGATCAAAGGCTCCTGTGAAGTCAGTGAAAATTACACCTGTGAGAAAGTCCAAGTCCTTAGCAGTTAGGGTAACATTTGTGAGCTGGAGTAGGGCACTGGAGGTGCTATGACCTTTGTGAAAGCCATGTTGATTGGAAGAGAGGAGATTATGCTTTATAAGATAGTCAAGTATTTGAGCTGCCACTAGTTTTTTGAATAGTTTGCTCAGGACTGCAAATATAGCAATGGGCCTGTAGTTTGAGATAGATTTTTTTATTTCCTCTCTTAAAAACTGGAGTGATTCTAGCCATTTTCCAGATATCAGGGACATAATTATGACAGAGAGATAAGATGAAAATTTTAGATGGTAGTGCAGCAATAAATGGGGAAAGCTAATTTCAAGTGCTGAGGCTCCAGGCCATCACAGCCCACACTAGTAGTGTCTGAGATTTTGTTAAGGGTTTGAGGACTTCCATTTGGTGATTGCCCTGAAGCAGAAAAGTGGGTAGGGCACTGTAGGGCCAGCTGAGAACAGGTGCAGTGACAAATGAGGAGGTGAAAGAAGAAAGATTAGAGAAATGTTTATTGAATGTGTTAGCGATGGTTAGAGGATCATTACAATGAGCACCATTAAGCACCATGCCATTGGTGGTGAGCGCTTGTTTGGATCCCAGGAAAGATTCCACATGGTTCCAGAACTTCCTGGAGTCACCAGCAGCATCCAATAATAACTCTTTACAATAAGAACTTTTAGCTAGTCTTATTTGCCCTTACAAGAGTTTCTCAGAGCTCTGTATGTGGTGTAATCAGATTCTAGTCTGGTCTTTCTAAAGCATTTCCCGCTATTGTCTCTGGCACAGAGAGAGGTCAGACGTTCTTTGTGAAGCCATCTGGTTTGTTTACCCCAGACACGTCACGTGATAAAGGGTGCATGCCTATTCTGTAAAGCCCAGAAGTGATTAATGAAAAAAACAAGTGCATCCTGGGCAATGTTACCTCTAATTTTTAGTCTCTGTGGGTGGGCGACTGATATGTGTGTGCAGCACTTTATGCAAAAAAATTGATTCATGTGCTCAAATTGGGTGGCCCAAACAAGTGATATATTTATTGCCAGTAAACAGTAGAAAATATAACCAAACACTCAGATACTCAATGCAAAGTATAAATATACATTCTGACACAGTCCAAGCTTGATGTGCATTGTCATAACAATATGAACTGGAAACATGTGTAAACTATGTACATTTTAGTCTTGCATGCATCTGAAAGGGGTGCTGCTGATGATGCATTGCTAAGAAATCAACATTTACTGTTTTTCTCTCCTGTCTTTCCCATTCTTCCAGTGGATTTATATTTTATTAAGATCCATTTTTCCACCAGATGTTAAAAACAATTTTGTTCGCATCAGCATATCTAAACGGCTTTCTTCTAAGCGGTTTCTTTGTTTGCTCTTAATGCAGTTCATGAGGCTGAATCCTCTTTCACAGTCAGCACTAGAAGCTTGGAATGTAGTAGTAGTAGTACAATTTATTGTTCAGCATAAAGCAGTTACAATATACTAAAATCAGGACAAAATACATAGTAAATATAAATAGACAATAAAACAACAAAGAACTTAAATATCTTTACAGTGCAATTCAATTTAACAGTGTCCCTTGAGTACCTTTTCATATAAAAAAAAACCTCCACAGGACTTCAAGTCCCCCTAATAAACTTTACAAATGAGTTGAGATTAAAAGTCCTGCAAAGATCTCTTTCATGTTCTTCTCTTTCATAGTAAACAAATATTCCAAAAGATTCTCCAGGGGGAGGCCGAGATCCCCCCAGCAGTTTTTTTCCTAGTTGATTCATACCTAGGATATAAGAGTACCACATGTTTGAGATCATTTATAGTCCCCACTCCACATTTACAATATGGAAAAAGTACTCTCTCTTTGTCTGAAATGAATGCATTGAGCATTATAGTTTTCAGTTCCGAATCTTGTATAGATTCTTCTTGTTTAAGGCAGATTAAAAAGATAGCTATGGCTAACATCCCCATGAAATCTTTACTTTTTATAAAATCCATATAGCTTAAGCTTGGAGAGTTGAACATTGAAAGAATTTATGTCATAAATCAATAAGCCTCAATTTGACATCCTGCTCAAATGGTCTCGTGTAAATTTTAGATGACCATATTGATTATACTGGACCATTGCCTACATATTTTCATAGAGTCTATTAATAACATCAAGAAGTGAGGCCTCCAACTTCAGATCCCTTAATGTAGCCCAAAAGATTTTTCTACTAATGCTGTTGAAGGCTGAGGAGAAGTCCACAAAACAGCAATATAATCTGTTTTTTTCCTCACTTTAGTATGCTACCAGATCAGGTGCTGAAACACATAATAGTGTTGTACTGTAGAACAGTCCTTCCGAAACGTTTGGTGCCTCATTCAATACTGAGCTCTCCTTGACCCATGACAGCAATCTGCCCAAAATATCCTAGAGAAAATCTTCTGTGAAACATCTATCAAACTAATAGGCCTATATATCCTTGGGTCATTCGGATCCTCTTTTTTAAAAATTGGGAAGATAACACTACCTGCCTAACCGGCAGGGTAAGAGTACCCCTGAACCAGGCCATTAAACAGCAAAAGAAGAAAAGGAATCCATCAGTTGCTAAAAACCTTACAGAGATCACCTAGGACCCCATCCAGCCCTGGTGCTTTATTTGCCTTAAGGCCAATCAGTGCCATCTGGATTTCGTCCTCTGTGATCAAAATAGGTCTTGGAAAAATTTCATTTTCCTGTATTTTGAAAGAATCAGGTGTCTCCTGCTCTTCATGAGAATAATACAGCTTGGAATGAGATGCCCAAACTTCAGGTGTAATATAGGCTTCAATCCTATTGGTAGATCTATTATATCCCTGGGCAACAGTATTCCAAAATTGCCTCCCATCCCTAACCAAAACAGCCTGCCTCAGTTTTTCCCAAAGTCCTTGAGTATGTTTATGTCTCTCCCGTTCGAGAATTTTCCTATATTTTTCTCTTTCGGTCTTTAGCAATTTAAAATCTGCTGCAGACTTATTTCTTTTCTTCTTATGCTGTCTTAGTTTCCTCCAAACTCTTTCTTTGCCTGTAGACATACCCGAATTAAACTAAGACTTTTTTATAAAGGGACCTAGGATGGTACGTTGTTTTTACATCTAGGTCCAAGTAAAGAATGAATAGTTTCCCAATTCTCCAAAATATTAAAGGCCTTACTTTTGTCCAGGACCAACTCATGAATATCACCTAAGACTCCTATACTAAGAATTTCTTTGAAACTAGCTTGATGAATCGGCTCCCATCCAATCCTTCTCTTGTTTATGACTTCCAGACTCTCTTCCTGCTGTGCCTCACTCCCTAAAGTTCCAAAGGGCATTTGATGTTAATTACAATAGCACAGTGTGCTGATTCCAATCTATCCATGACCTCTAACTTTTGGATCAGCTTACTGCTTCCAAATAGGTCCAAACCTGATCAGGGGTTGAAGAGTCAGTAGGTCCTCTAGATGTTAAGGATCCGACTAGATCGACCTGAGCTCTACCATTTAAAATACAGAAATTTCTACTGGCCAAGCCCGCTAGCAATTCCCTACCTGAGCTTAGATTTTTAGATCCTGAGCAGTCCTAGTATATGAGATATTTGTATTAATTATAGATATCATATGGATCATATCTGAATATACATCCTCCAAGAAATGAGAAGGAATTCAGGCATTAAAGTCTCCCAAAATAATTATAGGACAAGGTATACTGTTATCTGACAATTCGTCAAGTGCCATTTTCAGATCCTGTATGAAAAGGTCAGCGGGATCAGTAGCTCTACTGCGAGGGGGAAAGTATATATTGTAGAGAATGATCTTCTCTTGTCCCTTGCTAATTATTAGAGCCAAAAATACCCTCTGACTTTGCAGAAATGTTAGTGATCTGAAAATTTAGCAAAGTTTTGATAAAAAAGGAAATACCCCCTTTAAACCGCTAAACTTTTTATCTTTAGTTCCTGGCAGAGTAAAGACAGAATATCCAGCCAATTTGGGAGTTACATTTTTTGTACACCATGTGTCTTGCAGTCCAATAATATCAAATTATCCAGAAATCTCACTGCTTCATGGTGAATTATTTTAAGATGGATGCCCTCAATATTCCATGAAAGTACAGAAGGGGCATCCACATCTCAATCCCCAGCTCCCTTATCCAAATCCAGCTGGCATTCAAAATTCATTTGATATTGTCTGCAGGCTGCATTTGTCAGGCTTAATCACTAACTGTCAGCAGCAAGTAGGTATTAGGGTCAGTTAGGTATCCAAAGTCAATC
Source organism: Neoceratodus forsteri (assembly GCA_016271365.2). Lineage (NCBI taxonomy): Eukaryota > Metazoa > Chordata > Ceratodontiformes > Ceratodontidae > Neoceratodus > Neoceratodus forsteri. The sequence goes on along the minus strand of CM057457.1, from coordinate 469,512,503 downwards.
GGGGGTTATCTGCCACTAAGATTGATTCTGGACTATTTTTAGTCCGTTTAAACCATGAAAAGACTTCAACCAAGTCTAACGTGTTAACTAAATGCATTCCCAAATAATCCAGCTTGCTGTGCAGAAAACAAGCTGCTAGCTGTATGAGGATTTTAAATGTAATATCAATCTGTGTTGGGGCTCAGGATCTCCATATAACTTTATGGACTCCACCATGTTTCTGGAGATATAAAATCCTAATGCTCTTTCCAAGAGCAGCAATAAATCTTCCTTAACTTTCCTATGAGAATCCTTGAGTGAAACCTTGCACCCAAAGATAGTTATGGTCCTACTCAGCCATACTTCTCTCTGCTTCAGTACGTGATCCTCTATCACTCCCAAGCTTTTCTCTGTGCTATTGTAGCCTTCTCACTCTGCACCTCCCTATGGAGAATCTCTTCTTGGGAAGGATAAGACTGTGTAGGAACCTCTATACATGATAACTTCATGTTTAGCCTGGAATGTAGCACATACATCAATACGTTTAGCCACCATGCTGTATTGCACGTTAGTCAAAGCAAAGTGGATCATGTCAGTAAAGGATTTTAATGATGCTCCTTAATTTTTTCAGCTACTATAAATCTGAAGTCATTGTACTGGCTAACAATTTTTTGCCTGGTCCTCTGATGAAAATAAATAGTCTTGATATTTGCTGTACAGTCTCTCAATATTTGATAAGCCAAACTCAAAGCTGCAATGTGGCACTGCTGCAAAAACAAAGGCAGATCAGTCAGAAAGTTCACCTGCAGGAAATCAGCTGTCCAGATGGCTACATAACAGGCCAATGAATTGCAAAATTGCTGTTGTGCTGTGCTTACTTCAGCTGTGCAATTAGCCAAAAGCAGTTTTACTGGTCGGCTCCAGTAGACAGTTTCACCCAGGTACTTACTGGCTTCTGATCTTTTTTTATTTTTGCCCTAGCAATCTGTACAGCTTCAACTGTTAGACCACTTTCTGAAACATCTTAGACAACTCTGCCAACTCCAAAAGTACATCACTTAATACTGTTATGGCAATGTGGTATTCAGGGTTGGACAGCTTCTTAAAGCAGTACTTAGCAATGGGATCTTTGATGGATGCATGCATAATTGTATGTGAAGTCATTTACCCTAGGTATGGTTTACAATGACTATGCTGGGTATTGTCAAGCTCAGTGGGGGGTTTTAAGATGTATTTTTGCTATGTGGTGAGTGAGTCAGTGTGATGTGAGAGAGGAGATGCATTTAGGAGACTGTATTTCTCTTCCATTCCGGATCCATACTAAGTGCAGTCTGAATTTATAAAATTAAATGAAAAAGACATTTTTTGCGCTGTTTCTTGTTGTCCATTTTAGAATTACTATCCTCATGTAGCCAACATGGGCAACCTTTTACAAGCTCTGATTCATTGAATCTCAAATGTGTAATTAATATGAGACCCTGTTTTAAAGAGAAGCACAATCTCATCTCTCTAGACATATGTACAGTTAGTGTCTCAGCCTGCTAATTGAGAAGGTTATACCCATCCTGGCCCCCAACAAATAAATACATAAAAAAAATGACACAAATAAACAGTAGGTTGCTTTGATGCTTTGATACTTTTATTGTAAACAGAAACTATAGTTTTCCCATTTTCTTGTACTGAAAATAAAATGAACATGCTTTCAATGGTGAGGCTTTAAATCCATTATAAACACAGTTTGTATCGAGGAGCTGCTTGAGGAGGATGTAGATTACACTGAAGTTGTGCAACTTTAAAACTGAAATAATATAATAGATCCCTATGTCAGAGAATATCTCGCATTGCTTTGTTGGGGGGTATCTACCAAACAAATAAAACATGCCATTTCTGTGAACAGCAGGGGAATACTGTTCATTATCAAGTACTGTCTTACTGAAAAGAGGTGTCAAGCCGAAAACATAGCTGTAACTGCAAAGCCGATTGGTTGGAATTTTGCAGATCAGTTCCATTGTTCAATAAGGGGAGCAAGAGTGAGATGTCTGGCTTGTTAACTGCTGGCTTGTTAAAGTTAATGGGTTGTGGCCCCAGGGGTGGGCATACAATGTTTCTTTCCCAGTCACTTTCATGTCCTGCTGTCTGAGTCTTAAATCTGAGTGATGACTGTAGTCACTACTTCATGAACATGAGGATCCCTGTCAGCTGCTTTGTGCACTACTACTGAAGCCGTGTGCGGGTTATTTCTGACTGCTGTGCGGGGCACATCGCACACCCTTAGGGAACATAGATCATGGCATCCGCCAGCTTTCTATTGCGGAGAGCTAATATCATCAAGAAATGAATCACTTGCTCTACTTAGAGACAGGTTCTCTGCTGTTCTAAAAAATGAAGACCTACGTCCCAATAAATTCTACAGTGCTGGTGAGACTTGCTTCTACTGGAAGCTCCTACCTGAAAAACACTAGCCAGCTTGTCAGAAAAATTTGCACTGGGACACAAGAAGAATAAAGACAGACTGATGATTCTGGGCTGCAGTAATGCCACAGGTAGGCACAAGCTTAAGTTGCTTGTAATCAGAAAATTGTTTTGCCCACAGTGCTTCAAGCGCATAAACTTGGAAACTTTGCCAGTGCTGTACTGAGTTCAATTTAATGCTTGGATGACAGCTTATGTCTTTAAATCTTGTTTTTTCCAAGATTTTGTCCTGTCAGTATGGAGTTATGTATGTGGGAAGGATCTGCCTTTGCAAGCAATTCTGCTCATCAATAACACCAGGGAACACCTGCATCACGAACAGTTAACAACAGAGGACAATAGTGTTCAGTGCATCTTTCTGCCACCGAACATAACTGCAAAACTCCAGCCCATGGATCAGGGCATTCTGACTACTCTTAAACGCATCTGTAACAGTACACTTTTAAGTAATGTGACGAAGAAGAAAACAAGTCCGTCAGCCTTGCAGAAATAATCAAGAGCATCAATGTCAAGGACGCTTGCTGTCTGCTCGCTGAGTCCTGGTGGGAGGGGAAGGCAGATACTGTTGCTAAGTGCTGGTCACTGTCCCAAGTGCTGTCACCCATTACTGATGAAGTTTCAGTAGAAAAGCAAGAAGAGGCAGCGGAGGAGGCTGGTGCAGGTTGCTGAACAGCTGAGTTAGATGAGGAAGACATGTCGGAGTGGATTAATGCTGACAGTGATGACCAGGAACATGGTGAACTAACTGATAATGACATCTTATCCATAGCATCGAAGACCCCCCAACAAACTGAGTCTGAATTCCATGTCGTGGAGGAGGAGGTTGATGCAGGTTACTGAGCAGCTTGAGCTAGATGAGGAAGACATGGCGGAGTGGGTTAGTGTCAACAGTGATGACCAGGGACATGGTGAATTAACTGATAATGACATCTTATCTATACAATTGCAAGACCCCCCACAAACTGAGTCTGAATTCAGTGTCGAGGAGGAGGTTGATGAACCAGTTGTGCCAACTGCTGCTGAAGCTGTCAGTTCCTTTGAGCACTGTATCTTGTGGCTTGAAAGCCAACCAGACTGCGACTACCTCTATACACTGTTGTAGACAGCTTAAACAAAAGGCAGTGATGTCAAAATTAGTGCAAAAGTCAGCGTACGATAACATCATACTTCCAGAAGTGACATTATGTTTTGAAATTTATGTTGGTGCACTTCTGAATTTTAATATATCTGTTAAAGTTCAGTGAAGTGTAATTCTTACTGAACATAGAACACTGTGTTGTTGCTATTTATTTATACTCTGATTGCACTAACATACATCAATAAATTCAGCGATACATTCAATGGTACTGCTTAAAATATCTTCTCCATTGATTTCTATGGGACCCCCGTTTTACCAAACCTTTCAGTTATCCGAACAAAAGAGATGTCTCCTTATAGGTTCGGATAAATGAGGCTATACTGTATATGTAAGTATCGGGAGAACAGGGGTGCAGGAATATGTAAGTACAGAGAGTACAGAAGTGTCGATATATGCAGGGCCCCTGGTGTTCTGCGGCAGAATTTTCTGATTTCTGCGGCAGGGCTCCTTGACTTCTGCGGCAGCATTTTCTGATTGTGATTGGTTGGCATCCATGGCACTCCAGACATTACCTCATGGGTTTCAGCCCACCTGATAGGCTAGTGATGCACTGACCCAGATCAAATTTCCAGCATATCCAGGTCCCAGAAACCCCTGCTCTCCAGTCTGAATCATGCATCTGAACAAGGCAGTAGCACACCAGGAACCCCTGTCTGCTCTTCAAGGTAGGAACCTAATTTTAAAGAAAAAAAGAGTTTGAGTTTTATCTCGTTGGCTAAGAAACTGTAGATGCCATTGGCTAGCACTGCTGCTGCTGCTTAGGGCAGCTAATTGTCTTTAAATTGCTCAAATTGCCTTTAATTGTGCGTTAGTTCACTTCTATTGGCGTTTTCTGTGCCTGATAAGCCGCGTGGTCTAGCGTTGGGTTCCACCCCCCACCCACCTTATATCCCTTCCAGCGTTTGTTCCCTTTCCTGGGAAGAGCTCCCGCCTGCAGCGGAACCCAGCTCCTGCAGTTTTTGGCTATTCACAGCATTCAGGGCATTCTGCCCAGGCCGCAGACCTTTACAGCATGGCCACCACATGGCCTGACCTTCAGGCCAATGCTCCACTCCTTCCCCCTGTCTCTTCCACCGCCCGATGGCGGTCGCCTTTTAGCGCTACTGCGCTTCTCCTCCTCGGCACCGTTGCTCCGCGATCAGCCATGCGGGCAGACTCGGAGTGAGAGGGGCTCGAATCTCTAGGCATCGCTTTGGGGCCTCACCCCTCTCGCTCCGACACACCTGCCTAGGCTCCGCTAGGCCTTCTGGTGCATCGGCCGGACATCCGCCCATGCCTCCTCCCCTCACTCCTGCGAGGGAAGGCCTCGCCACTCCTCCACATTGGAGCGCTGCTCCTGGCTATTGCTCGTGCCATGAGTGAGGTCTCTCTCTCTCTCCCCTCAGCTCTCTCTCTCGAGCGCTGGACACCACTCGCTCCAGCAGCATGCGGGATGGTAAGGGGGCACCCTCCCTGGCCTGGAAGAGGTATAGGGAGATAGAAGACAGAGAGAGAGAGAGGAAAAATAGAGAGAGAGAGAGAGAGAGAGTTGGAGAGATGGAGAGAACGGAAAGCTAGGCCACTGGGCCATGCGGACGCCTTCGGGGAGAATGGCATAATATACCCTAGGGTAGCATAGAGCTCTATGCACCCACAGTGTCTTTCTCTCGCTCTTCTCCCGTCCGAGTTAGTGCCTACCATCGTGGGTTGGCTCTGTATCAGTTTTAAAAAAAAAAAAAAAAAAAAGAGAAATTTTTGTGTGTTCCTGACACAGACAACTGAGAAGGATTGGGGCCCTTACTTCCTCGCCAGGGGTCCTCTCCATCACCCGGGTCCCTCACACAGCGACCCCTGTAGGTGTTCTCATCTCAGGGTCATCTTCGGTGCCTCGGCCACCTCACATAGTGGGCCCTGGCACCAGACCACCACCCGACATTGCGGGGGTCCTCACACAGCACCCCCCCAGCCTCGGGCCACCATCTGCAGCCTTTGTGATGCGGTAGACCTCATCATCAAAAAAAAAAAAAAATATATATATAGAAATGTGGGGGGGGGGGCGAAAGAACCAGACGGCTGCCTAAATCTACCTCTCTCTATTCCAGATGGTGAAAGCAAAGAAATGCTCAGCATGCAGCGCCATCCTCCTTCTCCAAACACCGGGCCCCCGCTGCGCGTCCTGCCTTTTAGACGATGACGACTCTTCATTAGAATGGACACCGCTCCTAGCCCCCAGTAACCCAGGCCCTAGTAACTCTTCCTGGATGGATCCGGGCTCCCTCCTGATCCAGAATCAACAGGCCGCGGTGATCATGATGGAAAGCCAGCAGAACTTTATGCTGAGGATCATGGAGAAGCTGGAGTCCCTTACTCAGAGTAGGACGAGACCATGCAACCCGGAACCTGAAAAGGCGGGGGGCCAGCCGGAAGAACTCCCAATCCCTGAGGACCCTCTCCCGATCATCCCTGTCGACTGCTCCCATGAGGGGCGGAGAGAGAGATGGCGGGAACGAGAGGATGCAGGAGTCTGACACTGAGGACACCGAACTACAGTCGGCCCCTTCACTAACTTTGAAGTTATGCCCCTTCGACACTATCCCAGGGCTCATGAAGGTGATCAAGGCAACTATGGGATTCGAGTCTGAGGAAACCGAAGAAGGTGGACCAGAATCAAAGCTCGACCCATTGATTCAGCTAAGACCGGCCACCACTGAAACTTTTCCTGTCTGCCCGGCCATTGAGGACATGTTTAACACGGAATGGCAATCATCGGACCCGGGCAGGATGCCAAACCGAAAGAACCTGGACAGGATGTACCCGGTACAAGGGGAAAATCAGACACTTGGTGCAGGGCCCCCACCATCGATCCACAGGTGGCGGCACTCAGCAAGAAGACCATGCTTCCTTGCGGCACGATAGCTCTCAAAGACCCTGAGGATAAAAAGGTCGAGGACATGTTGAAAAGGGCCTTTGAAATTGGGGGCATAGCTGCCAAGGCAGCTACCACAGCCATTTACACTTCTCGGGCACAAATCCGTTGGCTAAAAGAACTCCAAGAACAGGCTACCCCTAAGTCAAGGGAAGCCGAACTCTTAGAGTGCACCCTGGATGCAGCCAGGTACCTGGCAGACATGGCAGTGGACTCCCTCGTCTCAGGCTAGAGCCACCGCTATCTGACAGAGCCCGTAGGGCCCTGTGCTAAGCTCTGGGATGCAGACCAGGAATCAAAATCTTTGTTAAAGAATTTGCCCCTCTGGAAACATGTGTTGGGGAGGGGTTGCAAGACTACCTAAAGCAGAAGGAGGAGGGTAGCAACCTCCTCAAGAATAGATACAGGCCTGCTTACCCAGCCTCTTCTAGATGGAGATCTCGAGGAGGGAACAGATCCTTCAACCCCGCTGAGACTCATAGAGGTCCCAGCCCTTTAGAAAGAAGCTCCTCCACTGGGTTCCACGGCCCTATACTCAGAGTTTCCAACCTCCAGCATTCCGAGCACGGACCCAAAGACCAGGAGGAAGAGGTCGAGGATTCAGGGGAAACAGCAGTGACTGCCCCACCCCTGGCACAAAGCCAAGACCCTTACCCACCGTGGGGCAAGACTGGCCCTCTTAGCCCACCGATGGATGACCCTGACGTCGGACAGATGGGTTCGAGGCGTGGTTTCAAAGAGCTACTCCATAGAGTTGACCGGCACACATATGCCTCACAGGTTCGTCTCTTCCCCCTTAGCCAGGAGAAGGGCGTCCCCCCACCAGGTCCAGCAACTATTATCCGAGCTGATCCGAAACCGGGCCATTCAACTAGTACCGACTCTGGAACAAAGAGAAGGAATCTACTCCATCTTTTTTCTCATACCCAAAAAGACGGGCGAGCTCAGGCCAATCCTAGACCTGAAGTTCCTAAACCAATACATAGTCCAACACCGGTTCAAGATGGAGACCATAAGATCCACGCTTCATTGCATCCAGGTGGGTGACTTCCTGGCGTCGTCGACTTGAAGGCGCCTATCTACATTCCCATCATCCAGAGGCACAGACAATTCCTCCGTTTCCACATACTGGGCCATCACTTCCAGTACAGGGCGCTTCCTTCGGACTGTCGTCGGCCCCAGAGTCTTCACCAAGGTCTCAATAACCCTGGTGGCCAGACTCAGGGAACAGGGACTGGACATCATCCCATACCCTAGGCGACTGGCTCATTCGTGCCTGATCCGGGTTCTCGCCCGGACGCTACAGAGATTGTCATCCGAGGCTGGCGGACCACGGCTGGGTGGTGAGCATGGAGAAGAGCCACCTCAGCCCACGCAACAGATCGAGCATCTGGGGATGATCATCAATTCGGCCGAAGGATGGGCAAGGCCGCCACCAGCGCGAGTCTCCAACCTCAAGGAGCTAGCGCGCAAGATGAAGGCCAGTCCATTCCACAATGGGAAAGGTCGCCCAACTGCTGGGCTGTATGGCCTCCTGCATAGACCTGGTGCCTTGGGCCAGGTGGCATCCGCCCGCTCCAAAACCATGTCCTATCCAGAGGAGCACCGGCGAGCACAACCTCCACTGCAGGTGCCTCTTCCCCAGGCGGTGAGATCCTCCTAACCTGGTGGACGCTGGAGAAATCTGAACAAAGAGTCCCCTCGAGCCACCCCACGAGTCGCCAAAGAGATGGACATGAGCCTTTCAGGGTGAGGAGCTTGTCTGGGAGAATCAGCGTCTCAGGGCGATGGTCACCAGCAGAGGTGAGCCTCTCCATCAACATCCTGGAGATGAGGGCTGTGTTCCATGCGCTGAGGGCATTCAGGCACCTGATCACGGTCGGCGGTATTAATCTGCTCCGACAACCGTTGACAGTAGCCTACATATTGAAGCAGGGCGGGACCAGGAGCAGGGCCATGATGAGGGAGACAGCGGTGCCTCAACTGGGCACAGACTCACCTCATCCATCTAGCTGCGGTCCACCTCATGGGACAGCTAAATGTCAGGGCAGACTGGCTCAGCAGACAACAAATACACCCGGGGGAATGGCGCCTACACCCGGCGCTATTCCAGGAAATCCAGGCAGCATGGGGCCCCGTGTCCATGGACCTCATGGCATCCCGGGAGAATGCCCAGGTCAGCAAATACTACTCACGCTTCAAAGACGGTCTCGCCCGAGGGACGGATGCCCTGTCACAGACCTGGAAGGGGAAGACGCCCTCGTGTTCCCTCCTCTTCCTTTGATCCCCAGAGTCCTGGCCAAGATCCGGGAAGCGGCCCTCACGGTCATCCTGGTGGCCCCATACTGGCCATGCAGAGCATGGTTCACTGCTACAGGAGAGATGACCGTGGACAGCTTCAGGATACCCTACCGGCCAGACATGCTGTCACAGGGACCGGTGCTGCACCCAGCTCCTTGGACCCTGAAACTCATGGCCTGGCTCCTGAAAGAAGGAGACTGACAGCAACGGGGTACCACGCTTCTGTGATCAGTACCCTACTTCAGTCCAGACGGACCTCCACCACGTCCACATACAGAAGGCAATGGGCCACCTTCACGTGGTGGTGTCGAGAACGGGCAACGGTGCCCGAACAGACTAATCTGGCCAACATCCTGCTGTTCCTCCAGCAGGGAGTGGACAAGGGCCTGGCAACTTCGTCCCTCAGGGTACAGCTCTCGGCTATAGGAGCAGCCATAGGCCTCGTAGAAGGGTACCCCCCGGGCGCACACCCAGACTCCATTCACTTCTTGAGGGCAGTGGAGATAATGCGTCCGAGAACTAGGACAGTGATCATCCCATGGGACCTCCCGTTGGTTCTGGAGTCCCTCAAGTCGGCTCCCTACGAACCTCTACAAGAATCTGATCTTTTGGGCGGCCTGAAGGCTTGCTTCCTGGTAGACATCTGCTCAGCCAGGAGGATTGAGAGCTTGGCGCACTGTCCTGTGCCAAACCCTATATGGTTTTCACGCCGGGGGTTAGCCTAAGGATGGTCCCAGCTTTTCAACCGAAAGTCCCTACCAAATTTCAATGAGCAACCTATCGAACTACCCATGTTCACCGAGGACACTACACGGGGTGAAAGGACCCCTCACCACCTCGATGTGGGATCCGGCTCTCGCGGTGTACCTGGCCAGAACACGCCCCATCCGCAGGACAGAGAGGCTGTTCATCATTGCTAGGGGCCAGAGACAGGGGCTCGCCACTTCAAAGTCAACCATTGCTGGATGGCTAAAATGGGTCATCCAGAACGCTTACACAGCCAGTCAAATGATCCCACCACAGGGGATCAGGGCCCATTCCACCAGAGCGATGGCCACCTCCTGGGCGGAGAGAGCCAGCGTATCCATGGAGGACATCTGCAGGGCAGCCACCTGGTCCTCCATTCACACTTTCGCCAGACACTAAAGGCTGGAACAGCTTCGGGCCGCTCACCCCTCCTTCGCGACCCAGGTTCTAGCTGCAGCTTCCTCAGCTGGTCACTCGTAACCACTCTTACCCTCCCAGGGGATTAACTGCTTCTTATCTACCCATGAGGTAATGTCTGGAGTGCCATGGATGCCAACCAATCACAATGGGTGTTTACTCACCTGGTAAAGGTGATTGTGTGGTTGGCATCCATGGCCTCAAACCCCCTCAAAGCGGCTAGAGTGGCCGGAGGCAGGAAGGATAGGGAGAAAAAAGAAGGGGATTACCAGTATTCAGAGTTCATTGGGGATCAGACAACTACTGTTGACTAACAAGTGACATGTCGAACTCCGAGTTGGAATTAGATTGTTTAAAGAGGAAATAAAGTTCGGGCCCCCAGGCCCATTTTCTATCACATAGTAATCTGATTTCCCATTTGGTCTCCTGTGGTCACTTCTGGTGTCTATGCCAAATGTCATGTTATACGTCTTGCTGTATCCTAATTAACTAATTTCAGCTATGGAAGATTCGAACTGGAGAGCAGGGGTTTCTGGGACCTGGATATGCTGGAAATTTGATCTGGGTCAGTGCATCACTAGCCTATCAGGTGGGCTGAAACCCATGAGGTAATGTCTGGAGTAAAATGGATGCCAACCAACACAATCACCTTTACCAGGTGAGTAAACACCCATTTCTGCAGCATGATTCATTCATTTCTCTGGCAGAATGGAATCCTGTATTGGGCAAATATGATGTAATGACATCATATGCTGAGCATAGAGGAGGGGCTTCAGGATAAACGAGGTGGGAAAGAAAGCCTGACACTATGGAAAAACAGTATATTTATATGAAAATTCACCAAAAACAATTAATTATGTGGCACTATATGTATTCTGCGGCATGATGCAAATTCTTCGGCAAATTCCGCAACCGCAGAATTCCAGGAGCCTTGGATATATGTAAGTTTAAAGACAACATGGGGTGCAAGAATGTGTCAGTATAAAGAGAACAGGGAGTGCAGGATATGAACATACGAAAAATGCCAGCAGAAAAATGCCTTACAGTCTATCAAGTCTGCTTGGGTTGTGCAGCTAGCAGTCCCTATTGTGCAACTGTCCCATTCCGTCTTGACTTCCCCCCACTGTTCTGCTGGCTACTACCTTAGCCAGCAGCATGTTCCACTCAGCCACCACCCTCTCCGTAAAAAAGTATCCCCTCATCTCCTTCTGGACCTTCCCTCCAGTCTCATACAGTGGCCCTCGGTGTCCCCTCCCCACTGTTCTAGTGGCTACTACCTTAGCTGGCAGTGCATTCTACTCGACCACCACCCTCTCCATAAAAAGTGTCTCCTTGTCTCCTTCTGAGACCTCCCCCAGTCTCATATTGTGGCCTCAGTGTCCCTCCCTCCCTTGGTTTGGCCCTCTGGAAGAGACTTGTTTATCCCTGTCATGCACTTGAAGGTTTCAGTCATATCCCCACCTCTCTCCTGTCATCCAGGAGTACATGTTCAAGTCCTCAGTCTGCTCTCATATGGCATGTCCCCAGACCTTCAGTCATACTAGTTGCCCTGCGTTGTACCCCCTCCATTAGTTTAATGTTTCTCTTCAGGTATAGGCACCAGAGCTGTACGCAGTACTCCAGGTGTAGCCTAACCAGTGATCTGCACAGTGGCAGAATCACCACCCTATTCCTGGAGGATATACCCCAGCAGTACAACCCAGCATCCTGTGGCCTTTGATGCTGCCTTTCTGCAATAGGCTGTTGGTTAACTAGGATCTACAGCTTATTCAGCAGGTAGGGGAATGAGCAGACTGGGTGGGCCAAGCAGCCCTTATCTGCCATCAAAGTCTGTGTTTCTATGTTACACTGTACTGAGTTGTTTTTGGCCCCCGTAATGACCACATCTAGATCCTTCTCCTCCTCAGTCACAGCCAACTGCACACCTCCTAGATGGAAGCTCCTCCTTGGGCTTTTAGCCCCAAAATGCAACGTTGCACTTTTGGCATTAAATCCCAGCTGCCAGGTGTCCAACCAGGACTCCAGCCATAACAGATCTTGCTGCAGCCCTCTAGGTCATTTACCACCACTCCCATCTTGGTGTCCTCAGCAAACCAACTGATGCTGCTCTTGATGCCCACTGAAATGTCCACAATGAATACTCCAAATAGTACAAGTCCCAACACCAAGCCCTGTGGAACTCCACTTGTCACTGCCCTTGGGGATGATAGCTCCCCACCCACCACTACACTCTGTTGCCTTCCCTGCAACCAGTTCCCTATCCAGTTGACCATGTTTCCCCTGCCCTGTAACTTGTAGATTACTCCTAGTCTCCCACGTGGCACCCAGTTGAATGCCTTACTGAGTCCAGGTACAAGACATCCACTGCAAGGCCCTCATCCAGTTGTCTAGTTACCCAATCATAGTATGCCACCAAATTGGTCTGGCATGATCTGCCAGTGATAAAGCCATGCTATATACTGTCCTGTAGCCCATTGGTCTCCAGAAGGGTCATCAGTTTTTCCTTCAGGATTGCCTCCATCTGTTTTCCCACGATGGAAGTAAGGCTCTGTCTGTCATTCCTGGTTTATCTTTGAGGCCACTCTTATGAAAAGGTACCACATGAGATGTCATCCAACCCTGTGGTGCACACTGTGAATCTAGTGAGGTATTGAATAGGTCTGCCAGAGGCCCCGCAGGCTCCTATGCCAGCTCCTTTAGTACCGTGGAATTAGTGTCATCCGGCCCTGGTGCCTTGTCCACCCTCAGTGCCCTCAATCCCTCCAACACCCTTTCCTTTGTGATTTCTCCATCTGTCATGCTTCCTTCCTCCTTACCTGGCTTCATTTCCCCCATGTATTTCCTCCTTTTCCTTAGTAAATACTGAGCAGAAGTTGCTGTTTAGTACTTTTGACCCCTCGCTTCCACCCATCCCCCATAGCTCTTAATCCTTACAGCCCCGTTTCTCTCATATGTACCTGAAGAATTCCTTCTCTCCCTTCTTAACGCCCTGTGCCAGCCTGAGCTCCCTTTCTGTCTTTGTCACTTCCTTCGCTTCCCTCAGGCGCTCCTCTCTGTCATCCCCCCCTCCCTGTTCTCTTGTGCCTCCTAAAGGTGGTTCTTTTCCTCCTTATCTTTTCAATGACTCCATTGGTCACCCAGTTAGGTTTCTTTACCCTCGCCCTCTTACTCCTAGTCTTAATGCAGATCTGAGTTGCCTCTGCTACCCCCATCTTTATGATCTCCAACCTCTGGTTTGTGTCCATAGTAGGGTCAGTCTTGGCCACATATTCCCTTATTATTTCTTCCATCTTCCCAAAATCGGCCCTCCTGAAGTCCAACACCCTTGTGCCTGACACTACTTCTTCCCTTCCCACATCCACTGTGAACCAGACTGAGTGGTGGTCGTTCCCCACCAGAGGCTCCTCCACCCTTAGTTCCCTCACAAACTCCCCATTAGTTAGCACTAGGTCAAGGATGTTCTTTAACCTGGTTGGTTCGCTAACCATCTGCACCAGGAAGTTGTCATGGGAGGTGACTAGTACTGTCTTCTTCTTACTATTATTTGTGGCTGGGGTACTCAAGTCCACTCCCAGTAGGTCGAAGTCCCCACTATCACCACTTCCTTTACCAGTTGTCTTCCTGATCTCTCCTGCTAATTCTCTGTCTACTTCTTTAGTCTGGGAGGGTGGTCTGCAAACCAGTCCCATCCTGATAGTCCTATTTCTTGAGTCCTGGATTTGCACCCACAGTGACTTGATACTACCCTTCTCCCTCTTCTCCCACATAAACTTCATTCCTTCCCTCACATACAGTGCCCCCCTCCCCTTTCCCCTTTTCTCTATCCCTGTGGAAAATCCTGTGCCCTGGTGCCACCAAGTCCCAGTCATGGTACTGGGTTGCCGTGTTATGGTGATTGCTGCCATGTCCACCCCCCTTCTGCCATGAGGGTCTGAAATGTTGCCGTTTTATTCCCCAGGCTTCTAGCATTCAAGGTGACCACCTGCCACCCCTTGCCTTTCCCTCTTTCTCAACCATCCTTCCCTTCTAGCATCCTCAGAAGTACCTGTCCTTAGTCCCTGTCCTGGGGTAAGCTCATGTGACTTCCTTCCATGGCCTCAGCTTGCCTCCTACCACTTGCCACCACCCACTCCTAGTTTCCTAGTTTAAATACCCAGCCTCTTCTATATAATCACTCATCCCCTTCTTCAACACTCTCTTGCCCACCTCGCTTAAGTGAAGATGATCCTTCAGGTAGAGGCTGCTATCCATCCAGGTCCCTCCTCACCCACCCACTAGCCAATACCCTCTGGCCTGAAACCAAGTTCCTTGTCATCCATTAAATTCCTCTGTCCTCCTTTTTCTTGCAGTGCTCTCCCTGGGAACAGGAAGTACTTCTGAGAAGGCTACTGAACTTCTTGCTCCTTTGCACAATAGTCCTAGCTCCTCAAACCTCTCCTGTATTTTTTATTTATTTATTTATTTATTAGAACATCAGTTTAACAACCTGTGAGCCAGAGGCTCATTTACAAAGGTACCTCATCACAGAGAGGACAAAACAGTGCAAGCAACAAACATCAGGGCAGACAAAAAATCAGAGTACATTTAGGAATCAGGCAAAAATACAGGCATATGTCAAACACAGTATACAACAGGCTTACATGTGAGCTTTACAGAGTAGACAATATACAGTAGTTTCATGGAGATTGATTCAGTGGGCAGATAAAGGTAAGGCTGGGTGGAAGACATCAGAAGAGGAGTGTGGGGAAGATAGTAGCAAGTAAAGGTAGAGCTGGACAGAAGGTCAGAGAGCGGCTCAGCGAGCTTTGTCTGGAAGGATAGGAGGAGGCTTAGAGGCAGGTACAGCTGCGTGTTGAGAGCAGGTGATTTCTAAGGCTAGTTTTAAAATAAGATAATGAGGTAGCATCAGTGATTCTGGTGGGAGGGCATTATACCAACAGGGGCTCTGTAGGGTAAGCCCTTTGACCTTGAGGTTCTCCCTCAGTATAACCTATGCAGTTTTGTGGTATATACAGGTATGCACTATAGGGTTTGCTCGGTGGATAGTGGTTGACAGACCCGGTGGGGATAGCCCAAGGAGTGATTTTTTTTTGTTAGGAGGCAGGTTTGGTATTTGAGGCACTCATCTAGGTTGAGTAGATTAGCCATGGTGTAAAGAAGGCAAGTGTGGGTTAGACTATGAGCCCCATTTATGAGCCTGCAGGCCTTGTTTAAGGTGAGGCGGATCTTGTGCAGTGCAGTCTGGTCTGCTGCACCATACACAGGTAAGCCATAGTCTATCAGAGATAGAACAAAGGATGTGACTGCAAGTCGGAGGGCATCTGTGGGAGGCAGTTTTATGACAATAGAGGATACCCTGCTGAGTGTTAGAGGCTGAGGCAAGGGCAGAGATGTGGACATGAAAAGAGAGGGCAGGGTCAAAGGTTATACCTAGGTATTTATAAGAGTGAACTAGCTCAATAGGGAGTTTAGAGGTGGAGTGGACTGCGAGAGGATAGTTATTGGATTTATTTTGGGAGTGGGCAAAGAGCATGGTTTTGGTTTTCTTTAGATTAATTACGAGTCTGTGCTCAGTAAACCAGGCATCTGCGTCATCGTAGGATTCCTGCAGAGAATCCTGAAGTGAGATGGGATTACGGTCGGAGGCAAAGAGTACAGCATCATCTGCATAAAGAAGGATTTTACCAGTACATTCACTGGGCAGGAGTTGAGAAAGGAGAGACCAAGGGCCAAGAATGGAGCCCTGAGGGACTCTGGAGTGGATAGGGCAGGTGCTGGAAAGTTCCCATTGATTTTACACGTTGTGAGTGGGCCAACAATTAGCTGGAGCACCAGGAAACGGGCCCAGTGGCAATGCCTAAGTGACTAAGGGTAACTAGCAAGAGGGGGTGGGAGACAGTATCGAAGGCTTTTGATAAGTCTGTGAACACTGCACCTGCTAGGGAGCCAGAGTCCAGCGAGGTGTGAAGAAAGTTAGAGAACTCCAGGAGGGCAGTATTGGAGCTGTGGCCTGCTCTGAAACCATGTTGTTCTGGGCAGAGGATGCTATATTTATCGAGGTATTCAGAGATTTGGGTGTACAATTTTTTCTAAGGCCTTAGAGAGAGGAGAGGATTGAGATAGGTCAATAATTGCTAGGAGGGTCCTATCACCACCCTTGTGTACTGGGGTGACAATAGCTATCTTCCAGGCAGAGGAATTGCCCAAGGCAGAGATTTGTTAAAGAGGCTGGTGATTGGTGAGATAACCAGATCCAGAACCTGACAGAAGACTGAGATCAAGGAGTCATTGCCAATAGTGTTACTCTTTAAGGCCTTGGTAGGTAAGGTCTGACTTCCTGGGCAGTGACTTGGTGCAGGTAGAACAAGGGGCATGGGAGAATAGGAAGACACCTGGAGGGAGGGAGTGAAGAAATTATCTCGGGCACCAGGCTAAGGTCTGTGAAAGATTTGTTGAGGTGGTTGGCAATAAGGACAGGGTCTGAGGGGCAGAAACCATTAATGATGATAAGTGAAGGTGGGGAAGTGTGCCACCATTCAGCTGTTAATGTTGTCCCACAAGGTCCCAAAGTTTGCTCATGAGGAAGTGAGGGAGGCCTGATGGTGCTCAGCCTTTGCTTTGCAGATGGCCCATGTACATTTGTTCTGGGCAGTAGCATAGGCCAGCCTGTCAACTGGGCAGCCTGTTTCCATGACAATGTGCTATAGATTGTCTCTGTGCTTAAGAAGTTGGCTCAGGGTGGGGGTAACCCAGGGGGTATGCCTTACTTTGGACTGGCGTGCAGTTATGGGTACAAAAATGTCACAAGCAGAGTTGAAGATGCGTATAAAGAAGGTAAGGGTCATGTCAATATCCAGGGCATTTAGTATAGGGGACCAGTCTATGAGGGCTAGGAGTTGCTTAAGGCCTTTCAGCCCACCAGGTCTGAGACATTGCCGAAGGGTAGTTTGTGCTGTGGGTTTGGGCAAGGAGGTTGACCAATAGAGAGACAGGGGAGTGGTTGCTAAGACAGTCCGGAGGATTTAGATATTGTGGATGCGGTTAGAGCGGTTTGTGAGGACCACATCCGAGTGTGCTAGAGCCCATTCTAGGATTCACTCTAGTGGGTTGGGAGACTAGTTGGGTTAGGTCAATGGCTATAAAGGCATCACAGGAGGAAGTGGATGAAGGGCTGAGCCAATTGATGTTCAAGTCCCCTACAAGGATTTGGTCGGAGGAGTGGGGTAGGAAGGTAAGATGATCAATTAGTGGGCCTAGTGCTTGTGCTTGATTTGTTTTGGAGGTATGTACACTGTAGTCAGGTAGATGGGACCCCTAGAGGGATACGGAGATAGTTTTAGGGTTAGGGCCTGAGCCCTGAAGTCAAGGACAGGGGCTGGGAGGGCTAGTCCAACAAGAGGGTCTTTGACATAAATGGCACAGCCCCCACCTCACCTACCAACACTGTCCTCCCGATAGAGGGAGTAGCCAGGGAGTGAGACCAGGGAGTCAGGAGTAGAGTCTGACAGCCAAGTATCAACTATTGAGATAATGTCAGGTTTATGAACCACAACCCAGCAATTGAGAGAGTCGAATTTTTTAAGGAGGCTACATATCAATTAATCAATCAATCAATCAAATCTTTATTTATTCAGGCGAACATCGTTGAGCACAGCTCAGTTGCAAGATGGACACGATAAGGTCAAGGTTCAATAATTGGTACATATACAGATATATTCAAAACACTTATATATACATATGTTCATGGAAGCAATATGAAATCCTGTGGATTCCTTTGAGGAGCCTTTGCAAGCTGGACCTGGATTGGGATGTATGTTACCAGTGAGGAGCAGAAGGAGGAGAGCCACTCTGGACAGAGGGTGGCAGAAGGAGAGTTCGCCGGGAGGCGATAGGAAGAAGGGGTTTCATAGGCGCGGGGGTGGGTAGGGCAGCACAGGCTGGGAAGGCTTGGTGATAAGATCCCGAGGGAGCAAGGAGGAAGGTAGTGTCTAGATGGGGGTGAAGTGGAGAGGAGCATATGGGGTGAGTGGAGGAGGAGGAGGGAGGGAGGGGCAGTGGCATAGAAGGAGGAGGCGGCAGGAGGGCAGGTAGGAGCACTAGAGTAGTGAGAGTAGTGAGAGTAGTGAGGTACTTCCTCTACCATTCCATCAGCGAGGTCATTCATCCTCAAATGTAGAATTAAACAGGGTTTCTCCCTGCCCCTTCTAGCAAATTTCAGTACAGATTGCCCCATCTTCTGCGGCCATCATTCTCAGTATGGCCTCCACCCATATACGGCTGTGTCTCTCACCCCTGCTACCCCCACCTAACTCCCCTTAGTATCAGGTCCCCCAACATTAGGGTTTCACCCTTATTCGGAACCGCATGTTTCCCATTCTCCCCTCTCCTCCCTCTTGATGCATCCTCTTCCTCCTGCACATTAGTTCCCTCTGGTGCCTCCTCTTTCTCCTACATATTAGCTCCCCCTTTTATCCCTGTAACCCTTTCTTCATCAGTACTCCCCCCATGCCCTCTTCTTCCTGGCTACACTTCGCTGCATCTTCAGGCTGTCCCCCACTGTCTTCTTCATACCCCCCCAGTGCTGCAAACTTTTTCTTCATTTGCCCAGATCCTTGGACTACTTCTGCCTCCCCCATATTAGCCCACAGTCCCCCTGCCCCCTAGTCCTTCACCCCTCTCTGTCCCCCTTCCACCACCTCCAACCATTTTTCCTCCCTGCCCTTTTACTCCAACCTATGACCCTGGTTCCCTTGAATAATTGCTCTATAGCCTGGGTCTCCTGGCACAGAGACCTGGCCTCAACCCTTTCCCACTCCCTGAACATTTTAGTTTCCTAATATGTTATGTAAGTATGAAGAGAACAAGGGATGCAGGAATATCTAAGTATGGAGAGAACAGGGGTGTAGGAATATGCAAGTATGGTCGGAACTGGGGTGTAGGAATATGTTTGTGTGAAGAGAAAAGGGGTGCAGAATATGGAAGTATGGAGAGAACAGGAGGTGAATGAATATGTAAATATGAAGAGAACAGAGAGAAGGAATATGTAAGTATTTTGAGAACAGGAGTTTGGGAATATGGAAGTGTGGAGAGAACAGTGGGTGCCAGCATATGTTAGCATGGAGAGAAAAGGGATGCAGGAATATGTACATATGGAGAGAAAAGGGGTGAAGGAATATGTAAGTGTGAAGAGAACAGTGGGTGCAAGAATATGCAAGTATGGAGACAACATGGGGTGCAGGGATATGTAACTATGGAGAAAACAGGGGTGCAAGAATATGCAAGTATGGAGAAAACATGGGTTTCAGGACTATGTATATATGGAGAGAACATGGGGTGCAGGAACATGTAAGTAAGAATAGAACACGGTGTTAGAATATGTTCTTATGTAGAGAAAAGGGATATAGGAAATAAGTATAGACAGAACAGAAGCACATAAATTTGAAAGTGTGGAAAGAACAGAGGGTGCAGAGAAATATGTATAGAAATTAGTAATTTGGCTTCAGAGATCCTTGTTTTTTTTTATATAATTTTATGGTGAAATGTGTTGTGGTTATGGACTATCATCAGTTTTCAACTATGTGCAGCAACTGGTACAATGTATATATTAATAGAAAAAAACAGAAAGTGACAATGGCACCCAAATCAGCAGACAAAGCACAAACAAACATAGGAACACACACTCCCGAAAACCCCCCTTCTAATAACGTTATGATTAATACAGAGATAACAGCTTCATTAGCTATACAACCATTATTGGGAAGCCAATCAGAACCAAACAATGAACAGGAATTACCAGCAGTTAATATGGAATCAAATCTAGATCATAACCCACCAGAACAAATATTCATTCTAGGTGACTCAATAATAAAGTACACAGATAGATACACAACAAGAGGAAATAAAGAAAATGTAACTAGTTGTAGTTATAGTGGGGCATTGATAAAAGACATAACAAAAGAGATTCCAGGATACTGAAAAATGTGAGTGGGAAAAAAACTGTTGTACTACACATCGAACAAATAGCATCGGAAAGCAAGACGCACAAGAAATTATTTCTGACATGGAAAATGTAATTAAATGTACCCAAGAGCATGATGCAACTCCCATTATTTCTGAAATTTTACCAGTACCTAGGGCAAGCCACTATAGAACTAGAAATATTAAATCATTTAACAACTGGCTACACAGGTGGTGTTTAACAAATAATATCTTTTGCATTAAAACTTGGGAGAAATTTGAGAACAAAAATGAGGTATATGGTCATACTAACACACTATTTCCAGCAGATTAGGCCTTATGGTCTATGAGTCTGCTGAACCTCAAATCCCTAGTTGGGTGCCGAGCCTCCCCTTGTGTTCCAGAAACCCTATCATCCATCCTCACCTCCCTGGGACAGGCCATCATCTGATACATCCACTTTCTGTGTCAGTCCTGCCCTCTCTTGAAGCCCTCCACTGTGGATCTCTGAACCAGCTCACCAGGCAGTGCATTCCAAGGGTTCACCACCCTCTCAGTGAAAAACCTCCTCCTCTTTTCCCCCCACACCCTTCCAACTTCAAACCATGCCCTTTGGTGATACCTTCCTGCTTTAGTCTAAAGATCCCCTCCATGTTTTTCCTATTTATTCCCTTGAGGTACTTGAAGACCTCAATCATGTCCCCCCTGTCTCTCCTCTCCTCCAATGAAAACAGGCAGAACTCCTCAAGTCTGTCCTCATGCATCAAATCCCCTAGCCCTCTTATCATCTTAGTTGCCCTCCTCTGTACCCTCTCCAGAAGCTGTATGTCCCTCTTCAAGTGTGGTCTCAGTCCATTGTACAGTGGCAGTATCACTTCCTTGCTCCTAGAGGTGATCCCCCTTATGATGCATCCCAACATCCTGTTTGCCTTGCTAGCCGCTCTCCTGCACTGCTCAGAGTTATTCATACATGCATCCAACATGACCCCTAGATCTTTTTCCCCTATTGAGGCCTCCAACGCCTCCCCTCCCAGGATGTACCTGTGTTAAGGCTTTCCCCACCCAAGATGTAACACCTTGCACTTGGTGATATTGAAATTTAATTTCCATTTGTGAGCCCAGCTTTCCAGGGTGTCCAGGTCCCCTTGCAGGGCCAACCTCCCCTCTTCTCCCTCAACTACTGCTCCCATCTTGTAGTCATCAGCGAAGAGACTCATTTCACACCGTATACCCTCCCTGATGTCCGATATGTATGCATTAAACAGGATCAGACCCAGGACCAAGCCCTGCGGTACCCCACTACCAACCTCTCTAGGGTTCGAGAGCTCCCCACAGACCACTACTCTCTGGGTACGTCCAGCTTGACAGTTTTCAATCCATCTGACCATCAAAGGGTTATGATGGGTTACATCTAAACAAACATGGTTCAAGACTTCTGGGGTATAACATTTATGATGCAATTAATGTTTCAAAAGACTAATAGGAAGGGGGAACAGAGGATACCATTTTGAGAATAGATTAGAGATACAAAACCCAAAATCAACTAAACAAATACACAAGAAAGTAAGTAAATGTATATTGAAAACAGGTCTAAATTTTCTACTAACAAATGCAAGGAGTCTACATGGTGCAAAAATGACCGAATTTCAATATATTTTAAATAATGAGGAAATAGATATAGCTGCTGTAACTGAAACATGGTGGAACGATAACTCTCAGAGGTGTAACAGTATATCATGATATACAGCATATTTCAAAAATAGGATAAAAAAGGAGGAGGTGTGGCATTATTTGTTAAAGAAAACATAAAATCAAAACAAACCGTGGATGTAATTAATAGTACATTAAGTGAAATTATATGGGTAGAAATTTTATATGAAAATACTCCGAAACTACTGATTGTTCTATGTTACAGGCCTCCTGACTCTAACTTTACAATGAACCAGGATATATTAAATAGTATAAATGATAAGTCAAATTATAACAAAATAATTCTAATGGGGGACTTTAACTTTCCAGGAATAAATTGGAATGAAAACATTGATAGTAACAATATTGAAACTCTGTTTGTGGATATATGTACAACAAATGGATTGTACCAAGTAATAAATCAGCCCACCCACAACAATAATATTTTGGATCTAGTATTGACAGACATGCCTGATAAAATAACTAATATAATGGTTAAACCTCCATTACTATGTAGTGACCATATGATAATTACATTTAATAACTCTACATGTTTTAAACCAGTTTTGGGTAAAACAGTAGTTAAAGATTATAACAGAGCAAATGTTGTTAAGATTAAACAGATTCTATCAGAGTGGAAATGGGACAACAACATAGATTGCAGAAGCATTATGGAACAAAATCAAAATGAAATTATAAACTTAGAAAATAAATATATACCAAATAGAACCTTGTACAATAAAAGAGGTAAAATTCCACCTTGGATGACCCCAACTATTACAAATTTAATTAAACAAAAACATAGACTGTATAGAGCAATGATAAGAGACAGTAGTGATTATAATATCTGGAATTACAAGATCTCACAAAAAAAATGTAAATACAAAATTAGAATGGTGAAAAAAATTTGAAACAAAGCTTGCATACATTAAAGATTGGGGATAAAGTTTTTATTCCTACATAAATAATAAAAAAATCAAACTCTAGAAATATAGGTCCACTGGTGATAGATAATAGTGAAATATCACTTCAAGATAGTACAGATGAATTCAACAAATACTTTTGTTCAGTTTTCAGTACTAAAACATATCCACCAATAGTCAATAAAATTCCAAAAGATATTTTAAATGAGACAACTAAAAAAGAGATTATGGACAACCTAAACAAACTAAACACAAATAAATCACCTGGTCCAGACAAGTTACATCCTAGGTTATTGAAGGAAATTAAAGAATGGTTAATTAACCCACTACATAAACTTTTTTAACACGTCACTAAATACAGGGCATGTCCCAATGGACTGGAAAACTGTAACTGTCACACCAATTGTTTTAAAAAGGGAAACCAATCACAAATTTCAAATTATAGACCCATTAGTTTAACAAGTATAGTAGGTAAAATGTTTAAAACAATATTAAAAACTAAGATTGAAAGTTACCAAAAAGTAAAAGGATTAGAAGACAATTCCCAACATGGTTTTTGAAAAAACAGATCCTGTCTAACAAGTAACATGTTTTTTTATGAACACATAAGTAAATGTACAGAAGATAATAAAGCTATAGGTGTAATTTATCTTGACCTATGTAAAGCAATTGATAAAGTGCCACACGGACTACTAATAGATAAAATGGACAAACTTGGTATTGACAGTCGGATCACAAATTGGGTAACTGATTGGCTAAAAAGTCGTACTCGATGTGTTCGTATAAAGGGTCATGTATCAGGCATGAGATTGGTGATGAGTGGGGTGCCTCAGGGATCAGTCTGGGACTGATTCTGTTTAACATATTTGCATCAGATATGACATCAAATTTAAACAGTTTAGCCATAAAATTTGCTGATGACACTAAACTAACAGCCCAGGTAGATACTAAGGAAGATTACAGAACTTGTAAATGACAAAAAAATAGAATTATGGGCTGTAAAAACAAATGACATTCAGCAATGAGAAATCGTTGTTATGCATTTAGAAAAAATAACTGCATCATGGTTACACATTAAAAGGACAAATAATAAAACTTGTAAATCGACAAAATGACTTAGGTATAATAGACTTGGATCTAAATTTTCATGCACATTACAATAACATCATTAATAAAACAAACAGGCTAATAGGATGCATAAAAAGAAGCTTTACATCCAGAAATAGAAAATGCATTATTCCACTCTACAGGGCCTATGTGAGGCCTCATTTGGAATACTGCTCCCCCTTGTGGAATCCATACCTGAGAAGGGATGTAAATAGAATGGAGGGGGTGCAGCGGAGGGTTACCAAAATGGTGGACGACATATCGGCCATGAGCTGTGATCAAAGATTGGACAAATTAAAGATGTATTCCCTGGAGCAGAGAAGAATAAGAGGAGATGTACTTTTTATGCATAAATTATGTGGGGAGGAAGATTTACTAACACTATTAAATCTATCTTATAATAAACATAATTGTAATTTAAGAAGCCACAGATATCAATTATCTCAAACATACCCAAAAAATAATGAAAAGAGATCCTTTTTTTACCCAGAGAATAATAACCTTGTGGAACTCATTACCTAATTCCTTGTTTGATAAGAGAGATCACAAAATCTTTAAGCATAAACTTGATTCAATCCTGTTAAAATAAACATGGAAATTACCAGCTTGGCTGGAGACAAACCAAAATGGGCCTCGGCTTTCTGTATGTCTATACCTCCTAGTATAATTCCTAGTATAAAAGTATTTTGTTTATTTATTTATTTTATTTATATATTTAAAAGTTGATAACCGAGAAAGGCATCATTGAGCTGAGGTTCATTTCCAGGTGCGACCCAGAGACAATAGAAACAAAATGAGATAGCAGCAATCAACAATGAGCAAATTAATAAAACGAAACTACTAAAGTGCGGGTCGGGATTACAAGACTCATGACATTGTAAAACAACAGGCATAGCAACAAGATAGTACAGCCCAACAATTCACGTAAGTGAAAAGAAAGCAATTCAGAACAAAAAGAAAAAGGTGAGGAGTTGTGGTACACAAGCCCTAACACAACAAATAACAGTACGCTTACTGGCCAGAATCAGGAGAGCAATAAGAGAGTTAAGAAAAAAAATGAAGTAGGTGAGTATTGGGGACACTGGGGGGACTACTGGTGGGGTAGGAGTCTGTGGAATCTTTTAGTTGGGAAATGGAGGCGTGATGGAAGTCAGGGGGTAGTTTATTCCAGAGAAAAGGGAAACAGAAGGAGGATGATAGATAGAGAAGGTGCGGGGGTCTCTTTGGTATAGGAAGTAATTGGAGGACGCAGCTTGGGAGAGGTGTAAGGAAATGTGGGAGGGGAGGGTACCAAACAAG
The DNA here is from genome assembly GCA_016271365.2 of Neoceratodus forsteri. NCBI lineage: Eukaryota > Metazoa > Chordata > Ceratodontiformes > Ceratodontidae > Neoceratodus > Neoceratodus forsteri. The sequence continues at coordinate 469,487,569 of CM057457.1, read as the reverse complement.
AATTTAGCAGTGAAGGATGCATGGTGAACCTGTTCCTGTAGGGTAAGGGAGCAAATGATAGGACAGAATAAATAAGACAGTGCTGAGAGAGGAGAGGCTGAGGTGAAATGGCAGAAGGCGTATAACATGATGTCAAGTCTGTCTGGTGAGGCCTGAGAAACAATGCCATATACCACATCAGCATGGTCAAAAGTGGGTATAATCAATTTGGTGACAAGCTCGCGATAGGTAGGAAGGGGGAGGCAGCTCTTGTGCTGGTAGAGGGCGCCTAGCTTCGGGCGAAGCTTAGCACAAATGGCATCAACATGGGTGGAGACGTCCAGGTATTTGTTACCTTTATGTAGCTCTGATTATAAATAACTTTTGCATTGTATTGTGATTTTTAATGTACAGGCTACAACATCCCAAATGAGCAATTGTTATTGCTGTCTGAGGGGGATGAAGAACTCCCCTTTGTTGATGTGAAGGTGGAAGGGGGGATGGGGGGACGGGGAGCACCGTTTTGTTGATGTGGAGGAGGAAGACAGGAATGACAAACTCCCTTACGTTTATGTGAAGGGGAAGAGACTGCAGAGCAGAAGGATCACTTTGAAGTCATTCCCACCAGTAAGTATCGTAGATGGCTAGATAATGTGTTTATATGGGATTTTTTCCAGCTATGATTGAGAGAAAGTTGGGAAGAAAAGGAAAAATTAAGAGCTGGAAGGAGGAGAACTATAGAACTACATGTAGGCTGTAATGTCAGAAAGTTTGAAAGGAGTAAAGCCGGCAAGTGTTTTAGAAAGAAATAAGTCAGTGTTATAATTGATATTGGTCTCAATTCCAGGCTTGGGTAAGCAGGAAGGTGTCTGCATTGTAAACATTTGGTCATTCAGAGAGGAGGGACATGAGAAGTGCACAGAGGAGGGAATGGACTGATTCTAGATGTGGGTGAGCAGGCAAGTGCCTGCATTATAAACATCTGGTCATTCAGAGAAGAGGAATATGAGAAGTGCACAGAGGAAGGAATTAACTGATTCCAGGCATGGGTGAGCAGGCAAGTATCTGCATTATAAACTTTTGGTCATTCAGAGAGGAGGGACATGAGAAGTGCACAGAGGAGGGAATAGATTCCAGGCGTGGGTGAACAGGCAAGTGTCTGCATTATAAACATTTGGTTATTCCAAGAGAAGGGACATGAGAAGTGTACAGAGGAAGGAATGGACTGATTCCAGGCATGGGTGAGCAGGCAAGTGGCAGCATTATAAACATTCGGTCATTCAGAGAGGAGGGACATGAGAAGTGCACAGAGCAGGGAACGGACTGATTCCAGTTGTGGGTCAGGAGGCAAGTGTCTGCATTATAAACATTCGGTCATTCAGAGGAGGGACATGAAAAATACAGAGGAGGGAATGGATTGTATTTAAGGCTTGGAAGGAATAACTCAAGTGGTGTTTTAAAGATGATAGTGAATGAATCAAACACTTTATTTTAATATAGTGCATTTCCATTAAAATGTTCAAGGCACAGTGCGGTATTTTAAACTACTGAACATGGCACTTTGAAATACCGTTAAAATGAGTGGAGAAACCAGGCAAAAAAAGGTTTGAGCTGCAGCGGAATCTAGGAAGTGATGGACTATGTGGTGTTGCAAAGATGTTATTAAATTGATAAATTACTTTATTTTTATCTCAATGGAAAAAACTGAGACCATGCCATTTGGACCATGAAAACTGGGCACAGATGGAAGTAAACTCTTGCAGATCTCCTCCTCCTCTGTGTGTGCCGAGCTGGCAATGGTAGGCACAGTAAAGTACCTTGATGTCTAGCTTAACCAAGAACTCACTTTCAGATGCACACTGAGCATGCTCTAGAGGTTCAAATCCTATCTTATGAAGCTCGTATGTCTGTTGCCAGCAGTGTCTTCCTCCCTACGGCACTGAAACATATTGCAGCATTGAATGTGGTGGCAGAAAAAGGCCATTCAGCCTGTCCGGTCTGTTACCGGCAGTGTCCCCCTCCCTACACTACTGTAACATATAGAAGCACTGAATGTGGTGACAGAAAAAGGCCATTCAGCCTGTCCAGTCTGTTACCGGCAGTGTCCCCCTCTCTACACTGCTGTAACATATAGAAGCATTGAATGTGGTGGCAGAAAAAGGCCATTCAGCCTGTCCGGTCTGTTACCAGCAGTGTCCCCCTCCCTACACTGCTGTAACATATAGAAGCATTGAATGTGGTGGCAGAAAAAGGCAATTCACTCTATCCAGTCTGTTACCAGCAGTGTCCTCCTCCCTATACTACTGTAACATATAGAAGCATTGAATGTGGTGGCAAAAAAAGGCCATTCGGCCTGTTTAGTCTGTTACCAGCAGTGTCCTCCTCCCTTCACTACTGTAGCATATAGAAGTATTGAATGTGGTGAGAGAAAAAGGCCATTCAGCCATTCCAGTCTGTTACCTGCAGTGTCCTCCTCCCTACACTTCTGTAACATAGAGAAGCATCGAATGTGGCAGCAGAAAAAGGACATTCAGCCTGTCCAGTCTGTTACCAGCAATGTCCTCCTCCCTTCACTACTGTAACATATAGAAGTATTGAATGTGGTGAGAGAAAAAGGCCATTCAGCCGTTCCAGTCTGTTACCAGCAGTGCTCCCCTCCCTACACTACTGTAACATAGAGAAGCATCGAATGTGGCAGCAGAAAAAGGCCATTCAGCCTGTCCAGTCTGTTACCAGCAGTGTCCTCCTCCCTACATCACTGTAACATATAGAAACATTGAATGTGGTGACAGAAAAAGGCCATTCAGCCTGTCTAGTCTGTTACCAGCAGTGTCCTCCTCCTATACTACTGTATCATGTAGAAGCATTGAATATGGTGACAGAAAAAGGACCATTCATCCTGTCCAATCTACCGAACTGTACCTAGTACTTAGTGTTGGTCCCATTGACAATCTAGCCTTGTTCAGATAGTATCCATATCTTCTACTGGCTTGCACTGTGCCTGTTCCACCCAGTTTGAATCCCCCACTGTTTTTGCATACTGTCTCTTTGGGAATTTGTTCCATCTGTTCATCACTTTTCAGTGAAAAACTATTTTCAGACATCCTCCTAAATTGTACTCCAACCAGCTTCAAAGGATTCCCCTTGAGTTCATGTTGATGTTTAAAGTAAAACAGTTTGTTCCAGTTTGCCCCATTAATCCCATGGAGCTGCTTATATGTATGTCTCATGTCCCCTATTTTCCTGCTATCGACCACTCATCACACCTCTAGGGAAACAGCACTGGCAATTCTTGACTTTATTATTTTCTGAACTTTGTTCAACTTCTTTTTGTCATGTTACATTACCATTGAAAGAACCTTATGTTTAGATTTTGTACCTCCAGTTACAAGACCTACAACAATGACATTCACATGGTTTGTGTTTGCCAATTGGGACTGTCTCACAATGTGAGGATTTGTGATATCTGCTAGAGATTTAGCCAGGCCACGAGGCAATGACAAAAGAAGCCTCTTAAAGGCTTCATCATTGTCACAGCCATGGAAGCTGCTGCCAAGGCCATGGTCTCCTATCCGACTACTTAACAGCTGCTGCCAGGAAGTCTAACCAGCATTCGTTGAACCTTTCATCTATGGGATCATCAAAATCAAAATATAGAGACAAAGAAAAGTTGTTGAATCACTACAAGCAAGGAGTACAAGGCTCCTACTTCACAAGTGAAATTGAGGTCTCCATTAAAAGAGAGTAATTCACCATCATCTTTCTTTTTTTAAATATGATCTATTTAGCTGACTCTGGCTAGGGCAGCTCCATCCAGAGCTCCTTCACCCCAGATCGGGGCTTATTCAGCTGCCATGGGGAACTGCACAGCTCACATTATTTGAAGATGAGGATGTGCAGGGGATGATTCCAACCCAGCACCACCCAGAAATGATGGGTTGTGACTTGTGGAGCACTGCTCTTTGACATATGGGTGCAAGTAGTTTCCAGGATGAATCCAATATGCCATGATTCTCAAGGGTTCTTTGGGAATGGTGAAAGTCTATAGAACCAAATGCAAGTGGCCCAGGGTTGGGAGGATTTGGTGAACTGGGAGTGAGAAGGTATTTTTCACAGACTGGAATTGGGTTGGGAGGGTTTGGTGAGATAGGAGTTGGGAAGTATTTTCACAAACTGGAATTAGGCTGTGGGTTTGGAAGCTAAGAGGGAGGTATTTTAGTCACAATTGGAAACTGGGATTGAATGGCCTTAAGGGCTATATCTTTAAGCACTGATCTGTTTATTACAGAGAGGATGGTGCAGACATGGAGCAGACTGCCTATGTAAGTGATGGGTGAGGTACTATAAATGGGTTAATCAGTGGCTGGGACAGTAGAGAGGGAATTACCACACAAGAGGAGAAGTTCAAGATGTGGGGGTAGGTAGCGATGGGGAAGGTTTGGAGGTGAGGTACCGATGGAACAGATTGCCTGTGTAAGTGTGGGTGAGGGACTAGAAACAGCTTCATGAATGGCTTGGAGAGCTACAGTACAGAGGGCAGATAATTCCAAGACCAAGAGGTAGGGTGAGAGGGACATGGTTCAGGGGTGGAGTATTCATGGAACAGATTGCTGGGGTAGGTGGTGGAGGATGGACTATAGACACATTCCAGAACAGCTGGGACCATTACAGCATAGAGTACTGACAATTCCAAGAGGAGAAGCTAGGGATGTGGAGGTGGGGGAGAGGGGGAGGTTTGGGGCTAGGGTGCACATGGAACAAATTGCCTGTATAACTAGTGGGCAAGGTACTACAGACAGGTTAATGAATGACTGAGATTGGTACAGTATAGATGGCTGATAATTCCAAGAGGAGAAGATCAAGATGTGAGGGTAGGGAGCAAGAGAGAGGGTTTGGGAGTTGGGGTGTCGATGGTACAGATTGCCTGTGTAAGTGGTGGAGGAGGGACTAGAAACAGCTTCATGAATGGCTGGGACAGGTACAGTGCAGATGGCTGATAATTCCAAGAGGAGAAACTAGGGATGTGAAGGTAGGGTGAGAGGGACAGGGTTCAGGGGTGGGGTACTCATGGAACAGACTGCCTGTGGAAGTGGTGGGGTAGGAAACTATAAACATGTTCCTGAAGAGCTGTGCCCATTACAGTATAGTGTGCTGATAATTCCAAGAGGAGAAGCTAGGGATGTGGGGAGAGGGGGATGGTTTGGGGTCGGGGTACAAGTGGAACAGATTGCCTGTGTAAGTAGTGGGGGAGGAACTGTAAATGGGTTCATGAATAGCTGGGACTGGTACAGTATAGAGGGCTGATAATTCCAAGAGGGGATGCTGGGGATGGTGAGGTAGGGTGAGAGTTCGAGAGTGAGGCACTTGTGGAACAGATTGCCTATGTGAGTGGTGGGAAGGGACTATAAACATCTTTATGAATGACTGGGACAGGTACAGTATGGAGGGCTGATAATTCCAAGAGGAGAAACTACGGATGTGGTGATGGGGAGCAAGGGGAATGGTTTGGGGGTGGGGTACCCATGCAACACAGTGCCTGTTAGCGGTGGAGGAGGGACTATAAACAGATTTGTGAATGACTGTGAATGATACAGTATTGAGGGCTGATATTTCCAAGAGGAGAAGCTGGGAGGAGAAGGTAGGGAATGAAGGAAAGGGCACGGAGTGGGCATCATGGCTAAATCTCCTCAACATGGTAGGTCAGTGGCATAGGTAGAATGCTCTTTATTGGCAGAGTAGATGGACCCTTTGTCATTATCTGCAGGCAATGTCTTTGTTTATAGTTGTTTATTTAAAGTTTGGTAACCGGGAGAGGCACTCTGAACTTATTTCCAAGTTTGACTCGGGAGGATAAGGATTTATAATACATAAATACCTAACATTGGACAGGTAAAGTAGTACAGAAGCAAGTACATTACTACATAGGCCAGGCAGCTTACAGAAAATGCCTGGAAATGGAGGGTAATACATAGGTACAGAAGCATAAATATATATATACATGTACTAATGTTGGGCAGGTCACAATATAACTGAAGCAAGATATAATACATTAGTACATCAGGCCAGGCAGGTTACAGTAGTTGCCTGGTTAAGGAGGCATTACATAGGTACAGAGTGTCATTAATAGGGTAAGGAGGCAATATATAGGTGCTAGGAGTGTTAAAGCAGAGAATAGGCAGTGCTGAAAGCGAGGAGAACAATTAGTGGGAGACGCAAACTAGTATATGAATCAGAGTAGGATTTTATGAATTAGCATGGGGAAGGGGATAATAGGCAATGCTGCGAGTGAGGAGAACAATTAGTGAGAGGCACAAACTAGTACATGAATCAGAGTAGGGTTTATGAATTACCATGGGGAAGGCGATTAGTTGAGTTGTAGCATGAGCAGGGCAGAGGCGGACAGTGGTAAAGGCTTAGCGATGGCAGCATGTTGAGTGAAGAGGGGAAGGAGTTCCATGAAGGACGGAAGTGGAAAGAGAAAGCAGCTGTGCCAGAGTTAAGAGCAAGGGCATGGGAGGGAGAAAGAGTGGGGGGTCACAGGTGTGAAAATAGTAGGAAGTGTGGAAGGAGGGGATAGAAGGGAGGTGAGGTAAGGGGTATGTGAGCCAAACCAGTATTTGGCTGAGATGATGGAATTGCTTTGTTTGCAGTGGGAAGTAAGGGAATGGAGTGATAGAGATGAGTAGAGGGTGCAGCGTTGAGTTCTGGGAGGGGAGTGATAGAGAAGAGTCAAATCAAATCAAACTCTATTTCTATAGCACCTTTCAAAAACCAAGGCGCTGTACAAAAAAACAATTACAGATAAAACATTAAACCAAGAAGCTAAAATACATTAATCATTAGGGAAGGCTAAATTAAATAAATATGTTTTCAACTCTTTCATAAAACTATCAATGGTCAGGCATTCTCTTAGCCGATGAGGTAGAGAATTCCACAGGGTCGGAGCCAAAAAGCAAATGCATGGGCACCTGATGTTTTTAAACGTACCCTGGGAATCTCTAGCAATCGCTCGTCAGTGGATCGGAGAGGGCAGGAGGGGCAGTAGGGTATCAAGAGGTCTTGCAGGTAACCAGGTTCCTGGTCATGTAGGGCTTGAAGGTTAGCAAACCAACCTTAAAGGTGATCTGCCACTGAATAGGCAGCCAGTACAGTTCGCAGAGCGCAGGAGTAATATGACTGGACCTAGAAGTCCCAGTCAGAAGCCTGGCTGCCACGTTCTGCACTAGCTACAAGTGGTGGATATCAATCCCTGGAAGCCCTAGGTAGAGAGAATTGCAGTAATCAAGGTGGGTAGTGATGAAGGCATGGACCAATGTTGGAAGATCATCCAGAGAAGCCAAGTGTTTCACCCGGTTGATATTTCTCAGATGGTAGAAAGAGGATTTGACAACAGCCGACATCTGAGACCGTAGCGTCAGGCCATCATCAAAACAATAACGCAGAGGTTACGCACCTGGTCTGAAGCAGCGAGCGGTATACCACCAAGCAGAACACCTGATGCCTGACCAGCTTGCATACTCGCCCCCGGATGACCAGGGTCCACAATCAGCACTTCAATCTTATCCAGATTCAGTCTCAGCCAGCTAGTACTCATCCAGGTTCTGATCTCGGTAAGGCAGTTGTTTAGCATGGAGAGTGCAACATCCTGTCTGAGCAGAAAAGACATATACAGTTGAGTATCATCTGCATATCAGTGAAAACTGAAACTGTATCACCTGATTATATCTCCCAATGGTAGCATATATGCTGCAAACAACATGGGGGCCAAAATGGAGCCCTGTGGCACCCCGCAAGATGGAATAAGTGCCAGAGGAGCAAATTCCAGTGGTAACTCTCTGAAGCCTGCCTGCGAGAAAAGAATGGAACCATTTGAGGACTGTACCAGACAGACCGCAAAGCAGCCTCAAGCACTGCAACAGCACACCATGGTCTACAGTGTCAAATGCTGCAGAGAGATCAAGAAGGACCAAAATGGTACATGTCTTTCCATCCCTAGCCATCAGGAGGTCATTCAGTACTCGGACCAGTGCAGTCTCCATGCTATGCTTCTTCCTAAATCCAGACTGGAGAGTATCATAGGTCTTGTGAGTTGTAAGATTATCATCCAGTTGCAGCGCAACCACCTTTTCAATAACCTTACCAGCAAATGGCAGGTTAGTGATAGGTTGGTAGTTGGCTGGGTGGTCCGGATCCAAGGAGGATTTCTTAAGGAGTGGTCAAATGACTGCCTCCTTTAGGGGTTCTGGAAAGACCCCAGTCTCCAAGTACCTCCAGACAATTTCGGCAAGGATTGGGCAGATAGTATCAATACATCCCAATAAGAGGGGTGTCGGGCCTGGATCCAGACTATAACTGGTTGGGTGCATTGTCTGGATGATCGTCACAATATCCATGAATTCTGGCCAGCCGAAATCTGACCAGAGAGACCAAGTGCACACCACATCCCGCCGATCACCACAACTCCTCATAGGAGAGATTATGCCAATGCTAGACCTGATGCTGGCAACCTTATCTGCGAAGAATTGACCAAACTCCTCGCATTCCAGCTGAGAAAAAGCTCCTCTGGGCTGAAGACAGATTGGATTGCACAATCTGTCAATGGTCCCGAGAAGCTGAGCTGGTCGATTCTGTGCAGTAGAAATCTCCTTGGACAGGAATTCTGCCTTCTTACGGGTGATTTCTAGCTGATACCCATCATAATGTGCCATCAGATTAAGTCTGTCAGCATCAAGGCCGGACTTTTGCCAAGTTCTCTCCAGCCTTCAACCAACTCGCCTCAACTCCTTCAAGGAGCCATCAAACCAGGGGTTCCTTGGGTGAAGGGTGAGGGATCAAAGACGAACAGGAGCAATCTTGTCCAGGGCATCTCTGATGAGTGGAGGGTGCAGCGTTGAGTTCTGGGAAGGGAGTGACAGAGATGAGTAGAGGATGCAGCGATGTATTTTGGGAGACGAGTAATAGAGATGCGTAGAGGGTGCATTGATGAGTTCTGCGAGGGGAGAGATGGAGGTGAGTAGAGGGTGCAGCATTGAGTTCTGGGAAGGGAGTGACAGAGATGAGTAGAGAGTGCAGCGATGAGTTCTGGAAGGGGAGTGCAGATGTGTAGAGGGTGCAGCTATGAGTTCTGGGAGAGGAGTGATAGAGATAAGTAGAGGGTTAATTGATGAGTTCTGTGAGGGAAGAGATAGAGATGAGTAGAGGGTGCAGTGATGAGTTCTGGGAGGGGAGTGATAGAGATGAGTAGAAGGTTCAGCGATGAATTCTAGGAGGGGAGTGATAGAGTTGAGTACAGGGTGCAGTGATGAGTTCTGGGAGAAGAGTGATAGAGATGAGTAGAGGGTGCAGAGATGAATTATGGGAGGGGAGTGATAGAATTGAGTACAGGGTGCAGTGATGAGTTCTGGGAGAAGAGTGATTGAGATGACTTGAGAGTGCAGTAATGAGTTCTGGGAGGGGATTGACAGAGATGAGTAGAGAGTGCAGTGATGAATTCTGGGAGGGGAGTGATAGAGATGAGTAGAGGGTTAATTGATGAGTCCTGTGAGGGGAGAGATAGAGATGAGTAGAGGGTGCAGTGATGAGTTCTGGGAGGGGAGTAATAGAGATGAGTAGAGGGTGCAGTGATGAGTTCTGGGAGGGGAGTGACCAAGATGAGTAGAGGGTGCAGTGAGGAGTTCTAGGAGGGGAGTGATAGAGATAAATTAAGGGTGCAGCAATGAGTTCTGGGAGGAGAGTGACAGATGAGTAGAGGGTGCAGCTATGAGTTCTGGGAGGGGAGTGATAGAGATGAGTAGAGGGTTCGGTGATGAGCTCTGGGGGAGTGATAGAGATGAGTAGAGGGTGCAGTGATGAGTTCTGGGAGGGGAGTGATAGAGATGAGTAGAGAGTGCAGTATGAGTTCTGGGAGTGGAGTGATAGAGATGAGTAGCGGGTACAGTGATGAGTTCTGGGAGGGGAGTGATAGAAGTGAGTAGAGGATTAATTGATGAGTTCTGGGAGGGGGGAGATAGAGATGAGAAGAGGGTGCAGTGTTGAGTTCTGGGAGGGGTGTGATAGAGATGAGTAGAGGGTGCAGTGATGAGTTCTAGGAGGGAAGTGATAGAGATTAGTAGGGGTTGCAGTGATGAGTTATGGGAGGGGAGTGATAGAGATGAGTAGAGGGTGCAGTGATGAGTTCTGGGAGGGGAGTGATAGAGATTCATTGAGAATGCAGCAATGAGTTCTGGGAGGAGAGTGACAAATGAGAAGAGGGTGCAGCTATGAATTCTGGGAGGGGAGTGATAGAGATGAGTAGAGGGTTCGGCGATGAGCACTGGGGGAGTGATAGAGATGAGTAGCGGGTGCAGTGATGAGTTCTGGGAGGGGAGTGATAGAGATGAGTAGAGGTTTAATTGATGAGCAGCTTGGTCTGACCATTGCACGGTGAAGTTCACGTTTAGTGCTCTCGTTATAAATTCTTTCCCTTCTGAGACATTTCACTGCCGCCCGTTAAAAGATCCCGGAGGGTTTTATGGCGGCAGCTGATTTATTAAGGGTGGGTGATGCATGCGTCGGAGCGGTTGACGCCGGGGTAGACGCCTATAATTAGGTGCTATCTGGTGCCATTGACTCCCTCGCACCTGTCCGTGTACGACCCAGAACTTCATACCTGAGGTCACCTCGGTATGACGGTGATCTCAGGGAAATGAAGAAGCTGGGTCGGAGATTAGAGCGTTGCTGGAGGAAATCCCGTCTGGGGGCTGACAGACTGGTCCTGTGTGCGCATTATTGCACATATCAGGAGGCAATCAACCAAAAGAAGGCAATATTTTTGTCCCAGGAGATTGCTGCTGGGAGAAGCTGACCAGCCTCACTCTTCTGGACTGTTGATAGACTTCTTCATCCATTCTGTCTTCAGCCCGGAAGAGTTTCCTCGAATGAGGACTGTGAGGAATTTGCTCAGTTTTTCTCGGACAGGGTGTCTGTGATCCGGCGGGAGGTTTCCTCAGGCAGTAATATCATTGCTGTCAGTAGTCATCAGTTGTGTTCTAGAGCACTCTCTCGTGGGGAGTTTAGGCCAGTGGAGGTTGGTGAGGTCATTGAGATAGCGACCAACTTGAAGTATACCTTTGTGAACTTCATCCGTGCAATCGTGCTTCTTGATGAGGTGCATTGACACTGTTGGCCCGGTGTTTGCCCTGATTGTCCGGTGCTCCCTGAGTCAGGGTGTCTTTCCAGATGCTTGAAGGAGGCTCTGGTGAAATCCTCTTAAAGAAAGCTTCTGGACCTGGAGATTAGCAACTACCGTCCCATCTCCAATCTTCCATTTCTGGGAAAGGTTGTTGAGAAGGTGGTATCACTTCAGTTGGGGAACATCTCATGACCCACGAGTTGTATGATCCCTTCCAGTCAGCTTTTCGGGCCAGACATAGCACTGAAACTGCATTAGTTCAGGTGCAGAATTACCTCCTCAGGGCTAGAGATCGGGGGACAAGACAATTCTTGTTCTCCTCGATCTCTCCTCAGCATTTGATACTGTGGACCATTGTGTGTTGCTTTTCCGCCTGAGGGAGTTATGTGGACTCACTGGTATTGTCATCAAATGGTTTGAGTTATTTCTTACTAACAGGAGGCAGCGGGTTGTGATGGATAACTTCTCATCCGTACCCTGCCTCCTTTCGTGTGAAGTCCCTCAGGGTTCGGTATTGGCCCCAATGTTGTTCACAGTATACATGCTGCCCCTGGGGGGGGATCTTTAGGAGGTATGGTTTGAGTTTTCATTGCTATGCTGATGATATTCAGCTATACCTATCCTTTGCCCCAGGAACATCAAATGCAGTGGATGTGATAAATATCTGTCTGGCTGAGATAAATGACTGGATGTCTTCCAGCTGGCTGCGACTGAACCCTAACAAGACTGAGGTACTGGTAATGGAGTCGAACAGAGCTCGTGATGGATGGCCTCTGATTCTGCGACTGGCATTGTGCTAGGAGCTCTGTCATTGATGGCCTCCCCATGGGTACAAAATCTTGGTGTGATCTTTGATAGGAACCTGTCCATGGAGGCTCAAATATCCTCTGTGGTTCATTCCTGTTTTTCCATCTTAGAAATATCGCGGATTAAGCCCTTGTTCCGGCTCTTGACCTCCTTCTTTGGTACATGCCTTAGTCACTTCTAGGCTTGACTACTGTAATGCCCTCTATCTCGGGGTCTCTGGAACTTCTCTTCACAGACTGCAGCTAGTGCAAAATGCTGCTGCCCGGCTTTTGACCGGACAAAGTAAGTTTTGTCATATTACTCCAGTATTGCGCGAATTGCACTGGCTGCCTGTCAGGTGGAGAGTATTGTTCAAGGTGGGTTTTCTCACCTATAAGACCCTACATGGACAGGGCCCTGGTTATCTTTCTGATCTCCTGGTACTGTCCACCTCTGTCCGGGATCTCCGCTCCTCTAGTGATGAACTCCTCAAAGTTCTGAGAGCAAGATTGAAATCAGCAGGGGATCGATCATTTGGAGTTGCTGCTCCAGCTTTCTGGAACTCGTTGCTGCTTGAAGTGAGAGAAGCCCCCACTATAGAGGCCTTTAAGAGTCATCTGAAGACCTTTTTATTTATGCAGGCTTTTGGAGATTAAGTTTTATGTGTATGATATTTTAATGTAATGTATACGGTATGACATACTGTACAGTTTTTGTGCTGCACCCAGAGCCTTTGGGATTGGGCGTCTTTTTAAATAAAATTGACTTTGACTTTGACTTCTGTGAGGGGAGAGATAGAGATGAGTAGAGGGTGCAGTGATGAGTTCTGGGAGGGAAGTGATAGAGATGAGTAGGGGTTGCAGCGATGAGTTCTGGGAGGGGAGTGATAGAGATTAGTAGAGGGTGCTGCGTTGAGTTCTGGGAGGGGAGTAATAGAGATGAGTAGAGGGTGCAGGATGAGTTCTGGGGGGTGATTGTGAGATGAGAGAGTGCAGTAATGAGTTCTGGGAGGGAGTGATAGAGATGAGTAGAGGTGCTGTGATGAGTTCTGGGAGGGGAGAGACAGATGAGTAGAGGGTGCAGCTATGAGTTCTGGGAGGGGAGTGATAGAGATGAGTAGAGGGTTCAACGATGGGTTCGGGGGAGTGATAGAGATGAGTAGAGGGTGCAGCAATGAGTTCTGGGAGGGGAGTGATAGATGAGTAGAGGGTGCAGCTATGAGTTCTGGGAGGGAAGTGATAGAGATGAGTAGAGGGTTCAGCGATGAGTTCTGGAAGGGGAGTGATCGAGATGAGTAGAGGGTGCAGCAATGAGTTCTGGGAAGGGAGTGTTAGAGATGAGTAGAGGGTGCAGCGATGAGTTCTCGGAGGAGAGTGATAGAGATGACTAGAGGGTGCAGTGATGAGTTCTGGGAGGGGAGTGATAGAGATGAGTAGAGGGTGCAGCAATGAGTTCTGGGAAGGGAGTGTTAGAGATGAGTAGAGGGTGCAGGATGAGTTCTGGGAGGGATTGATAGAGATGACTAGAGGGTGCAGTGATGAGTTCTGGAAGGGGAGTGATAGAGATGAGTAGAGGGTGCAGCGATGAGTTCTGGGAGGGGAGTGATACAGATGAGTAGAGGGTGAAGGGATGAGTTCTGGGTGGGTTGTTTAAGATGAACTGGTAAAAGGCCTTTAGAGGTTGGACGTGGAAGCAGACTTGTACACAGCATCTGCATAGTTAAGGAGTGGTAGTATTGTCTTGGTGATGAGCAGGGCCACTGGAAAATTTCAGCCGCAGTTTGTTTGCGGAATCCGCAATTTTCACCATTCTCGTTAAAAATTGCCATGTTCTGCATTTTCTTGCAATTTTTGAGTTTTTACATTGAAATGTGTAAAAAGTATTAACATTTTTAATCTCAAATATATTGACAATTTTGCATGCAGACTTGGGTTTGACCGCAACAATGCAGTGCAAGGTAGGTGAAGAGTTTTCTGGGACACAGTTTTCTTTTGAATCCTTGTCTTATTTGGTATCAGAGTCCACTGGTCAAGCATAAGTACACTTAAACATTTAACATTTCACTAAAAATACCACCAACAGCTTAATCTGGTTCGGTTTCAGTTGCTTACCATCTGTATTCCCTGTCCCCCCGGTCGCCCCTGAAAAAGGAACTTCTAGGCCCAGTGGGCTTACCTGGTCAACAAAATTCAACAAACAACAAACAAACATTTGGTTTGTGTTGAAGCACTCTATCAGAAGACTGTTTGTTGCCAGAGACTGAAACAGAAGATGAGAGAAAAGGTGAAAATTATCCTATTTACCTAAATGGGGTGCTAACTATGAAGCCTTTTTATGGCTGTGGGCGGAGCCTACAGCCATCTTGCTATCTGTAGCTGGAAAATGGAGCGTCATGGAACACATTTTGGGGACTTTTCAATGTATCCTTCCACATCTACAAAGCATTATGCCTACTGAAATAAAATACTTGCTTCTTTTTGTTTAGAATGTTGGAGACATAACATCAAGCTGCTTATCAGATGGCCATTAGGAAACTGAAACAGTTTGTTAAAAATTGGTTCCCTATTAAACTGGAGATTTGTTTACCCCCTTCAGAATGCAACAACTTGCACATTTAAATACTTTCTTGCTTCTACTGTAGTTTCAGTTGGGCATGCATTGTCTTTCAAAAAAGATTAATACCTCATAAATGTCACATTTTCCCAGCAAATCTATAAAGATTTATGCTGTTTTTTAACCTCGTAAGACACTATCTGATAAGTACTGTCTCAGACATATGCCAGGTCTTCAGTGAACTACCCAGACTAAATGTATAGCAATCAGCAGACATTTTTACTATGCTTTTTCAGAAAAATAATAAATTGAGCTACAGCAGACACATACACACACACCCACCCACCATCCTCATGGCCACAACATTCAACATTAAATACTGTATTCTAATATGTTATAAAACAATAATGAAACTGTTTATGTCAATGAACGTAGTGAAGTTCAGTTTAGAGTAGATTTCCTTTAACTATTTCCTGGATAGCACAGTTGAGGTGCTACATCTTATTGTCATAGGGACCTTCATTTATACATTTTTTTGTACTGGATTTACTCAGGCTGTCCCAGATAAGTTGCACTACTGTATCTTGTTTTTCATGGGGTCATGATTTTACCATTTTTATAATGTATTTATTCAGGTTAGCCTAGTCTAGGGTCCCTATATACAAAGGACAGATGTGTGGCACATCCTCGTGGAAAGGCAGTGAGGCAGTAATTAATGAGGCAGTATAGCGCAGTGGTTTAAGGCTCTGAGCTGCAAATTTGGTGACATCCAGCAGACCAGACCTGGGTTTGAATCCCACAGCTTCCACTTGTGTACTGCATGACCCTGAGCAAGTCACTTAACCTCCTTGTGCTCCCAGGTCACTCCTGTAAAAAAGCTTTCAGCTTAGTGTGCTATACCTGGTTAAACAACTAAATTAAAAAAAAAAGAAAGAGGAGATGTGCCGCGCAGCTCCAGCAGTGCACTAAAGTGCGATATTCAAATGCGCTGGATGTGCGGCCTCAAGGGACTGGGACAGGGTGCACACAAATGATATGCCACACAAGTTGAGGGGGCATTCCCATACATATGCTGCAGTGTGGCATATTCACTGGAAATGCACCCCTTGCAGTCCAGAGCAGTGCAACTCACAGTTAGGCCATGAATAGCTGACCTAACCTGGCCAGCCACTCACAGGCAGGCTGTGGAAGTGTACCGAAGTGCACAGAAGCCTGGCATCCCTGGTCGATCCAACTCTATCCCTGAAGAGCTCCATAATGTAGGCACCCCCCAGACCCAATCGCACCAGAGGAAACTACGGTCCATATCCATAGCACAGAGGACTCCACCCACCACCCCAGTATGCAGACACCTTAATTTCCACCATATCTTACCTGTTGCAGAGACTGGCACTGCTTTCCACACCCTACCACGGCCAGCCACTGACTACACTGGACCTGGGCTGGGGACTTGCACTCCAGAATGACCCAAGTGGCTGTACAGTGGCTGTACAGTGCATTGGGGCACTATGCAAGCTGTGGACCCACTAGTGTATGCAGCCATGTGTATGTCCCTGGCAGACTGTATGTGGGAACTGACATACCTCCAATGCATGCCTTGTTGATGCTGTATCTTCCTGCGGTCACACACCACTGTAAGCCCACACTCTTCCCCTTCCCCCTATGTAACATGCCACCCTCCGAATTGCCGAGGTATTCTGTACAGTATGCCATGGGTTGCAGTATCCTGCAAAGCCATTTGCAAGTGTATGCTCCAGGCTATGGATAGTGCAACTGCAGTTCCTCAATTGTACAAACAAATGGGAAGTCGTCTGTAACATGCCTGTTCTGGGACCTGTGTGAGTGGGTACAGCATTGGTCATCACCCACACTGAGCAGTGCAATGGCACTGGGACAATGGATCTGCATGCAAGCGCCTGAGGTGTATGGCCTCTAGGCGTTATTGCCCACACACAGCTCATTCCTATGTATGACACATTCTAGTGTCCTACTGCCAGTGCTCTGCCACCCAAAAATAAGATGCCATTTCTTCTGTGAACTGTCCAGGCTAAATATATAGTAATCAGCAGGCATATTCTAGGAAAACACATTGTAAAGATGTGTAAAAGGAAGGCCACGTTGAAGCTGCCTCAGTATATCTGCATTGTGCAAATTCATTAGAAATAATGGGTAAAGGCATCCCAAAGACTCTCCCACAGCCACATCAGCTCTGACCAGAGCTGCTTGTAAGTGGTGGGGCAGATTTTTCCTTGTGAGCATACTTTCATTCAGACTAGTTTGGATTCAGACAGCTGAGAATTTTGGAAGGCCCTGCCCTGCTGATTATAAACCTGAATAAGATAGCGGGTAACAGTGATCCCGTGCTTAGCAATCTACAACCTAGATGCTCACATGCAAACACTACAATAAAAATCTGACTAAAGTCAGAAAACTAGCTTATAAAACACATAAAATGTATGTATCGGGAACACTTATCTTTATCTAAACCAGACATTATGGAAGGGTTGATACCTTTAATTGGCCCAACAGGTGTCTTTACAAAGATGAAATAATACACAAGCTTTTGGGGCCACACAGATCCCTTCTTCAGGTGAATAGCAAAATAAGCAGTATATATATCCATTGTGGAGCAATCCTCCCCAAAAAGGCAGGAAGTGAAGTTGGAAAGTGATAAAAGGGGACTAGAGATAAAAAGTCTATATGAGATGCAAAGTAAAAAAATGATGAACGAGAAGAAAAGGGGAAGGGACTGGTTAGGAGGAGATGCAAGGAAGCTGGAGAGGGAAAAGCAAAGGAACAGGTAAGAAAGATCTGAGATCAGAGGTAGGCTGTAAGGGTAGAATAGACAGGAGATGCCAAGAAATGCATGAAAATCAAGACATAAAAGAACAAAGGCCCAGATAGACAGAGTGTGAGGTAGTAAACGGTAGTGAGCTGAGCTGGAGTTTGTAGGGGAGGCAGGGGATGTAAAGGTAGGAAAAAAAGGATTAGGCAGGAACTCAGAAAAAAACAATAATAGAAATACAGAACCAAATTATGATAATTAATGTCAAGATGTGGTCCACAATAAACAGAGAATTACAGTTTACCATAATTTGTCATGAATCCAATGTCCCAATTCAGTCCAGAAATGTTAGATTTAAATTGTTTAATATATTTCAGTTCCCATGTCCTTCTGTCCTGTGTGTTTTTGAAGTTGCCTTTTAATATCAAGAAGATAAATTCAAGAGAGAGCGATCTGTTTGGGAAAAAATGCTTTCCTACTGGAGTGCTGATAATCTGGTTTACTATTGTGAGAAGGTGGTAAATCATCCTGGTTTTCAGTGGTTTATTAGTTTCTCCAATATAGCATCCTTCTGTGCACTTCTTGCACTGAATTATGTAAACAACATTGCTGGATTGACAGGTGTAGGATCCATTGATGTTTATTGTACTGTTCTGGCTTGTCTTGATGGTGGCCTGTGTGCATATGTGGGTGCAGGTCTTACATCTTGCCATGTTGCATATTGCTGTCCCTCTTGTTTCTCTGTTATTATGGTCTGCTGGGAGTTTATGAATTATTATATTCGAGAGGCTGGGGGGCTGCTTATAGGTTATGACAAAGAGTTCAGGGAAGATGCCCTTCAGTGTTTCATCTTCTCTCAGCATGCTTTGCAGTTCTTTAATAATGTGCTGAAGGGGGTTTAGCATGGGTCTGTAAGTGACCACTACGGGGTGTGTGGTCAGTGTGATGTTTTTGCCTGTATTCCAGCAGATTGTCTTGTGGTATTTGTATGGCCCATTCAAACTTTCTATCAATTTGTCTTGGAGAGTGGCCCTGCTTAATTAGGAATTTCCAAGTGTGGAGAGCTGTCTGTCTCTTGTTCTATCATCAGAACAGATTCAATGATATCGAATTGCTTGACTGTAGATTACAGATTGTTTTGTATGTTTTGGGTGGAAGCTGGAATTATGCAGGTAGCAGGGATTGTTTGTATCTAAACAAAATCATTGCAGCCAGAGCAAAACAAACATAAATTACAGTGTACCCTGACTGCTGTATGATGTAGTAAAAATATATTTGTTTAAATATTTGTTGATAGCTGGGTAAGGGCCACAGTTTTCTTTTTACCTGACCCATGGAGGCGGTCACTTTGCCTAAGTGGTCAGGCTTAATCATGGTTCAACTGGATAATGAGACCAAGAACCCCTCAAAAATGTATGAAAAGTAAGAACATTGGAATTATTCTAAAATATTGCAGGCTTTAATACAGTAAAATGGGGGGGTACTTTAACTATATGCTTTTGTTTGGTCACACAACAGGAGCCACCCCACTAATTTGACTATGTTGTATTGTGAATACAGGGGTTGAGCTTGCAAACCTTTTGTACTGATTTGACTTTAGGAGAATTGTGGCCTTCTAATTGCTCAACTCCCCATTAAATACCTGTGAGCTTTTCATTGATCAGAGCACACTGTAAGTAATGGAGCCAGGAGAGTGGTCTCTTCATTACAAGTAGAGGAAGCAGGGAGACCTCCACTCTGATGTGGCAAGTTACAACGTGATGATGCTTTTTACCTGACCGATGGAGGTGGTCACTTTGCCGAAGTGGTCAGGCTTAATCAAGGTTCAGCTGGATAATGTGAACCCATGAACTGCTCTGAAATGTATGAAAAGTAAGAATATTAGAGTTAGTCTAAAAAATTGCAGGCTTTAATGCAGCAACATGGGGGGGTGTCTAGTACTTTAACTATGGGCATGAGTGTTCCAGACATTGTTCAGTATGTGGCAGAAAAGGAAGAGTGCAGTGTTGACATCATTAGAAGTGCAGAAAAGGGACCATTTGGAGGAAGCAAGATCATGCAATGGATTTTGGGTGTTTGGGGAGTGTAGAGAATGAATCCAGTGGTAGATGGGTAGGGGAGCATGGTAATTGTAGTTTGTGCATGCAGTAAGTTATGAAATAGATGTTTCTATAGACGGGGGAGCATGATAATTATAGTTTGTGCATGTAGTAAGTCATGATATAGTTGATATAGGTGTTTCTATTGGTGGGGGGAGCATGGTAATTGTAGTTAGCGGGCAGTAAGTCATGATATACGTTTCTATAGGTGGGGAAGCGTGGTAATTGTAGTTTTTGCATGCAGTAAGGCATGATATAGATGTTTTTCTAGGTGGGGGAGCATGGTAATTGTAGATCTTACTTCGAGAGGGCTCTTGCAGTAGGTAATTACATATAGGACTGACGCCAGCCGGCGGCAGGACCCTACGGAAAAATTTCTAGCTAGCAGTTTCTAGCTGTACCTGGCGAGGGACTGTCCCCACGTCAGGTGACCGGTGTCATACGACGTCGGTATAAAGGGGCGGTCCCGGATGCCCGCCTTCCAGTTCTTTCCCACCGTCAACTCATGCAAGTGCCTCGTGGTGAAGTTCCTATCGCTCAGTCCTGTTACTTCATCGGTTTTTCCAAAAAGTTTCAGTATTTTATATTTCTTTTGTCAGGTGAACATTGGTATATGTCGTCCCCTTCAAAAAATAAGTGCGACTCATGCGGCGCCCAACTGCCTCACAAAGACGGTCACTCCCTCTGCCTTTTCTGTTTAGGCCCCGACCACCCGGTCGACAAATGCCCGCACTGTCTTCTTTTCAACGCGGCCACTCGCAGACGACGCCATCAGTCTCTCGAAGCCCATCTCCTAAAGAAGAAGATGTCCGCGATGGAAATGGAGTTGAGGAAACTTCGACAGGCATCGACCTCCCCTGAAGGGCATAAGAAGCGGGACAAGGAAAGGCATCGGGAGAAGGCCTCCTCCTCCGCAACTTCGGCCGGAGTCGCAGCCAAGGTAACATCCCCTCCGGGGGGAATGCCTGACGGCAACCTCTAAGGCTTTGGAGGAAGCGTCGGCCCGCCCGTCGGGTTCGTGTTCGAGCCCACTGGGTGCCTCCGGGCAAAAGGAGGCTCCAGCCCCTAGTACTACCACAGGCTTGCGGCCTACTGGTGCGGGTGCCTCCCATAAGCGGAACGTCTGCTCCTCTGACGTCCGCTGGGAGAAGGCCGCTAAGACGCCCAACCCTTTGGGGCAGTGCATGGCAGTGTGCCCGTTGGACCGGGCCCCTTCTCATCCTCGGTTCACCCCTGAGGAGAGACCCCCGAAGTTGGACACTGGCTCCTCTGGCATCCGCCGGGATTCGGCCCCTAAATCAAACGTCGGCTCCCCTGACGTGCACCGGGCCTTGGAGCCTACGGCAGACCCTGCCTCGTCTGTCATACCAGGTTTCCCAGAGCCTGCTGCTGTCAGGGGAGCCTGAGTCCCCCCTGCCCGACCCCGGGGATTTTTCTCCTCCGTCCCCGAACGAGGCTCGGGATCCTGGGCTACCATCTGATCCTCTTCCTACAGAGCCGGATCTGACGTCGGCTCCCCTGACGCCGGCTCCGATGCCTGCACCGGCTCCTCCGACGCCGGCTCTGACACCGGCCCCTCCTGACACTGGTGGGGGATATTCCTCTTCCATCGGTCCCTCCACCCCATGGCCTATCACGGTTGATCCACCCGTGGAGTTCCCGGCTGGGCCGTCTGCTCCAGCAGCTCCTCCGGTGCCTAGATACCCACCGTCCTTGCCAATGCCGGGTTTCCCAGGTCCACAGTATCCTGCGCCACAGTACCCAGCACCAACTGCACCGACACTGCAGTATCTGATGCCGCAGTACCCTGCTCCGGTATTCCCACAGCCAGGTTACGGATACTCTCCTTACGGATTTCATCCATACAACAATCCCCCTCCTCCTCCTCGTCCACCACCCCTTAGGCTGCCAGTGGATCTCCAGGAGACTCTGGCCTCCTGGTGGGCTGAGGCCAAGGCTCAGCTCACCAAAGAAGTCGAGAGCCATCTTACGGCGATGGTGCCCCCCCGGCTCTTGTACGCCCCAGACGGCACATTCCCTCTCCACCTCCGGATTCCCGGGCTCTGCCCTCGGCATCCAGAGAGGGGCAGGACACATGTTAGGGGATCCCCCCTAAGGAACCCGTTCCGTTCCCCCCCCAGATGAGTCAGGGAGTCCTACTCTGCTTCGAATTCTTCCTCTTCTTCTCTCTCAGACTCCTCAGAGGCCTCCGATGGGTGTTCCGAGAAAGACGATGAGCTGCGCTCTCCGTCCAAGCCCCGGCCGAGGACTCCTCCGAAGTCTCCTCCGGAGGATCCTTCCTTCACGGAGTTGCTCAGGAAGATCCAGGAAGTCCATCAGTGGCATTCCTTAGAGCCAGAGCCTCAACGGGTTAAATCGCCGAACATCTGGACTTGCCCCTTACGGCTCCTACTCTAGTGCCACCCTGGATTGAGCCTCACTCCCACCTTGTTTCCACTATTTGGAAACAACTGTCAGCTTTAGCCCCACTTCTTCGGAAGTCCAACAGGCTGTACTAGGCTCCGGAGGGTGTAGACTTTTTAGACTCTCACCCCCATGTGGACTCTGTTGTGATTAGCGCCACTCACGGCCGGTCAGCACACCCGAAACATTTGAGATCGTCTGCCCTGGATAAGGAATCCCACCTTCTGAATCAGTATGGAAGGAAGATCTCTGCTTCTTCCACACTGGGGATTAGGGCCCTAAATTATGTAGCACATATGGCGGATTACCAGAAGGCGGTTCTTACCCAGGCGGAATCTAAGATTGACTCCTTGCCTGACTCCCAGGTCAAGCAGGAGTTAGCCGACGTGGTCCATTCTGCTCGTTCGGCCAGTCGTCATATTCTGAGGATGACCTACGATGTAGTGGACACCGCAGGATGGAGCTCTGCATTCGCCGTAAGTCTTCGGCATCATGCATGGCTCTGTGTGTCCCAGAGGTGCAGTCAGCAATCCAAGAAGCACCTTTCAGGGGTTCTGTGCTTTTTAGTGGTAATGTCAAGGACATCATCACTGATTTGCAGGAGAAGAAGATGGCCCTTAAATCTGTTGATTCAATGTACCATCCCCATCCCCCACAGTGCCATCCCTTTTGCAGATGCAGCCGGCCTAAAGCGAAACCTCAGGAAAGGCGGGCCACCAAACGTTGGGCCCCCACAGCTGCCAGGCCCCCGCCACCCAAAAAAAGCAATGGGTGCCCCAGCTGCGGTGCTGCATCACACCACCTGACTCCTTCCCTCTCCCACCACCTCTGGACACCTTGGAGGAACTGGTAGGAGGGAGATTCTCCCTCCACCTTCCGGGTTGGGAAAAGATAACATCAGATTCATGGGTGCTTCAGATCATAGCAAAGGGGCACTCCATAGAGCTTCGGCAGAAACCTCCACGTCACCCCCCTCTGAACTCCTCTTACTCAAGGGACCATCTTCCTTTGATTAGGGAAGAAATCTCTGCTCTTCTCGTGAAGCAGGCTATAGAGCCTGCCCCTCCTCACCTCCATGGGATGGGTTACTATTCCCATTTCTTCCTTGTACCAAAGAAGACAGGAGATCTCAGACCCATTCTCGATCTTAGCTCCCTGAATCTATATGTGGAATACAAGAGGTTCAGGATGCTCTCCCCTTCAAACCCTCTTGCCCCTGCTTCGGCCGGGCCAATGGCTTTGTGCACTGGATATGCAGGATGCGTACCTGCACATCCCTATTCGCCCTTCACACCGAAAGTACCTCAGGTTTGCATTTCAGTGGGACCACTACCAATTCCGGGCACTCCCTTTTGGTCTTTCCTCGGTTCCCCGAGTCTTTACCAAATGCCTGGCGGTGGTAGCGGCCCACCTACGTACTTTGGGAGTTCAGGTTTTTCCCTACCTGAACGACTGACTCCTGGCGGCCCCATCCAGGGAGGAACTCCTGCATTTCCTCTCCCTCACCCAGCAGGTTTTCTCTGGCCTGGGTATCACCATCAACCATTCCAAGTCTCACCTGGATCCTTCTCAGAGACTCCAGTTCATCGGGGCAATCCTCGATACAACAATCTGCAGAGTCTTCCTGCCTCCGGACAGAGGGGCCTCCCTCCAGTCCCAGATTTTCCCTTCTATCAGAATACAGGAGGGTTCCGGTGAGGTCAGTGCTCCATCTTCTGGGGCTCTTGGAGGCAGCTATCCTGACGGTTCCACGTACATGCCTCCACATGAGAATCTCTCAGTGGACTCTCCGCTCTCAGTGGGATCAATGAGTAGACGATCTAGATCATCTGGTTCTGATCTCCTCGCCGATGCTAAGAGACTTGCAATGGTGGATGGTTCGAGAGAACCTATTCTGGGGGGTCCCCTTTTTTTTCACCTTCCCCCGATCAGACTCTGACCACGGACACTTCAGGTGAAGGTTGGGGAGCCCATCTGGGTCCTCACTGAACCCAGGGCCTATGGTCAAAATTGGAGTCAGTTCTCCACATCAACGTGCTCGAGCTTTGAGCAGCACTGTATGCTCTCCAGGCACTTCACCAATACATCCTTCCCGGCCACCTTGCTGTCTAAATGGACAACATGTGTGTGGTGTGGTACATCAACAAGCAGGAAGGGACGTGGTCCTACCCACTGTGCAGGGAAGTGATGAGGGTTTGGGAATGGGCAACTTTTCACAACCTTCACCTCACGGTGATCCGTGTTCCGGGAGTCGACAATGTCCTGGCAGACAGGCTAAGTCACTCGTCGGCTCTACCACACGAGTGGGAACTGGACGAAAGAGTTCTAAAAAGCATCTTCCAGGTTTGGGGGACTCCTCAGATAGATCTGTTCGCCTCCTCCCAAAATGCAAAGCTTCCAATGTTTTGCTCTCTCTCTCCAGAGCAAAACGCTTTCTGGAGCCACGCTGTATCTCTAAGTTGGAAGGACAGATTCATCTATGCTTTTCCCCCAATTCCTCTGGTCCCTCGTGTGCTGCAGAAACTGGCCTTGGAAGGAGCAAGAATGATTCTGATCGCTCCTTTCTGGCCCAGGCAAATCTGGTTCTCTCTTCTACAACAATACTCAGAGGTTCCTCCTCTTCCTCTTCCATTATCTCCAGGATTGCTGACCCAGGATCAGGGGACCCTGGTCCATCCGGGACTCAAGTCCCTCCAACTTCATGCATGGCTCCTGCAGAATTAGCTCAATCTCGCTTTGGCGTTTCTCCTAAGGTAGCCGAGATCCTGGTGGAGGCTAGAAAACCCTCCACTAGGTCCACCTACACCATAAAATGGAAAAGATTTTCCATCTAGGCTGCGTCCAGGAATGTGGAGCCCTTTTCCTGTCCTGTCAACATTCTCCTTGAATACATGCATCATCTTTTCGACCTGGGTCTCAGTCACTCCTCTTTGAAAGTCCATATGGCAGCTATTTCAGCCTACCATGTCCCTTTCACTGATAAGGCATTTGACCAACTGGAAGTATCCAAAACTTTTCTCAGAGGGGTCCTTCACCTTAGGCCCCCTGTCTGGACTCTAGCTCCCCCTTAGGACTTAAACTTTGTCCTCAAAAACTTACTCTTCCTCCTTTGAGCCTGTGGCTTCTGCAGACTTGAAGTTTTATCGTGGAAGGCAGCTCTTCTTGGTGGCCATTACTTCATTCGCAGAATTTACGAGCTTCAGGCCCTGATGTGCAAAATCCCTTATTTAATTTTTCACAAAGAACGAGTTGCTCTTCACACGAATCCTAAGTTCCTCCCGAAAGTGGTAGCGGAGTCTATCTTAAATCAGTCAATTGAATTACCTGCCTTTTTCATGCAGTACTCCAACCAAGGAGAATACCTGCTCCACACCATGGATGTTCACAGGATTCTGAGATACTACACCGATAGGACAAAGGATCTCAGAAAGACCGATCAGTTGTTCATCTCTTTTGCTCACAAAAGAGTAGGCAATGCTGTTTCTAAGCAATGCCTATCAAAATGGTTGGCCCATTGCATCACTTTCTGTTATGACAAGTACAACAAGACCCTTCCGGGTCAAGTCAGAGATCACTCCACCCATGGAATAGCAGCCTCTGCAGCTTGTTTCAAGAACGTGTCTGCGGTAGACATCTGTGCTGCCGCCACTTGGACTTCCGTCCATACCTTCACTAAACATTACAGTTTGGACATTGCCTCTCGCCGTAGAGCAGGCTTCGGGTTAGCGGTCTTACAAGGCCTCCTTTCCTGAGGCTTGCAAGGTCTCTCCTTCTACTTCTTGGAGTAGTACCTCCTCCTGGTGCCTTTTCTTTTGTTCCAGACTGCTTGGGATTCCGTCCAATTTGTAATTACCTACTGCAAGTGCCCTCTCAAAGTAAGATAGTACAGTTACGTAAGAACTTACTGTAACAGTAGATCTTCGAGAGAGGCTCTTGCAGTAGGTAATACCTTCCTGCCTTCCATCCCCCTAGGCTTTTTCAGCTCCTTTTCCACTGAGGGAAATATCTGCTTCTCTCTCGTCTGGGCCTTCTGGGCCTGTGGCAGGAAAGAACTGGAAGGTGGGCATCTGGGACCGTCCCTTTATACCGACGTCGTATGATGCCGGTCACCTGACGTGGGGGTGGTCCCTCACTAGGGACTGCTAGCTAGAAATTTTTACGTGGGGTCCTGCCGCTGGCTGGCATCAGTCCTATATGTAATTACCTACTGCAAGAGCCTCTCTCAAAGATCTACTGTTATGGTAAGTTCTTACGTAACTGTACTTTTGTGCATGCAGTAAGTCATGATATAGATAATATAGATGTTTCTATAGGACCAAGGGCTCCTGAAATTACTTTTATGACTTGTTTTTGTAAGTATGATAGAGTAGTTTTTTGTTTTTGTATTTAAAATTTGTGATAATACAGTATTTCTGTGTAAAAAAAAAAAGTTGCAGGCTGGCCTGGTGGCACAGAGGGCTGAGTTACCATCAAGCACTTCGTCTTTTACCATGCTAGTGTCCCAAGTTTGGGAACCAGTTTAGGTCATCGGAGGTCAGTGGGGGGGTCAAAAGAGGAGGGAGCAGCAACCTGGCAGCCTCTCCTCTCTTGGACTGGGGTGATGGGCCTTCCCAGCTCATGGCTACCACCAGGTGGAGGTGTGGTGCTAGCACATATGCATGGGAGACAGATGTAGATAGAGATGGAGGAGCCTCGTACCTGAATGCATGCCTCCGTGTGCATGCATCCTCCATACTGTTATGGCTTCAGGATCTGGAGGAAGAAAAACATGGTGGAAAACTGAGCAAATCAGTCTCGGTGAAGCCCCACCCAAACACATGGACCCACCCTCCCACTCCATCTAGTAAGACAATTGTGGATATATGTGTTCTACAGAGGGAGGGGCATGGCCATGTGGGGAGGAGGGAAGGGGAACTAACCCCCAGTGTGTAGGGACAGTCCAAAGTGTCTGGGGACATGGCTGAGTAGCCACCCAGTCTGGCTTAGAGGATAAAAACCTTTATAGAAAAGAAACAAAAAACAGTCGAGTCTTGCTTCTAATTAGGACTGCTTGACATATTTCAACACCACTGGTACTTGACTAATCCTGTGCACATTTCAGCTTCAGAGTCCCAGCTTTTCACCATGTTTCGACACCCACGTGAGCAGCAATTGAGGAAAAAGAAAGAAATGAAGGGAAAAAGGAAGATCAAACTCAGCAGGAAGGAGAAGTCAAAGAGAGGGAAGGAGGATAAGCCACAGGACAGCAGGCCAGACGAGGTGGGAGAAGTGGAGCACAAACCAAAGGAGAAGGCAGGGATGGAGCAGCTCAAGGACAAAGCTGGTGAGCATTTACATAATAATAACGATAGAGGATAATATTGCAAATGTTCAAGGTTACAGATTTACGGTGATTAAGGTAATGAAATTCCATTTTGAACATGTGTGTAGGGTATGTCATTTAACACAGAAAAGTGCCACATTACACAGTTCAGTAAAACAAATAGGAACCATCAGTATTATCTGGGTAGTAATATCCTAACTCGTGTTGTTCAGGAAAGGGACTTAGAGTAATTGTAGAACCTGATATGTCTTTTCCAGAGCATATCAAACCCATCTGCAATAAAGTCAATAGGAAATAAAAAGAACACTGGGAGTAGAAAGGGGGATGTTATGGTCCCACTGTATTGAGCACTGGTGATGCCACACCTGGACTACTGCTCTCAGTTCTGGTCACAAGCTTGCAGGGTGCAGCAAATGGCACTGGAGAGGGTAGAGTGTAAATTTACTAGATCCATTTATGGTATGGAAAGGCTTGATTACAACAGTAGACCAACATCCCTAAGTCTGTATAGTCTGAAACAAATGAAGCAGCAGGTAGATCTATTATTTCTCTATAACATACTGGAAGATTCATATCTTTGTATACATGGGTTTGGAATACAAAGAACATTTGCATGATAGTAGAGGACATGATATGTGATTAACTTTCTCCAGATGGTTCACCCTCAAAACTTTGCTGCCTTCAGATATCTTGAGGTGATCCTTAACCTGTCCCTTACGGAAACTGACCACATAGCCTTTCTAATAAAGTGCATAAACCAAAAGATTGGGCTCTGCTGTTGGATCATTGATCTCTTCACCCCCGATGCCCACCAAGCCATGGTCCATGGCAGTCTACTCCCTTTCTTGATTACAGGTGCCCTGTCTACTCCCTTACCACAGCTGCAAACCTAACATGGCTTAATTCTTCTTTTTTTTTTTTTACCACAAGAGACACGTTAAGCTGAAACTTGTTTACAGGTGCAACCTGGGAATACACGACAGTTAAGTGACTTGCTCAAGGTCACACAGTATCCAAGTCAGGGCTGTAGGGTTCAAACCCAGGTCTCCAGGTTTGCAGCATGGAGCCTTAAACCACTGCACTATACTGCCTCCTTATACTGCCTACTGTACTTACAATTGAATATGTCACCTTACCCTCCATGCCTGTCTCTGTATTCACCTCCCTACACTTTATCAGTCTCTAAACTGGCTTCCCCCTTCAAACCCAGTACTCCTTCCTCCTGACCCATGCAGTCAGAGATGCCTTCCATAATCCCTTCTCACCACTATCTACGCTGATCCATCCCAGAATCTTCGGGCGACATTTGTGTCAGTCGTCCCACCTGCAACTTGAACACTGCCACATTAACATAAATATGGGTCTAAGAGCTTTCTCGGCAGCTGGCCCCTTGCTTTGGATTGACCTCCCCTCATCCCTACATTCACCTGACCCCGCTCAACTTAAAATGCTCTGATTAGAGCTCATTTTCTGTCCTCCTCAGCCTGCGACTGTCCTTTGGTATCTACTTCTATTGTTTCCTCCTTTACTGCCCCTACCTCCTCTCCCCATTAGAGACCCCCCTTGCCCAGTGTGTCCCCCATACTGCCTTGCCTGACTAGCAGTTCTTTCCTACCATGCATGTACCTTTCTCCCATGTCTCTTTTGTTGACATAAGACTTAGTTTTGTTGCCTGTGGAATCATACATTCCAGTGTATTACTGGATTGGTGCTGTCCGCTGTATTCCCAACCCCTCACTACTGTATGACCAACCTATTTGTATTATGACTATTACTGAACCCCATTTTTTTGGGGGGGGCAAGTTGTGCTGATTATCTTGCACTGTATGTTGCTGTGTAATTGTCCGCTACCTCTGTGTTTGCCAGTATCTGGCCCAGGCCGGGTCTGAAAATGGTTTTCGGATCAGTGCCCCAGCCTGGTCATTAAATGAATAAATAACTGAGAGAAGGCATAAAACAAACCACAGACAGTCATATTTCACACAAAGAGTGGTGAAATCTTGGAACACATTACCTGATCTAGTAGTTTCAGCCACAAACATTACTGCTTTTAAAAGGTTATTGGAAAACCACATGGTAAACAGAAACTAGTATTCCACTGAGTAGTGGGGGAATAGGCAAGAAGGACTGCTGGCCTGTTTCTATTCCTACTTACCTTACTAACCTTAGTAAGAATTACAGAAATTGCACCAGCGATCATTAATTTTCAGATCTTTACCGCCATTCTGCTGTCATTCTTTTAGTATGTGTATAAATAATCAGGATAAAAGAAGATTAAACATACAGATTAAATGAAGCAAATTGAAAATAGTATAGTAAGCTATTATAAGAACAATACAAGTTCTGTAGATTTACTGATCTTTTATAAAATGCCCAAATCCATGAAATTCTTTGTTTTTACTTGTATGCAAATATTCCAGTTCCAGAATTTTACAGAGTTTTCTGGAAAAATGCAAACCTAGTGGCCTCAAAAATGTATTCATGGGAATAACAGTTGGGGGGCGCACTTTGGAGAAGCTCAAACATATCAAAGGGAATAAATGCAAAAGAGACTAGCTTGATCTAACTCACTGTTTTTTTTTCACCCCTGAGATGGCAAAAGAGGTGAGGCAGATAGGCTTTCACAGGGGAGCAGTGCAGAGCTGTGGGAGAGTACATTTAAAGAAAAAGAGATCCTTGGAGCTGAGCAGAAGGGGGCGTCAGTAGTGAACCATGTGAACACAGCAATAAAAAAAAAGATTTGTAAAGGGGACTTTGTGGATGGTGTCACTTTGTCAGATAAGGGTGCAATTAAAACGGTGAAGGAGGAAGAATCTTGGTGAACACTGGATCAGTGGACTCAGCATGTCCTATTAAGAGATGAGTTGGTCTCGGATCCAATTCACAATATGTGGGCCGCAGCTTTGCAATCACATTGCAGACCTTAACCCCATCCATCCTAAACTGTCGGATTAATGCAACAGAGTTGAGTGCCTTAGAAAGCGCCTCATTATAGGATGAAACCACCTCATCCAGCCCTGCTGCACATGCAACACTCACACCAGACAGATCCATCACCACCATCAGTCTCATTGTAGGCTGAAACCACCTCATCCAGAACTGCTGCACATGTAACACACACCAGATAGATCCATCACCTCCATCAGTCTCATTATAGGCTGAAACCACCTCATACAGCGCTGCTGCACATGCAACACTCACACCAGACAGATCCATCACCTCTGTCAGTCTCATTATAGGCTAAAACCACCTCATCCATCCCTGCTGCATATGTAGCACTCACACCAGATAGATCCATCACCTCCATCAGTCTCATTTTAGGCTAAAACCACCTCATCCATCCCTGCTGCACATGCAACACTCACACCAGATAGATCCATCACCACCATCAGTCTCATTACAGGCTGAAACCATCTCATCCAGCCCTGCTGCACATACAACTTTCACACCAGACAGATACATCACCATGATCAGTCTCATTGTAGGATAAAACCACCTGATCCAATCCTGCTGCACATGCAACACTCACACCAGATAGATCCATCACTGCCATCAGTCTCATTACAGGCTGAAACCACTTCATCCAGCCCTGCTACACATGTAACACTCACACCAGATAGATCCATCACTGCCATCAGTCTCATTACAGGCTGAAACCACTTCATCCAGCCCTGCTACACATGTAACACTCACACCAG
Source organism: Neoceratodus forsteri (assembly GCA_016271365.2). NCBI lineage: Eukaryota > Metazoa > Chordata > Ceratodontiformes > Ceratodontidae > Neoceratodus > Neoceratodus forsteri. Next base: position 469,456,752 of record CM057457.1, on the reverse strand, counting down.
ATAGATCCATCACTGCCATCAGTCTCATTAGAGGCTGAAACCACCTCATCAACCCTACTGCATGCAGTACTCACATCAGATAGATCCATCACCACCATCAGTCTCATTACAGGCTGAAACCACCTCATCCCTGCTGCATGCAACACTCACACCAGATGCATCCATCACCACCATTAGTCCCTCTGAAGACAATTCCTACAAAGGTTGTTGATGTGGTTTGCTGGTAGCACACTGCCGGTCCGTCAGTGCAATGTTATGTGCATTAGCAATGTGCCGTGGTTCAAGGGCGATGCAGCAGTTGATCAGTAGCATGACTGGTGCAGATTTGTGGTCCTTGCTGGTTATGTTGTTGAGGTTATCCCAGAATGACTTGCTGTCATTCTAGCTGCTGGCGAGGACTTTTTTGTAGTATCTGCTTTTGGCAAGTCAGATGGCTTTAGTGCACTCATTCCAAGCTTTTTTATACCTCTGCATGTTAGCGGTGATACCGTGTGCTCTCGCTATCTGCCATAAGTGATCTCTAGCTTGTAGTTGCTCTAATAGGTCAGGGGTGATCTAGGGGTTACTGTACCCTCTTATCTTTCTGGTTTTTATCATGGCATGCTTGTCACAGATTGCATTGAATGTTTTTATGAAGTGGTCTAGGGCTGTGTCCCCATTATTAGCATTGTAGAGTGCTGACCAGTCTACGGTCTTGAGGTCCATTTTTAGCAGCTCCTGGTGCCCTTTTAGTAAACTCTGTTTGTAATTGTTCTGATGGGTGGTTTACAATAGTTGAAGGACCAGATACATGTGACCAGAGGTGGTTTCTCAGTCAGTCAAGGAGAACAGTAGTGTTGTGGATGCCAGCAGGCCAATTGGATAGAACCCAGTCAAGGAGTGTGCTAGTCCCAATTTTGTAGTTGATACCAGTTAGAGTCTCAACTGTTTGTGAGAAATGGACAGCTGTTAAGGCATCTATGATTGAGGTGGCAGTAGAGAAGAGCCAGTTGATGTTGAAATCTCCTAGCATCACGATTTCAGTATTAAGACTCAGGGTGCTCACATAGTCCATCAGATCTCCGGTACCAACCCCAGTGAGTTTGGGTGGGATGTATACAGAGAGTATGGTGAGAGCTCTGCTATGTGAACCCAGAAGGCAGTTTTCTGGTCATCATGTAGTGTGTTCTTGAAATTGTAGGATTTAGCTGTCCTAATAGCTGTGGTACATACATTTCTCAGAGTCCAATATTTAAAAAGGTCATTGGAGGAGAGTGTCACTTTATAGTGTGCCCAGGCATCATCACAAGTGTTGCAGACCTTGATGATATCTGCTGATATCCAAGGGTGGTAGAAATGTTGCATCTTCTGGTGACGCAGGGGGACATGAATATTCTAGAAATTGTTCAGTATGTGGCAGAAAAGGAGAGTGCAGTGTTGGCATGATTAGAAGTGTGAAAAGGGACCAGTTAGAGGAAGCAAGATCATACAGTGGATTTTGGATGTTTAGGAGTGCAGAGAAGGAATCCAGTTGTAGGTGGGGGGGTATTTGTAATTATGCATGCAACAAGTCATGATATAGATGCTAGGGCACTCCTCACCAGGAATTCAATGAGTGGTTAAAAACTGGTGTGGAGCTCAGGGTTTTGGCTTCATTGGGGACTAGGAAGCTACCTGGAGGATGCAGACCTATACTGGTGCGATGGTCTGCATCTGTCGGGGGAACCAGGATCTAGGTGAGAGGTTTAAATGCTTCATTGGCAAGCATTTAAACTAGCCAAGGGGGAGACACTGAAAAGAAGCAGGGAAATCCCAGCCTCCCCCCACAAAACATGTTAATTAGTGAAGTAAACACCAAGGTAGAGAAGTTATTAGGGAGTAGGACAGAGGTAAATGTAGAAAAAGACAAGGGCAGTAAGGATAGGAATGGGGCTAAAAGGGGTAAGGCTAGCAAAAAGTGGAGGGTGATGAGTACCAGTGTCCATAGTCTGTGTAAGAAGCTCCCTGAACTAGTGGCCTTGATGGAAGAGGGTTGCCTGGATATTGTGACAGTCACAGAAAACATGATACACAGAGAACCATGACTGGGATGTCAACATACCCAGATACACAATCTACAGGAGGGACAGGGAGGGTAAAAGAGGAGGAGGAGTAGCTCTCTATGTAAAGGAAGAGATCAAAGCAGCAGAACTAAAGAGTAAACAGGGAGCAGATGAGGCACTCTGGGTCACCCTAGAGACAGAAAATGGCACCACAATCCACACGGGGGTTGTATACAGACCCCCATCTCAGGGGGAGGGAATGGACAAGGAAATGATAGAAGGCTTCCTTAGAATGGCAGAAAAAGGGAGATATTGTTGATGGGGATCTGAATATGCCAGATGTTAACTGGAGCACCTTTGCTGCAGGCACATCCAGAGCAGGGTCATTTTGATGCCCTACAGGGGCATGCCTCAGACAGCTAGTATTGGAACCCACTCGGGAGGAGCAATCTTAGACCTGGTACTCTCAAATGGGGACGGAGAAAGAATCTCAGACTTAGAGGCGGGTGGCCATCTGGGAACAAGCGACCACCAAAAAGTGTGGTTCACGATAAACACAGCCATACAATCAAGCCATACAAAAGCAAGAGTATTGGATTTTAGAAGGGCTGACTTTGGGAAAATGAGAGAGTGCCTTAGAAAAGCACTAGCAAACAGGCATGAAGGAGGGGTAAAGGAACAATGGGGAGTAATCAAAACAGCCATCACAGAGGCAACAAGCCTTTGTGTAAAGCAAATCAATAAAACACCACGAAGGAAACAAATGCTATGGTTCTCAAAAGAGGTGGCATGGAAGGTTAAGGAGAAAAGGATAGCATTCAGGAAATATAAGGAAACACAGAAGGAGCAGGACAGAGAACTTTATCAGTTAAAGCAGAAAGGGACTGGGAAGGCAGTCAGAATAGCAAAGGCCCAAACCAAGGAAAGGATTGCCAATTCTGTTAAGAAGGGGATAAGACCTTTTATAGGTACATTAGGGAGCGAAGAAAGACCAAAGGAGGGATACTGAGGCTTAATAAAGGGAAGGGAAGGTGGGTAGAGGGGGACAGTGAAAAAGCAGGGATACTGAATGAACATTTCTGCTCAGTATTCACAAAGAAGAGGAGGGGAGGTACCTAAACCAAACAAGAAACACTCTGAAGGCGGGGTCGATACCAGTCCAGTTACAGAAGAAAGGTTCTGAAAGAACTAATAAAATTGAAGGTGGACAAAACAATGGGGCCTGATGGGATTCACCCAAGAATTCTAAAAGAATTAAGGGTAGAACTAGTGACACTGCTGTACTCTCTTTAACAAATCATGGGAGGATGGTTTGGCACCTGAGGGACTGGAGGAGGGCAGATGTGATTACTCTTCACAAAAGTGGGAGCAGGACAGAGGCAGGAAACTACAGACTAGTTAGTTTACCTCAGTGGTAGGAAAATGATGGAATCACTTCTGAAGGAAAGAATTGTTGAGTAATTAGAGGCCAGTGAGGCACAGGACCCAAGGCAGCATGGATTCACGATAGGAAAGTCATGCCAGACAAATCTAATAGAGTTCTTTGACTGGGTGACCAAAGTAGTAGACCAGGGAGGGGCTGTGGACATGGTCTACCTAGATTTTAACAAGGCATCTGATACAGTCCCACAAAAGATTAATACACAAGTTAGCCAGCCTTGGGTGGGCACAAGGTGGTAGCCTGGATAAAAATTGGCTAGACAACAGGACGCAAAGGGTAGTAGTAAATGGAGTCCACAATGAAGAAAGGAGGGTTACTAGCGGGGTACCGCAGGGTTCAGTACTGGGACCAGTCCTTTTCAATGTCTTTATAAGTGACATTGCAGAGGAACTGGAAGGAAAAGTATGTCTCTTTGCAGACGACACAAAGATCTGCAACAGGGTTGATACACGAGATGGAGTGGAAAGGATGAGAAGGGACTTGGCAAGGTTGGAGGAATGGTCAAATGTATGGCAGCTCAGATTCAGTGCAAAGAAGTGCAAGGTAATGCACATGGGAAACAAAACCCAGGGAAGAGTACACAATGGGGTTGAGATACTGACAACAGTAAAAATGGAAGGGATCTGAAGTATTATATCAGATGACCTAAAGGTGGGCAAGCAATGTGAGAAGGCAGTAAGGAAGGCTGGGGGATACTGGGATGCATAGGAAGAGGCATCAATAGTAGAAAACAGGACGTTGTTATCCTCTGTACAGACATTGGTGAGACCCCATCTGGAGTACTGTGTGCAGTTCTGGAGACCCCATCTCCACAAAGACATAGACAGAGTGGAGGCTGTCCAGAGGAGGACAGCAAAAATGGTGCAGGGTCTGCACCAGAAGACATACAAAGAAAGACTAAAGGAGCTTAATATGTATACCTTTGAGAAAAGAAGGGAGAGAGGGGACCTGATAGAAACTTTCAAATACCTCAAGGGAATCAACAAAGTCCAAGAGGGTAGCATCTTTCAGGAAAAGAGACATGCAAGAACAAGGCAGCACAATTTGAAGATAGAGGGGGGATGGCTCAGAGGTAATGTGAGGAAGTATTTTTTCATGGAGAGGGTTGTGGATGCATGGAACAGCCTCCCTGAGGAGGTTGTGGAGTCAAGAACAGTGGAGGAATTCAAGAATGCATGGGACAGACATAAGGCAGTCCTAGTGGGGGGTAGGAGGAAGTAAGCTGTCGGTTAACTAGGATCTGCAGCTTATCTGTCAGGTAGGAAAATGGGCAGACTAGCTGGGCCAAGTGGTCCTTATCTGCCGTCAAATTCTATGTTTCTATGTAGATGTTTCTATAATACCAAAGACTCCTAAAATGACTTTTATGATTTGCTTTTGTAAGTGTGATCCAGTATTTCTTTGTTTTTGTATTTAAAATTGTGATAATACAGTATTTCTGTGTATATAAAAAAAGTTGTAGAATGGCTTGGTGGCAGAGAGGGCTGAGTTACTGTCAAATGCTTCACCTCTCACTACGCTGCTGAGCTTAGTTCATGAACCAGTTTAGGTCATCGACATGTCAGCGGGGGGTCAAAAGAGGAATGAGCTGCCACCTGGCAGCCTCTCCTCTCCTCTCTTGAACATGGGTGGTGGGCTTTCCCAGCTCATGGTTACCACCAGGTGGAGGAATGCTACTAGCACATATACATGGGAGGCAGATGTATGTCGGGATGGAGGGAGCCTCAGTTCTTGAATGCATGCGTGCCTCCATGTGCATACATCCTCCATACTGCTGTGGCTTCTGGAGCTAGAGGGAAGAAAACATGGTGGAAAACTGAGCATACCAGGCTCCATGAAACCCCACCCAGACACATGGACCCGCCCTCTCACTCCACCTAATAAGGCAATTATGGGTATATCAACTACCTCGGGGGCAAGTTACATTTTCTAGGAGATTTCAATTTCAACTGGCTCGCAAACAACTCTAAACTTTGCAGCCTAGTCACTGCCCTAAATCTCACCCAACAACTGACATGAAACCTTTGTACTGACGTGGAACCTTTGAACTGATGTGGAACCTTTGTAAAAGAGCTCACATTCAAAGGTCTTTCCAAAATACTAATTAAACAATTAAACAAATTTCTGAACCCACTTGCCTAAATCACCAGCTTTCCCTCTCCCAGGGTGGGAGGTTTGTGAAGGGGGTTGAGTGTCCAGAGACAACACTCCTCTCTCAGGGTGGGGAAGGGGTTGTGGGGGAGGGATTGAGTGTCCAGGAACAGCTCTCCTCTCCCAGGGTGGGAGTTTTGTGGGGGGATTGAGTGTCAGAAGATAGCTCTCCTCTCCCAGACTGGGAGGTTTGTGGGGGAGATTGAGTGTCCAGAGAAGAGTTCTCCTCTCCCAGGGTGGGAGGTTTGTGGGAAGAAAAGGACTGAGTGTCCAGAGGACAGCTTTTCTCTTCAGGCTGGGAAGGTTTGTAGGGAGGAGAGGTTGGTGTCCATCGGACAGTTCTCCTCTCCCAGGCTTGGGAGGTTTGTCAACTTAGCCCTTGGCTGCCCCCAAGTGGAGGTCTGGAGGTAGTAAAAGCAGCCTGAGTGGCATGTATGGAGGGGTTGGAGTTCTGTAGTGTATATGCGCCTCCACGCACATGCCTTGCGTGTCACCGAGGCTGGGGAGGGACTACGGGAAAAAAACAAACAGAAATTTGGTTGGTGCAGGCAACATGAAGCCCTGCCCACCTGCCTCCATCCCCATACCGTTGCCTGGTCACTGGGCTGACAATCTGGATGAAAGGCACTAGGTGGGGGGAGGATGGCCCTCACCTTCCCAGCCCCACCATGGGGTGGGGCAATCTGTGGGGGATCTAAGGCATGTAGACCAGGATAGGTGGCTCTGGGCAAGAGGAGGTGGAGATGGTGCTGAAAGCCTGCCTGCAGAAACAAGGGGAAAAACCTGTATAAAGAAAAAATAATTTTTTTCACCGGGGTAGCTACAGTTGTATGTTACTGGTTCTACTCAGGAAGGGGTGCAGTTTCTTTTTACTCTGTCTGCCTACACCCTTCAATTTAAAATGTGAATTAGTTTTTTATGTTGGCTTGCATGCACTCAAAAGCAAAAGTTATTGGGGCCAATCAGATGGTGTCATGGCTGTGGAGATGTGTGCTATACCATCCATTGCAGCTGAGCGAGCCAGAGCTGTGTAAGTCAGCACCCAGTCCTTTCAGTGCTGCTGCTGACACTGCATCACTGGCTTGTGGATGGAAACTTCTCACACATGAAAGGATGCAGCAACGCTTACCACAGTCCGAATGCATACTTTCATAGTACTGCCACCAAATAGCATCCCCCTCCTGCTGACATTACATTACTGGCTGATGGATGGAAACCTCACACATATGAAAGGATGCAGCTACACTTATTTATTTATTTATTGAATTTTGTTGACCGGTAAGCCTACTGGGCTAGAAGTTCCTTTTAGAGGCTACCAGGGGAGGGATACAGATGGTAAGCAACTGAAATTGAACCAGATTAAGCTGTTGGTGGTATTTTTCGTGAATGGGAGAAATTTGGCCAGGACACTGGGGAAATTCCCCTACTCTTTTTCGATAAGTGCCATGGGATCTTTAGCATCCACCTGAATTACCACCAATCCAGGCAGATCTATCAGCCAATATTGTAGTGTCAGCAGGAGGGGGGACGCTGGTTGGTGTCAGTAATATGACAGTAAGCAGCTGGCCTATGATAAGTGCCGCTGCATCCTTTCATACATCAGAAGTTTCACCCATAAGCCAGTAATGTAGTGTCAGCAGGAGGGGGACTTACTACAGTCCACCTCTACACTTTCATATTACTGTAACCAGCCAGCAACCCCCCCCCCCCGTGACACTACATTACCGGTTGATGGGTGGAAAACCTCTCACATATATGAAAGGATGCTGCCATGCCTACAGTCCAGCTCCATACTTTCTTATTACTGTCAGCAACCAGCAGCCCCTCCTCCTGACACTACATTATTGTCTGATGGGTGGAAACATCTCACATATGAAAGAATGCAGCTGCACTTATCACTGTCCAGCTGCATGCTTTCATATTGCTGTCACCAATGAGCGTACCTCCTCCTGCTGACACTATATTACAAGCTGATGGGTGGAAACTTCTCACATATATGAAAGGATGCTGTCATACTTACTACAGTCCAGCTTCATATTTTCATATTACTGTCACCAACCATCGTCCCCCTCCTGCTGACAGTACATTACTGTCCGATGAGTTGAAACTTCTCACATATATATAGAGGATGCAAATGCACTTACCACAGTCCAGCTGCATACCTCATATTACTGTCACTAACCAGTGTCCCTTCCTGCTGACATTACATTACTTGCTTATGGGTGGAAACTTCTCACATATGAAAGGTGCAGTGGCACTTATCATAGTCCAGTTCCATATTTTCATATTACTGACACCAACTAGTGTCCCACCTCCTGCTGACACTACGTTACTGGCTGATGGGTGGAAACCTCTCACATGTGAAAGGATGCAGCTGCACTTACCACAGTACAGCTGCGTACTTTCATATTACTGCCACCAAATAACATCCCCTTCCTTCTGACACTATAATACTGGCTGATGGATGGAAACCTCTCACACATATGAAAGGATGCAGCTACACTTACTACAGTCCAGCTCTATACTTTTATATTACTGTAAACAACCAGCATCCCCCCCTCCCCCGGGTGACACTACATTACTGGCTGATGGTTGGAAAACTTATCACATATGAAAGGATGTGGCTGCACCTACAGTCCAGCTCCATACTTTCATATTAGTAACAGCAACCAGCGTCCCCCTCCTCCCTGACACTACATTACTGTCTGGTGGGTGGAAACTTCACATATGAAAGAATGCAGCTGCACTTACCACTGTCCCATGCATACTTTCATATTACTGTCTCAATGAGTGTACCCCTCCTCCTGACACTATATTACTGGCTGATGAGTGGAAACCTCTCACATGAGAAAGGATGCAGCTGCACCACCACAGTCCAGTTGTGTACTTTCATATTACTGCCACCAAATAAAATCCCCTCCTGCTGACACTATATTACTGGCTGATGGATAGAAACCTGTCACACATATGAAAGGATGCAGCTACATTTACTATAGTCCAGCTCTATACTTTCATATTACTGTAACCAACAGCATCCCCGTGACACTACATTACTGGCTGATGGGTGGAAACTTCTCACATATAATGGATGCAGCTACACCTACAACAGTCCATCTCCATACTTTCATATTACTGTCACCAACCAGCGTCACCCGTTCTGCTGACACTACATTACTGGCTGGTGGGTGAAATTTCTCACATATATTAAAGGATGCAGCCACACTTATCATAGTCAGACTCATACTTTCATATTACAATCACCAACCAGCAATCCCCCTTCCTGACACTACATTATTGTCTGATGGGTGGAGATGTCTCACATATATGAAAGGATGCAGCTACACTTACAACAGTCCAGCTCCATACTTTCATATTACTGTCACCAACCAGCGTCCCCCACTCCTGCAGACACTACATTACTGGCTGATGGATGGAAAGTTCTCACATATATGAAAGGATGCAGCCACATTTACTACAGTCCAGCTGCATACATTCATATTACTGTCACCAAGCAGTGAAGCAGTGTTCCTCTCCTGCCAACCCACCTTTGTAACCTACAGCAGGTGTGCAATCCCACTGGTAGTATTCCCTTCACATCCTACCCACCTTCCAATAAGTCTGGTGGTTGGGTGCTTAAAATGACCACCAGAAACAGATTATACCTCCTTAAAAGATGTCAGTCAGGTGCCCAACCCACTGCTAGGAAGCACAGCAACCCCTCCACCAATGTCTGGTGGTTGAGTGCTCACCTCTCCACCAGAATTCACAACAACCCTCCTCTCCCCAAAAAATGACAGTGATCAGGTACCTAGTTCCAGTGCTGGATACAACAACAAAACTCCCACCCCCACCAAAGTTCAGAAATTGGGTGCCTAACTCCACCACTAAAAACCACAGAAAATCCACTTCCACATTAAAGTCTGTCAGTCAGGTACCCAACTTCACTACCAGTATCCACAACAGCCCCTCCCCAGGTCTGATGGCTGAATGCCCAACTGCCTGAAAATGTTACCCTTCCCAACAGCATGCAATACCTGCCAAACCACACACTGGCACTGCGTGTCACATTCCCAATACCAGTACCTGCAATAAAAAAACCATCCCTTGTTGTCCTGCTTGTTGTTTTATCCAGATAAAAGGCTTGTCCATCAATATGCTTTCTTCCCTCACAACCCTCCGACTCCCCCACCCAACCACCAGCTCAACACCCACCAACCCACATCCCCCAGCCCTTACTTATCCATTCCCCACTGAACTCCTTTGATGGCTAGCATACCTGCTGCTACCACCACCAACTACAAACTGACTAAAAATAAGGTAATGTCAGGTAGCGCCTTTTTTTTCTGATGCATCTCTTTTTTGCCCTATTTTTTGCCCACTCGCCCTCACGTTCTTGGCGTGAGCACGCATGTGGAGGCATGTGATGCACACACTGCAGGATGCCCACCCTACCGGTTGGCCATGCCAGCCTCGCCACCACTGGACCTCCACCCTGTGACGGCAGAACTGCTGGATGGTGACCCCCTGCCCAGGTCAGGAGGCCGCTGCTCAACCCTGCTCCCCTTGCCCATGCCGGCACCTCAAGTGACCCAGGTTGTTCCTGAACCTGGGTCACTGAAGTGGTACGAGGTAAGGCAGTGATGCCTCAGCCCTCTCTGCCACCGGGCCAGGTAATTACTTTTTTTTAATGCATTTTGAACTTTTATACAGAACTGTAATTTTCCTTCAGATGTTCAACATAGCCTTGTTTTAGATCACCTCATGAAGATAGGAAGTGTCATTTTTCAAATCCCTCCAAAATATGTTTTTACAGTCGCTCTGCAAAATCATCTTTCGGAAAGGGTTTGACAATTTCTACCTGTCTCGATCCTATAGAAACATAGAAAGTATCGGCAGAAAAGGACCGCCAGGCCCACCCAGTCTGCCTAGCATGCCGCATGCCTTCCATCTGCCCCCTCCCTGGTTCCAACAAACCTATGTGTGTATCCTATGCTCTCTTGAATCCCTCCACGGTTCCTGCCTCCACCACCTCGTCTGGGAGTCTGTTCCAGTTTTCTACCACCCTCTCCATAAAGTAGAATTTTCTGATGTTTCCCCTGAACCTCTCCCCTACTAGCTGCATATCATGCCCCTTGTTTGTTGTTGTTTTTTTTTTTTTTTTTTTTTAACTATTTTTATCTCCTACCTTCCTGGGCTTCACTCAGACATCCTTGCTCAGCCCTAAAGCTCCTGACCACCCCGCCTGAACCACTTACCCCAACGACTGCATCGGTATCAGGACCCTGGCTCTTCCATCCCCTTGGAGAGGCCGAGGGTCCCCAGGGGGTAAAGTCGAGGATTGCCGCCGACATTGGGCATGTGGGCCTGGGCTCCTAGGGGTTGCCATCACCTCACCCAGCCGGTACGGGGAGATTTTTCTTGCATTTTCTCCTTGTCTCCCTCACTCTTGGAACTCGAACGTGCAATAATGTCCGACATCTGCCACAGCTCCATCCCAGCCACAGCTTTTGGTATCATGGTGCACCTAACAACTGCCAGACTACTCAGGAGTGGAGCATGCCCTATACCTCCCCGAGAAGGAAAAGCAGTCCTCTGAATACTCAATCAGTTCCCTCCTGTACCGACTCCCAGCAGCCCAAGCTCATTCCCCAACCGGGTCACCGGCATGTTGCAGGTGTGGTGTCCAGCACCTCAACCTCAGCACCACCAGGCTGACACTGCCCCCTGGTTTTTGTTTGCTCCTTTAGCTGGAAGATGCCCCCTTCTGGCACTCTGTTGATACCCTTGATATATTTGAAGGTCTCAATCATGCCCCCCTTTTCCCTTCTTTGTTCAAGGGAGTACATTCTGAGGGCCTTTAGCGGTTCCTCATATGACAGGTGACTGAGCCCCTTAACCATTTTTTTTGCTACCTCTGGATGTGTTCCACCCTACCCACATCCTTCTTGAGTTATGGTCTCCAGAACTGGACCCCATATTTAAGGCGAGTCCTGACAAGCTGCCTGTACAAGAGCATTATGACCTCCCTCTTCCTCCTAGTTATGTCCCTGCCGATACATCCCAGCATCTTACTGCCCCTTCCTACCACCTTCTCACATTGCTTTGCCACTTTCAGGTTCCGTGAAATGATTATGCCAAGGTCCCTTTCCAGCTTGGTAACTTCTAGGGTATGCCCCTCCCCATACAGTATTCCGCACCCTGATTATTCCTGCCTAAGTGCGTGATCTTATATTTTTTTGTGTTGAAGGACAATTGCCACTCCCTGTACCATTCCTCCAGTTTCTCCAGATCCCTACACTGCTCTCAGCCCTCAGGTGTGTTCTCTATTGCAGACCTTCACATTGTCGACAAATAGACATACTCTTCCCTCTAGCCCCTCCTTACATCCCCAATAAATATATTTTATTTATTATTTTTATTTTATTTATTTCGTTTTTATTGACTGGGTAGCGCACTAGAAAAATTATGCCTATTTTCAGGCATGACCGGGGATACCAATGAATACCAACTGACTTTGAACCAGATTAAGCTGTTGGTGGTATTTTTAGTGAATAGGAAATTTGGCCAGGACACGGGAAATTCCTCTACTCTTTTCAATAAGTGCCATGGGATCTTTAACATCCACCTGAACTACCACCAATCCAGGCAGATGGGACCTCGGTTTAGCGTCTCATCTAAAGACGGCACCTCAGAAGTGCAGCACCCTCCCATGCTGCACTACAGTGTCAATACTGGAATATTATTCCAAGTGCCAGATGTGGGAACTGAACCCACAGCCCTCTGATCTCCCAGCCTCAGAGGTGAGTGTGCAGCCTACTGAGCCACTGACACTGTGTCATATTAAAAGGAGCAGCCCCGCACCAACCCTTGAGGCACCCACTGGTGACCACACCCTCCCAGAAGCTACCCCATTAACAATTACCCTCTGCTTTCTGCCCTTCAGCCAGTTCTGCACCCACCTAACCATGAGTGGCCCCAGCCCAAGGCATCTCATTTTGTTCAGTAGTCTCCTGTGTGGCACAGAATTGAATGCCTTTTGAAATCCAGATACACCACATCCACTGACCCCAATCCAGTATCCTGGTGGCCCAGTCAAATAACCCATTAAGTTCGTTTGACACACTCCTCCCTCAGTGAACCCATGTTGCCTACAGTCCTGTAGGCCATTGGCTTCCAGGTAGCTAGTAATTCTCTTTTTTAGCAGTTTCTCCATAAGCTTGCCTACCACCGATGTTAAGCTCACCAGCCTATAATTGTCTGCTTCCTCCTTGTGACCTCCCTTATGAAGGGGGACCACATCCGCCTATCTCCAGTCATCCGGGATCTCCCCTGATTCCAAGGATCTGTTAAAGAGGCTGGTTAGAGGTTCTCCTAGTACCTTTCTAAGCCCCCTCAGTACCCTGGGGTTCACCCCATCTAGCCCCATCATCTTTTCTACCCTCAAACCCTCTAACTTCCCTAGGATCTCTTCCACCTGGAATGGACTGGAGTCAGCCACCCCCCCACCACCTTGTGTTCCCTGATTTTCTTACACTGCCTCGTTCTTCACCATGAATACTGAGCAAAAATAGTTACTGAGTACTTTGCCTACCCCAGTCATCTTCCACCAGCTACCCTTCTGTTTTCAGCCTGACTATCCCCTCCTTACTTTCTCCTCTCGCTCACTTACGGAAGAGGTTTATCCCTCTCCCTGATTGTTGGCTATTCTCTTTCAGTTTTGCCTTCATCCTCCTGACCTCCATAACTGCTTCCTTCCGCTTTTTTTGTATATAGCCCTAACCTTCTCCTTCTGTGCCTTTTATACCTCCTGAAAACCTTTCTCTTTGCCCTGACCTTCTCTGCCAATTCTCTATTGAACCAAAGTGGCTTCTCTTCTTCCTATTTTTATTTACCTTCCTGACATGGAGGCTAGTGGCCTCCACTATTGCCCTCTTTTATTTAACCCCATATTTCTTCAGTCCCCAAATCCCCCACCCGTACTAATACTTGTTGAACACTTTCCCATTTTCTGAAAGCCTACATGCATAAAATCTAGGTCATTTACTCTGGGCTGATGGACTTCTGCAGTCGTTTTACCGTGAGACCAGACTGTGCTGTAGTCAGTCGTGCCCATGTTCTCTCTTATAGATATATCACCCACCCATTCCCCATTTGTAAGAATCAAATCCAGGATCGCCCTCTCCTTGTTCTGTTCCTTAATTAGCTGCTTCCGGAGTGCCCCTGTAGGAGTCCACAATTTCCTGCTACTGGCAGATGCTGCTGATGGGGTAGCCCAATCCACGTTCGATAAGTTGAAGTCCCCCATTAGCAGCACCTCCCCTCTGTGTACCCTCCTCTTGATCTCCATCATTGTCCTATCTACTGCTTCCTGCTGTGCTGATGGCCTATAAACCACCCCGGTATGTATGACCCCTCCATTGCCTGTGTCCAGTGATACCCACAAAGCCTCAGCCCCCCTACTTACCCTGCATTTCTGTAGCTTTAATGTTTTGCTTCACATATAGGGCAGCCCTCCCCTTACCCATCCTGTGCTCCCTATAAAGTACATACCCCGGTATTGCCATGTCCCTGTCTTTGCCATCATGCCCCCATGTCTCTCGGTACCCACGATGTCCAGGTCCTTCTCAGCCATGATCGCTGTTAAATCTGGGATCTTATTGCCCAGGCTTCTGGTGTTGGTGCACATGGCTGTCCATTCACTGGGCCCACTCTGTTGTCCCCTGGTGCAGTTTTCATTCCTTTCTCCTCTAGCCTGGTTCTTTCCATCTCGGAGAGACTGGTAGCCCCATATCTCCTGTTCCATGGTGTGGGTTTGTTGTCAACCTCCCTTGATTTAGTTTAAATTATAGTTTTGTTGCATGAAATCCTCCAACTTGCTGTTTAGCACTGCTGTGCCCTCCTATTCAGGTGCAGTCTGTCTGGGGCAAATAGACTCTTATCTCCCACATTGTTCCTCAGTCCTCTACTAACCCATACTTCATCTGTTCACACCAACACAACAGTCACTTATTAAATTCCTCAATCCCCAGTCTCCTTTCTGTGCTTGCCCTCGGTATGGGCAGTACCTCAGAAAAAGTCACAGATCTGAACCCCAGGCTACTGCAGTACTTAAGTGCCCTAAATCTTGCCTGCACCTCCAACAAGCTATGCCCCACCAGGTCATTTGTTCCAAGGTGGACTACCAAGTGAGTTTCCCATCCTGCTGTCTCCTCCAGAGGAAATGCAGTGAATGACCTTTGTCACTGTCATACCTGGTAGGCACTCAATCCATATTGTACTGCTTTTGCATCACCCAGCGAATTCCTTTTATTATTGAGTCCCCAACTATTGAGGCCCTTCTCTCCATTACCTTCTGCTATTATTGTTCCTCTATCATGTTCCCAGTCCCTACTCCTGCTTCCCTCTTTGCCCTTCATTTCTCCTCAAGTGCTTAACTGCTCCTTCTCTCTACTCGCTCTCAGGCCCCCAATGGTATTCTCTTCAAAACCACCTCTCCCTACCCCTCTCTCTGCTGATTCTGTCTTTCCCCCCCCACCCTGCTCTTTCCCTTGCCCTGTCTGAGGGTTCCTGTGCTCAGGTCATGTCCCCATTTCCATCCTGTTTAGGCTCCTCTGAGTCTTCCCTTGCTGTCTCCTCACTCTTGAGGGCTTGCCCACATTGGTATGAGTTCTTCCTAGTGCCCTTGTCCGTCCTTTTGTCCTCATCCTTGTTTTTCCACAAAGGGATGACCGGGCTCCTCCTGTCTACTGCGCCTTCAGTCATGTCTGTCACACCTGTTCCCCTGAGTCTGCTTCACTCCAATTTCTATTCTCATCCCCATTTCTTGGCACTAGTGTAGCAAATCTGTTTTGTGCTCTTTGCCTACTGTCTTTTGTCCTCCTGCTTTTGCTACTCCCTCCACTTCCTGGCAGTCTTTAGACCTTTTTGCCTTACCTCCTCCCACCCCTTGGCCCCTCCGTGTCCTGTATTACCTCTATTTGGGCCCCCAGGAGCCCCCATACCCACCCTACACCTCCTTCTCTGCCAGCATATTCCTTTGTGTGTTCCTGACTACTCCTGCCTTTTCTCACTTTCTCTCCTAGACCCCCTACCTCTCTGCCATTTCTCTCTTCTGCCTCTACCCCATTTTACTCCCTCAGCAGATCCCTCTCCTCCCCACCACTCCACACCCTTGCCCATCCTAGCATCTACCATAACCACCTAACCTCTTTTCTTAGTTGAGCCAGCTGCCAACATACCACCAGCCACCCATTCTCCAAGCCATAGCCAGTACTATGGCTGACCCACACCCTGTACTGTTCTCCATCCTCCAAAGATGTCACCAGCCCTTGCAGTCCAGAGACCATGCCATAGCCCTGTCCTCATTCCATTCCAAATGCCTTTCCAAATCTGTTGCCCTGCATTCTTTACAACTCTACAAAGAAAAAAAAAATCAGATGTTATAGCATAGCAACATTTTATGTTAATTGTACTCTCTAGCACCCTTTGCTGCACACTCCTTAAAGAACACCTTGAGGCCTGTTTCCTAATGAACAAGCACTATCCAATGCCCATTGCTGAACACTCTCAAGGACCCCTTGGAAGCCTATTTCCTAAATGAACAAGCACATAAAGGCACAAGTCCCGACTATAATTTCCTGCCAAAAGAAAGAAATGGGTGAACAAACATGTTAAAGCAAGCATCTTGAAGCCTATTTCCCAATGAACAAGCTCCCTCAAATGACTGTTGTGGAGTAGTCTTTAAGGACTCCCTTGGAAGCCTTTTACCCAATGAACAAGCAAAGAAAGACACAAGCTCCCTGGCTAGAAGTTCCCTATTTAAAGAAAGAAATAGGTGAGCAAGTCAGACAAGGCTGTGCAGTCTGGACCCCTAGGAGCATATTTTATTATTTATTTAAATTTTGGTAACTGGGTAGGCCCACTGAGACCATTACAGTCCGTTTTCAGGGGTGACCTGGGATTAAGTACAGACAACAGGAGAATGAACAGCAGGAACAACTCAAAGCAAATTTAATAATACAGACATTACAGTGAGAGCATGGCAGATGATTCACTGGCAGGTTCGGTACAGTTGAGGAGTATCCTGAGGTAAAGCAGTTTCACAAAAACAGTTACACATAGCTCATCGAGCGGTAAGGATCCCACTATGGGAGTAGTGCCATGCCAGATGGCCTACAGTAGCTACAGAGGTAGTCCTGCAGGTGTTGTGATGCTCAGCGGTAGCATCCACAGAGGCTCATCTCCAACAGGTAGGTTTGAGGCCTTTTAAAGCCTTCAAGGAGCTACACCCTGGAGATTATTAGGAAGGCCATTCCAGAGGGACAGCATGTAAACTGCAAGTGACTGGTGACCTTGAGATGTCCAGACTCTGGGGACATGGAGGAGCTACCGATCGGAGGACCTCAGAGTTCTTCCAGTCTGTTTAAGTGCTAAGGTGCAATTCAGACTTGGGGGGGCATTAGTTTGTTGAAGCTTGAATGCCAGACATAGGGATGGGTACATTAATCTGCCCTTGAGGGAAGGCCAGTTTAGAGAGTGCAATACTTTGCAGTGGTGTTCTAGGGGTGGTGCACCCAGGCAAAATGCCTGACTCTGTGATACAATATTTTCAGCTTTTGCATCTCCGTGTTTCACAGTGAGTGTAGCACCAGGGCCCTATATAACAATGTGGACAAGAGCATGCCAGTGGCTACCCTTAACTTAGATGCCTGAGTGAGGAATGGGCTCAGACGATACAGGAGACCAAGCTTCTGGTTCAGCATCTTGGTTAGTTGATCAACATGACCCTTGAAGGAACAGTCCTGATCAATATACATGCCCAGATATTTAATGCAATCAACAGCCTCTATCCTAGAGCCACTGGACAGGTAGGGGGACAATAAGCATGACCTATCAGGGCCTAGCTGTTTGGGTCCAAATAGGATGGCTTTAGTTTTTTTCCCATTGAGGACTAGCTGATTGGTCAAATCCAGTTTTCAATATGGAGAGTCGTCCTGGCTGAGAAGTTGATTTAGCTGTGCTGCATCCTGAGATGATCTGTACAGCACGGCATCATCAGTATAAAGTGTCACCTTGACACCTCCACAGTGCTTGGGCAAGTTGTTGATGAATAGAAAGAACAGGAGGGGCCCCAATATTGAGCCTTGGGGGACCCCATCAGAAATGGAGCATTTGTCAGACTTTGCCCCTAGCCATCTGACTATTTGAGATCTACCATGAAGGTAATCTGTGAACCACTGCACTGAGTGGTTATCCAGTCCAAGGGATCTGAGCTGCAAGATAAGCAGCTGTTGGTCCACCAGATCAAAGACTTTGGTGAGATCTATAAAGATCGCACCAGTTAGTTAACCATTATCTTGGGCTTCAAGGATGTCTGACATAAGACTAACCAAGGCAGTATCAGTGCCATGTAGCTTTCTAAACCTGTGTTGCCGGGGAGTGAGGGGGTTATGTTCAACATACTCTTGAACTTGTTGGTACACAGTTCTCTCTAACAATTTGCCTAGTGTGCAGAGTATAGAAATAGGTCTGGGTGGCAAACTGGTTGATGGGCAGAAAACAGAGAGTGGTGGTAAATGGTATACAGTCAGAAGCTTGGCAGAAGACACCAGGAGGAAGAACTGCTGTGTGAGCTGGACTTCTCTGCTGGGACTATATTGCCCTACTTCCCTCCCCCCCAAAGTTAGTTCTACTTTTATTGGCACAGGATTTGACTGACAACAGGAACGTCCTGTTTGGGAGCAGGAAGTGAGTGATCACAGAGCCACCAAAAATCCACCATCCTCAAAGAGCAAGAGTAGCTCTCTGGCCCCCTCTAGCAGCTGGAGGTCTGCCTCTGAGTAAGTAAGGGGTCTACTGAGAAATATAGGATATTCTTGTCTCAGAACAGGACAATCAGGAGCTTAAAGGGCACACAGGTATAAAATAAAGGAGAGAGAAGAAAAAACAGAGGAAAGAGTAAGGATTGCAAACAGTTAAGGGCCAGAAATAAGACATGATGAGAGTGGTGCAGTACAGTGGCTGTGGAGCAGCAGTCTTCTGGGAGATGTTCTAGAAGGATGCGGTGTTGTCCCATCTGCGGCACCTCTTTGGGCTGAGGGAAGAGTTGCTCATCTCCAGCTGAGTTGGTCAGGAACAGTGTCGAAGGCCTTACTAGTATAATAAAGTTTATTAGTACTCCTTGCTTGTTTCATGAATGTTTCTTGGCAGACTCTGAAGACACAAGAGTCTGTATTATTAGTATTATTATTATTTACTCTACTATCTGAGATTGTTTACGTAACATGGTGACCTCTTGGGGAACCTTAGGGTTATTGTGGTGTCCTGTTGTGGGAGACTTTTCTGGATGGACCAAGGTATTGTAGGTTCCTGAAGAGGACACCTAAAAACCGGTGAAGGACTTATTTTTGAACTGTGCTATTCTACTCGATGGACGGTCAGACTCTTGTTATTTTATATCTCCTGGACTTGGTGGGCAGTGAGAGTGCTCCCTTTTTCATATACTGCTTGGTAAATCTGCAAAATTGTTTAACTGTTCCTGGCCTAGGTGGGAGATCATGCCAGTTGACAGTTTTTACTGGGGAGGTGGGAGCTCCTTGGAGATCATTAATATCCTTTTTGAGAGATTATTTGTGACCTCTCTTTTCCTTTTTTTATGTATATATTTTTTTGTTCCTCTGTGGCTGGGGGGGTGTTACCTATGGTTCCCCCCAGTCCAGCCTAACCTCGTAGCACCAACTGTTCCCCAAAACCCCAAGCTCTTACCCGATCCTCGATCCTGCACACACCACGGTGGGTATGCAAACCACCATCGTGGGATTGGGGGACTCGATCAGAGGACATCAAGGCTGAAGCTGGGCGGCACCACAAGGCTGGCCATCAAGCAGCATGCCAAGGTATTTTTTTACTCCCTATGCGCACAGCTGTGCAGTGACATCAACACGGAACTACATAGATGTCAGCCACATGTGTTCCGATGTGTCAGTAGTACCTCTGGTCTTCACCAGAGGTAACCACTGTGCTGGGATGCCCCTAGATCCACACAGTGAGAGGAGAACTGCCCTCGGATGCTCAATCCTACTCCCTCCTGCCAACCCCAGCACCCGGGCTTGTCCCGAACTTAGGTTGCTGGTATGCTGCAGTGTGGCATCAGGTCTCAACCCTCAGTGCCACGGGCCGGTGTGACCTCTCTTTTAAGTAATCACCCTTATCCTACCATATTTTGTTTGTTGTTTGCTGTGTCATTCTTTGGGTATTGGGAGGATTGTTTTATAGTCTATTTTATTTGTTCTTTTATTTAAATTTAGTTACTTAAAGGTGGTGTTTATTTAGGGATGTAGGGTTGGTGTGACTTGGGGTTACTTTTTGGGGATTTGTAATTAATATAGATGTTGTGATTGTGTATATTGTGTGAAGAGTGTGTGGTTTACAGTTGTATAGAGTGTGGTGTGTGTTGTGTTTGTGGGTTTAGCACTGTCTGGGGCCAGGACTATATAGTCAGAGAGGATGTGTCTGGGAAGGTCTGAGGGTCTGGAATGGGCTAAGATAGTGTATGGGGCATCCTGCTGCTCAATCTATGCCCCTTTCTCTTTTTTTTTCCTCTTTATTTCTTGTGCCTGCTGCAGTGTCTACGGGGCAGGGGACATCCAGCTGCCGACCCTGCCGTCAGGGGAGCTGCAGGCTCACTTGCATGATGAAGGGGTCTGGCGTGGCTGTGGCCAACATGCTAGAGGGCTCCTTGTCTCTGCCAGCTGGACTGGTGCTGAACCCCCCAGCATGATTCCACAACAGTCCTCTCAGAAAGGCAGGGCATGGCCAACAAGCTGCACGGTCACGCCCAGCCCTTTTTGCCCCAATGGAAGTGCGGACGTGCAAGGATGTCCATGCACAGGCATGCAGACATCAACCATGCTTCCCCCCACTGCTGAATACCATGCACCTGCACTGCCTCCAGGTGTCCCCAGGGACCACCAGAGTGCAGTGTGGTTCCACCCTTTCCCCCGACTAGAAGAGCTGTCATCAGACGCTCAATCCTAGTCCTCCACTACCAACCCCTGATGACCTGGGCTCATTCTTGAACCCAGGTCGCCGGTGTGGACCAAGGTGGAGCATCCAGCACCTCAACCCTCAGTGCCACTGGGCCGGTAATCTATGGTCCTTTCTTAGCCTCCCAGTGTCTGCTACTACAGCTAGGCACCATAGGGAGGAACTGGATGATTCGATCTGGCTGGGTGCCCCGTGCATGGTGGGGGGGGTGGCAGGATCAAGGTAATGGGGTGTAGAAGGTGCCCTGGAATTAGACGGGTTCTAGGGAGAGGCCAGGCATGTTTCATTCCTGTCACCAGGATTTCCACCAGACTGAGTGGCAGGTAACTAGTGGGGCTGCACTGTCCACCAATCTCCTTACGGTGGTGCTTTGCAATGCCTGATCAGTCAGAAAGAAGACCGCAATTATAGTGAACTTGGTTTCTTCAGCTGATCTGGCTTGCATTATGGAGACCTGGATCAGTGATGATGCTGGCCCGATTTTAGAGGCCGCTGTCCCGCCTGGGTATACCGTAGTGCACTGCCCCAGAGTGGAATGCAGGGGTGCACTGCCCAGAGTGGAATGCAGGGGTGGGGGGTAGTCATTTATTTTAGATCCGAACTTGGCTTCACCCTGCACCCAGTGAGAACACCATGTTCATTTGAATGTGTGGCCATCCGTGAAAGGATGGGTGCGGGTTGCGGATTATCCTTATTTACTGCCCTTCTGGGGCAGTGGGAGATTTCTGGCAGAAGGTGGCCAATTTTGTCATTAGTGAAACACAGGAGGCCCCCAGATGTTTAGTGCTGGGGACTTCAGTGTTTGGGATGACGATGAATCTTCTGGCTTGGTTACAACTTTCTCCAGATTATGTCATCTCTGTGCCTTGCTAAGGGGTTTCTTCCGTGACCCATCAGGGCTGCCACATGGTGGACCTGCTGTCCTCACTGAGGCTTGAGATTAATAATCTCAGGACTGATTGGGTTGTTTGGTCCAATCATTGCATGGTACAGTTCTTGTTCAGGGTGACCCTGAGGCCCTCCCCTGCTGAGATGGTCAGATACCACCCTTTAAGGGGTTAACCCAGGAGGGTTTTTGTTGGTGGCTGATCTATCTAGTGTAGACAGTACATGCATCAGAGGTGTGGGCGTGGCAGCTGATGCCTAAAGTAAGGTGTTGTCTGGTGTGTTTGACTCCCTCACCAGTCCACATATGACCAGGTCTTCTCACTTGAGATCCCCTTGGTTTGATGGGGAGCTCAAGTAATGAAGACCTAGGTCAGAGATTAAGTTTTGCTGGTGGAGGTCAGGCCTGGAGGTGGACAAACTGGCCCAGGGTGTACACTATGGTGCATACCAGGGCAATCAACCATTAGGAGGCAGAGTTCCTATCCAGGGAGATTGCTGCTGGGAGGAACTGACCAGCTGTGCTCTTTCGGACTGTGGACAGGCTTCTTCATCCTTCCTGTCTACAGCCAAAGGTAGCCTTTTCAGATGTACTGTGTGAGGAGTTTGCTCAGTTCTTCTCAGACAGGGTGTCTGCCATCAGGCGGGGGGTCCGCCACTGGGCCAGAGTTTGGCTGACAGTGGTCACCATGGGTGTCTGGAGAGCACTCAGCCTGGTTGGGGTGAGTTTAGAATGGTGGAGATGGCTGAGGTCACTGAAACTGCTTCCAAGCTTTGGCACACCTTTTGTAAACTGGACCCAGTGCCAACTTATTTCTTAATGGGATGTGTTGACTCCATTGGCCCAGTGTTTGCCTTGCTTGTCCAGTGTTCCTTGTCAGAGGGAGTCTTTCCTGATGTCTTGAAGGAGGCATTGGTGAGACCCCTTCTGAAAAAAAAATCTTTGGACCCTGACATCAAGGCAAATTACCGACCATCTGCAATCTTCTGTTCTTGGGTAAGAGTGTGGAGAAAGTGGTGGTGCTTCAGCGAGAAGCATCTTGTGAGGTCCATGATTTATACAAGCAGCTCAAGTCTGGGTTTGTGTGAGGCATAGCACTGAAACTGCACTACTTCAGGTGCATAATGACCTCCTAGGGCTAAAGATTGAGGGAGGGAGGGACAGTTCTTGATCTCCTTGATCTTTCTTCAGCATCTGATATGGTGGACCATTGAGTGTTACTTGACTGCCTAAAGGGTTTCTGTGGACTGCACAGCACTGTCATTTGCTGGTTTGAGCCTTTTCTATTTAGCAGAAGGCAGAGGGTTGTGATGGGAAATGTCTCCTCCTCCCTGCTCTCCTGTCATGAGGAGTTCCCCAGGGCTCGGTCTTGTTGCCGATGTTGTTTGCCATGTACATACTGCCCTGGAGAGATCATTAGGAAGTACAGTCTGGGTCTTCACTGCTATGCTGATGATACCTAGCTGTATTTTCCTTTGCCCATGGAACATCTTGTGCAGTGGAAGTGCTTAACAGCTGCCTCACTGAGATCAACGACTGGATGGCATCCAGCTGGTTGCAACTGAACCCCGGAAAGATGGAGGTACTGGTGGTGAAGTTGAACAAAGGGCATGATAGGTTGGCCTCTGGTGCAGAGACAGGGCTTTTCTTGGCTTGGTACCATTGAAGGCATCCAGGGTGCGTGATCTTGGCATTATTCTTGATAGTGGATTGTCACTTGAGTTTCAGGTGTCATCCATTGTCTGTTCAGTTTTACCATCTGAGGAATATTGCCAGGATAAACCTCTGGAACCACCACTGGACCTCCCACCTTGATGAATGCCCTTGGGACATCCAGGTTTGACTACTGTAATGCACTCTATCTCGGGGTCTCTGGGGGTACCCTGCACTGACTGCAGCTGGTGCAGAAAGTAGCAGGTAGGTTGCTGACAGGACAGTATAAGTACTGTCATATCACTCCAGTGCTGCGTCAACTACACTGGCTGCCGGTTAGGTGGAGGGTCCTTTTTAAGGTGGGTTTGCTCACCTTTAAGGCCCTACACAGCCTGGACCCTGGTTATCTGAAGGACCTCCTTGCACCTGCTGTCTCAGTCCACCCCCTCCACTCCTCCTTTAGGGGCCTCCTAGCGATTCCCAGGACGAGGTTAGAAACAACTGGTGACAGAGCATTTAGTGTCACCACCCCATCCTGTGGAATTCGCTTTCTCCAGCTATTAGGGAGGCCCTGTTTGTTGAGGTATTCAAGGCCCACTTTAAGGCCTTCCTATACAATCAGGCCTTCCCAGACTGTGTGTTGCATCCCTAACCTGACTTCAGAATCATATGTTTAAAGTAATTTCTGGCTTCCCTTGAGCCTATTGCTGCTGTTGAGGGTATTATTTTAAGTTTAGTAAGTTTGGAGGCAGTACAGCTCAGTGGTCTAAGGCTCTACGCTGCAAATCTGGTGACATCCAGCAGACCAGACCTGGGTTTGAATCCCACAGCTTCCACTTGCATACTGTGTGACCCTGAGCAAGTCACTCAACTTCCTTGTGCTCCCAGGTCGCACCTGGAAACAAGCTCCGGCTTAGTATGCCTTTCCTGGTTAAAGGATTTCCCTTTCCCTTCAGTAATGATATGTATTGCTGTTATAAATGTGTTATTTAATTTATGTATAGTGTTTTGTATGTATATGGAATTTTAACCTGTACGGTGCCCAGAGCCCCGGGATGAGAATATGTCAAATAAAATGTGCCTTGCCTTACCTTGCTGTGGGATATAGAGTCAAAAGTTTTAGCCACATCAATAAAGACTGCAGCGGTGAGATGACCAATGTCTGCGGCAGACTGGATGTGCCAGTGACACAGAGAAGGGAGGATAAGGTGGAGTGTTTTTTTCTTAACCCAGATTGATAGGCGGATAGGAAGTTTGTATCTGTAAGGAACTCAGTCAATCGGGATTTTATGAGGCAGTCTGGTAGTTTAGCTAAGGCAGGGTGGAGGGATATAGGTTGGTAGTTTCCAGGAGTGGTGAGGTCACTGCCTTTATGGAAAGAGATAGCACATACCATGTTCCTAGCATTCAGAACTAAACCTGAGAAGGACATATTTATGATCAGGGCCCCTACTTTTCTGTGGCACAGTGGGACCAAGTTCTGCGGCAAGACTACCATTTGCTGCAGAACTTCTGCGATGGTAGTTTGTAATTTCTGCGGAAGTTCTGCGGCACTAACAAACTACATCACAGTGACAGCTTGTCATCCTGACTTCACTTTCATGGCAGTTTTTATAGCAATCAGGATGGTGGAAAGCACAGTAACACTAATTCAAAAAATAACAGACTTATAAAAATAACTGTGTGCCTAAAAAAGCAAAACAAATGTCTCTCCCTTAAGGTCCTAGCCTGCTGCATAAATAACATATGCAGAGGGGATCTTATGTGATAAATAAGGTATTTCTATGTGCATGCTATATATCCCTCTAATGAGGTTTCCACTGTCTATCACTTACATATTTGTATGTGCTTTCTACACCACTCATGAGGTTCCCACTGTGTATCACTTATATATGTATATGCAATATGTAACATACATACAGATGTGTGTGTGTGCGTGTGTGTATATTTTCTTTTTAATTTTCATGAACTTGCATCCTCATTCATACAGGTCCCATTAGAAATGGAATAGAGGAGTTATTGCAAAACTCATTTTTGATGTCAACCTGCTTTCCCTGACACAATGCGTAATACCATCAGGCCATGACATGCATGTGAACTGATTGTGAGATAGAGCTCTCTGGACCAATGCAATGTGTCCACCATGTGACAGAACACTGCACCATATCTTCCCAGGTTCTGAGCAATGATGTGTTCCATCAATCCTTGTGCTGCCCAGCCAACTCCCAGAGCTAGTCTCTGAACCTGAGTTGCTGGCATGGAAACACAGCATGCTACTCTCTTGACCCAACAGCTGTCCCTGCACACAACATTTCTCCATGACTTTTAGGTGATTCTATCAACCAATGACAATATGTAATCAATAACCCTGGCAAAAATGTGTACAGTACAATTATTTATTTAACAGGTCTACATTATTATATTCCACTTTTCTGGGCATAATTACTTCATTTTCTTAAAAATGACAGTTAAATTCATTTACCAGTTATTCATTTCAGATGGCATCTCTATACCTTAAAGGCACAAATAGGTTTGTACAAAGTGAGGTATGGACTTAACAGGTCTGTGCTACTGACAAGGTTTTGTTAAGTTGGCCTAGTGCAATAATGTAAGACTGAAAACTGTATTAGGCTGTGGTGCAAGTTGAGCAAATATCACCATGCCTGATGTGCAGTGCCACCATCTCTGGCAGTAGGAGCTGTGGTAGATAAGTGACTGTTCATTTCTACTGCAGACTGCAGCCATTTCATTAGCTAATGTATGATGTTATAACAATGATAACATCACATTCTGAGCATATAGGGATTTAGGATATAAAAAGAGGCAGAGAACCAGATTCTATGGAAAAACAGAAATATTAATAAAAATCAACAAGAAGAGTGAATTCTGCGGCACATGAAGTTCTGCAATAGATTGCAAGTTCTGCAATATTCTGTGGCCGCAGAAATTCTAGGGGTCTTGTTTATGATGCAGGCGGAGGAGAATGATAGTGGGGCCTGAAAGACACAGGAGACTAGGATGTAATCCATCAGGGCTAGATTTGGAGCTGTTGAGGATAGAAGAGCACATGATACTTCGTTCATGGAAGCAGGTGCTAGAAGGAATGTATTATTAGTTGTTTGCTTTGGGGAGGGTTTGGAAGCAGGTGACGTCGGGATGGTTGCGACTGTGGAGGCATAAGTAGTAAGGAAGTTGTTTAGGGAAGTAACAACTTGGACGGGGCCAATAATTAAAGTGCTGTTGTACTTGAGAGTAGTGGTGCTGGACTGTGGAGGAGGGTCGACAATGGAGTGTGCTATGTTCCAGAATGAGGAGGTGTGTGCTGAACTGAACTGGTGTTTAAAGTAGTCCTCCTTAGCCCGATGGATGACTTTGGTATAAGTGTTTCTTCCAGTGTTGTAAGCTTGTCTTGCAATGATGGTTTGTCAGGATTTAAAAGTGGACCAGGCTCTATGCATGGCTTTGCAGAAGGCGGTTATGGGGCAGTAATCCAGGAGTGGTGGCATTTCCTGATCCTGACTTTTTAAGGAGGAGCACGTGTCAATCCCAGGCACTTTTGAAGATATAAGTGAACTGAGCTAGGGCGCAGTATCGATAGTAGCAGCAGAGCACACTGGTGACCAATTTGCAAAATGCAAGTCCGAGAGGAGGGAGTTTGTGTTGAGAGAATTTAGTGGGTGTGTTTCAACATATTTTGGTGAGGATTTGGGTAGGTGCATTTTCTAAATGTAGTAAGTGATACAGTGGTCACTCAAGGAGGAATCATGGACTCCAGCTGCAGATATACAGTGGGGTGGGACATGGAGACCCAATCTATGAGGTGATTTGAGGAATGGAAGTTTTGCAGGTCAGTTCAAGATTAGCTGTTAGATTTAGGGATTCCAGTTTGGAGTTGTGGGTTTATATGAGAGAAACAACCAACTGAGGTTATAATCCCAAAGTAACATTAGTTTACCAGAAATAGCAAGAGGTGTGAGCGCAGAGATGCATGCTGCAAGAGCATCTTGACCTAGCTGAGGAGAGGCATGAACTACCCCAATGAAAGTGGGAAGAGTGTGTGCGTGCAAGTTCATGAGATCCAAGGCAGGATTCGTTTTTCGTTACCAAGTAAAGGAGGTTCTGTCTTATCAAATCAAATCAAACTTTATTTATAAAAAAACACCTTTCCAAAATCAAAGTGCTTGTATGTAATTCATAAAAACAGATTAATAAATAAAACAATTAATTAAAACCATAAACAGGTTAAAACTCATGACAGCAACATTAAAAATCAGTATACACCAGACTAAAAAGAAATGTTTTCAAACCTACTTTAAAATTTTGGACGGTCGGGCAATCTCGCATCTGATGAGGCAGAGAATTCCACAGGGTTGGGGCCATAAAACTAAAAGACCTGGCCCCAGATGTCTTTAAATGAACCCTGGGAACCTCTAGCAAATACTTGTCAGTGGACGAGGAGAGAGCAGAAGGAACAGTAGGATGAAGGAGATCTTGAAGGTAATCAGGTCCCTGGTCATGTAGGGCCTTATAGGTCAGCAAACCGACCTTGAAGATGTTCCACCACCATACTGGCAGCCAGTGCAGTTCGCGGAGCACAGGCGTTATATGACTGGTCCTAGATGAACAAGTCAATAGCCTGGCTGCCGCATTCTGCACAAGCTGCAGGTAGCGGATATCAACCCTCGGTAACCCAAGGTAAAGGGCATTGCAGTAGTCAAGGCGGGAGGTAATGAAGGCATGGACCAAAGTTGGAAGATCGTCAGAAGGAACCAGGTGCTTCACCTGGGTGAAATTCCTCAGATGGTAAAAAGAGGTTTTGACAACTGCCAACACCTGAGATTTAAGTGTCAAACAGTCATCAAACATAACACTCAGGTTCTGCACCCAGTTTGAGGTAGTTAGCTAAACACCCCCAAGCCATAGACATGAAGGTAATCCCGCCAACAACCCCACCTCCCAGCAACCTGGGTCCACAACCAACACCTCAGTTTTTTCTGGGTTTAACTGCAGCCAGCTCACATTCATCCAATCCTGGATTTCGGCGAGACAGTTTTTAAAAACCGAAACAGCAGCATCCTGGCCAGGCACAAAAGGACATATACAGCTGAGTGTCATCTGCAGTGGAAAACTCAAGCTGTACCACCTAATAATCACTCCCAATGGCAGCATGTACACTGCAAACAACAAGGGTGCCAAAACAGAACCCTGTGGCACACCACAGGATGGGGGGAGTGATGCTGAGAAAAAAATCCCAGACACCACCCTCTGAGTCCTATCCTCAAGGAAAGATCAAAACCAGCTGAGGACCATACCAGACAGTCCACAGATGAACCGAAGTGCTCAATAGCACACAATGGTCTCTGAGTGTCAAATGCTGCAGAGAGATGAAGAGGACCAAGATGGAACAGGTCCTTAGATCTCTCACTATCAGGAGGTCATTTAGTACCCAGACAAGGGCTGTCTCGGTACTATGTCTCTTCCTAAATCTAGACTAGAGAGAATCACAGACATCGTGGCTGGTCAAGTGATCATCCATCTGTGACACAACCACGTTCTCAATAACCTTACCCACAAAGGGCAGATTAGAGAGAGGCCTATAGTTAGCCAGACAATCTGAGTCCAAGAGGACTTTTTTAGGAAGGGACCGAACCACAGCCTCCTTCAGAGGATCAGGGAAGATCCCCCTCTCCAAAGACATCCAGATTATCTCAGCAGGACTAGACTGATTTTATCCACACAGCCCACTAGGAGACATGTAGGGCCCTGGTCCAAACTACAGTTGATCGGATGCAATGACTGGGTGATCATCACAATGTCACTGATCGTGGGGAGGCTGAAGCTGCATCACACAAACTGGGTGTTCATCTCCTGCTGACCACCACAGCTACCACTACAGAGGGTCAAGTGGATACCGGATCTGATTGTGGAAACCTTATCTGAAAAGATTTGAGAAAACTCTTCACATTGTTCTTAAGGAAAAGCACTTCCAGGCTGAAGACAGATTGGATTGCATAATCTGTCCACAGACTGGAAAAGCTGAGCTGGTCGATTCTGTGCAGCAGCAATCTCCCTGGACAGGAATTCTGCCTTCTTACGGGTGATTGCTGAGTGATATACCACATAATGGTCCATCAAACTAAGTCTGTCACACCACCTCCTCTTTTTCCATGATCTTGCCAGATGAGGTGGTAGCCTTGGATGGAGATAGATGAGTCAGGGGTTTGGGCAGACAGCCAGGTTTCAGAGAGGCATAGTATGTCAAGGTCATTCTGGGTTATCCAGCAGTTTAGAAGGTCCCATTTTGGGAGGAGAGTTCTAATGTTGATGTGCATGACATTTAGGCCTTTGTGTGAGGATGGCAGTTGGGTAGGTTTGGGGTGGCTGGGGTTACTTTCAATGTCACCAGCAAGGAGCAAAAAGCAGAAGAGCACACAGAAGGTAGCCGGAATGACGACCTCTTGTTGTGTTTAGTGTATATTGTTTAGCCTGATGTAGTATATTAAAGTGGCACAGAGGTTTATGCCAGGAGGAAAAAGCTTGGAGAAACTGGGTGAAAGGTGGCAAGTGTGGTGGGAACAAAACTGACTGGGAGAGTGGGGTGAGTATGCAGGAGGAATGGTGAATAGGAAGCAGGAGGACAGGAGGGTAAGAGCAACTTTGGGATAGTCAGTGGAAGGAATAGGAAAGAAAGTAATAGGTGGTGCATGAGAAAAGGAGTGATGAAGTGGGGTGCATGATTGTTTGGGAGGGATTTCAGGACTGAACTAGAGTACAGACTGGTGTGAGAAACAGCTTAGGGATAAGAGGAAGGGGGCAACAAAGTGAGAAGAGGACAGATTCCAGCTAGGAAAGCAGAGAGATGGTCCCTTTAAGATTTAAGCTTGGATTTTGAATTCAACCAAAAGCATAGTGGCACTGCAAGGTAGGAGGGGAGGTAAAAAGTATTTAAAGAGTGGTGGGAGCAGGACAAAATCTAAGTGAAGAAACAACAGGCTGGAATGGTGTGTAATAGCAGCAAGACAGAGCGCAAATCAAAAAAACAACAACTGTGCAAGGAGCAAATCACAGAATCCTGCTGTAGGTGCTAAAATCTGAAAATCCATGGAAGACTCATACCTGTGAAGGAGCCAGAGGAGAAGCTAGCGGGTGGAAGAAAAGAATCACCACTCCACGGAAGAGGAGCACCAATCTTAGTGGAGGGGTTGGCTCCAAAGCTAGGAGGAAGAAACAGAGAAGAGGATTAATATCAGAGACAGATAGTTAGGGGTTGGCAGAGAGCAGGAGACAGTAACACAGCAAGGGGCTAGCACAGTGATTTAATTGAGGGGCGGGTTGCAAATTGCAGCTGAAAGAGTAAAAGAAAAAAAGGAAAACTAGGGCTGGGCAGGTCAGCATCTAGCTCCGTAGATGAGAGAAACAGTCTGGAGAGCAAGGAAAAAGACAACAGAGCATCATTTCATACCAGGTCAGAAATAAACAGTACATGCTTCTTAAACTAGCTAACCTAGAACAATTTGGTTATAAATATTGAAAGAAAGGCAGTCTAGAGACAAAATATAAGTAAAGAAACAGCAGGCTGGAATGGAGTGTAATAGCAGTAAGACTGAGCACAAATCAGAAAACAATAACTGTGCAAGCTAGCCAATCATCAGAATCCTGCTGTAGGGTGCTGAAATCTGAAAATCCAGGGAAGACTCATACCTGTGTAAGCGGCCAGAGGAGAAGGCTTGAGCAGGCGGCAGCAAAGGAATCGATGCTCTGCAGGGAGAGGGAGTGTCTAGTCTTGGTGGTGGTGGTGGGGGCTCTGAAGCTATGTAAGTGGCCAGAGGATCAGGCTTGAGTGGGTAGCAGCAAAGGAATTGCCACTCCGTGAGGAGAGGGAGTGCCCGATGATGATGGAAGGGGGGCTACGAAACTTTGTTTTTTTGTAGTTCAGAATCAGCTTATGCTGGAGGAACCAGGCTTCGACAACTGCAAAGTTATGTTGTAGGGTTCTAACTAAGGGAGAGGTCAGGGTGACTAGTAAATAATACCACATTGTCTGCATAGAGGAGAAGATTATTGGTGCAAATTTGAGGAAGGGTATTAAGGAAGAGGCTAAAGAGTAGGGGACCCGGTATGGAGCCTTGAGGAACTCCTGAGTGGACTAGGTGGCTGATGGATAGGGTGTCATAGATATTTACCTGCTAGGTTCTGCCTTCTAGGTAGTGTTGAAACTAGACTGTAGCTCCATGGGAGATTCCAAGAGCAAGGTGACTCGAGAAGGGAGTGTGATTGACCATGCTGAAAGCCTTAGTGAAGTCAATGTATAATGACTCTGGTCTAGTGCCTTGTGAATGTAATCAGTGTACTCTAGAAGGGCAGATGTGTTACTGTGACCCTTTCATAAATCCATGTTGCTCCGGACATTGGATATTGTACTTGGTCAGGCAGTTGGAGAGCTGTTCATATACAACCCACCCCAGGGCTTTGGAAAGGGGTGGGAGGATGGAAATCGGGAAGTAGTTTGAGTGCAGAGCACTGTCTCCATTCTTGTGAATGGGAGTCACCACTGCTGCTTTCCACAGTAGTGGGAATCATTGAGGGCAAAGTGACAAGTTAAGTAGTCTTGTGAGTGACAACAGTACCGTATCTAAGGTAAGGTACAGCAGCTTCAGATCGAATGGGTCACCACTGAAAGGAGACTTGCCAAGAACGTTTCAGAGATCTTACATGGTTACCAAAGACTTAAATCAAATAAATAAATAAAAATGTTTTTTTAAGATTCCCTAAAGGAGACGTTCTTAAAATACAAAGGGGATTTATTCAGGGTCAGGGCAGGCATTTTGGGGTTGAATGGGCTGAATGATTTATCTAAGAAATTAGACTGTAATACGGCAATAAGGTAAGTGAAGGCTGAGTTAAATGTGTCCACCATTAATTAAAGAATTTATTGAAATGTTTCACCAAAAAATTAATTAATTAATAGTGGACACATTTAACTCAGCCTTCACTGACCTTACTGGCATATGCCAGTCTATTTCTTAGATGACCATCCAGCCCATTCACCCCAACATGTCTGCCCTGACCTGAATCCCTGAATAATCCCACTTTGTATTTTGTACTAACATTGGGTCCTGGATGATTTTCCTGTTTACGTTAAGCATGAAGGGAGGGAAGCTATCGGGCTTACTGGCAAGTTCTTAGAAGTTCTCCCAAAATGTCCTACTGTCACCACAGTAATTTGAGAGTGTGTCTTTGTAGTGTGCAGATCTGGCTAAATGAATCTCTTGGGTGTAGGTGTTCCTGGCAGCTTTGTACTGTTGCCAGTCCACTTGTTTCCCTGTGGCCCACGCTTTGTGCCAGAGGTGGTTTCTAGTAGTCATTAGGTGTAGGAGGGAGGTAGAGATCCAGGGACTAACAATGGCTTTTACCTTCCTTTTTATGGCTGTGGGCGAAGCCTATAGCCCTTCTATCATCGATCAGATTGTAGCTCTAAAACAGCTTTTCTTGGAACTCCCTTTTTAGACATTTGGAAGTATTCCTCCACAGCTGTAAAGTAGTGCACTGCTCCTCTGATTTTTGCTGTTTGCTGCTTTATATTAAAAGCATCTGAAGGATGCTACTGTACTGTGCCTCAGAACTTCTCAAGATATGAACAAAACAAAAAATCTCTTGACCATTCATCCGGTTTTTAGGTCATCCCTCATTCTATCCACTCTGTTAGAGTTTTTTGTGTCATCTGCAAACAGGCATACTTCTCCTTCCAGGACCTCTGTAATGTAACTAATAAAGGCACTGAAGGACTGGCTCCAGCAATGATCTCTGCAGCATTTCAATGGTCACCTGCCCACCCAGAGGGCATGCCATTTTATTTATTTATTGTGTTAGAGAAAGCACCTTTGAGCTAGAAGCTTGATTACAAAGGTTCCAAGTTATATGAAAGTACAAATAGATAATAGACAACTTGAATACATGGTTCAAAATGTACAGATGAGATTACATGGTAATACATCCTGTTGTATACAAACAAGGGGTATGTGGTAGCACACAGTAGTCCTGAGTAGAGTGCAACAAAATGTTAAGCATTTAGGTAGTTACAGTTTCCATAGATTTTCAATAAACAACCAGACATTGGCTTTGTCAGCCATGGAGATGGGGAAGGCACTGTCAGGCAGGGAGATGGGGGAATTATTAAGGATATGTGGGGGTAGCTAATGGACATGCTGAGGGAGAGAACAAGATGAGTGGGTCAGCTAGGTTTGACAATCACAGTTACTTTGGAAAGCAGGGTACTGTAGAGTTTTTTCTTAAATGGTCCAATTTTGGCCTCATTAGTTACATCTTGAGGAAGTTCATTGAGCCAACAGGCTGCTCTGTTGGCAAAAGAACAATGCCCTTGTGAAGTGTGACAGAAGGAGACAGGAGGGAGTTTAGATATGCCTCTAGTTTTGTGCGGGTTAATGGCAGGGTTGAAGAGACTCTGCATTAAAACTGGGGTTAGCCGAGTCGTTTTTTCCCCAGGAGACAGATTTGTATTTTATCCTTCCTTGAAGGTTTAACCACTTGGTAAGAACATAAAGATCACACCTGTGCACCAGTCTAGGTGGCCCAGTGATTAGTCTACAAGCTTTATTTAAGGACGTTCTGACTATTTTAAGAGTTGTGTCCATGGCTGTGCATAAACTACAAGACCATAATCAATAATGGAAAGGATGGAGCTTTTTACAGCTAATGAAGGTGCATCAGGGGTCGTATTATGTTGATGTTTGTAAAGTAGGCCAACTGTGATATTTACAACCTTAACAACTTGGTCCACGTGCAGGGTGAAGGAGAGTGAGGTATTAACATCCAAATACTTAAAGTTAGACACCTGATCTAGCAGAGTTTGTCTGTTGTTCAGGATAGTCAGTTGATGTGTTTTATATCTACATTTTGGGTTTGTGAACAGCATTATCTTAGTTTTCTTGTAGTTCATTAGCAGTTTACTTTCTAAGAACCAGGTCACAACAGCAGTGAAATTCTGTTGGAGGTGCTTTTCTAGTGCTAGTGGGGCAGTTTTTTGTGGTGAATATGGTGGCATCATCTGCGTAGAAATGTTTTTCAGTGCGTACTGAGGGAGTTGGTTCAGGAAAAGGATAAACAGTAGTGTACCTAGAACTGACCCTTGTGGTACTCCTGGGCTCACTTGCCTACTATCTGAAATCATACCATTTATTTTCATCTGCTGTGATCTGTTACCTAGATAGCTGACAAACCATCTAACAATTTCTGCCGTGAGCCCAGTAGTGCAAATGGTACTGAGCAGAACATTGTGATTGATGGTATCGAAGACTTTAGCGAGGTTGATATAAATTGTTCCTGCTAGCTGGCTGCCGTCTAATCCCTCACATAGGAAACTGGAATATTCGATTAAAGAATCATCACAAGTTGATGCTAAACTATTTAAAAAAAACTAAGCTTATGCTCTTCAGCAGCTCCCATAAAAAGTACTGTACAGGAAACTTCCTCGGACTGTCACTAACTGCCTTGGTACTGCCCTCGAACAGGTACAATTCTATAAGTATCTTGGCGTCACCACAGAGAGCAACCTATTATATGGGGTGCATATAGATGGCGTTGCACTAGCTGTAAATATTTGTATTGGTCTACTCTACAGACACAGGCCATCCCTGACCCCTGAAGCCTTAAGGGTAGCTGTGCAGAGCTCTAGTAGTCCTATAATTGACTATGGACTGATCATCTATGGCTTTGTGACTGATATTTCCCTCTGGCATTTCTCCATTGCTCTTAACAAGGTATGTCATCTCATCTCAGGAACCCACCATCTCACCCACATGTGTGACTCTATGTCCTAACCAGTTGGCTACAGCTTAAAATTGCATCAAATACTAAACTTGCCTGATGGCCATGAAAATAACCTTAGGCCTCTTGCCAGCTGGAGCAGATCTTCTAAGCCCCTCCCAGTAATCCACATTGCACCTGAGGTTCTGAATCTCAGCTCCTACAGGTCCTTCATCACCAAACCACCCAGGGCAAAGATCACTTGCCTACAGGGACTCCCTCTAGATGAATGCTTTCAACAGTGACATCACCTCTGAAACTAAGCTGGGCCCATCAGATCCAAGCTTTGGTCGCTACTCTCTACAGCTAGTACCTGTGACTGTCTCTCTTAACCACGTTTTCCCAACCCCAACCTTGGCACTCAAACTCTTTCATAGTAACTTAGTACTCTCGCCTCCTACCACTCTCCATCCCCCTCCCCTCCCCTTCCTCCCCTTGCCCCACCTCTCCTGATGTCCTCCTTCCCACCCCCTCTTACTCTTCCCAGCCCACCCTCCCACATCCCTTCTTACACCCTGTGCTCTGCTTGTCTTGACAAAGCCTGCTGACTGATATCAATGTATTGTAAGCATTCTCCTGTGCCTGAAACTGATTACTATAATGTGTCTCTGTTGTTTTACATTAACTGTCAATTATGATTTTGTGTCCATTATGATTTCTGTAACTCCTACTTACACTTTATTGTATCATCATCATCTTTATTTTTAATGTGGCTTTCAAATTTCAAGGTGCAGTACAGATTAAAACAATTTAAAACAATGCTGCACAACAGTAACAAATATACAGTACAATATAATTAAAAACTGTTTTCCACATCACTGTATGCCATGCCCCATAAATAGGTCTTTAATACCTGTTTGAAACCCCCACGGTCATGCACTCCTAATCTTGTACCATACTTACTGCCCTGTTTAATCTGCTGTCCTTTCTTCTCACATGGAACCTTTGTAAAGAGCTCTTAGCTCAAAGGTATATGTAATCCAAAACTTAAATAAATAAAAAAAAGCAGTCGTACTATGAGCCTTCCGAAATCCATGTTGTTGTTGTGGGCACTGGATACCGTACTTCACCAGGTAGTCCACCAACTAGTTCGAGACTGTGTGCTCTAGGGCTTGGGAGGGCTAGAATTGAGATGGGCCAGTAATTGGTATGTGGAGCTCGGTCACTGTTTTTATGAACCAGTGTGATTACTGCAGCTCTCCATCTTTGTGGAAATTGCCCTAATACGAGTGACAAGTTAATTATTTTTGTTAATGGAGCTAAAACATCATCCAGAATGAGGGATATAATAAGCTTTAAGTCCAGTGAGTCACTGCTGTGTCTTGATTTCCTAAGGATCGCATTAGGTATTTTTTTGGCCTTAAAACACATGAAATTACCTTAAAGTAGAAGTGGGGTCTGGTGGTGGTCCTAGCGTTAGTCTGCCTATCACCAACCTGGCTGTCCTCTGTTGCACTAAGGAATTCAGGGAGAGTATGTTGCTTAGGTCAGTGAATGCAACATTACATGTATCCGCTTTTACCTTTGGGTCTTGGGTGATTTCACCATTTATTAGAATCATAGAGGGGGAGGCCTTACAGGCTCTGCCAGTGAGATCTTTCAGGTTGTCCCAGAATTTCTTACTATCCCCATGTAGTGGTGAGACAGCCTTTGTAGTATTGCATTTTTGCTAGTCTAGTCTCTTGGGTACAGGTATTTCTGGCAGTTTTGTATTGCTGGATATAAAACTGCATGCCAGAAGCCCTGGCATTTTGCCACCAGAGGTCCCCGTGTCCTATTAGGGTTATTCGGTCTGGGGTAATCCAAGAGTTAATTCCCTTCAATTTTCATTTTTTAAAGGGGCACAGATGTCACAGACTGCACTGAGCACAGCTATTAAGTGGTCTAGAGCTTTGTCCCTAACACACAGGGAGTCGACATGTGACCAGCCAGTGTGATGATGATGGGTCTTAACTACACCTATTTGTTCTTTTTTCAGGATCCCGTTTGTGATGTACCTGGGGAAGGGGGCTTTATATCTCTGTTGGAGCATGGCATGTAACTGTAGAGTGATCACTAAGAGAGTCAGCATGGGCTGTTGTTTCAGTGATTCTCCCAGAGTAGTTAGTAACTATCTAGTCAAAGTGTGTTTTTGACCCAGTCCTATAGTTGATACTCGTGGGCCCATCAACCATTTGATTAAAATTGATCCTAGTGAGGGTACCCTTACATGGGGCAGCCTCTTGAGTCAACCAATTAGTATTGAAGTCCACTAAGATTACCATTTCCCAGTTTTGATGGAGCTCACTTATATAGTCAATGACTGTGTCAATGCCAAAGGATTGGTTTCTCGGTGGGATGTACTGATACTACTGTGAGTGAATGATCTGTTATGTGCTCCAAGCAGAATTCTAACAGCTAGTGCCTGTGCATAGTTACCTGTAACTATGTGGGGGGAGAACATGGCCCTTTAGGTTGTTTTTAATGTAAATGATGCAGTCGCCACCCCTTTCCCCATATCTATCCTCTCTGAAGTGGGTATAACCATCCAGGGATAGAGCTAAGTCAGAGACTTTAGTTGTAAGCCAAGTTTCCACTACCGATAGTATGTCTGGTTCATGCTGGTGAACCCAAACTTGTAGCTGATCTCTTTGGGCAGCAGACTAAGGATGTGTATGGATGCTAATTTAAGAGGTCCATGGATGCTACTGTTATCTACACCTAAGGGGGTAGTTTTAATGGATGTTCCCTGAGAGAAGCAGCAGCATCAGAGTTGTCCTCAGCAGAACTTTTTAGGGTTTTAGGTTTGTGTCATGCCTGTCCCTGGTAACTTTTCTAAAGCTATGCTGGTGGGTTGAAAGGATAAGCTTGGGCAGGAAGAATATGGCCGATTCTGTGTTTATCACTTGCCAGGCCTCAGAGGGAATTGATGGGACCGTGCTTGGTATCAACATCTTGACTAGTTGTACCAGAGCTGTGAAGTACTAGTAGTACAGCATCAGAGAATGGTACATGACTAGGCATGCACAGAGGATATATTTATGAAAATGGTGGCTATCAGGAAGACTACTGAAGTCCCAACGGTTGCCCCAGTCACAATCTGTAGCGCAGTTTAACTTTTGTTCTCAACCTTAACATTTAGCAGTGATATTAGTATAAGGTGGGACCAGGCGTGTTCCTTCAGTGCAATTAATGTAATTTGTGCCCAGGGTTGGCAGAGGAATACTGCTGGGTCGTGGCAGTTGAGCGAGCTGGGTTGCACACTCACTGTAATGTTACCAAATGGC
The DNA here is from genome assembly GCA_016271365.2 of Neoceratodus forsteri. NCBI lineage: Eukaryota > Metazoa > Chordata > Ceratodontiformes > Ceratodontidae > Neoceratodus > Neoceratodus forsteri. The sequence continues at coordinate 469,418,466 of CM057457.1, read as the reverse complement.
TCCTAGCTGCCTAGCAATATAACAGTATAATGATAAAGTGTAAAGATGAGTTCAGGGCATGTTGACACCATAAAGTGGAGTACCTCTAATGTCCACTAGGTCCTGCTGAATAACACAGGTAGATGTGGTGTGCACTCTAGCTGGCTGGGTGGCCAGGAGGATAGAGTTACAGATTATGGTTGGTCCCAACTAAGTAGTCGGAGGTTTGAACCCTGCACTGGGAGAGTGTTATACAGATACAGTATGTCAGCTGAAAGAAGTAGCTAGTACATGGGGAGGGTCAGGTAGTTGAGAGCAGGAGTAGCAACATTACCTAGTGGGCAAAGGGTGGAGGTCACACAGTCAAGAGAAGGAGTAGCAGCGCCACATAGTGGGCAAGTCTAAATGGCTGTTAAATTGTTACTGCTGGTGGACAGGTGCAGCAGCCACCCTTTGTGCTCCTTAAATAAGCTGCAGATGGGCTTGTAAGGTGATTGAAAATATGGCTCTGGTCATGTGACATGGTCACGTGATGTAGGTTAACTATAAAAGTAATGATCAACCAGGGTAGGTGGGGCAGCAGCCATGTAAATGGCTGTGGGCATCACATTAAGCTACACAGCTCTCCAGTTCGTATCTTGCTGGCCCGCAGCTGAAATGCTGCAGGGAGGTAGGGAGTTCTCAGAGTTCTACTGCTCATCTAATACTCCACATATTTCTAGCGTTAGTACCTACTCCTCTATTCCTCAGTCTATTTATCATTCTTCTATGTGAAGAAAGTCAAAAGCCTGATAAAATCCAGGAAGGCCACATCCACCGCCCCTCTCTAATACACTTCCTTGGTTACCCAAAGAACTCCATCAGGTTTGTCTGGCAAGACTTCTCTTTGTATCTCTTGGAAGCTCTCCCTATCCTCCTCCTTCTATCTTATTTTGTATCTTCTTAATGTCATTTTGTTTTGGCACTCACTTCTTTGCTGCGTCCTTAGAGAATCATAGCAGCCTCTTTTTTTCTTTTGCCCTTTGCTAATCTGTCTGACACAGATATTTGAAGCCTTTTCCGTGCCCTTTTTTACTGTTGCCCTTTGTTCCTCTACTCCCCCCATTTCCTCAAACCCTTCTAGGTTGTCCCTCAGGCATTCAGCCATTTTCTTGAAACTGGCCCTCCTGAAGTCCAGGACCCTTGTCATCATGTGATTTGATACTAACCTGGTTTTTATATCAAACCACACAACATGGTGATCACTGTTCCTCAGGTGGTCCCGCACTGTGACATCTGTGACAATGTCTCCATGTTTGAGTACCAGGTCCAGTAATGCCCCTTCCCTAGTGGGTTTAGTAACTAGCTGCCTAAGGAATGCCCCCTGCAGGAAGTCCGGGATATTCCTACTCATGGTTGATACGGCAGAAAGGAGACTCCACTCCACATCCAGTAGACTGAAATCTCTTTCTAGCAATACCTCCCACATCAAGCCATCCTTTGGATTACTAACATCATTTATGTATCCACCTACCAGGGGACCTTTTTCAGGCAGCTATTCAGTGAGCCCAGCAGGGACAGGGCAGTGTTAGACCTCATGCTTACTAACCTGGACAGCTTTGCAATCATCACAGTGGGCAATTACTGAAGGACCAAGGATTGTCATACAGCGTGGTTCAATATTAAGATGGGTGTCGAGGCAAGAAACACAAAGATAAGGGTCCTGATCTTTAGGAGGGAAGATTGTAAAAGAAATAAAGAGGGGACTAACGCAGAAGGTGCCTAGTAGGGGAGGATTGCCAGGGAGGGGTAGAGGAACAGTGGGAAAAATTAGGTATGGCATAATTAAGGAAACAGCCTCTGCATGAAGGAGGTGAGCAGAAGCAAGAAGAAGAAAATACCATCATGGTACTCTAAAGAAGTGGTCATGGCAGTGAAGGGAAACAAAGTGGCATTCAGGAGGTACAAATAAATGCAGAGGGAGGAAGACAAAGAGGTGTACCAAGTAAAAGAGAGCGATGCAGGTAAGGAAGTGAGGTGAGAAGAGGTGCAGACAGAAGAAAGGATAAGAAAAAGGGTAGCTAAGGGGATAAAACTTTCTTCAGGTACATGAGCAAGGAGAGGGAAACCAAAAGAGGAGTAGTAAGGATAAGGAGGACATCTGAGGAAGACTGCACAGAAGAGAATCATAAAAAAGCAAGCACCCTGAACAGGTACTTTGGCTGAGTCTTCATAGTGGGGAGGGGAGATGGATGAAAAGAGAGCAGCAAGAAAAATGGTGGGGGTGAACATGAGCCCATTTTCAATGGAGGAGCACTGAAGGAACTTGGTGGACAAGGTCATGGGACAGATGGGATTTAGCCAAGGGTACTAAAAGAATTTTGGGAGGCACTTGCTGCAACACTGAGGACCTTAATAAACAGAGCACTGGAAACAGGCTTGGTTCCAGAAGATGAGAGGAGAAGATATGATCCTGCTCCATAACAGCAGCAGCAGGGAGGAGAAAACAACTATAGGCTAATCAGTCTCGCATCAGCTTGTGGGAAACTAATGGAAACCCTGTTAAATGAGAGGTTAGTAGAGTATCTTGAATCTAATGGGCTACAAGACCAAAGGCATTATGGGGAAGGGGGAGCTTATTCCAGACAAATATGATTAATTTCTTTGACTAGGTGACCAGGGAACTAGATCAGAGGACAGCAATAGGCATCCATTTAAGCTTCAGCAAGGCTTTCAACACTGTGTCACACAGGAGACTGATAAAAAAAATTAAGCAATCTAGGGGTGGGATCCAGTGTGGTAAATTGGGTAAGTAGCTGGTTTGTGGATTACTGACAGTGGCTGGTCATTAATGGAATTCAATCTAAGGAGGGTAGAGAGAGCAGCAGGTTTCCAAGGGCTCAGTCAATGAGGACAGGGATGTCATGATAAGTAACACTGCAGAAGGTCTGGAAGGAAAGGTGTGTTCCCTTTTTTGTGGATAACACTAAAATATGTAATAGGATGGATACTCAGAGGGTGGAGAGAATTTATAGAAACCTTCGGAACCGGAGGAGTGACCAAGGGCATGGAAACTGGGGTGCGATGCCAAGTAGTGATCAATCATGCACCAAGGTATAAAAACCCAGGAGCTGAGTATAGGATGGGGGAGATACTAGCAGTCATTAAGCTGGAAAGGGGACCTTGTGTAATCATATCTGATGACCTCAAAGTAGCAGGGCACACAAAGCAGTGGGTATGTTCAGTGGGATGCATAGGAAGAGGCATCACCAGCAGGAAAAGGAAGCTGGTGCTACCACTGTATCGGTCACATGTGAGGCCCCACCTGGAGTACTGTGTCCAGTTCTGGAGGCTGCACCTCAGGACAGATATGGACAGGGTTAAGGCAGTCCAGATGAGGGCAACTAAAATAGTGCAGGGTTGCATCAAAACATTTACAAGGAGAGGCCGAGGGATCTCACCATGTACACCCTAAAAGACAAGAGAGCAAGATGGAACATGACAGAGACCTACAATTACTGCATGAGGTGAACAAGGTAAGAAAGGGAGTCTCTCCAAATGAGAAAGAGCACCAGGATCAGAGGGCATGTGATGAAGTGGGGGTCAGGACTGATGTGAGGAAGTACTTTCACTGAAAGCGTGGTATACACAGGGAACAGACTGCCAGCAGAAGTGGTGGAGGCATAAACAGTGACAGGCTTCAAGCATGAAAGGGATACATATAGGGGAATATTAGTAAGCAGGCAGAGAAGAGGGAGGGTTGCTGTAGATCAGGCTGGGTATGCAGAGACAGACCAGGGAGGGACTGTCTGGACAAATGGGTGGGCCAAGTAGTCCATATCTGCTGGCAAAATTCTGTTTTTGGTTCCTGATTGTCTAATGGTATCTGCCATCCTCACTTGCCTGTCTGTAGCTGTCTTGAATATTCCAGGGAGCCTAGTGGTCCTCCACTCCTGATTGCCAGTCCTGTAGCTGTCTTGAAGTTTTTATTTATTTTATTTAAACAGCAGTTTGGAAAACCTTTGAGCCATAGGCTCATTTACAAAGGTACCTTGTCACAAAATATACCCTAGTGGTCTAGTTTTCTCAACATAAGGACATCTGATGCCCTATTAAGAACCTTTGTCCTCTAGTCTCTTTACCCCAGTCGTTTAAGCTAAACTATGGCAGTAGTGACAGTGACTGGCATAGCATTCTGTTCATTAGGTAAACAGGTCTCACTGAATGATAATGAGTCCTGTAGAAAAGCCATATGACTGACAGTGCACAACTGTGAGTAATAAAGAAACAGCTGTTTCTACAGCACTCACGACTGCTCACTGACATATTGCAGCTAGACAAGGTGGTGAACGGAGGGCTGTGCCAGTTGCCATCACCACCGCCATTGTTCAGCTCAGGTGATCAGGGTGAGGGAGGTGCCTGAAGGAGAGTCGTAGGCATGGTTGTAGAGGGTCAGATGCCCAAACAGTGGAGGCTAATAGATCACTAGGAATATTCCAGACAGCAGCAGGATGAATGACTAGGGGTAGGAGGATCATTAGACAACCAGGAATAGTCAAAACAGCTACGGAACAGATAAGCAAGGGCACAGAAACAACTAGACCACCAGGAATATGAAAGACTGCTAGAGGACAAGCAGTCACGGGGGTAAGGGAAGGGGTTCCAGTAGTAGTAAACAATACTGCAACAGAGACTGTGTAGCACTGCCAAAACCACTGCATATACCACTGTGCCACATATGCATGGAGTATCCTTCATTTGCACTGGTGCAGCAATATATTCCGTGTGGTCACAGTGTCGGATCAGAGACCCTATGGCCTTTGAATATAGCTCCCACTCCATCATCTGGTGCTATTCATGGTTAGTGTCCTACTAGCTGTTTGAATATGGCCCCCTGTCCCATCATCTGGTGCTATTCAGGGTTAGTGTCCTACTAGCTGTTTGAATATGGCCCCCTGTCCCATCACCTGGTGCTATTCAGGGTTAGTGTCCTACTAGCTGTTTGAATATGGCCCCCTGTCCCATCACCTGGTGCTATTCAGGGTTACTGTTACGCTGCTGAATATGGTAGCTGTCTCATCAGGTGGTTCTGTTCATAGGTAGTGTCATATTAACTGTTTGAATACGGTCCCTGTCCCATCAGCTGGTGCTATTCATGGTTAGTGTCACATTAACTGTTTGAATATGGCCCCTGTCCCATCAGCTGGTGCTACCCACGGTTAGTGTCATACTAACTGTTTGAATATGGCCCCTGTCCCATCAGCTGGTGCTATTCATGGTTAGTGTCATATTAACTGTTTGAATATGGCCCCGTCCCATCAGCTGGTGCTGTTCATGGTTAGTACCAACATACTAAAATGGCAGCAGAATAGGCCTAATGGTCTTTATGCTCAGCTGCTTGGTCAGCCTCCCCACCCTGGGAGCTGACCTTGCTACCCCCTATGCCTTCTCTGGCTTCTCCCTTCCCAGTTCCAAATATTCTCACTGCATTAGATTTTGTTTTCAGAACCCTTCCCCTGTACCTGTCCCACCCCCTCTTGAACACCTCCACTGTCTCTGCCTCCACCAGCCCCCCTAGGCAGTGCATTCCATGGCTCCACCACCCTCTCAGTGAAGTAGCACCTCCTCCTTTTTCCCCTGAATCTTCCCCCCTCCAGCTTCCACCCATGCCCTCTAGTGGCCTCCTCCTCTCTCAAGCACCCTGACTGTTCCTCCCCATTTACCCCTTCATGTACCTGAAGACCTCTATCATGTCCCTCCGGTCCCTTCTATCTTCCAGTGTGTACATACTTAGCTCTTCGAGCCTCTCCTCATAGGTCCTGTCCCCCAAGCCCCAAACCATTTTGGTTGCCCTCCTCTGGACCCTCTCCAGGAGTTTAATGTCCCTCTTTAAGTGTGGCCTCCGAAACTGCACGCAGTTCTCGAGGAGCTTCTACTTTCTAGACCATCTTTCCAGAGCCTCCAGGTCCCCCTGTAGGGCCATCTTCCCCTTCTCCCCATCCACCACCGCCCCCAGTTTTAAGTCATCCGCAAAGAGACTCATCTCATTCCTGATACCTGTCCTTATGTCAGAAACATAGGCGTTGAACAGGAGGGGCCCAAGGACTGATCCCTGTGGGACCGCACTAATGACCCTCCTTGGGGATGAGACTATCCCGCCAACTACGACCCTCTGGATCCGGTCCTGGAGCCAATTGCCTATCCATCTGATCATCTGGTTCCCCACCCCCATTTCTCCCAGCTTATCCATCAGGCCCACGTGAGGAACAGAGTCAAATGCCTTGCTGAAGTCTAGAAAGAGGATGTCCACTAGTCTACCCAGGTCCAAGGCACTCGTCACCCAGTCATAGAACTCCACAAGGTTTGTCTGACATGATTTCCCCGGGACAAATCTATGCTGTCTATCGTCCAGGCACCCTGACTTTTCCAGATCCCTCCCTAGTCTCTCCTTGACAATGCCCTCCATCACCTTGCCCACCACCGATGTCAGGCTGAGAGGCCTGTAGTTCCCTGCCATCTCCCTTGATCCCCTTGTGGATAGGCATTATATGCGCCACCTTCCAGTCCTGGGGCACCCACCCTGTCCCTCAGAGAAGGTGAAAAGCTCCACCAGGGTTTCGCCAGGACATCCACAAGTTCCTGCAGCACTGTTTCTGTTTGCATTTGTTTATGACAACATCTGATGGACAGGCAGAATTTGTTGAATCCTGTTCAAATGTGATTTCCAAGAGTGACTGTGAAAAAGTTTTAAAGGGATTTGAAAATGATTCCTGTCATGTTCATCAGATGACGTAATAAAAAGGCTATTTTGCACATTTGGGGTTAAATACGCAAAAATCTCGTGAGTCATGAGTGAATGTTGAAAAAAACCCAAAGTCTTTCTATGACACCACCATATTATCAAAACAGGTGGAACTTTCATAATCCCGGTGAAAGGTGACTTAATGGAGTGAATATGAAAACATGATTCATTTTCATTTAATCTTAATTTTTGATACTTGTGAGCCTGATGAGCAAATTTGATTCACGGGGAATTGCAAAAAATTATACCCATCATGTTCATGTGGTCAACACAAGGTCTGTGTTGAACATTTGGGGAAATGGTCTGCAAAAATAACAAAGTTATGAGTAACTATTAAAATAATTCAACAATTCTTGATGATTTTGTTGTTTTGACATTTTGACCCCAAATTGTCAACACATTCTTCTCATGATACCACAGAGGAGCTGTAATTGCTGAAGGCAGCAGCATCAGGGGATCAGAGGTCGGGCCTGCATCGGTGGCCAGGGGAGAGGAAAGAGGCAGCCAAATAGGCAGCGAGAAGCAAAGAGCTGCATTGGGGAATTTCATTGGCAGCAAAAGGGTCAGGAGGTTTGACTGTTGGGACTGGTTGTGCTGGTTGCATTAGTGGTTAACAAAGGACCAATCAGGACTGAGGGCAGACATTTTGAATGCAGTGACTGGGCTATAAAAAGCTGTAACCCCAGCCACTATGGACCCCCCTACAGAGGAGTTGTAATCGCTGAAGGGAGCTTTTTAAGAGGCAGCTGTATTGGCAGCAAGAGAAGCAAAGAGTTGCACTGGGGGGATTTCAGCACCTCAACAATTGGTGGCAAAAGGGCCTGGAGGTTTGACTGTCTGGACTGGTTGTGCTGGCTGGTCACATCGACAGTGAACAAAGGACTAATCAGGGTTGAGGGTGAACATTTTGAACAAAGCAACTGGATTATGAAAAGCCATAAGCCCAGCCACTGTGGAAATCCCCACCCCCCCGGAGGAGTTATAATCGCAGAAGGGAACTTTTTAGTACCGTTCATCCACCCTGGCACCCAACCTCTATTAAATGCTCATAGAGGAAGAAGGACACAGTCCGGGGACAGACTGATTAGGAGAGGAGGAGGAGGAGGAGGAGGAGCGCTAGGCTAGGCTACAGTCCAGTGTGACTGCAAAAGGGAATTACCAGCATCAAGAGAACTACCTTGACTTATCCTGAAAAAGCAAGGAAATATCTGAGCAACTGTCTTTACCCTTACGTGGACTTATGCCTTCAAAGCATTTCTCACCAACCTCAGCAAATATAAGGGTCACCCCAGCAGCTGTAGCCTAAAATCCCATGATTACACAGCGGATCCTCCTCCATCACCTAACATCCACCTTAAGTTGGTGTCTAGACCTGAGGTTCTAAAGCTGCTCAAAAATGTTTAAGTCACTGGTTCAGCAGGTTGCAACAAGCTTGAACCCAGATTACTCAGATTAGCAGCCCAAGAAATTACCACACCAATCATGTGGCTATTCAATAGGTCGCTGCTGGAAGGTAATGGTCCCACAGCCTGGAAAACTGCTCTGGTTACTCCCTTCCCCAAAGTGATGGGCCAAGTGAACTAGTTGAAAATTAACTTAGAAACATAGAGGTTGATGGCAGATAAAGACTGCAAGGCCCATCCAGTCTGCCCATTTATTTTTCTACCTTATAAATGTGCCATCGGCCTTTGCTCTGTCAGTGGCCTATCTTTTCATACTTATTTGTATTGCTCCCTTATGCCTATCCCATGCCTGTTTGAAGCCCTGCACTGTATTCATAGCCACCACTTCCTGAGGTAGGCCATTCCATGCATCCACCACTCTTTCTGTGAAAAAGAATTTCCTCATATTCCCCATTAATCAGCCTCCCTCTAATCTCATGCTGTGTCCTCTTGACCTGCTATTTTTCTTATATTTAAACATGTTAGACTCTTTCACCTTGTTAATGCCCTTAAGGTGTTTGAATGTTTCGATCATATCACCTCTCCTCCTCCTTTGCTCAAGAGTATACATATTGAGCTCCATTAATCTGTCCTCATGTGTCTTCTGATGCAGTCCCTGCACCATTTTGGTTGCCCTTCTCTGGACTGTCTCAATTTAGTTAATGTCCTTGTGAAGGTGTGGCCTCCAGTACTGCAGGCAGTACTCCAGATGGGGCTTAGCCAGTGTCTTTTAAAGAGGGATTATTATCTCCCCTCTTACGACTTGTGATACCCCTACTGATACACCCTAACATCCCCCTAGCCTTACCTACTGCTTTAGAAGTCTGCTTGGATGATTTCAGGTCATCAGTGATGATGCCCAAGTCTCTTTCTTCCTTTGTGACTGCCAGCAACTTCCCCTCCCAGCCAATAGGTGGCTTCAGGGTTTCTCTTCCCTGTGTGCATGATCTTGCACTTCTTTGCATTAAATCCCAGTTGCCACTCTTCTGACCATTTGCTAGTTTATCCAGATCTCTTCTCATTCTGCCCACCCCATCTGGATTATCTACTCTGTTGCAAATCTTGGTGTCATCTGCAAACAGACAAGCCTCACCCTCTAGTCCATCTGCAATGTCACTAATGAAGATATTGAAGAGGACTGGCCCCAGGACTGATCCCTGAGGTACCCCACTTGTGACTTGCATAGAAACATAGACTTTGACAGCAGATAAGGACCGCTTGGCCCATCTAGTCTGCCCATTTCCCAACCTACAACATAGGCCACAGATCCTAGTTAACCAACAGCCTATTTCTTCCTACCTCCCACAAGAATTGCCTTATGTCTGTCCTATACATTTTTGAATTCTCCCACAGTTTTAGACCCCACAACCTCCTCAGGAAGGCTGTTCCACGTATCCACTACCTTCTCTGTGAAATAATACTTCCTCATATTGCCCCTGAACCTCCCCCATCTTTAAATTGTGTCCCCTTGTTCTTGCACGTCTCTTTTTCTGAAAGATGCTACCCTCTTGGACTTTGTTGATTCCACTGAGGTACATAAACGTTTCTATCATGTCCCCCCTCTCCCTTCTTTCCTCAAGGGTATACATATTAAGCTCCTTTAGTGTCTTCTTGTACGGCTTCTCTTGCAGACCTGCACCATTTTAGTTGCCCTCTTCTGGACTGCCTCTATCCTGTCTATGTCCTTGCTGAGATGGGGTCACCAGAACTGGATGCAGTAGTCCAGATGGGGTCTCACCAATTGTCTGTACAGAGGGATAACAACTTCCTGTTTTCTACTGGTGATGCCTCTCCCTATGCATCCCAGTATATCCCCAGCCCTCTCTACTGCCGTCTCACATTGCTTGCTAACCTTAAGGTCATCTGATATGATTACCCCAAGGTCCCTTTCCTTTTTTGTTGTTGTTACTACCTCCCCCCACCACTGTGTATTCTTCCCCTGGGTTCTTGTTTCCCATGTGCATTATTTTGCACTTCTTTGCATTGAATCCAAGCTGCCATACTTCTGACCATTCCTCCAACCTTGCCAAGTCCCTTCTCATCCTTTCCACGCCTCCTTGTGTATCAACCCTGTTGCAGATCTTTGTGTCATCTGCAAAGAGGCATACTTTTCCTTCCAGTCCCTCTGCAACGTCCACTTATGAAGACATTAAAAAGGACTGGACCCAGTACTGAACCCTGTGGTACCCCACTAGTAACCCTTCTTCAGAGTGGACCCATTTACAATTACCTTCTATGTCCTGTTGTCCAGCCAATGTTTTTTCCTAGGCTACCACCCTGGGACCTACTCCCAGGCTGGTTAATTTGACTATTAGTCTTTGTGTGGGACTGTATCAAATGCCTGCTAAAGTCTAGGTAGGCCATGTCCACAGCCCTCCCTGGTCTACTACTTTGGTCACCCAGTCAAAGAAATCTATTAGATATGTCTGACATGACCTTCCCGCTGTGAACCCATGCTGCCTTAGGTCCTGTGCCCAACTGGCCTCTAGGTACTCAACAATTCTTTCCTTCAGAAGTGACTCCATCACTTTCATTACCACAGAGGTCAAACTGACAGGTCTGTGGTTTCCTGCCTCTGTCTTGGTCCCACTTTTAAGAAGGGGAATCACATCCGCCTTCCTCCAGTCCTTGGGTACCACACCATCCTCCCATGATTTATTAAAAAGAGTAGCCAGTAGCTAGATCCCCCCTTAATTCTTTTAGAATTCTGGTGTGAATTCCATCAGGCCCCATTGCTTTGTCCACCTTCAGTTTTAGGAGTTCTTGCAGAACTCTTTCTTCTGTAAAAGGACTGGGATCGACCCCCTATCAAGAGTGCTTCTGTTAATTGGATTAGGCACATCCCCCTCCTCTTTTATGAATACTGAGCAGGAATATTCATTCAGTATCCCTACTTTTTCACTGTCCCCCCTGCCCACCCACCATTCATTCTATTCAGCCTCACTATCCTCCCTTTGACGTTCTACGCCCCTGATGTACCTATAAAGGTTTTATCCTTCTTAACCGAGGTTGGCTATCTTTTCCTCAGTGTGGGCCTTTGCTATTCTGACTTCCTCCCTGCTTCCTTCTGCCTTAACTGGTACAGCTCTATGTCCTGCTCCTTCTGTGTTTCCTTATACTTTGGAATGCTATCTTTTCTTCCTGACTTTCACAGCCACCTCTTTTGAGAACCACAGTGGCTGTTTCTTCATTTTGATTTGTTTATTTGCTTCACACAAAGGCTTGTTGCCTCTGTGATGGCAGTTTTGATGATTCTCCATTGTTGCTCCACACCTCCTTCTAGCCCGTTTGCTAGTGCTTTTCTGAGGCACTCTCCCATTTTCCCAAAGTCAGCCCTCCTGAAGTCCAGTACCCTTACTTTTGTATGGCTTGACTCTGTAGCTGAATTTAACGTGAACCACACTGTTTGATGGTCACTTGTTCCCAGATGGCAACCCACTTCTAAATCTGAGATCCTCTCACTGTCCCCATTTGAGAGTACGAGGTCTAAGATTGCTCCCTCACGAGTGGGTTCTGAAACTAGCTGTCTGAGGCCTGCCACCTGTAGGGCATCAAGAATGGCCCTGCTCTTGGATGTGCCTGCAGTAAATGTGCTCCAGTTAACATCTGGCATATTCAGGTCTCCCATCAACAGTATCTCCCTTTTTTCTGCCATCTTAAGAATGCCTTCTATCATATCCTTGTCCATTCACTCCTGACATGGGGGTCTGTACACAACCCCTGTGCGGATTGTGGTGCCCTTTCCAGTCTCCAAGGTGACCCACAGTGCCGCCTCCTGCCTGTTTACTCTTTTGTTCAGTTGCTTTTATCCCTTCCTTTACATAGAGAGCTACTCCTCCCCCTCTTCTCCCATGCCTGTCTCTCCTGTAGGTTATGTATCCTGGTATGTTAACATCCCAGTCGTGGTTCTCTGTGTACCATGTTTCTGTGACTGCTACGATATCCAGGCATCCCTCTTCCATCAAGGCCACCAGCTCAGGGAGCTTGTTGCCCAGATTACGGGCGTTGGTACTCATTACCCTCCATTTCTTGATGGCCTTACCCCTATTTGTCCCATCTCTGTTCTTATTGCATTTGTCACTCTTTCCATTTATCCCAGCGCTTCTCCCTATTGACATCTCTAATTTGGTATTTACCGCACTTACTACCAAGACATTTTGGGGGGAGCTAGGATTTCTCAGCTCCTTTCCAGTGGCTTCCCCCTTGGCTAGTTTAAATGCTTGCCAATGAAGCATTTAAACCTATCACCTAGAATCCTGGTTCCCCTCCTAGACAGATGCATGCCATCATGCCAGTATAGGCTTGCATCACTCCAGGTGGACCCCCAGTCCACAATGAAGCCAAATCCCTGAGCTCCACACCAGTTTTTCAACCACTGATTGAATCCCATGGTGTGGAACACCCTAGCCTCTCCTACGCCATAGATAGGCAGCATCTCTGAGAAGGTTACTGTGCGTGCCACTTGTCTAAGGCCCCTCCCCAATTCCACAAACTCTTTCTGCACTTCTCTAATCCCTTTCTTAGCCAAGTAATTTGTCCCTAGGTGGACAATGACATCCAGCTCCCTCCCCTGTGTAGCTGCTCCGGTAATCCTGAGGATTCACTCCCTGTCCCTCCAAGCCATGGCGCCAGGCAGGCACCTTACCTCACTCTCCCCTTCCTCCTCCAGTTCTACCTTCCTAACGAGGGAGTCCCCCACCGGGAGTTGTTTCCTTCCCCTGTGGGGTCCCCTGCCACCCTCCTGTGGGTCTCCTTTGTGGAGGTTCCCAACATCCTCCTTGGTCTCCACTGCGGGTGCCTCCATAGAAGAACCACACTTTGCCAAAATGGCATAGGAATGGTAGAGAGGTACAACTGGAGGGATGCACCTCTGTTCCACCATCCTCACCCTCCTTGAGCCCACTGTGGTCCAACTACTCCTCTTTCTTAGCAACCTCTGAGGCAACGGCAGTGGCACTGGTGGTCCCTGGATGGAAGAGGAGGTCCCACATATCCTGGCCAACTCAGCTGGAGATGAGCAACCTCTTCCCTCAGCCCAAAGAGGTGCCGGCAGATGGGACAACACCGCATCCTTCTGAACATCTCCCGGAAGACTGCTGCTCCACAGCCACTGTACTGCACCACTCCCATCATGTCTTATTTCTGGCCCCTTAACTGTTTGCAATCCTTACTCTTTCCTCTGTTTTTTTTTTCTTCTCTCTCTCTCTCTCTCCTTATTTTATACCTGTGTGCCCTTTAAGCTCCTGATTGTCCTGTTCTGAGACAAGAATATCCTATATTTCTCAGTAGACCCCTTACTTACTCAGAGGCAGACCTCCAGCTGCTAGAGGGGGCCAGAGAGCTACTCTTGCTCTTTGAGGATGGTGGATTTTTGGTGGCTCTGTGATCACTCACTTCCTGCTCCCAAACAGGACGTTCCTGTTGTCAGTCAAATCCTGTGCCTATAAAAGTAGAACTAACTTTGGGGAGGAAGTAGGGCAATATAGTCCCAGCAGAGAAGTCCAGCTCACACAGCAGTTCTTCCTCCTGGTGTCTTCTGCCAAGCTTCTGACTGTATACCATTTACCACCACTCTCTGTTTTCTGCCCATCAACCAGTTTGCCACCCAGACCTATTTCTATACTCTGCACACTAGGCAAATTGTTAGAGAGAACTGTGTACCAACAAGTTCAAGAGTATGTTGAACATAACCCCCTCACTCCCCGGCAACACAGGTTTAGAAAGCTACATGGCACTGATACTGCCTTGGTTAGTCTTATGTCAGACATCCTTGAAGCCCAAGATAATGGCCAACTAACTGGTGCGATCTTTATAGATCTCACCAAAGTCTTTGATCTGGTGGACCAACAGCTGCTTATCTTGCAGCTCAGATCCCTTGGACTGGATAACCACTCAGTGCAGTGGTTCACAGATTACCTTCATGGTAGATCTCAAATAGTCAGATGGCTAGGGGCAAAGTCTGACAAATGCTCCATTTCTGATGGGGTCCCCAAGGCTCAATATTGGGGCCCTCCTGTTCTTTCTATTCATCAACAACTTGCCCAAGCACTGTGGAGGTGTCAAGGTGACACTTTATACTGATGATGCCGTGCTGTACAGATCATCTCAGGATGCAGCACAGCTAAATCAACTTCTCAGCCAGGACCTCTCCATATTGGAAAACTGGATTTTGACCAATCAGCTAGTCCTCAATGGGAAAAAAAAACTAAAGCCATCCTATTTGGACCCAAACAGCTAGGCCCTGATAGGTCATGCTTATTGTCCCCCTACCTGTCCAGTGGCTCTAGGATAGAGGCTGTTGATTGCATTAAATATCTGGGCATGTATATTGATCAGGACTGTTCCTTCAAGGGTCATGTTGATCAACTAACCAAGATGCTGAACCAGAAGCTTGGTCTCCTGTATCGCCTGAGCCCATTCCTCACTCAGGCATCTAAGTTAAGGGTAGCCACTGGCATGCTCTTGTCCACATTGTTATATAGGGCCCTGGTGCTACACTCACTGTGAAACACGGAGATGCAAAAGCTGAAAATATTGTATCACAGAGTCAGGCATTTTGCCTGGGTGCACCACCCTAGAACACCACTGCAAAGTATTGCACTCTCTAAACTGGCCTTCCCTCAAGGGCAGATTAATGTACCCATCCCTATGTCTGGCATTCAAGCTTCAACAAACTAATGCCCCCCCAAGTCTGAATTGCACCTTAGCACTTAAACAGACTGGAAGAACTCTGAGGTCCTCCGATCGGTAGCTCCTCCATGTCCCCAGAGTCTGGACATCTCAAGGTCACCAGTCACTTGCAGTTTACATGCTGTCCCTCTGGAATGGCCTTCCTAATAATCTCCAGGAGTGTAGCTCCCTTGAAGGCTTTAAAAAAGGCCTCAAAACCTACCTGTTGGAGATGAGCCTCTGTGGATGCTACCGCTGAGCATCACAACACTCCGCAGGACTACCTCTGTAGCTACTGTAGGCCATCTGGCATGGCACTACTCCCATAGTGGGATCCTTACCGCTTGATGAGCTATGTAACTGTTTTGTGAAACTGCTTTTACTCCTCAGGATACTCCTCAACTGTACGAACCTGCCAGTGAATCATCTGCCATGCTCTCACTGTAATGTCTGTATTATTAAATTTGCTTTGAGTTGTTCCTGCTGTTCATTCTCCTGTTGTCTGTACTTAATCCCAGGTCACCCCTGAAAAACGGACTGTAATGGTCTCAGTGGGCCTACCCAGTTACCAAAATTTAAATAAATAATAAAATATGCTCCTAGGGGTCCAGACTGCACAGCCTTGTCTGACTTGCTCACCTATTTCTTTCTTTAAATAGGGAACTTCTAGCCAGGAGCTTGTGTCTCTTTGCTTGTTCATTGGGTAAAAGGCTTCCAAGGAGTCCTTAAAGACTACTCCACAACAGTCATTTGAGGGAGCTTGTTCATTGGGAAATAGGCTTCAAGATGCTTGCTTTAACATGTTTGTTCACCCATTTCTTTCTTTTGGCAGGGAAATTATAGTCGGGGGACTTGTGCCTTTTATGTGCTTGTTCATTTAGGAAATAGGCTTCCAAGGGGGTCCTTGGAGAGTGTTCAGCAATGGGCATTGGATAGTGCTTGTTCATTAGGAAACAGGCCTCCAAGGTGTTCTTTAAGGAGTGTGCAGCAAAGGGTGCTGGAGAGTACAATTAACATAAAAATGTTGCTGTGCTATAACATCTGATTTTTTTCTCTTTTGTAGAGTTGTAAAGAATGCAGGGGCAACAGATTTGGAAAGGCATTTGGAATGGAATGAGGACAGGGCTATGGCATGGTCTCTGGACTGCAAGGGCTGGTGACATCTTTGGGAGGATGGTAGGACAGGGGTGGGTCAGCCATAGTACTGGCTATGGCTTGGAGAATGGGTGGCTGGTGGTATGTTGGCAGCTGGCTCAACTAAGAAAAGAGGTTAGGTGGTTATGGTAGATGCTAGGATGGGCAAGGGTGTGGAGTGGTGGGGGAGAGGGATCTGCTGAGGGAGTAAAATGGGGAGAGCAGAAGAGAGAAATGGCAGAGAGGTAGGGGGTCTAGGAGAGAAAGTGAGAAAAGGCAGGAGTAATCAGGAACACACAAAGGAATATGCTGGCAGAGAAGGAGGTGTAGGGTGGGTTGGGGCCTGGGGCCCAAATAGAGGTAATACAGGACACGAGAGGGGCCAAGGTAGTGGGGAGAAGGTAAGGTCCAAAGGTCTAAAGACTGCACGTCAGGAAGTGGAGGGAGTAGCAAAAGCAGGAGGACAAAAGACAGTAGGCAAAGAGCACAAAACAGATTTGCTACACTAGTGCCAAGAAATGGGATGAGAATAGAGAAATTGGAGTGAAGCAGACTCAGGGGAACAGGTGTGACAGACATGACTGAAGGCATAGTAGACAGGAGGAGCCCGTCATCCCTTTGTGGAAAAACAAGGATGAGGACAAAAGGACGGACAAGGGCACTAGGAAGAACTCATACCAAATGGGCAAGCCCTCAAGAGTGAGGAGACAGCAAGGGAAGACTCAGAGGAGCCTAAACAGGATGGAAATGGGGACATGACCTGAGCACAGGAACCCTCAGACAGGGCAAGGGAAAGAGCAGGGTGGGGGGGGAGAGACAGAATCAGCAGAGAGAGGGGTAGGGAGAGGTGGTTTTGAAGAGAATACCATTGGGGGCCTGAGAGCGAGTAGAGAGAAGGAGCAGTTAAGCACTTGAGGAGAAATGAAGGGCAAAGAGGGAAGCAGGAGTAGGGACTGGGAACATGATAGAGGAACAATAATAGCAGAAGGTAATGGAGAAAAGGGCCTCAATAGTTGGGGACTCAATAATAAAAGGAATTCGATGAGTGATGCAAAAGCAGTACAATATGGATTGAGTGCCTACCAGGTATGACAGTGACAAAGGTCATTCACTACATTTCCTCTGGA
Source organism: Neoceratodus forsteri (assembly GCA_016271365.2). NCBI lineage: Eukaryota > Metazoa > Chordata > Ceratodontiformes > Ceratodontidae > Neoceratodus > Neoceratodus forsteri. Next base: position 469,401,334 of record CM057457.1, on the reverse strand, counting down.
GGGAGACAGCAGGATGGGAAAACTCACTTGGTAGTCCACCTTGGAACAAATGACCTGGTGGGGCATAGCTTGTTGGAGGTGCAGGCAAGATTTAGGGCACTTAGACGGTACTGCAGTAGCCTGGGGTTCAGATCTGTGACTTTTTCTGAGGTACTGCCCATACCGAGGGCAAGCACAGAAAGGAGACTGGGGATTGAGGAATTTAATAAGTGACTGTTGTGTTGGTGTGAAGATGAAGTATGGGTTAGTAGAGGACTGAGGAACAATGTGGGAGATAAGAGTCTATTTGCCCCAGACAGACTGCACCTGAATAGGAGGGCACAGCAGTGCTAAACAGCAAGTTGGAGGATTTCATGCAACAAAACTATAATTTAAACTAAATCAAGGGAGGTTGACAACAAACCCACACCATGGAACAGGAGATATGGCTACCAGTCTCCTCCGAGATGGAAAGAACCAGGCTAGAGGAGAAAGGAATGAAAACTGCACCAGGGGACAACAGAGTGGGCCCAGTGAATGGACAGCCATGTGCACCAACACCAGAAGCCTGGGCAATAAGATCCCAGATTTAACAGCGATCATGGCTGAGAAGGACCTGGACATCGTGGGTACCGTGAGACATGGGGGCATGATGGCAAAGACAGGGACATGGCAATACGGGTATGTACTTTATAGGAAGCACAGGATGGGTAAGGGAGGGCTGCCCTATATGTAAAGCAAAACATTAAAGCTACAGAAATGCAGGGTAAGTAGGGGCTGAGGCTTTGTGGGTATCACTGGACACAGGCAATGGAGGGCTATGCATACCAGGGTGGTTTATAGGCCATCAGCACAGCAGGAAGCAGTAGATAGGACAATGATGGAGATCAAGAGGAGGGTACACAGAGGAGGTGCTGCTAATGGGGACTTCAACCATCGAACGTGGATTGGGTACCCATCAGCAGCATCTGCCAGTAGCAGGAAATTGTGGACTCCTACAGGGGGCACTCATGAAGCAGCTAATTAAGGAACAGAACAAGGAGAGGGCGATCCTGGATTTGATTCTTACAAATGGGGAATGGGTGGGTGATATATCTATAAGAGAGAACATGGGCACGACTGACTACAGCACAGTCTGTTCACGGTAAAACGACTGCAGAAGTCCATCAGCCCAGAGTAAATGACCTAGATTTTATGCATGTAGGCTTTCAGAAAATGGGAAAGTGTTCAACAAGTATTAGTACGGGTGGGGATTTGGGGACTGAAGAAATATGGGGTTAAATAAAAGAGGTAATAGTGGAGGCCACTAGCCTCCATGTCAGGAAGGTAAATAAAATAGGAAGAAGAGAAGCCACTTTGGTTCAATAGAGAATTGGCAGAGAAGGTCAGGGCAAAGAGAAAGGTTTTCAGGAGGTATAAAAGGGCACAGAAGGAGAAGGTTAGGGCTATATACAAAAAAAAAGCGGAAGGAAGCAGTTATGGAGGTCAGGAGGATGAAGGCAAAAACTGAAGAGAGAATAGCCAACAATCAGGGAGAGGGATAAAACCTTCTTCCGGTAAGTGAGCGAGAGGAGAAAGTAAGGGGAGGGGATAGTCAGGCTGAAAAACAGAAGGGTAGCTGGTGGAAGATGACTGGGGTAGGCGAAAGTACTCAGTAACTATTTTTGCTCAGTATTCATGGTGAAGAACGAGGGGCAGTGTAAGAAAATCAGGGAACACAAGGTGGTGGGGGGGTGGCTGACTCCAGTCCATTCCAGTGGAAGAGATCCTAGGGAAGTTAGAGGTTTGAGGGTAGAAAAGATGATGGGGCTAGATGGGGTGAACCCCAGGGTACTGAGGGGCTTAGAAAGGTACTAGGAGAACCTCTAACCAGCCTCTTTAACAGATCCTTGGAATCAGGGGAGATCCCGGATGACTGGAGATAGGCGGATGTGGTCCCCCTTCATAAGGGAGGTCACAAGGAGGAAGCAGACAATTATAGGCTGGTGAGCTTAACATCGGTGGTAGGCAAGCTTATGGAGAAACTGCTAAAAAAGAGAATTACTAGCTACCTGGAAGCCAATGGCCTACAGGACTGTAGGCAACATGGGTTCACTGAGGGAGGAGTGTGTCAAACGAACTTAATGGAGTTATTTGACTGGGCCACCAGGATACTGGATTGGGGGGGGGTCAGTGGATGTGGTGTATCTGGATTTCAAAAAGGCATTCAATTCTGTGCCACACAGGAGACTACTGAACAAAATGAGATGCCTTGGGCTGGGGCCACTCATGGTTAGGTGGGTGCAGAACTGGCTGAAGGGCAGAAAACAGAGGGTAATTGTTAATGGGGTAGCTTCTGGGGAGGGTGTGGTCACCAGTGGGGTGCCTCAAGGTTGGTGCTGGGGCTGCTCCTTTTAATATGACACAGTGTCAGTGGCTCAGTAGGCTGCACACTCACCTCTGAGGCTGGGAGATCAGAGGGCTGTGGGTTCAGTTCCCACATCTGGCACTTGGAATAATATTCCAGTACTGACACTGTTTTCCGTGGGGTCCTGCCGCTGGCTGGCATCAGTCCTATATGTAATTACCTACTGCAAGAGCCTCTCTCAAAGATCTACTGTTATGGTAAGTTCTTACGTAGCTGTACTTTTGTGCATGCAGTAAGTCATGATATAGATAATATAGATGTTTCTATAGGACCAAGGGCTCCTGAAATTACTTTTATGACTTGTTTTTGTAAGTATGATAGAGTAGTTTTTTGTTTTTGTATTTAAAATTTGTGATAATACAGTATTTCTGTGTATAAAAAAAAAAGTTGCAGGCTGGCCTGGTGGCACAGAGGGCTGAGTTACCATCAAGCACTTCGTCTTTTACCATGCTAGTGTCCCGAGTTCGGGAACCAGTTTAGGTCATCGGAGGTCAGTGGGGGGGTCAAAAGAGGAGGGAGCAGCAACCTGGCAGCCTCTCCTCTCTTGGACTGGGGTGATGGGCCTTCCCAGCTCATGGCTACCACCAGGTGGAGGTGTGGTGCTAGCACATATGCATGGGAGACAGATGTAGATAGAGATGGAGGGAGCCTCGTACCTGAATGCATGCTTGCCTCCGTGTGCATGCATCCTCCATACTGTTATGGCTTCAGGATCTGGAGGGAAGAAAAACATGGTGGAAAACTGAGCAAATCAGTCTCGGTGAAGCCCCACCCAAACACATGGACCCACCCTCCCACTCCATCTAGTAAGACAATTGTGGATATATGTGTTCTACAGAGGAAGGGGCATGGCCATGTGGGGAGGAGGGAAGGGGAGGGGAACTAACCCCCAGTGTGTAGGGACAGTCCAAAGTGTCTGGGGACATGGCTGAGTAGCCACCCAGTCTGGCTTAGAGGATAAAAACCTTTATAGAAAAGAAACAAAAAACAGTCGAGTCTTGCTTCTAATTAGGACTGCTTGACATATTTCAACACCACTGGTACTTGACTAATCCTGTGCACATTTCAGCTTCAGAGTCCCAGCTTTTTACCATGTTTCGACACCCACGTGAGCAGCAATTGAGGAAAAAGAAAGAAATGAAGGGAAAAAGGAAGATCAAACTCAGCAGGAAGGAGAAGTCAAAGAGAGGAAGGAGGATAAGCCACAGGACAGCAGGCCAGGCGAGGTGGGAGAATGGAGCACAAACCAAAGGAGAAGGCAGGGATGGAGCAGCTCAAGGACAAAGCTGGTGAGCATTTACATAATAATAACGATAGAGGATAATATTGCAAATGTTCAAGGTTACAGATTTACGGTGATTAAGGTAATGAAATTCCATTTTGAACATGTGTGTAGGGTATGTCATTTAACACAGAAAAGTGCCACATTACACAGTTCAGTAAAACAAATAGGAAGCATCAGTATTATCTGGGTAGTAATATCCTAACTTGTGTTGATCAGGAAAGGGACTTAGAGTAATTGTAGAACCTGATATGTCTTTTCCAGAGCATATCAAACCCATCTGCAATAAAGTCAATAGGAAATAAAAAGAACACTGGGAGTAGAAAGGGGGATGTTATGGTCCCACTGTATTGAGCACTGGTGATGCCACACCTGGACTACTGCTCTCAGTTCTGGTCACAAGCTTGCAGGATGCAGCAAATGGCACTGGAGAGGGTAGAGTGTAAATTTACTAGATCCATTTATGGTATGGAAAGGCTTGATTACAACAGTAGACCAACATCCCTAAGTCTGTATAGTCTGAAACAAATGAAGCAGCAGGTAGATCTATTATTTCTCTATAACATACTGGAAGATTCATATCTTTGTATGCACATGGGTTTGGAATACAAAGAACATTTGCATAATAGTAGAGGACATGATATGTGATTAACTTTCTCCAGATGGTTCACCCCTCAAAACTTTTGCTGCCTTCAGATATCTTGAGGTGATCCTTAACCTGTCCCTTACGGAAACTGACCACATAGCCTTTCTAATAAAGTGCATAAACCAAAAGATTGGGCTCTGCTGTTGGATCATTGATCTCTTCACCCCCGATGCCCACCAAGCCATGGTCCATGGCAGTCTACTCCCTTTCTTGATTACAGGTGCCCTGTCTACTCCCTTACCACAGCTGCAAACCTAACATGGCTTAATTCTTCTTTTTTTTTTTTTACCACGAGAGACACATTAAGCTGAAACTTGTTTACAGGCGCAACCTGGGAGTACAAGACAGTTAAGTGACTTGCTCAAGGTCACACAGTATCCAAGTCAGGGCTGTAGGGTTCAAACCCAGGTCTCCAGGTTTGCAGCATGGAGCCTTAAACCACTGCACTATACTGCCTCCTTATACTGCCTACTGTACTTACAATTGAATATGTCACCTTACCCTCCGTGCCTGTCTCTGTATTCACCTCCCTACACTTTATCAGTCTCTAAACTGGCTTCCCCCCTTCAAACCCAGTACTCCTTCCTCCTGACCCATGCAGTCAGAGATGCCTTCCATAATCCCTTCTCACCACTATCTACGCTGATCCATCCCAGAATCTTCGGGCAACATTTGTGTCAGTCGTCCCACCTGCAACTTGAACACTGCCACATTAACATAAATATGGGTCTAAGAGCTTTCTCGGCAGCTGGCCCCTTGCTTTGGATTGACCTCCCCTCATCCCTACATTCACCTGACCCCCGCTCAACTTAAAATGCTCTGATTAGAGCTCATTTTCTGTCCTCCTCAGCCTGCGACTGTCCTTTGGTATCTACTTCTATTGTTTCCTCCTTTACTGCCCCTACCTCCTCTCCCCATTAGAGACCCCCCTTGCCCAGTGTGTCCCCCCATACTGCCTTGCCTGACTAGCAGTTCTTTCCTACCATGCATGTACCTTTCTCCCATGTCTCTTTTGTTGACATAAGACTTAGTTTTGTTGCCTGTGGAATCATACATTCCAGTGTATTACTGGATTGGTGCTGTCCACTGTATTCCCAACCCCTCACTACTGTATGACCAACCTATTTGTATTATGACTATTACTGAACCCCATTTTTGGGGGGCAAGTTGATGCTGATTATCTTGCACTGTATGTTGCTGTGTAATTGTCCGCTACCTCTGTGTTTGCCAGTATCTGGCCCGGGCCGGGTCTGAAAATGGTTTTCGATCAGTGCGCCCCAGCCTGGTCATTAAATGAATAAATAACTGAGAGAGGCATAAAACAAACCACAGACAGTCATATTTCACACAAAGAGTGGTGAAATCTTGGAACACATTACCTGATCTAGTAGTTTCAGCCACAAACATTACTGCTTTTAAAAGGTTATTGGAAAACCACATGGTAAACAGAAACTAGTATTCCACTGAGTAGTGGGGAATAGGCAAGAAGGACTGCTGGCCTGTTTCTATTCCTACTTACCTTACTAACCTTAGTAAGAATTACAGAAATTGCAACAGCAATCATTAATTTACAGATCTTTACCGCCATTCTGCTGTCATTCTTTTAGTATGTGTATAAATAATCAGGATAAAAGAAGATTAAACATACAGATTAAATGGAGCAAATTGAAAATAGTATAGTAAGCTATTATAAGAACAATACAAGTTCTGTAGATTTACTGATCTTTTATAAAATGCCCAAATCCATGAAATTCTTTGTTTTTACTTGTATGCAAATATTCCAGTTCCAGAATTTTACAGAGTTTTCTGGAAAAATGCAAACCTAGTGGCCTCAAAAATGTATTCATGGGAATAACAGTTGGGGGGCGCACTTTGGAGAAGCTCAAACATATCAAAGGGAATAAATGCAAAAGAGACTAGCTTGATCTAACTCACTGTTTTTTTTTCACCCCTGAGATGGCAAAAGAGGTGAGGCAGATAGGCTTTCACAGGGGAGCAGTGCAGAGCTGTGGGAGAGTACATTTAAAGAAAAAGAGATCCTTGGAGATGAGCAGAAGGGGGAGTCAGTAGTGAACTATGTGAACACAGCAATAAAAGAAAAGATTTGTAAAGGGGACTGTGTGGATGGTGTCACTTTGTCAGATAAGGGTGCAATTAAAACGGTGAAGGAGGAAGAATCTTGGTGAACACTGGATCAGTGGACTCAGCATGTCCTATTAAGAGATGAGTTGGTCTCGGATCCAATTCACAATATGTGGGCCGCAGCTTTGCAATCACATTGCAGACCTTAACCCCATCCATCCTAAACTGTCGGATTAATGCAACAGAGTTGAGTGCCTTAGAAAGCGCCTCATTATAGGATGAAACCACCTCATCCAGCCCTGCTGCACATGCAACACTCACACTAGATAGATCCATCACCATCAGTCTCATTATAGGCTGAAACTACCTCATCCAGCCCTGCTGCACATGCAACACTCACACCAGATAGATCCATCACTGCCATCAGTCTCGTTATAGGCTGAAACCATCTCATCCAGCCCTGCTGCACATACAACACTCACACCAGATAGATCCATCACCGCCATCAGTCTCATTGTAGGCTGAAACCACCTCATCCAGAACTGCTGCACATGTAACACACACCAGATAGATCCATCACCTCCATCAGTCTCATTATAGGCTGAAACCACCTCATACAGCGCTGCTGCACATGCAACACTCACACCAGACAGATCCATCACCTCCGTCAGTCTCGTTATAGGCTAAAACCACCTCATCCATCCCTGCTGCATATGTAGCACTCACACCAGATAGATCCATCACCTCCATCAGTCTCATTTTAGGCTAAAACCACCTCATCCATCCCTGCTGCACATGCAACACTCACACCAGATAGATCCATCACCACCATCAGTCTCATTACAGGCTGAAACCATCTCATCCAGCCCTGCTGCACATACAACTTTCACACCAGACAGATACATCACCATGATCAGTCTCATTACAGGCTGAAACCACCTCATCCAGCCCTGCTGCACATGCAGCACTCACACCAGATAGATCCATCACTGCCATCAGTCTCATTACAGGCTGAAACCACTTCATCCAGCCCTGCTACACATGTAACACTCACACCAGATAGATCCATCACTGCCATCAGTCTCATTAGAGGCTGAAACCACCTCATCCAACCCTACTGCACATGCAGTACTCACATCAGATAGATCCATCACCACCATCAGTCTCATTACAGGCTGAAACCACCTCATCCCTGCTGCACATACAACACTCACACCAGATGCATCCATCACCACCATTAGTCCCTCTGAAGACAATTCCTACAAAAGGTTGTTGATGTAGTTTGCTGGTAGCACACTGCTTCGGTCCGTCAGTGCAATGTTATGTGCATTAGCAATGTGCACGTGGTTCAAGGACGGTACGCCGTTGATCAGTAGCATGACTGGTGCAGATTTGTGGTCCTTGCTGGTTATGTTGTTGAGGTTATCCCAGAATGACTTTCTGTCATTCTAGCTGCTGGCGAGGACTTTTTTGTAGTATCTGCTTTTGGCAAGTCAGATGGCTTTAGTGCACTCATTCCAAGCTTTTTTATACCTCTGCATGTTAGCGGTGATACCGTGTGCTCTCCCATCTGCCATAAGTGATCTCTAGCTTGTAGTTGCTCTAATAGGTCAGGGGTGATCTAGGGGTTACTGTACCCTCTTATCTTTCTGGTTTTTATCATGGCATGCTTGTCACAGATTGCGTTGAATGTTTTTATGAAGTGGTCTAGGGCTGTGTCCCCATTATTAGCATTGTAGAGTGCTGACCAGTCTACGGTCTTGAGGTCCATTTTTAGCAGCTCCTGGTGCCCTTTTAGTAAGCCTCTGTTTGTAATTGTTCTGATGGGTGGTTTACAATAGTTGAAGGACCAGATACATGTGACCAGAGAGTGGTTTCTCAGTCAGTCAAGGAGAACAGTAGTGTTGTGGATGCCAGCAGGCCAATTGGATAGAACCCAGTCAAGGAGTGTGCTAGTCCCAATTTTGTAGTTGATACCAGTTAGAGTCTCAACTGTTTGTGAGAAATGGACAGCTGTTAAGGCATCTATGATTGAGGTGGCAGTAGAGAAGAGCCAGTTGATGTTGAAATCTCCTAGCATCACGATTTCAGTATTAAGACTCAGGGTGCTCACATAGTCCATCAGATCTCTGGTACCAACCCCAGTGAGTTTGGGTGGGATGTATACAGAGAGTATGGTGAGAGGTCTGCTATGTGAACCCAGAAGGCAGTTTTCTGGTCATCATGTAGTGTGTTCTTGAAATTGTAGGATTTAGCTGTCCTAATAGCTGTGGTACATACATTTCTCAGAGTCCAATATTTAAAAAGGTCATTGGAGGAGAGTGTCACTTTATAGTGTGCCCAGGCATCATCAGCAAGTGTTGCAGACCTTGATGATATCTGCTGATATCCAAGGGTGGTAGAAATGTTGCATCTTCTGGTGACGCAGGGGGACATGAATATTCTAGAAATTGTTCAGTATGTGGCAGAAAAGGGAGAGTGCAGTGTTGGCATGATTAGAAGTGTAGAAAAGGGACCAGTTAGAGGAAGCAAGATCATACAGTGGATTTTGGATGTTTAGGGAGTGCAGAGAAGGAATCCAGTTGTAGGTGGGGGGGATGGTATTTGTAATTTGTGCATGCAACAAGTCATGATATAGATGCTAGGGCACTCCTCACCAGGGAATTCAATGAGTGGTTAAAAAACTGGTGTGGAGCTCAGGGTTTTGGCTTCATTGGGGACTAGGAAGCTACCTGGAGGGATGCAGACCTATACTGGTGCGATGGTCTGCATCTGTCTGGGGGGGAACCAGGATCCTAGGTGAGAGGTTTAAATGCTTCATTGGCAAGCATTTAAACTAGCCAAGGGGGAGACACTGAAAAGAAGAAGGGAAATCCCAGCCTCCCCCCACAAAACATGTTAATTAGTGAAGTAAACACCAAGGTAGAGAAGTTATTAGGGAGTAGGACAGAGGTAAATGTAGAAAAAGGCAAAGGCAGTAAGGATAGGAATGGAGCTAAAAGGGGTAAGGCTAGCAAAAAGTGGAGGGTGATGAGTACCAGTGTCCATAGTCTGTGTAAGAAGCTCCCTGAACTAGTGGCCTTGATGGAAGAGGGTTGCCTGGATATTGTGACAGTCACAGAAAACATGTTACACAGAGAACCATGACTGGGATGTCAACATACCAGGATACACAATCTACAGGAGGGACAGGGAGGGTAAAAGAGGAGGAGGAGTAGCTCTCTATGTAAAGGAAGAGATCAAAGCAGCAGAACTAAAGAGTAAACAGGGAGCAGACGAGGCACTCTGGGTCACCCTAGAGACAGAAAATGGCACCACAATCCACACGGGGGTTGTATACAGACCCCCATCTCAGGGGGAGGGAATGGACAAGAAATGATAGAAGGCTTCCTTAGAATGGCAGAAAAAGGGGAGATATTGTTGATGGGGGATCTGAATATGCCAGATGTTAACTGGAGCACCTTTGCTGCAGGCACATCCAAGAGCAGGGTCATTTTTGATGCCCTACAGGGGGCATGCCTCAGACAGCTAGTATTGGAACCCACTCGGGAGGGAGCTATCTTAGACCTGGTACTCTCAAATGGGGACAGAGAAAGAATCTCAGACTTAGAGGCGGGTGGCCATCTGGGAACAAGCGACCACCAAAAAGTGTGGTTCACGATAAACACAGCCATACAATCAAGCCATACAAAAGCAAGAGTATTGGACTTTAGAAGGGCTGACTTTGGGAAAATGAGAGAGTGCCTTAGAAAAGCACTAGCAAACAGGCATGAAGGAGGGGTAAAGGAACAATGGGGAGTAATCAAAACAGCCATCACAGAGGCAACAAGCCTTTGTGTAAAGCAAATCAATAAAACACAACGAAGGAAACAAATGCTATGGTTCTCAAAAGAGGTGGCATGGAAGGTTAAGGAGAAAAGGATAGCATTCAGGAAATATAAGGAAACACAGAAGGAGCAGGACAGAGAACTTTATCAGTTAAAGCAGAAAGGGACTGGGAAGGCAGTCAGAATAGCAAAGGCCCAAACCGAGGAAAGGATAGCCAATTCTGTTAAGAAGGGATAAGACCTTTATAGGTACATTAGGGAGCGAAGAAAGACCAAAGGAGGGATACTGAGGCTTAATAAAGGGAAGGGAAGGTGGGTAGAGGGGGACAGTGAAAAAGCAGGGATACTGAATGAACATTTCTGCTCAGTATTCACAAAAGAAGAGGAGGGGGAGGTACCTAAACCAAACAAGAGAAACACTCTGAAGACGGGGGTCAATACCAGTCCAGTTACAGAAGAAAGGGTTCTGAAAGAACTAATAAAATTGAAGGTGGACAAAACAATGGGGCCTGATGGGATTCACCCAAGAATTCTAAAAGAATTAAGGGTAGAACTAGTGACACTGCTGACTACTCTCTTTAACAAATCATGGGAGGATGGTTTGGCACCTGAGGACTGGAGGAGGGCAGATGTGATTACTCTTCACAAAAGTGGGAGCAGGACAGAGGCAGGAAACTACAGACTAGTTAGTTTGACCTGAGTGGTAGGGAAAATGATGGAATCACTTCTGAAGGAAAGAATTGTTGAGTAATTAGAGGCCAGTGAGGCACAGGACCCAAGGCAGCATGGATTCACGATAGGAAAGTCATGCCAGACAAATCTAATAGAGTTCTTTGACTGGGTGACCAAAGTAGTAGACCAGGGAGGGGCTGTGGACATGGTCTACCTAGATTTTAGCAAGGCATCTGATACAGTCCCACACAAAAGATTAATACACAAGTTAGCCAGCCTTGGAGTGGGCCGCAAGGTGGTAGCCTGGATAAAAAATTGGCTAGACAACAGGACGCAAAGGGTAGTAGTAAATGGAGTCCACAATGAAGAAAGGAGGGTCACTAGCGGGGTACCGCAGGGTTCAGTACTGGGACCAGTCCTTTTCAATGTCTTTATAAGTGACATTGCAGAGGAACTGGAAGGAAAAGTATGTCTCTTTGCAGACGACACAAAGATCTGCAACAGGGTTGATACACCAGATGGAGTGGAAAGGATGATAAGGGACTTGGCAAGGTTGGAGGAATGGTCAAATGTATGGCAGCTCAGATTCAGTGCAAAGAAGTGCAAGGTAATGCACATGGGAAACAAAAACCCAGGGGAAGAGTACACAATGGGGGTTGAGATACTGACAACAGTAAAAATGGAAAGGGATCTGGCGGTATTATATCAGATGACCTAAAGGTGGGCAAGCAATGTGAGAAGGCAGTAAGGAAGGCTGGGGGGATACTGGGATGCATAGGAAGAGGCATCAATAGTAGAAAACAGGACGTTGTTATCCCTCTGTACAGACAGTTGGTGAGACCCCATCTGGAGTACTGTGTGCAGTTCTGGAGACCCCATCTCCACAAAGACATAGACAGAGTGGAGGCTGTCCAGAGGAGGGCAACCAAAATGGTGCAGGGTCTGCACCAGAAGACATACAAAGAAAGACTAAAGGAGCTTAATATGTATACCTTTGAGAAAGAAGGGAGAGAGGGGACATGATAGAAACTTTCAAATACCTCAAGGGAATCAACAAAGTCCAAGAGGGTAGCATCTTTCAGGAAAAGAGACATGCAAGAACAAGGCAGCACAATTTGAAGATGGGGGGGATGGCTCAGAGGTAATGTGAGGAAGTATTTTTTCATGGAGAGGGTTGTGGATGCATGGAACAGCCTCCCTGAGGAGGTTGTGGAGTCAAGAACAGTGGGGGAATTCAAGAATGCATGGGACAGACATAAGGCAGTCCTAGTGGGGGGTAGGAGGAAGTAAGCTGTCGGTTAACTAGGATCTGCAGCTTATCTGTCAGGTAGGAAAATGGGCAGACTAGCTGGGCCAAGTGGTCCTTATCTGCCGTCAAATTCTATGTTTCTATGTAGATGTTTCTATAATACCAAAGACTCCTAAAATGACTTTTATGATTTGCTTTTGTAAGTGTGATCCAGTATTTCTTTGTTTTTGTATTTAAAATTGTGATAATACAGTATTTCTGTGTATATAAAAAAAGTTGTAGAATGGCTTGGTGGCAGAGAGGGCTGAGTTACTGTCAAATGCTTCACCTCTCACCACGCTGCTGAGCTTAGTTCATGAACCAGTTTAGGTCATCGACATGTCAGCGGGGGTCAAAGAGAATGAGCTGCCACCTGGCAGCCTCCTCCTCCTCTCTTGAATATGGGTGGTGGGCTTTCCCAGCTCATGGTTACCACCAGGTGGAGGAATGCTACTAGCACATATGCATGGGAGGCAGATGTATGTCGGGATGGAGGGAGCCTCAGTTCTTGAATGCATGCGTGCCTCCATGTGCATACATCCTCCATACTGCTGTGGCTTCTGGAGCTAGAGGGAAGAAAACATGGTGGAAAACTGAGCATACCAGGCTCCATGAAACCCCACCCAGACACATGGACCCGCCCTCTCACTCCACCTAATAAGGCAATTATGGGTATATCAACTACCTCGGGGGCAAGTTACATTTTCTAGGAGATTTCAATTTCAACTGGCTCGCAAACAACTCTAAACTTTGCAGCCTAGTCACTGCCCTAAATCTCACCCAACAACTGACATGAAACCTTTGTACTGACGTGGAACCTTTGAACTGATGTGGAACCTTTGTAAAAGAGCTCACATTCAAAGGTCTTTCCAAAATACTAATTAAACAATTAAACAAATTTCTGAACCCACTTGCCTAAATCACAGCTTTCCTCTCCCAGGGTGGGAGGTTTGTGAAGGGGGTTGAGTGTCCAGAGGACAACACTCTCTCTCAGGGTGGGGAAGGGTTGTGGGGGGAGAGGACTGAGTGTCCAGGGACAGCTCTCCTCTCCCAGGGTGGGGAGTTTTTGTGGGGGATTGAGTGTCCAGAGAACAGCTCTCCTCTCCCAGGGTGGGGAGTTTTGTGGGGGGGGGATTGAGTGTCCAGAAGATAGCTCTCCTCTCCCAGACTGGGGAGGTTTGTGGGGGGGAGGATTGAGTGTCCAGAGAAGAGTTCTCCTCTCCCAGGGTGGGGAGGTTTGTGGGAAGAAAAGGACTGAGTGTCCAGAGGACAGCTTTTCTCTTCCAGGCTGGGAAGGTTTGTAGGGGAGGAGAGGATTGAGTGTCCATCGGACAGTTCTCCTCTCCCAGGCTTGGGAGGTTTGTCAACTTAGCCCTTGGCTGCCCCCAAGTGGAGGTCTAGAGGTAGTAAAAGCAGCCTGAGTGGCATGTATGGAGGGGTTGGAGTTCTGTAGTGTATATGCGCCTCCACGCACATGCCTTGCATGTCACCGAGGCTGGGGAGGGACTACGGGAAAAAAACAAACAGAAATTTGGTTGGTGCAGGCAACATGAAGCCCTGCCCACCTGCCTCCATCCCCATACCGTTGCCTGGTCACTGGGCTGACAATCTGGATGAAAGGCACTAGGTGGGGGGAGGATGGCCCTCACCTTCCCAGCCCCACCATGGGGTGGGGCAATCTGTGGGGGATCTAAGGCATGTAGACCAGGATAGGTGGCTCTGGGCAAGAGGAGGTGGAGATGGTGCTGAAAGCCTGCCTGCAGAAACAAGGGGAAAGACCTGTATAAAGAAAAAAATAATTTGTTCACGGGGATAGCTACAGTTGTATGTTACTGGTTCTACTCAGGAAGGGTGCAGTTTCTTTTACTCTGTCTGCCTACACCCTTCAATTTAAAATGTGAATTAGTTTTTATGTTGGCTTGCATGCACTCAAAAGCAAAAGATTAGGCAATCAGATGGTGTAACGGCTGTGGAGCTGTGTGCTATACCATCCATTGCAGCTGAGCGAGCCAGAGCTGTGTAAGTCAGCACCCAGTCCTTTCAGTGCTGCTGCTGACACTGCATCACTGGCTTGTGGATGGAAACTTCTCACATATGAAAGGATGCAGCAACACTTACCACAGTCCGAATGCATAGTTTCATAGTACTGCCACCAAATAGCATCCCCCTCCTGCTGACATTACATTACTGGCTGATGGATGGAAACCTCACACATATGAAAGGATGCAGCTACACTTATTTATTTATTTATTGAATTTTGTTGACCCGGTAAGCCTACTGGGCCTAGAAGTTCCTTTTAAGAGGCTACCAGGGGAAGGGGGGATACAGATGGTAAGCAACTGAAATTGAACCAGATTAAGCTGTTGGTGGTATTTTTCGTGAATGGGAGAAATTTGGCCAGGACACTGGGGAAATTCCCCTACTCTTTTTCGATAAGTGCCATGGGATCTTTAGCATCCACCTGAATTACCACCAATCCAGGCAGATCTATCAGCCAATATTGTAGTGTCAGCAGGAGGGGACACTGGTTGGTGTCAGTAATATGACAGTAAACAGCTTCAGCCTATAAAGTGCATCATCCTTTCATACATCAAGTTTCACCCATAAGCCAGTAATGTAGTGTCCAGCAGGAGGGACTTACTACAGTCCACCTCTTACACTTTCATATTACTGTAACCAGCCAGCAACCCCGTGACACTACATTACCGGTTGATGGGTGGAAAACCTCTCACATATATGAAAGGATGCTGCCATACTTACTACAGTCCAGCTCCATACTTTCTTATTACTGTCAGCAACCAGCAGCCCCCTCCTCCTGACACTACATTATTGTCTGATGGGTGGAAACATCTCACATATGAAAGAATGCAGCTGCACTTATCACTGTCCAGCTGCCTGCTTTCATATTGCTGTCACCAATGAGCGTACCTCCTCCTGCTGACACTATATTACAAGCTGATGGGTGGAAACTTCTCACATATATGAAAGGATGCTGTCATACTTACTACAGTCCAGCTTCATATTTTCATATTACTGTCACCAACCATCGTCCCCCCTCCTGCTGACAGTACATTACTGTCCGATGAGTTAAAACTTCTCACATATATATAGAGGATGCAAATGCACTTACCACAGTCCAGCTGCATACCCTCATATTACTGTCACTAACCAGTGTCCCCTTCCTGCTGACATTACCTTACTTGCTTATGGGTGGAAACTTCTCACATATGAAAGGGTGCAGTGGCACTTATCATAGTCCAGCTCCATATTTTCATATTACTGACACCAACTAGTGTCCCACCTCCTGCTGACACTACGTTACTGGCTGATGGGTGGAAACCTCTCACATGTGAAAGGATGCAGCTGCACTTACCACAGTACAGCTGCGTACTTTCATATTACTGCCACCAAATAACATCCCCTTCCTTCTGACACTATAGTACTGGCTGATGGATGGAAACCTCTCACACATATGAAAGGATGCAGCTACACTTACTACAGTCCAGCTCTATACTTTTATATTACTGTAAACAACCAGCATCCCCCCCTCCCCCGGGTGACACTACATTACTGGCTGATGGTTGGAAAACTTATCACATATGAAAGGATGTGGCTGCACTTACTACAGTCCAGCTCCATACTTTCATATTAGTGGCAGCAACCAGTGTCCCCCCCCCCCTCCTCCTGACACTACATTACTGTCTGGTGGGTGGAAACTTCTCACATATGAAAGAATGCAGCTGCACTTACCACTGTCCCACTGCATACTTTCATATTACTGTCACCAATGAGTGTACCCCCTCCTCCTGACACTATATTACTGGCTGATGAGTGGAAACCTCTCACATGAGAAAGGATGCAGCTGCACTTACCACAGTCCAGTTGTGTACTTTCATATTACTGCCACCAAATAAAATCCCCCTCCTGCTGACACTATATTACTGGCTGATGGATAGAAACCTGTCACACATATGAAAGGATGCAGCTACATTTACTATAGTCCAGCTCTATACTTTCATATTACTGTAACCAACCAGCATCCCCCCCCCGTGACACTACATTACTGGCTGATGGGTGGAAACTTCTCACATATATGAAAGGATGCAGCTACACTTACAACAGTCCATCTCCATACTTTCATATTACTGTCACCAACCAGCGTCACCCCTTCTGCTGACACTACATTACTGGCTGGTGGGTGGAAATTTCTCACATATATTAAAGGATGCAGCCACACTTATCATAGTCCAGACTCATACTTTCATATTACTATCACCAACCAGCGTCCCCCCTTCCTGACACTACATTATTGTCTGATGGGTGGAGATGTCTCACATATATGAAAGGATGCAGCTACACTTACAACAGTCCAGCTCCATACTTTCAATTACTGTCACCAACCAGCGTCCCCACTCCTGCAGACACTACATTACTGGCTGATGGATGGAAAGTTCTCACATATATGAAAGGATGCAGCCACATTTACTACAGTCCAGCTGCATACTTTCATATTACTGTCACCAAGCAGTGAAGCAGTGTTCCTCTCCTGCCAACCCACCTTTGTAACCTACAGCAGGTGTGCAATCCCACTGGTAGTATTCCCTTCACATCCTACCCACCTTCCAATAAGTCTGGTGGTTGGGTGCTTAAAATGACCACCAGAAAACAGATTATACCTCCCTTAAAAGATGTCAGTCAGGTGCCCAACCCACTGCTAGGAAGCACAGCAACCCCCTCCACCAGTGTCTGGTGGTTGAGTGCTCACCTCCCACCAGAATTCACAACAACCTCCTCTCCCCAAAAAATGACAGTGATCAGGTACCTAGTTCCAGTGCTGGATACAACAACAAAACTCCCACCCCCACCAAAGTTCAGAAATTGGGTGCCTAACTCCACCACTAGAAACCACAGAAAATCCACTTCCACATTAAAGTCTGTCAGTCAGGTACCCAACTTCACTACCAGTATCCACAACAGCCCCTCCCCCCCAGGTCTGATGGCTGAATGCCCAACTGCCTGAAAATGTTACCCCTTCCCAACAGCATGCAATACCTGCCAAACCACACACTGGCACTGCGGTGTCACATTCCCAATGCCAGTACCTGCAATAAAGAAAACCATCCCTTGTTGTCCTGCTTGTTGTTTTTATCCAGATAAAAAGGAAACTGTCCATCAATATGCTTTCTTCCCTCACAACCCTCCGACTCCCCCACCCAACCACCAGCTCAACACCCACCAACCCACATCCCCCACAGCCCTTACTTATCCATTCCCCCACTGAACTCCTTTGATGGCTAGCATATCCTGCTGCTACCACCACCAACTACAAACTGACTAAAAATAAGGTAATGTCAGGTAACGCCTTTTTTTCTATTATGCATCTCTTTTTGCCCTATTTTTTTGCCCACTCGCCCTCACGTTCTTGGCGTGAGCACGCACATGTGGAGGCATGTATATGCCACACACTGCAGGATGCCCCACCCTACCGGTTGGCCATGCCAGCCTGCGCCACCACTGGACCTCCACCCTGTGATGGCAGGACTGCTGGATGGTGACCCCCCTGCCCAGGTCAGGAGAGCTGCTGCTCAACCCTGCTCCCCCCTTGCCCATGCCGGCACCTCAAGTGACCCAAGGTTGTTCCTGAACCTGGGTCACTGAAGTGGTACGAGGTAAGGCAGTGATGCCTCAGCCCTCTCTGCCACCGGGCCAGGTAATTACTTTTTTTTAATGCATTTTGAACTTTTATACAGAACTGTAATTTTCCTTCAGATGTTCAACATAGCCTTGTTTTAGATCACCTCATGAAGATAGGAAGTGTCATTTTTCAAATCCCTCCAAAACATGTTTTTACAGTCGCTCTGCAAAATCATCTTTCAGAAAGGGTTTGACAATTTCTACCTGTCTCGATCCTATAGAAACATAGAAAGTATCGGCAGAAAAGGACCGCCAGGCCCACCCAGTCTGCCTAGCATGCCGCATGCCTTCCATCTGCCCCCTCCCTGGTTCCAACAAACCTATGTGTGTATCCTATGCTCTCTTGAATCCCTCCACGGTTCCTGCCTCCACCACCTCGTCTGGGAGTCTGTTCCAGTTTTCTACCACCCTCTCCATAAAGTAGAATTTTCTGATGTTTCCCCTGAACCTCTCCCCTACTAGCTGCATATCATGCCCCCTTGTTTGTTGTTGTTTTTTTTTTTTTTTTTTTAACTATTTTTATCTCCTACCTTCCTGGGCTTCACTCAGACATCCTTGCTCAGCCCTAAAGCTCCTGCCCACCCCGCCTGAACCACTTACCCCAATGACTGCATCGGTATCAGGACCCTGGCTCTTCCATCCCCTTGGAGAGGCCGAGGGTCCCCAGGGGGTAAAGTCGAGGATTGCCGCCGACATTGGGCATGTGGGCCTGGGCTCCTAGGGGTTGCCATCACCTCACACAGCCAGTACGGGGAGATTTTTCTTGCATTTTTCCCCTTGTCTCCCTCACTCTTGGAACTCGAACGTGCAATAATGTCACGACATCTGCCACAGCTCCATCCCAGCCACAGCTTTGCATCGCAGGTATCATGGTGCACCCCTAACAACTGCCAGAGGCCACTCAGGAGTGGAGCATACCCCTATACCTCCCCCGAGAAGGAAAAGCAGTCCTCTGAATACTCAATCAGTTCCCTCCTGTACCGACTCCCAGCAGCCCAAGCTCATTCCCCAGCCCGGGTCACCGGCATGTTGCAAGGTGTGGTGTCCAGCACCTCAACCTCAGCACCACCAGGCTGACACTGCCCCCTGGTTTTTGTTTGCTCCTTTAGCTGGAAGATGCCCCCTTCTGGCACTCTGTTGATACCCTTGATATATTTGAAGGTCTCAATCATGCCCCCTTTTCCCTTCTTTGTTCAAGGAGTACATTCTGAGGGCCTTTAGCGGTTCCTCATATGACAGGTGACTGAGCCCCTTAACCATTTTTTGCTACCTCTGGCTGTGTTCCACCCTACCCACATCCTTCTTGAGTTATGGTCTCCAGAACTGGACCCCATATTTAAGGCGAGTCCTGACAAGCTGCCTGTACAAGAGCATTATGACCTCCTCTTCCTCCTAGTTATGTCCCTGCCGATACATCCCAGCATCTACTGCCCTTCCTACCACCTTCTCACATTGCTTTGCCACTTTCAGGTTCCGTGAAATGATTATGCCAAGGTCCCTTTCCAGCTTGGTAACTTCTAGGTATGCCCTCCCATACAGTATTCCGCACCCTGATTATTCCTGCCTAAGTGCTGATCTTATATTTTTTGTGTTGAAGGACAATTGCCACTCCTGTACCATTCCTCCAGTTTCTCCAGATCCCTACACATGCTCTCAGCCCCTCAGGTGTGTTCTCTCTATTGCAGACCTTCACATTGTCGACAAATAGACATACTCTTCCTCTAGCCCCTCCATTACATCCCCAATAAATATATTTTATTTATTATTTTTATTTTATTTATTTCGTTTTTATTGACTGGGTAAGCGCACTAGAAAAATTATGCCTATTTTCAGGCATGACCGGGGATACCAATGAATACCAACTGACTTTGAACCAGATTAAGCTGTTGGTGGTATTTTTAGTGAATGAGGGAAATTTGGCCAGGACACCGGGGAAATTCCTCTACTCTTTTCAATAAGTGCCATGGGATCTTTAACATCCACCTGAACTACCACCAATCCAGGCAGATGGGACCTCGGTTTAACGTCTCATCCTAAAGACGGCACCTCAGAAGTGCAGCACCCCTCCCATGCTGCACTACAGTGTCAGTACTGGAATATTATTCCAAGTGCCAGATGTGGGAACTGAACCCACAGCCCTCTGATCTCCCAGCCTCAGAGGTGAGTGTGCAGCCTACTGAGCCACTGACACTGTGTCATATTAAAAAAGGAGCAGCCCCAGCACCAACCCTTGAGGCACCCCACTGGTGACCACACCCTCCCCAGAAGCTACCCCATTAACAATTACCCTCTGCTTTCTGCCCTTCAGCCAGTTCTGCACCCACCTAACCATGAGTGGCCCCAGCCCAAGGCATCTCATTTTGTTCAGTAGTCTCCTGTGTGGCACAGAATTGAATGCCTTTTTGAAATCCAGATACACCACATCCACTGACCCCCCCCCAATCCAGTATCCTGGTGACCCAGTCAAATAACTCCATTAAGTTCGTTTGACACACTCCTCCCTCAGTGAACCCATGTTGCCTACAGTCCTGTAGGCCATTGGCTTCCAGGTAGCTAGTGATTCTCTTTTTTAGCAGTTTCTCCATAAGCTTGCCTACCACCGATGTTAAGCTCACCAGCCTATAATTGTCTGCTTCCTCCTTGTGACCTCCCTTATGAAGGGGGACCACATCCGCCTATCTCCAGTCATCCGGGATCTCCCCCTGATTCCAAGGATCTGTTAAAGAGGCTGGTTAGAGGTTCTCCTAGTACCTTTCTAAGCCCCCTCAGTACCCTGGGGTTCACCCCATCTAGCCCCATCATCTTTTCTACCCTCAAACCCTCTAACTTCCCTAGGATCTCTTCCACTGGAATGGACTGGAGTCAGCCACCCCCCCACCACCTTGTGTTCCCTGATTTTCTTACACTGCCCCTCGTTCTTCACCATGAATACTGAGCAAAAATAGTTACTGAGTACTTTCGCCTACCCCAGTCATCTTCCACCAGCTACCCTTCTGTTTTTCAGCCTGACTATCCCCTCCCCTTACTTTCTCCTCTCGCTCACTTACCGGAAGAAGGTTTTATCCCTCTCCCTGATTGTTGGCTATTCTCTCTTCAGTTTTTGCCTTCATCCTCCTGACCTCCATAACTGCTTCTCTTCGCTTTTTGTATATAGCCCTAACCTTCTCCTTCTGTGCCCTTTTATACCTCCTGAAAACCTTTCTTTGCCCTGACCTTCTCTGCCAATTCTCTATTGAACCAAAGTGGCTTCTCTTCTTCCTATTTTTATTTACCTTCCTGACATGGAGGCTAGTGGCCTCCACTATTGCCTCTTTTATTTAACCCCATATTTCTTCAGTCCCCAAATCCCCCACCCGTGACTAATACTTGTTGAACACTTTCCCATTTTCTGAAAGCCTACATGCATAAAATCTAGGTCATTTACTCTGGGCTGATGGACTTCTGCAGTCGTTTTACCGTGAACCAGACTGTGCTGTAGTCAGTCGTGCCATGTTCTCTCTTATAGATATATCACCCACCCATTCCCCATTTGTAAGAATCAAATCCAGGATCGCCCTCCTTGTTCTGTTCCTTAATTAGCTGCTTCATGAGTGCCCCTGTAGGAGTCCACAATTTCTCTGCTACTGGCAGATGCTGCTGATGGGGTAGCCCAATCCACGTCGATAAGTTGAAGTCCCCCATTAGCAGCACCTCCCTCTGTGTACCCTCCTCTTGATCTCCATCATTGTCCTATCTACTGCTTCCTGCTGTGCTGATGGCCTATAAACCACCCCTGGTATGCATGACCCTCCATTGCCTGTGTCCAGTGATACCCACAAAGCCTCAGCCCCTACTTACCCTGCATTTCTGTAGCTTTAATGTTTTGCTTTACATA
Organism: Neoceratodus forsteri; assembly: GCA_016271365.2. NCBI lineage: Eukaryota > Metazoa > Chordata > Ceratodontiformes > Ceratodontidae > Neoceratodus > Neoceratodus forsteri. Next base: position 469,379,583 of record CM057457.1, on the reverse strand, counting down.
TAGGGCAGCCTCCCTTACCCATCCTGTGCTTCCTATAAGTACATACCCCGGTATTGCCATGTCCCTGTCTTTGCCATCATGCCCCCATGTCTCTGCGGTACCCACGATGTCCAGGTCCTTCTCAGCCATGATCGCTGTTAAATCTGGGATCTTATTGCCCAGGCTTCTGGTGTTGGTGCACATGGCTGTCCATTCACTGGGCCACTCTGTTGTCCCCTGGTGCAGTTTTCATTCCTTTCTCCTCTAGCCTGGTTCTTTCCATCTCGGGGAGACTGGTAGCCCCTATATCTCCTGTTCCATGGTGGGTTTGTTCTCAACCTCCCCTTGATTTAGTTTAAATTATAGTTTTGTTGCATGATATCCTCCAACTTGCTGTTTAGCACTGCTGTGCCCTCCCTATTCAGGTGCAGTCTGTCTGGGGCAAATAGACTCTTATCTCCCCACATTGTTCCTCAGTCCTCTACTAACCCATACTTCATCTGTTCACACCAACACAACAGTCACTTATTAAATTCCTCAATCCCCAGTCTCCTTTCTGTGCTTGCCCTCGGTATGGGCAGTACCTCAGAAAAAGTCACAGATCTGAACCCCAGGCTACTGCAGTACTTCGCAAGTGCCCTAAATCTTGCCTGCACCTCCAACAAGCTATGCCCCACCAGGTCATTTGTTCCAAGGTGGACTACCAAGTGAGTTTTCCCATCCTGCTGTCTCCCTCCAGAGGAAATGTAGTGAATGACCTTTGTCACTGTCATACCTGGTAGGCACTCAATCCATATTGTACTGCTTTTGCATCACCCATCGAATTCCTTTTATTATTGAGTCCCCAACTATTGAGGCCCTTCTCCATTACCTTCTGCTATTATTGTTCCTCTATCATGTTCCCAGTCCCTACTCCTGCTTCCTCTTTGCCTTCATTTCTCCTCAAGTGCTTAACTCTCTTCTCTCTACTCGCTCTAAGGCCCCAATGGTATTCTCTTCAAAACCACCTCTCCCTACCTCTCTCTGCTGATTCTGTCTCTCCCCCACCCTGCTCTTTCCCTTGCCCTGTCTGAGGGTTCCTGTGCTCAGGTCATGTCCCCATTTCCATCCTGTTTAGGCTCCTCTGAGTCTTCCCTTGCTGTCTCCTCACTCTTGAGGGCTTGCCCATTTGGTATGAGTTCTTCCTAGTGCCCTTGTCTGTCCTTTTGTCCTCATCCTTGTTTTTCCACAAAGGGATGACCGGCTCCTCCTGTCTACTGTGCCTTCAATCATGTCTGTCACACCTGTTCCCCCTGAGTCTGCTTCTACTCCAATTTCTCTATTCTCATCCCCATTTCTTGGCACTAGTGTAGCAAATCTGTTTTTGTGCTCTTTGCCTACTGTCTTTTGTCCTCCTGCTTTTGCTACTCCCTTCCACTTCCCTGACGTGCAGTCTTTAGACCTTTGTACCTTACCTCCTCCCCACTACCCTTGGCCCCTCTCGTGTCCTGTATTACCTCTATTTGGGCCCCCAGGAGCCCCCCCATACCCACCCTACACCTCCTTCTCTGCCAGCATATTCCTTTGTGTGTTCCTGACTACTCCTGCCTTTTCTCACTTTCTCTCCTAGACCCCCTACCTCTCTGCCATTTCTCTCTCTTCTGCCTCTACCCCATTTTACTCCCTCAGCAGATCCCTCTCCTCCCCACCACTCCACACCCTTGCCCATCCTAGCATCCACCATAACCACCTAACCTCTTTTCTTAGTTGAGCCAGCTGCCAACATACCACCAGCCACCCATTCTCCAAGCCATAGCCAGTACTATGGCTGACCCACACCCTGTACGCACTACCATCCTCCCAAAGATGTCACCAGCCCTTGCAGTCCAGAGACCATGCCATAGCCCTGTCCTCATTCCATTCCAAATGCCCTTCCAAATCTGTTGCCCCTGCATTCTTTACAACTCTACAAAAGAAAAAAAAAATCAGATGTTATAGCACAGCAACATTTTTATGTTAATTGTACTCTCTAGCACCCTTTGCTGCACACTCCTTAAAGAACACCTTGGAGGCCTGTTTCCTAATGAACAAGCACTATCCAATGCCCATTGCTGAACACTCTCAAGGACCCCTTGGAAGCCTATTTCCTAAATGAACAAGCACATAAAAGGCACAAGTCCCCGACTATAATTTCCTGCCAAAAGAAAGAAATGGGTGAACAAACATGTTAAAGCAAGCATCTTGAAGCCTATTTCCCAATGAACAAGCTCCCTCAAATGACTGTTGTGGAGTAGTCTTTAAGGACTCCCTTGGAAGCCTTTTACCCAATGAACAAGCAAAGAAAGACACAAGCTCCCTGGCTAGAAGTTCCCTATTTAAAGAAAGAAATAGGTGAGCAAGTCAGACAAAGCTGTGCAGTCTGGACCCCTAGGAGCATATTTTATTATTTATTTAAATTTTGGTAACTGGGTAGGCCCACTGAGACCATTACAGTCCGTTTTTCAGGGGTGACCTGGGATTAAGTACAGACAACAGGAGAATGAACAGCAGGAACAACTCAAAGCAAATTTAATAATACAGACATTACAGTGAGAGCATGGCAGATGATTCACTGGCAGGTTCGGTACAGTTGAGGAGTATCCTGAGGAGTAAAGCAGTTTCACAAAAAACAGTTACACATAGCTCATCGAAAACGGTAAGGATCCCACTATGGGAGTAGTGCCATGCCAGATGGCCTACAGTAGCTACAGAGGTAGTCCTGCGGAGTGTTGTGATGTTCAGCGGTAGCATCCACAGAGGCTCATCTCAAACAGGTAGGTTTTGAGGCCTTTTTTAAAGCCTTCAAGGGAGCTACACTCCTGGAGATTATTAGGAAGGCCATTCCAGAGGGACAGCATGTAAACTGCAAATGACTGGTGACTGGTGACCTTGAGATGTCCGGACTCTGGGGACATGGAGGCGCTACCGATCGGAGGACCTCAGAGTTCTTCCAGTCTGTTTAAGTGCTAAGGTGCAATTCAGACTTGGGGGCATTAGTTTGTTGAAGCTTGAATGCCAGACATAGGGATGGGTACATTAATCTGCCCTTGAGGGAAGGCCAGTTTAGTGAGTGCAATACTTTGCAGTGGTGTTCTAGGGGTGGTGCACCCAGGCAAAATGCCTGACTCTGTGATACAATATTTTCAGCTTTTGCATCTCCGTGTTTCACAGTGAGTGTAGCACCGGGGCCCCATATAACAATGTGGACAAGAGCATGCCAGTGGCTACCCTTAACTTAGATGCCTGAGTGAGGAATGGGCTCAGACGATACAGGAGACCAAGCTTCTGGTTCAGCATCTTGGTTAGTTGATCAACATGACCCTTGAAGGAACAGTCCTGATCAATATACATGCCCAGATATTTAATGCAATCAACAGCCTCTATCCTAGAGCCACTGGACAGGTAGGGGACAATAAGCATGACCTATCAGGGCCAAGCTGTTTGGGTCCAAATAGGATGGCTTTAGTTTTTTCCCATTGAGGACAAGCTGATTGGTCAAAATCCAGTTTTCCAATATGGAGAGGTCCTGGCTGAGAGTTGATTTAGCTGTGCTGCATCCTGAGATGATCTGTACAGCACGGCATCATCAGTATAAAGTGTCACCTTGACACCTCCACAGTGCTTGGGCAAGTTGTTGATGAATAGAAAGAACAGGAGGGGCCCCAATATTGAGCCTTGGGGGACCCCATCAGAAATGGAGCATTTGTCAGACTTTGCCCCTAGCCATCTGACTATTTGAGATCTACCATGAAGGTAATCTGTGAACCACTGCACTGAGTGGTTATCCAGTCCAAGGGATCTGAGCTGCAAGATAAGCAGCTGTTGGTCCACCAGATCAAAGACTTTGGTGAGATCTATAAAGATCGCACCAGTTAGTTGGCCATTATCTTGGGCTTCAAGGATGTCTGACATAAGACTAACCAAGGCAGTATCAGTGCCATGTAGCTTTCTAAACCTGTGTTGCGGGAGTGAGGGGTTATGTTCAACATACTCTTGAACTTGTTGGTACACAGTTCTCTCTAACAATTTGCCTAGTGTGCAGAGTATAGAAATAGGTCTGGGTGGCAAACTGGTTGATGGGCAGAAAACAGAGAGTGGTGGTAAATGGTATACAGTCAGAAGCTTGGCAGAAGACACCAGGAGGAAGAACTGCTGTGTGAGCTGGACTTCTCTGCTGGGACTATATTGCCCTACTTCCTTCCCCCCCAAAGTTAGTTCTACTTTTATAGGCACAGGATTTGACTGACAACAGGAACGTCCTGTTTGGGAGCAGGAAGTGAGTGATCACAGAGCCACCAAAAATCCACCATCCTCAAAGAGCAAGAGTAGCTCTCTGGCCCCCTCTAGCTGCTGGAGGTCTGCCTCTGAGCAAGTAAGGGGTCTACTGAGAAATATAGGATATTCTTGTCTCAGAACAGGACAATCAGGAGCTTAAAGGGCACACAGGTATAAAATAAGGAGAGAGAGAAGAAAAAAAACAGAGGAAAGAGTAAGGATTGCAAACAGTTAAGGGGCCAGAAATAAGACATGATGGGAGTGGTGCAGTACAGTGGCTGTGGAGCAGCAGTCTTCTGGGAGATGTTCTGGAGGATGCGTGTTGTCCCATCTGCAGGCACCTCTTTGGGCTGAGAGAGGAGGTTGCTCATCTCCAGCTGAGTTGGCCAGGATTTGTGGGACCTCCTCTTCCATCCAGGGACCACCAGTGCCACTGCCGTTGCCTCAGAGGTTGCTAAGAAAGAGGAGTGGTTGGACCACAGTGGGCTCAAGGAGGGTGAGGATGGTGGAACAGAGGTGCATCCCTCCAGTTGTACCTCTCTACCATTCCTATGCCATTCTGGCAAAGTGTGGTTCTTCTATGGAGGCACCGCAGTGGAGACCAAGGAGGATGTTGGGAACCTCCACAAAGGAGACCCACAGGAGGGTGGCAGGGGACCCCACAGGGGAAGGAAACAACTCCCGGTGGGGGACTCCCTCGTTAGGAAGGTAGAACTGGAGGAGGAAGGGGAGAGTGAGGTAAGGTGCCTGCCTGGCGCCATGGCTTGGAAGGACAGGGAGTGAATCCTCAGGATTACCGGAGCAGCTACACAGGGGAGGGAGCTGGATGTCATTGTCCACCTAGGGACAAATTACCTGGCTAAGAAAGGGATTAGAGAAGTGCAGAAAGAGTTTGTGGAATTGGGGAGGGGCCTTAGACAAGTGGCACGCACAGTAACCTTCTCAGAGATGCTGCCTATCTATGGCGTAGGAGAGGCTAGGGTGTTCCACACCATGGGATTCAATCAGTGGTTGAAAAACTGGTGTGGAGCTCAGGGATTTGGCTTCATTGTGGACTGGGGGTCCACCTGGAGTGATGCAAGCCTATACTGGCATGATGGCATGCATCTGTCCAGGAGGGGAACCAGGATTCTAGGTGATAGGTTTAAATGCTTCATTGGCAAGCATTTAAACTAGCCAAGGGGGAAGCCACTGGAAAGGAGCTGAGAAATCCTAGCTCCCCCCAAAATGTCTTGGTAGTAAGTGCGGTAAATACCAAATTAGAGATGTCAATAGGGAGAAGCGCTGGGGTAAATGGAAAGAGTGACAAATGCAATAAGAACAGAGATGGGACAAATAGGGGTAAGGCCATCAAGAAATGGAGGGTAATGAGTACCAACGCCCGTAATCTGGGCAACAAGCTCCCTGAGCTGGTGGCCTTGATGGAAGAGGGATGCCTGGATATCGTAGCAGTCACAGAAACATGGTACACAGAGAACCACGACTGGGATGTTAAAATACCAGGATACATAACCTACAGGAGAGACAGGCATGGGAGAAGAGGGGGAGGAGTAGCTCTCGATGTAAAGTAAGGGATAAAAGCAACTGAACAAAAGAGTAAACAGGCAGGAGAGAAGGCACTGTGGGTCACCTTGGAGACTGGAAAGGGCACCACAATCCGCACAGAGGTTGTGTACAGACCCCCATGTCAGGAGGAGTGAATGGACAAGGATATGATAGAAGGCATTCTTAAGATGGCAGAAAAAGGGGAGATACTGTTGATGGGAGACCTGAATATGCCAGATGTTAACTGGAGCACATTTACTGCAGGCACATCCAAGAGCAGGGCCATTCTTGATGCCCTACAGGTGGCAGGCCTCAGACAGCTAGTTTCAGAACCCACTCGTGAGGGAGCAATCTTAGACCTCGTGCTCTCAAATGGGGACAGTGAGAGGATCTCAGATCTAGAAGTGGGTTGCCATCTGGGAACAAGTGACCATCAAACAGTGTGGTTCACGTTAAACTCAGCTACAGAGTCAAGCCATACAAAAGTAAGGGTACTGGACTTCAGGAGGGCTGACTTTGGCAAAATGGGAGAGTGCCTCAGAAAAGCACTAGCAAACAGGCTAGAAGAAGGTGTGGAGCAACAATGGAGAATCATCAAAACTGCCATCACAGAGGCAACAAGCCTTTGTGTGAAGCAAATAAACAAATCAAAATGAAAGAAACAGCCACTCTGGTTCTCAAAAGACGTGGCTGTGAAAGTCAGGAAGAAAAAGATAGCATTCCGGAAGTATAAGGAAACACAGAAGGAGCAGGACATAGAGCTGTACCAGTTAAGGCAGAAGGAAGCAGGGAGGGAAGTCAGAATAGCAAAGGCCCACACTGAGGAAAAGATAGCCAACTCGGTTAAGAAGGGGGATAAAACCTTTTATAGGTACATCAGGGAGCGTAGAACGTCAAAGGGAGGGATAGTGAGGCTGAATAGAATGAACGGTGGGTGGGCAGAGGGGGACAGTGAAAAAGTAGGGATACTGAATGAATATTCCTGCTCAGTATTCATAAAAGAGGAGGGGGATGTGCCTAATCCAATTAACAGAAGCACTCTTGATAGGGGGTCGATCCCAGTCCTTTCACAGAAGAAAGAATTCTGCAAGAACTCCTAAAACTGAAGGTGGACAAAGCAATGGGACCTGATGGAATTCACACCAGAATTCTAAAAGAATTAAGGGGGGAACTAGCTACTGGCTACTCTTTTTAATAAATCATGGGAGGATGGTGTGGTACCCAAGGACTGGAGGAAGGCGGATGTGATTCCCCTTCTTAAAAGTGGGACCAAGACAGAGGCAGGAAACTACAGACCTGTCAGTTTGACCTCTGTGTAATGAAAGTGATGGAGTCACTTCTGAAGGAAAGAATTGTTGAGTACCTAGAGGCCAGTTGGGCACAGGACCTAAGGCAGCATGGGTTCACAGCGGAAGGTCATGTCAGACATATCTAATAGATTTCTTTGACTGGGTGACCAAAGTAGTAGACCAGGGAGGGGCTGTGGACATGGCCTACCTAGACTTTAGCAAGGCATTTGATACAGTCCCACACAAAGACTAATAGTCAAATTAACCAGCCTGGGAGTAGGTCCCAGGGTGGTAGCCTAGGAAAAAACATTGGCTGGACAACAGGACATAGAAGGTAATTGTAAATGGAGTCCACTCTGAAGAAAGGGGTTACTAGTGGGGTACCGCAGGGTTCAGTACTGGGTCCAGTCCTTTTAATGTCTTCATAAGTGACGTTGCAGAGGGACTGGAAGGAAAAATGCCTCTTTGCAGATAACACAAAGATCTGCAACAGGGTTGATACACAGGAGGTGTGGAAAGGATGAGAAGGGACTTGGCAAGGTTGGAGGAATGGTCAGAAGTATGGCAGCTTGGATTCAATGCAAAAGTGCAAAATAATGCACATGGGAAACAAGAACCCAGGGGAAGAATACACAGTGGTGGGGGGGAGGTAGTAACAACAACAAAAAAGGAAAGGGACCTTGGGGTAATCATATCAGATGACCTTAAGGTTAGCAAGCAATGTGAGACGGCAGTAGAGGGCTGGGGATATACTGGGATGCATAGGGAGAGGCATCACCAGTAGAAAACAGGAAGTTGTTATCCCTCTGTACAGACAATTGGTGAGACCCCATCTGGACTACTGCATCCAGTTCTGGAGACCCCATCTCAGCAAGGACATAGGATAGAGGCAGTCCAGAAGAGGGCAACTAAAATGGTACAGGTCTGCAAGATAAGCCGTACAAGAAGACACTAAAGGAGCTTAATATGTATAGCCTTGAGGAAAGAAGGGAGAGGGAGGACATGATAGAAACGTTTATGTACCTCAGTGGAATCAACAAAGTCCAAGAGGGTAGCATCTTTCAGAAAAAGAGACGTGCAAGAACAAGGGGACACAATTTAAAGATGGGGGGGGGAGGTTCAGTGGCAATATGAGGAAGTATTATTTCACAGAGAAGGTAGTGGATACGTGGAACAGCCTTCCTGAGGAGGTTGTGGGGTCTAAAACTGTGGGAGAATTCAAAAATGTATAGGACAGACATAAGGCAATTCTTGTGGGAGGTAGGAAGAAATAGGCTGTTGGTTAACTAGGATCTGTGGCCTATGTTGTAGGTTGGGAAATGGGCAGACTAGATGGGCCAAGCGGTCCTTATCTGCTGTCAAAGTCTATGTTTCTATGCAAGTCACAAGTGGGGTACCTCAGGGATCAGTCCTGGGGCCAGTCCTCTTCAATATCTTCATTAGTGACATTGCAGATGGACTAGAGGGTGAGGCTTGTCTGTTTGCAGATGACACCAAGATTTGCAACAGAGTAGATAATCCAGATGGGGTGGGCAGAATGAGAAGAGATCTGGATAAACTAGCAAAATGGTCAGAAGAGTGGCAACTGGGATTTAATGCAAAGAAGTGCAAGATCATGCACACAGGGAAGAGAAACCCTGAAGCCACCTATTGGCTGGGAGGAAGTTGCTGGCAGTCACAAGGAAGAAAGAGACTTGGGCATCATCACGATGACCTGAAATCATCAAGCAGACTTCTAAAGCAGTTGGTAAGGCTAGGGGATGTTAGGGTGTATCAGTAGGGTATCTGAAATCGTAAGAGGAGATAATAATCCCTCTTTAAAAGACACTAGCTAAGCCCCATCTGGAGTACTGCCTGCAGTACTGGAGGCCACACCTTCTACAAGGACATTAACTAAATTGAGACAGTCCAGAGAGGGCAACCAAAATGGTGCAGGGACTGCATCAGAAGACACATGAGGACAGATTAATGGAGCTCAATATGTATACTCTTGAGCAAAGGAGGAGGAGAGGTGATATGATCGAAACATTCAAACACCTTAAGGGCATTAACAAGGTGAAAGAGTCTAACATGTTTAAATATAAGAAAAATAGCAGGACAAGAGGACACAGCATGAGATTAGAGGGAGGCCGATTAAGGGGGAATGTGAGGAAATTCTTTTTCACAGAAAGAGTGGTGGATGCATGGAATGGCCTACCTCAGGAAGTGGTAGCTATGAATACAGTGCAGGGCTTCAAACAGGCATGGGATAGGCATAAGGGAGCAATACAAATAAGTATGAATAGATAGGCCACTGACAGAGCAAAGGCCGATGGCACATTTATAAGGTAGAAAAATAAATGGGCAGACTGGATGGGCCTTGCAGTCTTTATCTGCCATCAACCTCTATGTTTCTAAGTTAATTTTCAACTAGTTCACTTGGCCCATCACTTTGGGAAGGGGAGTAACCAGAGCAGTTTTCCAGGCTGTGGGACCATTACCTTCCAGCAGCGACCTATTGAATAGCCACATGATTGGTGTGGTAATTTCTTGGGCTGCTAATCTGAGTAATCTGGGTTCAAGCTTGTTGCAACCTGCTGAACCAGTGACTTAAACATTTTTGAGCAGCTTTAGAACCTCAGGTCTAGACACCAACTTAAGGTGGATGTTAGGTGACGGAGGAGGATCCGCTGTGTAATCATGGGATTTTAGGCTACAGCTGCTGGGGTGACCCTTATATTTGCTGAGGTTGGTGAGAAATGCTTTGAAGGCATAAGTCCACGTAAGGGTAAAGACAGTTGCTCAGATATTTCCTTGCTTTTTCAGGATAAGTCAGGGTAGTTCTCTTGATGCTGGTAATTCCCTCCTGCAGTCACACTGGACTGTAGCCTAGCCTAGCGCTCCTCCTCCTCCTCTCCTAATCAGTCTGTCCCCAGACTGTGTCCTTCTTCCTCTATGAGCATTTAATTGAGGTTGGGTGCCAGGGTGGATGAACAGTACTAAAAAGTTCCCTTCTGCGATTATAACTCCTCCGGGGAGTTTCCACAGTGGCTGGGCTTATGGCTTTCATAATCCAGTTGCTTTGTTCAAAATGTTCACCCTCAACCCTGATTAGTCCTTTGTTCACTGTCGATGTGACCAGCCAGCACAACCAGTCCAGACAGTCAAACCTCCAGGCCCTTTGCCACCAATTGTTGAGGTGCTGAAATCCCACAGTGCAACTCTTTGCTTCTCTTGCTGCCAATACAGCTGCCTCTTAAAAAGCTCCCTTCAGCGATTACAACTCCTCTGTAGGGGGGTCCATAGCGGCTGGGGTTACAGCTTTTTATAGCCCAGTCACTGAATTCAGAATGTCTGCCCTCAGTCCTGATTGGTCCTTTGTTAACCACTAATGCAACCAGCACAACCAGTCCCAACAGTCAAACCTCCTGACCCTTTTGCTGCCAATGAAATTCCCCCAATGCAGCTCTTTGCTTCTCTCGCTGCCTATTTGGCTGCCTCTTTCCTCTCCCTGGCCACCGATGCAGGCCCCGACCTCTGATCCCCCTGATGCTGCTGCCTTCAGCAATTACAGCTCCTCTGTGGTATCATGAGAAGAATGTGTTGACAATTTGGGGTCAAAATGTCAAAAACAACAAAATCATCAAGAATTGTTGAATTATTTTAATAGTTACTCATAACTTTGTTATTTTTGCAGACCATTTCCCCAAATGTTCAACACAGACCTTGTGTTGACCACATGAACATGATGGGTATAATTTTTTGCAATTCCCCGTGAATCAAATTTGCTCATCAGGCTCACAAGTATCAAAAATTAAGATTAAATGAAAATGAATCATGTTTTTATATTCACTCCATTAAGTCACCTTTCACCGGGATTATGAAAGTTCCACCTGTTTTGATAATATGGTGGTGTCATAGAAAGACTTTGGGTTTTTTTCAACATTCACTCATGACTGCGAGATTTTTGCGTATTTTAACCCCAAATGTGCAAAATAGCCTTTTTATTACGTCATCTGATGAACATGACAGGAATCATTTTTCAAATCCCCTTTAAAACTTTTTTTCACAGTCACTCTTGGAAATCACATTTCGAACAGGATTCAACAAATTCTGCCTGTCCATCAGATGTTGTCATAAACAAATGCAAACAGAAACAGTGCTGCAGGAACTTGCGGATGTCCTGGCGAAACCCCTGGCGGAGCTTTTCACCTTCTCTCTGAGGACAGGGTGGGTGCCCCAGGACTGGAAGGTGGCGCATATAATGCCTATCCACAAGGGGGGGATCAAGGGAGATGGCAGGGAACTACAGGCCTCTCAGCCTGACATCGGTGGTGGGCAAGGTGATGGAGGGCATTGTCAAGGAGAGACTAGGGAGGGATCTGGAAAAGTCAGGGTGCCTGGACGATAGACAGCATAGATTTGTCCCGGGGAAATCATGTCAGACAAACCTTGTGAGTTCTATGACTGGGTGGCGAGTGCCTTGGACCTGGGTAGAACCAGTGGACATCCTCTTTCTAGACTTCAGCAAGGCATTTGACTCTGTTCCTCACGTGGGCCTGATGGATAAGCTGGGAGAAATGGGGTGGGGAACCAGATGATCAGAGGATAGGAAATTGGTTCCAGGACCGGATCCAGAGGGTCGTAGTTGGCGGGATAGTCTCATCCCCAAGGAGGGTCATTAGTGCGGTCCCACAGGGATCAGTCCTGGGCCCTCCTGTTCAACGCCTATGTCTCTGACATAGGACAGGTATCAGGAATGAGATGAGTCTCTTTGCGGATGACTTAAAACTGGGTGGTGGTGGATGGGGAGAAGGGAGATGGCCCTACAGGGGACCTGGAGGCTCTGGAAAGATGGTCTAAGTAAGTAGCTCCTCGGTACTGCGTGCAGTTTCGGAGGCCACACTTAAAGAGGGACATTAAACTCCTGGAGAGGGTCCAGAGGAGGGCAACCAAAATGGTTTGGGGCTTGGGGGACAGGACCTATGAGGAGAGGCTCGAAGAGCTAAGTATGTACACACTGGAAGATAGAAGGGACCGGAGGGACATGATAGAGGTCTTCAGGTACATGAAGGGGGTAAATAGGGGAGGAACAGTCAGGGTGCTTCGAAGGAAGGAGGAGGCCACCAGAGGGCATGGGTGGAAGCTGGAGGGGGGAAGATTCAGGGGAGAAAGGAGGAGGTGCTACTTCACTGAGAGGGTGGTGGAGCCATGGAATGCACTGCCTAGGGGGGCTGGTGGAGGCAGAGACAGTGGAGGTGTTCAAGAGGGGGTGGGACAGGTACAGGGGAAGGGTTCTGAAAACAAAATCCAATGCAGTGAGAATATTTGGAACTGGGAAGGGAGAAGCCAGAGAAGGCATAGGGGGCAGCAAGGTCAGCTCCCAGGGTGGGGGCTGACCAAACGAGCAGACGCAAAAGACCATTAGGCCTATTCTGCCCCCATTTTAGTATGTTGGTACTAACCATGAACAGCACCAGCTGATGGGACGGGCCATATTCAAACAGTTAATATGACACTAACCATGAATAGCACCAGCTGATGGGACAGGGGCCATATTCAAACAGTTAGTATGACACTAACCGTGGTAGCACCAGCTGATGGGACAGGGACCGTATTCAAACAGTTAATATGACACTACCTATGAACAGAACCACCTGATGAGACAGCTACCATATTCAGCAGCGTAACAGTAACCCTGAATAGCACCAGCTGATGGGACAGGGCCATATTCAAACAGCTAGTAGGACACTAACCCTGAATAGCACCAGATGATGAGTGGGACAGGGGGCCATATTCAAACAGCTAGTAGGACACTAACCTGAATAGCACCAGATGATGGGACAGGGGCCATATTCAAACAGCTAGTAGGACACTAACCATGAATAGCACCAGATGATGGAGTGGGAGCTATATTCAAAGGCCATAGGGTCTCTGATCCGACACTGTGACCACACGAATATATTGCTGCACCAGTGCAAATGAAGGATACTCCATGCATATGTGGCACAGTGGTATATGCAGTGGTTTTGGCAGTGCTAAACAGTCTCTGTTGCAGTATTGTTTACTACTCTGGAACCCTTCCTTACCCCATGACTGCTTGTCCTCTAGCAGTCTTTCATATCCTGGTGGTCTAGTTGTTTCTGTGCCCTTGCTTATCTGTTCCGTAGCTGTTTTGACTATTCCTGGTTGTCTAATGATCCTCCTACCCCTAGTCATTCATCCTGCTGCTGTCTGGAATATTCCTAGTGATCTATTAGCCTCCACTGTTTGGGCATCTGACCCTCTACAACCATGCCTACGACTCTCCTTCAGGCACCTCCCTCACCCTGATCACCTAAGCTGAACAGTGGCGGTGGTGATGGCAACTGGCACAGCCCTCTGTCCACCACCTTGTCTAGCTGCAATATGTCAGTGAGCAGTCGTGAGTGCTGTAGAAACAGCTGTTTCTTTATTACTCACAGTTGTGCACTGTCAGTCATATGGCTTTTCTACAGGACTCATTATCATTCAGTGAGACCTGTTTACCTAATGAACAGAATGCTATGCCAGTCACTGTCACTACTGCCATAGTTTAGCTTAAACGACTGGGGTAAAGAGACTAGAGGACAAAGGTTCTTAATAGGGCATCAGATGTCCTTATGTTGAGAAAACTAGACCACTAGGGTATATTTTGTGACAAGGTACCTTTGTAAATGAGCCTATGGCTCAAAGGTTTTCAAACTGCTGTTTAAATAAAATAAATAAAACTTCAAGACAGCTACAGGACTGGCAATCAGGAGTGGAGGACCACTAGGCTCCTGGAATATTCAAGACAGCTACAGACAGGCAAGTGAGGATGGCAGATACCATTAGACAATCAGGAACCAAAAACAAATTTTGCCAGCAGATATGGACTACTTGGCCCACCCATTTGTCCAGACAGTCCCTCCTGGTCTGTCTCTGCATACCCAGCCTGATCTACAGCAACCTCCCTCTCTCTGCCTGCTTACTAATATTCCCTATATGTATCCCTTTCATGCTTGAAGCCTGTCACTGTTTATGCCTCCACCACTTCTGCTGGCAGTCTGTTCCCTGTGTATACCACGCTTTCAGTGAAGAAGTACTTCCTCACATCAGTCCTGACCCCCCCCACTTCATCACATGCCCTCTGATCCTGGTGCTCTTTCTCATTTGAAAGAGACTCCCTTTCTTACCTTGTTCACCTCATGCAGTAATTGTAGGTCTCTGTCATGTTCCATCTTGCTGTCTTGTCTTTTAGGGTGTACATGGTGAGATCCCTCGGCCTCTCCTTGTAAATGTTTTGATACAACCCTGCACTATTTTAGTTGCCCTCATCTGGACTGCCTTAACCCTGTCCATATCTGTCCTGAGGTGCAGCCTCCAGAACTGGACACAGTACTCCAGGTGGGGCCTCACATGTGACCGATACAGTGGTAGCACCAGCTTCCTTTTCCTGCTGGTGATGCCTCTTCCTATGCATCCCACTGAACATACCCACTGCTTTGTGTGCCCTGCTACTTTGAGGTCATCAGATATGATTACACAAGGTCCCTTTCCAGCTTAATGACTGCTAGTATCTCCCCCATCCTATACTCAGCTCCTGGGTTTTTATACCTTGGTGCATGATTGATCACTACTTGGCATTGCACCCCAGTTTCCATGCCCTTGGTCACTCCTCCGGTTCCGAAGGTTTCTATAAATTCTCTCCACCCTCTGAGTATCCATCCTATTACATATTTTAGTGTTATCCACAAAAAAGGGAACACACCTTTCCTTCCAGACCTTCTGCAGTGTTACTTATCATGACATCCCTGTCCTCATTGACTGAGCCCTTGAGAACCTGCTGCTCTCTCTACCTCCTTAGATTGAATTCCATTAATGACCAGCCACTGTCAGTAATCCATAAACCAGCTACTTACCCAATTTACCACACTGGATCCCACCCCTAGATTGCTTAATTTTTTTTATCAGTCTCCTGTGTGACACAGTGTTGAAAGCCTTGCCGAAGCTTAAATGGATGCCTATTGCTGTCCTCTGATCTAGTTCCCTGGTCACCTAGTCAAAGAAATTAATCAGATTTGTCTGGAATAAGCTCCCCCTCCCCCATGATGCCTTTGGTCTTGTAGCCCATTAGATTCAAGATACTCTACTAACCTCTCATTTAACAGGGTTTCCATTAGTTTCCCCACAAACTGATGCGAGACTGATTAGCCTATAGTTGTTTTCTCCTCCCTGCTGCTGCTGTTGTGGAGCAGGATCATATCTTCTCTCCTCTCATCTTCTGGAACCAAGCCTGTTTCCAGTGCTCTGTTTATAAGGTCCTCAGTGTTGCAGCAAGTGCCTCCCAAAATTCTTTTTAGTACCATTGGCTAAATCCCATCTGTCCCATGACCTTGTCCACCAAGTTCTTCGTGCTCCTCCCATTGAAAATGGGCTCATGTTCACCCCACCACATTTTTCTTGCTGCTCTCTTTTCATCATCTCCCCTCCCCCACTATGAAGACTCAGCCAAAGTACCTGTTCAGGGTGCTTGCTTTTTATGATTCTCTTCTGTGCAGTCTTCCTCAGATGTCCTCCTTATCCTTACTACTCCTCTTTTGGTTTCCCTCTCCTTGCTCATGTACCTGAAGAAAGTTTTATCCCCTTAGCTACCCTTTTTCTTATCCTTTCTTCTGTCTGCACCTCTTCTCACCTCACTTCCTTACCTGCATCGCTCTCTTTTACTTGGTACACTCTTTGTCTTCCTCCTCTGCATTTATTTGTACCTCCTGAATGCCACTTTGTTTCCTTCACTGCCATGACCACTTCTTTAGAGTACCATGATGGTATTTTCTTCTTCTTGCTTTTGCTCACCTCCTTCATGCAGAGGCTGTTTCCTTAATTATGCCATACCTAATTTTTCCCACTGTTCCTCTACCCTCCTGGCAATCCTCCCTACTAGGCAGCTTCTGCGTTAGTCCCTCTTTATTTCTTTTACAATCTTCCCTCTAAAGATCAGGACCCTTATCTTTGTGTTTCTTGCCTCGACACCCATCTTAATATTGAACCACGCTGTATGACAATCCTTGGTCCTTCAGTAATTGCCACTGTGATGATTGCAAAGCTGTCCAGGTTAGTAAGCATGAGGTCTAACACTGCCCTGTCCCTGCTGGGCTCACTGAATAGCTGCCTGAAAAAGGTCCCCTGGTAGGTGGATACATAAATGATGTTAGTAATCCAAAGGATGGCTTGATGTGGGAGGTATTGCTAGAAAGAGATTTCAGTCTACTGGATGTGGAGTGGAGTCTCCTTTCTGCGGTATCAACCATGAGTAGGAATATCCCGGACTTCCTGCAGGGGGCATTCCTTAGGCAGCTAGTTACTAAACCCACTAGGGAAGGGGCATTACTGGACCTGGTACTCAAACATGGAGACATTGTCACAGATGTCACAGTCTTGGGACCACCTGAGGAACAGTGATCACCATGTTGTGTGGTTTGATATAAAAATCAGGTTAGTATCAAATCACATGATGACAAGGGTTCTGGACTTCAGGAGGGCCAGTTTCAAGAAAATGGCTGAATGCCTGAGAGACAACCTAGAAGGGTTTGAGGAAATGGGGGGAGTAGAGGAACAAAGGGCAACAGTAAAAAAGGGCACGGAAGGCTTCAAATATCTGTGTCAGACAGATTAGCAAAGGGCAAAAGAAAAAAAGAGGCTGCTATGATTCTCTAAGGACGCAGCAAAGAAGTGAGTGCCAAAACAAAATGACATTAAGAAGATACAAAATAAGATAGAAGGAGGAGGATAGGAGAGCTTCCAAGAGATACAAAGAAAGTCTTGCCAGACAAACCTGATGGAGTTCTTTGGGTAACCAAGGAAGTGTATTAGAGAGGGCGGTGGATGTGGCCTTCCTGGATTTTATCAAGGCTTTTGACACTATTCCACAAGAAGAATGATAAATAGACTGAGGAATAGAGGGTAGGTACTAACGTTGTGAAATATGTGGAGTATTAGATGAGCAGTAGGACTCTGAGAACTCCCCTACCTCCCTGCAGCATTTCAGCTGCGGGCCAGCAAGATCACGAACTGGAGAGCTGTGTGGCTTAATGTGATGCCCACAGCCATTTACATGGCTGCTGCCCCACCTACCCTGGTTGATCATTACTTATAGTTAACCTACATCACGTGACCATGTCACATAACCAGAACCATATTTTCAATCACCTTACAAGCCATCTGCAGCTTATTTAAGGAGCACAAAGGGTGGCTGCTGCACCTGTCCTCCAGCAGTAACAATTTAACAGCCATTTAGACTTGCCCACTATGTGGCGCTGCTACTCCTTCTCTTGACTGTGTGACCTCCACCCTTTGCCCACTAGGTAATGTTGCTACTCCTGCTCTCAACTACCACTGCCCTCCCCATGTACTAGCTACTTCTTTCAGCTGACATACTGTATCTGTATAACACTCTCCCAGCGCAGGGTTCAAACCTCCGACTACTATGTTGGGACCAACCATAATCTGCAACTCTATCCTCCTGGCCACCCAGCCAGCTAGAGTGCACACCACATCTACCTGTGTTATTCAGCAGGACCTAGTGGACATTAGAGGTACTCCACTTTATGGTGTCAACATGCCCTGAACTCATCTTTACACTTTATCATTATACTGTTATATTGCTAGGCAGCTAGGGGAGCCATTTGGTAACATTACAGTGAGTGTGCAACCCAAGCTCGCTCAACTGCCACGACCCAGCAGTATTCCTCTGCCAACCCTGGGCACAAATTACATTAATTGCACTGAAGGAACACGCGCCTGGTCCCACCTTATACTAATATCACTGCGCAAATGTTAAGGTTGAGAACAAAAGTTAAACTGCGCTACAGATTGTGACTGGGGCAACTGTTGGGACTTCAGTAGTCTTCCTGATAGCCACCATTTTCATAAATATATCCTCTGTGCATGCCTAGTCATGTACCATTCCTGCGGATGCTGTACTACTAGTACTTCACAGCTCTGGCACAACTAGTCAAGATGTTGATACCAAGCACGGTCCCATCAATTCCCTCTGAGGCCTGGCAAGCGATAACACAGAATCGGCCATATTCTTCCTGCCCAAGCTTATCCTTTCAACCCACCAGCATAGCTTTAGAAAAGTTACCAGGGACAGGCATGACACAAACCTAAAAACCTAAAAAAGTTCTGCTGAGGACAACTCTGATGCTGCTGCTTCTCTCAGGGAACATCCATTAAAACTACCCCCTTAGGTGTAGATAAATGTAGCATCCATGGACCTCTTAAATTAGCATCCATACACATCCTTAGTCTGCTGCCCAAAGAGATCAGCTACAAGTTGGGTTCACCAGCATGAACCAGACATACTATCGGTAGTGGAAACTTGGCTTACACTAAAGTCTCTGACTTAGCTCTATCCCTGGATGGTTATACCCACTTCAGAGAGGATAGATATGGGGAAAGGGTGGCGACTGCATCATTTACATTAAAAACAACCTAAAGGGCCATGTTCTCCCCCCACATAGTTACAGGTAACTATGCACAGGCACTAACTGTTAGAATTCTGCTTGGAGCACATAACAGATCACTCACAGTAGTATCAGTACATCCCACCGAGAAACCAATCCTTTGGCATTGACACAGTCATTGACTATATAAGTGAGCTCCATCAAAACTGGGAAATGGTAATCTTAGAGGACTTCAATACTAATTGGTTGACTCAAGAGGCTGCCCCATGTAAGGGTACCCTCACTAGGATCAATTTTAATCAAATGGTTGATGGGCCCACGAGTATCAACTATAGGACTGGGTCAAAAACACTCTTTGACTAGATAGTTACTAACTACTCTGGGAGAATCACTGAAACAACAGCCCATGCTGACTCTCTTAGTGATCACTCTACAGTTACATGCTGTGGTCCAACAGAGATATAAAGCCCCTCCCCAGGTACATCACAAGCAGGATCCTGAAAAAGAACAAATAGAGTGTAGTTAAGACCCATCATCATCACACTGACTGGTCACATATCGACTCCTGTGTGTTAGGGACAAAGTCTAGACCACTTAATAGCTGTGCTCAGTGCAGTCTGTGACATCTGTGCCCTTTAAAAATGAAAATTGAAGGAATTAACTCTTGGATTACCCCAGACCGAATAACCCTAATAGGACACGAGGGACCTCTGGTGGCAAAATGCCAGGAGCTTCTGGCATGCAGTTTATACCAGCAATACAAAACTGCAGAAATACCTGTACCAAGAGACTAGACTAGCAAAATGCAGTACTACAAAGGCTGTCTCACCACTACATGGGGATAGTAAGAAATTCTGGGACAACCTGAAAGACCTCACTGGCAGAGCCTGTAAGGCCTCCCCTCATGATTCTAATAAATGGTGAAATCACCCAAGACCCAAAGGTAAAAGCGGATACATGTAATGTTGCATTCACTGACCTAAGCAACATACTCTCCTGAATTCCTTAGTGCAACAGAGGACAGCCAGGTTGGTGATAGGCAGACTAACGCTAGGACCACCACCAGACCCACTTCTGCTTTAAGGTAATTTCATGTGTTTTAAGGCCAAAAAAATACCTAATGCGATCCTTAGCGAAATCAAGACACAGCAGTGACTCACTGGACTTAAAGCTTATTATATCCCTCATTCTGGATGATGTTTTAGCTCCATTAACAAAAATAATTAACTTGTCACTCGGATTAGGGCAATTTCCACAAAGATGGAGAGCTGCAGTAATCACACTGGTTGATAAAAACAGTGACCGAGCTCCACATACCAATTACTGGCCCATCTCAATTCTACCCTCCCAAGCCTAGAGCACACAGTCTCGAACTAGTTGGTGGACTACCTGGTGAAGTCACGGTATCCAGTGCCCTAAACAACAACATGGATTCGGAAGGCTCATAAGTACGACTGCTTTTTTATTTATTTAAGTTTTGGATTACATATACCTTTGAGCTAAGAGCTCTTTACAAAGGTTCCATGTGAGAAGAAAGGACAGCAGATTAAACAGGGCAGTAAAGTATGGTACAAGATTAGGGAGTGCATGACCGTGGGGTTTCAAACAGGTATTAAAGACCTATTTATGGGCTGGCATACAGTGATGTGGAAAACAGTTTTTAATTATATTGTACTGTATATTTGTTACTGTTGTGCAGCATTGTTTTAAATTGTTTTAATCTGTACTGCACTTGAAATTTGAAAGCCACATTAAAAATAAAGATGATGATGATACAATAAAGTGTAAGTAGGAGTTACAGAAATCATAATGGACACAAAATCATAATTGACAGTTAATGTAAAACAACAGAGACACATTATAGTAATCAGTTTCAGGCACAGGAGAATGCTTACAATACATTGATATCAGCCAGCAGGCTTTGTCAAGACAAGCAGAGCACAGGGTGTAAGAAGGGATGTGGGAGAGTGGGCTGGGAAGAGTAAGAGGGGGTGGAAGGGAGGACATCAGGAGAGGTGGGGCTAGGGGAGGAAGGGTGGAGAGGGGGGAGGGGGATGCGGGGAGAGTGGTAGGAGGCAGAGTACTAAGTTACTAGAAAGAGGTTGAGTGCCAAGGTTGGGGTTTGGGAAAACGTGGTTAAGAGAGACAGTCACAGGTACTAGCTGTAGAGAGTAGCGACCAAAGCTTGGATCTGAATGGGCCCAGCTTAGTTTCAGAGGTGATGTCACTGTTGAAAGCATTCATCTAGAGGAGTCCCTGTAGGCAAGTGATCTTTGCCCTGGGTGGTTTGGTGATGAAGGACCTGTAGGAGCTGAGATTCAGAACCTCAGGTGCAATGTGGATTACTGGGGAGGGGGCTTAGAAGATCTGCTCCAGCTGGCAAGAGGCCTAAGGTTATTTTCATGGCCATCAGGCAAGTTTAGTATTTGATGCAATTTTTAAGCTGTAGCCAACTGGTTAGGACATAGAGTCACACATGTGGGTGAGATGGTGGGTTCCTGAGATGAGATGACATACCTTGTTAAGAGCAATGGAGAAATGCCAGAGGGCAATATCAGTCACAAAGCCATAGATGATCAGTCCATAATCAATTATAGAACTACTAGAGCTCTGCACAGCTACCCTTAAGGCTTCAGGGGTCAGGGATGGCCTGTGTCTGTAGAGTAGACCAATACAAATATTTACAGCTAGTGCAACGCCATCTATATGCACCCCATATAATAGGTTGCTCTCTGTGGTAGCCTAAGATACTTATAGAATTGTACCTGTTAGGGGGCAGTACCAAGGCAGTTAGTGACAGTCCGAGGAAGTTTCCTGTACAGTACTTTTTATGGGAGCTGCTGAAGAGCATAAGCTTAGTTTTTTAAATAGTTTAGCATCAACATGATGATTCTTTAATCGAATATTCCAGTTTCCTATGTGAGGGATTAGATGGCAGCCAGCTAGCAGGAACAATTTATATCAACCTCGCTAAAGTCTTGATACCATCAACCACAATGTTCTGCTCAGTACCATTTGCACTACTGGGCTCACGACAGAAATTGTTAGATGGTTTGTCAGCTATCTAGGTAACAGATCACAGCAGATGAAAATAAATGGTATGATTTCAGATAGTAGGCAAGTGAGCCCAGGAGTACCACAAGGGTCAGTTCTAGGTACACTACTGTTTATCCTTTTCCTGAACCAACTCCCTCAGTACGCACTGAAAAACATTTCTACGCAGATGATGCCACCATTTTCACCACAAAAACTGCCCCACTAGCACTAGAAAAGCACCTCCAACAGAATTTCACTGCTGTTGTGACCTGGTTCTTAGAAAGCAAACTGCTAATGAACTACAAGAAAACTAAGATAATGCTGTTCACAAACCCAAAATGTAGATATAAAACACATCAACTGACTATCCTGAACAACAAACAAACTCGCTAGATCAGGTGTCTAACTTTAAGTATTTGGATGTTAATACCTCACTCTCCTTCACCCTGCACATGGACCAAGTTGTTAGGTTGTAAACATCACAGTTGACCTACTTTACAAACATCAACATATCACGACCCCTGATGCACCTTCATTAGCTGTAAAAGCTCCATCCTTTCCATTATTGATTATGGTCTTGTAGTTTATGCACAGCCATGGACACAACTCTTAAAATAGTCAGACGTCCTTAAATAAAGCTTGTAGACTAATCACTGGGCCACCTAGACTGGTGCACAGGTGTGATCTTTATGTTCTTACCAAGTGGTTAAACCTTCAAGGAAGGATAAAATACAAAGTCTGTCTCCTGGGGAAAAAAACGACTCTGGCTAACCCCAGTTTTAATGCAGAGTCTCTTCAACCCTGCCATTAACCCGCACAAAACTAGAGGCATATCTAAACTCCCTCCTGTCTCCTTCTGTCACACTTCACAAGGGCAATGTTCTTTTGCCAACAGAGCAGCCTGTTGGCTCAATGAACTTCCTCAAGATGTAACTAATGAGGCCAAAATTGGACCATTTAAGAAAAAAACTTCTACAATACCCTGCTTTCCAAAGTAACTGTGATTGTCAAACCTAGCTGACCCACTCATCTTGTTCTCTCCCTCAGCATGTCCATTAGCTACCCCCCACATATCCTTAATAATTCCCCCCATCTCCCTGCCTGACAGTGCCCTTCCCCATCTCCATGGCTGACAAAGCCAATGTCTGGTTGTTTATTGAAAATCTATGGAAACTGTAACTACCTAAATGCTTAACATTTTGTTGCACTCTACTCAGGACTACTGTGTGCTACCACATACCCCTTGTTTGTATACAACAGGATGTATTACCATGTAATCTCATCTGTACATTTTGAACCATGTATTCAAGTTGTCTATTATCTATTTGTACTTTCATATAACTTGGAACCTTTGTAATCAAGCTTCTAGCTCAAAGGTGCTTTCTCTAACACAATAAATAAATAAAATGGCATGCCCTCTGGAGTGGGCAGAGTGACCATTGAAATGCTGCAGAGATCATTGCTGGAGCCAGTCCCCTTCAGTGCCTTTATTAGTTACAGTACAGAGGTCCTGGAAGGAGAAGTATGCCTGTTTGCAGATGACACAAAAAACTCTAACAGAGTGGATAGAATGAGGGATGACCTAAAAAGCGGATGAATGGTCAAGAGATTTTTTGTTTTGTTAATATCTTGAGAAGTTCTGAGGCACAGTACAGTAGCATCCTTCAGATGCTTTTAATATAAAGCAGCAAACAGCAAAATCAGAGGAGCAGTGCACTACTTTACAGCTGTGGAGGAATACTTCCAAATGTCTAAAAGGGTTCCAAAAAAGCTGTTTTAGAGCTACAATCTGATCGATGATAGAAGGGCTATAGGCTAGCCCACAGCCATAAAAAGGAAGGTAAAAGCCATTGTTAGTCCCTGGATCTCTACCTCCCTCCTACACCTAATGACTACTAGAAACCACCTCTGGCACAAAGCGTGGGCCACAGGGAAACAAGTGGACTGGCAACAGTACAAAGCTGCCAGGAACACCTACACCCAAGAGATTCATTTAGCCAGATCTGCACACTACAAAGACACACTCTCAAATTACTGTGGTGACAGTAGGACATTTTGGGAGAACATCTAAGAACTTGCCAGTAAGCCCGATAGCTTCCCTCCCTTCATGCTTAACGTAAACAGGAAAATCATCCAGGACCCAATGTTAGTACAAAATACAAAGTGGGATTATTCAGGGTCAGGGCAGACATGTTGGGGTGAATGGGCTGGATGAGTCATCTAAGAAATTAGACTGGCATATGCCAGTAAGGTCAGTGAAGGCTGAGTTAAATGTGTCCACTATTAATTAATTAATTTTTGGTGAAACATTTCAATAAATTCTTTAATTAATGGTGGACACATTTAACTCAGCCTTCACTTACCTTATTGCCGTATTACAGTCTAATTTCTTAGATAAATCATTCAGCCCATTCAACCCCAAAATGCCTGCCCTGACCCTGAATAAATCCCCTTTGTATTTTAAGAACGTCTCCTTTAGGAATCTTAAAAAACATTTTTATTTATTTATTTGATTTAAGTCTTTGGTAACCATGTAAGATCTCTGAAACGTTCTTGGCAAGTCTCCTTTCAGTGGTGACCCATTCGATCTGAAGCTGCTGTACCTTACCTTAGATACGGTACTGTTGCACTACAAGACTACTTAACTTGTCACTTTGCCTCAATGATTCCCACTACTGTGGAAAGCAGCAGTGGTGACTCCCATTCACAAGAATGGAGACAGTGCTCTGCACTCAAACTACTACCCGATTTCCATCCTCCCACCCCTTTCCAAAGCCCTGGGGTGGGTTGTATATGAACAGCTCTCCAACTGCCTGACCAAGTACAATATCCAATGTCCGGAGCAACATGGATTTATGAAAGGGTCACAGTAACACATCTGCCCTTCTAGAGTACACTGATTACATTCACAAGGCACTAGACCAGAGTCATTATACATTGACTTCACTAAGGCTTTCAGCATGGTCAATCACACTCCCCTTCTCGAGTCACTCCTTGCTCTTGGAATCTCCCATGGAGCTACAGTCTAGTTTCAACACTACCTAGAAGGCAGAACCTAGCAGGTAAATATCTATGACACCCTATCCATCAGCCACCTAGTCCACTCAGGAGTTCCTCAAGGCTCCATACTGGGTCCCCTATTCTTTAGCCTCTTCCTTAATACCCTTCCTCAAATTTGCACCAATAATCTTCTCCTCTATGCAGACAATGTGGTATTGTTTACTAGTCACCTGACCCTCTCCCTTAGTTAGAACCCTACAACATAACTTTGCAGTTGTGAAGCCTGGTTCCTCCAGCATAAGCTGATTCTGAACTACAAAAAACAAAGTTTCGTAGCCCCCCTTCCATCATCATCGGGCACTCCCTCTCCTCCCGGAGTGGCAATTCCTTTGCTGCTACCCACTCAAGCCTGATCCTCTGGCCACTTACATAGCTTCAGAGCCCCCACCACCACCACCAAGACTAGACACTCCCTCTCCCTGCAGAGCATCGATTCCTTCGCTGCCGCCTGCTCAAGCCTTCTCCTCTGGCCGCTTACACAGGTATGAGTCTTCCCTGGATTTTCAGATTTCAGCACCCTACAGCAGGATTCTGATGATTGGCTAGTTTGCACAGTTATTGTTTTCTGATTTGTGCTCAGTCTTACTGCTATTACACTCCATTCCAGCCTGCTGTTTCTTTACTTATATTTTGTCTCTAGACTGCCTTTCTTTCAATATTTATAACCAAATTGTTCTAGGTTAGCTAGTTTAAGAAGCATGTACTGTTTATTTCTGACCTGGTATGAAATGATGCTCTGTTGTCTTTTTCCTTGCTCTCCAGACTGTTTCTCTCATCTACGGAGCTAGATGCTGACCTGCCCAGCCCTAGTTTTCCTTTTTTTCTTTTACTCTTTCAGCTGCAATTTGCAACCCGCCCCTCAATTAAATCACTGTGCTAGCCCCTTGCTGTGTTACTGTCTCCTGCTCTCTGCCCAACCCCAACTATCTGTCTCTCTGATATTAATCCCCCTTCTCTCTGTTTCTTCCCTCCTAGGCTTTGGAGCCAACCCCTCCACTAAGATTGGGTGCTCCCTCTTCCTCGAGTGGTGATTCCTTTTCTTCCACCGGCTTAAGCCTTCTCCTCTGGCTCCTTACACAGGTATGAGTCTTCCATGGATTTTCAGATTTCAGCACCCTACAGCAGGATTCTGTGATTTGCTCCTTGCACAGTTGTTGTTTTTTTGATTTGCGCACTGTCTTGCTGCTATTACACACCATTCCAGCCTGTTGTTTCTTCACTTAGAGTTTGTCCTGCTCCCACCACTCTTTAAATACTTTTTACCTCCCCTCCTACCTTGCAGTGCCACTATGCTATTGGTTGAATTCAAAATCCGAGCTTAAATCTTAAAGGGACCATCTCTCTGCTTTCCTAGCTGGAATCTGTCCTCTTTCTCACTTTGTTGCCCCCCTTCCTCTTTATCCCTAAGCTGTTTCCTTACACCAGTCTGTACTCTAGTTCAGTCCTGAAATCCCCTCCCAAACAATCATGCACCCCACTTCATCACTCCTTTTATCATGCACCACCTATTACTTTCTTTCCTATTCCTTCCACCAACTATCCCAAAGTTGCTCTTACCCCTCCTGTCCTCCTGCTTCCTATTCACCATTCTTCCTGCATACTCACCCGACTCGCTCCCAGTCAGTTTTGTTCCCACCACACTTGCCGCCTTTTCACTCAGTTTCTCCAAGCTTTTTTCCTCCTGGCATAAACCTCTGTGCCACTTTAATATACTACATCAGGCGCAAACAATATACACTAAACACAACAAGAGGTCGTACATTCCCGGCTACCTTCTGTGTGCTCTTCTCTTTTGCTCCTTGCTGGTGACATTGAAGTAACCCAGCCACCCTAAACCTACCCAACTGCCATCCTCACACAAAGGCCTAAAGGTCATGCACATCAACATTAGAACTCTCTCCCAAATGGGACCTTCTAAACTGCTGGATAACCCAGAATGACCTTGACATACTATGCCTCTCTGAAACCTGGCTGTCTGCCCAAACCCCTGACTCATCTATCTCCATCCAAGGCTACCACCTCATCTGGCAAGATCATGGAAAAGAGGAGGTGGTGTGACAGACTTAGTTTGATGGACCATTATAGTCTATCACTCAGCAATCACCCGTGAAGAGGCAGAATTCCTGTCCAGGAGATTGCTGCTGCACAAAATCGACCAGCTCAGCTTTTCCAGTCTGTGGACAGATTATGCAATCCAATCTGTCTTCAGCCTGGAAGTGCTTTTCCTTAAGAACAATGTGAAGAGTTTGCTCAAATCTTTTCAGATAAAGGTTTCCACAATCAGATCCGGTATCCACTTGACTCTGTAGTGGTAGCTGTGGTGGTCAGCAGGAGATGAACACCCAGTTTGTGTGATGCAGCTTCAGCCTCCCACGATCAGTGACATTGTGATGATCACCCAGTCATTGCATCCGACCAACTGTAGTTTGGACCAGGGCCCTACATGTCTCCTAGTGGGCTGTGTGGATAAAATCAGTCCAGTCCTTGCTGAGATGATCTGGATGTCTTTGAGAGGGGATCTTCCTATCCTCTGAAGGAGGCTGTGGTTCGGTCCCTTCCTAAAAAGTCCTCTTGGACTCAGATTGTCTGGCTAACTATAGGCCTCTCTAATCTGCCCTTTGTGGGTAGGTTATTGAGAACGTGGTTGTGTCACAGATGGATGATCACTTGACCAGCCACGATGTCTGTGATTCTCTCTAGTCTAGATTTAGGAAGAGACATAGTACCGAGACAGCCCTTGTCTGGGTACTAAATGACCTCCTGATAGTG
Organism: Neoceratodus forsteri; assembly: GCA_016271365.2. Classification (NCBI taxonomy): domain Eukaryota; kingdom Metazoa; phylum Chordata; order Ceratodontiformes; family Ceratodontidae; genus Neoceratodus; species Neoceratodus forsteri. The sequence goes on along the minus strand of CM057457.1, from coordinate 469,352,165 downwards.
AGAGATCAGGACCTGTTCCATCTTGGTCCTTCTTCATCTCTCTGCAGCATTTGACACCGTAGACCATTGTGTGCTATTGGAGCACTTGCGGTTCATCTGTGGACTGTCTGGTATGGTCCTCAGCTGGTTTTGATCTTTCCTTGAGGATAGGACTCAGAGGGTGGTGTCTGGGATTTTTTTCTCAGCATCACTCCCCCCATCCTGTGGTGTGCCACAGGGTTCTGTTTTGGCACCCTTGTTGTTTGCAGTGTACATGCTGCCATTGGGAGTGATTATTAGGTGGTACAGCTTGAGTTTTCACTGCTATGCAGATGACACTCAGCTGTATATGTCCTTTGTGCCTGGCCAGGATGCTGCTGTTTCGGTTTTAAAAACTGTCTCGCCGAAATCCAGGATTGGATGAATGTGAGCTGGCTGCAGTAACCCAGAAAAACTGAGGTGTTGGTTGTGGACCCAGGTTGCTGGGAGGTGGGTTTGTTGGCAGGATTACCTTCATGTCTATGGCTTGGGGTGTTTAGCTAACTACCTCAAACTGGGTGCAGAACCTGAGTGTTATGTTTGATGACTGTTTGACACTTAAATCTCAGGTGTTGGCAGTTGTCAAAACCTCTTTTTACCATCTGAGGAATTTCACCCAGGTGAAGCACCTGGTTCCTTCTGACGATCTTCCAACTTTGGTCCATGCCTTCATTACCTCCCGCCTTGACTACTGCAATGCCCTTTACCTTGGGTTACCAGGGGTTGATATCCGCTACCTGCAGCTTGTGCAGAATGCGGCAGCCAGGCTATTGACTGGTTCATCTAGGACCAGTCATATAATGCCTGTGCTCCACAGACTGCACTGGCTGCCAGTATGGTGGCAGATCTCCTTCAAGTTTGGTTTGCTGACCTATAAGGCCCTACATGACCAGGGACCTGATTACCTTCAAGATCTCCTTCATCCCTACTGTTCCTTCTGCTCTCTCCGGTCCACTGACAAGTATTTGCTAGAGGTTCCCAGGGTTCATTTAAAGACATCTGGGGCCAGGTCTTTTAGTTTTATGCCTAACCCTGTGAATTCTCTGCCTCATCAGATCTTGAGATTGCCGACCGTCCAAAGTTTTAAAGTAGGTTTGAAAACATTTTTTTTAGTCTGGTGTATACTGATTTTTAATGTTGCTGTCATGAGTTTTAACCTGTTTATGGTTTTAATTAATTGTTTTATTTATTAATCTGTTTTATGAATTACATACAAGCACTTTGATTTTGGAAAGGTGTTTTTATAAATAAAGTTTGATTTGATTTGATAAGACAGAACCTCCTTTACTTAGTAGCAGCGAATCCTGCCTTGGATCTCATGAACTTGCAGCACACTCTTCCCACTTTCATTGGGGTAGTTCATGCCTCTCTCAGCTAGGTCAAGATGCTCTTGCAGCATGCATCTCTGCGCTCACACCTCTTGCTATTTCTGGTAAACTAATGTTACTTTGGGATTATAACCTCAGTTGGTTGTTTCTCTCATATAAACCCACAACTCCAAACTGGAATCCCTAAATCTAACAGCTAATCTTGGAACTGACCTGCAAAAACTTCCATTCCTCAAATCACTCCCTCATAGATTGGGTCTCCATGTCCCACCCCCACTGTATATCTGCAGCTGGAGTCCATGATTCCTCCTTGAGTGACCACTGTATCACTTACTACATTTAGAAAAATGCACCTACCCAAATCCTCACCAAAATATGTTGAAACACACCCACTAAATTCTCTCAACACAAACTCCCTCCTCTCGGACTTGCATTTTGCAAATTGGTCACCAGTGTGCTCTGCTGCTACTATCGATACTGCCCTAGCTCAGTTCACTTATATCTTCAAAAGTGCCTGGGATTGACACGTGCTCCCCCCCTTAAAAAAGTCAGGATCAGGAAATGCCACCACTCCTGGATTACTGCCCCATAACCGCTCTCTGCAAAGCCTGCGATAGAGCCTGGTCCACTTTAAATCCTGCCAAACCATCATTGCAAGACAAAGCTTACAACACTGGAAGAAACACTTATACCAAAGTCATCCATCGGGCTAAGGAGGACTACTTTAAACACCAGTTCAGTTCAGCACACCACCTCATTCTGGAACATAGCACACTCCATTGTCGACCCTCCTCCACAGTCCAGCACCACTACTCTCAAGTACAACAGCACTTTAATTATTGGCCCGTCCAAGTTGTTACTTCCCTAAACAACTTCCTTACTACTTATGCCTCCACAGTCGCAACCATCCACCGTCACCTGCTTCCAAACCTCCCCAAAGCAAACAACTAATAATACATTCCTTCTAGCACCTGCTTCCATGACAAGTACTACGTGCCTTCTATCCCTCAACAGCTCCAAATCTAGCCCTGATGGATTACATCCTAGTCTCCTGTGTCTTTCAGGCCCCACTATCATTCTCCCTCCGCCTGCATCATAAACAAGACCCTAGAATTCTGCGGCCACAGAATATTCGCAGAACTTGCAATCTCAGAACTTCTACGGTGCTAGAATTCACTCTTCTTGTTGATTTTTATTAATATTTCTGTTTTCCATAGAATCTGGTTCCCGTCCCTCTTTTATATCCTAAATCCCTATATGCTCAGAATGTGATGTTATCATTGTTATAACATCATACATTAGCTAATGAAATGGCTGCAGTCTGCAGTAGAAATGAACAGTCACTTATCTACCACAGCTCCTACTGCCAGAGATGGTGGCACTGCACATCAGGCATGGTGATATTTGCTCAACTTGCACTACAGCCTAATACAGTTTTCAGTCTTACATTATTGCACTAAGGCCAACCTAAACAAAACCTTGTCAGTAGCACAGACCTGTTAAGTCCATACCTCACTTTGTACAAACCTATTTGTGCCTTTAAGGTATAGAGATGCCATCTGAAATGAATAACTGGTAAAATGAATTTAACTGTCATTTTAAGAAAAATGAAGTAATTATACTGAAAAGTGGAATATAATAATGTGTAGACCTGTTAAATAAATAATTGTACTGTACACATTTTGCCAGGGTTATTGATTACATATTGTCATTGGTTGATAGAATCACCTAAAAGTCATGGAGAAATGTTGTGTGCAGGGACAGCTGTTGGGTCAGAGGGTAGCATGCTGTGTTCCATGCCAGCAACTCAGGTTCAGAGACTAGCTCTGGGAGTTGGCTGGGCAGCACAAGGATTGATGGAACACATCATTGCTCAGAACCTGGGAAGATATGGTGCAGTGTTCTGTCACATGGTGGACACATTGCATTGGTCCAGAGGCTCTAGCTCACAATCAGTTCACATGCATGTCATGGCCTGATGGTATCACAGTGTGTCAGGGAAAGCAGGTTGACATCAAAATGAGTTTTGCAATAACTCCTCTATTCCATTTCTAATGGGACCTGTATGAATGAGGATGCAAGTTCATGAAAATTAAAGAAAATATACACACGCACACACACACACATCTGTATGTATGTTACATATTGCATATACATATATAAGTGATACACAGTGGGAACCTCATGAGTGGTGTAAGCACATACAAATATGTAAGTGATAGACAGTGGAAACCTCATTAGATATAGGATACATAACATACCCCCCACCACCTTGTGTTCCTGATTTTCTTACACTGCCCTCGTTCTTCACCATGAATACTGAGCAAAAATAGTTACTGAGTACTTTCGCCTACCCCAGTCATCTTCCACCAGCTACCCTTCTGTTTTCAGCCTGACTATCCCCTCCTTACTTTCTCCTCTCGCTCACTTACGGAAGAAGGTTTTATCCCTCTCCTGATTGTTGGCTATTCTCTCTTCAGTTTTGCCTTCATCCTCCTGACCTCCATAACTGCTTCCTTCCGCTTTTTTTGTATATAGCCCTAACCTTCTCCTTCTGTGCCCTTTTATACCTCCTGAAAACCTTTCTCTTTGCCCTGACCTTCTCTGCCAATTCTCTATTGAACCAAAGTGGCTTCTCTTCTTCCTATTTTTATTTACCTTCCTGACATGGAGGCTAGTGGCCTCCACTATTGCCTCTTTTATTTAACCCCATATTTCTTCAGTCCCCAAATCCCCCACCCGTACTAATACTTGTTGAACACTTTCCCATTTTCTGAAAGCCTACATGCATAAAATCTAGGTCATTTACTCTGGGCTGATGGACTTCTGCAGTCGTTTTACCGTGAACCAGACTGTGCTGTAGTCAGTCGTGCCCATGTTCTCTCTTATAGATATATCACCCACCCATTCCCCATTTGTAAGAATCAAATCCAGGATCGCCCTCTCCTTGTTCTGTTCCTTAATTAGCTGCTTCATGAGTGCCCCCTGTAGGAGTCCACAATTTCCCTGCTACTGGCAGATGCTGCTGATGGGTAGCCCAATCCACGTTCGATAGGTTGAAGTCCCCCATTGCAGCACCTCCCCTCTGTGTACCCTCCTCTTGATCTCCATCATTGTCTATCTACTGCTTCCTGCTGTGCTGATGGCCTATAAACCACCCTGGTATGCATAGCCCCTCCATTGCCTGTGTCCAGTGATACCCACAAAGCCTCAGCCCCTACTTACCCTGCATTTCTGTAGCTTTAATGTTTTGCTTTACATATAGGGCAGCCCTCCCTTACCCATCCTGTGCTTCCTATAAAGTACATACCCCGGTATTGCCATGTCCCTGTCTTTGCCATCATGCCCCCATGTCTCTCGGTACCCACGATGTCCAGGTCCTTCTCAGCCATGATCGCTGTTAAATCTGGGATCTTATTGCCCAGGCTTCTGGTGTTGGTGCACATGGCTGTCCATTCACTGGGCCCACTCTGTTGTCCCCTGGTGCAGTTTTCATTCCTTTCTCCTCTAGCCTGGTTCTTTCCATCTCGGGGAGACTGGTAGCCCCATATCTCCTGTTCCATGGTGTGGGTTTGTTGTCAACCTCCCCTTGATTTAGTTTAAATTATAGTTTTGTTGCATGAAATCCTCCAACTTGCTGTTTAGCACTGCTGTGCCCTCCTATTCAGGTGCAGTCTGTCTGGGGCAAATAGACTCTTATCTCCCACATTGTTCCTCAGTCCTCTACTAACCCATACTTCATCTGTTCACACCAACACAACAGTCACTTATTAAATTCCTCAATCCCCAGTCTCCTTTCTGTGCTTGCCCTCGGTATGGGCAGTACCTCAGAAAAAGTCACAGATCTGAACCCCAGGCTACTGCAGTACTTATAAGTGCCCTAAATCTTGCCTGCACCTCCAACAAGCTATGCCCACCGGTCATTTGTTCCAAGGTGGACTACCAAGTGAGTTTTCCCATCCTGCTGTCTCCCTCCAGAGGAAATGTAGTGAATGACCTTTGTCACTGTCATACCTGGTAGGCACTCAATCCATATTGTACTGCTTTTGCATCACCATCGAATTCCTTTTATTATTGAGTCCCCAACTATTGAGGCCCTTTCTCCATTACCTTCTGCTATTATTGTTCCTCTATCATGTTCCCAGTCCCTACTCCTGCTTCCTCTTGCCCTTCATTTCTCCTCAAGTGCTTAACTCCTCCTTCTCTCTACTCGCTCTAAGGCCCCCAATGGTATTCTCTTCAAAACCACCTCTCCCTACCCCTCTCTCTGCTGATTCTGTCTTCCCCCACCCTGCTCTTTCCCTTGCCCTGTCTGAGGGTTCCTGTGCTCAGGTCATGTCCCCATTTCCATCCTGTTTAGGCTCCTCTGAGTCTTCCCTTGCTGTCTCCTCACTCTTGAGGGCTTGCCCATATTGGTATGAGTTCTTCCTAGTGCCCTTGTCTGTCCTTTTGTCCTCATCCTTGTTTTTCCACAAAGGGATGACCGGGCTCCTCCTGTCTACTGTGCCTTCAATCATGTCTGTCACACCTGTTCCCCCTGAGTCTGCTTCTACTCCAATTCTCTATTCTCATCCCCATTTCTTGGCACTAGTGTAGCAAATCTGTTTTTGTGCTCTTTGCCTACTGTCTTTTGTCCTCCTGCTTTTGCTACTCCCCTCCACTTCCCTGACGTGCAGTCTTTAGACCTTTGGACCTTACCTTCTCCCCACTACCTTGGCCCCTCTCGTGTCCTGTATTACCTCTATTTGGGCCCCAGAGCCCCCATACCCACCCTACACCTCCTTCTCTGCCAGCATATTCCTTTGTGTGTTCCTGACTACTCCTGCCTTTTCTCACTTTCTCTCCTAGACCCCCTACCTCTCTGCCATTTCTCTCTTCTGCCTCTACCCCATTTTACTCCCTCAGCAGATCCCTCTCCTCCCCACCACTCCACACCTTGCCCATCCTAGCATCTACCACCCACCTAACCTCTTTTCTTAGTTGAGCCAGCTGCCAACATACCACCAGCCACCCATTCTCCAAGCCATAGCCAGTACTATGGCTGACCCACACCCTGTATACTACCATCCTCCCAAAGATGTCACCAGCCCTTGCAGTCCAGAGACCATGCCATAGCCCTGTCCTCATTCCATTCCAAATGCCTTCCAAATCTGTTGCCCTGCATTCTTTACAACTCTACAAAGAAAAAAAAATCAGATGTTATAGCACAGCAACATTTTATGTTAATTGTACTCTCCAGCACCCTTTGCTGCACACTCCTTAAAGAACACCTTGGAGGCCTGTTTCCTAATGAACAAGCACTATCCAATGCCCATTGCTGAACACTCCCAAGGACCCCTTGGAAGCCTATTTCCTAAATGAACAAGCACATAAAAGGCACAAGTCCCCGACTATAATTTCCCTGCCAAAAGAAAGAAATGGGTGAACAAACATGTTAAAGCAAGCATCTTGAAGCCTATTTCCCAATGAACAAGCTCCCTCAAATGACTGTTGTGGAGTAGTCTTTAAGGACTCCCTTGGAAGCCTTTTACCCAATGAACAAGCAAAGAAAGACAAGCTCCTGGCTAGAAGTTCCCTATTTAAAGAAAGAAATAGGTGAGCAAGTCAGACAAAGCTGTGCAGTCTGGACCCCTAGGAGCATATTTTATTATTTATTTAAATTTTGGTAACTGGGTAGGCCCACTGAGACCATTACAGTCCGTTTTTCAGGGGTGACCTGGGATTAAGTACAGACAACAGGAGAATGAACAGCAGGAACAACTCAAAGCAAATTTAATAATACAGACATTACAGTGAGAGCATGGCAGATGATTCACTGGCAGGTTGGTACAGTTGAGGAGTATCCTGAGGAGTAAAGCAGTTTCACAAAAACAGTTACACATAGCTCACCAGCGGTAAGGATCCACTATGGGAGTAGTGCCATGCCAGATGGCCTACAGTAGCTACAGAGGTAGTCCTGCAGGTGTTGTGATGCTCAGCGGTAGCATCCACAGAGGCTCATCTCAACAGGTAGGTTTTGAGGCCTTTTTAAAGCCTTCAAGGAGCTACACTCCTGGAGATTATTAGGAAGGCCATTCAGAGGACAGCATGTAAACTGCAAGATGTGACTGGTGACCTTGAGATGTCGGACTCTGGGGACATGGAGCGCTACCGATCGGAGGACCTCAGAGTTCTTCCAGTCTGTTTAAGTGCTAAGGTGCAATTCAGACTTGGGGGCATTAGTTTGTTGAAGCTTGAATGCCAGACATAGGGATGGGTACATTAATCTGCCCTTGAGGGAAGGCCAGTTTAGAGGTGCAATACTTTGCAGTGGTGTTCTAGGGTGGTGCACCAGGCAAAATGCCTGACTCTGTGATACAATATTTTCAGCTTTTGCATCTCCGTGTTTCACAGTGAGTGTAGCACCAGGGCCCCATATAACAATGTGGACAAGAGCATGCCAGTGGCTACCCTTAACTTAGATGCCTGAGTGAGGAATGGGCTCAGACGATACAGGAGACCAAGCTTCTGGTTCAGCATCTTGGTTAGTTGATCAACATGACCCTTGAAGGAACAGTCCTGATCAATATACATGCCCAGATATTTAATGCAATCAACAGCCTCTATCCTAGAGCCACTGGACAGGTAGGGGGACAATAAGCATGACCTATCAGGGCCTAGCTGTTTGGGTCCAAATAGGATGGCTTTAGTTTTTTTCCCATTGAGGACAGCTGATTGGTCAAAATCCAGTTTTCCAATATGGAGAGGTCCTGGCTGAGAAGTTGATTTAGCTGTGCTGCATCCTGAGATGATCTGTACAGCACGGCATCATCAGTATAAAGTGTCACCTTGACACCTCCACAGTGCTTGGGCAAGTTGTTGATGAATAGAAAGAACAGGAGGGGCCCCAATATTGAGCCTTGGGGGACCCCATCAGAAATGGAGCATTTGTCAGACTTTGCCCTAGCCATCTGACTATTTGAGATCTACCATGAAGGTAATCTGTGAACCACTGCACTGGTGGTTATCCAGTCAAGGGATCTGAGCTGCAAGATAAGCAGCTGTTGGTCCACCAGATCAAAGACTTTGGTGAGATCTATAAAGATCGCACCAGTTAGTTAGCCATTATCTTGGGCTTCAAGGATGTCTGACATAAGACTAACCAAGGCAGTATCAGTGCCATGTAGCTTTCTAAACCTGTGTTGCGGGGAGTGAGGGGTTATGTTCAACATATTCTTGAACTTGTTGGTACACAGTTCTCTCTAACAATTTGCCTAGTGTGCAGAGTATAGAAATAGGTCTGGGTGGCAAACTGGTTGATGGGCAGAAAACAGAGAGTGGTGGTAAATGGTATACAGTCAGAAGCTTGGCAGAAGACACCAGGAGGAAGAACTGCTGTGTGAGCTGGACTTCTCTGCTGGGACTATATTGCCCTACTTCCTCCCCAAAGTTAGTTCTACTTTTATAGGCACAGGATTTGACTGACAACAGGAACGTCCTGTTTGGGAGCAGGAAGTGAGTGATCACAGAGCCACCAAAATCCACCATCCTCAAAGAGCAAGAGTAGCTCTCTGGCCCCTCTAGCAGCTGGAGGTCTGCCTCTGAGCAAGTAAGGGTCTACTGAGAAATATAGGATATTCTTGTCTCAGAACAGGACAATCAGGAGCTTAAAGGGCACACAGGTATAAAATAAGGAGAGAGAGAAGAAAAAAACAGAGGAAAGAGTAAGGATTGCAAACAGTTAAGGGCCAGAAATAAGACATGATGGAGTGGTGCAGTACAGTGGCTGTGGAGCAGCAGTCTTCTGGGAGATGTTCTGGAGGATGCGGTGTTGTCCCATCTGCAGGCACCTCTTTGGGCTGAGAGAGGAGGTTGCTCATCTCCAGCTGAGTTGGCCAGGATTTGTGGGACCTCCTCTTCCATCCAGGGACCACCAGTGCCACTGCCGTTGCCTCAGAGGTTGCTAAGAAGAGGAGTGGTTGGACCACAGTGGGCTCAAGGAGGTGAGGATGGTGGAACAGAGGTGCATCCCTCCAGTTGTACCTCTCTACCATTCCTATGCCATTCTGGCAAAGTGTGGTTCTTCTATGGAGGCACCCGAGTGGAGACCAAGGAGGATGTTGGGAACCTCCACAAAGGAGACCCACAGGAGGGTGGCAGGGGACCCCACAGGGAAGAACAACTCCCGGTGGGGACTCCTCGTTAGGAAGGTAGAACTGGAGGAGGAAGGGAGAGTGAGGTGAGGTGCCTGCCTGGCGCCATGGCTTGGAGGACAGGAGTGAATCCTCAGGATTACAGAGCAGCTACACAGGGAGGGAGCTGGATGTCATTGTCCACCTAGGGACAAATTACTTGGCTAAAAGGGATTAGAGAAGTGCAGAAAGAGTTTGTGGAATTGGGGAGGGGCCTTAGACAAGTGGCACGCACAGTAACCTTCTCAGAGATGCTGCTATCTATGGCGTAGGAGAGGCTAGGGTGTTCCACACCATGGGATTCAATCAGTGGTTGAAAACTGGTGTGGAGCTCAGGATTGGCTTCATTGTGGACTGGGGTCCACCTGGAGTGATGCAAGCCTATACTGGCATGATGGCATGCATCTGTCCAGGAGGGAACCAGGATTCTAGGTGATAGGTTTAAATGCTTCATTGGCAAGCATTTAAACTAATCAGGAAGCCACTGGAAAGGAGCTGAGAAATCCTAGCTCCCCAAAATGTCTTGGTAGTAAGTGCGGTAAATACCAAATTAGAGATGTCAATAGGAGAAGCGCTGGGATAAATGGAAAGAGTGACAAATGCAATAAGAACAGAGATGGGACAAATAGGGTAGGCCATCAAGAAATGGAGGGTAATGAGTACCAACGCCCGTAATCTGGGCAACAAGCTCCCTGAGCTGGTGGCCTTGATGGAAGAGGATGCCTGGATATCGTAGCAGTCACAGAAACATGGTACACAGAGAACCACGACTGGGATGTTAACATGCCAGGATACATAACCTACAGGAGAGACAGGCATGGGAGAAGAGGGGAGGTAGCTCTATGTAAAGGAAGGGATAAAAGCAACTGAACAAAAGAGTAAACAGGCAGGAGAGAGGCACTGTGGGTCACCTTGGAGACTGGAAAGGGCACCACAATCCGCACAGAGGTTGTGTACAGACCCCATGTCAGAGGAGTGAATGGACAAGGATATGATAGAAGGCATTCTTAAGATGGCAGAAAAAGGAGATACTGTTGATGGGAGACCTGAATATGCCAGATGTTAACTGGAGCACATTTCTGCAGGCATATCCAAGAGCAGGGCCATTCTTGATGCCCTACAGGTGGCAGGCCTCAGACAGCTAGTTTCAGAACCCACTCGTGAGGGAGCAATCTTAGACCTCGTGCTCTCAAATGGGGACAGTGAGAGGATCTCAGATCTAGAAGTGGGTTGCCATCTGGGAACAAGTGACCATCAAACAGTGTGGTTCACGTTAAACTCAGCTACAGAGTCAAGCCATACAAAGTAAGAGTACTGGACTTCAGGAGGGCTGACTTTGGGAAAATGGGAGAGTGCCTCAGAAAAGCACTAGCAAAGCGGGCTAGAAGGAGGTGTGGAGCAACAATGGAGAATCATCAAACTGCCATCACAGAGGCAACAAGCCTTTGTGTGAAGCAAATAAACAAATCAAAATGAAAGAAACAGCCACTGTGGTTCTCAAAAGAGGTGGCTGTGAAAGTCAGGAAGAAAAGATAGCATTCCAAAGTATAAGGAAACACAGAAGGAGCAGGACATAGAGCTGTACCAGTTAAGGCAGAAGGAAGCAGGAGGGAAGTCAGAATAGCAAAGGCCCACACTGAGGAAAAAGATAGCCAACTCGGTTAAGAAGGGATAAAACCTTTATAGGTACATCAGGGCGTAGAACGTCAAAGGGAGGATAGTGAGGCTGAATAGAATGAATGGTGGGTGGGCAGAGGGGACAGTGAAAAGTAGGGATACTGAATGAATATTCCTGCTCAGTATTCATAAAGAGGAGGATGCTAATCCAATTAACAGAAGCACTCTTGATAGGGGTCGATCCCAGTCCTTTCACAGAAGAAAGAGTTCTGCAGAACTCCTAAAACTGAAGGTGGACAAAGCAATGGGGCCTGATGGAATTCACACAGAATTCTAAAAGAATGAGGGGATCTAGCTACTAGCTACTCTTTTAATAAATCATGGGAGGATGGTGTGGTACCCAGGACTGGAGGAAGGCGGATGTGATTCCCCTTCTTAAAAGTGGGACCAAGACAGAGGCAGGAAACTACAGACCTGTCAGTTTGACCTCTGTGGTAATGAAAGTGATGGAGTCACTTCTGAAGAAAAGAATTGTTGAGTACCTAGAGGCCAGTTGGGCACAGGACCTAAGGCAGCATGGGTTCACAGCGGAAGGTCATGTCAGACATATCTAATAGATTTCTTTGACTGGGTGACCAAAGTAGTAGACCAGGGAGGGGCTGTGGACATGGCCTACCTAGACTTTAGCAAGGCATTTGATACAGTCCCACACAAAGACTAATAGTCAAATTAACCAGCCTGGGAGTAGGTCCCAGGGTGGTAGCCTAGGAAAAAACATTGGCTGGACAACAGGACATAGAAGGTAATTGTAAATGGAGTCCACTCTGAAGAAGGGGTTACTAGTGGGGTACCACAGGGTTCAGTACTGGGTCCAGTCCTTTTAATGTCTTCATAAGTGACGTTGCAGAGGGACTGGAAGGAAAAGTATGCCTCTTTGCAGATAACACAAAGATCTGCAACAGGGTTGATACACAAGGAGGTGTGGAAAGGATGAGAAGGGACTTGGCAAGGTTGGAGGAATGGTCAGAAGTATGGCAGCTTGGATTCAATGCAAAAAGTGCAAAATAATGCACATGGGAAACAAGAACCCAGGGAAGAATACACAGTGGTGGGGGAGGTAGTAACAACAACAAAAGGAAAGGGACCTTGGGGTAATCATATCAGATGACCTTAAGGTTAGCAAGCAATGTGAGACGGGCAGTAGAAGGGCTGGGGATATACTGGGATGCATAGGAGAGGCATCACCAGTAGAAAACAGGAAGTTGTTATCCCTCTGTACAGACAATTGGTGAGACCCCATCTGGACTACTGCATCCAGTTCTGAGACCCCATCTCACAAGGACATAGGATAGAGGCAGTCCAGAAGAGGGCAACTAAAATGGTACAGGTCTGCAAGATAAGCCGTCAAGAAGACACTAAAGGAGCTTAATATGTATAGCCTTGAGGAAAGAAGGAGAGGAGGACATGATAGAAACGTTTATGTACCTCAGTGGAATCAACAAAGTCCAAGGGTAGCATCTTTCAGAAAAAGAGACGTGCAAGAACAAGGGACACAATTTAAAGATGGGGGAGGTTCAGGGCAATATGAGGAAGTATTATTTCACAGAGAAGGTAGTGGATACGTGGAACAGCCTTCCTGAGGAGGTTGTGGGGTCTAAAACTGTGGAGAATTCAAAATGTATAGGACAGACATAAGGCAATTCTTGTGGAGGTAGGAAGAAATAGGCTGTTGGTTAACTAGGATCTGTGGCCTATGTTGTAGGTTGGGAAATGGGCAGACTAGATGGGCCAAGCGGTCCTTATCTGCTGTCAAAGTCTATGTTTCTATGCAAGTCACAAGTGGGGTACCTCAGGGATCAGTCCTGGGGCCAGTCCTCTTCAATATCTTCATTAGTGACATTGCAGATGGACTAGAGGGTGAGGCTTGTCTGTTTGCAGATGACACCAAGATTTGCAACAGAGTAGATAATCCAGATGGGGTGGGCAGAATGAGAAGAGATCTGGATAAACTAGCAAAATGGTCAGAAGAGTGGCAACTGGGATTTAATGCAAAGAAGTGCAAGATCATGCACACAGGGAAGAGAAACCCTGAAGCCACCTATTGGCTGGGAGGAAGTTGCTGGCAGTCACAAAGGAAGAAAGAGACTTGGGCATCATCACCGATGACCTGAAATCATCAAGCAGACTTCTAAAGCAGTTGGTAAGGCTAGGGGATGTTAGGGTGTATCAGTAGGGTATCACAAGTCGTAAGAGGAGATAATAATCCCTCTTTAAAGACACTAGCTAAGCCCCATCTGGAGTACTGCCTGCAGTACTGGAGGCCACACCTTCACAAGGACATTAACTAAATTGAGACAGTCCAGAGAAGGGCAACCAAAATGGTGCAGGGACTGCATCAGAAGACACATGAGGACAGATTAATGGAGCTCAATATGTATACTCTTGAGCAAAGGAGGAGGAGAGGTGATATGATCGAAACATTCAAAACACCTTAAGGGCATTAACAAGGTGAAAGAGTCTAACATGTTTAAATATAAGAAAAATAGCAGGACAAGAGGACACAGCATGAGATTAGAGGGAGGCTGATTAAGGGGAATATGAGGAATTCTTTTCACAGAAAGAGTGGTGGATGCATGGAATGGCCTACCTCAGGAAGTGGTAGCTATGAATACAGTGCAGGGCTTCAAACAGGCATGGGATAGGCATAAGGGAGCAATACAAATGAGTATGAATAGATAGGCCACTGACAGAGCAAAGGCCGATGGCACATTTATAAGGTAGAAAAGAAATGGGCAGACTGGATGGGCCTTGCAGTCTTTATCTGCCATCAACCTCTATGTTTCTAAGTTAATTTTCAACTAGTTCACTTGGCCCATCACTTTGGGAGGGAGTAACCAGAGCAGTTTTCAGGCTGTGGGACCATTACCTTCCAGCAGCGACCTATTGAATAGCCACATGATTGGTGTGGTAATTTCTTGGGCTGCTAATCTGAGTAATCTGGGTTCAAGCTTGTTGCAACCTGCTGAACCAGTGACTTAAACATTTTTGAGCAGCTTTAGAACCTCAGGTCTAGACACCAACTAAGGTGGATGTTGGGTGACGGAGGAGGATCCGCTGTGTAATCATGGGATTTTAGGCTACAGCTGCTGGGGTGACCCTTATATTTGCTGAGGTTGGTGAGAAATGCTTTGAAGGCATAAGTCCACGTAAGGGTAAAGACAGTTGCTCAGATATTTCCTTGCTTTTCAGGATAAGTCAGGTAGTTCTCTTGATGCTGGTAATTCCCTCCTGCAGTCACACTGGACTGTAGCCTAGCCTAGCCTCCTCCTCCTCCTCTCCTAATCAGTCTGTCCCCAGACTGTGTCCTTCTTCCTCTATGAGCATTTAATTGAGGTTGGGTGCCAGGGTGGATGAGCAGTACTAAAAGTTCCCTTCTGCGATTATAACTCCTCCGGGGGGATTTCCACAGTGGCTGGGCTTATGGCTTTCATAATCCAGTTGCTTTGTTCAAAATGTTCACCCTCAACCCTGATTAGTCCTTTGTTCACTGTCGATGTGACCAGCCAGCACAACCAGTCCAGACAGTCAAACCTCCAGGCCTTTTGCCACCAATTGTTGAGGTGCTGAAATCCCCCAGTGCAACTCTTTGCTTCTCTTGCTGCCAATACAGCTGCCTCTTAAAAGCTCCCTTCAGTGATTACAACTCCTCTGTAGGGGGTCCATAGCGGCTGGGGTTACAGCTTTTATAGCCCAGTCACTGAATTCAGAATGTCCGCCCTCAGTCCTGATTGGTCCTTTGTTAACCACTAATGCAACCAGCACAACCAGTCCCAACAGTCAAACCTCCTGACCCTCTTGCTGCCAAGAAATTCCCCAATGCAGCTCTTTGCTTCTCCGCTGCCTATTTGGCTGCCTCTTTCCTCTCCTGGCCACGATGCAGGCCCGACCTCTGATCCCCTGATGCTGCTGCCTTCAGCAATTACAGCTCCTCTGTGGTATCATGAGAAGAATGTGTTGACAATTTGGGGTCAAAATGTCAAAAACAACAAAATCATCAAGAATTGTTGAATTATTTTAATAGTTACTCATAACTTTGTTATTTTTGCAGACCATTTCCAAATGTTCAACACAGACCTTGTGTTGACCACATGAACATGATGGGTATAATTTTTGCAATTCCCGTGAATCAAATTTGCTCATCAGGCTCACAAGTATCAAAAATTAAGATTAAATGAAAATGAATCATGTTTTTCATATTCACTCCATTAAGTCACCTTTCACGGGATTATGAAAGTTCCACCTGCTTTGATAATATGGTGGTGTCATAGAAAGACTTTGGTTTTTCAACATTCACTCATGACTGCGAGATTTTTGCGTATTTTAACCCCAAATGTGCAAAATAGCCTTTTTATTACGTCATCTGATGAACATGACAGGTATCATTTTTCAAATCTCTCTTTTTTTCACAGTCACTCTTGAAATCACATTTTGAACAGGATTCAACAAATTCTGCCTGTCCATCAGATGTTGTCATAAACAAATGCAAACAGAAACAGTGCTGCAGGAACTTGTGGATGTCCTGGCGAAACCCCTGGTGGAGCTTTTCACTCTCTCTGAGGGACAGGGTGGGTGCCCCAGGACTGGAAGGTGGCGCATATAATGCCTATCCACAAGGGGGATCAAGGGAGATGGCAGGGAACTACAGGCCTCTCAGCCTGACATCAGTGGTGGGCAAGGTGATGGAGGGCATTGTCAAGGAGAGACTAGGGAGGGATCTGGAAAAGTCAGGGTGCCTGGACGATAGACAGCATAGATTTGTCCCGGGAAATCATGTCAGACAAACCTTGTGGAGTTCTATGACTGGGTGACGAGTGCCTTGGACCTGGGTAGACCAGTGGACATCCTCTTTCTAGACTTCAGCAAGGCATTTGACTCTGTTCCTCACGTGGGCCTGATGGATAAGCTGGGAGAAATGGGGTGGGGAACCAGATGATCAGAGGATAGGAAATTGGTTCCAGGACCCGGATCCAGAGGGTCGTAGTTGGCGGGATAGTCTCATCCCCAAGGAGGGTCATTAGTGCGTCCCACAGGGATCAGTCCTGGGCCCCTCCTGTTCAACGCCTATGTTTCTGACATAAGGACAGGTATCAGGAATGAGATGAGTCTCTTTGCGGATGACTTAAAACTGGGGGCGGTGGTGGATGGGGAGAAGATGGCCCTACAGGGGACCTGGAGGCTCTGGAAGATGGTCTAAAAGTAGAAGCTCCTCGAGTACTGCGTGCAGTTTCAGGCCACACTAAAGAGGGACATTAAACTCCTGGAGAGGGTCCAGAGGAGGGCAACCAAAATGGTTTGGGGCTTGGGGACAGGACCTATGAGGAGAGGCTCGAGAGCTAAGTATGTACACACTGGAAGATAGAAGGGACCGGAGGGACATGATGAGAGTCTTCAGGTACATGAAGGGGTAAATGGGGAGGAACAGTCAGGGTGCTTGAAGAAGGAGGAGGCCACTAGAGGGCATGGGTGGAAGCTGGAGGAAGATTCAGGGAGAAAGGAGGAGGTGCTACTTCACTGAGAGGGTGGTGGAGCCATGGAATGCACTGCCTAGGGGGCTGGTGGAGGCAGAGACAGTGGAGGTGTTCAAGAGGGGTGGGACAGGTACAGGGAAGGGTTCTGAAAACAAAATCCAATGCAGTGAGAATATTTGGAACTGGGAAGGGAGAAGCCAGAGAAAGGCATAGGGGAGCAAGGTCAGCTCCCAGGGTGG
Organism: Neoceratodus forsteri; assembly: GCA_016271365.2. Taxonomy (NCBI): domain Eukaryota; kingdom Metazoa; phylum Chordata; order Ceratodontiformes; family Ceratodontidae; genus Neoceratodus; species Neoceratodus forsteri. The sequence goes on along the minus strand of CM057457.1, from coordinate 469,335,264 downwards.
GGGCTGACCAAACGAGCAGACGAAAAGACCATTAGGCCTATTCTGCCCCCATTTTAGTATGTTGGTACTAACCATGAACAGCACCAGCTGATGGGACGGGGCCATATTCAAACAGTTAATGTGACACTAACCATGAATAGCACCAGCTGATGGGACAGGGGCCATATTCAAACAGTTAGTATGACACTAACCGTGGTAGCACCAGCTGATGGGACAGGGACCGTATTCAAACAGTTAATATGACACTACCTATGAACAGAACCACCTGATGAGACAGCTACCATATTCAGCAGCGTAACAGTAACCCTGAATAGCACCAGCTGATGGGACAGGGGCCATATTCAAACAGCTAGTAGGACACTAACCCTGAATAGCACCAGATGATGGGACGGGGGCCATATTCAAACAGCTAGTAGGACACTAACCTGAATAGCACCAGATGATGGGACAGGGGGCCATATTCAAACAGCTAGTAGGACACTAACCATGAATAGCACCAGATGATGGAGGCGGAGCTATATTCAAAGGCCATAGGGTCTCTGATCCGACACTGTGACCACACGAATATATTTGCACCAGTGCAAATGAAGGATACTCCATGCATATGTGGCACAGTGGTATATGCAGTGGTTTTGGCAGTGCTACACAGTCTCTGTTGCAGTATTGTTTACTACTACTGGAACCCTTCCTACCCCGTGACTGCTTGTCCTCTAGCAGTCTTTCATATTCCTGGTGGTCTAGTTGTTTCTGTGCCCTTGCTTATCTGTTCCGTAGCTGTTTTGACTATTCCTGGTTGTCTAATGATCCTCCTACCCTAGTCATTCATCCTGCTGCTGTCTGGAATATTCCTAGTGATCTATTAGCCTCCACTGTTTGGGCATCTGACCCTCTACAACCATGCCTCGACTCTCCTTCAGGCACCTCCCTCACCCTGATCACCTAAGCTGAACAGTGGCGGTGGTGATGGCAACTGGCACAGCCCTCCGTTCACCACCTTGTCTAGCTGCAATATGTCAGTGAGCAGTCGTGAGTGCTGTAGAAACAGCTGTTTCTTTATTACTCACAGTTGTGCACTGTCAGTCATATGGCTTTTCTACAGGACTCATTATCATTCAGTGAGACCTGTTTACCTAATGAACAGAATGCTATGCCAGTCACTGTCACTACTGCCATAGTTTAGCTAAACGACTGGGGTAAAGAGACTAGAGGACAAAGGTTCTTAATAGGGCATCAGATGTCCTTATGTTGAGAAAACTAGACCACTAGGGTATATTTTGTGACAAAGTACCTTTGTAAATGAGCCTATGGCTCAAAGGTTTTCAAACTGCTGTTTAAATAAAATAAATAAAACTTCAAGACAGCTACAGGACTGGCAATCAGGAGTGGAGGACCACTAGGCTCCTGGAATATTCAAGACAGCTACAGACAGGCAAGTGAGGATGGCAGATACCATTAGACAATCAGGAACCAAAAACAGAATTTTGCCAGCAGATATGGACTACTTGGCCCACCCATTTGTCCAGACAGTCCCTCCTGGTCTGTCTCTGCATACCAGCCTGATCTACAGCAACCTCCCTCTTCTCTGCTTACTAATATTCCCCTATATGTATCCCTTTCATGCTTGAAGCCTGTCACTGTTTATGCCTCCACCACTTCTGCTGGCAGTCTGTTCCCTGTGTATACCACGCTTTCAGTGAAAGTACTTCCTCATCAGTCCTGACCCCCACTTCATCACATGCCCTCTGATCCTGGTGCTCTTTCTCATTTGGAAGAGACTCCCTTTCTTACCTTGTTCACCTCATGCAGTAATTGTAGGTCTCTGTCATGTTCCATCTTGCTCTCTTGTCTTTTAGGGTGTACATGGTGAGATCCTCGGCCTCTCCTTGTAAATGTTTGATACAACCCTGCACTATTTTAGTTGCCCTCATCTGGACTGCCTTAACCCTGTCCATATCTGTCCTGAGGTGCAGCCTCCAGAACTGGACACAGTACTCCAGGTGGGGCCTCACATGTGACCGATACAGTGGTAGCACCAGCTTCCTTTTCCTGCTGGTGATGCCTCTTCCTATCATCCCACTGAACATACCCACTGCTTTGTGTGCCCTGCTACTTTGAGGTCATCAGATATGATTACACAGGTCCCTTTCCAGCTTAATGACTGCTAGTATCTCCCCATCCTATACTCCAGCTCCTGGGTTTATACCTTGGTGCATGATTGATCACTACTTGGCATTGCCTCTTAGTTTCCATGCCCTTGGTCACTCCTCCAGTTCCCAAGGTTTCTATAAATTCTCTCCACCCTCTGAGTATCCATCCTATTACATATTTTAGTGTTATCCACAAAAGGAACACACCTTTCCTTCCAGACCTTCTGCAGTGTTACTTATCATGACATCCCTGTCCTCATTGACTGAGCCCTTGGAAACCTGCTGCTCTCTCTACCTCCTTAGATTGAATTCCATTAATGACCAGCCACTGTCAGTAATCCACAAACCAGCTACTTACCCAATTTACCACACTGGATCCCACCCTAGATTGCTTAATTTTTTATCAGTCTCCTGTGTGACACAGTGTTGAAAGCCTGCGAAGCTTAAATGGATGCCTATTGCTGTCCTCTGATCTAGTTCCCTGGTCACCTAGTCAAAGAAATTAATCAGATTTGTCTGGAATAAGCTCCCCTCCCCATGATGCCTTTGGTCTTGTAGCCCATTAGATTCAAGATACTCTACTAACCTCTCATTTAACAGGGTTTCCATTAGTTTCCCCACAAACTGATGCGAGACTGATTAGCCTATAGTTGTTTTCTCCTCCTGCTGCTGCTGTTGTGGAGCAGGATCATATCTTCTCTCCTCATCTTCTGGAACCAAGCCTGTTTCCAGTGCTCTGTTTATTAAGGTCCTCAGTGTTGCAGCAAGTGCCTCCCAAAATTCTTTTTAGTACCCTTGGCTAAATCCCATCTGTCCCATGACCTTGTCCACCAAGTTCCTTCAGTGCTCCTCCCATTGAAAATGGGCTCATGTTCACCCCACCACATTTTTCTTGCTGCTCTCTTTTCATCATCTCCCCTCCCCCACTATGAAGACTCAGCCAAAGTACCTGTTCAGGGTGCTTGCTTTTTATGATTCTCTTCTGTGCAGTCTTCCTCAGATGTCCTCCTTATCCTTACTACTCCTCTTTTGGTTTCCCTCTCCTTGCTCATGTACCTGAAAAAGTTTTATCCCTTAGCTACCCTTTTTCTTAGCATTTCTTCTGTCTGCACCTCTTCTCACCTCACTTCCTTACCTGCATCGCTCTCTTTTACTTGGTACACCTCTTTGTCTTCCTCCCTCTGCATTTATTTGTACCTCCTGAATGCCACTTTGTTTCCCTTCACTGCCATGACCACTTCTTTAGAGTACCATGATGGTATTTTCTTCTTCTTGCTTTTGCTCACCTCCTTCATGCAGAGGCTGTTTCCTTAATTATGCCATACCTAATTTTTCCACTGTTCCTCTACCCTCCTGGCAATCCTCCCTACTAGGCAGCCTTCTGCGTTAGTCCCTCTTTATTTCTTTTAAAATCTTCCCTCCTAAAGATCAGGACCCTTATCTTTGTGTTTCTTGCCTCGACACCCATCTTAATATTGAACCACGCTGTATGACAATCCTTGGTCCTTCAGTAATTGCCACTGTGATGATTGCAAAGCTGTCCAGGTTAGTAAGCATGAGGGTCTAACACTGCCTGTCCCTGCTGGGCTCACTGAATAGCTGCCTGAAAAGGTCCCTGGTAGGTGGATACATAAATGATGTTAGTAATCCAAGGATGGCTTGATGTGGGAGTATTGCTAGAAAGAGATTTCAGTCTACTGGATGTGGAGTGGAGTCTCCTTTCTGCGTATCAACCATGAGTAGGAATATCCCGGACTTCCTGCAGGGGCATTCCTTGGCAGCTAGTTACTAAACCCACTAGGGAAGGGGCATTACTGGACCTGGTACTCAAACATGGAGACATTGTCACAGATGTCACAGTCGGGGACCACCTGAGGAACAGTGATCACCATGTTGTGTGGTTTGATATAAAAATCAGGTTAGTATCAAATCACATGATGACAAGGGTCTGGACTTCAGGAGGCCAGTTTCAAGAAAATGGCTGAATGCCTGAGGACAACCTAGAAGGGTTTGAGGAAATGGGGAGTAGAGGAACAAGGGCAACAGTAAAAGGGCACGGAAGAGGCTTCAAATATCTGTGTCAGACAGATTAGCAAAGGGCAAAAGAAAAAAAGAGGCTGCTATGATTCTCTAAGGGCATTAGCAAGAAGTGAGTGCCAAAACAAAATGACATTAAGAAGATACAAAATAAGATAGAAGGAGGAGGATGGGAGAGCTTCCAAGAGATACAAAGAAGTCTTGCCAGACAAACCTGATGGAGTTCTTTGGGTAACCAAGGAAGTGTATTAGAGAGAGGCGGTGGATGTGGCCTTCCTGGATTTTATCAAGGCTTTTGACACTATTCCACATAGAAGAATGATAAATAGACTGAGGAATAGAGGTAGGTACTAACGTTGTGAAATATGTGGAGTATTAGATGAGCAGTAGGACTCTGAGAACTCCCCTACCTCCCTGCAGCATTTCAGCTGCGGGCCAGCAAGATACGAACTGGAGAGCTGTGTAGCTAATATGATGCCCACAGCCATTTACATGGCTGCTGCCCCACCTACCCTGGTTGATCATTACTTTTATAGTTAACCTACATCCGTGACCATGTCACATGACCAAACCATATTTTCAATCACCTTACAAGCCATCTGCAGCTTATTTAAGGAGCACAAAGGGTGGCTGCTGCACCTGTCCACCAGCAGTAACAATTTAACAGCCATTTAGACTTGCCCACTATGGGCGCTGCTACTCCTTCTCTTGACTGTGTGACCTCCACCCTTTGCCCACTAGGTAATGTTGCTACTCCTGCTCTCAACTACCTGACCCCTCCCCCCATGTACTAGCTACTTCTTTCAGCTGACATACTGTATCTGTATAACACTCTCCCAGTGCAGGGTTCAAACCTCCGACTACTTATGTTGGGACCAACCATAATCTGCAACTCTATCCTCCTGGCCACCCAGCCAGCTAGAGTGCACACCACATCTACCTGTGTTATTCAGCAGGACCTAGTGGACATTAGAGGTACTCCACTTTATGGTGTCAACATGCCCTGAACTCATCTTTACACTTTATCATTATACTGTTATATTGCTAGGCAGCTAGGGGAGCCATTTGGTAACATTACAGTGAGTGTGCAACCCAAGCTCGCTCAACTGCCACGACCCAGCAGTATTCCTCTGCCAACCCTGGGCACAAATTACATTAATTGCACTGAAGGAACCCGCCTGGTCCCACCTTATACTAATATCACTGCAAATGTTAAGGTTGAGAACAAAAGTTAAACTGCGCTACAGATTGTGACTGGGGCAACTGTTGGGACTTCAGTAGTCTTCCTGATAGCCACCATTTTCATAAATATATCCTCTGTGCATGCCTAGTCATGTACCATTCCTGCGATTGCTGTACTACTAGTACCTCACAGCTCTGGTACAACTAGTCAAGATGTTGATACCAAGCACGGTCCCATCAATTCCCTCTGAGGCCTGGCAAGCGATAACACAGAATCGGCCATATTCTTCCTGCCCAAGCTTATCCTTTCAACCCACCAGCATAGCTTTAGAAAAGTTACCAGGGACAGGCATGACACAAACCTAAAAACCCTAAAAAAGTTCTGCTGAGGACAACTCTGATGCTGCTACTTCTCTCAGGGAACATCCATTAAAACTACCCCCCTTAGGTGTAGATAAATGTAGCATCCATGGACCTCTTAAATTAGCATCCATACACATCCTTAGCCTGCTGCCCAAAGAGATCAGCTACAAGCTTGGGTTCACCAGCATGAACCAGACATACTATCGGTAGTGGAAACTTGGCTTACGACTAAAGTCTCTGACTTAGCTCTATCCCTGGATGGTTATACCCACTTCAGAGAGGATAGATATGGGGAAAAGGGTGGCGACTGCATCATTTACATTAAAAACAACCTAAAGGGCCATGTTCTCCCCACATAGTTACAGGTAACTATGTACAGGCACTAACTGTTAGAATTCTGCTTGGAGCACATAACAGATCACTCACAGTAGTATCAGTACATCCCACAGAAACCAATCCTTTGGCATTGACACAGTCATTGACTATATAAGTGAGCTCCATCAAAACTGGGAAATGGTAATCTTAGGGACTTCAATACTAATTGGTTGACTCAAGAGGCTGCCCCATGTAAGGTACCCTCACTAGGATCAATTTTAATCAAATGGTTGATGGGCCCACGGTATCAACTATAGGACTGGGTCAAAACACTCTTTGACTAGATAGTCACTAACTACTCTGGGAGAATCACTGAAACAACAGCCCATGCTGACTCTCTTAGTGATCACTCTACAGTTACATGCCATGCTCCAACAGAGATATAAGCCCCTCCCCAGGTACATCACAAGCGGGATCCTGAAAAAGAACAAATAGGTGTAGTTAAGACCCATCATCATCACACTGGCTGGTCACATGTCGACTCCCTGTGTGTTAGGGACAAAGTTCTAGACCACTTAATAGCTGTGCTCAGTGCAGTCTGTGACATCTGTGCCCTTTAAAAATGAAAATTGAAGGAATTAACTCTTGGATTACCCCAGACCGAATAACCCTAATAGGACACAGGGACCTCCGGTGGCAAAATGCCAGGGCTTCTGGCATGCAGTTTTATATCCAGCAATACAAAACTGCCAGAAATACCTGTACCAAGAGACTAGACTAGCAAAATGCAGTACTACAAAGGCTGTCTCACCACCACATGGGGATAGTAAGAAATTCTGGGACAACCTGAAAGACCTCACTGGCAGAGCCTGTAAGGCCTCCCCTCTATGATTCTAATAAATGGTGAAATCACCCAAGACCCAAAGGTAAAAGCGGATACATGTAATGTTGCATTCACTGACCTAAGCAACATACTCTCCTGAATTCCTTAATGCAACAGAGGACAGCCAGGTTGGTGATAGGCAGACTAGCAGCTAGGACCACCACCAGACCCACTTCTACTTTAAGGTAATTTCATGTGTTTTAAGGCCAAAAAATACCTAATGCGATCCTTAGGAAATCAAGACACAGCAGTGACTCACTGGACTTAAAGCTTATTATATCCCTCATTCTGGATGATGTTTTAGCTCCATTAACAAAAATAATTAACTTGTCACTCGGATTAGGGCAATTTCCACAAAGATGGAAGCTGCAATAATCACACTGGTTGATAAAAACAGTGACCGAGCTCCACATACCAATTACTGGCCCATCTCAATTCTAGCCCTCCCAAGCCCTAGAGCACACAGTCTCGAACTAGTTGGTGGACTACCTGGTGAAGTACAGGTATCCAGTGCCCAACAACAACATGGATTTGGAAGGCTCATAGTACGACTGCTTTTTTATTTATTTAAGTTTTGGATTACATACCTTTGAGCTAAGAGCTCTTTTACAAAGGTTCCATGTGAGAAGAAAGGACAGCAGATTAAACAGGGCAGTAAAGTATGGTACAAGATTAGGAGTGCATGACCGTGGGGTTTCAAACAGGTATTAAAGACCTATTTATGGGGCATGGCATACAGTGATGTGGAAAACAGTTTTAATTATATTGTACTGTATATTTGTTACTGTTGTGCAGCATTGTTTTAAATTGTTTTAATCTGTACTGCACCTTGAAATTTGAAAGCCACATTAAAAATAAAGATGATGATGATACAATAAAGTGTAAGTAGGAGTTACAGAAATCATAATGGACACAAAATCATAATTGACAGTTAATGTAAAACAACAGAGACACATTATAGTAATCAGTTTCAGGCACAGGAGAATGCTTACAATACATTGATATCAGCCAGCAGGCTTTGTCAAGACAAGCAGAGCACAGGGTGTAAGAAGGGATGTGGGAGGTGGGCTGGGAAGAGTAAGAGAGGGTGGGAAGGGAGGACATCAGGAGATGTGGGGCAAGGGAGGAAGGGTGGAGAGGGGAGGGGATGCGGGGAGAGTGGTGGAGGCGAGTACTAAGTTACTATGAAAGAGGTTGAGTGCCAAGGTTGGGGTTTGGGAAAACGTGGTTAAGAGAGACAGTCACAGGTACTAGCTGTAGAGAGTAGCGACCAAAGCTTGGATCTGAATGGGCCCAGCTTAGTTTCAGAGGTGATGTCACTGTTGAAAGCATTCATCTAGAGGAGTCCCTGTAGGCAAGTGATCTTTGCTCCTGGGTGGTTTGGTGATGAAGGACCTGTAGGAGCTGAGATTCAGAACCTCAGGTGCAATGTGGATTACTGGGAGGGGCCTTAGAAGATCTGCTCCAGCTGGCAAGAGGCCTAAGGTTATTTTCATGGCCATCAGGCAAGTTTAGTATTTGATGCAATTTTTAAGCTGTAGCCAACTGGTTAGGACATAGAGTCACACATGTGGGTGAGATGGTGGGTTCCTGAGATGAGATGACATACCTTGTTAAGAGCAATGGAGAAATGCCAGAGGGAAATATCAGTCACAAAGCCATAGATGATCAGTCCATAGTCAATTATAGGACTACTAGAGCTCTGCACAGCTACCCTTAAGGCTTCAGGGGTCAGGGATGGCCTGTGTCTGTAGAGTAGACCAATACAAATATTTACAGCTATTGCAACGCCATCTATATGCACCCCATATAATAGGTTGCTCTCTGTGGTGGCCCAAGATACTTATAGAATTGTACCTGTTGAGGGGCAGTACCAAGGCAGTTAGTGACAGTCCGAGGAAGTTTCCTGTACAGTACTTTTATAGGAGCTGCTGAAGAGCATAAGCTTAGTTTTTTAAATAGTTTAGCATCAACATGATGATTCTTTAATCGAATATTCCAGTTTCCTATGTGAGGATTAGATGGCAGCCAGCTAGCAGGAACAATTTATATCAACCTCGCTAAAGTCTTGATACCATCAATCACAATGTTCTGCTCAGTACCATTTGCACTACTGGGCTCACGACAGAAATTGTTAGATGGTTTGTCAGCTATCTAGGTAACAGATCACAGCAGATGAAAATAAATGGTATGATTTCAGATAGTAGGCAAGTGAGCCCAGGAGTACCACAAGGGTCAGTTCTAGGTACACTACTGTTTATCCTTTTCCTGAACCAACTCCTCAATACGCACTGAAAAACATTTCCGCAGATGATGCCACCTATTCACCACAAAAACTGCCCCACTAGCACTAGAAAAGCACCTCCAACAGAATTTCACTGCTGTTGTGACCTGGTTCTTAGAAAGCAAACTGCTAATGAACTACAAGAAAACTAAGATAATGCTGTTCACAAACCCAAAATGTAGATATAAAACACATCAACTGACTATCCTGAACAACAAACAAACTCCGCTAGATCAGGTGTCTAACACTAAGTATTTGGATGTTAATACCTCAGTCTCCTTCACCTGCACATGGACCAAGTTGTTAAGGTTGTAAACATCACAGTTGACCTACTTTACAAACATCAACATAATACGACCCCTGATGCACCTTCATTAGCTGTAAAAGCTCCATCCTTTCCATTATTGATTATGGTCTTGTAGTTTATGCACAGCCATGGACACAACTCTTAAAATAGTCAGGACGTCCTTAAATAAAGCTTGTAGACTAATCACTGGGCCACCTAGACTGGTGCACAGGTGTGATCTTTATGTTCTTACCAAGTGGTTAAACCTTCAAGGAAGGATAAAATACAAAGTCTGTCTCCTGGGGAAAAAAACGACTTGGCTAACCCCAGTTTTAATGCAGAGTCTCTTCAACCCTGCCATTAACCCGCACAAAACTAGAGGCATATCTAAACTCCCTCCTGTCTCCTTCTGTCACACTTCACAAGGGCATTGTTCTTTTGCCAACAGAGCAGCCTGTTGGCTCAATGAACTTCCTCAAGATGTAACTAATGAGGCCAAAATTGGACCATTTAGAAAAAACTTCTACAGTACCCTGCTTTCCAAAGTAACTGTGATTGTCAAACCTAGCTGACCCACTCATCTTGTTCTCTCCCTCAGCATGTCCATTAGCTACCCCACATATCCTTAATAATTCCCCCATCTCCCTGCCTGACAGTGCCCTTCCCCATCTCCATGGCTGACAAAGCCAATGTCTGGTTGTTTATTGAAAATCTATGGAAACTGTAACTACCTAAATGCTTAACATTTTGTTGCACTCTACTCAGGACTACTGTGTGCTACCACATACCCCTTGTTTGTATACAACAGGATGTATTACCATGTAATCTCATCTGTACATTTTGAACCATGTATTCAAGTTGTCTATTATCTATTTGTACTTTCATATAACTTGGAACCTTTGTAATCAAGCTTCTAGCTCAAAGGTGCTTTCTCTAACACAATAAATAAATAAAATGGCATGCCCTCTGGAGTGGGCAGGACCATTGAAATGCTGCAGAGATCATTGCTGGAGCCAGTCCCTTCAGTGCCTTTATTAGTTACATTACAGAGGTCCTGGAAGGAGAAGTATGCCTGTTTGCAGATGACACAAAAACTCTAACAGAGTGGATAGAATGAGGATGACCTAAAAAGCTGGATGAATGGTCAAGAGATTTTTGTTTTGTTCATATCTTGAGAAGTTCTGAGGCACAGTACAGTAGCATCCTTCAGATGCTTTTAATATAAAGCAACAAACAGCAAAATCAGAGGGCAGTGCACTACTTTACAGCTGTGGAGGAATACTTCCAAATGTCTAAAAGGAGTTCCAAGAAAGCTGTTTTAGAGCTACAATCTGATCGATGATAGAAGGGCTATAGGCTTAGCCCACAGCCATAAAAGGAAGGTAAAAGCCATTGTTGGTCCCTGGATCTCTACCTCCCTCCTACACCTAATGACTACTAGAAACCACCTCTGGCACAAAGCGTGGGCCACAGGAAACAAGTGGACTGGCAACAGTACAAAGCTGCCAGGAACACCTACACCCAAGAGATTCATTTAGCCAGATCTGCACACTACAAAGACACACTCTCAAATTACTGTGGTGACAGTAGGACATTTTGGAGAACTTCTAAGAACTTGCCAGTAAGCCCGATAGCTTCCTCCCTTCATGCTTACGTAAACAGGAAAATCATCAGGACCCAATGTTAGTACAAAATACAAAGTGGGATTATTCAGGTCAGGGCAGACATGTTGGGGTGAATGGGCTGGATGAGTCATCTAAGAAATTAGACTGGCATATGCCAGTAAGGTCAGTGAGGCTGAGTTAAATGTGTCACTATTAATTAATTAATTTTTGGTGAAACATTTCAATAAATTCTTTAATTAATGGTGGACACATTACTCACCACTCTATACATATGCATACAGTCTAATTTCTTGAATAAATCATTCAACCAACAATATGCACTAAACTACTATGACATAGAACGTCTCCTTTAGGGAGTCTTAAAAAACATTTTTATTTATTTATTTGATTTAAGTCTTTGGTAACCATGTAAGATCTCTGAAACGTTCTTGGCAAGTCTCCTTTCAGTGGTGACCCATTCGATCTGAAGCTGCTGTACCTTACCTTAGATACGGTACTGTTGTCACTCACAAGACTACTTAACTTGTCACTTTGCCTCAATGATTCCACTACTGTGGAAAGCAGCAGTGGTGACTCCCATTCACAAGAATGGAGACAGTGCTCTGCCTCAAACTACTCCGATTTCCATCCTCCACCCCTTTCCAAAGCCCTGGGGTGGGTTGTATATGAACAGCTCTCCAACTGCCTGACCAAGTACAATATCAATGTCCAGCAACATGGATTTATGAAAGGGTCACAGTAACACATCTGCCCTTCTAGAGTACACTGATTACATTCACAAGGCACTAGACCAGAGTCATTATACATTGACTTCACTAAGGCTCGCATGGTCAATCACACTCCCCTTCTCGAGTCACTCCTTGCTCTTGGAATCTCCCATGGAGCTACAGTCTAGTTTCAACACTACCTAGAAGGCAGAACCTAGCAGGTAAATATCTATGACACCCTATCCATCAGCCACCTAGTCCACTCAGGAGTTCCTCAAGGCTCCATGCTGGGTCCCCTATTCTTTAGCCTCTTCCTTAATACCCTTCCTCAAATTTGCACCAATAATCTTCTCCTCTATGCAGACAATGTGGTATTATTTACTAGTCACCCTGACCCTCTCCCTTAGTTAGAACCCTACAACATAACTTTGCAGTTGTGAGCCTGGTTCCTCCAGCATAAGCTGATTCTGAACTACAAAAAACAAAGTTTCATTAGCCCCCCCATCATCATCGGGCACTCCCTCTCCTCGCAGATGCTGAATTCCTTGCTGCTACCCACTCAAGCCTGATCCTCCAGCCACTTACATAGCTTCAGAGCCCCCACCACCACCACCAAGACTAGACACTCCCTCTCCTGCAGAGCATCGTTCCTCGCTGCCGCCTGCTCAAGCCTTCTCCTCTGGCCGCTTACACAGGTATGAGTCTTCCCTGGATTTTCAGATTTCAGCACCCTACAGCAGGATTCTGATGATTGGCTAGTTGCACAGTTATTGTTTTCTGATTTGTGCTCAGTCTTACTGCTATTACACTCCATTCCAGCCTGCTGTTTCTTTACTTATATTTTGTCTCTAGACTGCCTTTCTTTCAATATTTATAACCAAATTGTTCTAGGTTAGCTAGTTTAAGAAGCATGTACTGTTTATTTCTGACCTGGTATGAAATGATGCTCTGTTGTCTTTTCCTTGCTCTCCAGACTGTTTCTCTCATCACGGACTAGATGCTGACCTGCCCAGCCCTAGTTTTCCTTTTTCTTTTACTCTTTCAGCTGCAATTTGCAACCCGCCCCTCAATTAAATCACTGTGCTAGCCCCTTGCTGTGTTACTGTCTCCTGCTCTCTGCTCTAACCCCGACTATCTGTCTCTCTGATATTAATCCCCTTCTCTCTGTTTCTTCCCTGCTAGCTTTGGAGCCAACCCCTCCACTAAGATTGGGTGCTCCCTCTTCCCTGAGTGAGTTCCTTTTCTTCCACCGCTAAGCCTTCTCCTCTGGCTCCTTACACAGGTATGAGTCTTCCATGGATTTTCAGATTTCAGCACCCTACAGCAGGATTCTGTGATTTGCTCCTTGCACAGTTGTTGTTTTTTGATTTGCGCCTGTCTTGCTGCTATTACACACCATTCCAGCCTGTTGTTTCTTCACTTAGAGTTTGTCCTGCTCCCACCACTCTTTAAATACTTTTACCTCCCTCCTACCTTGCAGTGCCACTATGCTTTTGGTTGAATTCAAAATCCAAGCTTAAATCTTAAAGGGACCATCTCTCTGCTTTCCTAGCTGGAATCTGTCCTCTTTCTCACTTTGTTGCCCCCTTCCTCTTTATCCCTAAGCTGTTTCCTTACACCAGTCTGTACTCTAGTTCAGTCCTGAAATCCCTCCCAAACAATCATGCACCCCACTTCATCACTCCTTTTCTCATGCACCACCTATTACTTTCTTTCCTATTCCTTCCACCAACTATCCCAAAGTTGCTCTTACCCCTCCTGTCCTCCTGCTTCCTATTCACCATTCCTCCTGCATACTCACCCGACTCGCTCCCAGTCAGTTTTGTTCCCACCACACTTGCCACCTTTTCACTCAGTTTCTCAAGCTTTTTCCTCCTGGCATAAACCTCTGTGCCACTTTAATATACTACATCAGGCGCAAACAATATACACTAAACACAACAAGAGGTCGTACATTCCGGCTACCTTCTGTGTGCTCTTTCTGCTTTGCTCCTTGCTGGTGACATTGAAGTAACCCAGCCACCCTAAACCTACCCAACTGCCATCCTCACACAAAGGCCTAAAGGTCATGCACATCAACATTAGAACTCTCCTCCCAAAATGGGACCTTCTAAACTGCTGGATAACCCAGAATGACCTTGACATACTATGCCTCTCTGAAACCTGGCTGTCTGCCCAAACCCTGACTCATCTATCTCCATCCAAGGCTACCACCTCATCTGGCAAGATCATGGAAAAGAGGAGGTGGTGTGACAGACTTAGTTTGATGGACCATTATTAGTATATCACTCAGCAATCACCCGTAAGAAGGCAGAATTCCTGTCCAGGGGATTGCTGCTGCACAAAATCGACCAGCTCAGCTTTTCCAGTCTGTGGACAGATTATGCAATCCAATCTGTCTTCAGCCTGGAAGTGCTTTTCATAAGAACAATGTGAAGAGTTTGCTCAAATCTTTTCAGATAAGGTTTCCACAATCAGATCCGGTATCCACTTGACCTCTGTAGTGGTAGCTGTGGTGGTCAGCAGGAGATGAACACCCAGTTTGTGTGATGCAGCTTCAGCCTCCCACGATCAGTGACATTGTGATGATCACCCAGTCATTGCATCCGATCAACTGTAGTTTGGACCAGGGGCCCTACATTCTCCTAGTGGGCTGTGTGGATAAAATCAGTCCAGTCCTTGCTGAGATGATCTGGATGTCTTTGGAGGGGATCTTCCTGATCCTCTGAAGGAGGCTGTGGTTCAGTCCTTCCTAAAAGTCCTCTTGGACTCAGATTGTCTGGCTAACTATAGGCCTCTCTCTAACCTGCCCTTTGTGGGTAAGGTTATTGAGAATTGGTTGTGTCACAGATGGATGATCACTTGACCAGCCACGATGTCTGTGATTCTCTCTAGTCTAGATTTAGGAAGAGACATAGTACCGAGACAGCCCTTGTCTGGGTACTAAATGACCTCCTGATAGTGAGAGATCAAGGACCTGTTCCATCTTGGTCCTTCTTCATCTCTCTGCAGCATTTGACACCGTAGACCATTGTGTGCTATTGGAGCACTTGGGTTCATCTGTGGACTGTCTGGTATGGTCCTCAGCTGGTTTTGATCTTTCCTTGAGGATAGGACTCAGAGGGTGGTGTCTGGGATTTTTTCTCAGCATCACTCCCCCATCCTGTGGTGTGCCACAGGGTTCTGTTTAGCACCCTTGTTGTTTGCAGTGTACATGCTGCCATTGGGAGTGATTATTAGGTGGTACAGCTTGAGTTTTCACTGCAGCTGACACTCAGCTGTATATGTCCTTTGTGCCTGGCCAGGATGCTGCTGTTTCGGTTTTTAAAACTGTCTCACAAATCCAGGATTGGATGAATGTGAGCTGGCTGCTGTTAAACCCAGAAAAACTGAGGTGTTGGTTGTGGACCCAGGTTGCTGGGAGGTGGGTTTGTTGGCAGGATTACCTTCATGTCTATGGCTTGGGGTGTTTAGCTAACTACCTCAAACTGGGTGCAGAACCTGAGTGTTATGTTTGATGACTGTTTGACACTTAAATCTCAGGTGTTGGCAGTTGTCAAAACCTCTTTACCATCTGAGGAATTTCACCCAGGTGAAGCACCTGGTTCCTTCTGACGATCTTCCAACTTTGGTCCATGCCTTCATTACCTCCCGCCTTGACTACTGCAATGCCCTTTTACCTTGGGTTACCAGGGGTTGATATCCGCTACCTGCAGCTTGTGCAGAATCGGCAGCCAGGCTATTGACTGGTTCATCTAGGACCAGTCATATAATGCCTGTGCTCCACAGACTGCACTGGCTGCCAGTATGGTGGCAGATCTCCTTCAAGTTTGGTTTGCTGACCTATAAGGCCCTACATGACCAGGGACCTGATTACCTTCAAGATCTCCTTCATCCCTACTGTTCCTTCTGCTCTCTCCGGTCCACTGACAAGTATTTGCTAGAGGTTCCCAGGGTTCATTTAAAGACATCTGGGGCCAGGTCTTTTAGTTTTATGGCTCCAACCCTGTGGAATTCTCTGCCTCATCAGATCTTGAGATTGCCCGACCGTCCAAAATTTTAAAGTAGGTTTGAAAACATTTCTTTTTAGTCTGGTGTATACTGATTTTTAATGTTGCTGTCATGAGTTTTAACCTATTTATGGTTTTAATTAATTGTTTTATTTATTAATCTGTTTTATGAATTACATACAAGCACTTTGATTTTGGAAAGGTGTTTTTTATAAATAAAGTTTGATTTGATTTGATAAGACAGAACCTCCTTTACTTGGTAGCGAACGAATCCTGCCTTGGATCTCATGAACTTGCACACACTCTTCCCACTTTCATTGGGGTAGTTCATGCCTCTCTCAGCTAGGTCAAGATGCTCTTGCAGCATGCATCTCTGCGCTCACACCTCTTGCTATTTCTGGTAAACTAATGTTACTTTGGGATTATAACCTCAGTTGGTTGTTTCTCTCATATAAACCCACAACTCCAAACTGGAATCCCTAAATCTAACAGCTAATCTTGGAACTGACCTGCAAAACTTCCATTCCTCAAATCACTCCTCATAGATTGGGTCTCCATGTCCCACCCCCACTGTATATCTGCAGCTGGAGTCCATGATTCCTCCTTGAGTGACCACTGTATCACTTACTACATTTAGAAAATGCACCTACCCAAATCCTCACCAAAATATGTTGAAACACACCCACTAAATTCTCTCAACACAAACTCCTCCTCTCGGACTTGCATTTTGCAAATTGGTCACCAGTGTGCTCTGCTGCTACTATCGATACTGCCCTAGCTCAGTTCACTTATATCTTCAAAAGTGCCTGGGATTGACACGTGCTCCCCCTTAAAAAGTCAGGATCAGAAATGCCACCACTCCTGGATTACTGCCCATAACCGCTCTCTGCAAAGCCTGCGATAGAGCCTGGTCCACTTTAAATCTGCAAACCATCATTGCAAGACAAGCTTACAACACTGGAAGAAACACTTATACCAAAGTCATCCATCGGGCTAAGGAGGACTACTTTAAACACCAGTTCAGTTCAGCACACCTCCTCATTCTGGAACATAGCACACTCCATTGTCGACCCTCCTCCACAGTCCACCACCACTACTCTAAGTACAACAGCACTTTAATTACTGACCCGTCCAAGTTGTTACTTCCCTAAACAACTTCCTTACTACTTATGCCTCCACAGTCGCAACCATCCCCGTCACCTGCTTCCAAACCCTCCCCAAAGCAAACAACTAATAATACATTCCTTCTAGCACCTGCTTCCATGAGCGAAGTACTGCGTGCCCTTCTATCCCTCAACAGCTCCAAATCTAGCCCTGATGGATTACATCCTAGTCTCCTGTGTCTTTCAGGCCCCACTATCATTCTCCCTCCGCCTGCATCATAAACAAGACCCTAGAATTCTGCGGCCACAGAATATTGCGCAGAACTTGCAATCTACTGCAGAACTTCTCGGTGCCGCAGTATCACTCTTCTTGTTGATTTTATTAATATTTCTGTTTTCCATAGAATCTGGTTCCGTCCTCTTTTTATATCCTAAATCCCTATATGCTCAGAATGTGATGTTATCATTGTTATAACATCATACATTAGCTAATGAAATGGCTGCAGTCTGCAGTAGAAATGAACAGTCACTTATCTACCACAGCTCCTACTGCCAGAGATGGTGGCACTGCACATCAGGCATGGTGATATTTGCTCAACTTGCACTACAGCCTAATACAGTTTTCAGTCTTACATTATTGCACTAGGCCAACTTAAACAAAACCTTGTCAGTAGCACAGACCTGTTAAGTCCATACCTCACTTTGTACAAACCTATTTGTGCCTTTAAGGTATAGAGATGCCATCTGAAATGAATAACTGGTAAATGAATTTAACTGTCATTTTAAGAAAAATAAAGTAATTATGCCCAGAAAAGTGGAATATAATAATGTGTAGACCTGTTAAATAAATAATTGTACTGTACACATTTTTGCCAGGGTTATTGATTACATATTGTCATTGGTTGATAGAATCACCTAAAAGTCATGGAGAAATGTTGTGTGCAGGGACAGCTGTTGGGTCAGAGGGTAGCATGCTGTGTTCCATGCCAGCAACTCAGGTTCAGAGACTAGCTCTGGGAGTTGGCTGGGCAGCACAAGGATTGATGGAACACATCATTGCTCAGAACCTGGGAAGATATGGTGCAGTGTTCTGTCACATGGTGGACACATTGCATTGGTCCAGAGGCTCTATCTCACAATCAGTTCACATGCATGTCATATGGCCTGATGGTATCACAGTGTGTCAGGGAAAGCAGGTTGACATCAAAAATGAGTTTTGCAATAACTCCTCTATTCCATTTCTAATGGGACCTGTATGAATGAGGATGCAAGTTCATGAAAATTAAAAGAAAATATACACCACACACACACACATCTGTATGTATGTTACATATTGCATATACATATATAAGTGATACACAGTGGGAACCTCATGAGTGGTGTAGAAGCACATACAAATATGTAAGTGATAGACAGTGGAAACCTCATTAGAGGGATATATAGCATGCACATAGAAATACCTTATTTATCACATAAGATCCCTCTGCATATGTTATTTATGCAGCAGGCTAGGACCTTAAGGGAGACATTTGTTTTGCTTTTTAGGCACACAGTTATTTTTATAAGTCTGTTATTTTTGAATTAGTGTTACTGTGCTTTCCACCATCCTGATTGCTATAAAACTGCCATGAAAGTGAAGTCAGGATGACAAGCTGTCACTGTGATGTAGTTTGTTAGTGCACAGAACTTCAGAAATTACAAACTACCATCGCAGAAGTTCTGCAGCAAATGGTAGTCTTGCCACAGAACTTGGTCCCACTGTGCCACAGAAAGTAGGGCCCTGATCATAAATATGTCCTTCTCAGGTTTAGTTCTGAATGCTAGGAACATGGTATGTGCTATCTCTTTCCATAAAGGCAGTGACCTCACCACTCCTGGAAACTACCAACCTATATCCCTCCACCCTGCCTTAGCTAAACTACCAGACTGCCTCATAAAATCCCGATTGACTGAGTTCCTTACAGATACAAACTTCCTATCCGCCTATCAATCTGGGTTAAGAAAAAACACTCCACCTTATCCTCCCTTCTCTGTGTCACTGGCACATCCAGTCTGCCGCAGACATTGGTCATCTCACCGCTGCAGTCTTTATTGATGTGGCTAAAACTTTTGACTCTATATCCCACAGCAAGGTAAGGCAAGGCACATTTTATTTGACATATTCTCATCCCGGGCTCTGGGCACCGTACAGGTTAAAATTCCATATACATACAAAACACTATACATAAATTAAATAACACATTTATAACAGCAATACATATCATTACTGAAGGAAAGGGAAATCCTTTAACCAGGAAAGGCATACTAAGCGGAGCTTGTTTCCAGGTGCGACCTGGGAGCACAAGGAAGTTGAGTGACTTGCTCAGGGTCACACAGTATGCAAGAAGTGAGCTGTGGGATTCAAACCCAGGTCTGGTCTGCTGGATGTCACCAGATTTGCAGCGTAGAGCCTTAGACCACTGAGCTGTACTGCCTCCAAACTTACTAAACTTAAAATAATACCTCAACAGCAGCAATAGGCTCAAGGGAAGCCAGAAATTACTTTAAACATATGATTCTGAAGTCAGGTTAGGGATGCAACACACAGTCTGGGAAGGCCTGATTGTATATAAAGGCCTTAAAGTGGGCCTTGAATACCTCAACAAACAGGGCCTCCTAATAGCTGGAGAAAGCGAATTCCACAGGATGGGGTGGTGACACTAAATGCTCTGTCGCCAGTTGTTTCTAACCTCGTCCTGGGAATCGCTAGAAGACCTAAAGGAGGAGTGGAGGGTGGACTGAGACAGCAGGTGCAAGGGTCCTTCAGATAACCAGGGTCCAGGCTGTGTAGGGCCTTAAGGTGAGCAAACCCACCTTAAAAGGACCCTCCACCTAACCGGCAGCCAGTGTAGTTGCGCAGCACTGGAGTGATATGACAGTACTTATACTGTCCTGTCAGCAACCTACCTGCTACTTTCTGCACCAGCTGCAGTCAGTGCAGGGTACCCCAGAGACCCGAGATGAGTGCATTACAGTAGTCAAACCTGGATGTCCCAAGGGCATTCATCAAGGTGGGGAGGTCCAGTGGTGGTTCCAGAGGTTTTATCCTGGCAATATTCCTCAGATGGTAAAACTGGAACAGACAATGGATGACACCTGAAACTCAAGTGACAATCCACTATCAAGAATAATGCCAAGATCACGCACCCTGGATGCCTTCAATGGTACCAAGCCAAGAAAAGCCCTGTCTCTGCACCAGAGGCCAACCTATCATGCCCTTTGTTCAACTTCACCACCAGTACCTCCATCTTTCGGGGTTCAGTTGCAACCAGCTGGATGCCATCCAGTCGTTGATCTCAGTGAGGCAGCTGTTAAGCACTTCCACTGCACAAGATGTTCCATGGGCAAAGGAAAAATACAGCTAGGTATCATCAGCATAGCAGTGAAGACCCAGACTGTACTTCCTAATGATCTCTCCCAGGGCAGTATGTACATGGCAAACAACATCGGCAACAAGACCGAGCCCTGGGGAACTCCTCATGACAGGAGGCAGGGAGGAGGAGACATTTCCATCACAACCCTCTGCCTTCTGCTAAATAGAAAAGGCTCAAACCAGCAAATGACAGTGCTGGCGAGTCCAGAAATCCCTTAGGCAGTCAAGTAACACTCAATGGTCCACCATATCAGATGCTGAAGAAAGATCAAGGAGATCAAGAACTGTCCCTCCCTCCCTCAATCTTTAGCCCTAAGGAGGTCATTATGCACCTGAAGTAGTGCAGTTTCAGTGCTATGCCTCACACAAAACCCAGACTTGAGCTGCTTGTATAAATCATGGACCACAAGATGCTTCTCAAGCTGAAGCACCACTTTCTCCACACTCTTACCCAAGAACAGAAGATTGCAGATGGTCGGTAATTTGCCTTGATGTCAGGGTCCAAGATTTTTTTTTCAGAAGGGTCTCACCAATGCCTCCTTCAAGACATCAGGAAAGACTCCCTCTGACAAGGAACACTGGACAAGCAAGGCAAACACTGGGCCAATGGAGTCAACACATCCCATTAAGAAATAAGTTGGCACTGGGTCCAGTTTACAAAGGTGTGCCAAAGCTTGGAAGCAGTTTCAGTGACCTCAGCCATCTCCACCATTCTAAACTCACCCCAACCAGGCTGAGTGCTCCAGACACCCATGGTGACCACTGTCAGCCAAACTCTGGCCCAGTGGCGGACCCCCGCCTGATGGCAGACACCCTGTCTGAGAAGAACTGAGCAAACTCCTCACACAGTACATCTGAAAAGGCTACCTTTGGCTGTAGACAGGAAGGATGAAGAAGCCTGTCCACAGTCCGAAAGAGCACAGCTGGTCAGTTCCTCCCAGCAGCAATCTCCTGGATAGGAACTCTGCCTCTAATGGTTGATTGCCCCTGGTATGCACCATAGTGTACACCCTGGGCCAGTTTGTCCACCTCCAGGCCTGACCTCCACCAGCAAAACTCTAATCTCTGACCCAAGGTCTTCATTACGTTGAGCTCCCCATCAAACCAAGGGGATCTCAAGTGAAAAGACCTGGTCATATGTGACTGGTGTGGGAGTCAAACACACCAGACAACACCTTACTTTAGGCATCAGCTGCCACGCCCACACCTCTGATGCATGTACTGTCTACACTAGATAGATCAGCCACCAACAAAAACCCTCCTGGGTTAACCCCTTAAAGGGTGGTATCTGACCATCTCAGCAGGGGAGGGCTCTCAGGGGTCACCCTGAACAAGAACTGTACCATGCAATGATTGGACCAAACAACAATCAGTCCTGAGATTATTAATCTCAAGCCTCAGTGAGGACAGCAGGTCCACCATGTGGCAGCCCTGATGGGTCACGGAAGAAACTCCTTGCGCAAGGCACAGAGATGACATAATCTGGAGAAAGTTGTAACCAAGCCGAGAAGATTCATCGTCATCCCAAACACTGAAGTCCCCCAGCACTAAACATCTGGGGGCCTCCTGTGTTTCACTAATGACAAATTGGCCACCTTCTGCCAGAATCTCCCACTGCCCCAGAAGGGCAGTAAATAAGGATAATCCAGAACCCGCACCCATCCTTTCACGGATGGCCACACATTCAAATGAACATGGTGTTCTCACTGGGTGCAGGGTGAAGCCAAGTTCGATCTAAAATAAATGACTACCCCCACCCTGCATTCACTCTGGGCAGTGCACGCATTCCACTCTGGGGAGTGCACTCACAGTATACCCAGGCGGGACAGCGGCCTCTAAAATCGGGCCAGCATCATCACTCGATCCAGGTCTCCATAATGCAAGCCAGATCAGCTGAAGAAACCAAGTTCACTATAATTGCGGTCTTCTTTCTGACTGATCAGGCATTGCAAAGCACCACCGTAAGGAGATTGGTGGACAGTGCAGCCCCACTAGTTACCTGCCACTCAGTCTGGTGGAAATCCTGGTGACAGGAATGAAACATGCCTGGCCTCTCCCTAGAACCCGTCTAATTCCAGGGCACCTTCTACACCCCATTACCTTGATCCTGCCACCCCCCACCATGCAGGGCACCCAGCCAGATCAGATCATCCAGTTTCCTCCTATGGTGCCTAGCTGTAGTAGCAGACATTGGGAGGCTAAGAAAGGACCATAGATTACTGGCCCAGTGGCACTGAGGGTTGAGGTGCTGGATGCTCACCTTGCTCCACGCGGCGACCCGGGTTCAAGAATGAGCCCAGGTCATCAGGGGTTGGTAGTGGAGGACTAGGATTGAGCGTCTGATGACAGCTCTTATAGTAGTGGGAAAGGGTGGGAACCACACTGCACTCTGGTGGTCCCTGGGACACCTGGAGCGCAGTGCAGGTGCATGGTATTCAGCAGTGGGGAAGCATGGTTGATGTCTGCATGCCTGTGCATGGACATCCTTGCGTCCGCACTTCCATTGGGGCAAAGGGCTGGGCGTGCCGTGCAGCTTGTTGGCCATGCCCTGCCTTTCTGAGAGGACTGTTGTGGAATCATGCTGGGGTTCAGCACCAGTCCAGCTGGCAGAGACAAGGACCCTCTAGCATGTTGGCCACAGCCATGCCAGACCCCTTCATCATGCAAGTGAGCCTGCAGCTCCCCCTGTGGGCAGGGCGGCAGCTGGATTCCCCCCTGCCCGGTAGACACTGCAGCAGGCACAAGAAATAAAGAGGAAATGAAAAAAGAGAAAGGGCATAGATTGAGCAGCAGGGATGCCCCATACACTATCTTAGCCCATCCCAGACCCTCAGACCTTCCCAGACACATCTCTCCTGACTATATAGTCCTGGCCCCAGACAGTGCTAAACCCACAAACACAACACACACACACTCTATACAACTGTAAACCACACACTCTTCACACAATATACACAATCACAACATCTATATTAATTACAAATCCCCAAAAAGTAACCCCAAGTCACACCAACCCCTACATCCCTAAATAAACACCACCTTTAAGTAACTAAATTTAAATAAAAGAACAAATAAAATAGACTATAAAACAATCCCTCCCAATACCCAAAGAATGACACAGCAAACAACAAACAAAAATATGGTAGGATAAAGGTGATTACTTAAAGAGAGGTCACACCCGGCCGGTGGCACTGAGGGTTGAGACCTGGATGCCACACCGCAGCATACCAGCAACCTAAGTTCGAGGACAAGCCCGGTGCTGGGGGTTGGCAGGGAGGGAGTAGGATTGAGCATCCGAGGACAGTTCTCCTCTCACTGGGGTGGGATTCAGGGGCATCCCAGCACAGTGGTTACCTCTGGTGAAGACCAGAGGTACTACTGACACATCGGGAACACATGTGGCTGACATCTATGGTAGTTCCGTGTTGATGTCACTGCACGGCTGTGTGCATAGGGAAAAAAAAATACCTTGGCATGCTGCTTGATGGCCAGCCTTGTGGTGCCGCCCAGCTTCAGCCTTGGATGTTCCCTCTGATCGAGTCCCCCAATCCCACGATGGTGGTTGCATACCCACCGTGGTGTGTGCAGGATCGAGGAGGGGGTAAGAGCTTGGGGTTTTGGGAACAGTTGGTGCTACGAGGTTAGGCTGGACTGGGGGAACCATAGGTAACACCCCCAGCCACAGAGGAACAAAAATATATACATAAAAAAGAAAAAGAGGTCACAAATAATCTCTCAAAAGGATATTAATGATCTCAAGGAGCTCCCACCTCCCAGTAAAACTGTCAGCTGGCATGATCTCCCACCTAGGCCAGGAACAGTTAAACAATTTTGCAGATTTACCAAGCAGTATATGAAAAAGGAGCACTCTCACTGCCCACCAAGTCCAGGAGATATAAAATAACAAGAGTCTGACCGTCCATCGAGTAGAATAGCACAGTTCAAAAATAAGTCCTTCACGGTTTTCAGGTGTCCTCCTCAGGAACCTACAATACCTCGTCCATCCAGAAAAGTCTCCCACAACAGGACACCACAATAACCCTAAGGTTCCCAAGAGGTCACCATGTTACGTAAACAATCTCAGATAGTAGAGTAAATAATAATAATACTAATAATACAGACTCTTGTGTCTTAGAGTCTGCCAAGAAACATTCATAAACAAGCAAGGAGTACTAATAAACTTTATTATACTAGTAAGGCCTTCGACACTGTTCCATGGTGGAATGGTGCATAAGCTGGACAGACTAGGGTGGACCACAGGATCACCAGGTGGGTGGAAAACTGGTTGGAGGAAAGGACTCAGACGGTGGTGGTAAATGGGACACATTCCAGGAGCGGTGGTGACCAGTGCGGTGCCACAGGGGTCAGTGCTAGGGCCAGTACTCTTTAACATCTATGTTAGTGACCTAGTGGAGGGTCTGGAGGGATGGGTGTGCCTGTTTGCAGATGACACAAGGTCTGCAATTGGGTGGACTCACCTAGTGGGGTGCAAGCCATGAGGCAGGACTTGAGAGGCTGGAGATGGCCAGATGCCTGGAAATTGAAGTTTAATGCACAAGTTGCTTGGCATTGCACCTGGGAGGAGAAATAGAAAGAACCTTACTCCCTTGGGGGTGATTAAGGAGAAGAAATCAGAAAGGGACCTGGGATTATGGTAGCATGAGACCTCAAGGTGGGCAACCAGTGTAGAGGGCAGTGGGAAAGGCAAATGGAATGCTGGCCTGCATTGCGAGGGTTTTAATAGCAGAAGAGGAGGTGCTAATGCCATTATACAGAACCATGGTCAGGCCACATCTGGAGTATGGGGTGCAGTTCTGGAGGCCTCACCTATGCAGAGATGTTGAGCTGATGGAGAGGGTGCTGAGAAGGGCAACAAAATGGTAGAAGGGACACAGGATGTACCCTATGAGGAAAGATTGATAAGGCTAAATTTGTGCTCACTGGAGACTAGGAGGAGAGGTGGACATGATTGAGACTTGTAAATATCTGAAGGGAATAAACAAGGTGAATGGTGGTAGTTTGTTCAAATTGAAGAAGGGAGCAAACACGAGGGACACAGCCTCAAACCGGAAGGTGGGCAATACTGAGGTAATGTCAGGGGCAGTTTTCACAGAGCGGTAGTGGGAGCCTGGAACAAGTTGCTGGAGGAAGTGGTGGCAGCTGAAATGGTGGAGGCGTTCAAGAGGGTTTGGGATGAATTGAGGGTTGGGAAAGGAGGGTGGAAACATAACAGACGGGGAGGTAGGGTGCTGGGCAGACTAGATGGGTAGAGGGCCTTCTCTGCCATCACATTTCTG
Organism: Neoceratodus forsteri; assembly: GCA_016271365.2. Lineage (NCBI taxonomy): Eukaryota > Metazoa > Chordata > Ceratodontiformes > Ceratodontidae > Neoceratodus > Neoceratodus forsteri. The sequence goes on along the minus strand of CM057457.1, from coordinate 469,309,613 downwards.
TGCATCTGTGTATTAGCCAAGCATGTGACAGAGAAAATCACAAGGAGATGGGTTTCTCACTACTCCTGAAGAATGTACATAATCTCCAGAACTGTAGATCTTAGGTTCTCTAAGATCTTGGTCTCTGTCTCTCTCTCTCTGCGATCTAATTCTTTCTCGTGTAAAACTGGGTTACAGAAGCCTAAATACTACAGATAACAGCATAGTAACAGAGATTACCTCATAGGGTACAGATATGAGAAACAATATGTATTGGTCCTAAGTCATTCTCCATTGAATGATGACTTCAGAGACAGAATTACTAATGAGTATCATAGGAGACAGAATATGCTTCCATTAGCATTATAGCTTGGACAAAAGAAATGCTGACAGGTTCAAACTACATGTGGCATTTCTTGCTTATGTATAATATAAGACATAACAAAGGATTTCTCTTTGTCAGCTTGTTTAGACAAAGAGAAGTGCTGACAGGGCTCTTTAGATGTGGCATATCTGCCCGAGTATAAAACACACACTACATATAATTATATGAGAATCTAAGTATACAGTAATCACTAATGATCCCTCAGAGTCATCTTATCAATGATTAGGTAGATTATATATGGAATATATGTAAAAGACAAATATAATCTTGGTAAATGTATTATAGTGAGGTATAATGAATCATGCATGATAAACATTAGCATGTATTAGCAGCAAAGCACATTCCTAGTACTCATGCTTATATGATGGGTGCCTGTATCTATATGTTAGTGCAAAATAGCAGTATCACGGTATAATAGACCAGGAATACAGTGTGAGATGTATGTGGGACAATGGAGGCTTAACAGTCCTCTTGTGCTATATTGCAAGTAGCAACGTAACAAAAAGCGATGGTTAGGCACCATTAATCTACAGGCCCGAGGCACGAGCCTGATAGAGGAAGTTTAACTCGTCACGGTGGTGTTTCAGGGTTTTCCTTAAACAACAAAATGTATTTATAAGGGAAAATGTTAGTAAACCTTGTATTACCATAAACATTTGGAATAAAACTTCACAATGGGGTTTTTCATTATCAAAACAATCAGTAAATACTGATAAGTATCTATCAGGTGTGTATATGCCCTATTGGGAAGAAACTGAAGAGAGAAACTTAAGTTGCCTGTATGGATATTAAAAATAAGTAAAAATCGAGATAGAGCATCAAGATAGTTAGGACTAGACTTAATGGTATCTGGTTCCGGGATGGGAACAGGTGTGATTACCGTATAACCTATTACCTGTTTAGGGAGTAAAACAGAAGTTAGAAAAGTTCACTTTGCATATCTTTTAGTCCATATCAGAAGAATGTATAGTTGGTCACCACACAATGTTTCACATCAGCAGAATATGCCATATTGGAAGATGGCATTTTTCAGTTAGTAAGTTGAACAGGACATGAAATGTCAATGTCCACAAGACATAAACTATGAACAGTTCGAGGGATAAAGTCAGGGTTTCTTCCAGAGTCGCATGAAGATTCAGTAGTTCAAATTGATGCATTCACATTTTCCAAAGGTAGATCCAAATGTTCAGGAGGCAGCAGTAGTTTCAGAGGCCTCAGCAGGGAGTGCACTAGATTGCACATTGAGTTTTACAATGGAATAGCAACAGTGTTCAGTGGAAGATGATCACAGAGCTACACAAAGTGTAAATGTTTATAGCAGTACTATGTTTGTATGAAGTGCCAGCCAGGCTTGGAAAACAAGCAGTGAAGAGAATGGATTTCTTGACTGTAGGTCAAATGAAGAAGAGTCTTCTTACTAAAGTTAGGAGATTGCCCCACCCCTGACTTGCTTCATAATATGCATAACAATGAGCTTGATTGTAGAATATTAATTGGCCGGACCGAATACAGTTTATTTGAAAGTTCACAAGTGAAAGCCTAATTTTCATTTATTGGGCCTGTATTCACAAGTTGGTAATACAAGTTGGAAGATGTCACATCTGCATTAAAGGTGATGATACCTTCAGGTACCACAATCATAGTTCAGATTCAGTCATGATTCCAAGACCTCATGGTAAACAAGGAAAGGAGGTAGTTTCAACCTTTCATGATCAAAGTTCCCATCAAGATGATCAATAGAATGGCCAGTTGCCCGACGATCAGAGATGGATGTTGCTGGATGATAATGCAGCAGTGACACTGTGACAGTCACAAACATGGCTTCCTGGATTGTGCAGGGATAAGTTTCAAAATGTGGAGCAATATTGTGTGTGGTGACATATCCAATGTTCCTTGCCATTGACAAGGGAATGGTGCTAGATTAAAGTAAACATTTGTTAACACATGCAGTAGAAGTGCAACATGTGGCAGTGCCACTGACCCATACGTCTGTCATGTATGAGATCAAGGACATTCCTAATTCCAGATCCTGGAAGAGATAAGCAAAGGGTTGTAGGAACATAATAGCCATAGGCAGTGCAAATGACTTTCCTAGCTATGTGATATGCATCTGTTTCCTTAGTGTGAGTGGATAAATTCATTAATATGAACATTTGTCAGGTCTAACCCCTTCACAGTATCCTTACTAATGTAAATGTAAATCACTCTTTAGGAACAAAATCATGTATACCATGCAGTGGGGTATAATATTATATTTCATACTGTCATGAACTGTAAACATATTGTATGTACCTTAATGGCTAAATCAGCCCTATTTCAAATAGATATGTCAGAGCCAAATAGGCCAGAGTCTAAACCTGTGTATTGTTTTTAAAAACAAAACAAAACACCTAGTGCATTTGGGTAGGTTTACAGTCATTAAATGTATCACTAGCGGTCAGCATGTGAAAATTTGTGCGTGTGCAGTGCTATCAGTCCCTGTATAGGGGTCATTAAGAGTACCTGGTATGCTGCCAGGGTAACCAATTACATTATTATGAAAGAAAAAAATTGTTGGAGATGTTTGTTGTGAAACATGAAACAAATCATTCAAGTTTAAAGGGTGAGATTTAAAATCACTGGGATGTGCACAAACTGCACATTATTAACCAGGGTACCTGGCTGAGAAGTGGCTATTAGACCACTAGTTGGTCCAGGGTTGTGTTTTGGGCACTCAGTAATAGGTGTCACAAATTATGGGGCATCATAGGGTAAAACCTTAAGGTCTAATGGCTTTTATTGCCATATCATTTGGACGCAAAATTCCTGATTATCAATAAAATGTAAACAGGAGTCCAGATCAAGTCTAGCTTCTAGGATTGATCCAAAGTAATGATCATAACATTCAGTAGGACCTCATTACCCTTCTGAATGATGAGCATGTCTTTAGGACTTTAGTGTGAATTCCACAGGATGCAATTAAATCATGTGGGCTTCATGAGGTATTCTGCCTCAACAATCTGGTTAGGATTAGGTCACTGGTTCTTACCTGCAATAAGATGTGCAGTTTGGGCTTGTAAGAAGACCCGTACTTTATAATTAATTTTCTCCCCTGGCTCCAGTCTGCTTAAGTCCACTGTGCATCCTAATCATCCGCCACCATCCGTAGCCCCTGGATCACTTAGGGACCCTCGCCTATACCCCGGATTACCTCCCGCAGTGGAGTGGCAGAGAGATCCCTCGATCTCCACCTGAACCAGGATCCAGTGTTGGCGATGTCCCCGAGCGGGTGCCTCGTGGGGGCGACCATCAAGTCACCATGACCAGTAGCCAGATATTTCCGTTTTCTACCCTCGTGAGTGAGGTGTGCAAGGCGCCATGGGAAGGGCGTGCCGTGTCCGCACACTCTCTCCTGGTGCCATGCCCCAATTCTGCCCACTAGCTGATGCCAGTGCACCACCCCAGCCTCCGGCCAGGGGCTGAAAGTACACCGACAATTGGGAACCCCCACCCTGGAGAGGGAGAGTAGTCACATGGACACTCTATCCTGCTCCACCTCTGCCGACCCACGGCAGCCCAAGTCTGCTCCTGAGCGCTGGTTGCTGGCATGGAGCAAGGTGTGGCGTCCAGCACCTGAACCTCAGCATCACTGGGCCAGCTTAAGAAGACCCATACTTTAAATAAAAGAATAATAAGCATAAAAGCAAGCATATCTCTCTTTCTGGAACCTTAAAGAAAAGAAAAAAAAACATAGTTTAGTACTATTCCGCCCATTGGGGTATGGAAAAGTAATTTAATCTCCTTTAAACAGGCTCATTTAATTGGCATGTAGCCATTTATCAATGACTGTTATTGTGAGGTAGTCTAACTTGGTAGACTGTTGGACTGCATTTGTTTACAATGGGATAGGGCCTGTTGTTGGGCCTTTCCATAGATTGTGCAGCAAACAAGTAACGTTTGAATGTCTTGTTTGAGTTATTTAACATATTTATCTACTGATGCTCCCTCAGCAGTGGCAGTACACAGGTCCAGAAGTAAATGTTCTGGGAGTCTCATAGACCATCTGGTCATGATTTCAAAAATGGGGTACACTGTATACCTGCAGAGGGTGTCCCTCTTATTGCCATAAGGAATAAAGGGCAGTAATGAATTCCAGTCCTTTTGGGTTTTCTGAACAAGTTTGGATAACATAACTTTGATCTGCCTGTTAGCCCATTCCCCTGTTCTGATGACTGTGGGTGGCAAGGGATATGACACTTTTGTTTTACCCATAACAAATCCAGAGTTTCCTGCATCACTTACTGTACATACGAACATATGAAATTTGCCAGCAGATAAAGGCCTAGAGGTCTATCAAGTCTGCTCGAATGTGCAGCTAGCATCCCTTATTCTGCAGCTGCCCTCCCTTCCACCTTTCCTTCATTGGCCTCCCTCTTATCCTGTCCCATCCTCGTTTGAAGCAGTCCACTGTTCTACTGGATACCACTTCTGCAGGTAGCATTCCACCCAGCCACCACCCTCTCTAAAAAGTGTCTCCTCATCTCCCTCCTGAGCGTTCCTCCCTCCAGTCTCATATCATGGCCCTGGTGTCCCTCCCTCCCTTACTTTGAACAGCCCCTCTGTACCTGTCTTGTTTATTCCTTTCATGTACTTAAAGGTTTCAATCATGTCCCCGTCCCTCCTCTTCTCTAGTGAGTACATGTCCAACTCCTCGGCCTCCTCTCATATGATAAGACCCCCAGCCTCTTGATCATCTTTGTCGCCCTGCGCTGTACCCCCCCAGTAACTTAATGTCCCTCTACATATCGGGCACCAGTACTGCATGCAGTACTCCAGGTGCGATCTAACTAATGACCTATACAGTGGCAGAATCACCTCCTCCCTCCTCAAGGATATACCCTTGCAATACAATCCAGCATTTTGTTGGCCTTTGCAACTGCCTTCCCTACGTTGTGCGAGTTGTTCATTGACCTTGTAATGAGTACCCCAGATCCTTCTCCTCTTCTGTCTGGGCTAGCTGCACTCCCCCAGCTGGTAACTCCTCCTTGAGTTCTTTATCCCAAAATGCATCACCTTGCACTTTTGGCATTAAACCCCAGTTGCCAGGTGTCTGACCAGGTTTCAAGCTTTGCCAGATCATCCTACAACCCCTGCCATCCCCTAGGTCATCCGCCACTGCTCCTACCTTGGTTTCATCAGCAAACAGACTGATCTTGCTCTTAGGCAGTAAAGTCGTATCCCTGTAATCAGAATTTACCTTTAGAGGTAACCCCACTTGGTAAATGCTGTAGCTGGTTTACCAAGACTTTGCAGTCACTTTGGCTGTGTTGCTCCGTTAGGTTGGTGATCACTAGTGAAAACTAATGGTCCTTAGTGGTTGGCATAGGGCCAGTGTAGTCAATCTGGATGTTGTTCCAGGGCCTGATTGCCTCTGGGGTAACAATGTATTTTTCCTAGCTGGTATAGGATTGTTCTGTGCACAGATCAAACAGTTACTGATGCAGTGTTTACATCATTTCTGATGTGTAGCCACCAGAGGATATCAGTCTGTCTAGGGTTTTACTGACTCACTGCTGTCCACCAGTTGGAGTATCATGTACTTGGTACAGTAGACAAAATCTGCTCTCAGGTGTTCAGGAATTACCTGTAACTTTTCATGAGTGTTACAACAGTGATGTTCCAAATGAGTAGGCCATCACTGGATAGGTGAATGTCATTTTCACTTTCTTATAAGAGCTATTTCTGGAAGTTATTCCTCAGTTCCTTTATTAAGGAACCTATACCCTGCCCTCAAATGAGGGTCCTTCTTATGGAGCATAAAACATATACATACAAAATGCTTGAACCGTATGAATGTACAGTTTGTATTTAAATTTGTTTTTAAACTAGTTAGGTTAGTGTGATGTACACAAACAAGTCTCTGTATTTCACAGAGGTACTATTATAGTATTGGAGTTTATTTTTCTTCTAAAGAAATTCAGTTTAGAGAGAAACAGACCCAATTAGAAACTGTAATAAAACACAGTATCTGAAGTGCTTTCTGTAATTATCTCAAGGACATTTCTTGAAGCGGGCAGAACTTAACCCTCTCATGGAGTGCTAGTATTATTTTATGTAAGGAAAAATCTTTGTATTCCTCTCTTACCACAAGCTGTGTATTTCTCAAGGACTTACCAGCTTTCTAAACCATTCACAAATATTTGTGGTAATAGACTCCTCATGTCCCTGCTTTTCATTTTATTTGCCAGCCATGTTTTAACAGTGCCTGTGAATCGTATAGATATAATTATGCAATTGCTAGCCATGCACACTCTGTCATGACCAGAATGTAAAATAATTCCAAACCCTGCTATCTGACCCTCATTGTTGTGCGTGGCTGAGTTATCAGTCAAAACATGACACACAGTGGTGTTTTAACACTTTCAGGTTCTGTCAGAAAGGACCCTGGGACAGGTAGGTCAGTAGGTTGGAGTGAACAATCATGGGTCTCACCTGTAAATTGTAGGCCATGGGCCAACAAGGATGAAGTTTGTTTATGGAAGGACAGTGATGTCATGATCCTGTAAATGAGAGACCAGTGTGTAAGTCTGGCATTGGATACAGAGCCATCTTTTACTCTGTCTGACAACAGAAAGTTAGTTGGCAAATGATTGGAATGCAGCACAATCGGTGCATATCAATGATGTACATAAAGCATCTCACTGCCCAGTATGTAGCCAAAGATTCCTTTCACAAAGGATGTATTTCAGCTCCACTGGAGCAAGCATCTGAGGTGCATAAGCAATGGGTCTGTTGTGTCCATTGTATCTTTGGACTAAAATTGCTGAGATTTCTATCTCTGATGTGGCAGTTTCAAAATAATGCCTTAGAGCTGTGTTAGGATTAACCAATGCTGGGGCCATGGTTAGTGTTTCTAAAAGAAAAGACAACAATATCAGTATTAGGATACCTTCTACCTTCTTGCAAGAAGTACTTGCTATTGTACATACTAGGAATAACCCAGACTGTTCCTGGCTTGTGCCTGCTATTGCAGTCACAGTATGGGATGATCTAAGTGTCACTGATGGAGGGGTTCTGCATCATGTGGAGGAGTGCTGGCACTATCAGGGGTGTCTGCACAGTGGAGAAAGGTGGTGTGCAAGTTACACGTCATTCTCTAACTATGGATTGTGGTTCAGTAGCCATCAGAGTGACTCAGGCTCAGAAATCAAGCCTGTAACCCTCTCCCCAACGTGGCCTGTGATGCTGAAAATATCACAGCCACGGGGCTTTCAAAATCAGGGTTGTCCCCCCATCAGATGTAAAGTGTGTTTCCCCACTGGAAGGTTGCTGAATGGTAGCAACATTGTTTTAATGTTACAGCTTAAAGTATTAATGAGCTGCATATGCCGTTGCTGTCAGGCTTAGAAACAACAGCACACTTAGTCTTCTCAGGAAAGCTAATGTTAAATTGCATAGAGAAGAATCACAACATTTCATGCAATTAGCTGCAATGTGTTCTTTGACCGAGGACACTGTATAGTAAACATTGCTAGCAGAAGTTTCTTCTGCAGCGTCCAGACATTGACTTCATGACAGATTGTGTAGTAGCCTTATTCAAAAGTCAATCAGCATCATTTTTAATGAGAATCTTCTGTCTCTCAGAAACACTAGTGTTACTGATAACATTATTAATTCCAAAACCTCTGGTATGTTTAGTTTTGTTATGGCAGCAATCACGGGTCCCTGTGACTGCATGATCAAACCTCCGTGATGTGGTGGTCGACCATTTTGGATTACCTCATGGGTATCTTGAGTTACAGTGTTTTGACCATCATCACATGACCATGAACGACCATCTTGGGGATGGTATGGGGATGCAACCTGATGACATGTGTGCCCACCATTTTGAAATGCTAACAATTCTCCATTTTGTGACTCACAGAAAAACAAATGGCTAGCCTTTGTTCTAGTCCACCACACAGCATACTGTGAGTGTTCAAAATCAAACTCTTCAATATGAGAAGAGGCAAGGTCTTTGGGCAATAAGTTAGTATGCCCTGCCAATACCTCTGGCTGATGGTGCAAGTTCGCCACATCAGGTTTTATTTAACTCTAAAACTTAATTAGCGTTATGCTCATAAAAGTTCTAAAACATTGTGAAAATGCATAACACTTGCCTCACTGTGTTTAACAAACATAACACTTCTTGAAAACCTATATAAATGCTTTCTGTACAGTTAGTATTGTCCCAAGAAAAAAGTGCTAATCAATTATTTAAAACCCTGCACATCTGACTTTTACTCCTACATTCTAACTGCTCAGATACAGGAGTTAGCATGCTGTAAAGTGCATTGTTTTCAGACTGCAAGACATTCCATCTTGTAAAAACAAGCCTATTATAGACAGAAGCTGTGTTATAGTTTATATTAAAACCTTCATTTCAAGTCTGCTGTACTGAAAACATACTGAATTACACTGATCAGTCAAGGTCTGGTATTGAAATACCAGCACGTTAACTATTTCAGTAATTACTTCAGACTTATCATCCTTTTTTTTTAACTCTGTTTATCACTCTCCAGCCTGGAACTCTCTCAGGCCACTGCACTCATCACTTGCTCTACTGCCCACTATGTTCCTCATCCATCTTCAAGTTGGTGCGGTTCCCGGGTAGGGGAACCTACAACCGGGAGGCCGCGGGGGTAGTGGTGGGGAACCAGCATTGGGCGTGTGACAGTGGCACTGGCAGGGCCATCACCCATCCAGGCTGGGGGTGTTTTCTTGTAAGCCCGAAACCCCACCACGTGGTGCATGTCTGGCGCTGGTGCATGGCAACCCTGCCTGCATCAGCCATGTTCCTACGTGGCGCGCAGCAGCTTGTGATGTTCTGGTCTCCACGGGGTCTCCAGTGCACTGACAACCCATGCCCTCCCACCCAGAGAGGAGAGCAGCCCAGATGGCCTCTTGATCCATCTCCCTCCTCTGCCAACCCCCGACTCCCAATCTCGCTCCTGAACTAGGGTCTTCAGCATGGCGCAAGGTGTGGCATCCAGCGCCTCAACCCTCAGCACCACTGGGCTGAGACTTATCATCCTTAAGTTCCTCATTTCCAAAATGTAGGGAATTAGTGTTACTAGTCAGAACATCATTCATTTGAAAACTTTTTGTCTAATAAGTTTTGCCTTTTCAACATTATCTCCTAAGACCTGCAGGTCTTGGCTGCTTCTCTTATTAAAAATAGACTATTTTTCTAGATGGAGAGACTCCAGCAATTGAGACTGCAGTCCATCTATCTTTTCTTTATAAGAAGCCTTTTCAGGCTAATTCCCTGCTTGCAAGCAGCATACTCAGATTCCAAAACAGATATTTCATTTAGAACAGCATCAAAGCAATTAAACAATGTTGCAAATAATAATCCTTCGGGATCAATTCTTTTGATATCATTTTCCAATTCCCCATAATGGGCAATGTTATCTCTTAAAGGGCTACCATTGGATTCTGCAGCCTCAGCAAAATCACATCAACCACCATAAGCAGTTTGATATGTTAAGGCATCCAGCCTCAAGTCAGTACTGATATTTTTAGACATGCCATAAGATAAGAAACCCTTAGCTGTCTGTGGATCAAAAACTTTGTTTGCAACCAAAGGTCATGAAAGGACACAAACAACATTTGGCGTATGTGGACACCTAGATGAGTAAATACCCATTAGGTTTGAATCCACAAAGCAGTCTTTCTGTTTGGATCCCTTTACAGCTGTGTTCCCACAGCGAAAGAATAGGAAAAACAAACATAAAACAACTCATTGAGTTGAATATCTTCAACAGAGATTGAATATCTGATTGTTTTGTCTGCACTGTGGAAAGCACAACAGACTGAAAAGTTAAACAGAAGACACTTTCAGTTGCTTGTTACTGGAGATTTCTCAACCAGTGTTTTAATTTACAGAGGAAATTAAAATGCAACAACAAACATCCAGCCTCTGTTTGTGGTCACCATTTATGTTAGTAAACAATCTCAGATAGAGTAAATAATAATAATAATAATACTAATAATACAGATTCTTGTGTCTTCAGAGTCTGCCAAGAAACATTCATAAACAAGCAAGGCTTACTAATAAAATTTATTATACTACTTCGCCAAGCATAAATACATAGATACACAGATACATAGACAGTGTCATGGATAAGGGCCCACAGCCCACCCAGTCTGCCCATTTGAGCTTGTAAGTTTACTTTATATTTTCATAGAAGTCTGTTGCCCTTAACCTCTGACCTTCAGAATATCTTTATGTCTGTCCCTTGCATTCTTAAATCCCATGATTGTTTCAGCCCCCCCACTTCCTCTGGCAGGGTGTTCCACTTGTCAAGCACCTGTTCTGTGAAGAAATTCTTCCTCACATTTCCTCTGAATCATCCTCCTGCAACTTCATCCCATGCCCTCTAGTCCTGGAACATCTTTTTGCTTAAAATAGTGTCTTCCTGCACCCTGTTCCTCCTTGTAAGATACTTGATGTGTCTATCATATCCCTCTCTCCCTCCTCTCCTCCAGGAGTACATATTCAATTCCTTCAACCTGTCCTCATAGGACTTGTGATGCACTCCATGTACCATCTTTGTTGCCCTCCTCTGAACCTTCTCTACCCTGTCTATGTCCTTACATAAGTAAGGTCTCCAGAACTGTACGCCATACTCCAGGTGGGGCCTCACTAGTGTCTTGTATAGTGGAGTTATGACCTCCTTTTCCTGCTGATGATGCCCTGCCTATGTATCCCAGCATCCTATTTGCTTTACCTGCTACCTTGAGATCATCAGAGATGATAACCCCAAGATCCCTTTCTTGCTTGGTGCATGCTATATCCTCACTCCCCAACTGATATATTGTGCAAGAGTTTTTGTGCCCCATGTGCATTATCTTGCCCTTCTTTGCATTGAATTTCAACTGCCAATCCTCTGACCATCAAGCATGTGCCAGAGAAAATCACAAGGTAGATGGGTTTCTCACTACTCTCTGAAGAATGTACATAATCTCCAGAGTTGTAGATCTTAGGTTCTATAAGATCTTAGTCTCTCTGTCTGTGATCTAGTTCTCTCTCCGTGTACAACTGGGTTACAGAAGCCTAAATACTACAGATAACAGCATAGCAACATAGATTACCTCATAGTTACAGATAGGAGAAACAATATGTGTTGGTCCTAAGTCATTTTCCATTGGATGATGACTTAGGAGACAAATACTAATGAGTATCGTAGGAGACAGAATATGCTTCCATTAGCATTATAGCTTGGACAAAAATGCTGACAGGTTCAAACTACATGTGACATTTCTTGCTTATGTATAATATAAGGCATAACAAAGGATTTCTCTCTGTCAGCTTGCTTAAATAAAGAGAAGTGCTGACAAGGCTCTATTACATGTGGCATATCTGCCCGAGTGTAAAACACACACTACATATAATTATATGAGAATCTAAGCATACAATAATTACTAATGATCTCTCAGAGTCATCATATCAGTGATTAAGTAGATTATATATGGACTATATGTACAAGACAAATATAATCTGGATAAATGTATTATAGTGAGGTATACTGAATCATCCATGATAAACATTAGCATATATTAGCAGCAAAGCACTTTCCTAGCACTCATACTTATATTATGGGTGCCTGTATCTATATGTTAGTGCAAAACAGCAGTATCATGGTATAATAAACCAGGAATACAGTGTGAGATGTATGTGGGCTGATAGGGGCATAACCCAGGCATAACAACCACATCAAGGCCTTGGTCATCACTGGTCTCGGTATAGAGCAGACACTCATTCCTGACCCCCAAGATCCTTAGAGCACCAGGCAATACAGTGCTCACTGTCTAGTGTGATTCAGCCCAGGCTCCCCAGCGGCCACCTCCCACGATTCCTCCCTGGGTTCAGGCAAAGTCACATTTCAGTCCCATCAGGAAAATTAGCAGGTACTAGTGAGGTCCTTCCATGAAGACAAACCTGCGATGAGGTTCAGTCATCATCCTTCAGTTTTGGTACCGCCATCAGCGGGTTTTCCACACCACTGTTCCAGTGTAACTCACAGACACCTCAATCTCTCCAGACTCCAGTAACAGAGAACACCTCTGAACTCTGCACCACTCTCAGGACAGTCAGAGCAGCTCTCCTTCATCTTTCCCAACTGGCCCAAAAGACAACTGGCCAGGTAAAGAAAATCACAAGTCATTCACAGAAGATATTCACAGTCACCACTATTGTCAGGATGACAGTGAGAAAGCCAGTCCCCAACAGGGGCAAAAATGGGAGAACAATTTCGCTTGCAGCTTGTGACTTGACACAGTCCTGATACACTCCTCACATTAAATAACTACTGCTTCACCCCTATCTACCTACTACTAATTCACAAAACAATTGTAGACCACAGTATACATAAAATAATCTAAAATTAATGAAAACTGGTTGGACCAGATGTGGAGGTTCAAACAGGTGAATAAGTAAGTTTTATATTTGGGAATCGGGAGGAAGGTCCTCTGGACCCTCTATGATCTAAATTATACACCAATGGTCAAAAGTATTTTGGTGGATTTTAAGCATTTGGCCTCCTGCTGATTTCTTGGCTAGGGCAAATAAACCTGATCAAGATGAATATTTTGCCTTGGCTTCTGTATATATGCAGATGCTTCATGTGGGGCTAACAAGGAGGGACATTAAAAAGTCTGATGGGCCTTCTCGCGTTCATTTGGAATGGGAATATGAGAGGTCAGCCTGCAGAGGCTGAAATTGGGAGAGGGGCCTTAATTTCCCAAATTTGGGATATTACTTTCTAGCGATACAACAAAGGTATATAGGGGATTGGGTGCATACTCCCAGGGTGGCACGGTGGGTAGACTTGGAACAATGGAGCTGCCCTGCAAGGCTCTTGGTGTATCTAGAGCAAGGGCCTTCAGACGTGCAGGGCTCATGCTGGGAAAAACCATCTGACACTGGACACTTTGGAATTTTGGGAGAAGTTTAAGAAGAAGCTGAGAGGTGTCGGCAGGATAGATACTTTATTTGGTGCCCATTGCTTAGAATCCTTTTTTTGCTGGGGTGGAATGACCCTGGGTTGTGGAGGTGGGAGCAGAAGGGAGCCAAAAGTTTAGGGCACTTATGTGAAAGGGATGATATACTCCCTTATATAGCAGTGAAGCAGGGTTTAGAGTTGGAGGGGCAATTGTTTCGCTACTTTCAGGTTAGAGCCTATCTTTCTGTGATGGACAGAGGAGTAGTGGGTAGGCAAGACATTTTAAAAATAGAGGCTCAATTATGTCTGTAGCTGAGGATCCGAAGGGTTTTGTAGGAAAGCTGTTAAGGAATGTAGGGTTGCTTTCCGGATCAGTTACAATGGGTATGGGGACTTTAGGAGAAAGACTTAGGGGCCCGATACTGGACCAGAACTGGGCTATGGTGCTGTCTTTACATATGGGTCACCTCATTTGCAATAAATTTAAAAAGCCTTTACAATTGTCTTCACAGACTGTATTGCCCTCCTGCAATAGTACACAAATATTACCAAGCTGTCTCACCAAAGTGTGGATGGTATGAGGAGGAGATGGAGACTTATTATCATTGCTTTTGGTAGTGCAGGGTCTTACAGAGATTCTGGAAGGCAGTGGCCTCGGAAGTGGGAAAAATGTCTGGACCCCTCATGTGCCAGTTTGGAGTGGAGGAGACTGAGGAGGGAGAATAAGAACCCTACCTAGATGGATGAATATGATGTTCATTTGGCCTGACACTGTATTCAGGATACTTGGGTTTCCCAAGTGATTCCCTTAGTACCACAATGGTGAGCTATGATCCTTCAGATTTTTTATGTAATATACCTTATTGAACAGATTTTATTTTCTCGATACAAAGGCTAGCATCCGTGGAGCAGTACAAGAATAAGCAGTTATAAATACATGATTTATACAAGCTGATTAACAACAGAGAGATATAACTGTCATTAGTCATTGAGTTAGAATGGTGCTTGCCCTCCCACCCGTCCAAAACTTCCTCTATTCCTCCTCTCTACCCATCCCACCCATCTGCCACAAAAACAATCTGCACAAAGTTATGGGTATAACCAACACAAGAACCATAAGGAAGTAAAGGTGATTATATATAGGGGCACTTATAAAGGAGAAGTTGGGAAGACTGAACTGTCAGCAGAGTGAAAAAGGTCCCAGACCTTATTGTACTGTGTCATCCAATTGTTCCTACCAGCAATAGCCCTTTTGCCCTGAAGAGCAAACATAATTTCTCTAAACCACTCAATATAAGCAGGTGTAGAGACATCTGTCCAGTGTCTAAGGAGGACTATTTTGGCACACGCTGAGGTTAGGGCTATCGCGGGCTCTTTGTGTATGACTGTGGAGGTTCGTATATTCTCCCAGAATGCAGATTTCAGGAATAAATTTATTGAGAGAGACAGCAGGAGATCCAAGCGAGATCTGATGTTATTCCAGAATAGGGAAACCTTATTGTATGACCACAACATAAGTAGTAGATCTCCAGGAGACAACATGCATTTGGGACATAAATTACAAGGTAACAATTCCAGTTTGCATAGATTAACCGGGTATAGTACAGGTTGTGGTTAATCTGAAACTACATATATCTGTATCTATCCCATTTAATATATTTATAAGCATGCTTCCAGATTGTCTGCTATTTTCTGGGGGTTAGTAGCCTGTAAGGCCTGATTCCACCAGTAGTCTCTCTGACCTTCTAATTTAAGGGAAGTAGTTTGTAAAATCTTATACACTTAGATTATCAGGGAGACGAAGGAGAAGAGAAATAAGATGTCAAAATATCTGAAAGGGTCCTGACCCATGGACCGACCCCAAAATGGTGTCATAGCATATGGGATTGCTGTAGGTATTTGAATATATGGATAGGGGCCAATGGTAAAGGAGGGAGGCCTCTTGAAAGCACAACAGTTTATGACTGGTAACCAAATCTTCCACATTCTCAGCTCCCATATTAGGCAAAAAGGTTGGGCCTAACTGGATAATGCAAGATAAGAAGGTTTGGGTTATTACAGAGGGTTGTGCTACATCTTTGGTCCCTGAGACCCTGAGGAAGGAAGGAAAGAAGTTGAGAGTGTGTGATAGGAGGGCACCCAAGGGAGAGTGTTTCAATGCAGTTGGGAGTTTTGTAAGACAAAGAAAAGGAAGGGCCTCTGGGGTTCAACCTTGGTTAACACATAGGGATTTTCAATGTCCAGCCAGAGAGGATAGTAATGGGAGCTATGGAAATGAATGGGGAAGTAGCTACTACCTCATCCTGGTTAAATGACTAGACAGATAATACAAGTAAAAGTCAGGAGCTTGCAGATCCCCATCAGTTTTTGATGCACAAGCTTACTATAGCTTCTCCTCACCTTTTCCTGTACAAGAAGGAAGTAAGGAGTTTATGAACTTGGTGAACCAAGAATATGGTAGAGCCCAGTTATACATTTGCAATGGGTAAAGTATATGAGGTGGGATGTGCATTTTAATAATACTCATATGACCCCACAATGAAAGAGGCAGTAGAGACCAGTGTTTAATATTCTCTGGTATAGTATTTACAGTGGAATCGAGGTTGAGTGTTTTCATGATTGTAGGGAAGGTGGAGGAAAATACCCAGATACTTGAGTTTGTCTGAATGCCACTGTAGACCGAGACTGTTCATTTCCAATTTCTGAAAGTAGTTATTTAGGGAAAGACCTCTGCTTTATCCAGATTCAGTTTGTAGTTTGAGATCACCCCAAATTGGGAGATTATTGATAATGCTGCTGGGAGAAATTGGGGAGGAAATATGTAGTAGTACATCATCCCATAAGTGGAGTTTTAAATTCTGAGTGTCCTATTTTAATACCAGAGACTACTAGGGAAGAGTTTCGTTTTCTTATAAGGGGTTCTAAAAAGGTTGAATTAATAGGGTGAGAGGAACAGCCTTCTCAGGTACCCATTGCAGAGAACAGGGTGTGAGAGTACTCCATTGCATGGTACCCAGGCTGAGGGAATGAATAAAGTATATTGATCCAATTGAGGCATTCCATTAGAATGTCATATTTAGGGAGTATGGAAAATAAATATTCCCAGGAGACCCTATCAAATGCCTTTTCCACATCCAAGGATGCCAAAGCAACCAGAGTAGTGGTATCCTTGGATGCAGAAAAAAGGTGGGCCAGCTTTGAAGATGATCTGAGGAATAGTGACCACAACAAACCCCACTTGCTCTACGGAAATCAGGGAATCCCATACTTTGCTCAATCCTGAGGCTAGAACCTTAGCTAGTATTTTAAAGTCCTCATCGATGAGAGAAATTGGGCAGTAATTTTGAACATATTGAGGGTATTTACCAGGTTTAGGAAGGACTACAATAATGGCCTGGGTTAAAGAAATGTCCAAGAGGCCATGCTCATAAATGTATTGGAATGTATCCAGGAGGATAGGCGTTATGGTAGATTTGATAGTGTTATAAAATTAGATGAGACTCCATCCAGACCTGGAGATTTATATAAGGAGTGTGTCAATAGCTTCCAGAATTTCTGCAACACTGATAGGAGCTTTTTGCTGGATATGTGCTCATTGGACAGCCTGGGAAGAGTAATGTCTGTAAGAAAGGATTCAAACTTTGCTAGGAGAAAAGAAAGTTGGTGGGGTGTACAAGGTCCTATACAAATTCTGAAAGGCTTCACAAATATCCCCAGGTGATGTAGGTATTTCACCCTCAGAGGACTGAAGAGAGGTGATGATCCTGTTGGATAATTGAGTCCTTAGATGAAGGGGTAGCTGTTTGCCTGCTCTCTTGCCCTGGTCAAAATAAGTAATCCTGGATCTAAGCATTAGAAATTCGGCTTGCTCAGCTAATAACTAATTATATTGGGCTGTGAGGGATTTGAGTTTCTGCCACTCCTCTGTGGGGATGAAGCCATTAAGTTTGCCTCTACTTGTGCAATTTGGTCTGTTGAGGAGAGAACATGTTCCCTCACTTTTTACATTTTGATGTTAAGCATATGAGTTCTCCTCATATAGCACATTTTAATGAGTTCCATAGAAAATCAGACTTTGGCATGGGGGCATTATCCAGCATGTAATCAGAGATGAAAGATTTTAGACAAAGTACATGGTCTTCAGAGAAAAATATTTGATTGTTAATCCACCAAAGTCTGTCCTTTTGAATATTTGGTGTTATCTCTATAAGTAAATGAGCAATATAATGATCAGAAAAGACTTTGTGTGAATAAAATGTGGAGGTAACCCCAGAAAACCTGTCTATACTTATTAAGAAATAGTCTACATGAGAGGAGAAGTGGTGAACTGGAGAGTGGAAGGAGTACTCCCTTCTGTTAGGATATGTAATTCTGCAGGATCCACCAATTCAACTGACCACATAAAATCCTGCAAGGCTTTTGTGCTGGAGACAGGGTGTTTCTGGAATGCTGATCTGTCAAGACAATTGGAGAGGACTTGGTTCCAGTCTTCTCCGAGTATAAGTGGTGAAGACCAGGAGGTGAGTCTAGTCATTAAGTTTGTAAAGAATTCTGGGTCTTCAGACTAGAACCTAAAAACCTCCAAGTGACCCAGAATTACTCTATTAAGGATATAATGGCCTTCTGGGTCAGAAATATCTTGGAACAAATGGAAGGGTAGTCTGTGTTCAATTGGTATAACAGTTCCCCTCTTTGAGCGTTATACCTGAACTAAATGATTGTCAGGTAGTAAGGTAAACACTGAGGTACAGTGCTCAACAGAGGGCATGACAGGGGTAAATGGGAAAATAGACAAGGGCAATAAGAGCAGGCATGGGGAGGATAAACCCAACATTAAATGGAGGGCAAGAGTACCAATGCCCGTAGTCTGGGAAACAAGTTTTCTGAGCTAGTTGCCTTGATGGAAGATGAACAATTGGATATTGTGGCAGTCACGGAAACATGGTACATGGAGAACCATGACTGGGATGTCAACATACCGGGTACACAGTCTACAGAAGGGAGAGGGAGGGGAAAAGAGGAGGTGGAGTAGTTCTATACATAAGGGAAGGGATCAAAGCTACAGAACTAAAAAGTAAAGGGGAGGACAAGAAGTACTCTGGGTCACCTTGAGACAGGGAATGGCATCACAATCCACACAGGGTTGTATACAGATCCCCATCTCAAAGGAGGAAATGAACAAGAAAATGATAGAGGACATTCTCAAAATGGCTGAAAAAGGAGATACTGTTGATGGGGACCTGAATATGCCAGTTGTTAACTGGATGATATGTAATGCAGCCACATCCAAGAACAGGGCCATTCTGAATGCCCTGCGAAGCAGGCCTTGAGACAGCTAGTGTTGGAACCTACTCAGGAGGGAGCAATACTAGACCTGGTACTCTCAAATGGAGAGAGGATCACAAATTTAGAAGTCAGTAGACATCTGGGAACAAGCGACCACTGCACAGTGTGCTTCACAATAAGCACAACCATGGAGACAAGCCATACAAAAACAAGGATACTGGACTTTAGGAGGGCTGACTTTGGCAAAATGGGTGAATACCAGAAATACACTAGCAAATGGCCAAAAGGAGGGTGGAAGAACAATGGAGAAAAATCAAAACAGCCATCATAGAGGCAACAAGCCTTTGTGTGAAACAAATAAATAAAACAAAGTGGAGTAAAATATAGTTCTCAAGAGGTGGAAGGACGGTTAAGGAGAAAAAGGCTTCATTCAAAAAGTACAAGGAATCACAGAAGGAGCATGACAGGGAACTGTATCAATTAAAGCAGAAAGAAGCGGGAAGGCAGTCAGAATAGCACAAAGCCCAAACAGAGGAAAAATAGCCAATTCAGTTAAGAAGGGGATAAAACCTTTTATAGGTACATTAGGGAGCATAGAAAGGTTAAGGAGGAATAGCAAAGATTAATAAGGGAGAGGGAGGTGGGCAGAGGAAGACAGTGAAAAGGCAGAGATATTGAATGAATACTTTTGACCAGTATTCACAAAAGAAGATGAGGAAGAGTTTCCTAAACCAGACAAGAGAAGCACTCTGGGTAGGGGTTGACACCAGTCCATTTACAGAAGAAAGAGTCCTGAAAGAACTCCTAAAACTCAAGGTGGATAAAGCAATGGGGCCTGGACGGGATTCACCCCAGAATCCTAAAAGAACTAAGGAGGATTTTAACAAATCATGGGAGGATGGGGTGGTACTGAGGACTGGAGGAGGCAGATGTGATTTCCCTAGCCAAAAGTGGGAGCAAGGCAGAAGCAGGAAACTACAGGCCTGTAAGTTTGACCTCAGTGGTAGGGCAAATGATGGAATCACTTCTGAAAGAAATAATTGTTGAGTACCTAGAGGCCAGTGGGGCACAGGACCCAAAGCAGCATGGATTTACAGCAGGAAGGTCATGTCAGATGAAGCTAATTGATTTCTTTGACTGGGTGACCAAAGTAACAGACCAGGGAGGGGCTGTGGATATGGTCTACCTAGACTTTAACAAGGCATTTGACACAGTCCCGCACAAAGATTAATAATCAAGTTAGCCAGCTTGGGGTGGGTCCCTGGGTGGTAGCCTGGGTAACAAACTGGCTGCACAACAGGACACAGAAGGTAATAGTGAATGGATCACATTCTGAAGAAGGGGTTACTAGTGGAATACCTCAGGCTCAGTACTGGGTCCAGTCCTCTTTAACATCTTTATAGGTGACATTGCAGAGGGTCTGAGGGAAAGGTACGCCTCTTTGCAGATGACACAAAGATCTGTAACAGAGTTGATACACAAGGGGGTAGAAAGGATGAGAAGGGACTTAGCAAGGTTGGAGGAGTGGTCAGACATATGGCAACTTAGATTCAATGCAAAGAAGTGCAAAGTAATGCACCTGGGAAACAAAACCAGGAGAAGAGTACACAATAGCAGGGAAATACTAACAACAAAATGGAAAGGGACCTGAGGGTAGTCATATCAGATGATCTGAAGGTTGGTAAGCAATGTGAAAGTCAGTAAGGAGAGCGGGGATACTGGGATGCATAGAAAGGGCCTCACAAGTAGAAAAAGGGAAGTGGTTATCCTATGTACAGACAGTTGGTGAGACCCCATCTGAGCACTGTGTGCAGTTTTGTAGACCTCATCTATGCAAGGATATAGACAGGATGGAAGCAGTCCAGAGGAGGGCAACTAAAATGGTGCAGGGTCTGCATCAGAAACCATATGAAAAGAGACTGAGAGAGCTTAATATGTATACCCTTGATGAAAGGAGGGACAGGGGACATGATAGAAACATTCAAGTACCTCAAGGAATCAACAAAATCAAGGATGGTAGCATCTTTCAGAAAAGAGATGTGTAAGAACAAGGGGCACAATTTAAAGATAGAGGGGAATGGCTCAGGGTAATGTGAGGAAAATGTTTTCCACTGAGAGAGTGGTGGATGCATGGAACCGCCTTTCTGGGAGGTTCTTGAGTCTAAAACAGTGGGGAATTCAAACATGCATGGGACAGACATAAGGCAGTTGTAGTGGGGTGGCAGGAAGTAGGCTGTTGGTTAACTAGAATCTACAGCTTATCCAGTAGGTAGGAAATGGGCATACTGGGTGGGCCAACTGGTCTTATCTGCCATCAAAGTCTATGTTTCTATGTTAAGAAACACTAAATCGGCATTCAATTGACATAAATGTAGTAGCACTTTCATCCTTTTGGCCAGAGTCTGTGCCCTTTAATATTCCACATACAAAATGATAACCTGACATGGTTATTGTTCTAATATGAAAGGAGAAGTGGAAGTACCAGTAAAGAGAAACCCAGAAAAATGGAAGCAATATTTAGGGCAGTCCCTCCCCTGTATAACAGAAAAACCTGCCCACCCACTCCCACACTCACCCCATAGAAAGGAACCTGACTGAAAACACAACCCGAGCCCCACAAATCCATATCAATAACAAACCAACAAAGATCTTGAAGGGTAAACTATGTGGAGGCTTCATCCCCATCACCATGACATGTCTGTTCCACCCAAGATAGACCATCCCCTGCCCTCCCTCCCCCACCCCTTCAAAAATGATAGATCAGCTCAGGCTTGGTCTGACAGCCTTGACAACATCAAGAGATTAACCACATCTTAAGAATTTAGCGAATAATATATCATAGTCCGGGTCCTGTTAAAATATAAGTATAGGTTGTCTAAACAGTAATATAACCACATCAAAATAATTAACTGCGAGTCATAACAGGTGATTACCCTTCTAATACTGATAACATTTATCACATCAGTATCACTAACTGCGGGGTCACAACAGGTGATTACCCTTCAGATACTAATAGTGTTTAACACATCAAACGATCGAGGGCAGGAAGAGACCAGAAGGAGGAAAAAAGGGGAGGAAGATAAAATTGATTAATAGGTGACCAGCTGACATAGAGTATTACAGTATGATCCCAAGTGATGGCGTGGAAAACAGTGCCATTCGTTGACTCAATATAACCCTGAGTCAGGATCTTGAATGCCCAGTTTTCAGCATCGGGCACTACTGGGAGCAAAGTAAAAGAATAAGGGTGGAGTTCTAATAAAAGAAAAACAGTCAATTAGAGTAATGTGGCAAAACTGCCATTATGTGGTGTCAGGAGGTAGCGCCATAATCACTGTTTCAAGGGGTAAGCTAGTCGAGAAGCAGGTCACTGTGATGCCTTGGGAGGCGCCGATGGTGTATATGATCCCTTAGTCCGAGATGATAGTAGGGCAGTTGAAACACAAAGAGGTGGAAACGACTAACAGAAGGAAAGTCTCTTCCTGTAAGTGATATCTGGGAGCAAAACAACATACAGGCCACATAAATTCTCCTGGTAGACTTGATAGAGAAGACTAGCCCTAATCTCTGCTGTTTGAGTCAGAGCTGAGCCAACAAGTTGGGGAATACAATGGGAGTTCCTCTACTGCCTGTTTGGCACTTTTGAAGGCTTTCAGCTGCCTTGGTGTTGGATGAGTAGATCATCCTAAATTGGACCCTACTGCAATCAATTTAGCTATGTAGGTGTGATATTCAGCCCATTTCTGCGAATGATTACTAGCAAATCTTGTGGCAAGTCGGGCTTCCTCCCAGCATATTTCCTGCAGCTCCCTGGTTTTGGCTAGGATATGCTGCTGATCCACGTAGCTGAGGCGAAAGATAAGTGGGCTGGGTTTACCACTGGGAGGGGTCACGGTTTTAGTAATCAGTGAGCTTGTTCTACATGGTAGGCTGTGGAATGTGGAAGAGGGCCTGCAATTTTCAGTAAAATATCTGTACAAAGGGATTACAGAGGAACCTTTGCTTCTTCAGGTAAGCTGAAGATTATTAAATTGTTAAGTCTATTCCGACCTTCAAGGTCCTCCTTTTAGTTCAAGTTTGCTGAGTTTCTGACATAGAGATACAATGTCAGGCTCTACTTTTGCCAGCCAGCATTCAAGAGAGGACGCGAGCCAAGACATCTGATTTTCTTATTGGTGTCTTTCAGCTCCGCTGGGATTTCTTTCAGGTCGGATGCAAAGTCCTTGAAAACTTCTCTTGTAGAGGCCATCTCAGTAAAGAATTTTTCCTCTGATGGGGTATAGAGTCTTTGGAACCAGTTGTAGATTTGGTAGGAGTCTGGCGTGTGTTTTGGACCGTTTGGTGGTTTTATCTGGTGACTGAGGTGGTATCCGAGCCGGGAGGGCCTGGCGCAAGTCGGTGTCCATGATTGAGTAAAAAGCTCACCAATTGCTCCCAGATCTGCCTGGTATTTACACCCCAGTGCTAGTAGTAGATGTTGAAAAAGGAGAATAACAACATCTACCTTTAATGTGGGTAAATAACACAAAGTTTAGAGGTTAGGGAGGAGAGCTGGGCTGATAGCGTCCTCTCAGGCGAAGGCATCACATGATCTCAATTCTTCAGATTTTGGTGCTCGAGCAACTTACCTTATTATTGGGACAGACTGGAGGGCTTTGCAAGGGAATGGGCACCTTTACTGGCAGATTTAAGCCCAGTAGAAAGCATGTCACTATGGGAAGGAATGGAGGGTAAGGATGTCGGGGTATGCTGCTACGTTCCTGACTAAGTACAAGGTAAGGGAGAGCTGGATTGGCCTGAGCTTTAAATATGAGGTTGCTTCCCCATTCTATTACCATGAAAGATGCAATTGTCTCTTGTCGAATTTATGTTAGCTAGAATACAGTGTCATATAAATGATTGATTATGGACATATGAATGTGAATTGCTTTACAATCGTCTTTTATAATAAAATCGCTTTATGCAAGAAACATTAATTAAAACAACACCAAATAATAAACTAACACTGCTGCTGCATCAAGAATGCTTCAGTTGGCAAGCCCACCCTCTCTTTTAAACACACTCAAGGATGCTGGGCTTGCTTTCTCTGCCCTATGGTGACTTGACTCTTATCTCAATAACAGACATCAGTCAGTTAAAATTGCAAACTCCTCTCTCCTTCCTTCCTATCCTAGATAGTGTCCTGCAAGGCGCCATTCTCAGCCCTATCTTGTTTTCTGTATTTATAGTCTCCCATCTGCTTGTTCCTCCTCCCTCATCCATATGTATGTAATGATACCATACTGTTCTCATCCGGCCTAGACCTAGCTACTATCTATGCTGTGCTGCAGAAAGACTTTAATTTGGTTCAATCTTGGTTCCAGTTAAAACAACTCAAACTAAACACTACTAAAACTGTCTATATGACCTTGGTACCACTCAAAGATTGGCAAAAATAAACAGTGCCCCACCCATCACCTTTCTTAGCAGCATCCCACTAAAAGCTGCTCCAAACCCCTTACAAATACCTAGGCATCTGGCTTGACCCTCAACTAAGCGTTGCAGTCCACATTGACCAACTAACCACCAAACTCCACCTAAGCTTGGAATCCTCTTCTGAAATGGGCTCTCTTCCCTTCCCGTACATTGAGAACTCCTGGCAAAGATGATCATGCTAGTCTTAGACTATGCAGACATAACATACTGCACTGCACCTGTCTCTCTCTCACAGCTTCTCCTCTGTTATGCTTTCTGTTGTTTTGCATCAAATTCTCCATCTGAGGATAACCACTGTTCTCTACTGTCCTGCCTGACCCATCCACCACTCTCTGCCTAGGCATCTCATCCAGTCCTTATCCTACATCTCAAAATTCTGGTTCGACCTGCTCCCTTACATCTCTTCCTTCCTCTCTCATGCCCCTACCTTTACTTATTCCATACACACTAGGGATTCACGCTCCTGCTCTCTCCCTACCCGTTCTCCAACATGGATAAAGCTGCCTTTACCTACCACCTCCCTCGCTGTGGAACTCTCAAGTATCCATCCTACAAAACACTACATCTCACTTCTCTGCCATGCCTCCTACCCCACCTCATTTATTCCCATACCAACAAAAACACTACTGTTGTTTGTATTTTCCAGTTGTATCTTATGCAGCTCTTTCCTATTCCATCCCACTTGTTCCCATATCATTCACATATCACTCGAGTTATTTATCTCCCAGGTTGTCTATTTGCAACCCTGTGTCTTTCCTCCTGCTCCCTACCTTGTACATTAAACAGTAGCATAGCCTTTTTGTTGTATTAGCTATCATGAATGTATTATAGTATACTTCCTGTTGTGTACTTCTTAAATTTTGTTTACTTCCAACTATATCTTTGCATATAACTAGTACAGCATAATACAGTGCACAATGTATTACTTTGCTCCTGTGTACCTCTGTATCTGTACTTTCTCAATCCCAAGTTCCCTGACCCCTGTGTCACACCTGGAAATGAACCTTGGCTCAGTGTGCCTTTCCTAGTCATCAGGGCCCAGATATTCAAAAGAGTTGAGCCATGCGCAGTAGGGTTGTGCCTGCACAAGTCCGAAATGTGCCATTCTGCGATATTCATGGGAGGCATTTCGCCCCCAAATCATGCTGCGCAAAGCGCAATGATAATGAAGGCATCGCAGCTGAAGGGAGGAACCATGCATAAACTGCACAGCCAATATTCAGCCGGGCTGTTCAGAGTTATGCAGGCGCCTTCCTCGCCTGCACAACTTCGCCAAAAAAGTATCAAGTCGAGGGCCACCCACAGGTGAGCTGCCACATTGCAGGGTGCAACACAGCAGCTGCCACTTGTGGGTGGCCCTCCTCATTCCGGCAGCGCCCCCATACCCCGATCATGGGCTGAAGTGTTTCCCCCTGCAGCCTGATTGCGGGCATAACGTTATAGTCCCCCTCCCTGCAGCCCGGTCGCGGGCATAAAGTTAATGTCCCCTTGGCCCGATGTGGGCATGCATTCGTTCCCCCACAGCAGCGGTCACGGGCATAACGTATATCCCCCTCCGTGGCCCAATCACGGGCATCAGACTTCCCCTCCCCAAAGTCCAATATCCCTGGTGGTCCAGTGGACGCTGAGAAGCCCGATCGCGGGCATAAAGTTAACCCTCCCAAAGTCCAATATCCCTGGTGGTCCAGTGGACTGCGAGAATCGATCGCGGGCATAAAGTTAACTCCCCACCAAAGTCAATATCCCTGCTGGTCCAGTGGACTGCAGAAGCCAGATCATGTGTGGCATCCTTAAACCCCAAGTATGTCATCCCTGGAGATCTAGTGGCCCCCCACCCACCCACCCACAGAGCCCCACCACCCCGCTCCCCCAGCTGAGCGGCACGCACACCTGCCACCCGCCGCCCACTGACTGACAGCTCGGTGGGGCTGCAAGCCATTGGTGCAGGCACGGGCCAATGGGCATGCAGCCATACTGTAAGAACAGTCCAGATATGTGAATGAATTAATTCATTCACATATCTGACTTCTGTACAGCATGAACTGCATGCCGATGGCTCATCTCTGCACCAATGGCGGCAGCCTCACCAGCTATCAGTCGGCAGGCAGCGGGTGGCAGGCGGTGGGTGCTGCCGCCCGCCGCTGATGGGGAGCGGGTGGTGGGGCTCCATGGTGGGTGGGTGGGGCCACTAGATCACCAGGGATGACATATTTGGGGGGTAAGGATGCCGCACGTGATCTGGCTCTTGCATTCCACTGGACCACCAGGGATATTGGACTTGGGGTTTAACTTTATGCCCCGTGATCGGGCTTCTGTGGTCCACTGAACCACCAGGGATATTGGACTTTGGGGAAGGGAAGTCCGATGCCCGTGATCAGGCTGCTTGGGGACATAACGTTATGCCCATGATCGGCTGCTGGGGAATGGAACGGTATGCCCATAATAAGCAAAAGTCAGACCCACTTACTATCATAAACAGCAGCAATGTCCCATTGAGTAAGTCCATACCTTCAAATACCTAGGTATCTCTCTTGACAGTGCATCGTCCTTTACCAAATATGTTAGCCTTGTGTCAAAGGTGGCCAGTGACAGACTTGGGATCCTCTACAGACACAGCATGATTCCTGGAGCACTAAGGTTAGTGGTCACTAGCTCAGTGCTTTCTGTAGTTGACTGTAGGTTAGCCATTTATGGCTCTGCTACTGAGACTACCCTTAAAGGAATTACTATTGCTTTCAACAGAGCACGTAGACTAGTCTCAGGGTTTACAGACACACCGTACATGCTACCTATACACCCTGACAAACTGGTTGCACCTCAGAGGGAGGATTTTGTATCAGACCTGTCTGCTGGCAAAAATCACCTTAGGGCTTACCCCATGAACCACCCAGCACCTTCTCACACATGCGCCTCTGTGTAACACTAGAGTGCATCTAGACACGCTTATGAGGTCCCATTTTGCCTGACCTCTCAGACACAAAGATCTTTTATGTTCCAAGCTCTTAACTCAGTAGACAAACTCCTTTGGAAATCCTTGATGAGCCCAAGCTCAGTCCCTTCAAGCACAAGCTCCAACAGCACCTTACTGCACATAGCAGTTGTGACTGCTCAGCTAGCCTCCACCCCTCTAGAGCTTCTCCACTGCCACTCTTCACCTAGGCTCTAGCCCCTACTTCTTCCCACACCCAGCTATCTCATTCTTCCTTCCCTGCCACTACCTCCTCAGCCTTACTGTCAGACGTCTTCCAAAACTATGTACTCCCTTGATCCTTCCCTCTCTGGCACCTTTAAGACCCCTGAAAACCCTCCCCTCACTCCCTCCCTTTACCTGCTTCCCCTCTTGTTTACCTACTTCCCCACCTCCCTTCACTTTACCTATATCCCTGCTTTTCTCTTACCGAACTGGGGCTTGACAAGGTCTCCCCACCTACTAGTCACCCTCCACCTCCCATCCACTCCCTACTTTTACCCTATCTCTCATTCAGGATACAGCAACATTTATGTGTTGACAATTCTACTTTAACCCCCCCCACTCTGGTACAAGACAAAGTCAACTGACCAGCTGAACTAACGGTACAACAATGTATAACTTGTATCACCTACCTGTAATCTGTAAATCAAGTTGTTATAATTACCTGTAACCTACTTGTCTGCTACATGGACACTTGCATTTTGAAACTTTGCTTGTTGTGCAAATAGTTTTATATTGCTATTCAATCCATTCTGTTTTGTTAATCAAATGTTGATACTGATATGAAACCTCTGTAAAGAGCCTCTGGCTCAAAGGTATTTTAGTCTGAGATATGAATAAGTAAATGTTCAGCATTGCTACATGTTAATTACTTAGATGGGAGATTTTTGCACTTGTATTGTACTGTTGGGCTTTGGTGACTTGCACCTGTATTATAAAAAGCAGATAACCCACACTGCATGCTTGTTTTGATTACCATTTTGTTGTGCTTGCATTTAGAGCTTGTTTATTTTCCTCTGTATATTTTAGCCTATATGTATCTATTCCTGCTGGATTATGTTAACCTGCTGACTGCTGCTCTTCTTACTGGGACCCCCATGAAAGCAAGTTACTCGTCTCATGCTGTCATCCTGTTTGGAATAATTTCAAAAAGTAAAAATAAAAATTGATTTTGTTATTGCTCTGACTTTGGTAGCTGTCTGCATTGAATTGTGATTGTGTCTTTTACTCAGGAGTCACTTGTTTCTAACATTCACATATTTGTGACTGTCTAGTACAGTATGCCCTGGACCAATGGGCTTATACCTCATACTATAAACTGTCATTTGGCAGGCAGCTGGGTGGTATGCAAGCAGGTAGAAGCTGCCCACCGATGATGGGGAGGGCTAGGTGGGCAGGGGTCTTGTGTGGTTGGGGTGCCTCTAGACTAACAGGGATTTATTTTATTCAATTCTACCTATGATTGTGGCTATGAGGGTACCACTAGATTACCAGGAATTTATTTATTTTCTACCAGTGATCGCAGCTACAGTGGTGAGGGACCAATAAACCATCAGGCCTTTCTTTCTTTTTATTACTGGCGATCACTGCTATGGGGTGGGTGTGTGCCTGAGGACCCCTCAGTCCATACCACATGCTGTGAAGTGCACCAGGGAATTTCACCAGACTGCCCTGCTCAGGTCATGAAAACAGGTTCATAGTGACATGCAAAAGGCCCCATTTGTGCCTTAAACACATTATGGCCCCATTTGCGGTCTGCATATCTTGAAATGCACCCAGTGCCCCTACAGTTGTGCTGGAGCATTCCAGTCCTGCCAGTCTGGGAATGTACTGGTGCATTGTAAATGTGTGCTGAGCATTCTGTGCTATATTTAAAGGTGATGCACCATGGCACATCTCCTTTGAATATACCCTTGTCTAGCTATGGCGCACCTCAGTTGTGCTGTGCCTCTACTTGCACCATTACGGTTGCAGTCTGATTATCTAGCCCATAATATCATGAGTTGTGCAAATCTACCATTGTCCTGTGCTTAAAATCCATGTGGCCTCTTGATTCCTCCCTTCTCCACTCTTCCTCATCTACAGCTACACTTTGTTCCCTGTCTCTGCCTAGAAATTGTCTTCTTGCTGACTTACCAACAGCACTG
This sequence comes from Neoceratodus forsteri, assembly GCA_016271365.2. NCBI lineage: Eukaryota > Metazoa > Chordata > Ceratodontiformes > Ceratodontidae > Neoceratodus > Neoceratodus forsteri. Next base: position 469,280,405 of record CM057457.1, on the reverse strand, counting down.
TCATGTTTTTACATTATGAACCCTAAATCATGCCTTTTGTGCCTGTTTTGTTCCTATTATAATGTGTGATATGTACCTCCTCTATGTACTATGCACCTCTATAACTGTTTGGAACTCCTATTGTAGAACAGTGCATATGTATTTATTTTACCTGTTCCTGATTTGTACTCTCCTGGGTTGTGACTGAAAATAGGCAGTTCTATCTAATGGACAAAGTAGGTGAGCCAAGTGGTCCTTATTTGCCATCAAATTTTATGTTTCTATGTTTATTTTAGACCACTTACCGGTAACCAAAAGCAAATAAATAAAATATTTAAAAGGCAAAAGTATGAAAACACCACCAACATCTGAACTACAGTACAACTTTAAGATGACCATTGACAAGAGTTACAGCAGACCAAGTAGTTATCTTTAAACCATTTTGTATACTTTGCAATGAGATAATGACTTGACCATGGAACATAAGTACACAGGCAGACTTCCAGTACTTTGAACCATTATGGGTACATTACATTTGCATTGTATTGCGACTGGTTCTGGTGGTGATCTTTATTACAAAAATGCAATTTTTATTTTTACTCCGGGATGGAGTAGCTTCTGTTGTATCGTATTCTGTATTACTTTGGCAACAGTCTGCATAACACATATGATCTTTGCATTTTACTCAGGGAGGAGGCGGCTGCAGTTTATTATGTTTATTATGTTCTGTCTGACTTTAGTGCTTGCCTGCATTTGAAACTGCGGCTTTGCTTGTTTTACTGTGGGAATAGGTAGCTGTAGATTGATAACTTCCTTGCTCTTACTCTGACTACGGTTATTAAAAATGTAATTACAATTTTATCTTTGCTGGACAGTTTCTGTGTGGCTCTGTGTGATTTGTTTAATTATCTTTTGCCCCATTTCACTGCTGTTTTTATTAGCATAACCCTCCAGCCATGGTTTGTTACCTGTTAAAATACTCCTTTGTGACCAGGTTTTGACCAATGAGAAGCCAGGATTGGTCAGACCCTTTCTATGAATATTATCAATTAAAGCAATAAATGTAAATGCCACAGAAAGAATAATTTAATTCAAATGAGTTAAAATGGAAATGTTTGAAAGACACATTTCTGAGGTTAAATTGCAGGAAAGTTGGTGGGGCACTCACAGAAACAATTAAGGAAAGGAACTAACACATTTGTTTGCTTATTGGAAGAAAATACTAATTCAATATGTTTTGTTTTTAGTCAGCAGGAAGTTTGAGTGCAGTGAAACCTGGAGCCAGCAATCATCACTAGAGAATTGCCAGCTGAGTCACACAACAGAGAAATGCTGTAACTATCCTCAGTGCAAGAAGACATTCCATAACCTACATCTTGTCACTGCACAACACCAGATTCATGAAGGAGACAGGCAATTGAAATGTACCAAATATCAAAGCCAGCTCAATGCAGTTACATGTATTGACAATAATTTCACTGCACAGAATAATACTACAGGACACCAAATGCACAAGAAACAAAATAAATGTACTTACTGTGACAAGAGTTTTACAGCACAGAATATCTTAATGAGTCATCAGCAGATTCACATGGTGGAGAGACCATATCAACATTCTAGAATGCAACAAGAGTTTTGGCCAGATGGCTACCCTGAAAAACATCACCAAATTCACACTGACAGGAGACCATACACATGTGATGAATGTGACAAGAGTTTTGATCTGAAGGGTCACCTAATAAGACATCAGCGAATTCACTCTGGAAAGAGTGCTCGGATGGAGTGAGGGGCTCGGATGGAGTGAGGGGCTCGGATGGAGTGACGAGGCTCGGATGGAGTGATGAAGTGAGAGTGATGAATCGTTGGTGGAGCAATTTGTGACACTAGTGACAAGCCATAGTTATTTCGTGCTCAAGTCTTGGTGAGTACCTTCACATGGTGGGCCCTGTTTCAACAGAATCTCACCAAGGCGATACTACTGTATAGATAATATATAGTATGGAAAGAGACAAAAATGAAACTGAAGCTGGGTGCACAGATCCCAGCATAAAAAAGTGCCCAACCTATCCTAGGCACTAGGGCAAGGTTGGACAATGTAATAGTGCCATATCCTTGAGTAATAGTACCACCCCTGCCACAGTGTCAGACCATGGAGTGCATTGTCCCACAGTGGCAGCAGAACTCAACAAGCCACAAACAGTAAAAAGACTGATAGGCCAGCCCAGAGGACTGCAAACAGTTAAGTGGACTTACAAGGACAAACTAGAAATGATGTATTGCTATTATTATGTGATGCACCCTGAGTTTCCAGTAAGAGGATATACCATCAGACTTGGAACAAATTGCAGCAGAGAAAAATAGTTGCCACAGACAAACTGAACAGTGTGACAGATGCAAACTTTAGATCCCTAATAGGACAAATAAAAACAAAAAGTACATAGATGAGAGTAACTTGGGCAGACTACAGAAGGAAGCAAGTGAAGAGGTAGCAAAAGAGAAGAAAGAGGTACCAGAGGCTTTCATAGCAGGAAGAGCAGATACATGGGACACAGCAAAGAAAAGGGATCTCATATGGTGTAGCATTTATGCCAAAAAAAGCAGCTCTTACCAGCACAACAATGAAAATTACAGACATATTTGAACAGACATATAGACAGAGACATCCAGATATGGCAAACATCACAAAGAAAAGAATAACCACACAAAAGTGGAATGAAAAGTGCACAGTTTGAAGTGATCTAGAAAGGCAACACATCAAAATAGAAGTCCTTGAACAGTTAAAGAAAGAAGGATTTGAGGTAGAAACTCAGCCTCCACCAATATCATCTGGTAAGCCTTTACAGCAGACAACTGCTCAGCCAATATTGGTACATGAAACAAAACATGACACATCTCCTAAGACACCCAGCAAAGTACACATCAAGTGCCATATCCGAGCAAAACAGCTGAAGTTCCAGTTCAACCCATACAGAGAGTGGAAGAGCAGGAAATGCCAACTAGGAACAACCCTTAACCAAGAGGAAGAAAACATGAGAGAAGACTTGCTGGACCTAATTGACATGGACAAATATATTAAAATACATCAAAGGGAAAGACTGCAAAATTAAGCCTGACATACACAGGAACACATAAAACAGATAAATAAAGTTATTGGAGCCATCCAGAGGGATCCATATGATGTCACTGAAATAAACAGAATACATTATTGTGCAGCGAGACTAATAACAAATAGAGCAGTGCCAAAAAGCAAGGAATGAAGAACAAAAAGAGGAAATTCAGCATACCACCATGGAAAAGAGGATAGAAGGGACAATTATGGAACTAAGATCAGAAGTATCACTGCTGGAGGAGTTTAGAAAAGGTAATAGATCAATGAAAGTCATCAGGAAAGTGAGGTGAAATCAAAGAAAAATGCTGTATTAAAACAGATCAGGACCTAAATTTTACCATCTCAAATAACAAGCTTAAGATCTCTGCTCAAGCCAAGAAGCTCAGGAGATACGTAGAAAGGAACAATGAAAAAATGCAAAATAGATGGTTTAGAGAAGACCGAAGAAATTCTATAGGGAGCTGGGAAAGAAAACAGCCAACATAAAAGTCCACCAGTAAAGAAAGAAATTGAGGAATTCTGGAAAGTATTTATGAAGACCCAGTTGAACATAATAGGGATGCAAAGTGGATACAGGAAATAAAAGACAGCATTAGAAATGGTACTACTAGAGATATGGGTGGCCTGGCGTAACTGCTAAGGAGATAGAAATGAAGATAAGGAAGGCCTCCAACTGGAAAACCCCAGGTCCAGATGCAGTACCCAACTTCTGGCTGAAAGTACTAACATCTTTGCACCAAGATTTAGCTACCTCAAAAACAATTTATACGCACATCCTGACTTGACACCCATCTGGTTAACGACAGGAATACCACACTCCTTATTAAATCTGAACCTGCCAGTCTCCCCAAGAACTATTGTCCAATAACCTGTTTACCAACAACATATAAACTATATACTGGAATCGATGCAGATAGAGTCTACAACCATTTAGACTGCAATAAACTCATGGCAATAGAACAAAAGGTAATAAAAGAAAATCATATGGCACAAAGGACCATCTCATGTTGAACAAAGCCATTATGGAGCTGCAAAAATGCAAAATCTTAGTGTAGCATGGATCGACTACAAAAAGCATTTGACAGTATCCACACTCCTGGATCACTGAGTGTTTATGGATCTACAGGATACATCCCACACTGATAAACTTCATCACAACAACAATGACAAAGTGGCAAACCACCTGCAATTAAATCATGAGAAAGGTCAAATCACCATCCCAAATATAAGTATCCAACGGGATATTTCAAGGTGACTCTTTGTCACCACTTCTGTTTTGCCTTGCCCTCAATCCCTTGAGTAGCCTAATCAACAACCTAGGCTATGGATACAGCTTGAACCCCAGAAACAAAAACAATCAACAGCTAACATCTCACCTTCTATTTGTAGATGACCTAAAACTTTATAGTTCATCTGACAAACATTTGAAAGAACAACTACAAATTGTTAAGACCTTTTCTGATGACATACTGATGACGTTTGGCCTGAACAAATGTGCCAAAGCAACATTTAGCAGGAAAGTTAACTCGTAAAGAAAACATGAATCTGGCGGAGGTTTGTGACATAAAGAACTTGAGCAAGAGGGTGTATAAATACCTGGGAATAGATGAAGAAGCAACAGCACAACTATGAACAAATGAGAGTAAAAGTAAGCAAGGAATATTTTAGAAGGTTAAAGCTAATTTTGAAAACTGCTTTGACAACATGAAATAAAGTGCAAGCTATAAATCAACTCGCCCTTCCAGTGATATCATACAGCTTTGGTGTGATAGATTGGCCACAGAAAGTGTTGAACCAGCTAGATATAAAAACAAGAAAAATGTTTCATGCTCACCAATTAATATACAAAAATCAGTGCATGCAAGATTATACATCCCTAGGGCAGAGGAGGCATGGGCCTCATTGAGATTGATTACACATATAGATCCACAATAGTGGGGCTACATACATACTTACTGACATCCTTGGACCCAAATATAGTCAAGGTCTTGCATCATGAAGAAAATAAGCCTAAAATGACTTCACTCATCAAATTAGGAGAAGCCTTCAGAAGGGTATCAGAGATTGATGTCAATCCAAAAGTAGATAAGGAATTGTCAGCAACAGAAAATGCAAAGAATCAGAAAAGGATTATAAAGATAAAGACCAACAGAAAGAAAAAACGATTAGAAAGTCCATAATTATAGTGGAAAATACGAGGAGCTACTGGAGCAACCACAGGTCGATCAAGCCCTGACCCATGAGTGGTTAAAAGAGGTGAATTTAGGCCACGAGATGAGAGACTAATAATGGCAGCCCAAGATAGTGGGCTACACACAAGATGGTTCACAAAATCCATAGAAAACACAGTAGAAACAGACAAGTGCAGGTTCTGTAGTACAGAATTAGAAACAGTTGTGCATCTCGTGGCTGGATGTGAAGTACTTATGACAGAAGGCCTGTATGCTGAAAGACACAACAATGTAGCAAGATTGATCCACTGGAAACTGTGCAAACACTATAACATACAGGTAGCAGAGAGACACTGGAAACATGAACCACAAAGAATCACAGAGAATGAAGAAGTAATGATCCATAGGGATCCCCAATACCAACAGCCAAGAAAGTGGAAGCAAGAAAACCTGATATTGTAATACAAGAAAAGAGAACAAAGGTAGCATTGCTGATTGAAATAGCCACCTAGTGACACTGTGTACAGAGAGACACAAAATCATGAAATACCAAGATATGCAGTCAGAAACTAAACTGATGTGGAATAAGGACACAGATTGTTCCAGTAGTGCTTGGAGCAATGGGACTAATCAAAAGAACTTTCAGGCACATTTAAATATGCTACCAATACTTGTGACACCTTATGAACTTCAAAGGAAGCTATTTTGGGGACATTAGTGCTGAGAAAGCTCTCAGCAAACATCAAAGATTAATACAGTACTAATTTCTTGAGTTTTGAATATGCCTGGCTAAAGAATGGGGTCCATTCTTGCCACGGTATTAGAAATCCCTAAACATTTGGAGACACTAACCCCGAGAGAGACCCCATAAATGTGCTGAATATGACAAGAGCTTTGGCCATAAGGATAGCCTGAAAAGACATCAGCAAATTCACTTTGGAGACACTAACCCGAGAGAGCCTGACCATATAAATGAGCTGAATGTGACAAGAGTTTTGCTCGAAGGGTCACCTAAAAGACTAATCAAATTCACTCTAGAGAGACCCTATAAATGTGTTGAATGCGACAAGAGTTTTGGCCGTAAGGATAACTTGATAATACATCAACAAATTCACTATGAAAGAACAGTATTACCATCCCTGCCACAGTGTTAGATCATGGTAACCATGGTTCCACAGCAGTAGAGGCTAGCAACCACAAAAATTAAAAGATTTACAGGCCAGCCCAGAGGACTGGAAACAGTTAAGTGGGCTGATGAGGACAAGCTAGAAATTATGTACTGTTACTATTATGCAATGCACCCAATTTCCAGTGAGAGGATATACACTGATACTATGCAGTAAACTACAGCAAAGAGAAATAGTTGCCACAGACAAGTTAAACAATGTGAAAAGAACTTTCAGGCACATTTAAATATGCTACCAATACTTGTGACACCTTATGAACTTCAAAAGGAAGTCATTTTGGGAAGTTGTTGTGCGAGAAGAGCGCTCTCAGCAAACATCAAAGATTAATACAGTACTAATTTCTTGAGTTTTAAATATACCCTGGCTAAAGAATGGGGTCCATTCTTGCCACGGTGATAGAAATCCGTAAACATTTGGAGACACTAACCCCAATAGAAATTATAGATCCACAATAGTGGGATACATACATACTTACTGACATCCTTGGACCCAAATATAGTCAAGGTCTTGCATCATGAAGAAAATAAGACTAAAATGACTTCACTCATCAAATTAGGAGAAGCCTTCAGAAGGGTAGCAGAGATTGATGTCAATCCACAAGTAGATAAGGAACTGTCAGCAACAGAAAATGCAAAGAATCAGAAAAAGGAGTATAAGGATAAAGACCAACAGAAAAAAAACAATTGAAAGCCCATAATTATAGTGGAAAATATAGGAGCTACTGGAACAACCATAGGTCGATCAAGCCCTGACCCATGAGTGGTTAAAAGAGATGAATTTAGGTCATGAGATGAGAGATTGATAATGGCAGCCCAACATCAGTGGGCTACACACAAGATGGTTCACAAAATCCACAGAAAAAACAGGAGAAACAGACAAGTGCAGGTTCTGTAGTACAGAATTAGAAACAGTTCGCATCTAGTGGCTGGATGTGAAGTACTCATGGCAGAAGGCCTGTATACCGAAAGACACAACAATATAAATAGTATAAGTTCATATATCAAATCAAATGTTAAATTTCAGCCAATCAACACGTGCCACGTCATTTGACAGGTGGTGATGGCTAGTGGACCAATCAGAATCACCCTGTGTTGAACCGGAAGTCCCTCCTAAATTGCGCTAGCCCGCCCCCTTCTGGCGGAAATGACGCAGGTTCGAACCCAGTGCCCGCCCCTTGCTTGAGAAATGACCGCGTTCAAACCCGTGTCCCTCCTGCAAGAAATGACCTAACACCACCATTTTGTAGCGTCTTATGCCCCTCATTCTCGTACACTCCCTCGATCCCCTGCCAGACCATCCTGGCTCGAACCCGAGTCCCCCATGCTAGCTTGAACTCCAGCATCCCTTCCTTTCTCCTGCACCCCACCAGCCTGGCTCGACCCCTCTTCCCTCTCCTGTACCCCACCATCCTGGCTCAAACCTCTGCCCCCTTTCTCCTGAACCCCACCATCCTGGCTCGAACCCCTGTCCCTCTTCACCACCGTGCTCCTCCACCCCAAAAATCAGTTAGTGTTTATGTAGTGGTATGTACCTCCCATGTAGGCCTGGTGTATAACTGCAGGGACATGTGTGTGTTTTTGATTAGGATATTTTCAGAAAGAAGTATCTAGGAGGGAACCTGATGTGCAGAGGTTTCACAGATCTGTGTGGAGACCCACACCCGGGAAATTCATCTGCCTGTGAGTACCCTTTTTCTGTTTTTGTAACAGTATACAAAATTATTTAACATGCATCTGTAGGACTGTGTCAAACTTGCATCAAAGGATAGCTTTATGTATCGCATGTAACATTTATAAGATAAACAGGGGACCTCTGTGTAAATAAGATGGTTCAGCAGTTTTCTCTGGATAACATTGCAACAATCATAAAAACTAATTATTTATACTTTTGTCATGAATTAGAAAGAATAAAATATATCAGAAAAAAGGAATACACATAGCTATAGTTCACCCCTCAGCTCTGTTAGTATCAAGGGAGAAGCTGAAATGAAATGTTGTTGATATTTATAATGTTTTGAAAAATGATATATTACAAAGAAAAGACAGAATGTAAAATGATAATGTTTCTCTTTCAAAAATAATTTTAAAGCACACAGTCTTAAAATGTATCTACAGCTTTGTAGAGCGTTGCAAAAAATACACACTTTTGTGTGTGTGTGTGTGTGTGTGTGTGTGTGTGTCCCTCATTAGATACGTAGGAAAAGCAATGTCTTTTATGTATGTTTAAAATATAGATGGGGGGTTTGGAGCCTGGTGGCTGTGTATGTGTGTCCGTTCCTCATTAGCACGTGGGAAAAGCAATGTCTTTTATGGATGTTTAAAATATAGATGGACTTTTTGGAGCTCACGGTCCTGTTGGCTGTGTGGTAGGGTCTTTGTCTGTTAAGGCGTGACAAAACATCTGTTGTTCATTTACACAGCCATGGCTACAAAGGCCTATTGATTCTCTTTGGAAGCGTGTGTCTCAAGATTTTTGGATTACAGGGGTCTGTAAAAAGTAGCTTTATGCTTTTGTTGCAAAATGTCTATAGTTACATTATCAAAAATTAAAAAGTCATGTAGTGCTAAATAGAAAAATAAATGATATGTTACAAGAAAGATAGAATGTAAAATGATAATGTTTCTCTTTCAGAATAATTTCAAACACACAGTCTTCTTAAAATGTATCTACAGTTTTGCTTAGAGTCGGTTGCAAAAGAATACACACTTTCTGTGTGTGCTATGTTTTACTGAATTACTAATTTAAAGGACTCAGCTGTTTAAAAAGACAATTTCTGTTTTGACTTTTAAAAACATAACTTAAGCTGACAAGCCACTGCCGTTATTATAAACTGTGCCTCTCTGTGTTTTAAGAGTGATAAAAAGCATCTGTTTAATTAGCAGTATGGCATTTCTTTTTGAACTCTCCTACATTGTAAATGAGAAAAATTTGTGTTTCTCATGATTAACTTTTTAACAAAATAAGTTTTATATTTTGATTAATGGTATGCAAGCAGTTTACCCAATTACTAATTTAAAGGACTCAGCTGTTTAAAAAAGACAAAATTTCTGTTTTGACTTTTAAAACCATAACTAAGCTGGCACTCCTGCCTCTCTGTGTTTTAGATTGATAAAAGCATCTGTTTTTAATTAGACTTTGACCAACCTATTAGCAGAAAGGAATTCTTAATGCCTTCCAGCTGTCAGCAGGAAGTGAGAAACAAAAGCCTACATTGACTAGCATAGGGACTTATATATCCCACCATTGGAGAATGGGGGTGTTGATCTGATGGACAGTGCCAGATGTTTTCACTACTTGCCACGTACTTGGGGTGGGGAGGGGGCTGAGCCATTTTTATATAAGCATTTCAAGATACTGGAAGCTCAAGTAGTAGTTGTGTTAGTCTCGCTCTGTCCTTTTGTCTTGAGCTAAAAATTAAAATATCAACAATTAGCCATGGAATCGTGGACTCTGACGAAGAGCTTATCCAAACATTTAATCGTTTGGCTAATACACAATTGAACACTACAGAAGGTGTGTATTTTTTAACTAGAAATAGTAGCTGCTGCATGTTTTAGAGTTTAAATGTTGTCTTATAAAAGTTTTAAAATACGAAGTAGTGACAGGGGTTTATTTTCTGTTTTAAACAGCACCACAGAGAAACCCTGGAGGAGAGGCTGGCTAATACAGCTGGAGCTACAGAAGGTGTGTATTTTTAACTAGAAATAGTAAATGCTGCATGTTTTAGAGTTTAAATGTTGTCTTATAAAAGTTTTAAAATACCGAAGTAGTGACAGGGGTTTATTTTCTGTTTTAAACAGCCCACAGACAAACCCTACAGGTGTGAGAGGAAAAGAGATCATTACATGAATGTGATGTTTTTCAAAGACATGCCAGAATTTCTGCTGGTGTCAGTGACCAGAATACGTATAGCATAACTGAACAAGATATACAGCCATCTCGAGCAGTGGTTCAAGAGTCTCTGCAGTTGTAAATGAACCAAATGTGCCAATAAACATTGTACAGCCATCTAGGAGCAGTGGCTCAAGAGTCCCTGTGGCTGTAAATGAACCAAATGTGCTAGTAAACATTGTACAGCCATCTAGGAGCAGTGGTTCAAAGTCTCTGTGGCTGTAAATGAACCAAATGTGACAATAAACAATGTACAGCCATTTAGGAGCAGCACAAAGTTTCTGCCCAAAGGTTTCAAGAAAGTGACATTGACATGATCAATATTGGGAAGCCTATATTTTAAAACAATTGATAGTTTGTTTAATGCCTTGGTAATTGAGGGCAGATTATCTAGTGAGGATTCTGATCATCAGCTGCTTAAATCTGAGCTTTAAAAGTTCAGCTACTTTAACTGAACAGTGTGCTTGGTTTATTGCATATTTCAAAGCAGGCATGCAATGATCAGGATGATGGCCAGTGCAGCCCACATGTATAGAAAAGTACAGGTGCTTGGAGGAACAAGTGGTCAAAAACAAAGAACAAATTACAAAGTGAAAGCACAGAAGCTCTCATAAACTGAGTACAAAGGGTTGCATCACTAACAAAATGAAAAAAATAACAAATGGGGTCAAAAAAGAAAATCTGGGTAAAAATAAAACAATCCATGAAAAGTTGATAAGAAAAGTAAAACATGCCAGGAAAATATTACAGCATAGGTTGTTACAGAATGCTACAAATGGTCTACAGTCTGAATTAGAAAACCATCATGATGATGATCAGGTTAACAGGGCGCCCCCTACAGTGTATTTAGAAGCTATACAGGAATATGAAGCAGTTTTAAAAATTTAATGCTACAGAATTTCATCAAAGATATAAGTTTATAAATCTAGATAAAATAAAATCTTTTACAGAGCTATTGCTGCAATGCAGCGCTATGAAAGTTTGTTAGACAGTGTGAAGAAAAAACACAATATAGGGATTTTATACAGGTAGATTAAATGCTGCTTCTTTGAATCACCCCTTGTTCTCAAGAAAGACAAGACCAAATGAACTAAATGCTGCAACCTTCTTAGATCAGATAGCTGATATGCTACAGAGCAATACTGAAGTAATTACTGATTCCTCTATACATCTTGTGGTAACGACCATCAGAAACCACCAGAAATTCGGAGGTGGGGGAGACAGACACTGAGCTCCATCTTGTATATCAGGATTTTACAAAAAAAGACGATACCTGATTGATTTAAATAACAGAGACAATAGTTTGTGTTTGGTGGCTCCATTCTGCACTCTTAAATCCACATATGAGTGACAGTCAGTTGTTGAACAAGGCTAAAATATTGTATGCTGAGCTAGGTTTGTCAGACCAAAGACCTGTCACTTTTAGTGATGTGTCACAGTTTGAGCACGCTTTTAGGAATCAAAATTAAGATTTTATATCATAATGAAGAAACTGGCAAACATTTTTCAACAGGTCCAGAAAGATTTCCTAAAACACTGTTTGTATTATTACATGAAAACCATTTTTATGGCATCACTAATGTAAAAAAATTCATAGGCATACGGTACCTCTGCGAATATTGTGATGTAGCCTACAGCCATAAGAAATCATATCTGTGCACAACAGTGCAAAGTTTGTTTCGACCCGTGTTGTCTCGAAAAGGAAATTGGCACAGTATCTTGTCACAAATGTAAGAAAAATTTGTAGGTCTTCAGCGTGCCTAGAAAGACATTTAGCTAGAGCTGATAGTGATACAGGGTCTTGTAAATCCATGAAACTGTGTGAACAATGTTTTGTTTTTACAAGGGATCTCATACATGTAAATTGATTCAGTGTAGCAGATGTGGTTCTTTCATGACAGCAGACAAGTATCTGTGTTACATGTCACCACTCACAGATGTAAAAGCACTGAGAAATATATAGTGTTTGATTTGAAGCCACACAAGAAGAGAGAGTGCATATACCAAATTTTGTGTATGCTAAGCAATTAGATGGGAGAGGTCCTGGGAATTGAAGGTGAAGATTGCATAAAAGATTTTTGTAGGACATTTTATTGATGCCCCATTTAGACACTACACATTTATAGCACACAATGCCAAAGGCTATGACAGTTACTTTATCATTAGCCAGCTAGTCAAGGAAAGAATTGATATTAAATTGCTCACACAAGGAGGAAAAAGTACTCTGTGTCACAGTGACATCCCTACACATCAGATTTATTGACAGCCATTGCTTTCTTCCTTTTAAACTAGCAAAATCCCTGCAGCCCTTGGATTTGAGAATGAGATTGCTAAAGGTTACTTCCCCATTTTTTTAACACCAAGGCTAATGAAAATTATATAGGCCCCTGCCCGATGCTCAGTTTTATGGTTCTGAATATATGTTGCCTGCAGAAAAGCAAGAGTTTTGCAATGGTACCTAGCTAACAGACATAGAATTTAATCTGAAAGAGAGCTTAGCTACTATTGTCAGTTAGATGTTGAAATTCTTGAAAAGCCTGTGTCAGATTTAGAAATGAAGTACTGGAGATGACTAGGAAAAGTATTTTAAAACAGTCAGGCGGTGATACAGTGGAGTATGAAACAGTATCCTTAGACCCCTTCAATCGTCACCATAGCCTCAATTTCTAGGCGATGTACGGTTTCTGTTTTTGAAAAGAATGCACTGTTGCTGCTCTTCCCCAGACAACTACCACAGACAATTGAAGAGGTACTCACACCTGCTGTTCAGTGGCTTATGTACATATCTGAGAAGAAAACATTTCTATTCAGCATGCACTAAGGGGTGGTGAATTTAAGGTGAGTCCGTTACTTTTTGGATGGCTATTCAGTCATAAATGGAATACCCACAGCATTTGAATTTAATGGTTGTTTTTCATGGCTGCAACATCTGTTACTGTGAGAAAGATAGAAATCACATGACAGGGACTAATTTTGGACAGTTATTCAATAGGACCATGCACAAATTTCATTTCAAAAAGACAGGGTTTTGCAGTTAGAGTATTGTGGGAACATGAATGGAAAGCAATGCTGACCACGGATCAGTTTTGAATAATTGTTTTGAGGACAGGCAGCTACCACAGCCACCCGAACCTAGGCAGTCACTGTTTGGTGGGAGAACAAATGCCATTTGTCTGTACTATAAGACACAGCCTGATGAAAATACACTATTATGATTTTACCAGCCTCTACCCTTTTGTTAACAAAACCAAACAGTATCCAGTCGGTCATCCTGACATCATTTATGACAATTTGATGACCTCACTCAGTACTTTGGTTTAGCAAAGTAAAGTCTTACCCCTAGAGGTCTTTTCTTTCCAGTGCTGCCATCCAGGATTGGTAAAAGCTTGTATTTACATTTGTCATGCATGCGCTGAAAATAGACTTCAAACAACATCATGCACACATGATGATAGCAACGATCACTTACAGGTACCTACTGTACCGTAGAACTAAACCTGGCACTGGAAAGGCTACAAAATCATTAACATTTATGAAGTTTGGCATTTTAAAGAGTCATGCATAGAGATTTTGCAGATTACATCAAGCTGCATCTAAAAGGCAAGCAAGAGGCATCTGATTTCCCTTCATGGGTCAAAACTGAAGAGGATAAAGTCAGGTACATACAACAGTATTTTGAAAGGAAAATGTACATTTGAACCCTGCAATAACTGTTAACCTGCAAGGAGACAGATAGCTAAACTGTTTTAAATTCTCTTTGGGGCAAATTTGGGCAGAGAGCTAATTTACCAACAACGAGCATAGTAACAGACCCACAGAAATTATTTCAATATGTATTAGGTCGCTGCCACGAAATCTCATCATGCTTTTTCATCGATGATGAAACAGCTTGTTTAAGCTGGAAATATACCAGCGATCATTACACAAATTCAATAATATCAACATATTTATAGCTAGTTTACAACGGCATATGCCAGAGTCGAACTCTCACAACCTGCTAGATAGGTTACAGGACAGGTCCTTTACCACGACACAGACTCTGTCATTTTTGTGTCCAGACCGGGTGACTGGGTTCCCCTCTGGGTGATTATTTAAGGGAGCTGACTCAGTGAAGTTCCTGCTGATGAACACATTAGATCGTTTCGCAGGCCCAAAACTCACGGTTACAGACTGTCCAGTGGTGAGGTTGTTCTTAAAGTGAAAGGTTTACCCTTAATGTAGCCAGCAGTAAACACATTAATTTTGAAAGTCTGAAGGACCTGGTCTTTTGACCTCTGGGTCTGAATCTCTAAAGAAATTACGTGGGTCAACCCAGCATTGTTGAGGATAAAAAGCAGTGGTCCTTGAAACAAAAATGCTGTCAAGACACAGAGAGTCGTTTATGACAAGCGAGTTTACAAGACAATTTTAAAACACTTCCTTATGGATACTGATTGTGAAAATGGATATCAGGTTGCAGCATCCCTTTACTTGTCTGTTGGCTGGCCCCTCTAATAGTTAGAAGAGCTTTATATAAAACAGTTGTTGGAACATGCTGATGCCACTTTATCACACAAGCCTGAAAATTTTGTCTGACCAGGATACATTTGTCTAGCTAGTGTTGTGATCTGAAGCTTGTCTCTGGGGTTTTTAAACAAAATCATGTATTTGGCATTTAGTGTGATGGTCCTGCTTTTTTACCTTGACAGAACACATCTGGACAATTAAAAATATTGTCAATTGTTTATGATAATTGTACTTGGTAAACCCATATTCCACTTCACTATTTTGACAGGCAGAGTCCATCAAATCATCTATAATGACAAAAATTTACCTTTCAGGGTAGAGATCATTGTCAGCTAGTGACATCGGTAGACCCTCCACAAATTTAATCTGAGGGAACTTTAACAGCAATTCATTATACAAAGGTTGCCAACAGCTGTAGAACCAGACAATATTTTCAGGCTTGTGTGATAAAGTGGCATCAGCATGTTCCAACAACTGTTTTATAAAGAAGCTCTTCCCACTATTAGAGGGCCAGCCAACAGACAAGTAAAGGATGCTGCAACCTGATATCCATTTTCACAATCAGTATCCGTAAGGAATGTTTTAAAATTGTCTTGTAAAACTCGACTAGTCATAAACGACTCTCTGTGTCTTGGACAGCGTTTTTGTTTCAAGGGACCACTGCTTTTATTATAACAATGCTGGGTTGGACTCACTTGTAATTTCTTTAGAGATCTGTGACCCCGTATAGTCAAGACCAGGTCCTTCAGACTTTCAAAATTAATGTTTACTACTGGCTACATTAAGGGTAAACCTTTCACTTTAAGAACAACCTCACCACCGGACAGCCTGTAACCGTAAGTTTTGGGCCTGCAGAAATGAACTCTGTAATGTGTTCATCAGCAGGAACTTCACCGTTCAGCTCCTAAATAATCACCCAGAGGGGAGCCCAGTCACCCGGTCTCGACACAAAATGACAGAGTCTGTGTCGTGGTAAAGGCACCTGTCCTGTAACCTATCTAGCAGGTTGTAGAGTTCAACTCTGGCATATGCTGTTGTAAAACTAGCTATAAATATGTTGATATTATTGGAATTTGTGTAATGATCGCTGGTATATTTCAGCTTAAACAAGCTGTTTCATCATCGATGAAAAGCACGATGAGATTTGGTGGTACGAGACGAATACATTTTGAAATAATTTATGGGTCTGTTATTATGCCGTTGTCAGTAAATTAGCTCTCTGCCCAAATTCTGCCCCAAAGAGAATTTAAAAACAGTTTAGATATCTGTCTCCTTGCAGGTTAACAGTTATGGCTGCAGGGTTCAAATGTACATTTTCCTTTCAAAATACTGTTGTATGTACCTGACTTTGATCCTCTTCAGTTTTGACTCATGAAGGAAACCAGATGCCTCTTGTTTGCCTGTTAGATGCAGCTTGATGTAATCTGCAAAAATCTCTATGCATGACTCTTTAAAATGCCAAACTTCATAAATGTTAATGATTTTGTAGCCTTTTTCCAGTGCTAGGTTTAGTTCTACGGTACATAGGTACCTGTAAGTGACCGTTGCTCATCATCATGTGCATGATGTTGTTTGAAGTCTATATTCAGCGCATGCACAAACATAATGTAAATACAAGCTTTTACCAATCCTGGATGGCAGCACTGGAAAGAAAAGACCTCTAGGGGTAAGACTTTACTTTGCTAAACCAGTACTGAGTGAGGTCATCAAAATTGTCATAAATGATGTCAGGATGACCGACTGGATACTGTTTGGTTTTGTTAACAAAAGGGTAGAGGCTGGTAAAATCATAATAGTGTATTTTCTCATCAGCTGTGTCTTATAGTACAGACAAATGGCATTTGTTCTCCCCCAAACAGTGACTGCCTAGGTTCAGTGGCTGTGGTAGCTGCCTGTCCCTCAAAAAATTATTCAAACCCTGATCCATGGTCAGCATTGCTTTCCATTCATATTCCACAATACTCTAACTGCAAAACCCTGTCTTTTTAGAAAATGAAATTTGTGCGTGGTCCTATTGAATAACTGTCCAAAACTAGTCCCTGTCATATGATTTCTATCTTTCTCACAGTAACAGATGTTGCAGCCATGAAAAAACAACCATTAAATTCAAATGCTGTGGGTATTCCATTTATGACTGAATAGCCATCCAAAAGTACGGATCACCTTAAATTCACCACCCTTAGCGCATGCTGAATAGAAATGTTTTCTTCTCAGATATGTACATAAGCCACTGAATAGCAGGTGTGGATCATCAATTGTCTGTGGTAGTTGTCTGGGGGAGAACAGCAACAGTGCATTCTTTCAAAACAGAAACCTGTACATCGCATAGAAATTGAGGCTATGGTGACGTACTGGAAAGGGTCTAAGGATACTGTTTCATACTCCACTGTATCACCGCCTGACTGTTTTAAATACTTTTCCTAGTCATCTCCAGTACTTCATTTCTAAATCTGACACAGGCTTTTCAAGAATTTCAACATCTAACTGACAATAGTAGCTACTCTTTTCAGATTAAGTTCTCTATGTCTGTTAGCTAGGTACCATTGCAAAAACTCTTGCTTTTCTGCAGGCAACATATATTCAGAACCATAAAACTGAGCATCGGGCAGGGGGCCTACATAATTTTCATTAGCCTTGGTGTTAAAAATTGGGGAAGTAACCTTTAGCAATCTCATTCTCAAATCCAAGGGCTGCAGGATTTTGCTAGTTTAAAAGGAAGAAAGCAATGGCTGTCAATAAATCTGATGTGAGGGATGTCACTGTGACACAGAGTACTTTTCCTCCTTGTGTGAGCAATTTAATATCAATTCTTCCTTGACTAGCTGGCTAATGATAAAGTAACTGTCATAGCCTTTGGCATTGTGTGCTATAAATGTGTAGTGTCTAAATGGGGCATCAATAAAATGTCCTACAAAATCTTTTATGCAATCTTCACCTTCAATTCCCAGGACCTCTCCCCATCTAATTGCTTAGCATACAAAAATTGGTATGTGCACCCGCTTCTTGTGTGGCTTCAAAATCAAACACTATATATTTCTCAGTGCTTTTACATCTGTGAGTGGTGACATGTAACACAGATGCTTGTCTGCTGTCATGAAAGAACCACATCTGCTACACTGAATCAATTTACATGTATGAGATCCCTTGTAAAAAACAAAACATTGTTCACACAGTTTCATGGATTTACAAGACCCTGTATCACCATCAGCTCTAGCTAAATGTCTTCTAGGCACGCTGAAGACCTACAAATGTTCTTACATTTGTGACAAGATACTGTGCCAATTTCCTTTCGAGACAACAACGGGTTTAAACAAACTTTGCACTGTTGTGCACAGATATGATTCCTTATGGCTGTAGGCTACATCACAATATTCACAGAGGCACCGTATGCCTATGAATTTTTTTACATTAGTGATGCCATAAAAATGGTTTTCATGTAATAATACAAACAGTGTTTTAGGAAATCTTTCTGGACCTGTTGAAAATGTTTGCCAGTTTCCTTCATTATGATATAAAATCTTAATTTTGACTCCTAAAAAGCGTTCAAACTGTGACACATCACTAAAGTGACAAGGCTTGGTCTGACAAACCCTAGCTCAGCATACAATATTTTAGCCTTGTTCAACAACTGACTGTCACTCATATGTGGATTTAAAGTCGAGAATGGAGCCACCGAACACAAACTATTGTCTCTGTTATTTAAATCAATCAGGTATCGTCTTTTTTGTAAATCCTGCTATACAAGATGGAGCTCAGTGTCCGTCTCCCCACCCGACCCCTGGTGGTTTCTGATGGTCGTTACCACAAGATGTATAGAGGAATCAGTAATTACTTCAGTATTGCTCTGTAGCATATCAGCTATCTGATCTAAGAAGGTTGCAGCATTTAGTTCATTTGGTCTTGTCTTTCTTGAGAACAAGGGTGATTCAAAGAAGCACATTTAATCTTACCTGTATAAAACTCTATATTGTGTTTTCTCTTCACACTGTCTAACAAACTTTATAGCCTGGTGCATTGCAGCAATAGCCTCTGTAAAGATTTTATTTTATCTAGATTTATAAACTTATATCTTTGATGAAATTCTGTAGCATTAAATTTTTTAAACTACTTTCATATTCCTGTACAGCTTCTAAATACACTGTAGGGGACGCCTGTTAACTTGATCATCATCATGATGGTTTTCTAATTCAGACTGTAGACCATTTGTAGCATTCTGTAACAACCTATGCTGTAATATTTTCCTGGCATGTTTTACTTTTCTTATCAACTTTTCACGGATTGTTTTATTTTTACCCAGATTTTTCTTTTTTGACCCCATTTGTTATTTTTTTTCATTTTGTTAGTGATGCAACCCTTTGTACTCAGTTTATGAGAGCTTCTGTGCTTTCACTTTGTAATTTGTTCTTTGTTTTTGACCACTTTTCTCCACGCCCTGTACTTTTCATACATGGGCGGCACTGGCCATCATCCTAGATCATTGCATGCCTGCTTTGAAATATGCAATAAACCAAGCACACTGTTCAGTAAAGTAGCTGAACTTTAAAAAGCTCAGATTTAAGCAGCTGATGATCGTAATCCTCACTAGATAATCTGCCCTCAATCACCAAGGCATTAAACAAACTATTAATTGTTTTGAAATATAGGCTTTCCCAATATTGATCATGTCAATGTCACTTCTTGAAACCTTTGGGCAGAAACTCTTGTGCTGCTCCTAAATGGCTGTACATTGTTTATTGTCACATTTGGTTCATTTACAGCCGCAGAGACTCTTGAGCCACTGCTTCTAGATGTCTGTACAATGTTTATTAGCACATTTGGTTCATTTACAACCACAGAGACTCTTGAACCACTGCTCCTAGATGGCTGTACAATGTTTACTGGCACATTTGGTTCATTTACAGCCGCAGAGACTCTTGAGCCACTGCTCCTAGATGGCTGTACAATGTTTATTGGCACATTTGGTTCATTTACAACTGCAGAGACTCTTGAACCACTGCTCGAGATGGCTGTATATCTTGTTCAGTTATGCTATCGTATTCTGGTCACTGACACCAGCAGAAATTCTGGCATGTCTTTGAAAACATCACATTCATGTAATTATTTCTTTTTCCTCTCACACCTGTAGGGTTTGTCTGTGGAGCTGTTTAGAAACAGAAAATAAACCCCCTGTCACTACTTCGGTATTTTAAAACTTTTATAAGACAACATTTAAACTCTAAAACATGCAGCATCTACTATTTCTAGTTAAAAATACACACCTTCTGTAGTGTTCAACTGTGTATTAGCCAAACGATTAAATGTTTGGATAAGCTCTTCATCAGGAGTCCACGATTCCATGGCTAATTGTTGAATATTTTAATTTTTAGCTCAAGACAAAAGGACAGAGCGAGACTAACACAACTACTACTTGAGCTTCCAGTATCTTGAAATGCTTATATAAAAATGACTCAGCCCTCCTCCCCACCCCAAGTACGTGGCAAGTAGTGAAAAACATCTGGCACTGTCCATCAGACCAACACCTCCCCATTCTCCAAGGGTGGGATATATAAGACCCCATGCTAGTCAATGTAGGCTTTTGTTTCTCACTTCCTGCGACAGCTGGAAGGCATTAAGAAATTCCTTTCTGCTAATAGGTTGGTCAAAGTCTAATTAAAACAGATGCTTTTTATCATTCTTAAAACACAGAGAGGCAGTGGAGTGCCAGCTTAAGTTATGGTTTTAAAAGTCAAAACAGAAATTCTGTCTTTTTAAACAGCTGAGTCCTTTAAATTAGTAATTCGGTAAAACTGCTTAGCATACCACTAATCAAAATATAAAACTTATTTTGTTAAAGTTAATCATGAGAAACACAAGTTTTTCTCATTTACAATGTAGGAGAGTTCAAAAGAAATGCCATACTGCTAATTAAAACAGATGCTTTTTATCACTCTTAAAACACAGAGAGGCACAGTTTATAATAACGGCAGTGGTGTGTCAGCTAAGTTATGTTTTTAAAAGTCAAAACAGAAATTCTGTCTTTTTAAACAGCTGAGTCCTTTAAATTAGTAATTCAGTAAAACATAGCACACACACAAAGTGTGTATTCTTTGCATGACTCTAAGCAAAACTGTAGATACATTTTAAGAAGACTGTGTGCTTTGAAATTATTCTGAAGAGAAACATTATCATTTTACATTCTATCTTTTCTTTGTAACATACAATTTATTTTTCTATTTAGCACTACATGACTTTTAATTTTTGATAATGTATATAGACATTTTGCAACAAAAGCATAAAGATACTTTTTACAGACCCTGTAATCCAAAAATCTTGAGACACACGTTTCCAAAGAGATCAATAGGCCTTTGTAGCCATGGCTGTTAAATGAACAACAGATGTTTTGTCACGTCTTAACAGACAAAGACCCCTACCACACAGCCAACAGGACCGTGAGCTCAAAAAGTCCATCTATATTTTAAACATCCATAAAAGACATTGCTTTTCCCACGTGCCTAATGAGGACGGACACACATACACAGCCACCAGGCTCCAACCCCATCTATATTTTAAACATACATAAAAGACATTGCTTTTCCCACGTTTCTAATGAGGACACACACACACACACACACACACACAAAAGTGTGTATTTTTGCAACGCTCTCATGCAAAGCTGTAGATACATTTTAAGACTGTGTGCTTTAAAATTATTTTGAAAGAGAAACATTATCATTTTACATTCTGTCTTTTCTTTGTAATATATCATTTTTCAAAACATTATAAATATCACACACATTTCATTTCAGCCTTCTCCTTGATACTACACAGAGCTGAGGGGTGAACTATAGGTATGTGTATTCCTTTTTTCTGATATATTTTATTCTTTCTAATTCATGACAAAAGTATAAATAATTAGTTTTTGCAATTGTTGTAATGCTATCCAGAGAAAACTGCTGAACCATCTTATTTACACAGAGGTCCCCCTGTTTATCTTATAAATGTTACATGCGTATACATAAAGCTATCCTTTGATGCAAGTTTGACACAGTCCTACAGATGCATGTTAAATAATTTTGTATACTGTTACAAAAACAGAAAAAGGGTACTACACAGGCAGATTAATTTCCCTCGGGTGTGGGGTCTCCACACAGATCTGTGAAACCTCTGCACGATCAGGTTCCCTCCTAGATACTTCTTTCTGAAAATATCCTAATCAAAAACACACACATGTCCCTGCAGTTATACACCAGGCCTACAGGGGCACATACCACTACATAAACACTAACTGATTTTTGGGGTGGGAGGAGCACGGTGGTGAAGAGGGACAGGGGTTCAAGCCAGGATGGTGGGGTTCAGGAGAAAGGGGGCAGGGGTTCGAGCCAGGATGGTGGGGTGCAGGAGAAGGGGACAGGGTTTGAGCCAGGCTGGTGGGGGGTGCAGGAGAAAGGAGGGGATGCTGGAGTTCAAGCTAGCATGGGGACTCGGGTTTGAGCCAGGATGGTCTGGCAGGGATCGAGGTGTCACGAGAATGAAGGGCGTAAGGCAGCTACAAAATGGTGGTGTTAGGTCATTTCCTGTGCAGGGGCAGGACACGGGTTCTAACCCGTGTCATTTCCATCAGAAGGGGACTAGCTCAATTTAGGGAGGGACTTCGGTTTAACACAGGGTGATTCTGATTGGTCCGCTTTAGGCCACCACCCTGTCAAATGACGTAGCAGCTGATTGGCTGAAATTTAACATTTGATGAGATATATGAACTTATACTACTAATGTAGCAAGATTGATCCACTGGAAACTGTGCAAACACTATAACATACAGGTAGCAGAGAGACACTGGAAACATGAACCACAAAGAATCACAGAGAATGAAGAAGTAATGATCACATGGGATCCCAATACCAACAGCCAAGAAAGTGGAAGCAAGAAAACCTGATATTGTAATACAAGAAAGAGAACAAAGGTAGCATTGCTGATTGAAATAGCCACCCAGTGTCCTGTGTAAGAGAGACACAAAACCATGAAATACCAAGATATGCATTCAGAAACCAAACTGATATGGAATAAGGACACACACATTGTTCCAGTAGTGCTTGGAGCAATGGGACTAATCAAAAGAACTTTTGGGCACATTTAAATATGCTACCAATACTTGTGACACCTTATGAACTTCAAAGGAAGCAATTTGGGGACGTTGCATGTGCTGAGAAGAGCTCTCAGCAAACATCAAAGATTAATACAGTACTAATTTCTTGAGTTTTGAATATGCCCTGGTTAAAGAATGGGGTCCGTCTCTTCCCTAAACATTTGGAGACACTAACCACGAGAGAGAATTATGTACTGTTATTACTATGCAACGCACCTCGAATTTCCAGTGAGAGGATATACTATTAGACTTGGAGAAATTGCAGCAGACAGAATAGTCACCACAGACAAACTGAACAGTGTGACAGATGCCAACTTTAGATCCCTAATAGGACAAATAAAAACAAAAAGTACGAGATGATATTAACTTGGGCAGACTACAGAAGGAAGCAGGTGAAGAAGTAACAAAGAGAAGGAAGAGGTACCAGAGGTTTTCAGAGCTGTAAGAGCAGATGCATGGGACATAGCAAAGAAAGGGGTCTGATATAGTGTAGCATTTATGCCGAAAAGAAAGCAGCTCTTACCAGCACAGCAACAAAAACTGCAGATATATTCGAACAGACATACAGACAGAGTCATCCAGATATGGCAAACATCACAAAGAAAAGAATAACCACACAAAAGTAGAATGTAATGAAAATGCACAGTTTAATGATCTAGAAAGGCAGCACATCAAAATAGAAGTCCTTGAACAGTTAAAGAAAGAAGGATTTGAGGTAGAGACTCAGCCTCCACCATTATCATCTGGTAAGCCATTACAGCAGACAACTGCTCAGCCAATACTGGTATGTGAAACAAACATGACACACTTCCTAAAGACACTCAGCAAAGTGCACATCAAGTGCCATATCTGAATAAAACAGCTGAATTTCCAGTTCAACCCATTCAGAGAGCGGAAGAGCAGGAAATGCTAATTACAGGAACAACCCTAAACCAAGAGGAAGAAAACATGATAGAAGACTTGCTGGACTTGATTGACATGGCCAAATATATCAAAATACATGAAAGGGAAAGATTGCAAAAGTGCGATGACATACACAGTTAGAACACATAAAACAGATAAACAAAGTTATTGGAACCATCCAGAGGATCCATATGATGTCACTGAAATAAACAGAATACATTGTTGTGCAGTGAGACTAATAACAAATACAGCAGTGCCACAAAAGCAAGGAATGAAGAACAGAAAGAGAGGAAATGTAGCACACCACCATGGAAAATGCGGATAGAAGGGACAATTATGGAGCTAGGATCAGAATTATCACTGCTGGAGGAGATTAGAAAAGGTAATAGATCAATGAAAGTCATCAGGAAAGTGGATGAAATCAAAGAAAAATACTGTATTAAAACAGATCAGGACCTAGATTTTACCATCTCGAATAACAAGCTCAAGATCTCAGCTCAAGCAGAGAAGCTCAGGAGATACGTAGAAAGAAACAATGAAAAATGCAAAATAGATGGTTTAGAAGACCCAAAGAAATTCTATAGGGAGCTGGGAAAGAAACAACCAAAGTAAAAACACCACCGTAAAGAAAGAAATTGAGAAATTCTGGAGAAGTATTTATGAAGACTGGTTGAACATAATAGGGAAGCAAAGTGGATACAGGAAACAAAAGACAGCACAAAAATGGCACTACCAGGGATATGGGTGGCCTGATGTAACAGCTAAGGAGATAGAAGCAAAGATAAGGAAGGCCCAGCTGGAAAACCCAGGTCCAGATGCAGTACCCAACTTCTGGCAAAAGTACTAACACTTTTACACCAAGATTTTGCCACCTGTAAAACTATTTATACGCACCTCCTGAGTTCACTCCCATCTGGCTAACAACAGTAAATACCACACTTCTTATCAAATCTGAGCCTGCCATTCTCCCAAAGAACTATCACCCAATAACCTGTTTGCCAACAACATATAAATTATACACTAGAATTTATGCAGACAAAGTCTACAGTAATCTAGATTGCAGTAATCTCATAGCAATAGAACAAAATGCAATAAAAGAAAATCATATGGTACAAAGATCATCTCCTGTTGAACAAAGCCATAATGGAGAGCTGCAAAAATGCTGAAACCTTAGTGTAGCATGGATCAACCTAAAAAAGCATTTGACAGCATCCCACACTCCTGGATCACTGAGTGTTTACAGATCTACAAGATACATCCCACACTGG
Source organism: Neoceratodus forsteri (assembly GCA_016271365.2). Classification (NCBI taxonomy): domain Eukaryota; kingdom Metazoa; phylum Chordata; order Ceratodontiformes; family Ceratodontidae; genus Neoceratodus; species Neoceratodus forsteri. The sequence continues at coordinate 469,255,269 of CM057457.1, read as the reverse complement.
TAAATTTCATCACAACCACAATGAAAAAGTGGCAAACCACCCTGCAGTTAAATCATGAGAAAAGTCAAATCATTATCCCAAATATAAGCATCCAACGAGGATATTTCAAGGTGACTTCCTGTCACCACTTCTGTTTTGCCTCCCTCAATTTCTTCAGTAGCCTAATCAACAACCTAGGCTATGGATACGCTTGAACCCCAGAAACAATAGCAATCAACAGCTAACATCTCACTTTCTATTCATAGATGACCTAAAGCTATATAGTTCATCTGACAAACATTTGAAAGAACAACTACAAATTGTCAAGACCTTCTCTGATGATATACAGATGACACTTGGCCTAGACAAATGTGACAAAGCAATATTTATAGGGTACTTAAGGAGCTAAAGGAGGAACTAGCAGAGCCATTAGCAGAATTGTTTAGTGAGTCTCTGAGCACAGGAGAGGTCCCAGAAGACTGGAGAAGGGCTCATGTGATCCCATCCACAAGAGTGGTAGCAGGGAGGAGGTGGGAACTACAGACCGGTCAGTCTTACACCTCAGTAGTGGGCAAGAGTGTGGAGGCACTCCTAGGAAAGAGATAGTGCAACACCTGGAATCCATAGGGGCACAGGATCCAAGACAGCATGGGTTTACAAAGGAAGGTCCTGTCAAACTAATCTCATAGATTTCTTTGACTGGGTAACCAGAGTGGTGGACCAAGGGAGCAGTTGATGTCGCCTACCTTGACTTCAGCAAAGCTTTTGACACTGTCCACATAGAAGATTGATAAATAGGCTAGGTAGGCTGGGTGGGTCAGAAGTTGGTCAACTGGGTGGCAAACTGGTTGACTGGCAGAAAACAGAGAGTGGTGGTAAATGGTATACAGTCAGAAGAGATGCAAGTCACAAGTGGGGTACCTCAGGGATCAGTCCGGGGCCAGTCCTATTCATAGATACATAGATACATAGACAGTGTCGGCAGAAAAGGGCCTATGGCCCACCTAGTTCGCCCATTTGAGCTTGTAAGTTCAGTTTGTTTTCCTAGAAATCTATTTCCTCACTTCCTGACCTCTAGAATTCCTTTATGTCTATCCCATGCATTCTTAAATCCCTTGATTGTTTCAGCCCCCACCACTTCCTCTGGCAGGGTGTTCCACTTGTCCACCACCCATCTGCTGAAGAAATTCTTTCTCATGTTTCCTCTGAATCGTCCTCCTCCAACTTCATCCCATGCCTCTAGTCCTGAAACATCTTTTCGCTTAAAATAGTGTTTTCCTGCACCCTGTTCCTCCCTGTAAGATACTTGATGTCTCTATCATATCCTCTCCCTCCCTCTCCTCCAGGAGTACATGTTCAGTTCCTTCAACACCTTTCATTAGTGACCCGCAGATGGACTAGAGGGTAAGGCTTGTCTGTTTGCAGATGACACCAAGATCTGCAACAGAGTAGATGATCCAGATGGGGTGGGCAGAATGAGAAGAGATCTGGATAAACTAGCAGAATGGTCAGAAGAGTGGCAACTGAGATTTAATGTAAAGAAGTGCAAAATCATGCACATAGGAAGAGAAACCCTTAAGCCACTTATAGGCTGGGAGGGAGTTGCTAGCAGTCACAAAGGAAGAAAGACTTGGGCATCATCACTGATGACCTAAAATCATCCAAGCAGACCTCTAAAGCAGTAGGTAAGGCTAGGGGGTGTTAGGTGTATTAGTAGGGTATCACAAATCGTAAGAGGGAGGTAATAATCCTCTGTACAAGACATTGGTTAGGCCTATACATATGAGGACAGATTAACGGAGCTCAATATGTATACCCTTGAGCAAAGGAGGGAGAGAGGTGATATGATCGAGACATTTAAACACCTTAAGGGCATAAACAAGGTGAAAGAGTCTAACATGTTTAAATATAAGAAAAATAGCAGGACAAGAGGACACAGCATGAGATTAGAGGAGGCCGATTAAGGGGGAATGTGAGGAATTCTTTTTCACAGAAAGGGTGGTAGATGCATGGAATGGCTTACCACAAGAAGTGGTAGCTATGAATACAGTGCAGGCTTCAAACAGGCATGGGATAGGCATAAGGGAGCAATACAAATGACTATGAATAGATAGGTCACTGACAGAGCAAGGCCGATGGCACATTTATAAGGTAGAAAAGAAATGGGCAGACTGGATGGGCCTTGGTCTTATCTGCCTCAACTTCTATGTTTCTATGTATAGCAAAAAGTTAACATGTAAAGAAAACGTGAATCTGGCAGAGGGCTGTGACATAAATGAACTTGAGCACGAGGAGTGTATAAATACCTGGGAATAGATGAAGGAGCAATAGCATAACATAAGCAAATGAGAGCAAAAATAAGCAAGGAATATTTTAGAAGGTTAAAGCTCATACTGAAAACTGCCTTGACAACATGAAATAAAGTACAATGTATAAACCAACTCGCTCTTCCAGTAATATCTTACAGTTTGGTGTGTAGACCAGCCACAGAGAGTGTTCAACCAGCTAGATATAGAACCAAGAAAACTGCTTCATGCTCACCAGTTAATATACAAAAGCCAGTGCATGCCAAGATTATTCATCCCAAGGTCGGAGGGAGGCATGGGCCTCCTTGAGATTGATTACACATATAGATCCACAGTAGTTCAGTTAAGTTTATTGTTCAACAACATAGCCATTACAAATAGAAAAACAAAAACATTAAAATGTTAAATATTAAACACAATTAAAAATTCCTTATACAGCATTTCATAGAGCTTATTACCCAGTAAAAGAATAATCACAGAATTATTATACTATGGGTGGGATATTCAAAGCAGTTGCACAAGACACAAGTGAGATGCACCAGTGCAATGGTGGATATGTGCCAAAAGCGATATTCAGCGGGCGACAATGCGCTGTGCAAATCGCAGTGTGCCAATGCACACCCTAATGAATGCAAGTGCAAGTGCAGGAGGCATAGCCATGAATAAACAGCGCAGTGCGATATTCAACAGCAGGCCGATGGCACAAGCTGAGCAACAGGGACATGCGCGAGCAAAGTTGAGCCTATAAAAGGATGGAGCAAGCAGGGATGGTGGCTTGCGCCTCAGGGGAGCAGGGGTGAGAGAGTGAGAGAGACAGAGTGAGGGACAGAGACGGTGTAAGACAGTGACAGGGTGAGGGCCATTGGCCAGGCAGGACAGCAGCAGGGATGCAGGACAGTCACAGAGGCAGGAGGTGCGACGGGCAGTGGAACAGAGTCGGGACCCAGACTGAGCCCGTGGGCAGGCCAGACCGTGTGTGTGGGTCCCCAGCACAGACGTGCGACTAGTGCAGGGGCCCAAGCAGCAGCATAAAGCTGGGGAAGCCCAAGGAGACAGCTGCGGGGGGCAGACAGGCTGGGCCATGACCAGTGCAATATTCAGATGAAGGTGGTAATGGGTTTGAGGAGGCATGCGGCTGGCCCAGGCGTGGCCGTGAAAAGGCCTGGCAGTGGTATGCACGAACAGGTAGTACGCCCACACCACCTTGAACAGTACAGCGACACTGAGATGTGGGCCAGTACTGCCAGAGCGGGCCGATTCTGAGGCAGCTCTGTGAGGCGGTGCAGTGACGGATGCAGGCATCCATGAGGCGGAGCCATGCCCTGTCAGTGGAGACCAAGGTTCACAGCCGTGGTGTGCCTGCTCACCACAGGCACCTTCCAGAGACCAACAGGAGACACCACAGGCATAACCCAGTCGGCCGCATCATGGCTTCTCACAGTTCCTGAAGCACTGCTGCCACATGCTGTGGAATTCATCCACTTCCCAGCAAACATGCAGGAGTTCCACAGGGTTGCACGTATGCCTGGCATGCTAGGGGCCATTGACTGCACTCCACGTAGGCATCCGCACACCACCAGGGCTGGAGGGTGGCCTACATCAACAGGAAGGGCTACCCAGTGTCAACTGCCAGGCGGTGTACAATGCCAAGGGCATAATCAATGTATGTGCCACACACCTGTGGGAGCACATGATGCCTTCATCTGGCACCAGTCTGCACTGTGCCACAGGTTTAAGAGTGGGGACATCCCCACTGGCCACCTAGTAGGTGAGTATGCAGCAGGAAGGGCAGCCCTGTGCAACAGGGCAGGCGTTGGGGGTGATGTAATGCATGGGGTGTAGAGGGTTTGGCTGTGTAGGAGGGGGTAGCCACACAGACCAACATGCTAACCCAACATGTTCCCCACAGGTGACAGCAGATACCCACTCAGGCCCTGGCTGCTCACCCGTGCGCGCCCGTCGACCTCAGTGCAGGAGAGATATAACGAGGCACCGCCAGCACACGGAACATCATCGAGCATGTGTTTGGACTGCTGAAGGCACAATTCCATTGTCTGCACAGGTACAGTGGTGCCCTACATACAGCCCCTCGAAGGCCTGTTGCCTATTCCTGGCCTGCTGTGCTACACAACATGGCCACTGACTGTGGGATAGCTGTCGAGGTCGAAGAGGGAACAGCAGTGGGGACAACGTGGACGCTTAGGGCCAACGGTGGCAGGGCAGCCCTGGACAACGGGAGCCCTGGCTGTACGGGTGGCCCAGCAGCACAGGGACACCATTGCAGAGGAGCACTATGGTACATGCAGGTAGGTGAACAGGTCCACACACAGGACCGGGCAAGGTAAACAGAGCATGGCTGGTGGGGCCCAACAAGAGACACGGCGGAGGGGTGATGACGGACAAGGGACAGGTCACCGTGGAAGTACCCCTGACAGAACAGTGGACCCCACACACTATACCAGACATAGTCACATGGCCACACACACACACACTCCCGAGGCAGCTAGAGGGCATGTGTCAGACGCTGAACACGCATTGGCGGCAGCTGGTGCTGTGATGGCATCATCATGCACATGCCATGGTGGCCAGTGGCGGGAGGGTGTGCACAAGGCGGGCATGATGACGCACAGTTGTCATGGCCCAGATCTGGACACCACATGCCACACCTCCATGCATACAGGCTGCGGCGGGCAGCAGACGAGGAGGGTGGCGGATCATATCCGCCCGCACAGGTGCCGACCGCCATGGACACGTGGACGGCCCGCCTGAACCGCCCAGCAGATGCAGGCTGTGAGGCGACCAGAGGAGTGTCACAGAGCGTACCCCCAGGCATGTTGCTGTGAGAACACAACCAGGCCTTCGCAGGTGTCTGCAGGCTCCCGGACAGGCCCGCTCCAGGGGTGCCTGGGATGCCCACAGCTGATCCTGGTGATGACAATGCTGGGGTCACACAACACGGGACTGAGGGTGGAGAATGCACTCGTGGTGACTGCCACGGACAGCTCTGCACCATGGTGGCCAGTGGTGCCAGACGGCTGTGACTGCAGTGGTGAGCCGATCCAGGCCTGCAGTCGTGTCCTCCCACATGTGTGTTGCCTTGGCCAGGAGCTGCTGAAAGTCCTGGTCACGCCTCCTGCAGACAGGCGCAGCTCAGTGTGGAGTGCACGCACCCTGTCACGACCTGCATCTGTTGCTCCACGGATGCCCTGAGCAGACAGGTGTGATCGTCAAGTGGGTTGGCACCCTGGGGGCTTGGGCATCATGCTGACCCACGGGGTTGTGCAGCCCGGCACAGTCCCCATGCAGGTGGGGGCTGCACAGCAGGGCCCTCTTGGACCTGTCCTGACTGCAGTGCACTGGCAGCGACTCTGGACCCGATCCACCCTCAGCACCGTCCTGCTGCCGCTGCCCCTCCAGCCGCTGTGTGTGCGGCGTCGCCAGGGAGGCTGTACCCCACCACCAGATGGGCCTGACTGTGCCACAGGTACTGTGGCCAATGCAACACCGGGTGGTGTGGCTGGCGGGTCTGCCAGTGCCACCCGTGTACCATTGGTGCTGCCATGTCCTGTGCATGATAGGGGTGCCTCCCTGTACAGCATCACCACTGTCCTGGGAGCGGCCATGTCATCATCAGATGCGGACCCCCCGATCACTGTCTCAGCATACTGGATACCATGGCTGGCATCCCACTGAAACACTGCCTCAGCCTCGTCCGCGCCCATGCCACAGGCATCCGTGCAGACAGTGTGATGGCTCGCAGGGTCCGGGCCATGGACCCCAGTGGAGGTGGATGGGTGTTCCTCCAGGTCCCCGACATCACCCAGGGTGGGCCCGCCACCCTGCATCTGCACCAGGTGCCCTGGATCTGTAAGGAACATATACATGTCAGTGCTGCCACCAGCACCCCAGCCAATGCACCCTTACCCACATCCTCTTGCACCGCTGTACCTACCATGCAGGGAAGGACCCTCCATCAGGAATCCACAACTGGGAACGCCCTTAGTGGCGCTGTGCTGCACTATCTGCCACAAGCTCCTACCACGGTGTCACCTGTGGCACCTTAGGCTGTCCACCACCCGTGGTGGCACGTGAGGCCCGGATGGCTGCCACCGTCTCCTTGATCCGCCTGCAGCACGTGCCCACCTTCTTCTTGCATTCCTGCACCGACCTCTGATGGACGCCCTGCAGGTTCACAGCCCTGACTACACTGGCCCATGCTTCCGCCTGGCTTTCTGGGTGCCTGTGGAGCCACTTAGAAGGGCTCCGGGTCAAGGTAGGCATCATATAAGTCATTGCACTCCACCCTTGTGAAATTGGGCCTGCGCTTCTGTGCAGGCCCTCTCCTCAACTTCCTCTTGCTCCGACATGCTGTTCCTGTTGGTGGGGACATAAGGTCAGTGCTAGTTGCCACACACGAGGCCCCCCAGACATGACATGCCCAGTGCTTGGCGTCCTACCTGTGAAGGTTGCAAAACCGGTCTGGTGCCTGTGCCACCACATGGGCGCCTTTATAACATCATCATGCAAATAAAGGAATGTGCAACTGTAATGGGATGCAAATGCATCCAATGCACCACCGATATGCTGATCAGCTCATCTGCATATGCCCGCTGAATATCACAGAATGCGCATGTGCAGTGGGGTTGATCATGCACATGTCATGGCGCATCTGTGTGGCGTGTGCAGTCCGCATGGTACAGTGCATACGTCGGTGGTGCTTAGCACGCATGATGAGCTACAGGCGACACAGCACTCAGCCACTATTGGGCATGTGGCGCTACGCGCCATACACCCAGTCACGCCGTGCGCCATTGGCACATGGCCCATAGGGCACACTGGACCCTATAGCGCACCATGCCACCCATGCTCTGTCGTGCTGTGCGCGCGGTGCGATGTTGCCGCTTTGACCTATGCGTGCCTTTGACCCTGGTGACTGCGGCACGTGTCAGCATTGCCCTATGCGTATCACACATACCCTGCTGATGCACAGTAGGGGATGCCAGCACATCATCAGGCGTCACACATCCTTCTGACGCAGAACTCAGCGCCCCCAGCATCATTATGCTGCTGCGGTTCAAGATAGAGCCATGCCACACAGGAGCACACTGAGTGTGCCAAACTGGCCACAGGTGGAGCTATCAACTTGGTGGATTTGGTGGAGCCACATATTGGTGCCCTCTGTGGGCAGGTACCCTGGACCAGCCACGCACTGAGGGTGTGGGGGTGGCAGGAGCTAGAGGAGGTGACAGGATCGCGCCGTGGCGGGAGCAGTGCCGCCACAGGTGCCGTGACCCGCGGAGGAGGGATCCTGACTGGCTGAGGTCACTGCAGGCAGCAGCGTCTGGAGGGCGTTGTGCCACGGCCAGGTGAGTGCATTTACCCCGTCCATGCCATGTTGGTGTTGTGTGGGTTGCCAGTGGGTGTCACGCCGTGCTGCTGTGGGTGGGGGCAGTGGCTAGGAACACCACCGGACATGGCAGTGCACAGCTGCGCAGGGTCCTGGAGTTTACTGTGCGGGGGGCCCATGTCTTGCTGCCCAGTGCTGATGTCTGTCTCACACTGTCTCCCTACTAGGCCCTGAAGATGGTGAAGAGCCCAGATGGTGGGTGCCACTGCCGGACAGCAGCAGACCAGTGGTGGTGCATAATGGTGGGTTGCCGGACAGTCAGGTGGTCAGGCGCCAGTTGGGCCACAGCTTGCAGGTAGGCACCTTGGTGGTGTATTTTGTTGTGTGGGGTTGGGGTGCACCACATCTCCCGTGCACATGGCCATTACATTCAGTGCCTCACCGGCATGGTCCATTGCACCATGCTGCACCCAGAGCACGGTGTGTGCCGCTGCAGGTGGGCTGTGGGTGCATCCGGGTCCCAGCCAGGCCACTGTCAGCCCCACATAATGGCCATTTGCTTGGCTGTCATGGCTGTGGCATGCTGCACCGGGTTGGTGGTGGTGTGCAGTGCTGTGCATGGCTGTGGATAGTGGGATGGCGGCTTGTGGGCATGCACACTGTGGTTGGCTGTGTGCCCCTGCAGGGCACATGCCAATGTTGTCTACAACGCATGGTGGGTGGGCTACGGTTGTGTGGGGTGCACTCATCCATGTCCCTTCTTTGTCCTAAGGCCCAACTGGTGTATGCCCATACAAGGCTGCTGGAGCAGATCCTGTGGTGCATCACGCCACCCTTGCAGTGGCACGCATTATCGACAGGCCATGTTCTGGCCACAGAGGAGGAGGCGGCAGAGGTGCTGATAGTTGAGGACCTTCCAGGGGCCCATTGGCCTGCTTCACCTCCCTCCTTCCTTCCACTGACCCTCCCATTCCTCCTTTGTTCCAACTCTACCATGTCCCCTGTCTTCCCACCCCTTCCCCATCCCACGTTCCTGAATGTGTCCTCCCATTCCCTGCCCCATCCCTGTTCAACTGTGCATAGTTTTGTTTGTTGCTCGTTGTTTGAATACAGTTATATTTTGGTAGCCATCCATGTCCATGTCTGCTTTGCAGATGGCATTGGTGCCATGCTGCAGTAGTGTGCATGGTGGTTGTGTGGTCGTTGCGGCTGCCTAGGGTTTGTGTCAGGTGGTCTGCACACAGTGGCCTGTGTGTGTGTGCCCTGTGACATGTATGTTCCTGCTGGGCTGTGTGGCGGTGTGGTGTGTGCTGTTGGCTTGTGTATTGTCTGCTTTGGTCCGGTGCCGTGTCCCATGCCGTCCTCTGGGTGTTGCCATGGCTGCCTACCGGTGGCCATGGGTGTCACACCACCTCCATATGCTGCAGTGGATCGTGGTCAGGGCATGTGACCATGCGCCTGCCTTGCCACTCTCCGGTCATCCCCTGCACTATGGTGGCAGTGTGTCCTGCTCTTGTGGCCTGCTCCACACTGTGCCAGGGCCTGTGCCTCTGTCCTTGCCCTACCCTTGCTGTGCTCCTGCACTTCCTGCCTTGCTCCATTGCGCAGCCCTAGTTGCGATGGCACCTGCTACCTTGCTCCTGGCGCGGCCCTAGTTGCGCTATGGCACATCCCTGTGATATTCAGCCATCTTGCGCTATGACTTGCCTTGGTGCTCAGCCTTTGAATATCACGTTGGATGCACACCTGCACAGTGTACCTCACTCTTGCGCCTGCTTCTGAGTATTTCTGAACACTCCACCCCATGAGTGCTAATGAAATAGTTTAAGTTACATATACATATAATATTAGGGTCACAAAATGATTTGACCTTTTCATGCTTTCAATATGACCATATAATGAATGTTTTAACAAAGTTTGATCTTAATGAGCAGTACCCAATGATAAAAATACACAGTCGGGCATATGAGCTTTACAGGCATTGTTATTTTGTCATAAATAAACAACATACATATCAGTATTCTAAACCAGATCTAAATTTATAACAGACTCTGTACTTAAATAAACAGGACAGTTCCTCCATCAGTCAGGAACGAACCAGTTATATGCAGCCTTCTTTGCTCTATTATATGAAGAAAGGAGACCACAGATCTCAATATTGTGGGGTCAGTAATCGTAAATAGATATATCAGTAGCTGGACTGACTGATAATTTTGTTGACTTAATATATTCCCTAACAGGGAGGTCATGTGTTTCTCATAAAGAGGGCACAAAAGTACTGAATGCAGCAGATTATCTTCCTCAGACCACAGTTACACATATAAGCCTTATTTTTCCTAAAATAGTCCTCTTTTCCTATTGCTCTCAAAACCTCAAAGCAAAATCTAGTTAAGAGAATCCTCTGCCTAGGATTGGGAAGGATGGAAAGATATCTTCCAAATCTGTGTGCCCATTTGTTTTTGGCTAGCCAACTACAAGCTTTAGATAATCTGAAGGCCTCTAGATCTTTTTGATGAAATTGCCCTTTATTTTGTTTTTTCATTATTAACTTGATATAATCAATGGGAGCCATAAACAATCAGTAACTGTGTATAACAATCCAGACGGTTTGATAAGTTTCTCCAAAACCAAGGAAACACAATGTTGGAGGGGGAATAAAGAATGACTTCTCAGGCATGAACGCAGCAATCTATCAGATGCCATCCTATAGACCCTCACCCAATAGTTAATTTGTCTCTGCACGCATGCACACTATTGGTAGCTCTCAATCTCAGCCCTAACCATGATGGAAGGGGCACTATTTGGAGGTCCCAATATCTTTTATGATATTTATTTGAACCATGTTCTAAAGATCCTTAAATCCCCCATAATTTGGCTCCATAGATGATCTGACTTTTATTTTCGCCTTATGACTCTTATATTTCCTTCTACTGACCTTCCCCCATATTTATACAAAATGCCTGGATAACTGGTAAGAAACCATCCAGCTTATATTTGATGCATTTCAAGTGAGCTGTCCAAGTTCTGGTTTGGTAACAGTAGTCCTACATAGTAAATTCTTTGACCACCTCAAGCTTGAGGTGTCCATGTAATAATTGTGGCCCTTCTTGTTGCCCCCAAGAACAAGTTTATTTTTATTTATTTATTGAAATAGTTTTACCAGGAAGGCACACTGAGCAAGAAGATGCTCATCTCCAGGTTCGAACTGGGGGTCACAGAAAATACAGGATACAAAGTTATACAATGACAGACTTGTAATATAGTATACACATTAATAGTTCATGATTCTTGCAATACAGTTAAGGAATAACACACAACAATAATACAGTTCAGGGTAGTCAGTACCCATAAATTCAAGGACAAATAAGTGCCTAGTAAGTAAGTGCATGCACTCAGCAAGGTTCAAATAGCTTGTTGCAGTTTCAAGGCTGTTGGTCAGCTGGGGGTGGAATTAGGCTTAGAGTAGATGCAATTTACCATGTAGTAGTTAGTAAGTGCAGAGGAGGCGAGGTTGCAGAGGAGGAGGAATGACAGTTGGGGGCAACTCATTCCAGATTTTAGGGAGATGATGTGAGAAGGCATTCTGGCCAGCTATGGACTTATGCCAGTAGGCAGGAGTCAGTGGATCTGAGGCGTGGGAGGGCGAGCAAGGAGGAGAGGTAGACAGGGAGGGTGCCTAGCCAGAACTTAGAGGTGAATTTAGCACAGTGAACGAGTCAACAGTTTTCGGGATGGTAAGGCTACAGACGGTAACGCTACACAATGATGGGTGGGGACATTGAGAGCAAAGCAGCAGAATGCATTGAACAGGGTGTCAAGCTTGGATAGGGAGGATTTAGGTGCCGAGCTATGTACTATGTCACAGTAGTCAAAGGAGGGAGAATCATCTTCTGGATTAGCTCACGGCGTACGTTAGAGGAAGCTATGGCAGTTTCTGGGCAGAGCACCAAGCATGGGGTCAGTTTTTATAGTTGTGTCTATATGAACATTGAAGGACAGGTGATGTTCAAGCCAGACCCCAAGGTATCAGAATGAGTGGACATCCTCAAGTACTTGCCCATCGAGGGTTAGGAAGGAGGAAGTACCTTGGTTTTATCATAGTTAACCAGCAAATCGGTGTTTTGCATTCAAGATAGAATGTTTCAATATTGCTACATTCCCAAATGACTAAGGAGAGTAATACAACATCATCTCTGAAGGCTAAGAATGGGACCACTCTCGACCCGATTATTGGTAGGTGGAAATCAGGGTTGTACATATTTCCCAAAACAGTGCCAAAATAGAGGTTAAATAATAATGGAGCCAAAGTGCAACCCTGCTTGACCCCAACATTCTTTTTAAACCAGGAACTTAGTTCCCCAGAGTCACCATACCTGATACTAGTGTAATTTTCTTGCTACATAAGTCTGATCATCCAATAAGGAGGGGTCAGTTCCTAATTCAGCGACTCTGTTCCATAATAATGACCTATTAACCCTATCAAAAGCAGCTTTAAGATAAAAAAAGTGCAAACATTTTTTTTTTTTTTTACTGTCCTATATTTATAAATCAGATGAGACAAGACAAACATTTGGTCAATAGTGGAATGTTTTTATGGAATCCAGCCTGGGCTTCATCAATTGTACAATTTCACTCTGCCCATATCATCAGCCTGTTGTTCAGGATTCTGGTAAAACCTTTCCAGGGTATCCAGAAGGCTGATAGGTCTGTAGTAACTAGGATCCTTCTTGTCCCTTTCTTATACATTGGAACAATGATATTTAATTTCCAACTTTGGGAATATCCCAACGCTATATATAGTTAAAAGATTAAGTAGAAAGGATCCAAAATTATTTGGTTCTGATTATTACGTCCAATGGGACCCCATCAGGCCCTGGTTGCTTTTCTTTTGCTGAATGAATTGAAGGCTTCTTCTACCTCAAATAATGTAATCTCAACATCTGAACTGCAATTTCTTCCAAGGTATTTATATCTTGTCAGTCCAGAGAGATAGTCTAGATCTTCCCTGTAAAATAGGTGCTTTTAATGATTTACCTATATCCGGTTCAATATGGGTGTTAATTCTGGTATGATCAACCATTCCAGTGCTAACAATCCCCAAAATATTTCTCTTTGTAAGAACTGCATTGTGTAATTTCAACCATATTTGCTTGATATATTTGCACTTATTCCTAACTAGAATCTCCTATATCTTTTCTGGCTTTATTCATTAATTTATTACTTTGCATGTATACTGTTTTAACTTTCTAAACTTTTGTTTAATGTTTTCCTTGCAGCTTGACAATCCTTGTTGTACCATCGTTGACCCTTTAGTTCTTTAGTGGCTACCTCTTTGTGATTTCATAAGCAATCGTATTTATGATAGAGTTAAATTTGAGAATCACATGTGGACCCTTAGATTGACTAGCCAATGAGTCTAATTTAAATAATATCCTCTGCTCTCTAATAGATTCTCACATTTTCACTACCAATTGTACTGCATTCAATGCCTCTTTGTTATCATTTTGAGGTTTTGATACCTTGCCGGGAATGAAATCCCCATGTCCTATTTCTAACTACAGGGCCTTGTGATGACTTTCTGCTCTAAATACTAATTTGAGCAATAAACACCTGTTAAATAAGTTTGAGTTAATCCAAATATAGTCAATTATGGATGATCCATTGCCACCTATAAAGGAATATTCTCCTTCAGAGTCAAAGAGTGACTGACCATTCAGAAGGAGCATGTTATTCTGCACATTATCCTATGTAACTCTACTCCCTTTTATTAATGAAGTGATCTTTGAGTTCCTTTTATTCAGAAATGTGTACAGAAGAACCAACAGAGCTTCTACTATGTCTTCCAAACATCCCTGCAAGGAACCTAATCTTGCATTGAAATCTCTGAATATAACTATATTAGCAGTAGGATGGTCAATTAGTTCTTCTAATGAACCTAAATAATTAGGATCTCCATGATGGCTACTTAATGGATGGGAGTAAATATTTACCAAAAACATATTTGTTTAGATAGTTTCCTATTAGCTTCACGCTAAAATACTGCAACTGGGCGAGAAATTTCTTCAGTTATGATATTATTATTCAGCTTAATAAATGTGGCCAATCCTCCTATACCCCTCCCAAAATTTTTATTTTTATTGCTTTCTTACAATATACTATATAGTCACTTAAGTGGAGGTCACCCAATGCCCAAGTTTCATGGATACCGATTATGTGAAAATGATTCAGATAATTACACATTTCTGGGTCACCTATCTTTATACCCAGCCCTGAAGAGTTCCAAGATAAAATTTTAGTGATACATTATCCAGAAATATTGAATCATGGAGCCACCTTTGGTATAACCTTCCTTTCAGCCATCCTGTTCCTCCATAAACTCCGTGGTCTCCCTGAAGACTATCCAGCTTGATCTGTCTTGATCTAGAGTTGCTAAAATCTCAAACTTGCTTGATGTCTCAACCAACAGTTACCATTTCTTTGATTTTAATAAGCTCTGCAGAATCTAACTGAGCATAAGCATCCTCATCTCTATATGCAGATGAATTCAGTTGATCCAAAATGCTCTTTCATCATTAAGTTCTTAATTAAAAGGACTAGATTTACAAAGAACAGGATTTGACCATCCTACTCCAACCTTATGATTTTTCCTATATTATGGTTACTTATATGTATATCAAGACAAATATTCAGAAAGTCAATCAGTTTAGCTCTTAAGTTATTTTTGAATTCTTTGAGGATTGTTTCAGCCCAAATACAGAGATTACACTGCCCTTTTTACTGATATCAAGACAATTTTGGTTCATGTAAAATTCCAGAAAAGATCCATTAATGTAGTAACCTCACCCACCATAATGCCCATAACATCCAATTTGTTTGCCTAAAGTGCTGTTGCTTTTAAGATATAGAATTGGTCTGTCACCACCAGAACCAACTCTGTTTCCTTCAAAGGTCTAATAATACTGATTGAATCTTTCAGAATAGTACAACCATTCAGTAAGGAAGACAGTTATGCAGATGAAGTATTAATTAAGCTTTTTGTGTTTCATTTGGCATACATACCCCAGAGGAGGCAGTACAATGTCAGAGCCTAATGTTTTTGCTAAAAAGGGTCAAAGTTAACATTATGATTAAAAATTATCTTTGTTCTTAGAACAATCACTTTTTCTGAGACTGCCTCTGCCATTAATTCAGTACTAATGGGTCCTTTTCTGCACCCTCTAAATACTTATCATTACTCTTTTTCTGGTTTTCTGTATTTGCAATTTCATAGCTACCTCAGATTTTGTTTTCCAAGTTTTTAAGATGTTGGGCTTGTCTTTTTGGGGTTACTACTTTCTCCTCCTTTTCCCCAATGTCTTCCCATTTTGGTGGTATAACTTTTTGATTTTGGATTGTATAATGATGATCTCCTTACTTTGTCCACTGATGCTTCATTAATCAGTTTTCCTCCCTTTCTTGTTCCTGACCTTTTTTTTGTAAGGATATGGGATGTCCAAGGCTATATCCTTTTACTGCTTCCTGATTTCTTTCTAGAAGTGTTGATCTCCTTTGTGCTTCCACCATTACTGACAGATGCTTCCTACAGCACCCCTTTGCTACAGAAGTTCATGATTTTGTGCTAATTCCTACAAATGCTGGTGTCTCTAATTCCACTGCTGGAAGATAATACATTCAGGCTCACTGCTTAGAATACTATGATCTGTCATTAAAGAGTCCAAAAGGATCCAGCCTTGTGTTCCCTAAATTGTGGTAAACAGTTTGCCTTACCTCCTCCCTATTAACAGGTGAATCACTTAGCTCATTATCATCTTGACCAGAATTGCCAAGGGAGATATGATAGAAGTCTGGTTCCTTATTCAGAGAGTCAATTTTATTCTTCCTGACTGCCCTTTTACTAACAATTGTGTAAGGCCCATAACCCTTCATTTTTGCAAATGACAGGTGGTATGCTGTTGAAGCTGACAGCAGTACCAGGTGGGGACTGGGTTCGGTGAGGACTAGGTTACTCGGCACAAGGGACCTAGGTTTGGCTACTCTACACAGGGGACCCAAGTAAATCTGAAGACAGGAAGCAATAACTGTAATGTCCAATACCAGGAATGGGATTCTAAAGTGTGGCTTTTATTCACATCCAAACTGAACAAACAAAGCATAAACGGACCCACGGGCTACATTCCTGGTAATGCAGATAAGAGATACAGAACACTTCTTCAACATTTCAGCCCTCAGGCTCTGAACCCACCAGGCAAATAGCCCGGACTTGCATACAGCTTTGGGTACACAGCCTGACTTGTACACTATTTGTTTTTCCGGCCCGGCCCCTGCTGCCACTGATCCCGTCCATATGCAGTGAACCAATTTTCAGTTGGTAGGCTCCTCAAACCACCTTAGAGCCTTGACTCTTAAGGGAAATTTTCCTGCCATCCCACGTCCGGGTGCTTCCTCATCACTGGCCAAGTGCATGAGGCAAAGTAGAAACCACAGAGCAAATCTGTAGAGGTGGACCTGGTTAAAATGGGGGTTTCCCACCCCATCTCCCACAATCCATACCCGCCATTTCTCTGACATTAAACAACCTTTTGAAAGCTTGGCAATGTAGATTAAAGGGTAGACATATAGCACATCTCCTCTACATGTCTTGACTTTCCCTTGTGCTGGACTTGAACATACTTTTACTTTGGCTAAGCCTATTCCTCTAGGCCTCCCACTAATTCAGCAGTCCAATCCACTTTAACACAGTTCAGGTGAAACATAGGCCCTTTGACAAGAGCAGAACTCACCCTTTGGTTGCAGGTGCCCCACAGGCGAATCTTGACAGCTTCTGGTACCCAACACACTTGGAAAAATAAGGCAGCTTCTTCTCTAGCAGTAGCCAGGGGTTGCCCCTGGAATAGCAGGCAAACCTTCCACCCCATCCCTCAGGGATGGGGCACAGAGACCAGTAACAGCGGTCTCCACCACTTCAAGAACAGCTTACTGTGTTCCTCTTTAGGCAGAAACACACACCTTTCCCTAGAAGTAGCTCTATATCAGAGCTTAGGCTCCAAGAGCCTGTGCACAGACTGCTGTGCCTCTCTTCTTCACTGCTCACACTACTCTGCTTCCACTGTTCAAAAACTCCCAACATTCTAATCTAACTCCCTTCTGCAGATTCCGATGTGGCTCATGCAGCTACGATAGTTCTGTGGTGATGTCATCCCTCAGTCTCAGCTGAGACTGAGAACAGATTGAGACAGTGTGAAATCCATTTAACTGGAGTTTCACAAGCTGCCTTCCCTGCCTACCACTAGGTCTTACTGGGATTCTAGTAACCCTGGGTAACAGGGGGTTACAATTGTATCCAATTTTAGCCTATCTTCTAGGCACACCCTTTAATGAATGATACATCCTGCTTAAGTTCAATTAGCTGTTTAAGCAGCAGGACATTAGCTTTAACTGGATTCGTTAATGCAGCTAATAGTTCCCTTGAGATACCCTCCATGTCCATGAGAAAAGAGTTATCCTGACCTCAGGGCTCATCGTCCAGGAATTTGAACTATGATTCCTGGACGATTGCCCCAGGGAGTCATTCTGAAATCTCACTCTATCATTACCCCTATTATCAGAGCTTTGTTAGCCCCAGATATATGATTATGGCTATGGGTTTGAAATAAATTTGACTGAATGGTTTTATCATGACTGGAGGTATCCTTATGATACTCGGTCTTTTCTGAATGTTCTGAATTGATTTTGTGTCAGATCCAGTATTCTCCACTAATCTCCTCTATACGCAGGGATTCTCTCATAGTCTGGACTTCCATATCCAGCACTGAAAGGTTATGGCATATTTTAGAGAAATCTATCTTAGCATTCCTACTAATCCCTTCATCATATCCATTAGGTTCACAGTGGTCTGTCTCAGCTACTTTAAGCCCTTTGACTGCCAGTCAAGTCTAAGCTGGATGGGCTTTCCTTTAACATCAATAATTTCTTTTGACTTGTTGTTCTTCTTTTTAGGGTGCTAGGTACTGACCAGGAATCTAGGGACAAAAACTTTTTAATATCACCCTATTTTCAGAAACCAGATTAAGAGTGGAGACCATCTGTGTAGTTTTGTTTCGTTGACTGTTTCATCTATTAAATATTTACTATTCTTTTCATATCACGTCCCTTTTGTTCAGTTTCTTTGAATTCTTACCCAGTTGTTTAATTGCCAAAGATTTTAAGGAAAATGCCTCTAGGCTTAACACCCCCCACTCCCTCACTGAGATCAGGGTAGCTTGAATCTTGCTGCCAGATATATTAAAAGGGTCTTGAATTTTACTTCTAGTTGTGGCTGGCATAATCACAGAAATGTTTATACTCAATTCTAATAGACAGGGTAAATAATTGATCCATAAGTATATCATAATCCATTAGTTCACCAAAAGGAAAAATAGTTTAATTTGTTTGGCAAAAGCCTGTTAAAGTCTATTAAATGATCAACTTTTTGTACCAAATACTGTGTATTGATAACTCTCTTCCCTAAAGCGTCCAGAGCCAGAAAGGAGAGACTAAGAAACCACAGATGCAATCGGACAGTCCGCTCCTCATTTTCCCTTTTCCTCTCTTTCCAGACACTTATAATTTGCAAGGATGAATTCTCGATTATTCCACAGGAATGATAATTATTACACCACCAAGCAGAAAATGGATGATAGGACCAGAACTCCACTAAAAAGAAAAACATAGAAAAGCTCACTAAAATTAAATAGTTGTTAAACAAAGCATACAATATGCACAGTGACCGCAATGTCAGTAGTGTCAGCAGAATTAGTAGACTGATACAGCATAGTACAAATAACCACTGAGCAAATGGCCAGCTTATCCTTAAATTACCACAAAAGTTCTCTTTTAACAGAATTTTATCAAGCTAATAAAATCATACAGCTTGTGACAACAAAGCAGCCTTAGGATATTTGCTATCACTATCTTTGACAAACAACTAATTAGTGTGAAAGATACAAAAGGGTGATTACTTGTGTCACCAATAATTGGATTAAATCAGGACTTGATTCGGGTTCAGGAATTTTCTAAGTAGGCCTGAACCTCCATGGCTAGCTTGGAATTGTCAGTGGATATCCAGTATCAGAATATCTTCACTTAAAGCTGCCCAAGTACAAATACAGGTGCAGGTGCAGAGTAAAGGAGCAAGGCCAAAGTGAACCGAACCGAAATCATCAAACCTGGCGTTAAAGGATGGCGAGAAAGCAGTAAAGACAACTAAAACAATAATCTGCTGTGAGCGACTGTAAATGAGTATGAAACCTGGACCAGTACTAATAGACTGGGATAACCAGATGAGATACATTCTCAAAGTGTTCTCCAGCTCTCAGCATTAGCTTCCGATGCCCAACCTTCGCCAACAGCTCAACATCCCTCTCGAAAAGCGATGCTGTTATAGTCTGCCTGAACATGTAATGCCACTTGATGCCAAACTGCAAAAGGGACAGACATAGTATTTTGAATTTAGTAATCACTAATAAAATTTTGCTGAAAATTAATAGCTCTCCAGGTCACCACCGATTTGGCCCATTTTAACCATACCCCCGCCTCTCTACCTCCTGTAACAGGTGGTGACACAGCACGATACACTCAAAAGCTCAAAGACTCTTAAAATAAGCAACAATAAGTAACACGTTAATCAATTTAAAACTTAGTGCATGAAAAGAAAAGCTGAAAGCCCCATAGGGTCCCAAAATACACCAAAATAAAGTTCAGTCAATCAAATGTTCTGCATATACTGAAAAGCTCATGTAATGGGCAGCGTGTATTGCGCCTTGATTAATTTAAAACTTAATGCATAGGAGATGAGGGTAGAATCCCACAGAGTCTCGGAGGTAATCCGATGTAAATATTCAGCTGATCAGAAGTTTCTGCATGTGGCAGTTAGTACTGTCTGTCTGATAAGAACGCTGCAGGGGAACAAGCAGAAAGAGAGGGAAACACAGGAGCCAGACAGCACAAGACAAACTGAAAGTGCAGAGTGTAAACCTACTAGGCAATGGTGGTATAACTTTATTAAAAACTTTTAAGTTTCTCTCTGCTCCTGCTTATGTGACTCCTCCTCAGTTGCTTAACATGCAGCCATCTTGGATCCTTCCATCTAGATCCACAGTAGTGGGGTTACATACTGTACATACCTACTGACATCCATGGACCCAAATGTAGTCAAGGTCCTGCATCACGAAAAAATAAGCTGAAAATGACTTCACCATCAGATTAGGAGAGGCCTTCAGGAGAGTAGTCAAGATGGATGTTAATCCACTAGTAGATAAGGAACAGCCAGCAACAGAAAGTGCAAAGAATCAGAAAAAGGAGTATAAGGACAAAGACCAGCAGAAAAGAAAAACAACTGGAAAGACCATAATTATAGTAGAAAATACAGGAGTTGTTGGAACAACCACAGGTCGATCAAGCCCTGACCCATGAGTGGTTAAAAAGAGGTGAATTTAGGTCACGAGATGAGAGATTGATAATGGGAGCCCAAGATAGTGGGCTACACACAAGATGGTTCACAAAATCCATAGAAAAACAGGAGAAACAGACAAGTGCAGGTTCTGTAGTACAGAATTAGAAACGGTTACGATCTCGTGGCTGGATGTGAAGTACTCATGGCAGAAGGCCTCTATACTAAAAGACACAACAACGTAACAAGATTGATCCACTGGAAGCTGCAGACACTATAACATACAGGTAGCAGAGATACTGGAAGCATGAACCGCAAAGAATCACTGAGAATGAAAAAGTAATGATCACACGGGATCCCCAATACCAACTGCCAAGAAAGGAGAAAACCTGATATTGTAATACAAGAAAAACTGCCACTGGCAAGTGGGGGCTAAGCAGGAGAAGAGGTACTGGAAGTGGAAATCACAGCAGAGAGTGAGGAAGCCCTCAGCTCCCCTTAAGACGGAGAAAGCACCGGGCCGGATAAATTACATCCTAGAGTGCTGAAGGAACTTGCAGATGTCCTGGCAAACCCTGGCAGAGCTTTTCACCATCTCTCTGAGGACAGGGTGGGTGCCCCAAGACTGGAAGGTGGCGCATGTAGTGCCTATCCACAAGGGGGATCAAGGGAGCTGGCAGGGAACTACAGACCTGTCAGCCTGACATCAGTGGTGGGCAAGGTGATGGAGGGCATTGTCAAGGAGAGGCTAGGGGCCCTGGATAAGTCAGGGTGCCTGGACAATAGACAGCATGGATTCATCCCAGGGAAATCGTGTCAGACAAACCTGGTGGAGTTCTATGACTGGGTGACAAGTGCCTTGGACCTGGGTAGACCAGTGGATGTCCTCTTTCTGGACTTCAGCAAGGCATTTGACTCTGTTCCTCACATAGGCCTGTTGGATAAACTAGGAGAAATGGGGTGGAAACCAGATGATCCGATGGATAGGCAATTGGCTCCAGGACCGGACCCAGAGGGTTGTAGTTGGTGGGATAATCTCTTCCCAAGGAGGGTCATTAGTGGGGTCCCACAGGGATCAGTTCTGGGCCCTTCTGTTCAACGCCCACGATCTGACATAAGGACAGGAATCGGAGTGAGATGAGTCTCTTTGCAGATGACTCAAACTGGGGCAGTGGTGGATGGGGAGGAGGGAGGGTGGCCCTGCAGGGGACCTGAGGCTCTGGAAAGATGGTCTAGAAAGTGGAAGCTGAGGTTTAATGCAGGGAAATGCAAGGTACTCCACTGGGGCTAGAAACCCAGGCCAAGTGTACACCCTGGGGGAATACTACAAGTCTCAATGGCTGAGAGGGACCTGGGGTGGTGGTGGATGTCAAGATGAACAACTCTGAGACTTGTAGGAGGGCAGCCAAGGCCAACAGGATGCTGGGATGCATCGCTAGGGGATCACATCCAGAAGGAGGAGGGATACTCCTCTGTATAACTGCTTGGTGAGGCCGCACCTGAGTATGCGTGCAGTTTTGGAGGCCACACTTAAAGAGGGACATTAACCTCCTGGAGAGGGTCCAGAGGAGGGCAACCAAAATGATTTGGGCTTGGGGACAGGACCTATGAGGAGAGGCTCAAGAGCTAAATGTGTACACTTTGGAAGAGAGAAGGGACCGGGGGACATGATAGAGGTCTTCAGGTACATGAAGAGGGTAAATAGGTGAGGTGCTTTGAAGGAAGGAGGAAGGGCCACTAGAGGGCATGGGTGGAAGCTGGAGGGGAAGATTCAGGGAGAAAGGAGGAGGTGCTACTTCACTGAGAGGGTGGTAGAGCCATGGAATGCACTACTTAGGGGCTGGTGGAGGCAGAGACAGTGGAGGGGTTCAAGAGGGGTGGGACAGGTACAGGGAAGGGTTCAGGAAGCAAAATCCAATGCAGCAAGAATATCCGGAACTGGGAAGGGAGAAGCTAGAGAAGGCGAGGGGATAGCAAGGTCAGCACCCAGGTGGGGCTGACCAAACGAGCAGACACGCAAAGACCATTAGGCCTATTCTGCTGGCATTTTAGTATGTTAGTAAAAAGAACAAAGGTAGCATTGCTGATTGAAATAGACACCTTAGTGACTACAGTGTCCTGCATACAGAGAGATACAAAATCATGAAATACCAAGATATGCAGTCAGAAACCAAACTCATGTGGAATAAGGACACACAAATTGTTCCAGTAGTGCTTGGAGTAACAGGACTAATCAAAAAGAACTTTCAAGCAAAATTAAACATGCGACCAATACTTGTGACACGTTATGAACTTCAGAAGGAAGCCATTTAGGAGATGTTACGTGTGCTGATAAGAGTGCTGTTAGCTAACGCCAAAGACTAATACAGTACTGATTTCTTCAGTTTTGAATATGCCCTGCTGTTTACTGCTGTATTCTGCTGGTAATTCTCTAGTTTTTGTGTATAATTAGCTGTAGTCAGTCCTTACCTGGGCCTGGAACCCATCGCATGGTGTGGCATCTCCTGCTGCAGGTCTTACAGGCACCATCTTGTCTTGGCTTTGTTTCTTCTCCTCAGGACCTCATAATTTAGTGCATGTGCAGTACAGAGCAGTGTCTGCACATGCCAATAGAGCACAGTGTCCAGAATAGCAGTGACTAGGCCTGCAAGTTCCTGCTGCATACTAATGAAGGTCTTTATTCTGTTCCCATATAGGCCAGGACAACAGCCCACAGTAGCACACACAGCAAGAGAAGCCTGCACGCAGCAGGCATAGTGAGGGTCACCAGAGCCCCAAAGGTAACTACTTCCTCCTGCAGCTGAACTCTGTGAGGGGTGTTAGCCTGTCGATACTGTGCATCGACTGCCCTGCCTGCCCCAGCCACCTCCCACCAAAAGCCAGCCCTCAATTTAAGGGCCACCCTAGTCACATGACTTCCTGTTCTGATTTTTACTAAGTCCCCACGCCCCATTTGCAGCTTATATTCGCCCTTTAGAGTGAGCACTCCCACCTAATACTTCCCATAAAGTTGAGCCACTCTTTTCTCCTGCTGACCTCATACCCTTGCTGACTCTCTAGTCTCCCTCCCACTTTACTACCCCTCTCACTCTGTCTTCTACCCTGCCCTCTCCAACACACCCAGCCCTCCTCTACCAAGCCACCAGCACTTGCCCTGCACACATCCTCCTCCCCTCACGCTCTGTATGTCACCCCCTCTTGGCCACTAGGAGTCATTTATTGTGCACCTATTCTTGGCCTTCACTCCTCTGCTCTTGGTTCTCACATAGCCCCTCGGGCTCTCAGACCAGGCACCAAAGCAACCTCAGGGATTTGAACCTTGTACCCTCAGCACCAAAGTCCATAACACTGCCACTGTACCGCCATGGCTGACCTACCCATTGGAGACTCTGGGCCAACCACATCCCTCCCAAGACCCCAGCCCACATAGCTATGGGTACCTCTACCCTCCCATACAAGCTGACCACTCTGCTACTACTGGCACTTGCCATCTCCTCACCGATGACACACCCATGCACCTTACCACCTCCATCCACCCATGCCAACCCTGGACCTACTCCTCACTCTGCCCCACCCCTGCCAACACAAATCCCCCTCCTCATCCCTTCCCCACCCCTCCTGGTCCTCCCCTCCATGCAGTACCCACCCTCTGGACCCTGCCCATTCCCTGTACACCATCCTCTAGGTCAGCCTCCTCATGCACCAAAACTAGCACAAAGCGCTGTCTTGTTTTTGCTAGAATCCTCTCTACTCCTTATACTGTTGGGTCAACATCCACCCCCAATCCCAGCCCTTGTCCACTGGCCAGCCCAGGCTGCCACCTGTATCAGGGGTTGCACTTTGCCTCAATGAACATCTGCAGCCTCCTGAAGAAATCTGCTGCCCTTCAGTGCTGGACCACTCAGCACAATCTGATATCCTAGCCCTAGTTGAAACATGCCTCTCAGACAACCCCTGACTCCTTCATCTCCCTCCCTGGCTACACTCTGTTCAGGGAAGACCGAGTTGGCAAATGTGGTGGTGGATGTGCCTCTATATGCGGAACACCCTGTCAGGTCATGCCCTCCCAGCATCCAACTGGACCACAGTGCCCAAGCCCTGTCCTTAAAATCACCCTGACCCTGCAAGGGCCCCACTGATCTTCACCGTGGCTATATCCCCTCAGAACCAAAACCCCAGCCATACACTCACTCTCTGACTACCTCACCAAACTATCTCATAAGCTTGAGCAGGTCCTCCTAGGGACCTGAACTCCAGCTGGTTTGCCAGCTCGAACTCATGCATCAAAGATTCATTCTCAGCCCTTGATATGACACAACTTATCTCCCAACCTACTAGGTACAACCCCAAGTCTGGCACCGCACCCTCCTAGACATTGCCCTGACTAACTGACCCCATGAGATCACTGACCTACTCGTCCTCCAAATTCGCCAGTGACCACTCCCCAGTCTTATTCACATGGTCCACTCAAGCTCAGAAACATGCCCTTAGGACAGTCCGAGGCGCCCTATGCCCCAGCAACCTCCATAAACTCAGGCTCTACTCTAGCCCAATGGGACTGAACCCCATTATCCACTCCCCAAGTACAGACCTAGGACTTGACTATTTCACTAGCTCTTTCAACAAGGCCTGTGACATTTTGCACCCCTCACCAAGACCTTAACTAAGAAACGGAATGCCCCATGGGTTACCCCAGTGCTCATCCACCAAATGCAATTAAGGGACAACCTTTGGTATAGAGCTGTGGAATCTGGTAAGCAGGCTAATAGGCAGGCTTATAATGCCGAGCTAAGTGCACCTGGGCCATCCGCAAGGCTAAGATTGAGCATTACAAATCTGAAATGTCTGTGTATTAAAGGAACTGAATGGGAAGACACAACCCCCCATCCCAACTCATTGTCAATGGCTCCATTACACAGACCCCAAACCATCGCCGATAGCCTCAACATCACCTTCACTAATCTCAGCTTGGTCCTACTCAGCAACTTCTTTGACCCAGTCCCTCCGTCCCCACCCACCAATCTTCACCCTCCACCTCCAGACTGTAACCCCACAAGAAGTCAGGCTGTACCTACTCAAAGCCCTCAGCAGCCCCAGCTCCAACAGCAACCTCCTGGATACTAGGCTACTTTGGCGAGTATTGGATGCAGTACTCATCCCTCACCCACCTGCTTATTCGCTCCCACTGCCTACTGTAAGTCAGTTCCTCTGCCTGGAAAATGGCAATCATCACCCCTATTCACAAGGTGGGGACCGATCGCCCAATGTAATTACCACCAGTTTCCATCCCCCAAGGCACTAAAAAAAATTGTGACTGACCAGCTATCTGACTATCTTACCAAGCACAACATCATGTGCATGGAGCAATACGGCTTCCATGCAGGACACAGCACCACCACAGCCCTACTAGAGTTCTCCAACTTCCTGCACACAGCTCTGGACACTGGGTACCTGGCCAGAGCTGTCTTTATCGACCGCCCAAGGCCTTTGATACGGTCTGCCACCCCGTCCTGCTCTACTCCTGTAAAATATCGGACTCTCCCAAGGGTCTCTCTGCTGGTTTGACAGCTACCTGTCCTCCAGGTCCCAGCACACAAAATCAATGGCACCCTATCAAACACCCAGCCAGTCTGCTCCAGAGTCCCCAAGGCTCCACATTAGCCCATTTGTCTTTAGCCTCTACTTAGACATGCTCCCAATGTCTGCGCAGAAAAAATCATTCTCTATGTGGACAATGCTGCCTCCTCGCCTTGCACCCCACCGCCCTACAGAACATCCTCCAGCACTCCTTCACCAAGGTTGAGCAATGGTTCAATGACCACAAATTGGTCATCAACCTGAAAAAACTACATTTATGCTTTTTGCCCACTATCAGAATAAGACCAGAGATACCCCTCCAGATGCTCACCTGCACTCAGGTTCCCTCAAACGAGCGACTATGTACAAATACCTGGGCCACCTTGACCCTGCCCTCACCTTCCACCACCATATGCTGCCCTTTCATCCACCACAAACATAAGGATTGGCCTCCTATACCACCACAGGGACTGCCTGCCCCGATGTGCTTTTGTATTGCAGTCACCTCATCAGTTCTGTCCCTGGTAGACTATGGCTGCCCAATTTATGCTGCTGCTGACAAAACTGCCCTCAACAAAGTGCAGCTGTCCATTAACAAGGCCTGCAGGCTCCTGTTAGGTTCAGATAGGAGCACCCACACCTGCTCTCTCTACTCACTTGCTAACATCCTCAACTTTGAAGAGAGGTCCTCTACCAATCCTGCCTGCTGGTGAAGAAAATCCTACTGGGTCTCTTTCCCCAGAGGTAGCCTCGTCTGTCAGTGTCACCTGCCCCATAGTATTTACCTGCAAACCCACTCTCACGGTACTCAGAGTCAAGACCTTGCTCACATAGCGGACCTTCCACTATAGGACCCCACTAGGGTACAGCTCTCTCCGCTACTGTTACCAGCCTCACTAGAATAGGCCCTTCAGAATTGCCCTCAGAAACCATCTTTCCCGCACAGTGCTGCAGCTGTTGATAGACCAAGGCCTCCCTACTCTTTCTTCATCTACCACAGCCCCCGACAATGTCCCTCGACAGCTAACCATCACCCCTGCAGAGCGGCCTGTTTCAGCACTTCACTCTGTATCCCCGCAGCAAAATCCCACTATTTTACCAAGTACCCTATCTGTCTGCCCTCTATTGCTTCTCCTCTGACTGTACCTAGTCACTCTATGGCAATCTGCCATACCCTTTCTACGCATTGCCTGCTCATTTACTTATGTAACCGTATGAAGCTATGTTATTATATTCTCTGTAATTGCCTACTCATGTATCTATGTAACCTTGTATATGACTGTAACATAGTATAAGTAACATTATTATGTAACCTATGTGTGCTCTATGTTTAATGTTCTGCACCTGTACTGTTCCTCACTGTTGTAACCACACTATGTAACTCTGTCTCACCCTGCAACGAGGTGTCTTTGTAAATGAGTCCATGACTCAAAGGTTGTAAACCGACTTTTCTAATGAATAAATAAACAAATAACTGTATGTTATCATATTGCTTTGTAACTATACGGTGTCCTGTTTATATGCAACCTGTGCTTTGTCTGATGAGGAGCATATGGAAATGAGTCCTTGACTTAAAGGATTGTAATTCGATTTGTACAAATAAATAAATAAGACACTAATCCCGAGAGAGATAGTGATAGATAGTGTCTATGCACAAGATGGTTCAGAAAATCCATAGAAAAACAGGAGAAACAGACAGTGCAGGTTCTGTGGTACAGAATTAGAAACAGTTGCACATCTCGTGGTTGGATGCAAAGTACTCATGCAGAAGGCCTGTAAACTGAAAGACACGACAACGTAGCAAGATTGATCCACTGGAAACTGTGCTGATACTATTACATACAGGTAGCAGAGAAACACTGGAAATATGAACCACAAAGAAACACATACAGAGATACAAAATCATGAAATACCAAAATATGCAGTCAGAAACCAAACTGATGTGGAATAAGGACACACAGATTGTTCCAGTAGTGCTTGGAGCAATGGGACTAATCAAAAAGAACTTTCAGGCACATTTAAATATGCTACCAATACTTGTGACACCTTATGAACTTCAAAAGTAAGCCATCCTGTGGGTGTTGCATGTGCTGAGAAGAGAGTGTTAGACAAACACATCACATCTAAAACTAATACAGTACTAATTCTTGAGTTTTGAATATGCCCTGGTTAAAAATGAGGTCCATTCTTGCCATGATATCAGAAATCCCTAAACATTTGTGTGTGTGTGTGTGTGTGTGAGAGAGAGGCCATATCAGTGTGCTGAATGTGACAAGAGTTTTGGCTGGAAGGGTCACCTAATTATACATCAACAAATTCACTCTGGTGAGTACTTATCAAGTTAGTGGAAACCTTCAGGACGGTAGAAGAGATGGGTGTTAACTTTAAGCCACCAGTAGTTAAGGAACAACCAGCAACAGAAAGTGCAAAAGCAGGAAAAGGCATATATGGAAAGAGGTCAACAGAGAAGAAAGGACAACTGGAGAGATCATAAATACATGTGGAAATGTTACCTTGTTAATCACTCTTTGCTCTCAGATAAGCTGCATTCTCTTAGAGCCACTGATTCAACCTTATCATGGATCCACAGTTACCTTGACAACCGTCCCCAATCAGTCTCTTTTCTGCAAAGCACTTTCAGCTCCTGCCCCTATCACCTGTGGTATTCCACAAATGTCTATTCTGGCCATTGCTCTTCTCCATCTTTGTCAATGACATTCCTACTTCTATACCCCACTGTCACTCTATCATGTATGCAGATGACTTGGTACTCTATTCAGCCTCCCAGTCCATCTTGGAGCTTAATGGATGTCTATCTTGGCTTCCCAACAACTTCAGTCCTGGTTCTCCTCTAACCTGCTCATTCTCAACCTCTCCAAAACTCAGGCAATGTCTTTGGGTCCCTGAAAGTCCAGGTTGAGTCCACCAAACTTTGAGTGCTGTGTCATGATGAGTCAGCTGTCCTGCCCATGGATGACTTTAAATACCTTGGGGTTATGCTGGCTCCTTCACTTGACTTCTCTGCTCACAAAATGATGTGTGAAAATCTGTTAACATGAGGATTGGAGCAGTCTCACTGCAAGGCTACTCCCAACTCCTGCAACTAGGATCTCAGTGGCTAGAGGTGTGCTGCCCAGGTTGCTTTATTCCCTCCTCCTCTCCCAGGCAAAGGATAGTATTCTACGGAAGTGGGACACCACTTATAACAACATTTGTAGATGTGCCTCATCAGCCCCTCGCCTCACGCACCATTACCTTCTGTACTCAACCCTTCACTGGCTAGCTCCTAAGTCACGCTGACATTACTCTTGGGGTGTTTCATAGACTCCATGACAAGATGCCCTCACCCGAGTTCTCTGGCCAACATGTTTAAACCTGTGAGTCTCTTCTGAACTCTTAGGTCCTCAACCCTCCACAGTTTTCAGTGCTTCACTGCTCATCTAAAATGGGTGAACAAGCATTTTCTCATTTTTGCCCCATAATTCTGGAATTTCCTTCCCTAGTTTAAAGTGTCACTTATCCCACTCCGCTTTCAAGTCTGCACTTTTCTCTCACCTCTATGCACTTGATACATGTAACTGTACTTGACATACTTGACCTAACTGCCTTGAACTTGGTGTTTGTTTGTTAAATTGTTTTAACCTGCCTCTATAAATCCTTGTGTGGATTGTCCTTCACACATGAGTTAGACTTGGCTATCCCTCAGAGGTCAACTACTGAGGATTGTTATGACTGTATTTTTGTACTTGCATATGTAATGTCTGTTCACTGTATTCTCCCGGTCATGTTTGAAAATAGGCAGGACTAATGCCTAATGCTCCTACCCAGTTACCAAAAGCAATAAATAAATAAAATACAGGGAGCTGCACAATCACAATTCAAATAAAACTGACCTACCCGTGGTTGAAAAGGGGCATATTTAAGCCACAAGATGAGAGGTTGATAATGGCAGCCCCAAATACTGGATTTACGCACAAGATGATTCACAAAATCCATAATACAAACAGACAGGTGCAGGTTCTGTATTACAGAATTAGAAACAGTTGCACATCTTGTGGGTGGATCTGAAGTACTCAAGGCAGGTCTGTACACTGAAAGACATAACTGTGACAGAGTGAGGCCCTGTCTAACCCTAAAATAGGGTGTTAGTGATAGCTGTACTGCTACAGCAAGGCCCTTTTCTTAGGTACAGTATAACAAGGAGTGGCCAAGAGATATAAACAAAAATAAAGAAAATTTATGTTGAACAAAGAAATAAAGCTAAGAAATATCAGCCTTTTAAGTCTGTTGCAACATCTCGCTCTGTCCTTTCTTCTTTTTCTTCCTTCTAACTGTGGATGGCCACCCAGAGTTGCAAAGCCTTTAATCTTTTTTCTATAGTGCAGGATGTGTTAAAAATAGTTAAATATAGCCAGCATGTAAAGTACAGGACTTCAGTAGTTTGCTACCTGTATGGGAAATTATGCTTTACATGTATGTAACTGCCTGTAAATTACTAAGACATATTTTCATGTCCTTTAAAACTCTTGTTCCTTTTTTGGCATTGCTAGCAGCTACAATATGTAAATAATCTGTGAAAATTGTAACATTCCTTTATGGAGCAATTTAGGGTTATGGCTTCAGACTGACAGGATGTCAGAATACCTTTTGTTAAAAAAGCCAGCCCTGCATTACAAAGGAAAACAGGACCTTTTCCTTTTCCCATTACAGTGTTACTGGTTCAGTCTATCTACAGTTCTGCCAGCAGAAGAGATCTTACTTTGAGTTGGAGCTCTTGCAGCAGGCTACACAATAAGGAAAACTTCTACCTAGCAGTATACAGTGCGGATCCCTGATGTTGGACCACCTCCAACGTTGACTAAAGGTATAAAGGGCAGTTCCCAGCCCCACCTCAGTTCCTTTTCCACTGTCAACCCATATGCTTTGGCTCCATGGACACTTCCTGCTACTTGTTGACCACCCCTGCATTTTTCTGCTTTATCTTCAGATTTCTCCTTGTGTATGTCTTTCCATCCACCTTGGAACAGAGTAAATCAGAGTGTGCTTGTTGAAAACAAATTATGGCAGAAGACAGCCATACGGCCTGCCTAATTTGTCTTGGCTGTCACACAACTCTGAGGCCTGCCTGCACTGTCAAGTTTCAACCAGCACACCCAAATTCACCACCTGAAAGCACTGAAGACTCTCTTTCTGAACAGCAGCTGGCCATCACGCAACAGACCTCCACCAGTTCTTCTTCTTACTTGGTCCCCAGGACTCGATCACTTTCCACATGATACCTAGTGGGAAGCATCGCTTCAGAGTAAAAGAGAGACACACCATCCAGATTTCCATTCCAGATCCCCACACCACAGCCTCATCCAGTCTGAACTCCAGTGGAGGGCAGACTTAGCCCTCTGGTAGCCCTCCTTCCTTTCAGGCTCCCATCAATGAAGGCCTCACCTTTATCCAGATGTCGGGTGCAGGGCTTTGGCAAGGGCCTTTGGCCCCAACCCTGACTCTAGACCTTTCCACTCACCTGATCCTAAGTCTGGAGTGTTGGCGTTCTCCATTGGATGTCTGGCAGAAACCTGGTGCCTGTCTGGCTGCAACATTCTCCTTCTCACAGAAGCATAGACTTTTCCAGTTACCCAACACCCTACTTCTCAGTCCATCTCTCTGCACCTGGCAACCAGAAAAGATGCACAGAGCAGGATCTCCAGGCTAGAGCCCAATCCTCAAAACTACAGACAATGGACTCTCGCCAGATCCCAGTGTCCTCATCTTCCGCCTCACCGTGTCGAGATCAAGTGACACCATCTCCTCCGGCTTCACCTAAGCTGCTGTCTGGGGTTTTGCCACCTACTAAGCCAGTACCCCCACCACCAATGGTAGAATATGGGTTGTCAGATATCCCTGATCTGCAGGATGACCAGGCGCACTCTTCCTGCCACTAGTGGGATTTCCTCACATGCCAGCAACCCTGACCGGATGACCAGACCTTCAGGGCCTTTGAACTGATGCTGGTAACCCTGATGTCCCCTCTGGCACTGGATAAACCTGACACCCTTCAGCAAAGCCAGATGTACCAGGGCCCCCTAGTTTCATTGGCAGGACACTTTTCTCCTCATGGTGGAACACCATTAGGGCAGTCTCCTGCCTAAGGATTGTCTGACCCTGTCCTCAGATTTGGCTCCTTGCATGTCCCATTGAGACCCTTGAGGTTCTGTACTTCTCCACCAAGGAGATCACCAAGATCACTAACTCCAC
Organism: Neoceratodus forsteri; assembly: GCA_016271365.2. Taxonomy (NCBI): domain Eukaryota; kingdom Metazoa; phylum Chordata; order Ceratodontiformes; family Ceratodontidae; genus Neoceratodus; species Neoceratodus forsteri. Next base: position 469,223,384 of record CM057457.1, on the reverse strand, counting down.
CTCCCAGGAGGTCATCACCCTTCCTAAAACAATGCCTCCTTTGCAACCCTCCGATGACAGCTCCTTGCAATGCCACAGATGATGGTGCCATTCGTCATCTAGATCTGCCTCCTGTCACCATCGCCATTCCTGTAGCTATTGATCCCATGGGTCTTTTTCCAGATCTTCCTCTTCTGCTTTATCTGGCAGGAGTTTCTCCTCATCTTCAGTTTCTTGAGGGATTTTTTTCCTCTCAGACCAGACACCCAAGGTGACTTACCTAGGTCTCCCCAGATGATCCAACTTTTATGGATGTGATGGGTCACATCTGGCTCTTAACTCATTCACACCACAAGAGCTCTTTGAGACTTCTGACACTTGTGCCCTGTATACTCTTAGTACTGCATCCTGGGCCTTTCTAGCAAAATCAGCTTATAATCAGCATGCCACAAACAAATGTGGCTACCTCTTGAACGTAAGTGCTACACACAAAGTATGAGTGGCAAAGTTGTTCAGCACAATGTTATCTTTCGAATGGTGCTATGCAATCAATTGTAATCAATTTAGTTTTATTTTATACTAGCTGAAATACCAAACAACTGATTTTTTTCTGAGTTTTTTCAGGTGCTTAGGTGATGCATGAGAGACAAATGTCAGCCATGCACACCATACCTTAAACAAATGCAAATAACTCCTAAAGTATATGTGGTAGACACAAAGTATCAGTGGCAAAATTGTTCAGCACAAAATATCCTTTCTAATGGTTCTATGCAATCAATTGTAATCCATTTAGTTTTTATTTATAGTAGCTGAAATTCCAAACAACTGTTTTTTTTTCAGATTTATTCAAGGTGCTTAGGTGAGGCTTGAGAGACAAATGTTAGCCACGCACACCATACCTTAAACAAATATGAATAACTCCTAAAGTATACATGATAGACACAAAGTATCTGCAGCAAAATTGTTCAGAGCAAAATTACCTTTCTAACGGTGCTATGCATTCAATTCTAAGCAATTTGGTTTGTTTAATAGTTAGGTAAAACTGCTGACTTCCTCAGACGTCTTGGGCCTGAGTGAAAGTCAGTTGAGTACGCCACAGGTGTTATTGTCCTGAGGGGCTATGCTTTCAGACACCGCCACAGACGCCTCTAGGCCTGAATGAGTTAACCCAGTGGGACACAGAAGATCTAAACCAGAGAGGTGCTGCCTGGCCCACTCTCTGGGCATGAATGACCCAAAGCCACTGTTGGTGCCTCCTTGGTGGCTTCATTCCAAGATACCACCAAACTAGCTTGAAGCACCCAGAATTCACTTCGCTGCCCCAAGAAAGTGGACAGACTGTACCAGACCCCTGAGAATGAGCCCTTCTGTGCAAAAAGGGACTTGGCAAGGTTGGAGGAATGGTCAAATGTATGGTAGCTTAGATTCAGTGCAAAGTAATGCACCTGGGAAATAAAACCCAAGGGAAGAGTACACAATGGGGTGAGATACTGACAACAAAATGGAAAGGGACCTGGGGTAGTTATATCAGGTGACCTAAAGGTGGACAAACAATATGAGAAGACAGGAGGGCTGGGGAGGGATACTGGAATGCATAGGGAGTGGCTTAACCAGTAGAAAACAGAAGTTGTTATCCCTCTGTCCTGACAGTTGGTGAGACCCCATATGGAGTTTTGCATGCTGTTCTAGAGACCCCATTTCTGCAAGGACATAGATAGGATGAAAGCTGTCCAGAGGAGGGTAACCAAAATGGTGCAAGGTCTGCACCAGAAGACATAAGAAGAGAGACTAAAGGAGCTTTCCCTTGAGGAAAGGAGGGAGGGGGAACATGATTGAAACTTTAAAGTAACTCAAGGGAATCAGTAAAGTCCAAGAGGGTAGCATCTTTCAGAAAAGAGATTGCAAGAACAAGGGGGCACAATTTGAAAATGGGGACAGCTCAACGTAATGTGAAGACATATTTTTATTCATGGAGAGGGTTGTGGATGCATGGAACAGCCTTCCTGAGGTGGTTATGGAGTCAAAACAGTGGGAATTAAAGAATGCATGGGACAGACATGAGGTAATGGTATTGGGGGTAGGAGGAAGTAGGCTGTTGGTTAGCTAGGATTTGCAGCTTATCCATTAGGTAGGAAAATGGACAGACTAGGTGGGCCAAGTAGTCCTTATCTGCCATCAATTTCTATGTTTCTATGAAATCCCCAAAACCAATTTCGTGGTCCTCATGGTCACCCATGGCAGAACCAAGCAGCCATGACATATGAGTGCTGGACCACCTTGGTCAGAAGGTGTATTTGTCAGCCACTTGCACAATGTGCTCACTAAGGTTTTTGGCACATGGTATTGTATCAAAATCACTTTGGCAAAGGCCATTGAACTGGTCCCAAAACAACCAGACTAGCCTCACAAAACCAAGGTCTTGGACATATTGCAGTCTGATCTTGATGTGGGTAACATCTTAAGATCTTCCTATGACTCAGCAGACATGACAGCTTGGGCAGCAGCTACTGGGGTCTGTCTTAGAGGCATTCTTGGCTCAGGGTTTCTGGGTTTAGGTAGCATCTCCAGGATGCCATTACAGATGCCCCTTCAGTGGGTCCATTCTGTTCGTGAGGTCCCCTAAAAGATTATTATGGGCCTGTAGTATTTGGGCAAAGTCATCAAGTATGTGTACCAAATGTGCAGGTCTGACCCCCTTCCAGCTCAAAGAAGCATTTCCATGTTTCACAGGTCAGAAGCCCAGACGGCACAATCTAGAGGGCCTTCTAGCGTAAGCTCCCTCCCAACCTGCAAGCCATGGAACCTTGAAACATCAAGCCTCCCAGGTCTCCCTACTTACCATGAAAGAATGGCCTGACTACCTACCAGAACCCTCCTCCAGTGGAGTCCTTGGGGAAGTGGTAGGGGATCAGTTCTTCCTCTACCAAGGGGATGGTCCAAAATCACTTGATGTGTGGATACTCCAATTGATCAAATGGGTAATGCCGAATTCAGGCAAATCCCCATACAACCCTCCCATTCACTCCAGCTACTCCTCATCTCATGCTATCCTCATTGGGGAGGAAATTTAGTCTCTCCTTAACAAACATGTTCCCCACCCCAGCATTGGAAAGGCTTCTATTCCCACTTCTTCTTGCTCCCAAGAAGATAAGGGATCTCTGTCCAATCCTAGATCTAAGTCTGTTAACAAGTATATTGAGTACAGAAGATTTAGGATGGTAATCCTGCAAAGTCTTCTCACCATGCACCATCCAGGGCACGGGCTCAGTTCTCTGAACACACAGGATGCATACCTCTATATCAAGGTGCTCCCAGCCCACAGGAGGTTTCTGTGGTTCACCTTTCAGGAAGAACATTACCAGTTCCAAGCATTCCTTTGGCCTGTCCTCAGCACTGTGGGTATTTACAAACTGCCTCAGGGTGGTTGCAGCAGCTCTTGGGTGCTAGGCCATCACATCTACCCATAACTAGATGTTCTAGGGACATGGGTATTTTGTTCATCCACACTGTCTGGCAGGTTCCTTGCCGCTTTAAATCTTGCTGGAAGGTCTTCAAGCTGGCTCCTCCACCCACCTGGGTGGTAAAACTCGGCTCCACCCCATGATGCCAGATGTTCCTTACCGCTTGGAAGCTCAGGTTCCTCCTAACGTTCTGCATGATAGACTGGATCCTAACTCTTCAGTTCACCCGAAACTCATTTTAAAATTTTCAAGACTTTGATCATCTTTCTCCCTCGTGGCTGTGGTGGACAAATAGACTCGGATTTCAGCGGTGCCCTTGTGGGAAGAAGATGTCCAGGATGGACCTGCACTCCACGCACGCTCTACTGCTTTGCCTAGAACATGACCCGCAGGCCTGTGAGTCATGCCGCCATTTTCGGCCAATGTCCTGGAGGACCGCATTGCCTGGTTACAGCTTGGGCACCCCAAGAAGTGCTACCCACTGTTAAGTCGAAGGAGGCCATTGGGCAGTTACTGCGGTGGCTGGCTCAGCTGAGCAACTCGAGCAGATGATCGCCTCGAGGAGGAGGTGGCCCAGGCCGCATCATCTTCTTCCTCAGTCGCAGCATTTATCCCACTCTCACTCTATTCAGCCTCTTTCAAGGAGCTCTGCCAGTCCCTTTCACGAAGGGAGAGGGACCATTGGGACATTCCTCTCAGTCCAAAAGAAGGACTCAAAGGGTAAGTCCCATCATCTGCGTTCGTGGGAAGGGGAGAGGTCTCCTTCCCCGACAGCCAACTGTCGACTTCGGGTCGAGGTTGTGGGCTAAGGCCGCTGGCTTCACGGCATCCCCATCAGGCCAGCTGGCCGAGACACCTAATCGACACGGTCGAGATTTTTCTCACCCTTCGGACGGGCTGTCGACTGTGAGGCCAACGACCTCTTCTTCACCGGTTCCCCGGTGGAGACCGAGGATCTGCCTGCATCCCCAGTGCAGCAGTCCCCAGTTAAGGCTTCCGAGCCCAGGGAAGAGCGGGTGTCCCCACTCCTTCCCAGATCCGTCCTCGGAAACACCGAGGATCTCGGTCTCTGTCTTGACTTCATCTCGGTCCAGCCGATCCGCCCGACATCGGCGGTCTCAGTCTCGCACCGCCACTCATCCTCGCCTTCCTTCTCAGAAGAGGAGAGGCTTCAGCGCAAACTCGCGCTGATGCTACAAGGACCTGATGTGGCAGCAGTTACTTCAGTCTGGGAACAAGTCGATGCGTGCCGCCTTCCTGGCCATTAAGTGACTGTCACCCGAGAGGCTGAAACAATCCCTTGTAGTCGAGCTGCCTAAGCCTGGGCTGGTTGTTCGCCAAAACCAGCTGCCCCACCGATTGTGGTGGAACTTCCGCTTCACAACTGAAATGGGGCACCGACCAAGGACTCTCGGTCGGGTCAAGGCCTGCCCCACAGGTTGTCGGTCACCCTCACTCTTGACTGTCCTCGGCAGGTGGAGGGTGGCTCAGGCCCCAGGCAGCTCTTTGCAGACTCCTCCAAGTCTGATGACGACTCTCCTTGTTCTCCAGGCCTGCTGACTTGGAGTCCCTCTGGGGCCAGTCATTGGACGAAAGCCCATTGTCCTTCATGGGTTTGCTTCAGCTCATCTTGGAGTCCACCGGGATGCAGCTCGAGCCCGTATCCAAGCGGGCCAAGTATCCCTGATGGAGATACTGGACCGAGGGATTAACCCACAGAGGTCTTTCCAGTGGCTGAAGCCATTGTTGGCCCAGCTCTGGAGCTTTGGCAGTGGCCTGCTTCCTGCCCCTGTGCTCTTCGGCCAGGATGGCCAGGAAGCATGCGTTCTCACCAGCTCTTTGCCTAGTTTTTCGAACACCCCGCTGCCAAGGGGTTGGTCACCGACAGCGTTTTCAGCGTTCCAGGAACACTAGGGCGTGGACAAGCCCCCTGACAAGGAGTCAAAAAGCTGGACTACACCAGGCGCAAGGTGTACGCTGCATCCTCTCTTGGCCTCCGCCAGGCCAGCTCGGCCGTGCTGATGGCACACTTCTCCCACGCCCTCATGGGCTCTCTGGATGAGGTGATCCCTCATCTCTGCCAACCTGCAGCTACAGTCTGGCAGGTGTGGGACCAGGCTAGGCAGTGGCTAACAGCAGCTCCAAATGGCTCTGGACATAGGAGACTCCTGTGCCAGATCGGTTGCAGCCATGGTGGCCATGCACCGCAGAGCATGACTGAGGATATGCACCTTCATGGCGGATACCCAGCATAAATTGGCGGATGTCCCCTTCCTGGGACTGACCTCTTCGGCCCTGGAGTGGAAGGTCACCTCAGCGGATCGAAAGTCCAATGCCACTCTGGACTCGGGTCACTCCGCCCAGAAGGACAAAGGCCACCGACAGCAGCAGCAGCAGCACAAGTCCTTTCGCCCTTCTGTGCCTGTGGCATGTCCGCCCAACAGCACCAGCACCAGGGCCAGCAGGCTCACACTTGGCATCCTAAGCCCGCAGCTTCCTCCAATAGGAAGCAGGAGGTAAAGGCAGGAGGTCCCTCAGCTGGTCCCTCCTCCAAACCTGCCCAGTGACGGGTTGAGGGGTGTCGCCTCTAGCCTCGTCACCCCCTGGGTTCCCCCATGGGGGTACAGCCTCCATTCCTTCCGCCTGGTCCGCTATCACCACAGACCGCTGTGTTGGAGGTGGTAGGAAAGAGCCTGCTTCGGGAGTACGAGTAGGCCCCACCCTTCTGAGCCGCCGCCGGAGGTCCACGGGGTCCACAGCCTCTGTCGGCCCGCCGAGCCAATATTGCCTGCAGTCATGCCGCCATTTTCGGCCAATGTCCTGAGGACTGCTGCTGTCTGGTTACAGCTTGGGCACCCTTGAGAAGTGCTACCCGCCGTTAAGTCAAGGAGGCCATTGGGTGGTTACCACGGCGGCTGGCTAGGCTGAGCAACTCGAGCAGATGATCGCCTCGAGGAGGAGGCGGCCCAGGCCGCATCATCCTCTTCCTCAGTCATGGCATTTATCCCACTCTCACTCTATTCAGCTTCTTTCAAGGAGATTTGCCAGTCCCTTTCACGAAGGAGAGGGCCATTGGACATTCCTCTCAGTCCAAAAAGAAGGACTCAAAGGGTAAGTCCCATCGTCTGCGTTCGTGGGAGCGGGAGAGGTCTCCTTCCCGGACAGCCGACTGTCGACTTCGGTCGAGGTTGTGGCTAAGGCCACTGGCTTCATGGCGTCCCCCGCCAGGCCAGCCGGCCGAGACACCCATTGACACGCTCGAGATTTTTCGACCTTCGGACGGCTTTCAACTGGTGAGGCCGACAACCCTTCTTCACCGTTCCTCGGTGGAGACCGAGGATCAGCCTGTGCCCCCAGTGCAGCAGTCCCCAGTTAAGGCTTCCAAGCCGAGGGAAGAGCGGGTGTCCCCACTCCTTTCAGACACGACCTCGGAAACACCGAGGATCTCGGTCTCTGTCTTGGACTTCGCTCGGTCCAGCCGATCCGCCCGACATCGGCGGTCTCAGTCTCGGCACCGACAGTGGCGGCACCTGCTCTTCGCCTTCCTTCTCAGAAGAGGAGCATCAGCGCAAATTGCGCCAACGCTAAGAGGACCTGATGTGGCAGCAGTTACTTCGTCCGGGAACAAGTCGACGCCGCCGCTTCCCCGCCATTAATGGCTGTCATCTGAGAGGCCAAACAACCCTCGCTGTAGCCGAGATGCCCAAGCCTGGGCCGGTTGTTCTTCCGAAACCAGCTGCCCCACCAATTGTGGTGGAACCTCCGCTTCACAACTGAAATCGGGGCGCCACCAAGGACTCGTTGGGTCAAGGCCTGCCCCACAGGTTGTCGGTCACCCTCACTCTGACTGTCCTCAGCAGGTGGAGGGTGGCTCAGGCCCAGGCAGCTCTTTGCGGACTCCTCCGAGTCCGATGACGACTCCTCCTGTTCTCCAGGCCCATTGACCTGAGTCCTCCGGGGCCAGTCGCTGGACAAAAGCCCATTGTCCTTCATGGGTTTGCTTCAGCTCATCTTGGAGCCCACGGGATGCAGCTCGAGCCCGTATCCAGCGGGCCAGTATCCTGACGGAGATACTGACCGAGGGATTCACCCACGGAGGCCTTCTTCCAGTAGCTGAAGCCATTGTTGGCCCAGCCTTGAGCTTTGGCAGCGGCCTGCTTCCTGCCCTGTGCCTTGGCCAGGAAGTATGCCTTCCTACCGCTCTTTGCCTGTTTTTTCAGAACACCCTCTGCCAAGGGTTGGTCACCGACAGCATTTCCAGCATTCCGGGAACACTAGGGACATGGACAAGCCCCGACAAGGAGTCAAAAAGCTGGACTACGCTGGGCGCAAGGTGTACGCTGCATCCTCCCTTGGCCTCCGCCAGACCAGCTCAGCCATGCTGATGGCACACTGCTCCCACGCCTCATGGGCTGCCTGGATGAGGTGATCCCTCATCTTCCCAGCCGACCTGCAGACTACAGTCTGGCAGGTGCGGACCAGGCTAAGGGCAGTGGCTACAGCAGCTCCAAACGGCTCTGGACATAGGAGACCCTGTGCCAGATCGGTTGCAGCCACGGTGGCCATGCACCGCAGAGCATGGCTGAGGATATCCACCTCATGGCAGATACCCAGCATAAATTGGCGGATGTCCCTTCCTGGGGACTGACCTCTTTGGCCCTGGAGGAAGGTCACTCCAGCGGATCAAAAGTCCAATGCCACTCTGGACTCGGGTCACCTCCGCCCAGAAGGACAAAGGCCACCAACAGCAGCAGCAGCACAAGTCCTTTCACCCTTCTGCTCCTACGCACGTCCGGCCCAACAGCACCAGCACCAGGGCCAGCAGGCTTACTCTTGGCATCCCAAACCCAAGCCCGCAGCTTCTTCCAATAGGAAGCAGGGAGGTAAAGGCCCAGGAGGTCCCTCAGCCAGTCCTCCTCCAAGCCTGCCCAGTGACGGGTTGAGGGGTATCGCCCCAGCCTCGTCACTCCTCCTGGGTTCCCCATGGGGTGACAGCTCCTACTTCCTTTCCCGCCTGGTCCGCTATCACCACAGACCGCTGGGTGTTGGAGGTGGTAGGAAAGGGCCTGCTTCTGGAGTTCAAGCAGGCCCCCACCCTTCTGAGCCGTCGCCCCTCGAGGTCCACGGGTCCACAGCCTCTCTGTCGCCGCCGAGCCTATATTGCCCTGCTCCTCGAAAAAGAGGTGATCAGGAAGGTGGCAGATCCTCCTCCAGACCCGGGTTTCTGTCCAGGTACTTCCTGGTCCCAAAATGGATGGGGGCTGGCACCCATTCTCGACCTGCACGACCTGAACAGGTTCCTAAGGTCTTGGACCTTCAGGAATGGTCACTCTGGCTCAGATAAATCCCATCCTTGAAATTAGGCATGCGGTTCTGTTCCCTGGACCTTCAGGACGTGTTCTTCAAGTCCCAATCCATCCATCCCACCAGAGATTCCTCCGCTCAGAGCAGAGGGATCCCTTACAAGTTCTGACCATGCCCTTCGGCCTTTCCCTAGCTCCCAGGGTCTTCACCAAATGCATGGCAGTGGTGACAGCATTCTTGCAGTGCTGAAGGGTCTGGGTGTGCACTTACCTGGACAACTGGCTGATTGCAGCCCCTCCAGAGTGGAGGTAGAGTGGTCCAGAGATCTGGCCTCCAGGTTTGCTCTCAGGTTGGCTCTCTCATCTATGAGGCCAAGTCAGAACTAGTGCCAAAGCAGATGATACAATCATTGGGGCAGAGCTCAGCCTCTCAAGCCAGAGCATGGCTCCCAGTGGACAGGGCTGAGGTTCTTCCTCCTTTGCCCAATCATTTCAGGTTGGGCAATCGTGCCCTGCCTGGGACTTCCTGTGCCTCTGGGCCTTATGGTGGCCTGCACCAGTGCGGTCCATTGGGTCCACTGATACATGCATCCCCTTCAATGTGGACTGGCCAGCCTATGGTCACAGCACTTCAATCCGCTGGATCAGCTAGTGACAGTGACCCAGGGATGTGGAACACTCTCCAGTGGTGGACCATTCCAACACATCTGCAGGAGGGCATCCCGTTTGTCCGCCCGAGCCGATGGTCTATCGACCGATGCTCTCTGATGGGTTGGGGTGCCCATCTGGGAGCACAGAACGCACGGCCTCTGGTCCCCTCGGGAGTCCTGATGCCATATCAACCTGCTGGAGCTTGAGCAGTTCATCTAGTCCTCACCGCCTTCGCCCGCTTCTACGGGGTCAGTGGTTCAGGCCCAGACAGACAATACCACGACCATGTACTACCTAAACTGTCAGGGCAGGATGCGCTCCATGCCTCTGTGCAGGGTAGCTCTGCTCATTTGATTTCTTGTGCAGCCTGGAGGCGGATCTCCTTGCCATTCACATGGCAGGAGCCTCCAACACCCTGGCCGATGCCCTAAGCTAGATAGGAGCTGCGCTCATGAGTGGTCTCTCCTGCCAGAGGTAGCACAAGATCTCTTCTCCCACTGGGGCACACCTCAGGCAGACCTGTTTGCCTCCAGAGAGAATGCAAAGCTTAGACTGTTTCATGCCCGCCCCCAGCAGGGCTCACTGCAGGGATGCCTTCTCGAGGCCGTGGACCCCGGGCCTCTTCTACACCTTTCCCCATTTCCTTGATCCACAAGGTGCTTCTAAGGTGAGGAGGGACACAGCAGGTGATTCTGGTAGCCCCAGACTGGCCCTGCCAGTTCTGGTATCCAGATCTCCTCAGTCTCAGCTCCAGGCTCCCGAGGCAGCTTCCAGCCCACCTGGACCTGATCTCAGTCAATCAGGTAACGTATTCCATCCAGATCTTCAGTCCCTGCACCTGACGGCCTGGTTCCTGAATGGCTAGAGTTCCAGGCCTTGGGTCTTTCCGATGAGGTCCTCAACTCCGTAAGGCATCCCGTAAGGAGTTGACCAGAAATGCTACGCCTTCAAATGGAAGAGATTCTCCTGGTGTCAGGGCAAGGCCTGGACCCTTCCTCCTGTTCATTGGCAAGCATTCTGGACTACCTGTGGTCCCTTTCTGAGCAAGGACTTCAGTCGACCCTTAAGGTGCACCTGGCAGCCATCTCTGCTTACGGGCGCGAGCTGGGAAGCAGTCAGTGGTGCAGGAGAAGGTGGTCGGGTGCTTTTTCAAAGGCCTTGATCACATATCCCTCCAGTTTGAGAATCTCCACCTCCATGGGATCTACTGCTGGTATTGGCTAAGCTCTGGCAGGCTATTCGAACAGATGCACAGGTGTGACATCTCTCACCTGTTGTGGAAGATCACCTTCTTGGTGGCTATCACGTCAGATGGAAGGATGGGAGAGCTCCAGGCCCATTGAGTCTCCTTATCTGGTCTTCCACAGGGACAAGGTTGTTCTGCGCCCCACCTGAAGTTCCTTCCGAAGGTGGTGTCAGAGTTTCACCTTAACCAGGTGTTGACTCTGTCAGTGTTCTACCCCAATCACACCTCGAGGCCAAATATAGGCTCCATACTTTGGACCCTAGAAGAGCACTCGGTTATTATAAGGAGCGGATGGCTGAAGTTCGGGAGAGGTTCCCAGCTGTTTGTCACCTACACTGAAGCCACACCTGGCAGACCTGCAGCCAAGCTTAACAATAAGCAGGTGGGTCACCTCCTGCATAGATCTCTGCTATAGGTTGGTGGGCATGGAGCCAGAGGATAAGAGCTCATTCTACCTGCCATACTGTTGCATCAGTGGCTGCTTCCATGGATGTCCCTATCCAGGAAATCTGCAGGGCTGCTACCTGGAAGTCAACACACACCTTCATCACCCGCTACCACATTGACCTTGAGTCATGTCGGGATGCTGGTTTTGGGACTCTGTTCTCCAGTCTTTATTTCCTAAGTGGGGTGTGTGCTTGCCTCCCTCCTCCCAGAGAACTGCTAGGAGTCTGCCAGACAGTGTGGATGAACAACATATCCATGTCCCTAGAAATACAGGTTACTCACCTGTAACAGGAGTTCTAGGAATGGTATATGTTGTTCATCCCACCTACCCTCCGACCTCCCGCCTTGACACACAACCTGGCTTCCAGTGGGCTAGATCTGGCGTCATGGGGAGGAGCGAGAGTTTTACCACCGGTGGGTGGGAGGAGCCAGCTTGAAGACCTTTGGCAAGATTTAAAGTGGCAAGGAACCTGTCATACAGCGTGGATGAACAACATATACCATTCCTAGAACTCCTGTTACAGGTGAGTAACCTGTATATTAGCTTTCTCCACACCTCCAGGAAACGGCATCTGTCTTACCTGTCGGACACATTTCACCTCTTGGGACTCCAGGGATTACCCTGAACATGGCCAAATTGTTCACCTAGACCTCCTAATGGCTTCACACATAGGGGCCATTCTGGACACCTCTCTGGGTAGAGCGTTTTCCCCAGACAATGCAACCTATCTATGAACTCTGGCCCAGAGGATCTCTTCCTCACACAAGGTTCCCACACAGATAATGATGCATCTTCTGGGGCACATGCAACTGTCATGACAGTACGCTAGCCCATCTGTACATGAGTCCCACAATGGACTCTCAGAGTCCAGTGGGACCAAAGGCTGGTTGACCTCGATCAGTTCATTCAAATCTCCAGGACACTGAGCCAAACCCTCTCCTGGTGGCTCTTCCCACCCAATTTGGAGACTGGGTCCTCTTCCAGATGGATTCCCCAAAGATTTTAACGACAGATGCATCAAATCTAAGATCTCACAATGGGTGCTTACCTGCAGCACTGTCAGACACAGGGCTGCTGGTCACCACTGGAACAAGGCATGCCTATCAACATCCTGGAGATGAAAACTGTTCTTTACACTTCCAAGACTTTCAAACAGATCTTTTCCAGGACTCTTGTTGATCTGGACAGACAACATGCCTGTTGTATTTTGTATCTGCCTGTTATCTTTTATATCAATGAGCAGGGGAAACCCTCACATTCTCTGTGGCAAGAGGTGATCAGAGTGTGGTTTTCGGTCATGGAGCATGGCCTCCCTCACAGAGGTTCATGTTCCAGGAGTCCAAAACACCTTGATGATGGTCTAAACCACTCGGTCCTGGGCACACAGTTGGAGCTTCTGCAGTCTGTAGTGAATGACCTGTTGGACAGGTGGGGCCATCCAGAACTGGACCTTTTGCATCCCCATCCAATGCCAGACTGCCTAGTTTTTGCTCGGTAGTGCCAGGGCCTGGGTTTTTGATGAGATGTATTGTCCCTTTATTAGACAGGAGGTTTCTATGCACCTTCCCTCCTTCCCAGTTCTTCTGAGGGTCCTCCTCAAGCTCCAAGTGGGAGTGTGACATAATCTTGATCATTCCTCCATGGCCATGTCAGATATGGTTCCTTCTGCTGCAGCAACTGGCAGAGGAACCTCCAGTTTCCTACCCTCTCCTTCCACTTGCTCTCCCAGGATCAGGGTTCTCTTGCTCCATCAAGACCTCAAGTACTTGCATCTGCATGCCTGGTTCATAAGAATTTAATTTTCTCCTTTTGCATTCTCCCAAGAGTCACAGAAGTCCTAATAATTGCTCAGAAACCTTCCACTAGAGCTACCTGTGCCTTGAAATGGAAGCATTTCTGTCTCTGGCTTCCATGCATGGTCTGGACCCTTTCTCCTGCCCCATAAATTAATAAATAAAATTGATCTTGGAGTATCTCCTTTCCTCTCAGACTTTGGTCTTGCACTCTTCCCACAAGGTGCACCTCTGCAATCTCTGCTTACCATGCACCTGTGGAGGCTAGAATGTTGCTCAACTGGACATGCCCTGCAATTTTCTGTGGGCTGTGCTCACCTGTTAGGTTTACCAGTTGCTAAGCAAATTCTGTCTATGTGGCTTGTAAATTGGATTGATTTTTGTTACAACAAGTACAATAAACCCTTACTGGGACAAGTAAAGGGCCATTCCACAAGGGACTCCTGCATCTTCACAGCCCTGAAAGCAAAAACAACCTCAGCTCCAATCACGCTGCCATCTGGAAGAACCAACTGCAAAAAGCAATAAAATGGGCACCGTAGGTAACAAGTGGGAAAAACATTTATTTTACAAACCACATAATAGTCGCAGCCACCCTGCAGTACAAGGACGCTAACCTACATAACATCTTAGTGGCTGAGATTTGTGCAGTGGCTACCTGGAGTGCAGTGCATACTTTATCAAGCACTACAGTCTGTTCATTGCCTCTCTTAGAAGGGCAGGCTTCAGCCTTGCAGTCTTCAGGGACTCTTTCTTAAATGCCCTTCTTGCATATGGCATCTCCTCTCTTCAGCCAGGGTCTCTCTGGTACAGCTTGGCACTCTGTCCTTATTGTGTAGCCTGCTGCAAGAGCTCCAACTCTTGGTAAGATGGTACAGTTCAAGGCATAAATTAGTGCTGGAGACTTGATTAGCAGCCTTTGCTAATCATAGTAAAAATAAATGATTAGCGATTGGCCAAAGTTGATTACCAATTACCAAAAGTGCTTTTGCTCCAAACCCCATAAAATGTACTTACTTATTTTGCTCTGTATTGATAAAATACAAATTTACATAAGTTTCTGAGACTGATATTGTTTATTTAACCATTTCCAGAGAAATACAGCAAAATGTGCAGTACATACAGTGCAAGAGCTAAGCTAGGATGTCTGCCAAAGCAGACTGTGAATTTGTGAGCATGATCATCAGTTGTGATAAATTAAATAGAAACCCTGCCCCAGCATAACTGGGACTGTGATTGACCACACAGTTAACCACCTGGGACCGTGATCGACCACACAGTTACCAACAGGGATTGGTTACAATCTATTTTACTACTCTTCTCCACCAGGCATGTAGCTGGTAATTCTGGCCTGTTTTGGGGAGGGACCTGGGGTGGTCCACCATCCTCAGCTGCCAAATCACCAGGACATCTTGGTTTAGCACTAAAAATATGTCTACAGCCCTGTCTGTTGAATTCAGATGAAGGGTGCCCTGCTTTTTAATGCGAATCAATGTTTCTACAGTATCCTCTGCCAGACTTGCTCTCCGGTCAGTTTTACCTTGTTCATAGTTGAAAATACCTTTATACAATTGCATTAGACACAGGAAATACTCTCAACACATTGACAAGCTTTAACAAATTTGGATAAGAATTTTGGAAATCACATGCCAGCTTTGACCAGATAGCAGAGGCAGAAAGATTGATGAAATTGGTTTGAGCAAAATCTTAAAACTCTTTCCATTCTGCAAGTAGCAAAGTGCTGTCATACTGGGCTGCAAAAGTGCAGAAAAGTGGTCAGCTAATGCAGTAATGTCACCATTACCATACCATACAGCTCCATTTTCTTTCTGTCTGCAACTGCTGGCCAAAGTCTGTAACACTTTTGCACGGCTATAGATATTACTTCATTAAGTCAAACCGAACCTTTGTTCACAACAGTTCTCAGTGTTTGTAATGTTGTTTGTATAAAAGTTTTAAATAACTTGGCCACTAAAATGTGTTAATTTCACACCCTTGTATGTGACTTAAGCACATGCTGCTAAAAGAACATCAGACCCATTTTAAGAGAATGTCAAGTTCACTGCCACCTATGGGAACACTCTGCTTAACATGGTCAGGAGTGTTTTTCAAGGTTCAGCAGAGCTAAGTAGTTTGGCATTTCAACTACCACTTTTTGAAGTGCTAGTGAGAACTTGGCAAGTGGCTGAAGCAGCTGTTCAAAATACAAAGGTGCGCCATGATTTGGAATTTAGTCATAATTTGCAACACTACTTGACTTTAGCCTGGTGATGACTTGGGTCTCTAGCCATAGATTCTAAATGGGCACAAATTACGGGAATGATTTGGTAACAGCATGGGTGGCAAGAAGTTTATACTGCACCCAATGTGTGCATGGGCCTTCTTGGGCTTTTCAACTGACATCTCCATGGCCTGGGCAAGGGACTGTAACTATTTGAGTCTCTTAGGACTTTTCTGATAGAGATGAAACAGGTCAGAAAGTTTGAAACATCGTTGAAATAGATGTTATTCAAAGCGCCTTTGTGGCTAGTTCTCATCTGTGTGAGAAACAATGAACACCACCTAACCACTGTATGTCTTCCCTTAACAGAGCAGCAAGCCCCTGCCTTACACCCATGTTGACAGACGCCCATCAACCCCAAACCCAGCCATGTTTTCTATATTAAGGCCACATTCTGTAAAATGTGTAAAGGAGATACAGCTTCATTCGTAGTCTCCACTTAACCATTGATGGATTTACATAAATTATGTAAACCAGTTCCTTTTCAATTACAGCACTGTCAGTACTACCATCCATAAGCACTGTAAAATAATTTGCATTTTTGACAGTTTCCAGCAGGTTTTCTTCTAGGTGCTTGTCAACACATTGTGAGTTCTTTCCCACTAACAGCGTTAATGTATTTATTGCCCAAATGAACTTCACGGTGCTTGTTCTGCTATCACTTTATGCTTTTAACAGGGATGTCCTCTTTGGCCATCATGTACGGGATCTCCATCAACCTGCCTAGAATCATTCTCTGCTGTTCCTCTGCATTACTGAAAGCTCTCCTGCAAATAAATTAAATAATTTTAAGTCTTGGTCCAAACCCCTAACATAGCCCCCCAATTTTAAACTTACCAATTGTTGTATGGTGATATATCAAGTGGTGACCTTGTTCTACCAAATTTGACAACTTTAACAGCTTTCTTGTGCTGCTCTGTCAGAAGATGTTTCCGAATGGTGTCAACTTTTAGCTGGGGGCCCGTAATTAATGCCTCACTGAAGTTCCTCAACCCACGTAGCTCATCTCTGTAGTCACAGCACAATTTGTAACCAACACGCACTGCACAATCTCCTCACTGCTAATCTGTAGCCAGTTGTTTTCTGGTTATAATTTCGTGCCATCCTTCTGAGTTGCTAATTTAACTCCAGCCATGCCAGACTGCAGTTAAAAAGTTAAGTTAGCAAAACAAGTCTATCAAGCTGTGAATTTAACACAAGAATTTTCTGTAATCTGGCTACTTCTCTGTCAAAAAAAAAGTTAAATGGCAGCTGCAGATTTGCTGTGACCCCGAGCTCCCCCAAATGTCCACATCTCTGCCATAGGCAGAGCACACACTTAAGTTTCAGAGCCAGCTGTGAACTGAACACTTCCTCTTAGTTCACTGCTGCAGGAATGCTGGCAGCAGAGCATTGTGTTTAACTTGTCCCTGATCTCTGCCATAGGCAGGCACACACTTAAAGTTTCAGAGGCAGCTTTGAACAGAACACTTCCCAGAGTTCACTGCTGCAGGAATGCTGGCAGAAGGGCATTGTGTTTAACTTGTCCTCGATCTCTGCCAAAGGCAGGGACACACTTAACGTTTCCAAGCCAGCTGTGACCTGAACACTTCCCTAGAGATTACTGCTGCAGCAGTTAGCTCTAGCTGGCAGCAGGGCTATGCGCTTAATTTATAATGTCCCTCAGGGGTCCAATGGACAGGGCAACACACTGAGACAACTTCCCAGTGCAGAACAGAGCAGGTGTAGTTTTGTTTTTGTCCCCTTATCGCTAAAAGCAGGGCAGGCACAGATACATTTTTTACTGCTTTGTTTCCATCTCCCTGAGAACTGTGGAAAACCAGGGCACAGTTCTTAATCATCACTGCTGCAACAAGGATTTGTCAATGCTGAATGTTTACCTGCTGGCATTGGTAGTATGGAAGTTACAGAGCTGCATAATAGGAATGGCAGTGAAGTACTGAACTGAAGCCAATCCCACCACCACCCTGCAGAGAGTGACAGGCATTGGGGTTTGCCTTTGGGTCGTCAGGCATCACGCCATTTCACCACACCCTTCCTGCAGACACTGACAAATGTCATGGTGTGCCTTGGGGTCTTGGCTCTTATGCACACCCCATTCCATCAGGAAATACAGTGATAAGGGTGTGTATAGGAGAATGGGGTGAAGTTTGGGTTCAAGAGTCCCAGGCACACCTTGATGCCTCTCTGGCTGCAGGGTGTGGTGGGGTGGAATGGCATGAGCATTACAGGCAAGAATCCCAAGTCACACCCGATGCCTGTCATTCTCTACTGGGTGGGTGTTATGGTCGGAAACCCTAACACCTCAGGCATTCGTTGGTATTTTCACCCAAATTTTCAACGTGTTTTTTTGACCCCAACTCATGAACAGTGGCAATATCAGTTTGTTAGCTGAAACTGCTTTTGCACAATGACTACAGCATTTGGCACCACAGGTGCAAAACACATTCCAAACAGGATGTGAAAATGACAGCAGTACTATTCATGGGAGGTGTAAATAATGGCAGTGTTGAAAATCTGTGGAAAAATCTTAAAAACTGGTGAAGTCACGAAGGCATAGAAACTGTGCAACACACACCTGTAATGTAACTAGTTTGGGGATTTTTTCACAGCAGATTGTTAACACAGGCATTTTGGGACCTCCGATCATGAACAATGTCAGTGTGATTTTTCTTTATCCGTCCTGAACAATGATTTCCCACAGCGACCACGCATTTCTGCGCTGAAAGTAAGAAAACACATTTCGCCATGTTGTGGAAAATGCCAGCTGTACTGTTCATAAGGAGGTGTGAAAATGCCACTGGTGAAAATCTGGACTGAAAATATTACAAAGTAATGAACTTATGAGGGTGCGTGGAAATTGTGCAATGCTCACTCATAACACAGTCATTTTATGGAGTTTTGTCACCAAATTTTCAACATAGCCATTTTAAGACCTCTGCTCATGACCAGTGTCACTGTGATTTTCTTAATCTGTCCCAAACATTGTTTTGCACACCGACTGTACCATTGTGTGCCATGTGCGAAACACATTTTGGGTGAGATGTGAAAATGGTAGCTCTACTGCTCATAAGGAAGTGTGGTAAATGGCACTGTTGAAATTCTGGTGCAAATATTACAAATTTGAAATCCTGCCATCGTATGTAGGAACCGCGCGAACGCGTCCTAAACAGTCATTTTTGGGACTTTTTTCACCAAATTTTCAACATAGCCTTTTCAACACCTCTGCTCATGAACAGTGTCACTGTGATTTTCTTTAATGTGTCCGTACATTGATTTGGCACACTGACTGCACCATTGTGCGCTACCTGGGTGGAAATACGCTTTGGTGGATGTGAAAATGACAGCTGTACTGCTCATAAGGAGGTGTGGCAAATGGCAATGTTGAAAAACTGGAGTGAAAATATTGAAAATTCATGAACTTACAAGTTGCAGTATAGGAACTGCGCAACGCACCGTAAAAAGTCATTTTTAGTAAATTTTTCACCAAATTTTCAACATAGCTATTTTAAGACCTCTGCTCATGAACAGTGTCACTGTGACTTTCTTAATGTGTCCTGTACGTTGATTTTGCACACCGACTGCGCCATTGCATGCTACATGGGCGGAAACACGTTTTGGGTGAGTTGTGAAAATGACAGCTATATTGCTTATAAGAATGTATGGTAAAATGGCAATGTTGAAAATCTGGAGTGAAAATATTGAAAATATGCAAACTTATGAGTGTGCGTAGGAACTGCTCAACGCTTGCGCTAGTGAAACAGTCATTTTAGGAATTTTCCTGGAATTTTTAAATAGGATTTTGAGAGCCTACCTTATGAACACTGACAGTGTCATTTCATTAATTAGTCCCAAAAGGTGATTTCGCATGCGATCACATGAAATCACCCTTTGGGCCTGATTAACGCCATGACAGTGACAGCATTCATGAGAAGGGGTCCCCAAAACCCAAGTTGAAAATTTGGCAAAAATTCCAAAAATGCCTGAGATATGCAGCAAAGTTGAAAAACCCTATCTATTACATTATACAGCTTACCGGCATTTCCTTAGTTTGCGATTAGGCTTTGAAAAGTGCAGACGTGTTCCGTCCACCGAAAATCGCTGCCGGACTCCAGTAAGTGTATGGGGTGAGGGGTGGGGAGGCAGGGTTTGCAGTGAGGGGTGCAGGTGGGGGCAAGGAGACTAGTAGGGACTCGCTTTTAATTTACAGTTTTTTTTTACTTTTAAGACTATATACTGGACGCTTGCCAGCTTGGGTGGGCTCCTGTGCTGCAGCTGAAAGGCTGTTTGGGGGAGCTGGAGCTGACAGGATTGGGTACTCCCACCGCCATTGGCAGTTGATGCTGTTTAGGGGACAGGAGCCGACTGGGGGATTGGGCACCCCCATTATACGGACGCAGCTAATGCTAGTGGGCTCAGCGTGGCACCAGGAAAGCTTTTTTGGGTGATGATGTCGACGGGCATTGGGCACCCCATCGCTAATACAGTATGTGTGTGTGGGGAGCTGCCAGCACGCAATATGCATGCGGTTGAGGGGAGCTCTGCTCACTGAAACGGAGCTCTCCTTTCAACTGTATGCCACTGTATTTCATCTGCTGTCATAGACAGCTGGAGCAGTGATTGGCACACTGTGACTGCACCTGCAAACACACTGAATTGAAAGAGGCTGACACACCTCTGGAAAACTTGATGATGGCACATGTTTCTTGCACATGCAAGCAAACATAAAAAGGCTGGCTGGGCACAAAAACAGGTGGGTAGGCAGATGACCACCATTACCCCTTTATCTTTGCCAAAAGCAGGGTACATTTTACGTAAATGTCAAAGGTTTTATTTTGTTTCCTCCCTTCATAAAAGTCTCTGGAGTAAACTAGGGCACACTTCTTGTTCCATTCCCAAAACTATTCAGCTGCTTGCAAGTCAACATGCAGTTTGTTTGCTTATCCCCAGCATTGCTACAATAAGTGCTGGGTGCATTTTAAAGCTGGGCATGACTGCAGGTTTATTCACTAGTTGACCTTTCACCACTGTCAAAAGCAGGGAGGCACAGTACATTATAGTTCTCAGTACTCTCTCAAAAATCCAGGGTACAATACTTGTTTTCTGTTCCCAAAGTTTGCAAAAGCAGTTATATTTTCCCATTCACATCAGTCACTGGCATTAAATTGGGCTGAACACAAAAGAAGACTGTTTACACACTTCACTGAGTCTCTGCCAAGCAATAGTTCACATTTACTTTACTGGGTTCTCTCCCATTCCTTTCCATTAATTTTGCCCATGATTCACTTGGTGCCTGCTTTGCTGACCATGTGCCCCCAGTCATGTCACTGCCATGCCACATGCCTCCCATTCAGTTGACTACTCCAGGCACCCTGGACAAAAATAGAAAAGTTGTACTTTTTTTGGCAGAGACTCCTCTGATTGTCTGCTCAGCCTGGTATGTGTGCATGCCTGCTGGCCACTCCACAACACTTCACATGGCTCTCTGATGTCCTGGTCCCCTCTTGCACTGTCTTAGCCTCCTCGGCTCACCTGCTCCAGGTGACTCCTCCTGCAAGACAATGACAAAAATAATTACCAGACAGCACCAATGAGCAAAAAATAATATAATTAAACAAAAGAAAAGAATTTACCTTAATTTTGCTCTGGCTGGAGCTTTTGGACTTGCTTGCCTTCTCCTGGGGTCATGCTGCAAGAGCATGTGTTTCTCCGTGCAGAGACTGGTGGGGGTCACTGGACAATCAGAAGGTGCAGTGGAGGAAGACAGAAAAGAAAATGGGGAAAATAAAGAGATATGGCCCAAAATGCCAAAGAGGCATTTTAAAGGACCCAGGGCCAAATTCAGAATGAGTAGCAATGACTGCTAATCATTCCAAAAGTTGACTCACTTTTTCCTGATCTTGGGTCGCAGATTGCAATGTGAACCCACTTATTTTATGCCTTGCAGTTACATAAGAACTTACCATAAAATAGATCTTCAAGAAGAGCTCTGCAGCTGATGCTGCTTTACCTCTGTCCTTCCCCGTCATTCTTTCTTGGGAAGAGTCAAACCCACTTGGTTTTCCATCTCCATCTTGCTCAGCTGGTCTCTGACAGGAGAACTGAGGTGAACTGGGACCGGACCTTTATACCATTGGCCGATGTCGGAGGTGGTCTGACATCAGGGGTGGTCCTCACTGTATTCTGCTAGCTAGAAGTTTTCCATGGGATCCTGGCACCTGGTGGCATAGCCCTTATTGTGTATCCTGCTGCAAGAGCTCTTCTTGAAAATCTTCTGTTAAAGTAAGTTCTTATGTAACTGTACTTTATAGAGCCTGCTGCTTTTATAAAACAAATGGTGAGGTAAGTCTCTCTTACCTGAAGGACAATTTCTCCAGGATGTGAGGCAGCATGGGTTCATTTCAGGAAGTCTTGTCAAACCAGCCTTATGCAATATTATGACTAGGTGACAGGTGAGCTTGATAATTGTCATGGTGGATGTTCTTTACTTGGACTTCAGCAAGGCCTTTGATTTTGTACCTCATGGGCGACTTAGTGGAAAACTATCTGTTGTAGGGTAGGGCAAAAATAACAAACTGGATTACAAGCTGGCTGAGGAAGCTACAACAGGTGGTAGTGGGAGGGAGCTCTTAACTCCAAGGCCAGTGATGAGTGGGGTACCACAGGGCTCTGTGCTAAGACTGGTATTATTTGGGTCTTCATATCAGACATTGCACACGTGTGATGAGCAAGGTAAGTCTGTTCGCAGATGACACCAAAATGGGAGCAGTGGTGGATGGAGTTGAGGGATGGAAGCAGTTGCAGGAGGACCTAGGCAAGCTGGTGGAGTGGTCAGAGAGGTGGCAGCTGGGTTTCAATGCAAAGAAATGTAAGGTTATGCACTGGGCAAAGAACCCAACAAGAGAATACTTTCTGGGAGGGGTTAAGATGGGAATCATTGAGGAAGAGAAGAACCTAGGGTAAGGTAACAGGACAATGAATAACATTGCCCAGTGCTGGAGAGGCTGCAAAGCAAACAAAATGCTGGGGTGCATAGTGAGAGGGTTTTCATCCAGGCAAAGAGAGGTAATCTTGCCCCTACAGGTCACTAGTACGGAAACACTTGTAGTTTTGTGTGCAGTTTTGGAGGCCATACCTGAAGCGTAATGTCAGGTTACTGGAGTGGGTACAGAGGAGGGCAATGAAGATGATTTGTGGAATGGAGGGGAGACTATGACAGCAGGATGAGATACCTGAATATGTACACCCTGGAGGACAGAAGGGATGGGAGGACATGACAGAGACATTCAAGTCTCTGAGGGGAATCAGTAAGGATGGGGCTGATATGGGGTCTTTAAGCTAAAGTGGGGAGGGATACCAGGGGCACGGGCTATGAATAGAGGGGGAAGATTTAGGAGAGATGAGGAGACACTACTTTGAGAGGGTGCTGTCAAATGGAATGCACTGCCATAATGGGTGGTATCGTGAATCTGTGAACAACTTTGGAAGGGCATGGGACAGGGAACAGGAGAGAGTGAGGAAGGAGGAAGTGGTGACTGCATTGGGATGACAAAGGGGAGGGGGAGGGGCAGCTGCAAACTAGGGTGCTAGCTGCACACTGAGCAGATTTAGATAGACCGGTGGTACATTTCTGCTGGCAAATTCGTATGTTCGAATGTTCTCTTACCCAAGTAGAAACCAGTGCTAGCAGTGTTTTCCCAGGGTGATGACACAGGAAATAGCTTCATTATGGTCAATTTTATGTGAAAGACAGGTGGGTTGTCCTTATTTGCAGCTGGTCTTGAAGGCAGTGCTTACCTAGATTTAAATATGCACTAATTATCCTTATAACAAAATAATGCAGCAATCTGCACATACATAATAGCCCTGCCTGATATTATAATAATAATAAACCTTTAATTATACAGTAATATGCACAATTCAACAAATATCAAAGCACTTATACAGATATTAAAAACAAATGAAATTCAGCAATAAAACTCCTCAATTTAAAAAACAGTTAAATATTAGTCAACTAAGAAGGCCAGTGAAAATAAATTTTAGAGCTGCTTTAAAGCTCTCCACAGTCAGGCACTTTAACCTGAGGAGGCAGAGAATTCCACAGGGTAGGGGCTATAAAAGCAAACGCTCGAGCCCCAGAGATCTTCAAACTAACCCTGGGAATCTCAGCAACTCTCATTGGTAGAGCAGAGCAGCTGGAGTGGGCAATAGGGATGAAAGAGATCTTGTAGGTAGCTTGGTCCCTATCCATGGGATTTTATAGGTCAGCAAGCTGACCTCGATGGTGATTTGCCACTGAACTGGCAGCCAGTGTAGTTCACGCAACACAGATACGATATAGATAGATTGAGACAGCCCAGTCAACAACCTGGCCATAGCATTCTGTACCAGCTGCACGTGGCAAATATCTACTCCCAGTAGCTCTATGCAGCAATCAAGGCAAAGGTCACAAAGGCAAGGATCAAGATTAGAATTTCATTGGGTGGGACCAGATGCCTAATCTGGGTGACTTTCCTCAGATGGTAAAATGAGGTTTTGATGATGGAGGACACCTGAGGTTTCAGAGTCAACCCCTCAATATGAATAATGCCAAGACTTTGCACCCATTCAGAGGTCATCAGCTGGCAACCTCTAAGCAGAAGCCCAGTGTCCTGTCCAGCCAAAGACCCTCTACCTGACTGCCTAAATCCATCACCAAAACCTCAGTCTTGCCAGGATTCAGTTTTAACCAGCTGGCACTCATCCATTCCTGGATCTCAGAGAGGCAGTTATTACACAGAGATTGCATCATTCTGATACAGTGTAAAGGACATTTATAGCTGAGTATCATCTGCATAACAGTGAAAACTCAGTCCATACCACCTTACAATGTCTTCTAATAGCAGCATGTACACCACAGATAGCATAGGTGACAATACAGAGCACTGAAATCCCCACCTGGCAGGAGAAAGTGTCAGAGGAATAAATTCCTGATGCTACTCTCTGAAATCTGCCAGTGAGAAATAAATTAAACCATCTGAGGACCGTCCCTGACAATCCACAGATCACCCGCAGGTGCTCAAGCAATATGCCATGAGCCACGGTGTCAAATGCTGAAGAGAGATTAAGGAGGATTAAGATGGAATGAGATCTCCAATCTCTCTCCATCAGGAGATCATTGAGCACCCAAACAAGGGCAGCCTCAGTGATATGCCTCATCTTGAAACCCGACTGGAGAGGCTCAGAGATCTCATGGATGGTAAGGTGATCCTCCAGGTGCAGCACAACCACCTTCTAAGTAACCTTACCCACAAAGGGCAGGTTAGAGACTTGTCTGTAGATAGCAAGACAGTCTGGGTCAAGAGAAGATTTCTTAAGTAAGGAATCACCACTGCCTCCTTCAAGGAGTCAGGGAACTCATCAGTCTCTTAACGAGCACCGGACTATTTCTGCAAGGATTGGGCCGATGACCTCAATGCACCCCATAAGGAGGCTGATTGGGCCCAGGTCCAAACTACAGCAGGTCGGCTGCATAAGCTGGATGATCTTCATGACATCCACAATTGCCAGCTGTTTAAAAACAATTAGCTAAACTAAGGCTCAGCAACCTTCCACCGATTACTACAGTGGAATGTGCTGTGGATCTCTGATCTGATGTTGTCAACCTTATCTGCAAAGAAGCAAGCAAACTCATCACATTTATCCTGTGACAAGATCCTTTGGACCTGAAGACAGGCTGGATTGTATACCTGTCCACAGTTCAAAAGAGCTGAGCTGGTCAGTTCCATGCAGTGGTAATCTCCTGAGAGGAATTCTGCCTTCCTACAGGAGATAACTGATTGATAGTTTGAATAATGGGCCATCAGTCTAAGTCTTTGGCATTGAGACCAGATTTCCACCAGCAAGGTGCATCCTTCACCCCTCTCTCCTCATCTCATTTAGAGTCACATCAAACCATGGAGACTGAGGGCTAAGGGTGAGGAGCAAACATGGACAAGAGCGATAGAGTCCAGTGCCTCTATCACAGCTTTATTAAAGGCTTGTACTAGGCATCTGGACCGCCACTCGCATTTGCACGCCTGAGAGATCTAGTACCGCATTTAGGCCTTCTGGGCAACATCCTCAAAGGGCAGTACTGGACCAACTCCACATGGGCAGGCCTATAAGGGGAGCCCAGAAATTGAAGCTGACAGTGCAATGGTCAGACCAGATGATAGGTTACTATGTAGTACTATAATGAATGTTGCCTGTATTAACCTAGATTTTCTTCTATAGTAATTATTTCATGTTTTATAGTGCATTTGAAAACCTCGGAGCATGGGCTCTTGTTTATGCCCCCCACCTTGTGGAAATTCTACCACGCGAGTGTCAGACAGTGGAAAGCTTTAAACTGCTCTTAAACCTATCTGTATTTGCTTGCTTTCCTGATCTCTGACTTTTGATCTTGATATTTGTGATATTGCACATGATGTTAAGAATTTGAGTGTGTTTTATATTCTGTTTTAAATGTTTTGAGTTTTGATATTTGTACAGCGCTTTGACACGCTAGAATTGGCGCTTGATAAATAAAATTATTATTAATTATTACTAAATAGGGGAGCAGGTGACCACAGATGAGGTGTATAAAATGGCCCACTGGGGATGGGATGTTAGGCCCATTCCAGAGTTGTTCAGAAGCTCGTTGGACACAGCAGAGGAAGGATCACGCCTTCCTGATGGAAGGAGAAGCAGAGCACTCAAGACAGAAAATAAGGTCAACCAGTGGTGTAGAGGGCTGAGGCACCCACAGCCTTACCTCTTACCATGCTGGAATATGGGGTTAGGATCAAGCTGCAGTCCCCAGGGGTTGGCCAAGGGGATAGGTTGGATGAGGATCTGATAGACTGCCTCCTCTTTCAGGGGAGAGTTGTGGTTTCCTGGGGATGGGATTGAGCTTAGGTCACTGAGGGAGGTTGGATGAGCATCTGATAGACTGTTCTCCGGGGAGTTATGATTTCCTGCAGTTAGACTCGAGCTCAGATCACTGAGGGAGGTTGGATGAGTGTTGTATAGACTGCCTCTTCCTCCTCCAGAAGGAGAGTTGTGGTTTCTTTGGGGTTAGGATCGAGCTCAGTTCCCAGTGGTTGGCCAAGGGAGGTTGGATGAGTATCTGATAGACTGCTCTCATCCTCCAGGGAAAGGTTGTGGTTTTGCTGGGGTTGACATCATGCTCAGGTCACTAAGGGAGGTTGGATGAGCATCTGATAGACTACACCCTCCTCCGCCGGGGAGAGTTGTTTCCTGGGGTTGGAATTTAGCTCAGATTACAGAGGAGAGGTTGGATGAGCATCTGATAAGACTGCTCAGCTCCTCCAGGGAGAGTTTTGATTTCCTAGGGTTGGGATCAGCTTAGGATGCTGAGGGAGGTTGATGAGTGTCTGATAGACTGCCTCTCCTCCAGGGGAGAGTTGTGATTTCTCGGGGTTGATATTAAGCCAAGTTGCTAAGGGAGGTTGGATGAGCATCTGATAGACTGCTCTCCTCCAGAGGAGGGATGGTTTTCCTGGGATTGGGATCCAAGCTGATGTCGCTGAGGAGAGGTTGAATGGGCATCTTATGGATTAAGCAAGGGTTACCTTGAGATAGGCTTGATGCAAAGTTTCAAGGTTCACACATGCCCGCTGTGCACTGTGTGGGCATGTGATTTTGTATTTTCTTGAAACTTGGCTTCCCAGCCAAATGCCATTGGTAACTCTTGCCTCAGTGTTTGCACACAGAGGTTCTTTTGTCTTTAAATAGTTTTTATTTTAATGGGTTCACCACAACATATCCAAGACACACTGTCTTAGGGTAGCTGGTCCATTCCACTGGGGTGTCAAACAGTCGAGGCATACTGATGAGTCCTGGTAGGATGAACACGTGTTCATGTCATCTGTTAGCACCCTTTGCAACTGTGTGAGAGGCCTTCGGCACCATACAATTCTGCTTAAAGTTGGACCAGCATAACATTCTGTGGTGATTTGCATATGCAGCCCATGATGCTTTGCATTGTGTGGTCATGTGTGATTTTGTATCTTATGGACTGTTCACCTTCTCCAGGGGAGGATTGTGATTTCCTGGCTATCTGTAGCTCCCAGTGGAGGCTGGGTGTGCATCAGCCGGAACCACTGTTTATTTGTTTCAAGATCTGCACAGAGGCATCAGCAGCAAACAGGAAGTTGTTATCCTCTGTACAGACAGATGGTGAGACCCCATCTGGAATACTGTGTCCAGTTCTGGAGACCCCATCTCCGCAAGGACATAGGATAGAGGCAGTCCAGAGGAGGGCAACTAAAATGGTGCAGGGTCTGCAAGAGAAGCCATATGAGGAGAGACTAAAGGAGCTTAATATGTATACCCTTGAGGAAAGAAGGAGAGGGGGACATGATAGAAACTTTCAAGTACCTCAAGGAATCAACAAAGTCCAAGAGGGTAGCATCTTTCAGAAAAGAGACTTGCAAGAACAAGGGGACACAATTTAAAGATAGAAGGAGGGCAGTTCAGGGGCAATGTGAGGAAGTATTATTTCACAGAGAGGGTAGTAGATGCATGGAACAGCCTTCCTGAGGAAGTTGTGGGGTCTAAAACTGTGGGAGAATTCAAGAATGCATGGGACAGACATAAGGCAATTTTGTGGAGGGCAGGAAGATATAGACTGTTGGTTAACTAGAATCTGCAGCCTATCCTGTAGGTAGGGAACTGGGCAGACTAGATGGGCCTAGCAGTCCTTATCTGCCATCAAAGTCTATGTTTCTATGCACATTACCTTTGAGCAAAAGTTCTTTTACAAAGGTTGCACATCGGTACAACAAAGTGTGAACAACTGAGAGCAAGAAAACAAAGGACGGTGGAGCCCTAGTATAAGCAAATTACTAGGGCAAAACGTTACTAACAGAGAAATAAGCTATCTGGTAAGTGCAAAGAAACATGACAAGGACAAACATCAGGTACACAGGTTTAATTTAAAACAGCTAAAGGCTAGGCACAAAGGTATAATCTTCAGCAGCTAGGGAGCTAGAACCATCTACATAGTTGAACTGATGTAGAGAGTTGGAGGTGTAGGATCTGGATGTTGGCAGCAGCCCTGTGGGGCTTTATTAAAAGGGTGTGGAAAGGCCGGCTCCATGGCACTGAGTGAAGGGTTCGCCGGCACACTGGTGACCCAGGTTTGTACCCGAGCCTGGGTGCCAGGAGTGGAGGCTGGCAGGTAGAGGATCTCAATGTCCATTAGGGGTGGGCTCTGCCCAGGTCCCTCTGGGTGGATTGGGTGCATGCTTGAAGATGTGTGGCCTCGACACGCATCCTGCACACCATGCCTGAGGTCAGCTGCCACCACCACCATAGGCCAAGAACGTGGTGGAAGGGGCAGAGAAAATGGAAAAGTGATACACCAGCTGCTCGGATGATGGCTATCTGCACCTCGCTGCTGGAGCCCTTGATCACCATCCCAGCAGCACCCAGAGTCCAAAGGTAAGCAGACCAGAAGGCTAATTCCTCTGCAGGGAGGGGCCTGCCCAATGATAGGGATATGTTGGGTTACCTCAGGGCAGGCTGCGATGGGTCGGTGGGGTTGGGGTTGCTCTGGGATGAGTCAGTCCCTGGCAGCCTGAAGGAGTGAGTGGAGGTGCAAAAGAAATAACACAAAAAAGGGTGTGGAAGATGACTTGATCCATGTCGGTTAGCCAGGCAATTGTGTTTATGACTTGCAGGACTGAGAATGCAATTACTGCCTACTTTTGTCACTCTATTTCCTTCAGTCACCATCAGCTGGAGTCCCATTGGTTTACTCCCAGCTGTCCCGAGACCTCCCATCCTGTGGTCCCATTCCTTTGTCCCACCCGCTAGTCACTGTAGTTTACCCAGGGCCTCAAGTCCCTGCATCTGCATGCCTGGCTCCTAAGGACTTAATTTCTCCATTTTGGCTCCTCCCAAGGGTCACAGAAGACCTAGTCATGGCTCAGAATCCTTCCACAAGAGCTACTTCTGCCATGAAATGGAAGCGTTTGTCTCTGCTCGTGCATGGTCTGAACCCTTCTCATGCCCCATAAATTCAGTCTTGAGTATCTGCTTTCCTGCTTGGACTCTGGTCTCCACTACTGTTCCTTCAAGGTGCACCTTCCATAATCTCTGCTTTCCATGCACCTGTGGAGGGCAACAGCTTTGCTAAGCTGGACTTGCCCCGCACTTTCCTGTGGGGATGCTTCACCTCAAACCTCCTATTAAGGACCTGATTCTCCCATAGGACCTTTTGATTTTGCTAGAAAAGCTCACCCTGCCTCCTTTCAAACCTGCTGCAGATTGCGAGGTTTGTTTTCTGTCATGGAAAGCATTATTTTTAGTTGCAATTACTTCTGCTAAGAGGACTTCCGAGCTTCAGGTTCTGATGGGTAAAGAGCCCTATTTAGTTTTCCATAGGGACATGGTGTCTTTATGGACTAATCCTACATTTTTCCCAAGGTGGTGTCTGAATTTACTCTCAGTCAGGACATCAGCCTACTGGTCTACACACCAGAGTACACAAATCAAGGCGAAGCCCTTCTTCATGCCCTCAATATGCACAAGATTCTCCAATACTACATGGTCTGTACCAAAGATCTCAGAAAATCTGATCACCATTTTGTTTTTGCCCCAAGGTCATTAGGGCTAACCAGTGGCTAAGCAAACACTTTTTAACTGGCCTGCATTGATTTTTGTTACCAGTACAATACACCCTCACCAGCGAAGGTGAAAGCAGACATCCGTAGGTCGGGTGCGGCATGTGTCTATCCCATGCTGACATCATTGCACATCTGTGTCCAGGGGCAAATCTAAAAATTGGAAACACTGCCTTGACTGGAAGGGAGATGGCTTATCAGCCACCATGCCCAATACCAGATCCTGTCTCCTGGCTTCCGTGTCATCTCCGTCCTTCACTTCCACCTGCTGGTCACTAGATTAAATGTACTGGAGTGTTGTGAGCAGGAGGCAGCCCCACCCTGGGGACAGTGACTTAGAACAAGCTGCAGGTGAGTTATGGGTAGGACAGAAGAGTGGGACTGTGAAAGGTAAAATGCCCCCCTTTCTTATTCTAGAAAAATAGTGGGTCCTGGATGTACTACTATTCTCTGTCATTGTCATATCTGTATTGTTATATGTTTGTTTGTTGGGCTGGCCACCCACTTTGTTTATATGTTTAGTGTTGTCTTGTCTAAATGTCTGTCTTTCTTTTGTCTTTTCTAGTGCATCCTAGTAACACTAAACTGCCATTAAAACAAACTTAGTAATAATAATGAGGATGACAGGACTGCTACTATGATTTTATTGTAAAAGCAATCTGTCCCTTTGTTCTGTGTGTCCGGAACCTATAGTAAAAATTAAAATAGGTTCCTGTTTAAATTGTATTTGAAACTGAAGCAGTCCGCAGGCTTCCTCCTTTAAAATGCCTACTGTAAGTCTCATTTATTTGAGGATTTATTAAAAGAAAGCCCTCTGTATTGCAAATGGCAGGGCATTGTAGTAAATGTCCCGAAAAGCCCCATTGTGCTCTGCTGTTCCTCCGAGGGTTTGCTTGCGCCTTGCAAGCTTTACAAATAATTAAAGAATCGTCTGGTCCTTTCTTCAGCCCTGCTATGTTCGTTTCTGCAAGAGCTCTAAAACACAATGTTTAAAAGGCAAATACGCCATAGAGTGCTTTGCATGGCTGTGCGATAGTCAGCGCTGGCAAAACAATTACAGCGCAAACGTTTGCACTATCACAAAGGAATTTTACCTTCTAGTGTTCCAACACTAATGTGTTTGTTAAATAAATTAGCAGGATATGCTATACATACCTCCACAGGTGAAACAGTGAGGTTTTAGGCTGTTTTGTACCCTCCACAGGTGAAACAGTGAGGTTTTAGGCTGTTTTGTATACCCTGAAAAGTGAGTTTTTTTCTGTTATCCCGACGTCTAGAGCACTGAAATGACTCTCCCTCAGTTGCAGCAGTTCTCTAGGAGCTGGTCGACCCAAAATCAACTACCTTTATGCTACAGCTAGGAGGACGGTGCTTCCTGATGCCAGTCTTGGTTTTAAAACTCCAGAAAGGAGTGTAATTCTTTTTTTAACTGTATATTTGCTGTTATACTGAATTAAAGATGTTTATGCATTGTAAATAAAATATTGCACAGTATTTAAAGGAATGTTGTTTGAATGAAGAATCAGGGTGGAGTCAGCTAGTCACATGACCCTGAATAATATATAACCTGTTCACCTTGAACAGGTAGTCAGTGAATAGGAGGTTGTGAAGCTGTTAACATCCTATAAAAGCTAACTGTTACTAGCTGTATTGCTTTTGCTTTATTTGCATTTAGTTTTTCTTTATTTTGTCGCTTTCAGTTCGTTTATCTTTGTACAAAATAAATACTTTATGTTGCTGCTAATCTGCCTTGTTGGTCCATCATTACCCACACAGTCTCACAGGAATCACAGTATGGGAGGGTCTCAAGCCAGGTGGGAACGGGAGGAGTCAACCAATGGGATGCCAGCTGATGGCTACCGAAGGAAACAGAGTGAAAAAGTCTGAAAATAGAGGACATATTTAATTATACAGTATATTAACCTTGAAAGTTGTCATTCAAGTACTCCACTGAATGTGCTATGAACTTCATATGTTTTGACAGTCTGAATAATCCTGACCATCCTGATGAATAAAACCAACTGAGGTGTGCTTCACTATACAATCTGTGTCTGAGCATCCTTCTGCAACCACACCTCCACATATGGTATTAGAATTGGGATTTGCTAGTCATGTTCTGTCAGGGGAACTGACTGGCAGGTATCAGTTGTGATATCAAGGAAAGCAAAAGATACATGCAGCATGGCGTAGGCACTGAAGCAGGATAAAGGACACCTTCTACAGATGTCAGAGTATGCCATAGCAGAAAAGATGGGTGCAGCACTATTGCCTGGTTTGGAGTCTGTGGTGACAGTAAAGTTGAAGCCTGAGCCAGTACTGGCTACTGCTTGAGTGGATGACACCAGGAAGAGATAGAAGAAGGACCACATGAAGACCTTTCAGAATTTCTTAGGTGGCTGGAATTAAACACATGGAACAGAATAAGAAAGACAGAAAGATGCGGCACGGTGGTGGATACCCTCAGAACCTTTTAGAAGGAAAGTGCAATGTCAAGTCAAAGAGGATCCGACACTGCCAGTCTCAAAGACATTAAATTGACTAAATTGGATGCCAGAGATGACACTGAGGCATACTTAACAACCATCGAAAGGGCAGTTCAAGTCTGTAGCTAGCCCAGAGATCAGTGGGTGATCTGATTAGCCCTATATCTCACAGGTCTCACTCAGTTGGCTTACAGCTTCATGGATGCTGGAGATGCTGTGAACTACACTCTACTGAAGAGGGAGATTCAAAGACACAATATTAATGAAAAGACTTACAGGCAGTGATTCTGGAACCTGTAATGCCTGCCAGTAGGCACATCTTGAGACCTACACATGTCTAAAAGTCCTGCTAGCAAAATAGATCCAACCAGAGGAGAGACTGTCCAAAAGGTGTTGAAAATACTGGCAGTTGAGCAGTTTGTCAACATGTTACCTATGGAGATACAGGTCTGGGTGTGAAAACATTGTCTAGAAGTGGGGTGAAGGTGATTGTATTGGTGGATGATTTCCAGATGGTCTGGTCTAATGTCTGCCAGAAAGGACCACCCAGAGGCACTGGAATGGTAAGACCACCCCATCTTGTAGACTTTGTCTTCCTTTAACCCGATTTTAAGTCTAATAATGGAGTATGGCCCAGTCCTACAGAACTGATTTGCTACAACTGTCAAGGGTGGGACACACTGCTAGAAAATGCCCTACAAAAAGAGGGAAGAAATATGATCATTGTCATTTGGCCTTAGCAAACTAAGGGGTAGTACATCATGTGGTAGGAACTGTGAAACAACAAGTACATGGCTTGATTGACTTGGTAGCCAGCAGAAACTGACACAGGCAGATATGATACCCAATAACTATTCAAGAGGTTACAGCACTGGGGTGACGTGCATTGAGACACCAGGTGCTAACCAACCACCCAGGTGTCATGGAAGGTAAAGGGCAAAGTCATCCATTAACTTTGGGGTGGTATGAACACTGCCAGTACCTATCATCCTGGTGAATGACTTTCCAGGGTTTTAAGCTCTTATTGCAAATTAACAAGTTCATTTGTAGCAGTGGTCACAAGAGCATAGGCCTGTAAAGAGCCTACCTTGGCAGACATTTTCCTTTTGATGAAAAAGAGGTCTTTCATTTACCAAGGAAAGTCCATCAGTCCAAAGAAAATGAAATGAGGAACAAGAGTAATGGACCCAAACCCATAATGTGACTGATTGTGTGGATACAATAGACCCAGAGCCATAACAAGATGGATACAATGTGACCCACACTCATAACAAGACTGATTGTGTGGATACAATGGACCCAGATCCATAACAAGACTGATATGTGGATACAATGGACCCAGACCCATAACAAGACTGATTGTGTGGATACAGACATTGTAACATTTAGTGTTGATATGCATAATGAAGAGGTTGAAGATGTCACTCTTAGAGCTGCTGTTAATGAAGTAGGGGTTAAACAGGAGAAAGGGAAGCCCTTGTATAGTATTATTGAAGGACTGCAATATCATGTCTGTTTGCACACCCCACATGGTCTGCAGGGTAAAACAACTAAAGGTTCCCATCAAACATAGCGCCAACTTACTGTACTTGGCACATGACTTGCCATTGGCAGAGAACAGGAAGGAACATACCTTAGCCTGGCTGTGCAGTGGTTTTACTGACCTGGAATACATGAGCTGGTGGCTTCCTATTGCCAAGACTGTTGGGAATGCCAGAAGGTGGCTAATGTGAGTAAAAGGAAAAGGTGGTCCTGATGCCCTTACCTGTGGTAACAACCGCTTTTGAAAAGAATGTTATGGATGTGGCAGGTTCCTAGATAACAGCACAAAAGGAACAGGCTTGTTCTGGTAATACGTGATTATGCCACAAGGTACCTTGAAGTTGTACTCCTGTGAACTGTGACAGCCCCAAACGTTGATAAGGAATTTGCTCAAATGTTCAGTTGGGTGGGATTACCTTAGGACATTTTAACTGATCAGAGGAGCAACTTTAATGCTGTGTTGCTGAAAGAGTTCTATCAATTGCTGGGATAGTTAGTATGCACCTCCATACCACCCTCAAACAGATGTCCTGGTGGAGCATTTTAATAAAACTCTAAAGAAAATGCCCCAGAAATGTTTGAGTGAGGAGGGCAATAACTGGACCAGTATCTGCCTTACCTACTGTTTGCCTATAGAGAAGTACCACCAGTCTCCACTGGTTCCTCTCCTTTCAGCTTCTATATGGCAGACATCCAAGGGGTCCACTTGATATTGTAAAAGAAAGCTGGGAACACCATACAGACATTGGGTTTGAAATAGGTGCATACATGGTAAACTTAAGGAAAAGACTACTGAAGTATGTTGCAGTCCGTAAACAAATGTTACAGTCTTAGGTAATACAGAACATCCATTATGATAAAGTAACTAGGAAAAGGTGTTTAAAGAGGAGGACATGTTTTGTTGTTGTTATCATCCTCTGAAAAGAAGCTTCAGATGAAAATGGCAAGGCCCTTACAAGGTATTAAAACAAACAGGCCCTCTAACCTATAAGGTCAAGCCACCTGATAAACAAGCTGAGTCTATCATGTTAGCCTTTAAAAAGGGTGTTCAGGGTAGAGGAGAAAACAACCACCCTCTCATGGTTTTGCTTGCATGTGGAGATGGAGAGCAGGTAGCACACAAGAGGTTGGAAAAGCGAGGTATGTCAGATGCGGTACAAATCACTCCTTCTCTAACAGTCCTCCAGTTAGCAGAAACAGAGCATTTTCCATGAATATGGATCAGCACTCATAATAAAACCTGGGAGAGCAAAGGGTGTTGAGCACAACATCCATATAAAAAGTATGCCCATATGACAGAAACCATTCAGGTTATCCGACCAGATGAGGGAAGTGGTAACTAAAGAGATCTGAAAAATAGAGGAAATGGACATCATAGAAACATGGTACACAGAACCATGACTGGGACATAAACATACCGGATACACTATCTACAGGAGGGACAGTGAGGGTAAAAGAGGAAGAGTTACTCTCACATAAGGGAAGGAATCAAAGCTATAGAACAAAAGGGTAAACAGGGAGGAGAGGAAGCACTGTGGGTCAATTTGGAGACAGACAATGGCACCACAATTTGCACAGGGTTGTGTACAGACCCCCATCTCAGGGGAGGACATGAACAAGGAAATTATAGGAAGTATCCTTAGATTGGCAGAAAAAGGGAGATATTGCTGATGGGAGATCTGAATACGCCACATGTTAATTGGAGTGCATTTGCAGCAGCCACTTCTAAGAGGGGGTCATTCTAGGTGCCCTACAGGGGCATGTCTTAGACAACTAGTATTGGAACCCACTGAGAAGGAGCAATCTTAGACCTGGTACTCTCAAATGGAGATGGTGAGAGGATCACAGATTTAGAAGTGGGTAGCCATCTGGGAACTAGTGACCATCGAACAGTATGGTTTACAATAAAGACAGCAGTAGAGTCAAGCCATACAAAGACAAAGGTACTGGACTTCAGAGGGCTGACTTTGCCAAAATGGATGAGTGCCTAAGGAATGCACTAGCAAAGGGCAGGAAGAACAATGAGGAATAATCAAAACTGTCATCAGAGCAAGCCTTGTGTGAAGCAAATAAACAAAACAAACGATGTAAGAAACCACTATGGTTCTCAAAGGAGGTGGCAGGAAGGTTAGGGAGAAAAGCATTTAGGAAGACAAGGAATCACAGAAGGAGCAGGACAGAGAATTGTATCAATTAAAGCAAAAGGACGAGGGAAGGCAGTCAGAACAGCAAAGGCCCAATACAGATACAGTTCTCTGTCCTGCTCCTTCTGTGATTCCTTATACTTCCTGAATGCTGTCTTTTCTCCCTAACCATCCCTGCTACCTCCTTTGAGAACCATAGTGTTTTTTTACATCGCTTTGTTTTGTTTATTTGCTTCACACAAAGGCTTGTTGCCTCAGTGATGGCAGTTTTGATTATTCTACATTGTTCTTCCACCCTCCTTCCTGCCCATTTGCTAGTGCAATGTTGTTCAATGTCTTCATTGATGACATTGAGATGGCATTAGGCACAAATGTGCCTAGTCACAGATGACTCTAAGCTCTGTGGGAGAGTGGACACAGCTGAAGGGATACAGGCCCTACAGGAATATCTGGAAAAGTTAAGGAGGTTGTCCAGGATCTGGCAGCTTGGCTTCAATGCCAAGAAATGCAAAGTTATGCATATTGAAGCCAAGAATCCAAGGACAGAATACTATATGGGTGGAGTCCAGTATCTGCATCAGATGAGGAGAAGGACCTGGGAGGGATGATCACTAGTGACCTGAAACACTCATCAGTGCAAAAAGCAGCAGCAAAGGCAAACAAGATGTTGGTAGGCATATTTAGAGGGATCAGTAGTAGGAGGAAGAGGTTATACTGCCTTTGTACAGGTCACTGGTAAGGCCACATCTAGAGTGTGGAGTTCAGTACTGGTGCCCACACCTCAAAAGGACAGTAACCTGCTGGAGAAGGTCCAGAGGAGGGCTACAAAGATGATAGCTGGTCAGCAGGTTAAGGCATATGAGAAGAGGCTGAGGGCACTGAACATGAACTCCTGGAAGACAGAAGGGGGGACATGACTGGGACCTTCAAGTACTTGAAAGGGATAAATAAGGTTGATGAGAGTCTCTTAAGCTGAGTAGAATCCATAACATGAGTGGGCACAGTCTTAAGCTGAAGGGTGGGAGGTTTAGGAGGAGGTCAGGAAGCACTTCTTCACAGAGAGGGTTGGAATAGTGCCAGAAGAGGTAATCTCATTGAAGACAGTGGTCAGCTTTAAGAGAGGCTGGGACATGTATAGTGGGAGTTAAGGGTCATGGGTAGAGAGGAGGTGAGGGGCATGGACAGTAGCTCAGTTGTGACCCTGCAACATAAGCAGACTGGATAGACCAAATGGCCTTTTCTGCTACTACTCATATGTTCAGGGTTAATGACCTGATAGACTCGGACGCACAGTACATTTCTGCATTGGAGTTGACTAAGGAATACTGGCAAATACCACTAGCCCCAAACTCCAAAGATAAAACTGCCTTTACCACCCCATAATTTTTTCAATTTACAACTATGCCCTTTGGCCTACATTGTGCCCCTGCAACTTTCCAGATATATATGGATCAGATATTGGCCCCTCACAGTGCGTATTGTGCCACCTATCTGGATAATGTAGTTGGTTTTAGTCAATGATTAGGAAACACATAAACCTCATCTCCGAAATGTTTTGAAACCATTAAGAGGGCAAAGTTGACAATAAACCCCACAAAATGTGCTGTGGCTATCTAAGAGACACAATATCTTATGTACGTGCTAGGAAACAGTACAGCAAAGCCTGAAATATCCCAAATTGAGGGAGTGGATAACAGCCCCATTCTGCTGATGAAGAAACATGTGAGATCCTTTTTGGGGTTTAGCTAGACACTATAGAATGTTCATCCTCAACTTGTCTGACCTAGCCAACCCCACTGATGGAGCTCACTTATAAAAAAAATCCCAATAAAGTACAATGGATGGAAACCTGCAATCAGGCTTTCTGATCAATGAAAGCTGTCCTGTGCTCAGCTCCTGTCCTTACTAGTCCAGACTTCTCTCAACCCTTCTTGTTGTAGATAGATGCCTCAGCTCAGAATCAGGCATTGGGGTGGTGTTATGTCAGATCAAAGTGGAGGACCACTCTGTGGTGTATATCAGCTGAAAACTCTATGACAGGGAGGAAAAGTATGCCACTATAGGAATGGAGGCTTGGCGTGGGCTATTGAAGCATTTAGGCTTTATTTATGTAAGCAATAATACCCGACAGGGTGGGCGGTGATAGCAATACCGGACCGCCCAGGGTAATGAGGCCCACGCCACAGGCGGAGGGCCTTATAGCCCTGGAAGGTCCGGTATTGCCCATACCGCCACCCTGGAGAGTATTATTGCGCTTAGAAAATGGGCTATCTGTAAAGTTTTTTTTTATTTAAGGAAAATAGTAATTAAAAGACTAAAATGGACTTATAGTTGGCTTGTTAATAAAGTAATCCTCTACTGGTATCCTTACTAATACTTACCAGTAGAGGGCAGAACAGCATTTACAAGCTGTTTTAATGGGTGCTTACTGCTGTATTACGTGTTCTGTCTTTGGTATATGAGCCGCACCTTCTGCGTCTGTCCTCATTTTGTTTTCTTCGCACAATTTTAAATTTTACATGTATATACTGACATATAAGTGACATGAATCTGAACAGGAAACTGAGTGGGTCGTAAGTAGAGGCAAGTTATGAAGGGTTCAGTTGCTGCAAGCTTAGGCATCAGCGTATGGAGCGTGCCATGTTTTGAAGCAAGCGCCATGTTTGGGGAAATGGTCACTTTTGTTTGCGCTGCCATTTTATTCATTTTGTCACTGACTGCCTTATAGATGTGCCCAGTTTACAGTTCAATGCCAGTCGGTCAGCAGAGGAGTTTCGAGCCAGAGAGCTTGACCGACCGCGTAAGCGGCATTGCTGAATAATGCTGTGGTGTGCTGAAGTTCAGCTCGATAGCTGACATATTTAGTAAAATTTTATTTCCTGAATTTCAGTTAGATAGCTATGGTGCTGAGTTACTGATTTTTTCATGGTGGTGGCACTAGTGGTGTGGTGTGGTGGGACAGCGACATAAGCTGCTCACTAACTGCTTGAAAAAATGGCGGCAGTTTGAATTCTGTGCCCAGTGCTTCAACCAATAAGGAAGCAGGCTGGGCACAATGATATTTGGCTGGGCATGAGGTAGGTTTAGTCTGGCACTTTTTATTTGCTGGGGTCTGCAGGACCTATCAGCCAATCAGGGTGCCGCATTTTTAATGCCCATTTTCTAAGAGGTACTTAGTTCACTGTGGTCACAGATCACAATCCATTATGGTGGATCAGTCAAAGGAAAGATAAAAACCCTTAATAAGCTGCTGGTACCTGGCATTAAAACCATACAATTTTAAGGTTGTGCACCAAGCCAGGAGCACAACATAAGAATGCTGACTTTTTTTTGCTCTGCTATAGCAAATGGTAAATCTGCTCTTCTGTTGTACTCTCAACTTACCTGTCTTGTTGATGAAGAGGCCTGGAGTTGAAGGGGCAGTGAAGCTAGAACTGCAGGTAGATAAATTTCTTTCTCCCAAAATGGTTACCAAGAAGGCAATCCCACTATAGGGGCAGCAAGTCTGCCGCTCCCAATAGGAAAGGTGTTTTTGCTGACAATGCAGCGTCCTGAGCTGGGTGCTAAGGCAAAGAATCCACAGAAGCTGACTTTGGCTTCTTTGCAAGCTTTTCTGATGGACTTGCAAGTGGATATAAGAGACTAATTTACTAAGGTGCAAACATCACTTTCTGCAATTTCCCAGCATTGTGGGAGCATGGAAGAAAAGGTTTCCAAAATCAAAGAGCATGTTGAAATTGCTGAAGAGCAAACAGAATAAATGGCCACAAGGGTTCTGACAGTGGAGGAGCAGTAAATGCCTCCTTTCACGAACAAATAAACACAATAGCAAAATTAGAAAAAGACAGAGAATACACTCTTAATTAAGAACTTGAGATTGATCGGACTTTAAGCAAATATCCCAGTTCTGAATTAAAGACTGAAGTAGAAAATATTTTAATGGACAAAGAACCTCTGTGCGTAAACACTGAGGCAAGGGTTACCCAAAGGGCATTTGGCTGGGAAGCCAAGTTTCGAAAATACAAAGTCACATGCCCCCACAATGCAAAGCATCATGGGCTGCATATGCAAATCACCACAGAATGTTATGCTGGTTCAACTTTAAGCAGAACTGCATGGTGCCGAAAGGCCTCTCACACAGTTTGCAAAGGGTGCTAACAGGCACCATGCAGTTCTGCTTAAAGTTGAACCGGCGCAGCATTCAATGATGTTCTGCAACCATGATGCTGCATTGTGGGGGCATGATCTTTGTATTTTTAAATATTTTAGTGATTGCTTTCTCACCTGACCAGCAAGTGTTGCTAAAGTCAGTGTTTAGACCATCATCAAGACCTAAACAAGGGATAAATCATGCTTCAGAATTTCCCTAGATATGTAATCTGTACTTTTGCATCTATGGATCAAAGGAATAAAATGCTTCATGCCACCAAGGTAAAGTGAGGTTTTCTCTGTCAGGGCAATAAGATCCATCTGTATCCAGACCTTTGCCTAAATACACAGAGAAGAAAGTGCTTTTGAACCGGGACGAATTTCGTCAGGCTGGAGTCACTGCAGTACTACAAGCCCCTGCAAGTAAAGGTTACTTTCAAAGCAAAGATTACTTTTTGAAGACGTCGATGTTGCAAGGGCTCTCTAGGAAAAAAACGTAGCTTTACCTATGGATTTGGGAACTGAACAAGAAGAGTTAGAGGAAAAGGGTTGGTAGACAAAACTCAGTATATTTCTGTGCCCACTTTATTCTTATTTTCTTCTGAATTACTTTAAAAATGAACTTACTCCATCTAATCTGATTTGTTAAGGAAGTGTTATTTGCCTGAGAAGTTTAAGTATTTTGATTTTCTTTTTGTGGGAAGTTAAAGTTTGGAGTGTGGGAAATAGCATATATGACATGTGAACTGAAGATGCTCTTAAGTATCGGGTAGAATGGTTTTCTTGTTATTCTCCCAAAAATGCATTTATACTTTTCGAATTTGATTTTGTGAATCTTATTTTCCAGATGAACTTTATTGTATGTCCGTATATCCTCATTTCTGAAATTTCTCTATGAATAAAAGAAAAGTATAAAAAAAACCACAATGGCCCAGATAGTCAAACTGCTCCCAAAAATGTGTGCATAAGCAGGAGCAAGCACAATTCAATTCGTATATGCGCAACAGACGCGATATTCAAACATGGAGCAGAACAAATTGCTGAAGCAGCCAACGTCTGAATATCGCACAAACCGCGCCTATAGCGCAACCAGGAATGGGAAGCTGAGCAGAAAGGTTGCGCCATAGCGCAACAAGGGCAGCACAGCTGAGCAGTCCAGAGGTGCCATAGCACAAGCAGAGCCCCCCAGCAGAGCAATGGAACTGCACAACCAGGGAGGCAGGCTGGGGCCCACCGCCAGCCATGCCACACATGGGCACAGGAACACACTGCAGAACCAACAAGACACCTGCACACCCCAAGCACAGCATCACTGGGGGTGGGACGGATGATCTACTGGCCCATGGGGACAAGCCAACAAAGCACAGCAGGGCCATGATGCCCCAGCACAACCACTGGCTGGCTGAGACTGCCACACACAGGGGATTGACAACCACAGTGCAC
Organism: Neoceratodus forsteri; assembly: GCA_016271365.2. Taxonomy (NCBI): domain Eukaryota; kingdom Metazoa; phylum Chordata; order Ceratodontiformes; family Ceratodontidae; genus Neoceratodus; species Neoceratodus forsteri. Next base: position 469,181,810 of record CM057457.1, on the reverse strand, counting down.
ATCAGTCCCGTGCGCACAGCACACCCTGCACCGTGACCCCAAGACACCACCCATGTGCAGTGACTGGCACTGCAGGAAACACTGTGCATCCCGCCCGGCACACTTCAACCCGTGTAGCAGAGAAGCATATAAGCCAGACCCACCCTGTGCACCAGCAGTGGGTGGCAGCAGATGGCAAGACCAACAGAAAGTCACTGCCACACTGGAGACACCTCCTCATGCACACACACATGGCACACACACACACACACACACACACACACACATATACCCAGGACCATACACACCCCAGATGGCATGCACACCACTGCAACTGAGCAACCATAGCCAGCTGCAAATCAGAGACCAACACAGTATTCATATCAAAATATAAATGTATTAGACAAATGTAAATTACAAAATCAAAAACAACATAACTATTTACAAGATGGGGGTAGGGGTACAAGGTAGGGGTGGGCAAGGGTAGGATGAACAACTTGGAGGGAAGGCAGGGTGGGAGGGACGGGTGAAGTGGGAAGGAAGCCGGCCTAAGGCCTAGCAGGCTGGTCCTCTGCCGCCTAGTGCCATCATGTCTGGCTGTGCCTCCTCCGTGAGCCATGGCACTGGATGTTGATGAGGATGGTCCTGTTGTCCATGGACACCTGGGTGAGCTGCTGCAGTGCCCGCTCTATCCTCCGAGCACAATGAGGCCTAGGAAAATGGGAACACAGTCAATGGCTGTGACTGACCACAGCCCTGAACACCACCCAACCTGCAAGCCATATAGCCCAATGTCCCGCACCTGTGATGGTATGCACCCACCCACAGTGAACATGCATATGGCCAGCCCAACCAGGCGGCACCAGCTATGTGCACCATTGCACACACACACTGCCCATGTCCATCACCAGCACAAACAAGGCTGTCAAGTGACGTGGCAATGTGGTATGCCAGTTCCACAGCCATGTGCCCAGTGCATGCATGGACCACCAGTGACGCACACACAGATGTGCAGTGACACTGGACAGTGATGAATGTTGCCTGTGTCATGCATGGTTGTGTTGTGCATGGCTGGTGGTCATGCCCACCCTCCAGCATGCAATAGCATCCATGATGTAATGATACTCACACCTGCAAGCAGCTATGGCTGCTGCTGCTGCTGGCCCACCCTCGCAGCACCACTGACCGGCACCGGGCCCTGCCATAGCCCTCCTCACCCCATGCCTGCATCCTCTCTGCCCGGCCTGTGGGAGACAAATGTTGAGAAAAACATCAGTGTGTCTCCAAAGCAGACTGCCCCTGCCCCAGTGAGAGTGCCTGCCCACACAGCCAGACCCATGCATCTCACACCTGCACACACTGACACAGCCAACCATGTCAGAGCCATCACCCATGCACAGCCACCAAAACACACTCACACCCCTACAGAGAATACAGGTGCATAGATGGTACACCCACCTGGCCTAGGCACCACGCCCTCCTGGCATGTGACCGTAGCCACTCATGCAGGTCAGACTCTCTCCCGGAGGTCACTGTACCTGTGCCGCACTGCTCAGCAGACCGGCACTGCCCAGTGACCCCCACCAGGTCATTGGCCACTTGCAGCCAGACCTGGGTTCTAGCCATGGTAAGGGCTCCTCACCATACAGTGCCCCATAGTGGGGCTCTACCAGAGCCACCAGGTTGGCCACCTCCACTGGGCTCCATTGCACTGCCCTCCTGTGTGCCATGCTTCCAACTTTACAGCAGGCAATGATGGCACCCACAGCGCAGCAACCCCATGTGGAAATGTTGCGTAATAGACCACCATAGGTTCCAATCGCGCTGTTCGTGACAGCCGTCAAACCATTACAGCACCGTCACCAGACAGCTAAATAGCTACACATGGCAGCCGCATCAGCCAGGGGGCAGAGGGTTGGTCACCAGGTCAGGGTCTATGACGCAAGGCCACGCGAAGCGCCATCTGGCGTCTCGCATCCTGCGACCAACCACCTGCGTGACAGTGCACAGTGGACTATTGCGCGGTAGTTCCACAGCGCCATATAGTGCCCAGTGCTGTAGCGCCACTGGCACAATGGTGGCCATGGCCTGAATTGCCGATTGCGCACAGCCGTCATCAGCGGGAGACACCTGCGTAAGCTACCTGGGCATGCGCAATGCAGTGTATTGCACAGTCACAGATCGCGCTATTGGCTCAGCTGGCTCAACCGTATTGTAAAAGTGCAATGGCGCGATATTCAGCCGATACATGCAAATCATCTGATCAGCCATTCAGTGGCGCGATTTGCATCTCATTACAGTTGCTCCGCTCCTTATTTGCATGCATTGCGCTATAAAAGTGCGACAGTGGGCTGCACTGTCCAGAGTCAGTTACTGCAGGTGAGAGGTGAGTTGCATGCTGTGGGATGATCTGGACAATGGGCATGGGATAACGCTGTAGACTGAACAGTGACAGGTGTCCACTTCCACCCATGCAAACGCCATGACCGAGCAGAGCCAAGGTGAGGGTGAGGATGGTGGGCGAAGGAGGAGGCCCAACTTCACCACGGCAGAGACTTTGGCCCTCTTCCAGGCCTACCTGGAGGAGGAGGCACTACTGAGTGGATGGTGGGGCACCCCTCAGGCCCGTGCGGCTGCATGGGAGGGTAGCCGGGCAGTGAACCTGCACGGAAGCCCAGCGCTCCATGCAGGAATGCAAAAGAAGATTGGGACAGACCGCAGGAGGGTGAAGGAGAAGGTGGCAGCCCTCATGGAGGCACGTGCTGGCACTGGACAGGGCCAGCCAGCGGTGGTGGAGCTGACCCCAGCTGAGGACCGACTGGCTGCATCAATGCAGCGCAGTGCTATTGAGGATGTACCAGGAGGTGGATTCCAGACAGGTGGAAGCCCATCACTGCAAGGTATGACATGGTGGCGGTGTTGGGGGGAAGGTTGTTCACATGCACTCACATGTCCTCTCTTTCTGTTACAGATCCTGTTCATCTTCAGGGGATGGTGGTGGTGGGTCCAGGCAGTGAGGATGACCTGCTGGACATGGAGGAGGGTCCATCCACCTCTGTCACCAGCCAGCATGCACTGCACCAGCATGCACGCTGGGCTGCCAACTCTGGTGTCGGTGGAGTCAGGTGTGGGGGTGCACAGCCTGTGTCTCAGCAGTCTGGCATGCAAGCATGCCAGCATGCTGTGACTGAGGCTGTAGCTCGTACCTGCACCATTGATGATGCAAGGACTGCAATGGGCAGTGACATGTGTGTGTCCCATGACGGACACACAGCAGGCCAGCACGTGCCCCTGGGCCTTGCTGGTTCAACTTGTGTGCCAGCATGTTGGCATAGTCCCAGGCTGTGTCTGTCAGCACTGGTGGGGCAGCACCGGTGGCTGTGCAGGTGTCTGGCACTGTTGCGCCACAGCGGTGGAACGAGTGGTCCCTGGGGCACAGCGTTGGAGGGGCAGCAGCAGCAGTCACCCACCAGGTCTGGGGTGCAGTGTCCAGCGGTGGCATGCCCACCGCCTTTATACACCCATTCCTGGTCATGGCGAACAGCACCCACCTCAGGGGTGTTGTGCATCAGGACTTCCACCCTGGGGACAGGATGCCTTGTGGCAGAGTACCCATTAGACGAGCGCACACGTGCTGCAGGAATCAGTACAGCAGCAAAGGCGGGTTGCAACATCTGTGGAGGTACTGTGCGGCTGTGGGGTGGCACAGCAGGAGTGTGCTCTGGACCGTGCAGAGATGGTCAGTATGTGGATGGATGTGACCGCCGCCATTGACAGGCAGACCCAGGCATCGGTCGCTGTCGTGGCTGCATTGGGCACACACGCAGGTGCTCCTGTACCACGCACCCACACAGTATGCTCTCCACTCCCGTTCCAGGCGTCATGCGACACCAGGCCTGTTGACGCGGGTTCTGCTGTGGGCATCCAAGCACCCCTGGTGCAGGTATGTTTGGCATCCTACAGACTCCACTGCGGACAAGGTCGCGATCACGCAGTGAGACCCTGGTGGTCCATCGGTGCCACCCCATGTAGCCTGCTCAGCCTGCCAGTGCTGTTGGGTCATGGCAGCGCCACGCATCCATGGTGGCCATGGAATGGTGCAACATGACTGACCTTTCTCCCAGTGCGGGCCCTGTCTGCTGATGCCCTGTGGCACTGTGCGTCATGGTGGGCAGTGCACTGGTGGGTGCCCTGCCCATCACGCCGACATACGGACCACCTGCACCATCCCGACTGCTGTCCACAGGTGTGTGTGCATGATGATGCCTGCATTGTACTGTACACCAAGGTGCAAAGGGTGCCCAGCATCTGACACACATGCTTGGACAGTACAGGTGGTGGGTATGGTCTGTGGATCTGTGTGTTTGCCATGTCTGTTCCTGCTCTGCTGTGCACCTGCCCATGTACACTTTGCCTGGTGTGTTGTGTGTGTGTGTGTGTGTGTGTGTCCATATGACTGTTCGCCTCCTTGATGGTGTGTTTGAGTACCTGGTCCCTTCCACCCTCCTTGCCATCATGCACCCTGGTGTGTTACTCTGTGTGCCTGTGGATTGTGCCAGGACAGTGTTGTTTGCACATGGCCCTTGACTTACCTGTGTTGTGCATAATGCTCTTCCGTGATGGTGTCCCGGTGCAGCTGGGCCTGCCATATCAGTGGGGGTCCCGCCGTCCAAGGGGGCTGCACATCACCATCAACACCGGCACGCTGGCATCCCCATCGCTGTCCCCTCTTCAACCTGTATGGCTATCCCACAGTCATTGGCCATGTTGAGCAGGATATAACAGGCCAGGAATATCCCACAAGCCTTTGAGGGCTGTACTGTAGGGCACCGCCGGAGGTGTCTAGGCATCAGAAGCATGCCTTGAGCATCCCAAACACCCGCTCAATGATGTTGCATGTGGAGGCATGTGCCTCATTGTAGCTTTGCTGCGATGGGGTCATGGGGTCGCCGATACAGTGTGAGCAGCCAGGGATGGAGTGGGTATCCACTGTCACCTGTGTGGAGATAGTGGAGATCAGTCTCATGTTCAGGTCTATATTGCCCATATCCCTGTGTGCCACTACCATGGCACCTGTCATTCCACTCTTGCCCCGAGTTTGCATTCCCTACATGCGTACTCACCCACTAGATGGCCTGTGGGGATGTCCCCACTCGAATCGATGGCACAGTGCAGATTGATGCCATATAAAGGCATCATGTGCTCCACCAGGGTGTGTGGCACAGACATTGATTATACGCCTAGTGGCATCACACACCACCTGGCAGTTGACACTGGGGAGGCCCTTCCAATTCATATAGGCGGCCCCATCGGGCCAGGTGCATGCAAATGGCCACATGGGTGCAGTCTATGGCCCCTAGCATGCCAGGCATACGTGCTACCCTGTGGAATGCCTGCATGTCTGCTGTATCGCCTGCCGCAGTGCTGGGGAAATGGATGTGCTCCGCAGCATGTGGCAGCAGTGCGCTTGAGGAATTGGGTGAGGATGTGATGTGGCCGACTGTGTGATGCCTGTGGTGTCCCCTGTTGGCCTCTGGAAGGTGCCCATGGCGAGCAGGCACATGCAGGCTGTCACCTTAGTCTCCACTGACAGAGCATGGCTCCGTCGTGAGGGTGCCTGCATCACATCACTGCACAGCTCACAGAGCCGCCTCAGTATTGCCCTGTTCAGGCGGTACCATCCCACGATCTCTACATCTGTGTACAACTCAAAGCTGATGCGGGCACGGTACTACCTGTTGGGGTGTACCGCCAATGGGCCCCTCCACGGCCACGTCCCCTGCACCTTGCATTCACCCCCCTCATTACAGCTTCCATGCAGATGCTGTCACTGTCCATCTCCTGGCTTGTGCCCCTGACTGATGTTGCTCTGTTACCCCGCTGTCCTGACTGCTACTTCCACTGCACTGGGCACCCCCGCTGGCCTCTGCAGCCTATGCCACTGCTTCCCTTGCCTGCCCTGGCCTGTCACTGTCTGTCTTTCTCTCTCTCTCTCTCTCCCACTTGGCATCCCTGTGGTGTTCTTGCGCCGCTTCCTTGAGCCTTTTTATTTTGGCTCATTTCGCTGGACGCAACTTCCTTCTGGTCCGCTGTTGCGCATTCGCAAGTCTTTGGATATCACATTGCGCTCTTTATGCATGGATCCACCCCTTCGGTTGCGCATGCCATCATTTGCATTGCGCTGTTGCTCAGCATGTTTTGGTGGTGCAACTGCCTCCTGCTGAATATTGCAGAATGGCACACTTTTGGACTTGCGCAGGTGCAACTCTATGCACATGGTGCAACAATTTGAATATCCCACCCAATGACTTTTTGTCCAGCTGAAGCAGATGTCTAGTTATAGGGTGTATTGACTGTTCTTGTGACTGCTAACATTACTTGTTTGTGTTGTCTGCAAAGTATGACATATAACTGGAAGGCACAACTGTGCTACTAGTTATTGGAGTTCCTCGGAATTGTTGATTTATAGGAGTTGACCTTTAAAAGGGAATTTCTCCAGTTATGTTGAAATGATAAAGGGTCCCAGGGTGGAACTGTTTATGCGGTTGGATGGTAGTTCCTTTACACCTCTCATTGATGCTGGGAGAGTCTGATTTAAGAAATTCTGGAAAATAGCCTTTGCCAGGCTGTTTCCTCTTCAGGAGTGATGTGTGTGTGACAGAGTATGGCCTTCTCTAGCCTTAAAACGGCTGTTAGTGATAGCTGTACTGCTACAGCAAGGCCACTATCTTTCTTTCTTTCTTTCTTTCTTTCTTTCTTTCTTTCTTTCTTTCTTTCTTTCTTTCTTTCTTTCTTTCTCCTCCTGAGTCACAAAGCCTCCTAATCTTTTTATTTGTCCTCCCCTTTCCTATATTCTTTATATACTGGTGCTGGTCATAGTGCACCTCTACCCACATTACAGCAAAACAAAGTATTAGGCTGCTATTGTCCTGCATGGCAGGATCTGTTAAAATAGTTAAATATAGCCAACCTGTAAGTTATAGGATTTATATTGTTTGATACCTGTATGACAAATGGGGCTTTACATGTATATAACAGCCTGTAACTTTCTAGGACATCTTTTCTTGTCCTTTAAAACTCTTGTTTTGTTCCTACACTGACATTGCTATCTAATAAGCAGTATGTAAATAATCCTCGAAAACTGGAACATTCCTATATGGAGACTTTTAGGATCATCGCTATAGACTCACAGGATGTCAGAATGCCCTTTTATTAAAATATAAAATATGCCTGATTTCAGGCCTGCATTACAAAGGGAACACAGGATCTTTTCCTTTTCACATTACACTGATACCGATTCCTCTATGTAGAGTTCTGCCAGCAGAAAACAGACATCCTGAGTTTTGGAAGTTAGTTACAGAGCCTGCTAATTTTATAAAACAAATGGTGGGTAAGTCTCTTTTACCTGAGAAGACACCAGTGTTGGCAGCGTTCTCCCAGAGTGATGACATTGGGAATAGTCAGTCTCATCATGGCTATATTTATCTGATAAACAGGTGGGTTGTTCTTTGTTGCAGGCATGGTCTTGAAGGTGGGGCTAACCCCAGATTTAAATATGCACTAATTATCCTTATAACAAAATAGTGCAGCTGTCTGTGCAGAAATAGCCCTGTCTAATATGGTACTGTATGGTAATATAATGAATGTAGCCTATAACCGAACCCAGATTTCCTTTCTGTACAATAGCTATTTTGTGTTTGGTGTTCAGTGGTGGATAAGGTGACCACAGGAGAGGGTACTAAAATGCCCACCAGAGGAAGGAAGGTAGATTAATTCCAGAGTTGTCCAGAGGCTTGCTGGAGACAGCAGAAGAGGATTTTGTTCCTCTTCTGACAGTAGGAGAGGCAGAGCATTCAAGATGGAAAACGTGACAGATTTGACAGTCTATTAACCTCGGAAGGTTGTAACCCAAAGCACTCCATCAAGATGCCATAAAATTGGTCTGTTTGACATTTTGTTTATTTATTTTGAATAATCCTAACCATCCTAAAAATAAAAAAAACACTGAGATGTATTGCACTAATACAGACTGTGTCTGCGCTTCTTTCTGCACTCACACCCTTCCACAGTAACAGCATAGTGAGATTGATCTACTGGAAACTATGCACACAATATAACATACTGTACAGGTAGTAGAGAAACACTAAAGTTTTGGCCAGAAGACTAACCTGATAATACATCAGTGAATTCATTCTGGACAGGCAATAAAAGACAATGATATGCTACAAAGGACCATCTCATGCTGAACAAAGCCATAATGTAGAGCTACAAAATGCTGAAACCTTAATATAGCATGGATCTACTGCAAAAAAAAAACATTTGACAGCATCTCACACTCTTGAATCGGTGAGTGTTTACAAATCTACTGGATACATCCCACACTGTAAATCTATCACAACTGCTATGAGAAAGTGGTAAACCACCCTACAATTAAACCTGAGAAAGGTCAAATCACCATCCCAAGCATAAAGATCCAATGAGGAATATTTCAAGGTTACCCTTGTCACCACTTCTCTTCGCCTTGCCTTCAACCCATTAAGTAGCCTAATCAATAACCTGAGCCATGGACACAACCTGAACTCTAGAAACCACAATGATCAACAGCTAACATCTCACCTCCTTTTGTAGATGACCTGCAGCTTTTTATATTTCATCCAACAAACACCAGAAAGTGTAATTACAAATTGTCAAGACATTCTCTGATGATGAATGGATGAAATTTGGCCTGAGACAAATGCACCAAAGCAACATTTATAGAAACATAGAAACATAGAAGTTGATGGCAGATAGGGCCTGCAAGGCCATCCAGTCTGCCCAGTTCTTTTTCTACCTTATGAATGTGTCTTTGGCCTTTGCTCTGTCAGTGGCCTATCTGTGCATACTCATCTGTATTGCTCCTTTATGCCTATCCCATGCCTGTTTGAAGCCCTGCACTGCATTCATATCCACCACTTCCTTAGGTAGGCCGTTCCATGCATCCACCACTCTTTCTGTGAAAAAGAACCTCCGCACATTACCCCCAATTGGCCTGCCTCTAATCTCATGCTGTGTCCTCATGTCCTGCTGTTTTTCTTATAATGAAAATGTTAGACTCTTTCACCTTGTTAATGCCTTTAAGGTGTTTGAATGTTTCGATCATATCACCTCTCTTTTGATCATATCACCTCTCTCTCTCCTTTGCTCGAGGAATACTTATTGAGCTCCATTAATCTGTCGTCATATGTTTTCTGATGCAGTCTCTGCACCATTTTGGTTGCCCTTCTCTGGACTGCCTTAATTTGGTTAATGTCCTTGTGAAGGTCGCCCACCTGTACTGCATGCAGTACTCCAGATGGGCCTAACCAGTGTCTTGTAAAGAGGGATTATTACCTCCCTCTTATGAGTTGCGATACCCTACTAATACACCCCAACATCCCCTAGCCTTACTTACTGCTTTAGTGGTCTGCTTTGATGATTTCAGGTCATCAGTGATGATGATGATGCCCAAGTCTCTTTCTTCCTTGTGACTGCCAGCAACTCCTCTCCCAGCCTATAGGTGGCTTCAAGGTTTCTCTTCCCTATGTGCATGATCTTGCACTTCTTTGCATTAAACCACAGTTGCCACTCTTCCGACCATTTTGCTAGTTTATCCAGATCTTTTCTCATTCTGCCTACCCCATCTGGATTTTCTACTCTGTTGCAGATCTTGGTGTCATCTACAAATAGACAAACCTTACCATCCAGTCCATCTGCAATGTCACTGAGGAAGATATTGAAGAGGACTGGCCCAAGGACTGATCCCTGAGGTACCCACTTGTGACTTGCATCTCTTCTGACTGTATACCATTTACCAGCACTCTGTTTTCTGCCCATCTACCAGTTTGCCACCCAGTTGACCAACTTTTGACCCACCTCATGCCTACCCAGCTTATTAATCAATCTTCTATATGGAACAGTATCAAAAGCTTTGCTGAAGTCAAGGTAGGTGACATCAACTGCTCCCCTTGGTCCACCACTCTGGCTACCCAGTCAAAGAAATCTAAGAGATTAGTTTGACAGGACCTTCCTTTGTAAACCCATGCTGTCTTGGATCCTGTGCTCCTATGGATTCCAGGTGTTGCACTATCCATTCCTTAAGGAGTGCCTCCATAATGTTGCCCACTACTGAGGTAAGACTGACTGGTCTATAGTTCCCCGCCTCCTCCCTGCTACCGCTCTTGTGGAGCAGGATCACAAGCCCTTCTTCAGTCTTCTGGGACCTCTAATGTGCTCAGAGACTCACTAAACAGTTCTGATAATAGCTCTGCTAGTTCACCCTTAGCTCCTTTAGTACCCTGGGATGTATGCCATCAGGTTCCATTGCCTTGTCCACCCTGAGCTTATTAAGCTCTTAAAGGACCCTTTCTTTTGTGAAGGACTAGTGCACACCTCACTCCCCTTTGTCCATGGTGCTGAGCTGTGAGCCCTGCCCTACCTTCTCTTCAGTAAATACTGAGCAGAAGTATCTATTTAGGATAGATGCTTTTACATGGTCCTCCTCACATGCCCCTTATATCCACTTTGATCTTAGCAATACCACCTCTGGACTTTCTTCTTTCACTAATGTATCTATAGAAAGACTTATCCCCTTATTTTACAGTTTGTGTTAGTGTTTCCTCGGTTTGGGCCTTTGTCTGCCTTACTGCCTTCCCTACTTCCCTTAGGAAGTTTGGTATGCCTCCCTATCTTCATCCCGCTGTGTTCCCTTATATTTTCTGAAGGCCAGCCTTTTGGCTCTGACCTATTCTGATGCTGTTTTGAGAACCAAAGTGGTTTCCTTTTCTTTTGCACTTCCTTTTCTCTGTAACACAATGGGATGTTGCTTCAAGTATTGCATTCTTAATGCTTGCCCACTTGCCTGTACCCCTCACCTATATTTCTTTTTGTCAGGGCTAGCTTAACTCTGTTGGCCATCTTATCAAAGTCAGCCCCTCTGAAGTCCCATATTTTTGCCTTGGAATGGGATGATTTAGTTCTAGTGACCAAATTGAACCATACCATGTGACAGTCACTAGCCCCCAGGTGACCTTCTACCTGGAGATCTGTGATCCTTTTCCTGTTAGACAGTACTAGATCTTGGATAGCCCTGTCTTTTGTGGGTGGATGTACCAGTTGTTTGAGGACCTCTTCCTGCAGGAATCCACCTTTGTCTAGTTCTGGCAGATATTTCTGCTGGTATTGATCAATCTGTATCTGGCATGTTGAAGTCTCCCATTATCAGAACCTCCCTTTAGCTGTCATGTTTTGCATATCTTCTAACAGTAATGTGTCTATGTCCTCCCCTAGTCTGGAGGCCTGTAGACAACCCCAGTGCATATGGCTGCCCCATTTCCTGTTTCCAGAGTGACCCACAGTTCCTCTGGCTCCTTATGTGTATTCTGAATTTCTGTAGCTTTGATATTTTCATTGACATAAAGGGACAATTCACCCCCACCCTTTTTGCACCTTGGTCTCTTCTGAACAGTACATAGCCAGGTACTGAAGTCTCCCAAGTGTGGTTACTGGTAAACCATCTCTCGCTAATGGCTACTATGTCCAGTTTAGCCTCTATCATTATTGCTTGCAGGTCTGGGATCTTGTTTCCCAGACTGTGAGCATTTGTGTATATGATTTTCCATTGGCCAGATTTCAGTGTGTGGTGCTCTCAAGATGATGGTGATGTTAATTATATGATGAGTGCGCTACTCTAAGGTGGTGAAAAGAGATGAGCGGGCACCAGAGGTCCGAATTATTTTCGGATAGGATAACTGCTATCCGGACAAGGAGAGGCAGGAGTCGACTTAGTAGTTTTTAAAATGCCCAAAGGGCGGATGTTTTATTTGCAACCAAAAGAGGGGTAGACAGACACAGTCACAAGAAGTTTAGGAAATGCCGGTTAACAATAGGGCAGATTATAACCAACCACAAAAACAGTTAGGAGTAGGGACAGCATTATGGATATCTTAAACAGTAACAGCTAAACTCTAAAATGTATAAACTCTAGACTATTATTCTCTATTGGTGCACCACACCTATTGCCACTATACTCCTAAAATTCCTTAGCAGTATACTGTAGAGCAACTAGTACATAGACGGAAATCAGATGTGCTTCACTACCCACAATGCAATATTTGGTTTTACAATGACCATCCAGTTCTCACAAAGTCCAAATGTCTGTTGTCTTCATGCACACCGTTGTTCTTTGTTGGTAGCTACAAGAAATAAAACCAAACTGTGAAACCCAATTTCAATTCCCAGCAAGGACCTAGATAAGGCCACTGGGGTGGTGAGAGGTTTGGTAAACAGACCATATATTTTGGCAAAGCCCACCTCTCCGAGGCTGCCGGAATGTAGAACCAAGGCAACTGGTTCCTGAAATAACACACACTGAAGCAAGAGGTTCCTCAGCCAAACCACTTCTAGGGTTGCCAAGGATGAAGAAAGACCAAGATCTGCGTGGCAATGAATCCAGTGGAGGACTACCACGATCCGACTGATGCTGCAGCACTCAAGGACCAGCTGGATCAGAAGGAACTCTGACAGGACCAGGAACCATAGGAATCTGAAGAGATGATGGTTGAATCTGCAATCCTCAGGTCAGGAACTAACACAAAACAAAGAACGCGGATGCGTCCCGGACTGGGCTTCGAGCGGACTCAACTTTCGTGAAACGACCAGGTGGGCGCAGAACAGGTTCTCCAAGATGAGCTCTCTCTCTTCTAGAGGGCGACCAACTTGGGACATCTGGAACAGGAACCACATGGAACGGCACTGGCACGGCTGTCGTGATGCGTTTCAGACGTACTTTCAAGCTGTGAAAACAAGAAAGCGGGCAATGACTGGTACAACTGATGATGAACTTCGACTCGAGGACCACACGAATGGTCAGGATGAGTTGATAAATGATCTTTCTGGAGTGAAGAATGCTGGAAGGATGTCTTCTTCTGAGTAGAGACTGATTCTGAGCACGTGGTGTAACAGACCACACTGGAGACTGCAGTGTGGTAGAAGACTGAGACTGTCTTTGCACAGTAGTAAACATACAACTGAAGAATGCCCAAAGAACTGTGGAATGGTACAATAATTTGCCTGGGAAGGCAAATTATAACTCAGGGGTAATCGTTACTGATGATGGCCAATGTCCAGGTGCTTAGAGCAATAGTTCAGGTACTTGGACCAATAGTTCAGGTACTTAGGACAATAGTTCGGATACTTAGAGCAATAGTTCAGGTACTTGGACAATAGTTCAGGTTCTTAGGGCAATAGTTCAGCATAAGCAGTACAGTAATCACAGTAAATTCACAGTATAGGCAATTAGAACACTCTCAAATGAACCCTGTTTCTATGGGTGGGGTACTTCTGGGATAGGATCCCTTACTGTCCACTGTGGCTGGGGCCTCCCTTTAGACCAGGCTTTACCTCAGGCCTAATGCCCTACCATTACCTCGGACCTGAAGCCCTACGTTGGCTTGAGCCTGCCTTATTCCATAGGCTGGGGCCTCCTGTAGTACCACTAGGCTGGCTTGCCCTATTACACTAGGCCGGGGCCTCCTTTAGTACCACTAGGCTGGCTTGCCCTATTCGCTAGGCAGGGGCCTCCCTTTAGTACCACTAGGCTGACTTGCCCTATTCGCTAGGCCAGGGCCTCCCTTTGAGTACCACTAGGCTAGCTTGCCCTATTCCGCTAGGCTGGGCCTCCCTTTAATACCACTAGGCTGGCTTGCCCTATTCCGCTGGGCCGGGCCTCCCTTAGTACCACTCAGGCTGGCTTTCGCCTTATTACGCTTAGGCCGGGCCTCCCTTTAGTACCACTAGGCTAGCTTGCCCTATTCCGCTAGGCCGGGCCTCCTTTAATACCACTAGGCTGGCTTGTCTTATTCCGCTAGGCCGGGCCTCCCTTAGTACCACTAGGCTGGCTTGCCCTATTACGCCAGGCTGGGCCTCCTGTAGTACCACTAGGCTGGCTTTCCCTATTCTGCTAGGCTGGGGCCTCCCTTTCAACCAGGCTTTACCTCAGGCCTAATGCCCTACCTTTACCTCGGGCCTGAAGCCCTATGTTAGCTTTGGCCTGGTGCCCCACCTTAGATTTGGCCTGGTGCCCCACTTTACCATGAGCCTGGTGCCCCACGCTTTTGGGCCTGGTGCCCCACCAAATACTGGGCCTGGTGCCCCACTTTATAATGGGCCTGATGCCCTCAACACTTTGGGCCTGATGCCCCACTTTGTACTGGGCCCAATGCCTACTTTATATTTGGGCTGGAATTGCCCTTTTAATTGTATTGCCCTTTAAATCTGCAGGCTCCCAGTGCCTGCTGTCATTCAATCAACTGGCAGCCTGCCTCCCTCCGCCCCTAATAAATATTCATAGGCCTCTTCAAATGGCCTTACTTGCTAGCTTCTCCTTTGGGGTGTCGCTAATCCCGCCCCCTAATACATATTCATATTTTACGGGTCCTAACGACCCGATGGTCCCTATGGCGCTCGGCCACCCTTTTCAAGCGCCTAGTGTGCTAATTACAAAAAATCAGTCCTCCAATAAACGGGCGGTCAGCATGACGTGTGCTGCTGCCGACTCACTGCTCCTGCGAGCTGCTCCGGAGGACCGAGAGGCAAGCGGGAGGTGGGAGGGATGCTGGCAGTGGGAGGGAGTAACAGGCAGCTAGGAGGATGACCGGGGCCTAAGACAGGCGAAAGGAGAGTGACGAGATCGGCTCTTCTATGCCGTCTGCGTGGGACGGATTTACTTTTAAAATCACTTGGGGCAAAATAAGTAATTGGAGGCTTTTAAGCCTAGAAGCCTGACAGGGCGGCGTTTTTCTTCGTGGTGCCCAATGGCACCGACCAAACACTACTGCAGCGCAGGATTCTTGAGTGGACTGGAGGAGGACTCACCAGGAGTCAGCAGGACTGGCTTCACAACCACCAGGTAAGCCACAAGTCCCTGTTGCACTCCGTGATCCTCTCTACTCCACAGTCCCACAGCAACTGACCAACTGACTAGATATGGAATTATTTTTAAAAGTTAACTTGCCTAAGTTCTAGAATGGCTGGATTGGAATGCTGTGCATGAGCCACTTAGCACAGCATTCCATCCAGGCCATTATTTCATGGGATGCTTTTTCTGTCTTTTGACCAGGTGTAAGTACAAGGCACTTTTCCATTATTTACAGTGTTTTGTATGTGGGGAGGTTGACTTTTATGCCTAGGGGTCCTTCAGACAGTACCCTGCTGCTACCCTGCAGCAGGTTCTGTAAGCACCTTGTATTCTGTTTCATTTAATTTTATTTTTATTTATTTATGGAATGACCACCTTTGGGGCATTACAGGTGTGTTAGCTGTTGGGCAAAGTCTGGCATTTCCTGTGTGTCGTATGGGGAGCTGTATCTTTTTCCTTGCCTGGTGATGCAAATAAACTACAAACATGCTGAACTCCTGTTTGACCACTAGCTGAAGGGAAGGGTGTTCTTCCCATTTGACGGTATGGAGTGCTGCCCCGTCTCCCATTTGCTAGTTTAAATATTCTGCAAAGATGTCAAACTTCTGCCCCAATGCACTGACTGCCTCCTTAGTCTGATGCAGTCCATCAAATGTAAAGAAGTTTCACTCCCAAAACTGTTGCCAGTTCCCTACAAATCTGTGTCCTTTTCCTGGCACCAGCCCTTGAGCCACATGTTTAGCTCCCTATCTTCCTTCTCTGACCTTGCATCCATCTGTCCCCTTTCCCAAACTGGTAGGATCTCAGAGAGGAGATGCCAGATGAAACTGATGATAGTTTGTCACCCAGCCTTGTCAGGTGTTCCTTGGTCTCCACAACTGACTGGCTGGTGAGATCGTTAGTCCCTATGTGTACCAGGATGTCAATGTTTTCTCCTGCTTCCTGAACAATTTTAGCAATGCAGTCAGTGTCTCTCACGCTGATGTACCTGAGAGACATCTGACCATTACCTCTGGCTGGAGATAGGTATCAACTCCTGAATCATGGAGTCTCCTATGATCAAGTTTTTGATTTCCTTTTGCTTTTTTGTTTTGGTTCCTATTTTGGGTGAGTTTTGTTGTGCTAGCTCTTGTGCTGCAGTGTCCTGCTCTGCAGT
Source organism: Neoceratodus forsteri (assembly GCA_016271365.2). NCBI lineage: Eukaryota > Metazoa > Chordata > Ceratodontiformes > Ceratodontidae > Neoceratodus > Neoceratodus forsteri. The sequence continues at coordinate 469,165,743 of CM057457.1, read as the reverse complement.
GCCCTCTGCCCTTTGTTTGATTTCAGAGATAGAGGCAGATATCTGTTTGTAGTTTTATATGGTTTGTGGAGGTGACATGTTGAGAGTACCGAGATGGGGCACCAATTTGCCCTTCTAACCACCTACCAACCTCTCAGACCAACTACCCTCTGTGGTCGAAGTGCTTTTGTTGGATGTTGGGGAAATGGCGGGTGGTTCTTATAATATATTTCCCTTGAATATGCAATTTGAGGCACACAATCTCTGCCCATGCTGCCTGGAGCTGACCCTTAGATCTCAATTGTCCAGCATGTAGGACAGTGTCCTAAATCCTGTAAAATTGCCTTCTGAAAAGTGTTCTGCAGTACCTGCAGTTAATGATATCCATTCCTGATAAGTTACTGGGTTTATAACTTGGTCAGAGTAATTAGAAGGAACAAAATGAAAGCCAAAGTTTGATTCTGTGTTTTGTTTGTTTGTTTTGTATAACTTGCTATAACAAGTTAAATTACTAGTGCCCTGTAAATGAGGTCACCATGTGGATTTCCACTGATCCGCCCTTCTGCTTTGCCACAGGAAATGTCATGACTGTGCTACCCTACAAGGGTGCCAGAAGATGATAAAAGCTGAGGGGCTGAAAATCAAAAGAGGCACTTATGAGGGTACATAGGGCAATTTTTCTATACTAGTTTTTGCCATACAGAAGTAAAAAGTGGAGTGGCTACGCCCTTTTGCACCCCGGTTCTGGCACCTATGCTACCCTATAAAGGAGTGTAGTGTGGAGTTGTTGGGGATGTGGGTGGGTGGCTGGCCCTTCCCTGCTGAAAGAAGAACCATGAATGAAAGAAGCAAGGAGGTAAGAGCAGAAACAATCAGCCAGCAACAAATGCGGTAGCCCTGAAAGCTTATCCTAATGATAGATAAAACTGTGAAACCTGTAAAGCACCACCTGTAATAATTTCACAGAAGATATACCTTGTAAGAAACACTTTGGCCCAGATATTCAAACTGCGCCATTCTGAGGCAAGCCCCTCGCTGCTCAAAATAGTTGTGCAGGGGTGTGGCCAGAGGCGATATTCAAAGGAGTTGCGCTGTTGAGCAACTCCTTTGAATCTCACACCACAACCACTGCACATGGCGCAGTGTAACTTGCGCCACTGCAAGTTGCCAGAGTTGAGCATTAAACTTGCGGTGGCGTAAATACCATTGCGCCATGCGCCAAATTTCTGATATTCAAAGGTGAAATGCAAATGGGGCCATAATTTATGCAAAGGTGCAGGGGGCATTTGCATCTATTTATAGCCCCATTTGCATGCATTACATGTAGGTGCGCCGATCCCGAGGACTTTGCAGCCTGGCCGCCCTGCCAGGCAGCAGCTTCTGGGACCTGCACCTACTGCAGTCCCGATCGTGGGCAGCATCAGTGTATACATCCCCCACACAGCTCGAAGCCTGATGGCGGGCATACAGTAGCATGCCCCCACACAGCTCCCAAGCTGATCGCGGGCATAACCTGTATCAACCCCCACATCTCCCGAAGCCTGATTGCGGGCATAACCTGTATGAACCCCCACAGTGCCCGATTGCGGGCAGAATGTAAAAAGCCCCCAACCTGAATATCTCCCTGGTGGTCCAGTGGACGTAATGCCCGATCACGGGCAGAATGTCAAGTTACAACCCCCAAACATCTCCCTGGTGTCTAGTGTCCCCCACCCAAAGCCCCTCCACCTCCCCCGGCGGCGGCTGGCGGCAGCATCCACCCACCTGCTGCCCTGCCTACCGACTGACTGTCGATAGGGCTGCACGCCCGTGGTGCAGAGCTACAGCCAATGGGCATGCAGCCCATATTGTACATGACAGTCCAGATTTGTGAATGATGTTCATTCACAAATCTGGACTGTCATGTGGTGGCAGGGCTGCACACCCATTGGCTGTAGCTCTGCACCAATGGGCGTGCAGCCCCACCGGACAGTCAGTCGGCAGGTGGCGGGGCGGGCAGGCGGGTGGGATGCTGCCGCGCTGGCTGCCGGGGGAGCGGGGTGGAGGGCTTCGTGGGTGGGTGGGACACTAGACACCAGGGAGATGTTTGGGGATGGAACTTGACATTCTGCCCGTCAGGGCATTATGGTCCACTGGACCACCAGGGAGATATAACGGGTTGGGGGCTTTTACATTCTGCCCGCGATCAGGCACTGGTGGGGGGTTCATACAGGTTATGCCTGGATCGGGCTTTGGGAGATGTGGGGGGTTGATACACCTTATGCCCGCGATCGGGCTTCGGGAGATATGTGTGTGGGGGCATGTTACTGTGTGCCCGCGATCGGGCTTTGGGAGATGTGGGTGGGGGTTGTTTACATTCTGCCCGTGATCAGGCTGGTGGGGGCACAGGGACCGAGTTGGGGCCAGCCAGGGTGGCAGCTGCTGTGTTGCACCCTGCAATACAGCAGCTCACCTGTGGATGGCCCTCAACTTGATCCTTTTTGGCTCAAGGTTGTGCAGGCGCGGGTTGGGGTTGCGCATGCACAACTCTGCACAACCCGACTGAATATAGGGCTGCGCAGGTTATGCATGGTTTCTCCCCTCCTGTTGAGCATGCATTCATTTGCATTGCTCTTTGCGCAACCTGTTGTCAGTGGCGTAACTGCCTCCTGCTGAATATCGCAGAATGGCGCATTTTGGACTTCGCATGTGCAACCCTTTTGAATATCTGGGCCTTTGTTACAAAGAAAAATAAAGCAGTAACAGAAGATATACCTTCCAAAGACAATTTGAATCAGAAAATTACAGCAGTAATTTGTAAGCATGCACCTGTAGTAATGCAGCAGAAGGTATACCCAGCAACAACAATTTGAATCAGAGAAAAATAAAGCAATAAAGTTAGCAACAAACAATAACAATCCTTGAGTACTAAATAAAAATAACAACACACAGTAAATCTGCCTAGCCAAAAGAAGCCTCAATCATTTTCCTTGTTCTGGTAAGGTTGTTTGCTTTGTCCTTTCAAGCAACCTAGAAGAAAAGAGCTCAGGTGAAGCTACGTGCCTTGGCCAGCAAACCTAGTCTTCCAGTCTAGCAGGAACGATGACTCATAAAGAAAACATCAATCTTATGGAGGTTTGTGACATAAAAGAACTCAAGCAGAAAAAGTGTACAAATACCTGGGAACAGGTGAAGAAGCAATTACATCAGATGAACAAATAAGAGAAGAAATCAGTAAGGAATATTTCAGAAGTCTGAAGCCTATACTGAAAACTGCTTTGACAACACAAAACAAAGTGCTAGCTATAAATCAGCTCGCCTTTCCTGAGATATCATACAACTTCAGTATGATAGACTGGTCACAGAAAGTGTTGAACCAGATAGATATATAAACAAGAAAATTACTCCATGCTTACTAGTTAATACACAAAACCAGTGCATGCCAAGATGACACATTCAAAGGTCTGAGGAGGCATATGCCTCCTTGGTAATTACAAGTACAGTTCCACAGTAGAGGGCTACATGCACACTATTGACATCCTTGGATCCAAACATAATCAAGATCTGAGGGAGGCATATGTCTCCTCGAGTAATTACATACAGGTTCACAATAGTGGGGCTACATGCACATCTAAATGTTGACATCCTTGGATCCAAACATAATCAAGATCTGAGGAGGCATATGCCTCCTCAGTAATTACATATACAGGTCCACAATAGTGGGGCTACATGCATATCAATTGACATCCTTAGTTCCACATAATCAGTGTCTTGCACATAGAGAGAACAAGCTAAGATGACTGCCGTCATTAATGTAGGAGAAGCCTTCAGGAGGGTAGCAGAGGTGAATGTTAAGCCATTAGTAGATAAAATGCTACCAATATTTGTGACACCCTACGAACTGCAAAACGAAGCCATCTGGGCAGACAGTTCACATGCTGAGATGAGCACACTCAGCAAACATCAAAGATTAATACAGTAAGGCCAGCCTGGTGGTATGGAGGATGCGGCATCATGCATTACCTCCTGCCTTGCTGGTGACCCATGTTTACCATGCAAGCAGGTTGCTGGGGGTCAACCAGGGAGGAAGAGGATCAAGCACCCCAAGGACAGCTCTGCTCTGGGGATATGGGAATCAGTGCGCATTGCTTGCCTGGCAACTAGCAGAGTCTGGGAGTTTGCACACCAGCACTGTACATGGTGAGCAGACCCCGGTGTGCCAAGCACAGGAGTGTGCAAAACACTGCCATTGGAGTTATTGTTTGCCTTTCCTCTGAGGGTAAGAAAAGAAAGAAAAGGTCTTCAGCAGTAGGATGAAGGGTGTGCTCAGATGTCTTGCTCCCCGACCAGCAAGGCACCGAACAGAACTGGATCTGGTCTTCAGTGGGCGAGCCCTGGGAGAAGATTGTCATTGAACCCAATAAATGTTGGGAGGGACCAGGGCTGAGGTCACCTTCAGAATGTGGGCTGCTGGAGAGAGGGAAAAAAGACCAACAGCAGCAACAAAATATTACTACAGGACTACTTTCCTGATTTTAAAGATGCCCTAGCTTAAGAATGGAGTCCATTTTCATCATGGCATTAGAAACTCCTGAACAATTGAAGACAGTAACCATGAGAGAGACAAAATAAATGTGATCAATGTGACAATAATTCTATAGCACTAGGAGGCCTCACAGCACATCAGCAAATGTATATGGGCATCAGACCGTATAAACGTGCTGAATGTAGCAAGAGTTTTATACTACAGAAATACTTCAAAACACATCAGCAAACTCACCCTTGCAAAGGGATGTAACATAGAAGAACCTGAGCAAGAGAGTGTGTACAAATACCAGGAATAGGTGAAGGAGCAACACTGCAGTGTGAACAAATGAGAGCAAAAATCAGCAAGAAATATTTCAGATGGCTGAAGCTTGTACTGAAAACCACTTCAACAACATGAGACAATGTACAAGCTATAAATCAACTTGCCTTTCCTGTGAGATCATACAGCTTCACGCGATTGACCAGCCACAAAAGTGAAGGACCAGAAAGATATAAAAACAAGAAAACTTTTCCTTGCCTACCAGTCAATTCACAAAGACCAGTGCATGACAAAATATGCCAAGGCATGAGAGAGGCATTGGTCTCAAGATTGATCAGACATTTCTAGTAGGTCCACAGTTGTAGGGTCACAGACACATCTACTGAAATCCCAGGTCCCAAATATAGTCAATGTACTGCAACAAGAAGAAAGCAAGCCTAAGATGATGTCCATCATCAAGTTAGGAAAAAGCCTTCAGTAGGGTAGAGAGATGGATGTTAAGCCACCAGTGGATAAGCAACAACCAGCAACAGAAAGTGCAAAGAAGCAGAAAAAGAACATAAGGACAATGATCAACAAAGAAAAATGGACAACTGGAAAGCCTATAATTACAGCACAAAATAGGGGAGCTGCTGAACAACTACAAGTTGATCAAGAACTGCCCGTAAGTGGTTACAAAGGTGAATTTAAACCACGAAATGAGATGTAGATGATGGCAGCCAGGATACTAGACTACACACAGATGATTCACAAAATGCATAAGAAACAAACACAGGAAAACAAACAGTGTGGGTTCTGTAATACAGAGTTAGAAACAACTGCACAAACACAGGAAAAACAAATGGTGTAGGTTCTATAATACAGAATTAGAAACAAACACAGAAAAAACAAACAGTGTAGGTTCTGTAATACAGCATTGAAACAAACACAGGAAAACAGTGTGGGTTCTGTAATACAGAGTTAGAAACAAACACAGGAAAAACAAACAGTGGAGGTTCTGTACTACAGAGCTAGAAACAAACAGGAAAAACAAACAGTGCAGGTTCTTTAATACAGAGTTAGAAACAGCTGCACAAACACAACAAAACAAACAGTGTGGGTTCTGTAATACAGTTAGAAACAGCTGCACATCTTATGGCTGGAAGTGAAGCACTCATGGCAGAAGGCCTGTATACCGAAAGACATAGCAATGTAGCAAGATTGATTCACTGGAAACTATGGAAATACTGCAGTGTGCAGGTAACAAAGGAACAATGGAAACAGGAACCACAAAGAATCACAGAGAACAAAAGTAATGAGCACATGGGATCATCCAATATTGACTGCCAAGAATGTGCTGGTGAGAAAACTAGACATTGTAATAGAAGAAAAAGAACAAAGGTTGTCTTGTTGATTAAAGTAGCCACCCCAGCTACTGTGCAAAACCATTAAATACCTAGATATGCAAACAGCAACTAAACTCATGTGGAACAAATGTCATGAACCCACTCCTGGGGCCCAGTCCACTGGGCTCACAGTGGCCTCCCTAAGTGCAATTCGCAACATGGAGGTCAGGAAATACCCATCTCATGTCCTTTAAGAGTAGTGCTTGCTGATTTCACAACTGAGCACTCGCTACGAGGCCCAGGCTTTCTCTCTTTCTGGGTAAGGGTAAAATACAGTCTTGAATCTGTAGACAGGTGAGAACCTCTTTGGTTGCTCCTCTGGGAAGAAAACAGGCTTTGCAAGCTACTCAGGGCTGTTCTCATAACTCTGATTGTGTCTTCTCCCACAGGTGGTGCAGGAACCTGATTTAAACCCATGACCCCTCCAGAGACCTTGTGTACTTTCCAGCTTTAGGCCCAAGTTTTCTTTCAGGGTCCAAGTTTTGGTAGTCACGTGGTACCTAAGCACTAAACAGGCATGTCACAGATTGAATAAACCTTTCCAAAAATCTTCATACACAACAAACCACTCTCAGGCAGTAATACTTAAAATAAAGCAACAGTTTTACTGATTACTTAAGTAATTAATACATAAACATACAGACAAATGATTTTGATATTGGTTACAGGATAACTACTAAAAGTGGAAAACACATACAAGAGGACTAGTGAATTAACTGGATAAATTTCAACCTTGGCGGTGCAGAAGCATTAATGTAGGGGAACTGAGGTGGGTAGGGCAGTGCTGGTGAATGATGAAGTGCAGAAGTATTAATGTAGGGAGATTGAGGAGGCGATGGCAGCACTGGTGAATGATGCAGTGTAGAAGGATTAATGTAGGGAGACTGAGGTGAGGGCAGCAGTGGTTTATGATGCAGTGAAGATGTATTAATGTAGGGAGGCTGAGGTGGGAGGCAGCACTGGTGAATGATGCAGTGCAGAAGGATTAATGTAGGGTGATTGAGGTGGGAAGCAGCACTGGCAAATGATGCAGTGTAGAAGTATTAATGTAGGAGACTGAGGCAGGATGGGCAGCACTGGTGAATGATGCAGTGCAGAATGATTAATGTAGGGAGACTGAGGCGGGAATGGCAGTGCCAGTGAATAATGTAGTGCAGAAGGATTAATGTAGGGAGACTGAGGCAGGGAGGGCAGCACTGGTTAATGATGCAGTACAAAAGTATTAATGTAGAGACTTGGGTGGGAGGCAACACTGGTGAGTGATGCAGTGCACAAAGTATTAACATATAGAGACTTGAGGTGGGAGAGCAGTGCTGGTTAATGATGCAATACAATAGTATTAATGTAGGGAGACTAGGTGGGGAGGCAGTGCTGGCCAAGATTGCATTGCAGAAGGATTAATGTAGGGAGACAGGTGGGAAGGAAGCGCGGTGAATGATGCAGTGCAGAAAGATTAAAGTAGGAAGACTGAAGCATGGGCAGCAGCATTGGTGAATAATGCAATGCAGAAGGACTAACGTAGGAGACAGCTGAGGAGGGCATTGCTGATGAATGATGCAGTTCAGAATGATTAATGTCGGGAGACTGAGGCTGGGAGGGCAGCACTGGAGGATGATGCAGTACAGAAGGATTAATGTGAGGAGACAGACAGGGAGGGCAGTGCTGGTGAGTGATGCAGTGCAGAAGGAATAATGTAGGAGACTGAAGCAGGGGTGCAGCACTGGTGAATTATGCAGTGCAGAGTAATATTGTAGGGAGGCTGAGGTTGGGAGGCAGCACTGGTGAATGATGCAGTGCACAATTATTAATGTAGGGAGACTGAGGCAGGGAGGGCAGTGGTGGTGAATGATGCACTGCAGAAGGATTAATGCAGAGAGACTGAGGGTGGGAAAGCAGCACTGGTGGAATTATGCAGTGCACAGGTATTAATGTAGGTAGACTGAGGCAGGGAGGCAGCTGGTGAATGATGCAGTGCAGAGGATTAATATAGGGAGGCTGAGGCAGGAGGAAGTGCTGGTGAATGATGCAGTGCAGAAGGATTAATGTAGGAGACTGAGGCAGGGAGGCAGCACTAGTGAATGATGCAGTGCAGAAGGATTAATGTAGGGCAACTGAGGCATGGAAGGCAGCACTGGTGAATGATTCAGTGCAGAAGAATTAATGTAGGGAGACTGAGATGGGGAGGCAAGCACCGATGAATGATGCAATACAGAAGGAATAATGTCAGGAGACTGAGGCAGTGTGAGCAGCACTGGTGAATGATGTAGTGCAGAAGGATTAATGTAGAAATCTGAGTCAAGGAGAGCAGCACTGGTGAATGGCGGAATACGGAAGTACTATATAGGAAATTAAAGCAGGATGGGCAGTGTTGGTGATACTGTAGATGCAGTGCAGAAGGATTAATGTAGGGAGTCTGAGGCAGGGATGGCAGCACTGGTGAATGATGCAGTGCAGAAGGATTAATGTAGGGAGACTGAGGTGAGGGGCAGCAGTGGTTTATGATGCAGTGAAGATGTATTAATGTAGGGAGGCTGAGGTGGGAGGCAGCACTGGTGAATGATGCAGTGCGAAGGATTAATGTAGGAGTGACTGAGGTGGGAAAGCAGCACTGGAGAATGATGCAAGCAGAAGGATTAATGTAGGAGACAGGCAAGGACGGAAGCACTGGTGAATGATGCAGTGCAGAAGTATTAATGTGGGAGACTGAGGCAGGAAGGGCAGCAGTGGTGAATGATGCAGTGCAGAGGATTAATGTTGGGAGACTAAGGCAGGAATGGCAGTGCCAGTGAATGATGTAGTGCAGAAGGATTAATATAGGGTGACAGAGGCAGGGAGGGCAGCTCTGTGAATGATGCAGTGCACAAATAATAATGTGGGAGACTGAGGCAGGGAGGGGCAGTGCTGATGAATGATGCAGTGCAGAAGGATTAATGTAAGAGACTGGGGTGAAGAAAGGGATGTATGAATGATGCAGTGCAGAAGAATTAATCTAGGGAGACTGAGGCAGGTAAGGCAGCACTGGTGAATTATATAGTGCAGAAGGATTAATGTAGGAAGAGTAAGGCAGGAGGGCAGCTGGTGAATGATGCAGTGCGAAGGATTAATATATGGAGATTGAGGCAGGAAGGTCAGCAGTGGTGAATGATGGTGCAGAAGGATTAATGTAGAAATCTGAGTCAAAGAGGAGCACTGGTGAATGATGGAATGCAGAAGTACTAATGTAGGGAGACTAAACCAGGATGGGCAGTGTTGGTGATGATGCAGTGCAGAAAGATTAATGTAGGAGTCTGATCAAGGATGGAAGCACTGGTGAATGATGCAGTGCAGAAGGATTAATGTAGGGAGAATGAGGCAGGGGCAGCAGTGGTTTATGATGCAGTGAAGACATATTAATGTAGGAGACTGAGGTGGGGAGGGCAGCACTGGTGAATGATGCAGTGCAGAAGGGATTAATGTGGGAGACTGGGCAGGAAAGCAGCACTGGCAGATGATGCAGAGCAGAAGGATTAATGTAGGGAGACAGGCAAGGAGGAAGCACAGGTGAATGATGCAGTGCAGAAGGATTAATGTAGGGAGACTGAGGCGGGGAAAAGTAGCACTGGCGAATGATGCAGAGCAGAAGGATTAATGTAGGAGACAGGCAGGAGGGAAGCACAGGTGAATGAGTGCAGAAGGATTAATGTATGAAGACTGAGGCATGGAGGGCAGCACTGGTGAATGATGCAGTGCAGAAGGATTAAGGTAGGGAGACTGAGGCGGGAATGACAGTGCGGTGAACGTGTAGTGCAGAAGGATTAATGTAGGGAGACTGAGGCAGGAGGGCAGCACTGGTGAATGATGCAGTGCAGAAGGATTAATGTGGGGAGACTGAGGTGGAGAGAGGGCAGTGTTTATGAATGATGCAGTGCAGAAGAATTAATCTAGGGAGACTGAGGCAGGTAGGGCAGTACTGGTGAATGATATAGTCAGAAGGATTAATGTAGGAGAGTAAGATAGGGAGGGCAGTGCTGGCAAATGATGCAGTGCAGAAGGATTAATGTAGGGAGACTGAGGCAGGAGGGCAGCATTGGTTAATGATTCAGTGAGGAAAGATTAATGTAGGGTTACTGAAGTGGGAGGGCAGCGCTGGTGAATGATGCAGTGAAGGGATTAATGTAGGGAGACTAAGGGGAAGGGCAGTGCTGGTAAATGATGCAGTGCAGAAGGACTAATGTAGGAGACTGTGGCATGGAGGGCAGCACTGGTGAATGATGCAGTGCAGAAGGATTAATGTGGGGAGACAGGCAGGGAAAGCAGCACAGGTGAATGATGCAGTGCAGAAGGAATAATGCATGGAGACTGATGCAGGAGGGCAGCTCTGGTGAATGATGTGTAACCCCTTTGTTACCGAGTTACTACCATCCCAGTAAGACCTAGTGGTAGGCAGGAAGGCATCTTGTGAAACTCCAGTTAAATGGGTTTCACACTGTCTCATTCTGTCTCAGTCACAGCTGAGACTTGAGAGATGACATCACTATAGAACTGTCACAGCTGCATGAGCCACACTGGAATCTACAGCTCAGGAGTGAGTTTAGAACTTTGGGAGTTTCAAAGTGAGTCTTCTGTTTGTCCTTAAGCAAGAAGGAAGCATCAGTCTGCTGTTTGATCTCTCACTAAGAAAAAGAGTGTTCCTGTGTTTACCTTTTAAAGTGGTGGAGACCGCTCCTCTGATCTCAGTGCCCCCCTCCCTCGGGGAGGAAAAGTTCTCTGTGGGTTCAGGGCAATCCCTTCTCCCACCATGGAAGAGCTGCCTGATTTAATTTAGTCTGTTCTTGTATAACAGCAAAGGTTACAGTACTTTGCCTGTGGGGCTCTTACAACGAATGGGTGAGTGTTTGGCTCCATTTGAAGGCAAACATATTGTTTTCTTCAGTTGGGATATGAATGGGGACTGCTATTTGGGGAGGACTATGTCAACTAGGACAAACAAATGGAGCAGTCAAACAGTTTAAAGTTTTAAATGGTTTAAAGTTCACTGTAGAGGGGTGCTTCAGGTCATCCACCGTTCAATCTACAATTTAAAGTTCTAAAGTTTCTGTGTGTCCAGAGAAATGGCGGGTATGGGCTGTGGGGCTGGAGGTGGAAACCCCTCCATCTTTAGTACCAGGCCCACCTCTATGGATTTCCTCTGTGTTTTCTTACTTGCCTCGTGCACTTGGCAGTGATGGGGTGGGTACCCAGACATGGGTCACAACTTGAAAATATCTCTAGGGTCACAGACTCTAGAGTGGTGTAGGGAGCCACAGGATGGGAAAAATTACTCCTTGTTTGATGGGAGTTTCATTTGGAAGTAAAACAAATCTCTCTAGGAGTCGCAGACTCTAAGTGGTGTGAGAGCCACAGTTTGGGAGTCTCCTTGTTTGATGGGATGTCTTTCCAAGTAAAGTTTGGGTTAATTCTTCTCAGTGGACCATCAGTCAAGTGGCCAGCAGGGGAGCCGGCCAGCCAGGCTATGTATCCAAAGCGCATGCAAAGTCTGGGCTGAGTGCCGGTGGGTCCAAAGCCAGACAACTGTAGTAATGTGTTCATTCCTCAAATGGACCGCCTGTGTTAACCTCTAATCTGCACATACAGTATCGTAGCCCTTTGGGGGACCATGCAATGCTTTGTTTATGTTTAGTTAGTTAATAAATAAAGCCTCACTGAAAAATCCTGATTCTGGTTCTCAACATTACAGTTATTGCTTCCTGTAGTTTGGATTTACTTGGTGCCCTGTGCAGAGTAGCCAATGCTAGGTCCCTTGTGCCAGGCAACCTCATCCTCCCGAACCCAGGTCCCCACTGGGTATTGTGCTAACGCCAACAGCATGCCACCTGTCGTTTTAGTAAAAGGCAGGGTGAGGGTGGGACCCCTGTATCTGTTAAAAATGGAGGCACCACTTTGGATTTGTTTGGGAAGGAAGGTGCTTGGGCAAGTAGGCTAGCATTTTTGGCTATCTGGCAGTTGGTAGCCCAAAAGTTGAAGCAATTTCCTAGTGTGTGCTGTGTGCTGAATCTTGTGCTGCTGTTTAAAAATGCCAACTGTTTACCAAAGAGCTGTAAAGCCAAAGTGTGTGTCCTTGTCCTGCATCAAAAAGTTTACAGCATTTTTGTCAGTTTTAAAATAAAGTTCTGTGGAAGAAAAGTGTGGAAAACTAGGGGTAGCTCAAGAAATTATGCCCTGGATGTTGGAAATGCTTTCTGTGCAATGCTAGAGACTGCAGAGTTAATGGCAATGTTACATGGTTGAAATGGGCTCCGCTGTGGAGTCAGTTTGAAAAAAATTCATTTTCAGTTTAAATTTGCCTGCTCGCGATCGCGAGAGGAGAGGAGCCCTCATGAGGAAGAAGAGGCTCATTTGCATGGCGTCGTGGGTTGGTCAGTTTGCCATTAGTCCTGCCCCTCAGCCAGCTCTTCTGTGATTGCCTCAGCATTGAAAGGAGACAGAGTAGTGCATGTACTGGCAGTGGAGGAGCATTTGCGAAGTGTTCAAAGTGCTGTAAACAGTTAAAATCGGGCTCAACCCACCAATCAATAGTGGGATCAGTGAATTGTGTGGTTAATACTATACTATGGAGACTGCCCACCCATTTGCATTCTGAGGCCTTCAAAAATCTGGCTGCAGGCTGTTTTACCCATCGCAGCAATCTGCTACAATAACAGTGAGTAAATAATTAAAACTGCTCAAAATCAGTGATTTTCTGTAATGCCATATAAAATGTGTGTGCAGCTGTATAGTCACTTTGCAAGTAGCGATTGTGTGATGTCCTGCTGGCAAGTGCAAGTCTATAAAGCCATTAAATGTGTGTATAGCAATGAAAGTAGCCTCAGTTTAAAAGTTTGCAGCCAGAGAGAGACTGTGGTTGTAGAAAGTGCAACACTAGTAGAAGCAAGCAATCCTGTGCTGAAACCTGAAGTTAAAGGGACTGTAATTAAATGAATGTTGCCAGCATGTGAAAAGTCCAAGAAAATCCTGTAAATGTGTGAACAGCCAGAACAGAGCAAGTTGTGCAGTTTGAGTAAAGGTTATTAGTAGCTGATGTAAATCGGTGCGATGGCTTGACCCAGAGTCTGAATGTTGATGCACAGGAGTGCTGCCGCCGCCATTACAGGGTGGGTGGTAAAGCAAACACAGCAGCAGAGGAGCCATTTTAAAGCTACAGAGTGTGTTCATTAAAGTGGGGCTTTCTGTTACAGTGAACTTTTGTTTATTTTTCTGCAGTTATGGCCTCAGGACCAGCTCGTTACCTGGATCATGCCGGGTTGCAGTAACAGCAGCAGTAAATAGATTGAGAGATATTGAAAATTGGTGCTATAGAGGCAGCTCCCTCCTGATGTGGCAGTTCCTAATTATCCAGTGCGTGTGTATGCCAGATGTGCTTGAGTGCTGGAAGGGATGTCTTCATGATTCCTTACTGTGCTGGATACCTTCAACAATATGGCTTGTATAAAGCGCCTCAATTGTTTGGCTCCCACATGGACAAAAATTCAAGAATCTGCAGTTGGCAGCACACAGCATCAGGCGGAGCCTGTGGAGGAAGATCCCTCGGGGAGTGTACAAAGTTAGAGATGCAGAATTAGAGATTGAATCTGAAATTGAAGCATTGGATGTTGGATCTCAGAAGGCAAGTTCAGATAAAGCATCAATAGTCCCCTGGGTGGGGGCCTAGCCCAAGTCTCAAGGTGAAGATGAGATGAGGAGGCCGTTGAATGGAGGTGTTGACCTCCGCCTCCAGTGATGAATGGATAGTCTAGGGGTGAGAACTATTGCTCACTCCTAGGCTCAGATTCTCAGTGAAGAGGAAGATGAGGGGGAACCTATGTGGCCTTGTGGAGAAAGGAACGAGGTCACAGCCTCAAGATCTTGCCTCGGAGGAATGTGTTCAAGAAGGTGGTGATGCCACTGCCCTGGCTTCACCAGAAGAAGAAGTCAGGGATCCGTTTTAATTTCATTGAGGATGAAGCTGGCAGAACCAGGACTGGTCACCCCCAAGCCAGGCCAGTGGTCTCAGATTGACCAAAGCAAGTAAAGAGGAGAGACTGGTTCATAGAAAGGCCAATGAAATCTTTAGTATGACCTTTCCTACCTTTCCTTGGAGAGTCTGGGCGGAGATTAAGAACTGCAGGAAATCCTGGATCTGGGATGAAGCAATGAAACATGTGCATCCTGGGGCTAACCAGCATGTAAAGAATAGACTGTTCCACGAAAAGTATACACAGTGGAAGAGAGGCAGGACACTGTTTATGGACAGAGTGAGAATAGTGGATGGAGAGGGATCGTGAAGTCTCCCACTGTGTGAATTATATGTGTCCAGATGGAGTAATAATTCAAGCCCCTGACCCCCTCTACTATTGGCCTCAGTGCAAGGACCTCCCAGTAATTAGCCCAGTGCCACAAAATGGAGAGCTGAGCAGTGGTAGTCAATACTGCCACACTAAGACTGTGAAGTGCCTTATTGAACTGCCAATATGAATAAACCAGGAATCAGGTGCCCCATATTCTTCAGTCCACAGTGTACTGTCTTGTTCAGCAACCATCTACTAGTCCACCAGATGACTTCAGATCCAGAGAGGACACTAGCCCAGCTATTTTCCTGTTCATCGCCTGATAATCAGATGACGCTGGACCAGCTATTTTTCTTTTTGTTCCTGTTCTAAGGTTCCTTCTCCAGAGATGACATCAGCCCAGCTGTTTCCAGATGTGCACTCCTGTGGGTTCCCAGAAGATGTCCACCCAGCTGTATCAGAAGAAATGCTGCCAGGAGAGTCTCGGAAGGAACCAGGTTTGTGAAATCGAATACTTCAAGAGGCTGGTAAGTCTGAAAAAATCTTTATTCTATCTTTATGACATTGCAGTACACACCCTACACTACAGACTTCAAAAGTGTGTGAACTGTCCATAAAGACCTCCTCTTCGGGATTATTGCCTTAAAAAACTATGTTTCACAGGGCTCCGCCCAGGAGAGACTCTTTAATGGACTGGCCTGGGCCTTGTAGTCACTAGTTGGGACTTTAAGGCACTCCACCCCGCCAAAGGTGTATTGTTACCAATGTCATTAATGTACTTTAATGTAAATACTGTGTTTTCTACCTTTTTCCTAAAAAAAAAAAAAAAACTTTTATTTTTTGGGATTGTTCAGTGTTTTGTTTTTCTGTATGGTAAGGGTTGCTGTTGTCATTGTTGTTGTTTAGATAGACTGTACATGCAGATTAGGATGTGTTTTTTTTTGTCTTTTCTTACAGGTGTTCCTGGAGACAGAAGAAGACAAGAAGAGGAGGAGGGCTCATCGGGTTCCTCGTCAATGCTATAGTGTAGAATTTTAATGTACTGTGTTATTATTGCTAATGTTTGTAGTTGCAGGCTGCCCAAGGTCAGGAGGTCCCGGGTTTTGTTTTGTTTGGGATATTATGTTAGCGGCAGATAGGTTTTCCCTAGAGGGTTGGGGGATGGACAGACTGTGGCCCTGACCTGCAGTAGAGGCCACAGTGCTGATCTATCAGGGCTATGCTCTGGATGGTTCTACCAGAGCCATTAGGTGTCCATAGTAAGTGGATAGAGTAGAGGCTGATATGTCAGCTATAGGCCTCTAGGCCCTAGTTTTTGCCTACCTGTGCTTGCACATGGTAGGAGGGGTCTGATCACCCCCTCTGCAGGTAGCACATAGGGTGGGATGGCCTAAGGCTGGGTGCATAATGACTGGGGACAGTCATTTTCCTAGTAATGTGTTCATTCCTCAAATGGACCACTGTGTTAACCTCTAATCTGCACATACAGTATCGTAGCCCTTTGGGGGTCACGTAATGCTTTGTTTATGTTCAGTTAGTTAATAAATAAAGCCACACTGAAAAATCCCAATTCTGGTTCTGGACATTACAGTTATTGCTTCCTGTAGTTCGGATTTACTTGGGTGCCCCTGCAAGTGCCAAACCTAGGTCCCTTGTGCCAGGTAACCTCATCCTTCCCAGACCAGGTCCCCACTAGGTATTGCTGCTGCCAACAACAGCATGCCACCTGTCATTTTAGTAAAAAGGCAGGGGTGGGACCCCTTGTATGTGCTACAGATATAATGCAGATGGATTAATGAAGGGAGACTGAGGTGGAGAGGGCAGTGCCAGTGGTGATGCAGTGCAGAAGTATTAATATGGGGTGACTGAGGCAGGGAGGGCAGCACTGGTTAGTGATACAGTGCAGAATTATTAATATAGGGAGACTAAGGTATGGAGGGCAGCACTAGTGAGTGATGCAGTGCAGAAGAATTAATGTAGGGAGACTGAGGCAGGTATGGCAGTGCAGACGTATTAATGTAGGAAACTGAGGCAGGAGGGCAGCACTGGTGAATGATGCAGTGCAGAGATATTAATGTAGGAGACTGAGGCTGGGAGGACAGTGCTAGTGAATGATGCAGTGCAGAGGAATTAATGTAGGGAGACTGTGGCAAGGAGGGCAGTGCTGGTGAAAGTTGCTGGGCAGAAGTATTAATGTAGGAAGACTGAGGTGGTGACAGCAGCACTGGTGAATGATTCAGTACAGAAGGATTAATGTAGGAGACTGATGCTGGGAGGACAGTGCTAGTGAATGATGCGGTGCAGAAGGATAACAT
The DNA here is from genome assembly GCA_016271365.2 of Neoceratodus forsteri. Classification (NCBI taxonomy): domain Eukaryota; kingdom Metazoa; phylum Chordata; order Ceratodontiformes; family Ceratodontidae; genus Neoceratodus; species Neoceratodus forsteri. Next base: position 469,148,975 of record CM057457.1, on the reverse strand, counting down.
AGGGAGACTGAGGTGGGGAAGGCAGCACTGATGAATGATGCAGTGCATAAGTATTGATGTAGGGAGACTGAGGCAGTACTGATGAATGATGGGTGAAGAAGGATTAATGTAGTGAGACTGGCAGGAAGGCAGCACTGGTGAATGATGCCATGCAGAAGTATTATTGTAGTAAGACAGACATGAAGGGCAGCACTGGTGAATGATGCAGTACACAAATAATGTAGGGAGACTGAGGCAGGAGGGCAGTGCTGGTGAATGATGCAGTGCAGAAGTGATTAATGTGGGAGGTGAGGCAGGGAGGGCAGCTGGCCAGATGGTGCAGTCTGAAGAGATTAATGGAAGACTGAGGCAGGAGGGCAGCAATGGTGAGAATGATTCAGTGCAGAAGGATTAATGTATGGAGACTGAGGCAGGGAGGGGCACGGTTAATGATTCAGTGCAGAAGGATTAATGTAGGGTTACTGAGGCAGGAGGGCAGCACCAGTGAATGATGCAGTGCAGAACTATTAATGTAGGGAGACTGAGCAGGGAGGGCAGTGCTGGTGAATGATGCAGTGCAGGAACCATTAATGTAGGAAGACTGAGGTGGGAAGGGCAGGTGGTGGTGTGAATGGCAATGCAGAAGGGATAATGTAGAGACTAAGGCAGGAGGGCAGGGCTGGTAAATGATGCAGTGCAGAAGGATTAATGTAAGGAGACTGTGGCAGGAGGGCAGCACTGGTGAATGATGCAGTGCAGAAGGATTAATGTGGGGAGACAGGCAGGGAGAGCAGCACAGGTGAATGATGCAGTGCAGAAGGAATAATATATGGAGACTGATGCAGGGAGGCAGCACTGGTGAATGATGCAGTGCAGAAGGAATAATGTATGGAGACTGATGCAGGAGGGCAGCACTGGTGAATGATGAAATGCAGATGGATTAATGTAGGAGACTGAGGTAGGGAGGGAAGTGCTGGTGAGTGATGCAGTGCAGAAGTATTAATATAGGGTGACTGAGCTATGGAGGGCAGCACTAGTGGTGATGCAATGCAGAAGGATTAATTTAGGAGACTGAGGCATGGAGGGCAGCACTAGTGAGTGATGCAGTGCAGAAAGAATTAATGTAGGTGAGACTGGGCGGTATGGCAGTGCTGGTGAATGATGCAGTGCAAGAATTAATGTAGGAAATGAGGCAGGAGGGCCGCACTGGTGAATGATTCAGTGCAGAAGGATTAATGGATGGAAATAGGCAGGAAAGGGCAGCACTGGTTAATGATTCAGTGCAGAAAGATTAATGTAGGGTTACTGAGGCAGGGAGGGCAGCACCAGTGAATGATGCAGTGCAGAGCTATTAATGTAGGGAGACTGAGGCAGGGAGGCAGTGCTGGTATGATGCAGTGCAGAACCATTAATGTAGGGAAGACTGAGGTGGGAAGGGCAGTGGTGGTGAATAGTGCAATGCAGAAGGGATAATGTAGAGACTAAGGCAGGGAGGGCAGGGCTGGTAAAATGATGCAGTGCAGAAGGATTAATGTAAGGAGACTGGCAGGGAGGGCAGCACTGGTGAATGATGCAGTGCAGAAGGATTAATGTGTGGAGACAGGCAGGGAAAGCAGCACAGGTGAATGATGCAGTGCAGAAGGAATAATGTATGGAGACTGATGCGAGGGAGGCAGCACTGGTGAATGATGTAATGCAGATGGATTAATGTAGGGAGACTGAGGTAGGGAGGGCAGTGCTGGTGAGTGATGCAGTGCAGAAGTATTAATATGGGTGACTGAGCTATGGGAGGCAGCACTAGTGAGTGATGCAGACAGAAGAATTAATGTTAGGGAGACTGAGGCGGTATGGCAGTGCTGGTGAATGATGCAGTGCAGAAGTATTAATGTAGGGAAATAGGCTGGGAGGGCGCACTGGTGAATGATGCAGTGCAGAAGTATTAATGTAGGAAATAGGCAGGGAGGGCTGCACTGGTGAATGATTCAGTGCAGAAGGATTAATGTAGGGAGACTGATGCTGGGAGGACAGTGCTAGTAAGGAAGAAGGAGGATACTAAAAAGATAGGAAGTTGCTGTCCCAGAACAGGAAGATTGAGAGTTGTAAGGAGAGGAGAGTAAGCATACAGAGAAACAGGAGAGGGACACAAAATAAGACATGATAGGGTGGTGCAGTGCAATGGCTGTGGGGTGGCAGTGTTCCAGGAGACATTCTGGAGGCTGCGATGGCAACTAACACAAGACATCTCCTGGTCTGAGAGGAGAGCTGCCTGTCTCCAGGCTGACCTGGCTAGGATTAGTGAAACCTCCGCCCCCCCCAGAAACCACCAGGGCCAATGCCACTACCTCAGAGGTTGCCAAAGAAGAGGAGAGGCTGGACCAGGGTGGGCTCAGGAGGGAGGAGAGGTGGGAACAGGTTTCATCCCTCAGCTGTCCTCTCCACAATTCATTAAGCTCTTCTGGTGGATAGTGGTTCCTCTATGGAGGCACTGCAGTGGAGACCAAGAGGATGCTGGGAACCTTCACAAAGAGACCCACAGGAGGGTGGCATGGGACCCCACAGGGGAAGAAACAACTCCCGGTGGGGACTCAATCATGGGGGGTAGAAATGGGGAGGAAGGGGAGGGGAGGTAAGGTGTCTTCCTGGCATCCACTTGGAGGACAGGAGGCGAATCCTCAGGATCGTGGGAGGACACTGCACAGGGAGGAGATGGATGTCATTGTCCACCTGGGGTTCAAATGACCTGCCTAGAATGGGATCAGAGCAGTGCAAGAGGTTTGTAGAGTTGGGAGGGCCTTAGACAAGTAGCGCTACATCTGTAACCTTCTCAGGCAGCTGCCTGTATATGGCAGAGGTGATGCTAGGCACTCCTCACCAGAAATTCAATGAGTGGTTGAAAAACTGGTGTGAGCTCAGGGTTTTGGCTTCATTGGGGACTGGGGAGAGCCACCGGGAGGGATGCAAACCCTATACTGGTGTGGTGGTCTGCATCTGTCCGAGGGGGAACCAGGATCTGGTGAGAGGTTTAGATGCTTCTTGGCAAGCATTTAAACTAGCCAAGAGAGGCACTGAAAGGTAGGAAATCCCAGCCTCCCCACAAAACATGGTAATTAGTGAGGTAAACACCAAGGTGAGAGAACTTATTAGGGAGCAGGACAGAGGTAAATGTAAAAAGGCAAAGGCAGTAAGGACAGGAATGGGCCAAAAGGGTAAAGCTATCAAAAGTGGAGGGTGATGAGTACCAAGGCCCACTAGCCTGTGTAACAAGCTCCCTGAACTAGTGGCCTTGATGGAAGAGGTTGCCTGGATATTGTGGCAGTCACAGAAACATGGTACACAGAGAACCATGACTGGGATGTCAACATACCAGGATACACAATCTACAGGAGGGACAGGAGGGTAAAGAAGGGAGTAGCTCTCTCTCTCTATGTCAAGAGGATTAAAGCAACAGAACTGAAGAGTAAACAGACAGATGGGGCACTCTGGGTCACCCTGGAGACAGGAAATGGCACCACAATCCTTGCGGGGTTGTATATACAGACCCCATCTCAGGGGGAATGGACAGAGGAAATGATAGAAGGCTTCCTTAGAATGGCAGAAAAAAGGGAGATATTGTTGATGGGGACCTGAATATGCCAGATGTTAACAAAGCACCTTTGCTGCAGGCACATCCAAGAGCAGGGTCATTCTTGATGCCTACAGGGGGGCATACCTCAGACAAGCTAGTATTGGTACCCACTGGGGAGGCAGCAATCCTTAGAACCTGGTACTATCCAAATGGGGATGGAGAAAAATCTCAGATTTAGAAGTGGGTAGCCATCTGGGGAACAACGAGCCACCAAACAGTGTGGTCCCGATAAACACAGCCATACAATCAAGCCATACAAAAGCAAGAGTACTGGACTTTAGGAGGCTGACTTTGGGAAAATGAGAGAGTGCTTTAGAAAAGCACTAGCAAACAAACAAGAAGGAGGTGGAGGAACAATGGGGAGTAATCAACAACCATCACAGAGGCAACAAGCCTTGTGTAAAAAACAAATCAATAAAACACATGAAGGAAAAAATGCTATGGTTCTCAAAGAGGTGGCAGGGAAGGTTAGGAGAAAAGGATAGCATTCAAATATAAGAAACACAGAAGGAGTAGGACAGAGAACTTAATCGGTTAAAGCAGAAAAAGGCTGGGAGGGAAGGCAGTCAGAATAGCAAAAGCCCAAATGGAGGAAAGGATAGCCAATTCTATTAAGAAGAGATAAGACCTTTATAGGTACATTAGGGAATGAAAGAAAAGACCAAAGGAGGATACTGAGGCTAATAAAGGGAGGAATGTGGGTGAGGGGACAGTGAAAAAGCGGGATACTGAACGAGTATTTCTGCTCAGTATTCACAAAAGGAAAGAGAGAGGTACCTAAACCAAACAAGAGAAACACTGAAGATGAGGGTCGATACCAGTCCATTTACAGAAGAAAGGATTCTGAAGAACTAATAAAATTGAAGGTGGACAAAGCAATAGGGCCTGATAGGATTACAAAATTCTAAAAAGAACTAAGGGTGAGAACTAGTGACACCCGTGACTACTCTCTTTAACAAATCATGGGAGGATGGGTGAGTACCTACGAGGGACTGGAGGAGGCGGATGTGATTCCTCTTCACAAAGTGGGAGCAGGACAGAGGCAGGAAACTACAGACCAGCTAGTTTGACCTCAGTGGTAGGGAAAATGATGGAATCACTTCTGAAGGAAAGAAGTTGTTGAGTACCTAGAGGCCAGTGAGGCACTGGGACCCAAGGCAGCATGGATTCACGATGGGAAGGTCGTGTCAGACAAATCTAATAGATTTCTTTGACTGGGTGACCAAAGTAATAGACCAGGGAGGGGCTGTGGACATGGCCTACCTAGATTTTAGCAAGGCATTTGATACAGTGCCACACAAAGATTAATACTCAAGTTAGCCAGTCTTGGAGTGGGCTACAGGTGGTAGCCTGGATAAAATTGGCTAGACAACAGGATGCAAGAGTAGTAGTAAATGGGTACTCAGTGAATAAGGAGGGTTACTAGTGGGGTACCGGGAGTTCCAGTACTGGGACCCGGTCCTTTTTAATGTCTTTATAAGTGACATTGCAGAGGAACTGGAAGGAAAAGTATGTCTCTTTGTAGACGACACAAAGATCTGCAACAGGGTTGATACACAAGATGGAGTGGAAAGGATAAGAAGGGACTTAGCAAGGTTGGAGGAATGGTCAAATGTATGGCAGCTCAGATTCAATGCAAAGAAGTGCAATGTACACATTGGAAACAAAAACCAGGAAGAGTACACAGTGGGGGTGAGATGCAAACTGACAACAATAAAAATGGAAGGGACCTGGGGGTAATTATATCAGATGACCCTAAGGTGGGCAAGCAATGTGAGAAGGCAGCAAAGTAAGGCTGGGGGATACTGGGATGCATGGAAGAGGCATCAATAGTAGAAAGAGGAAGTTGTTATCTCTGTACAGACAGTTGGTGAGACCCCATCTGAAAGTACTGTGTGCAGTTCTGGAGACCCCATCTCTGCAAAGACATAGACAGAGTGGAGGCTGTCCCGAGGAGGAACAGCAAAATGGTGCAGGGTCTGCACCAGAACACATCTAAAGAAAGACTAAAGGAAGCTAATATGTATACCCTTGAGGAAAGAGGGAGAGAGGGGACACATAGAAACTTTCAAGTACCTCAAGGGAATCAACAAAGTCAAAGGGTAGCATCTTTCAGAAAAAGAGATGTGCAATAACAAGAGATGGTACAATTTGAAGATAGAGGACAACTCAGAGGTAATGTGAGGAAGTATTTTTCAGAGAGGGATGTGGATGCATGGAACAGCCTCCTGAGGAGAGTCATGGAATTAAGAACAGTGGGGAATTCAAAATTCATGAGACAGACATAAAGGCAGTCCTAGTGAAGGGGGTGGAGGAAATAAGCTGTTGGTTAACTGGGATCTGCAGCTTATTTGTTGAGGTGGAAAATGGGCAGACTAGGTGGGCCAGCGGTCCTTATCTGCCATCAAATTATATGTTTCTATGTTTCTATGAAGTGCAGAATATTAATGTGGGAGACTGAGGCTGGGAGGACAGTGCTGGTGAATGATGCAGTGTAGAAGGATTAGTGTAGGAGACTGTTCAAAGGAGGGCGAGTGCTGGTGAAAGTTGCTGTGCAACATAAATATGTAGGAAGACTGAGGTGGTGACAGCAGCACTGGTGAATGATTCAGTGCAGAAGGACTAATGTAAGGAGACTGATGCTGGGAGGGACAGTGCTGGTGAATGATGGAGTGCAGAATGGTTAATGTGGGAGACTGAGGTGGGAGAGGCAGCACTGATGAGATGCTGCAGTGCAGAAGTATTGATATGTAGGGAGTCTGAGAGCAGTACTGGTGGATGATGATGTGGTGCAGAAGGATTAATGTAGTGAGGAGCTAGCAGGGAGACAGCACTGAGTGAATGATGCAACACAGGAAGTATTAATGTAAGAAGACTGAGGCAGGCTGGATAGACCCCAGGATGGTTTCCACAACATGGAAGCCAGATCACAGTGGAGGTAGGGTCAGAGGTGAACATGCCAGAACCGAGCTTTTTAGGTTGGAGTTTGGCAGTTGCTGGAGGATCCAGGTTGGGTGAAAGAATTTAGTCTGGAGAGATAGCAGGTTCCCAATAGAGGTTAAATAAATCAATAAAATGAGGGAGGTGGGGCTAGAATAGCAGGTGAAAACTAATGTCACTGTTTTTGTGGGTAGTACTTTTGGTTTGCAGTCATTTGGGAGAAATACTGCACTTTCAGCACTAAGGTAACTTTTGAGGAGAGCATGAAAAGCAGTTCCACTGGGGTGAACCATTGCCATTCAGTATTCTCTCAGGGCCCTACACACAACAACTGGGCTCATGATTAAGTGAATATGTGGGTATGTAGCATGTAAAATAAACCAGCTTTGATCAATGGACACATATCATGACATAGCCACAAAAAGAAAATTGTTTGAAACTAGGACAACACGCACCAACTGTCTGATATTCAATGCTTATCACCCCATCTCCGTTTCTCCCAGTCTCCCTCCTCGAGTAAGCCAACAGATAGCACCCCCCCTCCCCTCCAAGCCTCGCCTCCCTTCCCAGCATCCTGCCCTATTGACTTCCCATGGCTTAGACTTATCTGCATATTGAATCACTCTGGTTATTGTTGCCACTCCGCTCCCCATCTGAACTGCCCAAGCCAGCTCATGGTTCATCCCCTCTAGTTATACCATTTGTCCTGATGCACCTGTCTCCTATTGCTTGCATGCATATTCCCCTTCATTTCCCAAAGTCCCTGATATTGTTGCCTCTCATTACAGAAATTGTTATGTCAAATTATTGTACAGGAATTGCCTGTCTGTCATGTATTTTACACAGTGTATTGTACTGTCTTGATGTATTGCATTATCTTGCCAGGACCTCCATGTAAATGAGTGTGCTCAGTCAGGTTTTCCTACTAACAAACCTGAATTTGAACTTGAACTAAGAGGTGCAGAGAGCTGGGGGAAACATAGCTGATGAAAAATATTCCACTAGCTATTTGCAGCAGATACTTTTGCCTCGACCATGATTTCATGCTTATTGTATTCTTTTGTTACACAGATCCTGCTCTTCAGCTCAAGAATATAAAACACCTGAGTTTGGTTTTAAAAGCCCAAAAAGGATGCACAGTGCCACCGCAAACAGAAATGATACAGGTGAACTGTGCATCACAACTTTGACAATAACAAAGGATGCACTGTCTGCACCAAACAGAAGTGATGCAAGAGTCATAGGCATCACAACTGTTATCAGTAACAAAAGGATGCACAGTGCCTGCACCAAACAGAACTGATGCAAGGGTCACCGTGCATCACAACTTGTGACAGTAACAAAGAATGCACAGTGCCCGCACCAAACAGAACTGATGCAAGGGCACTGTGCATCACAACTTGTGACAGTAACAAAGGCTGCATCGTACCTGCACCTAACAGAAGTGATGCAAAGGACACTGTGCATCACAACTTAATGACAACAATAAAGGATACATGACGGTGTCACACCAAACGGAAGTGATGCAAGGGTCACTGCGCATCACAACTTTAGTGGTAAGAAAGCCTGCACTGTGCCTGCAAGTCAAACAAGTGATGCAGAGGAACTGTGCATGCATAACTTGACAGTAATCAAAGGCTGCAAACAGAGAAGTCATGCAAGGACACTGTGCATCACAACTTGTGGCAGTCTGAAATACTTTATATGCTGGCTGCAGCAGTACCCATCTCCTTGTAGCAGACTGGCCCAGCGCTCAACCTTGCACCAGAAACAGGGGTGCACAATGGCAGAAGGGGCTTGTGGAAGACCTCAGCTGCAGCATCCACTGTGTGGGATTTTAAAAGCCTGTCCAAAAGCTACACTAGTGCTTAGACCAGCCAGAACTGGTGTAATTGCCTTTGCACTTCTACCAATGTGAAGATGGACAATGTGGCCAAACCAGGCATTCCCACACTGGCCATAGCTGCCGGGAGCAGTGGCAGAGGCAGGGGAAGATGAACTGCTAGCGCCCTGACAGCCTCCTGTATGCTATCTAACACCTGCCAACAAGTAGAGGTACAGCACTGGGCTCTCCAAGGTTGTTAGACCCTGGTGACAGCCAGTGCACCACCAGCAGGTGGCAAGGTCAGTTGTCAAGGACAGGCATGTGCATGCCTGGCACCACACATAGTGGCTGCCTTATGAGGTCAAGCAATATGAACATGCAATATGGCCACAAGGGTAGTGGCAGGATTGTGGCGTTGAGAGTGGCATACTGGAGGCATAGTACAGCTGTACTACAGCAGGCTGTTCATTCCCTGCACATGCATGTGAATGCTGGGGTGATCCTCTCCGCGGTGTGGCAGTGGTATCCTCAAGGCTGAGCGCAGCCAGGGTGGATGTGGTACAATAACTGGTACAGCTGCTGCACACAGGGTGCGCATCAGAACACGATGGAGCCCATTGCAGCCCCTGTTGGGCTCAGTGCAGGTCTGATAGCTGTGATCATTGACTTGGGTAATTTAGGTGGATAGATATGCACTGCGTGCACTACATATTGCATTTCCTGCTAGATCGACCACTCTGGCACTACATGTGCCCTGGGACGTATGGTTGCCAGTTGGGTTTTGTGTATAAGGTGCCAGACATCACACACCAGTGAAATATGTGTTCCCCAGTGCCACATGCATTACATAGAAACATCAGAGTTGACGAAAGATAAGGACCGCAAGGCCCACAGACTCTGCCCATTTCTCTACCTTATGAATGTGCCATGAACCTATACTCATCAATGGCCTATCTATTCATACTGTCTGTGTGCTTCCTTATCCTGATCTCATGCCTATTTGAGAGCCACTGTATTCATATCCACCACTTCCTGAGGTAGGTCATTCCATGCATCCACACCCGTTTCTGTGAAAAAGAACTTCCTCAAATTACCCTTAATCAGCCTCCCTCTAATCTCATGCTGTGTCCTCATGTCTGCTATTTTCTTATATCAGAAACATGTTAAACTCTTTCACCTTGTTAAGGTGTTTGAATGTTTCAATCCATATACTCTCCCCTCCTTTGCTCTGGGTATACATACTGAGTTCCATTAATCTGTCCTCATATGTTTTCTGATGCAGTCTCTCCAACATTTCGGTTGCCCTTCACTGGAAAGCCTCAATTTGGTTAATGTCCTTGTGAAGGTGTGGCCTCCAGTACTGCATGCAGTACTCCAGATGAGCTAACCAGTGTCTTGCAGAGGTTATTACCTCCCTCTGCGACTGATACCCCGACTAAAACACCCCAACATCCCCTAGCCTTTACTGCTTTAGTGGTCTGCTTGGATGATTTAGGTCATCTGTGATGATGATGTAAGTCTCTTTCAACCACTTGTGACTGCCAGCAACTCCTCCCAACCTATAGGTGGCTTCAGAGTTTCTCTTTCCTACGTGCATGATCTTGCCTTCTTCCGTTAACCCCCCAGTTGCCCACTCTTCCGACCGCATTTTGCTGAGTTGTCAGATTTCTTCTCTCATTGCCACCCCATCCTGGATCATGTATTTGTAGATACTTGGTGTCATCTGCAAACAGACAAACCATACCCTCAGTCCATCTGCAATATCACTGATGAAGATATTGAAGAGACTAGCCCAAAACAAGTCCCATAACCCACTTGTGGCGTGCATCTCTGACTGTATGCTTTACCACCACTCTCTGTTTCTGCCATCAACAGTTTACACCCAGTTGAACAACTTCTGACCCACCCTGAGCCTACCCAGCTTATTACTCAATCTTCTATGTGAAGGAACAGTATCAAAAGCTTTGCTGAAGTCAAGGTAGGTGACATCAACTGCTCCCCTTGGTCCCAACCCTTTTGCCCAGTCGAAATCTATGAGATTAGTTTGACAGGACCTTTGTAAACCCATGCTGTCTTGGATCCTGTGCTCCTATGGATTCCAAATGTTGCACTATCCTTTCCTTAAAGGTGCCTCCATAATCTTGCCACTACTGAGTATTTACTGGCCTGTAGTTCCCTACCTCCTCCCTGCTACCACTGTTGTGGAGGCGGGATCACATAAAACCCCTTCTCAGTCTTCTGGGACCTCTCCTGTGCTCAGAGACTCACTAAACAGTTCTGATAATGGCTCTGAATTCCACCCTTAGCTCCGCATGTACCCTGGGATGTATGCCATCAGGTCCATTGCCTTGCTCCACCTGAGCTTATTGACTCTTGTAGGACCCTTTCTTTAGTGAAGGGACTGAGTGCACACCTCCCTTCCCCTGTGTCGTGGTGCTGGCTGTGGGCCTGCCTACTTTCTCCTCAGTAAATACTGAGCAAGTATCTATTTAGGATAGATGCTTTACATGGTCCTCCTCCTCCCATACTTAATCCCCTTTGATCTTAGCAATGCTCCCTCTGGACTTTCTCCTTTCTCCTTTCACTAATGTAGCTATAGAAAGTCTTGTCACCTTATTTTACTGTTTGTGCTAGTGTTTCCTTAGTTGGGGACCGTTATCTGCCTTACTGCCTTCCTGCTTCCCTTAGAAGTTTGGATGCCCTCCCTATCTTCATCTCGCTCGCGTTCCTTATATTCTGGAACAACCTTTTGACTCGACCTTTTCCTGTTACTGTTTTGAGAACCAAAATTGGTTTCCTTCTTCTTTGCACTTCCTTTCTCTTTAACACAGTGGGATGTTGCTTCAAGTACTGCATCCTTAATACTTGCTCACTTTGCCTGTACCCCTCAACTGTATTTCTTTTGCCAGAGGCTAGTTTAACTCTGTTGTGCATCCTATAAAGTCATTTCCTCTGAAGTCCCATATTTTTGCCTTGGAATGGGATGATTTAGTTCTAGTGGTCAAATTCTCCCATACCATGTAATGGTCACTGGCCCCAGGTGACCTTCTACCTGGAGATCTGAGATCCCTTCCTGTTGGTCACGTTCTTGTGTGTATACAGACCATGCCCATTGTGCATCTTGTATACATGTGGTCTGTTCCTGCTGGGCACAGAGACAGAGTGCAGAGAACTGCACTGTCCTATTGCCACATGTCATCATCTGCTCTCCTGTCCACTATAACCACCTGGCACGAGACAGGGCACAGGGCGTTACACTGTCAATACTGCCACATGCAATCATCACTGCTCTTCTGTCCCCTGTACCTTCCTGGCACACGAGACAGGGTATGGGCAACTGCACTGGCAGTACACGCCACATGCCATTATCACTGCTGTCCTGTCCTACTGTACCTGCCTGGCACAGAGATAAGGTACAGGAACTGTAATCAATACTGACATATCATCATCACTGCTCTCCTGTCCCCCATACTGCCTGTACGAACACAGGGGTACGAGAACTGCCTGTCAATACTGCCCATGCCATCATCCATCTCTTCAGTCCCCCTGTACCTGCCTGGCTTTGAGGGCAGAATTACAGGAGATGCACTGCCAATGCTCCATGTCATCATCATTTGCTCTCCTGTCCCCTGTACCTGCCTGGCAGGAGACACAGCGTACAGAGAACTGCACAAGTCAATACTGCCACATACCATCATCACTGCTCTCTCCTGACCCCAGTTACCTGCCTGGCACAGACACAGGGTGGGACCAGCACTATCAATACTGTCATGCCATCATCCTGCTCTCCTATCCCCTGTTCCTACTGGGCACAGAGACAGAATTATGGGAACTACATGTCAATGTTGCCACATGCCATCATCACTGCTCCTGTCCCCTGCCTGCCTGGCACAGAGACAGGGTACAGAGGAACTGCATATCAATGCCACGTGCCATCATCACTGCTGTCCTGTCTACTGTACCTGCCTGGCGAGATAGGGTACAGGGAACTGTGCCTCAATACCACATATCATCATCACTCTTCCTGTCCCCATTGACCTGCCTGGCACAGACACAGGCAGGGAATGCACCGACAATACTGCCACATGCCATCATCACTTCTCTTCAGTCCCCCTGTACCTGTCTGGCACAGCGACAGGAGTACAGGGAACACTGCACCAATACTTCCACATGTCATCATCACTGTCTCCTGTCCCCTGTACCTGCCACAGCGCAGAACAAGCGCAAAGAGAACTGCACCGTCAATACTGCCACATGCATCATCACTGCTCTCCTGACCCGTCACCTGCCTGGCACAGAGACGGGGCACAGGGACCAGCACTATCAATACCGTCATGCCATCACCACTGCTCTCCTGTCACTCTGTACCTGCCCGGCACAGATACAGGCTACAGGCAACTACACTATCATACCGTCACCACCATCATCACAGCATTTCTGTCCCCTGTACTTGCCTGGCTCAGGACAGGGGTGAGAACTGCCTGTCAATACTGTCCTGCCAGCATCCTACTGTCCTCTCCCCTGTACCTGCCTGGCACAGGACAGGGTACAGGGAACTGCAATGTCAGTACTGCCACATGCCATCATCACTGCTCTCCACACCCCCTGTACCTGCCTGGCACAGAGACAGGGTACAGAGAACTCACTGTCAATACTGCAACATGCCATCACCACTGCTGTCTGCCCCTGTCGCTCTTGGCACAGGACGGTACAGGACTGCATATCAGTACTGCCACATCATCACTGCTCCAATCCCCCTGTTCCTGCCTGCAGCGACAGGTACAGAAACTGCACTATCGTGCTGCCACATCATCTCACTGCTCTCCTGTTCCCGCACCTGCATAGCTGAGACAGACACAGAACTGCACTGTCAATACTGTTGCATGCCATCATCACTGCTCCTGTCCCCTGTACATCTCTGGCACAGACACAGGGTAAGAGACAACATGTCAATGCCACATGTCATCATCCTGCTCCTCCTGTCCCTGCCTCCATGGCAGAGACAAGGGTTCGAGAACCCTGTCAATGCTGCACATGCCATCATCACTGCTCCTGACTATGGGCCTCTGAGCTCTCCCACTAAATGTCTGCACTTTATCGTGCCTCATTCTGTTCTGGTTATTCCCTCACCCACCTTCACTAATTCTCTCCTCCTTTCACTCCCTTGTACTTAGTCTATTAGTCCCCCCTCCTCCATTGTATCTCATCAGCTCCATTTATGCTGTAAGCACTAACTTGTTCTTTCCCCTTTCCCCAAAATCATCTGAATCCATTGCTCACCAGGGCTGCCACCACTGCAACAGCAGCCCCTCCTTGGGACCTGGACATCAGTCGACTTGCCCCTAAGGTATGATACCTCCTCTGAGCTGATGCTGAATTTTTCTCGGCAGGCATCAGACTGCAGCAGTTTTCAAATCTGACTACCTGTTGAGATATTCCAGTAGCTACACCTCACCACTCCATAGCAACTGCCACACTAAATTATGGACTAAATTAATAAAATCCTTATAAGACAACACTAATTTGATTTTCCTTTTTTGCATGATTCTTGGCAGTTAATAATCAAAGCGTCTGGTGTTCAGGGCTGTTCTTGTAACATGCCACATTGCTGTAATCACCTTGCCTTCCCACGCAGCTGCATGGTATCCCCATCCCCACCATGCCCACCCTTATCACGTTCCTTATGAGTTCTAGTATCAGTAGTATGTGAACTATCTCCTTAAGTTTCATTTGCTGCGTTTAGAAGTCACCGATAGCGACCATAATCCTAAACAGTTGATCTGCTACCGGTACTGCAGGCTACCTTAATTTGCTAGATCCTTCAGAACCCCAATGTGGAACCTGCCTTTGGAGTTATTATGACTCTCTCTTCTAGTTTCTATGTCATATTCTATTAAGTCCTCAATCTTTTAGGCATAGATCTGTTTTTTTTGTCTACATGGGACTGCTATCAACTTCTTGACATGTATTCTCTCAGTCCTTATTCCAGTTCCTCAACTTCTAACATGACCGTACTCTCTTCTTTAGCTAACTGTAGATGGTCTATGTGATAATAACAAAAGCTAAAGGTGATCACCATTATGCTAGTCAAGTGGCAAAAAATGTTTCGGAGCACTCTAATACCTAACACACAACAAAGGGTGCCAGGACTCGAACTTTAATGTTTTCATGGGGGCTTCACCCCACTAAAGTTCTCAATGTGGGGTGTGTGTGAAAACGTAAAAAATAAGGTTTAGGATAGACCAATAAAATGCCAGTGCAGACAAACCCCATACTCTGCTAACCAGTGACAACCCACCACCTCACCACTGGTTAAACAAGCAACCACTGTGCACAACACCCACATTCCCTCCTGCGCCTCCCCTCCCGTGCCATATGGGAAGTAGCTATATTCACACACCTCTTATCCACTGCCCTGTTCCCAGTGCTCCTACAATGCATTGGAAAGTCACACCATTATAAGCACCCACCACAGTGGCTTTATTATAGGCTACTAATAGATTGTACTGTTCTCTCACTGTCCCTTCTGCCTCAACCTTCACTGTTTAACCCAATACACAGTCTAACAATACTAACCTCTTCTGTCATCTCTCCCCAGTCACTCTTATTTTTTACCACACCTTTACCCATTTACATTCATGACCTCACTGTTTCAGTCTATAATATTTCTTCACTACATGATTTTGCTGTTCTATTCTCTATAATTGACTTACCTCAGTATCCTCCTTTTCCTCTCTCTCTCTCCTCTCTCTTCCTTTATGTCTCCTCCTCAATATACAGTTTTAGTTATTAAGCTGCCTGATCTACATTATCTTCTTTACTGTCTAGACTCCTCCGGTATACAGTTCATTGGTTGTTACGCTGCCTGATCTATTACCTTCTTTGCTTCTCCCTCTCAGTGTACAGTTCATTGCATTGTTCGCTGCCCTGCTCTACATTACCTTCTTCTACTCTAATCCTTCAGTGTACAGTTCATTGGATGTGTGCACCCCTCCCACATTATCTACTTTTCCTCTCTCCCTCCCAGTGTACAGTTCATGGTTGTTCACTGCCTGATCTATGCCTTCTTTAAGCTCTCTCTCCACTCAGTATGCAGTTCATTGCATTATTCGCTGCCTGATCTACATTGCTTGTTTATAACTCTCCTCCCTCCTATCACAGTTCATCGGATTGCTGCCTGATCACAGCACCTTCTTACCACTTCAGATAGGATTTTAGATCTGACTTTACCAATGCCCACCAGAACTACATACCCTCCTGACTATATCCTGTCCAAATACCTACCTTCCATCCCTACCTTGTCTCAAACAAAAACTGCCACCTTAGTTCTGGTATATCCATAATCTCATGTCTCTCCACCAGGAACTCTCTTACAAACTTATATACTTCTTCTTATCTACTGGCTGGTGTTGAATTGAATCAACCCTGGTCATATTTGCCCCACTGCTAACTATCTGACCATTCTCTTAAAAAGCCTGACAATTGCCTTATATACAAAGCATACCTAAATAGCTGAATTAGAAACTGGGTCCTCTTCAAATCCTGATGTGTTGGAACTACTGAAACCTGGCTCAAACCCAGCATCTACAAGTTGCTTTGAGCCTATGCATGCTTCAGGTGTGACAAACCAGTAGAAAAGGGGTGGAGTTCTCATCTCTTTCGATCAATACTGCAGCATCCAAAGTTGATTACCTCTCCTCTATTCCTCCTCCTGTGAATGTCTTCCTTTCTTATCCTGGGTAATGCCAAACATCTTAACAATTGGTTGCACTTATATTCTCTGCAAGGGTCTAAGCATTTCATTCCATCCTTTACAGCTTAACTCAAACCCCCCTAATCAAGTCTTCCTCTGTGAGTCTTTAATCTTGACTTGCTTAACCATATTAATAACAAAGCTCATCTATCTAACAGACTTCAATCTCACAGCACATCTCAGACCCACTAACTGATATGTCGGACAACCATTCATTATGATTGGGCAGTGTCTATCTGTTCTCATAGGTTCAGTTGGTTACTGTACTTACGGTACAATAGTATCAGTGACCACTCTCCACCATCTGTGTCTAAACAAGAATACACCCTCCCCAAAACCACAGTGTCAAAACATGCCATACCTCAACCTTCCTATCCTCTCTGTCCACTGCCCACTGAGTCCTATCAGAACCCTACCTGATATTGAAGCATTGGATTACTTCATCAACACATTAACAACATTAAAAAATAGTGTCCCATCCCACCACCAAAAAGAAGGTCTAAGAGTTTAAAGGATCTGAGACATCTCATGTTTCTTCATGACTCAGCGTGGAAAATGTCAAAAGAATGGCAAACCAACCGATTGGATGACCTATAAACACCGCCTAACATACAAAACTAAGCTATTCAATGCAATGGATTTATTATTAGTCGTGCAGACAGAACAGCTCTGTAATGCAAAGGCTTTCTGGAAGCAGATAAATACTTAGGAGGTCAATCTACGGTGGTCCTAGTACCTCACCCATCAGGCGGATCTATTTGGACCCTCAAGCTATAGCTGATGCTTAAACCATTTTTCACTGATCTTACTAGTTATACCTCAAATTTATCACTCCCTCTGTCTTGACTTCACTTCCCTCCAGGCAGATCCTTTGTCACCATGAATTTTATCTAAAATTAGCAACTCGTGAAGATATTACAACTACTCTTAAGTTAAAAGGCAAACTCTCTGGTCTTTGGAACAAGGTTCTAAACGCAGTGCTCAGCCTAGCCCCATCCGACTAATAAATTAATCTCAATGAGGAAGTGTCACTATAATTTAAAATTTGCAATTGTCATTCATTGCTCAAGGTAGCATACATGTGGTTAAGATTTCAGACCCATATTATCTTATACCATTATCTAGTTGCAAGGCATATTGTTTTAACTACTTCAATCTTTTTTTTATTTAGTATGATTTTTACTGCCAGCTACCCATTATAACCAACACCTGAACACTGCCTCGCTCCCATTACCTTGCCTCCATGGATATCCCTACTTCCTCCCAGGGTGGTCACAACCAAAGTCGGCTCATCTATGATGGGAGAAAGTGTAGGCAGCTGCCAACATTGTCTCTGCCTTCCCAGGGCGGGTTCAGGGCCTGAGTGAGACCGTGGAACTGAAATTGGTTGATGGGAAGCCAGACCTAATGCCAAGGGGAGGGCTATACTTGGCAGCCAACAATTTGTTTTTCTTGAGCTGCCCCGCGTAGGGACATGCTGTGATGCTGTGATGTTCGATTGCCCACCCTCTAGGTACCAGCATCAGGTTGCCTGTAGTTCCCCAACCTCAGGAGGGTCACAAGCACCAACAATCTACCCCTACCTCTAGAAGGTAGCAGTCCATGGGATATCAATCCTTCTTCCCCAACAACCTCTAACCCTGGGTCCATTCCTGAACCCAGGTCGCTATTACAGGTGGAAATCTGGATGTGTCAGTGACTGGGCCCAAGCCTCAGTCTTATCTGGAACAACATCACCTCACCTACTAGCACAGATTAAGAAAAAGTTAGTACCCTAACACCTAATAAAAGATGTCTGAGATTTTTGATAGTCCAACAATGGGCTCTTGGATATTCATAGATCTCACAAGACTTTTGATTTAGTAATCATAGCCTTCTTGAACAAACTTCATATGACGGATGTTCATTAAACTCTCCTGGTTTAATAGTTTTCTGTCTGGCCCTCCAGGGTGTAAAATGGTTTGGTACCCTCTCCTCTTCATCCATACTTTCACGGTGTACCCCAGGATCCATACGGGTCCATTTCTGTTGTCATTATTTACAAACATTACCTCTTCACTGTGGTGAGTCCAAGGTGCAGCTTTATGCAGATGATGCTGTTTTATACAGGCCTCAGGTGTATTCAAGGCAGTCAGACTTGCCTCGACATCCATTCATTAAGTGTTTTTAAGAACCCTTAGTCATTGCCAAAAACAAACAAAAGACTGCTCTTTAAAACTCCTTTGTACAAACAATTGATGTGGCTCATTTCTCATTGGTCATATCAGGGACTCCTTGAACTTTCATCATTCAAATACTTAGGATTGTTGCTAGACCCCCCTGGGGAACATATAATACAAATTCTAAAATTTAACCAAAAACTTGGCTTGCTCATCGGCGTTCATCCTCCTCCACTTGTCTGTCTGAATCGTCCTCCTCCTCCTTCTCCCTTCGGTTCTATGGTGCCCCTTCTCTGCTGCCAAACCCACCTTTCTCCATCTCAGAGCAGTATACTGGGCAGGATGTTTGCTCTCGGGCAACCCGCATCTTAACCATTGCAATGTTAACTGCCTGGATTAGCTGAAACGCAACGATTACGGTTGCCATCCCTTACTGCTTATAAGCTCACCTTCCTTTTCTCTCACCTTGCCTGGAGACACACTGAAGTTTAAATCCTCACCCTTGACCAGATCCTCCTCATCTAATGTTCACCTTATCCACATATAACATTTGACAAACCGTTTTCCTTATCTTCTCCATCATTTGGAACACTTCTTTCATCTCTCCCTCACCTCTTTGGCCTTATTCAGCACTCCCTCTCAAAGATCCTCTTGCAGTCTAATCCTTGCTCTGCCATGCCTAATTCCTTGAAGCAGTTTACCAGATCAACCCATCTTGCCAGATATGGGTCCTTACAATTCCTCCTGAGACTGACAAAGTTGGAATGCTGTTAAATGTTGTTTAATGTTGTATAAATGCTATATATATTAACCACTGTATTATATTATTTTCTTGCTAGCTTTAATGTTATATTGCATACATTTATATTCTCATTATGCTGTACCTGTCCTGCTCACTCTGAAAAAGAACTTATGGTCTGAGGGCTCAAATAAATAAACTGAAGACTTATCTTGTGTTTTAGGCTCATAACATAACTTACTTGTTCAGTGCAGCTCAATAATATTATATTTATCAAAATACCTGGGGCATATGGTTCCTGCATTTCATCAGAGATTAATATTGTTTGCAAGTGATTCATACATTGTTGGCGTACTGTGTTATCAAAAATAATTGAATCA
Organism: Neoceratodus forsteri; assembly: GCA_016271365.2. NCBI lineage: Eukaryota > Metazoa > Chordata > Ceratodontiformes > Ceratodontidae > Neoceratodus > Neoceratodus forsteri. Next base: position 469,129,575 of record CM057457.1, on the reverse strand, counting down.
ACAGCATTACACTATTCCTTGTGTAAAACCCCAAATTGGGCTTACCTTGTGGGCGCAGCCTGAACGATGTCCTCAAGGACCCGATGGGAGCTATACCTGGTGTCCCATACCTCAGCTGCTGCTGGCACTCCTCTGCCACCATTGGGATCACTGTACAAAGGAGACAAGGATCAACCAGTTCACACCTGGTGTTAAAGGTAATTTGTGACCCATGTTTGAGAGCTGGGACCAAGTAATAAACAAGATGTTGGACATACCCTCTATGAGCATGTCGGCCATCAGAACTAAAATTTAAAAGCTGTGTCCAATTCTGGTTGTATATAGCTGTTAGTAAAAAACAATATATACCAGCATAAGAGGAACAGAGGTCAGGATCTATATAATAGTGACGTGGCCTCAGTCAAAGAGACATTGTGTTAGCCTGTTAAGCTGAATCAAAAAATCGGGCTGGACTACAGGAGCTGGTGACAAAATGACAGCCCCTACACAACTACAATGTCGGAGGTACAGTAATTGTGGTAGGTAGGTAGGGCATTATGCATACAAAAATGAAACAAATCATCAAAGTGGCTTGGTGTGACATTTCTATGTGTATAACAGCTATACATGTATTTGAGTCAGAACTATTTTGCAAAAGTAGCTGGACAGTACTTTATTGGTATTCAAACAGCAAAAACACACCTTTCTGGTATTTTTCTTTTTGTTTAATCATGACCCATGTTATAAGTGCAATAACCCTCTCCAGGATGTGCGGTTATTAGGGATTAAGTAACACCCTAAAATCAGGAGGACACTTGGCATGTGGCCTTGCACCTCCAAGCACCTGCGGTGTTGATTAAACTCCAGCAACCATAAACCCTGCTGTGGGTTAGTGCTTATAACAAAGTGAACTGAGGTGGGACTTCTAAGCTTGAATGTTTGTTTGTGGACATGGACATGAGTGAGAGCTAGCAAAGGAGGTTAGGAGGACATGAGGAAGTATCATTTTACAGAAAAGACAGTGGGTCATGGAACGTCTCCAGTCAAAATGGTAGGTATGAAAACTGTTGGTGGTTTCTAGCATGCTTGAGGCAGAATGAGCAGTGGGTGCTTGCTCAGGGTGAAAAAAACTAGGAGAATGGGGAGGCTAAATGGTTTGAACCTGGGTGACAATGGTCAATGCTAAAAAAGAACTCAGGCAGATGGATGCCATCCTATCATTGTCTATGTTTGTATGTTTAAAACTGAACAGCCAGTGGGTGGAACTAGAAGGCAGTGCAAATCTTTGTAGTCTGAAAAGCAAATGGAATGCATAGGAATTACAATGTGATTGCTAACATACATACCATGGATCTCAAACCATGAACACCATGGGTGGTTCAACAAAAAAAAAAAAAAGTCCCATTTTAAATTATCATTGCTGCTGTAGAAAGGAGACCGGAGATGGTACTGATGGTGGAAGAATCTAATGATTATAAATAATAATCATAGTGAGGATTACAAAGTGGTGCATTTTTCATTCTTCATTCTAGGTTTTAATTCACAAACTAACAATTAAGTGACACTTATATAGTGAAGACAGTACTATGGTTGTATTTTATTATGCAGAACAAGTATAAACATCATCTTACAAGGCAATGCTCTTTTTGGTTCTTGCATGAACGTCTTGTCAACATAAATGTGATAGTATAAATTATACTGTAAGGATAGCAATAATAGTCATTACCAATTACCAAGATCTAGAAGGAAAATAGACTTGCACTTTAGAATGTGCACACGCTTGATCTGTCTGTCCTCCTGATAATAATAGTCAAGGGTAACGAACACTATCCTATACTGTTCTTTGCAGATACCCAAGACACCTATCTATCCTCACATAATTAGTACAGATAATAAGACATGAATAGCTTTACAAGTTATGATTCCTTCATAGATCATTGATACACAAACATATGTTTTAGACCAAAAAGTTTACCTGCAATATTGGGACACATTTTTTCCCCTATACAACCCCCTTTGACCAATATTGCGTAATTATTACAAAGCAACAATAACTCCTCGAGCATGTACATCTCACTGTACTTCACATTATTCCAATCACTTGATCAATAGTGTTGATTAATCCTCTCTGGCCTTGAATGCATTGGGCATTCAGTTGGTGTACAGTTAAGCATATGTCATCTGAGCTACAAAACATAAGGTTGCAAACAACTGTTATAAACACTATTATTACCTAAAACAATAGACAAGTTAACACACAACATTATTGTCCTTTGGTGTGGCTCTGTTATAAAAGAACATTGTCCTTTGATCCATGTAGCTTTGCTGTCAGTCTTGAGCATTGAGTGGCTGCTAGACCAGCTGTTAAGTATGTAAAACACCAATTAGAAAAGTTAGTGTTCCATGTACAGCTGATGGATGAACCACTACTCTAGTCAAGGTGCATTAGATTGTGCTGTGAGTAGCCATACACACAAGTTTGGCATTTATTTGATAGTTGATTACACCCTGGTACACAGATGAACAGCTCTTAAACAGTCCATAGTAAAGCAATAGGTTTATAAGGTATCAACCATGTTTGGAATAAACAACAATGAAGAAAATGGATATCTTGCGAATCAATTGAAGAAGAATGTTCTTACTGAGTTTAGAGGATTACTACTCCAGATTTACTTCACAGTAAGTAGAAACAATAAGCGATTGGAGGTTTAAACTCATGGACCTTTCAGTTGAGTTAAAGTTTCACAAATAGATGTAATTTTACAAAACAGTACATGTAAGTAATAAAAACTGAGTTTATGCAATAGAACTTATGTAACAAGTAGAAAACATAGCATTTTGCAATAGAACAATTTAGTATTCATAATGTATAAAAAGAATGATATGTGAGGCCTACTAACACCAGCTTAAGCATATGTTTTGAAGAAGAATCAAAATACACAGTTTTAGTGTTATCCTATGATGAGATAACAATGTACCTTTCAACCTTTATGGACATTACAGGAAGGAAGGAAGAAGGTAACCCCCCCCCAAAACTACAAGAGACAGTTCAATTACTGTAAAACAAGATTATTCCATAGGATGAAAGCCAAGCATCCCAGGGTTTCTTATCCAAACACGACAAAATGTCAATGAGTTTACACAAAGTTTTGCTTACAGTTAATGTTGATTGACTGTGTTGTGCAACACAAGAGGTCAAGGTCACATAGTGTGCATACAACAATCGCTCAACCAATTATTTTGTAGTGGCCTTGAACACTACGATCTTAAAATATCTTAATGTTACATTACAGCGAATAAAAAAACTTTTAAACATTTTTATCAAGAACACCAGAATACCATATTTAAAAATGTAACATCATTCTTAATGAATCTTTTGTCATCGATAAACTCTGGTGTTACAGTAACACTAATAATCATCAAACAACTCAGTGGTTTGTTTGGTATAGTAACAGTACAGAAGAACAAGTGGCTAAGTCTTTGCTCTAGTCACCACAGCACTAAAGAATATGATCAAACTCTTTAACATAGAAAAAGACAGGTCTTTGGGCATTTATCATGTTGCCAATAATCAGAACAGCTTTCACTTCTACATACAACTGCTCTATACAGGAGTTAACACTGCAGTGTTTGTCTTTAGACTTTAAGACATTTACATCTTACAAACATACTACAGAAACTGTATAATTTATATTACAGTATAAAGAGATCATCTAAAACAAGTCTCCCTGTTCCTTTACAAACTATTACTTTAATTATGTCTCTTTCACCATTTCTCTTTTTAGATCTGGTAGGAGGTGTGGGTCTTTTTCATCACTTTCTCTGTGTGCCTCATCCTCCTCTCAAAGTAATCTCTTGCACATGACACATCATAATATCTTCTTGCTTTTATGTCTCTCTGCCTTTCCTTGTTCCCATTTTTTCGTATTTCCTTTTTAAAGTCTTATTTGTTAATGAATTCCACCTAACTATACTATCACAGACTTTGTACAGTTTTTATAGTTCCTCTTTTTTTTGTATTAATCAAAACACTAGTGTGCTTGTTAATCATGGTTTATATTCCCCCCTTTAGATGTTTCCCTGAAACAACCTATCAATATTCCCACTATAAAACACAATTGACAGTTGATCATCAGGCATTGGTCTGTATGCTTTTCCCACCCAAATGTTTCCACAGAAAATGACCCATTAGTGTTTCATACACATTTTCTTATCTTTTCTTGCCTACTAGCCTTTACAGCGGTGCCGTACCTGGTGCCCTGGTCTGTCTAGCTATATCTTGACTCCCTTGGTCCGGCTTACAAGTCCAACACATGCCCCTACTCTGCCTCTAGAGTTCCTACAGAGTTAAGCATAACTTTATATTTAAAATTTGACATACAAAGCACACATACCTGATTGCAAGTAGCTAAACTATTGCTATTTACTCTCACAAAACAATCAACACCACATCTAAAGCGTCTCCTTCTTATTAACTTCAAGTGTACAGCAAGTGGGTTAATAAACACTTAACAAAATGAACTGGGGGGGGACTATTTAAGCGATATTAACGGCAGCCCATGGACATAGTGGAGCTAGCAAAGAGGAGTTCAGGAGGACATGAGGAAGTATCATTTTACAGAAAGGGCTGTAGGTCATGGAACGTCTACCAGTCAAATGGTAGGTATGAAAACTGTTGTGGTTTCTAGCATGCTTGACGAATGAAACAGTGGAGTGCTTGCTCAGGGTGAAACTAGGGAGAATGGGGAGGAGGCTAGGTGGGTTTGAACCTGGGTGACAGTAGGTCCCAATACTAATAGAACTCAGGCAGACTGTAGTGCCATCTGCCATCATTGTCTATGTTTGTATGTTTCAAACGAACACAACAGTGAATGGAATGAAAGCAGTGCAAATCTTGTGATCAGAGAAAGCAAATGGAATACATGATAATTCACAGTGTGATTGTGCTGGTGTACATACTACGGATGATCTCAAATAGCTGAAACCATAGGTTCTGCAACAAGAAAAAGTCCATTTTAAATTATCAACACTGCTGTAGAAAGAGCATACGGAGATGGTACTGATAGCGAGTATGTAATGATTATAAATAATAATCATAGTGAGAGACCCAGGGGTGGGGGCCTTGCTACTGGATTGTACTGATGTTCCCCTCTATGTTTGCACCCTAGGCCCTGAAGAGCAGCGCAGAGCCCGGAGTAACACCACCACTGGGAGGACAAGGATGCTGGGCAACAGCCATGGCTGCTGGTCCCAACCTGCAACAGCGCCTGGATCAGGCTGATGAGGGCGAGTGCCTTTCTTCCAGGATATTGTGTGTATGTTGTTTTGCAGGGTAGGTGGCAGGGCATGGCCACCATCCATTGACACCACTGCCATGCACACCACATGGTACACTCAGCACTGTCCTGTGGCACTGCATGTATGGGTGTGCATCACTGGTGGTCCATGCATGCACCGGGTACATGGCTGTGCCACTGCCTTCGCACTGCATAGCCATGTCACTGTACAGCCACGGTGGTGCTATGCGGGACTTGGGCGGTGGGTGTGTGCAGTGGTCCACATGGCTGTGTGCACCTAGGTAAGCAGGTCAAGTGGACACGATCACTATGGGTGGTCGCACACCATCACAGGGGCGTGTCCCATGGCTGTATGCCATGCACAATGGGTAGACTGCAGGGTGATGGACATTCACACTTATTGACTCTGCTCCCTTGTCCTAGGTGGATGGTGGATGATGCGGCTGGAGAGGACCATGCAGGAGCTCCTCCAACTTGCGAGGGTATCATTGGAGGTACTCCAGAGGTTGGACCAGCACAGTGTCTGGAGGCGGCGAACCAGGAGGCACTACAGGAGCAGGGAGCGGGCCGGCCGCTAAGACCTCCATGCACCAAGATACACCCTACCCCCCTGGACCCACCTTCACACCCCTTCTTTCCTCTCCCATTTGTTCACCCCTATCCCTTACCCTCCCCCACCTGGTTTGTGGCCCTCACCCCCCCCATGTATATAGCTGTAAATAGATTTTTGTACCTTTGAAAAATGCATTTGTTTTGTTATGCCTTCTGTGGTGGTCTCTGATTTGCAGCGGGCTACAGGTGCTCAGCTGCAGTGGTGTGCTTGGTGTCAGGGGTGGTGCAGGCATGGGCGTGTGTGTGTGTGTGTCCATAGGGTAAGCGCCTATGGTGTGGGCATAGCTATCAGTCACTATCTGTGGTTTGTGTTTTGTTCCATGTGCACTAGATGACTGTGTGCAGTGGTCCACGGTGCATGCACTGTGTCCATGGTGCCCCTGTCAGACTGTCCATGGCCTGTGCAGCTGACACCCTGCATGTCTGTGATCTGCACGGTCTGCTGGCATGTCAGTGGTGGCTGTCCATGCTGGACAGCCACTGTACCCAGCTCAATGCCGGGTTGCCTCCTGTTACTGGTATGGTGCACGTCCGCCTCAGGTGGCACTGTGGTCTCCGCTGTTGTTGTCCCACCTCCATGCTGTCGCTTGTGTCTGTTGCAGGGGATGTGCTCCACTGTCTGACACTTGTGCTCCAGCCGCATGCTGGTGGCGTACAGCTTCATGGTGCCTGCACAGGGTGGCTGGCACACCTGTGCCATGGAGGGGTGCTGGCCATGTGTACATGGCTGCCATGGCCACACACCAGTGGCTTGGTTGACCCACTACTGTGTCCCTGTGTTGGTGTTCCCTGGGTATGGGTGGGTGTTTGTCCATGCACTGTGTTGCATCCTGTGTGCTGCATGCTTCCATGCAACACTTTGGGTGTCTGCGCTGGCTGTTGTGGCCAGTGCTGGGATGGGGTGTGTCCTTGGGAGGGTGTGCAGGGTGCTGTACCACTGGTGGTGGGGTCCTGGGCATACCCTGTTGCATGTAGGGTACCTCGTGTGTGCCGATGTATGGTCGGGCTCTCCGCTGTACCTTGGGGGGGACATGCAGGGTGCTACACTGTACGCAGTTGTTGCATCACTGTCTGCTGCCACCCACTGCAGGATGCTCATGGTGGGACTGCCTTGCATTGCTTCATGGTGCACAGGGTTGCATTGTCACAGTGGAGGTGGTAGCATGCATGGGGTGTCCTGCACTGCTGGGTGCTACTTCTGAGCAGGGTGTATGGGGATCATGGTGCAGGGTGTGCTCTGCATTGGTGGGATTGTGTGGCATGGAGTGGCCAGACATCCTTGTGTGCTGGTCACAGCTTGCCAGGGGGTGTGCTGGGGCACCATGCCCAGGCTGTGGGATTATTGCTGGTGTCCATGGGCCGGTGGTTCTTCCAGCTCTCCTCAGGTTGTGCAGTGCATGGGGTGTGGGGGGCTATGTTTGTTCTGCTGTGTGCTCCTCTGCCCATCTCTACCATGGGTGGTGGACCCATGCATCCTGTCCCTGCGCATCCCTGGTTGTGCTGATGCACTGCTACCCTGCTCCACTGAGCATCCCTGGTTGTGCTATTGCATATCAGACCTGCACCACTGTGCATCCCTAGTTGCACCATGGCACAGTTGGTGCGATATTCAGTCATGTGCTGCAGACACATCTTGACCTGTGCAGTGTTTGAATATTGTGCGTGTTGTGCATGGGCGCACTGGACTTGCGCCTGCTCCTGCTATTGTGCTACTTTGTGGTGCACTTTGACTATCTGGGCCTCTGAGTGCAAACCCCACTTGCTGGAGCTCATTACTGAAATGTATGCAGGCCATTTGTATACCCAAGCATGATCAATACCAGCTTTGCAGGGCTGTCCCACCATGCCACAAAGGTGAACAGGAGGAATTGTAACCTAGCAGGCAAGAGTTCCTGATGTTTTTGTGTGGGTGGGCAGACTGCAGTGACCTGGGCACAGTGCAACACCCCATAGCCATGTACAGGGTCAGACAGGGGTACAGGGGTCACACAGGGCAGTGGCCACAGGGACCACCTGGACATGTAACAAGAGGGGCACAGGGTGACATGGGCAGCTCAGTATACCACATGCATATGATACAGTAGCTCCATATGCTGCACATATTCACCTGCAGTACCCCCCACCCCCCCACATGGGGGTACCTGATGGGACCTGCAGGGGATGGCACTGTGCAGTACTTGACATAATGCCTGGATGTGTGGTTCTCACTGTTGCACCAGTGATATACCACTGTGGATGTGTCCATGGGTCAGTTCCTGGCCTGTGCAATGTGGGTACCAGTATCACCAGGCTACCTAGGCACAGTTGCAGTGTATGTCACTCTGAGTGCATGCCACCACTGGGTGTTACCCTGCAGGCTGCCAGTCATAGATACATACATACATACATACATACATACATAGACAGTGTCGGCAGATAAGGGCCTATGGCCCACCCAGTCTGCCCTTTTAAGTTTGTAAGTTCAGTTTATGTTTTCCAGGAAGTCTGCTGCCCCTTACCCCTGACCTCCAGAATTCCTTTATGTCTATCCCATGCATTCTTAAATCCCGTGATTGTTTCAGCCCCCACCACTTCCTCTGGCAGGGTGTTCCACTTTTCCACCACTCGTTCTGTGAAAAAATTCTTCCTCACATTTCCTCTGAATCGTCCTCCCTCCAACTTCATCCCATGCCCTCTAGTCCTGGAACATCTTTTTGCTTAAAAATAGTGCATTCCTGCACCCTGTTCCTCCCTGTAAGATACTTGTATGTCTCTATCATATCCCCTCACTCCCTCCTCTCCTCCAGGGAGTACATGTTCAGTGCCTTCAACCTGTCCTCATAGGACTTGTGATGCAATCCATGCACCATCTTTGTTGCCCTCCTCTGAACCTTCTCTACCCTGTCTATGTCCTTACGTAGGTAAGGTCTCCAGAACTGCACAGTGTACTCCAGGTGCGGCCTCACTAGTGTCTTGTATAGTGGAATTATGACCTCCCTTTTCCTGCTGGTGATGCCCCTGCCTATGCATCCAAGCATCCTATTTGCTTTACCTGCTGCCTTGTCACACTGTTTCCCTGCCTTGAGGTCATCAGAGATGATAACTCCAAGATCCCTTTCCTGCTTGGTGCATGCTATATCCTCACCCCCCAAATGATATGTGCCATGGTGTGGTTGTCCACCCTGCTGGTGTGTCCTGGGGGCCACCCAATAGCACTGGACTGTGGCTGCTGGGTGGTTATGTCCCGGGTGTGGTAAGGGCGGGTACTCCCTGGTTGGTGTTAGTAGTGGCACAGCACCTGTGGTTCATCATTTATCCATCCTGGCATGACAGCTGTGTGTGGGTGCCTGGCGCACATCCTGATGCACCCCCGAGTGCTGTCTTCAGAGGACCTGCCTGCAGTTCTGTGACCTGCCTGTGGGTGGCTGGCCATTTAGGCCTGCTTTTTCCATGCCTAACATTGGGCAGCTCATCTCTGAGATGTGCAGGCAGATGCACCTCCCATCTTGGCTGACTATAGAGATGTTCAGCACATTCATGGGAATGCCCCCTCAGGATGCACTGCATGCATTATAGATATACTTGAGCACATCCAGAGATGCATGACTAATCTCTGTGCTTTGAATTTTGTGCTTTGGTGCATATGTTGAGATGTGCCGACACAATTTGGTTACACCAATGCATCTCCTTTGAAAATGTCCTGCCAAATATTTAGGGATTTCTAGTGCCACAATGAGAATGAATCCTATTCTTAAAGCGGGGAATATTACAAATCAGTACTGTATTAGTCTTTCATGTTTGCTAAGAGTGTTCTTCTCAGTGTGAGGTGGTGGTGCAAGAAACTCAGACACAGTTTGTATAGTGCAGCACACCTCGTGTGGATTTATTATTCAGGATGGTCAGGAGTATCCAAAATAACGTAAAACAAATAAAACGTCAAAAAAAGTCCAAAGTACCTTGGTGGACTACTTCAAATGACCACTTTCCATGGTAAATAGTCAACTCTGTCCCTCTATTTATTTTCAGTCTTGAATGCACTGCCTGTCCTACTGTCAAAAGAGAAGGGAAATCCTTCCATGCTGCGTCCAACAAGATCCTGAACAACTCTAATGAATCTAACTTTCCTTCCCTAGTGGTCCTTTTTATACCCTTCCCCTTTGGTCAGCTGATCCACTGCTTAACATAAAGCATGAAACAGCTATTGTATAATAAGAAAATCTAGTTAGTTACAGGCTACATTCATTACAGTATCATATACGCCCTTAAAAACAGATGGCTATACCACTGCGCTAACTTCATCTCTAAATTTTAGTTTGGCTCCCTCCCAGATTATCTTACTTCTGTTTTAACTATCCCCTCTTTTCCTGTCTGCTCCCTCAGATCTCACTACTATAGAACCCTGACTGTCCCTCGATGTTCCACCACTATAGGACAGACATCCTTCTCGTACCACTTCCCGGAACTATGGAACTTGCTTCCGCAACAGATTCGCCACTCATCTTCACCCTCCTCATTAACTGCTGCACTTCATAACTACTCTCCTTCAATTGCTTATGTGCCTAACCTCCTGAACTCTTGTCTTTATCTGCTCATTACTTTCTGTTGCTACCTTCACTCCAGTACTGCTCTTATTGGTTGCATAAATTGCTCCCTGTGTTTTGCACTGTTGTACCGCCATGTAGTGCTTGCTGTTGTGCACTGTATAGTTTGCCTAGGTATGCTCTTATTTATTTTCTCCTTGTGGTTTGTAGCTCTTTGCCTGATCTCTGAATCCTCTGCTAGACCTCACTGTCATCAATGGCCGCACGCTGGTTTGTACTGTATCTTTGTTTTCTGACTCTCCCTGCTCCCCTCCCCCCAGGATGCACCGTGAGATGAGCAACATGTTGTTCAGTGTTCCCTTCCTGGAGAAACTTTTCAATAAATAAATAAATATACTATCATATCAAACAGGGATACTTATGTACAGATAGTGGCACTATTTTGTTACAAGGACAATTAGTGCATATTTAAATCTGGGCCCAAGCCCCAGGTTCAAGACAGCCTCTGCAGCTGAGGACAACCCACCTATCACATAAACATGGCCACAATGAGGCTGACTATTCCCTATGTCACACTCTGGGAGAATGCTCGTTAGCATTAGCTTCTACCAGGTAAGAGTGGCCAACCTCAGCATTTGTTTTAGAAAAGTAGCACGCCTACAACTAACTTCCAAAACTCAGGATATGCTCAAACCACCCTCTTGAATATTAAGTATGCCTCAATGTCATTACTGGTATCCAACTCATTCAGTTTAATGTGTCAGAGACTGGTAGTATCAGAACCCTCTTACTTGAGCTTGCACCTCCTTAGGCAAGGCTCTGAGAGTATCCACCCACCGTACCTCATCTTTGTCTTTTTTATTGATACTTTTTGGTGCTTCCTTCCTCTCTGCTCTTCATCTGGGTGTACCAGCAGTTCAAACTGAGTTACCCCAATCCTGCTGTGGTTTGGCCCCCTAGGGGCGGAGGTGTGAGGCTCATTCCTCCCCACCAATCAACCCTTGGTGCTGGACTGCTCCATGTCCGGGCACTTGTGCCGGATCAAGAAGCAGGGCTATTTTTCCTCTAGTTACTTTCTCTGTCTCCCAGGATGTCAGCATGCAGTGGGGTCCATGGTGACAGCACATGGTGAGATGTACCAACGCTTCAAACTCCTGCCAACATCCACTCCTCCATCCATGTGCACCCAGGTGGCAGTATTGCATCAGGAGCTGCAGCCCACTCTCCCTGAAGGAGGAAAGCATCCCTTGGATGCTCAGTCATCCCCCCCCCAGCTGCACCTCCATACATGTGCACCCAGGTAGCAGTATTGCACCAGGAGTGGCAACCCGCCCTCCCTGGAGGAGGAAAGCATCTCTCTGATGCTCAATCCTCCTCCCCCTGGCTGTACCTCCATACATGTGCACCCAGGTGGCAGTATTGCACCAGGATTGGCAGCCCTCTCTCCCTGGAGGAGTCCCAGCTGCACCTCCATACATGTGCACCCAGGTGGCGGTATTGCACCAGGAGTGGCAGCCCTCTCTCCCTGGAGGAGGAAAGCATCCCTCAGATGCTCAATCCTCCTCCCCCTGGCTGCACCTCCATACATGTGCACCCAGGTGGCAGTATTGCACCAGGAGTGGCAGCCCTCTCTCCCTGGAGGAGTCTCTGCTGTACCTCCATACATGTGCACCCAGGTGGCAGTATTGTGCCAGGAGTGACAGCCCTCTCTCCCTGGAGGAGGAAAGCATTCCTCAGATGCTCAATCCTCCTCCCCCTGGCTGATCCTCCAGCAACCTGGGCTCACCCCAAGCCCTGGTCACCAGTGCAGCAAGGGGTAGCACTGTCATTGTGCTGGCAGGCCAGCCATCTTTCTGCCTTTGTCATTCACTTTCTACATGTTTAATTGCCAGACACATCGCCATTCTGATAGGTCTTCAGGTGCTTTCAATGTCTCTTCTCCAGTGACATCCTCTCCTGCAGTAGCCAGTACTTAGAAGTGGAGAGAAGATGAGAGATAGGAGGAGAGCTCTCCAAACCAGAATTTGTAGGTTAGTTTGTCACAGTATGAGATATGTCTGTGAGATAGTGGAAGGAAGGTTAGAGAGCAATAGAGTTCACAGTGGTGAGAACAGGAAGGTGAGTCAAGAGCAAAGTGGCAGAAGGAGCTAAAGAGAGTGTCTAACTTGGTCAGGGAAGATTTGGGAGCAGTACCATAGACTATGTCACAGTAGTCAAAGATGGGCAGTATCATCTTCTGGACAATTTTGCACCTTGCAGTCTGTGGGATGCAACTACAAGTCCTGTACAGAGCACTAAGCTTGGGGTGCAGTTTCTTCAGGATAGCATCAAAATGCACAGAGGAGGTGTCCTCCAGTATGGTCTGGTTAATGGTGTGGAAGGTGGGTAGGGCCAGGAGCCTAGAGAGTCTCTGCCTGGTGCCAAAGGTCATTGAGACTGTCTTCTTGGCATTTAGAAAAAGCTGGTGAGAAGCAAACCAGAGCTGAACTTGGTTGAAGTCATGCTGCAAGCTGGTTTTCACAGCAGCAGGGTCTTTGATGGAACTGTATGAAACAGTATCATCAGTGTACATGTGGATAGACAAGGATAAGCAGGCTATGGGAAGATCATTAAGGAAAATGGAGAACAGTAACGGACCAAGCACTGAGCCCTGAGGGACACCAGTGTTGATGTGGAGTGGAGGGGAGATGGAATCAAGGATTCTCAATGACTGGATTCTGCCAGTGAGGTAGGATTTAAAACAGCTGGTGCGTGATGGAGCAAGGCCAGCTGATGAGAGGGAATCGAGAAGCAGGAGATGGGAAACAGTGTTGAAAGCTTTGGCTAGGTCGACAAAGATGGCCGAAGTGATCAGGCCATTGTCCATCCCTGAAAGGATGGAGTCAGTAAGCCTGAGGAGGGAGGTGGTTGTTGAGTGGTTCTTCTGAAAATCAGATTGGAAATGGATGAAGAAGGAGGAGGAGTTGGAGAAGAAGGGTGAAAGTTGAGAGAGAACTAAATGTTCTTGAAGTTTGGTAAGGGTAGGAAGGAGGGAAAAGGGGCAATAGTTACCAGGAGTGGATGTGTTACCACCCATGGGGAGAGGAAGTATGTTTCCAGGATGAGGGTACATGGGCAGAAATAAAGGAAAGGTTAAGGATTAGGGAGATAGGATAAGCAATTGTAGGAGCAGAGAGGTAGAGAAGCTTAGGATCAAGCTCATCTTGTGAGGAGCCTTTAGAGGGGTTGAGAGATAGGAGGGCACTAAGAGCTTCATCAGAGGAGATAGAAGAAAAGGAAAAAAAGTGGGAGGGGTAGGCACTCGCTGAGCAAATGGCTGAAGTCCTAACCCCCAAAAGAATTGCCTTATGTCTGTCCCATGCATTCGTGAATTTCTCCACTATTTTTGACACCACAACCTCCTCAGGAAGGCCGTTCCATGAATCCGCCACCCTCTCTGTGAAAAAATACTTCCTCACATTACCACTGAGCCATCCCCTTCTATCTTCAAATTGTGTCTCCTTGTCATTGCACATCACTTTTTCTGAAAGATGCTACCCTGCTGAACTTTGTTGATTCCTTTGAGGTACTTGTTAAAAGTTTCTATCATGCCTCCCCCCTCCCTCCTTTCCTCAAGGGTATACATATTATGCTCCTTTAGTCTCTCCTCATATAGCTTCTGTTGCAGACCCTGCACCATTTTTAGTTGCTCCTCTGACTGCCTCCATCCTGTCTATGTCCTTGCAGAGATGGGGTCCCCTGAACTGGATACAGTACTCCAGATGGGGTCTCACCAACTGTCTGTACAGAGGGATAACAACTTCCTGTTTTCTACTGGTGATGCATCTCCCTATACATCCCAGTGTTCCCTCAGCCATCCCTACTGCCTTCTCACATTGCTTGTTAACAGGTTCAGGCTTCAACTTTGCTCTCAACACAGACTCCGAACCAGGCAACAGAGCTGCACCCATCTTGTCTGCCATGGTCCTCGTCAACAGTCTGACATCTGTAGAAGGTGTCCTACATCCTATGTCAGCACCTCTGTCACACTGCATGTATCTTCCGCTTTCCTTGGCATCACAGTTGATACATACCAGCCAGTTTCCCTGACAGAACATGACTAGCAAATTCAAATCTGACACCATATGTGGGAGGCTGTGGGTGCAGAAGGAAACTCAGACACAACCTGTATAGTGCAACATACCTCAGTGTGGTTTTATTCTTCAGAATGGTCAAGATTATTCAAAATAAAAGAAATGAACAAATAAATAAAATGTCAAACAAATAAGTCCATAGCACCTTGGTGGAGTACTTCAGATGACCACTTGAGGTTAATAGGTAATAAAATCTGTCCCTCTATGTCTTTTTACTCTCTTTCCTCTGGTCACCATCAGCTGGAGCCCCACTGGTTGACTTCTACTTGTTCCCACCTGGCCTGAGACCCTCCCAACCTGTGGCTCTGCTCCTCTGTCCCACCTATGACCTTTCTGCAGGTTACTGATGATCATCTCCTGGGGCAGGGCCACCTCCTGCTCCATGGCACTCCTGTACATTTAATCTTGTGACCTGGCATCAGTTGGAGCCCCAGTGGTTGACTCCCACTTTTTCCCACCTGGCCTGAGACCCTCCCAACCTGTGGTTCTGCTCCTCTGTCCCACCCATGACCTTTCTGCAGGTTACTGATCATCATCCCCTGAATCATCAGCCAGCTGAATGCTCATCCTACCTCTTCCTGGGCAACTCCTGCTGACCTGAGGGAAACCACAATCCTCCCCCAGAGGAGCAGAGCAGTCAGGTGAATGCTCATCCAACCCCCTCGGCCAGCCCCTGTTGATAGCCAGGAAAACCACAACCCTAGTGCTGGAACCCACTCGGGAGGGAGCAATACTAGACCTGGTACTCTCAAATGGAGAGAGGATCACAAATTTAGAAGTCAGTAGACTTCTGGGAACAAGCGACCACTGCACAGTGTGCTTCACAATGAGCACAACCATGGAGATAAGCCATACAAAAACAAGGATACTGGACTTTAGAAGGGCTGACTTTGGCAAAATGGTGAACACTTGAAGAATGCACTAGCAAATGGCCAAATAGGAGGGTGGAAGAACAATGGAGAAAATCAAACTGCCATCATAGAGGCAACAAGTCCTTGTGTAAAACAAATAAAGAAAACAAAGAGGAGTAAAAAACACTATGGTTCTCAAAAGAGGTGTCAGGAAGGTTAAGGAGAAAAGGCTGCATTCAAAAGTATAAGGAATCACAGAGGAGCATGACAGGAACTGTATCAATTAAAGCAGAAAGAAGTAGGAAAGACAGTCAGAATAACAAAGGCACAAACTGAGGAAAAAATAGCCAACTCGGTCAAAAAGGGGGATAAAACCTTTTATAGGTACATTGGGGAGCATAGAAAGGTTAAGGGAGGGATAGTGAAGATTAATAAAGGAGAGGGGAGGTGGGCAGAGGGAGACAGTGAAAAGGCAGAGATACTGAATGAATACTTTTGCTCAGTATTCACAAAAGAAGATGAGAAGCAGTTACCTAAACCAGACAATAGAAGCACTCTGGGTAGAGGGGTTGACACCAGTCCATTTACAGAAGAAAGAGTCCTGAAAGAACTCCTAAAACTCAAGGTGGACAAAGCAATGGGGCATGACGGGATTCACCCCAGAATCCTAAAAGAACTAAGGGGGACCCAGTGACACCACTGACCATACTTTTTAACAAATCATGGCAGGATGGGGTGGTACCTGAGGACTGGAGAAGGGCAGATGTGATTCCCTTACAAAAGTGGGAGCAAGGCAGAAGCAGAAAACTACAGACCTGTAAGTTTAACCTCAGTGGTAGGGAAAATGATGGAATCACTTCTGAAAGAAAGAATTGTTGAGCACCTAGAGGCTAGCGGGGCACAGGACCCCAAGCAGCATGGATTTACAGCAGGAAGGTCATGTCAGACTAATATAACTGATTTCTTTGACTGGGTGACCAAAGTAATAGACCAGGGAGGGGCTGTGGATATGGCCTACCTAGACTTTAGCAAGGCATTTGACACAGTCCTGCACAAAAGATTAATAATCAAGTTAGCCAGCCTGGGAGTGGGTCCCAGGGTGGTAGCCTGGGTAGCGAATGGGCTGCACAACAGGACACAGAAGGTAATAGTGAATGGAACACATTCTGAAGAAAGGGGGGTTACTAGTGGAGTACCTCAGGGCTCAGTACTGGGTCCAATCTTCTTTAACATCTTTATAAGTGACATTGCAGAGGGTCTGGAGGGAAAGGTATGCCTCTTTGCAGATGACACAAAGATCTGTAACAGAGTTGATACACAAGTGGGGTAGAAAAGATGAGAAGGACTTGGCAAGGTTGGAGGAATGGTCAGATATATGGCAACTTAGATTCAATGCAAAGAAGTGCAAAGTAATGCACCTGGGAAACAAAAACCCAGGATAAGAGTACACAATAGCAGGGGAGGTACTAACAACAACAAAAATGGAAAGGGACCTGAGAGTAGTCATATCAGATGACCTAAAGGTGGGTAAGCAATGTGAAGTCAATAAGGAGAGCCAGGGGGATACTGGGATGCATAGGAAGGGGCATCACAAGTAGAAAAAGGGAAGTGATTATCCCTCTGTACAGACAGTTGGTGAGACCCCATCTGGAGTACTGTGTGCAGTTTTGAGACCTCATCTACGCAAGGACATAGACAGGATGGAAGCAGTCCAGAGGAGGGCAACTAAATGGTGCAGGGTCTACATCAGAAACCATGTGAAGAGAGACTGAGAGAGCTTAATATGTATACCCTTGATGAAAGGAGGGACAGGGGGGACATGATAGAAATGTTCAAGTACCTCAAGGGAATCAACAAAGTCCAGGAGGGTAGCATCTTTCAGAAAAAGAGATGTGCAAGAACAAGGGGGCACAGTTTAAAGATAGAGGGGGGACGGCTCAGGGGTAATGTGAGGAAATTATTTTTCAAGGAGTGGGAGTGGTGGATACATGGAACAGCCTTCCTGAGGAGTTCGTTGGGTCTAAAACAGTGGGGGAATTCAAACATGCATGGGACAGACACAAAGCAATTATAGTGCAGGGTTGCAGGAAGCAGGCTGTTGGTTAACTAGAATCTGCAGCTTATCCAGTAGGTAGGGAAATGGGCAGACTGGGTGGGCCAAGTGGTCCTTTTCTGCCATCAAAGTCTATGTTTCTATGTAACCCTCCCCGAGGGGAGCAGAGCAGTCAGCTGAATGCGCATCCAGTCTCCTCCCACAACCCCTGCTGACCCAAGGAAACACAACCTCCCTAGGGAGCAGAGCAGTAAGCTGAATGCTCATTCAACCTCTCCCTGGCCAACCCCTGTTGACCTGAAGGAAACCACAACCCTCCACCAGGGGAGCAGAATAATCAGATGAATGCCCATCCATCCTCTCCCTGGCCAACCCCTGCTGACCCGAGGGAAACCACAACCTTCCCCCAGGGGAGCAGAACAGTCGGCTGAATGCTCATCCATCCTCCCTCTCCCTGGCCAACTCCTGCTGACTTGCGGGAAACCACAACCTTCCCCTGGGGAGAAGAGTAGTCAACTAAATGCTCATCCTACCTCTCCCTGGCCAGCCACTGCTGACCCGAGGGAAACCACAACCCTCCCAGGGGAGAACAGTCAGCTGAATGTTCATTCATCCTCCTGGCCAACCCCTGCTGACCTAAGGGAAGCCATAACCTCTCCCAGGGAGCAGAGCAGTCAGCCAAATGCTCATCCCACCTCTCCCTGGCCAACCACTGCTGACCTGAGGGAAACCACAACCCTCTCCCAGGGGAGCAGAACAGTCAGTTGAATGCTCATCCTACCTCTCCATGGCCAACCCCTGCTGACCTGAGCTTGCTCCTGATCCTGTGTCATCCGGCACAGTAAGAGAGAAGGCACTGGGGTTATAAACCCCCTACACCACTGGGCTGGCCCAAGCTCCTGACCCTGTGTCACTAGCACAGTAAGAGGGAAGGCACCGGGTGTACAAACCCCCTACCCCACTGGTCTGACCTGAGCTTGCTCCCAACCCTGTGTCACTGGCATAGCAAGAAGGAAGGCACCTGGTGTATAAACCCCCTATGCCACTGGGCTGGCCCGAGCTTGCTCACGACCCTTTGCCACTGGCACAGTAAGAGGTAAGGCACTGGGTGCATAAACCCCCTATGCCACTGGGCTGACTCGAGCTTGCTCCCGACCCTGTGTCACTGGCATAGCAAGAAGGAAGGCACCTGGTGTATAAACCCCCTACACCACTGGGCTGGCCTGAGCTTACTCCCGACCTTGTGTCACTGGCACAGTAAGAGGGAAGGCACTGGGTGTATACAGAAACAGAAACATAGACTTTGATGGCAGATAAGGACCACTAGGCCCATCTAGTCTGCCCATTTCCCTACCTACAGGATAGGCCGCAGATCCCAGTTAACCAACAGCCTATTTCTTCCTACCCCCCCCCACAAGAATTGCCTTAAGTCTGTCCCATGCATTCTCGAATTCTCCCACAGTTTTAGACCCCACAACCTCCTCAGGAAGGCTGTTCCAAGCATTCGCTACCCTCTCTGTGAAATAATACTTCCTCACATTGCCCCTGAACCGTCCTCCTTCTATTTTTAAATTGTGTCCCCTTGTTCTTGCAAGTCTCTTTTTCTGAAAGATGCTACCTTCTTGGACTTTGTTGATTCCACTGAGGTACTTAAAAGTTTCTATCATGTCCCTCCTCTCCCTTCTTTCCTCAAGGGTATACATATTAAGCTCCTTTAGTCTCTCCTCATACGGCTTCTCTTGCAGACCCTGCACCATTTTAGTTGCCCTCCTCTGCACTGCCACTATCCTGTCTATGTCCTTGCGGAGATGGGGTCTCCAGAACTGGACACAGTACTCCAGATGGGGTCTCACCAACTGTCTGTACAGAGGGATAACAACTTCCTGTTTTCTGCTGATGATGCCTCTCCCTATACATCCCAGTATACCCCAGCCCTCCCTACTGTCTTCTCACATTGCTTGCTAACCTTAAGGTCATCTGATATGATTACCCCCAGGTCCCTTTCCTTTTTTGTTGTTGTTACTACCTCCCCACCCATTGTGTATTCTTCCCCTGGGTTTTTGTTTCCCAGGTGCATTATTTTGCACTTCTTTGCATTGAATCCTAGCTGCCATACTTCTGACCATTCCTCCAACCTTGCCAAGTCCCTTTTCATCCTTTCCACACCTCCTTGTGTATCAACCCTGTTGCAGGTCTTTGTGTCATCTGCAAAAAGGCATACTTTTCCTTCCAGTTCCTTTGCAATGTCACTGATGATGACATTAAAAAGGACTGGACCCAATACTGAACCCTGCAGTACCCCACTAGTAACCCCCCTTTCTTAAGTGTGGTCTCCATTTACAATTACCTTCTGTGTCCTGTTGTTCAGCCAATGTTTTACCCAGGCTACCACCCTGGGTCACACTCCCAGGCTGGTTAATTTGACTATTAATCTTTTGTGTGGGACTGTGTCAAATGCCTTGCTAAAGTCTAGGTAGGCCATGTCCACAGCTCCTCCCTGGTCTACTACTTTGGTCACCCAGTCAAAAAAATCTATTAGATTCGTCTGACATGACCTTCCCACTGTGAACCCATGCTGCCTTGGGTCCTGTGCTCCACTGGCCTCTAGGTACTCAACTATTCTTTCCTTCAGAAGTGACTCCATCACTTTCCCTACCACAGAGGTCAGACTGACAGGTCTGTAGTTTCCTGCTTCTGTCTTGGTCCCACTTTTGTGAAGGGGAATCACATCTGCCTTCCTCCAGTCCTCGGGTACCACACCATCCTCCCATGATTTATTAAAAAGAGTAGCCAGTGGTTTCAATAGTTCCTCCCTTAATTCTTTAGAATTCTGGGGTGAATTCCATCAGGACCCATTGCTTTGTCCACCTTCAGTTTTGGGAGTTCTTGCAGAACCCTTTCTTCTGTGAAAGGACTGGGATCAACCCCCCTACCAAGAGTGCTTCTGTTAATTGGATTAGGCACTTCCCCCTCCTCTTTTGTGAATACTGAGCAGAAATATTCGTTCAGTATTCCTGCTTTTTCACTGTCCCCCTCTGCTCACCCACCATGCATTCTATTCAGCCTCACTATCCCTCTCTTTGTCTTTCTACGCTCACTGATGTACCTATAAAAGGTTTTATCCCCCTTCTTAACTGAGTTGGTTATCTTTTCCTCAGTTTGGGCCTCTGTTATTCTGACTTCCCTCCCTGCTTCCTTCTGCCTTAAAAGGTGCAGCTCTCTGTCCTGCTCCTTCTGTGTTTCCTTATACTTCCAGAATGCTATCTTTTTCTTCCTGACTTTCACAGCCACCTCTTTTGAGAACCATAGTGGCTTTTTCTTTCATTTTGAGTTGTTTATTTGCTTCACACAGAGGCTTGTTGCATCTGTGATGGCAGTTTTGATAATTCCCCATTGTTGCTCCACACCTCCTTCTAGCCTGTTTGCTAGTGCTTTTCTGAGGCACTCTCCCATCTTGCCAAAGTCAGCCCTCCTAAAGTCCAGTACCCTCTCTTTTGTATGGCTTGATTCTGTAGCTGAGTTTAACGTGAACCACACTGTTTGATGGCCACTTGTCCCCAGATGGCAACCCACTTCTAGATCTGAGATCTTCTCACTGCCCCCGTTTGAGAGTACGAGGTCTAAGATTGCTCCCTCACTAGTGGGTTCTGAAACTAGCTGTCTAATGCCTGCCACCTGTAGGGCATCAAGAATGGCCCTGCTCTTGGATGTGGCTGCAGCAAATGTGCTCCAGTTAACATCTGGCATATTCAGGTCTCCCATCAGCAGTATCTCTTCTCTGCCATTCTAAGAATGCCTTCTATCATATCCTTGTCCATTCCTTCCCTGACATGGGGTCTGTACACAACCCCTGTGGATTGTGGTGCTCTTTCCAGTCTCCAAGGTGACCCACAGTGCCTCCTCTCCTCCTGTTTACTCTTTTGTTCAGTTGCTTTTATCCCTTCCTTTACATGAGAGCTACTCCTCCCCTCTTCTCCCCTGCCTGTCTCTCCTGTAGGTTATGTACCCTGGTATGTTAACATCCCAGTCATGGTTCTCTGTGTACCATGTTTCTGTGACTGCTACTATATCCGGCATCCTTCTTCCATTAAGGCCATCAGCTCAGGGAGCTTGTTGCCCAGACTACGGGCATTGGTACTCATTACCCTCCATTTCCTGATGGCCTTACTCCTTTGCCCCATCCCCGTCCTTCTTGCCTTGTCACTTTCTCCATTTACCCCTGCCCTTCTCCCTATCGACACCTCTATGTTGGTGTTTGGCCGACTTACTACTGTTATTATATGGGGGCTAGGATTTCTACACCACTGGGCTGACTCGAGCTTGTTCCCAACCTGTGTCACTGGCACAGTAAGAGGGAAGGCACCAGGCATAAACCCCTACACCACTGGGCTGGCCTGAACTTGCTCCTGACCCTGTGTCACTGGCACAGTAAGAGGGAAGGCACTGTGTGTATAAACCACCTATACCACTGGACTAGCTCAAGCTTGTTCCCGACCCTGTGTCACTGGCACAGTAAGAGGGAAGACACCGGGTGTATAAACCCCCTACACCACTGGGCTGGCCTGAGCTTGTTCCCAACCCTGTGTCACTGGCACAGTAAGAGGGAAGGCACCAGGGTATAAATGCCCTACACCACTGGGCTGGCCTGAGCTTGCTCCCGACCCTGTGTCACTGGCACAGTAAGAGGGAAGGCACCAGGGTATAAATGCCCTACACCACTGGGCTGGCCTGAGCTTGCTCCCGACCCTGTGTCACTGGCACAGTAAGAGGGAAGGCACCGAAGTATAAACCTCCTACACCACTGGGCTGGCCTGATCTTGTTCCCGACCTTGTGTCACTGGCACAGTAAGAGGGAAGGCACTGGGTGTATAAACCCCCTACACCACTGGGCTGGCTTGAGCTTGTTCCCGACCTTGTGTCACTGGACAGTAAGAGGGAAGGCACCGGGTGTATAAACCCCCTACACCACTGGGCTGGCCTGAGCTTGTTCCCAACCCTGTGTCACTGGCACAGTAAGAGGGAAGGCACCAGGGTATAAATGCCCTACACCACTAGGCTGGCCTGAGCTTGCTCCCGACCCTGTGTCACTGGCACAGTAAGAGGGAAGGCACCGAAGTATAAACCCCCTACACCACTGGGCTGGCCTGAGCTTGTTCCCGACCTTGTGTCACTGGCACAGTAAGAGGGAAGGCACTAGGTGTATAAACCACCTACACCACTGGGCTAGCTCAAGCTTGCTCCTGACCCTGTGTCACTGGCACAGTAAGAGGGAAGGCACCGAAGCATAAACCCCCTACACCACTGGGCTGGCCTCATCTATTTTAAATCTTGAATGCTCTGCCTCTTCTACCATCAGGAGAGAAGTGAGACTGTTACTCTGCTGTATCCAGCATGCTTCTCTAAACAACTCTGGAATTAACTTCCTTCCCCTAGTGGGCTTTTTTGTACCCCTTCCTAGTGGTCAGCCACTTAAAATATGAAATAACTATTGCACAGAAAGGAAATCTGGGTTAGTTGTAGGCTACACTCATTACAGTACCATATGCAAACAAACGAATGTGCCAGTAGAAACAGACCACCTGGTCTAAGTCTGCTCAAGTGTGCAGCTAGCTAGCACTAGTTTGAAGCTGCCTCACCTCCCTCCCCTTTGTCATCCTAATGCCACCCCCTACTGTACTTCCCCACCCTCACTCTCCCCTGTTCCCAGTCCCATGCCCTTTTAAACCTGTTCACAGATTTACATGATAACACCCATTCTGGTAGTGTGTTCCATTTTGCTACCACCCTCTCCATAAAATAGTGACTCCGCATTTCCCTCCTAAATCTTCCCCCTCTATTCTTAGCCTGTGCCAGCTGCTGTCCCTCCTCCTTATCTGAAAGACCCCATCTGCCCCACTCCTTATTGATTCCCTCAGATACTTGAATGTCTCTACCATGCCCCCATCCCTTCTATCCTTCAGGTGTACATATTCAGGTCTCCCAGCCTGCTCTCATAGTCTCTCCTACCATTCAACATATCATCTTCATTGCCTCCTCTGCACCCCCCCACCAGTAACCTGATATCACACTTCAGGTATGGCCTCCAAACTTCAAATAATACTCGAACTGCAGCCTTACCAGTGACTTGTAGCAGGGCAAGATCACCTCTCTCCATCTGGACAAAAAAACCCTCGCTATGCACCCCAGAATTTTGTTCACTTTTGCAACCACTCTCCTGCACTGGGCAGTATTGTTCATGGTCCCTGTTATCATTACCCTTAGGTCCTTCTCCTTCTCAATGATTCCCAGCTTAACCCCCCCAGCCAGTATTCTCTCCTTGGGTTCTTCACCCCGAAGTGCAACACCTTACACTTCTTTGCACTGAACCCCAGCTGCCACCTCTGTGACCACTCCTCTAACTTGTTTAGATCCCCTGCAGCTGCTTCCATCCCTGTTCTCCTTCCACCACCATTCCCATTTTGGTGTCGTCTGTGAACAGCCTTACCTTGCTTGCCACCCCTTGTGCAACATCAGATATGAAGAGCCAAAATAATACTGGGTCCTGGCACAGAGTCCTGAGGCACCCCACTCGTCACTAACCTTGCAGTTGAGAACTCCCCTCCCACCACTACCTGCTGCAGTCTTCCACTTCAGCCAGCTTATAATCCAGTTTGCCATTTTTGCCTCTACTACTACTATATCAGTTAGCTTCCCCCCAAGCCACCCATGAAGCACTGAATCGAAGGCCTTGCTGAAGTCCAGGTAAAGAACATCCACCGCATAACCCTTATCCAGCTTACCTGTCACCTAGCCATAATATTGTATCACATTAGCTTGATAAGATTTCCCCGAAATGAACCCATGGTGCCTCACATCCTGGAGGCTGTTGTCCTCCAGGTATGACACCAAGCAATACTTTAGTAGCATTTCCATGAGTTTGCACACTATGGAGGTGAGGCTTACTGGACGATAATTATCCAGTTCATCCCTTGGTCTGCTCTTGTATAAAGGCACTATATGTGCCATCCTCCAGTTCAGTGGCACACATCCTGACTCCAGTGAGGTGCTGTACAGATCCACCAGTGGCTTTGACAACAACTCCGCCATCTACCTTAGCACCCTGGGGTGGATACCATCTGGTCCTCTTGCCTTGTCTACCCTCATTCCCTCTAGGACTCTACTTCCTTCAATTCTGCCATCTGTCACCTCCTCTCCCCCCATCCCCACCCTCCCAGCCCAAGGTGGTAGCAGTCCCCTTATTTTCTCTTCCCCATTCCTTCTGCTAAACTCAGCCCCCTTGCCTTGGCTTCTCTCACTTTTCTGGTCACCTCCCTGGACCATCTTGCATACTCCTCCCTGTCCCCTTCCTTCTTTGTCCTCCCATACCTCTGGTGCTGGCTGAACCTCTGGCTATCCTGTTCAGCCAATCACTGGAAACAGGGGAGGTACCCAAAGACTTGAGGACAGCAGATGTAGTCCTCTTATACAAAAGTGGGAACAAAGAGGAAGCAGGGAACTACAGACCAGTCAGCCTCACCTCGGTAGTGGGAAAGATCATGGAAGCACTACTGAAGGAGAGATTGATGGAACATCTGGTTGTCAATGGACTACAGGACCCAAGGCAGCATGGTTTCACCAGGGGAGGTCATGTCAGACCAACCTCATTGAATTTTTGACTGGGTGACTAGGGAGGTGGATCAGGGAGGGCAGTGGACATGGTCTATCTGGACTTCAGCAAGGCCTTTGACACTGTGCCACATAGAAGACTATTACACAAACTGGGGAATATGGGTGGGCAGGACAGTAGTGTGGTGGGTAGGTAACTGGCTGGGTGGCAGGACACAGAGGGTGGTGGTAAATGGCTGTCACTCCACAGAGGGAAGAGTGACCAGTGGGGTACCACAGGGATCAGTGCTGGGACCGGTCCTATTCAACATCTTCATCAGTGACATTGCACAGGATATAGAAGGCAGAATTTCACTGTTCGCTGATGACACAAAGCTCTGTAACAGAGTAGACACACCAGAGGGTGTAGACAGAATGAGAAGGACCTGCAGAAACTTGAAGAATGGTCAAGGGTTTGGCAGTTGAAATTCAATGCAAAGAAGTGCAAGATAATGCATATGGGGCACAAAAACCCTGGCACAATATATCAGTTGGGGGGTGAGGATATAGCATGCACCAAGCAGGAAAGGGATCTTGGGGTTGTCATCTCTGATGACCTCAAGGTAGGGAAACAGTGTGACAAGGCATCAGGTAAAGCAAATAGGATGCTGGGATGTATAGGCAGGGGCATCACCAGCAGGAAAAGGGAGGTCATAATTCCGCTATACAAGACACTAGTGAGGCCCCACCTGGAGTACAGTGTACAGTTCTGGAGAC
This sequence comes from Neoceratodus forsteri, assembly GCA_016271365.2. Lineage (NCBI taxonomy): Eukaryota > Metazoa > Chordata > Ceratodontiformes > Ceratodontidae > Neoceratodus > Neoceratodus forsteri. Next base: position 469,103,769 of record CM057457.1, on the reverse strand, counting down.
CATACCTACGTAAGGACATAGACAGGGTAGAGAAGGTTCAGAGGAGGGCAACAAAGATGGTGCATGGTTGCATCACAAGTCCTATGAAGACAGGTTGAAGGAACTGAACATGTACTCCTGGAGGAGAGGAGGGAGAGGGGATATGATAGAGACATACAAGTATCTTACAGGGAGGAACAGGGTGCAGGAAAACACTATTTTTAAGTGAAAAAGATGTTTCAGGACTAGAGGGCATGGGATGAAGTTGGAGGGAGGACGATTCAGAGGAAACATGAGAAAGAATTTCTTCACAGAACGGGTGGTGGACAAGTGGAACACCCTGCCAGAGGAAGTGGTGGGGGCTGAAACAATCACGGGATTTAAGAATGCATGGGATAGACATAAAGGAATTCTAGAGGTCAGGGGTAAGGGGAAATAGAGTTCTAAGAAAACAAACTGAACTTACAAGCTCAAATGGGCAGACTAGGTGGGCCATAGGCCCTTATCTGCCGACACTGTCTATGTATCTATGTATGTATGTATCTATGCATCTCTCATTTTTTCCCTCACCACCTCTACTACCTCGCTGTTCAACCAGCATAGTTTCCTTGCTCTGCTCCTCTCACCCTGTGTCTTGGTGTAGGCTTTCTTTGCCTCTGTAATTTCCCGTTTCATAATATCCCATTTCTGCTCCATGTTCATCTCCTGCCTTATGCCCTCCAATTCCCCTTTCAGTACTACCCACATCCTCCCAAAGCCCACCCCTCTGAAGTTTACCACCCGGATTGTTGATTTCACTGGCTCCCTGCATATCGTAATATTAAACCACACAGTTTGGTGATCGCTGTCGGCTATTGGGTCCTCCACCCTTATTTCCCCTACTGCCTCCCCATTTGACCATACCAGATCTAAAGTGTTCTTTAGCCTAGTAGGTACACTGACCAACTGTGTCAGGAGACTCTCCTGGATCGCATCCAGGAGCACTTGCCCTCAGCACTGGAGGTAACCGAATGCTCCAGTCAACTTAGCAAGTTGAAATCCCCACAATGACTACCTTCCTTTTCTACATACCTTTTGATTTGCCCACTAATTTCCTGTGAAACTCCTCAGATGGGGTACTTCTGTACAGATAGATATGTAGACTTGTGTTGTAAGGGTAATTAGCGACATTTAAACCTGGGCTAGACCCACATTCAAGACTGCCCCTGCCACTAAGGACAACCCACCTGTCTGTCACATAATCATGACCATAATGAGGCTGACTATTCCCATGTCATCACTCTGGGAGAACACTGCAAGCACTGGTGTATACTCAGGTAAGAGAGGCTTATCTCATCATTTGTTTTTTTTAAAAATTGCAGGCTCAAAAACTAACTTCCAAAACTCAGGATGTCTGCTTTACACAGGAGGAACAATACAGACTGAATCAGTAACACTGTAATTTAAAAACAAAAAGGTCCTTGTCCCTTTGTAATGCAGGCCCTTTTATTTTACAAAAAGGTATTCTGATATCCTGTGAGCCTGTAGCTATGAACCTAAAAGGTCCCCTATTTGGAATGTTCCTGTACTCTAGGACTATTTATATACTGCTTAGCTGATAGCAATGCAAGTGTAGGAACAAGAGTTTTAAAGGACATGAAAATATATCCTAGTAATTTCCAGGCTGTTATATACATGTAAGGTACCATTTCCCATGCAGGTAGCAAACAATGTAAGTCCTGTAACTTACAGGCTAGCTAGATTTAACTATTTTTAACACACCCTGCCCTGCAAGAGAATAGTAGCCGTTTATATTGTTACACTGTAATTTGGGCTTGAGGGTGGACATTATGACCATAACCAAAATATAAAAGAATACAGGAAAGAAAAGCAAAAATGATAAGGAGGCTATGCAACTGTGGGTAGCCATCCCACTGTTAGAAGAAAGAAAAACAATCATTTGTGAGTGCTGAATGTTTGCTTGTTAGCATTGGCAGTGCAGGAGTTAGAGAACTGCATAATAGGATTGGCAGTGAAGTAGTTAACTGACACCGACCCAGCCCCACCCTGCAGAGAGTAAAGGCATTTGGGTGTCCCTCTGGGTCACTGTCTATAATGCTCACACCATTTCACCATGTCCAACCCCTCAGACACCGACGAGTGTCACTTTGTGCCTTGGGGTCTTTGGGCCTTATGCTCACCCAATTCCATAAGGAAATACACCAAGATGGGTGCAGTATAGGAGGATCGGTGAAGTTTGGGCTGAAGAATCAAGGCACACCTCGATGCCTGTCACTGGCTGCAGGGTGGGGGTGGAATGGCATAGGCATTACAGCAGACAGTGCCAAGTCACACCCCAGATGCCTGTCAGTGTGTACAAGGTGGGGTGTTATAGTTGGAAACCGTAATGCCCCAGGCATGTGTTGGTATTTTCACTCCAAATTTTCAACATGGGCTTTTTGTGACCCCACCTCATGAACATTTGTATTATGAGTTTGTAAGCCAAAAGGTGATTTTGCACAGCAACTGTGCCATTTAGCACCACAGGTGTGAAAACACATTTCAGGCAGGATGTGAAAAATGAGAGCTGTACTGTTCATAAGAAGGTATAAAAAATGGCAATGCTGAAAATCTGCAGTGAAAATGTAAAAAAATTGGTGACATCACAAGTATACATAGAAACTGTGCAACGCACAGCAGTAACTCAATTTGGAGGATTTTTTTTACCAAACTTTTCAACATAGGCATTTTGGGACCTCAGCTCATGAACAGAGTCACTGTGATTTTGGCAATATGGCCTGAACATGGATTTTGCTCAACAACTACGACATTATGCATTACATGCACGAAAAGACATTTCAGGCAGAATGTGAAAAATGGCAGCTGTACTGTTTATAAGGAGGTGTAAAAAATGGCAATGTTGAAAATCTGGAGTGAAATAATAAAAATTGTCAAAGTTATGAGCGTGTGTGAAAACTGTACAATGCACTCTTGTAACACAATCATTTTTTGGAATTTTTCCATCAAATTTGCAAGATAGGCTTTTGGGACACTACCTCAAGAACAGTGGCACTGTTGTTTTGTTAATACATCCTGAAAGGAGATTCCGTGCAGTGACCACAAAATGACCTCTTGGGACTGAATAATGAGATGACAGAGCATGTATTCACAAAGTGGGGTCCCAAAAAACTCATGTTGAAAATGTGGAGGCAAAATTCAAAAAAAATTGCTGAGATATCCATCAAGATGAAAACCCCCCATTTATGCCATTATACAGCTTACTGGCATTTCTTCAGTTCGTGGTCAGCACTGAAGAGCGCAGATGTGTTCCTGCTCCACTGAAGATCACAGCACCGGACTTCCAGAGGTAAGTACTGGGTGAGAGGTGGGTGTGGGGTGGTGGGGTGCGCAGAGGGGAGTGAAGGCTGGGGAAGGGGGTGCCGACAACAGCAAAGGACTGTTTTCTTTGCTTCAGGTACAATAAAAAAATGAATGCTGCAGATGGTTTTCTTTCTTTACAGGTGTAAGAAAACAAATGTTGGCACACTGGGTGGGCCCCAGTGTACCCCATGACTTTGAGGGGTGATGTTGGCCACACTGGGGTGGGTCCCAATATGCCACACAATAGGGTGGGCGGGAAAGGAACATACCGATGTGGTTGGCTTTAGATCAAAGAGGCACACTGGGTGGTCTCCCAGTGTGCCACATGATTTAGGGTGTATTAAAATGCTGACAGGGGACTGGGTACCCTGAAGTCAGCTGTCTGGGATTGTGTATGGCATGGTGGCAGCCGCTATATTCACTGAAATGCTTCACCAGGAAAGGCATGTCGGAGGTGTGTGTACAGTGCCGCTGCATCATGAGCTAATCTCTGATTGCAGCAGCACTTTCCTCAGTTGTGTCCACTTTACATAATGTTGTTGTCAGTGCTACCATGCTGGCTTATTGGGAAATGAGGGATGCACATACTAAAGCATGCCCTGCATCCACCAACACAGATACATTCTGAAATGTGCTACTAGCACAAGATGTTGCTTATGCACGTGCAAGTCAGCATAAAAGGGACCCAGCAGAGCTGTTGCAACAGAACTAAAGAAAGTGTCTAAGATTTATGCCAATAAACAGGAATGTGTTTTTTAATACCATAGTCCACTACATTATGCTAGCAACATTCTTCGGAGTTAATAACTGAACTTTTAAAAAGCACAGACTTTCATTTATATAAAGACTGCTTAAACATATATATATATATATATATACACACACACACACACAGTTATTTAAAAAAATGTACCCCATAGACTTCAATGGGGCACACCTTTGCACATATGAGCACGGGGGCATAGCTGGCAGATCAGGAAGTGGAAGGGATCAGCTGTCTGTCTGCTTAGTTCAATCAATGATCCCTTCCCTTATGAAGATGAAAACATTTTAAAATTTAATTATTAGCCTAGAAGACGTTCACCAGCATAATGTTGTGGTCTATGGTATTAAAAAGCCCACTTCTGTTCACTGAATATTCCCATTAAGAAGGTTGGTATTTCTTAGCTTTTTATTTATTTATTTTTGACATATGTTTTCTTTATTCCTGTTTATTTCTCTGGGACATCCTTAACTATACTGTACCTAAAAAAGGTTTTGCTGTAGCAGTACAGCTATCCTGTTGTGGATGTCCTATACAGTACTTGGTCCTCAGCAAGGCTTTTGATACTGTGCCTCACAGGTGGCTGGGAGGGACTGACTTCCATAGTGGAGAATCTGGCAAACTGGATAGGGAACTGGATGAGGGGGAGGTAGCAACAGGTGGTGTTGGTGGGAACTCTCAGCATCTAGGCCAGTGATGAGTGGACCTCAGGGCTCTGTGCTGGGTCCAGTGTTGTTTGGGCTATTAATTCTGAATATCCCACATGGAGTCAGGTACAGGATTAGTGTGTTTGCAGATTATACTAAAATGGGGACAGTAGTTGATGAAGCGGACGGGTGGAAACAACTATAAGAGAACCTAGCCAAACTGGAGGAGTGGTTAGAGAGGTGGCAGCTGGGCTTCAATGTGAAGAAATGCAAGGTTTTGCAATTTGGAGCAAAGAACTCAAATAGGGATAATTGGTTGGGTGGAGTGAGGCTGAGGGACATTGAGGAAGAGAAGGACCTTGGGATGTTGATAACAGGGAGCATGAACACTCTGCACAATTCAGGAAAGCCATAGCTAAGGCTAACAAGATGCACGGGTGTATTGCAAGGGGATTGTTGTCCAGGCATAGGGAAGTGATTCAGCCCCTCTACATGTCATTGGTCAGGCTTCACTTGGATAACTGCGTGCAGTACTGATGTCAGTATCTGAAAAAGGGCATTAAGCTGCTAGAGGGTGAGCTGAATATGTACACACTGGGAGAGAGGAGACATGGGGTGATATGACTGAAACATTCAAATATTTGAAGGGGATAAACAAAACCAGTGCTGACAGGTTGTTGAAGCACAAGAAAGGTAGGGACACAGAAGGGCATGGGCTAAGATTAGTATGTGGAAGATTTAGCACAGAGAGAAGGAGATATTACTTCATGGAGAGGGTGGTGTCAATAGTGCTGTGCAAAATTTCGCTAGTAAAATATTTTGCAAAATTCACGACATGATAAAATTTCATGGTTGCAAAATGCAAAATTTCGCTAATAAACTGTGAAATTTCACCCCAAAATGCGACAGATCACACGGAAACAGCTATATTTTGCCACAAATGCAAAATCTCGTGCACTGTGGGTGAATTTTGTCACATTTCACACCCATGAAATATTTTGTGAATTTCATGAAAATATTTCTCTTCGGCAATTTTGCTGGCAAAATGTTATTTTGCATCTCTAGTGTTAAAGTGGGACGCCCTGCCAGAGGGGGTGATATCGTGTAAGATGGTGGGAAGTTTTAAAAGGGCACGGGACAGGGAATGAGAGAGGGTCTAGGTGAATAGTGCTGAGAATGTCCTGAAAATGGGGAAGGGGGTTGGGGCAGCTGCAATCTAGGGGTGTTAGCTGCACACTTAAGTAGACTTTGATAGACCATGAGGTCTGTTTCTGCTAGCAGTTTTGTATGTTCGTATTAACACCCCTCTTAGTGCAAGAAAGGGCATCAGCTTGTCACAGTTATGTCTTTCTGTATACAGTCTTCTGCCATGAGTGCTTCTCATCCAGCCACAAGATGTGCACCTGTTTCTAATTCTGTATTGCAGAACTTACACCAGTCTGTTTTTATTATGGATTTCATGAACCATCTTATGCACAGCACAACATTTTGAGCTACCATTATCAACCTGTCATCTTGTGACTTAAGTGTACCTCTTTTTAACCACTCATTAATCAGTTTTTAATCGACCTGTGGTTGATCCAACTGCTCCCTGTATTTTCTGCATGTACTTGTGAGCTTTCGAGTTGTCCTTTCTTCTGTGTTGATCTTTGTATTTATATGCTTTTTCTGCTGTAATTATGGGTTTTCAGTTGTCCTTCCTTCTCTGTTGCTTTTTGTCCTTATATGCTTTGTGTTCTGCTTCCTTGCACTTCTTGTTGCTTAATTACTGGTGACTTAACATCCATCACTGCTACCCCTCCTGAAAGCTTCTGCTAACTTTAGTAACCTCTATCCAGAGTGAATTTGGTGATGAATTATCAGGGTACTATACGGCCAAAACTCTTGTCACATTCAGCCCATTTATATGGTTTCTCTCGGGTTAGTGTCTCCAGATGTTTAGGATTTCTAATACCGTGGCAAGAATGGACCCCATTCTTTAGCCAGTGCATATTCAAAACTCAAGAAATTAGTACTGTATTAATCTTTAATGTTTGCTGAAAGCTCTTCTCAGCACACGCAATGTCCCCAAGATGGCTTCCTTTTGGCATTCATAAGGTGTCACAAGTATTGGTAGCATATTTAAATGTGCCTGAAAGTTCTTTTTGATTAGTCCCATTGCTCCAAGCACTATTGGAACAACTTGTGTGTCCTTATTCCACATCAGTTTGGTTTCTGACTGCATAGCTTGGTATGTCATGATTTTGTGTCTCTCTGTAACGCAGGACACTGTAGTCACTAGGGGGTGGCTATTTCAATCAGCAATGCTACCTTTGTTCTCTTTTCTTGTATTACAAAATTGGGTTTCTCCTTCCACTTTCTTGGCTGTTGATATTGGGTGATCCCATGTGATCATTACTTCTTCATTCTCTATGATTCTTTGTGGTTCACATTTCCAGTGTCTCTCTGCTACTTGTATGTTGTAGTGTCTGCACAGTTTCCAGTGGATCAATCTTGCTACATTGTTATGTCTTTCAGTATACAGGCCTTCTGCCATGAGTACTTCGCACCCAGCCAAGAGATGTGCAACTGTTTCTAATTCTGTACTACAGAACCTGCACTTGTCTGTTTCTCCTGTTTTTTCTACAGAGTTTGTGAACCATCTTGTGCGTAGTCCACTATCTTGGGCTGCCATTATCAATCTCTCGTGACCTAAATTCACCTCTTTTTTTAACCACTCATGGGTCAGGGCTTGATCGACCTGTAGTTGTTCCAATAGCTCCCCTGTATTTTCCACTATAATTATGGGCTTTCCAGTTGTTTTTCTTTTCTGTTAGTCTTTGTCCTTATTCTCCTTTTTCTGATTCTTTGCATTTTCTGTTGCTGACAGTTCCTTATCTACTTGTGGATTGACATCAATCTCTGCTACCCTTCTGAAGGCTTCTCTTAATTTAATGAGTGAAGTCATCTTAGGCTTATTTTCTTCATGACACAAGACCTTGACAATATTTGGGTCCAAGGATGTTAGTAAGTATGCATGTAGCCCCACTATAGTGGATCTATATGTGTAATCAATCTCAATGAGGCCCAAGCCTCCCTCCGACCTTGGGACGTATAATCTTGGCATGCACTGCTTTTTGTATATTAATTGGTGAGCATGAAACATTTTTCTTGTATTTATATGTAGCTGGTTCAACACTTTCTGTGGCCAGTTTATCACACCAAAGCTGTATGATACCACTGGAAGGGCGAGTTGGTTTATAGCTTGCACTTTATTTTGTGTTGTCAAAGCAGTTTTCAGAATGAGCTTCAACCTTCTAAAATATTCCTTGCTTACTTTTACTGTTGTTTGTTCATGTTGTTCTTTCTCTCGGGGGTTAGTGTCTCTAAATGTTTAGGGATTTCTCTCGGGGTTAGTGTCTCCAAATGTTTAGGGATTTCTAATACCGTGGCAAGAATGGACCCCATTCTTTAGCCAGGGCATATTCAAAACTCAAGAAATTAGTACTGTATTAATCTTTGATGTTTGCTGAGAGTGCTCTTCTCAGCACACGCAACGTCCCCAAAATAGCTTCCTTTTGCAGTTCATAAGGTGTCACAAATATTGGTAGCATATTTAAATGTGCCTGAAAATTCTTTTTGATTAGTCCCATTGCTCCAAGCACTACTGGAACAATCTGTGTGTCCTTATTCCACATCAGTTTGGTTTCTGACTGCATATCTTGGTATTTCATGATTTTGTGTCTCTGTACGCAGCACACTGTAGTCACTAGGTGGCTATTTCAATCAGTAATGCTACCTTTGTCCTCTTTTCTTGTATTACAATATCAGGCTTTCTTGCTTCCACTTTCTTGGCTGTTGGTATGGGGTGATCCCATGTGATCATTACTTCTTCATTCTCTGTGATTCTTTGTGGTTCATGTTTCCAGTGTCTCTCTGCTACCTGTATGTTATAGTGTTTGCACAGTTTCCAGTGGATCAATCTTGCTACATTGTTGTGTCTTTCAGTATACAGGCCTTCTGCCATAAGTACTTCACATCCAGCCACAAGATGCGAACTGTTTCTAATTCTGTACTACAGAACCTACACTTGTCTGTTTCTCCTGTTTTTCTATGGATTTTGTGAACTATCTTGTGCGTAGCCCACTATCTTGGGCTGCCATTATTAGTCTCTCATCTCGTGGCCTAAATTCACCTCTTTTAATCAATCATGGGTCAGGGCTTGATCGACCTGTGGTTGCTCCAGTAGCTCCCTGTATTTTCCACTATAATTATGGACTTTCCAATTGTTTTTCTTTTCTGTTGGTCTTTATCCTTATACTCCTTTTTCTGATTCTTTGCATTTTCTGTTGCTGACAATTCCTTTATCTACTTTTGATTGACATCAATCTCTGCTACCCTTCTGAAGGCTTCTCCTAATTTGATGAGTGAAGTCATTTTAGGCTTATTTTCTTCATGATGCAAGACCTTGACTATATTTGGGTCTAAGGATGTCAGTAAGTATGTATGTAGCCCCACTATTGTGGATCTATATGTGTAATCAATCTCAATGAGGCCCATGCTCCCTCTGCCCTTGGGATGTATAATCTTGGCATACACTGATTTTTGTATATTAATTGGTGAGCATGAAACATTTTCTTGTTTTATATCTAGCTGGTTCAACACTTTCTGTGGCCAGTCTATCACACCAAAGCTGTATGATATCACTGGAAGGGCGAGTTGATTTATAGCTTGCACTTTATTTCGTGTTGTCAAAGCAGTTTTCAAAATTAGCTTTAACCTTCTAAAATATTCCTTGCTTATTTTTACTCTCATTTGTTCATGTTGTGCTGTTGCTCCTTCTTCTATTCCCAGATATTTATACACTCCCTCTTGCTCAAGTTCTTTATGTCACAAACCTCCGCCAGATTCATGTTTTCTTACAGTTAACTTTCCTGCTACAATGTTGCTTTGGCACATTTGTTCAGGCCAAACGTCATCCGTATGTCATCAGAGAAGGTCTTAACAATTTGTAGTTGTTCTTTCAAATGTTTGTCAGATGAACTGTAAAGTTTTAGGTCATCTACAAATAGAAGGTGAGATGTTAGCTGTTGATTGTTTTGTTTCTGGGGTCAAGCTGTATCCATAGCCTAGGTTGTTGATTAGGCTACTCAAGGATTGAGGGCAAGGCAAAACAGAAGTGGTGACAAAGAGTCACCTTGAAATATCCCTCGTTGGATACTTATATTTGGAATGGTGATTTGACCTTCTCATGATTTAATTGCAGAGTGGTTTGCCACTTTGTCATTGTTGTTGTGATGAAGTTTATCAGTGTGGGATGTATCCTGTAGATTCAGAACACTCAGTGATCCAGGAGTGTGGGATACTGTCAAATGCTTTTTGTAGTCGATCCATGCTACACTAAGATTTCGCATTTTTGCAGCTCCATAATGGCTTTGTTCAACATGAGATGGTCCTTTGTGCCATATGATTTTCTTTTATTACCTTTTTGTTCTATTGCCATGAGTTTATTGCAGTCTAAATGGTTGTAGACTCTATCTGCATCGATTCCAGTATATAGTTTATATGTTGTTGGTAAACAGGTTATTGGGCGATAGTTCTTGGGGAGACTGGCAGGTTCAGATTTAGTAAGGAGGTGGTATTCCTGTTGTTAACCAGATGGGTGTCAAGTCAGGGTGTGCGATAAATAGTTTTTGAGGTAGCTAAATCTTGGTGCAAAGATGTTAGTACTTTCAGCCAGAAGTTGGGTACTGCATCTGGACCTGGGGTTTTCCAGTTGGAGGCCTTCCTTATCTTCATTTCTATCTCCTTAGCAGTTACGCCAGGCCACCCATATCTCTAGTAGTACCATTTTAATGCTGTCTTTTATTTCCTGTATCCACTCTGCATCCCTATTATGTTCAACTGGGTCTTCATAAATACTTCCAGAATTCCTCAATTTTTCTTTACTGGTGGAGTTTTTATGTTAGCTGTTTTCTTCCCAGCTCCCTATAGAATTTCTTCGGTCTTCTAAACCATCTATTTTGCATTTTTTCATTGTTCCTTTCTACGTATCTCCTGAGCTTCTCGGCTTGAGCAGAGATCTTAAGCTTGTTATTTGAGATGGTAAAATTTAGATCTTGATCTGTTTTAATACAGCATTTTTCTTTGATTTCACCCACTTTCCTGATGACTTTCATTGATCTATTACCTTTTCTAAACTCCTCTAGCAGTGATACTTCTGATCTTAGTTCCATAATTGTCCCTTCTATCTGCTTTTTCCATGGTGGTATGCTGAATTTCCCTCTCTTTTTGTTCCTCATTCCTTGCTTTTTTGGCACTTCTCTATTTGTTATTAGTCTCGCTGCACAATAATGTATTCTGTTTATTTCAGTGACATCATATGGATCCTCTGGATGGTTCCAATAACTTTGTTTATCTGTTTTATGTGTTCCCTAACTGTGTATGTCAGGCATAATTTTTGCAGTCTTTCCTTTGATGTATTTTAATATATTTGTCCATGTCAATTAGGTCCAGCAAGTCTTCTCTCATGTTTTCTTCCTCTTGGTTAAGGGTTGTTCCTGTAGTTGGCATTTCTGCTCTTCCACTCTCTGTATGGGTTGAACTGGAACTTCAGCTGTTTTACTCGGATATGTCACTTGATGTGCACTTTGCTGGGTGTCTTTAGGAGATGTGTCATGTTTCGCTTCATGTACCAATATTGGCTGAGCAGTTGTCTGCTGTAACGGCTACCAGATGATATTGGTGGAGGCTGAGTCTCTACCTCAAATCCTTCTTTCTTTAACTGTTCAAGGACTTCTATTTCGATGTGTTGCCTTTCTAGATCACTAAACTGTGCACTTTTCATTACATTCCACTTTGTGTGGTTATTCTTTCTTTGTGATGTTTGCCATATCTGGATGTCTCTGTCTATGTCTGTTCGAATATGTCTGTAATTTTCGTTGCTGTGCTGGTAAGAGCTGCTTTCTTTTGGCATAAATGCTACACCATATCAGATCCCTTTCTTTGCTGTGTCCCATGTATCTGCTCTTCCTGCTATGAAAGCCTCTGGTACCTCTTCCTTCCTTTTGCTACCTCTTCACTTGCTTCCTTCTGTAGTCTGCCCAAGTTAATCTCATCTATGTATTTTTTGTTTTTATTTGTCCTATTAGGGATCTAAAGTTTGCATCTGTCACACTGTTCAGTTTTCTGTGGCAATTATTTCTCTCTGCTGCAATTTGTTCCAAGTCTGATGGTATATCCTCTTACTGAAACTCAGGGTGCCGCATAATAATAACAATACATAATTTCTAGTTTGTCCTCGTAAGTCCACTTAACTGTTTGCAGTCCTCTGGGCTGGCCTATCAGTCTTTTTACTGTTTGTGGCTTGCTGGCTCTGCTGCTACCACTGTGGGACCATGCATTCCATGATCTGACACTGTGGTGGGATGGTACTATTACTGAGGATACGGCACTATCATCGTCCAACCCTTGCCCTAGTGCCTAGGCTAGGGTTGGGCACTTTTATGCTGGGATCTGTGCGCCCAGCTTTCAGTTTCATTTTTGTCTCTTTCCATACTATATATTGTCTATACAGTAGTATCGCCTTGGTGAGATTCTGTTAAAACAGGGCCCACCACGTGAAGGTACTCACCAAGACTTGAGCACGAAATAACTGTGGCTTGTCACTAGTGTCACAAATTGCTCCACCAACGATTCGTCACTCTCACTTCATCACTCCATCCGAGCCCCAGAGTGAATTCGCTGATGCCTTGTCAGGTTATTCTTCTGACCAAAACTCTTGCCACATACAACACATTTATATGGTCTTTCTCCAGCATGAATTAGCTGATGAATTGTCAGGTTACTCTTCCTGGCAAAACTCTTGTCACATTCAACACATTTGCATGGCCTTTCTCCAGAATGAGTATGTTGATGACTGATCAGGGTACTGTTACGGCTAAAACTCTTGCTGCATTCAGCAAATGTATATAGTCTCTCTCCAGAGTGAATTCGCTGTTGGATTATCAGGCTGTTGTTGTGGCCAAAACACTTGTCGCATTCAGCACATTTATATGGTTTCTCGCTAGTGTGAGTTCGCTGATGAAGTACCAGGTTACTCTTACGGGCAAAACTCTTGTTGCATTCAGCACATTTATATGGACTGTCTCTTGAGTGACTTTGCTGATGTTTGTTCAGAGTACTCTTTTGGTAAAAAATCTTGTCGCATTCAACACATTTATATAGTCCCCCTCCAGAGTGAGTTCTCTGATGATTTATAAGGCTTTTCTTTTGGCCAAAACTCTTGTCACATTCAGTGCATTTATATGTTTTCTCTCCAGTGTGAATTTGCTGATGAATTATCAGGTTACTCTTCTGGCAAAAACTCTTGTCACATACAGCACATTTATATGGTCTTTCTCCAGCATGAATTCGCTGATGAATTATCAGGTTACTCTTCCGGCAAAACTCTTGTCACATTCAACACATTTGTATGGCCTTTCTCGGGGTTAGTGTCTCCAAATGTTCAGGGATTTCTAATACCGTGGCAAGAATGGACCCCATTCTTTAGCCAGGGCATATTCAAAACTCAAGAAATTAGTACTGTATTAATCTTTGATGTTTGCTGAGAGCGCTCTTCTCAGCACACGCAACGTCCCAAAATAGCTTCCTTTTGAAGTTCATAAGGTGTCACAGATATTGGTAGCATATTTAAATGTGCCTGAAAATTCTTTTTGATTAGTCCCATTGCTCCAAGCACTACTGGAACAATCTGTGTGTCCTTATTCCACATCAGTTTGGTTTCTGACTGCATATCTTGGTATTTCATGATTTTGTGTCTCTCTGTACGTAGCACACTGTAGTCACTAGGGGTGGCTATTTCAATCAGTAATGCTACCTTTGTCCTCTTTTCTTGTATTACAATATCAGGCTTTCTTGCTTCCACTTTCTTGGCTGTTGGTATGGGGTGATCCCATGTGATCATTACTTCTTCATTCTCTGTGATTCTTTGTGGTTCATGTTTCCAGTGTCTCTCTGCTACCTGTATGTTATAGTGTTTGCACAGTTTCCAGTGGATCAATCTTGCTACATTGTTGTGTCTTTCAGTATACAGGCCTTCTGCCATAAGTACTTCATATCCAGCCACAAGATGCAACTGTTTCTAATTCTGTACTACAGAACCTGCACTTGTCTGTTTCTCCTGTTTTTCTATGGATTTGTGAACCATCTTGTGCGTAGCCCACTATCTTGGGCTGCCATTATTAGTCTCTCATCTCGTGGCCTAAATTCACCTCTTTTAACCAATCATGGGTCAGGGCTTGATCGACCTGTGGTTGCTCAGTAGCTCCCTGTATTTTCCACTATAATTATGGACTTTCCAATTGTTTTTCTTTTCTGTTGGTCTCTATCTTTATACTCCTTTCTCTGATACTTTGCATTTTCTGTTGCTGACAATTCCTTATCTACCTTTGGATTGACATCAATCTCTGCTACCTTCTGAAGGCTTCTCCTAATTTGATGAGTGAAGTCATTTTAGGCTTATTTTCTTCATGATGCAAGACCTTGACTATATTTGGGTCCAAGGATGTCAGTAAGTATGTATGTAGCCCACTATTGTGGATCTATATGTGTAATCAATCTCAATGAGGCCCATGCCTCCCTCTGCCCTTTGGGATGTATAATCTTGGCATACACTGATTTTGTATATTAATTGGTGAGCATGAAACATTTTTCTTGTTTTATATCTAGCTGGTTCAACACTTTCTGTGGCCAGTCTATCACACCAAAGCTGTATGATATCACTGGGAGGGCGAGTTGATTTATAGCTTGCACTTTATTTCGTGTTGTCAAAGCAGTTTTCAAAATTAGCTTTAACCTTCTAAAATATTCCTTGCTTATTTTTACTCTCATTTGTTCATGTTGTGCTGTTGCTCCTTTATCTATTCCCAGGTATTTATACACTCCCTCTTGCTCAAGTTCTTTTATGTCACAAACCTCTGCCAGATTCATGTTTTCTTTACGAGTTAACTTTCCTGCTACAAATGTTGCTTTGGCACATTTGTCTAGGCCAACGCCATCCTGATGTCATCAGAAAAGTCTTAACAATTTGTAGTTGTTCGTTCAAATGTTTGTCAGATGAACTGTAAAGTTTTAGGTCATCTACAAATAGAAGGTGAGATGTTAGCTGTTGATTGTTTTTGTTTCTGGGGTTCAAGCTGTATCCATAGCCTAGGTTGTTGATTAGGCTACTCAAGGGATTGAGAGCAAGGCAAAACAGAAGTGGTGACAAGGTGTCACCTTGAAATATCCCTCGTTGGATGCTTACATTTGGGATGGTGATTTGACCTTTCTCATGATTTAATTGCAGGGTGGTTTGCCACTTTGTCATTGTTGTTGTAATGAAGTTTATCAGTGTGGGATGTATCCTGTAGATTCGTAAACATTCAGTGATCCAGGAGTGTGGGATACTGTCAAATGCTTTTTTGTAGTCGATCCATGCTACACTAAGATTTCGGCATTTTTTGCAGCTCTCCATAATGGCTTTGTTCAACATGAGATGGTCCTTTGTGCCATATGATTTTCTTTTATTACCTTTTTGTTCTATTGCCATGAGTTTATTGCAGTCTAAATGGTTGTAGACTCTATCTGCATCGATTCCAGTATATAGTTTATATGTTGTTGGTAAACAGGTTATTGGGCGATAGTTCTTGGGGAGACTGGCAGGTTCAGATTTAATAAGGAGTGTGGTATTCCCTGTCGTAACCAGATGGGTGTCAAGTCAGGTGTGCGATAAATAGTTTTTGAGGTAGCTAAATCTTGGTGCAAAGATGTTAGTACTTTCAGCCAGAAGTTGGGTACTGCATCTGGACCTGGGGTTTTCCAGTTGGAGGCCTTCCTTATCTTCATTTCTATCTCCTTAGCAGTTACGTCAGGCCACTCCATATCTCTAGTAGTACCATTTCTAATGCTGTCTTTTATTTCCTGTATCCACTTTGCATCCCTATTATGTTCAACTGGATCTTCATAAATACTTTTCCAGAATTCCTCAATTTCTTTCTTTACAGGTGGAGTTTTTATAATGGCTGTTTTCTTTCCCAGCTCCCTATAGAATTTCTTCGGGTCTTCTCTAAACCATCTATTTTGCATTTTTTCATTATTCCTTTCTACGTATCTCCTGAGCTTCTCGGCTTGAGCAGAAATCTTAAGCTTATTATTTGAGATGGTAAAATTTAGGTCCTGATCCGTTTTAATACAGCATTTTTGTTTGATTTCATCCACTTTCCTGATGACTTTCATTGATCTATTACCTTTTCTAAACTCCTCTAGCAGTGATACTTCTGATCTTAATTCCATAATTGTCCCTTCTATCCGCTTTTCCATGGTGGTATGCTGAATTTCCCTCTCTTTTTGTTCTGCATTCTTTGTTTTTTTGGCATTGCTCTATTTGTTATTAGTCTCGCTGCACAATAATGTATTCTGTTTATTTCAGTGACATCGTATGGATCCCTCTGGATGTTTTTATTTGTCCTATTAGGGATCTAAAGTTTGCATCTGTTGCACTGTTCAGTTTGTCTGTGGCAATTATTTCTCGCTGCTGCAGTTTGTTCCGAAGTCTGATAGTATATCCTCTTACTGGAAACTCAGGGTGCGTCGCATAATAATAACAATGCATAATTTCTAGTTTGTCCTCGTAAGTCCACTTAACTGTTTGCAGTCCTCTGGGCTGGCCTATCAGTCTTTTTACTGTTTGTGGCTTGCTGGCTTCTACTACCACTGTGGGACAATGCACTTCATGGTCTGACACTGTGGCAGGGATGGTACTATTACTCGAGGATGCGCACTATCACATCGTCCCAACCTTGCCCTAGTGCCTAGGCTAGGGTTGGGCACTTTTTTATGCTGGGATCTGTGCGTCCAGCTTTCAGTTTCATTTTTGTCTCTTTCCATACTATATATTGTCTATACAGTAGTATCACCTTGATGAGATTCTGTTAAAACAGGGCCCACCACGTTGAAGGTACTCACCAAGACTTGAGCACGAAATAACTGTGGCTTGTCACTAGTGTCACAAATTGCTCCACCAACGATTTGTCACTTTCACTTCATCACTCCATCTGAGCCTTTCTCCAGAATGAGTATGTTGATGAATTATCAGGTTACTCTTCTGGCAAAAACTCTTGTCACATACAGCACATTTTATATGGTCTTTCTCCAGTATGAATTCGCTGATGAATTATCAGGTTACTCTTCTGGGCAAAACTCTTGTCACATTCAACACATTTGTATGGCCTTTCTCCAGAATGAGTATGTTGATGATTGATCAGGGTACTCTTATGGCTAAAACTCTTGTTGCATTCAGCACATGTATATGGTCTCTCTCCAGAGTGAATTCGCTGATGAAGTACCAGGTTATTCTTACAGGCAAAACTCTTGTTGCATTCAGCACATTTATATGGACTGTCTCTTGAGTGACTTTGCTGATGTTTGTTCAGAGTACTCTTTAGGCCAAAAATCTTGTTGCATTCAACACATTTATATAGTCCCTCTCCAGAGTGAGTTCTCTGATGATTTATAAGGCTTTTCTTTTGGCCAAAACTCTTGTCGCATTCAGTACATTTATATGTTTTCTCTCCAGTGTGAATTTGCTGATGAATTATCAGGTTACTCTTCTGGCAAAAACTCTTGTCACACACACCACATTTATATGGTCTTTCTCCAGTATGAATTCGCTGATGAATTATCAGGGTACTCTTCTGGGCAAAACTCTTGTCACATTCAACACATTTGTATGGCCTTTCTCCAGAATGAGTATGTTGATGACTGATCAGGGTACTCTTATGGCTAAAACTCTTGTTGCATTCAGCACATGTATATGGTCTCTCTCCAGAGTGAATTCGCTGATGGATTATCAGGTTATTCTTCCAGGCAAAACTCTTGTTGCATTCAGCACATTTATATGGACTGTCTCTTGAGTGACTTTGCTGATGTTTGTTCAGAGTACTCTTTTGGCCAAAACTCTTGTCGCATTCAGTACATTTATATGTTTTCTCTCCAGTGTGAATTTGCTGATGAATTATCAGGTTACTGTTGTGGCAAAAACTCTTGTCACACACACCACATTTATATGGTCTTTCTCCAGCATGAATTCGCTGATGAATTATCAGGTTACTCTTCTGTGCAAAACTCTTGTCACATTCAACACATTTGTATGGCCTTTCTCCAGAATGAGTATGTTGATGACTGATCAGGGTACTCTTATGTCTAAAACTCTTGTTGCATTCAGCACATGTATATGGTCTCTCTCCAGAGTGAATTCGCTGATGAATTATTAGGCTATTCTTGTGGCCAAAACTCTTGTCACATTCAGTACATTTATATGGTTTCTCTCTAGTATGAGTTTGCTGATGGATTATCTGGGTACTCTTACAGCCAAAACTCTTGCTGCATTCAACACATTTATATGGACTCTCTCTTGAGTGACTTTGCTGATGTTTGTTCAGAGTACTCTTTTGGCCAAAAATCTTGTTGCATTCAACACATTTATACTGTCTCTCTCCAGAGTGAATTCGCTGATGCCTCACGAAGATACTCGGTGTTGTAAAACTCTTGTCATATAGAGTACATGTGTATGATTTCTTGTGAATTTGGTGTATTGTAGTTTTATGCTGCATAGTAAAACTCTTCTCAGTAGATTTAACTGCTTTTAGATTTCTTAAACTCCTGTGATATTTAGTACATTTCAGTTGCCCCTTTCCTTCATGAATCTGTTGTCGTACATCGATGAGATGAAGATCATGGAGACTCTTCTTGCACGGAGGATACTGATGTAGTTCCTTTGTTGTGCGACTCAGTTGGCAGTTCTCTAGTGATGACTGCTGGCTCCAGGTTCCATTGCACTCATACTTCCTGTTGACTAAAATAGATTTTTAAATAGCATTCTCTTACAATAGGCATACACATGTGTTATTTGTTGTTCCTTAATTTGTTTGAGTTCTCCAGCAACCTTTTGTGATATTTCTTGACTCAATCAGACTGCAGAATCTGAGGCAGCATGGATTCACAGAGGGGAAGATCTTGTCAAATAAATCTGATAGATTTCATTGACTGTTTGACCAGGGAGGTTGATCAGTGAGGATTGAGGAATGTGTCATGTCATGAGACCACCCTTGGGGGCAGAGTCCACGGAGTTCACTGTGCCGTACACTAAATGCATCCTGTGACAGGGAAGGTCAGAAAATACCCTCCTCGTGTCTTTTTTACAGTGCTCACTGATTTCACAACTGAACACAAGCTATGGTAGCCCAGGGCTTCCTCTCTCTGGGTATCAGTAAAATATAGTTGTGCATCTGTAACTAGGTGAGAACCCTCTTTGTTTGGTGTGACGGGGGAAAACTCAGGCACTGAGACCTTAAGGGTTGCTCTTGTAAACATGATTGTACAGTACCTTCTCACACAGGGGTGCTGGAACCTGATTCAACCCACTATAACCTCCCCAGAGTACTTTCACCTTACTTAAGGCCCCCAGATTCCCCATCCAGGATCCTATATTCGGTAGTGTGTGGCACCTTACTACTAATCAGGCATATCACAAATTGAATAAAATGTTCCCGAAACCAGTGCAGCTGCTAATTTTTTTCCTAAGTTCCTTTAGGATTCTGGAATGCATTCCATCTGGCCCCATTGCCTTACATATTTTCAGTTTTTCTAGTTCTTTTAGGACTTGCTGTACTATAAACTAGTATTACCCCACTCCACTCACCTTAGGCACACCTGTCCCCTATGCAAGGTCCTTTCCTTACTCTTCTACCATAAACACCAAACAGAAATATTTGTTAAAGATATCAGCCTTCTCCTAGAGATATAGGGATGTGTCACAAAATGGCAGCTAAAGGGGAAATATTACTGATGGGGGACTTCAGTTTGCCAGATGTCAACTGGAGCACCCATGCTGCGGTCATAGTAAAGAGCAGGACTTCTGCCATACCCCTTCACTTTTTAGCCTTGCAATCTACTGGTTGCTTTTCTCTTTCCCCTGATGTATCCATAAAAGGTATTATCTCCTTGCTTAATTTCCTTAGCTATTCTTTCCTTTGTCTATACTTTGGCTTTTCTGACTGTTTTCCCTGCCTCCACTGTGTGTTTTTGTTTGCATTTCCTGAATGATAACCTTTTCTCCTTTACTCTTCCCTGCCATATACCTTGAGAACCACTGTGGTCTTTTTCTTCTCTTTGATTTGCTTGTCTGTCTGACACAAAGGCTTGTGACTTCTGTTATGGCTCCCCTAAGGTGAGCCCATTGCTCCTCTAAATCCCTTTTCCCAGTCCACTGCCTAGGACTTTTTTTAGATATGCCTCTAGTTTTGCAAAATTGACCCCACTGAATTCCAGTACCCTACCCCTTGTGTGGATGGATTCTTCCACTATCCTCATACTAAACAACCCCATACAGTGATCATGGACCCTAGGTGGCTCATCCCTTCTACATCCATCACTCTGTCCCTGTTGGTGAGCACCAGATCCAATCCCCCCACTGTGTGTGTTCTACTACTAACTTAGTCCTGCCCCTGAAGAGCTTCCAGGATATTCCTGCTCTTTGCTGCGGCTGCAGTATGGGTGCTCCAGTTGACACCTTGCAAACTGAAGTCCCCCATTAGTAATTTTGCCCCTATAGCTGCCATTTTGTGGTGCATCTCTACAAGCACTTTGTCCAAATCATTCCCGTGTGGCAGAGGTCTGTTGATCAAGCCTGCTTGAATGGCAGCTCTATTCACCGTTTCCAGCATGACCCACAGTGTCTTCACTCTCCCTCCTTATGCTCTATCTCTGTGGCTTTTATTTCCCTGTTAATACAAATAGCCACTCCTCCCTTTTTTTCCTGAGATGTCATTTTGGAAAGAGCATACCCTGGTAACGCTGTGTCCTAGTCATAGTTCCCTGTACCATGTTTCAGTAACACTGACACTGTCCATGTCTGCTTCTGACATGAAGGTCATTAGATTTGGCATTTTATTTGCTAGGCTGTGAGCATTTGAGCACATGGCTTTCCATGTTTTGTCCCCCCTCTTTTTTACCTTTTCCCCTTGACCCTGTGTATTTCTTCTAGTTCCATTCCAGTCTGCACTCTTCTGTGTTCTGCAATCAAGTGAGGTTTGATGATCTCCCACTTTGTTCCTACTAGCTCCTCCCTCTATTTTTGGACTCATTTTTGTTCTTGGGGAGCTCCTGCTACATTTCTAACTTCTAACGTGTTTTCAATAGGGTATTTAGCCTCCAGCTCACCTCTCCTAGTTTAAATGTCAGATGTTAACGTCAAAGGTTTGGCCCAGTACACATATTCCTTCTCTTGTTAGGGGTGTTGTGTGAGACAGCACTAGTGCCCTTCCATAATTCTGCTCTCTTTGTATGTATGAAGCCTATTGCAGTAGCATATGTGTGTGACCATGCTATTCTTTTCTTTCTGTTCTATCCCTCGTCTCCTTATTTCAGACTGGCCACCTGGAATGGGACATCTCCTTTCTTGCTAAATCCTTCACTGTCTTTCTGCAGATGGAAAACTGTGGTTCTCACCCCAAAGCAACAAACCATAAATAATGTTGGTGCAGCAGTCTGCAGCTTTAAAACATTTATTTATTGAGGCACAGGAATGTCTGCTGCTATTTAATTTTGTTTTTCCTGTTTGTTTATATTCCTTCTCGTTTCTATAAAGAAAAAAAGTATAAGATGTAGTGCACTAACAGTTTAGTAACAGAGTAGGTTGGTTGTCCAATCCAAAAAGTTTTTGCTGCTAAGTCCAGTGCTTTTCATAGCAATGTTAATAAACAAACAAAAGCAGCATTAAGTATTTTCTTTAATAGTGTAAATTAATATATTGTGACTGAGGCTGAGTGAGCCACGTAACAACTGCTGTGTGCTACTTGCTAGTTGCCTGCCCTCTTTACTAGTTCAAATTAGAAATTTAGACAACAATTGTAAACAGAAGTTCAAACATGTTGAGAAAATGTGTAAAAGTCTCCTGCCTTAGTAACAAGTGTTTGGTCTCATTTCTAATACATGAAGTAAGCAGTTCTTATCCAAATAATGAGAAATCCAAGCTTGGTAACAGAGGTGGGTCTGTTTGAGACCTGTTCAGATCCATGCTATGTTCTGCTAGGAGCCAGCCATCCCTCTCCACTCCATTTTTATGCTGTGTGTAAGTGTAAGGAGGAGCTAGTCCAGAGAAAATGATGTTAAAATTGTTCAGGCTTGCTTCTTTTTGGTTCTAGGAATATGTTAGATGTATAAATATGTAAGGTTATATGTGCACACTTTTGACCTAACAAAAGAAAGGTATATTTAAAAGAATATGTTTAAGGTTTAAAAGGGGTGGAGTCTGATGTGGTCACCTGATGGGTTCCTAGTATAAAAGGGAACTCATCCTGTGGAACATGCAGATTTCGTTGGAGGATCAGTAGGTGCTGGTCTAAAGCATTAGTCTGCACCTCTTCAGACTAAGACTCTCTGAATCTATTGCTGAAATATTCCTTGGAAGACTGGAGTATTGTTTTGTTTTTGTATCTTTTGTATTTATTTTGACATTGCAAGTTCACAAGTTTTATTTGGTTATTTACTTGTCTTTACTTAATAAAGATTTGGCTTGGTAACATTAAGCCTTGCCACCTAACTGTGGTCTCAGTGGCCCTCATTGCACCCACACCCTTTGACATGCTGTCCATCATATTTGAAGATCTTCTTCTCCCAGAAGTCCCCCAATGCACCAATGAAGAGGTAGCATCTTGCCAGACACCAGTCCTGCAACCACTAACTGAACTCTTCAATGTCCTTGCTTCTGCTTTTCTCAGTGCTATCACTTTTCCCCCACACCAGAAGGCCCTTGGAGAAGGCAAGGGAGCTCAGAATGTCTTTCTCCACTACACAAGCTGTCACCCTGATTATATAGTGGAGAATATTCTGACCAGCCATTACTACCATATAAAACACAACTGCTATCCAGAAATAGATTTTAGAATGCACAGAGGTGAACAAACAAAATGGTTTCAGCAGAGGGGATATACTGACAGGGGTTTAGCTGGTAGTTTGGCTAAAACAGAGAATAACAAATCCAGGGAAGAGCTGATTCATGGTAATATGAGGTAAACAGTGACTAATTTGGTAAGAATAATGAATCTGGTGACCACTTTAATATATAATCAAAACAAATTAAAAATATTATTCAGTATCACTGGCATATATTGTAGTCAGACCAAAAGTCACAGAAACATAGATCGTGCCAGTAGAAGGAGACCCAGGGTCCATCTATGTCTGACCATACAAAGTCTATTGACCCTCTGTAAGTCCAGGGTCCTGTATCCCCTAGTGTTTCTCTGTATTCCCCCTCCCCTGTGCTATGACACTGTGCCTATACTCAATCTCATTGGTGTTTAAAGCCTGTCACTATTCTGGCTTTCACCACCTATGGCGGGTGTCTGTTCCAGCACTCCACCACCCTTTCACAAAAGAAATACTTATGGACGTCTCTCCTGAAGTCCCCCCCCCTTAATTTCCATTCATGCCCACGTGTGGAGGAGTTAGTGTTCCTGGTGAAAATCTCTGAGTGAGGCACTGTGTTGATACCCTTAAGAAACTTAAAGGTTTTAATCATGTCCCCTATGTCTCTCCTGGTCTCAAGTGAGTACATGCCCTGTTCCTTAAGTCTATTTTCATAGGATAACCTGTGAAAGCTATGTATCCTCTTTGTAGCCCTCCTCTGAACAACCTCCAGCCTATCAATGTCTTTTCTGAAGGGGAGGTCTCCAGAACTGCGCACAATACTGCAGATGAGGTCTCACCATGTATCTATACAGAGGGAGTATCATCTCTCTATCTATGCCCCCTTTGTATGCATCCCAACATCCTGCTGGCCTTGTTGTATGCCTTATTACTTTGATTCTGCTGTTTGAGATAATCACTGATTATGATCCCCAGATCTCACTCTTCCACTGAGGAGCTGAGCTGGACCCCATTTAGCCAGTAACTCATTCCTGATTTAGCTCTACCCAGGTGCACCACCTTATACTTCTTTGCACTGAATCTCAGTTTCCAGATTTGTGTTCACTTATCCAGTTTTTGAGGTCTTCCTGTAGGACTCTGATGGTCTCTGGATTATTCACTCTCCCACTATGTTTAGTGTCATCGGCAAACAAGGTGATATTATCTTTGATCCTCACTCCAATATCGCTGACGAACATGTAAAAAAGGATTGGTCCCAGGACCAATCCCTGAGGCACTCCACTAGGGACATCCTTCTATGCAAATTTCACTCTGTTTACTAGCACCCTTTGCTTTCTGCCTTCAATCCAATTTTCTATCCATCCTACAATCCGAACCACTGCCCCCAGGTCCTCCAGGTTTTTTTAGAAGACATCTATGTGGGAACTGTGTCAAATGCCTTATTGAAATCAAAGTAAAGCAGGTGTACCACATATCCCTTATCAAGTTCCTTGGTGACTTGATCAAAGAATATGATCAGGTTAGTCTGACATGATCTGCCTGCTGTAAATCCATGCTGCTTGTTGCTGTTTAGGTTGCTAGCTTTGCAGTATTCTGCCAGATCCTGTTTTACAAATGATTCCATTCATTTACCCATGACAGTCACAAGGCTAACTCGTCTATAGTTTCCCCATCTTCTCCCTGTTGCAGTGGCATCACATAAGCCAATCTTCAGTCCAATGGCACCACCCCGGTCTGAAGTGACCTACTGAAAAGGTATGCTGGGTAGGTTCTGCTAGCTCATCTGCCAAATCCTTAAAAACCCTGGGATGTATTCCATCAGGGTCTGATGCTTTGTCGGGTTTAATACCCAAAAGACCTTTCTGGACTATGTCAGTACTGAACTCTTGGATGTTCATTTTTAGTATCCTGGCATCAGAGGCCTTGATACCACTGCCAGATAAAGAACCCAGCATTTCTTTAGTACAAACTGATGTGCGCATTCATAAGTCAAGAAAGATTAGGATGCTGGCTGCTCCAGTCCAGGTGCCTGCCCTGGGACTGGTAAAATGTGACTGACTTTTTTTGTTGTTGTTGTTGTAAGCCACAGAGATGTAACAGGAATATGTTTGTTAGAAAAGCCAAGCATGTGCCTATGTTAACTGCACCAAGAAGACAATGTTTGTGTTTAAAACCACTCGTAATAGCAATAAAAAAAAAAAAAAAACATTTTGGGACTGGTGTCAGTTTCCTTCACACAGAGGGTGGTCAAAGTTTAGTGATTGTGTGTTTAGTGTTGTAGTTGATAAGCAGGCAACTGACTGCTACAAGAAAGGATAACGTTGGGCAGGGGTGGGGGACAGGATGGAGAGACTGTTTTCCTTTTTGATGCAGTTAGTTGTGCCTGACTTGATACAGTGATGTACCAAAAGCTAGTAAATAAATAGATGTTGTACTGTGATCATATCATTGTTCAAGGTGGCCACTGACCAATCAGAGCCCAGGATTCTTTTCTTACCATTGTATAATTTAGAATATCACAGAATCTGACGGCAGGTAAGGATTGTGCCAGCTCATTCAGTCTGCCCTTTTCCTTCTTCCTCACCAAAGTCTTCTCCCCACTGCTGAACCCCATATGTCTGTCCCATGGCCCTCTTGATATGACCACAATCCCCCTGCACTGAAACCAGAGAGTCCCAGTTCTGAGACCAAACTCAGGTTCCACACTCCGGGTCATCAGGGCTTTCTAGTGCCTGTGCTACATATAACATTTACCAGGCCACTACTTACTGTTGATAGTGCTTTCTTCAGGAGACTGCTGGTGTATGGTCTCATTCCTGTTCTCTGACTCCAATACTGAGGGTTCTTCATCTTTCATAATCAATGTCACATTGTTTTCTGGAACTATAAATTCTGCTTCTGTTAAGATAACAAAGGTAGCTCAGTGATACAGACATAACTCCCTGCACTGCAACAGGGGAGATCAGAGTTTGAGAATGAACTCAGGTGTCCCATCCAGATAATATACCAATGATATAGACATAATCCCCTTGCACTGCAACAAGGGAGATTAGAGTTTGAGAATTAACTCAGGTTTCCCTCCCAGGTATTATTTGGGAGTGGGGGCAGGAACAGTAGCTCAAGCATAGACATAGGCATTAAGGTAGCTAATATCCACCTGTTTGCAGATGATATGCAGGGATTTATTTAACTCTAAAAATTGATTAGCGTTTTGCTCATAAAAGTACTAAATCTTTGTGAAAATGCGTAGCTCTTGCCTCACTGTGTTTAATAAACACAGTACTTCTAGAAAATCTATATAAATACTTCCTGTACAGTTAGCATCGTCCCAAGAAAAAACTGCTAATCAATTATTTAAAACCCTGGATACGGTACTCTACCTAAGTTGTACATTACCTGAACCTGCCTGTAGAGACTTGCAATCTGATTTCAATCTCTTGCAGTACCAGCTCCTTAGCAAAAAACTGCTACTTAATGCCAAGAAAACAAAAGCGATGCTTTTCTCATCTGTTAATTATATGATTTACCCTGCTATTGCTGGTACCCTATCCCCCATCTCCACCTTATTAGCAGAAAACTTTGAGTTTGTAATGAAGTTCAAATATCTGAGGGTCGGGCTAGACCACAAACTCTCCTTTGCGAAACACTTGGAGGATTTGCTGAAAAAACTGAGGCAGAGGCTTAGTCTCTTCTTTAGGATAAACTGCCTACTAACCACAGAGGCAAAGAGGCAGCTAGTGCAGTCCACATTCATCTCTTTAATTGACTACGTTGATTTCATTTATAGACGATGATCTGCCTCATATCTGGGAAAACTGGACACACTGTGCTACAGAGCCCTGTGTTTCCTTACCGGTCTCCCCTTCTCCACCCGCCACTGCTTCTTATATGATGCCATGGGGTGGACCTCCCTACAGTACAGGCGTAACAGAAATGCAGCCATCTGGACATTCAGAGCTATCACTAGCAAACTTCCACAGTATATCATTGATTGCCTCCAAGTGCAATTGGAAACTATGTTCTAAGAAGCTACTCCCTAATTTCTCTGACAGTGCCCAGGGCCTGCACGTGCTTTGGGAGAGCGGCCATAGGTTTCGCACTGCTGTCTCTCTGGAATAAACTTTAGAAATCCTTGAAACTAAGGGGCCCTGTTAGTCTTGCTGTATTCAAGAGCTTGTATGCCAAAATTATCATAGAAGTATGCCACTGCTTCTCCCACCCTTAGCTTGCTCCTGGTCTGCTTCCTATCAACCCCCCTTCCTCCATTCCTTCCAACACTGAATGCTATAACTTAGGAATCCTGCATTCTCAGTCCTCCCTTCTACCCTTGTCCTTCCTCGTAAATGTCACAACCCCACTCAGCAGGTCAGGCCCTCTGCTCCCATGGTGCCGCTCTCTGAGCATAGTATTGTGAACCTTTAACAGAACAGGTAACCCTCCTGTCTGTTTTGTGGGTTTGAATCAAACTTTGGTCTCAAGTTCTGGATGGATTCAAACAGTGAACCTCTTGCTAACGTACCAATGTACAGGCTCAGATAATTCTGCTGTTCGGAGGGGCAGATATCTTTCACCTATGGGCACCTACCAGGTGTACAAAATGAACCCTTAAAAACTCTTTGAAAGACCTCAGAATAAACTCTTACCTTTTCCCAGTTTGGTAAAACCAGTAAGCTTTGTACAGTGTCATCTTTAACCATATATGCTT
The DNA here is from genome assembly GCA_016271365.2 of Neoceratodus forsteri. Lineage (NCBI taxonomy): Eukaryota > Metazoa > Chordata > Ceratodontiformes > Ceratodontidae > Neoceratodus > Neoceratodus forsteri. The sequence continues at coordinate 469,076,369 of CM057457.1, read as the reverse complement.
CCTTTGTCAAAGAAAATAATTTCAAAGGCACACCAAGTAGTCTCTAAAAATAGAGGTTTACTTAAATAGATAAAATGTAAAATGTAAAACATAGAATCATATACCACAAAACATACTGGAGGGACAGGGAACGAATTCTCAGGATTGCCAAAGCAGCTGCACAGGGAAGGGAGCTGGATGTCATTGTCCACCTAGGGACAAATTACCTGGCTAAGAAAGGGATTAGAGAAGTGCAGGAAGAGTTTGTGGAATTGGGAAGGGGCCTTAGTCAAGTAGCACGCACAGTAACCTTCTCGGGGGTGCTTCCCATCTATGGCATAGGAAAGGCTAGGGTGTTCCGCACCATGGGATTTAATCAGTGGTTGAAAAACTGGTGTGGGTCTCAGAGATTTGGCTTCATTGGGGACTGGGGGTCCACCTGGAGTGATGCAAGCCTATACTGGCATGATGGGCTGCATCTGTCCGGGAGGGGAACCAGGATCCTAGGTGATAGGTTTAAATGCTTCATTGGCAAACTTTTAAACTAGCCAAGGGAGGAGGCACTGGAAAGGAGCAGGAAAATCCTAGCCCCCCTCCAAATAATCATGGTAGTAAGTGTGGCAGACACCAACATAGAGGTGTCGATAGGGAGAAGGGTGGGGTAAATGGAGAAAGTGACAAAGGCAAGAAGGACAGGGATGGGGCAAAAGGGAGTAAGGTCATCAGGAAATGGAAGGTAATGAGTACCAATGCCCATAGTCTGGGCAACAAGCTCCCTGAGCTGATGGCCTTAATGGAAGAAGAATGCCTGGATATCGTAGCAGTCACAGAAACATAGTACACAGAGAACCATGACTGGGATGTTAACATACCAGGGTACATAACCTACAGGAGAGACAGGCAGGGGAGAAGAGAGGGAGGAGTAGCTCTCTATGTAAAGGAAAGGATAAAAGCAACCGAACAAAAGAGTAAACAAGGAGGAGAGGAAGCACTGTGGGTCACCTTGGAGACTGGAAAGAGCACCACAATCCGCACAGGGGTTGTGTACAGACCCCCATGTCAGGGAGAAGGAATGGACAAGGATATGATAGAAGGCATTCTTAAAATGGCAGAGAAAGGGGAGATACTGTTGATGGGAGACCTGAATATGCCAGATGTTAACTGGAGCACATTTGCTGCAGCCACATCCAAGAGCAGGGCCATTCTTGATGCCCTACAGGTGGCAGGCAATAGACAGCTAGTTTCGGAACCCACTTGTGAGGGAGCAATCTTAGACCTTGTACTCTTAAACGGGGGCAGTGAGAGGATCTCAGATCTAGAAGTGGGTTGCCATCTGGGGACAAGTGACCATCACGTTAAACTCAGCTACAGAGTCAAGCCATACAAAAGTGAGGGTACTGGACTTTAGAAGGGCTGACTTTGGCAAGATGGGAGAGTGCCTCAGAAAAGCACTAGCAAACAGGCAAGAAGGAGGTGTGGAGCAACAATGTGGAATTATCAAAACTGCCATCACAGAGGCGACAAGCCTTTGTGTGAAGCAAATAAACAAATCAAAACAAAAGAAGAAGCCACTATGGTTCTCAAAAGAAGTGACTGTGAAAGTCAGGAAGAAAAAGATAGTATTCCGGAAGTATACGGAAACACAGAAGGAGCAGGACAGAGAGCTGTACCAGTTAAGGCAGAAGGAAGCAGGAAGGGAAGTCAGAATAGCAAAGGCCCAAACTGAGGAAAAGATAGCCAACTCAGTTAAGAAGGAGGATAAAACCTTTTATAGGTACATCAGCAAGCGTAGAAAGACAAAGGGAGGGATAGTGAGGCTGAATAGAATGAACATGGGTGGGCAGAGGGGGACAGTGAAAAAGCAGGAATACTGAATGAATATTTCTGCTCAGTATTCACAAAAGAGGAGGGGAAGTGCCTAATCCAATGAACAGAAGCACTCTTGATGGGGAGGTTGATCCCAGTCCTTTCACAGAAGAAAGGGTTCTGCAAGAACTCCTAAAACTGAAGGTGGACAAAGCAATGGGTCCTGATGGAATTCACCCCAGAATTCTAAAAGAATTAAGGAGAACTAGTGAAACCACTGGCTACTCTTTTTAATAAATCATGGGAGGATGGTGTGGTACCTGAGGACTGGAGGAAGGCAGATGTGATTCCTCTTCACAAAAGTGGGACCAAGACAGAGGCAGGAAACTACAGACCTGTCAGTCTGACCTCTGTGGTAGGGAAAGTGATGGAGTCACTTCTGAAGGAAAGAATAGTTGAGTAGCTAGAGGCCAATGGAGCACAGGACCCAAGGCAGCATGGGTTCTCAGCGGGAAGGTCATGTCAGACGAATCTAATAGATTTCTTTGACTGGGTGACCAAAGTAGTAGACCAGGAAGGGGCTGTGGACATGGCCTACCTAGACTTTAGCAAGGCATTTGACACAGTCCCACACAAAAGATTAATAGTCAAATTAACTAGCCTGGGTAAAATATTGGCTGAACAACAGGACACAGAAAGTAATTGTAAATGAGTCCACTCTGAAGAAAGGGGTTACTAGTGGGGTGCGAAGGGTTCAGTATTGGGTCCAGTCCTTTTTAATGTCTTCATCAGTGACATTGCCGAGGGACTGGAAGGAAAAGTATGCCTTTTTGCAGATGACACAAAGATCTGCAACAGGGTTGATACACAAGGAGGTGTGGAAAGAAAGAAAAGGGACTTGGCAAGGTTGGAGGAATGGTCAGAAGTATGGCAGCTAGGATTCAATGCAAAGAAGTGCAAAATAATGCACCTGGGAAACAAGAACCCGGGGAAGAATACACAATGGGTGAGGAGGTAGTAACAACAACAAAAAAGGAAAGGGACCTGGGGGTAATCATATCAGATGACCTTAAGGTTAGCAAGCAATGTGAGAAGGCAGTAGGGAGGGCTGGGGGTATGCTGGGATGTATAGGGAGAGGCATCATCAGCAGAAAACAGGAAGTTGTTATCCCTCTGTACAGACAGTTGGTGAGACCCCATCTGGAGTACTGTGTCCAGTTCTGGAGACCCCATCTCCACAAGGACATAGACAGGATAGAGGCAGTCCAGAGGAGGGCAACTAAAATGGTCCAAGAGGGTAGCATCTTTCAGAAAAAGAGACTTGCAAGAACAAGGGGACAAAATTTAAAGATAGAAGGAGAGCAGTTCAGGGGCAATGTGAGGAAGTATTATTTCACAGAGAGGTAGTGGATGCATGGAACAGCCTTCCTGAGGAGGTTGTGGGTCTAAAACTGTGGAGAATTCAAGAATGCATGGGACATACATAAGGAAATTCTTGTGGGGGTAGGAAGAAACAGGCTGTTGGTTAACTAGGATCTACGGCCTATCCTGTAGGCAGGAAATGGGTAGACTAGATGGGCCTAGCGTGTCCTTATCTGCCATCAAAGTCTATATTTCTATGTTTCATACAATCTTTTAAAACAATAAGGTTTAAAAGTGCAAATTCCTACCAATAATACACTTAGACCTGTCTATCTAATGTATTCTTATCTTCTTATAGTGCTGTAGGTTTCTTTTTCAGAGTGCAAACATGTGTCTAAAGGTCTGTTACAGCATAATTAAAACACCGTCTTGACCCTGCCTTCTCCATGATGTCACCCAGCACCTCCTCTATATGTTAAAAATTATACAATTAGGATGTCTTGTGTCAGGAGGTAAATTAATAGGTAACATCAGCAGAAAATACGTGTTTCCCCATACGACTTCCCAATTAAGTCTGCAATTTTCCAAGTCCTTTCTTTCATCCATGAGCAACATCCTCTCTCAAGGACATCAAAGGACTTTTATGACATAGCACCTAAGTGCCAGAACCTGTATTCTCCCTCTAAACATCATAAAAGTTTATGATTTCTAGCCTAGCAGCTGGCAGCTGCAATTAAACTACATGCTGTAAATAGGAGATCCTTAATTTAAGTCTCTTCTAGCCTGTAATTATCTTCTGACTGTTATCTTTTAGCTGAAACAGCATGTTTCATGAGAGACACTCAATAACACATTTTTATATTACAAAAAGCACAGATTAATCAGAACCAGCTGTACAAGCATCACAGTAAGTACCCAGCTTGTTAACCCACCTCTCCCTGAAGTGTACATTCCCTGTACCACTCCCACCCTTGCCTGCCTTACTTCCTCTACCCATTGTCTTCCTTCGCTACGGTGAGGTGTTGTTAATCAGATATTGCCTCTTTTCCATTTGTAGCTCCCTTACTACCACCACCACCCTTTTTTCCTTGAATATTATATGTACTTACATAGGAATATTAAATCATGTATTTGAATACTACACCGTAACTTTTTGTTGCCTGCTCTTTCCTTATGTATATGCATGTTAGTTTTTCTTGCCTGCACATAATTGCATTGTTTCTTGATCTTGTGTGTTGCAGGTCCACCTTGTAAATGAGCTTGCTTAACAGTGTTCACCTGGATAAATAAAGATTTGATCGATTGATTGATTGATCAAGCTGTAGATCCTGGAATACAGGTAGACTAGATTGATCAAATGGCCTTCTTCTGCTGGCTTCTTCACATGTTCATATGTATGCTTGTATACCAATTATTTATTTAGTTTTTTTGTTTACCAGCTTGGTGCACTAGTTGGAAGCTATCTTTTCTCAAGGATGACCCATGAGTTTACAAAGAGACTAACAGGTATAACAACAAAATGAGTACAATGAATTTGTAGTAAGTACAGAGACAGAGAAAACAATCAGTGGAACATGTATAGTAACATAAGGTACTCATAAGGAAACATTTACATTTAGGGAACACTACAGGGGAGCAGAGTAACATCATTGCTTTTAAATTGTTAGACAGAGGAACAAACTTTCATCAGGTAGAGCAGATACACTGATACAGATATAACACCCAGCACTGCCACATGGAAGTCCTGGGTTTGAGAATTGTAACTGGGAAATAAAATTACCTTTCTCAGGTTCTTGTTGGAACTGCACAAAAGAAGAGACAATGGACAAGTGGTGTCCAGATAATAAATGTAATGTTTATTGGCAAATAAGAATAATGCAGTCTTATAACTAACATCGCCAGTACATCGTCAAGCAGCTCAGCGCTCACTCCAGGAGGCATTAATAGGCCTCTCTGGATTCCCTCAGTCCAGTACATTGCCCAGCAGCTCAGCACTCACTCCAGGAGGCATTAAGAGGCCTCTCTGGATCTGTTCATCCCAGTGCAGTGCCAAGCAGCTCAGCTCTCACTCTGGGAGGCATTAAGAGGCCTCTCTGGATCCCCTCAGCCCAGTACAATGCCGAGCAGCTCAGCGCTCACTCCAGGAGGCATTAAGAGGTAATGCCATCCATCCCCTCTGCAGGTACCATTTGGTAGTGGTGTTTCTTACGACTGCATTTGTGTGTTTTCTAGCCTCTGACATCGACTGATTGTTTTTTCTAGACCTTCTGTTAGCGTCTAACTGGGGAAGTCATAGCAGAGTGTAGGGGGATACTTTAAGGAACTAAATGCTACAGTTTAGTGTCTGTTGTAGGTGTACTGCGCAGCATGTTTCTGTTGTGGATCTAGCTTTCAGCCTGTGTAGCTTAACATTGTTTAGAGCATGGTAATTTGTTGTACCTGCATAGCCCTGCTACTGTGTCCATGTGTCCCGACAGTGGTCGGCCTCAACAGCTGGCACATGCACAGTAGGGACTGGTGTGATGAAAGAGATCTTCCCACTGCATAAGAAATTAACTCTTGTTCTCCTCCCCATATACATCCCTGAGCAGCTCAGCCCACTCTGGGAGGCATTAAGAGCTTCTCTGGATACCTTCAGCCCAGTACATCACCAAGCAGCTCAGCTCTCACTCCAAGAGGCATTAAGAGGTAATGCCATCATCCCCTCTATAGGCATCATTTGGTGGGGGTGTTAGCCCAGTGACGCTGCACACTGACTGCACACCCCAGCCACCCTCCCACCAAAGGCCGGCCCTAATCAGGACCACCTCTGTCACATGACTTCCTGTTGTGCTAATACTTAAGTCCCACTTTCCCATTTGCAGCTTATACTAACTGCCCATTAGAGGGGTTCACCCACTGTACTCCTACCAGACAAGCATATCTAATTTCCCTGTTGTACTCTACTTCTATCTGCCATTCTACCTGACCAACCACTTCACTCCCTTACTCTTCTCATCTCCTGCCTCACCTAGACCTCTATCAACACAACTATCTTCAAACCCTCTCCACCCCACCCCTCCAAAGCCCTCCCTGGTATGGCCACTAGGAGTCACAGTTGCACTCCTCTTTTCTACCTGTCTGCCAGGTCCCAGTGCATAAAAATCCACAACACCCCGTCCAACACTCAGCCTGTCTGTTCTGGGGTCCCCCAGGTTTCCATACTGGGCCCTCTTATCTTCAGTCTCTACCTTAACGCACTACACAGCTCCTGTGCTAGAAGGGTGCTGCTCTATGCTGATGATGCAGTCCTATTTGCCTCACACCCAAACCCTGCCTTCCTTCAGGTCTCATAGATACATAGATACATAGACAGTGGCAGCAGATAAGGGCCTATGGCCCACCCAGTCTGCCCATTTGAGCTTGTAAGTTCAGTTTGTTTTCCTAGAAGTCTGTTGCACCTTACCCCTGACCTTCAGAATTCCTTTATGTCTATCCCATGCATTCTTAAATCTCGTGATTGTTTCAGCCCCCACCACTTCCTCTGGCAGGGTGTTCCACCTGTCCACCACCCGTTCTGTGAAGAAATTCTTTCTCATGTTTCCTCTGAATCGTCCTCCCTCCAACTTCATCCCATGCCCTCTAGTCCTGGAACATCTTTTTCACTTAAAAATAGTGTTTTCCTGCACCCTGTTCCTCCCTGTAAGATACTTGTATGTCACTATCATATCCCCTCTCTCCATCCTCTCCTCCAGGGAGTACATGTTCAGTTCCTTCAACCTGTCTTCATAGGACTTGTGATGCAATCCATGCACCATCTTTGTTGCCCTCCTCTGAACCTTCTCTACCCTGTCTATGTCCTTACGAGGTATGGTCTCCAGAACTGTACACTGTACTCCAGGTGGGGCCTCACTAGTGTCTTGTATAGCGGAATTATGACCTCCTTTCCTGCTGGTAATGCCCTGCCTATACATCCCAGCATCCTATTTGCTTTACCTGATGCCTTGTCACACTGTTTCCCTACCTTGAGGTCATCAGAGATGATAACCCCAAGATCCCTTTCCTGCTTGGTGCATGCTATATCCTCACCCCCAACTGATATATTGTGCCAGGGTTTTGTGCCCCATATGCATTATCTTGCACTTCTTTGCATTGAATTTCAACTGCCAAACCCTGACCATTCTTCAAGTTTCTGCAGGTCACTTCTCATTCTGTCTACACCCTCTGGTGTGTCTACTCTGTTACAGAGCTTTGTGTCATCAGCGAACAGTGAAATTCTGCCTTCTAGGTCCTGCGCCATGTCACTGATGAAGATGTTGAATAGGACCGGTCCCAGCACTGATCCCTGTGGTACCCACTGGTCACTCTTCCTCTGTGGAGTGACAGCCATTTACCACCACCCTCTGTGTCCTGCCACCCAGCCAGTTACCTACCCACCACACTACTGTCCTGCCCACACCAATATTCCCCAGTTTGTGTAATAGTCTTCTATGTGGCACAGTGTCAAAGGCCTTGCTGAAGTCCAGATAGGCCATGTCCACTGCCCTCCCCTGATCCACCTCCCTAGTCACCCAGTCAAAAAATTCAATGAGGTTGGTCTGACATGACCTCCCCCCCAGTGAAACCATGCTGCCTTGGGTCCTGTAGTCCATTGACAACCAGATGTTCCACCAATCTCCCCTTCAGAAGTGTTTCCATGATCTTCCCAACTACCGAGGTGACACTGACTGGTCTGTAGTTCCCTGTTTCCCCTTTGTTCCCACTTTTGTATAAGAGGACTACATCTGCTGTCCTCCAGTCTTTGGGCACCTCCCCTGTTTCCAGTGATTGGCTAAACAGGATAGCCAGAGGTTCAGCCACCACCTCTCTTAGTTCTTTAAGGACCCTGGGGTGCACCCCATCTGGCCCCATTGCTTTATCAACTTTATTACTTCCAGTTCCTTCAGGACTCTTTCTCGTAAAGGGACTGTGTCCATTTCTGCACCATTCTCACCCTTGTACTCCTTCAGACCATCCTTCACCCAGGCAAAGCAATAGTCTACAGACTACAGATTGGTCATTAATCTAAAAAGAAAAGGTTATTCTTTTTGCCTGTCACCAAAGCAGAGCCATAACACCCCCCTCCAGATACTTCCCAGCACTCAGCACCCCCTTGAACAAGTGTCCTCTTATATATATCTGGGCATTACCTTCCACTCAGCCCTTACCTTCCACTCCCATATTAGCACTCTCTCTTCTGCCACAAACTCACGGATTGGCCTACTGTACCACCACAGGGACTGCCTTCCCCACAAGGCACTCTGGCTGGCTATCACCTCCTCAGTCCTGTCCCTTGTGGACAACGGCCTCTCAATCTATGCAGTAGCAAACAATACTGCACTTAATAAAATACAACTGTTCATCAACAAGGCCTGCAGGCTTCTGTCTGGTGCTGGCAGATGCACAAACACCTGCTCACTTTACTCCACTGCCAATGTGGTTAACTTTGAGGAGAGGCTCTGCTACCAGTCCTGTCTGCTGACCAAAAAATACTGCTTGGTGCCTTCCCACTGGAGTGACCTCCTCCTTCACCATGCTACCGCTACCATTTCCACCCGCAGGGCCTGTAAGGCCACTCTCCTAATGCCTAGAGCCAGGACATCACTTGTACAGTGGTCCTTTGCTACAGGGCCCCATCCTGGATCAACTTCCTCCCAGCCACCACCACCAACCTCCCAAAATTGGTTCTTTCAAAATTGCTCTCAGGAATCACCTATTCACCACGCTGTAGGTGTGTATAACCATTCCTGATTACCATCCATTATTAGCTCTATGTCTTGTAGGCTGGGCACAACTGCTAGTTTGCAACCTCCTTGACAATGTCACTGGGACTACTAATTTCCACATCACTCCAGTTCTCCATTTACAGTTTTCACACTAATTGCCTCGCTACCACCTTGTATAGGTCAATGATATTATCTTATATAAAATATGCTATTATTACAACCTGCCTGTGCAAATTTTCTACACTGTATAGGCCAATGCTATTATTCCCATGTAAAATACTCTGTCATTACAACTGTTCTTGGCAAACTTTCTGTACTGTAACTGCATAACAACATATGCAATGAAACTATGTAACTCTGTGTTTGTCCATGGAACTATGTAACTGTTTTGCCTCTGTACTCTATGATGAGGAGCCTTTGGAAATGAGTCATTGACTGAAAGGAATGTAATTCTCATATGTACAAATAGCCAACAGTGTGATCACTGGGAGAGTGCATCCAGTTCCCTTACCTACAGGTCGCAGTCAGTCTCATATCAGAGAAAATGCGTGCAGCAAAGGTCTTATACCTGATAATTACTATGGTAATGGCTAAAGAAGATACATAAATGCACATAACTGGCACAAAACAGGTGGCTTGAGTAACTATCCTAACTAGCTTAAGGAGTTTGGCTTAGCCAGCAGAAGATAAGTGAAAACACTGAGCTCTGTGTATTTACAAAGACACTTGCACTTGCAGCTTGCACAAGCACTAAAGATGACACTGTTGCCTAACTAATGATTATACAATGATATGTAATGAAAACATCTCCCAGTGTTACACTATATTGTGAGAATATAGTGAAGCATAATATGCATTACAAAAGTACAGTAGAACTCAGATCCTGACACTTATGCTTATATGATAAGCACCAGGGTACAATTAGGGTGCTGGCTTATGGACAACATTATGGATTCAGATTTCTCATCATGGTTTTATACCAGTGATACAGACATAACCCCCTGCACTAGATGCCCGGCAGTCAGAATCAGGAAGTGCCATACTGACCAGGTATGGTGGGGCACCTCAAACACATTAGAGGGGGCAGGATTGAGGTGGTCAGGTGCAGAAGACACCCTGGGATTAGACAAGGCCTAGAGAGAGGCCAGATGTGCTTGGTCCCCACCCCCAGGGATCCCACCAGACTGAGTGGGCAAGTAGCTAGAGGGGCTGCACTGCCCACCAATCCCCTGAGACCAGTGCTCTGCCATGCCAGATCAATCAGAAACAAGACAGCAATTATAGTGGACTTGATTTCTATGGTCGCTCTGGTATGCATTATGGACAACAATGCCTGCCCTGTTTTGGAGGCTGCCATCCCTTCTGGGTACTATGTAGTGCACTGTCCCAGAGTGGAGCAAAGGGGCAGGGAGTAGTGATCTGTTTCAGATCCAAGCTAGGCTTCACTGTGCACCCGGTGAGAGCATCTGGTTTCATAGAACATAACATTTGCTGGCAGATAAGGACCGCTTGGCCCACATAATCTGCCCATTTCCCTACCTAATGCATAGGCTGCAGACCCTAGTTAACCAGCAGCCTACTTCCTCCTACCCCCCCACTAGAATTGCGTTATGTCTGTCCCATGCATTCTTGAATCCCCCCACTGTTTCTGAGTCCACTACCTCCTCAGAAAGGCTGTTCCATGTATTCACAACCCTCTCTGTGAAAAAATACTTCCTCTATACATTTCAGCCATCCCCTATCTTCAAATTATACCCTTGTTCTTGCACATCTCTTTTCTGAAAGATGCTACCTCTTGGACTCTGTTGATTCCTTGATGTACTTGAACGTTTCTATCATGTCCCCCCTCTCCCTCCTCTAGTCAAGTGTATACATAGAAACATAGACTTTGATGGCAGATAAGGACCACTTGGCCCACCCAGTCTGCCCATTTCCCTACCTACTGGATAAGTCGCAGATATTAGTTAACCAACAGCCTACTTCCTGCCACCCCCACTATAATTGCCTTATGTCTGTCCCATGCATGTTTGAATTCCTCCACTATTTTAGACCCCACAGCCTCTCCAGGAAGGTGGTTCCATGTGTCCACCACTCTCTTCATGAAAAAATTCCTCACATTACCCTTGAACTGTCCCCCCTCTATCTTTAAATTTTGCTCCCTTGTTCTTGCACATCTCTTTTTCTGAAATATGCTACCCTCCTGGACTTTGTTGATTCCCTTGAGGTACTTGAACATTTCTATCATGTCCCCCCATCCCTCCTTTCATCAAAGGTATACATATTAAGCTTACATATTAAGCTTCTTTAATCTTTCTTTGTATGTCTTCTGGTGCAGACCCTGCACCATTTTAGTCACCTTCCTCTGGACAGCCTCCATCCTGTCAATGTCCTTGTGGAGATGAGGTCTCCAGAACTGGACACAGAACTCCAGATGGGCTCTCACTAACTGTCTGTACAGAGGGATAACAACTTCCTGTTTTCTATTAGTGATGCCTCTCACTATGTATCCCACCAGCTCTCCTTACTGCCTTCTCACATTGCTTGCCCACCTTAAGGTCACCTGATACGACTACTCCCAGGTCCCTTTCTATTTCTGTTGTTGTTATCTCACCCTCCATTGTGTACTCTTCCCCTAGATTTTTGTTTGCCAGGTGCATTACCTTGTACTTCTTTGCATTGAATCTAAGCTGCCATATATTTGACCATTCCTCTAACCTTGCCAAGTCCCTTTGCATCTTCTTCACTCCACCTTCTTTATCAACCCTGTTGCAGGTCTTGTGTCATCTGCAAAGAGACATACTTTTCCTTCCAGTCCTCTGCAATGTCACTTATAAAGACATTAGAGGACCTGTCCCAGTACTGAACCCTGCTGTACCCCACTAGTAACCCCTTTCTTCAGAGTAAACCCTATTTACTGTTACCCTCTATATCCTGTTGTACAGCCAATTTTAACCCAAGCTACCACCTTGTGACCCACTCCAAGACTGGCTAACTTGCATATTAATCTTTTGAGGGACTGTGTCAAATGCCTTGCTAAAGTCTAGGTAGGCCATGTCCACCGCCTCCCTGGTCTACTACATTGGTCACCCAGTCACATAAATCTATTAGATTCCCAGTGGCCCATTAGCCAGCCAACTTCCTCTCCCGGTCGCATGGCTGCAATACTAACTGCCTATGGTGCTCTCTATCTCTTATTGTTACCGCAGCCAACTGCCTACTCAAGCTGCTCGTTTTATGAATATTATCTCAAAGTATGTTATAACTGAGTACCTTTATTTTTTCTTTTAGTTGTTTTGGCTGTTTATCGTGCATTCTTTTACTACCTCTGTATGTATGTTGACCCTCATCCTTTGATGTGGAAACTTTGTAAATGAGCAGTTTCTGCTCAAAGGTATTTGTAATCCAAGAATTTAATAAATAAAAAATAAAAAAGATTCATCTGACATGACCTTCCTGCTATGTATCCATGCTGCCTTGGGTCCTAGTCCGACTGACCTCTAGGAACTCAACAATTCTTTCCTTTAGAGGTGATTCCATCATTTTCCCTACCACAAGGTCAAACTAACAGGTCTGTAGTTTCCTGCCTCTGCCTTGCTCCCACTTTTGTGAAGGGAATCACGTCTGCCTCCTCCAGTCCTCCGCCTACACCATCCTCCCAAGATTTGTTAAAAAGGGTAGTCAATTGTGTCACTAATTCTACCTTTAGTTCTTTTAGAATTCTTCAGTGAATCCCATCAGGCCCCATTGCTTTGTCCACCATCAGTTTTAAGAGTTCTTTCAGGATCCTTTCTTCTGTGAATGGACTGGTATCGACCTCCCTATCCAGAGTGCTTCTATTCTTTGATTTAGGTACCTCCCGTCCTCTTCTTTTGTGAATACTGAGAAGAAGTATTCATTCAGTATCTCTACTTTTTCACTGTCATCCTCTGCCCACCCTTCCTTCCCTTTAGTAAGCCTCACTATCCCCTCCTTCATCTTTCTTCACTCCCTAATGTACATGTAAAAGATTTTGTCCCCCTTCTCAACTGAGTTGGCTAGCTTTTCCTCAGTTTGGGCTTCTGCTATTCTGACTGCTTTCCCCACTTTCTTCTGCTTTAATTGCTACAATTCCCGTCCTGCTTCTTCTGTGTTTTCTTATACTTCCTGAATACTACTTTTTCTTCTTAACCTTCCCCACCACCTCTTTTGAGAACCATAGTGTTTTTTTCTTCGCTTTGCTTTATTGATTTGCTTCACACAAAGACTTGTTACCTCTGTGATGGCTGTTTGATTTTCCCATTGTTCCTCCACCCCTCCTTCTTGCCAGTTTGATAGTGCTTTTCTGAGGCACACCCAATTTTTCTAAAGTCAGCCTCCTAAAGTCCAACACTCTTGCTTTTGTATGGCTTGACTCTATGGCTGTGTTTATTGTGAACCACATTGTGTTGTGGTCACTTGTTCCCAGATGGCTACCCACTTCTAAATCTGACATCCTTTCTCCATCCCCATTTGACAGTACCGGGTCTAAGATTGCTCCCTCTCGAGTGGTTTCCACCACTAGCTGTCTGAGGCATGCCCCCTGCAGGGCATCAAGAATAAACCTGCTTTTTGATGTGGCTGCAGCCAGGGTGCTCCAGCTAACGTCTGGCATATTCAGGTCCCCCCTCAACAATAACTTCCCTTTTTCTGCCATTCTAAGGATGCCTTCTATCATTTCCTTGTCTATTGCCTCCCCCTGGGATGGGGGTCTATATACCAGCCCTATGCGATTTGTGGTGCCATAACCTGTTTTCAGGTTAACCCACAGTGTCTCCTCTACTCCCTGTTTATCTTTTAGTTCCATTGCTTTGATCCCTTCCCTTACATAGAGAGCTCCTCCTCCTCTCTTTACCCTCCCTGTCCCTCCTGTACATTGTGATCCTGGTATGTTGACATCCCAGTCATGGTTCTCAGTGTACCATGTTTCTGTGATTGCCACAATATCCAGATGTCCCTCTTTATCAAGGCCACTAGTTCAGGGAGCTTTTAAGCAGAACTATGGGCATTGGTACTCATCACCCTCCATTTGTTGATGGCCTTACCCTTTTAGCCTCATCCCTGTCCTTACTGCCTTTTTATGCATTTACCCTGTCCTGCTCCCATTAACTTCTCTACCTTGGTTTTTTCCTCTCTAACTACTGTGTTTTGTGGGGGGAGGCTGGGTTTTCCCTGCTCCTTTTCAGTGCCCCCGGCTAGTTTAAATGCTTGCCAATTATGCATTTAAACCTATCACTTAGGATCTCTGGTTCCCCTCCTGTACAGATGTAGACCATTGTGCCAGAATAGGCTTGTATCCTCCAGGTGGACCCCAGTCCCCAGTGAAGCCAAAACCCTGAGATCTGCACCAGTTTTCAACCATTCATTAAATCCCATGGTGTGGAGTGCTCTAACATTACCCTTGCCATAGACAGGCATCATCTCTGAGAAGGTCACTGTATGTACTACTTATCTAACATCTCTTCCCAACTTTTCAAACTCCTATTGCACTGCTCTGATCCCATTCATAGCCAGTTAATTTGTCCCTAGGTGGACAATGATATCCAGCTCCCTCCTCTCTCATGCAGCTTCTCCTGATCCTGTGAATTTGCTCCCTATCTCTCCAAGCAGTGGCCTCAGGCAGGCACTTACCTCCCTCTCCCCTTCATTCCTGAGATCTACTCCCATAATAATTGATTCCCCACCGAGTTGTTTTTCCTGTGGGATCCCATTTCACCCTCCTGTGGGACTCCTTTGTGGAGGTTCCTTGGTGTCCTCTTTGGTTCTACTGTGGGTTCCTCCATAGAGAACCACTTCACCAAAAAGAGCATATGAATTGTGGAGAGGTACAACTGGAGAAATGTGCATCTGTTCCAGCACCCTCTCCCTGTCTGATCCCACCTTGGTCCAACTGCTCTTCTTTCTTGGCAACCTCTGAGGTAGCAGCAGTGGCCCTGGTGGTCCCTGGATAGCAGAGGTTTCTTTGAATGTGTGGCAGTTTTTGGGGGTCTGGGTGCAGGTTGCAGGATTCTCCTGATTTATTTATTTATTTATTTATTACTAGGATTATAAATACCTTTGAACCAAGGGTTGTTTTACAAAGGTTCTGCGTCAGCAATGGGTGCAAGCAAAACAATGGTCAGATACAATACAGAGTCAGGAGGTTAACATAGAAGTAAGCAGAGGTAATATACAATATAGGTCAAGAGGTTAACTTAGTAGCAAAAGACAGTACATGTGTATAGACTAGCACAGTAACAAACAGTCAGTGGCAAATATCAATGCACAATTAACAATACAGGAGTGTATATATAGCAAGACACAAATACAAATAAAATCATCCTGGGGTGACATAAGTGGAGCAAGGGGTGGGGGATAAGAGGGGGTGGGGAAAAGGGGGGTAGGCAGTCAAGGATTTGACATTGTTGTAAGTGCAAGAACAGAAAGATAAGTGCTAGGTAGTCTAGGGTGGAGCAACAAGAGATAGTGTGATAGGGATGGGGAGACAGGAGGAGAGGAGCAGGAAAGGAATGGAATGGTAGGTTGGAGGTGAGAGGGTTCGAATGGTCGATGGGGTGGGAGAGAGAGAGATGGGGAGTAGCAGGGGATGGAGGGGTGGAGAGAAGTGGAGAGGGTAACAAGGGAGGAGAGAAGAGGTGGGAGAGGCGAAACAAAGCCGCAAGCCTAGGCAGAGCAGTCACAACTGCAGAGGTCAGTGAGGTGCGCTGGAGTTTACGCTTGAATGGGTCAAGCTTGTTTTCAGCTGCAATTTCAGGGGAAAGTTGTTTAGCAGCAGGGGGCCCTGGTGTGGAAAGCATGTTGAGCCTGGTTAGTACAGCAGACTAGAACGATAAATGTTGGTTTGAGGGAACTGCATGTACAATGTGCAGTAACTATGGAAACATTTTCACAGCACTGAGCCAATTGGAGGCTAATACTGCTGGGAATGTCAAACACGTTGATGTCATCTTATGTTCCTATAATTCAGTCTCTATGGAGCCTTATATTCTGCATGTAAAATTAACAGTATATGTACCTTGATATCTTTTTGCTATGTTACATGTACAGTACAGTATACTCTGAAAATGTTTCCTGGTTTGGGATTTAGAAAAACTCGCCAAAAAGGTATTAAACTTAAGATTTTAGGTAACAGCATACAGGATTCAGAACCTCTCCTGTCTGCTCTGCTTCCACAGAAGGGTTTTAGAACTGTGTGCCCTATAGATGTGTGTTTAGGTAGTCTTTAAAGTAACATTTTAAGTAGAAGTACATGTTTCAAATTCAGTCTTCAGATGTTCTCTTTCTTAGTTTGGTAAGTTGAAAGTTCTGTGCTGACCATAATGTTGCTGAGCTGCCCCTCACCACCTTGCGCACACCATGAGTCTTCCAGCATGCTGAGTATTTTAATGAGGGCAACCAACTAATGGCAACCCTGGGTTAGTGGGTACCTGGCTGGTCTGCTGATCTTAAAGCAGGTTTGTATATTATATATATTGGTCACAAATACTTGAACACAGTGATGGGGAGGACAGGATGACGTTAAAACTATTGTATAGTTATTTATAAGTGGCTAATTGATAATAATGTACGAATAGTTAAGACTGAATTTTTACATAGCTTTAGCGTCCATCATTGTGACTTTAAATCTGTAACATTTATTTGTAAAAGTTTTTTACTGATGTGTCTATGTAACAATATTTAGTGATGATGTGATGCTTATTGGACTGTTTAATACTTATGTGTAGATAGATGTCTATGTGTATGTTTAGTTGGAACGATAAATAACAAGTCTGTCCTGTAAACTGGGTTTTCAACCCAAACGACATGTATCCTGTATAAAAATAAAACATTTTACTACTACACATGTGCTTGTGCCCTTTGAAATTGTCTCCTTCAATGCACTTTAATATTGCATGTTTTGCACAAAAAGAATATGATTTGCACAATAACTATAGCTCAGGTTTAATATATATCCACATGTTGGTGTAGTTACTTGAGCTAGACCTGTACCCAGTGCTCACCTTTCATTTGTGTAAGCACAAAGGATGCCGTGATGACAGAGTTGGTAGCCCTCATTAGCATACTCTACTCTGCATGCTGGAAGCTGCCCGAGTGCAGGAGATGATGGCAGGTGGCTGGATGACATAATGATCATCACAGGCCTTTCAGAATAGCAAAAGCTAAGCCTTCATATCCATGCAATAATCTAAGATGCCTTCAGAATCAGTTACCTACTACAATGCCTTAGCCTGAGGAGCCTGTGGGAGGATCTGCCCACTCGATGGTAAACAACTGGCTTTGCCACGCCAAGCTGAGTTCACTATCACTGGATTTTGAAGTCTCACAGTTTAATTAGTCATGCATTGATTATTTATATGCCTGCAGATGTAGAGTGGCCTAACTGACTTATGGTGTAGAAACTGAAAAAGATAACATCTGAAGAACCTGAAATTGAAACAGGTATTTCTACTTAAACATTTTATTGCAATGTCAAAAGACTTAACTGGGTGTTTACGCAGCAACTGTTGCCCTTTTTCGATTAACTGCAGTTTCTCTTCTGTGTAAAAAACAATAATTGGTGAACCAAAGTGAACTAGTCCAATACTTGATGAACTTTATATGGTTCAACCACCAAAGTTCATGCAGTCGAACTCTGGAAGGTTTGCAATGCCTTAGACATTACCCCCTGCACTGCTGCCTTGGATATGCAAATTTGAGAGCAGGCTCGCATTTCCACTCAGAGATCATCAGGACTTCACAGCATCTATCCTACATCTTTTTTATTTATTTATATCTAGGATAACAACACACCTTTGAGCCAAGGTTCTTTTACAAAGGTTCTACGTCTGAAACAGTACAGTACAGAAAATAAGGAACATAACAGGTTAATAATGGGAAAAGAACAATGCAGTAGACAGAATAAGCTGTACTAGTGTGAGATAAAATAGGAGAAGACAGGGTTAAATACAGGATTGGAGAGGAGGAGTGGTGGGAAGAGGGGACAATAAGAGGAGGTGGGGAACACAAGGGGAGGTGGGAGCAGCCAGAGGCATTGTCAACAACCCAGAGCAGAAAGTGTCATAGTCAAACATAACAGGGGGAAGTGCTTGTGGAGAGAAGGGGAGGGGGGTAGGGAGGGAAGAGGGAGATGAAGGAGAAAGGGGATAATAAGTACTAGGGAGGAGGAAGAGCATAGATAGTGGACAGGGCTGATTACAAGTAACAGTTACAGGAGCTAGAAGCAGTGAGATGAAAGTGGTGCTTGGATTGGAATGAGCCAACTGTGGGACTGGAGGAGATGTCAGGGCTGAGACCACTTAGTCAGCTAGCCCCCTATGGGCAAAAGATCTTTGGCCCTGGGAAGTGTGACAGTAGGGGACCTGGAGGAGCTGAGATTCAGAACCCCTGGTGTTTCGAGGATTCAAGCTTGGATGCAGTAAGGCTTGGACTCTGGGGGTGAGGCCCATGTTAATTTGCTTTGCCATGGTGCAAGCTAGATACTTAATGTGGTTGGAGAGTTGAATCCATCCAGATTGAGCATACAGGTCACATGTACGTGTGAGACGGTGAGCACCAGAGATGAACTGACAGGCCTTATTGAGGGGTGTCGATATTCATCTGAGAGCAGTAGCAGAAGCAGAGCCATAGTTGATTAGTCCGTAGTTAATGATGGAGACACAGAGCTCTGGACAGTGATCTTCATCCTAATGTAAGATGTTGTCTGTGCCAGTATAGTAGGCCTAGATGCATGTTAGCAGCTCTGGCAACACCGTCAATATGGGCCCCATAGGACAGATTTGAGTCCAGAGATATCCCAAGGTATTCAAATGACTGCATCTGCTTGAGGGTGTTTCCAAGACTAGTTGAAAAAGAGAGGAGGTGAAGTCTATGCTTGTTTAGAGGGCTGTTAAAAAGCATTGCCTTGGTTTTTTTTATGGTTTAGGACCAACTTATGCCTACTAAACCAGTTTTCCACTGAGGCAAAGCCTTGTTGAAGACTGAGTTGTAGGGGTTTGGGGTCCTTGTGGGAAGTGAAGATTACAGCATCGTCAGTATAGAGGATGAGTTGTTCAGGGCAGGATTTCAAGAAGGTGTTCAGGAAAAGGCTGAATAGTAGAGGGCCCAGAATAGACCCCTAAGGGACTCCAGAAAGGACCGATCTTGTATCCGAGTGAACACCCACAATTTTTACACTTTGTGACCAATTTTCCAGGTAGCTATTGAACCAAGTTACAGTGTCAGGAGAGAGAGAGACCAGTAAACTGGAGTTGTTCAATCAGCAGACAATGGTGGACAGTGTCAAATGCCTTAGTCAAATTGACAAAAACAGCCCCTGCTAGATTATCTTTATCCAAGGTGCTGTGTAGTGCTCCAGTGAATTCCAATAAGGCAGATAAGGTGCTATGTCCTTTTCTGAAATCATGTTGTTGTGTACACAAAAGATTGTATTTTATCCAGGTAGTCTGTAAGTTGGTCAGCCATTATGCATTCCAGAGCCATGGAGAAAGGAGGTAGTATGATATTGGTTGATAGTTCTGGTGGATGGTCTTATCCCCATTTTTGTGGACTGGTGTAACTGTAACAGCTTTCCATATGTCAGAGAACTGGCTGAAACTAAGGGAGAGGTTAAGAATTTGTGTTAATGGGCCTAGGATCTCATCAAGGGTGAGGGGATAGCAGTTTGAGGTCCAGCGGGTCCCCAGTAGTTCTTGACTTGGAGATTGCTTTGGTGATGTATTTCCAAGCTTCATGCATCTTAACAGTTTTAAAATAGAAGGGTGGGTGTTTGGAAAGGGTAGGATAGCTACAGGGAGTAGTGGAGTCAGAATCAGTGAAAAAATTCAGGGGGAGAACACTACTAAGGTCAATGAATGCATCATTGAAGGTGTTGGCAATGACCAGAGGATCAAGAGTGATGGACCTGTCAACCTTTAGCATTGTTGGGGAGGATTTTTGCTGGTTCCCCGTGACTTCTTTGATGTTCTTCCAAAACTCAGTGCCATTTCCCTAGGTGTTAGAAAGAGCTTCTCTGTAGTATGTACTTTTCAGTAGTCAAATGGATGTCGTGCAGCTGTTGCAGGCACGTTCGTAATTCTGTACACTGGATTGAGCACCACAGGCCCTAGCCAGAGCCCAAAGGTGGGTCCCTAGACTTTAGCTGTGCTAGAAGCTCACCAGTTAGCCATGGGTTGCAGAGCGCCTTGACTTTTCGCTTTTTGAGCTGGGTGCAGGAGTCACATGCCACACTGAAGGAGGAGATAAAGTAGTTGAGGGCTGAGTCAACATCCATAGATTGGTACATGAAAGACCAGTCATGCAGACTGAGGAGTTAAGGTGACTCAACTGACCATGGAGGAGGACTCTGCTGGTGATGACTTTAGGTGGGGGCTTGCAGAATTTGTTTGACCATTCACAGATAACAGGGGAGTGGTCGCTAAGTGAGTCTGGGAGGTCAAAAGTGTTGGAGATAGATACAGGAATGATGACCGGTAAGAATCCAGTCCAGCAGGGCACTAGTGCCTGTTTTGTAGTTTTTTCTTGTGGAGGAGACAACCATTTGCGAGAGGTCTGCTGATGATACAGCATCCCTAGAGACAGCAGCATCAGATGCATGCCAGTTTATATTAAAGTCGCCTAGTATGATTGTCTCAGTACCTACAGGTTGGGTTCTGATAAAGTCCAGAATGGTATTGAGGCTTTTCCTATGGTCTTCTAGGGGTTGTAAACAGAGACAACTGTGAGGGCTTTGTTGTGTGCCCCTAGGAGTAATTTAATCGGTAGTATCTGTGCTGTGGAGTCATGGAAGGGGGGGTAGAGATGGGGCACCCCATGAGATAGTCTTTGATGTAAATTGCACATTCCCCTCCTCTTTTAGACACACAATCCAGCCTGTGTACATTTTACCCTGGTAGTTCAATTGCCATGTCTGGAATTTTAGGCGTTAGGCATGTTTCGACAGCTGTAAGGATATCAGGGTTGTGTTGGTTTGCAAAGATTTGTACGGCATCAGGCTTAGGGATCAGGCTGCAGATGTTAATGGTTGTGACGATTAAGCCCCCAGAGGGTTTTGCAGGACAGGCAGAGCTAGTAGATCTTGGGCCTGGGTTTGGGTGCACATTTCCGGACATCAGTAGGAGGAGGAGCAGGAGCTTCAGGGTGCACAAACTGAGTTTCTTGAAGGATAGATTACATGTCCGTTGCTTGCAGGAACATATAAGGAGTTGCTGGCGTTTGGCCCAGAGCAACATCGTGTATGATAGAGGAGATAGGTGAGACCAAGGCCCAACCTGGAGGAGATCGAAGCAGCCAATCAAAGGCCAGAGAGGGCCCTGGGGAAGAGTAGTGCTCATAGTGCAGTGTGCCTAGGTGGTGACATGGGGTATCTAGCTGGTAGGTGGGGGAGGGCAGCAGACTCCAGGAAGGTAGGCAAGGTGAAGCAGGGAGGTGAGAATAGACAGATAAACCAACATTTTGGGAAGGGTATAAATGATCAGTTGGTAGGCGAAAGGTAGCAGGGCGAGGCACCGATAGTGTGAGAGAAGAGTGGGAGGTGTGGCAGAAATCAGTAGATCAATTGGGGGGTAGAGAACCAGAGAGGGAGAGTAGGTGGGGTAGTAGCAAAAAAAGAGAAAGAAGAAGAAAACCTTGGAGGAACCAATAGGGATTGAGGCAGGGAGAGTCAGAGAAACTATGGTCGGAGCTTAGGTCTATTTAATAAAGGTGGGTGGGGGCAGGCACAAATTTTCAGCACTTTGCTATGAAACTGAATGAATGCTGAAGCCTAGAAAAACACATGTAACATTTCCCAGGTCACTACTAACTGTTGATGGTTATTTCATTAGGAGACTGCTGGCCTACAGTCTCAGCTGTGCTCACTGACTCCAATACCGAGGGTTCTTCATCTTTCTCAATTAATGTCATGTATTTTTCTGAGACTGGAAATTCTGCTGCTGTTAAGAGAAGAAAGGTAAACCAGAGGTAAGGGCACAGCCACTGGAATTAGCTCTGTGATACAGACATAACCCCTGCGGTGCAACTGAGGAGAAAAGTGTTTGAGAATAGAATCATGTTTTCCACAGTTATACAAATGATACAACCATAACCCTCTGCACTGCCACATTGGATTTCCAGGTATGAGAACAGACTCAGGTTACTCAACCTGATATTATACCAGTGATACACACATAACTTACTCCACATACAACTGGGATTCCTAGGCTTGAGAAAAGACTCCAGTTTTCCACCCTGCTATGATACCAGTGATACAGACATAACCCCCTGCACTGCCACCGGGAGTCTTGGGTTTGAGAATGAACTCAGGTTTTCCAGCCTGGTACTACATACCAGTGATGCATACATAGCTCTCCCACAAACTGAGTTTGAGAATGGACTCCAGTTTCCCAATCTGGTATTATACCAAAGATACACATTTATTTTATTTAAACCTTTGGTAACCATATAAAAAAAAACACTGGGCCACATAGCTCTTTTACTGGCGTGACTTAGGAAAATGCAAACACAATACAGTATTACAGACAGACACTAAACCATAAAAAGCCACAAAATACATAAATAAGAATGCCTAAAGACAGATTTACAAATTTAAAAATTAAAAAATAAATTAACAAATAAGCAGAAATAGAAAACAAAACTAACACTGATGCATAAAACTCTAGTCCTGTCAGTACTATCGCTACCATTCAAGCTTTAGAGTTACCCTCAGTCAGAGACTGTCCTCTTCAAACTTCAGCATCCCCAACAGAAAAGCAACAACTTGAAATTCTGGAATACCTGTCAAGGCTAGTGAGGGTGACAGTTCCGGGAGAACGAGGAGGGTGGGAAGGAAGAAGCACCACCACAGGGCCACAACACAGAACCTGCAATGGCCCACGGGACCCATGGCTGGCGGTATGGGCCAGGCAGTACTGCAGCAGGCTGGGAGGAGGAGTTTTAGGAACTGCAGATGAGTATTGGAGGTATGTATCTGGGAGGTGCACTGTGCTGAGAACAGGTAGCTACCAAGCCATGCAGTGCATGGCAGACACAGGACAGTACACAGACAGGCCCACGCACGCGTGCATACACACACACACACACACGTACCACCATGACAGTGCCAGGGATGGCATGGGTCAGTGTGCACTTCAACCAGCACACAGGCACAGTAGATAATGGACTGCACTCACGATGCCCATGCCACATGGCATAATAATGGTACACATAGACACACAAGTGGCACTGCACAGGGAGACAGGTGCCTGCCCCACAGACCACCCCAGGAAACAGCAGCCAGGCATGCAGGACACAGTGGTGGTATGGGCTGCAGCCAATGGAATGGGGACCAGGACATTGCAGGGCAGCACCTCAGCCACCATTAACACATGGGCTGCCTCTGCCATGACTGGTGGATGCAGCTGCAGCATCACCAGCCACAAGGGTGGTAGCCAAAAAGCCTGCAGGGGTACTGCAATGAGACCGTGAATGGGTGCTCATTGGCGTGGTTGCCCCATGGGCCACATCTGGGCTGGGGATGCCAGGCGTTGTGACATGAAGCAACAGCATCAGCAGCAGAGGGTCCACCTGATGCCACTGCTGGGGTGTGCAGGAGGTGCTCCTGGGTGTCTGACTGGACAGCCATTGTCCACAGCGTGCAACAGCTACAGCCACCACCTCCACAACAGCTACAATCCACTCCAGTGCTGCGATCATGCCCACCCACAGGAGGCATGCCTTAGTCAACATCTAAGCATGCCATGCAGCTGCAGTCTCATGCTCTAGGACCATCACTGTCTTGTGACTCCTGAACTCCACATGGAGGGCCTCCTGCCTCTCCACAGTGTCATGCAGGAGGTGGACGTAGCCCTCCATGTTGTTGGCAGGTGAAGGGTCACAGTATCACCGATAAACAGAGGGTGAGACAGCCTGCCCCTGGGCATCCACAAGTGGCAGCTGCACTTTGGCAGGCTGTGGCTTGGGTGGCCCTTTGCTATGCACAGCCACTGCATGTTCATGGCCTGTGACATCACGCTCCAGCGGTGTATGTGTGTGCCCGAAGCACCTGGACTGGACACCCCTGACAGCCTGGCCACTGCACCTGGGCCAGGCACAGGGTGCACAGCACCCACTGATGTGGGCAGCTGTGCAACCAGTGCAGCTGCACCATGTACAGCTGTGGCATCTGGGGCCACCCTCATAGGTCCCTCGCTTACGTGGTCCCACTGTTGGCCATGTCCCCCTCAATCTGTGTGGTGTCATCATCTGCAGTGTCATCACTGTACACCCCCTTCATGCCAGTGGCAAGCACAAGGATGGCACTGGTGATGTCCACCACATCTGTGTGGTCATCATCAGAGAATGCAGACACCGGGGCCATTTGTTGTCATCATTGGCCACCGTGCCAACAATGGCGGAGGGGTATAATGGACCCGCCACCACTGAGGCTGTGTCTGGTGGGTCCGGTGCAGTGGATGGTCCAGGGATGGCACCATCCACTGCAGTGACAACTGCAATGTGCAACAGGCCTGCATCATCACCCACTAGGGCATCCTGTGCAGCTGTGCCCATGGCTGCACCCATGAGGCATGATGGAGCTTGGAAAGAAGACAGGAGAACATGGTTAGTGCACTAGAATAACTAATGGCATACAGGCATGCAGACAGACAGACATGTACAGAGTGGCACAATGTAGTGCCATGGGTGTGCATGCTGGTCTGCAGTGTGGCTGTGCTGTTCACACACAACACCAGCCACATGCATGCTGTGACTGGTACTGTGTGTGACAGGCCATGGCCACATGGCACCATGTGTGGTGCTGGCAGCACAGGCATGCCCAACAGAGTGTGTAACCCAGTGGTGGGACCTCACATGAGCCACCATGGGCATGTGCAGTGCAGCCAAGCATAGCACAGCATGGGACAACCATGCACAGCCACCACACATGGCACAGCCCCTGAGTACACAGTTACAGGGCACAGCACACTGGGACTGGCATGGCAGCCAGAGCACACATGTGGCCTGCCTTGTGTTGTGTCCATGGCTACTTACAGTGCCGTGATGGGCCTCCACTGGTCTGGAACCCCCCCCAACTGGACACCCTGCACAGTGGCCTTGGCAATAGTTGCAGCAAGTAGCTCTTCATTGGGGTTCAGGCGGACATTCGCCTGTGGGTCACCCCCTGTCCACCACAGGGAGGCCTCGATGTGGGCTACCTTCTCTTTAGCCTTCTATTTGTCATCATTCAAGTGCTTCCTGCACTCCAGGGGGGTTCTGTTGAATGCCCCCATAGCAGAGACATGGCAGGCGACCACCTCCCAGCCCTCCTCCTGCACTGCATGGCTGCCACCCCTTGCCAGTCATGACGTCACGCCATAGGTGGAATGCCTCAATGGGGGCTTGCTCCTCATGCTTGGTGAAGTTAGGCTGCTGTCTGCTGGTGACATTGTTGCCTCCTGACATCGTGGTTTCTGTGGGAGAGAGAACAGACAGATATTAGCCATGCATCAGTAGATTCCTGTGTGGCCATTCTTGACAGACAGTGGTTGCAGCAGGACACACCAGCACCTGTCAGCCAAGGCCTGCAGGCTGTGCACATGTGTGGATGTGCATGGTGAGTCGTGGTGGCTGTGACTGCATCCGGCATGTACATTGCACATGCCATAGACGGCTGCAAGGCCACGGTAGTACCACCTGTGCCACATGTCCAGCTACACATACATCTGTCAGCACATCACACACACTATGTATGCCATGCTGTTGGTGCAGGCACATTGGCCATCATGCCCCCCCAATGGTGCTGCCTGTGGGATGCCATGTTGCCCACCAGGAGTCCCTTACATGGCATGCTGGCATTGGGATGTGCGCTGCCAGTCCCAGCATGTGGCATAGCTACAGTGCAACTGGGCCTGTACACAAATGGTTGTGTGTATCATACATTCCTGTAGCAGTCTGCTGTTTCTCCCAGCCCTGGGATGTGCCTTGGGGTAGACAGAGGTCTGCAACAGCACATACCCACTCCACAGTACCTGCAGTATTACATGTAGGACTAGCTGTATACTCACCCTCAAGGCTGTGAATCCTCTCAGTCACCTATTCTCAGTGTGAGATGAGTAGGGATCATTTATGGCTCAGGACATGCAAATGAGGTCTGGGGCAGTGTTAATGAGATGCTAAACAGCTGAGATGCCCTGGCATATGATGTGAGTCTGATTTAGGTACGCTGTTTGTGAACTGCATAACTGCCTTCAGCTTTTCTCAATCAGCATGGTGCATCTGCTGAGTTGGGCGCATCCGTACACGGTGCATGTCCCACTCATGCACGTTGTGCCTCAGTGCAAACTGTGTGCATGCGCTGTGTGTTGTACCCATGGCACAGCTCAGCATGTACACGGCTGTACTGTCAATCACATTGAGGACATGCAGATGGTGTCTGTTACATGGTGTTGCCTGTCCACAAATTGCAAACCCACCTGCGCGGTGCCCATTGTGCTGGTTGATGGTGTTGTATGTGGATTGCGCATTACGTACCAGTGCATGATGGTGTGCTACCACACTTCACAGGTGCTGTGTGAGATTCTGCTTGCCACACGTATTATGGCAGCCTCGTACACATCACACATGCCCGACCCAGTCATGACCCATGCCTCGCATTCCTGCCTCAGCAGTGTGCATTGCGCATGCACCAATGTGATCTTGACGGACCAATCGCGCTTCATGCCACTGTGCGCAGTGCACTGCATGTGGCCTGCTAGCACATGTGGAGTAATTTTGGTTTAATGCCGCATATCCCGTAATTGCACCACTGGGTTGCATCTTGACCCGTGATGCCTAGGGCAGGGAGGACTGGGTCTAGGGCCATAAACTGGTCCCAGCTGCGGGTGCTTCACCTGGTGGCGCTGGTGATGTCTGTGGAGGGGCAGCTGCTTGGCCGTGAGGAGCTACTGGTACCCAGGTCACAGGTGTGGGCCACCACTGCCAGCAGGCTGATTTGGTGCATGGAGGTTCCCTGCACTGGAGAACAGTGCAGGCACTGGTATGGTGACCTTGGACAGAGGGGCAGGGACCATCTTCAGCAGCTGAGTAGCTGCGCATGCAAGGGAGCACTGCCATAGCCAGGCAGGTTGCGCACATACGTGTGCATCACAGGTGCATGTAGGGTGGGATGGTCCACTTTACAACATCACACTCACATGGGAACACCACACCACAAACACATGGCTGTGGCTGCACCTGTCCTGCATGTGACATGGGGTGGGCACTCTGCAGTGCTGTGTGTGGGTCAGGTACACTGTGTTGCACATGGGGTGGTACCACTGTGTGTGGTGCATGACTACGGGAAGGCACTCTGGAGGGTTCAGGCACAGAGGCTGTGCACTGCTGTGTTCTGCATGGATGGGCACCAGCGTTACACCAGTTGGGTACACCTACACTGCATTCGCACACTGGTGTTGGGGTAGGTTTTGTGCATTGATGTGTCTGCTCATGGCGGTATCTCTCTGTTGTGTCTTGCAGGGCTGGAGGCCAGGTGGTGGGCCATGGAGGCCACTGAGGAGAGATGCCAGGGGGCTGTGGGGGCTTGATGCGGTGTCCATCTGGGAGCAGGTAGGTGTTGCCCTTATGTGTGCTTTGCCTCTCTGCTGGGGTGGGTTACTGCTTGGTGGGGGGATGTGTGTCTGCCATGGTCCTTAGTATGTGTTCTCTCTTTTCTTGCTGTAGGTCCCTGGGATAGTGATGCAGCTGCCAGAGGTGGAGGAGCCATGAACTGTGTTAGAGATCTGGACCAGAGAATCACTCAGGTTATCCAGGGGTTGCTCTGGCCCTTATAGAGGATCATTGGACAAGTAAGTCAGGCCGTCAGGGCCCTCCTCTGGCACCTGTTGGCACGTGGCCATCTGGGGTTGAGGCGCAGGAGGTGCGTGGCCATGCATGTTGCCCCGACCATGTGCAGGCATATCATTGCTGTATACAGTCCACTGTTACCCACCCCTCCATTTCTCTGTTGATGATCCCACACCTTCCCCCTTCTGCACACATGTAGCTGTTCATAGTCTGTCACTCCCCTTCCCCTTTGATTGCATTATGTACATAGTTTCTGATTTTCTGTTGTTTATATTGTTGTATGTTCTGTTTATGTTGTTGTAAATATTTTTGCACTCTGCTATGGTGTCTGTGGTCATTCACTGTTCCACATTCTTGGGTATGTGTACTGTCAGGGGCTCTTTTCCATACCCTTCCTGCCATGGCTCTGCATGCCTACAATGTTATATAGTCTCTTTCCCTGCTGAACCCCCCCCATTAGTGCGGCCCCATGGTTGCCTGTGGCATGTGCATGGGCCTCTGTCCTACAGCTTATGTCCCTGCTCCTGGTCTCTGTGTCCACGCTGTTTGTGGCCTGCATACATTGCACTGCTGCAAAATTGCTCTATAGTCCTGTGTGCGGTATCCTGTGTTTGGGGTTGTGGCCTAGTTGTGTGGCACTATGGTGGCACTGTGTGCTGGACACTGTACGGCCACAGTCATGGCCACCTGTGTGCGCCCTGTCTAGTGCCTCCACCTTGCCTTTGCACCTGCATGCTGTTGTGTGGCACCATGCCTGCTACAGTGTGTTGTTCTGTGTGCCTGCCCTAGACAAGTGGATCGTGGTCTGGTGCTCTGTGTGGTGTTCTCGGTCCTTGTCATGATTCTGTGGCTGTTGTGGCCACTTTTGTGCCCTTGGCCTTCTGGTGTATCCCATTGGTCCTGTGTCCCTCTCCTTTGTCCCACTGCTTTGTCCCCTGTTGTTCCAACCTGCCTTGCTGGCTTGCTCCATATTCACTATGTTGCTCCCCTGGGTAGCTCTGCATATCCTGCTTGTGCTGGTGCATCTCCACTTGTGCCCTGCCCTTTCTGTGTGATTCACAATGGGGTTGCACATGGCGCATCCTTTGGTGCATCCCTTGTGATCGCTTACGCTCAGTGGTGCATCCTCTCTGCACCGGTGCATCTGACTTGCGCCCCGGCGCATCTCTTTTGTGAATCCTGTCCATGGTGTTGATCATTCTGGTGAAACAATTCAAAACAAAGGGGGAAAGAAGAACTAGTTAGCACCATAGGGAGCCACGTGGGCCTGTGCCTCTGGCTCCGATGATGTCATAATGACTCATCATTTAATACACTTGGTAGACATTTTAGGGGGCAAGCAAGGCTGTTTTTGAAAGTGAAAGGCTGATGTTTATAGTTTTCAAAAGCTATGAAAATACATTTTATGTTATTTACGTAAATGGAGTTTTAGCATAAATGTAAACAGCAGTGTTTACTTTACTTGGCTATGAAGCCAGATTTTGGAGTTTGCAGTTAAAAAAAAAACTGCTTGTTTAGGTACCCTTTAACAGTCTATACTTCAGTATACTGTTGATCATTTTTTTAACTTTCTATATAAACATATTTCTCTGCTAAATACTTTCCAGCCTTTGCTATGTTTTAACATTTACATTTGCAGCTGTTTATGTCCAGCTCACCTGTTACAAATCTCCCTCCTGTTCACTTCTGCCCTCCAGGAAAACTTTTTTTGCTCAGTTGCTGCCATACGTCTGTTAGAAATTGGAAAAAGTAAACACTAGCATGAACAGTAAAAGAAGATGACAAGACTTTCTCTAGATAAATTAGTGACAGGAGAAAGTCCAGAGGGGGTATTGCTAAGATCAAAGGGGATAAGGGAGCATGTGAGGAGGAGGACCATGTAAAAGCATCTATCCTAAATAGATACTTCTGCTCAGTATTTACTGAAGAGAAGGTAGGGCAGGGCCCACAGCTCAGCACCAGGGACACGGGGAGTGAGGTGTGCACTACCCCTTCACAAAAGAAAGGGTCCAACAAGTGATTGATAAGCTCAGAGTGGACAAGGCAATGGGACCTGATGGCATACATCCCAGGGTGTTAAAGAAGCTAAGGGTGGAACTAGCATTGCCATTATTGGAACTGTTTAGTGAGTCTCTGAGCACAGGAGAGGTCCCAGAAGACTGGAGAAGGGCTCATGTGATCCCACTCCACAAAAGTGGTAGCAGGGAGGAAGCAGGGAACTACAGACCAGTCAGTCTTACCTCAGTAGTGTTCAAAATTATGGAGACACTCCTTAAGGAAAGGATAGTGCAGCACCTGGAATCCATAGGACCACAGGATCCAAGACAGCATGGGTTTACAAAAGGAAGGTTCTGTCAAACTAATCTCATAGATTTGTTTGATTCGGTGACCAGAGTGGTGGACCAAGGGGGAGCAGTTGATGTCACCTACCTTGACTTCAGCAAAGCTTTTGATACTGTTCCACATAGAAGATTGATTAATAAGCTGGGTTAGCTTAGGGTGGGTCAAACGTTGGTCAGTTGGGTGGCAAACTGGTTGACGGGCAGAAAACAGAGTGGTGGTAAATGGTATACAGTCAGAAGAGATGCAAGTCACGAGTAGGGTACCTCAGGAATCAGCCTTGGGGCCAGTCCTCTTCAATATTTCATCAGTGACATTGCAGATGGACTGGAGAGTAAGGTTTGTCTGTTTGCAGATGACACCAAGATCTGCAGCAGAGTAGATGATCCAGATGGAGTGGCAGAATGAGAAGAGATCTGGATAAACTAGCAAAATGGTCAGAAGAGTGGTAACTGGGGTTTAATGCAAAGAAGTGCAAGATCATGCACATAGGGAAGAGAAACCCTGAAGCCACCTATAGGCTGGGAGGGGAGTTGTTGGCAGTCACAAGGAAAGAAAGAGACTTGGGCGTCATCATCACCGATGACCTGAAATCATCCAAGCAGACCACTAAAGCAGTAGGTAAGGCTAGAAGGATGTTGGGGTGTATTAGTAGGGGTATCACAAGTTGGAAGAGGGAGGTAATAATCCCTCTTTACAAGACACTGGTTAGGCCCCATCTGGAGTACTGCGTGCAGGACTGGAGGCCACACCTTCACAAGGACATTAACCAAACTGAGGCAGTCCAGAGAAGGGCAACCAAAATGATGCAGGGACTGCATCAGAAAACATATGAGGACAGATTCAGGTCCATCTTGTAAATGAGCCTTGCTCAATGATGTTCGCCTGAATAAATAAAGATTTGATTGATTGATTGATTGAGATTAACTGAGCTCAATATGTATTCCCTAGAGAAAAGGAGGGAGAGAGGCGATATGATTGAAACATTCAAACACCTTAAAGGCATTAACACGGTGAAAGAGTCTAACATGTTTCAATATAAGAAAAATAGCAGGACAAGAGGACACAGCATGAGATTAGAGGGAGGCTGATTGAGGGGTAATGTGAGGAAGTTCTTTTTCACAGAAAGGGCAGTGGATGCATGGAATGGCCTACCTCAGGAAGTGGTGGATATGAATACAGTGCAGGGCTTCAAACAGGCATGGGATAGGCATAAGGGAGCAATATAGATGAGTATGAATAGATAGGCCATTGGCAGAGCACAGGCCAATGGCACATTCATAAGATAGAAAAAGAAATGGGCAGACTGGATGGGCCTTGCGGTCCTTATCTGTCATCAACTTCTATGTTTCTATGACCACAGTTAGAAAACATGAAAAATATGGGAGGGAGATAGGCACCAGTCCATTTATGGAAGAGAGTCCTAAAAGAACTTGAAAAAACTGAACGTGGACAAGGCAATGGGACCAAATGGGACACATCCTAGAATATTAAGGGAACTTTGGGAGGTGATGAACACCATTGGTAGCCCTGTTCAATGAGTCACTCAATATGGGAGTGGTTTTGGAGGACTGGAGGAGAGCAGATATAGTTCCTCTTCACAAAAGTGGCAGTAGGGAGGAGGCTGGACGTACAGAAAAGTCAGCCTCACCTCAATAGTGGGGAAATTCCAAAATCACTAGAAACATAGATTTTGACAGCAGATAAGGACCGCTTGGCCCACCTAGTCTGCCCATTTCTCTACATACTGGATAAGCTGCAGATCCTAGTTAACCAACAGCCTATTTCTTCCTACCACCCACAAGAATTGCCTTATGTCTGTCCCATGCATTCTTGAATTTTCTCACAGTTTTAGACCCCACAATCTCCTCGGAAAGTGGTTCTTGAGTCCACTATCCTCTTTGTGAAAAAATACTTCCTCACATTGCCCGAGCCATCCCTCAATTATCTTCAAATTGTGTCCCCTTGTTCTTGCATACCTCTTTTTCTGAACTATGCTACCCTCTTGGACTTTGTTGATTCCACTGAGGTACTTAAAACTTTCTATCATGCTCCCCTCTTTCTCCTTTACTCAAGGTTATACATATTAAGCTCCTTTAGTCTCTCCCTGTATGGCTTCTCTTGCACCATTTTAGTTGCCCTCCTCTGGACTGCCTCCAAGTTTTCTATGTCCTTTGCAAAGATGGGGTCTCCAAAACTGGACTCATTACTCTAGATGTGGTCTCACTAACTGTCTGTACAGAGGGATAACAACTTCCTGTTTTCTGCTGGTGATGTCTCTCCCTATACCTCCCAGGATCCCCCAGCCTCCCTACTGCCTTCTTCACATTACTCACTAATCTTAAGGTCATCTGATATGATTACCCTGGGTCCCTTTCTATGTTTGCTGTTATTACTAACCCCCCATTGTGTACTCTTCCACAGGGTTTTTATTTCCAGGTGCATTATTTTGCACTTCTTTGCATTGAATCCAAGTTACCATACTTCTGACCATTCCTCCAACCTTGCCAAGTCCCTTCTTATCCTTTCCACACAACACCCTGTATCAACCCCGTGCAGATCTTTGTGTCATCTGCAAAGAGGCATACTTTTCCTTCCAGTCCCTCTGCAATGTCACTTATAAAAACATTAAAATGGATTGGGCCCAGTACTGAATCCTACAGTACCCCACTAGTAACCCCTCTTTCTATAGAGTGGACTCCATTTACTATCCCCTTCCGTGTCCTGTTGTCCAGCCAGTGTCTTACCCAGGCTACCACCCTGGGACCCACTCCCAGGCTGGCTAATTTGCTTATTCTTCTTCTATGCGGGACCCTGTCAAATGCCTCGCTAAAATCTAGGTAGGTCATGTCCACAGCCCCTCACTGGTCTACTACTTTGGTCACCCAGTCAAAGAAATTGATTAGATTCATCTGACAAGACCTTCCCAATGTGAATCCATGCTGCCTTGGGTCCTGTGCTTCACTGACATCTAGGTACTCAACAATTCTTTCCTTCATAAGTGATCCTATCATTTTCCTTACCACAGAGGTCAAACTAACAGGTCTGCAGTTTCTTGCCTCTGTCTTGCTCCCACTTTTGCGAAGGGGAATCACATCTGCCCTCCTCCAGTCATCAGGTACCACACCATCCTCCCATGATTTGTTAAAAAGGGTAGTCAAGTGGTGTCACTGGTTCTCATCTTAATTCTTTTAGAATTCTGGGGTGAATCCCATCAGGCCCCATTGCTTTGTCCATCTTCAGTTTTAGGAGTTCTTTCAGAACCCTTTCTTCTGTGAAAGGACTGGGATTGCCCCCCATATCCAGAGTGCTTCTATTAATTGGATTAGGTATGTTCCCCTCCTCCTCTTTTGTGAATACTGGCAAAAGTATTTGTTCAGTATCCCTACTTTTTCACTGTCCCTCTCTGCCCACTCACCGTCCCTTTATTCAGCCTCACTATCCCTCCCTTTGTCTTTCTACATTCCCTAATATACCTATAAAAGGTTGTATCCCCTTTAACTGAGTTGGCTATCTTTTCTTCAATTTGGGCCTTTGCTATTCTGTCTTTCCTGCTTCCTTCTGCTTTAACTGATACAGTTCTCCGTCCTGCTCTTTCTGAGTTTCCTTATACTTCCTAAATGCTATTTCTCCTAACCTTCCCGCCACCTCTGTTGAGAACCATAGTGTATTTTCTTTCGTTTGATTTATTTGCTTCACACAAAGGCCTGTTGCCTCTGTGATAGCAGTTTTGATGTTTCCTCATTGTTGCTCCACCGCAGTGCTTTTCTGAGGCATTCTCCCATTTTGACAAAGTCAGCCCTCCTGAAGTCCAGAACTCTCACTTTTGTATGGCTTGACTCTGCAGCTGAGTTTATCGTGAACCACACTGTTTGGTGGTCAATTGTTCCCAGATGGCTACCCACTTCTAGATCTGAGATCCTCTCTCTGTCCCCATTTGAGAGTACCAGGTCTAAGATTGCTCCCTCCCGAGAGGGTTCCAAAACTAGCTGTCAGAGGCATACCCCCTGTAGGGCTTCGAGAATGGCCCTGCTCTCGGATGTGGCTGTAGCAAAGGGTGCTCAATCAACATCTGGCACATTGAGGTCCCCATCATCAATATCTCCACTTTCTCTGCCATCTTAAGGATGCCTTCTATCATATCCTTCTCCATTTCTTCCCTAAGATGGAGGTCTGCAAACAACCCCTGTGGATGTTGGTGTCTAGGTGACCCACAGTGCCTCTTCTCCTCCTCGTTTACTCTTTTGTTCCATTGCTTTTATAGCTTCCCTTACACAGAGAGATACTCCTCCCTCTCTTCTATCCTCCCTGTCTCTCCTGTAAGTCGTGTACCCTGGTATGTTAACATCCCAGTCATGGTTCTCTGTGTACCACGTTTCTGTGACTGCCATGATATCCAGGCATCCCTCTTCCATCGAGGCCACCAGTTAAGGGAGCTTGTTGCCCAGACTACTAGCATTGGTACTCATTACCCTCCATTTCTTGATGGCCTTACCCCTTTTTGCCCCATTCCTGTCCTTACTGCCTTTGTCTCCATTTATCCCTGCCCTTCTCCCTACTGACATCTCTATCTTGGTGTTTACCTCGTTAACTATCCTGATTTTTTGGGAGGGGGGCTAGGATTTTCCTGCTCCTTTCCAGTGCCCCCCCCGGCCAGTTTAAATGCTTACTTGTGAAACATTTAACCCTGTCATCTAGGATCCTGGTTTCCCTCCTGGACAGATGCAGACCATCGTGCCAGTATAGGCCTGCATTGCTCCAGGTTGACCTCCAGTCCCCAGTGAAGCCAAACCCCTGACTCCTTCACCAGTTTTTAACCACTGATTGAATACCATGGTGTGGTGCACCTAGACCTCCCATGCCATAGACAGGCAGCACCTCTGAGAAGGTTACCATGCGTGCTACTTGTCTAAGGCCCCATCCCAACTCAACAAACTCCTCCTGCACTGTTCTGATCCTTTCCCAGCCAGGTCATTTGTCCCTAGGTGGGCAATGACATCCAGCCCTCCCTGTGCATTTGCTCCTCCAGAGGATTCACTTCTGTCCCTCCAGCCATGGCACCTGGCAGGTACCTCTCTCTCTCCTCTCCCCAGTTCTACCCTCCTAACAATGGAGTCCTCCCCAGGAGTTGTTTTCTTCCCTAGTGGGGTCCCATGCTACCCTCTTGCTGGTCTCCTTTGTGGAGGTTCCCAACATCTTGCTTGGTCTCCACTGGGGTGCCTCATAGAGGAACCAAACTCTGCCAGAGTGGCATACAAATTGTAGAGCGGTACAGCTGGAGATGTGTGTCTCTGTTCCACCACCCTTGCCCTCCCTGAGCCCACTGTGGTCCAACCACCCTTTTCCTTGGCAACCTCTGAGGCAGCGGTGGTGGCCTTGGTCCCTGGGTGGGAGAGGAAGCCCCCCAAATCCTGGCCAACTCAGCCTGGAGATGAGCAACCTCCTCCCTCAGCCCACAGAGGTGCCTGCAGGTGGGATAACACTGCATCCTCCAAAATGTCTCCTGGAAGACTACAGCTCCCAGACACTGCACTGCACCACTCACATCATGTCTTATTTCTGGCCCCTTAACTGTTGTTTTGAATACTTACTCTTTCCTCTGTTTATTCATTTTTTTGTTATATACATTTTTTTCTCTAGCTACTTACCTACTGCCTTGTGCCCTTAAAGCTCCTGATCTTCCTGTTCTGAGACAGGCAGTTTCAGTATTCTCAGTACAAATATATGAACATACGAAATTTGCCAGCAGATAAAGGCCTAGAGGTCTATCAAGTCTGCTTGAATGTGCAGCTAGAACCCTTATCCTGCAGCTGCCCTCCTTCCACCTTCCCTTCATTAACCCTTCCCTTGTCCTATCCCATCCTCATTTGAAGCAGTCCACTGTTCTACTGCATACCACTTCAGCAGGTAACGCATTCCACCCAGCCACCACCCTCTCTGTAAAAAAGTGTCTCCTCATCTCCCTCCTGAACCTTCCTCTCTCCAGTCTCATATCATGGCCCCTGGTGGCCCTCCCTTCCCTTACTTTGAACAGCCCTTCTGTACCCGTCTTGTTTATTCCTTTCATGTATTTAAAGGTTTCAATCATGTCACCCTTGTCTCTCTTCTCCTCCAGTGAGCACATGTTCAACTTCTTCAACCTCCTCTCGTATGATAAGTCCCCCAGCCCCTTGATCATCTTTGTCGCTCTGCGCTGCACCCCCTCCAGTAACTTAATGTCCTCTTCAGATATGGACAGTAGTCTCTTTACTTGGTCAGAGTCAGACCTCCAGCTGCTGGGGGGACAGAGAGCTACTCTTTTCCTTCCAGGATAGTGAGTCTTTTGTGGCTCTGTGATCAATCCCTTCCTGCTCCGAAACAGGAAGTTCCTGTTGCCAGTCAAATCCTGTGCCTATAAAAGTAGAACTGGCTAAGGAGGGTGGAGGGAAGGGAAGGAAGGCAATATAGTTCCAGTAAAGAAGTATAGTTCTAACAGCACCTCCTTCCTTTTGCTGTTCTCCACCTGTTCTCTGCCAGAAGCCATCTATCTAGTCCAGATCGACTACCTTCCTTCTGGCTAAACCATTCCCCCTAATTTATAGCTCCTTCTACACCTAGTTAATTGCAAGAGATAACAATTCACTTCAGCCAACTCAACACCTAGATAGCTGCACAGATAATAAGTCACTTCAGCCAACTCAGACAAACACATCAACTCTTTTTTTTTTGTTTCTTTGTTTTTACCCTAAATTGAATGTCCCAGTTGTAGAGTTCTAGTTCTTTAGTCCCACTAGAGCAGTATAGTCAGGGCCCCATGTTTTCTGTGATTCTGCAGTTGCAGCAGTGGCTGCAGAAATCAGTACTGGCTGCAGAAATCAGAAAAAAGAGCCATATGGCACAGAAATGCTAACTTTGCTCTACAGTGATGCAAGGAAAGGGCATAGTTATTGATATGTTAAGTATGGCATGGAATACATACTCATTAGAAGGGGCAACAAACTGATACTGCCCACTACAAAGCTGAAAAGCTAGTGGCCACAAGGCATCTTGACTCATGCTGGCTCTTGTTACATAACTCCGTCCAGCCACTATTATGGGGACAGACTGATGCAAGAGTAGCAGAGCTTGATTAGGCCCACAGCAGGTATGATTTGCTGCTGTGCAGGTGTGGGTAGCTCAGCCATGTTAATTTTTCATTGTGATACTGCTGACAGTGCATCCTGAATCCCTGAAAGATGAATTTGGAAGGAAGAACTGGTAGGCGAGCAGTAGTCACGAAGTGAGAAGATTCAGTGGTGCCCATAGAGGTGGAATCGATCTCGATGTGGTGGCAGGTATCGGAGGAGGAGGAGGAGCCGATTGCAGAAACATCTGGCTGGCAGCAGACTGGGAAGAAGACTCAGTCCCCATTGATGGACATCGATCACAGTTTTGATTTGTGGGTTGCAGATTTGTACCTGCAAGTGTGAGAGTAATTTCATGGCAGATTTGAACCTGCAGCCTAGTTGGTGGCATCAAGCTCAATTCTTAAAGAGGGTCAAGTTCCCCAGCTGCAGTAGAGTTGGGGATCAGAGTATACTAGAACTGGAGCGAGCAGATAAGGAAAACAATCAGAATTGCGAGTTGTATTGATTGCTGCTGTACATAAGTGAAACGAGAGTCACTGACTGAAGAACACCACAACCCCCTGAGTTGCGTGGAGAAGAGAACATGCTAACCAAGGTTACTCCAGCTTAACAAGAATGACTTGCTTGCATTTTTTAGTGTGTTCCCCAAATGGAAAAACAGGAGTCAACAAATCACACAGACACTGCAAGTTACACCCTCCATCACTATTACAGGAAGACAGTCCTTCCCCCAACACACAGATTTTTGTTGCAAGACAGCTGGGATATTCCTAGTTTTAAAACATTATAATCTACAAGAACGTAAACAAAATCAGAAAACAAAGGCTTTCAGGTTGGGGTCTCACTTTATTTCTGCTAACTGTGAATATAAACCAGAACAAATCCAAGCAGGTTTTGCCTTCTGTGTAGTTTTAGCTGAGTATTTATGTCCTCCTCTAATTATAACATAGAAGAACAGTGTCCAGAAAACATATGAGCCTTCAAATTCTGGGTGGGAGGGAAAAGTTATTAAAACAGAACACCAGATTTGAGTTATTGCAGTTTAATATTTGTGATAAGAGGACTACATACTGTTAAATGGCCTGCTGTTCCACTTTCAGTGTAGTGGAGTGGTTGTACAAAGGTAGTCAAAGGGTAAACTAAGACTTAATCCCCTTGAAGGTATGCTGTTTAACCACAATTTATCAGCCGTTAGAATCAGCAGTTGTTCTGCTGCAGACGGTATGAGGTCCTGCCACAGAATGTGGGTCCACTTTGTCGCAGTAAACACAGGGCCCTGAGTATAGTAATAAAAGCATCTCCTTCCTCTTGCTGTTCTCTCTTACTCTACTTAAACAAAGGATCATGGAACACACTGAATACAGCAGAGCACAGGATCTGAGACAGCATGGATTCACAGCCAGAAGGTCATGTCAAATAAATCTAATTGATTTTGTTAACTGGATGACTAAGATTGTGGATCGGTTGGCGGGGCGGGGGAGCGGGGTGTGTGGCCTAACTGGATTTTAGTAAGGCCTTCAATACTGTTCTACATAAAAGTCTTGTGAACAAGCTGAGCAGTCTGACAGTGGGTCACAAGGTGGTAAACCAGATAAGGAACTAGTTGAGTGTTAGACGACAGAGGGTTGTAGTAAATGGTACTCAACCTGAGGAAAAGATGGTAACCAGAGTGGTGCCACAGGGATCGGTCTTGGGTCAAGTCCTGTTTAATGTCTTCATAAGTGACATTGCGGAGGGACTGAAGGGGAAAGTGTGCCTCTTTGTGGATGACATTTACATCTGTAACAGGGCGGACATTCTGGGAGGGGTGAAAAAATGAGGAGGGACCTAGGTAAACTGCAGAAATGGTACATAGTGTAGCAGCTGAGATTTAATGTGAAACAGTGTAAACGTGTGCTTTGGGGCACAAGAACACAGGGAGGATTACATGATGGGAGGAACTGATGGTTACCAAACAGAAAGAGATTTGAGGGTAATCATATATGATAACTGCAAGGTAGCCAAACAATGTGCCAAGGCTATGGGAGAGCCAGTGGATGCGCGTGCATAAGGAGAGGTACACCAGCAGAAGGAAGGAAGGGTGATGCCAATGTACAGATCATTGGTGAGGCCCCATTTGGAAATTGAGGTCACAGTTCTGGAGGCTGCATCTCCATAAGGACATAGACAGGGTGGAGTCAGTTCAAGAAAGGGCAACAAAATGACAGAAAGCCTGCACCAAAAGTCATATGAGGAAAGACTAGAAACCTCAATATGTATACCCTGGAGGAGAGGAAAGACAGGGGAGATATGATGGAAACCTACAAATATCTAAAAGGCATAAATAGGTTACCAAAGGCATAAATAGGGTAGCATCTTTCAGAAAAGGGGATATCCACCAATGAGGTGGCATGACACCCAAGGTCAGTGATGCTACCATCACCTTAGATGGCTACACTGCATTCTGACAGGACAGATTAATGAAGCAAGGTGGAGTTGCTTAGTGTACCTAAAAGTGTTTTAAATGCCCAACTACTGCTTAGTAGCCTTCACACCAATGAGGTGAAACTCTAAGTCTAAAGTTGATCCTGGGCCGCAACATAAAGTGTTATTATTTTCACTGTGTACATACCTCTGGCACCCATAAAATGGGCATTCAGCAGGTCCTAAGCAACATGGAACAGCTAAAGCACAACTGGTGCATATTACTGTTAACGATTTCGACACCAACTGGCTGTCTCAGGACACCCTTGAAGTTTTGGATCAGTTATCTGGTCTCTACCTCACACAACTGATCTCACATGCTATAAAAGTTAACTACTAAACAGGCACAAGTACAGTAATTGATTAGCTTCTTGCTAGCTGCCTGGAGCACATCTCCGAGGTCACCGTCCTTCCAGATACCCTCAGTGATCACTGTCTGGTAATGTGCATGTGGTCAAATAATCTCAACAATACACCCCTCCTCCGATCTTGTGAAACTACTCTGAGACATGGCCAGCTGGATTACTTCTGGAAATACTTGGAACTCCTTGACTGGTCCCACTCGACAAAGCCGAGGATGGCAACCAAGCACTTTATTTTTTCATCACAACGTTTAACAAGGCCTGTGATATTTCTGACCCCTATAAAACCCAAAAAAACAAAGGGGCAACAATTCCATGGCTCACAGGCTCCCTCCTTGAGCTCATGCAGGAAAGGGATAATCTCTGGCATAAGGCCAAAGCAACATTCAGACTGGCTGATCTCCTTGCGTATAAGGCTGCCAGAAACAAAAGCACTAAACTCATCAGGTCAAGGCAACCTACTATGGCCTACTAAAAAGAAGCTAGGGTCATGGAAAGGAGTTTTGGGATACAGTCAAATCACTAACAGGGAAACCCTGTAAGGCTCAACCAGGTCTAATAGTCATGAGCACCGAAACACTCCAGGAACCTAATGACATAGCTAACGCTTTCAACCTGGCTTTCACTGATCTAAGCGCAGTACTTCCTAGTGAATACCTGACTTCTATGCTCCAAATCTAGACCTGATCACCCCTCACCCCATGCAACAGTGGGTAATACACCCCCCTTCTACTTCAAGCAGCTTACCAGAACAGCCACCATTAAATATGTCAAAAGGGTACTCGGGAAGAAAAGGATGCAGAGTGACATTGTAGATATGAAGCTGGTGTCACTTACAGCTAATGAGCTGGTGAACCCACTTACTAAAGTTATAAATGCTTTACTAAGGCCTAGAGTTTTTCCAGACAGGTGGAAAAAGGCACTTGTCACCCTGTCTTCGAAACTGGGGATGTCACAAACCTGTCTAACTATAGGCCCATCTCCATTCTCCCTCCTGTCATTGAGGTACAGGTCAGGAAGCATAGGGAAAAACCAGAAGTAGTTGTAGAATTCACAAAAAAACATTTATTTACAGTAGCAGTAACATAAAAAAAAGTAACTTGTTCAGAGTAACTACGTACAGAGGAGAAATAAAACAAAATATTCCTTCAGTCTCTGTATCCCATTTTCTTGCAATCTCTCTTGCAGTAGCACCTTAGCTCTTTCATAAAAAAAATATTTTTAACCCCCATTCTTAGCAATCATCCTCTCCTTGTAAGTTTCAGGAGCTGCTAGAATACAGTGTGCTTCTTGAGGCCCCTACAGCTTTTGCAAAAGGCTCAACATTTGCACTCAAGTAACCTCTAGAGTTTACAATCATCTCAAATTATAACTATACAGTATGTATTTTAACAGTAATACTACATATTTTCCAAATAAATGTGACCCCATAATTGGTTACATTTTAATAAAATGATTTGCACATATTTTTATATTATCAGATATGCAAGGGAGGAAAAATAGACAGCAAGAGAAAACAGAGAGAGAGTAAGAGACAAAGAATTGCGAGCCTGTCAGGTTGATCAAATCCGATGTCTCAGAAAAAAATTTGTTTGAGCAATCAGAGAAGAGACAGAAAAGGAGAGATCCTTGCATTTTAAACACTTTCTCCATAACAGATGGGACAGGGTCCTATTCTACCCTGTGACATACACCCTTTCCTTAAGAGGGAACTTGTTTTATCAAACAGTTTTCCAAATGTTTTATTCTTTAATAACATTTGCTGCTTTCAGACATTAAGAACATGTACATCATCTCTTTTTATAACAGTAAAGTTCAAACCCATATGTTTGCTTTTCCACTTCCAGAATCCTTAATTCCTGAGCCATATCTTGACAAAAATCAGCATTGCTATTCTCTTTACCAGATTTGTGAATAACTATGAATTTAAATGGCTGTAGCCAAGTACCACCTTGTGATTCTGGATTTTTTTATATTTCATCTGGTTAAACTAACAGGATTGTGATCAGTTACAAGAACTAAATCCGTTCCTAGCAAATACAATTTAAGGGACTCTATGGCCCACTTTGCTGCTAGACATTCCTTTAAGATAGTGGAGTACCTTTTCTCTCTGCCATGCAATTTCCCACTTATGTACAGAATAGGATGTTCTGTCCCATCTACATTTTGACTTAGGACTGTACCTAGGCCTACCTCAGATGCATCTGTATGTAGCAAAATGTTTTTTCAAGGTCTGGGCTTTATAAAACAGGGGCTGAAATATAATGCAGCCTTTATGGCTTGAAACACTTCATCACACTCTGGGGACCATTTCAAATTATTTGGGTACCGCTTTTTCATGAGTTCAGTGAGGGAGTAGCTAACTCTGCCAAGCTGGGAACAAATGCCAGCCCTAAAAATTACCTGACATGTTTCTTTGTTTTAGGGACAGGGCTGTTAGCTACAGCTTCTATTTTAGAAATTTCTAGCTTAACTTCTCCATTTCCCAACACATAGCCCAAATATCTGGTTTCCTGCATGCCCGATGCACATTTGGTAGGATTAATAGTCAGGCTTGCATTTTTAATAGCTTGGATAACTGCTGATAGGTGTTCCAGGTGGTTCCGTGTCAACATAGCGAAGTTTAAAAAGTGACTACAATTTGGGTGAAAATAATACAACGACGGTAATGACTGTGACCGCACATCCTGGTGACCGCACACTAGAGTGAATACATCTTGCACTACTGGTTCATCACAGTGACACAGGACACATCCTCTCTCTGATTGCTGGATCCTCTGGCCATGCTGTCAAGCAACTGAACGTAAGGAAATATACCCACCACTGCGCCATTGCAGCAGATGTACTCTTGACTCACCTGAGCCATACTGCCAGAAGTGCTCCTGGCTCTCTCCTGCAGGTCAGTCATAACCCCACGAGCTCCAAAATGTGAGCATCGGAGCATGGTTGTGCTCCCTCCCTCATACACACATTATCAGTGATGGTGTGGAGATGTGCAGGGCAATGGTATCTGTGATACTCCCCACACTTTCAATAAACTTTCTCCCATACCTCCTTGTCATGATGAAACACAAAGTCTCCATACACCAGAAGAGGCATGCCCTCTGACTATGGATAAATTCGACCACCATCCTCGCAACACCTTACCCCTCATACATCACCGCTTAAATAATCATATGCTCCTCTGTCACACATGGGGGCTATACCCCTCTACACCCCCAAACCACCAATCTCTAGGATTCTAACACCACGCCGCACCCTGATGGTGGGGGTAGGCAACACCACCAGTCACCAAACAGGTAGTTACTCTAATTGCACCCCATACGT
This sequence comes from Neoceratodus forsteri, assembly GCA_016271365.2. Taxonomy (NCBI): domain Eukaryota; kingdom Metazoa; phylum Chordata; order Ceratodontiformes; family Ceratodontidae; genus Neoceratodus; species Neoceratodus forsteri. Next base: position 469,033,052 of record CM057457.1, on the reverse strand, counting down.
AATGTGACAGTAGCTCAAATGTGTGCGCGCTGTAATTGAGCAATCACTGTTTAAGCAGTCGCTGTAATGTACTCACTCAATTACAGTAGCTGTAATGTACTCACTCTAATGACGTGATACCTTCCAGTCTAGACTGTAGACCATGACATTATCCAGGTATGCAGCACAATAAACAGTGTGAGGGGATAAAATCACATCCATGCACCGATGGAATGTAGCTGACGCACCATGTAAACCAAACGGCATGGTGGTGAAATGATAGAATCCAACAGGAGTAGCAAGTGCAGTTTTATCTCTGGATTCTTTAGCTAAAGGTATTTGCCAGTAACCGTTGGTGAGATTGAGGGTACTGATATACTTTGCACTCCCCAGTCTGTCCACCAAATCATCTATTCTGGGCATAGGATAGCTGTCAAATTCTGACACTTGATTAAGCTTCCTAAAATCAAGGTAGATTCTAACACCTCCTTCTTTTTTGTTAACAATTACCATGGGAGATGACCAAGCACTCTCAACTTCTCATGATACCCAATTTTTATTTATTTATTTTTTATTTCCTGACCACATCAGCTCTTAACCACTCTGGCAACCTGTATTTCTTTTGCCTAATAGGAGAGCATTTCTTGTCAGTATTACATGCTAGACCCTTTTGCTTGGCCTGGTACTGTGGTAAAAGTACTGTTGAATGTCTTTAGCACATTATGAATGTCTGCAGGTTGTTCTGAGGTTAAGGAAACATTCATCTTTACAGCATCAGCAGTCACTTTTTATTCCAGTCTATCATAAGCTACATCAATATCTTCTTTATCAGTTTCTGGTAAAACCAGCAAAGCACATTTCGGCAATTTTTCTACCTATTTCTTGAGGAGGTTAACATGGTATATCTTAGAAGGATTTTTCCTGTCAGGGGTCTCAGTCTCATAGTTAACAGTGCTGGTACATCTAAGAACCTTTCATGGCCCTTGCCACTTCATTAACAGTGTATTTTCTGTTGTGGGTTAACAGTAGCAAAACCTTTTCACTTGGCTCGAAAACGTTTTCTTTTACCCCATGGTCATAATATACTTTCTGCTGGTTTTGAGCCTCTTCCTGATTACTATGGGCAATTTCAATGTATTTTGCTAACTTCTTTCTTAGTGCACACATGTAAGATGTTATAGATCATCTCTGGGTGGGTTATCTTCCACGTGAGCTTTTATCACATCCAGTGGCTGTCTTAGCTGCCTACCATACAGCATTTCAAATGGTGAAAACCCTGTTGATGCCTGTGGCACTTCTCTGTAAGCAAAAAGTAGGTAAGGCAAGCAATAGTCCCAATCTTTCCCTTCTCCTTTTACAAACCTTTTTAACATCTTTTTAGGGTTTGATTAATACACTCAATAAGACCGTCTGTCTGAGGGTGACAGGGGGAGGATCTTATGGCAGTGATACCTAGTAGTCTGTACAGCTCCTTAAGTAATGCAACACCAAAATTACTACCCTGATCAGTAATAATTTATTTTGATATGGCCATTCTGCTGAAAATTTTGGCAAGCTCTGCTGCAGCTTTTGGGGCTGTAACAGTACACACAGGAACTGCTTCTTCGTATCGAGTAGCATAGTCGCATACTGCCAGGAAAAATCTATTACCATTTTTATTTTGTCTAAAGAAACAACCACATCCATTGCAATTCTCTCAAAGGCACATCTATCAAGGGCAGGGGCACCTTGTCTTTTCTACTGACTGGGGCTACTTTCTGACATACGGCACAGGAATTATAATAGGTAGCAACATCTTCATGAATTCCAGGCCAGTAAAATCTATACAGCCATCTGGCAAGGGTGTGATCCCTCTCTGCGTGACCAGCCATAGGACTATCATGTGCTATCTGTAATAACTAGGTTCTATACTTCTGTGGCATAACCAATTGTTCTGTCTGTTCCTGTGTTGGAGGTTTAACTCAAACTCTGCACAGTAACCCATTACATTTTGTAAACACTGGCCCACCATAGAAACATAGAATTTGATGGCAGATAAGGACTGCTTGGCCCACCCAGTCTGTCCATTTTCTTACCTAACAGATAAGCTGCAGATCCTAATTAACCAACAGCATACTTCCTCCTATCCCCCACTAGGACTGCTTTATGTCTGTCCCATGCATTCTTGAATTCCCCCACTGTTCTTGACTCCACGACCTCCTCAGAGAGGCTGATTCATGCATCCAAAACCCTCTCCATGAAAAAATACTTCCTCACATTACCTCTGAGCTGCCCCCCTCTATCTTCAAATTGTGCCCCTTGTTCTTGCATCTCTTTTCTGAAAGATGCCACCTCTTGGACTTTGTTGATTCTCTGAGGTACTTGAAAGTTTCTATCATGTCTCCTCTCCCTCCTTTCCTCAAGGGTACACATATTAAACTCCTTTAGTCTTTCTTCGTATGTCTTCTGGTGCAGACCCTGCACCATTTTGGTTGCCCTATTCTGGACAGCCTCCACTCTGTCTATGTCTTTGCGGAGATGAGGTCTCCAGAACTGCACACAGTACTCCAGATGGGGTCTCACCAACTGTCTGTACAGAGGGATAACAGCTTCCTGTTTTCTACTATTGATGCCTCTCCCTATGCATCCCAATATCCCCAGCCTTCCTTACTGCCTTCTCACATTGCTTGCCCACCTTTACGTCATCTGATATAATTACTCCTAGGTCCCTTTTCATTTTTACTGTTGTCAGTATCTCACCCCCCATTGAGTACTCTTGCCCTGGGTTTTTGTTTCCCAGGTGCATTACCTTGCACTTCCTTGCATTGAATCTGAGCTGCCATACATTTGACCATTCCTCCCACCTTGCCAAGTCCCTCTCATCCTTCCATTCCATCTGATGTATCAACCCTGTTGCAGATCTTCATGTCATCTGCAAAGAGACATACTTTTCCTTCCAGTTCCTCTGCAATGTCACTTATAAAGACATTAAAAGGACCTGCCCCAGTACTGAACCCTGCAGTACCCACTAGTAACCCTCCTTTCTTCACTGTGGACTCCATTTACTACTACCCTTTGCGTCCTGTTGTCTAGCCAATTTTATCCAGGCTACCACCTGGGACCCACTCCAAGGCTGGCTAACTTGTGTATTAATCTTTGTGTGGGACTGTATTAAATGCCTTGCTAAAATCTAGGTAAGCCATGTCCGCAGCCCCTCCCTGGTCTACTACTTTGGTCATCCAGTCAAAGAAATCTATTAGATTCATCTGACATGACCTTCCCATCGTAAATCCATGCTGCCTTGGGTCCTGTGCCCCACTGGCCTCTAGGTACTCAACAATTCTTTTCTTCAGAAGTGATTCCATCATTTTACCTACCACTGAGATCAAACTAACTTGCCAGTAGTTTCCTGTCTCTGTCCTGCTCCCACTTTTGTGAAGAGGAATCACATCCGCACTCCTCTAGTCCTCAAGTACCACCCCATCCTCCCATGATTTGTTAAAGAGAGTAGTCAGCGGTGTCATTAGTTCTACCCTTAGTTTTTTTAGAATTCTTGGGTGAATCCCATCAGGCCCTATTGCTTTGTCCACCTTCAATTTTATTAGTTCTTTCAGAACCCTTTCTTCTGTAAATGGCCTGGTATCAACCCTCGTCTTCAGAGTGTTTCTCTTCTTTGGTTTAGGTACCTCCCCCTCCTCTTCCTTTGTGAATACTGAGCAGAAATATTCGTTCAGTATCCCTGCTTTTTCATTGTCACCCTCTACCCACATTCCCTCCCCTTTATTAAGCCTCAGTATCCTTCCTTTGGTCTTTCTTCACTCCCTAATGTACCTATAAAAGGTCTTATCCCCCTTCTTAACAGAGTTGGCTATCCTTTCCTTGGTTTGGGCCTTTGCTATTCTGACTGCCTTCCCAGCCTCTTTCTGCTTTAACTGATAAAGTTCTCTATCCTTCTCCTTCTGCGTTTCCTTATATTTCCTGAATGCTATCCTTTTCTCCTTAACCTTCCCTGCCATCTCTTTTGAGAACCATAGCGTTTTTTTCCTTCGCTGTGTTTTGTTGATTTGCTTTACACAAAGGCTTATTGCCTCTGTGATGGCTGTTTTAATTACTTACCATTGTTTCTCCACCCTCCTTCTTGCCTGTTTGCTAGTGCTTTTCTGAGGCACCTCTCATTTTCCTAAAGTCAGCCCTCCTAAAGTCCAATACTCTTGCATTTGTATGGCTTGATTGTATGGCTTGTGTTTATTGTGAACCACACTGTTTGGTGGTCACTTGATTCCAGATGGCTACCCTCTTCTAACTCTGAGATTCTTTTCGCGTCCCCATTTGAGAGAGGAACATTGTTAGCTTGCTCTGAAAGAAAATCACAATCAATTATCAGTTTAGTTTCAGCATTTTGGTATATTAACCCTTTATGTCCATCAGTCATTTGTTGCCATAGTTTCTTTAGGCTTCATTTTTCTTTCCTTGATTTCCAGATCTTGGAGCTGTGCTCAGACAAGTCCAAATCAAAATCTTTGAAAGGGAAAGTGTCCCCACAGTCCAAAATTTTCTTTGGCTGCACTCTTGCCACCACAGCTGCTGAAACATCAGGATTCTCTCCTGTTTTGATCAACTCAGTAAATCCTGGAAAGTCATTTCCAATAATTACAGGTACAGGTAACTTGGATACTACCTCCACTTTCATTTGGTGTGACACATCCTTAATGGTCAGAGTCACTTGAGTGTTGGGACAGTATCGAAAGTCCCCTTGGATGCAGATGACATCAGCACCTGGTCCCTTTGCACAGTGGTTTCCCAGCACTTTAATATGCACTAAGGTCTGTCTGCTTCCTGAATCAATGAGTCCCTTCACAGTCGTATTCCCCACCTTCACATCTGTTAAGTACTTGCCCCAATTTGCCAAGGGAAAATCTGCTTCAATGCCATGCTCTATACTATGGCAGTTTCTTGCAAAATGGCCTGGCTTATTACAGTTATAGCAGATAACGTCTTTAGGCACAGATTTGTTACCCCACCAATGTTTTTATCAAGCTTACTCAGTCACGGAGGCCTATAACATCTTTCAAAAACTACTAGTGGGACTGATAAACATGCCCTACTTAGAAAAATTAAAACCAGGAAATGGTCCCCTGAGAGGTTCACTTCCACCCTAAAGAAAGCCTTCAGGAACAGGGACGCCCTGTGGAAAACTGCAAGGAAAACAAAAACTGAAGCTGACTGGCTTTGTATAGCTAGGAATGCCTGCACTAAACTAACAGGCAGAAACATCATACTACTTCCAGACTGCCCTCAAAAAAAGCAAAGATTGCTCAGCCAAATTTTGGAGCATTCTCAGAGAAATTGAAGGCCACTCAATAGCCTTCCCCCTACCAGCTAAATTAGTGGCAGAAAATAAATCACATGACCAGAGTTGACATCCTCAAACAACTCAACATCCACTTCACCACTGTAGGCCTTGTGTTTGATGACTCACCTGTTAGTAAGCTCAGTTTAAACAATGACTCCTCCGATGGTGAAAGTTCCAACGCTGTCCTAAACCTCAGACCCTACTCTTTCCACTTTCAATCTGTTACCTTTACATAGCTGGAGGACTTACTAATGTTTCTGGAGACAAAAAAGTGTGGTGGTGTTGATTTTCTAGAACCTTTTTTCCTAAAAATAGGTTACTCACCTGTTTAACAGTTCGCTGATGCAGGGCGAGATACCTCCCATCTGAAAAATAGTGCACTTCATCCCCCTTTTCAAGTCTGGTGATCAAACTAATCAGAACAACTACCGACCTATCTCACTTCTTCCTACCCTCTCAAAAATCATGGAGAAAATTGTCAACTCCCAACTTAGGGAATACCTCGAAATGGAAAGCTTCCTAAACCCTGCCCTACTGGATTTTAGACCCAAGCACAGCACCACAACAGCTCTTGCCAAAATGTCTAGTGATTGGCATACCACCCTGCATGCAAAAAAAAAAAAACATGTCTATGCCCTCTTTCTAGACCCGAGTAAGGCCTTTGATACCATGGATCATAGCCTGATGCTCAATGCCCTAAGTAACCTGGGCCTAGACAACACCGCCCTAAAGTGGTTCAAATGTTATCTCACCAACAGAATGTAGCACATTAAAGCTCAGTGGGACCTGTCACCTCTAAAAAGCCTTCCCCGAGGTGTACCACAAGGTTCCATCCTGGGTCCCATTCGGTTCACAAAATACATCAATCATATTAACTCCTCTTCACACCAGTAACGCATTTATTAGCTGATGATATGGTTCTCTACACTACTTCCTCATCCCTTGATCTTGCCTACGAGGACTTTCAGCATGACTTCACCATCCTCCAGCACAACTTTAATAAAGCTTAAACTTCTGCTTAATGCCAAAAAAAAAGCAATGAACCTACAACTCTGCACCTTGCTTGGTGAACCACTGGAAGTAGTGGATAAGTTCAAATACCTAGGGTTTTGGTTGGATAACCAGCTCAATTTCACAGTCTATCTGAATGAGCAAACATAAAAGCTCAGACAATGGCTCGGTATATTCTATCACATAAAGCATCTTCTCACATTAGAAACCATAACCTTCTAGACCCAGCCATTGCCATCCCAGGTTTTAATATCACTGGCAAGACAAAACCACCCGTGGAGGTGGAGTGGCTATCTATACCAAATCAGACCTGCACTTTTCCATCACGCCAGTAAATCAGAGCCCAAAGCCTATAAACTGCTCATGCTAAAACTGTCCCTGCCCTTCTCTCTCCCAATCTATGTGGCTGGTATCTACTGCTGCCCTGGCACTCTGGCCATGACAGTCAGTGACCTTCTAACCCACCTAGCCTCCATAGCCCTTTTGGTGAGCTCTATATCATGGGGGACCTAAATCACAACTGGCCATCCCCTGCTTTCAATAAAGCTCACACTGAGATTACCACCCTTAATCTAACCCAAACCATCTCTGAACCTACATGCTCAAACCCTAAGACTAACAATCACTCCCTATTTCACTGGGCCGTCACCTCATATCCCCACTGGGTCATCAGCTCCGGCCTACTTCCAGACTCTAGAAGCAACCACCACATCACCTACCTAGTCTGCAAAATCCATTGGACCAAATCCCTGCCCCCAAATTCTACTACAAAGGTCATACAAATCTCTAAACCTTGCCCCTCTCCTGGATGACCTAGCCCACTCTAACTGGGACTTCCTCCTTACTAGTAATGATATGGACAAAGCCTTTGCACTCTTCCGAAACTCCTTCCCAGTGTTTGGGACAAACATGCCCTGCTATGTCATGTTAGAGTCCGGGAAGCCCATCTCCCCTGGATCTCTCCCGAACCAATCAGTATGCCAGAATGCCAGGACAAGGCGTGGCATTTGTACAAATCTACACCTCCCAAGTGACAATATCCTACTGTGAGCTCCATAATAAATGTACCAAGGCCTGTGTAGCCAAGGCCAATATTTTAACAACACCCTAAACGCCAACCTCAGTAGGCCCTCTAAATTCTGGAAAGTTATCAACTCCTCTTCTCCCCATCATCTACAAATCCCACCCTCGCCTACTCACACAGGGACTCTCCTTGCAGATCCCCTCGCAGTCGCCTCTGAATTCAACACCTACTTCACCACCTGGCCACAACCCTACTTGCCTCACTTCCAAAAATAACCTCACCATCTCAGTCTGAAACCGTTAACTGCCAGGACCAAAATTTCTTCACATTCAAACACATTGCACCCAGAGAAACTTTAGATGCCCTACTAACCCTGAACCCAGAAAAGGGTAAATCACTGACAGGTTAGACACCAAACTTCTCTTCCTATCTGCCCATGCCATTGCATCTCCTTTCACCACCCTCCTAAACCTCTCATTTGCCTCTGTATCAATTCCCAAGGAGTGGACGATGCCACAGTTATCCCACTACCAAAGGAGGTGACCCCACTGCCACAGCAACTACCATCCCATCTCTCTGCTCCCTGCCCTAGCAAAGCTGCAGGAGCACCTCAGCACTCGCAACTCTCTCACTTCCTCTCTGAATCCCACTTCCTCATGCCTTTCCAGGCTGGATTTAGAAAAAACACTCTACTGCCACCTCCTTCTAAGGCTCACAGATTCCATCCTTTCAGGGATGGACAAAGGCCAAATTACTTAGCCATTTTCATCAACTTACCTAAAGCTTTGACACAGTATCTCACCCTCTATTACTAACTTGCCTATCTGCTGCTGGGTTATCCACATCAGCCAATAACTGGTTCAGAGTCTACCTGCAAGATAGAACCCAGACTGTAAAAATAGTGGACTCAACTCATCTCCACTCCCTATCATCACTGGCATCCCACAGAACTCCATTTCTCAGCCCCTTCTCTTTCCATCCTGCTAAATGACTTGCCAAATCCTGCTCTACTACCTCAATACACATGTATGCAGATGACACTGTCCTCTTCTCCGGACAGACCCAAGAAAAGTCACTTCCACTCTCCAGCCTGATTTCAACAAGGTACAGCTCTGGTTTAACTCCCACCAACTCTCCCTCAATGCAAAGAAGACAGTCTCCATGACTTTCGGCTCTAGGCAGAGACTATCCAGACTCAGCCCACAGCTGTTTTCCACACCTTCGATGGAACAATACTAGAGGACGTGCTCTCCTTTAGGTACCTTGGAGTCTGGCTTGACTAATCTCTCCTTCTCTGCCCTTGTGGATGCTATCCAGAAAAAGCTACCCATAGTCTATGTCTGTCTTCTATGGGCACTTTCTAAATACTGTGCTCATCCCACCCACCCTGTTCTCATTGTCTCACTAGACAACAATGTACTAGCCACTAGCACTGCGAATCTCAGAAATTGCTTCAATGAAATTGTGTAAGCATACATGTATGCATATATGTCTGTAATCTAAGCATGATATGCCACTTTCCCTGTATATATCTACACACTGTAAACCTGTATGTAAGCAATGTAGCAAGACCCAAATGTATATTTCAAAGTTATGTATCCCTGTACACTCTGTATTATGCACCACGGACTCCAATGTTCAATTCTATGAAATGTATGTTACCTCCCATGTATCCCCCCCCCAACCAGGTCACACCATGACACAAGCATCATTTTGCTGAGTGTGCTTCCTGGTGAAACATTTCAATAAATAAATAGTCCAAACTACGTACATCCCACTGTTAGACTACGCAGACCTGCTCTACAGCCATTGCTCAAACAGAGTGGCAGTATAGCACAGTGGTTTAAGGCTTTGAGCTGCAAATCTGAAGACATGGGTTTGAATCCCACAGCCTCCACTTGCATACTGTGTGACCCTAAGCAAGTCACTTAACTTCCTGTGCTCCCAGGTTACACCTGTAAACAAGCTTTCAGCTTAGTGTGTCTCACCTGGTTAAAAATTGGGAAAAACAAGCATTAGGTAAAATCGACATCCTTTAACATCACGTGCTGCAGTTCATCTGGACATGCCTCTTTGTACTCATCACTGTCTGCTCTATCAAAAGCTGGCTTGGCCTCACTTACATTGAGGAGACAAAAAATGTACTAATGTGGTTCTACAGGGCATTTACTGACAAGTTGCAAGCCTATATCACAGCCCTATTTGTGCACTAAGGAACATATGGACAAAGGAGCACCTCACTTGTCTCCTTCAAGGTGCCTGGAATAAGGACCTAACAAGGTATGGCTGCTATTAACTTCTCATTCCCCAAATTCTGGATCACTATGCAAAAGACAGTAAGGTTCCATTCTCTCCCAGGTCACCACAGCTTTAACTGTCACTCACCTGCAATCTTAGGAATGTCTGTGCCTGTCACAGGTGATCACCTCCCAACCTCTGCTCGGCTCCTTTTATCTCACAATCTATTAATACTTTTAGCACTTCCTGTACAACTAGCATCATCACCTCTTCTCCCTCCCCCTCACTGTTCCCCTCATGTCTGTGCATGTTAATCCTCCCCTACTCCCTCCCCCGTCACCCTCCTTCTCCCTCTTCCTGAACTACTAGCACTTTTCTCCTCTTCTCTATCTCCCTCTCTGTTCTCTTCATGTCTGTTTGTGTTAACCCTCCCCTCCCCCTTGTCACCCTCCCCATCCATCCTATCCCTTTATAAGGATGCCCCCAGGTCAATCTCTACCTTACCTCGTCAGTTACTCCTACCTTGTGTACATACTCGCTACTCTGCATAGGTACTGCTGTCAGTTATGCTTCCACAGCTACTCACTCTGTATTTTTGATGATATTTCTATTACTGTTGTACTTGTATTGGCTCTCAATCTGTATTATTTTCTTGATGTCACTGCCATGCATGTGTTTTTACCAGTTTTGTGCCAAATGTAACACTTGTACTATCCTACTCAGGACCATCTTGCAAATGAGCTTGCTCAAGGATGATGTTGCCTGGTTAAATAAAGTTTGATTGAGTTTAAATGGGAACAATAATGTCTTACTGGCTTGGCTGTTACCTTGCTGTTGTGGCGTCTGTCTGGCCATTTGGTAGTCCTCAGCCAAAGAAACAGCATTTTTTACCACTCTGGTCAGTGTTCCTTTACCCACAGCTGCACATCTGTAGGTAATATGTTGCAGGCAATATGTTGGTGAATTGCTCCAAGGCAAATATGTCGATCTGTGGGACTGTTTTGTTCTCTGGTTGGATCTATTTTATCAGGAGTTCTGTGAGTCAGGTGAAGGCTTCTCAAGGATTATCAACCGAGTTGTGCCTCAGAGATTGAAATCTCTGCCTGTATTGTATGTCTCTCCAGAGATGTCATACCTTTTCAGGAATTCACTTTTCATCAGGTCATAGTTTTCTGATGGTTCTATGTGATATTGGTGAGTGCCAAACGGCGCACCATTACTGCAATGTCAGGGCAGCAAAACAATCCTCGCTACTCTGACAACTCATACATGGAGGAACGGTGCCGAGAATCGTCCTTTTGCTTTCTGGAGCATTCTGATCACCTCCAGTGTTAGGAACAAGTGCTCCTGGATGCAATCCAGGAGGGTCTCCTGATACAGTTGGTCAGTGTACCGACCAGGCTAAAGAACACTTTAGATCTGGTACTGTCAAATGGGGAGGCAGTAAGGAAATAAGGGTGGAGGATCCACTAGCCAAAAGTGATCACCAAATAGTGTAGTTTGATATCACTATATAGCGGATAGTCCAAGAAATCATTAACCTGGGTGGTAAACTTCAGGGGGTGGACTTTGGGAGAATGCAGGAAGTGCTGAAAGGAAAACTGGAGAACATAAGGCAGGAGACAGACGTGGAACAGAAATGAGATATTATTAAATGGGGTATTACAGAGGCAGCAGAAGCCTGCACCATGACACAGAGTAAGAGGAGCAGAGCAAGGAAACTGTGCTGGTTGAACAGGGAGACAGTGGAGGTGGTGAGGGCAGAATGAGAGGTGCACCAGAGGTATTGGAGGATGCGGAAGAAAGGGGACAGGGAGAAGTACCCAAGATGATCCAAGGAGGTACAAGTGAGAGAAGCCAAGGCCCAGAGGAAGCTGAGATTAGCATAGAGAATTAATGGGGGGTTTTCAGATACATCAGTGAGAAAAGGAAGTACAAGGTGACAATAGTGAGGATACAGAATACTGGGAAGTGAATGCAAAGAGAGAGAAACAGGGAGAAGCACTGAATAAATACTTCTGCTCAGTGTTCACAGGAGAAAAGGGAGGACAAGTACCACCATGGGCTGGGAGGGTGGGGTCGGGGAGAGGAGGTGACAGATGGAAGAATTGAGGGAGGCAGAGTCCCTAGAGGGACTGAGGGTGGACAAGGCAACAGGGCTGGATGGCATCCATCCCAGGGTACTGAGAGAGATGGCAGAGGTGTTGGCAGAGCCATTGGTGGATCTGTATTGCATCTCACTGGAGTAGGACTGTGTGCCACTGGACTGTAGGATGGCACATGAGTGCCATTACACAAGAACAGACCAAGGGATGAACTGGGTAATTATCATCCAGTAAATCTCACTTCCTCAGTGTGCAAATTCATGGAAATGATACTAACCAGATAACTACAGACCGGTGAGCCTTACATCCATTGTGGGTAAGTTGATGGAGATGAGATGCTGGTGGCCCTCCTGAAGGCCAAAGGACTACAGGATAGCAGACATCATGGCTTCGTATGTGGCAGAGCCTGCCAAACCAACCTGGTGAAGCTCTATGACTGGGTAACTAGGCAACTGGACAGGAGCCATGCAGTGGATGTCCTATATCTGGACTTCAGTATTTCAACTCATGCCACATGGGAGGCTGGGAAGTAAGTTAGAAGGCATGGGGCAGGTGCAAAGCTGGTGAGATGGGTAGGGAATTAGCTTCAGAAAAGGTGCAGAGGGTGGTGGTGGGTGGGGCATTCTTATCTCTAAGGGTAATGATGAGTGGTGTTCCACAGAGCTCGGTGTTGGGACCAGTGTTGTTTGGGATATTAATTACAGACATATCACTGGACATCAAGAGCAAGATCAGTCTATTTGCTGATGACACCAAGATGGGAGCAGTGATCAATAACCTAGGGGGATATCAAGGGTTACAGAATGATCTGGAAAAGTTGGAAACCTGGTCAGACACCTGGCAACTGGGGTTTAGTGCCAAAAAGTGCAAAGTGCTGCAGTTTGGGGTGAAGAACGCATACAGGGGTTACCAGCTGGAGGAGTGCAGCTAGCCAAGACAGAGGAGAAGACAGATCTTGGGTGCTCATTACAGGGTCGATGAACAACTTGGCACATTGTAGGAAGGCAGCTGCAAAGGCCAACAAAATGCTGGATCGAAAGGGGTATCTCCTCGGGGGGGTGATTCTGCCACTGTATAGGTCATTGGTTAGACCTCACCTGGAGTGCTGCATGCAGTACTGGCACCTGTATCTGAAAAGGGACATTAAGTTACTGGAGGGGTGCAGCGCAGGGCGACAAAGATGATCAAGGGGCTGGGGGACTTACCATACGAGAGGAGGCTGAGGGAGCTGAACATGTACTCACTGGAGGAGAGGAGGAATGGGGGAACATGAATTAAACTTTTAAATACATGAAAGGAATAAACAAGACGGGTACAGAGGGTCTGTTCAAAGTAAGGAAGGGGAGGGGGGACACCCGGGGCCATGATATGAGACTGGAGAGAGGAAGGTTCAGGAGGGAGATGAGGAGACACTTTTTTACAGTGAGGGTGGTGGCTGGGTGGAATGCGTTATTGGCAGAAGTGGTATCCAGTAGAACAGTGGACTGCTTCAAAAGGGAATGGGACAGGGCAAGGGGGAGGGTTAATGAAGGGGAAGGGTGGAAGGAAGGGGCAGCTGCAGAATAAGGGGTGCTAGCTGCACATTCGAGCAGACTTGATAGACCTCTAGGCCTTTATCTACTGGCAAATTTTGTATGCTCATAAAGGAAAGACTGGTGTCATACCTGGAAGACAATGGCCTCCAGGATGTGAGGAAGCATGGGTTCATTTCAAGGAGGTCTTGTCAAACCAGACTGATACAATACTATGACCGGGTGATTGGTGAACTGGAAAAGGTCATGCGGTGGATGTTCTTTCCTTGGATTTCAGCAAGGCCTTCAATTTGGTGCCTCGTGGGTGGCTTGAGGGGAAGCTATCTGGTGTAGGCGTAGGGACAAAAATGACAAACTGGATTACAAGCTGGTGGCAATGGGTGGTGGGGGGGCTCTCAATTCCGAGGCTAATGCATCCACAGAGGAGACTACGGAGGCTGTGGATAACTGTTACAAGGGAGCCCCACAGGAAGGAGGTCGAGGACACCACAGGGAATGGAAGCAGCTCCTGGTGGGGACCTAATCATTAGGGAATAGAACTGGGGATCAGGGAAAACTGAAGTAAGGTGCTTGCCTGGTGCCATGGCTTGAAGGGACAGGAAGCAATCCTCAGGAACGCAAGAACAGCTGCACAGGAAACTGATCTGGATGTCGTTGTCCACCCAGGGACAAATGACTTGACTAAACATGAGATTAGATCAGTTCAGGAGGAGTTTGTGGAGTTGAGAAGGGGCCTAAGGCAAGTAGCACACAAATTATCCTTCTCGGAGGTGCTGCCTGTCTATGGCAAGGTAGTAAGGGTACAGGGTATACTCACTGTACACATCTGTGTACAGTTTTGCTGAGTGCCTGTGCCAAATCATATACATTTTTGATAACGTTATCATTTTAATCTTTACAATTCTAAATTAGTGGAGGCCACTGAGACTTCTGTTGTTTAGGGGGTAGATATATGTACAACCTATTTAGAGATTAGATGAGTCATCTGACAACAATCTGATTTGTTTGTTATGAGGACAGCATTAATGGGGGGGGCAGCAGCTGGAGAATGTGTGTACAAAATGGTAATTTCTGGTTACACCCCTGAGGGTGAGGCGAGGGTACTTGGCAGCATTCAGTTCAATGGATGGTTAAAAAAATGGTGCAGAACACAAGGATTTGGCTTTATTGGGGACTGGGGTTCCACCTGGAGGGACACCAACCAATACTGGCAGGATGGTCTGCATCTGTCCAGGAAGGGAACAAGTCTTTTGAGCAATCAGTTTAAATGCTTCATTGGCAAGCTTTTAAACTAGTCAAGGGGGGAGGCACTGATAGGCAGCAGGGAATACCCAGCCTGCCCTTACAAAATACGGTACTAAATGAGGGAAAGAGCAAGGTACAAAGGTCAGTTGGGAGCAGGACTGGGGTGAATGGAGAAAGCAAAGTCAGTGATTACAGGAATAGTGCTACAAGAGGTAAGCTAACAAAAAATGGAGAGCAATGAGTACTAATGCTCATAGTCTAGGTAGCAAGCTTCCTGAATTAGTGGCCTTGATGGAGGAGGAACATCTGGATATCATGGCAGTTACAGAAACATGGTACACACAAAACCATGACTGGGACATAAACATATCGGGATACACTATCTACAGAAGGGACAGGGATGGTAAAAAAGGAGGAGGAGGAGGAGTAGCTCTCTACATAAGGGACGGAATCAAAGCTACAGAACAAAAGGGTAAACAGGGAGGAGAAGAAGCACTGTGGGTCAATTTGGGGACAGACAATGGCACCACAATCAGCACAGGGGTTGTATAGAGACCCCATCTCAAGGGAGGAAATGGACAAGGAAATGATAAGAAGTATCCTTAGAATGGCAGAAAAAGGGGAGGTATTGCTGATGGGGGATATGCATATGCCAGTTGTTAATTGGAGTACATTTGCAGTAGCCACTTCTAAGAGTGGGGTCATTCTAGATGCCCTACAGAGGCATGCCTTAGACAACTAGTATCAGTAGTAACTGTAACCCACTTGAGAGGGAGCAATCTAGAACTGGTACTCTCAAATGGGGATGGCAGAGGATCATAGATTTAGAAGTGGGTAGCCATCTGGGAACTAGTGACCATCAAACAGTATGATTCACAATAAACACAGCAGCAGAGTCAAGCCATACAAAGGCAAAGGTACTGGACTTCAGAAGGGATGACTTTGCCAAAATGGGTGAGTGCCTAAGGAATGCACTAGCAAATGGGCAGGAAGGAGGGGTGGAAGAACAATGGGGAATAATAAAAACTGCCATCAAAGAGGTAACGAGCCTTTGTGTGAAGCAAATAAACAAAAAAAAACGATGTAAGAAACCACTATGGTTCTCGAAGGAGGTGGCAGGAAAGGTTAGGGAGAAAAACAAAGCATTCAGGAAGTACAAGGAATCACAGAAGGAGCAGGACAGATAATTGTATCAGTTAAAGCAAAAGGAAGCTGAGAAGGCAGTCGGAACAGCAAAGGCCCAAACCGAGGAAAGATAGCCAACACAGTTAAGAAGGGGGATAAAACTTTTTATAGGTACATCAGGGAGCAAAGGAAGACCAAGGGAGGGATAGTGAGGCTTAATAATGGGAAGGGGGCGTGGGCAGAGGGTGACTGTGAAAAGGCAGAGATACTAAACAAATATTTTTGCTCAGTATTCACAAATGAAGATGGGGAGGTACCTAAATCAAACAGTATAAATACTCTGGATACAGAAGTTGATACCAGCCCATTTACAGAAGAAAGGGTTCTGGAAGAACTCTTAAAATTTAAGGTGGACAAAGCAATGGGGCCTGATGGGATTCATCCCAGAATTCTAAAAGAACTAAGGTAAGAATTAGTGATACACTGACTACCCTATTTAACAAATCATGGGAGGATGGGTGGTACCTGAGGACTGGAGGAGGGCAGATGTGATTCCACTTCACAAAAGGGGGAGCAGAGCAGAAGCAGGCAACTACAGACCAGTTAGCTTAACCTCAGTGATAGAGAAAATGATGGAATCACTTTTGAAGGAAAGAAATGTTGAGTACCTAGAGGCCAGAGGGCACAGGACCTAAGGCAGCATGGATTCACAGCGGAAGATCATGCAGATGAATCTAATCAATTTCTTTGACTGGGTAACCAAAGTAGTAGATCAGGAGGGCTGTTGGGATGGCTTACCTAGACTTTAGCAAGGCATTTGACACAGTCCCACAAAAGATTAATATACAAGTTAGCCAGCCTGAGAGTTGGTCCCAAGATGGCGGCCTGGGTAAAGAATTGGCTGGAGAACAGGACACAGAGGGTAATAGTAAATGGAATCCACTCTGAAGAAAGGGGGTTACTAGTGGGTACCGCGGGTTCAGTATTAGGACCGGTCCTCTTCAATGTCTTTATAAATGATATTGCAGAGGACTGGAAGGAAAAGTATGTCTCTTTGCAAATGACACAAAGATCTACAACAGAGTTGATACACAAGGTGGGGTGGAAAGGATGAGAAGGGACTTGACAAGGTTGGGGAGTCAAGGTATGGCAACTTAGATTCCATGCTAAGAAGTGCAAGGTAATGCACCTGGGAAACAAAACCCAGGGAAGAGTACACAATGGAGGTGAGATACTAACAACAACAAAAATGGAAAGGAACCTGGGATAGTCATATTGGATGACCTAAAGATAGGCTAGCAATGTGAGAGGCAGTAAGAAGGGCTGAGGGATGCTGGGATGCACAGGGAGAGGCATCACCAGTGGAAAACAGGAAGTTGTTATCCCTCTGAACAGACAGCTGGTGAGACCCCATCTGGAGTACTGCATGCAGTTCTGGAGACCCAGTCTCTGCAAAGACATAAACAGGATGGAGGCAGTCCAGAAGAGGACAACTAAAATGGTGCAGGGTCTGCATCAGAAGACATATGAAGAGAGACTTAAGGAGCTTAATATGTATAGCCTGGAGGAAAGAAGGGAGAGAGGGGACATGATAGAAACTTTCAAGTACCTTAAGAGAATCAACAAAGTCCAAGAGGGTAGCATCTTTCAGAAAAAGAGGTGTGCAAGAACAAGGGGGCACAATTTGAAGATGGGGGGGTGGCGCAGAGGTAATTTAAGGAAGTATTTTTTCAAAGAGAGGTTGTGGATGCATAGAACATCCTTCCAGAGGAGGCTGTGGAGTCAAAAACAGTGGTGGAATTCAAGCATGCAAGGGACAGTCATAAGGAAACATGGGCCACCCAATATAATGACTGGGACCTGTCTGTACCAGGGTACAGGTTATTTCGTAGGGACAGGGTGACTGGGAAAGGGGGGTGGCACTATATGTGAAGGAAGGACTGAAGTGTGTAGGGGAGGAGGGTAGTACAGAGTCACTTTGGGTGCAAATCCAGGACTCCAAGAATAGGAGTCTTAGAATGGGAGTGGTGTACAGGCCACCATCTCAGATGGAGAAGTTAGACAGGGAACTAGCGGGACAGATCAGGAGGACCTGCGAGAAGGGTAGTGTGGTGATTGTGGGGGACTTCAACATGCCAGGAGTGAACTGGAGCACCCCAACAACCAGGAACAGAAGGGAGCAGATACTGCTGGATGCCTTCCAGGACAGCTTCCTGCTGCAAATGGTCAGTGAACCAACCAGGTTAGGGAATACCCTTGACCTTGTGCTGGCAAATGGGGACTTTGTGAGAGAACTTACAGTGGAGGAACCGCTGTCAGGGAGTGACCACCACTCAGTATAGCTCACATTGGATATGGGCAAGGAAGGAGTGGAATCTGGCACAAGAGTGCTGGACTTCAGGAGTGCCGACTTTGGGAGGATGGGGGAAGTGGTAAAAGGGTACCTGGCCAGAATTCAGTCTAGTATGGATACTAACCAGAGATGGGAGCTCATAAAGGTGGGGATAGTGGAGGCAACCAAAACCTGCTGCAAAGCCCAGAGCAAGAAGTCTAGGGCTAAGAAACCGAGCTGGTTGAGCAAGGAGGTCATGGAAAAGATAAGGAGGAAAAGAGCTGCCTTTAGGAAATACAAGAAAACAGGGAGGGGGGAGGACAGAGAGGAGTACTTGACAGAATCGAAGGAGGTGACAAGGGCAGTAAGGGAGCCAAGCATCTACGGAACTCAGGCTGGCACAAGGCATTAAGAAGGGGAGAAGGACTTTAAGTACATCAGGAGAAAAGGAGCTGTAAGGACCACATAGTAAGGATTAGGAAGGAGGGGGTTGGGTGGAAGCAGGAGATGATAAGGCAGAAGCACTAAATGAGTACTTCTGCTCAGTATTTACTAAAGAGAAGAGGGGGGTGACACCCAAGATGGGAGAAATGGCAGACACAGGGGGGGAAGTGGTGACAGATGGGGAAATCATGGAGGGCAGAGTTCGAGAGGGTTTGAAGGCACTGAGGGTGGACAAGGCGCCAGGCCCAGATGGCATCCACCCCAGGGTACTGAAGGAGCTGGCAGAGATCCTTGCAGGACCTTTGGCAGACCTATTTAATGCCTCACTACATTCGGGGTGTGTACCTCAGGACTGGAGGATGGCTCATGTGGTGCCCCTCCACAAGAGTGGCCACAAGGATGAACCAGAAAACTACAGACCAGTGAGCCTCACATCCATCGTGGGTAAGCTAATGGAGACTATCCTGAAGGAGAGGCTGGTGGCCCTCTTAGAGGCCAAAGGACTACAGGACAGCAGGCAGCGTGGCTTCATACGTGGCCGATCCTGCCAAACCAACCTGGTCGAGTTCTATGACTGGGTAACTAGGCAACTGGACAGGGGACATGCAGTGGATGTCCTGTATCTGGACTTCAGTAAGGCATTCGACTCAATGCCACATGGAAGGCTGGGAAGGAAGTTAGTAGGCACAGGGGCAGGTGCAGTGCTGGTGAGATGGGTAGAAAACTGGCTGCAGGGAAGGCAACAGAGGGTGGTAGTGGGTGGGGAGCTCTCACACCCAAGGGCAGTGACGAGCGGTGTCCCACAGGGCTCGGTGTTGGGACCAGTGTTGTTTGGGATATTCATTGCAGACATATCATGGGACATCAAGAGCAAGATCAGTCTGTTTACTGATGATACCAAGGTTGGCGGTGGTGGATGACCTAGGGGATGGCAGGGGTTGCAGGATGATCTGGCAAAGCTTGAAACCTGGTCAGACACCTGGCAACTGGGCTTTAATGCCAAAAGTGCAAGGTGATGCATTTTGGGATGAAGAACCCAAGGAGGACTTACCAGCTAGGGGAGTGCAGCTAGTCCAGACAGAGGAGGAGAAGGATCTGGGTGTGCTCATCACAGGGTCAATGAACAACTCGGCACAGTGTAGGAAGGCAGCTGCAAAGGCCAACAAAATGTTGGGTTGTATTGCAAGGGGTATATCCTTGAGGAGGGAGGAGGTGATTCTGCCACTGTATAGGTCATTAGTTAGACCACACCTGGAGTACTGCGTGCAGTACTGGCGTCCGTATCTGAGGAGGGACATTAAGTTACTGGAGGGAGTGCAGCGCAGGGCAACAAAGATGATCAAGGGTCTGGGGACTTATCATATGAGAGGAGGTTGAAGGAGTTAAACATGTACTCACTGGAGGAGAGGAGAGACAGGGGGGACATGATTGAAACCTTTAAATACATGAAAGGAATAAACAAGACAGGTACAGAGGGGCTGTTCAAAGTAAGGGAGGGGAGGGCCACCAGGGGCCATGATATGAGACTGGAGCGAGGAAGGTTCAGGAGGGAGATGAGGAGACACTTTTTTACAGAGAGGGTGGTGGCTGGGTGGAATGCGTTACCTGCAGAAGTGGTATGCAGTAGAACAGTGGACTGCTTCAAACGAGGATGGGACAGGACAAGGGGGAGGGTTAATGAAGGGGAAGGGTGGAAGGGAGGGGCAGCTGCAGAATAAGAGGTGCTAGCTGCACATTCGAGCAGACTTGATAGACCTCTAGGCCTTTATCTGCTGGCAAATTTCGTATGTTCGTAAGGCAATTCTAGGGGTTGGGGGTAGGAAGAAGTAGGCTGTTGGTTAACTAGGATCTGCAGCTTATCCATTAGGTAGGGAAAAGGGGAAACTGGGTGGGCCAAGTGGTCCTTATCTGCCATCAAATTCTGTGTTTCTGTGCTTCTGTGATGAGCAGAGTACCACAGGGCACTGTGCTGGGACCAATATAATTTGGGATCTTCATATCAGACATTGCACAAGGGGTGGTGAGCAAGGTAAGTCTGTTCACAGACAACACCAAAATGGGAGCATTGGTGGATGTAGGGGAGGGATGGAAGCAGCTGCAGGAAGACTTAAGTAAGCTAGAAGAGTGGCCAGAGAGGTGACAGCTGGGGTTAAATGCAAAGAAGTGTAAGGTTATGCACTTCAGGGTGAAGAACCCATGGAGAATACAGGCTGGGAGAGGTTAAGTTGTAGATCACGAAGGAGAAGGAGGAGGAGAAGGACCCAGGAGTAATGGTAAAAGGGACCATGAGTAACACTGCCCAGTGCAAGAGAGTGGCTGCAAAAGTGAACAAAATGCTGGTGTGCTTAGCGAGGGGGGTTTCATCCAGGCGAAGAGAGGTGGTCTTGCCCCAGTACAGGCCACTAGTAAGGCCATACTTGGAGTACTGTGTGCAGTTTTGGAGGCCATACCTGATGCATAATATCAAGCTACTGGAAGGGGTGCAGAGGAAGGAAACAAAGATGATATGTGGAATGGGCTATGAGACTATGAGAGCAGACTAGGAGACCTGAACATGTATGCCCTGGAGGACAGAAGGGACAGGGGGGACATGATAGACACATTTAAGTATCTGAGGGTAGTCAATAAGGATGGGGCAGACGGGGTCTTTAAGCTAATGAGGGGGAGGGACACCGGGGGAACAGACTAAGAATAGAGTGGGGAAGATTTAGGAGGAAATGATGAGACACTATTTCGCAGAGGGTGGTAGCAAAATGGAACGCCCTACCAGAATGGTGGTATCATGTAAATCTGTGAACAGCTTCAAAAAGTCATGGAACAGGGAACAGGGAAGAGTGAGGGTGGGGGGGGAGTGCACTAGGATGAGAATGGGGGGGTGGGCAGCTGCAAACTAGGGGTGTTGGCTGCACACTCAAGCAGACTTGGATAGACCGGTGGTCTGTTTCTGCTGGCACCTTCCTATGTTCGTATCAATCAAAGGAAGGTGACAAATTGATGCAAGGAATGCACCAGATGTCATGCAAAGAAAGCCTGAGGAACTGAACATGTATTCCTGGAGCAGAGACATGATAGAAATATTCAAATACATGAAAGGCTATAAACAAGGTGAAGGCGCGGAACTTTTTCACCTCAAGGAGGGTAGTAGAACTCAGCGGGCATGATCTTAGGCTGAAAGGAAGGAGGTTCACTACCACCGTCAGAAATATATTTTCATGAAGAGGGTGGTGGACACGTGGAATGGTATACCCCCAGAAGTTGTTGGGGCTACGTGGTAGAGATTCAGGAATTTGTGGAATAGACACAAGGGGGCCCTCTCACATATGGGCAGCTGCTGAGGTAGGAATAGCTACAACACAGGGCAGAGTAGCTGGAGCATGCTGCTGCCAGCTTCAGCGTTTCTACGTTTCCCTACTAAAGATGTCAGACAGACAAGTTTGTAATTTTCTTCCTCCTCAGCTACCACTTTTGTGAAATGGGACTACGCCTGCCCTTCTCCAGTCCTCCAGGACCACGCTATTCTCCAGTGGATGGTTAAACAAGTCTGTGAGTGGGTGCAGCTTGCACCTCCCTGAGTTCCTTTAAACACTCTTAGATGCACCCCACCTGGCCCCATGGGTTTGTCCAACCTTATATCAGCGAGTACTTTCGTGACCTCTCTTCAAAAAAATGTACAGGTTTATATTCCCAGCCTATTGGTGTTTATTTGTGGACTCTCCGCCCCTGACCAGTGAATACTGAGCAGAAATATTTGATATTTTCCTTTCTTGATCCTCTTCACCATACATACATATGAATGTACAAACTGCCAGCAGAAACAGACCAACTGGTCTATGAAAGTCTGCTCGAGTGTGCATCTAGCACCCTAGACTGCAGCTGCCTCAGCCCCTCCCCACTGTCTCTCCCTACCTGTGACAGCCCTTGCCACCCAGGCCTTCCTCTTGCTTTGTCCCACCTGCTCTAAAACTTTCTACCATCATACATGATACCACACCTGCTGGTAGCGCATTCCATTTAGACACCACCTTCTCAGTAAAGTAGTGTCTCCTCATCTCCCTCTTAAATCGTCCCCCCTCCAGTCTTAACCTGTGCCCCCTCATCTCCCTATCTTTCCTTAATTTAAACACCCCCTTGGTGCTAGTTTTATTTACTCCACTCAAATATTTGAACATTTCAATCATATACCCCCATCCCTCCTCTAATCCAGTATGTACATATTCAGCTCCTGCAGCCTGACTTCCTAGTCCTTTCCTTCCAACCCCTGCAACATTTTTGTTGTCCTCCTTTGTACCCCCTCCAGTAATTTTATATCCCTCTTTAGGTATGGCTGCCAGTACTGCACACAGTACTCCAAATGTGGTCTGACCAAGGATCTGTAGAGGGGTAGGATCACCTCCCTATGCCTGGATGAGAACCCCCTTGTGATACAACTCATCATCCTGTTTACCTTAGCCACTGCTTTCCTGCATTGGGCAAAGTTGTTCATGCACTCTGTTACCAACACCACAAGGTCCTTCTCCTCACCACTGATCCCAGCCTCACCCCACCCAGCCAGTGGTCCCTCATATGTTTTTTTTGCCCGAAAGTGCATCACTTAACACTTTTTCATGTTGAATCCTAGTTGCCACTTCTCCGACCATGTCTCTACATCCCCCTGCAATTGTTTCCATCCATCTTCTTCGTCCACCACCGCCCCCATTTTAGTATTATCTGCGAACAGACTAACCCTGCTCCCAACATCTTGTGTGATATCTGAAATAAAGAGCCCAAATAGCACCGGGCCCAGCACTGAACCCTGTGGAACCCCACTTGTCACTTCTCTGGGTGTTGAAAGCTCCCTCCACAACCACGCACTGCACCCTTCCCTGTAACCAGTTCTCTATCCAGTTTGCCAGCTTTTTCCCCACCCCCACAGCAGTCTGCTTCCCCCCCAGTCTCCCATGAGGCACTGTATCAAAGGCCTTGCTGAAGTCCAAGTGCAGAACATCTACCGCATGACCCTTATCTAGCTCCCTTGTTACCCAGTCGTAATATTCTATTAGGTTTGTCTAACAAGACCTCCCTGAGACAAACCCATGCTGCCGCCCATCCTGGAGGCCATTACCCTTGAGGAATGACACCAGTCACTCCTTCAATACAGTCTCCATAAGTTTCCCCACTGTGGAAGTGAGACTGACTGGACGATAATTTCCTGGATCTTCCCTAGGCCCATTCTTCTGTATGGGCACCACATGGGCCACCCTCCAGTCCTGAGGCACAGAATCCATTTCAAGGGAGGTGCTGAATAGATCTGCCAGTGGCTCAACCAACACCTCCGCCATCTCCCTCAGCACCCTGGGGTGGATGCCATCAGGACCTGGTGCCTTGTCCACCCTTAATGCCCTCAGCCCCTCTAGCACTCTACTCCCTATGATCATTTTGTCTGTCACCATCCCCCCTTCCCCCACCCCCCAAGTCCATAGTGGTAGTGGTCCATCCCTCTCGTGGTAAAAACGGAGCAGAAGCACTCATTCAGTACTTGCACTTGTTCCTCTCCCTTTTCCACCCATTCCCCTCCCCACTTTATCCTCACTGTATGTTCGTTGCACTTCCACTTTTCCCTGACATATCTAAAAAAGTCCTTCTCTCCTCCTTTTATGCCCTGTGCTAACCTTAGTTCCCTGGAGGCCTTGGCTATTTTCATCCACCTGGTCACCTCCTTGGACTAACTCAAGCAAGCCTCCTTGTTCTCTTCCTCTCTTGCTCTCCTGCACTTCTGATCACGCAGCCCTCGTTGCCCTCGCCCCCTGCAGCACGTCACTGTTCAGTCAGCATGGTTTTCTGGCCTGCCTTTTCCTACTCCGAGCCCTGGTGCAGGCTACTGTGGCCTCTGTTAGCCCATTTTAATAACGTCCCACCTTTGTTCTGCATCCATCTCCAGCCTTCTGTTCTGGAGTTTCCTTTGCAGTTTCTCCCATCCTCCCAAATTCCACCCTCCTAAAGTCCACCACCTTAGTTCCTGCCTCCAGTCTCCCTACCCAATGTAAGTATGAACCGCACTGTTTGGTAATTGCTACCAGTAGTGGGTCCTCAACCTTACCTCTCGCTGCCTCCTCATTTGCCAGCACCAGGTCCAGTGTGTTACCAAGCCTTGTAGGCCCACTTACCATCTGTGTCAGGAGGCCATCCTGGATCGCATCCAGAAGCACCTTTTCCTTGGTGCTGTTGGGGCAGAGGTGCTCCAATCAACCCCTGGAAGGCTGGAAATCCCCCTATCACCACACCCCTTCCTACACACCCTCCTTATCTGCTCTGCCAACTCCCCGTCCAGTTTTCCTGACTGGGCTGGTGGTCTGAACACCACACTCAGCCTCAGCTTTATACCCGTGGAGTCAGACGCTATACCCAAAGTGCCTCTGTCCTCCCTTCCTCCCCCTCGTCTCTTGTGCATTTGATCCCTTTTCTCACAAAGAGTGCTACCCCACCCCCTCTTCTAACCCCCAGTCCTTCCTGTAAATACTGTACCCCGGTACTGCCAGATCCCAGTCACGGAACTTGGTGGCCCAAGTTTCTGTTACTGCAGCAACGTCCACATTCCCCTCTGAAAGGAGCACTTGAAGTTTCACAATTTTGTTTCCCAGGCTTCTCACATTTAGGGAGACCACTTTCCTTCCATACCCCTCCTTCCTCTCTCCCCATCTCTCCTTGGTCTGCTCCCCTCCTCTCAGTAGTCCACACCCTTCATCTGCCTTGTTATTAGAGGTTGGTGGCACATTCTGCACTCCACCCTGGTTACCCTACATGCCCCTTTCCTGTGTCACTTCACCTCTACCTTTACCCATAACTAAGGGGGGGTGAGCTCACAAGGCTCCCCTGTCCAGACCCTTTTACTATCCTCAGTCCTCTTGCCACCCCCCCGTAACACCCCCCCCTTCCTTACTAGCCCCCTTTCAACCCTGCTGCCCATGCTTTCCTGCTCCTTCTCATTGCCAGCCCACTCCTCCCCAGCTTGTCCTCCACCCCATTGATATTTTCCTCCCCCCCAACAGCAGAGGCTTAATCTGTTACTAGTCAATAAACCTCCAACTTCGTGTCCCCCTGTCGATTCTCCCCTCCATCTTGCTCCTCTCTGAGCATCCGCCAGTCCTCCTCTACCCGCAGTCAACTGCCAGCTCCTATAGTACTTCTCGTGATCTTCCCCCACACGGGACCCCCTCTGCCTCATGCACACCCTTCCTTCCCCTCTTTAATCTGCCTGTGCCTCTGGTACTGTTGGCTTCAGGCCCTATTTGCTCTGCCCCCATCCTCCCTTCCATCGTCTATTCTCCCTCCTAACAGGGGACTACCATCCTCGCTTGTCCTGCTTCCTAGGCTCCTCCCTAACCTTCACATCTCCTCCTTCAAACTAGCCAGCTGGCTACAAACCATACACCCCCCCATCCTCCATGCCCAGTTCTGGATCATGGCAGACCCACACCCCGTTCATCCCACCACCCTTCCAAAGATGCCAGCCCTAGTGACATGTGGCACCTGCCCCATTCTAGCCCCTATCCTTAGTTTATGCAGTGTAATTCAATGAAAAATATCCCTCAGTAAGTATTCGGCACTGTAATTCAAATAAACATATCCCTAAGTAAGCAGATAAGGCATTTAGTAGAATTTTAAACTAGTCAATGGGGGAGGCACTGACAAGCAGCAGAAAAATCCCAGCCTCTCCCTACAAAACAGGGTACTAAATGAGAAAAAGACCAAGGTAGAATGGTCAGTGGGGGATGCTGCAACAGGAGGTAAGGCCATCAAAAATGGAGAGCAATGAGTACCAATGCCCGTAGTCTAGGTAACAAGCTTCCTGAATTAGTGGCCTTGATGGAGGAGGAACATCTGGATATCGTGGCAGTCACAGAAACATGGTACACACAAACCATGACTTGGGACGTAAACATACCAGGATACACTATCTACAGGAGGGACAGGGAGGGTAAAAGAGGGGAGGAGAAGTTCTTACATAAGGGAAGGAATAAAAGCAACAGAACAAAAGGGTAAACAGGGAGGAGAAGAAGCACTGTGGGTAAATTTGAGACAGGCAATGGCACCACAATCCGCACAGGGTTAGAGCAGACCCTCTTCTCAGGGGAGGAAGTGACAAGAAATGATAGAAAGTATACTTAGAATGGCAGAAAAGGGAGATATTGCTGATGGGTGATCTGAATATGCCAGATGTTAACTGGAGCGCAGTTGCAGCTGCCATCAAGAGTGCAGTTATTCTAGATGCCCTACAGGGGCATGCCTTAGACAACTAGTACTGGAGTCCACTGAGAGGGAGCAATATTAGACTTGATACTCTCAAATGGAGATGGAGAGAGGATCACAGATGTAGAAGTGGGTAGCCATCTGGGAACTAGCGACCATCGAACAGTATGGTTCACAATAAACACAGCAATAGAGTCAAGCCATACAAAGACAAAAGTACTGGACTTAGGAGGGCTGACTTTGCTAAAATGGGTGAGTGCCTAAGAATGCACTAGCAAATGGGCGGAAGGAGGTGGAAGAACAATGGGAATAATAAAACTGCCATCACAGAGGTAACGAGCCTTTGTGTGAAGCAAATAAACAAAACAAGACGATGTAAGAAACCACTATGGTTCTCAAAGGAAGTGGCAGTGAAGGTTCAAGAGAAAAGAAAGCATTCAGGAAGTACAAGGAATCGCAGCAGGAGCAGGACAGAGAACTGTATCAGTTAAAGCAAAGGAGGCTGGGAAGGCAGTCAGAACAGCAAAGGCCCAAACTGAGGAAAAGATAGCCAACTCAGTTAAGAAGGGAATAAAACCTTTATAGGTACATCAGGAGCAAAGGAAGACCAAGGAGGGATAGTGAGGCTTAATAAAGGGAGGAGGGTGGGCAGAGGAGAATGTGAAAAGGCAGAGATACTAAACAAATATTTTTGCTCAGTATTTACAAAGGAAGAGGGGAGGTACATAAAGCAACAGTAGTAACACTCTGGATACAGAAGTTGATACCAGCCCATTTACAGAAGAAAGGGTTCTGAAAGAACTCTTAAAACTGAAGGTGGACAAAGCAATGGGGCCTGATGGGATTCATCCCAGAATTCTAAAAGAACTAAGGGTAGAACTAGTGACACCACTGACTACCCTCTTTAACAAATCATGGGAGGATGGGGTGGTACCCGAGGACTGGAGGAGGGCAGATGTGATTCCCTTCACAAAAGTGGGAGTAAGGCAGAAGCAGGAAACTATAGACCTGTTAGTTTAACCTCAGTGATAGGGAAAATGATGGAATCACTTCTAAAGGAAAGAACTGTCACGTATCTGAGGCCAGAAGGGCACAGGACCCTAGGCAGCATGGATTCACAGCGGAAGGTCATGCCAGACGAATCTGATAGATTTCTTTGACTGGGTGACCAAAGTAGTAGATCAGGAGGGCTGTGGACATGGCCTACCTAGACTTTTAGCAAGGCATTTGACACAGTCCCACACAAAAGATTAATATATAGTTAGCCAGCCTGGGAGTGGGTCCCAAGATGACAGCCTGGGTAAAGAATTGGCTGCAGAATAGGACACAGAGAGTAATAGTAAATGGAGTCCACTCAGAAGAAAGGAGGGTTACTAGCGGTACCGCAGGGTTCAGTAGTTAGGACTGTCCTCTCAATGTCTTTATAAGTTACATTGCAGAAGGACTGGAAGGAAAAGTATGTCTCTTTGCAGATGACACTAAGATCTGCAACAGAGTTGATGCACAGGGTGGGGTGGAAAGGATGAGAAGGACTTGGCAAGGTTAGAGGAATGGTCAAATGTATGGCAGCTTAGATTCAATGCTAAGAAGTGCAAGGTAATGCACCTGGGAAACAAAAACCCAGGGAAGAGTACACAATGGGAGGTGAGATACTAACAACAACAAAATGGAAAGGACCTGGGGTAGTCATATCAGATGACCTAAAGGTGGGCAAGCAATGTGAGAAGGCAGCAAGGAGGGTTGGGGGATACTGGGATGCATAGGAGAGGCATCACCAGTAGAAACAGAGGCGTTATTATCCCTCTGTACAGACAGCTGGTGAGACCCCATCTGGAGTACTGTGTGCAGTTCTGAGACCCAATCTCCATAAAGACATAGACAGGATGGAAGCTGTCCAGAGGAGGGCAACTAAAATGGTGCAGGGTCTGCACCGGAGGACATATGAAGAGAGACTTAAGGAGCTTAATATGTATAGCCTCGAGGAAAGGAGGAGAGGGGGACATGATAGAAACTTTCAAGTACCTCAAGGGAATCAACAAAGTCCAAGAGGGTAGCATCTTTCAAAAAAAGAGGTGTGCAAGAACAAGAGGGCACAATTTGAAGATAGAGGGGGCGGCTCAGAGGTAATTTAAGGAAGTATTTTTTCACAGAGAGGGTTGTGGATGCATGGAATGGCCTTCCGGAGGAGGTTGTGGAGTCAAAATCAGTGGTGGAATTCAAGCATGCATGGGATAGTCATAAGGCAGTTCTGGGGGTTGGGGGTAGGAAGAAGTAGGCTGCTGGTTAACTAGGATCTGCAGCTTATCCAGTAGGTAGGGAAATGGGCAGACTGGGTGGGCCAAGCGGTCCTTATCTGCCGTCACATTCTATGTTTCTATGTAATTAGACAAATTGACTAATAACTCGATTTATCCCCTATACCCACAAGAGTTCTTGTGCCTCTGGTTGTGTTACAGTGGCTCAAAAGGATTAGCTCCATCCCCAGGTTTAGCTTTAGGATGCCTCATAGTACCTTTTTTTGTAGTCTTAAACCTCTCCTGCAGTTCTGCCCCAGTGTGCTCCTTGAGACATCACCTTTGCTGTGCTCCTCCTCCTTCTTCCAGATCCTGATAGGTGGTCCTCCTGTTAGATATGCCTGTTCACCTCCTTCCCCAATTAGTCTGTTACGGAGGAGCCCAGAAGACTCTCTAAGGCCCTTGAAAAAGTAGTTGCCAACCAGCTTGCTGGATACCTGGCCATGCACAATATCCTCTGCCCTGAACAGCATGGCTTTCGTGCAGGTCACAGCACCACAATCATGCTACTTGAATTCTCCAACTTCCTGCACTCTGCTCTTGATGCCGGAAGTCCTGCCGGTGCCGTGTTCATTGACCTGTCCAAGGCCTTTGACACAGTATGCCATCCTCTCCTGCTTGACTTCCTCAGATACCTTGGTTTCTCCCCGGCCCCCTTGCATGGTTCACCAGCTACCTCTCTGCCAGAACTTATGTGTAAAAATCAATAGCGCCTTATCTGACACACGACCTGTCCGCCTGGGGTTCCCCAGGGCTCCATTTTAGGCCCACCTCTTCAGTCTCTACCTCAACTCCCTCCCTTGGCCTGCCCAAGTAAGATCCTACTCTATGTGGATGATGCTGTGCTCTTCGCCGCTGACCCCAACCCCAACACACTCCAGGCCACCTCCAACAAGCTTTTGACACAGCTGATCATTGGTTCACGCCACGAGTTAGTCCTGAACCCAAAATTACCAAGTTATGCTCTCTCACATCGCCAAGTAAAGCCAGTGGTGCCCTCTCCTGATACTGCCTAGCACACTAAACCCCATTAAGCAGGTTTCCTCCTACAAGTATCTGGGCATTACCTTTGATTCGCACTCTCCTTCCATTCCCATATCAATGCCCTTTCTGCTGCCACCAATGTCAGGATTGGACTGTTATACTGCCATAGGACTGCCTACCACAAGAGGCCCTTAGATTGGCAATCACCTCCTCTGTCTTGTCGCTAATCGACTATGGGCTGCCCATCTATGCTGCAGCCAACAACACTGCACTTGCAAGAATCCAGCTCTCTATAAACAAGGCCTGCAGGCTAATGCTGGGAGCCCCGAGGCACCCATACGTGCCTGCTGTACTCCACCATCAACTTGCTCAAACTTGAAGAAAGACTCCGCTCCAAACCTGCCTTCTTGTGAAAGACCCTGCTAGGGCTATCCCTCCGGGTCACCACCTCCCTGCAGCGTGCTTCCCTCAGTCTCCACCCGCAGCACTGTCAAACCTCCCAGGGTAAGGACCTCTATGGCCCAGAGATCCTTTTGTTATCAGGCTCCCTCCTGGTTCAATTCCTCCCAGCCAATATAGCTGACTCCACTAAGCTTGGTCCTTTCAGGCCTCCCTCAGAAGCCATCTGACAAGCACTCGCTCCTGCAACTGCACAAAATCCCCACCTGCCCCTTACCTTCACCCCATAGGCTGGGTCTGCTCTGTCTACTTTGCTGTATATACCTGGGGTCTCATGCAACATCTGCTGACTAATGTAATAAAATATCTCTGGTTGCTACCTGACGTGCTACCGTGTGCCTAAATTATGACTACTGTGATCTGCTTATTACTAAGCTTGTACCACCAGTGAATGCCTGTAACACTGGTTGCTTTTTTAATCTAAGCGTTATGTACTGTACTGTTTTGTTTGCTGTGATGCATTACTCTCTTGATGAGGTGTCTTTGTAGATGAGTCTATGACTCAAAGGTCTGTAAACCGATGATCTAATAAATAAATAAAAATAAATACTGGAGGGGATGGGGGATGGGTGGGTGGTCGAAAAAATTCCCCTCATTCTGGCAATGCAAGTCCTCCCTCATTCCTGCTGGCAACTCAAGTCCTCCTGATGTCCGTCTAATGCGGGGGAAGAGATGGTCCCAGCATGAACCTCACAGCCTCCTACCCCCATCGCAGCAGCTCCCGAACAGCTCTGAAGCCAAGAGGGCTTCACTCCTATTTCAATGCAGCGCCTCCTCCTTGCTCACTTCTGATTGGCCCTTCTCACTCTCTTACACCTGCAATTTATTTCAGGCTCCTGTTTCATCCAAAATTCCCTCGTCTCTAGCAACACAAGTCCTCCCTCATTCCTGATGACAGTGCAAGTCCTCTCGATGTCCATCTAGTGCGGGGAAGAGGTGGTCCCAGCATGGACTCCACAGCCTCTTACCCCAGTCACAGCAGCTCCCGAACAGCTCCTGCAACTGGACTATAGCCTCGCCTCCTTTAATAACCATGTAATCCCTCCCTTTCTCGCTGATATACCTGAAAAATGTACTGTCACCTTTGAAACTGTCTGGGTTATTCTTTCCTCAGCTTGCACTTTTGCACTTCTTACTGTCTACTCATCTCCCTCCATTCCTCCATATACACTTCTCTGTCCTCCTCCTCTCCCTGGGTCTCCTTATACTTTCTGAATGCCACTGTTTTTGCTCTTACGTTTTCTGCCACTTCCTTCGAGAACCCTAAGTTATTTATTTACTAATTTTTTTAAAATGTTGATGACTGGGAAAGGTACTCTGAGCCAAAGCTTGTTTCCAGGTGTGGTCCGGGGGTACAGAACAATGACATACACATCCATGGAGATATAAAGCAGTAGGTGTACATACAGGCCCAGATATTCAAACTGCGCCAGGCTGTGGCACAAGCTTGGGCACAGCTCAACTTGGCTGCACAGGGAGTGGACTGGGTGATATTCAACGGAGCTGCGCCATGGCTCAGCAGCATTGAATATCGCACCCTGGCCACTGCCATTTTGCATGGCGCAGTGGCACTGCGCCAGCGCAAGTGGCCAGAGTTAGCATGGGGATGCGCTAGCTCAAGATCCATTGTGCCATGCACAGCAACTGCGATATTCAAAACTTGACATGCAAATGGAGCCATAATGTATGCAAGGCGCACATGGGGCCATCTGCATGTCATTATGGCCCCATTTGCATGCAGGTGCACCGATCCCCGACGACTTGTGCCTGGCGCCCTGCCAGGCATCAGCCGTTGGGGACCGAAGCCCCCTGCAGCCCAATCACAGGCATTTGTCAAAAAATGAATAAATATGTCCAATATCCCTGGTGGTCCAGTGGACCGCTATCTGCCTGATCGCGTTCATTTGTAAAAAAAGAGAAGGCTTCTAATATCCCTGGTGGTCCAGTGGACCACTCTCTGCCCAATCGTGGGCATTTGTAAAAAAACATGTCCTATATCCCTGGTGGTCTAGGTTACCCCCTCTCCCCACCCGCCCACTGAGCCTCACCGCCCACCCCCGTAAGCCGGGCAGCACCCCACCCACCAACTGACACTGTTGGTAGGTTGTTTACCCATTGGTTCATGCCAGAACCAATGGGCGACAGCCCTACTGAAGGTGTCAGTCGGCGGACAGCGGGTGGCAGGCAGGTGGGTGTGCCACCGCCGCTGACCGGGAGGGAGCGGGGGTGGGTCTCAGTGGGCAGGTGGGAGGGGTATCCTAGACCACCAGGGATATAGGACATGTTTTTCTTAACAAATGCCCGCGATCAGGCAGAGAGCGTCCACTGACCACCAGGGATATAGGACTTTTTTTTTTTTTTCAGATGCCCATGATCGGCTGAGAGCGTCCACTGGACCACCAGGGATATAGGACTGTTTTCTACTTTTATACAGATGCCCACGATCGGGCAGATAGAGGTCCACTGGACCACCAGGGATATAGGACTGTTTTCTAGTTTTATACAGATGCTCGCGATCGGGCAGATAGCAGTCCACTGGACCACCAGGGATATTAGAAGCCTTCTCTTTTTTTACAAATGCCCACGATCGGGAAAATAGCGGTCCACTGGACCACCAGGGATACAGTACATTTTTTTTTAACAAATGCCCAAGAACAGGCAGGCAGCGGTCCACTGGACCACCAGGGATATTTGGGAATTCTTTATTGTTTATTTATACAAATTCCCACGATCAGGCATGGGGGTACCGCCAGGTGCAGCCGGAACTCGGGTGGCCACCCACAGGTGGCAGCTGCCGTGTTACGCCCTGCAATGTGGCAGCTCACCTATGGGTGACCATCAGTTGTTTCTTTTGTTTTGGGGATCAACTTTGTGCTGGCGCTGGTAGGGGTTGTGCATGCATGGCTCTGCACATCCCGGGCTGAATATCGGGCTGTGCAGAGTATGCATGGGCATGCCCCCTACCTGTGCCTGCATACATTACTAATACGCTCCGGCGCATCAGGATTTGTGCCGTGCACTTTTCCTTTTGAATATCGCGCAGGGCGATTAGTGGTTACGTTATACCATGTGAAACCCTTTGAATATCTGGGCCCTAGGATACAAGATAATGCAAAGAAAATATACAGAGCAAGCCTTGCATTGATCAGACGGTAACCATAAACAAACTGAAAAGTGGGGATACAAGTGCAGACAAACATTTAAAGTGCATTTATGGTGGCAATTAGTGCATACAGATTCTCATACATAGTCATTTTTACCAAGGAGACTGAGATTTGGGAGTGGAAACCTTATGGGATGAATATGATGCTGAGGGTCACAGCAGCAAGAGGAGGAGGAGAAGCTGAGGATGTGGGGATGGACAACACCAAGGAGGAGGAGGAGAGACTGGTGCAGGGTGGGGTTGGGAGGATGTGAATATGATTTTTAAAAGAGAGGTAGATGATAGAGTTTTGATACTCATGGGGGAGTTTATTCCATTGGAGAGGTAGGCAGTTGGAGAAAGCACACTAGCCCGCCATTGAGTGGGGTGATGGATAGAGAAGCAGAAGGGATCTCAAGAGTGAAGAAAGGATGGATGTGGGTTAAAGCAACAGGAGAGGTAGGAGGAGGAAGGAGCCCAAATTAGAATCTGGTGATGAAGGATAATGAGGTACATACCTCCTATGTGACAAGGCACAATGGAGAGAGCAGAGTACAGGGAGCAGTGGTGTGAACAAAGAGGAGAGTCTGGCACATCTGCAGAAGGAGTTCAGTATGGTATTCAGTTTAGCAAGGGATGTGGCAGGGGCTGTGCTGTAGACAATGTCTGCATAGACAAGGGAGGAGGAGGATCATTTTAGAGACAAGCTTGTTATAGGGAGCGAGAGGGAGTCTTCTTTACGATAGAGGAATCCTAACTTGAGGCGGAGCTAGGAGATAACAGCATCAATATGTGTAGGGAAATTAAGGTGACTGTCTTGCCATACCCCCAGGTATTTAAATGCTTGTAAAGTATCAAGGGGGAAGTTGTCTTGGGTGTGAAATACTGGTAGGGACCGAAGCCTGGAGAGCTTTTCAACAGAGTCGAAGTCATCGAACTGTTTGTTTTTATTATTTACCTTAAGATCATTTGCTAGAAAAAATAAGCCAAGACTTTATTGAAATCCTGTTGGAGAGGTGGTTGTACATCCTTTGAGAAGGCCCTGATGTAAAAATGGTGTCCTCCCTATGCATATGAATGAGAGAATTGGAGCCGATGGAGGGGGTCATTAATAAATATAGAGGAGAGTAAAGGGCCTAGAACTGACCCCTGAGGATGCCTTCCAAGATGGGGAGAGGTGGAGAGAAGAGGTACCAATTCATACTCATTGCTGTCTTTCAATAAGATAGGAGTTAAACCATCGATGGAGGGTGGGGTGCCAGACAAGTGAAGTGGAGTTTGTTCAGTAAAACACATGGGAGATGGATTCAAAGGCCTTGGCAAGGTCAATGAAGATAGCGACAGTGACATGACCTTTGTCCATGGTAGAGTGTATAGTGCTAGTGACACAGTAGGGAAGAGACAGTGGAGTGATGTTTCGAACCCCTGATTGGTATGGGAAGAGTATGTCAGTTGAAGTGACAAAGTCTAATAACCTTAAGTAGATTAGGATTCCTGGGCCTTGACAAGTGAGGGAGAAGGGAGATGGTTCAGTAATTTTGGGGACGATAGGTCTCATCCCTTGTGGAGGGGTATCAACAGGCTGTTTTCTGGAGAATGGGTACAGTGCAAGCAGTGACAGAGAGGTTGAAGAGTGCACACGGTGCAGCTATGGCAGCTGCTGACAGGCAGAGTAACTTAGAATGAAGCCCATCTGGGCTTGATTTGTTTTGATGTAGTGAGTTCAAGGCCTGGAAGACTTGTTGAGTGGAGACAGGAGGAAGCAGAATAACCTTTGATGGAGTGGGGAGAGAGGAAGGGCTTTGTGGCAGGGGTGATCAAAGAAGGCACAAGTGGTGAAGAATTTATTAAAAATTTCTGCCACTGAAGAGGGATCTGTGGTGGATGCGCTGTCTCTCTTGAGGGAGGGAGAGTGTGAGGATTGATGAGTGAATGAACTGTCTTCCAGAAAGAGTAGGGTGTGTTGGAGTTTAGATGTAAATGTTTTTTTTTAAACCAGGAGGATTTGGCGAGACAAGTGGCTCAGCAGGTAGCACACTTGCCTCTGAGGCCAGGAGATCAGAAGGCTGTGGGTTCTATCCTCACACCAGGAACTTGGATTAATATCCCAATACTGACACTGTAGTGCAGCATGAGGGGGGTGCTGCACTCCTGGGGTGCTGTCTTTCGGATGAGATGTTAAACCGAGGTCCCATCTGCCTGTTCTGGTGGTAGCTCAGGTGGATGTTAAAGATCACATGGCACTTCGAAATGAGATGGGGAACTTCCCAGAGACCTGGCCAACTTTCCCCATGTACTAAAAATACCACCAACAGCTGAATCTGGGCAAAGGTCAGTTGGCATTCATCTGTATCCCCCTCCCCTGTGTAATGCCTGAAAATAGCCACAATTTGTCAAGTGCACTTACCTGGTCAATAAAAACTAAATAAATACACCTATTTATGATGGTTCTATAGGCAAGGTTTAAATGAGTTTGGTAGGATTTATATCGAGCCCAGGTCTGGTCATCGGATATGCACATGGTAATAAGCTGGGGTGAGATCCACGGGTGGTGAGACTGCTTGACTCAATTTTTTAATCAGGCATGATGGTCCTAAACTTGATGAAAGGTAGTCAGGAAGTGATGGAGGGAGGAGTCAATGTCATTTATGG
This sequence comes from Neoceratodus forsteri, assembly GCA_016271365.2. Lineage (NCBI taxonomy): Eukaryota > Metazoa > Chordata > Ceratodontiformes > Ceratodontidae > Neoceratodus > Neoceratodus forsteri. The sequence continues at coordinate 468,996,928 of CM057457.1, read as the reverse complement.
ACTAGAAAGGAGACCTGCTGGCCAAATCAAGGTAGTGAAGAAAGGCATTAGTGTCTAGAGCTTGGATTGGTCAGATGCTAATATACTTAGGGGCAGAGTGGCGATGATAGATATTTCCTATGCAGTAAGTTATACAATGGTCACTTAATGTGTCTGACCTCCTGCTTCCACTTATTTTCCTGACATACAAGTTTGTGGCCTTTACTATGCCTCTTTATCATGACTGTAGTAAAGGGCAAAAAGTCCCATTTTTAAATTGTCCATTGCTGATACTTAGAAAGGAGACACACGGAGATGGTGCTGATGGCGAAGAATTTAATGATTAAATAATAAACATAGTAAGAGATTACAAGTGGTGCATCTTTCATTCTTCATTCTTAATTTTAATTTTTCAATTCTTCAAACTAACAGTGTATAGTGTCGTGCTTATATAGTGGAAGACAGTACTATGGTTGTCTGTAATTGGTACAGCACAAGTATAAACATTAACTTACAAGGCAATGCTCTTTCTTTTAGTTCTTGCATGACAAGGCAATTTTCCTTTTAGTTCTTTGCATGACCTAATCCTTACTTAGCTCAAATGTATTGATAGTGTAAATTATACTACTATATAAGGATAGCAATAGTAGTCATTACCAGTTATTAAGAGTCTTAGAAGGAAGAAATAGGTTTGCACTTTAAGAATGTGCTTACAAGCTTTTTAGTCTGTCCTGTCCTCCTGATAATAATAGTCAAAAGGGTAACTTGAACTCTATCCCTGTATTTCTGTCTGTGCAGACACTTAAGCCACTTGTCTTCTATCACTCACATGATTAGTACAGATATTAAAAGACACTTGAATATTACAACTTGTGGTCTTAGTTAAACCTGTAATTACAAGTTTTATATATAATTCAGCTTCATATATCAATATTTGTCACACAAACACATGTTTTAGACCAAAATGAAGTTTGCTTGCAATATTGGAACACATTTTTTTATCCCCTATTACAATGGCCCATTTTCCTCAACATCTCCTCCACCAGTTCTTCTCGGATATATTCCCTCATCTTTGTAAAGTCAGTCCTTCTGAAATCCAGGACACTCACCTAGGTGCTTGGGAAACAAGTAGCAAGAGTTCCAGGCCATGCTGTTGGGGTGATGTATGCAGTCACGGAAACGTACAACAAAAACCATGACTGGGACCTAAATGTACGGGGTACACTATGCTTAGGAAGGATAGAAAGGAGGGCAGAGGGGGTGAGTGGCTATGTTCATTAGAGATGACATAGAAATTGTTATGGTAGAAGAGGAAGAGGGAACGTGGAGGCCTTATGGGTCACCCACGATCCCCAGCAGGAGATAAGGTCAAGCTGGGAGTAGCATATAGGCCTCCGGATAAGTGATGTTCTAGAGGATGGTTTGCTGGACAACATCATTGCCCAGTGTGGTCCAAAAGGGAAGGAGTGGTGTTGATGGGGACCTAATATGCCAGGTACAAACTGGGGAACCATGTCCTCTAAGGTGGCCAAGGAGCAGAGGCTGCTGGATGGCTTCCAGGATGTGTTCTTAACACAGCATGTGATGGAGCCACAAGGGAGGGGCATGTCCTGGATGTGGTTCTGGCAGATGGGGATCTGGTAAGGGACATGGTTGTATAGGACCCCCTGACTGGGAGTGACCACAATACTGTCTGGTTTCAAATAAGCATTGGGGGAGTGGGAGTGAGATCTAGGACACTGGCAGTGGACTTCAGGGGGCAGACTTTATGGGCATGGGAAATATTCTCAAGGATCACTTGAAGGATTACCTCAACGACAAGTGTGAAAGGAGATGGGAGGTCATAAAACGGGACTTCATGAGGCAGTCAGGATCTGCGCTAAGTTGAAACGTAAGGAAGCAAGGTCACATAAACCATGCTGGTGGTCCAGTGAGGTCCAGGTAGCAGTCAGAGAAAAGAAGGTGGCTTACAAAAAATATAAAACAACAAGAGGAGATAGGGATAAGGAAATGTACCAGCTTGCATCTAGAAAAGTCACCCGTATGGTGAGGGGAGCAAAGTCCAGTAAAGAGCAACGGCTGGCACAGGGGATACACGGAGGGGAAAAGGGGTTCTTCTGGTACATTGGGGAGCGGAGAAAAACTAAGGGCCATCTCAGCAGATTGAGATCAGAAGGAGGGTGGGTGGAAGAGGCGAGGGACCAGGCAGAGGTATTTAACGAGTACTTTGCCTCTGTGTTCACTAGGGAGGGGGATGGGATATCTACAAAGCAAGGCACAAAGGGGATAGAAGTGGCAGGGAGTGGGATCAGGGGAGAAACAGAAATGGAGCAAAAGGGAGGGAAAGGTACCTCAGGGGTGTCACATCTGGATAAGGATAAAAAGACCAGTAAGGTGGAGAGGACGGATGATGCCATCCCCACCAAAAGGGTGTGGTTTGCCCTCAAGGCCCTAAAGAAAGACAAATCTCCTGGGCCAGATGGCATTCATCCGAGAGTACTATGGGAATTGGCGGACATACTGGCTGCACCCCTGGTGGAGCTTTTCAGCAGGTCACTTGAGACAGGGAGGGTACCTAGGGATTGGTGAGAGGCACATGTGGTACCAATCCATAAAGAGGGGTCGAGGGAAGTACCAGGTAACTATAGACCCATCAGTTTAACCTTGGTGGTGGGAAAATTAATGGAGAGTATACTAAAGGAACGATTGGGGTTTACTTGGAGGAGGTGGGAGGTCTGGATAGTCGCAGCATGGGTTTGTGCCAGGTAGATCATGTCAAACCAACCTTGTGGAGTTCTATGAATGGGTAACATCAGAAATGGACAGGGTAAGCCTGTGGATGTATTATTCTTGGACTTCAGCAAGGCGTTGACTCTGTCCCCACAATGGTCTGGTGGAGAAACTGATGGGGTTAGGAGTAGGCCCTTTGATGGTCAGATGGATTGAAAACTGGATAGCTGGACGCACTCAGAGAGTAGTGGTCTGTGGGGAGCTCTGAGCCTCACAGAGGTTGGTAGTGGGGTACCACAGGGCTCGGTCCTGGGTCCAATCCTGTTTAATGCATACATATCGGACATTTGGGATGGTATAGGGTGTGAAATGAGTCTCTTCGTGGATGACTCCAAGATGGAAGCAGTAGTTGAGGGAGAAGAGGGGAGGTTGGCCCTGCAAGGGGATCTGGACACCCTGGAAAGCTGGGCTCACACATGGAAACTAAATTTCAATATCACCAAGTGCAAGGCGTTGCATCTTGGTCGGGGAAACCCTAAACACAGGTACACCCTGGGAGGGGAGGCGCTGGAAGCCTCAACAGGGGAAAAAGACCTAGGGGTCATGGTGGTACATGTATGAATAACTCTGAGCAGTGCAGGAGAGCAGCTAGCAAGGCAAACAGGATGTTGGGATGCATCGTAAGGGGGATCACCTCTAGAAGCAAGGAAGTGATTCTGCCACTGTACAATGGACTGGTTAGACCACACCTTGAGTACTGTGTAAAGTACTGGAGACCACACTTGAAGAGGGACATACAGCTCCTGGAGAGGGTACAGAGGAGGGCAACAAAGATGATACGAGGGCTAGGGGATTTGACTTACGAGGACAGACTTGAGGAGCTCTGCCTGTTTTCATTGGAGGAGAGGAGAGACAGGGGGGACATGATTGAGGTCTTCAAGTACCTCAGGGGAATAAATAGGGTAAACATGGAGGGGATCTTTAGACTAAAGCAGGGAGGCATCACCAGAGAGCATGGTTTGAAGTTGGATGGTGGAAGGGTGAGGGGGGAAAAGAGGAGGAGGTTTTTCACTGAGAGGGTGGTGGACCCTTGAATGCTCTGCTGGTGAGCTGGTTCAGAGATCCACAGTGGACGGCTTTTAAGAGAGGGTGGGACAGACACAGAAAGTGGATGTATCAGATGATGGCCTGTCCCGGTGGGGATGGATGATAGGGGTTTCTGGAGACAAGGGATGGAGGGTCTCGCACCCAACTAAGGATCTAGGTTCGAGCAGACTCGATAGACCATAAGGCCTAATCTGCTGGCAAATAGTATGTTAGTATGTGGCTGGATTCTGCTGCTGCTCTTATATTAAACCATACTGTGCAATGGTCTCTGGTCCCCAGATGACTCCCACTCTGATGTCTGCCACACTGCCCTTTTGTAAGTACCAGGTCCGCTGATTGCTCCACACTGAGCAGGTTCACTGATCAGCTGCCTGAGACGTGCGCCTGCAGGGAGTCCAAGATATCTCTGTCTTAGCTGATGCTGCCAGAGGAGACTCCACTCTACAACTAGCAGATTAAAGTCCCCCACCAGCACCGCCTCCCCTTCTTAATCATTTTGCCTGTATCTTCCAAAATCTCTTTGTCTATGTCCTCTCCTGTATATCACTCATGTAAATGGTGGCTCCATTTCCTGACTTGAGGTTGACCCACAACACCTCAAACTCCCCATCCTCCCTGTACCTCTATCACTTTGATGTTTTTCTTAACATAAAGCACCACTCCCTCACCTTTCCTTCCTACTCTGTCCCTTCTAATCAGTGTGTAGCCAGATATGACCATTTCCCAGTTATGGTTGTTTATGCACCATGTTTCAGTGATGGACACATTTTCCAGGCCTAACTCAGCCATGGTGGCCTCCAGGTCTGCTATCTTATTTCCCAGACTTCTAGCATAGGCATGCATGACTGTTCAGATTTTATTAGTCCTACTCTTGTCCTTTCTCATGTTGTCGAGTTGTTCCCCCTTGCATACTGACTGTGTCTCTTCCCAGCTTCCTCTCATGCTAATCCAACTGTACCCTTGGTTGTCTTTCATTTTGGTGAGAATCCTTTCCCCCAGAGATTCTCTACTCTCCATCACAGCCTGGGGGGAGCAGTTTCTGCCACCCCTTTGCCTTCTACCACCTCTTTTGGCTAGATTAAAAGCCCATCAATGTAACACATAAGCCATCAACTGATGACTACCATCTACTGAGGACTACATGAGAACAGAAGTTGACTTGGAGAGTTACAAACTTTGACTGATTCTTTGTTTTTAAGGTATTGGATAAAATGTACCATAGCTACTGCTGACATATTCTAATTTGTTTAAGTTTAGAAGAAATGATTAGCTGGGCATCTGAGGTATAGATTATCCCTTGGTTAGCACATGTGCACTCTTTATTGAAGGAATATGAACTTTGCAACTTTCTGATTATTTTAGGAGGGTATTATCATTAGCCTCATGTACAACAGTTACATAATGAACAAGATTAGAACAATTACTCAACAGTTGGATTTGATCAATATTTCAAAATCCAGATTTTCTCCTTGGTGTGCAAGAAATGAGGTATGGTATGATTATAGATTATATCTAGAATATTATACCAATCCATAAAGACAGATTTCTTAAGTGTGCAATAAATCTGAGAACTTCCCAGCAAAGTACTGTATGCCAGACTTGCACATATTCCAAATGCCTGTGATACCCCTTGCCTTTGTGGAGCTGGAGGTATAGAACACATACATCAGTTTCCTTCCAGTGTACATGGTAGAATAAGTAACGTGTTACATGGGTAGATAGTACATTTTCAAGTATAAGTTGCATTGCTGAAGATCCTCTCGGTTTCCTTTTTTTAGTGAATTATGGTGTTATTATCCATCAACTGGCAAATTACTTTTATATCATTAAGAGGATCAGGAAGAGTAAACCTTTCTTCTACCAGGGAAAAAACTTCCAATATAATTTCTAGTTTCTTACAACTGTCTATTTTGAGAACTATTTTAAACATCTATGGTCAATGGTCAGGTCAGAGTCTGCTGGAACTTCCTATATTCAAGAATTCCATAAACTGGATTACATGCACTTTCTACATTATCTGATCCCCCTCATTGGTGGAGCACCAACCACAGTTAGATATACTGGTTTCCCATGAAGTTGCTTGCATTTTATGTCCAGTTGACTCTTCTTTTATAGGATAAGTCATTACTAGTACTATTTGGTTTTATATGCACTTATGACAGAAATACACCACTTTTTGATTTATTTTTTTATTTTATTTTGATTTAAAGGTGTTTGTCTGTTATGTCTCTGTATTAATTCTAACACAAGTAGTCTAAGATGTTTTGTTATTTAACGGTTTGACTTCCAGTGATATGGATTCTGGGAGACGCTGTATTTTAGGTACTGTAGAAGTGCTAGGAATTTGTGTATTTGGGGTATTTTTGTATTATTATGTACAACTTTTTTCCCCATATTTTCTTAATTAATTTTTTGTATTTTTCACCCCCCAGAACTGCGGCATGCACATGTGTGGATGCATGCCTCCCATCCCACCCAGACTTATGTCACTGCTCCTCTCACCTGCGCTCCCACCGGACCTCCACCAGGTGGGAGCAGAACACAGAGGAGTGGGCTGCCACCCAGGAGGGAGAACTGCATAGCAGCTCAATACCACTCCAATCCCCAAGCTGGCTCCCCAGCGACCCAAGGTAGTTCCCAAACCTGGATCACTGACGTGGTGCGATGTAAGGTATCCAGTGCCTCAGCCCTCAGCACCACCGGGTCAGCACATTATGTACAACTTTTGAGCTGTAATGGTATATTGCTGAACAGTAAAGTGTTTTGACTGACTGACACCCAACCTCCACATCCCTAGCTTCTCCTCTTGGAATTATCAGCCCTCTATATTGCACCTATCCCAGCCATTCGTGAACCCCTTTATTGTTCCTCCCCATCATTTACACATGCAATCTGTTCCATGGGTGCTGCACTCCCAAACCCTTAACCAGTCTTCTCTCTGTACATCCCTAGCTTCTCCTCTTGGAATTATCAACCTTAATACTGGACCAGTCCCAGTCATTCATAAAACCCATTCATCATCCTTCCCCACCATTTACACAGGCACTCTATTCCATAGGTACTACACCACTAAACCCACCCTAACTCCAAATCCTTAACTTCTCCTCTTGGAATTATCAGCCTTCCACACTGCACCAGTCCCAGCTGTTCTTAAACCCATTCATAGTTCCTCCCCACCACTTACACATGCAATCTGGTCCATGCGGATCCCACCACCAAACCTTCTACCTGTCCCCCTCTCTCCACATCCCTAGCTTCTCCTCTTGGAATTATCAGCCTGGCATACTGTACTGGTCCCAATCATTCATGAACCTATTTATAGTTCCTCCCCCACCATTAACACAGGCAATCTGTTCCATGTATACCCCACCCACAACCCTCCTCCTCTTCTTCTACCAGCACTTCCCTGGCTTCTCCTTTTGGAATTGTCAGCCCTCTATACTGTACCATTTCCAGCCATTAATGAACCATTTATAGGCCCTCCCTCACCACACAGAAAGTGATGGCAGATGGGGACCAAGGATCCATCTAGTCTGCAATAAGTGTAACCCCTTTAGAATTTCTTAGAGACAATCCCTTTATGCCTGTCCCAAGCAGATTTGAACTGCCCTACTGCTTTGGAGTCAATGACTTCTATAGGTGGGCTATTCCATGGAGCCACCACCCTTTCCATAAAGAACTTGTTACCACGGTGTGACACTCTGCCCTCTGCTTATGGTTATCTGCATGATATTGGTATTATAAACAAATGGTCTGTGTATGAAATTGTCTTACATCACTCAGCAGTCTGTGAGAAACTTGGCCTTTAACTTTGAAGGTGTCAGTAAAGATGTTATTAAACTGACCAGGGGAAACCATTATTTAAGACATCCTTCCAGAGAGTTGATTGCCTTCAGCTGCTTTTTAAGTTGGAAACTAAATATGAATTTTATGACGGAGGAAGAGACTCATCTGGTTGCATGTTGGCAAAGAAGTCATAAACCCTGATATCTATCTAGCAACAGGAAATCAGCAGAGGGACATAAAAGAGGAATGGCGACCAAAGGTTGTCATATTTGGGAAATGGCTTTTTTTTTTTACTGATGGTCACATTAACTAAAAATACCTCCTTATAGATAATTTTGTAAGAATGAATTCTAAGGGAGGATCTAACTGACCTCGCAAAAGGGGAGGGGGGGAGACGGATCTTGAAATGAAACATGCATTGAAGAATATGTGACATGATTCTTGGACTTTGAGAGAGAGACAGATCTCTAACTTAAAAGCACTTAAAGGTAACTAGATAGGAAAGAAATTACTATTTGTGGTAGGAGTGTTTGTTCTGTAACTTCCTTTGTTTTACATGACCATAAGATTCATGATATAATTGTTCTGTGTTTAATTTTACCCGCTTTTATCATATTTAGTAAACAACCTTTTCCTTTAAATACTGCAAGTGTGTCTTCACAGTTTTCTTTTGTATGTGATGTTGAATCTGTGTTTAAGTAGACAACTGTTAAAAGCTGATTGTGTTACTGAGTTTGCTTAAGAAGGCAAGAAATACCTAGATCTCTTATAGAGTTGTAAGGGTTCATTTTGGATACCTGACTGGGTGCCTTGGGTGAAAGATTATACTGCACCCCCTGAAGAGAATATTATTTGAGCCTGTACATTGGGTATGCTAGCATAAGGTTCACAGTTTGAATCCCTCCAGAACTTGAGGCTAAAGGTGATTTGGACCCAAAACAGGTAGGAAGGTTACCCTGGCTGTTACCTGTTCACACTATTGCACTCTGAGGTTGGCACTGTGGGAGCAGAGGGCCTGATCTGCGGACTATGTGACAGAACTTCCCTCCCCTTAATTTAATTGCATGACCCCATGTTCTTATGGAGCTACTGATCAGAAAGAGTTCCTGAGTAGGGACTCTGTTTATGCCCTTCAGGAACTTGAATGTCTCTATCTTGTCACCCACCATCTCTGCACTGCTCTAGTGAGTACATGTTGAGTTGCCATAATCTGCTTTCATATGGCATTTCATGGAGCCCTTGTACCATTTTTGTTGCCTTCCTTTGTATTTTTTGTAGTCTATCCATGTCCTTCCTGAGATAAGGCCTCCAGAACTATATGCAGTACTCAAGGTGGGGCCTTACCCGTGACTTGTATAGTGGCATGATCACGTCCCTCTTTCTACTTGTAATGCCCCTTCCTAAGCATCCCAGCATTTTTCTGGCTTTTTGCACTGCCTTTTCACATTGTTTGCCCACTTTGATGGTTGGAGGCAGTAGTTAATGTCATGTGATAACCCTGTAATAATTACACTGTATAATATTTGTGATATAAATAAATGTGCATGCGAACATCTGCTTAGGAAAAAAAAAGCCAGCAAGTGTAAAGAGGCTTGACCTTTTTGACTTCAAAGGCCTTAGTGTGCTGAGACAGCTGGCTGTCATAAAACTGGCCCAGTAGAAACTCTAATTGAAAACTTCCTTCCAAAGGAACCAGGTTGTAACACCTTGTAAAACCTTTCTACTTTCAAGGGCAGAGGCCCAGATATTTAAACTGCACCAGGCTGTGGAGCAAGCTTGGGCACAGCTCAACTTGGCTGCGCAGGGGTGTGGACTGGGCGACATTCAATGGAGCTGTGCCATGGCTTAGCAGCATTGAATATCGCACCCAGGCCACCCGCAGTGTGCGTGGCACAGTGGCACTGCACCAGTGTAAGTGGCCAGAATGGAGCATGGGGATGCGATAGCACAAGTTCCATTGCGCCATGCACAGCAACTGTGATATTCAAAAGTTAACATGCAAATGGGGCCATAATGTATGCAAGGCACAAATGGAGCCTTTTGCATGTCATTATGGCACCATTTGCATGCAGGTGCGCCAATCCCGACTTGTGCCTGGTGCCTCTGCAGCCAGCAATGTGCCCACAGCCCGATCGAGGCATTTGTAAATAAAAAGTCCAATATCCCTGGTGGTCCAGTGGACCGCTGTCTGCCCAATCATGAGCATCTGTATATAAGATAGAAATAAGTCCAATATCCCTGGTGGTCTAGGGTACCCCTCCCATCCGCCCACTAGCCCCACAGCCCTGCTCCCCAGTCAGCCGGGCGGGTGCAGCACCCCACCGCTGCTGCCCCGCCACCTTCGACTGACACCATCGGTGAGTGTAGTGCCCATTGGTTCACTAGCATGAGCCAATGGACATGTAGCTCAGACTGCATTCACATTCCAAATATGTGAATGAATCATTCATATACCTAGAATGTGTAGTACGGTATGAGCTGAATGCCCATTGGCTCACGCTGTAAACCAATGGGCATACAGCCCTACCAATGGTGTCAGTCAGCGGGCGTCGGGTGGGGTGCCTGCGATCAGGCAGACAGCGGTCCACTGGACCACCAGGGATATTGGACTTATTTCTATCTTTAATTACAAATGCCCCCGATCAGGCAGATAGCGGTCCACTGGACCACCAGGGATATAGGACATGTTTTTTTATTTACAATTGCCCACGATCGGAAGATAGCGGTCCACTGGACCACCAGGGATATTGGACTTATATCTATCTTTAATTAAAATGTCCGCAATCGGCAGATAACGGTCCACTGGACCACCAGGGATATAGGAATTTTTTTTATTTACAAATGCCCACGATCGGGCATGGGGGCCACCAGGTGCAGCTGAGTTGGTGGCCACCCACAGGTGGCAGCTACTGTGTTGCACCTGCAATGTGGCAGCTCACCCGTGGGTGGCCATCAGTTATTCCTTTTTTGATCAACTTTGTGCTGGCACAGGTAGGGTTGTGATGCATGACTCTGCACATCCCGGCTGAATATCAGGCTGTGCAGAGTATGCATGGGCACGCCTCTACCTGTGCCTGCAACATTACTGATGCACTCCAGCACATCGATTTGTACTGAGCACTTCTCCCTTTTGAATATCGCACAAGATCAGTGAGTTGCATGGTGCAACACTGTTGCACCATGCACAACTCTTTGAATATCTGGTCCAGAGAGCCATAGAAAATTGCACCTTTTGCAACATCCTAGGAAGTGATAACTTGTAACAGCTACATGTTATCAGGACGTGGGTTCTGAGCCTTCATAAGAACTGCTTGATCAAAGAGACTGTCATATTTTTTTTAATTGGTAACTGCTGATGTCCATCCAGCAGTAATATAACATCCTTTTTGGATTCCTACTCAGGTTAAAGTTTATTGCAGGACTAACAGTGCCCTCATGGGTGTAGTGACATCACAAGGAGGTGGGGAGACTGACTTTGAATATTGCCAACTCTGAGAGAATTGTGCAGATACCCTCTCTGAATTCAAGGACACATTTCATTTTTGGGACTGAAAGACAGGCATTTTTGTAAAACATAGGTAATTTAGATAGACTAGACTATTTTAAAATAGACATTTTGTTCTGTAAAATTTCAAATTATTTTTGGATTGTAAGTACTAAATATCTGCTCTATATGTGTTTTGTATTTTATCTATTTTTAAATCTTAGTAAACCTTTTGGTTCTCCTTGAATCCTGCTTGAGTCTTTCTATTGCATGTGTAGGCTGAAACTGTATTGGGAAATTCTGAAACTGTTAAGTGCTCAAGAAAAGGGTGTGTTACTATCTTGCTAAAGGAAAGAATATACTTAGTTCTCATATTGAGTTGTAAAGCGTACACTTGGGAACCTGGCTGGATGCCACTGGGTGAAGGATTGTACTGCATTCCCCGAAGAGGGTACATATCGGAGCCTGTTAACTGGGTGTGCTAGCGAAAAGGTTTATATTTAACCCCCCAGGACTTGAGGCTAGTAGGTGACTCGGACCCAAAAACAGACAGGAGGGTTGGCCTGTTTGTCTCCTCTTTACATACTGCACTTCGAGGTTTGCCAGGGTGGGAGTAAAGGGCCTGATCTGCGGAGTGTGTTTGTGACAGATTCGATTGGCAGCGGTGCAGTTTAAAAGTATTTGGTAACACGAGCATTAACAGTCCAGTGTGTCAGATTGATACTGTAACAGCTCACATGCAAAATAAGACAGTGATTTAAAAAGTAATGGAGCTATATCATTGTGCTTACAGTCTAAGTTCCCTACCTGTTTTATTTAATTTTTTTTTTCCGGGTGCAAGTTAATGTAGCCGTAGATAGGGAAGAAGATGGCTTCTAACTACAGAGAATACACTGCAGACTACCTGAGGCAGGTGTGCCAAGAGAGAGGAGTCCAGCATGAGGGATGAGTCAAAAAGCATCTCAAAGAGGTTCTTGTGGCAGCTGATGTACAAGACCACAAGTCACAGTCTAGTGACTGGAAAGGACTGAACCTTCAGCGTGGAGGGGCCAGGATCTAGTGCAGTGTCCAGACCCAGTGAGGAGGACAGCAGGACCAGTGCAAGCCAATGGCCACAGCAGCAGGGGAAGGTCACCAACATTCTGGAGACAGAAGGGATCAGGCTACAGATGGAGTTGCGTAGAAAGGAGCTGGTGTTCGAGAGAGAAGAGAGGTGAGAGCAGCGAGCTGCAGAGGAAAGGGACATGGGGCATCCGTGATGTTGGTCAAAAGGATTTGGAAGAGTCTGATCAATTTCTGCCTATTCAGTTTGTTATTGTACGGGGATTCACTGGCGAGGAGAAAATGCTGCCCCTTGACAGTGTTATTCTAGACTGGGGTGAGACAGGGGCAGCTGTGCAAAGGGTTGCAGTCACCAAAAATATTGCTTTAGATGTAATTATTGGGAACAATCTCCAACAGGGGATGGTGTGTGCAGTTACCCGTAAGCAAGCAGCAAAAGTAAATTTTAGTTCCCTGGACCAAATAGAAGCCTCTGTGGAAAACACTGGGAGGCTGGTTCCCCAGCCTGTGTCTCTTGATATAGAAAATAATAAAAGGGTGATAAAAGTTCCCCAGGTAGCTGTTAACAGAATAGCTACAGAGGGTTACTCCAAGGAGGGAGGGGTAACCCATAGTCAGAGGGTTAGGGATGGCAGTGATCCTGAATGCCCCCTAGAGCTAGGGACCCTAGTTTAGAAACCAAATGGGGCCTGTCTGATGCCTTGGGAATGTGTAAGGAGTTTGCAGCTGCTCAGAAAAGTGACCATAGTTTAGAGAAGCTGAGGGCTTGGGCAAACTCTGATAGAGCACAGGGAGGTGACAGGAGACACAAGGTATTTTGGGATAATGGACTGCTGTATACACAGGATGTAAAGACCGAGGGAGGGGTGATGGGCAGGCAGCTTGTCATTCCCCAGGGGTACCGTGAGCAGCTGCTCAAGATTGCACAAGATATTCCCATGTCTGGTCATCTGGGAATCACCTGCACTACACAGCAATTGTCCCAGAATTTCTACTGGCCCAACTTCGCCTAGCGGGTGAAGGAGTATTGCAGGTCTTGTCACCGATGCCAAGAAATAGGGAAGGTGGGTAAGAAAACCCAAGCTGCCCTAATTCCTTTGCCCATAGGGGAGGAGCCATTCCAGGGGGAGGGAATGGATAATGTGGGGCCTCTAAACAACCCCAGCCTCTCTGGGAAAAGATTTATCCTGACTGTGGTGGATTATGCCACCCAGTACCCAGACGAAGTTGCCCTATCCTCACTGAGGATAAACAAAAAACAAAGTTGCAGATTGGCAAATGCCTTGCAAGGGATTTTCTCCTGTGTTGGGTTTCCGCAGGAGGTTATCACCAATCGAGGGTGTTTCTTCATGTCGGATCTGATGAAATGTTTGTGAGAGAAATGTGGGGTGGTGCAGAGATGCATGACACCTTATCACCTGCAAGCCAATGGGCTTGTGGAACGATTCAATGGTATCCTTAAGTCAATGCTCCAAGCATTTGCTGAAGCGCATGGGAGGGACTGGGAGAAATACCTTCCCCACCTGTTGTTTGCATACAGGGAGGTGCCCCAAGAGTCGACAGGGCTTTTCCCTTTCGAGCTCTTATATGGATGTTGGGTGCATGGGCCCCTAGACTTGATCCGGGAGGACTAGGAAGGCAAGTACACCACCCAGGGAACTCCCATAGTTGATTGTGTCCTTAGATTTAGGGAAAAGGGGAAGGAGCTTATAAGAACAGCCCAGAGCAACCTAGCAGCTGGCCAGCAAAAACAAAAGGTGTAGTATGACTGCAGAACCAGAGCTTGCTCGTACACTGTGGGTCAGGAAGTCATGGTCCTAATCCTTATTCAGAAAGATAAGTTGCAGGCCGAGTGGGCAGGACCATACAAAGTTGTCAGGTAAATGATGTAACCTAGATTATAGAACTACCTGACAGGAGACATACACAAAGAGTGTATCATGTCAACATGATGAAGCAATATGCTAATACGGCTGACATGGTATTTGCCATGTGTAGTCTTGGGGAAGGAATGAACAAAGGAGATACCCTTTTGGACTCGCTGGAAGAAAGCAAGTGTGAGTTCTCTGTGGAAGCAATTAAAATATCACTCCAGCTGATCCCAGAACAGATCCAGGAAGTAAGGGAGGTTTTAACAAACTTTGCCCCCCCCTGTTTAGAGTCAAGCCTGGGCTAACCACCTTAGCAATTCATGATGTGGAGACAGGGACACAGGCGCCCATACAGCAGACAGCATATTGGGTGTCAGAGGCTGTCCAAAAGGACATTAGGAGGGAGGTGGAAGAAATGCTGGATTTAGGGTAATCCAGAAATCCCACAGCCCATGGGCCTCACCCATGGTCCTTGTTCCCAAGCCAGATGACTCCACTCGTTTATGTGTGGACTATCATGGAATCAATGTAGTCATGAAGTCAGACACCATTCCAATGTCATGGATAGATGAACTCCTGGACAAGTTGGGAGGGGCGACATACCTTACAACTATTGACCTGACAAAGGGGTATTGGCAGGAGTTAACTGCCAGAGCTAGGGAGAGGTCAGCCTTCATCACTCTGATAGGGTTATTTGAATATAAAGTAATGCTTTTCATAAATAAAGAACGCCCCTCCGCCTTCCAAAGATTGGTGAACCAGATGTTAAATGGTGCTGAGGAGTACGCCGTGGCATACCTGGATGACACTGCCATCTTAAGTGCCAGCTGGAGGAACACCCTCCCACCTTGGGAAGTGCTGGGCAGGACTAACTGTAAAGCTGAGATGTGCCAGGTGGCCATGGCTGAGGTGGCATATCTTAGACACATTGTAGGCTGGGGACAGCTCTGTCCTAACCAAGCAAAGTTGAGGCAATCAAGGCATGGCCCAGACTTGAAACACAGGAGCAGGTCCAGAGTTTTCTAGAGACAGTAGGGTAATATAAAAATTTGTACCAAACTACAGTGCCCTGGCCACTCCCCTATCTGGCTTGTTGAGCAAAAGGATGCCAAAGAAAGTTACCTGGGAAACAACCTGTAAACTTGCCTTTACAAGACTAAAGGAGGTACTGTGCAGTGCTCCTGTACTGGCAATTCCAGACTATGGTAGACCCTTTGTAGTCCAGACTGATGTCTCAGATGTGGGAATTGGGGCAATGCTTAGCCAAACATCCAACCAAGGGAAAGATCACTCCATAGTGTACCTCAGTAAGAAGTTACTTCCCAGGGAGCAGGCTTACTCTACAATGGAAAAATAGTGTCTTGCTATGGTGTGGGCACTAAAGAAGTTACCTATACAGGCAGCATTTTGAGGTAAAAAGAGATCACAATCCCCTGGGCTGGCTGGCAGCAATGGGTAAAACAAATGTTAGGCTGTTAAGATGGAGTCTTGCCTTACAACGTCATGACATGTCTATCTCACACAAAGCAAGGGTAGCTAATGAAAATGCTGGTGGTTTATCATGTCAGTTTGAGATGTGAACTGAATTTGGAGATCTCATCCCATGCAGGAATAGATCCCCCAAATTGAGTCTAAGGAGGGAGGAGTGTCACATGATAACCCTCTAATAATTACACTGTATAATATTTGTGATATAAATATGTGCATGTGAATGTCTGTTTAGGAAACAGCAGCCAGCAAGTGTAAAGAGGCTTGACCTTTTTGACCTCAAAGGCCTTAGTGTGCTGAGACAGCTGGCTGTCATAAAACTGGCCCAGTGGAAACTCTAATTGAAAACTTCCTTCCAAAGGAACTAGGTTGTAACACCTTGTAAAACCTTTCCACTTTGAATGGCAGCCATAGAAAAGTACACCTTTTACAACATCCTAGGAAGTGACAACTTGTAACAGCTACATGTTATCAGGATATGGGTTCTGAGCCATCAAAGGTGCTGCTTGATCAAAGAGTCTGTCATATTTTTTTTTAAATGGTAACTGCTGATTTCCAGCCAGCAGTAAAATAACATCCTTTTTGGATTCCTACTCATATAGTTTATTGCAGGACTAACAGTGACCTCATGGGTGTTGTGACATCACAAGGAGGTGGAGAGACTGGCTGACTGAATATTGCCAACTCTGAGAGGATTGTGTAGACGCCTTCTCTAAATTCAAGGACACACTTCATTTTCGGGACTAAAAGGAGAGCACTTTTTGTACAACATAGGTAACTGAGCTAGAGTAGATCATTTTAAAATAGCAGGCATTTTGTTCTGTAAAATTCCAAATTATTTTCTGGAGTGTAAGTACAGGATATCTGCTCTATATGTTTTGTATTTTATCTATTTTTTTAATCTTAGTAAACGTTTTTAGTTCTTAAACCCTGCTTGAGTTTTAGTTTTCCATGTGTAGGCTGAAACTGTATTGGGAAATTCTGAAAAGTGTTAAGTGCTTGAGAAAAAGGGTGTGTTACTAGCTTGCTAAAGGTAAGAATATACCTAGGTCTCATATTGGGTTGTAAGGGTACACTTCGGAACCTGGCTAGGTGCCACTGGGTAAAGGATTGTACTGCATTCCCTGAAGAGGGCACATATCTGAGATCATCTGGGAGTGCTAGCAAACAGGCTCACACTTGACCCCAGGACTTGAGGCTAGTAGGTGATTCGGACCAAAAACAGACAGGAGGGTTATCCTGTTTTTCTCTTGTTCACATATTGCACTTCGAAGTTTGGCATGGTGGAAGCAGAGGGCTTGACCTGCGGAGCACATTTGTGGCAGCTATCACTGCTAGTGCATGCAATGACGGGGACTTGCTCTCCTTTAACAGAGACCTTGATATTTCATCGATAGGGGGAGCAGTGTTCATCACTGCCAGACCATGAGATGACATGGACTTACTCTCTTTTAATGGAGTCTTTGACATATCATTAATGGGTGGGGAGGGCAGCAGTTGTTACTGCCAGAGCATGTGATGACAGTGACTTACTTTCCTGTAACAGAGACCTAGACATCTCATCAATGATCGGGTGTAGCAGTTGCTATCACTGCCAAAGTATGTGATGATGGTGACTCACTTTCCTTTAATGGAGACCTTGACTTCACTGGCGAAGCAGGCGCCTTGTCCTCCAGCTTGTGGTGATTCAACAACTTTTCTTTGCCTGTGTTATTTGACCTCGATGACAGTGAAGGTGAAAGGTTTGATGAATGCTGGGAAGATTTCCCGGTGGTAGCTGCTGAGTGAGAAGCTGGGTAGGAGCCCATGGCCTTGGCAGCAGCTTCCATGACCTTGACTATGATGATGATTTCAGGGGTCTTCTTCTGGCATCTTCTTGTGGCCTGGTTAAATCTCTGGCAGATATCACAAGTCCTCACATTGTGAGACAGGCCCAAATGGCAAACACAAGCCATGTGACTATCATTCTTGTAGATCTTGTAACCGAAGGTAGGAAATCTACATCAAGAATTTTTCGACAGCAACATAAACTAACAAAAAGTTGTTGAACAAAGTTCAGAAAATAATAAAGTCAAGAATCGCCTGAGCTGTTTCCTAGAAAGTGTGATGAGTGGTCGACAGCAGGAAAATGGGGGACATGAGAGATACATATAGGTAGCTCCATGGGATTGATCAGGTATATTGGCACAAACTGTTTACTTTAAACATCAACAGGAACATAAAAAGAATCCTCTGAACTGGCTGGAGTAAAATTTAGGATGGATATCTGAAAATACTTTTGGTGAAGAGATGGAACCAATTCTTCAAAGAGACAATATGCATGAAAAAGTGTGATTCAAACTGGGTGGAACAGACATAGTGTAACATCAGCAGATGGTATGGATACTATTTGAAAAAAGGATGGACAGTCAATAGGGCCAACACTCAAGTACTAGCTAAGGTTTGGCAGACTGGACAGGCTGAATTCCCTTTTTCTGCCACCACATTCAATGATCCATGTTACAATAGCATAGGGAGGAGGACACTGCTGGCAACAGACAGATGGGCTTCATTAGTAAGCTAGGGCTTGACCCTCTAGAGCACTCTCAGTATGCATCTGAAAGTGAGCTCTTGGTCAAGCCAGACACCAAGGTACTTTACTGCGTCTATCATTTCCAACTGAGTTCACAGAGAAGCAGATCTGCAAGCTTTTACTTCTATCTGTACCCATTTATCTGGGTCCAAACAACACAGTCTTCGTTTTCTTCATTGAGATATAAATAAGTAATTCATTGATTTGCTACTTTCTTTGCAACACTGCTTAGTTCATCACTTCCTAGACTCCTCTGCAGCTGAACCCTTTTCATCCTGGCTTCTCCTTTCATTTTGACAATATTTCAAAGTAGACTTTTCTGTAGTTTAAAATACTTAACTGTGCCTTGAATATGTTAATGGAAATGCACCATATTAAAATAAAGTGCTTGATTCACCATCAGCTTTAAAACACCACTGTCATCATCACTTCAAGGCTTAAATACAATCCATTCCCTCCTCTGTGCACTTTCTCATGTCCTGGATCTCTGAATGACGAAATGTTTATAATGCAAACACTTGCCTGCTCTCCAGCATCTGGAATCAGTCCATTCTCTCCTCTGTGAATGTCTGGTCCCTTTTCTCTGAGTAACCAAATGCTTATAATACAGACATTTGCCTGTTCACCTGCACCTGGAATCAAGACCAAGGCTTGATTTTCAAAGGGTGACGCATTGCTTGTGTGGAGCCCTGTGTCACACCCATTTTTGGTGCAGCTGTACCAAGTTCCTTTGACACAACTGAACCTGATTTTAGTATATCTAGCACAGCGGCAACAATTTCATCATTTTACGGCAGCTTGCACCAAAGATTGGCACAAGCCCCATAAAAATGGTCCCCCAAATGGCACAAGTTAGACCAGAGAAAAGTTGTTCTAACTTGTGGCATTTAGTGTTTGGGATTGATAATCCTGATTGCTGGCCGGGAGAATGCACAAGCTGTAAGTGCCACATGCTCAGCACACCAGGGGCTTGTGGCATTCTCAAGGCTTTGAAAATCAAGCCCCCTGTGATTTTTTTTTTCCATTAAAATTTTATTGGTTTCATATAGACAAACAGCTTAAAAGCATCCCAAGAGAATATCTTGTAAAAGTAAATAAGACAATCACTAGTTAAAATTACATATCATATTATTCTCTAAAACATGGAACATCAGTTACTGTATATCCTGACACGGACAATTGGAAATTATAATTGTAATGTCTCAAGTCATAAATCTAAATCAAATTTTAAATTTTGCAAAAATATACATACAATCCTAATGCTTTAGTGGATAAAATATCCTGACAATTCTCAGAACAAAGGGAAAGAAATGGTCCCCACATTTCCTTAAACTCTTCAGATTTTCTTGAAACAATATGCAAGATTCTTTCATTATTCGCGACCCCTGCTAGAGAGTCCAACCACTGGTTAATTGGAGATACATTTACTTCTTTCATTTTTATAAGAGACATCTCTTGTAGGTCAGAGTAGCCACTAATATCCAGATTTTAGCCAGTTCAGAAGGATCCTTAACACTTGAGATATCCCTCAAAATAAAAATCAAGTGGGCAGAAGGGAACAGTAGTGTTTAGGATAAATTGGTAAACAGAGTGAATCTGCCTCCAGACTTCTTGAACATCTCTACAAAACCAAAACAGATGGCCTAGACCTGCATTCCCCTCTCCATGTCTCCAACATTTATCATTAGGGATTAGTCCCAGACTGAACAGCTGATGGGGAGAATAGTAGAAGTAGTGAAGGATTTTATACTGAATCAATCTTCCTTGAATCTCTTTACAGGATGTGTATGCAGTAACCCATGTTCTCCCCCAAACTGCCTCAGAGATAGGAATTCCAAAATCAGCTTGCCATTGAAATCTAGCAGAATTTGTTAGGGTGGGGTCAACCTCATTTATGAATTTATAAATTAAACTAAAGCCCCATCTGATTCCAATCATCTGTCACGTCCACCAGTTGCCAACATAATCTCATTATCAGTTATAACATTGACATGTTTCTTTATAAAATACTCACTGGCTTTTCTCCTTTCAAGCTTTCTGACATTATAGCCTGCTCGTAATTCCATACTCCCTCCCCTTCCAACTCAAAATGTTTCCTCCCCCCCACAACAACTTCCTTTCAATCATAGCTGAAAAACATTATGCAAACATACAAATTTGCCAGCAGAAATAGGCCACCTGGTCTAGCAAGTCTGCTTGAGTGAGCAGCTAGCACCTCACCTGCAGCTGCCCCACCCCACCTCCCTTCCCAATTACCCTCCTCTCACCTTGTCCCATCCCATTCTGAAACTACCACTGTCTTACAGGCAATCACCTCCTCCGTACAGCATTCAATTCTGCCACAACCCTCTCCATGAAAAAGTGTCTTCTTTCCATCCTAAAACTTTCACCTCCAATCTAAGGCTGTGCCCTGTCATGTCCCTCTCCTCCTCAACCTAAGTATCCCTTCAGTGCATGCCTTGTTTATCCCCTTTACACATTTAAAGGTCTCACTCATATCCTCCCAGTCCCTTCTCTCCTCCAAGGAGTACATGTTCAACTCTCTCAGCCTTTCCTCATATGGTCTATTCACCAATTCCTGGAACATCCTTGTTGCCCTATGTTGTACCTCTTCCAGTAAATTTCACATCCTTCTTCAGATATGGGCACCAGAACTGCACACAGTACTCCAGGTGTGGTCTGACCTTTGCCCTGTAGAGAGGTTGGATCACTTCCCAGCTCCTGTTGGCTTTGGCTGCCACCCTCCTACACTGCTCTGTATTGTTCATCTTCCCCATTACAACTACCTGTAAATCCTTCTCTTCCTCAGTGGAACCTAGCTGCACCCCTCCCTGGGTTCTTTTCTCCAAAGTGTAGGACTCTGCACTTTTTCACATTAAACCCGAACTACCACACATCCGACCACTCCACCGAGTTTGCTCAGGTAGTCCTGCATCTCCTGCCAACCTGCTATATCACCCACCACTGCCCCAAATTTGGTATTGTCAGTGAACAAACTGATCTTATTCCTGACGCCATATGAGATGTCCACTATGAATATTTTAAACAGCATTGGCCCCAGTACTGATCCCTGTGGAACCCTGCTCATCACAGCTTGTGGAGATGAAAGTCCCTCCCCCACCACTACCCTCTGCTGTCTCCCCTTAAGCCAATTCTCACTCCATTTATCTATCTTAGTCCCCCCCATGTACTGTATCTCAACTTCCTTCCAACCTCCCATGCAAAACCGAACTGAAAACCTTACTGAAGCCCAAGTATATGACATCCACCACAAGACCCTTGTCCACTTCTCTCATGACTGAGTTGTAATAGTTGACTAGATTCATCTGGAAGGATTTTCAGAGACAAACCCATGCTGGTGATTGCCCTGGTGCCCATTGTTTTCTATAAAGGTCACCAGCCTTTCCTTAAGTATGTGCCCATAAGCTTCCCCATGATGAAAGTTAAGCTTACCAGCCTGTAATTACCTGGATCATCCTTTGGTCCACTTTTATGGATGGGTACCATGTGGGCCATCGTCCAGTCATGTGGCACACACCTGTGTCCAGGAAGGTACTGAATAGATTTGCCAATGGTCCAACCAGGATCTAGGCTATTACCTTCAATACGCTGGGTGTGCATGCCATCTGGTCCTGGTGCCTTATCCACCCTTAGAGCCCTTAACCCCTCCAAAATCCTACCTCAGTGATCTTCCCCTGCCCACTCCTGTGGTAGCTGCCTCCTTTCTCCTTTGAATAGAAATCAGAAGTGCTCATTCTGTGCTTCTGTTTGATCCACCTTTCTCTGCCCACCCCTGTCCTTCCTGATCCTCACTATCTGGTCTCTGCAGCTCCTTCTCTCCTGTATCTATCTGAAGAAGTCCTTTTCCCATCCATGATGCCCTGCACCAGCCTCAGTTCTCTGGTGGCCTTGGCTGCTCTGACTCCCTGGTAACTTCCTTGGACCTCTTCATACTCCTCCCTATCCACCCCTTCCTGGATTTCTTGTATTTCTTGAACACTGCATTTTAGCCCTCACCACTTCTAAGACCCTCTACTTAACCAGCTTGGTTTTTAGCCCTTCCCTTTGCTCTGCAATCTGGTACATGTCTCAGTAGCCTCCAATATCTCCAATTTAATTTCTTCCATTTTTGATTCATATCCCTGTGGCTGTATTCCTTCCAGATGCCCCTTAAGATTTGACCCATCCTACCAAAGTCAGCTCTCTGAAGGCCACCGCCATGCTACTCAGCTCAGATTAAGTGTGAACCACACTTAGTGGTGGTCATTTCCAGCCAGTGGGTCCTCCAGCTGCATCTCCTTATAGCCTCCCTGTTGGTCAGAACTAGATACAGTGTATTCCCCAACCTAGTCAAGTTCAAGTGTAATCTGTCCCTGCTTACAGATCCTTAGTGTCCCGGACCCAGACCCAGCTTCCCACTAACCCATATCCTTGATCAACACCGCTTTCAAGCCAACTATTGAATTCATCTATCCTACCCTTCCTTGTTGTATTTGCCTTGGGCACTGGGAGTACCTCAGAGAAGGCCACTAAGCTCCCTACCACCTTCGCTCAACTTACTGAGATCCATGAACTTCTCCTATCTACCTCTGCCATTTTCCTGCCAAGTCGTTTCATCCACATGCACCACCACATGTGGTTTATGCCTTCCCCTTTTTGCACACTTGAGAACAGCCTGTTCTGCTTTATCTGCCATCAACTCAGGTACAGATGCTACCCATAAGTGACTATGTATTTCCCCTTTACTCCCCCATCTGACTCCTTTTAGTATGGAATCACTCAGCACTAGCATGTTTTCCCCCCAATTTCTCATCCTTCCCCCAAACTCTCTTTCCTTGTGCCCAACCCAGGTGTCCACCCTGCCCTACACATTTGTGTCCCCATCTGTACCCTCAAATCTGCCCCAGCCACCTCCCCAGTCCTGCCCCTTCCCCTAGCATTCTCTGTACCTGACTTGTCCCCCTTCCCATCTGGAGCTCCCTCGTCCTCAATGCCAACTCTACCCTTTGCCTTGAACCACCCTTTTATCACCCTTGTATTGTAACCTCCATGTCCATCCCCACAGCTGAACTCTTTTTTTTCCTTAACCAGGATCTGCTCTCCCTCCACAGAGCTGTGCCTCCTGGGAGACACATAACCTCCCTCTCCCTCCTGATGCCTGATCCTATCTCCACACCCTGAACTATTGAATCCCTCACTAGAAGAAGCTTCCTACTCCCCTGGGATTCTCTGGCCCTGTCCCATGTACCCCCCTTCTGGTTGGTCTGCCCATCACCCCTGGTCACAACCTTGGGTTCCCTTTCAGGGCTCTCCCTCTCCTTGAGAACATCATATTTGTTCTTTAGTTATACTGGGTGTGGGGGGTGCTTGAGCTCCACCTTCTTCAACCTCCTTGAGCCCACCGTAGTCCATCCAGGCCTCTGACAGAGTACCCTCTGTGGCAGTGCCTGGTGGTCCCTGGATGGGGGCAAAAGTCCTCAGTACTCCTACAAACTGTGCTCAAAGCCTGGCAACCTCCTCCCTCAGCTCAGAGAGGCACCTACAAATGGGGCAGCACAGCAATTCCCAGAAAGTTCTTCTGAATACTGCTGCTCCACACTCACAGCACTGCACCACTCGTGTGCCATACTATGTACTCCTTAAGTATGCTTCTACCCTCTCTTAGTGTTTTTTACAGTCTTTCTTCCTTTTAGAGTTTCTTTGTTTATTACCTTGATATGTTTCAGCTCTCTCTTGCTCCTTTCTGCTCTGTGCCCCTGTCAAACCTATCCTATTCCAGCAGCTCCTCCTCCTTTTGATTTTATTTGCTCTTTAGCTATCAGCCTGCCCCTGGACAGAGCCTATATACTCCTCCAAACTAGGCATTTAATAATATGTGGAGTTGGGGGTGAGTGGGAGGGCAAAAAGTCTCAGAGACAAAATGCCCCCTTGACAGATTCAAACTCACACTCCTACCTCTCCAGCAGCCAGAAGAAGAATAAACAGACAAAATGCCTCCTTGAGATTTAAACTAACAACTCGTACTTGACTGGCTTCTTTGTTTCTGGGCAAAGAATCCCCTCCCTCAGCAGCAAGCAACAGTTGAACAGTTAAATAAAAATTGAAGCTAATCCTCCTCGAGACAAGATAACAACAGTTAGAGCTGAAGAAAGATTCAAACTAATCCTCCACCAGACAAAATGCCTACTGGACAGTTTCAAACACACTCCTACCTTTCCCAGCAGCCAGCAGAATGGTCCCATATAAACACATATAAACACATTATCTAGCCATCTGTGATACTTACCAGTGGGAATAACTTCAGAGTGATCCTTCTGCTCTACAGCCTCTTTCCCCTTCACATTAACAAAAGGGGGTTCTTCATTCCTTTCTTCCTCCTTCACATCAACAACAGGAAGTTCCTCATCCCCCTCTTCCACCTTCACATCAACAAAAGGGAGTTCGTCATTCCTCTCTTCCTCCTTCACATCGACAAAAGGGGGTTCTTCATCCCTCTCAGACAACAACAATTGCTTATTTGGGACATTGTTGCCTATACCTTAAAAAATCAAAATGCAACAAAAATGTTATTTATAATCAAAGCTACATAAAGGTAGCAAAATACTTTTCCATGAATATGCATTGTACTAATTGTTGCTTAAAGTTGAAAACTGATTGATGACGGTCCATAACCACAATACTTTTCATCGCAAAATTATGGATAAAAAACAGCTACTCTGAAGCCAAATTACTAATTTCTGTACTTATACAGACCTGCACACCCTATTTTCTACACTTACATTTCCTGAACCCCTTTCTCTCCATACTATCATATTCCTATGCCCTGTTCTGTCCATACTTATATATCTCTGCACTCTTGTTCTCCATGCTTACATATTTATTTATTTAGTTAGTTATTTTATTTCTTTGGTAACTGGGTAGGTGAGCTGATCCCAGGGACCATTTTCAGGCATGGCCCAGGCCACATACTGTGGCACAGGAACGAATGTAACAAACAACAAATCATGGAATAATTGACAAAACAAAACAAGATAAAGGTTACAATAGTGCATGGGGATAGCAAATAGAAGTGCAACATAAAATACAGGATTCCATAAACCATACATCAGTTAGGGATTACAATAAGGAAGGCATATAAACATACAGTTCTATCAACAATAGTTACAATAGGAAACAAACAAGGAGTCTAAGTAGAAAGAGGATAAGGCATAGAAAAGTATAGGGAAGGGGAAGGGGTGGGGAGGAGGTGTGGGAGGCAGGATTAATAAACACAGGTACTAAAGCTCAAGTGCACAAGTAGGCCAACTTAATTGATTCCCGCTTGGCCTACTATACATACAGATTCCCTGGTAGGGT
Source organism: Neoceratodus forsteri (assembly GCA_016271365.2). NCBI lineage: Eukaryota > Metazoa > Chordata > Ceratodontiformes > Ceratodontidae > Neoceratodus > Neoceratodus forsteri. The sequence continues at coordinate 468,971,493 of CM057457.1, read as the reverse complement.
GCAGTCAGGAAAATGAGTGACCTACCAATGGAAGCAGTGTCAGCAGGAAGTCATCAGGAGCCTGTCTTTGAGGTATGTTATGATCCAGCAGTGGGTGTCGAGGGAGCAGAGTTTGGCAAGCACTGTATTCCACAGTGTAGGGGTTGTCAGAGACAAGGCTCTGCCACCCATGTTGGTAGATACCCTGAGGGTATTCAGAGGGGGGATTCAGTTTGAGTGGAGGCTACGGTGCAAGGTTTGTACAGCAAAGAAGGGTGCAAGGGGACATACCTGGCCAATATGGATGGCAGAATCCACCATGCACCACAGGGCTAGGTTGAAATGGCCTTGCAGTGGGAGCCATCCTAGTGAGTTGCAGCAGACACAGTGGTGTGTGGTAATAGGTGCCAGTAAGGCAAAATGACAGGCACTGTTATAGGCAGAGGAGAGCTTGCCATGTTGGCACCCCATTCTCTCCATACTTACATATTCCCATATTCCTGTTCTCCTCATACATAAATATTTCTGTACCTGTTCTCTCTATACTTGCATATTCCTGCACCCATGTTCTTTCCCTACTTACATATTCCTGCATCACTATTCTCCATACTTACATATTCCTGAACCACTGTCTCTCCAAACTTACATATTTCTGCACCTCCTGGCACCTCCCAGGCCAGACTAAAATCATCTGGTGAGTGTGCTTTTTCAGTTACTGGTCTAGCCTGGTGGAACTCGCTTCCAAGGTCTTTGAGAGAGGCCCACTCAGTGTAAGCCTTTCAATGGGGACTAAAATCCCACCCAATTCACATGACATCCATGATCTCCAGCCATTCCAATGCCATCCAACAAAACTGAGGTGTAGTGACACCCTGCTGACCACCACCCCCCCACCATAGAGTGAGCTAAGCAGATCTCAGACCTGATATCAGCAACCTTATCAGCAAAGAAGTGAGCAAACTCCTCACATTTACTGTGAGAAAATGCTCTATGGACAAGGTGAATTGCACAGTCTGTCCACAGTTTGAAAGAGCTGAGCTGGTCGATCCTGAGCTGCAGCAATCTCCCTGGACAGGAATTCTGCCTTCCTCAGGAGATTGCTGACTGATAATCTCTCTAATGTTCCATCAGTCTAAGTCTGTTAGCATTCTGGAAAGATCTCTGCCAGCTCTGTTCTAACCTTTGTCCACTCTCCTCAGCTCCCACAAATCCCCATCAACCCAAGGGGACCTAGGGTAAAGGGTGAGGGCAAACATGGACAGGAGCCAAGGTATCCAAAGCCCCCACCACAACTCAATCATGGGCCTGTAGCAAGTTCTCAGGACCCTTGCTTGCACTCAGTAATCCCAATAGGTACAAGTCCACCAAAAGACCTCCTGGGGTTGCTCCCCACAAAGGGCAGTATCAGATCATATCCACAGGGGCAGGTGTATGGGGGGAGCAGGGAGATTGAACCTTATGGTGTGGTGATAGGATCATCTGAGCAGTTCCACCACCAAGTCAGACATCTCCATCCCCAGGAGGAAAATCAGATCCAATGACTGAGTGCAGTAAGTCACTGAGGCAACTGCCTGTGTGAAGCCCAACAAAATCATAAGTCAGAGGAAGTTCTGACCAAATGGTGAGAGTGTCATCGACCCAGGCACTGAAGTCACCCCGAAACATCAATCTGGGAGACTCCAATATTATGTCGACAACAAAATCTGTGACTTCCTGTAGGAACAGCTTCTCAGCCTCTGGGTGGACAGTGAGCGAGAATGATCCTGCACCCCACAGAATGGGTGGTGGATTCAGACAGGCATGGGATAGGCATAAGGGAGCAATACAGATGAGTATGAATAGATATGCCATTGAAAGAGGAATGACACATTCATAAGGTAGAAAAAGAAATGGGCAGACTAGATGGGCCTTGCGGTCCTTATCTGCCATCAACTTTTATGTTTCTATCCCATGCCTGTTTGAAGCCCTGCACTGTATTGGTAGGTCGTTCCATGCATCCACCACACTTTCTGTGAAAAAGGTCTTCCTCACATTACCCCATAATCAGCCTCCCTCTAATCTCATGCTATGTCCTCTTGTCCTGCTATTTTTCTTATAATGAAACATGTTAGACTTTTTCACCTTGTTAATGCCCTTAAGGTATTTGAATGTTTCAGTCATGTCACCTCTCCCTCCCTCCTTTGCTCTAGGGTATGCATATTGAGCTCCTTTAATCTGTCCTCATATGTTTTATGATGCAATCCCTGCATCATTTTGGTTGCCCTTCTCTGCATTGCCTCCATTTTGTTAATGTCCTTTTGAAGGTGTGGCCTCCAGTACTGCATGCAGTACTCCAGATGGGGCTTAACCCATGTCTTGTAAAGAGGGATTATTACCTCCCTCTTACAACTTGTGATACCCTTGGATGATTGGATGATTTCAGGTCATCTATGATGATGATGCCCAAGTCTCTTTTTCTTCCCTTATGACTACCAGCAACTCCCTTCCAACCTATAGGTGACTTCAGAGTTTCTCTTCTCTGTGTGAATGATCTTACACTTCTTTGCATTAAATCCCAGTTGCCACTCTTCTGACTGTTTTTCCAGTTTATCCAGATCTCTCATTCTGCCCACCCCATCTGGATCATCTACTCTGCTGCAGATCTTGGTGTCATCTGCAAACAGACAAACCTTACCCTCAGTCCATCTGCAATGTCACTAATGAAGATACTGAAGAGGACCGCCCCAGGACTGATCCCTGAGGTACCCCACTTGTGACTTGCTTCTCTTCTGATGGAATACCGTTTACTACCACTCTCTGTTTTCCACCCGTCAACTAGTTTGCCACCCAGTTGACCAACTTCTGACCCATCCCGGGCCTACCCAGCTTGTTAATCAATCTTCTCTGTGGAACAGTATTGAAAGCTTTGCTGAAGTCAAGGTAGGCAACACCAACTGCTCCCCCCTTGGTCTACCACTCTAGTTACCCAGTCAAAGAAATCTATGAGATTAGTTTGACAGGACCTTCCTGTTGTAAATCCGTGCTGTCTTGGATCCTGTGCTTTTATGGATTCCAGGTGTTGCACTAGTCTTTCTTTAAGGAGTGCCTCCATAATCTTGTCCACTACTGAGGTAAGACTGACTGGTCTGTAGTTCCCTGCCTCCTCCATGATGCCACTCTTGTGGAGCGGGATCACATGAGCTCTTCTCCAGTCTTCTGGGACTTCTCCTGTGCTCAAAGACTCACTAAACAATTCTGATAATGGCTCTGCTAGTGCCACCCTTCACTCCTTTAGTACCCTGGGATGTATGCCATCAGGTCCCATTGCCTTGTCCATCCTGAGCTTATCAAGCTCTTGTAGGACCCTTTCTTTTGTGAAGGGACTAGTGCACACCTCCCTCCCCCCGTGTCCATGGTGTTGAGCTGCGGGCTCTGCCCTACCTTCTCCTCAGTAAATACTGAGCAGAAGTATTTATTTAGGATAGATGCCTTTCCATGGTCCTCCTCCTCACATTCCCCTCTGATCTTAGCAATATCCCCTCCAGACTTTCTCCTTTCACTAATGTATCTATAGAAAGTCTTGTCCCCTTCTTTTACTGTTCATCCTAGTGTTTCCTTGGTTTGGGCCTTTGTCTGCCTTACTGCCTTCCCTGCTTCCCTTAGGAAGTTTGGTATGCCCCCATCTTCATCCTGCTGCATTCCCTTATACTTCCTGAATGGCAGCCTTTTGGCTCTGACCTTTTCTGGTACTATTTTTGTGAACCAAAGTGGTTTCCTCCTTTTTTTGCACTTCATTTTCTCTCTAACACAATGGGATGTTGCTTCAAGTATTGTGTCCTTAATGCTTGCCCACTTTGTCTGTACCCCCTCACCTGTGTTTCTACTTGCCAGGGCTAGCTTAACTCTGTTGTCCATCTTATCAAAGTCAGCTCCTCTGAAGTCCCACATTTTTGCCTTGGAATGGGATGATTTAGTTCTAGTGGCCAAATTGAACCATAACATGTGATGGTCATTGGCCTCCAGGTGACCTTCTACCTGGAGATCTGTGATCCTTTCTCCTTTAGTCAGCACTAGATCTAGGATAGTCCTATCTCTTGTGGGTTGTTGTACCAGTTGTTTGAGGCCCTCCCCATGCAGAGAATCCACTATGTGTCTAGTTCTGGCAGATGTTCCTGCTGATATTGACCAATCTATATCTGGCATGTTGAAGTTTCCCATTATCAGAACCTCCCCTTTAGCTGTCATGTTTTGTATATCTTCTAACAGTACTGTGTCTATGTCCTCCTCCTGGTCTGGAGGCCTGTAGAACAGTGTTGATATGCTCACTGAAAGAGAGGAGGGTCAAGAGTGTCAGGTATTTAAAAGATGGGAAATTTTCAAGAGGGTGGCCTGCTGGGATGTGTACTTGGAGGAAGGAGTTGGATTTGGTGGCTTTGGTGAGGAAGGTTTTGAATCAAAAGCATGGACTTAGTCTTCTTTTCGTTGACTAGAAGCCTGTTGGATAGGAGCCATTTATGAGCAGCACCATAGCTGCATGTGAGGATGGAGGAGATGGGTTCTACGGATTTGTTGCTATGGAAGAGAACCAGATAACTCGTACAGAGGAGCACTTGGCAGCTGAGGCTATCCCTTGGGAGCGCATTAATGAGTATGGAGAAGAGTAGGCGTCAGAGTACAGAACCGTAGGGAACATAAATAAACAAACAAATAAATAAATAGATCGCCACCTGTTGGTGGAAAAATTGTCACTTTTTGGGATCTCAGACTCAGTAGTTAATTGGTGCACTGATTATCTGTCAGGGTGTTCTCAGTCTATAAATTCTGTGATTTCCTCTACTTCTGTGGTGCAATGTGAAGTGCCTCAGGGCTTGATTTTGGGGCTGTTGATGTTTAGTTTATTTATTAACCAGTTACCCTCTACCCTTAAGCTTTGTAATTGTCTCCTTTATGCTAATGATCTGGTTTTGTAGTATAAGTCTAATTCATTAACTGAACTCATTGCTGTTGTTAAATCTGAATTTACTGAGGTATGTAACTTATTTGTCAATAATGGATTAATACTGAATTTAAAAAAAAGCCATGTTGTTTGGTACCTCAATGCTTTGGAATAATCCATCTTTTTCAGTTTCAGTTGCTACAGGTTTTTTTTTAGACCAGGATTTTGAATTTAAGTACTTGGGAGTTCTATTAGATCCATGTTTGCCATTCAACTCTCAAGTTGTTTTTACTTGTCATACCATAAATTGAAAGCTGGGGGTACTTTATAAGATTAAAAATGATTTTGTCTGTGGATGTTCAAAAATAGATAGCTCAGGGTACCCTCATGCCTCATTTTGACTATTGTGCTAGCCTATATTATAGTCTTGGTGTTAAGGAAACTAAAATGTTAACTACTGCATACAATAGCAATTGTTGTTTTGTTTTAGATTCATCTTACCAAACCCGTCATTGTTTTTTGTACTCTGTTATCTTGATTAGCTCCTAGATCAAAAATAGCATACTATTTTGGCTGTCAAATATTTAAAGCTGTTTTTCTATCCCAGGAGTTCCATTAGCTCATTTAGTGTCATTTTGGCACCCATCTGTCTATTTGTGGACATCTTATAGTATTGTTTTATGATCCACTTTTTGTAAATCTAAGTCTGGGTCACGTTCATTTTCTGTTGCTGCTCCTACATTTTGGAATAATCTGCCTGAATGTCTCCATGCTTCCCCTTCATTGAATATGTTGAAACTTAATTTCAAGCAATATTTAAAGACTTTTGATATTTGTAATTGTTATTTGTAAATTTGTATAATTATTTTGTTGTTAGTTTTGTATGCAATGTTTGTATTTTCTGTCAGGCTAGGCCAGAAAAATGACTTGTTCAAGTGCCCTATCCCAGTTAACAAAATAAAAATTAAATGAAAAATGAAATGCATTTTTCAGATATGTTAGCGAAAGGAGAAAAAACAGGGAAGGGATTGTAAGGCTAAGTTGGGAACAGGAGGATTGTGGAGTGAAACTAGGAAAAAGCAGGCATCCTGAACATTTTTTTCGATCGGTGTTCATGGAGACAGAGGAGAGGACCACAGTTAAGTGGCAGGAGCATCACAGGAAGGGAGGTGGACACTAGTCCATTTACAGAGGACAGAGTCCTGAAGGAACTTGCAAATATGCAAGTGGACAAGGCAATGGGGCCAGATGGAATACGTTCAAGGATACCGAAGGAGCTCAGAAAGGTGCTGACTGCACCTCTGGCAGTGCTGTTCAACAACTCACTGGAAGCAGGAGTAGTCCAGGAAGACTGGAGGAGAGCAGGTATAGTCCCACTTCACAAAATTGGTAGCAGAAAGGAAGGAAGGAAGCTGGATATTACAGGACAGTCAACCTGATCTCAGTGGTCGGAAAATTAATAGAATCACTGCTGAAGGAAACGACTATGGAATATCTTGATACCAGCAATTTACAGGATCCAATAGGGGTGGGCGAAAGTTGTGAATTCCGCTTTCGCGAAACTTAAGTGAAATTTCAGAAATGTCATGGAAATTGTGGAACTTTCACCACTGGTGAAACTGGGATTTCCCATGGATGTTCTCTGAGTTCTGCTGACTTTTTTTGTGAACTGAGGAAAAATGCATAGAAACTGCAGAATTTATTCTATCCACAGTTTAATGAACTGTCAGTGAATGAGCGCTTGCTTGTACAACCGTGTGGTCCTTCACTGACAATTCAGTGGGCCACTGGTAGAGGAGGAGAGAGGAGTGCTGCACTGGTGAACCACTCTGGGCAGGTGGGGAGGAGATGGGGTAGTGACAGATGAAACTGTCAGGGTGGTGGCTGGGGGTCCAATAGACACCAGGGAATATGGATTTTAAGGGATCTGGGATGGGAGGTCCACTAGACACCAGAGAACATTGGGAATAGAGGGATTAGTTGGCAGACTGCTGACTGTGTGTTTGTGAATTAAGAAATCCAGGTTAGAGAAGGGTCCACTAGACATTAAGGAAATAAAATGTTTTAGGGGCCATGATCGGTGAGTAGAGGCCACTAGAAACCATGAGGGTCCAAAGAAGGATGGAGGTATTTACTGGGACCCCTGATCAATGGGGTGGATTAATAAATTAAACTGCAGTTAAAAAAGCCTCAGAAATTACCACTGCCAGTGATCCTTTCTGTGGATTTTTCCTGCAATTTAATAAATTTACCCGCAGTTTTTTATATGTTTTCTGCAGTTTTAAGGTGGAACTTCCGTGAAAGTTCCGAAAATGATTTCTGAACTGTCGTGGAAGTGAAATTCGCACTTTTGCTGAAATTCTGCTGCCAGAAATTTTTTTTCGCACATCCCTAGGATCCAAGGCAGCATGGATTCACCAGGGGGAGGTCATGTCAAACAAATCTGATAGATTTCTTTGACTGGGTGATCAGGGAAATGGATCAGGGTGGAACAGTGGATGTGGCCTACCTAGAATTTAATAAGCCCTTCAACACTTTTCCACATAGGATACTGGCAAACAAGCTGGTCAGCCTGGGAATGGCACCAAAAGTCATAAACTGGGCAAGGAATTAGTTGGGAAGGAGGAGTCAGAGGTAGTGGTAAACAGAGTTCATTCTGGGGATAGAAGGGTGACCAGCAGGGTGCCACAATGATCAGAACTGGAACAGGCCCTCTTTAATGTATTTATTAATGAGAATGCAGAGAGATTAGAAAGAAAGGTGTGCCATTTCACAGAGGACACTAAAATCTGCAATAGGATAGACACACCATGGGAAGGGGGGTGAATAGAGATCTAGGAATGCTTGAATAGTGGTTAAGAATGTGGCAACTATGTTTCAATGTGAAGAAGTGCAAAATCATGTACTTAGGGCACAGAAATCTAGGGACAGAATGGTACTGAGACCACCAAACTGGACAGAGATCTGGGGAGAATCACATCTTATGACCTAAAGGTGGCCAAACAGTGTGACATGGCTGTGGGGAAAGCCAGTGGGATGCTAGGGTGCATAAGGAGGGGTATCACCAGCAGAAAGAGGGAGGTTGAGATATCACTGTAGGAATCACCTGGAGTACTGTGTTCAGTTTTGGAAACCACGTCTCCAAAAGGACATAGACGGAGCAGAAGCGGTCCACAGAAGGGTAGCAAAAATGGTGCAGAGTCTGCACCAGAGACCATACGAGGCTTGATTAAAAGACCTCAATATGTACACCCTGGAGGAAAGAAGGAAAGTGGGATATGATAGACTGTCAAATACCTCACAGGTATAAATAAGGTACACGAGGAAGCATACTTTAGAAAAAAAGATGCTCAAGAACAAGGGACATGCTAAAAAGCTGGGAGGAGTTGACATAGAAATATAAGGAAGTCACAGAGAGAGTAGTGCATGCCTGGAACAACTTTCCAGCAGGCACTTTGGGGGTGAAAGCTGTGGTGGGATTTAGGAACACAAGGGATAGGCATAAGGGAACCTAAAGCCAGTGATCAAGTAGGGTATATGGTATTACAATTAGTAGGAAAATGGACACACTGGGTGGGTCAAGCAGATATCTGCTGTCAAATTCTGTTTCTATCAGTACTGGGCTGTCTGACCTAGTGATTTGGAAGCCAGGATGTGCGAGGGTCGATCCAGTACCTCAACAGTCCAGAGCAAGTGGAAGGAGGTTGGAAGAGCCTGAAGCAAGTGCACAAGGTTTCTGGTTAAGCACAGAGCACCAATAAAAAAGTTACTTGCACCATAGACACCTTTTGAGAGCAGAGATCCAGTGACCTGCTGCATTAAGATGAGCCATCTGGGTCCAGGAACCACTGGATACCAATTACTCTGTGTTCAGGAGTTTTCTGCTATTTAAGCAATTGCATGGCCTGGGTTTTGGGGAACTGAGCATGCTGCTCTGTTTGAAGTGAATCAATGTCTACAATCTATGGCAAAATGTACAAGCCTATAGTGATTCTACACCTGCAGTACCGTGGCACCAAGTTAAGGGAGCTCCCATTTGGATCCGTTTGAAACCTGTTACCAGGTGGGAAGATGCAGATGTGGCCTGCCTAGGAGAGCATCCAAGACGGTCATATTTCCAACCTGCAGCAAAATCTACAGGTCTGCAGTGATTAAAAACCTGTGGTACCCAGGGACTGAGATAAAGGAGCTCCAATTTGAATCTGCTTAACACTTGGTACCAGGTAGGAAGGATTGATCTGGCCTATCTAGTAAAGTACCTATGATGGCCATGTTTAAAGTTAACATTTGCACTAACCGTCCATTTTGCATGTGGTCAGTTGTTGATAAAGCTGTGGTATTCTATTAAACTCAGGCTAGTTATTGACTCCCCATATGATAGAAAAGAAAAAATTACTCACCTTAGTAATTGCGTTTCTTCTAATGGAGTCTTGCTGTATTCTGAAAATATGCAGTTAGCCCCTGCACTTGAACTGCTCCAGAGAGGAAAAAGTTAATGCTACGCCAAAGCAAAGAATGTTGAGCTTGAGCTCGGTTCAGACCTCTGTCTGCTGCACTTTCAAGTGTAACTGTCAGATTCTTACGAGCTATACTAACTACACCTGCTAGGTAGAAATTGTAAAACTACTAGTCAAAGACAACCAAATGTTTTGTGTCCCAAAAGACTCAAGTCGAGAACTCCAAAACAAAAACAGGTAGTGAACAATACAATTATAAACAGGAATGAAAACAAATGCACTGCCCTCAAAACAGGAGGTGCCAGTGCACCTCTGTGGTGCAACACTCGCCTGCCAGCCCACTTCCCAAAAAACAGGTTCTGAGAGGGAGGCAGGGAGGGAGGTCAGAATACAGCAAGACTCCATTAAAAGAAACACAGTTACTAAGGTGAGTAATTTTTCTTCAAACAACATGAAGTCTTGCTTTATTCTGACAATATGCAGATTACCAAGTAGTACCTCCATGGAGGAGGGTACAGAACCTATTTTGGGAATAACTCAGCACTGCTGTACCAAATCTAGCATCACTTCTAGCCTGGATATCCAGAGAGTAATGTTTGGTGAAAGTGTGGACTGTTTTCCAGGTGGCTGCTTTGCATATCTCTAATAAAGGTATATCTCTGGCAGTAGTCAGAGAAGCAGCTGTACTGCTAGTCGAATGAACCCTCAGGCCTGAGGGGGGGTATTTTGCCTAGCTTTTCATAGCAGAATTGTATACAAGAGACAATCCACCTGGCAATATTTCTCCTAGTAGCAGGTCTACCCTTTCCCACTTCTCCATAAGTTAGAAACAATTGAGAACAATCAGACCTGAGTGTCTTAGTACGCTCAATGTAGTAGCAAAGTGCCCTTTTAACATCCAAACTGTGTGGTCTTCTTTCTCCTGAAGAAGAAAGATCAGTGAAGAACACAGGAAGAGACATGGACTAGTTCAGATGAAAATCTGAAACCACCTTGGGTAAGAACCTCCTGTTGCTTCTGAGGACCACCTTATCTATGGAATGAGATAAAAATTAGGCTCCACTGACAGAGCTTGCAATTCACTGATACACCTGACAGAGGTAATAGCTACCAGGAACACAACTTTCCAAGTCAAGTACTTAAGTTCTGCTGAGGCCAAAGTCTCAGAGGGGGGTTGCATAAGTTGAGCAATGCAAACATTAAGATCCCAAACAGGAGCAGGATCCTTAAAAGGAGGATTGGTGTGAAGCAATCCTCTAAAGAATTTACAGAAAACTGAATGAGATGCAAGTGAGGAAGCCTTCCCCACTGATAAAAATGCAGAAACAGCTGGCAAGTGTACTTTCAGGGTAGCTGGTTTGAGGCCTAAGCCATTAAGATGAACCATATAATCCAGAACTGTAGCCAAGTCAGCAGAATCTGGAGCAATCAGGATCACTTTGCAAGATTGTGACCTTATCTTGACCAGAACTTTGAATAGTAGAGGAAAGGGCTTCATCCTGCTGTGACCACCCTGTATTTCCTCGGTTTTCTCCTGGCTACCAAAGGCCCCAGAATGCAATAGCGCAATGCGCCAAGGTGCACATGCACACAGACTCCAGAAACAGCCCTTTCCTCCCTTCCGTGGCCTAGCAGCAGGGCTCCTTGAGTCAAGTGCCAGGAGCCCCTCCTGAGGAGGAGAGCTGCCAGTCAGCAGCTTCAACTCCTCACCCCCCTACCAACGTCTGAAGACCCAAGCTCCAGCCTGAACCCAGGTCGCCGGTGTGGTGTCCAGTGCCTCAAATTCACTAAAATACCACCAACAGCTTAATCTGGTTCTAGGTCATTTGGCATTCATCTGTAACCCCTCCCCAGGTCATGCCTGAAGATAGGCAGGATTTGTCTAGTGCACTTTCTCGGTCAACAAAACTAATTAAACTAAACATATGTGCTTACTGGAACACCAAATGCTGAACCTTTTCCATTTGAGTTATACATTTTCTGGTGGCAGGCTTTCAAGAGGCCTTGAGAATGTCCAGAACCCCTTGAGACAAATTCAGACTTGCATATTCTAGCTCTTCAAGAGTCATGCCTTGAGGTTGAGAGACGAAGGATGGGGTACAAATTCTGCCCTGAGAAAGGTTAGCAGATTGTGATTCTTGGGAAGAGCTAAGGGAGATGGACTGCCAGGAACAATAATAGAGATACCAAGGCTGTCTGGCCCAGTCTGGAGCAATCAGGATCACTTTGCAAGATTGTGACCTTATCTTGACCAGAACTTTGGATAGTAGAGGAAAGGGAAAGCATATAAAATTTCCCTGCCAATCCAAGTAGAGCATCCAGGAGACTGAGCCCAATACTGGGGGTCTGCAACAGAAGAGAGGAAGTTGGTGATTGTCTGGGGCTGAAAAGAGGTCTATCTCTGGAGTGCCCCACCTTGAAAAAAATCACTTTTAAACACTAGGGGATCCAGGGACCATTCATGATGGCCCTGAGAAATCCCGCTCAAGGCATTTGCTAGCACATTGTCCTTCCCTAGAAGGTGGACTGCTACCATAGATGTCTGTAGAGAATAAGTCAGGGACCATAATTTCATGGCTTCCATGCACAAGGCCGTAGACCAAGTGCCTCCCTGTTTGTTGATGTACCACATGGTGGTGGTGGTGTCTGTCCTGACCTGAACCAACTTGTTCTGTACTGATTCTGAGGAAGCTTGTAGAGCCAGATGCATTGCCCTGAGTTCTAGAAGACTGATGTGAAGTAGAAACTCCTGAGAGGACCACACTCCCTGTGCTGTGAGGGCTCTCAAGTGAGCTCCCCATCCCAGGAGAGAGGCATCTATGGTGAAAAACAACATAAAGAGACTGGGTGATGAATGAGATTCCTTGTCTGAGATTGTTCTGGCCCAACCACCACTGGAGAGCCTGGATCAGAGTCTGAATCACTAGAATTAGTTTGGTTAGAGGGTCTTTTTTCAGGAACCAAAAAGCCCTCAAATGGAACTGAATGCCCCTCATCTGAAATCTGGCACCTTGAAAAACTGCAGTGGAGGCTGCCATGTGGCCCAGGAACTGAAGAAAATGTCTTGCTGGTCGAGAGACCAGAAGGTGAAAGGAAGAAGCCAGGTCTGTGAGGGCCTTTAACCTGCTAGAGGAAGAAAGGCTTTTCTTGGACAGTGCCCATTTCTACCCCTATGAAAGGTCAGGAGTTGTACTGGTTCAAGAACTGGCTTTGGAAGATTGAGGAGAAATCCCAGAGAAGTGAGAAATTGCTGGATCACTTGCAGATCTGACTTGACTTGGTCTGGAGACTGCCCACAATGAGCCAGTTGTGGAAATATGGAGATGTTTTGTCTCCTTAGGAAGGCCACTACTACTGCTAGCATTTTGTGAATACCGTTAGTGCTGATGTTAGCCTGAAGGGCATTGCTCTGAACTGATAATGGCCTGAAGGCAATTTGAACCTGAGGTACTTTTTGTGGGAGCACCTGATGGGAATGTGAAAGTAGGCCTCCTTGAGGTCCAGGGAGGCTAGCCAATCCCATGGCCTCAGAGAGGGAAGGATTATTCCCAGAGTCACCATTTTGAATTTTGGCTCGAGTAGGTGCTTGTTTAGGTATCTTAGATCTAGGATGGGTCGCTACTCCCCTGTCTTTTTTTGGGGTAAGGAAGTATCTGGAATACAGACCTTTGCCCCTGTGTGCCGTAGGAACTCTCCATAGCTCTGAGAGCCAGTAGAGAGGAAACCTCTGCCTCTAGGGCAATGGTTTTGGATATGTTTGCAGGTGGAAAAGACCTGACCCTCAGCTTTGGGAATCTTTTGAAGCTGAGGGACAGTTCCTGGCTTACTACCTCCAGGACCCACTTGTCTGAGGTAACAGACTTCCAGACCTGGAAGTAGTATGTTAGCCTGCTTCCTATTGGAGGGGGGAGTCGACCTGGACTGACATATCAGGGTGTCTGCTTGCAGGAGCCTTGGACTGAGAGAGGATGCAGTCCTGCCCATCCCCTTCTGCCTCTCCCTCTGAAGAACCCTCTGAGGAAAAGAAGAGGAGGCCTGTGCCTGGTGGAAAGGCCTATGAAAGGCCTGCCCCAGCCCCTAGATTGCTGGTTTGAGGAGTTGTCTGCCTTTCCTTGGCCTGTGTACTCCAATAGGTGGTCCTGTATTCATCCATTTTCTTCATATAATGATCTGTCTTCTCTCAAACAGAGAATTATCCACACAGTGAAATCCATGGCTTTAGCCTGGGTGTCCTGTGAAAGGCCAGTACATCTGAGCCAAACCAGTTTCCGAAGAGCCACAGATGTAGCCATGACTCATGAATTCAGGGACACTGGTTTACTGGGATTGAGAAAGGCAAATTCCATTTGCACATTGTAGCAGGTACTGTCACGGTGTCTACTAAGCCAAAATCCGGTTTTACCAGTGTTTGGTTTTCTGTACTTTATTTAACAATTTTAACTCTGCTAAGATGCATTTTAGCAGTTTTGACCTCCACTATTGCATCCTTCCATCCTTGTACCAATTTAAAGTTATTTTAGGTACAAAATATGATGGCAGCAACAGCACTACAGCCCCCATCCTTGAGGTGTGATGGAAGCAGCAGTAAGGTCCCCATCCCTCTGGTGCGATGGCAGCACTAACAACACTACAGACCCATCCCTCTGGTGTGATGACAGCAGCAACAACACTGTGTCCCCCCTCCCTCAGGTGTGATGGAAGCAGCAGCACTGCGTTCCCTATCCATTAGGTGTGATGGCAGCAGTACTACATTCCACATTCCTCAGGTGTGATGGCAGTATCAGCACTATAGCCCCCATCCCTCAGGTGGGACAGCAGCAGCACAACATTTGCCATCCACCAGTGGTTATGGCAGAAGCACTACGGCCCCCCCACCTCTCAGGTGTGATGGCAGTAGCAACAATGCAGTCCACATCCCTCAGGGGTGACGGCAGTAGTGACAGCACTATGATCCCCTTTCTTCAACACCCACACCCCACATGCACAAGGTACAAATTACTTAGTCTTTTTGCTTGTTAGAACTCAGATGTGAATTAATCTGAATCACCACCACTACTAAGGTGGAGCACATTTGTTTATTCCTATAATTTAACTGCCTGAATTGGATTTCTGCCAGTGACACCACTGACCAGGGTTTGGGAATAGGTTTGGGTGCTGGAAGACCGGTCAAGGGGGGGTGAAGGCTTAAGTCTCCAACAACCACTCGCCTTCTCCTTGGAGGGAGGGTATATTCACAGCTCAGCATTTGCTGGCCCTAGGTGGAGGCTGGAGGCATGGCAACACATTGGCCCTCATTGTGGAAGAGAGCATGATGGATGTCAGCGTTACACCATTTGGCCTGTCACACTCCCGCAAAAATGGGAAAATACCTGCTGGCTACCTAGAAGATGGCTTCTGGTCCCTCCATAAGCATGACGTCCCAGACACATGTGTCTGTTCTGACCTCTGCCATGCCTGGGATATACAGGAAGCTCTTTAGAGTGATTGTCTTCCCTTGTTAGCCTCCCACAGGGATAGGGGCCCACCGATGAAGGGTTAATTTGGGTTACCTGGTAGCATGGCCATAAGGGGCAGTGGATGGTGGGGGGGACTCAGCAGCAGTGGTAGGGGGACTTGGCAGGCCTGAAGGAGTGGATGGCCAGGGGGTAGGAGGAACAAAAAAATACTGCCTGAATTTGCTTCTTTGAAATAGTGTCTTCACCTAAAAAAATTCACAAGTGATTAGCGGAGGACCTTCTAATGCATCTCACAAACATGTGGATTCCTTTTTTCCCTTGGTCTCCATGAAAAGGGTGTCTCCCAGTTTTCATGTCTGAGCTCAGATGTGAATTGAGCACCACTGTACCTACCAGCATCATACAGCCCCTGGGGTCTTACCTTCCATGTGTCACTGAATGTGCTTTCAAATCCACTGGCCAAGCATAAGTACACTTAAACATGTAACATTTGCTTTTTATTAAAGCAGTCTGTCAGAAAACTTTTTGTTGTCACAGGGACTGACACAACAGGTGGGAGAGAAGGTGCAAATGATGAAATGGATTACTAGGTAGTCCGTCAAAGTCTATGTTTCTATGTTTCTCTCCCATTCACCTAAATAAGTAGTAAGACAGCTTGTGCCTTGTGAACATACTTTCATTCAGACTCACTTTCAATCAAACAACTGAGGATTTTGGATGGCCCTGCTGATTATAAACTTGAATAAACTAGTTGGTAACAGTGATCCTGCACTCAGGGGAATCATTTCAGCAAAATCATAGGGGTAGCAAGGTGGGGAGGCACGATGTGGGTGGGGCCACGTTGTGGACGGGGCCAGAGAGAGTGGCATTTGTCAATGTGACATAGGGTTAGTTGCCAAGTAATTTAAAAATGGCTATAAATTGAATAGTAAAGTTTGAATATAAATCTGAAATGGGTCATTACAGATGTTGATTCAAATTAAATAGCTAGTTTATCAAATTATGGAATCATCAGTATAGTGAAAGTCCCATTCCTCAACTGAACAAAGATTATACAAAACGAACTGATGAAAAAAATCATGCCAAAGACCTGTAAAGAAAAAAATAATAAAAGGAAAAAGAACCTATGTATGTGCAGTTTGATTGTGTCAGTAGATTTTCAAATGCATTTTGTGGCATTCTACAATTTCTACAGCTATCAATATAATTTACAATACTTGGTGATACCTCCGTAATCTCTTGCCTATTTTCTGCTGACAGTGCACTTAATCAGCAAGCAGCCAAACTGCACATGCAAGTGCTTTATCCTGCCCTGGGCCTGCATCCGAAAGGTCACAAGACACTCCACATTTCCCCTTGAGTGTCAATGAATTACTAAAAATAAGAAAATCTCAGTTTGAACTCTAATCTTTTGCACCCTGGCTGCATGAGTGGAGACTAATTTTAGCACATATTAATTGGCATAGCAACTGCATTTGAAAGGAATCCAACCAATGGCAAACAAGGTATGTAGAACTTTAACCAACATTAAAGGCTGACATTATATATACAAAGTCACAT
Organism: Neoceratodus forsteri; assembly: GCA_016271365.2. Lineage (NCBI taxonomy): Eukaryota > Metazoa > Chordata > Ceratodontiformes > Ceratodontidae > Neoceratodus > Neoceratodus forsteri. The sequence continues at coordinate 468,955,126 of CM057457.1, read as the reverse complement.
TATGTAAACATAAAACTCCACCTCCACGGGCATAAAAACATTCAAGACATTGTCTGTTTAATTTAGTGTCACTGTAATGCCACATACACATATACCAAGCTATGATTCACCGCTGGAATCAGGGACCACCCCAGCAGAAAAAGAGCTTATTGTTAAATGATGGGTGCTCCCTGATTGCAGCAGCAAATTTCTTTCAAGTTGGTGGCATGCTGCAATACTGCTGTCATTGACAGCATGCTCCTCTATTGGTGCCACAGAGACCAGCCCCAAAAAGTACTGCTGGCATTGACCACAACACTGCCTCGCCTCCACAACCTGCTACTCCAGCAAGCTGCCACAACATGTTTCTTGCACGTGCACGCAAGCAAACATAAAAAGGCATACCTTCCTTCTAGTTCTTCTGCAGTGTGACTTATGAAGACATTGAAGAGGACCGGTCCCAATGGTGAGCCCTGCAGCACCCCACTGATCACTCTCCCCTAATTAGAATGAATGCCATTTACCATCACCCTCTGTCGCCTATCCTTAACCAATGATCCCTCAGTTGGTTGAGGAATAGAACCCAGAGGATTCTACTAAATACGGAATTCTTAGGGGAGATGAGAGTCATGAGTCAGTATTTTGCCTGTTCTCTTCAATATATTCATAGGGGACATAAGGGTGAAGCATGAAGGAATAGTCTATCTATTTGCTGATGACACCAATATCTGCAATAGTGTGGACATAATTGAGGAATGGAGGCCATGAGTAGGGACCTGGAAAGACTAGAAGAGTAGTCCAGAATTTTACAGCTGGGATTCAATGCCAAAAAAGTGCAAAGTCATGCACATCAGACACAAAAACCCAGAGCCGAGTACAAGATGGGAGGAGAGGTCATGGCATATATCTTGTAGGAAAGGGACCTCAGGGTTATCAATCAAATGATCTGAAAGCAGTGGCCCAATGTTCAACGGTGGGGAGAGCAAATATGATGATGGACTGCATAAGGAGGGGGATAGCAAGCAGAAGGAGGTAGGTTATACTCAGTAGCATTATTTCACTAGAATCATAGGGGTTGCAAAGTCCCATTTCAGCAAAAGCATAGGGGTTGTTAAACTCCTCCAACTACCACATTTATATGAATAAATACAAGGGAAACCTTGTTTTAGGGTTCTTAGGGGTTGCAGTGGGCATCATAGGGGTTGCAAAAAAATCATAGGGGTCTCAACCACAACCCTGGCTACCCCTAAATGACGCCCCTGCCTGTGCTTAGCAATATACAGTATATCTTAGATGTTCATATGCAAAAAATACAATAAAAACCTGACTAAAGTCTAAAAACAAGCTCATAAACATAAAATGTATCTGAACATTTATATTTACCTATACATCATTGCAGCCCGAGTACAACTCAGATAAATTACATGGTACCCTGACTACTGTATGACTGTATGATGTAGTAAACATGTATTGGTAATTTTTGAATACATTTTTTTGTAAACTGGGTAAACCCACCAGGCAAAACTGCCTGTTTTCAGAGGTGACCCAGGAGCACTGTGGAGGTTAAGTGCCTTCCTCAGAGTCGCACAGTATGCAAGTGGAGGTTGTGGGAATCAAACCCAAGTCTTCTAAATGTATTCAGTTTGATCACTGTTTGTTACTCTAACCACTAGGCTATACTATCAGACATAACACCCATATATAATGTTTTACTATATGATTTCAAAAATAGTGCACAGTACCTACAGTGCAAATTATGAACATTGAACACTTTGCAACATTTTACTAAAACTGAATGATTTCCCTCTCCATCTGCATATGTTTTCTTACACCAAAGTGGGTGTATAGTTGACAGAGCACTGTAAATAGCCTGAGGTAGCACTACTGCTTGCAATGCCAGGGACTGGGGATCAGAAGTGAATCCGGGTTGCTAGAGTCCTGGCCAGAGAGTAGGACTGAGCAGCTGGACAGCATTTGGAAAGAGAGGAAGCTAGCCAGGATCTGGAGTAGTAGCATGTCTCTATGTGCCCTACTTCCTTGGATCCCCTCGAGTGTTGGTGCCCTGAGGGACAGAGACCAGAAAACCAGTAACAATTATCCCACATCAGCTGCTGGTAGAAGGGACCCAGCTGCCCCAGACTTCATAACCAGTTTTCATGAGGGACCCACTGGGCTGCCTGACACACATTAAAGGACTGTGGAGGGGTGACCTGGGGTCCCCTCCCTTCCCTTCCCACCTGGGGGGTACAACCTAGGCATGATGGGTGCAGGCTAACAGGAGCTCCTGAGCATTACCTGGGGTGAAGCTAAGGGATAAAGGGATAGCCAGCTTAGGGATCTCTGAAAAGTGGAGACTGATGATGTGACAAGGGGGCAGAGAAAGAGAAAATAAAAACATTTAAAAATATGCTGAAATAATAGGGATTCTGTGCAGTGAAATGCAATTTCAGTGAGGCACGGTACAAGAATTCAAAATCCACAAACCAAGCAGGAGTTCGTGATTTTTACCGGTGTTACGGTAAAAACGGAAAACCGTTGTCCTTGCTCATAATGATACATCATTGGAGTCCACAGCAGCATGAAATTGAATCTTTGATGCCTCTATCCCATCAGCCGCCATCTCCTGCAGCTCCTTGGCTAGCTGGGGAAGCCTGTTTAGCCAGTTCCAGAACAGTATCCCATCTGGACTTCTGGTATCTGGCCGTATGGGCCATATAGTTAGCCTGCCTGAGTCCCAAAGAGGATGCCAAATACTGTTTTTCAGCCATGGCATCTATCTTCCTGGAATCCTTATCTGGGGTGTGTGAAGCCAAGGGTATGCTAGCCTTATCACAGGCTGCAGCCTGCACAATCCCAACATGGCTCATTGCTGGTACAAGAAATCCACACCTGAGCTTGACAGCATATACCTCTTGTCCATTCGTTTGTCCACAGGAGGTACAGAACTTGGTGTTGTTTTATGCAGTCTTTGTGTCTGTTTCCCAAACGATTTATGGAGGGGAACAGACAGTCTCTTGAACTCTGGGATATCCATCATCTCCACATAGCCAGGCTCCTCTTGGTCCTCAACAGCTTCAACCAAAGGGAGCTGGAAGGTTTCTGCGACTTTCTCATAGAATATAAAGTGGGAAGGGATTCTGAAAGCCTAGGAGTGAAAACACCAGAAGGTCTGTCTGGGGAGATGTCCGATTCTATGGACTCATCCAGACCCTCCCTGCCATCATCATCTTAATCTTCATCCCCCTCTAGGTCTGGTTCATAATACTCTTCAGTGGAATAATCCGGAACCAGAGGAACCGACCAAACTGAATGTCTACCTTATGGCGCCGGATCAGTCGGAACCAGACGGAGCGATTCCACAATACTAATCAGCCTGGTGATTTCTTGGAGGATTGGACGATGTGGTTCTGGATCTGAACCATCCTATTTGTCTTTTTCCTTTTTTGCTGGAACCGATCCCATGGAATTGTTTCTCCTTTTGCCCAAAGGAGTCTTGCCCTGGTGAGAAGGAACTTCCTCAAGTTCGGTCGGAACCAAACCGTGCTGGCCATCCGGGTCAACGGACATCTCGGCCTCCTTTTCCCTAAGCCTGCCCAATCTTTTTTCTAGGGTGGTCTTAGGAAAATTTTTACAGATTTGGCAGTCTGAATCGAGGCAGTCAAACCCCAGACAGTAAACACAGGTGGTGTGAGGATCAGCCTTGGCAAAGGCCTCCCCACTCACACTGGAGTGCTGAAACCCAGTGGGCCCAGCTTTTCTTTTGGCTTGATCAGACGTAACCATCCTAAACAAATCTTACCCTTTACTCAGCTTTAGCCAGGCAAGACTCCCTTATCAGTGCCTAATTGTGTTATGGGTATTGGAAAAAAACGCTAAACACAAAACTTTAAACAATCAGTCCACTGCCTACACACTTACTGTACCACAGACAGGGATCTGAACCAAAGAAATAAAGAGAAAAAATGATATAAAACCAGCATTTTACTTGTACCAATCCGAAAGCGTAGGAGAGATCTCTGGAGCGACAGTTCAGTTAGGCAGAGTAAAGAATCTGATGGTTACACTTGAAAGTGCAGCAGACAGAAGTGTGAACCAAGCTCAAGCTCAACATTCTGTGCTTTGACATAGAGTTAACTCTTTCCTCTCTGGAACAGTTCAAGTGCAGGGGCTAACTGCATACTGTCAGAATACAGCAAGACTTCATGTTGTTTGAAATTAGTGGCTTCCTTATCAAGCCCACCAATAGCCGAAACCCTTGTGGTTTGGTCAATTGGAGTGTCTCTAGCAGTCACCCGAAACCACAATTTACCAAACTACACTAATTTACCAAAGGTGATGGCAGCACCACATGTACAGCCTGGGCACATCTTGCTATGGGGTTTATCAAAAGAAATATGGGGAAAAGGTGCCTTTGCACTACATAAGGGAAATTGTAAATCCAAGGAGCCTCGGTCAATCCAGTCAAGTAATGCCTGGAAGAGATTTGAGTTACCCTAGAGCTGGAAAAAAACAAAAACCTTAAAGAAGGCAAAGTAAACTTTAATGTCTGAAGCAGCACCAGTGTCATGGCTGGTATTTGTTTATTACCGTTGTCTCTTGCGACAAAATCAGTTACAAGATACTTGAGGGACAGCTATTGATGTCTTGGCTTTCTGCATGGATTTAGGCAACTGAGCCACGAAGACCAGTGAAGTGGCAAAAACCCAGAAGGAAAAGCCAGCCCGCTGATGCAGCAGTTGGATTTCCACTTGCGACGCTGGCAACCTGGGTTCAGGAATGGACCCGGGAGTCAGAGGTCTGGCCAGGAGGAAAAGGACTGAGCATCCCATGGACTACTCTCCTTCTTTGGGGGGGGTGAGTGTCCAGTACTTAATAGACCCCTGGCAGAGGCCAGGGGTATCACAATCAACCGACACCAGAGCGTTGAGGGTGGGGCAGATGCTGGACATCGTGCATATCCCCACCCTGGGGTAGGCCAGAAAACACTTGCTGACCACTCCGGATGATGCTTCTCCAGCACCTGGTCTCTATAGCTCTCCACCGACCTATTACTGCTCTGCAGCACCACGAGGCCTGAACCCCACCCTGGGTGGGAAGCCAGAAAGGCAATATCAGCTACTGCTGGCACATTCCTCCGTCATAGACTGGCATCAAGTGGTGCTGGCCCTGCCCTGGGGGTAAGCCAGGCAGGGGATATACAGAGGTGGCCATTGGAGAGTGAGGTAGGTGCCAGGAGAGAAGCTGAGAGTAAGTGGCCAACAAAAAAAAAAACAGAAGGGAACTTTTTTACCTAAACTGACATTTTTGTGAAATAATTTATTGATGAAATGGCATCTGTTGATGAAGTTCTAAACCATGCTTTTTCACTGTAATTGCACTGATATAAGACTTGAAACACTTGATTAAAAAGTGTGTTGCCTGAGAAGAATGAGCTTTCTTCCACTGAATTCGGGTGCTGGTGATAGACTGGTTCACTGGTGTATGGCTTTACCGTTCATGTTTTCCCTGCTATTTGTGCACCAGATTACTTGCATTGAATCTGGGTGCTGCTAATAGACTGATTCACTAGTGTGTGGCTTTACCGTTCATGTTTTCCTTCTACTGGTGCACCAGATTATCTCGAGTCACCATTTGATCACAACCAAAACACTTTTTTACATTTTGGAATTAAGATGAGGATACTGGGACTAAAAGGGGGAGATAGGGCAATTGTAGCCACAGTAGGTTTGCCATCTGTTTATGGTAGAAGGGTCTGCTACCAGAATGTTGACTTCAAGACAGTTGAGGGGTGGGGAGAGATCAGCGTAGAACCCATAACTGAGGAAGGGGTGCTGCAGGGTCTCCAATCTTTAAGCATAGATAAATCAATGGGTGCAGGTGGGGCTGCACCCTGCAGTGCTAAAAGAAGTTCTGCAAGAGCTGGCAGCTCCCTTAAACAGTCTGTGCAACAGCTCACTGGAATTATGGGTGGTGCAACAGGATTAGAGATCAACAAATATGGTGCCCCTGTGTAGGAGTGGGAAAAGGGATGAGGCAGAGAACTATAGGCTGGGAAACCTGACATCCATTGTTTGCACGATGCTACAGGCCATTATCAAAGTAAGCTCAGTGGAGTTTCTGGAGGCAGATGTTTTCCAGGACAAAAGGCAGCATGGGTTCATCAGAGGAAGGTCTTGTCAGATGAGTCTGACAGAAACATAGAAACAGAGATGTTGTCAGCGGATAAGGACCTCTTGACCCACCTAATCTGCCCTATTTCCCCTACCTACAGTTCCGCTGCAGACCCTACTCAGGGTACTATCATTTTTGCAAAACTGCCTGTATTCCCCTTTGCTAGACCACTCTTATGCTGACATGTTTTCATATCCACCTTCTTGACTGCAGTAATTATCTCCTCTGTGCACTTCCTAAGTCCCTGCTAGCAGAATTGCGAAATGTTTTATAGAGCAAATATTTGTCTGTTTACCCACTGCTGGAATTAAAACCAAGTGACTTCAATCCTCTCTTATGTCCATCAGTTCTCAAACCACTCACATATCCACTACAACATTGAAAGAGTTTATTTTAAAATATTTCTAGCCTTTGCCTCTTACAAGTTTTCTGACACCATCACAGGCTAGAAGTAATCCCAAATTCTACTCTAGACTGTTTGCTTTTCTTCCAACTCCCTCTCAACCATAGCTGGAAAAATCCCAATATTGCATGTACCTGGGCTAACTGGGTGGGTGAAGGGGTCCTCTTCCATCAACAAATTCTGTTTCTGTGTTTCCATTTAAGCATATTATCTAGTCATCTACTATACTTACTGGGGGGAGTGACTTCAAGATGATCCTTCTGCTCTGCAGTCTCTCCCACCTTCATATCACCAAATGGGACTTCCTCGTCCCTCAGAAACAGCAATAACAATTGCTCCAATGGGATGTTGTAGCCTGCACATCAAAAACAGAAGACAATACACATGTTATTTATAATCAGAGCTAGTTAAATGTTATAAAACACTCTTCTAAGAAAAAGTACATTGTACCTGTTATTGCAAGTAATTGTACATTTATGGATGATGGCCCACGACTCAGAAATATAAAATCTCATGGCAGGAGACCAAGGGGCCATTTAGTCTGCCCATACTATATTACCTCACCTTACCAACCTACTGCACTGGTGGTTTGTCTCCTTCTTCCCCCGCTCCCTCAACCCTCAATCCAGTGTTGCCCCATGGCGTGAATCCCCATGCCTGTTCCAGCCATGTTTAAACACATTTGGGTAGCTGACCCACTACTTCAACCATGGTTTAACCACCACTTTCATAAAGTGAAACATCCTCACTTCTCTCTCGAACTTTCCCCATATCCTCCAGTTAAGCCCCTTAGTGGCTGGTTCTCTATTCTTCACAAACAGGTCCTTGCTATTCCCTTGCATAAACCCCTTAGAAACTTACATGACTCCCTCTTGTGCCTGGCCTCCAGTGAGTGCATACTTAGGTGTTCCATCCCATCTATATTTTGACTCAAGACTGTACCTAGGTCTACCTCTGATGCAGCAGTCTATAGCAGTTATTTCTCAAAGTCTGGGCTTCTTAAAACAGGTACTGAACATATTACAGCTTTAATGACTCAAGAATCCTCATCACACTTTGGGTTCCATTTCACAACACTTAGGCACTGTTTTTTCATGTGTTTAGTGCTGGATCTGCATTACTGACCCTGGATCACCTAGGAGACTCTCATATGCACCAGCTTCAGACCGTCTACATCCTTCCTCCAGGTGAAGATTCTGGCACGGAGCGCAGTGATCCAGATGAGGCCTCACCAAGGATCTATGTTGGGGCAGTATCGCTTCACATCTTTCATTATCAGAACCCCTCCCATACACCCCAGCATCCTTAACACCTAGCTATATGCATTGTTACAATGACTAACTTGCTTGAGGGAATCACTGATGATGATCTGCCAATCCCTCACCTGTGTTGAATGGCCCAGCCGAACTCCTGTCATATAGTACTTAGTGTGTGGGTTCCAGCTCCCAAAGTGCATTACCTTGCACTTCTTGATAATGAATCACAACTGTCAGATCTTAGGCCATCTCTCCTACTTCTGTACATCATCTGGAGCCCCTTCCACATTATCTACCCTGCCAAAGAGCATACTGTCATCGTCAAAGAGAGAAAACTTACCCAGATTCATTCCCCTATATCACTGATGATTATACTGAATAGGACAGGTTCCAGGACTGACCCCATATGGTAGGGCTGACCATCCTACCTAAACATTAAAGGGACTCTATTCTAATTACTTTTTCTAAGGCCTGTTGCAACAACATTCTAACTATTCTGTTGTGTACTGTCCTTTTTCAGTTATGTCAGGATGGCCATCTACAGATCCACCACCTTTTTTCTTCTTTACTCTGGGTTTCCTTTTCAAGTCCCTCTAAAATGCACCCTGCATGGCTCAAAGTGACCAAACAATGTAACAGCTAGCTAGCACAGTTTCATTTGCTATATAAAACAGATATCTGTTAAATATTCACATTTAAAACATAAGCCATTTTTGCTGCACTGTTGTTATGCAGCACATATAGCATAAATTATGTATGAGTACCTAAAGTATATTGAAAAATGTTATACACCAACATAGTGGCTTGGCGTCTGAGAAAGCCAGATTTAGTATAAATGAATGAATGAATCAATCAATCAAAATTTATTTTTAAAGCGCTTTTCAACAAACCAAAGTGCATATACGATAGAAAACCATCAAATCAAATCAAATATATAAAATAACAAGGCAGCAGTAACAAGATTCAACATTATCCCCAAATGTCATTCCAAATTAATATATTTTTAGTGAGGAATAAAAGTCTCGGTGGACAGGCACCCTGTTATCCAACGAGATAGAGAGCTTCACAGGGTCATGGCTACAAAGAAAAAGCCCTAGCATTGATGTCTGCAGACAGACCCTGGGAGCCTCTAGCAATCCTTTGCTGATGGGTGGAGTGGGTTGAGGGGCAGTAGGGCGAAGAAGGTCTTGCAAGTAACCCGGTCCATGGCCGCATAGGGTCTTATAGGTCAGCAAAGTGACCTTGAAGGTGATCCTCCATCACACCGGCAGCCAGTGCAGTTCACACAGCACAGGTGTGACATGGCTAGCTCTTGACAACCCTGTCAACAACCTGGCTACAGCGTTCTGCACCAGCTGCAAGCGATGGAGATCCACCCCCGGTAACCCGAGGTATAGAGCATTGCAGTAATCCAAATGAACATTTTCTGTCAATAAGGAAAAAGCTGGAGAACGCATTTGTTTTATTTTAAATTCATAAAGGTATCTGATATAAAACAGCATTGGTTTTGCAGACAGCCCAGACCCAGTTGCAAACAACCTTGGTCGTGCAGATACCTGCAGCCAGCTGCAAACATCCCTGAAGACAGTTGCAAGCAGCCTGGGTTTTCATTCTGCCTTAAGCATGAGAGAGGTAAGGATATGCAGTCTTCATGTCCCCAAAGCAATCTGATGCACAGATGGTTGTTTGATGGTTTGCTAACCATCAGCTTTTCCTCAATGCCAGAAGACAGTCTCCATGACCTTTGGCACAAGGCAGAGACCTTCAAGGCTTCCCTCCCTACCCATTTTTGTACCCTTGATGGGACTTTACGAGACATATCCTCATTCAAGTACTTAGGTGTTTGGTTGGATCAACACCTAATCTTCTCTGGACATAGTGGCGCCATCCAGAAAAACTGCTTCAAGCTTGGTGCCTGTTCGGGAACCGTGGCGCATCCGTCCTACTACTAGGCATGAACTTGTCCAGAAGATGATACTGCCCATTTTTGACTATTGTGACACTCTGTGGTGCTGCCTAAGTCCTTCCTGGCCAGACTGGACACACTCTTCAATTCCTTCTGCCACTTTGCCTTGGATTCCCACCTTGAACCCACCACTGTGATCTGTATCATGCCTATCCTTCCTCTCTCTTGCAAATAGGTGGCACACCCACTGTGTTAAATTCACCTTGAAGCACTGGTTGGGTGAGCTCCCTTCCTACCTCACCTCCTCCTTTATAACACCCCCCTCACCTTCGCATTCCCTTAGATCAACTGACTCTTGCACCCTGGCAGTCCCTCACAGATCCACCCAAATCGGCCAATCCAGTTACTCTCACCGCCTCTAAAAAACCCTCAGATCTGGCATTCATCCTCTGCCTACTCCATCAGCTCTGCCCTCAAGATCTACCTTGCTCCTAGCTGCTCCTGCCATGTCCCTTCTTAACTCCCTCCTCTAAGCCCTGAACAAACCAAAGAAACACAGAAACATAGAAGTTGATGGCAGATAAGAACCGCAAGGCCCATCTAGTCTGCCCATTTCTTTTTCTACCTTATGAATGTGCCATAGGCCTTTACTCTGTCAATGGCCTATCTATTCATACTCATCTGTATTTCTCCCTTATGCCTATCCCCTGCCTGTTTGAAGCCCTGCACTGTATTCATATCCAGCACTTCCTGAGGTAGGCCGTTCCATGCATTCACCACTCTTTCTGTGTAAAAGAACTTCCTCACATTACCCCTTAATCAGCCTCCCTCTAATCTCATGCTGTGTCCTCTTGTCCTGCTATTTTTCTTATACTGAAACATGTTAGACTCTTTCACCTTGTTAATGCCCTTAAGGTGTTTGCATGTTTCATCCATATCACCTCTCTCCCTCCTTTGCTCTGGGGTATATATATTGAGCTCTGTTAATCTGCCCTCATATGGTTTCTGATGCAGTCCCTGCACCATTCTGGATGCCCTTTTCTGGACTGCCTCCATTTTGTTACTGTCCTTGTGAAGGTGTGGCCTCCAGTACTGCACGCAGTACTACAGATGGGGCATAACCAGGATCTTGTAAAGAGGGACTATTATCTCACTCTTACAACTTTTGATACCCTACTAATACACCCCAACATCCCCTAGCCTTAACTACTGTATTAGCGATCTGCTTGGATGATTTCATGGCATCTGTGATGATGATGCCCAAGTCTCTTTCTTCCCTTGTGACTGCCAGCAACTCCTCCCAACCTATCACGAGGCTTCAAGTTCTCTTCCCTATGTGCATGATCTTGCATTCTTTGCATCCAACCCCAGTTGCCACTATTCCAACCATTTTGCAAGTTTATCCAGATCTCGTCTCATTCTGACCACCCCATCTGGATCATCTGCTCTGTTGCAGATCTTGGTGTCATCTGCAAACAGATAAACCTTACCCTCCAGTCCATCTGCAATGTCACTGATGAAGATATTGAAGAGGACTTCCCCCAGGACTGATCCCTGAGGTACCCCACTTGTGACTTTCATCTCTTCTGACTGAATACCATTTACCACCACTCTCTGTTTTCTGCCAGTCAACCAGTTTGCCACCCAGCTGACCAACTTCTGAACAACCCTGAGCCTACCCAGCTCATTAATCAATCTTCTGTGTGGAACAGTATCGAAAGCTTTGCTGAAGTCAAGGTAGGTGGCATCAACTGCTCCCCCTTGGTCCACCATTCTGGTTACCCAGTCAAAGAAATCTATGAGATTAGTTTGACAGGACCTTCCTGTTGTAAACCCATGCTGTCTTGGATCCTGTGCTCCTATGGACTCCAGGTGTTGCACTATCCTTTCCTAACGAAGTGCCTCCATAATCTTGCCCACTACTAAGGTAAGACTGAATGGTCTGTAGTTCCCTGCCTCCTCCTTGCTATCACTCTTGTGGAGCAGGATCACATTAGCCCTTCTCCAGTCTTCTGGGACCTCTCCTATGCTCAGAGACCCACTAAACAGTTCCAATAATGGCTCTGCTAGTTCCACCCTTAGCTTCTTTAGTACCCTGGGATGTATGCCATCAGGTCCCATTGTCTTGTCTACCCTGAGCTTATCAAGCTCTTGTAGGACCTTTCTTTTGTGAAGGGACTAATGCACACCTCCTCCCTCTGTGTCCATGAGTGCGCTGTTGTGGGCTTTGCCCCACCTTCTCCTCAGTAAACATTGAGCAGAAGTATCTATTTAGGACAGATGTCTTTCCATGGTTCTCCTCCTCACACTCCCCCTTATCCCCTTTGATCTTAGCAGTACCCCCTCTGGACTTTCTCCTTTCACTAATGTATCTATAGAAAGTCTTGTCCCCTTCTTTTACTGTTCATGCTAGTGTTTCCTCGGTGTGGGCCTTTGCCTGCCTTACTGCCTTCCCTGCTTCCCTTAGGGAAGTTTGGTTTGCCTTCCTATCTTCATCCCGCTGCGTTCCCTTATATTTCCTGAATGTCAGCCTTTTGACTCTGACCTTCTCTGCTGCTGTTTTTGAGAACCAAAGTGGTTTCTTTCTTCTTTTGCACTTCCTTTTCTCTCTAACACAATGGGATGTTGCTTCAAGTATAGCATCCTTAATGCTTGCCCACTTTGCCTGTACCCCCCACCTGTATTTCTTCTTGCCAGGGCTAACTTAACTCTGTTGGCCATCTTGTCACAATCAGTTCCTCTGAAGTCCCATATTTTTGCCTTGGAATAGGATGATTTAGTCCTAGTGGCCAAATTGAGCCATAACATATGATTGTCACTGACCCCAGGTGACCTTCTACCTGGAGATCTGTGATCCTTTCTGTGTTAGTCAGTACTAGATCTAGGATAGCCCTGTCTCTTGAGGGTTGTTGTACTAGTTGTTTGAGGCCCTCCCCATGCAGGGAATCCACCATGTGTCTAGTTCTGGCAGATGTTCCCGCTGGTACTGACCAATCTGCATCTGGCATGCTGAAGTCTCCCATTATCAGAACCTCCCCTTTAGCTGTCATGTTTTGTATATCTTCTAACAGTAATGTGTCTATGTCCTCCCTCTGGTCTGGAGGCCTGAAGACAATGCCAGTTAGTATGGCTATCCCATTTCCTGTTTCCAGGGTGACCCACAGTTCTTATGGCTCCTTAGGTGTATTCTGAAGTTCTGTAGCTTTGATATTTTCATTGACATAAAGGGCCACTCCACCCCCTTTTGTACCTTGGTCTCTTCTGAACAGTACATAGTTGGGTAATGAAGTCTCCCAAATGTGGTTATTGGTGAACCATGTCTCGCTATGGCTACTATGTCCAGTTTAGCCTCTGTCATTGTTGCCTGCAGGTCTGGGATCTTGTTTCCCAGACTGTAACCATTTGCATATGTGATTATTCATTGGCCAGATTTCAGTGTGTTAGTTGTTGGGTGAGGTCTGGCATTTCCCCCTGTGCGTTGTTTGGGTGTATGGGTGTGTTAGTTGGGCGAGGTCTGGCATTTCCCCTGTGCGTCATATGGGGGGGCCAGACCTTTTTCCTTACCTGATGATGCAAATGAACTACAAACATGCTTAACTACTGTTTGATCACTAGCTGAGGGGGAAGGGGTGTCCTTCCCATTCAACGTATCGGGTGCTGCACCCCCTCCCCATTTGCTAGTTTAAATATTCTGCAAAGTTGTCAAACTTCCACCCCAATGCACTGATTCCCTCCTTAGTCAGATGCAGTCCATCAAATTTAAAGAACTTTCGCTCCCAAAACTGTTGCCAGTTACCTACAAATCTGTGTAATTTTCCTGGCACCAGCTCTTGAGCCACATGTTTAGCTCCCTATCTGCTCTTCTCTGACCTTCCGTCCATCTGCTCCCCACTCCCAGACTGGCAGGATCTCAGTGAAGGAGATGCCAGATGAAATGGATGATAGTTTGTCACCCAGCCTGGTCAGGTGTTCCTTGGTCTCCACAACTGATCGGCTGGTGAGATCATTAGTCCCTATGTGTACCAGGATGTCAATGTTTTCTCCTGCTTCCTGTACAATTTTAGCAATGTGGTCAGTGTCTGTCCATGTTGATGTACCTGGAAGACATCTGACCATTACCCTGGCTGGAGATAGGTATCAACTCCCGTATCATGCAGTCTCCTATGATCAAGTGTTTTGGATTTTCTTTTTGCTTTTTGTTTTGGTTCCTGTTTGGGTGAGTTTTGTTGTGCTAGCTCCTGTGCTGCAGTGTCCTGCTCTGTGGTGTCCTCTGCCCCTCTGTTGGATTTCTGAGATAGAGGCAGATACCTCTTTGTAGTTTTATACGTTTGTGGAGGTGATATGCTGGAGAGTACTGAGTGATGGGGCACCGATTTGCCCCTTCTAACCACCTGCTAACCTCCTGGACCAACTATCCTCTGCGGTCAAGGTGCTTCTGTTGGATGTTGGGGAAATGGTGGGCAGTTCTTAAAATATATTTCCTCCTGAATGTGTGATTTGAGGTGCACAATCTCTGCCTACTGGCTGGAGCTAAGCCCTTAGATTGCCAATGGCCCAGCGTGTAGGACAGTGTCCTAAATCCTGTATAACTGCCCTTTTGAAAAGTGTCCCAAAGTGCCTGCAGTTAATAATATGCATTCCAGACAAGTTACTGGGTTTATAACATAGTCAGAGTAATTAGAAGGAGGTAAATGAAAGCAAAAGTGTGTTTATGTGTTTTAATTTGTTTTTGTATAACTTGTTATAACAAGTTAAATTACTTATGCCCCTGTAAATGAGGTCACTGTGTGGATACCCCTCTGATCTGCCCCTTCCTGCATTCCTATGGGAAATGCCCCAACTGTGCTACCCCATAAAAAGAGTGTACTGTGGGGTGGTTGGCTTAGGTCCTTCCCTTGCAGAAAAAGAAGAACCACGGATGAAAGAAACAAGGAGGTAAGAGCAGAAACAATCAACCAACAACAAATGCAGTAGCCCTGTAAAGCACCACCTGTAATAATTTCACAGAAGATATACCCTGTAAGAAACACTTTGCTACAGAGAAAAATAAAGCAGTAACAGAAGATATGCCTTGCAAAAGACAATTTGAATCAGATTACAGCAGTAATTTGTAAGCACAAACCTGTAGGTGCACCCTGTAATAATGCAGCAGAAAGTATATCCAGCAACAACAATTTGAATCAGAGAAAAATAAAGCAATCAAATGTTAAACAGTAACAATCCCTGTGAGTACAAAATAAAATAATAGTAACACAGTTAATCTGCCTTGCCAAAAGATGCCTTAATCCTTTTGCTTGCTCTGGTAAGGTTCCTTGCTCTGTCCTTACAAGCAACCTAGAAGAAAGAGCTCAGGTGAAGTTATGTGCCTTTGCCAGCAAACCTATCCTCTACCATCACCTTCATTTTACCCTGTGCACATCCACCCAACTTCCTAGCTCTCTTCCCTTTTCCCAAATTGCTTACCCTTACTTTGCTTCCTTGATCTCTCACAGAAAATAAGGGACCCCAATAGTCTCCATGGACCCTCCCCTACCCCTCAAAGGGCTTGTATCTCTCATCTACTCCTTTCCACCATCATCCTGAAGGGTCTCTCTGGGACACTTCCTTATCCCCTTCTCTCTGGTCAGTGCAGTGGAGGATCCTCATATCCTGAAGTGGTCTCCAGGGACACAACTCTTCCCCCTCCCACACACCTCACCACTGCCTCTCTTTTCCCCTTTTCTTTTCTTTCACATGAGCACTTGTTACTTATTAACCAATCACTTATTATTGTCCACTGTTTTTACCCATCATGTGCGATACTGTAGGAACACTGTTTTTAACATTTATCTTACAACTGTATGTTAATGTTGAACTTATAACGTGAATGCTTAATGCCTCATTCCTAATGTACCCCTTCCCCTCAGGTCGCACCATGAGACAAGTGGCTTGTCACTCAGTGTGCTTTTCTGGTGAAACAGTTAAATAAATAAATAAGATGAGAAAAGGAGCCCAAGTTTAAGGCTCTGGCAACAATAAAGGCAGCATAGAATGTGCACAGATTTTCACAGTTGGAAGTGAAGGCTTTTCTATTCATAGCATGTACTCACTTGTCATGTGAATCTGTTAAAAGCAGAGTCCCTTCAGTAGGAATAGAGGAGTGCCAGATGGAATTTGTTTATTTATTTGTACATATCATAATTACAATCCTTTGAGTCAGGGACTTGTTTCCAAAGGCTCCTCACCATCGACTACAGAGACATTCACAGTTACATAGTTCAAAGGAAAATGCAGAGTTGTTTAGTTTCATAGCCTAAATTGTCATACAGTTACAGTGTAGAAAATTTACAAGGCAGGTTGAAATGACAGCGTATTATACATGAGATAAAATCATTGGCCTATACAGGGTGGTATCTAGGCAATTTGTGTTAAACTGTAAGTAGCAAACTGGCATGATGTGGAAATTAGCAGTCCAGGGACATTGTCAAGTAGGTTGTAAACTAGATATTGTGCCCACTAGATGAGGGCTAATAAGGGATGAGCATCAGGAAAAGTTATACACACCTACAGCAGCGTGTGGTGAATAAGTGGTTCCTGAGGGCACTTTTGAATGGACCAATTTTAGGGAGGTTAGTGATAGTGGCAGGGAGGGAGCTGAACCAGGATGGAGTCCAGTAGCAAAGGGACCACTGTGCAAGTGAGGTCCTGGCTCTAAGCACCAGGAGGGTGGCCTTACAGGCCCTGCAGATGGAGATGGCAGGGGTAGCCTGGTGGAGGGAGCCAGTCACCCTGGGGGGAAGGAGAGATCAAGGAGTATTTTCTTGGTCAGTAGACATATCTGGTAGAGGAGCCTCTTCCAAGTTAAGCACATTGGCAGTGGCGTAAGTGAGCAGGTGTGTGCACCTGCCAGCACCATTCAGAAGTCTGCAGGCCTTGTTGATAGATAGCTGAATTGTTAAGCAAAGTATTATCTGAGGCTGCATATATTGGAAGGCCATAGTCCACAAGGGACAGAACTGAGGAGGTGAGCGCAAGCCAGAGTGCCTCAGGGGTAGGAAGTCCCTGTGGTGGTACAACAGGCCTATCCAAGAGTTTCTGGCAGAGGAGAGGGTGCTTATGTGGGAATGTAAGGTAAGGGCTGGGTCAAAGGTAATGCCCAGATATTTATAAGAGGACACTTGTTCAAGGGAATGCTGGGTGCTGGGAAGTATCTGGAGGGGGGTGTTTCTGGCCTCACTTTGGTGATGAGCGAAAAGCACAGCTTTTGTTTTTTGTTAGATTAATTACCAACCTATGGTCTATAAGCCATTGTTCTAATTGGTTAAAGGACTGTTGGAGTGAGACCTGAAGAGAGGTGGTGTAGGGACAAAACCCTTGATGGAAAAATATTTTATTTTTATCTTCAAGAAATGATTTTTAATTATTATTTTATCAGATTTTTATATGGGACTAATTTCTGGTTAAGAGTATTGTTTGCATAAATTCCTATAAGAAAACAAAAAGTGTTAGTTATTTAAACATTAAGACAAGGTATCTGGCTTTAATACTTTAAAGGAAAATATTTCTGTTCCATAAGCAGCACTTTGCCATATGCTAGAGGAGGTCTACAGGAATAGAGATGAAACTCCATTTTGTTTTTTAAGCCATGATATAAGTGGACACCTTCCAGGCTAAGCATGTAGTGCAATGATGTACCACATTCCAGGATCATCTCTGTGATGTCCAAGCCTTGCATGACAGAGTTGTAGGTAGATTTATAGGAAAATGCTTAGATGGAGCTAGGTATCCATGGCTATGATCGAGATAAGAGATCATGTGACTGGTAGCAAAAAAAAAAGTCTTATACTTTGAAAGTCCCATTACCCGGTGTAGAAATAAGAAGTTTTATTCATAGTTTAAAGATGCAATGTACTGCCACTATGACAATTGGACAGTTATAGGACAATAGTATGATAAATAAGCTTACCAAGTTTTATAGTTGCAGAATGAAGCATTCAAAAGTTATGAATATAATTTAATATAATTTTCTTATTAGAAATCTAGACAAATCTAGTATCCTGTGATAGCTCACATCTTAGGAAGTCTAACAAGATGAATATTAAATATGTACTTTGTTGTTATAGAGAGAAGACCATCTAAAAGTTTATAGTGAATTAACTTTTCTGACAGCGATTGATGTATTTAAGAAAGAACAAAGGAATCCCTGTCTTAAAGAAGTTTGCTAAATTTATACAGTTCCTAATTATAGCAGGTATGCCAAAGTAACATAATTTTAAACAGGAAAACATGAACTTCTGAAATCTGTAAATACTTTTTAGATATCTATAAAGGAAAACGTTTATAATGCTTTTATAAATTATAGATTTTATATTAGAACTGACATCATCATGTTTGATCTCAAATGAATCCTCTCTATTTGTTGCATCTAAAAATGTGAGTCTTATATATGTACAAATGTACGAAGATGCAAGAAAGAAAAGTTGTTTTATATCAAAAATATTTTTTTCAGGATGAGATCATATTAAAAAATGGCTTAGGAGGGGCTAACAGTAACACCCTCAAAGAGTGCTCAGACCAATCATAACCTGATGGTGATGTCGTTCAGTAAGTGGGACATAAATGGGAAGCTGGCAAAGCTGGCCCAGAACTGCTTAATTCTTTGGTGTGTGAAGACCTGTGTTCAATGTCCTGACAATTTTGGATGATTTTGACTTATACTAAGCCAAGCCTGAAGCCTCATGTGCTAGGAACATTATTTGGGCTTTAACATTGCCACCACAAGGAGCGCTAAACCAGCTCCTGAAACTAACTGTTACAGAAAGGACTTCCTTCCAGTATTGGATTAAGCAAGACCTATGTTTTGCATACTGAGAATTTGGACTAAAAGTAATGTTTTGAAATTTCTGTTAAAAGCCTGAACAAGAGACTGACTTTGGAATTTACCAGCCAGAAAGCCAGCAGTGCTGTTGAATAGCAGTGAGTCCAGAGTTGCAGTTTCAAAAGCAGAAATGAACTGAAACACAAAAGAGTCATAGAGTCCAGTTACCCAAAACAACACTGCTGTTCACAGGAGAAATCTTTCTACAGACTGTACTGAACTGCTAAAATCTTGTTGTCTGATTTTTTTCCACTAAATCCTGAAGTGACTTTTGATAATTTGTGACATCAAATGAGAAGGATCCAGCCTGCATTGCTTCATTGATGTCAAAAGACTCTCCAGTTCAGGTTCAAGGAAAAAGACAGCAGACTAAAGCCAAACTCACCACAAGGACATTTGTCATCCAAAATCAAAAGTTCTTTGAAAGCTGAAAAGTAGAAGACCACATTTACAGATAACTAAAACACAAGTATTTCTTTATCCTACTCTTAGTACTTATTTGGCTATCTGGGAAGATAACTTAGGGCATTTTAACTCCAAACCTTGGGTTTATGGTTAAGCTTGAATTTAAATCTAAAGAAAATACCTTTTTCATACTATAAAGTTTAAACAAGTATCATACCAAGATAATCTGAAACACTAGTGTAATGAGTTGCAAGTTCTCATAGTAAAAAAAAAGAAAAGGTCATGCTATTTATAAGTATGCTAAAGAAATAGTATAAACTGTCATTTATTATGCTGAATATTGCTTGTTTATTTACATTGCTTATTGCTAAAATTTGTTTTATTTGTTTTATATGATTTACTTGAGTTTCTAAAATCTGTTTTGTTTACATTACAGTTTATGTTTACATTACTTTTATTATGCTTGATATTTATGCTAGTTATGAATATTTAGGACTTGTACATATGTGAATAAAATATATGTATCTCTTATATAATCCAAAGTGTGGCAACAGTGTTTTCACCATCATTTTGAATCTGGACAGCATAGGATAATATCACATGTGAATATTTATTATTTTTGGTAATTTATGAAATAATTATTGGGTAAGGCCTGAGATTAATCCAAATGCATTCTTATACAAAGTGATATTATAAGCCTTTGTTATGACAGCGGGGTTTGGGTATGAGGCAAAAAGGACTGCGTCGTCAGCACAGAGCAGAACCTGACTAGCACAGGAACTGGGTAGCATGTTAAAGTAAAGCCTGAAGATGAGAGGACCCAGTATGGAGCCCTGGGGGACCCCAGAGCATACAGACCAAGTGTTGGGCAGGGTGCTATGGATTTTAACACACTGGGACCTGGAGGACAGGTAACTGTGAAACCAGGAGAGGGCCCAGAGGAGAAGCAAGTTGTAGAAAGGAGTCAAGCAGTAGGGGTGGCAGACCATGTCAAAGGCCTTGGAGGTTGATAAAAACAGCTCCAGCAAGGTATCCAGAGTCTAGGGCAGAGTGTAGAAGCTGGAGAACCCTAGGAGGGTAGTGGTGGTGCTGTGGCCTGGCGGAAACCATGCTGCTCCCTGCACATAATTTCATGATTGGCCAGATATTCTGTGCACTGATCTGCCACTATTTTTCCAATGCTTTAGAGAGTGGGGGAGGATGGAGATTGGCCTGTAGTTACTGGCGGAGGGCAGTCTCCACTTTTGAGTATGGGTGTGATGATTGCAGTTTTCCAGGCCAGGGGAACTGACCCAGACACTATGAGCGACTTGAGTAAGTCAATGAGTGGGTGAAGTACAGCATCCAATACCTGGCAAAGAAACCTAGTGTCCAACTGGTCATTGCAGGGACTAGTGCCATTGAGAACATTAATTAGATATGACCTGGCTTCTTGTGGGGATATTGTGTGGAGGTAGAAAGATGGCCGGTGGAGGATAGGTGGCATTGAGGGAGACTGGGTCAAAGAAGCTGCTGGCAGGGACTGAACTGAGGTCAGAGAAAGCAGTATTTAGGCAGTCTGCAATGCTTTGGGGTCTGAGATGATGGTGCATTGATGGTGAGTTGGGATGGGGTGGGAGCATGACTTTCTGTTCTGTTCTTTTATGTTATCCAGAATTTCTGAGTTCGAGTCCCTAAGTGGAGGCAAGGGCAGCTTGGTGAAATCGGCCTTGGCCTTTCAAATAGCTCAAGTACACTTATTGCACTCAGTGTTATAGCCTTGTCGATCTGCCGGCTTCCCAGATTCAACTGCTCTGTGCCACAGGTTCTCCCTCTGCCTCAGTTGCTGAATGAGAGATGGGGTAACCCATGGTGCATTCTGTTTCTTGGTATGGGTTTTGGAGAGGGGTGTGAAAATGTCACGGGCCTTATTAATGGAGCAAGTGAAGAAGTCTAGCACCAGGTCAATATTAGGTGCAAGGTTGATGGGGAACCAATTTAGTTGGGTGAGATACTGTTTGAGTTTTTTAAGGCTACCAGGGTGAAGGCACCAGCAGAGGACTGTCCTGGGCTTTGGTTTGTGAGTGAGGACAGACCATGTGAACGTAACTGGAGAATGGTCACTAAGGGAGTTTGGGAGGACATTGACAGTCAAGACTTTATGGGGTTGATTGGTTAGGATAATGACCAGGAGGGTATTGGTTCCATTGGCTGGTAGGCTGAGTGACTAGTTGGAACATATCGAGGGCAGTGAAAGTGTCTCTGGTTTGGGATGCTGAACTAGCAAGCCAGTTGACGTAGAGGTCCCCCAGGAGGACCTGCTCAGCCTTATGTGGCAGGCTAGCAAAGTAGTCAGAGAGCGAGAGAGTGGCTGTGGTTTGGTTCTGTGGGAGAACATAGGCAACAGTGAGGATAAGTGGGGCCCTGGAGGGGTCTGGGGTGATTTAGAGGGAGATGGCTTGGGTTCCATGGTCAAGCTTGGGCACCGGGAGGGCATGTCCTAGCAGGGTGTTGCGCATATAGAAAGCAATTATGAGATTGCAATTATAAGCAATTACAGAAAGAAATTATGAACCTATTTACCTGCTCATTGAGGGGTTTCCCACTTGCGGATATTCTCCTCCATAAAAGGCAAATACTGTGCCTTAGGTTTTGGCAGATATTTACTTTGGCCTTCACCTGGCCATTCCTGTTCAGTAATTTGGCCACAGTGAATAAAACTCGGATAAGCAGTTTGGAGCAGAGGACACAGACAAGATAGGATAGACGGCCACTGCCTCCATAGATTGCACTTCCTTGAACTGTAGCAACAAGTCTATAACAAGTCGTCACTTGTGTCAAACTGTGCCACACATGCAATTGTAAAAAGAAGCTTGCCACAACCCCCTGCTACAAGTCCCTTGTGGCGATGTAGCAAAGATGCACCAGCTTCCCCCAGAATAACTTTGCATCTGTGGGGGAGCTGGTTTACAGAGCTTGTGCTACAGCATTGGCGCAAGTTGCTGTATAATGAGGGCACTGTCACAACTTGCATCCAAGGTTATAAAATACAATGCAACTTGTGGCAAGCCATGGGATGCAGGTATGGCAAACTTTGCAGAGATGCAGGGATCGGTCATGAGTCCTGCATCCCCATTTGAAAATTAGGCTTGGGGCATCAGGTAAAACAGCCCTGCAGATGTCTGAGCTACAAGGAGAAAGTGTGTCCTTTTTTCTTTCCTTCTTGTCTAAATCTAATTGCTAATGTCAAATGGAAGGATTACTGCAGAGATCCCACCTCCAGTTGTGAGGAGGAAAAAAACACAAAAAGGAAGCGAGCCTTTCTAATCAGCTGGCTGCCAGGAAGGAAATGGCAGAAAGGCAATAGGAAGAGATATAAATCAGAGAGTTGCCACATTTCACACTGAAAAATGCAGATGCATGTGCATGCTCTCTCGTGGATACGACAGCACTGAGCGCAATATCGACATGCTTTCATGTGTGCATGGCAGTACTTGCGTGATGTCTGCATGCTCTCACATGGGCATGGCAGCTCTGTGCATGATGTTCATACTATGGTAGAGGAAAAGAGCTAGTAGGTGGAGGACCATAGTGCTCTTATACTAGGCCAAAGAATAATATGACAAATTATAACCTGACATTATCAACATGTCAATACGATGTTTAAACACATCTTTAGTTTTACTCATAACTAAAAATGATGGGAGTCTATTCCAAGAACCAATAGTTCTTAAAGTAAAGAAAAACTTGCGATTATTGGGTTCAAATTTTTTGCCAGTCAATTGAAGTGAGTGTCCTCTGATGTCATGCACAACTGACAGGATATACCTAACTCGGACATAACATAAGGATCATGAACAATGTCATATAAAAATATAAGGTCACCTCTCAAGCGTCTAACAGCAAGAGACATTAGTTCTAAAGAATCTAACTTGTATTCATAGGAAGAGGAATGTAAACCTGATATTTTTTTTTAGTACACCTTCTCTGTACTTTTTCAAGGGTGTTACAATCCGATTTTTTAAATGGGCACCATAACTGAGATGCATACTCAAGATGGGGTCTGACATAAGATCTAAACAGGGGCAACAACACCTCGTGATCTGTAGATCTAATATTATGGAGGATAGACCAAATAACCTTATTGGAAGTACTGATAACTGAGTGCAGATGCTTGGAGTATGTTAAATCATTGGAAATAGTAATTCCCAAATCCTTCTGATCAGTAGTTGCACTCATTGTTAATCCAGCCAATAGGTAATGAAAGTTTGAGTTATTAGAACCCAAGTGCATAACTTTACACTTTGTAGAATTCAATTTCATACCCCATTTGACAATCCAGTTAGAAACAATGTCAAGATTGTGCTGGATACAAGATATCTGATCTAAGTTAGGACAGGGTCCCCCAATCTTAACATCATTTGCATATGTTATTGTAAAAGAAAGGCAATTATTGGATAGATCAGCAATAAAAGCTTGAAAAAGACAAGGGCCAAGGACAGAGCCCTGCGGGACTCCACTCCAAACTCTGCCAGAGTTGGAAATAGCACCATTAATAATCACCCTTTGTGCCCTATTACAAAACCAATTTGTGATCCAAACAATTATATAAGTATTAATATTAAGTCCCCTAAGTTTATGAATTAAAGCCCAGTGAGTCATAGTATCAAATGCCTAACTGAAGTAAGTGATGACTACATCGCAAGGTATCCTGTTGTCCAACAGGGAGCTGAATTGTTCATAAAAACAAAGCAAGTTAGTTAAACAACTTCTAACTCTCTTAAATCCATGTTTTTGAAAATCATGTGCGTCAATGACTGGGGCAATGATGTCTTTAAGGAGACTTTCCAATATTTTACATACTGTATGGAAGAAGTTAAACTACTGGGCGATAGTTTTCCAGAGATGTTTAGATCACTTTTTATGTATTGATACAACTAAGATCTCCTTCCATTCTACAGGTATATCATTTTTTACTATGAAAAGCTCAAACAAAAGTTGTAGTAAGTGTCCTGCTATATTGTCTGGGCCTGGACAAAATTTACCTTTGAGTGTATGTAATTTGGTAAGAATAAGATTCACAGTAAATGTTATAGGGGAATCAGAAGAACTGATGACAGACTGAGGGGTTTGGTCATCTGATATTGAAAACACTTTACAGAATTCGCTATTGAAAATATTAGCCATAGTTATAGGTTCATGAACTTTTGAGATGTCTACATGCTCTCACATTGGCACGGCAGCACTGTGCGTGATGTCTGCATGCTCTCACATGGGCACGGCAGCACTGTGTGTGATGTCTGCATGCTCGTGCATGGGCACGGCAGCACGGTGCGTGACGTCTGCATGCTCTCGCATGGGCACGGCAGCACGGTGCGTGACATCTGCGTGCTCTCGCATGGGCACGGCAGCACTGTGCGTGACATCTGTGTGCTCTCACATGGGCACGGCAGCACGGTGCATGACGTCTGCGTGCTCACACATGGGCACGGCAGCACGGTGCATGACATCTGCATGCTCTCACATGGGCACGGCAGCACGGTACGTGACGACTGCGTGCTCTCACATGGACACGGCAGCACGGTGCGTGACGTCTGCGTGCTCTCACATGGGCATGGCAGCACGGTGCATGACGTCTGCGTGCTCTCACATGGGCACGGCAGCATGGTACGTGTTGTCTGTGTGCTCTAACATGGGCACGGCAGCACTGTGCGTGATGTCTGCATGCTCTCACATGGGCACGACAGCACTGTGCATGATGTCTACATGCTCACACATGGGCACGGCAGCACTGTGCGTGATGTCAACATGCTCAGGGGGAGACATGGACGCCAGAGGCATGTGAATGGCAGACTGAGGCAAAAGAGCCTCCAACAGTCACATGGGCACGCACCCAGCTGAAACAACCATGAGGAAAATAGTGGGATAGCACAGCTCAATGGAGCCAAAATAAGCTGTTAAAATGACAGAAGGCAGAGAAAGCTGCAAAGAATCAGCAAAATGGTTCTACTCTTCTAAAAATAGAAGCTTTTTCTCCAGCAACTACTTTTTTTTAAAAATGTTAAGAGAATTAAAAGGAAAATGCTCTTGTGCAAACAAGTGCTGTGTAAGGGGAACTCTCAACCCAAAAGGCACACCATACCTGCTAAGGAAAATTATAAAAAGTTAAAACAGGACCTAAAAACTGTGGCAGGAGAGGGAGGACCAAAGACAGGTACTTACCTGTGAGACCCTCTTTTTGTGTAAAAGACCCACTATAGGAGAAGAGCATCCTTAATTTTACTGGTAGATGTGGCCCCATTTCAGGCACAGGCAGTGGAAATGGGGAGAGCAGGATTGCCAATTTGTAAGTAGCAGCTAAACAGACACAATTTTAATTAAGGCGGCTCCCTGTTACCAGATAGCCACAACCTGCTATGCAGAATTGCAGCCACAAGGTGCAGAAGTTGAAAGTTTCTTCAGAGAAGATTGAGAGATGTATCCCCTCTGATGGCACAGGTTACACTGGAGAGTTGCTGCTGTCTGGAATCCTCATGTGCCCAGTATTCTAAGGCGTTGGGCTGTGCCATTTCCCTAGTAGAGGTATATAATACCCAGCTGGAATTAATACCCATTGGCAGTGTGGAGCACTACAAATAACGCTCTTTAGATTAAATGGGATCAATCTTCAAAATGTAGCCCTTTAGGTCAAAAGAGATCAGCTGTCCACACCAAGCCTGCTTCCTCTGTGAGAACACAGAAATGTTAAAACAAAAGCCCATTCTAGTTGAATGCCCTCAGGCTGGGATGGCAATAGGAGAATGTTCTCTCGATTCTACCTAACCTGCTAACTTATTTTACAGAGAAATATGAAAAAAAAAAACAGGTTGCATTGGCGTCTCACCTTGTATTACTTTTTCTTTCACACTCATGTTGACAGCTCATAAAATGATGTTATAACAATATAGAATCATAATCTGACATCATATAGATTTTCCATAAAGGTATTGAGTCTCACCATATGGCAATCTGTGTTTATTGATGAGGATTTTAAATAATTAGATGACCATCATGTACTGGTCAAAAACTTCTGAATATGATATGGGGTTGCTGAAACACCAGGAAATGTAGAAATCAGACATGAGAAAAAAAAAGAGATGGGCGGGGGCTAATAACAGAAACATTCACATCACTACAGATGTAGAGCTCAGCAGTGAGACATCTCCAGCTCGCCGCCACCCACCTCACCCTTCAGCTATCTCCGCTTCCCATCTAAGCAGATTTGGAGCTCCACTGACCGGGGCTCTCCCTTCAGAGGTGCAACATCTCCAGCTCACCGCTGCCAGCCTCACCCTTCAACTATCTCTGCTTCCCATCTCAGCAGGTATGGTCCCTCCTAGGAGCAACGGGGGTTTGAGGTTTGGTGCCTCTGCTCTATTGCTCCTGGAATGGCTGCTTTTCAACAATCCTCACTATGACTGGCTCCTCTACTCAGCCTAGACTCTGCAGCTAGACTGCAATTTTTCTAGTCTGTTTTCTCTTTTGCCAGACTGCATTTCCTAAACTGCAATTTTTAAAAGTAGAAGCCAGTCTAATGTAAATGCTGATGTAAATCTCTTAGCAATCTGCTACCATTGTATAACTTTGTATTGCATCATTTACTCTGCTGTTGTTTGTATCAAAAAAGCAAGAGTGTTCTGGTTTTGAAAAAGCAAGACTGTTCTAATTTTTCTTGTGCTTCTTGATAATAAGTTCTTCTTCTTCCCTTTGTTCTCACACTACTGCAACCCCAGATGGCACTGATCTGCCCTGCCCCTGCTTCCTTCTCTCAGTTCCTTCTAGTGAAATTCTTCCCCCAATTAAGCTAATTATTTCTGCTACCACCTCTGGCACCCTGCTACTTTGTTGTCTGTAGTCAGTGTCTACACCTGCACCCCAAAAAAAAACACATTTAGGCCTACTAAAGCTAATCTTCTGCTCTTCTCTTCACAGACTGGGAGCCCCACTGACCAGGCACTCTCCCTTCAATGGTGTATCATCTCCACCTCGCCACGGCCCACCTCACCCTCCAGCTATCTCTGCTTCCCATCTAAGCATGTATGGTCCCTCTTAGGAGCGCTGGAGACTTGAGTATTGGCACCTCTGCTCCATTGCTCCCAGACTGACTGCTTTTCAGCAATCCACCCTACAACTGGCTCCTCTACTCAGCCTAGGCTCTGCTGCCAGACTGCAACGTTTCTAGCCCCTTTTCTCTTTTGCCAGGCTGCTTTTCCTAAACTGTAATTTTCTCCCGCCACCTTACCCCCACCCGTCACTCTTTAAATCCACTTGCTGCACTGTCATTTGATATCTGCTAGATGTTGAATCCATGCCCTTCCTCTGATTAGGCTGTTTTCACCCTTTATTAAAGCTTCACCTCCCCTGCTGCTTACACCTCTCGATATGTCTGTAACCCTGCTCAGACTATTCTTTTCCATCCTCCTAGCTCTGTCCCCCTTCACCCTTATTCTGTTTCTTTCTACTAATCTGCCTTACCATGCTCCTTCCATCTGAGTTTAATTCCCCTATGACCTACTCTCCCACCCTCATTATTTGGAAGCACTATCCAGTCTACTTTGACACAGTCCCACACAAAAGATTAATAAACAAATTAGCCAGCCTGGGAGTGGGTCCCACGGTGGTAGCCTGGGTAAAATACTGGTTGGACAACAAGACACAGCGGGTAATAGTAAATGGAGTCCACAGTGAAGAAAGGGGGATACTAGTGGGGTACCGCAGGGTTCAGTGCTGGGACCAGTCCTTTTTAATGTCTTTATAAGTGACATTGTAGAGGGACTGGAAGGGAAAGTATGTCTCTTTGCAGATGACACAAAGATCTGCAACAGGGTTGATACACAAGGTGGGGTGGAAGGGATGAAAAGGAGCTTGGCAAGGTTGGAGGAATGGTCAAATGTATGGCAGCTTAGATTCAATGCAAAGTAATGCACCTGGGAAACAAAAACCCAGGGGAAGAGTACACCATGGAGGGTGCGATACTGACAACAACAAAAATGGAAAGGGACCTAGGTGTAATCATATCAGATGACCTAAAGGTGGGCCAGCAATGTGAGAAGGCAGTAAGGAGGGCAGGGGGGATACTGGGATGCATAGGGAGAGGCATCGCCAGTAGAAAACAGGAAGTTGTTGGCCCTCTGTACAGACAGTTGGTAAGACCACATCTGGAGTACTGTGTACAGTTCTGGAGACCTATTCTCCGCAAAGACATAGACAGGGTGGAGGCTGTCCAGAGAAGGGCAACCATTATGATGCAGGGTCTGCATCAGAAGACATATGAAGAAAGGCTAAAGGAACTAAAGATGTATAGCCTCGAGGAAAGGAGGGAGGAGGGGATAGGACAGAAACTTTCAAATACCTCAAAGGAATCAACAAAGTCCAAGAGGGTAGCATCTTTCAGAAAAAGAGATGTGCAAAAACATGGGGGCACAATTTGAAGATAGAGGGGGAATGGCTCAGAGGTGATGTGAGGAAGTATTTCTTCACAGAAAGGGTTGTGGATACATGGAACAGCCTTTCTGAGGAGGTCGTAGAGTCAAAAACAGTGGGGGAATTCAAGAATGCATGGGACAGACATAAGGTAATTCTAGTGGGGGGTAGGAGGAAGTAGGCTGTTGGTTAACTAGGATCTGCAGCTTATCCATTAGGTAAGAGAATTAGCAGACTAGGTGGGCCAGTGGTCCTTATCTGCCGTCAAATTCTATGTTTCTATGTTCTATGTTTACCCCTTTCATTTCAGTGCTTTATCTCTTACCTATACCAACCTACATCACCCTACCACATTTATTAAAATTACAATCTCCAACCCTCCCATTACAAGTAAACCTATATCACCGTCCTGGTATAAGAGTGTGAAAATCCACTTCTTTATCATCACACTCCTGCTGTTATCTTCTGTGACCTTAGTCCTAATCCTGGGCCATGCCCACTGCTCATCCCAGCATCCGTATCCACTTCTGATTAGCACATCCCTTATGGTATGCTGACCATATGACACAGCTGATTATTTCTGAGATTTGGAAGAATATTAAGATTTTGGAATGAGTATTTTATGGAATCGAAGGATTGGTGAGCATAAACTAATATCTTTATGAATATATTGATATTGTATCTATGTTATCAAAAAACACTTTTTTGTAT
This sequence comes from Neoceratodus forsteri, assembly GCA_016271365.2. NCBI lineage: Eukaryota > Metazoa > Chordata > Ceratodontiformes > Ceratodontidae > Neoceratodus > Neoceratodus forsteri. Next base: position 468,925,997 of record CM057457.1, on the reverse strand, counting down.
TAAATGCATAATTTGAAACATGTATTTTATAGGCCAATATTGGAACTTGCACTGATCTTTAGAAGGCTATAGAGCAATGAAAAAGAATACATTTGAAATATCACCCTGTGAGTAACACCAATGGCTACAAAATATATTTACTGACTAGATTAAAATAGTCAAATGTCAGAATTTAAAGCAGACATGTTTTTAATAGTTTTCTTTTTGTATTTTGTATTTCTAGAAATGGCAACTCTTGATAAAGCCAACAATGTCAAAACCTATCAACATTGTTGATGTAAGGACTTTACTGTCTCGGTGTCATATGAAATAAAAAGGGAGAAGGAAAGGGAAACAAGTCCACAGGCAATGAGCAATATGATTTTAAATTTGAGATTCGAAGAATTGCTGTTCTTCCCCAGAGCAGCCTTTACCGATGTATTTGTGTATTGGGTTGGTGTCTCTGTATCAGAGCAAGAAGGATGGTAAGGCGCTGAAAAAATGTTGATGCAGACAAGATGACTCCATTCTCAGAATTTCTTCCTTTTATTGATAATTTTAAAACATGGCAAAATACCCAACGTTTCACCTAATTATAGGCTTTATCAAGAGTTGCCATTTCTAGAAATACAAAAATACAAAAAGAAAACTATTAAAAAACATGTCTGCTATAAAATTCTGACATTTGACTATTTTAATCTAGTCAGTAAATATATTTGGTAGCCCATTGGTGTTACTCACAGGGTGATATTTCAAATGTATTCTTTTTCATTGCTCTATAGCCTTCTAAAGATCAGTGCAAGTTCCAATATTGGCCTATAAAATACATGTTTCAAATTATGCATTTAATACAAAAAGGTTTTTTTTGATAACATAGATACAATATCAATATATTCATAAAGATATTAGTTTATACTCACCAATCCTTGATTCCATAAAATACTCATTCCAAAATCTTAATATTCTTCCAAATCTCCAGAAATAATCAGCTGTGTCATATGGTCAGCATACCATAAGGATGTGCCTAATCAGAAGTGGATACCGGATGCTGGGGTGAGCAGTGGGCATGGCCCAGGATTAGGACTAAGGTCTGAAGATAACAGCAGGAGTGTGATGATAAAGAAGTGGATTTTCACTCTTATACCAGGACGGTGATATAGGTTTACTTGTAATGGGGAGGGGTTGGAGATTGTAATTTTAATAAATGTAGTAGGATGATGTAGGTTGGTATAGGTAAGGTGAAGCACTGAAATGAAAGGGTAAACATAGAACATAGAAACATTAGAATTTGACGCAGATAAGGACAGCTTGGCCCTAGTCTGCTCATTTCCCTACCTAATGGATAAGCTGCAGATCCTAGTTAACCAACAGCCACTTCCTCCTACCCCCACTAGAATTACCTTATGTCTGTCCCATGCATTCTTGAATTCCCACTGTTTTGACTCTCTGACCTCCTCAGAAAGGCTGTTCCATGTACCACAACCCTTTCTGTAGAAAATCTTCTCACATCACCTCTGAGCCATTCCCCTCTATTTTCAAATTGTACCTCTTGTTTTGCACATCTTTTTTCTGAAAGATGCTACCCTCTTGGACTTTGTTGATTCCTTTGAGGTATTTGAAAGTTTCTATCCTATCCCCTCCTCCCTCCTTTCCTCGAGGCTATACATCTTTAGTTCCTTTAGCCTTTCTTCATATGTCTTCTGATGCAGACCCTGCATCATAATGGTTGCCCTCCTCTGGACAGCCTCCACCCTGTCTATGTCTTTGCGGAGAATGGGTCTCCAGAACTGTACACAGTACTCCAGATGTGGTCTTACCAACTGTCTGTACAGAGGGCCAACAACTTCCTGTTTTCTACTGGTGATGCCTCTCCCTATGCATCCCAGTATCCCCCCTGCCCTCCTTACTGCCTTCTCACATTGCTGGCCCACCTTTAGGTCGTCTGATATGATTACACCTAGGTCCCTTTCCATTTTTGTTGTTGTCAGTATCTCACCCTCCATGGTGTACTCTTCCCCTGGGTTTTTGTTTCCCAGGTGCATTACTTTGCACTTCTTTGCATTGAATCTAAGCTGCCATACATTTGACCATTCCTCCAACCTTGCCAAGCTCCTTTTCATCCCTTCCACCCCACCTTGTGTATCAACCCTGTTGCAGATCTTTGTGTCATCTGCAAAGAGACATACTTTCCCTTCCAGTCCCTCTACAATGTCACTTATAAAGACATTAAAAGGAATGGTCCCAACACTGAACCCTCCGGTGCCCACTAGTAACCCTTTCTTCACTGTGGACTCCATTTACCATTACCGCTGTCTTGTTGTCCAACCAGTATTTCCAGCTACCACCCTGGGACCCACTCCCAGAGCTGGCTAATTTGTTTATTAATCTTTTGTGTGGGACTGTGTCAAAGTAGACTGGATAGTACTTCCAAATAATGAGGGTGGGAGAGTAGGTCATGGGGAATTAAACTCAGATGGAAGGAGCATGGTAAGGCAGATTAGTAGAAAGAAACAGAATAAGGGTGAAGGGGGACAGAAGAGCTAGGAGGATGGAAAAGAATAGTCTGAGCAGGGTTACAGACATATCGAGAGGTGTAAGCAGCAGGGGAGGTGAAGCTTTAATAAAGGGTGAAAACAGCATAATCAGAGGAAGGGCATGGATTCAACATCTAGCAGATATCAAATGACAGTGCAACAAGTGGATTTAAAGAGTGTGGTAGGGAGTAAGGTGGCGGAGGAAAAGTACAGTTTAGGAAAAACAGCCTGGCAAAGAAAAAGGGGCTAGAAGCGTTGCAGTCTGGCAGCAGAGCCTAGGCTGAGTAGAGGAGCCAGTTGCGAGGGTGGATTGCTGAAAAGCAGTCAGTCTGGGAGCAATGGAGCAGAGGTGCCACATACGGAGTCTCAAGCGCTCCTAAGAGGACCATACCTGCTTAGATGGGAAGCAGAGATAGCTGGAGGGTGAGGTGGGCAGTGGCGAGGTGGAGATGATACATCGTTGAAGGAGAGTGCCTGGTCAGTGGGGCTCCCAGTCTGTGAAGAAGTGCAGAAGATTAGCTTTAGTAGGCCTAAATGTGTTTTTTTGGGGGTGCATGTGTAGACACTGACTACAGACAACAAAGTAGCAGGGTGCCAGAGGTGGTAGGAGAAATAATTAGCTTAATTGGGGGGCAAAGAATTTCACTAGAAGGAACTGAGAGAAGGAAGCAGGGGGCAGGGCAGATCAGTGCCATCTCCGGGGGGTTGCAGGTAGTGTGAGAACAAAGGGAAGAAGAAGAACATATTTATCAAGAAGCACAAGAAAAATTAGAACAGTCTTGCTTTTTCAAAACCAGAACACTCTTGCTTTTTTGATACAAACAACAGCAGAGTAAATGATGCAGTACAAAGTTATACAATGGTAGCAGATTGCTAAGAGATTTACATCAGCATTTACATTAGACTGGCTTCAACTTTTAAAATTGCAGTTTAGAAATGCAGTCTGGCAAAGAGAAAACAGGCTAGAAAAATTGCAGTCTAGCCATGAAGTCTAGGCTGAGTAGAGAACCAGTCATAGTGAGGATTGTTGAAAAGCAGCCATTCCAGGAGCAATAGAGCAGAGGCACCAAACCTCAAACCCCCGTTGCTCCTAGGAGGGACCATACCTGCTGAGATGGGAAGCAGAGATAGTTGAAGGGTGAGGCTGGCAGCGGTGGGCTGGAGATGTTGCACCTCTGAAGGGAGAGCCCCGGTCAGTGGAGCTCCAAATCTGCTTAGATGGGAAGCGGAGATAGCTGAAGGGTGAGGTGGGTGGCGGCGAGCTGGAGATGTCTCACTGCTGAGCTCTAAATCTGTAGTGATGTGAATGTTTCTGTTATTAGCCCCAGCCCGTCTCTTTTTTTCTCTCTTGTCTGATTTCTACATTTCCTGGTGTTTCAGCAACCCCATATCATATTCAGAAGTTTTTGACCAGTACATGATGGTCATTTAATTATTTAAAATCCTCATCAATAAACACAGATTGCCATATGGTGAGACTCAATACCTTTATGGAAAAATCTATATGATGTCAGATTATGATTTTATATTGTTATAACATCATTTTATGAGCTGTCAACATGAGTGTGAAAGAAAAAGTGATACAAGGTGAGACGCCAATGCAATCTGTTTTTTTTTTTTCATATTTCTCTGTAAAATAAGTTAGCAGGTTAGGTAGAATCAAATAGTACATTCTCCTATTGCCATCCCAGCCTGAGGGCATTCAACTAGAATGGGCTTTTGTTTTAACATTTCTGTGTTCTCACAGAGGGGAAGCAGGCTTGGTGTGGACAGCTGATCTCTTTTGACCTAAAGGGCTACATTTTGAAGATTGATCCCATTTAATCTAAAGAGGCTATTTCTGTAGTGCTCCACACTGCCAATGGGTAGTAATTCAGCTGGGTTATTATATACCTCTACTAGGGAAAATGGCACAGCCAAAGTCTTAGAATACTGGGCACATGAGTTCAGACAGCAGCAACTCTCCAGTGTAACCTGTGCCATCAGAGGATACATCTCTCAGTCTTCTCTGAAGAAACTTTCAACTTCTGCACCTTGTGGCTGCAATTCTGCATAGCAGGTTGTGGCTATCTGGTAACAGGGGCATGTAATTAAAATTGTGTCTGTTTAGCTGCTCCTACAAATTGGCAAACCTGCTCTCCCATTTCCACTGCCTGTGCCTGAAATGGGGCCACATCTACCAGTAAAATTAAGGATGCTCTTCTCCTATAGTGGGTCTTTTACACAAAAAGAGGGTCTCACAGGTAAGTACCTGTCTTTGGTCCTCCCTCTCCTGCCACAGTTTTTAGGTCCTGTTTTAACTTTTTATAATTTTCCTTAGCAGGTATGGTGTGCCTTTTGGGTCGAGAGTTCCCCTTACACAGCACTTGTTTGCACAAGAGCATTTTCCTTTTAATTCTCTTAACATTTTTAAAAAAGTAGTTGCTGGAGAAAAAGCTTCTATTTTTAGGAGAGTAGAACCATTTCGCTGATTCTTTGCAGCTTTCTCTGCCTTCTGTCATTTTAACAGCTTATTTTGGCTCCATTGAGCTGTGCTATCCCACTATTTTCCTCATGGTTGTTTCAGCTGGGTGCGTGCCCATGTGACTGTTGGAGGCTCTTTTGCCTCAGTCTGCCATTCACATGCCTCTGGTGTGCATGTCTCCCCCTGAGCATGTTGACATCACGCACAGTGCTGCCGTGCCCATGTGTGAGCATGTAGACATCACGCACAGTGCTGTCGTGCCCGTGTGAGAGCATGCAGACATCACGCATCGTGCTGCCGTGCCCATGTGAGAGCACGCAGATGTCATACCGTCGTGCCGTGCCCATGTGTGAGCACGCAGATGTTATGCACCGTGCTGCCGTGCCCATGTGAGAGCACGCAGACGTCACGCACAGTGCTGCCGTGCCCATGTGAGAGCATGCAGACGTCACGCACAGAGCTGCCGTGCCCATGCGAGAGCACGCAGACGTCACGCACAGAGCTGCCGTGCCCATGCGAGAGCACGCAGACGTCACGCACAGTGCTGCCGTGCCCATGCGAGAGCACGCAGACATCACGCACAGTGCTGCCGTGCCCATGTGAGACATGTGAGACATCTCAAAGTTCATGAACCTATAACTATGGCTAATGTTTTCAATAGAATTCTGTAAAGTGTTTTCAATATCAGATGACCAAACCCTCAGTCTGTCACCAGTTCTTCTGATTCCCTCATAACATTTACTGTGAATCTTATTCTTACCAAATTATATACACTCAAAGGTAAATTTTGTCCAGGCCCAGACAATATAGCAGGACACTTACTACAACTTTTGTTTGAGCTTTTCATAGTAAAAATGATATAACCTGTAGAATGGAAGGAGATCTTAGTTGTATCAATACATAAAGTGATCTAACCATCTCTGGAAAAACTATCGCCCAGTAGTTTAACTTCTTCCATACAGTATGTAAAATATTGGAAAGTCTCCTTAAAGACATCATTGCCCCAGTCATTGACTTATGATTTTCAAAAACATGGATTTAAGAGAGGTAGAAGTTGTTTAACTAACTTGCTTTGTTTTTATGAACAATTCGGCTCCCTGTTGGACAACAGGATACCTTGCGATGTAGTCATCACTTACTTCAGTTAGGCATTTGATACTATGACTCACTGGGCTTTAATTCATAAACTTAGGGGACTTAATATTAATACTTAAATAATTGTTTGGATCACAAATTGGTTTTGTAATAGGGCACAAAGGGTGATTATTAATGGTGCTATTTCCAACTCTGGCAGAGTTTGGAGTGGAGTCCCGCAGGGCTCTGTCCTTGGCCCTTGTCTTTTTCAAGCTTTTATTGCTGATCTATCCAATAATTGCCTTTCTTTTACAATAACATATGCAAATGATGTTAAGATTGGGGGACCCTGTCCTAACTTAGATCAGATATCTTGTATCCAGCACAATCTTGACATTGTTTCTAACTGGATTGTCAAATGGGGTATGAAATTGAATTCTACAAAGTGTAAAGTTATGCATTTGGGTTCTAATAACTCAAACTTTCATTACCTATTGGATGGATTAACAATGAGTGCAACTACTGATCAGAAGGATTTGGGAATTACTATTTCCAATGATTTAACATACTCCAAGCATCTGTACTCAGTTATCAGTACTTCCAATAAGGTTATTTGGTCTATCCTCCATAATATTAGATCTACAGATCACGAGGTGTTGTTGCCCCTGTTTAGATCTTATGTCAGACCCCATCTTGAGTATGCATCTCAGTTATGGTGCCCATTTAAAAATCGGATTGTAACACCCTTTGAAAAGTACAGAGAAGGTGTACTAAAAAATATCAGGTTTACATTCCTCTTCCTATGAATACAAGTTAGATTCTTTAGAACTAATGTCTCTTGCTGTTAGACGCTTGAGAGGTGACCTTATATTTTTATATGATGTTACATAACTGAACATACGTAAATTTGCCAGCAGATAAAGGCCTAGAGGTCTATCAAGTCTCTCGAATATGCAGCTAGAACCCCTATTCTGCAGCTGCCCTCCCTTCCACCCTTCCCTTCATTAACCCTCCCCTTGTCCTGTCCCATCCTCGTTTGAAGCAGTCCACTGTTCTACTGCATACCACTTCTGCAGGTAACGCATTCCACCCAGCCACCACCCTCTCTGTAAAAAGTGTCTCCTCATCTCCCTCCTGAACCTTCCTCGCCTCAGTCTCATATCATGGCCCCTGGTGGCCCTCCTCTCCTTACTTTGAACAGCCCTCTGTACCTGTCTTGTTTATTCCTTTCATGTATTTAAAGGTTTCAATCATGTCCCCTGTCTCTCCTCTCCTCCAGTGAGTACATGTTCAACTCCTTCAACCTCCTCTCATATGATAAGTCCCCAGACCCTTGATCATCTTTTGTCGCCTCGCGCCTGACTCCTCCAGTAACTTAATGTCCCTTTTCAGATACGGACGCCAGAACTGCACACGGTACTCCAGGTGTGGTCAACTAATGACCTATACAGTGGCAGAATCACCTCCTCCTCCTTGAGGATATACCCCTTGCAATACAACCCAGCATTTTGTTGGCCTTTGCAGCTGCCTTCCTACACTGTGCTGAGTTGTTCATTGACCCTGTGATGAGCACACCCAGATCCTTCTCCTCCTCTGTCTGGACTAGCTGCACTCCCCTAGCTGGTAAGTCCTCCTTGGGTTCTTCATCTCAAAATGCATCACCTTGCACTTTTGGCATTAAAGCCCAGTTGCCAGGTGTCTGACCAGGTTTAAGCGTTGCCAGATCATCCTGCAACCCCTGCCATCCCCTAGGTCATCCACCACCGTCAACCTTGGTATCATCAGCAAACAGACTGATCTTGCTCTTGATGTCCCATGATATGTCTGCAATGAATATCCCAAACAACACTGGTCCCAACACAGCCCTGTGGGACACAGCTCATCACTGCCCTTGGGTGTGAGAGCTCCCACCCACCACCACCCTCTGTTGCCTTCCTGCAGCCAGTTTCCCACCCACATCTCACCAGCATTGCACCTGCCCCTGTGCCTACCTTCCTTCCCAGCCTTCCATGTGGCACTGAGTCGAATGTCTTACTGAAGTCCAGATACAGGACATCCACTGCATGTCCCCTGTCCAGTTGCCTTAGTTACCCAGTCATAGAACCCGACCAGGTTGGTTTGGCAGGATCGGCCACATATGAAGCCATGCTGTCTGCTGTCCTGTAGTCCTTGGCCTCTAAGAGGGCCACCAGCCTCCTTCAGGATAGTCTCCATTAGCTTACCCATTTATGGATGTGGAGGCTCACTGGTCTGTAGTTTCCTCGGGTTCATCCTTGGGGCACCACATGAGCCATCCTCCAGTCCTGAGGTACACACCCGAATGTAGTGAGGCATTAAATAGGTCTGCCAAGGTCCTGCAAGGACCTCTGCCAGCTCCTTCAGTACCCTGGGGTGGATGCCATCTGGGCCTGGTGCCTTGTCCACCCTCAGTGCCTTCAAACCATCTCGAACTCTGCCCTCCATGATTTCCCCATCTGTCACCACTTCCCCCCGTCTGCCATTTCACCCATCTTGGGTGTCACCCCCCTCTTCTCTTTAGTAAATACTGAGCAGAAGTACTCATTTAGTGCTTCGCCTTATCATACCCTGCTTCCACAACCCCCCTCCTTCCTAATCCTTACTATGGTCCTTACAGCTCCTTTTCTCCCTGATGTACTTAAAGAAGTCCTTCTCCCCTTCTAATGTCTTGTGCCAGCCTGAGTTCCGTAGATGCTTTGGCTCCCTTACTGCCTTTGTCACCTCCTTCGATTCTGTCAATACTCCTCTGTCCTCCCCTCCCTGTTTTCTTTTATTTCCTAAAGGCAGCTCTTTTCCTCCTTACCTTTTCCATGACCTCCTTGCTCAACCAGCTCGGTTTCTTAGCCCTAGCCTTCTTGCTCTGGGCTTTGCAGCAGTTTTGGTTGCCTCCACTATCCCCAACTTTATGAGCTCCATCTCTGGTTAGTATCCATACTAGATTGAATTCTGGCCAGGTACCCTTTACCACTTCCTCATCCCCCAAAGTCAGCCCTCCTGAAGTCCAGCACTCTTGTGCAGATTCCCTCCTTCCTTGCCCATATCCAATGTGAGCCATACTGAGTGGTGGTTACCCTTGACAGCGGTTCCTCCACTGTAAGTTCTCTCACAAAGTCCCCATTTGCCAGCAAGGTCAAGGTATTCCTAACCTGGTTGGTTCACTGACCATTTGCAGCAGGAAGCTGTCCTGGAAGGCATCCAGCAGTACCTGCTCCCTTCTGTTCCTGGTTGTTGGGGTGCTCCAGTCCACTTCTGGCATGTTGAGAGTCCCCACAATCACCACACTACCCTTCTCGCATGGTCCTCCTGATCTGTCCCGCTAGTTCCCTGTCTAACTCCTCCATCTGAGATGGTGGCCTGTACACCACTCCCATTCTAAGACTCCTATTCTTGGAATCCTGGATTTGCACCCAAAGTGACTCTGTACTACCCTCCTCCCCTTCCTCCCTTACACACTTCAGTCCTTCCTTCACATATAGTGCCACCCCCTCCTTTCCCAGTCACCCTGTCCCTACGAAATAACCTGTACCCTGGTACAGACAGGTCCCAGTCATTATATTGGGTGGCCCATGTTTCCGTGATGGCTGCAATGTCCACCTCTCCCTCTGTCATGAGAACCTGTAACTCTGCAGTTTTCCTCCCAAGGCTCCTAGTAGTAAGGGTAACCACCTTCCACCCTCCCCCATCCTGCCCCCCTTTCTTAGCATCACCAATAGTACTTGCCATTTGTCCTTTGTCACTGTTATGGGGGTTAAGCTCATATGGTTTCCCAACCTGTGGTCTCTGCATATCTCTTCCCTGCCACCCCTCACTCTAGTTTAAATTCCCAGCTTCTCTATGTCCTCCATCCTCTGTTTCAATGCTTTTCCTCCTCACTCAAGCATAGTCTGTCCATGGCATAGAGACTACTGTCCTCCCAGGTTCCTCCCCACCCCCCAACAGCCCTATACCTTTAGCACAACACTAGGTTCTTAGCCATCCGTTAAATTCCTCTATTCTCAGCTTTTTGTTGTGCTTGCCTTTGGCATCGGAAGTATCTCGGAAAAAGTTACTGATCTTCCTGCCCCTCACATAATTGTGCTAGTTCCTCAAACCTCCTCTGGACTATATCCACTGTCTTGTCACCAGGTTGTTTGTCCCAAGATGTATAATTAAATGAGGCTTGTCCCTACCCTTCTAGCATATTTCAGAACAGACTGTCCCAACCTTTCTGTTGTCATTCCTAGGCAAGGCCTCCACCCAAATGCGACTATGCCTCTCTGCCTTGCTCCCACCTAACTCCCTTAGTATTGAGTCCCCCAGCACTAAGATTCCACCCTCTTACTCCCTGCTTGCTTCCTTTCATCTCCTCCTCATTTCCAGCTCCTCTTCTTCCTCCTGCACATTATTATGCCCTTTTACCCCTGTTGCAGTTCTCCCAGCAGAACTTCCCCCCGCTCCAGTTTGGTCCAGGCATTTATCAATTACTCCTCTAATTTCATCACTTCCTCCTCCACCTTCTTCCTCTCTAGCAGTGCAAAACTATTTTCTGAAGATCCTTCACAAATGCCTGCTCCCTCTCTCTGCATAGTAACCTGTTCTCTCCTTTCCACTCCATGACTTTTGCCACTTCTTCGCCTCCCCTCACAAGTCCCTATTGCCTCCTTCCATTTGACTTTTGTCTCCTGACCTGGTTTCCCCGGCATTCGTTCTTCCTGGCCTGGGCTCCTTTGTCTTTGCTTCCCTTCTTCTGAGCCTCTCCTCACCACTGTTGGCTTAAATTGCCCTCCCTCATCTCCCCTTCTCCCTCCAGTATTGGGCTAAACCCACCCCCAATCTGCCTTGCCTGTCTTAGTTCCTCCTGCAGACCCTCAATCTCCTTTCTAAGTTTTTCTATGTGGTTGCACACTAAACATCCTCCCACTCTCAGGCAATGTTTAGAAAGATTGGTGCACCGCAGTTGTTGCAGCCTACCACCCTACCCATTGCTGTCGTTGCCCACCAGCGACCCCCCACCCTTCCAGATGCAGGATACCAAACACTCCCCCAAGTCCCCCTCTCCCCTCTATCAGTGCAAAACATTCTTTATGTCCCTTACCTCCTTTGTTGCACACGTTTAGATATGTTGAGCAACTGCTTTGTATATTCTATCCACACTCAAAAATACTTTAAGTAGCCATTGCACAACCTTCTTCAACTCCTACTCCCCTTTACCCAATGCAATAACTATGTGAAGTAGTAATAATGAACAGATTTGCATTTACTTCCTTCCACTGAGAGAGCTGTCACCTCTTCACTTGCTGCAGTTCCTTTCCTGGATGTCTGCTTCTGTTATGACAGGTGAAATCCTTTGCCTGTTTGACGAGTGATGTCAGAACCCTAGTACAAAGGGAATAATTGACCAGGGGTGGGTGGGACTAGCCCAAGTCCTCCGGAAACAATCAGGTAGCTGAGGCCTCTAGTCAGACAATTAGCACCCTTCCCCCACTCAAAACTTTGCAGCTAGTAAAGCCAGCAACAATGAATCAATTCTACTCAAAGCCCCAACATAGGTTTGCTACCCAAAGAAACAGGACACCAATTCAAACAGCTTCACCAACAATACATCAAAATAGGTTTGGAATTATAAGATATAGGTCTCCAATTCAAAGAAACAGACCAGTTAAATTACACCAATTATGTTTAAAAGAGAAGAAATAGGCCTCTACAAATGCAGCCTGCCACACCGTGAACCAAACAAATGAGCCCACTTTTAGCTACCAAAACAGGTTTCAAAATTCCAACAGCCCCAAACAATACCCTGCTAGCCCCTTAGTAGTAAGAAAGAAAATAAACATTCTACCAAGTAGAATCCATGAAAAACAATGTAAAACAAGAAGCTACTGTACTGTATATCTGATCCTGTCCCCCTTCCAGTTCCTTCTGAGAAGCCAAAGCACTGACTCCACACCTGATTCAGCTCTGCTTTCCTGCTGAATGAACGTTGTTCATGATCCTTATGTTATGTCCGAGTTAGGTATATCCTGTCAGTTGTGCATGACATCAGAGGACACTCACTTCAATTGACTGGCAAAAAATTTGAACACAATAATCGCAAGTTTTTCTTTACTTTAAGAACTATTGGTCCTTGGAATAGACTCCCATCATTTGTAGTTATGAGTAAAACTAAAGATGTGTTTAAACATCGTCTTGACATGTTGATAATGTCAGGTTATAATTTGTCATATTATTCTTTGGCCTAGTATAAGAGCACTATGGTCCTCCACCTACTAGCTCTTTTCCTCTACCATAGTATGAACCATAGTATGAACATCATGCACAGAGCTGCCATGCCCATGTGAGAGCATGCAGACATCACGCAAGTACTGCCATGCACACATGAAAGCATGTCGATATTGCGCACAGTGCTGTCGTATCCACGAGAGGCATGCACATGCATCTGCATTTTCAGTGTGAAATGTGGCAACTCTCTGATTTATATCTCTTCCTATTGCCTTTCTGCCATTTCCTTCCTGGCAGCCAGCTGATTAGAAAGGCTCGCTTTTCCTTTTTGTGTTTTTTTTCCTCCTCACAACTGGAGGTGGGGATCTCTGCAGTAATCCTTCCATTTGACATTAGCAATTAGATTTAGACAAGAAGGAAAGAAAAAAGGGACACACTTTCTCCTTGTAGCTCAGACATCTGCAGGGCTGTTTTACCTGATGCCCCAAGCCTAATTTTCAAATGGGGATGCAGGACTCATGACCGATCCCTGCATCTCTGCAAAGTTTGCCATACCTGCATCCCATGGCTTGCCACAAGTTGCATTGTATTTTATAACCTTGGATGCAAGTTGTGACAGTGCCCTCATTATACAGCAACTTGCGTCAATGCTGTAGCACAAGCTCTGTAAACCAGCTCCCCACAGATGCAAAGTTATTCTGGGGAAGCTGGTGCATCTTCTACACATACAAGGGACTTGTAGCAGGGGGTTGTGGCAAGCTTCTTTTTACAATTGCATGTGTGGCACAGTTTGACACAAGTGACGACTTGTTATAGACTTGTTGCTACAGTTCAAGGAAGTGCAATCTATGGAGGCAGTGGCCGTCTATCCTATCTTGTCTGTGTCCTCTGCTCCAAACTGCTTATCCGAGTTTTATTCACTGTGGCCAAATTACTGAACAGGAATGGCCAGGTGAAGGCCAAAGTAAATATCTGCCAAAACCTAAGGCACAGTATTTGCCTTTTATGGAGAGAATATCCATAAGTGGGAAACCCTCAATGAGCAGGTAAATAGGTTCATAATTTCTTTCTGTAATTGCTTATAATTGCAATCTCATAATTGCTTTCTATGCACAACACCCTGCTAGGACATGCCCTCCGGTGCCCAAGCTTGACCATGGAACCCAAGCCATCTCCCTCTAAATCACCCCAGACCCTCCAGGGCCCCACTTATCCTCACTGTTGCCTATGTTCTCCCACAGAACCAAACCACAGCCACTCTCGCTCTCTGACTACTTTGCTAGCCTGCCACATAAGGCTGAGCAGGTCCTCCTGGGGACCTCTCGTCAACTGGCTTGCTAGTTCAGCATCCCAAACCAGAGACACTTTCACTGCCCTCGATATGTTCCAACTAGTCACTCAGCCTACCAGCCAATGGAACCAATACCCTCCTGGTCATTATCCTAACCAATCAACCCCATAAAGTCTTGACTGTCAATGTCCTCCCAAACTCCCTTAGTGACCATTCTCAGTTACGTTCACATGGTCTGCCCTCACTCACAAACCAAAGCCCAGGACAGTCCTCTGCTGGTGCCTTCACCCTGGTAGCCTTAAAAACTCAAACAGTATCTCACCCAACTAAATTGGTTCCCCATCAACCTTGCACCTAATATTGACCTGGTGCTAGACTTCTCCTTGCTCCATTAATAAGGCCAGTGACATTTTCACACCCTCTCCAAAACCCATACCAAGAAACAGAATGCACCATGGGTTACCCCATCTCTCATTCAGCAACTGAGGCAGAGGGAGAACCTGTGGCACAGAGCTGTTGAATCTGGGAAGCCGGCAGATCGACAAGGCTATAACACTGAGTGCAATAAGTGTACTTGAGCTATTTGAAAGGCCAAGGCCGATTTTCACCAAGCTGCCCTTGCCTCCACTTGGGGACTCGGAACTCAGAAATTCTGGGATAACATAAAAGAACAGAACAGAAAGTCATGCTCCCACCCCCATCCCAACTCACCATCAATGCACCATCATCTCAGACCCCCAAAGCATTGCAGACTGCCTAAATACTGCTTTCTCTGACCTCAGTTCAGTCCCTGCCAGCAGCTTCTTTGACCCAGTCTCCCCCTCAATGCCACCTATCCTCCACCGGCCATCTTTCTACCTCCACACAATATCCCCACAAGAAGCCAGGTCATATCTAATTAATGTTCTCAATGGCACTAGTCCCTGCAATGACCAGTTGGACACTGGTTTCTTTGCCAGGTATTGGATGCTGTACTTCACCCACTCATTGACTTACTCAAGTCACTCACTGTGTCTAGGTCAGTTCCCCCTGGCCTGGAAAACTGCAATCATCACACCCATACTCAAAAGTGGAGACTGCTCCTCCCTCAGTAACTACAGGCCAATCTCCATCCTCCCCCCCACTCTCTAAAGCATTGGAAAAATAGTGGCAGATCAGCTCACAGAATATCTGACCAATCGTGAAATTATGTGCAGGGAGCATCATGGTTTCCGCTCAGGCCACAGCACCACCACTACCCTCCTAGGGTTCTCCAGCTTCTACACTCTGCCCTAGACTCTGGATACCTTGCTGGAGCTGTTTTATCAACCTCTCCAAGGCCTTTGACATGGTCTGCCACCCCTACTGCTTGACTCCTTTCTACAACCAGCTTCTCCTCTGGGCCCCTCTCCTGGTTTCACAGTTACCTGTCCTCCAGGTCCCAGTGTGTTAAAATCCATAGCACCCTGCCCAACACTTGGTCTGTATGCTCTGGGGTCCCCAGGGCTCCATACTGGGTCCTCTCATCTTCAGGCTTTACTTTAACATGCTACCCAGTTCCTGTGCTAGTCAGGTTCTGCTCTGTGCTGAGACGCAGTCCTTGCCCTCATACCCAAACCCCGCTGTCATAACAAAGGCTTATAATATCACTTTTTATAAGAATGCATTTGGATTAATCTCAGGCCTTACCCAATAATTATTTCATAAATTACCAAAAATAATAAATATTCACATGTGATATTATCCTATGCTGTCAGATTCAAAAATGATGGTGAAAAACACTGTTGCCACACTTTGGATTATATAAGAGATACATATATTTTATTCACATATGTACAAGTCCTAAATATTCATAACTAGCATAAATATCAAGCATAATAAAAGTAATGTAAACATAAACTGTAATGTAAACAAAACAGATTTTAGAAACTCAAGTAAATCATATAAAACAAATAAAACAAATTTTAGCAATAAGCAATGTAAATAAACAAGCAATATTCAGCATAATAAATGACAGTTTATACTATTTCTTTAGCATACTTATAAATAGCATGACCTTTTCTTTTTTTTTACTATGAGAACTTGCAACTCATTACACTAGTGTTTCAGATTATCTTGGTATGATACTTGTTTAAACTTTATAGTATGAAAAAGGTATTTTCTTTAGATTTAAATTCAAGCTTAACCATAAACCCAAGGTTTGGAGCTAAAATGCCCTAAGTTATCTCCCCAGATAGCCAAATAAGTACTAAGAGTAGGATAAAGAAATACTTGTGTTTTAGTTATCTGTAAATGTGGTCTTCTACTTTTCAGCTTTCAAAGAACTTTTGATTTTGGATGACAAATGTCCTTGGTGGTGAGTTTGGCTTTAGTCTGCTGTCTTTTTCCCTTGAACCTGGAACTGGAGAGTCTTTTGACATCAATGAAGCAATGCAGGCTGGATCCTTCTCATTTGATGTCACAAATTATCAAAAGTCACTTCAGGATTTAGTGGGAAAAAAATCAGACAACAAGATTTTAGCAGTTCAGTACAGTCTGTAGAAAGATTTCTCCTGTGAACAGCAGTGTTGTTTTTGGGTAACTGGACTCTATGACTCTTTTGTGTTTCAGTTCATTTCTGCTTTTGAAACTGCAACTCTGGACTCACTGCTATTCAACAGCACTGCTGGCTTTCTGGCTGGTAAATTCCAAAGTCAGTCTCTTGTTCAGGCTTTTAACAGAAATTTTAAAACATTACTTTTAGTCCAAATTCTCAGTATGCAAAACATAGGTCTTGCTTAATCCAATACTGGAAGGAAGTCCTTTCTGTAACAGTTAGTTTCAGCAGCTGGTTTAGCGCTCCTTGTGGTGGCAATGTTAAAGCCCAAATAATGTTCCTAGCACATGAGGCTTCAGGCGTTTGGCCTAGTATAAGTCAAAACTCATCCAAAATTGTCAGGACATTGAACACAGGTCTTCACACCAAAGAATTAAGCAGTTCTGGGCCAGCTTTGCCAGCTTCCCATTTATGTCCCACTTACTGAACGACATCACCATCAGGTTATGATTGGTCTGAGCACTCTTTGAGGGTGTTACTGTTAGCCCTCCTAAGCCATTTTTTAATATGATCTCATCCTGAAAAAAATATTTTTGATATAAAACAACTTTTCTTTCTTGCATCTTCGTACCTTTGTACATATATAAGACTCACATTTTTAGATGCAACAAATAGAGAGGATTCATTTGAGACCAAACATGATGATGTCAGTTCTAATATAAAATCTATAATTTATAAAAGCATTATAAACGTTTTCCTTTATAGATATCTAAAAAGTATTTACAGATTTCAGAAGTTCATGTTTTCCTGTTTAAAATTATGTTACTTTGGCATACCTGCTATAATTAGGAACTGTATAAATTTAGCAAACTTCTTTAAGACAGGGATTCCCTTTGTTCTTTTCTTAAAGACATCAATCGCTGTCAGAAAAGTTAATTCACTATAAACTTTTAGATGGTCTTTCTCTCTATAACAACAAAGTACATATTTAATATTCATCTTGTTAGACTTCCTAAGATGTGAGCTATCACAGGATACTAGATTTGTCTAGATTTCTAATAAGAAAATTATATTAAATTATATTCATAACTTTTGAATGCTTCATTCTGCAACTATAAAACTTGGTAAGCTTATTTATCATACTATTGTCCTATAACTGTCCAATTGTCATAGTGGCAGTACATTGCATCTTTAAACTATGAATAAAACTTCTTATTTCTACACCGGTAATGGGACTTTCAAAGTATAAGACATTTTTTTGCTACCAGTCACATGATCTCTTATCTAGATCATAGCCATGGATACCTAGCTCCATCTAAGCATTTTCCTATAAATCTACCTACAACTCTGTCATGCAAGGCTTGGACATCACAGAGATGATCCTGGAATGTGGCAGGCCCCTTAGAACATCATTGCACTACATGCTTAGCCTGGAAGGTGTCCACTTATATCATGGCTTAAAAAACAAAATGGAGTTTCATCTCTATTCCTGTAGACCTCCTCTAGCATATGGCAAAGTGCTGCTTATGGAACAGAAATATTTTCCTTTAAAGTATTAAAGCCAGATACCTTGTCTTAATGTTTAAATAACTAACACTTTTTGTTTTTTCTTATAGGAATTTATGCAAACAATACTCTTAACCAGAAATTAGTCCCATATAAAATCTGATAAAATAATAATTAAAATCATTTCTTGAAGATAAAAATAAAATATTTTTCCATCAAGGGTTTTGTCCCTACACCACCCTCTCTTCAGGTCTCACTCCAACAGTCCTTTAACCAATTAGAACAATGGCTTATAGACCATAGGTTGGTAATTAATCTAACAAAAACAAAAGCTGTGCTTTCGCTCATCACCAAAGTGAGGCCAGAAACACCCCCTCAGATACTTCCAGCACCCAGCATTCCCTTGAACAAGTGTCCTCTTATAAATATCTGGGCATTACTTGACCCAGCCCTTACCTTACACTCCCACATAAGCACCCTCTCCTCTGCCACAAACTCTTGGATAGGCCTGTTGTACCACCACAGGGACTTCCTACCCCTGAGGCACTCCTGGCTTGCCTCACCTCCTCAGTTCTGTCCCTTGTGGACTATGGCCTTCAATATATGCAGCCTCAGATAATACTCTGCTTAACAATTCAGCTATCTATCAACAAGGCCTGCAGACTTCTGAATGGTGCTGGCAGGTGCACGCACACCTGCTCACTTACGCCACTGCCAATGTGCTTAACTTGGAAGAGGCTCCTCTACCAGATATGTCTACTGACCAAGAAAATACTCTTTGATCTCTCCTTCCCCCCAGGGTGACTGCCTCCCTCCACCAGGCTACCCCTGCCATCTCCATCTGCAGGGCCTGTAAGGCCACCCTCCTGGTGCTTAGAGCCAGGACCTCACTTGCACAGTGGTCCCTTTGCTACTGGACTCCATCCTGGTTCAGCTCCCTCCCTGCCACTATCACTAACCTCCCTAAAATTGGTCCATTCAAAAGTGCCCTCAGGAACCACTTATTCACCACACGCTGCTGTAGGTGTGTATAACTTTCCTGATGCTCATCCCTTATTAGCCCTCATCTAGTGGGCACAATATCTAGTTTACAACCTACTTGACAATGTCCCTGGACTGCTAATTTCCACATCATGCCAGTTTGCTACTTACAGTTTAACACAAATTGCCTAGATACCACCCTGTATAGGCCAATGATTTTATCTCATGTATAATACGCTGTCATTTCAACCTGCCTTGTAAATTTTCTACACTGTAACTGTATGACAATTTAGGCTATGAAACTAAACAACTCTGCATTTTCCTTGGAACTATGTAACTGTGAATGTCTCTGTAGTCGATGGTGAGGAGCCTTTGGAAACAAGTCCCTGACTCAAAGGATTGTAATTACGATATGTACAAATAAATAAACAAATTCCATCTGGCACTCCTCTATTCCTACTGAAGGACTCTGCTTTTAACAGATTCACATGACAAGTGAGTACATGCTATGAATAGAAAAGCCTTCACTTCCAACTGTGAAAATCTGTGCACATTCTATGCTGCCTTTATTGTTGCCAGAGCCTTAAACTTGGGCTCCTTTTCTCATCTTATTTATTTATTTAACTGTTTCACCAGAAAAGCACACTGAGTGACAAGCCACTTGTCTCATGGTGCGACCTGAGGGGAAGGGGTACATTAGGAATGAGGCATTAAGCATTCACGTTATAAGTTCAACATTAACATACAGTTGTAAGATAAATGTTAAAAACAGTGTTCCTACAGTATCGCACATGATGGGTAAAAACAGTGGACAATAATAATTGGTTAATAAGTAACAAGTGCTCATGTGAAAGAAAGAGGAAAAGAGAGGCAGTGGTGAGGTGTGGGGAGGGGAAGAGTTGTGTCCCTGGAGACCACTTCAGGATATGAGGATCCTCCACTGCACTGACCAGAGAGAGGGGATAAGGAAGTGTCCCAGAGACCCCTTCAGGATGATGGTGGAAAGGAGTAGATGAGAGATACAAGCCCTTTGAGGGGTGGAGTGGTCCATGGAGACTATTGGGGGTCCCTTATTTTCTGTGAGAGATCAAGGAAGCAAAGTAAGGGTAAGCAATTTGGGAAAAGGGGAAGAGAGCTAGGAAGTTGGGTGGATGTGCACAGGGTAAAATGAAGGTGATGGTAGAGGGATAGGTTTGCTGGCAAAGGCACATAACTTCACCTGAGCTCTTTTCTTCTAGGTTGCTTGTAAGGACAGAGCAAGGAACCTTACCAGAGCAAGCAAAAGGATTAAGGCATCTTTTGGCAAGGCAGATTTACTGTGTGTTACTATTATTTTATTTTGTACTCACAGGGATTGTTACTGTTTAACATTTGATTGCTTTATTTTTCTCTGATTCAAATTGTTGTTGCTGGATATACTTTCTGCTGCATTATTATAGGGTGCACCTACAGGTTTGTGCTTACAAATTACTGCTGTAATCTGATTCAAATTGTCTTTTGCAAGGCATATCTTCTGTTACTGCTTTATTTTTCTCTGTAGCAAAGTGTTTCTTACAGGGTATATCTTCTGTGAAATTATTACAGGTGGTGCTTTACAGGGCTACTGCATTTGTTGTTGGTTGATTGTTTCTGCTCTTACCTCCTTGTTTCTTTCATCCATGGTTCTTCTTTTTCTGCAAGGGAAGGACCTAAGCCAACCACCCCACAGTACACTCCTTTTATGGGGTAGCACAGTTGGGGCATTTCCCATAGGAATGCAGGAAGGGGCAGATCAGAGGGGTATCCACACAGTGACCTCATTTACAGGGGGCATAAGTAATTTAACTTGTTATAACAAGTTATACAAAAACAAACAAATTAAAACACATAAACACACTTTTGCTTTCATTTACCTCCTTCTAATTACTCTGACTATGTTATAAACCCAGTAACTTATCTGGAATGCATATTATTAACTGCAGGCACTTTGGGACACTTTTCAAAAGGGCAGTTATACAGGATTTAGGACACTGTCCTACACGCTGGGCCATTGGCGATCTAAGGGCTTAGCTCCAGCCAGTATGGGCAGAGATTGTGCACCTCAAATCACACATTCAGGAGGAAATATATTTTAAGAACTGCCCACCATTTCCCCAACATCCAACAGAAGCACCTTGACCGCAGAGGGTAGTTGGTCCAGGAGGTTAGCAGGTGGTTAGGAGGGCAAATCGGTGCCCCATCACTCAGTACTCTCCAGCATATCACCTCCACAAACATATAAAAACTACAAAGAGGTATCTGCCTCTATCTCAGAAATCCAACAGAGGGGCAGAGGACACCACAGAGCAGGACACTGCAGCACAGGAGCTAGCACAACAAAACTCACCCAAAACAGGAACCAAAACAAAAAAGCAAAAGAAAATCCAAAACACTTCTGATCATAGGAGACTGCATGATACGGGGAGTTGATACCTATCTCCAGCCAGGGGTAATGGTCAGATGTCTTCCAGGTACATCAACATGGACAGACACTGACCACATTGCTAAAATTGTACAGGAAGCAGGAGAAAACATTGACATCCTGGTACACATAGGGACTAATGATCTCACCAGCCGGTCAGTTGTGGAGACCAAGGAACAACTGACCAGGCTGGATGACAAACTATCATCCATTTCATCTGGCATCTCCTTCACTGAGATCCTGCCAGTCTGGGAGTGGGGAGCAGATGGACGGAAGGTCAGAGAAGAGCAGATAGGGAGCTAAACATGTGGCTCAAGAGCTGGTGCCAGGAAAAATTACACAGATTTGTAGGTAACTGGCAACAGTTTTGGGAGCGAAAGTTCTTTAAATTTGATGGACTGCATCTGACTAAGGAGGAATCAGTGCATTGGGGTGGAAGTTTGACATCTTTGCAGAATATTTAAACTAGCAAATGGGGAGGGTGCAGCACCGATCGTCTGAATGGGAAGGACACCCTTCCCCTCAGCTAGTGATCAAACAGTAGTTAAGCATGTTTGTAGTTCATTTGCATCATCAGGTAGGAAAAGGTCTGGCCCCCATATGATGCACAGGGAAATGCCAGACCTCGCCCAACTAACACACCCATACACACCCAAACAACGCACAGGAAATGCAGACCTCACCACAACATCTAACACTGAAATCTGGCCAATGAATAATCACATATGCAAATGGTTACAGTCTGGAAACAAGATCCCAGACCTGCAGGCAACAATGACAGAGGCTAAACTGGACATAGTAGCCATAGCGAGACATGGTTCACCAATAACCACATTTGGGAGACTTCATTACCCAACTATGTACTGTTCAGAAGAGACCAAGGTACAAAAAGGGGGGGGGTGGAGTGGCCCTTTATGTCAATGAAAATATCAAAGCTACAGAACTTCAGAATACACCTAAGGAGCCATAAGAACTGTGGGTCACCCTGGAAACAGGAAATGGGATAGCCATACTAACTGGCATTGTCTTCAGGCCTCCAGACCAGAGGGAGGACATAGACACATTACTGTTAGAAGATATACAAAACATGACAGCTAAAGGGGAGGTTCTGATAATGGGAGACTTCAGCATGCCAGATGCAGATTGGTCAGTACCAGCGGGAACATCTGCCAGAACTAGACACATGGTGGATTCCCTGCATGGGGAGGGCCTCAAACAACTGGTACAACAACCCTCAAGAGACAGGGCTATCCTAGATCTAGTACTGACTAACACAGAAAGGATCACAGATCTCCAGGTAGAAGGTCACCTGGGGTCAGTGACAATCATATGTTATGGCTCAATTTGGCCACTAGGACTAAATCATCCTATTCCAAGGCAAAAATATGGGACTTCAGAGGAACTGATTGTGACAAGATGGCCAACAGAGTTAAGCTAGCCCTGGCAAGAAGAAATACAGGTGGGGGGTACAGGCAAAGTGGGCAAGCATTAAGGATGCTATACTTGAAGCAACATCCCATTGTGTTAGAGAGAAAAGGAAGTGCAAAAGAAGAAAGAAACCACTTTGGTTCTCAAAAACAGCAGCAGAGAAGGTCAGAGTCAAAAGGCTGACATTCAGGAAATATAAGGAAACGCAGCGGGATGAAGATAGGAAAGCAAACCAAACTTCCCTAAGGGAAGCAGGGAAGGCAGTAAGGCAGGCAAAGGCCCACACCGAGGAAACACTAGCATGAACAGTAAAAGAAGGGGACAAGACTTTCTATAGATACATTAGTGAAAGGAGAAAGTCCAGAGGGGGTACTGCTAAGATCAAAGGGGATAAGGAGGAGTGTGAGGAGGAGAACCATGGAAAGACATCTGTCCTAAATAGATACTTCTGCTCAATGTTTACTGAGGAGAAGGTGGGGCAAAGCCCACAACAGCGCACCATGGACACAGAGGGAGGAGTGTGCATTAGTCCCTTCACAAAGAAAGGGTCCTACAAGAGCTTGATAAGCTCAGGGTGGACAAGACAATGGGACCTGATGGCATACATCCCAGGGTACTAAGAAGCTAAGGTGGAACTAGCAGAGCCATTATTGGAACTGTTTAGTGGGTCTCTGAGCATAGGAGAGGTCCCAGGAGACTGGAGAAGGGCTAATGTGATCCTGCTCCACAAGAGTGATAGCAAGGAGGAGGCAGGGAACTACAGACCAGTCAGTCTTACCTTAGTAGTGGGCAAGATTATGGAGGCACTTCATTAGGAAAGGATAGTGCAACACCTGGAATCCATAGGAACACAGGATCCAAGACAGCATGGGTTTACAACAGGAAGGTCCTGTCAAACTAATCTCATAGATTTCTTTGACTGGGTAACCAGAATGGTGGACCAAGGGGGAGCAGTTGATGCCACCTACCTTGACTTCAGCAAAGCTTTCGATACTGTTCCACACAGAAGATTGATTAATGAGCTGGGTAGGCTCAGGGTTGTTCAGAAGTTGGTCAGCTGGGTGGCAAACTGGTTGACTGGCAGAAAACAGAGAGTGGTGGTAAATGGTATTCAGTCAGAAGAGATGAAAGTCACAAGTGGGGTACCTCAGGGATCAGTCCTGGGAAGTCCTCTTCAATATCTTCATCAGTGACATTGCAGATGGACTGGAGGGTAAGGTTTATCTGTTTGCAGATGACACCAAGATCTGCAACAGAGCAGATGATCCAGATGGGGTGGTCAGAATGAGACGAGATCTGGATAAACTTGCAAAATGGTTGGAATAGTGGCAACTGGGGTTGGATGCAAAGAATGCAAGATCATGCACATAGGGAAGAGAATTGAAGCCAGTATAGGTTGGGAGGAGTTGCTGGCAGTCACAAGGGAAGAAAGAGACTTGGGCATCATCATCACAGATGCCATGAAATCATCCAAGCAGATCGCTAATACAGTAGTTAAGGCTAGGGATGTTGGGGTGTATTAGTAGGGGTATCAAAAGTTGTAAGAGTGAGATAATAGTCCCTCTTTACAAGATCCTGGTTATGCCCCATCTGTAGTACTGCGTGCAGTACTGGAGGCCACACCTTCACAAGGACAGTAACAAAATGGAGCAGTCCAGAAAGGGCATCCAGAATGGTGCAGGGACTGCATCAGAAACCATATGAGGGCAGATTAACAGAGCTCAATATATATACCCCAGAGCAAAGGAGGGAGAGAGGTGATATGGATGAAACATGCAAACACCTTAAGGGCATTAACAAGGTGAAAGAGTCTTAACATGTTTCAGTATAAGAAAAATAGCAGGACAAGAGGACACAGCATGAGATTAGAGGGAGGCTGATTAAGGGGTAATGTGAGGAAGTTCTTTTACACAGAAAGAGTGGTGAATGCATGGAACGGCCTACCTCAGGAAGTGCTGGATATGAATACAGTGCAGGGCTTCAAACAGGCAGGGGATAGGCATAAGGGAGAAATACAGATGAGTATGAATAGATAGGCCATTGACAGAGTAAAGGCCTATGGCACATTCATAAGGTAGAAAAAGAAATGGGCAGACTAGATGGGCCTTGCGGTTCTTATCTGCCATCAACTTCTATGTTTCTGTGTTTCTATGGTTTGTTCAGGGCTTAGAGGAGGGAGTTAAGAAGGGACATGGCAGGAGCAGCTAGGAGCAAGGTAGATATTGAGGGCAGAGCTGATGGAGTAGGCAGAGGATGAATGCCAGATCTGAGGGTTTTTAGGCGGTGAGAGTAACTGGATTGGCCAATTTGGGTGGATCTGTGAGGACTGCCAGGGTGCGAGAGTCAGTTGATCTAAGGGAATCTCGAAGGTGAGGGGTGTTATAAAGGAGGAGGTGAGGTAGGAAGGGAGCTCACCCAACCAGTGCTTCAAGGTGAATTTAACACAGTGGGTGTGCCACCTATTTGCAAGAGAGGAAGGATAGGGCATGATACAGATCACAGTGGTGGGTTCAAGGTGGGAATCCAAGGCAAAGTGGCAGAAGGAATTGAAGAGTGTGTCCAGTCTGGCCAGGAAGGACTTAGGGGCAGCACCACAGAGTGTCACAATAGTCAAAAATGGGCAGTATCATCTTCTGGACAAGTTCATGCCTAGTAGTAGGACGGATGCCGCTACGGTTCCCGAACGGGGCACCAAGCTTGGGGCGCAGTTTTTCTGGATGGCGTCACTATGTCCAGAGAAGATTAGGTGTTGATCCAACCAAACACCTAAGTACTTGAATGAGGATATGTCCTCAAGTAAAGTCCCATCAAGGGTACAAAAAATGGGTAGGGAGGGAAGCCTTGAAAGTCTCTGCCTTGTGCCAAAGGTCATGGAGACTGTCTTCTTGGCATTGAGGAAAAGCTGATGGTTAGCAAACCATCAAACAACCATCTGTGCATCAGATTGCTTTGGGGACATGAAGACTGCATATCCTTACCTCTCTCATGCTTAAGGCAGAATGAAAAACCCAGGCTGCTTGCAACTGTCTTCAGGGATGTTTGCAGCTGGCTGCAGGTAGTCTGCGACCAAGGTTGTTTGCAACTGGGTCTGGGCTGTCTGCAAAACCAATGCTGTTTTATATCAGATACCTTTATGAATTTAAAATAAAACAAATGCATTCTCCAGCTTTTTCCTTATTGACAGAAAATGTTCATTTGGATTACTGCAATGCTCTATACCTAGGGTTACCGGGGGTGGATCTCCATCGCTTGCAGCTGGTGCAGAACGCTGTAGCCAGGTTGTTGACAGGGTTGTCAAGAGCTAGCCATGTCACACCTGTGCTGCGTGAACTGCACTGGCTGCTGGTGTGATGGAGGATCACCTTCAAGGTCGCTTTGCTGACCTATAAGACCCTATGCGGCCATGGACCGGGTTACTTGCAAGACCTTCCTCGGCCCTACTGCCCCCTCAACCCACTCCACTCCATCAGCAAAGGATTGCTAGAGGCTCCCAGGGTCTGTCTGCAGACATCAAGTGCTAGGGCTTTTTCTTTTGTAGCCATGACCCTGTGAAGCTCTCTATCTCGTTGGATAACAGGGTGCCTGTCCACGAGACTTTTATTCCTCACTAAAATATATTAATTTGGAATGACATTTGGGGATAATGTTTAATCTTGTTACTGCTGCTTTGTTATTTATATATTTGATTTGATTTGATGGTTTTCTCGTATATGCACTTTGGTTTGTTGAAAGCTTTAAAAATAAATTTTGATTGATTCATTCATTCATTCATTTATACTAAATCTGGCTTTCTCAGACACCAAGCCACTATGTGGTGTATAACATTTTTCAATATACTTTAGGTACTCATACATAATTTATGCTATATGTGCTGCATAACAACAGTGCAGCAAAAATGGCTTATGTTTTAAATGTGCGAATATTTAACAGATATCTGTTTTATATAGGCAAATGAAACTGTGCTAGCTAGCTGTTACATTGTTTGGTCACTTTGAGCCATGCAGGGTGCATTTTAGAGGGACTTGAAAAGGAAACCCAGAGTAAAGAAGAAAAAAGGTGGTGGATCTGTAGATGGCCATCCTGACATAACTGAAAAAGGACAGTACACAACAGAATAGTTAGAATGTTGTTGCAATAGGCCTTAGAAAAAGTAATTAGAATAGAGTCCCTTTAATGTTTAGGTAGGATGGTCAGCCCTACCATAGGGGTCAGTCCTGGAACCTGTCCTATTCAGTATAATCATCAGTGATATAGGGGAATGAATCTGGGTAAGTTTTCTCTCTTTGACGATGACAGTATGCTCTTTGGCAGGGTAGATAATGTGGAAGGGGCTCCAGATGATGTACAGAAGTAGGAGAGATGGCCTAAGATCTGACAGTTGTGATTCATTATCAAGAAGTGCAAGGTAATGCACTTTGGGAGCTGGAACCCACACACTAAGTACTATATGACAGGAGTTCGGCTGGGCCATTCAACACAGGTGAGGGATTGGCAGGTCATAAGTGATTCCCTCAAGCAAGTTAGTCATTGTAACAATGCATATAGCTAGATGTTAAGGATGCTGGGGTGTATGGGAGGGGTTCTGATAATGAAAGATGTGAAGCGATACTGCCCCAACATAGATTCTTGGTGAGGCCTCATCTAGATTACTGTGCTCAGTTCCAGAATCTTCACCTGGAGGAAGAATGTAGATGGTCTGAAGCTGGTGCATATGAGAGTCTCCTAGGTGATCCAGGGTCAGTAATGCAGATCCAGCACTAAACACATGAAAAAACAGTGCCTAAGTGTTGTGAAATGGAACCCAGAGTGTGATGAGGATTCTTGAGTCATTAAAGCTGTATTATGTTCAGTACCTGTTTAAGAAGCCCAGACTTTGAGAAATAACTTCTGCTATAGACTGCTGCATCAGAGGTAGACCTAGGTACAGTCTTGAGTCAAAATATAGATGGGATGGAACACCTAAATATGCACTCACTGGAGGCCAGGCACAAGAGGAGTCATGTAAGTTTCTAAGGGGTTTATGCAAGGGAATAGCAAGGACCTGTTTGTGAAGAATAGAGAACCAGCCACTAAGGGCTTAACTGGAGGATATAGGGGACAAGTTCAGAGAGAAGTGAGGATGTTTCACTTTATGAAAGTGGTGGTTAAACCATGGTTGAAGTAGTGGGG
This sequence comes from Neoceratodus forsteri, assembly GCA_016271365.2. Classification (NCBI taxonomy): domain Eukaryota; kingdom Metazoa; phylum Chordata; order Ceratodontiformes; family Ceratodontidae; genus Neoceratodus; species Neoceratodus forsteri. The sequence goes on along the minus strand of CM057457.1, from coordinate 468,898,400 downwards.
CAGCTACCTAAATGTGTTTAAACATGGCTGGAACAGGGCATGGGGATTCATAATCCCTGCGGGGGCAACACTGGATTGAGGGTTGAGGGAGCGGGGGAAGAAGGAGACAAACCACCAGTGCAGTAGGTTGGTAAGGTGAGGTAATATAGTATGGGCAGACTAAATGGCCCCTTGGTCTCCTGCCATGAGATTTTATATTTCTGAGTCGTGGGCCATCATCCATAAATGTACAATTACTTGCAATAACAGGTACAATGTACTTTTTCTTAGAAGAGTGTTTTATAACATTTAACTAGCTCTGATTATAAATAACATGTGTATTGTCTTCTGTTTTTGATGTGCAGGCTACAACATCCCATTGGAGCAATTGTTATTGCTGTTTCTGAGGGACGAGGAAGTCCCATTTGGTGATATGAAGGTGGGAGAGACTGCAGAGCAGAAGGATCATCTTGAAGTCACTCCCCCCAGTAAGTATAGTAGATGACTAGATAATATGCTTAAATGGAAACACAGAAACAGAATTTGTTGATGGAAGAGGACCCTTCACCCACCAGTTAGCCCAGGTACATGCAATATTGGATTTTCCAGCTATGGTTGAGAGGGAGTTGGAAGAAAAGCAAACAGTCTAGAGTAGAATTTGGGATTACTTCTAGCCTGTGATGGTGTCAGAAAACTTGTAAGAGGCAAAGGCTAGAAATATTTTAAAATAAACTTTTCAATGTTGTAGTGGATATGTGAGTGGTTTGAGAACTGATGGACATAAGAGAGGATTGAAGTCACTTGGTTTTAATTCCAGCAGTGGGTAAACAGACAAATATTTGCTCTAAAACATTTTGCAATTCTGCTAGCAGGGACTTAGGAAGTGCACAGAGGAGATAATTACTGCAGTCAAGAAGGTGGATATGAAAACATGTCAGCATAAGAGTGGTCTAGCAAGGGGAATACAGGCAGTTTGCAAAATGATAGTACCCTGAGTAGGGTCTGCAGCGGAACTGTAGGTAGGGAAAATAGGGCAGATTAGGTGGGTCAAGAGGTCCTTATCCGCTGACAACATCTCTGTTTCTATGTTTCTGTCAGACTCATCTGACAAGACCTTCCTCTGATGAACCCATGCTGCCTTTTGTCCTGGAAAACATCTGCCTCCAGAAACTCCACTGAGCTTACTTTGATAATGGCCTGTAGCATCGTGCAAACAATGGATGTCAGGTTTCCCAGCCTATAGTTCTCTGCCTCATCCCTTTTCCCACTCCTACACAGGGGCACCATATTTGTTGATCTCTAATCCTGTTGCACCACCCATAATTCCAGTGAGCTGTTGCACAGACTGTTCAAGGGAGCTGCCAGCTCTTGCAGAACTTCTTTTAGCACTGCAGGGTGCAGCCCATCTGCACCCATTGATTTATCTATGCTTAGAGATTGAGACCTGCAGCACCCCTTCCTCAGTTATGGGTTCTCGCTGATCTCTCCCCACCCTCAACTGTCTTGAAGTCAACATTCTGGTAGCAGACCCTTCTACCATAAACAGATGGCAAACCTACTGTGGCTACAATTGCCCTATCTCCCCCTTTTAGTCCCAGTATCCCATCTTAATTCTAAAATGTAAAAAGTGTTTTGGTTGTGATCAAATGGTGACTCGAGATAATCTGGTGCACCAGTAGAAGGAAAACATGAACGGTAAAGCCACACACTAGTGAATCAGTCTATTAGCAGCACCCAGATTCAATGCAAGTAATCTGGTGCACAAATAGCAGGGAAAACATGAACGGTAAAGCCATACACCAGTGAACCAGTCTATCACCAGCACCGAGGCTGATCCTCACACCACCTGTATTTACTGTCTGGGGTTTGACTGCCTCAATTCAGACTGCCAAATCTGTAAAATTTTCCTAAGACCACCCTAGAAAAAGATTGGGCAGGCTTAGGAAAAGGAGGCCGAGATGTCCGTTGACCGGATGGCCAGCACGGTTTGGTTCCGACCGAACTTGAGGAAGTTCCTTCTCACCAGGGCAAGACTCCTTTGGGCAAAAGGAGAAACAATTCCATGGGATCGGTTCCAGCAAAAAGGAAAAAAGACAAATAGGATGGTTCAGATCCAGAACCACATCGTCCAACCTCCGAAGAAATCACCAGGGTGATTAGTATTGTGGAATCGCTCCGTCTGGTTCCGACTGATCCGGCGCCATAAGGTAGACATTCAGTTTGGTCGGTTCCTCTGGTTCCGGATTATTCCACTGAAGAGTATTATGAACCGGACCTAGAGGGGGATGAAGATTAAGATGATGACAATGATGATGGTAGGGAACGTCTGGATGAGTCCATAGAATCGGACATCTCCCCAGACAGACCTTCTGGTGTTTTCCTCCCTAGGCTTTCAGAATCCCTTCCCTTTATATTCTATGAGAAAGTCATGAAACCTTCCAGCTCCCTTTGGTTGAAGCTGTTGAGGACCAAGAGGAGCCTGGCTGTGGAGATGATGGATATCCCAGAGTTCAAGAGACTGTCTGTTCCCTCCATAAATCGTTTGGGAAACAGACACAAAGACTGCATAAAACAACACCAAGTTCTGTACCTCCTGTGGACAAGCGAATGGACAAGAGGTATATGCTGTCAAGCTCAGGTGTGGATTTCTTGTACCAGCAATGAGCCATGTTGGGGTTGTGCAGGCTGCAGCCTGTGATAAGGCTAGCATACCCTTGGCTTCACACACCCCAGATAAGGATTCCAGGAAGATAGATGCCATGGCTGAAAACAGTATTTGGCATCCTCTTTGGGACTCAGGCAGGCTAACTATATGGCCCTATGGCCAGATACCAGAAGTCCAGATGGGATACTGTTCTGGAACTGGCTAAAACAGGCTTCCCCAGCTAGCCAAGGAGCTGCAGGAGATGGCGGCTGATGGGATAGAGGCATCAAAGATTCAATTTCATGCTGCTGTGGACTCCAATGATGTATCATTATGAGCAAGGACAACGGTTTTCCGTTTTTACCGGTAACACCGGTAAAAATCACGAACTCCTGCTTGGTTTGTGGATTTTGAATTCTTGTACCGGTGCCTCACGGAAATTGCATTTCACTGCACAGAATCCCTATTATTTCAGCATATTTTTTAATGTTTTTATTTTCTCTTTCTCTGCCCCCTTGTCACATCATCAGTCTCCACTTTTCAGAGATCCCTAAGCTGGCTATCCCTTTATCCCTTAGCTTCACCCCAGGTAATGCTCAGGAGCTCCTGTTAGCCTGCACCCATCCTGCCTAGGTTGTACCCCCCAGGTGGGAAGGGAGGGGACCCCAGGTCACCCCTCCACAGTCCTTTAATGTGTGTCAGGTAGCCCAGTGGGTCCCTCATGAAAACTGGTTATGAAGTCTGGGGCAGCTGGGTCCCTTCTACCAGCAGCTGATGTGGGATGATGTTACTGGTTTTCTGGTCTCTGTCCCTCAGGGCACCAACACTCGAGGGGATCCAAGGAAGTAGGGCACATAGAGACATGCTACTACTCCAGATCCTGGCTAGCTTCCTCTCTTTCCAAATGCTCTCCAGCTGCTCAGTCCTACTCTCTGGCCAGGACTCTAGCAGCAGATTCACTTCTGATCCCCAGTCCCTGGCATTGCAAGCAGTAGTGCTACCTCAGGCTATTTACAGTGCTCTGTCAACTATACACCCACTTTGGTGTAAGAAAACATATGCAGATGGAGGAAATCATTCAGTTTAGTAAAATGTTGCAAAGTGTTCAATGTTCATAATTTGCACTGTAGGTACTGTGCACTATTTTTGAAATCATATAGTAAAACATTATATATGGGTGTTATGTCTGATAGTATAGCCTAGTGGTTAGAGTAACAAACAGTGATCAAACTGAATACATTTAGAAGACTTGGGTTTGATTCCCACAACCTCCACTTGCATACTGTGCGACTCTGAGGAAGGCACTTAACCTCCACAGTGCTCCTGGGTCACCTCTGAAAACAGGCAGTTTTGCCTGGTGGGTTTACCCAGTTTACAAAAAAATATATTAAAAATTACCAATACATGTTTACTACATCATACAGTAGTCAGGGTACCATGTAATTTATCTGAGTTGTACTCGGGCTGCAATGATGTATAGGTAAATATAAATGTTCAGATACATTTTATGTTTATGAGCTTGTTTTTAGACTTTAGTCAGGTTTTATTGTATTTTTGCATATGAACATCTAAGATATACTGTATATTGCTAAGCGCAGGCAGGGCGTCATTTAGGGGTAGCAGGGGTTGTGGTTGAGACCCTATGATTTTTTGCAACCCTATGATGCCCACTGCAACCTTAAGAACCCTAAAACAAGGTTTCCTTGTATTTATTCATATAAATGTGTATTTATTCATATAAATGTGGTAGTTGGAGGGTTTAACAACCCCTATGCTTTTGCTGAAATGGGACTTTGCAACCCTATGATTCTAGTGAAATAATGCTACTGAGTATAACCTACCTCCTTCTGCTGCTATCCCCTCCTTATGCAGTCCATCATCATATTTGCTCTCCCACCACCGTTGAACATTGGGCCACTGCTTTCAGATCATTTGATTGATAACCCTGGGTCCCTTTCCTACAAGATATATGCCATGACCTCTCCTCCATCTTGTACTCGGCTCTGGGTTTTTGTGTCTGATGTGCATGACTTTGCACTTTTTTGGCATTGAATCCCAGCTGTAAAATTCTGGACTACTCTTCTAGTCTTTCCAGGTCCCTACTCATGGCCTCCATTCCCTCAATTATGTCCACACTATTGCAGATATTGGTGTCATCAGCAAATAGATAGACTATTCCTTCATGCTTCACCCTTATGTCCCCTATGAATATATTGAAGAGAACAGGCAAAATACTGACTCATGACTCTCATCTCCCCTAAGAATTCCGTATTTAGTAGAATCCTCTGGGTTCTATTCCTCAACCAACTGAGGGATCATTGGTTAAGGATAGGCGACAGAGGGTGATGGTAAATGGCATTCATTCTAATTAGGGGAGAGTGATCAGTGGGGTGCTGCAGGGCTCACCATTGGGACCGGTCCTCTTCAATGTCTTCATAAGTCACATTACAGAAGAACTAGAAGGAAGGTATGCCTTTTTATGTTTGCTACGTGCACATGCAAGAAACATGTTGTGGCAACTTGCTGGAGTAGCGGGTTGTGGAGGCGAGGCAGTGTTGTGGTCAATGCCAGTGCTTTTACGGAGAAAGAAATCTGTGACTCAATCAGGAGCTGCTGTAATGACAGCAGTGTTGCAACATGCACCCAGGACTGTGATGTCATAGCTTAGTATATGTGTATGTGGCATTACAGTGACACTAAATTAAACAGACAATGTCTTGAATGTTTTATGCCCGTGGAGGTGGAGTTTTATGTTTACATAATGTGGCTTGTATATATAATGTCAGCCTTTAATGTTGGTTAAAGTTCTACATACCTTGTTTGCCATTGGTTGGATTCCTTTCAAATGCAGTTGCTATGCCAATTAATATGTGCTAAAATTAGTCTCCCTCATGCAGCCAGGTGCAAAAGATTAGAGTTCAAACTGAGATTTCTTAATTTCTTTAGTAATTCATTGACACTCAAGGGGAAATGTGGAGTGTCTTGTGACCTTTCGGATGCAGGCCCAGGGCAGGATAAAGCACTTGCATGTGCAGTTTGGCTGCTTCGGCTGATTAAGTGCACTGTCAGCAGAAAAATAGGCCAAGAGATTACGGAGGTATCACCAAGTATTGTAAATTATATTGATAGCTGTAGAAATTGTAGAATGCCACAAAATGCATTTGAAAATCTACTGACACAATCAAACTGCACATACATAGGTTCTTTTCCTTTTATTATTTTTTTCTTTACAGGTTTTTGGCATGATTTTTTTCATCAGTTCGTTTTGTATAATCTTTGTTCAGTTGAGGAATGGGACTTTCACTATACTGATGATTCCATAATTTGATAAACTAGCTATTTAATTTGAATCAACATCTGTAATGACCCATTTCAGATTTATATTCAAACTTTACTATTCAATTTATAGTCATTTTAAATTACTTGGTAACTAACCCTATGTCACATTGACAAATGCCACTCTCTCTGGCCCCGTCCACAACGTGGCCCCACCCACATCGTGCCTCCCCACCTTGCTACCCCTATGATTTTGCTGAAATGATTCCCCTGAGTGCAGGATCACTGTTACCAACTAGTTTATTCAAGTTTATAATCAGCAGGGCCATCCAAAATCCTCAGTTGTTTGATTGAAAGTGAGTCTGAATGAAAGTATGTTCACAAGGCACAAGCTGTCTTACTACTTATTTAGGTGAATGGGAGAGAAACATAGAAACATAGACTTTGACGGACTACCTAGTAATCCATTTCATCATTTGCACCTTCTCTCCCACCTGTTGTGTCAGTCCCTGTGACAACAAAAAGTTTTCTGACAGACTGCTTTAATAAAAGCAAATGTTACACGTTTAAGTGTACTTATGCTTGGCCAGTGGATTTGAAAGCACATTCAGTGACACATGGAAGGTAAGACCCCAGGGCTGTATGATGCTGGTAGGTACAGTGGTGCTCAATTCACATCTGAGCTCAGACATGAAAACTGGGAGACACCCTTTTCATGGAGACCAAGGAAAAGGAATCCACATGTTTGTGAGATGCATTAGAAGGTCCTCCGCTAATCACTTGTGAATTTGTTTTTAGGTGAAGACACTATTTCAAAGAAAAATTCAGGCAGTATTTTTGTTCCTCCTACCCCTGGCCATCCACTCCTTCAGGCCTGCCAAGTCCCCCTACCACTGCTGCGAGTCCCCCACCATCCACTGCCCTTATGGCCATGCTACCAGGTAACCCAAATTAACCCTTCATCGGTGGGCCCCTATCCTGTGGAGGCTAACAAGGGAAGACAATCACTCTAAAGAGCTTCCTGTATATCCCAGGCATGGCAGAGGTCAGAACAGACACATGTGTCTGGGACGTCATGCTTATGGAGGGACCAGAAGCCATCTTCTAGGTAGCCAGCAGGTATTTTCCCATTTTTGCGGGAGTGTGACAGGCCAAATGGTGTAACGCTGACGTCCATCATGCTCTCTTCCACAATGAGGGCCAATGTGTTGCCATGCCTCCAGCCTCCACCTAGGGCCAGCAAATGCTGAGCTGTGAATATACCCTCCCTCCAAGGAGAAGGCGAGTGGTTGTTGGAGACTTAAGCCTTCACCCCCCCCTCGACCGGTCTTCCAGCACCCAAACCTATTCCCAAACCCTGGTCAGTGGTGTCACTGGCAGAAATCCAATTCAGGCAGTTAAATTATAGGAATAAACAAATGTGCTCCACCTTAGTAGTGGTGGTGGTTCAGATTAATTCACATCTGAGTTCTAACAAGCAAAATTTGTACCTTGTGCATGTGGGGTGTGGGTGTTGAAGGGGATCATAGTGCTGTCACTGCCGTCACCCCTGAGGATGTGGACTGCATTGTTGCTACTGCCATCACACCTGAGAGGTGGGGGCGTGAGTGCTTCTGCCATAACCACTGGTGGATGGCAAATGTTGTGCTGCTGCTGTCCCACCTGAGGGATGGGGGCTATAGTGCTGATACTGCCATCACACCTGAGGAATGTGGAATGTAGTACTGCCATCACACCTAATGGATGAGAGCACGGTGCTGCTGCTTCCATCACACCTGAGGGAGGGGACACAGTGTTGTTGCTGCTGTTATCACACCAGAGGGATGGGTCTGTAGTGTTGTTAGTGCTGCCATCGCACCAGAGGGATGGGGACCTTGCTGCTGCTCCATCACACCTCAAGGATGGGGGCTGTAGTGCTGTTGCTGCCATCATATTTTGTACCTAAAATAACTTTAAATTGGTACAAGGATGGAAGGATGTGCAATAGTGGAGGTCAAAACTGCTAAAATGCATCTTAGCAGAGTTAAAAGTGTTAAATAAAGTACAGAAAACCAAACACTGGTAAAACGGATTTTGGCTTAGTAGACACGGTGACAGTACCGTTTTACAATGTGCAAATGGAATTTGCCTTTCTCAATCCCAGTAAACCAGTGTCCCTGAATTCATGAGTCATGGCTACATCTGTGGCTCTTCGAAACTGGTTTGGCTCAGATGTACTGGCCTTTCACAGGACACCAGGCTAAAGCCATGGATTTCACTGTGGTGGATAATTCTCTGTTTGGAGAGAAGACAGATCATTATATGAAGAAAATGGATGAATACAGGACCACCTATTGGAGTACACAGGCCAAGGAAAGGCAGACAACTCCTCAAACCAGCAATCTAGGGGCTGGGGCAGGCCTTTTCATAGGCCTTTCCACCAGGCACAGGCCTCCTCTTCTTTTCCTCAGAGGGTTCTTCAGAGGGAGAGGCAGAAGGGGATGGGCAGGGCTGCATCCTTCTCTCAGTCCAAGGCTCCTGCAAGCAGACACCCTGATATGTCAGTCCAGGTCGACTCCCCTCCAATAGGAAGCAGGCTAACTACTACTTCCAGGTCTGGAAGTCTGTTACCTCAGACAAGTGGGTCCTGGAGGTAGTAAGCCAGGAACTGTCCCTCAGCTTCAAAAGATTCCCAAAGCTGAGGGTCAGGTCTTTTCCACCTGCAAACATATCCAAAACCATTGCCCTAGAGGCAGAGGTTTCCTCTCTACTGGCTCTCAGAGCTATGGAGAGTTCCTACGGCACACAGGGGCAAAGGTCTGTATTCCAGATACTTCCTTACCCAAAAAGACAGAGATAGTGACCCATCCTAGATCTAAGATACCTAAACAAGCACCTACTCGAGGCCAAAATTCAAAATGGTGACTCTGGGAATAATCCTTCCCTCTCTGAGGCCAGGGATTGGCTAGCCTCCCTGGACCTCAAGGAGGCCTACTTTCACATTCCCATCAGGTGCTCCCACAAAAGTACCTCAGGTTCAAATTGCCTTCAGGCCATTATCAGTTCAGAGCAATGCCCTTCAGGCTAACATCAGCACTAACGGTATTCACAAAATGCTAGCAGTAGTAGTGGCCTTCCTAAGGAGACAAAACATCTCCATATTTCCACAACTGGCTCATTGTGGGGCAGTCTCCAGACCAAGTCAAGTCATATCTGCAAGTGATCCAGCAATTTCTCACTTCTCTGGGATTTCTCCTCAATCTTCCAAAGCCAGTTCTCGAACCAGTACAACTCCTGACCTTTCATAGGGGTAGAAATGGGCACTGTCCAAGAAAAAGCCTTTCTTCCTCTAGCAAGGTTAAAGGCCCTCACAGACCTGGCTTCTTCCTTTCACCTTCTGGTCTCTCGACCAGCAAGACATTTTCTTCAGTTCCTGGGCCACATGGCAGCCTCCACTGCAGTTTTTCAAGGTGCCAGATTTCAGATGAGGGGCATTCAGTTCCATTTGAGGGCTTTTTGGTCCCTGAAAAAAGACCCTCTAACCAAACTAATTCTAGTGATTCAGACTCTGATCCAGGCTCTCCAGTGGTGGTTGGACCAGAACAATCTCAGACAAGGAATCCCATTCATCACCCAGTCTCTTTATGTTGTTTTCACCATAGATGCCTCTCTCCTGGGATGGGGAGCTCACTTGAGAGCCCTCACAGCACAGGGAGTGTGGTCCTCTCAGGAGTTTCTACTTCACATCAGTCTTCTAGAACTCAGGGCAATGTATCTGGCTTTACAAGCTTCCTCAGAATCAGTACAGAACAAGTTGGTTCAGGTCAGGACAGACACCACCACCACCATGTGGTACATCAACAAGCAGGGAGGCACTTGGTCTATGGCCTTGTGCATGGAAGCCATGAAATTATGGTCCCTGACTTATTCTCTACAGACATCTATGGTAGCAGTCCACCTTCCAGGGAAGGACAATGTGCTAGCAAATGCCTTGAGCGGGATTTCTCAGGGCCATCACGAATGGTCCCTGGATCCCCTAGTGTTTAAAAGTGATTTTTTTCAACGTGGGGCACTCCAGAGATAGAACTCTTTGCAGCCCCAGACAATCACCAACTTCCTCTCTTCTGTTGCAGACCCCCAGTATTGGGCTCAGTCTCCCTGGATGCTCTACTTCTGGATTGGCAGGGGAAATTTTTATATGCTTTCCCCCCTTTCCTCTACTATCCAAAGTTCTGGTCAAGATAAGGTCACAATCTTGCAAAGTGATCCTGATTGCTCCAGACTGGGCCAGACAGCCTTGGTATCCTCTATTATTGTTCCTGGCAGTCCATCTCCCCTTAGCTCTTCCCAAGAATCACAATCTGCTAACCTCTTCTCAGGGCAGAATTTGGTACCCCATCCTTCGGTCTCTCAACCTCAAGGCATGACTCTTGAAGAGCTAGAATATGCAAGTCTGAATTTGTCTCAAGGGGTTCTGGACATTCTCAAGGCCTCTTGAAAGCCTGCCACCAGAAAAATGTATAACTCCAAATGGAAAAGGTTCAGCATTTGGTGTTCCAGTAAGCACATATGTTTAGTTTAATTAGTTTTTGTTGACCGAGAAAGTGCACTAGACAAATCCTGCCTATCTTCAGGCATGACCTGGGGAAGGGGGTTACAGATGAATGCCAAATGACCTAGAACCAGATTAAGCTGTTGGTGGTATTTTTAGTGAATTTGAGGCACTGGACACCACACGGCGACCTGGGTTCAGGCTGGAGCTTGGGTCTTCAGGCGTTGGTAGGGGTGAGGAGTTGATAGAGCTGCTGACTGGCCTCTCCTCCTCAGGAGGGGCTCCTGGCACTTGACTCAAGGAGCCCTGCTGCTAGGCCACGGAAGGGAGGAAAGGGCTGTTTCTGGAGCTGCGGTGTGCATGTGCACCTTGGCGCACCGCGCTACTGCATTCTGGGGCCTTGGTAGCCAGGGAAAACGGAGGAAATACAGGGGTGGTCACAGCAGGATGAAGCCCTTTCCTCTACTATTCAAAGTTCTGGTCAAGATAAGGTCACAATCTTGCAAAGTGATCCTGATTGCTCCAGATTCTGCTGACTTGGCTACAGTTCTGGATTATATGGTTCATCTTAATGGCTTAGGCCTCAAACCAGCTACCCTGAAAGTACACTTGCCAGCTGTTTCTGCATTTTATCAGTGGGAAGGCTTCCTCACTTGCATCTCATTCAGTTTTCTGTAAATTCTTTAGAGGATTGCTTCACCAATCCTCCTTTAGGATCCTGCTCCTGTTTGGGATCTTAATGTTTGCATTGCTCAACTTATGCAACCCCCCTCTGAGACTTTGGCCTCAGCAGAACTTAAGTACTTGACTTGGAAAGTTGTGTTCCTGGTAGCTATTACCTCTGTCAGGTGTATCAGTGAATTGCAAGCTCTGTCAGTGGAGCCTGATTTTTATCTCATTCCATAGATAAGGTGGTCCTCAGAAGCAACAGGAGGTTCTTACCCAAGGTGGTTTCAGATTTTCATCTGAACTAGTCCATGTCTCTTCCTGTGTTCTTCACTGATCTTTCTTCTTCAGGAGAAAGAAGACCACACAGTTTGGATGTTAAAAGGGCACTTTGCTACTACATTGAGCGTACTAAGACACTCAGGTCTGATTGTTCTCAATTGTTTCTAACTTATGAGAAGTGGGAAAGGGTAGACCTGCTACTAGGAGAAATATTGCCAGGTGGATTGTCTCTTGTATACAATTCTGCTAAAAGCTAGGCAAATACCACCCCTCAGGCCTGAGGGTTCATTCGACTAGCAGTACAGCTGCTTCTCTGACTACTGCCAGAGATATACCTTTATAGAGATATGCAAAGCAGCCACCTGGAAAACAGTCCACACTTTCACCAAACATTACTCTCTGGATATCCAGGCTAGAAGTGATGCTAGATTTGGTACAGCAGTACTGCAGCTATTCCCAAAATAGGTTCTGTACCCTCCTCCATGGAGGTACTACTTGGTAATCTGCATATTGTCAGAATAAAGCAAGACTTCATGTTGTTTGAAGAAAAAAATTACTCACCTTAGTAACTGTGTTTCTTTTAATGGAGTCTTGCTGTATTCTGACCTCTCCTCCTGCCTGCATCCCCTCTCAGAACCTGTTTTTTTGGGAAGTGGGCTGGCAGGCGCAGTGTTGCACCACAGAGGTGCACTGGCACTCTCCCCTGTTTTGAGGGCAGTGCATTTTGTTTTTCATTCCTGTTTATAATTGTATTGTTCACTACCTGTTTTTTGTTTTGGAGTTCTCGACTTGAGTCTTTTGGGGACACAAAACATTTGGTTGTCTTTTGACTAGTAGTTTTTACAATTTCTACCTAGCAGGTGTAGTTAGTAATAGCTCGTAAGAATCTGACAGTTACACTTGAAAGTGCAGCAGACAGAGGTCTGAACCGAGCTCAAGCTCAACATTCTTTGCTTTGGCATAGCATTAACTCTTTCCTCTCTGGAGCAGTTCAAGTGCAGGGGCTAACTGCATATTTTCAGAATACAGCAAGACTCCATTAGAAGAAACGCAATTACTAAGGTGAGTAATTTTTTCTTTTCTATCATATGGGGAGTCAATAACTAGCCTGAGTTTAATAGAATACCACAGCTTTATCAACAACTGACCACATGCAAAATGGACGGTTAGTGCAAATGTTAACTTAAACATGGCCATCATAGGTACTTTACTAGATAGGCCAGATCAATCCTTCCTACCTAGTACCAAGTGTTAAGCAGATTCAAATTGGAGCTCCTTTATCTCAGTCCCTGGGTACCACAGGTTTTTAATCACTGCAGACCTGTAGATTTTGCTGCAGGTTGGAAATATGACCGTCTTGGATGCTCTCTAGGCAGGCCACATCTGCATCTTCCCACCTGGTAACAGGTTTCAAACGGATCAAATGGAGCTCCCTTAACTTGGTGCCACGGTACTGCAGGTGTAGAATCACTATAGACTTGTACATTTTGCCATAGATTGTAGACATTGATTCACTTCAAACAGAGCAGCATGCTCAGTTCCCCAAAACCCAGGCCATGCAATTGCTTAAATAGCAGAAAACTCCTGAACACAGAGTAATTGGTATCCAGTGGTTCCTGGACCCAGATGGCTCATCTTAATGCAGCAGGTCACTGGATCTCTGCTCTCAAAAGGTGTCTATGGTGCAAGTAACTTTTTTATTGGTGCTCTGTGCTTAACCAGAAACCTTGTGCACTTGCTTCAGGCTCTTCCTACCTCCTTCCACTTGCTCTGGACTGTTGAGGTACTGGATCGACCCTCGCACATCCTGGCTTCCAAATCACTAGGTCAGACAGCCCAGTACTATAGAAACAGAATTTGACAGCAGATATCTGCTTGGCCCACCCAGTGTGCCCATTTTCCTACTAATTGTAATACCATATACCCTACTTGATCACTGGCTTTAGGTTCCCTTATGCCTATCCCTTGTGTTCCTAAATCCCACCACAGCTTTCACCCCCAAAGTGCCTGCTGGAAAGTTGTTCCAGGCATGCACTACTCTCTCTGTGAAGTACTTCCTTATATTTCCCCTATGTCAACTCCCTCCCAGCTTTTTAGCATGTCCCTTGTTCTTGAGCATCTTTTTTCTAAAGTATGCTTCCTCTGTACCTTATTTATACCTGTGAGGTATTTGACAGTCTATCATATCCCACTTTCCTTCTTTCCTCCAGGGTGTATATTGAGGTCTTTTAATCAAGCCTCATATGGTCTCTGGTGCAGACTCTGCACCATTTTGCTACCCTTCTGTGGACTGCTTCTGCTCCGTCTATGTCCTTTTGGAGCGTGGTTTCAAAACTGAACACAGTACTCAGGTGATTCCTACAGTGGTATCACAACCTCCCTCTTTCTGCTGGTGATAACACCTCCTTATGCACCCTAGCATCCCACTGGCTCTCCCCACAGCCATGTCACACTGTTTGGCCACCTTTAGGTCATAAGATGTGATTCTCCCCAGATCTCTGTCCAGTTTGGTGGTCTCAGTACCATTCTGTCCCTGGATTTCTGTGCCCTAAGTACATGATTTTGCACTTCTTCACATTGAAACATAGTTGCCACATTCTTAACCACTATTCAAGCATTCCTAGATCTCTATTCACCCCCCTTCCCATGGTGTGTCTATCCTATTGCAGATTTTAGTGTCCTCTGTGAAATGGCACACCTTTCTTTCTAATCTCTCTGCATTCTCATTAATAAATACATTAAAGAGGGCCTGTTCCAGTTCTGATCATTGTGGCACCCTGCTGGTCACCCTTCTATCCCCAGAATGAACTCTGTTTACCACTACCTCTGACTCCTCCTTCCCAACTAATTCCTTGCCCAGTTTATGACTTTTGGTGCCATTCCCAGGCTGACCAGCTTGTTTGCAGTATCCTATGTGGAAAAGTGTTGAAGGGCTTATTAAATTCTAGGTAGGCCACATCCACTGTTCCACCCTGATCCATTTCCCTGATCACCCAGTCAAAGAAATCTATCAGATTTGTTTGACATGACCTCCCCCTGGTGAATCCATGCTGCCTTGGATCCTAGGGATGTGCAAAAATAAATTTCTGGCAGCAGAATTTCAGCAAAAGTGCGAATTTCACTTCCACGACAGTTCAGAAATCATTTTCGGAACTTTCACGGAAGTTCCACCTTAAAACTGCAGAAAACATATAAAAAACTGCGGGTAAATTTATTAAATTGCAGGAAAAAATCCACAGAAAGGATCACTGGCAGTGGTAATTTCTGAGGCTTTTAACTGCAATTTAATTTATTAATCCACCCCCCCCATTGATCAGGGGTCCCAGTAAATACCTCCAATCCCTTCTTTGGACCCTCATGGTTTCTAGTGGCCCTCTACTCACCGATCATGGCCCCTAAAACATTTTATTTCCTTAATGTCTAGTGGACCCCTTCTCTAACCTGGATTTCTTAATTCACAAACACACAGTCAGCAGTCTGCCAACTAATCCCCCTCTATTCCCAATATTCTCTGGTGTCTAGTGGACCTCCCCATCCCAGATCCCTTAAAAAAATCCATATTCCCTGGTGTCTATTGGACCCCCCCAGCCACCACCCTGACAGTTCATCTGTCACCACCCCATCTCCCCTCCCCACCTGCCCAGAGTGGTTCACCAGTGCAGCACTCCTCTCTCCTCCTCTACCAGTGGCCCACTGAATTGTCAGTGAAGGACCACACGGTTGTACAAGCAAGCGCTCATTCACTGACAGTTCATTAAACTGTGGATAGGATAAATTCTGCAGTTTCTATGCATTTTTCCTCAGTTCACAAAAAAAGTCAGCAGAACTCAGAGAACATCCATGGGAAATCCCAGTTTCACCAGTGGTGAAAGTTCCACAATTTCCATGACATTTCTGAAATTTCCTTAAGTTTCATGACGAATTCACAACTTTAACCCCACCCTATTGGATCCTGTAAATTGCTGGTATCAAGATATTCCATAGTCGTTTCCTTCAGCAGTGATTCTATTAATTTTCCAGACCACTGAGATCAGGTTGACTGTCCTGTAATATCCAGCTTCCTTCCTTCCTTTCTGCTACCAATTTTGTGAAGTGGGACTATACCTGCTCTCCTCCAGTCTTCCTGGACTACTCCTGCTTCCAGTGAGTTGTTGAACAGCACTGCCAGAGGTGCAGTCAGCACCTTTCTGAGCTCCTCGGTATCCTTGAATGTATTCCATCTGGCCCCATTGCCTTGTCCACTTGCAGATTTGCAAGTTCCTTCAGACTCTGTCCTCTGTAAATGGACTAGTGTCCACCTCCCTTCCTGTGATGCTCCTGCCACTTAACTGTGGTCCCTCTCGTTCCCTGTCTCCATGAACACCGATCAAAAAAATGTGTTCAGGATGCCTGCTTTTCTAGTTTCCTCCACACAATCCTCCTGTTCCCAACTTAGCCTTACAATCCCTTCCCTGTTTTTTCTCCTTTCGCTAACATATCTGAAAAATGCATTTCATTTTTCATTTAATTTTTATTTTGTTAACTGGGATAGGGCACTTGAACAAGTCATTTTTCTGGCCTAGCCTGACAGAAAATACAAACATTGCATACAAAACTAACAACAAAATAATTATACAAATTTACAAATAACAATTACAAATATCAAAAGTCTTTAAATATTGCTTGAAATTAAGTTTCAACATATTCAATGAAGAGGAAGCATGGAGACATTCAGGCAGATTATTCCAAAATGTAGAGCAGCAACAGAAAATGAGCGTGACCCAGACTTAGATTTACAAAAGTGGATCATAAAACAATACTATAAGATGTCCACAAATAGACAGATGGGTGCCAAATGACACTAAATGAGCTAATGGAACTCCTGGGATAGAAAAACAGCTTTAAATATTTGACAGCCAAAATAGTATACTATTTTGATCTAGAACTAATCAAGATAACAGAGTACAAAAACAATGCAGGTTTGGTAAGATGAATCTAAAACAAAACAACAATTGCTATTGTATGCAGTAGTTAACATTTTAGTTTCCTTAACACCAAGACTATAATATAGGCTAGCACAATAGTCAAAATGAGGCATGAGGGTACCTGAGCTATCTATTTTTGAACATCCACAGACAAAATCATTTTAATCTTATAAAGTACCCCAGCTTTCAATTTATGGTATGACAAGTAAAAACAACTTGAGAGTTGAATGGCAAACATGGATCTAATAGAACTCCCAAGTACTTAAATTCAAAATCCTGGTCTAAAAAAAACCTGTAGCAACTGAAACTGAAAAAGATGGATTATTCAAAGCATCGAGGTACCAAACAACATGGCTTTTTTTTAAATTCAGTATTAATCCATTATTGACAAATAAGTTACATACCTCAGTAAATTCAGATTTAACAACAGCAATGAGTTCAGTTAATGAATTAGACTTATACTACAAAACCAGATCATTAGCATAAAGGAGACAATTACAAAGCTTAAGGGTAGAGGGTAACTGGTTAATAAATAAACTAAACATCAACAGCCCCAAAATCAAGCCCTGAGGCACTTCACATTGCACCACAGAAGTAGAGGAAATCACAGAATTTATAGACACAGACTGAGAACACCCTGACAGATAATCAGTGCACCAATTAACTACTGAGTCTGAGATCCCAAAAAGTGACAATTTTTCCACCAACAGGTGGCGATCTATTTATTTATTTGTTTGTTTATTTATGTTCCCTACGGTTCTGTACTCTGACGCCTACTCTTCTCATTACTCATTAATGCGCTCCCAAGGGATAGCCTCAGCTGCCAAGTGCTCCTCTGTACGAGTTATCTGGTTCTCTTCCATAGCAACAAATCCGTCGAACCCATCTCCTCCATCCTCACATGCAGCTATGGTGCTGCTCATAAATGGCTCCTATCCAACAGGCTTCTAGTCAACGAAAAGAAGACTAAGTCCATGCTTTTTGATTCAAAACCTTTCCTCACCAAAGCCACCAAATCCAACTCCTTCCTCCTAGTACACATCCCAGCAGGCCACCCTCTTGAAAATTTCCCATCTTTTAAATACCTGACACTCTTGACCCCTCCCTCTCTTTCAGTGAGCATATCAACACTGTTCTACAGGCCTCCAGACCAGGAGGAGGACATAGACACAGTACTGTTAGAAGATATACAAAACATGACAGCTAAAGGGAGGTTCTGATAATGGAAACTTCAACATGCCAGATATAGATTGGTCAATATCAGCAGGAACATCTGCCAGAACTAGACACATAGTGGATTCTCTGCATGGGAGGGCCTCAAACAACTGGTACAACAACCCACAAGAGATAGGACTATCCTAGATCTAGTGCTGACTAAAGGAGAAAGGATCACAGATCTCCAGGTAGAAGGTCACCTGGGGGCCAATGACCATCACATGTTATGGTTCAATTTGGCCACTAGAACTAAATCATCCCATTCCAAGGCAAAAATGTGGGACTTCAGAGGAGCTGACTTTGATAAGATGGACAACAGAGTTAAGCTAGCCCTGGCAAGTAGAAACACAGGTGAGGGGGTACAGACAAAGTGGGCAAGCATTAAGGACACAATACTTGAAGCAACATCCCATTGTGTTAGAGAGAAAATGAAGTGCAAAAAAAGGAGGAAACCACTTTGGTTCACAAAAATAGTACCAGAAAAGGTCAGAGCCAAAAGGCTGCCATTCAGGAAGTATAAGGAGAATGCAGCAGGATGAAGATGAAGCATACCAAACTTCCTAAGGGAAGCAGGAAGGCAGTAAGGCAGACAAAGGCCCAAACCAAGGAAACACTAGGATGAACAGTAAAGAAGGGACAAGACTTTCTATAGATACATTAGTGAAAGGAGAAAGTCTGGAGGGATATTGCTAAGATCAGAGGGGAATGGAGGGAGGACCATGGAAAGGCATCTATCCTAAATAAATACTTCTGCTCAGTATTTACTGAGGAGAAGGTAAGGCAGAACCCATCAGCTCTGGACACGGGAGGGAGGTGTGCACTAGTCCCTTCACAAAAGAAAGGGTCCTACAAGAGCTTGATAAGCTCAGGATGGACAAGGCAATGGGACCTGATGGCATACATCCCAGGGTACTAAAGGAGTGAAGGGTGGCACTAGCAGAGCCATTATCAGAATTGTTTAGTGAGTCTTTGAGCACAGGAGAAGTCCCAGAAGACTGGAGAAGAGCTCATGTGATCCCGCTCCACAAGAGTGGCATCATGGAGGAGGCAGGGAACTACAGACCAGTCAGTCTTACCTCAGTAGTGGACAAGATTATGGAGGCACTCCTTAAAGAAAGACTAGTGCAACACCTGGAATCCATAAAAGCACAGGATCCAAGACAGCACGGATTTACAACAGGAAGGTCCTGTCAAACTAATCTCATAGATTTCTTTGACTGGGTAACTAGAGTGGTAGACCAAGGGGGAGCAGTTGGTGTTGCCTACCTTGACTTCAGCAAAGCTTTCAATACTGTTCCACAGAGAAGATTGATTAACAAGCTGGGTAGGCCCGGGATGGGTCAGAAGTTGGTCAACTGGGTGGCAAACTAGTTGACGGGTGAAAAACAGAGAGTGGTAGTAAACGGTATTCCATCAGAAGAGAAGCAAGTCACAAGTAGGGTACCTCAGGGATCAGTCCTGGGGCGGTCCTCTTCAGTATCTTCATTAGTGACATTGCAGATGGACTGGAGGGTAAGGTTTGTCTGTTTGCAGATGACACCAAGATCTGCAGCAGAGTAGATGATCCAGATGGGGTGGGCAGAATGAGAGATCTGGATAAACTGGAAAAACAGTCAGAAGAGTGGCAACTGGGATTTAATGCAAAGAAGTGTAAGATCATTCACACAGAGAAGAGAAACCCTGAAGTCACCTATAGGTTGGAAGGGGAGTTGCTGGTAGTCATAAGGGAAGAAAAAGAGACTTGGGCATCATCATCATAGATGACCTGAAATCATCCAATCATCCAAGGGTATCACAAGTTGTAAGAGGGAGGTAATAATCCCTCTTTACAAGACATGGGTTAAGCCCCATCTGGAGTACTGCATGCAGTACTGGAGGCCACACCTTCAAAAGGACATTAACAAAATGGAGGCAATGCAGAGAAGAGCAACCAAAATGATGCAGGGATTGCATCATAAAACATATGAGGACAGATTAAAGGAGCTCAATATGCATACCCTAGAGCAAAGGAGGGAGGGAGAGGTGACATGACTGAAACATTCAAATACCTTAAGGGCATTAACAAGGTGAAAAAGTCTAACATGTTTCATTATAAGAAAAATAGCAGGACAAGAGGACATAGCATGAGATTAGAGGAGGCTGATTATGGGGTAATGTGAGGAAGACCTTTTCACAGAAAGTGTGGTGGATGCATGGAGCGACCTACCAATACAGTGCAGGGCTTCAAACAGGCATGGGATAGAAACATAAAAGTTGATGGCAGATAAGGACCGCAAGGCCCATCTAGTCTGCCCATTTCTTTTTCTACCTTATGAATGTGCCATTCCTCTTTCAATGGCATATCTATTCATACTCATCTGTATTGCTCCCTTATGCCTATCCCATGCCTGTCTGAATCCACCACCCATTCTGTGGGGTGCAGGATCATTCTCGTCTACTGTCCACCCAGAGGCTGAGAAGCTGTTCCTACAGGAAGTCACAGATTTTGTTGTCGACATAATATTGGAGTCTCCCAGATTGATGTTTCGGGGTGACTTCAGTGCCTGGGTCGATGACACTCTCACCATTTGGTCAGAACTTCCTCTGACTTATGATTTTGTTGGGCTTCACAGGCAGTTGCCTCAGTGACTTACTGCACTCAGTCATTGGATCTGATTTTCCTCCTGGGGATGGAGATGTCTGACTTGGTGGTGGAACTGCTCAGATGATCCTATCACCACACCATAAGGTTCAATCTCCCTGCTCCCCCCTATACACCTGCCCCTGTGGATATGATCTGATACTGCCCTTTGTGGGGAGCAACCCCAGGAGGTCTTTTGGTGGACTTGTACCTATTGGGATTACTGAGTGCAAGCAAGGGTCCTGAGAACTTGCTACAGGCCCATGATTGAGTTGTGGTGGGGGCTTTGGATACCTTGGCTCCTGTCCATGTTTGCCCCCTCACCCTTTACCCTAGGTCCCCTTGGGTTGATGGGGATTTGTGGGAGCTGAGGAGAGTGGACAAAGGTTAGAACAGAGCTGGCAGAGATCTTTCCAGAATGCTAACAGACTTAGACTGATGGAACATTAGAGAGACTATCAGTCAGCAATCTCCCGTAGGAAGGCAGAATTCCTGTCCAGGGAGATTGCTGCAGCTCAGGATCGACCAGCTCAGCTCTTTCAAACTGTGGACAGACTGTGCAATTCACCTTGTCCATAGAGCATTTTCTCACAGTAAATGTGAGGAGTTTGCTCACTTCTTTGCTGATAAGGTTGCTGATATCAGGTCTGAGATCTGCTTAGCTCACTCTATGGCGGGGGGGTGGTGGTCAGCAGGGTGTCACTACACCTCAGTTTTGTTGGATGGCGTTGGAATGGCTGGAGATCATGGATGTCATGTGAATTGGGTGGGATTTTAGTCCCCATTGAAGGCTTACACTGGGTGGGCCTCTCTCAAAGACACATGGAGGTTCCACCAGGCTAGACCAGTAACTGAAAAGCACACTCACCAGATGATTTTAGTCTGGCCTGGGAGGTGCCAGGAGGTGCAGAAATATGTAAGTTTGGAAGAACAGTGGTTCAGGAATATGTAAGTATGGAGAGAATAGTGATGCAGGAATATGTAAGTAGGGAAAGAACATGGGTGCAGGAATATGCAAGTATAGAGGAACAGGTACAGAAATATTTATGTATGAGGAGAACAGGAATATGGGAATATGTAAGTATGGAAGAATGGGGTGCCAACATGGCCAAGCTCTCCTCTGCCTATAACAGTGCCTGTCATTTTGCCTTACTGGCACCTATTACCACACCACTGTGTCTGCTGCAACTCACTAGGATGGCTCCCACTGCAGGCCATTTCAACCTAGCCCTGTGGTGCATGGTGGATTCTGCCATCCATATTGGCCAGGTATGTCCCTTGCACCCTTCTTTGCTGTACAAACCTTGCACCGTAGCCTCCCTCAAACTGAATCCCCCTCTGAATACCCTCAGGGTATCTACCAACATGGGTGGCAGAGCCTTGTCTCTGACAACCCCTACACTGTGGAATACAGTGCTTGCCAAACTCTGCTCCCTCGACACCCACTGCTGGATCAACATACCTCAAAGACAGGCTCCTGATGACTTCCTGCTGACACTGCTTCCATTGGTAGGTCACTCATTTTCCTGACTGCACCCTACCAGGGAATCTATGTATAGTAGGCCAAGCGGGAATCAATTAAGTTGGCCTACTTGTGCACTTGAGCTTTAGTACCTGTGTTTATTAATCCTGCCTCCACCCTCCTCCCACCCCTTCCCTCCCTATACTTTTCTATGCCTTATCCTCTTTCTACTTAGACTCCCTTGTTTGTTTCCTATTGTAACTATTGTTGATAGAACTGTATGTTTATGTATGCCCTTACTTATTGTAATCCTAACTGATGTATGGTTTATGGAATCCTGTATTTTATGTTGCACTTCTATTTGCTATCCCCATGCACTATTGTAACCTTTATCTTGTTTTGTTTTTTCAATTATTCCATGATTTGTTGTTTGTTGCATTCGTTCCTGTGCCACAGTATGTGGCCTGGGCCATGCCTGAAAATGGTCCCTGGGATCAGCTCACCTACCCAGTTACCAAAGAAATAAAATAACTAACTAAATAAATAAATATGTAAGCATGGAGAACAAAGAGTGCAGAGATATATAAGTATGGACAGAACAGGGCATAGGAATATGATAGTATGGAGAGAAAAGGGGTTCAGGGAAATGTAAGTGTAGAAAAACGAGGTGTGCAGGTCTGTATAAGTACAGAAATTAGTAATTTGGCTTCAGAAGTAGCTGTTTTTTTATCCATAATTTTGCGATGAAAAGTATTGTGGTTATGGACCGTCATCAATCAGTTTTCAACTTTAAGCAACAATTAGTACAATGCATATTCATGGAAAAGTATTTTGCTACCTTTATGTAGCTTTGATTATAAATAACATTTTTGTTGCATTTTGATTTTTTAAGGTATAGGCAACAATGTCCCAAATAAGCAATTGTTGTTGTCTGAGAGGGATGAAGAACCCCCTTTTGTCGATGTGAAGGAGGAAGAGAGGAATGACGAACTCCCTTTTGTTGATGTGAAGGTGGAAGAGGGGGATGAGGAACTTCCTGTTGTTGATGTGAAGGAGGAAGAAAGGAATGAAGAACCCCTTTTGTTAATGTGAAGGGAAAGAGGCTGTAGAGCAGAAGGATCACTCTGAAGTTATTCCCACTGGTAAGTATCACAGATGGCTAGATAATGTGTTTATATGTGTTTATATGGGACCATTCTGCTGGCTGCTGGGAAAGGTAGGAGTGTGTTTGAAACTGTCCAGTAGGCATTTTGTCTGGTGGAGGATTAGTTTGAATCTTTCTTCAGCTCTAACTGTTGTTATCTTGTCTCGAGGAGGATTAGCTTCAATTTTTATTTAACTGTTCAACTGTTGCTTGCTGCTGAGGGAGGATTCTTTGCCCAGAAACAAAGAGCCAGTCAAGTACTGAGTTGTTAGTTTAAATCTCAAGGAGGCATTTTGTCTGTTTATTCTTCTTCTGGCTGCTGGAGAGGTAGGAGTGGAGTTTGAATCTGTCAAGGGGGCATTTTGTCTCTGAGACTTTTTGCCCTCCCACTCACCCCCAACTCCACATATTATTAAATGCCTAGTTTGGAGGAGTATATAGGCTCTGTCCAGGGGCAGGCTGATAGCTAAAGAGCAAATAAAATCAAAAGGAGGAGGAGCTGCTGGAATAGGATAGGTTTGACAGGGGCACAGAGCAGAAAGGAGCAAGAGAGAGCTGAAACATATCAAGGTAATAAACAAAGAAACTCTAAAAGGAAGAAAGACTGTAAAAACACTAAGAGAGGGTAGAAGCATACTTAAGGAGTACATAGTATGGCACACGGAGTGGTGCAGTGCTGTGAGTGTGGAGCAGCAGTATTCAGAAGAACTTTCTGGGAATTGCTGTGCTGCCCCATTTGTAGGTGCCTCTCTGAGCTGAGGAGGAGGTTGCCAGGCTTTGAGCACAGTTTGTAGGAGTACTGAGGACTTTTGCCCCATCCAGGGACCACCAGGCACTGCCACAGAGGTACTCTGTCAGAGGCCTGGATGGACTACGGTGGGCTCAAGGAGGTTGAAGAAGGTGGAGCTCAAGCACCCCCACACCAGTATAACCAAAGAACAAATATGATGTTCTCAAGGAGAGGGAGAGCCCTGAAAGGGAACCCAAGGTTGTGACCAGGGGTGATGGGCAGACCCACCAGAAGGGGGGTACATGGGACAGGGCCAGAGAATCCCAGGGGAGAAGGAAGCTTCTTCTAGTGAGGGATTCAATAGTTCAGGGTGTGGAGATAGGATCAGGCATCAGGAGAGAGAGGGAGGTTATGTGTCTCCCAGGAGGCACAGCACTGTGGAGGGAGAGCAGATCCTGGTTAAGGAAAAAAAAGAGTTCAGCTGTGGGGATGGACATGGAGGTTACAATACAAGGGTGATAAAAGGGTGGTTCAAGGCAAAGGGTAGAGTTGGCATTGAGGACGAGGGAGCTCCAGATGGGAAGGGGGACAAGTCAGGTACAGAGAATGCTAGGGGAAGGGGCAGGACTGGGGAGGTGGCTGGGGCAGATTTGAGGGTACAGATGGGGACACAAATGTGTAGGGCAGGGTGGACACCTGGGTTGGGCACAAGGAAGAGAGTTTGGGGAAGGATGAGAAATTGGGAAAACATGCTAGTGCTGAGTGATTCCATACTAAAAGGAGTCAGATGGGGAGTAAAGGGAAATACATAGTCACTTATGGGTAGCATCTGTACCTGAGTTGATGGCAGATAAAGCAGAACAGGCTGTTCTCAAGTGTGCAAAAGGGAAGGCATAAACCACATGTGGTGGTGCATGTGGAGTGAAACGACTTGGCAGGAAAATGGCAGAGGTAGATAGGAGAAGTTCATGGATCTCAGTAAGTTGAGCGAAGGTGGTAGGGAGCTTAGTGGCCTTCTCTGAGGTACTCCCAGTGCCCAAGAGCAAATACAACAAGGAAGGGTAGGATAGATGAATTCAAAGTTGGCTTGAAAGCGGTGTTGATCCAAGGGATATGGGTTAGTGGGAAGCTGGGTCTGGGTCCGGGACACTAAGGATCTGTAAGCAGGGACAGATTACACTTGAACTTGACTAGGTTGGAGAATACACTGTATCTAGTTCTGACCAACAGGGAGGCTATAAGGAGATGCAGCTGGAGGACCCACTGGCTGGAAATGACCACCACTAAGTGTGGTTCACACTTAATCTGAGCTGAGTAGCATGGCGGTGGCCTTCAGAGGCTGACTTTGGTAGGATGGGTCAAATCTTAAGGGGGCATCTGGAAGGAATACAGCCACACGGGGATATGAATCAAAAATGGGAAGAAATTAAATTGGAGATATTGGAGGCTACTGAGACATGTACCAGATTGCAGAGCAAAAGGGAAGGGCTAAAAAACCAAGCTGGTTAAGTAGAGGGTCTTAGAAGTGGTGAGGGCTAAAAATGCAGTGTTCAAGAAATACAAGAAATCCAGGAAGGGGTGGATAGGGAGGAGTATGTGAAGAGGTCCAAGGAAGTTACCAGGGGAGTCAGAGCAGCCAAGGCCACCAGAGAACTGAGGCTGGTGCAGGGCATCATGGATGGGAAAAGGACTTCTTCAGATAGATACAGGAGAGAAGGAGCTGCAGAGACCAGATAGTGAGGATCAGGAAGGACAGGGGTGGGCAGAGAAAGGGGTGGATCAAACAGAAGCACAGAATGAGCACTTCTGATTTCTATTCAAAGGAGAAAGGAGGCAGCTACCACAGGGAGTGGGCAGGGGAAGATCACTGAGGTAGGATTTTGGAGGGTTAAGGGCTCTAAGGGTGGATAAGGCACCAGGACCAGATGGCATGCACCCAGCGTATTGAAGGTAATAGCCTAGATCCTGGTTGGACCATTGGCAAATCTATTCAGTACCTTCCTGGACACAAGGTGTGTGCCACATGACTGGACGATGGCCCACATGGTACCCATCCATAAAAGTGGACAAAGGATGATCCAGGTAATTACAGGCTGGTAAGCTTAACTTTCATCATGGGGAAGCTTATGGGCACAATACTTAAGGAAAGGCTGGTGACCTTTATAGAAAACAATGGGCACCAGGGCAATCACCAGCATGGGTTTGTCTCTGAAAATCCTTCCAGATGAATCTAGTCAACTATTACAACTCAGTCATGAGAGAATTGGACAAGGGTCTTGTGGTGGATGTCATATACTTGGGCTTCAGTAAGGTTTTCAGTTCGGTGTCGCATGGGAGGTTGGGAAGGAAGTTGAGATACAGTACATGGGGGGGACTAAGATAGATAAATGGAGTGAGAATTGGCTTAAGGGGAGACAGCAGAGGGTAGTGGTGGGGGAGGGACTTTCATCTCCACAAGCTGTGATGAGCAGGGTTCCACAGGGATCAGTACTGGGGCCAATGCTGTTTAAAATATTCATAGTGGACATCTCATATGGCGTCAGGAATAAGATCAGTTTGTTCACTGACAATACCAAATTTGGGGCAGTGGTGGGTGATATAGCAGGTTGGCAGGAGATGCAGGACTACCTGAGCAAACTGGTGGAGTGGTCGGATGTGTGGCAGTTCGGGTTTAATGTGAAAAAGTGCAGAGTCCTGCACTTTGGAGCAAAGAACCCAGGGAAGGGTGCAGCTAGGTTCCACTGAGGAAGAGAAGGATTTACAGGTGGTTGTAATGGGGAAGATGAACAATACAGAGCAGTGTAGGAGGGTGGCAGCCAAAGCCAACAGGATGCTGGGATGTATCATGAGAGGGGTCTCTTCCAGGAGCTGGGAAGTGATCCAACCTCTCTACAGGGCAAAGGTCAGACCACACCTGGAGTACTGTGTGCAGTTCTGGTGCCCATATCTGAAGAAGGATGTGAAATTTACTGGAAGAGGTACAACATAGGGCAACAAGGATGTTCCAGGAATTGGTGAATAGACCATATGAGGAAAGGCTGAGAGAGTTGAACATGTACTCCTTGGAGGAGAGAAGGGACTGGGAGGATATGGTGAGACCTTTAAATGTAAAAGGGATAAACAAGGCATGCACTGAAGGGATACTTAGGTTGAGGAGAGGACATGACAGGGCACAGCCTTAGATTGGAGGTGAAAGTTTTAGGATGGAAAAGACACTTTTCATGGAGAGGTTGTGGCAGAATTGAATGCTGTACGGAGGTGATTGCCTGTAAGACAGTCGGTAGTTTCAGAATGGGATGGGACAAGGTGAGAGGAGGTAATTGGGAAGGGAGGTGGGGTGGGGCAGCTGCAAGGTGAGGGTGCTAGCTGCTCACTCAAGCAGACTTGCTAGACCAGGTGGCCTATTTCTGCTGGCAAATTTGTATGTTTGCATAATGTTTTTCAGCTATGATTGAAAGGAAGTTGTTGTGGGGAGAAACATTTTGAGTTGGAAGGGAGGAGTATGGAATTACAGGCAGGCTATAATGTCAAAAGCTTGAAAGGAGAAAAGCCAGTGAGTATTTTATAAAGAAACATGTCAATGTTATAACTGATAATGAGATTATGTTGGCAACTGGTGGGCGTGACAGATGATTGGAATCAGATGGGGCTTTAGTTTAATTTATAAATTCATAAATGAGGTTGACCCACCTAACAAATTCTGCTAGATTTCAATGGCAAGCTGATTTTGGAATTCCTATCTCTGAGGCAGTTTGGGGGAGAACATGGGTTACTGCATACACATCCTGTAAAGAGATTCAAGGAAGATTGATTCAGTATAAAATCCTTCACTACTTCTACTATTCTCCCCATCAGCTGTTCAGTCTGGGACTAATCCCTAATGATAAATGTTGGAGACATGGAGAGGGGAATGCAGGTCTAGGCCATCTGTTTTGGTTTTGTAGAGATGTTCAAGAAGTCTGGAGGCAGATTCACTCTGTTTACCAATTTATCCTAAACACTACTGTTCCCTTCTGCCCACTTGATTTTTATTTTGAGGGATATCTCAAGTGTTAAGGATCCTTCTGAACTGGCTAAAATCTGGATATTAGTGGCTACTCTGACCTACAAGAGATGTCTCTTATAAAAATGAAAGAAGTAAATGTATCTCCAATTAACCAGTGGTTGGACTCTCTAGCAGGGGTCACGAATAATGAAAGAATCTTGCATATTGTTTCAAGAAAATCTGAAGAGTTTAAGGAAATGTGGGGACCATTTCTTTCCCTTTGTTCTGAGAATTGTCAGGATATTTTATCCACTTAAAGCATTAGGATTGTATGTATATTTTTGCAAAAATTTAAAATTTGATTTAGATTTATGACTTGAGACATTACAATTATAATTTCCAATTGTCCGTGTCAGGATATACAGTAACTGATGTTCCATGTTTTAGAGAATAATATGATATGTAATTTTAACTAGTGATTGTCTTATTTACTTTTACAAGATATTCTCTTGGGATGCTTTTAAGCTGTTTGTCTATATGAAAAACCAAAAAATTTTAATGGAAAAAAAAAATCACAGGGGGCTTGATTTTCAAAGCCTTAGAATACCACAAGCCCTAGTGTGCTGAGCATGTGGCACTTACAGCTTGTGCATTCTCGGCCAGCAATCAGGATTATCAATCCCAAACACTAAATGCCACAAGTTAGAACAACTTTTCTCTGGTCTAACTTGTGCCATTTGAGGACCATTTTATGGGGCTTGTGCCAATCTTTGGTGCAAGCTGCCGTAAAATGATGAAATTGTTGCCGCTGTGCTAGATATACTAAAATCAGGTTCAGTTGTGTCAAAGGAACTTGGTACAGCTGCACCAAAAATGGGTGTGACACAGGGCTCCACACAAGCAATGCGTCACCCTTTGAAAATCAAGCCTTGGTCTTGATTCCAGGTGCAGGTGAACAGGCAAATGTCTGTATTATAAGCATTTGGTTACTCAGAGAAAAGGGACCAGACATTCACAGAGGAGAGAATGGACTGATTCCAGATGCTGGAGAGCAGGCAAGTGTTTGCATTATAAACATTTCGTCATTCAGAGATCCAGGACATGAGAAAGTGCACAGAGGAGGGAATGGATTGTATTTAAGCCTTGGAAGTGATGATGACTGAAGTGGTGTTTTAAAGCTGATGGTGAATCAAGCACTTTATTTTAATATGGTGCATTTCCATTAACATATTCAAGGCACAGTTAAGTATTTTAAACTACAGAAAAAGTCTACTTTGAAATATTGTCAAAATGAAAGGAGAAGCCAGGATGAAAAGGGTTCAGCTGCAGAGGAGTCTAGGAAGTGATGAACTAAGCAGTGTTGCAAAGAAAGTAGCAAATCAATGAATTACTTATTTATATCTCAATGAAGAAAACGAAGACTGTGTTGTTTGGACCCAGATAAATGGGTACAGATGAAGTAAAAGCTTGCAGATCTGCTTCTCTGTGAACTCTCAGTTGGAAATGATAGAGCTGATAAAGTACCTTGGTGTCTGGCTTGACCAAGAGCTCACTTTCAGATGCATACTGAGAGTGCTCTAGAGGTCAAGCCTAAGCTACTAATGAAGCCCATCTGTCTGTTGCCAGCAGTGTCCTCCTCCCTATGCTATTGTAACATGGATCATTGAATGTGGTGGCAGAAAAGAATTCAGCCTGTCCAGTCTGCCAAACCTTAGCTAGTACTTGAGTGTTGGCCCTATTGACTGTCCATCCTTTTTCAAATAGTACCCATAACATCTGCTGATGTTACACTATGTCTGTTCACACCCAGTTAGAATCCCACACTTTTTCATGCATATTGTCTCTTTGAAGAATTGGTTCCATCTTCACCAAAAGTATTTTCAGATATCCATCTAAATTTTACTCGGCCAACTTCAAGAGGATTCCTTTTTATATTCCTATTGATGTTTAAAGTAAACAGTTTGTGCCAATATACCTGATCAATCCCATGGAGCTACCTATATGTATCTCTTACCCCCATTTTCCTGCTGTGACCACTCATCACACTTTCTAGGAAACAGCTCAGGCGATTCTTGACTTTATTATTTTCTGAACTTTGTTCAACAACTTTTTGTTAGTTTATGTTGCTGTCGAAAAATTCTTGATGTAGATTTCCTACCTTGATTACAAGATCTACAAGAATGATAAGTCACATGGCTTGTGTTTGCCATTTGGGCCTGTCTCACAATGTGAGGACTTGTGATATCTGCCAGAGATTTAACCAGGCCACAAGAAGATGCCAGAAGAAGACCCTGAAATCATCATCATAGTCAAGGTCATGGAAGCTGCTGCAAGGCCATGGGCTCCTACCAGCTTCTCACTCAGCAGCTACCACCGGAAATCTTCCCAGCATTCATCAAACCTTTCACCTTCACTGTCATCGAGGTCAAATAACACAGGCAAAGAAAAGTTGTTGAATCACCACAAGCTGGAGGACAAAGGCGCCTGCTTAGCCAGTGAAGTCAAGGTCTCCATTAAAGGAAAGTGAGTCACCATCATCACATACTTTGGCAGTGATAGCAACTGCTACACCCGATCATTGATGAGATGTCTAGGTCTCTGTTACAGGAAAGTAAGTCACTGTCATCCATGCTCTGGCAGTAACAACTGCTGCCCTCCCCACCATTAATGAATGTCAAAGACTCCATTAAAGAGAGTAAGTCCATGTCATCTCATGGTCTGGCAGTGATGAACACTGCTCCCCTATCGATGAAATATCAAGGTCTCTGTTAAAGGAGAGCAAGTCCCGTCATTGCATGCACTAGCAGTGATAGCTGCCACAAATGTGCTCATGAGGTCAAGCCCTCTGCTTCCACCATGCCAAACTTCGAAGTGCAATATGTGAACAGGAGAAAAACAGGATAACCCTCCTGTCTGTTTTTGGTCCGAATCACCTACTAGCCTCAAGTCCTGGGGTCAAGTGTGAGCCTGTTTGCTAGCACTCCCAGATGATCTCAGATATGTGCCCTCTTCAGGGAATGCAGTACAATCCTTTACCCAGTGGCACCTAGCCAGGTTCCGAAGTGTACCCTTACAACCCAATATGAGACCTAGGTATATTCTTACCTTTAGCAAGCTAGTAACACACCTTTTCTCAAGCACTTAACACTTTCAGAATTTCCCAATACAGTTTCAGCCTACACATGGAAAACTAAAACTCAAGCAGGGTTTAAGAACCAAAACGTTTACTAAGATTAAAAAATAGATAAAATACAAAACATATAGAGCAGATATCCTGTACTTACACTCCAGAAAATAATTTGGAATTTTACAGAACAAAATGCCTGCTATTTTAAAATGATCTACTCTAGCTCAGTTACCTATGTTGTACAAAAAGTGCTCTCCTTTTAGTCCGAAAATGAAGTGTGTCCTTGAATTTAGAGAAGGCGTCTACACAATCCTCTCAGAGTTGGCAATATTCAGTCAGTCAGTCTCTCACCTCCTTGTGATGTCACAACACCCATCACTGTTAGTCCTGCAATAAACTATATGAGTAGGAATCCAAAAAGGATGTTATTTTACTGCTGGCTGGAAATCAGCAGTTACCATTTAAAAAAAAATATGACAGACTCTTTGATCAAGCAGCACCTTTGATGGCTCAGAACCCATATCCTGATAACATGTAGCTGTTACAAGTTGTCACTTCCTAGGATGTTGTAAAGGTGTACTTTTCTATGGCTGCCATTCAAAGTGGAAAAGGTTTTACAAGGTGTTACAACCTAGTTCCTTTGGAAGGAAGTTTTCAATTAGAGTTTCCACTGGGCCAGTTTATGACAGCCAGCTGTCTCAGCACACTAAGGCCTTTGAGGTAAAAAGGTCAAGCCTCTTTACACTTGCTGGCTGCTGTTTCCTAAACAGACATTCACATGCACATTTATTTATATCACAAATATTATACAGTGTAATTATTAGAGGGTTATCATGTGACACTCCTCCCTCCTTAGACTCAATTTGGGGGATCTATTCCTGCATGGGATGAGATCTCCAAATTCAGTTCACATCTCAAACTGACATGATAAACCACCAGCATTTTCATTAGCTACCCTTGCTTTGTGTGAGATAGACATGTCATAACGTTGTAAGGCAAGACTCCATCTTAACAGCCTAACATTTGTTTTACCCATTGCTGCCAGCCAGCCAGGGATTGTGATCTCTTTTACCTCAAAATGCTGCCTGTATAGGTAACTTCTTTAGTGCCCACACCATAGCAAGACACTATTTTTCCATTGTAGAGTAAGCCTGCTCCCTGGGAAGTAACTTCTTACTGAGGTACACTATGGAGTGATCTTTCCCTTGGTTGGATGTTTGGCTAAGCATTGCCCCAATTCCCACATCTGAGACATCAGTCTGGACTACAAAGGGTCTACCATAGTCTGGAATTGCCAGTACAGGAGCACTGCACAGTACCTCCTTTAGTCTTGTAAAGGCAAGTTTACAGGTTGTTTCCCAGGTAACTTTCTTTGGCATCCTTTTGCTCAACAAGCCAGATAGGGGAGTGGCCAGGCACTGTAGTTTTTACAAATTTTTATATTACCCTACTGTCTCTAGAAAACTCTGGACCTGCTCCTGTGTTTCAAGTCTGGGCCATGCCTTGATTGCCTCAACTTTTGCTTGGTTGGGACAGAGCTGTCCCCAGCCTACAATGTGTCTAAGATATGCCACCTCAGCCATGGCCACCTGGCACATCTCAGCTTTACAGTTAGTCCTGCCCAGCACTTCCCAAAGGTGGGAGGGTGTTCCTCCAGCTGGCACTTAAGATAGCAGTGTCATCCAGGTATGCCAGGCGTACTCCTCAGCACCATTTAACATCTGGTTCACCAATCTTTGGAAGGTGGAGGCGTTCTTTATTTATGAAAAGCATTACTTTATATTCAAATAACCCTATCAGAGTGATGAAGGCTGACCTCTCCAGCTCTGGCAGTTAACTCCTGCCAATACCCCTTTGTCAGGTCAATAGTTGTAAGGTATGTCGCCCCTCCCAACTTGTCCAGGAGTTCATCTATCCATGACATTGGAATGGTGTCTGACTTCATGACTACATTGATTCCATGATAGTCCACACATAAACGAGTGGAGTCATCTGGCTTGGGAACAAGGACCATGGGTGAGGCCCATGGGCTGTGGGATTTCTGGATTACCCTAAATCCAGCATTTCTTCCACCTCCCTCCTAATGTCCTTTTGGACAGCCTCTGACACCCAATATGCTGTCTGCTGTATGGGCGCCTGTGTCCCTGTCTCCACATCATGAATTGCTAAGGTGGTTAGCCCAGGCTTGACTCTAAACAGGGGGCAAAGTCTTTTAAAACCTCCTTACTTCCTGGATCTGTTCTGGGATCAGCTGGGGTGATATTTTAATTGCTTCCACAGAGAACTCACACTTGCTTTCTTCCAGCAAGTCCAAAAGGTATCTCCTTTGTTCATTCCCCTTCCCCAAGACTACACATGGCAAATACCATGTCAGCTACATTATATATTGCTTCATCATGTTGACATGATACACTCTTTTATGTATGTCTCCTGTCAGATAGTTCTATAATCTAGGTTACATCATTTACCTGACAACTTTGTATAGTCCTGCCCACTCGGCCTGCAACTTATCTTTCTGAATAAGGATTAGGACCATGACTTCCTGACCCACAGTGTACAGGCAAGCTCTGGTTCTGCAGTCATACTACACCTTTTGTTTTTTGCTGGCCAGCTGCTAGGTTGCTCTGGGCTGTTCTTATAAGCTCCTTCACCTTTTCCCTAAATCTAAGGACACAATCAACTATGGGAGTTCCTGGGTGGTGTGCTTGCCTTCCTAGTCCTCCCGGATCAAGTCTGGGGCCCATGCCCAAACATCCATATAAGAGCTAAGGAAAAGCCCTGTGGATCTTGGGGCACCTCCTGTATGCAAACAACAGGTGGGGAAGGTATTTCTCCCAGTCCCTCCCATGCTCTTCAGCAAATGCTTGGAGCATTGACTTAAGGATACCATTAGATCGTTTCCACAAGCCCATTGGCTTGCAGGTGAAGGTGTCATGCATCTCTGCACCACCCATTTCTCTCACAAACATTTCATCAGATCCGACAGAAAACACCCTCGATTGGTGATAACCTCCTGCGGAAACCCAACACAGGAGAAAATCCCTAGCAAGGCATTTGCCAATCTGCAACTTTGTTTTTTGTTTATCCTCAGTGAGGATAGGGCAACTTTGTCTGGGTACTGGGTGGCATAATCCACCACAGTCAGGATAAATCTTTTCCCAGAGAGGCTGGGGTTGTTTAGAGGCCCCACAATATCCATTCCCTCCCCCTGGAATGGCTCCTCCCCTATGGGCAAAGGAATTAGGGCAGCTTGGGTTTTCTTACCCACCTTCCCTATTTCTTGGCATCGGTGACAAGACCTGCAATACTCCTTCACCCGCTAGGTGAAGTTGGGCCAGTAGAAATTCTGGGACAATTGCTGTATAGTGCAGGTGATTCCCGAGATGACCAGACATACAGAATATCTTGTACAATCTTGAGCAGCTGCTCACGGTACCCCTGGGAGATGAAAAGCTGCCCTGCCCATCACCCCTCCCTCAGTCTTTACATCCTGTGTATCGGCAGTCCATTATCCCAAAATACCTTGTGTCTATGCACTCCCTGTGCTCTATCAGAGTTTGCCCCAAGCCCTCAGCTTCTCCTAAACTATGAGTCACTTTTCTGAGCAGCTGCAAACTCCTTACACATTCCCAAGGCATCAGACAGGCCCCATTTGGTTTCTAAACTAGGGTCTCTAGCTCTAGGGGGCATTCAGGATCACTGCCATCCCTAACCCTCTGACTATGGGTTACCCTCCTCCTTAGAGTAACCCTCTGTAGCTATTCTGTTAACAGCTACCTGAGAACTTTTATCACCCCTTTTATTATTTTTCTATATCAGAGACACAGGCTGGGGAACCAGCCTCCCAGTGTTTTCCACAGAGGCTTCTATGGGGTCCAGGGAACTAAAATTTACCTTTGCTGCTTGGCTACGGGTAACTGCACACACCATCCCCTGTTGGAGATTGTTCCCAATAATTACATCTAAAGCAATATTTTTGGTGACTGCAACCCTTTGCACAGCCGCCCCTGTCTCACCCCAGTCTAGAATAACACTGTCAAGGGGCAGCATTTTCTCCTCGCCAGTGAATCCCCGTACAATAACAAACTGAATAGGCAGAAATTGATCAGACTCTTCCAAATCCCTTTTGACCAACATCACGGATGCCCCCATGAAGACTTGGTTTGCTGGCCAAGGCACATAGCTTCACCTGAGCTCTTTCCTTCTAAGACTGCTTGAAAGGCAGAGTAGAGAAACTTACCAGAGCAAGGGAGAAGGATTAAGACTTAGTTTGGCTAAGCAGATTTACTGTGTGGTGGTGTTTTTATTTTTTACTCACAGGGATTGCTACTGTTTGTTGCTAACATTTCATTGCTTTATTTTTTTCTCTGATTCAACTTGTTTGTTGCTGGTATACCTTCTTCTGCATTATTACAAGAAGTGTGCCTACAGGTGTGCTAACAGATTACTGCTGTAATCTTCTGATTCAAATTGTCTTTTGCAAGGTATATCTTCTGTTACTGCTTTATTTTTCTCTGGAGCAAAGTGTTTCTTACAGGGATATATCTTCTCTGAAATTATTACAGGTGGTGCTTTCAGGTTTTACAGTTTATCTAACATTAGGATAAGCTTTCAGGGTTACTGCATTTATTGTTGACTGATTGTTTCTGCTCTTACCTCCTTGTTCTTTCGTCGTGGTTCTTCTTTTTAGACAGGGGAAAGGCCCGCCACCCACCCCATCCAACCACCCAACTACACTCCTTTTATAAGGGTACCACAGTTGTGACATTTCCTGTGCAAAGCAGGAAGAGCGGATCAGTGGGGCCTCCACAAGTGATCTCATTTACAGGGCACTAGTAATTTAACTTGCTATAACAAGTTAAACAAAACACAATTAAACCATTACTTGCATTTTTTTCCTTCTAATTACTCTGACTAGGTCTACAACCCAGCAACTTATTTGGAATGATTTCATTAACTGCAGTACTGTGGAACAATTTTCAGAAGGGCAGTCTTACAAGATTTAGGACACTGTCCTACATGCTGAGGCCTTTGGAGATCTTAGGTCTCAGCTCCAGGCAGCATGGGCAGAGATTGCACGCCTCAAATTTCATATTGAAGAGGAAATACATTATAAGAACCACCGCCATTTCCCCAGCATCCAACAGAAAAACCTCGACCGCAGAGGGGTAGTTGGTCAAGGAGGTTGGCAGGTGGTTAGGAGGAAGCAAATCAGGTGCCCCATCACTCTCTGCTCTCCAACACATTACCTCCAAAACCATATAAACACTACAAACAGGTATCACCTCTATCTCTGAAATCAAATAAAGAGGCAGAAGACACTGCAAGAGCAAGGACACTACTG
Source organism: Neoceratodus forsteri (assembly GCA_016271365.2). NCBI lineage: Eukaryota > Metazoa > Chordata > Ceratodontiformes > Ceratodontidae > Neoceratodus > Neoceratodus forsteri. The sequence goes on along the minus strand of CM057457.1, from coordinate 468,862,431 downwards.
ACACAGAGCTAGCTGTGTAACATACTCACCCAAATCAGGAACTGGAAACTAAACAAGCACAGAAATCAAAAACTTCTGATCATAGGAGACTCCATGATTCGGGGAGTTGATACCCATCTCCAGCCAGAGTGATGGTCAGATGTCTCCCAGGTACATCAGCATGGAGACACTGACGCATTGCTAAAATATTCCACAGCCCGGGAAAACATTGATGTCCTAGTACACATAGGGACTAATGATCTAGCCAGCCAAGTCAGTTATCAGAACCAAGGGAACACCTGACTAGGCTGGGTGACAAACTATCATCTATTTAATCTCCTTCTGAGATCACTTCTCTGAGATCCTGCCAGTCTGGGAGAGGGCAGATGGACGGAAGGTCAGAAGAAAGGGAGATAGGGGAGCTAAACACGTGGCTCAAGGACTGGTACCAGGAAAAAGGACACAGATTTGTAGGAACTGGCAACAGTTCTGGGAGCAAAGTTCTTTAAATTTGATGGACTGCATCATGACTAAAGAGGAGTCAGTGCATTGGGCAGAGAAGTTTGGCGTCTTTGCAGAATATTTAAACTAGCAAATGGGGAGAGGGTGCAGCACCCCATCGTCCGAATGGAGAAGAAACACCCTCCCCTCAGCTAATGGTCAAACAGGAATTCAGCGTGTTTGCCGTTCATTTTGCATCACCAGTAAGAAAAAGGTTTGTCTCCCCATCAGATGCACAGGGTAATGCCAAACTTCCCAACAACTAACACACCAAAATCTGGCCAATGGAAAATCATGCACAAATGCTCACAGCCTGGGAAATAAGATCCCAGACCTGCAGGCAATAATGTCAGAGGCTAAACTGGACATAGTAGCAATTAGTGAGGCGTGGTTTACCAGTAACCACCTTAGGGAGACTTCAGTACCGCTATGTATTATTCCAGAAGAGACCGAGGTGCAAAGGGGAGAGGGTGGCCTGTATGTTAATGAAAATATCAAAGCTACAGAAATTCAGAATACACATAAAGAGCCAGAAGAACTGTGGGTGCCCTGGAAACAGGAAATGGGACCATAATAAGAACTGGGGTTGTCTACAGGCCCCCAGACCAGAGGGAGACATAGACACATTACTGTTAGAAGATATACAAAACATGACAGCTAAAGGGAGGTTCTGATAATGGGAGACTCAACATGCCAGATACAGATTGGTCAATACCAGCAGGAACATCTGCCAGAACTAGACTCACAGTGGATTCCCTGCAGAGAGGGCCTCAAACACACATAGTTCAGCAACCCCAAGAGACAGGAGGCTATCCTGAGATCTAGTATGACTAACAAAGAAGCATAGATCTCAGGTAGAAGGGTCACCTAGAGGCCAGTGACCATCACATGGTATGGTTCAATTTGGCTACTACATCTAAATCATCCCATTCCAAAGCAAAAATATAGAGACTTCAGAGGAAACTGACTTTGATAAGATGGCCAACAGAGTTAAGCTAGCCCTGGCAAAAAAACACAGGTGAGAGAGTACAGAGCAAAGTGGGCAGAAGCATTAAGGATACAATACTTGAAGCAACATCCCATTGTGTTGAACAGAAAAGAAGTACAAGAAGAAGGAAACCACTTTGGTTCTCAAATACAGTAGCAAGAAAAGGTCAGAGCCAAAGGCTGGCCTTCAGAAATATAAAGGAACAGGCAGGATGAAGATAGGGAGGCATACCAAACTGCCCTAAGGGAAGCAGAGTAAGGCAGTAAGGCAGGCAAAGTCCCAAACTGAGGAAACACTAGCACGAACAGTAAAAGAAGGTGACAAGACTTTCTATAGATACATTAGTAGAAAGGAGAAAGTCCAGAGAGATATTGCTAAGCTAATGGAGAAAAGGGAGCATGTCAGGAGGAGGACCCTGTAAAGGCATCTATCCTAAATAGATACTTTTGCTCAGTATTTACTGAAGAGAAGGTAGGGCAGGCCCACAGCTCAACATCATGGACACAGGAGGGAGGTGAGCACTACTCCCTCTCACAAAAGAAAGGTCCTACAAAGAGCTTGCATAAGCTCAGGGTGGATGAGCAATGGGACCTGATGGCATACATCCCAGGTGCACAAGAGCTAAAGGAGGAAATTAGCAGAGCCATTACGGCTAGAATTGTTTAGTGGTCTCTGAGGCACAGGAGAGGTCCCAGAAGACTGAGAAGGGCTCATAGATCCCACTCCACAAGAGTGGTAGCAGGGAGGAGGCGGGGAACTACAGACCGGGTCAGTCTTACCTCAGTAGTGGGCAAGATTATGGAGGCACTCCTTAGGAAAGGATAGTGCAACACCTGGAATCCATAGGGGCACAGGATCCAAGACAGCATGGGTTTACAAAGGAAGGTCCTGTCAAACCAATCTCATAGATTTCTTTGACTGGGTAACCAGAGTAGTGGACCAAGGGGAGTAGTTGATGTAGCCTACATGACTTCAGACAAAGCTTTGACACTGTCCACATAGAAGATTGATAAATAAGCTAGGTAGGCTCTAAGTGGGTCAAGTTGGTCAACTGGGTGGCAAACTGGTTGACTGGCAGAAAACGAGAGTGGTGGTAAATGGTATACAGTCAGAAGAGATGCAAGTCACAAGTGGGGTACCTCAGGGATCAGTCCTGGGGCCAGTCCTATTCAACATCTTCATTAGTGACTACCTGAGATGGACTAGAGGGTAAGGCTTGTCTGTTTGCAGATGACACCAAGATCTGCAACAGAGTAGATGATCCAGATGGGGTGGGCAGAATGAGAAGAGATCTGGATAAACTAGCAGAATGGTCAGAAGAGTGGCAACTGGGATTTAATGCAAAGAAGTGCAAAATCATGCACATAGGGAAGAGAAACCCTAAACCACTTATAGGCTGGGAGGGTTACTAGCAGTCAAAAGGAAGAAAGAGACTTGGGCATCATCATCACCGATGACCTAAAATCATCAACCAGACCTCTAAAGCAGTAGGTAAGGCTGAGGTGTTAGGGTGTATTAGTAAGGGTATCTCACAAGTCGTAAGAGGGAGGTAATAATCCCTCTGTACAAGACATTAGTTAGGCCCATCTGGTACTCGTGCAGTATTGGAGCCACACCTTCACAAGGACATTAACCAAATTGAGGCAGTCCAGAGAGGGGCAGCAAAATGGTGCAGGGACTGCATCAGAAGACATATGAGGACAGATTAACGGAGCTCAATATATATATACCCTTGAGCAAAGGAGGGAGAGAGGTGATATGATCGAGACATTTAAACACCTTAGAGGCATAAACAAGGTGAAAGAGTCTAACATGTTTAAATATAAGAAAAATAGCAGGACAAGAGGACACAGCATGAGATTAGAGGAGGCCGATTAAGGGGAATGTGAGGAAATTCTTTTCACAGAAAGGGTGGTAGATGCATGGAATGGCTTACCACAAGAAGTGAGTAGCTATGAATACAGTGCAGGGCTTCAAACAGGCATGGGATAGGCATAAGGGAGCAATACAAATGACTATGAATAGATAGGTCACTGACAGAGCAAAGGCCGATGGCACATTTACTCACGGTAGAAAAGAAATGGGCAGACTGGATAGGCCTCAGCGTCCTTATTCGCAAACTTCTATGTTTCTATGTTTCTATGTCCCTTTCCTCTGCAAGCTGCTGCTCTCACCCTCTTCTGTCTCGAACTCCAGCTCCTTTCTCGCAACTCCATCTGTAGCCTGATCCCTTCTGTCTCCAGAATGTTGGTGACCTTCCCTGCTGCTGTGGCCATTGGCTTGCACTGGTCCTGCTGTCCTCCTCACTGGGTCTGGACACTGCACTAGATCCTGGCCCCTCCACGCTGAAGGTTCAGTCCTTTCCAGTCACTAGACTGTGACTTGTGGTCTTGTACATCAGCTGCCACAAGAACCTCTTTGAGATGCTTTTTGACTCATCCCTCATGCTGGACTCCTCTCTCTTGGCACACCTGCCTCAGGTAGTCTGCAGTGTATTCTCTGTAGTTAGAAGCCATCTTCTTCCCTATCTACGGCTACATTAACTTGCACCGGGAAAAAAAAAATTAAATAAAACAGGTAGGGAACTTAGACTGTAAGCACAATGATATAGCTCCATTACTTTTTAAATCACTGTCTTATTTTGCATGTGAGCTGTTACAGTATCAATCTGACACACTGGACTGTTAATGCTCGTGTTACCAAATACTTTTAAACTGCACTGCCAGCGAATCTGTCACAAACACACTCCATGAGTCAGGCCCTTTACTCCCACCCTGGCAAACCTCGAAGTGCAGTATGTAAAGAGGAGACAAACAGGCCAACCCTCCTGTCTGTTTTGGGTCCGAGTCACCTACTAGCCTCAAGTCCTGGGGGGTTAAATATAAACCTTTTCGCTAGCACACCCAGTTAACAGGCTCCGATATGTACCCTCTTCGGGGAATGCAGTACAATCCTTCACCCAGTGGCATCCAGCCAGGTTCCCAAGTGTACGCTTACAACTCAATATGAGAACTAAGTATATTCTTTCCTTTAGCAAGATAGTAACACACCCTTTTCTTGAGCACTTAACAGTTTCAGAATTTCCCAATACAGTTTCAGCCTACACATGCAATAGAAAGACTCAAGCAGGATTCAAGGAGAACCAAAAAGGTTTACTAAGATTTAAAAAAATAGATAAAATACAAAACACATATAGAGCAGATATTTAGTACTTACAATCCAAAAAATAATTTGAAATTTTACAGAACAAAATGTCTATTTTAAAATAGTCTAGTCTATCTAAATTACCTATGTTTTACAAAAAATGCCTGGCTTTCAGTCCCAAAAATGAAATGTGTCCTTGAATTCAGAGAGGGTATCTGCACAATTCTCTCAGAGTTGGCAATATTCAAAGTCAGTCTCCCCACCTCCTTGTGATGTCACTACACCCATGAGGGCACTGTTAGTCCTGCAATAAACTTTAACCTGAGTAGGAATCCAAAAAGGATGTTATATTACTGCTGGATGGACATCAGCAGTTACCAATTAAAAAAAATATGACAGTCTCTTTGATCAAGCAGTTCTTATGAAGGCTCAGAACCCACGTCCTGATAACATGTAGCTGTTACAAGTTATCACTTCCTAGGATGTTGTAAAGGTGCAATTTTCTATGGCTCTCTGGACCAGATATTCAAAAGAGTTGTGCATGGTGCAACAGTGTTGCACCATGCGCAACTCACTGATGCGCCTCGGCGCGATATTCAAAAGGGAGAAGTGCTCAGTACAAATCCCGATGTGCTGGAGTGCATCAGTAATGTATGCAGGCACAGGTAGGGGGGCGTGCCCATGCATACTCTGCACAGCCTGATATTCAGCCCGGGATGTGCAGAGTCATGCATGCACAACCCCTACCTGTGCCAGCACAAAGTTGATCCAAAAAAAGGAATAACTGATGGCCACCCACAGGTGAGCTGCCACATTGCAGGGTGCAACACAGTAGCTGCCACCTGTGGGTGGCCACCCGAGCTCCAGCTGCACCTGGTGGCCCCCCATGCCCGATCGCGGGCATTTGTAAATAAAAAAAAAATTCCTATATCCCTGGTGGTCCAGTGGACCGTTATCTGCCCGATTGCGGACATTTTTAATTAAAGATAGATATAAGTCCAATATCCCTGGTGGTGCAGTGGACCGCTATCTTCCCGATCGTGGGCAATTGTAAATAAAAAAACATGTCCTATATCCCTGGTGGTCCAGTGGACCGCTATCTGCCTGATCGGGGGCATTTGTAATTAAAGATAGAAATAAGTCCAATATCCCTGGTGGTCCAGTGGACCGCTGTCTGCCTGATCGCAGGCACCCCACCCGATGCCCGCTGACTGACACCATTGGTAGGGCTGTATGCCCATTGGTTTACAGCGTGAGCCAATGGGCATTCAGCCCATACCGTACTACACATTCTAGGTATATGAATGATTCATTCACATATTTGGAATGTGTAGTACGGTACGGGCTGCATGTCCATTGGCTCATGCTGTGAACCAATGGGCATACAGCCCGACCGATGGTGTCAGTCGGGGATGGCGGGCAGCAGCAGGTGGGGTGCTGCCTGCCGCCCTGACTGGGGGAGCAGGGCGGTGGGGCTTAGTGGGCGGATGGGAGGGGTACCCTAGACCACCAGGGATATTGGACTTATTTCTATCTTTATATACAGATGCTCATGATTGGGCAGACAGCGTCCACTGGACCACCAGGGATATTGGACTTTTATTTACAAATGCCTCGATCGGGCTGTGGACTACATTGCTGGCTGCAGAGGGCACCAGGCACAAGTCGGGGATTGGCGCACCTGCATGCAAATGGTGCCATAATGACATGCAAAAGGCCCCATTTGTGCCTTGCATACATTATGGCCCCATTTGCATGTTAACTTTTGAATATCGCAGTTGCTGTGCATGGCGCAATGGAACTTGTGCTATCGCATCCCCATGCTCCATTCTGGCCACTTACACTGGTGCAGTGCCACTGTGCCACGCACACTGCGGGTGGCCTGGGTGCATATTCAATGCTGCTAAGCCATGGCACAGCTCCATTGAATGTCGCCCAGTCCACACCCCTGCGCAGCCAAGTTGAGCTGTGCCCAAGCTTGCTCCACAGCCTGGTGCAGTTTAAATATCTGGGCCTCTGCCCTTGAAAGTAGAAAGGTTTTACAAGGTGTTACAACCTGGTTCCTTTGGAAGAAGTTTTCAATTAGAGTTTCTACTGGGCCAGTTTTATGACAGCCAGCTGTCTCAGCACACTAAGGCCTTTGAAGTCAAAAGGTCAAGCCTCTTTACACTTGCTGGCTTTTTTTTTCCTAAGCAGATGTTCGCATGCACATTTATTTATATCACAAATATTATACAGTGTAATTATTACAGGGTTATCACATGACATTAACTACTGCCCCCAACCATCAAAGTGGGCAAACAATGTGAAAAGACAGTGCAAAAAGCCAGAAAAATGCTGGGATGCTTAGGAAGGGGCATTACAAGTAGAAAGAGGGACGTGATCATGCCACTATACAAGTCACGGGTAAGGCCCCACCTTGAGTACTGCATATATAGTTCTGAGGCCTTATCTCAGGAAGGACATGGATAGACTACAAAAAATACAAAGGAAGGCAACAAAAATGGTACAAGGGCTCCATGAAATGCCATATGAAAGCAGATTATGGCAACTCAACATGTACTCACTAGAGCAGTGCAGAGATGGTGGGTGACAAGATAGAGACATTCAAGTTCCTGAAGGGCATAAACAGAGTCCCTACTCAGGAACTCTTTCTGATCAATAGCTCCATAAGGACATGGGGTCATGCAATTAAATTAAGGGAAGGGAAGTTCTGTCACATAGTCCGCAGATCAGGCCCTCTGCTCCCACAGTGCCAACCTCAGAGTGCAATAGTGTGAACAGGTAACAGCCAGGGTAACCTTCCTACCTGTTTTGGGTCCAAATCACCTTTAGCCTCAAGTTCTGGAGGGATTCAAACTGTGAACCTTATGCTAGCATACCCAATGTACAGGCTCAAATAATATTCTCTTCAGGGGTGCAGTATAATCTTTCACCCAAGGCACCCAGTCAGGTATCCAAATGAACCCTTACAACTCTATAAGAGATCTAGGTATTTCTTGCCTTCTTAAGCAAACTCAGTAACACAATCAGCTTTTAACAGTTGTCTGACTTAAACACAGATTCAACATCACATACAAAAGAAAACTGTGAAGACACACTTGCAGTATTTAAAGGAAAAGGTTGTTTACTAAATATGATAAAAACGGGTAAAATTAAACACAGAACAATTATATCATGAATCTTATGGTCATGTAAAACAAAGGAAGTTACAGAACAAACACTCTACCACAAATAGTAATTTCTTTCCTATCTGTTACCTATAAGTGCTTTTAAGTTAGAGATCTGTCTCTCTCTCAAAGTCCAAGAATCATGTCACATATTCTTAAATGCATGTTTCATTTCAAGATCCGTCTCCCCCCTCCCCTTTTGCGAGGTCAGTTAGATCCTCCCTTAGAATTCATTCTTACAAAATTATCTATAAGGAGGTATTTTTAGTTAATGTGACCATCAGTAAAAAAAAAAGCCATTTCCCAAATATGACAACCTTTGGTCGCCATTCCTCTTTTATGTCCCTCTGCTGATTTCCTGTTGCTAGATAGATATCAGGGTTTATGACTTCTTTGCCAACATGCAACCAGATGAGTCTCTTCCTCCGTCATAAAATTCATATTTAGTTTCCAACTTAAAAAGCAGCTGAAGGCAATCAACTCTCTGGAAGGATGTCTTAAATAATGGTTTCCCTGGTCAGTTTAATAACATCTTTACTGACACCTTCAAAGTTAAAGGCCAAGTTTCTCACAGACTGCTGAGTGATGTAAGACAATTTCATACACAGACCATTTGTTTATAATACCAATATCATGCAGATAACCATAAGCAGAGGGCAGAGTGTCACACCGTGGTAACAAGTTCTTTATGGAAAGGGTGGTGGCTCCATGGAATAGCCCACCTATAGAAGTCGTTGACTCCAAAGCAGTAGGGCAGTTCAAATCTGCTTGGGACAGGCATAAAGGGATTGTCTCTAAGAAATTCTAAAGGGGTTACACTTATTGCAGACTAGATGGATCCTTGGTCCCCATCTGCCATCACTTTCTGTGTGGTGAGGGAGGGCCTATAAATGGTTCATTAATGGCTGGAAATGGTACAGTATAGAGGGCTGACAATTCCAAAAGGAGAAGCCAGGGAAGTGCTGGTAGAAGAAGAGGAGGAGGGTTGTGGGTGGGGTATACATGGAACAGATTGCCTGTGTTAATGGTGGGGGAGGAACTATAAATAGGTTCATGAATGACTGGGACCAGTACAGTATGCCAGGCTGATAATTCCAAGAGGAGAAGCTAGGGATGTGGAGAGAGGGGGGACAGGTAGAAGGTTTGGTGGTGGGATCCGCATGGACCAGATTGCATGTGTAAGTGGTGGGGAGGAACTATGAATGGGTTTAAGAACAGCTGGGACTGGTGCAGTGTGGAAGGCTGATAATTCCAAGAGGAGAAGTTAAGGATTTGGAGTTAGGGGTGGGTTTAGTGGTGTAGTACCTATGGAATAGAGTGCCTGTGTAAATGGTGGGGGAAGGATGATGAATGGGTTTTATGAATGACTGGGACTGGTCCAGTATTAAGGGTTGATAATTCCAAGAGGAGAAGCTAGGGATGTACAGAGAGGAAGACTGGTTAAGGGTTTGGGAGTGCAGCACCCATGGAACAGATTGCATGTGTAAATGGTGGGGAGGAACAATAAAGGGGTTCACGAATGGCTGGGATAGGTGCAATATAGAGGGCTGATAATTCTAAGAGGAGAAGCTAGGGATGTGGAGGTTGGGTGTCAGTCAGTCAAAACACTTTACTGTTCAGCAATATACCATTACAGCTCAAAAGTTGTACATAATGTGCTGACCCCGGTGGTGCTGAGGGCTGAGGCACTGGATACCTTACATCGCACCACGTCAGTGATCCAGGTTTGGGAACTACCTTGGGTCGCTGGGGAGCCAGCTGGGGGATTGGAGTGGTATTGAGCTGCTATGCAGTTCTCCCCTCCTGGGGTGGCAGCCCACTCCTCTGTAGTTCTGCTCCCACCTGGTGGAGGTCCGGTGGGAGCGCAGGTGAGAGGGAGCAGTGACATAAGTCTGGGTGGGATGGGAGGCATGCATCCACACATGTGCATGCCGCAGTTCTGGGGGGTGAAAAATACAAAAAATTAATTAAGAAAATATGGGGAAAAAAGTTGTACATAATAATACAAAAATACCCCAAATACACAAATTCCTAGCACTTCTACAGTACCTAAAATACAGCGTCTCCCAGAATCCATATCACTGGAAGTAAAACCGTTAAATAACAAAACATCTTAGACTACTTGTGTTAGAATTAATACAGAGACATAACAGACAAACACCTTTAAATCAAAATAAAATAAAAAAATAAATCAAAAAGTGGTGTATTTCTGTCATAAGTGCATATAAAACCAAATAGTACTAGTAATGACTTATCCTATAAAAGAAGAGTCAACTGGACATAAAATGCAAGCAACTTCATGGGAAACCAGTATATCTAACTGTGGTTGGTGCTCCACCAATGAGGGGGATCAGATAATGTAGAAACTGCATGTAATCCAGTTTATGGAATTCTTGAATATAGGAAGTTCCAGCAGACTCTGACCTGACCATTGACCATAGATGTTTAAAATAGTTCTCAAAATAGACAGTTGAAAGAAACTAGAAATTATATTGGAAGTTTTTTCCCTGGTAGAAGAAAGGTTTACTCTTCCTGATCCTCTTAATGATATAAAAGTAATTTGCCAGTTGATGGATAATAACACCATAATTCACTAAAAAAAGGAAACCGAGAGGATCTTCAGCAATGCAACTTATACTTGAAAATGTACTATCTACCCATGTAACACGTTACTTATTCTACCATGTACACTGGAAGGAAACTGATGTATGTGTTCTATACCTCCAGCTCCACAAAGGCAAGGGGTATCACAGGCATTTGGAATATGTGCAAGTCTGGCATACAGTACTTTGCTGGGGAAGTTCTCAGATTTATTGCACACTTAAGAAATCTGTCTTTATGGATTGGTATAATATTCTAGATATAATCTATAATCATACCATACCTCATTTCTTGCACACCAAGGGAGAAAATCTGGATTTTGAAATATTGATCAAATCCAACTGTTGAGTAATTGTTCTAATCTTGTTCATTATGTAACTGTTGTACATGAGGCTAATGATAATACCCCTCCTAAAATAATCAGAAAGTTGCAAAGTTCATATTCCTTCAATAAAGAGTGCACATGTGCTAACCAAGGGATAATCTATACCTCAGATGCCCCCAGCTAATCATTTCTTCTAAACTTAAACAAATTAGAATATGTCAGCAGTAGCTATGGTACATTTTATCCAATACCTTAAAAACAAAGAATCAGTCAAAGTTTGTAACTCTCCAAGTCAACTTCTGTTCTCATGTAGTCCTCAGTAGATGGTAGTCATCAGTTGATGGCTTATGTGTTACATTGATGGGCTTTTAATCTAGCCAAGAGAGGTGGTAGAAGGCAAAGGGGTGGCAGAAACTGCTCCCCCCAGGCTGTGATGGAGAGTAGAGAATCTCTGGGGGAAAGGATTCTCACCAAAATGAAAGACAACCAAGGGTACAGTTGGATTAGCATGAGAGGGAGCTGGGAAGAGACACAGTCAGTATGCAAGGGGGAACAACTCGACAACATGAGAAAGGACAAGAGTAGGACTAATAAAATCTGAACAGTCATGCATGCCTATGCTAGAAGTCTGGGAAATAAGATAGCAGACCTGGAGGCCACCATGGCTGAGTTAGGCCTGGAAAATGTGTCCATCACTGAAACATGGTGCACAAACAACCATAACTGGGAAATGGTCATATCTGGCTACACACTGATTAGAAGGGACAGAGTAGGAAGGAAAGGTGAGGGAGTGGTGCTTTATGTTAAGAAAAACATCAAAGTGATAGAGGTACAGGGAGGATGGGGAGTTTGAGGTGTTGTGGGTCAACCTCAAGTCAGGAAATGGAGCCACCATTTACATGAGTGATATACAGGAGAGGACATAGACAAAGAGATTTTGGAAGATACAGGCAAAATGATTAAGAAGGGGAGGCGGTGCTGGTGGGGACTTTAATCTGCTAGTTGTAGAGTGGAGTCTCCTGCGGCAGCATCAGCTAGAACAGAGATATCTTGGACTCCCTGCAGGGCCGCGTCTCAGGCAGCTGATCAGTGAACCTGCTCAGTGTGGAGAACAGCGGACCTGGTACTTACAAAAGGGGCAGTGTGGCAGACATCAGGTGAGGAGTCATCTGGGGACCAGAGACCATTGCACAGTATGGTTTAATATAAGAGCAGCAGCAGAATCCAGCCACACATACTAACATACTATTTGCCAGCAGATTAGGCCTTATGGTCTATCGAGTCTGCTCGAACCTAGATCCTTAGTTGGGTGCGAGACCCTCCCATCCCTTGTCTCCAGAAACCCCTATCATCCATCCCCCAGGACAGGCCATCATCTGATACATCCACTTTCTGTGTCTGTCCCACCTCTCTTAAAGCCGTCCACTGTGGATCTCTGAACCAGCTCACCAGCAGAGCATTCCAAGGGTCCACCACCCTCTCAGTGAAAAACCTCCTCCTCTTTTCCCCCTCACCTTCCACCATCCAACTTCAAACCATGCTCTCTGGTGATGCCTCCCTGCTTTAGTCTAAGATCCCTCCATGTTTACCCTATTTATTCCCTGAGGTACTTGAGACCTCAATCATGTCCCCCTGTCTCTCCTCTCCTCCAATGAAAACAGGCAGAGCTCCTCAAGTCTGTCCTCGTAAGTCAAATCCCTAGCCCTCGTATCATCTTTTTGCCCTCCTCTGTACCCTCTCCAGGAGCTGTATGTCCCTCTTCAAGTGTGGTCTCCAGTACTTACACAGTACTCAAGGTGTGGTCTAACCATTGTACAGTGGCAGAATCACTTCCCTGCTTCTAGAGGTGATCCCCCTTACGATGCATCCCAACATCCTGTTTGCCTTGCTAGCCGCTCTCCTGCACTGCTCAGAGTTATTCATACATGTATCCACCATGACCCCTAGGTCTTTTTCCCTGTTGAGGCTTCGCGCCTCCCCTCCCAGGGTGTACCTGTGTTTAGGGTTTCCCCGACCAAGATGCAACGCCTTGCACTTGGTGATATTGAAATTTAGTTTCCATGTGTGAGCCCAGCTTTCCAGGGTGTCCAGGTCCCCTTGCAGGGCCAACCTCCCCTCTTCTCCCTCAACTACTGCTCCCATCTTGGAGTCATCCGCGAAGGGACTCATTTCACACCCTATACCATCCCAAATGTCCGATATGTATGCATTAAACAGGATTGGACCCAGGACCGAGCCCTGTGGTACCCCACTACCAACCTCTGTAGGGCTCGAGAGCTCCCCACAGACCACTACTCTCTGAGTGCGTCCAGCTATCCAGTTTTCAATCCATCTGACCATCAAGGGCCTACTCCTAACCCCATCAGTTTCTCCACCAGACCATTGTGGGGACAGAGTCAACGCCTTGCTGAAGTCCAAGAATAATACATCCACAGGCTTACCCTGTCCATTTCTGATGTTACCCATTCATAGAACTCCACAAGGTTGGTTTGACATGATCTACCTGGCACAAACCCATGCTGCCGACTATCCAGACCTCCCACCTCCTCCAAGTAAACCCCAATCGTTCCTTTAGTATACTCTCCATTAATTTTCCCACCACCAAGGTTAAACTGATGGGTCTATAGTTATCTGGTACTTCCCTCGACCCCTCTTTATGGATTGGTACCACATGTGCCTCTCACCAATCCCTAGGTACCCTCCCTGTCTCAAGTGACCTGCTGAAAAGCTCCACCAGGGGTGCAGCCAGTATGTCCGCCAATTCCCATAGTACTCTCGGATGAATGCCATCTGGCCCAGGAGATTTGTCTTTCTTTAGGGCCTTGAGGGCAAACCACACCCTTTTGGTGGGGATGGCATCATCCGTCCTCTCCACCTTACTGGTCTTTTTATCCTTATCCAGATGTGACACCCCTGAGGTACCTTTCCCTCCCTTTTGCTCCATTTCTGTTTCTCCCCTGATCCCACTCCCTGCCGCTTCTATCCCCTTTGTGCCTTGCTTTGTAGATATCCCATCCCCCTCCCTAGTGAACACAGAGGCAAAGTACTCGTTAAATACCTCTGCCTGGTCCCTCGCCTCTTCCACCCACCCTCCTTCTGATCTCAATCTGCTGAGATGGCCCCTTAGTTTTTCTCCGCTCCCCAATGTACCAGAAGAACCCCTTTTCCCCTCCATGTATCCCCTGTGCCAGCCGCTGCTCTTTACTGGACTTTGCTCCCCTCACCATACGGGTGACTTTTCTAGATGCAAGCTGGTACATTTCCTTATCCCTATCCCCTCTTGTTGTTTTATATTTTTTGTAAGCCGCCTTCTTTTCTCTGACTGCTACCTGGACCTCACTGGACCACCAGCATGGTTTATGTGACCTTGCTTCCTTACGTTTCAACTTAGCGCAGATCCTGACTGCCTCATGAAGTCCCCCGTTTTATGACCTCCCATCTCCTTTCCACACTTGTCGTTGAGGTAATCCCCTTCAAGTGATCCTTGAGAATATTTCCCATGCCCATAAAGTCTGCCCCCCTGAAGTCCACTGCCAGTGTCCTAGATCTCACTCCCACTCCCCAATGCTTATTTGAAACCAGACAGTATTGTGGTCACTCCCAGTCAGGGGGTCCTATACAACCATGTCCCTTACCAGATCCCCATCTGCCAGAACCACATCCAGGACATGCCCCTCCCTTGTGGGCTCCATCACATGCTGTGTTAAGAACACATCCTGGAAGCCATCCAGCAGCCTCTGCTCCTTGGCCACCTTAGAGGACATGGTTCCCCAGTTTGTACCTGGCATATTAGGTCCCCATCAACACCACTCCTTCCTTTTGGACCACACTGGGCAATGATGTTGTCCAGCAAACCATCCTCTAGAACATCACTTATCCGGAGGCCTATATGCTACTCCCAGCTTGACCTTATCTCCTGCTGGGGATCGTGGTGACCCATAAGGCCTCCACGTTTCCTCTTCCTCTTCTACCATAGCAATTTCTATGTCATCTCTAATGAACATAGCCTCTCCACCCCTCTGCCCTCCTTTCTATCCTTCCTAAGCATAGTGTACCCCGTACATTTAGGTCCCAGTCATGGTTTTGTTGTACGTTTCCGTGACTGCCGCCACATCAACCCCCCCCCCCGAACAGCATGGCCTGGAACTCTTGCTACTTGTTTCCCAAGCACCTAGGTGAGTGTCCTGGATTTCAGAAGGACTGACTTTACAAAGATGGGGGAATATATCCGAGAAGAACTGGTGGAGGGAGATGTTGAGGAAAATGGGCCATTGTAATGAGGGGATAAAAATGTGTTCCAATATTGCAAGCAAACTTCATTTTGGTCTAAAACATGTGTTTGTGTGATAAATATTGATATATGAAGCTGAATTATATATAAAACTTGTAATTACA
Source organism: Neoceratodus forsteri (assembly GCA_016271365.2). Taxonomy (NCBI): domain Eukaryota; kingdom Metazoa; phylum Chordata; order Ceratodontiformes; family Ceratodontidae; genus Neoceratodus; species Neoceratodus forsteri. The sequence goes on along the minus strand of CM057457.1, from coordinate 468,847,328 downwards.
GGTTTAACTAAGACCACAAGTTGTAATATTCAAGTGTCTTTTAATATCTGTACTAATCATGTGAGTGATAGAAGACAAGTGGCTTAAGTGTCTGCACAGACAGAAATACAGGGATAGAGTTCAAGTTACCCTTTTGACTATTATTTTCAGGAGGACAGGACAGACTAAAAAGCTTGTAAGCACATTCTTAAAGTGCAAACCTATTTCTTCCTTCTAAGACTCTTAATAACTGGTAATGACTACTATTGCTATCCTTATAGTAGTATAATTTACACTATCAATACATTTGAGCTAAGTAAGGATTAGGTCATGCAAAGAACTAAAAGGAAAATTGCCTTGTCATGCAAGAACTAAAAGAAAGAGCATTGCCTTGTAAGTTAATGTTTATACTTGTGCTGTACCAATTACAGACAACCATAGTACTGTCTTCCACTATATAAGGCACGCCACTATACACTGTTAGTTTGAAGAATTGAAAAATTAAGAATTAAGAATGAAGAATGAAAGATGCACCACTTGTAATCTCTTACTATGTTTATTATTTAATCATTAAATTCTTCCGCCATCAGCACCATCTCCGTGTGTCTCCTTTCTAAGTATCAGCAATGGACAATTTAAAAATGGGACTTTTTTTGCCCTTTACTACAGTCATGATAAAAGAGAGCATAGTAAAGGCCACAAACTTGTATGTCAGGAAAATAAGTGGAAGCAGGAGGCCAGACACATTAAGTGACCATTGTATAACTTACTGCATAGGAAATATCTATCATCACCACTCTGCCCCCTAAGTATATTAGCATCTGACCAATCCAAGCTCTAGACACTAATGCCTTTCTTCATTACCTTGATTTGGCCAGCAGGTCTCCTTTCTAGTCCATAAACGACATTGACTCCTCCCTCCATCACTTCCTGACTACCTTTCATCAAGTTTAGGACCATCATGCCCTGATTAAAAAAAATTGAGTCAAGCAGTCTCACCACCCGTGGATCTCACCCCAGCTTATTACCATGTGCATATCCGATGACCAGACCTGGGCTCGATATAAATCCTACCAAACTCATTTAAACCTTGCCTATAGAACCATCATAAATAGGTGTATTTATTTAGTTTTTATTGACCAGGTAAGTGCACTTGACAAATTGTGGCTATTTTCAGGCATTACACAGGGAGGGGATACAGATGAATGCCAACTGACCTTTGCCCAGATTCAGCTGTTGGTGGTATTTTTAGTACATGGGGAAAGTTGGCCAGGTCTCTGGGGAAGTTCCCCATCTCTTTCGAGAAGTGCCATGTGATCTTTAACATCCACCTGAGCTACCACCAGAACAGGCAGATGGGACCTCGGTTTAACATCTCATCCGAAAGACAGCACCCCAGGAGTGCAGCACCCCCCTCATGCTGCACTACAGTGTCAGTATTGGGATATTAATCCAAGTTCCTGGTGTGAGGATAGAACCCACAGCCTTCTGATCTCCTGGCCTCAGAGGCAAGTGTGCTACCTGCTGAGCCACTTGTCTCGCCAAATCCTCCTGGTTTAAAAAAAAACATTTACATCTAAACTCCAACACCCACTCTTTCTGGAAGACAGTTCATTCACTCATCAATCCTCACCTCCCCTCCCTCAAGAGAGACAGCGCATCCACCACAGATCCCTCTTCAGTGGCAGAAATTTTAATAAATTCTTCACCACTTGTGCCTTCTTTGATCACCCTGCCACAAAGCCCTTCCTCTCTCCCCACTCCATCAAAGGATTGTTACTGCTTCCCTCCTGTCTCCACTCAACAAGTCTTCCAGGCCTTGAACTCACTACATCAAAACAAATCAAGCCCAGATGGGCTTCATTCTAAGTTACTCTGCCTGTCAGCAGCTGCCATAGCTGCACCCCGTGTGCACCTCTTCAACCTCTCTGTCACTGCTTGCACTGTACCCATTCTCCAGAAAACAGCCTGTTGATACCCCTCCACAAGGGATGAGACCTATCGTCCCCCAGAAATTATTGAACCATCTCCCTTCTCCCCTCACTTGTCAAGGCCCAGGAATCCCTAATCTACTTAAGGTTATTAGACTTTGTCACTTCAACTGACATACTCTTCCCATACCAATCAGGGGTTCAGAAACATCACTCCATTGTCTCTTCCCCACTGCGTGTCACTAGCACTATACACTCTACCATGGACAAAGGTCATGTCACTGTCGCTATCTTCATTGACCTTGCCAAGGCCTTTGAATCCATCTCCCATGTGCTTTTACTGAACAAACTCCACTTCACTTGTCTGGCACCCCCACCCTCCATACGATGGTTTAACTCCTATCTTATTGAAAGACAGCAATGAGTATGAATTGGTACCTCTTCCTCTCCACCTCTCCCCATCTTGGAAGGCATCCTCAGGGGTCAGTTCTAGGCCCTTTACTCTCCTCTATATTTATTAATGATCCCCCTCCATCGGCTCCAATTCTCTCATTCATATGCATAGGGAGGACACCATTTTACATCAGGGCCTTCTCAAAGGATGTACAACCACCTCTCCAACAGGATTTCAATAAAGTCTTGGCTTATTTTTCTAGCAAATGATCTTAAGGTAAATAATAAAAACAAACAGTTCGATGACTTCGACTCTGTTGAAAAGCTCTCCAGGCTCCGGTCCCTACCAGTATTTCACACCCAAGACAACTTCCCCCTTGATACTTTACAAGCATTTAAATACCTGGGGGTATGGCAAGACAGTCACCTTAATTTCCCTACACATATTGATGCTGTTATCTCCTAGCTCCGCCTCAAGTTAGGATTCCTCTATCGTAATGAAGACTCCCTCTCGCTCCCTATAACAAGCTTGTCTCTAAAATGATCCTCCTCCTCCCTTGTCTATGCAGACATTGTCTACAGCACAGCCCCTGCCACATCCTTGCTAAACTGAATACCATACTGAACTCCTTCTGCAGATGTGCACAGACTCTCCTCTTTGTTCACCACTGCTCCCTGTACTCTGCTCTCTCCATTGTGCCTTGTCACATAGGAGGTATGTACCTCATTATCCTTCATCACCAGATTCTAATTTGGGCTCCTTCCTCCTCCTACCTCTCCTGTTGCTTTAACCCCATCCCATCCTTTGTACTCTCTTCACTCTTGAGATCCCTTCTGCTTCTCTATCCATCACCCCACTCAATGGCGGGCTAGTGTGCTTTCTCCAACTGCCTACCTCTCCAATGGAATAAACTCCCCATGAGTATCAAAACTCTACCATCTACCTCTCTTTTAAAAATCATATTCACATCCTCCCAACCCCACCCTGCACCAGTCTCTCCTCCTCCTCCTTGGTGTTGTCCATCCCACATCCTCAGCTTCTCCTCCTCCTCTTGCTGCTGACCCTCCAGCATCATATTCATCCCATAAGGTTTCCACTCCCAAATCTCAGTCTCCTTGGTAAAATATGTATGAGAATCTGTATGCACTAATTGCCACCATAAATGCACTTTAAATGTTTGTCTGCACTTGTATCCCCACTTTTCAGTTTGTTTATGGTGCAAATACGATCAATCAAAGGCTTGCTCTGTATATTTTCTTTTGCATTATCTTGTATCCTAGGGCCCAGATATTCAAAGGGTTGCACATGGTATAGCGTAACCCACTGATCGCCGGCGATATTCAAAAGGGAAAAGTGCAGCACAAATCCAATCGCGGGCGCATTAGTAATGTATGCAGGCACAGGTAGGGGGCATGCCCATGCATACTCTGCACAGCCCGATATTCAGACCGGGATGTGCAGAGCCATGCATGCACAACCCCTACCAGCGCCAGCACAAAGTTGATCCCCAAAACAAAAGAAACAACTGATGGTCACCCATAGGTGAGCTGCCACATTGCAGGGCGTAACACGGCAGCTGCCACCTGTGGGTGGCCACCCGAGTTCCGGCTGCACCTGGCGGTACCCCCCATGCCCGATCGTGGGCATTTGTATAAATAAACAATAAAGAATTCCCAAATATCCCTGGTGGTCCAGTGGACCGCTGCCTGCCTGATCTTGGGCATTTGTTAAAACAAAATGTACTATATCCCTGGTGGTCCAGTGGACCGCTATTTGCCCGATCGTGGGCATTTGTAAAAAAAGAGAAGGCTTCTAATATCCCTGGTGGTCCAGTGGACTGCTATCTGCCCGATCGCGAGCATCTGTATAAAACTAGAAAACAGTCCTATATCCCTGGTGGTCCAGTGGACCTCTATCTGCCCGATCGTGGGCATCTGATAAAAGTAGAAAACAGTCCTATATCCCTGGTGGTCCAGTGGACCACTCTCAGCCCGATCATGGGCATCTGTAAAAAAAAAAAAAAAATGTCCTATATCCCTGGTGGTCCAGTGGACTGCTCTCTGCCTGATCGCGGGCATTTGTTAAGAAAAACATGTCCTATATCCCTGGTGGTCTAGGATACCCCTCTCCCCACCTGCCCACTGAGCCCACCGCCCCGCTCCCTCCCGGTCAGCCGTGGTGGCAGCACCCACCTGCCTGCCACCCGCTGTCGCCGACTGACTTCACCTTCAGTAGGGCTGTCGCCCATTGGTTCTGGCGTAACCAATGGTAAAAACAACCAGCGGCAGTCAGTTGGTGGGTGGGGTGCTGCCCGGCTTACTGGGGGTGGGCGGTGAAAACTCAGTGGGTGGGTGGGGAGGGGTAACCAGACCACCAGGGATATGGACGTATTTTACAAATGCTGCGATTGGGCGAGTAGTCCACTGGACCACCAGGATATAAGCCTTCTCTTTTTTTACAAATGAGCGATCAGGCAGATAGCGGTCCACTGGACCACCAGGATATTGGACATATTATTCATTTTTGACAAATGCCTGTGATTGGGCTGCGAGCCGGTCCCCACAGCTGATGCCTGGCAGGCGCCAGGCACAAGTCGTCGAGGATCGTGCACTACATGCAAATGGAGCCATAATGACATGCAGATGGCCCCATGTGCCTTGCATACATTATGGCTCCATTTGCATGTCAAGTTTTGAATATCGCAGTTGCTGTGCATGGCACAATGGATCTAGCTAGCGCATCCCATGCTAACTCTGGCCACTTGCGCTGGCGCAGTGCCACTCGCCATGCAAAATGGCAGTGGCCAGGGTGCGATATTATTCAATGCCTGCTGAGCTATGGCGCTGCTCCATTGAATATCACCCAGTCCACTCCCCTGTGCAGCCAAGTTGAGCTGTGCCCAAGCCTGCCACAGCCTGGCGTGAGTTTGAATATCTGGGCCTGTATGTACACCTACTGCTTTATATCTCCATGGATGTGTATGTCATTGTTCTGTACCCCGGACCACACCTGGAAACAAGCTTTGGCTCAGAGTACCTTCCCAGTCATCAACATTTAAAAATTAGTAAATAAATAACTTAGGGTTCTCGAAGGAAGTGGCAGAAAACGTAAGAGCAAAAACAGTGGCATTCAGAAAGTATAAGGAGACCCAGGGAGAGGAGGAGGACAGAGAAGTGTATATGGAGGAATGGAGGGAGATGAGTAGACAGTAAGAAGTGCAAAAGTGCAAGCTGAGGAAAGAATAACCCAGACAGTTTCAAAGGTGACAGTACATTTTTCAGGTATATCAGCGAGAAAAGGGAGGGATTACATGGTTATTAAAGGAGGCGGAGGCTATAGTCCAGTTGCAGGAGCTGTTCGGGAGCTGCTGTGACTGGGGTAAGAGGCTGTGGAGTCCATGCTGGGACCACCTCTTCCCCGCACTAGATGGACATCGAGAGGACTTGCACTGTCATCAGGAATGAGGGAGGACTTGTGTTGCTAGAACGAGGGGAATTTTTGGATGAAACAGGAGCCTGAAATAAATTGCAGGTGTAAGAGAGTGAGAAGGGCCAATCAGAAGTGAGCAAGGAGGAGGCGCTGCATTGAAATAGGAGTGAAGCCCTCTTGGCTTCAGAGCTGTTCGGGAGCTGCTGCGATGGGGGTAGGAGGCTGTGAGGTTCATGCTGGGACCATCTCTTCCCCCGCATTAGACGGACATCAGGAGGACTTGAGTTGCCAGCAGGAATGAGGGAGGACTTGCATTGCCAGAATGAGAAATTTTTTTGACCACCCACCCATCCCCATCCCCTCCAGTATTTATTTTATTTATTTATTAGATCATCGGTTTACAGACCTTTGAGTCATAGACTCATCTACAAAGACACCTCATCAAGAGAGTAATGCATACAGCAAACAAAACAGTACAGTACATAGCGCTTAGATTAAAAGCAACCAGTGTTACAGGCATTCACTGGTGGTACAAGCTTGTTAATAAGCAGATCACAGTAGTCATAATTTAGGCACACGGTAGCACGTCAGGTAGCAACCAGAGATATTTTATTACATTAGTCAGCAGATGTTGCATGGGACCCCAGGTATATACAGCAAAGTAGACGAAACAGACCCAGCCTATGGGGTGAAGGAAGGGCAGGTGGGGGATTTTGTGCAGTTGCAGGAGCGAGTGCTTGTCAGATGGCTTCTGAGGAGGCCTTGAAAGGACCAAGCTTAGTGGAGTCAGCTATATTGGCTGGGAGGAATTGAACCAGGAGGGAGCCTGATAACAAAAGGATCTCTGGGCCATAGAGGTCCTTACCCTGGGGAGGTTTTGACAGTGCTCGGGTGGAGACTGAGGGAAGCACGCTGCAGGAGGTGGTGACCCGGGGGATAGCCCTAGCAGGGTCTTTCTTACAAGAAGGCAGGTTTGGGCGGGTCTTTCTTCAAGTTTGAGCAAGTTGATGGTGGAGTACAGCAGGCGCGTATGGGTGCACCTCGGGGCTCCCAGCATTAGCCTGCAGGCCTTGTTATAGAGAGCTGGATTCTTGCAAGTGCAGTGTTGTTGGCTGCAGCATGAGATGGGCAGCCATAGTCGATTAGCGACAAGACAGGAGGTGATTGCCAATCTAAGGGCCTCTTGTGGTAGGCAGTCCCTGGCAGTATAACAGTCCAATCCTGACATTGGTGGCAGCAGAAAGGGCATTGATATGGGAATGGAAGGAGAGTGCCGAATCAAAGGTAATGCCCAGATACTTGTAGGAGGAAACCTGCTTAATGGGGTTTAGTGTGCTAGGCAGTATCAGGAGAGGGGCACCACTGGCTTTACTTTGGCGATGTGAGAAGAGCATAACTTTGGTCATTTTTAGGTTCAGGACTAACCTTCGTGACGTGAACCAATGATCAGCTGTGTCAAAAGCTTGTTGGAGGGTGGCCTGGAGTGTGTTGGGGTTGGGGTCAGCGGCGAAGAGCACAGCATCATCCACATAGAGTAGGATCTTACTTGGGCAGGCCAAGGGGAGGGAGTTGAGGTAGAGACTGAAGAGGAGTGGGCCTAAAATGGAGCCCTGGGGAACCCCAGAGCGGACAGGTCGTGTGTCAGATAAGACGCTATTGATTTTTACACACTAAGTTCTGGCAGAGAGGTAGCTGGTGAACCATGCAAGGGGGCCGGGGGAGAAACCAAGGTATCTGAGGAAGTCAAGCAGGAGAGGATGGCATACTGTGTCAAAGGCCTTGGACAGGTCAATGAACACGGCACCGGCAGGACTTCCGGCATCAAGAGCAGAGTGCAGGAAGTTGGAGAATTCAAGTAGCATGATTGTGGTGCTGTGACCTGCAAAGCCATGCTGTTCAGGGCAGAGGATATTGTGCATGGCCAGGTATCCAGCAAGCTGGTTGACAACTACTTTTCAAGGGCCTTAGAGAGTCTTCTGGGCTCCTCCGTAACAGACTAATTGGGAAGGAGGTGAACAGGCATATCTAACAGGAGGACCACCTATCAGGATCTGGAAGAAGGAGGAGGAGCACAGCAAAGGTGATGTCTCAAGGAGCACACTGGGGCAGAACTGCAGGAGAGGTTTAAGACTACAAAAAAAGGTACTATGAGGGCATCCCTAAAGCTAAACCTGGGGATAGGAGCTAATCCTTTTTGAGCCACTGTAACACAACCAGAGGCACAAGAACTCTTGTGGGTATAGGGGATAAATCGAGTTATTAGTCAATTTGTCTAATTCTACTAAATGCCTTATCTGCTTACTTAGGGATATGTTTATTTGAATTACAGTGCCGAATACTTACTGAGGGATATTTTTCATTGAATTACACTGCATAAACTAAGGATAGGGGCTAGAATGGGGCAGGTGCCACATGTCACTAGGGCTGGCATCTTTGGAAGGGTGGTGGGATGAACGGGGTGTGGGTCTGCCATGATCCAGAACTGGGCATGGAGGATGGGGGGGTGTATGGTTTGTAGCCAGCTGGCTAGTTTGAAGGAGGAGATGTGAAGGTTAGGGAGGAGCCTAGGAAGCAGGACAAGCGAGGATGGTAGTCCCCCTGTTAGGGGGAGGGGAGAATGACGATGGAAGGGAGGGATGGGGGCAGAGCAAATAGGGCCTGAAGCCAACCCCAGTACCAGAGGCACAGGCAGATTAAAGAGGGGAAGGAAGGGTGTGCATGAGGCAGAGGGGGGCCCGTGTGGGGGAAGATCACGAGAAGTACTATAGGAGCTGGCAGTTGACTGCGGGTAGAGGAGGACTGGCGGATGCTCAGAGAGGAGCAAGATGGAGGGGAGAATCGACAGGGGGACACGAAGTTGGAGGTGTATTGACTAGTAACAGATTAAGCCTCTGCTGTTGGGGAGGAAAATATCAATGGGGTGGAGGACAAGCTGGGGAGAGTGGGCTGGCAATGAGAAGGAGCAGGAAAGCATGGGCAGCAGGGTTGAAAGGGGCTAGTAAGGAAGGGGGTGTTAGAGGGTGGCAAGAGGACTGAGGATAGTAAAAGGGTCTGGACAGGGAGCCTTGTGAGCTCACCCCTAGTTATGGGTAAAGGTAGGTGAAGTGACACAGGAAAGGGGCATGTAGGGTAACCAGGTGGAGTGCAGAATGTGCCACCAACCTCTAATAACAAGGCAGATGAAGGGTGTGGACTACTGAGAGGAGGGAGCAGACCAAGGAGAGATGGGGAGAGAGAGGAGGAGGGTATGGAAGGAAAGTGGTCTCCCTAAATGTGAGAAGCCTGGGAAACAAAATTGTGAAACTTCAAGTGCTCCTTTCAGAGGGAATGGGCGTTGCTGCAGTAACAGAAACTTGGGCCACCAAGTTCCGTGACTGGGATCTGGCAGTACTGTACAGTATTTACAGGAAGGACTGGGGGTTAGAAGAGGGGGTGGGGTAGCACTCTTTGTGAGAAAAGGGATCAAATGCACAAGAGACGAGGGGGAGGAAGGGAGGACAGAGGCACTTTGGGTATAGCGTCTGACTCCACGGGTATAAAGCTGAGGCTGAGTGTGGTGTTCAGACCACCAGCCCAGTCAGGAAAACTGGACGGGGAGTTGGCAGAGCAGATAAGGAGGGTGTGTAGGAAGGGGAGTGTGGTGATAGTGGGGGATTTCAGCCTTCCAGGGGTTGATTGGAGCACCTCTGCCCCCAACAGCACCAAGGAAAAGGTGCTTCTGGATGCGATCCAGGATGGCCTCCTGACACAGATGGTAAGTGGGCCTACAAGGCTTGGTAACACACTGGACCTGGTGCTGGCAAATGAGGAGGCAGCGAGAGAGGTAAAGGTTGAGGACCCACTACTGGTAGCAATTACCAAACAGTCGCGGTTCATACTCACATTGGGTAGGGAGACTGGAGGCAGGGGAACTAAGGTGGTGGACTTTAGGAGGGTGGAATTTGGGAGGATGGGAGAAATACTGCAAAGGAAACTCCAGAACAGAAGGCTGGAGATGGATGCAGAACAAAGGTGGGACGTTATTAAAAATGGGCTAACAGAGGCCACAGTAGCCTGCACCAGGGCTCGGAGTAGGAAAGGCAAGGCCAGAAAACCATGCTGACTGAACAGTGACGTGCTGCAGGGGGCGAGGGCAACGAGGGCTGCGTATCAGAAGTGCAGGAGAGCAAGAGAGGAAGAGAACAAGGAGGCTTGCTTGAGTTAGTCCAAGGAGGTGACCAGGTGGATGAAAATAGCCAAGGCCTCCAGGGAACTAAGGTTAGCACAGGGCATAAAAGGAGGAGAGAAGGACTTTTTTAGATATGTCAGGGAAAAGTGGAAGTGCAACGAACATACAGTGAGGATAAAGTGGGGAGGGGAATGGGTGGAAAAGGGAGAGGAACAAGTGCAAGTACTGAATGAGTGCTTCTGCTCGTTTTACCAGCGAGAGGATGGACCACTACCACTATGGACTTGGGGGTGGGGAAGGGGGATGGTGACAGACAAAATGATCATAGGGAGTAGAGTGCTAGAGGGCTGAGGGCATTAAGGGTGGACAAGGCACCAGGTCCTGATGGCATCCACCCCAGGGTGCTGAGGGAGATGGCGGAGGTGTTGGTTGAGCCACTGGCAGATCTATTCAGCACCTCCTGAAATGGATTCTGTGCCTCAGGACTGGAGGGTGGCCCATGTGGTGCCCATACAGAAGAATGGGCCTAGGGAAGATCCAGGAAATTATCGTCAGTCAGTCTCACTTCCACAGTGGGGAAACTTATGGAGACTGTATTGAAGGAGTGACTGGTGTCTTCCTCAAGGGTAATAGCCTCAGGATGGGCGGCAGCATGGGTTTGTCTCAGGGAGGTCTTGTTAGACAAACCTAATAGAATATAGACGACTGGGTAACAAGGGAGCTAGATAAGGGTCATGCGGTAGATGTTCTGCACTTGGACTTCAGCAAGGCCTTTGATACAGTGCCTCATGGGAGACTGGGGAAGCAGACTGCTGTGGGGTGGGAAAAAGCTGGCAAACTGGATAGAGAACTGGTTACAGGGAAGGGTGCAGTGTGTGGTTGTGGAGGAGCTTTCAACACCCAGAGAAGTGACAAGTGGGGTTCCACAGGGTTCAGTGCTGGGCCGGTGCTATTTAGGCTCTTTATTTCAGATATCACACAAGATGTTGGGAGCAGGTTAGTCTGTTTGAGATAATACTAAAATAGGGGCGGTGGTGGGCCAAGAAGATGGATGGAAACAATTGCAGGGGATGTAGAGACATGGTCGGAGAAGTGGCAACTAGGTTCAACATGAAAAAGTGTTAAGTGATGCACTTTCGGGCAAAAAAAACATATGAGGGACCACTGGCTGGGTGGGGTGAGGCTGGGATCAGTGGTGAGGAGAAGGACCTTGTGGTGTTGGTAACAGAGTGCATGAACAACTTTGCCCAATGCAGGAAAGCAGTGGCTAAGGTAAACAGGATGATGAGTTGTATCACAAGGGGGTTCTCATCCAGGCATAGGGAGGTGATCCTACCCCTCTACAGATCCTTGGTCAGACCACATTTGGAGTACTGTGTGCAGTACTGGCAGCCATACCTAAAGAGGGATATAAAATTACTGGAGGGGGTACAAAGGAGGACAACAAAAATGTTGCAGGGGTTGGAAGGAAAGGACTAGGAAGTCAGGCTGCAGGAGCTGAATATGTACATACTGGATTAGAGGAGGGATGGGGGTATATGATTGAAATGTTCAAATATTTGAGTGGAGTAAATAAAACTAGCACCAAGGGGGTGTTTAAATTAAGGAAAGATAGGGAGATGAGGGGGCACAGGTTAAGACTGGAGGGGGGACGATTTAAGAGGGAGATGAGGAGACACTACTTTACTGAGAAGGTGGTGTCTAAATGGAATGCGCTACCAGCAGGTGTGGTATCATGTATGATGGTAGAAAGTTTTAAGAACGAGTGGGACAAAGCAAGAGGAAGGGCCTGGGTGGCAAGGGCTGTCACAGGTAGGGGAGAGACAGTGGGGAAGGGGCTGAGGCAGCTGCAGTCTAGGGTGCTAGATGCACACTCGAGCAGACTTTCATAGACCAGTTGGTCTGTTTCTGCTGGCAGTTTTGTACATTCATATGTATGTATGGTGAAGAGGATCAAGAAAAGGAAAATATCAAATATTTCTGCTCAGTATTCACTGGTCAGGGGGCGGAGAGTCCACAAATAAACACCAATAGGCTGGGAATATAAACCTGTACATTTTTGAAGAGAGGTCACGAAAGTACTCGCTGATATAAGGTTGGACAAACCCATGGGGCCAGGTGGGGTGCATCTAAGAGTGTTTAAAGGAACTCAGGGAGGTGCAAGCTGCACCCACTCACAGACTTGTTTAACCATCCACTGGAGAATAGCGTGGTCCTGGAGGACTGGAGAAGGGCAGGCGTAGTCCCATTTCACAAAAGTGGTAGCTAGGAGGAGGAAGAAAATTACAAACTTGTCTGTCTGACATCTTTAGTAGGAAGCGTAAACGCTGAAGCTGGCAGCAGCATGCTCCAGCTACTCTGCCCTGTGTTGTAGCTATTCCTACCTCAGCAGCTGCCCATATGTGAGAGGGCCCCCTTGTGTCTATTCCACAAATTCCTGAATCTCTACCACGTAGCCCCAACAACTTCTGGGGTATACCATTCCACGTGTCCACCACCCTCTTCATGAAAATATATTTCTGACGTTGGTAGTGAACCTCCTTCCTTTCAGCCTAAGATCATGCCCGCTAGTTCTACTACCCTCCTTGAGGTGAAAAAGTTCCTGCGCCTTCACCTTGTTTATGCCTTTCATGTATTTGAATATTTCTATCATGTCTCTGCTCCAGGGAATACATGTTCAGTTCACTCAGGCTTTCTTTGTATGACATCTGGTGCATTCCTTGCATCAATTTGTCACCTTCCTTTGATTGATACGAACATAGGAAGGTGCCAGCAGAAACAGACCACCGGTCTATCCAAGTCTGCTTGAGTGTGCAGCCAACACCCCTAGTTGCAGCTGCCCACCCCCCCCATTCTCATCCTAGTGCCTCCACCTCCCCCACCCTCACTCTTCCCTGTTCCCTGTTCCATGACTTTTGAAGCTGTTCACAGATTTACATGATACCACCCATTCTGGTAGGGCGTTCCATTTTGCTACCACCCTCTCTGCGAAATAGTGTCTCATCATTTCCCTCCTAAATCTTCCCCACTCTATTCTTAGTCTGTTCCCCCGGTGTCCCTCCCCCTCATTAGCTTAAAGACCCCGTCTGCCCCATCCTTATTGACTACCCTCAGATACTTAAATGTGTCTATCATGTCCCCCCTGTCCCTTCTGTCCTCCAGGGCATACATGTTCAGGTCTCCTAGTCTGCTCTCATAGTCTCATAGCCCATTCCACATATCATCTTTGTTTCCCTTCCTCTGCACCCCTTCCAGTAGCTTGATATCATGCATCAGGTATGGCCTCCAAAACTGCACACAGTACTCCAAGTATGGCCTTACTAGTGGCCTGTACTGGGGCAAGACCACCTTTCTTCGCCTGGATGAAACCCCCCTCGCTAAGCACACCAGCATTTTGTTCACTTTTGCAGCCACTCTCTTGCACTGGGCAGTGTTATTCATGGTCCCTTTTACCATTACTCCTGGGTCCTTCTCCTCCTCCTTCTCCTTCGTGATCTACAACTTAACCTCTCCCAGCCTGTATTCTCCATGGGTTCTTCACCCTGAAGTGCATAACCTTACACTTCTTTGCATTTAACCCCAGCTGTCACCTCTCTGGCCACTCTTCTAGCTTACTTAAGTCTTCCTGCAGCTGCTTCCATCCCTCCCCTACATCCACCAATGCTCCCATTTTGGTGTTGTCTGTGAACAGACTTACCTTGCTCACCACCCCTTGTGCAATGTCTGATATGAAGATCCCAAATTATATTGGTCCCAGCACAGTGCCCTGTGGTACTCTGCTCATCACAGAAGCACAGAACACAGAATTTGATGGCAGATAAGGACCACTTGGCCCACCCAGTTTCCCTTTTCCCTACCTAATGGATAAGCTGCAGATCCTAGTTAACCAACAGCCTACTTCTTCCTACCCCACCCCTAGAATTGCCTTACGAACATCGAAATTTGCCAGCAGATAAAGGCCTAGAGGTCTATCAAGTCTGCTCGAATGTGCAGCTAGCACCTCTTATTCTGCAGCTGCCCTCCCTTCCACCCTTCCCTTCATTAACCCTCCCCTTGTCCTGTCCCATCCTCGTTTGAAGCAGTCCACTGTTCTACTGCATACCACTTCTGCAGGTAGCATTCCACCCAGCCACCACCCTCTCTGTAAAAAGTGTCTCCTCATCTCCCTCCTGAACCTTCCTCGCTCCAGTCTCATATCATGGCCCTGGTGGCCCTCCCTCCCTTACTTTGAACAGCCCCTCTGTACCTGTCTTGTTTATTCCTTTCATGTATTAAAGGTTTCAATCATGTCCCCCTGTCTCTCCTCTCCTCCCAGTGAGTACATGTTTAACTCCTTCAACCTCCTCTCATATGATAAGTCCCCAGACCCTTGATCATCTTTGTTGCCCTCGCTGCACTCCCTCCAGTAACCAATGTCCCTCCTCAGATACGGACGCCAGTACTGCGCAGTACTCAGGTGTGGTCTAACTAATGACCTATACAGTGGCAGAATCACCTCCTCCCTCCTCAAGGATATACCCCTTGCAATACAACCCAACATTTTGTTGGCCTTTGCAGCTGCCTTCCTACACTGTGCCGAGTTGTTCATTGACCCTGTGATGAGCACACCCAGATCCTTCTCCTCCTCTGTCTGGACTAGCTGCACTCCCCCTAGCTGGTAAGTCCTCCTTGGGTTCTTTATCCCAAAATGCATCACCTTGCACTTTTTGGCATTAAAGCCCAGTTGCCAGGTGTCTGACCAGGTTTCAAGCTTTGCCAGATCATCCTGCAACCCCTGCCATCCCCCTAGGTCATCCACCACCACGCCAACCTTGGTATCATCAGTAAACAGACTGATCTTGCTCTTGATGTCCCATGATATGTCTGCAATGAATATCCCAAACAACACTGGTCCCAACACGAGCCCTGTGGGACACCGCTCGTCACTGCCCTTGGGTGAGAGCTCCCCACCACTACCACCCTCTGTTGCCTTCCCTGCAGCCAGTTTTCTACCCATCTCACCAGCACTGCACCTGCCCTGTGCCTACTAACTTCCTTCCCAGCCTTCCATGTGGCATTGAGTCGAATGCCTTACTGAAGTCCAGATACAGGACATCCACTGCATGTCCCTGTCCAGTTGCCTAGTTACCCAGTCATAGAACTCGACCAGGTTGGTTTGGCAGGATCGCCCACGTATGAAGCCACGCTGCCTGCTGTCCTGTAGTCCTTTGGCCTCTAAGAGGGCCACCAGCCTCTCCTTCAGGATAGTCTCCATTAGCTTACCCACGATGGATGTGAGGCTCACTGGTCTGTAGTTTTCTGGTTCATCCTTGGGCCACTCTTGTGGAGGGCACCACATGAAACCATCCTCCAGTCCTGAGGTACACACCCCGATGTAGTGAGGCATTAAATAGGTCTGCCAAAGGTCCTGCAAGGATCTCTGCCAGCTCCTTCAGTACCCTGGGTGGATGCCATCTGGGCCTGGGCCTTGTCCACCCTCAGTGCCTTCAAACCCTCTCGAACTCTGCCTCCATGATTTCCCATCTGTCACCACTCCCCCCTGTGTCTGCCATTTCTCCCATCTTGGGTGTCACCCCCTCTTCTCTTAGTAAATACTGAGCAGAAGTACTCATTTAGTGCTTCTGCCTTATACGTATCCTGCTTCCACCAACCCCTCCTTCCTAATCCTTACTATGTGGTCCTTACAGCTCCTTTTCTCCCTGATGTACTTAGAAGTCCTTCTCCCCTTCTTAATGCCTTGTGCCAGCCTGAGTTCCGTGAGATGCTTTGGCTTCCTGCCCTTGTCACCTCCTTCGATTCTGTCAAGTACTCCTCTCTGTCCTCCCCCCTCCCTGTTTTCTTGTATTTCCTAAAGGCAGCTCTTTTCCTCCTTATCTTTTCCATGACCTCCTTGCTCAACCAGCTCGGTTTCTTAGCCCTAGACTTCTTGCTCTGGGCTTTGCAGCAGGTTTTGGTTGCCTCCACTATCCCCACCTTTATGAGCTCCCATCTCTGGTTAGTATCCATACTAGACTGAATTCTGGCCAGGTACCCTTTTACCACTTCCCCCATCCTCCCAAAGTCGGCACTCCTGAAGTCCAGCACTCTTGTGCCAGATTCCACTCCTTCCTTGCCCATATCCAATGTGAGCTATACTGAGTGGTGGTCACTCCCGACAGCGGTTCCTCACTGTAAGTTCTCTCACAAAGTCCCCATTTGCCAGCACAAGGTCAAGGGTATTCCCTAACCTGGTTGGTTCACTGACCATTGCAGCAGGAAGCTGTCCTGGAAGGCATCCAGCAGTATCTGCTCCCTTCTGTTCCTGGTTGTTGGGGTGCTCAGTTCACTCCTGGCATGTTGAAGTCCCCACAATCACCACACTACCCCTTCATGGTCCTCCTGATCTGTCCCGCTAGTTCCTGTCTAACTTCTCCATCTGAGATGGTGGCCACCACCACTCCCATTCTAAGACTCCTATTCTTGGAGTCCTGGATTTGCACCAAAGTGACTCTGTACTACCCTCCTCCCTACACACTTCAGTCCTTCCTTCACATATAGTGCCACCCCCTTTCCCAGTCACCCTGTCCCTACGAAATAACCTGTACCCTGGTACAGACAGGTCCCAGTCATTATATTGGGTGGCCCATGTTTCCTTATGACTGTCCCTTGCATGCTTGAATTCCACCACTGTTTTTGACTCCACAGCCTCCTCTGGAAGGATGTTCTATGCATCCACAACCCTCTCTTTGAAAAAATACTTCCTTAAATTACCTCTGCGCCACCCCCCCATCTTCAAATTGTGCCCCCTTGTTCTTGCACACCTCTTTTTCTGAAAGATGCTACCCTCTTGGACTTTGTTGATTCTCTTAAGGTACTTGAAAGTTTCTATCATGTCCCTCTCTCCCTCCTTTCCTCCAGGCTATACATATTAAGCTCCTTAAGTCTCTCTTCATTATGTCTTCTGATGCAGACCCTGCACCATTTAGTTGTCCTCTTCTGGACTGCCTCCATCCTGTTTATGTCTTTGCAGAGACTGGGTCTCTAGAACTGCATGCAGTACTCAGATGGGGTCTCACCAGCTGTCTGTTCAGAGGATAACAACTTCCTGTTTTCCACTGGTGATGCCTCTCCCTGTGCATCCCAGCATCCCCTCAGCCCTTCTTACTGCCTCTCACATTGCTAGCCTATCTTTAGGTCATCCAATATGACTATCCCAGGTTCCTTTCCATTTTGTTGTTGTTAGTATCTCACCCTCCATTGTGTACTCTTCCCCTGGGTTTTGTTTCCCAGGTGCATTACCTTGCACTTCTTAGCATGGAATCTAAGTTGCCATACACTTGACCATTCTCCCAACCTTGTCAGGTCCCTTCTCATCCTTTCCACCCCACCTTGCGTATCAACTCTGTTGTAGATCTTTGTGTCATCTGCAAAGAGACATACTTTTCCTTCCAGTCCCTCTGCAATATCATTTATAAAGACATTGAAGAGGACCGGTCCTAGTACTGAACCTACGGTACCCACTAGTAACCCCCTTTCTTCAGAGTGGATTCCATTTACTATTACCCTCTGTGTCCTGTTCTCCAGCCAATTCTTTACAGGCCGCCATCTTGGGACCAACTCCCAGGCTGGCTAACTATATATTAATCTTTGTGTGGGACTGTGTCAAATGCCTTGCTAAAGTCTAGGTAAGCCATCCCAACAGCCCCTCCTGATCTACTACTTTGGTTACCCAGTCAAAAAATTGATTAGATTCATCTGACATGATCTTCCCGCTGTGAATCCATGCTGCCTTAGGTCCTGTGCCCCTCTGGCCTCTAGGTACTCAACATTTCTTTCCTTCAAAAGTGATTCCATCATTTTCTCTATCACTGAGGTTAAGCTAACTGGTCTGTAGTTGCCTGCTTCTGCTCTGCTCCCCCTTTTGTGAAGTGGAATCACATCTGCCCTCCTCCAGTCCTCAGGTACCACCCATCCTCCCATGATTTGTTAAATAGGGTAGTCAGTGTATCACTAATTCTTACCTTAGTTCTTTTAGAATTCTGGGATGAATCCATCAGGCCCCATTGCTTTGTCCACCTTAAATTTTAAGAGTTCTTTCAGAACCCTTTCTTCTGTAAATGGGCTGGTATCAACTTCTGTATCCAGAGTATTTCTACTGTTTGATTGAGGTACCTCCCATCTTCATTTGTGAATACTGAGCAAAAATATTTGTTTAGTATCTCTGCCTTTTCAGTCACCCTCTGCCGCCCCTCCCATTATTAAGCCTCACTATCCCTCCCTTGGTCTTCCTTTGCTCCCTGATGTACCTATAAAAGTTTATCCCCTTCTTAACTGTGTTGGCTATCTTTTCCTCGGTTTGGGCCTTTGCTGTTCCGACTGCCTTCTCAGCTTCCTTTGCTTTAACTGATACAATTATCTGTCCTGCTCCTTCTGTGATTCCTGTACTTCCTGAATGCTTTGTTTCTCTCTAACCTTTCCTGCCACCTCCTTGAGAACCATAGTGGTTTCTTACATCGTTTTTTTTTGTTTATTTGCTTCACACAAAGGCTCGTTACCTCTTTGATGGCAGTTTTTATTATTCCCCATTGTTCTTCCACCCCTCCTTCCTGCCCATTTGCTAGTGCATTCCTTAGGCACTCACCCATTTTATCAAAGTCATCCCTTCTGAAGTCCAGTACCTTTGCCTTTGTGACTTGACTCTGCTGCTGTGTTTATTGTGAATCATACTGTTTGATGGTCACTAGTTCCCAGATGGCTACCACTTCTAAATCTATGATCCTCTCGCCATCCCCATTTGAGTACCAGTTCTAAGATTGCTCCCTCTCAAGTGGGTTACTAGTTACTACTGATACTAGTTGTCTAAGGCATGCCTCCTGTAGGGCATCTAGAATGACCCCACTCTTAGAAGTGGCTGCAATGTCTCCAATTAACAACTCAGTATGCATATCCCCATCAACAATACCTCCCTTTTCTGCCATTCTAAGGATACTTCTTATCATTTCCTTGTCCATTTCCTCCCTTGAGATGGGGTCTCTATACAACCCCTGTGCGGATTGTGGTGCCATTGTCTGTCCCCAAATTGACCCACAGTGCTTCTTCTCCGCCCTGTTTACCCTTTTGTTCTATAGCTTTGATTCCGTCCCTTATGTAGAGAGCTACTCCTCCTCCTCCTCCTTTTTTACCCTCCCTGTCCCTTCTGTAGATAGTGTATCCCGATATGTTTATGTCCCAGTCATGGTTTTGTGTGTACCATGTTTCTGTAACTGCCATGATATCCAGATGTTCCTCCTCCATCAAGGCCACTAATTCAGGAAGCTTGCTACCTAGACTATGAGCATTAGTACTCATTGCTCTCCATTTTTTGTTAGCTTTACCTCTTGTAGCACTATTCCTGTAATCACTGACTTTCTTTCTCCATTCACCCCAGTCCTGCTCCCAACTGACCTTTGTACCTTGCTCTTTCCCTCATTTAGTACCCTATTTTGTAAGGGCAGGCTGGGTATTCCCTGCTGCCTATCAGTGCCTCCCCCCTTGACTAGTTTAAAAGCTTGCCAATGAAGCATTTAAACTGATTGCTCAAAAGACTTGTTCCCTTCCTGGACAGATGCAGACCATCCTGCCAGTATTGGTTGGTGTCCTTCCAGGTGGAACCCCAGTCCCCAATAAAGCCAAATCCTTGTGTTCTGCACCATTTTTTTAACCATCCATTGAACTGAATGCTGCCAAGTACCCTCGCCTCACCCTCAGGGGTGTAACCAGAAATTACCATTTTGTACACACATTCTCCAGCTGCTGCCCCATTAATGCTGTCCTCATAACAAACAAATCAGATTGTTGTCAGATGACTCATCTAATCTCTAAATAGGTTGTACATATATCTACCCCCTAAACAACAGAAGTCTCAGTGGCCTCCACTAATTTAGAATTGTAAAGATTAAAATGATAACGTTATCAAAAATGTATATGATTTGGCACAGGCACTCAGCAAAACTGTACACAGATGTGTACAGTGGTATACCTGTACCCTTGCTTACCTTGCCATAGACAGGCAGCACCTCCGAGAAGGATAATTTGTGTGCTACTTGCCTAGGCCCTTCTCAACTCCACAAACTCCTCCTGAACTGATCTAATCTCATGTTTAGTCAAGTCATTTGTCCCTGGGTGGACAGCGACATCCAGATCAGTTTCCTGTGCAGCTGTTCTTGCGTTCCTGAGGATTGCTTCCTGTCCCTTCAAGCCATGGCACCAGG
The DNA here is from genome assembly GCA_016271365.2 of Neoceratodus forsteri. Lineage (NCBI taxonomy): Eukaryota > Metazoa > Chordata > Ceratodontiformes > Ceratodontidae > Neoceratodus > Neoceratodus forsteri. The sequence goes on along the minus strand of CM057457.1, from coordinate 468,827,198 downwards.
CAAGCACCTTACTTCAGTTTTCCCTGCTCCCCAGTTCTATTCCCTAATGATTGGAGTCCCCACCAGGGCTGCTTCCATTCCCTGTGGTGTCCTCGACCTCCTTCCTGTGGGGCTCCTTGTAACAGTTATCCACAGCCTCCGTAGTCTCCTCTGTGGATGCATTAGCCTCAGGAATTGAGAGCCCCCACCACCCATTGCCACCAGCTTGTAATCCAGTTTGTCATTTTGTCCCTCGCCTACACCAGATAGCTTCCCCTCAAGCCACCCAGGGCACCAAATTGAAGGCCTTGCTGAAATCAAGGAAAGAACATCCACCGCATGACCTTTTCAGTTCACCAATCACCGGTCATAGTATTGTATCAGTCTGGTTTGACAAGACCTCCTTGAAATGAACCCATGCTTCCTCCATCCTGGAGGCCATTGTCTTCCAGGTATGACACCAGTCTTTCCTTTATGAGCATACAAAATTTGCCAGTAGATAAAGGCCTAGAGGTCTATCAAGTCTGCTCGAATGTGCAGCTAGCACCCCTTATTCTGCAGCTGCCCCTCCCTTCCACCCTTCCCCTTCATTAACCTTCCCCCTTGCCCTGTCCCATTCCCTTTTGAAGCAGTCCACTGTTCTACTGGATACCACTTCTGCCAATATCGCATTCTACCCAGCCACCACCCTCACTGTAAAAGTGTCTCTCATCTCCCTCCTGAACCTTCCTCTCTCCAGTCTCATATCATGGCCCGGGTGTCCCTCCCCTCCCTTACTTTGAACAGACCCTCTGTACCCGTCTTGTTTATTCCTTTCATGTATTTAAAGGTTTAATTCATGTTCCCCATTCCTCCTCTCCTCCAGTGAGTACATGTTCAGCTCCCTCAGCCTCCTCCGTATGGTAAGTCCCCAGCCCCTTGATCATCTTTGTAGCCCTCATGCCCCCTCCAGTAACTTAATGTCCCTTTTCAGATACAGGTGCCAGTACTGCATGCAGCACTCCAGGTGAGGTCTAACCAATGACCTATACAGTGGCAGAATCACCCCCGAGGAGATACCCTTCGATCCAGCATTTTGTTGGCCTTTGCAGCTGCCTTCCTACAATGTGCCAGATTGTTCATCGACCCTGTAATGAGCACCCAAGATCTGTCTTCTCCTCTGTCTTGGCTAGCTGCACTCCTCCAGCTGGTAACCCCTGTGGTTCTTCACCCCAAACTGCAGCACTTTGCACTTTTGGCACTAAACCCCAGTTGCCAGGTGTCTGACCAGGTTTCCAACTTTTCAGATCATTCTGTAACCCTTGATATCCCCTAGGTTATTGATCACTGCTCCCATCTTGGTGTCATCAGCAAATAGACTGATCTTGCTCTTGATGTCCAGTGATATGTCTGTAATTAATATCCCAAACAACACTGGTCCCAACACGAGCTCTGTGGAACACCACTCATCATTACCCTTAGAGATAAGAATGCCCCACCCACCACCACCCTCTGCACCTTTTGAAGCTAATTCCCTACCCATCTCACCAGCTTTGCACCTGCCCCATGCCTTCTAACACTTCCCAGCCTCCCATGTGGCATGAGTTGAAATACTGAGTCCAGATATAGGACATCCACTGCATGGCTCCTGTCCAGTTGCCTAGTTACCCAGTCATAGAGCTTCACCAGGTTGGTTTGGCAGGCTCTGCCACATCGAAAGCCATGATGTCTGCTATCCTGTAGTCCTTTGGCCTTCAGGAGGGCCACCAGCATCTCATCTCCATCAACTTACCCACAATGGATGTAAGGCTCACGGTCTGTAGTTATCTGGTTAGTATCATTTCCATGAATTTGCACACTGAGGAAGTGAGATTTACTGGATGATAATTACCCAGTTCATCCCTTGGTCTGTTCTTGTGTAATGGCACTACATGTGCCATCCTACAGTCAGTGGCACACAGTCCTACTCCAGTGAGATGCAATACAGATCCACCAATGGCTCTGCCAACACCTCTGCCATCTCTCTCAGTACCCTGGGATGGATGCCATCCAGCCCTGTTGCCTTGTCCACCCTCAGTCCCTCTAGGACTCTGCCTCCCTCAATTCTTCCATCTGTCACCTCCTCTCCCCCCGACCCCACCCTCCCAGCCCATGGTGGTACTTGTCCTCCCTTTTCTCCTGTGAACACTGAGCAGAAGTATTTATTCAGTGCTTCTCCCTGTTTCTCTCTCTTTTGCATTCACTTCCCAGTATTCTATATCCTCACTATTGTCACCTTGTACTTCCTTTTCTCACTGATGTATCTGAAAAAGCCCCCCATTAATTCTCTATGCTAATCTCAGCTTCCTCTGGGCCTTGGCTTCTCTCACTTGTACCTCCTTGGATCATCTTGGGTACTTCTCCCTGTCCCCTTTCTTCCGCATCCCCCAATACCTCTGGTGCACCTCTCATTCTGCCCTCACCACCTCCACTGTCTCCCTGTTCAACCAGCACAGTTTCCTTGCTCTGCTCCTCTTACTCTGTGTCATGGTGCAGGCTTCTGCTGCCTCTGTAATACCCCATTTAATAATATCTCATTTCTGTTCCACGTCTGTCTCCTGCCTTATGTTCTCCAGTTTTCCTTTCAGCACTTCCTGCATTCTCCCAAAGTCCACCCCATGAAGTTTACCACCCAGGTTAATGATTTCTTGGACTATCCGCACATAGTGATATCAAACTACACTATTTGGTGATCACTTTTGGCTAGTGGATCCTCCACCCTTATTTCCTACACTCCCATTTGACAGTACCAGATCTAAAGTGTTCTTTAGCCTGGTCGGTACACTGACCAACTGTATCAGGAGACCCTCCTGGATTGCGTCCAGGAGCACTTGTTCCTAACACTGGAGGTGATCAGAATGCTCAGAAAGCAAAAGGACCGATTCTCCGGCACCGTTCCTCCATGTGCCAAGGTTGTCAGGGTGGCGGAAATTGTTTGCTGCCCTGACATTGCAATAATGGTGCTTTGGCTTCACCAATATCACATAGAACCATCAGAAAACTATGACCTGATGAAAAGTGAATTCCTGAAAGGTATGACATCTCTGGAGAGACATACAATACAGGCAGAGATTTCAATCTCTGAGGCACAACTCGGTTGATAATCCTTGAGAAGCCTTCACCTGACTCACAGAACTCCTGATAAAATAGATCCAACCAGAGAACAAAACAGTCCCACAGATCGACATATTTGCCTTGGAGCAATTCACCAACATATTGCCTGCAACATATTACCTACAGATGTGCAGCTGTGGGTAAAGAACACTGACCAGAAGTAGTAAAAATGCTGTTTCTTTGGCTGAGGACTACCAAATGGCCAGACAGGCATACAACAGCAAGGTAACAGCCAAGCCAGTAAGACATTATTGTTCCCATTTAAACTCAATCAAACTTTATTTAACCAGGCAACATCATCCTTGAGCAAGCTCATTTGCAAGATGGTCCTGAGTAGGATAGTACAATGTTACATTTGGCACAAAACTGGTAAAACACATGCATGGCAGTGACATCAAGAAAATAATACAGATTGAGCCAATACAAGTACAACAGTAATAGAAATATCATCAAAATACAGAGTGAGTAGCTGTGGAAGCATAATGACAGCAGTACCTATGCAGAGTGAGCAGTATGTACACAAGGTAGGGTAACTGATGAGGTAAGGTAGAGATTGACCTGGGGGCATCCTTATAAAGGGATAGGATGGATGGGGAGGTGACAAGGGAGGAGGTTAACACAAACAGACATGAAGAGAACAGAGAGGAGAAGAGAAGAGAAAAGTGCTAGTAGTTCGGAAGAGGGAGAAGGAGGTGACGGGGGAGGGAGTAGGGAGGATTAACATGCACAGACATGAGGGAACAGTGAGGGGAGGGAGAAGAGGTGATGATGCTAGTTGTACAGGAAGTGCTAAAAGTATTAATAGATTGTGAGATAAAAGGCCGAGCAGAGGTTGGGAGGTGATCACCTGTGACAGGCACAGACATTCCTAAGATTGCAGGTGAGTGACAGTTAAAGCTGTGGTGACCTGGGAGAGAAGGAACCTTACTGTCTTTTGCATAGTGATCCAGAATTTGGGGAATGAGAAGTTAATAGCAGCCATACCTTGTTGGGTCCTTATTCCAGGCACCTTGAAGGAGACAAGTGAGGTGCTCCTTTGTCCATATGTTCCCTTGGCGTGCACAAATAGGGCTGTGATATAGGCTTGCAACTTGTCAGTAAATGCCCTGTAGAACCACATTAGTGCATTTTTTTGTCTCCTCAATGTAAGTGAGGGCCAAGCCAGCTTTTGATAGAGCAGACAGTGATGAGTACAAAGAGGCATGTCCAGATGAACTGCAGCACGTGATGTTAAAGGATGTCGATTTTACCTAATGCTTGTTTTTCCCAATTTTTAACCAGGTGAGACACACTAAGCTGAAAGCTTGTTTACAGGTGTAACCTGGGAGCACAGGAAGTTAAGTGACTTGCTTAGGGTCACACAGTATGCAAGTGGAGGCTGTGGGATTCAAACCCATGTCTTCAGATTTGCAGCTCAAAGCCTTAAACCACTGTGCTATACTGCCACTCTGTTTGAGCAATGGCTGTAGAGAGCAGGTCTGCGTAGTCTAACAGTGGGATGTCGTAGTTTGGACTATTTATTTATTGAAATGTTTCACCAGGAAGCACACTCAGCAAAATGATGCTTGTGTCATGGTGCGACCTGGTTGGGGGGGATACATGGGAGGTAACATACATTTCATAGAATTGAACATTGGAGTCCGTGGTGCATAATACAGAGTGTACAGGGATACATAACTTTGAAATATACATTTGGGTCTTGCTACATTGCTTACATACAGGTTTACAGTGTGTAGATATATACAGGGAAAGTGGCATATCATGCTTAGATTACAGACATATATGCATACATGTATGCTTACACAATTTCATTGAAGCAATTTCTGAGATTTGCAGTGCTAGTGGCTAGTACATTGTTGTCTAGTGAGACAATGAGAACAGGGTGGGTGGGATGAGCACAGTATTTAGAAAGTGCCCATAGAAGACAGACATAGACTATGGGTAGCTTTTTCTGGATAGCATCCACAAGGGCAGAGAAGGAGAGATTAGTCAAGCCAGACTCCAAGGTACCTAAAGGAGAGCACGTCCTCTAGTATTGTTCCATCGAAGGTGTGGAAAACAGCTGTGGGCTGAGTCTGGATAGTCTCTGCCTAGAGCCGAAAGTCATGGAGACTGTCTTCTTTGCATTGAGGGAGAGTTGGTGGGAGTTAAACCAGAGCTGTACCTTGTTGAAATCAGGCTGGAGAGTGGAAGTGACTTTTTCTTGGGTCTGTCGAGGAGAAGAGGACAGTGTCATCTGCATACATGTGTATTGAGGTAGTAGAGCAGGACTTTGGCAAGTCATTTAGCAGGATGGAAAAGAGAAGGGGGCTGAGAATGGAGTTCTGTGGGATGCCAGTGATGATAGGGAGTGGAGATGAGTTGGAGTCCACTATTTTTACAGTCTGGGTTCTATCTTGCAGGTAGACTCTGAACCAGTTATTGGCTGACGTGGATAACCCAGCAGCAGATAGGCAAGTTAGTAATAGAGGGTGAGATACTGTGTCGAAAGCTTTAGGTAAGTTGATGAAAATGGCTAAAGTAATTTGGCCTTTGTCCATCCCTGAAAGGATGGAATCTGTGAGCCTTAGAAGGGAAGTGGCAGTAGAGTGTTTTTTTCTAAATCCAGCCTGGAAAGGCATGAGGAAGTGGGATTCAGAGAGGAAGTGAGAGAGTTGCGAGAGTATGAGGTGCTCCTGCAGCTTTGCTAGGGCAGGGAGCAGAGAGATGGGATGGTAGTTTGCTGTGGCAGTGGGGTCACCTCCTTTTGGTAGTGGGATAACTGTGGCATGCGTCCACTCCTTGGGAATTGATACAGAGGCAAATGAGAGGTTTAGGAGGGTGGTGAAAGGAGATGCAATGGCATGGGCAGATAGGAAGAGAAGTTTGGTGTCTAACCTGTCAAGTGATTTACCCTTTTCTGGGTTCAGGGTTAGTAGGGCATCTAAAGTTTCTGCGGGTGCAATGTGTTTGAATGTGAAGAAATTTTGGTCCTGGCAGTTAACGGGTTTCAGACTGAGATGGTGAGGTTATTTTTGGAAGTGAGGCAAGTAGGGTTGTAGCCCAGGTGGTGAAGTAGGTGTTGAATTCAGAGGCGACTGCGAGGGGATCTGCAAGGAGAGTCCCTTGTGTGAGTAGGCGAGGGGTGGGATTTGTAGATGATGGGGAGAAGAGGGAGTTGATAACTTTCCAGAATTTAGAGGGCCTACTGAGGTTGGCGTTTAGGGTGTTGTTAAAATATTTGGCCTTGGCTACACAGGTGGCCTTGGTACATTTGTTACGGAGCTCACAGTAGGGGATATTGTCACTTGGGAGGAGTGTAGATTTGTACAAATGCCACGCCTTTTCCTAGGCATTCTGGCATGCAATTGGTTGGGAGATCCAGGGGAGATGGGCTTCCCGGACTCTAACATGACATAGCAGGGCATGTTTGTCCCAAACACTGGGAAGGAGTTTCGGAAGAGTGCAAAGGCTTTGTCCATATCATTACTAGTAAGGAGGAAGTCCCAGTTAGAGTGGGCTAGGTCATCCAGGAGAGGGGCAAGGTTTAGAGATTTGTATGACCTTTGTAGTAGAATTTGGGGCAGGGATTTGGTCCAATGGATTTTGCAGACTAGGTAGGTGATGTGGTGGTTGCTTCTAGAGTCTGGAAGTAGGCGGAGCTGATGACCCAGTGGGGATATGAGGTGACGGCCCAGTGAAGTAGGGAGTGATTGTTAGTCTTAGGGTTTGAGCATGTAGGTTCAGAGATGGTTTGGGTTAGATTAAGGGTGGTAATCTCAGTGTGAGCTTTATTGAAAGCAGGGGATGGCCAGTTGTGATTTAGGTCCCCCATGATATAGAGCTCACCCAAAAGGGCTATGGAGGCTAGGTGGGTTAGAAGGTCACTGACTGTCATGGCCAGAGTGCCAGGGCAGCAGTAGATACCAGCCACATAGATTGGGAGAGAGAAGGGCAGGGACAGTTTTAGCATGAGCAGTTTATAGGCTTTGGGCTCTGATTTACTGAGCGTGATGGAAAAGTGCAGGTCTGATTTGGTATAGATAGCCACTCCACCTCCACGGGTGGTTTTGTCTTGCCGAGTGATATTAAAACCCGGGATGGCAATGGCTGGGTCTAGAAGGTTATGGTTTCTAATGTGAGAAGATGCTTTATGTGATAGAATATACCGAGCCATTGTCTGAGCTTTTATGTTTGCTCATTCAGATAGACTGTGAAATTGAGCTGGTTATCCAACCAAAACCCTAGGTATTTGAACTTATCCACTACTTCCAGTGGTTCACCAAGCAAGGTGCAGAGTTGTAGGTTCATTGCTTTTTTTTTGGCATTAAGCAGAAGTTTAAGCTTTATTAAAGTTGTGCTGGAGGATGGTGAAGTCATGCTGAAAGTCCTCGTAGGCAAGATCAAGGGATGAGGAAGTAGTGTAGAGAACCATATCATCAGCGAATAAATGTACGTTACTGGTGTGAAGTGGGAGTTAATATGATTGATGTATTTTGTGAACCGAATGGGACCCAGGATGGAACCTTGTGGTACACCTCAGGGAAGGCTTTTTAGAGGTGACAGGTCCCACTGAGCTTTAATGTGCTACATTCTGTTGGTGAGATAACATTTGAACCACTTTAGGGCGGTGTTGTCTAGGCCCAGGTTACTTAGGGCATTGAGCATCAGGCTATGATCCATGGTATCAAAGGCCTTACTCGGGTCTAGAAAGAGGGCATAGACATGTTTTTTTTTTTTTTGCATGCAGGGTGGTATGCCAATCACTAGACATTTTGGCAAGAGCTGTTGTGGTGCTGTGCTTGGGTCTAAAATCCAGTAGGGCAGGGTTTAGGAAGCTTTCCATTTCGAGGTATTCCCTAAGTTGGGAGTTGACAATTTTCTCCATGATTTTTGAGAGGGTAGGAAGAAGTGAGATAGGTCGGTAGTTGTTCTGATTAGTTTGATCACCAGACTTGAAAAGGGGGATGAAGTGCACTATTTTTCAGATGGGAGGTATCTCGCCCTGCATCAGCGAACTGTTAAACAGGTGAGTAACCTATTTTTAGGAAAAAAGGTTCTAGAAAATCAACACCACCACACTTTTTTGTCTCCAGAAACATTAGTAAGTCCTCCAGCTATGTAAAGGTAACAGATTGAAAGCGGAAAGAGTAGGGTCTGAGGTTTAGGACAGCGTTGGAACTTTCACCATCGGAGGAGTCATTGTTTAAACTGAGCTTACTAACAGGTGAGTCATCAAGCATCAAGGCCTACAGTGGTGAAGTGGATGTTGAGTTGTTTGAGGATGTCAACTCTGGTCATGTGATTTATTTTCTGCCACTAATTTAGCTGGTAGGGGGAAGGCTATTGAGTGGCCTTCAATTTCTCTGAGAATGCTCCAAAATTTGGCTGAGCAATCTTTGCTTTTTTTGAGGGCAGTCTGGAAGTAGTATGATGTTTCTGCCCTGGTTAGTTTAGTGCAGGCATTCCTAGCTATACAAAGCCAGTCAGCTTCAGTTTTTGTTTTCCTTGCAGTTTTCCACAGGGCATCCCTGTTCCTGAAGGCTTTCTTTAGGGTGGAAGTGAACCTCTCAGGGGACCATTTCCTGGTTTTAATTTTTCTAAGTAGGGCATGTTTATCAGTCCCACTAGTAGTTTTTGAAAGATGTTATAGGCCTCCGTGACTGAGTAAGCTTGATAAAAACATTGGTGGGGTAACAAATCTGTGCCTAAAGACGTTATCTGCTATAACTGTAATAAGCCAGGCCATTTTGCAAGAAACTGCCATAGTATAGAGCATGGCATTGAAGCAGATTTTCCCTTGGCAAATTGGGGCAAGTACTTAACAGATGTGAAGGTGGGGAATACGACTGTGAAGGGACTCATTGATTCAGGAAGCAGACAGACCTTAGTGCATATTAAAGTGCTGGGAAACCACTGTGCAAAGGGACCAGGTGCTGATGTCATCTGCATCCAAGGGGACTTTCGATACTGTCCCAACACTCAAGTGACTCTGACCATTAAGGATGTGTCACACCAAATGAAAGTGGAGGTAGTATCCAAGTTACCTGTACCTGTAATTATTGGCAATGACTTTCCAGGATTTACTGAGTTGATCAAAACAGGAGAGAATCCTGATGTTTCGGCAGCTGTGGTGACAAGAGTGCAGCCAAAGAAAATTTTGGACTGTGGGGACACTTTCCCTTTCAAAGATTTTGATTTGGACTTGTCTGAGCACAGCTCCAAGATCTGGAAATCAAGGAAAGAAATGAAGCCTAAAGAAACTATGGCAACAAATGACTGATGGACATAAAGGGTTAATATACAAAATGCTGAAACTAAACTGATAATTGATTGTGATTTTCTTTCAGAGCAAGCTAACAATGTTCCTCTCTCAAATGGGGACAGCGAAAGAATCTCAGAGTTAGAAGAGGGTAGCCATCTGGAATCAAGTGACCACCAAACAGTGTGGTTCACAATAAACACAGCCATACAATCAAGCCATACAAATGCAAGAGTATTGGACTTTAGGAGGGCTGACTTTAGGAAAATGAGAGAGTGCCTCAGAAAAGCACTAGCAAACAGGCAAGAAGGAGGGGTGGAGAAACAATGGTAAGTAATTAAAACAGCCATCACAGAGGCAATAAGCCTTTGTGTAAAGCAAATCAACAAAACACAGCGAAGGAAAAAAACGCTATGGTTCTCAAAAGAGATGGCAGGGAAGGTTAAGGAGAAAAGGATAGCATTCAGGAAATATAAGAAGCATGAAGGAGAAGGATAGAGAACTTTATCAGTTAAAGCAGAAAGAGGCTGGGAAGGCAGTCAGAATAGCAAAGGCCCAAACCAAGGAAAGGATAGCCAACTCTGTTAAGAAGGGGGATAAGACCTTTTATAGGTACATTAGGGAGTGAAGAAAGACCAAAGGAAGGATACTGAGGCTTAATAAAGGGGAGGGAATGTGGGTAGAGGGTGACAATGAAAAAGCAGGGATACTGAACGAATATTTCTGCTCAGTATTCACAAAGGAAGAGGAGGAGGTACCTAAACCAAGAAGAGAAACACTCTGAGGCGAGGGTTGATACCAGGCCATTTACAGAAGAAAGGGTTCTGAAAGAACTAATAAAATTGAAGGTGGACAAAGCAATAGGGCCTGATGAGATTCACCCAAGAATTCTAAAAAAACTAAGGGTAGAACTAATGACACCGCTGACTACTCTCTTTAACAAATCATGGGAGGATGGGGTGGTACTTGAGGACTAGAGGAGTGCGGATGTGATTCCTCTTCACAAAAGTGGGAGCAGGACAGAGACAGGAAACTACTGGCAAGTTAGTTTGATCTCAGTGGTAGGTAAAATGATGGAATCACTTCTGAAAGAAAAGAATTGTTGAGTACCTAGAGGCCAGTGGGGCAGGGACCCAAGGCAGCATGGATTCTGATGGGAAGGTCATGTCAGATGAATCTAATAGATTTCTTTGACTGGATGACCAAAGTAATGAGACCAGGGAGGGGCTGCGGACATGGCTTACCTTGATTTTAGCAAGGCATTTAATACAGTCCCACACAAAAGATTAATACACAAGTTAGCCAGCCTTGGAGTGGGTCCCAAGGTGGTAGCCTGGATAAAAAATTGGCTAGACAACAGGACGCAAAGGGTAGTAGTAAATGGAGTCCACAGTGAAGAAAGGAGGGTTACTAGTGGGGTACCGCAGGGTTCAGTACTGGGGCAGGTCCTTTTTAATGTCTTTATAAGTGACATTGCAGAGGAACTGGAAGGAAAAGTATGTCTCTTTGCAGATGACACTGAAGATCTGCAACAGGGTTGATACATCAGATGGAATGGAAAGGATGAGAAGGGACTTGGCAAGGTGGGAGGAATGGTCAAATGTATGGCAGCTCAGATTCAATGCAAGGAAGTGCAAGGTAATGCACCTGGAAACAAAAACCCAGGGCAAGAGTACTCAATGGGGGGTGAGATACTGACAACAGTAAAAATGAAAAGGGACCTAGGAGTAATTATATCAGATGACGTAAAGGTGGGCAAGCAATGTGAAAAGGCAGTAAGGAAGGCTGGGGATATTGGGATGCATAGGGAGAGGCATCAATAGTAGAAAACAGGAAGCTGTTATCCCTCTGTACAGACAGTTGGTGAGACCCCATCTGGAGTACTGTGTGCAGTTCTGGAGACCTCATCTCCGCAAAGACATAGACAGAGTGGAGGCTGTCCAGAATAGGGCAACCAAAATGGTGCAGGGTCTGCACCAGAAGACATACGAAGAAAGACTAAAGGAGTTTAATATGTGTACCCTTGAGGAAAGGAGGGAGAGAGGAGACATGATAGAAACTTTCAAGTACCTCAAGAGAATCAACAAAGTCCAGAGGGTGGCATCTTTCAGAAAAAGATGTGCAAGAACAAGGGGGCACAATTTGAAGATAGAGGGGGCACAGCTCAGAGGTAATGTGAGGAAGTATTTTTTCATGGAGAGGGTTTTGGATGCATGAATCAGCCTCTCTGAGGAGGTCGTGGAGTCAAGAACAGTGGGAGAATTCAAGAATGCATAGGACAGACATAAAGCAGTCCTAGTGGGGGATAGGAGGAAGTATGCTGTTGGTTAATTAGGATCTGCAGCTTATCTGTTAGGTAAGAAAATGGACAGACTGGGTGGGCCAAGCGTCCTTATCTGCCATCAAATTCTATGTTTCTATGGTGGGCCAGTGTTTACAAAATGTAATGGGTTACTGTGCAGAGTTTGAGTTAAACCTCCAACACAGGAATAGACAGAACAATTGGTTATGCCACAGAAGTATAGAACCTAGTTATTACAGATAGCACATGATAGTCCTATGGCTGGTCACGCAGAGAGGGATCACACCCTTGCCAGATGGCTGTATAGATTTTACTGGCCTGGAATTCATGAAGATATTGCTACCTATTATAATTCCTGTGCCGTATGTCGAAAGTAGCCCCAGTCAGTAGAAAAGACAAGGTCGCCCTGCCCTTGATAGATGTGCCTTGAGAAATTGCAATGGATGTGGTTGTTTCTTTAGACAAAATAAAATGGTAATAGATTTTTCCCCATGCATGTTGCCCCGACCATGTGCAGGCATATCATTGCTGTAGTCCACTGTTACCCACCCTCCATTTCTCTGTTGATGATCCCACACCCTCCCCCTTCTGCACACATGTAGCTGTTCATAGTCTGTCACTCCCCTTCCCCTTTGATTGCATTATGTACATAGTTTCTGATTTTCTGTTGTTTATATTGTTGTATGTTCTGTTTATGTTGTTGTAAATATTTTTGCACTCTGCTATGGTGTCTGTGGTCATTCACTGTTCCACATTCCTGGGTATGTGTACTGTCAGGGACTCTTTTCCATACCCTTCCTGCCATGGCTCTGCATGCCTACAATGTTATATAGTCTCTTTCCCTGCTGAACCCCCCCCATTAGTGCGGCCCCATGGTTGCCTGTGGCATGTGCATGGGCCTCTGTCCTACAACTTATGTCCCTGCTCCTGGTCTCTGTGTCCACGCTGTTTGTGGCCTGCATACATTGCACTGCTGCAAAATTGCTCTATAGTCCTGTGTGCGGTATCCTGTGTTTGGGGTTGTGGCCTGTTGTGTGGCACTATGGTGGCACTGTGTGCTGGACACTGTACGGCCACAGTCATGGCCACCTGTGGGTTGGCCTGTCTAGTGCCCTCCACCTTGCTTTGCACCTGCATGCTGTTGTGTGGCACCATGCCTGCTACAGTGTGTTGTTCTGTGTGCCTGCCCTAGACAAGTGTGGATCGTGGTCTGGTGCTCTGTGTGGTGTTCTCGGTCCTTGTCATGATTCTGTGGCTGTTGTGGCCACTTTTGTGCCCTTGGCCTCTCTGGTGTATCCCATTGGTCCTGTGTCCCTCTCCTTTGTCCCACTGCTTTGTCCCCGTTGTTCCAACCTGCCTTGCTGGCTTGCTCCATATTCACTATGTTGCTCCCTGGGTAGCTCTGCATATCCTGCTTGTGCTGGTGCATCTCCACTTGTGCCCTGCCCTTTCTGTGTGATTCACAATGGGGTTGCACATGGCGCATCCTTTGTGCATCCCTTTGTGGATCGCTTACGCTCGGTGGTGCATCCTCTCTGCACCGGTGCATCTGACTTGCGCCCGCGCATCTCTTTGTGAATCCTGTCCATGGTGTTGATCATTCTGGTGAAACAATTCAAAACAAAGGGGAAAGAAGAACTAGTTAGCACCATAGGGAGCCACGTGGGCCTGTGCTCTGGTCTCGATGTCATAATGACTCATCATTTAATACACTTGGTAGACATTTTAGGGGGCAAGCAAGGCTGTTTTTGAAAGTGAAAGGCTGATGTTTATAGTTTTCAAAAGCTATGAAAATACATTTTATGTTATTTACGTAAATGGAGTTTTAGCATAAATGTAAACAGCAGTGTTTACTTTACTTGGCTATGAAGCCAGATTTTGGAGTTTGCAGTTAAAAAAAAAACTGCTTGTTTAGGTACCCTTTAACAGTCTATACTTCAGTATACTGTTGATCATTTTTTTAACTTTCTATATAAACATATTTCTCTGCTAAATACTTTCCAGCCTTTGCTATGTTTTAACATTTACATTTGCAGCTGTTTATGTCCAGCTCACCTGTTACAAATCTCCTCCTGTTCACTTCTGCCTCCAGGAAAACTTTTTGCTCAGTTGCTGCCATACGCCTGTTAGAAATTGGAAAAAGTAAACACTAGCATGAACAGTAAAGAAGATGACAAGACTTTCTCTAGATAAATTAGTGACAGGAGAAAGTCCAGAGGGTATTGCTAAGATCAAAGGGATAAGGGAGCATGTGAGGAGGAGGACCATGTAAAGCATCTATCCTAAATAGATACTTCTGCTCAGTATTTACTGAAGAGAAGGTAGGGCAGGGCCCACAGCTCAGCACCAGGGACACGGGGAGTGAGGTGCACTACCCCTTCACAAAAGAAAGGGTCCAACAAGTGATTGATAAGCCTAGAGTGGACAAGGCAATGGGACCTGATGGCATACATCCCAGGGTGTTAAAGAAGCTAAGGGTGGAACTAGCATTGCCATTATTGGAACTGTTTAGTGAGTCTCTGAGCACAGGAGAGGTCCCAGAAGACTGGAGAAGGGCTCATGTGATCCCACTCCACAAAAGTGGTAGCAGGGAGGAAGCAGGGAACTACAGACCAGTCAGTCTTACCTCAGTAGTGTTCAAAATTATGGAGACACTCCTTAAGGAAAGGATAGTGCAGCACCTGGAATCCATAGGACCACAGGATCCAAGACAGCATGGGTTTACAAAAGGAAGGTTCTGTCAAACTAATCTCATAGATTTGTTTGATTCGGTGACCAGAGTGGTGGACCAAGGGGGGAGCAGTTGATGTCACCTACTTGACTTCAGCAAAGCTTTTGATACTGTTCCACATAGAAGATTGACTAATAAGCTGGGTAAGCTTAGGGGTGGGTCAAACGTTGGTCAGTTGGGTGGCAAACTGGTTGACGGGCAGAAAACAGAGTGGTGGTAAATGGTATACAGTCAGAAGAGATGCAAGTCACGAGTAGGGTACCTCAGGAATCAGCCCTGGGGCCAGTCCTCTTCAATATTTTCATCAGTGACATTGCAGATGGACTGGAGAGTAAGGTTTGTCTGTTTGCAGATGACACCAAGATCTGCAGCAGAGTAGATGATCCAGATGGAGTGGGCAGAATGAGAAGAGATCTGGATAAACTAGCAAAATGGTCAGAAGAGTGGCAACTGGGGTTTAATGCAAAGAAGTGCAAGATCATGCACATAGGGAAGAGAAACCCTGAAGCCACCTATAGGCTGGGAGGGGAGTTGTTGGCAGTCACAAGGAAAGAAAGAGACTTGGGCGTCATCATCACCGATGACCTGAAATCATCCAAGCAGACCACTAAAGCAGTAGGTAAGGCTAGAAGGATGTTGGGGTGTATTAGTAGGGGTATCACAAGTTGGAAGAGGGAGGTAATAATCCCTCTTTACAAGACACTGGTTAGGCCCCATCTGGAGTACTGCGTGCAGGACTGGAGGCCACACCTTCACAAGGACATTAACCAAACTGAGGCAGTCCAGAGAAGGGCAACCAAAATGATGCAGGGACTGCATCAGAAAACATATGAGGACAGATTCAGGTCCATCTTGTAAATGAGCCTTGCTCAATGATGTTCGCCTGAATAAATAAAGATTTGATTGATTGATTGATTGAGATTAACTGAGCTCAATATGTATTCCCTAGAGAAAAGGAGGGAGAGAGGCGATATGATTGAAACATTCAAACACCTTAAAGGCATTAACACGGTGAAAGAGTCTAACATGTTTCAATATAAGAAAAATAGCAGGACAAGAGGACACAGCATGAGATTAGAGGGAGGCTGATTAAGGGGTAATGTGAGGAAGTTCTTTTTCACAGAAAGGGCAGTGGATGCATAGAATGGCCTACCTCAGGAAGTGGTGGATATGAATACAGTGCAGGGCTTCAAACAGGCATGGGATAGGCATAAGGGAGCAATATAGATGAGTATGAATAGATAGGCCATTGGCAGAGCACAGGCCAATGGCACATTCATAAGATAGAAAAAGAAATGGGCAGACTGGATGGGCCTTGCGGTCCTTATCTGTCATCAACTTCTATGTTTCTATGACCACAGTTAGAAAACATGAAAAATATGGGAGGGAGATAGGCACCAGTCCATTTATGGAAGAGAGAGTCCTAAAAGAACTTGAAAAACTGAACGTGGACAAGGCAATGGGACCAAATGGGACACATCCTAGAATATTAAGGGAACTTTGGGAGGTGATGACGACACCATTGGTAGCCCTGTTCAATGAGTCACTCAATATGGGAGTGGTTTTGGAGGACTGGAGGAGAGCAGATATAGTTCCTCTTCACAAAAAGTGGCAGTAGGGAGGAGGCTGGACGCGACAGAAAAGTCAGCCTCACCTCAATAGTGGGGGAAATTCCAAAATCACTAGAAACATAGATTTTGACAGCAGATAAGGACCGCTTGGCCTACCTAGTCTGCCCATTTCTCTACATACTGGATAAGCTGCAGATCCTAGTTAACCAACAGCCTATTTCTTCCTACCACCCACAAGAATTGCCTTATGTCTGTCCCATGCATTCTTGAATTTTCTCACAGTTTTAGACCCCACAATCTCCTCGGGAAAGTGGTTCTTGAGTCCACTATCCTCTTTGTGAAAAAATACTTCCTCACATTGCCCGAGCCATCCCTCAATTATCTTCAAATTGTGTCCCCTTGTTCTTGCATACTCTTTTTCTGAACTATGCTACCCTCTTGGACTTTGTTGATTCCACTGAGGTACTTAAACTTTCTATCATGCTCCTCTTTCTCCTTTACTCAAGGTTATACATATTAAGCTCCTTTAGTCTCTCCCTGTATGGCTTCTCTTGCACCATTTTAGTTGCCCTCCTCTGGACTGCCTCCAAGTTTTCTATGTCCTTTGCAAAGATGGGGTCTCCAAAACTGGACTCATTACTCTAGATGTGGTCTCACTAACTGTCTGTACAGAGGGATAACAACTTCCTGTTTTCTGCTGGTGATGTCTCTCCCTATACCTCCCAGGATCCCCCAGCCCTCCCTACTGCCTTCTCACATTCTCACATTACTCACTAATCTTAAGGTCATCTGATATGATTACCCCTGGGTCCCTTTCTATGTTTGCTGTTATTACTAACCCCCCCCCCATTGTGTACTCTTCCACAAGGTTTTTTTTATTTCCCAGGTGCATTATTTTGCACTTCTTTGCATTGAATCCAAGTTACCATACTTCTGACCATTCCTCCAACCTTGCCAAGTCCCTTCTTATCCTTTCCACACACACCCTGTATCAACCCTGCAGATCTTTGTGTCATCTGCAAAGAGGCATACTTTTCCTTCCAGTCCCTCTGCAATGTCACTTATAAAAACATTAAAATGGATTGGGCCCAGTACTGAATCCTACAGTACCCCACTAGTAACCCCTCTTTCTATAGAGTGGACTCCATTTACTATCCCCTTCCGTGTCCTGTTGTCCAGCCAGTGTCTTACCCAGGCTACCACCCTGGGACCCACTCCCAGGCTGGCTAATTTGCTTCTTCTTTTTCTATGCGGGACCCTGTCAAATGCCTCGCTAAAATCTAGGTAGGTCATGTCCACAGCCCCTCACTGGTCTACTACTTTGGTCACCCAGTCAAAGAAATTGATTAGATTCATCTGACAAGACCTTCCCAATGTGAATCCATGCTGCCTTGGGTCCTGTGCTTCACTGACATCTAGGTACTCAACAATTTTTCCTTCATAAGTGATCCTATCATTTTCCTTACCACAGAGGTCAAACTAACAGGTCTGCAGTTTCTTGCCTCTGTCTTGCTCCCACTTTTGCGAAGGGAATCACATCTGCCCTCCTCCAGTCATCAGGTACCACACCATCCTCCCATGATTTGTTAAAAGGGTAGTCAAGTGGTGTCACTGGTTCTCATCTTAATTCTTTTAGAATTCTGGGGTGAATCCCATCAGGCCCCATTGCTTTGTCCATCTTCAGTTTTAGGAGTTCTTTCAGAACCCTTTCTTTCTGTGAAAGGACTGGGATTGCCTCATATCCAGAGTGCTTCTATTAATTGGATTAGGTATGTTCCCTCCTCCTTTTGTGAATACTGGCAAAAGTATTTGTTCAGTATCCCTACTTTTTCACTGTCCTCTCTGCCCCTCACGTCCCCTTTATTCAGCCTCACTATCCCTCCCTTTGTCTTTCTACATTCCCTAATATACCTATAAAAGGTTGTATCCCCTTTAACTGAGTTGGCTATCTTTTCTTCAATTTGGGCCTTTGCTATTCTGTCTTCCCTGCTTCCTTCTGCTTTAACTGATACAGTTCTCCGTCCTGCTCTTTCTGAGTTTCCTTATACTTCCTAAATGCTATTTCTCCCTAACCTTCCCCGCCACCTCTGTTGAGAACCATAGTGTATTTTTCTTTTGTTTTGATTTATTTGCTTCACACAAAGGCCTGTTGCCTCTGTGATAGCAGTTTTGATGTTTCCTCATTGTTGCTCCACCGCAGTGCTTTTCTGAGGCATTCTCCCATTTTGACAAAGTCAGCCCTCCTGAAGTCCAGAACTCTCACTTTTGTATGGCTTGACTCTGCAGCTGAGTTTATCGTGAACCACACTGTTTGGTGGTCAATTGTTCCCAGATGGCTACCCACTTCTATTCTGAGATCCTCTCTCTGTCCCCATTTGAGAGTACCAGGTCTAAGATTGCTCCCTCCCGAGAGGGTTCCAAAACTAGCTGTCAGAGGCATACCCCCTGTAGGGCTTCGAGAATGGCCCTGCTCTCGGATGTGGCTGTAGCAAAGGTGCTCCAATCAACATCTGGCACATTGAGGTCCCCCATCATCAATATCTCCACTTTCTCTGCCATCTTAAGGATGCCTTCTATCATATCCTTCTCCATTTCTTCCCCCTAAGATGGAGGTCTGCAAACAACCCCGTGTGGATGTTGGTGTCTAAGGTGACCCACAGTGCCTCTTCTCCTCCCCGTTTACTCTTTTGTTCCATTGCTTTTATAGCTTCCCTTACACAGAGAGATACTCCTCCCTCTCTTCTATCCTCCCTGTCTCTCCTGTAAGTTGTGTACCCTGGTATGTTAACATCCCAGTCATGGTTCTCTGTGTACCACGTTTCTGTGACTGCCATGATATCCAGGCATCCCTCTTCCATTGAGGCCACCAGTTAAGGGCTTGTGCCCAGACTACTAGCATTGGTACTCATTACCTCCATTTCTTGATGGCCTTACCCTTTTGCCCCATTCCTGTCCTTACTGCCTTTGTCTCCATTTATCCCTGCCCTTCTCCCTACTGACATCTCTATCTTGGTGTTTACCTAGTTAACTATCCTGATTTTTTGGGAGGGGGGCTAGGATTTTCTGCTCCTTTCCAGTGTCCCCCGCCAGTTTAAATGCTTACTTGTGAAACATTTAACCCTGTCATCTAGGATCCTGGTTTCCCTCCTGGACAGATGCAGACCATCGTGCCAGTATAGGCCTGCATTGCTCCAGGTTGACCTCCAGTCCCCAGTGAAGCCAAACCCCTGACTCCTTCACCAGTTTTTAACCACTGATTGAATACCATGGTGTGGTGCACCTCGACCTCCCATGCCATAGACAGGCAGCACCTCTGAGAAGGTTACCATGCGTGCTACTTGTCTAAGGCCCCATCCCAACTCAACAAACTCCTCCTGCACTGTTCTGATCCTTTTCCCAGCCAGGTCATTTGTCCCTAGGTGGGCAATGACATCCAGCTCCCTCCCCTGTGCATTTGCTCCTCCAGAGGATTCACTTCCTGTCCCTCCAAGCCATGGCACCTGGCAGGTACCTTACCTCTCTCCTCCTCCCCAGTTCTACCCTCCTAACAATGGAGTCCTCCACCAGGAGTTGTTTTCTTCCCTAGTGGGGTCCCATGCTACCCTCTTGCGGGTCTCCTTTGTGGAGGTTCCCAACATCTTGCTTGGTCTCCACTGGGGGTGCCTCTATAGAGGAACCAAACTCTGCCAGAGTGGCATACAAATTGTAGAGCGGTACAGCTGGAGAGATGTGTCTCTGTTCCACCACCCTTGCCCTCCCTGAGCCCACTGTGGTCCAACCACTCCTTTTCCTTGGCAACCTCTGAGGCAGCGGTGGTGGCCTTGGTCCCTGGGTGGGAGAGAAGCCCCCAAATCCTGGCCAACTCAGCCTGGAGATGAGCAACCTCCTCCCTCAGCCCACAGAGGTGCCTGCAGGTGGGATAACACTGCATCCTCCAAAATGTCTCCTGGAAGACTACAGCTCCCAGACACTGCACTGCACCACTCACATCATGTCTTATTTCTGGCCCCTTAACTGTTGTTTTGAATACTTACTCTTTCCTCTGTTTATTCATTTTTTGTTATATACATTTTTTCTCTAGCTACTTACCTACTGCCTTTGCCCTTAAAGCTCCTGATCTTCCTGTTCTGAGACAGGCAGTTTCAGTATTCTCAGTACAAATATATGAACATACGAAATTTGCCAGCAGATAAAGGCCTAGAGGTCTCATCAAGTCTGCTTGAATGTGCAGCTAGAACCCTTATTCTGCAGCTGCCCTCCTTCCACCTTTCCTTCATTAACCCTCCCCTTGTCCTATCCCATCCTCATTTGAAGCAGTCCACTGTTCTACTGCATACCACTTCAGCAGGTACGCATTCCACCCAGCCACCACCCTCTCTGTAAAAAGTGTCTCCTCATCTCCTCCTGAACCTTCCTCTCCAGTCTCATATCATGGCCCCTGGTGGCCCTCCCTTCCCTTACTTTGAACAGCCCTTCTGTACCCGTCTTGTTTATTCCTTTCATGTATTTAAAGGTTTCAATCATGTCACCCTTGTCTCTCTTCTCCTCCAGTGAGCACATGTTCAACTTCTTCAACCTCCTCTCGTATGATAAGTCCCCCAGCCCCTTGATCATCTTTGTCGCTCTGCGCTGCACCCCCTCCAGTAACTTAATGTCCCTCTTCAGATATGGACAGTAGTCTCTTTACTTGGTCAGAGTCAGACCTCCAGCTGCTGGGGGGACAGAGAGCTACTCTTTTCCTTCCAGGATAGTGAGTCTTTTGTGGCTCTGTGATCACTTCCTTCCTGCTCTGAAACAGGAAGTTCCTGTTGCCAGTCAAATCCTGTGCCTATAAAAGTAGAACTGGCTAAGGAGGGTGGAGGGGAGGGAAGGAAGGCAATATAGTTCCAGTAAAGAAGTATAGTTCTAACAGCACCTCCTTCCTTTTGCTGTTCTCCACCTGTTCTCTGCCAGAAGCCATCTATCTAGTCCAGATCGACTACCTTCCTTCTGGCTAAACCATTCCCCCTAATTTATAGCTCCTTCTACACCTAGTTAATTGCAAGAGATAACAATTCACTTCAGCCAACTCAACACCTAGATAGCTGCACAGATAATAAGTCACTTCAGCCAACTCAGACAAACACATCAACTCTTTTTTTTGTTTCTTTGTTTTTACCCTAAATTGAATGTCCCAGTTGTAGAGTTCTAGTTCTTTGTCCCACTAGAGCAGTATAGTCAGGGCCCCATGTTTTCTGTGATTCTGCAGTTGCAGCAGTGGCTGCAGAAATCAGTACTGCTGCAGAATCAGAAAAGAGCCATATGGCCACAGAAATGCTAACTTTGCTCTACAGTGATGCAAGGAAAGGGCATAGTTATTGATATGTTAAGTATGGCATGGAATACATACTCATTAGAAGGGCAACAAACTGATACTGCCCACTACAAAGCTGAAAAGCTAGTGGCCACAAGGCATCTTGACTCATGCTGGCTCTTGTTACATAACTCCGCCCCAGCCACTATTATGGGGACAGACTGATGCAAGAGTAGCAGAGCTTGATTAGGCCCACAGCAGGTATGATTTGCTGCTGTGCAGGTGTGGGTAGCTCAGCCATGTTAATTTTTCATTGTGATACTGCTGACAGTGCATCCTGAATCCCTGGAAGATGAATTTGAAGGAAGAACTGGTAGGCGAGCAGTAGTCACGAAGTGAGAAGATTCAGTGGTGCCCATAGAGGTGGAATCGATCTCGATGTGGTGGCAGGTATCGGAGGAGGAGGAGGAGCCGATTGCAGAAACATCTGGCTGGCAGCAGACTGGGAAGAAGACTCAGTCCCCATTGATGGACATCGATCACAGTTTTGATTTGTGGGTTGCAGATTTGTACCTGCAAGTGTGAGAGTAATTTCATGGCAGATTTGAACCTGCAGCCTAGTTGGTGGCATCAAGCTCAATTCTTAAAGAGGGTCAAGTTCCCCAGCTGCAGTAGAGTTGGGGATCAGAGTATACTAGAACTGGAGCGAGTAGATAAGGAAAACAATCAGAATTATGAGTTGTATTGATTGCTGCTGTACATAAGTGAAACGAGTCACTGACTGAAGAACACCACAACCCCTGAGTTGCGTGGAGAAGAGAACATGCTAACCAAGGTTACTCCAGCTTAACAAGAATGACTTGCTTGCATTTTTTAGTGTGTTCCCCAAATGGAAAAACAGGAGTCAACAAATCACACAGACACTGCAAGTTACACCCTCCATCACTATTACAGGAAGACAGTCCTTCCCCCAACACACAGATTTTTGTTGCAAGACAGCTGGGATATTCCTAGTTTTAAAACATTATAATCTACAAGAACGTAAACAAAATCAGAAAAAACAAAGGCTTTCAGGTTGGGGTCTCACTTTATTTCTGCTAACTGTGAATATAAACCAGAACAAATCCAAGCAGGTTTTGCCTTCTGTGTAGTTTTAGCTGAGTATTTATGTCCTCCTCTAATTATAACATAGAAGAACAGTGTCCAGAAAACATATGAGCCTTCAAATTCTGGGTGGGAGGGAAAAGTTATTAAAACAGAACACCAGATTTGAGTTATTGCAGTTTAATATTTGTGATAAGAGGACTACATACTGTTAAATGGCCTGCTGTTCCACTTTCAGTGTAGTGGAGTGGTTGTACAAAGGTAGTCAAAGGGTAAACTAAGACTTAATCCCCTTGAAGGTATGCTGTTTAACCACAATTTATCAGCCGTAGAATCAGCAGTTGTTCTGCTGCAGACGGTATGAGGTCCTGCCACAGAATGTGGGTCCACTTTGTCGCAGTAAACACAGGGCCCTGAGTATAGTAATAAAAGCACCTCCTTCCTCTTGCTGTTCTCTCTTACTCTACTTAAACAAAGGATCATGGAACACACTGAATACAGCAGAGCACAGGATCTGAGACAGCATGGATTCACAGCCAGAAGGTCATGTCAAATAAATCTAATTGATTTTGTTAACTGGATGACTAAGATTGTGGATCGTAGGAGCGGGGGTGTGGGCCTAACTGGATTTTAGTAAGGCCTTCAATACTGTTCTACATAAAAGTCTTGTGAACAAGCTGAGCAGTCTGACAGTGGGTCAAAGGTGGTAAACCAGATAAGGAACTAGTTGAGTGTTAGACGACAGAGGGTTGTGTAAATGGTACTCAACCTGAGGAAAAGATGGTAACCAGAGTGGTGCCACACGGATCGGTCTTGGGTCAAGTCCTGTTTAATGTCTTCATAAGTGACATTGGAGGGACTGAGGGAAAGTGTGCTCTTTGTGGATGACACTTACATCTGTAACAGGCGGACATTCTGGGAGGGTGAAAATGAGGAGGGACCTAGGTAAACTGCAGAAATGGTACATAGTGTAGCAGCTGAGATTTAATGTGAAACAGTGTAAACGTGTGCTTTGGGGCACAAGAACCCAGGGGAGGATTACACGATGGGAGGAACTGATGGTTACCAAACAGAAAAGAGATTTGAGGGTAATCATATATGATAACTGCAAGGTAGCCAAACAATGTGCCAAGGCTATGGGAGAGCCAGTGGATGCCGGGTATAAGGAGAGGTAACACCAGCAGAAGGAAGGAAGTGGTGATGCCAATGTACAGATCATTGGTGAGGCCCCATTTGGAACATGAGGTCACAGTTCTGGAGGCTGCATCTCCATAAGGACATAGACAGGGTGGAGTCAGTTCAAGAAAGGGCAACAAAAATGACAGAAAGCCTGCACCAAAAGTCATATGAGGAAAGACTAGGAAACCTCAATATGTATACCCTGGAGGAGAGGAAAGACAGGGGAGATATGATGGAAACCTTCAAATATCTAAAAGGCATAAATAGGTTACCAAAGGCATAAATAGGGTAGCATCTTTCAGAAAAGGGATATCCACCAATGAGGTGGCATGACACCCAAGGTCAGTGATGCTACCATCACCTTAGATGCTACACTGCATTCTGACAGGACAGATTAATGAAGCAAGGTGGAGTTGCTTAGTGTACCTAAAAGTGTTTTAAATGCCCAACTACTGCTTAGTAGCCTTCACACCAATGAGGTGAAACTCTAAGTCTAAAGTTGATCCTGGGCCGGCAACATAAAGTGTTATTATTTTCCACTGTGTACATACCCTCTGGCACCCATAAAATGGGCATTCAGCAGGTCCTAAGCAACATGGAACAGCTAAAGCACAACTGGGTGCATATTACTGTTAACGATTTCGACACCAACTGGCTGTCTCAGGACACCCTTGAAGTTTTGGATCAGTTATCTGGTCTCTACCTCACACAACTGATCTCACATGCTATAAAAG
This sequence comes from Neoceratodus forsteri, assembly GCA_016271365.2. NCBI lineage: Eukaryota > Metazoa > Chordata > Ceratodontiformes > Ceratodontidae > Neoceratodus > Neoceratodus forsteri. The sequence continues at coordinate 468,802,932 of CM057457.1, read as the reverse complement.
TTAACTACTAAACAGGCACAAGTACAGTAATTGATTAGCTTCTTGCTAGCTGCCTGAGCACATCTCCGAGGTCACGTCTTCCAGATACCCTCAGTGATCACTGTCTGGTAATGTGCATGTGGTCAAATAATCTCAACAATACACCCTCCTCCGATCTTGTGAAACTACTCTGAGACATGGCCAGCTGGATTACTCTGGAAATATTTGAACTCCTTGACTGGTCCCACTCGACAAAGCCGAGGATGGCAACCAAGCACTTTATTTTTTCATCACAACGCTTAACAAGGCCTGTGATATTTTGACCCTATAAAACCCAAAAACAAAGAGGCAACAATCCATGGCTCACAGGCTCCTCCTTGAGCTCATGCAGGAAAGGATAATTCTGGCATAAGGCCAAAGCAACATTCAGACTGGCTGATCTCCTTGCGTATAAGGCTGCCAGAAACAAAAGCACTAAACTCATCAGGTCAAGGCAACCTACTATGGCCTACTAAAAAGAAGCTAGGGTCATGGAAAGGAGTTTTGGGATACAGTCAAATCACTAACAGGGAAACCCTGTAAGGCTCAACCAGGTCTAATAGTCATGAGCACCGAAACACTCCAGGAACCTAATGACATAGCTAACGCTTTCAACCTGGCTTTCACTGATCTAAGCGCAGTACTTCCTAGTGAATACCTGACTCCCCCATGCTCCAAATCTAGACCTGATCACCCTCACCCCATGCAACAGTGGGTAATACACCCCTCTTCTACTTCAAGCAGCTTACCAGAACAGCCACCATTAAATATGTCAAAGGGTACTGGAAGAAAAGGATGCAGAGTGACATTGTAGATATGAAGCTGGTGTCACTTACAGCTAATGAGCTGGTGAACCCACTTACTAAAGTTATAAATGCTTACTAAGGCTAGAGTTTTTCCAGACAGGTGGAAAAGGCACTTGTCACCCTGTCTTCGAAACTGGGGATGTCACAAACCTGTCTAACTATAGGCCCATCTCCATTCTCCCTCCTGTCATTGAGGTACAGGTCAGGAAGCATAGGGAAAAACCAGAAGTAGTTGTAGAATTCACAAAAAAACATTTATTTACAGTAGCAGTAACATAAAAAAAAGTAACTTGTTCAGAGTAACTACGTACAGAGGAGAAATAAAACAAAATATTCCTTCAGTCTCTGTATCCCATTTTCTTGCAATCTCTCTTGCAGTAGCACCTTAGCTCTTTCATAAAAAAAATATTTTTAACCCCCATTCTTAGCAATCATCCTCTCCTTGTAAGTTTCAGGAGCTGCTAGAATACAGTGTGCTTCTTGAGGCCCCTACAGCTTTTGCAAAAGGCTCAACATTTGCACTCAAGTAACCTCTAGAGTTTACAATCATCTCAAATTATAACTATACAGTATGTATTTTAACAGTAATACTACATATTTTCCAAATAAATGTGACCCCATAATTGGTTACATTTTCATAAAATGATTTGCACATATTTTTATATTATCAGATATGCAAGGGAGGAAAAATAGACAGCAAGAGAAAACAGAGAGAGAGTAAGAGACAAAGAATTGCGAGCCTGTCAGGTTGATCAAATCCGATGTCTCACAAAAAATTTGTTTGAGCAATCAGAGAAGAGACAGAAAAGGAGAGATCCTTGCATTTTAAACACTTTCTCCATAACAGATGGGACAGGGTCCTATTCTACCCTGTGACATACACCCTTTCCTTAAGAGGGAACTTGTTTTATCAAACAGTTTTCCGAAATGTTTTATTCTTTAATAACATTTGCTGCTTTCAGACATTAAGAACATGTACATCATCTCTCTTTTTTTATAACAGTAAAGTTCAAACCCATATGTTTGCTTTTCCACTTCCAGAATCCTTAATTCCTGAGCCATATCTTGACAAAAAATCAGCATTGCTATTCTCTTTACCAGATTTGTGAATAACTATGAATTTAAATGGCTGTAGCGCCAAGTACCACCTTGTGATTCTGGATTTTTTTATATTTCATCTGGTTAAACTAACAGGATTGTGATCAGTTACAAGAACTAAATCCGTTCCTAGCAAATACAATTTAAGGGACTCTATGGCCCACTTTGCTGCTAGACATTCCTTTAAGATAGTGGAGTACCTTTTCTCTCTGCCATGCAATTTCCCACTTATGTACAGAATAGGATGTTCTGTCCCATCTACATTTTGACTTAGGACTGTACCTAGGCCTACCTCAGATGCATCTGTATGTAGCAAAATGTTTTTTCAAGGTCTGGGCTTCATAAAACAGGGGCTGAACATAATGCAGCCTTTATGGCTTGAAACACTTCATCACACTCTGGGGACCATTTCAAATTATTTGGGTACCGTTTTTTCATGAGTTCAGTGAGGGGGAGTAGCTAACTCTGCCAAGCTGGGAACAAATGCCAGCCCTAAAAATTACCTGACATGTTTCTTTGTTTTAGGGACAGGGCTGTTAGCTACAGCTTCTATTTTAGAAATTTCTAGCTTAACTTCTCCATTTCCCAACACATAGCCCAAATATCTGGTTTCCTGCATGCCCGATGCACATTTGGTAGGATTAATAGTCAGGCTTGCATTTTTAATAGCTTGGATAACTGCTGATAGGTGTTCCAGGTGGTTCCGTGTCAACATAGCGAAGTTTAAAAAGTGACTACAATTTGGGTGAAAATAATACAACGACGGTAATGACTGTGACCGCACATCCTGGTGACCGCACACTAGAGCGAATACATCTTGCACTACTGGTTCATCACAGTGACACAGGACACATCCTCTCTCTGATTGCTGGATCCTCTGGGCCATGCGCCGAAGCAACTGAACGTAAGGAAATATACCCACCACTGCGGCCATTGCAGCAGATGTACTCTTGACGACTACCTGAGCCATACTGCCAGAAGTGCTCCTGGCTCTCTCCTGCAGGTCAGTCATAACCCTACGAGCTCCAACAATGTGAGCATCGGGAGCATGGTTGTGCTCCCTCCCTCATACACACATTATCAGTGATGGTGTGGAGATGTGCAGGGCAATGGTATCTGTGATACTCCCCACACTTTCAATAAACTTTCTCCCATACCTCCTTGTCATGATGAAACACAAAGTCTCCATACACCAGAAGAGGCATGCCCCTCTGACTATGGATAAATTCGACCACCATCCTCGCAACACCTAACCCCTCATACATCACCGCTTAAATAATCATATGCTCCTCTGTCACACATGGGGGCTACACCCCTCTACACCCCCAAACCACCAATCTCTAGGATTCTAACACCACGCCGCACCCTGATGGTGGGGGTAGGCAACACCACCAGTCACCAAACAGGTAGTTACTCTAATTGCACCCCATACGTAATGTGACAGTAGCTCAAATGTGTGCGCGCTGTAATTGAGCAATCACTGTTTAAGCAGTCGCTGTAATGTACTCACTCAATTACAGTAGCTGTAATGTACTCACTCTAATGACGTGATACCTTCCAGTCTAGACTGTAGACCATGACATTATCCAGGTATGCAGCACAATAAACAGTGTGAGGGATAAAATCACATCCATGCACCAATGGAATGTAGCTGACGCACCATGTAAACCAAACGGCATGGTGGTGAAATGATAGAATCCAACAGGAGTAGCAAGTGCAGTTTTATCTCTGGATTCTTTAGCTAAAGGTATTTGCCAGTAACCGTTGGTGAGATTGAGGGTACTGATATACTTTGCACTCCCCAGTCTGTCCACCAAATCATCTATTCTGGGCATAGGATAGCTGTCAAATTCTGACACTTGATTAAGCTTCCTAAAATCAAGGTAGATTCTAACACCTCCTTCTTTTTTGTTAACAATTACCATGGGAGATGACCAAGCACTCCTCAACTTCTCTATGATACCCAATTCTTTATTTATTTATTTTTTTTATTTCCTTGACCACATCAGCTCTTAACCACTCTGGCAACCTGTATTTCTTTTGCCTAATAGGAGAGCATTTCTTGTCAGTATTACATGCTAGACCCCTTTTGCTTGGCCTGGTACTGTGGTAAAAGTACTGTTGAATGTCTTTAGCACATTATGAATGTCTGCAGGTTGTTCTGAGGTTAAGGAAACATTCATCTTTACAGCATCAGCAGTCACTTTTTATTCCAGTCTATCATAAGCTACATCAATATCTTCTTTCTCAGTTTCTGGTAAAACCAGCAAAGCACATTTCGGCAATTTTTCTACCTATTTCTTGAGGAGGTTAACATGGTATATCTAGAAGGATTTTTCCTGTCAGGGTCTCAGTCTCATAGTTAACAGTGCTGGTACATCTAAGAACCTTTCATGGCCCTTGCCACTTCATTAACAGTGTATTTTCTGTTGTGGTTAACAGTAGCAAAACCTTTTCACTTGGCTCAAAACGCTTTTCTTTTACCCCATGGTCATAATATACTTTCTGCTGGTTTTGAGCCTCTTCCTGATTACTATGGGCAATTTCAATGTATTTTGCTAACTTCTTTCTTAGTGCACACATGTAAGATGTTATAGATCATCTCTGGGTGGGTTATCTTCCCACGTAGCTTTTATCACATCCAGTGGCTGTCTTAGCTGCCTACCATACAGCATTTCAAATGGTGAAAACCCTGTTGATGCCTGTGGCACTTCTCTGTAAGCAAAAAGTAGGTAAGGAGCAATAGTCCCAATCTTTCCTTCTCCTTTTACAAACCTTTTAACATCTTTTAGGGTTTGATTAATACACTCAATAAGACCGCCTGTCTGAGGGTGACAGGGGAGGATCTTATGGCAGTGATACCTAGTAGTCTGTACAGCCTTAAGTAATGCAACACCAAAATTACTACCCTGATCAGTAATAATTTATTTTGATATGGCCATTCTGCTGAAAATTTTGGCAAGCTCTGCTGCAGCTTTTGGGGCTGTAACAGTACACACAGGAACTGCTTCTATGATCGAGTAGCATAGTCGCATACTGCCAGGAAAATCTATTACCATTTTTATTTTGTCTAAAGAAACAACCACATCCATTGCAATTCTCTCAAGGCACATCTATCAAGGGCAGGGCACTTTGTCTTTTCTACTGACTGGGGCTACTTTCTACACGGCACAGGAATTATAATAGGTAGCAACATCTTCATGAATTCCAGGCCAGTAAAATCTATACAGCCATCTGGCAAGGGTGTGATCCTCTCTGCGTGACCAGCCATAGGACTATCATGTGCTATCTGTAATAACTAGGTTCTATACTTCTGTGGCATAACCAATTGTTCTGTCTGTTCCTGTGTTGGAGGTTTAACTCAAACTCTGCACAGTAACCCATTACATTTTGTAAACACTGGCCCACCATAGAAACATAGAATTTGATGGCAGATAAGGACTGCTTGGCCCACCCAGTCTGTCCATTTTCTTACCTAACAGATAAGCTGCAGATCCTAATTAACCAACAGCATACTTCCTCCTATCCCCCACTAGGACTGCTTTATGTCTGTCCTATGCATTCTTGAATTCCCCCACTGTTCTTGACTCCACGACCTCCTCAGAGAGGCTGATTCATGCATCCAAAACCCTCTCCATGAAAAAATACTTCCTCACATTACCTCTGAGCTGTCCCCCCTCTATCTTCAAATTGTGCCCCCTTGTTCTTGCACATCTCTTTTTCTGAAAGATGCCACCCTCTTGGACTTTGTTGATTCTCTTGAGGTACTTGAAAGTTTCTATCATGTCTCCTCTCCCTCCTTTCCTCAAGGGTACACATATTAAACTCCTTTAGTCTTTCTTCGTATGTCTTCTGGTGCAGACCCTGCACCATTTTGGTTGCCCTATTCTGGACAGCCTCCACTCTGTCTATGTCTTTGCGGAGATGAGGTCTCCAGAACTGCACACAGTACTCCAGATGGGGTCTCACCAACTGTCTGTACAGAGGGATAACAGCTTCCTGTTTTCTACTATTGATGCCTCTCCCTATGCATCCCAATATCCCCAGCCTTCCTTACTGCCTTCTCACATTGCTTGCCCACCTTTACGTCATCTGATATAATTACTCCTAGGTCCCTTTTCATTTTTACTGTTGTCAGTATCTCACCCCCCATTGAGTACTCTTGCCCTGGGTTTTTGTTTCCCAGGTGCATTACCTTGCACTTCCTTGCATTGAATCTGAGCTGCCATACATTTGACCATTCCTCCCACCTTGCCAAGTCCCTTCTCATCCTTTCCATTCCATCTGATGTATCAACCCTGTTGCAGATCTTCGTGTCATCTGCAAAGAGACATACTTTTCCTTCCAGTTCCTCTGCAATGTCACTTATAAAGACATTAAAAAGGACCTGCCCCAGTACTGAACCCTGCGGTACCCCACTAGTAACCCTCCTTTCTTCACTGTGGACTCCATTTACTACTACCCTTTGCGTCCTGTTGTCTAGCCAATTTTTTATCCAGGCTACCACCTTGGGACCCACTCCAAGGCTGGCTAACTTGTGTATTAATCTTTTGTGTGGGACTGTATTAAATGCCTTGCTAAAATCTAGGTAAGCCATGTCCGCAGCCCCTCCCTGGTCTACTACTTTGGTCATCCAGTCAAAGAAATCTATTAGATTCATCTGACATGACCTTCCCATCATAAATCCATGCTGCCTTGGGTCCTGTGCCCCACTGGCCTCTAGGTACTCAACAATTCTTTTCTTCAGAAGTGATTCCATCATTTTACCTACCACTGAGATCAAACTAACTTGCCAGTAGTTTCCTGTCTCTGTCCTGCTCCCACTTTTGTGAAGAGGAATCACATCCGCACTCCTCTAGTCCTCAAGTACCACCCCATCCTCCCATGATTTGTTAAAGAGAGTAGTCAGTGTCATTAGTTCTACCTCTTAGTTTTTAGAATTCTTGGGTGAATCCCATCAGGCCCTATTGCTTTGTCCACCTTCAATTTTATTAGTTCTTTCAGAACCCTTTCTTCTGTAAATGGCCTGTATCAACCCTCGCCTTCAGAGTGTTTCTCTTCTTTGGTTTAGGTACCTCCCCCTCCTCTTCCTTTGTGAATACTGAGCAGAAATATTCGTTCGGTATCCCTGCTTTTTCATTGTCACCCTCTACCCACATTCCCTCCCCTTTATTAAGCCTCAGTATCCTTCCTTTGGTCTTTCTTCACTCCCTAATGTACCTATAAAAGGTCTTATCCCCCTTCTTAACAGAGTTGGCTATCCTTTCCTTGGTTTGGGCCTTTGCTATTCTGACTGCCTTCCCAGCCTCTTTCTGCTTTAACTGATAAAGTTCTCTATCCTTCTCCTTCTGCGTTTCCTTATATTTCCTGAATGCTATCCTTTTCTCCTTAACCTTCCCCTGCCATCTCTTTTGAGAACCATAGCGTTTTTTTCCTTCGCTGTGTTTTGTTGATTTGCTTTACACAAAGGCTTATTGCCTCTGTGATGGCTGTTTTAATTACTTACCATTGTTTCTCCACCCCTCCTTCTTGCCTGTTTGCTAGTGCTTTTCTGAGGCACTCTCTCATTTTCCTAAAGTTAGCCCTCCTAAAGTCCAATACTCTTGCATTTGTATGGCTTGATTGTATGGCTGTGTTTATTGTGAACCACACTGTTTGGTGGTCACTTGATTCCAGATGGCTACCCTCTTCTAACTCTGAGATTCTTTCGCTGTCCCCATTTGAGAGAGGAACATTGTTAGCTTGCTCTGAAAGAAAATCACAATCAATTATCAGTTTAGTTTCAGCATTTTGGTATATTAACCCTTTTATGTCCATCAGTCATTTGTTGCCATAGTTTCTTTAGGCTTCATTTCTTTCCTTGATTTCCAGATCTTGGAGCTGTGCTCAGACAAGTCCAAATCAAAATCTTTGAAAGGGAAAGTGTCCCCACAGTCCAAAATTTTCTTTGGCTGCACTCTTGTCACCACAGCTGCTGAAACATCAGGATTCTCTCCTGTTTTGATCAACTCAGTAAATCCTGGAAAGTCATTTCCAATAATTACAGGTACAGGTAACTTGGATACTACCTCCACTTTCATTTGGTGTGACACATCCTTAATGGTCAGAGTCACTTGAGTGTTGGGACAGTATCGAGTGTCTCCTTGGATGCAGATGACATCAGCACCTGGTCCCTTTGCACAGTGGTTTCCCAGCACTTTAATATGCACTAAGGTCTGTCTGCTTCCTGAATCAATGAGTCCCTTCACAGTCGTATTCCCCACCTTCACATCTGTTAAGTACTTGCCCCAATTTGCCAAGGGAAAATCTGCTTCAATGCCATGCTCTATACTATGGCAGTTTCTTGCAAAATGGCCTGGCTTATTACAGTTATAGCAGATAACGTCTTTAGGCACAGATTTGTTACCCCACCAATGTTTTTATCAAGCTTACTCAGTCACGGAGGCCTATAACATCTTTCAAAAACTACTAGTGGGACTGATAAACATGCCCTACTTAGAAAAATTAAAACCAGGAAATGTTCCCCTGAGAGGTTCACTTCCACCTTAAAGAAAGCCTTCAGGAACAGGGACGCCCTGTGGAAAACTGCAAGGAAAACAAAAACTGAAGCTGACTGGCTTTGTATAGCTAGGAATGCCTGCACTAAACTAACCAGGGCAGAAACATCATACTACTTCCAGACTGCCCTCAAAAAAAGCAAAGATTGCTCAGCCAAATTTTGGAGCATTCTCAGAGAAATTGAAGGCCACTCAATAGCCTTCCCCCTACCAGCTAAATTAGTGGCAGAAAATAAATCACATGACCAGAGTTGACATCCTCAAACAACTCAACATCCACTTCACCACTGTAGGCCTTGCGTTTGATGACTCACCTGTTAGTAAGCTCAGTTTAAACAATGACTCCTCCGATGGTGAAAGTTCCAACGCTGTCCTAAACCTCAGACCCTACTCTTTCCACTTTCAATCTGTTACCTTTACATAGCTGGAGGACTTACTAATGTTTCTGGAGACAAAAAAGTGTGGTGGTGTTGATTTTCTAGAACCTTTTTTCCTAAAAATAGGTTACTCACCTGTTTAACAGTTCGCTGATGCAGGGCGAGATACCTCCCATCTGAAAAATAGTGCACTTCATCCCCCTTTTCAAGTCTGGTGATCAAACTAATCAGAACAACTACCGACCTATCTCACTTCTTCCTACCCTCTCAAAAATCATGGAGAAAATTGTCAACTCCCAACTTAGGGAATACCTCGAAATGGAAAGCTTCCTAAACCCTGCCCTACTGGATTTTAGACCCAAGCACAGCACCACAACAGCTCTTGCCAAAATGTCTAGTGATTGGCATACCACCCTGCATGCAAAAAAAAAAAAACATGTCTATGCCCTCTTTCTAGACCCGAGTAAGGCCTTTGATACCATGGATCATAGCCTGATGCTCAATGCCCTAAGTAACCTGGGCCTAGACAACACCGCCCTAAAGTGGTTCAAATGTTATCTCACCAACAGAATGTAGCACATTAAAGCTCAGTGGGACCTGTCACCTCTAAAAAAGCCTTCCCCGAGGTGTACCACAAGGTTCCATCCTGGGTCCCATTCGGTTCACAAAATACATCAATCATATTAACTCCCACTTCACACCAGTAACGTACATTTATTCGCTGATGATATGGTTCTCTACACTACTTCCTCATCCCTTGATCTTGCCTACGAGGACTTTCAGCATGACTTCACCATCCTCCAGCACAACTTTAATAAAGCTTAAACTTCTGCTTAATGCCAAAAAAAAAGCAATGAACCTACAACTCTGTACCTTGCTTGGTGAACCACTGGAAGTAGTGGATAAGGTCAAATACCTAGGGTTTTGGGTTGGATAACCAGCTCAATTTCACAGTCTATCTGAATGAGCAAACATAAAAGCTCAGACAATGGCTCGGTATATTCTATCACATAAAGCATCTTCTCACATTAGAAACCATAACCTTCTAGACCCAGCCATTGCCATCCCGGGTTTTAATATCACTCGGCAAGACAAAACCACCCGTGGAGGTGGAGTGGCTATCTATACCAAATCAGACCTGCACTTTTCCATCACGCTCAGTAAATCAGAGCCCAAAGCCTATAAACTGCTCATGCTAAAACTGTCCCTGCCCTTCTCTCTCCCAATCTATGTGGCTGGTATCTACTGCTGCCCTGGCACTCTGGCCACGACAGTCAGTGACCTTCTAACCCACCTAGCCTCCATAGCCCTTTTGGGTGAGCTCTATATCATGGGGGACCTAAATCACAACTGGCCATCCCCTGCTTTCAATAAAGCTCACACTGAGATTACCACCCTTAATCTAACCCAAACCATCTCTGAACCTACATGCTCAAACCCTAAGACTAACAATCACTCCCTACTTCACTGGGCCGTCACCTCATATCCCCACTGGGTCATCAGCTCCGGCCTACTTCCAGACTCTAGAAGCAACCACCACATCACCTACCTAGTCTGCAAAATCCATTGGACCAAATCCCTGCCCCCAAATTCTACTACAAAGGTCATACAAATCTCTAAACCTTGCCCCTCTCCTGGATGACCTAGCCCACTCTAACTGGGACTTCCTCCTTACTAGTAATGATATGGACAAAGCCTTAGCACTCTTCCGAAACTCCTTCCCAGTGTTTGGGACAAACATGCCCTGCTATGTCATGTTAGAGTCCGGGAAGCCCATCTCCCCTGGATCTCTCCCGAACCAATTGCATGCCAGAATGCCCAGGAAAAGGCGTGGCATTTGTACAAATCTACACTCCTCCCAAGTGACAATATCCCCTACTGTGAGCTCCGTAACAAATGTACCAAGACCACCTGTGTAGCCAAGGCCAAATATTTTAACAACACCCTAAACGCCAACCTCAGTAGGCCCTCTAAATTCTGGAAAGTTATCAACTCCTCTTCTCCCCATCATCTACAAATCCCACCCTCGCCTACTCACAAGGGACTCTCCTTGCAGATCCCCCGCAGTCGCCTCTGAATTCAACACCTACTTCACCACCTGGGCTACAACCCTACTTTCCTACTTCCAAAAATAACCTCACCATCTCAGTCTGAAACCCGTTAACTGCCAGGACCAAAATTTCTTCACATTCAAACACATTGCACCCACAGAAACTTTAGATGCCCTACTAACCCTGAACCCAGAAAAGGGTAAATCACTTGACAGGTTAGACACCAAACTTCTCTTCCTATCTGCCCATGCCATTGCATCTCCTTTCACCACCCTCCTAAACCTCTCATTTGCCTCTGTATCAATTCCCAAGGAGTGGACGCATGCCACAGTTATCCCACTACCAAAAGGAGGTGACCCCACTGCCACAGCAAACTACCATCCCATCTCTCTGCTCCCTGCCCTAGCAAAGCTGCAGGAGCACCTCGTACTCTCGCAACTCTCTCACTTCCTCTCTGAATCCCACTTCCTCATGCCTTTCCAGGCTGGATTTAGAAAAAAACACTCTACTGCCACCTCCCTTCTAAGGCTCACAGATTCCATCCTTTCAGGGATGGACAAAGGCCAAATTACTTCAGCCATTTTCATCAACTTACCTAAAGCTTTCGACACAGTATCTCACCCTCTATTACTAACTTGCCTATCTGCTGCTGGGTTATCCACATCAGCCAATAACTGGTTCAGAGTCTACCTGCAAGATAGAACCCAGACTGTAAAAATAGTGGACTCCAACTCATCTCCACTCCCTATCATCACTGGCATCCCACAGAACTCCATTCTCAGCCCCCTTCTCTTTTCCATCCTGCTAAATGACTTGCCAAAATCCTGCTCTACTACCTCAATACACATGTATGCAGATGACACTGTCCTCTTCTCCTCCGGACAGACCCAAGAAAAAGTCACTTCCACTCTCCAGCCTGATTTCAACAAGGTACAGCTCTGGTTTAACTCCCACCAACTCTCCCTCAATGCAAAGAAGACAGTCTCCATGACTTTCGGCTCTAGGCAGAGACTATCCAGACTCAGCTCACAGCCGTTTTCCACACCTTCGATGGAACAATACTAGAGGACGTGCCCTCCTTTAGGTACCTTGGAGTCTGGCTTGACTAATCTCTCCTTCTCTGCCCTTGTGGATGCTATCCAGAAAAAAGCTACCCATAGTCTATGTCTGTCTTCTATGGGCACTTTCTAAATACTGTGCTCATCCCACCCACCCTGTTCTCATTGTCTCACTAGAACAATGTACTAGCCACTAGCACTGCAAATCTCAGAAATTGCTTCAATGAAATTGTGTAGCATACATGTATGCATATATGTCTGTAATCTAAGCATGATATGCCACTTTCCTGTATATATCTACACACTGTAAACCTGTATGTAAGCAATGTAGCAAGACCCAAATGTATATTTCAAAGTTATGTATCCCTGTACACTCTGTATTATGCACCACGGACTCCAATGTTCAATTCTATGAAATGTATGTTACCTCCCATGTATCCCCCCAACCAGGTCGCACCATGACACAAGCATCATTTTGCTGAGTGTGCCTTCCTGGTGAAACATTTCAATAAATAAATAGTCCAAACTACGTACATCCCACTGTTAGACTACGCAGACCTGCTCTACAGCCATTGCTCAAACAGAGTGGCAGTATAGCACAGTGGTTTAAGGCTTTGAGCTGCAAATCTGAAGACATGGGTTTGAATCCCACAGCCTCCACTTGCATACTGTGTGACCCTAAGCAAGTCACTTAACTTCCCTGTGCTCCCAGGTTACACCTGTAAACAAGCTTTCAGCTTAGTGTGTCTCACCTGGTTAAAAAATTGGGAAAAAAAACAAGCATTAGGTAAAATCGACATCCTTTAACATCACGTGCTGCAGTTCATCTGGACATGCCTCTTTGTACTCATCACTGTCTGCTCTATCAAAAGCTGGCTTGGCCCTCACTTACATTGAGGAGACAAAAAAATGCACTAATGTGGTTCTACAGGGCATTTACTGACAAGTTGCAAGCCTATATCACAGCCCTATTTGTGCACGCCAAGGGAACATATGGACAAAGGAGCACCTCACTTGTCTCCTTCAAGGTGCCTGGAATAAGGACCCAACAAGGTATGGCTGCTATTAACTTCTCATTCCCCAAATTCTGGATCACTATGCAAAAGACAGTAAGGTTCCCTTCTCTCCCAGGTCACCACAGCTTTAACTGTCACTCACCTGCAATCTTAGGAATGTCTGTGCCTGTCACAGGTGATCACCTCCCAACCTCTGCTCGGCTCCTTTTATCTCACAATCTATTAATACTTTTAGCACTTCCTGTACAACTAGCATCATCACCTCTTCTCCCTCCCCCTCACTGTTCCCCTCATGTCTGTGCATGTTAATCCTCCCCTACTCCCTCCCCCGTCACCCTCCTTCTCCCTCTTCCTGAACTACTAGCACTTTTCTCTCTCATCTCCTCTCTGTTCTCTCTCATGTCTGTTTGTGTTAACCTCCCCTCCCCTTGTCACCTCCCATCCATCCTATCCCTTTATAAGGATGCCCCAGGTCAATCTCTACCTTACTCGTCAGTTACTCCTACCTTGTGTACATACTTCCACTCTGCATAGGTACTGCTGTCAGTTATGCTTCCACAGCTACTCACTCTGTATTTTGATGATATTTCTATTACTGTTGTACTTGTATTGGCTCAATCTGTATTATTTTCTTGATGTCACTGCCATGCATGTGTTTTTACCAGTTTTGTGCCAAATGTAACACTTGTACTATCCTACTCAGGACCATCTTGCAAATGAGCTTGCTCAAGGATGATGTTGCCTGGTTAAATAAAGTTTGATTGAGTTTAAATGGGAACAATAATGTCTTACTGGCTTGGCTGTTACCTTGCTGTTGTGGCGTCTGTCTGGCCATTTGGTAGTCCTCAGCCAAAGAAACAGCATTTTTTACCACTCTCTGGTCAGTGTTCCTTTACCCACAGCTGCACATCTGTAGGTAATATGTTGCAGGCAATATGTTGGTGAATTGCTCCAAGGCAAATATGTCGATCTGTGGGACTGTTTTGTTCTCTGGTTGGATCTATTTTATCAGGAGTTCTGTGAGTCAGGTGAAGGCTTCTCAAGGATTATCAACCGAGTTGTGCCTCAGAGATTGAAATCTCTGCCTGTATTGTATGTCTCTCCAGAGATGTCATACCTTTTCAGGAATTCACTTTTCATCAGGTCATAGTTTTCTGATGGTTCTATGTGATATTGGTGAGTGCCAAACGGCGCACCATTATTGCAATGTCAGGGCAGCAAAACAACCTCGCCACCTGACAACTTGGCACATGGAGGAACGGTGCCGAGAATCGTCCTTTTGCTTTCTGGAGCATTCTGATCACCTCCAGTGTTAGGGAACAAGTGCTCCTGGACGCAATCCAGGAGGGTCTCCTGATACAGTTGGTCAGTGTACCGACCAGGCTAAAGAACACTTTAGATCTGGTACTGTCAAATGGGGAGGCAGTAAGGGAAATAAGGTGGAGGATCCACTAGCCAAAAGTGATCACCAAATAGTGTAGTTTGATATCACTATAAGCGGATAGTCCAAGAAATCATTAACCTGGGTGGTAAACTTCAGGGGTGGACTTTGGGAGAATGCAGGAAGTGCTGAAAGGAAAACTGGAGAACATAAGGCAGGAGACAGACGGGAACAGAAATGAGATATTATTAAATGGGTATTACAGAGGCAGCAGAAGCCTGCACCATGACAAGAGTAAGAGGAGCAGAGCAAGGAAACTGTGCTGGTTGAACAGGGAGACAGTGGAGGTGGTGAGGGCAGAATGAGAGGTGCACCAGAGGTATTGGGGATGCGAAGAAAGGGGACAGGGAGAAGTACCCAAGATGATCCAAGGAGGTACAAGTGAGAGAAGCCAAGGCCCAGAGGAAGCTGAGATTAGCATAGAGAATTAAGGGGGGCTTTTCAGATACATCAGTGAGAAAAGGAAGTACAAGGTGACAATAGTGAGGATACAGAATACTGGGAAGTGAATGCAAAGAGAGAAACAGGGAGAAGCACTGAATAAATACTCTGCTCAGTGTTCACAGGAGAAAAGGAGGACAAGTACCACCATGGGCTGGGAGGGTGGGGTCGGGGGGAGAGGAGGTGACAGATGGAAGAATTGAGGGAGGCAGAGTCCTAGAGGGACTGAGGGTGGACAAGGCAACAGGGCTGGATGGCATCCATCCCAGGGTACTGAGAGAGATGGCAGAGGTGTTGGCAGAGCCATTGGTGGATCTGTATTGCATCTCACTGGAGTAGGACTGTGTGCCACTGGACTGTAGGATGGCACATGTAGTGCCATTACACAAGAACAGACCAAGGGATGAACTGGGTAATTATCATCCAGTAAATCTCACTTCCTCACTGTGCAAATTCATGGAAATGATACTAACCAGATAACTACAGACCGGTGAGCCTTACATCCATTGTGGTAAGTTGATGGAGATGAGATGCTGGTGGCCTCCTGAAGGCCAAAGGACTACAGGATAGCAGACATCATGGCTTCAGATGTGGCAGAGCCTGCCAAACCAACCTGGTGAAGCCTCTATGACTGGGTAACTAGGCAACTGGACAGGAGCCATGCAGTGGATGTCCTATATCTGGACTTCAGTATTTCAACTCATGCACATGGGAGGCTGGGAAGTGTTAGAAGGCATGGGGCAGGTGCAAAGCTGGTGAGATGGGTAGGGAATTAGCTTCAGAAAAGTGCAGAGGTGGTGGTGGGTGGGGCATTCTTATCTCTAAGGGTAATGATGAGTGGTGTTCCACAGAGCTCAGTGTTGGGACCAGTGTTGTTTGGGATATTAATTACAGACATATCACTGGACATCAAGAGCAAGATCAGTCTATTTGCTGATGACACCAAGATGGGAGCAGTGATCAATAACCTAGGGGGATATCAAGGGTTACAGAATGATCTGGAAAAGTTGGAAACCTGGTCAGACACCTGGCAACTGGGGTTTAGTGCCAAAAAGTGCAAAGTGCTGCAGTTTGGGGTGAAGAACACATACAGGGGTTTCCAGCTGGAGGAGTGCAGCTAGCCAAGACAGAGGAGAAGACAGATCTTGGGTGCTCATTACAGGGTCGATGAACAACTTGGCACATTGTAGGAAGGCAGCTGCAAAGGCCAACAAAATGCTGGATCGAAAGGGGTCTTTCCTCGGGGGGGTGATTCTGCCACTGTATAGGTCATTGGTTAGACCTCACCTGGAGTGCTGCATGCAGTACTGGCACCTGTATCTGAAAAGGGACATTAAGTTACTGGAGGGGTGCAGCGAAGGGCGACAAAGATGATCAAGGGGCTGGGGGACTTACCATACGAGAGGAGGCTGAGGGAGCTGAACATGTACTCACTGGAGGAGAGGAGGAATGGGGGAACATGAATTAAACTTTTAAATACATGAAAGGAATAAACAAGACGGGTACAGAGGGTCTGTTCAAAGTAAGGGGGGGGGGGGACACCCGGGGCCATGATATGAGACTGAGAGAGGAAGGTTCAGGAGGAGATGAGAGACACTTTTTACAGTGAGGGTGGTGGCTGGGTGGAATGCGTTATTGGCAGAAGTGGTATCCAGTAGAACAGTGGACTGCTTCAAAAGGAATGGGACAGGCAAGGGGAGGGTTAATGAAGGGAAGGTGGAAGGAGGGCAGCTGCAGAATAGGAGTTAGCTGCACATCTCGAGCAGACTTGATAGACCTCTAGGCCTTTATCTACTGGCAAATTTTGTATGCTCATAAAGGAAAGACTGGTGTCATACCTGGAAGACAATGGCCTCCAGGATGGAGGAAGCATGGGTTCATTTCAAGGAGGTCTTGTCAAACCAGACTGATACAATACTATGACCGGTGATTGGTGAACTGGAAAAGGTCATGGTGGATGTTCTTTCCTTGGATTTCAGCAAGGCCTTCAATTTGGTGCCTCGTGGGTGGCTTGAGGGGAAGCTATCTGGTGTAGGCGTAGGGACAAAAATGACAAACTGGATTACAAGCTGGTGGCAATGGGTGGTGGGGGCTCTCAATTCCGAGGTTAATGCATCCACAGAGGAGACTACGGAGGCTGTGGATAACTGTTACAAGGGAGCCCCACAGGAAGGAGGTCGAGGACACCACAGGGAATGGAAGCAGCTCCTGGTGGGGGACTCAATCATTAGGGGAATAGAACTGGGGGGTGCAGGGAAAACTGAAGTAAGGTGCTTGCCTGGTGCCATGGCTTGAAGGGACAGGAAGCAAATCCTCAGGAACGCAAGAACAGCTGCACAGGAAACTGATCTGGATGTCGTTGTCCACCCAGGGACAAATGACTTGACTAAACATGAGATTAGATCAGTTCAGGAGGAGTTTGTGGAGTTGAGAAGGGCCTAGGCAAGAGCACACAAATTATCCTTCTCGGAGGTGCTGCCTGTCTATGGCAAGGTAAGCAAGGTACAGGCTAATACTCACTGTACACATCTGTGTACAGTTTTGCTGAGTGCCTGTGCCAAATCATATACATTTTTGATAACGTTATCATTTTAATCTTTACAATTCTAAATTAGTGGAGGCCACTGAGACTTCTGTTGTTTAGGGGGTAGATATATGTACAACCTATTTAGAGATTAGATGAGTCATCTGACAACAATCTGATTTGTTTGTTATGAGGACAGCATTAATGGGGGGGGCAGCAGCTGGAGAATGTGTGTACAAAATGGTAATTTCTGGTTACACCCCTGAGGGTGAGACGAGGGTACTTGGCAGCATTCAGTTCAATGGATGGTTAAAAAAATGGTGCAGAACACAAGGATTTGGCTTTATTGGGGACTGGGGTTCTACCTGGAGGGACACCAACCAATACTGGCAGGATGGTCTGCATCTGTCCAGGAAGGGAACAAGCCTTTTGAGCAATCAGTTTAAATGCTTCATTGGCAAGCTTTTAAACTAGTCAAGGGGGGAGGCACTGATAGGCAGAAGGGAAAACCCAGCCTGCCCTTACAAAATAGGGTACTAAATGAGGAAAAGAGCAAGGTACAAAGGTCAGTTGGGAGCAGGACTGGGGTGAATGGAGAAAGCAAAGTCAGTGATTACAGGAATAGTGCTACAAGAGGTAAAGCTAACAAAAAATGGAGAGCAATGAGTACTAATGCTCATAGTCTAGGTAGCAAGCTTCCTGAATTAGTGGCCTTGATGGAGGAGGAACATCTGGATATCATGGCAGTTACAGAAACATGGTACACACAAAACCATGACTGGGACATAAACATATCGGATACACTATCTACAGAAGGGACAGGGATGGTAAAAAAGGAGGAGGAGGAGGAGTAGCTCTCTACATAAGGGACGGAATCAAAGCTATAGAACAAAAGGGTAAACAGGGCGGAGAAGAAGCACTGTGGGTCAATTTGGGGACAGACAATGGCACCACAATCCGCACAGGGGTTGTATAGAGACCCCATCTCAAGGGAGGAAATGGACAAGGAAATGATAAGAAGTATCCTTAGAATGGCAGAAAAAGGGGAGGTATTGCTGATGGGGGATATGCATATGCCAGTTGTTAATTGGAGTACATTTGCAGTAGCCACTTCTAAGAGTGGGGTCATTCTAGATGCCCTACAGGAGGCATGCCTTAGACAACTAGTATCAGTAGTAACTAGTAACCCACTTGAGAGGGAGCAATCTTAGAACTGGTACTCTCAAATGGGGATGGCGAGAGGATCATAGATTTAGAAGTGGGTAGCCATCTGGGAACTAGTGACCATCAAACAGTATGATTCACAATAAACACAGCAGCAGAGTCAAGCCATACAAAGGCAAAGGTACTGGACTTCAGAAGGGATGACTTGTCCAAAATGGGTGAGTGCCTAAGGAATGCACTAGCAAATGGGCAGGAAGGAGGGGTGGAAGAACAATGAGGAATAATAAACTGCCATCACAGAGGTAACAAGCCTTGTGTGAAGCAAATAAACAAAAACGATGTAAGAAACCACTATGGTTCTCAAGGAGGTGGCAGGAAAGGTTAGGAGAAAACAAAGCATTCAGGAAGTACAAGGAATCACAGAAGGAGCAGGACAGATAATTGTATCAGTTAAAGCAAAGGAAGCTGAGAAGGCAGTCGGAACAGCAAAGGCCCAAACCGAGGAAAAGATAGCCAACACAGTTAAGAAGGGGGATAAAACTTTTTATAGGTACATCAGGGAGCAAAGGAAGACCAAGGGAGGGATAGTGAGGCTTAATAATGGGGAGGGGCCGTGGGCAGAGGGTGACTGTGAAAAGGCAGAGATACTAAACAAATATTTTTGCTCAGTATTCACAAATGAAGATGGGGAGGTACCTAAATCAAACAGTAGAAATACTCTGGATACAGAAGTTGATACCAGCCCATTTACAGAAGAAAGGGTTCTGAAAGAACTCTTAAAATTTAAGGTGGACAAAGCAATGGGGCCTGATGGGATTCATCCCAGAATTCTAAAAGAACTAAGGTAAGAATTAGTGATACACTGACTACCCTATTTAACAAATCATGGGAGGATGGGTGGTACCTGAGGACTGGAGGAGGGCAGATGTGATTCCCACTTCACAAAAGGGGGAGCAGAGCAGAAGCAGGCAACTACAGACCAGTTAGCTTAACCTCAGTGATAGAGAAAATGATGGAATCACTTTTGAAGGAAAGAAATGTTGAGTACCTAGAGGCCAGAGGGGCACAGGACCTAAGGCAGCATGGATTCACAGAGGGAAGATCATGTCAGATGAATCTAATCAATTTCTTTGACTGGGTAACCAAAGTAGTAGATCAGGGAGGGGCTGTTGGGATGGCTTACC
Organism: Neoceratodus forsteri; assembly: GCA_016271365.2. Lineage (NCBI taxonomy): Eukaryota > Metazoa > Chordata > Ceratodontiformes > Ceratodontidae > Neoceratodus > Neoceratodus forsteri. Next base: position 468,783,197 of record CM057457.1, on the reverse strand, counting down.
TAGACTTTAGCAAGGCATTTGACACAGTCCCACACAAAAGATTAATATACAAGTTAGCCAGCCTGGGAGTTGGTCCCAAGATGGCGGCCTGGGTAAAGAATTGGCTGGAGAACAGGACACAGAGGGTAATAGTAAATGGAATCCACTCTGAAGAAAGGGGGGGTTACTAGTGGGGTACCGCCCGGGTTCAGTACTAGGACCGGTCCTCTTCAATGTCTTTATAAATGATATTGCAGAGGGACTGGAAGGAAAAGTATGTCTCTTTGCAAATGACACAAAGATCTACAACAGAGTTGATACACAAGGTGGGGTGGAAAGGATGAGAAGGGACTTGACAAGGTTGGGAGAAAGGTTGGCAACTTAGATTCCATGCTAAGAAGTGCAAGGTAATGCACCTGGGAAACAAAACCCAGGGGAAGAGTACACAATGGAGGGTGAGATACTAACAACAACAAAAATGGAAAGGAACCTGGGATAGTCATATTGGATGACCTAAAGATAGGCTAGCAATGTGAGAGGGCAGTAAGAAGGGCTGAGGGGATGCTGGGATGCACAGGGAGAGGCATCACCAGTGGAAAACAGGAAGTTGTTATCCCTCTGAACAGACAGCTGGTGAGACCCCATCTGGAGTACTGCATGCAGTTCTAGAGACCCAGTCTCTGCAAAGACATAAACAGGATGGAGGCAGTCCAGAAGAGGACAACTAAAATGGTGCAGGGTCTGCATCAGAAGACATATGAAGAGAGACTTAAGGAGCTTAATATGTATAGCCTGGAGGAAAGAAGGGAGAGAGGGGACATGATAGAAACTTTCAAGTACCTTAAGAGAATCAACAAAGTCCAAGAGGGTAGCATCTTTCAGAAAAAGAGGTGTGCAAGAACAAGGGGGCACAATTTGAAGATGGGGGGTGGCGCAGAGGTAATTTAAGGAAGTATTTTTTCAAAGAGAGTGTTGTGGATGCATAGAACATCCTTCCAGAGGAGGCTGTGGAGTCAAAAACAGTGGTGGAATTCAAGCATGCAAGGGACAGTCATAAGAAACATGGGCCACCCAATATAATGATGGGACCTGTCTGTACCAGGGTACAGGTGTTATTTCGTAGGGACAGGGTGACTGGGAAAGGGGGTGGCACTATATGTGAAGGAAGGACTGAAGTGTGTAGGGAGGAGGGTAGTACAGAGTCACTTTTGCAAATCCAGGACTCCAAGAATAGGAGTCTTAGAATGGGAGTGGTGTCAGGCCACCATCTCAGATGGAGAAGTTAGACAGGGAACTAGCGGGACAGATCAGGAGGACCTGCGAGAAGGGTAGTGTGGTGATTGTGGGGGACTTCAACATGCCAGGAGTGAACTGGAGCACCCCAACAACCAGGAACAGAAGGGAGCAGATACTGCTGGATGCCTTCCAGGACAGCTTCCTGCTGCAAATGGTCAGTGAACCAACCAGGTTAGGGAATACCCTTGACCTTGTGCTGGCAAATGGGGACTTTGTGAGAGAACTTACAGTGGAGGAACCGCTGTCAGGGAGTGACCACCACTCAGTATAGCTCACATTGGATATGGGCAAGGAAGGAGTGGAATCTGGCACAAGAGTGCTGGACTTCAGGAGTGCCGACTTTGGGAGGATGGGGGAAGTGGTAAAAGGGTACCTGGCCAGAATTCAGTCTAGTATGGATACTAACCAGAGATGGGAGCTCATAAAGGTGGGGATAGTGGAGGCAACCAAAACCTGCTGCAAAGCCCAGAGCAAGAAGTCTAGGGCTAAGAAACCGAGCTGGTTGAGCAAGGAGGTCATGGAAAGATAAGGAGGAAAAGACTGCCTTTAGGAAATACAAGAAAACAGGGAGGGGAGGACAGAGAGGAGTACTTGACAGAATCGAAGGAGGTGACAAGGGCAGTAAGGGAGCCAGCATCTACGGAACTCAGGCTGGCACAAGGCATTAAGAAGGGGAGAAGGACTCTTTAAGTACATCAGGGAGAAAAGGAGCTGTAAGGACCACATAGTAAGGATTAGGAAGGAGGGGTTGGGTGGAAGCAGGAGAGATAAGGCAGAAGCACTAAATGAGTACTTCTGCTCAGTATTTACTAAGGAGAAGAGGGGGGTGACACCCAAGATGGGAGAAATGGCAGACACGGGGGGGAAGTGGTGACAGATGGGGAAATCATGGAGGGCAGAGTTCGAGAGGGTTTGAAGGCACTGAGGGTGGACAAGGCGCCAGGCCCAGATGGCATCCACCCCAGGGTACTGAAGGAGCTGGCAGAGATCCTTGCAGGACCTTTGGCAGACCTATTTAATGCCTCACTACATCCGGGGTGTGTACCTCAGGACTGGAGGATGGCTCATGTGGTGCCCCTCCACAAGAGTGGCCCCAAGGATGAACCAGAAAACTACAGACCAGTGAGCCTCACATCCATCGTGGGTAAGCTAATGGAGACTATCCTGAAGGAGAGGCTGGTGGCCCTCTTAGAGGCCAAAGGACTACAGGACAGCAGGCAGCGTGGCTTCATACGTGGCCGATCCTGCCAAACCAACCTGGTCGAGTTCTATGACTGGGTAACTAGGCAACTGGACAGGGGACATGCAGTGGATGTCCTGTATCTGGACTTCAGTAAGGCATTCGACTCAATGCCACATGGAAGGCTGGGAAGGAAGTTAGTAGGCACAGGGGCAGGTGCAGTGCTGGTGAGATGGGTAGAAAACTGGCTGCAGGGAAGGCAACAGAGGGTGGTAGTGGGTGGGGAGCTCTCACACCCAAGGGCAGTGACGAGCGGTGTCCCACAGGGCTCGGTGTTGGGACCAGTGTTGTTTGGGATATTCATTGCAGACATATCATGGGACATCAAGAGCAAGATCAGTCTGTTTACTGATGATACCAAGGTTGGCGCGGTGGTGGATGACCTAGGGGGATGGCAGGGGTTGCAGGATGATCTGGCAAAGCTTGAAACCTGGTCAGACACCTGGCAACTGGGCTTTAATGCCAAAAAGTGCAAGGTGCTGCATTTTGGGATGAAGAACCCAAGGAGGACTTACCAGCTAGGGGAGTGCAGCTAGTCCAGACAGAGAGGAGAAGGATCTGGGTGTGCTCATCACAGGGTCAATGAACAACTCGGCACAGTGTAGGAAGGCAGCTGCAAAGGCCAACAAAATGTTGGGTTGTATTGCAAGGGGTATATCCTTGAGGAGGGAGGAGGTGATTCTGCCACTGTATAGGTCATTAGTTAGACCACACCTGGAGTACTGCGTGCAGTACTGGCGTCCGTATCTGAGGAGGGACATTAAGTTACTGGAGGGAGTGCAGCGCAGGGCAACAAAGATGATCAAGGGTCTGGGGACTTATCATATGAGAGGAGGTTGAAGGAGTTAAACATGTACTCACTGGAGGAGAGAGAGAGACAGGGGGACATGATTGAAACCTTTAATACATGAAAGGAATAAACAAGACAGGTACAGAGGGGCTGTTCAAAGTAGGGAGGGAGGGCCACCAGGGCCATGTGATATGAGACTGGAGCGAGGAAGGTTCAGGAGGGAGATGAGGAGACACTTTTTTACAGAGAGGGTGGTGGCTGGGTGGAATGCGTTACCTGCAGAAGTGGTATGCAGTAGAACAGTGGACTGCTTCAAACGAGGATGGGACAGGACAAGGGGGAGGGTTAATGAAGGGGAAGGGTGGAAGGGAGGGGCAGCTGCAGAATAAGAGGTGCTAGCTGCACATTCGAGCAGACTTGATAGACCTCTAGGCCTTTATCTGCTGGCAAATTTCGTATGTTCGTAAGGCAATTCTAGGGGTGGGGTAGAAGAAGTAGGCTGTTGTTAACTATCGGGGATCTGCAGCTTATCCATTAGGTAGGGAAAAGGGGAAACTGGGTGGGCCAAGTGGTCCTTATCTGCCATCAAATTCTGTGTTTCTGTGCTTCTGTGATGAGCAGAGTACCACAGGGCACTGTGCTGGGACCAATATAATTTGGGATCTTCATATCAGACATTGCACAAGGGGTGGTGAGCAAGGTAAGTCTGTTCACAGACAACACCAAAATGGGAGCATTGGTGGATGGAGGGGAGGGATGGAAGCAGCTGCAGGAAGACTTAAGTAAGCTAGAAGAGTGGCCAGAGAGGTGACAGCTGGGGTTAAATGCAAAGAAGTGTAAGGTTATGCACTTCAGGGTGAAGAACCCATGGAGAATACAGGCTGGGAGAGGTTGATGTAGATCACGAGGAGAAGGAGGAGAGAAGACCCAGGAGTAATGGTAAAGGGACCATGAGTAACACTGCCCAGTGCAAGAGAGTGGCTGCAAAAGTGAACAAAATGCTGGTGTGCTTAGCGAGGGGTTTCATCCAGGCGAAGAGAGGTGGTCTTGCCTCAGTACAGGCCACTAGTAAGGCCATACTTGGAGTACTGTGTGCAGTTTTGGAGGCCATACCTGATGCATAATATCAAGCTACTGGAAGGGGTGCAGAGGAAGGGAAACAAAGATGATATGTGGAATGGGCTATGAGACTATGAGAGCAGACTAGGAGACCTGAACATGTATGCCCTGGAGGACAGAAGGGACAGGGGACATGATAGACACATTTAAGTATCTGAGGGTAGTCAATAAGGATGGGGCAGACGGGGTCTTTAAGCTAATGAGGGGAGGGACATCGGGGAACAGACTAAGAATAGAGTGGGAAGATTTAGGAGGAAATGATGAGACACTATTTCGCAGAGAGGGTGGTAGCAAATGGAACGCCCTACCAGAATGGTGGTATCATGTAAATCTGTGAACAGCTTCAAAAAGTCATGGAACAGGGAACAGGGAAGAGTGAGGGTGGGGGAGGTGGGGGCGGCACTAGGATGAGAATGGGGAGGGGGGTGGGGCAGCTGCAAACTAGGGGTGTTGGCTGCACACTCAAGCAGACTTGGATAGACCGGTGGTCTGTTTCTGCTGGCACCTTCCTATGTTCGTATCAATCAAAGGAAGGTGACAAATTGATGCAAGGAATGCACCAGATGTCATGCAAAGAAAGCCTGAGTGAACTGAACATGTATTCCCTGGAGCAGAGACATGATAGAAATATTCAAATACATGAAAGGTATAAACAAGGTGAAGGCGAGGAACTTTTTCACCTCAAGGAGGGTAGTAGAACTAGCGGGCATGATCTTAGGCTGAAAGGAAGGAGGTTCACTACCAACGTCAGAAATATATTTTCATGAAGAGGGTGGTGGACACGTGGAATGGTATACCCCCAGAAGTTGTTGGGGCTACGTGGTAGAGATTCAGGAATTTGTGGAATAGACACAAGGGGGCCCTCTCACATATGGGCAGCTGCTGAGGTAGGAATAGCTACAACACAGGGCAGAGTAGCTGGAGCATGCTGCTGCCAGCTTCAGCGTTTCTACGTTTCCCTACTAAAGATGTCAGACAGACAAGTTTGTAATTTTCTTCCTCCTCCTAGCTACCACTTTTGTGAAATGGGACTACGTCTGCCCTTCTCCAGTCCTCCAGGACCACGCTATTCTCCAGTGGATGGTTAAACAAGTCTGTGAGTGGGTGCAGCTTGCACCTCCCTGAGTTCCTTTAAACACTCTTAGATGCACCCCACCTGGCCCCATGGGTTTGTCCAACCTTATATCAGCGAGTACTTTCGTGACCCTCTCTTCAAAAAATGTACAGGTTTATATTCCCCAGCCTATTGGTGTTTATTTGTGGACTCTCCGCTCCCCCTGACCAGTGAATACTGAGCAGAAATATTTGATATTTTCCTTTCTTGATCCCTTCACCATACATACATATGAATGTACAAAACTGCCAGCAGAAACAGACCAACTGGTCTATGAAAGTCTGCTCGAGTGTGCATCTAGCACCCTAGACTGCAGCTGCCTCAGCCCTTCCCCCACTGTCTCTCCCCTACCTGTGACAGCCCTTGCCACCCAGGCCCTTCCTCTTGCTTTGTCCCACTCGTTCTTAAAACTTTCTACCATCATACATGATACCACACCTGCTGGTAGCGCATTCCATTTAGACACCACCTTCTCAGTAAAGTAGTGTCTCCTCATCTCCCTCTTAAATCGTCCCCCCTCCAGTCTTAACCTGTGCCCCCTCATCTCCCTATCTTTCCTTAATTTAAACACCCCCTTGGTGCTAGTTTTATTTACTGCACTCAAATATTTGAACATTTCAATCATATACCCCCATCCCTCCTCTAATCCAGTATGTACATATTCAGCTCCTGCAGCCTGACTTCCTAGTCCTTTCCTTCCAACCCCTGCAACATTTTTGTTGTCCTCCTTTGTACCCCCTCCAGTAATTTTATATCCCTCTTTAGGTATGGCTGCCAGTACTGCACACAGTACTCCAAATGTGGTCTGACCAAGGATCTGTAGAGGGTAGGATCACCTCCTATGCCTGGATGAGAACCCCTGAGATACAACTCATCATCCTGTTTACCTTAGCCACTGCTTTCCTGCATTGGGCAAAGTTGTTCATGCACTCTGTTACCAACACCACAAGGTCCTTCTCCTCACCACTGATCCCAGCCTCACCCCACCCAGCCAGTGGTCCCTCATATGTTTTTTTTGCCCGAAAGTGCATCACTTAACACTTTTTCATGTTGAATCCTAGTTGCCACTTCTCCGACCATGTCTCTACATCCCCCTGCAATTGTTTCCATCCATCTTCTTCGTCCACCACCGCCCCCATTTTAGTATTATCTGCGAACAGACTAACCCTGCTCCCAACATCTTGTGTGATATCTGAAATAAAGAGCCCAAATAGCACCGGGCCCAGCACTGAACCCTGTGGAACCCCACTTGTCACTTCTCTGGGTGTTGAAAGCTCCCTCCACAACCACGCACTGCACCCTTCCCTGTAACCAGTTCTCTATCCAGTTTGCCAGCTTTTTCCCCACCCCCACAGCAGTCTGCTTCCCCCCCAGTCTCCCATGAGGCACTGTATCAAAGGCCTTGCTGAAGTCCAAGTGCAGAACATCTACCGCATGACCCTTATCTAGCTCCCTTGTTACCCAGTCGTAATATTCTATTAGGTTTGTCTAACAAGACCTCCCTGAGACAAACCCATGCTGCCGCCCATCCTGAGGCCTATTACCCTTGAGGAATGACACCAGTCACCCTTCAATACAGTCTCCATAAGTTTCCCACTGTGGAAGTGGAGACTGACTGGACGATAATTTCCTGGATCTTCCCTAGGCCCATTCTTCTGTATGGGCACCACATGGGCCACCCTCCAGTCCTGAGGCACAGAATCCATTTCAGGAGGTGCTGAATAGATCTGCCAGTGGCTCAACCAACACCTCCGCCATCTCCCTCAGCACCCTGGGTGGATGCCATCAGGACCTGGTGCCTTGTCCACCCTTAATGCCCTCAGCCCCTCTAGCACTCTACTCCCTATGATCATTTTGTCTGTCACCATCCCCCTTCCCCACCCCCAAGTCCATAGTGGTAGTGGTCCATCCCTCGCTGGTAAAACGGAGCAGAAGCACTCATTCAGTACTTGCACTTGTTCCTCTCCCTTTCCACCCATTCCCTCCCCACTTTATCCTCACTGTATGTTCGTTGCACTTCCACTTTTCCCGACATATCTAAAAGTCCTTCTCCTCCTTTATGCCCTGTGCTAACCTTAGTTCCCTGGAGGCCTTGGCTATTTTCATCCACCTGGTCACCTCCTTGACTAACTCAAGCAAGCCTCCTTGTTCTCTTCCTCTTGCTCTCCTGCACTCTGACACGCAGCCCTCGTTGCTCTCGCCCCTGCAGCACGTCACTGTTCAGTCAGCATGGTTTTCTGGCCTTGCCTTTCCTACTCCGAGCCCTGGTGCAGGCTACTGTGGCCTCTGTTAGCCCATTTTAATAACGTCCCACCTTTGTTCTGCATCCATCTCCAGCCTTCTGTTCTGGAGTTTCCTTTGCAGTTTCTCCCATCCTCCCAAATTCCACCCTCCTAAAGTCCACCACCTTAGTTCCTGCCTCCAGTCTCCCTACCCAATGTGGGCATGAACCGCACTGTTTGGTAATTGCTACCAGTAGTGGGTCCTCAACCTTACCTCTCTCGCTGCCTCCTCATTTGCCAGCACCAGGTCCAGTGTGTTACCAAGCCTTGTGGGCCCACTTACCATCTGTGTCAGGAGGCCATCCTGGATCGCATCCAGAAGCACCTTTCCTTGGTGCTGTTGGGGCAGAGGTGCTCCAATCAACCCCTGGAAGGCTGGAAATCCCCACTATCACCACACCCCTTCCTACACACCTCCTTATCTGCTCTGCCAACTCCCCCGTCCAGTTTTCCTGACTGGGCTGGTGGTCTGAACACCACACTCAGCCTCAGCTTTATACCCGTGGAGTCAGACGCTATACCCAAAGTGCCTCTGTCCTCCCTTCCTCCCTCGCCTCTTTGCATTTGATCCCTTTCCACAAAGAGTGCTACCCACCCCTCTTCTAACCCCCAGTCCTTCCTGTAAATACTGTACCCGGTACTGCCAGATCCCAGTCACGGAACTTGGTGGCCCAAGTTTCTGTTACTGCAGCAACGCCCACATTCCCTCTGAAAGGAGCACTTGAAGTTTCACAATTTTGTTTCCCAGGCTTCTCACATTTAGGAGACCACTTTCCTTCCATACCCCTCCTCTCTCCCCATCTCTCCTTGGTCTGCTCCCTCCTCTCAGTAGTCCACACCCTTCATCTGCCTTGTTATTAGAGGTTGGTGGCACATTCTGCACTCCACCCTGGTTACCCTACATGCCCCTTTCCTGTGTCACTTCACCTCTACCTTACCCATAACTAAGGTGAGCTCACAAGGCTCCCTGTCCAGACCCTTTTACTATCCTCAGTCCTCTTGCCACTCTCCAACACCCCCTTCCTTACTAGCCCCTTTCAACCCTGCTGCCCATGCTTTCCTGCTCCTTCTCATTGCCAGCCCACTCCTCCCCAGCTTGTCCTCCACCCCATTGATATTTTCCTCCCCAACAGCAGAGGCTTAATCTGTTACTAGTCAATAAACCTCCAACTTCGGTCCCCTGTCGATTCTCCTCCATCTGCTCCTCTCTGAGCATCCGCCAGTCCTCCTCACCCGCAGTCAACTGCCAGCTCCTATAGTACTTCTCGTGATCTTCCCCACACGGGACCCTCTGCCTCATGCACACCCTTCCTTCCCCTCTTTAATCTGCCTGTGCCTCTGGTACTGGGGTTGGCTTCAGGCCCTATTTGCTCTGCCCCCATCCCTCCCTTCCATCGTCATCTCCCTCCCTAACAGGGGACTACCATCCTCGCTTGTCCTGCTTCCTAGGCTCCTCCTAACCTTCACATCTCCTCCTTCAAACTAGCCAGCTGGCTACAAACCATACACCCCCATCCTCCATGCCCAGTTCTGGATCATGGCAGACCCACACCCGCTCATCCCACCACCCTTCCAAAGATGCCAGCCCTAGTGACATGTGGCACCTGCCCCATTCTAGCCCCTATCCTTAGTTTATGCAGTGTAATTCAATGAAAAATATCCCTCAGTAAGTATTCGGCACTGTAATTCAAATAAACATATCCCTAAGTAAGCAGATAAGGCATTTAGTAGAATTTTAAACTAGTCAATGGGGGAGGCACTGACAAGCAGCAGAAAAATCCCAGCCTCTCCCTACAAAACAGGGTACTAAATGAGAAAAAGACCAAGGTAGAATGGTCAGTGGGGGATGCTGCAACAGGAGGTAAGGCCATCAAAAAATGGAGAGCAATGAGTACCAATGCCGTAGTCTAGGTAACAAGCTTCCTGAATTAGTGGCCTTGATGGAGGAGGAACATCTGGATATCGTGGCAGTCACAGAAACATGGTACACACAAACCATGACTTGGGACGTAAACATACCAGGATACACTATCTACAGGAGGGACAGGGAGGGTAAAAGAGGGGAGGAGAAGTTCTTACATAAGGGAAGGAATAAAAGCAACAGAACAAAAGGGTAAACAGGGAGGAGAAGAAGCACTGTGGGTAAATTTGGAGACAGGCAATGGCACCACAATCCGCACAGGGTTAGATACAGACCCTCTCTCAGGGGAGGAAGTGACAAGGAAATGATAGAAAGTATACTTAGAATGGCAGAAAAGGGAGATATTGCTGATGGGTGATCTGAATATGCCAGATGTTAACTGGAGCGCAGTTGCAGCTGCCACTTCGAAGAGTGCAGTTATTCTAGATGCCCTACAGGGGGCATGCCTTAGACAACTAGTACTGGAGTCCACTCGAGAGGGAGCAATATTAGACTTGATACTCTCAAATGGAGATGGAGAGAGGATCACAGATGTAGAAGTGGGTAGCCATCTGGGAACTAGCGACCATCGAACAGTATGGTTCACAATAAACACAGCAATAGAGTCAAGCCATACAAAGACAAAAGTACTGGACTTTAGGAGGGCTGACTTTGCCAAAATGGGTGAGTGCCTAAGGAATGCACTAGCAAATGGGCGGGAAGGAGGGTGGAAGAACAATGGGAATAATAAAACTGCCATCACAGAGGTAACGAGCCTTTGTGTGAAGCAAATAAACAAAACAAGACGATGTAAGAAACCACTATGGTTCTCAAAGGAAGTGGCAGTGAAGGTTCAAGAGAAAAGAAAGCATTCAGGAAGTACAAGGAATCGAGCAGGAGCAGGACAGAGAACTGTATCAGTTAAAGCAAAGGAGGCTGGGAAGGCAGTCAGAACAGCAAAGGCCCAAACTGAGGAAAAGATAGCCAACTCAGTTAAGAAGGGAATAAAACCTTTATAGGTACATCAGGAGCAAAGGAAGACCAAGGGAGGGATAGTGAGGCTTAATAAAGGGAGGAGGGTGGGCAGAGGAGAATGTGAAAAGGCAGAATACTAAACAAATATTTTTGCTCAGTATTTACAAAGGAAGAGGGGAGGTACATAAACGAACAGTAGTAACACTCTGGATACAGAAGTTGATACCAGCCCATTTACAGAAGAAAGGGTTCTGAAAGAACTCTTAAAACTGAAGGTGGACAAAGCAATGGGGCCTGATGGGATTCATCCCAGAATTCTAAAAGAACTAAGGGTAGAACTAGTGACACCACTGACTACCCTCTTTAACAAATCATGGGAGGATGGGGTGGTACCGAGGACTGGAGGAGGGCAGATGTGATTCCCTTCACAAAAGTGGGAGTAAGGCAGAAGCAGGAAACTATAGACCTGTTAGTTTAACCTCAGTGATAGGGAAAATGATGGAATCACTTCTAAAGGAAAGAACTGTCGCGATCTGAGGCCAGAAGGGCACAGGACCCTAGGCAGCATGGATTCACAGCGGGAAGGTCATGCCAGACGAATCTGATAGATTTCTTTGACTGGGTGACCAAAGTAGTAGATCAGGGGGGCTTGGACATGGCCTACCTAGACTTTTAGCAAGGCATTTGACACAGTCCCACAAAAGATTAATATATAGTTAGCCAGCCTGGGAGTGGGTCCCAAGATGACAGCCTGGGTAAAGAATTGGCTGCAGAATAGGACACAGAGAGTAATAGTAAATGGAGTCCACTCAGAAGAAAGGAGGGTTACTAGCGGCACCGCAGGGTTCAGTAGTTAGGACTGTCCTCTCAATGTCTTTATAAGTTACATTGCAGAAGGACTGGAAGGAAAAGTATGTCTCTTTGCAGATGACACTAAGATCTGCAACAGAGTTGATGCACAGGGTGGGGTGGAAAGGATGAGAAGGACTTGGCAAGGTTAGAGGAATGGTCAAATGTATGGCAGCTTAGATTCAATGCTAAGAAGTGCAAGGTAATGCACCTGGGAAACAAAAACCAGGGAAGAGTACACAATGGGAGGTGAGATACTAACAACAACAAAATGGAAAGGGACCTGGGGTAGTCATATCAGATGACCTAAAGGTGGGCAAGCAATGTGAGAAGGCAGCAAGGAGGGCTGGGGGATACTGGGATGCAGGAGAGGCATCACCAGTAGAAAACAGAGGACGTTATTATCCCTCTGTACAGACAGCTGGTGAGACCCCATCTGAGTACTGTGTGCAGTTCTGGAGACCCAATCTCCATAAAGACATAGACAGGATGGAAGCTGTCCAGAGGAGGGCAACTAAAATGGTGCAGGGTCTGCACCGGAGGACATATGAAGGAGACTTAAGGAGCTTAATATGTATAGCCTCGAGGAAAGGAGGAGAGGGGGACATGATAGAAACTTTCAAGTACCTCAAGGAATCAACAAAGTCCAAGAGGTAGCATCTTTCAAAAAAGAGGTGCAAGAACAAGAGGGCACAATTTGAAGATAGAGGGGGCGGCTCAGAGGTAATTTAAGGAAGTATTTTTCACAGAGAGGGTTGTGGATGCATGGAATGGCCTTCCGGAGGAGGTTGTGAGTCAAAATCAGTGGTGGAATTCAAGCATGCATGGGATAGTCATAAGGCAGTTCTGGGGGTTGGGGGTAGGAAGAAGTAGGCTGCTGGTTAACTAGGATCTGCAGCTTATCCAGTAGGTAGGGAAATGGGCAGACTGGGTGGGCCAAGCGGTCCTTATCTGCCGTCACATTCTATGTTTCTATGTAATTAGACAAATTGACTAATAACTCGATTTATCCCCTATACCCACAAGAGTTCTTGTGCCTCTGGTTGTGTTACAGTGGCTCAAAAAGGATTAGCTCCTATCCCCAGGTTTAGCTTTAGGGATGCCCTCATAGTACCTTTTTTTGTAGTCTTAAACCTCTCCTGCAGTTCTGCCCCAGTGTGCTCCTTGAGACATCACCTTTGCTGTGCTCCTCCTCCTTCTTCCAGATCCTGATAGGTGGTCCTCCTGTTAGATATGCCTGTTCACCTCCTTCCCCAATTAGTCTGTTACGGAGGAGCCCAGAAGACTCTCTAAGGCCCTTGAAAAAGTAGTTGTCAACCAGCTTGCTGGATACCTGGCCATGCACAATATCCTCTGCCCTGAACAGCATGGCTTTCGTGCAGGTCACAGCACCACAATCATGCTACTTGAATTCTCCAACTTCCTGCACTCTGCTCTTGATGCCGGAAGTCCTGCCGGTGCCGTGTTCATTGACCTGTCCAAGGCCTTTGACACAGTATGCCATCCTCTCCTGCTTGACTTCCTCAGATACCTTGGTTTCTCCCCCGGCCCCCTTGCATGGTTCACCAGCTACCTCTCTGCCAGAACTTAGTGTGTAAAAATCAATAGCGCCTTATCTGACACACGACCTGTCCGCCTGGGGTTCCCCAGGGCTCCATTTTAGGCCCACTCTCTCAGTCTCTACCTCAACTCCCTCCCTTGGCCTGCCCAAGTAAGATCCTACTCTATGTGGATGATGCTGTGCTCTTCACCGCTGACCCCAACCCCAACACACTCCAGGCCACCCTCCAACAAGCTTTTGACACAGCTGATCATTGGTTCACGCCACGAAGGATAGTCCTGAACCTAAAATTACCAAGTTATGCTCTTCTCACATCGCCAAGTAAAGCCAGTGGTGCCTCTCCTGATACTGCCTAGCACACTAAACCCCATTAAGCAGGTTTCCTCCTACAAGTATCTGGGCATTACCTTGATTCGCACTCTCCTTCCATTCCCATATCAATGCCCTTCTGCTGCCACCAATGTCAGGATTGGACTGTTATACTGCCATAGGACTGCCTACCACAAGAGGCCCTTAGATTGGCAATCACCTCTGTCTTGTCGCTAATCGACTATGGCTGCCCATCTCATGCTGCAGCCAACAACACTGCACTTGCAAGAATCCAGCTCTCTATAACAAGGCCTGCAGGCTAATGCTGGGAGCCCCGAGGTGCACCCATACGTGCCTGCTGTACTCCACCATCAACTTGCTCAAACTTGAAGAAAGACTCCGGCCCAAACCTGCCTTCTTGTAAGAAAGACCCTGCTAGGGCTATCCCTCCGGGTCACCACCTCCTGCAGCGTGCTTCCTCAGTCTCCACCCGCAGCACTGTCAAACCTCCCAGGGTAAGGACCTCTATGGCCCAGAGATCCTTTTGTTATCAGGCTCCCTCCTGGTTCAATTCCTCCCAGCCAATATAGCTGACTCCACTAAGCTTGGTCCTTTCAAGGCCTCCCTCAGAAGCCATCTGACAAGCACCGCTCCTGCAACTGCACAAAATCCCCCACCTGCCCCTTACCTTCACCCCATAGGCTGGGTCTGCTCTGTCTACTTTGCTGTATATACCTGGGGTCTCATGCAACATCTGCTGACTAATGTAATAAAATATCTCTGGTTGCTACCTGACGTGCTACCGTGTGCCTAAATTATGACTACTGTGATCTGCTTATTACTAAGCTTGTACCACCAGTGAATGCCTGTAACACTGGTTGCTTTTAATCTAGCGCTATGTACTGTACTGTTTTGTTTGCTGTGATGCATTACTCTCTTGATGAGGTGTCTTTGTAGATGAGTCTATGACTCAAAGGTCTGTAAACCGATGATCTAATAAATAAATAAAATAAATACTGGAGGGGATGGGGGATGGGTGGGTGGTCGAAAAAATTCCCCTCATTCTGGCAATGCAAGTCCTCCCTCATTCCTGCTGGCAACTCAAGTCCTCCTGATGTCCGTCTAATGCGGGGAAGAGATGGTCCCAGCATGAACCTCACAGCCTCCTACCCCCATCGCAGCAGCTCCCGAACAGCTCTGAAGCCAAGAGGGCTTCACTCCTATTTCAATGCAGCGCCTCCTCCTTGCTCACTTCTGATTGGCCCTTCTCACTCTCTTACACCTGCAATTTATTTCAGGCTCCTGTTTCATCCAAAATTCCCCTGCTCTAGCAACACAAGTCCTCCTCATTCCTGATGACAGTGCAAGTCCTCTCGATGTCCATCTAGTGCGGGGAAGAGGTGGTCCCAGCATGGACTCCACAGCCTCTTACCCCAGTCACAGCAGCTCCCGAACAGCTCCTGCAACTGGACTATAGCCTCCGCCTTTAATAACCATGTAATCCCTCCCTTTCTCGCTGATATACCTGAAAATGTACTGTCACCTTTGAAACTGTCTGGCTATTCTTTCCTCAGCTTGCACTTTTGCACTTCTTACTGTCTACTCATCTCCTCCATTCCTCCATATACACTTCTCTGTCCTCCTCCTCTCCCTGGGTCTCCTTATACTTTCTGAATGCCACTGTTTTTGCTCTTACGTTTTCTGCCACTTCCTTCGAGAACCCTAAGTTATTTATTTACTAATTTTTTTAAAATGTTGATGACTGGGAAAGGTACTCTGAGCCAAAGCTTGTTTCCAGGTGTGGTCCGGGGTCACAGTACAATGACATACACATCCATGGAGATATAAAGCAGTAGGTGTACATACAGGCCCAGATATTCAAACTGCGCCAGGCTGTGGCGCAAGCTTGGGCACAGCTCAACTTGGCTGCACAGGGGAGTGGACTGGGTGATATTCAACGGAGCTGCGCCATGGCTCAGCAGCATTGAATATCGCACCCTGGCCACTGCCATTTTGCATGGTGAGTGGCACGCGCCAGCGCAAGTGGCCAGAGTTAGCATGGGATGCGCTGAGCAAGATCCATTGTGCCATGCACAGCAACTGCGATATTCAAAACTTGACATGCAAATGGAGCCATAATGTATGCAAAGGCGCACATGGGGCCATCTGCATGTCATTGCTCCATTTGCATGCAGGTGACGATCCCGAGCGACTTGTGCCTGGCGCCTGCCGGCATCAGCAGCTGGGGACCGGCTCTCAGCCCAATCACAGGCATTTGTCAAAATGAATAATATGTCCAATATCCTGGTGGTCCAGTGACCGCTATCTGCCTGATCGCGCTCATCTGTAAAAAAGAGAAGGCTTCTAATATCTCAGTGGTCCAGTGGACCACTCTCTGCTGTCGTGGGCATTTGTAAAAACATGTCCTATATCCTGGTGGTCTAGTTACCCCCTCCACCCACCCACTGAGCCACCGCCACCCCCGTAAGCCGGGCAGCACCACCACCCGCCAACTGATTGTGACAGGTTGTTTACCCATTGGTTCATGCTGCCAGAACCAATGGGCGACAGCCCTACTGAAGGTAGTCAGTCGGCGACAGCGGGTGGCAGGCAGGTGGGTGCTGCCACCGCGGCTGACCGGGAGGGAGCGGGCGGGGGTCTCAGTGGGCAGGTGGGGAGAGGGGTATCCTAGACCACCAGGGATATAGGACATGTTTTTCTTAACAAATGCCCGCGATCAGGCAGAGAGCGTCCACTGACCACCAGGGATATAGGACTTTTTTTTTTTACAGATGCCATGATCGGCTTGAGAGCGGTCCACTGACCACCAGGGATATAGGACTGTTTTCTACTTTTATCAGATGCCCACGATCGGCAGATAGAGGTCCACTGGACCACCAGGGATATAGGACTGTTTTCTAGTTTTATACAGATGCTCGCGATCGGGCAGATAGCAGTCCACTGGACCACCAGGGAATTAGAAGTCTCTTTTTACAAATGCCCACGATCGAAAATAGCGTCCACTGGACCACCAGGGATACAGTACATTTTTTTAACAAATGCCCAAGAACAGGCAGGCAGCGGTCCACTGGACCACCAGGGATATTTGGGAATTCTTTATTGTTTATTTATACAAATGCCCACGATCAGGCATGGGGGGTACCGCCAGGTGCAGCCGGAACTCGGGTGGCCACCCACAGGTGGCAGCTGCCGTGTTACGCCCTGCAATGTGGCAGCTCACCTATGGGTGACCATCAGTTGTTTCTTTTGTTTTGGGGATCAACTTTGTGCTGGCGCTGGTAGGGGTTGTGCATGCATGGCTCTGCACATCCCGGGCTGAATATCGGGCTGTGCAGAGTATGCATGGGCATGCCCCCTACCTGTGCCTGCATACATTACTAATACGCTCCGGCGCATCAGGATTTGTGCCGTGCACTTTTCCCTTTTGAATATCGCGCCAGGGCGCATCAGTGGGTTACGCGTTGCGCCATGTGAAACCCTTTTGAATATCTGGGCCCTAGGATACAAGATAATGCAAAAGAAAATATACAGAGCAAGCCTTGCATTGATCGTATTTGCACCATAAACAAACTGAAAAAGTGGGGATACAAGTGCAGACAAACATTTAAAGTGCATTTATGGTGGCAATTAGTGCATACAGATTCTCATATAGTCATTTTTACCAAGGAGACTGAGATTTGGGAGTGGAAACCTTATGGGATGAATATGATGCTGAGGGGTCACAGCAGCAAGAGGAGGAGGAGAAGCTGAGGATGTGGGGATGGACAACACCAAGGAGGAGGAGAGACTGGGCAGGGTGGGGTTGGGAGGATGTGAATATGATTTTAAAAGAGAGGTAGATGATAGAGTTTTGATACTCATGGGGAGTTTATTCCATTGGAGAGGTAGGCAGTTGGAGAAAGCACACTAGCCCGCCATTGAGTGGGGTGATGGATAGAGAAGCAGAAGGGATCTCAAGAGTGAAGAGAGTACAAAGGATGGGATGGTTAAAGCAACAGGAGAGGTAGGGAGGGAGGAAGGAGCCCAAATTAGAATCTGGTGATGAAGGATAATGAGTGTACATACCTCCTATGTGACAAGGCACAATGGAGAGAGCAGAGTACAGGGAGCAGTGGTGTGAACAAAGAGGAGAGTCTGTGGCACATCTGCAGAAGGAGTTCAGTATGGTATTCAGTTTAGCAAGGGATGTGGCAGGGGCTGTGCTGTAGACAATGTCTGCATAGACAAGGGAGGAGGAGGATCATTTTAGAGACAAGCTTGTTATAGGGAGCGAGAGGGAGTTCTTTACTATAGAGGAATCCTAACTTGAGGCGGAGCTAGAGATAACAGCATCAATATGTGTAGAGAAATTTAGGTGACTGTCTTACCATACCCCAGGTATTTAAATGCTTGTAAAGTATCAAGGGGGAAGTTGTCTTGGGTGTGAAATACTGGTAGGGACCGAAGCCTGGAGAGCTTTTCAACAGAGTCGAAGTCATCGAACTGTTTGTTTTTATTATTTACCTTAAGATCATTTGCTAGAAAAAATAAGCCAAGACTTTATTGAAATCCTGTTGGAGAGGTGGTTGTACATCCTTTGAGAAGGCCCTGATGTAAAAATGGTGTCCTCCCTATGCATATGAATGAGAGAATTGGAGCCGATGGAGGGGGGTCATTAATAAATATAGAGGAGAGTAAAGGGCCTAGAACTGACCCCTGAGGATGCCTTCCAAGATGGGGAGAGGTGGAGAGAAAGAGGTACCAATTCATACTCATTGCTGTCTTTCAATAAGATAGGAGTTAAACCATCGTATGGAGGGTGGGGGTGCCAGACAAGTGAAGTGGAGTTTGTTCAGTAAAAGCACATGGGAGATGGATTCAAAGGCCTTGGCAAGGTCAATGAAGATAGCGACAGTGACATGACCTTTGTCCATGGTAGAGTGTATAGTGCTAGTGACACGATAGGGAAGAGACAGTGGAGTGATGTTTCGAACCCTGATTGGTATGGGAAGAGTATGTCAGTTGAAGTGACAAAGTCTAATAACCTTAAGTAGATTAGGATTCCTGGGCCTTGACAAGTGAGGGACAAGGGAGATGGTTCATAATTTCTGGGGACGATAGGTCTCATCCCTTGTGGAGGGGTATCAACAGGCTGTTTTCTGGAGAATGGGTACAGTGCAAGCAGTGACAGAGAGGTTGAAGAGGTGACACGGGTGCAGCTATGGCAGCTGCTGACAGGCAGAGTAATCTTAGAATGAAGCCCATCTGGGCTTGATTTGTTTTGATGTAGTGAGTTCAAGGCCTGGAAGACTTGTTGAGTGGAGACAGGAGGGAAGCAGTAACAATCCTTTGATGGAGTGGGGAGAGAGGAAGGGCTTTGTGGCAGGGTGATCAAAGAAGGCACAAGTGGTGAAGAATTTATTAAAATTTCTGCCACTGAAGAGGGATCTGTGGTGGATGTGCTGTCTCTCTTGAGGGAGGGAAGGTGAGGATTGATGAGTGAATGAACTGTCTTCCAGAAAGAGTAGGGTGGGGTGTGTTGGAGTTTAGATGTAAATGTTTTTTTTTAAACCAGGAGGATTTGGCGAGACAAGTGGCTCAGCAGGTAGCACACTTGCCTCTGAGGCCAGGAGATCAGAAGGCTGTGGGTTCTATCCTCACACCAGGAACTTGGATTAATATCCCAATACTGACACTGTAGTGCAGCATGAGGGGGGTGCTGCACTCCTGGGGTGCTGTCTTTCGGATGAGATGTTAAACCGAGGTCCCATCTGCCTGTTCTGGTGGTAGCTCAGGTGGATGTTAAAGATCACATGGCACTTCTCGAAATGAGATGGGGAACTTCCCCAGAGACCTGGCCAACTTTCCCCCCATGTACTAAAAATACCACCAACAGCTGAATCTGGGCAAAGGTCAGTTGGCATTCATCTGTATCCCCTTCCCCTGTGTAATGCCTGAAAATAGCCACAATTTGTCAAGTGCACTTACCTGGTCAATAAAAACTAAATAAATACACCTATTTATGATGGTTCTATAGGCAAGGTTTAAATGAGTTTGGTAGGATTTATATCGAGCCCAGGTCTGGTCATCGGATATGCACATGGTAATAAGCTGGGGTGAGATCCACGGTGGTGAGACTGCTTGACTCAATTTTTTTAATCAGGGCATGATGGTCCTAAACTTGATGAAAGGTAGTCAGGAAGTGATGGAGGAGGAGTCAATGTCATTTATGGACTAGAAAGGAGACCTGCTGGCCAAATCAAGGTAGTGAAGAAAGGCATTAGTGTCTAGAGCTTGGATTGGTCAGATGCTAATATACTTAGGGGCAGAGTGGTGATGATAGATATTTCCTATGCAGTAAGTTATACAATGGTCACTTAATGTGTCTGGCCTCCTGCTTCCACTTATTTTCCTGACATACAAGTTTGTGGCCTTTACTATGCTCTCTTTTATCATGACTGTAGTAAAGGGCAAAAAAAGTCCCATTTTTAAATTGTCCATTGCTGATACTTAGAAAGGAGACACACGGAGATGGTGCTGATGGCGGAAGAATTTAATGATTAAATAATAAACATAGTAAGAGATTACAAGTGGTGCATCTTTCATTCTTCATTCTTAATTCTTAATTTTTCAATTCTTCAAACTAACAGTGTATAGTATGGCTTATATAGTGGAAGACAGTACTATGGTTGTCTGTAATTGGTACAGCACAAGTATAAACATTAACTTACAAGGCAGTGCTCTTTCTTTTAGTTCTTGCATGACAAGGCAATTTTCCTTTAGTTCTTTGCATGACCTAATCCTTACTTAGCTCAAATGTATTGATAGTGTAATTATACTACTATATAAGGATAGCAATAGTAGTCATTACCAGTTATTAAGAGTCTTAGAAGGAAGAAATAGGTTTGCACTTTAAGAATGTGCTTACAAGCTTTTTAGTCTGTCCTGTCCTCCTGATAATAATAGTCAAAAGGGTAACTTGAACTCTATCCCTGTATTTCTGTCTGTGCAGACACTTAAGCCACTTGTCTTCTATCACTCACATGATTAGTACAGATATTAAAAGACACTTGAATATTACAACTTGTGGTCTTAGTTAAACCTGTAATTACAAGTTTTATATATAATTCAGCTTCATATATCAATATTTGTCACACAAACACATGTTTTAGACCAAAATGAAGTTTGCTTGCAATATTGGAACACATTTTTTTTTATCCCCTATTACAATGGCCCATTTTCCCTCAACATCTCCCTCCACCAGTTCTTCTCGGATATATTCCCCCATCTTTGTAAAGTCAGTCCTTCTGAAATCCAGGACACTCACCTAGGTGCTTGGGAAACAAGTAGCAAGAGTTCCAGGCCATGCTGTTCGGGGGGGGGGTGGATGTGGCGGCAGTCACGGAAACGTGGGCCAACAAAAACCATGACTGGGACCTAAATGTACGGGGGTACACTATGCTTAGGAAGGATAGAAAGGAGGGCAGAGGGGGTGGAGTGGCTATGTTCATTAGAGATGACATAGAAATTGTTATGGTAGAAGAGGAAGAGGGAAACGTGGAGGCCTTATGGGTCACCTTACGATCCCCAGCAGGAGATAAGGTCAAGCTGGGAGTAGCATATAGGCCTCCCGGGATAAGTGATGTTCTAGAGGATGGTTTGCTGGACAACATCATTGCCCAGTGTGGTCCAAAAGGGGAAGGAGTGGTGTTGATGGGGGACCTTAATATGCCAGGTACAAACTGGGGAACCATGTCCCTAAGGTGGCCAAGGAGCAGAGGCTGCTGGATGGCTTCCAGGATGTGTTCTTAACACAGAATGTGACGGAGCCCACAAGGGAGGGGCATGTCCTGGATGTGGTTCTGGCAGATGGGGATCTGGTAAGGGACATGGTTGTATAGGACCCCCTGACTGGGAGTGACCACAATACTGTCTGGTTTCAAATAAGCATTGGGGGAGTGGGAGTGAGATCTAGGACACTGGCAGTGGACTTCAGGGGGGCAGACTTTATGGGCATGGGAAATATTCTCAAGGATCACTTGAAGGGGATTACCTCAACGACAAGTGTGGAAAGGAGATGGGAGGTCATAAAACGGGGACTTCATGAGGCAGTCAGGATCTGCGCTAAGTTGAAACGTAAGGAAGCAAGGTCACATAAACCATGCTGGTGGTCCAGTGAGGTCCAGGTAGCAGTAAGAGAAAAGAAGGTGGCTTACAAAAAATATAAAACAACAAGAGGAGATAGGGATAAGGAAATGTACCAGCTTGCATCTAGAAAAGTCACCCATATGGTGAGGGGAGCAAAGTCCAGTAAAGAGCAACGGCCACAGGGATACACGGAGGGAAAAGGGGTTCTTCCGGTACATTGGGGAGCAGAGAAAAACTAAGGGCCATCTCAGCAGATTGAGATCAGAAGGAGGGTGGGTGGAAGAGGCGAGGGACCAGGCAGAGGTATTTAACGAGTACTTTGCCTGTGTTCACTAGGGAGGGGGATGGGATATCTACAAAGCAAGGCACAAAGGGGATAGAAGCGGCAGGGAGTGGGATCAGGGGAGAAACAGAAATGGAGCAAAAGGGAGGGAAAGGTACCTCAGGGGTGTCACATCTGGATAAGGATAAAAAGACCAGTAAGGTGGAGAGGACGGATGATGCCATCCCCACCAAAAGGGTGTGGTTTGCCCTCAAGGCCCTAAAGAAAGACAAATCTCCTGGGCCAGATGGCATTCATCCGAGAGTACTATGGGAATTGGTGGACATACTGGCTGCACCCCTGGTGGAGCTTTTCAGCAGGTCACTTGAGACAGGGAGGGTACCTAGGGATTGGTGAGAGGCACATGTGGTACCAATCCATAAAGAGGGGTCGAGGGAAGTACCAGATAACTATAGACCCATCAGTTTAACCTTGGTGGTGGGAAAATTAATGGAGAGTATACTAAAGGAACGATTGGGGTTTACTTGGAGGAGTGTGGAGGTCTGGATAGTGGCAGCATGGGTTTGTGCCAGGTAGATCATGTCAAACCAACCTTGTGGAGTTCTATGAATGGGTAACATCAGAAATGGACAGGGGTAAGCCTGTGGATGTATTATTCTTGGACTTCAGCAAGGCGTTTGACTCTGTCCCCCACAATGGTCTGGTGGAGAAACTGATGGGGTTAGGAGTAGGCCCTTTGATGGTCAGATGGATTGAAAACTGGATAGCTGGACGCACTCAGAGAGTAGTGGTCTGTGGGGAGCTCTCGAGCCCTACAGAGGTTGGTAGTGGGGTACCACAGGGCTCGGTCCTGGGTCCAATCCTGTTTAATGCATACATATCGGACATTTGGGATGGTATAGGGTGTGAAATGAGTCTCTTCGCGGATGACTCCAAGATGGGAGCAGTAGTTGAGGGAGAAGAGGGGAGGTTGGCCCTGCAAGGGGATCTGGACACCCTGGAAAGCTGGGCTCACACATGGAAACTAAATTTCAATATCACCAAGTGCAAGGCGTTGCATCTTGGTCGGGGAAACCCTAAACACAGGTACACCCTGGGAGGAGGCGCTGAAGCCTCAACAGGGAAAAGACCTAGGGGTCATGGTGGATACATGTATGAATAACTCTGAGCAGTGCAGGAGAGCAGCTAGCAAGGCAAACAGGATGTTGGGATGCATCGTAAGGGGGATCACCTCTAGAAGCAAGGAAGTGATTCTGCCACTGTACAATGGACTGGTTAGACCACACCTTGAGTACTGTGTAAAGTACTGGAGACCACACTTGAAGAGGGACATACAGCTCCTGGAGAGGGTACAGAGGAGGGCAACAAAGATGATACGAGGGCTAGGGGATTTGACTTACGAGGACAGACTTGAGGAGCTCTGCCTGTTTTCATTGGAGGAGAGGAGAGACAGGGGGGACATGATTGAGGTCTTCAAGTACCTCAGGGGAATAAATAGGGTAAACATGGAGGGGATCTTTAGACTAAAGCAGGGAGGCATCACCAGAGAGCATGGTTTGAAGTTGGATGGTGGAAGGGTGAGGGGGGAAAAGAGGAGGAGGTTTTTCACTGAGAGGTGGTGGACCCTTGGAATGCTCTGCTGGTGAGCTGGTTCAGAGATCCACAGTGGACGGCTTTAAGAGAGGTGGGACAGACACAGAAAGTGGATGTATCAGATGATGGCCTGTCCCGGGGTGGGGGATGGATGATAGGGGTTTCTGGAGACAAGGGATTGGAGGGTCTCGGCACCCAACTAAGGATCTAGGTTCGAGCAGACTCGATAGACCATAAGGCCTAATCTGCTGGCAAATAGTATGTTAGTATGTGTGGCTGGATTCTGCTGCTGCTCTTATATTAAACCATACTGTGCAATGGTCTCTGGTCCCCAGATGACTCCCACCTGATGTCTGCCACACTGCCCCTTTTGTAAGTACCAGGTCCGCTATTGCTCCACACTGAGCAGGTTCACTGATCAGCTGCCTGAGACGGCGCCTGCAGGAGTCCAAGATATCTCTGCTCCTAGCTGATGCTGCCGCAGGGAGACTCCACTCTACAACTAGCAGATTAAAGTCCCCCACCAGCACCGCCTCCCCCTTCTTAATCATTTTGCCTGTATCTTCCAAAATCTCTTTGTCTATGTCCTCTCCCTGTATATCACTCATGTAAATGGTGGCTCCATTTCCTGACTTGAGGTTGACCCACAACACCTCAAACTCCCCATCCTCCCTGTACCTCTATCACTTTGATGTTTTTCTTAACATAAAGCACCACTCCTCACCTTTCCTTCCTACTCTGTCCCTTCTAATCAGTGTGTAGCCAGATATGACCATTTCCAGTTATGGTTGTTTGTGCACCATGTTTCAGTGATGGACACATTTTCCAGGCCTAACTCAGCCATGGTGGCCTCCAGGTCTGCTATCTTATTTCCCAGACTTCTAGCATAGGCATGCATGACTGTTCAGATTTTATTAGTCCTACTCTTGTCCTTTCTCATGTTGTCGAGTTGTTCCCCCTTGCATACTGACTGTGTCTCTTCCCAGCTTCCTCTCATGCTAATCCAACTGTACCCTTGGTTGTCTTTCATTTTGGTGAGAATCCTTTCCCCCAGAGATTCTCTACTCTCCATCACAGCCTGGGGGGAGCAGTTTCTGCCACCCCTTTGCCTTCTACCACCTCTCTTGGCTAGATTAAAAGTCCATCAATGTAACACATAAGCCATCAACTGATGACTACCATCTACTGAGGACTACATGAGAACAGAAGTTGACTTGGAGAGTTACAAACTTTGACTGATTCTTTGTTTTTAAGGTATTGGATAAAATGTACCATAGCTACTGCTGACATATTCTAATTTGTTTAAGTTTAGAAGAAATGATTAGCTGGTGGCATCTGAGGTATAGATTATCCCTTGGTTAGCACATGTGCACTCTTTATTGAAGGAATATGAACTTTTGCAACTTTCTGATTATTTTAGGAGGGTATTATCATTAGCCTCATGTACAACAGTTACATAATGAACAAGATTAGAACAATTACTCAACAGTTGGATTTGATCAATATTTCAAAATCCAGATTTTCTCCTTGGTGTGCAAGAAATGAGGTATGGTATGATTATAGATTATATCTAGAATATTATACCAATCCATAAAGACAGATTTCTTAAGTGTGCAATAAATCTGAGAACTTCCCCAGCAAAGTACTGTATGCCAGACTTGCACATATTCCAAATGCCTGTGATACCCCTTGCCTTTGTGGAGCTGGAGGTATAGAACACATACATCAGTTTCCTTCCAGTGTACATGGTAGAATAAGTAACGTGTTACATGGGTAGATAGTACATTTTCAAGTATAAGTTGCATTGCTGAAGATCCTCTCGGTTTCCTTTTTTTAGTGAATTATGGTGTTATTATCCATCAACTGGCAAATTACTTTTATATCATTAAGAGGATCAGGAAGAGTAAACCTTCTTCTACCAGGAAAAACTTCCAATATAATTTCTAGTTTCTTCAACTGTCTATTTTGAGAACTATTTTAAACATCTATGGTCAATGGTCAGGTCAGAGTCTGCTGGAACTTCCTATATTCAAGAATTCCATAAACTGGATTACATGCACTTTCTACATTATCTGATCCCCTCATTGGTGGAGCACCAACCACAGTTAGATATACTGGTTTCCATGAAGTTGCTTGCATTTTATGTCCAGTTGACTTTCTTTTATAGGATAAGTCATTACTAGTACTATTTGGTTTTATATGCACTTATGACAGAAATACACCACTTTTTGATTTATTTTTTTATTTTATTTTGATTTAAAGGTGTTTGTCTGTTATGTCTCTGTATTAATTCTAACACAAGTAGTCTAAGATGTTTTGTTATTTAACGGTTTTACTTCCAGTGATATGGATTCTGGGAGACGCTGTATTTTAGGTACTGTAGAAGTGCTAGGAATTTGTGTATTTGGGGTATTTTTGTATTATTATGTACAACTTTTTTTCCCCATATTTTCTTAATTAATTTTTGTATTTTCACCCCAGAACTGCGGCATGCACATGTGTGGATGCATGCCTCCATCCCACCCAGACTTATGTCACTGCTCCTCTCACCTGCGCCTCCCACCGGACCTCCACCAGTGGGAGCAGAACTACAGAGGAGTGGGCTGCCACCCAGGAGGGGAGAACTGCATAGCAGCTCAATACCACCCAATCCCCCATGCTGGCTCCCAGCCACCCAAGGTAGTTCCAAACCTGGATCACTGACGGTGCATGTAAGGTATCCAGTGCCTCAGCCCTCAGCACCACCGGTCAGCACATTATGTACAACTTTTGAGCTGTAATGGTATATTGCTGAACAGTAAAGTGTTTTGACTGACTGACACCCAACCTCCACATCCCTAGCTTCTCCTCTTGGAATTATCAGCCCTCTATATTGCACCTATCCCAGCCATTCGTGAACCCCTTTATTGTTCCTCCCCATCATTTACACATGCAATCTGTTCCATGGGTGCTGCACTCCCAAACCCTTAACCAGTCTTCCTCTCTGTACATCCCTAGCTTCTCCTCTTGGAATTATCAACCCTTAATACTGGACCAGTCCCAGTCATTCATAAAACCCATTCATCATCCTTCCCCCACCATTTACACAGGCACTCTATTCCATAGGTACTACACCACTAAACCCACCCCTAACTCCAAATCCTTAACTTCTCCTCTTGGAATTATCAGCCTTCCACACTGCACCAGTCCCAGCTGTTCTTAAACCCATTCATAGTTCCTCCCCACCACTTACACATGCAATCTGGTCCATGCGGATCCCACCACCAAACCTTCTACCTGTCCCCTCTCCACATCCCTAGCTTCTCCTCTTGGAATTATCAGCCTGGCATACTGTACTGGTCCCAGTCATTCATGAACCTATTTATAGTTCCTCCCCACCATTAACACAGGCAATCTGTTCCATGTATACCCCACCCACAACCCTCCTCCTCTTCTTCTCAGCACTTCCCTGGCTTCTCCTTTTGGAATTGTCAGCCCTCTATACTGTACCATTTCCAGCCATTAATGAACATTTATAGGCCCTCCTCACCACACAGAAAGTGATGGCAGATGGGGACCAAGATCCATCTAGTCTGCAATAAGTGTAACCCTTTAGAATTTCTTAGAGACAATCCCTTTATGCCTGTCCCAAGCAGATTTGAACTGCCCTACTGCTTTGGAGTCAATGACTTCTATAGGTGGGCTATTCCATGGAGCCACCACCCTTTCCATAAAGAACTTGTTACCACGGTGTGACACTCTGCCCTCTGCTTATGGTTATCTGCATGATATTGGTATTATAAACAAATGGTCTGTGTATGAAATTGTCTTACATCACTCAGCAGTCTGTGAGAAACTTGGCCTTTAACTTTGAAGGTGTCAGTAAAGATGTTATTAAACTGACCAGGGAAACCATTATTTAAGACATCCTTCCAGAGAGTTGATTGCCTTCAGCTGCTTTTTAAGTTGGAAACTAAATATGAATTTTATGACGGAGGAAGAGACTCATCTGGTTGCATGTTGGCAAAGAAGTCATAAACCCTGATATCTATCTAGCAACAGGAAATCAGCAGAGGGACATAAAAGAGGAATGGCGACCAAAGGTTGTCATATTTGGGAAATGGCTTTTTTTTTTACTGATGGTCACATTAACTAAAAATACCTCCTTATAGATAATTTTGTAAGAATGAATTCTAAGGGAGGATCTAACTGACCTCGCAAAAGGGAGGGGGGAGACGGATCTTGAAATGAAACATGCATTGAAGAATATGTGACATGATTCTTGGACTTTGAGAGAGAGACAGATCTCTAACTTAAAAGCACTTAAAGGTAACAGATAGGAAAGAAATTACTATTTGTGGTAGGAGTGTTTGTTCTGTAACTTCCCTTTTGTTTTACATGACCATAAGATTCATGATATAATTGTTCTGTGTTTAATTTTACCCGTTTTTATCATATTTAGTAAACAAACTTTTCCTTTAAATACTGCAAGTGTGTCTTCACAGTTTTCTTTTGTATGTGATGTTGAATCTGTGTTTAAGTCAGACAACTGTTAAAAGCTGATTGTGTTACTGAGTTTGCTTAAGAAGGCAAGAAATACCTAGATCTCTTATAGAGTTGTAAGGGTTCATTTTGGATACCTGACTGGGTGCCTTGGGTGAAAGATTATACTGCACCCCCTGAAGAGAATATTATTTGAGCCTGTACATTGGGTATGCTAGCATAAGGTTCACCGTTTGAATCCCTCCAGAACTTGAGGCTAAAGGTGATTTGGACCCAAAACAGGTAGGAAGGTTACCCTGGCTGTTACCTGTTCACACTATTGCACTCTGAGGTTGGCACTGTGGGAGCAGAGGGCCTGATCTGTGGACTATGTGACAGAACTTCCCTCCCCTTAATTTAATTGCATGACCCCATGTCCTTATGGAGCTATTGATCAGAAAGAGTTCCTGAGTAGGGACTCTGTTTATGCCCTTCAGGAACTTGAATGTCTCTATCTTGTCACCCACCATCTCTGCACTGCTCTAGTGAGTACATGTTGAGTTGCCATAATCTGCTTTCATATGGCATTTCATGGAGCCCTTGTACCATTTTTGTTGCCTTCCTTTGTATTTTTTGTAGTCTATCCATGTCCTTCCTGAGATAAGGCCTCCAGAACTATATGCAGTACTCAAGGTGGGGCCTTACCCGTGACTTGTATAGTGGCATGATCACGTCCCTCTTTCTACTTGTAATGCCCCTTCCTAAGCATCCCAGCATTTTTCTGGCTTTTTGCACTGCCTTTTCACATTGTTTGCCCACTTTGATGGTTGGGGGCAGTAGTTAATGTCATGTGATAACCCTGTAATAATTACACTGTATAATATTTGTGATATAAATAAATGTGCATGCGAACATCTGCTTAGGAAAAAAAAAGCCAGCAAGTGTAAAGAGGCTTGACCTTTTTGACTTCAAAGGCCTTAGTGTGCTGAGACAGCTGGCTGTCATAAAACTGGCCCAGTAGAAACTCTAATTGAAAACTTCCTTCCAAAGGAACCAGGTTGTAACACCTTGTAAAACCTTTCTACTTTCAAGGGCAGAGGCCCAGATATTTAAACTGCACCAGGCTGTGGAGCAAGCTTGGGCACAGCTCAACTTGCTGCGCAGGGGTGTGGACTGGCGACATTCAATGGAGCTGTGCCATGGCTTAGCAGCATTGAATATGCACCCAGGCCACCCACAGTGTGCGTGGCACAGTGGCACTGCACCAGTGTAAGTGGCCAGAATGGAGCATGGGATGCGATAGCACAAGTTCCATTGCGCCATGCACAGCAACTGCGATATTCAAAAGTTAACATGCAATGGGGCCATAATGTATGCAAGGCACAAATGGGGCCTTTGCATGTCATTATGGCACCATTTGCATGCAGGTGCGCCAATCCCGACTTGTGCCTGGTGCCCTCTGCAGCCAGCAATGTGCCCACAGCCCGATCGAGGCATTTGTAAATAAAAAGTCCAATATCCCTGGTGGTCCAGTGGACCGCTGTCTGCCCAATCATGAGCATCTGTATAAAGATAGAATAAGTCCAATATCCCTGGTGGCTAGGGTACCCTCCCATCCGCCACTAGCCCCACCGCCTGCTCCCCAGTCAGCCGGGCGGCAGCAGCACCCCACCACTCTGCTGCCCGCCACCTCCGACTGACACCATCGGTAGGGCTGTAGCCCATTGGTTCACAGCATGAGCCAATGGACATGTAGCCAGACCGCATTACACATTCCAAATATGTGAATGAATCATTCATATACCTAGAATGTGTAGTACGGTATGGGCTGAATGCCCATTGGCTCACGCTATAAACCAATGGGCATACAGCCCTACCAATGGTGTCAGTCAGCGGGCGTCGGGTGGGGTGCCTGCGATCAGGCAGACAGCGGTCCACTGGACCACCAGGGATATTGGACTTATTTCTATCTTTAATTACAAATGCCCTCGATCAGGCAGATAGCGGTCCACTGGACCACCAGGGATATAGGACATGTTTTTTATTTACAATTGCCCACTATCGGAAGATAGCGTCCACTGGACCACCAGGGATATTGGACTTATATCTATCTTTAATTAAAATGTCCGCAATCGGCAGATAACGGTCCACTGGACCACCAGGGATATAGGAATTTTTTTTATTTACAAATGCCCACGATCGGGCATGGGGGCCACCAGGTGCAGCTGGAGTTGGTGGCCACCCACAGGTGGCAGCTACTGTGTTGCACCCTGCAATGTGGCAGCTCACCTGTGGGTGGCCATCAGTTATTCCTTTTTTTGGATCAACTTTGTGCTGGCACAGGTAGGGTTGTGATGCATGACTCTGCACATCCCGGCTGAATATCAGGCTGTGCAGAGTATGCATGGGCACGCCTCTACCTGTGCCTGCATACATTACTGATGCACCTCGCACATCGGATTTGTACTGAGCACTTCTCCTTTTGAATATCGCACACAAGATCAGTAGTTAGCATGGTGCAACACTGTTGCACCATGCACAACTCTTTGAATATCTGGTCCAGAGAGCCATAGAAAATTGCACCTTTTACAACATCCTAGGAAGTGATAACTTGTAACAGCTACATGTTATCAGGACGTGGGTTCTGAGCCTTCATAAGAACTGCTTGATCAAAGAGACTGTCATATTTTTTAATTGGTAACTGCTGATGTCCATCCAGCAGTAATATAACATCCTTTTGGATTCCTACCAGGTTAAAGTTTATTGCAGGACTAACAGTGCCTCATGGGTGTAGTGACATCACAAGGAGGTGGGGAGACTGACTTTGAATATTGCCAACTCTGAGAGAATTGTGCAGATACCCTCTCTGAATTCAAGGACACATTTCATTTTTGGGACTGAAAGACAGGCATTTTTTGTAAAACATAGGTAATTTAGATAGACTAGACTATTTTAAAATAGACATTTTGTTCTGTAAAATTTCAAATTATTTTTTGGATTGTAAGTACTAAATATCTGCTCTATATGTGTTTTGTATTTTATCTATTTTTAAATCTTAGTAAACCTTTTGGTTCTCCTTGAATCCTGCTTGAGTCTTTCTATTGCATGTGTAGGCTGAAACTGTATTGGGAAATTCTGAAACTGTTAAGTGCTCAAGAAAAGGGTGTGTTACTATCTTGCTAAAGGAAAGAATATACTTAGTTCTCATATTGAGTTGTAAGCGTACACTTGGGAACCTGGCTGGATGCCACTGGGTGAAGGATTGTACTGCATTCCCCGAAGAGGGTACATATCGGAGCCTGTTAACTGGGTGTGCTAGCGAAAAGGTTTATATTTAACCCCCCAGGACTTGAGGCTAGTAGGTGACTCGGACCCAAAACAGACAGGAGGGTTGGCCTGTTTGTCTCCTCTTTACATACTGCACTTCGAGGTTTGCCAGGGTGGGAGTAAAGGGTCTGACCTGCGGAGTGTGTTTGTGACAGATTCGGTTGGCAGCGGTGCAGTTTAAAAGTATTTGGTAACACGAGCATTAACAGTCCAGTGTGTCAGATTGATACTGTAACAGCTCACATGCAAAATAAGACAGTGATTTAAAAGGTAATGGAGCTATATCATTGTGCTTACAGTCTAAGTTCCCTACCTGTTTTATTTAATTTTTTTTCCGGTGCAAGTTAATGTAGCCGTAGATAGGGAAGAAGATGGCTTCTAACTACAGAGAATACACTGCAGACTACCTGAGGCAGGTGTGCCAAGAGAGAGGAGTCCAGCATGAGGGATGAGTCAAAAAGCATCTCAAAGAGGTTCTTGTGGCAGCTGATGTACAAGACCACAAGTCACAGTCTAGTGACTGGAAAGGACTGAACCTTCAGCGTGGAGGGGCCAGGATCTAGTGCAGTGTCCAGACCCAGTGAGGAGGACAGCAGGACCAGTGCAAGCCAATGGCCACAGCAGCAGGGGAAGGTCACCAACATTCTGGAGACAGAAGGGATCAGGCTACAGATGGAGTTGCGTAGAAAGGAGCTGGTGTTCGAGAGAGAAGAGAGGTGAGAGCAGCGAGCTGCAGAGGAAAGGGACATGGGGGCATCCGTGATGTTGGTCAAAAGGGATTTGGAAGAGTCTGATCAATTTCTGCCTATTCAGTTTGTTATTGTACGGGGATTCACTGGCGAGGAGAAAATGCTGCCCCTTGACAGTGTTATTCTAGACTGGGGTGAGACAGGGGCAGCTGTGCAAAGGGTTGCAGTCACCAAAAATATTGCTTTAGATGTAATTATTGGGAACAATCTCCAACAGGGGATGGTGTGTGCAGTTACCCGTAGCCAAGCAGCAAAGGTAAATTTTAGTTCCCTGGACCAAATAGAAGCCTCTGTGGAAAACACTGGGAGGCTGGTTCCCCAGCCTGTGTCTCTTGATATAGAAAATAATAAAAGGGTGATAAAAGTTCCCCAGGTAGCTGTTAACAGAATAGCTACAGAGGGTTACTCCAAGGAGGGAGGGGTAACCCATAGTCAGAGGGTTAGGGATGGCAGTGATCCTGAATGCCCCCTAGAGCTAGGGACCCTAGTTTAGAAACCAAATGGGGCCTGTCTGATGCCTTGGGAATGTGTAAGGAGTTTGCAGCTGCTCAGAAAAGTGACCATAGTTTAGAGAAGCTGAGGGCTTGGGCAAACTCTGATAGAGCACAGGGAGGTGACAGGAGACACAAGGTATTTTGGGATAATGGACTGCTGTATACACAGGATGTAAAGACCGAGGGAGGGGTGATGGGCAGGCAGCTTGTCATTCCCAGGTACCGTGAGCAGCTGCTCAAGATTGCACAAGATATTCCCATGTCTGGTCATTCTGGGAATCACCTACACTACACAGCAATTGTCCCAGAATTTCTACTGGCCCAACTTCACCTAGCGGGTGAGGGAGTATTGCAGGTCTTGTCACCGATGCCAAGAAATAGGGAAGGTGGGTAAGAAACCCAAGCTGCCCTAATTCCTTTGCCCATAGGGAGGAGCCATTCCAGGGGAAGGGAATGGATAATGTGGGGCCTCTAAACAACCCCAGCCTCTCTGGGAAAAGATTTATCCTGACTGTGGTGGATTATGCCACCCAGTACCCAGACGAAGTTGCCCTATCCTCACTGAGGATAAACAAAAAACAAAGTTGCAGATTGGCAAATGCCTTGCTAGGGATTTTCTCCTGTGTTGGGTTTCCGCAGGAGGTTATCACCAATCGAGGGTGTTTCTTCATGTCGGATCTGATGAAATGTTTGTGAGAGAAATGTGGGGTGGTGCAGAGATGCATGACACCTTATCACCAGCAAGCCAATGGGCTTGTGGAAAGATTCAATGGTATCCTTAAGTCAATGCTCCAAGCATTTGCTGAAGAGCATGGGAGGGACTGGGAGAAATACCTTCCCACCTGTTGTTTGCATACAGGAGGTGCCCCAAGAGCCCACAGGGCTTTCCTCGAGCTCTTATATGGATGTTGGGTGCATGGGCCCCTAGACTTGATCCGGGAGGACTAGGAAGGCAAGTACACCACCCAGGGAACTCCCATAGTTGATTGTGTCCTTAGATTTAGGGAAAAGGGGAAGGAGCTTATAAGAACAGCCCAGAGCAACCTAGCAGCTGGCCAGCAAAAACAAAAGGTGTAGTATGACTGCAGAACCAGAGCTTGCTCGTACACTGTGGGTCAGGAAGTCATGGTCCTAATCCTTATTCAGAAAGATAAGTTGCAGGCCGAGTGGGCAGGACCATACAAAGTTGTCAGGTAAATGATGTAACCTAGATTACAGAACTACCTGACAGGAGACATACACAAAGAGTGTATCATGTCAACATGATGAAGCAATATGCTAATACGGCTGACATGGTATTTGCCATGTGTAGTCTTGGGGAAGGAATGAACAAAGGAGATACCCTTTTGGACTTGCTGGAAGAAAGCAAGTGTGAGTTCTCTGTGGAAGCAATTAAAATATCACCCCAGCTGATCCCAGAACAGATCCAGGAAGTAAGGGAGGTTTTAACAGACTTTGCCCCCCTGTTTAGAGTCAAGCCTGGGCTAACCACCTTAGCAATTCATGATGTGGAGACAGGGACACAGGCGCCCATACAGCAGACAGCATATTGGTGTCAGAGGCTGTCCAAAAGGACATTAGGAGGGAGGTGGAAGAAATGCTGGATTTAGGGTAATCCAGAAATCCCACAGCCCATGGGCCTCACCCATGGTCCTTGTTCCCAAGCCAGATGACTCCACTTGTCTTATGTGTGGACTATCATGGAATCAATGTAGTCATGAAGTCAGACACCATTCCAATGTCATGGATAGATGAACTCCTGGACAAGTTGGGAGGGGCAACATACCTTACAACTATTGACCTGACGAAGGGGTATTGGCAGGAGTTAACTGCCAGAGCTAGGGAGAGGTCAGCCTTCATCACTCTGATAGGGTTATTTGAATATAAAGTAATGCTTTTCATAAATAAAGAACGCCCCTCCACCTTCCAAAGATTGGTGAACCAGATGTTAAATGGTGCTGAGGAGTACGCCGTGGCATACCTGGATGACACTGCCATCTT
Source organism: Neoceratodus forsteri (assembly GCA_016271365.2). NCBI lineage: Eukaryota > Metazoa > Chordata > Ceratodontiformes > Ceratodontidae > Neoceratodus > Neoceratodus forsteri. The sequence goes on along the minus strand of CM057457.1, from coordinate 468,748,727 downwards.
AAGTGCCAGCTGGGAGGAACACCTCTCCCACCTTTGGGAAGTGCTGGGCAGGACTAACTGTAAAAGCTGAGATGTGCCAGGTGGCCATGGCTGAGGTGGCATATCTTAGACACATTGTAGGCTGGGGACAGCTCTGTCCTAACCAAGCAAAAGTTGAGGCAATCAAGGCATGGCCCAGACTTGAAACACAGGAGCAGGTCCAGAGTTTTCTAGAGACAGTAGGGTAATATAAAAAATTTGTACCAAACTACAGTGCCCTGGCCACTCCCCTATCTGGCTTGTTGAGCAAAAGGATGCCAAAGAAAGTTACCTGGGAAACAACCTGTAAACTTGCCTTTACAAGACTAAAGGAGGTACTGTGCAGTGCTCCTGTACTGGCAATTCCAGACTATGGTAGACCCTTTGTAGTCCAGACTGATGTCTCAGATGTGGGAATTGGGGCAATGCTTAGCCAAACATCCAACCAAGGGAAAGATCACTCCATAGTGTACCTCAGTAAGAAGTTACTTCCAGGAGCAGGCTTACTCTACAATGGAAAATAGTGTCTTGCTATGGTGTGGGCACTAAAGAAGTTACCTATACAGGCAGCATTTTGAGGTAAAAAGAGATCACAACCCCCTGGGCTGGCTGGCAGCAATGGGTAAAACAAATGTTAGGCTGTTAAGATGGAGTCTTGCCTTACAACGTTATGACATGTCTATCTCACACAAAGCAAGGGTAGCTAATGAAAATGCTGGTGGTTTATCATGTCAGTTTGAGATGTGAACTGAATTTGGAGATCTCATCCCATGCAGGAATAGATCCCCCAAATTGAGTCTAAGGAGGGAGGAGTGTCACATGATAACCCTCTAATAATTACACTGTATAATATTTGTGATATAAATAAATGTGCATGTGAATGTCTGTTTAGGAAACAGCAGCCAGCAAGTGTAAAGAGGCTTGACCTTTTTGACCTCAAAGGCCTTAGTGTGCTGAGACAGCTGGCTGTCATAAAACTGGCCCAGTGGAAACTCTAATTGAAAACTTCCTTCCAAAGGAACTAGGTTGTAACACCTTGTAAAACCTTTCCACTTTGAATGGCAGCCATAGAAAAGTACACCTTTTACAACATCCTAGGAAGTGACAACTTGTAACAGCTACATGTTATCAGGATATGGGTTCTGAGCCATCAAAGGTGCTGCTTGATCAAAGAGTCTGTCATATTTTTTTTTTTAAATGGTAACTGCTGATTTCCAGCCAGCAGTAAAATAACATCCTTTTTTGGATTCCTACTCATATAGTTTATTGCAGGACTAACAGTGACCTCATGGGTGTTGTGACATCACAAGGAGGTGGAGAGACTGACTGACTGAATATTGCCAACTCTGAGAGGATTGTGTAGATGCCTTCTCTAAATTCAAGGACACACTTCATTTTCGGGACTAAAAGGAGAGCACTTTTTGTACAACATAGGTAACTGAGCTAGAGTAGATCATTTTAAAATAGCAGGCATTTTGTTCTGTAAAATTCCAAATTATTTTCTGGAGTGTAAGTACAGGATATCTGCTCTATATGTTTTGTATTTTATCTATTTTTAATCTTAGTAAACGTTTTTGTTCTTAAACCCTGCTTGAGTTTTAGTTTTCCATGTGTAGGCTGAAACTGTATTGGGAAATTCTGAAAAGTGTTAATGCTTGAGAAAAGGGTGTGTTACTAGCTTGCTAAAGGTAAGAATATACCTAGGTCTCATATTGGGTTGTAAGGGTACACTGAACCTGGCTAGGTGCCACTGGGTAAAGGATTGTACTGCATTCCCTGAAGAGGGCACATATCTGAGATCATCTGGGAGTGCTAGCAAACAGGCTCACACTTGACCCCAGGACTTGAGGCTAGTAGGTGATTCGGACCAAAACAGACAGGAGGGTTATCCTGTTTTTCTCTTGTTCACATATTGCACTTCAAGTTTGGCATGGTGGAAGCAGAGGCTTGACCATGAGAGCACATTTGTGGCAGCTATCACTGCTAGTGCATGCAAGACGGGACTTGCTCTCCTTTAACAGAGACCTTGATATTTCATCGATAGGGGGAGCAGTGTTCATCACTGCCAGACCATGAGATGACATGGACTTACTCTCTTTTAATGGAGTCTTTGACATATCATTAATGGGTGGGGAGGGCAGCAGTTGTTACTGCCAGAGCATGTGATGACAGTGACTTACTTTCCTGTAACAGAGACCTAGACATCTCATCAATGATCGGGTGTAGCAGTTGCTATCACTGCCAAAGTATGTGATGATGGTGACTCACTTTCCTTTAATGGAGACCTTGACTTCACTGCGGCAGGCGCCTTTGTCCTCCAGCTTGTGGTGATTCAACAACTTTTCTTTGCCTGTGTTATTTGACCTCGATGACAGTGAAGGTGAAAGGTTTGATGAATGCTGGGAAGATTTCCCGGTGGTAGCTGCTGAGTGAGAAGCTGGGTAGGAGCCCATGGCCTTGGCAGCAGCTTCCATGACCTTGACTATGATGATGATTTCAGGGGTCTTCTTCTGGCATCTTCTTGTGGCCTGGTTAAATCTCTGGCAGATATCACAAGTCCTCACATTGTGAGACAGGCCCAAATGGCAAACACAAGCCATGTGACTATCATTCTTGTAGATCTTGTAACCGAAGGTAGGAAATCTACATCAAGAATTTTTCGACAGCAACATAAACTAACAAAAAGTTGTTGAACAAAGTTCAGAAAATAATAAAGTCAAGAATCGCCTGAGCTGTTTCCTAGAAAGTGTGATGAGTGGTCGACAGCAGGAAAATGGGGGACATGAGAGATACATATAGGTAGCTCCATGGGATTGATCAGGTATATTGGCACAAACTGTTTACTTTAAACATCAACAGGAACATAAAAAAGAATCCTCTGAACTGGCTGGAGTAAAATTTAGGATGGATATCTGAAAATACTTTTGGTGAAGAGATGGAACCAATTCTTCAAAGAGACAATATGCATGAAAAAGTGTGGGATTCAAACTGGGTGGAACAGACATAGTGTAACATCAGCAGATGGTATGGATACTATTTGAAAAAAAGGATGGACAGTCAATAGGGCCAACACTCAAGTACTAGCTAAGGTTTGGCAGACTGGACAGGCTGAATTCCCTTTTTCTGCCACCACATTCAATGATCCATGTTACAATAGCATAGGGAGGAGGACACTGCTGGCAACAGACAGATGGGCTTCATTAGTAAGCTAGGGCTTGACCCTCTAGAGCACTCTCAGTATGCATCTGAAAGTGAGCTCTTGGTCAAGCCAGACACCAAGGTACTTTACTGCGTCTATCATTTCCAACTGAGTTCACAGAGAAGCAGATCTGCAAGCTTTTACTTCTATCTGTACCCATTTATCTGGGTCCAAACAACACAGTCTTCGTTTTCTTCATTGAGATATAAATAAGTAATTCATTGATTTGCTACCTTCTTTGCAACACTGCTTAGTTCATCACTTCCTAGACTCCTCTGCAGCTGAACCCTTTTTCATCCTGGCTTCTCCTTTCATTTTGACAATATTTCAAAGTAGACTTTTTCTGTAGTTTAAAATACTTAACTGTGCCTTGAATATGTTAATGGAAATGCACCATATTAAAATAAAGTGCTTGATTCACCATCAGCTTTAAAACACCACTTCAGTCTTCATCACTTCCAAGGCTTAAATACAATCCATTCCCTCCTCTGTGCACTTCTCATGTCCTGGATCTCTGAATGACAAAATGTTTATAATGCAAACACTTGCCTGCTCTCCAGCATCTGGAATCAGTCCATTCTCTCCTCTGTGAATGTCTGGTCCTTTCTCTGAGTAACCAAATGCTTATAATACAGACATTTGCCTGTTCACCTGCACCTGGAATCAAGACCAAGGCTTGATTTTCAAAGGGTGACGCATTGCTTGTGTGGAGCCCTGTGTCACACCCATTTTTGGTGCAGCTGTACCAAGTTCCTTTGACACAACTGAACCTGATTTTAGTATATCTAGCACAGCGGCAACAATTTCATCATTTTACGGCAGCTTGCACCAAAGATTGGCACAAGCCCCATAAAAATGGTCCTCCAAATGGCACAAGTTAGACCAGAGAAAAGTTGTTCTAACTTTGTGGCATTTAGTGTTTGGGATTGATAATCCTGATTGCTGGCCGGGAGAATGCACAAGCTGTAAGTGCCACATGCTCAGCACACCAGGGGCTTGTGGCATTCTCAAGGCTTTGAAAATCAAGCCCCCTGTGATTTTTTTTTTCCATTAAAATTTTATTGGTTTTTCATATAGACAAACAGCTTAAAAGCATCCCAAGAGAATATCTTGTAAAAGTAAATAAGACAATCACTAGTTAAAATTACATATCATATTATTCTCTAAAACATGGAACATCAGTTACTGTATATCCTGACACGGATAATTGGAAATTATAATTGTAATGTCTCAAGTCATAAATCAAATCAAATTTTAAATTTTGCAAAAATATACATACAATCCTAATGCTTTATGGATAAAATATCCTGACAATTCTCAGAACAAAGGAAAGAAATGGTCCTACATTTCCTTAAACTCTTCAGATTTTCTTGAAACAATATCAAGATTCTTTCATTATTCGTGACCCTGCTAGAGAGTCCAACCACTGGTTAATTGAGATACATTTACTTTTTCATTTTTATAAGAGACATCTCTTGTAGGTCAGAGTAGCCACTAATATCCAGATTTTAGCCAGTTCAGAAGGATCCTTAACACTTGAGATATCCTCAAAATAAAAATCAAGTGGGCAGAAGGGAACAGTAGTGTTTAGGATAAATTGGTAAACAGAGTGAATCTGCCTCCAGACTTTGAACATCTCTACAAAACCAAAACAGATGGCCTAGACCTGCATTCCTCTCCATGTCTCCAACATTTATCATTAGGGATTAGTCCCAGACTGAACAGCTGATGGGGAGAATAGTAGAAGTAGTGAAGGATTTTATACTGAATCAATCTTCCTTGAATCTCTTTACAGGATGTATGCAGTAACTCAATGTTCTCCCCAAACTGCCTCAGAGATAGGAATTCCAAATCAGCTTGCCATTGAAATTTAGCAGAATTTGTTAGGTGGGAACAACTCATTTATGAATTTATAAATTAAACTAAAGCCCCATCTGATTCCAATCATCTGTCACGCCCACCAGTTGCCAACATAATCTCATTATCAGTTATAACATTGACATGTTTCTTTATAAAATACTCACTGGCTTTTCTCCTTTCAAGCTTTCTGACATTATAGCCTGCTCGTAATTCCATACTCCTTCCCCTTCCAACTCAAAATGTTTCCTCCCCCCCACAACAACTTCCTTTCAATCATAGCTGAAAAACATTATGCAAACATACAAATTTGCCAGCAGAAATAGGCCACCTGGTCTAGCAAGTCTGCTTGAGTGAGCAGCTAGCACCCTCACCTTGCAGCTGCCCCACCCCCACCTCCCCTTCCCAATTACCCTCCTCTCACCTTGTCCCATCCCATTCTGAAACTACCGACTGTCTTACAGGCAATCACCTCCTCCGGTACAGCATTCAATTCTGCCACAACCCTCTCCATGAAAAAGTGTCTTCTTTCCATCCTAAAACTTTCACCTCCAATCTAAGGCTGGCCCTGTCATGTCCCTCTCCTCCTCAACCTAAGTATCCCTTCAGTGCATGCCTTGTTTATCCCTTTACACATTTAAAGGTCTCACTCATATCCTCCCAGTCCCTTCTCCTCCAAGGAGTACATGTTCAACCTCTCAGCCTTTCCTCATATGGTCTATTCACCAATTCCTGGAACATCCTTGTTGCCCTATGTTGTACCTCTTCCAGTAAATTTCACATCCTTCTTCAGATATGGGCACCAGAACTGCACACAGTACTCCAGGTGTGGTCTGACCTTTGCCCTGTAGAGAGGTTGGATCACTTCCCAGCTCCTGTTGGCTTTGGCTGCCACCCTCCTACACTGCTCTGTATTGTTCATCTTCCCCATTACAACTACCTGTAAATCCTTCTCTTCCTCAGTGGAACCTAGCTGCACCTCTCCCTGGGTTCTTTGCTCCAAAGTGTAGGACTCTGCACTTTTTCACATTAAACCCGAACTACCACACATCCGACCACTCCACGAGTTTGCTCAGGTAGTCCTGCATCTCCTGCCAACCTGCTATATCACCCACCACTGCCCCAAATTTGGTATTGTCAGTGAACAAACTGATCTTATTCCTGACGCCATATGAGATGTCCACTATGAATATTTTAAACAGCATTGGCCCCAGTACTGATCCCTGTGGAACCCTGCTCATCACAGCTTGTGGAGATGAAAGTCCCTCCCCCACCACTACCCTCTGCTGTCTCCCCTTAAGCCAATTCTCACTCCATTTATCTATCTTAGTCCCCCCCATGTACTGTATCTCAACTTCCTTCCCAACCTCCCATGCGACACCGAACTGAAAACCTTACTGAAGCCCAAGTATATGACATCCACCACAAGACCCTTGTCCAATTCTCTCATGACTGAGTTGTAATAGTTGACTAGATTCATCTGGAAGGATTTTCAGAGACAAACCCATGCTGGTGATTGCCCTGGTGCCCATTGTTTTCTATAAAGGTCACCAGCCTTTCCTTAAGTATTGTGCCCATAAGCTTCCCCATGATGAAAGTTAAACTACCAGCCTGTAATTACCTGGATCATCCTTTGGTCCACTTTTATGGATGGGTACCATGTGGGCCATCGTCCAGTCATGTGGCACACATGTGTCCAGGAAGGTACTGAATAGATTTGCCAATGGTCCAACCAGGATCTAGGCTATTACCTTCAATACGCTGGGGTGCATGCCATCTGGTCCTGGTGCCTTATCCACCCTTAGAGCCCTTAACCCCCTCCAAAATCCTACCTCAGTGATCTTCCCCCCTGCCCACTCCCTGTGGTAGCTGCCCTCCTTTCTCCCTTTTGAATAGAAATCAGAAGTGCTCATTCTGTGCTTCTGTTTGATCCACCCCTTTCTCTGCCCACCCCTGTCCTTCCTGATCCTCACTATCTGGTCTCTGCAGCTCCTTCTCTCCTGTATCTATCTGAAGAAGTCCTTTTCCCATCCATGATGCCCTGCACCAGCCTCAGTTCTCTGGTGGCCTTGGCTGCTCTGACTCCCCTGGTAACTTCCTTGGACCTCTTCACATACTCCTCCCTATCCACCCCTTCCTGGATTTCTTGTATTTCTTGAACACTGCATTTTTAGCCCTCACCACTTCTAAGACCCTCTACTTAACCAGCTTGGTTTTTAGCCCTTCCCTTTGCTCTGCAATCTGGTACATGTCTCAGTAGCCTCCAATATCTCCAATTTAATTTCTTCCCATTTTTGATTCATATCCCGCAGTGGCTGTATTCCTTCCAGATGCCCCTTAAGATTTGACCCATCCTACCAAAGTCAGCCTCTGAAGGCCACCGCCATGCTACTCAGCTCAGATTAAGTGTGAACCACACTTAGTGGTGGTCATTCCAGCCAGTGGGTCCTCCAGCTGCATCTCCTTATAGCCTCCCTGTTGGTCAGAACTAGATACAGTGTATTCCCAACCTAGTCAAGTTCAAGTGTAATCTGTCCCTGCTTACAGATCCTTAGTGTCCCGGACCCAGACCCAGCTTCCCACTAACCCATATCCCTTGGATCAACACCTTTCAAGCCAACTATTGAATCATCTATCCTACCCTTCCTTGTTGTATTTGCCTTGGGCACTGGGAGTACCTCAGAGAAGGCCACTAAGCTCCCTACCACCTTCGCTCAACTTACTGAGATCCATGAACTTCTCCTATCTACCTCTGCCATTTTCCTGCCAAGTCGTTTGCACTCCACATGCACCACCACATGTGGTTTATGCCTTCCTTTTGCACACTTGAGAACAGCCTGTTCTGCTTTATCTGCCATCAACTCAGGTACAGATGCTACCCATAAGTGACTATGTATTTCCCTTTACTCCCCATCTGACTCCTTTAGTATGGAATCACTCAGCACTAGCATGTTTTCCCCAATTTCTCATCCTTCCCCAAACTCTCTTTCCTTGTGCCCAACCCAGGTGTCCACCCTGCCCTACACATTTGTGTCCCCATCTGTACCCCTCAAATCTGCCCCAGCCACCTCCCCAGTCCTGCCCCTTCCCTAGCATTCTCTGTACCTGACTTGTCCCCTTCCCATCTGGAGCTCCCTCGTCCTCAATGCCAACTCTACCCTTTGCCTTGAACCACCCTTTTATCACCCTTTGTATTGTAACCTCCATGTCCATCCCCACAGCTGAACTCTTTTTTTCTTAACCAGGATCTGCTCTCCTCCACAGAGCGTGCCTCCTGGGAGACACATAACCTCCTCTCCTCCTGATGCCTGATCCTATCTCCACACCCTGAACTATTGAACCTCACTAGAAGAAGCTTCCTACTCCCTGGGATTCTCTGCCCTGTCCCATGTACCCCTTCTGGTTGGTCTGCCCATCACCCCTGGTCACAACCTTGGTTCCCTTTCAGGCTCTCCTCTCCTTGAGAACATCATATTTGTTCTTTAGTTATACTGGGTGTGGGGGTGCTTGAGCTCCACCTTCTTCAACCTCCTTGAGCCCACTGTAGTCCATCCAGGCCTCTGACAGAGTACCCTCTGTGGCAGTGCCTGGTGGTCCCTGGATGGGGCAAAAGTCCTCAGTACTCCTACAAACTGTGCTCAAAGCCTGGCAACCTCCCTCCTCAGCTCAGAGAGGCACCTACAAATGGGGCAGCACAGCAATTCCCAGAAAGTTCTTCTGAATACTGCTGCTCCACACTCACAGCACTGCACCACCGTGTGCCATACTATGTACCCTTAAGTATGCTTCTACCCTCTCTTAGTGTTTTTTACAGTCTTTCTTCCTTTTAGAGTTTCTTTGTTTATTACCTTGATATGTTTCAGCTCTCTCTTGCTCCTTTCTGCTCTGTGCCCTGTCAAACCTATCCTATTCCAGCAGCCCTCCTCCTTTGATTTTATTTGCTCTTTAGCTATCAGCCTGCCCCTGGACAGAGCCTATATACCTCCAAACTAGGCATTTAATAATATGTGGAGTTGGGGTGAGTGAGGGCAAAAACCTAGAGACAAAATGCCCCTTGACAGATTCAAACTCACACTCCTACCCTCCAGCAGCCAGAAGAAGAATAAACAGACAAAATGCCTCCTTGAGATTTAAACTAACAACTCAGACTTGACTGGCTTCTTTGTTTCTGGGCAAAGAATCCCCTCCCTCAGCAGCAAGCAACAGTTGAACAGTTAAATAAAAATTGAAGCTAATCCTCCTCGAGACAAGATAACAACAGTTAGAGCTGAAGAAAGATTCAAACTAATCCTCCACCAGACAAAATGCCTACTGGACAGTTTCAAACACACTCCTACCTTTCCCAGCAGCCAGCAGAATGGTCCCATATAAACACATATAAACACATTATCTAGCCATCTGTGATACTTACCAGTGGAATAATTCAGAGTGATCCTTCTGCTCTACAGCCTCTTTCCCTTCACATTAACAAAGGGGTTCTTCATTCCTTTCTTCCTCCTTCACATCAACAACAGGAAGTTCCTCATCCTCTTCCACCTTCACATCAACAAAGGAGTTCGCATTCCTCTCTTCCTCCTTCACATCGACAAAAGGGGTTCTTCATCCTCTCAGACAACAACAATTGCTTATTTGGGACATTGTTGCCTATACCTTAAAAAATCAAAATGCAACAAAATGTTATTTATAATCAAAGCTACATAAAGGTAGCAAAATACTTTTCCATGAATATGCATTGTACTAATTGTTGCTTAAAGTTGAAAACTGATTGATGACGTCCATAACCACAATACTTTTCATCGCAAAATTATGGATAAAAACAGCTACTTCTGAAGCCAAATTACTAATTTCTGTACTTATACAGACCTGCACACCCTATTTTCTACACTTACATTTCCTGAACTCCTTTCTCTCCATACTATCATATTCCATGCCCTGTTCTGTCCATACTTATATATCTCTGCACTCTTTGTTCTCCATGCTTACATATTTATTTATTTAGTTAGTTATTTTATTTCTTTGGTAACTGGGTAGGTGAGCTGATCCCAGGGACCATTTTCAGGCATGGCCCAGGCCACATACTGTGGCACAGGAACGAATGTAACAAACAACAAATCATGGAATAATTGACAAAAACAAAACAAGATAAAGGTTACAATAGTGCATGGGGATAGCAAATAGAAGTGCAACATAAAATACAGGATTCCATAAACCATACATCAGTTAGGGATTACAATAAGTAAGGGCATACATAAACATACAGTTCTATCAACAATAGTTACAATAGGAAACAAACAAGGGAGTCTAAGTAGAAAGAGGGATAAGGCATAGAAAAGTATAGGGGAGGGGAAGGGGTGGGGAGGAGGGGGGAGGCAGGATTAATAAACACAGGTACTAAAGCTCAAGTGCACAAGTAGGCCAACTTAATTGATTCCCGCTTGGCCTACTATACATACAGATTCCCTGGTAGGGTGCAGTCAGGAAAATGAGTGACCTACCAATGGAAGCAGTGTCAGCAGGAAGTCATCAGGAGCCTGTCTTTGAGGTATGTTATGATCCAGCAGTGGGTGTCGAGGGAGCAGAGTTTGGCAAGCACTGTATTCCACAGTGTAGGGGTTGTCAGAGACAAGGCTCTGCCACCCATGTTGGTAGATACCCTGAGGGTATTCAGAGGGGGGATTCAGTTTGAGTGGAGGCTACGGTGCAAGGTTTGTACAGCAAAGAAGGGTGCAAGGGACATACCTGGCCAATATGGATGGCAGAATCCACCATGCACCACAGGGCTAGGTTGAAATGGCCTTGCAGTGGAGCCATCCTAGTGAGTTGCAGCAGACACAGTGGTGGTAATAGGTGCCAGTAAGGCAAAATGACAGGCACTGTTATAGGCAGAGGAGAGCTTGGCCATGTTGGCACCCCATTCTCTCCATACTTACATATTCCCATATTCCTGTTCTCCTCATACATAAATATTTCTGTACCTGTTCTCTATACTTGCATATTCCTGCACCCATGTTCTTTCCCTACTTACATATTCCTGCATCACTATCTCTCCATACTTACATATTCCTGAACCACTGTTCTCTCCAAACTTACATATTTCTGCACCTCCTGGCACCTCCCAGGCCAGACTAAAATCATCTGGTGAGTGTGCTTTTCAGTTACTGGTCTAGCCTGGTGGAACTCGCCAAGGTCTTGAGAGAGGCCCACTCAGTGTAAGCCTTCAATGGGGACTAAAATCCCACCCAATTCACATGACATCCATGATCTCCAGCCATTCCAACGCCATCCAACAAAACTGAGGTGTAGTGACACCCTGCTGACCACCACCCCCCCACCATAGAGTGAGCTAAGCAGATCTCAGACCTGATATCAGCAACCTTATCAGCAAAGAAGTGAGCAAACTCCTCACATTTACTGTGAGAAAATGCTCTATGGACAAGGTGAATTGCACAGTCTGTCCACAGTTTGAAAGAGCTGAGCTGGTCGATCCTGAGCTGCAGCAACTCCTGGACAGGAATTCTGCCTTCCTACGGGAGATTGCTGACTGATAGTCTCTAATGTTCCATCAGTCTAAGTCTGTTAGCATTCTGGAAAGATCTCTGCCAGCTCTGTTCTAACCTTTGTCCACTCTCCTCAGCTCCCACAAATCCCCATCAACCCAAGGGGACCTAGGGTAAAGGGTGAGGGGGGCAAACATGGACAGGAGCCAAGGTATCCAAAGCCCCCACCACAACTCAATCATGGGCCTGTAGCAAGTTCTCAGGACCCTTGCTTGCACTCAGTAATCCCAATAGGTACAAGTCCACCAAAAGACCTCCTGGGGTTGCTCCCCACAAAGGGCAGTATCAGATCATATCCACAGGGGCAGGTGTATAGGGGGGGGAGCAGGGAGATTGAACCTTATGGTGTGGTGATAGGATCATCTGAGCAGTTCCACCACCAAGTCAGACATCTCCATCCCCAGGAGGAAAATCAGATCCAATGACTGAGTGCAGTAAGTCACTGAGGCAACTGCCTGTGTGAAGCCCAACAAAATCATAAGTCAGAGGAAGTTCTGACCAAATGGTGAGAGTGTCATCGACCCAGGCACTGAAGTCACCCCGAAACATCAATCTGGGAGACTCCAATATTATGTCGACAACAAAATCTGTGACTTCCTGTAGGAACAGCTTCTCAGCCTCTGGGTGGACAGTAGACGAGAATGATCCTGCACCCCACAGAATGGGTGGTGGATTCAGACAGGCATGGGATAGGCATAAGGTAGCAATACAGATGAGTATGAATAGATATGCCATTGAAAGAGGAATGGCACATTCATAAGGTAGAAAAAGAAATGGGCAGACTAGATGGGCCTTGCGGTCCTTATCTGCCATCAACTTTTATGTTTCTATCCCATGCCTGTTTGAAGCCCTGCACTGTATTGGTAGGTCGTTCCATGCATCCACCACCTTTCTGTGAAAAGGTCTTCCTCACATTACCCCATAATCAGCCTCCTCTAATCTCATGCTATGTCCTCTTGTCCTGCTATTTTTCTTATAATGAAACATGTTAGACTTTTTCACCTTGTTAATGCCCTTAGGTATTTGAATGTTTCAGTCATGTCACCTCTCCCTCCCTCCTTTGCTCTAGGGTATGCATATTGAGCTCCTTTAATCTGTCCTCATATGTTTTATGATGCAATCCCTGCATCATTTTGCTGTCTTTCTCTGCATTGCCTCCATTTTGTTAATGTCCTTTGAAGGTGGCTCCAGTACTGCATGCAGTACTCCAGATGGGGCTTAACCCATGTCTTGTAAAGAGGGATTATTATCCCTCTTACAACTTGTGATACCCTTGGATGATTGGATGATTTCAGGTCATCTATGATGATGATGCCCAAGTCTCTTTTCTTCCCTTATGACTACCAGCAACTCCCTTCCAACCTATAGGTGACTTCAGAGTTTCTCTCTGTGTGAATGATCTTACACTTTTGCATTAAATCCCAGCCACTCTTCTGACTGTTTTCCAGTTTATCCAGATCTCTCATTCTGCCCACCCCATCTGGATCATCTACTCTGCTGCAGATCTTGGTGTCATCTGCAAACAGACAAACCTTACCCTCCAGTCCATCTGCAATGTCACTAATGAAGATACTGAAGAGGACCGGCCCCAGGACTGATCCCTGAGGTACCCCACTTGTGACTTGCTTCTCTTCTGATGGAATACCGTTTACTACCACTCTGTTTTCCACCCACAACTAGTTTGCCACCCAGTTGACCAACTTCTGACCCATCCCGGCCTACCCAGCTTGTTAATCAATCTTCTCTGTGGAACAGTATTGAAAGCTTTGCTGAAGTCAAGGTAGGCAACACCAACTGCTCCCCTTGGTCTACCACTCTAGTTACCCAGTCAAAGAAATCTATGAGATTAGTTTGACAGGACCTTCCTGTTGTAAACTGCTGTCTTGGATCCTGTGCTTTTATGGATTCCAGGTGTTGCACTAGTCTTCTTTAAGGAGTGCCTCCATAATCTTGTCCACTACTGAGGTAAGACTGACTGGTCTGTAGTTCCCTGCCTCCTCCATGATGCCACTCTTGTGGAGCGGGATCACATGAGCTCTTCTCCAGTCTTCTGGGACTTCTCCTGTGCTCAAAGACTCACTAAACAATTCTGATAATGGCTCTGCTAGTGCCACCCTTCACTTCTTTAGTACCCTGGGATGTATGCCATCAGGTCCCATTGCCTTGTCCATCCTGAGCTTATCAAGCTCTTGTAGGACCCTTTCTTTGTGAAGGGACTAGTGCACACCTCCTCCCCGTGTCCATGGTGTTGAGCTGCGGGCTCTGCCTACCTTCTCCTCAGTAAATACTGAGCAGAAGTATTTATTTAGGATAGATGCCTTCCATGGTCCTCCTCCTCGCATTCCCCTCTGATCTTAGCAATATCCCCTCCAGACTTTCTCCTTTCACTAATGTATCTATAGAAAGTCTTGTCCCCTCCTTTTACTGTTCATCCTAGTGTTTCCTTGGTTTGGGCCTTTGTCTGCCTTACTGCCTTCCCTGCTTCCCTTAGGAAGTTTGGTATGCCCCCATCTTCATCCTGCTGCATTCCCTTATACTTCCTGAATGGCAGCCTTTTGGCTCTGACCTTTTCTGGTACTATTTTTGTGAACCAAAGTGGTTTCCTCCTTTTTTTGCACTTCATTTTCTCTCTAACACAATGGGATGTTGCTTCAAGTATTGTGTCCTTAATGCTTGCCCACTTTGTCTGTACCCCCTCACCTGTGTTTCTACTTGCCAGGGCTAGCTTAACTCTGTTGTCCATCTTATCAAAGTCAGCTCCTCTGAAGTCCCACATTTTTGCCTTGGAATGGGATGATTTAGTTCTAGTGGCCAAATTGAACCATAACATGTGATGGTCATTGGCCCCCAGGTGACCTTCTACCTGGAGATCTGTGATCCTTTCTCCTTTAGTCAGCACTAGATCTAGGATAGTCCTATCTCTTGTGGGTTGTTGTACCAGTTGTTTGAGGCCCTCCCCATGCAGAGAATCCACTATGTGTCTAGTTCTGGCAGATGTTCCTGCTGATATTGACCAATCTATATCTGGCATGTTGAAGTTTCCCCATTATCAGAACCTCCCCTTTAGCTGTCATGTTTTGTATATCTTCTAACAGTACTGTGTCTATGTCCTCCTCCTGGTCTGGAGGCCTGTAGAACAGTGTTGATATGCTCACTGAAAGAGAGGGAGGGGTCAAGAGTGTCAGGTATTTAAAAGATGGGAAATTTTCAAGAGGGTGGCCTGCTGGGATGTGTACTTGGAGGAAGGAGTTGGATTTGGTGGCTTTGGTGAGGAAAGGTTTTGAATCAAAAAAGCATGGACTTAGTCTTCTTTTCGTTGACTAGAAGCCTGTTGGATAGGAGCCATTTATGAGCAGCACCATAGCTGCATGTGAGGATGGAGGAGATGGGTTCGACGGATTTGTTGCTATGGAAGAGAACCAGATAACTCGTACAGAGGAGCACTTGGCAGCTGAGGCTATCCCTTGGGAGCGCATTAATGAGTATGGAGAAGAGTAGGCGTCAGAGTACAGAACCGTAGGGAACATAAATAAACAAACAAATAAATAGATCGCCACCTGTTGGTGGAAAAATTGTCACTTTTTGGGATCTCAGACTCAGTAGTTAATTGGTGCACTGATTATCTGTCAGGGTGTTCTCAGTCTGTGTCTATAAATTCTGTGATTTCCTACTTCTGTGCAATGTGAAGTGCCTCAGGCTTGATTTTGGGGCTGTTGATGTTTAGTTTATTTATTAACCAGTTACCCCTACCCTTAAGCTTTGTAATTGTCTCCTTTATGCTAATGATCTGGTTTTGTAGTATAAGTCTAATTCATTAACTGAACTCATTGCTGTTGTTAAATCTGAATTTACTGAGGTATGTAACTTATTTGTCAATAATGGATTAATACTGAATTTAAAAAAGCCATGTTGTTTGGTACCTGATGCTTTGGAATAATCCATCTTTTTCAGTTTCAGTTGCTACAGGTTTTTTTTTAGACCAGGATTTTGAATTTAAGTACTTGGGAGTTCTATTAGATCCATGTTTGCCATTCAACTCTCAAGTTGTTTTTACTTGTCATACCATAAATTGAAAGCTGGGGGTACTTTATAAGATTAAAAATGATTTTGTCTGTGGATGTTCAAAAATAGATAGCTCAGGGTACCCTCATGCCTCATTTTGACTATTGTGCTAGCCTATATTATAGTCTTGGTGTTAAGGAAACTAAAATGTTAACTACTGCATACAATAGCAATTGTTGTTTTGTTTTAGATTCATCTTACCAAACCCGTCATTGTTTTTTGTACTCTGTTATCTTGATTAGCTCCTAGATCAAAAATAGCATACTATTTTGGCTGTCAAATATTTAAAGCTGTTTTTCTATCCCAGGAGTTCCATTAGCTCATTTAGTGTCATTTTGGCACCCATCTGTCTATTTGTGGACATCTTATAGTATTGTTTTATGATCCACTTTTTGTAAATCTAAGTCTGGGTCACGTTCATTTTCTGTTGCTGCTCCTACATTTTGGAATAATCTGCCTGAATGTCTCCATGCTTCCCCTTCATTGAATATGTTGAAACTTAATTTCAAGCAATATTTAAAGACTTTTGATATTTGTAATTGTTATTTGTAAATTTGTATAATTATTTTGTTGTTAGTTTTGTATGCAATGTTTGTATTTTCTGTCAGGCTAGGCCAGAAAATGACTTGTTCAAGTGCCCTATCCCAGTTAACAAAATAAAATTAAATGAAAATGAAATGCATTTTTCAGATATGTTAGCGAAAGGAGAAAAAACAGGGAAGGGATTGTAAGGCTGAGTTGGGAACAGGAGGATTGTGTGGAGTGAAACTAGGAAAAAAGCAGGCATCCTGAACACATTTTTTTTGATCGGTGTTCATGGAGACAGGGGAACGAGAGGGACCACAGTTAAGTGGCAGGAGCATCACAGGAAGGGAGGTGGACACTAGTCCATTTACAGAGGACAGAGTCCTGAAGGAACTTGCAAATCTGCAAGTGGACAAGGCAATGGGGCCAGATGGAATACATTCAAGGATACCGAAGGAGCTCAGAAAGGTGCTGACTGCACCTCTGGCAGTGCTGTTCAACAACTCACTGGAAGCAGGAGTAGTCCAGGAAGACTGGAGGAGAGCAGGTATAGTCCCACTTCACAAAATTGGTAGCAGAAAGGAAGGAAGGAAGCTGGATATTACAGGACAGTCAACCTGATCTCAGTGGTCGGAAAATTAATAGAATCACTGCTGAAGGAAACGACTATGGAATATCTTGATACCAGCAACTTACAGGATCCAATAGGGGTGGGCGAAAGTTGTGAATTCCGCTTTCGCGAAACTTAAGTGAAATTTCAGAAATGTCATGGAAATTGTGGAACTTTCGCCACTGGTGAAACTGGGATTTCCCATGGATGTTCTCTGAGTTCTGCTGACTTTTTTTGTGAACTGAGGAAAAATGCATAGAAACTGCAGAATTTATTCTATCCACAGTTTAATGAACTGTCAGTGAATGAGCGCTTGCTTGTACAACCGTGTGGTCCTTCACTGACAATTCAGTGGGCCACTGGTAGAGGAGGAGAGAGGAGTGCTGCACTGGTGAACCACTCTGGGCAGGTGGGGAGGGGAGATGGGGTGGTACAAATGAACTGTCAGGGTGGTGGCTGGGGGGGTCCAATAGACACCAGGGAATATGGATTTTTTTAAGGGATCTGGGATGGGGAGGTCCACTAGACACCAGAGAATATTGGGAATAGAGGAGGATTAGTTGGCAGACTGCTGACTGTGTGTTTGTGAATTAAGAAATCCAGGTTAGAGAAGAGGTCCACTAGACATTAAGGAAATAAAATGTTTTAGGGGCCATGATCGGTGAGTAGAGGGCCACTAGAAACCATGAGGGTCCAAAGAAGGGATTGGAGGTATTTACTGGGACCCCTGATCAATGGGGGGGGTGGATTAATAATTAACTGCAGTTAAAAGCCTCAGAAATTACCACTGCCAGTGATCCTTTCTGTGGATTTTTTCCTGCAATTTAATAAATTTACCCGCAGTTTTTTATATGTTTTCTGCAGTTTTAAGGTGGAACTTCCGTGAAAGTTCCGAAAATGATTTCTGAACTGTCGTGGAAGTGAAATTCGCACTTTTGCTGAAATTCTGCTGCCAGAAATTTTTTTTCGCACATCCCTAGGATCCAAGGCAGCATGGATTCACCAGGGGGAGGTCATGTCAAACAAATCTGATAGATTTCTTTGACTGGGTGATCAGGGAAATGGATCAGGGTGGAACAGTGGATGTGGCCTACCTAGAATTTAATAAGCCCTTCAACACTTTTCCACATAGGATACTGGCAAACAAGCTGGTCAGCCTGGGAATGGCACCAAAAGTCATAAACTGGGCAAGGAATTAGTTGGGAAGGAGGAGTCAGAGGTAGTGGTAAACAGAGTTCATTCTGGGGATAGAAGGGTGACCAGCAGGGTGCCACAATGATCAGAACTGGAACAGGCCCTCTTTAATGTATTTATTAATGAGAATGCAGAGAGATTAGAAAGAAAGGGTGCCATTTCACAGAGGACACTAAAATCTGCAATAGGATAGACACACCATGGGAAGGGGGTGAATAGAGATCTAGGAATGCTTGAATAGTGGTTAAGAATGTGGCAACTATGTTTCAATGTGAAGAAGTGCAAAATCATGTACTTAGGGCACAGAAATCCAGGGACAGAATGGTACTGAGACCACCAAACTGGACAGAGATCTGGGGAGAATCACATCTTATGACCCAAAGGTGGCCAAACAGTGTGACATGGCTGTGGGAGAGCCAGTGGGATGCTAGGGTGCATAAGGAGGTATCACCAGCAGAAAGAGGGAGGTTGAGATATCACTGTAGGAATCACCTGGAGTACTGTGTTCAGTTTTGGAAACCACGTCTCCAAAAGGACATAGACGGAGCAGAAGCAGTCCACAGAAGGGTAGCAAAAATGGTGCAGAGTCTGCACCAGAGACCATATGAGGCTTGATTAAAAGACCTCAATATGTACACCCTGGAGGAAAGAAGGGAAAGTGGGATATGATAGACTGTCAAATACCTCACAGGTATAAATAAGGTACACGAGGGAAGCATACTTTAGAAAAAAAAGATGCTCAAGAACAAGGGGACATGCTAAAAAGCTGGGAGGGGTTGACATAGGGGAAATATAAGGAAGTACTTCACAGAGAGAGTAGTGCATGCCTGGAACAACTTTCCAGCAGGCACTTTGGGGGTGAAAGCTGTGGTGGAATTTAGGAACACAAGGGATAGGCATAAGGGAACCTAAAGCCAGTGATCAAGTAGGGTATATGGTATTACAATTAGTAGGAAAATGGGCACACTGGGTGGGCCAAGCAGATATCTGCTGTCAAATTCTGTTTCTATAGTACTGGGCTGTCTGACCTAGTGATTTGGAAGCCAGGATGTGCGAGGGTCGATCCAGTACCTCAACAGTCCAGAGCAAGTGGAAGGAGGTAGGAAGAGCCTGAAGCAAGTGCACAAGGTTTCTGGTTAAGCACAGAGCACCAATAAAAAAGTTACTTGCACCATAGACACCTTTTGAGAGCAGAGATCCAGTGACCTGCTGCATTAAGATGAGCCATCTGGGTCCAGGAACCACTGGATACCAATTACTCTGTGTTCAGGAGTTTTCTGCTATTTAAGCAATTGCATGGCCTGGGTTTTGGGAACTGAGCATGCTGCTCTGTTTGAAGTGAATCAATGTCTACAATCTATGGCAAAATGTACAAGCCTATAGTGATTCTACACCTGCAGTACCGTGGCACCAAGTTAAGGGAGCTCCATTTGATCCGCTTGAAACCTGTTACCAGGTGGGAAGATGCAGATGTGGCCTGCCTAGGAGAGCATCCAAGACGGTCATATTTCCAACCTGCAGCAAAATCTACAGGTCTGCAGTGATTAAAAACCTGTGGTACCCAGGGACTGAGATAAAGGAGCTCCAATTTGAATCTGCTTAACACTTGGTACTAGGTAGGAAGGATTGATCTGGCCTATCTAGTAAAGTACCTATGATGGCCATGTTTAAAGTTAACATTTGCACTAGCCGTCCATTTTGCATGTGGTCAGTTGTTGATAAAGCTGTGGTATTCTATTAAACTCAGGCTAGTTATTGACTCTACATGATAGAAAATAAAAATTACTCACCTTAGTAATTGCTTTTCTAATGGAGTCTTGCTGTATTCTGAAAATATGCAGTTAGCCCCTGCACTTGAACTGCTCCAGAGAGGAAAGAGTTAATGCTATGCCAAAGCAAAGAATGTTGAGCTTGAGCTCGGTTCAGACCTCTGTCTGCTGCACTTTCAAGTGTAACTGTCAGATTCTTACGAGCTATTACTAACTACACCTGCTAGGTAGAAATTGTAAAAACTACTAGTCAAAAGACAACCAAATGTTTTGTGTCCCCAAAAGACTCAAGTCGAGAACTCCAAAACAAAAAACAGGTAGTGAACAATACAATTATAAACAGGAATGAAAAACAAAATGCACTGCCCTCAAAACAGGGGAGAGTGCCAGTGCACCTCTGTGGTGCAACACTGCGCCTGCCAGCCCACTTCCCAAAAAAACAGGTTCTGAGAGGGGAGGCAGGGAGGGAGGTCAGAATACAGCAAGACTCCATTAAAAGAAACACAGTTACTAAGGTGAGTAATTTTTTTCTTCAAACAACATGAAGTCTTGCTTTATTCTGACAATATGCAGATTACCAAGTAGTACCTCCATGGAGGAGGGTACAGAACCTATTTTGGGAATAGGCTCTGCAGTACTGCTGTACCAAATCTAGCATCACTTCTAGCCTGGATATCCAGAGAGTAATGTTTGGTGAAAGTGTGACTGTTTTCCAGGTGGCTGCTTTGCATATCTCTAATAAAGGTATATCTCTGGCAGTAGTCAGAGAAGCAGCTGTACTGCTAGTCGAATGAACCCTCAGGCCTGAGGGGGGGTATTTTGCCTAGCTTTTCATAGCAGAATTGTATACAAGAGACAATCCACCTGGCAATATTTCTCCTAGTAGCAGGTCTACCCTTTCCCACTTCTCCATAAGTTAGAAACAATTGAGAACAATCAGACCTGAGTGTCTTAGTACGCTCAATGTAGTAGCAAAGTGCCCTTTTAACATCCAAACTGTGTGGTCTTCTTTCTCCTGAAGAAGAAAGATCAGTGAAGAACACAGGAAGAGACATGGACTAGTTCAGATGAAAATCTGAAACCACCTTGGGTAAGAACCTCCTGTTGCTTCTGAGGACCACCTTATCTATGGAATGAGATAAAAATCAGGCTCCACTGACAGAGCTTGCAATTCACTGATACACCTGACAGAGGTAATAGCTACCAGGAACACAACTTTCCAAGTCAAGTACTTAAGTTCTGCTGAGGCCAAAGTCTCAGAGGGGAGGTTGCATAAGTTGAGCAATGCAAACATTAAGATCCCAAACAGGAGCAGGATCCTTAAAAGGAGGATTGGTGTGAAGCAATCCTCTAAAGAATTTACAGAAAACTGAATGAGATGCAAGTGAGGAAGCCTTCCCCACTGATAAAAATGCAGAAACAGCTGGCAAGTGTACTTTCAGGGTAGCTGGTTTGAGGCCTAAGCCATTAAGATGAACCATATAATCCAGAACTGTAGCCAAGTCAGCAGAATCTGGAGCAATCAGGATCACTTTGCAAGATTGTGACCTTATCTTGACCAGAACTTTGAATAGTAGAGGAAAGGGCTTCATCCTGCTGTGACCACCCCTGTATTTCCTCCGGTTTTCTCCTGGCTACCCAAGGCCCCAGAATGCAGTAGCGCATGTGCGCCAAGGTGCACATGCACACCGCAGCTCCAGAAACAGCCCTTTCCTCCCTTCCGTGGCCTAGCAGCAGGGCTCCTTGAGTCAAGTGCCAGGGAGCCCTCCTGAGGAGGAGAGCTGCCAGTCAGCAGCTCATCAACTCCTCACCCCTACCAACGTCTGAAGACCCAAGCTCCAGCCTGAACCCAGGTCGCCGGTGTGGTGTCCAGTGCCTCAAATTCACTAAAAATACCACCAACAGCTTAATCTGGTTCTAGGTCATTTGGCATTCATCTGTAACCCCCTCCCCCAGGTCATGCCTGAAGATAGGCAGGATTTGTCTAGTGCACTTTCTCGGTCAACAAAAACTAATTAAACTAAACATATGTGCTTACTGGAACACCAAATGCTGAACCTTTTCCATTTGGAGTTATACATTTTTCTGGTGGCAGGCTTTCAAGAGGCCTGAGAATGTCCAGAACCCTTGAGACAAATTCAGACTTGCATATTCTAGCTCTTCAAGAGTCATGCCTTGAGGTTGAGAGACAAGGATGGGGTACCAAATTCTGCCCTGAGAAGAGGTTAGCAGATTGTGATTCTTGGGAAGAGCTAAGGGGAGATGGACTGCCAGGAACAATAATAGAGGATACCAAGGCTGTCTGGCCCAGTCTGGAGCAATCAGGATCACTTTGCAAGATTGTGACCTTATCTTGACCAGAACTTTGGATAGTAGAGGAAAGGGGAAAGCATATAAAATTTCCCGCCAATCCAGAAGTAGAGCATCCAGGGAGACTGAGCCCAATACTGGGGTCTGCAACAGAAGAGAGGAAGTTGGTGATTGTCTGGGCTGCAAAGAGTCTATCTCTGGAGTGCCCCACGCTGAAAAAATCACTTTAAACACTAGGGGATCCAGGGACCATTCTGTGATGGCCCTGAGAAATCCTTCAAGGCATTTGCTAGCACATTGTCCTTCCCTGGAAGGTGGACTGCTACCATAGATGTCTGTAGAGAATAAGTCAGGACCATAATTTCATGGCTTCCATGCACAAGGCCATACCAAGTGCCTCCCTGTTTGTTGATGTACCACATGGTGGTGGTGGTGTCTGTCCTGACCTGAACCAACTTGTTCTGTACTGATTCTGAGGAAGCTTGTGAGCCAGATACATTGCCCTGAGTTCTAGAAGACTGATGTGAAGTAGAAACTCCTGAGAGGACCACACCCTGTGCTGTGAGGGCTCTCAAGTGAGCTCCCATCCCAGGAGAGAGGCATCTATGGTGAAAACAACATAATGAGACTGGGTGATGAATGGATCCTTGTCTGAGATTGTTCTGGTCCAACCACCACTGGAGAGCCTGATCAGAGTCTGAATCACTAGAATTAGTTTGGTTAGAGGGTCTTTTTCAGGGACCAAAAGTCCTCAAATGGAACTGAATGCCCTCATCTGAAATCTGGGCACCTTGAAAACTGCAGTGGAGGCTGCCATGTGGCCCAGGAACTGAAGAAATGTCTTGCTGGTCGAGAGACCAGAAGGTGAAAGGAAGAAGCCAGGTCTGTGAGGGCCTTTAACCTTGCTAGAGGAAGAAAGGCTTTTCTTGACAGTGCCCATTTCTACCCCTATGAAAGGTCAGGAGTTGTACTGGTTCAAGAACTGGCTTTGGAAGATTGAGGAGAAATCCCAGAGAAGTGAGAAATTGCTGGATCACTTGCAGATCTGACTTGACTTGGTCTGGAGACTGCCCCACAATGAGCCAGTTGTGGAAATATGGAGATGTTTTGTCTCCTTAGGAAGGCCACTACTACTGCTAGCATTTTGTGAATACCGTTAGTGCTGATGTTAGCCTGAAGGGCATTGCTCTGAACTGATAATGGCCTGAAGGCAATTTGAACCTGAGGTACTTTCTGTGGGAGCACCTGATGGGAATGTGAAAGTAGGCCTCCTTGAGGTCCAGGGAGGCTAGCCAATCCCTGGCCTCAGAGAGGGAAGGATTATTCCAGAGTCACCATTTTGAATTTTGGCTCAGTAGGTGCTTGTTTAGGTATCTTAGATCTAGGATGGGTCGCAACTCCCCTGTCTTTTTTTGGGGTAAGGAAGTATCTGGAATACAGACCTTTGCTCCTGTGTGCCGTAGGAACTCTCCATAGCTCTGAGAGCCAGTAGAGAGGAAACCTCTGCCTCTAGGGCAATGGTTTTGGATATGTTTGCAGGTGGAAAAGACCTGACCCTCAGCTTTGGGAATCTTTTGAAGCTGAGGGACAGTTCCTGGCTTACTACCTCCAGGACCCACTTGTCTGAGGTAACAGACTT
Source organism: Neoceratodus forsteri (assembly GCA_016271365.2). Lineage (NCBI taxonomy): Eukaryota > Metazoa > Chordata > Ceratodontiformes > Ceratodontidae > Neoceratodus > Neoceratodus forsteri. The sequence continues at coordinate 468,724,987 of CM057457.1, read as the reverse complement.
CCAGACCTGGAAGTAGTAAGTTAGCCTGCTTCCTATTGAAGGGGGGAGTCGACCTGGACTGACATATCAGGGTGTCTGCTTGCAGGAGCCTTGGACTGAGAGAAGGATGCAGCCCTGCCCATCCCCCTTCTGCCTCTCCCTCTGAAGAACCCCCTCTGAGGAAAAGAAGAGGAGGCCTGTGCCTGGTGGAAAGGCCTATGAAAAGGCCTGCCCCAGCCCCTAGATTGCTGGTTTGAGGAGTTGTCTGCCTTTCCTTGGCCTGTGTACTCCAATAGGTGGTCCTGTATTCATCCATTTTCTTCATATAATGATCTGTCTTCTCTCCAAACAGAGAATTATCCACCACAGTGAAATCCATGGTTTAGCCTGGGTGTCCTGTGAAAGGCAGTACATCTGAGCCAAACCAGTTCTCAAGAGCCACAGATGTAGCCATGACTCATGAATTCAGGGACACTGGTTTACTGGGATTGAGAAAGGCAAATTCCATTTTGCACATTGTAAAAAACGGTACTGTCACCGGTGTCTACTAAGCCAAAATCCGGTTTTACCAGTGTTTGGTTTTCTGTACTTTATTTAACAATTTTTAACTCTGCTAAGATGCATTTTAGCAGTTTTGACCTCCACTATTGCACATCCTTCCATCCTTGTACCAATTTAAAGTTATTTTAGGTACAAAATATGATGGCAGCAACAGCACTACAGCCCCCATCCTTGAGGTGTGATGGAAGCAGCAGTAAGGTCCCCATCCCTCTGGTGCGATGGCAGCACTAACAACACTACAGACCCATCCCTCTGGTGTGATAACAGCAGCAACAACACTGTGTCCCCCCTCCCTCAGGTGTGATGGAAGCAGCAGCACTGCGTTCCCTATCCATTAGGTGTGATGGCAGCAGTACTACATTCCGCATTCCTCAGGTGTGATGGCAGTATCAGCACTATAGCCCCCATCCCTCAGGTGGGACAGCAGCAGCACAACATTTGCCATCCACCAGTGGTTATGGCAGAAGCACTACGGCCCCCCCACCTCTCAGGTGTGATGGCAGTAGCAACAATGCAGTCCACATCCCTCAGGGGTGACGGCAGTAGTGACAGCACTATGATCCCCTTTCTTCAACACCCACACCCCACATGCACAAGGTACAAATTTTTGCTTGTTAGAACTCAGATGTGAATTAATCTGAACCACCACCACTACTAAGGTGGGGCACATTTGTTTATTCCTATAATTTAACTGCCTGAATTGGATTTCTGCCAGTGACACCACTGACCAGGGTTTGGGAATAGGTTTGGGTGCTGGAAGACCGGTCGAGGGGGGGGTGAAGGCTTAAGTCTCCAACAACCACTCGCCTTCTCCTTGGAGGGAGGGTATATTCACAGCTCAGCATTTGCTGGCCCTAGGTGGAGGCTGGAGGCATGGCAACACATTGGCCCTCATTGTGGAAGAGAGCTGATGGACGTCCAGCGTTACACCATTTGGCCTGTCACGCCCCGCAAAAATGGGAAAATACCTGCTGGCTACCTAGAAGATGGCTCTGGTCCCTCCATAAGCATGACGCCCCACACATGTGTCTGTTCTGACCTCTGCCATGCCTGGGATATACAGGAAGCTCTTTAGAGTGATTGTCTTCCCTTGTTAGCCTCCCACAGGGATAGGGGCCCACCGATGAAGGGTTAATTCGGGTTACCTGGTAGCATGGCCATAAGGGGCAGTGGATGGTGGGGGGGACTCAGCAGCAGTGGTAGGGGGACTTGGCAGGCCTGAAGGAGTGGATGGCCAGGGGGTAGGAGGAACAAAAAAATACTGCCTGAATTTGCTTCTTTGAAATAGTGTCTTCACCTAAAAACAAATTCACAAGTGATTAGCGGAGGACCTTCTAATGCATCTCACAAACATGTGGATTCCTTTTTTCCCTTGGTCTCCATGAAAAGGGTGTCTCCCAGTTTTCATGTCTGAGCTCAGATGTGAATTGAGCACCACTGTACCTACCAGCATCATACAGCCCCTGGGGTCTTACCTTCCATGTGTCACTGAATGTGCTTTCAAATCCACTGGCCAAGCATAAGTACACTTAAACGTGTAACATTTGCTTTTTATTAAAGCAGTCTGTCAGAAAATTTTTTGTTGTCACAGAGACTGACACAACAGGTGGGAGAGAAGGTGCAAATGATGAAATGGATTACTAGGTAGTCCGTCAAAGTCTATGTTTCTATGTTTCTCTCCATTCACCTAAATAAGTAGTAAGACAGCTTTGTGCCTTGTGAACATACTTTCATTCAGACTCACTTTCAATCAAACAACTGAGGATTTTGGATGGCCCTGCTGATTATAAACTTGAATAAACTAGTTGGTAACAGTGATCCTGCACTCAGGGGAATCATTTCAGCAAAATCATAGGGGTAGCAAGGTGGGGAGGCACGATGTGGGTGGGGCCACGTTGTGGACGGGGCCAGAGAGAGTGGCATTTGTCAATGTGACATAGGGTTAGTTACCAAGTAATTTAAAAATGACTATAAATTGAATAGTAAAGTTTGAATATAAATCTGAAATGGGTCATTACAGATGTTGATTCAAATTAAATAGCTAGTTTATCAAATTATGGAATCATCAGTATAGTGAAAGTCCCATTCCTCAACTGAACAAAGATTATACAAAAACGAACTGATGAAAAAAAATCATGCCAAAAACCTGTAAAGAAAAAAAATAATAAAAGGAAAAAGAACCTATGTATGTGCAGTTTGATTGTGTCAGTAGATTTTCAAATGCATTTTGTGGCATTCTACAATTTCTACAGCTATCAATATAATTTACAATACTTGGTGATACCTCCGTAATCTCTTGGCCTATTTTTCTGCTGACAGTGCACTTAATCAGCCGAAGCAGCCAAACTGCACATGCAAGTGCTTTATCCTGCCCTGGGCCTGCATCCGAAAGGTCACAAGACACTCCACATTTCCCCTTGAGTGTCAATGAATTACTAAAGGAAATTAAGGAAATCTCAGTTTGAACTCTAATCTTTTGCACCCTGGCTGCATGAGTGGAGACTAATTTTAGCACATATTAATTGGCATAGCAACTGCATTTGAAAGGAATCCAACCAATGGCAAACAAGGTATGTAGAACTTTAACCAACATTAAAGGCTGACATTATATATACAAGCCACATTATGTAAACATAAAACTCCACCTCCACGGGCATAAAAACATTCAAGACATTGTCTGTTTAATTTAGTGTCACTGTAATGCCACATACACATATACCAAGCTATGATTCACCGCTGGAATCAGGGACCACCCCAGCAGAAAAGAGCTTATTGTTAAATGATGGTGCTCCCTGATTGCAGCAGCAAATTTCTTTCAAGTTGGTGGCATGTTGCAATACTGCTGTCATTGACAGCATGCCCTCTATTGGTGCCACAGAGACCAGCCCCAAAAGCACTGCTGGCATTGACCACAACACTGCCTCGCTCCACAACCTGCTACTCCAGCAAGTTGCCACAACATGTTTCTTGCACGTGCACGCAAGCAAACATAAAAGGCATACCTTCCTTCTAGTTCTTCTGTAATGTGACTTATGAAGACATTGAAGAGGACCGGTCCCAATGGTGAGCCCTGCAGCACCCACTGATCACTCTCCCTAATTAGAATGAATGCCATTTACCATCACCCTCTGTCGCCTATCCTTAACCAATGATCCTCAGTTGGTTGAGGAATAGAACCCAGAGGATTCTACTAAATACGGAATTTTAGGGAGATGAGAGTCATGAGTCAGTATTTTGCCTGTTCTCTCAATATATTCATAGGGACATAAGGGTGAAGCATGAAGGAATAGTCTATCTATTTGCTGATGACACCAATATCTGCAATAGTGTGGACATAATTGAGGGAATGGAGGCCATGAGTAGGGACCTGGAAAGACTAGAAGAGTAGTCCAGAATTTTACAGCTGGGATTCAATGCCAAAAAAGTGCAAAGTCATGCACATCAGACACAAAAACCCAGAGCCGAGTACAAGATGGGAGGAGAGGTCATGGCATATATCTTGTAGGAAAGGGACCTCAGGGTTATCAATCAAATGATCTGAAAGCAGTGGCCCAATGTTCAACGGTGGTGGGGAGAGCAAATATGATGATGGACTGCATAAGGAGGGGGATAGCAAGCAGAAGGAGGTAGGTTATACTCAGTAGCATTATTTCACTAGAATCATAGGGGTTGCAAAGTCCCATTTCAGCAAAAGCATAGGGGTTGTTAAACTCCTCCAACTACCACATTTATATGAATAAATACACATTTATATGAATAAATACAAGGGAAACCTTGTTTTAGGGTTCTTAAGGGTTGCAGTGGGCATCATAGGGGTTGCAAAAAAATCATAGGGGTCTCAACCACAACCCCTGGCTACCCCTAAATGACGCCCCTGCCTGCGCTTAGCAATATACAGTATATCTTAGATGTTCATATGCAAAAAATACAATAAAAACCTGACTAAAGTCTAAAAACAAGCTCATAAACATAAAATGTATCTGAACATTTATATTTACCTATACATCATTGCAGCCCGAGTACAACTCAGATAAATTACATGGTACCCTGACTACTGTATGATGTAGTAAACATGTATTGGTAATTTTTTAATATATTTTTTTGTAAACTGGGTAAACCCACCAGGCAAAACTGCCTGTTTTCAGAGGTGACCCAGGAGCACTGTGGAGGTTAAGTGCCTTCCTCAGAGTCGCACAGTATGCAAGTGGAGGTTGTGGGAATCAAACCCAAGTCTTCTAAATGTATTCAGTTTGATCACTGTTTGTTACTCTAACCACTAGGCTATACTATCAGACATAACACCCATATATAATGTTTTACTATATGATTTCAAAATAGTGCACAGTACCTACAGTGCAAATTATGAACATTGAACACTTTGCAACATTTTACTAAAACTGAATGATTTCCTCTCCATCTGCATATGTTTTCTTACACCAAAGTGGGTGTATAGTTGACAGAGCACTGTAAATAGCCTGAGGTAGCACTACTGCTTGCAATGCCAGGGACTGGGGATCAGAAGTGAATTGGTGCTAGAGTCCTGGCCAGAGAGTAGGACTGAGCAGCTGGAGAGCATTTGGAAAGAGAGGAAGCTAGCCAGGATCTGGAGTAGTAGCATGTCTCTATGTGCCCTACTTCCTTGGATCCCCTCGAGTGTTGGTGCCCTGAGGGACAGAGACCAGAAAACCAGTAACAATCATCCCACATCAGCTGCTGGTAGAAGGGACCCAGCTGCCCCAGACTTCATAACCAGTTTTCATGAGGGACCCACTGGGCTGCCTGACACACATTAAAGGACTGTGGAGGGGTGACCTGGGGTCCCCTCCCTTCCCTTCCCACCTGGGGGGTACAACCTAGGCATGATGGGTGCAGGCTAACAGGAGCTCCTGAGCATTACCTGGGTGAAGCTAAGGGATAAAGGATAGCCAGCTTAGGATCTCTGAAAAGTGGAGACTGATGATGTGACAAGGGGCAGAGAAAGAGAAAATAAAACATTTAAAAAATATGCTGAAATAATAGGGATTCTGTGCAGTGAAATGCATTCCGTGAGGCACCGGTACAAGAATTCAAAATCCACAAACCAAGCAGGAGTTCGTGATTTTTACCGTGTTACCGTAAAACGGAAAACCGTTGTCCTTGCTCATAATGATACATCATTGGAGTCCACAGCAGCATGAAATTGAATCTTTGATGCCTCTATCCCATCAGCCGCCATCTCCTGCAGCTCCTTGGCTAGCTGGGGGAAGCCTGTTTAGCCAGTTCCAGAACAGTATCCCATCTGGACTTGTATCTGCGTATGGGCCATATAGTTAGCCTGCCTGAGTCTCCAAAGAGGATGCCAAATACTGTTTTTCAGCCATGGCATCTATCTTCCTGGAATCCTTATCTGGGGTGTGTGAAGCCAAGGGTATGCTAGCTCTTATCACAGGCTGCAGCCTGCACAACCCCAACATGGCTCATTGCTGGTACAAGAAATCCACACCTGAGCTTGACAGCATATACCTCTTGTCCATTCGTTTGTCCACAGGAGGTACAGAACTTGGTGTTGTTTTATGCAGTCTTTGTGTCTGTTTCCCAAACGATTTATGGAGGGGAACAGACAGTCTCTTGAACTCTGGGATATCCATCATCTCCACATAGCCAGGCTCCTCTTGGTCCTCAACAGCTTCAACCAAAGGGAGCTGGAAGGTTTCTGCGACTTTCTCATAGAATATAAAGTGGGAAGGGATTCTGAAAGCCTAGGAGTGAAAACACCAGAAGGTCTGTCTGGGGAGATGTCCGATTCTATGGACTCATCCAGACGTTCCCTACCATCATCATTGTCATCATCTTAATCTTCATCCCCCTCTAGGTCCGGTTCATAATACTCTTCAGTGGAATAATCCGGAACCAGAGGAACCGACCAAACTGAATGTCTACCTTATGGCGCCGGATCAGTCGGAACCAGACGGAGCGATTCCACAATACTAATCACCCTGGTGATTTCTTCGAGGTTGGACGATGTGGTTCTGGATCTGAACCATCCTATTTGTCTTTTTCTTTTTGCTGGAACCATCCCATGGAATTGTTTCTCCTTTGCCCAAAGGAGTCTTGCCCTGGTGAGAAGGAACTTCCTCAAGTTCGGTCGGAACCAAACCGTGCTGGCCATCCGGTCAACGGACATCTCGGCCTCCTTTTCCCTAAGCCTGCCCAATCTTTTTTCTAGGGTGGTCTTAGGAAAATTTTTACAGATTTGGCAGTCTGAATCGAGGCAGTCAAACCCCAGACAGTAAACACAGGTGGTGTGAGGATCAGCCTTGGCAAAGGCCTCCCCACTCACACTGGAGTGCTGAAACCCAGTGGGCCCAGCTTTTCTTTTGGCTTGATCAGACGTAACCATCCTAAACAAAAACTTACCCTTTACTCAGCTTTAGCCAGGCAAGACTCCCTTATCAGTGCCTAATTGTGTTATGGGTATTGGAAAAAAATGCTAAAATCACAGGTTTTTTAGAACCAATAAGGACCGGTACCTCACACTAATCGAAAATTCAAATAAAGAAACCGGACAATCAGTTCAACTGAACCGATAAAGAACCTTTTTTTTTTTTTTTTTACAATTTCCATACTAAACACAAAACTTTAAACAATCAGTCCACTGCCTACACACTTACTGTACCACAGACAGGGATCTGAACCAAAGAAATAAAGAGAAAAAATGATATAAAACCAGCATTTTACTTGTACCAAACCGAAAGCATAGGAGAGATCTCTGGAGCGACAGTTCAGTTAGGCGGAGTAAAGAATCTGATGGTTACACTTGAAAGTGCAGCAGACAGAAGTCTGAACCAAGCTCAAGCTCAACGTTCTGTGCTTTGACATAGAGTTAACTCTTTCCTCTCTGGAACAGTTCAAGTGCACGGGCTAACTGCATACTGTCAGAATACAGCAAGACTTCATGTTGTTTGAAATTAGTGGCTTCCTTATCAAGCCCACCAATAGCGGAAACCCTTGTGGTTTGGTCAATTGGAGTGTCTCTAGCAGTCACCCGAAACCACAATTTACCAAACTACACTAATTTACCAAAGGTGATGGCAGCACCACATGTACAGCCTGGGCACATCTTGCTATGGGGTTTATCAAAAGAAATATGGGGAAAAGGTGCCTTTGCACTACATAAGGGAAATTGTAAATCCAAGGAGCCTCGGTCAATCCAGTCAAGTAATGCCTGGAAGAGATTTGAGTTACCCTAGAGCTGGAAAAAACCAAAAACCTTAAAGAAGGCAAAGTAAACTTTAATGTCTGAAGCTGCACCAGTGTCATGGCTGGTATTTGTTTATTACCGTTGTCTCTTGGGACAAAATCAGTTACAAGATACCTGAGGGACAGCTATTGATGTCTTGGCTTTCTGCATGGATTTAGGCAACTGAGCCACGAAGACCAGTGAAGTGGCAAAAACCCAGAAGGAAAAGCCAGCCCGCTGATGCAGCAGTTGGATTTCCACTTTCGACGCTGGCAACCTGGGTTCAGGAATGGACCCGGGAGTCAGAGGTCTGGCCAGGAGGAAAAGGACTGAGCATCCCATGGACTACTCTCCTTCTTTGGGGGGAGGGTGGGGTGAGTGTCCAGTACTTAATGGACCCCTGGCAGAGGCCAGGGGTATCACAATCAACCGACACCAGAACGTTGAGGGGTGGGGCAGATGCTGGACATCGTTGCATATCCCCACCCTTGGGGTAGGCCAGAAAACACTTGCTGACCACTCCGGATGATGCTTCTCCAGCACCTGGTCTCTATAGCTCTCCACCGACCTATTACTGCTCTGCAGCACCACTGAGGCCCTGAACCCCACCCTGGGTGGGAAGCCAGAAAGGCAATATCAGCTACTGCTGGCACATTCCTCCGTCATAGACTGGCATCAAGTGGTGCCGTGGCCCTGCCCTGGGGGGTAAGCCAGGCAGGGGGATATTGGCAGAGGTGGCCATTGGAGAGTGAGGTAGGTGCCAGGAGAGAAGCTGAGAGTAGAGTGGCCAACAAAAAAAAAAACAGAAGGGAACTTTTTTACCTAAACTGACATTTTTGTGAAATAATTTATTGATGAAATGGCATCTGTTGATGAAGTTCTAAACCATGCTTTTTCACTGTAATTGCACTGATATAAGACTTGAAACACTTGATTAAAAAGTGTGTTGCCTCAGAAGAATGGGCTTTCTTCCACTGAATTCGGGTGCTGGTGATAGACTGGCTCACTGGTGTATGGCTTTACCGTTCATGTTTTCCCTGCTATTTGTGCACCAGATTACTTGCATTGAATCTGGGTGCTAGCTATTAGACTGACTAGTGTGTGGCTTTACCGTTCATGTTTTCCTTCTACTGGTGCACCAGATTATCTCGAGTCACCATTTGATCACAACCAAAACACTTTTTACATTTTAGAATTAAGATGGGGATACTGGGACTAAAAGGGGGAGATAGGGCAATTGTAGCCACAGTAGGTTTGCCATCTGTTTATGGTAGAAGGGTCTGCTACCAGAATGTTGACTTCAAGACAGTTGAGGGGTGGGGAGAGATCAGCGTAGAACCCATAACTGAGGAAGGGGTGCTGCAGGGTCTCCAATCTTTAAGCATAGATAAATCAATGGGTGCAGGTGGCTGCACCCTGCAGTGCTAAAAGAAGTTCTGCAAGAGCTGGCAGCTCCTTGAACAGTCTGTGCAACAGCTCACTGGAATTATGGGTGGTGCAACAGGATTAGAGATCAACAAATATGGTGCCCTGTGTAGGAGTGGGAAAAGGGATGAGGCAGAGAACTATAGGCTGGGAAACCTGACATCCATTGTTTGCACGATGCTACAGGCCATTATCAAAGTAAGCTCAGTGGAGTTTCTGGAGGCAGATGTTTTCCAGGACAAAAGGCAGCATGGGTTCATCAGAGGAAGGTCTTGTCAGATGAGTCTGACAGAAACATAGAAACAGAGATGTTGTCAGCGGATAAGGACCTCTTGACCCACCTAATCTGCCCTATTTTCCCTACCTACAGTTCCGCTGCAGACCCTACTCAGGGTACTATCATTTTTGCAAAACTGCCTGTATTCCCCCTTGCTAGACCACTCTTATGCTGACATGTTTTCATATCCACCTTCTTGACTGCAGTAATTATCTCCTCTGTGCACTTCCTAAGTCCCTGCTAGCAGAATTGCGAAATGTTTTATAGAGCAAATATTTGTCTGTTTACCCACTGCTGGAATTAAAACCAAGTGACTTCAATCCTCTCTTATGTCCATCAGTTCTCAAACCACTCACATATCCACTACAACATTGAAAAGTTTATTTTTAAAATATTTCTAGCCTTTGCCTCTTACAAGTTTTCTGACACCATCACAGGCTAGAAGTAATCCCAAATTCTACTCTCAGACTGTTTGCTTTTCTTCCAACTCCCTCTCAACCATAGCTGGAAAAATCCCAATATTGCATGTACCTGGGCTAACTGGGTGGGTGAAGGGTCCTCTTCCATCAACAAATTCTGTTTCTGTGTTTCCATTTAAGCATATTATCTAGTCATCTACTATACTTACTGGGGGAGGACTTCAAGATGATCCTTCTGCTCTGCAGTCTCTCCCACCTTCATATCACCAAATGGGACTTCCTCGTCCTCAGAAACAGCAATAACAATTGCTCCAATGGGATGTTGTAGCCTGCACATCAAAAACAGAAGACAATACACATGTTATTTATAATCAGAGCTAGTTAAATGTTATAAAACACTCTTCTAAGAAAAAGTACATTGTACCTGTTATTGCAAGTAATTGTACATTTATGGATGATGGCCCATGACTCAGAAATATAAAATCTCATGGCAGGAGACCAAGGGGCCATTTAGTCTGCCCATACTATATTACCTCACCTTACCAACCTACTGCACTGGTGGTTTGTCTCCTTCTTCCCCCGCTCCCTCAACCCTCAATCCAGTGTTGCCCCCGCAGGGATTATGAATCTCCATGCCCTGTTCCAGCCATGTTTAAACACATTTAGGGTAGCTGACCCACTACTTCAACCATGGTTTAACCACCACTTTCATAAAGTGAAACATCCTCACTTCTCTCTTGAACTTGTCCCCCATATCCTCCAGTTAAGCCCCTTAGTGGCTGGTTCTCTATTCTTCACAAACAGGTCCTTGCTATTCCCCTTGCATAAACCCCCTTAGAAACTTACATGACTCCCTCTTGTGCCTGGCCTCCAGTGAGTGCATACTTAGGTGTTCCATCCCATCTATATTTTGACTCAAGACTGTACCTAGGTCTACCTCTGATGCAGCAGTCTATAGCAGAAGTTATTTCTCAAAGTCTGGGCTTCTTAAAACAGGTACTGAACATATTACAGCTTTAATGACTCAAGAATCCTCATCACACTTTGTTCCATTTCACAACACTTAGGCACTGTTTTTCATGTGTTTAGTGCTGGATCTGCATTACTGACCCTGGATCACCTAGGAGACTCTCATATGCACCAGCTTCAGACCGTCTACATCCTTCCTCCAGGTGAAGATTCTGGCACTGAGCACAGTGATCCAGATGAGGCCTCACCAAGGATCTATGTTGGGGCAGTATCGCTTCACATCTTTCATTATCAGAACCCCTCCCATACACCCCAGCATCCTTAACACCTAGCTATATGCATTGTTACAATGACTAACTTGCTTGAGGGAATCACTGATGATGACCTGCCAATCCCTCACCTGTGTTGAATGGCCCAGCCGAACTCCTGTCATATTGTACTTAGTGTGTGGGTTCCAGCTCCCAAAGTGCATTACCTTGCACTTCTTGATAATGAATCACAACTGTCAGATCTTAGGCCATCTCTCCTACTTCTGTACATCATCTGGAGCCCCTTCCACATTATCTACCCTGCCAAAGAGCATACTGTCATCGTCAAAGAGAGAAAACTTACCCAGATTCATTCCCCTATATCACTGATGATTATACTGAATAGGACAGGTTCCAGGACTGACCCCATATGGTAGGGCTGACCATCCTACCTAAACATTAAAGGGACTCTATTCTAATTACTTTTTCTAAGGCCTATTGCAACAACATTCTAACTATTCTGTTGTGTACTGTCCTTTTTCAGTTATGTCAGGATGGCCATCTACAGATCCACCACCTTTTTTCTTCTTTACTCTGGGTTTCCTTTTCAAGTCCCTCTAAAATGCACCCTGCATGGCTCAAAGTGACCAAACAATGTAACAGCTAGCTAGCACAGTTTCATGTGCCTATATAAAACAGATATCTGTTAAATATTCACATTTAAAACATAAGCCATTTTTGCTGCACTGTTGTTATGCAGCACATATAGCATAAATTATGTATGAGTACCTAAAGTATATTGAAAAATGTTATACACCACATAGTGGCTTGGTGTCTGAGAAAGCCAGATTTAGTATAAATGAATGAATGAATCAATCAATCAAAATTTATTTTTAAAGCGCTTTTCAACAAACCAAAGTGCATATATGATAGAAAACCATCAAATCAAATCAAATATATAAAATAACAAGGCAGCAGTAACAAGATTAAACATTATCCCCAAATGTCATTCCAAATTAATATATTTTTAGTGAGGAATAAAAGTCTCGGTGGACAGGCACCCTGTTATCCAACGAGATAGAGAGCTTCACAGGGTCATGGCTACAAAAGAAAAAGCCCTAGCACTTGATGTCTGCAGACAGACCCTGGGAGCCTCTAGCAATCCTTTGCTGATGGAGTGGAGTGGGTTGAGGGGGCAGTAGGGCCGAAGAAGGTCTTGCAAGTAACCCGGTCCATGGCCGCATAGGGTCTTATAGGTCAGCAAAGCGACCTTGAAGGTGATCCTCCATCACACCGCAGCCAGTGCAGTTCACGCAGCACAGGTGTGACATGGCTAGCTCTTGACAACCCTGTCAACAACCTGGCTACAGCGTTCTGCACCAGCTGCAAGCGATGGAGATCCACCCCCGGTAACCCTAGGTATAGAGCATTGCAGTAATCCAAATGAACATTTTCTGTCAATAAGGAAAAAGCTGGAGAATGCATTTGTTTTATTTTAAATTCATAAAGGTATCTGATATAAAACAGCATTGGTTTTAGCAGACAGCCCAGACCCAGTTGCAAACAACCTTGGTCGTGCAGATTACCTGCAGCCAGCTGCAAACATCCCTGAAGACAGTTGCAAGCAGCCTGGGTTTTCATTCTGCCTTAAGCATGAGAGAGGTAAGGATATGCAGTCTTCATGTCCCCAAAGCAATCTGATGCACAGATGGTTGTTTGATGGTTTGCTAACCATCAGCTTTTCCTCAATGCCAAGAAGACAGTCTCCATGACCTTTGGCACAAGGCAGAGACCTTCAAGGCTTCCCTCCCTACCCATTTTTTGTACCCTTGATGGGACTTTACTTGAGGACATATCCTCATTCAAGTACTTAGGTGTTTGGTTGGATCAACACCTAATCTTCTCTGGACATAGTGACGCCATCCAGAAAAAACTGCGCCCCAAGCTTGGTGCCCTGTTCGGGAACCGTAGCGGCATCCGTCCTACTACTAGGCATGAACTTGTCCAGAAGATGATACTGCCCATTTTTGACTATTGTGACACTCTGTGGTGCTGCCCCTAAGTCCTTCCTGGCCAGACTGGACACACTCTTCAATTCCTTCTGCCACTTTGCCTTGGATTCCCACCTTGAACCCACCACTGTGATCTGTATCATGCCCTATCCTTCCTCTCTCTTGCAAATAGGTGGCACACCCACTGTGTTAAATTCACCTTGAAGCACTGGTTGGGTGAGCTCCCTTCCTACCTCACCTCCTCCTTTATAACACCCCCTCACCTTCGCGATTCCTTAGATCAACTGACTCTGCACCCTGGCAGTCCTCACAGATCCACCCAAATCGGCCAATCCAGTTACTCTCACCGCCTCTAAAACCCTCAGATCTGGCATTCATCCTCTGCCTACTCCATCAGCTCTGCCCTCAAGATCTCTCCTTGCTCCTAGCTGCTCCTGCCATGTCCTTCTTAACTCCCTCCTCTAAGCCCTGAACAAACCATAGAAACACAGAAACATAGAAGTTGATGGCAGATAAGAACCGCAAGGCCCATCTAGTCTGCCCATTTCTTTTTCTACCTTATGAATGTGCCATAGGCCTTTACTCTGTCAATGGCCTATCTATTCATACTCATCTGTATTTCTCCCTTATGCCTATCCCCTGCCTGTTTGAAGCCCTGCACTGTATTCATATCCAGCACTTCCTGAGGTAGGCCGTTCCATGCATTCACCACTCTTTCTGTGTAAAAGAACTTCCTCTCATTACCCCTTAATCAGCCTCCCTCTAATCTCATGCTGTGTCCTCTTGTCCTGCTATTTTTCTTATACTGAAACATGTTAGACTCTTTCACCTTGTTAATGCCCTTAAGGTGTTTGCATGTTTCATCCATATCACCTCTCTCCCTCCTTTGCTCTGGGGTATATATATTGAGCTCTGTTAATCTGCCCTCATATGGTTTCTGATGCAGTCCCTGCACCATTCTGGATGCCCTTTTCTGGACTGCCTCCATTTTGTTACTGTCCTTGTGAAGGTGTGGCCTCCAGTACTGCACGCAGTACTACAGATGGGGCATAACCAGGATCTTGTAAAGAGGGACTATTATCTCACTCTTACAACTTTTGATACCCCTACTAATACACCCCAACATCCCCCTAGCCTTAACTACTGTATTAGCGATCTGCTTGGATGATTTCATGGCATCTGTGATGATGATGCCCAAGTCTCTTTCTTCCCTTGTGACTGCCAGCAACTCCCCTCCCAACCTATACGAGGCTTCAAGGATTCTCTTCCCTATGTGCATGATCTTGCATTCTTTGCATCCAACCCCAGTTGCCACTATTCCAACCATTTTGCAAGTTTATCCAGATCTCGTCTCATTCTGACCACCCCATCTGGATCATCTGCTCTGTTGCAGATCTTGGTGTCATCTGCAAACAGATAAACCTTACCCTCCAGTCCATCTGCAATGTCACTGATGAAGATATTGAAGAGGACTTCCCCCCAGGACTGATCCCTGAGGTACCCCACTTGTGACTTTCATCTCTTCTGACTGAATACCATTTACCACCACTCTCTGTTTTCTGCCAGTCAACCAGTTTGCCACCCAGCTGACCAACTTCTGAACAACCCTGAGCCTACCCAGCTCATTAATCAATCTTCTGTGTGGAACAGTATCGAAAGCTTTGCTGAAGTCAAGGTAGGTGGCATCAACTGCTCCCCCCCTTGGTCCACCATTCTGGTTACCCAGTCAAAGAAATCTATGAGATTAGTTTGACAGGACCTTCCTGTTGTAAACCCATGCTCTCTTGGATCCTGTGCTCCTATGGATTCCAGGTGTTGCACTATCCTTTCCTAACAAAGTGCCTCCATAATCTTGCCCACTACTAAGGTAAGACTGGCTGGTCTGTAGTTCTCTGCCTCCTCCTTGCTATCACTCTTTTGGAGCAGGATCATATTAGCCCTTCTCCAGTCTTCTGGGACCTCTCCTATGCTCAGAGACCCACTAAACAGTTCCAATAATGGCTCTGCTAGTTCCACCCTTAGCTTCTTTAGTACCCTGGGATGTATGCCATCAGGTCCCATTGTCTTGTCCACCCTGAGCTTATCAAGCTCCTGTAGGACCCTTTCTTTTGTGAAGGGACTAATGCACACCTCCCTCCCCCTCTGTGTCCATGGTGCGCTGTTGTGGGCTTTGCCCCACCTTCTCCTCAGTAAACATTGAGCAGAAGTATCTATTTAGGACAGATGTCTTTCCATGGTTCTCCTCCTCACACTCCTCCTTATCCCCTTTGATCTTAGCAGTACCCCCTCTGGACTTTCTCCTTTCACTAATGTATCTATAGAAAGTCTTGTCCCCTTCTTTTACTGTTCATGCTAGTGTTTCCTCGGTGTGGGCCTTTGCCTGCCTTACTGCCTTCCCTGCTTCCCTTAGGGAAGTTTGGTTTGCCTTCCTATCTTCATCCCGTTGCGTTCCCTTATATTTCCTGAATGTCAGCCTTTTGACTCTGACCTTCTCTGCTGCTGTTTTTGAGAACCAAAGTGGTTTCTTTCTTCTTTTGCACTTCCTTTTCTCTCTAACACAATGGGATGTTGCTTCAAGTATAGCATCCTTAATGCTTGCCCACTTTGCCTGTACCCCCCACCTCTATTTCTTCTTGCCAGGCTAGCTTAACTCTGTTGGCCATCTTGTCACAATCAGTTCCTCTGAAGTCCCATATTTTTGCCTTGGAATAGGATGATTTAGTCCTAGTGGCCAAATTGAGCCATAACATATGATTGTCACTGACCCCATGTGACCTTCTACCTGGAGATCTGTGATCCTTTCTGTGTTAGTCAGTACTAGATCTAGGATAGCCCTGTCTCTTGAGGGTTGTTGTACCAGTTGTTTGAGGCCCTCCCATGCAGGAATCCACCATGTGTCTAGTTCTGGCAGATGTTCCCGCTGGTACTGACCAATCTGCATCTGGCATGCTGAAGTCTCCCATTATCAGAACCTCCCCTTTAGCTGTCATGTTTTGTATATCTTCTAACAGTAATGTGTCTATGTCCTCCCTCTGGTCTGGAGGCCTGAAGACAATGCCAGTTAGTATGGCTATCCCATTTCCTGTTTCCAGGGTGACCCACAGTTCTTATGGCTCCTTAGGTGTATTCTGAAGTTCTGTAGCTTTGATATTTTCATTGACATAAAGGGCCACTCCACCCCCTTTTGTACCTTGGTCTCTTCTGAACAGTACATAGTTGGGTAATGAAGTCTCCCAAATGTGGTTATTGGTGAACCATGTCTCGCTATGGCTACTATGTCCAGTTTAGCCTCTGTCATTGTTGCCTGCAGGTCTGGGATCTTGTTTCCCAGACTGTAACCATTTGCATATGTGATTATTCATTGGCCAGATTTCAGTGTGTTAGTTGTTGGGTGAGGTCTGGCATTTCCCCCCTGTGCGTTGTTTGGGTGTGTATGGGTGTGTTAGTTGGGTGAGATCTGGCATTTCCCCTGTGCATCATATGGGGGGGACAGACCTTTTTACTTACCTGATGATGCAAATGAACTACAAACATGCTTAATTACTGTTTGATCACTAGCTGAGGGGGAAGGGGTGTCCTTCCCATTCGACGTATCGGGTGCTGCACCCCCTCCCCATTTGCTAGTTTAAATATTCTGCAAAGATGTCAAACTTCCACCCCAATGCACTGATTCCCTCCTTAGTCAGATGCAGTCCATCAAATTTAAAGAACTTTTGCTCCCAAAACTGTTGCCAGTTACCTACAAATCTGTGTAATTTTTCCTGGCACCAGCTCTTGAGCCACATGTTTAGCTCCCCTATCTGCTCTTCTCTGACCTTCCGTCCATCTGCTCCCCACTCCCAGACTGGCAGGATCTCAGTGAAGGAGATGCCAGATGAAATGGATGATAGTTTGTCATCCAGCCTGGTCAGGTGTTCCTTGGTCTCCACAACTGATCGGCTGGTGAGATCATTAGTCCCTATGTGTACCAGGATGTCAATGTTTTCTCCTGCTTCCTGTACAATTTTAGCAATGTGGTCAGTGTCTGTCCATGTTGATGTACCTGGAAGACATCTGACCATTACCCCTGGCTGGAGATAGGTATCAACTCCCCGTATCATGCAGTCTCCTATGATCAGAAGTGTTTTGGATTTTCTTTTTGCTTTTTTGTTTTGGTTCCTGTTTTGGGTGAGTTTTGTTGTGCTAGCTCCTGTGCTGCAGTGTCCTGCTCTGTGGTGTCCTCTGCCCTCTGTTGGATTTCTGAGATAGAGGCAGATACCTCTTTGTAGTTTTTATCATGTTTGTGGAGGTGATATGCTGGAGAGTACTGAGTGATGGGGCACCCGATTTGCCCCTTCTAACCACCTGCTAACCTCCTGGACCAACTATCCTCTGCGGTCAAGGTGCTTCTGTTGGATGTTGGGGAAATGGTGGGCAGTTCTTAAAATATATTTCCTCCTGAATGTGTGATTTGAGGTGCACAATCTCTGCCCATACTGGCTGGAGCTAAGCCCTTAGATTGCCAATGGCCCAGCGTGTAGGACAGTGTCCTAAATCCTGTATAACTGCCCTTTTGAAAAGTGTCCCAAAGTGCCTGCAGTTAATAATATGCATTCCAGATAAGTTACTGGGTTTATAACATAGTCAGAGTAATTAGAAGGAGGTAAATGAAAGCAAAAGTGTGTTTATGTGTTTTAATTTGTTTGTTTTTGTATAACTTGTTATAACAAGTTAAATTACTTATGCCCCTGTAAATGAGGTCACTGTGTGGATACCCTCTGATCTGCCCTTCCTGCATTCCTATGGGAAATGCCCCAACTGTGCTACCCCATAAAAAGAGTGTACTGTGGGGTGGTTGGCTTAGGTCCTTCCCTTGCAGAAAAGAAGAACCACGGATGAAAGAAACAAGGAGGTAAGAGAAACAATCAACCAACAACAAATGCAGTAGCCCTGTAAAGCACCACCTGTAATAATTTCACAGAAGATATACCCTGTAAGAAACACTTGCTACAGAGAAAAATAAAGCAGTAACAGAAGATATGCCTTGCAAAAGACAATTTGAATCAGATTACAGCAGTAATTTGTAAGCACAAACCTGTAGGTGCACCCTGTAATAATGCAGCAGAAAGTATATCCAGCAACAACAATTTGAATCAGAGAAAATAAAGCAATCAAATGTTAAACAGTAACAATCCCTGTGAGTACAAAATAAAATAATAGTACACACAGTTAATCTGCCTCACAAAGATGCCTTAATCCTTTTGCTTGCTCTGGTAAGGTTCCTTGCTCTGTCCTTACAAGCAACCTAGAAGAAAAGAGCTCAGGTGAAGTTATGTGCCTTTGCCAGCAAACCTATCCCTCTACCATCACCTTCATTTTACCCTGTGCACATCCACCCAACTTCCTAGCTCTCTTCCCCTTTTCCCAAATTGCTTACCCTTACTTTGCTTCCTTGATCTCTCACAGAAAATAAGGGACCCCCAATAGTCTCCATGGACCACTCCCCTACCCCTCAAAGGGGCTTGTATCTCCATCTACCTTTCCACCATCATCCTGAAGGGGTCTCTGGGACACTTCCTATCCCCTTCTCTGGTCAGTGCAGTGGAGGATCCTCATATCCTGAAGTGGTCTCCAGGGACACAACTCTTCACCCTCCCCACACCTCACCACTGCCTCTCTTTTCCCACTTTTCTTTCACATGAGCACTTGTTACTTATTAACCAATCACTTATTATTGTCCACTGTTTTACCCATCATGTGCGATACTGTAGGAACACTGTTTTAACATTTATCTTACAACTGTATGTTAATGTTGAACTTATAACGTGAATGCTTAATGCCTCATTCCTAATGTACCCCTTCCCTCAGGTCGCACCATGAGACAAGTGGCTTGTCACTCAGTGTGCTTTCTGGTGAAACAGTTAAATAAATAAATAAGATGAGAAAGGAGCCCAAGTTTAAGGCTCTGGCAACAATAAAGGCAGCATAGAATGTGCACAGATTTTCACAGTTGGAAGTGAAGGCTTTTCTATTCATAGCATGTACTCACTTGTCATGTGAATCTGTTAAAAGCAGAGTCCCTTCAGTAGGAATAGAGGAGTGCCAGATGGAATTTGTTTATTTATTTGTACATATCATAATTACAATCCTTTGAGTCAGGGACTTGTTTCCAAAGGCTCCTCACCATCGACTACAGAGACATTCACAGTTACATAGTTCAAAGGAAAATGCAGAGTTGTTTAGTTTCATAGCCTAAATTGTCATACAGTTACAGTGTAGAAAATTTACAAGGCAGGTTGAAATGACAGCGTATTATACATGAGATAAAATCATTGGCCTATACAGGGTGGTATCTAGGCAATTTGTGTTAAACTGTAAGTAGCAAACTGGCATGATGTGGAAATTAGCAGTCCAGGGACATTGTCAAGTAGGTTGTAAACTAGATATTGTGCCCACTAGATGAGGGCTAATAAGGGATGAGCATCAGGAAAAGTTATACACACCTACAGCAGCGTGTGGTGAATAAGTGGTTCCTGAGGGCACTTTTGAATGGACCAATTTTAGGGAGGTTAGTGATAGTGGCAGGGAGGGAGCTGAACCAGGATGGAGTCCAGTAGCAAAGGGACCACTGTGCAAGTGAGGTCCTGGCTCTAAGCACCAGGAGGGTGGCCTTACAGGCCCTGCAGATGGAGATGGCAGGGGTAGCCTGGTGGAGGGAGGCAGTCACCCTGGGGGGAAGGAGAGATCAAGGAGTATTTTCTTGGTCAGTAGACATATCTGGTAGAGGAGCCTCTCTTCCAAGTTAAGCACATTGGCAGTGGCGTAAAGTGAGCAGGTGTGCGTGCACCTGCCAGCACCATTCAGAAGTCTGCAGGCCTTGTTGATAGATAGCTGAATTGTTAAGCAAAGTATTATCTGAGGCTGCATATATTGGAAGGCCATAGTCCACAAGGGACAGAACTGAGGAGGTGAGCGCAAGCCAGAGTGCCTCAGGGGTAGGAAGTCCCTGTGGTGGTACAACAGGCCTATCCAAGAGTTTCTGGCAGAGGAGAGGTGCTATGTGGGAGTGTAAGGTAAGGGCTGGGTCAAAGGTAATGCCCAGATATTTATAAGAGGACACTTGTTCAAGGGAATGCTGGGTGCTGGGAAGTATCTGAGGGGGTGTTTCTGGCCTCACTTTGGTGATGAGCGAAAGCACAGCTTTTGTTTTTGTTAGATTAATTACCAACCTATGGTCTATAAGCCATTGTTCTAATTGGTTAAAGGACTGTTGGAGTGAGACCTGAAGAGAGGTGGTGTAGGGACAAAACCCTTGATGGAAAAATATTTTATTTTTATCTTCAAGAAATGATTTTAATTATTATTTTATCAGATTTTATATGGGACTAATTTCTGGTTAAGAGTATTGTTTGCATAAATTCCTATAAGAAAACAAAAGTGTTAGTTATTTAAACATTAAGACAAGGTATCTGGCTTTAATACTTTAACGGAAAATATTTCTGTTCCATAAGCAGCACTTTGCCATATGCTAGAGGAGGTCTACAGGAATAGAGATGAAACTCCATTTTGTTTTTAAGCCATGATATAAGTGGACACCTTCCAGGCTAAGCATGTAGTGCAATGATGTTCTAAGGGCCTGCCACATTCCAGGATCATCTCTGTGATGTCAAGCCTTGCATGACAGAGTTGTAGGTAGATTTATAGGAAAATGCTTAGATGGAGCTAGGTATCCATGGCTATGATCTAGATAAGAGATCATGTGACTGGTAGCAAAAAAAAGTCTTATACTTTGAAAGTCCCATTACCCGTGTAGAAATAAGAAGTTTTATTCATAGTTTAAAGATGCAATGTACTGCCACTATGACAATTGGACAGTTATAGGACAATAGTATGATAAATAAGCTTACCAAGTTTTATAGTTGCAGAATGAAGCATTCAAAGTTATGAATATAATTTAATATAATTTTCTTATTAGAAATCTAGACAAATCTAGTATCCTGTGATAGCTCACATCTTAGGAAGTCTAACAAGATGAATATTAAATATGTACTTTGTTGTTATAGAGAGAAAGACCATCTAAAAGTTTATAGTGAATTAACTTTTCTGACAGCGATTGATGTCTTTAAGAAAAGAACAAAGGGAATCCCTGTCTTAAAGAAGTTTGCTAAATTTATACAGTTCCTAATTATAGCAGGTATGCCAAAGTAACATAATTTTAAACAGGAAAACATGAACTTGAAATCTGTAAATACTTTTAGATATCTATAAAGGAAAACGTTTATAATGCTTTTATAAATTATAGATTTTATATTAGAACTGACATCATCATGTTTGGTCTCAAATGAATCCTCTCTATTTGTTGCATCTAAAAATGTGAGTCTTATATATGTACAAAGGTACGAAGATGCAAGAAAGAAAAGTTGTTTTATATCAAAAATATTTTTTTCAGGATGAGATCATATTAAAAAATGGCTTAGGAGGGGCTAACAGTAACACCCTCAAAGAGTGCTCAGACCAATCATAACCTGATGGTGATGTCGTTCAGTAAGTGGGACATAAATGGGAAGCTGGCAAAGCTGGCCCAGAACTGCTTAATTCTTTGGTGTGTGAAGACCTGTGTTCAATGTCCTGACAATTTTGGATGAGTTTTGACTTATACTAGGCCAAACGCCTGAAGCCTCATGTGCTAGGAACATTATTTGGGCTTTAACATTGCCACCACAAGGAGCGCTAAACCAGCTGCTGAAACTAACTGTTACAGAAAGGACTTCCTTCCAGTATTGGATTAAGCAAGACCTATGTTTTGCATACTGAGAATTTGGACTAAAAGTAATGTTTTGAAATTTCTGTTAAAAGCCTGAACAAGAGACTGACTTTGGAATTTACCAGCCAGAAAGCCAGCAGTGCTGTTGAATAGCAGTGAGTCCAGAGTTGCAGTTTCAAAAGCAGAAATGAACTGAAACACAAAAGAGTCATAGAGTCCAGTTACCCAAAACAACACTGCTGTTCACAGGGAGAAATCTTTCTACAGACTGTACTGAACTGCTAAAATCTTGTTGTCTGATTTTTTTCCCACTAAATCCTGAAGTGACTTTTGATAATTTGTGACATCAAATGAGAAGGATCCAGCCTGCATTGCTTCATTGATGTCAAAAGACTCTCCAGTTCCAGGTTCAAGGGAAAAAGACAGCAGACTAAAGCCAAACTCACCACCAAGGACATTTGTCATCCAAAATCAAAAGTTCTTTGAAAGCTGAAAAGTAGAAGACCACATTTACAGATAACTAAAACACAAGTATTTCTTTATCCTACTCTTAGTACTTATTTGGCTATCTGGGGAGATAACTTAGGGCATTTTAGCTCCAAACCTTGGGTTTATGGTTAAGCTTGAATTTAAATCTAAAGAAAATACCTTTTTCATACTATAAAGTTTAAACAAGTATCATACCAAGATAATCTGAAACACTAGTGTAATGAGTTGCAAGTTCTCATAGTAAAAAAGAAAAAGGTCATGCTATTTATAAGTATGCTAAAGAAATAGTATAAACTGTCATTTATTATGCTGAATATTGCTTGTTTATTTACATTGCTTATTGCTAAAATTTGTTTTATTTGTTTTATATGATTTACTTGAGTTTCTAAAATCTGTTTTGTTTACATTACAGTTTATGTTTACATTACTTTTATTATGCTTGATATTTATGCTAGTTATGAATATTTAGGACTTGTACATATGTGAATAAAATATATGTATCTCTTTATATAATCCAAAGTGTGGCAACAGTGTTTTCACCATCATTTTTGAATCTGGACAGCATAGGATAATATCACATGTGAATATTTATTATTTTTGGTAATTTATGAAATAATTATTGGGTAAGGCCTGAGATTAATCCAAATGCATTCTTATAAAAGTGATATTATAAGCCTTTGTTATGACAGCGGGTTTGGGTATGAGGCAAAAAGGACTGCGTCATCAGCACAGAGCAGAACCTGACTAGCACAGGAACTGGGTAGCATGTTAAAGTAAAGCCTGAAGATGAGAGGACCCAGTATGGAGCCCTGGGGGACCCCAGAGCATACAGACCAAGTGTTGGGCAGGGTGCTATGGATTTTAACACACTGGGACCTGGAGGACAGGTAACTGTGAAACCAGGAGAGGGGCCCAGAGGAGAAGCGAAGTTGTAGAAAGGAGTCAAGCAGTAGGGGGTGGCAGACCATGTCAAAGGCCTTGGAGAGGTTGATAAAAACAGCTCCAGCAAGGTATCCAGAGTCTAGGGCAGAGTGTAGAAGCTGGAGAACCCTAGGAGGGTAGTGGTGGTGCTGTGGCCTGGCGGAAACCATGCTGCTCCCTGCACATAATTTCATGATTGGCCAGATATTCTGTGCACTGATCTGCCACTATTTTTTCCAATGCTTTAGAGAGTGGGGGGAGGATGGAGATTGGCCTGTAGTTACTGGCGGAGGAGCAGTCTCCACTTTTGAGTATGGGTGTGATGATTGCAGTTTTCCAGGCCAGGGGGAACTGACCCAGACACTATGAACGACTTGAGTAAGTCAATGAGTGGGTGAAGTACAGCATCCAATACCTGGCAAAGAAACCTAGTGTCCAACTGGTCATTGCAGGGACTAGTGCCATTGAGAACATTAATTAGATATGACCTGGCTTCTTGTGGGGATATTGTGTGGAGGTAGAAAGATGGCCGGTGGAGGATAGGTGGCATTGAGGGGGAGACTGGGTCAAAGAAGCTGCTGGCAGGGACTGAACTGAGGTCAGAGAAAGCAGTATTTAGGCAGTCTGCAATGCTTTGGGGGTCTGAGATGATGGTGCATTGATGGTGAGTTGGGATGGGGGTGGGAGCATGACTTTCTGTTCTGTTCTTTTATGTTATCCCAGAATTTCTGAGTTCCGAGTCCCCTAAGTGGAGGCAAGGGCAGCTTGGTGAAAATCGCCTTGGCCTTCAAATAGCTCAAGTACACTTATTGCACTCAGTGTTATAGCCTTGTCGATCTGTCGGCTTCCCAGATTCAACTGCTCTGTGCCACAGGTTCTCCTTCTGCCTCAGTTGCTGAATGAGAGATGGGTAACCCATGGTGCATTCTGTTTCTTGGTATGGGTTTTGGAGAGGGGTGTGAAAATGTCACGGGCCTTATTAATGGAGCAAGTGAAGAAGTCTAGCACCAGGTCAATATTAGGTGCAAGGTTGATGGGGAACCAATTTAGTTGGGTGAGATACTGTTTGAGTTTTTTAAGGCTACCAGGGTGAAGGCACCAGCAGAGGACTGTCCTGGGCTTTGGTTTGTGAGTGAGGGCAGACCATGTGAACGTAACTGGAGAATGGTCACTAAGGGAGTTTGGGAGGACATTGACAGTCAAGACTTTATGGGGTTGATTGGTTAGGATAATGACCAGGAGGGTATTGGTTCCATTGGCTGGTAGGCTGAGTGACTAGTTGGAACATATCGAGGGCAGTGAAAGTGTCTCTGGTTTGGGATGCTGAACTAGCAAGCCAGTTGACGTTAGAGGTCCCCCAGGAGGACCTGCTCAGCCTTATGTGGCAGGCTAGCAAAGTAGTCAGAGAGCGAGAGAGTGGCTGTGGTTTGGTTCTGTGGGAGAACATAGGCAACAGTGAGGATAAGTGGGGCCCTGGAGGGGGTCTGGGGTGATTTAGAGGGAGATGGCTTGGGTTCCATGGTCAAGCTTGGGCACCGGGAGGGCATGTCCTAGCAGGGTGTTGCGCATATAGAAAGCAATTATGAGATTGCAATTATAAGCAATTACAGAAAGAAATTATGAACCTATTTACCTGCTCATTGAGGGGTTTCCCACTTGCGGATATTCTCCTCCATAAAAGGCAAATACTGTGCCTTAGGTTTTGGCAGATATTTACTTTGCCTTCACCTGGCCATTCCTGTTCAGTAATTTGGCCACAGTGAATAAAACCTGGATAAGCAGTTTGGAGCAGAGGACACAGACAAGATAGGATAGACGGCCACTGCCTCCATAGATTGCACTTCCTTGAACTGTAGCAACAAGTCTATAACAAGTCGTCACTTGTGTCAAACTGTGCCACACATGCAATTGTAAAAGAAGCTTGCCACAACCCCTGCTACAAGTCCCTTGTATGATGTAAGAAGATGCACCAGCTTCCCCCAGAATAACTTTGCATCTGTGGGGGAGCTGGTTTACAGAGCTTGTGCTACAGCATTGGCGCAAGTTGCTGTATAATGAGGGCACTGTCACAACTTGCATCCAAGGTTATAAAATACAATGCAACTTGTGGCAAGCCATGGGATGCAGGTATGGCAAACTTTGCAGAGATGCAGGGATCGGTCATGAGTCCTGCATCCCCATTTGAAAATTAGGCTTGGGGCATCAGGTAAAACAGCCCTGCAGATGTCTGAGCTACAAGGAGAAAGTGTGTCCCTTTTTCTTTCCTTCTTGTCTAAATCTAATTGCTAATGTCAAATGGAAGGATTACTGCAGAGATCCCCACCTCCAGTTGTGAGGAGGAAAAACACAAAAGGAAAGCGAGCCTTTCTAATCAGCTGGCTGCCAGGAAGGAAATGGCAGAAAGGCAATAGGAAGAGATATAAATCAGAGAGTTGCCACATTTCACACTGAAAAATGCAGATGCATGTGCATGCTCTCTCGTGGATACGACAGCACTGAGCGCAATATCGACATGCTTTCATGTGTGCATGGCAGTACTTGCGTGATGTCTGCATGCTCTCACATGGGCATGGCAGCTCTGTGCATGATGTTCATACTATGGTTCATACTATGGTAGAGGAAAAGAGCTAGTAGGTGGAGGACCATAGTGCTCTTATACTAGGCCAAAGAATAATATGACAAATTATAACCTGACATTATCAACATGTCAAGACGATGTTTAAACACATCTTTAGTTTTACTCATAACTACAAATGATGGGAGTCTATTCCAAGAACCAATAGTTCTTAAAGTAAAGAAAAACTTATATTATTGTGTTCAAATTTTTGCCAGTCAATTGAAGTGAGTGTCCTCTGATGTCATGCACAACTGACGGATATACCTAACTCGACATAACATAAGGATCATGAACAACGTTCATTCAGCAGGAAAGCAGAGCTGAATCAGGTGTGGAGTCAGTGCTTTGGCTTCTCAGAAGGAACTGGAAGGGGGACAGGATCAGATATACAGTACAGTAGCTTCTTGTTTTACATTGTTTTTCATGGATTCTACTTGGTAGAATGTTTATTTTCTTTCTTACTACTAAGGGGCTAGCAGGGTATTGTTTGGGGCTGTTGGAATTTTGAAACCTGTTTTGGTAGCTAAAAGTGGGCTCATTTGTTTGGTTCTACGGTGTGGCAGGCTGCATTTGTAGAGGCCTATTTCTTCTCTTTAAACATAATTGGTGTAATTTAACTGGTCTGTTTCTTTGAATTGGAGACCTATATCTTATAATTCCAAACCTATTTTGATGTATTGTTGGTGAAGCTGTTTGAATTGGTGTCCTGTTTCTTTGGGTAGCAAACCTATGTTGGGGCTTTGAGAATTGATTCATTGTTGCTGGCTTTACTAGCTGCAAAGTTTTGAGTGGGGAAGGGTGCTAATTGTCTGACTAGAGGCCTCAGCTACCTGATTGTTTCCGGAGGACTTGGGCTAGTCCCACCCACCCCTGGTCAATTATTCCCTTTGTACTAGGGGTTCTGACATCACTTCGTCAAACAGGCAAAGGATTTGCACCTGTCATAACAGAAGCAGACATCCAGGAAAGGAACTGCAGCAAGTGAAGAGGTGACAGCTCTCTCAGTGGAAGGGAAGTAAATGCAAATCTAGGCGTTTTCATTATTACTACTTCACATAGTTATTGCATTGGGTAAAGGGGGAGTAGGAGTTGAAGAAGGTTGTGCAATGGCTACTTAAAGTATTTTTGAGTGTGGATAGGAATATACAAAGCAGTTGCTCAACATATCTAAACGTGTGCAACAAAGGAGGAGGAGGACATAAAGAATGTTTTGCACTGATAGAGGGAGAGTGGGGACTTGGGGGAGTGTTTGGTATCCTGCATCTGGAAGGGTGGGGGGTCGCTGGTGGGCAACGACAGCAATGGGTAGGGTGGTAGGCTGCAACAACTGCGGTGCACCAATCTTTCTAAACATTGCCTGGAGAGTGGGAGGATGTTTAGTGTGCAACCACATAGAAAAACTTAGAAAGGAGATTGAGGGTCTGCAGGAGGAACTAAGACAGGCAAGGCAGATTGGGGGTGGGTTTAGCCCAATACTGGAGGGAGAAGGGGAGATGAGGGAGGGCAATTTAAGCCAACAGTGGTGAGGAGAGGCTCAGAAGAAGGGAAGCAAAGACAAAGGGGCCCAGGCCAGGAAGAACGATTGCCGGGGAAACCAGGTCAGGAGACGAAAGTCAAATGGAAGGAGGCAATAGGGACTTGTGAGGGGAGGCGAAGAAGTGGCAAAAGTCATGGAGTGGAAAGGAGAGAACAGGTTACTATGCAGAGAGAGGGAGCAGGCATTTGTGAAGGATCTTCAGAAAATAGTTTTGCACTGCTAGAGAGGAAGAAGGTGGAGGAGGGAAGTGATGAAATTAGAGGAGTAATTGATAAATGCCTGGACCAAACTGGAGCGGGGGGAAGTTCTGCTGGGAGAACTGCAACAGGGGTAAAAGGGCATAATAATGTGCAGGAGGAAGAAGAGGAGCTGGAAATGAGGAGGAGATGAAAGGAAGCAAGCAGGGAGTAAGAGGGTGGAATCTTAGTGCTGGGGACTCAATACTAAGGGAGTTAGGTGGGGTCAAGCAGAGAGGCATAGTCGCATTTGGGTGGAGGCCTTGCCAGGAATGACAACAGAAAGGTTGGGACAGTCTGTTCTGAAATATGCTAGAAGGGTAGGGACAAGCCTCATTTAATTATACATCTTGGGACAAACAACCTGGCTGACAAGACAGTGGATATAGTCCAGAGGAGGTTTGAGGAACTAGCACAATTATGTGAGGGGCAGGAAGATCAGTAACTTTTTCCGAGATACTTCGGTGCCAAAGGCAAGCACAACAAGAAAGCTGAGAATAGAGGAATTTAACGGATGGCTAAGAACCTAGTGTTGTGCTAAAGGGTATGGGCTGTTGGGGGGGGTGGGGAGGAACCTGGGAGGACAGTAGTCTCTATGCCATGGACAGACTATGCTTGAGTGAGGAGGGAAAGAAAGCATTGAAACAGAGGATGGAGGAGTACATAGAGGAAGCTGGGAATTTAAACTAGGAGTGAGGGGTGGCAGGGAAGAGATATGCAGAGACCACAGGTTGGGAAACCATATGAGCTAACCCCCCATAACAGTGACAAAGGACAAATGGCAAGTACTATTGGTGATGCTAAGAAAGGGGGGCAGGATGGGGGAGGGTGGAAGGTGGTTACCCTTACTACTAGGAGCCTTGGGAGGAAACTGCAGAGTTACAGGTTCTCATGACAGAGGAGAGGTGGACATTGCAGCCATCACGGAAACATGGGCCACCCAATATAATGACTGGGACCTGTCTGTACCAGGGTACAGGTTATTTCGTAGGGACAGGGTGACTGGGAAAGGAGGGGGTGGCACTATATGTGAAGGAAGGACTGAAGTGTGTAAGGGAGGAAGGGGAGGAGGGTAGTACAGAGTCACTTTGGGTGCAAATCCAGGATTCCAAGAATAGGAGTCTTAGAATGGGAGTGGTGTACAGGCCACCATCTCAGATGGAGGAGTTAGACAGGGAACTAAGCGGGACAGATCAGGAGGACCTGCGAGAAGGGTAGTGTGGTGATTGTGGGGACTTCAACATGCCAGAAGTGGACTGGAGCACCCCAACAACCAGGAACAGAAGGGAGCAGGTACTGCTGGATGCCTTCCAGGACAGCTTCCTGCTGCAAATGGTCAGTGAACCAACCAGGTTAGGGAATACCTTGACCTTGTGCTGGCAAATGGGGACTTTGTGGAGAACTTACAGTGGAGGAACGGCTGTCAAGGGTAACCACCACTCAGTATGGCTCACATTGGATATGGGCAAGGAAGGAGGGAATCTGCACAAGAGTGCTGGACTTCAGGAGGGCTGACTTTGGGGGATGAGGGAGTGGTAAAGGGTACCTGGCCAGAATTCAATCTAGTATGGATACTAACCAGAGATGGAGCTCATAAAGTTGGGGATAGTGGAGGCAACCAAACTGCTGCAAAGCCCAGAGCAAGAAGGCTAGGGCTAAGAAACCGAGCTGGTTGAGCAAGGAGGTCATGGAAAGGTAAGGAGGAAAAGAGCTGCCTTTAGGAAATAAAAGAAAACAGGGAGGGGAGGACAGAGAGGAGTACTTGACAGAATCAAGGAGGTGACAAGGCAGTAAGGGGAGCCAAAGCATCTCACGGAACTCAGGCTGGCACAAGACATTAGAAGGGGAGAAGGACTTCTTTAAGTACATCAGGGAGAAAAGGAGCTGTAAGGACCACATAGTAAGGATTAGGAAGGAGGGGTTGGGTGAAGCAGGGTATGATAAGGCGGAGCACTAAATGAGTACTTCTGCTCAGTATTTACTAAAGAGAAGAGGGTGACACCCAAGATGGGTGAAATGGCAGACGCAGGGGGGGAAGTGGTGACAGATGGGGAAATCATGGAGGGCAGAGTTCGAGATGGTTTGAAGGCACTGAGGGTGGACAAGGCACCAGGCCCAGATGGCATCCACCCCAGGGTACTGAAGGAGCTGGCAGAGGTCCTTGCAGGACCTTTGGCAGACCTATTTAATGCCTCACTACATTCAGGGTGTGTACCTCAGGACTGGAGGATGGCTCATGTGGTGCCCCAAGGATGAACCGGGAAACTACAGACCAGTGAGCCTCACATCCATCGTGGGTAAGCTAATGGAGACTATCCTGAAGGAGAGGCTGGTGGCCCTCTTAGAGGCCAGGACTACAGGACAGCAGACAGCATGGCTTCATATGTGGCCGATCCTGCCAAACCAACCTGGTCGGGTTCTATGACTGGGTAACTAGGCAACTGGACAGGGACATGCAGTGGATGTCCTGTATCTGGACTTCAGTAAGACATTCGACTCAGTGCCACATGGAAGGCTGGGAAGGAAGTTAGGCACAGGGCAGGTGCAATGCTGGTGAGATGGTGGTGGAAACTGGCTGCAGGAAGGCAACAGAGGGTGGTGGTGGGTGGGAGCCTCACACCCAAGGGCAGTGATGAGCCGGTGTCCCACAGGGCTCGGTGTTGGGACCAGTGTTGTTTGGGATATTCATTGCAGACATATCATGGGACATCAAGAGCAAGATCAGTCTGTTTGCTGATGATACCAAGGTTGACGGTGGTGGATGACTAGGGGATGGCAGGGGTTGCAGGATGATCTGGCAACGCTTGAAACCTGGTCAGACACCTGGCAACTGGGCTTAATGCCAAAAGTGCAAGGTGATGCATTTTGAGATGAAGAACCCAAGGAGGACTTACCAGCTAGGGGAGTGCAGCTAGTCCAGACAGAGGAGGAGAAGGATCTGGGTGTGCTCATCACAGGGTCAATGAACAACTCAGCACAGTGTAGGAAGGCAGCTGCAAAGGCCAACAAATGCTGGGTTGTATTGCAAGGGGTATATCCTCAAGGAGGGGAGGAGGTGATTCTGCCACTGTATGGTCATTAGTTGACCACACCTGGAGTACTGGCAGTTCTGGCGTCCGTATCTGAAAAGGGACATTAAGTTACTGGAGGAGTGCGGCGCGAGGCGACAAAAGATGATCAAGGGTCTGGGGACTTATCATATGAGAGGAGGTTGAAGGAGTTGAACATGTACTCACTGGAGGAGAGGAGAGACAGGGGACATGATTGAAACCTTTAAATACATGAAAGGAATAAACAAGACAGGTACAGAGGGCTGTTCAAAGTAAGGGAGGAGGGCCACCAGGGGCCATGATATGAGACTGGAGCGAGGAAGGTTCAGGAGGAGATGAGGAGACACTTTTTACAGAGAGGGTGGTGGCTGGGTGGAATCGTTACCTGCAGAAGTGGTATGCAGTAGAACAGTGGACTGCTTCAAACGAGGATGGGACAGGACAAGGGGGAGGGTTAATGAAGGGGAAGGGTGGAAGGGAGGGGCAGCTGCAGAATAAGGGGTGCTAGCTGCACATTCGAGCAGACTTGATAGACCTCTAGGCCTTTATCTGCTGGCAAATTTCGTATGTTAGTATGTTCGTAACATCATATAAAAATATAAGGTCACCTCTCAAGCGTCTAACAGCAAGAGACATTAGTTCTAAAGAATCTAACTTGTATTCATAGGAAGAGGAATGTAAACCTGATATCTTTTTTAGTACACCTTCTCTGTACTTTTTCAAGGGTGTTACAATCCGATT
The DNA here is from genome assembly GCA_016271365.2 of Neoceratodus forsteri. Taxonomy (NCBI): domain Eukaryota; kingdom Metazoa; phylum Chordata; order Ceratodontiformes; family Ceratodontidae; genus Neoceratodus; species Neoceratodus forsteri. The sequence goes on along the minus strand of CM057457.1, from coordinate 468,693,544 downwards.
TTTTAAATGGGCACCATAACTGAGATGCATACTCAAGATGGGGTCTGACATAAAGATCTAAACAGGAGCAACAACACCTCGTGATCTGTAGATCTAATATTATGGAGGATAGACCAAATAACCTTATTGGAAGTACTGATAACTGAGTACAGATGCTTGGAGTATGTTAAATCATTGGAAATAGTAATTCCCAAATCCTTCTGATCAGTAGTTGCACTCATTGTTAATCCATCCAATAGGTAATGAAAGTTTGAGTTATTAGAACCCAAATGCATAACTTTACACTTTGTAGAATTCAATTTCATACCCCATTTGACAATCCAGTTAGAAACAATGTCAAGATTGTGCTGGATACAAGATATCTGATCTAAGTTAGGACAGGGTCCCCAATCTTAACATCATTTGCATATGTTATTGTAAAGAAAGGCAATTATTGGATAGATCAGCAATAAAAGCTTGAAAAGACAAGGGCCAAGGACAGAGCCCTCGGACTCCACTCAAACTCTGCCAGAGTTGGAAATAGCACCATTAATAATCACCCTTTGTGCCCTATTACAAAACCAATTTGTGATCCAAACAATTATTTAAGTATTAATATTAAGTCCCCTAAGTTTATGAATTAAAGCCCAGTGAGTCATAGTATCAAATGCCTAACTGAAGTAAGTGATGACTACATCACAAGGTATCCTGTTGTCCAACAGGGAGCCGAATTGTTCATAAAAACAAAGCAAGTTAGTTAAACAACTTCTACCTCTCTTAAATCCATGTTTTGAAAATCATGTACGTCAATGACTGGGCAATGATGTCTTTAAGGAGACTTTCAATATTTTACATACTGTTGGAAGAAGTTAAACTACTGGGCGATAGTTTTCCAGAGATGGTTAGATCACTTTTATGTATTGATACAACTAAGATCTCCTTCCATTCTACAGGTATATCATTTTTACTATGAAAAGCTCAAACAAAAGTTGTAGTAAGTGTCCTGCTATATTGTCTGGCCTGGACAAAATTTACCTTTGAGTGTATATAATTTGGTAAGAATAAGATTCACAGTAAATGTTATAGGGGAATCAGAAGAACTGGTGACAGACTGAGGGGTTTGGTCATCTGATATTGAAAACACTTTACAGAATTCGCTATTGAAAACATTAGCCATAGTTATAGGTTCATGAACTTTTGAGATGTCTACATGCTCTCACATGGGCACGGCAGCACTGTGCGTGATGTCTGCGTGCTCTCGCATGGGCACGGCAGCACTGTGCGTGACGTCTGCGTGCTCTCGCATGGGCACGGCAGCTCTGTGCGTGACGTCTCGTGCTCCTCGGGCACGGCGCAGCTCTGTGCGTGGCGTCTGCGTGCTCGCATGGGCACGGCAGCTCTGTGCGTGGCGTCTGCGTGCTCTCACATGGGCGCAGCAGCACGGTGCATAGACGTCTGCGTGCTCTCACATGGAGCACGCGGCAGCGCGGTCGCGTGGCGTCTGCGTGCTCACATGGGCGCGGCAGCACGATCTGGTGATGTCTGCATGCTCTCACCACAGACACGACAGCACTGTGCGTGATGTCTACATACTCACACATGGGCGCGGCAGCCTGTGCGTGATGTCAACATGCTCAGGGGAGACATGTACACCAGAGGCATGTGAATGGCAGACTGAGGCAAAAGAGCCTCCAACAGTCACATGGGCACGCACCCAGCTGAAACAACCATGAGAGGAAAATAGTGGGATAGCACAGCTCAATGGAGCCAAAATAAGCTGTTAAAATGACAGAAGGCAGAGAAAGCTGCAAAGAATCAGCGAAATGGTTCTACTCTCCTAAAAATAGAAGCTTTTTCTCCAGCAACTACTTTTTTTTAAAAATGTTAAGAGAATTAAAAGGAAAATGCTCTTGTGCAAACAAGTGCTGTGTAAGGGGAACTCTCGACCCAAAAGGCACACCATACCTGCTAAGGAAAATTATAAAAAGTTAAAACAGGACCTAAAAACTGTGGCAGGAGAGGGAGGACCAAAGACAGGTACTTACCTGTGAGACCCTCTTTTGTGTAAAGACCCACTATAGGAGAAGAGCATCCTTAATTTTACTGGTAGATGTGGCCCCATTTCAGGCACAAGGCAGTGGGAAATGGGGAGAAGCAGGTTTGCCAATTTGTAAGTAGCAGCTAAACAGACACAATTTTAATTAGGCTCCCTGTTGCCAGATAACCACAACCTGCTATGCGAATTGCAGCCACAAAGGTGCGAAGTTGAAGGTTTCTTCAGAAGGATTGAGAGATGTATCCCTCTGGATGGCACAGGTTACACTGGAGAGTTGCTGCTGTCTGGAATCCTCATGTGCCCAGTATTCTAAGACTTTGGGCTGTGCCATTTTCCCTAGTAAGGTATATAATACCCAGCTGGAATTAATACCCATTGGCAGTGTGGAGCACTACAGAAATAGCCTCTTTAGATTAAATGGGATCAATCTTCAAAATGTAGCCCTTTAGGTCAAAAGAGATCAGCTGTCCACACCAAGCCTGCTTCCCTTCTGTGAGAACACAGAAATGTTAAAACAAAAGCCCATTCTAGTTGAATGCCCTCAGGCTGGGATGGCAATAGGAGAATGTACTATTTGATTCTACCTAACCTGCTAACTTATTTTACAGAGAAATATGAAAAAAAAAACAGGTTGCATTGGCGTCTCACCTTGTATCACTTTTTCTTTCACACTCATGTTGACAGCTCATAAAATGATGTTATAACAATATAAAATCATAATCTGACATCATATAGATTTTTCCATAAAGGTATTGAGTCTCACCATATGGCAATCTGTGTTTATTGATGAGGATTTTAAATAATTAAATGACCATCATGTACTGGTCAAAAACTTCTGAATATGATATGGGGTTGCTGAAACACCAGGAAATGTAGAAATCAGACAAGAGAGAAAAAAAGAATGAGAGGGGCTAATAACAGAAACATTCCACATCACTACAGATTTAGAGCTCAGCAGTGAGACATCTCAGCTCGCCGCACCCACCTCACCCTTCAGCTATCTCCTTCCCATCTAAGCAGATTTGGAGCTCCACTGACCGGGGCTCTCCCTTCAGAGGTGCAACATCTCCAGCTCACCGCTGCCAGCCTCACCCTTCAACTATCTCTGCTTCCCATCTCAGCAGGTATGGTCCCTCCTAGGAGCAACGGGGGTTTGAGGTTTGGTGCCTCTGCTCTATTGCTCCTGGAATGGCTGCTTTTCAACAATCCTCACTATGACTGGCTCCTCTACTCAGCCTAGACTCTGCGGCTAGACTGCAATTTTTCTAGCCTGTTTTCTCTTTTGCCAGACTGCATTTCCTAAACTGCAATTTTTAAAAGTTGAAGCCAGTCTAATGTAAATGCTGATGTAAATCTCATAGCAATCTGCTACCATTGTATAACTTTGTACTGCATCATTTACTCTGCTGTTGTTTGTATCAAAAAAGCAAGAGTGTTCTGGTTTTGAAAAAGCAAGACTGTTCTAATTTTTCTTGTGCTTCTTGATAAATATGTTCTTCTTCTTCCCTTTGTTCTCACACTACCTGCAACCCCGGAGATGGCACTGATCTGCCCCTGCCCCTACTTCCTTCTCTCAGTTCCTTCTAGTGAAATTCTTTGCCCCAATTAAGCTAATTATTTCTCCTACCACCTCTGGCACCCTGCTACTTTGTTGTCTGTAGTCAGTGTCTACACCTGCACCCCAAAAAAAACACATTTAGGCCTACTAAAGCTAATCTTCTGCACTTCTCTTCACAGACTGGGAGCCCCACTGACCAGGCACTCTCCCTTCAACGATGTATCATCTCCACCTCGCCACTGCCCACCTCACCCTCCAGCTATCTCTGCTTCCCATCTAAGCAGGTATGGTCCCTCTTAGGAGCGCTGGAGACTCGAGTATTGGCACCTCTGCTCCATTGCTCCCAGACTGACTGCTTTTCAGCAATCCACCCTACAACTGGCTCCTCTACTCAGCCTAGGCTCTGCTGCCAGACTGCAACGTTTCTAGCCCCTTTTCTCTTTTGCCAGGCTGCTTTTCCTAAACTGTAATTTTCTCCCGCCACCTTACCCCAACCCATCACTCTTTAAATCCACTTGCTGCACTGTCATTTGATATCTGCTAGATGTTGAATCCATGCCCTTCCTCTGATTATGCTGTTTTCACCCTTTATTAAAGCTTCACCTCCCCTGCTGCTTACACCTCTCGATATGTCTGTAACCCTGCTCAGACTATTCTTTTCCATCCTCCTAGCTCTCTGTCCCCCCTTCACCCTTATTCTGTTTCTTTCTACTAATCTGCCTTACCATGCTCCTTCCATCTGAGTTTAATTCCCCTATGACCTACTCTCCCACCCTCATTATTTGGAAGCACTATCCAGTCTACTTTGACACAGTCCCACACAAAAGATTAATAAACAAATTAGCCAGCCTGGGAGTGGGTCCCAGGGTGGTAGCCTGGGTAAAATACTGGTTGGACAACAAGACACAGCGGGTAATGGTAAATGGAGTCCACAGTGAAGAAAGGGGGGTTACTAGTGGGGTACCGCAGGGTTCAGTGCTGGGACCAGTCCTTTTTAATGTCTTTATAAGTGACATTGTAGAGGGACTGGAAGGGAAAGTATGTCTCTTTGCAGATGACACAAAGATCTGCAACAGGGTTGATACACAAGGTGGGGTGGAAGGGATGAAAAGGAGCTTGGCAAGGTTGGAGGAATGGTCAAATGTATGGCAGCTTAGATTCAATGCAAAGAAGTGCAAAGTAATGCACCTGGGAAACAAAAACCCAGGGGAAGAGTACACCATGGAGGGTGAGATACTGACAACAACAAAAATGGAAAGGGACCTAGGTGTAATCATATCAGACGACCTAAAGGTGGGCCAGCAATGTGAGAAGGCAGTAAGGAGGGCAGGGGGGATACTGGGATGCATAGGGAGAGGCATCACCAGTAGAAAACAGGAAGTTGTTGGCCCTCTGTACAGACAGTTGGTAAGACCACATCTGGAGTACTGTGTACAGTTCTGGAGACCCATTCTCCGCAAAGACATAGACAGGGTGGAGGCTGTCCAGAGGAGGGCAACCATTATGATGCAGGGTCTGCATCAGAAGACATATGAAGAAAGGCTAAAGGAACTAAAGATGTATAGCCTCGAGGAAAGGAGGGAGGAGGGGATAGGATAGAAACTTTCAAATACCTCAAAGGAATCAACAAAGTCCAAGAGGGTAGCATCTTTCAGAAAAAAGATGTGCAAAAACAAGGGGGCACAATTTGAAAATAGAGGGGGAATGGCTCAGAGGTGATGTGAGGAAGTATTTCTTCACAGAAAGGGTTGTGGATACATGGAACAGCCTTTCTGAGGAGGTCGTAGAGTCAAAAACAGTGGGGGAATTCAAGAATGCATGGGACAGACATAAGGTAATTCTAGTGGGAGTAGGAGGAAGTAGGCTGTTGGTTAACTAGGATCTGCAGCTTATCCATTAGGTAGGAAATGAGCAGACTAGGTGGGCAAGCGGTCATTATCTGCCGTCAAATTCTATGTTTCTATGTTCTATGTTTACCCTTTCATTTCAGTGCTTCACTCTTACCTATACCAACCTACATCATCCTACCACATTTATTAAAATACAATCTCAACCCCTCCCCATTACAAGTAAACCTATATCACCGTCCTGGTATAAAATTGTGAAAATCCACTTCTTTATCATCCACTCCTGCTGTTATCTTCTATGACCTTAGTCCTAATCCTGGGCCATGCCCACTACTCACCCAGCATCCGTATCCACTTCTGAGTTAGCACATCCCTTATGGTATGCTGACCATATGACACAGCTGATTATTTCTGAGATTTGGAAGAATATTAAGATTTTGGAATGAGTATTTTATGGAATCAGAAGGATTGGTGATAAACTAATATCTTTATGAATATATTGATATTGTATCTATGTTATCAAAAAAACTTTTTTGTATTAAATGCATAATTTGAAACATGTATTTTATAGGCCAATATTGGAACTTGCACTGATCTTTAGAAGGCTATAGAGCAATGAAAAGAATACATTTGAAATATCACCCTGTGAAGTAACACCAATGGGCTACCAAATATATTTCACTGACTAGATTAAAAATAGTCAAATGTCAAATTTTATAGCAGACATGTTTTTAATAGTTTTCTTTTGTATTTTTGTATTTCTAGAAATGGCAACTCTTGATAAAGCCTATAATTAGGTGAAACGTTAGGTATTTTGCCATGTTTTAAAATTATCAATAAAAGGAAGAAATTCTGAGAATGGAGTCATCTTGTCTGCATCAACATTTTTCAGCGCCTTACCATCCTTCTTGCTCTGAAGTACAGAGACACCAACCCAATACACAAATACATCGGTAAAAGGCTGCTCTAGGGGAAGAACAGCAATTCTTGAATCTCAAATTTAAAATCATATTGCTCATTGCCTGTGACTTTGTTTCCCTTTTCCTTCTCCCCTTTTTATTTCATATGACACGAGACAACAAAGTCCTTTACATCAACAATGTTGATAGGTTTTGACATTGTTGATGAAGGACCGAGGCAGAAATTCCGCCCTTTGCCATCCGTCACCACCCTTGAGGTGTGGAGGGTGCAGCCCTCCCCTGAGAATACACCACCTGACAGGAGAAATGTCACCTGCCGACATTGGAGATCTAGCCATGCTGAACTCGACAACACTGTTGTTGGTTCGGCATGGTAAGACTCATCCCTTATCAACCCTTGCCCTTCCATGAGCTAAAATGGCACCTAAATATAAAAATGATTCTGTCCAAAACAGACCTTCTTCAGCCTCTAGCTGTCTCACTTACCCAGACATTATTATCCTTTCTGAAATGTGGCTTAATAATAAAATAGTTGATCCCTCGCTCTGCATCCCTGGTTACCAGATCCCGACAAGACCGTACCATTGGGGAGGAGGGTAGCTATATCTATCATCAACCATACAATTTACAAGCGTCTATTCCCTGTCAGTTCCTGAAGCCTATGAGTTACTTATTTTAAAACTATCCTTCCTTTTCTATAGCTATTTATGTGGCGGTGCCTATTGTGATCTGGTCTCTCTCCTCTGTTACCACTGACCTCGTCAGTACCATAGTTTCCCACCCCTTCAGGTGAAGTATATACAATGGGCAATTTCCATTTAAACTGGTTATCCCCTTCCCTTAACAAAGCATTCAATAAAATCAATGCCCATAACCTATCACAACTTATTCTGGAGCCAACCCGTATGAACCATAAAACTGGTAACCATTCCCTGCTCAATTGGGCCCTCATTTTCCATCCCCATAGGTGTTCAAATCTGGCATACTACCCGATGCCCTGAATGACCACTGTATAACCTTCATGGCATGCAAAATTCACAGAATAAAGGCCCTCCATAAAACCCTATAAATCTCTGAACCTTGGTCCCCTCCTCCAAGACCTGGCTCATACAAATTGGGAAACTATAGCCTCATCTGACTTAATAAACGCTGCTTCTGACTACTTTTTTTTTTCTGATTTTATTTCCTTCCGGTCACAGCCCTGCGGATCCTCTCACAGGCATCCTGCCCATATCCTGCTGACCTGAGGTCCCTCGACCTGCGCCTCCTCTCTCATCCCCCTCCCCACAGCCAGCACCCTGGCTTAACCCCTCCAGGGTGGGACCGTCCCTCTTCGTTGGGGTGCACTTACTAGTCAATCTCTGGCTGCAGGTGAGGGCTGGAAGGAGAACTGGAAGGCCAGGCAAGGTGAACCTGGCAGAGGGCATGGGGGACAGGTGACATCACCTACTACACAGAGCCGATTGTTTCCTCATTCTGGTGGCCTCCCCTTCCCTTGCATGTGCACACCTGATGCTATGACACATGGCAATCCTGTCTGAGTCAGCACACTGATCTATGTGTAGACCACATACTGCAGCACTTCCAATCTCCACCAGGAGCCGCTGGTATGCCAGGCTATCCCCCGCCTTCCCCGGGGGAGGAGAGCAGCCCTGCAGGCGCTCAGTCCTCTCACCATCACTGCCGACCCCTGGCGCCTAAGCTTGCTCCTGAACTCAGGTCGCCAGCGTGGCATGAGGTGTGGTGCCCAGCACCTCAGCCCTCAGCACCACCAGGCTGGCTGCTTCTGATTACTTTAATGAAACATTTCTGGAGATTTGGAACAAACATGCCCCACTGCAGCACACCAGAGTCAGGGTAATCACCTCCCATGGATCACCCCTGAACTCTTGGCCTGTCTGAGAGTCCAGGATCAAGCTTGGAAGCTCATGAGAATAAGTTCCCTAAACATTACGACACATACCGCCCTCTACACAACATGTCCACAAAAACTAATCATTAGCTAAGGCTGAGTACTTCCACTCGACCTTTCAGTCTAACATAAACAAACATCTAAATTCTTGAATATTGTACTCCCTTTCTCCATCTTCCTCCTCACACCCCTCCTAATAATATAAACAATTCTCATATTACTGACCACCTTAGTGTTGCTACAATATTCAGTTCTAATTCACCTCGTGTGCCTCCACTCTCCTATCCTCCTTACACCTTCACCTGCTTGCTGACTCCTTCTCCTCTCCTAGTCTACCCTCTCTGTCTAACTCCTTCTCCTTCACAAAAGGTTGTCCTTCTGATATCCTGGACACATTATATGCTCTTAACCCCTCCAAAGGCAATTTGCCTGATCGTTTGGAGCCTAAACTGCTTTACCTATCACCTCTTGCTATCTCTGCTCCCCTGTTTGACCTTCTCAATCTTTCTTTTGCTACAGCTACTATCCCATCTGTCTGGAAGTATGCCATTGTTCTACCCTGCCCAAGGGCAGCGATCCTACCACTCCTGCAAACTTGCAAACTATCATCTCATTTCCCTCCTACCTACTCTTGCTAAGCTTCAAGCACACTAGGTTCTATCACAACTCTCTTCTTAACTCTCTGACATCCACTTTTTCACTCTGTTCCAATCTAGGTTCCAGAAGAATCACTCCACTACGCCTCCTGATTAGCTCACTGGTTCCATTCCCTCAGGGATGGACAGGTGATCAAATCATCGTCCACTTCTTTTGTCAACCCTAGCAAAGACCATGACACTCTGCCACACCCTTCTGCTAAACACTCTCAGGCAGGTTTACACAGACTCTGCCATAACTGGTTCAGAGCCTACCTGGTAGACAGGTCCCAGTCAGTCAGAATAGCTAACTCACTCCCCTCCTCTCCATATGCTAACTGGCATCCCTCAAGGATCTGTGTTGGGTCCTATATTATTCTCCATATTTCTAAATGACCTGCCTAGTATGTTCATCCACCTCAATCCATTATATATGATGACATGGTCTTCTTGACCTCAGCCCAGTTCCCGATAATGCAGCAACAGGCTTCAACACTCCAAGAAAGTTCAGCACTCGTTTCACTCATCAGCTCTCCCTTAGCACCAAAGACAGTCTCAACCAACTTTGGCACCTAGGCAGAGGCTCTCATCCCTCCCTCCCTCCTTCCATCGTTTGATGGGACAGTCCTTAAAGACACTGCATCCTTCAGGTACCTTGGGACGCTTGGCCAACCTCCTCAACTTCTCTGGTCATGTGGATGCAATCCAAAAGCTGCATACAAAGCTTGCCACACTATGCAAGAACCATAGCTGTCTCCTGTGACTGTCTACCTTGAACTTGTCCAAAGATGAAGCTACTCGATTTTTGACTACTGGCAAGTAGCTGTGGTGCGGCTCAAGACTTATAACAGACTGGACACCCTTTTTACTCCTTCTGTCACTTTGCTCTGACACCCCCCAACCCATCACTGCAATCTCTACCACTCCTGGCTTTTTCCTCTCTAGAAAACTGATGTCACCTCATTGCACCAAATTGTGTCAAATTTTGGTTTGGTATCTTCCCTCCACACATCCACAACCCATCCTCACCTCCTCCTGCCCCATTCCCTTAGAGCATATTACTCTCACTTAATGGTAGTCCTAAGTCAGTCAACCCACAGTAGATCAGATGGCCTTCTTGCATAATTCACTAATTTTGGATTCACTCCCTCTACCAGATTTGCCACTTTCTCCCCTCCATCTCTTCTACTATACATAACTTCCCTCCCAGTAAATTGTACCTGTGCCTAATCCTCCCACTGTTTCTCCCTTGCCTCCTCTTACTCTTTTAAACCATTAAAATACCAATAACTGATCTTACCGACCCTCCCTATCCACATCCTCATTTTACCCTCCTCATACCTTGGTTACCTTTCTCCTTCCTGCCCACCCTTCTAATTGTTTCTCTATTATCGATATCAAAAAGAAATGCTTAATCTACAAGTTACACTTGGTCTGGTCCCATAAATTTTAGTATATATTGTTCATAAAAGAGGCACAATTGATTGATTTTGTTAACTGGGATAGGGCATTGGAAACAGTCCATTTTCAAGCCCAGACAACACAAATACAAAAATAACAAACAGTAATGGCATCACAATATATGAAAATACAAATAACAATTACAACTATCTTTAGATAACAACTGCCCAAAATTAACTTTAAAACTATAAAAGAAGATAAATACGAAGATTAACTGGTAACCTATTCCAGAATCAAGAGCTAGCAGGAAAAGGATATAGAACCAGATTTGGTTTTGTAAAACATAGGTTGCAAAACTGCCCTAGGAAAAATAAAGGAACATTGAATCTGGACAAATCAATCAGATTAAAATTTTGGAGCATAAAAGTATAGCTTTAAATCAGCAACCAAAAAATATATAACTTTAACATTGGTGACAACCAGGACAATTAAATACAATGACAACAGCATTTTCTAAATGATAAAACTGTGACAAATCAGAGATATGATATGCCAGACAAATGTTCATTTCTAATACTTGATTTAATAGTTGCTGTAATTAAAATGAGTACAAAGAACCAAGGGCAATTATTTTAAAAGTTTCAGGGAAAAACATCTTGTAGCAACTTTCAATTAATGGTCTGAAAACTGATGAACATCAAAATTAAAGGTCACACGGTCCAAAAAACTTCAGGTATCTAAACTCAGAAATCTGATCAAATAGGACACCTGGGCATCATGTATGATGAAGAAGATTGACTCAAAGCATCATTTAGGATTCAAAAGCATGGACTTGGTGCTATGTTTATAAATCAGTCCATTCTTGAATCATCTACCAACCACTGCAAACTCTGTTTCAACAACGCAAAGTTTACAAGACTAAACTGGTGAAACAATGCCAAATCATTAGCACAGAAGTCTGTCACAATGCCACAAGTAGCAGGCAGCCCACCTGATGAACAAACTAACATCAAAGACCAAAACTAGCCATGAACCCCAAATTAACAGCTGAGACTGAAGAATACTCGGAACTACAGATACATATTAGAATGTCCTGTAATAGTCTATACACAATCCATGACAGGTTTAAAACAAAAGATGTCATTCTCAACCAAAAACCTGATCAATAAAGTCGAATGCCTCAATTGTCACAGAACCACATGTCATAAACCATGTTCAAAACCGAAGGATGGCATCTGTGACCGTAACCAGGAACAGTCCATGCATTGCCAAAACCCATATTGTTGACCAGCCAGCATATCATACTTTGTAAGATGTTAAAGTTGCAAACACAATTTTCAATATCTTACTAATGGGGTTTAACAAAGAAATGGACGAAAATCATCCGGGATACAGCATTAAATTTTAAATACCAGGCACCACCCTAGCACTTACAGATTATAAAGACGACCAGAAATTAAACAAATTAAAAAAAACATAGGTGACGATTGTAGCAGCAGTAAGATGCAAAAATCGCCATCAAGCAACCACAATCACAAAATTTGCTGAGGATAGGTTTCAATGCTTTCTCCACCTCCTTCCGTCAACCAACAAAACAGAGGGTAGCATGAAGCGAAGGAAGATTCTTGTTCAGGCACACAATATAGGATCACAAAACTGGAAAATCCAAAACTTGGCATTAAGGATGTTGGCCATACAATAAGTCAGTACATTACCCTCATTAAATACTAGAAGTAATAAATAGCTATAGGGTAACAACTATACAAAATAAGAACTACTACCCATTTCCAAAATGTAGCAGTAGACTGCTAACACGTTTTGAAACGAGTCCATACACAATAGACAAAATGAATAAAACATATATATTTAATTTTGCTGTCATTCTGTGCCAAGTGCTACATTTCACAGCTGATTAGCCAATTTCATACAAACTACCAATTTTTTATCATATTTAATACCCTATGATATTTTTTAACTGGAGCCTTCTCTCTGCCGAGAGCAGATACAAAAATTAATTAAGAAAATATGGGGAAAAAGTTGTACATAATAATACAAAATACCCCAAATACACAAATTCCTAGCACTTCTACAGTACCTAAAATACAGCGTCTCCCAGAATCCATATCACTGGAAGTCAAACCGTTAAATAACAAAACATCTTAGACTACTTGTGTTAGAATTAATACAGAGACATAACAGACAAACACCTTTAAATCAAAATAAAATAAAAAAATAAATCAAAAAGTGGTGTATTTCTGTCATAAGTGCATATAAAACCAAATAGTACTAATAATGACTTATCCTATAAAAGAAGAGTCAACTGGACATAAAATGCAAGCAACTTCATGGGAAACCAGTATATCTAACTGTGGTTGGTGCTCCACCAATGAGGGGGATCAGATAATGTAGAAAGTGCATGTAATCCAGTTTATGGAATTCTTGAATATAGGAAGTTCCAGCAGACTCTGACCTGACCATTGACCATAGATGTTTAAAATAGTTCTCAAAATAGACAGTTGAAGAAACTAGAAATTATATTGGAAGTTTTTCCCTGGTAGAAGAAAGGTTTACTCTTCCTGATCCTCTTAATGATATAAAGTAATTTGCCAGTTGATGGATAATAACACCATAATTCACTAAAAAGGAAACCGAGAGGATCTTCAGCAATGCAACTTATACTTGAAAATGTACTATCTACCCATGTAACACGTTACTTATTCTACCATGTACACTGGAAGGAAACTGATGTATGTGTTCTATACCTCCAGCTCCACAAGGCAAGGGGTATCACAGGCATTTGGAATATGTGCAAGTCTGGCATACAGTACTTTGCTGGGAAGTTCTCAGATTTATTGCACACTTAAGAAATCTGTCTTTATGGATTGGTATAATATTCTAGATATAATCTATAATCATACCATACCTCATTTCTTGCACACCAAGGGAGAAAATCTGGATTTTGAAATATTGATCAAATCCAACTGTTGAGTAATTGTTCTAATCTTGTTCATTATGTAACTGTTGTACATGAGGCTAATGATAATACCCCTCCTAAAATAATCAGAAAGTTGCAAAAGTTCATATTCCTTCAATAAGAGTGCACTGTGCTAACCAAGGGATAATCTATACCTCAGATGCCCCAGCTAATCATTTCTTCTAAACTTAAACAAATTAGAATATGTCAGCAGTAGCTATGGTACATTTATCCAATACCTTAAAAACAAAGAATCAGTCAAAGTTTGTAACTCTCAAGTCAACTTCTGTTCTCATGTAGTCCTCAGTAGATGGTAGTCATCAGTTGATGGCTTATGTGTTACATTGATGGGCTTTTAATCTAGCCAAGAGAGGTGGTAGAAGGCAAGGGGTGGCAGAAACTGCTCCCCAGGCTGTGATGGAGTAGAGAATCTCTGGGGAAAGGATTCTCACAAAATGAAAGACAACCAAGGGTACAGTTGGATTAGCATGAGAGGAAGCTGGGAAGAGACACAGTCAGTATGCAAGGGGAACAACTCGACAACATGAGAAAGGACAAGAGTAGGACTAATAAAATCTGAACAGTCATGCATGCCTATGCTAGAAGTCTGGGAAATAAGATAGCAGACCTGGAGGCCACCATGGCTGAGTTAGGCCTGGAAAATGCGTCCATCACTGAAACATGGTGCACAAACAACCATAACTGGGAAATGGTCATATCTGGCTACACACTGATTAGAAGGGACAGAGTAGGAAGGAAAGGTGAGGGAGTGGTGCTTTATGTTAAGAAAAACATCAAAGTGATAGAGGTACAGGGAGGATGGGGAGTTTGAGGTGTTGTGGGTCAACCTCAAGTCAGGAAATGGAGCCACCATTTACATGAGTGATATACAGGGAGAGGACATAGACAAAGAGATTTTGGAAGATACAGGCAAAATGATTAAGAAGGGGGAGGCGGTGCTGGTGGGGGACTTTAATCTGCTAGTTGTAGAGTGGAGTCTCCCTGCGGCAGCATCAGCTAGGAGCAGAGATATCTTGGACTCCCTGCAGGCGCCGCGTCTCAGGCAGCTGATCAGTGAACCTGCTCAGTGTGGAGCAATAAGCGGACCTGGTACTTACAAAGGGGCAGTGTGGCAGACATCAGAGTGGGGAGTCATCTGGGGACCAGAGACCATTGCACAGTATGGTTTAATATAAGAGCAGCAGCAGAATCCAGCCACACATACTAACATACTATTTGCCAGCAGATTAGGCCTTATGGTCTATCGAGTCTGCTCGAACCTAGATCCTTAGTTGGGTGCCGAGACCCTCCCATCCCTTGTCTCCAGAAACCCCTATCATCCATCCCCCACCCCGGGACAGGCCATCATCTGATACATCCACTTTCTGTGTCTGTCCCACCCTCTCTTAAAGCCGTCCACTGTGGATCTCTGAACCAGCTCACCAGCAGAGCATTCCAAGGGTCCACCACCCTCTCAGTGAAAAACCTCCTCCTCTTTTCCCCCCTCACCCTTCCACCATCCAACTTCAAACCATGCTCTCTGGGGATGCCTCCCTGCTTTAGTCTAAAGATCCCCTCCATGTTTACCCTATTTATTCCCCTGAGGTACTTGAAGACCTCAATCATGTCCCCCCTGTCTCTGCTCTCCTCCAATGAAAACAGGCAGAGCTCCTCAAGTCTGTCCTCGTAAGTCAAATCCCCTAGCTCTCGTATCATCTTTGTTGCCCTCCTCTGTACCCTCTCCAGGAGCTGCATGTCCCTCTTCAAGTGTGGTCTCCAGTACCTTACACAGTACTCAAGGTGTGGTCTAACCAGTCCATTGTACAGCGGCAGAATCACTTCCTTGCTCCTAGAGGTGATCCCCCTTACGATGCATCCCAACATCCTGTTTGCCTTGCTAGCTGCTCTCCTGCACTGCTCAGAGTTATTCATACATGTATCCACCATGACCCCTAGGTCTTTTTCCCCTGTTGAGGCTTCCAGCGCCTCCCCTCCCAGGGTGTACCTGTGTTTAGGGTTTCCCCGACCAAGATGCAACGCCTTGCACTTGGTGATATTGAAATTTAGTTTCCATGTGTGAGCCCAGCTTTCCAGGGTGTCCAGGTCCCCTTGCAGGGCCAACCTCCCCTCTTCTCCCTCAACTACTGCTTCCATCTTGGAGTCATCCACGAAGAGACTCATTTCACACCCTATACCATCCCAGATGTCCGATATGTATGCATTAAACAGGATTGGACCCAGAACCGAGCCCTGTGGTACCCCACTACCAACCTCTGTAGGGCTCGAGAGCTCCCCACAGACCACTACTCTCTGAGTGCGTCCAGCTATCCAGTTTTCAATCCATCTGACCATCAAAGGGCCTACTCCTAACCCCATCAGTTTCTCCACCAGACCATTGTGGGGACAGAGTCAAGCCTTGCTGAAGTCCAAGAATAATACATCCAGGCTACCCTGTCCATTTCTGATGTTACCCATTCATAGAACTCCACAAGGTTGGTTTGACATGATCTACCTGGCACAAACCCATGCCGACTATCCAGACCCTCCACCTCCTCCAAGTAAACCCCCAATCGTTCCTTTAGTATACTCTCCATTAATTTTCCCACCACCAAGGTTAAACTGATGGGTCTATAGTTACCTGGTACTTCCCTCGACCCCTCTTTATGGATTGGTACCACATGTGCCTCTCACCAATCCCTAGGTACCCTCCCTGTCTCAAGTGACCTGCTGAAAAGCTCCGCCAGGGGTGCAGCCAGTATGTCCGCCAATTCCCATAGTACTCTCGGATGAATGCCATCTGGCCCAGGAGATTTGTCTTTCTTTAGGGCCTTGAGGGCAAACCACACCTTTGGTGGGGATGGCATCATCCGTCCTCTCCACTTACTGGTCTTTTATCCTTATCAGATGTGACACCCCTGGGGTACCTTTCCCTCCCTTTTGCTCCATTTCTGTTTCTCCCCTGATCCCACTCCCTGCACTTCTATCCCCTTTGTGCCTTGCTTTGTAGATATCCCATCCCCCTCCCTAGTGAACACAGAGGCAAAGTACTCGTTAAATACCTCTGCCTGGTCCCTCGCCTCTTCCACCCACCCTCCTTCTGATCTCAATCTGCTGAGATGGCCCTTAGTTTTTCTCCGCTCCCCAATGTACCAGAAGAACCCCTTTTCCCCTCCGTGTATCCCTGTGCAGCCGTTGCTCTTTACTGGACTTTGCTCCCCTCACCATATGGGTGACTTTTCTAGATCAAGCTGGTGCATTTCCTTATCCTATCTCCTCTTGTTGTTTTATATTTTTGTAAGCCACCTTCTTTCTCTGACTGCTACCTGGACCTCACTGGACCACCAGCATGGTTTATGTGACCTTGCTCCTTACGTTTCAACTTAGCGCAGATCTGACTGCCTCATGAAGTCCCCGTTTTATGACCTCCCATCTCCTTTTCACACTTGTCATTGAGGTAATCCCCTTCAAGTGATCCTTGATAATATTTCCCATGCCCATAAAGTCTGCCCCCCTGAAGTCCACTGCCAGTGTCCTAGATCTCACTTCCACTCCCCCAATGCTTATTTGAAACCAGACAGTATTGTGGTCACTCCCAGTCAGGGGGTCCTGTACAACCATGTCCCTTACCAGATCCCCATCTGCCAGAACCACATCCAGGACATGCCCCTCCCTTGTGGGCTCCATCACATGCTGTGTTAAGAACACATCTCTGGAAGCCATCCAGCCCTCTGCTCCTTGGCCACCTTAGAGGACATGGTTCCCCAGTTTGTACCTGGCATATTAGGTCCCCATCAACACCACTCCTTCCCTTTTGGACCACACTGGGCAATGATGTTGTCCAGCAAACCATCCTCTAGAACATCACTTATCCGGGAGGCCTATGCTACTCCCAGCTTGACCTTATCTCCTGCTGGGGATCGTAGGTGACCATAAGGCCTCCATGTTCCCTCTGCCTCTTCTACCATAGCAATTTCTATGTCATCTCTAATGAACATAGCCACTCCACCCCTCTGCCCTCCTTTCTATCCTTCCTAAGCATAGTGTACCCCGTACATTTAGGTCCCAGTCATGGTTTTGTTGGCCACGTTTCCGTGACTGCATACATCCCCCGAACAGCATGGCCTGGAACTCATGCTACTTGTTTCCCAAGCACCTAGGCGGCGTCCTGGATTTCAGAAGGACTGACTTTACAAAGATGGGGAATATATCCGAGAAGAACTGGTGGAGGGAGATGTTGAGGAAAATAGGCCATTGTAATGGGGATAAAAATGTGTTCCAATATTGCAAGCAAACTTCATTTTGGTCTAAAACATGTGTTTGTGTGATAAATATTGATATATGAAGCTGAATTATATATAAAACTTGTAATTATAGGTTTAACTAAGACCACAAGTTGTAATATTCAAGTGTCTTTTAATATCTGTACTAATCATGTGAGTGATAGAAGACAAGTGGCTTAAGTGTCTGCACAGACAGAAATACAGGGATAGAGTTCAAGTTACCCTTTTGACTATTATTTTCAGGAGGACAGGACAGACTAAAAAGCATAAGCACATTCTTAAAGTGCAAACCTATTTCTTCCTTCTAAGACTCTTAATAACTGGTAATGACTACTATTGCTATCCTTATAGTAGTATAATTTACACTATCAATACATTTGAGCTAAGTAAGGATTAGGTCATGCAAAGAACTAAAGGAAAATTGCCTTGTCATGCAAGAACTAAAGAAAGAGCATTGCCTTGTAAGTTAATGTTTATACTTGTGCTGTACCAATTACAGACAACCATAGTACTGTCTTCCACTATATATGCGCCACTATACACTGTTAGTTTGAAGAATTGAAAAATTAAAATTAAGAATGAAGAATGAAAGATGCACCACTTGTAATCTCTTACTATGTTTATTATTTAATCATTAAATTCTTCGCCATCAGCACCATCTCCGTGTGTCTCCTTTCTAAGTATCAGCAATGGACAATTTAAAAATGGGACTTTTTGCCCTTTACTACAGTCATGATAAAGAGAGCATAGTAAAGGCCACAAACTTATATCAGGAAAATAAGTGGAAGCAGGAGGCCAGACACATTAAGTGACCATTGTATAACTTACTGCATAGGAAATATCTATCATCACCACTCTGCCCCTAAGTATATTAGCATCTGACCAATCAAGCTCTAGACACTAATGCCTTTCTTCACTACCTTGATTTGGCCAGCAGGTCTCCTTTCTAGTCCATAAATGACATTGACTCCTCCCTCCATCACTTCCTGACTACCTTTCATCAAGTTTAGGACCATCATGCCCTGATTAAAAAAAAATTGAGTCAAGCAGTCTCACCACCCGTGGATCTCACCCCAGCTTATTACCATGTGCATATCCGAAGACCAGACCTGGGCTCGATATAAATCCTACCAAACTCATTTAAATCTTGCCTATAGAACCATCATAAATAGGTGTATTTATTTAGTTTTTACTGACCAGGTAAGTGCACTTGACAAATTGTGGCAATTTTCAGGCATTACACAGGGGAGGGGGATACAGATGAATGCCAACTGACCTTTGCCCAGATTAAGCTGTTGGTGGTATTTTTAGTACATGGGGGGGGAAATTTGGCCAGGTCTCTGGGGAAGTTCCCCATCTCTTTTCGAGAAGTGCCATGTGATCTTTAACATCCACCTGAGCTACCACCAGAACAGGCAGATGGGACCTCGGTTTAACATCTCATCGGAAAGACAGCACCCCAGGAGTGCAGCACCCCCCTCATGCTGCACTACAGTGTCAGTATTGGGATATTAATCCAAGTTCCTGGTGTGAGGATAGAACCCACAGCCTTCTGATCTCTGGCCTCAGAGGCAAGTGTGCTACCTGCTGAGCCACTTGTCTCGCCAAATCCTCCTGGTTTAAAAAAAAACATTTACATCTAAACTCCAACACACCCTACTCTTTCTGGAAGACAGTTCATTCACTCATCAATCCTCACACTCCCCCTTCCTCAAGAGAGACAGCGCATCCACCACAGATCCCTCTTCAGTGGCAGAAATTTTTAATAAATTCTTCACCACTTGTGCCTTCTTTGATCACCCCTGCCACAAAGCCCTTCCTCTCTCCCCACTCCATCAAAGGATTGTTACTGCTTCCCTCCTGTCTCCACTCAACAAGTCTTCCAGGCCTTGAACTCACTACATCAAAACAAATCAAGCCCAGATGGGCTTCATTCTAGATTACTCTGCCTGTCAGCAGCTGCCATAGCTGCACCCGTATGCACCTCTTCAACCTCTCTGTCACTGCTTGTTCTGTACCCATTCTCCAGAAAACAGCCTGTTGATACCCCTCCACAAGGGATGAGACCTATCGTCCCCAGAAATTATTGAACCATCTCCTTCTCCCTCACTTGTCAAGGCCCAGGAATCCTAATCTACTTAAGGTTATTAGACTTTGTCACTTCAACTGACATACTCTTCCCATACCAATCAGGGGTTCGGAAACATCACTCCACTGTCTCTTCCCTACTGCGTGTCACTAGCACTATACACTCTACCATGGACAAAGGTCATGTCACTGTCGCTATCTTCATTGACCTTGCCAAGGCCTTTGAATCCATCTCCCATGTGCTTTTACTGAACAAACTCCACTTCACTTGTCTGGCACCCCCACCCTCCATACGATGGTTTAACTCCTATCTTATTGAAAGACAGCAATGAGTATGAATTGGTACCTCTTTCTCTCCACCTCTCCCCATCTTGGAAGGCATCCTCAGGGGTCAGTTCTAGGCCCTTTACTCTCCTCTATATTTATTAATGACCCCCCTCCATCGGCTCCAATTCTCTCATTCATATGCATAGGGAGGACACCATTTTACATCAGGGCCTTCTCAAAGGATGTACAACCACCTCTCCAACAGGATTTCAATAAAGTCTTGCTTATTTTTCTAGCAAATGATCTTAAGGTAAATAATAAAAACAAACAGTTCGATGACTTGACTCTGTTGGAAACTCTCCAGGCTCTGGTCCTACCAGTATTTCACACCAAGACAACTTCCCCCTTGACACTTTACAAGCATTTAAATACCTGGGGTATGTATACAGACAGTCACCTAAATTTCTCTACACATATTGATGCTGTTATCTCCAAGCTCCGCCTCAAGTTAGGATTCCTCTATCGTAATGAAGACTCCCTCTCGCTCCCTATAACAAGCTTGTCTCTAAAATGATCCTCCTCCTCCTCCTCCCTTGTCTATGCAGACATTGTCTACAGCACAGCCCCTGCCACATCCCTTGCTAAACTGAATACCATACTGAACTCCTTCTGCAGATGTGCCACAGACTCTCCTCTTTGTTCACACCACTGCTCCCTGTACTCTGCTCTCTCCATTGTGCCTTGTCACATAGGAGGTATGTACACTCATTATCCTTCATCACCAGATTCTAATTTGGGCTCCTTCCTCCCTCCCTACCTCTCCTGTTGCTTTAACCCCACATCCCATCCTTTGTACTCTCTTCACTCTTGAGATCCCTTCTGCTTCTCTATCCATCACCCCCACTCAATGGCGGGCTAGTGTGCTTTCTCCAACTGCCTACCTCTCCAATGGAATAAACTCCCCCATGAGTATCAAAACTCTACCATCTACCTCTCTTTTAAAAATCATATTCACATCCTCCCAACCCCACCCTGCACCAGTCTCTCCTCCTCCTCCTTGGTGTTGTCCATCCCCACATCCTCAGCTTCTCCTCCTCCTCTTGCTGCTGTGACCCCTCCAGCATCATATTCATCCCATAAGGTTTCCACTCCCAAATCTCAGTCTCCTTGGTAAAAATGACTATGTATGAGAATCTGTATGCACTAATTGCCACCATAAATGCACTTTAAATGTTTGTCTGCACTTGTATCCCCACTTTTTCAGTTTGTTTATGGTGCAAATACAATCAATCCAAGGCTTGCTCTGTATATTTTCTTTTGCATTATCTTGTATCCTAGGGCCCAGATATTCAAAAGGGTTGCACATGAACTGTACCTAATCGCCTTGTGCCCGATATTCAAAAGGGAAAAGTGCAGCACAAATCCTGATCGCGGGCGTATTAGTAATGTATGCAGGCACAGGTAGGGGCATGCCCATGCATAATCTGCACAGCCTGATATTCAGCCGGGATGTGCAGAGCCATCATCACACTTCAGCGCCAGCACAAAGTTGATCCCAAAACAAAGAAACAACTGATGGTCACCCATAGGTGAGCTGCCACATAGCAGGGCGTAACACGGCAGCTGCCACCTGTGGGTGGCCACCCGAGTTCCGGCTGCACCTGGCGGTACCCCCCATGCCCGATCATGGGCATTTGTATAAATAAACAATAAAGAATTCCCAAATATCCCTGGTGGTCCAGTGGACCACTGCCTGCCTGATCTTGGGCATTTGTTAAAACAAAATGTACTATATCCCTGGTGGTCCAGTGGACCGCTATTTGCCCGATCGTGGGCATTTGTAAAAAAAGAGAAGGCTTCTAATATCCCTGGTGGTCCAGTGGACTGCTATCTGCCCGATCGCGAGCATCTGTATAAAACTAGAAAACAGTCCTATATCCCTGGTGGTCCAGTGGACCTCTATCTGCCCGATCGTGGGCATCTGATAAAAGTAGAAAACAGTCCTATATCCCTGGTGGTCCAGTGGACCACTCTCAGCCCGATCATGGGCATCTGTAAAAAAAAAAAAAAAATGTCCTATATCCCTGGTGGTCCAGTGGACTGCTCTCTGCCTGATCGCGGGCATTTGTTAAGAAAAACATGTCCTATATCCCTGGTGGTCTAGGATACCCCTCTCCCCACCTGCCCACTGAGCCCCACCGCCCCGCTCCCTCCCCCGGTCAGCCGGCGGGTGGCAGCACCCCACCTGCCTGCCACCCGCGTCCGCCGACTGACACTACCTTCAGTAGGGCTGTCGCCCATTGGTTCTGGCGTGAACCAATGAGGTAAGCACCACCAGCGATGTCAGTTGGCGGCGGCGGAATGGTGGTGCTGCCGGCTTACTGGGGTGGGCGGTGGGGCTCAGTGGACGGAATGAGGAAGAACTAGACCACCAGGGATATAAGTTTATATTTACACAAATGCCTTGATTGAGCAGAGAGTGAGTCACTGGACCCTAGATAGCCTTCTCTTTTTAGCAAATGAACGCGATGGACAGATAGCGATCCACTGGACCACCATGAGGATATTGGACATATTAATTTATTTTTTGACAAATGCCTGCGATTGGGCTGCAGGGGGCTTTGGTCCCCAACAGCTGCTGCCTGGCAGGGCGCCAGGCACAAGTCGTCGGGGATCGGTGCACCTGCATGCAAATAGGGCCATAATGACATGCAAATGGCCCCATGTACGCCTTGCATACATTATGGCTCCATTTGCATGTCAAGTTTTGAATATCGCAGTTGCTGTGCATGGCACAATGGAACTTGCGCTAGCACATCCCCATGCTAACTCTGGCCACTTGCGCTGGCGCAGTGCCACTGCGCCATGCAAAATGGCAGTGGCCAGGGTGCGATATTCAATGCTGCTGAGCCATGGCGCAGCTCCGTTGAATATCACCCAGTCCACTCCCCTGTGCAGCCAAGTTGAGCTGTGCCCAAGCTTGCGCCACAGCCTGGTGCAGTTTGAATATCTGGTCCTGTATGTACACCTACTGCTTTATATCTCCATGGATGTGTATGTTATTGTTCTGTACCCCCGGACCACACCTGGAAACAAGCTTTGGCTCAGAGTACCTTTCCCAGTCATCAACATTTTAAAAAAATTAGTAAATAAATAACTTAGGGTTCTCGAAGGAAGTGGCAGAAAAGGTAAGCGCAAAAACAGTGGCATTCAGAAAGTATAAGGAGACCCAGGGAGAGGAGGAGGACAGAGAAGTGTATATGGAGGAATGGAGGGAGATGGGCAGACAGTAAGAAGTGCAAAAGTGCAAGCTGAGGAAAGAATAACCCAGACAGTTTCAAAGGTGACAGTACATTTTTCAGGTATATCAGGGATATTTTCATTGAATTACACTGCATAAACTAAGGATAGGGGCTAGAATGGGGCAGGTGCCGCATGTCACTAGGGCTGGCATCTTTGGAAGGGTGGTGGGATGCACGGGGTGTGGGTCTGCCATGATCCAGAACTGGGCATGGAGGATGGGGGGGTGTATGGTTTGTAGCCAGCTGGCTAGTGTGAAGGAGGAGCTGTGAAGGTTAGGGAGGAGCCTAGGAAGCAGGACAGGAGGATGGTGTCCCCTGTTAGGGGAAGGGGAGAATGACGATGGAAGGGAGGGATGGGGGCAGAGCAAATAGGGCCTGAAGCCAACCCCAGTACCAGAGGCACAGGCAGATTAGAGTGGGGAAGGAAGGGTGTGCATGAGGCAGAGAGGGGCCCCCGTGCGAGGGGAAGATCACGAGAAGTACTATAGGAGCTGGCAGTTGACTGCGGGTAGAGGAGGACTGGCGGATGCTCAGAGAGGAGCAAGATGGAGGGGAGAATCGACAGGGGGACACAAGTTGGAGGTGTATTGACTAGTAACAGATTAAGCCTCTGCTGTTGGGGGAATATCAATGGGGTGGAGGACAAGCTGGGGAGGAGTGGGTGGCAGATGAGAAGGAGCAGAAGCATGGGCAGCAGGGGTTGAAGGGGCTAGTAAGGAGGGTGTTACAGGCGAAGCCTCAGGGCAGGAGAAGGATGAGGGGCACCACTATGGGGTTGTAGGTCATAGGTGCTCAGAGTCGGTAATGGAGGGGTAGGGAGGGGTGCGGAGATCAGCGAGTGGGGGATTATAGAGAAAGCCCAGTAGACAGCAGTGAGGCTGGTAAGGTGATTGGGGGGATGGGAGGAGTCAAGCTGGTAATGTGTTTGGGGGATGGGATAAGCAGAGCAGAGACAGTGAGTGGGGCGGAAACAGGGGGGTAGTTGCAGCTGACACAGAGAGTGCAGCTGGAGAGTGTAAGGGGCAGGGCAGTATGACCTCTGGAGATGAGGAAAGGGTAAAAGGGAAGAGAGGGGGGTAAGGGATAGAAACGGGATTATTTGTGCTGGGGATTCTGTACTGAAAGGGGTCAGATGGGGTGGAAGGGGGGGGAAGGCACAGCCGTATTTGGGTTGAAGCTATTCCCGGGTTGACCGGGGGAAAAGCAGGGCAGGCACTTCTCAAGTGTGCATTGAAGGGGAGGAAGAAACCTCACATAGTGTTGCACGTGGGTATGAACAACTTGGCGGGGGAGACTGTAGAAGTGGTGAAGGGGAGGTTCGAGGAGTTGGGCAGGCAGTGTGAGGAGGTTGGGGAGTTGGTGGCATTCTTAGAGGTACTCCAGGTACCATGTGCAAGCATGGGGAGGAAAGTAAGGGAAGGAGAGAGGAGTTCAGCGAGTAGCTGAGGGGAATGATGCCACACCAAGAATTATGGCACAGTGACAGACTGGGGTAGAATCTGGAGTAATAGTAATTTGTATGCAGGAGAAAGGCTACACTTGAACAGAAAGGGGAGTACTAAAGAGTGAAATTGAGGAGTACATAGTAACTAAGGTGGATTTAAACTAGGAGAGGGGGTGGCAAGAGGACTGAGGATAGTAAAAGGGTCTGGACAGGGGAGCCTTGTGAGCTCACCTCCCCCTTAGTTATGGGTAAAGGTAGAGGTGAAGTGACACAGGAAAGGGGCATGTAGGGTAGCCAGGGTGGAGTGCAGAATGTGCCATCAACCTCTAATAACAAGGCAGATGAAGGGTGTGGACTACTGAGAGGAGGGGAGCAGACCAAGGAGAGATGGGGAGAGAGGAAGGAGGGGTATGGAAGGAAAGTGGTCTCCATAAATGTGAGAAGCCTGGGAAACAAAATTGTGAAACTTCAAGTGCTCCTTTCAGAGGGGAATGTGGACGTTGCTGCAGTAACAGAAACTTGGGCCACCAAGTTCCGTGACTGGGATCTGGCAGTACCGGGGTACAGTATTTACAGGAAGGACTGTGGGTTAGAAGAGGGGGTGGGGTAGCACTCTTTGTGAGAAAAGGGATCAAATGCACAAGAGACGAGGGGGAGGAAGGGAGGACAGAGGCACTTTGGGTATAGCGTCTGACTCCACGGGTATAAAGCTGAGGCTGAGTGTGGTGTTCAGACCACCAGCCCAGTCAGGAAAACTGGACGGGGAGTTGGCAGAGCAGATAAGGAGGGTGTGTAGGAAGGGGAGTGTGGTGATAGTGGGGGATTTCAGCCTTCCAGGGGTTGATTGGAGCACCTCTGCCC
The DNA here is from genome assembly GCA_016271365.2 of Neoceratodus forsteri. Classification (NCBI taxonomy): domain Eukaryota; kingdom Metazoa; phylum Chordata; order Ceratodontiformes; family Ceratodontidae; genus Neoceratodus; species Neoceratodus forsteri. The sequence goes on along the minus strand of CM057457.1, from coordinate 468,668,020 downwards.
CCAACAGCACCAAGGAAAAGGTGCTTCTGGATGCGATCCAGGATGGCCTCCTGACACAGATGGTAAGTGGGCCTACAAGGCTTGGTAACACACTGGACCTGGTGCTGGCAAATGAGGAGGCAGCGAGAGAGGTAAAGGTTGAGGACCCACTACTGGTAGCAATTACCAAACAGTGCGGTTCATACTTACATTGGGTAGGGAGACTGGAGGCAGGGGAACTAAGGTGGTGGACTTTAGGAGGGTGGAATTTGGGAGGATGGGAGAAAATGCAAAGGAAACTCCAGAACAGAAGGCTGGAGATGGATGCAGAACAAAGGTGGGACGTTATTAAAAATGGGCTAACAGATGCCACAGTAGCCTGCACCAGGGCTCGGAGTAGGAAAGGCAAGGCCAGAAAACCATGCTGACTGAACAGTGACGTGCTGCAGGGGCGAGGGCAGCGAGGGCTGCGTATCAGAAGTGCAGGAGAACAAGAGAGGAAGAGAACAAGGAGGCTTGCTTGAGTTAGTCCAAGGAGGTGACCAGGTGGATGAAAATAGCCAAGGCCTCCAGGGAACTAAGGTTAGCACAGGGCATAAAAGGAGGAGAGAAGGACTTTTTTAGATATGTCAGGGAAAAGTGGAAGTGCAACGAACATACAGTGAGGATAAAGTGGGAAGGGGAATGGGTGGAAAAGGGAGAGGAACAAGTGCAAGTACTGAATGAGTACTTCTGCTCCGTTTTTACTAACGAGAGGGATGGACCACTACCACTATGGACTTGGGGGTTGGGGGAAGGGGGGGAAGGTGACAGACAAAATGATCATAGGGAGTAGAGTGCTAGAGGGGCTGAGGGCATTAAGGGTGGACAAGGCACCAGGTCCTGATGGCATCCACCCCAGGGTGCTGAGGAAGATGGCGGAGGTGTTGGTTGAGCCACTGGCAGATCTATTCAGCACCTCCCTGGAAATGGATTCTGTGCCTCAGGACTGGAGGGTGGCCCATGTGGTGCCCATACAGAAGAATGGGCCTAGGGAAGATCCAGGAAATTATCGTCCAGTCAGTCTCACTTCCACAGTGGGGAAACTTATGGAGACTGTATTGAAGGAGTGGCTGGTGTCATTCCTCGAGGGTAATGGCCTCCAGGATGGGCGGCAGCATGGGTTTGTCTCAGGAGGTCTTGTTAGACAAACCTAATAGAATATTACGACTGGGTAACAAGGGAGCTAGATAAGGGTCATCGGTAGATGTTCTGCACTTGGACTTCAGCAAGGCCTTTGATACAGTGCCTCATGGGAGACTGGAAGCAGACTGCTGTGGGGTGGGAAAAAGCTGGCAAACTGGATAGAGAACTGGTTACAGGGAAGGGTGCAGTGCGTGGTTGTGGAGGACTCAACACCCAGAGAAGTGACAAGTGGGGTTCCACAGGGTTCAGTGCTGGGCCGGTGCTATTTAGGCTCTTTATTTCAGATATCACACAAGATGTTGGGAGCAGGTTAGTCTGTTGCAGAATAATACTAAAATGGGGGCGGTGGTGGATGAAGAGATGGATGGAAACAATTGCAGGGGAGTAGAGACATGGTGGAGAAGTGGCAACTAGGATTCAACATGAAAAGTGTAAGTGATGCACTTTGGGCAAAAAAAACATATGAGGGACCACCTGGCTGGGTGGTGAGGCTGGGATCAGTGGTGAGGAGAAGGACCTTGTGGTGTTGGTAACAGAGTGCATGAACAGCTTTGCCCAATGCAGGAAAGCAGTAGCTAAGGTAAACAGGATGATGAGTTGTATCACAGGGGTTCTCATCCAGGCATAGGGGAGTGATCCTACCCTCTACAGATCCTTGGTCAGACCACATTTGGAGTACTGTGTGCAGTACTGGCAGCCATACCTAAAGAGGGATATAAAATTACTGGAGGGTACAAGGAGGACAACAAAAATGTTGCAGGGGTTGGAAGGAAAGGACTAGGAAGTCAGGCTGCAGGAGCTGAATATGTACATACTGGATTAGAGGAGGGATGGGGTATATGATTGAAATGTTCAAATATTTGAGTGGAGTAAATAAAACTAGCACCAAGAGGTTGTTTAAATTAAGGAAAGATAGGGAGATGAGGGGCACAGGTTAAGACTGGAGGACGATTTAGAGGAGATGAGGAGACACTACTTTACTGAGAAGGTGGTGTCTAAATGGAATGCGCTACCAGCAGGTGTGGTATCATGTATGATGGTAGAAAGTTTTAAGAACGAGTGGGACAAAGCAAGAGGAAGGGCCTGGGTGGCAAGGGCTGTCACAGGTAGGGGAGAGACAGTGGGGGAGGGGCTGAGGCAGCTGCAGTCTAGGGTGCTAGATGCACACTCGAGCAGACTTTCATAGACCAGTTGGTCTGTTTCTGCTGGCAGTTTTGTACATTCATATGTATGTATGGTGAGGAGGATCAAGAAAAGGAAAATATCAAATATTTCTGCTCAGTATTCACTGGTCAGGGGGAGCGGAGAGTCCACAAATAAACACCAATAGACTGGGGAATATAAACCTGTACATTTTTTGAAGAGAGGGTCACGAAAGTACTCGCTGATATAAGGTTGGACAAACCCATGGGGCCAGGTGGGGTGCATCTAAGAGTGTTTAAAGGAACTCAGGGAGGTGCAAGCTGCACCCACTCACAGACTTGTTTAACCATCCACTGGAGAATAGCGTGGTCCTGGAGGACTGGAGAAGGGCAGACGTAGTCCCATTTCACAAAAGTGGTAGCTAGGAGGAGGAAGAAAATTACAAACTTGTCTGTCTGACATCTTTAGTAGGGAAGCATTAAAGCGCTGAAGCTGGCGGCAGCATGCTCAGCTACTCTGCCCTGTGTTGTAGCTATTCCTACCTCAGCAGCTGCCCATGTGAGAGGGCCCCTTGTGTCTATTCCACAAATTCCTGAATCTCTACCACGTAGCCCCAACAACTTCTAGGGGTATACCATTCCACGTGTCCACCACCCTCTTCATGAAAATATATTTCTGACGTTGGTAGTGAACCTCCTTCCTTTCAGCCTAAGATCATGCCCGCTAGTTCTACTACCCTCCTTGAGGTGAAAAAGTTCCTGCGCCTTCACCTTGTTTATGCCTTTCATGTATTTGAATATTTCTATCATGTCTCTGCTCCAGGGAATACATGTTCAGTTCACTCAGGCTTTCTTTGTATGACATCTGGTGCATTCCTTGCATCAGTTTGTCACCTTCCTTTGTACTATCTTTAAGTGATTGATACGAACATAGGAAGGTGCCAGCAGAAACAGACCACCGGTCTATCCAAGTCTGCTTGAGTGTGCAGCCAACACCCCTAGTTTGCAGCTGCCCCACCCTTCCTCCCCATTGTCATCCTAGTGCCGCCCCCACCTCCCCCACCCTCGCTCTTCCCCTGTTCCCTGTTCCATGACTTTTTGAAGCTGTTCACAGATTTACATGATACCACCCATTCTGGTAGGGCGTTCCATTTTGCTACCACCCTCTCTGTGAAATAGTGTCTCATCATTTCCCTCCTAAATCTTCCCCACTCTATTCTTAGTCTGTTCCCCGGGTGTCCCTCCCCCTCATTAGCTTAAAGACCCCGTCTGCCCCATCCTTATTGACTGCCCTCAGATACTTAAATGTGTCATGTCCCCCTGTCCCTTCTGTCCTCCAGGGCATACATGTTCAGGTCTCCTAGTCTGCTCTCATAGTCTCATAGCCCATTCCACATATCATCTTTGTTTCCTTCCTCTGCACCCCTTCCAGTAGCTTGATATCATGCATCAGGTATGGCCTCCAAAACTGCACACAGTACTCCAAGTATGGCCTTACTAGTGGCCTGTACTGGGGCAAGACCACCTTTCTTCGCCTGGATGAAACCCCCCTCGCTAAGCACACCAGCATTTTGTTCACTTTTGCAGCCACTCTCTTGCACTGGGCAGTGTTATTCATGGTCCCTTTTACCATTACTCCTGGGTCCTTCTCCTCCTCCTTCTCCCGTGATCTACAACATAACCTCTCCCAGCCTGTATTCTCCATGGGTTCTTCACCCTGAAGTGCATAACCTTACACTTCTTTGCATTTAAACCCAGCTGTCACCTCTCTGGCCACTCTTCTAGCTTACTTAAGTCTTCCTGCAGCTGCTTCCATCCTCCCTCCATCCACCAATGCTCCCATTTTGGTGTTGTCTGTGAACAGACTTACCTTGCTCACCACCCCTTGTGCAATGTCTGATATGAAGATCCCAAATTATATTGGTCCCAGCACAGTGCCCTGTGGTACTCTGCTCATCACAGAAGCACAGAAACACAGAATTTGATGGCAGATAAGGACCACTTGGCCCACCCAGTTTCCCCTTTTCCCTACCTAATGGATAAGCTGCAGATCCTAGTTAACCAACAGCCTACTTCTTCCTACCCCCACCCCCTAGAATTGCCTTACGAACATACGAAATTTGCCAGCAGATAAAGGCCTAGAGGTCTATCAAGTCTGCTCGAATGTGCAGCTAGCACCTCTTATTCTGCAGCTGCCCCTCCCTTCCACCCTTCCCCTTCATTAACCCTCCCCCTTGTCCTGTCCCATCCTCGTTTGAAGCAGTCCACTGTTCTACTGCATACCACTTCTGCAGGTAGCATTCCACCCAGCCACCACCCTCTCTGTAAAAAGTGTCTCCTCATCTCCCTCCTGAACCTTCCTCGCTCCAGTCTCATATCCATGGCCCTGGTGGCCCTCCCCTCCCTTACTTTGAACAGCCCCTCTGTACCTGTCTTGTTTATTCCTTTCATGTATTTAAAGGTTTCAATCATGTCCCCCCTCTCTCTCCTCTCCTCCAGTGAGTACATGTTTAACTCCTTCAACCTCCTCTCATATGATAAGTCCCCCAGACCCTTGATCATCTTTGTTGCCCTGCGCTGCACTCCCTCCAGTAACTTAATGTCCCTCCTCAGATACGGACGCCAGTACTGCACGCAGTACTCCAGGTGTGGTCTAACTAATGACCTATACAGTGGCAGAATCACCTCCTCCCTCCTCAAGGATATACCCCTTGCAATACAACCCAACATTTTGTTGGCCTTTGCAGCTGCCTTCCTACACTGTGCCGAGTTGTTCATTGACCCTGTGATGAGCACACCCAGATCCTTCTCCTCCTCTGTCTGGACTAGCTGCACTCCCCCTAGCTGGTAAGTCCTCCTTGGGTTCTTCATCCCAAAATGCATCACCTTGCACTTTTGGCATTAAAGCCCAGTTGCCAGGTGTCTGACCAGGTTTCAAGCTTTGCCAGATCATCCTGCAACCCCTGCCATCCCCTAGGTCATCCACCACCGCGCCAACCTTGGTATCATCAGCAAACAGACTGATCTTGCTCTTGATGTCCCATGATATGTCTGCAATGAATATCCCAAACAACACTGGTCCCAACACGAGGCCCTGTGGGACACCGCTCGTCACTGCCCTTGGGTGTGAGGCTCCCCACCCACTACCACCCTCTGTTGCCTTCCCTGCAGCCAGTTTTCTACCCATCTCACCAGCACTGCACCTGCCCCTGTGCCTACTAACTTCCTTCCCAGCCTTCCATGTGACATTGAGTCGAATGCCTTACTGAAGTCCAGATACAGGACATCCACTGCATGTCCCCTGTCCAGTTGCCTAGTTACCCAGTCATAGAACTCGACCAGGTTGGTTTGGCAGGATCGGCCACGTATGAAGCCACGCTGCCTGCTGTCCTGTAGTCCTTTGGCCTCTAAGAGGGCCACCAGCCTCTCCTTCAGGATAGTCTCCATTAGCTTACCCATGATGGATGTGAGGCTCACTGGTCTGTAGTTTTCTGGTTCATCCTTGTGGCCACTCTTGTGGAGGGGCACCACATGAGCCATCCTCCAGTCCTGAGGTACACACCCCGAATGTAGTGAGGCATTAAATAGGTCTGCCAAAGGTCCTGCAAGGATCTCTGCCAGCTCCTTCAGTACCCTGGGGTGGATGCCATCTGGGCCTGGCGCCTTGTCCACCCTCAGTGCCTTCAAACCCTCTCGAACTCTGCCCTCCATGATTTCCCCATCTGTCACCACTCCCCCCTGTCTGCCATTTCTCCCATCTTGGGTGTCACCCCCCTCTTCTCTTTAGTAAATACTGAGCAGAAGTACTCATTTAGTGCTTCCGCCTTATCGTACCCTGCTTCCACCCAACCCCCCTCCTTCCTAATCCTTACTATGTGGTCCTTACAGCTCCTTTTCTCCCTGATGTACTTAAGGAAGTCCTTCTCCCCCTTCTTAATGCCTTGTGCCAGCCTGAGTTCCGTAGATGCTTTGGCTCCCCTTACTGCCCTTGTCACCTCCTTCGATTCTGTCAAGTACTCCTCTCTGTCCTCCCCCTCCCTGTTTTCTTGTATTTCCTAAAGGCAGCTCTTTTCCTCCTTATCTTTTCCATGACCTCCTTGCTCAACCAGCTCGGTTTCTTAGCCCTAGCCTTCTTGCTCTGGGCTTTGCAGCAGGTTTTGGTTGCCTCCACTATCCCCAACTTTATGAGCTCCCATCTCTGGTTAGTATCCATACTAGATTGAATTCTGGCCAGGTACCCTTTTACCACTTCCCCCATCCTCCCAAAGTCGGCACTCCTGAGTCCAGCACTCTTGTGCTAGATTCCACTCCTTTCTTGCCCATATCCAATGTGAGCTATACTGAGTGGTGGTCACTCCCTGACAGCGGTTCCTCCACCGTAAGTTCTCTCACAAAGTCCCCATTTGCCAGCACAAGGTCAAGGGTATTCCCTAACCTGGTTAGTTCACTGACCATTTGCAGCAGGAAGCTGTCCTGGAAGGCATCCAGCAGTATCTGCTCCCTTCTGTTCCTGGTTGTTGGGGTGCTCCAGTTCACTCCTGGCATGTTGAAGTCCCCCACAATCACCACACTTCCCTTCTCGTAGGTCCTCCTGATCTGTCCCGCTAGTTCCCTGTCTAACTTCTCCATCTGAGATGGTGGCCTCTACACCTCTCCCATTCTAAGACTCCTATTCTTGGAATCCTGGATTTGCACCCAAAGTGACTCTGTACTACCCTCCTCCCCTTCCTCCCTTACACACTTCAGTCCTTCCTTCACATATAGTGCCACCCCCCCTCCTTTCCCAGTCACCCTGTCCCTACGAAATAACCTGTACCCTGGTACAGACAGGTCCCAGTCATTATATTGGGTGGCCCATGTTTCCTTATGACTGTCCCTTGCATGCTTGAATTCCACCACTGTTTTTGACTCCACAGCCTCCTCTGGAAGGATGTTCTATGCATCCACAACTCTCTCTTTGAAAAAATACTTCCTTAAATTACCTCTCGCAACCCCCCATCTTCAAATTGTGCCCCCTTGTTCTTGCACACCTCTTTTTCTGAAAGATGCTACCCTCTTGGACTTTGTTGATTCTCTTAAGGTACTTGAAAGTTTCTATCATGTCCCCTCTCTCCCTCCTTTCCTCCAGGCTATACATATTAAGCTCCTTAAGTCTCTCTTCATATGTCTTCTGATGCAGACCCTGCACCATTTTAGTTGCCCTCTTCTGGACTGCCTCCATCCTGTTTATGTCTTTGCAGAGACTGGGTCTCCAGAACTGCATGCAGTACTCCAGATGGGGTCTCACCAGCTGTCTGTTCAGAGGGATAACAACTTCCTGTTTTCCACTGGTGATGCCTCTCCCTGTGCATCCCAGCATCCCCTCAGCCCTTCTTACTGCCCTCTCACATTGCTAGCCTATCTTTAGGTCATCCAATATGACTATCCCAGGTTCCTTTCCATTTTTGTTGTTGTTAGTATCTCACCCTCCATTGTGTACTCTTCCCCTGGGTTTTGTTTCCCAGGTGCATTACCTTGCACTTCTTAGCATGGAATCTAAGTTGCCATACACTTGACCATTCTCCCAACCTTGTCAAGTCCCTTCTCATCCTTTCCACCCCACCTTGTGTATCAACTCTGTTGTAGATCTTTGTGTCATCTGCAAAGAGACATACTTTTCCTTCCAGTCCCTCTGCAATATCATTTATAAAGACATTGAAGAGGACCGGTCCTAGTACTGAACCCTGCGGTACCCCACTAGTAACCCCCCTTTCTTCAGAGTGGATTCCATTTATTATTACCCTCTGTGTCCTGTTCTCCAGCCAATTCTTTACCCAGGCCGCCATCTTGGGACCAACTCCCAGGCTGGCTAACTTGTATATTAATCTTTTGTGTGGGACTGTGTCAAATGCCTTGCTAAAGTCTAGGTAAGCCATCCCAACAGCCCCTCCCTGATCTACTACTTTGGTTACCCAGTCAAAGAAATTGATTAGATTCATCTGACATGATCTTCCCGCTGTGAATCCATGCTGCCTTAGGTCCTGTGCCCCTCTGGCCTCTAGGTACTCAACATTTCTTTCCTTCAAAAGTGATTCCATCATTTTCTCTATCACTGAGGTTAAGCTAACTGGTCTGTAGTTGCCTGCTTCTGCTCTGCTCCCCCTTTTGTGAAGTGGAATCACATCTGCCCTCCTCCAGTCCTCAGGTACCACCCATCCTCCCATGATTTGTTAAATAGGGTAGTCAGTGGTATCACTAATTCTTACCTTAGTTCTTTTAGAATTCTGGGATGAATCCCATCAGGCCCCATTGCTTTGTCCACCTTAAATTTTAAGAGTTCTTCCAGAACCCTTTCTTCTGTAAATGGGCTGGTATCAACTTCTGTATCCAGAGTATTTATACTGTTTGATTTAGGTACCTCCCCATCTTCATTTGTGAATACTGAGCAAAAATATTTGTTTAGTATCTCTGCCTTTTCACAGTCACCCTCCGCCCACGCCCCCTCCCCATTATTAAGCCTCACTATCCCTCCCATGGTCTTCCTTTGCTCCCTGATGTACCTATAAAAAGTTTTATCCCCCTTCTTAACTGTGTTGGCTATCTTTTCTCGGTTTGGGCCTTTGCTGTTCCGACTGCCTTCTCAGCTTCCTTTAGCTTTAACTGATACAATTATCTGTCATGCTCCTTCTGTGATTCCTTGTACTTCCTGAATGCTTTGTTTTTCTCCCTAACCTTTCCTGCCACCTCCTTCGAGAACCATAGTGGTTTCTTACATCGTTTTTTTTTATTTGCTTCACACAAAGCCTTGTTACCTCTGTGATGGCAGTTTTGATTATTCCTCACTGTTCTTCCACCCCTCCTTCCTGCCCATTTGCTAGTGCATTCCTTAGGCACTCACCCATTTTGGCAAAGTCATCCCTTCTGAAGTCCAGTACCTTTGCCTTTGTATGGCTTGACTCTGCTGCTGTGTTTATTGTGAATCATACTGTTTGATGGTCACTAGTTCCCAGATGGCTACCCACTTCTAAATCTATGATCCTCTCGCCATCCCCATTTGAGAGTACCAGTTCTAAGATTGCTCCCTCTCAAGTGGGTTCTGATACTAGTTGTCTAAGGCATGCCTCCTGTAGGGCATCTAGAATGACCCCACTCTTAGAAGTGGCTACTGCAAATGTACTCCAATTAACAACTGGCATATGCATATCCCCCATCAGCAATACCTCCCCTTTTTCTGCCATTCTAAGGATACTTCTTATCATTTCCTTGTCCATTTCCTCCCTTGAGATGGGGTCTCTATACAACCCCTGTGCTGATTGTGGTGCCATTGTCTGTCCCCAAATTGACCCACAGTGCTTCTTCTCCTCCCTGTTTACCCTTTTGTTCTGTAGCTTTGATTCCATCCCTTATGTAGAGAGCTACTCCTCCTCCTCCTCCTCCTTTTTTACCATCCCTGTCCCTTCTGTAGATAGTGTATCCTGATATGTTTACGTCCCAGTCATGGTTTTGTGTGTACCATGTTTCTGTGACTGCCATGATATCCAGATGTTCCTCCTCCATCAAGGCCACTAATTCAGGAAGCTTGCTACCTAGACTATGAGCATTAGTACTCATTGCTCTCCATTTTTTGTTAGCTTTACCTCTTGTAGCACTATTCCTGTAATCACTGACTTTCTTTCTCCATTCACCCCAGTCCTGCTCCCAACTGACCTTTGTACCTTGCTCTTTCCCTCATTTAGTACCGTATTTTGTAAGGGCAGGCTGGGTATTCCTTGCTGCCTATCAGTGCCTCCCCCCTTGACTAGTTTAAAAGCTTGCCAATGAAGCATTTAAACTGATTGCTCAAAAGACTTGTTCCCTTCCTGGACAGATGCAGACCATCCTGCCAGTATTGGTTGGTGTCCTTCCAGGTGGAACCCCAGTCCCCAATAAAGCCAAATCCTTGTGTTCTGCACCATTTTTTTAACCATCCATTGAACTGAATGCTGCCAAGTACCCTCGCCTCACCCTCAGGGGTGTAACCAGAAATTACCATTTTGTACACACATTCTCCAGCTGCTGCCCCCCCCATTAATGCTGTCCTCATAACAAACAAATCAGATTGTTGTCAGATGACTCATCTAATCTCTAAATAGGTTGTACATATATCTACCCCCTAAACAACAGAAGTCTCAGTGGCCTCCACTAATTTAGAATTGTAAAGATTAAAATGATAACGTTATCAAAAATGTATATGATTTGGCACAGGCACTCAGCAAAACTGTACACAGATGTGTACAGTGAGTATGCCTGCCTGTACCCTTGCTTACCTTACCATAGACAGGCAGCACCTCCGAGAAGGATAATTTGTGTGCTACTTGCCTTAGGCCCCTTCTCAACTCCACAAACTCCTCCTGAACTGATCTAATCTCATGTTTAGTCAAGTCATTTGTCCCTGGGTGGACAACGACGTCCAGATCAGTTTCCTGTGCAGCTGTTCTCGCGTTCCTGAGGATTTGCTTCCTGTCCCTTCAAGCCATGGCACCAGGCAAGCACCTTACTTCAGTTTTCCCTGCTCCCCCCAGTTCTATTCCCTAATGATTGAGTCCCCCACCAGGAGCTGCTTCCATTCCCTGTGGTGTCCTCGACCTCCTTCCTGTGGGGCTCCCTTGTAACAGTTATCCACAGCCTCCGTAGTCTCCTCTGTGGATGCATTAGCCTTGGAATTGAGAGCCCCCCACCACCCATTGCCACCAGCTTGTAATCCAGTTTGTCATTTTTGTCCCTACGCCTACACCAGATAGCTTCCCCTCAAGCCACCCACGAGGCACCAAATTGAAGGCCTTGCTGAAATCCAAGGAAAGAACATCCACCGCATGACCTTTTCCAGTTCACCAATCACCCGGTCATAGTATTGTATCAGTCTGGTTTGACAAGACCTCCTTGAAATGAACCCATGCTTCCTCACATCCTGGAGGCCATTGTCTTCCAGGTATGACTCAGTCTTTCCTTTATGAGCATACAAAATTTGCCAGTAGATAAAGGCCTAGAGGTCTATCAAGTCTGCTCGAATGTGCAGCTAGCACCCTATTCTGCAGCTGCCCTTCCCTTCCACCCTTCCCCTTCATTAACCCTCCCCCTTGCCCTGTCCCATTCCCTTTTGAAGCAGTCCACTGTTCTACTGGATACCACTTCTGCCAATAACGCATTCCACCCAGCCACCACCCTCACTGTAAAAAAGTGTCTCCTCATCTCCCTCCTGAACCTTCCTCTCTCCAGTCTCATATCATGGCCCCGGGTGTCCCACCCCTCCCCTCCCTTACTTTGAACAGACCCTCTGTACCTGTCTTGTTTATTCCTTTCATGTACTTAAAGGTTTAATTCATGTTCCCCCATTCCTCCTCTCCTCCAGTGAGTACATGTTCAGCTCCCTCAGCCTCCTCTCGTATGGTAAGTCCCCCAGCCCCTTGATCATCTTTGTCGCCCTGCGCTGCACCCCTCCAGTAACTTAATGTCCCTTTTCAGATACAGGTGCCAGTACTGCATGCAGCACTCCAGGTGAGGTCTAACCAATGACCTATGCAGTGGCAGAATCACCCCCCCGAGGAGATACCCCTTTCGATCCAGCATTTTGTTGGCCTTTGCAGCTGCCTTCCTACAATGTGCCAAGTTGTTCATCGACCCTGTAATGAGCACCCAAGATCTGTCTTCTCCTCTGTCTTGGCTAGCTGCACTCCTCCAGCTGGTAACCCCTGTATGCGTTCTTCACCCCAAACTGCAGCACTTTGCACTTTTTGGCACTAAACCCCAGTTGCCAGGTGTCTGACCAGGTTTCCAACTTTTCCAGATCATTCTGTAACCCTTGATATCCCCCTAGGTTATTGATCACTGCTCCCATCTTGGTGTCATCAGCAAATAGACTGATCTTGCTCTTGATGTCCAGTGATATGTCTGTAATTAATATCCCAAACAACACTGGTCCCAACACCGAGCTCTGTGGAACACCACTCATCATTACCATAGAGATATGAATGCCCCACCCACCACCCTCTGCCTTTTCTGAAGCTAATTCCTACCCATCTCACCAGCTTTGCACCTGCCCCATGCCTTCTAACTTACTTCCCAGCCTCCCATGTGGCATGAGTTGAAATACTGAAGTCCAGATATAGGACATCCACTGCATGGCTCCTGTCCAGTTGCCTAGTTACCCAGTCATAGAGCTTCACCAGGTTGGTTTGGCAGGCTCTGCCACATACGAAGCCATGATGTCTGCTATCCTGTAGTCCTTTGGCCTTCAGGAGGGCCACCAGCATCTCATCTCCATCAACTTACCCACAATGGATGTAAGGCTCACCGGTCTGTAGTTATCTGGTTAGTATCATTTCCATGAATTTGCACACTGAGGAAGTGAGATTTACTGGATGATAGTACAGTTCATCCCTTGGTCTGTTCTTGTGTAATGGCACTACATGTGCCATCCTACAGTCAGTGGCACACAGTCCTACTCCAGTGAGATGCAATACAGATCCACCAATGGCTCTGCCAACACCTCTGCCATCTCTCTCAGTACCCTGGGATGGATGCCATCCAGCCCTGTTGCCTTGTCCACCCTCAGTCCCTCTAGGACTCTGCCTCCCTCAATTCTTCCATCTGTCACCTCCTCTCCCCCTGACCCCACCCTCCCAGCCCATGGTGGTACTTGTCCTCCCTTTTCTCCTGTGAACACTGAGCAGAAGTATTTATTCAGTGCTTCTCCCTGTTTCTCTCTCTTTTGCATTCACTTCCCAGTATTCTATATCCTCACTATTGTCACCTTGTACTTCCTTTTCTCACTGATGTATCTGAAAAGGCCCCCCCCCCATTAATTCTCTATGCTAATCTCAGCTTCCTCTGGGCCTTGGCTTCTCTCACTTGTACCTCCTTGGATCATCTTGGGTACTTCTCCCTGTCCCCTTTCTTCCGCATCCCCCAATACCTCTGGTGCACCTCTCATTCTGCCCTCACCACCTCCACTGTCTCCCTGTTCAACCAGCACAGTTTCCTTGCTCTGCTCCTCTTACTCTGTGTCATGGTGCAGGCTTCTGCTGCCTCTGTAATACCCCATTTAATAATATCTCATTTCTGTTCCACGTCTGTCTCCTGCCTTATGTTCTCCAGTTTTCCTTTCAGCACTTCCTGCATTCTCCCAAAGTCCACCCCCTGAAGTTTACCACCCAGGTTAATGATTTCTTGGACTATCCGCACATAGTGATATCAAACTACACTATTTGGTGATCACTTTTGGCTAGTGGATCCTCCACCCTTATTTCCCTTACTGCCTCCCCATTTGACAGTACCAGATCTAAAGTGTTCTTTAGCCTGGTCGGTACACTGACCAACTGTATCAGGAGACCCTCCTGGATTGCATCCAGTAGCACTTGTTCCCTAACACTGGAGGTGATCAGAATGCTCCAGAAAGCAAAAGGACCGATTCTCCGGCACCGTTCCTCCATGTGCCAAGGTTGTCAGGGTGGCGAAATTGTTTTTGCTGCCCTGACATTGCAGTAATATGGTGCCGTTTGGCACTCACCAATATCACATAGAACCATCAGAAAACTATGACCTGATGAAAAGTGAATTCCTGAAAAGGTATGACATCTCTGGAGAGACATACAATACAGGCAGAGATTTCAATCTCTGAGGCACAACTCGGTTGATAATCCTTGAGAAGCCTTCACCTGACTCACAGAACTCCTGATAAAATAGATCCAACCAGAGAACAAAACAGTCCCACAGATCGACATATTTGCCTTGGAGCAATTCACCAACATATTGCCTGCAACATATTACCTACAGATGTGCAGCTGTGGGTAAAGGAACACTGACCAGAGAGTGGTAAAAAATGCTGTTTCTTTGGCTGAGGACTACCAAATGGCCAGACAGACGCCACAACAGCAAGGTAACAGCCAAGCCAGTAAGACATTATTGTTCCCATTTAAACTCAATCAAACTTTATTTAACCAGGCAACATCATCCTTGAGCAAGCTCATTTGCAAGATGGTCCTGAGTAGGATAGTACAAGTGTTACATTTGGCACAAAACTGGTAAAAACACATGCATGGCAGTGACATCAAGAAAATAATACAGATTGAGAGCCAATACAAGTACAACAGTAATAGAAATATCATCAAAAATACAGAGTGAGTAGCTGTGGAAGCATAACTGACAGCAGTACCTATGCAGAGTAGCGAGTATGTACACAAGGTAGGAGTAACTGACGAGGTAAGGTAGAGATTGACCTGGGGGCATCCTTATAAAGGGATAGGATGGATGGGGAGGGTGACAAGGGGAAGGGGAGGGTTAACACAAACAGACATGAAGAGAACAGAGAGGGAGATCGAGAAGAGGAGAAAAGTGCTAGTAGTTCTGGAAGAGGGAGAAGGAGGGTGACGGGGGAGGGAGTAGGGGAGGATTAACATGCACAGACATGAGGGGAACAGTGAGGGGGAGGGAGAAGAGGTGATGAGTGCTAGTTGTACAGGAAGTGCTAAAAGTATTAATAGATTGTGAGATAAAAGGAGCCGAGCAGAGGTTGGGAGGTGATCACCTGTGACAGGCACAGACATTCCTAAGATTGCAGGTGAGTGACAGTTAAAGCTGTGGTGACCTGGGAGAGAAGGGAACCTTACTGTCTTTTGCATAGTGATCCAGAATTTGGGGAATGAGAAGTTAATAGCAGCCATACCTTGTTGGGTCCTTATTCCAGGCACCTTGAAGGAGACAAGTGAGGTGCTCCTTTGTCCATATGTTCCCTTGGCGTGCACAAATAGGGCTGTGATATAGGCTTGCAACTTGTCAGTAAATGCCCTGTAGAACCACATTAGTGCATTTTTTTGTCTCCTCAATGTAAGTGAGGGCCAAGCCAGCTTTTGATAGAGCAGACAGTGATGAGTACAAGGCATGTCCAGATGAACTGCAGCACGTGATGTTAAAGGATGTCGATTTTACCTAATGCTTGTTTTTTCCCAATTTTTAACCAGGTGAGACACACTAAGCTGAAAGCTTGTTTACAGGTGTAACCTGGGAGCACAGGGAAGTTAAGTGACTTGCTTAGGGTCACACAGTATGCAAGTGGGGCTGTGGGATTCAAACCCATGTCTTCAGATTTGCAGCTCAAAGCCTTAAACCACTGTGCTATACTGCCACTCTGTTTGAGCAATGGCTGTAGAGCAGGTCTACGTAGTCTAACAGTGGATGTACGTAGTTTGGACTATTTATTTATTGAAATGTTTCACCAGGAAGCACACTCAGCAAAATGATGCTTGTGTCATGGTGTGACCTGGTTGGGGGATACATGGGAGGTAACATACATTTCATAGAATTGAACATTGGAGTCCGTGGTGCATAATACAGAGTGTACAGGGATACATAACTTTGAAATATACATTTGGGTCTTGCTACATTGCTTACATACAGGTTTACAGTGTGTAGATATATACAGGAAAGTGGCATATCATGCTTAGATTACAGACATATATGCATACATGTATGCTACAATTTCATTGAAGCAATTTCTGAGATTCGCAGTGCTAGTGGCTAGTACATTGTTGTCTAGTGAGACAATGAGAACAGGGTGGGTGGGATGAGCACAGTATTTAGAAAGTGCCCATAGAAGACAGACATAGACTATGGGTAGCTTTTTCTGGATAGCATCCACAAGGGCAGAGAAGGAGAGATTAGTCAAGCCAGACTCCAAGGTACCTAAAGGAGAGCACGTCCTCTAGTATTGTTCCATCGAAGGTGTGGAAAACAGCTGTGGGCTGAGTCTGGATAGTCTCTGCCTAGAGCCGAAAGTCATGGAGACTGTCTTCTTTGCATTGAGGGAGAGTTGGTGGGAGTTAAACCAGAGCTGTACCTTGTTGAAATCAGGCTGGAGAGTGGAAGTGACTTTTTCTTGGGTCTGTCCGGAGGAGAAGAGGACAGTGTCATCTGCATACATGTGTATTGAGGTAGTAGAGCAGGATTTTGGCAAGTCATTTAGCAGGATGGAAAAGAGAAGGGGGCTGAGAATGGAGTTCTGTGGGATGCCAGTGATGATAGGGAGTGGAGATGAGTTGGAGTCCACTATTTTTACAGTCTGGGTTCTATCTTGCAGGTAGACTCTGAACCAGTTATTGGCTGATGTGGATAACCCAGCAGCAGATAGGCAAGTTAGTAATAGAGGGTGAGATACTGTGTCGAAAGCTTTAGGTAAGTTGATGAAAATGGCTGAAGTAATTTGGCCTTTGTCCATCCCTGAAAGGATGGAATCTGTGAGCCTTAGAAGGGAGGTGGCAGTAGAGTGTTTTTTCTAAATCCAGCCTGAAAGGCATGAGGAAGTGGGATTCAGAGAGGAAGTGAGAGGTTGCGAGGTATGAGGTGCTCCTGCAGCTTTGCTAGGGCAGGAGCAGAGAGATGGGATGGTAGTTTGCTGTGGCAGTGGGGTCACCTCCTTTGGTAGTGGGATAACTGTGGCATGCGTCCACTCCTTGGGATTGATACAGAGGCAAATGAGAGGTTTAGGAGGGTGGTGAAAGGAGATGCAATGGCATGGGCAGATAGGAAAGAAGTTTGGTGTCTAACCTGTCAAGTGATTTACCCTTTTCTGGGTTCAGGGTTAGTAGGGCATCTAAAGTTTCTGCGGGTGCAATGTGTTTGAATGTGAAGAAATTTTGGTCCTGGCAGTTAACGGTTTCAGACTGAGATGGTGAGGTTATTTTTGGAAGTGAGGCAAGTAGGGTTGTAGCCCAGGTGGTGAAGTAGGTGTTGAATTCAGAGGCGACTGCGAGGGGATCTGCAAGGAGAGTCCCTTGTGTGAGTAGGCGAGGGGTGGGATTTGTAGATGATGGGGAGAAGAGGGAGTTGATAACTTTCCAGAATTTAGAGGGCCTACTGAGGTTGGCGTTTAGGGTGTTGTTAAAATATTTGGCCTTGGCTACACAGGTGGCCTTGGTACATTTGTTACGGAGCTCACGGTAGGGGATATTGCCACTTGGGAGGAGTGTAGATTTGTACAAATGCCACGCCTTTTCCTGGGCATTCTGGCATGCAATTGGTCTGGGGAGATCCAGGGGAGATGGGCTTCCCGGACTCTAACATGACGTAGCAGGGCATGTTTGTCCCAAACACTGGGAAGGAGTTTCGGAAGAGTGCTAAGGCTTTGTCCATATCATTACTAGTAAGGAGGAAGTCCCAGTTAGAGTGGGCTAGGTCATCCAGGAGAGGGGCAAGGTTTAGAGATTTGTATGACCTTTGTAGTAGAATTTGGGGGCAGGGATTTGGTCCAATGGATTTTGCAGACTAGGTAGGTGATGTGGTGGTTGCTTCTAGAGTCTGGAAGTAGGCCGGAGCTGATGACCCAGTGGGGATATGAGGTGACGGCCCAGTGAAGTAGGGAGTGATTGTTAGTCTTAGGGTTTGAGCATGTAGGTTCAGAGATGGTTTGGGTTAGATTAAGGGTGGTAATCTCAGTGTGAGCTTTATTGAAAGCAGGGGATGGCCAGTTGTGATTTAGGTCCCCCATGATATAGAGCTCACCGAAAAGGGCTATGGAGCTAGGTGGGTTAGAAGGTCACTGACTGTCTGGCCAGAGTGCCAGGGCAGCAGTAGATACCAGCCACATAGATTGGGAGAGAGAAGGGCAGGGACAGTTTTAGCATGAGCAGTTTATAGGCTTTGGGCTCTGATTTACTGAGCGTGATGGAAAAGTGCAGGTCTGATTTGGTATAGATAGCCACTCCACCTCCACGGGTGGTTTTGTCTTGCCGAGTGATATTAAAACCCGGGATGGCAATGGCTGGGTCTAGAAGGTTATGGTTTCTAATGTGAGAAGATGCTTTATGTGATAGAATATACCGAGCCATTGTCTGAGCTTTTATGTTTGCTCATTCAGATAGACTGTGAAATTGAGCTGGTTATCCAACCAAAACCCTAGGTATTTGAACTTATCCACTACTTCCAGTGGTTCACCAAGCAAGGTACAGAGTTGTAGGTTCATTGCTTTTTTTTTGGCATTAAGCAGAAGTTTAAGCTTTATTAAAGTTGTGCTGAAGGATGGTGAAGTCATGCTGAAAGTCCTCGTAGAAGATCAAGATCAGGGATGAGGAAGTAGTGTGAGAACCATATCATCAGCGAATAACATGCGTTACTGGTGTGAAGTGGGAGTTAATATGATTGATGTATTTTGTGAACGAATGGGACCCAGGATGGAACCTTGGTACACCTCAGGGAAGGCTTTTAGAGGTGACAGGTCCCACTGAGCTTTAATGTGCTACATTCTGTTGGTGAGATAACATTTGAACCACTTTAGGCGGTGTTGTCTAGGCCCAGGTTACTTAGGGCATTGAGCATCAGGCTATGATCCATGGTATCAAAGGCCTTACTCGGGTCTAGAAAGAGGGCATAGACATGTTTTTTTTTGCATGCAGGTGGTATGCCAATCACTAGACATTTGGCAAGAGCTGTTGTGGTGCTGTGCTTGGGTCTAAAATCCAGTAGGGCAGGGTTTAGGAAGCTTTCATTCAGAGTATTCCTAAGTTGGGAGTTGACAATTTTCTCCATGATTTTTGAGAGGGTAGGAAGAAGTGAGATAGGTCGGTAGTTGTTCTGATTAGTTTGATCACCAGACTTGAAAAGGGGGATGAAGTGCACTATTTTTCAGATGGGAGGTATCTCGCCCTGCATCAGCGAACTGTTAAACAGGTGAGTAACCTATTTTTAGGAAAAAAGGTTCTAGAAAATCAACACCACCACACTTTTTTGTCTCCAGAAACATTAGTAAGTCCTCCAGCTATGTAAGGTAACAGATTGAAAGCGGAAAGAGTAGGGTCTGAGGTTTAGGACAGCGTTGGAACTTTCACCATCGGAGGAGTCATTGTTTAAACTGAGCTTACTAACAGGTGAGTCATCAAACGCAAGGCCTACAGTGGTGAAGTGGATGTTGAGTTGTTTGAGGATGTCAACTCTGGTCATGTGATTTATTTTCTGCCACTAATTTAGCTGGTAGGGGGAAGGCTATTGAGTGGCCTTCAATTTCTCTGAGAATGCTCCAAAATTTGGCTGAGCAATCTTTGCTTTTTTTGAGGGCAGTCTGGAAGTAGTATGATGTTTCTGCCCTGTTAGTTTAGTGCAGGCATTCCTAGCTATACAAAGCCAGTCAGCTTCAGTTTTTGTTTTCCTTGCAGTTTTCCACAGGGCATCCCTGTTCCTGAAGGCTTTCTTTGGGGGAAGTGAACCTCTCAGGGGACCATTTCCTGGTTTTATTTTTCTAAGTAGGGCATGTTTATCAGTCCCACTAGTAGTTTTGAAAGATGTTATAGGCCTCCGTGACTGAGTAAGCTTGATAAAAACATTGGTGGGGTAACAAATCTGTGCCTAAAGACGTTATCTGCTATAACTGTAATAAGCCAGGCCATTTTTCAAGAAACTGCCATAGTATAGAGCATGGCATTGAAGCAGATTTTCCCTTGGCAAATTGGGGAAGTACTTAACAGATGTGAAGGTGGGGAATACGACTGTGAAGGACTCATTGATTCAGGAAGCAGACAGACCTTAGTGCATATTAAAGTGCTGGAAACCACTGTGCAAAGGGACCAGGTGCTGATGTCATCTGCATCCAAGGGACTTCGATACTGTCCCAACACTCAAGTGACTCTGACCATTAAGGATGTGTCACACCAAATGAAAGTGGAGGTAGTATCCAAGTTACCTGTACCTGTAATTATTGGAAATGACTTTCCAGGATTTACTGAGTTGATCAAAACAGGAGAGAATCCTGATGTTTCAGCAGCTGTGGTGACAAGAGTGCAGCCAAAGAAAATTTTGGACTGTGGGGACACTTTCCCTTTCAAAGATTTTGATTTGGACTTGTCTGAGCACAGCTCCAAGATCTGGAAATCAAGGAAAGAAATGAAGCCTAAAGAAACTATGGCAACAAATGACTGATGGACATAAAGGGTTAATATACCAAAATGCTGAAACTAAACTGATAATTGATTGTGATTTTCTTTCAGAGCAAGCTAACAATGTTCCTCTCTCAAATGGGGACAGCGAAAGAATCTCAGAGTTAGAAGAGGGTAGCCATCTGGAATCAAGTGACCACCAAACAGTGTGGTTCACAATAAACACAGCCATACAATCAAGCCATACAAATGCAAGAGTATTGGACTTTAGGAGGGCTGACTTTAGGAAAATGAGAGAGTGCCTCAGAAAACACTAGCAAACAGGCAAGAAGGAGGGTGGAGAAACAATGGTAAGTAATTAAAACAGCCATCACAGAGGCAATAAGCCTTTGTGTAAAGCAAATCAACAAAACACAGCGAAGGAAAAAAAGCTATGGTTCTCAAAAAGGATGGCAGGAAGGTTAAGGAGAAAAGGATAGCATTCAGGAAATATAAGGAAACGCAGAAGGAGAAGGATAGAGAACTTTATCAGTTAAAGCAGAAAGAGGCTGGGAAGGCAGTCAGAATAGCAAAGGCCCAAACCAAGGAAAGGATAGCCAACTCTGTTAAGAAGGGGGATAAGACCTTTTATAGGTACATTAGGGAGTGAAGAAAGACCAAAGGAAGGATACTGAGGCTTAATAAAGGGGAGGGAATGTGGGTAGAGGGTGACAATGAAAAAGCAGGGATACTGAACGAATATTTCTGCTCAGTATTCACAAAGGAAGAGGAGGGGGAGGTACCTAAACCAAAGAAGAGAAACACTCTGAAGACGAGGGTTGATACCAGGCCATTTACAGAAGAAAGGGTTCTGAAAGAACTAATAAAATTGAAGGTGGACAAAGCAATAGGGCCTGATGGGATTCACCCAAGAATTCTAAAAAAACTAAGAGGTAGAACTAATGACACACTGACTACTCTCTTTAACAAATCATGGGAGGATGGGTGTGTACTGAGGACTAGAGGAGTGCGGATGTGATTCTCTTCACAAAAGTGGGAGCAGGACAGAGACAGGAAACTACTGGCAAGTTAGTTTGATCTCAGTGGTAGGTAAAATGATGGAATCACTTCTGAAGAAAAGAATTGTTGAGTACCTAGAGGCCAGTGGGGCACAGGACCCAAGGCAGCATGGATTTTGATGGGAAGGTCATGTCAGATGAATCTAATAGATTTCTTTGACTGGATGACCAAAGTAGTAGACCAGGGAGGGGCTGCGGACATGGCTTACCTAGATTTTAGCAAGGCATTTAATACAGTCCCACACAAAAGATTAATACACAAGTTAGCCAGCCTTGGAGTGGGTCCCAAGGTGGTAGCCTGGATAAAAAATTGGCTAGACAACAGGACGCAAAGGGTAGTAGTAAATGGAGTCCACAGTGAAGAAAGGAGGGTTACTAGTGGGGTACCGCAGGGTTCAGTACTGGGGCAGGTCCTTTTTAATGTCTTTATAAGTGACATTGCAGAGGAACTGGAAGGAAAAGTATGTCTCTTTGCAGATGACACGAAGATCTGCAACAGGGTTGATACATCAGATGGAATGGAAAGGATGAGAAGGGACTTGGCAAGGTGGGAGGAATGGTCAAATGTATGGCAGCTCAGATTCAATGCAAGGAAGTGCAAGGTAATGCACCTGGGAAACAAAAACCCAGGGCAAGAGTACTCAATGGGGGGTGAGATACTGACAACAGTAAAAATGAAAAGGGACCTAGGAGTAATTATATCAGATGACGTAAAGGTGGGCAAGCAATGTGAGAAGGCAGTAAGGAAGGCTGGGGATATTGGGATGCATAGGGAGAGGCATCAATAGTAGAAAACAGGAAGCTGTTATCCCTCTGTACAGACAGTTGGTGAGACCCCATCTGGAGTACTGTGTGCAGTTCTGGAGACCTCATCTCCGCAAAGACATAGACAGAGTGGAGGCTGTCCAGAATAGGGCAACCAAAATGGTGCAGGGTCTGCACCAGAAGACATACGAAGAAAGACTAAAGGAGTTTAATATGTGTACCCTTGAGGAAAGGAGGGAGAGAGGAGACATGATAGAAACTTTCAAGTACCTCAAGAGAATCAACAAAGTCCAAGAGGGTGGCATCTTTCAGAAAAAGAGATGTGCAAGAACAAGGGGGCACAATTTGAAGATAGAGGGGGGACAGCTCAGAGGTAATGTGAGGAAGTATTTTTTCATGGAGAGGGTTTTGGATGCATGAATCAGCCTCTCTGAGGAGGTCGTGGAGTCAAGAACAGTGGGGGAATTCAAGAATGCATGGGACAGACATAAAGCAGTCCTAGTGGGGGATAGGAGGAAGTATGCTGTTGGTTAATTAGGATCTGCAGCTTATCTGTTAGGTAAGAAAATGGACAGACTGGGTGGGCCAAGCAGTCCTTATTCTGCCATCAAATTCTATGTTTCTATGGTGGGCCAGTGTTTACAAAATGTAATGGGTTACTGTGCAGAGTTTGAGTTAAACCTCCAACACAGGAACAGACAGAACAATTGGTTATGCCACAGAAGTATAGAACCTAGTTATTACAGATAGCACATGATAGTCCTATGGCTGGTCACGCAGAGAGGGATCACACCCTTGCCAGATGGCTGTATAGATTTTACTGGCCTGGAATTCATGAAGATGTTGCTACCTATTATAATTCCTGTGCCGTGTGTCAGAAAGTAGCCCCAGTCAGTAGAAAAGACAAGGTGCCCCTGCCCTTGATAGATGTGCCTTTGAGAGAATTGCAATGGATGTGGTTGTTTCTTTAGACAAAATAAAATAGGTAATAGATTTTTCCTGGCAGTATGCACTATGCTACTCGTGAGAAGCAGTTCCTGTGTGTACTGTTACAGCCCCAAAAGCTGCAGCAGAGCTTGCCAAAATTTTCAGCAGAATGGGCATATCAAAATAAATTATTACTGATCGGGTAGTAATTTTGGTGTTGCATTACTTAAGGAGCTGTACAGACTACTAGGTATCACTGCCATAAGATCCTCCCCCTGTCACCCTCAGACAGACGGTCTTATTGAGTGTATTAATCAAACCCTAAAAAGATGTTAAAAAGGTTTGTAAAAGGAGAAGGGAAAGATTGGGACTATTGCTTGCCTTACCTACTTTTTGCTTACAGAGAAGTGCCACAGGCATCAACAGGGTTTTCACCATTTGAAATGCTGTATGGTAGGCAGCTAAGACAGCCACTGGATGTGATAAAAGCTACGTGGGAAGATAACCCCACCCAGAGATGATCTATAACATCTTACATGTGTGCACTAAGAAAGAAGTTAGCAAAATACATTGAAATTGCCCATAGTAATCAGGAAGAGGCTCAAAACCAGCAGAAAGTATATTATGACCATGGGGTAAAAGAAAACGTTTTCCGAGCCAAGTGAAAAGGTTTTGCTACTGTTAACCCACAACAGAAAATACGCTGTTAATGAAGTGGCAAGGGCCATGAAAGGTTCTTAGATGTACCAGCACTGTTAACTATGAGACTGAGACCCCTGACAGGAAAAATCCTTCTAAGATATACCATGTTAACCTCCTCAAGAAATAGGTAGAAAAATTGCCGAAATGTGCTTTGCTGGTTTTACCAGAAACTGATAAAGAAGATATTGATGTAGCTTATAATAGACTGGAATAAAAAGTGACTGCTGATGCTGTAAAGATGAATGTTTCCTTAACCTCAGAACAACCTGCAGACATTCATAATGTGCTAAAGACATTCAACAGTACTTTTACCACAGTACCAGGCCAAGCAAAAAGGGGTCTAGCATGTAATACTGACAAGAAATGCTCGTCCTATTAGGCAAAAGAAATACAGGTTGCCAGAGTGGTTAAGAGCTGATGTGGTCAAGGAAATAAAAAAAATAAATAAATAAAGAATTGGGTATCATAGAGAAGTTGAGGAGTGCTTGGTCATCTCCCATGGTAATTGTTAACAAAAAAGAAGGAGGTGTTAGAATCTACCTTGATTTTAGGAAGCTTAATCAAGTGTCAGAATTTGACAGCTATCCTATGCCCAGAATAGATGATTTGGTGGACAGACTGGGAGTGCAAAGTATATCAGTACCTCAATCTCACCAGTTACTGGCAAATACCTTTAGCTAAAGAATCCAGAGATAAAACTGCACTTGCTACTCCTGTTGGATTCTATCATTTCACCACCATGCCGTTTGGTTTACATGGTGCGTCAGCAACATTCCATGGTGCATGGTTGTGATTTTATCCCCTCACACTGTTTATTGCTGCATACCTGGATAATGTCATGGTCTACAGTCTAGACTGGAAGGTATCACGTCATTAGAGTGAGTACATTACAGCTACTGTAATTGAGTGAGTACATTACAGCGACTGCTTAAACAGTGATTGCTCAATTACAGCGCGCACACATTTGAGCTACTGTCACATTACGTATGGGGTGCAATTAGAGTAACTACCTGTTTGGTGACTGGTGGTGTTGCCTACCCCCACCATCAGGGTGCGGCGTGGTGTTAGAATCCTAGAGATTGGTGGTTTGGGGGTGTAGAGGGGTGTAGCCCCCATGTGTGACAGAGGAGCATATGATTATTTAAGCGGTGATGTATGAGGGGTAAGGTGTTGCGAGGATGGTGGTCGAATTTATCCATAGTCAGAGGGGCATGCCTCTTCTGGTGTATGGAGACTTTGTGTTTCATCATGACAAGGAGGTATGGGAGAAAGTTTATTGAAAGTGTGGGGAGTATCACAGATACCATTGCCCTGCACATCTCCACACCATCACTGATAATGTGTGTATGAGGGAGGGAGCACAACCATGCTCCGATGCTCACATTTTGGAGCTCGTGGGGTTATGACTGACCTGCAGGAGAGAGCCAGGAGCACTTCTGGCAGTATGGCTCAGGTAGTCGTCAAGAGTACATCTGCTACAATGGCCGCAGTGGTGGGTATATTTCCTTACGTTCAGTTGCTTCGGCACATGGCCCAGAGGATCCAGCAATCAGAGAGAGGATGTGTCCTGTGTCACTGTGATGAACCAGTAGTGCAAGATGTATTCACTCTAGTGTGCGGTCACCAGGATGTGCGGTCACAGTCATTACCGTCGTTGTATTATTTTCACCCAAATTGTAGTCACTTTTTAAACTTCGCTGTGTTGACACGGAACCACCTGGAACACCTATCAGCAGTTATCAAGCTATTAAAAATGCAAGCCTGACTATTAATCCTACAAATGTGCATCGGGCATGCAGGAAACCAGATATTTGGGCTATGTGTTGGGAAATGGAGAAGTTAAGCTAGAAATTTCTAAAATAGAAGCTGTAGCTAACAGCCCTGTCCCTAAAACAAGAAACATGTCAGGTAATTTTTAGGGCTGGCATTTGTTCCCAGCTTGGCAGAGTTAGCTACTCCCTCACTGAACTCATGAAAAAGCGTACCCAAATAATTTGAAATGGTCCCAGAGTGTGATGAAGTGTTTCAAGCCATAAAGGCTGCATTATGTTCAGCCCCTGTTTTATGAAGCCCAGACCTTGAAAAAACATTTTGCTACATACAGATGCATCTGAGGTAGGCCTAGGTACAGTCCTAAGTCAAAATGTAGATGGGACAGAACATCCTATTCTGTACATAAGTGGGAAATTGCATGGCAGAGAGAAAAGGTACTCCACTATCTTAAAGGAATGTCTAGCAGCAAAGTGGGCCATAGAGTCCCTTAAATTGTATTTGCTAGAAGAGCAGTTTAGTTCTTGTAACTGATCACAATCCTGTTAGTTTAACCAGATGAAATATAAAAATCCAGAATCACAAGGTGGTACTTGCGCTACAGCCATTTAAATTCATAGTTATTCACAAATCTGGTAAAGAGAATAGCAATGCTGATTTTTGTCAAGATATGGCTCAGGAATTAAGGATTCTGGAAGTGGAAAAGCAAACATATAGGTTTGAACTTTACTGTTATAAAAAGAGATGATGTACATGTTCTTAATGTCTGAAAGCAGCAAATGTTATTAAAGAATAAAACATTTGGAAAACTGTTTGATAAAACAAGTTCCCTCTTAAGGAAAGGTGTATGTCACAGGGTAGAATAGGACCCTGTCCCATCTGTTATGGAGAAAGTGTTTAAAATGCAAGGATCTCTCCTTTTCTGTCTCTTCTCTGATTGCTCAAACAAATTTTTCTGAGACATCGGTTTGATCAACCTGACAGGCTCGTAATTCTTTGTCTCTTACTCTCTCTCTGTTTTCTCTTGCTGTCTATTTTTCCTCCCTTGCATATCTGATAATATAAAATATGTACAAATCATTTTATTAAAATGTAACCAATTATAGGTCACATTTATTTGGAAAATATGTAGTATTACTGTTAAAATACATACTGTATAGTTATAATTTGAGATGATTGTAAACTCTAGAGGTTACTTGAGTGCAAATGTTGAGCCTTTTGCAAAAGCTGTAGGGGCCTCAAGAAGCACACTGTATTCTAGCAGCTCCTGAAACTTACAAGGAGAGGATGATTGCTAAGAATGGGGTTAAAAATATTTTTTTATGAAAGAGCTAAGGTGCTACTGCAGAGAGATTGCAAGAAAATGGGATACAGAGACTGAAGGAATATTTTGTTTTATTTCTCCTCTATGCGTAGTTACTCTGAACAAGTTACTTTTTTTTATGTTACTGCTACTGTAAATAAATGTTTTTTTGTGAATTCTACAACTACTTCTGGTTTTTCCCTATGCTTCCTGACCTGTACCTCAATGACAGGAGGGAGAATGGAGATGGGCCTATAGTTAGACAGGTTTGTGACATCCCCAGTTTTGAAGACAGGGTGACAAGTGCCTTTTTCCACCTGTCTGGAAAAACTCTAGGCCTTAGTAAAGCATTTATAACTTTAGTAAGTGGGTTCACCAGCTCATTAGCTGTAAGTGACACCAGCTTCATATCTACAATGTCCTCTGCATCCTTTTCTTCCAGTACCCTTTGACATATTTAATGGTGGCTGTTCTGGTAAGCTGCTTGAAGTAGAGGGGGTGTATTACCCACTGTTGCATGGGGTGAGGGTGATCAGGTCTAGATTTGGAGCATGGGGGAGTCAGGTATTCACTAGGAAGTACTGCGCTTAGATCAGTGAAAGCCAGGTTGAAAGCGTTAGCTATGTCATTAGGTTCCTGGAGTGTTTCGGTGCTCATGACTATTAGACCTGGTTGAGCCTTACAGGGTTTCCCTGTTAGTGATTTGACTGTATCCCAAAACTCCTTTCCATGACCCTAGCTTCTTTTTAGTAGGCCATAGTAGGTTGCCTTGACCTGATGAGTTTAGTGCTTTTGTTTCTGGCAGCCTTACTCATAGGAGATCAGCCAGTCTGAATGTTGCTTTGGCCTTATGCAGAGATTATCCCTTTCCTGCATGAGCTCAAGGAGGGAGCCTGTGAGCCATGGAATTGTTGCCCCTTTGTTTTTGGGTTTTATAGGGGTCAGAAATATCACAGGCCTTGTTAAGCGTTGTGATGAAAAAATAAAGTGCTTGGTTGCCATCCTCGGCTTTGTCGAGTGGGACCAGTCAAGGAGTTCCAAGTATTTCCAAGTAATCCAGCTGGCCATGTCTCAGAGTAGTTTCACAAGATCGGAGGAGGGGGTGTATTGTTGAGATTATTTGACCACATGCACATTACCAGACAGTGATCACTGAGGGTATCTGGAAGGACGGTGACCTCGGAGATGTGCTCCAGGCAGCTAGCAAGAAGCTAATCAATTACTGTACTTGTGCCTGTTTAGTAGTTAACTTTTATAGCATGTGAGATCAGTTGTGTGAGGTAGAGACCAGATAACTGATCCAAAACTTCAAGGGTGTCCTGAGACAGCCAGTTGGTGTCGAAATCGTTAACAGTAATATGCACCCAGTTGTGCTTTAGCTGTTCCATGTTGCTTAGGACCTGCTGAATGCCCATTTAATGGGTGCCAGAGGGTATGTACACAGTGGAAAATAATAACACTTTATGTTGCCGGCCCAGGATCAACTTTAGACTTAGAGTTTCACCTCATTGGTGTGAAGGCTACTAAGCAGTAGTTGGGCATTTAAAACACTTTTAGGTACACTAAGCAACTCCACCTTGCTTCATTAATCTGTCCTGTCAGAATGCAGTGTAGCCATCTAAGGTGATGGTAGCATCACTGACCTTGGGTGTCATGCCACCTCATTGGTGGATATCCCCTTTTCTGAAAGATGCTACCCTATTTATGCCTTTGGTAACCTATTTATGCCTTTTAGATATTTGTAGGTTTCATCATATCCCCCTGTCTTTCCTCTCCTCCAGGGTATACATATTGAGGTTTCCTAGTCTTTCCTCATATGACTTTTGGTGCAGGCTTTCTGTCATTTTGTTGCCCTTTCTTGAACTGACTCCACCCTGTCTATGTCCTTATGGAGATGCAGCCTCCAGAACTGTGACCTCAATTTCCAAATGGGGCCTCACCAATGATCTGTACATTGGCATCACCCTTCTTCCTTCTGCTGGTGTACCTCTCCTTATACTCGGCATCCACTGGCTCTCCCCATAGCCTTGGCACATTGTTTGGCTACCTTGCAGTTATCATATATGATTACCCTCAAATCTCTTTTCTGTTTGGTAACCATCAGTTCCTCCCATCATGTAATCCTCCCCTGTGTTCTTGTGCCCCAAAGCACACGTTTACACTGTTTCACATTAAATCTCAGCTGCTACACTATGTACCATTTCTGCAGTTTACCTAGGTCCCTCCTCATTTTTTCACCCCTCCCAGAATGTCCGCCCTGTTACAGATGTAAATGTCATCCACAAAGAGGCACACTTTCCCCTCCAGTCCCTCCGCAATGTCACTTATGAAGACATTAAACAGGACTTGACCCAAGACCGATCCCTGTGGCACCACTCTGGTTACCATCTTTTCACTCAGGTTGAGTACCATTTACTACAACCCTCTGTCGTCTAACACTCAACTAGTTCCTTATCTGGTTTACCACCTTGTGACCCACTGTCAGACTGCTCAGCTTGTTCACAGAGACTTTTATGTAGAACAGTATTGAAGGCCTTACTAAAATCCAGTTAGGCCACACACCCCGCTCCCCCGCAAACCGATCCACAATCTTAGTCATCCAGTTAACAAAATCAATTAGATTTATTTGACATGACCTTCTGGCTGTGAATCCATGCTGTCTCAGATCCTGTGCTCTGCTGTA
Organism: Neoceratodus forsteri; assembly: GCA_016271365.2. Lineage (NCBI taxonomy): Eukaryota > Metazoa > Chordata > Ceratodontiformes > Ceratodontidae > Neoceratodus > Neoceratodus forsteri. Next base: position 468,638,633 of record CM057457.1, on the reverse strand, counting down.
TTCAGTGTGTTCCATGATCCTTTGTTTAAGTAGAGTAAGAGAGAACAGCAAGAGGAAGGAGGTGCTTTTATTACTATACTCAGGGCCCTGTGTTTACTGCGACAAAGTGGACCCACATTCTGTGGCAGGACCTCATACCGTCTGCAGCAGAACAACTGCTGATTCTGACTGATAAATTGTGGTTAAACAGCATACCTTCAAGGGGATTAAGTCTTAGTTTACCTTTGACTACCTTTGTACAACCACTCCACTACACTGAAAGTGGAACAGCAGAGCCATTTAACAGTATGTAGTCCTCTTATCACAAATATTAAACTGCAATAACTCAAATCTGGTGTTCTGTTTTAATAACTTTCCCTCCCACCCGAATTTGAAGGCTCATATATGTTTTCTGGACACTGTTCTTCTATGTTATAATTAGAGGAGGACATAAATACTCAGCTAAAACTACACAGAAGGCAAAACCTGCTTGGATTTGTTCTGGTTTATATTCACAGTTAGCAGAAATAAAGTGAGACCCCAACCTGAAAGCCTTTGTTTTTCTGATTTTGTTTACGTTCTTGTGATTATAATGTTTTAAAACTAGGAATATCCAGCTGTCTTGCAACAAAATCTGTGTGTTGGGGAAGGACTGTCTTCCTGTAATAGTGATGGAGGTGTAACTTGCAGTGTCTGTGTGATTTGTTGACTCCTGTTTTTCCATTTAGGAACACACTAAAAATGCAAGCAAGTCATTCTTGTTAAGCTGGAGTAACCTTGGTTAGCATGTTCTCTTCTCCACGCAACTCAGGGGGTTGTGGTGTTCTTCAGTCAGTGACTCTCGTTTCACTTATGTACAGCAGCAATCAATACAACTACATAATTCTGATTGTTTTCCTTATCTCTCGCTCCAGTTCTAGTATACTCTGATCCCCAACTCTACTGCAGCTGGGGAACTTGACCCTCTTTAAGAATTGAGCTTGATGCCACCAACTAGGCTGCAGGTTCAAATCTGCCATGAAATTACTCTCACACTTGCAGGTACAAATCTGCAACCACAAATCAAAACTGTGATCGATGTCCATCAATGGGGACTGAGTCTTCTTCCCAGTCTGCTGCCAGCCAGATGTTTCTGCAATCGGCTCCTCCTCCTCCTCCGATACCTGCCACCACATCGAGATCGATTCCACCTCTATGGGCACCACTGAATCTTCTCACTTGTGACTACTGCTCCCAAATTCATCTTTCAGGGATTCAGGATGCACTGTCAGCAGTATCACAATGAAAATTAACATGGCTGAGCTACCCACACCTGCACAGCAGCAAATCATACCTGCTGTGGGCCTAATCAAGCTCTGCTACTCTTGCATCAGTCTGTCCCCATAATAGTGGCTGGGCGGAGTTATGTAACAAGAGCCAGCAGAGTCAAGATGCCTTGTGGCCACTAGCTTTTCAGCTTTGTAGTGGGCAGTATCAGTTTGTTGCCCTTCTAATGAGTATGTATTCCATGCCATACTTAACATATCAATAACTATGCCCTTTCCTTGCATCACTGTAGAGCAAAGTTAGCATTTCTGCGGCCATATGGCTCTTTTTTCTGATTTCTGCAGCCAGTACTGATTTCTGCAGCCACTGCTGCAACTGCAGAATCACAGAAAACATGGGGCCCTGACTATACTGCTCTAGTGGGACTAAAGAACTAGAACTCTACAACTGGGACATTCAATTTAGGGTAAAAACAAAGAAACAAAAAAAAAGAGTTGATGTGTTTGTCTGAGTTGGCTGAAGTGACTTATTATCTGTGCAGCTATCTAGGTGTTGAGTTGGCTGAAGTGAATTGTTATCTCTTGCAATTAACTAGGTGTAGAAGGAGCTATAAATTAGGGGGAATGGTTTAGCCAGAAGGAAGGTAGTCGATCTGGACTAGATAGATGGCTTCTGGCAGAGAACAGGTGGAGAACAGCAAAAGGAAGGAGGTGCTGTTAGAACTATACTTCTTTACTGGAACTATATTGCCTTCTTCCTCCTCCACCCTCCTTAGCCAGTTCTACTTTTATAGGCACAGGATTTGACTGGCAACAGGAACTTCCTGTTTCAGAGCAGGAAGGATGTGATCACAGAGCCACAAAAGACTCACTATCCTGGAAGGAAAAGAGTAGCTCTCTGTCCCCCCCCCCCAGCAGCTGGAGGTCTGACTCTGACCAAGTAAAGAGACTACTGTCCATATCTGAAGAGGGACATTAAGTTACTGGAGGGGGTGCAGCGCAGAGCGACAAAGATGATCAAGGGCTGGGGGACTTATCATCACGAGAGGAGGTTGAAGAAGTTGAACATGTGCTCACTGGAGGAGAAGAGAGACAAGGGTGACATGATTGAAACCTTTAAATACATGAAAGGAATAAACAAGACGGGTACAGAAGGGCTGTTCAAAGTAGGAGGGAGGGCCACCAGGGCCATGATATGAGACTGAGAGAGGAAGGTTCAGGAGGGAGATGAGGAGACACTTTTTTACAGAGAGGGTGGTGGCTGGGTGGAATGCGTTACCTGCTGAAGTGGTATGCAGTAGAACAGTGGACTGCTTCAAATGAGGATGGGATAGGACAAGGGGGAGGGTTAATGAAGGGAAGGTGGAAAGGAGAGGCAGCTGCAGAATAAGGGGTTCTAGCTGCACATTCAAGCAGACTTGATAGACCTCTAGGCCTTTATCTGCTGGCAAATTTCGTATGTTCATATATTTGTACTGAGAAATACTGAAACTGCCTGTCTCAGAACAGGAAGATCAGGAGCTTTAAGGGCACGAAGGCAGTAGGTAAGTAGCTAGAGAAAAAAATGTATATAACAAAAAAATGAATAAACAGAGGAAAGAGTAAGTATTCAAAACAACAGTTAAGGGGCCAGAAATAAGACATGATGTGAGTGGTGCAGTGCAGTGTCTGGGAGCTGTAGTCTTCCAGGAGACATTTTGGAGGATGCAGTGTTATCCCACCTGCAGGCACCTCTGTGGGCTGAGGGAGGAGGTTGCTCATCTCCAGGCTGAGTTGGCCAGGATTTGGGGGGCTTCCTCTCCCACCCAGGGACCAAGGCCACCACCGCTGCCTCAGAGGTTGCCAAGGAAAAGGAGTGGTTGGACCACAGTGGGCTCAGGGAGGGCAAGGGTGGTGGAACAGAGACACATCTCTCCAGCTGTACCGCTCTACAATTTGTATGCCACTCTGGCAGAGTTTGGTTCCTCTATAGAGGCACCCCCAGTGGAGACCAAGCAAGATGTTGGGAACCTCCACAAAGGAGACCCGCAAGAGGGTAGCATGGGACCCCACTAGGGAAGAAAACAACTCCTGGTGGAGGACTCCATTGTTAGGAGGGTAGAACTGGGGGAGGAGGGGGAGAGAGGTAAGGTACCTGCCAGGTGCCATGGCTTGGAGGGACAGGAAGTGAATCCTCTGGAGGAGCAAATGCACAGGGGAGGGAGCTGGATGTCATTGCCCACCTAGGGACAAATGACCTGGCTGGGAAAAGGATCAGAACAGTGCAGGAGGAGTTTGTTGAGTTGGGATGGGGCCTTAGACAAGTAGCACGCATGGTAACCTTCTCAGAGGTGCTGCCTGTCTATGGCATGGGAGGTCGGGGTGCACCACACCATGGTATTCAATCAGTGGTTAAAAACTGGTGAAGGAGTCAGGGGTTTGGCTTCACTGGGGACTGGAGGTCAACCTGGAGCAATGCAGGCCTATACTGGCACGATGGTCTGCATCTGTCCAGGAGGGAAACCAGGATCCTAGATGACAGGGTTAAATGTTTCACAAGTAAGCATTTAAACTGGCCGGGGACACTGGAAAGGAGAAGAAATCCTAGCCCCTCCCAAAAATCAGGATAGTATAAGGTAAACACCAAGATAGAGATGTCAGTAGGGAGAAGGGCAGGGATAAATGGAGACAAAGGCAGTAAGGACAGGAATGGGGCAAAAGGGTAAGGCCATCAAGAAATGGAGGTAATGAGTACCAATGCTAGTAGTCTGGGCAACAAGCCCCTTAACTGGTGGCCTCGATGGAAGAGGGATGCCTGGATATCATGGCAGTCACAGAAACGTGGTACACAGAGAACCATGACTGGGATGTTAACATACCAGGGTACACAACTTACAGGAGAGACAGGGAGGATAGAAGAGAGGAGGAGTATCTCTGTGTAAGGAAGCTATAAAAGCAATGGAACAAAAGAGTAAACGGGAGAGAGAAGAGGCACTGTGGGTCCTTAGACACCAACATCCACACAGGTTGTTTGCAGACCTCCATCTTAGGGGAAGAAATGGAGAAGGATATGATAGAAGGCATCCTTAAGATGGCAGAGAAAGTGGAGATATTGATGATGGGGACCTCAATGTGCCAGATGTTGATTGAGCACCTTTGCTACAGCCACATCCAGAGCAGGGCCATTCTCAAGCCCCTACAGGGGTATGCCTCTGACAGCTAGTTTTGGAACCCTCTCGGGAGGGAGCAATCTTAGACCTGGTACTCTCAAATGGGGACAGAGAGAGGATCTCAGATCTAGAAGTGGGTAGCCATCTGGGAACAATTGACCACCAAACAGTGTGGTTCACGATAAACTCAGCTGCAGAGTCAAGCCATACAAAAGTGAGAGTTCTGGACTTCAGGAGGGCTGACTTTGTCAAAATGGGAGAATGCCTCAGAAAAGCACTGCGGTGGAGCAACAATGAGGAAACATCAAAACTGCTATCACAGAGGCAACAGGCCTTTGTGTGAAGCAAATAAATCAAAACGAAAGAAAATACACTATGGTTCTCAACAGAGGTGGCGGGAAGGTTAGGGAGAAATAGCATTTAGGAAGTATAAGGAAACTCAGAAAGAGCAGGACGGAGAACTGTATCAGTTAAAGCAGAAGGAAGCAGGGAAGACAGAATAGCAAAGGCCCAAATTGAAGAAAAGATAGCCAACTCAGTTAAAGGGGATACAACCTTTTATAGGTATATTAGGGAATGTAGAAAGACAAAGGGAGGGATAGTGAGGCTGAATAAAGGGGACGGTGAGTGGGCAGAGAGGGACAGTGAAAAAGTAGGGATACTGAACAAATACTTTTGCCAGTATTCACAAAAGAGGAGGAGGGGAACATACCTAATCCAATTAATAGAAGCACTCTGGATATGGGGGGCAATCCCAGTCCTTTCACAGAAGAAAGGGTTCTGAAAGAACTCCTAAAACTGAAGATGGACAAAGCAATGGGGCCTGATGGGATTCACCCCAGAATTCTAAAAGAATTAAGATGAGAACCAGTGACACCACTTGACTACCCTTTTTAACAAATCATGGGAGGATGGTGTGGTACCTGATGACTGGAGGAGGGCAGATGTGATTCCCCTTCGCAAAAGTGGGAGCAAGACAGAGGCAAGAAACTGCAGACCTGTTAGTTTGACCTCTGTGGTAAGGAAAATGATAGGATCACTTATGAAGGAAAGAATTGTTGAGTACCTAGATGTCAGTGAAGCACAGGACCCAAGGCAGCATGGATTCACATTGGGAAGGTCTTGTCAGATGAATCTAATCAATTTCTTTGACTGGGTGACCAAAGTAGTAGACCAGTGAGGGGCTGTGGACATGACCTACCTAGATTTTAGCGAGGCATTTGACAGGGTCCCGCATAGAAGAAGAATAAGCAAATTAGCCAGCCTGGGAGTGGGTCCCAGGGTGGTAGCCTGGGTAAGACACTGGCTGGACAACAGGACACGGAAGGGGATAGTAAATGGAGTCCACTCTATAGAAAGAGGGGTTACTAGTGGGGTACTGTAGGATTCAGTACTGGGCCCAATCCATTTTAATGTTTTTATAAGTGACATTGCAGAGGGACTGGAAGGAAAAGTATGCCTCTTTGCAGATGACACAAAGATCTGCAACGGGGTTGATACACGGGTGTGTGTGTGGAAAGGATAAGAAGGGACTTGGCAAGGTTGGAGGAATGGTCAGAAGTATGGTAACTTGGATTCAATGCAAAGAAGTGCAAAATAATGCACCTGGGAAATAAAAAACCCTGTGGAAGAGTACACAATGGGGGGGGGGTTAGTAATAACAGCAAACATAGAAAGGGACCCAGGGGTAATCATATCAGATGACCTTAAGATTAGTGAGTAATGTGAGAAGGCAGTAGGGAGGGCTGGGGGATCCTGGGAGGTATAGGGAGAGACATCACCAGCAGAAAACAGGAAGTTGTTATCCCTCTGTACAGACAGTTAGTGAGACCACATCTAGAGTAATGAGTCCAGTTTTGGAGACCCCATCTTTGCAAAGGACATAGAAAACTTGGAGGCAGTCCAGAGGAGGGCAACTAAAATGGTGCAAGAGAAGCCATACAGGGAGAGACTAAAGGAGCTTAATATGTATAACCTTGAGTAAAGGAGAAAGAGGGGAGCATGATAGAAAGTTTTAAGTACCTCAGTGGAATCAACAAAGTCCAAGAGGGTAGCATAGTTCAGAAAAAGAGGTATGCAAGAACAAGGGGACACAATTTGAAGATAATTGAGGGATGGCTCGGGCAATGTGAGGAAGTATTTTTTCACAAAGAGGATAGTGGACTCAAGAACCACTTTCCCGAGGAGATTGTGGGGTCTAAAACTGTGAGAAAATTCAAGAATGCATGGGACAGACATAAGGCAATTCTTGTGGGTGGTAGGAAGAAATAGGCTGTTGGTTAACTAGGATCTACAGCTTATCCAGTATGTAGAGAAATGGGCAGACTAGGTGGGCCAAGCGGTCCTTATCTGCTGTCAAAATCTATGTTTCTAGTGATTTTGGAATTTCCCCCACTATTGAGGTGAGGCTGACTTTTCTGTCGCGTCCAGCCTCCTCCCTACTGCCACTTTTTGTGAAGAGGAACTATATCTGCTCTCCTCCAGTCCTCCAAAACCACTCCCATATTGAGTGACTCATTGAACAGGGCTACCAATGGTGTCGCCATCACCTCCCAAAGTTCCCTTAATATTCTAGGATGTGTCCCATTTGGTCCCATTGCCTTGTCCACGTTCAGTTTTTTCAAGTTCTTTTAGGACTCTCTTCCATAAATGGACTGGTGCCTATCTCCCTCCCATATTTTTCATGTTTTCTAACTGTGGTCATAGAAACATAGAAGTTGACGACAGATAAGGACCGCAAGGCCCATCCAGTCTGCCCATTTCTTTTTCTATCTTAAGAATGTGCCATTGGCCTGTGCTCTGCCAATGGCATCTATCTTTGCTCCCTTATGCCTATCCCATGCCTGTTTGAAGCCCTGCACTGTATTCATATCCACCACTTCCTGAGGTAGGCCATTCCATGCATCCACTGCCCTTTCTGTGAAAAAGAACTTCCTCACATTACCCTTAATCGGCCTCCCTCTAATCTCATGCTGTGTCCTCTTGTCCTGCTATTTTTCTTATATTGAAACATGTTAGACTCTTTCACCGTGTTAATGCCTTTAAGGTGTTTGAATGTTTCAATCATATCGCCTCTCTCCCTCCTTTTCTCTAGGGAATACATATTGAGCTCAGTTAATCTCAATCAATCAATCAATCAAATCTTTATTTATTCAGCGAACATCATTGAGCAAGGCTCATTTACAAGATGGACCTGAATCTGTCCTCATATGTTTTCTGATGCAGTCCCTGCATCATTTTGGTTGCCCTTCTCTGGACTGCCTCAGTTTGGTTAATGTCCTTGTGAAGGTGTGGCCTCCAGTCCTGCACGCAGTACTCCAGATGGGGCCTAACCAGTGTCTTGTAAAGAGGGATTATTACCTCCCTCTTCCAACTTGTGATACCCCTACTAATACACCCCAACATCCTTCTAGCCTTACCTACTGCTTTAGTGGTCTGCTTGGATGATTTCAGGTCATCGGTGATGATGACCCCAAGTCTCTTTCTTTCCTTGTGACTGCCAACAACTCCCCTCCCAGCCTATAGGTGGCTTCAGGGTTTCTCTTCCCTATGTGCATGATCTTGCACTTCTTTGCATTAAACCCCAGTTGCCACTCTTCTGATCATTTTGCTAGTTTATCCAGATCTCTTCTCATTCTGCCCACTCCATCTGGATCATCTACTCTGCTGCAGATCTTGGTGTCATCTGCAAACAGACAAACCTTACTCTCCAGTCCATCTGCAATGTCACTGATGAAAATGTTGAAGAGGACTGGCCCTAGGGCTGATTCCTGAGGTACCCTACTCGTGACTTGCATCTCTTCTGACTGTATACCATTTACCACCACTCTGTTTTCTGCCCGTCAACCAGTTTGCCACCCAACTGACCAACGTTTGACCCACCCTAAGCTTACCCAGCTTATTAATCAATCTTCTATGTGGAACAGTATCAAAAGCTTTGCTGAAGTCAAGGTAGGTGACATCAACTGCTCCCCCTTGGTCCACCACTCTGGTCACCGAATCAAACAAATCTATGAGATTAGTTTGACAGAACCTTCCTTTTGTAAACCCATGCTGTCTTGGATCCTGTGGTCCTATGGATTCCAGGTGCTGCACTATCCTTTCCTTAAGGAGTGTCTCCATAATTTGAACACTACTGAGGTAAGACTGACTGGTCTGTAGTTCCCTGCTTCCTCCCTGCTACCACTTTTGTGGAGTGGGATCACATGAGCCCTTCTCCAGTCTTCTGGGACCTCTCCTGTGCTCAGAGACTCACTAAACAGTTCCAATAATGGCAATGCTAGTTCCACCCTTAGCTTCTTTAACACCCTGGGATGTATGCCATCAGGTCCCATTGCCTTGTCCTCTAGGCTTATCAATCACTTGTTGGACCCTTTCTTTTGTGAAGGGGTAGTGCACCTCCTCCCCCGTGTCCCTGGTGCTGAGCTGTGAGCCCTGCCCTACCTTCTCTTCAGTAAATACTGAGCAGAAGTATCTATTTAGGATAGATGCTTTTACATGGTCCTCCTCCTCACATGCTCCCTTATCCCTTTGATCTTAGCATACCCCTCTGGACTTTCTCCTGTCACTAATTTATCTAGAGAAAGTCTTGTCATCTTCTTTACTGTTCATGCTAGTGTTTACTTTTTCCAATTTCTAACAGACGTGGCAGCAACTGAGCAAAAAGTTTCCTGGAGGGCAGAAGTGAACAGGAGGGAGATTTGTAACAGGTGAGCTGGACATAAACAGCTGCAAATGTAAATGTTAAAACATAGCAAAGGCTGGAAAGTATTTAGCAGAGAAATATGTTTATATAGAAAGTTAAAAATGATCAACAGTATACTGAAGTATAGACTGTTAAAGGTACCTAAACAAGCAGTTTTTTTTTAATTGCAAACTCCAAAATCTGGCTTCATAGCCAAGTAAAGTAAACACTGCTGTTTACATTTATGCTAAAACTCCATTTACGTAAATAACATAAATTGTATTTTCATAGCTTTTGAAAACTATAAACATCAGCCTTTCACTTTCAAAAAACAGCCTTGCTTGCCCCCTAAAATGTCTACCAAGTGTATTAAATGATGAGTCATTATGACATCATCGGAGCCAGAGGCACAGGCCCACGTGGCTCCCTATGGTGCTAACTAGTTCTTCTTTCCCCCTTTGTTTTGAATTGTTTCACCAGAATGATCAACACCATGGACAGGATTCACAAAAGAGATGCGTCGGGGCGCAAGTCAGATGCACCGGTGCAGAGAGGATGCACCCACTGAACGCCAAACGATCCACAAAGGGATGCACCAAAGGATGCGCCATGTGCAACCCCATTGTGAATCACACAGAAAGGGCAGGGCACAAGTGGAGATGCACCAGCACAAGCAGGATATGCAGAGCTACCCAGGGGAGCAACATAGTGAATATGGAGCAAGCCAGCAAGGCAGGTTGGAACAACGGGGGACAAAGCAGTGGGACAAAGGAGAGAGGGACACAGGACCAATGGGATACACCAGAGAAGCCAAGGGCACAAAAGTGGCCACAACAGCCACAGAATCATGACAAGGACCCGAGAACACCACACAGAGCACCAGACCACGATCCACACTTGTCTAGGGCAGGCACACAGAACAACACACTGTAGCAGGCATGGTGCCACACAACAGCATGCAGGTGCAAAGAGCAAGGTGGAGGGCACTAGACAGGGCCAACCCCACAGGTGGCCATGACTGTGGCCGTACAGTGTCCAGCACACAGTGCCACCATAGTGCCACACAACTAGGCCACAACCCCAAACACAGGATACCGCACACAGGACTATAGAGCAATTTTGCAGCAGTGCAATGTATGCAGGCCACAAACAGCGTGGACACAGAGACCAGGAGCAGGGACATAAGCTGTAGGACAGAGGCCCATGCACATGCCACAGGCAACCATGGGGCCGCACTAATGGGGGGGGTTCAGCAGGGAAAGAGACTATATACATTGTAGGCATGCAGAGCCATGGCAGGAAGGGTATGGAAAAGAGCCCTGACAGTACACATACCCAAGAATGTGGAACAGTGAATGACCACAGACACCATAGCAGAGTGCAAAATATTTACAACAACATAAACAGAACATACAACAATATAAACAACAGAAAATCAGAAACTATGACATAATAATGCAAGGGAAGGGGTGACAGACTATGAACAGCTACATGTGTGCAGAAGGGGGAGGGTGTGGGATCATCAACAGAGAAATGGAGGGGGTGGGTAACAGTGGACTGTATACAGCAATGATATGCCTGCACATGGTCGGGGCAACATGCATGGCCACGCACCTCCTGCGCCTCAACCCCAGATGGCCACGTGCCAACAGGTGCCAGAGGAGGGCCCTGACGGCCTGACTTACTTGTCCAATGATCCTCTATAAGGGCCAGAGCAACCCCTGGATAACCTGAGTGATTCTCTGGTCCAGATCTCTAACACAGTTCATGGCTCCTCCACCTCTGGCAGCTGCATCACTATCCCAGGGACCTACAGCAAGAAAAGAGAGAACACATACTAAGGACCATGGCAGACACACATCCCCCACCAAGCAGTAACCCACCCCAGCAGAGAGGCAAAGCACACATAAGGGCAACACCTACCTGCTCCCAGATGGACACCGCATCAAGCCCCCACAGCCCCTGGCATCTCTCCTCAGTGGCCTCCATGGCCCACCACCTGGCCTCCAGCCCTGCAAGACACAACAGAGAGATACCGCCATGAGCAGACACATCAATGCACAAAACCCACCCCAACACCAGTGTGCGAATGCAGTGTAGGTGTACCCAACTGGTGTAACGCTGGTGCCCATCCATGCAGAACACAGCAGTGCACAGCCTCTGTGCCTGAACCCTCCAGAGTGCCTTCCCATAGTCATGCACCACACACAGTGGTACCACCCCATGTGCAACACAGTGTACCTGACCCACACACAGCACTGCAGAGTGCCCACCCCATGTCACATGCAGGACAGGTGCAGCCACAGCCATGTGTTTGTGGTGTGGTGTTCCCATGTGAGTGTGATGTTGTAAAGTGGACCATCCCACCCTACATGCACCTGTGATGCACACGTATGTGCGCAACCTGCCTGGCTGTGGCAGTGCTCCCCTGCATGCGCAGCTACTCAGCTGCTGAAGATGGTCCCTGCCCCTCTGTCCAAGGTCACCATACCAGTGCCTGCACTGTTCTCCAGTGCAGGGAACCTCCATGCACCAAATCAGCCTGCTGGCAGTGGTGGCCCACACCTGTGACCTGGGTACCAGTAGCTCCTCACGGCCAAGCAGCTGCCCCTCCACAGACATCACCAGCGCCACCAGGTGAAGCACCCGCAGCTGGGACCAGTTTATGGCCCTAGACCCAGTCCTCCCTGCCCTAGGCATCACGGGTCAAGATGCAACCCAGTGGTGCAATTATGGGATATGCGGCATTAAACCAAAATTACTCCACATGTGCTAGCAGGCCACATGCAGTGCACTGCGCACAGTGGCATGAAGCGCGATTGGTCCGTCAAGATCACATTGGTGCATGCGCAATGCACACTGCTGAGGCAGGAATGCGAGGCATGGGTCATGACTGGGTCGGGCATGTGTGATGTGTACGAGGCTGCCATAATACGTGTGGCAAGCAGAATCTCACACAGCACCTGTGAAGTGTGGTAGCACACCATCATGCACTGTGCATGTCATGACATCCACATACAACACCATCAACCAGCACAATGGGCACCGGCGCGGGTGGGTTTGCAATCGTGGACAGGCAACACCATGTAACAGACACCATCTGCATGTCCTCAATGTGATTGACAGTACAGCCGTGTACATGCTGAGCTGTACCATGGGTACAACACACAGCGCATGCACACAGTTTGCACTGAGGCACAACGTGCATGAGTGGGACATGCACCGTGTACGGATGCGCCCAACTCAGCAGATGCACCATGCTGATTGAGAAAAGCTGAAGGCAGTTATGCAGTTCACAAACAGCGTACCTAAATCAGACTCACATCATATGCCAGGGCATCTCAGCTGTTTAGCATCTCATTAACACTGCCCCAGACCTCATTTGCATGTCCTGAGCCATAAATGATCCCTACTCATCTCACACTGAGAATAGGTGACTGAGAGGATTCACAGCCTTGAGGGTGAGTATACAGCTAGTCCTACATGTAATACTGCAGGTACTGTGGAGTGGGTATGTGCTGTTGCAGACCTCTGTCTACCCCAAGGCACATCCCAGGGCTGGGAGAAACAGCAGACTGCTACAGGAATGTATGATACACACAACCATTTGTGTACAGGCCCAGTTGCACTGTAGCTATGCCACATGCTGGACTGGCCGAGCACATCCCAATGCCAGCATGCCATGTACAGGGACTCCTGGTGGGCAACATGGCATCCCACAGGCAGCACCATTGGGGGCATGATGGCCAATGTGCCTGCACCAACAGCATGGCATACATAGTGTGTGTGATGTGCTGACAGATGTATGTAGCTGGACATGTGGCACAGGTGGTACTACCGTGGCCTTGCAGCCGTCTATGGCATGTGCAATGTACATGCGGATGCAGTCACAGCCAACCTCACCATGCACATCCACACATGTGCACAGCCTGCAGGCCTTGGCTGACAGGTGCTGGTGTGTCCTGCTGCAACCACTGTCTGTCAAGAATGGCCACACAGGAATCTACTGATGCATGGCTAATATCTGTCTGTTCTCTCTCCCACAGAAACCACGATGTCAGGAGGCAACAATGTCACCAGCAGACAGCAGCCTAACTTCACAAGCGTGAGGAGCAAGCCCCATTGAGGCATTCCACCTATGCGTGGCGTCATGACTGGCAAGGGTGGCAGCCATGCAGTGCAGGAGGAGGGCTGGGAGGTGGTCGCCTGCCATGTCTCTCACAGAACCCCTGGAGTGCAGGAAGCACTTGAATGATGAGAAATAGAAGGCTAAAGAGAAGGTGGCCCACATCGAGGCCTCCCTGTGGTGGACAGGGGTGACCCACAGGCAATGTCCGCCTGAACCCCAATGAAGAGCTACTTGCTGCAACCATTGCCAAGGCCACTGTGCAGGGTGTCCAGTTGGGGGTTCCAGACCAGTGAGGCCCATCACGGCACTGTAAGTAGCCATGGACACAACACAAGGCAGGCCACATGTGTGCTCTGGCTGCCATGCCAGTCCCAGTGTGCTGTGCCCTGTAACTGTGTACTCAGGGGCTGTGCCATGTGTGGTGGCTGTGCATGGTTGTCCCATGCTGTGCTATGCTTGGCTGCACTGCACATGCCCATGGTGGCTCATGTGAGGTCCCACCACTGGGTTACACACTCTGTTGGCATGCCTGTGCTGCCAGCACCACACATGGTGCCATGTGGCCATGGCCTGTCACCACACAGTACCAGTCACAGCATGCATGTGGCTGGTGTTGTGTGTAGGGAACAGCACAGCCACACTGCAGACCAGCATGCACACCCATGGCACTACATTGTGCCACTCCGTACATGTCTGTCTGTCTGCATGCCTGTATTCCATTAGTTATTCTAGTGCACTAACCATGTTCTCCTGTCATCTTTCCAAGCTCCATCATGCCTCATGGGTGCAGCCATGGGCACAGCTGCACAGGATGCCCTAGTGGGTGATGATGCAGGCCTGTTGCACATTGCAGTTGTCACTGCAGTGGATGGTGCCATCCCTGGACCATCCACTGCACCGGACCCACCAGACACAGCCTCAGTGGTGGCGTGTCCATTATACCCCTCCGCCATTGTTGGCACGGTGGCCAATGATGACAACAAATGGCCCCGGTGTCTGCATTCTCTGATGATGACCACACAGATGTGGTGGACATCGCCAGTGCCATCCTTGTGCTTGCCACTGGCATGAAGGGGGTGTACAGTGATGACACTGCAGATGATGACACCACACAGATTGAGGGGGACATGGCCAACAGTGGGACACGCAGCACGCAGGGACCTATGAGGGTGGCCCCGGATGCCACAGCTGTACATGGTGCAGCTGCACTGGTTGCACAGCTGCCCACATCAGTGGGTGCTGTGCACCCTGTGCCTGGCCCAGGTGCAGTGGCCAGGCTGTCAGGGTGTCCAGTCCAGGTGCTTCGGGCACACACATACCGCTGGGCGTGATGTCACAGGCCATGAACATGCAGTGGCTGTGCATAGCAAAGGGCCACCCAAGCCACAGCCTGCCAAAGTGCAGCTGCCACTTGTGGATGCCCAGGGGCAGGCTGTCTCACCCTCTGTTTATCGGTGATGCTACTGTGACCCTTCACCTGCCAACAACATGGAGGCTACGTCCACCTCCTGCATGACACTGTGGAGAGGCAGGAGGCCCTCCATGTGGAGTTCAGGAGTCACAAGACAGTGATGGTCCTAGAGCATGAGACTGCAGCTGCATGGCATGCTAGATGTTGACTAAGGCATGCCTCCTGTGGGTGGGCATGATCGCAGCACTGGGTGGATTGTAGCTGTTGTGGAGGTGGTGGCTGTAGCTGTTGCACGCTGTGGACAATGGCTGCCAGTCAGACACCCAGGAGCACCTCCTGCACACCCCAGCAGTGGCATCAGGTGGACCTCTGCTGCTGATGCTGTTGCTTCATGTCACAAAGCCTGTCATCCCCAGCCCAGATGTGGCCCATGGGGCAACCACACCAATGAGCACCCATTCATGGTCTCATTGCAGTACCCCTGCAGGCTTTTTGGCTACCACCCTTGTGGCTGGTGATGCTGCAGCTGCATCCACCAGTCATGGCAGAGGCAGCCCATGTGTTAATGGTGGCTGAGGTGCTGCCCTGCAATGTCCTGGTCCCCATTCCATTGGCTGCAGCCCATACCACCACTGTGTCCTGCATGCCTGGCTGCTGTTTCCTGGGGTGGTCTGTGGGGCAGGCACCTGTCTCCCTGTGCAGTGCCACTTGTGTGTCTATGTGTACCATTATTATGCCATGTGGCATGGGCATCGTGAGTGCAGTCCATTATCTACTGTGCCTGTGTGCTGGTTGGAGTGCACACTGACCCATGCCATCCCTGGCACTGTCATGGTGGTACGTGTGTGTGTGTGTGTCACGTGCGTGCGTGGGCCTTGTCTGTACTGTCCTGTGTCTGCCATGCACTGCATGGCTTGGTAGCTACCTGTTCTCAGCACAGTGCACCTCCCAGATACATACCTCCAATACTCATCTGCAGTTCCTTAAATTCTCCTCCGCCAGCCTGCTGCAGTACTGCCTGGCCCATACCGCCAGCCATGGGTCCCGGTGGGCCATTGCAGGTTCTGTGTTGTGGCCCTGTGGTGGTGCTTCTTCCTTCCCACCCTCCTCGTTCTCCCCGGAACTGTCACCCTCACTAGCCTTGACAGGTATTCCAGAATTTCAGAAGTTGTTGCTTTTCTGTTGGGGATGCTGAAGTTTGGAAGAGGACAGTCTCTGACTGAGGGGTAACTCTAAAGCTTGAATGGTAGCGATAGTACTGACAGGACTAGAGTTTTATGCATCCAGTGTTAGTTTTGTTTTCTATTTCTGCTTATTTGTTAATTTATTTTTTATTTTTTAAATTTGTAAATCTGTCTTTAGGCGTTCTTATTTATGTATTTTGTGGCTTTTTATGGTTTAGTGTCTGTCTGTAATACTGTATTGTGTTTGCATTTTCCTAAGTCACGCCAGTAAAAGAGCTATGTGGCCCAGTGTTTTTTTTTATATGGTTACCAAAGTTTAAATAAAATAAATGTGTATCTTTGGTATAATACCAGATTGGGAAACTGGAGTCCATTCTCAAACTCAGTTTGTGGGAGAGCTATGTATGCATCACTGGTATGTAGTACCAGGCTGGAAAACCTGAGTTCATTCTCAAACCCAAGACTCCCCGGTGGCAGTGCAGGGGTTATGTCTGTATCACTGGTATCATAGCAGGAAAACTGGAGTCTTTTCTCAAGCCTAGGAATCCCAGTTGTATGTGGAGTAAGTTATGTGTGTATCACTGGTATAATATCAGGTTGAGTAACCTGAGTCTGTTCTCATACCTGGAAATCCAATGTGGCAGTGCAGAGGGTTATGGTTGTATCATTTGTATAACTGTGGAAAACATGATTCTATTCTCAAACACTTTTCTCCTCAGTTGCACCATGAGGGTTATGTCTGTATCACAGAGCTAATTCCAGTGGCTGTGCCCTTACCTCTGGTTTACCTTTCTTCTCTTAACAGCAGCAGAATTTCCAGTCTCAGAAAAATACATGACATTAATTGAGAAAGATGAAGAACCCTCGGTATTGGAGTCAGTGAGCACAGCTGAGACTGTAGGCCAGCAGTCTCCTAATGAAATAACCATCAACAGTTAGTAGTGACCTGGGAAATGTTACATGTGCTTTTCTAGGCTTCAGCATTCATTCAGTTTCATAGCAAAGTGCTGAAAATTTGTGCCTGCCCCCACCCACCTTTATTAAATAGACCTAAGCTCCGACCATAGTTTCTCTGACTCTCCCTGCCTCAATCCCTATTGGTTCCTCCAAGGTTTTCTTCTTCTTTCTCTTTTTTTGCTACTACCCCACCTACTCTCCCTCTCTGGTTCTCTACCCCCCCCAATTGATCTACTGATTTCTGCCACACCTCCCACTCTTCTCTCACACTATCGGTGCCTCGGCTCTGCTACCTTTCGCCTACCAACTGATCATTTATACCCTTCCCAAAATGTTGGTTTATCTGTCTATTCTCACCTCCCTGCTTCACCTTGCCTACCTTCCTGGAGTCTGCTGCCCTTCCCCCCCACCTACCAGCTAGATACCCCATGTCACCACCTAGGCACACTGCACTATGAGCACTACTCTTCCCCCAGGGCCCTCTCTGGCCTTTGATTGGCTGCTTCCGATCTCCTCCAGGTTCGGGCCTTGGTCTCACCTATCTCCTCTATCATACACGATGTTGCTCTGGGCCAAACGCCAGCAACTCCTTATATGTTCCTGCAAGCAACGGACATGTAATCTATCCTTCAAGAAACTCAGTTTGTGCACCCTGAAGCTCCTGCTCCTCCTCCTACTGATGTCCGGAAATGTGCACCCAAACCCAGGCCCAAGATCTACTAGCTCTGCCTGTCCTGCAAAACCCTCTGGGGGCTTAATCGTCACAACCATTAACATCTGCAGCCTGATCCTCAAGCTGATGCAGTACAAATCTTTGCAAACCAACACAACCCTGATATCCTTACAGTTGTCGA
Organism: Neoceratodus forsteri; assembly: GCA_016271365.2. NCBI lineage: Eukaryota > Metazoa > Chordata > Ceratodontiformes > Ceratodontidae > Neoceratodus > Neoceratodus forsteri. Next base: position 468,621,021 of record CM057457.1, on the reverse strand, counting down.
AACATGCCTAACGCCTAAAATTCCAGACATGGCAATTGAACTACCAGGGTACAATGTACACAGGCTGGATTGTGTGTCTAAAAGAGGAGGGGAATGTGCAATTTACATCAAAGACTATCTCATGGGGTGCCCCATCTCTACCCCCCCTTCCATGACTCCACAGCACAGATACTACCGATTAAATTACTCCTAGGGGCACACAACAAAGCCCTCACAGTTGTCTCTGTTTACAACCCCTAGAAGACCATAGGAAAAGCCTCAATACCATTCTGGACTTTATCAGAACCCAACCTGTAGGTACTGAGACAATCATACTAGGTGACTTTAATATAAACTGGCATGCATCTGATGCTGCTGTCTCTAGGGATGCTGTATCATCAGCAGACCTCTCCGCAAATGGTTGTCTCCTCCACAAGAAAAAACTACAAAACAGGCACTAGTGCCCTGCTGGACTGGATTCTTACCGGTCATCATTCCTGTATCTATCTCCAACACTTTTGACCTCCCAGACTCACTTAGCGACCACTCCCCTGTTATCTGTGAATGGTCAAACAAATTCTGCAAGCCCCCACCTAAAGTCATCACCAGCAGAGTCCTCCTCCATGGTCAGTTGAGTCACCTTAAATCCTCAGTCTGCATGACTGGTCTTTCATGTACCAATCTATGGATGTTGACTCAGCCCTCAACTACTTTATCTCCTCCTTCAGTGTGGCATGTGACTCCTGCACCCAGCTCAAAAAGCGAAAAAGTCAAGGCGCTCTGCAACCCATGGCTAACTGGTGAGCTTCTAGCACAGCTAAAGTCTAGGGACCACCTTTGGGCTCTGGCTAGGGCCTGTGGTGCTCAATCCAGTGTACAGAATTACGAACGTGCCTGCAACAGCTGCACGACATCCATTTGACTACTGAAAAGTACATACTACAGAGAGCTCTTTCTAACACCTAGGAAATGGGACTGAGTTTTGGAAGAACATCAAAGAAGTCACGGGGAACCAGCAAAAATCCTCCCCAACAATGCTAAAGGTTGACAGGTCCATCACTCTTGATCCTCTGGTCATTGCCAACACCTTCAATGATGCATTCATTGACCTTAGTAGTGTTCTCCCCCTGAATTTTTTCACTGATTCTGACTCCACTACTCCCTGTAGCTATCCTACCCTTTCCAAACACCCACCCTTCTATTTTAAAACTGTTAAGATGCATGAAGCTTGGAAATACATCACCAAAGCAATCTCCAAGTCAAGAACTACTTGGGACCCGCTGGACCTCAAACTGCTATCCCTCACCCTTGATGAGATCCTAGGCCCATTAACACAAATTCTTAACCTCTCCCTTAGTTTCAGCCAGTTCCCTGACATATGGAAAGCTGTTACAGTTACACCAGTCCACAAAATGGGGATAAGACCATCACCAGAACTATCAACCAATATCTATACTACCTCCTTTCTCCATGGCTCTGGAATGCATAATGGCTGACCAACTTACAGACTACCTGGATAAAATACAATCTTTTGTACACAACAACATGATTTCAGAAAAGGACATGCACCTTATCTGCCTTATGGAATTCACTGGAGCACTACACAGCACCTTGGATAAGAAATAATCTAGCAGGGGCTGTTTTGTCAATTTGACTAAGGCATTTGACACTGTCCACCATTGTCTGCTGATTGAACAACTCCAGTTTACTGGTCTCTCTCTCCTGACACTGTAACTTGGTTCAATAGCTACCTGGAAAATTGGTCAAAAGTGTAAAATTGTGGGTGTTCACTCGGATACAAGATCGGTCCTTTCTGGAGTCCCTTAGGGGTCTATTCTGGGCCCTCTACTATTCAGCCTTTTCCTAGACACCTTCTTGAAATCCTGCCCTGAACAACTCATCCTCTATACTGACGATGCTGTAATCTTCACTTCCCACAAGGACCCCAAACCCCTACAACTCAGTCTTCAACAAGGCTTTGCCTCAGTGGAAAACTGGTTTAGTAGGCATAAGTTGGTCCTAAACCATAAAAAAAACCAAGGCAATGCTTTTTAACAGCCCTCTAAACAAGCATAGACTTCACCTCCTCTCTTTTTCAACTAGTCTTGGAAACACCCTCAAGCAGGTGCAGTCATTTGAATACCTTGGGATATCTCTGGACTCAAATCTGTCCTATGGGGCCCATATTGACGGTGTTGCCAGAGCTGCTAACATGCATCTAGGCCTACTATACTGGCACAGACAACATCTTACATTGGAAGCCTTGAAGATCACTGTCCAGAGCTCTGTGGTCTCCATCATTAACTACGGACTAATCAACTATGGCTCTGCTTCTGCTACTGCTCTCAGATGAATATCGACACCCCTCAATAAGGCCTGTCAGTTCATCTCTGGTGCTCACCGTCTCACACGTACATGTGACCTGTATGCTCAATCTGGATGGATTCAACTCTCCAACCACATTAAGTATCTAGCTTGCACCATGGCAAAGCAAATTAACATGGGCCTCACCCCCAGAGTCCAAGCCTACTGCATCCAAGCTTGAATCCTCGAAACACCAGGGTTCTGAATCTCAGCTCCTCCAGGTCCCCTACTGTCACACTTCCCAGGGCCAAAGATCTTTTGCCCATAGGGGGCTAGCTGACTAAGTGGTCTCAGCCTGACATCTCCTCCAGTCCCACAGTTGGCTCATTCCAATCCAAGCACCACTTTCATCTCACTGCTTCTAGCTCCTGTAACTGTTACTTGTAATCAGCCCTGTCCTATCTATGCTCTTCCTCCTCCCTAGTACTTATATCCCTTTCTCCTTCATCTCCCTCTTCCTCCCTACCCCCTCCCTTCTCTCCACAAGCACTTCCCCTGTGTTTGACTATGACACTTTCTGCTCTGGGTTGTTGACAATGCCTCTGGCTGCTCCCACCTCCCTTGTGTTCCCACCTCCTCTATTGTCCCTCTTCCTCCTTCTCTCCAATCCTGTATTTAACCCTGTCTTCTCCTATTTTATCTCACACTAGTACAGCTTATTCTGTCTACTGCATTGTTCTTTCCCATTATTAACCTGTTATGTTCCTTATTTTCTGTACTGTACTGTTTCAGACGTAGAACCTTTGTAAAAGAACCTTGGCTCAAAGGTGTGTTGTTATCCTAGATATAAATAAATAAAAAAGATGTAGGATAGATGCTGTGAAGTCCTGATGATCTCTGAGTGGAAATGCGAGCCTGCTCTCAAATTTGCATATCCAAGGCAGCAGTGCAGGGGGTAATGTCTAGGGCATTGCAAACCTTCCAGAGTTCGACTGCATGAACTTTGGTGGTTGAACCATATAAAGTTCATCAAGTATTGGACTAGTTCACTTTGGTTCACCAATTATTGTTTTTTTACACAGAAGAGAAACTGCAGTTAATCGAAAAAGGGCAACAGTTGCTGCGTAAACACCCAGTTAAGTCTTTTGACATTGCAATAAAATGTTTAAGTAGAAATACCTGTTTCAATTTCAGGTTCTTCAGATGTTATCTTTTTCAGTTTCTACACCATAAGTCAGTTAGGCCACTCTACATCTGCAGGCATATAAATAATCAATGCATGACTAATTAAACTGTGAGACTTCAAAAAATCCAGTGATAGTGAACTCAGCTTGGTGTGGCAAAGCCAGTTGTTTACCATCGAGTGGGCAGATCCCCTCCCACAGGCTCCTCAGGCTAAGGCATTGTAGTAGGTAACTGATTCTGATAGGCATCTTAGATTATTGCATGGATATGAAGGCTTAGATTTTTGCTATTCTGAAAGGCCTGTGATGATCATTATGTCATCCAGCCACCTGCCATCATCTCCTACATCAGACAGCTTCCAGCATGCAGAGTAGAGTATGCTAATGAGGGCTACCAACTCTGTCATCACGGCATCCTTTGTGCTTACACAAATGAAAGGTGAGCACTGGGTACAGGTCTAGCTCAAGTAACTACACCAACATGTGGATATATATTAAACCTGAGCTATAGTTATTGTGCAAATCATATTCTTTGTGCAAAACATGCAATATTAAAGTGCATTGAAGGAGACAATTTCAAAGGCACAAGCACATGTAGTAGTAAAATGTTTTATTTTTATACAGGATACATGTCGTTTGGGTTGAAAACCCAGTTTACAGGACAGACTTGTTATTTATCGTTCCAACTAAACATATACACATAGACATCTATCTACACATAAGTATTAAACAGCCCAATAAGCATCACGTCATCACTAAATATTGTTACATAGACACATCAGTAAAAAAAACTTTTACAAATAAATGTTACAGATTTAAAGTCACAATGATGGACGCTAAAGCTATGTAAAAATTCAGTCTTAACTATCGGTACATTATTATCAATTAGCCACTTATAAATAACTATACAATAGTTTTAACGTCATCCTGTCCTCCCCATCACTGTGTTCAGAAGTATTTGTGACCAATATATATAATATACAAACCTGCTTTAAGATCAGCAGACCAGCCAGGTACCCACTAACCCAGGGTTGCCATTAGTTGGTTGCCCTCATTAAAATACTCAGCATGCTGGAAGACTCATGGTGTGCGCAAGGTGGTGAGGGGCAGCTCAGCAACATTATGGTCAGCACAGAACTTTCAACTTACCAAACTAAGAAAGAGAACATCTGAAGACTGAATTTGAAACATGTACTTCTACTTAAAATGTTACTTTAAAGACTACCTAAACACACATCTATAGGGCACACAGTTCTAAAACCCTTCTGTGGAAGCAGAGCAGACAGGGAGAGGTTCTGAATCCTGTATGCTGTTACCTAAAAATCTTAAGTTTAATACCTTTTTGGTGAGTTTTTTCTAAATCCCAAAACCAGGAAACATTTTCAGAGTATACTGTACTGTACATGTAACATAGCAAAAAAGATATCAAGGTACACATATACTGTTAATTTTACATGCAGAATATAAGGCTCCATAGAGACTGAATTATAGGAACATAAGATGACATCAACGTGTTTGACATTCCCAGCAGTATTAGCCTCCAATTGGCTCAGTGCTGTGAAAATGTTTCCCAGTTACTGCACATTGTACATGCAGTTCCCTCAAACCAACATTTATCGTTCTAGTCTGCTGTACTAACCAGGCTCAACATGCTTTCCACACCAGGGCCCCCTGCTGCTAAACAACTTCCCCTGAAATTGCAGCTGAAAACAAGCGACCATTCAAGCGTAAACTCCGCCAGCACCTCACTGACCTCTGCAGTTGTGACTGCTCTGCCTAGGCTTGCAGCTTTGTTTCGCCTCTCCCACCTCTTCTCTCCTCCCTTGTTACCCTCTCCACTTCTCTCCACCCCTCCATCCCCTGCTACTCCCCATCTCTCTCTCTCCCACCCCATCGACCATTCGAACCCTCTCACCTCCAACCTACCATTCCATTCCTTTCCTGCTCCTCTCCTCCTGTCTCCCCATCCCTATCACACTATCTCTTGTTGCTCCACCCTAGACTACCTAGCACTTATCTTTCTGTTCTTGCACTTACAACAATGTCAAATCCTTGACTGCCTACCCCCCTTTTCCCCACCCCCTCTTATCCCCCACCCCTTGCTCCACTTATGTCACCCCAGGATGATTTTTATTTGTATTTGTGTCTTGCTATATATACACTCCTGTATTGTTAATTGTGCATTGATATTTGCCACTGACTGTTTGTTACTGTGCTAGTCTATACACATGTACTGTCTTTTGCTAAGTTAACCTCTTGACCTATATTGTATATTACCTCTGCTTACTTCTATGTTAACCTCCTGACTCTGTATTGTATCTGACCATTGTTTTGCTTGCACCCATTGCTGACTCAGAACCTTTGTAAAACAACCCTTGGTTCAAAGGTATTTATAATCCTAGTAATAAATAAATAAATAAATCAGGAGAATCCTGCAACCTGCACCCAGACCCCCAAAAACTGCCACACATTCAAAGAAACCTCTGCTATCCAGGGACCACCAGGGCCACTGCTGCTACCTCAGAGGTTGCCAAGAAAGAAGAGCAGTTGGACCAAGGTGGGATCAGACAGGGAGAGGTGCTGGAACAGATGCACTTTCTCCAGTTGTACCTCTCCACAATTCATATGCTCTTTTGGTGGAAGTGGTTCCTCTATGGAGGAACCCACAGTGAAACCAAGAGGACACTAGGAACCTCCACAAAGGAGTCCCACAGGAGGGTGAAATGGGATCCCACAGGGGAAGGAAACAACTCCCGGTGGGGAATCAATTATTATGGGAGTAGATCTCAGGAATGAAGGGGGAGAGGGAGGTAAGGTGCCTGCCTGAGGCCACTGCTTGGAGAGATAGGGAGCAAATTCACAGGATCGCAGGAGAAGCTGCATGAGAGAGGGAGGGAGCTGGATATCATTGTCCACCTAGGGACAAATTACCTGGCTATGAATGGGATCAGAGCAGTGCAATAGGAGTTTGAAAAGTTGGGAAGAGATGTTAGATAAGTAGTACATACAGTGACCTTCTCAGAGATGATGCCTGTCTATGGCAAGGGTAATGTTAGAGCACTCCACACCATGGGATTTAATGAATGGTTGAAAAACTGGTGCAGATCTCAGGGTTTTGGCTTCACTGGGGACTGGGGGGTCCACCTGGAGGGATACAAGCCTATTCTGGCACAATGGTCTACATCTGTACAGGAGGGGAACCAGAATCCTAAGTGATAGGTTTAAATGCATAATTGTGAAGCATTTAAACTAGCGAGAGGGCACTGAAAGGAGCAGGAAACCAGCCTCCCCACAAAACACAGTAGTTAGAGAGGAAAATACCAAGGTAGAGAAGTTAATGGGGAGCAGGACAGGGTAAATGCATAAAAGGCAGTAAGGACAGGGATGAGGCTAAAAGGGTAAGGCCATCAACAAATGGAGGGTGATGAGTACCAATGCCCATAGTCTGCTTAAAAGCTCCCTGAACTAGTGGCCTTGATAAAGAGGGACATCTGGATATTGTGGCAATCACAGAAACATGGTACACTGAGAACCATGACTGGGATGTCAACATACCAGGATACGCAATGTACAGGAGGGACAGGGAGGGTAAAAGAGGAGGAGGAGGGCTCTCTATGTGAGGAAGGGATCAAAGCAATGGAACTAAAAGATAAACAGGGAGTAGAGGAGACACTGTGGGTTAACCTGAAAACAGGTTATGGCACCACAAATCGCATAGGGCTGGTATATAGACCCCCATCCCAGGGGGAGGCAATAGACAAGGAAATGATAGAAGGCATCCTTAGAATGGCAGAAAAAGGGAAGTTATTGTTGAGGGGGGACCTGAATATGCCAGACGTTAGCTGGAGCACCCTGGCTGCAGCCACATCAAAAAGCAGGTTTATTCTTGATGCCCTGCAGGGGGCATGCCTCAGACAGCTAGTGGTGGAAACCACTCGAGAGGGAGCAATCTTAGACCCGGTACTGTCAAATGGGGATGGAGAAAGGATGTCAGATTTAGAAGTGGGTAGCCATCTGGGAACAAGTGACCACAACACAATGTGGTTCACAATAAACACAGCCATAGAGTCAAGCCATACAAAAACAAGAGTGTTGGACTTTAGGAGGGCTGACTTTAGAAAAATTGGAGTGTGCCTCAGAAAAGCACTAGCAAACTGGCAAGAAGGAGGGGTGGAGGAACAATGGGGGGAAAATCAAAACAGCCATCACAGAGGTAACAAGTCTTTGTGCGAAGCAAATCAATAAAGCAAAACGAAGAAAAAACACTATGGTTCTCAAAAGAGGTGGTGGGAAGGTTAAGGAGAAAAAGGTAGTATTCAGGAAGTATAAGAAAACACAGAAGAAGCAGGACAGGAATTGTAGCAATTAAAGCAGAAGAAAGTGGGAAAGCAGTCAGAATAGCAGAAGCCCAAACTGAGGAAAAGCTAGCAACTCAGTTGAGAAGGGGACAAAATCTTTTACATGTACATTAGGGAGTGAAGAAAGATGAAGGAGGGATAGTGAGGCTTACTAAAGGGAAGGAAGGGTGGGCAGAGGATGACAGTGAAAAAGTAGAGATACTGAATGAATACTTCTTCTCAGTATTCACAAAAGAAGAGGCAGGAGGTACCTAAATCAAAGAATAGAAGCACTCTGGATAGGGAGGTCGATACCAGTCCATTCACAGAAGAAAGGATCCTGAAAGAACTCTTAAAACTGATGGTGGACAAAGCAATGGGGCCTGATGGGATTCACTGAAGAATTCTAAAAGAACTAAAGGTAGAATTAGTGACACAATTGACTACCCTTTTAACAAATCTTGGGAGGATGGTGTAGTACGGAGGACTGGAGGAGAGGCGTGATTCCCTTCACAAAAGTGGGAGCAAGGCAGAGGCAGGAAACTACAGACCTGTTAGTTTGACCTTCGTGGTAGGGAAAATGATGGAATCACCTCTAAAGGAAAGAATTGTTGAGTTCCTAGAGGTCAGTCGAGCACAGGACCCAAGGCAGCATGGATACATAGCAGGAAGGTCATGTCAGATGAATCTTTTTTATTTTTTTATTTATTAAATTCTTGGATTACAAATACCTTTGAGCAGAAACTACTCATTTACAAAGGTTCCACGTCAAAGGATGAGGGTCAACATACATACAGAGGTAGTAAAGAATGCCGATAAACAGCCAAAACAACTAAAAGAAAAATAAAGGTACTCAGTTATAACATACTTTGAGATAATATTCATAAAACGAGCAGCTTGAGTAGGCAGTTGGCTGCGGTAACAATAAGAGATAGAAGGCACCATAGGCAGTTAGTATTGCAGCCATGCGACGGGAGAGGAAGTTGGCTGGCTAATGGGCCACTGGAATCTAATAGATTTATGTGACTGGGTGACCAATGTAGTAGACCAGGGAGGCGGTGGACATGGCCTACCTAGACTTTGCAAGGCATTTGACACAGTCCCTCAAAAGATTAATATGAAGTTAGCCAGTCTTGGAGTGGGTCACAAGGTGGTAGCTTGGGTTAAAATTGGCTGTACAACAGGATATAGAGGGTAACAGTAAATAGGGTTTACTCTGAAGAAAGGGGTTACTAGTAGGGTACAGCAGGGTTCAGTACTGGGACAGGTCCTCTAATGTCTTTATAAGTGACATTGCAGAGGACTGGAAGGAAAAGTCTCTTTGCAGATGACACAAGACCTGCAACAGGGTTGATAAAGAAGGTGGAGTGAAGAAGATGCAAAGGACTTGGCAAGGTTAGAGGAATGGTCAAATATATGGCAGCTTAGATTCAATGCAAAGAAGTACAAGGTAATGCACCTGGCAAACAAAAATCTAGGGAAGAGTACACAATGGAGGGTGAGATAACAACAACAGAAATAGAAAGGGACCTGGGAGTAGTCGTATCAGGTGACCTTAAGGTGGGCAAGCAATGTGAGAAGGCAGTAAGGAGAGCTGGTGGGATACATAGTGAGAGGCATCACTAATAGAAAACAGGAAGTTGTTATCCCTCTGTACAGACAGTTAGTGAGAGCCCATCTGGAGTTCTGTGTCCAGTTCTGGAGACCTCATCTCCACAAGGACATTGACAGGATGGAGGCTGTCCAGAGGAAGGTGACTAAAATGGTGCAGGGTCTGCACCAGAAGACATACAAAGAAAGATTAAAGAAGCTAATATGTAAGCTTAATATGTATACATGAAAGGAGGGATGGGGACATGATAGAAATGTTCAAGTACCTCAAGGGAATCAACAAAGTCCAGGAGGTAGCATATTTCAGAAAAAGATGTGCAAGAACAAGGAGCAAAATTTAAAGATAGAGGGGGGACAGTTCAAGGGTAATGTGAGGAATTTTTTTTTCATGAAGAGAGTGGTGGACACATGGAACCACCTTCCTGGAGAGGCTGTGGGGTCTAAAATAGTGGAGGAATTCAAACATGCATGGGACAGACATAAGGCAATTATAGTGGGGTGGCAGGAAGTAGGCTGTTGGTTAACTAATATCTCGACTTATCAGTAGGTAGGAAATGGGCAGACTGGGTGGGCCAAGTGGTCATATCTGCCATCAAAGTCTATGTTTCTATGTATACACTTGACTAGAGGAGGGAGGGGGGGACATGATAGAAACTTTCAAGTACATCAAGGGAATCAACAGAGTCCAAGAGGGTAGCATCTTTCAGAAAAAGAGATGTGCAAGAACAAGGGGGTATAATTTGAAGATGGGGATGGCTGAAATGTAATCGAGGAAGTATTTTTCACAGAGAGGGTTGTGAATACATGGAACAGCCTTTCTGAGGAGTGTATGGACTCAGAAACAGTGGAAGTTCAAGAATGCATGGGACAGACATAGCAATTCTAGTGGGGGTAGGAGGAAGTAGGCTGCTGGTTAACTAGGGTCTGCAGCCTATGCATTAGGTAGGAAATGGGCAGATTATGTGGGCCAAGCGGTCCTTATCTGCCAGCAAATGTTATGTTCTATGAAACCAGATGCTCTCACGGGTGCACAGTGAAGCCTAGCTTGGATCTGAAACAGATCACTACTCCCTGCCCTTTGCTCCACTCTGGGACAGTGCACTACATAGTACCCAGAAGGGATGGCAGCCTCCAAAACAGGGCAGGCATTGTTGTCCATAATGCATACCAGGCGACCATAGAAATCAAGTCCACTATAATTGCTGTCTTGTTTCTGATTGATCTGGCATGGCAGAGCACTGGTCTCAGGGATTGGTGGGCAGTGCAGCCCCTCTAGCTACTTGCCCACTCAGTCTGGTGGGATCCTGGGGTGGGGACCAAGCACATCTGGCCTCTCTAGGCCTTGTCTAATCCCAGGGTGTCTTCTGCACCTGACCACCTCAATCCTGCCCCCTCTAATGTGTTTGAGGTGCCCCACCATACCTGGTCAGTATGGCACTTCCTGATTCTGACTGCCGGGCATCTAGTGCAGGGGGTTATGTCTGTATCACTGGTATAAAACCATGATGAGAAATCTGAATCCATAATGTTGTCCATAAGCCAGCACCCCTAATTGTACCCTGGTGCTTATCATATAAGCATAAGTGTCAGGATCTGAGTTCTACTGTACTTTTGTAATGCATATTATGCTTCACTATATTCTCACAATATAGTGTAACACTGGGAGATGTTTTTCATTACATATCATTGTATAATCATTAGTTAGGCAACAGTGTCATCTTTAGTGCTTGTGCAAGCTGCAAGTGCAAGTGTCTTTGTAAATACACAGAGCTCAGTGTTTTCACTTATCTTCTGCTGGCTAAGCCAAACTCCTTAAGCTAGTTAGGATAGTTACTCAAGCCACCTGTTTTTGGCCAGTTATGTGCATTTTATGTATCTTCTTTAGCCATTACCATAGTAATTATCAAGGTATAAGACCTTGCTGCACGCATTTCTCTGATATGAGACTGACTGCGACCTGTAGGTAAAGGAACTGGATGCACTCTCCCAGTAATCACACTGTTGGCTATTTGTACATATGAGAATTACATTCCTTTGAGTCAATGACTCATTTCCAAAGGCTCCTCATCATAGAGTACAGAGACAAAACAGTTACATAGTTCCGTGGACAAACACAGAGTTACATAGTTTCATTGCATATGTTGTTATGCAGTTACAGTACAGAAAGTTTGCCAAGAACAGTTGTAATGACAGAGTATTTTACATGGGAATAATAGCATTGGCCTATGCAGTGTAGAAAATTTGCACAGGCAGGTTGTAATAATAGCATATTTTATATAAGATAATATCATTGAGCCTATACAAGGTGGTAGCGAGGCAATTAGTGTGAAAACTGTAAATGGAGAACTGGAGTGATGTGGAAATTAGTAGTCCCAGTGACATTGTCAAGGAGGTTGCAAACTAGCAGTTGTGCCCAGCCTACAAGACATAGAGCTAATAATGGATGGTAATCAGGAATGGTTATACACACCTACAGCAGCGTGGTGAATAGGTGATTCCTGAGAGCAATTTTGAAAGAACCAATTTTTGGGAGGTTGGTGGTGGTGGCTGGGAGGAAGTTGATCCAGGATGGGGCCCTGTAGCAAAAGGACCACTGTACAAGTGATGTCCTGGCTCTAGGCATTAGGAGAGTGGCCTTACAGGCCCTGCGGGTGGAAATGGTAGCGGTAGCATGGTGAAGGGAGGAGGTCACTCCAGTGGGGAAGGCACCAAGCAGTATTTTTTTGGTCAGCAGACAGGACTGGTAGCAGAGCCTCTCCTCAAAGTTAACCACATTGGCAGTGGAGTAAAGTGAGCAGGTGTTTGTGCATCTGCCAGCACCAGACAGAAGCCTGCAGGCCTTGTTGATGAACAGTTGTATTTTATTAAGTGCAGTATTGTTTGCTACTGCATAGATTGAGAGGCCGTTGTCCACAAGGGACAGGACTGAGGAGGTGATAGCCAGCCAGAGTGCCTTGTGGGGAAGGCAGTCCCTGTGGTGGTACAGTAGGCCAATCCGTGAGTTTGTGGCAGAAGAGAGAGTGCTAATATGGGAGTGGAAGGTAAGGGCTGAGTGGAAGGTAATGCCCAGATATATATAAGAGGACACTTGTTCAAGGGGGTGCTGAGTGCTGGGAAGTATCTGGAGGGGGGTGTTATGGCTCTGCTTTGGTGACAGGCAAAAAGAATAACCTTTTCTTTTTAGATTAATGACCAATCTGTAGTCTGTAGACTATTGCTTTGCCTGGGTGAAGGATGGTCTGAAGGGAGTACAAGGGGTGAGAATGGTGCAGAAATGGACACAAGTCCCTTTACACGAGAAAGAGTCCTGAAGGAACTGGAAGTAATAAGAGTTGATAAAGCAATGGGGCCAGATGGGGTGCACCCCAGGGTCCTTAAAGAACTAAGAGAGGTGGTGGCTGAACCTCTGGCTATCCTGTTTAGCCAATCACTGGAAACAGGGGAGGTGCCCAAAGACTGGAGGACAGCAGATGTAGTCCCTTATACAAAAGTGGGAACAAAGGGGAAACAGGGAACTACAGACCAGTCAGCGTCACCTCGGTAGTTGGGAAGATCATGGAAACACTACTGAAGGGGAGATTGGTGGAACATCTGGTTGTCAATGGACTACAGGACCCAAGGCAGCATGGTTTCACTGGGGGGGAGGTCATGTCAGACCAACCTCATTGAATTTTTTGACTGGGTGACTAGGGAGGTGGATCAGGGAAGGGCAGTGGACATGGCCTATCTGGACTTCAGCAAGGCCTTTGACACTGTGCCACATAGAGACTATTACACAAACTGGGAATATTGGTGTGGGCAGGACAGTAGTGTGGTGGGTAGGTAACTGGCTGGGTGGCAGGACACAGAGGGTGGTGGTAAATGGCTGTCACTCCACAGAGGAAGAGTGACCAGTGGGGTACCACAGGGATCAGTGCTGGGACCGGTCCTATTCAACATCTTCATCAGTGACATGGCGCAGGACCTAGAAGGCAGAATTTCACTGTTCGCTGATGACACAAAGCTCTGTAACAGAGTAGACACACCAGAGGGTGTAGACAGAATGAGAAGTGACCTGCAGAAACTTGAAGAATGGTCAGGGTTTGGCAGTTGAAATTCAATGCAAAAGTGCAAGATAATGCATATGGGACACAAAACCCTGGCACAATATATCAGTTGGGGGTGAGGATATAGCATGCACCAAGCAGGAAAGGGATCTTGGGGTTATCATCTCTGATGACCTCAAGGTAGGAAACAGTGTGACAAGGCATCAGGTAAAGCAAATAGGATGCTGGGATGTATAGGCAGGGGCATTACCAGCAGGAAAGGGAGGTCATAATTCCGCTATACAAGACACTAGTGAGGCCCCACCTGGAGTACAGTGTACAGTTCTGGAGACCATACCACGTAAGGACATAGACAGGGTAGAGAAGGTTCAGAGGAGGGCAACAAAGATGGTGCATGGATTGCATCACAAGTCCTATGAAGACAGGTTGAAGGAACTGAACATGTACTCCCTGGAGGAGAGGATGGAGAGAGGGGATATGATAGTGACATACAAGTATCTTACAGGGAGGAACAGGGTGCAGGAAAACACTATTTTTAAGTGAAAAGATGTTCCAGGACTAGAGGGCATGGGATGAAGTTGGAGGGAGGACGATTCAGAGGAAACATGAGAAAAATTTCTTCACAGAGCGGGTGGTGGACAGGTGGAACACCCTGCCAGAGAAAGTGGTGGGGCTGAAACAATCACGAGATTTAAGAATGCATGGGATAGACATAAAGGAATTCTGGAGGTCAGGGGTAAGGTGCAATAGACTTCTAGGAAAACAAACTGAACTTACAAGCTCAAATGGGCAGACTGGGTGGGCCATAGGCCCTTATCTGCTGCCACTGTCTATGTATCTATGTATCTATGAGACCTGAAGGAAGGCAGGGTTTGGGTGTGAGGCAAATAGGACTGCATCATCAGCATAGAGCAGCACCCGTCTAGCACAGGAGCTGTGTAGTGCGTTAAGGTAGAGACTGAAGAAGAGGGCCCAGTATGGAAACCTGGGGACCCCAGAACAGACAGGCTGAGTGTTGGACGGGTGTTGTGGATTTTATGCACTGGGACCTGGCAGACAGGTAGAAAGAGGTGCAACTGTGACTCCTAGTGCCCATACCAGGGAGGGCTTTGGAGGGGTGGGGTGGAGGGGTTTGAAGATAGTTGTGTTGATAGAGGTCTAGGTGAGGCAGGAGATGAGAAGAGTAAGGGGAGTGAAGTGGTTGGTCAGGTAGAATGGCAGATAGAGAAGTAGAGTACAACAGGGAAATTAGATATGCTTGTCTGGTAGGAGTACAGTGGGTGAACCCCCCTCTAATGGGCAGTTAGTATAAGCTGCAAATGGGAAAGTGGGACTTAAGTATTAGCACAACAGGAAGTCATGTGACAGAGGTGGTCCTGAAATTAAGGGCCGGCCTTTGGTGGGAGGGTGGCTGGGGTGTGCAGTCAGTGTGCAGCGTCACTGGGCTAACACCCACACCAAATGATGCCTATAGAGGGGATGATGGCATTACCTCTTAATGCCTCTTGGAGTGAGAGCTGAGCTGCTTGGTGATGTATTGGGCTGAAGGTATCCAGAGAAGCCTCTTAATGCCTCCCAGGTAGCGCTGAGATGCTCAGGGATGTATATGGGGAGGAGAACAAAGAGTTAATTTCTTATGCAGTGGGAAGATCTCTTTCATCACACCAGTCCCTACTGTGCATGTGCCAGCTGTTGAGGCCGACCACTGTCGGGACACATGGACACAGTAGAGGGCTATGCAGGTACAACAAATTACCATGCTCTAAACAATGTTAAGCTACACAGGCTGAAGCTAGATCCACAACAGAAACATGCTGCATGTACACCTACAAGACACTAAACTGTAGCATTTGGTTCATAAAGTATCCCCTACACTCTGCTTGACTCCCCAGTTAGGCGCTAACAGCAGGCCTAGAAAAACAATCAGTCGATGTCAGAGGCTAGAAAACACACAAATGCAGTCGTAGAAACACCACTACAAATGGTACCTGCAGAGGGATGGATGGCATTACCTCTTAATGCCTCCTGGAGTGAGCTCTGAGCTGCTCGGCATTGTACTGGGCTGGGGGATCCAGAGGCCTCTTAATGCCTCCCAGAGTGAGAGCTGAGCTGCTTGGCACTGCACTGGGATGAACAGATCCAGAGGGCCTCTTAATGCCTCCTGGAGTGAGTGCTGAGCTGCTGGGCAATGTACTGGACTGAGGGAATCCAGAGGCCTGTAATGCCTCCTGGTGGCGCTGAGCTGTGGCGATGTACTGGCGATGTTAGTTATAAGACTGCATTATTCTTATTTGCCAATAAACATTACATTTATTATCTGGACACCACTTGTCCATTGTCTCTTCTTTTGTGCAGTTCAACAAGAACCTGAGAAAGGTATTTATTTCCAGTTACAATTCTCAAACCCAGGACTTCCATGTGGCAGTGCTGGGTGTTATATCTGTATCAGTGTATCTGCTCTACCTGATGAAAGTTTGTTCCTCTATCTAACAATTTAAAAGCAATGATGTTACTCTGCTCCCTTTAGTGTTCCCTAAATTTAAATGTTTCCTTATAGTACCTTATGTTACTATACATGTTCCAGTGATTGTTTTCTTTGTCTCTGTACTTATTACAAATTCATTGTACTCATTTGTTGTTATACCTGTTAGTCTCTTTGTAAACTCATGGGTCATCCTTGAGAAAGATAGCTTCCAACTAGTGCACCAACCTGGTAAACAAAAAAACTAAATAAATAATTGGTATACAAGCATACATATGAACATGTGAAGAAGCCAGCAGAAGAAGACCATTTGATCAATCTAGTCTACCTGTATTCCAGGATCTACAGCTTGATCAATCAATCAATCAATCAAATCTTTATTTATCCAGGTGAACACTGTTAAGCAAGCTCATTTACAAGGTGGACCTGCAACACACAAGGAAAAAAGGGTGGTGGTGGTAGTAAGGGAGCTACAAATGGAAAAGAGGCAATATCTGATTAACAACACCTCACCGTAGTGAAGGAAGACAATGGGTAGAGGAAGTAAGGCAGGCAAGGGTGGGAGTGGTACAGGGAATGTACACTTCAGGGAGAGGTGGGTTAACAAGCTGGGTACTTACTGTGATGCTTGTACAGCTGGTTCTGATTAATCTGTGCTTTTTGTAATATAAAAATGTGTTATTGAGTGTCTCTCATGAAACATGCTGTTTCAGCTAAAAGATAACAGTCAGAAGATAATTACAGGCTAGAAGAGACTTAAAGTAAGGATCTCCTATTTACAGCATGTAGTTTAATTGCAGCTGCCAGCTGCTAGGCTGAAATCATAAACTTTTATGATGTTTAGAGGAGAATACAGGTTCTGGCACTTAGGTGCTCGTCATAAAAGTCCTTTGATGTCCTTGAGAGAGGATGTTGCTCATGGATGAAAGAAAGGACTTGGAAAATTGCAGACTTAATTGGGAAGTCATATGGGAAACACGTATTTTCTGCTGATGTTACCTATTAATTTACCTCCTGACACAAGACATCCTAATTGTATAATTTTAACATATAGAGGAGGTGCTGGGTGACATCATGGAGAAGGCAGGGTCAAGACGTTGTTTTAATTATGCTGTAACAGATCTTTAGACACATGTTTGCACTCTGAAAAAGAAACCTGTACAGCACTATAAGAAGATAAGAATACATTAGATAGACAGGTCTAAGTGTATTATTGGTAGGAATTTGCACTTTTAAACCTTATTGTTTTAAAAGATTGTATGAAACATAGAAACATAGACTTTTGACAGCAGATAAGGACCGCTAGGCCCATCTAGTCTACCCATTTCCTACCTACAGGATGGGCCGTAGATCCTAGTCAACCAACAGCCTGTTTCTTCCTACCCCACAAGAATTTCCTTATGTATGTCCCATGCATTCTTGAATTCTCCCACAGTTTTAGACCCCACAACCTCCTCAGGAAGGCTGTTCCATGCATCCACTACCCTGTCTGTGAAATAATACTTCCTCACATTGCCCCTGAACTGCCCTCCTTCTATCTTTAAATTGTGTCCCCTTGTTCTTGCAAGTCTCTTTTTCTGAAAGATGCTACCCTCCTGGACCATTTTAGTTGCCCACCTCTGGACTGCCTCTATCCTGTCTATGTCCTTGTGGAGATGGGGTCTCCAGAACTGGACACAGTACTCCAGATGGGGTCTCACCAACTGTCTGTACAGAGGGATAACAACTTCCTGTTTTCTGCTGATGATGCCTCTCCCTATACATCCCAGCATACACCCAGCCCTCCCTACTGCCTTCTCACATCGCTAACCTTAAGGTCATCTGATATGATTACCCCAGGTCCCTTTCCTTTTGTTGTTGTTACTACCTCCTCACCCATTGTGTATTCTTCCCCTGGGTTCTTGTTTCCCAGGTGCATTACTTGCACTTCTTTGCATTGAATCCTAGCTGCCATACTTCTACCATTCCTCCAACCTTGCCAAGTCCCTTTTCTTTCTTTCCACACCTCCTTGTGTATCAACCCTGTTGCAGATCTTTGTGTCATCTGCAAAAAGGCATACTTTTCCTTCCAGCCCCTCGGCAATGTCACTGATGGAGACATTAAAAAGGACTGGACCCAATACTGAACCCTTCGTACCCCACTAGTAACCCCCCTTTCTTCAGAGTGGACCCATTTACAATTACTTTCTGTGTCCTGTTGTTCAGCCAATGTTTTACCCAGACTAGTTAATTTGACTATTAATCTTTTGTGTGGGACTGTGTCAAATGCCTTGCTAAAGTCTAGGTAGGCCATGTCCACAGCCCCTCCCTGGTCTACTACTTTGGTCACCCAGTCAAAGAAATCTATTAGATTCACCTGACATGACCTTCCCGCTGTGAACCCATGCTGCCTTGGGTCCTGTGCTCCATTGGCCTCTAGCTACTCAACTATTCTTTCCTTCAGAAGTGACTCCATCACTTTCCCTACCACAGAGGTCAGACTGACAGGTCTGTAGTTTCCTGCCTCTGTCTTGGTCCCACTTTTGTGAAGAGGAATCACATCTGCCTTCCTCCAGTCCTCAGGTACCACACCATCCTCCCATGATTTATTAAAAAGAGTAGCCAGTGGTTTCACTAGTTCCTCCCTTAATTCTTTTAGAATTCTGGGTGAATTCCATCAGGACCCATTGCTTTGTCCACCTTCAGTTTTAGGAGTTCTTGCAGAACCCTTTCTTCTGTGAAAGGACTGGGATCAACCCCCCCATCAAGAGTGCTTCTGTTCATTGGATTAGGCACTTCCCCCTCCTCTTTTGTGAATACTGAGCAGAAATATTCGTTCAGTATTCCTGCTTTTTCACTGTCCCCCTCTGCCCACCCATGTTCATTCTATTCAGCCTCACTATCCCTCCCTTTGTCTTTCTACGCTTGCTGATGTACCTATAAAAGGTTTTATCCTCCTTCTTAACTGAGTTGGCTATCTTTTCCTCAGTTTGAGCCTTTGCTATTCTGACTTCCCTCCCTGCTTCCTTCTGCCTTAACTGGTACAGCTCTCTGTCCTGCTCCTTCTGTGTTTCCGTATACTTCCGGAATGCTATCTTTTTCTTCCTGACTTTCACAGTCACTTCTTTTGAGAACCATAGTGGCTTCTTCTTTTGTTTTGATTTGTTTATTTGCTTCACACAAAGGCTTGTCGCCTCTGTGATGGCAGTTTTGATAATTCCACATTGTTGCTGCACACCTCCTTCTTGCCTGTTTGCTAGTGCTTTTCTGAGGCACTCTCCCATCTTGCCAAAGTCAGCCCTTCTAAAGTCCAGTACCCTCACTTTTGTATGGCTTGACTCTGTAGCTGAGTTTAACGTGATGGTCACTTGTCCCCAGATGGCAACTCACTTCTAGATCTGAGATCTTCTCACTGCCCCCGTTTAAGAGTACAAGGTCTAAGATTGCTCCCTCACAAGTGGGTTCCGAAACTAGCTGTCTATTGCCTGCCACCTGTAGGGCATCAAGAATGGCCCTGCTCTTGGATGTGGCTGCAGCAAATGTGCTCAGTTAATATCTGGCATATTCAGGTCTCCCATCAACAGTATCTCCCCTTTCTCTGCCATTTTAAGAATGCCTTCTATCATATCCTTGTCCATTCCTTCTCCCTGACATGGGGGTCTGTACACAACCCCTGTGCAGATTGTGGTGCTCTTTCCAGTCTCCAAGGTGACCCACAGTGCTTCCTCTCCTCCTCCTTGTTTACTCTTTTGTTCGGTTGCTTTTATCCTTTCCTTTACATAGAGAGCTACTCCTCCCTCTCTTCTCCCCTGCCTGTCTCTCCTGTAGGTTATGTACCCTGGTATGTTAACATCCCAGTCATGGTTCTCTGTGTACCATGTTTCTGTGACTGCTACGATATCCAGGCATTCTTCTTCCATTAAGGCCATCAGCTCAGGGAGCTTGTTGCCCAGACTATGGGCATTGGTACTCATTACCTCCATTTCCTGATGACCTTACTCCCTTTTGCCCCATCCCTGTCCTTCTTGCCTTTGTCACTTTCTACATTTACCCCAGCCCTTCTCCCTATCGACACCTCTATGTTGGTGTCTGCCACACTTACTACCATGATTATTTGGAGGGGGGCTAGGATTTTCCTGCTCCTTTCCAGTGTCTCCTCCCTTGGCTAGTTTAAAAGTTTGCCAATGAAGCATTTAAACCTATCACCTAGGATCCTGGTTCCCCTCCCGGACAGATGCAGCCCATCATGCCAGTATAGGCTTGCATCACTCCAGGTGGACCCCCAGTCCCCAATGAAGCCAAATCTCTGAGACCCACACCAGTTTTTCAACCACTGATTAAATCCCATGGTGCGGAACACCCTAGCCTTTCCTATGCCATAGATGGGAAGCACCCCCGAGAAGGTTACTGTGCGTGCTACTTGACTAAGGCCCCTCCCCAATTCCACAAACTCCTCCTGCACTTCTCTAATCCCTTTCTTAGCCAGGTAATTTGTCCCTAGGTGGACAATGACATCCAGCTCCCTCCCCTGTGCAGCTGCTTTGGCAATCCTGAGGATTCATTCCCTGTCTCTCCAGTATGTTTTGTGATATATGATTCTATGTTTTACATTTTACATTTTTATCTATTTTAAGTAAACCTCTATTTTTAGAGACTACTTGGTGTGCCTTTGAAATTATTTTCTTTGACAAAGGAAGCATATATGGTTAAAGATGACACTGTACAAAGCTTACTGGTTTTACCAAACTGGGAAAAGGTAAGAGTTTATTCTGAGGTCTTTCAAAGAGTTTTTAAGGGTTCATTTTGTACACCTGGTAGGTGCCCATAGGTGAAAGATATCTGCCCCTCCGAACAGCAGAATTATCTGAGCCTGTACATTGGTACGTTAGCAAGAGGTTCACTGTTTGAATCCATCCAGAACTTGAGACCAAAGTTTGATTCAAGCCCACAAAACAGACAGGAGGGTTACCTGTTCTGTTAAAGGTTACAATACTATGCTCAGAAGAACGGCACCATGGGGCAGAGGGCCTGACCTGCTGAGTGGGGTTGTGACATTTACGAGGAAGGACAAGGGTAGAAGGGAGGACTGAGGATGCAGGATTCCTAAGTAATAGCATTCAGTGTTGGAAGGAATGGAGGAAGGGGGGTTGATAGGAAGCAGACCAGGAGCAAGCTAAGGGCAGGAGAAGCAGTGGCATACTTCTATGATAATTTTGGCATACAAGCTCTTGAATACAGCAAGACTAACAGGGCCCCTTAGTTTCAAGGATTTCTAAAGTTTATTCAGAGAGACAGCAGTGCGAAACCTATGGCCACTCTCCCAAAGCACGTGCAGGCCCTGGGCACTGTCAGAAAAATTAGGGAGTAGCTTCTTAGAACATAGTTTCCAATTGCACTTGGAGGCAATCAATGATATACTGTGGAAATCTGCTAGTGATAGCACTGAATGTCCAGATGGTTGCATTTCTGTTACACCTGTACTGTAGGGAGGTCCACCCCATGGCATCATATAAGAAGCAGTGGCGGGTGGAGAAGGGGAGACCGGTAAGGAAACACAGGGCTCTGTAGCACAGTGTGTCCAGTTTTCCCAGATATGAGGCAGATCATCGTCTATAAATGAAATCAACGTAGTCAATTAAAGAGATGAATGTGGACTGCACTAGCTGCCTCTTTGCCTCTGTGGTTAGTAAGCAGTTTATCCTAAAGAAGAGACTAAGCCTCTGCCTCAGTTTTTCAGTAAATCCTCCAAGTGTTTCAAAGGAGAGTTTGTGGTCTAGCCCGACCCTCAGATATTTGAACTTCATTACAAACTCAAAGTTTTCTGCTAATAAGGTGGAGATGGGGGATAGGGTACCAGCAACAGCAGGGTAAACCATATAATTAACAGATGAGAAAAGCATCGCTTTTCTTTTCTTGGCATTAAGTAGCAGTTTTTTGCTAAGGAGCTGGTACTGCAAGAGATTGAAATCAGATTGCAAGTCTCTACAGGCAGGTTCAGGTAATGTACAACTTAGGTAGAGTACCGTATCCAGGGTTTTAAATAATTGATTAGCAGTTTTTTTCTTGGGACGATGCTAACTGTACAGGAAGTATTTATATAGATTTTCTAGAAGTGCTGTGTTTATTAAACACAATGAGGCAAGAGCTATGCATTTTCACAAAGATTTAGTACTTTTATGAGCAAAACGCTAATCAATTTTTAGAGTTAAATAAATCTCTGCATATCATCTGCAAACAGGTGGATATTAGCTACCTTAATGCCTACGTCTATGCTTGAGCTACTGTTCCTCCCCCACTCCCAAATAATACCTGGGAGGAAACCTGAGTTAATTCTCAAACTCTAATCTTCCTTGTTGCAGTGCAGGGGATTATGTCTATATCATTGGTATATTATCTGGATGGGACACCTGAGTTCATTCTCAAACTCTGATCTCCCTGTTACAGTGCAGGAGTTATGTCTGTATCACTGAGCTACCTTTGTTATCTTAACAGAAGCAGAATTTATAGTTCCCGAAAACAATGTGACATTGATTGTGAAAGATGAAGAACCCTCAGTATTGAGTCAGAGAACAGGAATGAGGACCATACACCAGCAGTCTCCTGAAGAAAGCACTATCAACAGTAAGTAGTGGCCTGGTAAATGTTATATAGCATAGGCACTAGAAAGCCCTGATGACCCGGAGTGTGGAACCTGAGTTTGGTCTCAGAACTGGGACTCTCTGGTTTCAGTGCAGGGGATTGTGAGTCATATCAAGAGGGCCATGAGACAGACATATGGGTTCAGCAGTGGGAGAAGACTTTGGTGAGGAAGAAGGAAAAGGGCAGACTGAATGAGCTGGCACAATCCTTACCTGCCGTCAGATTCTGTGATATTCTAAATTATACAATGGTAAGAAAAGAATCCTGGTCTGATTGGTCAGTGGCCACCTTGAACAATGATATGATCCCAGTACAACATCTATTTATTTATTTACTAGCTTTTGGTACATCACTGTATCAAGTCAGGCACAACTAACTGCATCAAAAAGAAAAACAGTCTCTCCATCCTGTCCCCCACTCCCCTGCCCAACGTTATCCTTTCTTGTAGCAGTCAGTTGCCTGCTTATCAACTACAACACTAAACACACAATCACTAAACTTTTGACCACCCTCTGTGTGAAGGAAACTGACACCAGTCCCAAAATGTTTTTTTTTTTTTTTATTGCTATTACGAGTGGTTTTAAACACAAACATTGTCTTCTTGGTGCAGTTAACATAGGCACATGCTCGGCTTTTCTAACAAACATATTCCTGTTACATCTCTGTGGCTTACAACAACAACAACAAAAAAAGTCAGTCACATTTTACCAGTCCCAGGGCAGGCACCTGGACTGGAGCAGCCAGCATCCTAATCTTTCTTGACTTATGAATGCGCACATCAGTTTGTACTAAAGAAATGCTGGGTTCTTTATCTGGCAGTGGTATCAAGGCCTCTGATGCCAGGATACTAAAATGAACATCCAAGAGTTCAGTACTGACATAGTCCAGAAAGGTCTTTGGGTATTAAACCCGACAAAGCATCAGACCCTGATGGAATACATCCCAGGGTTTTAGGATTTGGCAGATGAGCTAGCAGAACCTACCCAGCATACCTTTTCAGTAGGTCACTTCAGACCGGGTGGTGCCATTGGACTGAAGATTGGCTTACATGATGCCACTGCAACAGGGAGAAGATGGGAAACTATAGACGAGTTAGGCTTGTGACTGTCATGGGTAAATGAATGGAATCATTTGTAAAACAGGATCTGGCAGAATACTGCAAAGCTAGCAACCTAAACAGCAACAAGCAGCATGGATTTACAGCAGGCAGATCATGTCAGACTAACCTGATCATATTCTTTGATCAAGTCACCAAGGAACTTGATAAGGGATATGTGGTACACCTGCTTTACTTTGATTTCAAAAGGCATTTGACACAGTTCCCACATAGATGTCTTCTAAAAAAACCTGGAGGACCTGGGGGCAGTGGTTCGGATTGTAGGATGGATAGAAAATTGGATTGAAGGCAGAAAGCAAAGGGTGCTAGTAAACAGAGTGAAATTTGCATAGAAGGATGTCCCTAGTGGAGTGCCTCAGGGATTGGTCCTGGGATCAATCCTTTTTTACATGTTCATCAGCGATATTGGAGTGAGGATCAAAGATAATATCACCTTGTTTGCCGATGACACTAAACATAGTGGGAGAGTGAATAATCCAGAGACCATCAGAGTCCACAGGAAGACCTCAAAAACTGGATAAGTGAACACAAATCTGGAAACTGAGATTCAGTGCAAAGAAGTATAAGGTGGTGCACCTGGGTAGAGCTAAATCAGGAATGAGTTACTGGCTAAATGGGGTCCAGCTCAGCTCCTCAGTGGAGGAGTGAGATCTGGGGATCATAATCAGTGATTATCTCAAACAGCAGAATCAAAGTAATAAGGCATACAACAAGGCCAGCAGGATGTTGGGATGCATACAAAGGGGCATAGATAGAGAGATGATACTCCCTCTGTATAGATACATGGTGAGACCTCATCTGCAGTATTGTGCGCGAGTTCTGGAGACCTCCTTCAGAAAAGACATTAATAGGCTGGAGGTTGTTCAGAGGAGGGCTACAAAGAGGATACATAGCTTTCACAGGTTATCCTATGAAAATAGATTTAAGGAACAGGGCATGTACTCACTTGAGACCAGGAGAGACATAGGAGACATGATTAAAACCTTTAAGTTTCTTAAGGGTATCAACACAGTGCCTCACTCAGAGATTTTCACCAGGAACACTAACTCCTCCACACGTGGGCATGAATGGAAATTAGGGGGGACTTCAGGAGGCGTCCATAAGTATTTCTTTTGTGAAAGGGTGGTGGAGTGCTGAACAGACACCCGCCATAGGTGGTGAAAGCCAGAATAGTGACAGGCTTTAAACACCAATGAGATTGAGTATAGGCACAGTGTCCATAGCACAGGGAGGGAATACAGAGAAACACTAGGGATACAGGACCCTGGACTTACAGAGGTCAATAGACTTTATATGGTCAGACATAGATGGACCCTGGGTCTCCTTCTACTGGCACGATCTATGTTTCTGTGACTTTTGGTCTGACTACAATATATGCCAGTGATACTGAATAATATTTTTAATTTGTTTTGATTAGATATTAAAGTGGTCACCGGATTCATTATTCTTACCAAATTAGTCACTGTTTACCTCATATTACCATGAATCAGCTCTTCCCTGGATTTGTTATTCTCTGTTTTAGCCAAACTACCAGCTAAACCCCTGTCAGTATATCCCCTCTGCTGAAACCATTTTGTTTGTTCACCTCTGTGCATTCTAAAATCTATTTCTGTATAGCAGTTGTGTTTTATATGGTAGTAATGGCTGGTCAGAATATTCTCCACTATATAATCAGGGTGACAGCTTGTGTAGTGGAGAAAGACATTCTGATCTCCCTTGCCTTCTCCAAGGGCCTTCTGGTGTGGGGGAAAAGTGATAGCACTGAGAAAAGCAGAAGCAAGGACATTGAAGAGTTCAGTTAGTGGTTGCAGGACTGGTGTCTGGCAAGATGCTACCTCTTCATTGGTGCATTGGGGACTTCTGGGAGAAGAAGATCTTCAAATACGATGGACAGCATGTCAAGGGTGTGGGTGCAATGAGGGCCACTGAGACCACAGTTAGGTGGCAAGGCTTAATGTTACCAAGCCAAATCTTTTATTAAGTAAAGACAAGTAAATAACCAAATAAAACTTGTGAACTTGCAATGTCAAAATAAATACAAAAGATACAAAAAACAAAACAATACTCCAGTCTTCCAAGGAATATTTCAGCAATAGATTCAGAGAGTCTTAGTCTGAAGAGGTGCAGACTAATGCTTTAGACCAGCACCTACTGATCCTCCAACGAAATCTGCATGTTCCACAGGATGAGTTCCCTTTTATACTAGGAACCCATCAGGTGACCACATCAGACTCCACCCCTTTTAAACCTTAAACATATTCTTTTAAATATACCTTTCTTTTGTTAGGTCAAAAGTGTGCACATATAACCTTACATATTTATACATCTAACATATTCCTAGAACCAAAAAGAAGCAAGCCTGAACAATTTTAACATCATTTTCTCTGGACTAGCTCCTCCTTACACTTACACACAGCATAAAAATGGAGTGGAGAGGGATGGCTGGCTCCTAGCAGAACATAGCATGGATCTGAACAGGTCTCAAACAGACCCACCTCTGTTACCAAGCTTGGATTTCTCATTATTTGGATAAGAACTGCTTACTTCATGTATTAGAAATGAGACCAAACACTTGTTACTAAGGCAGGAGACTTTTACATTTTCTCAACATGTTTGAACTTCTGTTTACAATTGTTGTCTGAATTTCTAATTTGAACTAGTAAAGAGGGCAGGGCAAGGCTAGCAAGTAGCACACACAGCAGTTGTTACGTGGCTCACTCAGCCTCAGTCACAATATATTAATTTACACTATTAAAGAAAATACTTAATGCTGCTTTTGTTTGTTTATTAACATTGCTATGAAAAGCACTGGACTTAGCAGCAAAAACTTTTTGGATTGGACAACCAACCTACTCTGTTACTAAACTGTTAGTGCACTACATCTTATACTTTTTTTCTTTATAGAAACGAGAAGGAATATAAACAAACAGGAAAAACAAAATTAAATAGCAGCAGACATTCCTGTGCCTCAATAAATAAATGTTTTAAAGCTGCAGACTGCTGCACCAACATTATTTATGGTTTGTTGCTTTGGGGGTGAGAACCACAGTTTTACATCTGCAGAAAGACAGTGAAGGATTTAGCAAGAAAGGAGATGTCCCATTCCAGGTGGCCAGTCTGAAATAAGGAACGAGGGATAGAACAGAAAGAAAAAGAATAGCATGGTCACACACATATGCTACTGCAATAGGCTTCATACATACAAAGAGAGCAGAATTATGGAAGGGCACTAGTGCTGTCTCACACAACACCCCTAACAAGAGAAGGAATATGTGTACTGGGCCAAACCTTTGACGTTAACATCTGACATTTAAACTAGGAGAGGTGAGCTGGAGGCTAAATACCCTATTGAAAACACGTTAGAAGTTAGAAACGTAGCAGGAGCTCCCCAAGAACAAAAATGAGTCAAAAAATACAGGGAGGAGCTAGTAGGAACAAAGTGGGAGATCATCAAACCTCACTTGATTGCAGAACACAGAAGAGTGCAGACTGGAATGGAACTAGAAGAAATACACAGGGTCAAGGGGAAAAGGTAAAAAAGAGGGGGGACAAAACATGGAAAGCCATGTGCTCAAATGCTCACAGCCTAGCAAATAAAATGCCAAATCTAATGACCTTCATGTCAGAAGCAGACATGGACAGTGTCAGTGTTACCGAAACATGGTACAGGGAACTATGACTAGGACACAGCGTTATCAGGGTATGCTCTTTCCAAAATGACATCTCAGGAAAAAAGGGAGGAGTGGCTATTTGTATTAACAGGGAAATAAAAGCCACAGAGATAGAGCATAAGGAGGGAGAGTGAAGACACTGTGGGTCATGCTGGAAACGGTGAATAGAGCTGCCATTCAAGCAGGCTTGATCAACAGACCTCTGCCACAGGGGAATGATTTGGACAAAGTGCTTGTAGAGATGCACCACAAAATGGCAGCTATAGGGGCAAAATTACTAATGGGGGACTTCAGTTTGCAAGATGTCAACTGGAGCACCCATACTGCAGCCGCAGCAAAGAGCAGGAATATCCTGGAAGCTCTTCAGGGGCAGGACTAAGTTAGTAGTAGAACACACACAGTGGGGGGGGCAAAATTGGATCTGGTGCTCACCAACAGGGACAGAGTGATGGATGTAGAAGGGATGAGCCACCTAGGGTCCATGATCACTGTATGGGGTTGTTTAGTATGAGGATAGTGGAAGAATCCATCCACACAAGGGGTAGGGTACTGGAATTCAGAGGGGTCAATTTTGCAAAACTAGAGGCATATCTAAAAAAAGTCCTAGGCAGTGGACTGGGAAAAGGGATTTAGAGGAGCAATGGGCTCACCTTAGGGGAGCCATAACAGAAGTCACAAGCCTTTGTGTCAGACAGACAAGCAAATCAAAGAGAAGAAAAAGACCACAGTGGTTCTCAAGGGATATGGCAGGGAAGAGTAAAGGAGAAAAGGTTATCATTCAGGAAATACAAACAAAAACACACAGTGGAGGCAGGGAAAACAGTCAGAAAAGCCAAAGTATAGACAAAGGAAAGAATAGCTAAGGAAATTAAGCAAGGAGATAATACCTTTTATGGATACATCAGGGGAAAGAGAAAAGCAACCAGTGGATTGCAAGGCTAAAAAGTGAAGGGGTATGGCAGAAGTCCTGCTCTTTACTATGACCGCAGCATGGGTGCTCCAGTTGACATCTGGCAAACTGAAGTCCCCCATCAGTAATATTTCCCCTTTAGCTGCCATTTTGTGACACATCCCTATATCTCTAGGAGAAGGCTGATATCTTTAACAAATATTTCTGTTTGGTGTTCATGGTAGAAGAGTAAGGAAAGGACCTTGCATAGGGGACAGGTGTGCCTAAGGTGAGTGGAGTGGGGTAATACTAGTTTATAGTACAGCAAGTCCTAAAAGAACTAGAAAAACTGAAAATATGTAAGGCAATGGGGCCAGATGGAATGCATTCCAGAATCCTAAAGGAACTTAGGAAAAAAATTAGCAGCTGCACTGGTTTTGGGAACATTTTATTCAATTTGTGATATGCCTGATTAGTAATAAGGTGCCACACACTACTGAATATAGGATCCTGGATGGGGAATCTGGGGGCCTTAAGTAAGGTGAAAGTACTCTGGAGAGGTTATAGTGGGTTGAATCAGGTTCCAGCACCCCTGTGAGAGAAGGTACTGTACAATCATGTTTACAAGAGCAACCCTTAAGGTCTCAGTGCCTGAGTTTTCCCCCGTCACACCAAACAAAGAGGGTTCTCACCTAGTTACAGATACACAACTATATTTTACTGATACCCAGAGAGAGGAAGCCCTGGGCTCCCATAGCTTGTGTTCAGTTGTGAAATCAGTGAGCACTGTAAAAAGACACGAGGAGGGTATTTTCGGACCTTCCCTGTCACAGGATGCATTTAGTGTACGGCACAGTGAACTCAGTGGACTCTGCCCCCAAGGGTGGTCTCATGACATGACACATCCTCAACCTCACTGATCAACCTCCTGGTCAAACAGTCAATGAAATCTATCAGATTTATTTGACAAGATCTTCCCTCTGTGAATCCATGCTGCCTCAGATTCTGCAGTCTGATTGAGTCAAGAAATATCACAAAGGTTGCTGGAGAACTCAAACAAATTAAGGAACAACAAATAACACATGTGTATGCCTATTGTAAGAGAATGCTATTTAAAAATCTATTTTAGTCAACAGGAAGTATGGTGCAATGGAACCTGGAGCCAGCAGTCATCACTAGAGAACTGCCAACTGAGTCGCACAACAAAGGAACTACATCAGTATCCTCCGTGCAAGAAGAGTTCCATGATCTTCATCTCATCGATGTACCACAACAGATTCATGAAGGAAAGGAATTGAAATGTACTAAATATCACAGGAGTTTAAGAAATCTAAAAGCAGTTAAATCTACTGAGAAGAGTTTTACTATGCAGCATAAAACTACAATACACCAAATTCACAAGAAATCATACACATGTACTCTATATGACAAGAGTTTTAAAACACCGAGTATCTTCGTGAGGCATCAGCGAATTCACTCTGGAGAGAGACAGTATAAATGTGTTGAATGCAACAAGATTTTTGGCCAAAAGAGTACTCTAAACAAACATCAGCAAAGTCACTCAAGAGAGAGTCCATACAAATGTGTTGAATGTGACAAGAGTTTTGCACAGAAGAGTAACCTGATAATTCATCAGCGAATTCATACTGGAGAAAGACCATATAAATGTGCTGTATGTGACAAGAGTTTTTGCCAGAAGAGTAACCTGATAATTCATCAGCAAATTCACACTGGAGAGAAAACATATAAATGTACTGAATGCGACAAGAGTTTTGGCCAAAAGAAAAGCCTTATAAATCATCAGAGAACTCACTCTGGAGAGGGACTATATAAATGTGTTGAATGCAACAAGATTTTTGGCCAAAAGAGTACTCTGAACAAACATCAGCAAAGTCACTCAAGAGACAGTCCATATAAATGTGCTGAATGCAACAAGAGTTTTGCCTGTAAGAATAACCTGATAATCCATCAGCAAATTCACTCTGGAGAGAGACCATATACATGTGCTGAATGCAACAAGAGTTTTAGCCATAACAGTACCCTGATCAGTCATCAACATACTCATTCTGGAGAAAGGCCATACAAATGTGTTGAATGTGACAAGAGTTTTGCCCGGAAGAGTAACCTGATAATTCATCAGCGAATTCATACTGGAGAAAGACCATATAAATGTACTGAATGCGACAAGAGTTTTGGCCAAAAGAGTACTCTGAACAAACATCAGCAAAGTCACTCAAGAGACAGTCCATATAAATGTGTTGAATGCAACAAGAGTTTTGCACAGAAGAATAACCTGATAATTCATCAGCAATTCATACTGGAGAAAGACCATATAAATGTGTTGAATGTGACAAGAGTTTTGCCCGGAAGAGTAACCTGATAATTCATCAGAAAATTCACACTGGAGAGAAAACATATAAATGTACTGAATGCGACAAGAGTTTTGGCCAAAAGAGTACTCTGAACAAACATCAGCAAAGTCACTCAAGAGACCGTCCATATAAATGTGCTGAATGCAACAAGAGTTTTGCCTATAAGAGTAACCTGGTACTTCATCAGCGAACTCACACTAGCGAGAAACCATATAAATGTGCTGAATGCAACAAGAGTTTTGGCCACAAGAAGAGCCTGATAATCCATCAGCGAATTCACTCTGGAGAGAGACCATATACATGTGCTGAATGCAGCAAGAGTTTTAGCCATAAGACTACCCTGATTAGTCATCAACATACTCATTCTGGAGAAAGGCCATACAAATGTGTTGAATGTGACAAGAGTTTTGCCCAGAAGAGTAACCTGATAATTCATCAGCGAATTCATGCGGGAGAAAGACCATATAAATGCTGTATGTGACAAGAGTTTTTGCCAGAAGGGTAACCTGATAATTCATCAGCAAATTCACACTGGAGAGAAAACATATAAATGTACTGAATGTGACAAGAGTTTTGGCCAAAAGAAAGGCCTTATAAATCATCAGAGAACTCACTCTGGAGAGGGACTATATAAGTGTGTTGAATGCAACAAGATGTTTGGCCAAAAGAGTACTCTGAACAAATATCAGCAAAGTCACTCAAGAGACAGTCCATATAAATGTGCTGAATGCAACAAGAGTTTTGCCCATAAGAGTAACCTGGTACTTCATCCGCGAACTCACACTAGCGAGAAACCATATAAATGTGCTGAATGCAACAAGAGTTTTGGCCACAAGAATAGCCTGATCAATCATCAACATACTCATTCTAGAGAAAAGCCATACAAATGTGTTGAATGTGACAAGAGTTTTTGCCAGAAGAGTAACCTGATAATTCATCAGCAAATTCACACTGGAGAGAAAACATATAAATGTACTGAATGTGACAAGAGTTTTGGCCAAAAGAAAAGCCTTAAAAATCATCAGAGAACTCACTCTGGAGGGGGACTATATAAATGTGTTGAATGCGACAAGATTTTTTACCAAAAGAGTACTCTGAACAAACATCAGCAAAGTCACTCAAGAGACAGTCCATATAAATGTGCTGAATGCAACAAGAGTTTTGCCCGTAAGAGTAACCTGGTACTTCATCAGCGAACTCACACTAGCGAGAAACCATATAAATGTGCTGAATGCGACAAGTGTTTTGGCCACAAGAATAGCCTGATAATCCATCAGCGAATTCACTCTGGAGAGAGACCATATACATGTGCTGAATGCAGCAAGAGTTTAACGTAACAGTACCCTGATCAGTCATCAACATACTCATTCTGGAGAAAGGCCATACAAATGTGTTGAATGTGACAAGAGTTTTGCCCGGAAGAGTAACCTGACAATTCATCAGCTAATTCATGCTGGAGAAAGACCATATAAATGTGTTGTATGTGGCAAGAGTTTTGGTCAGAAGAATAACCTGGCAAGGCATCAGCAAATTCACTCTGGAGAAATCCCTAAACATTTGGAGACACTAACCCCCAAGAGAAAGAACAACATGAACAAACAAGAGTAAAAGTAAGCAAGGAATATTTTAGAAGGTTGAAGCTCATTCTGAAAACTGCTTTGACAACACAAAATAAAGTGCAAGCTATAAACCAACTCGCCCTTCCAGTGGTATCATACAGCTTTGGTGTGAGAAACTGGCCACAGAAAGTGTTGAACCAGCTGCATATAAATACAAGAAAAATGTTTCATGCTCACCAATTAATATACAAAAAGCAGTGCTTGCCAAGATTATACGTCCCAAGGTCGGAGGGAGGCTTGGGCCTCATTGAGATTGATTACTCATATAGATCCACTATAGTGGGGCTACATGCATACTTACTAACATCCTTGGACCCAAATATTGTCAAGGTCTTGTGTCATGAAGAAAATAAGCCTAAGATGACTTCACTCATTAAATTAGGAGAAGCCTTCAGAAGGGTAGCAGAGATTGATGTCAATCCACAAGTAGATAAGGAACTGTCAGCAACAGAAAATGCAAAGAATCAGAAAAAGGAGAATAAGGACAAAGACTAACAGAAAAGAAAAACAACTGGAAAGCCCATAATTATAGTGGAAAATACAGGGAGCTATTGGAACAACTACAGGTCGATCAAGCCCTGACCCATGAGTGGTTAAAAAGAGGTGAATTTAGGTCACGGAGAGATTGATAATGGCAGCCCAAGATAGTGGACTATGCACAAGATGGTTCACAAACTCTGCAGAAAAAAACAGGAGAAACAGACAAGTGCAGGTTCTATAGTACAGAATTAGAAACAGTTGCACATCTCTTGGCTGGGTGCGAAGTACTCATGGCAGAAGGCCTGTATACTGAAAGACATAACAATGTAGCAAGATTGATCCACTGGAAACTATGCAAACACTACAACATACAAGTAGCAGAGAGACACTGGAAACGTGAACCACAAAGAATCATAGAGAATGAAGAAGTAATGATCACATGGGATCACCCAATATCAACAGCCAAGAAAGTGGAAGTGAGGAAACCCAATTTTGTAATACAAGAAAAGAGAACAAAGGTAGCATTGCTGATTGAAATAGCCACCCCCTAGTGACTGCAGTGTCCTGCGTTACAGAGAGACACAAAATCATGACATACCAAGCTATGCAGTCAGAAACCAAACTGATGTGGAATAAGGACACACAAGTTGTTCCAATAGTGCTTGGAGCAATGGGACTAATCAAAAAGAACTTTCAGGCACATTTAAATATGCTACCAATACTTGTGACACCTTATGAATGCCAAAGGAAGCCATCTTGGGGACATTAGTGTGCTGAGAAAAGAGCTTTCAGCAAACATTAAAGATTAATACAGTACTAATTTCTTGAGTTTTGAATATGCACTGGCTAAAGAATGGGGTCCATTCTTGCCACGGTATTAGAAATCCCTAAACATCTGGAGACACTAACCCCGAGAGAAACCATATAAATGGGCTGAATGTGACAAGAGTTTTGGCCGTATGAGTACCCTGATAATTCATCACCAAATTCACTCTGGATAGAGGTTACTAAAGTTAGCAGAAGCTTTCAGGAGGGGTAGCAGTGATGGATGTTAAGTCACCAGTAATTAAGCAACAAGAAGTGCAAGGAAGCAGAACACAAAGCATATAAGGACAAAAAGCAACAGAGAAGGAAGGACAACTGGAAACCCATAATTACAGCAGAAAAAGCATATAAATACAAAGATCAACACAGAAGAAAGGACAACTCGAAAGCTCACAAGTACATGCAGAAAATATAGGGAGCAGTTGGATCAACCACAGGTCGATTAAAAACTGATTAATGAGTGGTTAAAAAGAGGTACACTTAAGTCACAAGATGACAGGTTGATAATGGTAGCCCAAAATGTTGTGCTGTGCATAAGATGGTTCATGAAATCCATAATAAAAAGAGACTGGTGTAAGTTCTGCAATACAGAATTAGAAACAGGTGCACATCTTGTGGCTGGATGAGAAGCACTCATGGCAGAAGACTGTATACAGAAAGACATAACTGTGACAAGCTGATGCCCTTTCTTGCACTAAGAGGGGTGTTGATACGAACATACAAACATACAAAACTGCTAGTAGAAACAGACCTCATGGTCTATCAAAGTCTACTTGAGTGTGAAGCTAACACCCCTAGATTGCAGCTGCCCCAACCCCTTCCCCCATTTTCAGGATGTTCTCAGCACTATTCAACAGACTCTGACTCATGCCCTTTTAAAACTTCCCACCATCTTACATGATATCACCCCCTCTGGTAGGGCGTCCCACTTTAACACTAGAGATGCAAAATAACATTTTGCCAGCAAAATTGCCGCAGAGAAATATTTTCATGAAATTCACAAAATATTTCATGGGTGTGAAATGTGACAAAAATTCACCCACAGTGCACGAGATTTTGCATTTTGTGGCAAAATATAGCTGTTTTCGTGTGATCTGTCGCATTTTGGGGTGAAATTTCACAGTTTATTAGCAAAATTTTGCATTTTGCAACCATGAAAGCCTGACCAATGACATGTAGAGGGGCTGAATCACTTCCCTATGCCTGGACAACAATCCCCTTGCAATACACCCGTGCATCTTGTTAGCCTTAGCTATGGCTTTCCTGCATTGTGCAGAGTTGTTCATGCTCCCCGTTATCAACATCCCAAGGTCCTTCTCTTCCTCAATGTCCCTCAGCCTCACTCCACCCAACCAATTATCCCTTTTTGAGTTCTTTGCTCCAAATTGCAAAACCTTGCATTTCTTCACATTGAAGCCCAGCTGCCACCTCTCTAACCACTCCTCCAGTTTGGCTAGGTTCCCTTATAGTTGTTTCCACCCGTCTGCTTCATCAACTACTGTCCCAATTTTAGTATAATCTGCAAACACACTAATCCTGTACCTGACTCCATGTGGGATATTCAGAATTAATAGCCCAAACAACACTGGACCCAGCACCGAGCCCTGAGGTCCACTCATCACTGGCCTAGATGCTGAGAGTTCCCACCAACACCACCTGTTGCTACCTCCCCCTCATCCAGTTCCCTATCCAGTTTGCCAGATTCTCCACTGAAGTCAGTCCTCCCAGCCACCTGTGAGGCACAGTATCAAAAGCCTTGCTGAGGACCAAGTACTGTGTGGGACATCACAACAGGATAGCTGTACTGCTACAGCAAAACCTTTTTAGGTACAGTATAGTTAAGGATGTCCCAGAGAAATAAACAGGAATAAAGAAAACATATGTCGAAAATAAATAAATAAAAAGCTAAGAAATACCAACCTTCTTAATGGGAATATTCAGTGAACAGAAGTGGGCTTTTTAATACCATAGACCACAACATTATGCTGGTGAACGTCTTCTAGGCTAATAATTAAATTTTAAAATGTTTTCATCTTCATAAGCGAAGGGATCATTGATTGAACTAAGCAGACAGACAGCTTGTCCCTTCCACTTCCTGATCTGCCAGCTATGCCCCCAT
The DNA here is from genome assembly GCA_016271365.2 of Neoceratodus forsteri. Taxonomy (NCBI): domain Eukaryota; kingdom Metazoa; phylum Chordata; order Ceratodontiformes; family Ceratodontidae; genus Neoceratodus; species Neoceratodus forsteri. The sequence goes on along the minus strand of CM057457.1, from coordinate 468,585,368 downwards.
GCTCATATGTGCAAAGGTGTGCCCCATTGAAGTCTATGGGGTACATTTTTTTAAATAACTGTGTGTGTGTATATATATATATATATATATATATATATATTTTAAGCAGTCTTTATGTAAATGAAAGTCTGTGCTTTTTAAAAGTTCAGTTATTAACTCTGAAGAATGTTGCTAGCATAATGTAGTGGACTGTGGTATTAAAAAACACATTCCTGTTTATTGGCATAAATCTTAGACACTTTCTTTAGTTCTGTTGCAACAGCTCTGCTGGGTCCCTTTTATGCTGACTTGCACGTGCATAAGCAACATCTTGTGCTAGTAGCACATTTCAGAAATGTATCTGTGTTGGTGGATGCAGGGCATGCTTTAGTATGTGCATCCCTCATTTCTCAAAGCCAGCATGGTAGCACTAACAACAACATTATGTAAAGTGGACACAACTTATAAGGAAAGTGCTGCTGCAATCAGAGATTAGCTCATGATGCAGCGGCACTGATGACACCTCCGACATGCCTTTCCTGGTGAAGCATTTCAGTGAATATGGCGGCTGCCACCATCTGCCATACACAATCCCCAGACAGCTGACTTCAGGGGTACCCAGTACCCCTGTCAGCATGTTTAATACACCCCCTAAAATCATGTGGCACACTGGGAGACCACCCCAGTGTGCCTCTTTGTGATCTAAAGCCAACCACATCGGTATGTTCCTTTCCCTGCCCCACCCCTATTGTGTGGCATATTGGGAGCCCACCCCAGTGTGGCCAACATCACCCCTCCAAAGTCATGGGGCACACTGGGAGCCCACCCCAATGTGACAACATTTGTTTTCTTACACCTGTAAAGAAAGAAAACCATCTGCAGCATTCATTTTTTTTATTGTACCTGAAGCAAAGAAAACAGTCCTTTGCTGTTGGCGGCACCCTCCCCAGCCTCTCACTCCTCCTCTCGCACCCACCACCCCACCCACCCCTCACCCAGTACTTACCTCTGAAGTCCGGTGCTGTGATCTTCAGTGGAGCAGGAACACATCTGCGCTCTTCAGTGCTGACCACGAACTGAAGAAATGCCAGTAAGCTGTATAATGGCATAAATGGGGGGTTTTCATCTTGATGGATATCTCAGCAATTTTTTTGAATTTTGCCTCACATTTTCAACATGAGTTTTTGGGACCCCACTTTGTGAATACATGCTCTGACATCTCATTATTCAGTCCCAAGAGGTCATTTTGTGGTCACTGCGGAATCTCCTTTCAGGATGTATTAAAAAACAACAGTGCCACTGTTCTTGAGGTAGTGTCCAAAAGCCTATCTTGCAAATCTGATGGAAAAATTCCAAAAAATGATTGTGTTACAAGAGTGCATTGTACAGTTTTCACACACGCTCATAACTTTGACAATTTTTATTATTTCACTCCAGATTTTCAACATTGCCATTTTTTACACCTCCTTATAAACAGTACAGCTGCCATTTTTCACATTCTGCCTGAAATGTCTTTTCGTGCATGTGATGCATAATGTCGTAGTTGTTGAGCAAAATCCATGTTCAGGCCATATTGCCAAAATCATAGTGACTCTGTTCATGAGCTGAGGTCCCAAAATGCCTATGTTGAAAAGTTTGGTAAAAAAAAATCCTCCAAATTGAGTTACGGGTGTGCGTTGCACAGTTTCTATGTATACTTGTGATGTCACCAATTTTTTTATATTTTCACTCCAGATTTTCAGCATTGCCATTTTTTATACCTTCTTATGAACAGTACAGCTCTCATTTTTCACATCCTGCCTGAAATGTGTTTTCACACCTGTGGTGCCAAATGGCACAGTTGCTGTGCAAAATCACCTTTTGGCTAACAAACTCATAATACAAATGTTCATGAGGTGGGGTCACAAAAAGCCCATGTTGAACATTTGGAGTGAAAATACCAACACATGCCTGGGGCATTACGGTTTCCAACTATAACACCCCACCTTGTACACACTGACAGGCATCTGGGGTGTGACTTGGCACTGTCTGCTGTAATGCCTATGCCATTCCACCCCCACCCTGCAGCCAGTGACAGGCATCGAGGTGTGCCTTCGATTCTTCAGCCCCAAACTTCACCCTATCCTCCTATACTGCACCCATCTCGGTGTATTTCCTTATGGAATTGGGTGAGCATAAGTCCCAAAGACCCCAAGGCACACAGTGACACTCATCGGTGTCTGAGGGGTAGGGCATGGTGAAATGGTGTGAGCATTATAGACAGTGACCCAGAGGGACACCCAAATGCCTTTACTCTCTGCATGGTGGGGCTGGGTCGGTGTCAGTTAACTACTTCACTGCCAATCCTATTATGCAGCTCTCTAACTCCTGCACTGCCAATGCTAACAAGCAAACATTCAGCACTCACAAATGATTGTTTTTCTTTCTTCTAACAGTGGGATGGCTACCCACAGTTGCATAGCCTCCTTATCATTTTTGCTTTCCTTTCCTGTATTCTTTTATATTTTGGTTATGGTCATAATGTCCACCCTCAAGCCCAAATTACAGTGTAACAATATAAATGGCTACTATTCTCTTGCAGGGCAGGGTGTGTTAAAAATAATTAAATCTAGCTAGCCTGTAAGTTACAGGACTTACATTGTTTGCTACCTGCATGGGAAATGGTACCTTACATGTATATAACAGCCTGGAAATTACTAGGATATATTTTCATGTCCTTTAAAACTCTTGTTCCTACACTTGCATTGCTATCAGCTAAGCAGTATATAAATAGTCCTAGAGTACAGGAACATTCAAATAGGGGACCTTTTAGGTTCCTAGCTACAGAGCTCACAGGATATCAGAATACCTTTTGTAAAATAAAAGGCCTGCATTACAAAGGGACAAGGACCTTTTGTATTTAAATTACAGTGTTACTGATTCAGTCTGTATTGTTCCTCCTGTGTAAAGCAGACATCCTGAGTTTTGGAAGTTAGTTTTTGAGCCTGCAATTTTTAAAAAAAACAAATGATGAGATAAGCCTCTCTTACCTGAGTATACACCAGTGCTTGCAGTGTTCTCCCAGAGTGATGACATAGGGAATAGTCAGCCTCATTATGGTCATGATTATGTGACAGACAGGTGGGTTGTCCTTAGTGGCAGGGGCAGTCTTGAATGTGGGTCTAGCCCCAGGTTTAAATGTCGCTAATTACCCTTACAACACAAGTCTACATATCTATCTGTACAAGTACCCCATCTGAGGAGTTTCACAGGAAATTAGTGGGCAAATCAGAAAGGTATGTAGAAAGGGAAGGTAGTCATTGTGGGGATTTCAACTTGCTAGAAGTTGACTGGAGCATTCGGTTACCTCCAGTGCTAGGAGCAAGTGCTCCTGGATGCGATCCAGGAGAGTTTCCTGACACAGTTGGTCAGTGTACCTACTAGGCTAAAGAACACTTTAGATCTGGTATGGTCAAATGGGAGGCAGTAGGGAAATAAGGGTGGAGGACCCAATAGCCGACAGCGATCACCAAACTGTGTGGTTTAATATTACGATATGCAGGGAGCCAGTGAAATCAACAATCCGTGGTGGTAAACTTCAGAGGGTGGGCTTTGGGAGGATGTGGGTAGTACTGAAAGGGATAGGAGGGCATAAGGCAGGAGATGAACATGGAGCAGAAATGGGATATTATGAAGCGAAAATTACAGAGCAAGAAGCCTACACCAAGACACAGGGTGAGAGGAGCAGAGCAAGGAAACTATGCTGGTTGAACAGCGAGGTAGTAGAGGTGGTGAGGGAAAAAATGAGAGATGCATAGATACATACATACATAGATACATAGACAGTGTCGGCAGATAAGGGCCTATGGCCCACCTAGTCTGCCCATTTGAGCTGTAAGTTCAGTTTGTTTTCTTAGAACTCTATTTCCCCTTACCCTGCCCTCTAGAATTCCTTTATGTCTATCCATGCATTCTTATATCCGTGATTGTTTCAGCCCCACCACTTCCTCTGGCAGGGTGTTCCACTTGTCCACCACCGTTCTGTGAAGAAATTCTTTCTCATGTTTCCTCTGAGATCGTCCTCCTCAACTTCATCCCATGCCCTCTAGTCCTGAAACATCTTTTCGCTTAAAAATAGTGTTTTCCTGCACCCTGTTCCTCCTGTAAGATACTTGTATGTCTCTATCATATCCCCTCTCCCTCCTCTCCTCCAGGAGTACATGTTCAGTTCCTTCAACCTGTCTTCATAGGACTTGTGATGCAACCCATGCACCATCTTTGTTGCCCTCCTCTGAACCTTCTCTACCCTGTCTATGTCCTTACGTAGGTATGGTCTCCAGAACTGTACACTGTACTCCAGGTGGGGCCTCACTAGTGTCTTGTATAGCGGAATTATGACCTCCTTTTCCTGCTGGTAATGCCCCTGCCTATACATCCCAGCATCCTATTTGCTTTACCTGATGCCTTGTCACACTGTTTCCCTACCTTGAGGTCATCAGAGATGACAACCCCAAGATCCCTTTCCTGCTTGGTGCATGCTATATCCTCACCCCCAACTGATATATTGTGCCAGGGTTTTTGTGCCCCATATGCATTATCTTGCACTTCTTTGCATTGAATTTCAACTGCCAAACCCTTGACCATTCCTCAAGTTTCTGCAGGTCCCTTCTCATTCTGTCTACATCCTCTGGTGTGTCTACTCTGTTACAGAGCGTTGTGTCATCAGCGAACAGTGAAATTCTGCCTTCTAGATCCTGTGCAATGTCACTGATGAAGATGTTGAATAGGACCGGTCCCAGCACTGATCTCTGTGGTACCCCACTGGTCACTCTTCCCTCTGTGGAGTGACAGCCATTTACCACCACCCTCTGTGTCCTGCCACCCAGCCAGTTACCTACCCACCACACTACTGTCCTGCCCACCCATATTCCCCAGTTTGTGTAATAGTCTTCTATGTGGCACAGTGTCAAAGGCCTTGCTGAAGTCCAGATAGGCCATGTCCACTGCCCTCCCTGATCCACCTCCCTAGTCACCCAGTCAAAAATTCAATGAGGTTGGTCTGACATGACCTCCCCTGGTGAAACCATGCTGCCTTGGGTCCTGTAGTCCATTGACAACCAGATGTTCCACCAATCTCTCCTTCAGTAGTGCTTCCATGATCTTTCCCACTACCGAGGTGAGGCTGACTGGTCTGTAGTTCCCTGCTTCCTCTTTGTTCCCACTTTTGTATAAGGGGACTACATCTGCTGTCCTCCAGTCTTTGGGTACCTCCCCTGTTTCCAGTGATTGGCTGAACAGGATAGCCAGAAGTTCAGCTAGCACCAGAGGTATGGGAGGACAAAGAAGGAAGGGGACAGGGAGGAGTATGCAAGATGGTCCAGGAGGTGACCAGAAAAGTAGAGAGAAGCCAAGGCAAGAGGGCTGAGTTTAGCACAGGGAATTGGGAAGAGAAAATAAGGGGACTACTACCTTGGGCTGGGAGGGTGGGGATGGGGGAGAGGAGGTGACAGATGGCAGAATTGAGGAAGTAGAGTCCTAGAGGAATGAGGGTAGACAAGGCAAGAGGACCAGATGGTATCCACCCAGGGTGCTAAGGTAGATGGCGGAGGTGTTGTCAAAGCCACTGGTGGATCTGTACAGCACCTCACTGGAGTCAGGATGTGTGCCACTGAACTGGAGGATGGCACATATAGTGCCTTTATACAAGAGCAGACCAAAGGGATGAACTGGATAATTATCATCAGTAAGCCTCACCTCCATAGTGTGCAAACTCATGGAAATGCTACTAAAGTATTGCTTGGTGTCATACCTGGAGGACAACAGCCTCCAGGATGTGAGGCACCATGGGTTCATTCGGAAATCTTATCAAGCTAATGTGATACAATATTATGGCTAGGTGACAGGTAAGCTGGATAAGGGTTATGCGGTGGATGTTCTTTACCTGGACTTCAGCAGGGCCTTCGATTCAGTGCTTCATGGGTGGCTTGGGAAGCTAACTGATGTAGTAGTAGTAGAGGCAAAATGGCAAACTGGATTATAAGCTGGCTGGTGGAAGACTGCAGCAGGTAGTGGTGGGAGGGTTCTCAACTGCAAGGTTAGTGACAGTGGGGTGCCTCAGGACTCTGTGCTGGGACCCAGTATTATTTAGCTCTTCATATCTGATGTTGCACAAGGGTGGCAAGCAAGGTAAGGCTGTTCACAGACGACACCAAAATGGGAATGGTGGTGGAAGGAGAACAGGGATGGAAGCAGCTGCAGGGGATCTAAACAAGTTAGAGGAGTGGTCACAGAGGTGGCAGCTGGGGTTCAGTGCAAAGAAGTGTAAGGTGTTGCACTTCGGGGTGAAGAACCCAAGGAGAGAATACTGGCTGGGGGGGTTAAGCTGGGAATCATTGAGAAGGAGAAGCACCTAAGGGTAATGATAACAGGGACCATGAACAATACTGCCCAGTGCAGGAGAGTGGTTGCAAAAGTGAACAAAATTCTGGGGTGCATAGCGAGGGTTTTTTTGTCCAGATGGAGAGAGGTGATCTTGCCCTGCTACAAGTCACTGGTAAGGCTGCAGTTCAGTATTATTTGAGTTTTGGAGGCCATACCTGAAGTGTGATATCAGGCTACTGGCGGGGGGGTGCAGAGGAGGGCAATGAAGATGATATGTTGAATGGTAGGGAGAGACTATGAGAGCAGGCTGGGAGACCTGAATATGTACACCTGAAGGATAGAAGGGTTGGGGGCATGGTGAGACATTCAAGTATCTGAGGGAATCAATAAGGGTGGGGCAGATGGGGTCTTTCAGATAAGGAGGAGGGACAGCAGCTGGCACAGGCTAAGAATAGAGGGAAGATTTGGAGGAAATGCGGTCACTATTTTATGGAGAGGTGGTAGCAAAATGGAACACACTACCAGAATGGGTGTTATCATGTAAATCTGTGAACAGGTTTAAAAGGGCATGGGACTGGGAACAGGGGAGAGTGAGGGTGGGGAAGTACAGTAGGGGGTGGCATTAGGATGACAAAGGGGAGGGAGGTGAGGCAGCTTCAAACTAGTGCTAGCTAGCTGCACACTTGAGCAGACTTAGACCAGGTGGTCTGTTTCTACTGGCACATTCATTTGTTTGCATATGGTACTGTAATGAGTGTAGCCTACAACTAACCCAGATTTCCTTTCTGTGCAATAGTTATTTCATATTTTAAGTGGCTGACCACTAGGAAGGGGTACAAAAAAGCCCACTAGGGGAAGGAAGTTAATTCCAGAGTTGTTTAGAGAACCATGCTGGATACAGCAGAGTAACAGTCTCACTTCTCTCCTGATGGTAGAAGAGGCAGAGCATTCAAGATTTAAAATAGATGAGGCCAGCCCAGTGGTGTAGGGGGTTTATGCTTCGGTGCCTTCCCTCTTACTGTGCCAGTGACACAGGGTCAGGAGCAAGCTTGAGCTAGCCCAGTGGTGTAGGGGGTTTATACACCTAGTGCCTTCCCTCTTACTGTGCCAGTGACACAAGGTCGGGAGCAAGCTCAGGCCAGCCCAGTGGTGTGGGGATTTATACCTGGTGCCTTCCTCTTACTGTGCCAGTGACACAGGGTCGGGAGCAAGCTCAGGCCAGCCCAGTGGTGTAGGGCATTTATACCCTGGTGCCTTCCCTCTTACTGTGCCAGTGACACAGGGTTGGGAACAAGCTCAGGCCAGCCCAGTGGTGTAGGGGGTTTATACACCCGGTGCCTTCCCTCTTACTGTGCCAGTGACACAAGGTCGGGAACAAGCTCAGGCCAGCCCAGTGGTGTAGGGGGTTTATACACCCAGTGCCTTCCCTCTTACTGTGCCAGTGACACAAGGTCGGGAACAAGCTCAGGCCAGCCCAGTGGTGTAGGGGTTTATACTTCGGTGCCTTCCCTCTTACTGTGCCAGTGACACAGGGTCGGGAGCAAGCTCAGGCCAGCCCAGTGGTGTAGGGCATTTATACCCTGGTGTCTTCCCTCTTACTGTGCCAGTGACACAGGGTCAGGAGCAAGCTCAGGCCAGCCCAGTGGTGTAGGGCATTTATACCCTGGTGCCTTCCCTCTTACTGTGCCAGTGACACAGGGTCAGGAACAAGCATGAGCTAGTCCAGTGGTATAGGTGGTTTATACACACAGTGCCTTCCCTCTTACTGTGCCAGTGACACAGGGTCAGGAGCAAGTTCAGGCCAGCCCAGTGGTGTGGGGGTTTATGCCTGGTGCCTTCCCTCTTACTGTGCCAGTGACACAAGGTTGGGAGCAAGCTCGAGTCAGCCCAGTGGTGTGAGGAAATCCTAGCCCCCATATAATAACAGTAGTAAGTCGGCAAACACCAACATAGAGGTGTCGATGGGAGAAGGGCAGGGGTAAATGGAGAAAGTGACAAAGGCAAGAAGGACAGGGATGGGGCAAAAGGGAGTAAGGCCATCAGGAAATGGAGGGTAATGAGTACCAATGCCCGTAGTCTGGGCAACAAGCTCCCTGAGCTGATGGCCTTAATGGAAGAAGGATGCCTGGATATCGTAGCAGTCACAGAAACATGGTACACAGAGAACCATGACTGGGATGTTAACATACCAGGGTACATAACCTACAGGAGAGAGACAGGCAGGGAGAAGAGGGGAGGAGTAGCTCTCTATGTAAAGGAAGGGATAAAAGCAACTGAACAAAAGAGTAAACAGGGAGGAGAGGAGGCACTGTGGGTCACCTTGGAGACTGGAAAGGGCACCACAATCCACTGGGGTTGTGTACAGACCCCCATGTCAGGGAAGGAATGGACAAGGATATGATAGAAGGCATTCTTAGAATGGCAGAGAAGGAGATACTGCTGATGGGAGACCTGAATATGCCAGATGTTAACTGGAGCACATTTGCTGCAGCCACATCAAGAGCAGGGCCATTCTTGATGCCCTACAGGTGGCAGGCATTAGACAGCTAGTTTCAGAACCCACTAGTGAGGGAGCAATCTTAGACCTCGTACTCTCAAACGGGGGCAGTGAGAAGATCTCAGATCTAGAAGTGGGTTGCCATCTGGGGACAAGTGGCCATCAAACAGTGTGGTTCACGTTAAACTCAGCTACAGAATCAATCCATACAAAAGAGAGGGTACTGGACTTTAGGAGGGCTGACTTTGGCAAGATGGGAGAGTGCCTCTGAAAAGCACTAGCAAACAGGCTAGAAGGAGGTGTGGAGCAACAATGGGGAATTATCAAAACTGCCATCACAGATGCAACAAGCCTCTGTGTGAAGCAAATAAACAAATCAGAATGAAAGAAAAAGCCACTATGCTTCTCAAAAGAGGGGGCTGTGAAAGTCAGGAAGAAAAAGATAGCATTCTGGAAGTATAAGGAAACACAGAAGGAGCAGGACAGAAGCTGTACCTTTTAAGGCAGAAGGAAGCAGGGAGGAAGTCAGAATAACAAGGCCCAAACTGAGGAAAAGATAACCAACTCAGTTAGAAGGGATAAAACCTTTTATAGGTACATCAGTGGCGTAGAAAAGACAAGAGAGGATAGTGAGGCTGAATAGAATGAATGGTGGGTGAGCAGAGGGACAGTGAAAAACAGGAATACTGAACGAATATTTCTGCTCAGTATTCACAAAAGAGGAGGGAAAGTGCCTAATCCAATTAAGAAGCACTCTTGATAGGGGTTGATCCCAGTCCTTTCACAGAAGAAGGGTTCTGCAAGAACTCCCAAAACTGAAGGTGGACAAAGCAATGGGTCCTGATGGAATTCACCCAGAATTCTAAAATTAAGGAGGAACTATTGAAACCACTGGCTACTCTTTTAATAAATCATGGGAGGATGGTGTGGTACCCGAGGACTGGAGGAAGGCGGATGTGATTCCCCTTCACAAAAGTGGGACCAAGACAGAAGCAGGAAACTACAGACCTGTCAGTCTGACCTCTGTGGTAGGGAAAGTGATGGAGTCACTTCTGAAGGAAAGAATAGTTGAGTACCTAGAGGCCAGTGGAGAACAGGACCCAAGGCAGCATGGGTTCACAGTGGGAAGGTCATGTCAGACGAATCTAATAGATTTCTTTGACTGGGTGACCAAAGTAGTAGACCAGGGAGGAGCTGTGGACATGGCCTACCTAGACTTTAGCAAGGCATTTGACACAGTCCCACACAAAAGATTAATAGTCAAATTAACCAGCCTGGGAGTGTGACCCAGGGTGGTAGCCTGGGTAAAACATTGGCTGAACAACAGGACACAGAAGGTAATTGTAAATGGAGACCACTCTTAAGAAAGGGGGGTTACTAGTGGGGTACTGCAGGGTTCAGTATTGGGTCCAGTCCTTTTTAATGTCGTCATCAGTGACATTGCAAAGGGACTGGAAAGAAAAGTATGCCTTTTTGCAGATCACACAAAGACCTGCAACAGGGTTGATACACAAGGAGGTGTGGAAAGGATGAAAATGGACTTGGCAAGTTTGGAGGAATGGTCAAGTATGGCAGCTAGGATTCAATGCAAAGAAGTGCAAAATAATGCACCTGGAAACAAGAACCCAGGGAAGAATACACAATGGGTGAGGAGGTAGTAACAACAACAAAAAGAAAGGGACCTGGGGTAATCATATCAGATGACCTTAAGGTTGTCAAGCAATGTGAGAAGACAGTAGGGAGGGCTGGGGTATACTGGGATGTATAGGGAGGCATCATCAGCAAAAACAGGAAGTTGTTATCCCTCTGTACAGACAGTTGGTGAGACCCCATCTGGAGTACTGTGTCCAGTTCTGGAGACCCCATCTCCGCAAGGACATAGACAGGATAGTGGCAGTGCAGAGGAGGGCAACTAAAATGGTGCAGGGTCTGCAAGAGAAGCCGTATGAGGAGAGACTAAAGGAGCTTAATATGTATACCCTTGAGGAAAGAAGGGAGAGGAGGGACATGATAGAAACTTTTAAGTACCTCAGTGGAATCAACAAAGTCAAGAGGTAGCATCTTTCAGAAAAAGAGACTTGCAAGAACAAGGGACACAATTTAAAATAGAAGGAGGACGGTTCAGGGGCAATGTGAGGAAGTATTATTTCACAGAGAGGTAGACAGCTTGGAACAGCCTTCCTGAGGAGGTTGTGGGGTCTAAAACTGTGGGAGAATTCAAGAATGCATGGGACAGATATAAGGCAATTCTTGTGGGGGGGTAGGAAGAAATAGGCTGTTGATTAACTGGGATCTGCGGCCTATCCTGTAGGTAGGGAAATGGGCAGACTAGATGGGCCTAGTGGTCCTTATCTGCCATCAAAGTCTATGTTTCTGTTTCTCTATACACCCAGTGCCTTCCCTCTTACTGTGCCAGTGACACAAGGTCGGGAGCAAGCTCAGGCCAGCCCAGTGGTGTAGGGGGTTTATACACCAGGTGCCTTCCTTCTTGCTATGCCAGTGACACAGGGTCAGGAGCAAGCTCGAGTCAGCCCAGTGGCATGGGGGTTTATGCACCCAGTGCCTTACCTCTTACTGTGCCAGTGGCAAAGGGTCGTGAGCAAGCTCGGGCCAGCCCAGTGGCATAGGGGGTTTATACACCAGGTGCCTTCCTTCTTGCTATGCCAGTGACACAGGGTTGGGAGCAAGCTCAGGTCAGACCAGTGGGGTAGGGGGTTTGTACACCCGGTGCCTTCCCTCTTACTGTGCTAGTGACACAGGGTCAGGAGCTTGGGCCAGCCCAGTGGTGTAGGGGGTTTATAACCCCAGTGCCTTCTCTCTTACTGTGCCAGATGACACAGGATCAGGAGCAAGCTCAGGTCAGCAGGGGTTGGTCATGGAGAGGTAGGATGAGCAACTGACTGTTCTGCTCCCTGGGAGAGGTTGTGGTTTCCCTCAGGTCAGCAGTGGTTGTGCAGGAGAGGTAGGATGAGCATTTGGCTGACTGCTCTGCTCCCCTGGGAGGGTTATGGCTTCCCTTAGGTCAGCAGGGGTTGGCCAGGGAGGATGAATGAACATTCAGCTGACTGTTCTGCTCCCTGGGAGAGGGTTGTGGTTTCCTCGGGTCAGCAGTGGCTGGCCAGGGAGAGTGAGGATGAGCATTTAGTTGACTACTCTTCTCCCAGGGAGGTTGTGGTTTCCATGAGTCAGCAGGAGTTGGCCAGGAGGGAGGATGGATGAGCATTCAGCCGACTGTTCTGCTCCTCTGGGGAAGGGTTGTGGTTTCCCTCGGGTCAGCAGGGGTTGGCCAGGGAGAGGATGGATGGGCATTCATCTGATTATTCTGCTCCCCTGGTGGAGGGTTGTGGTTTCCTTCAGGTCCACAGGGGTTGGCCAGGGAGAGGTTGAATGAGCATTCAGCTTACTGTTCTGCTCCCCTAGGGGAGGGTTGTGGTTTCCTTGGGTCAGCAGGGGTTGGCCAGGAGAGACTGGATGCGCATTCAGCTGACTGCTCTGCTCCCCTGGGGAGGGTTACATAGAAACATAGACTTTGATGGCAGAAAAGGACCACTTGGCCCCAGTCTGCCCATTTCCCTACCTACTGGATAAGCTGCAGATTCTAGTTAACCAACAGCCTGCTTCCTGCAACCCTGCACTATAATTGCTTTGTGTCTGTCCCATGCATGTTTGAATTCCCCCACTGTTTTAGACCCAACGAACTCCTCAGGAAGGCTGTTCCATGTATCCACCACTCTCTCCATGAAAAATAATTTCCTCACATTACCCCTGAGCCGTCCCCCCTCTATCTTTAAACTGTGCCCCCTTGTTCTTGCACATCTCTTTTTCTGAAAGATGCTACCCTCCTGGACTTTGTTGATTCCCTTGAGGAACTTGAACGTTTCTATCATGTCCCCCTGTCCCTCCTTTCATCAAGGGTATACATATTAAGCTCTCTCAGTCTCTCTTCATATGGTTTCTGATGTAGACCCTGCACCATTTAGTTGCCCTCCTCTGGACTGCTTCCATCCTGTCTATGTCCTTGCGTAGATGAGGTCTCAAAACTGCACACAGTACTCCAGATGGGGTCTCACCAACTGTCTGTACAGAGGGATAATCACTTCCCTTTTCTACTTGTGATGCCTTCCTATGCATCCCAGTATCCCCTGGCTCTCCTTACTGACTTCACATTGCCCACCTTTGGGTCATCTGATATGACTACTCTCAAGTCCCTTTCCATTTTTGTTGTTGTTAGTACCTCCCCTGCTATTGTGTACTCTTATCTTGGGTTTTTGTTTCCCAGGTGCATTACTTTGCACTTCTTTGCATTGAATCTAAGTTGCCATATATCTGACCATTCCTCCAACCTTGCCAAGTCCCTTCTCATCTTTTCTACCCCCACTTGTGTATCAACTCTGTTACAGATCTTTGTGTCATCTGCAAAGAGGCATACCTTTCCCTCCAGACCCTCTGCAATGTCACTTATAAAAATGTTAAAGAAGATTGGACCCAGTACTGAGCCCTGAGGTACTCCACTAGTAACCCCCCTTTCTTCAGAATGTGTTCCATTCACTATTACCTTCTGTGTCCTGTTGTGCAGCCAGTTCGCTACCCAGGCTACCACCCTGGGACCCACTCCCAGGCTGGCTAACTTGATTATTAATCTTTTGTGCAGGACTGTGTCAAATGCCTTGCTAAAGTCTAGGTAGGCAATATCCACAGCCCCTCCCTGGTCTATTACTTTGGTCACCCAGTCAAAGAAATCAGTTATATTAGTCTGACATGACCTTCCTGCTGTAAATCCATGCTGCTTGGGGTCCTGTGCCCCGCTGGCCTCTAGGTGCTCAACAATTCTTTCTTTCAGAAGTGATTCCATCATTTTCCCTACCACTGAGGTTAAACTTACAGGTCTGTAGTTTCCTGCTTCTGCCTTGCTCCCACTTTTGTAAGGGAATCACATCTGCCCTTCTCAATCCTCAGGTACCACCCCATCCTGCCATGATTTGTTAAAAGTATGGTCAGTGGTGTCACTAGGTCCCCTTAGTTCTTTTAGGATTCTGGGGTGAATCCGTCATGCCCCATTGCTTTGTCCACCTTGAGTTTTAGGAGTTCTTTCAGGACTCTTTCTTCTGTAAATGGACTGGTGTCAACCCTCTACCCAGAGTGCTTCTATTGTCTGGTTTAGGTAACTGCTTCTCATCTTCTTTTGTGAATACTGAGCAAAAGTATTCATTCAGTATCTCTGCCTTTTCACTGTCTCCCTCTGCCCACCTCCCCTCTCCTTTATTAATCTTCACTATCCTTCCCTTAACCTTTCTATGCTCCCCAATGTACCTATAAAAGGTTTTATCCCCCTTTTTGACCGAGTTAGCTATTTTTTCCTCAGTTTGTGCCTTTGTTATTCTGACTGTCTTTCCTACTTCTTTCTGCTTTAATTGATACAGTTCCCTGTCATGCTCCCTCTGTGATTCCTTATACTTTTTGAATGCAGCCTTTTTCTCCTTAACCTTCCCTGCCACCTCTTTTGAGAACCATAGTGTTTTTTTACTCCTCTTTGTTTTCTTTATTTGTTTTACACAAGGACTTGTTGCCTCTATGATGGCAGTTTTGATTTTCTCCATTGTTCTTCCACCCTCCTATTTGGCCATTTGCTAGTGCATTCTTCAAGTGTTCACCCATTTTGCCAAAGTCAGCCTTCTAAAGTCCAGTATCCTTGTTTTGTATGGCTTATCTCCATGGTTGTGCTCATTGTGAAGCACACTGTGCAGTGGTCGCTTGTTCCCAGAAGTCTACTGACTTCTAAATTTGTGATCCTCTCCATTTGAGAGTACCAGGTCTAGTATTGCTCCCTCCCAGTGGGTTCCAGCACTAGGGTTGTGGTTTCCTGGCTATCAACAGGGGTTGGCCGAGGGGTTGGATGAGCATTCACCTGACTGCTCTGCTCCTCTGGGGAGGATTGTGGTTTCCCTCAGGTCAGCAGGAGTTGCCCAGGAAGAGGTAGGATGAGCATTCAGCTGGCTGATGATTCAGGGGATGATGATCAGTAACCTGCAGAAGGTCATGGGTGGGACAGAGGAGCAGAACCACAGGTTGGGAGGTCTCAGGCCAGGTGGGAAAAGTGGGAGTCAACCACTGGGGCTCCAACTGATGCCAGGTCACAAGATTAAATGTACAGGAGTGCCATGGAGCAGGAGGTGGCCCTGCCCCAGGAGATGATCATCAGTAACCTGCAGAAAGGTCATAGGTGGGACAGAGGGCAGAGCCACAGGTTGGGAGGGTCTCAGGCCAGGTGGGAACAAGTAGAAGTCAAACAGTGGGGCTCCAGCTGATGGTGACCAGAGGAAAGAGAGTAAAAAGACATAGAGGGACAGATTTTATTACCTATTAACCTCTGAAGTGGTCATCTGAAGTACTCCACCAGGTGCTATGGACTTATTTGTTTGACATTTTATTTATTTGTTCATTTTCTTTTATTTTGAATAATCTTGACCATTCTGAAGAATAAAACCACACTGGGTATGTTGCACTATACAGGTTGTGTCTGAGTTTCCTTCTGCCCCACAGCCTCCCACATATGGTGTCAGATTTGAATTTTCTAGTCATGTTCTGTCAGGAAACTGGCTGGTATGTATCAACTGTGATGCCAAGAAGCGGAAGATACATGCAGTGTGACAGAGGTGCTGACATAGGATGTGGACACCTTCTACAGATGTCAGACTGTTGGCGAGGACCATGGCAGACAAGATGGGTGCAGCTCTGTTGCCTGGTTTGGAGTCTGTGTTGAGAGCAAAGTTGAAGCCTGAACCTGTTAACAAGCAATGTGAGAAGGCAGTAGGGATGGCTGAGGGAACACTGGGATGTATAGGGAGATGCATCACCAGTAGAAAACAGGAAGTTGTTATCCCTCTGTACAGACAGTTGGTGAGACCCCATCTGGAGTACTGTATCCAGTTCAGGGGACCCCATCTCTGCAAGGACATAGACAGGATAGAGGTAGTCCAGAGGAGGGCAACTAAAAATGGTGCAGGGTCTGCAACAGAAGCTATATGAGGAGAGACTAAAGGAGCATAATATGTATACCCTTGAGGAAAGGAGGGAGGGGGGAGGCATGATAGAAACTTTTAACAAGTACCTCAAAGGAATCAACAAAGTTCAGCAGGGTAGCATCTTTCAGAAAAAGTGATGTGCAATGACAAGGAGACACAATTTGAAGATAGAAGGGATGGCTCAGTGGTAATGTGAGGAGTATTTTTCACAGAGAGGTGGCGGATTCATGGAGCAGCCTTCCTGAGGAGGTTGTGGTGTCAAAATAGTGGAGAAATTCAAGAATGCATGGGACAGACATAAGGCAATTCTTTTGGGGTTAGGACTTCAGCCATTTGCTCAGCAGTGCCTACCCCTCCCACTTTTTTCCTTTTTTCTATCTCCTCTGATGAAGCTCTTAGTGCCCTCCTATCTCTCAACCCCTCTAAAGGCTCCTCACAAGATGAGCTTGATCCTAAGCTTCTCTACCTCTCTGCTCCTACAATTGCTTATCATATCTCCTAATCCTTAACCTTTCCTTTATTTCTGCCCATGTACCCTCATCCTGAAATACTTCCTCTCCCCATGGGTGGTAACACATCCACTCCTGGTAACTATTGCCCCTTTTCCCTCCTTCCTACCCTTACCAAACTTCAAGAACATTTAGTTCTCTCTCAACTTTCACCCTTCTTCTCCAACTCCTCCTCCTTCTTCATCCATTTCCAATCTGATTTTCAGAAGAACCACTCAACAACCACCTCCCTCCTCAGGCTTACTGACTCCATCCTTTCAGGGATGGACAATGGCCTGATCACTTCGGCCATCTTTGTCGACCTAGCCAAAGCTTTCAACACTGTTTCCCATCTCCTGCTTCTCGATTCCCTCTCATCAGCTGGCCTTGCTCCATCACGCACCAGCTGTTTTAAATCCTACCTCACTGGCAGAATCCAGTCATTGAGAATCCTTGATTCCATCTCCCCTCCACTCCACATCAACACTGGTGTCCCTCAGGGCTCAGTGCTTGGTCCCCTACTGTTCTCCATTTTCCTTAATGATCTATCTTCCCATAGCCTGCTCATCCTTGTCTATCCACATGTACACTGATGATACTGTTTCATACAGTTCCATCAAAGACCCTGCTGCTGTGAAAACCAGCTTGCAGCATGACTTCAACCAAGTTCAGCTCTGGTTTGCTTCTCACCAGCTTTTTCTAAATGCCAAGAAGACAGTCTCAATGACCTTTGGCACCAGGCAGAGACTCTCTAGGCTCCTGGCCCTACCACCTTCCACACCATTAACCAGACCATACTGGAGGACACCTCCTCTGTGCATTTGATGCTATCCTGAAGAAACTGCACCCCAAGCTTAGTGCTCTGTACAGGACTTGTAGTTGCATCCCACAGACTGCAAGGTGCGAAATTGTCAGAAGATGATACTGCCCATCTTTGACTACTGTGACATAGTCTATGGTACTGCTCCCAAATCTTCCCCAACAAGTTAGACACTCTCTTTAGCTCCTTCTGCCACTTTGCTCTTGACTCACCTTCCTGTTCTCACCACTGTGAACTCTATTGCTCTCTAACCTTCCTTCCACTATCTCACAGACATATCTCATACTGTGACAAACTAACCTACAAATTCTGGTTTGGAGTGCTCTCTCTATCTCTCATCTTTCTCTCCACTTCTAAGTACTGGCTACTGCAGGAGGGATGTCACTGGAGAAGAGACATTGAAAGCACCTGAAGACCTATCAGAATGGCCGATGTGTCTGGCAATTAAACATGTAGAAAGTGAATGACAAAGGCAGAAAGATGGCTGGCCTGCCAACACAATGACAGTGCTACCCTTGCTGCACTGGTGACCAGGGCTTAGGGTGAGCCCAGGTTGCTGGAGGATCAGCCAGGGAGGAGGATTGAGCATCTGAGGGCGCTTTCCTCCAGGAGAGGGCTTCCTCCTGGTGCAATACTGCCACCTGGGTGCACATGTATGGAGGTGCAGCCAGAGAGGAGGATTGAGCATCCAAGGGATGCTTTTCTCCTCAGGGAGAAAGAGAACTGCTGCTCCTGGTGCAATACTGCCACCTGGGTGCACATGTATGGAGGTGCAGCCAGGGGAAGAGATTGAACATCCGAGGATGCTTTCCTCCTCCAGGAGAGGGCTGCCACTTCTGGTGCAATACTGCCACCTAGGTGCACATGTATGGAGGTGCAGCCAGGAGAGAGGATTGAGCATCTGAGGATGATTTCCTCCTCCAGAGGAGGCTCCCACTCCTGGTGCAATACCACCACCTGGGTGCATATGTATGGAGGTGCAGCCAGGGGGATGAAGATTGAGCATCTGAGGGATGCTTTCCTCCTCCAGGGAGAGAGGGTTGCCACTCCTGGTGCAATACCACCACCTGGGTGGACATGTATGGAGTTGCAGCCAGTGGGAGGAGGACTGAGCATCTGAGGGATGCTTTCCTCCTCAAGGGGAAGAGGGCTGCCACTCCTGGTGAAATACAACCACCTGGGTGCACATGTATGGAGGTACAGCAGAGACTCCTCCAGGGAGAGAGGGCTGCCACTCCTGGTGCAATACTGCCACCTGGGTGCACATGTATGAAGGTGCAGCCAGGGGGAGGAGGATTGAGCATCTGAGGGACACTTTCCTCCTCCAGGGAGAGAGGGCTGCCACTCCTGGTGCAATACCGCCACCTGGGTGCACATGTATGGAGGTGCAGCTGGGACTCCTCCAGGGAGAGAAGGCTGCCACTCCTGGTGCAATACTGCCACCTGGGTGCACATGTATGGAGGTGCAGCTGGGGGGAGGAGGATTGAGCATCTGAGGGATGCTTTCCTCCTCCAGGGAGAGGGCTGCCACTCCTGGTGCAATACTGCCACCTGGGTGCACATGTGGAGGTACAGCCAGGGGAGGAGGATTGAGCATCAGAGATGCTTTCCTCCTCCAGGAGGAGGGTTGCCACTCCTGGTGCAATACTGCCACCTGGGTGCACATGTATGGAGGTGCAGCTGGGGGGGGGATGACTGAGCATCCAAGGGATGCTTTCCTCCTTCAGGGAGAGTGGGCTGCAGCTCCTGATGCAATACTGCCACCTGGGTGCACATGGATGGAGGAGTGGATGTTGGCAGGAGTTTGAGCGTTGGTACATCTCACCATGTGCTGTCACCATGGACCCCCTGCATGCTGACATCCTGGGAGACAGTAACTAGAGGAAAAATAGCCCTGCTTCTTGATCCGGCACAAGTGCCGGACATGGAGCAGTCCAGCACCAAGGGTTGATTGGTGGGGAGGAATGAGCCTCACACCTCCGCCCCTAGGGGGCCAAACCACAGCAGGATTGGGGTAACTCAGTTTGAACTGCTGGTACACCCAGATGAAGAGCAGAGAGGAAGGAAGCACCAAAAAGTATCAATAAAAAAGACAAAGATGAGGTACGGTGGGTGGATACTCTCAGAGCCTTGCCTAAGGGAGGTGCAAGCTCAAGTAAGAGGGGTTCTGATACTACCAGTCTCTGACACATTAAACTGAATAAGTTGGATACCAGTAATGACATTGAGGCATACTTAATATTCAAGAGGGTGGTTTGAGCATATCCTGAGTTTTGGAAGTTAGTTGTAGGCGTGCTACTTTTCTAAAACAAATGCTGAGGTTGGCCACTCTTACCTGAGTAGAAGCTAATGCTAACGGCATTCTCCCAGAGTGTGACATAGGAATAGTCAGCCTCATTGTGGCCATGTTTATGTGATAGGTGGGTTGTCCTCAGCTGCAGAGGCTGTCTTGAACCTGGGGCTTGGGCCCAGATTTAAATATGCACTAATTGTCCTTGTAACAAAATAGTGCCACTATCTGTACATAAGTATCCCTGTTTGATATGATAGTATATTTATTTATTTATTGAAAAGTTTCTCCAGGAAGGAACACTGAACAACATGTTGCTCATCTCACGGTGCATCCTGGGGGAGGAGCAGGAGAGGTCAGAAAAAAGATACAGTACAAACCAGCGTGCGGCCATTGATGACAGTGAGGTCTAGCAGAGGATTCAGAGATCAGGCAAAGAGCTACAAACCACAAGGAGAAAATAAATAAGAGCATACCTAGGCAAACTATACAGTGCACAACAGCAAGCACTACATGGCGGTACAACAGTGCAAAACACAGGGAGCAATTTATGCAACCAATAAGAGCAGTACTGGAGTGAAGGTAGCAACAGAAAGTAATGAGCAGATAAAGACAAGAGTTCAGGAGGAGTTAGGCACATAAGCAATTGAAGGAGAGGTAGTTATGAAGTGCAGCAGTTAATGAGGAGGGTGAAGATGAGTGGCGAATCTGTTGCGGAAGCAAGTTCCATAGTTCCGGGAAGTGGTACGAGAAGGATGTCTGTCCTATAGTGGTGGAACATCGAGGGACAGTCAGGGTTCTATAGTAGTGAGATCTGAGGGAGCAGACAGGAAAGGGGATAGTTAAAACAGAAGTAAGATAATCTGGGAGGGAGCCAAACTAAAATTTAGAGATGAAGTTAGCGCAGTGGTATAGCCATCTGTTTTTAAGAGCGTATATGATACTGTAATGAATGTAGCCTGTAACTAACTAGATTTTCTTATTATACAATAGCTGCTTCATGCTTTATGTTAGCGTGGATCAACTGACCAAAGGGAGGGTATAAAAGGACCACTAGGAAGGAAAGTTAGATTCATTAGAGTTGTTCAGGATCTTGTTGGGCCAGGCAGGAAGGACTTCCCTTCTCTTTTGACAGTAGGACAGGCAGTGCATTCAAGACTGAAAATAAATAGAGGGACAGAGTTGACTATTTACCATGGAAAGTGGTCATTTGAAGTAGTCCACCAAGGTACTTTGGACTTTTTTTGACGTTTTATTTGTTTTACGTTATTTTGGATACTCCTGACCATCCTGAATAATAAATCCACACCGAGGTGTGCTGCACTATACAAACTGTGTCTGAGTTTCTTGCTGCACCCACCACCTCCCACACTGAGAAGAGCACTCTTAGCAAACATCAAAGACTAATACGGTACTGATTTGTAATATTCCCCGCTTTAAGAATAGGATTCATTCTCATTGTGGCACTAGAAATCCCTAAATATTTGGCAGGACATTTTCAAAGGAGATGCATTGGTGCAACCAAATTGTGTCGGCACATCTCAACATATGCACCAAAGCACAAAATTCAAAGCACAGAGATTAGTCATGCATCTCTGGATGTGCTCAAGTATATCTATAATGCATGCAGTGCATCCTGAGGGGGCATTCCCATGAATGTGCTGAACATCTCTATAGTCAGCCAAGATGGGAGGTGCATCTGCCTGCACATCTCAGAGATGAGCTGCCCAATGTTAGGCATGGAAAAAGCAGGCCTAAATGGCCAGCCACCCACAGGCAGGTCTCAGAACAGAGCAGGTCCTCTGAAGACAGCACTCGGGGGTGCATCGGGATGTGCGCCAGGCACCCACACACAGCTGTCATGCCAGGATGGATAAATGATGAACCACAGGTGCTGTGCCACTACTAACACCAACCAGGGAGTACCCGCCCTTACCACACCCGGGACATAACCACCCAGCAGCCACAGTCCAGTGCTATTGGGTGGCCCCCAGGACACACCAGCAGGGTGGACAACCACACCATGGCACATATCAGTTGGGGGGTGAGGATATAGCATGCAACAAGCAGGAAAGGGATCTTGGAGTTATCATCTCTGATGACCTCAAGGCAGGGAAACAGTGTGACAAGGCAGCAGGTAAAGCAAATAGGATGCTTGGATGCATAGGCAGGGGCATCACCAGCAGGAAAAGGGAGGTCATAATTCCACTATACAAGACACTAGTGAGGCCGCACCTGGAGTACACTGTGCAGTTCTGGAGACCTTACCTACGTAAGGACATAGACAGGGTAGAAAGGTTCAGAGGGCAACAAAGATGGTGCATGGATTGCATCACAAGTCCTATGAGGACAGGTTGAAGGCACTGAACATGTACTCCCTGGAGGAGAGGAGGGAGTGAGGGGATATGATAGAGACATACAAGTATCTTACAGGGAGGAACAGGGTGCAGGAATGCACTATTTTTAAGTGAAAAAGATGTTCCAGGACTAGAGGGCATGGGATGAAGTTGGAGGGAGGACGATTCAGAGGAAATGTGAGGAAGAATTTTTTCACAGAACGGGTGGAGGAAAAGTGGAACACCCTGCCAGAGGAAGTGGTGGGGGCTGAAACAATCACGGGATTTAAGAATGCATGGGATAGACATAAAGGAATTCTGGAGGTCAGGGGTAAGGGGCAGCAGACTTCCTGGAAAACATAAACTGAACTTACAAACTTAAATGGGCAGACTGGGTGGGCCATAGGCCCTTATCTGCCGACACTGTCTATGTATGTATGTATGTATGTATCTATGACTGGCAGCCTGCAGGGTAACACCCAGTGGTGGCATGCACTCAGAGTGACATACACTGCAACTGTGCCTAGGTAGCCTGGTGATACTGGTACCCACATTTCACAGGCCATGAACTGACCCATGGACACATCCACAGTGGTATATCACTGGTGCAACAGTGAGAACCACACATCCAGGCATTATGTCAAGTACTGCACAGTGCCATCCCCTGCAAGTCCCATCAGGTACCCCCATGTGGGGGGTGGGGGGTATTGCAGGTGAATATGTGCAGCATATGGAGCTGCTGTATCATATGCATGTGGTATACTGAGCTGCCCATGTCACCCTGTGCCCCCCTTGTTACATGTCCAGGTGGTCCCTGTGGCCACTGCCCTGTGTGACCCCTGTACCCCTGTCTGACCCTGTACATGGCTATGGGGTGTTGCACTGTGCCCAGGTCACTGCAGTCTGCCCACCCACACAAAAACATCAGGAACTCTTGCCTGCTAGGTTACAATTCCTCCTGTTCACCTTTGTGGCATGGTGGGACAGCCCTGCAAAGCTGGAATTGATCATGCTTGGGTATACAAATGGCCTGCATACATTTCAGTAATGAGCTCCAGCAAGTGGGGTTTGCACTCAGAGGCCCAGATAGTCAAAGTGCACCACAAAGTAGCACAATAGCGGAGCAGGCCAAGTTCAGTGCGCCCATGCACAACACGCACAATATTCAAACACTGCACAGGTCAAGATGTGTCTGCGGCACATGACTTAATATCGCACCAACTGTGCCATGGTGCAACTAGGGATGCACAGTGGTGCAGGTCTGATATGCAATAGCACAACCAGGGATGCTCAGTGGAGCAGGGTAGCAGCGCATCAGCACAACCAGGGATGCGCAGGGACAGGATGCATGGGTCCACCACCCATGGTAGAGATGGGCAGAGGAGCACACAGCAGAACAAACATAGCCCCCCACACCCTATGCACTGCACAACCTGAGGAGAGCTGGAAGAACCACCGGCCCATGGACACCAGCAATAATCCCACAGCCTGGGCATGGTGCCCCAGCACACCCCCTGGCAAGCTGTGACCAGCACACAAGGATGTCTGGCCACTCCATGCCACACAATCCCACCAATGCAGAGCACACCCTGCACCATGATCCCCATACACCCTGCTCAGAAGTAGCACCCAGCAGTGCAGGACACCCCATGCATGCTACCACCGCCACTGTGACAATGCAACCCTGTGCACCATGAAGCAATGCAAGGCAGTCCCACCATGAGCATCCTGCAGTGGGTGGCAGCAGACAGTGGTACAACAACTGCGTACAGTGTAGCACCCCTGCATGTCCCACCCGAGGTACAGCGGAGAGCCCGATCATACATCGGCACACGAGGTACCCTACATGCAACAGGGTATGCCCAGGACCCCACCACCAGTGGTACAGCACCCTGCACACCCTCCCAAGGACACACCCCATCCCAGCACTGGCCACAACAGCCAGCGCAGACACCCAAAGTGTTGCATGGAAGCATGCAGCACACAGGATGCAACACAGTGCATGGACAAACACCCACCCATACCCAAGGACACACCAACACAGGGACACAGTAGTGGGTCAACCAAGCCACTGGTGTGTGGCCATGGCAGCCATGTACACACGGCCAGCATCCCTCCATGGCACAGGTGTGCCAGCCACCCTGTGCAGGCACCATGAAGCTGTACCCCACCAGCATGCGGCTGGAGCACAAGTGACAGACAGTGGAGCACATCCCCTGCAACAGACACAAGTGACAGCATGGAGGTGGGACAACAACAGCGGAGACCACAGTGCCACCTGAGGCGGACGTGCACCATACCAGTAACAGGAGGCAACCCGACATTGAGCTGGGGTACAGTGGCTGTCCAGCATGGACAGCCACCACTGACATGCCAGCAGACCGTGCAGATCACAGACATGCAGGGTGTCAGCTGCACAGGCCATGGACAGTCTGACAGGGGCACCATGGACACAGTGCATGCACCGTGGACCACTGCACACAGTCATCTAGTGCACATGGAACAAAACACAAACCACAGATAGTGACTGATAGCTATGCCCACACCATAGGCGCTTACCCTATGGACACACACACACACACGCCCATGCCTGCACCACCCCTGACACCAAGCACACCACTGCAGCTGAGCACCTGTAGCCCGCTGCAAATCAGAGACCACCACAGAAGGCATAACAAAACAAATGCATTTTTCAAAGGTACAAAAATCTATTTACAGCTATATACATGGGGGTGAGGGCCACAAACCAGGTGGGGGAGGGTAAGGGGTAGGGGTGAACAAATGGGAGAGGAAAGAAGGGGTGTGAAGGTGGGTCCAGGGGGGTAGGGTGTATCTTGGTGCATGGAGGTCTTAGCAGCCGCCCCGCTCCCTGCTCCTGTAGTGCCTCCTGGTTCGCCGCCTCCAGACACTGTGCTGGTCCAACCTCTGGAGTACCTCCAATGATGCCCTCGCAAGTTGGAGGAGCTCCTGCATGGCCCTCTCCAGCCGCATCATCCACCATCCACCTAGGACAAGGGAGCAGAGTCAATAAGTGTGAATGTCCATCACCCTGCAGTCTACCCATTGTGCATGGCATACAGCCATGGGACACGCCCCTGTGATGGTGTGCGACCACCCATAGTGATCGTGTCCACTTGACCTGCTTACCTAGGTGCACACAGCCATGTGGACCACTGCACACACCCACCGCCCAAGTCCCGCATAGCACCACCGTGGCTGTACAGTGACATGGCTATGCAGTGCGAAGGCAGTGGCACAGCCATGTACCCGGTGCATGCATGGACCACCAGTGATGCACACCCATACATGCAGTGCCACAGGACAGTGCTGAGTGTACCATGTGGTGTGCATGGCAGTGGTGTCAATGGATGGTGGCCATGCCCTGCCACCTACCCTGCAAAACAACATACACACAATATCCTGGAAGAAAGGCACTCGCCCTCATCAGCCTGATCCAGGCGTTGCAGGTTGGGACCAGCAGCCCATGGCTGTTGCCCAGCATCCTTGTCCTCCCAGTGGTGGTGTTACTCCCGGGCTCTGCGCTGCTCTTCAGGGCCTAGGGTGCAAACATAGAGAGGGGAACATCAGTACAATCCAGTAGCAAAGGCCCCCCACCCCTGGGTGTGTGCAATCCCACACAGCCCAGCCATGCCACAACCCCAG
Organism: Neoceratodus forsteri; assembly: GCA_016271365.2. Lineage (NCBI taxonomy): Eukaryota > Metazoa > Chordata > Ceratodontiformes > Ceratodontidae > Neoceratodus > Neoceratodus forsteri. The sequence goes on along the minus strand of CM057457.1, from coordinate 468,559,913 downwards.
CCACCACCACTGCCCACACTGGATGGCCCACCCCCATGTGGTGGACACATGCCCACCGCGATACCTGTATGGATGCAACCAGTTTATGGATGGGGCACCTACCTGGTCATGACACTGCACCTCACCTGGGGCATGCCCGCAGGCAGGCAAGCCTGCCTGGGTCCCTCCGCTGGAGGTTCCTGTATCGATGGTGACACTGCTCCGATGTCCTGGCGAGTCCTGTGGCCTCTTCCAGTGCCACTGCCACCTCCTCCCAGATGGCACTTCTGGCCCTGTCCAGGGGGTCAGTCCCAAAAAGGGCCCCAGCATGGGGCTCCACGATGGCCTCCAAATTGGTCAGCTCCACTTGGCTCCAGACAGCAGTCCCTCTTCTTGCCATCTCTGCATCAGTTAGGAAATAAAATGGCACTCTGTAGTGCACGTCCACCATGTGCAGATGCTGTGCGGTACAGTGCTGCCATTCCCCATCATGCTGTCACTAAACAGCGCAATAGGGGTGCACCCATGCAGATGCATGGTGCCTAGGGGGCAAAGGTAGAGCACAGGGTCAAGGGTCTCTCATGCACGGACCACCACAGTGCAATTGGTACTCCCGCGTATGGCGCAGTTCAGTGCCTGTGTGAGATCCCTGCAGTGGCCTACCATGCTGTGGTACCATAGTGCCTACAGCACTCCAGGCATGAGTACCATCATGTGAACAGCACACCAGCACCACTGGCACAGTGGTGGCCATGCCCTGCACTGCCTTCCACGCAGTCAGCACATCAGCAGCGTGGCAGGCATCGGTGTCAGCACCCTGCAGCACCTACTGCGCACGTCACAGAGCTGTGCCTGTGCCTGAGCACGCTCAACACAATTGTGCAAGGCGCAACAGCGTGATATTCAGCCAGCATTTGCAAATCAACTCATCAGCAATTCCATGGCACAGCTACTGCATTAGCATCCACTTAAAGTTGTGACTTACCTCATTTGCATGCCTTGCACTATATAAATGCGACATGGGGCTGAAGAGGCCATAGTCTGGTATTGCAGTCTATTGTGGTGAGTTGCATGCTGTTTGGAAGTGTGGACTGTGGTGTGTGGGAGACGCATGGGACTGCACATTAAAAGGTAACACCTGTCATTCCCACAGGCTCTATAATGACCGAACATGAGGAAGGAGGAACAGGGATATTGGAGGAAGAGGAGCCCAACTTCACCGGGTGAAACAGATGCCCTGTTCGAGGCATACCTCAACAGGGAACCGCTGCTCAGTGGACAGTGTGGAACACCACAGGCCTGTGCTGTGGCATGGGGTGATGTTGTGCATGCTGTGAACCAGCATGGCAGCCACCAGCAGTCCATGCAGGAATGTAAAAAGAAGGTCAGCATGGACAGGAGGAGAATTAAGGACAAGGTGGCTGCCATCAGGGCAGCATATATTGCAACCGGTGGTGGGCAGCTGGATGTGCCATGCCTGACACCACAGGAGGAGCGGGTGGCTGGCAGCATGCAGAATTGTGCCATAGAGGACTTTCCAGGTGGTGGCTTCCAGATGGGTGGCAGCCTGTCACTGCATGGTAGGTCCTGTGCTGTCACTGTGTGGGCGGCGGGGGGGAATGCCACAGGGTTGGGCGGAGACATTAATGCTACTGTGTTCCCTTACAGCTCCTGAGTGTCTATAAGGGTCAGCGGTGGTGGGCATGTGCACCATGGGTGAGACCCTGGACATGGAGTGCCAATCCACCTCCACAGGTGTCCGAGGGTCATTACCACCACATACCTGCCTGTCTGTCTGGACTGAAGATGGTGGTGCTGGTGCAGACGAGGCCCTGCCTGTGTCCCAGTGTGACAGCAGCCACAGACTCCAGCATGCTGGGACATGGACTGGTGCCAGATCAGGCACCGATGATAATGGATCACACATCCCAGACAGTAATACATGAGGGAGGCAGGATGGTCCCACAGCAGGGAACGGAATAGGTGTAACCATGGGTGCTACCGCCATGGAGGCCTGCGTGACATCTCGGTCCCAGCCTGTGCCTGTATCCCCGGTGGGGCAGCACTGGTTTGTGTCCAGGCCAGTGGGGCTGCTGCAGCCACTGTGGCGGCATTGGCAAAGCTGAAGGGGCAGTGTCAACAGTCAGAAAATGGGGATGGGGAAAGTGTCATGGGGCGGCGTCAGTGCACCATGTGTGGACGTGCCCAGGCATGGCTTTGGTGTGCAGTGCCCAACTTCAATGGGTGCTGCCCGGCACAGCCCTGAACACCATGAGGGACAACATGCCGATCAGGCGGATGACCTCATAGATGAGCACAGCTGCATACTCCAGGATTCAGTGGATCAGCAGTTGCAATTTGTGATGGCGGTGGATGCACTCAGTGCAGTTATAGAAACATAGAAACATAGAATTTGACGGCAGATAAGGACCGCTTGGCCCACCCAGTCTGCCCATTTCCCTACCTACTGGATAAGCTGCAGATCCTAGTTAACCAGCAGCCTACTTCTTCCTACCCCCCACCCCAAAGAATTGCCTTATGACTATCCCATGCATGCTTGAATTCCACCACTGATTTTGACTCCACAACCTCCTCCGGAAGGCCGTTCCATGCATCCACAACCCTTTCTGTGAAAAAATACTTCCTTAAATTACCTCTGAGCCGCCCCCATCTTCAAATTGTGCCCTCTTGTTCTTGCACACCTCTTTTTTTGAAAGATGCTACCCTCTTGGACTTTGTTGATTCCCTTGAGGTACTTGAAAGTTTCTATCATGTCCCCCCTCTCCCTCCTTTCCTCGAGGCTATACATATTAAGCTCCTTAAGTCTCTCTTCTATGTCCTCCAGTGCAAACCCTGCACCATTTTAGTTGCCCTCCTCTGGACAGCTTCCATCCTGTCTATGTCTTTGCGGAGATTGGGTCTCCAGAACTGCACACAGTACTCCAGATGGGGTCTCACCAGCTGTCTGTACAGAGGGATAATAACTTCCTGTTTTCTACTGGTGATGCCTCTCCCTGTGCATCCCAGTATCCTCCCAGCCCTCCTTGCTGCCTTCTCACATTGCTTGCCCACCTTTAGGTCATCTTATATGACTACCCCAGGTCCCTTTCCATTTTTGTTGTTGTTAGTATCTCACCCCCCATTGCATACTCTTCCCCTGGGTTTTTGTTTCCCAGGTGCATTACCTTGCACTTCTTTGCATTGAATCTAAGCTGCAATACATTTGACCATTCCTCTAACCTTGCCAAATCCCTTCTCATCCTTTCCACTGCACCCTGTGCATCAACTCTGTTGCAGATCTTAGTGTCATCTGCAGAGAGACATACCTTTCCTTCCAGTCCTTTTGCAATGTCACTTATAAAGACATTGAAGAGGACTGGTCCTATCTGAACCTGCGGTACCCACTAGTAACCCCCCTTTCTTCAGAGTGGACTCCATTTACTATTACCCTCTGTGTCCTATTCTCCAGCCAATTCTTTACCCAGGCTGTCATCTTGGGACCCACTTCCAGGCTGGCTAACTTGTATATTAATCTTTTGTGTGGGACTGTGTCAAATGCCTTGCTAAAGTCTAGGTAGGCCATGTCCACAGCCCCTCCCTGATCTACTACTTTGGTCACCCAGTCAAAGAAATCTATCAGATTCGTCTGGCATGACCTTCCCGCTGTGAATCCATGCTGCCTAGGGTCCTGTGACCCTCTGGCCTCTAGATACTCAACAGTTCTTTCCTTTAGAAGTGATTCCATCATTTTCCTATCACTGAGGTTAAATTAACAGGTCTATAGTGATTGAGCTGCTATGCAGTTCTCCCCTCCTGGGGTGGCAGCCCACTCCTCTGTAGTTCTGCTCCCACTTGGTGGAGGTCCGGTGGGAGCGCAGGTGAGAAGGAGCAGTGACATAAGTCTGGGTGGGATGGGAGGCATGCATCCACACATGTGCATGCCGCAGTTCTGGGGTGAAAATACAAAAAATTAATTAAGAAAATATGGGGAAAAAAGTTGTACATAATAATACAAAAATACCCCAAATACACAAATTCCTAGCACTTCTACAGTACCTAAAATACAGCGTCTCCCAGAATCCATATCACTGGAAGTCAAACCGTTAAATAACAAAACATCTTAGACTACTTGTGTTAGAATTAATACAGAGACATAACAGACAAACACCTTTAAATCAAAATAAAATAAAAAAATAAATCAAAAAGTGGTGTATTTCTGTCATAAGTGCATATAAAACCAAATAGTACTAGTAATGACTTATCCTATAAAAGAAGAGTCAACTGGACATAAAATGCAAAGCAACTTCATGGAAACCAGTATATCTAACTGTGGTTGGTGCTCCACCAATGAGGGGGATCAGATAATGTAGAAACTGCATGTAATCCAGTTTATGGAATTCTTGAATATAGGAAGTTCCAGCAGACTCTGACCTGACCATTGACCATAGATGTTTAAAATAGTTCTCAAAATAGACAGTTGTAAGAAACTAGAAATTATATTGGAAGTTTTTTCCCTGGTAGAAGAAAGGTTTACTCTTCCTGATCCTCTTAATGATATAAAAGTAATTTGCCAGTTGATGGATAATAACACCATAATTCACTGAAAAAAGGAAACCGAGAGGATCTTCAGCAATGCAACTTATACTTGAAAATGTACTATCTACCCATGTAACACGTTACTTATTCTACCATGTACACTGGAAGGAAACTGATGTATGTGTTCTATACCTCCAGCTCCACAAAGGCAAGGGGTATCACAGGCATTTGGAATATGTAATGCATGTCAGTACTTTGCTGGGGAAGTTCTCAGATTTATTGCACACTTAAGAAATCTGTCTTTATGGATTGGTATAATATTCTAGATATAATCTATAATCATACCATACCTCATTTCTTGCACACCAAGGAGAAAATCTGGATTTTGAAATATTGATCAAATCCAACTGTTGAGTAATTGTTCTAATCTTGTTCATTATGTAACTGTTGTACATGAGGCTAATGATAATACCCTCCTAAAATAATCAGAAAGTTGCAAAAGTTCATATTCCTTCAATAAAGAGTGCACATGTGCTAACCAAGGGATAATCTATACCTCAGATGCCCCAGCTAATCATTTCTTCTAAACTTAAACAAATTAGAATATGTCAGCAGTAGCTATGGTACATTTATCCAATACCTTAAAAACAAAGAATCAGTCAAAGTTTGTAACTCTCAAGTCAACTTCTGTTCTCATGTAGTCCTCAGTAGATGGTAGTCATCAGTTGATGGCATGTGTTAATTGATGGGCTTTTAATCTAGCCAAGAGAGGTGGTAGAAGGCAAGGGTGGCAGAAACTGCTCCCCAGGCTGTGATGGAGAGAGAATCTCTGGGGAAAGGATTCTCACAAAATGAAAGACAACCAAGGGTACAGTTGGATTAGCATGAGAGGAAGCTGGGAAGAGACACAGTCAGTATGCAAGGGGAACAACTCGACAACATGAGAAAGGACAAAGTAGGACTAATAAAATCTGAACAGTCATGCATGCCTATGCTAGAAGTCTGGGAAATAAGATAGCAGACCTGGAGGCCACCATGGCTGAGTTAGGCCTGGAAAATGTGTCCATCACTGAAACATGGTGCACAAACAACCATAACTGGAAATGGTCATATCTGGCTACACACTGATTAGAAGGGACAGAGTAGGAAGGAAAGGTGAGGAGTGGTGCTTATGTTAAGAAAACATCAAAGTGATAGAGGTACAGGGAGGATGGGAGTTTGAGGTGTTGTGGGTCAACCTCAAGTCAGGAAATGGAGCCACCATTTACATGAGTGATATACAGGGAGAGGACATAGACAAAGAGATTTTGGAAGATACAGGCAAAATGATTAAGAAGGGGGAGGCGGTGCTGGTGGGGGACTTTAATCTGCTAGTTGTAGAGTGGAGTCTCCCTGCGGCAGCATCAGCTAGAAGCAGAGATATCTTGGACTCCCTGCAGGGCGCACGTCTCAGGCAGCTGATCAGTGAACCTGCTCAGTGTGGAGCAATAGCGGACCTGGTACTTACAAAAAGGGGCAGTGTGGCAGACATCAGAGTGGGGAGTCATCTGGGGACCAGAGACCATTGCACAGTATGGTTTAATATAAGAGCAGCAGCAGAATCCAGCCACACATACTAACATACTATTTGCCAGCAGATTAGGCCTTATGGTCTATCGAGTCTGCTCGAACCTAGATCCTTAGTTGGGTGCCGAGACCCTCCCATCCCTTGTCTCCAGAAACCCCTATCATCCATCCCCCCCCGGGACAGGCCATCATCTGATACATCCACTTTCTGTGTCTGTCCCACCCTCTCTTAAAGCCGTCCACTGTGGATCTCTGAACCAGCTCACCAGCAGAGCATTCAGGGTCCACCACCCTCTCAGTGAAAAACCTCCTCCTCTTTTCCCCCTCACCTTCCACCATCCAACTTCAAACCATGCTCTCTGGTGATGCCTCCTGCTTTAGTCTAAAGATCCCTCCATGTTTACCCTATTTATTCCCTGAGGTACTTGAGACCTCAATCATGTCCCCCTGTCTCTCCTCCTCCAATGAAAACAGGCAGAGCTCCTCAAGTTCTGTCCTCGTAAGTCAAATCCCCTAGCCCTCATATCATCTTTGTTGCCCTCCTCTGTACCCTCTCCAGGAGCTGCATGTCCCTCTTCAAGTGTGGTCTCCAGTACCTTACACAGTACTCAAGGTGTGGTCTAACCAGTCCATTGTACAGCGGCAGAATCACTTCCTTGCTCCTAGAGGTGATCCCCTTCGATGCATCCCAACATCCTGTTTGCCTTGCTAGCTGCTCTCTGCACTGCTCAGAGTTATTCATACATGTATCCACCATGACCCTAGGTCTTTTCCCTGTTGAGGCTTGCGCCTCCCTCCCAGGGTGTACCTGTGTTTAGGGTTTCCCGACCAAGATGCAACATCTTGCACTTGGTGATATTGAAATTTAGTTTCCATGTGTGGCCCAGCTTTCCAGGGTGTCCAGGTCCCTTGCAGGGCCAACCTCCCTCTTCTCCCTCAACTACTGCTTCCATCTTGGAGTCATCCACGAGAGACTCATTTCACACCCTATACCATCCCAGATGTCCGATGTATGCATTAAACAGGATTGGACCCAGAACCGAGCCCTGTGGTACCCCACTACCAACCTCTGTGGGCTCAGAGCTCCCACAGACCACTACTCTCTGAGTGCGTCCAGCTATCCAGTTTTCAATCCATCTGACCATCAAAGGGCCTACTCCTAACCCCATCAGTTTCTCCACCAGACCATTGTGGGGACAGAGTCAAACGCCTTGCTGAAGTCCAAGAATAATACATCCACAGGCTTACCCTGTCCATTTCTGATGTTACCCATTCATAGAACTCCACAAGGTTGGTTTGACATGATCTACCTGGCACAAACCCATGCTGCCGACTATCCAGACCTCCACCTCCTCCAAGTAAACCCCAATCGTTCCTTTAGTATACTCTCCATTAATTTTCCCACCACCAAGGTTAAACTATGGGTCTATAGTTACCTGGTACTTCCTCGACCCCTCTTTATGGATTGGTACCACATGTGCCTCTCACCAATCCCTAGGTACATTCCCTGTCTCAAGTGACCTGCTGAAAAGCTCCATCAAGTGCAGCCAATATATCCGCAATTCCATAGTACTCTCGGATGAATGCCATCTGGCCCAGGAGATTTGTCTTTCTTTAGGGCTTGAGGGCAAACCACACCTTTGGTGGGGATGGCATCATCCGTCCTCTCCACTACTGGTCTTTTATCCTTATCCAGATGTGACACCCCTAGGGTACCTTTCCCTCCCTTTTGCTCCATTTATGTTTCTCCCTGATCCCTCCCTGCCCTTCTATCCCTTTGTGCCTTGCTTTGTAGATATCCATCCCCTCCCTAGTGAACACAGAGCAAAGTACTCGTTAAATACCTCTGCCTGGTCCCTCGCCTCTTCCACCCACCCTCCTTCTGATCTCAATCTGCTGAGATGGCCCTTAGTTTTCTCCACTCCCAATGTACCAGAAGAACCCCTTTTCCCCTCCATGTATCCCTGTGCCAGCCGTTGCTCTTTACTGGACTTTGCTCCCCTCACCATACGGGTGACTTTTCTAGATGCAAGCTGGTGCATTTCCTTATCCCTATCTCCTCTTGTTGTTTTATATTTTTTGTAAGCCACCTTCTTTTCTCTGACTGCTACCTGGACCTCACTGGACCACCAGCATGGTTTATGTGACCTTGCTCCTTTACGTTTCAACTTAGCGCAGATCCTGACTGCCTCATGAAGTCCACGTTTTATGACCTCCCATCTCCTTTTCACACTTGTCATTGAGGTAATCCCCTTCAAGTGATCCTTGATAATATTTCCCATGCCCATAAAGTCTGCCCCCCTGAAGTCCACTGCCAGTGTCCTAGATCTCACTCCCACTCCCCCAATGCTTATTTGAAACCAGACAGTATTGTGGTCACTCCCAGTCAGGGGGTCCTGTACAACCATGTCCCTTACCAGATCCCCATCTGCAGAACCACATCCAGGACATGCCCCTCCCTTGTGGCTCCATCACATGCTGTGTTAAGAACACATCTCTGGAAGCCATCCAGCAGCCTCTGCTCCTTGGCCACCTTAGAGGACATGGTTCCCCAGTTTGTACCTGGCATATTGGTCCCCATCAACACCACTCCTTCCCTTTTGGACCACACTGGGCAATGATGTTGTCCAGCAAACCATCCTCTAGAACATCACTTATCCGGGAGGCCTATATGCTACTCCCAGCTTGACCTTATCTCCTGCTGGGGATCGTAAGGTGACCCATAAGGCCTCCACGTTTCCCTCTGCCTCTTCTACCATAGCAATTTCTATGTCATCTCTAATGAACATAGCCACTCCACCCCCTCTGCCCTCCTTTCTATCCTTCCTAAGCATAGTGTACCCCAGTACATTTAGGTCCCAGTCATGGTTTTTGTTGGGCCACGTTTCCGTGACTGCCGCCACATCCCCCCCCCCCGAACAGCATGGCCTGGAACTCATGCTACTTGTTTCCCAAGCACATGGGCGAGCGTCCTGGATTTCAGAAGGACTGACTTTACAAAGATGGGGGAATATATCCGAGAAGAACTGGTGGAGGGAGATGTTGAGGGAAAATGGGCCATTGTAATAGGGGATAAAAAAATGTGTTCCAATATTGCAAGCAAACTTCATTTTGGTCTAAAACATGTGTTTGTGTGATAAATATTGATATATGAAGCTGAATTATATATAAAACTTAATTACAGGTTTAACTAAGACCACAAGTTGTAATATTCAAGTGTCTTTTAATATCTGTACTAATCATGTGAGTGATAGAAGACAAGTGGCTTAAGTGTCTGCACAGACAGAAATACAGGGATAGAGTTCAAGTTACCCTTTTGACTATTATTATCAGGAGGACAGGACAGGCTAAAAAGCTTGTAAGCACATTCTTAAAGTGCAAGTCTATTTCTTCCTTCTAGACTCTTAATAACTGGTAATGACTACTATTGCTATCCTTATATAGTAGTATAATTTACACTATCAATACATTTGAGCTAAGTAAGGATTAGGTCATGCAAAGAACTAAAAGGAAAATTGCCTTGTCATGCAAGAACTAAAAGAAAGAGCACTGCCTTGTAAGTTAATGTTTATACTTGTGCTGTACCAATTACAGACAACCATAGTACTGTCTTCCACTATATAAGCACGCCACTATACACTGTTAGTTTGAAGAATTGAAAAATTAAGAATTAAGAATGAAGAATGAAAGATGCACCACTTGTAATCTCTTACTATGTTTATTATTTAATCATTAAATTCTTCGCCATCAGCACCATCTCCATGTGTCTCCTTTCTAAGTATCAGCAATGGACAATTTAAAAATGGGACTTTTTGCCCTTTACTACAGTCATGATAAAGAGGGCATAGTAAAGGCCACAAACTTATGTCAGGAAAATAAGTGGAAGCAGGAGGCCAGACACATTAAGTGACCATTGTATAACTTACTGCATAGAAATATCTATCATCACCACTCTGCCCCTAAGTATATTAGCATCTGACCAATCCAAGCTCTAGACACTAATGCCTTTCTTCACTACCTTGATTTGGCCAGCAGGTCTCCTTTCTAGTCCATAAATGACATTGACTCCTCCTCCATCACTTCCTGACTACCTTTCATCAAGTTTAGGACCATCATGCCCTGATTAAAAAATTGAGTCAAGCAGTCTCACCACCGTGGATCTCACCCAGCTTATTACCATGTGCATATCCGAAGACCAGACCTGGGCTCGATATAAATCCTACCAAACTCATTTAAATCTTGCCTATAGAACCATCATAAATAGGTGTATTTATTTAGTTTTTATTGACCAGGTAAGTGCACTTGACAAATTGTGGCTATTTTCAGGCATTACACAGGGAAGGGGGATACAGATGAATGCCAACTGACCTTTGCCCAGATTAAGCTGTTGGTGGTATTTTTAGTACATGGGGGGAAATTTGGCCAGGTCTCTGGGGAAGTTCCCCATCTCTTTTCGAGAAGTGCCATGTGATCTTTAACATCCACCTGAGCTACCACCAGAACAGGCAGATGGGACCTCGGTTTAACATCTCATCCGAAAGACAGCACCCCAGGAGTGCAGCACCCCCCTCATGCTGCACTACAGTGTCAGTATTGGGATATTAATCCAAGTTCCTGGTGTGAGGATAGAACCCACAGCCTTCTGATCTCCTGGCCTCCGAGGCAAGTGTGCTACCTGCTGAGCCACTTGTCTCGCCAAATCCTCCTGGTTTAAAAAAAAACATTTACATCTAAACTCCAACACACCCTACTCTTTCTGGAAGACAGTTCATTCACTCATCAATCCTCACACTCCCCCTTCCTCAAGAGAGACAGCGCATCCACCACAGATCCCTCTTCAGTGGCAGAATTTTTAATAAATTCTTCACCACTTGTGCCTTCTTTGATCACCCCTGCCACAAAGCCCTTCCTCTCTCCCCACTCCATCAAAGGATTGTTACTGCTTCCCTCCTGTCTCCACTCAGCAAGTCTTCCAGGCCTTGAACTCACTACATCAAAACAAATCAAGCCCAGATGGGCTTCATTCTAGATTACTCTGCCTGTCAGCAGCTGCCATAGCTGCACCCGTGTGCACCTCTTCAACCTCTCTGTCACTGCTTTTTCTCACCCATTCTCCAGAAAACAGCCTGTTGATACCCCTCCACAAGGGATGAGACCTATCGTCCCCCAGAAATTACTGAACCATCTCCCTTCTCCCCTCACTTGTCAAGGCCCAGGAATCCCTAATCTACTTAAGGTTATTAGACTTTGTCACTTCAACTGACATACTCTTCCCATACCAATCAGGGGTTCAAACATCACTCCATTGTCTCTTCCCTACTGCGTGTCACTAGCACTATACACTCTACCATGGACAAAGGTCATGTCACTGTCGCTATCTTCATTGACCTTGCCAAGGCCTTTGAATCCATCTCCCATGTGCTTTTACTGAACAAACTCCACTTCACTTGTCTGGCACCCCCACCCTCCATACGATGGTTTAACTCCTATCTTATTGAAGACAGCAATGAGTATGAATTGGTACCTCTTTCTCTCCACCTCTCCCCATCTTGGAAGGCATCCTCAGGGGTCAGTTCTAGGCCCTTTACTCTCCTCTATATTTATTAATGACCCCCCTCCATCGGCTCCAATTCTCTCATTCATATGCATAGGGAGGACACCATTTTTACATCAGGGCCTTCTCAAAGGATGTACAACCACCTCTCCAACAGGATTTCAATAAAGTCTTGCTTATTTTTTCTAGCAAATGATCTTAAGGTAAATAATAAAAACAAACAGGTCGATGACTTCGACTCTATTGGAAAGCTCTCCAGGCTCTGGTCCCTACCAGTATTTCACACCCAAGACAACTTCCCCCTTGACACTTTACAAGCATTTAAATACCTGGGGGTATGGCAAGACAGTCACCTAAATTTCTCTACACATATTGATGCTGTTATCTCCAAGCTCCGCCTCAAGTTAGGATTCCTCTATCGTAATGAAGACTCCCTCTCGCTCCCTATAACAAGCTTGTCTCTAAAATGATCCTCCTCCTCCTCCTCCCTTGTCTATGCAGACATTGTCTACAGCACAGCCCCTGCCACATCCCTTGCTAAACTGAATACCATACTGAACTCCTTCTGCAGATGTGCCACAGACTCTCCTCTTTGTTCACACCACTGCTCCCTGTACTCTGCTCTCTCCATTGTGCCTTGTCACATAGGAGGTATGTACACTCATTATCCTTCATCACCAGATTCTAATTTGGGCTCCTTCCTCCCTCCCTACCTCTCCTGTTGCTTTAACCCCACATCCCATCCTTTGTACTCTCTTCACTCTTGAGATCCCTTCTGCTTCTCTATCCATCACCCCCACTCAATGGCGGGCTAGTGTGCTTTCTCCAACTGCCTACCTCTCCAATGGAATAAACTCCCCCATGAGTATCAAAACTCTACCATCTACCTCTCTTTTAAAAATCATATTCATCCTCCCAACCCCACCTGCACCAGTCTCTCCTCCTCCTCCTTGGTGTTGTCCATCCCCACATCCTCAGCTTCTCCTCCTCCTCTTGCTGCTGTGACCCCTCCAGCATCATATTCATCCCATAAGGTTTCACTCCCAAATCTCAGTCTCCTTGGTAAAATGACTATGTATGAGAATCTGTATGCACTAATTGCCACCATAAATGCACTTTAAATGTTTGTCTGCACTTGTATCCCCACTTTTCAGTTTGTTTATGAGTTGCAAATACAATCAATCAAGGCTTGCTCTGTATATTTTCTTTTGCATTATCTTGTATCCTAGGGCTCCAGATATTCAAAAGGGTTGCACATGGTATCGTAACCCACTGTGCCCTAGGCGATATTCAAAAGGGAAAAGTGCAGCACAAATCACAATCATGCCGGGCGCATTAGTAATGTATGCAGGCACAGGTAGGGGCATGCCCATGCATACTCTGCACAGCCCGATATTCAGCCGGGATGTGCAGAGCCATCACTACACCTAGCGCCAGCACAAAGTTGATCCCAAAACAAAGAAACAACTGATGGTCACCCATGGGTGAGCTGCCACATTACAGGCGTAACACGGCAGCTGCCACCTGTGGGTGGCCACCGAGTTCGGCTGCACCTGGCGGTACCCCCATGCCCGATCATGGGCATTTGTATAAATAAACAATAAGAATTCCCAAATATCCCTGGTGGTCAGTGGACCACTGCTGCCTGATCTTGGGCATTTGTTAAAACAAAATGTACTATATCCCTGGTGGTCAGTGGACGCTATTTGCCGATCGTGGGCATTTGTAAAAGAAGGCTTCTAATATCCCTGGTGGTCAGTGGACTGCTATCTGCCCGATCGCGAGCATCTGTATAAAACTAGAAAACAGTCCTATATCCCTGGTGGTCCAGTGGACCTCTATCTGCCGATCGTGGGCATCTGATAAAAGTGAAAACAGTCCTATATCCCTGGTGGTCAGTGGACCACTCTCAGCCGATCATGGGCATCTGTAAAAAAAAAAATGTCCTATATCCTGGTGGTCCAGTGGACCGCTCTCTGCCTGATCGCGGGCATTTGTTAAGAAAAACATGTCCTATATCCCTGGTGGTCTAGGATACCCTCTCCCCACCTGCCCACTGAGACCCCACCGCCGGCTCCCTCCCGGTCAGCCGTGGTGGCAGCACCCACCTGCCTGCCACCCCGCGTCCGCCGACTGGACACCTTCAGTAGGGCTATCGCCCATTGGTTCTGGCGTGAACCAGTAGATAGAACAACCTGTGATGTCAATCAGGTGGCGACGGTGGGTGGTGCTGCGGCTACTGGGGGGTGGGCGGTGAGGCTCAGTGGCGGGTGAGAGGGGTAACCCAGAGCCACCAAGATATGAGACATGTTTACAAATGCCATGATTAGAGCGAAAGTGGTCACTGAACCACCAATAATAAGCCTTCTCTTTTTTACAAATGAGCGCGATCGGGCAGAATACGTCACTGGACCACCAGGGATATGGACATATTATTATTTTTGACAAATGCTGCGATTGGGCTGCAGAGAACTTTGCTCTGCGACTGCTGCCTGGCAGGCCAGGCACAAGTCGTCGGGGATCGGTGCACCTGCATGCAAATAGGGCCATAATGACATACAAATGGCCCCATATGCGCCTGCATACTTTATGGCTCCATTTGCATGTCAAGTTTTGAATATCGCGGTTGCTGTGCATGGCACAATGGAACTGCGCTAGCACATCCCATGCTAACTCTGGCCACTTGCTGGCGCAGTGCCACTCGCCATGCAAAATGGCAGTAGCCAGAGTGCGATATTCAACGCTGCTGAGCCATGGCGCAGCTCTGTTGAATATCACCCAGTCCACTCCCCTGTGCAGCCAAGTTGAGCTGTGCCCAAGCTTGCGCCACAGCCTGGTGCAGTTTGAATATCTGGGCCTGTATGTACACCTACTGCTTTATATCTCCATGGATGTGTATGTCATTGTACTGTACCCCCGGACCACACCTGGAAACAAGCTTTGGCTCAGAGTACCTTTCCCTGTCATCAACATTTTAAATAAATTAGTAAATAAATAACTTAGGGTTCTCGAAGGAAGTGGCAGAAAAGGTAAGCGCAAAAACAGTGGCATTCAGAAAGTATAAGGAGACCCAGGGAGAGAAGGAGGACAGAGAAGTGTATTGGAGGAATGGAGGAGATGGGCAGACAGTAAGAAGTGCAAAGTGCAAGCTGAGGAAAGAATAACCCAGACAGTTTCAAAGGTGACAGTACATTTTCAGGTATATCAGCGAGAAAGGAGGGATTACATGGTTATTAAAGGAGGCGGTATAGTCCAGTTGCAGGAGCTGTTCGGGAGCTGCTGTGACTGGGGTAAGAGGCTGTGGAGTCCATGCTGGGACCACCTCTTCCCCCACACTAGATGGACATCGAGAGGACTTGCACTGTCATCAGGAATGAGGGAGGACTTGTCTTGCTAGAACGAGGGGAATTTTTGGACGAAACAGGAGCCTGAAATAAATTGCAGGTGTAAGAGAGTGAGAAGGGCCAATCAGAAGTGAACAAGGAGGAGATGCTGCATTGAAATAGGAGTGAAGTTCTCTCAGTTTCAGAGCTGTTTGGGAGATGTTGCGATGGGGGTAAGAGGCTGTGGGGTCCACGCTGGGACCACCTCTTTCCCCGCACTTGATGGGCATCGGGAGGACTTGCATTGCCAGCAGGAACAAGGGAGGACTTGCACTACGAGAACAAGGGGACTTTTTGGCCAAAACAGGAGTCTGAAATAAATTACAGGTGTAAGGGAGTGAGAAGGGCAAATGAGAAGTGAGCAAGGAGGAGGCGCTGCATTGGAAATAGGAGTGAAGCCCTCTTGGCTTCAGAGCTGTTCGGGAGCTGCTGCGATGGGGGTAGGAGCTGTGAGGTTCATGCTGGGACCATCTCTTCCCCGCATTAGACGGACATCAGGAGGACTTGAGTTGCCAGCAGGAATGAGGGAGGACTTGCATTGCCAGAATGAGGGGAATTTTTTCGACCACCCACCCATCCCCCATCCCCTCCAGTATTTATTTTATTTATTTATTAGATCATCGGTTTACAGACCTTTGAGTCATAGACTCATCTACAAAGACACCTCATCAAGAGAGTAATGCATCACAGCAAACAAAACAGTACAGTACATAACGCTTAGATTAAAAAAGCAACCAGTGTTACAGGCATTCACTGGTGGTACAAGCTTGGTAATAAGCAGATCACAGTAGTCATAATTTAGGCACACGGTAGCACGTCAGGTAGCAACCAGAGATATTTTATTACATTAGTCAGCAGATGTTGCATGAGACCCCAGGTATATACAGCAAAGTAGACAGAGCAGACCCAGCCTATGGGGTGAAGGTAAGGGGCAGGTGGGGGATTTTGTGCAGTTGCAGGAGCGAGTGCTTGTCAGATGGCTCTGAGGGAGGCCTTGAAAGGACCAAGCTTAGTGGAGTCAGCTATATTGGCTGGGAGGGAATTGAACCAGGAGGGAGCCTGATAACAAAAGGATCTCTGGGCCATAGAGGTCCTTACCCTGGGGGAGGTTTTGACAGTGCTGCGGGTGGAGACTGAGGGGGAAGCACGCTGCAGGGAGGTGGTGACCCGGGGGATAGCCCTAGCAGGGTCTTTCTTACAAGAAGGCAGGTTTGGAAGCGGAGTCTTTCTTCAAGTTTGAGCAAGTTGATGGTGGAGTACAGCAGGCACGTATGGGTGCACCTCGGGGCTCCCAGCATTAGCCTGCAGGCCTTGTTTATAGAGAGCTGGATTCTTGCAAGTGCAGTGTTGTTGGCTGCAGCATAGATGGGCAGCCCATAGTCGATTAGCGACAAGACAGAGGAGGTGATTGCCAATCTAAGGGCCTCTTGTGGTAGGCAGTCCCTATGGCAGTATAACAGTCCAATCCTGACATTGGTGGCAGCAGAAAGGGCATTGATATGGGAATGAAGGAGAGTGCTGAATCAAAGGTAATGCCCAGATACTTGTAGGAGGAAACCTGCTTAATGGGGTTTAGTGTGCTAGGCAGTATCAGGAGAGGGGCACCACTGGCTTTACTTTGGCGATGTGAGAAGAGCATAACTTTGGTCATTTTTAGGTTCAGGACTAACCTTTGTGACGTGAACCAATGATCAGCTGTGTCAAAAGCTTGTTGGAGGGTGGCCTGGAGTGTGTTGGGGTTGTGGTCAGCGGCGAAGAGCACAGCGTCATCCACGTAGAGTAGGATCTGACTTGGGCAGGCCAAGGGAAGGGAGTTGAGGTAGAGACTGAAGAGGAGTGGGCCTAAAATGGAGCCCTGGGGAACCCCAGAGCG
Source organism: Neoceratodus forsteri (assembly GCA_016271365.2). Taxonomy (NCBI): domain Eukaryota; kingdom Metazoa; phylum Chordata; order Ceratodontiformes; family Ceratodontidae; genus Neoceratodus; species Neoceratodus forsteri. The sequence goes on along the minus strand of CM057457.1, from coordinate 468,543,022 downwards.
GACAGGTCGTGTGTCAGATAAGGACGCTATTGATTTTACACTAAGTTCTGGCAGAGAGGTAGCTGGTGAACCATGCAAGGGGCCGGGGAGAAACCAAGGTATCTGAGGAAGTCAAGCAGGAGAGGATGGCATACTGTGTCAAAGGCCTTGGACAGGTCAATGAACATGGCACCGGCAGGACTTCCGCATCAAGAGCAGAGTGCAGGAAGTTGGAGAATTCAAGTAGCATGATTGTGGTGCTGTGACCTGCAAAGCCATGCTGTTCAGGGCAGAGGATATTGTGCATGGCCAGGTATCCAGCAAGCTGGTTGACAACTACTTTTCAAGGGCCTTAGAGAGTCTTCTGGGCTCCTCCGTAACAGACTAATTGGGAAGGAGGTGAACAGGCATATCTAACAGGAGGACCACCTATCAGGATCTGGAAGAAGGAGGAGGAGCACAGCAAAGGTGATGTCTCAAGGAGCACACTGGGGCAGAACTGCAGGAGGTTTAAGACTACAAAAAGGTACTATGAGGGCATCCTAAAGCTAAACCTGGGATAGGAGCTAATCCTTTTGAGCCACTGTAACACAACCAGAGGCACAAGAACTCTTGTGGGTATAGGGATAAATCAGGTTATTAGTCAATTTGTCTAATTCTACTAAATGCCTTATCTGCTTACTTAGGGATATGTTTATTTGAATTACAGTGCCGAGTACTTACTGAGGGATATTTTTCATTGAATTACACTGCATAAACTAAGGATAGGGGCTAGAATGGGGCAGGTGCCACATGTCACTAGGGCTGGCATCTTTGGAAGGGTGGTGGGATGCACGGGGTGTGGGTCTGCCATGATCCAGAACTGGGCATGGAGGATGGGGGGGTGTATGGTTTGTAGCCAGCTGGCTAGTTTGAAGGAGGAGCTGTGAAGGTTAGGGAGGAGCCTAGGAAGCAGGACAAGCGAGGATGGTAGTCCCTGTTAGGGGAGGGAGAATAGCGATGGAAGGGAGAGGATGGGGGCAGAGCAAATGGGCCTGAAGCCAACCCAGTACCAGAGGCACAGGCAGATTAGAGTGGGAAGGAAGGGTGTGCATGAGGCAGAGGGGGCCCCGTGCAGGGAAGATCACGGAAGTACTATAGGAGCTGGCAGTTGACTGCGGGTGAGGAGGACTGGCGGATGCTCAGAGAGGAGCAAGATGGAGGGAGAATCGACAGGGGGACACGAAGTTGGAGGTGTATTGACTAGTAACAGATTAAGCCTCTGCTGTTGGGGAGGAAAATATCAATGGGGTGGAGGACAAGCTGGGGAGGAGTGGGCTGGCAATGAGAAGGAGCAGGAAAGCATGGGCAGCAGGGGTTGAAGGGGCTAGTAAGGAGGGGTGTTACCGGGCGAAGCCTCAGGGGGAGAAGGATGAGGGCACCACTATGGGGGCTGTAGGTCATAGGTGCTCAGAGTCGGTAATGGAGGGTGAGGGAGGAGTCGGGAGATCAGCGAGTGGGGGGATTTATAGAAAGCCCAGTAGACAGCAGTGGAGGCTGGTAAGGTGATTGGGGGATGGGAGAGTCAAGCTGGTAATGTGTTTGGGGGATGGGATAAGCAGAGCAGAGACAGTGAGTGGGGCGGAAACAGGGGTGGTTGCAGCTGACACAGAGAGTGCAGCTGGAGAGTGTAAGGGGCAGGGCAGTATGACCTCTGGAGATGAGGAAAGGGTAAAAGGGAAGAGAGGTAGGGATAGAAAGGGATTATTTGTGCTGGGGATTCTGTACTGAAAGGGGTCAGATGGGGTGGAAGGGGGGGGAAGGCACAGCCGTATTTGGGTTGAAGCTATTCCCGGGTTGACCGGGGGAAAAGCAGGGCAGGCACTTCTCAAGTGTGCATTGAAGGGGAGGAAGAAACCTCACATAGTGTTGCACGTGGGTATGAACAACTTGCCGGGGGAGACTGTAGAAGTGGTGAAGGGGAGGTTCGAGGAGTTGGGCAGGCAGTGTGAGGAGGTTGGGAGTTGGTGGCATTCTTAGAGGTACTCCAGGTACCATGTGCAAGCATGGGGAGGAAAGTAAGGGAAGGAGAGAGGAGTTCAGCGAGTAGCTGAGGGAATGATGCCACACCAAGAATTATGGCACAGTGACAGACTGGGGTAGAATCTGGAGTAATAGTAATTTGTATGCAGGAGAAAGGCTACACTTGAACAGAAGGGGAGTACTAAGAGTGAAATTGAGGAGTACATAGTAACTAAGGTGGATTTAAACTAGGAGAGGGTGGCAAGAGGACTGAGGATAGTAAAGGGTCTGGACAGGGGCCTTGTGAGCTCACTCCCTTAGTTATGGGTAAAGGTGAGGTGAAGTGACACAGGAAAGGGCATGTAGGGTAACCAGGGTGGAGTGCAGAATGTGCCATCAACCTCTAATAACAAGGCAGATGAAGGGTGTGGACTACTGAGGAGGAGGGAGCAGACCAAGGAGATGGGAGAGAGGAAGGAGGGTATGGAGGAAAGTGGTCTCCCTAAATGTGAGAAGCCTGGGAAACAAAATTGTGAAACTTCAAGTGCTCCTTTCAGAGGGATATGGGCGTTGCTGCAGTAACAGAAACTTGGGCCACCAAGTTCCGTGACTGGGATCTGGCAGTACGAGGTACAGTATTTACAGGAAGGACTGGGGTTAGAAGAGGGGTGGGTAGCACTCTTTGTGGAAAAGGGATCAAATGCACAGAGGCGAGGAGAGGAAGGGACAGAGGCACTTTGGGTATAGCGTCTGACTCCACGGGTATAAAGCTGAGGCTGAGTGTGGTGTTCAGACCACCAGCCCAGTCAGGAAAACTGGACGGGGAGTTGGCAGAGCAGATAAGGAGGGTGTGTAGGAAGGGGTGTGGTGATGATGGGGATTTCAGCCTTCCAGGGGTTGATTGGAGCACCTCTGCCCCCAACAGCACCAAGGAAAAGGTGCTTCTGGATGCGATCCAGGATGGCCTCCTGACACAGATGGTAAGTGGGCCTACAAGGCTTGGTAACACACTGGACCTGGTGCTGGCAAATGAGGAGGCAGCGAGAGAGGTAAAGGTTGAGGACCACTACTGGTAGCAATTACCAAACAGTGCGGTTCATACTTACATTGGGTAGGGAGACTGGAGGCAGGGGAACTAAGGTGGTGGACTTTAGGAGGGTGGAATTTGGGAGGATGGGAGAAATACTGCAAAGGAAACTCCAGAACAGAAGGCTGGAGATGGATGCAGAACAAAGGTGGGACGTTATTAAAAATGGGCTAACAGAGGCCACAGTAGCCTGCACCAGGGCTCGGAGTAGGAAAGGCAAGGCCAGAAAACCATGCTGACTGAACAGTGACGTGCTGCAGGGGGCGAGGGCAACGAGGGCTGCGTATCAGAAGTGCAGGAGAACAAGAGGAAGAGAACAAGGAGGCTTGCTTGAGTTAGTCAAGGAGGTGACCAGGTGGATGAAAATAGCCAAGGCCTCCAGGAACTAAGGTTAGCACAGGGCATAAAAGGAGAGAGAAGGACTTTTTAGATATGTCAGGGAAAAGTGGAAGTGCAGCGAACATACAGTGAGGATAAAGTGGGAGGGAATGGGTGGAAAGGGAGAGGAACAAGTGCAAGTACTGAATGAGTGCTTCTGCTCCGTTTTTACTAGCGAGGGATGGACCACTACCACTATGGACTTGGGGGTGGGGAAGGGGAGGTGACAGACAAAATGATCATAGGGAGTAGAGTGCTAGAGGGGCTGAGGGCATTAAGGGTGGACAAGGCACCAGGTCCTGATGGCATCCACCCCAGGGTGCTGAGGGAGATGGCGGAGGTGTTGGTTGAGCCACTGGCAGATCTATTCAGCACCTCCCTGGAAATGGATTCTGTGCCTCAGGACTGGAGGGTGGCCCATGTGGTGCCCATACAGAAGAATGGGCCTAGGGAAGATCCAGGAAATTATCGTCCAGTCAGTCTCACTTCCACAGTGGGGAAACTTATGGAGACTGTATTGAAGGAGTGGCTGGTGTCATTCCTCGAGGGTAATGGCCTCCAGGATGGGCGGCAGCATGGGTTTGTCTCAGGGAGGTCTTGTTAGACAAACCTAATAGAATATTACGACTGGGTAACAAGGGAGCTAGATAAGGGTCATCGGTAGATGTTCTGCACTTGGACTTCAGCAAGGCCTTTGATACAGTGCCTCATGGGAGACTGGAGAAGCAGACTGCTGTGGGGTGGGAAAAAGCTGGCAAACTGGATAGAGAACTGGTTACAGGGAAGGGTGCAGTGCGTGGTTGTGGAGGAACTTAACACCCAGAGAAGTGACAAGTGGGGTTCCACAGGGTTCAGTGCTGGGCCGGTGCTATTTGGGCTCTTTATTTCAGATATCACACAAGATGTTGGGAGCAGGTTAGTCTGTTCATGAATAATACTAAAATGGGGGCGGTGGTGGACGAAGAGATGGATGGAAACAATTGCAGGGGATGTAGAGACATGGTGGAGAAGTGGCAACTAAGGATTCAACATGAAAAGTGTAAGTGATGCACTTTCGGGCAAAAAACATATGAGGGACCACTGGCTGGGTGGGGTGAGGCTGGGATCAGTGGTGAGGAGAGGACCTTGTGGTGTTGGTAACAGAGTGCATGAACAGCTTTGCCCAATGCAGGAAAGCAGTGGCTAAGGTAAACAGGATGATGAGTTGTATCACAAGGGGTTCTCATCCAGGCATGGGAGGTGATCCTACCCTCTACAGATCCTTGGTCAGACCACATTTAGTACTGTGTGCAGTACTGGCAGCCATACCTAAAGAGGATATAAAATTACTGGAGGGTACAAAGGAGGACAACAAAAATGTTGCAGGGGTTGGAAGGAAAGGACTAGGAAGTCAGGCTGCAGGAGCTGAATATGTACATACTGGATTAGAGGAGGGATGGGGGTATATGATTGAAATGTTCAAATATTTGAGTGGAGTAAATAAAACTAGCACCAAGGGGGTGTTTAAATTAAGGAAAGATAGGGAGATGAGGGGGCACAGGTTAAGACTGGAGGGGGGACGATTTAAGAGGGAGATGAGGAGACACTACTTTACTGAGAAGGTGGTGTCTAAATGGAATGCGCTACCAGCAGGTGTGGTATCATGTATGATGGTAGAAAGTTTTAAGAACGAGTGGGACAAAGCAAGAGGAAGGGCCTGGGTGGCAAGGGCTGTCACAGGTAGGGGAGAGACAGTGGGGGAGGGGCTGAGGCAGCTGCAGTCTAGGGTGCTAGATGCACACTTGAGCAGACTTTCAGAGACCAGTTGGTCTGTTTCTGCTGGCAGTTTTGTACATTCATATGTATGTATGGTGAGGAGGATCAGAAAAGGAAAATATCAAATATTTCTGCTCAGTATTCACTGGTCAGGGGCGGAGAGTCCACAAATAAACACCAATAGACTGGGAATATAAACCTGTACATTTTGAAGAGAGGGTCACGAAAGTACTCGCTGATATAAGGTTGGACAAACCCATGGGGCCAGGTGGGGTGCATCTAAGAGTGTTTAAAGGAACTCAGGGAGGTGCAAGCTACCCACTCACAGACTTGTTTAACCATCCACTGGAGAATAGCGTGGTCCTGGAGGACTGGAGAAGGGCAGGCGTAGTCCCATTTCACAAAAGTGGTAGCTAGGAGGAGGAGAAAATTACAAACTTGTCTGTCTGACATCTTTAGTAGGAAACGTAAACGCTGAAGCTGGCAGCATGCTGCTCAGCTACTCTGCCCTGTGTTGTAGCTATTCCTACCTCAGCAGCTGCCCATATGTGAGAGGCCCCTGTGTCTATTCCACAAATTCCTGAATCTCTACCACGTAGCCCCAACAACTTCTGGGGTATACCATTCCACGTGTCCACCACCCTCTTCATGAAAATATATTTCTGACGTTGGTAGTGAACCTCCTTCCTTTCAGCCTAAGATCATGCCCGCTAGTTCTACTACCCTCCTTGAGGTGAAAAAGTTCTCGCCTTCACCTTGTTTATGCCTTTCATGTATTTGAATATTTCTATCATGTCTCTGCTCCAGGAATACATGTTCAGTTCCTCAGGCTTTCTTTGTATGACATCTGGTGCATTCCTTGCATCAATTTGTCACCTTCCTTTGTACTATCTTTATGATTGATCTGAACATAGGAAGGTGCCAGCAGAAACAGACCACGGTCTATCTAAGTCTGCTTGAGTGTGCAGCCAACACCCCTAGTTTGCAGCTCCCCACCCTTCCTCCCATTCTCATCCTAGTGCCTCCACCTCCCCCACCCTCACTCTTCCCCTGTTCCCTGTTCCATGACTTTTTGAAGCTGTTCACAGATTTACATGATACCACCCATTCTGGTAGGGCGTTCCATTTTGCTACCACCCTCTCTGCGAAATAGTGTCTCATCATTTCCCTCCTAAATCTTCCCCACTCTATTCTTAGTCTGTTCCCCAGGTGTCCCTCCCCCTCATTAGCTTAAAGACCCCGTCTGCCCCATCCTTATTGACTGCCCTCAGATACTTAAATGTGTCTATCATGTTCCCCCTGTCCCTTCTGTCCTCCAGGGCATACATGTTCAGGTCTCCTAGTCTGCTCTCATAGTCTCATAGCCCATTCCACATATCATCTTTGTTTCCCTTCCTCTGCACCCCTTCCAGTAGCTTGATATTATGCATCAGGTATGGCCTCCAAAACTGCACAGTACTCAAGTATGGCCTTACTAGTGGCCTGTACTGGGGCAAGACCACCTTTCTTCGCCTGGATGAAACCCCCCTCGCTAAGCACACCAGCATTTTGTTCACTTTTGCAGCCACTCTCTTGCACTGGGCAGTGTTATTCATGGTCCCTTTTACCATTACTCCTGGGTCCTTCTCCTCCTCCTTCTCCTTCGTGATCTACAACTTAACCTCTCCCAGCCTGTATTCTCCATGGGTTCTTCACCCTGAAGTGCATAACCTTACACTTCTTTGCATTTAACCCCAGCTGTCACCTCTCTGGCCACTCTTCTAGCTTACTTAAGTCTTCCTGCAGCTGCTTCCATCCCTCCCCTCCATCCACCAATGCTCCCATTTTGGTGTTGTCTGTGAACAGACTTACCTTGCTCACCACCCCTTGTGCAATGTCTGATACGAAGATCCCAAATTATATTGGTCCCAGCACAGTGCCCTGTGGTACTCTGCTCATCACAGAAGCACAGAAACACAGAATTTGATGGTAGATAAGGACCACTTGGCCCACCAGTTTCCCCTTTTCCCTACCTAATGGATAAGCTGCAGATCCTAGTTAACCAACAGCCTACTTCTCCTACCCCACCCCTAGAATTGCCTTACGAACATAGGAAATTTGCCAGCAGATAAAGGCCTAGAGGTCTATCAAGTCTGCTCGAATGTGCAGCTAGCACCTCTTATTCTGCAGCTGCCTCCCTTCCACCTTCCCTTCATTAACCCTCCCCTTGTCCTGTCCCATCCTCGTTTGAAGCAGTCCACTGTTCTACTGCATACCACTTCTGCAGGTAACACATTCCACCCAGCCACCACCCTCTCTGTAAAAAGTGTCTCCTCATCTCCCTCCTGAACCTTCCTCGCTCCAGTCTCATATCATGGCCCCTGGTGGCCCTCCCCTCCCTTACTTTGAACAGCCCCTCTGTACCTGTCTTGTTTATTCCTTTCATGTATTTAAAGGTTTCAATCATGTCCCCCCTGTCTCTCCTCTCCTCCAGTGAGTACATGTTTAACTCCTTCAACCTCCTCTCATATGATAAGTCCCCAGACCCTTGATCATCTTTGTTGCCCTGCGCTGCACTCCCTCCAGTAACCTAATGTCCCTCCTCAGATACGGACGCCAGTACTGCCGCAGTACTCAGGTGTGGTCTAACTAATGACCTATACAGTGGCAGAATCACCTCCTCCTCCTCAAGGATATACCCTTGCAATACAACCCAACATTTTGTTGGCCTTTGCAGCTGCCTTCCTACACTGTGCCGAGTTGTTCATTGACCCTGTGATGAGCACACCCAGATCCTTCTCCTCCTCTGTCTGGGCTAGCTGCACTCCCCTAGCTGGTAAGTCCTCCTTGGGTTCTTCATCCCAAAATGCATCACCTTGCACTTTTGGCATTAAAGCCCAGTTGCCAGGTGTCTGACCAGGTTTCAAGCTTTGCCAGATCATCCTGCAACCCCTGCCATCCCCTAGGTCATCCACCACCAGCCAACCTTGGTATCATCAGCAAACAGACTGATCTTGCTCTTGATGTCCCATGATATGTCTGCAATGAATATCCCAAACAACACTGGTCCCAACACGAGCCCTGTGGGACACAGCTCGTCACTGCCCTTGGGTGTGAGGCTCCCCACCCACTACCACCCTCTGTTGCCTTCCCTGCAGCCAGTTTTCTACCCATCTCACCAGCATTGCACCTGCCCCTGTGCCTACTAACTTCCTTTCCAGCCTTCCATGTGACACTGAGTCGAATGCCTTACTGAAGTCCAGATACAGGACATCCACTGCATGTCCCCTGTCCAGTTGCCTAGTTACCCAGTCATAGAACTCGACCAGGTTGGTTTGGCAGGATCGGCCACGTATGAAGCCACGCTGCCTGCTGTCCTGTAGTCCTTTGGCCTCTAAGAGGGCCACCAGCCTCTCCTTCAGGATAGTCTCCATTAGCTTACCCATGATGGATTTGAGGCTCACTGGTCTGTAGTTTTCTGGTTCATCCTTGTGGCCACTCTTGTGGAGGGCACCACATGAAGCCATCCTCCAGTCCTGAGGTACACACCCCAGATGTAGTGAGGCATTAAATAGGTCTGCCAAAGGTCCTGCAAGGATCTCTGCCAGCTCCTTCAGTACCCTGGGGTGGATGCCATCTGGGCCTGGCGCCTTGTCCACCCTCAGTGCCTTCAAACCCTCTCGAACTCTGCCCTCCATGATTTCCCCATCTGTCACCACTTCCCCCCCGTCTGCCATTTCTCCCACCTTGGGTGTCACCCCTCTTCTCTTTAGTAAATACTGAGCAGAAGTACTCATTTAGTGCTTCTGCCTTATCATACCCTGCTTCCACCCAACCCCCCTCCTTCCTAATCCTTACTATGTGGTCCTTACAGCTCCTTTTCTCCCTGATGTACTTAAAGAAGTCCTTCTCCCCCTTCTTAATGCCTTGTGCCAGCCTGAGTTCCGTAGATGCTTTGGCTCCCCTTACTGCCCTTGTCACCTCCTTCGATTCTGTCAAGTACTCCTCTCTGTCCTCCCCCCTCCCTGTTTTCTTGTATTTCCTAAAGGCAGCTCTTTTCCTCCTTATCTTTTCCATGACCTCCTTGCTCAACCAGCTCGGTTTCTTAGCCCTAGCCTTCTTGCTCTGGGCTTTGCAGCAGGTTTTGGTTGCCTCCACTATCCCCAACTTTATGAGCTCCCATCTCTGGTTAGTATCCATACTAGATTGAATTCTGGCCAGGTACCCTTTTACCACTTCCCCCATCCTCCCAAAGTCGGCACTCCTGAAGTCCAGCACTCTTGTGCCAGATTCCACTCCTTTCTTGCCCATATCCAATGTGAGCTATACTGAGTGGTGGTCACTCCCTGACAGCGGTTCCTCCACTGTAAGTTCTCTCACAAAGTCCCCATTTGCCAGCACAAGGTCAAGGGTATTCCCTAACCTGGTTGGTTCACTGACCATTTGCAGCAGGAAGCTGTCCTGGAAGGCATCCAGCAGTATCTGCTCCCTTCTGTTCCTGGTTGTTGGGGTGCTCCAGTTCACTCCTGGCATGTTGAAGTCCCCCACAATCACCACACTACCCTTCTCGCAGGTCCTCCTGATCTGTCCCGATAGTTCCCTGTCTAACTTCTCCATCTGAGATGGTGGCCTCTACACCTCTCCCATTCTAAGACTCCTATTCTTGGAATCCTGGATTTGCACCCAAAGTGACTCTGTACTACCCTCCTCCCCTTCCTCCCTTACACACTTCAGTCCTTCCTTCACATATAGTGCCACCCCCCCTCCTTTCCCAGTCACCCTGTCCCTACGAAATAACCTGTACCCTGGTACAGACAGGTCCCAGTCATTATATTGGGTGGCCCATGTTTCCTTATGACTGTCCCTTGCATGCTTGAATTCCACCACTGTTTTTGACTCCACAGCCTCCTCTGGAAGGATGTTCTATGCATCCACAACCCTCTCTTTGAAAAAATACTTCCTTAAATTACCTCTGCGCCACCCCCCATCTTCAAATTGTGCCCCCTTGTTCTTGCACACCTCTTTTTCTGAAAGATGCTACCCTCTTGGACTTTGTTGATTCTCTTAAGGTACTTGAAAGTTTCTATCATGTCCCCTCTCTCCCTCCTTTCCTCCAGGCTATACATATTAAGCTCCTTAAGTCTCTCTTCATATGTCTTCTGATGCAGACCCTGCACCATTTAGTTGCCCTCTTCTGGACTGCCTCCATCCTGTTTATGTCTTTGCAGAGACTGGGTCTCCAGAACTGCATGCAGTACTCAGATGGGGTCTCACCAGCTGTCTGTTCAGAGGATAACAACTTCCTGTTTTCCACTGGTGATGCCTCTCCCTGTGCATCCCAGCATCCCCTCACCCTTCTTACTGCCCTCTCACATTGCTAGCCTATCTTTAGGTCATCCAATATGACTATCCCAGGTTCCTTTCCATTTTTGTTGTTGTTAGTATCTCACCCTCCATTGTGTACTCTTCCCCTGGGTTTTGTTTCCCAGGTGCATTACCTTGCACTTCTTAGCATGGAATCTAAGTTGCCATACACTTGACCATTCTCCCAACCTTGTCAAGTCCCTTCTCATCCTTTCCACCCCACCTTGTGTATCAACTCTGTTGTAGATCTTTGTGTCATCTGCAAAGAGACATACTTTTCCTTCCAGTCCCTCTGCAATATCATTTATAAAGACATTGAAGAGGACCGGTCCTAGTACTGAACCCTGCGGTACCCCACTAGTAACCCCCCTTTCTTCAGAGTGGATTCCATTTATTATTACCCTCTGTGTCCTGTTCTCCAGCCAATTCTTTACCCAGGCCGCCATCTTGGGACCAACTCCCAGGCTGGCTAACTTGTATATTAATCTTTTGTGTGGGACTGTGTCAAATGCCTTGCTAAAGTCTAGGTAAGCCATCCCAACAGCCCCTCCCTGATCTACTACTTTGGTTACCCAGTCAAAGAAATTGATTAGATTCATCTGACATGATCTTCCCGCTGTGAATCCATGCTGCCTTAGGTCCTGTGCCCCTCTGGCCTCTAGGTACTCAACATTTCTTTCCTTCAAAAGTGATTCCATCATTTTCTCTATCACTGAGGTTAAGCTAACTGGTCTGTAGTTGCCTGCTTCTGCTCTGCTCCCCCTTTTGTGAAGTGGAATCACATCTGCCCTCCTCCAGTCCTCAGGTACCACCCATCCTCCCATGATTTGTTAAATAGGGTAGTCAGTGGTATCACTAATTCTTACCTTAGTTCTTTTAGAATTCTGGGATGAATCCCATCAGGCCCCATTGCTTTGTCCACCTTAAATTTTAAGAGTTCTTTCAGAACCCTTTCTTCTGTAAATGGGCTGGTATCAACTTCTGTATCCAGAGTATTTCTACTGTTTGATTTAGGTACCTCCCCATCTTCATTTGTGAATACTGAGCAAAAATATTTGTTTAGTATCTCTGCCTTTTCACAGTCACCCTCTGCCGACGCCCCCTCCCCATTATTAAGCCTCACTATCCCTCCCTTGGTCTTCCTTTGCTCCCTGATGTACCTATAAAAAGTTTTATCCCCCTTCTTAACTGTGTTGGCTATCTTTTCCTCGGTTTGGGCCTTTGCTGTTCCGACTGCCTTCTCAGCTTCCTTTAGCTTTAACTGATACAATTATCTGTCATGCTCCTTCTGTGATTCCTTGTACTTCCTGAATGCTTTGTTTTTCTCCCTAACCTTTCCTGCCACCTCCTTCGAGAACCATAGTGGTTTCCTACATCGTTTTTTTTTATTTGCTTCACACAAAGCCTTGTTACCTCTGTGATGGCAGTTTTGATTATTCCTCACTGTTCTTCCACCCCTCCTTCCTGCCCATTTGCTAGTGCATTCCTTAGGCACTCACCCATTTTGGCAAAGTCATCCCTTCTGAAGTCCAGTACCTTTGCCTTTGTATGGCTTGACTCTGCTGCTGTGTTTATTGTGAATCATACTGTTTGATGGTCACTAGTTCCCAGATGGCTACCCACTTCTAAATCTATGATCCTCTCGCCATCCCCATTTGAGAGTACCAGTTCTAAGATTGCTCCCTCTCAAGTGGGTTCTGATACTAGTTGTCTAAGGCATGCCTCCTGAAGGGCATCTAGAATGACCCCACTCTTAGAAGTGGCTACTGCAAATGTACTCAATTAACAACTGCATATGCATATCCCCCATCAGCAATACCTCCCCTTTTTCTGCCATTCTAAGGATACTTCTTATCATTTTCTTGTCCATTTCCTCCCTTGAGATGGGGTCTCTATACAACCCCTGTGCTGATTGTGGTGCCATTGTCTGTCCCCAAATTGACCCACAGTGCTTCTTCTCCTCCCTGTTTACCCTTTTGTTCTGTAGCTTTGATTCCGTCCCTTATGTAGAGAGCTACTCCTCCTCCTTTTTTACCATCCCTGTCCCTTCTGTAGATAGTGTATCCCGATATGTTTACGTCCCAGTCATGGTTTTGTGTGTACCATGTTTCTGTGACTGCCATGATATCCAGATGTTCCTCCTCCATCAAGGCCACTAATTCAGGAAGCTTGCTACCTAGACTATGAGCATTAGTACTCATTGCTCTCCATTTTTTGTTAGCTTTACCTCTTGTAGCACTATTCCTGTAATCACTGACTTTCTTTCTCCATTCACCCCAGTCCTGCTCCCAACTGACCTTTGTACCTTGCTCTTTCCCTCATTTAGTACCGTATTTTGTAAGGGCAGGCTGGGTATTCCTCTGCCTATCAGTGCCTCCCCTTGACTAGTTTAAAAGCTTGCCAATGAAGCATTTAAACTGATTGCTCAAAGACTTGTTCCCTTCCTGGACAGATGCAGACCATCCTGCCAGTATTGGTTGGTGTCCTCAGGTGGAACCCCAGTCCCCAATAAAGCCAAATCCTTGTGTTCTGCACCATTTTTAACCATCCATTGAACTGAATGCTGCCAAGTACCCTCGTCTCACCCTCAGGGTGTAACCAGAAATTACCATTTGTACACATTCTCCAGCTGCTGCCCCCATTAATGCTGTCCTCATAACAAACAAATCAGATTGTTGTCAGATGACTCATCTAATCTCTAAATAGGTTGTACATATATCTACCCCTAAACAACAGAAGTCTCAGTGGCCTCCACTAATTTAGAATTGTAAAGATTAAAATGATAACGTTATCAAAAATGTATATGATTTGGCACAGGCACTCAGCAAAACTGTACACAGATGTGTACAGTGAGTATATTGCCTGTACCCTTCTTACCTTACCATAGACAGGCAGCACCTCCGAGAAGGATAATTTGTGTGCTACTTGCCTAGGCCCTTCTCAACTCCACAAACTCCTCCTGAACTGATCTAATCTCATGTTTAGTCAAGTCATTTGTCCCTGGGTGGACAACGCGTCCAGATCAGTTTCCTGTGCAGCTGTTCTTGCGTTCCTGAGGATTTGCTTCCTGTCCCTTCAAGCCATGGCACCAGGCAAGCACCTTACTTCAGTTTTCCCTGCTCCCCCCAGTTCTATTCCCCTAATGATTGAGTCCCCCACCAGGAGCTGCTTCCATTCCCTGTGGTGTCCTCGACCTCCTTCCTGTGGGGCTCCCTTGTAACAGTTATCCACAGCCTCCGTAGTCTCCTCTGTGGATGCATTAGCCTTGGAATTGAGAGCCCCCCACCACCCATTGCCACCAGCTTGTAATCCAGTTTGTCATTTTTGTCCCTACGCCTACACCAGATAGCTTCCCCTCAAGCCACCCACGAGGCACCAAATTGAAGGCCTTGCTGAAATCCAAGGAAAGAACATCCACCGCATGACCTTTTCAGTTCACCAATCACCGGTCATAGTATTGTATCAGTCTGGTTTGACAAGACCTCCTTGAAATGAACCCATGCTTCCTCACATCCTGGAGGCCATTGTCTTCCAGGTATGACACCAGTCTTTCCTTTATGAGCATACAAAATTTGCCAGTAGATAAAGGCCTAGAGGTCTATCAAGTCTGCTCGAATGTGCAGCACTTGCATATTCTGCAGCTGCCCTCCTTCCACCTTCCCCTTCATTAACCCTCCCCTTGCCCTGTCCCATTCCCTTTTGAAGCAGTCCACTGTTCTACTGGATACCACTTCTGCCAATATCGCATTCTACCCAGCCACCACCCTCACTGTAAAAAAGTGTCTCCTCATCTCCCTCCTGAACCTTCCTCTCTCCAGTCTCATATCATGGCCCCGGGTGTCCCACCCCTCCCCTCCCTTACTTTGAACAGACCCTCTGTACCTGTCTTGTTTATTCCTTTCATGTACTTAAAGGTTTAATTCATGTTCCCCCATTCCTCCTCTCCTCCAGTGAGTACATGTTCAGCTCCCTCAGCCTCCTCTCGTATGGTAAGTCCCCCAGCCCCTTGATCATCTTTGTCGCCCTGCGCTGCACCCCTCCAGTAACTTAATGTCCCTTTTCAGATACAGGTGCCAGTACTGCATGCAGCACTCCAGGTGAGGTCTAACCAATGACCTATACAGTGGCAGAATCACCCCCCCGAGGAGATACCCCTTTCGATCCAGCATTTTGTTGGCCTTTGCAGCTGCCTTCCTACAATGTGCCAAGTTGTTCATCGACCCTGTAATGAGCACCCAAGATCTGTCTTCTCCTCTGTCTTGGCTAGCTGCACTCCTCCAGCTGATAACCCCTGTATCGTTCTTCACCCCAAACTGCAGCACTTTGCACTTTTGGCACTAAACCCCAGTTGCCAGGTGTCTGACCAGGTTTCCAACTTTCCAGATCATTCTGTAACCCTTGATATCCCCTAGGTTATTGATCACTGCTCCCATCTTGGTGTCATCAGCAAATAGACTGATCTTGCTCTTGATGTCCAGTGATATGTCTGTAATTAATATCCCAAACAACACTGGTCCCAACACTGAGCTCTGTGGAACACCACTCATCATTACCCTTAGAGATAAGAATGCCCCACCCACCACCACCCTCTGCACCTTTTCTGAAGCTAATTCCCTACCCATCTCACCAGCTTTGCACCTGCCCCATGCCTTCTAACTTACTTCCCAGCCTCCCATGTGGCATGAGTTGAAATACTGAAGTCCAGATATAGGACATCCACTGCATGGCTCCTGTCCAGTTGCCTAGTTACCCAGTCATAGAGCTTCACCAGGTTGGTTTGGCAGGCTCTGCCACATACGAAGCCATGATGTCTGCTATCCTGTAGTCCTTTGGCCTTCAGGAGGGCCACCAGCATCTCATCTCCATCAACTTACCCACAATGGATGTAAGGCTCACCGGTCTGTAGTTATCTGGTTAGTATCATTTCCATGAATTTGCACACTGAGGAAGTGAGATTTACTGGATGATAATTACCCAGTTCATCCCTTGGTCTGTTCTTGTGTAATGGCACTACATGTGCCATCCTACAGTCCAGTGGCACACAGTCCTACTCCAGTGAGATGCAATACAGATCCACCAATGGCTCTGCCAACACCTCTGCCATCTCTCTCAGTACCCTGGGATGGATGCCATCCAGCCCTGTTGCCTTGTCCACCCTCAGTCCCTCTAGGACTCTGCCTCCCTCAATTCTTCCATCTGTCACCTCCTCTCCCCCCGACCCCACCCTCCCAGCCCATGGTGGTACTTGTCCTCCCTTTTCTCCTGTGAACACTGAGCGGAAGTATTTATTCAGTGCTTCTCCCTGTTTCTCTCTCTTTTGCATTCACTTCCCAGTATTCTATATCCTCACTATTGTCATCTTGTACTTCCTTTTCTCACTGATGTATCTGAAAAACCCCCCATTAATTCTCTATGCTGATCTCAGCTTCCTCTGGGCCTTGGCTTCTCTCACTTGTACCTCCTTGGATCATCTTGGGTACTTCTCCCTGTCCCCTTTCTTCGCATCCCCAATACCTCTGGTGCACCTCTCATTCTGCCCTCACCACCTCCACTGTCTCCCTGTTCAACAGCACAGTTTCCTTGCTCTGCTCCTCTTACTCTGTGTCATGGTGCAGGCTTCTGCTGCCTCTGTAATACCCCATTTAATAATATCTCATTTCTGTTCCACGTCTGTCTCCTGCCTTATGTTCTCCAGTTTTCCTTTCAGCACTTCCTGCATTCTCCCAAAGTCCACCCCCTGAAGTTTACCACCCAGGTTAATGATTTCTTGGACTATCCGCACATAGTGATATCAAACTACACTATTTGGTGATCACTTTTGGCTAGTGGATCCTCCACCCTTATTTCCCTTACTGCCTCCCCATTTGACAGTACCAGATCTAAAGTGTTCTTTAGCCTGGTCGGTACACTGACCAACTGTATCAGGAGACCCTCCTGGATTGCGTCCAGGAGCACTTGTTCCCTAACACTGGAGGTGATCAGAATGCTCCAGAAAGCAAAAGGACCGATTCTCCGGCACCGTTCCTCCATGTGCCAAGGTTGTCAGGGTGGCGAAATTGTTTTTGCTGCCCTGACATTGCAGTAATGTGGGTCGCCGTTTGGCACTCACCAATATCACATAGAACCATCAGAAAACTATGACCTGATGAAAAGTGAATTCCTGAAAAGGTATGACATCTCTGGAGAGACATACAATACAGGCAGAGATTTCAATCTCTGAGGCACAACTCGGTTGATAATCCTTGAGAAGCCTTCACCTGACTCACAGAACTCCTGATAAAATAGATCCAACCAGAGAACAAAACAGTCCCACAGATCGACATATTTGCCTTGGAGCAATTCACCAACATATTGCCTGCAACATATTACCTACAGATGTGCAGCTGTGGGTAAGGAACACTGACCAGAGAGTAGTAAAAATGCTGTTTCTTTGGCTGAGGACTACCAAATGGCCAGACAGGCATCACAACAGCAAGGTAACAGCCAAGCCAGTAAGACATTATTGTTCCCATTTAAACTCAATCAAACTTTATTTAACCAGGCAACATCATCCTTGAGCAAGCTCATTTGCAAGATGGTCCTGAGTAGGATAGTACAAGTGTTACATTTGGCACAAAACTGGTAAAACACATGCATGGTGACATCAAGAAAATAATACAGATTGAGCCAATACAAGTACAACAGTAATAGAAATATCATCAAAATACAGAGTGAGTAGCTGTGGAAGCATAACTGACAGCAGTACCTATGCAGAGTAGCAGTATGTACACAAGGTAGGGTAACTGACGAGGTAAGGTAGAGATTGACCTGGGGCATCCTTATAAAGGGATAGGATGGATGGGAGGTGACAAGGGAGGAGGTTAACACAAACAGACATGAAGAGAACAGAGAGGAGATGAGAAGAGAAAAGTGCTAGTAGTTCAGGAAGAGGAGAAGGAGGGTGACAGGGGGAGGGAGTAGGGAGGATTAACATGCACAGACATGAGGGGAACAGTGAGGGGGAGGGAGAAGAGGTGATGAGTGCTAGTTGTACAGGAAGTGCTAAAAGTATTAATAGATTGTGAGATAAAAGGAGCCGAGCAGAGGTTGGGAGGTGATCACCTGTGACAGGCACAGACATTCCTAAGATTGCAGGTGAGTGACAGTTAAAGCTGTGGTGACCTGGGAGAGAATGGAACCTTACTGTCTTTTGCATAGTGATCCAGAATTTGGGGAATGAGAAGTTAATAGCAGCCATACCTTGTTGGTCCTTATTCCAGGCACCTTGAAGGAGACAAGTGAGGTGCTCCTTTGTCCATATGTTCCTTAGTGCACAAATAGGGCTGTGATATAGGCTTGCAACTTGTCAGTAAATGCCCTGTAGAACCACATTAGTACATTTTTTTGTCTCCTCGATGTAAGTGAGGGCCAAGCCAGCTTTTGATAGAGCAGACAGTGATGAGTACAAAGAGGCATGTCCAGATGAACTGCAGCACGTGATGTTAAAGGATGTCGATTTTACCTAATGCTTGTTTTTTTTCCCAATTTTTTAACCAGGTGAGACACACTAAGCTGAAAGCTTGTTTACAGGTGTAACCTGGGAGCACAGGGAAGTTAAGTGACTTGCTTAGGGTCACACAGTATGCAAGTGGAGGCTGTGGGATTCAAACCCATGTCTTCAGATTTGCAGCTCAAAGCCTTAAACCACTGTGCTATACTGCCACTCTGTTTGAGCAATGGCTGTAGAGCAGGTCTGCGTAGTCTAACTGGGATGTACGTAGTTTGGACTATTTATTTATTGAAATGTTTCACCAGGAAGCGCACACTCAGCAAAATGATGCTTGTGTCATGGTGTGACCTGGTTGGGGATACATGGAGGTAACATACATTTCATAGAATTGAACATTGGAGTCAGTGGTGCATAATACAGAGTGTACAGGGATACATAACTTTGAAATATACATTTGGGTCTTGCTACATTGCTTACATACAGGTTTACAGTGTGTAGATATATACAGGAAAGTGGCATATCATGCTTAGATTACAGACATATATAGCATACATATGCTTACACAATTTCATTGAAGCAATTTCTGAGATTCGCAGTGCTAGTGGCTAGTACATTGTTGTCTAGTGAGACAATGAGAACAGGGTGGGTGGGATGAGCACAGTATTTAGAAAGTGCCCATAGAAGACAGACATAGACTATGGGTAGCTTTTTCTGGATAGCATCCACAAGGGCAGAAGGAGAGATTAGTCAAGCCAGACTCCAAGGTACCTAAAGGAGAGCACGTCCTCTAGTATTGTTCCATCGAAGGTGTAGAAAACAGCTGTGGCTGAGTCTGGATAGTCTCTGCCTAGAGCCGAAAGTCATGGAGACTGTCTTCTTTGCATTGAGGGAGTTGGTGGAGTTAAACCAGAGCTGTACCTTGTTGAAATCAGGCTGGAGAGTGGAAGTGACTTTTTCTTGGGTCTGTCCGGAGGAGAAGAGGACAGTGTCATCTGCATACATGTGTATTGAGGTAGTAGAGCAGGATTTTGGAAAGTCATTTAGCAGGATGGAAAAGAGAAGGGGGCTGAGAATGGAGTTCTGTGGGATGCCAGTGATGATAGGGAGTGGAGATGAGTTGGAGTCCACTATTTTTACAGTCTGGGTTCTATCTTGCAGATAGACTCTGAACCAGTTATTGGCTGATGTGGATAACCCAGCAGCAGATAGGCAAGTTAGTAATAGAGGGTGAGATACTGTGTCGAAAGCTTTAGGTAAGTTGATGAAAATGGCTGAAGTAATTTGGCCTTTGTCCATCCCTGAAAGGATGGAATCTGTGAGCCTTAGAAGGAGGTGGCAGTAGAGTGTTTTTCTAAATCCAGCCTGGAAGGCATGAGGATGGGATTCAGAGAGGTAAGGAGAGTTGCGAGGAGTAAGGTGCTCCTGCAGCTTTGCTAGGGCAGGGAGCAGAGAGATGGGATGGTAGTTGCTGTGGCAGTGGGGTCACCTCCTTTTGGTAGTGGGATAACTGTGGCATCGTCCCTCCTTGGAATTGATACAGAAGGCAAATGAGAGGTTTAGGAGGTGGTGAAAAGGAGATGCAATGGCATGGGCAGATAGGAAGAGAAGTTTGGTGTCTAACCTGTCAAGTGATTTACCCTTTTCTGGGTTCAAGGTTAGTAAGGGCATCTAAAGTTTCTACGGGTGCAATGTGTTTGAATGTGAAGAAATTTTGGTCTGGCAGTTACGGGTTTCAGACTGAGATGGTGAGGTTATTTTTGGAAGTAGAGGCAAGTAGGGTTTGGCCCAGAGTGGTGAAGTAGGTGTTGAATTCAAGCGACTGAGGGATCTACAAGGAGAGTCCCTTGTGTAGTAAGCGAGGTGGGATTTGTAGATGATGGGGAGAAGAGGAGTTGATAACTTTCCAAATTTAGAGGACCTACTAAGGTTGGCGTTTAAGGTGTTATTAAAATATTTGGCCTTAGCTACACAAGTGGCCTAGTACATTTATTCACAGACTCACAGTAGGGGATATTGTCACTTAGGAGAGTGTAGATTTGTACAAATACCACGCCTTTTCCTAGAGCATTCTAGCATACAATTAATTCAGAGATCCAGAGATAAAACTTCCAGACTCTAACATAACATAGCAAGAGCATATTTATCCCAAACACTAGGAAAAATTTAAAGAAAAATTCTAAGCTTTATCCATATCATTACTAATAAGAAAATCCCAATTAAAAGTAAACCTAAGTCATCCAAGAAGAAAGGCAAAATTTAAGATATATATGCTAATAAAGCCACAACAGAAATTTAGTCCAACAAATTTACAAACTAAATACGTAATATAGTAATTTACTTCTAAGTCTAAATACCAAAACAAATGACAACCAATAAAATAATGAATAGCAATGTAAAAGTAATTATTAGATCACCAAAATTTAAACATACAAATTTCAAAATAATTTAATTAATTAAAAATGGCCCATCTCAATGCCAAACTTGAAATAGCAAAGATACCAATTACCATCCCCCCACAATACTAAACTCACACCAAAACTATAAACTAAATAAGTTAAAAATCACACAACTATAAGAAATACCAAAACATAACAAACCTATACAAATTAGAAACTTGAGAACAATTTAACACCAAACAATTTATAAACTTTAAACTCCAAATTACTAACTAATAGAAAAATACAAGTCTAATTTAGTACAAATAACCCACTCCCACCTCCCAGGTATTTTGTCTTACCAGCTAAAACTTCCAGGAATACTTGTGCTGAAATCCAAAAAATTTACCAATTTCTAATATGAGAAAAATACTTTATATGACAAAATATACAAAAACCATGCTCCCCAAGCTTTATATTTTACTCATTCAAACCAAACACACAAAAGTAAACTGAATTTATCCAACAAAAACCTAAGCCTTGACACTTATCCACTACTTCCAGCCAAATTTCACCAAGCAAGTACAGAAATTGCAAGTTCATTACTTTTTTAACATTAAGCAAAATTTACTTTATAAAATTATGCACAGAAATAGTATCATACCAAAAAAGTCCTACATAAGCAAAATAAAAGGCCAAAAGCCATGCAAAAACCACCTCATCACTTAACCTATACATTACTAGTATGCAAAATTATATTGTGCATAAACGAAACCAGAACCCAGGAATGAACATGGCACACCTCCAGAAACTTTTAGTAGCAAGTCACTAACACATATACTACATTCTATTGGCAAAACAACACTTAAAAACCACCCCAAAAGCAATATCTAACCCATTACCAAAACATGAAACATCAAACTATAATCCCATAATATCAAAACACCCTAAAATCTAAAAAACATAAACATATTTTACATACAGTAATATACCATCACTAAACATTATAATATACAGTACTGATTAAATTTGATTTTAGCATTTCAATTTTATTTTATTGATAACATTAAAAATAATCTGACCAATTCTGGCTTCACACTGGTCAGTACTTGGTCACAAGGAGAATGTTACAGGTATTAAAACATAGCAGTAGAATACTAATCAAAACAGTATTGATACAGGACAAAGATCATTAAGCTCAAGCAGAACCATATGGATATTTCAGTGGAAAAAATATTTCCAAATACAGACAGAACAAAGTCAGAGTAGGACAGAATAAAATATCAGCTGCAGATGTTCTTTCCTAAGTTTAACAAAAAAAAGCAAAATCACATTTTAAAATATGGCCTGTCACATAAGTAGACATAGCACACAACAATAACTAGCTCCCCTGATAAAATAAAAATCAAATGTTGTTTAAGAGCTAGTGTACTGCTTGATGAATCGTAATTTCAGATGCAGTCAACTATTAGTTCTTTTGCAAGTAGTTTTTCTTTTCTGTTTATTAGAAGTTTTCCACCTGGCAGGATTGGATGATATGTGGATCAGCACTCTGTCTAGAGAGAGAAATTCTCCACTATATCATTAGAAATTAGACAACATTGAGGCTTCTCAGTCCTCAAGCCTGAGTGTCACTCTTAAAGCTAAAGTAAAATGCACAAAATTATGAAATCACTAGGAAACAGGAGAGCCAGTCTCTGCTGCTTCATGTGAAAGTGAAACCTGGCAGTGGAAATGGTTCTATTAGTTAATAGTGATGTCATAGCCAATGGTCTCTAGCAGTGTAATGGAAGCAACGAAGTGCTGCCCCACTACCTCCAATACAGAAAGTGGAAATCATCTAATGGCAAACAGAAAAAAAAATACTTAGATAAAAGTGATAGCGGACTACGCCTGAAAAATCTAAATCATACTGGCAGTTTCCAATAACACTAACTCTTTCAGGCATGTAATCAAAGCAAACAAAACACAAAAGACTGCAGCTATGCCAATGATAAACAAAAATCTATTTTTACAAACACACTATCACAAAAGTAAAAAGAGCAGAAATATCTGCATCTCACCATCTGTGGTGGGGTTAGATAACAGAGGGACCAGACACAGAACTAGGTTCAAGACACAATTACCAGAGATTTTATTAAAAGGAAGATAACCATCAGAATGGCATATCCTTCTTCAATATATCAGTCTGCAGTGAAAGACCATGCATATCCTTCCTCTGCACTTAGCAACTACTGACCCATTGATCTAATGTTTAGTAAAACCATTTCATCACAATCTTCTTCTTCGTTTGGGTGACAGGGGGCCTAAAAAAAAGCTACAGACAAAGACATAAGTGCAAAACCAACTGAAGCAAGGATTACCTAATGGGCACTGGCAAGAAAGCCAAGTTTCAAGATACACATATCAATACCCCCATAATGCAAAGCATCATGGGATGCATACAAATCACCAAGACATTTCAGACTGACTCAGTTTACAGCAGGAATGCATGGTACCAAGACCTATCAAACAATCTGCAACATACATTTAACAACAAACAAGTTTGTTTTCTGATATATTCACCAGTAACTTAATTTCTATTACAGTCACCCAGTACTTTTACCTTATCAAACACACCTAGTACCATAGTATTTTCAACATTTACAGATTTCATACATATCAGTACATCAAGGTATTTATGACATAATACATTGCATACAAATTTAAATAGGAACACAGCTTGTTGTTCAGAGGCCACAACAATAACCTCCTGTACTAGACCTGGGAGGAAAAAGAAAATAAAAGGGCACTATAGCATCATCATGAAAGGGGATGAGGTACCCATAGGTGTTCAACTGCATGGACGATTGTAAGGATAGATTAAATGAAATAGTAGAACTGCCACAGATTCAAGGTCAGTCTCAAGAGTGGCGATCTAGCTATCCACCCTCCAGAGTAAAAAACAAAAAAAAATTTTATGAATACAGTCACACAGATCAATTTCATAATAAAGATAGTTACATCACAATGCAGCAATGTATTCTGATTGGCTCCAGTGACTGTACTATAAAAAATGTTTCTATGAAGAACAAAACTATGTTTATAATGCAGATACCTATGACAGTCTCAATACAATTGACTGTATTCTGACTAGCTCTGGTAACTGTCTGAACATACAAATGCACTCCACCAAGTGGAAAAAAAAGCAAACCCACATTTTTAAATCTGGACATTAAAATCAAACAGAGTAAAAATCAAAATCACATTGTATTTTATGTATTTGAAATGACCCAATGGACAACCCCATGAGATACAGCAGCTCATTTCATGAAAGTGGGGTGGGAGGAGAGCATACATCAGTTAGCAGGCTAACATGGTCAGTGTAGAATAGTTATTTAAAGACTAACGATACAGAGAAAACAAACAAGCTCAAAATATAAATATGAACAGTAATCAAAACAAGCACACACAATGAGTTCAATGCACACAATACAGATAACATCACTAAAGCAAGAGTACAGCAGTAAATATCCCAACAATCATTTATTAATGCAGAAAATACAGTTACATAACAACTTACATAACAGTAGATCTTCAAGATGAGCTCGCACAGGTAATACCATAAGGTGAAGCTTCAAAAGTCAGGACCCCACAGAAAACTTGTAGTGATCTGAGGCAGAGGACCAAGTGATGTAAACTCTGTAAGTATCAGACGAGTACAAAGGGGGGTCCAATTGCCACCTCAGTTCTCCGCCCAGACAGCTAGAAACAAGTTGAACAAGTAGAATCCCACCATGGTCTGGGGACATAAATATCCCAAAAGCACCATCCTGGGGATGGAGTGGGAAAGCTATCTGCACAAAGAGCCCTCCTCAAGATCTAATGTTACGTAAGTTGCTACACAACTAACCATCTGTCTTCAAGGGTAGACCCTTGCAGCAGGTAATGCCATTAGACTAGTCCAGCAGTACCCAAGGACAGACCCAGGTCTGATAGAGTGGTGGGAAACATGTTGAAGCCAAAAAACAAAAAACAAAAAAAAACCTGCTCCTTCTGGATACTATGTTAGGCTAAAGTACCAGATGAGATGGACTGAGGTCCATATTAAAGTAACAATGTCAACTGAAGAGACAATCATGAGAACAGAAAGAAAGATACCACCACTCTAGCAGAATGACCTTACTAGCACCCAGAAGAGATACCGTGGTGCTGATAACAGAATAGATACAGAACTAACAACGGGCTAGTGTCTGTTTAGAAACAGGAGTTCTGCATTCGCTTAGCTAAAGAGGCAAACAACCAGTCTGACTGTCTGACTAGCAAGTCCTATGGAGGTAATACACAAAATACAGTGAACATCCAATATATGCAACAGTGCTTCACCTTGCAGAATTTGGATAGATACCAACAGGTTGATATCCTGGTTAAGGTCAGTACAGACACCACTAGCATAAACTTAAGGTTCATGTGCAGTTCACCCTGTCCCTATTAAAACAATATATGGTTCACACACAGAGCCCGGACTCAGAATCCTTCAAGGAGATGTAATAGCCACCAAGAGGAGGGTCTTCATGAAGGAAGGACTCACAAGAAGCTGCTGGCTCAAAGGAGGGCAAAGTTTCTCAGTATTGTTATTTTTATTAATTTGTTCTCAGGCAAAACTGGACCAGAGAGCACTTTTCAGGTCAAACAAGGGACATAAAAAAAAACACGAACAAATATAACTACATAGAAATATCATATGTTGCAAATACAAATGATTTATCAAAAAAAGATTTAAATACAGTTTAAAATCTGATTTACAAGTAATCGAAAGAACAGCAAAAAGGCAACTACCCAATAACAGGAGCTAAATTACTAAAACACAGAGCCCTGACATTTACAAACAACAGTATTAAGCAAAAATTAATTTGATAAATTTAAGCATTGAATGAACAGAGCGCACAATAAATCAGACAAAGGAAGACAATTTAGTTACAACCAACCAACTGAATATAACTCACAGGAATGGGTAAATATGGAACCAACAAAATAAAAAACACATATTGTTATAAATAACTGCAAGTTTATACAATTCCTCAGCCTTTAAAATAAATTCCAACAGCATAGTCTAAATGAGAAGAAAAGTACCAGGAAAGCGCTCTTTGTGGAAAACTAAAAAGATTAAATTTAAATCATATACCCAATTACTAATTAATTTTCTACTAACATAGAAACCACAAAGAAAAACTCAGTGGGGTCCAAAGACCCCAAGATATTTAAATTGCTGAACCAGTCAAAATAACCCACCAAATCAAAAACTTTAAACATGGACCAGGTTTTAATATTGCATTGGTTCCAAAGACCACAGATTTTGTCTTTTGAATTAACAATTAGCAAATTAGGCAAGCAATCATAAATTTTATAAAAATCAAACTGATCTTAGTTGAAATAACATCAATAGAAGTTACAATAAAAAAAATTAAACCATCAGCATAGCAAATTTTAATCTATAATAAAGGATACCTGATTAATAAAAGGAAAATAATAATGGCACAAATTGACACAGAGACATCACATTCAAATGGGCCCCAATGGATTAATTAGAATCAACATTAACCTGCAATCAATCCTCCCATGGTTCGCTAAACTTATTAGGCAAAGTATGTAAAAGCAAAATCCTCAACTATCAACCATTTAAAACTAAAACTAGGCCTTGTCAAATGAGAAAATCCACGTAAAATAGGATCATAAATATTAATCCAAAGAACCACCCCTATAACTACTTAGGGAAAATTTCTCATTCAATAAATTATTATATCACTTGGTCTGCAAATTTGATCACCAACCTTCAGTTTTGAATACAATTCTTAGAGTTTGAATTCAATAAAGAATTTACACTATCACAAAGGTCTTAGGATCAGACAATTTGATTCAAGATGATCACAACAAAACTTCTTTTAGAATTTCACATACTTTGTTACCAAATTTCCAATAGCTAGGTATTCAGGGAAGAGGTAGTCAGACTTTTCTTATACAAATGCCAATCTTGATCTCTATTTTCACCAATTTCTTAAACTCTGGAGTAAACCATTTGTTGCAAAATCCCTCATTTCTAAGCTTATACAAAGGACAGAAAACATTCTGAATTGATTAGAACATGTCACAAAAAATTCAACACCTAAATTCACATCCAGTATGCATTCTAAAAAGACCAATCCAAAGAAAACATTTCAATGAATAAAGCTTTCAATATTAACATTCCTAAACAACTAAACTGAATTATACAAGGGGAACTCAAACCCTCCTAAATCAAGAACACAATAAATTGCCACGTGATCACTGACTGATGCAGGAAGAATACCAGCACAGCCTACCATACTTAACCTATTTAACACAACCCAATCAATAATTGAATGATTATCAGAAAATAATTTAAAACAAGTAGATTCCAAGCCTAAAATGTTCTTTATGAAGCAATTTAAATTAATATCCCCATTATCACAGAATCAGATTATTCAAAAGGAATAAGACCGATAAAAAATCCCTTAACCCCTCAATCCACATGCTGGAGGATTATACAGACATCCAAAAATTTGAGTTTAGTGTCTCCAAACTGTAAACAAAAATTAACCACTCCAAGTCAGATATAGTATTAGCAATTGAGAGTAAGGTATTTAATACCAGATGTTCTTTAATAATAAACAACACCCTCCTACTTTTTACCCCTTGATCACCACACAGAATTTTATAATCAGGCAACAAGCAAACATTTTCAGACAGAGCAGGTTTAAGTCAAATTTCAGATTCTAACAACAAATCAGGGGAATAATTAATGACTATTACCTCTAATTCAGCCAATTTAGGTATCAAACTTCGAGTTTAAATGAATACGCTTAAGTCTCATGTGAACTCAAATAAGTAGGACAATTTAAATCTGCAGAGTCATGTAATAATGGATCAGGATTTTGTTCAATATCACCAGCTAATAATAAATACTGTAACAAAAAAAAAACCCTTCAATTTAGACAATACAATCTGAGGAAAATAGTAAACTAAATATGTCCACATACTCAACCTCAAGCTTTCTAACTGGTAATAAAGAAATGAAGAAATGTTAATCTTCTGAGCACAATGTCATTAGACATACCAAACTCATCAGTAACACCATCATATTGACTTCACAACATATAATCCCTATAGTAACAAAACCATAGATATATAAATATAAACATAACTCCATTACATATCTAATCGTACTCCATTGCTGTGCATTACATCTTACTTAATTGACAATAATGACCCTTAACCCAGCTACCTGGCCTTCCTTGGACCCCTCAGACTCCCAGTGCACTTTCTGCACTTCACTGTAACTCGCTGCCGCTAAAAACGCTACCCTGTTTAGCACAGTAGCTGACTTAAATCCCTCAACCCCACTGGACCAGGCTGCCACCTCCAATTGGAGGGGGGGAAACACAGCAGTTAATGGAGATGGCACAAAATGCACCATTACCATAGCAACACAGAAGATTCAGGGAATATGGCCCCAGTCAATTAGCACAGTTATTAGTCCCAGTACAGCCACAACTTTTGAAACAACAGCAGTTAATGGAAATGGCACAAAAATGCACCGTTGCCACAGCAACACAGAAGATTCAGAAAATATGGCCCCAGTCAATTAGCACAGTTATTAGTCCCAGTACAGCCACAACAGCAGAACACTACTTCAATGCAGTTTGATACTCCTGGTTAAAATAGCAGCACACAGGTACATTTAGAAGCAGGATACACAGTTAGCAGATATGCTCCACATATACTCAATCCACATGGCAAAACAACCTTTCTAGGCAGCAGGCAATGTCTATACAATCACTGACCTTCTCCAGCATTCAGCTCATAGAGGTAGCCAGATGGAAAACGACTGAGCACTCAGGTGTATTCTGGTGTTATAGTACAGAGTGCAAATAGTATGAAGAGAAGATCCCAAGGAGGAATGATGTCCTGCTTGGGAGGTCTGACATGTAATACCCCTCGAAGGAAGGTTTTGCAGACATTAAGCTGTGCCAGGGGTTTGTCTCCTATCGGGTCATGATATGCGGAGACCGCACACATGTGAACTTTGATAGATGACTAACTCAACCCTAAGTACAGAAGGTGACAGAGGTACTCTAGCATGTGCCTAGCCAGGCAGCCCAAGGGATCTAAGGAGTGGGCCAAAGTCCACAGGCAGAAGCATTTCATTCCAGAGCATAAGGTGGCTCTGGAAGGCTTCTTCACTGTAACCAGAATTCCATCCACCATGGTTGACACTCCTAGTCTCTTCTGCTAAGACTGCAGGAGCCATGCATGCAGGTGAAGAGACTGAAGAGCAGGATGGATGAGAGTCCCCTATTCTTGTGAGAGTAAGTGGGTGGAGAGTGGTAACTGGAGGTTCCAGGGCAGTTGTTGGAGCAATGGATATCAGATCTGACGAGACCATAGGGGAGCCACCAGAATCATTCTGGCTCCCTCTGACTTCAAATGGCAATGTGTGCAAGTGTCGGGTTGGTGGTCCAGGCCTAGGCAGAGAAGGCAGGCTGCATGGCTGTCTTTGGCCGGGATATGCTTCCCGCAGGCACACTTAGACTTTTGCCACGGTGGTGAGGGCGGCGACATAAACAAAGCGGACTGATTGATGATCTCACGGGATAATGAACTGCTAATGCTCAACGGATGTCGACTGCAAAGAGAGGCATCTGTAGAGCCGAACTATGCAGGTTGATGATGGAAAGAACTGGGTGGTGCCAGGGACCGCCCCTTTATACCACATTTGACATTGGATGGAGTAGATGTTGGGGCAGTCCCCTGCCTCAGACTGCTAGCTACAAGTTTTCCATGGGGTCCTGATGCCTGATGGTTTTAGTCCTAATGGTATTACCTGCTGCAAGAGTTCCACCCTTGAAGACAGATCATGTTTTCTTACATAATGTTACTACTTCCAGTAGCCACTGTCCTGTGGACTTTGGGTTCCACTGAGCTAGTGGTATAGATTCCTATATTCAGCAACAGCCATGTGCTGTGTGGACAGGAGTACTGTGTGGCAATTAGTGAGCAGACAGCTTAGGTAAATATTCAGACAATTACTACACTACAACAACAAAAGCCTGTTGTTTAAATATGGCACAAGGCCGTACAGTGCTATCT
This sequence comes from Neoceratodus forsteri, assembly GCA_016271365.2. Lineage (NCBI taxonomy): Eukaryota > Metazoa > Chordata > Ceratodontiformes > Ceratodontidae > Neoceratodus > Neoceratodus forsteri. The sequence continues at coordinate 468,513,471 of CM057457.1, read as the reverse complement.
ACAGCTTCATAGTACCCACTGTTGACTACGGTTTGGTTATCTATGGCTCAGCTTCCACCATTACCCTCCCCAGAATATCAGTGGCCTCGATAAAGCATGCCAACTTCTTACTGGAGCAACACACCTTACCCACACATGTGAACTGTATGTTCAAACAGGTTGACTTCAGCTAAATGGGAGGATTCACTCTAGAACCTGCTTGCTGACTATAAAGGCACTTCTCAGGCTCCTACCTTCTGGTGTTACAAACTTACTTAACCCATCTTGCAGCTCCCAGCACACACGTAACTCAGTCAACCCACTCTTCTTTGTCCCAAGATGCTGGACTACACAAGGGCAATAATCTTTTGCATACAGAGTACTACTATGGTTTAACGTACTGCCCAGAGATTCTCTTCCTTACCAAAAGTGGGACCATTTAAAGGCACCCTTCATCAGCATCTTGCAGCTAACAGATCATGTGACTGCTTTAATTCATATGACACGAATCCTCATTAGTACTGACACATCCTTGTGTACCTACTGTACTTCTCTACTTTTCTCTGCAAATGACCACTTTCACCCTAGCAGCTCTGCCCTATTTCCTGCCTTGTTCGCCAATTCTTTCTTCATCTAACTTCTGTCACCCTCCACCTTCTTTCCACTGTTTATCTTCACTTACCTGAACTTTTGTTCACCCAGATCTAACTATACCTACTTGATAAAGCACCTTGGGCTATAAAATATCGAAAAGAAAGTATTTAAAATGACAATATGACATAATATTGTAACTAAAATTAAAATTCATGAATTGGGGAAATTTAAAATAACCTAATAAAGTACTCTTTATTAGGTTATTTTTGATTTCCTACCAATTCATAGTTTTAATTTTTGTTGCAATATTAATATCATATTGTCATTATAACTACTTTCTTGCCAATATTTTATGTAATACCATCAATTATTGGTCTATTACTCTTCCCACTTGATGTGGAACCTTTGTAAAAGAGCTGTTATGTGCTCAAAGGCATTGTAATCTGAGAATGAAGAATTAAATAAAAATAATGACTATGAATTGTGCTAACACAGTCTCAAACAGAATATGGCCCACAGAAGCCTAATGAGGATAGCACAGCCCAAACAGGATAGCACCAGGGTTCCTGTGGATCATATTCAGCCTAATATGCTGGGACCTTTGGGCATGCAAGGATCTAAGAGCCATTTTCATTCCAATTATGGGCTCATTAGCTTGTATGCATATCCCCCATGAGCACCAATTCTATAGCAGACTTGAACTATAGTGGAAAGGTAGCACAACTATAACCAGGGCAACTACAACCAGGGCAACTTTAACCAGGGCAACTACAACCAGAGCAACTATAACCAGGGCAACTATAACTAGGGCAACTACAACCAGAGCAACTATAACCAGGGCAACTATAACCAGAGCAACTATACCCAGGGCAACTACAACCAGAGCAACTATAACCAGGGCAACTAAAACCAGGGCAACTACAACCAGGGCAACTATAACCAGGGCAACTACAACCAGGGCAACTACAACCAGAGCAGTGTGCAATAACTGAAGACTGAAAATGTTATTTCTTTTTTTTCAACTTGTATGTGAATATATGTATTTTGTATTGTCTACTTGTAATGATTTGCCAGTTGAACAATAAATTACTTTTGAACTTGAACACAACTATAGTTAGAGTTGAGTAGGTTGTTTAATGTTAAACCCCTAGTTCTGCACTTCAATAGCTTTGCCCCTGTTCAATGGAACTTCAAAGTTTGCATACTAAGTCGGGGGAAAGGTCTCTTGAACTGCCAAGTTTCTTTTCAGTCCAATGTGCATACTTTCAAATCCAGATTGTTGAAAAAGAGGAAAGAGTCTGTTTCTAGTATTTTGTCACAACCTACAGCACAGACAATTTGGAATTTTGGTCTAAAATGTTCAAAGTAGAAAGGGCCTATCCCAGAACTGTGTCTTTTACTGGTTTGGTGAAAAACAACATTAATTTTTCCAGAGGAGCAGCTAGGAAGAACTCAAGGTGCTCATAAGGAAAGACAGATGTCAGTATGTGCTGATGCTGTATGTTCCAAGATGGTCAGGAGGAGAGGATGCCGAACTTCAGATTCCATATCCTGCTACTAACATCTGCTGTAACTTCATTTTGTAATTTACCACTGAAAGGGAGGACACAGTTACACCACAGAAAATACCTTAAAGCCTCTCTCAAATGCCTAATACTGCTGTTGCTACTTCTCTTGGGAAATATTCACCCCAACCATGGATCTCCACAATCTGGCATCAGTGAAGTCTGACAGCTCTGCTACTCTATCCTTGGCAAGTATAAATATCTGCAGCCTCCTTCTGAACCTCGATACCATCACTGCCTGGATCTCCCAGTACAACCCGGACATACTACCAGTCACTGAGACGTGGCTATGCTGAAAATCCCTGACTCCGATAGTGCCATACCTGGTTACACAGTCTTTAGGCATGACAGGCTGACTAAGAAAGATGGGGACTGTGCCCGCTACCTTAAAGACACACTTGTGGGTCATGTTATGACCCTAACACTGGAAATGAAATTCAGATTCTAGCCATTAAGGTACTACTAGGTGCACATAATAAGGTATTGACCATTGTGTCAGTATATATCTCACCTAAGCTGACTAATCAGCGTCTTCCCTCCCTCGGACTGCATCAACTCCTGTGGGTGAATCACAGAAGTGATTCTGCTTGGTGACTTCGATGTCAACTGGCTGAAAGCACCTGTAAGGATGCCTTAGCAGTTGCCAACCTGGTACAAATGGTACAGTCACCCACCAGTATAAACTACAGGTTGGGGACCTCCTCTCTCCTGGACTAGGTCCTTACTAATCGACCTGAACACATCACTAAGCCTGAAGTACTCCCAGACACCACAAGTGACCATTCTCTAGTCATTTCCCTCTGGTCTAACAAATTCAACAACCCCCCACCAAAATTCATTGTCAGTAAAATACTTCTACCTGGATGATTAGGTCCATTAAACATGTACCTTCCGATCACTTGACTGGTCTCCAATCGATGATGCTCAGGACGTGGACTCAGTCCTAGAATACATTATCACTACCTTTAATGCAGCATGTCATGTTCATGCTCTGTACAAGAAATGAAAGATTAGGGGATCAGTAAACCCATGTTTGACTCATGATCTCCTTGAACAGATGAAATCCCATGACCAACTATAGTACCGTGCTAAAGCATCCAGCACCCTAGGGAATACTCAGGCCTACAAATCAGCATGGAATGCTTGCACAAGAGCTATCCACCAGGTGAAAGCCTCCTACTATAGGAATGCCCTTGCAAATCCCTGGAATGATGGGAGGAAGTTCTGGGATAACCTATCTGAGGTAAGTGGGGGAGGTAAAAAAAAAACAGTTTCACCTGCAATGCTCAACATTGATGGAAGTATCACCCTGGATAAAATAACCATTGCTAACGCCTTCAGCTCAACATTTTATAACCTTAGTCATGTGCTCCCACCTAATGTCTTTGATCTTACACCAACAGTAACCAATCTCACCATCCCATAGGCAGCCCAGCTGTGCCCTCCATTTTATTTTAAGGCCAGCACTGAAGGTCTAGCAAGGACATACCTACTCAAAATATTCAGGAAGTCTAGCCATAGTGCTGAATCCCTTGATTTTAAAACTCATCACCCTCACCTTTGATGAAGTTCTGCCACCCTTTATGAAAATTCTCAACCACTTCTCTTATGCTCTCACAATTCCCAAGCAAATGGAAGCCCACTGTGGTGACTCCTATCCTCAGAAGTGGTGACAAGACTCTCACAAGCAACCACAGGCCTATATCCATCCTTCCCCATTCTCCAAGGCTTTGGAAAGGATAGTTGCTGAACAACTTGTAGACTACCTGGAAAAATATAACCCCCAATGTTCCCAACAATATGGTTTTCATCAAGATAACAGCACACCACCACTGCACTACTAGACTTCACCTCCTTCATCCACCAAACACTAAACCACAACCAATTCACCGGCACCACCTTTATTGATCTGACAAAGGTGTTTGATACAGTCAACCACTCGCTATTAACTGGACAACTATCACATCTTGACCTTTTGCCGAATGCCACTTGCTGGTTCCAAAGCTACCTTCGTGACCACTCTCAGCAGGTCAGAATTGGAGACACCATCTCGGGCCCCTTCCCAGTCCATTCAAGTGTACCACAAGGTTCCATCCTTGGCCCCCTACTCTTCAGCATCTTCATGAAAAACCTCCCTGCCACTTGCCATGACAGAGTTCTACTCTGTGCAGATGATGCAGTCATTTTCTCTCGAGCCACTCTGACCCCCATCACCTCCAACAATAGCTACAGCATAGTTTCTCAGAAGTTGAAACCTGGTTCAGGTCACATAAAGTCATCCTAAACTACTCAAAAACTAAATCAATGCTGTTTCATGGTATTCACAACAAACACAGACTCCATCAACTGCTAATCTACAATAGTGGTGACACTGTGCTGGAACAGGTAGACCAGTTCAAATACCTGGGAGTGACCCTCAACTCCACTCTTTCATATGCCACACATTTAAATAAACTTGCTAAAGCTGTGAATACACACACAGGCCTGCTATATAGGTATAGGCACTGTCTGGCAGATAAAGCATTAAAACTTGCCATCCAGAGCTCAATCACTTATTTAATTGACTATGGCCTCACAGTTTATGGATCAGCTACTGACACTGTCCTCCAGTGTATAGCCGAAGCCTTAAATAAGGCCTGCTGGCTCTTCACCACAGCCTCTAGACTCACACACACGTGATTTCTATGAACAGGCTAACTGGATACAACTTCAAAGCAGAATTAAGCATCAGACCTGCTTACTTGCAAAGAAGACAGCACTAGGCCTCCTTCCACCAGAGGTTTAGTCTATACTTTCCCCTCACTGTGCCACCCATCATACCAGTAGTTCTGGAACACTACTCTTCACAGTTTCCCACTGCTGGACCACTCAAGGGCAGTGCTCCTACAAAATTAGGGCCTCTAACTGGTTCAACACACTCCCAGTGGATATCACCAATGCACTGAATCTCAGCTCCTTTAAGCACAAACTATGACAGCACTTAGTGGCCAGTTCCTACTGTGACTACTACACTTAAATTCCCTGCTCACCCTCTTGGCCTCTGCACTACTTATGCACTCTCCCTTCCTATTAACTCTTTCCAATATCTCATGTCAGCTACCTCAGCCTCTTCCCTTGCCCCAGATTTCACTCCTCCCTCTCCCCATTCCCTCTCACATCCTTGTCTCTTCCCTCTTCTATTACCCCTTCACCTCCTAGCTCTCATATTCTCTCTTCTTTCTCCTCTAGCCCTCCTTAACTCCCTTCTACTTCTCATTACTCTCTCCTTTCTCCTACTTGCTCATCCTCTTTCTCTCCCATCCATCCTCTCTACCCATCCCATCTCCCATCCATTTTACCCTCCCTCCATCACCACCTACTCCTCCCTTCACCAGCTACCTTATCCCTCCAATCCCCACCCCTTGGTTCTTCCCTATCCCTTACTACCTTGTCCTCTCACCATCTACCTCTAACCCTCTCATGCACTTGTCAGATCACTATTTCAATTGTAACTGCCCCAGGCTCTCTTTCTACAATGTCTGGTGATATTGCACCATTGCTTAAATCCAAGTTGATCCTGACAAAGTCTTTGGCAGCTCACGCATTCTATAATGTTGTACCTGTTATTAATTCTATTTTCTTGTCTTATCTGGACAAAGCCACTGGCAGCTCATGTACTGTAATTGTATTAACTGTTATGTACCTGCCTGTTCTTGTCTATACTTGCCATGATGTGGAACCTTTGTATAAGAGTACTGTTTTGCTCAAAGGTGTTATCCAAGATTGTCATAACTAAATAAACTAACAAACGCCATGGAAGCGTGCGAGTCGTCATACTATTTGTTTCAGTAAACGGAGCTTATAGCCCATGTAGGGTAAAAGAAATGTCCTTAATGTGTGGGATGTTTGATTCAGCTTTGGGACAGGTTTTATTTTGTCATTTAAATATAGTTTGGTTTGAAATACAGCAATAATCATGATACGTATGTAGGAGCTAAAGAGATTTCGGGCAGATATATGCTTTTCTCCAGGCAGCTGGTTTAAAAGGAATGTAAGATCTGAATCAATTCAGCATGTCTAAATCAGTTCGGTGAGCAAAAGAAATCATGGAATCCAGAGGAGAAATGAGAAGTTGAGCTATGTGGTCAAAAATAAGAGGACTGCTAATTTCACCTGATTTTCACTCATTTTCTGAAGGTATACCAGCAAAATTGTACCAACCGGTAAGCCCAGTTAGAGGAAAAAAGAATATGGCTGCACATAGTGTGTTGGGATCACATTTTATATTAGCCCAAGTGGAAAATGGACAAATGTGGGGATGACTTAAAAGGTGATGTACAAATGGCAGGTATTTCTGCCAGCCCTTTGCATGGAATGCTACCTATACTGGCACAATATGCTGCTCAGACATGCCCCATATAGACTCAGATTACCTTTGATGGTGTACAACATTTACTTGAGCATTCTAGCATCAATGCAGCTTCAGCTGATTTACAATCATAAGGCCTTCAAGGCATATAGCAAAAAAGTGGGGCTAGCTTACATTTTAAAACAGAAGTATTGGAGGATATAAAAGGTTCTTTGCAATGAGTTACCATTTCTCTTTTAGATATGAACACCAAATGTCAAGCACTGACCTCTAGAATGGAACACTTAGAGGAAAGAGTTTCCCAGATAGAAGACTCCACATGAGGGGCTCCTCAGCAGATACAGCAATTTGAAAAACAGTTGCTGGCCTTGAGACTGAAAGCTACAGAACAAGATCGGGGGAGAAGAGTGAATATTAGGCTATGTAAACTCTCAGAGGGAGTAGAAGGAACTGAAAATCCAGTGGTCTAGTTTGAAAGATTCTAACTAACTGCACCATGGATTCAATGGTTGAAAAAGTATTCAGCTCAGGGTTTGGCTTCATTGGGGACTGGGAGCCACCAGGAAGGAGAAAGGCCTATAGGCCTGCATCTCTCGGGAGGGTGAGCCAGGATACTGGGTGATGCACTTAAATGCTTCATTGGCAAACCTTTAAACTAGCCAAGGGGGAGGCATTGAAAAGAAGCGGAGAAATCCCAGTCTTCCCACAACAAAACACAGTAATTAGCAAAGTAAACACCAAGGTAGAGAAGTCATTAAGAAGCAGGACAGGGGTAAATCAAAAAAAGGCAAATGCAGTAAGAACAGGATGGGGCTAAAGGGGTAAGGCCATCAAAAATGGAGGGTGATGGATCAATTCTATAGTCTGTGTAACAAGCTCCTGAACTAGTGGCCCTGATGGAAGAGGGATGCCTGGATATTGTGGTAGTCACTGAAACAGGTACACAGAAAACCATGACTGGGATGTACCCATACCAGGATGCACAATCTACAGGAGGGACAGGGAGGGTAAAGGAGGAATAGTAGCTCTCTATGTAAGGGAAAGGATTAATGCAACAGAACTAAAAGAGTAAACAGGAAGTAGATGAGTCATTATGGGTCACCCTAGAGACAGGAAATAACACCACAATCCTCATGGGGGTTGAGTTGAATGGCCTTACATCTTTGCACTGGCACAGGAGATGGGCCTGGTTGCACAACTCAGCAGATGGTTAAACTTAATTTATGATACACTTACAGCAATAAAGTCAATACTTTAACTTCAGCAAAGATACCTCTGAAGAGAGGAGCTAGACAAGGATATCCTTTATCCCTCTTAATTTGTGTCCTTATTATTGAACCCTGGCTATCAAAATTAGAAAAACAAAGAAATCTCTGGTATAATACTTAATTCAAAGAAAGAAAAATAGGATTATATGCTGATATTTTACTCTACATCACCAAACCAGAGATATCAATTATGCATATAATTAAGTAACAAATACATTTGGTCAGTTCTCAGGATACAGAATAAATTGGGCCAAAACAGCCTTGTTAAAACAAAATAAATATTACATATTTCAGGGGATACCAGGAGCACAAATAAAAAGTACAGATGATAATATTAGATATTTGGGAGTCAAAATAAGCCCTCTAATTGAAGACCTTTATAAATTAAATTATGAAGAACTAGTAACACATATTGACTTGGATGTTATAAAAATTAAACTTACTGTATCAAGCACTGATTGGCAAGGTTAATCTAATTAAAATGCTAATTTTGCCTAAGGCACTCTGTTTGTTTGAAGCTCTGGCAATCCCAATCATTTTTTTTGCAAAACTTAAAACTTTAATTATGAAATTTATATGGAAAAATTATAGTCTGGGGACAGGAATTACCGGATTTTTATTTATATTATATCTCAGCACAATTAGTACAAATTTGGTATTGGCTTCACAAAGACAAATTGGACTTTCCTTTCACACCAACAGAATTAAAAGCCCAACTGTATAAGTCACTTATTAATTTGTTTTACTCTGGTGTCCCTATTAAGAAACTAAAATCAGCAATAACAACTAAGACCACATATCAATGTTAGATCTATGCTCGAAACAGAATGAATAATATAGGAGATATCTCCAAGTATACCCCGATTTATAAAAAATTATAATTTCATCCCATCAATATCATCACATATTTTTAAAACTTGGGAAGAAAGAGGGCTATACAATTAGGGATATCTCTTTTAATAATGAAATATACATATTAACAAATATAATTTCAATCTTGCCATTTTTTATTATAACCAACTTAAATAATGTCTTAATAAAAATAAGATGCATACTAAGTTGATCATGATTAAAAATTTTCAGGAGAATAAATCTGGCAGGAAAAAAATATATTTCACAGATACACAATATGCTTCAAGAGACATTGGGCAATAGCATTGATAAAGTCAGGAGAATATGGGAAAAGGATCTGGGTATCCATATTTCAGAGTCACTGTGGCAGGTCATTATAAAAACATATCTAGAAAATGTATCTTCACTGAAACTGTAACAGATACAAATGAACACTACACAATGAATTTACTTCACCCCTAAAAAACTGAACTTGATAAATCCACATATATCGGCTAAATGCCCAAGATGCCCCAATACTACAGGCACTCTAATTCATTTGATTGCATCATGCTTATGTCTGTCTTAATTTTTGGCATGAGACTGAGAAATTTTCTCAATGAGTTTTTAAGAAACAAATGTATTTTTCTTCAATGGTAAAGTTATTAGCAATTTTACTGGAAAAATAAAAGACACTGGAACCACTGCAATGTAAATTATTATCACTGTTTCTGATAGTGGCAAAGAAATGTATACTTCAAAAATGGAAGGACCCTAACCTCCAGTGTTCAATCAATGGCTGAATTTAGTCACAGGTATATTTATCCTGGAACATATTTGGTATCTAACAAATGGTACAAGAACTCAGTTTTTGAAATGTGGAGCCAGTTCAAGATGAATTAAATAAGGAAAAGTTAATAACTTTAAAATAGCAATTTATATACGTAATAAACTATTAACAGGGTCTCCCCTCTGTCCCTCCGAAGATGATAAGAGAATAAAGATAAGGTTCCTAACTGAAGCAAACATCTGATGAGCAGAGTGGACTCTGGCCCATGGATTTGACAAGAGGGGAAAAATATTCTTTCCAAAGTTATGACTTGAAATTTAATTTCACAACATGCTCAGGAGGGTGATTTAGATACAGGACTGATACAAAAAAAAAATTGGTCATTTAGAAGAGGATTCTGTCTTGTTAGGGGGTAATCATCCTTTCTGAGAAAAAATACCTTTTTTAATGTGGTAGCTAGCTATTTTGTTTTTCTTAATACCCATAAAAAATATGCCCTACAGAGACACCAACACATGTACTGTATGTTTCTAAATGAGACCTGCTTAAATCCCTTCTGCAACTAGTGTTTTTGAAAAACAGCCTAGTAATGTGTTTTTAAAGCTTATACAAATTATTATTCTGTGAGATGATTTTCTTCTTTTGTACGGCCTTATAGGATTAGTGCCATTCAAAAGAACAACAGAGTGCAGGAATACACTATTTTAAGTGAAAAAGATGTTCCAGGACTAGAAAGCATGGGATGAAGTTGGAGGGAGGACGATTCCGAAAAAACGTGAGGAAGAATTTCTTCACAGAATGGGTGGTAGACAAGTGGAACACCCTGCCAGAGGAAGTGGTGAGGGCTGAAACAATCATGGGATTTAAGAATGCATGGGATAGACATAAAGGAATTCTGGAGGTCAGGGTTAAGGGGCAACAGACTTCTAGGAAAATATAAAGTGAACTTACAAGATCAAATGGGCAGACTGGGTGGGCTGTAGGCCCTTATCTGCCAAAACTGTCTATGTATCTACAGTATATATCTAGGATTTTGGACATCATTTTTCTTACAATACATTCTTTCGTATGAAGGAATCTTCTTTCATAAGAACATTTCAAGAAAGAGGCCTTCATAAGGAAGTTTTTTTCCCATTCTTCTCTAGTATAAATGTATCTTCCTCTGTGAGCACATGGAAACCTCTCAAAAGAAAATGCCTTCATATGAAAGAAGAGCATGACTTTAGTTTATTTTTACGTCATTCTGTCGTATGAACTAATTTTCTTTCTGTGAGCTCAAGAAAATGTAACAAAAAAGCAGTTCATATGAAAAAAATAATTTACATTTGATCACATTTCAACATTTAAAAGCCATAATTTCATGAATAACTGCAGTTACAGGACACACTATATATAAAATAAAAAGTGTAAATTAGTACTACAGGACTGACACATTATACACCTCCAAAACATACAACCCATGTAAAAAACATACAAATAAAAAAAAAAAATTCCCAGAGGATAAAATTGCAACTTTAAAACTTATCACTATTTGGAGTTAAGCGACAATCTTATGTATCAAAATAAAAGATCTTAATGAGTACAGAATTGGCACATAATACCCTAGGATATTCATGGGGTATACACAGCTCCCCCAAATTACCTCCCAACTTCACCACGGTGTCAAATCCACAAATAAAGTCTGATCATCATATAAAATGCATAAAGTTCATATTTCCCATTAGAGTACAACCAAAACAAGTTTAATATCAAGCCAACAAAAATGTACCTAGTTGTGGCTACAAAAATCAAAAGCAAATTGTTTGCTCATATACAAGCAACCACCAGGAGTTGAGGCACATTTAACATCAAGGCTGGACATTTAAAAATTAGGTACTTGTCCATGGACAAGTGGCTTTTCAAAAAGTAGTTGTCCTGGTGCTTGAAATACTAGTACAGGGATAAAATGCTATATTTGTAATGAAAAGTATAAAAATACGGAAAATCTAAACATATTTATTGAAGTATCAGTTAGCGTTGTAATGGACAATAAGGAGAATACTACTATTTATTTTGTCAGGTTAGAGAAGGTTGCGACTGAATTAGCATGTGGCGCCAACAGCACAGTCAGTGAGAACATCACGTAGCAACAGACAGTGCAGCATCAGCATCGGGAAAAGCTACAGTAGAAAGCCTGAGCTTGCTCCAGCTGGAGCATCAAATTCATTGTCATCATCATCATCGTCGACACCAGTGACAGCCTCAGGGATATCTTCATGTGAGTCAGCATCAGCAGCAGAACTAGTAGTTAAACTAGCATGACCATGAACTTGGCATGTGCCAGGACCAGACAGTAGCCAGTGGTTGACACCTTGATCCAGATCAAAGCTGTCTAATGCAGGACCTTCAACTGCTATATGTAGAAGTGACTGGAGTGTGTCATCAGCCAAATTTGTTATTTTTATAAGATTCTGAATGATGAATACTCTCTCATATGTAGCTGTATACATACTCCTAGCCAGTAACATCTCCTGGACTGGATGGCTACAAACAGAGCAAATAAAATAACTGCAGCAGGGACCTTTTTGGATTCTATTAGTGATCACCTGCCTATGTTCTGTATCTGGAATGGCCAGGGCCTTAACCCCCCCCCCAAAGAATCATTCAATTTCAGGATTTTGCCAAACTAAACCGGATTGCACTTCTCGAGGATAGTAATAATATAGACTGGTCTCCCATCTATCACACTGATGATGTAAACACAGCACTTGATTACCTGATGTCTCAGCTTCTGGCCCATCAGGATCTGCACATCCCACTGAAAAAAAGGTGTCTCAGGGGCTCCCCTAATAAATGGCTAAAAAAAGACCTCCTTCAAGCCATGATAAAAAGAGACAAGGCCTGGACCTTGACAAAGAAGTCCCAACAATCAGAAGACTGGGTTAACTACAGACAACTGAGAAATGACTGCAAAAAAGATATTCGGAAGGATAAAAGGAGCTACTGCCTTAAGCTTCTCTAATCTTCAGCGGCTGATACCAGGGGTTTTTGGAACCACATCAAAAATTTCATTGGGCAAAGGCCCAAGACTGCCATTACCGACATGACACTGAATGACGCAAACGGTAATAAGTTACCTACTACTGCTAATGCTCTTAATGCACAATTCTCGGATCTCTCTGAATACACTGAGAAATTCAACCCACCTCTTTCACCTCCTCCTGAGGTGCAACTTTCGCATGAAACCCCTTTTCGTCTCACATTAGTCTCCTCCACTGAAGTGCTGCATCTCCTCAAATCAGTATCCACCTATGGATCTGCTGGCCCGGATGGGCTACTGCCAAGCTTCTTGAAGCAGGCAGCCCCTGCCCTTGCTGTTCCTATTGCAAGAATCTTTAATCTTTCCATAATAACCCAAACGGTCCAAACATTGTGGAAAACTGCTCACGTTGTCCCTGTTCACAAAAAAGGGGATACCAAAAATATGTCAAACTATAGGCCGGTTGAACAGTAGGCTTCCTCCATCACAGTCCATTGTGATTGCGACAGTAAGCCAGAGCCACAGGATTAGTAGGGAGAGTTGCTTCCTTCATCCCTTGTGGGATATATGCTCTTCCCCCTGATGGTTGACTTGAGCAAGGTATCAACCCACATGGGAAGCAGGCATGTTGGGTGGATGCATAAAGATAGGTAGTGAGCAATCTGCTCACTGACACCTGGACACCTTTGTTTCTTTCTTCTAGTAGTGACTTTTAAGGGGACCACTTATTCTGGGTATCTGCTTTCTTTGGCTCCCAACTCCCCTTGGATGTATTTGTAACTTTTCCCTCACTTGGGCTGTGGTGAGAGACAGGCCCCCCTTCCCCTCAGCTCCCAGCAAAAGGGGTTTCCAATTCTTGATTTGTTTAGTATTATGGCTACCCAGTTTTTCTATTTACTTTTGTTCTGTTGCCAATCTCCCCTCCAGGCCCCCAGCTCCTATCTCTCAGTCCCAAGACCAGGCTGGGCCTATACTATTAGAGGTGGTGGAGGGGATCGATAGAGTGAGGAACCCATGGTTTTCTGAACATTTCAGTCCATGACCATCTATTCATATATAACATTCTTCTGTTATCCTGATGATATACTGTCAATAAGATCCCCTTTTAAAATCATGATTCCCCAAAACAATTCGATAACTGTTGGGTGTATATTATGCCCCTGCAGTCCCAGTTGTAACTGATACCTTCTGTTTTAACCAAGGTTGATGGTCTGTAGAGTTCAGGTTGAGAATCCCTTCTGAATTTTGCAGCAGTTCCTTTACATCTTGTAGGGTAGAGATGGTCTGTTGGCGCCAAGTTCACCATCCTCGACTTGCTCCCAAGTGTTGCTGGAGGAGTTGATTCAGCTGTGTACAGAGAGGCCTTCCTGGTAGTGAAATGGAGATTCCCTTTGCATTGAGTAGCTTTATTGCTCCTTCAGGGTTTTCAAAATGTTGTGGACCTTCTTGGAAAATGATCATAAGACGCGCGGGGTATGGCATGTTGAATTTGAGCTATGGCTGTTTCAGCTTTCAGAGGACTGGTGCATACTCTCTTCATCTAGCTACAACTGCTGGAGAATAGTCATCATCGAGATACATGTGCTTCCATTGTACTTTACTTCACACTAAGATTGTTCTGGAGCTAGGGAACTATGAGGCCCATGACTGCTCCTGTAATTAGTAAGAACAAATTTTAATGCCAAAGAACATGAATTTTCCAATCTGGACTTAAATATAGATTTAGAGCTACTGGTAATTACCTCCAGTGGTAATGCATTTCATGGATCAACAGTCCGTAAGGTATAAAAATATTTACGTGGCATTATATTAAATGTTCTGCCTTGTAACTGTAGAGGATGACCTCTAATGGTGAAGATATTATTTTTAAACTCAAAACCCAATGAAGTCAGCAAGAAAGGATCTTGCATTATATCACACATGAGAAGGAGGTCACCCCACAGACGTCAACATGATAGGGGATATCATGCAGACCATAAACTAGGTTGGTGAACTGCCTTTGAACTTTTTTGAGCTGTATGATATCGTATTCTTTAAATGGGCACCATAATTGGGAGGAAAAGTCCAGATGGGGGCAACATAAGCTCTGTACAAGGGCATTAATACTTTTCTATCCAGTGATTTAATGTTTCTCTTGATGGACCAAATGACCCTATTTGTTTAAGAATGATTCCATTTATCTGTGAATGGGGAAGGAAATCATTTGATATTTGAACCCCTAAATCTTTTTCTGTGCAAGTATTAGTCAACACCCTGTCATCTAATATGTATATGTGGTTTGTATTATTGGTTCCCAAGTACATAACCCTGCATTTGTTGTGATTCAATTTCATCCCCCATTTCCCAACCCAGTGGGAGATATGATCTAAATCATTCTGAATAGATGCAATCTGTTCAGGATTGGAGCACTGACCATCACTTTTTTTGTCATCTGCATATTTAATGGCGTTAGAACAGCAACTATATGTTAAATCAGCTATGAAGACCTGGAACAAACAAGGGCCCAAAACCGAGCCCCGTGAAACCCTGCTAGTGACAGAACTGATGTTTGAAAGCTGTTTATCAACACTCTTGTGTTCTGTCAGCCAGTTTGCTATCTGACTCACTAATGCTGTGGTTAATGTTTAATGAACATAATTTTTGTAACAAAGCCCAATGTGGAATAGAATCAAAAGCCTTACTGAAATCTGTATAATAATATTGTAAGGAGGTCTGTAGTCAAGTTGTGGCTTACATCTTCACAGAAAACACAAGTTGGTTAGCCAACTATGGCTCTTTTAAAACCATGTTGCTCCTTATCCAGAATAGCCAGAGTAGACCCCTGTGATATGGCTAATATATTCAATACTAACTTTGGGATATATTTCAAACCAGTCAGAAAGCAAATACAGGTTTCAGATTCCTCAGTAATCATATTACTCTCTCTGAAGAAGAGATCCATGTCAAATTAACAACACTAAAGGTAAGAACCAGTACATCTCAGATAATATATCTGGTCATCTTCTGTATCTGTTAGCAGATAGCTTGTCAGTACCCATAATATTACTATATGAACAATGTATCAATGGTAATTTTGTCTCTGAAGTTTGGAAAACCGCATATGTAGTCCCATTTTCAGAAAGGACCATGGAACAAATGGAAAAACTACAGACCAATCAGCTAAACTCGCCAATACGTAAAGTCCTGGAAAGGATAATTAAAGATCTAGCTGATTGGTCTGTAATTTTCCGGATTGTTCCATGGTACCCTCTTAAAATGGGGACTACTAAAACAGTTTTTCAAAGTTCGAAGACAAATTACCATTGATACATTATTCATAATAATTTTAGAGGTACTGACTCGCCATCTGCTAACAGATACAGAAAATCAGATATATCACTAAGGTTAAAGTCTCCTGTCAATAATATGTCCCCTAATGAACTTGCTGTTTATATTTCTTTAATGAGTGTATCAAAATATTCTGAAGATGCACTAGGGAAGACAGTAAAGAACTTAAAATAATATGTTTATTCTTATTTAAGATTACTTTGATCCAAACAGATTCAGAGGAATTTTAGAAGTTTTGATTTTATTGGAAATGTCAGCTGTTTGTAGTGTATCTTTAAGAAAAATGCTACACCCACCTTATTAGATCTGTTAAGGCTGTATCAGATATAACTTGGTAATAAATAATCTGAACTGGATTTCATCTCCTCATGTTTCAGTGACCAATACAGCACCTATTTTTCAGTTGCTATTATGACCTTTAGCTCATCAATTTTGTTCTGAAGGCTCTAGCATTGAAATATAAACATTTCAAATTTTTCAGTTGGCGTGTATGCACTGAAACTGTTACATTCTTAAGGAGGGGTTGTCTCTCCCCAAGTCATGAAATGTACTTGAGTATGTGTTCACCAATAAGCAATTCTCCTTCGACTCAAGTCAGAGGCCATCTTTGCAAAAGTTCCAACCTACCAAAGATTCCTCCCAATGTGCAAGACATACTTGATTTTGCTTAAGACATCTTCATGCACCACGCTCTGGTTAGTATTTGTTGCTTTATAGAGTAGTTCAAGAATTTTAAGACTATAGGTCGTGGGCACTGGTCTTGTTGTTGAGGTTTGGGAAATAATGCATGGGCACCGTTCAATGTCTAAAGATACTGTTGGGTCTAGCTGTAGAACCTCATGTAACAATCTATCCATGAAGCACACAGATCTCTCCTTCCTCACCCTCCAGCACTCCATGAATTCATAGATTAAAACGTCTCAACCTGTTTTCTAGGTTCTCACATTTCTCTGCTGAGCCTTTCTGTTTGTTTAATATATGCACGACCAGGTGCTCAAATCTGTCAGTTCAGCTGTCTACCTCAGTTTGATGTGCTTCAAGCTCCATAACTTTCTGCCCCATTTTACTATTCTGCATTGAGCTCAGTGCCAAGTTACTGACCTCTCCCCTGAAAGCTCTTATTTCAGTTAGGATGGTTGCATTACTGGGTCATAGAGTCTGAGGCTGTGGATCCACCATTATAAGACCATTGGCAGCGCTGTGTGTAGTAATCGCTGACAATCTCGCTGAATCCACCTGTTTTCCTTTTACTTTTGCCTTCCGATGTCTACCCATCTAGTTGTGGGTGCTCCTTGTGGTAATTTGTTTTGATTTTTTTAGCTTTTGCTTAAGTTATGTAGCAATTTTAGGTGTCAGAGGACCAAAGCCATCTCCTTAGTGCTGCATTACCCATGGTGATGTTAGCAAGTTAGGCCAGATGCCTTTGAGTAATATCTCCTCCATGTGACTTGATCTATCTTCTCCACTTGACTTGATTTACATCACATCCTCCCAATCTCACACTTGATTTCCTGCTCCTTGGTCCCGATGCCTTTACTTTGAATTTTATAGCAAATTCCAAACCGTATTAGTAGTATATTACAGATTCAATCTGTAGATGTGATGATTCCAAACACATCCAAAATTTGAGTCGAGGCACCGCCACCAAATGCTGTTGCAAGAGCAAGGACGATGGAGCAAATGTACCAGCTTCTCCTCTAGCTGTGTCAGTAGCAAATGGCACCTCTTCAAATGCACGAGAGCTACTTCACAATGCCAGTTCCACCTCCAAGTGCAATGGCTAGGACTGATGGGCAGTCTTCCCTCACCAATATGCTGCCTACCCTGTCAGTCTGGCGGTGTTGGACCAGTAGCAATCATGTTTTCACACCAGCGCAAGTGGCCACAGAGGTCCCTCCTTCCCCTTGCTGTCTCCTCATGCTCATCCCCAATCTGAGTGCTTGACTAATGCACTGTCTGCTCCTTGCTGTTACAGCCAGGGCTGTGGGTGTGCATTCCACCAAGTGGCAGGACAGTCTCAGATGACTATACTAAGACCATCAGGTGACTGCCCTGGCAATGCAAATGTTGGGGATATCTAGCAGCTGGTGATGGAACCTACAGGAAAGAAAAACAGGTACATACACACAAAAAAAACTGGAACTTTTGGTAGTCTGTTGGACAAGCATTAAATACCTGACTGATTTTCCTTACTTAAAAACTGGTTGTCCCAAAAGTTGGGTTGTGGTGATTTGTCAAGCCCTGCATAATATATTTTCTTTGAAGCATGCCCCACAAAAAATACAACAAATTAATAAACTGCCTTCCTCAATTCTTAGACGCTGGGCTCTTGCTTTCAAACCCACATGGATGTGTGCATCTGTCTATGTAGGCATGGAATCACAGGGCCTACAGTGACCTGCATTTCTGCAGTAATATGGATGTGTTCATGAAGGTCCAAATGAAGATATGATTCTGCTTTCTCAAAAGGTAAGGCAATTCTTTGCAACAAACTTTGTTAATACACCAGCTAGGATTCAGATTAAAGCAACAGAAATAGGGAATTGTGGTGGGGTTTCCCAACCCTAACTCCTTACCCACTATACAACAAGCAACAAAAGAAAAAAGAAATTACAGTTTCAGCTGCCACGAATGTTGATGAATCAAGGGAGGGCTCTTTCTTGGGGATCTCAGCCCTCACCTAATTTTGATATTGTCTTCAAAGGTACAGAACTGTTTCTACCACATGCAGCCAACAGACTGTTGGCCCTATTTGAAAAAAAAAAAAAAATTATATTTGATGTTGTTTGATCATGCAATGGGGTGAGGGTAAGGGCTGACAGCCCCACATTAGATATGACCCCTGATTCACCAAGATTCAGGGCTGTCATAAGTTTTCTTTCTTTGTTGCTTGAGGTGGTGGGCGTATAAAGTTGAACACATTTCCTACTTTGTCACTTTATACTGAACCCTAACTGGTGCATTAACACGTTGTTTTTTTAGCAAAGAACATTGAATATAAGTAACAGCAGGTGTCTACAGATTGGACAGCCTGCAAGAGGCTCTGCTGGGGAGACACAAGAACAGGTAGAATAAAACACAGTACTGTGTACACTTCTCCCTATATGGATATGAGCCCTGGAAGGGTTGGGGGTGGACAGGATACACCTCCCAGCCTGTGTCAACACAAAATTCCTTCACCATAGTGGTGAGACAGGACAGCTCAGAGGAGGCACACAAGGTAGTGCCTAGGGAGGCAAGGCAAATGTTATTTTTTAGGCGCCAATTCCAGGAGGCTGTGGGTGTCGTGCAAATATAAAATGCACAGAACAGTAGCAAAGATAAGACAAAAAGTAAAACAAGGCTAAATATAAAACAGCAGGCTAATAATAATAGTTGAAATACAGCAAAAAGCCTTAACAGCAGCAGCTAATAAAGGCTAACATTAATGCCTGGAGGAGTATGTCCAGGAAGGCTTGACTGAACAGGTGGATCTTGAGGTGGACTTTGCATACCTCAACTGAAGAGGGCTTCCCTGACAGCTGTAGGAAGCAAATTCCACAAGATGGGGCCAGTGACATTAAATGCTCTGTTGCCAATAGTTTTTAACCTTGTCCTGGGAATCACTAAGAAGCCACTAGAGGAGGCGCCAAGGAGTGATTTTTGAGGCAGGTGTAAGAAGGTCCAATAAATAGCCAGAGCCAAAACTGTATAGGGCCTTAAAGGTGACAAGCCCACTTGAAGAAGCCTCCTCCACCTGACCATCAGCCAATGCAGTTAGTGCAAACCAGGGTGATATCACTATACTTAGGCTGTCCAGTCAACAGCCTAGCGCACATTCTACTTACTGAAGCTGATAGAGGGTCCCCTAAGACCCCAAAGAGGAGGGCATTAGGATGATGTGGGGGTCCTCTAAAGAGGAAGACCCAAAGTGGGATAAAGATGCACTCAGCCCAAGAGGATGCAGCTGCTGGAAGGGCACCCTACTGTTAGTGAGACAGACTTGGGAGGGAGAGCTGGAGAGTAAAGAGAGGTAAAGTGCCTCCTGGCACTGTAGCTTAGCAAGCTAGTGAGATGATCCAGTGGACTGCTCAGCCAACAGGTCATAGTTGGCAGCTAGATGTCATTATCACCCGGCAGACAAATAACATAGCAAGAATGGAGGTGGGGTAGCGTCACAGGAATTTGTTGCAGCAGGGTAGGGGTCTTAAGCAGGTAGTGTGTACAATGGCACTGATCAAGGTATTACCTATGTATGGCTGTAAGGAGTATAGGGCACTTTTAATTTATTTAGTTTTTGTTAACAGGTAGGTGCACTAGCCATGAAATGGCTATTTTAAGCACGACCTGGGAGAGTACAACAATCAAAGACAGGTACATAGCATGAGTACAATGAAATTACAATAGCATAGGTTAAAAAGTTAGTAGTAATGAATACATGCAAACAAGAAGAATAATGATCAATACAATTCACATAACATTTTAGGCTGAGAAAATGTACACATTCTAGGAATGGATACCACAACATAGCAGCAAGAAATATTGTTAAAATTAGTCACAACAGTGAAGATTCAAATAGGCAACGAAACAAGGCAAGGGAAAATTCCTGACTGGGCAGGATACATTATCACGGCCTCTGAAACAAGGCTCAGGTGTGTGTGGGGGAGTTGGGGTAGATTAGCTGTCAAGGAGATAGTAAGGGTAAGAAGTGCTATGAGGCAGCACTTTTAACAATTGGTTGATGGAATGGTGCAGGGAAGAAAGATTCAGATACATTGGAGAATGGGGGCCAGCCAAGGTGGTTCTGGAACTCTACAAGGGTGAAAGTCTGCATCACAGAAACATTAACATTGTTGGCAGAAAAGGACAAGTAGGCCCAACTAGTCTCCATTTTTTTAATTTTGTTCAGAGACCACTGACTACATGTAGTCACTGGTGTCCTGTCCTCACCCCATTCCTTTATCTAATATGTCCCTGTGCCAATCCCATGCATGCTTGAAGTGCCCTCAGTCTTACACCAATACCTCCTCTGGCAAGCAGTTATAGTTGTCCATCACCCTTTCTTGGAAGGAGCAATTCTTATATCTCTCCAAATTACCTCCATAGCTTCACTGCATGCCCCATGTTCTGGTGTCTTTTATTCTCTGAAAACAGATCCTCCACCAGCACCTTGTTCACACCTGTGCGGTACTTGTAGGTTTCAGTCATGTTCCTCCTCACTCTCCTCAAGGAAGTACATGTTGTGTTCATGCAGCCTTTCCACATATGGGTTCTCATACAACCTTTGTACCTTTTTTGTTGCCCTCTCTGTATCACCTTCACCTTGTTAATGTCATTGCAGAGTTGTGGCCTCTAGAAGGACACTACTCCAGGTGGGGCCTCACTAGTGAGCCATGCAATGGCAGCACCACCTACCTCCTCCTATTATATGTCCCTTTCCAATGCAACCCATCACCTGTTTTGCCAGTTGCAGTCTCCTTCTCACATTGAAGGAGCTAATTGCTTTCATCCCACAGCTCTTCCAGAGGATTAGGTGATTTTTTTTTTGGGGGGGCTGGCAAACTGTCAGTAACTTCCAACAGAAAGAAGGGTTAAAAGGCCAGGTTAGTTGATATCTTGGAGGTGGAAGACTAGGTTTGCTGGCCATGGCAACTAGCTTCACCTGAGCTCTTTCCTTCTAGGTTGCCTGAAAGGACAGATCAAAGAACCTTACCAGAGCAAGGGAAAGAGATTAAGACTTCTTTTGACTAGGCAGATTTACTGTGTGTTGTTATTTTTATTTTGTACTACAGAGATTGTTACTGTTTTGTTGCTAACATTTTATTGCTTTATTTTCTCTGATTCAAATTGTTGTTGTAAGGTATACCTTCTGCAGCATTATTGCAAGGTGTGCCTACAGGTGTGTGCTAACAGATTACTGCTGTAATCTTCTGATTAACTTGTCTTTTGCAAGGTATATCTTCTGTTACTGCTTTATTTTTCTCTGTAGCAAAGTGTTAATTACAGGGATCTGGAGCAGTGGCATGTCTGGTGCAGACAATGTAGAGGGCAGGTATGGTTTAAACCAAGGATCAAGGACCCTAATTTTCTGTTTTTACTGGTAGTCTGGGTAAAATCACGGAATCCTACTTGGCTTGCGGATTTTGAATTCTTGTTCCAGTGCCTTATGGAAATTGCATTTCACTGCACAGAATCCCCTAAAATGTCAGCATCTTTTTACATTTTTTTTATTTTCTCTTTCTGTGCCCCCTTCTCACAGCATCAGTCTCCACTTTTCACAGATCCCTAGGCTGGGTATCCCCTAGCTTCACCCCAGGTACTGCTCGGGAGCTACTGTGGGCCTAACTCCATCCTGCCTGGGTTGTATCCCCCAGGTGGGAAGGGAAGGGACCCCAGGTCACCCTCTACAGTCCCTTAGTGTGTGTGGGCAGGCCAGTGGGTCCCTCATGGAGCCTGGTTATGAAGTCTGGAGCAGCTGGGTCCCTTCTACCCGTGACTGATGTGGGGTGATTGTAATTGGTTTTCTGATCTCTGTCCTTGGGGCACTGGCACTCAAGGGGATCAAGGAGGTAGGGCATATAGAGACCTGCCACTGCTCCAGATCGCAGCTAGTGTCCTCTCCTCCCAATCGCTCTGCAGCCCCATTGCACCACCACCCGTGGTCACCCAGGTTGCAGTAAAGCAGTGGGACCTGTAGCCCACCTTTCCACAAAGAACAACAGCCCCGATGCCTGATCCTATTCCCTAGCCAGACCTCTAGCAATCAGAGTTTGCTTCTGACCCAAAGTCGCTGACATTGCAAGTAGTAGCATTACCTCAGGCTATTTACAGTGCTCTGTCAACTGTTCACCCACTTTGGAGTAAGAAAAAATAAGCAGATGGAGTGGCAAATAATTCAGTTTTAGTAAAATGTTGTAAAGTGTTTAATGTTCACAATATGCAATGTAAGTACTGTGCACTATTATTGAAATCATATATTAAAACATCATATAGGGGTGTTGTTATGGCTGGCAGTATAGCCTAGTGGTTAGAGTAACAAACAATGATTGAACTAGGTATATCCAGCAGACTTGGGTTTGATTCCCACAACCTCCAGTTGCACACTGTGCGACCCTGAGCAAGTATCAACCTCCCCAGTGCCCCGGGTCACCACTGAAAACACGCACTTTTGCCTAGTGGGCCTTACCTGGTTTACAAAGAATATATAAAAAAATACCAATATTTGCTTACTATATCATACAGTAGTCGGATATCCTGCAATTTACCTGAGTTTTACTCAGGTTGCAATGATTTTGTATAGGTAAAGATAAATGTTCAGATACATTGTATGCATTTTATAAGCTTGTTTTTAGACTTTAGTCAGGTTTTTATTATATTTGCTGCATGTGAATATCTAGGTTGTAGCTTGCTAAGCACATGATCACTGTTACCAACTAGCTTATTGGCATAACCATTGCTTCAGTGCTTGCACACAGAGGTTCCTTGTCTTTTAAATTGTTTTTTGTTTTAATTGGGTTCACTACAAAATAACCCAGATAGACCATCTTAGGGTAGCTGGTTCATTCCACTGGGGTGTCAAACAGACGAGGCATACTGATGAGTCCTGGTAGGATGAAACATGTGTCTATGTATTCTGTTGGCACCCTTTGCAAACTGTGTGAGAGGCCTTTTGGCACCATGCATTACTGCTTAAAGTTGAACCAACATAATATTCTGTGGTGATTTGCATATGCAGCCCATGATGCTTTGCATTGTGGGAGCATGTGTGATTTTGTATTTCTATGTTAAATAGTTGTCTTTTTTATGTGTTATCTATTTTTTTGATGTGTTTTTGTGTTTCGTGACTTGTCGCTGGTGAAAATGGGCAGTTTATGCTCATCCTGCTTTACAAGTATAAAAAATAAAAATGAAAAAAAATTTGCCCATGGAGCTGCACGTACACCATGTGGGCTATGGGTCCAAAACATAGGACACAGAAAGAACTTGGGCCAAGGAACATGCCAGCATTGGTTTAGTGAAAAATATTAATCTATTCAAAGTGATAAAACTTGTAATTTCCCATTATATCCTATGGGAAAATGTATATGTATATTTTGCAAAATAAGAATATCAATCTGGCCATCTGAGCTTTTCCTCACAGTTAAAGATTTTCTGCAGCAAGAGTTTGCTATCTCACTGCCAAGTAAACACCTTAGGATTGCATATCTCATTAACGGTTTGGTCTTTTTACTTGAAATTTACAGGCTTTTTAGGGGATGCCCTACAGATGTGAATTATGCAGTTTAGGTGTTGAGGAATTAGTTTAGGGGTGTGGTCACATCCCTATACTGTATTTAGGGTTGAGTAGGTGCTTTAATGTTAAACCTCACATTTTGTGCATTAATAGCTTTGCAACTGTTTAACAGATTTGCATGAAGTTTGGAATGCACAGTCTGGTATAGTCAATCTCATGAGCTCTAAGTAGAATTTCAGGTGGGCATATGGTTTTGCAGAAAGCATACAAAATGCACTTTTAGGCACTTTAATGTTAAACCTCAGATTTTAGCATTAATAACTTTGCAACTGTCCAATGGATTTGCTTGAATTTGGAATGCATGGTCTGGTGTGGTGGATCTCTTGATTTACCAAGTTGCATTTCAGTTAGCCATACGGTTTTATCACGAATCTAAGTAAAAAAAATGCTATGTTTGTGCATTTTTTGTCTGTGTCACTGTGCAGACACCTTGTGGTCTACTGGTCCAAAACTTACCATATAGAAAAAGCTTGAGCCAATGAACATGCCAGCATTTGTTTGGTGAAAAATATTACTCTGTTCAAAAGTTACTACAATCTGAAATTCCCATTATATCCTATGGGAAAATGTATATGTATTTTTTGCAATGTTAATGAGAAAGCCCAGATGGCCCAAGCTGGTGGGAGCACTGGGTTCTCTCCCACCAGTACATGCTTTTAATAGGACCGTGCCCCTAGATTTAGGATTGAGTAGGTACTTTAATGTTAAACCTCAAATTTTGCACGTTAATAACTTTGCAACTGTTCAATGTAGTTACATAAAATTTGGAACATGTGATCTGGTATGGTAGATCTCCTGGTTTACCAAGTTGTGTTTCTGCCAGATGTACAGTTTTTGTGCAGTGAATCACCAAAAAATGCACTTTGCACCACTTTTGTGTGTTTTTTGCCTGTGGCACTGTGTAGACACCATATGAGCTACTGGTCTCAAACATAGGACACAGAAAGAGCTTGGGCCAAGGAACATGCCAGCATTAGTTTAGTGAAAAAATATTAACCCATTCAAAAGTTATAAAATGTTTAATTTTCCATTATATCCTATGGGAAAATGTATATGTATATTTTGGGAAAGAAGAATTGCAGTCTGGCCATCTGGTCTTTTCTCACATCTGAAGATTTTGCATGCTCACAGCTAAAGATTTTCTCGCAGCTCAAGATTTTGCTATCTTACCGCTGAGAAATTTTCAAAGGTATTTTTAAAGGTGTAAAAACTTTAGGACTGCACATCTCATTAATGGTTTGGTCTGTTTATTTGAAATTTCCAGGCTGTTAAGGGGATGCTCTGCAGATGTGATTTACACTGTTTAGGTGTTGGGGAATTAGTATAGGGGTGTGGTCACACCCCTATATTAAGCGTTGAGTAGGCGCTTTAATGTTAAACCTCACATTTTGCACATTAATATCTTTCCAAGTGGTTAATGAATATGCATGTAATTTGGTATGCACGGTCTGGTATTGTCAATCTCTTGATCTGCCTAGTTTCATTTCAGGCGGATATATGGTTTTCAAGAGAAGGGCCAAAATGCAGTTTAGGCACTTTAATGTTAAATCTCAGATTTTGTGCACTAATAACTTTGCAACTGTTCACAGTTTACGCGAATTTGGAATGCTTGGTTTGGTATGGAGGATCTCAATTTGCCAAGCTGCATTTCTGTTGGACATACAGTGTTTGTGCAGCAAAGTGCCAAAAAATGCTCTTTTTGCTATGTTTGTGCATTTTCTGTCTGTGGCACTGTGTGGATACTGTGTGGTCTATTGGTCCACAACTTAGAATGTAGAAAAACCTTGAGCCAAGGAACATACCAGCATCTGTTTTGTGAAAACATATTAATCCTTTCAAAAGTTACTATAATTTGAAATTCCCGTTATATCCTATGGAAAAATTGATTTGTATTTTTGCAGTGTTAATGAGAAAGACCAGATGGCCCAAACTGGGACGACCATACCTCAGTCACAGTTTGGTCTTTTTACTTGACATTTGCATGGTGTTTAGGGGATGTCCTAGAGATCTGAATTATACTGTTTAGGTGTTGGGGAACTAATTGGTTGCAGAGATATTCAATAGCGTAATTGACATCTTTCCATAGGATTACATTGCAGTCTGTGTCATGACTTTCAGCACGTTATTTGGAAACAAAGTGAGATACAGATTTTTCAGCTACAGGGGCTTAGATCACCTTTAAGTGAACTATGCTGCTGGAAAAAGATTTTAAATTGTAGAGTAAACATGCAGTGAAATTTTTTCGGATGTTGCACGGTTCATGAAATACTGTGAAATTACTGTCACAAGGGTTCAAAGAGTGCCTGTCCAGTGCTTTTTGGTGCCCATATCTCGGAAATGATGTGAGATACAGGTGCAATCATTTGGTGCTTCATCAAGTAGTCACTGTCACGATTACAATGATGCTAGAATTTTTTTTCTACCTCTTACGGTTTGCAAGATATGCACAAATTACTGTTACAAGAGTTTGGTGCCCTATAGTGCTGTTGCATGGCTCCGTAGCTTTGTGTAAGTGGGAGTGTGGGCCGAGATGCATATTGTTAAGCAAAAATTGACAATTTGGTGGGAGCTGGGCTCTGCGCTCCCATGAATACATATTTTACTACTTATATTACACTTTTAAAAGTCAGGACATTCTATGCAAAAACTGCATTAATGCATCATTTAGGTTAAACCAAAAAGTCAGGAAATAAGACATTAGGGTTGAACTCCTAACCCCCCCACACACCCCAACCTGACCCTCCACAGACTGACAGACGCCGGGGTGGGTCACTGGGGTTGTGAGGCCGAAATTTCACCCTGTGAGTGAGGGCTGACGACCCCAATGTGCACCCTGATGCCACTTGGGGGGAGGGCTGTGGGGCTCCAAGGGGGGCTTTTAACCCTAACACCGAATTTCCTCACTTTTGTCACTGTGGAACAACTATAACTGATGCAGTAAATGGAATTTTTGCCATACATATATATATATATATATATATATATAATATATATATATATATATATATATATATCACTACATATACATACACACACACACACACACAAATATATATAAAACAAAGAACCTCAGTATGCAAGCACTAAGACAAGGGTTACCCAAAGAGCACTGGCTGGAAGCCAGGTTTCAAAGACACAAAATCACACATATCTCCATAATGCAAAACATCATGGCCTGCATACACAAATCTCCACAAAATATTTTACTGGTTAAACTTTAAACAGAACTGCAAGGTGCTGAAAGGTCTTTCACACAGTATGCATTTTGTATTTCTTTGAAACTTGGCTTCCCAGCCAATGCCCTTTAGAGTAACCCTTGCATTAGTGCTTGTGTGCTGAGATTCTTTGTTAGCTTTTTTTTTGTTGGGCTCACCACAACCTAACCCAGATATACCAACTTAGGGTAGCTGGTTCATTCCACTGGGATGTCATATTGGTGAGGCATACTGATGAGTCCTGGCAGGATGAAACACGTGTCTGTGTCTTCTGTTGGAACCCTTTGCATATTGTGTGAGAAGCCTTTCAGTACCATGCAGGTCTGCTTAAAGCTGAATCAGCATAATATTTTGTGAGGATTTACATATACAGCCCATGATGCATAAATAGCTGGGAAACTTGATGTTAAGGTTACCAACCCTGCCACCCCCCACCCTTCATACACCAGATTGTTCTACACATCAACAGGCACCAGGGCGTGCCTTGGAGTCATCAGCCCTAACCCTCACCCCATTCTTTCTGTAAACAAGATGAAATGGGTATACAGGAGAATGGGTGAGAGGCCCAATGACTCCAAGGCACACCCCAATGCCTGTTGGTGTGTAGAGGGTGGAAATGGGATGTAGGGTTGGTAACCCTAATGTCAAATTTCCTAGCCTTTATATTTTCATAAAAGCATAACTGATGGATTAACATAGTTTTTTGCAATTAATTTCCCTTCTTTTGAAAAGGGTAAAATAACTAGCATGTGGTTGTGGAAGTGTGGGCCCTCTGGGCTCTGCATTCTCCTCATGCTACTACCTATTGTTGCATAATTATATACATAAGTAGGAGGCAATGCCCTACTTACAAAAAAGTATGGACATGCCACAACCTATAGTAATGAAAAGTAACCCGTGTAACACTAATCTGGCACTATCTCAGTAACCATAGCAACTATGGAAAAACATTCCACTGCAGTTGTAATCACGAGTTCGAAACCTCGAAAGGTGCTTAGGCCACATAAAGATGCAGGTAGCAAATAATCCATCTCAAATCATTTTCAAGCAGGCACTATAATTAGTGTGTGGCAGTGGCGAAATTTGCTCAGCAAGTGATTCGCAAATGTGAGGAATCTAGAAGTGCTCCAGAACACAAAGTGGAGTACCTCGCGTTATAATGGAGAAGGCGAAGTCCATTGGAAACAATGACTTTACATTATTCTGCCTTCCCCAAACCACTTCTCCAACAATTTTAAGGTAAAGTACATTGAAATCAATGTATTTCGCCTCACTCCACCTTGTTCTTGAGCTCCAAAGGCAAATTTTGCAGTGCTTTATGAGACTGCAGGTCACATGGGCTCTAGACTGTTCTGCACAGCCTGAGTTTTGTGTAGTGTGTGTGTGTAGTGGAAGATAGAGACAGTTTCCTCTCAGAACTCTGCAATTCAAATCCACTAAAGCTGTTAAAAATTCTTTTGAGCCATTTTTTGCTCACAATTACTACATTGAGTAAAGGAAACCCTCCTGTGCTTATATTATCGGCGTTTATTGTTTGTGTGTGGATTCAGAATGTTAATTTAGAACAGACAGTCTGTGTACTGTGAAGTGTGCTTTGGAGAGGGTGTATCTGTGGTGTAGGTAGATTAACTGGGAGAAAAACAGTCTTTCTGTTTTGGTTATATTTTTCTTGTATAACTGTGTTAATGTACTACAGTAATATTTTGGTAATTCTTGAAAAATTTTTCGGATTGTTTTGGTGTAGCAGTGTATAATTTCAGTTTGTTTAAAACATTTGGTTATATTACTAAGGTTTTCAATTTGCCACATTACTTGTAGTGCTTGAAGTGAAATGAGAGCGTAACAATAAATGCAAAGTCTCCCAGAATTAATGTTGTACTACAAATGCACAGACAGAGTAAGTGTGTGTCGTGCGTGATTAGACACCTTTTATTGTTCCACACAGTAACTGCAGCAGTGTGAACCTGCTATCCACTGCACCTGCATGAATTTTTATACTGCTTTGTGGTATCTTTACTGGTAGTGGACTGTTACTGCTGTGCACTACCCCACCAACCGGCAAAAGGCATCCTTTTCCAGATTTGGATTTGTGACTTACGAGCACTGGTTAGGTGGTGTTGTGCCTTTGCATCTGCATACCTTGAGTGCGCAGCACACTCTCACTCTGTCTGTGCATTTGTAGTACACCATTAATTCTGTGAGACTTTGCATTTATTGTTACGCTCTCATTTCACTTCGTCAGCATTGGAATTTTCTGGACACAAGACAGCAGCATTTTGGGATGCACGTAATTCTGGTGACTGTGTGTGACCACTGCACACATGACAGAGTGCACCATTAATTCTGGGAGACCTTGCATTTTTGTTACCCTCTCATTTCACTTAGTCAGCACTGGGTAATTTTCTGGACACAAGACAGTAGCATTTTGGGGATGCAAACTAATTCTGGTGACTGTTGTGACCACTGCGTGCATGACAAAGTGCACCATTAATTCTGGGAGACTCTGCATTTCTTGTTACACTCTCATTTCACTCGATCAGCACTGGGAATTTTCTGGACACAAGACAGTAGTATTTTGGGGTGCACATTAATTCTGGTGACTGTGTAACCACTGTGTACATGACTGAGTGTGCCATTAATTCTGGAGACTTCACATTTCTTGTTACACTCTCATTTCGCCGTCAGCAGTGGGAATTTTCTGGACAAAAGACAGTGCCAATTTTGGGATGCACATTAATTCTGGTGACTGTGTGGGACTACTGCATGCATGACGTCTGAGTGCACTATTAATTTTGGGAGACTTTGTATTTCTTGTGCTCTCATTGCACTTTGTCAATACTGGGGAGTTTTCTGAACACAAGACATGAGCATTTTAAGGATGCACATTAATTTTGGTGACTGTGTGTGTGTGAAGGGCTGCCAAATATTGTTGTCACTTTGCCTTACTTCGCGTTAAGGTAGAATGACAACGCAAAGTAATAATTTCTAGGCAAAGTGAGCCTTTTGCATTGGCAACTCTGCATAGCGGTGTGACAACGTTAGTACCCGCCATGCGAGATTCAAATTAGCTGTATCTCTAACTACAATAACATGGACGCACAAAACTCGGGCATTTTCAGGATTTTTCACCAATTTTCAACACGGTATTCTGGTGACCCTACCTCATGAACAGTGTCACTCTCATTTCATTACTATGTCCCAAAATTGAGTTTGCACAGCAAAGCGTGCCATTCTGCTCCACTGGTGCGAAATCATGTTTTGGGCAGGATGTGAAAAAGTCCAGCTGTACATGGTTCATGTGGAGTTGTGGAAAGGGTAATGCTGACAATCAGGAAGGAAAACATGAAAATTAGCAAAGTTATGGCGGCGTGAAACTACTGCGCAATAGCAGTAGCAATTTGGGGAATTTTTAACCAAATTTTCAACGTGGAGTTTTGGAAATCCCTCATGAACACTGACACTGTGATTTTGCTAATCTATCCTGAAAATTAATTTCACACAGCAACTGTGCCATTCTGCACCAGAGATGCAAAAACAAATTATTGGCAGGATGTGAGAAATGACAGTGATAATGTTCATGAGGAGGTGTGAAAAATGGCAATGTGGAAAGCTGTAATAAAACTGGTGAAGTTACAAATGTGCATAGAAACTGCACAATGCACGCTTGTAACACAGCTGTTTTCAGGATTTTTGCACCAGATTTTCAACATGGGCTTTTGAGACCTCCCTTCATTATTCTGTTCTAAAGGTGATTCCGTGCTGTGACCTTGAAATCACCATTTGGGACCAACTAATGAAATAACAGTGACAGTGATCATAAGGTAGGGCACCAAAATGCCTATGCTGAAAATTTGGTGGGAAAATACCAAAAAATGGCTGAGATATCCACATTTAAATTAATTGTATCAGAGTCATACAAAGTAGGCTCTTAGTTTGTATGACGAGACACAAACTAAGATCCACTTTTTTA
This sequence comes from Neoceratodus forsteri, assembly GCA_016271365.2. Taxonomy (NCBI): domain Eukaryota; kingdom Metazoa; phylum Chordata; order Ceratodontiformes; family Ceratodontidae; genus Neoceratodus; species Neoceratodus forsteri. Next base: position 468,482,293 of record CM057457.1, on the reverse strand, counting down.
TGACTCACAAATAATAAAAATAATATTCTTTATTTCTATGGCACCTTTCAAAAACCAAGGCGCCTAACAAATATAAAACAACATATTGAACATATCAACATCTTAAAATATAAAACAACTGATACAATTAAAAGAAACCATCAGTCACTGAATGTCTGGTACCACAAATATGTCTTTAGTGTCTGTTTGAATCCCTCCATGGTCATGCACTCCTGTAACTGATAGGGTAGAGAATTCTAAAGGGTTGGAGCCGCATGCATGAATGCTCGGCCCCAGAAGATTTGGAAACACCTAGGAATCTTTAGCAACCCCTCATCAGCTGAGTGGAGTGATCGTCCAGGGCAGTAAAGAACCAGGATCTCTTTCAAGTAGCCCACAAGTAGGATCTTAGCTCATATCAGATGACCTAAAGGTGGGTAAACAATGTGAGAAGTCAGTAAGGGAGCCAGAGGATACTGGGTTGCATAGGGAGGGCATCACTAGTAGAAAAGGAAGTGGTTATCCCTCTATACAGACAGTTGGTGAGACCCCATCTGGAGTACTGCATGCAGTTTTGGAGACCTCATCTACGCAAGGACATAGACAGGATGGAAGCAGTCCAGAGGAGGGCAACTAAAATGGTGCAGGGTCTACATCAGAAACCATATGAAGAGAGAGACTGAGAGAGCTTAATATGTATACCCTTGATGAAAGGAGGGACGGGGGGACATGAAAGAAACTTTTAAGTACCTCAAGGGAATCAACAAAGTCCAGGAGGGTAGCATCTTTCAGAAAAAGATGTGTAAGAACGAGGGGGCACAATTTAAAGTTAGAGGGGAGACAGCTCAGGGGTAATATAAGGAAATTCTTTTTCACGGAGAGAGTGGTGGACACATGGAACTGCCTTCCTGGAGAGGTTGTGGGGTCTAAAACAGTGGAGGAATTCAAACATGCATGGGACAGACAAAAGGCAATTATAGGGGGGTTGCAGGAAGTAGGCTGCTGGTTAACTAGAATCTGCAGCTTATCCAAAAGACAGGAAATGGGCAGACTGGGTGGGCCAAGTGGTCCTTGTCTGCCAGTCAAAGTCTATGTTTCTATGTTTCTATCTTATACAAACTAAGATCCTATGTCATATGACGCTGATATGAACAAAGAATTGAAAAGGTGAAATAAACACATTCTAAGGGCATTTTCTGAGCAGTAAAGTCTGCGGAATGCACCTAGGGTCCCAGTAAGCAAGATACATCTTTGTTTCATTCCAGAATATATTTTGGCAGGTTTCCAATTCTGAATTTTTCAGGCAAAACTGAAAACAAGATGGCAGCCCTAAAAATGTTTTTTATACAATGCAGGATTCCAGTTTTATATCATAACTATACTGAAGTGCCCACTGAGCATGCTCAGAAATTTTTCTTCAGATTTTAAATTGCAATAACTTCAAAATGGCTTATTGCCTTTTCAGCAAACTAGCAAAATGCACATCTGTGGGGTAGTCCCTTTCTGTACTGAAAATTTCATATAAAACAAACTCTCTGGGCTGTAAGCAAGTTCAAAGAAAAATTCCAGCAAAGTCAATGGGTAAAACATGTTTTTTCACCTCTCCATAACTTGGGGGCTGCACATCTGACCAGAATAAAACAAAGATTAAGAGATCTACCCGACAGAAAGTTGCATACCAAATTTCGTGCAAATTACTTCAACAGTTGCAAAGTTGTTAAAGTGCAAATTCTTGAGTTTAACTTTCAAGTGCCTACTCAATCCTAACTATTGGGGTGCGGCCGCACATATGGTGGGCAGGATCTAACTGGTCAAAACTGAAAAGCAATCTGTTTCACTGATGTCTTTAATGTGGCTTATATCCCTCCTCTCTCACTGACCAAATCTATATAATGCAGACAACTGCCTGCTCATTCACACCTGGAATCAGTCCATTCCCTCCTCTGTACACTTCTCATGCCCTGCTCTCTCAATGATGAAATGTTCATAATGCAGACATTTGCCTGGAATCAATCTGTTCCTCCTCTGTGCACTTCTCATGTCCCTCCTCTCTGAATGGCCAAATGTTTTTCCCCTTTGTTTAGATACCGCTGCTACATGTCCCCAACATGACAGTATGCGTGGAGGCATGCATATGCACATCTTGGGGGATGCCTTGCACCCTACCTGTTGCACCGATACTGCTCATGCCTGTCACTGGACCTCCATCTGGTGACAGCGGGACTATGGGCAGGTGACCCTCCCTTTCCAGGAGAGGGCAGCCACTGCTCAATCCTGCTCCCACCTCCCCCCTGTTGACACCTCGGTGGCCCAAGGTTACTCCCAAACCCGGGTCACTGGCGCAGCATGAGGTAAGGTTTCCAGCACCTCAGCCCTCGGTGCCACTGGGCTGACCATCATTAAATGTTTAGAATGCCTAAAACTGCCTGCTCATGCTTCCACCAACCTGCTTAGACAATTCTGTTTTTGACATCCTCTGCAGCAACAGTAAAATTATCGACAGTCTGTATTTCACCTGTTAGGATAACACTGTTTTTTTGGGGGGCTGTGCTCATGTGGGGAGCTATGACCCCACCACCCCAATCTTTAGATAATCAACTCTGAGACAGAGTTGATTTGAAGCCAGCAAAACACCACTGAAACTGCAGCTTGTGTACAGCAAGACCTTTACAACAACATTCTTGAATCTGCTTGAAATTACCACAGTAATGGTCTTTTGTTGTAAGGGTTTCACTACAATATTGTCATACCTCTGTTCACCCATGCTTAGAATCAGTCCATTCTCTCCTCTGTCCACTTCTCATACCCCTTCTCTCTGAATGACCAAATGTTTATAATGGAGACACCCGCCTATTCAAATATGCCTGGAATCAGTCCATTCCCTCCTCTGTGCACGTCTCATGTCCCTCCTCTCTGAATGACCAAATCTTTACACAACAGACACTTACCTACTCACCCACATCTGTAATTAGTCTATTCCCTCTTTTGTGCACTTCTCATGTCCCACTTCTCTGAATTACAGAATGTTTATAATGCAGATACTTGCCTGCTCACCCACATCTGGAATCGAGACCAAAGGCTCAATTTTCAAATGGTGATGCAGGGCTTGCATAGCCCTGTGTGACACCTGTTGTTTGGTGCAGTTGCATGGGTCTAAATGCAAAAAAAAACAACAAAGGCCATACTTTTCTCACTTTCTGCCATAGGTCAAAACCTTCCCTATAAAGTACTTTGTAGATTCTAATGCTTCTGGGAGAACCTACTGAATATGTGACAACATTTTAATATCTGGGGCTTTGGCTAGACCACAAGCTTACATGCTCTGGCTATACTAAGGAACTTCCAAAGAAGCTAAGGCAGGGACTGGGCCTTTTCTTCTGGATCAAGCATCTCCCATCCTATGACGCAAAAAGACTGGTCCAAACCACCTTTCTATCCTTATTGACCACATGACTTCCTCTATGGCCAAGGCTCTGCCTCCTCACTCTCTAAACTTGACTCGCTCTATCACCGAGCTTTGAGATTTATCTCTGCTCTACCATACCTCACCCACCACTGCTCTCTGTATACTGCAGCAGGCTGGACATCCCTCAAGTTCAGAAGGCAAAGAAATGCCACCTTTTGGACTTTTAAAGCTATCACACATAGCTTCCCCAGTATATCTCTGACTGCTTGCCCCTATGTGCTGTAGGCAATTACTCCTTGCACAGCCTCTCATTTATCTCCTTATACATTCCTAAAGTTAAGTCTCATTTTAATAAAGCATCTATAAGCTATGTACTCTTTCACCTACGGAACGATTTGCAAAAAACGCTCAAGCTGGATGCCCTGACAACCTTTTCCTCCTCCTTCAGAAAGCTTTTCTCTCATTCCTTTATAGTATCCTGTAACTGTCTCCCCTGGAGTTCAGTGAAATAAGTGTCAGACATCCATCCCCAGGCCTTGTAATTCTGTTTATTACTCCTTCTCCCTTCTTCTCCATATCACCCCCTCCTACCCCTTTACCTGAACTGTTCATGTACATACTGTATAGTAATGTATATTTACAATATTTTTCTTCACTTCTGGCATATTTGCCTGTATAGACCTTGCTAATACTATACTATGTTATATGTCCTCTTCCGCATTCTATTTTCTTGACTGTACACCCATCTTTTCCTTTGCATATTGTTTACTTTTATGTGCATGTGTCCAGGTCCACCTTGCAAATGAGCTTGCTCAATGGTACCTTGCCTGGTAAAATAAAGACTATTAAACTCCTTTGGCACAAGTGAACCTGATTTTAGTACAGCAGGGTGCAGTTGTGACAGTTTCCTCATTTTTGGCAGCTCACACAAAGTTTGTCTCAAGCCCCATAAAAAGAGTATCTGAAAATGGTGCAAGTTAGACCAGGAAAAGTTGGCTTAACTTATGGTATTTGGTGCTTGGGATTGAAAATTCAGATTGCTGGCTGGGACAATCCACAAGCTATGAACACCACATACTCGGCACACCAGGGGCTTGCAACATTCTCAGGGCTTTGAAAATCGAGCCCCATGTGACTCCAATCTCAGTATATTCTCATATCAGTTATAACAGTAATATATTTCTTTTTAAAATACTCACTGGCTTTACTCCTGTCAAGCTTTCTATCCAACTGTTTTTCCTTTTCTTCCCAACTTCCTTGCAATCATAGCTGAAAGAAATTCCATATAAACACATTATCTAGCCATTTATGATACTCACCAGTGGGAATGACTTCACAGTGATCCTTCTGCTCTGCAGTCTTTTCCACCTTCACACCAATAAATGGGAGATGGCCGTTGCTGTTTTCCTCCTTCACATCAACAAATGGGAGATGGCCGTCGCTGTTTTCCTCCTTCACATTAACAAATAGGAGATGGCCGTTGCTGTTTTCCTCCTCCACATCAACAAAAGGCAGTTTCTCATTCCTCTCTTTCTCTTTTGCATCAATACCTGGGAGTTCTGCCTCCCTCTCAGACAGCGATAACATTTGCTCATTTTGAACACTGTAGCCTGTACATTATAATTCGCAATACAATACAAATGTTATTTATAATTGGAGCTACATACAGGTAAAAGAAGACTTCCAAGAATATATGTATTGTACCAATGGCTGCTTGTAGTTGAAAACTGACTGACGATAGTTCATAACCACAACACTTTTTGTGGCAACAGCCATCTCTAAAGCTAGATTATATATTTCTATACTTATATATTCTTGCACACCCTATCCTCTCCATACTTACATATCCCTGCACGCCTATTTGCTACATACACATATATTCCTGAACCCCTTTCTCTCCATGCCTAACACCCCATTCAATTCATTCTTACATATTTCTGTACCTCCTGTTCTCTCCATGTTTACATATTCCTGTACACACTGTTCTCTGCACATCTTCATATCCATGCACTTCAGTTCTCTCCATACTTACATATTCCTGCACCCTGTCCTCTCCATACTTAAATATTCCTTTACACACTGTTCTCTCCATAGTTACATATTTCTGCTCCTCTTTTCTCTCCATACTTACATATTCCTGCATCCTCGTTCGTCATACTTACACATTTCTGCACCACCTGTTCTCTCTATGTACATATTCCTGCACCTGCTGTCTTCCATACTTACATATTCCTGCACCCACTGTTCTCTCCATACTTATGTATTCCTGCACCTTCTGTTCTAACCACTTACATATTCTAACACTCCTTGTTCTCTCCATACTTGCATATTCCTCCCCTATGATCTCTCCATACTTACATATTTCTGCACCCCTGTTCTCTATACATACATATTCCTGCACCCCAGTTCTCTCCATACTTACAAACTGCTGCACCTCCTGTTCTATCCCTACCTACATATTCCTACACTCCCTGTTCTCTCCATACTTACATATTCTTGCACCTATATTCTCTCCATACCTACATATTCCTACACCCTCTGTTCTCTCCATACTTACACATTCCAGTACCACTATTATCTTCATACTTACACATTCCTGTACTCCTTGTTCTCACCATACTTTATATTCCTGTCCCCATGTTCTCACCATACATACAGTCCATATTCTTGCACCCTCTTCTCTTCATACCTACATATTCCTGCACCCTGATCTCTTAATTCTTACTTGTTCTCACCATACTTACATATTCTTCCAGCCCTGTTCACTCCATACTTATATATTCCTGCACCCCATGTTCTTTCCATTCTTACATATTCATGTATATATACTGTTCTCATGAAACTTACATATTTCTCACTACTTGTTCTCTCCATACTTATATATTCCTGTCCCCTTGTTCTCTTCAAACTTACATTCCTGCACCTATGTTCTCTCCATACTCAAATATTCCTGCACCCTCTATTCCGCCTTACTTTTTCCCCGTTTATAGGAAGGCAAGGTTGAGTGAACTCTGCTTTAACTACATCAAAACATAACAGATAAAACACAGCAATACAAAACAGTACAAACAAAGTACAGATAATTGCATCAGGTCCTATAATTATAAATTAAAGCAAATTTCATCCAAAATAATTACAACAATTAAAATACATTTTGGTTAAGTATTGTTTACAATGTGCCATAGATAATATAACATTTAATTTACACTGTTTTTGAATAAATCCCAGACTCAGGGAATGGACACAGCCAAAATAAAATTCCACATTTGATTATATGTCTGCACCAGAAGACATACGAAGAGATTAAAGCTTAATATGTATACACTCAAGGAGAGAAGGAGAGGGGACGTGATAGAAATGTTCAGGTACATCAAGGGAATCAACAGAGTCCAAGATGGTAGCATCTTTCAGAAAAAGAGATGCTCAAGAACAAGAGGGCACAATTTGAAGACAGAGAGAGGATGGCTCAAAGGTAATGTGAGGAAGTATTTTTCACGGAGAGGATTATGGATACATGGAACAACCTTCCTGAGGAGGTAGTGGACTCAAACACAGTGGGGGAATTCAAGAATGCATGGGACAGACATAAGGCAATTCTAGTGGGGGATAGGAGGAAATAGGCTGTTGGTTAACTAGGATCTGCAGCCTATGCATTAGGTAGGGAAATGGGCAGACTAGGTGGGCCAAGCGGTCCTCATCTGCCATCAAATTCTATGTTTCTGTGTCTGGGAATGTTAATATTACTGAGCCTGGGTGATCTCAACAAAAGAACAGATTGTTTTCTTAGATGAGGAATATCTAGAAGAAAACCAGGTAATGCCCTAGTTATAAAATTATAAACATAAAATACCAATGAATGGCCCTCCATGTGCCCAGTGAATTCCATCCTACAGAGGTGTATGAATAGCAATGATGTGTACTCCATGGGAGTCCAGTTATGAACCTTAGTGCACTGTGATACAATGGATCAAGGGTACTTAAAATTTCACTGGCAGAATTATGCAATCACTATGATCAAGGACAGTCAAAAATAAAGAGTTTAGTTAGAGATTTCCTAATAAGACAAGAAAAAAGTGTAACCTACTCCAGTAAAAAAAAAACCTCAGGATTCCCTAACTTTTTAGATAATAAAAAAACATGCTGAGTAAAATGAAGCTCTCCATCCAGGGTTAAACCCAAGTATTTATAATTTTTTACTCTCTGAAGAACCTCACCCTTATTACATTTCAATATTTATTTATTTAGTTTTTGTTGACCAGGTAAGTGCACTTGACAAATCCTGCCTATTTTCAGGCACGATCAAGGGGAGGGGTATATAGATGAAAGCCAACTGACCTTTAACCAGATTAAGCTGTTGGTGGTATTTCTAGTGAATGAGGGAAATTTGGCCAGGACACCAGGAAATTCCCTACTCTGGAGGGTGCTGTCGGACGGCATTTTGACCAGAAGGCTTGCAGACATCGACGGAGCAGGATGTGTGGAGAGCTGAGGAGCTGCTCTCCTCCTCGGCTTTTGCCTTTGCATTAATGAAAGAATGATGGAACCTACCTTGGACGGAGGTGCTGTGACGGTAGCGGTTTTGTTATTGCACACAGAAGAAAAGTCCGTTTCCAGGATCAATGTTCCCAATGAAGAGGCAGATCTTTGTATTCAGCTGGCGGATATGGAACGACAGTATATTGCATGATGGAACAACCTGATAAAGGCGTTGGAACAATGGCGGTCTGGTTTTTCGGATGCGCCTACAGGAACCAGAAGTGGCGCAGGAGAGTCCCTGATGGAATTGAGGCGGGGTTATGGATACTGGAGCCATGGAGTACGAAAATCTGCTGAGGAACTGCTCGATTCTGTTGCTACACCTGGGGCTTCACAGGGTGAGTACTCTTTGGCTACTGGCAAGGATATTCCTGAAGTGCTGACTGCAGCCGTTGCTGCGGATCCCTTGTTCCCCACTGAAAGACTATCCAGCACTACTGAGTTACAGACCTTGTACTCCCAGTCTCCAGCAGAAGGTTTAAATGACATGACTGCTACTACTAGTATTACTAGCATAGAGTCACCTATATTACCTGATCCTGACTCCCCCTTCCCTCTTCTCTAAATCTGAGCTCTTTTAAAGTGGGGTCTTTTGAGACTCCTGAATCTCCTCCGTGGGTGGCCACAGCTTTGGAAGCTGCGGGGTGCGTCAGATCTCCAGATGGGAAATCCTGGGATGCAAATTTCAAGCCTCTTGAGGCTTCTTTATCCTCTTCTGTTACTTTGACTCCCAGTAATCCCAGCTTTCCTTTAGGTCAACTAACGGCTCTTACATTGGATCCTTTATCTAAAACTCCTAGTCCTGATATGTTGGAGCACATTAGAGTTCTGGAAGAGGGTGATATAAGTCAGTCTCCTGAGCACCCCCCATTGTGGTTGCTCAGGCTGGTGTTGTCTCCCCTACTCCAGTGAATCACGACTGAGGTTGGTCAGGATAGAGGTTCTTCTGTGTGGCAAGGTAATATTGCTGAATGCCTTTTTCCAGCCACATTTGGTCTAGGCAATGAACCTGCTGCACGCCGCAATGCTGTTCGTATGAAGTTTAGAGGGTCACAGGAGGAGATCCCGAATAGACTTTTATTGGACGTGAACTATTAAAAACAGTATGAGGTTTTACACCTATGAGATTTACGCCCTGATCCATATGCCCGGGGATACAGTTTTTGATGTCAGTTTTTAAACACCCGGCAGGTTTGAACAGGTTTTGGAAGCAGTACCTAGTTTTGAAACATACACCTTTATGGAAACCTTACTTGGCAATACCCTTAACTAAACCAGTTTCAAAGAAAATCACTATTCTGTTTTGGAATGAAGGAGTGAATGTAGCTGACATTACATATTGGTTGAAACAGCACTGTTCTGTTTAAAGTCCCCTGGAGCCCATTCTTGATGAGAAGCATCTATGGACAGGGGTTGGAGATATCAAATTGACTTACATATTGAGAATGGCCTGACTAAACATTTGCGATTGTTTTTTGAAGTGGGATAGAGGAGTACTTTTTTACTCAGGACAGCCCAGAGCCTGTTATAAATGTGGGGCTTTGGGTCATTTCAGTAATATATGTGACCAGCAAAAATGTGGATTATGTGGGGAACTGGGGCATATAGGTGCACACTGTAGAAACCCCATGAAATGTAATTTATGTGAAGAAAAGGGACACACGTTCCGTACATGTTCTTGGGCATCGCATAACCAAGCTGATGCTGCCTGTAGGGCAGAACAAGATGTTTTTGTTGCAAATGCACAAAGAGAATGTCAAAGGTTGCAAGATTTGCTAGTCCATAATGCAGCTCAGACTGTAGCTCAGGACGCAGTTCTACTTTTGACTGACGAGTGAGGTTTATAATATTCCAATCCCTGATGGAATGGATGCAGTGCCCATGATCCTCCATCTTCAACTGAAATGGGGCAGATTGAACTTCTGCTTACTAACCCTTTGCCCTGGATGAAGACCAGTGAGCAGCAGGGTAAGGGGTTGACAGACTCTGCTTTCCCATCCAATTGTGGAAACTTGTATTACTCAGGAACCCTTGTGTATGCCTCTCCCTGGAGCATCATCAGATATTCCTTTCAACATGTCACTAGATCAAAAGCATCTAGAATGAGCTCAGGGGCCCCTCCTTTTGTCCAGAAATGGTAGGTTCTGCCATTGTGAACCCATTGCTCCTTTACAAGAACCAGGCGGAGATGAGGAGGAAGTTCAGATTTTTCATCCTGCCTCCTCACTCCCTGAACATGTCCAGGAGTTTGAGGTTAAGGATAAGCCTAAACCAAAAAAGGGAAAAAGCAGGTGATTTTCACCTTTTAGAATTCTTTGGTTATTCCTAACATCTAATCTTCCTGGCAATGCATATTTCTTTTCTTACTGTTAATGTTAACAGTATAAAGTCTCCTTATGGAGCGAACCACTTTGCCTGCCTCAGTACTCATCCTGGTTCTATTATTTTTTTTACAAGACACTAGGTTAAGCTCCCTGGACTGTGTAAAAGCTGCTAGTCAGGACTGGAGCTGGGGTGTTTCCTTTTGGTCACTAGGGGAAGCGGTTTGTGATGGCTTAGGGATTCTGTTTTCTTCAAACTTAGCCATTAAAGTGTTACAATTATTAGATATAGTTCCTGGTAGAGCAATGCTCATGGATATAGTTGTTTCACAGTGCATTTACCGATTTTTAAATATCTATGCCCCCAGTCCAAAGCTGATAGAGCAGCTTTATTTAAATGAATTTCCATATTTACATACCTCAAGTTGGTGATATGGGGTGACTTAAACTGTGGTTTAACAGATAAAGATTGGGGACGACGACAAAAAATTATTCTGTGATACAAAATGCTTTGCTGTCTGTTTTAAGAGCAAGCAATTTGGTGGACTCCTATGGTCTACTTCACCAAATGCCAGTACACACTTTTATAAAGGTTTAATCTCTACCAGAATAGATTTTTGGTTTGTATCTCAGAGGATTATGTGTAGCTCTATCTTGGCGTTGCCTTTGAAACTTCTGATCATTTAATTGTTAAATTTACTCTTGGTAATTATCAAAAACTTGTTCTAAGCCGGGGGTTTTGGAAGTTAAATACATCTCTCCTACAGGATGTTACACTTGCTGCTCAGTTAAACTTCTTTTTTTCCTTAAGGTCCGATATCTCCTTTTTATATGATAGCCCTCTGGATTAGAGGGAGGACACAAAAAAAGATATAAAATGTCTTTTTTTGCACTTTTCTAGATATAGGGCAAGAGACACCGATCTCACATATTTGAGGTATAGAGCCAGATATATGGCCTTATTGTCACAGGTAGTTTTCTCACAGGGTGTACAGAGGCAACAATTTTTAGCTCTCAAGGAAAAAATGATAGCCTTTATCTAGAATAGGGAAAAACAATTTCGGTTAGAACAGAAATATCTAACTACAGGTACTAGAGAGCAAGTGAATCCTCTTGATTTAGCCAGTAAAAATTTGCCACCATTATGTATGACCTCTTTAAAATTGCCTGATGGCACCTTAGTTGAAAATACTCATCAGATTAGGAACACGGTGCAAGAACATGTTGAACAAAACTTTTCTTCCCTAGGTTTAGCACCTCCTGTTTCCTTTTTACATACCTTGGACATACCGTTACTTACGGATCAGAAAATTGATGCCCTTCAGGCTCCTTTTTCCTTAGTTGAAATTACACAAGCAATTGGTCATTTGTCCACTACTTCTAAACCTGGTGGGGCTGGTTTGCCAAACCTGTTTTATGAAACATATGCAGATACACTGGCACCATGGCTGTTGCTCGTTTATCCGGCTATTTGGCAAGAACAAAGACTTACTCTTAGTATGGGAATGGGGTCCTCTTTTTTGTTTATAAAAAGAGAGATCCTATGGAATTACAGAATTGGAGGCCTTTAAGTCTCCTGATCACGGATTACAAAATTTTGGCTAGTATTCTTAATAACCGACTATTAGCTGTTTAAAAAAAATTGTTGGTTACTACCCAAACCTGCGCTGTCTTAGGAAGGAATATTTCTCAAAATGTAATATTTATTAGAGAATTATTAGAGTTCAGTACAAAGAAACAGCTAACTGGTTATCTACTAGCGTTAGATTTAGAAAAGGCGTTTGATTCTTTAAGACATGACTATCTTTGGGATGTTTTAACTTTCTATGGTATACCGTCTATTTTTGAATCTGCTTAAAACTCTATATACTTAGCTATAGTAGCATACCTTTAGTTAATGGGTTTTGGGGTTCGGTCCCTTATCAGATAGGAGTTAGACAGGGCTGCCCTTTGAGTCCTCTTTTATTTGTATTTGGTTTGGACCCTTTATTACGATATATTGACAGGGATACGCAGAGTGCAGGCTATTGTGTCTACAGAGTTTCTGTTTCTCAAAGATTTTAGCTTATGCTGACAATTGTATCTGTCCTATTGCAGATATAGAATCAGGGAGACATATCTTGACCTTCTTAAGTTCTGTACAATTGAGCACTGGTATCAAAATTAACACGTCTAAATGTTTTTTGTTACCTTTAGGTTCTGCTCCTAGTTTGAATTTGTTTGGCATACCAGTAATCACTATTAAAGTGAAATTTCTTGGGGGTTTTTTTGGTTCTCAAGAATCAGTAAATAGTAATTGGGATGGAATTTATGATATGGCTCTTTCTAAAGTCAAAAATGGCAAGCATGCAAAATGGCAAAAAACGTGTTTTCCTGTTGAAATCTTACATAGCCCCTCTTTTTCTTTATTTGTCTCGTATTTTTCCTTTGCCTTTTGTGCTGCATACTAAAATTAAGGGTCTTTTTTTCAGTTACTAGGGGTAGTAACTTGAATCCTGTGAAGAGCACACACCTACAGACCCTGGAAAGAGGGTGGCTTAGGTATGTTACATCCAATTCTGCATTTTGAGGGGATTTTTTATACCTCTATTCGACCTCTTTTGTTGGAAAGCACTGCTGTTGGTACTTTGTGTATGGCTCTGTGGGGAGACCCTTTTTTAGCAGCCTGGGGCCGAGGAAAATGGCACCCAGTGGAAAGGCAGCTTCTATCTATGTGCAATACACACATAAATATATTCATTTATGGAAGATTGAATTAAGTTGGTTTGTGTCACACAAGAAGGTCTTTTTATAATCATATTGTTTCTATTTATTATTTGAGGAACCCCTTTTAGTTTCTACAGACATAGATACATCCATTTTGCTTGCCAGTATGATAGAGCCCAGAATACCGTAGAAAATGCGGGATGTGGTTTGGTTGTCGCATCATCAGAAACTAAATGTAAAGCTAACCAGATGCACAAACAAATAAGTGATAGGGCTTGTCCAGAAGTTTCCTGTCAGGGACAGTTGGAACTATCGACATTTATATTTTGAGTGCACACAAATTGCCTCCTTTTGGTCAGCACTGGCACTTTGGTGGGGTGAACCATTGTTTGAATTTATAACATATAATACCTTAATACTGGACCAATTCCACGAGAATGGCATAAATAGCATGAGCGTCACGGTATATGTTCTTCTGGCATGCCTTAAATGGCATATTTGGCAAGCATGATGTTTGAGAATTTTAAAAATAAGACCTTACACTATACAGAAATATTTTTTCATACAGAATGACCTGGATACATTATATGCTTATTAAATTAACACAATAGGGACTTCTGTTGGTGGGATTCTTTGGAAAAATGTATTTTGGGTAGGTTGAAGGTTTTTCTTTTGATTTCTAGTAATTTATATAAGACAGTTATTTATCTAAAGTATTGCAGGTTTTCTTTTAGATAAAACCTGGATCTTCTTTTCCTTCAATGTTCTCTTATTAAGGGTGGTGTACCTGAAACTATTTTGTATGTTTTATTTTCTTAATAGTCGGGTAGTAATGATTTTTTTTCCTTTTTCTTTGACCTTATGTGTTTATTCTTTTTCTTGTAAAAATTGCTGTGAGCATACAGCATCATTATTCTTGATTACAGTTTGGTTGTTTTTCTTTATTTGTGTGAGATAACACTGTTTGCAATGCTTTGTTTTTGAAATAAAAATTTCCCCTATTTTCGATAAGTGCCATGGTATCTTTAACATCCACTTGAACTACCACCAATCCAGGCAGATGGGAGCTCGGTTTAACGTCTCATCCGAAAGACGGCACCTCAGAGGTGCAGGACCCCTCTCATGCTGCACTACAGTGTCAGTACTAGGATATTAACCCAAGTGCCAGATGTGGGAACTGAACCCACAGCCCTCTGATCTCCCAGCCTCAGAGGTGAGTGTACTACCTACTGAGCTACTGACACTGCTGCTATTAGATGACTGTTTTTTTTAAAACAAGATACATTGGGTTTTCTTTACATTCAACATCAATCTTAAGTTGAAAAGGGCATTCTGCACTTCATTAAAATCTTGCTGCAGACTGGCAGCTGCTTGCTGTGCACTACTGTGGGTAGCATCCACGATGTTATCGTCAGCATATAAAACATGCTAGTGGAGGAAAGCATGAGCTGGGTAGATAATTAATATTGTAAAATAGTAGGGAACCAACAGTGGAGCCCTGGGGCACACCTCTGGAGACAATTTGCAGATTAGAACTTCAGAACGAACACTACCCACTTTAACTCACTGTAAGTACTGGAATAAGTAAGCATTAAACCACAATAGTGCACAGCAGCCTGGTCCAAGTGAATTTAACTTGTTATACATGATGTTATGATCAACAGTTTCGAACACCCTAGCTATGTCCAAAAAACTGCAGGAAGACATGAACCTTTATCAAAAGCTGTACAAATATCCTAGTGACCTTAGAAATAACATTTAAGATGTTCTGATCTTTTTTTGTGGTTAATAAGTTTTATTGATTTGACTTGAGAGGATACATTGCATAGATCTTATAGACTGTTACATATGTCTGTAGAAGCAGAGAACACAATATGTTGGCCAAATAGTAACGAACTGAATATACTAGCCAGGTAAGCAGTAGGATAATACTCTGTGCCTGGATGTACAACACCTATCCAGCTGGAGATTAACTTTGAAAGTATTAGCAGTTGGTGCATTGCATTATAGCTAACTCATACAAACATATCCTACCTGGCCCCATCCTGCTAGTTTCTGCAGTATTTAACAAAGCATTAGAAATTATGAGAGGTACAGGGCCACTGTCCTCTATTTTAAGCCTACAAAATACAAGAGATCACACACACAAAGCAAACAGGTCTTCATTGTCAACAAAGATACTATCCTTTACTGATATTATATCATGTCATCCATAGAGTAGGGTCACTATAACTCAGTTACAAACTCTCCAGCACTTGCCCCTAAATGCACCATAAGAGGAGACCATTGTAGTAGCATGGTTATGCCTATTCAGCCGATTCCTCCCTAGGTTTCAAAAACAGAAGGAAGTGAGTCCAGAGGGTAGTATATTTAAAGAGGGTATTGGTCATAGTATGTGATATTCTGGCCCAGTTGGCAACTTTAGCCTTGGGTAAGTACCTCCCCAGGAAGGATTATCTGGGACCGCCATTTATACAGTAGGAGTTTTTAACCTGCATACTGAGTGTCAGAAGTAGTTTCAGCTCAGAGATGAAGGTGAGGGCCAGAGTCGGAGTCCTAATAATAGCAACTCAGGGAATTGAGGCACAGGCTTCCTAAGTATTTTGGACCCCATCTCACAGGTAGACTGCCATAGGGGCTGGATCAGCCTGCAGAACCAAAGTATATCGAACAGGTCACCAGGGAGTTCCAGACACCTCCAACACAGGTCAGACTGAGACAGCTTTGCCTTGCTGAGGACTACAGGAGTCCTGTACCAGGAGTGAATTATCTTGTTCTGTATTAATTGACTACTGGTGTCAGGATATGCCCTGTGAGCTAGTTTTAGACAAGACTTCTACTCCAGATTCGTAACAGGGGCATGCAGTGTTTTCTCCCATTTATGCTTGGATTCCTCTGCTTGGGATGGGATGATGCTCTGAATGGCCGCATATACCCGGCTTGACTGTCCTCTTTCTAGGGACAGCCATGACTCTACCTGGGAGATTTGTTGCTCTTGGTGCTGCTTATGCCTGTAGATAAGGATGGCGCTTCTTATTTGAAGGAATCACCAGAAGTCTTTGGTAGAGATCCCATAAGAGCTCCGCAGGCCCTCAAAAGAATTAAGGGTATCTGTACCAGGAATGAGCATATCTCGAAGCAGTGAGATACCACCACGTTCCCATGAGGGCCATGCAATAGGTTGTTTATTTGATGGTTATCTCATTATTGCCCCATAGTGGGTAAGTCTTAGGGGAGATGGGGAGGTGCCCAACTTCTTATGCACCTTGGTCCAATATTCCAAAGGGAGACCTATAGTAGGATGAGAGCGAGTGCCCTTAGGGGGATGGTTAAATAACAATAGTACCAAGTGAGTACGCTGACGTACCTCTCTCTCTCTCTCCATATCCAGCCACTGGGGAGCATTGTGTTCAGGGAAAAGGAACCATTTTAACATCTGAGCCAGCTGAAAGACCCATTTATACCCCTCTAACCACAGAAGACCCCAGCCCCCTTCTGACCAATGAGCTCTGAGCTTATTTCTACTGTACCTAGGTTTCTTACCCTCCCACAAAAAGGATCCCAGCAGGAGTCTAACTTAGTAAACCAATAATGAGGTACTTTCAAAGGAATGTGGGAGAAGATATATAATTTTGGTGCTGTGACCATTTTAATTGCAGACATTTTACCTACAAGTGACAGTCGAAGAGATATCCATCTGTCCAGTTCTGTATGAATGGACACAACAAGTAGTTTCATATTCAGGTCCCAGATTTTATACAAATTATGAGACAGTAATGCCCAAGAGGTAATCCCTCCATGGCCTATCCAGACCCATAGTGAGTAACCATTTGAGAGGTACACTTAGAGTTAAAGGTAGGACCTCCGTCTTGGCCTGGTTAATCTTGAGCCCTGAAAATGTAGAAATCTGACAAGGTGGACAGTAGGGGAGGGAGGCAGGTGACAATACTGGCTATAGGGAGCAACAGGTCATCTGCATACATAAGAGTAGGGTATGCCCTTGTTCCCACCTGGACCCCAGAAATTAGAGGATTTTGCCTAATAGCGACCGCCAGGGGTTCTACTGCCAATACAAAAAGTAGTGGGGAAAGTGGGCAGCCCTGATGGGTACCCCTGCCCAGTATGAATGGGGGAGACAGCATCGTATTGGTGAGTATCCGTGCAGCTGGGGGTGAATATATTGCCCCAATCCAGGACTGAAACCCTGCCCCCAAGCCCATAGTGCAAAGTACCCGTTGGACATAGTCCCACTCCAGGGAATCAAAGGCTTTTTCAAAATCTATTGCAATGGCAGCAGTGGGGGAAGATAGTGTTTGGGCTTTACAGATTAAATTTACCAACAATCTAATATGGTCCACCTTAAAGGACCCTTAACAAAGCCTACTTGGGATGGGTGGATCAAACTGGGAAGAAGAGGATTAAGTCTATTAGCTAGTATCTTAGCTATCACCTTGCTATCAGCATTCAATAGTGAAACAGGGTGGTAGTTGAACGCTTTAAGGGGGTCTTTACCCATTTTTGGTAGGCTAGTAATAGTCGCCTCCCTAAGGGATGAAGGGAGAGACCCTGTTTGCAATGACTCAGTAAATACTTGTTGCAATACCGGAGAGATTGTGGGATGCAACAGCTGCCACACTTCAATAGGATAACCGTCCCTCCAGGGGCCCTTCCTTTAAGGAGAGGATGGTGTCTGCCACCACCTGGGTTGAGATCGGGGCATCTAGGGCATTAGCCTGGGCTTCGAGATTTTGGGGAGATGTAGGGACTCCAGAAATGGGCAGACCCCTGGGGTCTGGGGTTTTGGATTTATATAACAAGGAGTAAAATCCATCATTACTTGATTAATACTATGCACCGAGGTCTGGGTACTACCCCTGCATTCTCTAAAGCTGCTATATGCCTTTCGGCTTGCCGCTTTTTGAGACGGTATGCCAGCAGCTTACCCCCTTTTCTCCCCTTCCCAATATTTATGCTTGAGTTTAATGATCTAAATCTCTGCCTTTCTAGAGACCAGCTCGTTCACTTGCATCTTCAGAGAGGTGACCTTGTGACCTGCCTATGACCTAGGGGAAGGGATGTGAAGGGCCTTATAAGCAAGCTTTGCTTCTCAGAATTGTTGTTCAAGCCCCCTCAAATGTTGTTCCCTCCTCTTCTGGCGCCGGATCGCATACCCCATTATCACCCCTCTTAGAGTAGCTTTGAATGCCTCCCATGTGGTACCCACAGAGGTATTTGCTACGAAGTTATGCAAAAAAAATTCTGTTGCTTCCTTCTGAAGCCAAGGAGGAAAGTCTGGGTCACGAAGTAGCAATGGGTACAGCCTCCATGCCGGAGACTTTGAGAAGTGGGGCCCCAAGTGAAGGCAAGATGCACAGGGGCATGATCCAAGATAACTAAGGGATGAATAAGGGTATTAACACTGTTACTAGTAATAGTAAGACAGGTGAGCCAGAAGTCTATTCTACTAAGAGAACTATGTACTGGGGAATGAAAGGTGTAGTCCCATTGGGAGGCATGAAATATTCTCCGGATGTCCGTAAGGGCCAACTCTTGTTGTAATTGAGCCACTGCCATTACAGCCCTAGAGTGGGGCTCAGTATTGGAAGGGCATCTATCCAGGAAAGGGTCCAGAGTAAGATTAAAATCACCCCCTAATAAAATGGGGGTGTCTTCCGAAGTTATGGATCCCAGCACGTGGGCCAACTTGTGAAAGAAGGAGGGCAAGTCCTCATTTGGAGCATATATGTTACCCAGGATAGGAGGGCCCTCTCAGTATCCATGAGTACCAGCACCCATCTACCCTCAGGGTCTCTCACTTGTTTCTGCAATTTCCATTGTAGTTGCTTGTGAAGCAGAATCGCCACCCCTCTCTTTCTAGAGGAGGCCGAGGCATGTATGATCTGACCTACCTACTCCCTCTTTAGTCTCTCAGGATCCCCCCCCCCAGTAAGTTTGGACTCCTGCAGGAAGGTGACCCTCACTTCCAGTCTCTTAAGGAGGCCCAAAACGTGCTTCCTCTTGTTTGGGGTGTTAAGCCCTCTTATGTTCCATGTCAGACAAGTGATATTACCTGTTAGTAATAGGGAGCAAATATTTAATTAAGAGATATATTAAGAACAACCAGCAGATAGGGGCGAGGGCAGCCCAACCAGAAGAGGCAAATTTTTATAGAGCGCCACCAGATATGGGGAGAGTGGGTAAAGCCCATATACCCTGCCCCCTACCAGATGACCTTATACTAACAAATAGCGAAACATCTGTGTGTGTGTCTCTTGTGAAACAAACATTCATAAACACATTGTCAAATTATATACATTGTGCACAGTGTACCATGCAATTTGGGGATACAGAGGGACATAGATAGCAGAGCCCTGCTGTAGACCAGTTCCTATTCCCAGGGTATTATCAAGTGGTATCCATCCTTCCTTAGCACTCCGGTGAGTGCGGGGGGGGGAGGTCCCCCGAGAGACTCGAACAACCCAATAAGAAAGTTGGACCTCATGGCTCATTGCAACCCCAGAGGGTTGAGATAGCTGCTCCAGCAGTGTAGCTCAGTAGCTGGGGTAGTTAAAGTGGGACTACACAACGCTTCTAATGAGGTGGGGGTTTGCAGGAAAGAAAGTGGGGGAGAACTGACCACTATTTCAGTGAGCCTAGGGTTATTGCTGATGGGTGCCAACGTATTCTCACAACAAAAATCTTGGTGTGGTCAGGCTTGTCACACCTATGAAGAGCGTACTGTAAGCCACCCAATCACGGGGACTGGGAGACCTCTCCTTGATAGAAAAAATAAAAAAAAAAACATACCAGAGGGGCACAGGCCTGTGCCATTCACCACTTAGAGCCTCATGTAAAACACATTCTGGCTACCCATTCAGTGTGACAGTTTACGCATGCCGTCAGATACTTTCATATTACATGACACAGCTTCCCAGCAGACCTCACCCCTCCACACACACACACACACACACACACACACACACACACACACACACAGCGAGGTAGAACCCACAAAATTTCTGCTCTTTAATTAGATGGTACAAAAAAGGCATTCTTTGCCATCTAGACAAGCCTGGACCTTTGATCAGGACGCCCACTGACAGCTTGTTGGTGGGCCTCGTTGACTCCCTCCCGGTATAGGAGTGAGGCATCTTCTCTGCCATATGGCAGTGCAAGTCGGGGGTCAAGGTTGGGGTGAAGAGGGACTCGAAAGTTCCCTTTCATGAGTAACATGGAGAAAGGGTAGCAGATGGGTCAGCCAAGGAGATTGTCCACTGACGATAAATTCAGACACCCCAAACTCGCCCCATAACGACAACTCCCTGGGGAATTAAAAGAACAAGAATAGAAAGAAAATAGAAGGATGACTACTTATCTGGCCATGCCGATGGGTTTCTCTGATCGATTGCCCTGGAGATGTAGAGTGCTCAGGATGGTCACGCTGAAGATGAGATCTCCGCTGGTGAGGAGGCCTCCCTCATAACCCTTTGGTGGACGCTGCTCTCCGCTATCTGTAGCTCCATTCTGTGGCTGGTGAGGAGTTGCTGATGGGGACAGGTAGCTGGGCTGCAACATAGGAGTAGGCCTGCCTTCCACGGTCGAATCCACGATGCCTGGGTGTTGATCCGGAGAGCTAGGGCATATAGCTTCATATCTATTAGCAGTGTGGTAGGTCTGTAATGGATCTGGAGCTACAGCATCCATGCTTGTGGCCTCCTCTGTCATCTTGCCCTCTCTCTGAAGGATACTCCTGGTGGCCATGTTTCTTTGAGGATTGCCTCTTTTGGCGTGCTTTTGGGGGGAGTTCCCAGTGTTGCTCCCTGAGGTCTTGCCAAACTGCTGACCTGCTCACAGATGGAGAGGAGTGGCAATCCAACCCGTTGGTAGCAGTTTTTGCCTAAGGGACTCCTGGGGTAGTGGTGGTGATGAATTCTTGTGGCCAGTTGTGCCATAAAAAATCCATGAGTGCATCAGGAGATTCAAACTGTTCGGGACCCCATTATGCATAACCTGCATCGTGGCTGGGTAACGCAAGGAGAAGGACAGTCCAATACTGTGCATTTTATGCCTTGCCTCAGAGTATGCTCGGCGTTTGTCTGACAGATCCTTAGAGAAGTCCTAAAAGATATGGATCCTATTCAATCTCCACACTACATGCTGTAACTCACGAGCTCTAGCTAGGGCCTTCTCTTTGCCCCTAAAATCAATAAATCGGGCTATGATAGGTCATGGTCTGTCCTGGGCCTGAGACATGGGATCTAATGTACAGTGTGTGCATTCCACCTGGAGTAGTATCAGTGGGTCCAACTGCAGCATTTCAGTGATGGCTACTTGGAGAACTCCTTCGGTATCTTTGCTTTCTACACACTCGAGGAAGTCCAGGAAGGGAAGATTATTCCGGCGACCTCGATTCTCGAGGTCATCCATCTTACTGCACAGCATCTGTATGGTCCGTTGTTGATCTCTTAATTCTGTCCTGAACATGTCCCTCTGTCGCCAAGACATGCTGTTTGGTATGCAGCATCCTGGCATCGAAACTTTGGACCACTAGGGTGTTTCGATTAGTTACTACAGTGACCTGTGCCATCTGGGCCATAAGCAGGCTGAACATTGCTGCAACTCATGGTTGCTCCCAGGTTTGTGGCAAGCAGCCTTCAGCCATAATTTCAGGCCTACCTCATCCCGGAGGCTCTTCAGTAAAATAGCAGTTTCCACACAGCAAATGAAGGCTTTTTATATCAATGAAGCTAAATTAGTGTAGCTTGAGTAATACTCCACAAGTTACAGTACAGTGAGGATATAATACCAGCTGGTAGAAAAAGGATTTTAAAGGATATTTCCCTCTGGGTTGTGGAGCTGGTCTTTAAGCTGCCATCCTATTTAGCGCCCCTAGTGGCAGTTGTTCTGATCTTATTTTAAAAGCAGATTACTCATCCACAGTCAAACTGTCTATCTAAATAGTACATCTACTAACAGATTATTCTTTCAGAAATGTTTACAGCCAGGGAAGAACAGAAACAGGCCTATAACAACTTGGATCAGAGTCAGTTCCACCTTTAAAAACTGGAATAACATTAGCTGTCTTCCAATCATCAGGTAATTGGGTAGTCATAACAGAAAAATTAAATAGATATGTCAGATGCCTATAAATTAGTTTAGCACCTATCTTGAAAAAGATTGGATTAATGTTATCACATCCCTCACCCTTGCCAGCCTCTAAACTAAGCAGCTACTTTAGGACAGCACCATCACTAATATTAGAGAAGGAAAATATATGTCTGTCCAAATTATTAGAGAAATTAAAATAGTTATGTATTAGAATACTTACATATTCCCTCACTCTGTTCTCTCCCATACTTACATATTCCTGCACGTGTTCTCTCCATATTAACATATTACTGCACTCTTATCTCCATACTTAATATTCCTGCACCCACTCTTCTCTCCATACTTGCATTTTCCAGCACCTCCTGTTCTCTCCACACGTACATATTCCTGAACTACTTTTCTCCAGACTTATATTTCTTATACCTTCTGTTCTCTCCATAGTTACACATTTCTGCACCTCAGATCTCTCTAATCATACATATTGCTGCACCCCATGTTTTCTCCATACTTGAGAATTCCTTCACGCACCCCATGGTTCTGTCATACATATGGCACATATTCCTGCACTGCCTGTTCTCTCCACACTTATATCTTCCTGCACCCCATGTTCTCACCATACTTATAGTCCATTTTCCTGCCCCCATATTCTCACCATACTTACAGTCCATATTCCTGCAACAAAGCTCTTTGCATACTTTTATTTATTTGATTCTAGGATTACAAGTACCTTTGAGCCAAGGCTGTTTTACAAAGGTTCCACATCGGGGATAGTACATACATGATAATAAACAGAGTTTATCATTATTTACAGCAATCAGGTACACATCGCAGTAGTCACATTAAGTCGTAAACAGGTGGATAACATAAAGAGGCCCAGAATGGACAGCTAGGAGAAGGGAGGAAGGTGAGTATATGTGGGAGGTGCACAAGAGAAAGAGACCAGAGCAGCATAAAGGCATTGTCAAAGGACCACAGAGAGAAGTTTATTTCGTTTTTGTTGACCGGGTAAGTGCACTAGACAATTCCTGCCTATTTTCAGGCACGACCGGGGAGGATACAGATGAATGCCAACTGACTTTGAACCAGATTAAGCTGTTGGTATTTTTAGTAAATGAGAGAAATTTGTCCAGGACACGGAAATTCCCTACT
This sequence comes from Neoceratodus forsteri, assembly GCA_016271365.2. Lineage (NCBI taxonomy): Eukaryota > Metazoa > Chordata > Ceratodontiformes > Ceratodontidae > Neoceratodus > Neoceratodus forsteri. Next base: position 468,459,088 of record CM057457.1, on the reverse strand, counting down.
CTTTTCGATAAGTGCCATGGGATCTTTAACATCCACCTGAACTACCACCAATCCAGGCAGATGGGACCTCGGTTTAACGTCTCATCGAAAAAGTGCTAGCAGGAGGGGAGGGACAGTAAGTGCACAGTGGGTGGTGCAGTCTGGATGCAAAGTAGTAGGTGAGTCGTGGGCACAATTTAGGGGTAGCAGTCACAGGAGCTTGATGCAGGGAGATGGAGGTATATTCTGGCTTTGAATATACAGAGTGGAGGTGGAGGGGGATGTCAGAACTTACAGCATTCATCCAGCTGGGAGTATGGCGAGAAAAGGATCTTTGGCCCTGTGTGGTGCGGCAATGAGGAACCTGAAACAGCTGATGATCAGACCCTCTGGTGTTGCAAGGATTTATACTTGGGCACAGGAGAGCTTGAACACCAGGGGGAGCAAGGCCTAAGGTTATTTTTTTCGCCATCAGGCAGGTCTGATACTTATTGTGGCTAGCAAGTTGTAGCCATCCCATTTCAGCATATAGGTCACATGTATGTGTGAGTCAGTGGGCTCCAGTAATGGGGCCGACAAGCCTTATTTAGGGAGGTTGCAATGCGTTTGAGAGCAGATGCCGTTGTAGAGCCATAGATAATGAGGCTGCAGTCAATCATGGAGACCACCGAGCTATGAATAGCAACCTTCAGAGCATCCGGGGTGAGATGTTGTCTAATCCTGTAGAGGAGCTGATGCGGGAGTTGGCTGCTCTGGCAACATTATCAATGTGGGTCTCATAGCATAGGTTAGGGTCAAGTAAGATTCCAAGGTATTTAAAGGATGCCACCTGTTCAAGGGTATTTCTGAGGCTTGTAGTAATGACCAGGGGGTGTAGCCTGTGCCTGTTCTGGGAGCTGCAAAAAAGAATAGACTTGGATCTTTTTGTGGTTGAGGACCAGTTTATGGTCAGCGAACCAATGCTCAACTGCGGTGAATCCCAGCTGCAAGTTGTGCTGTAAGGGTTGTGGAACCTTGTGGGCGGTGAGGAGCACAGCGTAATCGGCGCAGGGCAGGATTGTGGAAGGGAGTTCAGAACAAGGCTGAAAAGTAGAGGGCCCAGAATAGATCCCTGGGGGACACCTGAGCGGAATGGTTAGAGCCTGAGAGTGCACCAGTGATTTTTACTTTTTGTGAGTGATTTTCTAGGTAACTTTTGAACCATGCAGTAGAGTCAGAGGATAGACCAGCATTCAGCAGCTGTTTCTTTATCAGGCTGTTGAATATTCGTATGGTATATATTGTATATGGTATATATTTCTACACTCCTGTTCTCTCCACTCTTACATATTCAATCACCCTGGTTCTCTTCAAACTTACATATCTCTGCACTCCTTTTCTCTTAATTCTAGCATATTCTTGCACCCCTGTTCTCGCCATGTTTATATACAGTACCCGTGCACCTCTTTTCTTACCATACTTACATATTCTTCCAGCCATGTTCTCTCCAAACTTGCATATTCCTGCAGGCCCTGTTCTCTCCATACCTACATATTCTTACACCTCTTTTCTCACCATACTTACATATTCGTCCAGCCTTGTTCTCTCCATACTTAGATATTCCTGCATTGCCTGTTTTCTTCACACTTACGCATTCCTGAACTCATTCTCTCCACACTTACATGTACACTCTGTTCTCTTCATTCTTGCATATTCCTCCAGGCACCCCATGCTCTCACTATGCATACAGTCCAAAATCCTGTATGACTGTTCTCGCCATACTTACAGATATGATAGCCAGGATGCAATGCAGAGATGTGGCAGAATATCACAGAATGCTGCACTTTACTGCAGGGGCCATTGTAAGTCAATGGCAATTAAGCCATTTTTGTCATGCAGGATTTTGTGACATGTCATTACTGCAAGTTACTGTGCTTCATCATGGCTGACTCTGCTGTACATATTCCTGCACCCCATGTTCTCACCATACTTACAGTCCATACTCCTACACCAATGCTCTATGCATACTTATGTATTTCTACATTCCTGTTCTCTCCACACTATTCTGGCATCCCTATTCTCTTCATACTTGCATATTCCTGCACTTCATGTTCTCTCCATACTTGCGTATTCCTCCATGCACCCCATGTTCTCACTATACTTACAATAGATATCCCTGCACCCCTGTTCTTTTAATTATTACCTATTCCTGCACCTCTGTTCTCTGCATACTTACATATTCCTGCACTCCACCATTCTCTCTATACTTACATATTCCTGTAGCCTGATCTCTCCATACTTAAATATTCTGGCACCCACTTTGCACATCTGGCATCAGTCTGCACTGTACCACAGGTTCAAGAGTGGGGACACTGCCACTGGCCACCTAGTGGGTGAGTATGCACAATATGCAGGATGACATGGAGGGAAGGCATAGTCAGAGGTGCCATGGGTACCGACTTTGACAGCCCATGGCAGAGCGATGCAGACCACCATACTAATGTACACCCCTCTATACACAGGTGACAGTGGATACCCACCCCATCCCTGGCTGCTCACACTATACTGGCACCCCTCGACCCCATCACAGCAACTGTACAATAAGGCACATGCCACAACATGTAATACCATCGAGTGGGTGTTGGAGATGCTGAAGTCACGTTTCCAGTGCTAGGACACATCTGGTGGTGCCCTACAGTACAGCACCTCGAAGGTCTGTGGGCTATTCCTGGCCTGTTGCATCCTGCATAACATGGCCAACGACTGTGGGATAGCCATAGAGGTTGAAGAGGGGGACAGCAATGGGGACGATAAAGACACCAGTCCAGATGGTGACAGGCAGCCACCCTGGGTGAAGGGACCCCCGCCTATTCAGGATGGCTCAGCTGCACCAGGACACCATCACAGAGGAGCACTTTGGCCAACACAGGTAGGTCACAGGGCCATGTGCAACCACCAAAAGCAAGGGCACAACCCACAGACAAGCATGGATGAACCCTAGGGGTGGATGGCGGCAAGTGAATGGGATTGAGCATGGATCGGCACACGCCGTCAGGGATGGGCATGGCCAAACACGGCAAGCACACGTGTACACACACACACACACACCACAAGACATGCACAAGGGGTACAAGGCATGCTGACCATGACTGCAACCCCTAGCCACACACAGATCTACACATGGCAACACCCAGTGGCCATCACTGTGCGTGTCTCAGATGTTGGGCTCCACTGCACACTGGCAGACAGTGTAACGTAGGCATTACCATGCATATGCCACAGTGGCCAGTATGCAGGAGGGTGTGCACATGGACTATGTGTGTGCAGGGTCGGGTATCCCACCCATGCATCGTACATTGCACAACACACTGCACACAGGGCAGTGGCAGACAGTGGCCATGGTGGGAGACAGGTCAGTCATGCAGCACAGTGCCACGGCTGCCACGGATGTGTGGATGGCCCCACCGAGACCTGCCAGTTGTGCCAGGCTGACCATCAGCCTCATGGGCTGGCACAGATGTTCCTCCAGGTGTGACACCGCGGGAACGTGACCATGTTCGCACAGGGGTCTGCAGCTCACCGAACATGCCTGCGCCTGGCGTGCTTGGTATGCCCACAGCTGCACCCGGTGTCAACATGGAAGGTGTCGCACGACACCGGGAATGGGGGTGGACATGGCACTGCTCGGTGTCTGCGGCACCTGGGCAAATAACTGGGTGCCCAATGTGGTCATGACAGCTGTGAATTCATGTGTCTGCCTGTCAATGGCAGCGGTCACATCCTCCCGCAGCTGGTCCATCCCTGCCAGGAGCAGACCATTGTCCCTGCTGCACCGCTTCTCTGCCTGGCTAGTCAATGGGGGAGGCACTGACAAGCAGCAGCAAAATCCCAGCCTCTCCCTACAAAACAGGGTACTAAATGAGAAAAAGACCAAGGTAGAACGGTCAGTGGGGGATGCTGCAACAGGAGGTAAGGCCATCAAAAAATGGAGAGCAATGAGTACCAATGCCCGTAGTCTAGGTAACAAGCTTCCTGAATTAGTGGCCTTGATGGAGGAGGAACATCTGGATATCATGGCAGTCACAGAAACATGGTACAATAAAACCATGACTGGGATGTAAACATACCAGGATACACTATCTATAGGAGGGACAGGAGGGTAAAAGAGGAGGAGGAGTAGCTCTCACATAAGAGAAGAAAAGCAACAGAACAAAAGGGTAAACAGGGAGGAGAAGAAGCACTGTGGGTAAATTTGGAGACAGGCAATGGCACCACAATCCGCACAGGGGTTGTATACAGACCCCCTTCTCAGGGGGAGGAAATGGACAAGGAAATGATAGAAAGTATACTTAGAATGGCAGAAAAAGGGGAGATATTGCTGATGGGTGATCTGAATATGCCAGATGTTAACTGGAGTGCAGTTGCAGCTGCCACTTAGAAGAGTGCAGTTATTCTAGAAGCCCTACAGGGGCATGCCTTAGACAACTAGTACTGGAGCCCACTCGAGAGGGAGCAATATTAGACTTGATACTCTCAAATGGAGATGGAGAGAGGATCACAGATGTAGAAGTGGGTAGCCATCTGGGAACTAGCGACCATCGAACAGTATGGTTCACAATAAACACAGCAATAGAGTCAAGATATACAAAGACAAAAGTACTGTACTTTAGGAGGGCTGACTTTGCCAAAATGGGTGAGTGCCTAAGGAATGCACTAGCAAATGGGCGGGAAGGAGGGGTGGAAGAACAATGGGGAATAATAAAAACTGCCATCACAGAGGTAACGAGCCTTTGTGTGAAGCAAATAAACAAAACAAGATGATGTAAGAAACCGCTATGGTTCTCAAAGGAAGTGGCAGTGAAAGTTCAAGAGTAAAAGAAAGCATTCAGGAAGTACAAGGAATCGCAGCAGGAGCAGGACAGAGAACTGTATCAGTTAAAGCAAAAGGAGGCTGGGAAGGCAGTCAGAACAGCAAAGGCCCAAACCGAGGAAAAGATAGCCAACTCAGTTAAGAAGGGGGATAAAACCTTTTATAGGTACATAAGGGAGCAAAGGAAGACCAAGGGAGGGATAGTGAGGCTTAATAAAAGGGAGGAGGGTGGGCAGAGGGTGAATGTGAAAGGCAGAGATACTAAACAAATATTTTGCTCAGTATTTACAAAGGAAGAGGGGAGATACATAAAACAAACAGTAGTAACACTCTGGATACAGAAGTTGATACCAGCCCATTTACAGAAGAAAGGGTTCTGAAAGAACTCTTAAAACTGAAGGTGGACAAAGCAATGGGGCTTGATGGGATTCATCCCAGAATTCTAAAAGAACTAAGGGTAGAACTAGTGACACCACTGACTACCCTCTTTAACAAATCATGGGAGTATGGGGTGGTACCCGAGGACTGGAGGAGGGCAGATGTGATTCCCCTTCAAAAAAGTGGGAGCAAGGCAGAAGCAAGAAACTATAGACCTGTTAGTTTAACCTCAGTGATAGGGAAAATGATGGAATCACTTCTAAAGGAAAGAACTGTTGAGTATCTAGAGGCCAGAGGGTCACAGGACCCTAGGCAGCATGGATTCACAGCGGGAAGGTCATGCCAGACGAATCTGATAGATTTCTTTGACTGGGTGACCAAAGTAGTAGATCAGGGAGGGGCTGTGGACATGGCCTACCTAGACTTTAGCAAGGCATTTGACACAGTCCCACACAAAAGATTAATATACAAGTTAGCCAGCCTGGAAGTGGGTCCCAAGATGACAGCCTGGGTAAAGAATTGGCTGGAGAATAGGACACAGAGAGTAATAGTAAATGGAGTCCACTCTGAAGAAAGGGGGGTTACTAGTGGGTACCGCAGGGTTCAGTATTAGGACCAGTCCTCTTCAATGTCTTTATAAGTGACATTGCAAAAGGACTGGAAGGAAAGGTATGTCTCTCTGCAGATGACACTAAGATCTGCAACAGAGTTGATGCACAGGGTGCGGTGGAAAGGATGAGAAGGGATTTGGCAAGGTTAGAGGAATGGTCAAATGTATTGCAGCTTAGATTCAATGCAAAGAAGTGCAAGGTAATGCACCTGGGAAACAAAAACCCAGGGGAAGAGTATGCAATGGGGGTGAGATACTAACAACAACAAAATGGAAAGGACCTGGGGTAGTCATATCAGATGACCTAAAGGTGGGCAAGCAATGTGGAAGGCAGCAAGGAGGGTTGGAGGATACTGGGATGCATAGGAGAGGCATCACCAGTAGAAAACAGGAAGTTATTATCCTTCTGTACAGACAGCTGGTGAGACCCCATCTGGAGTACTGTGTGCAGTTCTGGAGACCCAATCACTGCAAAGACATAGACAGGATGGAAGCTGTCCAGAGGAGGGCAACTAAAATGGTGCAGGGTCTGCACTGGAAGACATATGAAGAGAGACTTAAGGAGCTTAATATGTATAGCCTCGAGGAAAGGAGGGAGAGGGGGACATGATAGAAACTTTCAAGTACCTCAAGGGAATCAACAAAGTCCAAGAGGGTAGCATCTTTCAAAAAAAGAGGTGTGCAAGAACAAGAGGGCACAATTTGAAGATGGGGGGGCTCAGAGGTAATTTAAGGAGTATTTTTCACAGAAAGGGTTGTGGATGCATGGAGCGGCCTTCCGAGGAGGTTGTGGAGTCAAAATCAGTGGTGGAATTCAAGCATGCATGGGATAGTCATAAGGCAATTCTTTGGGGTGGGGGTAGGAAGAAGTAGGCTGCTGGTTAACTAGGATCTGCAGCTTATCCAGTAGGTAGGGAAATGGGCAGACTGGGTGGGCCAAGCGGTCCTTATCTGCCGTCAAATTCTATGTTTCTATGTTTCTATAACTGCACTGAGTGCATCCACCGCCATCACAAATTGCAACTGCTGATCCACTGAATCCTGGAGTATGCAGCTGTGCTCATCTATGAGGTCATCCGCCTGATCGGCATGTTGTCCCTCATGGTGTTCAGGGCTGTGCCGGGCAGCACCCATTGAAGTTGGGCACTGCACACCAAAGCCATGCCTGGGCACGTCCACACATGGTGCACTGACGCCGCCCCATGACACTTTCCCCATCCCCATTTTCTGACTGTTGACACTGCCCCTTCGGCTTGCCAATGCCGCCACAGTGGCTGCAGCAGCCCCACTGGCCTGGACACAAACCAGTGCTGCCCCACCGGGGATACAGGCACAGGATGGGACCGAGATGTCACGCAGGCCTCCATGGCGGTACCACCCATGGTTACACCTATTCCGTTCCCTGCTGTGGGACCATCCTGCCTCCCTCATGTATTACTGTCTGGGATGTGTGATCCATTATCATCGGTGCCTGATCTGGCACCAGTCCATGTCCCAGCATGCTGGAGTCTGTGGCTGCTGTCACACTGGGACACAGGCAGGGCCTCATCCGCACCAGCACCACCATCTTCAGTCCAGACAGACAGGAAGGTATGCGGTGGTAATGACCCTCGGACACCTGTGGAGGTGGATAGGCACTCCATGTCCAGGGTCTCACCCATGGTGCACACACCCACCACCGCTGACCCTTATAGACACTCAGGAGCTGTAAGGGAACACAGTAGCTTTAATGTCTCCGCCCAACCCTGTGGCATTCCCCCCCGCCTCCCACACAGTGACAGCACAGGACCTACCATGCAGTGACAGGCTGCCACCCATCTGGAAGCCACCACCTGGAAAGTCCTCTATGGCACAATGCTGCATGCTGCCAGCCACCCGCTCCTCCTGTGGTGTCAGGCATGGCACATCCAGCTGCCCACCACCGGTTGCAATATATGCTGCCCTGATGGCAGCCACCTTGTCCTTAATTCTCCTCCTGTCCATGCTGACCTTCTTTTTACATTCCTGCATGGACTGCTGGTGGCTGCCATGCTGGTTCACAGCATGCACAACATCACCCCATGCCACAGCACAGGCCTGTGGTGTTCCCCACTGTCCACTGAGCAGCGGTTCCCTGTTGAGGTATGCCTCGAACAGGGCATCTGTTTCCACCCGGTGTGAAGTTGGGTCTCCTCTTCCTCCAATATCCCTGTTCCTCCTCTTCCTCATGTTCGGTCATTATAGAGCCTGTGGGAATGACAGGTGTTACCTTTTAATGTGCAGTCCCATGCGTCTCCCACACACCACAGTCCACACTTCCAAACAGCATGCAACTCACCACAATAGACTGCAATACCAGACTATGGCCTCTTCAGCCCCATGTCGCATTTATATAGTGCAAGGCATGCAAATGAGGTAAGTCACAACTTTAAGTGGATGCTAATGCAGTAGCTGTGCCATGGAATTGCTGATGAGTTGATTTGCAAATGCTGGCTGAATATCACGCTGTTGCGCCTTGCACAATTGTGTTGAGCGTGCTCAGGCACAGGCACAGCTCTGTGACGTGCGCAGTAGGTGCTGCAGGGTGCATGCGCGGGGTGCTGACACCGATGCCTGCCACGCTGCTGATGTGCTGACTGCGGAAGGCAGTGCAGGGCATGGCCACCACTGTGCCAGTGGTGCTAGTGTGCTGTTCACATGTATGGTACTCATGCCCTGGAGTGCTGTAGGCACTATGGTACCACAGCATGGTAGGCCACTGCAGGGCATCTCACACAGGCACTGAACTGCGCTACATGCGGGGAGTACCAATTGCACTGTGGTGGTCCGTGCATGAGAGACCCTTGACCCTGTGCTCTACCTTTGCCCCCTAGGCACCATGAATCTGCATGGGTGCACCCCTATTGCGCTGTTTAGTGACAGCATGATGGGGAATGGCAGCACTGTACCGCGCAGCATCTGCACATGGTGGACGTGCACTACAGAGTGCCATTTTATTTCCTAACTGATGCAGAGATGGCAAGAAGAGGGACTGCTGTCTGGAGCCAAGTGGAGCTGGCTGATTTGGAGGCCATCATGGAGCCCTATGCTGGGGCCCTTTTTGGGACTGACCCCCTGGACAGGGCCAGAAGTGCCATCTAGGAGGAGGTGGCAGTGGCACTGGAAGAGGCCACAGGACTCGCCAGGACATCGGAGCAGTGTCACCACCGATACAGGAACCTCCAGCGGAGGGACCCAGGCAGGCTTGCCTGCCTGCGGGCATGCCCCAGGTGAGGTGCAGTGCCATGACCAGGTAGGTGCCCCATCCATAAACTGGTTGCATCCATACAGGTATCGCGGTGGGCATGTGTCCACCACATGGGGGTGGGCCATCCAGTGTGGGCAGTGGTGGTGGTGGCTGGGGTTGCGGCATGGCTGGGCTGTGTGGGATTGCACACACCCAGGGGTGGGGGGCCTTTGCTACTGGATTGTACTGATGTTCCCCCCTCTCTATGTTTGCACCCTAGGCCCTGAAGAGCAGCGCAGAGCCCGGGAGTAACACCACCACTGGGAGGACAAGGATGCTGGGCAACAGCCATGGGCTGCTGGTCCCAACCTGCAACAGCGCCTGGATCAGGCTGATGAGGGCGAGTGCCTTTCTTCCAGGATATTGTGTGTATGTTGTTTTGCAGGGTAGGTGGCAGGGCATGGCCACCATCCATTGACACCACTGCCATGCACACCACATGGTACACTCAGCACTGTCCTGTGGCACTGCATGTATGGGTGTGCATCACTGGTGGTCCATGCATGCACCGGGTACATGGCTGTGCCACTGCCTTCGCACTGCATAGCCATGTCACTGTACAGCCACGGTGGTGCTATGCGGGACTTGGGCGGTGGGTGTGTGCAGTGGTCCACATGGCTGTGTGCACCTAGGTAAGCAGGTCAAGTGGACACGATCACTATGGGTGGTCGCACACCATCACAGGGGCGTGTCCCATGGCTGTATGCCATGCACAATGGGTAGACTGCAGGGTGATGGACATTCACACTTATTGACTCTGCTCCCTTGTCCTAGGTGGATGGTGGATGATGCGGCTGAGAGGGACTATGCAGGAGCTCCTCCAACTTGCGAGGGTATCATTGGAGGTACTCCAGAGGTTGGACCAGCACAGTGTCTGGAGGCGAACCAGGAGGCACTACAGGAGCAGGGAGCGGGCGGCTTAAGACCTCCATGCACCAAGATACACCCTACCCCCTGGACCCACCTTCACACCCCTTCTTTCCTCTCCCATTTGTTCACCCCTTACCCTTACCCTCCCCACCTGGTTTGTGGCCCTCACCCCCATGTATATAGCTGTAAATAGATTTTTGTACCTTTGAAAATGCATTTGTTTTGTTATGCCTTCTGTGGTGGTCTCTGATTTGCAGCGGGCTACAGGTGCTCAGCTGCAGTGGTGTGCTTGGTGTCAGGGTGGTGCAGGCATGGGCGTGTGTGTGTGTGTGTCCATAGGGTGCTTCATGGTGTGGGCATAGCTATCAGTCACTATCTGTGGTTTGTGTTTTGTTCCATGTGCACTAGATGACTGTGTGCAGTGGTCCACGGTGCATGCACTGTGTCCATGGTGCCCCTGTCAGACTGTCCATGGCCTGTGCAGCTGACACCCTGCATGTCTGTGATCTGCACGGTCTGCTGGCATGTCAGTGGTGGCTGTCCATGCTGGACAGCCACTGTACCCAGCTCAATGCCGGGTTGCCTCCTGTTACTGGTATGGTGCACGTCCGCCTCAGGTGGCACTGTGGTCTCCGCTGTTGTTGTCCCACCTCCATGCTGTCGCTTGTGTCTGTTGCAGGGGATGTGCTCCACTGTCTGACACTTGTGCTCCAGCCGCATGCTGGTGGCGTACAGCTTCATGGTGCCTGCACAGGGTGGCTGGCACACCTGTGCCATGGAGGGGTGCTGGCCATGTGTACATGGCTGCCATGGCCACACACCAGTGGCTTGGTTGACCCACTACTGTGTCCCTGTGTTGGTGTTCCCTTGGGTATGGGTGGGTGTTTGTCCATGCACTGTGTTGCATCCTGTGTGCTGCATGCTTCCATGCAACACTTTGGGTGTCTGCGCTGGCTGTTGTGGCCAGTGCTGGGATGGGTGTGTCCTTGGGAGGGTGTGCAGGGTGCTGTACCACTGGTGGTGGGGTCCTGGGCATACCCTGTTGCATGTAGGGTACCTCGTGTGCCGATGTATGGTCGGGCTCTCCGCTGTACCTTGGGGGGGACATGCAGGGTGCTACACTGTACGCAGTTGTTGCATCACTGTCTGCTGCCACCCACTGCAGGATGCTCATGGTGGGACTGCCTTGCATTGCTTCATGGTGCACAGGGTTGCATTGTCACAGTGGAGGTGGTAGCATGCATGGGGTGTCCTGCACTGCTGGGTGCTACTTCTGAGCAGGGTGTATGGGGATCATGGTGCAGGGTGTGCTCTGCATTGGTGGGATTGTGTGGCATGGAGTGGCCAGACATCCTTGTGTGCTGGTCACAGCTTGCCAGGGTGTGCTGGGCACCATGCCCAGGCTGTGGGATTATTGCTGGTGTCCATGGGCCGGTGGTTCTTCCAGCTCTCCTCAGGTTGTGCAGTGCATGGGGTGTGGGGGGCTATGTTTGTTCTGCTGTGCCCTCTGCCCATCTCTACCATGGGTGGTGGACCCATGCATCCTGTCCCTGCGCATCCCTGGTTGTGCTGATGCGCTGCTACCCTGCTCCACTGAGCATCCCTGGTTGTGCTATTGCATATCAGACCTGCACCACTGTGCATCCCTAGTTGCACCATGGCACAGTTGGTGCGATATTCAGTCATGTGCTGCAGACACATCTTGACCTGTGCAGTGTTTGAATATTGTGCGTGTTGTGCATGGGCGCACTGGACTTGCGCCTGCTCCTGCTATTGTGCTACTTTGTGGTGCACTTTGACTATCTGGGCCTCTGAGTGCAAACCCCACTTGCTGGAGCTCATTACTGAAATGTATGCAGGCCATTTGTATACCCAAGCATGATCAATACCAGCTTTGCAGGGCTGTCCCACCATGCCACAAAGGTGAACAGGAGGAATTGTAACCTAGCAGGCAAGAGTTCCTGATGTTTTGTGTGGGTGGGCAGACTGCAGTGACCTGGGCACAGTGCAACACCCTATAGCCATGTACAGGGTCAGACAGGGGTACAGGGTCACACAGGGCAGTGGCCACAGGGACCACCTGGACATGTAACAAGAGGGGCACAGGGTGACATGGGCAGCTCAGTATACCACATGCATATGATACAGTAGCTCCATATGCTGCACATATTCACCTGCAGTACTCCCACCCCCACATGGGGTACCTGATGGGACCTGCAGGGATGGCACTGTGCAGTACTTGACATAATGCCTGGATGTGTGGTTCTCACTGTTGCACCAGTGATATACCACTGTGGATGTGTCCATGGGTCAGTTCCTGGCCTGTGAAATGTGGGTACCAGTATCACCAGGCTACCTAGGCACAGTTGCAGTGTATGTCACTCTGAGTGCATGCCACCACTGGGTGTTACCCTGCAGGCTGCCAGTCATAGATACATACATACATACATACATACATACATAGACAGTGTCGGCAGATAAGGGCCTATGGCCCACCCAGTCTGCCCATTTAAGTTTGTAAGTTCAGTTTATGTTTTCCAGGAAGTCTGCTGCCCCTTACCCCTGACCTCCAGAATTCCTTTATGTCTATCCCATGCATTCTTAAATCCGTGATTGTTTCAGCCCCACCACTTCCTCTGGCAGGGTGTTCCACTTTTCCACCACTGCTCTGTGAAAAAATCTTCCTCACATTTCCTCTGAATCGTCCTCCTCCAACTTCATCCCATGCCTCTAGTCCTGGAACATCTTTTCGCTTAAAAATAGTGCATTCCTGCACCCTGTTCCTCCCTGTAAGATACTTGTATGTCTCTATCATATCCCCTCACTCCTCCTCTCCTCCAGGGAGTACATGTTCAGTGCCTTCAACCTGTCCTCATAGGACTTGTGATGCAATCCATGCACCATCTTTGTTGCCCTCTCTGAACCTTCTCTACCCTGTCTATGTCCTTACGTAGGTAAGGTCTCCAGAACTGCACAGTGTACTCCAGGTGCGCCTCACTAGTGTCTTGTATAGTGGAATTATGACCTCCTTTTCCTGCTGGTGATGCCCCTGCCTATGCATCCAAGCATCCTATTTGCTTACCTGCTGCCTTGTCACACTGTTTCCTGCCTTGAGGTCATCAGAGATGATAACTCCAAGATCCCTTTCCTGCTTGGTGCATGCTATATCCTCACCCCCAAATGATATGTGCCATGGTGTGGTTGTCCACCCTGCTGGTGTGTCCTGGGGGCCACCCAATAGCACTGGACTGTGGCTGCTGGGTGGTTATGTCCCGGGTGTGGTAAGGGCGGTACTCCTGGTTGGTGTTAGTAGTGGCACAGCACCTGTGGTTCATCATTTATCCATCCTGGCATGACAGCTGTGTGTGGTGCCTCATGACATCCTGATGCACCCCCGAGTGCTGTCTTCAGAGGACCTGCCTGCAGTTCTGTGACCTGCCTGTGGGTGGCTGGCCATTTAGGCCTGCTTTTTCCATGCCTAACATTGGGCAGCTCATCTCTGAGATGTGCAGGCAGATGCACCTCCCATCTTGGCTGACTATAGAGATGTTCAGCACATTCATGGGAATGCCCCCTCAGGATGCACTGCATGCATTATAGATATACTTGAGCACATCCAGAGATGCATGACTAATCTCTGTGCTTTGAATTTTGTGCTTTGGTGCATATGTTGAGATGTGCCGACACAATTTGGTTACACCAATGCATCTCCTTTGAAAATGTCCTGCCAAATATTTAGGGATTTCTAGTGCCACAATGAGAATGAATCCTATTCTTAAAGCGGGGAATATTACAAATCAGTACTGTATTAGTCTTTGATGTTTGCTAAGAGTGTTCTTCTCAGTGTGGGAGGTGGTGGGTGCAGCAAGAAACTCAGACACAGTTTGTATAGTGCAGCACACCTCGGTGTGGATTTATTATTCAGGATGGTCAGGAGTATCCAAAATAACGTAAAACAAATAAAACGCCAAAAAAAGTCCAAAGTACCTTGGTGGACTACTTCAAATGACCACTTTCCATGGTAAATAGTCAACTCTGTCCCTCTATTTATTTTCAGTCTTGAATGCACTGCCTGTCCTACTGTCAAAAGAGAAGGGAAATCCTTCCCCTGCTGCGTCCAACAAGATCCTGAACAACTCTAATGAATCTAACTTTCCTTCCCTAGTGGTCCTTTTTATACCCCTCCCCTTTGGTCAGCTGATCCACCGCTTAACATAAAGCATGAAACAGCTATTGTATAATAAGAAAATCTAGTTAGTTACAGGCTACATTCATTACAGTATCATATACGCCCTTAAAAACAGATGGCTATACCACTGCGCTAACTTCATCTCTAAATTTTAGTTTGGCTCCCTCCCAGATTATCTTACTTCTGTTTTAACTATCCCTCCTTTTCCTGTCTGCTCCCTCAGATCTCACTACTATAGAACCCTGACTGTCCCTCGATGTTCCACCACTATAGGACAGACATCCTTCGCTACCACTTCCGAACTATGGAACTTGCTCCGCAACAGATTCGCCACTCATCTTCACCCTCCTCATTAACTGCTGCACTTCATAACTACCTCTCCTTCAATTGCTTATGTGCCTAATCCTCCTGAACTCTTGTCTTTATCTGCTCATTACTTTCTGTTGCTACCTTCACTCCAGTACTGCTCTTATTGGTTGCATAAATTGCTCCTGTGTTTTGCACTGTTGTACCGCCATGTAGTGCTTGCTGTTGTGCACTGTATAGTTTGCCTAGGTATGCTCTTATTTATTTTCTCCTTGTGGTTTCTAGCTCTTTGCCTGATCTCTGAATCCTCTGCTAGACCTCACTGTCATCAATGTCTGCCGCTGGTTTGTACTGTATCTTTGTTTTCTGACTCTCCTGCTCCCTCCCCAGGATGCACCGTGAGATGAGCAACATGTTGTTCAGTGTTCCTTCCTGGAGAAACTTTTCAATAAATAAATAAATATACTATCATATCAAACAGGGATACTTATGTACAGATAGTGGCACTATTTTGTTACAAGGACAATTAGTGCATATTTAAATCTGGGCCCAAGCCCCAGGTTCAAGACAGCCTCTGCAGCTGAGGACAACCCACCTATCACATAAACATGGCCACAATGAGGCTGACTATTCCCTATGTCACACTCTGGGAGAATGCCGTTAGCATTAGCTTCTACTCAGGTAAGAGTGGCCAACCTCAGCATTTGTTTTAGAAAAGTAGCACGCTCTACAACTAACTTCCAAAACTCAGGATATGCTCAAACCACCCTCTTGAATATTAAGTATGCCTCAATGTCATTACTGGTATCCAACTCATTCAGTTTAATGTGTCAGAGACTGGTAGTATCAGAACCCCTCTTACTTGAGCTTGCACCTCCCTTAGGCAAGGCTCTGAGAGTATCCACCCACCGTACCTCATCTTTGTCTTTTTTATTGATACTTTTGGTGCTTCCTTCCTCTCTGCTCTTCATCTGGGTGTACCAGCAGTTCAAACTGAGTTACCCCAATCCTGTTGTGGTTTGGCCCCTAGGGGCGGAGGTGTGAGGCTCATTCCTCCCCACCAATCAACCCTTGGTGCTGGACTGCTCCATGTCCGGCACTTGTGCCGGATCAAGAAGCAGGCTATTTTCCTCTAGTTACTTTCTCTGTCTCCCAGGATGTCAGCATGCAGTGGGGTCCATGGTGACAGCACATGGTGAGATGTACCAACGCTCAAACTCCTGCCAACATCCACTCCTCCATCCATGTGCACCCAGGTGGCAGTATTGCATCAGGAGCTGCAGCCCACTCTCCCTGAAGGAGGAAAGCATCCCTTGGATGCTCAGTCATCCCCCCCCCAGCTGCACCTCCATACATGTGCACCCAGGTAGCAGTATTGCACCAGGAGTGGCAACCCGCCCTCCCTGGAGGAGGAAAGCATCTCTCTGATGCTCAATCCTCCTCCCCCTGGCTGTACCTCCATACATGTGCACCCAGGTGGCAGTATTGCACCAGGATTGGCAGCCCTCTCTCCCTGGAGGAGTCCCAGCTGCACCTCCATACATGTGCACCCAGGTGGCGGTATTGCACCAGGAGTGGCAGCCCTCTCTCCCTGGAGGAGGAAAGCATCCCTCAGATGCTCAATCCTCCTCCCCCTGGCTGCACCTCCATACATGTGCACCCAGGTGGCAGTATTGCACCAGGAGTGGCAGCCCTCTCTCCCTGGAGGAGTCTCTGCTGTACCTCCATACATGTGCACCCAGGTGGCAGTATTATGCCAGGAGTGACAGCCCTCTCTCCCTGGAGGAGGAAAGCATTCCTCAGATGCTCAATCCTCCTCCCCCTGGCTGATCCTCCAGCAACCTGGGCTCACCCCAAGCCCTGGTCACCAGTGCAGCAAGGGGTAGCACTGTCATTGTGCTGGCAGGCCAGCCATCTTTCTGCCTTTGTCATTCACTTTCTACATGTTTAATTGCCAGACACATCGGCCATTCTGATAGGTCTTCAGGTGCTTTCAATGTCTCTTCTCCAGTGACATCCTCTCCTGCAGTAGCCAGTACTTAGAAGTGGAGAGAGAAGATGAGAGATAGGAGGAGAGCACTCCAAACCAGAATTTGTAGGTTAGTTTGTCACAGTATGAGATATGTCTGTGAGATAGTGGAAGGAAGGTTAGAGAGCAATAGAGTTCACAGTGGTGAGAACAGGAAGGTGAGTCAAGAGCAAAGTGGCAGAAGGAGCTAAAGAGAGTGTCTAACTTGGTCAGGAAGATTTGGGAGCAGTACCATAGACTATGTCACAGTAGTCAAAGATGGGCAGTATCATCTTCTGACAATTCATCACCTTGCAGTCTGTGGGATGCAACTACAAGTCCTGTACAGAGCACTAAGCTTGGGGTGCAGTTTCTTCAGGATAGCATCAAAATGCACAGAGGAGGTGTCTCCAGTATGGTCTGGTTAATGGTGTGGAAGGTGGTAGGGCCAGGAGCCTAGAGAGTCTCTGCCTGGTGCCAAAGGTCATTGAGACTGTCTTCTTGGCATTTAGAAAAAGCTGGTGAGAAGCAAACCAGAGCTGAACTTGGTTGAAGTCATGCTGCAAGCTGGTTTTCACAGCAGCAGGGTCTTTGATGGAACTGTATGAAACAGTATCATCAGTGTACATGTGGATAGACAAGGATAAGCAGGCTATGGGAAGATCATTAAGGAAAATGGAGAACAGTAGCGGACCAAGCACTGAGCCCTGAGGGACACCAGTGTTGATGTGGAGTGGAGGGGAGATGGAATCAAGGATTCTCAATGACTGGATTCTGCCAGTGAGGTAGGATTTAAAACAGCTGGTGCGTGATGGAGCAAGGCCAGCTGATGAGAGGGAATCGAGAAGCAGGAGATGGAAACAGTGTTGAAAGCTTTTGGTCGACAAAGATGGTCAAGTGATCAGGGCTATTGTCCATCCCTGAAAGGATGGAGTCAGTAAGCCTGAGGAGGGAGGTGGTTGTTGAGTGGTTCTTCTGAAAATCAGATTGGAAATGGATGAAGAAGGAGGAGGAGTTGGAGAAGAAGGGTGAAAGTTGAGAGAGAACTAAATGTTCTTGAAGTTTGGTAGGGTAGGAAGGAGGAGGGGGCAATAGTTACCAGGAGTGGATGTGTTACCACCCATGGGGAGAGGAAGTATGTTTCAGGATGAGGTACATGGGCAGAAATAAAGGAAAGGTTAAGGATTAGGAGATAGGATAAGCAATTGTAGGAGCAGAGAGGTAGAGAAGCTTAGGATCAAGCTCATCTTGTGAGGAGCCTTAGAGGGGTTGAGAGATAGGAGGCACTAAGAGCTTCATCAGAGGAGATAGAAGAAAAGGAAAAAGTGGAGGGTAGGCACTGCTGAGCAAATGGCTGAAGTCCTAACCCCCAAAAGAATTGCCTTATGTCTGTCCCATGCATTCGTGAATTTCTCCACTATTTTTGACACCACAACCTCCTCAGGAAGGCTGCTCCATGAATCGCCACCCTCTCTGTGAAAAATACTTCCTCACATTACCACTGAGCCATCCCCTCTATCTTCAAATTGTGTCTCTTGTCATTGCACATCACTTTTTCTGAAAGATGCTACCCTGCTGAACTTTGTTGATTCCTTTGAGGTACTTGTTAAAAGTTTCTATCATGCCTCCCCTCCCTCCTTTCCTCAAGGGTATACATATTATGCTCCTTTAGTCTCTCCTCATAGCTTCTGTTGCAGACCCTGCACCATTTTAGTTGCTCTCCTCTGGACTGCCTCCATCCTGTCTATGTCCTTGCAGAGATGGGTCCCTGAACTGGATACAGTACTCCAGATGGGGTCTCACCAACTGTCTGTACAGAGGATAACAACTTCCTGTTTTCTACTGGTGATGCATCTCCCTATACATCCCAGTGTTCCCCAGCCATCCCTACTGCCTTCACATTGCTTGTTAACAGGTTCAGGCTTCAACTTTGCTCTCAACACAGACTCGAACCAGGCAACAGAGCTGCACCCATCTTGTCTGCCATGGTCCTCGCCAACAGTCTGACATCTGTAGAAGGTGTCCTACATCCTATGTCAGCACCTCTGTCACACTGCATGTATCTTCCGCTTCCTTGGCATCACAGTTGATACATACCAGCCAGTTTCCTGACAGAACATGACTAGCAAATTCAAATCTGACACCATATGTGGGAGGCTGTGGGTGCAGAAGGAAACTCAGACACAACCTGTATAGTGCAACATACCTCAGTGTGGTTTTATTCTTCAGAATGGTCAAGATTATTCAAAATAAAAGAAATGAACAAATAAATAAAATGTCAAACAAATAAGTCCATAGCACCTTGGTGGAGTACTTCAGATGACCACTTCAGAGGTTAATAGGTAATAAAATCTGTCCCTCTATGTCTTTTTTACTCTCTTTCCTCTGGTCACCATCAGCTGGAGCCCCACTGGTTGACTTCTACTTGTTCCCACCTGGCCTGAGACCCTCCCAACCTGTGGCTCTGCTCCTCTGTCCCACCTATGACCTTTCTGCAGGTTACTGATGATCATCTCCTGGGGCAGGGCCACCTCCTGCTCCATGGCACTCCTGTACATTTAATCTTGTGACCTGGCATCAGTTGGAGCCCCAGTGGTTGACTCCCACTTTTTCCCACCTGGCCTGAGACCCTCCCAACCTGTGGTTCTGCCTCTGTCCCACCCATGACCTTTCTGCAGGTTACTGATCATCATCCCTGAATCATCAGCCAGCTGAATGCTCATCCCACCTCTTCCTGGGCAACCCTGCTGACCTGAGGGAAACCACAATCCTCCCCCAGAGGAGCAGAGCAGTCAGGTGAATGCTCATCCAACCCCCTCGGCCAGCCCCTGTTGATAGCCAGGAAAACCACAACCCTAGTGCTGGAACCCACTCGGGAGGGAGCAATACTAGACCTGGTACTCTCAAATGGAGAGAGGATCACAAATTTAGAAGTCAGTAGACTTCTGGGAACAAGCGACCACTGCACAGTGTGCTTCACAATGAGCACAACCATGGAGATAAGCCATACAAAACAAGGATACTGACTTTAGAAGGGCTGACTTTGGCAAAATGGGTGAACACTTGAAGAATGCACTAGCAAATGGCCAAATAGGAGGGGTGGAAGAACAATGGAGAAAAATCAAAACTGCCATCATAGAGGCAACAAGTCCTTGTGTAAAACAAATAAAGAAAACAAAGAGGAGTAAAAAAACACTATGGTTCTCAAAAGAGGTGTCAGGGAAGGTTAAGTATAAGGAATCACAGAGGGAGCATGACAGGGAACTGTATCAATTAAAGCAGAAAGAAGTAGGAAAGACAGTCAGAATAACAAAGGCACAAACTGAGGAAAAAATAGCCAACTCGGTCAAAAAGGGGGATAAAACCTTTTATAGGTACATTGGGGAGCATAGAAAGGTTAAGGGAGGGATAGTGAAGATTAATAAAGGAGAGGGGAGGTGGGCAGAGGAGACAGTGAAAAGGCAGAGATACTGAATGAATACTTTTGCTCAGTATTCACAAAAGAAGATGAGAAGCAGTTACCTAAACCAGACAATAGAAGCACTCTGGGTAGAGGGGTTGACACCAGTCCATTTACAGAAGAAAGAGTCCTGAAAGAACTCCTAAAACTCAAGGTGGACAAAGCAATGGGGCATGACGGGATTCACCCCAGAATCCTAAAAGAACTAAGGGGGACCCAGTGACACCACTGACCATACTTTTTAACAAATCATGGCAGGATGGGGTGGTACCTGAGGACTGGAGAAGGGCAGATGTGATTCCCCTTTACAAAAGTGGGAGCAAGGCAGAAGCAGAAAACTACAGACCTGTAAGTTTAACCTCAGTGGTAGGGAAATGATGGAATCACTTGAAAGAAAGAATTGTTGAGCACCTAGAGGCCAGCGGGCACAGGACCCCAAGCAGCATGGATTTACAGCAGGAAGGTCATGTCAGACTAATATAACTGATTTTTTGACTGGGTGACCAAAGTAATAGACCAGGGAGGGGCTGTGGATATGGCCTACCTAGACTTTAGCAAGGCATTTGACACAGTCCTGCACAAAAGATTAATAATCAAGTTAGCCAGCCTGGGAGTGGGTCCCAGGGTGGTAGCCTGGATAGCGAATGGGCTGCACAACAGGACACAGAAGGTAATAGTGAATGGAACACATTCTGAAGAAAGGGGGGTTACTAGTGGAGTACCTCAGGGCTCAGTACTGGGTCCAATCTTCTTTAACATCTTTATAAGTGACATTGCAGAGGGTCTGGAGGGAAAGGTATGCCTCTTGCAGATGACACAAAGATCTGTAACAGAGTTGATACAAGTGGGGGTAGAAAGATGAGAAGGGACTTGGCAAGGTTGGAGGAATGGTCAGATATATGGCAACTTAGATTCAATGCAAAGAAGTGCAAAGTAATGCACCTGGGAAACAAAAACCCAGGATAAGAGTACACAATAGCAGGGGAGGTACTAACAACAACAAAAATGGAAAGGGACCTGAGAGTAGTCATATCAGATGACCTAAAGGTGGGTAAGCAATGTGAAGTCAATAAGGAGAGCCAGGGGGATACTGGGATGCATAGGAAGGGGCATCACAAGTAGAAAAAGGGAAGTGATTATCCCTCTGTACAGACAGTTGGTGAGACCCCATCTGGAGTACTGTGTGCAGTTTTGGAGACCTCATCTACGCAAGGACATAGACAGGATGGAAGCAGTCCAGAGGAGGGCAACTAAAATGGTGCAGGGTCTACATCAGAAACCATGTGAAGGAGACTGAGAGAGCTTAATATGTATACCCTTGATGAAAGGAGGGACAGGGGGACATGATAGAAATGTTCAGGTACCTCAAGGGAATCAACAAAGTCCAGGAGGGTAGCATCTTTCAGAAAAAGAGATGTGCAAGAACAAGGGGCACAGTTTAAAGATAGAGGGGGACGGCCAGGGTAATGGAGGAAATTATTTTTCATGGAGTGGAGTGGTGGATACATGGAACAGCCTTCCTGAGGAGTTCATGGTCTAAAACAGTGGGGAATTCAAACATGCATGGGACAGACACAAAGCAATTATAGTGCAGGGTTGCAGGAAGCAGGCTGTTGGTTAACTAGAATCTGCAGCTTATCCAGTAGGTAGGGAAATGGGCAGACTGGCGGGCCAAGTGGTCCTTTCTGCCATCAAAGTCTATGTTTCTATGTAACCCTCCCCGAGGGGAGCAGAGCAGTCAGCTGAATGCGCATCCAGTCTCTCCCTGGCCAACCCCTGCTGACCCAAGGGAAACCACAACCCTCCCCTAGGGGAGCAGAGCAGTAAGCTGAATGCTCATTCAACCTCTCCCTGGCCAACCCCTGTTGACCTGAAGGAAACCACAACCCTCCACCAGGGGAGCAGAATAATCAGATGAATGCCCATCCATCCTCTCCCTGGCCAACCCCTGCTGACCCGAGGGAAACCACAACCTTCCCCCAGGGGAGCAGAACAGTCGGCTGAATGCTCATCCATCCTCCCTCTCCCTGGCCAACTCCTGCTGACCTGCGGGAAACCACAACCCTCCCCTGGGGAGAAGAGGTCAACCAAATGCTCATCCCACCTCTCCTGGCCAGCCACTGCTGACCCGAGGGAAACCACAACCTCTCCCAGGGAGCAGAACAGTCAGCTGAATGTTCATTCATCCTCTCCTGGCCAACCCTGCTGACCTAAGGAAGCCATAACCCTTCCCAGGGAGCAGAACAGCCAGTTGAATGCTCATCCTACCTCTCCTGGCCAACCCCTGCTGACCTGAGCTTGCTCCTGATCCTGTGTCATCCGCACAGTGAAGAGAAGGCACTGGGGTTATAAACCCCTACACCACTGGGCTGGCCCAAGCTCCTGACCCTGTGTCACTAGCACAGTAGAGGAAGGCACCGGGTGTACAAACCCCTACCCCACTGGTCTGACCTGAGCTTGCTCCCAACCCTGTGTCACTGGCATAGCAAGAAGGAAGGCACCTGGTGTATAAACCCCTATGCCACTGGGCTGGCCCGAGCTTGCTCACGACCCTTTGCCACTGGCACAGTAAGAGGTAAGGCACTGTGCATAAACCCCCATGCCACTGGGCTGACTCGAGGCTTGCTCCCGCCCCTGTGTCACTGGCATAGCAAGAAGGAAGGCACCTGGTGTATAAACCCCACACCACTGGGCTGGCCTGAGCTTGCTCCCGACCTTGTGTCACTGGCACAGTAAGAGGAAGGCACTGGGTGTATACAGAAACAGAAACATAGACTTTGATGGCAGATAAGGACCACTAGGCCCATCTAGTCTGCCCATTTCCCTACCTACAGGATAGGCCGCAGATCCTAGTTAACCAACAGCCTATTTCTTCCTACCCCCCACAAGAATTGCCTTATGTCTGTCCCATGCATTCTTGAATTCTCCCACAGTTTTAGACCCCACAACCTCCTCAGGAAGGCTGTTCCATGCATCCACTACCCTCTCTGTGAAATAATACTTCCTCACATTGCCCCTGAACCGTCTCCTCTCTATTTTTAAATTGTGTCCCCTTGTTCTTGCACGTCTCTTTTTCTGAAAGATGCTACCCTCTTGGACTTTGTTGATTCCACTGAGGTACTTAAAAGTTTCTATCATGTCCCCCTCTCCTTCTTTCCTCAAGGGTATACATATTAAGCTCCTTTAGTCTCTCCTCATACGGCTTCTCTTGCAGACCCTGCACCATTTTAGTTGCCCTCCTCTGGACTGCCACTATCCTGTCTATGTCCTTGCGGAGATGGGGTCTCCAGAACTGGACACAGTACTCCAGATGGGGTCTCACCAACTGTCTGTACAGAGGGATAACAACTTCCTGTTTTCTGCTGATGATGCCTCTCCCTATACATCCCAGTATACCCCCAGCCCTCCCTACTGCCTTCTCACATTGCTTGCTAACCTTAAGGTCATCTGATATGATTACCCCCAGGTCCCTTTCCTTTTTGTTGTTGTTACTACCTCCTCACCCATTGTGTATTCTTCCCCTGGGTTCTTGTTTCCCAGGTGCATTATTTTGCACTTTTGCATTGAATCCTAGCTGCCATACTTCTGACCATTCCTCCAACCTTGCCAAGTCCCTTTTCATCCTTTCCACGCCTCCTTGTGTATCAACCCTGTTGCAGATCTTTGTGTCATCTGCAAAAAGGCATACTTTTCCTTCCAGTCCCTCTGCAATGTCACTGATGAAGACATTAAAAAGGACTGGACCCAATACTGAACCCTGCAGTACCCCACTAGTAACCCCCTTTCTTCAGAGTGGACTCCATTTACAATTACCTTCTGTGTCCTGTTGTTCAGCCAATGTTTTACCTAGGCTACCACCCTGGGTCCCACTCCCAGGCTGGTTAATTTGACTATTAATCTTTTGTGTGGGACTGTGTCAAATGCCTTGCTAAAGTCTAGGTAGGCCATGTCCACAGCCCCTCCCTGGTCTACTACTTTGGTCACCCAGTCAAAGAAATCTATTAGATTTGTCTGACATGACCTTCCCACTGTGAACCCATGCTGCCTTGGGTCCTGTGCTCCACTGGCCTCTAGGTACTCAACTATTCTTTCCTTCAGAAGTGACTCCATCACTTTCCCTACCACAGAGGTCAGACTGACAGGTCTGTAGTTTCCTGCCTCTGTCTTGGTCCCACTTTTGTGAAGGGGAATCACATCTGCCTTCCTCCAGTCCTCTGGGTACCACACCATCCTCCCATGATTTATTAAAAGAGTAGCCAGTGGTTTCACTAGTTCCTCCCTTAATTCTTTTAGAATTCTGGGTGAATTCCATCAGGACCCATTGCTTTGTCCACCTTCAGTTTTAGGAGTTCTTGCAGAACCCTTTCTTCTGTGAAAGGACTGGGATCGACCCTCTATCAAGAGTGCTTCTGTTAATTGGATTAGGCACTTCCCCCTCTTTGGAATACTGAGCAGAAATATTCGTTCAGTATTCCTGCTTTTCACTGTCCCCTCTGCCCACCCACCATGCATTCTATTCAGCCTCACTATCCTCCCTTTGTCTTTCTAGCTCGCTGATGTACCTATAAAAGGTTTTATCCCCCTTCTTAACTGAGTTGGCTATCTTTTCCTCAGTTTGGGCCTTTGCTATTCTGACTTCCCTCCCTGCTTCCTTCTGCCTTAACTGGTACAGCTCTCTGTCCTGCTCCTTCTGTGTTTCCTTATACTTCCAGAATGCTATCTTTTTCTTCCTGACTTTCACAGCCACCTCTTTTGAGAACCATAGTGGCTTTTTCTTTCATTTTGATTTGTTTATTTGCTTCACACAAAGGCTTGTTGCCTCTGTGATGGCAGTTTTGATAATTCCCCATTGTTGCTCCACACCTCCTTCTAGCCTGTTTGCTAGTGCTTTTCTGAGGCACTCTCCATCTTGCCAAAGTCAGCCCTCCTAAAGTCCAGTACCCTCACTTTGTATGGCTTGACTTCTGTAGCTGAGTTTAACGTGAACCACACTGTTTGATGGTCACTTGTCCCCAGATGGCAACCCACTTCTAGATCTGAGATCCTCTCACTGCCCCCATTTGAGAGTACGAGGTCTAAGATTGCTCCCTCACTAGTGGGTTCTGAAACTAGCTGTCTAATGCCTGCCACCTGTAGGGCATCAAGAATGGCCCTGCTCTTGGATGTGGCTGCAGCAAATGTGCTCCAGTTAACATCTGGCATATTCAGGTCTCCCATCAACAGTATCTCCCCTTTCTCTGCCATTCTAAGAATGCCTTCTATCATATCCTTGTCCATTCCTTCCCCCTGACATGGGGGTCTGTACACAACCCCTGTGCGGATTGTGGTGCCCTTTCCAGTCTCCAAGGTGACCCACAGTGCCTCCTCTCCTCCCTGTTTACTCTTTTGTTCAGTTGCTTTTATCCCTTCCTTTACATAGAGAGCTACTCCTCCCCTTCTCCCCTGCCTGTCTCTCCCTGTAGGTTATGTACCCTGGTATGTTAACATCCCAGTCATGGTTCTCTGTGTACCATGTTTCTGTGACTGCTACGATATCCAGGCATCCTTCTTCCATTAAGGCCATCAGCTCAGGGAGCTTGTTGCCCAGACTACGGGCATTGGTACTCTTACCCTCCATTTCCTGATGGCCTTCACCCTTTTGCCCCATCCCTGTCCTTCTTGCCCTTTGTCACTTTCTCCATTTACCCCTGCCCTTCTCCCTATCGACACCTCTATGTTGGTGTTTGCCGCACTTACTACTGTTATTATATGGGGCTAGGATTCCCCTACACCACTGGGCTGACTCGAGCTTGCTCCCAACCTTGTGTCACTGGCACAGTAAGAGAAGGCACCAGGGTAAACCCCCCACACCACTGGGCTGGCCTGAACTTGCTCCTGACCCTGTGTCACTGGCACAGTAAGAGGGAAGGCACTGTGTGTATAAACCACCTATACCACTGGACTAGCTCAAGCTTGTTCCCGACCCTGTGTCACTGGCACAGTTAGAGGGAAGACACCGGGTGTATAAACCCCCTACACCACTGGGCTGGCCTGAGCTTGTTCCCAACCCTGTGTCACTGGCACAGTAAGAGGGAAGGCACCAGGGTATGAATGCCCTACACCACTGGGCTGGCCTGAGCTTGCTCCCGACCCTGTGTCACTGGCACAGTAAGAGGGAAGGCACCGCGGTATAAATGCCCCTACACCACTGGGCTGGCCTGAGCTTGCTCCCGACCCTGTGTCACTGGCACAGTAGAGGGAAGGCACCAGTATAAACCTCCTACACCACTGGGCTGGCCTGATCTTGTTCCCGACCTTGTGTCACTGGCACAGTAAGAGGGAAGGCACTGGGTGTATAAACCCCCTACACCACTGGGCTGGCCTGAGCTTGTTCCCGACCTTGTGTCACTGGACAGTAAGAGGGAAGGCACCGGGTGTATAAACCCCCTACACCACTGGGCTGGCCTGAGCTTGTTCCCAACCCTGTGTCACTGGCACAGTAAGAGGGAAGGCACCAGGGTATAAATGCCCTACACCACTAGGCTGGCCTGAGCTTGCTCCCGACCCTGTGTCACTGGCACAGTAAGAGGGAAGGCACCGAAGTATAAACCCCCTACACCACTGGGCTGGCCTGAGGCTTGTTCCACCTTGTGTCACTGGCACAGTAAGAGGGAAGGCACTAGGTGTATAAACCACCTACACCACTGGGCTAGCTCAAGCTTGCTCCTGACCCTGTGTCACTGGCACAGTAAGAGGGAAGGCACTGTGTGTATAAACCACCTATACCACTGGACTAGCTCAAGCTTGTCTCGACCCTGTGTCACTGGCACAGTAAGAGGGAAGGCACTGGTGTATAAACCCCCACACCACTGGACTGGCCTGAGCTTGTTCCCAACCCTGTGTCACTGGCACAGTAAGAGGGAAGGCACCAGGGTATAAATGCCCTACACCACTGGGCTGGCCTGAGCTTGCTCCCGACCCTGTGTCACTGGCACAGTAAGAGGGAAGGCACCAGGGTATAAATGCCCTACACCACTGGGCTGGCCTGAGCTTGCTCCCGACCCTGTGTCACTGGCACAGTAAGAGGGAAGGCACCGAAGTATAAACCTCCTACACCACTGGGCTGGCCTGATCTTGTTCCCGACCTTGTGTCACTGGCACAGTAAGAGGGAAGGCACTGGGTGTATAAACCCCCTACACCACTGGGCTGGCTTGAGCTTGTTCCCGACCTTGTGTCACTGGACAGTAAGAGGGAAGGCACCGGGTGTATAAACCCCCTACACCACTGGGCTGGCCTGAGCTTGTTCCCAACCCTGTGTCACTGGCACAGTAAGAGGGAAGGCACCAGGGTATAAATGCCCACACCACTGGGCTGGCCTGAGCTTGCTCCCGACCCTGTGTCACTGGCACAGTAAGAGAGGCAACCAAGTATAAACCCCTACACCACTGGGCTGGCCTGAGCTTGTTCCCGACCTTGTGTCACTGGCACAGTAAGAGGGAAGGCACTAGGTGTATAAACCCCCTACACCACTGGGCTAGCTCAAGCTTGCTCCTGACCCTGTGTCACTGGCACAGTAAGAGGGAAGGCACCGAAGCATAAACCCCCTACACCACTGGGCTGGCCTCATCTATTTTAAATCTTGAATGCTCTGCCTCTTCTACCATCAGGAGAGAAGTGAGACTGTTACTCTGCTGTATCCAGCATGCTTCTCTAAACAACTCTGGAATTAACTTCCTTCCCCTAGTGGGCTTTTTTGTACCCCTTCCTAGTGGTCAGCCACTTAAAATATGAAATAACTATTGCACAGAAAGGAAATCTGGGTTAGTTGTAGGCTACACTCATTACAGTACCATATGCAAACAAACGAATGTGCCAGTAGAAACAGACCACCTGGTCTAAGTCTGCTCAAGTGTGCAGCTAGCTAGCACTAGTTTGAAGCTGCCTCACCTCCCTCCCCTTTGTCATCCTAATGCCACCCCCTACTGTACTTCCCCACCCTCACTCTCCCCTGTTCCCAGTCCCATGCCCTTTTAAACCTGTTCACAGATTTACATGATAACACCCATTCTGGTAGTGTGTTCCATTTTGCTACCACCCTCTCCATAAAATAGTGACTCGATTTCCTCCTAAATCTTCCCCCTCTATTCTTAGCCTGTGCCAGCTGCTGTCCCTCCCCTCCTTATCTGAAAGACCCCATCTGCCCCACCCTTATTGATTCCCCTCAGATACTTGAATGTCTCTACCATGCCCCCCCATCCCTTCTATCCTTCAGGTGTACATATTCAGGTCTCCCAGCCTGCTCTCATAGTCTCTCCCTACCATTCAACATATCATCTTCATTGCCCTCCTCTGCACCCCCCCACCAGTAACCTGATATCACACTTCAGGTATGGCCTCCAAAACTTCAAATAATACTCGAACTGCAGCCTTACCAGTGACTTGTAGCAGGGCAAGATCACCTCTCTCCATCTGGACAAAAAAACCCTCGCTATGCACCCCAGAATTTTGTTCACTTTTGCAACCACTCTCCTGCACTGGGCAGTATTGTTCATGGTCCCTGTTATCATTACCCTTAGGTCCTTCTCCTTCTCAATGATTCCCAGCTTAACCCCCCCAGCCAGTATTCTCTCCTTGGGTTCTTCACCCCGAAGTGCAACACCTTACACTTCTTTGCACTGAACCCCAGCTGCCACCTCTGTGACCACTCCTCTAACTTGTTTAGATCCCCTGCAGCTGCTTCCATCCCTGTTCTCCTTCCACCACCATTCCCATTTTGGTGTCATCTGTGAACAGCCTTACCTTGCTTGCCACCCCTTGTGCAACATCAGATATGAAGAGCCAAAATAATACTGGGTCCTGGCACAGAGTCCTGAGGCACCCCACTCGTCACTAACCTTGCAGTTGAGAACCCCTCCCACCACTACCTGCTGCAGTCTTCCACCAGCCAGCTTATAATCCAGTTTGCCATTTTGCCTCTACTACTACTATATCAGTTAGCTTCCCCCAAGCCACCCATGAAGCACTGAATCGAAGGCCTTGCTGAAGTCCAGGTAAAGAACATCCACCGCATAACCCTTATCCAGCTTACCTGTCACCTAGCCATAATATTGTATCACATTAGCTTGATAAGATTTCCCCGAAATGAACCCATGGTGCCTCACATCCTGGAGGCTGTTGTCCTCCAGGTATGACACCAAGCAATACTTTAGTAGCATTTCCATGAGTTTGCACACTATGGAGGTGAGGCTTACTGGACGATAATTATCCAGTTCATCCCTTGGTCTGCTCTTGTATAAAGGCACTATATGTGCCATCCTCCAGTTCAGTGGCACACATCCTGACTCCAGTGAGGTGCTGTACAGATCCACCAGTGGCTTTGACAACAACTCCGCCATCTACCTTAGCACCCTGGGGTGGATACCATCTGGTCCTCTTGCCTTGTCTACCCTCATTCCCTCTAGGACTCTACTTCCCTCAATTCTGCCATCTGTCACCTCCTCTCCCCCCATCCCCACCCTCCCAGCCCAAGGTGGTAGCAGTCCCCCCTTATTTTCTCTTCCCCAATTCCCTGTGCTAAACTCAGCTCCCTCTTTGCCTTGGCTTCTCTCACTTTTCTGGTCACCTCCCTGGACCATCTTGCATACTCCTCCCTGTCCCCTTCCTTCTTTGTCCTCCCATACCTCTGGTGCTGGCTGAACCTCTGGCTATCCTGTTCAGCCAATCACTGGAAACAGGGGAGGTACCCAAAGACTTGAGGACAGCAGATGTAGTCCCCTTATACAAAAGTGGGAACAAAGAGGAAGCAGGGAACTACAGACCAGTCAGCCTCACCTCGGTAGTGGGAAAGATCATGGAAGCACTACTGAAGGAGAGATTGATGGAACATCTGGTTGTCAATGGACTACAGGACCCAAGGCAGCATGGTTTCACCAGGGGGAGGTCATGTCAGACCAACCTCATTGAATTTTTTGACTGGGTGACTAGGGAGGTGGATCAGGGGAGGGCAGTGGACATGCCTATCTGGACTTCAGCAAGGCCTTTGACACTGTGCCACATAGAAGACTATTACACAAACTGGGGAATATGGTGTGGGCAGGACAGTAGTGTGGTGGGTAGGTAACTGGCTGGGTGGCAGGACACAGAGGGTGGTGGTAAATGGCTGTCACTCCACAGAGGGAAGAGTGACCAGTGGGGTACCACAGAGATCAGTGCTGGGACCGGTCCTATTCAACATCTTCATCAGTGACATTGCACAGGATCTAGAAGGCAGAATTTCACTGTTCGCTGATGACACAAAGCTCTGTAACAGAGTAGACACACCAGAGGGTGTAGACAGAATGAGAAGGGACCTGCAGAAACTTGAAGAATGGTCAAGGGTTTGGCAGTTGAAATTCAATGCAAAGAAGTGCAAGATAATGCATATAGGGCACAAAAACCCTGGCACAATATATCAGTTGGGGGTGAGGATATAGCATGCACCAAGCAGGAAAGGGATCTTGGGGTTGTCATCTCTGATGACCTCAAGATAGGGAAACAGTGTGACAAGGCATCAGGTAAAGCAAATAGGATGCTGGGATGTATAGGCAGGGCATTACCAGCAGGAAAGGGAGGTCATAATTCCGCTATACAAGACACTAGTGAGGCCCCACCTGGAGTACAGTGTACAGTTCTGGAGACCATACCTACGTAAGGACATAGACAGGGTAGAGAAGGTTCAGAGGAGGGCAACAAAGATGGTGCATGGGTTGCATCACAAGTCCTATGAAGACAGGTTGAAGGAACTGAACATGTACTCCCTGGAGGAGAGGAGGGAGAGAGGGGATATGATAGAGACATACAAGTATCTTACAGGGAGGAACAGGGTGCAGGAAAACACTATTTTTAAGTGAAAAAGATGTTTCAGGACTAGAGGGCATGGGATGAAGTTGGAGGGAGGACGATTCAGAGGAAACATGAGAAAGAATTTCTTCACAGAACGGGTGGTGGACAAGTGGAACACCCTGCCAGAGGAAGTGGTGGGGGCTGAAACAATCACGGGATATAAGAATGCATGGGATAGACATAAAGGAATTCTAGAGGGCAGGGGTAAGGGGAAATAGAGTTCTAAGAAAACAAACTGAACTTACAAGCTCAAATGGGCAGACTAGGTGGGCCATAGGCCCTTATCTGCCGACACTGTCTATGTATCTATGTATGTATGTATCTATGCATCTCTCATTTTTTCCCTCACCACCTCTACTACCTCGCTGTTCAACCAGCATAGTTTCCTTGCTCTGCTCCTCTCACCCTGTGTCTTGGTGTAGGCTTCCTTTGCCTCTGTAATTTCCCGTTTCATAATATCCCATTTCTGCTCCATGTTCATCTCCTGCCTTATGCCCTCAATTTCCCTTTCAGTACTACCACATCCTCCCAAAGCCCACCCCTCTGAAGTTTACCACCCGGATTGTTGATTTCACTGGCTCCCTGCATATCGTAATATTAAACCACACAGTTTGGTGATCGCTGTCGGCTATTGGGTCCTCCACCCTTATTTCCCCTACTGCCTCCCCATTTGACCATACCAGATCTAAAGTGTTCTTTAGCCTAGTAGGTACACTGACCAACTGTGTCAGGAGACTCTCCTGGATCGCATCCAGGAGCACTTGCTCCCTAGCACTGGAGGTAACCGGAATGCTCCAGTCAACTTCTAGCAAG
Organism: Neoceratodus forsteri; assembly: GCA_016271365.2. Lineage (NCBI taxonomy): Eukaryota > Metazoa > Chordata > Ceratodontiformes > Ceratodontidae > Neoceratodus > Neoceratodus forsteri. The sequence continues at coordinate 468,427,500 of CM057457.1, read as the reverse complement.
TTGAAATCCCCCACAATGACTACCTTCCCTTTTCTACATACCTTTCTGATTTGCCCACTAATTTCCTGTGAAACTCCTCAGATGGGGTACTTCTGTACAGATAGATATGTAGACTTGTGTTGTAAGGGTAATTAGCGCACATTTAAACCTGGGGCTAGACCCACATTCAAGACTGCCCCTGCCACTAAGGACAACCCACCTGTCTGTCACATAATCATGACCATAATGAGGCTGACTATTCCCTATGTCATCACTCTGGGAGAACACTGCAAGCACTGGTGTATACTCAGGTAAGAGAGGCTTATCTCATCATTTGTTTTTAAAAATTGCAGGCTCAAAAACTAACTTCCAAAACTCAGGATGTCTGCTTTACACAGGAGGAACAATACAGACTGAATCAGTAACACTGTAATTTAAATACAAAAAGGTCCTTGTCCCTTTGTAATGCAGGCCCTTTTATTTTACAAAAAGGTATTCTGATATCCTGTGAGCCTGTAGCTATGAACCTAAAAGGTCCCCTATTTGGAATGTTCCTGTACTCTAGGACTATTTATATACTGCTTAGCTGATAGCAATGCAAGTGTAGGAACAAGAGTTTTAAAGGACATGAAAATATATCCTAGTAATTTCAGGCTGTTATATACATGTAAGGTACCATTTCCCATGCAGGTAGCAAACAATGTAAGTCCTGTAACTTACAGGCTAGCTAGATTTAATTATTTTTAACACACCCTGCCCTGCAAGAGAATAGTAGCCATTTATATTGTTACACTGTAATTTGGGCTTGAGGGTGGACATTATGACCATAACCAAAATATAAAAGAATACAGGAAAGGAAAGCAAAAATGATAAGGAGGCTATGCAACTGTGGGTAGCCATCCCACTGTTAGAAGAAAGAAAAACAATCATTTGTGAGTGCTGAATGTTTGCTTGTTAGCATTGGCAGTGCAGGAGTTAGAGGACTGCATAATAGGATTGGCAGTGAAGTAGTTAACTGACACGAACCAGCCACCATGCAGAGAGTAAAGGCATTTGGGTGTCCCTCTGGGTCACTGTCTATAATGCTCACACCATTTCACCATGCCCTACCCCTCAGACACCGATGAAGTGTCACTGTGTGCCTTAGGGTCTTTGGGACTTATGCTCACCAATTCCATAAGAAATACACCGAGATGGGTGCAGTATAGAGGAGGATCGAGGTTGAAGTTTGGGGCTGAAGAATCAGAAGGCACACCTCGATACCTATCACTGGCTGCAGAGTAGAAGTGGAATGGCATAGAGCATTACAGCAGACAGTACTAAAATCACACCAGATACCTGTCACTAAGTGTATACAAGGTGGGGTGTTATAATTAAACAGTAATACCCCAGGCATGTGTTGGTATTTTCACTCCAAATTTTCAACATGGGCTTTTGTGACCCCACCTCATGAACATTTGTATGATGAGTTTGTAAGCCAAAAGGTGATTTTGCACAGCAACTGTGCCATTTAACACCACAGGTGAAAACACATTTCAGGCAGGATGTGAAAAATGAGAGCTGTACTGTTCATAAGAAGGTATAAAATGGCAATGCTGAAAATACGGTAAGAGAAATATAAAAAATTAGTGACATCACAAGTATACATAGAAAAACTGTACACATCCCGTAACTCAATTTGGAAGATTTTTTTTACCAAACTTTTCAACATAGGCATTTTGGGACCTCAGCTCATGAACAGAAGTCACTATAATTTTGGCAATATAGCCTGAACATAGATTTTACCTCAACAACTTCTGACATTATGCATCACATGCACGAAAAAAGACATTTCAGGCAGAAAATGTGAAAATGGCAGCTATACTGTTTATAAGGAGTATAAAAATAGCAATGTTGAAAATCTGGAGTGAAATAATAAAAATTGTCAAAGTTATGGCGTGTGTGAAAACTGTACAATGCACTCTTATAACACAATCATTTTTGGAATTTTTCCATCAAGATTTGCAAGATAGGCTTGGGACACTAAACTCAAGAACAGTGGCACTGTTGTTTGTTTAATACATCCTGAAAGGAGAGTTCCGCGTGCAGTGACCACAAATGACCTCTTGGGACTGAATAATGAGATGACAGAGCATGTATTCACAAAGTGGGGTCCCAAAAAACTCATGTTGAAAATGTAGAGCAAAATTCAAAAAAATTGCTGAGATATCCATCAAGTATGAAAACCCCCATTTATGCCATTATACAGCTTACTGGCATTTCTTCAGTTAAGTAGTCAGCACTGAAGAGCGCAGATGTGTTCCTGCTCCACTGAAGATCACAGCACGGACTTTCAGAGGTAGAAATACTGGGTGAGGGGTGGGTGTGGGGTGGTGGGGTGCGCAGAGAGGAGAGTGAAAGGCTGGGGAGGGGTGCCGCCAACAGCAAAGGACTGTTTTCTTTGCTTCAGTACAATAAAAAATAGATACTTGCAGATGGTTTTCTTTCTTTAGGTGTAAGAAAACAAATGTTGTCACATTGGGGTGGGCTCCCAGTGTGCCCCATGACTTTGGAGGGTGATGTTGCCACACTGGGGTGGGCTCCCAATATGCCACAATAGGGTGGGGCAGGGAAAGGAAACATACCGATGTGGTTGGCTTTAGATCACAAAAGAGGCACACTGGGGTGGTCTCCAGTGTGCCACATGATTTAGGGTGTATTAAACATGCTGACAGGGGTACTGGGACCCCTGAAGTCAACTGTCTGGGGATTGTGTATGGCAGATGGTGGGCGCCATATTCACTGAAAATGCTTCACCAGGAAAGGCATGTCGGAGGTGTAACATCAGTGCCGCTGCATCATGAGCTAATCTCTGATTGCAGCAGCACTTTCCTTATAAGTTGTGTCCACTTTACATAATGTTGTTGTTAGTGCTACCATGCTGGCTTACTGGGAAATGAGGGATGCACATACTAAAGCATGCCCTGCATCCACCAACACAGATACACTTCTGAAATGTGCTACTAGCACAAGATGTTGCTTATGCACGTGTGCAAGTCAGCATAAAAGGGACCCAGCAGAGCTGTTGCAACAGAACTAAAGAAAGTGTCTAAGATTTATGCCAATAAACAGGAATGTGTTTTTTAATGCCCACAGTCCACTACATTATGCTAGCAACATTCTTCTCAGAGTTATAACTGAACTTTAAAAGCACAGACTTTCATTTACATGAAGACTGCTTAAACATATATATATATATAGTATATATATATATATACACACACCTGTTATTTAAAAAATGTACCCATAGACTTCAATGGGGCACACCTTTGCACATAGAGCATGGAGCATAGCTGGCAGATCAGGAAGTGGAAGGACAAGCTGTCTGTCTGTAGTTCAATCAATTGATCCTTAAGCTTATGAGATGAAACATTTTAAATTTAATTATTAGCCTAGAAGGTGTTCACCAGCATAATGTTGTGGTCTATGGTATTAAAAGCCCACTTCTGTTCACTGAATATTCCATTAAGAATGTTTGGTATTTCTTAGCTTTTTATTTATTTATTTTCGACATATGTTTTCTTTATTCCTGTTTATTTCTCTGGGACATCCTTAACTATACTTGTACCTAAAAGGTTTTGCTGTAGCAGTACAGCTATCCTGTTGTGGATGTCCCACACAGTACTTAGTCCTCAGCAAGGCTTTTTGATACTATTGCCTCACAGGTGGCTGGGGACTGACTTCCATAGTGGAGAATCTGGCAAACTGGATGAGGAACTGGATGAGGGGAGGTGTAACAGGTGGTGTTGTGGGAACTCTCAGCATCTAGGCCAGTGATGAGTGGACCTCAGGGCTCGATTCTGGGTCAGTGTTGTTTGGGCTATTAATTCTAGATATCCCACATGGAGTCAGGTTCCGGATTTGTGTGTTTGCAGATTATACTAAAATGGGGACAGTAGGTATGAAGCGAGCCGGTGGAAACAACTATAAGGGAACCTAGCCAAACTGGAGGAGTGGTTAGAGAGGTGGCAGCTGGGCTTCAATGTGAAGAAATGCAAGGTTTTGCAATTTGGAGCAAAGAACTCATAAAGGGATAATTGGTTGGGTGGAGTGAGGCTGAGGGACATTGAGGAAGAGGAGGATGTGGGATGTTGATAAGGGGAGCATGAACAACTCTGCACAATGCAGGAGAGGCTTTAGCTAAGGCTAACAAGATGCAGGGTGTATTGCAAGGGATTGTTGTCCAGGCATAGGGAAGTTGTTCAGCCCCTCATATGTCATTGGTCAGGCTTTCATGGTTGCAAATGCAAAATTTTGCTAATAAACTGTGAAATTTCACCCCAAAATGCGACAGATCACACAGCCGGCTATATTTTGCACAAAATGCAAAATCTAAGCTTGCATGTGGGTGAATTTTGTCACATTTCACACCTATGAAATATTTGTAATTTTATGAAATATTTCTCTCATGAGTATTGCTGGCAAAATGTTATTTTGCATCTCTAGTGTTAAAGTGGGGCGCCCTACCAGAGGGTGATATCATGTAAGATGGTGGGAAGTTTTAAAGGGCATGAGTCCGAGTCTGTTGAATAGTGCTGAGAACATCCTGAAAATGGGGGAGGGGTTGGGGCAGCTGCAATCTAGGGTGTTAGCTTCACACTCAAGTAGACTTTGATAGACCATGAGGTCTGTTCTACTAACAGTTTTGTATGTTTTGTATGTTCATATCAACACCCCTCTTAGTGCAAGAAAGGGCATCAGCTTGTCACAGTTATGTCTTTCTGTATACAGTCTTCTGCCCTAGTGCTTCTCATCCAGCCACAAGATGTGCACCTGTTTCTAATTCTGTATTGCAGAACTTACACCAGTCTCTTTTATGTGGTTTCATAGACCATCTTATGCACAGCTACAACATTTTGGGCTACCATTATCAACCTGTCATCTTGTGACTTAAGTGTCTTTTAACCACTCATTAATCAGTTTTAATCGACCTGTGGTTGATCCAACTGCTCCTATATTTTCTGCATGTGCCTGTGGAGCTTTAGGTTGTCCTTTCTTCTGTGTTGATCTTTTGTATTTATATGCTTTTTCTGCTGTAATTATGGGTTTCAGTTGTCCTTCCTTCTCTGTTGCTTTTGTCCTTATATGCTTTGTGTTCTGCTTCCTTGCACTTCTTGTTTTAATTACTGGTGACTTAACATCCATCACTGCTACCCCTCCTGAAGCTTCTGCTAACTTTAGTAACCCCTATCCAGAGTAGTTGGTGATGAATTATCAGGATTACTCACTGCGGCCAAACTCTTGTCACATTCAAGCCTATTTATATGGTTTCTCTCGGGTTAGTGTCTCCAGATGTTTAGGGATTTCTAATGGTGGCAGGAATGGACCTGTTCTTTAGCCAGTGCATATTCAAAACTCAAGAAATTAGTACTGTATTAATCTTTAATGTTTGCTGAAAGCGCCTTCTCAACACCACATAATGTCCCCAAGATGGCTTCCTTTTGGCATTCATAAGGTGTCACAAGTATTGGTAGCATATTTAAATGTGCCTGAAGTTCTTTTTGATTAGTCCCATTGCTCAAGCACTATTGGAACAACTTGTGTCCTTATTCCACATCAGTTTGGTTTCTGACTGCATAGCTTGGTATGTCATGATTTTGTGTCTTCTGTAACGCAGGTACACTGCAGTCACTATGGGGTGCTATTTCAATCAGCAATGCTGCTTTGTTCTCTTTTCTTGCATTATTGGGTTTCCTCCTTCCGCTCTTCTTGGCTGTTGATATTGGGTGATCCCATGTGATCATTACTTCTTCATTCTCTATGATTCTTTGTAGTTCTACGTTTCCAGTGTCTCTCTGCTACTTGTATGTTGTAGTGTTTCATAGTTTCCAGTGGATCGAATCTTGCTACATTGTTATGTCTTTCAGTATACAGGCCTTCTGCCATGAGTACTTCGACCCAGCCAAGAGATGTGCAACTGTTTCTAATTCTGTACTATAGAACCTGCACTTGTCTGTTTCTCCTGTTTTTCTGCAGAGTTTTGAACCATCTTGTGCATAGTCCACTATCTTGGGCTGCCATTATCAATCTCGTGACCTAAATTCACCTCTTTTTAACCACTCATGGGTCAGGGTTGATCGACCTGTAGTTGTTCAATAGCTCCCTGTATTTTCCACTATAATTATGGGCTTTCCAGTTGTTTTCTTTTCTGTTGGTCTTTGTCCTTATTCTCCTTTTTTGATTCTTTTGCATTTTCTGTTGCTGACAGTTCCTTATCTACTTGTGGATTGACATCATCTCTGCTACCTTCTGAAGCTTCCCTAGTTTTAATGAGTGAAGTCATCTTAGGCTTATTTTCTTCATGACACAAGACCTTGACAATATTTAGTCCAAGGATGTTAGTAAGTATGCATGTAGCCCCACCATAGTGGATCTATATGAGTAATCAATCTCAATGAGGCCCAAGCCTCCCTCCGACCTTGGGACGTATAATCTTGGAAGCACTGCTTTTGTATATTAATTGGTGAGCATGAAACATTTTTCTTGTATTTATATGCGAGCTGGTTCAACACTTTCTGTGGCCAGTTTCTCACACAAAGCTGTATGATACCACTGGAAGGGCGAGTTGGTTTATAGCTTGCACTTTATTTTGTGTTGTCAAAGCAGTTTTCAGAATGAGCTTCAACCTTCTAAAATATTCTTGCTTACTTTTTACTCTTGTTTGTTCATGTTGTTCTTCTCTTGGGGTAGTGTCTCCAAATGTTTAAGGATTTCTCAGAGTGAATTTGCTGATGCCTTGCCAGGTTATTCTTCTGACCAAAACTCTTGCCACATACAACACATTTATATGGTCTTTCTCCAGCATGAATTAGCTGATGAATTGTCAGGTTACTCTTCCGGGCAAAACTCTTGTCACATTCAACACATTTGTATGGCCTTTCTCCAGAATGAGTATGTTGATGACTGATCAGGGTACTGTTACGGCTAAAACTCTTGCTGCATTCAGCACATGTATATGGTCTCTCTCCAGAGTGAATTCGCTGATGGATTATCAGGCTATTCTTGTGGCCAAAACACTTGTCGCATTCAGCACATTTATATGGTTTCTCGCTAGTGTGAGTTCGCTGATGAAGTACCAGGTTACTCTTACGGGCAAAACTCTTGTTGCATTCAGCACATTTATATGGACTGTCTCTTGAGTGACTTTGCTGATATTTGTTCAGAGTACTCTTTTGGCCAAACATCTTGTTGCATTCAACACACTTATATAGTCCCTCTCCAGAGTGAGTTCTCTGATGATTTATAAGGCCTTTCTTTTGGCCAAAACTCTTGTCACATTCAGTACATTTATATGTTTTCTCTCCAGTGTGAATTTGCTGATGAATTATCAGGTTACCCTTCTGGCAAAAACTCTTGTCACATACAGCACATTTATATGGTCTTTCTCCCGCATGAATTCGCTGATGAATTATCAGGTTACTCTTCTGGGCAAAACTCTTGTCACATTCAACACATTTGTATGGCCTTTCTCCAGAATGAGTATGTTGATGACTAATCAGGGTAGTCTTATGGCTAAAACTCTTGCTGCATTCAGCACATGTATATGGTCTCTCTCCAGAGTGAATTCGCTGATGGATTATCAGGCTCTTCTTGTGGCCAAAACTCTTGTTGCATTCAGCATTTATATGGTTTCTCGCTAGTGTGAGTTCGCTGATGAAGTACCAGGTTACTCTTATAGGCAAAACTCTTGTTGCATTCAGCACATTTATATGGACGGTCTCTTGAGTGACTTTGCTGATGTTTGTTCAGAGTACTCTTTTGGCCAAAACTCTTGTCGCATTCAGTACATTTATATGTTTTCTCTCCAGTGTGAATTTTCTGATGAATTATCAGGTTACTCTTCCGGGCAAAACTCTTGTCACATTCAACACATTTATATGGTCTTTCTCCAGTATGAATTCGCTGATGAATTATCAGGTTATTCTTCTGTGCAAAACTCTTGTTGCATTCAACACATTTATATGGACTGTCTCTTGAGTGACTTTGCTGATGTTTGTTCAGAGTACTCTTTTGGCCAAAACTCTTGTCGCATTCAGTACATTTATATGGTCTTTCTCCAGTATGAATTCGCTGATGAATTATCAGGTTACTCTTCCGGGCAAAACTCTTGTCACATTCAACACATTTGTATGGCCTTTCTCCAGAATGAGTATGTTGATGACTGATCAGGGTACTGTTATGGCTAAAACTCTTGTTGCATTCAGCACATGTATATGGTCTCTCTCCAGAGTGAATTTGCTGATGGATTATCAGGTTATTCTTACAGGCAAAACTCTTGTTGCATTCAGCACATTTATATGGACTGTCTCTTGAGTGACTTTGCTGATGTTTGTTCAGAGTACTCTTTTGGCCAAAAATCTTGTTGCATTCAACACATTTATATAGTCCCTCTCCAGAGTGAGTTCTCTGATGATTTATAAGGCTTTTCTTTTGGCCAAAACTCTTGTCGCATTCAGTACATTTATATGTTTTCTCTCCAGTGTGAATTTGCTGATGAATTATCAGGTTACTCTTCTGGCAAAAACTCTTGTCACATACAGCACATTTATATGGTCTTTCTCCAGTATGAATTCGCTGATGAATTATCAGGTTACTCTTCTGTGCAAAACTCTTGTCACATTCAACACATTTGTATGGACTCTCTCTTGAGTGACTTTGCTGATGTTTGTTTAGAGTACTCTTTTGGCCAAAAATCTTGTTGCATTCAACACATTTATACTGTCTCTCTCCAGAGTGAATTCGCTGATGCCTCACGAAGATACTCGGTGTTTTAAAACTCTTGTCATATAGAGTACATGTGTATGATTTCTTGTGAATTTGGTGTATTGTAGTTTTATGCTGCATAGTAAAACTCTTCTCAGTAGATTTAACTGCTTTAGATTTCTTAAACTCCTGTGATATTTAGTACATTTCAATTGCCCCTTTCCTTCATGAATCTGTTGTCGTACATCGATGAGATGAAGATCATGGAGACTCTTCTTGCACGGAGGATACTGATGTAGTTCCTTTGTTGTGCGACTCAGTTGGCAGTTCTCTAGTGATGACTGCTGGCTCCAGGTTCCATTGCACTCATACTTCCTGTTGACTAAAATAGATTTTTAAATAGCATTCTCTTACAATAGGCATACACATGTGTTATTTGTTGTTCCTTAATTTGTTTGAGTTCTCCAGCAACCTTTTGTGATATTTCTTGACTCAATCAGACTGCAGAATCTGAGGCAGCATGGATTCACAGAGGGAAGATCTTGTCAAATAAATCTGATAGATTTCATTGACTGTTTGACCAGGGAGGTTGATCAGTGAGGGTTGAGGGATGTGTCATGTCATGAGACCACCCTTGGGGGCAGAGTCCACTGAGTTCACTGTGCCGTACACTAAATGCATCCTGTGACAGGGAAGGTCCGAAAATACCCTCCTCGTGTCTTTTTACAGTGCTCACTGATTTCACAACTGAACACAAGCTATGGGAGCCCAGGGCTTCCTCTCTCTGGGTATCAGTAAAATATAGTTGTGTATCTGTAACTAGGTGAGAACCCTCTTTGTTTGGTGTGACGGGGGAAAACTCAGGCACTGAGACCTTAAGGGTTGCTCTTGTAAACATGATTGTACAGTACCTTCTCTCACAGGGGTGCTGGAACCTGATTCAACCCACTATAACCTCTCCAGAGTACTTTCACCTTACTTAAGGCCCCAGATTCCCCATCCAGGATCCTATATTCAGTAGTGTGGCACCTTATTACTAATCAGGCATATCACAAATTGAATAAAATGTTCCCAAAACCAGTGCAGCTGCTAATTTTTTCCTAAGTTCCTTTAGGATTCTGGAATGCATTCCATCTGGCCCCATTGCCTTACATATTTTCAGTTTTTCTAGTTCTTTAGGACTTGCTGTACTACTATAACTAGTATTACCCCACTCCACTCACCTTAGGCACACCTGTCCCCTATGCAAGGTCCTTTCCTTACTCTTCTACCATGAACACCAAACAGAAATATTTGTTAAAGATATCAGCCTTCTCCTAGAGATATAGGGATGTGTCACAAAATGGCAGCTAAAGGGGAAATATTACTGATGGGGGACTTCAGTTTGCCAGATGTCAACTGGAGCACCCATGCTGCGGTCATAGTAAAGAGCAGGACTTCTGCCATACCCCTTCACTTTTTAGCCTTGCAATCCACTGGTTGCTTTTCTCTTTCCCCTGATGTATCCATAAAAGGTATTATCTCCTTGCTTAATTTCCTTAGCTATTCTTTCCTTTGTCTATACTTTGGCTTTTCTGACTGTTTTCCCTGCCTCCACTGTGTGTTTTTGTTTGTATTTCCTGAATGATAACCTTTCTCCTTTACTCTTCCTGCCATATCCCTTGAGAACCACTGTGGTCTTTTTCTTCTCTTTGATTTGCTTGTCTGTCTGACACAAAGGCTTGTGACTTCTGTTATGGCTCCCCTAAGGTGAGCCCATTGCTCCTCTAAATCCCTTTTCCCAGTCCACTGCCTAGGACTTTTTTTAGATATGCCTCTAGTTTTGCAAAATTGACCCCTCTGAATTCCAGTACCCTACCCCTTGTGTGGATGGATTCTTCCACTATCCTCATACTAAACAACCCCATACAGTGATCATGGACCCTAGGTGGCTCATCCCTTCTACATCCATCACTCTGTCCCTGTTGGTGAGCACCAGATCCAATTTTGCCCCCCCCACTGTGTGTGTTCTACTACTAACTTAGTCCTGCCCCTGAAGAGCTTCCAGGATATTCCTGCTCTTTGCTGCGGCTGCAGTATGGGTGCTCCAGTTGACATCTTGCAAACTGAAGTCCCCCATTAGTAATTTTGCCCCTATAGCTGCCATTTTGTGGTGCATCTCTACAAGCACTTTGTCCAAATCATTCCCCTGTGGCAGAGGTCTGTTGATCAAGCCTGCTTGAATGGCAGCTCTATTCACCGTTTCCAGCATGACCCACAGTGTCTTCACTCTCCCTCCTTATGCTCTATCTCTGTGGCTTTTATTTCCCTGTTAATACAAATAGCCACTCCTCCCTTTTTTCCTGAGATGTCATTTTGGAAAGAGCATACCCTGATAACGCTGTGTCCTAGTCATAGTTCCCTGTACCATGTTTCGGTAACACTGACACTGTCCATGTCTGCTTCTGACATGAAGGTCATTAGATTTGGCATTTTATTTGCTAGGCTGTGAGCATTTGAGCACATGGCTTTCCATGTTTTGTCCCTCTTTTTACCTTTTCCCTTGACCCTGTGTATTTCTTCTAGTTCCATTCCAGTCTGCACTCTTCTGTGTTCTGCAATCAAGTGAGGTTTGATGATCTCCCACTTTGTTCCTACTAGCTCCTCCCTGTATTTTTTGACTCATTTTTGTTCTTGGGGAGCTCCTGCTATGTTTCTAACTTCTAACGTGTTTTCAATAGGGTATTTAGCCTCCAGCTCACCTCTCCTAGTTTAAATGTCAGATGTTAACGTCAAAGGTTTGGCCCAGTACACATATTCCTTCTCTTGTTAGGGGTGTTGTGTGAGACAGCACTAGTGCCCTTCCATAATTCTGCTCTCTTGTATGTATGAAGCCTATTGCAGTAGCATATGTGTGTGACCATGCTATTCTTTTCTTTCTGTTCTATCCCTCGTTCCTTATTTCAGACTGGCCACCTGGAATGGGACATCTCTTCTTGCTAAATCCTTCACTGTCTTTCTGCAGATGTAAAACTGTGGTTCTCACCCCCAAAGCAACAAACCATAAATAATGTTGGTGCAGCAGTCTGCAGCTTTAAAACATTTATTTATTGAGGCACAGGAATGTCTGCTGCTATTTAATTTTGTTTTTCCTGTTTGTTTATATTCTTCTCGTTTCTATAAAGAAAAAGTATAAGATGTAGTGCACTAACAGTTTAGTAACAGAGTAGGTTGGTTGTCCAATCCAAAAAGTTTTTGCTGCTAAGTCCAGTGCTTTTCATAGCAATGTTAATAAACAAACAAAAGCAGCATTAAGTATTTTCTTTAATAGTGTAAATTAATATATTGTGACTGAGGCTGAGTGAGCCACGTAACAACTGCTGTGTGTGCTACTTGCTAGCCTTGCCCTGCCCTCTTTACTAGTTCAAATTAGAAATTCAGACAACAATTGTAAACAGAAGTTCAAACATGTTGAGAAAATGTGTAAAAGTCTCCTGCCTTAGTAACAAGTGTTTGGTCTCATTTCTAATACATGAAGTAAGCAGTTCTTATCCAAATAATGAGAAATCCAAGCTTGGTAACAGAGGTGGGTCTGTTTGAGACCTGTTCAGATCCATGCTATGTTCTGCTAGGAGCCAGCCATCCCTCTCCACTCCATTTTTATGCTGTGTGTAAGTGTAAGGAGGAGCTAGTCCAGAGAAAATGATGTTAAAATTGTTCAGGCTTGCTTCTTTTTGGTTCTAGGAATATGTTAGATGTATAAATATGTAAGGTTATATGTGCACACTTTTGACCTAACAAAAGAAAGGTATATTTAAAAGAATATGTTTAAGGTTTAAAAGGGGTGGAGTCTGATGTGGTCACCTGATGGGTTCCTAGTATAAAAGGGAACTCATCCTGTGGAACATGCAGATTTCGTTGGAGGATCAGTAGGTGCTGGTCTAAAGCATTAGTCTGCACCTCTTCAGACTAAGACTCTCTGAATCTATTGCTGAAATATTCCTTGGAAGACTGGAGTATTGTTTTGTTTTTTGTATCTTTTGTATTTATTTTGACATTGCAAGTTCACAAGTTTTATTTGGTTATTTACTTGTCTTTACTTAATAAAAGATTTGGCTTGGTAACATTAAGCCTTGCCACCTAACTGTGGTCTCAGTGGCCCTCATTGCACCCACACCCTTTGACATGCTGTCCATCGTATTTGAAGATCTTCTTCTCCCAGAAGTCCCCCAATGCACCAATGAAGAGGTAGCATCTTGCCAGACACCAGTCCTGCAACCACTAACTGAACTCTTCAATGTCCTTGCTTCTGCTTTTCTCAGTGCTATCACTTTTCCCCCACACCAGAAGGCCCTTGGAGAAGGCAAGGGAGATCAGAATGTCTTTCTCCACTACACAAGCTGTCACCCTGATTATATAGTGGAGAATATTCTGACCAGCCATTACTACCATATAAAACACAACTGCTATACAGAAATAGATTTTAGAATGCACAGAGGTGAACAAACAAAATGGTTTCAGCAGAGGGGATATACTGACAGGGGTTTAGCTGGTAGTTTGGCTAAAACAGAGAATAACAAATCCAGGGAAGAGCTGATTCATGGTAATATGAGGTAAACAGTGACTAATTTGGTAAGAATAATGAATCCGGTGACCACTTTAATATCTAATCAAAACAAATTAAAAATATTATTCAGTATCACTGGCATATATATTGTAGTCAGACCAAAAGTCACAGAAACATAGATCGTGCCAGTAGAAGGAGACCCAGGGTCCATCTATGTCTGACCATATAAAGTCTATTGACCTCTGTAAGTCCAGGGTCCTGTATCCCTAGTGTTTCTCTGTATTCCCCCTCCCCTGTGCTATGACACTGTGCCTATACTCAATCTCATTGGTGTTTAAAGCCTGTCACTATTCTGGCTTTCACCACCTATGGCGGGTGTCTGTTCCAGCACTCCACCACCCTTTCACAAAAGAAATACTTATGGACGTCTCTCCTGAAGTCCCCCCCCCTTAATTTCCATTCATGCCCACGTGTGGAGGAGTTAGTGTTCCTGGTGAAAATCTCTGAGTGAGGCACTGTGTTGATACCCTTAAGAAACTTAAAGGTTTTAATCATGTCTCCTATGTCTCTCCTGGTCTCAAGTGAGTACATGCCCTGTTCCTTAAATCTATTTTCATAGGATAACCTGTGAAAGCTATGTATCCTCTTTGTAGCCCTCCTCTGAACAACCTCCAGCCTATTAATGTCTTTTCTGAAGGGAGGTCTCCAGAACTGCGCACAATACTGCAGATGAGGTCTCACCATGTATCTATACAGAGGGAGTATCATCTCTCTATCTATGCCCCTTTGTATGCATCCCAACATCCTGCTGGCCTTGTTGTATGCCTTATTACTTTGATTCTGCTGTTTGAGATAATCACTGATTATGATCCCCAGATCTCACTCCTCCACTGAGGAGCTGAGCTGGACCCCATTTAGCCAGTAACTCATTCCTGATTTAGCTCTACCCAGGTGCACCACCTTATACTTCTTTGCACTGAATCTCAGTTTCCAGATTTGTGTTCACTTATCCAGTTTTTGAGGTCTTCCTGTAGGACTCTGATGGTCTCTGGATTATTCACTCTCCCACTATGTTTAGTGTCATCGGCAAACAAGGTGATATTATCTTTGATCCTCACTCCAATATCGCTGATGAACATGTAAAAAAGGATTGATCCCAGGACCAATCCCTGAGGCACTCCACTAGGGACATCCTTCTATGCAAATTTCACTCTGTTTACTAGCACCCTTTGCTTTCTGCCTTCAATCCAATTTTCTATCCATCCTACAATCCGAACCACTGCCCCCAGGTCCTCCAGGTTTTTTTAGAAGACATCTATGTGGGAACTGTGTCAAATGCCTTTTTGAAATCAAAGTAAAGCAGGTGTACCACATATCCCTTATCAAGTTCCTTGGTGACTTGATCAAAGAATATGATCAGGTTAGTCTGACATGATCTGCCTGCTGTAAATCCATGCTGCTTGTTGCTGTTTAGGTTGCTAGCTTTGCAGTATTCTGCCAGATCCTGTTTTACAAATGATTCCATTCATTTACCCATGACAGTCACAAGCCTAACTTCGTCTATAGTTTCCCATCTTCTCCCTGTTGCAGTGGCATCACTATAAGCCAATCTTCAGTCCAATGGCACCACCCGGTCTGAAGTGACCTACTGAAAAGGTATGCTGGGTAGGTTCTGCTAGCTCATCTGCCAAACCTAAAACCCTGGGATGTATTCCATCAGGGTCTGATGCTTTGTCGGGTTTAATACCCAAAAGACCTTTCTGGACTATGTCAGTACTGAACTCTTGGATGTTCATTTTAGTATCCTGGCATCAGAGGCCTTGATACCACTGCCAGATAAAGAACCCAGCATTTCTTTAGTACAAACTGATGCGATTCATAAGTCAAGAAAGATTAGGATGTTGGCTGCTCCAGTCCAGGTGCCTGCCCTGGGACTGGTAAATGTGACTGACTTTTTTGTTGTTGTTGTTGTAAGCCACAGAGATGTAACAGAATATGTTTGTTAGAAAAGCCGAGCATGTGCCTATGTTAACTGCACCAAGAAGACAATGTTTGTGTTTAAAACCACTCGAATAGCAAAAAAAAAAAAAACATTTTGGGACTGGTGTCAGTTTCCTTCACACAGAGGGTGGTCAAAAGTTTAGTGATTGTGTGTTTAGTGTTGTAGTTGATAAGCAGGCAACTGACTGCTACAAGAAAGGATAACGTTGGGCAGGGGAGTGGGGGACAGGATGGAGAGACTGTTTTTCTTTTTGATGCAGTTAGTTGTGCCTGACTTGATACAGTGATGTACCAAAAGCTAGTAAATAAATAAATAGATGTTGTACTGGGATCATATCATTGTTCAAGGTGGCCACTGACCAATCAGAGCCCAGGATTCTTTTCTTACCATTGTATAATTTAGAATATCACAGAATCTGACGGCAGGTAAGGATTGTGCCAGCTCATTCAGTCTGCCCTTTTCCTTCTTCCTCACCAAAGTCTTCTCCCACTGCTGAACCCCATATGTCTGTCTCATGGCCCTCTTGATATGACTACAATCCTCCTGCACTGAAACCAGAGAGTCCCAGTTCTGAGACCAAACTCAGGTTCCACACTCCGGTCATCAGGGCTTTCTAGTGCCTATGCTATATATAACATTTACCAGGCCACTACTTACTGTTGATAGTGCTTTCTTCAGGAGACTGCTGGTGTATGGTCTCATTCCTGTTCTCTGACTCCAATACTGAGGGTTCTTCATCTTTCACAATCAATGTCACATTGTTTTCGGAACTATAAATTCTGCTTCTGTTAAGATAACAAAGGTAGCTCAGTGATACAGACATAACTCCTGCACTGTAACAGGGAGATCAGAGTTTGAGAATGAACTCAGGTGTCCCATCCAGATAATATACCAATGATATAGACATAATCCCCCTGCACTGCAACAAGGAAGATTAGAGTTTGAGAATTAACTCAGGTTTCCCTCCCAGGTATTATTTGGGAGTGGGGGCAGGAACAGTAGCTCAAGCATAGACGTAGGCATTAAGGTAGCTAATATCCACCTGTTTGCAGATGATATGCAGAGATTTATTTAACTCTAAAAATTGATTAGCGTTTTGCTCATAAAAGTACTAAATCTTTGTGAAAATGCATAGCTCTTGCCTCATTGTGTTTAATAAACACAGCACTTCTAGAAAATCTATATAAATACTTCCTGTACAGTTAGCATCGTCCCAAGAAAAAAACTGCTAATCAATTATTTAAAACCCTGGATACGGTACTCTACCTAAGTTGTACATTACCTGAACCTGCCTGTAGAGACTTGCAATCTGATTTCAATCTCTTGCAGTACCAGCTCCTTAGCAAAAAACTGCTACTTAATGCCAAGAAAAGAAAAGCTATGCTTTCTCATCTGTTAATTATATGGTTTACCCTGCTGTTGCTGGTACCCTATCCCCATCTCCACCTTATTAGCAAAACTTTGAGTTTGTAATGAAGTTCAAATATCTGAGGGTCGGGCTAGACCACAAACTCTCCTTTGTAAACACTTGGAGGATTTACTGAAAAACTGAGGCAGAGGCTTAGTCTCTTCTTTAGGATAAACTGCTTACTAACCACAGAGGCAAAGAGGCAGCTAGTGCAGTCCACATTCATCTCTTTAATTGACTACGTTGATTTCATTTATAGACGATGATCTGCCTCATATCTGGGAAAACTGGACACACTGTGCTACAGAGCCCTGTGTTTCATCGGTCTCCCTTCTCCACCCGCCACTGCTTCTTATATGATGCCATGGGGTGGACCTCCCTACAGTACAGGTGTAACAGAAATGCAACCATCTGGACATTCAGTGCTATCACTAGCAGATTTCCACAGTATATCATTGATTGCCTCCAAGTGCAATTGGAAACTATGTTCTAAGAAGCTACTCCCTAATTTTTCTGACAGTGCCCAGGGCCTGCACGTGCTTTGGGAGAGTGGCCATAGGTTTCGCACTGCTGTCTCTCTGGAATAAACTTTAGAAATCCTTGAAACTAAGGGGCCCTGTTAGTCTTGCTGTATTCAAGAGCTTGTATGCCAAAATTATCATAGAAGTATGCCACTGCTTCTCCTGCCCTTAGCTTGCTCCTGGTCTGCTTCCTATCAACCCCCCTTCCTCCATTCCTTCCAACACTGAATGCTATTACTTAGGAATCCTGCATCCTCAGTCCTCCCTTCTACCCTTGTCCTTCCTCGTAAATGTCACAACCCCACTCAGCAGGTCAGGCCCTCTGCCCCATGGTGCCTGCTCTCTGAGCATAGTATTGTGAACCTTTAACAGAACAGGTAACCCTCCTGTCTGTTTTGTGGGCTTGAATCAAACTTTGGTCTCAAGTTCTGGATGGATTCAAACAGTGAACCTCTTGCTAACGATCCAATGTACAGGCTCAGATAATTCTGCTGTTCGGAGGGGCAGATATCTTTCACCTATGGGCACCTACCAGGTGTACAAAATGAACCCTTAAAACTCTTTGAAAGACCTCAGAATAAACTCTTACCTTTTCCCAGTTTGGTAAAACCAGTAAGCTTTGTACAGTGTCATCTTTAACCATATATGCTTCCTTTGTCAAGAAAATAATTTCAAAGGCACACCAAGTAGTCTCTAAAAATAGAGGTTTACTTAAAATAGATAAAAATGTAAAATGTAAAACATAGAATCATATATCACAAAACATACTGGAGAGACAGGGAATGAATCCTCAGGATTGCCAAAGCAGCTGCACAGGGGAGGGAGCTGGATGTCATTGTCCACCTAGGGACAAATTACCTGGCTAAGAAAGGGATTAGAGAAGTGCAGGAGGAGTTTGTGGAATTGGGGAGGGGCCTTAGTCAAGTAGCACGACAGTAACCTTCTCGGGTGCTTCCATCTATGGCATAGGAAAGGCTAGGGTGTTCCGCACCATGGGATTTAATCAGTGGTTGAAAAACTGGTGGGTCTCAGAGATTTGGCTTCATTGGGGACTGGGGTCCACCTGGAGTGATGCAAGCCTATACTGGCATGATGGGCTGCATCTGTCCGGGAGGGAACCAGGATCCTAGGTGATAGGTTTAAATGCTTCATTGGCAAACTTTTAAACTAGCCAAGGAGGAGACACTGAAAGGAGCAGGAAAATCCTAGCCCCCCTCCAAATAATCATGGTAGTAAGTGTGGCAGACACCAACATAGAGGTGTCGATAGGGAGAAGGGCTGGGGTAAATGTAGAAAGTGACAAAGGCAAGAAGGACAGGGATGGGGCAAAAGGGAGTAAGGTCATCAGGAAATGGAGGGTAATGAGTACCAATGCCCATAGTCTGGGCAACAAGCTCCCTGAGCTGATGGCCTTAATGGAAGAAGAATGCCTGGATATCGTAGCAGTCACAGAAACATGGTACACAGAGAACCATGACTGGGATGTTAACATACCAGGGTACATAACCTACAGGAGAGACAGGCAGGGGAGAAGAGAGGGAGGAGTAGCTCTCTATGTAAAGGAAAGGATAAAAGCAACCGAACAAAAGAGTAAACAAGGAGGAGGAGAGGAAGCACTGTGGGTCACCTTGGAGACTGGAAAGAGCACCACAATCTGCACAGGGGTTGTGTACAGACCCCCATGTCAGGGAGAAGGAATGGACAAGGATATGATAGAAGGCATTCTTAAAATGGCAGAGAAAGGGGAGATACTGTTGATGGGAGACCTGAATATGCCAGATATTAACTGGAGCACATTTGCTGCAGCCACATCCAAGAGCAGGGCCATTCTTGATGCCCTACAGGTGGCAGGCAATAGACAGCTAGTTTCGGAACCCACTTGTGAGGGAGCAATCTTAGACCTTGTACTCTTAAACGGGGGCAGTGAGAAGATCTCAGATCTAGAAGTGAGTTGCCATCTGGGGACAAGTGACCATCACGTTAAACTCAGCTACAGAGTCAAGCCATACAAAAGTGAGGGTACTGGACTTTAGAAGGGCTGACTTTGGCAAGATGGGAGAGTGCCTCAGAAAAGCACTAGCAAACAGGCAAGAAGGAGGTGTGCAGCAACAATGTGGAATTATCAAAACTGCCATCACAGAGGCGACAAGCCTTTGTGTGAAGCAAATAAACAAATCAAAACAAAAGAAGAAGCCACTATGGTTCTCAAAAGAAGTGACTGTGAAAGTCAGGAAGAAAAAGATAGCATTCCGGAAGTATACTGAAACACAGAAGGAGCAGGACAGAGAGCTGTACCAGTTAAGGCAGAAGGAAGCAGGAGGAAGTCAGAATAGCAAAGGCTCAAACTGAGGAAAAGATAGCCAACTCAGTTAAGAAGGAGGATAAAACCTTTTATAGGTACATCAGCAAGCGTGAAAAGACAAAGGAGGGATAGTGAGGCTGAATAGAATGAACATGGGTGGGCAGAGGGACAGTGAAAAAGCAGGAATACTGAACGAAATATTTCTGCTCAGTATTCTAAAGAGGAGGAAGTGCCTAATCAATGAACAGAAGCACTCTTGATGGGGGTTGATCCCAGTCCTTTCACAGAAGAAAGGGTTCTGCAAGAACTCCTAAAACTGAAGGTGACAAAGCAATGGGTCCTGATGGAATTCACCCCAGAATTCTAAAAGAATTAAGGGAGGAACTAGTGAAACCACTGGCTACTCTTTTTAATAAATCATGGGAGGATGGTGTGGTACCTGAGGACTGGAGGAAGGCAGATGTGATTCCTCTTCACAAAAGTGGGACCAAGACAGAGGCAGGAAACTACAGACCTGTCAGTCTGACCTCTGTGGTAGGGAAAGTGATGGAGTCACTTCTGAAGGAAAGAATAGTTGAGTAGCTAGAGGCCAATGGAGCACAGGACCCAAGGCAGCATGGGTTCACAGCGGGAAGGTCATGTCAGACGAATCTAATAGAATTCTTTGACTGGGTGACCAAAGTAGTAGACCAGGGAGGGGCTGTGGACATGGCCTACCTAGACTTTAGCAAGGCATTTGACACAGTCCCACACAAAAGATTAATAGTCAAATTAACTAGTCTGGGTAAAACATTGGCTGAACAACAGGACACAGAAAGTAATTGTAAATGGGTCCACTCTGAAGAAAGGGGTTACTAGTGGGGTACCGAAGGGTTCAGTATTGGGTCCAGTCCTTTTTAATGTCTCCATCAGTGACATTGCCGAGGGGCTGGAAGGAAAAGTATGCCTTTTTGCAGATGACACAAAGATCTGCAACAGGGTTGATACACAAGGAGGTGTGGAAAGAAAGAAAAGGGACTTGGCAAGGTTGGAGGAATGGTCAGAAGTATGGCAGCTAGGATTCAATGCAAAGAAGTGCAAGTAATGCACCTGGGAAACAAGAACCCAGGGAAGAATACACAATGGGTGAGGAGGAGTAACAACAACAAAAAGGAAAGGGACCTGGGGTAATCATATCAGATGACCTTAAGGTTAGCGATGTGAAAAGGCAGTAGGAGGGCTGGGTGTATGCTGGGATGTATAGGGAGAGGCATCATCAGCAGAAAACAGGAAGTTGTTATCCTCTGTACAGACAGTTGGTGAGACCCCATCTGGAGTACTGTGTCCAGTTCTGGAGACCCCATCTCCACAAGGACATAGACAGGATAGAGGCAGTCCAGAGGTGGGCAACTAAAATGGTCCAGGAGGGTAGCATCTTTCAGAAAAAGAGACTTGCAAGAACAAGGGGACACAATTTAAAGATAGAAGGAGGGCAGTTCAGGGGCAATGTGAGGAAGTATTATTTCACAGACAGGGTAGTGGATGCATGGAACAGCCTTCCTGAGGAGGTTGTGGGGTCTAAAACTGTGGGAGAATTCAAGAATGCATGGGACATACATAAGGAAATTCTTGTGGGGTAGGAAGAAACAGGCTGTTGGTTGACTAGGATCTACGGCCTCATCCTGTAGGTAGGAAATGGTAGACTAGATGGGCCTAGCGGTCCTTATCTGCTGTCAAAGTCTATGTTTCTATGTTTCATACAATCTTTTAAAACAATAAGGTTTAAAAAGTGCAAATTCCTACCAATAATACACTTAGACCTGTCTATCTAATGTATTCTTATCTTCTTATAGTGCTGTACAGGTTTCTTTTTTCAGAGTGCAAACATGTGTCTAAAGATCTGTTACAGCATAATTAAAACACCGTCTTGACCCTGCCTTCTCCATGATGTCACCCAGCACCTCCTCTATATGTTAAAAATTATACAATTAGGATGTCTTGTGTCAGGAGGTAAATTAATAGGTAACATCAGCAGAAAATACGTGTTTCCCCCATATGACTTCCCAATTAAGTCTGCAATTTTCCAAGTCCTTTCTTTCATCCATGAGCAACATCCTCTCTCAAGGACATCAAAGGACTTTTATGACGTAGCACCTAAGTGCCAGAACCTGTATTCTCCCTCTAAACATCATAAAAGTTTATGATTTCTAGCCTAGCAGCTGGCAGCTGCAATTAAACTACATGCTGTAAATAGGAGATCCTTACTTTAAGTCTCTTCTAGCCTGTAATTATCTTCTGACTGTTATCTTTTAGCTGAAACAGCATGTTTCATGAGAGACACTCAATAACACATTTTTATATTACAAAAAAGCACAGATTAATCAGAACCAGCTGTACAAGCATCACAGTAAGTACCCAGCTTGTTAACCCACCTCTCCCTGAAGTGTACATTCCCTGTACCACTCCCACCCTTGCCTGCCTTACTTCCTCTACCCATTGTCTTCCTTCACTACGGTGAGGTGTTGTTAATCAGATATTGCCTCTTTTCCATTTGTAGCTCCCTTACTACCACCACCACCCTTTTTTCCTTGTGTGTTGCAGGTCCACCTTGTAAATGAGCTTGCTTAACAGTGTTCACCTGGATAAATAAAGATTTGATTGATTGATTGATTGATCAAGCTGTAGATCCTGGAATACAGGTAGACTAGATTGATCAAATGGTCTTCTTCTGCTGGCTTCTTCACATGTTCATATGTATGCTTGTATACCAATTATTTATTTAGTTTTTTTGTTTACCAGGTTGGTGCACTAGTTGGAAGCTATCTTTTCTCAAGGATGACCCATGAGTTTACAAAGAGACTAACAGGTATAACAACAAATTGAGTACAATGAATTTGTAATAAGTACAGAGACAAAGAAAACAATCACTGGAACATGTATAGTAACATAAGGTACTCATAAGGAAACATTTAAATTTAGGGAACACTAAAGGGGAGCAGAGTAACATCATTGCTTTTAAATTGTTAGATAGAGGAACAAACTTTCATCAGGTAGAGCAGATACACTGATACAGATATAACACCCAGCACTGCCACATGGAAGTCCTGGGTTTGAGAATTGTAACTGGGAAATAAAATTACCTTTCTCAGGTTCTTGTTGGAACTGCACAAAAGAAGAGACAATGGACAAGTGGTGTCCAGATAATAAATGTAATGTTTATTGGCAAATAAGAATAATGCAGTCTTATAACTAACATCGCCAGTACATCGCCAAGCTGCTCAGCGCCACTCCAGGAGGCATTATAGGCCCTCTGGATTCCTCAGTCCAGTACATTGCCCAGCAGCTCAGCACTCACTCCAGGAGGCATTAAGAGGCCTCTGGATCTGTTCATCCCAGTGCAGTGCCAAGCAGCTCAGCTCTCACTCTGGGAGGCATTAAGAGGCCCTCTGGATCCCCCAGCCCAGTACAATGCCGAGCAGCTCAGAGCTCACTCCAGGAGGCATTAAGAGGTAATGCCATCCATCCCTCTGCAGGTACCATTTGGTAGTGGTGTTTTACGACTGCATTTGTGTGTTTTCTAGCCTCTGACATCGACTGATTGTTTTTCTAGGCCTGCTGTTAGCGTCTAACTGGGGAAGTCATAGCAGAGTGTAGGGGATACTTTATGAACTAAATGCTACAGTTTAGTGTCTGTTGTGGGTGTACATGCAGCATGTTTCTGTTGTGGATCTAGCTTCAGCCTGTGTAGCTTAACATTGTTTAGAGCATGGTAATTTGTTGTACCTGCATAGCCCTGCTACTGTGTCCATGTGTCCCGACAGTGGTCGGCCTCAACAGCTGGCACATGCACAGTAGGGACTGGTGTGATGAAAGAGATCTTCCCACTGCATAAGAAATTAACTCTTGTTCTCCTCCCCATATACATCCCTGAGCAGCTCAGCCACTCTGGGAGGCATTAAGAGGCTTCTCTGATACCTTCAGCCCAGTACATCACCAAGCAGCTCAGCTCTCACTCCAAGAGGCATTAAGAGGTAATGCCATCATCCCCTCTATAGGCATCATTTGGTGGGGGTGTTAGCCCAGTGACGCTGCACACTGACTGCACACCCCAGCCACCCTCCCACCAAAGGCCGGCCCTTAATTTCAGGACCACCTCTGTCACATGACTTCCTGTTGTGCTAATACTTAAGTCCCACTTTCCCATTTGCAGCTTATACTAACTGCCCATTAGAGGGGGGTTCACCCACTGTACTCCTACCAGACAAGCATATCTAATTTCCCTGTTGTACTCTACTTCTCTATCTGCCATTCTACCTGACCAACCACTTCACTCCCCTTACTCTTCTCATCTCCTGCCTCACCTAGACCTCTATCAACACAACTATCTTCAAACCCCTCCACCCCACCCTCCAAAGCCCTCCTGGTATGGCCACTAGGAGTCACAGTTGCACCTCTTTTCTACCTGTCTGCCAGGTCCCAGTGCATAAAATCCACAACACCCCGTCCAACACTCAGCCTGTCTGTTCTGGGGTCCCCAGGTTTCCATACTGGGCCCTCTTATCTTCAGTCTCTACCTTAACGCACTACACAGCTCCTGTGCTAGAAGGGTGCTGCTCTATGCTGATGATGCAGTCCTATTTGCCTCACACCCAAACCCTGCCTTCCTTCAGGTCTCATAGATACATAGATACATAGACAGTGGTAGCAGATAAGGGCCTATGGCCCACCCAGTCTGCCCATTTGAGCTTGTAGTTCAGTTTGTTTTCCTAGAAGTCTATTGCACCTTACCCCTGACCTCCAGAATTCCTTTATGTCTATCCCATGCATTCTAAATCTCGTGATTGTTTCAGCCCCCACCACTTCCTCTGGCAGGGTGTTCCACCTGTCCACCACCCGTTCTGTGAAGAAATTCTTTCTCATGTTTCCTCTGAATCGTCCTCCCTCCAACTTCATCCCATGCCCTCTAGTCCTGGAACATCTTTTTCACTTAAAAATAGTGTTTTCCTGCACCCTGTTCCTCCCTGTAAGATACTTGTATGTCACTATCATATCCCCTCTCTCCATCCTCTCCTCCAGGGAGTACATGTTCAGTTCCTTCAACCTGTCTTCATAGGACTTGTGATGCAATCCATGCACCATCTTTGTTGCCCTCCTCTGAACCTTCTCTACCCTGTCTATGTCCTTACGTGGTATGGTCTCCAGAACTGTACACTGTACTCCAGGTGGGGCCTCACTAGTGTCTTGTATAGCTGGAATTATGACCTCCTTTCCTGCTGGTAATGCCCTGCCTATACATCCCAGCATCCTATTTGCTTTACCTGATGCCTTGTCACACTGTTTCCTACCTTGAGGTCATCAGAGATGATAACCCCAAGATCCCTTTCCTGCTTGGTGCATGCTATATCCTCACCCCCAACTGATATATTGTGCCAGGGTTTTGTGTCCATATGCATTATCTTGCACTTTGCATTGAATTTCAACTGCCAAACCCTGACCATTCTTCAAGTTTCTGCAGGTCACTTCTCATTCTGTCTACACCCTCTGGTGTGTCTACTCTGTTACAGAGCTTTGTGTCATCAGCTAACAGTGAAATTCTGCCTTCTAGGTCCTGCGCATGTCACTGATGAAGATGTTGAATAGACCGGTCCCAGCACTGATCCCTGTGGTACCCCACTGGTCACTCTTCCTCTGTGGAGTGACAGCCATTTACCACCACCCTCTGTGTCCTGCCACCCAGCCAGTTACCTACCCACCACACTACTGTCCTGCCCACACCAATATTCCCAGTTTGTGTAATAGTCTTCTATGTGGCACAGTGTCAAAGGCCTTGCTGAAGTCCAGATAGGCCATGTCCACTGCCTCCCTGATCCACCTCCTAGTCACCCAGTCAAAAATTCAATGAGGTTGGTCTGACATGACCTTCCCCCCAGTGAAACCATGCTGCCTTGGGTCCTGTAGTCCATTGACAACCAGATGTTCCACCAATCTCCTTCAGTAGTGTTTCCATGATCTTCCCAACTACCGAGGTGACGCTGACTGGTCTGTAGTTCCCTGTTTCCCTTTGTTCCCACTTTTGTATAAGGGACTACATCTGCTGTCCTCCAGTCTTTGGGCACCTCCTGTTTCCAGTGATTGGCTAAACAGGATAGCCAGAGGTTCAGCCACCACCTCTTAGTTCTTTAGGACCCTGGGAATTCCCATCTGGCCCCATTGCTTTATCAACTCTTATTACTTCCAGTTCCTTCAGGACTCTTTCTCGTGTAAAGGGACTTGTGTCCATTTCTGCACCATTCTCACCCCTTGTACTCCCTTCAGACCATCCTTCACCCAGGCAAAGCAATAGTCTACAGACTACAGATTGGTCATTAATCTAAAAAGAAAAGGTTATTCTTTTTGCCTGTCACCAAAGCAGAGCCATAACACCCCCCTCCAGATACTTCCCAGCACTCAGCACCCCCTTGAACAAGTGTCCTCTTATATATATCTGGGCATTACCTTCCACTCAGCCCTTACCTTCCACTCCCATATTAGCACTCTCTCTTCTGCCACAAACTCACGGATTGGCCTACTGTACCACCACAGGGACTGCCTTCCCACAAGGCACTCTGGCTGGCTATCACCTCCTCAGTCCTGTCCCTTGTGGACAACGGCCTCTCAATCTATGCAGTAGCAAACAATACTGCACTTAATAAAATACAACTGTTCATCAACAAGGCCTGCAGGCTTCTGTCTGGTGCTGGCAGATGCACAAACACCTGCTCACTTTACTCCACTGCCAATGTGGTTAACTTTGAGGAGAGGCTCTGCTACCAGTCCTGTCTGCTGACCAAAAAAATACTGCTTGGTGCCTTCCCCACTGGAGTGACCTCCTCCCTTCACCATGCTACCGCTACCATTTCCACCCGCAGGGCCTGTAAGGCCACTCTCCTAATGCCTAGAGCCAGGACATCACTTGTACAGTGGTCCTTTTGCTACAGGGCCCCATCCTGGATCAACTTCCTCCCAGCCACCACCACCAACCTCCCAAAAATTGGTTCTTTCAAAATTGCTCTCAGGAATCACCTATTCACCACGCGCTGCTGTAGGTGTGTATAACCATTCCTGATTACCATCCATTATTAGCTCTATGTCTTGTAGGCTGGGCACAACTGCTAGTTTGCAACCTCCTTGACAATGTCACTGGGACTACTAATTTCCACATCACTCCAGTTCTCCATTTACAGTTTTCACACTAATTGCCTCGCTACCACCTTTGTATAGGCTAATGATATTATCTTATATAAAATATGCTATTATTACAACCTGCCTGTGCAAATTTTCTACACTGCATAGGCCAATGCTATTATTCCCATGTAAATACTCTGTCATTACAACTGTTCTTGGCAAACTTTCTGTACTGTAACTGCATAACAACATATGCAATGAAACTATGTAACTCTGTGTTTGTCCATGGAACTATGTAACTGTTTTGTCTCTGTACTCTATGATGAGGAGCCTTTGGAAATGAGTCATTGACTCAAAGGAATGTAATTCTCATATGTACAAATAGCCAACAGTGTGATTACTGGGAGAGTGCATCCAGTTCCTTACCTACAGGTCGCAGTCAGTCTCATATCAGAGAAAATGTGCAGCAAAGGATCTTATACCTTGATAATTACTATGGTAATGGCTAAAGAAGATACATAAAATGCACATAACTGGCCAAAACAGGTGGCTTGAGTAACTATCCTAACTAGCTTAAGGAGTTTGGCTTAGCCAGCAGAAGATAAGTGAAAACACTGAGCTCTGTGTATTTACAAAGACACTTGCACTTGCAGCTTGCACAAGCACTAAAGATGACACTGTTGCCTAACTAATGATTATACAATGATATGTAATGAAAACATCTCCCAGTGTTACACTATATTGTGAGAATATAGTGAAGCATAATATGCATTACAAAAGTACAGTAGAACTCAGATCCTGACACTTATGCTTATATGATAAGCACCAGGGTACAATTAGGGTGCTGGCTTATGGACAACATTATGGATTCAGATTTCTCATCATGGTTTTATACCAGTGATACAGACATAACCCCTGCACTAGATGCCCGCAGTCAGAATCAGGAAGTGCCATACTGACCAGGTATGGTGGGGCACCTCAAACATATTAGAGGGGGCAGGATTGAGGTGGTCAGGTGCAGAAGACACCCTGGGATTAGACAAGGCCTAGAGAGAGGCCAGATATGCTTGGTCCCCACCCCAGGGATCCCACCAGACTGAGTGGGCAAGTAGCTAGAGGGCTGCACTGCCCACCAATCCCTGAGACCAGTGCTCTGCCATGCCAGATCAATCAGAAACAAGACAGCAATTATAGTGGACTTGATTTCATGTCGCTCGTATGCATTATGGACAACAATGCCTGCCCTGTTTTGGAGGCTGCCATCCCTTCTGGGTACTATGTAGTGCACTGTCCCAGAGTGGAGCAAAGGGCAGGGAGTAGTGATCTGTTTCAGATCCAAGCTAGGCTTCACTGTGCACCCGTGAGAGCATCTGGTTTCATAGAACATAACATTTGCTGGCAGATAAGGACCGCTTGGCCCACATAATCTGCCCATTTCCTACCTAATGCATAGGCTGCAGACCCTAGTTAACCAGCAGCCTACTTCCTCCTACCCCCACTAGAATTGCATGCTGTCTGTCCCATGCATTCTTGAACTCTCCACTGTTTCTGAGTCCACTACTCCTCAGAAAGGCTGTTCCATGTATTCACAACCCTCTCTGTGAAAAATACTTCCGCATTACATTTCAGCCATCCCCATCTTCAAATTATACCCCTTGTTCTTGCACATCTCTTTTCTGAAAGATGCTACCCTCTTGGACTCTGTTGATTCCCTTGATGTACTTGAAAGTTTCTATCATGTCCCCCTCCCTCCTCTAGTCAAGTGTATACATAGAAACATAGACTTTGATGGCAGATATGACCACTTGGCCCACCCAGTCTGCCCATTTCCTACCTACTGGATAAGTCGCAGATATTAGTTAACCAACAGCCTACTTCCTGCCACCCCACTATAATTGCCTTATGTCTGTCCCATGCATGTTTGAATTCCTCCACTATTTTAGACCCCACAGCCTCTCCAGGAAGGTGGTTCCATGTCCACCACTCTCTTCATGAAAAAATTCTCACATTACCCTTGAACTGTCCCCTCTATCTTTAAATTTTGCTCCCTTGTTCTTGCACATCTCTTTTTCTGAAATATGCTACCCTCCTGGACTTTGTTGATTCCCTTGAGGTACTTGAACATTTCTATCATGTCTCCCTGTCCCTCCTTTCATCAAAGGTATACATATTAAGCTTACATATTAAGCTTCTTTAATCTTTCTTTGTATGTCTTCTGGTGCAGACCCTGCACCATTTTAGTCACCTTCCTCTGGACAGCCTCCATCCTGTCAATGTCCTTGTGGAGATGAGGTCTCCAGAACTGGACACAGAACTCCAGATGGGCTCTCACTAACTGTCTGTACAGAGGGATAACAACTTCCTGTTTTCTATTAGTGATGCCTCTCACTATGTATCCCACCAGCCTCCTTACTGCCTTCTCACATTGCTTGCCCACCTTAAGGTCACCTGATACGACTACTCCCAGGTCCCTTTCTATTTCTGTTGTTGTTATCTCACCCTCCATTGTGTACTCTTCCCCTAGATTTTTGTTTGCCAGGTGCATTACCTTGTACTTCTTTGCATTGAATCTAAGCTGCCATATATTTGACCATTCCTCTAACCTTGCCAAGTCCCTTTGCATCTTCTTCACTCCACCTTCTTTATCAACCCTGTTGCAGGTCTTTGTGTCATCTGCAAAGAGACATACTTTTCCTTCCAGTCCCTCTGCAATGTCACTTATAAAGACATTAGAGGACCTGTCCCAGTACTGAACCCTGCTGTACCCCACTAGTAACCCCCCTTTCTTCAGAGTAAACCCTATTTACTGTTACCCTCTATATCCTGTTGTACAGCCAATTTTTAACCCAAGCTACCACCTTGTGACCCACTCCAAGACTGGCTAACTTGCATATTAATCTTTTGAGTGGGACTGTGTCAAATGCCTTGCTAAAGTCTAGGTAGGCCATGTCCACCGCCCCTCCCTGGTCTACTACATTGGTCACCCAGTCACATAAATCTATTAGATTCCCAGTGGCCCATTAGCCAGCCAACTTCCTCTCCCGGTCGCATGGCTGCAATACTAACTGCCTATGGTGCTCTCTATCTCTTATTGTTACCGCAGCCAACTGCCTACTCAAGCTGCTCGTTTTATGAATATTATCTCAAAGTATGTTATAACTGAGTACCTTTATTTTTTCTTTTAGTTGTTTTGGCTGTTTATCGTGCATTCTTTTACTACCTCTGTATGTATGTTGACCCTCATCCTTTGACGTGGAACCTTTGTAAATGAGTAGTTTCTGCTCAAAGGTATTTGTAATCCAAGAATTTAATAAATAAAAAAATAATAAAAAAAAAGATTCATCTGACATGACCTTCCTGCTATGTATCCATGCTGCCTTGGGTCCTGTGCCCGACTGACCTCTAGGAACTCAACAATTCTTTCCTTTAGAGGTGATTCCATCATTTTCCCTACCACGAAGGTCAAACTAACAGGTCTGTAGTTTCCTGCCTCTGCCTTGCTCCCACTTTTGTGAAGGGGAATCACGTCTGCCCTCCTCCAGTCCTCCGGTACTACACCATCCTCCCAAGATTTGTTAAAAAAGGGTAGTCAATTGTGTCACTAATTCTACCTTTAGTTCTTTTAGAATTCTTCAGTGAATCCCATCAGGCCCCATTGCTTTGTCCACCATCAGTTTTAAGAGTTCTTTCAGGATCCTTTCTTCTGTGAATGGACTGGTATCGACCTCCTATCCAGAGTGCTTCTATTCTTTGATTTAGGTACCTCCCGTCCTCTTCTTTTGTGAATACTGAGAAGAAGTATTCATTCAGTATCTCTACTTTTTCACTGTCATCCTCTGCCCACCCTTCCTTCCCTTTAGTAAGCCTCACTATCCCCTCCTTCATCTTTCTTCACTCCCTAATGTACATGTAAAAGATTTTGTCCCCCTTCTCAACTGAGTTGGCTAGCTTTTCCTCAGTTTGGGCTTCTGCTATTCTGACTGCTTTCCCCACTTTCTTCTGCTTTAATTGCTACAATTCCCTGTCCTGCTTCTTCTGTGTTTTCTTATACTTCCTGAATACTACCTTTTTCTTCTTAACCTTCCCACCACCTCTTTTGAGAACCATAGTGTTTTTTCTTCGTTTGCTTTATTGATTTGCTTACACAAAGACTTGTTACCTCTGTGATGGCTGTTTTGATTTTCCCCATTGTTCCTCCCCACCCTCCTTCTTGCCAGTTTGCTAGTGCTTTTCTGAGGCACACTCCAATTTTTCTAAAGTCAGCCCTCCTAAAGTCCAACACTCTTGCTTTTGTATGGCTTGACTCTATGGCTGTGTTTATCGTGAACCACATTGTGTTGTGGTCACTTGTTCCCAGATGGCTACCCACTTCTAAATCTGACATCCTTTCTCCATCCCCATTTGACAGTACCGGGTCTAAGATTGCTCCCTCTCGAGTGGTTTCCACCACTAGCTGTCTGAGGCATGCCCCCTGCAGGGCATCAAGAATAAACCTGCTTTTTGATGTGGCTGCAGCCAGGGTGCTCCAGCTCTGTGATTCTCTATCCAGTTTGCCAGCTTTTTCCCACCCCACAGCAGTCTGCTTCAGTCTCCCATGAGGCATGTATCAAAGGCCTTGCTGAAGTCTGCGCAGAACATCTGCGTATGACCCTTATCTAGCTCCTTGTTGCAGTCGTATTTTATTAGTTTGTCTAACAAGACCTCCCTGAGACAAACCCATGTTGCCGCCCATCCTGGAGCCATTACCCCGAGAATGACACCAGCCACCCTTCAATACAGTCTCCATAATTTTCCACTGTGGAAGTGGACGGCTGGATGATAATTTCCTGGATCTTCCTAGGCCCATTCTTCTGTATGGCACCACATGGCCACCCTCAGTCCTGGGGCACAGATCTATTTCAGGGTGCTGAATAGATCTGCCATGGCTCAACCAACACCTCCGCCATCTCCTCAGCACCTTGGGGTGGATGCCATCAGACCTGGTGCCTTGTCCACCCTTGCCTCAGCCCTCTGGCACTCTACTCCCTATGATCATTTTGTCTGTCACCTTCCCCTTCCCCACCCCAGTCCATATTGGTAGTGGTCCATCCTCTTGTTAGTAAAAAGCGACAGGGTACCATTCAGTGCTTGCACTTGTTCCTCTCCCTTTTCCACCCATTCTCCCCACTTTCTCCTCCTGTGTGTTCTTGCACTTCCACTTTTCCTGACTTGTCTCAAAAGTCCTTCTCTCCTCCTTTTATGCCTTTGTTAACCTTAGTTCCCTAGGCCTTGGCTATTTTCATCCTCCTGGTCACCTCCTTGGACTAACTCAAGCAAGCCTCCTTGTTCTCTTCCTCTTGTTCTCCTGCACTTGGTCGCAGCCCTCGTTGCTCCCTTCCCCTTGCGTCACTGTTCAGTCAGCATGGTTTTCTGGCTTGCTTTTCCTACTCGAGCCCTGGTGCAGGCTACTGTGGCCTCTGTTGGCCCATTTTAATAGCGTTCCACCTTTGTTCTCATCCATCTCCAGCCTCTGTTCTGAGTTTCCTTTGCAGTATTTCTCCATCCTCCCAAATTCCACCCTCTCAAAGTCACCACCTTGTCTCTGCACTAGTCTCCTACCCAGTGTGGGTAGGTATGCACTGTTTGGTAATTGCTGATGAGTGGTGTCCTCAGCCTTACTCTCTTGCTGCCTCCTCATTTGCCCAGCACCAGGTCCAGTGTTACCAAGCGCCTTGTAGGCCCACTTACCATCTGTGTCAGGAGGCCATCCTGGATCATCCAGACGCACCTTTTCCTTGGGGTGCTGTTGGGGGCAGAGGTGCTCAATCAACCCCAGGCTGGAATCCCCCACTATCACCACTCCCTTCCCACACCTCTTATCTGCTCTGCCAACTCCCGTCCAGTTTTTCCTGACTGGGCTGGTGGTCTGAACACCACCTCAGCCTCAGCTTTATGCCATTAGGTCAGTTAGCTATACCCAAAAGTGCCTCTGTCCCTCCCTTCCTCCCCTCGTCTCTGTGCATTTGGTCCCTTTTCTCAAAGAGTGCTGCCCACCCTCTTCTAACCCCCGGTCCTTCCTGTAAATACTGTACTTGTGTACTGCAGATCCCAGTCACAGAACTTGGTGGCCAAGTTTCTGTTACTGCAGCAACCACATTCCCTTCTGAAAGGAGCACTTGAAGTTTCACAATTTTGTTTCCCCAGGCTTCTCACATTTGGGAGACCACTTTCCTTCATGCCCTCCTTCTCTCTCTCCCCATCTCCTTGGTCTGCTCCCTCCTCTCAGTAGTCCACACCCTTCATCTGCCTTGTTATTAGAGGTTGGTGGCATTCTGCACTCCACCCTGGCTGCAACTACATGCCCCTTTCCTGTGTCACTTCACCTCTACCTTTACCTGTGTCTAAGGGGAGGTGGGCTCACAGCTCCCCTGTCAGACCCTTTTACTGTCCTCAGTCCTCTTGCCACCCCTCTCCTAGTTTAAATCCACCTTGGTTGCTATGTACTCCTCAATTTCACTCTTTGACTCCCCTTTCTGTTCAAGTGTAGCCTTTCTCCTGCATACAAATTACTATTACTCCAGATTCTACCCCAGTCTGTCACTGTGCCATAATTCTTGGTGTGGCATGATTCCCTCAGCTACTGCTGAACTCCTCTCCTTCCCCTTACTTTCCTCCATACTTTTTGTAACCTGGAGTACCTCTAAGGATACCAACTCCCCAACCTCCTCCACTGCCCCAACTCTCGAACCTCCCTTCACCACTTCTACAGTCTCCGCCATGTTGTTCGTACCCACGTGCAACACTATAGTGAGTTTCTTCCTCCCTTCAATGCACACTTAGAAGTGCCTGCCCTGCTTTTTCCGGTCAACCCAGGAATAGCTTCAACCAAATCTGCTGTGCCTTCCCCCCTTCCACCCCATCTGACCCCTTTCAGTACAGATTCCACAGCACAAATAATCCCGTTTCATATCCCTTACCTCTCTTCCCTTTTATCCTTTGTCATGTCGGCCACACTCCGTGCACTCTCTGTGTCAGCTGCAACCACCCCTGTTTCCGCCCCACTCACTGTCTCTGCTCTGCTTATCCCATCCCCCAAACACATTACCAGCTTGACCTCCCATCCCCCAATCACCTTACCAGCCTCACTGCTGTCTACAGGGCTTTCTATAAATCCCCCCACTCTGGCTGATCTCCGACCCCTCCCTACCCCTCCATTGCCGACTCTGAGCACCTATGACCTACAGCCCCCATGGTGGTGCCCTCATCCTTCTCCCTGCCCTGAGGCTTCGCCCCGGTAACACCCCTCCTTACTAGCCCTCAACCCTGCTGCCCATGCTTCCTGCTCCTTCTCATTGCCAGCCCACTCCTCCCCAGCTTGTCCTCCACCCCATTGATATTTTCCTCCCCCAACAGCAGAGGCTTAATCTGTTACTAGTCAATACACCTCCAACTTCGTGTCCCCCTGTCGATTCTCCCTCCATCTTGCTCCTCTCTGAGCATCCGCCAGTCCTCCTCTACCCGCAGTCAACTGCCAGCTCCTATAGTACTTCTCGTGATCTTCCCTCACACGGGGCCCCCTCTGCCTCATGCACACCCTTCCTTCCCCTCTTTAATCTGCCTGTGCCTCTGGTACTGGGGTTGGCTTCAGGCCCTATTTGCTCTGCCCCCCATCCCTCCCTTCCATCGCTATTCTCCCTCCCCTAACAGGGGACTACCATCCTCGCTTGTCCTGCTTCCTAGGCTCCTCCCTAACCTTCACATCTCCTCCTTCAAACTAGCCAGCTGGCTACAAACCATACACCCCCATCCTCCATGCCCAGTTCTGGATCATGGCAGACCCACACCCGTGCATCCCACCACCCTTCCAAAGATGCCAGCCCTAGTGACATGTGGCACCTGCCCCATTCTAGCCCTATCCTTAGTTTATGCAGTGTAATTCAATGAAAATATCCTCAGTAAGTACTCGGCACTGTAATTCAAATAAACATATCCCTAAGTAAGCAGATAAGGCATTTAGTAGAATTAGACAAATTGACTAATAACTCGATTTATCCCTATACCCACAAGAGTTCTTGTGCCTCTGGTTGTGTTACAGTGGCTCAAAAGGATTAGCTCCTATCCCCAGGTTTAGCTTTAGGATGCCTCATAGTACCTTTTTGTAGTCTTAAACTCTCCTGCAGTTCTGCCCCAGTGTGCTCCTTGAGACATCACCTTTGCTGTGCTCCTCCTCCTTCTTCCAGATCCTGATAGGTGGTCCTCCTGTTAGATATGCCTGTTCACCTCCTTCCCAATTAGTCTGTTACGGAGGAGCCCAGAAGACTCTCTAAGGCCCTTGAAAAAGTAGTTGTCAACCAGCTTGCTGGATACCTGGCCATGCACAATATCCTCTGCCCTGAACAGCATGGCTTTGCAGGTCACAGCACCACAATCATGCTACTTGAATTCTCCAACTTCCTGCACTCTGCTCTTGATGCCGGAAGTCCTGCCGTGCCATGTTCATTGACCTGTCCAAGGCCTTTGACACAGTATGCCATCCTCTCCTGCTTGACTTCCTCAGATACCTTGGTTTCTCCCCGGCCCCTTGCATGGTTCACCAGCTACCTCTCTGCCAGAACTTAGTGTGTAAAATCAATAGCGTCTTATCTGACACACGACCTGTCCGCTCTGGGGTTCCCCAGGGCTCCATTTAGGCCCACCTCTTCAGTCTCTACCTCAACTCCCTCCCTTGGCCTGCCCAAGTAAGATCCTACTCTACGTGGATGACGCTGTGCTCTTCGCGTGACCCCAACCCCAACACACTCCAGGCCACCCTCCAACAAGCTTTTGACACAGCTGATCATTGGTTCACGCCACAAAGTTAGTCCTGAACCCAAAATGACCAAAGTTATGCTCTTCTCACATCGCCAAAGTAAAGCCAGTGGTGCCCCTCTCCTGATACTGCCTAGCACACTAAACCCCATTAAGCAGGTTTCCTCCTACAAGTATCTGGGCATTACCTTGATTCAGCACTCTCCTTCCATTCCCATATCAATGCCCTTTCTGCTGCCACCAATGTCAGGATTGGACTGTTATACTGCCATAGGGACTGCCTACCACAAGAGGCCCTTAGATTGGCAATCACCTCCTCTGTCTTGTCGCTAATCGACTATGGGCTGCCCATCCATGCTGCAGCCAACAACACTGCACTTGCAAGAATCCAGCTCTCTATAAACAAGGCCTGCAGGCTAATGCTGGGAGCCCCGAGTGCACCCATGTCGCGCCTGCTGTACTCCACCATCAACTTGCTCAAACTTGAAGAAAGACCCGCTCCAAACCTGCCTTCTTGTAAGAAAGACCCTGCTAGGGCTATCTCCCGGGTCACCACCTCCCTGCAGCGTGCTTCCCCTCAGTCTCCACCCGCAGCACTGTCAAACCTCCCCAGGGTAAGGACCTCTATGGCCCAGAGATCCTTTTGTTATCAGGCTCCCTCCTGGTTCAATTCCTCCCAGCCAATATAGCTGACTCCACTAAGCTTGGTCCTTTCAAGGCCTCCCTCAGAAGCCATCTGACAAGCACTCGCTCCTGCAACTGCACAAAATCCCCCACCTGCCCCTTACCTTCACCCCATAGGCTGGGTCTGCTCTGTCTACTTTGCTGTATATACCTGGGGTCTCATGCAACATCTGCTGACTAATGTAATAAAATATCTCTGGTTGCTACCTGACGTGCTACTCGTGTGCCTAAATTATGACTACTGTGATCTGCTTATTACCAAGCTTGTACCACCAGTGAATGCCTGTAACACTGGTTGCTTTTTAATCTAAGCGTTATGTACTGTACTGTTTTGTTTGTTGTGATGCATTACTCTCTTGATGAGGTGTCTTTGTAGATGAGTCTATGACTCAAAGGTCTGTAAACCGATGATCTAATAAATAAATAAAATAAATACTGGAGGGGATGGGGATGGGTGGGTGGTCAAAAATTCCTCATTCTGGCAATGCAAGTCCTCCTCATTCCTGCTGGCAACTCAAGTCCTCCTGATGTCCGCCTAATGCGGGGAAGAGATGGTCCCAGCATGAACCTCCACAGCCTCCTACCCCCATCGCAGCAGCTCCCGAACAGCTCTGAAGCCAAGAGGGCTTCACTCCTATTTCAATGCAGCGCCTCCTCCTTGCTCACTTCTCATTTGCCCTTCTCACTCCCTTACACCTGTAATTTATTTCAGACTCCTGTTTTGGCCAAAAGTCCCCTTGTTCTCGCGTGCAAGTCCTCCCTTGTTCCTGCTGGCAATGCAAGTCCTCCCGATGCCCATCAAGTGCGGGAAAGAGGTGGTCCCAGCGTGACCCCACAGCCTCTCACCCCATCGCAACATCTCCCAAACAGCTCTGAAACTGAGAGGACTTCACTCCTATTTCAATGCAGCATCTCCTCCTTGTTCACTTCTGATTGGCCCTTCTCACTCTCTTACACCTGCAATTTATTTCAGGCTCCTGTTTCTGCCAAAATTCCCTCGTCTCTAGCAAGACAAGTCCTCCCTCATTCCTGATGACAGTGCAAGTCCTCTCGATGTCCATCTAGTGTGGGGAAGAGGTGGTCCCAGCATGGACTCCACAGCCTCTTACCCCAGTCACAGCAGCTCCCGAACAGCTCCTGCAACTGGACTATAGCCCCGCCTCCTTTAATAACCATGTAATCCTCCTTTTCTCGCTGATATACCTGAAAATGTACTGTCACCTTTGAAACTGTCTGGGTTATTCTTTCCTCAGCTTGCACTTTTGCACTTCTTACTGTCTGCCCATCTCCTCCATTCCTCCATATACACTTCTCTGTCCTCCTCCTCTCCCTGGGTCTCCTTATACTTTCTGAATGCCACTGTTTTTGCGCTTACCTTTTCTGCCACTTCCTTCGAGAACCCTAAGTTATTTATTTACTAATTTATTTAAAATGTTGATGACTAGGGAAAGGTACTGAGCCAAAGCTTGTTTCCAGGTGTGGTCCGGGGTACAGTACAATGACATACACATCCATGGAGATATAAAGCAGTAGGTGTACATACAGGCCCAGATATTCAAACTGCACCAGGCTGTGGCGCAAGCTTGGGCACAGCTCAACTTGGCTGCACAGGGAGTGGACTGGGTGATATTCAACGGAGCTGCGCCATGGCTCAGCAGCGTTGAATATCGCACCCTGGCCACTGCCATTTTGCATGGCGCAGTGGCACTGCGCCAGCGCAAGTGGCCAGAGTTAGCATGGGATGTGCTAGCGCAAGTTCCATTGTGCCATGCACAGCAACTGCGATATTCAAAACTTGACATGCAAATGGAGCCATAATGTATGCAGGCATATGGGGCCATTTGCATGTCATTATGGCCTCTATTTGCATGCAGGTGCACCGATCCCCACGACTTGTGCCTGGCGCCTGCCAGGCAGCAGTTGGGAACCAAAGTTCTCGCAGCCCAATCGCAGGCATTTGTCAAAAATAATAATATGTCCATATCCCTGGTGGTCCAGTGACCCATATCTGCCCGACGCGCTCATTTGTAAAAAAGAGAAGCGACTATCTTTGGGTCCAGTGATCACTCTCGCCTAATCATGGCATTGTAAACATGTCTCATATCTCTGGTGGTCTAGGTTACCCTCTCACCCGCCCACTGAGCCCCACCGCCCCACCCCCAGTAAGCCGGCAGCACCACCCACTCCTGCCGCCACCAACTGACACCGCTGGTTGGTGTTATCTACTGGTTCACGCCAGAACCAATGGGCGCATAGCCCTACTGAAGGTGTCAGTCGGCGGACGCGGGTGGCAGGCAGGTGGGT
Organism: Neoceratodus forsteri; assembly: GCA_016271365.2. NCBI lineage: Eukaryota > Metazoa > Chordata > Ceratodontiformes > Ceratodontidae > Neoceratodus > Neoceratodus forsteri. The sequence continues at coordinate 468,389,082 of CM057457.1, read as the reverse complement.
GCTGCCACCCGCCGCTGACCGGGAGGGAGCGGGCGGTGGGGCTCAGTGGGCAGGTGGGGGAGGGGTATCCTAGACCACCAGGGATATAGGACATGTTTTTCTTAACAAATGCCCGCGATCAGGCAGAGAGCGGTCCACTGGACCACCAGGGATATAGGACATTTTTTTTTTTACAGATGCCCATGATCGGCTGAGAGTGGTCCACTGACCACCAGGGATATAGGACTGTTTTCTACTTTTATCAGATGCCCACGATCGGGCAGATAGAGGTCCACTGGACCACCAGGGATATAGGACTGTTTTCTAGTTTTATACAGATGCTCGCGATCGGGCAGATAGCAGTCCACTGACCACCAGGGATATTAGAAGCCTTCTTTTTACAAATGCCCACGATCGGCAAATAGCGTCCACTGACCACCAGGGATATAGTACATTTTGTTTTAACAAATGCCCAAGATCAGGCAGGCAGTGGTCCACTGACCACCAGGGATATTTGGGAATTCTTTATTGTTTATTTATACAAATGCCCATGATCGGCATGGGGGTACCGCCAGGTGCAGCCGAACTGGTGGCCACCCACAGTGGCAGCTGCCGTGTTACTGTAATGTGGCAGCTCACCCATGGGTGACCATCAGTTGTTTCTTTTGTTTTGGGATCAACTTTGTGCTGGCGCTGGGTTGTGCATGCATGGCTCTGCACATCCCGGGCTGAATATCAGGCTGTGCAGATTATGCATGGGCATGCCCCTACCTGTGCCTGCATACATTACTAATGCGCCCGGCATGATTGTGATTTGTGCTGCACTTTTCCCTTTTGAATATCAGCCGGGCGCATCAGTGGGTTACGCTACCATGTGCAACCCTTTTGAATATCTGGGCCCTAGGATACAAGATAATGCAAAAGAAAATATACAGAGCAAGCCTTTGATTGATTGTATTTGCACCATAAACAAACTGAAAAGTGGGGATACAAGTGCAGACAAACATTTAAAGTGCATTTATGGTGGCAATTAGTGCATACAGATTCTCATACATAGTCATTTTACCAAGGAGACTGAGATTTGGGAGTGGAAACCTTATGGGATGAATATGATGCTGGAGGGGTCACAGCAGCAAGAGGAGGAGGAGAAGCTGAGGATGTGGGGATGGACAACACCAAGGAGGAGGAGGAGAGACTGGTGCAGGTGGGGTTGGGAGGATGTAATATGATTTTTAAAAGAGAGGTAGATGGTAGAGTTTTGATACTCATGGGGGAGTTTATTCCATTGGAGAGGTAGGCAGTTGGAGAAAGCACACTAGCCCGCCATTGAGTGGGGGTGATGGATAGAGAAGCAGAAGGATCTCAAGAGTGAAGAGAGTACAAAGGATGGGATGTGGGTTAAAGCAACAGGAGAGGTAGGGAGGGAGGAAGGAGCCCAAATTAGAATCTGGTGATGAAGGATAATGAGGTACATACCTCCTATGTGACAAGGCACAATGGAGAGAGCAGAGTACAGGGAGCAGTGGTGTGAACAAAGAGGAGAGTCTGTGGCACATCTGCAGAAGGAGTTCAGTATGGTATTCAGTTTAGCAAGGGATGTGGCAGGGCTGTGCTGTAGACAATGTCTGCATAGACAAGGGAGGAGGAGGAGGAGGATCATTTTAGAGACAAGCTTGTTATAGGGAGCGAGAGGGAGTCTTCATTACGATAGAGGAATCCTAACTTGAGGCGGAGCTTGGAGATAACAGCATCAATATGTGTAGAGAAATTTAGGTGACTGTCTCTACATACCCCCAGGTATTTAAATGCTTGTAAAGTGTCAAGGGGAAGTTGTCTTGGTGTGAAATACTGGTAGGGACCAGAGCCTGGAGAGTTTCCAACAGAGTCAAGTCATCGACCTGTTTGTTTTTATTATTTACCTTAAGATCATTTGCTAGAAAAAATAAGCAAGACTTTATTGAAATCCTGTTGGAGAGGTGGTTGTACATCCTTTGAGAAGGCCCTGATGTAAAATGGTGTCCTCCCATGCATATGAATGAGAGAATTGGAGCCGATGGAGGGGGTCATTAATAAATATAGAGGAGAGTAAAGGGCCTAGAACTGACCCCTGAGGATGCCTTCCAAGATGGGGAGAGGTGGAGAGAAAGAGGTACCAATTCATACTCATTGCTGTCTTTCAATAAGATAGGAGTTAAACCATCGATGGAGGGTGGGTGCAGACAAGTGAAGTGGAGTTTGTTCAGTAAAAGCACATGGGAGATGGATTCAAAGGCCTTGGCAAGGTCAATGAAGATAGCGACAGTGACATGACCTTTGTCCATGGTAGAGTGTATAGTGCTAGTGACACGATAGGAAGAGACAATGGAGTGATGTTTCGAACCCCTGATTGGTATGGGAAGAGTATGTCAGTTGAAGTGACAAAGTCTAATAACCTTAAGTAGATTAGGGATTCCTGGGCCTTGACAAGAGGGGAGAAGGGAGATGGTTCAATAATTTCTGGGGACGATAGGTCTCATCCCTTGTGGAGGGGTATCAACAGGCTGTTTTCTGGAGAATGGGTACAGTGCAAGCAGTGACAGAGAGGTTGAAGAGGTGCACACGGGTGCAGCTATGGCAGCTGCTGACAGGCAGAGTAATCTTAGAATGAAGCCCATCTGGGCTTGATTTGTTTTGATGTAGTGAGTTCAAGGCCTGGAAGACTTGCTGAGTGGAGACAGGAGGGAAGCAGTAACAATCCTTTGATGGAGTGGGGAGAGAGGAAGGGCTTTGTGGCAGGGGTGATCAAAGAAGGCACAAGTGGTGAAGAATTTATTAAAAATTTCTGCCACTGAAGAGGGATCTGTGGTGGATGCGCTGTCTCTTTTGAGGGAGGGGAGGTGGAGATTGATGAGTGAATGAACTGTCTTCCAGAAAGAGTAGGTGTGTTGGAGTTTAGATGTAAATGTTTTTTTAAACCAGGAGGATTTGGCGAGACAAGTGGCTCAGCAGGTAGCACACTTGCCTCGGAGGCCAGAGATCAGAAGGCTGTGGGTTCTATCCTCACACCAGGAACTTGGATTAATATCCCAATACTGACACTGTAGTGCAGCATGAGGGGGTGCTGCACCCTGGGGTGCTGTCTTCGGATGAGATGTTAAACCGAGGTCCCATCTGCCTGTTCTGGTGGTAGCTCAGGTGGATGTTAAAGATCACATGGCACTTCTCGAAAAGAGATGGGGAACTTCCCAGAGACCTGGCCAAATTTCCCCATGTACTAAAAATACCACCAACAGCTTAATCTGGGCAAAGGTCAGTTGGCATTCATCTGTATCCCTCCCTGTGTAATGCCTGAAAATAGCCACAATTTGTCAAGTGCACTTACCTGGTCAATAAAAACTAAATAAATACACCTATTTATGATGGTTCTATAGGCAAGATTTAAATGAGTTTGGTAGGATTTATATCGAGCCCAGGTCTGGTCTTCGGATATGCACATGGTAATAAGCTGGGGTGAGATCCACGGGTGGTGAGACTGCTTGACTCAATTTTTTTAATCAGGGCATGATGGTCCTAAACTTGATGAAAGGTAGTCAGGAAGTGATGGAGGGAGGAGTCAATGTCATTTATGGACTAGAAAGGAGACCTGCTGGCCAAATCAAGGTAGTGAAGAAAGGCATTAGTGTCTAGAGCTTGGATTGGTCAGATGCTAATATACTTAGGGGCAGAGTGGTGATGATAGATATTTCCTATGCAGTAAGTTATACAATGGTCACTTAATGTGTCTGGCCTCCTGCTTCCACTTATTTTCCTGACATACAAGTTTGTGGCCTTTACTATGCTCCTTTATCATGACTGTAGTAAAGGGCAAAAAGTCCCATTTTTAAATTGTCCATTGCTGATACTTAGAAAGGAGACACACGGAGATGGTGCTGATGGCGAAGAATTTAATGATTAAATAATAAACATAGTAAGAGATTACAAGTGGTGCATCTTTCATTCTTCATTCTTAATTCTTAATTTTTCAATTCTTCAAACTAACAGTGTATAGTGGTGTGTTTATATAGTGGAAGACAGTACTATGGTTGTCTGTAATTGGTACAGCACAAGTATAAACATTAACTTACAAGGCAATGCTCTTTCTTTAGTTCTTGCATGACAAGGCAATTTTCCTTTAGTTCTTTGCATGACCTAATCCTTACTTAGCTCAAATGTATTGATAGTGTAAATTATACTACTATATAAGGATAGCAATAGTAGTCATTACCAGTTATTAAGAGTCTTAGAAGGAAGAAATAGGTTTGCACTTTAAGAATGTGCTTACAAGCTTTTTAGTCTGTCCTGTCCTCCTGAAAATAATAGTCAAAAGGGTAACTTGAACTCTATCCTGTATTTCTGTCTGTGCAGACACTTAAGCCACTTGTCTTCTATCACTCACATGATTAGTACAGATATTAAAAGACACTTGAATATTACAACTTGTGGTCTTAGTTAAACCTGTAATTACAAGTTTTATATATAATTCAGCTTCATATATCAATATTTATCACACAAACACATGTTTTAGACCAAAATGAAGTTTGCTTGCAATATTGGAACACATTTTTTATCCCCTATTACAATGGCCTCATTTTCCTCAACATCTCCCTCCACCAGTTCTTCTCGGATATATTCCCCCATCTTTGTAAAGTCAGTCCTTCTGAAATCCAGGACGCCCCCATGTGCTTGGGAAACAAGTAGCATGAGTTCCAGGCCATGCTGTCTGGGGGATGTGGCGCAGTCACGGAAACGTGGCCAACAAAACCATGACTGGGACCTAAATGTACGGGGTACACTATGCTTAGGAAGGATAGAAAGGAGGGCAGAGGGGTGGAGTGGCTATGTTCATTAGAGATGACATAGAAATTGCTATGGTAGAAGAGGCAGAGGGAAACGTGGAGGCCTTATGGGTCACCTTACGATCCCCAGCAGGAGATAAGGTCAAGCTGGGAGTAGTAATAGGCCTCCCGGATAAGTGATGTTCTAGAGGATGGTTTGCTGGACAACATCATTGCCCAGTGTGGTCCAAAAGGGAAGGAGGGTGTTGATGGGGACCCATATGCCAGGTACAAACTGGGGAACCATGTCCTCTAAGGTGGCCAAGGAGCAGAGGCTGCTGGATGGCTTCCAAGATGTGTTCTTAACACAGCATGTGATGGAGCCCACAAGGGAGGGCATGTCCTGGATGTGGTTCTGGCAGATGGGGATCTGGTAAGGGACATGGTTGTACAGGACCCCTGACTGGGAGTGACCACAATACTGTCTGGTTTCAAATAAGCATTGGGGGAGTGGGAGTGAGATCTAGGACACTGGCAGTGGACTCAGGGGGCAGACTTTATGGGCATGGGAATATTCTCAAGGATCACTTGAAGGGATTACCTCAACGACAAGTGTGGAAAGGAGATGGGAGGTCATAAACGGGACTTCATGAGGCAGTCAGGATCTCGCTAAGTTGAAACGTAAGGAGCAAGTCACATAAACCATGCTGGTGGTCCAGTGAGGTCCAGGTAGCAGTGAGAAAAGAAGGTGGCTTACAAAAATATAAAACAACAAGAGGAGATAGGGATAAGGAAATGCACCAGCTTGCATCTAGAAAAGTCACCCGTATGGTGAGGGAGCAAAGTCCAGTAAAGAGCAACGGCTCACAGGGATACACGGAGGGGAAAAGGGTTCTTCTGGTACATTGGGGAGTAGAGAAAATAAGGGCCATCTCAGCAGATTGAGATCAGAAGGAGGGTGGGTGGAAGAGGCGAGGGACCAGGCAGAGGTATTTAACGAGTACTTTGCCTCTGTTCACTAGGGAGGGATGGGATATCTACAAAGCAAGGCACAAAGGGATAGAAGCGGCAGGGAGGGATCAGGGAGAAACATAAATGGAGCAAAGGAGGGAAAGGTACCCCAGGGGTGTCACATCTGGATAAGGATAAAAAGACCAGTAAGGTGGAGAGGACGGATGATGCCATCCCCACCAAAAGGGTGTGGTTTGCCCTCAAGGCCCTAAAGAAAGACAAATCTCCTGGGCCAGATGGCATTCATCCGAGAGTACTATGGGAATTGGCGGACATACTGGCTGCACCTCTGGTGGAGCTTTTCAGCAGGTCACTTGAGACAGGGAATGTACCTAGGGATTGGTGAGAGGCACATGTGGTACCAATCCATAAAGAGGGGTCGAGGAAGTACCAGGTAACTATAGACCCATCAGTTTAACCTTGGTGGTGGGAAAATTAATGGAGAGTATACTAAAGGAACGATTGGGGTTTACTTGGAGGAGGTGGGAGGTCTGGATAGTCGGCAGCATGGGTTTGTGCCAGGTAGATCATGTCAAACCAACCTTGTGGAGTTCTATGAATGGGTAACATCAGAAATGGACAGGGTAAGCCTGTGGATGTATTATTCTTGGACTTCAGCAAGGCGTTGACTCTGTCCCCACAATGGTCTGGTGGAGAAACTGATGGGGTTAGGAGTAGGCTCTTGATGGTCAGATGGATTGAAAACTGGATAGCTGGACGACTCAGAGAGTAGTGGTCTGTGGGGAGCCTCGAGCCCTACAGAGGTTGGTAGTGGGGTACCACAGGGCTCGGTTCTGGGTCCAATCCTGTTTAATGCATACATATCGGACATCTGGGATGGTATAGGTGTGAAATGAGTCTCTTCGTGGATGACTCCAAGATGGAAGCAGTAGTTGAGGAGAAGAGGGAGGTTGGCCCTGCAAGGGACCTGGACACCCTGGAAAGCTGGGCTCACACATGGAAACTAAATTTCAATATCACCAAGTGCAAGGCGTTGCATCTTGGTCGGGAAACCCTAAACACAGGTACACCCTGGGAGGAGGCGCTGGAAGCCTCAACAGGGAAAAGACCTAGGGGTCATGGTGGATACATGTATGAATAACTCTGAGCAGTGCAGGAGAGCAGCTAGCAAGGCAAACAGGATGTTGGGATGCATCGAGGGGATCACCTCTAGAAGCAAGGAAGTGATTCTGCCCTGTACAATGGACTGGTTAGACCACACCTTGAGTACTGTGTAAGTACTGGAGACCACACTTGAAGAGGGACATACAGCTCCTGGAGAGGGTACAGAGGAGGGCAACAAAGATGATACGAGGCTAGGGATTTGACTTACGAGGACAGACTTGAGGAGCTCTGCCTGTTTTCATTGGAGGAGAGGAGAGACAGGGGACATGATTGAGGTCTTCAAGTACCTCAGGGAATAAATAGGGTAAACATGGAGGGATCTTTAGACTAAAGCAGGAGGCATCACCAGAGAGCATGGTTTGAAGTTGGATGGTGGAAGGGTGAGGGGGAAAAGAGGAGGAGGTTTTTCACTGAGAGGGTGGTGGACCCTTGAATGCTCTGCTGGTGAGCTGGTTCAGAGATCCACAGTGGACGGCTTTAAGAGAGGTGGGACAGACACAGAAAGTGGATGTATCAGATGATGGCCTGTCCCTGGGTGGGGATGGATGATAGGGGTTTCTGGAGACAAGGGATGGGAGGGTCTCGCACCCAACTAAGGATCTAGGTTCGAGCAGACTGAGAGACCATAAGGCCTAATCTGCTGGCAAATAGTATGTTAGTATTGTGGCTGGATTCTGCTGCTGCTCTTATATTAAACCATACTGTGCAATGGTCTCTGGTCCCCAGATGACTCCCCACCTGATGTCTGCCACACTGCCCCTTTTGTAAGTACCAGGTCCGCTATTGCTCCACACTGAGCAGGTTCACTGATCAGCTGCCTGAGACGGCGCCTGCAGGGAGTCCAAGATATCTCTGTTCTAGCTGATGCTGCCGCAGGGAGACTCCACTCTACAACTAGCAGATTAAAGTCCCCCACCAGCACCGCCCCCCTTCTTAATCATTTTGCCTGTATCTTCCAAAATCTCTTTGTCTATGTCCTCTCCCTGTATATCACTCATGTAAATGGTGGCTCCATTTCCTGACTTGAGGTTGACCCACAACACCTCAAACTCCCCATCCTCCCTGTACTCTATCACTTTGATGTTTTTCAACATAAAGCACCACTCCTCACCTTTCCTTCCTACTCTGTCCCTTCTAATCAGTGTGTAGCCAGATATGACCATTTCCCAGTTATGGTTGTTTGTGCACCATGTTTCAGTGATGGACTCATTTTCCAGGCCTAACTCAGCCATGGTGGCCTCCAGGTCTGCTATCTTATTTCCCAGACTTCTAGCATAGGCATGCATGACTGTTCAGATTTTATTAGTCCTACTCTTGTCCTTTCTCATGTTGTCGAGTTGTTCCCCTTGCATACTGACTGTGTCTCTTCCCAGCTTCCTCTCATGCTAATCCAACTGTACCCTTGGTTGTCTTTCATTTTGTGAGAATCCTTTCCCCAGAGATTCTCTCTCCATCACAGCCTGGGGGAGCAGTTTCTGCCACCCTTTGCCTTCTACCACCTCTCTGGCTAGATTAAAAGTCCATCAATGTAACATATAAGCCATCAACTGATGACTACCATCTACTGAGGACTACATGAGAACAGAAGTTGACTTGAAGAGTTACAAACTTTGACTGATTCTTTGTTTTTAAGGTATTGGATAAAATGTACCATAGCTACTGCTGACATATTCTAATTTGTTTAAGTTTAGAAGAAATGATTAGCTGGGGGCATCTGAGGTATAGATTATCCCTTGGTTAGCACATGTGCACTCTTTATTGAAGGAATATGAACTTTTGCAACTTTCTGATTATTTTAGGAGGGGTATTATCATTAGCCTCATGTACAACAGTTACATAATGAACAAGATTAGAACAATTACTCAACAGTTGGATTTGATCAATATTTCAAAATCCAGATTTTCTCCTTGGTGTGCAAGAAATGAGGTATGGTATGATTATAGATTATATCTAGAATATTATACCAATCCATAAAGACAGATTTCTTAAGTGTGCAATAAATCTGAGAACTTCCCCAGCAAAGTACTGTATGCCAGACTTGCACATATTCCAAATGCCTGTGATACCCCTTGCCTTTGTGGAGCTGGAGGTATAGAACACATACATCAGTTTCCTTCCAGTGTACATGGTAGAATAAGTAACGTGTTACATGGGTAGATAGTACATTTTCAAGTATAAGTTGCATTGCTGAAGATCCTCTCGGTTTCCTTTTTAGTGAATTATGGTGTTATTATCCATCAACTGGGCAAATTACTTTTATATCATTAAGAGGATCAGGAAGAGTAAACCTTTCTTCTACCAGGAAAAACTTCCAATATAATTTCTAGTTTCTTACAACTGTCTATTGAGAACTATTTTAAACATCTATGGTCAATGGTCAGGTCAGAGTCTGCTGGAACTTCCTATATTCAAGAATTCCATAAACTGGATTACATGCACTTTCTACATTATCTGATCCCCCTCATTGGTGGAGCACCAACCACAGTTAGATATACTGGTTTCCCATGAAGTTGCTTGCATTTATGTCCAGTTGACTCTTCTTTTATAGGATAAGTCATTACTAGTACTATTTGGTTTTATATGCACTTATGACAGAAATACACCACTTTTTGATTTATTTTTTATTTTATTTTGATTTAAAGGTGTTTGTCTGTTATGTCTCTGTATTAATTCTAACACAAGTAGTCTAAGATGTTTTGTTATTTAACGGTTTTACTTCCAGTGATATGGATTCTGGGAGACGCTGTATTTTAGGTACTGTAGAAGTGCTAAATTTGTGTATTTGGGGTATTTTGTATTATTATGTACAACTTTTTTCCCCATATTTTCTTAATTAATTTTTGTATTTTCACCCCCAGAACTGCGGCATGCACATGTGTGGATGCATGCCTCCCATCCCACCCAGACTTATGTCACTGCTCCCTCTCACCTGCGCTCCCACCGGACCTCCACCAGGTGGGAGCAGAACTCCAGAGGAGTGGGCTGCCACCCCAGGAGGGAGAACTGCATAGCAGCTCAATACCACTCCAATCCCCCAAGCTGGCTCCCCAGCGACCCAAGGTAGTTCCAAACCTGGATCACTGACGTGGTGCGATGTAAGGTATCCAGTGCCTCAGCCCTCAGCACCACGGTCAGCACATTATGTACAACTTTTGAGCTGTAATGGTATATTGCTGAACAGTAAAGTGTTTTGACTGACTGACACCCAACCTCCACATCCCTAGCTTCTCCTCTTGGAATTATCAGCCCTCTATATTGCACCTATCCCAGCCATTCGTGAACCCTTTATTGTTCCTCCCACCATTTACACATGCAATCTGTTCCATGGGTGCTGCACTCCCAAACCCTTAACCAGTCTTCCTCTCTGTACATCCCTAGCTTCTCCTCTTGGAATTATCAACCCTTAATACTGGACCAGTCCCAGTCATTCATAAAACCCATTCATCATCCTTCCCCACCATTTACACAGGCACTCTATTCCATAGGTACTACACCACTAAACCCACCCTAACTCCAAATCCTTAACTTCTCCTCTTGGAATTATCAGCCTTCCACACTGCACCAGTCCCAGCTGTTCTTAAACCCATTCATAGTTCCTCCCCACCACTTACACATGCAATCTGGTCCATGCGGATCCCACCACCAAACCTTCTACCTGTCCCCTCTCTCCACATCCCTAGCTTCTCCTCTTGGAATTATCAGCCTGGCATACTGTACTGGTCCCAGTCATTCATGAACCTATTTATAGTTCCTCCCCACCATTAACACAGGCAATCTGTTCCATGTATACCCCACCCACAACCCTCCTCCTCTTCTTCTACCAGCACTTCCCTGCTTCTCCTTTTGGAATTGTCAGCCCTCTATACTGTACCATTTCCAGCCATTAATGAACCATTTATAGGCCTCCCTCACCACACAGAAAGTGATGGCAGATGGGGACCAAAGATCCATCTAGTCTGCAATAAGTGTAACCCTTTAGAATTTCTTAGAGACAATCCCTTTATGCCTGTCCCAAGCAGATTTGAACTGCCCTACTGCTTTGGAGTCAACGACTTCTATAGGTGGGCTATTCCATGGAGCCACCACCCTTTCCATAAAGAACTTGTTACCGGTGTGACACTCTGCCCTCTGCTTATGGTTATCTGCATGATATTGGTATTATAAACAAATGGTCTGTGTATGAAATTGTCTTACATCACTCAGCAGTCTGTGAAAACTTGGCCTTTAACTTTGAAGGTGTCAGTAAAGATGTTATTAAACTGACCAGGAAACCATTATTTAAGACATCCTTCCAGAGAGTTGATTGCCTTCAGCTGCTTTTAAGTTGGAAACTAAATATGAATTTTATGACGGAGGAAGAGACTCATCTGGTTGCATGTTGGCAAAGAAGTCATAAACCCTGATATCTATCTAGCAACAGGAAATCAGCAGAGGGACATAAAGAGGAATGCGACCAAAGGTTGTCATATTTGGGAAATGGCTTTTTTTTACTGATGGTCACATTAACTAAAAATACCTCCTTATAGATAATTTTGTAAGAATGAATTCTAAGGAGGATCTAACTGACCTCGCAAAAGGGAGGGGGAGACGGATCTTGAAATGAAACATGCATTTAAGAATATGTGACATGATTCTTGGACTTTGAGAGAGAGACAGATCTCTAACTTAAAAGCACTTAAAGGTAACAGATAGGAAAGAAATTACTATTTGTGGTAGGAGTTTGTTCTGTAACTTCCCTTTTGTTTTACATGACCATAAGATTCATGATATAATTGTTCTGTGTTTAATTTTACCGTTTTTATCATATTTAGTAAACAACCTTTTCCTTTAAATACTGCAAGTGTGTCTTCACAGTTTTCTTTTGTATGTGATGTTGAATCTGTGTTTAAGTCAGACAACTGTTAAAAGCTGATTGTGTTACTGAGTTTGCTTAAGAAGGCAAGAAATACCTAGATCTCTTATAGAGTTGTAAGGGTTCATTTGGATACCTGACTGGGTGCCTTGGGTGAAAGATTATACTGCACCCCTGAAGAGAATATTATTTGAGCCTGTACATTGGGTATGCTAGCATAAGGTTCACAGTTTGAATCCCTCCAGAACTTGAGGCTAAAGGTGATTTGGACCCAAAACAGGTAGGAAGGTTACCCTGGCTGTTACCTGTTCACACTATTGCACTCTGAGGTTGGCACTGTGGGAGCAGAGGGCCTGATCTACGGACTATGTGACAGAACTTCCTCCCTTAATTTAATTGCATGACCCCATGTCCTTATGGAGCTATTGATCAGAAAGAGTTCCTGAGTAGGGACTCTGTTTATGCCCTTCAGGAACTTGAATGTCTCTATCTTGTCACCCACCATCTCTGCACTGCTCTAGTGAGTACATGTTGAGTTGCCATAATCTGCTTTCATATGGCATTTCATGGAACCCTTGTACCATTTTGTTGCCTTCCTTTGTATTTTTGTAGTCTATCCATGTCCTTCCTGAGATAAGGCCTCCAGAACTATATGCAGTACTCAAGGTGGGCTTACCCGTGACTTGTATAGTGGCATGATCACGTCCCTCTTTCTACTTGTAATGCCCTTCCTAAGCATCCCAGCATTTTTCTGGCTTTTGCACTGCCTTTTCACATTGTTTGCCCACTTTGATGGTTGGGGCAGTAGTTAATGTCATGTGATAACCCTGTAATAATTACACTGTATAATATTTGTGATATAAATAAATGTGCATCGAACATCTGCTTAGGAAAAAAAGCCAGCAAGTGTAAAGAGGCTTGACCTTTTGACTTCAAAGGCCTTAGTGTGCTGAGACAGCTGGCTGTCATAAAACTGGCCCAGTAGAAACTCTAATTGAAAACTTCCTTCAAAGGAACCAGGTTGTAACACCTTGTAAAACCTTTCTACTTTCAAGGGCAGAGGCCCAGATATTTAAACTGCACCAGGCTGTGGAGCAAGCTTGGGCACAGCTCAACTAGCTGCGCAGGGGTGTGGACTGGGCGACATTCAATGGAGCTGTGCCATGGCTTAGCAGCATTGAATATTGCACCCAGGCCACCCGCAGGTGTGCGTGGCACAGTGGCACTGCACCAGTGTAAGTGGCCAGAATGGAGCATGGGGATGCGATAGCACAAGTTCCATTGCGCCATGCACAGCAACTGCGATATTCAAAAGTTAACATGCAAATGGGGCCATAATGTATGCAAGGCACAAATGGGGCCTTTGCATGTCATTATGGTACCATTTGCATGCAGGTGCGCCAATCCCGACTTGTGCCTGGTGCCCTCTGCAGCCAGCAATGTGCTCCACAGCCCGATCGAGGGCATTTGTAAATAAAAAGTCCAATATCCCTGGTGGTCCAGTGGACGCTGTCTGCCCAATCATGAGCATCTGTATATAAAGATAGAAATAAGTCCAATATCCCTGGTGGTCTAGGGTACCCCTCCCCATCCGCCCACTAGCCCCACCGCCCTGCTCCCCAGTCAGCGGTGGGCGGCAGCACCCACCGCCTGCTGCCCGCCACCCCCGACTGACACCATCGGTGGGGCTGTATGCCCATTGGTTCACAGCATGAGCCAATGGACATGCAACCGATACCGCTACACATTCAAATATGTGAATGAATCATTCATATACCTAGGAGTAGTAATGCGGTATAGGCTGAATGCCCATTGGCTCACGCTGAAACCAATGGGCACAACACCAATGATGTCCAGTCAGCGGCGTCGGGTGGGGTGCCTGCGATCAGGCAGACGGCGGTCACTGGACCACCAGGGATATTGGACTTCTATCTTTATTATAAATGCCCCGATCAGGCAGATGGCGGTCACTGAACCACCAAGATATAGGACATTTTTTATTTACAATTGCCGATCGAGAAGATACGATCACTGGACCACCAGGGATATTGGACTTATATCTATCTTTAATTAAAAATGTCCGCAATCGGGCAGATAACGGTCCACTGGACCACCAGGGATATAGGAATTTTTTTTGTTACAAATGCCCGCGATCGGGCATGGGGGCCACCAGGTGCAGCTGGAGCTGGGTGGCCACCCACAGGTGGCAGCTACTGTGTTGCACCCGCAATGTGGCAGCTCACCTGTGGGTGGCCATCAGTTATTCTTTTTTGGATCAACTTTGTGCTGGCACAGGTAGGGGTTGTGCATGCGACTCTGCATCCGGGCTGAATATCAGGCTGTGCAGAGTATGCATGGGCACGCCTACCTGTGCCTGCATACATTACTGATGCACTCCAGCACGCCAGGTTGTACTGAGCACTTCTCCCTTTTGAATATCGCGCCGGGGCGCATCAGTGGGTTGCGCATGGTGCAACACTGTTGCACCATGCACAACTCTTTGAATATCTGGTCCAGAGAGCCATAGAAAATTGCACCTTTTACAACATCCTAGGAAGTGATAACTTGTAACAGCTACATGTTATCAGGACGTGGGTTCTGAGCCTTCATAAGAACTGCTTGATCAAAGAGACTGTCATATTTTTTAATTGGTAACTGCTGATGTCCATCCAGCAGTAATATAACATCCTTTTGGATTCCTACTCAGGTTAAAGTTTATTGCAGGACTAACAGTGCCCTCATGGGTGTAGTGACATCACAAGGAGGTGGGAGACTGACTTTGAATATTGCCAACTCTGAGAGAATTGTGCAGATACCCTCTCTGAATTCAAGGACACATTTCATTTTGGGACTGAAAGACAGGCATTTTTGTAAAACATAGGTAATTTAGATAGACTAGACTATTTTAAAATAGACATTTTGTTCTGTAAAATTTCAAATTATTTTTGGATTGTAAGTACTAAATATCTGCTCTATATGTGTTTTGTATTTTATCTATTTTTTAAATCTTAGTAAACCTTTTGGTTCTCCTTGAATCCTGCTTGAGTCTTTCTATTGCATGTGTAGGCTGAAACTGTATTGGGAAATTCTGAAACTGTTAAGTGCTCAAGAAAAGGGTGTGTTACTATCTTGCTAAAGGAAAGAATATACTTAGTTCTCATATTGAGTTGTAGCGTACACTTGGGAACCTGGCTGGATGCCACTGGGTGAAGGATTGTACTGCATTCCCGAAGAGGGTACATATCGAGAGCCTGTTAACTGGGTGTGCTAGCGAAAAGGTTTATATTTAACCCCCAGGACTTGAGGCTAGTAGGTGACTCGGACCCAAAACAGACAGGAGGGTTGGCCTGTTTGTCTCCTCTTTACATACTGCACTCGAGGTTTGCCAGGGTGGGAGTAAAGGGCCTGACTCTGCGAGTGTGTTTGTGACAGATTCGATTGGCAGCGGTGCAGTTTAAAAGTATTTGGTAACACGAGCATTAACAGTCCAGTGTGTCAGATTGATACTGTAACAGCTCACATGCATAAAGACAGTGATTTAAAAAGTAATGGAGCTATATCATTGTGCTTACAGTCTAAGTTCCCTACCTGTTTTATTTAATTTTTTTTCCGGTGCAAGTTAATGTAGCCGTGAGATAGGAAGAAGATGGCTTCTAACTACAGAGAATACACTGCAGACTACCTGAGGCAGGTGTGCCAAGAGAGGAGTCCAGCATGAGGATGAGTCAAAAGCATCTCAAAGAGGTTCTTGTGGCAGCTGATGTACAAGACCACAAGTCACAGTCTAGTGACTGGAAAGGACTGAACCTTCAGCGTGGAGGGCCAGGATCTAGTGCAGTGTCCAGACCCAGTGAGGAGGACAGCAGGACCAGTGCAAGCCAATGGCCACAGCAGCAGGGGAAGGTCACCAACATTCTGGAGACAGAAGGATCAGACTACAGATGGAGTTGCGTAGAAAGGAGCTGGAGTTCGAGACAGAAGAGAGGTGAGACAAGCGAGCTGCAGAGGAAAGGGACATAGAAACATAGAAACATAGAAGGATTTGCAGATAAGGACGCACAAGGCCATCCAGTCTGCCCATTTCTTTTCTACCGTATAAATGTGCCATCGGCCTTTGCTCTATCAGTGACCTATCTATTCATAGTCATTTGTATTGCTCCCTTATGCCTATCCCATGCCTGTTTGAAGCCCTGCACTGTATTCATAGCCACCACTTCTTGTGGTAAGCCATTCCATGCATCTACCACCTTTCTGTGAAAAGAATTTCTCACATTCCCTTAATCGGCCTCCTCTAACTCTCATGCTGTTCCTCTTGTCCTGCTATTTTTCTTATATTTAAACATGTTAGACTCTTTCACCTTTTTATGCCCTTAAGGTGTTTAAATGTCTCGATCATATCATCTCTCCCCTCCTTTGCTCAAGGTATATCATATTGAGCTCCGTTAATCTGTCCTCACATGTCTTCTGATGCAGTCCCTGCACCATTTTGCTGCCCTTCTCTGGACTGCCTCAATTTGGTTAATGTCCTTGTGAAGGTGTGGCTCCAATACCGCACTGAGTACCCAGATGGGCCTAACCAATGTCTTGTACAGAGGGATTACTACCTCCCTCTTACGACTTGTGATTACCCTACTAATACACCCTAACACCCCTAGCCTTACCTACTGCTTTAGAGGTCTGTTGGATGATTTTAGGTCATCAGTGATGATGATGCCCAAGTCTCTTTCTTCCTTTGCTGACTGCTTAACCTCCCCAGCCTATAAGTGCTTGAGGTTTCTCTTCCTATGTGCATGATTTTGCACTTCTTTGCATTAAATCCCATGTTGCCACTCTTCTGACCATTCTGCTAGTTTATCCAGATCTCTTCTCATTCTGCCCACCCCATCTGGATCATCTACTCTGTTGCAGATCTTGGTGTCATCTGCAAACAGACAAGCCTTACCTCTCTAGTCCATTCAAGGTGTCACTAATGAAGATGTTAATAGGACTGGCCCCAGGACTGATCCCTGAGGTACCACTCGTGACTTGCATCTCTTCTGACTGTATACCATTTACCACCACTCTCTGTTTTCTGCCAGTCAACCAGTTTGCCACCCAGTTGACCAACTTCGAGCCACACAGAGCCTACCTAGCTTATTTATCAATCTTCTATGTGGAACATGTCAAAGCTTTGCTGAAGTCAAAGTAGCGACATCAACTACTCCCCTTGGTCCACCACTCTGGTTACCCAGTCAAAGAAATCTATGAGACTAGTTTGACAGGACCTTCCTTTGTAAACCCATGCTGTCTTGGATCCTGTGCCCCTATGGATTCCAGGTGTTGCACTATCCTTTCATAAGGAGTGCCTCCATAATCTTGCCCACTACTGAGGTAAGACTGACCCAGTCTGTAGTTCCCGCCTCCTCCCTGCTACCACTCTTGTGGGAGGGATCCAAGAGCCCTTCTCCAGTCTTCTGGGACTCTCCCACCAACCTCAGAGACTCACTAAACAATTCTGCTAGCCGAAAACCATAGATTCCTCCTTTAGCTCCTTAAGTACCCTAGGATATGCCATCAGGTCCCATTAGCTTATCCACCCTGAGCTATAGCAAACAACATGGGACCTTTCTTTTGTGAGAGGGAGTAGTGCTCACCTCCCTCCCCTGTGTCCATGATGCTGAGCTGTGGCCCTGCCCTACCTTCTCTTCAAGTAAATACTGAGCAAAAGTATCTATTTAGGATAGATGCCTTTACAGGATCCTCCTCCTGACATGCTCCCTTTTCTCCATTAAAGCATCAATACCCCTCTGGACTTTCTCCTTTCACTAATGTATCTATAGAAAGTCTTGTCACCTTCTTTTACTGTTAGTACTCATGTTTCCTCAAGTTTGGGACTTTGCACGCCTTACTGCCTTACCACCACTTCCCTTAGGGCAGTTTGGTATGCCTCCCTATCTTCATCCGCTGTGTTCCTTATATTTCTGAAGGCCAGCTTTTGGCTCTGACTTTTCTGCTACTGTATTTGAGAACCAAAGTGGTTTCCTTCTTCTTTTACTTCCTTTTCTGTCCACCAACACAATGGGATGTTGCTTCAAGTATTGTATCCTTAATGCTTGCCCACTTTGCCTGTACTCTCCTCACATGTATTTCTTTTTGCCAGGCTAGCTTAACTCTGTTGGCCATCTTATAAAGTCAGCTCCTCTGAAGTCCCATATTTTTGCTTTGGAATGGGATGATTTAGATGTAGTAGCCAAATTGAACCATACCATGTGATGGTCACTGGCCCCCAGGTGACCTTCTGCACCTGGAATCTATGATCCCTTCTTTGTTAGTCAGTACTAGATCTAGGATGAGCCCCTGTCTCTTGTGGGTTGCTGTACCGAGTTGTTTGAGGCCCTCCCTGCAGGGAATCCACTGTAGTCTAGTTCTGGCAGATGTTCCCTGCCAGTATTGACCAATCTGTATCTGGCATGTTGAGTCTCCCATTATCAGAACCCTCCCTTTAGCTGTCATGTTTTGTATATCTTCTAACAGTAATGTGTCTAATCCTCCCTCTGGTCTGGGGGCCTGTAGACAACCCCAGTTCTATAGCTGTCCCATTTCCGTTTCCAGGGCACCACAGTTCTTCACGCTCTTATTATTCTGAATTTCTGTAGCGATATTTAATTATAGGCCAACTCCCCCCTTTGCACCTCGGTCTCTTCTGGACAATACATAACGGTACTGAGTCTCCAAGGTAGTTACTGGTAACCCGTCACTAATGCTACTATGTCCAGTTTAGCCCACATTATTGCCTGCAGGTCTGGGATCTTATTTCCCAGGCTGTGAGCATTTTACATGATTTTCCATTGGCCAGATTTTATATGTTAGTTGTTGCGAAGTTTGGCATGCCATTGCATCGATGGGGAGACAAACCTTTTTCTTACCTGGTATAAAATGAACGGCAACACGTGAATTCCTGTTTGACCACTAGCTGAGGAGGGTGTTCAGCCATCGACGATGGGGTGCTGCCCCTCTACTGGACACAAATATCTACAAAGACGATAAACTTCTGCCCATGCACGCACTCTCTTTATCAGTGATCCATCAAATTGAAAGATAGCCCCCAGAATGATGATTCCTACAAATCTATATTTTTGCAAGCACCGTCTTGAGCCATGTTTAGCTCCCCTATCTCCCCTTCTCTGACCTTCCGTCAATCTGCCCTCTCCCAGACTGGCAGGATCTAAAAGAGTGCAGGGCAAAATAGATGATGGTTGTACCCAAGCCAGTCAGGTGTTCCCTTGAATGCTCACAACTGAACCGGCAGGCGAAATCATTAGTCCCTATGTGTACTAGGACATCAATGTTTTCTCCTGAACCTTGAACAACTTTGTAATAGGTAAGTGTCTCTCCATGCTGATGTACATGGAGACATCCTGACCTACCATCACTGGAGATGAGATACTCACCAGAATCATAGGAGTCTCCTATGATCAGAAGTTTTTTTAGATTTCTGCACTGCTTGTTTAGTTTGGTTCTGATTTGGGTGAGTATTGTTGACCGCTAGCTCTGTACTCGCAGTGTCCTGCTCTGCAGTGTCTTCTGCCTCTTTATTTGATTTCAGAGAGAGGCAGATACCTGACCTCTGTAGTGTTTATATGGTTTTGGAAGGTAATGTGTTGGAGAGACAGAGTGATGGGGCACCTGATTTGCTCCTCCTAAATCCACCTGCCAACCTCCCGGACCAACTACCACTCTGCGGTAGAGTTTTCTGTTGGATGCTGGGGAAATGGCGGTGGTTCTTATAATGTATTTCCTCTTCAATATGAAATTTGAGGCGTGCAATCTCTGCCCATGCTGCCTGGAGCTAGAGACCACAGATCTCCAAAGGCCCAGCATGTAGGACAGTGTCCTAAATCTTGTAAGACTGCCTTCTGAAAATTGTTCCACAGTACCTGCAGTTAATGAAACCATTACAAATAAGTTGCTGGGTTTCTGACCTAGTGAGGCAATTAGAAGGAAAAAAATGCAAGTAATGGATTTAATTGTGCTTTGTTTAACTTATAACAAGTTAAATTACTAGTCCCCTATAAATGAGATCACCTTGGAGGCCCACTGATCCGCGCCTTCCTGCTTTGCCACAGGAAATGTCACAACTGTGGTACCCTATAAAGAGAGTGTAGTGGGGTGGCTAGATGGGGATGGGGTGGCGGGCCACTTCCCTGTCTAAAAAGAAGAACCACGACGAAAGAACAAGGAGGTAAGGCAGAAACAATCAATCAACAACAAATACAGTAACCTGACTTATCTAATGTAGATAAAACTGTAAAAACCACCAAAAGCACCACCTGTAATAATTTCAGAAGATATACCCTGTAAGAACACGCTCCAGAGAAAAATAAAAGCAGTAACAGAAGATATACCTTACAAAGACAATTTGAATCAGAAGATGACAACAGTAATCTGTTACTTCTACCTAGGCACAAATTGTAATAATGCAGAAAAGGTATACCAGCAACAAAAAGATTGAATCAGAAAAAAATAAAGCAATGAAATGTAAAAAACAGTAAGCAAACCATAACAGGTAAAAAATAAAAACACCACCACACAGTAAATCTACTAGCAAAACAAAGTCTTAATCCTTCTCCCTTGCTCTGGTAGGTTTCTCTCCGCCTTACAAAGCAGTCTTAGAAGGAAGAGCTCAAGGTGAAGCTATGCAGCCTAGCAAAACAAGTCTTATGAGGGGCATCCGTGATGTTGGTCAAAGGTTGGAAGAATACTGATCAATTTCTGCCTCAGTTTGTTATTGTACAGGGATTCACTGGCGAGGAAAATGCTGCCTTGACAGTGTTATTCTAGACTGGGGTGAGACAGGGGCAGCTGTGCAAAGGGTTGCAGTCACCAAAATATTGCTTTAGATGTAATTATTGGAACAATCTCCAACAGGGATGGTGTGTGCAGTTACCCGTAGCAAGCAGCAAAGGTAAATTTTAGTTCCCTGGACCCAATAGAAGCCTCTGTGGAAAACACTGGAGGCTGGTTCCCCAGCCTGTGTCTCTGATATAGAAAATAATAAAAGGGTGATAAAGTTCCCAGGTAGCTGTTAACAGAATAGCTACAGAGGGTTACTCCAAGGAGGAGGGGTAACCCATAGTCAGAGGGTTAGGGATGGCAGTGATCCTGAATGCCCCTAGAGCTAGGAGACCCTAGTTTAGAAACCAAATGGGGCCTGTCTGATGCCTTGGGAATGTGTAAGGAGTTTGCAGCTGCTCAGAAAAGTGACCATAGTTTGAGAAGCTGAGGGCTTGGGCAAACTCTGATAGAGCACAGGGAGGTGACAGGAGACACAAGGTATTTTGGGATAATGGACTGCTGTATACACAGGATGTAAAGACCGAGGGAGGGGTGATGGGCAGGCAGCTTGTCATTCCCCAGGGGTACCGTGAGCAGCTGCTCAAGATTGCACAAGATATTCCCATGTCTGGTCATCTGGAATCACCTGCACTACAAGCAATTGTCCCAGAATTTCTACTGGCCCAACTTCACCTAGCGGGTGAAGGAGTATTGCAGGTCTTGTCACCGATGCCAAGAAATAGGGAAGGTGGGTAAGAAACCCAAGCTGCCCTAATTCCTTTGCCCATAGGGAGGAGCCATTCCAGGAGGGAATGGATATTGTGGGCCTCTAAACAACCCCAGCCTCTCTGGGAAAAGATTTATCCTGACTGTGGTGGATTATGCCACCCAGTACCCAGACAAGTTGCCCTATCCTCACTGAGGATAAACAAAAACAAAGTTGCAGATTGGCAAATGCCTTGCTAGGGATTTTCTCCTGTGTTGGTTTCGCAGGAGAGTTATCACCAATCGAGGTGTGTTCTTCATGTCGGATCTGATGAAATGTTTGTGAGAGAAATGTGGGGTGGTGCAGAGATGCATGACACCTTATCACCTGCAAGCCAATGGGCTTGTGGAAAGATCAATGGTATCCTTAAGTCAATGCTCCAAGCATTTGCTGAAAAGCATGGGAGGACTGGGAGAAATACCTTCCCACCTGTTGTTTGCATACAGGGAGGTGCCCCAAGAGTCGACAGGGCTTTTCCCTTCGAGCTCTTATATGGACGTTGGGTGCATGGCCCCTAGACTTGATCCGGGAGGACTAGGAAGGCAAGTACACCACCCAGGGAACTCCCATAGTTGATTGTGTCCTAGATTTAGGGAAAAGGTGAAGGAGCTTATAAGAACAGCCCAGAGCAACCTAGCAGCTGGCCAGCAAAACAAAAGGTGTAGTATGACTGCAGAACCAGAGCTTGCTCAGCACTGTGGGTCAGGAAGTCATGGTCCTAATCCTTATTCAGAAAGATAAGTTGCAGGCGAGTGGGCAGGACCATACAAAGTTGTCAGGTAAATGATGTAACCTAGATTACAGAACTACCTGACAGGAGACATACACAAGAGTGTATCATGTCAACATGATGAAGCAATATGCTTATACGGCTGACATGGTATTTGCCATGTAGTCTTGGGAAGGAATGAACAAAGGAGATACCTTTTGGACTCGCTGGAAGAAAGCAAGTGTGAGTTCTCTGTGGAAGCAATTAAAATATCACCCCAGCTGATCCCAGAACAGATCCAGGAAGTAAGGAGGTTTTAACAGACTTTGCCCCTGTTTAGAGTCAAGCCTGGGCTAACCACCTTAGCAATTCATGATGTGGAGACAGGGACACAGGCGCCCATACAGCAGACAGCATATGGGTGTCAGAGGCTGTCCAAAGGACATTAGGAGGGAGGTGGAAGAAATGCTGGATTTAGGTAATCCAGAAATCCCACAGCCCATGGGCCTCACCCATGGTCCTTGTTCCCAAGCCAGATGACTCCACTCGTTTATGTGTGGACTATCATGGAATCAATGTAGTCATGAAGTCAGACACCATTCCAATGTCATGGATAGATGAACTCCTGGACAAGTTGGGAGGGCGACATACCTTACAACTATTGACCTGACAAAGGGGTATTGGCAGGAGTTAACTGCCAGAGCTAGGAGAGGTCAGCCTTCATCACTCTGATAGGGTTATTTGAATATAAAGTAATGCTTTTCATAAATAAAGAACGCCCGCCACCTTCCAAAGATTGGTGAACCAGATGTTAAATGGTGCTGAGGAGTACCGTGGCATACCTGGATGACACTGCCATCTTAAGTGCCAGCTGGGAGGAACACCTCTCCCACCTTTGGGAAGTGCTGGGCAGGACTAACTGTAAAGCTGAGATGTGCCAGGTGGCCATGGCTGAGGTGGCATATCTTAGACACATTGTAGGCTGGGGACAGCTCTGTCCTAACCAAGCAAAAGTTGAGGCAATCAAGGCATGGCCCAGACTTGAAACACAGGAGCAGGTCCAGAGTTTTCTAGAGACAGTAGGGTAATATAAAAATTTGTACCAAACTACAGTGCCCTGGCCACTCCCCTATCTGGCTTGTTGAGCAAAAGGATGCCTGGGAAACAACCTGTAAACTTGCCTTTACAAGACTAAAGGAGGTACTGTGCAGTGCTCCTGTACTGGCAATTCCAGACTATGGTAGACCCTTTGTAGTCCAGACTGATGTCTCAGATGTGGAATTGGGGCAATGCTTAGCCAAACATCCAACCAAGGAAAGATCACTCCATAGTGTACCTCAGTAAGAAGTTACTTCCAGGAGCAGGCTTACTCTACAATGGAAAAATAGTGTCTTGCTATGGTGTGGGCACTAAAGAAGTTACCTATACAGGCAGCATTTTGAGGTAAAAGAGATCACAACCCCTGGGCTGGCTGGCAGCAATGGGTAAAACAAATGTTAGGCTGTTAAGATGGAGTCTTGCCTTACAACGTTATGACATGTCTATCTCACACAAAGCAAGGGTAGCTAATGAAAATGCTGGTGGTTTATCATGTCAGTTTGAGATGTGAACTGAATTTGGAGATCTCATCCCATGCAGGAATAGATCCCCAAATTGAGTCTAAGGAGGGAGGAGTGTCACATGATAACCTCTAATAATTACACTGTATAATATTTGTGATATAAATAAATGTGCATGTGAATGTCTGTTTAGGAAACAGCAGCCAGCAAGTGTAAAGAGGCTTGACCTTTTTGACCTCAAAGGCCTTAGTGTGCTGAGACAGCTGGCTGTCATAAAACTGGCCCAGTGGAAACTCTAATTGAAAACTTCCTTCCAAAGGAACTAGGTTGTAACACCTTGTAAAACCTTTTCCACTTTGAATGGCAGCCATAGAAAAGTACACCTTTACAACATCCTAGGAAGTGACAACTTGTAACAGCTACATGTTATCAGGATATGGGTTCTGAGCCATCAAAGGTGCTGCTTGATCAAAGAGTCTGTCATATTTTTTTAAATGGTAACTGCTGATTTCCAGCCAGCAGTAAATAACATCCTTTTGGATTCCTACCATATAGTTTATTGCAGGACTAACAGTGACCTCATGGGTGTTGTGACATCACAAGGAGGTGGAGAGACTGGCTGACTGAATATTGCCAACTCTGAGAGGATTGTGTAGACGCCTCTCTAAATTCAAGGACACACTTCATTTTCGGGACTAAAAGGAGAGCACTTTTTGTACAACATAGGTAACTGAGCTAGAGTAGATCATTTTAAAATAGCAGGCATTTTGTTCTGTAAAATTCCAAATTATTTTCTGGAGTGTAAGTACAGGATATCTGCTCTATATGTTTTGTATTTTATCTATTTTTTAATCTTAGTAAACGTTTTTAGTTCTTAAACCCTGCTTGAGTTTTAGTTTTCCATGTGTAGGCTGAAACTGTATTGGGAAATTCTGAAAAGTGTTAAGTGCTTGAGAAAAAGGGTGTGTTACTAGCTTGCTAAAGGTAAGAATATACCTAGGTCTCATATTGGGTTGTAAGGGTACACTTGAACCTGGCTAGGTGCCACTGGTAAAGGATTGTACTGCATTCCCTGAAGAGGGCACATATCTGAGATCATCTGGGAGTGCTAGCAAACAGGCTCACACTTGACCCCAGGACTTGAGGCTAGTAGGTGATTCGGACCAAAACAGACAGGAGGGTTATCCTGTTTTTCTCCTGTTCACATATTGCACTTCAAGTTTGGCATGGTGGAAGCAGAGGGCTTGACTCATGGAGCACATTTGTGGCAGCTATCACTGCTAGTGCATGCAATGACGGGACTTGCTCTCCTTTAACAGAGACCTTGATATTTCATCGATAGGGGAGCAGTGTTCATCACTGCCAGACCATGAGATGACATGGACTTACTCTCTTTAATGGAGTCTTGACATCTCATTAATGGGTGGGGAGGGCAGCAGTTGTTACTGCCAGAGCATGTGATGACAGTGACTTACTTTCCTGTAACAGAGACCTAGACATCTCATCAATGATCGGTGTAGCAGTTGCTATCACTGCCAAAGTATGTGATGATGGTGACTCACTTTCCTTTAATGGAGACCTTGACTTCACTGGCGTAGCAGGCGCCTTGTCCTCCAGCTTGTGGTGATTCAACAACTTTTCTTGCCTGTGTTATTTGACCCGATGACAGTGAAGGTGAAAGGTTTGATGAATGCTGGGAAGATTTCCCGTGGTAGCTGCTGAGTGAGAAGCTGGGTAGAGCCCATGGCCTTGGCAGCAGCTTCCATGACCTTGACTATGATGATGATTTCAGGGGTCTTCTTCTGGCATCTTCTTGTGGCCTGGTTAAATCTCTGGCAGATATCACAAGTCCTCACATTGTGAGACAGGCCCAAATGGCAAACACAAGCCATGTGACTATCATTCTTGTAGATCTTGTAATCAAGGTAGGAAATCTACATCAAGAATTTTTCGACAGCAACATAAACTAACAAAAAGTTGTTGAACAAAGTTCAGAAAATAATAAAGTCAAGAATCGCCTGAGCTGTTTCCTAGAAAGTGTGATGAGTGGTCACAGCAGGAAAATGGGGACATGAGAGATACATATAGGTAGCTCCATGGGATTGATCAGGTATATTGGCACAAACTGTTTACTTTAAACATCAACAGGAACATAAAAAGAATCCTCTGAACTGGCTGGAGTAAAATTTAGGATGGATATCTGAAAATACTTTTGGTGAAGAGATGGAACCAATTCTTCAAAGAGACAATATGCATGAAAAGTGGGATTCAAACTGGGTGGAACAGACATAGTGTAACATCAGCAGATGGTATGGATACTATTTGAAAAAGGATGGACAGTCAATAGGGCCAACACTCAAGTACTAGCTAAGGTTTGGCAGACTGGACAGGCTGAATTCCTTTCTGCCACCACATTCAATGATCCATGTTACAATAGCATAGGGAGGAGGACACTGCTGGCAACAGACAGATGGGCTTCATTAGTAGCTTAGGCTTGACCTCTAGAGCACTCTCAGTATGCATCTGAAAGTGAGCTCTTGGTCAAGCCAGACACCAAGGTACTTTACTCAGCTCTATCATTTCCAACTGAGAGTTCACAGAGAAGCAGATCTGCAAGCTTTTACTTCTATCTGTACCCATTTATCTGGGTCCAAACAACACAGTCTTCATTTTCTTCATTGAGATATAAATAAGTAATTCATTGATTTGCTACCTTCTTTGCAACACTGCTTAGTTCATCACTTCCTAGACTCCTCTGCAGCTGAACCCTTTTTCATCCTGGCTTCTCCTTTCATTTTGACAATATTTCAAAGTAGACTTTTTCTGTAGTTTAAAATACTTAACTGTGCCTTGAATATGTTAATGGAAATGCACCATATTAAAATAAAGTGCTTGATTCACCATCAGCTTTAAAACACCACTTCAGTCATCATCACTTCAAGGCTTAAATACAATCCATTCCCTCCTCTGTGCACTTCTGTCCTGGATCTCTGAATGACAAAATGTTTATAATGCAAACACTTGCCTGCTCTCCAGCATCTGGAATCAGTCCATTCTCCTCTGTGAATGTCTGGTCCTTTTCTGAGTAACCAAATGCTTATAATACAGACATTTGCCTGTTCACCTGCACCTGGAATCAAGACCAAGGCTTGATTTTCAAAGGTGACGATTGCTTGTGTGGAGCCCTGTGTCACACCCATTTTGGTGCAGCTGTACCAAGTTCCTTTGACACAACTGAACCTGATTTTAGTATATCTAGCACAGCGGCAATAATTTCATCATTTTACGGCAGCTTGCACCAAAGATTGGCACAAGCCCCATAAAATGGTCCTCAAATGGCACAAGTTAGACCAGAGAAAAGTTGTTCTAACTTGTGGCATTTAGTGTTTGGGATTGATAATCCTGATTGCTGGCCGAGAATGCACAAGCTGTAAGTGCCACATGCTCAGCACACCAGGGCTTGTGGCATTCTCAAGGCTTTGAAAATCAAGCCCCTGTGATTTTTTTTTTCCATTAAAATTTTTTGGTTTTTCATATAGACAAACAGCTTAAAAGCATCCCAAGAGAATATCTTGTAAAAGTAAATAAGACAATCACTAGTTAAAATTACATATCATATTATTCTCTAAAACATGGAACATCAGTTACTGTATATCCTGACACGGACAATTGGAAATTATAATTGTAATGTCTCAAGTCATAAATCTAAATCAAATTTTAAATTTTGCAAAATATACATACAATCCTAATGCTTTATGGATAAAATATCCTGACAATTCTCAGAACAAAGGAAAGAAATGGTCCCTACATTTCCTTAAACTCTTCAGATTTTCTTGAAACAATATGCAAGATTCTTTCATTATTCGTGACCCTGCTAGAGAGTCCAACCACTGGTTAATTGGAGATACATTTACTTTTCATTTTTATAAGAGACATCTCTTGTAGGTCAGAGTAGCCACTAATATCCAGATTTTAGCCAGTTCAGAAGGATCCTTAACACTTGAGATATCCTCAAAATAAAAATCAAGTGGGCAGAAGGGAACAGTAGTGTTTAGGATAAATTGGTAAACAGAGTGAATCTGCCTCCAGACTTCTTGAACATCTCTACAAAACCAAAACAGATGGCTAGACCTGCATTCCCTCTCCATGTCTCCAACATTTATCATTAGGGATTAGTCCCAGACTGAACAGCTGATGGGGAGAATAGTAGAAGTAGTGAAGGATTTTATACTGAATCAATCTTCCTTGAATCTCTTTACAGGAGTGTATGCAGTAACCCATGTTCTCCCCAAACTGCCTCAGAGATAGGAATTCCAAAATCAGCTTGCCATTGAAATCTAGCAGAATTTGTTAGGGTGGGGTCAACCTCATTTATGAATTTATAAATTAAACTAAAGCCCCATCTGATTCCAATCATCTGTCACGTCCACCAGTTGCCAACATAATCTCATTATCAGTTATAACATTGACATGTTTCTTTATAAAATACTCACTGGCTTTTCTCCTTTCAAGCTTTTGACATTATAGCCTGCCTGTAATTCCATACTCCTCCCTTCCAACTCAAAATGTTTCCTCCCCACAACAACTTCCTTTCAATCATAGCTGAAAACATTATGCAAACATACAAATTTGCCAGCAGAAATAGGCCACCTGGTCTAGCAAGTCTGCTTGAGTGAGCAGCTAGCACCCTCACCTTGCAGCTGCCCCACCCCACCTCCCTTCCCAATTACCTCCTCTCACCTTGTCCCATCCCATTCTGAAACTACCGACTGTCTTACAGGCAATCACTCCTCCGTACAGCATTCAATTCTGCCACAACCCTCTCCATGAAAAAGTGTCTTCTTTCCATCCTAAAACTTTCACCTCCAATCTAAGGCTGTGCCCTGTCATGTCCCTCTCCCTCCTCAACCTAAGTATCCCTTCAGTGCATGCCTTGTTTATCCCTTTACACATTTAAAGGTCTCACTCATATCCTCCCAGTCCCTTCTCTCCTCCAAGGAGTACATGTTCAACTCTCTCAGCCTTTCTCATATGGTCTATTCACCAATTCCTGGAACATCCTTGTTGCCCTATGTTGTACCTCTTCCAGTAAATTTCACATCCTTCTTCAGATATGGGCACCAGAACTGCACACAGTACTCCAGGTGTGGTCTGACCTTTGCCCTGTAGAGAGGTTGGATCACTTCCAGCTCCTGGAAGAGACCCTCTCATGCATCCCAGCATCCTGTTGGCTTTGGCTGCCACCCTCCTACACTGCTCTGTATTGTTCATCTTCCCCATTACAACCACCTGTAAACTTCTCTTCCTCAGTGGAACCTGCTGCACCTTCTCTGGGTTCTTTGCTCCAAAGTGCAGGACTCTGCACTTTTCACATTAAACCCGAACTGCCACACATCCGACCACTCCACCAGTTTGCTCAGGTAGTCCTGCATCTCCTGCCAACCTGCTATATCACCCACCACTGCCCCAAATTTGGTATTGTCAGTGAACAAACTGATCTTATTCCTGACCATATGAGATGTCCACTATGAATATTTTAAACAGCATTGGCCCCAGTACTGATCCCTGTGGAACCCTGCTCATCACAGCTTGGGAGATGAAAGTCCCCCACCACCACTCCGCTGTCTCCTTAAGCCAATTCTCACTCCATTTATCTATCTTAGTCCCCCATGTACTGTATCTCAACTTCCTTCCCAACCTCCCATGCGACACCGAACTGAAAACCTTACTGAAGCCCAAGTATATGACATCCACCACAAGACCCTTGTCCAATTCTCTCATGACTGAGTTGTAATAGTTGACTAGATTCATCTGGAAGGATTTTCAGAGACAAACCCATGCTGGTGATTGCCCTGGTGCCCATTGTTTTCTATAAAGGTCACCAGCCTTTCCTTAAGTATTGTGCCCATAAGCTTCCCCATGATGAAAGTTAAGCTTACCAGCCTGTAATTACCTGGATCATCCTTTGGTCCACTTTTATGGATGGGTACCATGTGGGCCATCGTCCAGTCATGTGGCACACACCTTGTGTCCAGGAAGGTACTGAATAGATTTGCCAATGGTCCAACCAGGATCTAGGCTATTACCTTCAATACGCTGGGGTGCATGCCATCTGGTCCTGGTGCCTTATCCACCCTTAGAGCCCTTAACCCCTCCAAAATCCTACCTCAGTGATCTTCCCCTGCCCACTCCCTGTGGTAGCTGCCCTCCTTTCTCCTTTTGAATAGAAATCAGAAGTGCTCATTCTGTGCTTCTGTTTGATCCACCCTTTCTCTGCCCACCCCTGTCCTTCCTGATCCTCACTATCTGGTCTCTGCAGCTCCTTCTCTCCTGTATCTATCTGAAGAAGTCCTTTTCCCATCCATGATGCCCTGCACCAGCCTCAGTTCTCTGGTGGCCTTGGCTGCTCTGACTCCCTGGCAACTTCCTTGGACCTCTTCATACTCCTCCCTATCCACCCCTTCCTGGATTTCTTGTATTTCTTGAACACTGCATTTTTGCCCTCACCACTTCTAAGACCCTCTACTTAACCAGCTTGGTTTTTAGCCCTTCCTTTGCTCTGCAATCTGGTACATGTCTCAGTAGCCTCCAATATCTCCAATTTAATTTCTTCCCATTTTTGATTCATATCCCTGCGTGGCTGTATTCCTTCCAGATGCCCCTTAAGATTTGACCCATCCTACCAAAGTCAGCCTCTCTGAAGGCCACCGCCATGCTACTCAGCTCAGATTAAGTGTGAACCACACTTAGTGGTGGTCATTTCCAGCCAGTGGGTCCTCCAGCTGCATCTCCCTTATAGCCTCCCTGTTGGTCAGAACTAGATACAGTGTATTCCCCAACCTAGTCAAGTTCAAGTGTAATCTGTCCCCTGCTTACAGATCCTTAGTGTCCCGGACCAGACCCAGCTTCCCACTAACCCATATCCCTTGGATCAACACCGCTTTCAAGCCAACTATTGAATTCATCTATCCTACCCTTCCTTGTTGTATTTGCCTTGGGCACTGGGAGTACCTCAGAGAAGGCCACTAAGCTCCCTACCACCTTCGCTCAACTTACTGAGATCCATGAACTTCTCCATCTACCTCTGCCATTTTCCCTGCCAAGTCGTTCATACCCACATGCACCACCACATGTGGTTTATGCCTTCCTTTTGCACACTTGAGAACAGCCTGTTCTGCTTTATCTGCCATCAACTCAGGTACAGATGCTACCCATAAGTGACTATGTATTTCCCTTTACTCCCCATCTGACTCCTTTTAGTATGGAATCACTCAGCACCAGCATGTTTTCCCCAATTTCTCATCCTTCCCCAAACTCTCTTTCCTTGTGCCCAACCCAGGTGTCCACCCTGCCCACACATTTGTGTCCCCATCTGTACCCTCAAATCTGCCCCAGCCACCTCCCCAGTCCTGCCCCTTCCCCTAGCATTCTCTGTACCTGACTTGTCCCCTTCCCATCTGGAGCTCCCTCGCCCTCAATGCCAACTCTACCCTTTGCCTTGAACCACCCTTTTATCACCCTTTGTATTGTAACCTCCATGTCCATCCCCACAGCTGAACTCTTTTTTTCTTAACCAGGATCTGCTCTCCCTCCACAGAGCTGTGCCTCCTGGGAGACACATAACCTCCTCTCCTCCTGATGCCTGATCCTATCTCCACACCCTGAACTATTGAATCCTCACTAGAAGAAGTCCTTCCCTGGGATTCTCTGGCCCTGTCCCATGTACCCCTTCTGGTTGGTCTGCCCATCACCCCTGGTCACAACCTGGGTTCCCTTCAGGCTCTCCTCTCCTTGAGAACATCATATTTGTTCTTTAGTTATACTGGGTGGGGGGTGCTTGAGCTCCACCTTCTTCAACCTCCTTGAGCCCACGTAGTCCATCCAGGCCTCTGACAGAGTACCCTCTGTGGCAGTGCCTGGTGGTCCCTGGATGGGGCAAAAGTCCTCAGTACTCCTACAAACTGTGCTCAAAGCCTGGCAACCTCCTCCCTCAGCTCAGAGAGGCACCTACAAATGGGGCAGCACAGCAATTCCCAGAAAGTTCTTCTGAATACTGCTGCTCCACACTCACAGCACTGCACCACTCCGTGTGCCATACTATGTACTCCTTAAGTATGCTTCTACCCTCTCTTAGTGTTTTTTACAGTCTTTCTTCCTTTAGAGTTTCTTTGTTTATTACCTTGATATGTTTCAGCTCTCTCTTGCTCCTTTCTGCTCTGTGCCCTGTCAAACCTATCCTATTCCAGCAGCTCCTCCTCCTTTTGATTTTATTTGCTCTTTAGCTATCAGCCTGCCCCTGGACAGAGCCTATACTCCTCCAAACTAGGCATTTAATAATATGTGAGTTAGGGGTGAGGGAGGCAAAAGTCTCAGAGACAAAATGCCCCTTGACAGATTCAAACTCACACTCCTACCTCTCCAGCAGCCAGAAGAAGAATAAACAGACAAAATGCCTCCTTGAGATTTAAACTAACAACTCGTACTTGACTGGCTTCTTTGTTTCTGGGCAAAGAATCCCTCCCTCAGCAGCAAGCAACAGTTGAACAGTTAAATAAAATTGAAGCTAATCCTCCTCGAGACAAGATAACAACAGTTAGAGCTGAAGAAAGATTCAAACTAATCCTCCACCAGACAAAATGCCTACTGGACAGTTTCAAACACACTCCTACCTTTCCCAGCAGCCAGCAGAATGGTCCCAATATAATTATAAACACATTATCTAGCCATCTGTGATACTTACCAGTGGGAATAACTTCAGAGTGATCCTTCTGCTCTACAGCCTCTTTCCCTTCACATTAACAAAAGGGGTTCTTCATTCCTTTCTTCCTCCTTCACATCAACAACAGGAAGTTCCTCATCCCTCTTCCACCTTCACATCAACAAAGGGAGTTCGTCATTCCTCTCTTCCTCCTTCACATCGACAAAAGGGGTTCTTCATCCCTCTCAGACAACAACAATTGCTTATTTGGGACATTGTTGCCTATACCTAAAAAATCAAAATGCAACAAAATGTTATTTATAATCAAAGCTACATAAAGGTAGCAAAATACTTTTCCATGAATATGCATTGTACTAATTGTTGCTTAAAGTTGAAAACTGATTGATGACGGTCCATAACCACAATACTTTTCATCGCAAAATTATGGATAAAAAACAGCTACTTTGAAGCCAAATTACTAATTTCTGTACTTATACAGACCTGCACACCTCTTTTCTACACTTACATTTCCTGAACCCCTTTCTCTCCATACTATCATATTCCTATGCCCTGTTCTGTCCATACTTATATATCTCTGCACTCTTTGTTCTCCATGCTTACATATTTATTTATTTAGTTAGTTATTTTATTTCTTTGGTAACTGGGTAGGTGAGCTGATCCCAGGGACCATTTTCAGGCATGGCCCAGGCCACATACTGTGGCACAGGAACGAATGTAACAAACAACAAATCATGGAATAATTGACAAAAACAAAACAAGATAAAGGTTACAATAGTGCATGGGGATAGCAAATAGAAGTGCAAATAAAATACAGGATTCCATAAACCATACATCAGTTAGGGATTACAATAAGTAAGGGCATACATAAACATACAGTTCTATCAACAATAGTTACAATAGGAAACAAACAAGGGAGTCTAAGTAGAAAGAGGGATAAGGCATAGAAAAGTATAGGGAGGGAAGGGTGGGGAGGAGGGTGGAGGCAAGATTAATAAACACAGGTACTAAAGCTCAAGTGCACAAGTAGGCCAACTTAATTGATTCCCGCTTGGCCTACTATACATACAGATTCCTGGTAGGGTGCAGTCAGGAAAATGAGTGACCTACCAATGGAAGCAGTGTCAGCAGGAAGTCATCAGGAGCCTGTCTTTGAGGTATGTTATGATCCAGCAGTGGGTGTCTGAGGGAGCAGAGTTTGGCAAGCACTGTATTCCATAGTGTAGGGGTTGTCAGAGACAAGGCTCTGCCACCATGTTGGTAGATACCCTGAGGGTATTCAGAGGGGATTCAGTTTGAGTGGAGGCTACGGTGCAAGGTTTGTACAGCAAAGAAGGGTGCAAGGGGACATACCTGGCCAATATGGATGGCAGAATCCACCATGCACCACAGGGCTAGGTTGAAATGGCCTTGCAGTGGAGCCATCCTAGTGAGTTGCAGCAGACACAGTGGTGTGTGGTAATAGGTGCCAGTAAGGCAAAATGACAGGCACTGTTATAGGCAGAGGAGAGCTTGGCCATGTTGGCACCCCATTCTCTCCATACTTACATATTCCCATATTCCTGTTCTCCTCATACATAAATATTTCTGTACCTGTTCTCTCTATACTTGCATATTCCTGCACCCATGTTCTTTCCCTACTTACATATTCCTGCATCACTATTCTCTCCATACTTACATATTCCTGAACCACTGTTCTCTCCAAACTTACATATTTCTGCACCTCCTGGCACCTCCCAGGCCAGACTAAAATCATCTGGTGAGTGTGCTTTTTCAGTTACTGGTCTAGCCTGGTGGAACTCTTCCAAGGTCTTTGAGAGAGGCCCACTCAGTGTAAGCCTTTC
This sequence comes from Neoceratodus forsteri, assembly GCA_016271365.2. Lineage (NCBI taxonomy): Eukaryota > Metazoa > Chordata > Ceratodontiformes > Ceratodontidae > Neoceratodus > Neoceratodus forsteri. Next base: position 468,354,914 of record CM057457.1, on the reverse strand, counting down.
AATGGGGACTAAAATCCCACCCAATTCACATGACATCCATGATCTCCAGCCATTCCAACGCCATCCAACAAAACTGAGGTGTAGTGACACCCTGCTGACCACCACCCCCCGCCATAGAGTGAGCTAAGCAGATCTCAGACCTGATATCAGCAACCTTATCAGCAAAGAAGTGAGCAAACTTCACATTTACTGTGAGAAAATGCTCTATGGACAAGGTGAATTGCACAGTCTGTCCACAGTTTTAAAGAGCTGAGCTGGTCGATCCTGAGCTGCAGCAATCTCCTGGACAGGAATTCTGCCTTCCTACGGGAGATTGCTGACTGATAGTCTCTAATGTTCCATCAGTCTAAGTCTGTTAGCATTCTGGAAAGATCTCTGCCAGCTCTGTTCTAACCTTTGTCCACTCTCCTCAGCTCCCACAAATCCCCATCAACCCAAGGGGACCTAGGGTAAAGGGTGAGGGGCAAACATGGACAGGAGCCAGGTATCCAAAGCCCCACCACAACTCAATCATGGGCCTGTAGCAAGTTCTCAGGACCCTTGCTTGCACTCAGTAATCCCAATAGGTACAAGTCCACCAAAAGACCTCCTGGGTTGCTCCCCACAAAGGCAGTATCAGATCATATCCACAGGGGCAGGTGTATGGGGGAGCAGGGAGATTGAACCTTATGGTGTGGTGATAGGATCATCTGAGCAGTTCCACCACCAAGTCAGACATCTCCATCCCCAGGAGGAAAATCAGATCCAATGACTGAGTGCAGTAAGTCACTGAGGCAACTGCCTGTGTGAAGCCCAACAAAATCATAAGTCAGAGGAAGTTCTGACCAAATGGTGAGAGTGTCATCGACCCAGGCACTGAAGTCACCCTGAAACATCAATCTGGGAGACTCCAATATTATGTCGACAACAAAATCTGTGACTTCCTGTAGGAACAGCTTCTCAGCCTCTGGGTGGACAGTAGACGAGAATGATCCTGCACCCACAGAATGGGTGGTGATTCAGACAGGCATGGGATAGGCATAAGGGAGCAATACAGATGAGTATGAATAGATATGCCATTGAAAGAGGAATGGCACATTCATAAGGTAGAAAAGAAATGGGCAGACTAGATGGGCCTTGCGGTCCTTATCTGCCATCAACTTTTATGTTTCTATCCCATGCCTGTTTGAAGCCCTGCACTGTATTGGTAGGTCGTTCCATGCATCCACCACACTTTCTGTGAAAAGGTCTTCCTCACATTACCCCATAATCAGCCTCCTCTAATCTCATGCTATGTCCTCTTGTCCTGCTATTTTTCTTATAATGAAACATGTTAGACTTTTTCACCTTGTTAATGCCCTTAAGGTATTTGAATGTTTCAGTCATGTCACCTCTCCTCCCTCCTTTGCTCTAGGGTATGCATATTGAGCTCCTTTAATCTGTCCTCATATGTTTTATGATGCAATCCCTGCATCATTTTGCTTGCCCTTCTCTGCATTGCCTCCATTTTGTTAATGTCCTTTTGAAGGTGTGGCCTCCAGTACTGCATGCAGTACTCCAGATGGGGCTTAACCTATGTCTTGTAAAGAGGGATTATTACCTCCCTCTTACAACTTGTGATACCCTTTGATGATTGGATGATTTCAGGTCATCTATGATGATGATGCCCAAGTCTCTTTTCTTCCCTTATGACTACCAGCAACTCCCTTCCAACCTATAGGTGACTTCAGGGTTTCTCTTCTGTGTGAATGATCTTACACTTCTTTGCATTAAATCCCAGTTGCCACTCTTCTGACTGTTTTCCAGTTTATCCAGATCTCTCATTCTGCCCACCCCATCTGGATCATCTACTCTGCTGCAGATCTTGGTGTCATCTGCAAACAGACAAACCTTACCCTCCAGTCCATCTGCAATGTCACTAATGAAGATACTGAAGAGGACCGGCCCCAGGACTGATCCCTGAGGTACCCCACTTGTGACTTGCTTCTCTTCTGATGGAATACCGTTTACTACCACTCTCTGTTTTCCACCCGTCAACTAGTTTGCCACCCAGTTGACCAACTTCTGACCCATCCCGGCCTACCCAGCTTGTTAATCAATCTTCTCTGTGGAACAGTATTGAAAGCTTTGTTGAAGTCAAGGTAGGCAACACCAACTGCTCCCCTTGGTCTACCACTCTAGTTACCCAGTCAAAGAAATCTATGAGATTAGTTTGACAGGACCTTCCTGTTGTAAACTGCTGTCTTGGATCCTGTGCTTTTATGGATTCCAGGTGTTGCACTAGTCTTTCTTTAAGGAGTGCCTCCATAATCTTGTCCACTACTGAGGTAAGACTGACTGGTCTGTAGTTCCCTGCCTCCCTCCATGATGCCACTCTTGTGGAGCGGGATCACATGAGCTCTTCTCCAGTCTTCTGGGACTTCTCCTGTGCTCAAAGACTCACTAAACAATTCTGATAATGGCTCTGCTAGTGCCACCCTTCACTCCTTTAGTACCCTGGGATGTATGCCATCAGGTCCCATTGCCTTGTCCATCCTGGAGCTTATCAAGCTCTTGTAGGACCCTTCTTTGTGAAGGGACTAGTGCACACCTCCCTCCCCGTGTCCATGGTGTTGAGCTAGGCTCTGCCTACCTTCTCCTCAGTAAATACTGAGCAGAAGTATTTATTTAGGATAGATGCCTTTCCATGGTCCTCCTCTCACATTCCCTCTGATCTTAGCAATATCCCTCCAGACTTTCTCCTTTCACTAATGTATCTATAGAAAGTCTTGTCCCTTCTTTACTGTTCATCCTAGTGTTTCCTTGGTTTGGGCCTTTGTCTGCCTTACTGCCTTCCCTGCTTCCCTTAGGAAGTTTGGTATGCCCCATCTTCATCCTGCTGCATTCCCTTATACTTCCTGAATGGCAGCCTTTGGCTCTGACCTTTTCTGGTACTATTTTGTGAACCAAAGTGGTTTCCTCCTTTTTGCACTTCATTTTCTCTCTAACACAATGGGATGTTGCTTCAAGTATTGTGTCCTTAATGCTTGCCCACTTTGTCTGTACCCCTCACCTGTGTTTCTACTTGCCAGGGCTAGCTTAACTCTGTTGTCCATCTTATCAAAGTCAGCTCCTCTGAAGTCCCACATTTTTGCCTTTGAATGGGATGATTTAGTTCTAGTGGCCAAATTGAACCATAACATGTGATGGTGCTGGCCCCCAGGTGACCTTCTACCTGGAGATCTGTGATCCTTTCTCCTTTAGTCAGCACTAGATCTAAGATAGTCCTATCTCTTGTGGGTTGTTGTACCAGTTGTTTGAGGCCCTCCCCATGCAGAGAATCCACTATGTGTCTAGTTCTGGCAGATGTTCCTGCTGATATTGACCAATCTATATCTGGCATGTTGAAGTTTCCTATTATCAGAACCTCCCTTTAGCTGTCATGTTTTGTATATCTTCTAACAGTACTGTGTCTATGTCCTCCTCCTGGTCTGGAGGCCTGTAGAACAGTGTTGATATGCTCACTGAAAGAGAGGAGGGGTCAAGAGTGTCAGGTATTTAAAAGATGGGAAATTTTCAAGAGGGTGGCCTGCTGGGATGTGTACTAGGAGGAAGGAGTTGGATTTGGTGGCTTTGGTGAGGAAGGTTTTGAATCAAAAGCATGGACTTAGTCTTCTTTTCGTTGACTAGAAGCCTGTTGGATAGGAGCCATTTATGAGCAGCACCATAGCTGCATGTGAGGATGGAGGAGATGGGTTCGACGGATTTGTTGCTATGGAAGAGAACCAGATAACTCAGACAGAGGAGCACTTGGCAGCTGAGGCTATCCCTTGGGAGCGCATTAATGAGTATGGAGAAGAGTCAGGGTCAGAGTACAGAACCGAGGGAACATAAATAAACAAACAAATAAATAATAGATCGCCACCTGTTGGTGGAAAAATTGTCACTTTTGGGATCTCAGACTCAGTAGTTAATTGGTGCACTGATTATCTGTCAGGGTGTTCTCTGTTCTATAAATTCTGTGATTTCCTCTACTTCTGTGGTGCAATGTGAAGTGCCTCAGGGCTTGATTTTGGGGCTGTTGATGTTTAGTTTATTTATTAACCAGTTACCCTCTACCCTTAAGCTTTGTAATTGTCTCCTTTATGCTAATGATCTGGTTTTGTAGTATAAGTCTAATTCATTAACTGAACTCATTGCTGTTGTTAAATCTGAATTTACTGAGGTATGTAACTTATTTGTCAATAATGGATTAATACTGAATTTAAAAAAGCCATGTTGTTTGGTACCTCGATGCTTTGGAATAATCCATCTTTTTCAGTTTCAGTTGCTACAGGTTTTTTTTTAGACCAGGATTTTGAATTTAAGTACTTGGGAGTTCTATTAGATCCATGTTTGCCATTCAACTCTCAAGTTGTTTTTACTTGTCATACCATAAATTGAAAGCTGAGGTACTTTATAAGATTAAAATGATTTTGTCTGTGGATGTTCAAAAATAGATAGCTCAGGTACCCTCATGCCTCATTTTGACTATTGTGCTAGCCTATATTATAGTCTTGGTGTTAGGAAACTAAAATGTTAACTACTGCATACAATAGCAATTGTTGTTTTGTTTTAGATTCATCTTACCAAACCCGTCATTGTTTTTGTACTCTGTTATCTTGATTAGCTCCTAGATCAAAAATAGCATACTATTTTGGCTGTCAAATATTTAAAGCTGTTTTTCTATCCCAGGAGTTCCATTAGCTCATTTAGTGTCATTTGGCACCCATCTGTCTATTTGTGGACATCTTATAGTATTGTTTTATGATCCACTTTTTGTAAATCTAAGTCTGGGTCACGTTCATTTCTGTTGCTGCTCTACATTTTGGAATAATCTGCCTGAATGTCTCCATGCTTCCTCTTCATTGAATATGTTGAAACTTAATTTCAAGCAATATTTAAAGACTTTTGATATTTGTAATTGTTATTTGTAAATTTGTATAATTATTTTGTTGTTAGTTTTGTATGCAATGTTTGTATTTTCTGTCAGGCTAGGCCAGAAAATGACTTGTTCAAGTGCCCTATCCCAGTTAACAAAATAAAATTAAATGAAAATGAAATGCATTTTTCAGATATGTTAGCGAAAGGAGAAAAAACAGGGAAGGGATTGTAGGCTAAGTTGGGAACAGGAGGATTGTGTGAGTGAAACTAGGAAAAAGCAGGCATCCTGAACACATTTTTTTGATCGGTGTTCATGGAGACAGGGGAACGAGAGGACCACAGTTAAGTGGCAGGAGCATCACAGGAAGGGAGGTGGACACTAGTCCATTTACAGAGGACAGAGTCCTGAAGGAACTTGCAAATCTGCAAGTGGACAAGGCAATGGGGCCAGATGGAATACATTCAAGGATACGAAGGAGCTCAGAAAGGTGCTGACTGCACCTCTGGCAGTGCTGTTCAACAACTCACTGGAAGCAGGAGTAGTCCAGGAAGACTGAGGAGAGCAGGTATAGTCCCACTTCACAAAATTGGTAGCAGAAAGGAAGGAAGGAAGCTGGATATTACAGGACAGTCAACCTGATCTCAGTGGTCGGAAAATTAATAGAATCACTGCTGAAGGAAACGACTATGGAATATCTTGATACCAGCAATTTACAGGATCCAATAGGGTGGGCGAAAGTTGTGAATTCCGCCATGAAACTTAAGTGAAATTTCAGAAATGTCATGGAAATTGTGGAACTTTCACCACTGGTGAAACTGGATTTCCATGGATGTTCTCTGAGTTCTGCTGACTTTTTTGTGAACTGAGGAAAATGCATAGAAACTGCAGAATTTATCTCTATCCACAGTTTAATGAACTGTCAGTGAATGAGCGCTTGTTTGTACAACCGGGTGGTCCTTCACTGACAATTCAGTGGGCCACTGGTAGAGGAGGAGAGAGAGTGCTGCACTGGTGAACCACTCTGGGCAGGTGGGGAGGGAGATGGGTAGTGACAGATGAACTGTCAGGGTGGTGGCTGGGGGGTCCAATAGACACCAGGGAATATGGATTTTTTAGGGATCTGGGATGGGGAGGTCCACTAGACACCAGAGAACATTGGGAATAGAGGGGATTAGTTGGCAGACTGCTGACTGTGTGTTTGTGAATTAAGAAATCCAGGTTAGAGAAGGGTCCACTAGACATTAAGGAAATAAAATGTTTTAGGGGCCATGATCGGTGAGTAGAGGGCCACTAGAAACCATGAGGGTCCAAAGAAGGATTGAGGTATTTACTGGGACCCCTGATCAATGGGGTGGATTAATAAATTAAACTGCAGTTAAAAGCCTCAGAAATTACCACTGCCAGTGATCCTTTCTGTGGATTTTTTCCTGCAATTTAATAAATTTACCCGAGTTTTTTATATGTTTTCTGCAGTTTTATGTGGAACTTCCTGAAAGTTCAAATGATTTCTGAACTGTCGTGGAAGTGAAATTGCACTTTGCTGAAATTCTGCTGCCAGAAATTTATTTTGCACATCCCTAGGATCCAAGGCAGCATGGATTCACCAGGGGGTCATGTCAAACAAATCTGATAGTTTTGACTGGGTGATCAGGAAATGGATCAGGGTGGAACAGTGGATGTGGCCTACCTAGAATTTAATAAGCCCTTCAACACTTTTCCACATAGGATACTGGCAAACAAGCTGGTCAGCCTGGGAATGGCACCAAAAGTCATAAACTGGGCAAGGAATTAGTTGGAAGGAGGAGTCAGAGGTAGTGGTAAACAGAGTTCATTCTGGGGATAGAAGGGTGACCAGCAGGGTGCCACAATGATCAGAACTGGAACAGGCCCTCTTTAATGTATTTATTAATGAGAATGCAGAGAGATTAGAAAGAAAGGTGTGCCATTTCACAGAGGACACTAAAATCTGCAATAGGATAGACACACCATGGGAAGGGGGTGAATAGAGATCTAGGAATGCTTGAATAGTGGTTAAGAATGTGGCAACTATGTTTCAATGTGAAGAAGTGCAAAATCATGTACTTAGGGCACAGAAATCTAGGGACAGAATGGTACTGAGACCACCAAACTGGACAGAGATCTGGGGAGAATCACATCTTATGACCTAAAGGTGGCCAAACAGTGTGACATGGCTGTGGGAGAGCCAGTGGGATGCTAGGTGCATAAGGAGGGGTATCACCAGCAGAAAGAGGGAGGTTGAGATATCACTGTAGGAATCACCTGAGTACTGTGTTCAGTTTTGAAACCACGCTCCAAAAGGACATAGACGGAGCAGAAGCGGTCCACAGAAGGGTAGCAAAATGGTGCAGAGTCTGCACCAGAGACCATATGAGGCTTGATTAAAAGACCTCAATATGTACACCTGGAGGAAAGAAGGAAAGTGGGATATGATAGACTGTCAAATACCTCACAGGTATAAATAAGGTACACGAGGGAAGCATACTTTAGAAAAAAAGATGCTCAAGAACAAGGGACATGCTAAAAAGCTGGAGGGTTGACATAGGGAAATATAAGGAAGTACTTCACAGAGAGAGTAGTGATGCCTGGAACAACTTTCCAGCAGGCACTTTGGGGTGAAAGCTGTGGTGGGATTTAGGACACAAGGGATAGGCATAAGGGAACCTAAAGCCAGTGATCAAGTAGGGTATATGGTATTACAATTAGTAGGAAAATGGCACACTGGGTGGGCAAGCAGATATCTGCTGTCAAATTCTGTTTCTATCAGTACTGGGCTGTCTGACCTAGTGATTTGGAAGCCAGGATGTGCGAGGGTCGATCCAGTACCTCAACAGTCCAGAGCAAGTGGAAGGAGGTTGGAAGAGCCTGAAGCAAGTGCACAAGGTTTCTGGTTAAGCACAGAGCACCAATAAAAAGTTACTTGCACCATAGACACCTTTTGAGAGCAAGATCCAGTGACCTGCTGCATTAAGATGAGCCATCTGGGTCCAGGAACCACTGGATACCAATTACTCTGTGTTCAGGAGTTTTCTGCTATTTAAGCAATTGCATGGCCTGGGTTTTGGGGAACTGAGCATGCTGCTCTGTTTGAAGTGAATCAATGTCTACAATCTATGGCAAATGTACAAGTCTATAGTGATTCTACACCTGCAGTACCGTGGCACCAAGTTAAGGGAGCTCCCATTTGATCCGTTTGAAACCTGTTACCAGGTGGGAAGATGCAGATGTGGCCTGCCTAGAGAGCATCCAAGACGGTCATATTTCCAACCTGCAGCAAAATCTACAGGTCTGCAGTGATTAAAAACCTGTGGTACCCAGGGACTGAGATAAAGGAGCTCCAATTTGAATCTGCTTAACACTTGGTACTAGGTAGGAAGGATTGATCTGGCCTATCTAGTAAAGTACCTATGATGGCCATGTTTAAAGTTAACATTTGCACTAACCGTCCATTTTGCATGTGGTCAGTTGTTGATAAAGCTGTGGTATTCTATTAAACTCAGGCTAGTTATTGACTCCCCATATGATAGAAAATAAAAATTACTCACCTTAGTAATTTCGCTTTTCTAATGGAGTCTTGCTGTATTCTGAAAATATGCAGTTAGCCCCTGCACTTGAACTGCTCCAGAGAGGAAAGAGTTAATGCTATGCCAAAGCAAAGAATGTTGAGCTTGAGCTCGGTTCAGACCTCTGTCTGCTGCACTTTCAAGTGTAACTGTCAGATTCTTACGAGCTATTACTAACTACACCTGCTAGGTAGAAATTGTAAAACTACTAGTCAAAGACAACCAAATGTTTTGTGTCCCCAAAAGACTCAAGTCGAGAACTCCAAAACAAAAACAGGTAGTGAACAATACAATTATAAACAGGAATGAAAACAAAATGCACTGCCTCAAAACAGGGAGAGTGCCAGTGCACCCTGTGGTGCACACTGCGCCTGCCAGCCCACTTCCCAAAAAAAAAACAGGTTCTGAGAGGGAGGCAGGAGGAGGAGGTCAGAATACAGCAAGACTCCATTAAAAGAAACACAGTTACTAAGGTGAGTAATTTTTTCTTCAAACAACATGAAGTCTTGCTTTATTCTGACAATATGCAGATTACCAAGTAGTACCTCCATGGAGGAGGGTACAGAACCTATTTTGGGAATAGGCTCTGCAGTACTGCTGTACCAAATCTAGCATCACTTCTAGCCTGGATATCCAGAGAGTAATGTTTGGTGAAAGTGTGGACTGTTTTCCAGGTGGCTGCTTTGCATATCTCTAATAAAGGTATATCTCTGGCAGTAGTCAGAGAAGCAGCTGTACTGCTAGTCGAATGAACCCTCAGGCCTGAGGGGGTGGTATTTGCCTAGCTTTTCTAGCAGAATTGTATACAGACAATCCACCTGGCAATATTTCTCCTAGTAGCAGGTCTACCCTTTCCCACTTCTCCATAAGTTAGAAACAATTGAGAACAATCAGACCTGAGTGTCTTAGCACGCTCAATGTAGTAGCAAAGTGCCCTTTTAACATCCAAACTGGTGGTCTTCTTTCTCCTGAAGAAGAAAGATCAGTGAAGAACACAGGAAGAGACATGGACTAGTTCAGATGAAAATCTGAAACCACCTTGGTAAGAACCTCCTGTTGCTTCTGAGGACCACCTTATCTATGGAATGAGATAAAAATTAGGCTCCACTGACAGAGCTTGCAATTCACTGATACACCTGACAGAGGTAATAGCTACCAGGAACACAACTTTCCAAGTCAAGTACTTAAGTTCTGCTGAGGCCAAAGTCTCAGAGGGGGTTGCATAAGTTGAGCAATGCAAACATTAAGATCCCAAACAGGAGCAGGATCTTAAAAGGAGGATTGGTGTGAAGCAATCCTCTAAAGAATTTACAGAAAACTGAATGAGATGCAAGTGAGGAAGCCTTCCCACTGATAAAATGCAGAAACAGCTGGCAAGTGTACTTTCAGGGTAGCTGGTTTGAGGCCTAAGCCATTAAGATGAACCATATAATCCAGAACTGTAGCCAAGTCAGCAGAATCTGGAGCAATCAGGATCACTTTGCAAGATTGTGACCTTATCTTGACCAGAACTTTGAATAGTAGAGGAAAGGGCTTCATCCTGCTGTGACCACCCCTGTATTTCCGGTTTTCTCCTGGCTACCCAAGGCCCCAGAATGCAGTAGCGCATGTGCGCCAAGGTGCACATGCACACCGCAGCTCCAGAAACAGCCCTTTCCTCCCTTCCGTGGCTCAGCAGCAGGGCTCCTTGAGTCAAGTGCCAGGGAGCCCCTCCTGAGGAGGAGAGCCAGTCAGCAGCTCTATCAACTCCTCACCCCTACCAACGCCTGAAGACCCAAGCTCCAGCCTGAACCCAGGTCGCCGTGTGGTGTCCAGTGCCTCAAATTCACTAAAATACCACCAACAGCTTAATCTGGTTCTAGGTCATTTGGCATTCATCTGTAACCCTCCCTCAGGTCATGCCTGAAGATAGGCAGGATTTGTCTAGTGCACTTTCTCGGTCAACAAAACTAATTAAACTAAACATATGTGCTTACTGGAACACCAAATGCTGAACCTTTTCCATTTGGAGTTATACATTTTTCTGGTGGCAGGCTTTCAAGAGGCCTTGAGAATGTCCAGAACCCTTGAGACAAATTCAGACTTGCATATTCTAGCTCTTCAAGAGTCATGCCTTGAGGTTGAGAGACAAGGATGGGGTACCAAATTCTGCCCTGAGAAGAGGTTAGCAGATTGTGATTCTTGGGAAGAGCTAAGGGAGATGGACTGCCAGGAACAATAATAGAGGATACCAAGGCTGTCTGGCCCAGTCTGGAGCAATCAGGATCACTTTGCAAGATTGTGACCTTATCTTGACCAGAACTTTGGATAGTAGAGGAAAGGGGAAAGCATATAAAATTTCCCTGCCAATCCAGAAGTAGAGCATCCAGGGAGACTGAGCCCAATACTGGGGTCTGCAACAGAAGAGAGGAAGTTGGTGATTGTCTGGGGCTGCAAGAGTTCTATCTCTGGAGTGCCCCACGTTGAAAAAATCACTTTAAACACTAGGGATCCAGGGACCATTCATGATGGCCCTGAGAAATCCTGCCAAGGCATTTGCTAGCACATTGTCCTTCCCTGGAAGGTGGACTGCTACCATAGATGTCTGTAGAGAATAAGTCAGGGACCATAATTTCATGGCTTCCATGCACAAGGCCATAGACCAAGTGCCTCCCTGTTTGTTGATGTACCACATGGTGGTGGTGGTGTCTGTCCTGACCTGAACCAACTTGTTCTGTACTGATTCTGAGGAAGCTTAAAGCCAGATACATTGCCCTGAGTTCTAGAAGACTGATGTGAAGTAGAAACTCCTGAGAGGACCACACTCCCTGTGCTGTGAGGGCTCTCATGAGCTCCCATCCCAGGAGAGAGAGGCATCTATGGTGAAAACAACATAATGAGACTGGGTGATGAATGGGATTCCTTGTCTGAGATTGTTCTGGTCCAACCACCACTGGAGAGCCTGGATCAGAGTCTGAATCACTAGAATTAGTTTGGTTAGAGGGTCTTTTTCAGGGACCAAAAGCCCTCAAATGGAACTGAATGCCCCTCATCTGAAATCTGGCACCTTGAAACTGCAGTGGAGGCTGCCATGTGGCCCAGGAACTGAAGAAATGTCTTGCTGGTCGAGAGACCAGAAGGTGAAAGGAAGAAGCCAGGTCTGTGAGGGCCTTTAACCTTGCTAGAGGAAGAAAGGCTTTTTCTTGGACAGTGCCCATTTCTACCCCTATGAAAGGTCAGGAGTTGTACTGGTTCAAGAACTGGCTTTGGAAGATTGAGGAGAAATCCCAGAGAAGTGAGAAATTGCTGGATCACTTGCAGATCTGACTTGACTTGGTCTGGAGACTGCCCCACAATGAGCCAGTTTTGGAAATATGGAGATGTTTTGTCTCCTTAGGAAGGCCACTACTACTGCTAGCATTTTGTGAATACCGTTAGTGCTGATGTTAGCCTGAAGGGCATTGCTCTGAACTGATAATGGCCTGAAGGCAATTTGAACCTGAGGTACTTTTTGTGGGAGCACCTGATGGGAATGTGAAAGTAGGCCTCCTTGAGGTCCAGGGAGGCTAGCCAATCCCATGGCCTCAGAGAGGGAAGGATTATTCCCAGAGTCACCATTTTGAATTTTGGCTCGAGTAGGTGCTTGTTTAGGTATCTTAGATCTAGGATGGTCGCTACTCCCTGTCTTTTTGGGTAAGGAAGTATCTGGAATACAGACCTTGCCCTGTGTGCCGTGAGAACTTCCATAGCTCTGAGAGCCAGTAGAGGAAACCTCTGCCTCTAGGGCAATGGTTTTGGATATGTTTGCAGGTGGAAAGACCTGACCCTCAGCTTTGGGAATCTTTTGAAGCTGAGGGACAGTTCCTGGCTTACTACCTCCAGGACCCAACTTGTCTGAGGTAACAGACTTCCAGACCTGGAAGTAGTATGTTAGCCTGCTTCCTATTGGAGGGGAGTCGACCTGGACTGACATATCAGGGTGTCTGCTTGCAGGAGCCTTGGACTGAGAGAAGGATGCAGCCCTGCCCATCCCCTTCTGCCTCTCCCTCTGAAGAACCCTCTGAGGAAAAGAAGAGGAGGCCTGTGCCTTGGAAAGGCCTATGAAAAGGCCTGCCCCAGCCCCTAGATTGCTGGTTTGAGGAGTTGTCTGCCTTTCCTTGGCCTGTGTACTCCAATAGGTGGTCCTTATTCATCCATTTTCTTCATATAATGATCTGTCTTCTCTCCAAACAGAGAATTATCCACCACAGTGAAATCCATGGCTTTAGCCTGGGTGTCCTGTGAAAGGCCAGTACATCTGAGCCAAACCAGTTTCGAAGAGCCACAGATGTAGCCATGACTCATGAATTCAGGGACACTGGTTTACTGGGATTGAGAAAGGCAAATTCCATTTTGCACATTGTAAAACGGTACTGTCACCGTGTCTACTAAGCCAAATCCGTTTTACCAGTGTTTGGTTTTCTGTACTTTATTTAACATTTTAACTCTGCTAAGATGCATTTTAGCAGTTTTGACCTCCACTATTGCACATCCTTCCATCCTTGTACCAATTTAAAGTTATTTTAGGTACAAAATATGATGGCAGCAACAGCACTACAGCCCCCATCCTTGAGGTGTGATGGAAGCAGCAGTAAGGTCCCCATCCCTCTGGTGCGATGGCAGCACTAACAACACTACAGACCCATCCCTCTGGTGTGATAACAGCAGCAACAACACTGTGTCCCCTCCTCAGGTGTGATGGAAGCAGCAGCACTATGCTCCCTATCCATTAGGTGTGATGGCAGCAGTACTACATTCCGCATTCCTCAGGTGTGATGGCAGTATCAGCACTATAGCCCCCATCCCTCAGGTGGGACAGCAGCAGCACAACATTTGCCATCCACCAGTGGTTATGGCAGAAGCACCACGCCCCCACCTCTCAGGTGTGATGGCAGTAGCAACAATGCAGTCCACATCCTCAGGGGTGACGGCAGTAGTGACAGCACTATGATCCCCTCTTCAACACCCACACCCCACATGCACAAGGTACAAATTTTGCTTGTTAGAACTCAGATGTGAATTAATCTGAACCACCACCACTACTAAGGTGGAGCACATTTGTTTATTCCTATAATTTAACTGCCTGAATTGGATTTCTGCCAGTGACACCACTGACCAGGGTTTGGGAATAGGTTTGGGTGCTGGAAGACCGGTCGAGGGGGGTGAAGGCTTAAGTCTCCAACAACCACTCGCCTTCTCCTTGGAGGGAGGGTATATTCACAGCTCAGCATTTGCTGGCCCTAGGTGGAGGCTGGAGGCATGGCAACACATTGGCCTCATTGTGGAAGAGAGCGTGATGGACGCCAGCGCTACACCATTTGGCCTGTCACGCCCCGCAAAAATGGGAAAATACCTGCTGGCTACCTAGAAGATGGCTTCTGGTCCCTCCATAAGCATGACGTCCCAGACACATGTGTCTGTTCTGACCTCTGCCATGCCTGGGATATACAGGAAGCTCTTTAGAGTGATTGTCTTCCCTTGTTAGCCTCCCACAGGGATAGGGGCCCACCGATGAAGGGTTAATTTGGGTTACCTGGTAGCATGGCCATAAGGGGCAGTGGATGGTGGGGGACTCAGCAGCAGTGGTAGGGGGACTTGGCAGGCCTGAAGGAGTGGATGGCCAGGGGTAGGAGGAACAAAAAATACTGCCTGAATTTGCTTTTGAAATAGTGTCTTCACCTAAAACAAATTCACAAGTGATTAGCGGAGGACCTTCTAATGCATCTCACAAACATGTGGATCTCTTTTTCCTTGGTCTCCATGAAAAGGGTGTCTCCAGTTTTCATGTCTGAGCTCAGATGTGAATTGAGCACCACTGTACCTACCAGCATCATACAGCCCCTGGGGTCTTACCTTCCATGTGTCACTGAATGTGCTTTCAAATCCACTGGCCAAGCATAAGTACACTTAAACGTGTAACATTTGCTTTTTTTAAAGCAGTCTGTCAGAAAACTTTTGTTGTCACAGAGACTGACACAACAGGTGGGAGAGAAGGTGCAAATGATGAAATGGATTACTAGGTAGTCCGTCAAAGTCTATGTTTCTATGTTTCTCTTCCATTCACCTAAATAAGTAGTAAGACAGCTTGTGCCTTGTGAACATACTTTCATTCAGACTCACTTTCAATCAAACAACTGAGGATTTTGGATGGCCCTGCTGATTATAAACTTGAATAAACTAGTTGTAACAGTGATCCTGCACTCAGGGGAATCATTTCAGCAAAATCATAGGGGTAGCAAGGTGGGGAGGCACGATGTGGGTGGGTACTGCTGTGGACGGGCCAGAGAGAGTGGCATTTGTCAATGTGACATAGGGTTAGTTACCAAGTAATTTAAAATGACTATAAATTGAATAGTAAAGTTTGAATATAAATCTGAAATGGGTCATTACAGATGTTGATTCAAATTAAATAGCTAGTTTATCAAATTATGGAATCATCAGTATAGTGAAAGTCCCATTCTCAACTGAACAAAGATTATACAAAACGAACTGATGAAAAAAAATCATGCCAAAACCTGTAAAGAAAAAAAATAATAAAAGGAAAAAGAACCTATGTATGTGCAGTTTGATTGTGTCAGTAGATTTTCAAATGCATTTTGTGGCATTCTACAATTTCTACAGCTATCAATATAATTTACAATACTTGGTGATACCTCCGTAATCTCTTGGCCTATTTTCTGCTGACAGTGCACTTAATCAGTCAAGCAGCCAAACTGCACATGCAAGTGCTTTATCCTGCCCTGGGCCTGCATCCGAAAGGTCACAAGACACTCACATTTCCCTTGAGTGTCAATGAATTACTAAAGGAAATTAAGGAAATCTCAGTTTGAACTCTAATCTTTGCACCTGGCTGCATGAGTGGAGACTAATTTTAGCACATATTAATTGGCATAGCAACTGCATTTGAAAGGAATCCAACCAATGGCAAACAAGGTATGTAGAACTTTAACCAACATTAAAGGCTGACATTATATATACAAGCCACATTATGTAAACATAAACTCCACCTCCACGGGCATAAAACATTCAAGACATTGTCTGTTTAATTTAGTGTCACTGTAATGCCACATACACATATACAGTTATGATTCACCGCTGGAATCAGGGACCACCCCAGCAGAAAAAGAGCTTATTGTTAAATGATGGGTGCTCCCTGATTGCAGCAGCAAATTTCTTTCAAGTTGGTGGCATGCTGCAACACTGCTGTCATTGACAGCATGCTCTCTATTGGTGCCACAGAGACCAGCCCCAAAAGCACTGCTGGCATTGACCACAACACTGCCTCGCCTCCACAACCGCTACTCCAGCAAGTTGCCACAACATGTTTCTTGCACATGCACGCAAGCAAACATAAAAGGCATACCTTCCTTCTAGGTCTTCTGTAATGTGACTTATGAAGACATTGAAGAGGACCGGTCCCAATGGTGAGCCCTGCAGCACCCACTGATCACTCTCCCTAATTAGAATGAATGCCATTTACCATCACCCTCTGTCGCCTATCCTTAACCAATGATCCTCAGTTGGTTGAGGAATAGAACCCAGAGGATTCTACTAAATACGGAATTCTTAGGGAGATGAGAGTCATGAGTCAGTATTTTGCCTGTTCTCTCAATATATTCATAGGGGACATAAGGGTGAAGCATGAAGGAATAGTCTATCTATTTGCTGATGACACCAATATCTGCAATAGTGTGGACATAATTGAGGGAATGGAGGCCATGAGTAGGGACCTGGAAAGACTAGAAGAGTAGTCCAGAATTTTACAGCTGGGATTCAATGCCAAAAGTGCAAAGTCATGCACATCAGACACAAAACCCAGAGCCGAGTACAAGATGGGAGGAGAGGTCATGGCATATATCTTGTAGGAAAGGGACCTCAGGGTTATCAATCAAATGATCTGAAAGCAGTGGCCCAATGTTCAACGGTGTGGGAGAGCAAATATGATGATGGACTGCATAAGGAGGGGATAGCAAGCAGAAGGAGGTAGGTTATACTCAGTAGCATTATTTCACTAGAATCATAGGGTTGCAAAGTCCCATTTCAGCAAAAGCATAGGGGTTGTTAAACCTCCAACTACCACATTTATATGAATAAATACACATTTATATGAATAAATACAAGAAACCTTGTTTTAGGGTTCTTAGAGGTTGCAGTGGGCATCATAGGGGTTGCAAAAAAATCATAGGGGTCTCAACCACAACCCTGGCTACCCCTAAATGACGCCCCTGCCTGCGCTTAGCAATATACAGTATATCTTAGATGTTCATATGCAAAAATACAATAAAACCTGACTAAAGTCTAAAAACAAGCTCATAAACATAAAATGTATCTGAACATTTATATTTACCTATACATCATTGCAGCCCGAGTACAACTCAGATAAATTACATGGTACCCTGACTACTGTATGATGTAGTAAACATGTATTGGTAATTTTTAATATATTTTTTGTAAACTGGTAAACCCACCAGGCAAAACTGCCTGTTTTCAGAGGTGACCCAGGAGCACTGTGGAGGTTAAGTGCCTTCCTCAGAGTCGCACAGTATGCAAGTGGAGGTTGTGGGAATCAAACCCAAGTCTTCTAAATGTATTCAGTTTGATCACTGTTTGTTACTCTAACCACTAGGCTATACTATCAGACATAACACCCATATATAATGTTTTACTATATGATTTCAAAATAGTGCACAGTACCTACAGTGCAAATTATGAACATTGAACACTTTGCAACATTTTACTAAAACTGAATGATTTCCCTCCATCTGCATATGTTTTCTTACACCAAAGTGGGTGTATAGTTGACAGAGCACTGTAAATAGCCTGAGGTAGCACTACTGCTTGCAATGCCAGGGACTGGGGATCAGAAGTGAATCGGTTGCTAGAGTCCTGGCCAGAGAGTAGGACTGAGCAGCTGGAGAGCATTTGGAAAGAGGAAGCTAGCCAGGATCTGGAGTAGTAGCATGTCTCTATGTGCCCTACTTCCTTGGATCCTCGAGTGTTGGTGCCCTGAGGGACAGAGACCAGAAAACCAGTAACATCATCCCACATCAGCTGCTGGTAGAAGGGACCCAGCTGCCCCAGACTTCATAACCAGTTTTCATGGGGACCCACTGGGCTACCTGACACACATTAAAGGACTGTGGAGGGGTGACCTGGGGTCCCTCCCTTCCCACCTGGGGGTACAACCTAGGCAGGATGGGTGCAGGCTAACAGGAGCTCCTGAGCATTACCTGGGGTGAAGCTAAGGGATAAAGGGATAGCCAGCTTAGGATCTCTGAAAAGTGGAGACTGATGATGTGACAAGGGGCAGAGAAAGAGAAAATAAAACATTAAAATATGCTGAAATAATAGGGATTCTGTGCAGTGAAATGCAATTTCCGTGAGGCACCGGTACAAGAATTCAAAATCCACAAACCAAGCAGGAGTTCGTGATTTTTACCGTGTTACGGTAAAAGCGGAAAACCGTTGTCCTTGCTCATAATGATACATCATTGGAGTCCACAGCAGCATGAAATTGAATCTTTGATGCCTCTATCCCATCAGCCGCCATCTCCTGCAGCTCCTTGGCTAGCTGGGGGAAGCCTGTTTAGCCAGTTCCAGAACAGTATCCCATCTGGACTTCTGGTATCTGGCCATATGGGCCATATAGTTAGCCTGCCTGAGTCCCAAAGAGGATGCCAAATACTGTTTTCAGCCATGGCATCTATCTTCCTGGAATCCTTATCTGGGGTGTGTGAAGCCAAGGGTATGCTAGCCTTATCACAGGCTGCAGCCTGCACAACCCCAACATGGCTCATTGCTGGTACAAGAAATCCACACCTGAGCTTGACAGCATATACCTCTTGTCCATTCGTTTGTCCACAGGAGGTACAGAACTTGGTGTTGTTTTATGCAGTCTTTGTGTCTGTTTCCCAAGCGATTTATGGAGGGAACAGACAGTCTCTTGAACTCTGGGATATCCATCATCTCCACATAGCCAGGCTCCTCTTGGTCCTCAACAGCTTCAACCAAAGGGAGCTGGAAGGTTTCTCGACTTTCTCATAGAATATAAAGTGGGAAGGATTCTGAAAGCCTAGGAGTGAAAACACCAGAAGGTCTGTCTGGGGAGATGTCCGATTCTATGGACTCATCCAGGCGTTCCCTACCATCATCATTGTCATCATCTTAATCTTCATCCCCTCTAGGTCCGGTTCATAATACTCTTCAGTGGAATAATCCGGAACCAGAGGAACCGACAAACTGAATGTCTACCTTATGGCGGGATCAGTCGGAACCAGGCGGAGCGATTCCACAATACTAATCACCCTGGTGATTTCTTCGGAGGATTGGACGATGTGGTTCTGGATCTGAACCATCCTATTTGTCTTTTTCTTTTGCTGGAACCGATCCCATGGAATTGTTTCTCCTTTTGCCCAAAGGAGTCTTGCCCTGGTGAGAAGGAACTTCCTCAAGTTCGGTCGGAACCAAACCGTGCTGGCCATCCGGGTCAACGGACATCTCGGCCTCCTTTTCCTAAGCCTGCCCAATCTTTTTCTAGGGTGGTCTTAGGAAAATTTTACAGATTTGGCAGTCTGAATTGAGGCAGTCAAACCCCAGACAGTAAACACAGGTGGTGTGAGGATCAGCCTCGGGTGCTGGTGATAGACTGGTTCACTGGTGTATGGCTTTACCGTTCATGTTTTCCCTGCTATTTGTGCACCAGATTACTTGCATTGAATCTGGGTGCTGCTAATAGACTGATTCACTAGTGTGTGGCTTTACCGTTCATGTTTTCCTTCTACTGGTGCACCAGATTATCTCGAGTCACCATTTGATCACAACAAAACACTTTTACATTTTAGAATTAAGATGGGGATACTGGGACTAAAAGGGGAGATAGGGCAATTGTAGCCACAGTAGGTTTGCCATCTGTTTATGGTAGAAAGGTCTGCTACCAGAATGTTGACTTCAAGACAGTTGAGGGTGGGGAGAGATCAGCGTAGAACCCATAACTGAGGAAGGGGTGCTGCAGGGTCTCCAATCTCTAAGCATAGATAAATCAATGGGTGCAGATGGGCTGCACCTGCAGTGCTAAAGAAGTTCTGCAAGAGCTGGCAGCTCCCTTGAACAGTCTGTGCAACAGCTCACTGGAATTATGGGTGGTGCAACAGGATTAGAGATCAACAAATATGGTGCCCTGTGTGGAGGCGGGAAAAGGGATGAGGCAGAGAACTATAGGCTGGGAAACCTGACATCCACTGTTTGCACGATGCTACAGGCCATTATCAAAGTAAGCTCAGTGGAGTTTCTGGAGGCAGATGTTTTCCAGGACAAAAGGCAGCATGGGTTCATCAGAGGAAGGTCTTGTCAGATGAGTCTGACAGAAACATAGAAACAGAGATGTTGTCAGCGGATAAGGACCTCTTGACCCACCTAATCTGCCCTATTTTCCCTACCTACAGTTCCGCTGCAGACCCTACTCAGGGTACTATCATTTTGCAAAACTGCCTGTATTCCCCTTGCTAGACCACTCTTATGCTGACATGTTTTCATATCCACCTTCTTGACTGCAGTAATTATCTCCTCTGTGCACTTCCTAAGTCCCTGCTAGCAGAATTGCAAAATGTTTTATAGAGCAAATATTTGTCTGTTTACCCACTGCTGGAATTAAAACCAAGTGACTTCAATCCTCTCTTATGTCCATCAGTTCTCAAACCACTCACATATCCACTACAACATTGAAAAGTTTATTTTAAAATATTTCTAGCCTTTGCCTCTTACAAGTTTTCTGACACCATCACAGGCTAGAAGTAATCCCAAATTCTACTCTAGACTGTTTGCTTTTCTTCCAACTCCCTCTCAACCATAGCTGGAAAAATCCCAATATTGCATGTACCTGGGCTAACTGGGTGGGTGAAGGGTCCTCTTCCATCAACAAATTCTGTTTCTGTGTTTCCATTTAAGCATATTATCTAGTCATCTACTATACTTACTGGGGGAGTGACTTCAAGATGATCCTTCTGCTCTGCAGTCTCTCCCACCTTCATATCACCAAATGGGACTTCCTCGTCCCTCAGAAACAACAATAACAATTGCTCAATGGGATGTTGTAGCCTGCACATCAAAACAGAAGACAATACACATGTTATTTATAATCAGAGCTAGTTAAATGTTATAAAACACTCTTCTAAGAAAAAGTACATTGTACCTGTTATTGCAAGTAATTGTACATTTATGGATGATGGCACGACTCAGAAATATAAAATCTCATGGCAGGAGACCAAGGGCCATTTAGTCTGCCCATACTATATTACCTCACCTTACCAACCTACTGCACTGGTGGTTTGTCTCCTTCTTCCCCGCTCCCTCAACCCTCAATCCAGTGTTGCCCCAGGCAGTTATGAATCCCATGCCTGTTCCAGCCATGTTTAAACACATTTAGGGTAGCTTGACCCACTACTTCAACCATGGTTTAACCACCACTTTCATAAAGTGAAACATCCTCACTTCTCTCTCGAACTTGTCCCCATATCCTCCAGTTAAGCCCCTTAGTGGCTGGTTCTCTATTCTTCACAAACAGGTCCTTGCTATTCCCCTTGCATAAACCCCTTAGAAACTTACATGACTCCCTCTTGTGCCTGGCCTCCAGTGAGTGCATATTTAGGTGTTCCATCCCATCTATATTTTGACTCAAGACTGTACCTAGGTCTACCTCTGATGCAGCAGTCTATAGCAGAAGTTATTTCTCAAAGTCTGGGCTTCTTAAACAGGTACTGAACATAATACAGCTTTAATGACTCAAGAATCCTCATCACACTTTGGGTTCCATTTCACAACACTTAGGCACTGTTTTTCATGTGTTTAGTGCTGGATCTGCATTACTGACCCTGGATCACCTAGGAGACTCTCATATGCACCAGCTTCAGACCATCTACATTCTTCCTCCAGGTGAAGATTCTGGAACTGAGCACAGTAATCAGATGAGGCCTCACCAAGAATCTATGTTGGGCAGTATCGCTTCACATCTTTCATTATCAGAACCCTCCCATACACCCCAGCATCCTTAACATCTAGCTATATGCATTGTTACAATGACTAACTTGCTTGAGGGAATCACTGATGATGACCTGCCAATCCCTCAGCTGTGTTGAATGGCCCAGCCGAACTCCTGTCATATTGTACTTAGTGTGTGGGTTCCAGCTCCCAAAGTGCATTACCTTGCACTTCTTGATAATGAATCACAACTGTCAGATCTTAGGCCATCTCTCCTACTTCTGTACATCATCTGGAGCCCTTCACATTATCTACCCTGCCAAAGAGCATACTGTCATCGTCAAAGAGAAAACTTACCCAGATTCATTCCCCTATATCACTGATGATTATACTGAATAGGACAGGTTCCAGGACTGACCCCATATGGTAGGGCTGACCATCCTACCTAAACATTAAAGGGACTCTATTCTAATTACTTTTCTAAGGCCTATTGCAACAACATTCTAACTATTCTGTTGTGTACTGTCCTTTTCAGTTATGTCAGGATGGCCATCTACAGATCCACCACCTTTTTCTTCTTTACTCTGGGTTTCCTTTTCAAGTCCCTCTAAAATGCACCTGCATGGCTCAAAGTGACCAAACAATGTAACAGCTAGCTAGCAGCAGTTTCATGTGCCTATATAAAACAGATATCTGTTAAATATTAGCACATTTAAAACATAAGCCATTTTGCTGCACTGTTGTTATGCAGCACATATAGCATAAATATGTATGAGTACCTAAAGTATATTGAAAAATGTTATACACCAACATAGTGGCTTGGTGTCTGAGAAAGCCAGATTTAGTATAAATGAATGAATGAATGAATCAATCAAAATTTATTTTAAAGCTTTTCAACAAACCAAAGTGCATATACGATGAAAACCATCAAATCAAATCAAATATATAAAATAACAAAGCAGCAGTAACAAGATTCAACATTATCCCCAAATGTCATTCCAAATTAATATATTTTAGTGAGGAATAAAAGTCTCGGTGGACAGGCACCCTGTTATCCAACGAGATAGAGACTTCACAGGGTCATGGCTACAAAGAAAAAGCCCTAGCACTTGATGTCTGCAGACAGACCCTGGGAGCCTCTAGCAATCCTTTGCTGATGGGTGGAGTGGGTTGAGGGGCAGTAGGGCCGAGGAAGGTCTTGCAAGTAACCCGGTCCATGGCGATAGGGTCTTATAGGTCAGCAAAGCGACCTTGAAGGTGATCCTCCATCACACGGCAGCCAGTGCAGTTCACGCAGCACAGGTGTGACATGGCTAGCTCTTGACAACCCTGTCAACAACCTGGCTACAGCGTTCTGCACCAGCTGCAAGCGATGGAGATCCACCCGGTAACCCTAGGTATAGAGCATTGCAGTAATCCAAATGAACATTTTCTGTCAATAAGGAAAAAGCTGGAGAATGCATTTGTTTTATTTTAAATTCATAAAGGTATCTGATATAAA
Organism: Neoceratodus forsteri; assembly: GCA_016271365.2. NCBI lineage: Eukaryota > Metazoa > Chordata > Ceratodontiformes > Ceratodontidae > Neoceratodus > Neoceratodus forsteri. Next base: position 468,331,960 of record CM057457.1, on the reverse strand, counting down.
ACAGCATTGGTTTTGCAGACAGCCCAGACCCAGTTGCAAACAACCTTGGTCGTGCAGACTACCTGCAGCCAGCTGCAAACATCCCTGAAGACAGTTGCAAGCAGCCTGGGTTTTTCATTCTGCCTTAAGCATGAGAGAGGTAAGGATATGCAGTCTTCATGTCCCCAAAGCAATCTGATGCACAGATGGTTGTTTGATGGTTTGCTAACCATCAGCTTTTCCTCAATGCCAAGAAGACAGTCTCCATGACCTTTGGCACAAGGCAGAGACTTTCAAGGCTTCCCTCCCTACCATTTTTGTACCCTTGATGGGACTTTACTTGAGGACATATCCTCATTCAAGTACTTAGGTGTTTGGTTGGATCAACACCTAATCTTCTCTGGACATAGTGACGCCATCCAGAAAAACTGCGCCCCAAGCTTGGTGCCCTGTTCGGGAACCGTAGCGGCATCCGTCCTACTACTGGGCATGAACTTGTCCAGAAGATGATACTGCCCATTTTGACTATTGTGACACTCTGTGGTGCTGCCCTAAGTCCTTCCTGGCCAGACTGGACACACTCTTCAATTCCTTCTGCCACTTTGCCTTGGATTCCCACCTTGAACCCACCACTGTGATCTGTATCATGCCCTATCCTTCCTCTCTCTTGCAAATAGGTGGCACACCCACTGTGTTAAATTCACCTTGAAGCACTGGTTGGGTGAGCTCCCTTCCTACCTCACCTCCTCCTTTATAACACCCCTCACCTTCGCATTCCCTTAGATCAACTGACTCTCGCACCCTGGCAGTCCTCACAGATCCACCCAAATCGGCCAATCCAGTTACTCTCACCGCCTCTAAAACCCTCAGATCTGGCATTCATCCTCTGCCTACTCCATCAGCTCTGCCCTCAAGATCTACCTTGCTCCTAGCTGCTCCTGCCATGTCCCTTCTTAACTCCCTCCTCTAAGCCCTGAACAAACCATAGAAACACAGAAACATAGAAGTTGATGGCAGATAAGAACTGCAAGGCCCATCTAGTCTGCCCATTTCTTTTCTACCTTATGAATGTGCCATAGGCCTTTACTCTGTCAATGGCCTATCTATTCATACTCATCTGTATTTCTCCTTATGCCTATCCCTGCCTGTTTGAAGCCCTGCACTGTATTCATATCCAGCACTTCCTGAGGTAGGCCGTTCCATGCATTCACCACTCTTTCTGTGTAAAAGAACTTCCTCACATTACCCTTAATCAGCCTCCCTCTAATCTCATGCTGTGTCCTCTTGTCCTGCTATTTTCTTATACTGAAACATGTTAGACTCTTTCACCTTGTTAATGCCCTTAAGGTGTTTGCATGTTTCATCCATATCACCTCTCTCCCTCCTTTGCTCTGGGGTATATATATTGAGCTCTGTTAATCTGCCCTCATATGGTTTCTGATGCAGTCCCTGCACCATTCTGGATGCCCTTTTCTGGACTGCCTCCATTTTGTTACTGTCCTTGTGAAGGTGTGGCCTCCAGTACTGCACAGTACTACAGATGGAGCATAACCAGGATCTTGTAAAGAGGGACTATTATCTCACTCTTACAACTTTTGATACCCCTACTAATACACCCCAACATCCCTAGCCTTAACTACTGTATTAGCGATCTGCTTGGATGATTTCATGGCATCTGTGATGATGATGCCCAAGTCTCTTTCTTCCCTTGTGACTGCCAGCAACTCCTCCCAACCTATACGAGGCTTCAAGGATTCTCTTCCCTATGTGCATGATCTTGCATTCTTTGCATCCAACCCCAGCTGCCACTATTCCAACCATTTTGCAAGTTTATCCAGATCTCGTCTCATTCTGACCACCCATCTGGATCATCTGCTCTGTTGCAGATCTTGGTGTCATCTGCAAACAGATAAACCTTACCCTCCAGTCCATCTGCAATGTCACTGATGAAGATATTGAAGAGGACTTCCCCAGGACTGATCCCTGAGGTACCCCACTTGTGACTTTCATCTCTTCTGACTGAATACCATTTACCACCACTCTCTGTTTTCTGCCAGTCAACCAGTTTGCCACCCAGCTGACCAACTTCTGAACAACCTGAGCCTACCCAGCTCATTAATCAATCTTCTGTGTGGAACAGTATCGAAAGCTTTGCTGAAGTCAAGGTAGGTGGCATCAACTGCTCCCCTTGGTCCACCATTCTGGTTACCAGTCAAAGAAATCTATGAGATTAGTTTGACAGGACCTTCCTGTTGTAAACCCATGCTGTCTTGGATCCTGTGCTCCTATGGACTCCAGGTGTTGCACTATCCTTTCCTAATGAAGTGCCTCCATAATCTTGCCCACTACTAAGGTAAGACTGACTGGTCTGTAGTTCCCTGCCTCCTCCTTGCTATCACTCTTGTGGAGCAGGATCACATTAGCCTTCTCCAGTCTTCTGGGACCTCTCCTATGCTCAGAGACCCACTAAACAGTTCCAATAATGGCTCTGCTAGTTCCACCCTTAGCTTCTTTAGTACCCTGGGATGTATGCCATCAGGTCCCATTGTCTTGTCCACCCTGAGCTTATCAAGCTCTTGTAGGACCCTTTCTTTTGTGAAGGGACTAATGCACACCTCCCTCCCTCTGTGTCCATGAGTGCGCTGTTGTGGGCTTTGCCCCACCTTCTCCTCAGTAAACATTGAGCAGAAGTATCTATTTAGGACAGATGTCTTTCCATGGTTCTCCTCCTCACACTCCTCCTTATCCCCTTTGATCTTAGCAGTACCCCCTCTGGACTTTCTCCTTTCACTAATGTATCTATAGAAAGTCTTGTCCCCTTCTTTTACTGTTCATGCTAGTGTTTCCTCGGTGTGGGCCTTTGCCTGCCTTACTGCCTTCCCTGCTTCCCTTAGGGAAGTTTGGTTTGCCTTTCTATCTTCATCCCCTCGTTCCCTTATATTTCCTGAATGTCAGCCTTTTGACTCTGACCTTCTCTGCTGCTGTTTTGAGAACCAAAGTGGTTTCTTTCTTCTTTTGCACTTCCTTTTCTCTCTAACACAATGGGATGTTGCTTCAAGTATAGCATCCTTAATGCTTGCCCACTTTGCCTGTACCCCCACCTGTATTTCTTCTTGCCAGGGCTAACTTAACTCTGTTGGCCATCTTGTCACAATCAGTTCCTCTGAAGTCCCATATTTTTGCCTTGGAATAGGATGATTTAGTCCTAGTGGCCAAATTGAGCCATAACATATGATTGTCACTGACCCCAGGTGACCTTCTACCTGGAGATCTGTGATCCTTTCTGTGTTAGTCAGTACTAGATCTAGGATAGCCCTGTCTCTTGAGGGGTTGTTGTACCAGTTGTTTGAGGCCCTCCCATGCAGGGAATCCACCATGTGTCTAGTTCTGGCAGATGTTCCGCTGGTACTGACCAATCTGCATCTGGCATGCTGAAGTCTCCCATTATCAGAACCTCCCTTTAGCTGTCATGTTTTGTATATCTTCTAACAGTAATGTGTCTATGTCCTCCCTCTGGTCTGGAGGCCTGAAGACAATGCCAGTTAGTATGGCTATCCCATTTCCTGTTTCCAGGGTGACCCACAGTTCTTATGGCTCCTTAGGTGTATTCTGAAGTTCTGTAGCTTTGATATTTTCATTGACATAAGGGCCACTCCACCCCCTTTTTGTACCTTGGTCTCTTCTGAACAGTACATAGTTGGGTAATGAAGTCTCCCAAATGTGGTTATTGGTGAACCATGTCTCGCTATAGCTACTATGTCCAGTTTAGCCTCTGTCATTGTTGCCTGCAGGTCTGGGATCTTGTTTCCCAGACTGTAACCATTGCATATGTGATTATTCATTGGCCAGATTTCAGTGTGTTAGTTGTTGGGTGAGGTCTGGCATTTCCCCTGTCGTTGTTTGGGTGTGTATGGGTGTGTTAGTTGGGCGAGGTCTGGCATTTCCTGTGCATCATATGGGGGCCAGACCTTTTCCTTACCTGATGATGCAAATGAACTACAAACATGCTTAACTACTGTTTGATCACTAGCTGAGGGGAAGGGTGTCCTTCCCATTCAACGTATCGGTGCTGCACCCTCCCCATTTGCTAGTTTAAATATTCTGCAAAGATGTCAAACTTCCACCCCAATGCACTGATTCCTCCTTAGTCAGATGCAGTCCATCAAATTTAAAGAACTTTCGCTCCCAAAACTGTTGCCAGTTACCTACAAATCTGTGTAATTTTCCTGGCACCAGCTCTTGAGCCACATGTTTAGCTCCCTATCTGCTCTTCTCTGACCTTCCGTCCATCTGCTCCCCACTCCCAGACTGGCAGGATCTCAGTGAAGGAGATGCCAGATGAAATGGATGATAGTTTGTCATCCAGCCTGGTCAGGTGTTCCTTGGTCTCCACAACTGATCGGCTGGTGAGATCATTAGTCCTATGTGTACCAGGATGTCAATGTTTTCTCCTGCTTCCTGTACAATTTTAGCAATGTGGTCAGTGTCTGTCCATGTTGATGTACCTGGAAGACATCTGACCATTACCCTGGCTGGAGATAGGTATCAACTCCCGTATCATGCAGTCTCCTATGATCAGAAGTGTTTTGGATTTTCTTTTTGCTTTTTGTTTTGGTTCCTGTTTTGGGTGAGTTTTGTTGTGCTAGCTCCTGTGCTGCAGTGTCCTGCTCTGTGGTGTCCTCTGCCCCTCTGTTGGATTTCTGAGATAGAGGCAGATACCTCTTTGTAGTTTTTATATGTTTGTGGAGGTGATATGCTGGAGAGTACTGAGTGATGGGGCACCGATTTGCCCCTTCTAACCACCTGCTAACCTCCTGGACCAACTATCCTCTGCGGTCAAGGTGCTTCTGTTGGATGTTGGGGAAATGGTGGGCAGTTCTTAAAATATATTTCCTCCTGAATGTGTGATTTGAGGTGCACAATCTCTGCCCATACTGGCTGGAGCTAAGCCCTTAGATTGCCAATGGCCCAGCGTGTAGGACAGTGTCCTAAATCCTGTATAACTGCCCTTTGAAAAGTGTCCCAAAGTGCCTGCAGTTAATAATATGCATTCAGATAAGTTACTGGGTTTATAACATAGTCAGAGTAATTAGAAGGAGGTAAATGAAAGCAAAGTGTGTTTATGTGTTTTAATTTGTTGTTTTGTATAACTTGTTATAACAAGTTAAATTACTTATGCCCTGTAAATGAGGTCACTGTGTGGATACCCCTCTGATCTGCCCCTTCCTGCATTCCTATGGAAATGCCCCAACTGTGCTACCCATAAAAGAGTGTACTGTGGGTGGTTGGCTTAGGTCCTTCCCTTGCAGAAAAGAAGAACCATGGATGAAAGAAACAAGGAGGTAGAGCAGAAACAATCAACCAACAACAAATGCAGTAGCCCTGTAAAGCACCACCTGTAATAATTTCACAGAAGATATACCCTGTAAGAAACACTTTGCTACAGAGAAAAATAAAGCAGTAACAGAAGATATGCCTTGCAAAAGACAATTTGAATCAGATTACAGCAGTAATTTGTAAGCACAAACCTGTAGGTGCACCCTGTAATAATGCAGCAGAAAGTATATCCAGCAACAACAATTTGAATCAGAGAAAATAAAGCAATCAAATGTTAAACAGTAACAATCCCTGTGAGTACAAAATAAAATAATAGTAACACACAGTTAATCTGCCTTGCCAAAAGATGCCTTAATCCTTTTGCTTGCTCTGGTAAGGTTCCTTGCTCTGTCCTTACAAGCAACCTAGAAGAAAGAGCTCAGGTGAAGTTATGTGCCTTTGCCAGCAAACCTATCCTCTACCATCACCTTCATTTTACCCTGTGCACATCCACCCAACTTCCTAGCTCTCTTCCCTTTTCCCAAATTGCTTACCCTTACTTTGCTTCCTTGATCTCTCACAGAAAATAAGGGACCCCAATAGTCTCCATGGACCACTCCCCTACCCCTCAAAGGGCTTGTATCTCTCATCTACTCCTTTCCACCATCATCCTGAAGGGGTCTCTCTGGGACACTTCCTTATCCCCTTCTCTCTGGTCAGTGCAGTGGAGGATCCTCATATCCTGAAGTGGTCTCCAGGGACACAACTCTTCCCCTCCCACACACCTCACCACTGCCTCTCTTTTCCCCTCTTTTCTTTCACATGAGCACTTGTTACTTATTAACCAATCACTTATTATTGTCCACTGTTTTACCCATCATATGCGATACTGTAGGAACACTGTTTTTAACATTTATCTTACAACTGTATGTTAATGTTGAACTTATAACGTGAATGCTTAATGCCTCATTCCTAATGTACCCTTCCCTCAGGTCGCACCATGAGACAAGTGGCTTGTCACTCAGTGTGCTTTTCTGGTGAAACAGTTAAATAAATAAATAAGATGAGAAAAGGAGCCCAAGTTTAAGGCTCTGGCAACAATAAAGGCAGCATAGAATGTGCACAGATTTTCACAGTTGGAAGTGAAGGCTTTTCTATTCATAGCATGTACTCACTTGTCATGTGAATCTGTTAAAAGCAGAGTCCCTTCAGTAGGAATAGAGGAGTGCCAGATGGAATTTGTTTATTTATTTGTACATATCGTAATTACAATCCTTTGAGTCAGGGACTTGTTCCAAGGCTCCTCACCATCGACTACAGAGACATTCACAGTTACATAGTTCAAGGAAAATGCAGAGTTGTTTAGTTTCATAGCCTAAATTGTCATACAGTTACAGTGTAGAAAATTTACAAGGCAGGTTGAAATGACAGCGTATTATACATGAGATAAAATCATTGGCCTATACAGGGTGGTATCTAGGCAATTTGTGTTAAACTGTAAGTAGCAAACTGGCATGATGTGGAAATTAGCAGTCCAGGGACATTGTCAAGTAGGTTGTAAACTAGATATTGTGCCCACTAGATGAGGGCTAATAAGGGATGAGCATCAGGAAAAGTTATACACACCTACAGCAGCGTGTGGTGAATAAGTGGTTCCTGAGGGCACTTTGAATGGACCAATTTTAGGGAGGTTAGTGATAGTGGCAGGGAGGAGCTGAACCAGGATGGAGTCCAGTAGCAAAGGGACCACTGTGCAAGTGAGGTCCTGGCTCTAAGCACCAGGAGGTGGCCTTACAGGCCCTGCAGATGGAGATGGCAGGGGTAGCCTGGTGGAGGAGGCAGTCACCCTGGGGAAGGAGAGATCAAGGTATTTTCTTGGTCAGTAGACATATCTGGTAGAGGAGCCTCTTCCAAGTTAAGCACATTGGCAGTGGCGTAAAGTGAGCAGGTGTGCGTGCACCTGCCAGCACCATTCAGAAGTCTGCAGGCCTTGTTGATAGATAGCTGAATTGTTAAGCAAAGTATTATCTGAGGCTGCATATATTGAAGGCCATAGTCCACAAGGGACAGAACTGAGGAGGTGAGCGCAAGCCAGAGTGCCTCAGGGGTAGGCAGTCCCTGTGGTGGTACAACAGGCCTATCCAAGAGTTTCTGGCAGAGGAGAGGTGCTATGTGGGAATGTAAGGTAAGGGCTGGGTCAAGGTAATGCCCAGATATTTATAAGGACACTTGTTCAAGGGAATGCTGGGTGCTGGGAAGTATCTGGAGGGGTGTTTCTGGCCTCACTTTGGTGATGACGAAAGCACAGCTTTTGTTTTTGTTAGATTAATTACCAACCTATGGTCTATAGCCATTGTTCTAATTGGTTAAGGACTGTTGGAGTGAGACCTGAAGAGAGGTGGTGTAGGGACAAAACCCTTGATGGAAAAATATTTTATTTTATCTTCAAGAAATGATTTTAATTATTATTTTATCAGATTTTATATGGGACTAATTTCTGGTTAAGAGTATTGTTTGCATAAATTCCTATAAGAAAACAAAAAGTGTTAGTTATTTAAACATTAAGACAAGGTATCTGGCTTTAATACTTTAAGGAAAATATTTCTGTTCCATAAGCAGCACTTTGCCATATGCTAGAGGAGGTCTACAGGAATAGAGATGAAACTCCATTTTGTTTTTAAGCCATGATATAAGTGGACACCTTCCAGGCTAAGCATGTAGTGCAATGATGTTCTAAGGGCCTGCACATTCCAGGATCATCTCTGTGATGTCCAAGCCTTGCATGACAGAGTTGTAGGTAGATTTATAGGAAAATGCTTAGATGGAGCTAGGTATCCATGGCTATGATCTAGATAAGAGATCATGTGACTGGTAGCAAAAAAATGTCTTATACTTTGAAAGTCCCATTACCCGTGTAGAAATAAGAAGTTTTATTCATAGTTTAAAGATGCAATGTACTGCCACTATGACAATTGGACAGTTATAGGACAATAGTATGATAAATAAGCTTACCAAGTTTTATAGTTGCAGAATGAAGCATTCAAAAGTTATGAATATAATTTAATATAATTTTCTTATTAGAAATCTAGACAAATCTAGTATCCTGTGATAGCTCACATCTTAGGAAGTCTAACAAGATGAATATTAAATATGTACTTTGTTGTTATAGAGAGAAAGACCATCTAAAAGTTTATAGTGAATTAACTTTTCTGACAGCGATTGATGTCTTTAAGAAAAGAACAAAGGAATCCCTGTCTTAAAGAAGTTTGCTAAATTTATACAGTTCCTAATTATAGCAGGTATGCCAAAGTAACATAATTTTAAACAGGAAAACATGAACTGAAATCTGTAAATACTTTTAGATATCTATAAAGGAAAACGTTTATAATGCTTTTATAAATTATAGATTTTATATTAGAACTGACATCATCATGTTTGGTCTCAAATGAATCCTCTCTATTTGTTGCATCTAAAATGTGAGTCTTATATATGTACAAAGGTGCAGATGCAAGAAAGAAAAGTTGTTTTATATCAAAAATATTTTTTCAGGATGAGATCATATAAAAAATGGCTTAGGAGGGGCTAACAGTAACACCCTCAAAGAGTGCTCAGACCAATCATAACCTGATGGTGATGTCGTTCAGTAAGTGGGACATAAATGGGAAGCTGGCAAAGCTGGCCCAGAACTGCTTAATTCTTTGGTGTGTGAAGACCTGTGTTCAATGTCCTGACAATTTTGGATGAGTTTTGACTTATACTAGGCCAAGCCTGAAGCCTCATGTGCTAGGAACATTATTTGGGCTTTAACATTGCCACCACAAGGGCCTAAACCAGCTCCTGAAACTAACTGTTACAGAAAGGACTTCCTTCCAGTATTGGATTAAGCAAGACCTATGTTTTGCATACTGAGAATTTGGACTAAAAGTAATGTTTTGAAATTTCTGTTAAAAGCCTGAACAAGAGACTGACTTTGGAATTTACCAGCCAGAAAGCCAGCAGTGCTGTTGAATAGCAGTGAGTCCAGAGTTGCAGTTTCAAAAGCAGAAATGAACTGAAACACAAAAGAGTCATAGAGTCCAGTTACCCAAAACAACACTGCTGTTCACAGGGAGAAATCTTTCTACAGACTGTACTGAACTGCTAAAATCTTGTTGTCTGATTTTTTCCCACTAAATCCTGAAGTGACTTTTGATAATTTGTGACATCAAATGAGAAGGATCCAGCCTGCATTGCTTCATTGATGTCAAAAGACTCTCCAGTTCAGGTTCAAGGAAAAAGACAGCAGACTAAAGCCAAACTCACCACCAAGGACATTTGTCATCCAAAATCAAAAGTTCTTTGAAAGCTGAAAAGTAGAAGACCACATTTACAGATAACTAAAACACAAGTATTTCTTTATCCTACTCTTAGTACTTATTTGGCTATCTGGGGAAGATAACTTAGGGCATTTTAACTCCAAACCTTGGGTTTATGGTTAGCTTGAATTTAAATCTAAAGAAAATACCTTTTCATACTATAAAGTTTAAACAAGTATCATACCAAGATAATCTGAAACACTAGTGTAATGAGTTGCAAGTTCTCATAGTAAAAAAAGAAAAGGTCATGCTATTTATAAGTATGCTAAAGAAATAGTATAAACTGTCATTTATTATGCTGAATGTTGCTTGTTTATTTACACTGCTTATTGCTAAAATTTGTTTTATTTGTTTTATATGATTTACTTGAGTTTCTAAAATCTGTTTTGTTTACATTACAGTTTATGTTTACATTACTTTTATTATGCTTGATATTTATGCTAGTTATGAATATTTAGGACTTGTACATATGTGAATAAAATATATGTATCTCTTATATAATCCAAAGTGTGGCAACAGTGTTTTTCACCATCATTTTTGAATCTGGACAGCATAGGATAATATCACATGTGAATATTTATTATTTTTGGTAATTTATGAAATAATTATTAGGTAAGGCCTGAGATTAATCCAAATGCATTCTTATAAAAGTGATATTATAAGCCTTTGTTATGACAGCGGGGTTTGGGTATGAGGCAAAAGGACTGCGTCATCAGCACAGAGCAGAACCTGACTAGCACAGGAACTGGGTAGCATGTTAAAGTAAAGCCTGAAGATGAGAGGACCCAGTATGGAGCCCTGGGGACCCCAGAGCATACAGACCAAGTGTTGGGCAGGGTGCTATGGATTTTAACACACTGGGACCTGGAGGACAGGTAACTGTGAAACCAGGAGAGGGCCCAGAGGAGAAGCGAGTTGTAGAAAGGAGTCAAGCAGTAGGGGTGGCAGACCATGTCAAAGGCCTTGGAGGTTGATAAAAACAGCTCCGCAAGGTATCCAGAGTCTAGGGCAGAGTGTAGGAAGCTGGAGAACCCTAGGAGGGTAGTGGTGGTGCTGTGGCCTGGCGGAAACCATGCTGCTCCTGCACATAATTTCATGATTGGCCAGATATTCTGTGCACTGATCTGCCACTATTTTTCCAATGCTTTAGAGAGTGGGGGAGGATGGAGATTGGCCTGTAGTTACTGGCGGAGGCAGTCTCCACTTTTGAGTATGGGTGTGATGATTGCAGTTTTCCAGGCCAGGGGAACTGACCCAGACACTATGAGCGACTTGAGTAAGTCAATGAGTGGGTGAAGTACAGCATCCAATACCTGGCAAAGAAACCTAGTGTCCAACTGGTCATTGCAGGGACTAGTGCCATTGAGAACATTAATTAGATATGACCTGGCTTCTTGTGGGGATATTGTGTGGAGGTAGAAAGATGGCGGTGGAGGATAGGTGGCATTGAGGGAGACTGGGTCAAAGAAGCTGCTGGCAGGGACTGAACTGAGGTCAGAGAAAGCAGTATTTAGGCAGTCTGCAATGCTTTGGGGTCTGAGATGATGGTGCATTGATGGTGAGTTGGGATGGGGTGGGAGCATGACTTTCTGTTCTGTTCTTTTATGTTATCCAGAATTTCTGAGTTCGAGTCCCTAAGTGGAGGCAAGGGCAGCTTGGTGAAAATCGGCCTTGGCCTTTCAAATAGCTCAAGTACACTTATTGCACTCAGTGTTATAGCCTTGTCGATCTGCCGGCTTCCCAGATTCAACTGCTCTGTGCCACAGGTTCTCCCTCTGCCTCAGTTGCTGAATGAGAGATGGGGTAACCCATGGTGCATTCTGTTTCTTGGTATGGGTTTTGGAGAGGGGTGTGAAAATGTCACGGGCCTTATTAATGGAGCAAGTGAAGAAGTCTGCACCAGGTCAATATTAGGTGCAAGGTTGATGGGGAACCAATTTAGTTGGGTGAGATACTGTTTGAGTTTTAAGGCTACCAGGGTGAAGGCACCAGCAGAGGACTGTCCTGGGCTTTGGTTTGTGAGTGAGGACAGACCATGTGAGCGTAACTGGAGAATGGTCACTAAGGGAGTTTGGGAGGACATTGACAGTCAAGACTTTATGGGGTTGATTGGTTAGGATAATGACCAGGAGGGTATTGGTTCCATTGGCTGGTAGGCTGAGTGACTAGTTGGAACATATCGAGGGCAGTGAAAGTGTCTCTGGTTTGGGATGCTGAACTAGCAAGCCAGTTGATAGAGGTCCCCAGGAGGACCTGCTCAGCCTTATGTGGCAGGCTAGCAAAGTAGTCAGAGAGCGAGAGAGTGGCTGTGGTTTGGTTCTGTGGGAGAACATAGGCAACAGTGAGGATAAGTGGGGCCCTGGAGGGTCTGGGGTGATTTAGAGGGAGATGGCTTGGGTTCCATGGTCAAGCTTGGGCACCGGAGGGCATGTCCTAGCAGGGTGTTGTCGCATATAGAAAGCAATTATGAGATTGCAATTATAAGCAATTACAGAAAGAAATTATGAACCTATTTACCTGCTCATTGAGGGGTTTCCCACTATGGGATATTCTCCTCCATAAAAGGCAAATACTGTGCCTTAGGTTTTGGCAGATATTTACTTTGCCTTCACCTGGCCATTCCTGTTCAGTAATTTGGCCACAGTGAATAAAACTCGGATAAGCAGTTTGGAGCAGAGGACACAGACAAGATAGGATAGACGGCCACTGCCTCCATAGATTGCACTTCCTTGAACTGTAGCAACAAGTCTATAAAAGTCGTCACTTGTGTCAAACTGTGCCACACATGCAATTGTAAAGAAGCTTGCCACAACCCCTGCTACAAGTCCCTTGTGGCGATGTATCAAGATGCACCAACTTCCCCAGAATAACTTTGCATCTGTGGGGAGCTGGTTTACAGAGCTTGTGCTACAGCATTGAGCAAGTTGCTGTATAATGAGGGCACTGTCACAACTTGCATCCAAGGTTATAAAATACAATGCAACTTGGCAAGCCATGGGATGCAGGTATGGCAAACTTTGCAGAGATGCAGGGATCGGTCATGAGTCCTGCATCCCCATTGAAAAATTAGGCTTGGGGCATCAGGTAAAACAGCCCTGCAGATGTCTGAGCTACAAGGAGAAAGTGTGTCCCTTTTTTCTTTCCTTCTTGTCTAAATCTAATTGCTAATGTCAAATGGAAGGATTACTGCAGAGATCCCCACCTCCAGTTGTGAGGAGGAAAAACACAAAAAGGAAAAGCGAGCCTTTCTAATCAGCTGGCTGCCAGGAAGGAAATGGCAGAAAGGCAATAGGAAGAGATATAAATCAGAGAGTTGCCACATTTCACACTGAAAATGCAGATGCATGTGCATGCTCTCTCGTGGATACGACAGCACTGAGCGCAATACGACATGCTTTCATGTGTGCATGGCAGTACTTGCGTGATGTCTGCATGCTCTCACATGGGCATGGCAGCTCTGTGCATGATGTTCATACTATGGTTCATACTATGGTAGAGGAAAGAGCTAGTAGGTGGAGGACCATAGTGCTCTTATACTAGGCCAAAGAATAATATGACAAATTATAACCTGACATTATCAACATGTCAATACGATGTTTAAACACATCTTTAGTTTTACTCATAACTAAAAATGATGGGGTCTATTCCAGAACCAATAGTTCTTAAAGTAAAGAAAAACTTACGATTATTGGGTTCAAATTTTTGCCAGTCAATTGAAGTGAGTGTCCTCTGATGTCATGCACAACTGACAGGATATACCTAACTCGGACATAACATAAGGATCATGAACAATGTCATATAAAAATATAAGGTCACCTCTCAAGCGTCTAACAGCAAGAGCATTAGTTCTAAAGAATCTAACTTGTATTCATAGGAAGAGGAATGTAAACCTGATATTTTTTTAGTACACCTTCTCTGTACTTTTTCAAGGGTGTTACAATCCGATTTTTAAATGGGCACCATAACTGAGATGCATACTCAAGATGGGGTCTGACATAAGATCTAAACAGGGGCAACAACACCTCGTGATCTGTAGATCTAATATTATGGAGGATAGACCAAATAACCTTATTGGAAGTACTGATAACTGAGTGCAGATGCTTGGAGTATGTTAAATCATTGAAATAGTAATTCCCAAATCCTTCTGATCAGTAGTTGCACTCATTGTTAATCCAGCCAATAGGTAATGAAAGTTTGAGTTATTAGAACCCAAGTGCATAACTTTACACTTTGTAGAATTCAATTTCATACCCCATTTGACAATCCAGTTAGAAACAATGTCAAGATTGTGCTGGATACAAGATATCTGATCTAAGTTAGGACAGGGTCCCCAATCTTAACATCATTTGCATATGTTATTGTAAAGAAAGGCAATTATTGGATAGATCAGCAATAAAAGCTTGAAAAAGACAAGGGCCAAGGACAGAGCCTCGGGACTCCACTCCAAACTCTGCCAGAGTTGGAAATAGCACCATTAATAATCACCCTTTGTGCCCTATTACAAAACCAATTTGAGATCAAACAATTATAAAAGTATTAATATTAAGTCCCTAAGTTTATGAATTAAAGCCCAGTGAGTCATAGTATCAAATGCCTAACTGAAGTAAGTGATGACTACATCGCAAGGTATCCTGTTGTCCAACAGGGAGCTGGATTGTTCATAAAAACAAAGCAAGTTAGTTAAACAACTTCTAACTCTCTTAAATCCATGTTTTTGAAAATCATGTGCGTCAATGACTGGGGCAATGATGTCTTTAAGGAGACTTTCAATATTTTACATACTGTATGGAAGAAGTTAAACTACTGGGCCGATAGTTTTTCCAGAGATGTTTAGATCACTTTTTATGTATTGATACAACTAAGATCTCCTTCCATTCTACAGGTATATCATTTTTACTATGAAAAGCTCAAACAAAAGTTGTAGTAAGTGTCCTGCTATATTGTCTGGGCCTGGACAAAATTTACCTTTGAGTGTATGTAATTTGGTAAGAATAAGATTCACAGTAAATGTTATAGGGGAATCAGAAGAACTGATGACAGACTGAGGGTTTGGTCATCTGATATTGAAAACACTTTACAGAATTCGCTATTGAAAACATTAGCCATAGTTATAGGTTCATGAACTTTTGAGATGTCCATGCTCTACATTGGCGGCAGCACTGTGCGTGATGTCTGCATGCTCTCACATGGGCACGGCAGCACTGTGTGTGATGTCTGCATGCTGCTGCATGGGCACGCAGCACCGGTGCGTGACGTCTGCATGCTCTGCATGCGCACGGCAGCACGGTGCGTGACATCTGCGCGCTCTCGCATGGGCACGGCAGCACTGTGCGTGACATCTGTGTGCTCTCACATGAGCACGGCAGCAGCGGTGCATGGCGTCTGCGTGCTCACACATGGACACGGCACACGGTGCATGACTGCATGTCTCTCACATGGACGCGGCAACGCGATCGCGACTGCGTGCTCTCACATGGACACGGCAGCGCGGTGCGTGACGTCTGCGTGCTCTCACATGGGCATGGCAGCACGGTGCATGGCGTCTGCGTGCTCTCACGGCAAACGCGGCAGCATGGTACGTGTTGTCTGTGTGCTACTAACATGAGCGCGGCAGCACTGTGCGTGATGTCTGCATGCTCTCACATGAGCAGCGACAGCACTGTGCATGATGTCACATGCTCACACATGGGCACGGCAGCACTGTGCGTGATGTCAACATGCTCAGGGGAGACATGGCCGCCAGAGGCATGTGAATGGCAGACTGAGGCAAAGAGCCTCCAACAGTCACATGGCACGCACCCAGCTGAAACAACCATGAGGAAAATAGTGGGATAGCACAGCTCAATGGAGCCAAAATAAGCTGTTAAAATGACAGAAGGCGAGAAAGCTGCAAAGAATCAGCAAAATGGTTCTACTCTTCTAAAAATAGAAGCTTTTTCTCCAGCAACTACTTTTTTAAAATGTTAAGAGAATTAAAGGAAAATGCTCTTGTGCAAACAAGTGCTGTGTAAGGAACTCTCAACCCAAAAGGCACACCATACCTGCTAAGAGAAAATTATAAAAAGTTAAAACAGGACCTAAAACTGTGGCAGGAGAGGGAGGACCAAAGACAGGTACCACTGTGAGACCCTCTTTTGTGTAAAAGACCCACTATGGGAGAAAGCATCCTTAATTTTACTGGTAGATGTGGCCCCATTTCAGGCACAGAGCAGTGGAAATGGGGAGAGCAGGATTGCCAATTTGTAAGTAGCAGCTAAACAGACACAATTTTAATTAAGGCGGCTCCCTGTTACCAGATAGCCACAACCTGCTATGCAGAATTGCAGCCACAAGGTGCAGAAGTTGAAAGTTTCTTCAGAGAAGATTGAGAGATGTATCCCTCTGATGGCACAGGTTACACTGGAGAGTTGCTGCTGTCTGGAATCCTCATGTGCCCAGTATTCTAAGACGTTGGGCTGTGCCATTTTCCCTAGTAGAGGTATATAATACCCAGCTGGAATTAATACCCATTGGCAGTGTGAGCACTACAGAAATAACCTCTTTAGATTAAATGGGATCAATCTTCAAAATGTAGCCCTTTAGGTCAAAAGAGATCAGCTGTCCACACCAAGCCTGCTTCCCTCTGTGAGAACACAGAAATGTTAAAACAAAAGCCCATTCTAGTTGAATGCCCTCAGGCTGGGATGGCAATAGGAGAATGTTCTCCTCGATTCTACCTAACCTGCTAACTTATTTTACAGAGAAATGAAAAAAAAAAACAGGTTGCATTGGCGTCTCACCTTGTATTACTTTTCTTTCACACTCATGTTGACAGCTCATAAAATGATGTTATAACAATATAGAATCATAATCTGACATCATATAGATTTTCCATAAAGGTATTGAGTCTCACCATATGGCAATCTGTGTTTATTGATGAGGATTTTAAATAATTAGATGACCATCATGTACTGGTCAAAACTTCTGAATATGATATGGGGTTGCTGAAACACCAGGAAATGTAGAAATCAGACGAGAGAGAAAAAAAAGAGATGGGCGGGGCTAATAACGAAACATTCACATCACTACAGATGTAGAGCTCAGCAGTGAGACATCTCAGCTCTCGCCACCCACCTCACCCTTCAGCTATCTCGCTTCCCATCTAAGCAGTTTGGAGCTCCACTGACCGGGCTCTCCTTCAGAGGTGCAACATCTCCAGCTCACCGCTGCCAGCCTCACCCTTCAACTATCTCTGCTTCCCATCTCAGCAGGTATGGTCCTCCTAGGAACAACGGGGTTTGAGGTTTGGTGCCTCTGCTCTATTGCTCCTGGAATGGCTGCTTTTCAACAATCCTCACTATGACTGGCTCCTCTACTCAGCCTAGACTCTGCAGCTAGACTGCAATTTTCTAGTCTGTTTTCTCTTTTTGCCAGACTGCATTTCCTAAACTGCAATTTTTAAAAGTAGAAGCCAGTCTAATGTAAATGCTGATGTAAATCTCTTAGCAATCTGCTACCATTGTATAACTTTGTATTGCATCATTTACTCTGCTGTTGTTTGTATCAAAAAAGCAAAGTGTTCTGGTTTTGAAAAAGCAAGACTGTTCTAATTTTCTTGTGCTTCTTGATAAATAAGTTCTTCTTCTTCCCTTTGTTCTCACACTACCTGCAACACCCCGAGATGGCACTGATCTGCCCTGCCCCTGCTTCCTTCTCTCAGTTCCTTCTAGTGAAATTCTTCCCCCAATTAAGCTAATTATTTCTGCTACCACCTCTGGCACCCTGCTACTTTGTTGTCTGTAGTCAGTGTCTACACCTGCACCCCAAAAAAAAAACACATTTAGGCCTACTAAAGCTAATCTTCTGCTCTTCTCTTCACAGACTGGGAGCCCCACTGACCAGGCACTCTCCCTTCAATGGTGTATCATCTCCACCTACGCGGCCCACCTCACCTCCAGCTATCTCTGCTTCCCATCTAAGCATGTGGTCCCTCTTAGGAGGCGCTGGAGACTTGAGTATTAGCACCTCTGCTCCATTGCTCCCAGACCGACTGCTTTTCAGCAATCCACCCTACAACTGGCTCCTCTACTCAGCCTAGGCTCTGCTGCCAGACTGCAACGTTTCTAGCCCTTTCTCTTTGCCAGGCTGCTTTTCCTAAACTGTAATTTTCTCCCCCACCTTACCCCCACCGTCCTCTTTAAATCCACTTGCTGCACTGTCATTTGATATCTGCTAGATGTTGAATCCATGCCCTTCCTCTGATTAGGCTGTTTCACCCTTTATTAAGCTTCACCTCCCTGCTGCTTACACCTCTCGATATGTCTGTAACCCTGCTCAGACTATTCTTTTCCATCCTCCTAGCTCTCTGTCCCCTTCACCCCTTATTCTGTTTCTTTCTACTAATCTGCCTTACCATGCTCCTTCCATCTGAGTTTAATTCCCCTATGACCTACTCTCCCACCCTCATTATTTGGAAGCACTATCCAGTCTACTTTGACACAGTCCCACACAAAGATTAATAAACAAATTAGCCAGCCTGGGAGTGGGTCCCACGGTGGTAGCCTGGGTAAAATACTGGTTGGACAACAAGACACAGCGGGTAATAGTAAATGGAGTCCACAGTGAAGAAAGGGGATACTAGTGGGTACCGCAGGGTTCAGTGCTGGGACCAGTCCTTTTAATGTCTTTATAAGTGACATTGTAGAGGGACTGGAAGGAAAATATGTCTCTTTGCAGATGACACAAAGATCTGCAACAGGGTTGATACACAAGGTGGGGTGGAAGGGATGAAAAGGAGCTTAGCAAGGTTGGAGGAATGGTCAAATGTATGGCAGCTTAGATTCAATGCAAAGTAATGCACCTGGGAAACAAAACCCAGGGAAGAGTACACCATGGAGGTGTGCGATACTGACAACAACAAAATGGAAAGGGACCTAGGTGTAATCATATCAGATGACCTAAAGGTGGGCCAGCAATGTGAGAAGGCAGTAAGGAGGGCAGGGGGATACTGGGATGCATAGGGAGAGGCATGCCAGTAGAAAACAGGAAGTTGTTGGCCCTCTGTACAGACAGTTGGTAAGACCACATCTGGAGTACTGTGTACAGTTCTGGAGACCTATTCTCATAAAGACATAGACAGGGTGGAGGCTGTCCAGAGGAGGCAACCATTATGATGCAGGGTCTGC
Source organism: Neoceratodus forsteri (assembly GCA_016271365.2). Lineage (NCBI taxonomy): Eukaryota > Metazoa > Chordata > Ceratodontiformes > Ceratodontidae > Neoceratodus > Neoceratodus forsteri. The sequence continues at coordinate 468,313,146 of CM057457.1, read as the reverse complement.
ATCAGAAGACATATGAAGAAGGCTAAAGGAACTAAGATGTATAGCCTCGAGGAAAGGAGGAGGAGGGATAGGATAGAAACTTTCAAATACCTCAAAGGAATCAACAAAGTCCAAGAGGTAGCATCTTTCAGAAAAGAGATGTGCAAAAACATGGGGCACAATTTGAAGATAGAGGGGAATGGCTCAGAGGTGATGTGAGAAGTATTTCTTCACAGAAAGGGTTGTGGATACATGGAACAGCCTTTCTGAGGAAGTCGTAGAGTCAAAAACAGTGGGGAATTCAAGAATGCATGGGACAGACATAAGGTAATTCTAGTGGGGGTAGGAGGAAGTAGGCTGTTGGTTAACTAGGATCTGCAGCTTATCCATTAGGTAGAAATTAGCAGACTAGGTGGGCCAAGCGGTCCTTATCTGCCGTCAAATTCTATGTTTCTATGTTCTATGTTTACCCCTTTCATTTCAGTGCTTTACTCTTACCTATACCAACCTACATCACCCTACCACATTTATTAAAATTACAATCTCAACCCCTCCCCATTACAAGTAAACCTATATCACCGTCCTGGTATAAAAGTGTGAAAATCCACTTCTTTATCATCACACTCCTGCTGTTATCTTCTGTGACCTTAGTCCTAATCCTGGGCCATGCCCACTGCTCATCCCAGCATCCGTATCCACTTCTGATTAGCATCCCTTATGGTATGCTGACCATATGACACAGCTGATTATTTCTGAGATTTGGAAGAATATTAAGATTTTGGAATGAGTATTTTATGGAATCGAAGGATTGGTGAGCATAAACTAATATCTTTATGAATATATTGATATTGTATCTATGTTATCAAAAAAACTTTTTGTATTAAATGCATAATTTGAAACATGTATTTTATAGGCCAATATTGGAACTTGCACTGATCTTTAGAAGGCTATAGAGCAATGAAAAGAATACATTTGAAATATCACCCTGTGAGTAACACCAATGGGCTACAAAATATATTTACTGACTAGATTAAAATAGTCAAATGTCAGAATTTTAAAACAGACATGTTTTAATAGTTTTCTTTTTGTATTTTGTATTTCTAGAAATGGCAACTCTTGATAAAGCCTATAATTAGGTGAAACGTTGGGTATTTTGCCATGTAATAAAATTATCAATAAAAGGAAGAAATTCTGAGAATGGAGTCATCTTGTCTGCATCAACATTTTTCAGCGCCTTACCATCCTTCTTGCTCTGATACAGAGACACCAACCCAATACACAAATACATCGGTAAAGGCTGCTCTGGGAAGAACAACAATTCTTGAATCTCAAATTTAAAATCATATTGCTCATTGCCTGTGGACTTTGTTTCCTTTCCCTTCTCCCCTTTTTTATTTCATATGACACCGAGACAGCAAAGTCCTTTACATCAACAATGTTGATAGGTTTTGACATTGTTGATGAAGGACCCAAGGGCAGAATTCTGCCTTTGCCATCCGTCACCACCCCTCGAGGTGTGGAGGGTGCAGCCCTCCCCGAGAAATACACCACCTGACAGGAGAAATGTCACCTGCCGACATTTGAGATCTAGCCATGCTGAACGACAACACTGTTGTTGGTTCGGCATATAAAACCATCCTTATCAACCTTGCCCTTCCACGTGGCTTAAAAATGCTTTACCTAAATATAAAAATGATTCTGTCCAAAACAGACCTTCTTCAGCCTCTAGTGTCTCACTTACCCCAGACATTATTATCCTTTCTGAAATGGGCTTAATAATAAAATAGTTGATCCCTTGCTCTGCATCCCTGGTTACACTAGATCCCGACAAGACCAGTATCATTAGGGGAGGTGGGTGGCTATATCTGTATCATCAGCCATACAATTTACCAGCGTCTATTCCTGTCAGTTCCTGAAGCCTATGAGTTACTTATTTTAAAACTATCCCTTCCTTTTCTATAGCTATTTATGCTGGCCAGTTGCCTATTGTGATCTGGGTCTCTCCTCCTCTGTTACCACTGACCTCGTCAGTACCATAGTTTCCACCCCTTCAGGTGAAGTATATATACAATGGGCAATTTCCATTTAAACTGGTTATCCCCTCCCTTAACAAAGCATTCAATAAAATCAATGCCATAACCTATCACAACTTATTCTGGAGCCAACCCGTATGAACCATAAAACTGGTAACCATTCCTGCTCAATGGGCCTCATTTTCCATCCCCATAGGTGTTCAAATCTGGCATACTACCGATGCCCTGAATGACACTGTATAACCTTCATAGCGCATAAAATTCACAGAATAAAGGCCCTCCATAAAACCCTATAAATCTCTGAACCTTGGTCCCTCCTCCAAGACCTGGCTCATACAAATTGGGAAACTATAGCCTCATCTGACTTAATAACGCTGCTTCAGCTACTTTTTTTCTGATTTTATTTCCCTCGGTCACGGCCTGTGATCCTCTACAGGCATCCTGCCCATGTCCTACTGAGCCTGAGGTCCCTCGACCTGCGCCTCCCTCTCATCCCCTCCCACAGCCAGCACCCAGGCTTAACCCCTCAGGGTGGGACCGTCCCTCTTCGTTGGGGTGCACTTACTAGTCAATCTCTGGCTGCAGGTGAGGCCTAGGTGGAAGAACTGGAAGGCCAGGCAAGGTGAACCTGGCAGAGGAGCATGGGGGACAGTGACATCACCTACTGCACAGAGCCGATTGTTTCCTTGTTCTGGTGGCCTCCCCCTTCCCTTGCATGTGCACACCTGATGCTATGGCACATGGCAATCCTGTCTGAGTCAGCACACTGATCTGTGTGTAGACCATACTGCAGCACTTCCAATCTCCACCAGGAGCCGCTGGTATGCCAGGCTATCCCTGCCTTCCCGGGAGGAGGCAGCCTGCAGGCGCTCAGTCCTCTCACCATCCCAGCCCATGGCGCCTAAGCTTGCTCCCGAACTCAGGTGCCAGGCGTGGCATGGGGTGTGGTGCCCAGCACCTCAGCCCCCAACACCACCAGGCTGGCTGCTTCAGATTACTTTAATGAAACATTTCTGGAGATTTGGAACAAACATGCCCTACTGCAGCACACCAGAGTCAGGGTAATCACTCCATGGATCACCCCTGAACTCTTGGCCTGTCTGAGAGTCCAGGATCAAGCTTGGAAAGCTCACAAAGACTAAGTCCCTAAACATTATGACACATACCGCCCTCTACAACATGTCACAAAGCTACTGCTTAGCTAAGGCTGGAGTACTTCCACTCGACCTTTCAGTCTAACATAAACAAACCCTCTAAATTCTTGGATATTTACACTCCCTTTTCTCCATCTTCCTCCTCACCCACCCCTCCTTAATATAAACAATTCTCATATTACTGACCACCTTAGTGTTGCTACAATATTCAGTTCCTAATTCACCTCGTGTGCCTCCACTCTCCTATCCTCCTTATACCTTCACCTGCTTGCTGACTCCTTCTCCTCTCTAGTCTACCCTCTCTGTCTAACTCCTTCTCCTTCACAAAGGTTGTCCTTCTGATATCCTGGACACATTATATGCTCTTAACCTCCAAAGGCAATTTGCCTGATTGTTTGAGCCTAAACTGCTTTACCTATCACCTCTTGCTATCTCTGCTCCCTGTTTGACCTTCTCAATCTCCACTTTTGCTACAGCTACTATCCCATCTGTCTGAAAGTATGCCATTGTTCTACCCTGCCCAAGGGCAGCGATCCTACCACTCCTGCAAACTTGCAAACTATCGTCTCATTTCCTCCTACCTACTCTTGCTAAGCTTCAAGCACACTAGGTTCTATCACAACTCTTCTTAACTCTCTGACACCCACTTTTCACTCTGTTCCAATCTGGGTTCCAGAAGAATCACTCCACTACCGCCTCCCTGATTAGGCTCACTGATTCCATTCCCTCAGGGATGGACAGTGGTCAAATCATCGCCACTTCTTTTGTCAACCCTAGCAAAGACCTTCAACACTGTCTCCCCACACCCTTCTGCTAAACACTCTCTCAGGCAGGTTTACCTGACTCTGCCATAACTGGTTCAGAGCCTACCTGGTAGACAGGTCCCAGTCAGTCAGAATAGCTAACTCCACCCCTCCTCTCCATAGTTAACATTGGCATCCCTCAAGGATCTGTGTTGGGTCCTATATTATTCTCCATATTTCTAAATGACCTGCCCTAGTATGTTCATCCACACTCAATCCATTATGTACTGATGACATGGTCCTCTTGACCTCAGGCCAGTTCCCGATGATGCAGCAACCAGGCTTCAGCATGACTTCAATAAAGTTCAGCACTGGTTTCACTCCCATCAGCTCTCCCTTAACACAAGAAGGCAGTCTCAATAACCTTTGGCACTAGGCAGGGCTCTCTCGCTCCCTCCTCCCTCCTTCCATACGTTTGATGGGACAGTCCTTAAAGGCACTGCATCCTTCAGGTACCTTAGGATTTGGCTTGGCCAACACCTCAACTTCTCTGGTCATGTGGATGTAATCCGAAAAAGCTGCATACCAAGCTTGCCACACTATATGAGAACCATAGCTGTCTCCTGTGACTGTCTACACTTGAACTTGTCCAAAGATGAATCTACCTATTTTTTGACTACTGCGACGTAGTCTGTAGTGCTGCTCCAAAGACTTCCTTAACCAGACTGGACAACCTTTTTTACTCCTTCTGTCTTTGCTCTGGACCCCCCAACCCATCACTGCAATCTCTACGCTCACTGTTTTTCCTCTCTAGAAAACTGATGCCACCTCCATTGCACTAAATTTGTGTCTAAATTTTGGTTTTGGTATGCTTCCTCACCCATCCACACTACCCATCCTACATCCTCCTGCCCATTCCCTTAGAGCATATTACTCTCAGCTAATGGTAGTCCCCATCAGTCAACCACAGTAGATCAGATGGCCTTCGCATAATTTCACTAAATTTTGGAATTCACTCCCTCATCAGTTACTTGCTCTTCCTCCCCCACTCCATCTCTTCCTCTACATAACTTCCTCTCAGTAAATTGTACCTGTACCTAATCCTCCCACTGTTTTCTCCTTGCCTCCTCTTACTCTTTTAACCATTAAAATACCAATAACAGTCTTACCTGACCCTTCTCTATCACATCCATACTTTACCCTCCTTGCTACCTTGGTTTACCTTTCTCTTTCCCTGCCCACCCTTCTAATTGTTTCTCTATTATTGATATCAACAAAATTGAGTACTTAATCTCTACAAGTTACACTTGGTCTGGTCCCTTAAATTTTATTGTATATATTGTTCATTAAGAGCACTTTAATTTATTGATTGATTTTGTTAACTGGGATAGGGCATTGGAAACTAGTCCATTTTCAAGCCGGACCAACACAAATACAAAATAACAAACAGTAATAAATACAATATATGAAAATTACAAATAACAATTACAACTATCTTTAGATAACAACTGCCCAAAATTAACTTTAAAACTATAAAAGAAGATAAGTCACGAAGATTAGCTGGTAACCTATTCCAGAATACAGGGGCTAGCAGGAAAAGGATCTAGAACCAGATTTGGTTTTGTAAAACATAGGTTGCAAAACTGTAACCTAGGAGAAAACGTGAGGAACTTTAGAATCCTGAGATAAATCAATCAGATTAAGGAATTTTGGAGCATAAAGTATAGCTTTAAAAATTTGACAACCAAAATAATATGTAACTTTTAACATTGGTGACAACCAGGACAATTAAATACAATGAGCAATGGCGTATTTCTAAATGGTAAACCTGTGACAAATCAGCAGATGTTATTATATGCCACAGACAAAATGTTCATTTCTATTGCCCATCGATTTAAATACAGATTTGTGCAATAATTAAAATGGAGTACAAGAGAACCAAGGGCAATTATTTTACAAGTTTCCAGGGAAAAAGCTTAATCTTGTAAAGCACATCTAGCTTTCAATTAATGGTCTGACAAACTGATGAAACCACAAGAATTAAAGGTCAGACATGGGTCCAGTAAGACTTCCAGGTATCTAAACTCAGAAATCTGATCAAGTGGAACACCTGAGGCATCATGTATGATGAAGAAAGATTAGCTCAAAGCATCATTTGGGATTCCAAAAGCATGGACTTGGTCTTTTTATGTTTATAAATCAGTCCATTTTCCTTGAATCATCTACCAACCACTGCAAACTCTGTTTCAACAACAGCCAGAGTTTACCAAGAACTCGACTGGTGAAACAATGCCAAATCATTGGCATAGAGAGTCTGTCACAGATGCCACAAGTAGCAGGCAGCTGACCTGATGAACAAACTAAACATCAAAGGGCCCAAAACTGAGCCAAGGGAACCCCCAAATTAACAGCTGAGACTGAAGAATTCTCCAGAACACAGATACATATTGGGAATGTCCCTGTAGATAGTCTGTACACCAATCCATGACAAATTAGAAAAACCTAAAGAATGTCATTTCTCAACCAAGAACCCATGATCAATAAGATCGAATGCCTCAGTCATGTCCACAGACACACAGTCATAAGACCATGTTCAAAACCGAAGGATGGCATCTGTGAACCTGACCAAGGCAGTCTCAGTACCATGCATTTGCCAAAACCCATGTTGTTGACTAGAATGCATATCATACTTTGTAAAATGTTGAGTAATTTGCATAAAACAATTTTCTCAAATATCTTACTAACGGGGTTTAACAAAGAAATGGACTGAAAAATCATCCCAGGATACAGCATTAGATTTTTTCGATACAGGCACCACCTAGCACACTTACAGATTATAAGGAACTGATCAGAAATTAAACAAATTAAAAATAACACTAGGTGGCTGGAAATTGTGGCAACAGTAAGATGCAAAATCTGCCATCAACCCGAAGCCACAATCACTAAATTTGCTGGGGATAGGTTTCAATACTTTCTCCACCTCCTTACACATCAACCAACAAAAACAGAGGTGGCATGAGCAGAGGGAAGATTCTTGTTCAGGCACACAATGTAAGGGGAATCTTAAACTGGAAAAATCAAAAACTTGGCATTAAGGATGTTGGCCATAGCAATGGGGTCAGTACATTCACCCTCATTAGTGATACTAGGGTAATAAACAGCTGGTATAGGGTAGCAAAACGCTATGCAAAATAGGAGAGTACTGCTACCCATTTCCAGAAATATATAATGATGAACTGCTAGCGTTTTTGAAGCGAGTCCATGGCACAATGAGACAAATGAATAAAAACATATATATTTTAATTTTGCTGATCATTCTGTGCCAAGTTCTACACATTTTCACAGCTGATTAGCCATTTCAAGCAAAACTGCTAACCAATTTTTTGTCTTATTTAATACCCTGTATACATTTTTTAACTGGAGCCTTCTCTCTGCCGAGGCAGGCCATTGACAGAATGCCAGAATTTACGTGAGTCAGACCATCTGAATTCAAAAGGTTATTCCAAACAGTTTGCTTGGTAGATTAATCATCACACAACACTAACCCTGTTACATAAGGAATGGTAAATGTTAAGTGTAAAACTGGAAGAGAGCATTCTTATAATCAAACTAGGAATCGATCTATACCACATCCAGTCTTCCAGTTCACCTGTGAGCCATCTGTTATGTTTGCCCTTGACCTAGAAGGGACCATAATGGAAATAACTCATCCTGAATCCTTGTTAATTGTTTGAAAAATAATCAACTGCATCATCTGGGTAAGGGATTGCTTCAAGAAAGTACTAATCCACAGAAAATAATGTATTATGCAAAGCCTGATAATTAACTTTTTTATAATTACAGTACTGGACAAAACGCGAGGAGCCCTTACCTCATAAAGTCCAGAAACAGCAAAACAACCTTCTGGTACAGACTTCTCCCAGACCGAGCACCCGCCCACCACATTAGGTACCTCACCCAAGGTTATCCCACAGTGACGGCCCCCACCACCTAGCTGCACCCCGACTCACCAGCACCCCCTGCCAACCTCCCCTCCCCTCCACCCTCCAGGCCCACCCTGGACCCATCTCTTCCTTGCCACTCCCATCCTTGGTGCTTTATCTATCCCTGCGCCCTCACTATTAAGTCCCCACCTGGTGCTAGAACAAAGGAGTCCTCCAAAGCCACCAGCCATTAATTAGAATAATCATTTTGCTATTATTACTGTCACGAGAATGTACACCCAGACCCTGGACCTATAGGCTCAGCCTCCCAAACCACGATACTGCAACGGTCTCTGCTTTGCTTGCCAACTTATGCAGTCTTCTAAAGAAATCTGCACTCTCAGTGCAGGGTCATTCCAACATCAACCTGACATCATTGCACTGGTAGAGACTTGGCTCTCAAATCCATCTAGCTCCACTACTGCCCTCCTGGATACACCTTTACAGGAGAGACAGAGTAAGCAAACATAATGGTGGTTGTGCAATATTCATGCTGGACACCCTTATAGGGCATGCACTCCCTGCTCGAAGCTTGACTATGGAGCCCAAGCCCTCACATTAAAAATACTCCTGACCCACACAGGCCTTCTTTTCCTCATGGTTCTCCTACATACCCCAAGGAATCAGAACCTACTGGTCCAGTGCCTCACCCACTACCTCGCATCTCTCCAACACAAAGTTGAGCAAGTCATCCTAGGTGAGGAGGATTCTAAACTTGTGGGAGTTACATGCCTAGAATGCTAGGGTAGTAATGTTTGCAGCAGGAGTCAGTGAAAGCGCATTTTATTTTATCAAAGGTATGCCACGGTTGCCACATTATATTTTAATTTCACGACAATAACGGTGCGTCTTAGAACCCCGACAAGGCATTTGAAGTGCTCTGATTTCAGCTCTAGCAGGTGGGCCTTCAGGCCTCCTGTTCACCCTGCGGGACAGGAGGTTCTTCTGATGAGTAGCCTACTGCCGGTGGAGGTGCTTGGCGGGTCTCGGAGACTTACAGAGCCTGCTTTTCAGCTAAGTGGAAAGTGCTTGACATTATCAAGTATCCTAAGGAGACTTTGTCAATCTCGATTAAATTGTCTATACACATGCTGAAGAACTGCGTTTTATCCATGTGTTCTCTGCTGCATTACTTCGCATGTTTAAAAAAAATAGCTATTAAAGTTAAAGCTATCGTCTGTAGGTTTTTTTGGTACTCATACTGTGATATTTTAACCTGAATGAAATGTTATGTTAGCTTAGAACTTCGAACTGATAAAGTTCGGTTTTAGACTAACTTTAGTTACTGAACCATGGATTTTAAAAATATCTCGACAAGCACCCAGTTAGTAGCAAGTGGTAAGCAATACATTAACTGAAAGGATTACTACTTTATTATTTTATATCTTATTTCACATCTGAGACGTATTTGATTGTATTTGGTCATATTTGAAAAAAATACAAAGTTCTATTAACACGGGGTTGCACATGACCTCTGAGTTTAGAAGCAGATGTGCGAGTGCTTCTCAAACAGATGAGCCATTCTGGTTTGGACAACGAGCGAGAGGTCAACACAAGTAAAGAGCTATGAGCAAAGCATTGAAAAGTTATTTAAGAGAAACTTGTCATGCAACCAAAGTTTCTTTTTTGAGTTACAAGTTCTAAGTTTAAAAGCTGATGAATTTTCTGTGCCTGCATTTTTCCGTGAGAGCAATCCAGTGCATAAGTTAAGTGGGCTTTGCTTCATTGTCTCTACTTTCTGTTTACTGCATTTTCCTCAAACTCTTTTAGGAAAAGGAGGTTTCAGAATCTTACAAGAAAAAAAAAAAGTAAGAAATTTGTTTTACTTATAGTAAATGCTGTTATAAGGATATCAAGGGTGTTAAAATTAAAATTAAAGTTTAAGACACGAAACCTCAATTGAAAAAACAAAGTATATAGAGTTAAAAAAAAACAAATTGTCTGCAGCAGTTTTAGAACCTGGATACCAAATTTAGTATTTTTGATCTGTTTGGTATCTGCTGTTTCTGTTTAGACCATTAGGGGTTATCTATATTATATTTAATATGTTCCTCCACGTATTAGTGTCTTCATTTTGTACCTGCAGTCAATCGAATATGATGGATTATTCTGAAATTTAAGAGAACCCAAGAGGTGGTGTAGAGAACTGAAAACAAAGGAAGTGGTTTGGACCATATTAAGAGTGGTGTCAGCTTACTGATTGGTCATTCTTGGGATATCCATATTGAAATTTATCAACGGGTAACTTTCATAACTTGTCTGAATAAAGTGGGTTAAAGCAAGGAGTTTAAAGAGAACTGAGACTAGAGTGTGAGACTTAGAATCAAAAGAAGATTATCATATGGAGAAGGAATTAGCGTGAATTGACATGAATTGACTTGAAATTTAATTTAAAGAGACCGAGAAGATCTACTGGAAGATTCAACCATTTGGGACTTTTACTTTGTTGATTATTTGACTATTGTTTTTGTTTTTTAATAAGTCCCTCCCAGATTTCATTGATTGATTGACTAATTGGGAAGAGTGTTAAGTACCTAGAATTATCTTAGAATCCCCTTAATGTACTGGTTGTTGGATTTTGTATTTTGTATTACTGAGTAATAAATACTCTGCAATATACTATTCTATCTTATAATAAATTAATGTTTACAAGTGAGTAAAATGCTCACAGGAAAGGGGTAAAAAGGAAAAATACCAGGATAAACCCTTAAAAATGTTTTTTATTTATTTCTTTTTGCTGACTGGGTAAGTGCACTGAGACAAATCCTGCCTATTTTCAGGCACAACCTGGGAGGGGATACAGATGAATGCCAACTGACCTTGAACCAGATTAAGCTGTTGGTGGTATTTTTCACGGTGAATGAAATTTGGCCAGGACACAGTGGAAATTCCCCTACTCCTTTCGATAAAGTGCCATGGGATCTTTAACATCACCTGAACTACCAATGAAAATAATGGATGTGTATTTAACAATACACTATGTATTACATCTACCCCATTGAGCAAAATATTTTTACTTCAGCTGAGGAACTGAAAAACACCACAAAATTGGCCATTGAGGTAGATGATATAGGAAAAAATTAAAAAATGAGATAGAGTAGAAAAGGAATCTTATCTCAGTAATGATGACAAACTGATATAAATATCCAAAATTCTCAAAGGGAAAAATAAAAACTGAAGATAAACATCATATTAATAAGATTCTAGGGATGGCAGATAAAGCGTAGAACCTAGTCAGAAAAAATCACCGATTTTTTGTTGCTAAATCTTAATACCAATATAAGGAAAACAAAGCTCAGGATACTATATCTCCCTTGCAGGAAGTGTTAGTTACACAGTCTTCTAAAATGTATACTCCAAAGGAAAGTACAGGATTCAAAACTGAATTATATAGCCTTGAAATTTGTCAGGACTATACAAAAATTTTGATAATCCAGTCAAGAACTAGTTAATGATGTTGGGATAACTACAAATAATTACTTTGTACTGACAGGATCCCCAACAACAGTGTTGAAAAAATGGATAAGAAGAGTAGAACAAATAATAATAAATGAAGACCTATTTGCACAATAACCTGATACATTATCAAGTACACTTTCAAGGCATTAACACATCCTGTCATAGTAAATGTAGTGCTGTTAGGAAGCACTAAGGGACCACAAAATCTAATATGGAAACTCTACTAATATTCTATTTTAAAATTACTGCAACAATGGAGGAAAAATGGATGAAGTCATTTGTCAAAAAAGGACAGGCAAGTTATCTTTCTTATCAATCTATATTCCAGATAATCAATCAAAAATGAAGAAAAGCGAAAAATTACTAAGAAGCGAAAGGGAAAAGAAAAGGGGTGGAAAGAAACATACAACAAAGTAACAAACAACCAAGAAAAGTAACTATAGAAAAAACACAAATCCGGATTTAGTAAGAAAGGAAAATTTAAAGATGGTGGAAAATCCTGTTAAGAATACTGTAAAAAGAGAGAATACCTGAAGAAATTGCATGTATAGCATGTAATAATAGCCCCTATGATGAGATTACTGAAGTAAGCAAGAGAAACCGAAAGATTTCTTGATGGGAATGAAGTCTGTTTGCAACTTGATGGTGTGTATCAAGCAGATGAGTCACGGAATTACTAAAAGATCTTATTGAGTATTTAACCATTGCAGAATAGGCATTCCCCAAGCAAGAGACATATCATTATGATGCAGGGATGAAAAGATGGAGAATAAACCGTGCATGTATTAGTTTCTGTATATCCTTATATGCAAAGTCTATTGGAGCTAAAACATACAGGCTTTCCTCATTATGGTTATGTATATGGGGACCCTATCTCTGGAAACCATCACAGCCCACACTAAGCAGCATCCTGGGATTGGAAATCACTTAACTACGAATAATTTCAAGGGAATCTAATCAAACTACAGTGAGATTTTAGTAATTTACATCAGACAGTGGGGACCCCAACCCCTATATTCTGTCTTTTTGGTGTAGACAGACTTATGGAGAAAATAGAGAAGTCCTGGATGCCTATATAAAGTCCTTTATAGGATCACATCTCAAAAAGACCGAAGGGAAAAGTGCATTAGTTATACAAGAGAATATTCTTGGATAAAAGAACAGTCAGATAGATGTATCATGTAATATCAGCTGGTTTATTCTTTCTGATAAAAGGAATGTGGAGACTTTTGATAATGTTGGCATATTAATAGTGGATTTGTTTAATCTGAATAATGAAAGGTCTAAGGGCTTGGATTCAGAACATTGACTAGGAATAATAGATGAAAATTCATAGAAACTACTTGATTCTGCACAAACTAATCTATTTGTGAAAGATGGTATCTTGGAATATCGCTGGATTCTGCAATAAGTTAGCAGACCAAGAATGTATAAATTCCTTTCTAAACATGAAATTCTTGCCCTACAACAGATGTGGGCTTCAGAAAATATAAACATTAATGGATATCAAGCAATAGTATAAAATTTAGCTGTTAGGGAAAAAAATTTGGTGAGAGCAAAGGGGATTAGCCCCATTTGTAAAAATAGGACCAATATTACAATATTAGAAATTTTTTAAAATGTGCAGAGTTATATTCTGGATTATTATAGGCATAGATCAGGTTAAGCTGATTTTGGTTAGCAATATATTTTCCACCGTTTAATAAATCAGACCAGTCTAGAAACATCTGGAGTTCATTGAGGCTGATATAGACACTTCCCTTCTCAAATATCCAAAAGGATATTCTTATAATATAAGAGTTTTAATAACTAAATATTTCCAAACCATGATAATTTTACTAAATTTGAGAATCAGTTAAATCTCAAACTCTGTAAAAATCGATCTAGTAAAGACAAAGGTGTAAATGACAGAGTTGAAGTTTGATTAAATTTCTTTATGATATGTCTAATGATTCTAAATGGAAGAATAGAGAGGGATAGGTAGAGCGAATATACCTTTTTTTCTGGGGTGAGTCAAAGTACAATAGATTACATCATAATTAGCCCTGAGTGTTTTGAAATTTTGTTTCATTAAAATTCTCACCACGATCGAAAGTGATCATGCTGCCTAGGTTTGAGTTAAGCAGAAAAAAGTAATATTTTTCCGATCTGCCCTGTGTACTACCACAATTATGTTTGGAAGGAAACAGCGTTTGAACTTTGAAGTCCATTCATAGGAATAAAGTAAAAATATATTGATGGAATTTGAAAAAAGAAGGAAGCACAAGATCAAGAATGGGAAAATATAGAATAGATAAATGCACAATTAAATATCAAACTTAATCAGGACCTAGAGCATCGCTTTCACAAATATTAATTCAGAACCAAAGCATCAAAAACATGGTTTGATAAAGAATGTAAACTTGAAAAAGTTCTTAGAAACTTATTAGAAGGACTAGAAACTATCCTTCTAAAGAAAACAATGCATTTTAAATAGGGCTAGAAAATCATATAATAAATTCTTGCAGACAAAGAGGTTATCCTTTCAAAAATGAAACTTAGGATGAGATGTATGATTAACAAAACAAAGATGTTAAAACTTTCTGGAGCATGGTAGTGAGAGAACTAATCAATATCAGCCTTCCTCTCAGTATACATACTGAGAGAAACTTGAAATAAAACACTTCAAGAAATTTTTTAAGACTCCTCTTCTTCTGACAATGCAGCTGGATAGTTTAGAAAAAGCAGGATCTATGTTAGTTTCTCCTTTGAGGAGAGAAAGTCTATATAATGACACTAAAAACAATAAGGCTCTAGACCTGATTGTATTCCTCCTGCAGTATATAAATAATATAAGGAACAATAAGATCCCTCTACTTACAGTGTTCTTTAATTTATGTTGAGACATAATTTTATCCCCATTCATGGACACGTGACATTATAGTTCCGATTCATAAAAGGGCTCACTGTATGAGCCCAAAACTTCACCCAATTAGCTTACTAGATATAAGCTCCAAAATATTTTCAAGACTGCTATTGAATAGAGTGAATGAATGGGTCGGTTGACAACCAGATCTCAATCTATCAGGCTGGTTTCGAGGAGGGTTTTCTTAACGACCGTGATTTGTTCTGTCTAGTTCATCTGATGGAAAAATATGTACTTCTTAGAAATCTAAGTTGTATGCAGTTTTTGTAGATTTGAATCAGCTTTTGATTCTGTAAATAAGCTAAAGCTATAGAACTATTATACAAGAGGGACTGGATCAAGTCTCCTCAGATTAATCAAAGACTTTACTCAGGTACATCTACATATATCAGGTATGATAAAAGGTTGGCTGTCTCAGCCATTTAGATCAAATATGGGTTAAACAGGGATGTCTATTGGCCCTGTTCTCTTCCAATCTATATATAACGAGACTATGAATATTCAAGACTCAAGTATTTGTCTCTAAAATAAATAACATACTAATTCACTCACTAGCATATGCAGATGAGCTGGTAATATTTTCACTTTCTAGGCGGGGAATACAGAAGAAACTTGATATCTTGCAGAAGAAATGTAAATAATTAGAACTTCAATAATATAAAAACAAAAGCAATGGTTTTAGAATAAATATCAGGAAATAAAGGACTTAGGTTAAACCAGAGCTGATAACATTGAGATAGTAGGAATACTTGTTACTTTAGTACAGCTACTTCTACATCTCTTGGTCTTATATTATTAACCAAATAAATAAATAAAAGCAAAATTAGCTGTAAGAGCATTACTGAAGTTTAATTATACCCTATGAAGAAATACAATTATACCCGATAATTACTGCTGAGACAAAAATTCAACTATACTGTTGGTTCAAGTGTGGAAGATATAATGAAAAGATTTGAAGCCCTTGTCATATAATTATAAAAGACTTTTAATGGTACCTACCTTGACTTCAAATACTATGGTAAACAGGTTAGGCGTTCGATTTTACTTCAAGATCTTATATTGATCTCATATTGGATTAAATAAGATATCAAGAAAAATATACTTCCAAAAATATGTATCGAAAAATGCAATGGGCAGATAAGTTACTATCGTTATGGCTAAATGGACTTCAAAGTAAATGGACAAATAATATGGGCCATCTGTGGATGGATTATAAGTTTTGATTCTTCTTTATAGAGAACTGGTAAAAAAAATTTTATTCTCTAAGGAAAATATGACATAGTACGAATAAGAAAACAAAAATGTGCAAGATGGTATAAAGGAAAAAAACAGCCATGACTTGGAATTATAAGCTCTCTTTTCAATTATTGCATCATTAAAAAAGCTATTATACAGATTAGGATGGGCTAGTAAATTCAAAGTACATATATTTAATATGCCCAGTGTTACTGATGATGTAACAAGGGACAGAAAGGTTTTGCCAGTGTAACAAGGGCACAAAAAACATAAAGCATATGTTATGTGTGCCCTCTGTACAAGGCCAGAATCAATTTTTAAATAACCACTTATCGATTATGCAGACTCTAGTTATGATGTGATATTTATTCTGCTGCCTCAAACAGTGATGCAATTTGTGTACAAAATTTTCAAATTCTATTAAGAGTAAAGAAATTATAGGCAGCTAATTTTAAGAAATAACATGATACTATAGAAATGGAGTAACGTTTTAGGAACTTTAAAATATTTAATATTATTAGGATCGTATTTATGTCTCTATTACTTTATACTTGGTATATATTTTTTCAAATTTCTATGTGAAGTCTTTTTTTTGTTTTCTTTCTTGCTATATGTACTGATGAAATAATCAAGTTACTTGTTATGATTGATCAAATAAAGCGAACTGAATTGAACTGAAATCATCCTAGGTGATCTTAGTGTGGCTTGCTTCACAGCCTCCCACATCAGGGACACCTTTGTCACCTAGATATGTCCCAGTTAGTCACCCAGCCCACAAGATTTAACGCTGTCATGGCTCAGCACCCTCCCTGACATTATTATACGAACCGCCCCAACAAATCTCGGACATCACTGTCCTGCCTGTCTCTCTTGATCATTCTCCAATCTTCAACAACAGTATCACAGGCCATGCTGTGCCAGTGCCTGCCTGGCGGCCTAGAAAATCAAAACAATATTTAGCCCAACTGGGTTCCCTATACACACACTCCTGATATTGTCTGATCTAACCTCCTACAAGTGCCTACAATACCTTAGATCACCCATCCCTTATCAGAAACTTAAGAACAGAGATAATCTCTGGCACATCTTAGTAGAATCTGAAAGGCATCTGATAGACAAGCCTACAATGAAGATGCAATAAGTGCACTTGGGCCATTAGGCGGGCCAAGGCAGAGCACTACCAGACCACCCTCAGACTGGAGGAGAACTATGATAAGCGTGGCCGCCATCAGGGCAGCACGTGCCGCAACCGGTGGTGGACAGTCGGATGTGCCACCTGATGCCACAGGAGGAGCTGTATCGGCAGCATGCAGTGTTGTGCCATAGAGGGCATTCCAGGTGGTGGCTTCAGATGGCGGCAGCCCGTCACTGCATGGTAGGTCCTGTGCTGTCACTGTGCGGGGAGGGGGAATGCCACAGGGTAGGTGGACATTAATCTACTGTGTCCCTTGCAGCCCTGAGGACTACATGGCCCGTGGTGGTGGATGTCCACTGTGGGCGCAGGCCCTAGACATGGAGGAGCCTTATACACCTCCACAGGTGTCCGTGGGTCACCACCGTGATATCCGCTTGTCTGTCCGGACTGAAGATGGTGGTGCTGGTGCGATCTAGGCCCCGCCTGTCCCAGCGTGACACTTGATTATGGAATCCAGCATGCTGGGACATGGACTGGTGCTGATCAGGCACTGGCATGATGGATCACATCCGAGACAATGATACGGTGGGATGGGATGATCCCACAGCAGAGCGGCATGGGCGTATGCATGGGTGGTGCCATGGTGACTCCCGTGTGATCAATCCAGCCTGCCTGTATGCCCCAGTGGGCACTGGTGTGTCCAGGCCGTGGGGCTGTTGGTCCGCTGTGCAGCCAGAGAGCCCTTGCATCGGCAGCTGGAGGGGCAGTGCCAGCAGTCGGCAAAGTGGGACTGGGGACAGTGTCAGGGATGCGGCGCCAAGTGCATCGCATGTGGATCTGCCCAGGCATGGCTCTTGTGTGCAGCACTCAATCTTCAAGGGTGCTGCCCAGCATGGCATATGAACACCATGAGGGACAGCATGCCAATCAGGCGGATGACCTCGATGAGCACGCATGCCGCATACCCAGGATCCAGTGGATCAGCAGTTGCAGCCTGTGACAGCGGTGGATACACTTGAAACGCGGTTCTGCACCATTTGGCAGAGGAGCTGGCGCAGAGGGACCACGGCCCGCTCCGGTAGGGATCGACCGCTGCAGGAGGATGTGATCGCTGCCATTGACAGGCAGAGACATGCATTCACAGCTGTCATGGCCACATTGGGCACCCATTTCATTGCCCATGCAATCGCAGACACCGCTACAGTTACATGTCCACCCCATTCCCGCATCATGTGACAACTTCCATGTTGACACCAGGTTCGCTGTGGGCATACCAAGCATCGCCGCAGCGCAGGCACGCATGGTGAGCGAGACTCCCCGGCGTTGAACACGGTCGCTGGTTCCCCGCAGCGCCACCCCTGGGGACCATCGTGCCACCCCATGAGGCCAATGGTCAGCCTGGCATGGCTGGCAGGTCTCGGCGGGCCTCCTCATGCAATCCGCGGTGGCTATAGCACTGTGCCACATGACTGACCTGTCTCCACCATGGCTACTGTCTGCTGCTGCCCTGTGTGCAGTGTGTTGTGAACCATACGACGCATGGGTGGGGTACCCGACCCTGCACACACATGGTCCATGTGCACACCATCCCGGCTGCTGGCCACTGTAGCGTGTGCATGATGATGCCTGCGTTGTGCTGTCTGCCAGTGTGCAATGGTGCCCAGCATCTGAGACATGCACAGTGACGGCCACTGGGTGTGGTCATCTGTGGACCTGTGTGTGGTTAGGGGTTGCAATGTGGTTGGCGTGCTCTCACCCCTTGTGCATGTCTTGTGGTGTGTGTGTGGGTGTATGTGTGTGTATACAAGGCACGTCAAGATGTCGTGTTTGGCTATGCCTATCCCTTACGGCGCGTGTGGATCCACGCTCAGTCCCATTCACTTGCTGCCATCCACCCCTGGGGTTCATCCATGCCTGTCTGTGGGTTGTGCCCTTGCCATTGATGGTTGCATATGGCCCCGTGACCTACCTGTGTTGGCCGGAGTGCTCCTCTGTGATGGTGTCCCGGTGCAGTTGCGCCATCCTGAACAGGCGGGGGTCCCTTCGCCCAGAGGGTGGCTGCCCATCACCATCTGGACCAGTGTCCTTATCATCCCCATCACTGTCCCCCTTTTCGGCCTCTACGGCTATTGGCTATGTTGTGCAGGATGCAACAGGCCAGGAATAGCCCGCAGGCCTTAGAGGGGCTATACTGTAGGGCACCGCCAGACATGTCCAGGCACCAGAAATGTGACTTCAGCATCCCGAACACCCGCTCGATGATATTACATGTGGTGGCATGTGCCTCATTATACCATTGCTGTGATGGGGTTGAGGGACACCGGTATGGTGTGAGCTGCCAGTGACGGAGTGGGTAGCCACTGTCACCTGTGTATAGAGGGTGTACATTAGTATGGTGGTCTGCATTGCTCTGTCATGGGCCGTCAAGGCCAGTACCCATGGCACCTCTGACTATGCCTCCCCCCACATCTGCCCATGTCACCCTGCGTGTTGTGCATACTCACCCACTAGGTGGCCAGTGGGGATGTCCCCACTCTTGAACCTGTGGCACAGTGCAGACTGGTGCCAGATGAAGGTATCATGTGCTCCCCCCAAGGTGCGTGGCAAAGACATTGGTTATGTGCCCCTTGGCATCGCACACCAACTGGCAGTTGATGCTGGTGAATCCCTTGCAGTTCATGTAGGCTACACCATCCGGGCCAGGTGGCGTGTGGATGGCCACATGGGTGCAGTCAATGGCCCCGGGCATGCCAGGTATACGTGCTACCCTGTGGAACTGTTGTATGTGTGCTGGGGAAATGGATGTACTCCGCAGCATGTGGCAGCAGTGCGCTGAGGAATTGCGTGAGTAGGTGTGACACGGCTGACTGGGTTATGCCTGTTGTATCCCCCTGTTGGTCTCAGGACGGTGCCCGTGGTGAGCAGGCACATGACAGCTGTCACCTTTGTCTCCACTGACAGAGCATGGCTCCGTCGTGTGGGTGTCTGCATCTCATCACTGCACAGCTCACAGAGCCACCTCAGGATTGCCCGGTTCAGGCGGTACCTGCCCACAATCTCTGTATTGGTATACTGCTCAAAGGTGATGCGGGCTCGGTACTGCCTGTACAGGGCATACCGCCGACGGGCCCTTCCAAGGCTGCACCCCCCTGCTGCCTGTCTTCTCACACCCTTCATTACTGCCTCCATATGTATGGTGGCACTGGCCATGTCCCTGGCTGTTGTTCCCCCAGCAGATATTATCCCATTCCCCCCGCTGTTCTCTGTGATGCTCCTCTGCACCGGGTACACCTCCAGCCTTCGGCTGTCCTGCCTCGTGCCACTGCCCTCACTACTCTGCAGCACTACCCTGTCTGTCCTGCACACTGTCTTAGGCTCCCCACTCCTATCCTGTGTGGTCACAGGTGTGCCCTGTCCTGCTCCTTCTGTGTCCCACTCATTGCTGCCCTCTTTGTTATTGCTGCCAGCTTGCTCCCACCTCTGGCTTCCCTGTAGCGTTCTTGCACCTCTCTCTTGTTCCTTTTTATTTTGGATCATTTCTGCTATCGCGCAACTTCCATTAGCTCCCCTGATGTGCATGGCGCATGCTGTTGAATATCACACTGCGCCATTTATTCATGGTTCCTCCCCCTACGGTTGCGCATGCATTCATTACCATTGTGCTCTTGCGCATTGCAACTTGAGCGGCGCAGCTACCTCCCGCTGAATATCGCACAATGGCACATTTTCGGACTTGCGCTGGCGCATCTCTGTTGCGCATGGCGCAACCCCTTTGAATATCTGGCCCACAGAATAAAATATACACAGGAAACACAAACAAGTTCTAAATGTACATGCATCCAAACATTAATCAAAACAAGGCCATCCAGTGTGTTCACTGATTTTTTAATAAAGTCATTTATTTATTTTAGTTTTTGTTGACTGGGAAAGGAAGACTAGACAATTCTGCATATTTTCAGCCTAATCCCAGGGAAGGGATACAGACTGATGCCAAATGACATGGAACCAGACTAAGCTGTTGGTGCTATTTTTTTTTTTTGTGTGTGAACAAGTCACTAAACCCAAATAGTACAACTGCAAATATTCCATCTGACTAATCAAGCATTTATCAATGCTGAACATGTTTCTTGCATAATGTTACAAATCAGAACAACAGTACCTTGGTCACCTATCTAATTATAGGCCCATTTCTTTACTCCCACTTGTAAGTAAGGTACTAGAAAGATTGCTAGCTAGGCAACTTTCAGAAACAGGATCTTTTTTGATAAATTGTAATCTGGATTCCATAAATATCATGGAACGGTGGCCTCCATGTTGAGGGTCTTGGATGACACTGGCAATGCAAACAATGACCAGTGCTTTACTGGGGCTATTCTGGCTGATCTCTCCAAGGCCTCTGTCATGGCTGACCATCAAATGCTATTACAAAAGCTTTAAGAGGTAGTTTGTTTAAACTAAGTATATTTATTTTAGAATATAATAGGAGCATATTGGTACACTTTTTTTTTTGTTTGTTTATTCTATTTATTTCCTCCATGGCTGGGGTGGTGATACCTATGATTCCCCCAATCCATCAGGCCACACAGCCCCTGCGCCACTCCAAGTCCCCATGCTTGACCCCATCCTCCGTTCCATGCGTCCGCCACATTGTGGTGGGAAGACGGGGGTCAGGATCCAGAGGGAGCATCTGGAATTGAAGTGGTGCAACGTTGCTGAGCCATCTGTCACAATACATGGTGAGGTATTTTTACATGTTTTTGTTACTCCTTCGGCAAAAGCGTGCAGTGGCGTCAATGACGCTATTTGGCATACTCTCATGCACACCACATCTGACACCTGCTCCTGCCATCCCCACATCAACCTGTTGCTGTAGAAACCCACAGCCACCACCAGGAGCTGTCAGAGATGAGGTGTACCTACCCCACCCTCCCTGGAGAAGGAGAGCAGTCCCTGGGATGTTCAATCCTTTTCCCCTGGCTGACCCCCAGTAACCAGAGCTCGTTCCCAAACTCAGGTCACCGGTGTGGCATCCAGAGCCTCAACCCTCAGCGCTACTGGCCCGACCCCTGCATATCAGTACATATAAATCCAAAAAGAGTACATAACCTATTGACAATATAAAGTGTAATAACAAGAAAGCAGAGCTTCAAATTAATTCAAACAGCTACTAGTTGCAAATTGTAACAATAATGAAAGGATGGTGCAATAAAATATGCACCAAGTAGAAAAGAGAAAGAATTATTACAGGCAGCATTGAAAGATCATAGACACTATCAGATACTAAAAGTTCTATTCTACATTTAATCAAGTAAAAAAACATGGTGCATAAACAAATTAATGACAATATGCTAAAGATGGCAAACCCTGTATTTATCAAAAGTTTAAAAGATCAACACAGTTGTAGAAGAGTATATAAGTGTTCCCATATCTGTGCAAATCCTGGCAAAGTATGTCTAAGGCTAGCTAAGGACTTTTCCACCCATAAAGAGGTAAGAATTTCAGCATGCCATTCCCTAAACAATAAAGACTGATTCAGTAGCGGAGCCAGGTTTGGGATCATTTGGGAGCCAGGTAGGGCCATTCAGTCAATGACAGGCTCCACAATGGGCACTTAACAGTGAATAAAGATGGTGGCAGGGTGCCACTACTCACACTGGGGCATCCAGGAGGGGTGACCGCCCCCCCAGCCCCCCTTTGGCTCTGCCACTGGACTGATTATCAACCCAATATCTTAGCATAACTAACTTAGCCACAACTGTTGTAAGAGTCATATGATATCTTTGAGGACCTACTAATTGTGAGAGGCCCAAGCCTAAAAGACTAAGTTCCAGATGGAAGCACCCTCGTAAGCCTAAAAGACTATTTAGTCTGGTTTGGATTTGGGTCCAAAGGGCTCATACTGAATGGCAATCCCACAGGAGGTGCTTAGCATCCTTCATGTGTTTTAGAATGTGTACATAGAGAACTGGGAAGTCAGCCACATCTAAACAACTTTTTGGAGTGTAATAAGCAGGTGCAAATTCCTATACTTTAGGTGCCCCAAGGCAGGCACTATTGTGTCAGGACACCTAGTGCTGTTTAGTACCTGCTCAGTTGGGCACCTAAGACATAGGTACAGTGCAGAAAGCGCACAGTTCCATTTTTTTTATATCCTCTCTGTTCTGGCCATCCCGTGTTTTTGTTTTGTATATTTTGCCAATGTCTTCCGGGGAGTGGGTGGGTGGCACCTGAGATGATCGCATGTGCAGCGCTGACACAGTCAAGAGATCTGCATAAGTGGTGTCAGCTGACAGGCTCTCTGGGGCAAAGACGATGAGCAGGGTGACATCCCCTCCCTTCCTTAGACTGGCATCAGCTACTGCAAGTTGAAGCTGTGGATTGGATGGTCCATCAGACTGGAGGCGGGCTGCAGCAGTATGAGACCAACTGGGAACTGTAGGACAATAGTTTGCTCGTCTATTTTAGTCCGTGTCTCGAGGTCTGCCTGAAAGTGCGCTATTCTACTGCTCCACAGAGGTAGGTCGGACTTGTTCCGTGCAGCATTACTAGTATTAGAGGATGACTTGGCTTGCTAGTTGTGATAAAACCTGTGCACAAAAAAATAAAGACCTAAAAGCTCTTAAGATCTCATTACTGTACTTTGGGGGTATAAAAAGTGGAACGGGGGATGACTTCCCAGGCGGGAGAGGCAGTGTGTGTGAGACTGCAAGGTCTGCATTGGAGGTGGGAGATTTGATTCCTCAAGCACAACAGAAATGTATTAGACCCTGTGGAGTTGGGGCAACCCCTCATCACTTGCTTGCATAGAGTAAAAAAAAAAAAAAGTTTACTTTAGGCAAGTAGATTGCAGCAGATTGAGGGGCAGTAGTGGGACTCAAAAGTGGCCATTCCCAGTCAGTTTGTAGCCTACAGCATTTTTTGTTGTTGTTGTCAGTCACTGACTAGTTGCTATGTTGAACTTGCAAGGAAAATCTGTAGTTCATCATTAAACATGTAGACTGTCTACTCTGTTTTCTTTACCCTTACCTGTTAAAGGCTACCTTAACTAATAAAGAGATAACTAAGCCTAAAGCCGTCAAATAGAAAAGCTGCCTGAGTGTATCACTTCTTTGAGCTGAGGAAGGTACTAGTAGTTACAGTATTTGAAAAAAAGGATTGAGGGAGCTATAGCCACTGTATGTGTACCTAAATTCTAATCCATTACCTTACAGACAAAGGGCAAGAGCACATCCTAGGACTATTGTGATGGTGCCACATAGCCTTTCTCAGAGTTTGAAGACAGCAGCAGCAGTATTTTTATTTTTTTTGGTACTCTGTCACTCTCACTAATTGCTTGGTGGTCCAGTGAAGACTACATTTAAAATGATGTAAACTAAGGGGTGGCATGTAAGTAGTTTCTTGGGCATGTACTTCTTCTAATTACATGCCCAAGTGGGTATGTCTTCTTCCACAAATTTATACCTTGGTAATAAGCATTGTGCAGTATTTTAAACTGCATTAAATGTAATTTATCCGCCTTGATACATCTGTGGATGGCTTTCCAAAGAAGAGTAATAACACAATTAGGAAATTATTTTTCCCAGTAGAGACAATGAACTTTTGACTTAGTTCCAATAGTGTTCCTCATTGCTTTGTATCTTAAGGAGACTGTGTGTCATTTTATAGTAACTGTTGCTAAGGTGTGGTATTTAGTACCATCAGAGAAATGCCAGGGACAAGCACCCAACGGCTTTTAAAGGAGCGTGCAAGCTGTATATAGAGGAAAAAATGCAAGGGTAAATTCTGACCTCTTTTCAACTCTTCATATTGTATAAAATCCCCATCCCTTAAAACACAAGCAAGGATTGGAAGATTTGCTTGCTAAAGAAAAGATGTGGGTACAGGCTTATCTGCAATTTTTTACATTTGGACTGAGTCTAAGGGGTTGCAATGGGTCTTTAGAGGCAGCATATTTAGGAAAACAACATAAATGGGTGTAAATCTTTACAGCCCATCCTATAGAGCTCTGACGCAAAGCAGCAGGGAGGTCTGACCATGCCAAATATGGTAAAGCATGGACAGAGATACCATGCTGTGGACAAAGATAAGTTTCAATAATTTTCCATGGAGGGCAGGGTTGGTCTGAGTCTACAGCTAAATAGGATAGTACCCAAAATAGAAACTTACTGGCTTGTGAAACCAAGTAATACCAGTAAAATTTAAGTAATTGCAGTCCTCCATGCTGCTTTGCCAGAACCAATTTCGTGAAGGCAATACAGGGTTTCCTGTTGTTCCAAATAAATGTAGAGATAATCTGATGGAATTTAGTAAACTAAGACTGTGGTATAGGTACACCCATCATGCTAAAAGGGTAAAGCAGTCTGGTTAAAACAGTCATTCAAATTACGGAAGTTCTGCCCCAGAGAGATAGTCTGTCCAGAGGAGGGCAACTAAAATGGTGCAGGGTCTGCACCGGAAGTCATATGAAGAGAGACTTAAGGAGCTTAATATGTATAGCCTCGAGGAAAGGAGGGATAGGGGGGGACATGATAGAAACTTTCAAGTACCTCAAGGGAATCAACAAAGTCCAAGAGGGTAGCATCTTTCAAAAAAAGAGGTGTGCAAGAACAAGAGGGCACAATTTGAAGATAGAGGGGGCGGCTCAGAGGTAATTTGCGAAGTATTTTTCCCAGAGAGGGTTGGGGATGCATGGAACGGCCTTCGGAGGAGGTTGTGGAGTCAAAATCAGTGGGGAATTCAAGCATGCATGGGATAGTCATAAGGCAATTCTGGGGTGGGGGAGGAAGAAGTAGGCTGCTGGTTAACTAGGATCTGCAGCTTATCCAGTAGTAGGAAATGGGCAGACTGGGTGGTCAGCGGTCCTTATCTGCCGTCAAATTCTATGTTTCCTATGAGATGAGTACTTTCCATCAAGGCAAAATCTGTTGCAATCACACAAGCTACAGAGTACAGATTACATTCAAGCAACGCTTTAGTCCTCAAGGTTAAACGGATGCCTAAGTAGTTAGCATTGCTTGTAAAGCGCTTTGGATGTATGAAAAAGTGCTATATAAATGCTGATTCTTCTTCTTCTTCTTCTTCTTCTAATCTCAGATGCCGACCAACAGTTTTATAGTTGTAAAGAAAGGTCACTCCTGTACATTTTTAAATTAAGGGGCATTATTACTGTTTTCAAATATTGAGTTTGTGCCCAGAAAGGTGGCCAAAATTTGTAAGTGCTTTTAATGCTGTAGGGAGAGAGGTGCTAGGATTAGTAATGTGGTAAAATATCATCAGCATAAGTGGACAACTAAAGAATGTGGACCTATATCAATACTGAAATTTGGGAGTTTTGTATTATACGGCTGGTGAGGGGTCGAGATACAAATTAAAACAAAAAGGGGATGGGGCAATCTTGACAAGTCCTCCGCAGGGGAAGGGATCAGATAGAATGTCATTACAAGAAGCTCTAGAAACAGGGTTAGAATATAGTAACTGTACCCACTTAATAAGTTGAGCTGGAAAGCTGAAGATGCTTATGGTTTGAAAAAGAAAGGTCCAGGAAACCTGGTCAAAAGCTTTTTCAGCATCCAGGGAGACCAGCAACACAGGAGGGTCTATCTTCCTGGATGCCAAAATTAAATGGAAATTTTCCACATATGATCAGTGACCAAATGCCCCTGAATGTAACCAGTTTGCTCATGGCCAGTGAGAGGTTGTCAAAGTGGCATTAATCATTGTGCCAAACTGTGTGAAAGAATGTTCACATCCACATTCAAAAGAGAAACAGGGGGGAAAACTACCTAACTTGGTGTGGTCTTTACCAAGTTTAGGAATTAACGTAATGTATGCATCCAAAAAATCTGGTGGGAAAGAATTAAGCTGGTAGCAAAAATGATAAAATTCTACTAAGTGAGGAGCCAATTCTGATATAAAATCGATATAAAAATTTGGCAAAAAAACATCTGGCCTGGGTGACTTGTCAAGCGTTAGCATAGCTATCACGGCTTCTACTTCCTGAATTGTAATAGTAATTGTAATTGTTAAAGTAGTAGCCAGGGTAGGGTCTAACCTGAGGAGATTAGCAGCTTGCAGGTAGTCTCGAATTTCCTAGATCATAACAGGGGGTCTCTGTTTCTCCCTCATATAACTGCCAAATAATTCTTAAATTCCTCTACTATATTTCTTGGAGCTGTAAAAAGGGAGTCATCAGAAGTAGACTGAATACCCAGTACTAAGTGAAACATTTCCACCTGTTTAATAACCATATCATAGTTAAAGCAGGCGCGATAAAGGGAATACTCAGCCTGTTCCCAATATAACTTCATGTGATGCTTCCTTTCTCAATTTAAACACAGCCAGTCAGCTGTGTATGCTTCCCTTTCTCAATTTAAACACAGCCAATCAGCCTCATTAAACTCAGAAGTAACGGAATTCTCAGGCATGATTGAAATGAAGAAGGTCCCTGACCCATTGTTTCTTAAGCCGTTTCCTGACTGAGGCTAGATGAATAAGCTCCCCTCTAATCACACTTTTAAATACATTGCAACAGATAAGCAGGGGAGGAGGCTGAAGGAATATTGAACTCAAAAATATTCCTTTACAACCATATTTATTTTGTGAAGACACCAACTGTCTTGCAGCAAATGACTGTTCAGCCTCCACCTCTTGTCTCTATCATCAGGGTGGAGAGGTACACTGAAAGGGATATGGGGCATGATCAGAAATCACGTGGCTATGAATCTCACAGTATCGAGCATCCTTAATCAAAGAAGGGCTCACGAAGGCATGATCAATTCTGAAATGGGAACCTTGAGTAGGGGAAAAAAAGTGTACTCCTGCTCAGATGGATAGAGAGTCCTCCACAAATCTGTATGTAGGATCCAGTGCATTGCTAGACTGGCAGGTCTCAGGAAGGAGCTAGATGTCACTGTTCACCTGGGGACACATCACAAGGCAAGATATGGGGTCCTGTAGGAGTAATGCAGCATCATTTTTGGATGATGGGAAGGGGCCTTAAAGAGAATGAGTCTATTTCCTATATGATTATGATTATATTTTAACTAGACTAGGCTTCTTCTATAGGAACAAATCCCTTTCCCCAGTGATGTCAGGAAGAGGCTAGTCCAAGACACTTTCCTCCCCCTTCTTGATTATGATGACATTATCTATAGTTATGGTAAAGCCTCCAACCTGCACAGATTGAATGTTCTTTGTCCCTGTGCCATTAGTTTTATAATAAATGCTGTATCCAGAATCTATCGTGGGCTAGTCATCTCTTCCTACCAGAAGGATGAGTCAGAGTTGTACCTGGGCATATAAAGTGCTGCTAAACAAACTCCCCACATATAGCTCCTCCTGTGGCATCATGCCCATAGGGCCTGAGGGGGCACATGTCCTGCCCCAAATATATTGTACAAATTATTTAAAAAAAAATGCTACATAATTCTATTTTCAAGGACCCGGGAGATGAAGGAGTCAAAGACAGGAGATACAGTGAGTCTGCACAACACAGCAGGCTCTGTCTTACTCTGAGCCAGCTGGCCAGGCTGAGTGAAAGAGAGGAGATGTTAGGCGAAGATGAGTCAGACAGATCCCTCAGAGTGGGTTATGATTCAAGAAGGGAAGCCCTGCCATGCACCGCCCAAGCCAAGAGCAAAGAAGTCCACCACTGCCATTTGTAGGCCTGGGAGGGAGGATGCAATGCTCACAGTCACACACAGTTGGTCCCCAGTCTGACTCCACAAACAGCACCCACCTTGCAGCAGCACAACTGCCAGCCAGCCAGCTCCTGCCCAAAGGTGCAAGCTCTGATCTCAGGCCTGACCAGACAAACTGACCAAGGCCACCAGCTCAGGGAGGGAGCAGAGGAAAAGAGCAACTTGTCTTGACTGACCAGACTACACAAGCACCATCAGGCTGCACTGCCCAGGTGCTCAGACAGAGTCATTCCTCCAAGTCCAACAGCAGGCCCAGGGCCTGCCGTAGCTAGCAGCTTCAGCCCCTGTACTAAGAGAGAAGAGAAGCACAGACTCACAGCAAGGAAGCTGAGTGGGAGGCTGTGAGCCAAAAGAGGGGGAAGCCAGCAGGGTTCCGGGAAGGAGAAGAGAAGATGAATGTTGTGATCCTCCAGTCCAGAATCAGGGAGAGATGGACAACAGAACAAAGTACACCATCACAATCCATGACCACAACACCCCGGAGTGAGTGAGATGACTCAGGACAGCACAACACCCCAGAGTCCAACTGAAAGCCAACAATTAACTGTCAGCTGCTATCTATCACCACACAGAGGTACAAATTTTAAACTTAAATATAGGAAGTGATTTTGGAGGCAGGTAGGGTTGATATGTGAGCCCGCAATGTAATCTGACCCTCAGAGTGTGTGCATGTGGCAGAGTGGATTGTTGAATGCAAATGCCAACAGTGGTGTTGGGGGAAGGGACTCAACTCAAGGCTTGATTTCTGTTTTGGAGATGAATGATGAGGTGACATGGACCATGTAAAAATCTATCCTAAATAGATACTTTTGCTCAGTATTTACTGAAGAGAATGCAGGGCAGGGCCCACAGCTCAGCACCATGGACACTGGGAGGAGGTAGGTGAGCACTACTCCCTTCACAAATGAAATGATCCTACAAGAGCTCGCCAACCTCCAGGGTGGACAAGGCAATGGGACCTGATGGCATACATCCCAGGGTACTAAAGGAGCTAAGGGTGGAACTAGCAGAGCCATTATCAGAACTGTTTAGTGAGTCTTTGAGCACAGGAGAAGTCTCAGAAGACTGGAGAAGAGCTCATGTGATCCGGCTCCACAAGAGTGGTAGCAGGAAGGAGGCAGGGAACTACAGACCAGTCAGTCTTACCTCAGTAGTGAGCAAGATTATAGAGGCACTCCTTAAGGAAAGGACAGTGCAACACCTGGAATCCATAGGAGCACAGGATCCAAGACAGCATGGGTTTACAAAAAGGAAGGTCCTGTCAAACTAATCTCATAGATTTCTTTGACTGGGTAACTAGAATGGTGGACCAAGGGGGAGCAGTTGATGTCGCCTACCTTGACTTCAGCAAAGCTTACGATACTGTTCCACATAGAAGATTGATTAATAAGCTGGGTAGGCTCAGGGTGGGTCAGAAGTTGGTCAACTGGGCAGCACACTGGTTGACAGGCAGAAAACGGAGAGTGGTGGTAAATGGTATACAGTCAGAAGAGATGCAAGTCACAAGTGGGGTACCTCAGGGATCAGTCCTGGGGCCAGTCCTCTTCAATATCTTCATCAATGACACTGCAGATGGACTGGAGGGTAAGGTTTGTCTGTTTGCAGATGACACCAAGATCTGCAACAGAGTAGATGATCCAGATGGGGTGGGCAGAATGAGAAGAGATCTGGATAAACTGGCAAAATAGTCAGAAAAGTGGCAACTGGGGTTTAACGGAAAGAAGTGCAGATCATGCACATAGGGAGAGAAACTGAAGCCACCTATAGGCTGGGAAGGAGTTGCTGGCAGTCACAAGGGAAGAAAGAGACTTGGGCATCATCATCACCGATGACCAGAAATCATTCAAGCAGATCACTAAAGCAATAAGTAAGGCTAGGGGATGTTAGGGTATATTAGTAGGGGTATTAGAGTCAGAAAAGAGTGAGGTAATAATCCTCTTTACAAGACACTGGTTAGGCCCCACCTGGAGTAATGCCTGCAGTACTGGAGGCCACAAATATCACAAGGACATTAACCAAATTAAGGCAGCCCGGAGAAGGGCAACCAAAATGGTGCAGGGACTACATCAGAAAACATATGAGGACAGATTAACGGAGCTCAATATGTATACCCTAGAGCAAAGGAGGGACAGAGGTGACATGATTGAAACATTCAAACACCTAGAAGGCATTAACAAGGTGAAAGAGTCTAACATGTTTAAATATAAGAAATATAGCAGGACAAGAGGACACAACATGAGATTAGAGGGAGGCCGATTAAGGGGTAATGTTAGGAAGTTCTTTTTCACAGAAAGGGTGGCGGATGCATGGAATAGCCTACCTCAGGAAGTGGTGGATATGAATGCAATGCAGGGCTTCAAACAGGCATGGGACAGGCATAAGGGAGCAATACAGATGTGTATGACTAGATAGGCCATTGACATAGCAAAGGCCGATGGCACATTCATAAGGTAGAAAAAGAAATGGGCAGACTGGATGGGCCTTGCAGTCCTTATCTGCTGTCAACTTCTATGTTTGTAGTTTCATTCCTAAAAGCCTTTTAAAGAGACAGTGTCTTTAATTCTAAAGTTAATTACAGCATATACAATATGAACCCACATAAATGGATTCTAGGCCTATCATGCAACATTCTCTTTCAAAACAGAACCAGAGGGAACATGCCCCTATTAGAGGAAGTTCTTCCTATTTCTGTTATAGATCCAGTACGTGTCATAGGCTGTCCCATTGTTGGACCCAGGCCTATGCGAAATCTCCATGTGATAAGCCTGCAAGACAATACTCCATCTCAGAAGCTTCCCATCTGTTTTCCCCATTTGTCCCAACCAAATTAATGAGTTGTGGTCTGTCTGGACCACAAAATGCCTCCTATAAAGGTATGGTTCCATTTTTTTAATGCACAAACTAAGACAGACATTCCTTCTCTACTGTTGAAGAGGCCTGTTTCATGGGAGCAACTTCTTGCTTAAGTATACAATGGGTGCTCTCTCCCCGATTGGATACTTAGCTGAGGACTGCCTGTATCTCTCATCTGAGGCATCCACTGCACCACAAATGGTCTGTTGTAGTCTGGGCTAGCCAGCACTGGGGTCCTACGCAGTGAGGTTTTCAGTTGTGTGAAGGCCTGCTTATAGATTGTGTCCCAGTTTACCTTCCTAGGCTTATTCTTTGTCAGCAACCCAGATAAAGGAGTGGCCAGGGAGCTGTAGTTGGGAATTAATTTTCTATAATACCCTGCTGTCCCAAGAAAGCTCCTGACTTGTCTCTAGGTTTCAGGTGTAGGCCATGATGCCATGGCCTCTATCTTAGAAACATAGAAACATAGAATTTGACGGCAGATAAGGACCGCTTGGCTCACCTAGTCTGCCCATTTTCCTACCTAACAGATAAACTGCAGATCCTAGTTAACCAACAACTTACTTCCTCCTACCCCCACTAGGACTGCCTTATGCCTGTCCCATGCATTCTTGAAGTCCCCCACTGTTCTTGACTCCACAACCTCCTCAGGGAGGCTGTTCCATGCATCCACAACCCTCTCAGTGAAAAAATCCGTCCTCACATTACCTCTGAGCCATCCCCCCTCTATCTTCAAATTGTGCCCCCTTGTTCTTGCACATCTCTTTTTCTGGAAGATGCTACCCTCTTGGACTTTGTTAATTCCCTTGAGGTACTTGAAAGTTTCTATTATGTCCCCTCTCTCCCTTCTTTCCTCAAGGGTATACATATTAAGCTCCTTTAGTCTTTCTTCGTCTTTGTTTAGTTTGGGAGAAGTTGGCCTCACCCCACCACATGTCCCAAATAAGTGACCTCTGTCATGCCCACCTGATGCTTTTCTGCCTTGACAGTCAGACCTCCGTCAAGTGTATCAGGTGTTTCTCCCAGCTGTTGCTGAAGATAGCACTATCATCCAGGTAGGCAACTGCAAAGTTATCTGAATCCTTTAACACCTGATTTACTAACCACTGGAATGTAGCAAGGGCATTCTTCATCCCAAAGGGCATGATCCTGAACTCAAACAGGCAATTGGGTGTTGAATGCTGACTTTCTCTAGCTCGGTCAGTCTGTTCTACTTGCCAGTACCCTTGTCAGGTCTATGTAGTCAAGTATGTCCCCGTCCCAGTTTGTCAACCAGTTCATCTTTGTGTGGCATTGGGTGAGCATCAGATTTTGTGATTGCATTAAACACATGATAATCTATGCAGAACTGTGTAGTCCAATCCAGTTTTGGTACAAGGACTACAGGTGAGGCCCAGGGGCTGTGGGTCTTCTGGATCACCCCTAGAACCAGCATCTCTCCCACCTCCCTCCTAATGTCCTTGAGGATAGCCTCTGACACCTGGTACATTGCCTTACATATGGGTGCTTGGGTCCCTGTGTCTACATCACGCACTGCAAGTGGTGTCTGTCCAGGCTGTACTTGATAAATAAAGGGAGCAAAGTCTCAGAAAATGGTCTTCAATTCTTGGGTGTCAACTGGGGTGACAGCATGATGGTCTCAAAGATGATGTCTGCTTGCTCTCGGCTAACAAGTTGAGAAGGGTTCTTCCCACCTAGCTCCTCTCCATGACTGCAAACCGCTAGTACCATGTCAGCCCTATTAAAATATGGCTTCATCATGTTCACATGATACATCCTGTGAGTGTATTTTCAGTTAGGTAACTCTACAATGTAATTAACATTGTTTACCTGCCAGACTACCTTATATGGCCCTACCCACTCAGCTTGCAACTTGTCCTTTTGGACCGTGATCAGAACCATTACTGCCTGTCCTACCCCGTATGAGCAAGCTCTGGCTCCACAGTCATACCAGGTCTTTTGTTTTTGCTGTGCAGCTGCCAGGTTGCTCTGGGCCATGCCTGTAAGCTCCTTCAGCACCTCCCTGAATTTTAACACACGCTCCACTATGGGAATCCCTTGGGTGGCATGCTTACCTTACCAGTCCTCTCATATTCAATCTAGGGGCACCCTCAACATACATCCATACAAGAGCGTAAAGCATGAAAACCCAGTTGACTCTTGTGGTACTTCTCTGTAGGCAAACAGCAGGTGGGGTAGGCATTTTTCCCAGTTCCATCCATGCTGTACTGCAAATGCCATAAGCAAAGCTTTTAGGGTCCCATTAAATCTCTCTACGAGACCATTTATTTATTTATTCATTACAAATCGTGTTTACAACGTTTGAGTCAGAGACTCATTTACAAAGGCACCTCGTCGTGGGGGGCAGACATCAAGACAGTTATTACAGTGCAGATTAAAACAGAGGATAACATTACAGGTGCAGTAAAAGGAACATTTAACACAGATACACTTAGGTTACATAATGTAGTAGTTTGCATGTTACTTAGGCTACATAATGTTACAAAACTGTGAGTTACACTCATGGATACAGTAGGTCCTCAGAGAAGACAGCGGGTTACATCCCTGTTTGGATCTAGTAGGGAAGGAGAGGGTCTGGGGATGAGCGTCCATGCGTCGTTGGGCAGGGTACTTATAACGTTACAACGTTGTGTTACAACGGGGTAGTTGCACCCCACAACAGCGGGTATTAAAGAGGTGCCTGGCGGTTGTTTTGAAGGAGCCATTCATGTTGAGAAGCAGCTAGGAGAGTTGTGGGGTGGGGCAGTACTCTTATGCTTCCACTTCTCCCACAACAGTTGATAGATCTGACAGAAGTTACCCTCGATCAGAGAAACCTCCTGTGAAGCGTAGGGGGCAATCAGCAGTGCTTTCCTTTAGTGGAGGACAACACTGATGGCTTCCAGATAGTGGGTAGTATAATCAACAAGTGTCAATATATACCTTTTCTTAGGAATTTGGGGTATTCAAAGGACCCACAATATCCATTCCAACCTTCTAGAATGGCTCCTCCACAAGTGGTAAGGGAATCAGGGCAGCCTTGGCTTTGCTTCCAGCCTTCCCTATTTCCTGACACCAGTGACACAATTTGCAGTATTTCTTCACCTGCTTGGCAGAATTCGGCCAATAGAAATTGAGGGCTAAACGCTGCATAGTGTGAGCAATGCACAAATGTCTGGACATGGGAATATCATGAGCTACCTTGAGCAATAACCCACAATAATCCTGAGGAACAACAAGCTGCCTACCCATCACCCCTCCCTCTGTCCTGATGTCATATGTATAACAGTCCACTGTCCCAATACACTCTATGCTTTCCATCATCTCCTGTGTCCTGTCAGACTCTGCACAGGCTCTTAGCTTCTCTAAGCTAGGGTCTGTCTGTTGTGTTTAGCCAGAGCATAGGGCATGCCCCATCAGTTCCCAGGCTGAGGTACATAGCTCACGCAGTAGAGGACTCAGTATCACAACCTTCCTCCCACAAGCTATGAGTCACCACTCCTTCCTGACAGCAACCTTCAGTAGCAGTTGGGTTACTTGCCACTAAGGGAAGTTCCATCCCCTGTTACTGCCCTCTTTATAAGAGCTGCAGGCTGGCTGGCCTGTCTCTCAACCTCTCCTGTCTGAATTTCTGTGGGATCCTGAAGATCACAGGAGCCTCTATTCTTTTGCCTCCTGGTCACAGCACAAATCACTCCATGTGGAACATCATTCCCACAATAACATCCATAATGAGTTTTTCTACATCCAGCTTCCTTACCCCTTCACTGCATCACCCCAATCCAGGGTAACACTGGCTAATGGGCAGGGCCTCTGGAAAATTGTGAAAAGTTTACCAAAATTGCAGAGCATTTTGCAAAATTGTGGGAAATTGCAGGGGTTCTACTATAGATCCTGAGTACTTCACAATAAATCTTTTAATGTTTTCTGCAGCATATATTAGTCAGTATAAATTGCTAAATGAATACACGGACACCTGCATATGTTTAAAACATAAAGAAAAGTGTATGTTCCTATGTTGGGATGTTTCTATGCGTCTATCAAGAATACTAATCTGATAAGCTAGCATAAGTGTTGCCTATCTTCCAAAATTTAAAAGCATCTGCCTCATACAGTGCTAAATAGATTCTATAAAGTGAGCCACATCAAATAAAAAATAAATAATAAATAAAGCCAGAAGAAATATTTTTCGTTTGTTTCTGGCTGTAGAATAATAAAGCCTAATCAACAGCTCTTTACAGTGCTCTGCCAGCTATTCACCCACGTTGGTACAAGAAAAATAAGCAGACAGAGTGGTGAATAATTGAGTTTTAGTAAAATGTTGTTAAAGTGTTTAATTCTCATAATTTGTACTGTAGGTACTGTACTCTTGTTTTGAAAGTACATATTTAAACATTAAATCTGGAGGTTATTGGGGCTAGTATAATCTAGAGGTAAGAGTAACAAACTGTGAATGAGCTGATGACATCTAGCAGACCTGGGTTTGATTCCACAACTTCCACTTGCATACTGTGTGATTCTGAGCAAGTCACTTAACCTCCTCAGTGCACCTGAGTTGTACCTGAAAATAGGCACTTGTGCCTAGTGGGCCTTAAGTGGTTACAAAAATGAAAAAACAAAAAATACATTGTTACTGCATCATACAGTAGTCACGGTACCCTGTAATTTACCTTTGTTTTACTCTGGCAGCAATTATTTTGTTTAGTTAAAGATAAATGTTCAGATACATTTTATGTGTTTTATAAGCTTGCTTTTAAACTTTAGTCAGGTTTTTATTGTAGTCTTTGCATGTGAGCATCTAGGGGGAAGTCACTAAGAGTGAGATCACTGTTACCAACTAGCTTATTCAAGTTTAAAATCAGCAGGGTCGTCCAAAAATCCTCAGCTGTTTGAATCAAAACTAGTCTGAATGATTGTATGCTCACAAGGAAAAACTTGCCCTGCCACATACAAAAAGGCTTCATAGTTAGCACCCCATTAAGTCTTCCACAGGCTATTTGTTTTGCCCCATCCCTTGCCACTTTCAAGAGGTTGCACATAAACATCTACTTGGCTTTACCCACTGTGCCTGCTTCCAACCTCCATAGAACCCCACCCTCCTCCCTGGTTGCTTCACCTCCATATTTTATTTTTCTGCTCCATCTACACATTTTACTTTCTCCACTTTCTCTTCCCATCTCTCCTTTTCCACCTACCCATGTCTTCCATACTCTCTGTCCCACCCACCTCCCTTTTCTCTCTCTAAGTCCCCTTTCCTCTGCTCTTCCTTCCTTCCTTAAAAAAAAGCACTCACCCTCAATTAAAGCCGACTGTCTGTTCTGTGTATTGACTTCACATCTGTGCCTAGCGGAGCTATCTCTCCCAGTCTGTATCCTAGATGGGTTAACCTGCACTTGTTATGATGTTTACTGTTTATGTTTTACTTAGTATTATCTATTTGTTGACTCGGATGTACCACAAGCTTGCTTGATACTGTACCAATCTGTAGCCATTGTCCTTCCACCACTATGTTGTTCTCCACAAACTGTTTTGTTATCTCTGTACCCTGTATCCTCCTGAGTTGTGCTGAAAATATTTTATTTATTTATTTATTTATTTATTTAGATTTACTAGGAAAGTATACTGAGCTAAAAGCTCGATTCCAGATGCGACCTGGGGGTTGAGACCCATAAATACAGTACATGGATATAGATGGAAAAACATTTTTGGGAAGACAAGGCTTACATAAATAACATTAGTACAAAAATACAGACAGAGGTTCTTGAGTACATTATACAGAATGACAGGGTCATAACATTACATATACTTTTATAGTAACAGCAAGCAGGAGACACTAGGGTGACTAGTTATAACAGGTACAGCTGGAAGAGAAATGGGCTCTAGTAGAGGTTGCATTAGTGCGGGTTCTGTGCATGTTGTTATGGAGGCCGGCAGAGCATTCTAGGTCTGTGGGATCTCGGAACTAAAAGCAGCCTGGCCTTTGAAGTACACATAAACGGGACGTGTAGCAGTCTGGGATCTGTGTTCCTGAGGGAGTAAGCAGGAGGGATTGTCTGGAGAGGATAGAGGCCAGATAGTGGGGAGGGAGGGACCAGAATTTGGCAGCAAACCTAACGCAGTTTGTTTGTCTACGATCGTGGAGTGACGGCAGGGTAGTGGAGCTGTAGAGATTGCAATGGTGAGTGGATTGCGGCAATCTAGAATGAACCGGCAGAAAGAGTGGAACATGGTGTCTAGGCTGGCCAGAGCTGATGTGGGGGCAATGGAATAGACTATGTCTCCATAGTCGAAAACCGGGAGAATCATTTTTTGGACAATATCGAGCCTAGTTTGTGTGGGGAGGCATTTTTTGTTGCGGAATAGGGTACCTAGCTTGGGGAGTAGTCTCTTGTGAAGTGAGTCGATATAGTGGTGAAATCTAGGTGCTGGTCTAGTCAGACACCTAGATATCTAAAGGAGGTACAATTGTCCAGGGGTCCTGTCTATGGTTTTGAAAGGGGCAGGGGTTGGGGAGAGTCTCTGTTGGGAACCGAAAGCTTGTGATACTGTTTTTGGGGTTTAGGAATAGCTGATTTATCCTCAGCCAGCACTGGACGGCATAGAAATCCTCCTGAAGTAGGGTTACTACGCTTTGTGTGGAGAAGGGAGGCATACAGGACAGTGTCATCCGATACATTTGGATGGATGAGTGGGTGCATGCTGATGGGAGGTCATTTAAAAAAATGGAAAAAAGTAGGGGGCCTAGGACCGATCCTTGTGGGACACCAGTAGTGACTGGTTGGGGGTTTGAGATGTGAGAGGCCAGTTTGACTATTTGCTTCCTGTCCGCTAGATAATCATGGAACCAGCCAATGGCCGGCTCAGTGAGCCCTGCATTTGAGAGTTTTGAGAGAAGTAGGGGGTGAGAGACGGTATCAAAAGTCTTGGCTAGATCTATGTAAATGGCCAAAGTGACGTGACCTTTGTCCATGCCAGTGAGAATGTCACCAGTGACACGTAGCAGGGAGGTGGTGGTGGTGTGGGATTTTGAAACCTGATTGGAACGGAGTGAAAAAGGAGAAGGCTTCCAGGTAGGGGGTGAGCTGTGACATGACTAGCCATTCCTGTAATTTGGCCAGGATTGGGAGCAGGGAGATAGGTCTGTAGTTTTCTGGGGAGGAGGGGTCGCCACCTTTTGGCAGGGGTATGACTGTGGCCATTTTCCAGGCCGTGGGTACCTTACCCAGAGAGAAAGAGAGGTTAAGAAGGGCAGTGAGAGGGGCAGCTATGGCTGGGGCAGACAGGAAGAGCATTTTTGCATCCAGGGACGTAGGGCACTTGCCTTTGTTTGGGTTTAGGGCCTGTAGTGAGCGTAGGACTTGTGCCTGGGTTACTGGGCGGAATGAGAAAGGCAGGACTGGTGGGGGCAGGTTTTGGGGGCATGAGCTGTGGGGGGACCGGGGGTGGATTCGGGAGGGAGGATAGGGTTTGGCAGCGCAGCTGGAGAAATGTGTATTAAAAGCTTCCCGCCACGCAGATAGGGTCAGAGATGAGGGAGCCCTGTTGGATAGTGTAGGCGATGGGGTGTAGTGGGGGGGGAGAGCAGGAATTTAAGTGATTTCCAGAAATCAGTCGGGTGGTTTATATTCTTATTAGTGTCACAGAAAGTAAGTCTTTTTGCTAGCCTGATGGAGTTTGTGCATGCATTTTGGAGCCTTCTGTAAGTGGAGTGGGTTTCCTGTGTACCTGATTTCTTATAGTTTTTCCAGGCACGGGTCTCTGGTGTGCATTGCTATGCCTAGTGCACCTACCCAGTTACCAAAGCAAATAAATAAATAAAATAAATAAAGTGAATGGGATAATTTTCACTTTTTCTCCCGTCTTTGTTTGTCTGTGTGTCAACAAAAAGTTCTCTGATGGACTGCTTCAACATAAAACAAATGTTTAGTGTTTAAGTGTACTTATGCTTGCCAAAGTAGATCTTAAAACTAAACAAGACAAAGATTCAAAAGAAATCAGTGTCACATAAAACCCTTGCTCTACCTTGCACTGCATTGTTTCGAAACCCAAGTCTGCATGCAAAATTGTCAATATATTGAGAGTATTTTATTAAAATGTTAATACTTTTACATAATTCAATATAAAACTCAAAAATTGCAGGAAATTGTCGAACATGCCAGTTTTGCAGAGAATAGTGAAAATTATGGATTCCATAAAAAATTGCAGGCACAATTTTCCAGTGGCCCTCTAATGGGAGTGCGTTTACTTTCCTGGTGTAATCCTCACAGAGACAAACTGATTTGGAAACATTTGTTCAGCCCCACAGATCCCCTCTTTCATCAGAATAAGAGATGCCCTGTATCCCTTAGCCCTTCTGTGTGTAACCTACTGACCGTGACTGGATGAATGTGCCCTGTCATATTGTCAGGGACAGCCTCAGCAATATAGTGGGCTACTGTCTCCGACTGCACAGGCAATTTTACTGTTTGGGCTTTATTAGGACAGTGTCTAGACAGATGGTCTATCTGGTGACAATACCAGCATTCATCATGTTTCTTGTCCCCAACCTCCCTTTTGAACGCCTGGGGATTCCCTTCTTTTTGCATGGGCCCCTGTGGTTTTTGGTTGTCCAAAATGCCCACTTTTCCCTTTCACCCCTGAATTTCCAGTGAGAGCAGCCCTGCTTTGAGACTAACGATCCGCCAGCTCTGTTGCCTCTTTGGTAGTCTTAGGATCTTGGTCCTCTAGCCAAAGCCTTAAGTCAGGTGAGCAAATCCAATAAACCTATTCAAGGAAGTTATCCCACTTTATTTAAATGGCGGTAGGAATGTGGGCTGCCTGTGTGAGCTATGCGATTGCGTTTGAATTGAGCTCTGTGGGGGGCTAAGTTTTATTTATTTTCTGTATTTTAGTTTTGGTTTTGCGTTTGTTTTGCGATTGGTTTTATTTGAGGCCAAGTGTTAAACCTCTAAGACTACAGATAGAACGCCAATTTGGACTGCGGTTCAATGGATTAAAATGCTGAATTGCTAACACGCTGAAATTGCTAACACACTGAAACCACTGCTAACACGCTGAAACCACTGAAGGTTGAATGGGATTTGGACAGTGGGAATTCTGGGCAGTCTGCGTTCATCCTTTTGATTTTGCAGATAGGGTGTTTTTTCTGCAATACTTTGGCAGCACCGGGATTATGCGGGGTTCATTCTCTCTCTGAAGGACAGTATTTTTCCAGTCGATAGCACTGGCGCTGGGACTGCCCGATGAACTGGTGAATGGGCTAATTATTCATTTTGTGAGAGTAGTTTTACAGCCGCTATCACTGTCCCCTTTTTGTGTTGAGTTTGTGAGGCACTCTAAAGGAGAACTGTGTGGTGATTCGTGTATGGGATTTATGGGAATATTTGGACTTTCCGGAGCTGGATTATTTTGAAAAGACTGGCTGTAAGAAGCATCTTGCCATAAGGAACGTTGGCTGTGAAAAAGCTGCAGGTGTGGTGAGAGTGCATCCAACAGATGCTTGTGGGTTCCCTAATATAGAACAGTAGCTGATGAGGTGTGTCAGGGGATCTCCTCTAATATCTTTGGTACAAGGTGGGAGCTGGCCTCCCATGGCCAGATGGGGGCTACTCAGTGGCTGAGGGAGCCGGGGTTGCTGGGTGCTCTTAAACTTCTGGTAGGTCATGCCATGGGTCCTGTCCTTCTAGGGGCTGTAGTTGTGGGCTGTGGGGGGTTGGCTTCCAGGACCTAAAATTGTCTCCTTGGGAGGGGGAGCCCCCCTCTGGTCCCTGTTTAACACACCTCTTGCATGTTGTGTTATTGGAGATTGCCTATATTTTTCTAGACTATCAAAACTGCCAAGACCATCAGACAATTATGGCTCTGGCTAAGATCTGTTCCTGAGATGATATTGTTGTACTCGCTGATAAATTAGTTCTGGTGAGAGCAGAACTAAGGACTGAGCAATCTAATCCGGACATCTGTAGAGACTGTTTTATGTATATTTGTTATATACTTTCTTTGATTCTGGTGAGAGCAGAATCAAGGAGTGAATAATTTATCATCGGATAGATTCAGAGTTTTGATATTATGTTTTTCTTTTATTATTTGGTATTTTGTTTTAGGTTCTCTTTGTTGTTTCAGCCATTTAATTCCTATGGTCTGGTGAGAGCAGAGCTAGGGATTAATAAAGCATTGGTATTGCTCAGGAGGTGAGAGCTTTACTGGGCTATTTAAGTAAATTTTTTTTATAATTAGAGTTTTGATTGTTAATTTTTTCAAAAGTTTGTTTGAATTAGATTTATAATTTTTAAGAGCTCTGCAGTAATTAAGTACCTGTCTAAGTCCGTGTAGGATGTGCTGTTTGTCTGCCTCCATGGTTTGTACTTTCTCACCTCTGCTCTTCGTGCCCTCCTTCCTTTCTTCTCTCCTCCTCTGAATTTGGTGTTTACCAGCGCTGTAGAGCACTTGGTATAACACGTAGGAGGGGAGGAGGAGGGGTGCATGAACATGGAGGGTGAGTGAGCGGTCATCTAATTGGGGTCCTGGAGTCAAGAGATGCCCTGGGGTGAAATGGAAATCAGAATGTGGTCCGCCATGTCTGGTTCCCATACTCAAGGGCATGACTGAATTGAGTCGGCAGGTGGTTCGGGAGGCACAAGGCATTTGTCCAACTCGGGCGTGTTATGATAATGACAAGTAGTCAAAACAAGACAGCAATTATTGCTGATCTTGTGGAAACAGTTGACCTGGCTTGCATTACCGAGACCTGACTGGATGAAAATTCTGGCCCCATTTTGGAGCCTTTAGTTCTGGCCGGGTACTCGGTAATACACAGTCCAAGACAGGACCGCGGCGGGGAGGAGGTGGCAGTCTGTTTTAAGACCAAACTCAACCTCACTAGTGTATCAGTTGGGGAGACTGAGTCATTCGAGTGTGCCATTGTAACCGGTATAGGTTGTCAGATCGGTCTCATCTATCGTCCACCCGGTGACGAGAAACGTTTCCTTCATGAAGTGGCGGACTTAATCGTTGACATGGCATTGGAGTCGCCAAGACTGATGGTTCTCTGCACTTCAATGCCTGGGTCGATGATGAATTCTCGCATTTGGACAACACTTCCTCCAGCTGATGTCTTCTCTCAGCCTGACAGAGATGGTTACCTCCACTCTATAGACACGGCCACCCCCTTGACTTAGTCTTCCTCCTAGGGATCAAGCTTCTGATTTGGAGGTGGATCCAGTCGGGTGGTCCGATCACTGCACTGTGGGGTTTAGATTTTATAACCCCTCTGGTAGGCCTACCCCTACGGAGATGGTCAGGTACCGCCCTTTACGAGATGTAAGTTCTCAGAGCCTAATGGCAGTTCTTGACCTATCATCCTCCTCGCTTGCCAGCAATTGATCCTGAGACTCTCATGTGGCCTATAATCTCAGCCATCTCAACAGCTTTGGATTCTATTGCCCCTGTCCCGATTTAGCCTCTCCTTTGCCTCGATATCCCTGCTTTGATGGGACTTTGAGGGAGCTGCAAGAGACTAGGGTCAAGGTTGGAGTGTTGCTGCAGAAGTACACCCTGATGCTAACCACCTTAGATTGTTGGAACATTATCAGTCTACCAATCTGCAATCTCCCGTAAGAAGGCAGAATTCCTGTCCAGGGAGATTGCAGTTGCTCAGAATCAACCAGCTCAGCTTTTCCTTACTGTGGACAGACTGTACAACCCAGTCTGTCTTCAAGTGCGGAGAGCTTTTTCGCAATTAGAGTGCGATGAAATTGCTCGATTCTTTGCAAATAAGGTGGCCGACATCAGGATGGGACTCCAGCCGGCACACTCTATGGGCGCTGCTATTGATCAGTTTGAGGTTACTACACCTCAGTGGTCTTGGAGTACATTTGGCCATCTGGAGTTCATGGATGTCATGTGGATCATCCAGAGTGTGCACATCACATGCTGTAGATTGGATTCTGGACCTACTTCCCTGATTTTGGGAGGTATTGAGGTTATCAGTCTGGTCCTGGCACAGACTGTCTGGTACTTCTTGGAGTCTGGAGAGTTTTCTAGCTTCTCTGAAAGAGGCAGTGGTGACATCTGTCTTGAAGAAAGCATCCCTGGACCCAGACTGCCATGCCAATTACAGACCTGTCTAACCTTCCTTTTATAGGGAAGGTTATTGAGAAAGTTGTGGCTGCGCAACTGGAAGACCATTTGATCATTCATGACATCTATGAACCATGCCAGTCTGTTTTTCATAAGAGACATAGTACTGAAACAGCTCTGGTTCGGGTGCTCAATGATCTTCTGATGGCTAGAGATCAGAAGAACCATTCCATCTTGGTCCTTCTAGATCTCGCTTCAGCTTTTGACACCGTGGACCATGAGATGTTGTTGGGTCATTTGAGGTTCATCTGTGGACTGTCAGGAACAGTCCTCAGGTGGTTTTCATCTTTCCTCATGGGTAGAACTCAGAGAGTGGTGCTGGGGGTTTATTCCTCGGACCCTACTTCTCTGTCATGTGGAGTCCCTCAGGGTTCAGTCCTGTCACCCATGTTGTTGAGTGTATATGCTGCCCATTGGAGACATTGTAAGAAGGTATGGGCTGAGGTTTCACGGCTATGCTGATGATACCCAGCTCTACCTATCTTTGCACCCACCAGAATGGAGCTGTATCGGTCTTTAACAATTGTCTAAAAGAAATCCAAGACTGGATGGATTCCAGCTGGCTAAAGTTGAACCCAGACAAAACTGAGGTGTTGGTTGTGGATCCAGGTCGCCGGATAGGGGTTGGGGAGGGTGCCCTCGGGAATTTTTCTGGCTGGTGCCTACCCGGACCTCTGAATGGGTGCATAACCTGGGGAATTTTTGAAGAAGGGCTGACCTTGCATTCGCAGGTGTGTGGTTGTCAAAAGTACAGTTACGTAAGAACTTACCGTAACAGTAGATCTTCAAGAGAGGCTCCTGCAGTAGGTAATTATAATGGCTGGCGTCAGCGGTGGCAGGACCCGGGAAAATTTCTCAGCTAACAGTCTTCGAGGGACTCGCCCACGCCAGGTGACCGGCGCCAGAAGATGTTTCACAAGAGGCGGTCCCTGACACCCGCTTCCAGTTCTTTTCCGCCACAGGCCAGAAAAGGCCAGACAAAAGAGGAGTGGATATTTCAATCACTGGAAAAGGAGCTGAAAAGTCTGTGGGATGGAGGGCAGGATAGTAAGACATTGCAAGAGCCTCTCTCAAGAGCAACTGTTACAGTAAGTTCTTAAGTAACTGTACTATCTTACTTAGAGGGCTCTTGCAGTAGGAAATTACATATAGGACTGAATCCCAAGCAGTCTGGAACAAAGAGAGGCACCGGAGGAGGAAAACTACCCAAGAAGCAGTTCTAGCTGTGCAAGCTTCAAGATAAGAGGCTTTGCAGGACAGCCAGCCTGAAGCCTGCTCTACGGTGAGAGGCAATATCCA
Organism: Neoceratodus forsteri; assembly: GCA_016271365.2. Classification (NCBI taxonomy): domain Eukaryota; kingdom Metazoa; phylum Chordata; order Ceratodontiformes; family Ceratodontidae; genus Neoceratodus; species Neoceratodus forsteri. Next base: position 468,268,530 of record CM057457.1, on the reverse strand, counting down.
AACTGTAGTGTTTAGTAAAGGTATGGACGAAGTCCAGGTGGCGCAGCACAGATATCTGTCGCTGACACATTTTTGAAACAAGTCATTGAGGCAGCTACTCCTCTGGTGGAGTGTTTCTTACTTGACCCGGGAGGGTCTTGATGTATTTGTCATAACAGAAAGTGATGCAATGAGCCAACCACTTAGATAGGCATTGCTTAGAAACAGCATTACCTTTCTGTTTATGAGCAAAAGTGATGAACAATTGATCGGTCTTTCTGATCCTTCGTCCTGTTGGTGTAGTATCTCAGAATCCGGTGAACATCCATAGTATGGAGTAAATACTCCCCTTGATTAGAGTACTGTGTGAGAAAGGCGGGTAACTCTATGGACTGATTTAGAGTAGACTCTGCTACTATCTTAGGGAGAAACTTAGGGTTCGTGCATAGAGCAACACGTTCTTGAGAAAAATCAAGTATGGAATTTTACACGAGGGCCTTGAGCTCGGAAATTCTCCGAGCAGAAGTGATGGCCACCAGGAAGAGAGTCTTCCATGAAAGGAAATTCAATTCCGCGGAAGCTGCCAGTTCAAAGGGAGGCAGAGTAAGTTTCTCGAAAACAAAGTTCAAGTCCCAAGGAGGAGCAGTAGTAATGTGTATAGGGATCTCAGATGGAGAACCCTCTGAGAAAGGTCTTAGAGACCTCCAATTGAGCAAATGTCCTGTCTGCAAAGGGGACATGATAGGCCAAGATGGCCACCATGTGTACCTTCAGAGAAGAATGACTGAGACCCAGGGTAAACATATGACGTAGATACTCCAGCAGAAGCCCCACTGAACAGGAGAAGGGTTCCACGTTCTTGGAAGCAGCCCAGATAGTGAATATTTTCCACTTCATGGTGTATATGGATCTAGTGGAGGGTTTTCTAGCCTCCACCAAAATCTCCGCCCACTTGGGGAGACACCCCAAAACGTTGACTGAGCTAAGTCTGCAGGAGCCATGCGTGCAGCTGAAGAGATTTGAGGCCTGGATGGACCAGGGTCCCCTGATCCTGGGTCAATAAACCCTAGATAGAGGAAGAGGAAGAGGATGATCCTCTGAGTATTGTTGTAGAAGAGAGAACCAAACTTGCTGGGCCAGAAAGAGCAATCAGAATCATTCGTGCTCCTTCTGAAGCTAGTTTCTGCAAGACTCGTGAGATAAGTGGAATTGGGGAAAGGCATAGATGAATCTGTCCTTCCAGTCTAGAAACAGAGCATCTCTCCAGAAAACGCCTGCTTGAATGAGCTAGCATAAGATGGAAAGCTTTTGCATTTAGAGGATGCAACAGGTTGACCTGTGGTGTTCCCCAAAGTCGGAAGATATTTTCTAGGACCCCTTGGTCCAGTTCCCACTCATGAGTCAGAGCAGAAGAGCGACTTAGCTTGTCTACCAGGGTGTTGTCGACTCCCGGAACATGAACTGCCGTGAGGTGAAGGTAGTGTTGTGTTGCCCAATCCCAAACCCTCATTGCTTCCCTGCAAAGAGGGTAGGACCGAGTCCCCCCTTGTTTGTTGATGTACCAAACCACACATATGTTGTCCGTCTGGACAGCCAGGTGGCCAGGAAGAATGTATTGGTGAACGGCTTGTAGAGCGTACAACACTGCCCGAAGCTTGAGCACACTGATATGGAGAGTCTATTCGAGCTTGGACCAGGAGCCCTGGGTCTGATGGGGACCTAGATGGGCTCCCCAACCTTTGCCCGAGGCGTCTGTGGTTAGAGTCTGGGAAGGGGGAGGATGAAAGAAAGGAACTCCCTGAAACAGGTTCTCTCGAACCATCCACCACTGCAAGTCTCGAAGCATCGGCGATGAGACTAGAACTAGGTGATCTAAGTCATCCACTAACTGATCCCATTGGGAGTGGAGAGTCCACTGAGAAACTCTCATGTGGAGTTGAGCGGAGGAACTGTCGGATAGCAGCCACCACGAGCCTGGAGAAGGCTAAGGACTGACCTTGCACAGACCACGCCTGCGCAGGACAGCAGACTTATCTGAGTCTGGAGGGTGGGACGCCTGTCCGGGTGGCAGGAAGGCCCTGCCCGTGGTCATGTCTAGAATCACCCCAATAAACTGTAGTCTCTGGGATGGGATCAGGTGAGACTTGGAATGGCTGATGGTAATACCCAGGCAGGCAAAACCCTGCTGGGTAAGGGTGAGGCAGCGCGGGTTCCTCCTGGATGAGGCTGCCAGGAGCCAATCGTCAGGTATGGGAAAATCTGCACCCCTGGCACGCGGGTAGGCCACCACCATTGAGCATTTGGTAAACACTCACAGCACCGAGGATAGACCAAATGAAGTGCCTTGAATTGGTAGTGGTCCCCTGGAATGCAAAATCAAGGTATTTATGGTGAGACTGAGTGATTGGAAATGTGCAGGTAAGCATCCTGCATATCCAGGGCACACAACCATTGACCCAGCTCAAGGAGGAGCAGAAGGCTCTGCAATGATAACTATAAGCATACATTGTATAATATATATATATATATTTCTATATAACAAATCACACATGCCGATCACACACACAAATACAATAAAAAACTAGATAAACATGTGGGGAGTAGTGCAATGTAATGGCTGTGGGGCAGCAGTCTTCCGGGAGTCTTTCTGGAGGCTGAGATGCTGCCAATTTGCAGACAACTATCTGCCCTGAGGGAGGAAGTTGCCCGCTTCAGGCCGCACTGGACAGTAGTAGGAAACCTTCCCCAGGCCACACTGGACAGTAGAAAGGAACCTCCCCATCCAGGGAGCACTAGCGCCACCACCACTACCTCAGAGGTTGCGAAGAAAGCACAGCAGTTGGACCACAGTGGGCCAGGGAGGGTGATGAGGGTGGAACAGAGGCACACCCAGTCAATTGTTCCACCTCCACAATCCATACACTATTCTGGGGAGCATAGCTCTATGGATGCACCCGCAGAGAAGACTGATGATAACTGTCACAAGGGAGGCCCACAGAAAGGAGGCAGAGGACACCAAAGGAAAGGAAGCAGCTCCTGGTGGGGGACTCCAATTATTAGTATAGGAACTGGGGAGCTGGGAAAATGAAGTAAGGTGCCTGCCTGGTGCCATGGCTTGAGGGACAGGAAGTGCATCCTCAGGATCACGAGAACAGCTGCAAGGATTCCGAGCTGGATGTAATTGTCCACCTAGGGACAAATGACTTGGCTCATCATGAGATTAGAGCAGTGCAGGAGGACACTGCAGAGTTGGGGGGACCTAGGACAGTAGCACACACAGTATCCTTCTCAGAGGTGCTGCCTGTCAAAAGCAAGGGGAGGCGAGGGTAGTTGGCACCATGCAGTTTAATGAATGGTTGAAAAATGGTGCGGAGCACAGGGGTTTGGCTTCATTGGGGACTGGGGTTCCACCTGAGGGACACCTGCCTATACTGGCAGGATGGTCTGCATCTGTCCAGGAAGGAACAAGTCTTTGAGCAATCGGTTTAAATGCTTCATTGGCAAGCTTTTAAACTAGTCAAAGGTGGAGGCACTGACAAGCAGCAGGAAAATCCCAGCCTCCCTACAAAACAGGGTACTAAATGAGAAAAAAGACTGAGGTAGAACGGTCAGTGGGGATGCTGCAACAGAAGGTAAAGCCATCAAAAATGGAGAGCAATGAGTACTAATGCCCGTAGTCTGGGTAACAAGCTTCCTGAATTAGTGGCCTTGATGGAGGAGGAACATCTGGATATTGTGGCAGTCACAGAAACATGGTACACACAAAACCATGACTGGGACATAAACATACTAGGATACACTGTCTACAGGAGGGACAGGGAGGGCAAAGAGAGGAGGAGTAATTCTTTACATAAGGGAAGGAATAAAAGCAACAGAACAAAAGGGTAAAAGGAGGAGAAGAAGCACTGTAGGTAAATTGGAGACAGGCAATGGCACCACAACACGCACAGGGGTTGTATACAGACCCCCTTCTCAGGGGGAGGAAATGGACAGGGAAATGATAGAAAGTATACTTAGAATGGCAGAAAAAGGGGAGATATTGCTGATGGGTGATCTGAATATGCCAGATGTTAACTGGAGTGCAGTTGCAGCTGCCACTTCGAAGAGTGCAGTTATTCTAGATGCCCTACAGGGGGCATGCCTTAGACAACTAGTACTGGAGCCCACTCGAGAGGGAGCAATATTAGACTTGATTCTCTCAAATGGAGCTGGAGAGAGGATTACAGATGTAGAAGTGGGTAGCCATCTGGGAACTAGCGACCATCGAACAGTATGGTTCACAATAAACACAGCAATAGAGTCAAGCCATACAAAGACAAAAGTACTGGACTTTAGGAGGGCTGACTTTCCCAAAATGGGTGAGTGCCTAAGGAATGCACTAGCAAATGGGCAGGAAGGAGGGGGTTGAAGAACAATGGGGAATAATAAAAACTGCCATCACAGAGCCTTGTGTGAAGCAAATAAACAAAACAAGAGCGATGTAAGAAACCACTATGGTTCTCAAAGGAAGTGGCAGTGAAGGTTCAAGAGAAAAGAAAGCATTCAGGAAGTACAAGGAAGTAGCAGAAGGAGCAGGACAGAGAACTGTATCAGTTAAGCCAAAGGAGGCTGGGAAGGCAGTCAGAACAGCAAAGGCCCAAACCGAGGAAAAAATAGCCAACCTCAGTTAAGGAGGGGATAAAACCCTTTATAGGTACATCAGGGAGCAAAGGAAGACCAAGGGAGGGATAGTGAGGCTTAATAAAGGGGAGGGAGGATGGGCAGAGGGAGACTGTGAAAAGGCAGAGATACTAAACAAATATTTTTGCTCAGTATTTACAAATGAAGAGGGGGAGGTACATAAAACAAACAGTAGTAACACTCTGGATACAGAAGTTGATACCAGCCCATTTACAGAAGAAAGGGTTCTGAAAGAACTCTTAAAACTGAAGGTGGACAAAGCAATGGGGCCTGATGGGATTCATCCCAGAATTCTACAGAACTAAGGGTAGAACTAGTGACACCACTGACTACCCTTTTAACAAATCATGGGAGGATGGGTGGTACCCGAGGACTGGAGGAGGGCAGATGTGATTCCCTTCACAAAAGTGGGAGCAAGGCAGAAGCAGGAAACTATAGACCTGTTAGTTTAACCCCAGTGATAGGGAAAATGATGGAATCACTTCTGAAGGAAAGAACTGTCGAGTATCTAGAGGCCAGAGGGCACAGGACCCTAGGGCAGCATGGATTCACAGCGGAAGGTCATGCCAGACAAATCTGATAGATTTCTGACTGGGTGACCAAGTAGTAGATCAGGGAGGGCTGTGGACATGGCCTACCTAGACTTTAGAAGGCATTTGACACAGTCCCACACAAAGATTAATATAAAGTTAGCCAGCCTGGGGTGGGTCCCAAGATGACAGCCTGGTAAAGAATTGGCTGGAGAATAGGACACAGAGAGTAATAGTAAATGGAGTCCACTCAGAAGAAAGGAGGGTTACTAGTGGGTACCTGAGGGTTCAGTATTAGGACGGTCCTCTTCAATGTCTTTATAGCTACATTGCGGAAGGACTGGAAGGAAAGTATGTCTCTTTGCAGATGACACTAAGATCTGCAACAGAGTTGATGCACAGGGTGGGTGGAAGGGATGAGAAGGGACTTGCAAGGTTAGAGGAATGGTCAAATGTATGGCAGCTTAGATTCAATGCTAAGAAGTGCAAGGTAATGCACCTGGGAAACAAAACCCAGGGAAGAGTACACAATGTGGGTGAGATACTAACTACAACAAAAATGGAAAGGGACCTGGGGTAGTCATATCAGATGACCTAAAGGTGGGCAAGCAATGTGAGAGGGCAGCAAGGAGGGCTGGGGGTTACTGGGATGCATAGGAGAGGCATCACCAGTAGAAAACAGGAAGTTATTATCCCTCTGTACAGACAGCTGGTGAGACCCCATCTGGAGTACTGTGTGCGTTCTGGAGACCCATCTCCAGAAAGACATAGACAGGATGGAAGCTGTCCAGAGGAGGGCAACTAAAATGGTGCAGGGTCTGCACGGAAGACACTATGAAGAGAGACTTAAGGAGCTTAATATGTATAGCCCCGAGGAAAGGAGGAGGGGGACATGATGAAACTTTGGTACCTCAAAGGGAATCAACAAAGTCCAAGAGGTAGCATCTTTCAAAAAAAGAGGTGTGCAAGAACAAGAGGCACAATTTGAAGATAGAGGGGCTCAGAGGTAATTTAAGAAGTATTTTTCACAGAGAGGGTTGTGGATGCATGGAATGGCCTTCTGGAGGAGGTTGTGGAGTCAAAATCAGTGGTGGAATTCAAGCATGCATGGGACAGTCAGAAGGCAATTCTAGGGTGTGGGGGTAAGAAGAAGTAGGCTGCTGGTTAACTAGGATCTGCAGCTTATCCAGTAGGTAGGGAAATGGGCAGACTGGGTGGGCCAAGCGGTCCTTATCTGCCGTCAAATTCTATGTTTCTATGTTTCTATGTAACGAGAGCATCCTGAACCTTTTGTATTCTACAAAGAGATTCAGGGAACTGAGTTCCAGAATTGGTCTGAGATCTTCTGTCTTCTTTGGGACCAGGAAGAAATGGGAATAGTAGCCCATCCCTTGCAAACAAAGGGGGGTGGGTTCTATTGCTTGTTTCAGAAGTAGAGCTGAAATTTCCTCCTGGACCAAGAGAAGGTGTTCCCTTGAATATGATGACTTTAGAGGGGGTGTCGAGGTGGTTTCTGAAGAAACTCTATCGAGTGTCCTTCTGTGATGAGCTGGAGCACCCAAGAATCTGAAGTTATCCTCTCCCAGCCTGGAAGGTGGAGGAAAACCTCCTCATCGGTTCCCTCTGGGGAGTCTGGAGGCTATGGGAGAGGGAAGGAGTCAGGTGGTGGGCAGCGCCGCAGCTGAAGCACCCGCTGCTTTTTGGACGGGGGCTTAGCAGCTGTGGGGCCCAGCTTTGTGGCCCACCTTCCCTGGGGCTTCACACTTGGGCCAATTCCATCTGTGAAAGGGACAGAGCTGCTGCTGGTGGGGGGCGTAAATGGAGCCGATAGACTTCAGTGCCATCCCTCTCCTGCAGATTGGTGATGATGTCCTTGACATCACTGCCGAAAGCAATGACCCCGGAAGGGCGCCCCTGGATACTGGATTGCACCTGGGACCAACCTGGCATGTGGGCCAAGCATGGCAGCGTAAGCCTCGGAGAAAGCTGAGCTCTGTCAGCAGTGTCCCACTGCATTGTAGGTCGCATAAGCATGTGTCGACTGGGCTTAATGTGCAGAGCGGACAAGATCAGCCAACCTGCTTGACTTGGGAGTCTGGCAAGGAGTCCAGTTTGGCTTCCATCTGAGTCAGAATGACCTTCTGGTAGTCCCCAGTATGGCCCGACATAATGCAGGGCCTAATCCCCAGCGTGGAGGAAGCAAAGATCTTCTTTCCATACTGGTCCAGATGGCAGGATTCCTTGTCAGGTGGCTGACGAGCTGAGATGTTTTCGGTTGGCACGACCGGCGTGAGCAGAGATATTCACAACCGAGTCGGCATGAGGGTGAGAATCTAGAAAATCAACACCCTCGGGAGCCTGGTATAGCCTATTCGACTTCTGTGGAAGTGGGGCTAGAGCCGACGGCTGTTTCCATATGGTGGTGACAAGGTCGGCATGAGGATCTATCCAGGGTGGCACCAAAGTAGGAGCTGTCACGGGCAGATCCAGATGCTTAGCGACTTTCAGACGCTGAGGATCTGGTTCCAAAGAGTGCCATTGATGAACCTCTTGGATTTTCCTTAGCAACTCCGTAAAAGAAGGATCATCCAGAGGAGACTTCGGAGGAGTCCTTGGCCTGGGCTTCGACAGAGAGCGGGGCTCGTCATCCCTTTCAGAGCAACCATCGGAGGAGTCCGAGGGTGTAGAGGAGGAAGAGGAAAATGACTCCCTTTCCCGACCGGGGGGAGGAACGGACCCCTTGGGAAGCCCATGGGGAAGTGTGCCCTGCCCCTCTCTGGGAGAGCCCTGGAGTCCGGAGGTGGTGAGGGAGTGTGCCGCCTTGGATGTACGGGAACCTGAGATGGCACCATCGTTGGTAGGCAGCTCTTGACCTCCCTGGTGAACTGAGCCTTGGCCTCAGCCCACCAGGAGGCCAGAGTCTCCTGCAAGTCTACCGGCGGCTGTGGGGGCGGTGGAAGCGGGGGATAAGGATACGGGTTGTACCCATATGGAGAGTATCCAAAACACGGCTGCGGATAGCCCGGTGTCAGGTATTGTGGCGTCGGGTACTGTGGTGCCGGATACTGTGGTCTCGGCACGCCGGGCGCCGGATAGGACAGAGGGTACCCGGAGCTGGAGGAGCCGCTGGAGCAGATGGCGCCGGGCGGCCTCATGGACAGATCCAGTTGGAGGGCCTGAAGGGCCCATCAGTGGGGTGACATCCAGAAGCGGGATGTCAGCTGGAGTCGGTAGAACTGGTGTCGGGGCCGGCGTCAGTATCCCCGGCGTTGGCGTTACCGGCGTCGGAGGAACCGGCGTCCGGGGAGCTGACGTCAGATCTGGTGCACCTACAGGAGGACGGTCCAACGGAGGAAGGTCCCCAGCGTCGCCCGGGGATGGAGGGGAAAAATCCCCGGGGTCGGGCTGGGGGGACTCTGGGTCCTCGGACGGCAGCGAAGGCTGTGGAGAACCGGGAAAGACAGATGTAGGGAGGTCCATCGTCGGTTCAGTCGCTGACTGGGCATCGGGCAAACCGACATCCGGCTTTACGGTGAGCTCCCGGCAGGTGCCGGAGGAGCCAGCATCCGGCTTACGGGAGCCTTCACTGGAGGCAGATCGAGGAGAAGGATTGGCCTGGTCTGATGGAAGAGGTGCCGCGAGCCACCCAAAGGGTCATGCGTCTTACCGGCCTTCTACGTGTGGATGTCAGAGGAGCTGACACCCGGCTTACCAGAGTGCTGCCGCCAGTGAGCCACAAACCTGCAGCCGAACTGGGGCGGAGGCCTCAGTGATGCCGAAGGCATCTGAAAGGCCCAAGCGCAGCCAGAGCAGACGGCGCGCCCTCGGAAACCTCTGAGGCGGTGCCGAGGAGCCGCCCCGAGGGACCTGGCTCTGGGACCTGGCAGTCCCAAGGGAGATGCAGTAGAGGAGCCCTTGTCCCGGTGCTCTCCTTATCCTTCTTCTTCCTATGGCCTTTGGGGGAAGTGGACACCTGCCTCAGTTTTTTGAGCTCCTTCTCCATCGAACTCATCTTTTTCTTCAAAATGTGGGCTTCCAGGGATTGCTGCCGCCTTTTCCGGGTAGCCGCACTGATGCTGAGGCAGTGCTGGCACTTCTTGACCGGGTGATCGGGGCCTAGGCAGAACAGGCACAGGGAATGGCCATCCTTGTGCAGGAGTTGGGCGCCGTACGAGTCGCACTTATTTTCATGCTCGGAGGGTGTAGGGGACGACATACACCAATGATGACCCGATGTTAATCGAAAAAAATAATACTTCAGTAAAACGAAGGAAGGGCGGCTGATGAAGCAAAAAAACTTTTCTTGAGGTGCTGCATGAGCTAACGGCGGAAAGAACTGGAAGGCGGGTGTAGAAATCTGCCACTTGCAGCTGGTGCAGAATGCTGCAGCCCGGCTTTTGATGGAGTCTTTGCGATCTTGTCATATTTCACTGGTGCTGCGTGAGCTGCACTGGCTGCCAGTTCAATGGCTAGATCACCTATAAATTCAGCTTGCTGACTTTTAAAGTCATACGCAGACTAGGCCTGGACTACCTGAAAGAGTTCCTGATTCTCTATCAGCCTGGTTGATCAACTTTTGTTGGGAAGGTTACTGAAAAGGTGGTTGTGCTGCAACTGGATGATCACCTTGTGACCCACAATGTCTATGATGCTCTCCAGTCTGGATTTGGGAAGAGACATAGCACCGAGACTGCACTTGTCCAGGTAATGAATGATCTCCTAAAAGCAAGAGATTGAAAGTCTTGTACCACCTCTGTCCTTCTTGATCTCTCTGTAGCATTTGACACTGTGGACCATAGTGTGTTATTGGAGTGACTGTGGCTTCTCTGTGGACTGTCAGGAACAGCTTTTGAATGGTTTCAATCCTTCCTCACAGGCAGGTCTCAGAGGGCGAATACCGGAATTTATGCCTTTATTTTTCTCTGTAGCAAAGTGTTTCATACAGGATATATCTTCTCTGAAATTATTACAGGTGGTGCTTTACAGGTTTTACATTTTTATCTAACATTAGGATACGTTTTCAGGGTTACTACATTTGTTGTTGACTGATTTTTTCTGCTCTTACCTCCTTGTTCTTTCATCCGTGGCTCGTCTTTTTCAACAGGGGACGGGCCCAGCCACCCACCCCCATCCCTAATCACCCCACACTGCACTCCTTTTATAGGGTACCACAGTTGTGACATTTTCTGTGGCAAAGCAGGAAGGGGTGGATCAGTGGGGCATCCACAAGGTGAGCTCCTTTACAGGGGCACTAGTAATTTAACTTGTTATAACAAGTTATACGAAAACAAAACACAAAATCAAACCATTACTTGCATTTTTTTCCTTCTAATTACTCTGACCAGGTTATAAACCCAGCAACTTATCTGGAATAGATATCATTAACTGCAGGTACTGTGGAACACTTTTCAGAAGGACAGTCTTACAGGATTTAGGACACTGCTACATGCTGGGCCATTGGAGAGCTTAGGGCTGAGCTCCGGGCAGCATGGGCAGAGATTGCACGCCTCAAATTTCATATTCAAGAGGAAATACATTATAAGAACCACCCACCATTTCCCCAACACACAGCAGAAGAACCACGACCACAGAGGGTAGTTGGTCCAGGAGGTTGGCAGGTGGTTAGGAGGGGCAAATCGGGTGCCCCATCACTCAGTGCTCTCCAACATATTAGCTCCAAAAACCACATAAACACTACAAACAGGTATCTGCCTCTATCTCCGAAATCAAACAAAGGGGCAGAGGACACTGTAGAGCAGGACACTGCAGCACAGGAGCTAGCACAACAAAACTCACCCAAATTAGAAACCAAAACAAAAAAAGAAAAAAGGAAATCCAAAAAACTTCTGATCATAGGAGACTCCATTATTTGGGGAGTTGATACCCATCTCCAGCCCAGGGTAATGGTCAGATGTCTCCCAGGTAGATCAGCGTGGAGAGACACTGACTGCATTGCTAAAACTGTTCACAAAGCAAGAGAAAACATTGATATCCTGGTACACATAGGGACTAATGATCTCGCCAGCAGGTCAGTTGTGGAGACCAAGGAACACCTGAACAGGCTGGATGACAAACTATCATCCATTTTGTCCGACATCTCCTTCTCTGAGATCCTGCCAGTCTGGAAGAGGGGGGCAGATGGACAGAAGGTCAGAGAAGGGGAGATAGGGGAGCTAAACATGTGGCTTAAGGGCCGGTGCCAGGAAAAAGGACACAGATTTGTAGGGAACTGGCAACAGTTCTGGGAGCGAAAGTGCTTTAAATTTGATGGACTGCATCTGACTAAGGAGGGAGTCAGTGCATTGGGGCAGAAGTTTGATATCTTTGCAGAATATTCAAAGTAGCAAATGGGGAGAGGGGGGTGCAGCACCTCATACGTCGAATGGGAAGAACATCCCTCACCCCTCAGCTAGTGGTCAAACAGGGATTCAGCATGTTTGCAGTTCATTTGCATCACCAGGTAAGAAAAAAGGTCCGTCTCCCCATACAACGCACAGGAGAAATGCCAAACCTCACCCAACAACTAACACACCAAAATCTGGCCAATGGAAAATCATGCACATAAATGCTCACAGCCTGGAAAATAAGATCCCAGACCTGCAGGCAATAATGTCAGAGGCTAAACTGGACATAGCAATTAGTGAGACATGGTTTACCAATAACCACACTTGGGAGACTTCAGTACCTGGCTATGTACTGTTCAGAAGAGACTGAGGTGCAACAAGGGAGCATGGAGCGGCCCTGTATGTCAATGAAAATATCAAAGCTACAGAAATTCAGAATACACATAAGAAGCCAGAAGAACTGTGGGTCACCCTGAAACAGGAACTGGGACAGCCATAAGAACTGGGGTTGTCTATAGGCCCCCAGACCGGGGAACATAGACACATTACTGTTAGAAGATATACAATACATGACAGCTAAAGGGAGGTTCTGATAATGGGAGACTTCAAATATGTCGGATACAGATTGGTCAATACCAGCAGGAATATCTGCAGAACTAAAACATGGTGGATTCCCTGCAGGGGAGGCCTCAAACAACTGGTACAACAACCCACAAGAGACAGGGCTATCCTAGATCTAGTATTGACTAACTGGAAAGGGATCACAGATCTCCAGGTAGAAGGTCACCTGGGGGCCAGTGACCATCACATGGTATGGTTCAATTTGGCCACTACATCTAAATCATCCCATTCCAAGGCAAAAATATGGGACTTCAGAGGAGCTGACTTTGATAAGATGGCCAACAGAGTTAAGCTAGCCCTGGCAAAAAGAAACACGGAGGGGGGTACAGGCAAAGTGGGTAAGCATTAAGGATGCAATACTTGAAGCAACATCCCATTGTGTTAGACAGAAAAGGAAGTGCAAAAGAAGAAGGAAACCACCTTGGTTCTCAAATACAGTAGCAGAAAGGTCAGAACCAAAAGGCTGGCCTTCAAGAAATATAAGGGAACACAGCGGGATGAAGATAGGGAGGCATACCAAACTGCCCTAAGGGAAGCAGGGAAGGCAGTAAGGCAGGCAAAGTCCTAAACTGAGGAAACACTAGCATGAACAGTAAAAGAAGGTGACAAGACTTTCTATAGATATATTAGTGAAAGGAGAAAGACCAGAGGGGGTATCGCTAAGCTCAAAGGAGAAAAGGGGGTATGTGAGGAGGAGGACCCTGTAAAAGCATCTATCCTAAATAGATACATTTGCTTAGTATTTACTGAAGAGAAGGTAGGGCAGGGCCCACAGCTCAGCACCATGAACACAGGGAGGAGGGAGGTGAGCACTACTCCCTTCATAAAAGAAAGGGTCCTACAAGAGCTCACTAAACTCAGGGTGGACAAGACAATGGGACCTGATGGCATACATCCCAGGGTACTTAAGGAGCTAAGGGTGGAACTAGCAGAGCCATTAGCAGAACTGTTTAGTGAGTCTCTGAGCACAGGAGAGGTCCCACAAGACTGGAGAAGGGCTCATGTGATCCCGCTCCACAAGAGTGGTAGCAGGCAGGAGGCAGAGAACTACAGACCAGTCAGTCTTACCTCAGTAGTGGGCAAGATTATGGAGGTACTCCTTAAGGAAAGGATAGTGCAACACCTGGAATCCATAGGGGCACAGGATCCAAAACAGCATGGGTTTACAAAAGGAAGGTCCTGTCAAACTAATCTCATAGATTTGTTTGACTATGTAACCAGAGTGATAGACCAAGGGGAAGCAGCTGATGTTGCCTACCTTGACTTCAGCAAAGCTTTTGACACTGTTCCACATAAAAGATTGATAAATAAGCTGGGTAGGCTCGGGTGGGTCAGAAGTTGGCCAACTGGGTGGCAAACTGGTTGACGGGCAGAAAACAGAGAGTGGTGGTAAGTGGTACACAGTCAGAAGAGATGCAAGTCACAGGTGGGGTACCTCAGAGATCAGTCCTGGGGCCAGTCCTCTTCAATATCTTCATTAGTGACATTGCAGATGGACTAGAGGGTAAGGCTTGTCTGTTTGCAGATGACACCAAGATCGGCAACAGAGTAGATGATCCAGATGGGGTGGGCAGAATGAGAAGAGATCTGGATAAACCAGCAAAATGGTCAGAAGAGTGGCAACTGGGATTTAATGCAAAGAAGTGCAAGATCATGCGCATAGGAAAGAGAAACCCTGAAGCCACCTATTGGCTGGGAGGGAGTTGCTGGCAGTCACAAAGGAAGAAAGAGACTTGGGCATCATCATCACTGATGACCTGAAATCATCAAGCAGACCTCTAAAGAAGCAGTAGGTAAGGCTAGGGATGTTAGGGGCGATTAGTAGAGGTATCACAAGTCGTAAGAGGGAGGTAATAATCCTCTTTACAAGATACTGGTTAGGCTCCTTCTGGGTACTGCGTGCAGTACTGGAGGACACACCTTCACAAGGACATTAACCAAATTGAGACAGTCCAGAGAAGGGCAACCAAAATGGTGAAGGGACTGCATCAGAAGACATATGAGGACAGATTAATGGAGCTCAATATGTATACCCTTGAGCAAAGGAGGGAGAGAGGTGATATGACTGAAACATTCAAACACCTTAAGGGCATTAACAAGGTGAAAGAGTCTAACATGTTTAAATATAAGAAAAATAGTAGGACAAGAGGACACAGCATGAGACTAGAGGGAGGCCGATTAAGGGGAATGTGAGGAAATTCTTTTTCACAGAAAGGGTGGTGGATGCATGGAACGGCCTACCTCAGGAAGTGGTGACTATGAATACAGTGCAGGGCTTCAAACAGGCATGGGATAGGCATAAGGGAGCAATACAGATGAGTATGAATAGATAGGCCACTGACAGAGCAAAGGCGTCATGGCACATGTATAAGGTAGAAAAGAAATGGCCAGACTGGATGGGCCTTGTGGTCCTTATCTGTCCAACTTCTATGTTTCTATGTGACACCTCCCCTGTCCTGTGGGGTGCCAAATGGCTCCATTCTGGTGCCCATGTTGTTCGAAGTGTATATGCTGCCATTGGGAGATATTGGGCAATGCACTTTTGAGTTTTCACTGCTATACAGATGATACTCAACTGTATATGTCCTTTCTACCTGGACAGGGTGATGTAGTCTCTGTGTTTAAGAACTGTTTCACTGAGATCGAAGACTGGATGAGCACCAGGTGGCTGAGACTGAATCCGGACAAGACCAAAGTTCTGGTTGGCTCGATGGTATCCAGTTCACCACCTTAGACCAGGTGCGTAACTTGGATGTTATTTTTGACAATGGCCTGACTCTGAAATCTCAGGTGCCGGTAGTTGTCAAATCCTCTTTTTACCATCTGAGGAATATCGACCTGGTTCATCTGGATGAACTACCAACACTGGTCCATGCCTTTGTCACCACTTGCCTTGACTACTACAATGCCCACTACCTAGGGCTTCCAAGGACTGATATCCACCATCTGCAGCTAGTGCAGAACACACAGCGTCAGGCTATTGACTGGTACATCTAGGACTAGCCATAATGCATCTGTGCAGTGTGGATTGCATTGGCTGCCTGTTGAGTGGCAGATCACCTTTAAGGTCAGTTTACTGACCTTTAAAGTCCTACACAAACAGAGATCCAGTTACCTATTCAATTTTGTTCCCATGTCCACATATGGCATGAGAAGTGGGATACTGAGAGCGAACATTGCTCCTGGTGGATTTTTATTGTTGCAAATTCATGGAAGACCAGACAGATCAGACTAAGAAGGAGGCACCCATCCCAGGGGGAGCCCTGACGAGAGCTATGGCAGAACAATTTAAAATTCCCCTGTATAGTGGTTTGGGCAATGATGTGAGATGAAAGGAGGCACTGGAGAAGGATGATCAATTGGCTTACCTGATGTGACTGGTCCACTGGTTAAGCGTCAGATGGCTGGAGGCAGACCGTCGCTGGAGGGATGCGGAGCACAGATGTTGGGAGCTGCTCGAGGGGGAACAATATGGAGCAGGCCAATGAGGAATCCAAGAGTAAGAATCCATGAGCTCTGGATGGCTCTGAGGAACCCCAATGGAGTAGTCGGAGATGGAAACACCTATTCTACTGGAATTTCCTGGGATGTATTGGATTGGGGACGGTGGAGCGGTGACAATGGAGAAGTCCTCAGGTAAAAACTGTTATTGACTTTGTACCTTCTGGGGTGAAGTCTACACTCAAGATAGAAGAGGCAATGAAAGCTGAAGGGACTTTTAAATGTGTTGTGACACCACCTGTTATGCCTTATGGTCCTGCTATGGATTGGGGAAAACTGCAGTTAGTAGATGCAGCAATTAGTCAGTTAATACCCTGTGTAGAAGTGCAGGAGGGTAGACAGGTTGATGGTGGAATGGGAGCTGGAAGGCTGTGGTGATACAATGTGTGGGATGGTGTACTGTATCACATGCTGCCTAACCCCAGAACAAAACAGGTTGATGCCAGGGTGGTGGTGCCCGAGGTCTGTAAGGAAAAAGTTATGGAGAGTGTAAGTAATGATCATGCTGGTCATTTAAGCCATGGGTAGGTGTTAGCAAGACTAACCCCTACTACTACTGGGTGGGGTACACGGCAGGTAGCCATTTACCTGGAGACCAGTGAGTTGAATGGGACCCATAAAATGGTGTGGGAAGAGTATCAGAGGAAGTCAAGGGCAATAGATGGTACCTTTGGAGAAGGAGGAGGAGATTTCCACCTAGAAGAGAGGGAACAGGATGGTAGTCAAAACTACTAATTATGGGTTTAATTAGAAGTAACAGCCCAGAGAAAGGCTGAATGCATTAAACTACATGCCATGGTTAAAGAGGGGTAAGAGCAGGGTAGTACTTGCCCTGGAGTGAGAGGCTAGACACCTGTACTAGAGATAGAAGAAGACAGCATGAAACTGCAGTCATATTTTCTTTCCCTTTTGCATGCAATTATTTTGTGAGGAATGTGCAAACTGCATAGATAGGTACTATTCTAATGCAAAATGATGTGGTAGCCCCAGGGTGTTGACAGGTTTTTGCTGTTCAGGCTACATCAAAATGTATAGTTAGCAATACCTTATGTTTAGTGAAGGGATCCTGAGGTGGAGCTTTGGGAGAGGGTGGGCTGAAGCTCCATCTCTCCCCTTTGGAGAGATCTACTCACCTTTGGATATCTGTTAAGAAAACCTATGGGTTTTCTCTTAAGAGGGGAGGAATGTAATAGGGGCTTAGTAATTCTCATTATTTTTCTTGTTTGTTTACATTTATAGTAGAGGTTTATGTTGTCTAAAGTATAGATTTCACTTCTGTAAACCTTTAGTATTATAGAGATAATCAGAACTGGCTTTGGTTCCCTTTTGGGACCAATTGTTAGGTATTTGGAACACTTAGAGATGTTTCCTTCTTTCAAACAAATAAAACTGTTGCAACAGTACATGTGTCTTTCCTCTTACTATGTTTTCAGTCCTGCACTTTCCCTACCTACATCCTGGCCATATGTAGGTGTCTTGCTGTCCCCATTGCTCCTTTCAAGTCTCTCTGAATGTTCAAATGCCAGCATATTAAGCTGCTTTGGTGCCCCCCCCGTTAGAAAAGAAGAAAAAAGAAGCAAGTAGAGAAGTGGGCTTCTTAGAAGCTGTTGAATTCTTCCTGTTGCTCTCAGACTTGGGTTTCAGCAGTGTTTTAGCACTATAATTCATGCCAGACTTTTGCATGCTGTCCTAAGGGCTGTCTGGCCGTAGCTCCGCCCCTTTTATAATGTCAGGATGAGGGAGGTGCCTGAAACCCTAGTATAAACTATTTCTTTTGGTTTAAAGGAATAATTATTACATTTCTGTGCCTCAAACCCTTTTCAATTTTGTGTTATAGTTCTTTCAAGTTATTGTATTAAGAATGTAATCCCTCTAAATGATACATTTTATTTCAGTTAGGTATGGAGGGCTATAGTGGTCATGTGACTATTTTTGTTGTATAAAAGCACTGCAGATTGAACTGTGGGTTAGTTAGTTGGTAGGAGCTGTTCCTGCCAGTCCCCTAGCTTGATACTAGGTGGATAAATGACATTTGTTTGAAACTGACTTACGCTCTGTAATTTTGATTTTGTTTATGCATTTATTATTTTCTGTGCTCAGTCTGCTTATTTTTGTCTGTTGGAGAAATAAATCCAGTTATTTTGTTTTGAATCTGAATCAAAGTCTGGACTCCATTTGTTCCCCGTCCCACACTGCCATTCTACTTCAAAGCCGTCTCCAAGGACATCACAAAAAAGTGCCTCCTTCGAGTACTTGGAAAGTCTAAATCAGTCAGTGACTCCCTCTACCTGAAACTCCTTGCTCTTACCCTCGATGAGGTCCTGATCCCCCTCACCAAAATCCATAACAAATCTCTTATGCTCTCACAGTTCCCCCCAAAATGGAAATCAGTGATGGTGACACCTATCCACAAAAGTGGCGATAAATCTGTTACAAGCAACTATAGGCCAATCTCCATTCTCCTCCCCCTCTCAAAAGTGCTGGAGAGAATAGCTGCCAACCAACTGGTGTAATACCTTACTAAGTATAACCTGCTATGTCAAGAACAACACGGATTTCGCAAGGCGCAGCATGACCACGGCACCTCAGAACTTACCTCCTATGTCCACAATGCCCTGGGATCAAGGGATCTCATTGGTGCCACCTTCATCGACCTAACTAAGGCGTTCGACACTGTCAACCATTCACTACTACTTCAACAACTATCTCTCGTAGATCTATCTCCGGACACAACTCTTTGGTTTCAAAGCTACCTCAGTGACCGAACACAGCAGGTAAAAATTGGCGAATCCCTCTCAACACCTCTCTTGGTCCAATCAGGAGTCCCACAAGGATCCATCCTGGGTCCTATGCTTTTCAGCATTTTCCTAAACAGCCTCCCTTCATTTTGCTCAGAAAAAATCCTACTCTACTCCGACGATGCTGTCATCTTCACCTCCCACTCTGACCCCTCCATTCTTCAGTCATTACTACAAGAAAGCTTCACTGATGTAGAGGTATAGTTTAAATCCCACAAGCTTATTCTTAACTACAGCAAAACCAAATCAATGCTGTTCCATGGTACCCACAGCAAACATAAAAACAGAGACCTCTCTATCTCAAACAGCAAATGGGCCACCCTTGAACAAATGCATCAATTTAAATATCTTGGGGTGATTCTTGACCCAACACTTGGATACTCTGAACATATCGACTATGTAACAAAAACTGTGAATACCCGCACAGGCCTGCTCTATAGACATAAGAAATGCCTCACGGCTGAAGCCCTAAGCACTGCCATTCACAGTTCAGTAATCTCTATAATAGACTAGGGGCTTGTGATCTATGGGTCTGCCACTGACTCAGCTCTCCGATACATCGCCACAGCACTAAACAAGGCATGTCATCTCCAAACATCTGCAATCCGCCTTACACACACTTGTGAGATCTATGAATACACAAACTGGCTCCAACTATCTGGCAGAATTAAATATCAAACCTGCATCCTAGCAAAAAAGCTAATATTGGACCTACCCCCAGAGCACAGGCACTGCTGAGACCATATAGCAGCCTATGACAAACCAGGAATTCAAACAACCTCTCCTTCACTGTCCCCCACTGCAGAACTACCCAAGGCCAATGATCCCTCTATTTCAGGGTCTCATCCTGGTTCAACACCCTGCCAAAAGAAGTTACCAGCAAAGCAACCATGGGTGCCTTTAAGCTCAGCCTGTGTCAATAGCTGATCTCCTGTGCCTCCTGTGACTGCTACACCTAGCAGGTTTATCCCTACACCCCATACCTCACCCTTCCCTACTCCTTTCCTCCCTCCTCCCCTACCCCCTCACCCTGCCCCAGGACCACCTCTCTCTCCCTCCTCCCCTACTCCCTCCACACACCTCCTCGCTGCCCCTGCCCCAGACCCACCCCCACTCCCTCTCTTTCTCTATCTTCCACTAGCCTCTGTCCCCTCCTCTGTTGGATGGTTACCTATATAAATCTACATTGTTTAAATTGTTATAGAAGTGCTTCACACAATTGTGATGTTTTGTAATTGACAAAGCTCTCCAGCTACTGTTATGTTTATTTCTCTTTGCACATAACCACTACCTGTCCTAATGTTTCAATTAACCTGATGTGGAACCTCTGTAAAAGAGCCCCTGGCTCAAAGGTGTATCTCATTCCCTTAATAATAATAATAACAATAATAAATAAATGGACTATGTTTACTTTCCTTAAGAGAGGCAGCGACTGACACCCAGTTGGAGACAGAGTTTACAGTACCTAAAGATCGCCTATCTAGGAAGAGTACATCAAGAAAGGTCCCATTCAGAAGTGTTTAGAAAAGTACCTTCAAACAAACTTTGAAAGCAGGAGAAGATCTTTTGAGAAAGGATGGTTTTCCAAAAATAACTGGTTAGAATATAATAGTGCATCAGATGCCACGTTCTGCTTCCCATGTCAAGGTTTTGGTATTATACAGCGAAATATGACATAACATTTTCTGTGGAAGGGTTTGTAGACTGGAAAGTAGCTTTAGAGTCTGGCAGAGGTTTAAGCAGGCACAGTGCAAGCAACATCTTGAAAATATTGAAAAATGGAAACTCCATCTGATTACTAGACCTCCAGATGAGCAGTTAGAGCTAGCAAACAAATAGAGATAAACATCAAACAGAGAGAAAATAGGTACAATGCTGTCACCTGGCTTGCTGACATTACTGCTATGCTGGCTCACTTGAAACTACCATTTAGAGGCCATGATAAGACTAAGGATTCAAAGAACAGGGGTGTATTCAGAGAAAATGCATCTTTACTTGCACGATATGACCCAGTGCTTAAACAACGCTTAGAACTGGCTTTTAAAAATCCAAAGGGCTACCCCCAATTTACCTATCAGCTCAAAGCCAGAATGATTTAATCACGTGCATTGGAAGACATGTATGAAACACAATAAGTGAGGAAGTAAAGCAGTCTATTTCTCAATCGGCCTTGATACAACTCCAAATGCTCTGAAACAAGATGAGTTATCTGTAGTTTTCCATTAAGTTTGCAGAGATGCCACAATTCATGAATCATTAATTAACGTTATTCATGCAGAAACAAGAACAGGTTCCAGTTTAGCAGATTATCTTTGTCAAACACTGAAGCAATGCGTCCTTAGTATTTCATATCTGAGGGGGCAAGGAAATGATGGCTGTGCAGCAATGTCTGGGGCTTACAGAGGAGTTCAGGTTATTATTAGAGAATCATGTGACAAAGCACATTACGCTCATTGCTATGCGCATCATCTAAATTTGGTTGTTGTTCACACAAGCAGCAACATTGCCCAGAATTGTAATTGTTTTTGGTGCATTTGTACAGTTTCAGTTTATTATTTATACTGGGAAGGTGTGTGAGCAAAAATGTGCCCATTTTGTCAAGCGCCAGTTTAGTACAACATTTTAAAAGGGTTAAATCACAAAACATGGGTATAAAGAAAGATCAGTACACATAAGACAATATTTAAATTCATCAAAATTATATTGGTTACAGACCAAAACATGGGTTCAATAAAGGACAGTTCTCATAAAGCCATATTAAAAAAAAACAGAGATGGTATAACTGTTCAAAAGATCCGAGGCCAATGCTAGGATTTGGCATGGTGCATATAAGTACAATTGTAGCCCATATGGCCATAGCAAAGATAATCTTGCTATTGGGGAGCAAGGGCACTATCCTGTCAAGTTAGCAGGCGAGATGGAGAAATATTAGAGTGAGACATCCAAGGCAGGGGGCACCTGCATAAGATGGGCAGGGAGTAGTGCAACCTTATAACACACTCAGTGGGCTTGGGAGGGGGACACAGGAAGAGTGTAGTCCCTATCCTTCTGAGTTGGTAGAGCTGGCAGTAGTGATAGAGGAGTACATGGGTTGAGAGAAATTAGGGATGGGACACTTGCAAGAGGAAGCCAGTGTCAAGTGCTTCCTTAGGTTATATTTAAAAGATGAGGTAGAGGGACACTGGATGAGAGAAGGGGGGGAGAATGTTAAAGAGTTCAGTGACCATTTAAGAGAGGGTATTTTTGCTCTGGGTAGTGCGATAATCTTGTGATCCTAGAGTGCCAAACAATGGGAAGAGGGAACTAATGCTGTTGGAAGGAGTCCCAGGAAAGTTTATAAAACAATTTTGCTATTGAATCTGTCCTTGAGGGAGGACCATTTGGAGAGTCTGCAAAGGTCACAGTGGTGGGTGAGTCTGGGAGACCAGAGGCAAAACAAATGATGTTGTGGTAGGCGCTCCAGTTTTTCTGGGAAAGGGGAAGGAAGTAGAGTACTGCACCATAGGCAAATAAGGGGAGGAGGAAGATGGGTAGCCATCTGGGAACAAGTGACCACCAAACAGTGTGGTTCACGATAAACACAGCCATACAATCTAGCCATACAAAAGCAAGAGTATTGGACTTTAGGAGGGCTGACTTTGGGAAAATGAGAGAGTGCCTCAGAAAAGCACTAGCAAACAGGCAAGAAGGAGGGGTGGAGGAACAATACGGAGTAATCAAAACAGCCATCACAGAGGCAACAAGCCTTTGTGTAAAGCAAATCAACAAAACACAACGAAGGAAAAAAACCGCTATGGTTCTCAAAAGGGGTGGCAGGGAAGGTTAAGGAGAATAGAATAGCATTCAGTAAATATAAGGAAACACAGAAGGAGCAGGACACAGAACTTTATCTGTTAAAGCAGAAAGAGGCAGGGAAGACAGTCAGAATAGCAAAGGCCCAAAATGAGGAAAGGATAGCCAACTCTGTTAAGAAGGGGGATAAGACCTTTTATAGGAAAATTAGGGAGCGAAGAAAGACCAAAGGAAGGATACTGAGGCTTAATAAACAGGAGGGAATGTGGGCAGAGGGTGACAGTGAAAAAGCAGGGATACTGAACGAATATTTCTGCTCAGTATTCACAAAGGAAGAGGAGGGGGGGAGGTACCTAAACCAAACAAGAGAAACACTCTGAAGACAGGGGTCAATACCAGTCCATTTACAGAAGAAAGGGTTCTGAAAGAACTAATAAAACTGAAGGTGGACAAAGGAATGGGGCCTGATGGGATTCACCCAAAAATTCTAACAGAACTGAGGGTAGAACTAGTGACACCGCTGACTACTCTCTTTAACAAATCATGGAAGGATGGGGTGGTACCTGAGGATTGGAGGAGGGCAGATGTGATTCCTCTTCACAAAAGTGGGAGCAGGACAGAGGCAGGAAACTACAGACCTGTTAGTTTGACCTCAGTGGTAGGGAAAATGATGGAATCACTTCTGAAGGAAAGAACTATAGAGTACCTAGAGGCCAGTGGTCCACAGAACCCAAGGCAGCATGGATTCATCGATGGTAAGGTCGTCAGACGAATCTAATAGATTTCTTTGACTGGTGACCAAAGTAGTAGACCAGGGAGGTCTGTGGACATGGCCTAACTAGATTTTAGCAAGGCATTTGATACAGTCCCACACAAAAGATTAATACACAAGTTAGCCAGCCTTGGAGTGGGTCCCAAGGTGGTAGCCTGGATAAAAATTGGCTAGACAACAGGACGCAAAGGGTAGTAGTAAACGGAGTCCACAGTGAAGAAAGGAGGGTTACTAGTGGGGTACCGCAGGGTTCAGTACTGGGACTGGTCCTTTTTAATGTCTTTGTAAGTGACATTGCAGAGAAACGGGAAGGAAAAGTATGTCTCTTTGCAGATGACACAATGATCTGCAACAGGGTTGATACACAAGATGCAGTGGAAAGGATGAGAAGGGACTTGGCAAGGTTGGAGGAATGGTCAAATGTATGGCAGCTCAGATTCAATGCAAAGAAGTGCAAGTAATGCACCTGGAAACAAAACCCAGGGAAGAGTAATCTACTTTTATCTGCAGAAACAGACAGTTTCTTTCTTTTCTTAAAATAAATTTCATATGAAGTAGTTGGCTTTAACCCTATTGTTCAATAAGTCAATCAACACTGGTGAGGTTATAGATGACTGGAAAGAAGCCTTGGTCATACCTTGTCATAAGGGAGGAACAAAACAGAAAGTAGAGCAATACAGACCAATTAGTTTGACATCCTGTATAGGAAAATTTTGGAAAACGATAATGTATAAAATAGATACACATATTACTAGGAATGGGCTAGTAGACATAACACAGTATGGCTTTGTTACTGGTAGATCTTGTCAGAACAACCTGATCAACTTTTTTGAGCCCATCAGTGCAGCCCTGGATGCAGGATTTCCCATGGATGTGGTCTTTCTCGACTATGAAAAGGCATTTGATTCAGTTTCACATAAGATCCTAATTGAATGTCTAGTCTATATTGAACTGCACAAAAATATTGTCAGTTGGATCTCTGCATGGCTGACAAACAGAAGGCAACAAGTAAATATCAGGGGTTTTACATTGACCTGGAGCAAAGTGACTAGTGGAGTGCCTCTGGGTCGGTCTTGGGCCCTATCTTGTTTAATATTCTCATTTCAAGTATGAAAACCACTAATGGGGTTTGGTTAAACAAATACACTGATTGATGCCAAATTGGGGTGTATAGTGAATGACTACACTTCTACCTCTATGTTACAGGATAATCTAAATGACTTATCTAAATGGGCCAAGGAACATAAACTTATATTTAATACTTCAAAATGTAAAGTCATTCATTTTGGCAAAAACAATAGATCAGTTAACTATTTTCTGGACAACATCCTATTGAACAAGGTAATTTCTGAAAAGGACTTGGGTGTTTTTGTCACTAATAATTTAAAATTTTCTGAACATATTAATAAAACCACCCAAAAATGTCAAAGACTAACTACATGCCTATTGAAAAATATTAAATCTAGGGAACCAGATGTATTACTTCCAATCTATTGTAGCGTAGTCAGAGCTAACATTGACTACTGCTCTTATTTTAGTGCTCCAATTTTAACTAAGGATAAGGTATTAGTCGAAAAGGTACAGAGAAGATTCACGAGACATGTAGATAATTGTAAACCTTTATCGTATAGTAGTAGACTACAAAACTGAAACTATGCTCTTTGGAATATCGATCCCTAAGGGGGGACTTATGTCTAATCTATAAGGCTTCTAGGGACAAAACTTCGTCTGAAACAATATGCTTAGAATGGCATATAAAAATGAATAACACTAGATCTCATAAATTACAATTAAAATCAATCACTAATAGGACAACTAGTCAAAACCATTTCTTTACTCAGAGAATAGTGCCAATCTGGAACTCATTACCAGTTGAAGTGGTATACAGTAGTACCTTCCAGTTATTCAAAAAAAATCTTGATCTTTTTATGGTTAATAGAAAATATGATTTCCATCCAGGTTAAGGGTGGCGAGTTCATTATGGGCTAGTCCCCTGAGCTTGTATATACCTATGAACCTATGAGTACACAATGGCGGGGTGAGATACTGATAACAGTTAAATTGGAAAGGGACCTGGGGGTAATTATATCAGATGACCTAAAGGTGGGCAAGCAATGTGAGATGGCAGTAAGGAAGGCTAGGGGGATACTGGGATGCATAGGGAGAGGCATCAATAGTAGAAAACAGGAAGTTGTTATCCCTCTGTACAGACAGTTGGTGAGACCCCATCTGGAGTACTGTGTGCAGTTCTGGAGACCCCATCTCCGCAAAGACACAGACAGAGTGGAGGCTGTCCAGAGGAGGGCAACCAAAATGGTGCAGGGTCTGTACCAGAAAACATACCAAGAAAGACTAAAGGAGCTTAATATGTATACCCTTGAGGAAAGAAGGGAGAGAGGGGGCATGATAGAAACTTTCGAGTACCTCAAGGGAATCAACAAAGTCCAAGATGGTAGCATCTTTCAGAAATAGAGATGTGCAAGAACAAGGAGGCACAAGTTGAAGATAGAGGGGGGACGGCTCATAGGTAATGTGAAGAAGTATTTTTTTTTCACAGAGAAGGTTGTGGATGCATGGAACAGCCTCCCTGAGGAGGTTGTGGAGTCAAGAACAGTGGGGGAATTCAAGAATGCATGGGACAGACATAAGGCAGTCCTGGGGGGGGTAGGAGGAAGTAAGCTGTTGGTTAACTAGGATCTGCAGCTTATCTGTTAGGTAGGAAAATGGGCAAACTAGGTGGGCCAAGCGGTCCTCATCTGCCGTCAAATTCTATGATTCTATGTTTATGCAAGCTAGGATGGTCTTTGACTCTTTAGTCAGCAAAGGTTTCACCCTGTAAAGCATGCCAAACCTTTGGCGAGCTTCTTAATAATCAATTTATGTGCAATCAAAGTTAAGATGGCAGTCAAGGAGCAGGCTGAGGTATTTGAATTCAAAACTCTATCAATAGAGTTGCCATCATTGTCGTAAGGAGAAATCAAAAGCTAACAGTTTCCTGGAGCTGGTGAATACTATACCCTTAGTTTTTTTTTTTAAATTAAGTACAAGTCCTTTAGAGGAGGATCAGGAATGAAGTCTAAGGAAGTCAAGCTGAAGCTTGTTTTGAAGGGAGGTGGATTTTTTGTTCTTATAAAAAAGAGCAACATCACTGGCATACAGAATTAGCTCAGTGTTGGTGCAGATTTTGGGGAGTGAGTTAACTACAAGGGAAAACAGAAAGGGACCAAGGATGGACCCCTGTGGTACTCCACATTTAATGGGAAGAGGGTTGAAAGGATGCCATTTATCACAGTCTGATGTGGCCTGTGGCTAAGGTAGTTACTGAACCAGTTAATGATGTCAGATGAAAAATGCAGAACTGCAAAGGTGGAGAGAAGGACATTGTGGTTGACAAGGCAGAACACCTTAGGGAGGTCAACAAAAACAGAACCAGCGTATGGGCCTTTGTCATTAACTTTGTCTGTGTATTTAGTATATTTAAAAATGGCAGTCTCAGCATTATGGCCAGTCTGAAAAACATGTTGAGCTTCTGTCTGAAGGTTATGTTTGAAGAGGTAATCAACAGTGTGCTTGTGGACAATTTTTTCAATGGCTTTGGAAAGGGGAGCTAAAAGGGAGATGGGACTGTAGTTGGAAACTTTGTCTTTTGGTCCAGATTTGTGGAGTGGTTTAATAACAGCTGATTTCCATTTAAGAGGAAAAGATCTTGTGCAGAGGTAGAAGTTAACAAGCATTTGTCAATGCCAAGTGTTGCTTGCTGTCATTAGCAGTGGAAGTGCAGGAGTTAGACAGATGCAGTATAGGAATGGCAGTGAAGTACTGAACTGACTCCAACTTCACCCCACCCTGCAGAGATGGACAGGCATTGGGGTGTGCCTTTGGGTCATCATCCATAATGGTCACGACATTTCACCTCACCCTACCCTGCAGACACTTACAAGTGTCGAGGTGTGCTTTGAAGTGTTCAGTCTTTACATTCACCTCATTCCATAAGGAAATACACTGAAATGGGTGCCGTATAGGAGAATGGAGTGAACTATGGGGCCAAAGGGTCCAAGGCACACCTTGATGCCTGCCACTGGCTGCAGGGTGGGGGTGGAATGGCATGAGTATTACTGTCGACAATCCCAGTCAGACCCCTGATGCCTGTCAGTCCTCATAGAGTAGGGCGTCATAGTCGAAAAACTCTAACACCCCTGGCATTTCTTGGTATTTTACCCAAGTTTTCAAAATGAACTTTTGTGATCCCACCACATGAACAGTGACACTATCAGTTTGTTAGCTGAAAGGTGATTTTACACAGTGACTGCGCCATTTGGTGCCACAGGTGCAAAAACACATTTTGAACAGGATGGGCAAATGACAGCTGTACTGTTCATGAGGAGGTATAAAATTGGCAATGTTGAAATCTGGGTGAAATATAAAAAACTTCAGTGAAGTTACAGTGTGCGTAGAAACTGCGCCAACGCACACCCGCGTGGTGGTTTGCGGATTTGACAGCAGTTTCAACATAGGGCATTTTGGGACCTCCGCTCATGAACAGTGTCACTGTGATTTTCTTAATCTATCCCGAACACTGATTTCACAGCGATTGTGCTATTCTCAACCGGAAGTGCGAAACACATTTCGCCAGAGTGTGAAAATGACAGCTGTACTTTTCATAAGGAGGTGTGGAAAAATGCCAGTGTTGAAAATCTGGACTGAAAAGATTATGAATTTGTGAATTTATGAGGTGCATGGAAATTGCAAAATACCGCTCATAACACAGTCATTTATAGGACATTTGTCAACAAAATTCAACAAAACAACATTTTCAATGTAGCCAGTTTAAGACCTCTGCTCATGAACAGTGACACTGTGATTTTCTTAATCTGTCCCAAACATTGATTTTGCACACCGACCATGCCACTGTGCGAAACATGTGTGAAAACAAATTTCGGGTGAGATGTGAAAAATGACAGTTGTACTGTTCATAAGGAGAATAGTAAAATAACATTGCTGAAAATCTGAGTGAAAATATTAAAAATGCTCAAAGTTATGAGCGTGCATAGGAACTCGCAAGCACACTCCTAAAACAGTCATTTTGGGAATTTGTTCTGCAAATTTTCAACATAGGGCTTTTGGGACCTACCTCATGAACAGTGTCACAGTGATATTTTAATCTCTATCGAACATTAATTTTGCAAACCACGCCATTGTATTGCTACATGTGCAAAACACATTTCAGGCGAGATGTGAAAAATGGCAGCTGTACTGTTCACAAGAAGGTGTGGTAAAATGGCAATGTTAAAATCTGGAGTGAATATATTAAAAATGCTCCAAATTGTTGAGTGTGTGTAGGAATTGTTCAATGCACATTTGTAAAACAGTCATTCTGGTAAATTTTTCACCAAATTTTAGCATAAAGTTTTTGGGGCATACCTCATCAACTGTGACACTGTTGATTCATTAATCAGTCCCGAAAGGTGGTTCCATGCAGTGACCGCAAAATCACCTTTCAGGACCAAATAACAAAATGACAGAAAATGAGTTCATGAGGTGGGGTCCCAAAAACCCCATGCTGAAAATGTGGTGACAAAATTCCTCAAAATGGCCAAGATATGCAAAGTTTGAATAAAACCCATTTATGCCATTATACAGCTTACGGCATTTCTTCAGTTCTCAGTCAGCTGTGAAGAGTGTAGATGTGTTTCTGGTCCACAAGATCGTCATGCTGGGCTCTGGAGGTAAGTATGGGGTGAGATAGGGGTGTGGGGGAGGTGGGAATGCTAGAGGTGGGCACGGGTTGGGGAAGAGGCAAGAGAATCAGCGAGGATCTTTTTCTTCTAGGTCTTTTTTTAAAGATGACGGGGACTTTTGCCACGCTGGGGTGGGCTCCCAGCGTGGCACCAGCAGTTTGTTTGGGAGACACTGGAGCCGACAGGATTGGGCACCCCTGCTGGCTAAGGAGACTTTTACCATGCTGGGGTGGGCTCCCAGCGTGGCAGATGGAAGTTTGTTTGGGGGCAGTGGAGCAGGCCGGGATTGGGCATCCCGTCGGCCAAAAAGTGTGCTGGGGGACACATGAGCCATGGGGGTGTATTAAGCTGACAGGGGTTAGGCTACCACGTTGGCAAATGAACTGGGGTGGGGAGTCATGCGACAGGATTGGGCACCCTGTCAGCTTTTTATTTATTGAAATGTTTCACCAGGAAGGCACACTGAAGATGGTGGCGGCTTTCCATCGGCTTCCTGGGGAAAGTGAGAGATAACGGAGAAGCTGCCGCCATGGGACACCACACAATCAGCTGTTTTGGTAGCTTGTAATGCACCAAACACAGCTGATTGAGCGCGGAAGGTCAATTTCTGACGACTGTGGCATGCTCCCCAACTGCTGATGCAATGTGTTTCTTGTACATGCGTGCAAGCAACATAAAAATGTTGATGAGTGGGTGGCTAAGGGTTCTCATGCAAGTTTGAGGACCCTGTAACCTATGTTGTCTAGTCCAATGTATGGCGGGGTCTTTCATTTTAATAAGTTTAACCACTTTGGAGACAGAAAGATGCAGAATAAAGAAGTGGGGTGAGGCTTTGGGTGGTGGTGGTAGGACAGCAGGGGACTGGGGGTGATATGGCTTGTATTCGTCCAAATTGATAAAAGTAGTGATTAAAGATGGAGGATATTTCCAGGGGATCAGTAAGAGTCATTCTACCCATAGAGACACTGATCTTCTCATTGTGTTGTTCTCTACCAATGAGGTTAAGGAAGTTCCAATTTCGCTTTGGGTTGACCATGGAGTTTCACTGTTTTTCTGAGAGAAAGGAGATTTCTGCAGTCTGAACTGCAGATTTGCATCTGTTACAAAGGGTTCTGTGCAGCTGAAGCAGGTGGGGGAGTTTTGGTTTCCTGTATTTTGACCACACAAGGTCTCTTTATTTCATAAGTTTAAGAAGATCTGAGGTGATCCATTCGCGACTGTTGCCCTTAACCCCAATTATTTTCAAGGGGAGTAGGAAGTGAGCAAGAGCAAGGAATTTGTTGCTGAATTGTTTGAGAGCTGAGTCGATATTCTGAATGGATTCAGTGAAGCATCAGTCTGTGTCAATGACTGCATTTTTAAACTGATTTGGGTTTAGTTTATTAATTTGTCTTGAGTGGATGAGTTTGTGTTCATGATGTGGTGGTTTTGCAGACCAGCAGCAGTAGACTGCACAATGGTTGCAGATTGAATTGGAGAGAACCCCTGAGGCAGAGACATGAGAGGGGTGGAAAACTAGAATCCAGTCGAGTAGGGATTCGTCTCCTGTTCTATAGTTAGTCTGGGTATGGGAGGTGATAAGTTGGTGTAGGCCAAGGCTGGTAATGGATTCCTTCACCACATTGGACTGCTGGGACAGCCAATTATGATTAAAATCCCTGAGGATTATCAATTCTCTTCCATGGGGAAGGGTGTGCTTGAGGTTAAGAAAGTTGTCCAGATTGTCCAATGGTGTGCCTGATCGGAGACAGGCAATGCTGATTGTAATAGTCTTATTGTTGCCCTGCAGGAGATATATGGATAAGGATTCATGGCTTGTGGTTTCAGGGGAAGAATCAAAGGCAGTGGCTGAGAGGCAATTTGCCACCCAAAGGAGATAACCGCCCCCTCTTTTCCTGATTCTGTCCTTCCTCAAAAGAGAATATCTGTCAAGGTTAATATCATTGGAAGGGATCTTATTTGTGAACCATGTTTCAGAGAGGGCAATAATGTTGAAATTATTGACTGATATCCAGGATTCAAACAGAATTTTCTTTTCTAGCAGACATTGGATGTTGAGGTGTACTAATGTCAGCAGGCTGGAATGTTGGTGGAGGAAGTGGAGGGTTCACTTGGCTGTAGGTGGAGGACTGGAGTTAGGGTGAATGGACCCAGAGATTTATTTAAGATTTACCAGATAAGCATACTGGCGGGGACCGCTCATTTCCAGATCGACCTGGGGTTACATTTAATACAAGTAGGAGCAAAGACAAAGGTGCACAACAGGTTCAGAGTGGATACATATAGGGTGATTGCAACAGGTCCAGAATAGTTTCAGGCTGGACTAAACATTCGTTAGTGATATACAAGTTTAGACCTAAAGACCAGAGTGCATAGTTGCTATGTCATAGTTAGGGCCTATGACTGCAGGGCATATCAGACAGTGACAGTAGGTATACAACAATTATAATATGTTACTGGTCATTGGTACAGTTCAGGGCACGTTACAATGCCTTGTGGTAGCAGGTCTGGGCTGCAGGTTGCAGTTGCATATGTCTGAGAAGTGGGCCTGGAGGAGAGGTTTCAGGAGCCTTGGGGTGAGGGAGAGCCTAATACCTACAGGGAGGTCGTTCCAGAGTTTGGGCAGTCGATATTTGAAGGCAGATTGGCCCTTTGATGTGTGCATGAAGGGACCTGTAGTAGCGTTGAGTCTGAGCATCTTAGGGAGTATGCGGGGGTTGTGTTGACAGGAGGGAGCTGAGATGGGGGAGGGTTGGACCAGTGCTTGGCTATGAGACTGGTGCAATGAAGCTGGCGTCTGGACTCCAGCGAGGAAGAGCTAGGGCGCTGTATGAGTGCAATGATGGGTGGAGGCATTCCAGGATGAGCCGACAGAAGGAATGAAAATGGGGGTCCAAGCTGGCCAGGGTGAATGAGGGGGCTGCACTGTGAGACCACGTCTCCATGGTCAAAAATAGGAGAATCATTTTGTACACTAATTCCCTCCTGACCGTGGTTGGTAGGCAGCCTTTATTGCGATATAGTGCGCCTAGCTTTGGGTGTAGTTTTTCTGTAGTGAGTCAATATGGATGGAGACATCTAAGTGAGCGATCAAGCCATACACCCAGGTACCTAAAGGAGGTGCATGATTCCAAGGTGGACCTGTCCAGGGTATGGAAAGCGGAGGGAACAGCTAGCTGGGAGAGTCTAGGCTGCGTGCCGAAGGTTTTGGAGATGGTTTTCTTTGCGTTTAGGACAAGCTGGTTTGACCTGAGCCAGGTCTGAATGGCAGCAAAATCCTGTTGAAGGGCAGAGTTTATGACCCCAATGGATGGGCCGGAGGTGTACAGAACGGTGTCGTCTGCGTACATTTGTATAGCTGAGTTGAAGCATGTCAATGGTAGGTCATTTAAAAATATGGAAAAGAGTAGGGGGCCCAGGACAGAGCCCTGGGGACCCCATGGAGACTGGGAGTGAGGGGGATACGTGTGGGCCAATTTTTACTGCCTGTTTCCTGCCTGTCAGTGTAGGCTTGAAACCAGCTGGTGGCTAGATCGGAGGGCCTCGTCGTGCAGTTTAGAGGTTAGCTTAGGGTGGGAAGCGATCAAATGCTTTGGCCAGGTCAATGAATATGGCCGGTGAAAACCCCTTGTCCATACCTGAGGCAATATCGTTTGTGAGTCTTAGTAGCGCTGTGATGGTGGAGTGCAATTTACGAAACCCGACTGATAAGGGTGAAGAAGGAGGTAGATTTGAGGAATTGTGTGAGTTGGGAAGAGCTAGGTGTTCCTGTAATTTGGCCAGAATTGATAGAAGGGAGATAGAGGCGGTAGTTCCGGCCGCAGATGGATCGCCACCTTTTGGTAGGGGATGACTACTGCCTCCTTCCAAGCTGTTGGAATTTGTGCTGTGGTGAAGGAAAGGTTCAGGAGGTCGGCTAGGGGAGGCTAAATGGGAGGAGCTGATAGGTATAGGAGTTTGGCGTCAAGTCGTAAGGGCATTTGCCTTTATTAGGGTCAAGGGAGCGTAGGGCGTCTAGGACTTCTGTTGTGGTGACTGGGTGGAAAGAGAACCTGGTGGCGTGGGGGGTTTGCTGGGGGGAGGCGAGAGGGCTGGGTGCGGGTGTGGTGATTTGTAGGTTTGTTATGAGAGATTTAGAACAGTTGGTAAAAAAGGTATTGAAAGCTGAGGCAACTTCACTTGGCTCAGATACATTTTTGCCCTGAATGGTTAGGGCAGGGGTGGGCGGCTGGACAGGGGGAGTGAGCAGGGTTTTAATGGATTTCCAGAATTTGGAAGGGTGGCTAAGATTAGAGGAGAGGACAGCGCGGAAGTAGTTCTTTTTAGCCTGTCTTATTGCTTTTGTGCAACTGTTGCAGAGGGTACAGTAATGCTGTAGGGATTCAGGGGAGCCTGTTTGCCTTTGATTTTTCCAGGCCTGGTCTCTGGCACAACATCTGGAGATGATGTCGGCAGAGACCCAGGGGAGATGGGTTTCCCTAACCCTTTTGCTTCTTTGCGGGGCGTGATAGTCCCAGACAGCAATAACTCGATTTCTGAGCATGTCGAAGGCATGGTCGATGGAGGGTGCCAGTTGGATGAATGACCAGTCGACAAGGGCGAGGTCATTTAGTAGGGAGTTGAGGCAAAGGGATTTGTAAGCTCTCGTGAGGAGGGTCCTTGGGGAGGTGGTTAGAGGTCTGTGTACCTTTCTGATCATATAAATCATGTGGTGGTCACTCAGGGAATCAGGTGGAGGCCAGCTTTAACTATCCTGTCAGGGTATGTTGTAAGAGCCCAGTCCAGGAGGGAGTGGTTTTGTGTTTTTGGGTTTAGGCAGGTGGGTTGCTCTATTTGTTGGGAGAGGTTTAGGATTTAATCTTGCTGCATAGTTTTGAGCAGTCTTTTGCAAGCCAGTTGTAATTTAGATCCCAGAGGATGTAGAGCTCACCAGCCACAGCCACAGCTTTAAGAGTAGCTAGGTGGTCTATGATGATAGACGCTGGGGTAGCAGGGCACAGTATATCCCTGCCACATACACCGTGAGGTATGCGACAGGACAAGTTTTATCATCTTGTTTTCTATTTGAGGAGTATGTCCAGGGAGCTGGACAGGGGTGTAATGGAAGCTGTTTGCTATATACATGGCTATTCCACCGCCTTTCTTTTTGCCGTGTCGGTCCTGCCTTATTACTGTGTAGCTGGGGATGGCTACTTCTGAGTCATCATGATGAGGTTTTAGCCAGGTTTCGGATATTATACAAATATCAGGTCAGAGGTTTGGGCAGTGATTTGCAGCTCAGAGCTTTATTCAATAGACTGCGGATGTTGAAGTGTGTAGAGCTAAGACCCTTTGGTAGGGTTTGGGGGTGGGTTGGGTTGGTGGCCCAGGGTTGGTTCGACATCACCCACCAGGAGGAGCAACAGGGTGAGGTATCGAATGGCGGTGTGCCATTTGTTTCTGGTTTTAAGCTTGGGGCGGGTGAATTGTGGGGTGTGGATGGAGACCGATGTCACTAGGTTGCTTAGGGTAGATAGGTGCAGGGTGAAGGGGGGATGACGGAAGAGTTTGTAGTACATAATAAGGTGGGCGTGTGAAACTGGCACGCAGGGGGGTTTGATAGGGAGCAAGGGAGAAGTGAGACAGAGCAAAAGAGTAGGAGGTTGGGGTCATTTTGGGGCTGGGTTGATGGGGGTAGTGATGCAAGCGGAATAGCAATGGTTAGCATTGTAATTATGCATAGGAGCATGATTGTAGATTTAGACGTGCAATTTCAAGCTGGAATTCGTGGTAGCGGCCTCTGCTGGTGGAATCTGATAACCTACCGATCTGAAAGTGGGCTGATAGGTTCTGGCGTGTCACCTGACCACTCAGGTACCTATATAGCTGAGTGCCGACCAAGGGTGGTGGTGGGGGCGGTGGGGAGCCGGCGCTGGCAAGGGAGGCCAGAATCTGCAGCACTGTATCTGGAGGCCCTGTGCTGTGCCACTCAGCTGTACAGTTCGAAATTCGAGTTGGCGCCAAAGCAAAAACAAAGGCTTCAGATCCTGACTCGCCCACCTTGTCGTACCTGGATTATCTCTCGGGAGCTCCGGGGGGTTCCGGTGTGTGCTAAGGGAGGGTATGTCCCTTGCGACCTCGTGGGGTGTCTGGGTGAGGGCAGCAGTCCCCTACCCTCGCGACCCACTGTGGAGGAGTAAGAGGAGAAAGGAATTACTTATAGCCCAGGTGGAGGGGCGGAGATTGCTTGCCAGGTCAGTCACAACATGAGCTTGTGTGAAAACTGTGCTAAGAATAGAAGTATTCTGATGTATAAATTTAAATAAATCCCAAATACTTCTTCGATTGTGTTTCTCTGCTAAAAGCAACTTCCAGGTCAGATGCAGCAGTATAATTGTGAAAAAGACAGCTGCTAAATTAAGCTAGTATGTTCCCCTTCGTTTAAAAAGCCCCTTCTTTCATTTCCTACGTTTAAAATGGCTCCCGAATTACTTTTCGAATTCAGTGCTGCTGCACCCTTTGAGAGAAACAGCTGCTTAGCAGAAATGTAGCTGCTTGCTTTCCTTCATTTAAAATGGCCGCCGAATTACTTTTCAAAATTGCCGCTGCTGCACCCTTACAGAGAAAAAGCTGCTTAGCTGAAATGTAGCCTGCTTGCTTTCCCTTTGTTTAAGAATGGCCCCCGAATTACTTTTCAAATTTGGCACTGCTGCACCATGGATGCATGTTATGCCAGAAATTAACGTCCTAAGTCCCTGGATGTACAGCTACAGGCAATAAGTGCTCAAAATCAACAGTATTCGATGTAACAGTGCTAAGGTAAATTGTACTTATGCTCAACTAGTAATGTACAGGAGCAGAAAACAGTATAACAATGCAGCAGGCTCTTAAATTAACTGTGCTTTTTGACAAAAAGTAATGTACAGGGGAGCATAAATGGTTAGTCAAAAAACAATCTGCATTTGTATGCCGATTACAATGCCTTTAAACAAATCTGCAGCACTGTATCTGGAGGCCTTGTGCTGTGCCGCTCAGCCATACAGTTCGAAACTCAAGTTGGCACCAAAGCAAAAACAAAGACTTCGGATCCTGACTCACCTGCCTTGTCGTACCTGGATTATCTCTCGTGAGCTTGGGGGGGGTCCGGTGTGTCCTAGGGAGGGTATGCCCTCGCGACCTCGTGGGGTGTCTGGGGGAAGGCAGCAGTCCCCTACCCTCACGACCACTGAATTATCTCTCGGGAGCTCGGGGGGGGGGTCCGGTGTGTCCTAGGGGAAGGTATGTCCCTAGTGACCTCGTGGGGTGTCTGGGAGAGGGCAGCAGTCCCCTACCCTCGTGACCTGCTGGATTACCTCTTGGGAGCTCAGAGGGTTCAGTGTGTCCTAGGGAGGTATGTCCCTCGCGACCTCATGGGGTGTCGGGGAGGGCAGAAGTCCCCTACCCTTGCGACCCGCTGGATTATCTCTCGGGAGCTCGGGGGGGGGGTTCTGGTGTGTCCCAGGGGAAGGTATGTCCCTCGCGACCTCGTGGGGTGTCTAGCGGAGGGCAGCAGTCCCCTACCCTCGCAACCCACTGGATTATCTCTCAGGAGCTCGGGGGGGGTTCCGGTGTGTCCTAGGAGAGGGTATGTCCCTCGCGACCTCGTGGGATGTCTGGGGGAGGGCAGCAGTCCCCTACCCTCGCGACCCGCTGTGGATAAGGAGGAGAAGAAGGAGGAGCCTCCTGTGTCTGTTGTAAGCAAGAATAGAAAGCTTATGAGGTCTGGTCCTTGGGAAGAGATCTGTGAAAGATGGTAAACAGTGACAGAAGATGAAGAGTTCATGAAGAAGGCAGAGTTTGTTTGAGAAATGTCCAAGGGTAGGAGGAGGGATTAGAGCATTGTGAGTTGGACTGGGGTGCATATTAGAGTGAGAGGGTAGTATGGCAGAGTGCAGAGGGTGGGCACAGAAAGCAAGGGGTTGAAAGGGGTTGGAAGAAGTGGTATGGGGGGTGCTAGGCAAAGGGTGAGGAGGAAAAGGGGAGGCTAGGGCATGGGGGAAGTGAGGATAGTCTGTGGTTATACCTGATTAAGCCAGACGGAAAAAACAGATCAAGAATAGTTATCATGAGTGCCATCTTCTGGTTGTACATTGCTTAGGAGAGGGTGCTAGAGTCTCGTAGAGAGTTTTTTAATTAAGTAGTTCTGTTCCTTGGAGTGTGTGTATGTTATATGGGGCAAGAGGAGATAGAGGAGAAAGCTGAGAGGGTGGAAGGAGGAAGAGATGTAGTGGTAGTAGGCAGAAGACATGAGGCAGAAGAAAGGAGAATGTGGTATATTTAAAGAGTGTTGGGGGTGGGGTTGGCGTGGCAGAAGAAAATTCAAACTAGAGAGGCACGGTAGAGTTTTACACCAAGTACAAATGATGAACTCTAAGCACCTTAACAGGAATGGAAATACCTGTAGGCAAGATAAATTGTTACAGTACAGGACCAAATCAGATATATCTTTAAAAAAATAAGCTGATCTATCAGAACACAATTAAAAGAAATTCAGTTTTAAAACAGCTTAGTTTCAGTTCATACAGAGTTTGGCTTGCCGACCAGTTAGTTAGAGGGCTGAAAGGCACGGCCAATGGGAACTTCAGTTGGGGAAAGAGAGCCAATCAGTTGAAAGTAGTAGAAGTGCTGGAGAAACACCAGAGAAAATGTGGCAGCACAGTTTCTTCTGATGGCTCAGCGTACCTTATGCAGTGGGCAGGTGGGATGGCTGGGTGCGGGCAGCAGTTGGTTCAAGCAAGCCGGAAGGCGACTGGTCCCCCCTTGATCACCTGACGTCAGTTGATGCCGCCCTGTCCTTCTTCATAAGTTCCTTCCTATCAGCCTGTGACATCTTTGCCCCCTATGTCAAACGGATTGAAAAGTCTAAATCATCCCCCTGGGTTACTAGATCTTTGCTTGATCATATGAAGGGCGTGATGACCTGTGGTTCAAGACCCTTCAGTCAGGTCTACCCGCTGACCGACAATGTTATCGTGCTGCCAGAAATACTTGCACCTAGGAAATACGGCTGGCAAAGGCTGCTTATTACAAAACAAAACTCACCGACGTGTGGGGTGATGGTAAAAGGTTCTGGGATAATATGAAGGAACTTAGTTGAAAGTCTCCCTCCCCTTCCCCTGCCATGCTTATCCTAGATGGTATCCCTACTCAAGAACCCAGCAAAATTGCAGATGCTTTTAATATAGCATTCTCAGACCTAAGCTCTATTCTCCCCCCTGACTTTTTGAGTTCTGATGCGGGATATTTCCCACCATCTCCCAGTGTGCCTCCTTCTCATCTCAAAACCATCTCCACTAGTGATGCCCGCTCATATATTTCCAGGTTCCTAGGAAAGACCAGACATAGTGGTGACTCACTAGATGCTAAATGGCTATCTTTAACCCTTGATGCTGTTCTAGTACCTCTTACTAAAATCTTCAACATGTCCCTGTGCCTAGGAAAGTTCCCGTCTCTATGGAAAAAGGCAAGGATTACTCCAGTACATAAAAATGGTACACGTACAGCTACTAGTAACTACAGGCCCATCTCCATACTCCCTCCACTCTCAAAAGCTCTGGAAAAAATAGTGGCTGATCAACTTACTAACTATCTAGATACAAAACACCTAATCTGCCAACAACAACACGGTTTCAGGAAAGGTCACAGTACCACCACTGCCCTCCTAGAACTCACCTCCTTTGTTCATGATGCTTTGACCAGGGAGATCTGGCTGGTGCAGTCTTTGTTGATCTCTCCAAGGCATTTGACACCGTCAATCACACCATGCTCATAAACGCCCTCCTCTCTGTCAGTGTCTCCAAAGAAACTACTAGCTGGTTCTCCAGTTATCTCTCTGGCCGCACTCAGCAGGTGATGATAAGAAACACCCTCTCCGCAAACCTTCCAGTCCGATCGGGTGTCCCTCAAGGATCTATCCTCGGTCCGCTCCTTTTCTCACTTTACCTGAACTCATTACCTCAGGCCACCTCTGGGCGTCTTCTCCTTTATGCTGATGACGCGGTGATCTTCAGTCGTCACCCTGACCCCGCTCTACTTAAAGAATCCTTGCAGGACTCTTTCACTCAAATTGAAGCTTGGTTTTCCTCACACAAGCTTGTACTCAACACAAAAAAGACGAAAGTCATGCTATTCGCCCACCCACAACATAAGCACAGCACTACAAAATTAGCTATACACAATGTGATGGACACCAAGCTGGAACCTGTTCCCAATTTTAAATACCTAGGGGTTATTCTAGACTCTGCCCTCACCTATAATGAGCATATTGCATCAACCTGCACTGAAATTAACAAAAGAATCGGTCTCCTCTACAGGCTTAGGCCCTGTCTACCTCCGGAGGCTCTTCGCTTAGCTATCTCCAGCTCCATCCTCACACTGGTAGACTACGGCATAATTATCTACGGGGCCCCCTCTGACACAGCTCTGTCCAGCGTTAAACGTGCCCTAAACAAAGCCTGCAGATTGGCCATAGGATGTGATCGTCTTACGCACACCTGTGACCTCTATCTGCGCTCATCATGGCTAAACTTTCAGGGGAGACTAGTTTATCAGACCTGCCTACTGGCCAAAAAAATTCAGTTGGGCCTAGCCCCCCCAGGCTGTCTTATGCTCCTCCAAAAGAACCTACCGGCTCGCTCCACTAGACACTCGGATACCACCACTTTCCATGTCCCGTTTGTAAAGACCACTGCTGGCCAAAGGTCCTTTTGCTACAGGGCACCACTCTGGATGAACTCAATCCCTGACTCTGTCTTATCAATTCCCAGGCTTGGGCCTTACAAACATGAGTTACTTAATCACATAATGTCAAACTCCCACTGTGAGTACAGATGAAACTTTAAATGTTAATGCATCATTACTTCACAATTGCTGTCATTCCATTGATCGTGTTTATTCTATTTTTTCACCTCGTGAGTTACTGTCATTTTCTGTACCAGTAATGTTGTCTATATTGTATATTCTATGTTATACTGTATTCTGATCCATTTATGTAAGACGTAGAGCCTTTGCAAATGAGTCTCAGACTCAAGGGTTGTAATTCCTAGACTTTAAATAAAAATAAAAATGCAGAGCTCAATGAGGAGAGTGGATCTTGCCAGTGGGAGCACCCAGTGAGGGACTCCTGGTTATGTAGTGGGCAAACAGGCTGGCTGTGTGGTGGCGGCTGGTTCGAAGCCACCTACTGAGATCAATGAAGAGAGCGGGTCTTGCAGGTGGGAGCACACGGTCAGGAGCCTCCTGCTTATGCAATGGGCAGGCAGGCTGACTGTGAGCAGGTGGCGAATCAATAGTTGCAAGCAATGCACCAACAGTTGTCAATGCTACTAGACAAACGAGTCCCAGAAAGTGATGTAAGAGTATGAGTTATTTGTGAACTTTGTGAAGCGCTGTCATTTAAGAACTTTTCCTGTTCAGCAAGAAACAGATTGTGGGCAGGATTCACAAAAGGGATGTGCCCAGCGCATCTGAGATGCACCAGGGCTTCCCCGACATGCGCTGAAAGGCAATTCTGTAAGGGGTCCAATATGCCGGCACAACCCTGATGCACCAGTGCATTGCAGATGTGCCACAACTGTTGGTGCATTGCTTGCAACTATTGATTCTATAATACAAAGCCTTGCAAAAATGCAAGAAGATGGCTCTTTTGACAGACTGCTAGCACAACCATGACCCTGAGCAGAGCAACAGACTTTCACTTCTGTTTCTATTTGATATCATGTGATAAGTTTCTGTTATTTACAAATGTTGTCCCAAATATCTTTAACCCATTCACTTAGACATATCTGTTGCAGCTGAGATGACTAAGGACTGTAAAGCTGAGCTACTGGCATTGAGGTCAGATGAGGAAATGTGGTTTGAAGCTGAGATGCCAACTTCCAAAACAGATGTAGAGTATGTTGAACCATGTATTAGAAAAGTACCAGATGAACTGATCAAATGTGCGAAATGAATTAATACAACTGGTAACGATAAAGTACACAGTGAGTTCTACTTTTCAACCCTAGACCTCTGTAGACAGGGAATAATGGACAGATTCAGCTCTGAAACACTTCCATTATTAAAACATGCTAGTTGTCTAACAAATTCTTCTCTTGAAAAACTCAACAACCTCAAACAGCTAATAACATACTACACAGGAGACCTAGATGCACATTTGGTAGAACAAGAGTATAAACTCCTGATCCATAGACTATCCGGAGAAACAACACCGCCAGCCACAACTGGTGACATGTATCGTTTCATCTATAATTCTAACCAGCAAAATGTATACTGTCAAATAGAAACACTCTACAGACTGGTTCTCACTCTCCCTGTAGCATCATGTAGTAACGAAAGAAGCTTCTTAGCTTTGAAATTCGTTAAAATTCACTCAAGAACAACAATGGGCCAAGAACATCTTGATGACCTTAATGTTACTGCTGTGGAGGCTGAGAGAACTCAGTCAGCAGAACTTGACAAAATCAAAGATTATTTATGGAAATTAACTGACAGACGGTAGGTAACACAGTAGAGCACAACTTCAGAGCAATATGTATGTTCAAGAATGGTTCTGTAACACTGACTGAAGGTACTAACAGTGGGGTAGAACAATGTGAGAATACAGGCCTGCCAGCAGTAACAGCAGCATTGCAAAAAGCAGCACACCTAAAACATGAAGTTATAATTTGTGATCCATGTGGAAACGGAGAGAAACATTAACGGAACAAATACACTTCTGTTACTGTTTTCCTCAATTGCTTGCATCATTTAGGTGTATGCCTAAACAATAATCTAACTGTGGACTTGTGTTGATTGAGGAGGCTTCCTAGCAACACCGTGTGGAGTAGAGCCCTCCTCAATCAACACACATTATATTTTCAGACTAAGACTGTACTTGTATATTAATATTCATGCCAGCAGTAGAGTCCATGAGCATCAATAGGTGGAGCTGACAGGCCCTCCTAACTGAGATTTGATTCAAACAAATAATTTCTTAGCTAGATGGAGTGGAAAATACTCAACTTTAGAACTCCATTGAGACAACTAAATGTAGATATTATCCATCACATTTAAGACAGTTTCAATGCTGAAAGTTCATTTTTACTGTTCTGTAACATAGCACGCATGTTTAACTTGTCAAAAACATAATGACAACTGGTTACTACAGCCCTTATTTTATATGATATCTCAGATAAACAGTACAGAAATTTCGCAGAGGGCAGGTAACATATGTGATGCAGTTAATGCTGCTCATCAGGCAACTTGGTTTGCAGCCTAACTTTCAAATACAGAAACTGGGAAACACACTGTTTAACAAGGGGAAATGGGCTGGTTCACCAACTTGAACAGTATTGGTGGTTTAATATCAGTGGGGCCATCAGGCTGGTTGCAGCACCACAACATTACAGAGAAAGTACAGTTACATAAGAACTTACGTAACAGTAGATCTTCAAGAGGATCTTGCAGTGTATTCACCAATAGGAGTAAGCCGTCAGGCACCAGGACCCCATGGAAAATCTCTAGCTAGCAGTCTCTGGCAGGGGTCTCCCAACATCAGCATGTTTCAGTATAAAGGGGTGGTCCCCAAGCCCACCTTCCAGTTCTCCCAGTGGAGGCCAACAGGGAATGACAGGAGAAGAGAGTTGCCCAATGAGAAAAGAAGAAACTCAGGAGATGGAGGGAGGAAAGCAATACCTACTGCAAGAGGCTCTCTCAAAGATCTACTGTTACGGTAAGTTCTTATGTGACTGTACTTTTTTACTTCGAGAGGGCTCTTGCAGTAGGTATCCACCATTAAGACTGAGTACCAAGCAGTTTGGAACAAGGTATTAACCAGGGAGAAGGATAAAGATTGTTCACCAAGAATAAATCTTGCAAAACCTGGACTCAAGAAAGTAGCCCTTGCAAAACCGCCAGACCAACCCTCACCCTGTGGCAAGAGGCAACGTCCAAGCTATAATGCTTGGTAAAGGTATGGACAGAAGTCTAGGAGGCCACTGCACAGATTACTGTACCTGAAACATTCCTGAAACATGCGGCACAGGCAGCTTTCACCTGACCTGGAAGGGTGTTATTGTACTTGTTGTAACAGAAGATAATTCGGGTTGGCCAACCACTTGGAAAGGAACTGCTTAGAAACAGCAAAGCCTTCCTTCTTAGGGACAAAGGAAACAAAAAGCTGATCCGTTTTCCTGACATCTTTGGTTCTCTGGGTATAGTACTGCAGGATTCTATGCGCATCGAGAGTATCAAAAGATACTCTCCCTTGTTTGAGTGTTCCAAAAAAAAAAAAGACTGGAAGCTCAATGGACTGGTTGAGTGTGGACTCTGCCACCATTTGGGGTAAGAACTTGGGGTTGGTCATATGGCGCTCTGTCATTGTGAAAATCAAATAAGGGATTTTGCACATAAGTGCCTAGACTCAGATATCCTCTGAACAGAGTAATGGCTACGAGAAGAGCATCTTCAGGAGAAGAAACACAACTTTGCCTCAGCTGCTGTCTCAAAGAGGGGCAGCATGAGCTTTTCCAGAATGAAATTGAGGTCCCAAGGAGAAGCAGGATTGCGGATAGGGGGCTTCAAATGAAGAACCCCTTTAAGAAAAGTCTTGGAAACCTCTTTTAGCGAGAAGTAATTGAGACCCAAGTTGAAAAGATATCTCAGGTAATCTAGTATCCTGGACACTGGGCAGGAGAAGGATTCCAAATCTTTGGCTCCAGCCCAAATGGAAAACCGCTTCCACTTCATGGCATAAGCAGATCTGGTGGATGGCTATCTACCCTCTAGCAGAATGTCAGCTACTAAGGGGAAGATTCCAAAGCAAGCAGCAGCAAGGTCTGAAGGAGCCACGCATGAAGATGGAGGGATTTGAGGCATGGATGGACAAGGGTCCTCTGATCCTGGGTGAGTATGTCCTGGCAAAGCAGGAGTGGAACAGGTGGTTCCTCCAAAAGCTGTTGCAGAAGACAGAACCAGACTTGACTTAGCCAGAAAGGCGATGAGATCATACATGCCTCTCTGTCGAAGTTTGTCGTGACTCTCAGAATCAAAGGGATTGGAGGGATGGCGTGAAATCTGTCCCTCCAGCACAGAGACAAGCGTGTCCAGCCAGAACATGTCATGCCCTGGAATGAAGGAGCAGAAGGTGTGAAACTTGGTGTTGGTGGGGAGGTGAACAGATCTATCTATGGCATACTCCACTGGTGAAGATGTTTTCTAATACCTCCTGTTTGACTTCCCACTTGAACGCTGGCAGAGGTGAATGAAAGTGTCTGTCAGGGTGTTGTCAGATGAAGGCTGTGCTGTGAGGCTCAACATACCCTCACTGTGTCCTGTTACAGGGAATAAGAGTGAGTCCCCTCTAGTTGAGGTACCAGACTCACACGTTATCTGATTGTACCAAGAGGTGTCTGGGAAGAATGAAGGGTGAAGGGCCTGCAGAGCATATGGGACACCCTGGGTTTGAGCACACTGATGTGTAATGGAAGCTATGAGGGGGCCAGTTCCCTGGGGCTCGCGTGGGCTCCCCAGCTGGCTCTTGAGGCATCCATGGTCAGGGTTTGAGTGGAGCTGGCAGG
This sequence comes from Neoceratodus forsteri, assembly GCA_016271365.2. Classification (NCBI taxonomy): domain Eukaryota; kingdom Metazoa; phylum Chordata; order Ceratodontiformes; family Ceratodontidae; genus Neoceratodus; species Neoceratodus forsteri. The sequence continues at coordinate 468,224,200 of CM057457.1, read as the reverse complement.
GCAGAAGAGCCCTTGGTTTGGGTCTCCGGAACCAACCACCAATTGAGATCCCAAATCACTGAGGTCCAAGATAAGGACCTCTTGATCCAGATGGTCCACTGCTTGATCCACCGAGTTTGAGGATCCACTCGCGACCTCTCATGTGAAGCCTGGCTAGAGGCATAGTTGGGATGGTGGGTGCCATAAGGCCGAAGGGCCGAAGGACTTCTTGGGCCAGGGCATGCCTGTGGTGCAACAGGGAACAAACCGAAGCAGTTGAGTGTCTATACTGTCTGAGGGAAGGAAGGCTCTGCAGGCTGGTATCCAACAGTGCTCTAATGGTGCGAAAAGCCCGCTGACATGGGGCCAGATGAGGCTTGGCATGATTGACGTAATGCCAAGTTTGAAAAATGTCTATGGAGTGAAGTAAGCTCCTCCCTGGAAGGAGCTGTTATCAGCCAATCATCCAGTATGGAAACACCTGGACTCCTTGGTGTGCATAAAGCTGCCACCACTGCCAGGCATTTGGTAAATACTCTGGGAGCTGAGGAAGGCCAAAGGTAGGGCCCTAAACTGAAAATGTTCCCTTGGAAACTGAAATGGAGGAACCTTGATGGGAGTAGCAGATTGGGATATGCAGGTTAGCATAGAAACATAGAATTTGTGACAGATAAGGACACGCTTGGCCCACCAGTCTGCCCATTTCCCTACCTGATGGATAAGCTGCAGATCCTAGTTAACCAGCAGCCTACTTCTTCTACTCCACCCTAGAATTTCCTTATGACTGTCCATGCGTAGCAGATTCCACCACTGTTTGACTCCACAACCTCCTCTGGAAGGCTGTTCCATACATCCACAACCCTCTCTGTGAAAAATACTTCCTTAAATTACCTCTGAGCCGAGCCCTTCTATCTTCAAATTGTCCCCTTGTTCTTGCACCTCTTTTTTGAAAGATGCTACCCTCTTGGACTTTGTTGATTCCCTTGAGGTACTTGAAGTTTCTATCATGTCCTCCTTTCCTCGAGGCTATACATATTAAGCTCCTTAAGTCTCTCTTCATATGTCTTCTGGTGCAGACCCTGCACAATTTTAGTTGCCCTCCTCTGGACAGCTTCCATCCTGTCTATGTCTTTCAGGAGATTGGTCTCCAGAACTGCAGCAGTACTCAGATGTGGTCTCACCAGCTGTCTGTACAGAGGGATAATAACTTGTTTTCTACTGGTGATGCCTCTCCCTATGCATCCCAGTATCCCGCCAGCCCTCCTTGCTGCCCTCTCACATTGCTTGCCCACCTTTAGGTCATCTGATATGACTACCCCAGGTCCCTTTCCATTTTTGCTGCTGTTAGTATCTCACCCCCCATTGTGTACTCTTCCCCTGGGTTTTTGTTTCCCAGGTGCATTACCTTGCACTTCTTAGCATTGAATCTAAGCTGCCATACATTTGACCATTCCTCTAACCTTGCCAAGTCCCTTCTCATCCTTTCCACCCCACCTTGTGCATCAACTCTGTTGCAGATCTTTGTGTCATCTGCAAAGAGACATACTTTTCCTTCAGTCCATCTGCAATGTCACTTATAAAGACATTGAAGAGAACCGGTCCTAATACTGAACCCTGCGGTACCCCACTACTAACCCCCTTTTTCAGAGTGGACTCCATTTACTATTACTCTCTGTGTCCTATTCTCCAGCCAATTCTTTACCCAGGCTGTCATCTTGGGACCCACTCCCAGGCTGGCTAACTTGTATATTAATCTTTTGTGTGGGACTGTGTCAAATGCCTTGCTAAAGTCTAGGTAGTCATGTCCACAGCCCCTCCCTGATCAACTACTTTGGTCACCCAGTCAAAGAAATCTATCAGATTTGTCTGGCATGACCTTCCACTGTGAATCCATGCTGCCTTGGATCCTGTGCCCTCTGGCCTCTAGATACTCAACAATTCTTTCCTTCAGAAGTGATTCCATCATTTCCCTACCACTGAGGTTAAACTAACAGGTCTGTAGTTTCCTGCTTCTGCCTTGCTTCCACTTTTGTGAGGGAATACATCTGCCCTCCTCCAGTCCTCAGGTACCACCCATCCTCCCATGATTTGTTAAACAGGGTAGTCAGTGGTGTCACTAGTTCTACCCTTAGTTCTTTAGAATTCTGGGATGAATGCCATCAGGCCCATTGCTTTGTCCACCTTCAGTTTAAGAGCTCTTTCAGAACCCTTTCTTCTGTAAATGGGCTGGTATCAACTTCTGTATCCAGAGTGTTTCTACTGTTTGTTTAGGTACCTCCTCTTCCTTTGTAAATACTGAGCAAAAATATTTATTTAGTATCTCTGCTTTTCACAGTCACCCTCTGCCCACCCTCCCTCCCCTTTATTAAGCCTCACTATCCCTCCCTTGGTCTTCCTTCGCTCCTGATGTACCTATAAAGGGTTTATCCCCTTCTTAACTGAGTTGGCTATCTTTTCCTCGGTTTGGGCCTTTGCTGTTCTGACTGCCTTTCCAGCTTCCTTTTGCTTTAACTGATACAGTTCTCTGTCCTGTTCCTTCTGTGATTCCTTGTACTTCCTGAATGCTTTATTTTCTCTCGAACCTTCACTGCCACTTCCTTTGAGAACCATAGTGGTTTCTTACCTCTTTCGTTTTGTTTATTTGCTTTACAAAAGGCTTGTTACCTCTGTGATGGCAGTTTTATTATTCCCATTGTTCTTCCACCCTCCTTCCTGCCCATTTGCTAGTGCATTCCTTGAGGCACTCACCCATTTTAGCAAGTCAGCCCTCCTAAAATCCAGTACCTTTGTCTTTGTAGCTATGACTCTTATTGCTGTGTTTATTGTGAACCATACTGTTCGATGGTTGCTAGTTCCCAGATGGCTACCCACTTCACATCTGTGATCCTCTCTTCATCTCCATTTGAGAGAACCAGGTCTAAGATTGCTCCCCGAGTGGGCTCCAATACTAGTTGTCTAAGGCATGCCCCTGTAGGGCATCTAGAATAACCCCACTCTTAGAAGTGGCTGCTGCAACTGCACTCCAGTTAACATCTGGCATATTCAGATCACCCATCAGCAATATCTCCCCTTTACCTGCCATTCTAAGTATACTTTCTATCATTTCCTTGTCCATTTCCTCCCCCTGAGGGGGGGGTCTGTATACAACCCCTGTGCGGATTGTGGTGCCATTGCCTGCCTCCAAATTGATCCACAGTGCTTCTTCTCCTCCTCCCTGTTTACCCTTTTGTTCTGTTGCTTTGATTTCTTCTCTTATGTGAGAGCTACTCCTCCTCCTCTTTACCCTCCCTGTCCCTCCTGTAGATAGTGTATCCTGGTATGTTTCGTCCCAGTCATGGTTCTGTGTGTGCCATGTTTCTGTGACTGCCATGATATCCAGATCTTCCTCCTCCATCAAGGCCACTAATTCAGGAAGCTTGTTACCCAGACTACGGGCATTGGTACTCATTGCTCTCCATTTTTTGATGGCTTTACCTTCTGTAGCGGCATCCCCCACTGACCTTTCTACCTTGGTCTTTTTCTCATTTAGTACCCTGTTTTGTAGGAGGAGGCTGGGATTTTCCTGCTGCTTATCAGTGCCTCCCCCCTTGACTAATTGCTCTGGATATGCATCCTGCATATCCAGAGCTGCCAGCCACAGACCCGACCTTAGTGAGGGAGGAGGCTCTGAAGGGAGAACATCCTGAACCTTTTGTATTCCACATACAGATTTAGGGAGCTGAGATCCAGGATGGGCCTCAGATTGCCCATCTTTCTTGGAACTAAAAAGAAATGGGAATAGTAACCCATCTCCCAAAAGGATGGGTGAACGGGTTCTGTGGCATCCTTCAGTAGAAGGGAGCTTATTTCCTCCCACACCGGAGGAAGGTGGAGGGGGGAATAAGAGGATGGGGCAGTGGTCTATGTGAGGGTTCCTGAATGAGGTCTAGAGAGTGCCCCTCAGACATGAGTTGGAGCACCCAAGAGTCTGTTGTTATCTTCTCCCATTACAGTATGTGGAGGGAAAACCTTCCCCCCAGTGGCTCCACTGGGCCAGTAGAAGTGGGAGAGGCAACAAGTCAGGAAGCAGAGGGTGGAGTGGTGGCCATGTCTCACAAAGCCTCCTCCTATTAGTACCCTCTGCTCTCGCTCTTACACCTTTGCCTCCTTCTCCAACCCCTACTCCCTTACCTACACCTCAGGGTCACTATGCCCTCCTTCACACTGCTTTCAACCATGCTACCTCCCCTTCTCCTACTACAGTCTGCTGGTTTCACTCTCCCATTCGTCCCTGCACCTCTCTCATACAGAAGCCTATGTACTGCACTCTAATACTCATGCTTAGCCCCTGACCCCCCTCAGTTAGTAGTAATAGCCCCCGCTCATGCCTGTCAAGCAATCACTCTTGATTTAAGAGCGCTTAGCTACATTATATCATTATTGTTTCTTATACTATCAGCTGAAGATATAAGCTAACCCTAGCCCAGTCCCAACAGCTATGGCCCCCCAACCCCCTCCAGCTGCTAGGTCTCATTCACATCCAACAGCTCTCCCTTATGGTCTAAAAATCCTGCACATTAATATACGCAGCCTTCTCCCCAAAGTGGACTTGCTCCAGCCCCTGGTGGCTACACTCACCTCTGATATAATTATACTATCAGAATCTTGGCTAAATAAAAAAATTTGAGACTCCTCGCTTACAATCCCTGGCTTTACAATATCACGCCAGGACCAACTAGGCAGAGGTGGTGGGGTCACAGTCTATGTCTCCGCATCCATCCAATTCACCTATGTTTTTTCCAGCTCAGTACCAAAAGCTTATGAGGCCTTGCTGATGCAAATCTCTCACCCTTCTCCAAACCTATCTTTGTAGCAGGTGCCTACTGCTGCCGTGGCATACAACCCAAAATCACTACTGCCCTTATAGCCACCCTTGCTACCCACCTCTACAGCCAGCAAATTCTATATTATGGTGATTTCAAAATAAATTGGTTGACCACCACACCCAACAAACTGCACTAATGCAACACACGCCTCAACTTACAGTGCCTTCAGGAAGTATTCGCCCCTTGATTTTGTCACATTTTGTGGTGTTGCAAACTCAAATTAAAATAAATTTATATGGGATTTTTTGTCACGTGTCTACACAAATTACTCTATAATGTCAAAGTGGAATGAAACTTCGGAATTTTTGTGCATGTAATTTAAAATAAAACCTGAAATGTCTTGATTTGATAAGTATTCACCCACTTTGCTATGACACTCCAAATTGAGCTCAAGAGCATCCAATTTCCTTGTGAGATCACTCTAAAACTTGAATGGCATCCACCTGTTGTCAGTTCAAATGGTTGACATGATTTCAAAGGAAATACACCTGTCTATATAAGGTCCCACTGTTGACAGTGCATGTCAGAGCAGAAACTCTACCATGAAGACCAAGGAGCTGTCCGTAGAACTCCGTGATAGAATTGTGAGAAGGCACAGATTTGGGGAGGGGTATAAACACATTTCTAGGGTGTTAAAAGTTCCCAGGAGCACAGTCAAGTCCGTCATTAGTAAATGAAAAGATTACGGAACCACCCAGACTCTTCCTAGAGCAGGCCATCCTACCAAACTGAGCAACCGGGCAAGAAGGACCTTGGTCAGGGAAGTGACCAAGAACCCAATGATCACCCTGACAGAACTACAGAGTTCCATGGCTGAGATGGGAGAACCTGTCCAGAGGACAACAATCTCTGTAGCACTTCACAGATGTAGCCTCTATGGGAGAATGGCTAGACGGAAGACACTCCTGAGAAAAGGTCACATAATAGCATGCCTGGAGTTTGCAAGAAGGCACGAGGCAGACTCTGAGACCATGTGGCAAAAGATTCTCTGGTCTGATGAAACAGAAATTGAACTCTTTGGCCTGAATGCAAAGCGCTATGCTTGGCGCAAACTGAACACAGCTCATCACCCATGTAACACCTTCCCTACCATGAAGCATGGTGGTGGCAGCATCATGTTATGGGGATGCTTTTCAGCAGCAGGGACTGGGGCACTTGTCAGGATAGAGAGAACAATGAATGGAGCCAAATACAGGCACATCCTTGAAGAGAACCTGCATCAGTCTGCAATAGACCTTGGACTGGGGTGAAGATTTACGTTCCAACAGGACAACGACCCCAAGCATACAGCCAAAGCACACTGGAGTGGCTTCAGAACAAGAAGGTGAATGTCCTTGAGTGGCCCAGCCAAAGCCCAGACTTGAATCCATTGAGAATCTGTGGAAAGACTTAAGATTGCGGTTCACAGTGCTCCCCATCCAACCTGACAGAGCTTGAGCAAATCTGCAAGGAAGAATGGGCGAAAATCCCCAAATCCAGATGTGCAAAGCTGATACAGACATACCAAGAAGACTCAAAGCTGTAATTGCTGCCAAAGGCACTTCTACAAAGTATTGACTGGGGTGAATACTTAAGTAAACAAGATATTTCAGTTTTTAATGTTTCATAAATTTTGTTATCAATATAAATATTTTGCCCTTTAAATTGTTGAGAATGCTGTGTGAATCAAGGGGAAAAATAATTTCAATGCATTAAAAATTCTGGTAGTAACACAACAAAATGTGATAAAATCCAAGGGGGTGAATACTTTCTGAAGGCACTGTAACCCAACTTATCCACGACTCGACTCGGCTAAACCATAAGACGGACAACCATTCCCTAACTGACTGGGCCCACACCTCACACACTCATAGGGTTGTTAACTACAGAATACTAGCGGATGCATTCAGCGACCACTGCATGACCTTCTTGGTAAGCAGAGTACAGTATATAAAGTGAAAGCCCCTCAAAAAACATAACAAATCCATTTGTAAAAATCCCTGAATATTGCACCCGTCCTGCAAGACTTGACCTACACCAACTGGGCACCTACATCTGTAGCTAGTACCCTAGACGAAGCAGCAGCTTACTTTAGAGACCAATTCCTTGAAGTCTGGAATCATCATGCCCCTATTTGACATGTCCGAGTCCATGGAAATCACCTCCCCTGGATCTCTCCAGAGCTCGCTGCTTGCTAAAAAAGCACATGACTTAGCCTGGAAGCTCCATAAAGGTACAAACCTCCCTAAAGACTATGAAGCTTACCAGGCCCTTAGAAACAAGTGCACGAAAGCCACTCACTTGGCAAAGGCTGAGTATTTCAGCTCTACTTTTAACTCCTATATAGATAACCCATCCAAATTCTGTAAAGTGATTCACTCACTATTCTCTCCACAGGCTCCCCCTTCCCCTCCTCAAAATAAATAATACCGTAATCTCTGATCACCCAAGTGTAGCTGCAGCTTTCCACTCACACTTCACCTCCTGCGCATTAGCATTATTAGACACCTTACCGACCACTAGCCAGTCGACATCTGTCTCTAACACCAGCCCACCTGCGCCACCATACTAATTTTCTCTTTCTCCAAAATCCTGACACAAGATATGTTCGCTGCCTTAAAAGCCCTAAATCCAAGCAAAAGTAGTTCCCCAATGGGCTGGATCCAAAGCTACTATACCTCTCAGATGCAGCCATTGCACCCCCTCTGACTGCTCTGCTCAACCTCTCTTTTCAGCTGACTGAAATCCCCAAGGATGGAAACATGCAATCGATCCTCCAACTTTCAAAGTGTGGAATACCTCCTCCCGGACTACTGCCCTATCTCACTCCTCCCAATGCTAGCTGAACTGCAGGCACATAGTCCTAGCCCAATTGTCTTCTTACCTCTCCGATACAAATTTCTTCACCAATTATCAATCTGGGTTCAGCAAACATCATTCTACTACTACTTCGCTGCTTTGGATTACAGACTCCGTTCTGTCTGGAATGGATTGAGGACATATCATAACTGCCATCTTTATCGATCTTGCTAAAGCATTTGACACTGTTTCCCACTCCCTACTACTCTACTCCCTGTCATCTGCCAGTCTGTCCGACCCCACCATAAAATGGTTTAGTGCATATTAAAATGTCCACACACAATCAGCAAAAATCTCTGACTCCATCTCCACTCCTTTCCCTATCTACACTGGTGTCCCACAGGGGACCATACTGGGTCCTATCCTCTTCTGTACTTTTCTGAACAAACTCCCTTCCATCTGTACCTCATCTTCTATACATATGTATGCTGATGATACAGTCCTTTTCTCCATTGGCCCACCTCCTTCAGATGTTGCCTCCAGGCTGCAGCTGGATTTCAGTAACATCCAGTGTTGGTTTCAATCTTATCAACTCTTCCTAAATGCTAAGAAGACAGTGTCCAGGACTCTCCTAGGTGATAGGTTTAAATGCTTCACTGGCAAGCATTTAAACTAGCCAAGGGGGGATGCACTGGAAAGGAGCAGGGAAATCCTAGCCCCCCCCCCACAAATCAGGGTAGTAAGTAAGGTAAATTCCAAGACAGAGACGTCGATAGGGAGAAGGGCAGGGGTAAATGGAGAAAATGACAAAGGCAGTAAGGACAGGGATGGGGCAAAAAAGGGTAAGGTCATCAAGAAATGGAGAGTAATGAGTACCAATGTCCATAGTCTGGGCAACAAGCTCCCTGAACTGGTGGCCTTGATGGAAGAGGGATGCCTGGCTATCGTGGCAGTCACAGAAACATGGTACACAAAGAACCAAGACTGGGATGTTAACATACCAGGGTACACAACCTACATGAGAGACGGGGGAGTAGCTCTCTATGTAAGGGAAGGGATAAAAGCAATGGAACAAAAGAGTAAACAGGGAGGAGAGGAGGCACTGTGGGTCACCCAGGAGACTGGAAATGGCACCACAATCTGCACAGGGGTTCTATACAGACCCCTATCTCTGGTGGAGGGAATGGACAGGATATGATAAAAGGCATCCTTAGGATGGCAGAGAAAGGAGATTCTACCGATGGGGGACCTGAATATGCCAGATGTTACCTGGAGCACCTTTGCTTCAGCCACATCCAAGAGCAGGTCCATTCTCAATGCCCTACAGGGGCATGCATCAGACAGCTAGTTTTGGAACCCACTCGTGAGGGAGCAATCTTAGACCTCATACTCTCAAATGGGGACAATGAGAGGATCTCAGATCTAGAAGTGGGTAGCCAACTGGGAACAACTGACCACCAAACAGTGTGGTACACGATAAACTCAGCTACAGAGTAAAGCCATACAAAAGTGAGGGTACTGAACTTCAGAAGGGCTGACTTTGGCAAGATGGGAAAGAGCCTCAGAAAAGCACTAGCAAACAGGCAAGGGGGGTGGAGCAAAAAAGGGGAAACATCAAAATTGCCAGCACAGAGGCAACAAGCCTTTGTGTGAAGCAAATAAGCTAAGCAAAATGAAAGAAAAAACCACTATGGTTCTAAAAAGAGGTGGCAGGGAAGGTTAGGGAGAAAAATATAGCATTTAGGAAGTATAAGGAAACATAGAAGGAGCAGAACAGAGAACTGTACTAGTTAAAGGTAGAAGGAAGCAGGGAGGGAAGTCAGAATAGCAAAGACCCAAACTGAGGAAAAGATAGCCAACTCGGTTAAGAAGGGTGATAAAACCTTTTATAGGTACATCAGGGAGTGTAGCAAGACAAAGGGAGGAATAGTGAGGCTGAATAGAATGGACGATGGGTGGGCAGAGAGGGACTGTGAAAAAGCAGGGATACTGAACGAATACTTCTGCTCAGTATTCACAAAAGAGGAGGAGGGGGAGGTACCTAATCCAATTAACAGAAGCACTCTAGAGAGGAGGGTCGATTCCAGTCCAGATTCACAGAAGAAAGAGTTCTGAAAGAACTCCTAAAACTTTAGGTGGACAAAGCAATGGGGCCTGATAGGATTCACCCCAGAATTCTAAAAGAATTAAGGGGAGAACTAGTGACACCACTGACTATACTTTAACAAATCATGGGAGGACGGTGTGGTACCAGAGAACTGGAGGAAGGTGGATGTGATTCCCCTTCACAAAAGTGGAAGCAAGACACAGGCAGGAAACTACAGACCTGTCAGTTTGACCTCTGCAGTAGGGAAAGTGATGGAATCGCTTCTGAAGGAAAGAATTGTTAAGTACACAGAGGCCAGTGGGGCACAGGACCCAAGGCAACATGGGTTCAAAGCGGGAAGGTCATGTCAGATGAATCTAATTGATTTCTTTGACTGGGTGACCAATGTAGTAGACCAGGGAGGGGCTGTGGACATGGTCTACCTAGACTTTAGCAAGGCATTTGAGACAGTCTCACACAAAAGAATAATAAACAAATTAACCAGCCTGGTAGTGGGTCCCAGGGTGGTAGCCTGGGTAAAACATTGGCTGGACAACAGGACACAAGGTAATTGTAAACAGAGTCCACTCTGAAGAAAGGGGGGTAACTAGTGGGGCACCACAGGGTTCAGTACTGGGTCCAGTCCTTTTAATGTCTTTATAAGTGACATTGCAGAGGACTGGAAGGAAAAGTACTCTTTGCAGATGACACAAAGATCTTCAACAGAGTTGATACACAAGGCGTCGGAAAGATGAGAAGGGACTTGGCAAGGTTGGGGAATGGTCAGAAGTATGGCAGCTTGGATTCAATGCAATGAAGTGCAAAATAATGCACCTGGGAAACAAAACTCATGGGACGAGTACACAATGGGGAGGTAGTAACAACAACAAAAATGGAAAGGGTCCTGGGGTAATCATATCAGATGACCTTAAGGTTGGCAAGCAATGTGAGAAGGCAGTAGGGAGGGCTGGGGATACTGGGATGTATAGGGAGGCATCGCCAGCAGAAAAAGGAAGTTGTTATCCTCTGAACAGACAATTGTTGAGACCCCATCTGGAGCACTGCGTCCAGTTCTGGAAATTCCATCTCCACAAGGACATAGACAGGATGGAGGCAGTCCAGAGGAAGGCAACTAAAATGGTGCAGGGTCTGCAAGAGAAGCCATATGAGGAGAGACTAAAGGAGCTTAATATGTATAATCTTGAGGAAAGGAAGGAGAGGGCGGGAATGATAGAAACTTTTAAGTACCTCAGTGGAATCAACAAAGTCCAAGAGGGTAGCATCTTTCAGAAAAAGAGATGTGCAAGAACAAGGGGACACAATTTGAAGATAGAGGGGATACAGCTCAGGGGCAATGTGGGGAAGTATTTGTTCACAGAGAGGATGGTGGCGCACGGAACAGTCTTCTTGAGGAGGTTGCGGGGTCTAAAACTGTGGGAGAATTCAAGAATGCATGGGACAGACATAAGGCAATTCTTGTTGGGGGTAGGAAGAAATAGGCTGTTGGTTAACTAGGATCTACAGCTTATCCTGTAGGTAGGGAAATACTAACATACTAAAATGCCAGCAGAATAGGCCTAACGGTCTTTTGCGTCTGCTCGTTTGGTCAGCCCCCACCCTGGGAGCTGACCTTGCTGCCCCCCTCACCTTCTCTGGCTTCTCCCTCCCCAGTTCCGGATATTCTCGCTGCATTGGATTTTGCTTCCAGAACCCATCCCTGTAGCTGTCCCACCCCTCTTGAACACCTCTACTGTCCTCTGCCTCCACCAGCCCCTCACGAGCGCATTCTATGGCTCCACCACCTCTCAGTGAAGTAGCACCTCCTCCTTTTACAACTGAATCTTCCTCTCAGCTTCCACCCATAACCTCTAGTGGCCCCTCCTTCTCCTTCCTTGGAAGCACCCTGACTGCTCCTCCCCTATCTACCCCTTTCATGTACTTGAAGACCTCTATCATTATCCCTCCGGTCCCTTCTCTCTTGCAATGTGTACATATTTAGCTCTTGAGCCTCTCCTCATAGGTCCTGTCCCCAAGCCCCAAATCATTTGGTTGCCTCCTCTGGACCCTCTCCAGAGTTTAATGTCCCTCTTTAAGTGTGGCCTCCAAAACTGCACGAGTACTCGAGGTGCGGCCTCACCAAGCAGTTATAAAGAGGGAGTATCACTTCCCTCCTTCTGGAGGTGATCCCCCTAGCGATGCATCCCAGCATCCTGCTGGACTTGGCTGCTGCCCTCCTACAAGTTTCCGAGTTGTTCATCTTGACATCCACCACCACCACCGGGTCCCTCTGAGCCATCAAGACTTGTAGCATTCCCCCTCCAGGGTGTACACTTGGCCCAGATTTCTGGCCCCCAGGTGCAGTACCTTGCATTTCCCTGCATTGAACCTCAGCTTCCACTTTCTAGACCATCTTTCCAGAGCCTCCAGGTCCCCCGTAGGGCCACCCTCCCCTCCTCCCCATCCGCCGCCCCAAGTTTTGAGTCATCCGCAGAGACTCATCTCACTCCTGATACCTGTCCTTATGTCAGAGGCGTGGCGCGTTGAACAGGAGGGCCCAAGGACTGATCCTGTGGGACCCACTAATGACCCTCCTTGGGGATGAGACTATCCTGCCAACTATGACCCTCTGGGTCCGGTCCTGGAGCCAATTGCCTATCCATCTGATCATCTGGTTCCCACCCCCATTTCTCCCAGCTTATCCAACAGGCCCTCGTGAGGAACAGAGTCAAATGCCTTGCTGAAGTCTAGAAAGAGGACGCCCACTGGTCTACCCAGATCCAAGGCACTCGTCACCCCAGTCATAGAACTCCAAAGGTTTGTCTGACCACGATTTCCCTGGGACAATCCATGCTGTCTATCATCCAGGCACCCTGGCTTTCCAGGTCTCCCCTAGCCTCTCCTTGACAATGCCCTCCATCACCTTGCCCACCACCGATGTCAGCCTGACAGGTCTGTAGTTCCCTGCCACCTCCTTGATCCCCCCTTCTGGATAGACACTATATGCCACCTTCCAGTCCTGGGGCACCCACCCTGTCCTCAGAGAGATGGTGAAAAGCTCTTCCAGGGGTTTTGCCAGGACATCCGAAAGTTCCTTCAGCACTCTGGGATGTAATTTATCTGGCCCCAGTGTTTTTTCTGTCTTAAGGGACCTGAGGGCTTCCCTCACTCTCTCTGCTGTGATTTCCACTTCCGCTACCTCTTCTCCCTGCTTAGCCATCCCCCCTCCTGCCAGGGATGTCTCCCCCTCTCTCCAGACCCACCGTTAGGTGGGTCCCTCCTCTCAGTATCACTGTCTCCTCCCATGTATGATGTGGCACCCCATTTCCTTGGTGAAAACTGGGGTGAGTACTCATTTAGTACCTCAGCCTGCTCCCAGGTCTTGGCCCATCTCTCCCCTGTTTTAATCCTACTAATCTGCCCTTCACCCTTCGTTTTTCCCAAATGTATCTAAGAACCCTTGTTCCCTCTCCCTAATTTTCCTGGCCAGGTTCTGCTCCTTCCTTGCCTTAGCCACCCTCACCACCCTAGTGGCCCTTCTAGCCATCAGCTCGTACTCCCCTCGATCCCTTTCACTCCTTGAGCACTTGAATTGCCTATAGGCTGCCTTCTTTCCTTGCACCACCTCCTGGACCTCCCTGGTCCACCAGCAGGGTTTTTGAGCCCTACCGCATTTTCATCTTACTCTTGCACAACTGCTGGTAGCATCCTGCACCCCTCTCCTGATGATTTCCCACCTACTATCAACGTCCATGTCTGACCCAATCACATCCAAATGCTCCTTAAGGATCCTTCCCATTTCCTTAAAATCCGCCCCCTTAAGTCAGTTACCTCCATCTTTGTGCAGCCTTCTACCCCTCCTAGGTCCAGGCAGAACCAGACCGTGGCATGGTCACTCCCCACCAATGGGTCCGTTACCTCCAGGCCCCCAATCTGGTCACTGTCTGCCAGGCCACTGTCTGAAATGGGCAGACTAGGTTGGCCAACTGGTCCTTATCTGCCATCAAAGTCTATGTTCCTATGTTTCAGCACTAGGCAGAGACTGTCAACGCTCCCATCCTTGTCCTCTTTTTCTACCCTCGATGGGACAGCTATTCAGACATCTACATCCTTCAGGTATCTGGGCATCTGGCTGGATCAACATCTCTCCTTCTCGGACCATATAGAAGCCATACTGAAAAAGCTGTGCCCTAAACTCAGTGTCCTGTATAGAACTCGATCCTGCCTCCCGCTCCTGGCAAGGCGCAAATTGGTCCAAAAATGATTCTCCTGATTGTCGACTACTGTGATGTAGTCTATTGCTTTGCTCCTGCCACCTCCTTAGACAGACTAGATATCCTTTTCAACTCCTTCTTTCACTTTGCCCTTGATGCGCCTCCCCTAACCCATCACTGCCACCTTTACCATGCTTTAGCTTTCCATCTCTAGCTAATAGGTGGCTGCATCACTGTGCAAAGTTTGTCTCAAATTACTGACTTGGTACACTCTCCTTATCTCACCTCCTCCTTTCCCTCCCTTCACCCCTCCTTCTGCCTTCTCAGATCACATGACCACAGAACTTGGTAGATCCACGGAGGTTCACAGCGTCTGGCCAGTCTGCCTTCTCCTACCATCTCCCAAATTGTGGAACTCGCTCCCTACAAATCCTATTTTCTTCCTCGCTTGGCTCACTAACTACTGCCTCCATAACTTCCTTTCTGTTAACTGTGCCTGCACCTAACTCCCCCACCCAGCCTGGCCTTACACCTTGTCTGTTACCTCCGGGACCAGGCATGACCTACTTATAAGCCCTTATTATTAATAAGCACTTAAAGCTGTTGTCTTATGTTGATGCTAACTGTAAACTGCTATCTGCCTCTGCCTTGCTGTTTTGAGCTCCCTCTGGGAGCTCCTACTAGCTTTTTCTGTTCTACTGCAATCTATCTGTATTATCTAGCCGTGTGATCCCTAAATGTAGGTGTTACTGGAAGTCATTGCACGGAAGGTCATAGAGCTCTCCATTGTCACTGATGCTGTCCTCCTACACGTTATGTTAATGTACTTTGAATATACTTTTGCTGTTTATTTTCCACAAATGTCACACAATTGTTACTGCTAATGCAATAATTGACTATTCTGGAAACTGTATCCCTGTATGCTATCAATGTTACTTGTACTCTTGTACACTATTTATCACTCAAATGCTACCATAAATGCTACAACTGCTTAGCTGTGAACTATTCTTTTGTGTTTCATGAACTATTATATAATATTTTACTTTGTAACTCCCATCTCCCCAGGCCACACCTTTAGATGATCAGCTTGTTGTTTAGTGTGCCTTACCTGGTGAAACTTTTAATAAATAAATTAAATTTGGCTGCCAAAACAGATCTGCATTTGATCTGACGTTGAGCCTGAGTCTGCTTCTGCTGATGATGGTTCTGGTGTTGAAGAGGTATCTCTGCCTTTGGAAGGCTTATACATGTACTGGACTGATCTCAGGGCTTTGTCATTTAACTGAAGATCGGTCATAATATCTTTAACATCACTCCCAAAAGGACCGACCCCAGAAAGGGCTGTCCTGAATGGCCAATTGTACCTCAGATGCCAGGCCAGAAGTGAAGCTAGGCATGGCAGTGTAGTCCAATGGAAAATGCCAAACTCTGGCCAGCCATGTCCACCACATTACAGGTAGCCCAGAGCATATACCTGCAGGCAGATCTGGCTGAGTGAGCGAGATCCCCTAACTCCTGCTTAACTGCAGGTCTGGGAGAGGTCCAATTTGGAATCCAACTGGCTGAGAACAGACTTCTGATAGTCTTCCAAATGGGCCACATAGTAAGAGCCCGGATGCCCAGAGTAGAGGAAGAGAAGACTTTCTTCCCATACTGATCCAGGAGTTTGGATTCTCAGTCAGGAGGAGAGGAACTGGGATGTTTTGGATTGGCATTTCTGTCATGGGCAGCACTGATGACCATGGAATCTGCCTTAGGCTGAAGGCTAAATAAATCTTTACCCTCAGGAGACTGGTAGAGCCTATCCACCTTGTGCACCAGAGTAGCCAAAAGGTTGTTTCCAAACAGTAGCAACCAGGTCTTCATGAGATTCGATCCAGGGAGGAATGAGGGTGGGAGAGGTTTCTGCCAAATCTAAATGTTCAGCGAGCCTCTGATGCTGGGAATCCTGTTCCACGGTCTTCCAGTTGTAGGCTTCCTGGATCTTTATTATCAACTACACAAGCAAGAATCCTCTGGAGAAGACTTAGGAGAATCCTTCAGATTAGGGGTTTCTGGAGTATGTGGTTCCTCTCCTGAGTCTAAAAGCTCAGTCTTCCAAATCTGATGACTCTGGAGAGCTTGAAGTGAACATGGGAGGAAGCTCCACTGGTCGAGAGATGTCCTGGGGACAAGAAAACTCCCTGGGTTGGGAGCCCACTGATGGTCCCTGTCCAGTGTCGGGGACCGGCGTGGGAGTCTGTCAGTGGATATCTGGGGCCTGGCAAAGGGGCAGACATCAGCTGATGTTTGTCTAGTTCCAAACTGAGCTGAGATTTGGCTTCAGCCCACCAAGAAGCCAGGACCGCCTTCAGGTCCACCTGTGGTGAAGGTGGTGGCAGTGGAAAGTAGTACACTGAGAACTCGTAATATAGTAACAAAGCCTGATGGCAGGTAGCTTGTGCCTGGAAATCCTGGCGTCAGGTTATGTGGTGTCAGGTACCCTGGTGTCAGGGAACTGTGACGTCAGGTACACTGGTGTTGGGTGGCCTGAACAAGCCAACGGTCCTGATGGAGGCCCAACCTGAGGGGCCGACGGACCTGTCATCTGGTCCGTGGTGAGGTAAAGAAGGCCCTGTCGGAGGGTCTGGAAAAGGACCCTGCTGGCCCAGATGGCAAAGCAGAAGGTCTCGGGGCAAGCTGGGAGGTGACAGTGGAGGGACCATCTTGAATCCAGGGTTGGAGGCTCTGGCATCAGGAGCGGTAATGCTGACAGAGGAGGCATCCCCTGGTCCTCATGCTCCACAAGCTAAGGAGGGGCTGGCTCACAAATAAGAGGGAACGGAGGAACCTCCAACAGCAGCTGGTCAGACATCAGCTGCAGTGATCCCCAGACGTCAGGGTGGACGTTAGGCCCTGATGAGGGGGCTCGCAGGCTAGGCATCCGTCGGAGGAGCTGACAGATGACTCAGCAGCCTTGTCCGGGTGGGAAACAGTAGAGCTGGAGCATGACTTATCAGACCCACCCACACTGCTAGGCCAGGAAGAAGAAGCATTACTGCCTCCCAATCGACAATATCAGATCTAAAGTGTTCTTTAGCCTAGTAGGTACACTAACCAACTGTGTCAGGAGACCCTCTTGGATTGCATCCAGGAGCACTTGCTCCCTAGCACTGGAGGTGACTGGAATGATCCAGTCAGCCAGGGATCGACAAATTTTAAAATTCACTGCTTGTCCAGGACAAGTGGCTTGACTAAAAGTAGTAGTCCTCATGCTCCAGTTGGTAGCCCGGTTAAAATAAAGCATATTTTAAGAAAAATATTAAAAGTAAAGAAACAGGTTACTTTAGAGAGGAATAGTTATATACTGTAGTAATATGTTTAACAGTATGAAAATGTGTGATGTTTTTGTTCTAGGTAGGTTAGACAGAACCGGTTCTCCTTATGATGAGTTAGTGAAACTGAAGAAGCAGAAGATTTGCTTATTTTTTTTTTCTGCACTGTAAATTTGTATACTTTATAAAGTCTGAATATGAAATGAGTAAAAGATCAGGTTTACATTATTTTTCTGTAATTTGTGCACTCACTGCAACTAAATAATGTGGATTTTCAAATCTGACTGTTTTTGTTGCATCTTTTTTTTTTTTATTTGAATTCATTTTTGTAGTCTTTCACAAGCCAGCCACAGGACAGTTACACTGGGCAAGTCACCCGTGACCCCCAACCACACCCAACCCTCTTCACTCCGAGCCCTTTCCCTAGATTTCCTCCACTAGCAACAGCTCACACAAAGTTAGGCTTCTCTTATTTGATTTTTTTAAGGCAGGTGACCCCTCCTTCACTACTTTACCCTTGTTCTCCTCTCCCAAAATCCTAGACACAACAGTTAGGCTCTCTTATTTTATTTTGGGCAGGTCAACCTACCTTCACTCCTTTGCCCACGGTCTCCTCTCCAAGCAGCTTACAAAAACTCAGGCTTCTCTTATTCTGTTTTCTTAGGGGAAAAGGCCAGTAGGCCACCCCTCCTTGCTCCTTCCCTTCTCCCCATTTCCTCTCCCAGACTCCCAAAAGCCACCCTCACACACAATCAGGCTTATTTCATTTTCTTTGGGCAGTTCCCACTCCTCCTTCACTCCTCAGCTCCCCCCCCCCAACACAGTGTACTGTAGCTAGGTTATTTTTGTTGTAAAAAGTCTTATGCTATCTCTTAAAAGCATCAACACTTTCACAAAAAGGCCCACACTTCTCACTTTCTTACCCCTCCCTTTAGTCTGTTTCTGTTCAGGTAGTAACTTTCATCTCAGCTCATTATTTCTTCGTTTACTTTTACTGTTGCAGCTTAGTTAGGCTCTTATACATGCTCAGCCTTAGAGTTGTGTTCTTGTTCCCTTAGTGCAGCGCGATCGTGATTTGTCATTACTCATTTTCCACACCACACATATCGGTCCCTCCTTCCAATCCAACAGTCACCTTTTTTTCTTTTAATAAAATTCTTGCAGTATGAATTCAAAAGCGACTCATGGCCATGGGTACTGGCTGCTTCCCCTTCCCATCCTCGACACCAACACCACTCACCCTCCCTAATTGTGTCCCTCCCCCAATCTCTGCTTTTTGCAGCAGCAGCGCAAAATTTATTTGATATTTTATTAATGGCATGGCAGCCCAGGCACAAGCAGCAGCAAGTGTGGCACTGAGGCACTGATTTCCGCAGTCCCTGACTCCAAACTAGCTCCTAAAAAAAACACCTGACCCCTCGCACGAACTAAGAGGCATGCAAGACCTTTTTCATGGAAATGAAATTAAAGTAAGAGGAGCGCACCTCCGATTAACCCTGCCAGCCAGTTTGTGCCATTGCTAGCAAACAGGTCCTTACCAGAACAGCCAGATCTTCTTTGGATGAGACAGACACCTGCTGCCAGTCCAATGACTGGATCCAGCTCAAATTCCCCTGCGTAGCAAGCTTGCTCCCGCAGAACTCTCTCAAGCTGCTCGCTCTCTCTCCGCCCTGCCAGACACCCGTGTGTGTAGGCCATGTGGGTCACATGATGGCCAGACTCTGACATCGCCAGCAAAGCGCTGTAGTGGAGGAACCTGGTAATGCAGCGGAAAATCTTTTTGTTTATTTAAAGCAGTACTTGTCAGCGGACAAGTACCCCTATCTCAACTGCTTGTCCTTGCCTGAAATCTGGTAGCCGGGATGTCGGGCTGATCCGGTTAGTCAAATCCTGAAGTCAACCCGGCAAGTTGAAACCCCACGATGACCACCTTCCCTTTTCTACATACTTTTCTGATTTGTCCTGCTAATTCCTGTCAAGCTGCTCAGACTGGGGCGGTGGCCTGTATACCATCCCAAACCTCAGTTTCTCACCCCTTGAGTCTAGGAACTGTTGCCAGATTGCCTCTGTTCTCCTTTCTTCCCCCTCATCCCTTATGTATTTGATCACATCCCTCGCAGACTGTCACCCCACCCCACTGCCCCTCCATCCTTATGGTCCTTCCTGTATAATTTGTACCCTAGGATTGCCAGATCCCAGACCCGTCGCTCAGTTACCCATGTTTCTGTGACAGCTGCAATATCCACCCTCCACACTGCTAAGAGTGCCTGTAGCTCAATGGATTTGTTGCCTAAGTTTCTTGCATTCAGCGAGACCACCCTCCACCCTGCCCCCTTCCCTTCACTGGCTTCCATTTCCTCCCTTCTACTCCCTCCTTTTTCGGCCGCTCAGAGTCCTTCTTTGATAGCCTGGGGGTAGGCTGTGACTCCACTCTATCAGATCCCTGCCTACCTGCTATCCACTTGCCACCCCCCCATCTAGTTTAAATCCACCTTTGTTGCAATATACCTCCCCAGTCTTTGCTTTTATACCTCCTTTCCCTCCCCACCCAGATGCAGCCTATCCCTTGCAAACAGATGTTATTATCCCAGGTACTACCCCAGCCACCTACAACCCTATATTCCTTAGTTTGACACCATTCTACCAACCATGTGTCTGACTCCCTAATCTTCTCCTTTCTTACTGTGCTTGCGCAGGGTACTGGGAGCACCTCGGAAAATGCCATAGACTCCTCAGTCTCCTCGCACAGCCTTCCCACTTCCTCAATCCTCTCCTTTGTTACCTCCACCATTTCCCCCTCTAGGCCACTTGTTCCCAGATGTACCAAAATGTGTGGTTTCCTCCTACCCCTCCTTACTCACCTTAGGATTGCCTGTCCTGCCTTTAATCCCGGTATGGACTCCACTCATATCTAACTGTGCCTCTCCCCCTTGCTTCCCCATCTAATCCCCTTGAGTATGGAGTCCCCCAACACCAGTACACCTCCATCTTCTTTCCTTGTGCTCATCAGCCCCCCACCCAGGTTTTTATTTCTGGGCCACTCAAGATGGTGCTTTTACAATGTGTCCCAGTGTCTTCCCCCATGCCCCTCTCAAATGAGACCTCTCTCCCTCCTGCTGTTTGACTGTCAACCTTCCTCTCCCTCTTCACCTCTCTGAGTATTATCCCTCCCCCTGCCATGCCATGCTCAATCTCTCCACTAGTAATGCCCCTCACTCCCTCCTCTTTGTGAGTATTATCCCTTGTGCAATCTCCTCCTGCATCCTCTTTCCCATGTGTAGCTAGTACAGCAAACATGTTCTCTATCCCCTTTGCCTTACTGTGTGTTTTCTCCTCCCTCTTGCCTACTGCTGCTCCTCTTTTTCTAGGTCCTACCACAGTCCACCCCTTCATCAGCTGGGCGTCCTGTCTCTTGCCCCCGACCCCGACCCCTCCATTGACCCCTGTTCCTTCTCTGTGGTGTCCCCACAATACTCTCAGATGCCAGCCCTCCTACCGATGTAATCCTTCCCATGTCCCTCAACATCCTCAGCTCCCTGCCAAGCCACTGAACCTCTTCCTCAAGCCTCCTTAGCCTGTGGCATATTGGGCACCCTCCCAGCCTCCACAGTATGTTCATCTACATTGCTGCCCCACAACCACTGCACCCTACAATCCTACCCATGGTCAACACTACCTATACTGCCTCTCCACACTAACTCTCCCTACAGCAAGTAGAATTAACTACTCCTAGTCCAGCCTCTACAGAAATTGTAATCCCGAAATGCCCTTGCATGCAGCATAAGACAGCCAACTACAGTACTAACTGGAAACCACAATCGTACTCATAAGGACTATAGATCTACTCATAAGTTTTATATATTTATATGTATTTAAGAATCAGCTCATATGGCTATTCCTTGTTTCCTCCATCCTGACCTGCTCTGAGGGCTCAGGTCAGTTTGCAGCTCCAAGCTCTCTCTCACAGCCTTCAAACCCAACCCCTAGTGGTATTTCAGTATTTAACAAGCAGACTTAACCAATCCTTCTCTCTTGCAGTTTGATGGCTCTGTTAGAATTTAAAGGCTATGTGGGTGGGTAAGTCTGGGTATGGCCTGTTCAGTCAGTCCAGCCACAGAAACCTTTACAGTCACTCCAGCCACAGAAACCATTAAGCTAAATTCCACTTTAAGCTAAATTAAAGGAAAATAAAACAACACCAAAACTTACATAAATCCTCTACACATTAACTCTCTCAACAGCAAAAAATTAACTAATCATTCTCTCTATAGTTTAAAACAATACAGAAACTTACAGAAATCTTCTCCACAACAAGCAGACTTAACCAATCCAACACATTATCCTCCTCTCCCAGGGAGGGAGGACAATGTCTCACTTATAGCTGCCATATGGTATAGGAATGAAGGCAGTGCCAGGTCTGAGTGCCATTGAAAGGAGCCACGGGCCTCTAGCATGCACACACTCCTACATTTTAAATACATATGTGATGCTATGGCCAGGGGAATAGAGAGAGAAAAATCGAAAGTGGGAGGGTGCCTGCTTTATGAAGCCTTGCCTGCCAACTACCATTCCTGTATCATTACCCAATCTCCCATCCATTTCTAGATGTGAGTCCCTGGTTGGGGGTGAGGGGATGGCCTTCCCTCCCAGCCCAACCACAGGGGCAATCCATGGAGAATTCTCAGTGGTGGTTGTGGATCGGGGGTGGATGTCAGACAGAGATGGCAGGGACAAGGCTGATAGTCTGCTGGACCCATCCCATGAGGAGAAAAAGCTATATGGAAAAACACTGATCTAAACTCACTCCAGACAAGCAGATCCCACCCCCCACCCGTCCCTTGAGGAGAAAAAGCAGTATTGAAAACTAAATGTAACCCTAGATGGCGCTATCCCAGGGGCTACTACCCCTGCCTGATTTGCCACTAACAGGTTGAGGGGCCTGGATCCAATGGCGGTGCCTCCACCCAGAGGTCAGGGTTTGCAATAGTTAAACTAACTTGGTCACAGCCCTCTGGGACACTGCAACCCCCTTTCTTCCCACTAGTGGCCCACACAATATATCAGAATTACCTTCACAGTATACACTTACCCCAGGTCTGGTTCCCGGCACTGGGACCTCCTGTGAAATGAGATACAATTGCAACAATCACAGTACAGTACTTTAACATAGACAAATACCTCAGGCAGTATAACTTTGCTGAAACAAGCAGCTCTGATTTATTTAGGGGATATAACAAGGACAGGGAAATCAGGTTAATTAGCTTATCACTCTAATAATCTACCTATGGCTCTGTGCACAGGCCTATCCCTATCAGTTACTGTCCCTGGGTACCCAAGCCCTAGTGGCTAGTCAAACCGTGGCAGCTGGTAGGGCCCTTTCACACACAGAAAAGGAGAATTAAACAGTCAGCAGTACAGTAATTCCATTTGGATTTAATGTGGCAATTCAACAGGGAGCGACCCTGAATTAGTACTCACGACCTCCAAATAAGATAGGGTCCTTCAATGTCAGCAGGGCTCACTTGAGGTACACAAACCTCTTCACATTTATATAAAAGCACTATACCAGGCAGGCTGCATCTGTATCCCGATGTAATTACTGCACAATACCGGAGAACACACAGCAGATTCAGTTCCTGACAGACCGAGTGCAATTTTCAGCAATTCCTCCAGTCTTCTACAGGGTGAGCCTGGTTTCTACTCTTCAGAGATCCTTTGATTCTTTTTCACAGGACAGATTCAGTCCTAACAAGCTGTTACACAAGCTGCAGACCGGAACTCTAGGCCTTACACACGTTTTTGACTAAAACTGCACACTGAAAAAGCACAGGCTCCTTCCTTCTTCACTGCCAAAGCTCAACTGAAACTCCAACCGACAAAACCGACCACTTCCTTTGAGTTCCTCCCAGTTCTTGACTGGATTGGCTGTCACTACAATAGACTGCTGCTGTTGGTCCAAAAAGACACTGAAGTCTAAACTACATCTCCCAGAGTCACTGCCCATACAATCCTCTTGTGGCTGGCTCAGATTATGAGTCAAAGTTCTGATTCGTCAAGGCACCATTTTAGAGCTAGCTTACCCACACTGATTGGTCCAGTTCGGCAGTTCAAAACTAGAATGGGGAACTAGCAGACACAGTTCTGACTGCAAAGAAAGCAGGTTAGACAAACTGTAATTTCATTATTACTCTAAATAATTTCTGGCAAACAGTTACATCTTTCAGATAGGTTCCCTTTGCACTCCTAGTGACTGCAAAATGAAGTGAATTGGCAGCAGCTTGGGTGGTACTCAATCAAAGAAACACACAGTCCCCATACAAACTAATTATGTCTGCAAGCAGACAGCTCTTAAAGAGACAGTACCAGAGGTTCTAAAACACTCACTGATAAATGGCTTAAATGCCAAACACCATTCAGGCTTGGAGCATTCAAGCAAGCTCCTGGAAGTCTTTTGAACCCCCATTTGCAGGGGTTACCCTTCCTGGCCTGGGAAAGCTTGCGTCCATGCGTCAAGCAAGTACCCATAAGTTTCAACTGCAACCATATACATTTGCATTAGGCTCGCACATGTAATCATCAGTCAATATATCATTTTACCAAGAACACATTTCTGAAACATTGCATGCGTCACTCTTTACACAGTATTGCATACACATTGTACCATAACTCAAGTTATTACTCTTGTACATGAAACCTGAAGAGAGGGCCCTTCCCTATCAGTTACCTTGGGGCTGGATGGGGCAAGGCACCATATTAGAGGAGCAACACAAGTAACTTGGAGTTAGCACTGGCTCAGTTTGGGCAATGAGCTCGGGACACATACACTCCTTTATGGACAACATTGAGAGGCAAGTCTACAGGCCTCCCAAGAAAATCATAACTGAGGTGCACCACAGGCTTTACAGCTCGACCAGTCTTTCTAGGGGAACTGTTATAGTCTCTGCACTCTGAGCCTCATTTTCAGCATTGTCCTCACTTGTCAGAGTCTCCATGGGGGTAGAGAGGCTAGAACTTGGGGCACTTTCAGCTCCAGGAGTTACAGTTTCTGAGTCCACAACATTTGGCTGCATGGAGAGCTTTGGACACTGGCAGTGGACTGTCAGGGCACTCAAAATACTCTTCTTGTTGAGTGTATCACCAGTCTGCCCCAATCTATCATTTTCCTCCCTGAAAGCTCAAACAGTTCAACCATGCACAATGATTCCATTTCATCTGATCTGATGCTTTGCACTTCACTTTCTGGGAGCATTGGCTCAGGGATGAAGCTGGGGGCTTAGACAGTCCAGAAGGCCCACTTCATCTCCAGTATTGACTAGGGGATTGCCCCAAAACAATTGACTCAGTTCGTAGAAGGATAGTATTCAAAGTCACTCTCACTTTCTTCCGATATGGACTGACAGTCATGCTCAACTGGGACTTGTGGAGGAGACACTTTAACTTTGCCTCTGTAGGTGCAGACTTTCTTGATCTTTTCTTAGCAGCAGCTCTAGTCACTGGTCCAGAGGGGCATCTTCGGGGCTCAGACTCAATTAAGATTTGTCCAATGGGCAGTAAATGATTTCTATGCATTGTTTTTACATCTTTTGAATTATTCTCAGGCCTTACTTTGTACACTGGCAGATCATCTAGTTTGCCCACTACAATGTGAGGGAGATGGTGCCATCTGTCAGCAATCTTGTGCTTGCCATGCAGTCCCAGATTTCTTAGCAATACCCGATCTCCCTCCTGGAGTTCCTGTGCTTTCACCTTTTATCATACCTTTCTTTGTTGGCCAGATTTCTTTTGGCAGCCATGGTTTGAGCCAGTTAGTACACATGAGTTAGCTGGGCCTTTAACTTTTGCACATACTGTAAATAGTTGTCAGCTTGAACCCATCAGGAGAGACCCCAAAACACACATCTACTGGTAGTCGAGCTTCTCTTCCAAACATCAGGCGTAGGGGAGAATCCAGTGGCATCACTTTGGTGCAGTTATAAGCATGTACCAGGGTGCTAATTTGTTGGCTCCATCTAGAGCTTGTCCTTTGGGTGCAGGTGCTAGCATATCTAGCAAAGTGCGGTTGAAACGTTCAGGCTGTGGGTCCCCTGGGGTGGTAAGAGTGGTTCTGGACTTCCGACTCCCCACAGAGAAAGCATCTCTTTGATCAGACGACTCTCAAAACTCTCCCTTGATCAGAATGGATTCTTTGGAGCCCCATAGTGAACAAAAAGTTTTCTACAAGTACTTTGGCCACAGTGGATGCTTTCTGGTCTTTGGTGGGAAAGTTTGGGCATATCTCGTGAAATGGTCAGTGACCACCAGCACATTACTGATATTTCTTTGATCTGACTCCAAACTCAGAAAATCAATACAGACCAGCTCCATGGGTGCACTGGTGGTGATGTTAACAAGGCGGGCAGCCCTCTGGGGGCAAAGCTTTCCTCTGTAAGCAGTGACTACAAGTCGAATGTGTTGCTCCACATCAGCCCCCATCTTAGGCCAATAGAATCTGATCTCACCAAGTCAAGTGTTCTGTCTATACCAAGGTGCCCCATGTGGTTGTGCAAGGACCTCAGTACTGAGTCTCGAAGGCAGTGGGCAGCACTAGTTGTTGTTTGTCTACTTGTCCCCTCTGTCTACTGTTTCTCTGTATAACAGTTTATTGATCAGTTTCAACTTAGGACCTTCTTTGTATAACAGTGCAGTTCTCAAATCAGTGGAGCGTAATTTGGACACATCTTTTCCTGCATAGAGGGCTTCTAAAGCTGCTTTGATCATGGGATCAGCGGATTGAGCCGCCGAATACTATCATTGTCCAGCTGAGGCAGTGCACCAATGTCTATTGCAGAAAAAGTGGCAATAAGCAGCAGGTATGCAATTCTCAGAGGGCTCCCAAGCAATCCACCATGCAGTCCACTGCGTCCGTGGACATCTGTTCCTCCCTGTCAAACTTCGCCAGAGTGCCCGAATGTCAGTTCTGCCAATCGGACCCAATCATTCTGGGAACAGGCCTCCGGAGAGAGCATCAGCATCTATGGTTCAGACCTGCTCGGTATTCAGAGCATAGTCATATGTAGATAATGCAGAAAGCCACCTATGGCCAGTGGCATCCAACTTAGCTGAGGTCTGCACATAGGTCAAAGGATTATTTCAGTTTTTACTAAGTATTTGGCCCCATACAAGTACTCATGGAATTGGTGTAACAATAGCCACTTCAAAGCTAGGAACTCTAACTTATGTACAGGATAGTTCTTTTCGGATGGGTCAGGCTTCTACTGGCAAAGGCCACTGGTCTCAGGCTACTCGCTCTTGGTACAACATGAGCCCCAACCCTTGCAAGCTAGCATCAGTGTGCAGGACGAAGGTTTTCTTGGATCGGCATAGGCCAGCACTGGAGCATGGGTAAGTTGATATATGATCTCATGAAAAGCAGTCTCACAATCAGGAGTCCATGGACCCCAAATACTTCTACTCGGATGAAAATACACTCTTTCAGTCTTGAGGGACGCTGACTTTTGGTATTTTTGTGGGGTTGGGGATACCTTGATGAGGTTAAGTAAAGGCGGATCACTCTTGAATAGTCCTTGATGAAGCTACGATAATAACCACAGAATCCCAGGAATCTTTGCAGTTCTTTTAGATTTTGGGCTGTGGCCAGGTGGTCAAGGCCTCAACTTTACTTGGGTCGGCTCTATTCCTCGGTGGATACTATGTGTCCCACATACTTTACTGATGTTTGAAAGAATTGACACTTATCAATGGACAGTTTAAGGCCAAAGTCCTCAGTCGGTCCAATACCTTAAATAATCTGCTCATGTTCCTCCAGTGAGCTGCCAAACACAATAACATCATCTAGGTATACCAGGCACTCTAGTAAGTTCATGTCCCCACTGCACGCTCCATCAATCGTTGAAAAGTGGCTGGGGCACCTGAAATCCTTGAGGCATCCTCATGAATTCATAGAAGCCAAGCGGACAGATAAAGGCCGTCTTCTCACGCGGTCCTCTGGGGCCATCGGGATCTGGTAGTACCCACTCACGGAGATCCAGCACAGAGAACCACTTGCTCCCGTTGGAGGCAGTCCAAAGCATCCTGAATCGGGCATTGTGTACTGATCAGGGATAGTCCGGCGGTTTAAGTGCGATAATCCACACACATCCTTACTGTTCCATTCTTTTCCTCACTACCACAATGGGGAAGCATAAGGGCTTCTGGATTCTTGTATTACACCAGCAGCTAACATCTCTTGCAGATGCCGTCTCACATCATCTATGTCAGCAGGTGCCAGACGCGAGACCTCTCACGAAATGGTCTTTTCGTCATGCAGCGGATATTGTGCTCTCAGCTCCTTGCACGCATCCTACATCCCATTCCTTTAAAGAAAAACACCTGGTCTCTCTGGGCAAGCTTCTCACTGATCCTCACTTTCCATTCAGCTGGCAGCGAGTCGGCTGAATCAAACAAGTCAGGCGTTACTCTGTCATTCTTCCTTGAACTCTTGCTGCTGGGTAGCACTGCAGTGTCTGCACAATGCACATTAGCCAGGATGCAACCTCTGTTTACTCGAATGTCTCTTTCAGACACATTATGAACTTGGACCATTACCCTTCTGGCATAGCATGGGCTCTAGCGGGCAAAATACTAAAGGCTTGACCAGCAGTCCCTCTGGCAATTTTCCATCGCCTGGTGCATCCAACATTAATATTTTATTCTTAACATCCTTTCTGATATGGACCTCTCCTGTAAGGTACACTGGGCATTTGGCGCCAGGATCAGAGACTCAGGATCCTTCTTCCATACAATTCCGACCCGGTTCCTCTGGTTCTGTTTTTCAGCATCTCTCTGTGCCTCATAGGCCTTCTTAATTAAAGCCGAACTCTTAAAGCTCTACTAGTCTTTGACCCCTGTTTTCATAACACAACTGTGCCAGCCTTCCGAACATATGAGCATTTGTTCCAATCAACAAAGGGACACCATCATACAGTCCAGTGGGGGACACACTAAGGCTAGGGTCTCTACTTGTTCGGCCACTCCAGCCAAGGAGGTGGGGAAAGACAGCAAATTCGGATATACCCGGAATAGGGTAGGCTTCTCACCTAACCCCATACATGCAGTCCTTCTAATGGTTGTAAGGGCATCGCCTGACAAATGCTTCTGATACCAATCCTGGAACATAATTGTCACTTGGAGCCACTGTCTAATACAGCTCTTGTAGACACTCCATTCACCTTTACAGTGGTCTCCATGGAGGACCCACTATTCTGGACCAGTCTGGAGAGGGCGGAGTGGGGGCCTGGGCAACTCAACCTTGCCACAAAAGGAGTGAATTAGCATTTTTGGTGCCCTCACTGGGATCATGTCACACACCTCTTAACCACTGATTTCTTCTCCGACTCTCCTTGTAGCCTATATGCAACCTTTGTCAGTGTCTTTGGGGACTGGCATTCCCTTCTATGTGCCCATCTTTTCCCACAATTATAGCAAAACATACTTTCTGGAGTTTGAGCTGGCCGGTATGCCTGCCACACTGGGAGCCAGGGCGGGGTATTACTAACTGGAAACCTGGGTGCCATCTCTGTTCTGGGCAGTGATAAGCATTTGGAGACATCTTCAGTTTCTCCACTTCCATGGTCAAGGAATTGAGTTTGGAGCTGTTATCAGCAGGAGATACATGGGTGGGTACTCCCACCCCATAGCAGATGCAGTCGGATATAGGTCAGGGCCTGCACTTGCAGGCGTACTTCATAAAGGGACTGTTTTGAATTCCCGATCTCTCTCAACAGTTCAGCCTTTGTGCATATCTTTTCCTTGTCAGAACACTCATTGACTGTCAACCTCTGCCCCTGAACTTCACGTGATGGATCACCCTCAGTCACTCGGGTCATAGCCACAGCTGTTGGTGCAGGTACCTCCGAGGTCGCTTTTCTCAACTCTCAATTTCTCTCTATTAACTCATCATAGGAGGGTGGGGATCCCAGTCGATTTGCAGGCGTAACTGGAAGCAACAGCAGTTCTGAGAAGGTGGCAGACTTAAGTTCCTGTCCAGTCTGGTTCGGTCCAGTTCAATCGGCTGGCAAACTACCCTTTCTGAGGCATTCTTGCAACAATTTTTCCAGCCGAGAACATACACAGACAACAACTCTCCTTGGTACTGTTGTGCATTTCTTACTCTCCACCATAGGTCCTCATCCAGAATCTGGGCTCCCTTACATTCTCCAAGGCCTCAAGATAGGCCTGTGCAGTCGCTTCAGGGTTACTGGCCCATTTAGCACGGATGGTAGCCAGGGCAGGACCTCGGAGCTCTCACTAACCCTCTTACGCTCGCCTTCCGAGCATTTGCCATTCTAGCACTTGGGGGCAACATAGTCTATCAGGTCTCCCAGTCATCCTCCCTTGGGGGTGGGGAGGTGCCAGAGAAGATCCCTCAACCCGGTGAGAGTCGTGACTAATGGCAGGTGCAGAAATAGGGTCTGCATTGGTTCAGCCACCATTACGGGCACTGGAGCAGGAGAGGGTGTTGGGAGGAACACCCCAAGGTGGCAAGAATAGTTTCTTCAAGTCTCCACAGTTTCCCTCTCCCAGCAACCATTCAGCAAATTTCTCCTCAAAGTTTCAGATAGTGGTGGGGGCTGATTCCCCAGGGGTCTTTACTGTCCTTAGTTATCACTCTCAAGCAGTGAGGGCTCCCTCTGGGGTAATGGTCTGTGGCACTTTGGAGCCATCTATGGGATCCTTAAACTCTACTAGGGTCAGGAAAGTGTGGGTGAAGCAGATTAGCATGCCGACCCACCACCACAGGTTTTGTAAACCTTCCACCTTGGAAAGTACTCCCTGCACAGTGTCCGTATTGATGCAGCTGAGGGATGTCCAGGATAAGCATAGCATATTTGAGAAGTCGATCTCTCCTCCCCAGTAAATTCACTCCACCAGCCGGTGCACAGCCACTTCTGTCGGGTACCCATTTTTTCTTAACAGTGGTTCAGAATATGGCCACTAAGGACACACAATCCCAGCGGTGAGCCTCCAAGATGTAACCCCTAGATGGCGCTATCCCAGGGCTACTACCCCTGCCTGATTTGCCACTAATAACGGTTGGGGGCCTGGATCAATGGCGGGTGCCTCCACCCAGAGGTCAGGGTTTGCAATAGTTAAACTAACTTGGTCACAGCCCTCTGGGACACTGCAACCCCTTTCTTCCCACTAGTGGCCCACACATAATATCAGAATTACCTTCACAGTATACACTTACCCCCAGGTCTGGTTCCGGCACTGGGACCTCCTGTGAAATGAGATACAGTGCAACAATCACAGTACAGTACTTTAACATAGACAAATACCTCAGGCAGTACATAACTTGCTGAAACAAGCAGCTCTGATTTATTTAGGGGATATAACAAGGACAGGGAAATCAGGTTAATTAGCTTATCACTCTAATAATCTACCTATGGCTCTGTGCACAGAGCCTATCCCTATCAATTACTGTCCCTGGGTACCCAAGCCCTAGTGGCTAGTCAAACCGTGGCAGCTGGTAGAGCCTTTCACACAGAGAAAAGGAGAATTAAACAGTCAGCAGTACAGTAATTCCATTTGGATTTAATGTGGCAATTCAACAGGGCTGACCTGAATTAGTACTCCACGACCTCCAAATAAGATAGGGTCCTTCAATGTCAGCAGGGCTCACTTGAGGTACACAAACCTCTTCACCACATTTATAAAAGAAAGCACTATACCAGGCAGGCTGCATCTGTATCCCCATCGCAATTACTGCACAATACCGCGAGAACACACAGCAGATTCAGTTCCTGACAGACCAAAGTGCAATTTTCAGCAATTCCTCCAGTCTTCTGACAGGGTGAGCCTGGTTTCTACTCTTCAGAGATCCTTTTGATTCTTTTCACAGGACGGATTCAGTCCTAACAAGCTGTTACACAAGCTGCAGACCGAACTCTGGGCCTTACACACCCTTTTTGACTAAAACTGCACACTGAAAAGCACAGGCTCCTTCCTCTCCACTGCAAAAGCTCAACTGAAACTCCAACCGACAAAACTAGGCACTCCTTTGAGTTCCTCCCAGTTCTTGACTGGATTAGCTGTCACTCACAATAGACTGCTGCTGTTGGTCCAAAAAACACTGAAGTCTAAACTTCATCTCCAAGAGTCACTGCCCATACAATCCTCTTGTGGCTGGCTCAGATTATGAGTCAAGTTCTGATTCGTCAAGGCACCATTTTAGAGCCTAGCTACCCCACACGATTGGTCCAGTTCAGCAGTTCAAAACTAGAATGAGAACTAGCAGACACAGTTCTGACTGCAAAAAGCGAGTTAGACAAACTGTAATTTCATTGTACTCTAAATAATTTCTGACAACAGTTACATCTTTCAGATAGGTTCCCTTTGCACTCCTAGTGACTGAAAAATGAAGTGAATTGGCAGCAGCTTGAGTGGTACTCAATCAAAAGAAACACACAGTCCCCATACAAACTAATATGTCTGCAAGCAGACAGACTCTAAAAGACAGTACCAGAGGTTCTAAAAACACTCACTGATAAATGGCTTAAAATGCCAAACATCATTCAAGCTTGGAGCATTCAAGCAAGCTCCTGGAAGTCTTTTGGGAACCCCCATTTGCAGGGTTACATAAAACAACTCTGATGTAAACTCACTCCAGACCAACAGTTCTCATCCCCCTTCTCCCCATCCCATCAGGAGAAAAAGCTAAATGGAAAAAAAACTGTCCTAAACTTACTCCAAAACAGCGATCACATCCCCTCCTCACTAACTTGGTAGCTGCTGGATCCAAGAAGATCCAGGTTGAGAAATCCTGACTGAATCAAGGACACCATGTCAGAGAAAAAAACACAGATTTCATTTGACACCAAGTGGATGAATTAGCTCTTACTAGTTGCAGAAAGATCAGATTTAAAGATCTGTCCACCACCTGAAAGAGCTGAGCTGGCGCAATTTCTCCCTGCTGTGACCTCCCTGGACAACACATGCCTTCTAAGGGAGACTGCCCTTTGATACTCACCATAGTAAGTCCCTCAGAGCCAGCTTGTCCCATTAGACCTGGATCTACTCCAACAGCACTCCAACCTCCTGAACCCATAAGCGCCTGAGCTCCATCAAACCATGGGGATTTCATGCACTGAGTCAGGGGTCGTATACAAATTGCTGCAATTACATCGAGGAAGCAAGGCAGTGGCCCAATATGAGCCATCACCACCTCCTCCAATCCAACTGCACAAGCAGCCAGCATGCTCAAGAGATACACTGCACCTGGAGTCTTCCTGAGGACAACCCTTTAAGGCGATTCTGAACCACCTCCATATGGGATGGACTTTGGTAGAGGTGGCCACAAAGAGAGAACCTCACCATGCAATGATTAAACCAACTAACCAGATCAACCCTGGGTAGCTAACCCCAACCCTTTAAGAACTCAAAGTCAAGGCATGACTGTGGCCATCAGTCACAGAGTATCTATCTCATGCAAAGCCTAGTGAATCCATTAACTGCAGGAAATCCTGACCAAACTGCAAGAGTTCATTGTTGATCCAGACATTGAAGTTGCCCAAATTAACCATCAGGCTATTCCAACACCATCTCTGTGAGAACCCTTGATTTTCTAGGAAAACACTCACCAGAAGGATCCTGCACTCTCCACCTGGACCCACCACAACCTCATAATACAAACAATGAAGTAGTTCCAACTGGGTGCATAGTGAAATTCAGCTCAGGTCTAAAACAGATATCCTCTCCCCCTCAACCTTTTATGGGCAGTGTGCCACAGAAAAACAGATGGAACAGCTGCCTACAAAAACAGAATTACATCACATAATTCTGCACTCCACATGGGAGTCCTGGGATTGAAAATGAACTCAGGTCTCCCACCCTGTTCTATACCAGTCCTATATACATAACCCCTACTTGCCACTTGATCCCCACGGTTCTGAGCAGACTGGTGTCCTCTGGCATCACAGGGCTTCTCAGCATCTGCCTACATAAAACATTCCTGGTCATCACTTACTGTGATAATGCTTTCTTCAGGAGACTGCGGCATATGGTCTCATTCCCGTTCCTTGACTCCAATACCAAGGTTCTTCATCTTTCACAGTAATATCACCTGAGGCACATGGACTAGAAATTCTGCTTCTGAAGTGAAGGGTAATTAGAAGTAAGGGCACAACCATTGGCATTAGCCTGGCGATACAGATGTAACCACTTGCACTGCAGCCAGGGAGATCAGAGTTGAGAATGGACTTGGGTTTCCCACCCAGGTATTAAATAAGTGATACAAATAAACCCCCACGTACTGCCACCCTAGGACTCGAGTTTGAGAAAAGTTGCAATTTCCCATCCTGCAGTTATACCAATGACACATATTTGCTACAACTAGGGTGATCAGAGTCTGAAAAGGTTCAGGTTTCACACTCTGCAATTATACCAGTGATACAGACATAACCTCCTGCACTGCCACCCAGGTATTATATGGATCATTCACATACACCCTCAGTCCTGCCATCTAGGAGTCCCAGGTCTGAGAACAGTTTGCAGGTTCCCACCTGCAGTTATACAAGATAATACAGAATAACCTACGCTGCAACTGGGTAATCAGAGTCTGAAAGGTTCAGGCATCACACTCTGCAATTATACAAGTGATACAGACATAACCCCTGTACTGCCACCTGAAGTCCTGGGTTTGAGAATGAACTCAGGTTCCCCACCTTGGCATTATACCAGTGATACAGACATAACCCCCTGCACAGCCACATGGGTGCCCTGAGTTTGAGAATTAACTCATGTTCCCCACCCTGGTGTTATATCAATGATACAGACATAACCCCTTGCAGTGTCACCTGGGAGTCCTGGGTTTGAGAACAGACTCGGGTTTTCCACCCTGGTACTATACCAATTATATTGACATAACTACCTGCACTGCCACATGGGTGTCCTGGGTTTGAGAATGGAATCATGTTTCACACCCTTGTATTATACCATTGATATAGACATAACTAGGGCTTCAAGTGCAGCTCTATAAAAGAATCCAACACCTCTAATTTGAGGTGTGCAATTCTTTTGGACAGTGGCAAACATTTAGAGGAGATAGGCATCGCTTGGTTTGACTGGTTTGCCATGGTCTGAATGGGCGAGACCTGGTGAATCATTTGAACCATGGACTGCAGTTCAAAGCCAGCACCATATACAATGTACAGCTTCTTCTCAGTTCATGCTGCTTACAGCAGAGTGAGGGACTGTCATAGGTGCTGTTCATCCTCCAGGGAGTAGAGTGGCTCCTCACCTAAGTACTTCTTTCAGTTTCAGTCTTCAGGTGTTATTTTTCTTAAATTTTTTATTATTTTAAAAGACCTTCAACAACTGTCTTGTCACTGAGCTGGCTGTTGCCACTTCAAGCACACCAGGCAGTTTCCAGCGTGCAGGGTATGCAAATGAGGGTTACTCACTAATGGCAGAGTTGGAAGCCCTCATTAGCATGCACCCTGTGCCGCAAGCTGCCAGGTGTGCACAAGATGGTGGCAGGCAGCTCGGTGACATGACGGTCACTGCGGGTCTTTCAAAATAACAAACTAAGCCTTTGATGCATGCCATGATCTGAGATGTCTACTAGAATGGGTTACCTACTACAATGTCTCAGCCTGAGGAGTCTGTGGGAGGGATCTGCCCAACTGATGGTAAACAAGTGACTTTGCACCCCAAGCTGAGTGCTCCATCACTGGATTTGTTGAAGTCTCACATGCTGAACAGAGTCATGCATTGATCACCAATATGCCTACAGGCATGAGTGGCCTAATTGACTTATGGTCCACAGACCAAGAAAGATAACATCTGAAGATAGTAAAAATGAAACAGCTACTTCTACTGAAAAATGCAACTTTAATGCCAAAAGCTTTAATCAGTGTTCCTGTAGCAACTACTGCCCTTTTTGATTAACCTGTGTCCCTTCTGTCCAAATGACAACAATGTCTGATGAACCAAGGTGAAGAAATCCACAATTTGGTGAACTTTAAATGGTTCACTGTCAAAGTTCATGCAGTCAAACTTTTTTTTTTTTGGGGGGTTCAAAGCCCTAGACAGAACTCCTACTGCCACCTTAGAGATGAGAGACTGAAATCGGCTCAGGTTTCCACTCTGAGATCATCAAGGCTTCTCAGCATCTATACTATATGCAACATTTACCAGGCCACTACTTACTGTTGATAGTGATTTCTTCAGGAGACTGATGGCATAAGTCTCACTTCTGTCCCCACTCAATATTGAGGGTTCTTCATCTTTCACAATCAATGTCATGTAGTTTTCTTGGACTGGACATTCTTCTTCTGTTGAAATAAGGAAGGTAAATTAGAGAAAAGGCACAACTGCTGGGATTAGTCCTGTGTTACAGACAATCCACTGTACTGCAACTGTGGAGATCAGAGTCTGAGAATGGACTATAGTTTTCCACAGTGATACCAATGATACAAACATAACCCACAGAACTGCTACCTGGGAGTTCCAGGTTTGAGAATGGACTCAGGTTACCCAACCTGATATTATATCAGTGATACACAGTAACTCCTTGCACGGATACCTGGGACTTCAAGGATTGAAAAAGACTCGGTTTCCACCCTGGTATTATATCAATGATACAGAAATAACCCCTGCACAGTCACCTAGGGTGCCAGGCATGAGAACAGACTTAGGTTTCCCACCCTGGTATTACACCAGTGATGCATGCATGCACTGCACACGCACACACACACACTCACACACACACACACACACCCCCTGCACTACAACCTAGGAGTCCTGTGGTTGAGAAAAGACTCACACTTCCCACCATGCTCTTATACCAGTAATATAGATATGACCCTCCCCACTGTTACCTAGGAATCCTGGGTTTGAGAATGGACTCAGGTTTTGTACCTCGATCATACCAGTAATACAGATATAACTTCCTGCACTGCCACCTAGAAGTCCCGGCTTTAAGAATTCAATTCAATTAATTTTACCAGGAAAATGTTCCATTGAGCAAGCTCATTCACAAAGAGGTCTGGGGTAGCAGTCGAAATGCACAATATACAGTGATCAGAAATAATATACAGTGAAATATTGCAGTTATTGAGCCCACAAATAGCATCCTATGTATAAGACAGTACTGCAGTATTTCTGTTGCATTAGATATAATGGAAAATAATTAGAAACATTTAGAAAACTACACATTTGAAGCATTGAATGTTAAGAGATAATCAGTAGTGTAGTTTCAGCTATATTAAGTTTTGTAATGTAACACTTGACTAGGTAAACACTCAACTAGCTAACAAGAAGAATGGGAAGCATTAGGAGGAAGTTGTTGATTCATCCCATTGGCCTTTAATACTATTATACTAGGAGCCTGGCTAAACAGCAGACTATGTGTGTTTATGCTACAGGCCAACTAGGTAACACAAAGTACATGGCCATGCTATGATTTAGGGTGTATTAAATATGCTGACAGGGGACTGGGCAAATTTCGAAGTCAGCTGTCTGGGACGGTGTATGGCATGGTGGCAGCCGCTTATATTCACTGAAATGCTTCACCAGGAAAGGCATGTCGAGGTGTGTTCCGTGCCGCTGCACCTGAGCTAATCTCTGATTGCAGCAGCACTTTCCTTATGTTGTGTCCACTTTACATGTTGTTGTTGTGTGCTACCATGCTGGCTTATTGGAAATGAGGGGATACTAAAGCATGCCCTGCATCCACCAACACAGATATTCTGAAATGTGCTACTAGCACAAGATGTTGCTATGCACGTGTAAGTCAGCATAAAGGGACCTGGCAGAGCTGTTGCAATAACCAAGAAAGTGCCTAAGATTTTGCCATTAAACAGGAATGTGTTTTTAATATAGTCCACTACATTATGTTAGCAATATTCTTCGAGTTATTAACTGAACTAAAAGACAGATTTCATTTATATAAAGACTGCTTAACATATATATATATATATATACACACACACACATATACAGTTATTTAAAACATACTTCTATAGACTTACTGGGTACACCTTTGCATATATGAGCACGTTTGGCAGATGTGAAGTGGAAGGGATCAGCTGTCTGTCTGCTTATTAATCAATGATCCTTTCTTTATGAAGATGAAACATTTTGAAAATTTAATTATTAGCCTAGAAGACGCTCACCAGCATAATGTTGTGGTTCGGTTTATTACAAAGCCCACTTCTGTTCACTGAATATTCCCATTTAAGGTTGGTATTTCTTAGCTTTTTTATTTATTTATTTTTGACATATGTTTTCTTTATCTCTGTTTATTTCTGGGACATCCTTAACTATACTGTACCTAAAAGGTTTTGCTGTGGTAGTACAGCTATCCTGTTGTGGATGTCCTATACAGTACTTGGTCCTCAGCAAGGCTTTTTGATACTTATGCCTCACAGGTGGCTGGGAGGGACTGACTTCCATAGTGGAGAATCTGGCAACTGGATAGGAACTGGATGAGGGGAGGTAGCAACAGGTGGTGCTGTGGAACTCTCAGCATTCTAGGCCAGTGATGAGTGGACCTCAGGGTCTGTGTTGGTCCAGTGTTGTTTGGGCTATTAATTTTGAATATCCCACATGGAGTCAGGAACAGGATTAGTGTGTTTGCAGATTATACTTCAAATGGGACAGTAGTTGATGGGCTGGATGGTGAAACAACTATAAGAGAACCTAGCCAAACTGGGAGGAGTGGTTAGAGATGGCAGCTGGGCTTCAATGTGAAGAAATGCAAGGTTTTGCATTTGGAGAAAGAATCAAATAGGATAATTATTGGTGGAGGAGGCTGAGGACATTGAGGAAGAGAAGGACCTTGGGATGTTGATGAGGGAGCATGAACACTGCACACCCAGGAAAGCTATATTAAGGCTAACAAGATGCACGGGTGTATTGCAAGGGATTGTTGTCCAGGCATAGGGAAGGATTCAGCCCTCTACATGTCATTGGTCAGGCTTCACTGATAACTGCGCAGTACTGATGTCAGTATCTGGAAAAGGGCATTAAGCTGCTAGAGGGTGAGCTGAATATGTACACACTGGGAGAGAGGAGACATGGGTGATATGACTGAACATTCAAATATTTGAAGGATAACAAAACCAGTGCTACAGGATAGGTTGTTGAAGCACAAGAAAGGTAGGGACACAGAAGGGCATGGGCTAAGATTAGTATGTGGAAGATTTTAGCAGAGAGAAGGAGATATTATCATGGAGAGGGTGGTGTCAAAGGTGTTGTGCAAAATTTGCGCAGTAAAATATTTTAAAATTCACGACATGATAAAATTTCATGGTTGCAAATGCAAATT
This sequence comes from Neoceratodus forsteri, assembly GCA_016271365.2. Classification (NCBI taxonomy): domain Eukaryota; kingdom Metazoa; phylum Chordata; order Ceratodontiformes; family Ceratodontidae; genus Neoceratodus; species Neoceratodus forsteri. Next base: position 468,185,660 of record CM057457.1, on the reverse strand, counting down.
TCGCTAATAAACTGTGAAATTTCACCCCAAAATGCGATAGATCACATGGAAACAGCTATATTTTGCCACAAAATGGAAAATCCTGCACTGTGGGTGAATTTGTCACGATTTCCACCCATGAAATATTTTGTGAATTCTTGTGAAAATATTTCTTCATGTAATTCTTTGCTGGCAAATGTTATTTTGCATCTCTAGTGTTAAAGTGGGATTTCGCCAGAGGGGGTGATATCGTGTAAGATGGTGGGAAGTTTTAAAAGGGCACTGGACAGGGAATGAGAGGTTCTAGGTGAATAGTGCTGAGAATGTCCTGAAATGGGGAGGGGGTTGGGGCAGCTGCAATCTAGGGTGTTAGCTGCATAATTTAAGTAGACTTTGATAGACCATGAGGTCTGTTTCTGTTAGTTTTGTATGTTCAGATTAACACCCTCTAGTGCAAGAAAGTGCATCAGCTTGTCACAGTTATGTCTTTCTGTATACAGTCTTCTGCCATGAGTGCTTCTCATCCAGCCACAAGATGTGTACCTGTTTCTAATTCTGTATTGCAGAACTTACACCAGTCTGTTTTTATTATGGATTTCATGAACCATCTTATGCAGTTGCACAACATTTTGAGCTACCATTATCAACCTGTCATCCTGTGGACTTATGTATCCTTTTTAACCACTTCATTAATCAGTTTTAATCGACCTGTGGTTGATCCAACTGCTCCCTGTATTTTCTGCATGTACTGTGAGCTTGAGTTGTCCTTTCTGTGTTGATCTTTGTATTTATATGCTTTTTCTGCTGTAATTATGGGTTTTCATTGTCCTTCCTTCTGTTGCTTTTTGTCCTTATATGCTTTGTGTTCTGCTTCCTTGCACTTTGTTGCTTAATTGATGACTTAACATCCATCACTGCTACCCTCCTGAAAGCTTCTGCTAACTTTTATAACTCTATCCAGAGTGAATTTGGGATGAATTATCAGGTACTAATCGGCCAAAACTCTTGTCACATTCAGCCCATTTATATGGTTTCTCTCGGGTTAGTGTGTCCAGATGTTTAGGATTTTATATACTGTGGCAAGAATGGACCCCTATCTCTTTAGCAGTGCATATTCAAAACTCAAGAAATTAGTAATTGTATTAATCTTTAATGTTTCTGAAAGTGCTTTTCAGCACACGTAATGTCCTCAAGATGGCTTCCTTTGCATTTATATATGTCACAAGTATTGGTAGCATTTAAATGTGCCTGAAAGTTCTTTGATTAGTCCCATTGCTCCAAGCACTATTGGAATAACTTGTGTGTCCTTATTCCACATCAGTTTGGTTTCTGACTCATAGCTGGTATGTCATGATTTTGTGTCTCTCTGTAGCATGAGACACTGTAGTCACTAGGGTGGCTATTTCAATCCCAGCAATGCTACCTTTGTTCTCTTCTTGTATTACAAAATTGGGCTTTCCTCACCTATTTTCTTGGTTGTTGATATTGGGTGATCCCATGATCATTACTCTTCATTCTTCTATGATTCTTTGTGGTTCACATTTCAGTGTCTCTGTTACTTGTATGTTGTAGTGTCTGCACAGTTTCCAGTGGATCAATCTTTTCTACATTGTTATGTCTTTCAGTATACAGGCTTTCTGCCATGAGTACTGCCTCCAGCCAAGAGATGTGCAACTGTTTCTAATTCTGTACTACAGAACCTGCACTCTGTCTGTTTCTCCTGTTTTTCTACAGAGTTTGTGAACCATCTGAGCGTAGTCCACTATCTTGGGCTGCTATTATCAACTTCGTGACCTAAATTCACCTCTTTAACCACTCATGGGTCAGGGTGATCGTACTGTGAGTTGTTCCACAGTTCTGTATTTTCCACTATAATTATGGGTTCCAGTTGTTTTTCTTTCTGTTAGTCCTTGTCCTTATTCTCCTTTTTCGATTCTTTGCATTTTCTGTTGCTGACAGTTCCTTTATCTACTTGTGGATTGACATCAACCCTGCTACCCTTCTGAAGGCTTCTCAATTTAATGAGTGTCATCTTAGGCTTATTTTCTTCATGGACAAGACCTTGACAATATTTGGGTCCAAGGATGTTAGTAAGTATGCATGTAGCCTCACCTATAGTGGATCTATATGTGTAATCAATCTCAATGAGGCCCAAGCCTCCTCCGACCTTTGGGACGATAATCTTGGTATGTACTGCTTTTGTATATTAATTGGTGAGCATGAAATATTTTTCTTGTATTTATATGTGGTTGGTTCAACATTTTCTGTGGCCAGTTTATCACACCAAAGCTGTATGATACCAATTGAAGGGTGAGTTGGTTTATAGCTTGCACTTTATTTTGTGTTGTCAGCAGTTTTCAGAATGAGCTTCAATCCTCTCTAAATATTCCTTGCTTTTTTTACTGTTGTTTGTTCATGTTGTTCTTTCTCTCGGGGTTAGTGTTTCAAAATGTTTAGGATTTCTCTCGGGGTTAGTGTTCCAAATGTTTAGGGATTTCTACTTTGTGGCAAGAATGGACCCCATTCTTTAGCCAGGGCATATTCAAAACTCAAGAAATTAGTACTGTATTAATCTTTGATGTTTGCTGAGAGTGCTCTTTCTCAGCACACGCTAACGCCCCTAAAATAGCTTCTTTTGAGTTCATAAGGTGTCACAAATATTGGTGGATATTTAAATGTGCCTTGAAAATTCTTTTGATTAGTCCCATTGCTCCAAGTACTACTGGAACAATCTGTGTGTCCTTATTCCACATCAGTTTGGTTTCTGACTGCATATCTTGGTATTTCATGATTTTGTGTCTTCTGTACGCAGCACACTGTAGTCACTTTGGTGGCTATTTCAATCAGTAATGCTACCTTGTCCTCTTTCTTGTTATTACTAATATCAGCTTTCTGCTTCCACTTTCTTGTTGTTGACAGGTGATCCATGTAGATCATTACTTTTCATTCTCTGTGATTCTTTTGTTCATGTTTCCAGTGTCTCTCTGCTACCTGTATGTTATAGTGTTTGCACAGTTTCCAGTGGATCAATCTTGCTACATTGTTGTGTCTTTCATATACAGGCCTTCTGCCATAAGTACTTCACATCCAGCCACAAGATGCTCAACTGTTTCTAATTCTGTACTACAGAACTCTTACTACTTGTCTGTTTCTCCTGTTTTTCGTGGATTTTGTGAACTATCTTGGTCGTAGCCCACTATCTTGGGCTGCCATTATTAGTCTCTCATCTCGTGGCCTAAATTCACTTTTTAACCAATCATGTCAGGGCTTGATCGACCTGTGGTTGCTCCAGTAGCTCCCTGTATTTTCCACTATAATTATGGACTTTCCAATTGTTTTTTCTTTTCTGTTGGTCTTTATCCTTATACTCCTTTTTCTGATTCTTTGTATTTTCTGTTGCTGACAACCTTTATCATTTTTGATTGACATCAATCTCTGCCACCCTTCTGAAGGCTTCTCCTAATTTGATGAGTGAAGTCATTTTAGGCTTATTTTCTTCATGATGCAAGACCTTGACTATATTTGGGTCTCAGGATGTCAGTAAGTATGTATGTCCTCACTCATTGTGATCTATATGTGTAATCAATCTCAATGAGGCCCATGCCTCTGCCCCTTGGGATGTATAATCTTGGCATACACTGATTTTTGTATATTAATTGTGAGCATGAAACATTTTTCTTGTTTTATATCTAGCTGGTTCAACACTTTCTGTACAGTCTATCACACCAAAGCTGTATGATATCACTGGAAGGGCGAAGTTGATTATAGTTTGCACTTTATTTCGTGGTTGTCAAAGCAGTTTTCAAAATTAGCTTTAACCTTCTAAATATTCCTTGCTTATTTTTACCTCATTTGTTCATGTTGTGCTGTTGCTCCCTTCTTCTATTCCCAGATATTTATACACCTCTGCTCAAGTTCTTTATGTCACAAACCTCCGCTAGATTCATGTTTTCTTTAACAGTTAATCCTTTCCTGCTACAATGTTGCTTTGCACATTTGTTCAGGCCAAACGCCATCCGTAGTGTCATCAGAGAAGGTCTTAACAATTTGTAGTTGTTCTTCAAATGTTTTCAGATGAATCTGTAAAGTTTTAGGTCATCTACAAATAGAAGGTGAGATGTTAGCTGTTGATTGTTTTTGTTTCTGGGGTCTGCTGCATCCATAGCCTAGGTTGTTGATTAGGGCTACTCAAGGGATTGAGGGCAAGTAAACAGAAGTGGTGACAAAGAGTCACCTTGAAATATCCCTCGTTGGATACTTATATTTGGAATGGTGATTTGACCTTTCATGATTTAATTGCAGTGGTTTGCCACTTTGTCATTGTTGTTGTGATGAAGTTTATCAGTGTGATGTATCCTGTAGATTCGTAAACACTCAGTGATCCAGGAGTGTGGGATACTGTCAAATGCTTTTTGTAGTCGATCCATGCTACACTAGGATTTCGCATTTTTTGCAGCTCCATAATGGCTTTGTTCAACATGAGATGGTCCTTGTGCCATATGATTTTCTTTTATTACCTTTTTGTTCTATTGCCATGAGTTTATTGCAGTTCAAATGGTTGTAGACTCTCATCTGCATCGATTCCAGTATATAGTTTATATGTTGTTGGTAAACAGGTTATTGGGCTATAGTTCTGGGGAGACTGGGGTTCAGATTTAGTAAGGAGGTGGTATTCCTGTTGTTAACCAGATGGGTGTCTATCAGGGTGTGCGATAAATAGTTTTTGAGGTAGCTAAATCTTGGTGCAAAGATGTTAGTACTTTCAGCTGGAAGTTGGGTACTGCATCTGGACCTGGGTTTTCAGTTGGAGGCCTTCCTTATCTTCATTTCTATCTCCTTAGCAGTTACGTCAGGCCACCCATATCTCTAGTAGTACCATTTTAATGCTGTCTTTATTTCCTGTATCCACTTCATCCCTATTATGTTCAACTGGGTCTCATAAATACTTCCAGAATTCCTCAATTTCTTCTTTACTGGTGAGTTTTATGTTAGCTGTTTTCTTCCCAGTCCCCATAGAATTTCTTCGGTCTTCCTAAACCATCTATTTTGGCATTTTTTCATTGTCCTTTCACGATTCCTGAGCTTCGGTTTTGAGCAGAGATCTTAAGCTTGTTATTTGAGATGGTAAATTTAGATCTTGATCTGTTTTAATACAGCATTTTTCTTTGATTTCACCCACTTTCCTGATGACTTTCTAATAGATCTATTACCTTTCTAAACTCCTCTAGCAGTGATACTTGATCTTAGTTCCATAATTGTCCCTTCTATCTGCTTTTTCCATGGTGGTATGCTGAATTTCTCTCTTTTGTTCCTCATTCCTTGCTTTTTTGGCACTTCATTTGTTATTAGTCTCGCTGCACAATAATGTATTCTGTTTATTTCAGTGACATCATATGGATCCTCTGATGGTTCCAATAACTTTGTTTATCTGTTTTATGTGTTCCTAATGTGTATGTCAGGTACTTTTTGCAGTCTTTTCCTTTGATGTATTTTAATATATTGTCCATGTCAATTAGGTCCAGCAAGTCTTCTCTCATGTTTTCCTCTTGGTTAAGGGTTGTTCTGTAGTTGGCATTTCCTGCTCTTCCACTCTCTGTATGGGTTGAACTGGAACTTCAGCTGTTTTTTACTCGAGATATGTCACTTGATGCACTTTGTTGTGTCTTAGGAGATGTGTCATGTTTCGTTTCATGTACCAATATTGGCTGAGCAGTTGTTCTGTTGTAACGGCCACCAGATGATATTGTGGAGGCTAGTTTCTCACTCAAATCCTTCTTTTCTTTAACTGTTCAAGGACTTCTATTTCATGTGTTGCCTTCTAGATCATTCAAACCGTGCACTTTTCATTACATTCCACTTTTGTGTGGTTATTCTTTCTTTTGTGATGTTTGCTATATCTGGATGTCTCTGTTCATATGTCTGTTCTAATATGTCTGTAATTTTCGTTGCTGTGCTGGTAAGAGCTGCTTTCTTTTGGTACAATGCTACACCATATCAGATCCCTTTTCTTTGCTGTGTCCCATGTATCTGCTCTTCCTGCTATGAAAGCCTTCTGGTACCTCTTCCTTCCTTTTGCTACTCTTCACTTGCTTCCTTCTGTAGTCTGCCCAAGTTAATCTCATCTATGTATTTTTTGTTTTTATTTGTCCTATTAGGATCTAAAGTTTGCATCTGTCACACTGTTCAGTTTGTCTGTGGCAATTTTCTCTTGCTGCAATTTGTTCCAAGTCTGATGGTATATCCTCTACTGAAACTCAGGTGCGTCGACAATAATAATAATACATAATTTCTAGTTTGTCCTCGTAAGTCCACTTTAACTGTTTGCAGTCCTCTGGTTGGCCTATCAGTCTTTTACTGTTTGTGGCTTGCTGGCTCTGCTGCTACCACTGTGGGACCATGCATTCCATGATCTGACACTGTGGTGGGATGGTACTATTACTCGAGGATCGGCACTATCATGTCCAACCCCTTGCCCTAGTGCCCTAGGCTGAGGTTGGGCACTTTTTGCTGGGATCCAGCGCCCAGCTTCAGTTTCATTTTGTCTCTTTCATACTATATATTGTCTATACAGTAGTATCGCTTTGGAGATTCTCTTAAACAGGGCCCACCTACGTGAAGGTACTCACCAAGACTTGAGCACTAAATAACTGTGGTTATTGTCACTAGTGTCACAAATTGCCCACCAACGATTCGTTACCTCACTTCATCACTCCATCCGAGCCCCAGAGTGAATTCAGCTGATGCCTTGTCAGGTTATTCTTCTGACCAAAACTCTTGCCACATACAACACATTTATATGGTCTTTCCCAGCATGAATTAGCTGATGAATTGTCAGGTTCTCTTCCTGCAAAACTCTTGTCACATTCAACACATTTGCATGGCCTTTCTCCAGAATGAGTATGTTGATGACTGATCAGGGTACTGTTACGGCTAAAACTCTTGCTGCATTCAGCAAATGTATATAGTCTCTCTCCAGAGTGAATTCGCTGTTGGATTATCAGGACTGTTGTTGTGGCCAAAACACTTGTCGCATTCAGCACATTTATATGGTTTCTCGCTAGTGTGAGTTCGCTGATGAAGTACCAGGTTACTCTTACGGGCAAAACTCTTGTTGCATTCAGCACATTTATATGGACTGTCTCTTGAGTGACTTTGCTGATGTTTGTTCAGAGTACTCTTTTGGTAAAAATCTTGTCGCATTCAACACATTTATATAGTCCTCCAGAGTGAGTTCTCTGATGATTTATAGGTCTTTTGGCCAAAACTCTTGTCACATTCAGTGCATTTATATGTTTCTCTCCAGTGAATTTGCTGATGAATTATCAGGTTACTCTTCTGGCAAAACTCTTGTCACATACAGCACATTTATATGGTCTTTCTCCAGCATGAATTTTGATGAATTATCAGGTTACTCTTCCGCAAAACTCTTGTCACATTCAACACATTTGTATGGCCTTTCTCGGGGTTAGTGTCTCCAAATGTTCAGGGATTTCTAATACCGTGGCAAGAATGGACCCCATTCTTTAGCCAGGGCATATTCAAAACTCAAGAAATTAGTACTGTATTAATCTTTGATGTTTGCTGAGAGCGCTCTTCTCAGCACACGCAACGTCCCCAAAATAGCTTCCTTTTGAAGTTCATAAGGTGTCACAGATATTGGTAGCATATTTAAATGTGCCTGAAAATTCTTTTTGATTAGTCCCATTGCTCCAAGCACTACTGGAACAATCTGTGTGTCCTTATTCCACATCAGTTTGGTTTCTGACTGCATATCTTGGTATTTCATGATTTTGTGTCTCTCTGTACGCAGCACACTGTAGTCACTAGGTGGCTATTTCAATCAGTAATGCTACCTTTGTCCTCTTTTCTTGTATTACAATATCAGGCTTTCTTGCTTCCACTTTCTTGGCTGTTGGTATGGGTGATCCCATGTGATCATTACTTCTTCATTCTCTGTGATTCTTTGTGGTTCATGTTTCCAGTGTCTCTCTGCTACCTGTATGTTATAGTGTTTGCACAGTTTCCAGTGGATCAATCTTGCTACATTGTTGTGTCTTTCAGTATACAGGCCTTCTGCCATAAGTACTTCATATCCAGCCACAAGATCGCTAACTGTTTCTAATTCTGTACTACAGAACCTGCACTTGTCTGTTTCTCCTGTTTTTTCTATGGATTTTGTGAACCATCTTGTGTAGCCCACTATCTTGGGCTGCCATTATTATCTCTCATCTCTGTGCCTAAATTCACCTCTTTTTAACCAATCATGGGTCAGGGCTTGATCGACCTGTGGTTGCTCAGTAGCTCCCTGTATTTTCCACTATAATTATGGACTTTCCAATTGTTTTTTCTTTCTGTTGGTCTCTATCTTTATACTCCTTTCTCTGATACTTTGCATTTTCTGTTGCTGACAATTCCTTATCTACCTTTGGATTGACATCAATCTCTACCTTCTGAAGGCTTCTCCTAATTTGATGAGTGAAGTCATTTTTAGGCTTATTTTCTTCATGATGCAAGACCTTGACTATATTTGGGTCCAAGGATGTCAGTAAGTATGTATGTAGCCCCACTATTGTGGATCTATATGTGTAATCAATCTCAATGAGGCCCATGCCTCCCTCTGCCCTTGGGATGTATAATCTTGGCATACACTGATTTTGTATATTAATTGGTGAGCATGAAACATTTTTCTTGTTTTTATATCTAGCTGGTTCAACACTTTCTGTGGCCAGTCTATCACACCAAAGCTGTAGATATCACTGGGAGGCGAGTTGATTTATAGCTTGCACTTTATTTCGTGTTGTCAAAGCAGTTTTCAAAATTAGCTTTAACCTTCTAAAATATTCCTTGCTTATTTTTACTCTCATTTGTTCATGTTGTGCTGTTGCTCCTTTATCTATTCCCAGGTATTTATACACTCCCTCTTGCTCAAGTTCTTTTATGTCACAAACCTCTGCCAGATTCATGTTTTCTTTACGAGTTAACTTTCCTGCTACAAATGTTGCTTTGGCACATTTGTCTAGGCCAAACGTCATCCGTATGTCATCAGAAAAAGTCTTAACAATTTGTAGTTGTTCGTTCAAATGTTTGTCAGATGAACTGTAAAGTTTTAGGTCATCTACAAATAGAAGGTGAGATGTTAGCTGTTGATTGTTTTTGTTTCTGGGGTTCAAGCTGTATCCATAGCCTAGGTTGTTGATTAGGCTACTCAAGGGATTGAGAGCAAGGCAAAACAGAAGTGGTGACAAGGTGTCACCTTGAAATATCCTCGTTGGATGCTTACATTTGGGATGGTGATTTGACCTTTCTCATGATTTAATTGCAGGGTGGTTTGCCACTTTGTCATTGTTGTTGTAATGAAGTTTATCAGTGTGGATGTATCCTGTAGATTCGTAAACATTCAGTGATCCAGGAGTGTAGGATACTGTCAAATGCTTTTTGTAGTCGATCCATGCTACACTAAGATTTCGGCATTTTTTGCAGCTCTCCATAATGGCTTTGTTCAACATGAGATGGTCCTTTGTGCCATATGATTTTCTTTTATTACCTTTTTGTTCTATTGCCATGAGTTTATTGCAGTCTAAATGGTTGTAGACTCTATCTGCATCGATTCCAGTATATAGTTTATATGTTGTTGGTAAACAGGTTATTGGGCGATAGTTCTTGGGGAGACTGGCAGGTTCAGATTTAATAAGAAGTGTGGTATTCCCTGTCGTTAACCAGATGGGTGTCAAGTCAGGGTGTGCGTATAAATAGTTTTTTGAGGTAGCTAAATCTTGGTGCAAAGATGTTAGTACTTTCAGCCAGAAGTTGGGTACTGCATCTGGACCTGGGGTTTTCCAGTTGGAGGCCTTCCTTATCTTCATTTCTATCTCCTTAGCAGTTACGTCAGGCCACTCCATATCTCTAGTAGTACCATTTCTAATGCTGTCTTTTATTTCCTGTATCCACTTTGCATCCCTATTATGTTCAACTGGATCTTCATAAATACTTTTCCAGAATTCCTCAATTTCTTTCTTTACAGGTGGAGTTTTTATAATGGCTGTTTTCTTTCCCAGCTCCCTATAGAATTTCTTCGGGTCTTCTCTAAACCATCTATTTTGCATTTTTTCATTATTCCTTTCTACGTATCTCCTGAGCTTCTCGGCTTGAGCAGAAATCTTAAGCTTATTATTTGAGATGGTAAAATTTAGGTCCTGATCCGTTTTAATACAGCATTTTTGTTTGATTTCATCCACTTTCCTGATGACTTTCATTGATCTATTACCTTTTCTAAACTCCTCTAGCAGTGATACTTCTGATCTTAATTCCATAATTGTCCCTTCTATCCGCTTTTTCCATGGTGGTATGCTGAATTTCCCTCTCTTTTTGTTCTGCATTCTTTGTTTTTTGCATTGCTCTTTATTTATTAGTCTCGCTGCACAATAATGTATTCTGTTTATTTCAGTGACATCGTATGGATCCCTCTGGATGTTTTTATTTGTCCTATTAGGGATCTAAAGTTTGCATCTGTTGCACTGTTCAGTTTGTCTGTGGCAATTATTTCTCGCTGCTGCAGTTTGTTCCGAAGTCTGATAGTATATCCTCTTACTGGAAACTCAGGGTGCGTCGCATAATAATAACAATGCATAATTTCTAGTTTGTCCTCGTAAGTCCACTTAACTGTTTGCAGTCCTCTGGGCTGGCCTATCAGTCTTTTTACTGTTTGTGGCTTGTTGGCTTCTACTACCACTGTGGGACAATGCACTTCATGGTCTGACACTGTGGCAGGGATGGTACTATTACCCGAGGATGCGCACTATCACATCGCCCAACCTTGCCCTAGTGCCTCAGGCTAGGGTTGGGCACTTTTTTATGCTGGGATCTGTGCGTCCAGCTTTCAGTTTCATTTTTATCTCTTTCCATACTATATATTGTCTATACAGTAGTATCACCTTGATGAGATTCTGTTAAAACAGGGCCCACCACGTGAAGGTACTCACCAAGACTTGAGCACGAAATAACTGTGGCTTGTCACTAGTGTCACAAATTGCTCCACCAACGATTTGTCACTTTCACTTCATCACTCCATCTGAGCCTTTCTCCAGAATGAGTATGTTGATGAATTATCAGGTTACTCTTCTGGCAAAAACTCTTGTCACATACAGCACATTTATATGGTCTTTCTCCAGCATGAATTCGCTGATGAATTATCAGGTTACTCTTCCGGGCAAAACTCTTGTCACATTCAACACATTTGTATGGCCTTTCTCCAGAATGAGTATGTTGATGACTGATCAGGGTAGTCTTATGGCTAAAACTCTTGTTGCATTCAGCACATGTATATGGTCTCTCTCCAGAGTGAATTCGCTGATGGATTATCAGGCTCTTCTTGTGGCCAAAACTCTTGTTGCATTCAGCACATTTATATGGTTTCTCGCTAGTGTGAGTTTGCTGATGAAGTACCAGGTTACTCTTATGGGCAAAACTCTTCTCACATACAGCACATTTATATGGTCTTTCTCCAGTATGAATTCGCTGATGAATTATCAGGTTACTCTTCTGGGCAAAACTCTTGTCACATTCAACACATTTGTATGGCCTTTCTCCAGAATGAGTATGTTGATGATTGATCAGGGTACTCTTATGGCTAAAACTCTTGTTGCATTCAGCACATGTATATGGACTGTCTCTTGAGTGACTTTGCTGATGTTTGTTCAGAGAACTCTTTTGGCCAAAAATCTTGTTGCATTCAACACATTTATATAGTCCCTCTCCAGAGTGAGTTCTCTGATGATTTATAAGGCCTTTCTTTTGGCCAAAACTCTTGTCACATTCAGTACATTTATATGTTTTCTCTCCAGTGTGAATTTGCTGATGAATTATCAGGTTACTCTTCTGGCAAAAACTCTTGTCACATACAGCACATTTATATGGTCTTTCTCCAGTATGAATTCGCTGATGAATTATCAGGTTACTCTTCTGGGCAAAACTCTTGTCACATTCAACACATTTGTATGGCCTTTCTCCAGAATGAGTATGTTGATGATTGATCAGGGTACTCTTATGGCTAAAACTCTTGTTGCATTCAGCACATGTATATGGTCTCTCTCCAGAGTGAATTCGCTGATGAAGTACCAGGTTATTCTTACAGGCAAAACTCTTGTTGCATTCAGCACATTTATATGGACTGTCTCTTGAGTGACTTTGCTGATGTTTGTTCAGAGTACTCTTTAGGCCAAAAATCTTGTTGCATTCAACACATTTATATAGTCCCTCTCCAGAGTGAGTTCTCTGATGATTTATAAGGCTTTTCTTTTGGCCAAAACTCTTGTCGCATTCAGTACATTTATATGTTTTCTCTCCAGTGTGAATTTGCTGATGAATTATCAGGTTACTCTTCTGGCAAAAACTCTTGTCACACACACCACATTTATATGTCTTTTCCATATGAATTCGCTGATGAATTATCAGGGTACTCTTCTGGGCAAAACTCTGTCACATTCAACACATTTGTATGGCCTTTCTCCAGAATGAGTATGTTGATGACTGATCAGGTACTCTTATGGCTAAAACTCTTGTTGCATTCAGCACATGTATATGGTCTCTCCAGAGTGAATTCAGCTGATGGATTATCAGGTTATTCTTCCAGGCAAAACTCTTGTTGCATTCAGCACATTTATATGGACTGTCTCTTGAGTGACTTTGCTGATGTTTGTTCAGAGTACTCTTTTGGCCAAAACTCTTGTCGCATTCAGTACATTTATATGTTTTCTCTCCAGTGTGAATTTGCTGATGAATTATCAGGTTACTGTTGTGGCAAAAACTCTTGTCACACACACCACATTTATATGGTCTTTCTCCAGCATGAATTCGCTGATGAATTATCAGGTTACTCTTCTGTGCAAAACTCTTGTCACATTCAACACATTTGTATGGCCTTTCTCCAGAATGAGTATGTTGATGACTGATCAGGGTACTCTTATGTCTAAAACTCTTGTTGCATTCAGCACATGTATATGGTCTCTCTCTCCAGAGTGAATTCGCTGATGAATTATTAGGCTATTCTTGTGGCCAAAACTCTTGTCACATTCAGTACATTTATATGGTTTCTCTCTAGTATGAGTTTGCTGATGGATTATCTGGGTACTCTTACAGCCAAAACTCTTGCTGCATTCAACACATTTATATGGACTCTCTCTTGAGTGACTTTGCTGATGTTTGTTCAGAGTACTCTTTTGGCCAAAAATCTTGTTGCATTCAACACATTTATACTGTCTCTCTCCAGAGTGAATTCGCTGATGCCTCACGAAGATACTCGGTGTTTTAAAACTCTTGTCATATAGAGTACATGTGTATGATTTCTTGTGAATTTGGTGTATTGTAGTTTTATGCTGCATAGTAAAACTCTTCTCAGTAGATTTAACTGCTTTTAGATTTCTTAAACTCCTGTGATATTTAGTACATTTCAATTGCCCCTTTCCTTCATGAATCTGTTGTCGTACATCGATGAGATGAAGATCATGGAGACTCTTCTTGCACGGAGGATACTGATGTAGTTCCTTTGTTGTGCGACTCAGTTGGCAGTTCTCTAGTGATGACTGCTGGCTCCAGGTTCCATTGCACTCATACTTCCTGTTGACTAAAATAGATTTTTAAATAGCATTCTCTTACAATAGGCATACACATGTGTTATTTGTTGTTCCTTAATTTGTTTGAGTTCTCCAGCAACCTTTTGTGATATTTCTTGACTCAATCAGACTGCAGAATCTGAGGCAGCATGGATTCACAGAGGGAAGATCTTGTCAAATAAATCTGATAGATTTCATTGACTGTTTGACCAGGGAGGTTGATCAGTGAGGATTGAGGAATGTGTCATGTCATGAGACCACCCTTGGGGGCAGAGTCCACGGAGTTCACTGTGCCGTACACTAAATGCATCCTGTGACAGGGAAGGTCAGAAAATACCCTCCTCGTGTCTTTTTACAGTGCTCACTGATTTCACAACTGAACACAAGCTATGGTAGCCCAGGGCTTCCTCTCTCTGGGTATCAGTAAAATATAGTTGTGCATCTGTAACTAGGTGAGAACCCTCTTTGTTTGGTGTGACGGGGGAAAACTCAGGCACTGAGACCTTAAGGGTTGCTCTTGTAAACATGATTGTACAGTACCTTCTCACACAGGGGTGCTGGAACCTGATTCAACCCACTATAACCTCCCAGAGTACTTTCACCTTACTTAAGGCCCCAGATTCCCCATCCAGGATCCTATATTCGTAGTGTGTGGCACCTTACTACTAATCAGGCATATCACAAATTGAATAAAATGTTCCCAAAACCAGTGCAGCTGCTAATTTTTTTCCTAAGTTCCTTTAGGATTCTGGAATGCATTCCATCTGGCCCCATTGCCTACATATTTTCAGTTTTCTAGTTCTTTAGGACTTGCTGTACTATAAACTAGTATTACCCCTCCACTCACCTTAGGCACACCTGTCCCTATGCAAGGTCCTTTCCTTACTCTTCTACCATAAACACCAAACAGAAATATTTGTTAAAGATATCAGCCTTCTCCTAGAGATATAGGATGTGTCACAAAATGGCAGCTAAAGGGAAATATTACTGATGGGGACTTCAGTTTGCCAGATGTCAACTGGAGCACCCATGCTGCAGTCATAGTAAAGAGCAGGACTTCTGCCATACCCCTTCACTTTTAGCCTTGCAATCTACTGGTTGCTTTTCTCTTCCCCTGATGTATCCATAAAGGTATTATCTCCTTGCTTAATTTCTTAGCTATTCTTTCCTTTGTCTATACTTTGGCTTTTCTGACTGTTTTTCCTGCCTCCACTGTGTGTTTTGTTTGCATTTCCTGAATGATAACCTTTTCTCCTTTACTCTTCCCTGCCATATACCTTGAGAACCACTGTGGTCTTTTTTCTCTTTGATTTGCTTGTCTGTCTGACACAAAGGCTTGTGATTCTTGTTATGGCTCCCAAGGTGAGCCCATTGCTCCTCTAAATCCCTTTTCCCAGTCCACTGCCTAGGACTTTTTTTAGATATGCCTCTAGTTTTGCAAAATTGACCCCACTGAATTCCAGTACCCTACCCCTTGTGTGGATGGATTCTTCCACTATCCTCATACTAAACAACCCCATACAGTGATCATGGACCCTAGGTGGCTCATCCCTTCTACATCCATCACTCTGTCCCTGTTGGTGAGCACCAGATCCAATTCCCCCCACTGTGTGTGTTCTACTACTAACTTAGTCCTGCCCCTGAAGAGCTTCAGGATATTCCTGCTCTTTCTGCGGCTGCAGTATGGGTGCTCAGTTGACACCTTGCAAACTGAAGTCCCCATTAGTAATTTGCCCTATAGCTGCCATTTTGTGGTGCATCTCTACAAGCACTTTGTCCAAATCATTCCCTGTGGCAGAGGTCTGTTGATCAAGCCTGCTTGAATGGCAGCTCTATTCACCGTTTCCAGCATGACCCACAGTGTCTTCACTCTCCTCCTTATGCTCTATCTCTGTGGCTTTTATTTCCCTGTTAATACAAATAGCCACTCCTCCCTTTTTTTCCTGAGATGTCATTTTGGAAAGAGCATACCCTGGTAACGCTGTGTCCTAGTCATAGTTCCCTGTACCATGTTTCAGTAACACTGACACTGTCCATGTCTGCTTCTGACATGAAGGTCATTAGATTTGGCATTTTATTTGCTAGGCTGTGAGCATTTGAGCACATGGCTTTCCATGTTTTGTCCCCCCTCTTTTTTACCTTTTCCCCTTGACCCTGTGTATTTCTTCTAGTTCCATTCCAGTCTGCACTCTTCTGTGTTCTGCAATCAAGTGAGGTTTGATGATCTCCCACTTTGTTCCTACTAGCTCCTCCCTCTATTTTTGGACTCATTTTTGTTCTTGGGGAGTTCCTGCTACATTTCTAACTTCTAACGTGTTTTCAATAGGGTATTTAGCCTCCAGCTCACCTCTCCTAGTTTAAATGTCAGATGTTAACGTCAAAGGTTTGGCCCAGTACACATATTCCTTCTCTTGTTAGGGGTGTTGTGTGAGACAGCACTAGTGCCCTTCCATAATTCTGCTCTCTTTGTATGTATGAAGCCTATTGCAGTAGCATATGTGTGTGACCATGCTATTCTTTTTCTTTCTGTTCTATCCCTCGTTCCTTATTTCAGACTGGCCACCTGGAATGGGACATCTCCTTTCTTGCTAAATCCTTCACTGTCTTTCTGCAGATGGAAAACTGTGGTTCTCACCCCCCAAAGCAACAAACCATAAATAATGTTGGTGCAGCAGTCTGCAGCTTTAAAACATTTATTTATTGAGGCACAGGAATGTCTGCTGCTATTTAATTTTGTTTTTCCTGTTTGTTTATATTCCTTCTCGTTTCTATAAAGAAAAAAAGTATAAGATGTAGTGCACTAACAGTTTAGTAACAGAGTAGGTTGGTTGTCCAATCCAAAAAGTTTTTGCTGCTAAGTCCAGTGCTTTTCATAGCAATGTTAATAAACAAACAAAAGCAGCATTAAGTATTTTCTTTAATAGTGTAAATTAATATATTGTGACTGAGGCTGAGTGAGCCACGTAACAACTGCTGTGTGTGCTACTTGCTAGCCTTGCCCTGCCCTCTTTACTAGTTCAAATTAGAAATTTAGACAACAATTGTAAACAGAAGTTCAAACATGTTGAGAAAATGTGTAAAAGTCTCCTGCCTTAGTAACAAGTGTTTGGTCTCATTTCTAATACATGAAGTAAGCAGTTCTTATCCAAATAATGAGAAATCCAAGCTTGGTAACAGAGGTGGGTCTGTTTGAGACCTGTTCAGATCCATGCTATGTTCTGCTAGGAGCCAGCCATCCCTCTCCACTCCATTTTTATGCTGTGTGTAAGTGTAAGGAGGAGCTAGTCCAGAGAAAATGATGTTAAAATTGTTCAGGCTTGCTTCTTTTTGGTTCTAGGAATATGTTAGATGTATAAATATGTAAGGTTATATGTGCACACTTTTGACCTAACAAAAGAAAGGTATATTTAAAAGAATATGTTTAAGGTTTAAAAGGGGTGGAGTCTGATGTGGTCACCTGATGGGTTCCTAGTATAAAAGGGAACTCATCCTGTGGAACATGCAGATTTCGTTGGAGGATCAGTAGGTGCTGGTCTAAAGCATTAGTCTGCACCTCTTCAGACTAAGACTCTCTGAATCTATTGCTGAAATATTCCTTGGAAGACTGGAGTATTGTTTTGTTTTTTGTATCTTTTGTATTTATTTTGACATTGCAAGTTCACAAGTTTTATTTGGTTATTTACTTGTCTTTACTTAATAAAAGATTTGGCTTGGTAACATTAAGCCTTGCCACCTAACTGTGGTCTCAGTGGCCCTCATTGCACCCACACCCTTTGACATGCTGTCCATCATATTTGAAGATCTTCTTCTCCCAGAAGTCCCCCAATGCACCAATGAAGAGGTAGCATCTTGCCAGACACCAGTCCTGCAACCACTAACTGAACTCTTCAATGTCCTTGCTTCTGCTTTTCTCAGTGCTATCACTTTTCCCCACACCAGAAGGCCCTTGGAGAAGGCAAGGGGATCAGAATGTCTTTCTCCACTACACAAGCTGTCACCCTGATTATATAGTGGAGAATATTCTGACCAGCCATTACTACCATATAAAACACAACTGCTATCCAGAAATAGATTTTAGAATGCACAGAGGTGAACAAACAAAATGGTTTCAGCAGAGGGGATATACTGACAGGGGTTTAGCTGGTAGTTTGGCTAAAACAGAGAATAACAAATCCAGGGAAGAGCTGATTCATGGTAATATGAGGTAAACAGTGACTAATTTGGTAAGAATAATGAATCTGGTGACCACTTTAATATATAATCAAAACAAATTAAAATATTATTCAGTATCACTGGCATATATTGTAGTCAGACCAAAAGTCACAGAAACATAGATCGTGCCAGTAGAAGGAGACCCAGGGTCCATCTATGTCTGACCATACAAAGTCTATTGACCCTCTGTAAGTCCAGGGTCCTGTATCCCCTAGTGTTTCTCTGTATTCCCCTTCCCCTGTGCTATGACACTGTGCCTATACTCAATCTCATTGGTGTTTAAAGCCTGTCACTATTCTGGCTTTCACCACCTATGGCGGGTGTCTGTTCCAGCACTCCACCACCCTTTCACAAAAGAAATACTTATGGACGTCTCTCCTGAAGTCCCCCCCCCTTAATTTCCATTCATGCCCACGTGTGGAGGAGTTAGTGTTCCTGGTGAAAATCTCTGAGTGAGGCACTGTGTTGATACCCTTAAGAAACTTAAAGGTTTTAATCATGTCCCCTATGTCTCTCCTGGTCTCAAGTGAGTACATGCCCTGTTCCTTAAGTCTATTTTCATAGGATAACCTGTGAAAGCTATGTATCCTCTTTGTAGCCCTCCTCTGAACAACCTCCAGCCTATCAATGTCTTTTCTGAAGGGAGGTCTCCAGAACTGCGCACAATACTGCAGATGAGGTCTCACCATGTATCTATACAGAGGGAGTATCATCTCTATCTATGCCCTTTGTATGCATCCCAACATCCTGCTGGCCTTGTTGTATGCCTTATTACTTTGATTCTGCTGTTTGAGATAATCACTGATTATGATCCCCAGATCTCACTCTTCCACTGAGGAGCTGAGCTGGACCCCATTTAGCCAGTAACTCATTCCTGATTTAGCTCTCACCCAGGTGCACCACCTTATACTTCTTTGCACTGAATCTCAGTTTCCAGATTTGTGTTCACTTATCCAGTTTTTGAGGTCTTCCTGTAGGACTCTGATGGTCTCTGGATTATTCACTCTCCACTATGTTTAGTGTCATCGGCAAACAAGGTGATATTATCTTTGATCCTCACTCCAATATCGCTGACTAACATGTAAAAAGGATTGGTCCCAGGACCAACTCCTGAGAGCACTCCACTAGGGACATCCTTCTATGCAAATTTCACTCTGTTTACTAGCACCCTTTGCTTTCTGCCTTCAATCCAATTTTTATCCATCCTACAATCCAACCACTGCCCCAGGTCCTCCAGGTTTTTAGAAGACATCTATGGGAACTGTGTCAAATGCCTTATTGAAATCAAAGTAAAGCAGGTGTACCACATATCCCTTATCAAGTTCCTTGGTGACTTGATCAAAGAATATGATCAGGTTAGTCTGACATGATCTGCCTGCTGTAAATCCATGCTGCTTGTTGCTGTTTAGGTTGCTAGCTTTGCAGTATTCTGCCAGATCCTGTTTTACAAATGATTCCATTCATTTACCCATGACAGTCACAAGGCTAACTCGTCTATAGTTTCCCCATCTTCTCCCTGTTGCAGTGGCATCACATAAGCCAATCTTCAGTCCAATGGCACCACCCCGGTCTGAAGTGACCTACTGAAAAGGTATGCTGGGTAGGTTCTGCTAGCTCATCTGCCAAATCCCTAAAAACCCTGGGATGTATTCCATCAGGGTCTGATGCTTTGTCGGGTTTAATACCCAAAAGACCTTTCTGGACTATGTCAGTACTGAACTCTTGGATGTTCATTTTTAGTATCCTGGCATCAGAGGCCTTGATACCACTGCCAGATAAAGAACCCAGCATTTCTTTAGTACAAACTGATGTGTGCATTCATAAGTCAAGAAAGATTAGGATGCTGGCTGCTCCAGTCCAGGTGCCTGCCCTGGGACTGGTAAAATGTGACTGACTTTTTTTGTTGTTGTTGTTGTAAGCCACAGAGATGTAACAGGAATATGTTTGTTAGAAAAGCCAAGCATGTGCCTATGTTAACTGCACCAAGAAGACAATGTTTGTGTTTAAAACCACTCGTAATAGCAATAAAAAAAAAAAAAACATTTTGGGACTGGTGTCAGTTTCCTTCACACAGAGGGTGGTCAAAAGTTTAGTGATTGTGTGTTTAGTGTTGTAGTTGATAAGCAGGCAACTGACTGCTACAAGAAAGGATAACGTTGGGCAGGGGAGTGGGGGACAGGATGGAGAGACTGTTTTTCTTTTTGATGCAGTTAGTTGTGCCTGACTTGATACAGTGATGTACCAAAAGCTAGTAAATAAATAGATGTTGTACTGTGATCATATCATTGTTCAAGGTGGCCACTGACCAATCAGAGCCCAGGATTCTTTTCTTACCATTGTATAATTTAGAATATCACAGAATCTGACGGCAGGTAAGGATTGTGCCAGCTCATTCAGTCTGCCTTTTCCTTCTTCCTCACCAAAGTCTTCTCCCACTGCTGAACCCCATATGTCTGTCCCATGGCCCTCTTGATATGACCACAATCCCCCTGCACTGAAACCAGAGAGTCCCAGTTCTGAGACCAAACTCAGGTTCCACACTCCGGGTCATCAGGGCTTTCTAGTGCCTGTGCTACATATAACATTTACCAGGCCACTACTTACTGTTGATAGTGCTTTCTTCAGGAGACTGCTGGTGTATGGTCTCATTCCTGTTCTCTGACTCCAATACTGAGGGTTCTTCATCTTTCATAATCAATGTCACATTGTTTTCTGGAACTATAAATTCTGCTTCTGTTAAGATAACAAAGGTAGCTCAGTGATACAGACATAACTCCCTGCACTGCAACAGGGGAGATCAGAGTTTGAGAATGAACTCAGGTGTCCCATCCAGATAATATACCAATGATATAGACATAATCCCCTTGCACTGCAACAAGGGAGATTAGAGTTTGAGAATTAACTCAGGTTTCCCTCCCAGGTATTATTTGGGAGTGGGGGCAGGAACAGTAGCTCAAGCATAGACATAGGCATTAAGGTAGCTAATATCCACCTGTTTGCAGATGATATGCAGGGATTTATTTAACTCTAAAAATTGATTAGCGTTTTGCTCATAAAAGTACTAAATCTTTGTGAAAATGCGTAGCTCTTGCCTCACTGTGTTTAATAAACACAGTACTTCTAGAAAATCTATATAAATACTTCCTGTACAGTTAGCATCGTCCCAAGAAAAAACTGCTAATCAATTATTTAAAACCCTGGATACGGTACTCTACCTAAGTTGTACATTACCTGAACCTGCCTGTAGAGACTTGCAATCTGATTTCAATCTCTTGCAGTACCAGCTCCTTAGCAAAAAACTGCTACTTAATGCCAAGAAAACAAAAGCGATGCTTTTCTCATCTGTTAATTATATGATTTACCCTGCTATTGCTGGTACCCTATCCCCCATCTCCACCTTATTAGCAGAAAACTTTGAGTTTGTAATGAAGTTCAAATATCTGAGGGTCGGGCTAGACCACAAACTCTCCTTTGTAAACACTTGGAGGATTTGCTGAAAAACTGAGGCAGAGGCTTAGTCTCTTCTTTAGGATAAACTGCCTACTAACCACAGAGGCAAAGAGGCAGCTAGTGCAGTCCACATTCATCTCTTTAATTGACTACGTTGATTTCATTTATAGACGATGATCTGCCTCATATCTGGGAAAACTGGACACACTGTGCTACAGAGCCCTGTGTTTCCTTACCGGTCTCCCCTTCTCCACCCGCCACTGCTTCTTATATGATGCCATGGGGTGGACCTCCCTACAGTACAGGCGTAACAGAAATGCAGCCATCTGGACATTCAGAGCTATCACTAGCAAACTTCCACAGTATATCATTGATTGCCTCCAAGTGCAATTGGAAACTATGTTCTAAGAAGCTACTCCCTAATTTCTCTGACAGTGCCCAGGGCCTGCACGTGCTTTGGGAGAGCGGCCATAGGTTTCACTGCTGTCTCTCTGGAATAAACTTTGAAATCCTTGAAACTAAGGGGCCCTGTTAGTCTTGCTGTATTCAAGAGCTTGTATGCCAAAATTATCATAGAAGTATGCCACTGCTTCTCCCGCCCTTAGCTTGCTCCTGGTCTGCTTCCTATCAACCCCCCTTCCTCCATTCCTTCCAACACTGAATGCTATAACTTAGGAATCCTGCATTCTCAGTCCTCCCTTCTACCCTTGTCCTTCCTCGTAAATGTCACAACCCCACTCAGCAGGTCAGGCCCTCTGCTCCCATGGTGCCGTTCTCTGAGCATAGTATTGTGAACCTTTAACAGAACAGGGTAACCCTCCTGTCTGTTTTGTGGGTTTGAATCAAACTTTGGTCTCAAGTTCTGGATGGATTCAAACAGTGAACCTCTTGCTAACGTACCAATGTACAGGCTCAGATAATTCTGCTGTTCGGAGGGGCAGATATCTTTCACCTATGGGCACCTACCAGGTGTACAAAATGAACCCTTAAAAAACTCTTTGAAAGACCTCAGAATAAACTCTTACCTTTTCCCAGTTTGGTAAAACCAGTAAGCTTTGTACAGTGTCATCTTTAACCATATATGCTTCCTTTGTCAAAGAAAATAATTTCAAAGGCACACCAAGTAGTCTCTAAAAATAGAGGTTTACTTAAAATAGATAAAAATGTAAAATGTAAAACATAGAATCATATACCACAAAACATACTGGAGGGACAGGGAACGAATTCTCAGGATTGCCAAAGCAGCTGCACAGGGGGAGGGAGCTGGATGTCATTGTCCACCTAGGGACAAATTACCTGGCTAAGAAAGGGATTAGAGAAGTGCAGGAAGAGTTTGTGGAATTGGGAAGGGGCCTTAGTCAAGTAGCACGCACAGTAACCTTCTCGGGGGTGCTTCCCATCTATGGCATAGGAAAGGCTAGGGTGTTCCGCACCATGGGATTTAATCAGTGGTTGAAAAACTGGTGTGGGTCTCAGAGATTTGGCTTCATTGGGGACTGGGGGTCCACCTGGAGTGATGCAAGCCTATACTGGCATGATGGGCTGCATCTGTCCGGGAGGGGAACCAGGATCCTAGGTGATAGGTTTAAATGCTTCATTGGCAAACTTTTAAACTAGCCAAGGGAGGAGGCACTGGAAAGGAGCAGGAAAATCCTAGCCCCCCTCCAAATAATCATGGTAGTAAGTGTGGCAGACACCAACATAGAGGTGTCGATAGGGAGAAGGGCTGGGGTAAATGGAGAAAGTGACAAAGGCAAGAAGGACAGGGATGGGGCAAAAGGGAGTAAGGTCATCAGGAAATGGAAGGTAATGAGTACCAATGCCCATAGTCTGGGCAACAAGCTCCCTGAGCTGATGGCCTTAATGGAAGAAGAATGCCTGGATATCGTAGCAGTCACAGAAACATAGTACACAGAGAACCATGACTGGGATGTTAACATACCAGGGTACATAACCTACAGGAGAGACAGGCAGGGGAGAAGAGAGGGAGGAGTAGCTCTCTATGTAAAGGAAAGGATAAAAGCAACCGAACAAAAGAGTAAACAAGGAGGAGAGGAAGCACTGTGGGTCACCTTGGAGACTGGAAAGAGCACCACAATCCGCACAGGGGTTGTGTACAGACCCCATGTCAGGGAGAAGGAATGGACAAGGATATGATAGAAGGCATTCTTAAAATGGCAGAGAAAGGGGAGATACTGTTGATGGGAGACCTGAATATGCCAGATGTTAACTGGAGCACATTTGCTGCAGCCACATCCAAGAGCAGGGCCATTCTTGATGCCCTACAGGTGGCAGGCAATAGACAGCTAGTTTCGGAACCCACTCGTGAGGGAGCAATCTTAGACCTTGTACTCTTAAATGGGGGCAGTGAGAGGATCTCAGATCTAGAAGTGGGTTGCCATCTGGGGACAAGTGACCATCACGTTAAACTCAGCTACAGAGTCAAGCCATACAAAAGTGAGGGTACTGGACTTTAGAAGGGCTGACTTTGGCAAGATGGGAGAGTGCCTCAGAAAAGCACTAGCAAACAGGCAAGAAGGAGGTGTGGAGCAACAATGTGGAATTATCAAAACTGCCATCACAGAGGCGACAAGCCTTTGTGTGAAGCAAATAAACAAATCAAAACAAAAGAAGAAGCCACTATGGTTCTCAAAAGAAGTGACTGTGAAAGTCAGGAAGAAAAAGATAGTATTCCGGAAGTATACGGAAACACAGAAGGAGCAGGACAGAGAGCTGTACCAGTTAAGGCAGAAGGAAGCAGGAAGGGAAGTCAGAATAGCAAAGGCCCAAACTGAGGAAAAGATAGCCAACTCAGTTAAGAAGGAGGATAAAACCTTTATAGGTACATCAGCAAGCTGAGAAAGACAAAGGGAGGGATAGTGAGGCTGAATAGAATGAACATGGTGGGCAGAGGGGACAGTGAAAAGCAGGAATACTGAATGAATATTTCTGCTCAGTATTCACAAAAGAGGAGGGGAAGTGCCTAATCCAATGAACAGAAGCACTCTTGATGGGGAGGTTGATCCCAGTCCTTTCACAGAAGAAAGGGTTCTGCAAGAACTCCTAAAACTGAAGGTGGACAAAGCAATGGGTCCTGATGGAATTCACCCCAGAATTCTAAAAGAATTAAGGGAGGAACTAGTGAAACCACTGGCTACTCTTTTTAATAAATCATGGGAGGATGGTGTGGTACCTGAGGACTGGAGGAAGGCAGATGTGATTCCTCTTCACAAAAGTGGGACCAAGACAGAGGCAGGAAACTACAGACCTGTCAGTCTGACCTCTTGGTAGGGAAAGTGATGGAGTCACTTTGAAGGAAAGAATAGTTGAGTAGCTAGAGGCCAATGGAGCACAGGACCCAAGGCAGCATGGGTTCTCAGCGGGAAGGTCATGTCAGACGAATCTAATAGATTTCTTTGACTGGGTGACCAAAGTAGTAGACCAGGGAGGGGCTGTGGACATGGCCTACCTAGACTTTAGCAAGGCATTTGACACAGTCCCACACAAAAGATTAATAGTCAAATTAACTAGCCTGGGTAAAATATTGGCTGAACAACAGGACACAGAAAGTAATTGTAAATGGAGTCCACTCTGAAGAAAGGGGGGTTACTAGTGGGGTACCGAAGGGTTCAGTATTGGGTCCAGTCCTTTTTAATGTCTTCATCAGTGACATTGCCGAGGGACTGGAAGGAAAAGTATGCCTTTTTGCAGATGACACAAAGATCTGCAACAGGGTTGATACACAAGGAGGTGTGGAAAGAAAGAAAAGGGACTTGGCAAGGTTGGAGGAATGGTCAGAAGTATGGCAGCTAGGATTCAATGCAAAGAAGTGCAAAATAATGCACCTGGGAAACAAGAACCCGGGGAAGAATACACAATGGGTGAGGAGGTAGTAACAACAACAAAAAAGGAAAGGGACCTGGGGGTAATCATATCAGATGACCTTAAGGTTAGCAAGCAATGTGAGAAGGCAGGGAGGGCTGGGGGTATGCTGGGATGTATAGGGAGAGGCATCATCAGCAGAAAACAGGAAGTTGTTATCCCTCTGTACAGACAGTTGGTGAGACCCCATCTGGAGTACTGTGTCCAGTTCTGGAGACCCCATCTCCACAAGGACATAGACAGGATAGAGGCAGTCCAGAGGAGGGCAACTAAAATGGTCCAAGAGGGTAGCATCTTTCAGAAAAAGAGACTTGCAAGAACAAGGGGACAAAATTTAAAGATAGAAGGAGAGCAGTTCAGGGGCAATGTGAGGAAGTATTATTTCACAGAGAGGGTAGTGGATGCATGGAACAGCCTTCCTGAGGAGGTTGTGGGGTCTAAAACTGTGGAGAATTCAAGAATGCATGGGACATACATAAGGAATTCTTGTGGGGTAGGAAGAAACAGGCTGTTGGTTAACTAGGATCTCGGCCTATCCTGTAGGCAGGAAATGGGTAGACTAGATGGGCCTAGCGGTCCTTATCTGCCGTCAAAGTCTATATTTCTATGTTTCATACAATCTTTTAAAACAATAAGGTTTAAAAGTGCAAATTCCTACCAATAATACACTTAGACCTGTCTATCTAATGTATTCTTATCTTCTTATAGTGCTGTAGAGGTTTCTTTTTCAGAGTGCAAACATGTGTCTAAAGGTCTGTTACAGCATAATTAAAACACCGTCTTGACCTCCTTTTCCATGATGTCACCAGCACCTCCTCTATATGTTAAAAATTATACAATTAGGATGTCTTGTGTCAGGAGGTAAATTAATAGGTAACATCAGCAGAAAATACGTGTTTCCCCATACGACTTCCCAATTAAGTCTGCAATTTTCCAAGTCCTTTCTTTCATCCATGAGCAACATCCTCTCTCAAGGACATCAAAGGACTTTTATGACATAGCACCTAAGTGCCAGAACCTGTATTCTCCCTCTAAACATCATAAAAGTTTATGATTTCTAGCCTAGCAGCTGGCAGCTGCAATTAAACTACATGCTGTAAATAGGAGATCCTTAATTTAAGTCTCTTCTAGCCTGTAATTATCTTCTGACTGTTATCTTTTAGCTGAAACAGCATGTTTCATGAGAGACACTCAATAACACATTTTTATATTACAAAAAGCACAGATTAATCAGAACCAGCTGTACAAGCATCACAGTAAGTACCCAGCTTGTTAACCCACCTCTCCCTGAAGTGTACATTCCTGTACCACTCCCACCCTTGCCTGCCTTACTTCCTCTACCCATTGTCTTCCTTCACATGTGAGGTGTTGTTAATCAGATATTGCCTCTTTTCCATTTGTAGCTCCTTACTACCACCACCACCCTTTTTCCTTGAATATTATATGTACTTACATAGGAATATTAAATCATGTATTTGAATACTACACGTAACTTTTGTTGCCTGCTCTTTCCTTATGTATATGCATGTTAGTTTTTCTTGCCTGCACATAATTGCATTGTTTCTTGATCTTGTGTGTTGCAGGTCCACCTTGTAAATGAGCTTGCTTAACAGTGTTCACCTGGATAAATAAAGATTTGATCGATTGATTGATTGATCAAGCTGTAGATCCTGGAATACAGGTAGACTAGATTGATCAAATGGCCTTCTTCTGCTGGCTTCTTCACATGTTCATATGTATGCTTGTATACCAATTATTTATTTAGTTTTTTTGTTTACCAGCTTGGTGCACTAGTTGGAAGCTATCTTTTCTCAAGGATGACCCATGAGTTTACAAAGAGACTAACAGGTATAACAACAAAATGAGTACAATGAATTTGTAGTAAGTACAGAGACAGAGAAAACAATCATGGAACATGTATAGTAACATAAGGTACTATAAGAAACATTTACATTTAGGGAACACTACAGGGAGCAGAGTAACATCATTGCTTTTAAATTGTTAGACAGAGGAACAACTTTCATCAGGTAGAGCAGATACACTGATACAGATATAACACCCAGCACTGCCACATGGAAGTCCTGGGTTTGAGAATTGTAACTGGGAAATAAAATTACCTTTCTCAGGTTCTTGTTGGAACTGCACAAAAGAAGAGACAATGGACAAGTGGTGTCCAGATAATAAATGTAATGTTTATTGGCAAATAAGAATAATGCAGTCTTATAACTAACATCGCCAGTACATCGCCAGCAGCTCAGCGCCACTCCAGGAGGCATTACAGGCCCTCTGGATTCCCTCAGTCCAGTACATTGCCCAGCAGCTCAGCACTCACTCCAGGAGGCATTAAGAGGCCTCTCTGGATCTGTTCATCCCAGTGCAGTGCCAAGCAGCTCAGCTCTCACTCTGGGAGGCATTAAGAGGCCTCTGGATCCCCTCAGCCCAGTACAATGCCGAGCAGCTCAGCGCTCACTCCAGGAGGCATTAGAGGTAATGCCATCCATCCCTCTGCAGGTACCATTTGTAGTGGTGTTTACGACTGCATTTGTGTGTTTTCTAGCTCTGACATCGACTGATTGTTTTTTCTAGACCTTCTGTTAGCGTCTAACTGGGAAGTCATAGCAGAGTGTAGGGGATACTTTAAGGAACTAAATGCTACAGTTTAGTGTCTGTTGTAGGTGTACTTGAGCATGTTTCTGTTGTGGATCTAGCTTTCAGCCTGTGTACTTTAACATTGTTTAGAGCATGGTAATTTGTTGTACCTGCATAGCCCTGCTACTGTGTCCATGTGTCCCGACAGTGGTCGGCCTCAACAGCTGGCACATGCACAGTAGGGACTGTGTGATGAAAGAGATCTTCCCACTGCATAAGAAATTAACTCTTTGTTCTCCTCCCATATACATCCCTGAGCAGCTCAGCGCTCACTCTGGGAGGCATTAAGAGGCTTCTCTGGATACCTTCAGCCCAGTACATCACCAAGCAGCTCAGCTCTCACTCCAGAGAGGCATTAAGAGGTAATGCCATCATCCCTCTATAGGCATCATTTGGTGGGGTGTAGCCAGTGACGCTGCACACTGACTGCACACCCCAGCCACCCTCCCACCAAAGGCCGGCCCCATTTCAGGACCACCTCTGTCACATGACTTCCTGTTGTGCTAATACTTAAGTCCCACTTTCCCATTTGCAGCTTATACTAACTGCCCATTAGAGGGGGTTCACCCACTGTACTCCTACCAGACAAGCATATCTAATTTCCTGTTGTACTCTACTTCTATCTGCCATTCTACCTGACCAACCACTTCACCCCTTACTCTTCTCATCTCCTGCCTCACCTAGACCTCTATCAACACAACTATCTTCAAACCCTCTCCACCCCACCCCTCCAAAGCCCTCCCTGGTATGGCCACTAGGAGTCACAGTTGCACCTCTTTTCTACCTGTCTGCCAGGTCCCAGTGCATAAAATCCACAACACCCGTCCAACACTCAGCCTGTCTGTTCTGGGGTCCCCCAGGTTTCCATACTGGGCCCTCTTATCTTCAGTCTCTACCTTAACGCACTACACAGCTCCTGTGCTAGAAGGGTGCTGCTCTATGCTGATGATGCAGTCCTATTTGCCTCACACCCAAACCCTGCCTTCCTTCAGGTCTCATAGATACATAGATACATAGACAGTGGCAGCAGATAAGGGCCTATGGCCCACCCAGTCTGCCCATTTGAGCTTGTAAGTTCAGTTTGTTTTCCTAGAAGTCTGTTGCACCTTACCCCTGACCTTCAGAATTCCTTTATGTCTATCCCATGCATTCTTAAATCTCGTGATTGTTTCAGCCCCCACCACTTCCTCTGGCAGGGTGTTCCACCTGTCCACCACCCGTTCTGTGAAGAAATTCTTTCTCATGTTTCCTCTGAATCGCCCTCCTCCAACTTCATCCCATGCCCTCTAGTCCTGGAACATCTTTTCACTTAAAATAGTGTTTTCCTGCACCTGTTCCTCCCTGTAAGATACTTGTATGTCACTATCATATCCCCTCTCCATCCTCTCCTCCAGGAGTACATGTTCAGTTCCTTCAACCTGTCTTCATAGGGACTTGTGATGCAATCCATGCACCATCTTTGTTGCCCTCCTCTGAACCTTCTCTACCCTGTCTATGTCCTTACGTAGGTATGGTCTCCAGAACTGTACACTGTACTCCAGGTGGGGCCTCACTAGTGTCTTGTATAGCTGAATTATGACCTCCCTTTCCTGCTGGTAATGCCCCTGCCTATACATCCCAGCATCCTATTTGCTTTACCTGATGCCTTGTCACACTGTTTCCTACCTTGAGGTCATCAGAGATGATAACCCCAAGATCCCTTTCCTGCTTGGTGCATGCTATATCCTCACCCCCAACTGATATATTGTGCCAGGGTTTTTGTGCCCCATATGCATTATCTTGCACTTCTTTGCATTGAATTTCAACTGCCAAACCCCTGACCATTCTTCAAGTTTCTGCAGGTCACTTCTCATTCTGTCTACACCCTCTGGTGTGTCTACTCTGTTACAGAGCTTTGTGTCATCAGCGAACAGTGAAATTCTGCCTTCTAGGTCCCGCCATGTCACTGATGAAGATGTTGAATAGGACCGTCCCAGCACTGATCCCTGTGGTACCCCACTGGTCACTCTTCCTCTGTGGAGTGACAGCCATTTACCACCACCCTCTGTGTCCTGCCACCCAGCCAGTTACCTACCCACCACACTACTGTCCTGCCCACACCAATATTCCCCAGTTTGTGTAATAGTCTCTATGTGGCACAGTGTCAAAGGCCTTGCTGAAGTCCAGATAGGCCATGTCCACTGCCCTCCCTGATCCACCTCCCTAGTCACCCAGTCAAAATTCAATGAGGTTGGTCTGACATGACCTCCCCAGTGAAACCATGCTGCCTTGGGTCCTGTAGTCCATTGACAACCAGATGTTCCACCAATCTCCTTCAGTAGTGTTTCCATGATCTTCCAACTACCGAGGTGACGCTGACTGGTCTGTAGTTCCCTGTTTCCCTTTGTTCCCACTTTGTATAAGGGACTACATCTGCTGTCCTCCAGTCTTTGGGCACCTCCTGTTTCCAGTGATTGGCTAAACAGGATAGCCAGAGGTTCAGCCACCACCCTCTTAGTTCTTTAAGACCCTGGGGTGCACCCATCTGGCCCCATTGCTTTATCAACTCTTATTACTTCCAGTTCCTTCAGGACTCTTTCTCGTAAAGGGACTTGTGTCCATTTCTGCACCATTCTCACCCTTGTACTCCTTCAGACCATCCTTCACCCAGGCAAAGCAATAGTCTACAGACTACAGATTGGTCATTAATCTAAAAAGAAAAGGTTATTCTTTTGCCTGTCACCAAAGCAGAGCCATAACACCCCTCCAGATACTTCCCAGCACTCAGCACCCCTTGAACAAGTGTCCTTATATATATCTGGGCATTACCTTCCACTCAGCCCTTACCTTCCACTCCCATATTAGCACTCTCTTCTGCCACAAACTCACGGATTGGCCTACTGTACCACCACAGGGACTGCCTTCCCACAAGGCACTCTGGCTGGCTATCACCTCCTCAGTCCTGTCCCTTGTGGACAACGGCCTCTCAACTATGCAGTAGCAAACAATGCTGCACTTAATAAAATACAACTGTTCATCAACAAGGCCTGCAGGCCTCTGTCTGGTGCTGGCAGATGCACAAACACCTGCTCACTTTACTCCACTGCCAATGTGGTTAACTTTGAGGAGAGGCTCTGCTACCAGTCCTGTCTGCTGACCAAAAAAATACTGCTTGGTGCCTTCCCCACTGGAGTGACCTCCTCCCTTCACCATGCTACCGCTACCATTTCCACCCGCAGGGCCTGTAAGGCCACTCTCCTATGCCTAGAGCCAGGACATCACTTGTACAGTGGTCCTTTGCTACAGGGCCCCATCCTGGATCAACTTCCTCCCAGCCACCACCACCAACCTCCCAAAAATTGGTTCTTTCAAAATTGCTCTCAGGAATCACCTATTCACCACGCGCTGCTGTAGGTGTGTATAACCATTCCTGATTACCATCCATTATTAGCTCTATGTCTTGTAGGCTGGGCACAACTGCTAGTTTGCAACCTCCTTGACAATGTCACTGGGACTACTAATTTCCACATCACTCCAGTTCTCCATTTACAGTTTTCACACTAATTGCCTCGCTACCACCTTGTATAGGCCAATGATATTATCTTATATAAAATATGCTATTATTACAACCTGCCTGTGCAAATTTTCTACACTGTATAGGCCAATGCTATTATTCCCATGTAAAATACTCTGTCATTACAACTGTTCTTGGCAAACTTTCTGTACTGTAACTGCATAACAACATATGCAATGAAACTATGTAACTCTGTGTTTGTCCATGAACTATGTAACTGTTTTGTCTCTGTACTCTATGATGAGGAGCCTTTGAAATGAGTCATTGACTCAAAGGAATGTAATTCTCATGTACAAATAGCCAACAGTGTGATTACTGGGAGAGTGCATCCAGTTCCTTACCTACAGGTCGCAGTCAGTCTCATATCAGAGAAAATGCGTGCAGCAAAGGATCTTATACCTTGATAATTACTATGGTAATGGCTAAAGAAGATACATAAATGCACATAACTGGCCAAAACAGGTGGCTTGAGTAACTATCCTAACTAGCTTAAGGAGTTTGGCTTAGCCAGCAGAAGATAAGTGAAAACACTGAGCTCTGTGTATTTACAAAGACACTTGCACTTGCAGCTTGCACAAGCACTAAAGATGACACTGTTGCCTAACTAATGATTATACAATGATATGTAATGAAAACATCTCCCAGTGTTACACTATATTGTGAGAATATAGTGAAGCATAATATGCATTACAAAAGTACAGTAAACTCAGATCCTGACACTTATGCTTATATGATAAGCACCAGGGTACAATTAGGGTGCTGGCTATGGACAACATTATGGATTCAGATTTCTCATCATGGTTTTATACCAGTGATACAGACATAACCCCCTGCACTAGATGCCCGGCAGTCAGAATCAGGAAGTGCCATACTGACCAGGTATGGTGGGGCACCTCAAACACATTAGAGGGGGCAGGATTGAGGTGGTCAGGTGCAGAAGACACCCTGGGATTAGACAAGGCCTAGAGAGAGGCCAGATGTGCTTGGTCCCCACCCCAAGGGATCCCACCAGACTGAGTGGGCAAGTAGCTAGAGGGGTGCACTGCCCACCAATCCCTGAGACCAGTGCTCTGCCATGCCAGATCAATCAGAAACAAGACAGCAATTATAGTGGACTTGATTTCTATGGTCGCTCTGGTATGCATTATGGACAACAATGCCTGCCCTGTTTTGGAGGCTGCCATCCTTCTGGGTACTATGTAGTGCACTGTCCCAGAGTGGAGCAAAGGGCAGGGAGTAGTGATCTGTTTCAGATCCAAGCTAGGCTTCACTGTGCACCCGTGAGAGCATCTGGTTTCATAGAACATAACATTTGCTGGCAGATAAGGACCGCTGGCCCACATAATCTGCCCATTTCCCTACCTAATGCATAGGCTGCAGACCCTAGTTAACCAGCAGCCTACTTCCTCCTACCCCCACTAGAATTACGTATGTCTGTCCCATGCATTCTTGAACTTCACTGTTTCTGAGTCCACTACTCTCAAAGGCTGTTCCATGTATTCACAACCCCTCTGTGAAAAATACTTCCGCATTACATTTCAGCCATCCCCTATCTTCAAATTATACCCCTTGTTCTTGCACATCTTTTTCTGAAAGATGCTACCCTCTTGACTCTGTTGATTCCCTTGATGTACTTGAAAGTTTCTATCATGTCCCCCTCCTCCTCTAGTCAAGTGTATACATAGAAACATAGACTTTGATGGCAGATATGACCACTTGGCCCACCCAGTTCTGCCCATTTCCTACCTACTGATAAGTCGAGATATTAGTTAACCAACAGCCTACTTCCTGCCACCCCCACTATAATTGCCTTATGTCTGTCCCATGCATGTTTGAATTCCTCCACTATTTTAGACCCCACAGCCTCTCCAGGAAGGTGGTTCCATGTGTCCACCACTCTCTTCATGAAAAAAAAATTCCTCACATTACCCTTGAACTGTCCCCCCTCTATCTTTAAATTTTGCTCCCTTGTTCTTGCACATCTCTTTTTCTGAAATATGCTACCCTCCTGGACTTTGTTGATTCCCTTGAGGTACTTGAACATTTCTATCATGTCCCCCCGTCCCTCCTTTCATCAAAGGTATACATATTAAGCTTACATATTAAGCTTCTTTAATCTTTCTTTGTATGTCTTCTGGTGCAGACCCTGCACCATTTTAGTCACCTTCCTCTGGACAGCCTCCATCCTGTCAATGTCCTTGTGGAGATGAGGTCTCCAGAACTGGACACAGAACTCCAGATGGGCTCTCACTAACTGTCTGTACAGAGGGATAACAACTTCCTGTTTTCTATTAGTGATGCTCTCACTATGTATCCCACCAGCTCTCCTTACTGCCTTCTCACATTGCTTGCCCACCTTAAGGTCACCTGATACGACTACTCCCAGGTCCCTTTCTATTTCTGTTGTTGTTATCTCACCCTCCATTGTGTACTCTTCCCCTAGATTTTTGTTTGCCAGGTGCATTACCTTGTACTTCTTTGCATTGAATCTAAGCTGCCATATATTTGACCATTCCTCTAACCTTGCCAAGTCCCTTTGCATCTTCTTCACTCCACCTTCTTTATCAACCCTGTTGCAGGTCTTGTGTCATCTGCAAAGAGACATACTTTTCCTTCCAGTCCCTCTGCAATGTCACTTATAAAGACATTAGAGGACCTGTCCCAGTACTGAACCCTGCTGTACCCCACTAGTAACCCCTTCTTCAGAGTAAACCCTATTTACTGTTACCCTCTATATCCTGTTGTACAGCCAATTTTAACCCAAGCTACCACCTTGTGACCCACTCCAAGACTGGCTAACTTGCATATTAATCTTTGAGGGACTGTGTCAAATGCCTTGCTAAAGTCTAGGTAGGCCATGTCCACCGCCCCTCCCTGGTCTACTACATTGGTCACCCAGTCACATAAATCTATTAGATTCCCAGTGGCCCATTAGCCAGCCAACTTCCTCTCCCGGTCGCATGGCTGCAATACTAACTGCCTATGGTGCTCTCTATCTCTTATTGTTACCGCAGCCAACTGCCTACTCAAGCTGCTCGTTTTATGAATATTATCTCAAAGTATGTTATAACTGAGTACCTTTATTTTTTCTTTTGTTGTTTTGGCTGTTTATCGTGCATTCTTTACTACCTCTGTATGTATGTTGACCCTCATCCTTTGACGTGGAACCTTTGTAAATGAGTAGTTTCTGCTCAAAGGTATTTGTAATCCAAGAATTTAATAAATAAAAAAAAAAAAAGATTCATCTGACATGACCTTCCTGCTATGTATCCATGCTGCCTTGGGTCCTGTGTCTGACTGACCTCTAGGAACTCAACAATTCTTTCCTTTAGAGGTGATTCCATCATTTTCCTTCCCACGAAGGTCAAACTAACAGGTCTGTAGTTTCTTGCCTCTGCCTTGCTCCCACTTTTGTGAAGGGGAATCACGCCTGCCTCCTCCAGTCCTCCGTACTACACCATCCTCCCAAGATTTGTTAAAAGGGTAGTCAATTGTGTCACTAATCTACCTTTAGTTCTTTTAGAATTCTTCAGTGAATCCCATCAGGCCCCATTGCTTTGTCCACCATCAGTTTTAAGAGTTCTTTCAGGATCCTTTCTTCTGTGAATGGACTGGTATCGACCTCCTATCCAGAGTGCTTCTATTCTTTGATTTAGGTACCTCCTGTCCCTTCTTTTGTGAATACTGAGAAGAAGTATTCATTCAGTATCTCTACTTTTTCACTGTCATCCTCTGCCCACCCTTCCTTCCCTTTAGTAAGCCTCACTATCCCTCCTTCATCTTTCTTCACTCTCAATGTACATGTAAAGATTTTGTCCCCTTCTCAACTGAGTTGGCTAGCTTTTCCTCAGTTTGGGCTTCTGCTATTCTGACTGCTTTCCCACTTTCTTCTGCTTTAATTGCTACAATCCCTGTCCTGCTTCTTCTGTGTTTTCTTATACTTCCTGAATACTACCTTTTTCTCCTTAACCTTCCCCACCACCTCTTTTGAGAACCATAGTGTTTTTTTTCTGCTTTGCTTTATTGATTTGCTTCAGACAAAGACTTGTTACCTCTGTGATGGCTGTTTTGATTTTCCCCATTGTTCCTCCACCCTCCTTCTTGCCAGTTTGCTAGTGCTTTTCTGAGGCACACCCAATTTTTCTAAAGTCAGCCCTCCTAAAGTCCAACACTCTTGCTTTTGTATGGCTTGACTCTATGGCTGTGTTTATCGTGAACCACATTGTGTTGTGGTCACTTGTTCCCAGATGGCTACCCACTTCTAAATCTGACATCCTTTCTCCATCCCCATTTGACAGTACCGGGTCTAAGATTGCTCCCTCTCGAGTGGTTTCCACCACTAGCTGTCTGAGGCATGCCCCCTGCAGGGCATCAAGAATAAACCTGCTTTTTGATGTGGCTGCAGCCAGGGTGCTCCAGCTAACGTCTGGCATATTCAGGTCCCCCCTCAACAATAACTTCCCTTTTTCTGCCATTCTAAGATGCCTTCTATCATTTCTTGTCTCATTGCCTCCCTGGGATGGGGGTCTATATACCAGCCCTATGCGATTTGTGGTGCCATAACCTGTTTTCAGGTTAACCCACAGTGTCTCCTCTACTCCCTGTTTATCTTTTAGTTCCATTGCTTTGATCCTTCCCTTACATAGAGAGCTCCTCCTCCTCTTTACCCTCCCTGTCCCTCCTGTACATTGATCCTGTCCTGGTATGTTGACATCCCAGTCATGGTTCTCAGTGTACCATGTTTCTGTGATTGCCACAATATCCAGATGTCCCTCTTTATCAAGGCCACTAGTTCAGGGAGCTTTTAAGCAGACTATGGGCATTGGTACTCATCACCCTCCATTTGTTGATGGCCTTACCCTTTTAGCCTCATCCCTGTCCTTACTGCCTTTTTATGCATTTACCCTGTCCTGCTCCCCATTAACTTCTCTACCTTGGTATTTTCCTCTCTAACTACTGTGTTTTGTGGGGAGGCTGGGTTTTCTGCTCCTTTCAGTGCCCTCCGGCTAGTTTAAATGCTTGCCATTATGCATTTAAACCTATCACTTAGGATTCTGGTTCCCCTCCTGTACAGATGTAGACCATTGTGCCAGAATAGGCTTGTATCCCTCCAGGTGGACCCCCCAGTCCCCAGTGAAGCCAAAACCCTGAGATCTGCACCAGTTTTTCAACCATTCATTAAATCCCATGGTGTGGAGTGCTCTAACATTACCCTTGCCATAGACAGGCATCATCTCTGAGAAGGTCACTGTATGTACTACTATCTAACATCTCTTCCCAACTTTTCAAACTCCTATTGCACTGCTCTGATCCCATTCATAGCCAGGTAATTTGTCCCTAGGTGGACAATGATATCCAGCTCCTCCTCTCTCATGCAGCTTCTCCTGCGATCCTGTGAATTTGCTCCCTATCTCTCCAAGCAGTGGCCTCAGGCAGGCACCTTACCTCCCTCTCCCCCTTCATTCCTGAGATCTACTCCCATAATAATTGATTCCCCACCGGGAGTTGTTTTCTTCCCCTGTGGGATCCCATTTCACCCTCCTGTGGGACTCCTTTGTGGAGGTTCCTAGTGTCCTCTTTGGTCTCCACTGTGGGTTCCTCCATAGAGGAACCACTCTCCACCAAAAGAGCATATGAATTGTGGAGAGGTACAACTGGAGAAATGTGCATCTGTTCCAGCACCCTCTCCCTGTCTGATCCCACCTTGGTCCAACTGCTCTTCTTTCTTGGCAACCTCTGAGGTAGCAGCAGTGGCCCTGGTGGTCCCTGGATAGCAGAGGTTTCTTTGAATGTGTGGCAGTTTTTGGGGGTCTGGGTGCAGGTTGCAGGATTCTCCTGATTTATTTATTTATTTATTACTAGGATTATAAATACCTTTGAACCAAGGGTTGTTTTACAAAGGTTCTGAGTCAGCAATGGTGCAAGCAAAACAATGGTCAGATACAATACAGAGTCAGGAGGTTAACATAAGTAAGCAGAGGTAATATACAATATAGGTCAAGAGGTTAACTAGTAGCAAAAGACAGTACATGTGTATAGACTAGCACAGTAACAAACAGTCAGTGGCAAATATCAATGCACAATTAACAATACAGGAGTGTATATATAGCAAGACACAAATACAAATAAAAATCATCCTGGGGTGACATAAGTGGAGCAAGGGGTGGGGGATAAGAGGGGGTGGGGAAAAGGGGGGTAGGCAGTCAAGGATTTGACATTGTTGTAAGTGCAAGAACAGAAAGATAAGTGCTAGGTAGTCTAGGGTGGAGCAACAAGAGATAGTGTGATAGGGATGGGGAGACAGGAGGAGAGGAGCAGGAAAGGAATGGAATGGTAGGTTGGAGGTGAGAGGTTCAATGGTCGATGGGTGTGAGAGAGAGATGGGGAGTAGCAGGGGATGGAGGGGTGAGAGAAGTGGAGAGGTAACAAGGAGGAGAGAAGAGGTGGAGAGGCGAAACAAAGCTGCAAGCCTAGGCAGAGCAGTCACAACTGCAGAGGTCAGTGAGGTGCTGGCGGAGTTTACGCTTGAATGGGTCAAGCTTGTTTTCAGCTGCAATTTCAGGGAAAGTTGTTTAGCAGCAGGGGGCCCTGGTGTGGAAAGCATGTTGAGCCTGGTTAGTACAGCAGACTAGAACGATAAATGTTGGTTTGAGGGAACTGCATGTACAATGTGCAGTAACTCATGAAACATTTTCACAGCACTGAGCCAATTGGAGGCTAATACTGCTGGGAATGTCAAACACGTTGATGTCATCTTATGTTCCTATAATTCAGTCTCTATGGAGCCTTATATTCTGCATGTAAAATTAACAGTATATGTGTACCTTGATATCTTTTTATGTTACATGTACAGTACAGTATACTCTGAAAATGTTTCCTGGTTTGGGATTTAGAAAACTCACCAAAAGGTATTAAACTTAAGATTTTAGGTAACAGCATACAGGATTCAGAACCTCTCCTGTCTGCTCTGCTTCCACAGAAGGGTTTTAGAACTGTGTGCCCTATATAGATGTGTGTTTAGGTAGTCTTTAAGTAACATTTTAAGTAGAAGTACATGTTTCAAATTCAGTCTTCAGATGTTCTCTTTCTTAGTTTGGTAAGTTGAAAGTTCTGTGCTGACCATAATGTTGCTGAGCTGCCCCTCACCACCTTGCGCACCATGAGTCTTCCAGCATGCTGAGTATTTTAATGAGGGCAACCAACTAATGGCAACCCTGGGTTAGTGGGTACCTGGCTGGTCTGCTGATCTTAAAGCAGGTTTGTATATTATATATATTGGTCACAAATACTTCGAACACAGTGATGGGGAGGACAGGATGACGTTAAACTATTGTATAGTTATTTATAAGTGGCTAATTGATAATAATTACGATAGTTAAGACTGAATTTTACATAGCTTTAGCGTCATCATTGTGACTTTAAATCTGTAACATTTATTTGTAAAAGTTTTTTTTACTGATGTGTCTATGTAGCAATATTTAGTGATGACGTGATGCTTATTGGGCTGTTTAATACTTATGTGTAGATAGATGTCTATGTGTATATGTTTAGTTGGAACGATAAATAACAAGTCTGTCCTGTAAACTGGGTTTTCAACCCAAACGACATGTATCCTGTATAAAAATAAAACATTTTACTACTACACATGTGCTTGTGCCCTTTGAAATTGTCTCCTTCAATGCACTTTAATATTGCATGTTTTGCACAAAAAGAATATGATTTGCACAATAACTATAGCTCAGGTTTAATATATATCCACATGTTGGTGTAGTTACTTGAGCTAGACCTGTACCCAGTGCTCACCTTTCATTTGTGTAAGCACAAAGGATGCCGTGATGACAGAGTTGGTAGCCCTCATTAGCATACTCTACTCTGCATGCTGGAAGCTGCCCGATGTGCAGGAGATGATGGCAGGTGGCTGGATGACATAATGATCATCACAGGCCTTTCAGAATAGCAAAAGCTAAGCCTTCATATCCATGCAATAATCTAAGATGCCTATCAGAATCAGTTACCTACACAATGCCTTAGCCTGAGGAGCCTGTGGGAGGGATCTGCCCACTCGATGGTAAACAACTGGCTTTGCCACGCCAAGCTGAGTTCACTATCACTGGATTTTTTGAAGTCTCACAGTTTAATTAGTCATGCATTGATTATTTATATGCCTGCAGATGTAGAGTGGCCTAACTGACTTATGGTGTAGAAACTGAAAAAGATAACATCTGAAGAACCTGAAATTGAAACAGGTATTTCTACTTAAACATTTTATTGCAATGTCAAAAGACTTAACTGGGTGTTTACGCAGCAACTGTTGCCCTTTTTCGATTAACTGCAGTTTCTCTTCTGTGTAAAAACAATAATTGGTGAACCAAAGTGAACTAGTCCAATACTTGATGAACTTTATATGGTTCAACCACCAAAGTTCATGCAGTCGAACTCTGGAAGGTTTGCAAATGCCTAGACATTACCCCTGCACTGCTGCCTTGGATATGCAAATTTGAGAGCAGGCTCGCATTTCCACTCAGAGATCATCAGGACTTCACAGCATCTATCCTACATCTTTTTATTTATTTATATCTAGGATAACAACACACCTTTGAGCCAAGGTTCTTTTACAAAGGTTCTACGCCTGAAACAGTACAGTACAGAAAATAAGGAACATAACAGGTTAATAATGGGAAAAGAACAATGCAGTAGACAGAATAAGCTGTACTAGTGTGAGATAAAATAGGAGAAGACAGGGTTAAATACAGGATTGGAGAGAGGTGGGAAGAGGGGACAATAAGAGGAGGTGGGAACACAAGGGAGGTGGGAGCAGCCAGAGGCATTGTCAACAACCCAGAGCAGAAAGTGTCATAGTCAAACATAACAGGGGAAGTGCTTGTGGAGAGAAGGAGGGGGTAGGGAGGGAAGAGGAGATGAAGGAGAAAGGGATAATAAGTACTAGGGAGGAGGAAGAGCATAGATAGTGGAACGGCTGATTACAAGTAACTAGTTACAGGAGCTAGAAGCAGTGAGATGAAAGTGGTGCTTGGATTGGAATGAGCCAACTGTGGGACTGGAGGAGATGTCAGGCTGAGACCACTTAGTCAGCTAGCCCCCTATGGGCAAAAGATCTTGGCCCTGGAGGTGTGACAGTAGGGGACCTGGAGGAGCTGAGATTCAGAACCCCTGGTGTTTCGAGGATTCAAGCTTGGATGCAGTAAGGCTTGGACTCTGGGGGGGGGTGAGGCCCATGTTAATTTGCTTTGCCATGGTGCAAGCTAGATACTTAATGTGGTTGGAGAGTTGAATCCATCCAGATTGAGCATACAGGTCACATGTACGTGTGAGACGGTGAGCACCAGAGATGAACTGACAGGCCTTATTGAGGGGTGTCGATATTCATCTGAGCAGTAGCAGAAGCAGAGCCATAGTTGATTAGTCCGTAGTTAATGATGGAGACCACAGAGCTCTGGACAGTGATCTTCAAGGCTTCAATGTAAGATGTTGTCTGTGCCAGTATAGTAGGCCTAGATGCATGTTAGCAGCTCTGGCAACACCGCCAATATGGGCCCCATAGGACAGATTTGAGTCCAGAGATATCCCAAGGTATTCAAATGACTGCACCTGCTTGAGGGTGTTTCCAAGACTAGTTGAAAAGAGAGGAGGTGAAGTCTATGCTTGTTTAGAGGGCTGTTAAAAGCATTGCCTTGGTTTTTTATGGTTTAGGACCAACTTATGCCTACTAAACCAGTTTTCCACTGAGGCAAAGCCTTGTTGAAGACTGAGTTGTAGGGGTTTGGAGTCATTGTGGGAAGTGAAGATTACAGCATCGTCAGTATAGAGGATGAGTTGTTCAGGGCAGGATTTCAAGAAGGTGTTCAGGAAAAGGCTGAATAGTAGAGGGCCCAGAATAGACCCCTAAGGGACTCCAGAAAGGACCGATCTTGTATCCGAGTGAACACCCACAATTTTTACACTTTGTGACCAATTTTCCAGGTAGCTATTGAACCAAGTTACAGTGTCAGAGAGAGAGAGACAGAAACTGGAGTTGTTCAATCAGCAGACAATGGTGGACAGTGTCAAATGCCTTAGTCAAATTGACAAAAACAGCCCCTGCTAGATTATCTTTATCCAAGGTGCTGTGTAGTGCTCCAGTGAATTCCAATAAGGCAGATAAGGTGCTATGTCCTTTTCTGAAATCATGTTGTTGTGTACACAAAAGATTGTATTTTATCCAGGTAGTCTGTAAGTTGGTCAGCCATTATGCATTCCAGAGCCATGGAGAAAGGAGGTAGTATAGATATTGGTTGATAGTTCTGGTGGATGGTCTTATCCCCATTTTTGTGGACTGGTGTAACTGTAACAGCTTTCCATATGTCAGAGAACTGGCTGAAACTAAGGGAGAGGTTAAGAATTTGTGTTAATGGGCCTAGGATCTCATCAAGGGTGAGGGATAGCAGTTTGAGGTCCAGCGGGTCCCAAGTAGTTCTTGACTTGGAGATTGCTTTGGTGATGTATTTCCAAGCTTCATGCATCTTAACAGTTTTAAAATAGAAGGGTGGGTGTTTGGAAAGGGTAGGATAGCTACAGGGAGTAGTGGAGTCAGAATCAGTGAAAAAATTCAGGGGGAGAACACTACTAAGGTCAATGAATGCATCATTGAAGGTGTTGGCAATGACCAGAGGATCAAGAGTGATGGACCTGTCAACCTTTAGCATTGTTGGGGAGGATTTTTGCTGGTTCCCCGTGACTTCTTTGATGTTCTTCCAAAACTCAGTCCCATTTCCCTAGGTGTTAGAAAGAGCTTCTCTGTAGTATGTACTTTTCAGTAGTCAATGGATGTCGTGCAGCTGTTGCAGGCATGTCGTAATTGCACACTGGATTGAGCACCACAGGCCCCAGCCAGAGCCCAAAGGTGGTCCCTAGACTTTAGCTGTGCTAGAAGCTCACCAGTTAGCCATGGGTTGCAGAGCGCTTG
The DNA here is from genome assembly GCA_016271365.2 of Neoceratodus forsteri. NCBI lineage: Eukaryota > Metazoa > Chordata > Ceratodontiformes > Ceratodontidae > Neoceratodus > Neoceratodus forsteri. The sequence continues at coordinate 468,143,365 of CM057457.1, read as the reverse complement.
ACTTTCGCTTTTGAGCTGGGTGCAGGAGTCACATGCCACACTGAAGGAGGAGATAAAGTAGTTGAGGGCTGAGTCAACATCCATAGATTGGTACATGAAAGACCAGTCATGCAGACTGAGGATTTAAGGTGACTCAACTGACCATGGAGGAGGACTCTGCTGGTGATGACTTTAGGTGGGGCTTGCAGAATTTGTTTGACCATTCACAGATAACAGGGAGTGGTCGCTAAGAGTCTGGGAGGTCAAAAGTGTTGAGATAGATACAGGAATGATGACCGGTAAGAATCCAGTCCAGCAGGGCACTAGTGCCTGTTTTGTAGTTTTTCTTGTGGAGGAGACAACCATTTGCGAGAGGTCTGCTGATGATACAGCATCCCTAGAGACAGCAGCATCAGATGCATGCCAGTTTATATTAAAGTCGCCTAGTATGATTGTCTCAGTACCTACAGGTTGGGTTCTGATAAAGTCCAGAATGGTATTGAGGCTTTTCCTATGGTCTTCTAGGGGTTGTAAACAGAGACAACTGTGAGGGCTTTGTTGTGTGCCCCTAGGAGTAATTTAATCGGTAGTATCTGTGCTGTGGAGTCATGGAAGGGGGGGTAGAGATGGGGCACCCCATGAGATAGTCTTTGATGTAAATTGCACATTCCCCTCCTCTTTTAGACACACAATCCAGCCTGTGTACATTGTACCCTGGTAGTTCAATTGCCATGTCTGGAATTTTAGGCGTTAGGCATGTTTCGACAACTGTAAGGATATCAGGGTTGTGTTGGTTTGCAAAGATTTGTACGGCATCAAGCTTAGGGATCAGGCTGCAGATGTTAATGGTTGTGACGATCAAGCCCCCAGAGGGTTTTGCAGGGCAGGCAGAGCTAGTAGATCTTGGGCCTGGGTTTGGGTGCACGTTTCCTGACATCAGTAGGAGGAGGAGCAGGAGCTTCAGGGTGCACAAACTGAGTTTCTTGAAGGATAGATTACATGTCCGTTGCTTGCAGGAACATATAAGGAGTTGCTGGCGTTGGCCAGAGCAACATCGTGTATGATAGAGGAGATAGGTGAGACCAAGGCCCGAACCTGGAGGAGATCGGAAGCAGCCAATCAAAGGCCAGAGAGGGCCCTGGGGGAAGAGTAGTGCTCATAGTGCAGTGTGCCTAGGTGGTGACATGGGGTATCTAGCTGGTAGGTGGGGGGGAGGGGCAGCAGACTCCAGGAAGGTAGGCAAGGTGAAGCAGGGAGGTGAGAATAGACAGATAAACCAACATTTTGGGAAGGGTATAAATGATCAGTTGGTAGGCGAAAGGTAGCAGAGCCGAGGCACCGATAGTGTGAGAAGTGGGAGGGTGGCAGAAATCAGTAGATCAATTGGGGGGTAGAGAACCAGAGAGGAGAGTAGGTGGGTAGTAGCAAAAAAGAGAAAGAAGAAAACCTTGGAGGAACCAATAGGGATTGAGGCAGGAGAGTCAGAGAAACTATGGTCGGAGCTTAGGTCTATTTAATAAAGGTGGGTGGGGCAGGCACAAATTTTCAGCACTTTGCTATGAAACTGAATGAATGCTGAAGCCTAGAAAAGCACATGTAACATTTCCCAGGTCACTACTAACTGTTGATGGTTATTTCATTAGGAGACTGCTGGCCTACAGTCTCAGCTGTGCTCACTGACTCCAATAACGAGGGTTCTTCATCTTTCTCAATTAATGTCATGTATTTTCTGAGACTGAAATTCTGCTGCTGTTAAGAGAAGAAAGGTAAACCAGAGGTAAGGGCACAGCCACTGGAATTAGCTCTGTGATACAGACATAACCCCTCATGGTGCAACTGAGGAGAAAAGTGTTTGAGAATAGAATCATGTTTTCCACAGTTATACAAATGATACAACCATAACCCTCTGCACTGCCACATTGGATTTCCAGGTATGAGAACAGACTCAGGTTACTCAACCTGATATTATACCAGTGATACACACATAACTTACTCCACATACAACTGGGATTCCTAGGCTTGAGAAAAGACTCCAGTTTTCCACCCTGCTATGATACCAGTGATACAGACATAACCCCCTGCACTGCCACCGGGGAGTCTTGGGTTTGAGAATGAACTCAGGTTTTCCAGCCTGGTACTACATACCAGTGATGCATACATAGCTCTCCCACAAACTGAGTTTGAGAATGGACTCCAGTTTCCCAATCTGGTATTATACCAAAGATACACATTTATTTTATTTAAACCTTTGGTAACCATATAAAAAAAAACACTGGGCCACATAGCTCTTTTACTGGCGTGACTTAGGAAAATGCAAACACAATACAGTATTACAGACAGACACTAAACCATAAAAAGCCACAAAATACATAAATAAGAATGCCTAAAGACAGATTTACAAATTTAAAAATTAAAAAATAAATTAACAAATAAGCAGAAATAGAAAACAAAACTAACACTGATGCATAAAACTCTAGTCCTGTCAGTACTATCGCTACCATTCAAGCTTTAGAGTTACCCCTCAGTCAGAGACTGTCCTCTTCCAAACTTCAGCATCCCCAACAGAAAAGCAACAACTTCTGAAATTCTGGAATACCTGTCAACTAGTGAGGGTGACAGTTCGGGAGAACGAGGAGGGTGGGAAGGAAGAAGCACCACCACAGGGCCACAACACAGAACCTGCAATGGCCCACCGGGACCCATGGCTGGCGGTATGGGCCAGGCAGTACTGCAGCAGGCTGGCGGAGGAGAATTTAAGGAACTGCAGATGAGTATTGGAGGTATGTATCTGGGAGGTGCACTGTGCTGAGAACAGGTAGCTACCGAGCCATGCAGTGCATGGCAGACACAGGACAGTACACAGACAGGCCCACGCACGCGTGCATACACACACACACACACGTACCACCATGACAGTGCCAGGGATGGCATGGGTCAGTGTGCACTTCAACCAGCACACAGGCACAGTAGATAATGGACTGCACTCACGATGCCCATGCCACATGGCATAATAATGGTACACATAGACACACAAGTGGCACTGCACAGGGAGACAGGTGCCTGCCCCACAGACCACCCCAGGAAACAGCAGCCAGGCATGCAGGACACAGTGGTGGTATGGGCTGCAGCCAATGGAATGGGGACCAGGACATTGCAGGGCAGCACCTCAGCCACCATTAACACATGGGCTGCCTCTGCCATGACTGGTGGATGCAGCTGCAGCATCACCAGCCACAAGGTGGTAGCCAAAAAGCCTGCAGGGTACTGCAATGAGACCGTGAATGGGTGCTCATTGGCGTGGTTGCCCCATGGGCCACATCTGGGCTGGGGATGACAGGCTGTTGTGACATGAAGCAACAGCATCAGCAGCAGAGGGTCCACCTGATGCCACTGCTGGGGTGTGCAGGAGGTGCTCCTGGGTGTCTGACTGGACAGCCATTGTCCACAGCGTGCAACAGCTACAGCCACCAGCTCCACAACAGCTACAATCCACTCCAGTGCTGCGATCATGCCCACCCACAGGAGGCATGCCTTAGTCAACATCTAAGCATGCCATGCAGCTGCAGTCTCATGCTCTAGGACCATCACTGTCTTGTGACTCCTGAACTCCACATGGAGGGCCTCCCTCTCCACAGTGTCATGCAGGAGGTGGACGTAGCCTCCATGTTGTTGGCAGGTGAAGGGTCACAGTAGCATCACCGATAAACAGAGGGTGAGACAGCCTGCCCTGGGCATCCACAAGTGGCAGCTGCACTTTGGCAGGCTGTGGCTTGGGTGGCCCTTTGCTATGCACAGCCACTGCATGTTCATGGCCTGTGACATCACGCCCAGCGGTATGTGTGTGCCCGAAGCACCTGGACTGGACACCCCTGACAGCCTGGCCACTGCACCTGGGCCAGGCACAGGGTGCACAGCACCCACTGATGTGGGCAGCTATGCAACCAGTGCAGCTGCACCATGTACAGCTGTGGCATCCGGGGCCACCCTCATAGGTCCCTGCGTGCTGCGTGTCCCACTGTTGGCCATGTCCCCCTCAATCTGTGTGGTGTCATCATCTGCAGTGTCATCACTGTACACCCCCTTCATGCCAGTGGCAAGCACAAGGATGGCACTGGCGATGTCCACCACATCTGTGTGGTCATCATCAGAGAATGCAGACACCGGGCCATTTGTTGTCATCATTGCCACCGTCCAACAATGGCGGAGGGTATAATGGACCCGCCACCACTGAGGCTGTGTCTGGGGTCCGCAGTGGATGGTCCAGGATGGCACCATCCACTGCAGTGACAACTGCAATGTGCAACAGGCCTGCATCATCACCCACTAGGGCATCCTGTGCAGCTGTGCCCATGGCTGCACCCATGAGGCATGATGGAGCTTGGAAAGAAGACGGGAGAACATGGTTAGTGCACTAGAATAACTAATGGCATACAGGCATGCAGACAGACAGACATGTACAGAGTGGCACAATGTAGTGCCATGGGTGTGCATGCTGGTCTGCAGTGTGGCTGTGCTGTTCCCACCACACAACACCAGCCACATGCATGCTGTGACTGGTACTGTGTGGTGACAGGCCATGGCCACATGGCACCATGTGTGGTGCTGGCAGCACAGGCATGCCCAACAGAGTGTGTAACCCAGTGGTGGGACCTCACATGAGCCACCATGGGCATGTGCAGTGCAGCCAAGCATAGCACAGCATGGGACAACCATGCACAGCCACCACACATGGCACAGCCCCTGAGTACACAGTTACAGGGCACAGCACACTGGGACTGGCATGGCAGCCAGAGCACACATGTGGCCTGCCTTGTGTTGTGTCCATGGCTACTTACAGTGCCGTGATGGGCCCCACTGGTCTGGAACCCCAACTGGACACCCTGCACAGTGGCCTTGGCAATGGTTGCAGCAAGTAGCTCTTCATTGGGGTTCAGGCGGACATTCGCCTGTGGGTCACCCCCTGTCCACCACAGGGAGGCCTCGATGTGGGCCACCTTCTCTTTAGCCTTCTATTTCTCATCATTCAAGTGCTTCCTGCACTCCAGGGGGGTTCTGTTGAATGCCCCCATAGCAGAGACATGGCAGGCGACCACCTCCCAGCCCTCCTCCTGCACTGCATGGCTGCCACCCTTGCCAGTCATGACGTCACGCCATAGGTGGAATGCCTCAATGGGGGCTTGCTCCTCACGCTTGGTGAAGTTAGGCTGCTGTCTGCTGGTGACATTGTTGCCTCCTGACATCGTGGTTTCTGTGGGAGAGAGAACAGACAGATATTAGCCATGCATCAGTAGATTCCTGTGTGGCCATTCTGACAGACAGTGGTTGCAGCAGGACACACCAGCACCTGTCAGCCAAGGCCTGCAGGCTGTGCACATGTGGATGTGCATGGTGAGTCGTGGTGGCTGTGACTGCATCCGGCATGTACATTGCACATGCCATAGACGGCTGCAAGGCCACGGTAGTACCACCTGTGCCACATGTCCAGCTACACATACATCTGTCAGCACATCACACACACTATGTATGCCATGCTGTTGGTGCAGGCACATTGGCCATCATGCCCCCCCAATGGTGCTGCCTGTGGGATGCCATGTTGCCCACCAGGAGTCCCTGTACATGGCATGCTGGCATTGGGATGTGCTCGGCCAGTCCCAGCATGTGGCATAGCTACAGTGCAACTGGGCCTGTACACAAATGGTTGTGTGTATCATACATTCCTGTAGCAGTCTGCTGTTTCTCCCAGCCCTGGGATGTGCCTTGGGGTAGACAGAGGTCTGCAACAGCACATACCCACTCCACAGTACCTGCAGTATTACATGTAGGACTAGCTGTATACTCACCCTCAAGGCTGTGAATCCTCTCAGTCACCTATTCTCAGTGTGAGATGAGTAGGGATCATTTATGGCTCAGGACATGCAAATGAGGTCTGGGGCAGTGTTAATGAGATGCTAAACAGCTGAGATGCCCTGGCATATGATGTGAGTCTGATTTGGAATACGCTGTTTGTGAACTGCATAACTGCCTTCAGCTTTTCTCAATCAGCATGGTGCATCTGCTGAGTTGGGCGCATCCGTACAGTGCATGTCCCACTCATGCACGTTGTGCCTCAGTGCAAACTGTGCATGCGCTGTGTGTTGTACCCATGGTACAGCTCAGCATGTACAGGCTGTACTGTCAATCACATTGAGGACATGCAGATGGTGTCTGTTACATGGTGTTGCCTGTCCCTGCAAACCCACCTGCGCGGTGCCCATTGTGCTGGTTGATGGTGTTGTATGTGGATTGTGACATGCACCAGTGCATGATGGTGTGCTACCACACTTCACAGGTGCTGTGTGAGATTCCGCTTGCCACTGATATGGCAGCCTCGTACACATCCACATGCCCGACCCAGTCATGACCCATGCCTCGCATTCCTGCCTCAGCAGTGTGCATTGCGCTGTACCAATGTGATCTTGACGGACCAATCGCGCTTCATGCCACTGTGCGCAGTGCACTGCATGTGGCCTGCTAGCACATGTGGAGTAATTTGGTTTAATGCCGCATATCCCGTAATTGCACCACTGGGTTGCATCTTGACCCGTGATGCCTAGGGCAGGGAGGACTGGGTCTAGGGCCATAAACTGGTCCCAGCTGCGGGTGCTTCACCTGGTGGCGCTGGTGATGTCTGTGGAGGGGCAGCTGCTTGGCCGTGAGGAGCTACTGGTACCCAGGTCACAGGTGTGGGCCACCACTGCCAGCAGGCTGATTTGGTGCATGGAGGTTCCCTGCACTGGAGAACAGTGCAGGCACTGGTATGGTGACCTTGGACAGAGGGGCAGGGACCATCTTCAGCAGCTGAGTAGCTGCGCATGCAGGGGAGCACTGCCACAGCCAGGCAGGTTGCGCACATACGTGTGCATCACAGGTGCATGTAGGGTGGGATGGTCCACTTTACAACATCACACTCACATGGGAACACCACACCACAAACACATGGCTGTGGCTGCACCTGTCCTGCATGTGACATGGGGTGGGCACTCTGCAGTGCTGTGTGTGGGTCAGGTACACTGTGTTGCACATGGGGTGGTACCACTGTGTGTGGTGCATGACTATGGAAGGCACTCTGAGGGTTCAGGCACAGAGGCTGTGCACTGCTGTGTTCTGCATGGATGGGCACCAGCGTTACACCAGTTGGGTACACCTACACTGCATTCGCACACTGGTGTTGGGGTGGGTTTTGTGCATTGATGTGTCTGCTCATGGCGGTATCTCTCTGTTGTGTCTTGCAGGGCTGGAGGCCAGGTGGTGGGCCATGGAGGCCACTGAGGAGAGATGCCAGGGGACTGTGGGGGCTTGATGCGGTGTCCATCTGGGAGCAGGTAGGTGTTGCCCTTATGTGTGCTTTGCCTCTCTGCTGGGGTGGGTTACTGCTTGGTGGGGGATGTGTGTCTGCCATGGTCCTTAGTATGTGTTCTCTCTTTTCTTGCTGTAGGTCCCTGGATAGTGATGCAGCTGCCAGAGGTGGAGGAGCCATGAACTGTGTTAGAGATCTGGACCAGAGAATCACTCAGGTTATCCAGGGGTTGCTCTGGCCCTTATAGAGGATCATTGGACAAGTAAGTCAGGCCGTCAGGGCCCTCCTCTGGCACCTGTTGGCATGGCCATCTGGGGTTGAGGCAGAGGAGGTGCGTGGCCATGCATGTTGCCCCACCATGTGCAGGCATATCATTGCTGTATACAGTCCACTGTTACCCACTCCTCCATTTCTCTGTTGATGATCCCACCCCTCCCTTCTGCACACATGTAGCTGTTCATAGTCTGTCACTCCCTTCCCTTTGATTGCATTATGTACATAGTTTCTGATTTTCTGTTGTTTATATTGTTGTATGTTCTGTTTATGTTGTTGTAAATATTTTGCACTCTGCTATGGTGTCTGTGGTCATTCACTGTTCCACATTCTTGGGTATGTGTACTGTCAGGGCTCTTTCCATACCCTTCCTGCCATGGCTCTGCATGCCTACAATGTTATATAGTCTCTTTCCCTGCTGAACCCCCATTAGTGCGGCCCCATGGTTGCCTGTGGCATGTGCATGGGCCTCTGTCCCACCTTATGTCCCTGCTCCTGGTCTCTGTGTCCACGCTGTTTGTGGCCTGCATACATTGCACTGCTGCAAAATTGCTCTATAGTCCTGTGTGCGGTATCCTGTGTTTGGGGTTGTGGCCTAGTTGTGTGGCACTATGGTGGCACTGTGTGCTGGACACTGTCACGCCACAGTCATGGCCACCTGTGGGTTGGCCCTGTCTAGTGCCCTCCACCTGCTCTTTGCACCTGCATGCTGTTGTGTGGCACCATGCCTGCTACAGTGTGTTGTTCTGTGTGCCTGCCCTAGACAAGTGTGGATCGTGGTCTGGTGCTCTGTGTGTGTTCTCGGTCCTTGTCATGATTCTGTGGCTGTTGTGGCCACTTTTGTGCCCTTGGCTTCTCTGGTGTATCCCATTGGTCCTGTGTCCCTCTCTCCTTTGTCCACTGCTTTGTCCCCGTTGTTCCAACCTGCCTTGCTGGCTTGCTCCATATTCACTATGTTGCTCCCCTGGGTAGCTCTGCATATCCTGCTTGTGCTGGTGCATCTTCCACTTGTGCCCTGCCCTTTCTGTGTGATTCACAATGGGTTGCACATGGCGCATCCTTTGTGCATCCCTTGTGGATCGCTTACGCTCGTGTGTGCATCTCTCTGCACCGGTGCATCTGACTTGCGCCTCGCGCATCTCTTTGTGAATCCTGTCCATGGTGTTGATCATTCTGGTGAAACAATTCAAAACAAAGGGGAAAGAAGAACTAGTTAGCACCATAGGGAGCCACGTGGGCCTGTGCTCTGGCTCTGATGATGTCATAATGACTCATCATTTAATACACTTGGTAGACATTTTAGGGGGCAAGCAAGGCTGTTTTTTGAAAGTGAAAGGCTGATGTTTATAGTTTTCAAAAGCTATGAAAATACATTTTATGTTATTTACGTAAATGGAGTTTTAGCATAAATGTAAACAGCAGTGTTTACTTTACTTGGCTATGAAGCCAGATTTTGGAGTTTGCAGTTAAAAAAAAACTGCTTGTTTAGGTACCTTTAACAGTCTATACTTCAGTATACTGTTGATAATTTTTTTAACTTTCTATATAAACATATTTCTCTGCTAAATACTTTCCAGCCTTTGCTATGTTTTAACATTTACATTTGCAGCTGTTTATGTCCAGCTCACCTGTTACAAATCTCCCTCCTGTTCACTTCTGCCCTCCAGGAAAACTTTTTTTGCTCAGTTGCTGCCATACGTCTGTTAGAAATTGGAAAAGTAAACACTAGCATGAACAGTAAAAGAAGATGACAAGACTTTCTAGATAAATTAGTGACAGGAGAAAGTCCAGAGGGGTATTGCTAAGATCAAAGGGATAAGGGAGCATGTGAGGAGGAGGACCATGTAAAAGCATCTATCCTAAATAGATACTTCTGCTCAGTATTTACTGAAGAGAAGGTAGGGCAGGGCCCACAGCTCAGCACCAGGGACACGGGGAGTGAGGTGCACTACCCCTTCACAAAAGAAAGGGTCCAACAAGGATTGATAAGCCTCAGAGTGGACAAGGCAATGGGACCTGATGGCATACATCCCAGGGTGTTAAAGAAGCTAAGGGTGGAACTAGCATTGCCATTATTGGAACTGTTTAGTGAGTCTCTGAGCACAGGAGAGGTCCCAGAAGACTGGAGAAGGGCTCATGTGATCCCACTCCACAAAAGTGGTAGCAGGGAGGAAGCAGGGAACTACAGACCAGTCAGTCTTACCTCAGTAGTGTTCAAAATTATGGAGACACTCCTTAAGGAAAGGATAGTGCAGCACCTGGAATCCATAGGACCACAGGATCCAAGACAGCATGGGTTTACAAAAGGAAGGTTCTGTCAAACTAATCTCATAGATTTGTTTGATTCGGTGACCAGAGTGGTGGACCAAGGGGGAGCAGTTGATGTCACCTACCTTGACTTCAGCAAAGCTTTTGATACTGTTCCACATAGAAGATTGATTAATAAGCTGGGTTAGCTTAGGGTGGGTCAAACGTTGGTCAGTTGGGTGGCAAACTGGTTGACGGGCAGAAAACAGAGTGGTGGTAAATGGTATACAGTCAGAAGAGATGCAAGTCACGAGTAGGGTACCTCTGAATCAGCCTTAGGGCCAGTCCTCTTCAATATTTTCATCAGTGACATTGCAGATGGACTGGAGAGTAAGGTTTGTCTGTTTGCAGATGACACCAAGATCTGCAGCAGAGTAGATGATCCAGATGGAGTGGGCAGAATGAGAAGAGATCTGGATAAACTAGCAAAATGATCAGAAGAGTGGCAACTGGGGTTTAATGCAAAGAAGTGCAAGATCATGCACATAGGGAAGAGAAACCCTGAAGCCACCTATAGGCTGGGAGGGGAGTTGTTGGCAGTCACAAGGAAAGAAAGAGACTTGGGCGTCATCATCACCGATGACCTGAAATCATCCAAGCAGACCACTAAAGCAGTAGGTAAGGCTAGAAGGATGTTGGGGTGTATTAGTAGGGGTATCACAAGTTGAAGAGGGAGGTAATAATCCCTCTTTACAAGACACTGGTTAGGCCCATCTGGAGTAGTAGTGCAGGACTGGAGGCCACACCTTCACAAGGACATTAACCAAACTGAGGCAGTCCAGAGAAGGGTAATCAAATGATGCAGGGACTGCATCAGAAAACATATGAGGACAGATTCAGGTCCATCTTGTAAATGAGCCTTGCTCAATGATGTTCGCTGAATAAATAAAGATTTGATTGATTGATTGATTGAGATTAACTGAGCTCAATATGTATTCCCTAGAGAAAAGGAGGGAGAGAGGCGATATGATTGAAACATTCAAACACCTTAAAGGCATTAACACGGTGAAAGAGTCTAACATGTTTCAATATAAGAAAAATAGCAGGACAAGAGGACACAGCATGAGATTAGAGGGAGGCCGATTAAGGGGTAATGTGAGGAAGTTCTTTTTCACAGAAAGGGCAGTGGATGCATGGAATGGCCTACCTCAGGAAGTGGTGGATATGAATACAGTGCAGGGCTTCAAACAGGCATGGGATAGGCATAAGGGAGCAATATAGATGAGTATGAATAGATAGGCCATTGACAGAGCAAAGGCCAATGGCACATTCATAAGATAGAAAAGAAATGGGCAGACTGGATGGGCCTTATGTCCTTATCTGTCATCAACTTCTATGTTTCTATGACCACAGTTAGAAAACATGAAAATATGGGAGGGAGATAGGCACCAGTCCATTTATGGAAGAGAGTCCTAAAAGAACTTGAAAAACTGAACGTGGACAAGGCAATGGGACCAAATGGGACACATCCTAGAATATTAAGGGAACTTTGGGAGGTGATGATACACCATTGGTAGCCCTGTTCAATGAGTCACTCAATATGGGAGTGGTTTTGGAGGACTGGAGGAGAGCAGATATAGTTCCTCTTCACAAAAAGTGGCAGTAGGGAGGAGGCTGGACGCGACAGAAAAGTCAGCCTCACCTCAATAGTGGGGGAAATTCCAAAATCACTAGAAACATAGATTTTGACAGCAGATAAGGACCGCTTGGCCCACCTAGTCTGCCCATTTCTCTACATACTGGATAAGCTGCAGATCCTAGTTAACCAACAGCCTATTTCTTCCTACCACCCACAAGAATTGCCTTATGTCTGTCCCATGCATTCTTGAATTTTCTCACAGTTTAGACCCACAATCTCCTCGGAAAGTGGTTCTTGAGTCCACTATCCTCTTTGTGAAAAAATACTTCCTCACATTGCCGAGCCATCCCTCAATTATCTTCAAATTGTGTCCCCTTGTTCTTGCATACCTCTTTTTCTGAACTATGCTACCTCTTGGACTTTGTTGATTCCACTGAGGTACTTAAAACTTTCTATCATGCTCCTCTTTCTCCTTTACTCAAGGTTATACATATTAAGCTCCTTTAGTCTCTCCTGTATGGCTTCTCTGCACCATTTTAGTTGCCTCCTCTGACTGCCTCCAAGTTTTCTATGTCCTTTGCAAAGATGGGGTCTCCAAAACTGGACTCATTACTCTAGATGTGGTCTCACTAACTGTCTGTACAGAGGGATAACAACTTCCTGTTTTCTGCTGGTGATGTCTCCCATACCTCCCAGGATCCCCAGCCCTCCCTACTGCCTTCTTCACATTACTCACTAATCTTAAGGTCATCTGATATGATTACCCTGGGTCCCTTTCTATGTTTGCTGTTATTACTAACCCCCCATTGTGTACTCTTCCACAGGGTTTTTATTTCCAGGTGCATTATTTTGCACTTCTTTGCATTGAATCCAAGTTACCATACTTCTGACCATTCCTCCAACCTTGCCAAGTCCCTTCTTATCCTTTCCACACACACACCGTGTATCAACCCGTGCAGATCTTTGTGTCATCTGCAAAGAGGCATACTTTTCCTTCCAGTCCCTCTGCAATGTCACTTATAAAAACATTAAAATGGATTGGGCCCAGTACTGAATCCTACAGTACCCCACTAGTAACCCCTCTTTCTATAGAGTGGACTCCATTTACTATCCCTTCCGTGTCCTGTTGTCCAGCCAGTGTCTTACCAGGCTACCACCCTGGGACCCACTCCCAGGCTGGCTAATTTGCTTATTCTTCTTCTATGGACCCTGTCAAATGCCTCGCTAAAATCTAGGTAGGTCATGTCCACAGCCCCTCACTGGTCTACTACTTTGGTCACCCAGTCAAAGAAATTGATTAGATTCATCTGACAAGACCTTCCCAATGTGAATCCATGCTGCCTTGGGTCCTGTGCTTCACTGACATCTAGGTACTCAACAATTCTTTCCTTCATAAGTGATCCTATCATTTTCCTTACCACAGAGGTCAAACTAACAGGTCTGCAGTTTTTTGCCTCTGTCTTGCTCCCACTTTTGCGAGGGAATCACATCTGCCCTCCTCCAGTCATCAGGTACCACACCATCCTCCCATGATTTGTTAAAAAGGGTAGTCAAGTGGTGTCACTGGTTCTCATCTTAATTCTTTTAGAATTCTGGGGTGAATCCCATCAGGCCCCATTGCTTTGTCCATCTTCAGTTTTAGGAGTTCTTTCAGAACCCTTTCTTCTGTGAAAGGACTGGGATTGCCCCCCATATCCAGAGTGCTTCTATTAATTGGATTAGGTATGTTCCCCTCCTCCTCTTTTGTGAATACTGGCAAAAGTATTTGTTCAGTATCCCTACTTTTTCACTGTCCCTCTCTGCCCACTCACCGTCCCCTTTATTCAGCCTCACTATCCCTCCCTTTGTCTTTCTACATTCCCTAATATACCTATAAAAGGTTGTATCCCCTTTAACTGAGTTGGCTATCTTTTCTTCAATTTGGGCCTTTGCTATTCTGTCTTTCCTGCTTCCTTCTGCTTTAACTGATACAGTTCTCCGTCCTGCTCTTTCTGAGTTTCCTTATACTTCCTAAATGCTATTTCTCCCTAACCTTCCCCGCCACCTCTGTTGAGAACCATAGTGTATTTTTCTTTCGTTTTGATTTATTTGCTTCACACAAAGGCCTGTTGCCTCTGTGATAGCAGTTTTGATGTTTCCATTGTTGCTCCACCGCAGTGCTTTTCTGAGGCATTCTCCCATTTTGACAAAGTCAGCCCTCCTGAAGTCCAGAACTCTCACTTTTGTATGGCTTGACTCTGCAGCTGAGTTTATCGTGAACCACACTGTTTGGTGGTCAATTGTTCCCAGATGGCTACCCACTTCTAGATCTGAGATCCTCTCTCTGTCCCCATTTGAGAGTACCAGGTCTAAGATTGCTCCCTCCCGAGAGGGTTCCAAAACTAGCTGTCAGAGGCATACCCCCTGTAGGGCTTCGAGAATGGCCCTGCTCTCGGATGTGGCTGTAGCAAAGGTGCTCCAATCAACATCTGGCACATTGAGGTCCCCCATCATCAATATCTCCACTTTCTCTGCCATCTTAAGGATGCCTTCTATCATATCCTTCTCCATTTCTTCCCCTAAGATGGAGGTCTGCAAACAACCCCGTGTGGATGTTGGTGTCTAAGGTGACCCACAGTGCCTCTTCTCCTCCCCGTTTACTCTTTTGTTCCATTGCTTTTATAGCTTCCCTTACACAGAGAGATACTCCTCCCTCTCTTCTATCCTCCCTGTCTCTCCTGTAAGTTGTGTACCCTGGTATGTTAACATCCCAGTCATGGTTCTCTGTGTACCACGTTTCTGTGACTGCCATGATATCCAGGCATCCCTCTTCCATTGAGGCCACCAGTTAAGGGAGCTTGTTGCCCAGACTACTAGCATTGGTACTCATTACCCTCCATTTCTTGATGGCCTTACCCCTTTTTGCCCCATTCCTGTCCTTACTGCCTTTGTCTCCATTTATCCCTGCCCTTCTCCCTACTGACATCTCTATCTTGGTGTTTACCTCGTTAACTATCCTGATTTTTTGGGAGGGGGGCTAGGATTTTCTTGCTCCTTTCCAGTGTCCCCCCCCGGCCAGTTTAAATGCTTACTTGTGAAACATTTAACCCTATCATCTAGGATCCTGGTTTCCCTCCTGGACAGATGCAGACCATCGTGCCAGTATAGGCCTGCATTGCTCCAGGTTGACCTCCAGTCCCCAGTGAAGCAAACCCCTGACTCCTTCACCAGTTTTAACCACTGATTGAATACCATGTGTGGTGCACCCGACCTCCCATGCCATAGACAGGCAGCACCTCTGAGAAGGTTACCATGCGTGCTACTTGTCTAAGGCCCCATCCCAACTCAACAAACTCCTCCTGCACTGTTCTGATCCTTTTCCCAGCCAGGTCATTTGTCCCTAGGTGGGCAATGACATCCAGCTCCCTCCCCTGTGCATTTGCTCCTCCAGAGGATTCACTTCCTGTCCCTCCAAGCCATGGCACCTGGCAGGTACCTTACCTCTCTCTCCCCCCCCTCCCCCAGTTCTACCCTCCTAACAATGGAGTCCTCCACCAGGAGTTGTTTTCTTCCCTAGTGGGGTCCCATGCTACCCTCTTGCGGGTCTCCTTTGTGGAGGTTCCCAACATCTTGCTTGGTCTCCACTGGGGGTGCCTCTATAGAGGAACCAAACTCTGCCAGAGTGGCATACAAATTGTAGAGCGGTACAGCTGGAGAGATGTGTCTCTGTTCCACCACCCTTGCCCTCCTGAGCCCACTGTGGTCCAACCACTCCTTTTCCTTGGCAACCTCTGAGGCAGCGGTGGTGGCCTTGGTCCCTGGGTGGGAGAGAAGCCCCCAAATCCTGGCCAACTCAGCCTGGAGATGAGCAACCTCCTCCCTCAGCCCAGAGGTGCCTGCAGGTGGATAACACTGCATCCTCCAAAATGTCTCCTGGAAGACTACAGCCCCAGACACTGCACTGCACCACTCACATCATGTCTTATTTCTGGCCCTTAACTGTTGTTTTGAATACTTACTCTTTCCTCTGTTTATTCATTTTTTGTTATATACATTTTTTCTCTAGCTACTTACCTACTGCCTCGTGCCCTTAAAGCTCCTGATCTTCCTGTTCTGAGACAGGCAGTTTCAGTATTTTCCAGTACAAATATATGAACATACGAAATTTGCCAGCAGATAAAGGCCTAGAGGTCTATCAAGTCTGCTTGAATGTGCAGCTAGAACCCCTATCCTGCAGCTGCCCTCCTTCCACCTTCCCTTCATTAACCTCTCCCTTGTCCTATCCCATCCTCATTTGAAGCAGTCCACTGTTCTACTGCATACCACTTCAGCAGGTAACGATTCCACCCAGCCACCACCCTCTCTGTAAAAAAGTGTCTCCTCATCTCCCTCCTGAACCTTCCTCTCTCCAGTCTCATATCATGGCCCCTGGTGGCCCTCCCTTCCCTTACTTTGAACAGCCCTTCTGTACCCGTCTTGTTTATTCCTTTCATGTATTTAAAGGTTTCAATCATGTCACCCTTGTCTCTCTTCTCCTCCAGTGAGCACATGTTCAACTTCTTCAACCTCCTCTCGTATGATAAGTCCCCCAGCCCCTTGATCATCTTTGTCGCTCTGCGCTGCACCCCCTCCAGTAACTTAATGTCCCTCTTCAGATATGGACAGTAGTCTCTTTACTTGGTCAGAGTCAGACCTCCAGCTGCTGGGGGACAGAGAGCTACTCTTTTCCTTCCAGGATAGTGAGTCTTTTGTGGCTCTGTGATCAATCCCTTCCTGCTCCGAAACAGGAAGTTCCTGTTGCCAGTCAAATCCTGTGCCTATAAAAGTAGAACTGGCTAAGGAGGGTGGAGGGGGAAGGAAGGCAATATAGTTCCAGTAAAGAAGTATAGTTCTAACAGCACCTCCTTCCTTTTGCTGTTCTCCACCTGTTCTCTGCCAGAAGCCATCTATCTAGTCCAGATCGACTACCTTCCTTCTGGCTAAACCATTCCCCTAATTTATAGCTCCTTCTACACCTAGTTAATGCAAGAGAATAATTCACTTCAGCCAACTCAACACCTAGATAGCTGCACAGATAATAAGTCACTTCAGCCAACTCAGACAAACACATCAACTCTTTTTTTGTTTCTTTGTTTTTACCCTAAATTGAATGTCCCAGTTGTAGAGTTCTAGTTCTTTAGTCCCACTAGAGCAGTATAGTCAGGGCCCCATGTTTTCTGTGATTCTGCAGTTGCAGCAGTGGCTGCAGAAATCAGTACTGGCTGCAGAAATCAGAAAAAAGAGCCATATGGCCGCAGAAATGCTAACTTTGCTCTACAGTGATGCAAGGAAAGGGCATAGTTATTGATATGTTAAGTATGGCATGGAATACATACTCATTAGAAGGGGCAACAAACTGATACTGCCCACTACAAAGCTGAAAAGCTAGTGGCCACAAGGCATCTTGACTCATGCTGGCTCTTGTTACATAACTCCGCCCAGCCACTATTATGGGGACAGACTGATGCAAGAGTAGCAGAGCTTGATTAGGCCCACAGCAGGTATGATTTGCTGCTGTGCAGGTGTGGGTAGCTCAGCCATGTTAATTTTTCATTGTGATACTGCTGACAGTGCATCCTGAATCCCTGAAAGATGAATTTGGAAGGAAGAACTGGTAGGCGAGCAGTAGTCACGAAGTGAGAAGATTCAGTGGTGCCCATAGAGGTGGAATCGATCTCGATGTGGTGGCAGGTATCGGAGGAGGAGGAGGAGCCGATTGCAGAAACATCTGGCTGGCAGCAGACTGGGAAGAAGACTCAGTCCCCATTGATGGACATCGATCACAGTTTTGATTTGTGGGTTGCAGATTTGTACCTGCAAGTGTGAGTAATTTCATGGCAGATTTGAACCTGCAGCCTAGTTGGTGGCATCAAGCTCAATTCTTAAAGAGGGTCAAGTTCCCCAGCTGCAGTAGAGTTGGGGATCAGAGTATACTAGAACTGGAGCGAGTAGATAAGGAAAACAATCAGAATTATGAGTTGTATTGATTGCTGCTGTACATAAGTGAAACGAGAGTCACTGACTGAAGAACACCACAACCCCTGAGTTGCGTGGAGAAGAGAACTGCTAACCAAGGTTACTCCAGCTTAACAAGAATGACTTGCTTGCATTTTTAGTGTGTTCCTAAATGGAAAAACAGGAGTCAACAAATCACACAGACACTGCAAGTTACACCTCCATCACTATTACAGGAAGACAGTCCTTCCCCAACACACAGATTTTGTTGCAAGACAGCTGGGATATTCCTAGTTTTAAAACATTATAATCTACAAGAACGTAAACAAAATCAGAAAAAACAAAGGCTTTCAGGTTGGGGTCTCACTTTATTTCTGCTAACTGTGAATATAAACCAGAACAAATCCAAGCAGGTTTTGCCTTCTGTGTAGTTTTAGCTGAGTATTTATGTCCTCCTCTAATTATAACATAGAAGAACAGTGTCCAGAAAACATATGAGCCTTCAAATTCCGGGTGGGAGGGAAAAGTTATTAAAACAGAACACCAGATTTGAGTTATTGCAGTTTAATATTTGTGATAAGAGGACTACATACTGTTAAATGGCCTGCTGTTCCACTTTCAGTGTAGTGGAGTGGTTGTACAAAGGTAGCCAAGGGTAAACTAAGACTTAATCCCTTGAAGGTATGCTGTTTAACCACAATTTATCAGTCAGAATCAGCAGTTGTTCTGCTGCAGACGGTATGAGGTCCTGCCACAGAATGTGGGTCCACTTTGTCGCAGTAAACACGGCCCTGAGTATAGTATAAAAGCACCTCCTTCCTCTTGCTGTCTCTCTTACTCTACTTAAACAAAGGATCATGGAACACACTGAATACAGCAGAGCACAGGATCTGAGACAGCATGGATTCACAGCCAGAAGGTCATGTCAAATAAATCTAATTGATTTTGTTAACTGGATGACTAAGATTGTGGATCATGGTTGAGCGGGTGTGTGGGCCTAACTGGATTTTAGTAAGGCCTTCAATACTGTTCTACATAAAAGTCTTGTGAACAAGCTGAGCAGTCTGACAGTGGGTCACAAGGTGGTAAAACCAGATAAGGAACTAGTTGAGTGTTAGACGACAGAGGGTTGTAGTAAATGGTACTCAACCTGAGTGAAAAGATGGTAACCAGAGTGGTGCCACAGGGATCGGTCTTGGGTCAAGTCCTGTTTAATGTCTTCATAAGTGACATTGCGGAGGGACTGGAGGGGAAAGTGTGCCTCTTTGTGGATGACACTTACATCTGTAACAGGGCGGACATTCTGGGAGGGGTGAAAAAATGAGGAGGGACCTAGGTAAACTGCAGAAATGGTACATAGTGTAGCAGCTGAGATTTAATGTGAAACAGTGTAAACGTGTGCTTTGGGGCACAAGAACCCAGGGGAGGATTACATGATGGGAGGAACTGATGGTTACCAAACAGAAAAGAGATTTGAGGGTAATCATATATGATAACTGCAAGGTAGCCAAACAATGTGCCAAGGCTATGGGGAGAGCCAGTGGGATGCCGGGGTGCATAAGGAGAGGTAACACCAGCAGAAGGAAGGAAGCGGTGATGCCAATGTACAGATCATTGGTGAGGCCCCATTTGGAAATTGAGGTCACAGTTCTGGAGGCTGCATCTCCATAAGGACATAGACAGGGTGGAGTCAGTTCAAGAAAGGGCAACAAAAAATGACAGAAAGCCTGCACCAAAAGTCATATGAGGAAAGACTAGGAAACCTCAATATGTATACCCTGGAGGAGAGGAAAGACAGGGGAGATATGATGGAAACCTACAAATATCTAAAAGGCATAAATAGGTTACCAAAGGCATAAATAGGGTAGCATCTTTCAGAAAAGGGGATATCCACCAATGAGGTGGCATGACACCCAAGGTCAGTGATGCTACCATCACCTTAGATGGCTACACTGCATTCTGACAGGACAGATTAATGAAGCAAGGTGGAGTTGCTTAGTGTACCTAAAAGTGTTTTAAATGCCCAACTACTGCTTAGTAGCCTTCACACCAATGAGGTGAAACTCTAAGTCTAAAGTTGATCCTGGCCGCAACATAAAGTGTTATTATTTTCCACTGTGTACATACCTCTGGCACCCATAAAATGGGCATTCAGCAGGTCCTAAGCAACATGGAACAGCTAAAGCACAACTGTGCATATTACTGTTAACGATTTCGACACCAACTGGCTGTCTCAGGACACCCTTGAAGTTTTGGATCAGTTATCTGGTCTCTACCTCACACAACTGATCTCACATGCTATAAAAGTTAACTACTAAACAGGCACAAGTACAGTAATTGATTAGCTTCTTGCTAGCTGCCTGGAGCACATCTCCGAGGTCACGGTCCTTCCAGATACCCTCAGTGATCACTGTCTGGTAATGTGCATGTGGTCAAATAATCTCAACAATACACCCCCTCCTCCGATCTTGTGAAACTACTCTGAGACATGGCCAGCTGGATTACTTCTGGAAATACTTGGAACTCCTTGACTGGTCCCACTCGACAAAGCCGAGGATGGCAACCAAGCACTTTATTTTTTCATCACAACGTTTAACAAGGCCTGTGATATTTCTGACCCCTATAAAACCCAAAAAAACAAAGAGGCAACAATTCCATGGCTCACAGGCTCCCTCCTTGAGCTCATGCAGGAAAGGGATAATCTCTGGCATAAGGCCAAAGCAACATTCAGACTGGCTGATCTCCTTTCGTATAAGGCTGCCAGAAACAAAAGCATTAAACTCATCAGGTCAAGGAAACCTACTATGGCCTACTAAAAAGAAGCTAGGGTCATGGAAAGGAGTTTTGGGATACAGTCAAATCACTAACAGGGAAACCCTGTAAGGCTCAACCAGGTCTAATAGTCATGAGCACCGAAACACTCCAGGAACCTAATGACATAGCTAACGCTTTCAACCTGGCTTTCACTGATCTAAGCGCAGTACTTCCTAGTGAATACCTGACTCCCCCATGCTCCAAATCTAGACCTGATCACCCCTCACCCCATGCAACAGTGGGTAATACACCCCCCTTCTACTTCAAGCAGCTTACCAGAACAGCCACCATTAAATATGTCAAAAGGGTACTCGGGAAGAAAAGGATGCAGAGTGACATTGTAGATATGAAGCTGGTGTCACTTACAGCTAATGAGCTGGTGAACCCACTTACTAAAGTTATAAATGCTTTACTAAGGCCTAGAGTTTTTCCAGACAGGTGGAAAAAGGCACTTGTCACCCTGTCTTCGAAACTGGGGATGTCACAAACCTGTCTAACTATAGGCCCATCTCCATTCTCCCTCCTGTCATTGAGGTACAGGTCAGGAAGCATAGGGAAAAACCAGAAGTAGTTGTAGAATTCACAAAAAAACATTTATTTACAGTAGCAGTAACATAAAAAAAAGTAACTTGTTCAGAGTAACTACGTACAGAGGAGAAATAAAACAAAATATTCCTTCAGTCTCTGTATCCCATTTTCTTGCAATCTCTCTTGCAGTAGCACCTTAGCTCTTTCATAAAAAAAATATTTTTAACCCCCATTCTTAGCAATCATCCTCTCCTTGTAAGTTTCAGGAGCTGCTAGAATACAGTGTGCTTCTTGAGGCCCCTACAGCTTTTGCAAAAGGCTCAACATTTGCACTCAAGTAACCTCTAGAGTTTACAATCATCTCAAATTATAACTATACAGTATGTATTTTAACAGTAATACTACATATTTTCCAAATAAATGTGACCCTCATAATTGGTTACATTTTCATAAAATGATTTGCACATATTTTTATATTATCAGATATGCAAGGGAGGAAAAATAGACAGCAAGAGAAAACAGAGAGAGAGTAAGAGACAAAGAATTGCGAGCCTGTCAGGTTGATCAAATCCGATGTCTCACAAAAAATTTGTTTGAGCAATCAGAGAAGAGACAGAAAAGGAGAGATCCTTGCATTTTAAACACTTTCTCCATAACAGATGGGACAGGGTCCTATTCTACCCTGTGACATACACCCTTTCCTTAAGAGGGAACTTGTTTTATCAAACAGTTTTCCGAAATGTTTTATTCTTTAATAACATTTGCTGCTTTCAGACATTAAGAACATGTACATCATCTCTCTTTTTTTATAACAGTAAAGTTCAAACCCATATGTTTGCTTTTCCACTTCCAGAATCCTTAATTCCTGAGCCATATCTTGACAAAAAATCAGCATTGCTATTCTCTTTACCAGATTTGTGAATAATTATGAATTTAAATGGCTGTAGCGCAAGTACCACCTTGTGATTCTGGATTTTTTATATTTCATCTGGTTAAACTAACAGGATTGTGATCAGTTACAAGAACTAAATCCGTTCCTAGCAAATACAATTTAAGGGACTCTATGGCCCACTTTGCTGCTAGACATTCCTTTAAGATAGTGGAGTACCTTTTCTCTCTGCCATGCAATTTCCCACTTATGTACAGAATAGGATGTTCTGTCCCATCTACATTTTGACTTAGGACTGTACCTAGGCCTACCTCAGATGCATCTGTATGTAGCAAAATGTTTTTTCAAGGTCTGGGCTTCATAAAACAGGGGCTGAACATAATGCAGCCTTTATGGCTTGAAACACTTCATCACACTCTGGGGACCATTTCAAATTATTTGGGTACCGTTTTTTCATGAGTTCAGTGAGGGGAGTAGCTAACTCTGCCAAGCTGGGAACAAATGCCAGCCCTAAAAATTACCTGACATGTTTCTTTGTTTTAGGGACAGGGCTGTTAGCTACAGCTTCTATTTTAGAAATTTCTAGCTTAACTTCTCCATTTCCCAACACATAGCCCAAATATCTGGTTTCCTGCATGCCCGATGCACATTTGGTAGGATTAATAGTCAGGCTTGCATTTTTAATAGCTTGGATAACTGCTGATAGGTGTTCCAGGTGGTTCCGTGTCAACATAGCGAAGTTTAAAAAGTGACTACAATTTGGGTGAAAATAATACAACGACGGTAATGACTGTGACCGCACATCCTGGTGACCGCACACTAGAGTGAATACATCTTGCACTACTGGTTCATCACAGTGACACAGGACACATCCTCTCTCTGATTGCTGGATCCTCTGGGCCATGTGCCGAAGCAACTGAACGTAAGGAAATATACCCACCACTGCGGCCATTGTAGCAGATGTACTCTTGACGACTACCTGAGCCATACTGCCAGAAGTGCTCCTGGCTCTCTCCTGCAGGTCAGTCATAACCCTACGAGCTCCAAAAATGTGAGCATCGGGAGCATGGTTGTGCTCCCTCCCTCATACACAACATTATCAGTGATGGTGTGGAGATGTGCAGGGCAATGGTATCTGTGATACTCCTACACTTCAATAAACTTTCTCCCATACCCTCCCCTTGTCATGATGAAACACGTGTTTTATATATGGTGGAGCTGCACAATGTGAACCTCTTGCACTCAGCAGTAAGAGTGATACAGTAACCAACCAGTATCCCTGCCCTGGATGAAGGTAGGCATGACCCAGGGAACTCCTGTGTCTAGGGACGATGGTGGGAGCCACCACAGCAACGCCTTGCACTCAGCAGCAGTATGATTGGTACAGTAATCAGCCTGTATCACTGCTCTAGATGGGGATGGGCATGGCCTAGGAAAGTCCCATATCTAGGGATATATGGCGGGCTGCTCACTGTGAACCTCTTGCATTCAGTAGCAGTATGGGTGGTACTGTAACCAACCTTTATCCCTGCCCTGATAGGGTGGGCATTGTAACAGGGTAGAATAGGACCCTGTCCCAATTGGAGAAAGTGTTTTAATGCAAGGATATGTTCTCTTCTTTTCCTGTCTCTTGTCTGCCTGGTTGCATAACTAAATTTTCTTGTGAGACCTAGGATTTGATCATCCAGACAGTCTCGCAATTATATCCTCTCACTGTCCTCAGTCTTCCTTTGCTGTTTGTCTTTTTTCCCTTGCATATCTGCTGATATAAAATATATGCAAATGATTATGTGAAAATGTAACTAATATTGGGATCCCTCTGTTAGAAAGTATAAAGGCCCAGATATTCAAAAGGGTTACGATGGCGCAACCCACTGATATTCAAAGGGAAAAGTGCTAGCACAAATGCCGATGTGCCAGAGCACATCAGTAATGTATGTAGGTGCAGGTGTGGGGCGTGCTCATGCATACCCTGCACAGCCCGATATTCAGTCCGGAATATGCAGAGCCATGCATGTGCAACCCCTACCGCGCCAGCACAAAGTTGATCAAAAAAGGAACACGGATGGCCACCCACAGGTCAGCTGCCACACTTCAGGGTTCAACATGGCAGCTGCCACCTGTGGGTGGCCATCCAAGCTCCAGCTGCACCTGGCGACGCTTCCTATGCCCGATCGCGGGCATTTGTAAAAAAAAAAAATCTGTCCAATATCCCTGGTGGCCAGTGGACTCGCCTCGATCACGGGCTAAATAATAAATCAGATCCCCAAAATCCCTGGTGGCCCAGTGGACCTGCCTGCCCGATCATGGACTAAGTAATAAAATCATATCCCCAATAACTCTGGTGGTCCAGTGGACCGCTGTCTGCCTGATCGCGGCATCTGTATAAATAAATGAATACTTCCAATATCCCTGGTGATCTCTGATTTCTGAATTAAATTGTGCTGCAGTCTTTTGAACCCAAAATTGGTGGGTGTCTTTCTTTCCACAAAGGGGCAGATGGGGTTACTGGAAGCCTCCATGACAAAAGAGAAACAACCACATTTCTGTAAACACTATAGTGCGCCAAGCGCAAGTCATCGGGATTGATACACCTGCATGCAATGGTTCATAATGACATGCAAATGGCCCCATTTGCGCCTTGCATACATTATGGCCCCATTGGCATGTCACATATCTGGAATGTGTAGTATGGTATTGATTGCCGCCCATTGATCACGCCAGGACCATCGACGACAGCCCTACTGACGGCGGCAGCGGGCGGCAGGCGGAGAAAGCGCCACCCACTGGGCTGACCGGGGGAGCAGGTGGTGGGGCTCAGTGGGTGGGTGAGGGGGTACCTAGACCACCAGAGAGATTGGTAGTATTACTTTTTTTTAATACAAATGCCTGCAATCGGCAGCCAGCAGTCCACTGAACCACCAGGTACATTGGACATAGGTCTTTTTAATACCAATGCCCATAATCGGGCAGTCAGCAGTCCACTGGACCACCAGCGTTATTGGAAGTATTTATTTATTTATTTATTTATACAAATGCCAGTGATCGGCAGACAGCGGTCCACTGACCACCAGGGATATTGGACATAGGTCTTTTTAATACAAATGCCCACGATTGGCAGTCAGCAGTCCACTGGACCACCAGGGATATTGGAAGTATTTATTTATTTATACAAATGCCTGCGATCAGGCAGACAGTGGTCCACTGAACCACCAGGGATATTGGAAATATTCATTTATTTATACAGATGCCTGCGATCGGGCAGACAGCGATCCACTGAACCACCAGGGATATTGGAAGTATTTATTTATTTATGCAAACGCCTACGATCAGGCAGGCAGCGGTCCACTGGACCACCAGGGATATTGGAAGTATTCATTTATTTATACAGATGCCCGCGATCGGGCAGACAGTGGTCCACTGGACAACCAGGGATATTGGAATTATTTATTTATTTATACAAATGCCCGTGAGTGGGCAGACGGTGGCTCACTGGACCACCAGGGATATTGGACATAGTTTCTGGTTTTTAATACAACTGCCCACGATCGGGCTGTGAAGCACATTGCGGCTACAGGGCGCCGGTCCTCGATGGCTGCTGCCTGGCAGGGCGCTAAGTCATCGGGGATCGTGCACCTGCATGCAAATGGGTCCATAATGACATGCAAATGGCCCCATTTGCCCTTGCATACATTATGGCCCCATTTGCATGTCAAGTTTTGAATATCGCGTTGCTGTGCATGGCGCAATGGAACTTGGGAAGCACATCCCCATGCTCCACTCGGCCACTTGCGCTGGTGGAGTGCCACTCGCCATGCATGCTGTGGGTGGCCAGGGTGCGATATTCAATGCTGCTGAGCCATGGCGCAGTGCCGTTGAATATCGCCCAGTCCACACCCCCCGCAGCCAGGTTGAGCTGTGCCCAAGCTTGCTCCACAGCCTGGCACAGTTTTAATATCTGGGCCAAAGTGTTAATTTTGAAATGTATACAACTGTAGTTTGAGATGATTGCAAAGCTATTGAAAACTTGAGAGGTTACTCAAGTACAACTTTTTAAGCCTTTTGCAGAAGAGCTGTGAAAAGGGCCTCAGCTCATGCACACTGTGTTCCTGCCTTGTGTCACAGATCTCCCAGCAGGTCAGCCTCTACTGCCAAAGTGCCAAGCTCTGAGCGTAGAATTGTGAACACTGAACAGTACGAGGTAACCCTCTTGTCTGTTTTGTGGGTTCGAGTCACCTTAGTCTCAAGTTCAGGAGGGATTCAAACT
Source organism: Neoceratodus forsteri (assembly GCA_016271365.2). Classification (NCBI taxonomy): domain Eukaryota; kingdom Metazoa; phylum Chordata; order Ceratodontiformes; family Ceratodontidae; genus Neoceratodus; species Neoceratodus forsteri. The sequence goes on along the minus strand of CM057457.1, from coordinate 468,117,420 downwards.
GATAACCTCTTGTTAGCATACCCAATTATCAGACTCAGATAATTCTGTCTTCAGGGAGTCAAATATCTTTGCCTACGGACACCTAACCAGCTATTACAAAATGAATCCTTAGAACTCTATGCAAGACCTTAGAGAACTCTGACCATTTCCCAGTTTGGTATCAAAATAAGCTCATACACAGTGTCAACTATAACCTTCAAAGTTTCACTGAAAAAAAAAAAAAATTTCAAGGCACACCAAGCAGTTTCGCTTTTAAAATATATATCTTTACTTTGAAATAGATAAAATAGGAAATGGTAAAATTACAGAACAAAATATCCCAACCAGGGTTTTAAATAATTGATTAGCAGTTTTTTTCCTTGGGACTATACTAACTGTACAGAAAGTATTTGTATAGATTTTCTAGAAGTGCTGTGTTTGTTAAAAGCAGTGAGGCAAGGGCGATGCCTTTTCACAAAGATTTAGCACTTTTATGAGCAAAACATTAATCAATTTTTAGAGTTAAATAAATCCCTGCCAACACATGCCACCTTAAAACAAACAGGTTTAAAAGTGCAGTTTCCTACAATACATACACTCAGACTGAACTTAGCTAATGTATTCCAACTTTCTTAATCTTTCAGTGCTTTGATGTTCCTCCTTTCTCTCAATCAGAAATATGGAAGGTCTCTGGTAAAGTCTGCTCAGTATTATCAGTATTTTAAACAGTCTTGAGTCAGCCTTCTCTCTGAGGTCACCTAACTCCACCTTGGGGTCTTAAAATCTATATTTTCTAACACAGGAAGGCCTAATAAGATATTTTAACACAATATCTGACATTAATGAATCTTCTCTCTTCATGTGATTCCCCACTAGTCTGAACTGTTTCACAAGACATTAAAGGTCTGTTTGATGTAATCTCCTGTATACTCAAGCAAACTGTATATTGGACTTTCCTAATTTAGTCGGAGACTCTGCTTCCCAGACATCAAAGGTCTCTTTGATGTAATTACTGGCTATCTTGGGAGACACCCCAAACACATGCATGTGCTTTCCATTATGACACCATGTGCAAAATCAAAGGATTTCCATGACGACGTCAGGAATGGATAATTTATTTCTTGGGCTTCAAAGAAAACTTAACAAGATAATTGCACCTCAGATCTCTGAAGTTTAAGCTACGTCATGTCCTTTGAACTTATCCCTGGGGGTTTTTGATATGTCAGTTTCAGCAAGACAGCATTTTCTCTTGATACAGTCCATCACACATTTTTTTATATTTACAAAAAATGATTCAGCGATCAGAACCAGCTATCCAAGTGTGACAATCTCTCCCCACCTAGACTGAATTTGGGGTCTCTATCCCCCTGCACGGGACGAGCTTCCCAAATCAGTTCACCTCATAGACCCTGGACAGCCCATCTGAGTTTTGATTTTGTTTTCCAGCCCTATGTAGAATGGTTATATCACATCCTTGCAAAGCAAGACTCCATCTTAGTAATCAACCATTGTTTTTCCCCATCTGCGTCAACCAAACTAGGGGGTTGTGGTCAGTCTGCATCACAAAATGCTGCCCATACAAGTATGGCTCCAATTTTTAGGGCCCACTCTATGGTAAGACACCTTTTCTACCATGGAGTATGACTGCTCCCTGAAACTAACTTTTACGCAGGTAGGCTATTGGGTGGTCCCTCCTTCACTGGATGTCTGGCTCAGTACTGCCCCAATACCCACATCTGAGGAACCAGTCTGAACTACAGAGGTCTTAGTATAGTCAGGACTTATCAAAATAGGAGCACTGCACAGTGCCTCCTTTAGTTTGGAAAAGGCTTCCTCACAGGCTGGGCCCCAGGTAATTTTCTTGGGCATCCTTTCTTTGTCAGATCAGACAGGGAGCAGCCAGGGCACTTAATTGGGTACAAATTTTCTGCAGTACCCTGCTGTCCTGAGAAACCTCACCTGCTTCTTAGTTTCTGGTCTGGGCCATACCTGGATTACCTCTATTTTATTTGGTTAGGACAGAGCTGTCCCTGTCCTACCACATGCCCGAGGTTTGCCACTCTCCCATGGCCACTTGACACTTCTCGGCTTTGACAGTGAGCCTGGCCCTCTGTATCCTGTCCAGCACTTCCCTAAGGTAGGATAGGTGTTCCTTCCAGCTGGTTAAAGATGGCAGTGTCATCCAGGTACACCACGGCATACCCTCAGCACCATTTAACACCTGGTTCACCAACCTTGAAAGTGGCAACAGCGTTTTCATTCCAAAAGGCATTATTTTACACTCAAATAAGCCTATGGGAGTGATGAAGGCTGACTTCTCCCTAGCTCTGTCTGTCAATTCTACCTGCCAATACCCCTTGGTCAGGTCAGTGGTCGAAGGTAGGTCGCCCTTCCCAAAGCTGACTTTCCTATGACCATAAAAGTTCTTTTGTCATTGCCAGACATCTTGCATGTGGCCAGAACTGTCACTCTGTTTTGCTTTCTTAGCTAAGCAGATTCTTAGATTTAAAGCCTAGTGTGCCGTAGCTCCACTACTAAAATAAAACCCAGTTTTGTGTTGTAAATGTTTTCAGGGCTGAAACCACTTAACATCTCAGGCAAAACATCTTTTAACCACATTTCTGCAGCTCTGGTGTTAGCATTTAACTTCCTCCATGGGTTTGTTTAAATCTAATGTTATGCCACTGTTTCCAGTGGCTTAACCAGCTGTCAGTTGCTCTAAAACCAGTTTTGCCTAGTGGTTCTGCAATTTTGTCTGCCTTCTGAGTTAAATAGGCCCACTAAATAGTGTTTCTCCACCTAGCATTGGCAAACTACTTAAGCAGGGCTTCTCCACATCATTGTTTCTTCCTCACTCTTCCTTTTTCTCTCTGGATTGTGGTTGGCATGCTAGTCAGATAGGAGAGCTGTTTTATTTTTAGCAAATTACTCACAGTTGATTTGGGAACTCCAAAGTGAGCTGGGGTCTCTTCTGCTTAACTTAGGGAGTTTTTCCATCTGCTGTAGAATGTCAACTTTCCTTGCTAGGGACAAGCAGGTCCATTTCCCAGAGGTGGAAGGCATTGCAGGCATTGACTGGGTCATTGTTAAGCATTGAACTGAACAACAGGGTGACATAGAAACTGGAACAGAGCAAGGGAGAGGAGGCGCTGGAGGCCTCAACAGGGGAAAAAGACCTAGGGGTCATGGTGGTTGCATGTATGAATAACTCTGAGCAGTGCAGGAGAGCAGCTAGCAAAGCAAACAGGATGTTGGGATGCTTCATAAGGGGGATCACCTCTAGGAGCAGGGAAGTGATTCTGCTACTGTACAACAGATTAGTTAGACCACACCTTGAGTACTGTGTACAGTACTGGAGACCACACTTGAAGAGGGACATACAGCTCCTGGAGAGGGTACAGAGGAGGGCAACTAAGATGATATGAGGACTAGGGGATTTGACGTATGAGGACAGACTTGAGGAGCTCTGCCTGTTTTCATTGGAGGAGAGCAGAGACGGGGGACATGATTGAGGTCTTCAAGTACCTCAAGGGAATAAATAGGGTAAACATGGAGGGGATCTTTAGACTAAAGCAGGGAGATATCGCCAGAGGACATGGTTTGAAGTTGGAAGGTGGAAGGGTGAGGGGGGAAAAGAGGAGGAGGTTTTCACTGAGAGGGTGGTGGACCCTTGGAATGCACTGCCTGGCGAGCTGGTTCAGAGATCCACAGTGGAGGGCTTCAAGAGAGAGTGGGACAGACACAGAAAGTGGATGTTCCAGATGATGGCCTGGCCAGGGTGTGGGGATGGATGATAGGGTTCTGGAACACAAGGGGGTCTCAGCACACAACTAGGGATCGGAGGTTTGAGCAGATTCGATAGACTGTAAGGCCTAATCTGATGGCAATTAGTATGTTAGTATGTAAGTTGATAAGCTGGTCTTTTATTCACATGCTAGATTGGTTTAATCCGCTTGGCTACACTGAGTGCTACTGTATAAGTGGCAAAGCATTAATTGCTGCTGATCAAGTGGTTTTGTGGGGGCTACTAAAGGTTTCCAGCTGAGTGTTTAGGCTGCCAGATTTCAATGTATAGGCTTTTAGGATCTGTATACAAGTCAGCAGCAAGAGGTTATCACATGGCATCGAGTGTTGTCTGTATTATAATAGGTATGAAGAGGTGATAATGGCACAGTGATTACACAAACATGGGTGCAAAGTGTCCGATACATGGAGCTGCAGTTTTTAACACGGGCATGAATGGAAATGGCACTTGGCAATGACTTTGTCCACTACAAGTGGCTGTCTAGTTTCAAATGTGAATGGTACATTTGGCGCAGATTGTAATTGAAAGCCTATGCAGTGTATTTACAGTTCATTTAATAAAAGCGGTGGTATTTCACTCTACTGTACACTGTGTTAACACTGAAATGGGACTGTAGATTGTAGTGCGCACTCCACTTCCCTCTGGGTTATCTCTGTAGTAATAACCCACAACAGGGTTGTGGGTATTAGGGAGTAATCAACACCCTGGGTGCATTGAGAGGCATGATGGTGCAGCTCAAGTGCTCTCACAACACCCGGGTGTTGATTAATCCCAATACCACACACCCTGGAGTGGGTTATTGCGCTTATAACAAGGGTTCTTTCACAGTGAAAACAGTAAGGGAAGTCTAATAAAATAATCAAACTCTCACTTTTTCCTGAAGTGTCTTTCTCAACACAAAGTAGTCCCACTCTTTGAAGGCCATCCTATATACTGCAGAGGGTCTCTGTGAGCAGGTACATGAAATCAGAAAGCTGGCAGATGAAAGAGCACAGAAATACTGACTGGAATACCAAACATATCTTGCTCATGCACATTTAGTAAAATGCTACACATTCTGCGTACTTAAGACATGGGTAGCAGAATGTACTCATTAAGGATTAACAAATGGCAACATGAGTTGACCTTCATACAAGCATGTGCTCCTTGTTTCACACTTGCAGTCAGGTATATGAGATCAGAAAGGTACAGTCGGTGGCTTTCTCTCGCTGTCTAAGTAAGCTTTCAATCTTTGTAACCGCAACATAAGTAATTACCTCTCTGACTGCGTGGGTCACTCCTCATACTGGCTCCTTGGCTGACTCTCTCTCTCCCTCCAATGATAGAATGCCTGCCTTTTGTTCCACTCCTGACTGATTCTGCAGTTGCAGGTGCTGCTTCTGTGGTCTGTGTTGTTTAGGGATGACAGATGGAGAAAGAGAGATGCTCATGGCTGGCACATAGGCAGAACCTTCAACATACTGGACAGGACAAGAAGAGATTGGATGGCTTCTATCTCTGGAGAACAGGAAGTGTGGGATGGTTTCTGCAGCACAGTGGACACAAACAGTCAGTCAGCAGTTCTGCTCCTCTGTGGGTGAACTGTGTATCTCTGTCTTGCCAGTGGGGTGCTTATCCACAACTTTCAAAATATCCCCGCTGCGAGTATCCTCACCATTTCACTATCTCCCTATACCCAGCCTGCATAGGAGTAACTAAGCTCCAGCACCTGGTGTCTTCAATGTCTCTGTCTCGGGTTTCACGATCTTGCACGCATTGGTACCACTCTTGCTCACAGATGGTTTCACGGTAGGGTGCTGCTATTAGCAATCACCTGTGCTTTCCCTTGCCTGGAGAGGCATGGAGAGACAAAGTCTACATAGTCAGCATACTGTTGTTGGTGGGGACGCTAGTACTTCGCCACTAAGCTGCCAATACAATGGCTGCTTAGGATGTTTTGCTATCGGGCTGAAAACAAAGACCCATGCTGCACACTAATTTGGGAGCTGAACTGATCGCAGCAACTGTACGTATTCCATGCATTAATGCACGGTCAAATGGGAGCACTGAGCCAATGAGCTCACCTACTTTGCTAACCCCATGCTATATTTAGTTTTATGCCCCCCCATATGTAATGGAAAATGCCTTATACCCTTGTTTCAGCCCATCAGCTCTTCTTAGTCCCACCCTGGATTTTTTTCACCCAACCACTGGTTTTACTTAATATCAATTGTGAAAAAGCAGTAAACTGAAGCAGCACTCTCTCCGCCTCAAACACACACACACACCCACGCACATACGTAATGGTCAGAATAATTTAACTGCTACAAGATGAATAATTTCAAGGGTATTTGAATGGATATTGGGAGCAGTTTGACAATTAAAAAAAATGGAACATGAATGGTTTAGAGTAATAAAGAATGTGAAATGAATTATTCAGAATAAAGCAAAAAGGAAAACAAATGATTCAGAATAATAAAAAATGCAAAAATAATGGGCAGGATTCACAAAGAGGATGCACCCAGCACATCTTGGCTGCTCCAGTGCAGGGGAGATGCACTGAGTGCAAAATGGACTATTCCTAGAGGAGGCACAGAGAGATGCCCCTATCGCATCCCCTCTGTGAACAGCACAGGTGTGCCCAGCCCAGGATGCCCCGGAGCATCCCAGGCTACTCCGGCAAGAAATCCCCATGACAGGCTTGAGTCCAGTGGGGCATGGCATCTCAGGATGCCCTGCACCCAAAAACACGATTCAAAGCCAGGGACATGCAGATGAGGCCATTAGACATGCATGGTGCAGTGGGGCCATTAGCATGCCATTATGGCCCCATTTGCATAGCACCAGCTGGGATGCCCCAGCAGAACGTGCTGAAGTGTGTTCACCGCCCATCACCCACCAAACCCCAGCCCAAGCCATGCCAGTTCTGCGCCAACACAGGAGGGAGAGGACAGGGAGGTGAGGTGCCTACCAGGTGCCACGGCATGGAGGGATGGAAGGAAGATACTGGGGATCACTGGGAAGGCAAGACGGGAGGGTGAGCTGGGTGTCATTATCCACCTAGGTACTAATGACTTGGCAAATGGGGAGCCAAAGGAAGTTCAGGAAGAGTTTAGGAAACTGGGGAGGGGTCTCAAGCAAGTAGCTACTTCTGTCACTTTCTCAGAAGTACTACCTGTGAGAGGCAAGGGAGAGCATAGGAGTGCATGCACCAGGAACTTTAACTCATGGTTGAAGAACTGGTGCTGTGAGGAAGGGTTTGGATTCATTGGTGACTGGGGATCCACCTGGAAGGATGGAGGTTTGTTCAAGCCTGACAGCCTGCATCCATCCTGGAGGGGAATCCAAGTACTCAATGATAAGTTTAAATGCTACATTGACAAGCATTTAAACTAGCAAAGGGGGGTGGCAGGCCAGCAAGGAGGGTACCTACTTGCTCACCCCCACAGCTAGCAGTGGAACTAGTGAACCAGAGGAGTGGCTATCTCTGCAAAGTGGTGTGCAAAAGATGGAGATTAGTGTCCAAAAGGTGGATAAGCAGAAAAGGGCAAAATTCAGCAGAAGGGCAGACAGCAAGGAGAACCAGGGATAAATGACAACCAAGGAAGGGGCTGGAGAGAACAGTGAAGCAGACTAGGGAGGTCAAATCATGGAAAGCCATGTGTGTAAATGCCAGGAGCCTTAGCAACAAGATGGAAGATCTGGAGACTGTCATGGTACAGTCAGACCTGGACATTGTGGCCATCACTGAAACCTGGTGTAATGATAACCATGACTGGGAGATGGCCATACCTGGCTACAACATATTCAGAAGAGACAGAGCAGGCAGGAAGGGAGGAGGAGTGGCAATGTATGTGAAAAATGACATAAGGGCCACAGAGATCCAGGAGGAACAAAATGGGAGAGATACTGTGGGTTAAGCTAGAAAGGAAAATGGTGCCAGTCATCCAGACAGGTGTGGCTCTAGACCACCAGCCCAGGAGGAAGAAACAGATAGGAGTTGATGCTAGCCATCCAAAGGATGGCAGACAAGGGTGAGGTAGTACTGGTTGGAGACTTCAATATTCCAGACGTGGACTGGAGCATCCCAGCAGCAGCATCAACTAGGAGCAGATTTATCCTGGACTCCCTTCAGGGTGCCTTCCTCAAGCAACTGGTCATGGAACCAACTCGGCAGAAGGCAATACTGGACCTTCTGCTCACAAACAGGGACAGTGTGATGGGGCAACAGTGGGGAGCACCTGGGTAACAGTGACCACCAGTCATTGTGGTTTGAAATCACAGAAAGAGCAGAACAAACCACACAAAATCAGTATCCTGGATTTTAGGGGGCAGACTTTGGGAAAATGGGAAATACTTGAAAGAGGCATTAAGGGAATGGGACAGGAATCAGGGGTTGAGGAACAGTGGGCAGTATTTAAAATGGGGATTATAAGAACAACAGAATTATGCATTAAGCAGGTTAGCAAGAGGAAAAGGAAGAGGAGACCATTATGGTTTTCCAAAGAGGTAGCAAAGAAAGTGAAAGCCAAAAAGATAGCATTCAGGCAATACAAAAAGACACAGGCAGAAGGGGATAGGGAGAAGTACCAGGAGAAACAAAGGGAGGCAGGGAAGTCAGTAAGGGAAGCCAAAGCTCAGACAGAAGAACACATTGCAAAATCAGTGGTTAAAGGGGACAAAACCTTTACAGGTACATAAGGAAAAAGAAAGACAAAGGGAGGGATAGTGAGACTGAAGGGGAGAATGGGAGTCGCTGGAGGATGACAACAGTAAAGCTGACATATTGAACAGGTATTTCTGCTCAGTCTTTACTGAGGAAGAGGGGGTAATGGGTCTGAAGGGAGTACAAAGGTTGAGAATGGTGCAGAAATGGACACAAGTCCCTTTACACGAGAAAGGGTCCTGAAGGAACTGGAAGTAATAAGAGTTGACAAAGCAATGGGGCCAGATGGGATGCACCCCAGGGTCCTTAAAGAACTAAGAGAGGTGGTGGCTGAACCTCTGGCTGTCCTGTTTAGCCAATCACTGGAAACAGGGGAGGTACCCAAAGACTGGAGGACAGCAGATGTAGTCCCCTTATACAAAAGCGGGAACAAAGAGGAAGCAGGGAACTACAGACCAGTCAGCCTCACCTCGGTAGTGGGAAAGATCATGGAAGCACTTCTGAAGGAGAGATTGGTGGAACATCTGGTTGTCAATGGACTACAGGACCCAAGGCAGCATGGTTTCACCAGGGGGAGGTCATGTCAGACCAATCTCATTGAATTTTTTGACTGGGTGACTAGGGAGGTGGATCAGGGAGGGCAGTGGACATGGCCTATCTGGACTTCAGCAAGGCCTTCACACTGTGCCACATAGAAGACTATTACACAAACTGGGGAATATGGTGTGGGCAGGACAGTAGTGTGGTGGGTAGGTAACTGGCTGGATGGCAGGACACAGAGGGTGGTGGTAAATGGCTGTCACTCCACAGAGGGAAGAGTGACCAGTGGGGTACCACAGGGATCAGTGCTGGGACCGGTCCTGTTCAACATCTTCATCAGTGACATTGCAAGGATCTAGAAGGCAGAATTTCACTGTTCGCTGATGACACAAAGCTCTGTAACAGAGTAGACACACCAGAGGGTGTAGACAGAATGAGAAGGACCTGCAGAAACTTGAAGAATAGTCAAGGGTTTGGCAGTTGAAATTCAATGCAAAGAAGTGCAAGATAATGCATATGGGGCACAAAAACCCTGGCACAATATATCAGTTGGGGGGTGAGGATATAGCATGCACCAGGCAGGAAAGGGATCTTGGGGTTGTCATCTCTGATGACCTCAAGGTAGGGAAACAGTGTGACAAGGCATCAGGTAAAGCAAATAGGATGCTGGGATGTATAGGCAGGGGCATCACCAGCAGGAAAAGGGAGGTCATAATTCCTCCATACAAGACACTAGTGAGGCCCCACCTGGAGTACAGTGTACAGTTCTGGAGACCATACCTACGTAAGGATATAGACAGGGTAGAGAAGGTTCAGAGGAGGGCAACAAAGATGGTGCATGGATTGCATCACAAGTCCTATGAAGACAGGTTGAAGGAACTGAACATGTACTCCCTGGAGGAGAGGAGGGAGAGAGGGGATATGATAGAGACATACAAGTATCTTACAGGGAGAAACAGAGTGCAGGAAAACACTATTTTTAAGCGAAAAAGATGTTCCAGGACTAGAGGGCATGGGATGAAGTTGGAGGGAGGACGATTCAGAGGAAACATGAGAAAGAATTTCTTCACAGAACGGGTGGCAGACAAGTGGAACACCCTGCCAGAGGAAGTGGTGGGGGCTGAAACAATCACGGGATTTAAGAATGCATGGGATGGGATAGACATAAAGGAATTCTAGAGGTCAGGGGTAAGGGGAAACAGACTTCTAGGAAAACAAACTGAACTTACAAGCTCAAATGGGCAGACTGGGTGGGCCATAGGCCCTTATCTGCCGACACTGTCTATGTATCTGTGTATCTATGTATTGACTCCCCATGCCACCGTAGGGATGTCGATCTGGTAGCAGTAAAGATATTGGCATCCCCCAAGCCCCTGTACAAAGCCGCTCCAACCGCAACAACAGTACTGAGCCCCCACACCCCAAGCCCCCGTGAAAGCCGCACCCGGTGGCAGTAAAGATATTGGCATTCCCCAAGCTCCCCGTATAAAGCCGCCTCCCAGCAGCAACAACAGTACAGAAACCCCCACCCCAAGCCCTCTAGAGTGCCGCCTCCAGCAGCAGTAGTAGAGATGCCCCCTGAGTACCTAACGATGCCACTCCCGTGGTGGTGTTTGTCAGGCTGAACCCCTCCCAGCCCCAAGCCCTCAGTAATACCGCCTCCTGTGGCAGCCGTGCAGACAGCCCCCCTAATGTACCCCCAACCCACCCTCTCCCCACCCCAGCAGGGTCCCGTGTCAGCGGGCAGCTCAACCCACCTGCATACCACCGCGGCTGCCCACCCACAGAGCTGTCTGAGAATGACAGCAATCGCACAGCCTGAAATGTATCAGGGTTGTGCCTGCTCATCAGCACCTTGCCTGAATCACCTCTGGGTGTATTTCGGGATGTGCCGTGCATCTCAGATGCGCTGGCGATCCTTCTGTGAATCCTGCCCAATGGGTTCAGAATAAACTGCTCAAAAAGGTTGGTCATTTATCAATCAATCACTCACTTTATTTAACCAGGCATAATAAAGGAGACTGGGAGCATATAATAAAGGGTAAAGATAAAAAATGGAAAATAAATGGTTGAATGGTGCAAACACTGAGAAATGAAGGGACTTTGAGAATAAAACAACTGAAAATTCATCTGTCTTTTTCTGTACGGGTGAGGTTCCCCTGCCATTGGGTAGGATTTCCAATGAATTATGGAAGGCAGCTATTAAAATAATCTGCTGTGTGTGTAATGGTGTGGATTGATTTCTGAATTAAATTGTGCTGCAGTCTTTTGAACCCACAAATTGGTGGGTGTCTTTCTTTCCACAAAGGGGCAGATAGGGGTTACTGCAGCATCCATGACAAAGAGAAACAACCACATTTCTGTAAGCACTCTAGTGTGGTCCTGCCACTTTAAGGGATTACCATGTTTCTGGCCCTCCCTGCTGCAGTACACTATAGACATTAATGAGATGGTATGAATGGTAGTGAGACATTTCAACTGAGGACAGGAAGTGGAGTTTTGTTTCGGAGAGCAGCTAGAGACAGGAGTAGGAAGGAAGATTTGGAGGGAACATTTGTTCTGTAAACAGTGATCATTCCCAAGTCTAAAGGTTCTGAAAGGTTGCAGCATTACATCTGCTTACATTTCTAAACACTGTGGTTTCACATTGTGAGGAGGTGGTGTTGAGAACTGAAACAGAGGATCATGAAGCTGGAGGTAGAAGTTACTATATATGACTGTTTAAAAATAGTACAAACTGGGCACATGGGGTTAGTTTAATATTTTTTACAAACTGAATTGATTTATATAGAGACAGTGGCATTTCAAGGCTGTTGGTTCCTTTTCAAATGTTAAACGGTGTTTTCATTTCTGAGTCCTGACTTGATAGACTTGTATCTTTTTCTGTCTGTATCTCTTCATGTTTCTGAGTCTTCTGTGTCAAAGCATATCCAGTGAGAAAACAGAAGGATAGATAAACATAATTTCATTATTAAAATGACATTAAGCTGTCAGAGTTAGTCAATAAATACTTGTTAAAAAAGTACACTCCGAGATAATAAATAAAAGATTAACTCCTCTGTTTCATGCAGCTGGGGCTGACTAATAGATTGGCTGATCCAAATTATCCATTTGAGCACTAAGACATTAATGTACATGGTTCTGGTCTAAGCCCTTAAAGGACACCTAAACAGGGAATTTGTGGAGGTCCTGTGTTTTACTTAACCCTCCCATATAAATGTAGACTACAGACAGCTGATTTTAGTAGTTACCATAGTTTTTGGTTGCTATGTTAATGCCCCTTGCAGTCACCATGTCCCTCATATTCCATCTTTCCCAGCCCTTTCACCCAGCTTCCCACAGGCTTACCGGTATTCCATCTCTCAGTGGTTGTCCCCTGTGACTGGGGTGGTAGAGCTCCCCAACATCAAGTAGCTGCCGACCGCGGCAGGCATTGGATCTCCTCTGCTCCTACCTGGAGCGTTTTTCAATGGCAAGCTGCTCACAGGCGGCACCCCCCACCATCACAGTAGCTGCCGACTGCGGCAGGCATTGGATCTCCTCTGCTCCTACCTGAGCGTTTTCAATAGCAAGCTGCTCACAGGCGGGCGCACCCCCCCCCATCACAGTAGCTGCCGACCGTGGCAGGCATTGGATCTCCTCTGCTCCTACCTGAGCGTTTTCAACGACAAGCTGCTCACAGGCGGGCACACCCCCACCATCACAGTAGCTGCTGACCACGGCAGGCATTGATCTCCTCTGCTCCTACCTGGAGCGTTTTCAACGACAAGCTGCTTACAGGTAAAGGCATCCAGCAAGTGGTTTTCATGAGGTTCCACCAGCGTGTTCTCCACAAACTAGTGGCTGCTCTGCCCCTTAGCCGCTGATTGTTTTTCGCGGACTGACTCAGCTGTAGGGGGCTACCTGAGGGGGTGGATGGATCCTGTACTGGGCGAAAACGGAGGCTAAATGCTAAAGTGGACCAGGCAAAAGAAAAAAAAAAAAAAAAAAGACTTGTTGATTGAAAGTGCTCTGCCTATATTGTACTAAGGACTGCTACTTTAGTATTGAACAGGCTACATGCTTTTCTGTTGTATGCGAAGTGTTTAAACGCGCCTCAGGACCGTCTGTCTGGGAATGCTTTATTTATTTCTTAATATCAGTGTGCATTTATGCTGCAGCCTAACTCGTAGCACCCAGTTTAGTAAATGAATGCACAGTTCCATAACTAAGTTTAGTGCCTAGTTCAACCTTATGGCCCATTGCAAAGTTTTAGTTTCTCAATGTTGTTTAAGTTTAATTCATATAAGTTCTAGTTGACTAGTAGCGTGTCTAGTGCTTATTCTAACTGCGCATGTACTACCTGAAGCTACCATCCCAAACCTCCGCTGCATACTAATTTGATTCCTCTACCTCCTTACAGGTAGGCGCACCCCCCACCATCACAGTAGCTGCCGACCCGCGGCAGGCATTGGATCTCCTCTGCTCTACCTGGGCGTTTTCATAGCAAGCTGCTCACAGGTAAAGGCATCCAGCAAGCGGTTTTCTGCGAGGGTTCCACCAGCGTGTTCTCCACAAACTAGTGGCTGCTCTGCCCCTCAGCCGCTGATTGTTTTTCGCGGACTGACTCGGCTGTAGGGGGCTAGCCTGATGACACTTCGCGTCGTCTGCCCCACCCTCCCCAACCACCCACCCACCCAGGGCCGGCTGTGGTTATCTTGGCTCGGGTGTCGCACATCACTTCCTGTGGCATCACGTCCTGTACGTCCTGTACCTAAGTCCCCACTTTCCCATTTGCAGGTTATACCTGCTGACCACTAGTGGGCACTGCTTCCAACTCTCTACTCTACCTCTGTACCACCCTCCTCAATCATATCCCACTGTCTTTCTCTCTACCACTATCTCCTTCCCAGAGTTTCTCACCCCACACGACTCATGTCCCTCACTCTCCGACTCGCTCACCTCCCTCTCCTTCCCCTCATTCTAATTCTCCTTACCTCTCCTAAGGGTGCTAGATGCCCACTGGCAAGCTATCCCCATGCCCCCTTTCGTCTCCCTGTCATTCACCACACCTCTCCCCGCCCCTCCCTCTGCTACTCACCCATTCTGCTCCTCTATGTATCTACAGCCCTTGGGCACCCTCTCCCTCACCCCCGTCCTCTCGGGCATCTTATTGTACTAGTATTCCCTGTCTGTGCTACCCTTCCTTTCCCAGTACCACTATGCCCTCCCAGCCCCCCTACCTCAGTTGTCGGAAACTTACCTTCTGCCACCTACTCCCAAGAGCAGCACTCCTCCTCCTGCTTTTGTCTGGCAACATCCATCCCAATCCGGGGCCTGGCAACTCTGCCCCCCCTTGAAATCCTCTGGTCTTCGTATCGCATCTATGAACATTTGTAGCCTCCCTAAAAAACTGGATTCTCTACACTGCTGGGTGATGGCTCATAAACCAGATGTAGTTGCCTTGGTTGAAACTTGGCTGTCCGACTCCACCTCTAACTCCCAGGTATGTCTCCCCGGTTACACCCTCCACCGGCTGGACGGATTGGTAGGAGAGGTGTGGTTGTTCCATCTATGTAAAGGACCCTCTCATTGGTCTAGCCTCCCTCCCGACCTTGCCCATAAGGCCCAGGCCCTTACATTAAAACTATCTCCCGACCCCTCAAGGGGTCCTATCTTTCTGACTGCGGCATACATACCTCCAAAGAACCAATCTCAGGTGCTGGAACCACTTATTGACTATCTCACCTCCTTACCCAGCACCGCCGACCAGATCCTGGTGGGTGACCTGAACATTAATTGGCTTTGCCCCTCGTCCTCCTCCTGTCGAGAGGCTTTTGCAGCTATTGATCTAAACCAACTAGTATCCCAGCCAACTAGATTTAACCCCAGAAGGGGCTCTAGCACACTCCTAGATGTGGTCCTTACCAACAGACCAAGCCGCATCCACAATATCCAAATACTCCCTGACTGCCTTAGTGACCACTGCCCTGTTCTCTTCAACTGGGCTACCTCTCTGCCAAGCCTTCTGTTCAAACCACCCTTGAGATGGCTTAGGCCTGGTGGGTTAAAGACCTTAAACATTACCTCGCGCATACAGATTGGTCTCCATTACTAAACTCTCCTAACGTTGACAAGGCGCTGGCCTTCTTTGTCAACACCTTCAACTCTGCCTGTGACATCTTTGCCAATTACTGCTCGTGAGGGCTAAAGTAAGGCATGCCCCTGGATCACCTGCCCTGAGACTGCTCTTAAAGCAGCGGGACAACCTATAGCACCTTGCTCTTGCATCTGGTCGCCCTGCTGACCGGCAGTCCTATGCGGCAGCTCAGAATAGGTGCACCTGGGCTATCCGCAAAGCTAAGGCCGATTACTATCAAGCCTCTCTTACCTCCTCTTGGGGGAACCCCAGGTTCTTCTGGGACAACGTCAAGCAGCTGACTGGACACTCCAAGTCCCCCCCTCCTTCTCTTCTTAACATCAATGGCACTTTATCCTCTGATCCTACCCTCATTGCCACTCATCTCAATAACTCCTTTACTGACCTTAGCTCAGTGCTCCCTAACAATTTCTTCAGTCCTCCACCCCCTAGGTCAGCACCATCCATCACACGCCCTTGTTCCACCTGCGTTGTGTCTCCACTAAAGTCAGACCTCACCTGCTTAAAGCTTTAAAGGGTAACACCGTCAGTAATGACTCCCTTGACCCCTGTCTCCTCACGTCAGGTCTTGGACCAGGTCATCTTGCCCATCACCTGCATCTTCAACAAATCCCTCTGCCTTGGACAATTTCCCATTGTCTGGAGGTCGCCACAGTTACCCTATCCACAAAGGTGGGGACAGGACTCTTCAAGTAACTACCGGCCTATCTCAATCCTGCCCCCAAGGCATTAGAAAATTGTGGCCACACAAATCTCTGACTACCTCTCTAAATACAATATTATCTGCCCTGCAGCATGGGTTCAGAGCGGTCATAGTACCACTACAGCTCTCCTGGGTTTGCCAACTTCCTCCACACATCATTGGACTCTGGCTCCATGGCTGGTGCAGTATTCATTGACCTGTCTAAAGCCTTTGATACTGTATCACACCCTCTCCTCTTAACCAATCTCGACCACCTAGGCTTTTCCACTGGCCCAGTCTCCTGGTGCGCCAGCTATCTCTCGGCCCGCTCTCAATGTGTGATAATTGGTGGATCTCTCTCCAGCACCTGCCCCATCCGCTCTGGAGTCCCTCAGAGCTCCATCCGTGGACCCTTACTCTTCTCCCTCTTCCTCAACTCACTTCCTAGCAAATGTGGAGGTAAGATCTTACTCTAGGCTGACGATGCAGTACTCATTGCCTCTGAGAGTAACCCCTCCATACTTCAGAACTCTCTCCAGCTAGCATACAACTCCGCTGAAACCTGGTTCTCTGAACACCGACTCATAGTCAACCTAAAGAAAACAAAACATCATCTTCTCCCACCCCAAAATAAGTCCCACAATTTTGCTCTCACTATCCACTCCTCCCTCAACAACCCCATTGAACAAGTGCAGGCCTATAAATATCTTGGAATAATCTTTGACCCTGCTCTGTCCTTCCATGACCACATTTCCTCCTTGAGCGCTGCCACCAACTCGCGGTTGGGCATTCTTTTCGGCACAAAAATGCCTCCCATCACACGCCTTACGCCTGGCTGTCACTTCCTCTGTCATATACAAATGGACTTCGGCCTCCCGGTCTATGGGACTGCTGATCAGGCGGCCTTAAACAAGTGCCTCACACTCAACAAAGCCTGCAGGCTAATAACCGGAGTGCCTAGACTTACTCATACCTGTCTGCTCTACTCCTTGGCTTCCATACACAGCCTGGATGAGCTGCTCATGTACCAAACCTGCCAACTCAGCTTTAAAGCCCTCCATGACCTATCCCCGCTGGCTTATCCAACTCAATCCATCAAGCTAAACCATCTAGGAACACCCGCAGCACTGACAAAACTACCCTGGTATCGCTCCAAGAGCTAGGATCGCTTCACGTCAAAGGGCTCCTTTCCGAGCCGCCACCTGGTATAACTCCCTCCTGCCACTGTCTCTGACTCTCCCTCATTAGCCTGCTTTAAATACAGACTCAGAAAGCACCTGCTCTTTTCACAGCAACTGCTACTGCTACTAAAGTTTAGGGTAAAAAAAAAAAATTTGACAATGCTCGCTGAGCGGCCCCCCTTCACCCAACCTCCTTCCCATATTTGCCACCACCACCCTTTTCCCAAGCACTAACCATTTTTTTCCCAAGCACTAAACCACCTGTTTTGTACTGACTGTAACCTTGAATGACACTTGCTCTGTTCTTGTTTTAACTGTTGATCATGTGTTTCTGTGCTTATGTGTTGTCTCCCACGCCACTGTCCGTGTCCTCTATGTGACGGGGTACCTTTGTAAATGAGCCCCCGGCTCAAAGGTTGTAAACTGATGTTTAAATAAATAAATAAATAAATTAATTTGGGCTCTGTCTTGGAGGAGAGTCACTTTGCTGCAGTAAGACCTGTGGGGCAGATCGTCATCTGCTACTGGCCAGGGTTTTTCACTTTTCTTCCACCCTTTCCCTTTCGATGCAAGAGTGCAGAGCCTGGCTAATGTTCCTCCCCTAAGCTGCCCCAGACTTACTGCCAACTGTTATCACCTACAGGTGGTAGTATAGCAGTGGTGGTAGCTGCCCTGAGAGCATACTCTGGAATGCTTCATCCTCACCTGTGATGCTGGACTCCAAATTCTGAGGCACGTTCCTAACCCAGGTCAGTGGCATTACAAGCAGAAGCACTTCCCCACGCTGACAAGTCAGCATTTTTACACTAGGTTTGATGTTTAATTATTTGGCCCATTTGAAACCACTTAATACTTTGTGAAGAATTTAAATGCAGCCCCCACCCTGCAGGCAGCTGGGATCAACCTGCATCACTTCCCTGGATGGGGTGGGCCTTCCCAGGAACTTCTGTGACTGGAGATATGGGTAGCTGCTCACTGTGAACCTCTTGCACTCAGCATTAAGGGTGGCACTGTAACCAACCTGCATCACTGCCCTGGATGGGGTTGGCATGGACCAGGAACTCCCTGTCTAGAGATACATGGTGAGGCTGCTCACTGTGAATCTCACACTCAGCAGTAAGGTGGCACTATAACCAACCTGCATTTAAGTAACCTGCATTGGTGCACTGGACGAGGATTGGCATGCCCAGAACTCCTATATCTAGGGATATATGGTGGAGCTGCACAATGTGAACCTCTTGCACTCAGCAGTAAGAGTGATACAGTAACCAACCAGTATCCCTGCCCTGGATGAAGGTAGGCATGACCCAGGGAACTCCTGTGTCTAGGGACGTATGGTGGGAGCCACTCAGCGAACGTCTTGCACTCAGCAGCAGTATGATTGGTACAGTAATCAGCCTGTATCACTGCTCTAGATGGGGATGGGCATGGCCTAGGAAAGTCCCATATCTAGGGATATATGGCGGGCTGCTCACTGTGAACCTCGCATTCAGTAGCAGTATGGGTGGTACTGTAACCAACCTTTATCCCTGCCCTGGATAGGGGTGGGCATTGTAACAGGGTAGAATAGGACCCTGTCCCAATTGGAGAAAGTGTTTTAATGCAAGGATATGTTCTCTTCTTTTCCTGTCTCTTGTCTGCCTGGTTGCATAACTAAATTTTCTTGTGAGACCTAGGATTTGATCATCCAGACAGTCTCGCAATTATAGCCTCTCACTGTCTCTCAGTCTTCCTTTGCTGTTTGTCTTTTCTCCCTTGCATATCTGCTGATATAAAATATATGCAAATGATTATGTGAAAATGTAACTAATATTGGGATCCCTCTGTTAGAAAGTATAAAGGCCCAGATATTCAAAGGGTTACGCATGGCGCAACCCACTGATATTCAAAGGGAAAAGTCGCCAGCACAAATGCGATGTGCAGAGCACATCAGTAATGTATGTAGGTGCAGGTGGGGTGGGGCGTGCCCATGCATACCCTGCACAGCCCGATATTCAGTCCGGAATATGCAGAGCCATGCATGTGCAACCCCTACCTGCGCCAGCACAAAGTTGATCAAAAAAAAAAAAAGGAACAACGGATGGCCACCCACAGGTCAGCTGCCACACTTCAGGGTTCAACATGGCAGCTGCCACCTGTGGGTGGCCATCCAAGCTCCAGCTGCACCTGGCGACGCCCCCCTATGCCCGATCGCGGGCATTTGTAAAAAAAAAAAAAAAAAATCTGTCCAATATCCCTGGTGGCCCAGTGGACTCGCCCGATCACGGGCTAAATAATAAAATCAGATCCCCAAAATCCCTGGTGGCCCAGTGGACCTGCCTGCCCGATCATGGACTAAGTAATAAAATCATATCCCCAATAACTCTGGTGGTCCAGTGGACCGCTGTCTGCCTGATCGCGGGCATCTGTATAAATAAATGAATACTTCCAATATCCCTGGTGATCTCTGATTTCTGAATTAAATTGTGCTGCAGTCTTTTGAACCCAAAAATTGGTGGGTGTCTTTCTTTCCACAAAGGGGCAGATGGGGTTACTGGAAGCCTCCATGACAAAGAGAAACAACCACATTTCTGTAAACACTATAGTCGCAAGCGCAAGTCATCGAGGATTGATACACCTGCATGCAAATGGGGTCATAATGACATGCAAATGGCCCCATTTTGCCTTCCATACATTATGGCCCCATTGGCATGTCACATATCTGGAATGTGTAGTATGGTATTGGCTGCCGCCCATTGGATCACGCTGTGGACCATCGATGACAGCCCTACTGACGGCGGCAGCGGGCGGCAGGCGGGTAAGGTGCTGCCACCCACTGGCTGACCGGGCGGAGCAGGTGGTGGGGCTCAGTGGGTGGGTGGGGAGGGGTACCTAGACCACCAGAGAGATTGGTAGTATTACTTTTTTTTTTAATACAAATGCCTGCAATCGGGCAGCCAGCAGTCCACTGAACCACCAGGTACATTGGACATAGGTCTTTTTTTAATACCAATGCCCATAATCGGGCAGTCAGCAGTCCACTGGACCACCAGCGTTATTGGAAGTATTTATTTATTTATTTATTTATACAAATGCCAGTGATCGGGCAGACAGCGGTCCACTGGACCACCAGGGATATTGGACATAGGTCTTTTTTTAATACAAATGCCCACGATTGGGCAGTCAGCAGTCCACTGGACCACCAGGGATATTGGAAGTATTTATTTATTTATACAAATGCCTGCGATCAGGCAGACAGTGGTCCACTGAACCACCAGGGATATTGGAAATATTCATTTATTTATACAGATGCCTGCGATCGGGCAGACAGCGATCCACTGAACCACCAGGGATATTGGAAGTATTTATTTATTTATGCAGCGCCTACGATCAGGCAGACAGCGGTCCACTGGACCACCAGGGATATTGGAAGTATTCATTTATTTATACAGATGCCGCGATCGGGCAGACAGTGGTCCACTGGACCACCAGGGATATTGGAATTATTTATTTATTTATACAAATGCCCGTGAGTGGGCAGACGGTGGCTCACTGGACCCAGGGATATTGGACATAGTTTCTGGTTTTAATACAACTGCCCACGATCGGGCTGTGAAGCACATTGCCGGCTACAGGGGGCGTCGGTCCCCGATGGCTGCTGCCTGGCAGGGCGCAAGTCATCGGGGATCGGTGCACCTGCATGCAAATGGGTCCATAATGACATGCAAATGGCCCCATTTGCCCTTGCATACATTATGGCCCCATTTGCATGTCAAGTTTTGAATATCGCGGTTGCTGTGCATGGCGCAATGGAACTTGCGATAGCACATCCCCATGCTCCACTCTGGCCACTTGCGCTGGTGGAGTGCCACTACGCCATACATGCTGTGGGTGGCCAGGGTGCGATATTCAATGCTGCTGAGCCATGGCGCAGTGCCGTTGAATATCGCCCAGTCCACACCCCTCCGCAGCCAAGTTGAGCTATGCCCAAGCTTGCTCCACAGCCTGGCACAGTTTTAATATCTGGGCCAAAGTGTTAATTTTGAAATGTATACAACTGTAGTTTGAGATGATTGCAAAAGCTATTGAAAACTTGAGAGGTTACTCAGTACAACTTTTTAAGCCTTTTGCAGAAGAGCTGTGAAAGGGCCTCAGCTCATGCACACTGTGTTCCTGCCTTGTGTCACAGATTAGCTCAGCAGGTCAGCCCTCTACTGCCAAAGTGCCAAGCTCTGGCGTGGGATTGTGAACACTGAACAGTACTGAGGTAACCCTCTTGTCTGTTTTGTGGGTTCGAGTCACCTTAGTCTCAAGTTCAGGAGGGTTTCAAACTGATAACCTTTTGTTAGCATACCCAATTATCAGACTCAGATAATTCTGTCTTCAGAAGTCAAATATCTTTGCCTCACGGACACCTAACCAGCTATTACAAAATGAATCCTTAGAACTCTATGCAAGACCTTAGAGAACTCTGACCATTTCCCAGTTTGGTATCAAAATAAGCTCATACACAGTGTCAACTATAACCTTCAAAGTTTCACTGATTAAAAAAAAAAAAAAAATTTCAAGGCACACCAAGCAGTTTCCGTTTTTAAAATATATATCTTTACTTTGAAATAGATAAAATAGGAAAATGGTAAAATTACAGAACAAAATATCCCAACCAGGGTTTTAAATAATTGATTAGCAGGTTTCTTGCCTTGGGACTATACTAACTGTACAGAAAGTATTTGTATAGATTTTCTAGAAGTGCTGTGTTTGTTAAAACAGTGAGGCAAGAGGCGATGCCTTTTCACAAAGATTTAGCACTTTTATGAAAAAAACATTAATCAATTTTTAGAGTTAAATAAATCCCTGCCAACACATGCCACCTTAAAACAAACAGGTTTAAAAGTGCAGTTTCCTACAATACATACACTCAGACTGAACTTAGCTAATGTATTCCAACTTTCTTAATCTTTCAGTGCTTTGATGTTCCTCCTTTCTCTCAATCAGAAATATGGAAGGTCTCTGGTAAAGTCTGCTCAGTATTATCAGTATTTTAAAACAGTCTTGAGTCAGCCTTCTCTCTGAGGTCACCTAACTCCACCTTGGGGTCTTAAAATCTATATTTTCTAACACAGGAAGGCCTAATAAGATATTTTAACACAATATCTGACATTAATGAATCTTCTCTCTTCATGTGATTCCCCCACTAGTCTGAACTGTTTCACAAGACATTAAAGGTCTGTTTGATGTAATCTCCTGTATACTCCAAGCAAACTGTATATTGGACTTTCCTAATTTAGTCGGAGACCTGCTTCCCAGACATCAAAGGTCTCTTTGATGTAATTACTGGCTATCTTGGGAGACACCCCAAACACATGCATGTGCTTTCCATTATGACACCATGTGCAAAATCAAAGGATTTCCATGAGGACGTCAGGAATGGATAATTTATTTCTTGGGCTTCAAAGAAAACTTAACAAGATAATTGCACCTCAGATCTCTGAAGTTTAAGCTACGTCATGTCCTTTGAAAGTATCCCTGGGGGGTTTTTGATATGTCAGTTTCAGCAAGACAGCATTTTCTCTTGATACAGTCCATCACACATTTTTTTTATATTTACAAAAAATGATTCAGCGATCAGAACCAGCTATCCAAGTGTGACAATCTCTCCCCACCTAGACTGAATTTGGGGTCTCTATCCCCCTGCACGGGACGAGCTTCCCAAATCAGTTCACTCCTCATAGACCCTGGACAGCCCATCTGAGTTTTGATTTTGTTTTCCAGCCCTATGTAGAATGGTTATATCACATCCTTGCAAAGCAAGACTCCATCTTAGTAATCAACCATTGTTTTTCCCCATCTGCGTCAACCAAACTAGGGGGTTGTGGTCAGTCTGCATCACAAAATGCTGCCCATACAAGTATGGCTCCAATTTTTAGGGCCCACTCTATGGTAAGACACTCTTTTCTACCATGGAGTATGACTGCTCCCTGGAAACTAACTTTTTACGCAGGTAGGCTATTGGGTGGTCCCTCCCTTCACTGGATGTCTGGCTCAGTACTGCCCCAATACCCACATCTGAGGAACCAGTCTGAACTACAGAGGTCTTAGTATAGTCAGGACTTATCAAAATAGGAGCACTGCACAGTGCCTCCTTTAGTTTGGAAAAGGCTTCCTCACAGGCTGGGCCCCAGGTAATTTTCTTGGGCATCCTTTTCTTTGTCAGATCAGACAGGGGAGCAGCCAGGGCACTTAATTGGGTACAAATTTTCTGCAGTACCCTGCTGTCCTGAGAAAACTCCTCACCTGCTTCTTAGTTTCTGGTCTGGGCCATACCTGGATTACCTCTATTTTTATTTGGTTAGGACAGAGCTGTCCCTGTCCTACCACATGCCCGAGGTTTGCCACTTCTCCCATGGCCACTTGACACTTCTCGGCTTTGACAGTGAGCCTGGCCCTCTGTATCCTGTCCAGCACTTCCCTAAGGTAGGATAGGTGTTCCTTCCAGCTGGTATTAAAGATGGCAGTGTCATCCAGGTACACCACGGCATACTCCTCAGCACCATTTAACACCTGGTTCACCAACCTTTGGAAAGTGGCAACAGCGTTCTTCATTCCAAAAGGCATTATTTTACACTCAAATAAGCCTATGGGAGTGATGAAGGCTGACTTCTCCTAGCTCTGTCTGTCAATTCTACCTGCCAATACCCTTGGTCAGGTCAGTGGTGCGTAAGGTAGGTCGCCCTTCCCAAAGCTGACTTTCCTATGACCATAAAAGTTCTTTGTCATTGCCAGACATCTTGCATGTGGCCAGAACTGTCACTCTCTGTTTTGCTTTCTTTAGCTAAGCAGATTCTTAGATTTAAAGCCTAGTGTGCTGTAGCCCACACTAAAATAAAACCAGTTTTGGTGTTGTAAATGTTTTCAGGGCTGAAACCACTTAACATCTCAGGCAAAACATCTTTTAACCACATTTCTGCAGCTCTGGTGTTAGCATTTAACTTCCCTCCATGGGTTTGTTTAAATCCAATGTTATGCCACTGTTTCCAGTGGCTTAACCAGCTGTCAGTTGCTCTAAAACCAGTTTTGCCTAGTGGTTCTGCAATTTTGTCTGCCTTCTGAGTTAAATAGGGCCCACTAAATAGTGTTTCCCTCCACCTAGCATTGGCAAACTACTTAAGCAGGGCTTCCTCCACATCATTGTTTCTTCCCTCACTCTTCCTTTTTCTCTCTGGATTGTGGTTGGCATGCTAGTCAGATAGGAGAGCTGTTTTATTTTTTTAGCAAATTACTCACAGTTGATTTGGGAACTCCAAAGTGCGAGCTGGGGTCTCTTCTGCTTAACTTAGGGAGTTTTTCCATCTGCTGTAGAATGTCAACTTTCCTTGCTAGGGACAAGCAGGTCCATTTCCCAGAGGTGGAAGGCATTGCAGGCATTGACTGGGTCATTGTTAAGCATTGAACTGAACAACAGGGTGACATAGAAACTGGAACAGAGCAAGGAGAGGAGGCGCTGGAGGCCTCAACAGGGAAAAGACCTAGGGGTCATGGTGGTTGCATGTATGAATAACTCTGAGCAGTGCAGGAGAGCAGCTAGCAAACAAACAGGATGTTGGGATGCTTCATAAGGGGATCACCTGTAGGAGCAGGGAAGTGATTCTGCTACTGTACAACAGATTAGTTAGACCACACCTTGAGTACTGTGTACAGTACTGGAGACCACACTTGAAGAGGGACATACAGCTCCTGGAGAGGGTACAGAGGAGGGCAACTAAGATGATATGAGGACTAGGGATTTGGCGTATGAGGACAGACTTGAGGAGCTCTGCCTGTTTTCATTGGAGGAGAGCAGAGACGGGGACATGATTGAGG
Source organism: Neoceratodus forsteri (assembly GCA_016271365.2). Taxonomy (NCBI): domain Eukaryota; kingdom Metazoa; phylum Chordata; order Ceratodontiformes; family Ceratodontidae; genus Neoceratodus; species Neoceratodus forsteri. The sequence continues at coordinate 468,092,610 of CM057457.1, read as the reverse complement.
TCTTCAAGTACCTCAAGGGAATAAATAAGAGTAAACATGGAGGGATCTTTAGACTAAAGCAGGAGATATCGCCAGAGGACATGGTTTGAAGTTGGAAGGTGGAAGGGTGAGGGGAAAAGAGGAGGAGGTTTTCACTGAGAGGGTGGTGGACCCTTGGAATGCACTGCCTGGCGAGCTGGTTCAGAGATCCACAGTGGAGGGCTTCAAGAGAGAGTGGGACAGACACAGAAAGTGGATGTTCCAGATGATGGCCTGGCCCAGGGTTGTGGGGATGGATGATAGGGGTTCTGGAACACAAGGGGGGGGGTCTCAGCACACAACTAGGGATCGGAGGTTTGAGCAGATTCGATAGACTGTAAGGCCTAATCTGATGGCAATTAGTATGTTAGTATGTAAGTTGATAAGCTGGTCTTTTTATTCACATGCTAGATTGGTTTAATCCGCTTGGCTACACTGAGTGCTACAGTATAAGTGGCAAAGCATTAATTGCTGCTGATCAAGTGGTTTTGTGGGGGGCTACTAAAGGTTTCCAGCTGAGTGTTTAGGCTGCCAGATTTCGAATGTATAGGCTTTTAGGATCTGTATACAAGTCAGCAGCACAGCAAGGGTTATCACATGGCATCGAGTGTTGTCTGTATTATAATAGGTATGAAGAGGTGATAATGGCACAGTGATTACACAAACATGGGTGCAAAGTGTCCGATACATGCGGAGCTGCAGTTTTTTTAACACGGGCATGAATGGAAATGGCACTTGGCAAATGACTTTTGTCCACTACAAGTGGCTGTCTAGTTTCAAATGTGAATGGTACATTTGGCGCGTACTGTAATTGAAAGCCTATGCAGTGTATTTACAGTTCATTTAATAAAAGCGGTGGTATTTCACTCTACTGTACACTGTGTTAACACTGAAATGGGACTGTAGATTGTAGTGTGCACTCCACTTCCCTCTGGGTTATCTCTGTAAGTAATAACCCACAACAGGGTGTGGGTATTAGGGAGTAATCAACACCCTGGGTGCATTGAGAGGCATGATGGTGCAGCTCAGTGCTCTCACAACACCCGGGGTGTTGATTAATCCCCAATACCCACACACCCTGGAGTGGGTTATTGCGCTTATAACAAGGGGTTCTTTCACAGTGGAAAAAACAGTAAGGGAAGTCTAATAAAATAATCAAAACTCTCACTTTTTCCTGAAGTGTCTTTCCTCAACACAAAGTAGTCCCACTCTTTGAAGGCCATCCTATATACTGCAGAGGGTCTCTGTGAGCAGGTACATGAAATCAGAAAGCTGGCAGATGAAAGAGCACAGAAATACTGACTGGAGTACCAAACATATCTTGCTCATGCACATTTAGTAAAATGCTACACATTCTGCGTACTTAAGACATGGGTAGCAGAATGTACTCATTAAGGATTAACAAATGGCAACATGAGTTGACCTTCATACAAGCATGTGCTCCTTGTTTCACACTTGCAGTCAGGTATATGAGATCAGAAAGGTACAGTCGGTGGCTTTCTCTCGCTGTCTAAGTAAGCTTTCAATCTTTGTAACCGCAACATAAGTAATTACCTCTCTGACTGCGTGGGTCACTCCTCATACTGGCTCCTTGGCTGACTCTCTCTCTCCCTCCAATGACAGAATGCCTGCCTTTTTGTTCCACTCCTGACTGATTCTACAGTTGCTGCGTTGCTCTGTGGTCTGTGTTGTTTAGGGGATGACAGATGGAGAAAGAGAGATGCTCGCGTGGCTGGCACATAGGCAGAACCTTCAACATACTGGACAGGACAAGAAGAGATTGGATGGCTTCTATCTCTGGAGAACAGGAAGTGTGGGATGGTTTCTGCAGCACAGTGGACACAAACAGTCAGTCAGCAGTTCTGCTCCTCTGTGGGGTGAACTGTGTATCTCTGTCTTGCCAGTGGGGTGCTTATCCACAACTTTCAAAATATCCCCCGCTGCGCAGTATCCTCACCATTTCACTATCTCTCCCTATACCCAGCCTGCATAGGAGTAATTAAGCTCCAGCACCTGGTGTCTTCAATGTCTCTGTCTCGGGGTTTCACGATCTTGCACGTACTGGTACCACTCTTGCTCTCACAGATGGTTTCACGGTAGGGTGCTGCTATTAGCAATCACCTGTGCTTTCCCTTGCCTGGAGAGGCATGGAGAGACAAAGTCTACATAGTCAGCATACTGTTGTTGGTGGGGACGCTAGTACCTGCCACTAAGCTGCCAATACAATGGCTGCTTAGGATGTTTTTGCTATCGGGCTGAAAACAAAGACCCATGCTGCACACTAATTTGGGAGCTGAACTGATCGCAGCAACTGTACGTATTCCATGCATTAATGCACGGTCAAATGGGAGCACTGAGCCAATGAGCTCACCTACTTTGCTAACCCCATGCTATATTTAGTTTTATGCCCCCATATGTAATGGAAAATGCCTTATACCCTTGTTTCAGCCCATCAGCTCTTCTTAGTCCCACCCTGGATTTTTTTCACCCAACCACTGGTTTTACTTAATATCAATTGTGAAAAAGCAGTAAACTGAAGCAGCACTCTCTCCGCCTCAAACACACACACACACCCACGCACATACGTAATGGTCAGAATAATTTAACTGCTACAAGATGAATAATTTCAAGGGTATTTGAATGGATATTGGGAGCAGTTTGACAATTAAAAAAAAAAGTGGAACATGAATGGTTTAGAGTAATAAAGAATGTGAAATGAATTATTCAGAATAAAGCAAAAGGAAAACAAATGATTCAGAATAATAAAAATGCAAAAATAATGGGCAGGATTCACAAGAGGATGCACCCAGCACATCTTAGCTGCTCCAGTGCAGTGGAGATGCACTGAGTGCAAAATGGACTATTCCTAGAGGAGGCACAGAGATGCCCCTATCGCATCCCCTCTGTGAACAGCACAGGTGTGCCCAGCCCAGGATGCCCGGAGCATCCCAGGCTACTCGGCGCAACCCCATGACAGGCTGTGAGTCCAGTGGGGCATGGCATCTCAGGATGCCCTGCACCAAAAACACGATTCAAAGCCAGGGACATGCAGATGAGGCCATTAGACATGCATGGTGCAGTGGGGCCATTAGCATGCCATTATGGCCCCATTTTGCATAGCACCAGCTGGGATGCCCCAGCAGAACGTGCTGAAGTGTGTTCACCGCCCATCACCCACCAAACCCCAGCCCAAGCCATGCCAGTTCTCGCCAACACAGGAGGGAGAGGACAGGGAGGTGAGGTGCCTACCAGGTGCCACGGCATGGAGGGATGGAAGGAAGATACTGGGGATCACTGGGAAGGCAAGACGGGAGGGTGAGCTGGGTGTCATTATCCACCTAGGTACTAATGACTTGGCAAATGGGAGCCAAAGGAAGTTCAGGAAGAGTTTAGGAAACTGGGAGGGTCTCAAGCAAGTAGCTACTTCTGTCACTTTCTCAGAAGTACTACCTGTGAGAGGCAAGGGAGAGCATAGGAGTGCATGCACCAGGAACTTTAACTCATGGTTGAAGAACTGGTGCTGTGAGGAAGGGTTTGGATTCATTGGTGACTGGGGATCCACCTGGAAGGATGGAGGTTTGTTCAAGCCTGACAGCCTGCATCCATCCTGGAGGGGAATCCAAGTACTCAATGATAAGTTTAAATGCTACATTGACAAGCATTTAAACTAGCAAAGGGGGGTGGCAGGCCAGCAAGGAGGGTACCTACTTGCTCACCCCCCACAGCTAGCAGTGGAACTAGTGAACCAGAGGAGTGGCTATCTCTGCAAAGTGGTGTGCAAAAGATGGAGATTAGTGTCCAAAAGGTGGATAAGCAGAAAAGGGGCAAAATTCAGCAGAAGGGCAGACAGCAAGGAGAACCAGGGATAAATGACAACCAAGGAAGGGGCTGGAGTAGAACAGTGAAGCAGACTAGGGAGGTCAAATCATGGAAAGCCATGTGTGTAAATGCCAGGAGCCTTAGCAACAAGATGGAAGATCTGGAGACTGTCATGGTACAGTCAGACCTGGACATTGTGGCCATCACTGAAACCTGGTGTAATGATAACCATGACTGGGAGATGGCCATACCTGGCTACAACATATTCAGAAGAGACAGAGCAGGCAGGAAGGGAGGAGGAGTGGCAATGTATGTGAAAAATGACATAAGGGCCACAGAGATCCAGGAGGAACAAAATGGGGGAGAGATACTGTGGGTTAAGCTAGAAAGGAAAATGGTGCCAGTCATCCGCACAGGTGTGGTCTATAGACCACCAGCCCAGGAGGAAGAAACAGATAGGAGTTGATGCTAGCCATCCAAAGGATGGCAGACAAGGGTGAGGTAGTACTGGTTGGAGACTTCAATATTCCAGACGTGGACTGGAGCATCCCAGCAGCAGCATCAACTAGGAGCAGATTTATCCTGGACTCCTTCAGGGTGCCTTCCTCAAGCAACTGGTCATGGAACCAACTCGGCAGAAGGCAATACTGGACCTTCTGCTCACAAACAGGGACAGTGATGGGGCAACAGTGGGGGAGCACCTGGGTAACAGTGACCACCAGTCATTGTGGTTTGAAATCACAGAAAGAGCAGAACTAAACCACACAAAATCACGTATCCTGGATTTTGGGGGCAGACTTTGGGAAAATGGGAAATACTTGAAAGAGGCATTAAGGGAATGGGACAGGAATCAGGGGTTGAGGAACAGTGGGCAGTATTTAAAATGGGGATTATAAGAACAACAGAATTATGCATTAAGCAGGTTAGCAAGAGGAAAAGGAAGAGGAGACCATTATGGTTTTCCAAAGAGGTAGCAAAGAAAGTGAAAGCCAAAAAGATAGCATTCAGGCAATACAAAAAGACACAGGCAGAAGGGGATAGGGAGAAGTACCAGGAGAAACAAAGGGAGGCAGGGAAGTCAGTAAGGGAAGCCAAAGCTCAGACAGAAGAACACATTGCAAAATCAGTGGTTAAAGGGGACAAAACCTTTTACAGGTACATAAGTGAAAAAAGAAAGACAAAGGGAGGGATAGTGAGACTGAAGGGGGAGAATGGGAGTCGCGTGGAGGATGACAACAGTAAAGCTGACATATTGAACAGGTATTTCTGCTCAGTCTTTACTGAGGAAGAGGGGGGTAATGGGTCTGAAGGGAGTACAAAGGTTGAGAATGGTGCAGAAATGGACACAAGTCCCTTTACGAAAGGGTCCTGAAGGAACTGGAAGTAATAAGAGTTGACAAAGCAATGGGGCCAGATGGGGTGCACCCAGGGTCCTTAAAGAACTAAGAGAGGTGGTGGCTGAACTCTGGCTGTCCTGTTTAGCCAATCACTGGAAACAGGGAGGTACCCAAAGACTGGAGGACAGCAGATGTAGTCCCCTTATACAAAGCGGGAACAAAGAGGAAGCAGGGAACTACAGACCAGTCAGCCTCACCTCGGTAGTGGGAAAGATCATGGAAGCACTCTGAAGGAGAGATTGGTGGAACATCTGGTTGTCAATGGACTACAGGACCCAAGGCAGCATGGTTTCACCAGGGGAAGTCATGTCAGACCAATCTCATTGAATTTTTGACTGGGTGACTAGGAGGTGGATCAGGGAGGGCAGTGGACATGGCCTATCTGGACTTCAGCAAGGCCTTCGACACTGTGCCACATAGAAGACTATTACACAAACTGGGGAATATGGGTGTGGGCAGGACAGTAGTGTGGTGGGTAGGTAACTGGCTGGATGGCAGGACACAGAGGGTGGTGGTAAATGGCTGTCACTCCACAGAGGGAAGAGTGACCAGTGGGGTACCACAGGGATCAGTGCTGGGACCGGTCCTGTTCAACATCTTCATCAGTGACATTGCAGGATCTAGAAGGCAGAATTTCACTGTTGCTGATGACACAAAGCTCTGTAACAGAGTAGACACACCAGAGGGTGTAGACAGAATGAGAAGGACCTGCAGAAACTTGAAGAATAGTCAAGGGTTTGGCAGTTGAAATTCAATGCAAAGAAGTGCAAGATAATGCATATGGGGCACAAAACCCTGGCACAATATATCAGTTGGGGGTGAGGATATAGCATGCACCAGGCAGGAAAGGGATCTTGGGTTGTCATCTCTGATGACCTCAAGTAGGAAACAGTGTGACAAGGCATCAGGTAAAGCAAATAGGATGCTGGGATGTATAGGCAGGGGCATCACCAGCAGGAAAAGGAGGTCATAATTCCGCTATACAAGACACTAGTGAGGCCCCACCTGGAGTACAGTGTACAGTTCTGGAGACCATACCTACGTAAGGATATAGACAGGGTAGAAGGTTCAGAGGAGGGCAACAAAGATGGTGCATGGATTGCATCACAAGTCCTATGAAGACAGGTTGAAGGAACTGAACATGTACTCCCTGGAGGAGAGGAGGAGAGAGGGATATGATAGAGACATACAAGTATCTTACAGGAGAAACAGAGTGCAGGAAAACACTATTTTTAAGCGAAAAAGATGTTCCAGGACTAGAGGGCATGGGATGAAGTTGGAGGGAGGACGATTCAGAGGAAACATGAGAAAGAATTTCTTCACAGAACGGGTGGCAGACAAGTGGAACACCCTGCCAGAGGAAGTGGTGGGGGCTGAAACAATCACGGGATTTAAGAATGCATGGGATGGGATAGACATAAAGGAATTCTAGAGGTCAGGGGTAAGGGGAAACAGACTTCTAGGAAAACAAACTGAACTTACAAGCTCAAATGGGCAGACTGGGTGGGCCATAGGCCCTTATCTGCCGACACTGTCTATGTATCTGTGTATCTATGTATTGACTCCCCCCATGCCACCGTAGGATGTCGCATCTGGTAGCAGTAAAGATATTGGCATCCCCCCAAGCCCCCTGTACAAAGCCGCTCCAACCGGCAACAACAGTACTGAGCCCCACACCCCAAGCCCCCGTAAAGTGCCGCACCCGGTGGCAGTAAAGATATTGGCATTCCCCCAAGCCCCCGTATAAAGCCGCTCCCAGCAGCAACAACAGTACAGAAACCCCCACCCCAAGCCCCGTAAAGTGCCGCTCCCAGCGGCAGTAGTAGTAGAGATGCCCCCTGAGTACCCTAACGATGCCACTCCCGGTGGTGGTGTTTGTCAGGCTGAACCCCCCTCCCAGCCCCAAGCCCTCCAGTAATACCGCCTCCTGTGGCAGCCGTGCAGACAGCCCCCCTAATGTACCCCCAACCCACCCTCTCCCCACCCCAGCAGGGTCCCGTGTCAGCGGGCAGCTCAACCCACCTGCATACCACCGCGGCTGCCCACCGACAGAGCTGTCTGAGAATGACAGCAATCGCACAGCCTGAAATGTATCAGGGTTGTGCCTGCTCATCAACACCTTGCCTGAATCACCTCTGGGTGTATTTGGGGATGTGGCGGTGCATCTCAGATGCGCTGGCGTATCCTTCTGTGAATCCTGCCCAATGGGTTCAGAATAAACTGCTCAAAAGGTTGGTCATTTATCAATCAATCACTCACTTTATTTAACCAGGCATAATAAAGGAGACTGGGAGCATATAATAAAGGGTAAAGATAAAAATGGAAAATAAATGGTTGAATGGTGCAAACACTGAGAAATGAAGGGACTTTGAGAATAAAACAACTGAAAATTCATCTGTCTTTTCTGTACGGGTGAGGTTCCCTGCCATTGGGTAGGATTTCCAATGAATTATGGAAGGCAGCTATTAAAATAATCTGCTGTGTGTGTAATGGTGTGGATTGATTTCTGAATTAAATTGTGCTGCAGTCTTTTGAACCCACAAATTGGTGGGTGTCTTTCTTTCCACAAAGGGGCAGATAGGGGTTACTGGCAGCATCCATGACAAAAGAGAAACAACCACATTTCTGTAAGCACTCTAGTGTGGTCCTGCCACTTTAAGGGATTACCATGTTTCTGGCCCCTTCCCTGCTGCAGTACACTATAGACATTAATGAGATGGTATGAATGGTAGTGAGACATTTCAACTGAGGACAGGAAGTGGAGTTTTGTTGGAGAGCAGCTAGAGACAGGAGTAGGAAGGAAGATTTGGAGGGAACATTTGTTCTGTAAACAGTGATCATTCCCCAAGTCTAAAGGCTCTGAAAGGCTGCAGCATTACATCTGCTTACATTTCTAAACACTGTGGTTTCACATTGTGAGGAGGTGGTGTTGAGAACTGAAACAGAGGATCATGAAGCTGGAGGTAAAGTTACTATATATGACTGTTTAAAAATAGTACAAACTGGGCACATGGGGTTAGTTTAATATTATTTTTTACAAACTGAATTGATTTATATAGAGACAGTGGCATTTCAAGGCTGTTGGTTCCTTTTCAAATGTTAAACAGTGTTTTCATTTCTGAGTCCTGACTTGATAGACTTGTATCTTTTTCTGTCTGTATCTCTTCATGTTTCTGAGTCTTCTGTGTCAAAGCATATCCAGTGAGAAAACAGAAGGATAGATAAACATAATTTCATTATTAAAATGACATTAAGCTGTCAGAGTTAGTCAATAAATACTTGTTAAAAAGTACACTCCGAGATAATAAATAAAGATGAACTTCTCCGTTTCATGCAGCTGGGGCTGACTAATAGATTGGCTGATCCAAATTATCCATTTGAGCACTAAGACATTAATGTACATGGTTCTGGTCTAAGCCCTTAAAGGACACCTAAACAGGAATTTGTGGAGGTCCTGTGTTTCTGAACCCTCCCATATAAATGTAGACTACAGACAGCTGATTTTAGTAGTTACCATAGTTTTTGGTTGCTATGTTAATGCCCCTTGCAGTCACCATGTCCCTCATATTCCATCGTCCCCAGCCCTGTCACCCAGCTTCCCACAGGCTTACCGGTATTCCATCTCTCAGTGGTTGTCCCCTGTGACTGGGTGGCAGAGCTCCCCAACATCAAGTGCAATTTGGGCTCTGTCTTGGAGGAGAGTCACTTTGCTGCAGTAAGACCTGCGGGCCAGATCGTCATCCTGCTACTGGCCAGGGCTTTTCACTTTTCTTCAACCCTTTCCCTTTCGATGCAAGAGTGCATAGCCTGGCTATTGTTCCCCCTCCCCCTAAGCTGCTCCAGACTTACTGCCAACTGTTATCACCTAGAGGTGGTAGTATAGCAGTGGTGGTAGCTGCCCTGAGAGCATACTCTGGGATGCTTCATCCTCACCTGTGATGCTGGACTCCAAATTCTGAGGCACGTTCCCTAACCCAGGTCAGTGGCATTACAAGCAGAAGCACTTCCACCACGCTGACAAGTCAGCATTTTTACACTAGGTTTGATGTTTAACATTATTTTGGCCCATTTGAAACCACTTAATACTTTGTAAAGAATTTAATTGCAGCCCCCCACCCTGCAGGCAGCGCTGGGATCAACCTGCATCCCTTCCCTGGATGAGGGTGGGCCTTCAAGGAACTTCTGTGACTGGGGATATATGGGTAGCTGCTCACTGTGAACCTCTTGCACTCAGCATTAAGGGTGGCACTGTAACCAACCTGCATCACTGCCCTGGATGGGGGTTGGCATGGACCTGGAACTCCCCTGTCTAGAGATACATGGTGAGGCTGCTCACTGTGAATCTCGCACACTCAGCAGTAAGGGTGGCACTATAACCAACCTGCATTTAAGTAACCTGCATTGGTGCACTGGACGAGGATTGGCATGGCCCACGGAACTCCTGTATCTAGGGATGTATGGTGGAGCTGCACAATGTGAACCTCTTGCACTCAGCAGTAAGGGTGATACAGTAACCAACCAGTATTCCTGCCCTGGATGAAGGTAGGCATGACCCAGGGAACTCCTGTGTCTAAGGGACATATGGTGGGAGCCACTCACAGCGAGCGTCTTGCACTCAGCAGCAGTATGATTGGTACAGTAATCAGCCTGTATCACTGCTGTAGATAGGGATGGGCATGGCCTAGGAAAGTCCCATATCTAAGGATATATGGCAGGCTGCTCACTGTGAACCTCTTGCGCTCAGTAGGAGTATGGGTGGTACTGTAACCAACCTGCATCCCTGCCCTGGATAGGGTGGGCATTGTAACAGGGTAGAATAGGACCCTGTCCCAATTGGAGAAAGTGTTTTAATGCAAGAGATATGTTCTCTTCTTTTCCTGTCTCTTGTCTGTCTGGTTGCATAACTAAATTTTCTTGTGAGACCTAAGATTTGATCATCCAGACAGTCCTAGCAATTATATACCTCTCACTGTCTCTCAGTCTTCCTTTGCTGTTTGTCTTTTCTCCCTTGCATATCTGCTGATATAAAAATATATGCTAATCATTTATGAAAATGTAACTAATATTGGGATCCCTCTGTTAGAAAGTATAAAAGCCCAGATATTCAAAGGGTTCGCATGGCGCAATCCCAATATATTCAAAGGGAAAAGTCTCGCGGCACAAATGCCGATGTGCCGGAGCACATCAGTAATGTATGTAGGTGCAGGTGGGGAGGGCGCCCATGCATGCCCTGCACAGCCCGATATTCAGTCCGGGATATGCAGAGCCATGCATGTGCAACCCCTACCTGCGCCAGCACAAAGTTGATGAAAAAAAAAAAAGGAACAACTGATGGCCACCCACAGGTCAGCTGCCACATTTCAGGGTGCAGCATGGCAGCTGCCACCTGTGGGTGGCCATCCAAGCTCTGGCTGCACCTGGCGACGCCCCCCTATGCCCGATCGTGGGTATTTGTAAAAAAAAATAAATCTGTCCAATATCCCTGGTGGCCCAGTGGACTCCGCCCGATCGCGAGGCTAAGTAATAAAATCAGATCCCCAAAATCCCTGGTGGCCCAGTGGATCTGCCTGCCCGATCATGGACTAAGTAATAAAATCATATCCCCAATAACTCTGGTGGTCCAGTGGACGCTGTCTGCTGATCATGGGCATCTGTATAAATAAATGAATACTTCCAATATCCCTGGTGGTCCATTGGACTGCTGTCTGCCGATTACGGGCATCTGTATAAATAAATGAATACTTCTAATATCCCTGGTGATCTCTGATTTCTGAATTAAATTGTGCTGCAGTCTTTGCACCCAAAAATTGGTGGTGTCTTTCTTTCCACAAAGGGCAGATGGGGGTTACTGAAGCCTCAATGACAAAAGAGAAACAACCACATTTCTGTAAACACTATAGTCGCCAGGCGCCAAGTCATCGAGGGATTGATGCACCTGCATGCAAATGGGGTCATAATGACATGCAAATGGCCCCATTTTGCACCTTACATACATTATGGCCCCATTGGCATGTCACATATCTGGAATGTGTGGTATGGTATGGGCTGCACTCTCGTCGATCACGCTGTGTGGACCAATGGGCGTACAGCCAGCGGTGTCAGTCGGCGGGCAGCGGGCGGCAGGCGGTGGTGCTGCCACCCACCGCTGACCGGGGCGGAGCAGGGTGGTGGGGCCAGTGGGTGGGTGAGGAGGGATACCTAGACCACCAGGGAGATTGGTAGTATTACTTTTTTAATACAAATGCCAGTAATCGGGCAGCCAGCAGTCCACTGAACCACCAGGACATTGGACATAGGTCTTTTAATACCAGTGCCCACGATCGGCAGTCAGCGGTCCATTGGACCCCAGGGATATTGGAAGTATTCATTTATTTATACAGATGCCCACGATCAGGCAGACAGCGGTCCACTGGACCACCAGGGATATTGGACATATGTCTTTTAATACAAATGCCCACGATCGGGCAGTCAGCAGTCCACTGGACCACCAGGGATATTGAAATATTCATTTATTTATACAGATGCCTGCGATCGGGCAGACAGCGATCCACTGAACCACCAGGGATATTGGAAGTATTTATTTATTTATACAGCGCCTACGATCAGGCAGACAGCGGTCCACTGAACCACCAGGGATATTGGAAGTATTTATTTATTTATGCAAATGCCTACGATCAGGCAGACAGTGGTCCACTGGACCACCAGGGATATTGGAAGTATTTATTTATTTATACAAATGCCCGTGAGTGGGCAGACAGTGCTCACTGGACCACCAGGGATATTGGACATAGTTTCTGGTTTTTAATACAACTGCCACGATCGGGCTGTGAAGCACATTGCCGGCTACAGGGGCGTCGGTCCCCGATGGCTGCTGCCTGGGGGCGCAAGTCATCGGGATCGGTACCTGCATGCAAATGGGTCCATAATGACATGCAAATGGCCCCATTTGCTCCTTGCATACATTATGGCCCCATTTGCATGTCAAGTTTTGAATATCGCGGTTGCTGTGCATGGCGAATGGAACTTTGCGATAGCACATCCCCATGCTCCACTCTGGCCACTTGCGCTGGTGGAGTGCCACTCGCCATGCATGCTGTGGGTGGCAGGGTCGATATTCAATGCTGCTGAGCCATGGCGCAGTGCCGTTGAATATCGCCCAGTCCACACCCCTGCGCGTAAGTTGAGCTGTGCCCAAGCTTGCTCCACAGCCTGGCACAGTTTTAATATCTGGGCCAAAGTGTTAATTTTTGAAATGTATTTAACTGTGGTTTGAGATGATTGCAAAAAGCTATTGAAAACTTGAGAGGTTGCTCGAGTACAACTTTTTAAGCCTTTTGCAGAAGAGCTGTGAAAAGGGGCCTCAGCTCATGCACACTGTGTTCCTGCCTTGTGTCACAGATTCGCTTAGCAGGTCAGCCCTCTACTGCCAAAGTGCCAACCTCTGAGCATTGAATTGTGAACACTGAACAGTACAAGGTAACCCTCTTGTCTGTTTTGTGGGTTCGAGTCACCTTAGTCTCAAGTTCAGGAGGGATTCAATCTGATAACCTCTTGTTAGCATACCCAATTATCAGGCTCAGATAATTCTGTCTTCAGGGAGTCAAATATCTTTGCCTACGGACACCTAACCAGCTATTACAAAATGAATCCATAGAACTCTATGTAAGACCTTAGAGAAGTCTGACCATTTCCCAGTTTGGTATCAAAATAAGCTCATACACAGTGTCAACTATAACCTTCAAAGTTTCACTGATTTAAAAAAAAAAAAAAAAAAAAAAAGAAATTTCAAGGCACACCAAGCAGTTTCCGTTTTTAAAATATATATCTTTACTTTGAAATAGATAAAATAGGAAAATGGTAAAATTACAGAACAAAATATCCCATCCAGGGTTTTAAATAATTGATTAGCAGTTTTTTTCTTGGGACTACACTAACTGTACAGAAAGTATTTATATAGATTTTCTAGAAGTGCTGTGTTTGTTAAAAGCAGTGAGGCAAGGGCGATGCCTTTTCACAAAGATTTAGCACTTTTATGAGCAAAACGCTAATCAATTTTTAGAGTTAAATAAATCCCTGCCAACACATACTGCCTTAAAACAAACAGGTTTAAAAGTGCAGTTTCCTACAATACATACACTCAGACTGAACTTAGCTAATGTATTCCAACTTTCTTAATCTTTCAGTGCTTTGATGTTCCTCCTTTCTCTCAATCAGAAATATGGAAGGTCTCTGGTAAGGTCTGTCTAGTATTACTGTGTAATTTTAAAACAGTCTTGAGTCTGCCTTCTCTGAGGTCACCTAACTCCACCTTGGGGTCTTAAAATCTATATTTTCTAACACAGGAAGGCCTAATAAGATATTTTAACACAATATCTGACATTGATGAATCTCCTCTCTTCATGTGATTCCCCCACTAGTCTGAACTGTTTCACAAGACATTAAAGGTCTGTTTGATGTAATCTCCTGTATACTCCAAGCAAACTGTATATTGGACTTTCCTAATTTAGTCGGGGACCTGCTTCCCAGACATCAAAGGTCTCTTTGATGTAATTACTGGCTATCTTGGGAGACACCCCAAAAACATGCATGCACTTTCCATTATGACACCGTGTGCAAAATCAAAGGATTTCCATGAGGACGTCAGGAATGGGTAATTTATTTCTTGTGCTTCAAAGAAAACTTGACAAGATAATTGCACCTCAGATCTCTGAAGTTTAAGCTACGTCCTGTCCTTTGAACTTATCCCTGGGGGTTTTTGATATGTCAGTTTCAGCAAGACAGCATTTTCTCTTGATACAGTCCATCACACATTTTTTTTATATTTACAAAAAATGATACAGCGATCAGAACCATCTATCCAAGTGTGACAATCTCTCCCCACCTAGACTGAATTTGGGGTCTCTATCCCCCTGCACAGGACGAGCTTCCCAAATCAGTTCACTCCTCATAGACCCTGGATAACCCATCTGAGTTTTGATTTTGTTTTCCAGCCCTATGTAGAATGGTCATATCATATACTTGCAAAGCAAGCTCCATCTTAGTAATCAACCATTGTTTTCCCCATCTATCAACCAAACTAGGGGTTGTGGTCAGTCTGCATCACAAAATGCTGCCCATACAAGTATGGCTCCAATTTTTAGGGCCCACTCTATGGTAAGACACTCCTTTCTACCATGGAGTATGACTGCTCCCTTGAAAGTAACTTTTACGCAGGTAGGCTATTGGGTGGTCCCTCCCTTCACTGGATGTCTGGCTCAGTACTGCCCCAATACCCACATCTGAGGAACTAGTCTGAACTACAAAGGTCTTAGTATAGTCAGGACTTGTCAAAACAGGAGCACTGCACAGTGCCTCCTTTAGTTGAAAAGAGCTTCCTCACAGGCTGGGCCCCAGATAATTTTCTTGGGCATCCTTTTCTTTGTCAGATCAGACAGGGGAGCAGCCAGGGCACTTAATTGGGTACAAATTGTCTGCAGTACCCTGCTGTCCTGAGAAAACTCCTCACCTGCTTCTTAGTTTCTGGTCTGGGCCATACCTGGATTACCTCTATTTTTATTTGGTTAGGACAGAGCTGTCCCTGTCCTACCACATGCCCGAGGTTTGCCACTTCTCCCATGGCCACCTGGCACTTCTCGGCTTTGACACTGAGCCCGACCCTCTGTATCCTGTCCATCAGTTCCCTAAGGTGGGACAGGTGTTCCTCCCAGCTGGCAATAAAGATGGCAGTGTCATCCAGGTATGCCACAGTGTACTCCTCAGCACCATTTAACACCTGGTTCAACAACCTTTGGAAAGTGCCAACAGCGTTCTTCATTCCAAAAGGCATTACTTTACACTCAAATAAGCCTATGGGAGTAATGAAGGCTGACTTCTCCCTAGCTCTGTCTGTCAATTCTACCTGCCAGTACCCTTGGTCAGGTCAGTGGTCGTAAGGTAGGTCACCCTTCCCAACTTGTCCAGGAGTTTGTCCGTCTTGGGCATCAGGTGGGCATCTGACTTTGTGACTGCATTCAGTCCACGATAGTCTTCACAGAAATGAGTTGAGCCATCTGGCTTGGGTACAGGGACTATGGGTGAGGCCCAGGGACTGTGGGATCTCTGGATTACCCTTAAATTCAGCATCTCCTCCACTTCCCTCGTATTGTCCTTTTGGACAGTCTCTGACACCCGATACGCTGTCTGCCATATGGAAGTCTGTGTCCCTGTCTCCACATCATGTGTCGCTAAGGCGGTTAGTCCAGGCTTGGTTCTAAACAAGGGGGCAAAGTCTGCTAAAACCTCCCTTACTTTCTGGATCTGGCCCGGGGTCAGCTGTGGAGACAATTGTATTGCCTCCACAGAGGACTCCCACTTACTCTCTTCCAGCAAATCCAGAAGGGGGTCTCCTTCGTCCATCCCCTTCCCATGACTACACACTGCAAACACCATGTCAGCCCCATTTGCATATGGCTTCATCATGTTGAATTGGTATGTCCTGTCTGTCTATGGTCAGGTAACTCCACAATGTAGTTCACGTCCCTTACCTTCCTAGCCACTTTGTACTGTCCTGCCCACTCAGCTTTCAGCTTGTCTTTCCGGATCGGAATAAGGACCATGACTTCCTGACCCACCATGTATGAGCGAGCTTTGGCTCTGTGGTCGTACCATACTTTTTGTTTCTGTTGGGCAGCTGCCAGGTTGCTCTGGGCAGTCCTCATAAGCTCTTTCAGCCTTTCCCTAAACCTAAGGACATAATCCACAATGGGGGTTCCCTGGGTGGCATGCTTGCCTTCCCAGTCCTCCTGGATAAAGTCAAGGGGCCTATGTATGCGGCGTCCGTACAAGAGTTCGAAGTGGGAAAATTCTGTTTACTCTTGGGGCACCTTCCTGTATGCAAACAACAGGTGGGGAAGGTATTTCTCCCAGTCCCTCCCATGCTGTTCAGCAAACACCCAGAGCATTGACTTTAGGGTATCATTGAATTGTTCCACAAGCCCATTGGCTTGTGGGTGATATGGTGTCATGCATCTCTGCACCACCATACACTTCTCCCATAAACATTTCATCAGGTCCGACATGAAGGAACCTCCTCGATCGGTGATTACCTCCTGCGGAAACCCAACACGGGAGAAAATCCCAAGTAAGACATTTGCCACTTTGTCTGTCCTCAGGGAGGATAGGGCGCCTGCCTCTGGGTACCGGGTGGCATAATCCACCATAGTCAGGATAAATCTCTTCCCTGAGGAGCTGGGGGTATTTAAAGGCCCCACAATATCCATTCCCACCCTCTGGAATGGCTCCTCCACTATGGGCAGTGGTATCAGGGCGGCTTGGGTTTTCTTGCCTGCCTTTCCTATTTCTTGGCACTGGTGACAAGACCTGCAATACTCCTTCACCGGCTGGGTGAACTTAGGCCAGTAGAAATTCTGGGCCAACTGCTGCATAGTGCACGCGATTCCCAGATGACCAGACAAGGGAATATCATGTGCAGTTTTGAGCAACTGCTCACAATACCTCTGGGGAATGACAAGCTGCCTGCCTAGCATCCCTCTGTCTGTACTGCCTGTGTATGCATAAGTCCATTTTCCCAATAAACCTTATGTTTGCTGTCACCTCCCTGTGCACTGTCCGAGTCTGCCCCAGCCCGCAGCTTCTTTAAACTAGAGTCACCCATCTGAGCAGCTGCATACCCCTCACACATTCCCAATGCATGGAACAGGTCCCCTTCAGTTGCTAAATAAGGGTCCCTAGCACTAGCCTCAGGGCCCTCAGGATCACTGTCAATCCCAACCCTCTGACAAGAGGCCACCCCTCCCTCTTCGGAGTAACCCACCGGAGCTGTGTGGTTACTGGCTACTGGGGAAATTTCTACCCCCTTTTTATCAGTCTCCTCATCTGAAGACACAGGCTGGGGAACCAGCCCAGGGATTTATTTAACTCCAGAAATTGATTAGCGTTTTGCTCATAAAAGTGCTAGAACATTGTGAAACTGCATAGCACTTGCCTCACTGTGTTTAACAAACATAGCACTTCTAGAAACCCTATATAAATAATTTCTGTACAGTTAGCATTGTCCCAAGAAAAAAACTGCTAATCAATTATTTAAAACCCTTCAGCCTCTCTGTGGTTTCCACACTGGTTTCTGTGGGGTTCAGGGAACTACGATTTTCCCATGCTGCTTGGCTACGGGTAACTGCACATACTATCCCCTGCTGAAGATTGTTACCCAGGATCACATCCACTGCTAATGTTTTGGCTACAGCCACCTGTTGCACAGTCCCCCTGTTTCACCCCAGTCCAGGAGAACACTAGCGAGGGGCAATGTTTTTCCCTACCCACAAAGTCCTGTACAGTGACATATTTATTGGGTATAAGCTGACCAGGCTGTACCAGATCCCCTTTTACCAATGTCAGGGATGCCCCTGTGTCCCTTAACCCCTGCGTCTGTACACCATTCACAATGACTGGATGCATGATTTTCCTCATGTTCACTGGCATGCTTCCAGGGACACACAAACAACCCACTTCTTTTGTAGTACCATGTTGTGTATTACTGCTTACCTTTTTGGGGCACTGTCTGGCAATATGCCCAGTTTCTTTACACAATCAACAGGCATGTCTTATTTCAGAGAAATCTTTTCATTGAAACCTGGGGCTAACTGGTTTCGGTGGAGGCAGTGAGGGTTTTAGCTGCCCTAAAGGCTCACTTTTCCCTTTCTGTGCTGCCATGCCTGCCCCATTCACTCTCAGAGCAGGTCTGCTCTTGGCATAGCAGTCCGAGAGTTCAGCAGCCTCCTGCACTGTTTTTGAATCTCAGTCTTCTACCCAGGTTTTTAGCTCATTTGGGCATACCCAATAAAACTGTTCTAATAAAATCACATTTTCAATTTTATCAACAGAGTTTGCCTCAGTTCCTTAACACCAATGTTTTAAAAACTGATGTTGTTTCATGGCTAGCTCCTCGTAGCTCATATCAGGGCTTCTCCTGAGCTTATGGAATTTAGCTCTGTATGATTCAGCAGTTATTTCAAACTTTAACAGTGCAGCTTTTAGCTTGCCATAATCATTGCTGTCCTCATTGTCCATTTGACCCAGTGCATCCCGGGCTTTCCCGGTAGTTAGTGGGGATAGCTGGAAGCTCCAGGACTGTCTAGGAATTTTAGCCTGAATACAGACTTTTTCAAAAAAGTTTTAAAAAGGCATCCATGTCCTCCCGTTCTTTAAACTCGGCTATTAATTTGGAGTTCAGTTTGTAACCCTGTCCTGCAATCCCAGTTAAACCCAAACTACTTACCTGCTCTGGTGACGCTGGTTGGAGTCGTAGCTTCTCCAGTTCATGTTGCCTCTGGTGCTCCTCCCTCTTATCCTCTGCAGCTCGCTGGTGCTTACACTTCTCATGCTCTGCTTCTTGCTGTTCTCGCTCTGCTTCCAGTTCCATCCTGCGAAACTCAGTTTTCAGCCAGTACCTCTGGATTCAGGATACTGGTGACCATCCCCTGCTGCTGTGGCTCTTCACTGACAGTGGCCCTGCTGTCCTTTTAGTCACAGTCAGTGATTCACTGCTCTGGGTATCTGCTACCATCAGGGCCTCTATGAGGTTCTGCTTTTTGGTTGTCACCTTGAACGGGACTCCTGTCCTGGCACAACTGCTTTAAGTAATCTACAGTGTGCCTGCTGTAGTCGGAAGCCATCTTCTTCTTTCCTCACTATGGCTGCTCTGACTGGCACTTAGAAAAAAAAAAATAAAATGGGTAGGGACTTGACTGTAAGCCAAGGGATATAGTTCTGTTTCCTTTTGAAATAAAACACTGCCTTTCTTTTTTCCAAGTGAGCTGAACGGTCTCAAGCTGACACACTGAACAATAAAGCTTATACCACCAAACTTTATATGCCACTGCTGCTAACCAATCTGTCACAGATTCGCTCAGCAGGTAAGCCCTCTACTCCCAACGTGCCAACCTCTGAGCATAGAATTGTGAATAGTAAACAGTACAAGGTAACCCTCTTGTCTGTTTTGTGGGTTTGAGTCACCTTAGTCTCAAGTTCCGGAGGGATTCAAACTCATAACCTCTTGTTAGCATACCCAATTATCAGGCTCAGATAATTCTGTCTTTGTGGGGCCAGATTTCTTTGCCTATGGGCACCTAACCAGGTATTACAAAATGAACCCTTAGAACTCTATACAAGACCTTAGAGAACTCTGACCATTTCCCAGTTTGGTATCAAAATAAGCTCATACACAATGTCAACTATAACCTTCAAAGCTTCACTTATTAAAAAAAAAATGAAATTTCAAGGCACATCAGGCAGTTTCCATTGTTAAAATATATATATATTTACTTAGAAATAGATAAAATAGGAAAACAGTAAAATTATAGAACAAAATATCCCAACACATATAGCCTTATAACAAACAGGTTTAAAATGCAATTTCCTACAATACATACACTCAGACTGAACTTAACTAATGTAGTCTTACCTTCTTTATCTTTCAGTGCTTTGATGTTCCTTCTTTCTCTCAGTCAGAAATGTGAAAGGTCTCTGGTAAGGTCTGCTCAGTATTATCAGTATTCTAAAACAGTCTTGAGCCAGCCTTCTCTCTGTGGTCACCTAACTCCACCTTGGAGTCTTAATAGTTATATTTTCTAACACAGGAAGTCCTAAAAAGATATTTTAACACAATATTTGACACTGATGAATCTCCTCTCTTCACGTGATTTCCCCCACCAGTCTGATCTGTTTCACAAGACATCAAAGTTCTCTTTGGTGTAATTTCCCATATACTCCAAGCAAAATGTATATTGGATTTTCCTAATTTAGTCTGGGGCCTGCTTCCCAAACATCAAAGGTCTCTTTAATGTAATTACTGGCTATCTTGGGAGACACCCAAACAACATGCATGCTCTTTCCATTATGATACCTAGTGCAAAATCAAAGGATTTCCCTGAGGACGTCAGGAATGGATAATTTATTTCTTGGGCTTCAAAGAAAACTTAACAAGATAATTGCATCTCAAATTTCTGCAGTTTAAGCCATGTCCTGTCCTTTGAACTTATCCCTTGGGGGTTTTGATGTGTCAGTTCCAGCAAGACAGCATTTTCTCTTGACACAGTCCGTCACACATTTTTTTTTTATATTTACAAAAAATGATACAGGAATCAGAACCAGCTGTCCAAGTGTGACACCTTGCACCTGCCTGAAACATACAGGAACAGGATGCTTGTTAAGAATGGGAGTTGGAAGTACTTATAAGACAGCTGAGCTGCAATTGCATGTGATATGGACACAGATATTGAAGAAAAACACAAATGGATCTTCTGTTTATTTGTCCTTTGCAAGTAGTTATATAGAATAAGTTTTTTTTTCAATGTTACTACTTGTGTAAATAAATGTTTTGGTGAATTCTACAACTGCTCCTGGTTTTTCTTATGCTTCCTGACCTGTGCCTTGGTGACAGATGGTGTCAGCCTAAGTGGGATTTACACCATGCATACTATAAGCGAGTAGTTTTCTGTGTGGGTACTGGACCTAGTACTAGGCAAGCATAGAGAAAAGTGTGGATTCTACAACAGGAAAGCATAAAGAAAAGTGTGGATTCTGCAGCAGCAAGTCCAGGAGTGGTTACCAGGAGAAAGACAGCCAAACTAGCAGAGACAGAAGTCCAAGTTGAGACTGTACAGCTAGCACAAGTTGTGGAAAAAGAACAGGCAGTGACAGAACCTGAAAGAAAACATAGAAACATAGAATTTAACAGCAGATAAGGACCGCTTGGCCCACCTAGTCTGCCCATTTCCCTACTGAATGGATAAGCTGCAGATCCTAATTAACCAGCAGCCTACTTCTTTCTACCCCACCCCCTAGAATTGTCCTATGGCTCTTTCATGCATGCTTGAATTCAACCACTGTTTTTGACTCCACAACCTCCTCTGGAAGGCCGTTCCGTGCATCCACAACCCTCTCTGTGAAAAAATACTTCCTTACATTACCTTTGAGACACCCGCATCTTCAAATTATGCCCCCTTGTTCTTGCACACCTCTTTTTTTGAAAGATGCTACCCTCTTGGACT
The DNA here is from genome assembly GCA_016271365.2 of Neoceratodus forsteri. Taxonomy (NCBI): domain Eukaryota; kingdom Metazoa; phylum Chordata; order Ceratodontiformes; family Ceratodontidae; genus Neoceratodus; species Neoceratodus forsteri. Next base: position 468,071,330 of record CM057457.1, on the reverse strand, counting down.
TTGTTGATTCCCTTGAGGTACTTGAAAGTTTCTATCATGTCCCCCCCTCTCCTTTTCTTGAGGCTATACATATTAAGCTCCATTAGTCTCTTCATATGTCTTCCGATGCAGACCCTGCACCATTTTAGTTGCCCTCCTCTGGACAGCTTCCATCTTGTCTATATCCTTGCGGAGATTGGGTCTCCAGAACTGCACACAGTACACCACATGGGGTCTCACCAGCTATATGTACAGAGGGATAACAACTTCCTGTTTTCTACTGATGGGCTTTTCAAATGATGGGCTATACAACAAAAATAGATAGAGAAGCAGAGAGAAAAAGAGATTTAACATTTAGAAGCATAGACAGTCCTGCTGGATTTTATCAGTTCACCACCATACCCTTTGGTTTACATGGTGTGTCAGCTAGATTCCAGCAGTACATGAATGTAATTTTATCACCTCACACTGGTTAGCATCCTGTGTACTTGGATGATGTTGTGGTGCACAGTCCAGACTAGAAAAGCCACCTGGAACACCTACGAGCAGTTATCAAAAATGCAGGTCCGACTATTAATCCTACCAAATGTGCATTGTTAATGCAGAAAACCAGATATTTGGGCAATGTGTTTTGAAATGGAGAAGTTGTAGCTAACAGCCCTGTGCCTAACGCAAAGAAACTTATCGGGTCGTTTTTAGGTCTGGCTGATTATTATTGGAGATTTGTTTCCAGTTTTGCTGAGTTATCTACTCCTCTCACTGACCTCACAAAGAAACGGTACCCAAATAATGTGAAATGGACCCCAGAGTGTTATGAAACTTTTCAAGCTATTAAGGCTGCATTATGTTCTGCCTGTTTTAAGAAGCCTAGACTTTGAGAAACCTTTTTTGTTACAAACAGATGCATCAGAGGTAGGTCTAGGTGCAGTCTTGAGTCAGAATATTGATGATAAGGAACATCCTAGTCTGTACATAAGTAGGAAGGCATGACAGAGAAAAGGTACTCCTCCATTGGAAAGGAATGTTTAGCAGCAAAGTGGGCCATGGAGTCGCTTAAGTTTTACTTACTAGGAACTGACTTTGTACTTATAACAAATCACAATCCTCTGTTGGCTTAAGCCAATGAAAGATAACCATTCCAGACTTACAAGGTGATACCTGGCACTACAGCCATTTAAATTCAATGTGATGCACAGATCTGGTAAGGAGAATAGCGCTGCTGACCAAGATATGGATCAGGAATTGAAGGTTCTGAAGATTGAAAAACAAATGCATGGGTTTGAACTTTACTGTTTGCTGTACTTTTGTAGAAAAAACAGATCATGTACATGTGCTTAATTTCTGAAAGTTAGCAACAAATGTTAATAGAGCATTAATAACAAGTTTTGGAAAACTCTTTCAAGAAGAAGGTTCCCTCTTAAGGAGGAGGGTGTATGTGACAGGGTGGACTAGGACCCTGTCCAAGTTGGAGAACATGTTGAAATGCACAGATCGTTCCTCTGTCTTGTCTGTCTGGTTGTGTAGCCAAATTTTCCTGGGAAACCTAGGATATGATCACCCTGACAGTCTCGCAGTTTTCTGCCTCTCACTGTCTCTCAGTCTTTCCTTGCTGTCTGTTTTTTTACTCCCTTGTATATCTGCTGATATGAAAATATATGCAAATCAATATTTGGAAATGTAACTAATATTGGGATCCCTTTGTTTAGAAAGTATATAGTGTTAGTTTTTGAAATGTATAAAACTGTGGTTTGAGATGATTGCAAAAAGCTATTGGAAACTCGAGAGGTTACTTGAGTGCAAATCTTTAAGACTTTTGCAGAGGAGCTGTGGAAAGGGGCCTCAGTTCAGGCACACTGTGTCTGAAACATACAAGAACAGGATGCTTGTTAAGAATGGAGGTTGGAAGGACTTGTATGAGAGCTGAGCTGCAATTGCATGTGAGATGGACACAGAGATAGAAGAAAACCTCAGAAGGATATTCTGTTTATTTGGTGTTTTTAAAAAGTTATACTGAACAAGTTTATTTTTTTATGTTACTGCTATTGTAAATAAATATTTTGGTGAATTCTCCAACTGCTCCTGGTTTTTCCAATCCTTCCTGACCTGTGCCTCGATGACAAACATGGCCCAGGGAACTCCCATGTCTAGGGATATAAGGACGGGCTTCTCACTGCAAGCATCTTGCACTCAGCAGCAGTATGGGTAGTACAGTAACCAACCTGCATCACTGTCCTGGATGGGGGTGGGCATGGCCCAGGGAACTCCCTTGTCTAGGGATATATGGTGGGGCTGCAACAGAACCTCTTGCACTAAGCAGCAGTATAGGTTGTACAGTAACCAACCTGCATCACTGCACTGGATGGGGGCAGGCATGGCTCAGGGAGCTTCCTAGTCTAGGGATATATGGTGGGGCTGCTCACTGCAAACCTCTTGCACTCAGCAGCATGGGTTGCCTGACTGTCTACTGGAATTGGTAGAGGTGAGCACCTTTATATAGTGGGACAAAATAACATAGAAACATAGAAGTTGATGGCAAATAAGGACTGCAAGGTCCATCCGGTCTGCCCATTTCTTTTTCTGCCTTATGAATGTGCCATTGACCTTTGCTCTGTCAATGGCCTATCTATTCATACTCATCTGTATTGCTCCCTTATGCCCATCCCATGCCTGTTTGAAGGCCTGCACTGTATTCATATCCACTACTTCCTGAGATAGGCCGTTCCATGCATCCACCACCCTTTCTGTGAAAAAGAACTTCCTTACATTACCCCTTAATCGGCCTCCCTCTAATCTCATGCTATGTCCTCTTGTCCTGCTATTTTTCTTATATTGAAACATGTTAGACTCTTTCACCTTGTTAATGCCCTTAAGGTGTTTGAATGTTTCGATCATATCACCTCTCTCCCTCCTTTGCTCTAGGGTATACATATTGAGCTCCGTTAATCTGTACTCATATGTTTCCTGATGCAGTCCCTGCACCATTTTGGTTGCCCTTCTCTGTACTGCCTCAATTTGGTTAATGTCCTTGTGAAGGTGTGGCCTCCAGTACTGCATGAAGTACTCCAGGTGGGGCCTAACCAGTGTCTTGTAAAGAAGGATTATTACCTCCCTCTTCCAACATATGATACCCCTACTAATACACCCCAACATCCCCCTTGCCTTACCTACTGCTTTAGTGTTCTGCTTGGATGATTTCAGGTAATCAGTGATGATGATGCCTAAGTCTCTTTCTTCCCTTGTGACTGCCAGCAACTCCCCTCCCATCCAATAGGTGGCTTCAGGGTTTCTCTTCCCTATGTGCATGATATTGCACTTCTTTGCATTAAACCCCAGTTGCCACTCTTCTGACCATTTTGCTAGTTTATCCAGATTTCTTCTCATTCTGTCCACCCCATCCGGGTCATCTACTCTGTTGCAGATCTTGGTGTCATCTGCAAACAGACAAACCTTACCCTCCTGTCCATCTGCAATGTCACTAATAAAGATATTGAAGAGGACTGGCTGCAGGACTGATCACTGAAATATGCTACTTGTGACTTGCATCTCTTCTGACAGTATACCATTTACTACCACTCTCTGTTTCCTGCTCGCCAACCAGTTTGCCACCTCGTTGACCACCTTCTGACCCACCAAGCCTACTCAGCTTATTAATCAATCTTCTATGTGGAACAGCATCAAAAGCTTTGCTGAAGTCAAGATAGGTGACATCAACTTTACCTCCTTGGTCCACCACTCTGGTTACCCAGTCAAAGAAATCTATGAGATTAGTTTGACAGGACCTTCTGTTGTAAACCCAAGCTGTCTCGGAGCCTGTGCTGCTATGGATTTCAGGTGTTGCACCATCATTTCCTTAAGGAGTGCCTCCATAATCTTGTTCACTATAGAGGTAAGACTGACTGGTCTGTAGTTCTCCACCTCCTCCCTGCTACCACTCTTGTGGAGTGGGATCACATGAGCTCTTTTCCAGTCTTCAGTGAGATCTCCTGTGCTCATAGACTCATTAGACAGTTTTGATAATGGTTCTGCTAGTTCCACCCTTAGCTCCTTTAGTACCCAGGGGTGTATGCTATCCGGTCCCATTGTCTTGTCCGCCCTAAGCTTAGCGAGCTCTTGTAGGACCCTTTCTTTTCTGAAGCACACTCTCTCCCCCCTGTGTTAATGGTGCTGAGCTGTGGGCCTTGTCCTACCTTCTCCTCAGTAAATACTGAACAGAAGTATCTATTTAGGATAGATGCTTTCCCCTGGTCCTCCTCTACACACTTCCCCTTATCCCCTTTGATCTTAGCAATACCCCCTCTGGGCTTTCTCCTTTCAATAATGTATCTATAGAAAGTCTTGTCACCTTCTTTTACTGTTTGTGCTAGTGTTTCCTTGGTTTGGGCATTTGCCTGCCTTACTGCCTTCCCTGCTTCCCTTAGGGAAGTTTGGTATACCTCCCTATCTTCATCCCACTGCATTTCCTTATATTTCCTGAAGGTCAGCCTTTTGGCTCTAACCTTTTCTGCTACTGTTTTTAAGAACCAAAGTGGTTTCCTCCTGTTTTTTATCTCTTGCTTTTCTCCCTGACACAATGGGATGTTGCTTCAAGTATTGCATCTTTAATGCTTGCCCACTTTGCCTGTACACCTCCCCTGTATTTCTTCTTGCCAGTGCTAGTTTAACTCTGTTGGCCATCTTATCAAAGTCAGTATTTCTGAACTCCCATATTTTTGTATTGGAATGGGATGATTTAGTTCTAGTGGCCAAACTGAACCATACTATGTGATTGTCACTGACCCCCAGGTGACCTTCTACCTGGAGTTCTGTGATCCTTTCTCCGTTAGTCATTACTACATCTAGGATAGCCCTGTCTCTTGTAAGTTACATTTTGTGGAATTAATTCAAGTGCACTTTATCCCATTTTGAGGATGGTAAGTGCTGAGGTGAATGGAATGCATGGTAGATAATTCCCCTAGAGCTCAGAGGGGAGTAGCGGAACCAGGGAAGTGGAGGTACAACAGGGTCCAAGCAAGGGCAGTGATATCAAGCAGCCCTGGAACAGTTATAGGCTGAGGCAGACTTCAGGGCAACCAGAGGGAGCTCTTAAAGATGGGATGGGTGGGGGTACATCTGATTGTTGCAGATAGGGTATTCCAGAATCTAGGGGCACAGATGGCAAAGGCACGATCACCTGACAATGTACGGGTACCTTCGCCAACTACACCATTTGTTACAGTTACTCTGCTTTACGGGATAGCCATTTTAACTATTATCTGACTATAAGGCTTGCTAGTGGCTTAGCAGCCACTTGCTGTGGGGCATTTTATCCATTCATTGCCCCTAGCAGTTCACCCTTAGAACATGCTGTCTGGCACTTTGTCTCTTTTGGTTCGATATGCAAGGCTCCTTTGTACTGCCTTTCCATTTTTCTTGATTAGCAGGGTGTCTGGTGATTTCCTATTCCCCTTCTGTATGAAAACATGGCTTCTCTGCTCTTCTAGTAGCACCACCTGCACGCATGGCCCATTACGTGTTACAGAACACAGCTTGCTGCCAAGTAACCAACGATATCAGGATGAAATCATTTTGCAGTTAATTACTTGCCCCAGTACTCCATGGACTAGCTAAATGCTTCCAAACCCATTACCCTGGCTTTCCACCAGTACTCGTGGACATGCATCCAACAGCATGGTCCAGGTGCTTCATGAGTGCAGGGCTTGTGTGTGGCTGGGATGGCCAGCCAAACTGGAAACAACCATTGCTTCATTGTTTTTCTCCACTTGGGAGAGCAGGCATGCAAAACTGCCAAAGATGGCCCTGCACACACTCGCTTGTGCAGCGCGTCCACCATCGCCATTGCCCTGACCCCCTATGTAATGGTCGTGGCTGACTCCCCACCCAATCATCACTAGGGACTAGGCTTGAACTGGGCACTATTTTCTCCCCTTCTTGGTAGAAGAAGGCTGTCCCCTGGATGCTCAGTCGTCTCCCTCCCTGGTCAACCCCCAGCAACTGAACAAGGGTTAGCAGTGCACATCCAGGGCTTCAACCTTCTGTGCCACTAGGCTTGCTGTCTGAGTGATCTCTCAGTCTAAGGAACATATCAAGTTAGCACTTCCCTCATCAGGTCTCTAGACCTAATGGACATCAGCAATACCACTCTTTTGGTGCATACACAGGGGATCCTACAACCCCCTCTATCAGGATGGCATTCCGATGACACAGGGCATAGGATACCCTAATACTGTTTGGTAACTTCACCGTCTTCACATAAGTTATGGAGATGAGTCTTTTACCTGGCTTCTGCTGTCTATATGCAGTACCTGCTTCATCTGTTTCTTGGGTTCTTGATGATATCAGGACAGAAGTCTTGGCCCCCCACTAGGATAGTCACAATGAACTTCATGGGAACCTGCCTCAGGCCTGAAAGCCCTCAGAAAATGTGCCTTGAAGAGACATCCTTTGGATTCCTGCACCTTCTTGGTGGTCACTTGAAACTCCCAAACTTTAGGTAAAGCCCCAAATCCACACCAACTAGTCCCAGTGATATGCAATATATCCCGAGTACCTGAGATCCATTCAGGGTCCTAGTTAATGCTACACCAGTGCCATTACTGTGGCAAGGTATCTAGGACCTCCTGCCACTCTCAGGATCAGACTTTCAGATGGAAGCATACACTAAAAGTCTTCTATGCCCCCTTCCCATGTCCTTCAACCAGCCTCTTGGCATTGTGCGTTTCCCCCCTCAACCAGGCACACTGCAGTATCCCTGATGCCCCAGCACCATGATTGCAGTGTCTATTTACAGCTTTAAGCTAGCACCTATACCTTGAGTGTCACAGCTGATCCGTCAACAGAACCCCTAGGGTACAAACCCAGTGAGAGATTTGTAGTGTCTGATCTGTACCACCACTCTGGCACCTAGCTGATTATTCACTCCCACCCAAGAACACTAACTCCTAGCCCCAGAAACACAGAATGCAGCAGGAAAGGGAGGTCTTAATTCCACTATATAAGACACTAGTGAGGTCCCACACAGAGTACATTGTACAGTTCTAGAGACCTTACCAACATAAGGACATAGACGGTGTAGAGAAGGTTCACAGGAGGGAAACAAAGATGGTACAGGGATTGCATCACAAGTCCTATGATGACAGGGTGAAGGACTTGAATATGTACTCCCTAGAGGAGAGGAAGAAGAGCGGGGATATGATAGAGACATACAAGTACCTTACAGAGAGGAACAGTGTGCAGGAATACACTATTTTCCAACAAAAAAGATATTCTAGGACTAGAGGGCATGGGATGAAGCTGGAGGGAGGGTGATTCAAAGGAAACGTGAAGAAGAATTTCTTCATAGAAAGGGTGGTGGACAAGTAGAATAGCCTGCCCGAGCAAGTGGTGGGGTTGAAACAATCACAAGATTTAAGAATGTATGGGATAGGCATAAGGGAATTCTGGAGGTCAAGTGTAAGAGGCAACAGACTTCTAGAAAAACATAAAGGGAACTTACAAGCTGAAATGGCAGACTGTGTGGGCCATAGATCCTTATTATTCGACAGTGTCTATGTATCTGTGTAACCTCCAGAATGCAGGCACCCTACAGTATCTGTATACTCAGTGTAGCTTCATCCACAGAGGATGATGTCAGGGCACCATTCCCCTTCCCCTGAGTGCACCCTATCTATATACTCACTGTAGCTCCTCCCACATCAGCTTCACCCACAGAGGATGATATCAGGGCACCATTCCCCTTCCCTTGAATGCACCCTATCTATATACTCACTGTAGCTCCTCCCACATCAGCCTCACCCACAGAGGATGATGTCAGGGCACCATTCCCCTTCCCTTGAGTGCACCCTATTGTCATACTCACTATAGTTCCTCCACATCAGCTTCACCCACAGAGGATGATGTCAGGGCACCATTCCCCTTTAGGACACATATGCTAACAACCTCCTTCCCCTGCTATTAGAAGTGGTTTGCTACATAAATAAAGTTAAAAAGCCCTGTACTGCCAAGCCACTGTTCCTTTTGTATCAGTGCTTCTAAAAATAAGGAGCTTCTGTCTTGCCTGTTAGTGCACCCCTCTGATCATTGAATTCTTCTTCAATCCATCACCCACATGGGTGAAAGGGAGAGTTGATTTATCCTTGGTGAATAGGTGAACACTTCATGTTGCCACATTGGCTTGCAAATTGTAACCTTACCTGTTCCCTTCTTGTTGAAATGTTGCAGATTTCTTAATGTGTGTAGTGAAATCAAGATTGAGTAAACATATATCATGTCTTTTCAGGTACCAGAAACCTTTGAAGATGTCGCTGTCATTTTTTCAGATGAGGAGTGGAAGATGTTAAGCAATCAAGAGAAGGAGCTTCACAGGGAAGTGATGGTGCAGAATTATGAGACCATGGTTTCAGTAGGTAAGAATAAATCACAGCCCAGGAAGGGGACCTTATTCTGAGTGGGGTGGTCTTACTTTTAGCATGCCAAGCCTAGAAAAATAGAAACACAGAATTTGTCAGCAGAAAAGGACTTCGTAGCCCACACAGTCTGCCCACATGGTCCCTGCCTAGTTTGTCTCCACAGACCCTAACTAGTCTTAAGTGACTCTCCCTCCTCACATCCACTTTACTAACATTCTCCAATGTGTACTGTGTCTCATTCATGCTTGAAACCACCAGTTGTTTTCACCTGTACGACATCACTGTTTCAGTGAAGTAATACTTCCTCACATCCCTCTGAAATGTCTCCCCCTTCCAGTGCATCACATTTTCTCTGGTCTTGGTGCTCTTTTTCATGGGAAAGGGGCTTCCCTCTTGCTCCCTTTTCACTACTAGGAGGTACTTGTAGGTCTCTATCATACACCTCTTGCTCTCCTGTCTTCCAGGATGTACATGCTATGATCCCTCAGTCTCATTTCATAGGGCTTATGAGGCAGACCTTGTACCATTTTAGTTGTCCTTCTCTGGACTGCCTCCACTCTTGTTTATAGGGTTCGGACTCCAGAACTACAAAAAATACTCAGGTGGGGTTTTATAAATGAATGCTACCACAAATTTGTCTTTGACATAGATCTGTATCAACCTTTAATTCCATCTTGCTGGCAGCGGGATTTGAATGCCTGGCTATCAAAATTGAACTATCCTCATCGCTGGCACTCTGAGTCATAGGATGTTATAAACCCCCATCCGCTGGTTCACAGCTCCTGTCCTACCTCACATCCATCATGGACACCAGCCCCTTGGAAACAATTATCCTTGGGGATCTTAATTATAACTGGCTGTCAGAAGCTGGGCACCCCCTTAAATCCTTCTGCGACTCCCATGGTTTCACTCTACTCAACGAGGAGCCCACCTGTATTAACAGGAACAACCCAGCTAAAAGCACACTCCTGGATGTCCTGCTGGTGCACAAGCCCCACTCCTTCTCCCATGTTGGAACCTTCAATGCTGATGTCAGTGACCATCATCTAGTAGCTGGGATATGGACAGCCCATAAACTGCCAGCTACTGCCAAATTCTCCTTAAAAGGTCAACCAGGTCCTTTGACCGAGGGCATACATCCTAGACCTAAAACATCCCCACTGTTGTGTAGTTTTTACCTAGCAAAATCAGTGGAAGCGGCATCGCCATTCTTCGAAATTATAACTTGTGCCCTGAACCTTCATGTGTACCTCAAAACAATCATAAAAGCTAGGAAATGTTGCTGGTTCACCAGTGATCTCAAGGCTGCACTACAGTCCATGGATAAGCTTTGAAAATGGCCCGTAAATCCCAAAAAGGATGACTGGTGCCTCTTTAGAATAGCCAGGAACTGCTGCACCAAGATGAGTAGGGAAACCAAAGCTAGATTCTACCAAGCAGAACTAGACTCTGCATCCAGTCATACCTCCAAATTCTGGGCCACGCTAAAAGAACTGTTGGGGAACATGTCACAAAACGCACTTCCCACAAAAATCATCTCAGACAATGCAGAAATCAATGATAAAAAAAAGATACTGCAGGCATTTAACACACACTTTGCCACAGCAGGTCTAGCCTTCGACAACTCGCCTGCCTGCAACTTGTGCACCCAGCTCAGCATAATCCCCCAAACTCTGGCTCTGCAAACCAGCCCTTCTCTTTCATACCTGTTTCCTCAAGGAAGTGGAAGACCTGCTTCTCCAGCTGGATACTAAGAAAGTGCCGGCGCAGATACATTCGACCCTATTTCCTACAGATAGCATGTTATGTACTGGCGCTCTATCACTCATTTATTTAACCTGTCCCTATTACAAGGTACCCTCCCACAAATGTGGAAAACTGCACACGTTATTCCGTTTTTCAAATCTGGAGACCCCTGTGACCTAAATAATTACAGGCTGATCTCCCTCCTCCCCACACTCTTGAAACTCTTGGGAAAAATTGTGAATGGCCAGTTGAGATCCTTCAATGACAGCGAAAAACTACTAAACCCCCTACAATCTGGCTTCAGAGTCAACCATAGCACGGTCTTGGCATTAGCAAAGGTAACTAATGATTGGCAACAAGAGATGGAGCTCAAAATGTTTGTCTGTGCTGTGTTTCTTGACCTATCACAGCCTGCTGCTCACCTCTCTCAAATTGATAGGGCTGGACTCTGTCTCTCTAAACGTTCCTTGACTACATGATCGACAGATACCAGCAGGTAAAGGCTGATGGTGAACTTTCTGCTCCCAAACTGCTACAAAGAGGTGTCCCCAGGGATCTATTTTGGGACCTCTCCTCTTCGCCATATACATCAACAAAACAGAGGACCAAGTTGTTAAGGTTGTAAACATCACAGTTGACCTACTTTACAAACATCAACATAATACGACCCCTGATGCACCTTCATTAGCTGTAAAAGCTCCATCCTTTCCATTATTGATTATGGTCTTGTAGTTTATGCACAGCCATGGACACAACTCTTAAAATAGTCAGGGCGTCCTTAAATAAAGCTTGTAGACTAATCACTGGGCCACCTAGACTGGTGCACAGGTGTGATCTTTATGTTCTTACCAAGTGGTTAAACCTTCAAGGAAGGATAAAATACAAAGTCTGTCTCCTGGGGAAAAAAGCGACTCTGGCTAACCCCAGTTTTAATGCAGAGTCTCTTCAACCCTGCCATTACCCGCACAAAACTAGAGGCATATCTAAACTCCCTCCTGTCTCCTTCTGTCACACTTCACAAGGGCAATGTTCTTTTGCCAACAGAGCAGCCTGTTGGCTCAATGATTTCCTCAAGATGTAACTAATGAGGCCAAAATTGGACCATTTAAGAAAAAAACTTCTACAATACCCTGCTTTCCAAAGTAACTGTGATTGTCAAACCTAGCTGACCCACTCATCTTGTTCTCTCCCTCAGCATGTCCATTAGCTACCCCCCACATATCCTTAATAATTCCCCCCATCTCCCTGCCTGACAGTGCCCTTCCCCATCTCCATGGCTGACAAAGCCAATGTCTGGTTGTTTATTGAAAATCTATGGAAACTGTAACTACCTAAATGCTTAACATTTTGTTGCACTCTACTCAGGACTATTGTGTGCTACCACATACCCCTTGTTTGTATACAACAGGATGTATTACCATGTAATCTCATCTGTACATTTTGAACCATGTATTCAAGTTGTCTATTATCTATTTGTACTTTCATATAACTTGGAACCTTTGTAATCAAGCTTCTAGCTCAAAGGTGCTTTCTCTAACACAATAAATAAATAAAATGGCATGCCCTCTGGGTGGGCAGGTGACCATTGAAATGCTGCAGAGATCATTGCTGGAGCCAGTCCTTCAGTGCCTTTATTAGTTACAGTACAGAGGTCCTGGAAGGAGAAGTATGCCTGTTTGCAGATGACACAAAAACTCTAACAGAGTGGATAGAATGAGGATGACCTAAAAAGCTGGATGAATGGTCAAGAGATTTTTTGTTTTGTTCATATCTTGAGAAGTTCTGAGGCACAGTACAGTAGCATCCTTCAGATGCTTTTAATATAAAGCAACAAACAGCAAAATCAGAGGAGCAGTGCACTACTTTACAGCTGTGGAGGAATACTTCCAAATGTCTAAAAGGAGTTCAAGAAAAGCTGTTTTAGAGCTACAATCTGATCGATGATAGAAGGGCTATAAGCGCCCACAGCCATAAAAGGAAGGTAAAAGCCATTGTTGGTCCCTGGATCTCTACCTCCTCCTACACCTAATGACTACTAGAAACCACCTCTGGCACAAAGCGTGGGCCACAGGGAAACAAGTGGACTGGCAGCAGTACAAAGCTGCCAGGAACACCTACACCCAAGAGATTCATTTAGCCAGATCTGCACACTACAAAGACACACTCTCAAATTACTGTGGTGACAGTAGGACATTTGGAGAACTTCTAAGAACTTGCCAGTAAGCCCGATAGCTTCCCTCCCTTCATTGCGTAAACAGGAAAATCATCCAGGACCCAATGTTAGTACAAAATACAAAGTGGGATTATTCAGGTCAGGGCAGACATGTTGGGGTGAATGGGCTGGATGAGTCATCTAAGAAATTAGACTGGCATATGCCAGTAAGGTCAGTGAAGCTGAGTTAAATGTGTCACTATTAATTAATTAATTTTTGGTGAAACATTTCAATAAATTCTTTAATTAATGGTGGACACATTAACTCAGCCTTCACTACTATGCCCGTTACAGTCTAATTTCTTAGATAAATCATTCAGCCCATTCAACCCCAAAATGCCTGCCCTGACCCTGAATAAATCCCTTTGTATTTAAGAACGTCTCCTTTAGGAATCTTAAAAACATTTTTATTTATTTATTTGATTTAAGTCATTGGTAACCATGTAAGATCTCTGAAACGTTCTTGGCAAGTCTCCTTTCAGTGGTGACCCATTCGATCTGAAGCTGCTGTACCTTACCTTAGATACGGTACTGTTGTCACTCACAAGACTACTTAACTTGTCACTTTGCCCTCAATGATTCCCACTACTGTGGAAAGCAGCAGTGGTGACTCCCATTCACAAGAATGGAGACAGTGCTCTGCACTCAAACTACTACCCGATTTCCATCCTCCCACCCCTTTCCAAAGCCCTGGGGTGGGTTGTATATGAACAGCTCTCCAACTGCCTGACCAAGTACAATATCCAATGTCCGGAGCAACATGGATTTATGAAAGGGTCACAGTAACACATCTGCCCTTCTAGAGTACACTGATTACATTCACAAGGCACTAGACCAGAGTCATTATCATTGACTTCACTAAGGCTTTCAGCATGGTCAATCACACTCCCTTCTCAGAGTCACTCCTTGCTCTTGGAATCTCCCATGGAGCTACAGTCTAGTTTCAACACTACCTAGAAGGCAGAACCTAGCAGGTAAATATCTATGACACCCTATCCATCAGCCACCTAGTCCACTCAGGAGTTCCTCAAGGCTCCATACTGGGTCCCCTATTCTTTAGCCTCTTCCTTAATACCCTTCCTCAAATTTGCACCAATAATCTTCTCCTCTATGCAGACAATGTGGTATTATTTACTAGTCACCCTGACCCTCTCCCCTTAGTTAGAACCCTACAACATAACTTTGCAGTTGTCGAAGCCTGGTTCCTCCAGCATAAGCTGATTCTGAACTACAAAAAAACAAAGTTTCGTAGCCCCCCTTCCATCATCATCGGGCACTCCCTCTCCTCACGGAGTGGCAATTCCTTTGCTGCTACCCACTCAAGCCTGATCCTCTGGCCACTTACATAGCTTCAGAGCCCCCACCACCACCACCAAGACTAGACCTCCCTCTCCTGCAGAGCGATTCCTTTGCTGCCGCCTGCTCAAGCCTTCTCCTCTGGCCACTTACACAGGTATGAGTCTTCCCTGGATTTTCAGATTTCAGCACCCTACAGCAGGATTCTGATGATTGGCTAGCTTGCACAGTTATTGTTTTCTGATTTGTGTTCAGTCTTACTGCTATTACACTCCATTCCAGCCTGCTGTTTCTTTACTTATATTTTGTCTCTAGACTGCCTTTCTTTCAATATTTATAACCAAATTGTTCTAGGTTAGCTAGTTTAAGAAGCATGTACTGTTTATTTCTGACCTGGTATGAAATGATGCTCTGTTGTCTTTTCCTTGCTCTCAGACTGTTTCTCTCATCTACAGACTAGATGCTGACCTGCCAGCCCTAGTTTTCCTTTTTCTTTTACTCTTTCAGCTGCAATTTGCAACCGCCCCTCAATTAAATCACTGTGCTAGCCCCTTGCTGTGTTACTGTCTCCTGCTCTCTGCCCAACCCCAACTATCTGTCTCTCTGATATTAATCCCCCTTCTCTCTGTTTCTTCCCTCCTAGCTTTGGAGCCAACCCCCCTCCACTAAGATTGGGTGCTCCCTCTTCCTGCGGAGTGGTGATTCCTTTTCTTCCACCCGCTTAAGCCTTCTCCTCTGGCTCCTTACACAGGTATGAGTCTTCCATGGATTTTCAGATTTCAGCACCCTACAGCAGGATTCTGTGATTTGCTCCTTGCACAGTTGTTGTTTTTTTGATTTGCGCACTGTCTTGCTGCTATTACACACCATTCCAGCCTGTTGTTTCTTCACTTAGAGTTTGTCCTGCTCCCACCACTCTTTAAATACTTTTTACCTCCCCTCCTACCTTGCAGTGCCACTATGCTATTGGTTGAATTCAAAATCCGAGCTTAAATCTTAAAGGGACCATCTCTGCTTTCCTAGCTGGAATCTGTCCTCTTTCTCACTTTGTTGCCCCCCTTCCTCTTTATCCCTAAGCTGTTTCCTTACACCAGTCTGTACTCTAGTTCAGTCCTGAAATCCCCTCCCAAACAATCATGCACCCCACTTCATCACTCCTTTTCTCATGCACCACCTATTACTTTCTTTCCTATTCCTTCCACTGACTATCCCAAAGTTGCTCTTACCCCTCCTGTCCTCCTGCTTCCTATTCACCATTCTTCCTGCATACTCACCCGACTCGCTCCCAGTCAGTTTTGTTCCCACCACACTTGCCGCCTTTTCACTCAGTTTCTCCAAGCTTTTTTCCTCCTGGCATAAACCTCTGTGCCACTTTAATATACTACATCAGGCGCAAACAATATACACTAAACACAACAAGAGGTCGTACATTCCGGCTACCTTCTGTGTCTCTTGCTTTTGCTCCTTGCTGGTGACATTGAAAGTAACCCAGCCACCCTAAACCTACCCAACTGCCATCCTCACACAAAGGCCTAAATGTCATGCACATCAACAGAACTCTCCTCCCAAAATGGGACCTTCTAAACTGCTGGATAACCCAGAATGACCTTGACATACTATGCCTCTCTGAAACCTGGCTGTCTGCCCAAACCCCTGACTCATCTATCTCCATCCAAGGCTACCACCTCATCTGGCAAGATCATGGAAAAAGAGGAGGTGGTGTGACAGACTTAGTTTGATGGACCATTATGTGGTCTATCACTCAGCAATCACCCGTAAGAAGGCAGAATTCCTGTCCAGGGAGATTGCTGCTGCACAGAATCGACCAGCTCAGCTTTTCCAGTCTGTGGACAGATTATGCAATCCAATCTGTCTTCAGCCTGTAAGTGCTTTTCCTTAAGAACAATGTGAAGAGTTTGCTCAAATCTTTTCAGATAAGGTTTCCACAATCAGATCTGGTATCCACTTGACGCTCTGTAGTGGTAGCTGTGGTGGTCAGCAGGAGATGAACACCCAGTTTGTGTTGTGCAACTGCAGCCTCCCCACGATCAGTGACATTGTGATGATCACCCAGTCATTGCATCCGACCAACTGTAGTTTGGACCAGGGCCCTACATGTCTCCTAGTGGGCTGTGTGGATAAAATCAGTCCAGTCCTTGCTGAGATAATCTGGATGTCTTTGGAGAGGGGGATCTTCCCTAATCCTCTGAAGGAGGCTGTGGTTCAGTACCTTCCTAAAAAGCCCTCTTGGACTCAGATTGTCTGGCTAACTATAGGCCTCTCTCTAACCTGCCCTTTGTGGGTAAGGTTATTGAGAATGTGGTTGTGTCACAGATGGATGATCACTTGACCAGCCACGATGTCTGTGATTCTCTCTAGTCTAGATTTAGGAAGAGACATAGTACCGAGACAGCCCTTGTCTGGGTACTAAATGACCTCCTGATAGTGAGAGATCAAGGACCTGTTCCATCTTGGTCCTTCTTCATCTCTCTGCAGCATTTGACACCGTAGACCATTGTGTGCTATTGGAGCACTTGCGGTTCATCTGTGGACTGTCTGGTATGGTCCTCAGCTGGTTTTGATCTTTCCTTGAGGATAGGACTCAGAGGTGGTGTCTGGGATTTTTCTCAGCATCAC
Source organism: Neoceratodus forsteri (assembly GCA_016271365.2). Taxonomy (NCBI): domain Eukaryota; kingdom Metazoa; phylum Chordata; order Ceratodontiformes; family Ceratodontidae; genus Neoceratodus; species Neoceratodus forsteri. The sequence goes on along the minus strand of CM057457.1, from coordinate 468,055,055 downwards.
TCCCCCCATCCTGTGGTGTGCCACAGGGTTCTGTTTTGGCACCCTTGTTGTTTGCAGTGTACATGCTGCCATTGGGAGTGATTATTAGGTGGTACAGCTTGAGTTTTCACTGCTATGCAGATGACACTCAGCTGTATATGTCCTTTGTGCCTGGCCAGGATGCTGCTGTTTCGGTTTTTAAAAACTGTCTCGCTGAAATCCAGGATTGGATGAATGTGAGCTGGCTGCTGTTAAACCCAGAAAAAACTAAGTTGTGTTGGTTGTGGACCCAGGTTGCTGGGAGGTGGGTTTGTTGGCGGATTACCTTCATGTCTATGGCTTGGGGTGTTAGCTAACTACCTCAAACTGGGTGCAGAACCTGAGTGTTATGTTTGATGACTGTTTGACACTTAAATCTCAGGTGTTGGCAGTTGTCAAAACCTCTTTTACCATCTGAAATTTCACCCAGGTGAAGCACCTGGTTCCTTCTGACGATCTTCCAACTTTGGTCCATGCCTTCATTACCTCCGCCTTGACTACTGCAATGCCCTTTACCTTGGGTTACCAGGGGTTGATATCCGCTACCTGCAGCTTGTGCAGAATCGGCAGCCAGGCTATTGACTGGTTCATCTAGGACCAGTCATATAATGCCTGTGCTCCACAGACTGCACTGGCTGCCAGTATGGTGGCAGATCTCCTTCAAGTTTGGTTTGCTGACCTATAAGGCCCTACATGACCAGGGACCTGATTACCTTCAAGATCTCCTTCATCCCTACTGTTCCTTCTGCTCTCTCCGGTCCACTGACAAGTATTTGCTAGAGGTTCCCAGGGTTCATTTAAAGACATCTGGGGCCAGGTCTTTTAGTTTTATGGCCCCAACCCTGTGGAATTCTCTGCCTCATCAGATGCGAGATTGCCCGACCGTCCAAAATTTTAAAGTAGGTTTGAAAACATTTCTTTTTAGTCTGGTGTATACTGATTTTTAATGTTGCTGTCATGAGTTTTAACCTGTTTATGGTTTTAATTAATTGTTTTATTTATTAATCTGTTTTATGAATTACATACAAGCACTTTGATTTTGGAAAGGTGTTTTTATAAATAAAGTTTGATTTGATTTGATAAGACAGAACCTCCTTTACTTGACGAACGAATCCTGCCTTGGATCTCATGAACTTGCACGCACACACTCTTCCCACTTTCATTGGGGTAGTTCATGCCTCTCCTCAGCTAGGTCAAGATGCTCTTGCAGCATGCATCTCTGCGCTCACACCTCTTGCTATTTCTGGTAAACTAATGTTACTTTGGGATTATAACCTCAGTTGGTTGTTTCTCTCATATAAACCCACAACTCCAAACTGGAATCCCTAAATCTAACAGCTAATCTTGGAACTGACCTGCAAAACTTCCATTCCTCAAATCACTCCCTCATAGATTGGGTCTCCATGTCCCACCCACTGTATATCTGCAGCTGGAGTCCATGATTCCTCCTTGGTGACCACTGTATCACTTACTACATTTAGAAAATGCACCTACCCAAATCCTCACCAAAATATGTTGAAACACACCCACTAAATTCTCTCAACACAAACTCCCTCCTCTCGGACTTGCATTTTGCAAATTGGTCACCAGTGTGCTCTGCTGCTACTATCGATACTGCCCTAGCTCAGTTCACTTATATCTTCAAAAGTGCCTGGGATTGACACGTGCTCCCCCCCTTAAAAAAGTCAGGATCAGGAAATGCCACCACTCCTGGATTACTGCCCCATAACCGCTCTCTGCAAAGCCTGCGATGAAGCCTGGTCCACTTTTAAATCCTGCCAAACCATCATTGCAAGACAAGCTACAACACTGGAAGAACACTTATACCAAAGTCATCCATCGGGCTAAGGAGGACTACTTTAAACACCAGTTCAGTTCAGCACACCTCCTCATTCTGGAACATAGCACACTCCATTGTCGACCCTCCTCCACAGTCCACCACCACTACTCTCAAGTACAACAGCACTTTAATTACTGCCCGTCCAAGTTGTTACTTCCCTAAACAACTTCCTTACTACTTATGCCTCCACAGTCGCAACCATCCCCGTCACCTGCTTCCAAACCCTCCCAAAGCAAACAACTAATAATACATTCCTTCTAGCACCTGCTTCCATGAGCAAGTACTCGTGCCCTTCTATCCCTCAACAGCTCCAAATCTAGCCCTGATGGATTACATCCTAGTCTCCTGTGTCTTTCAGGCCCACTATCATTCTCCCTCCAGCCTGCATCATAAACAAGACCCTAGAATTCTGCGGGCACAGAATTTTCTTAGAACTTGCAATCTACTGCAGAACTTCTGCGGTGCCGCAGAATTCACTCTTCTTGTTGATTTTATTAATATTTCTGTTTTTCCATAGAATCTGGTTCCCGTCCCCTCTTTTTATATCCTAAATCCCCTATATGCTCAGAATGTGATGTTATCATTGTTATAACATCATACATTAGCTAATGAAATGGCTGCAGTCTGCAGTAGAAATGAACAGTCACTTATCTACCACAGCTCCTACTGCCAGAGATGGTGGCACTGCACATCAGGCATGGTGATATTTGCTCAACTTGCACTACAGCCTAATACAGTTTTCAGTCTTACATTATTGCACTAGAGCCAACTAAACAAAACCTTGTCAGTAGCACAGACCTGTTAAGTCCATACCTCACTTTGTACAAACCTATTTGTGCCTTTAAGGTATAGAGATGCCATCTGAAATGAATAACTGGTAAAATGAATTTAACTGTCATTTTTAAGAAAAATGAAGTAATTATGCCCAGAAAAGTGGAATATAATAATGTGTAGACCTGTTAAATAAATAATTGTACTGTACACATTTTTGCCAGGGTTATTGATTACATATTGTCATTGGTTGATAGATTCACCTAAAAGTCATGGAGAAATGTTGTGTGCAGGGACAGCTGTTGGGTCAGAGGGTAGCATGCTGTGTTTCCGTGCCAGCAACTCAGGTTCAGAGACTAGCTCTGGGAGTTGGCTGGGCAGCACAAGGATTGATGGAACACATCATTGCTCGGAACCTGGGAAGATATGGTGCAGTGTTCTGTCACATGGTGGACACATTGCATTGGTCCAGAGAGCTCTATCTCACAATCAGTTCACATGCATGTCATGGCCTGATGGTATTACTGATGTGTCAGGAAAGCAGGTTGACATCAAAATGAGTTTTGCAATAACTCCTCTATTCCATTTCTAATGGGACCTGTATGAATGAGGATGCAAGTTCATGAAAATTAAAAAGAAAATATACACACACGCACACACACATCTGTATGTATGTTACATATTGCATATACATATATAAGTGATACACAGTGGGAACCTCATGAGTGGTGTAAAGCACATACAAATATGTAAGTGATAGACAGTGGAAACCTCATTAGAGGGATATATAGCATGCACATAGAAATACCTTATTTATCACATAAGATCCCTCTGCATATGTTTATTTATGCAGCAGGCTAGGACCTTAAGGAGAGACATTTGTTTTGCTTTTTAGGCACACAGTTATTTTTATAAGTCTGTTATTTTTGAATTAGTGTTACTGTGCTTTCCACCATCCTGATTGCTATAAAACTGCCATGAAAGTGAAGTCAGGATGACAAGCTGTCACTGTGATGTAGTTTGTTAGTGCATGAGAACTTCATGAAATTACAAACTACCATGCAGAAGTTCTGCAGCAAATGGTAGTCTTGCCACAGAACTTGGTCCCACTGTGCCACAGAAAGTAGGGGCCCTGATCATAAATATGTCCTTCTCAGGTTTAGTTCTGAATGCTAGGAACATGGTATGTGCTATCTCTTTCCATAAAGGCAGTGACCTCACACTCCTGGAAACTACCAACCTATATCCCTCCACCCTGCCTTAGCTAAACTACCAGACTGCCTCATAAAATCCCGATTGACTGAGTTCCTTACAGATACAAACTTCCTATCAGCCTATCAATCTGGGTTAAGAAAAAACACTCCACCTTATCCTCCCTTCTCTGTGTCACTGGCACATCCAGTCTGCCGCAGACATTGGTCATCTCACCGCTGCAGTCTTTATTGATGTGGCTAAAACTTTTGACTCTATATCCCACAGCAAGGTAAGGCAAGGCACATTTTATTTGACATATTCTCATCCCGGGGCTCTGGGCACCGTACAGGTTAAAATTCCATATACATACAAAACACTATACATAAATTAAATAACACATTTATAACAGCAATACATATCATTACTGAAGGGAAAGGGAAATCCTTTAACCAGGAAAGGCATACTAAGCCGGAGCTTGTTTCCAGGTGCGACCTGGGAGCACAAGGAAGTTGAGTGACTTGCTCAGGGTCACACAGTATCAAGTGGAAGCTGTGGATTCAAACCCAGGTCTGGTCTGCTGGATGTCACCAGATTTGCAGCGTAGAGCCTTAGACCACTGAGCTGTACTGCCTCCAAACTTACTAAACTTAAAATAATACCTCAACAGCAATAGGCTCAAGGGAAGCCAGAAATTACTTTAAACATATGATTCTGAAGTCAGGTTAGGGATGCAACACACAGTCTGGGAAGGCCTGATTGTATATAAAGGCCTTAAAGTGGGCCTTGAATACCTCAACAAACAGGGCCTCCCTAATAGCTGGAGAAAGCGAATTCCACAGGATGGGGTGGTGACACTAAATGCTCTGTCGCCAGTTGTTTCTAACCTCGTCCTGGGAATCGCTAGGAGGCCCCTAAAGGAGGAGTGGAGGGGGTGGACTGAGACAGCAGGTGCAAGGAGGTCCTTCAGATAACCAGGGTCCAGGCTGTGAGGGCCTTAAGGTGAGCAAACCCACCTTAAAGGACCCTCCACCTAACCGGCAGCCAGTGTAGTTGACGCAGCACTGGAGTGATATGACAGTACTTATACTGTCCTGTCAGCAACCTACCTGCTACTTTCTGCACCAGCTGCAGTCAGTGCAGGGTACCCCCAGAGACCCCGAGATAGAGTGCATTACAGTAGTCAAACCTGGATGTCCCAAGGGCATTCATCAAGGTGGGGAGGTCCAGTGGTGGTTCCAGAGGTTTTATCCTGGCAATATTCCTCAGATGGTAAAAACTGGAACAGACAACGGATGACACCTGAAACTCAAGTGACAATCCACTATCAAGAATAATGCCAAGATCACGCACCCTGGATGCCTTCAATGGTACCAAGCCAAGAAAAAGCCTGTCTCTGCACCAGAGGCCAACCTATCATGCCCTCTGTTCGACTTCACCACCAGTACCTCCATCTTTCCGGGGTTCAGTTGCAACCAGCTGGATGCCATCCAGTCGTTGATCTCAGTGAGGCAGCTGTTAAGCACTTCCACTGCACAAGATGTTCCATGGGCAAAGGAAAATACAGCTAGGTATCATCAGCATAGCAGTGAAGACCGACTGTACTTCCTAATGATCTCTCCCAGGGGCAGTATGTACATGGCAAACAACATCGGCAACAAGACCGAGCCCTGGGGAACTCCTCATGACAGGAGAGCAGGGGAGGAGGAGACATTTCCCATCACAACCCTCTGCCTTCTGCTAAATAGAAAAGGCTCAAACCAGCAAATGACAGTGCTGGCGAGTCCACAGAAATCCCTTAGGCAGTCAAGTAACACTCAATGGTCCACCATATCAGATGCTGAAGAAAGATCAAGGAGATCAAGAACTGTCCCTTCCCCTCCCCTCAATCTTTAGCCCTAAGGAGGTCATTATGCACCTGAAGTAGTGCAGTTTCAGTGCTATGCCTCACACAAAACCCAGACTTGAGCTGCTTCATAAATCATGGACCACAAGATGCTTCTCAGCTGAAGCACCACCACTTTCTCCACACTCTTACCCAAGAACAGAAGATTGCAGATGGTCGGTAATTTGCCTTGATGTCAGGATCCAAAGATTTTTTTCAGAGGTCTCACCAATGCCTCCTTCAAGACATCAGGAAAGACTCCTCTGACAAGGAACACTGGACAAGCAAGGCAAACACTGGGCCAATGGAGTCAACACATCCCATTAAGAAATAAGTTGGCACTGGGTCCAGTTTACAAAGGTGTGCCAAAGCTTGGAAGCAGTTTCAGTGACCTCAGCCATCTCCACCATTCTAAACTCACCCCAACCAGGCTGAGTCTCTCTGGACACCCATGGTGACCACTGTCAGCCAAACTCTGGCCCAGTGGCGGACACCCTGTCTGAGAAGAACCGAGCAAACTCCTCACACAGTACATCTGAAAAGGCTACCTTTGGCTGTAGACAGGAAGGATGAAGAAGCCTGTCCACAGTCCGAAAGAGCACAGCTGGTCAGTTCCTCCCAGCAGCAATCTCCCTGGATAGGAACTCTGCCTCCTAATGGTTGATTGCCCCCTGGTATGCACCATAGTGCACACCCTGGGCCAGTTTGTCCACCTCCAGGCCTGACCTCCGCCAGCAAAACTCTAATCTCTGACCCAAGGTCTTCATCACGTTGAGCTCCCCATCAAACCAAGGGGATCTCAAGTGAGAAGACCTGGGTCATATGTGGACTGGTGTGAGGGAGTCAAACACACCAGACAACACCTTACTTTAGGCATCAGCTGCCACGCCCACACCTCTGATGCATGTACTGTCTACACTAGATAGATCAGCCACCAACAAAAAACCCTCCTGGGTTAACCCCCTTAAAGGGTGGTATCTGACCATCTCAGCAGGGGGAGGGCTCTCAGGGGTCACCCTGAACAAGAACTGTACCATGCAATGATTGGACCAAACAACCCAATCAGTCCTGAGATTATTAATCTCAAGCCTCAGTGAGGACAGCAGGTCCACCATGTGGCAGCCCTGATGGGTCACCGGAAGAAACTCCTTGCGCAAGGCACAGAGATGACATAATCTGGAGAAAGTTGTAACCAAGCCGAGAAGATTCATCGTCATCCCAAACACTGAAGTCCCCCAGCACTAAACATCTGGGGGCCTCCTGTGTTCACTAATGACAAATTGGCCACCTTCTGCCAGAATCTCCCACTGCCCCAGAAGGGCAGTAAATAGAGATAATCCGCAACCTGCACCTATCCTTTCACGGATGGCCACACATTCAAATGAACATGGTGTTCTCACTGGGTGCAGGGTGAAGCCAAGTTCAGATCTAAAATAAATGACTACCCCCCCACCCCTGCATTCCACTCTGGGCAGTGCACCCCTGCATTCCACTCTGGGGCAGTGCACTACGGTATACCCAGGCGGGACAGCGGCCTCTAAAATCGGGCCAGCATCATCACTGATCCAGGTCTCCATAATGCAAGCCAGATCAGCTGAAGAAACCAAGTTCACTATAATTGCGGTCTTCTTTCTGACTGATCAGGCATTGCAAGACCACCGTAAGGAGATTGGTGGACAGTGCAGCCCCACTAGTTACCTGCCACTCAGTCTGGTGGAAATCCTGGTGACAGGAATGAAACATGCCTGGCCTCTCCCTAGAACCCGTCTAATTCCAGGGCACCTTCTACACCCATTACCTTGATCCTGCCACCCCCACCATGCAGGGCACCCAGCCAGATCAGATCATCCAGTTCCTCCCTATGGTGCCTAGCTGTGAGCAGACACTGGGAGGCTAAGAAAGGACCATAGATTACGGCCCAGTGGCACTGGGGTTGAGGTGCTGGATGCTCCACCTTGCTCCACACGGCGACCTGGGTTCAAGAATGAGCCCAGGTCATCAGGGGTGAGTAGTGGAGGACTAGGATTGGGCGTCTGATGACAGCTCTTCTAGTCGATGGGGAAAGGGTGGGAACCACACTGCACTCTGGTGGTCCCTGGGGACACCTGGAGCGCAGTGCAGGTGCATGGTATTCAGCAGTGGGGGAAGCATGGTTGATGTCTGCATGCCTGTGCATGGACATCCTTGCGTCACGCACTTCCATTGGGGCAAAGGGCTGGGCGTGACCGTGCAGCTTGTTGGCCATGCCCTGCCTTTCTGAGAGGACTGTTGTGGAATCATGCTGGGGGGTTCAGCACCAGTCCAGCTGGCAGAGACAAGGAGCCCTCTAGCATGTTGGCCACAGCCATGCCAGACCCCTTCATCATGCAAGTGAGCCTGCAGCTCCCCCTGTGGGCAGGGCCGGCAGCTGGATGTCCCCCCTGCCCCGGTAGACACTGCAGCAGGCACAAGAAATAAAGAGGAAATGAAAAAAAGAAAAAGGGGCATAGATTGAGCAGCAGGGATGCCCATACACTATCTTAGCCCATTCCAGACCCTCAGACCTTCCCAGACACATCTCTCCTGACTATATAGTCCTGGCCCCCAGACAGTGCTAAACCCACAAACACAACACACACCACACTCTATACAACTGTAAACCACACACTCTTCACACAATATACACAATCACAACATCTATATTAATTACAAATCCCCCAAAAAAGTAACCCCAAGTCACACCAACCCCTACATCCCTAAATAAACACCACCTTTAAGTAACTAAATTTAAATAAAAAGAACAAATAAAATAGACTATAAAACAATCCCTCCCAATACCCAAAGAATGACACAGCAAACAACAAACAAAATATGGTAGGATAAAGGGTGATTACTTAAAAAGAGAGGTCACACCGGCCGGTGGCACTGAGGGTTGAGACCTGGATGCCACACCGCAGCATACCAGCAGCCTAAGTTCGGGGACAAGCCAGGTGCTGGGGTTGGCAGGAGGGAGTAGGATTGAGCATCCGAGGGCAGTTCTCCTCTCACTGGGGTGGGATTCAGGGGCATCCCAGCACAGTGGTTACCTCTAGTGAAGACCAGAGGTACTACTGACTACATCGGGAACACATGTGGCTGACATCTATGGTAGTTCCGTGTTGATGTCACTGCACAGCTGTGTGCATAGGAGTAAAAAAATACCTTGGCATGCTGCTTGATGGCCAGCCTTGTGGTGCCGCCCAGCTTCAGCCTTGGATGTTCCCTCTGATCGAGTCCCCCAATCCCACGATGGTGGTTGCATACCCACTGTGGTGTGTGCAGGATCGAGGATGGGTAAGACTTGGGGTTTTGGGAACAGTTGGTGCTACGAGGTTAGGCTGGACTGGGGGAACCATAGGTAACACCCCCAGCCACAGAGGAACAAAAAATATATACATAAAAAAGAAAAGAGAGGTCACAAATAATCTCTCAAAAGGATATTAATGATCTCAAGGAGCTCCCACCTCCCAGTAAAAACTGTCAGCTGGCATGATCTCCCACCTAGGCCAGGAACAGTTAAACAATTTTACAGATTTACCAAGCAGTATATGAAAAAGGAGCACTCTCACTGCCCACCAAGTCCAGGAGATATAAAATAACAAGAGTCTGACCGTCCATCGAGTAGAATAGCACAGTTCAAAAATAAGTCCTTCACCGGTTTTTAGGTGTCCTCTTCAGGAACCTACAATACCTTGGTCCATCCAGAAAAGTCTCCCACAACAGGACACCACAATAACCCTAAGGTTCCCCAAGAGGTCACCATGTTACGTAAACAATCTCAGATAGTAGAGTAAATAATAATAATACTAATAATACAGACTCTTGTGTCTTCAGAGTCTGCCAAGAAACATTCGTAAACAAGCAAGGAGTACTAATAAACTTTATTATACTAGTAAGGCCTTCGACACTGTTCCGCATGGTGGAATGGTGCATAAGCTGGACAGACTAGGGGTGGACCACAGGATCACCAGGTGGGTGGAAAACTGGTTGGAGGAAAGGACTCAGACGGTGGTGGTAAATGGGACACATTCCAGGGCACGGGTGGTGACCAGTGCGGTGCCACAGGGGTCAGTGCTAGGGCCAGTACTCTTTAACATCTATGTTAGTGACCTAGTGGAGGGTCTGGAGGGATGGGTGTGCCTGTTTGCAGATGACACAAAGGTCTGCAATTGGGTGGACTCACCTAGTGGGGTGCAAGCCATGAGGCGGGACTTAGAGAGGCTGGAGAGATGGTCAGACACCTGGAAATTGAAGTTTAATGCACAAAATTGCTTGGCATTGCACCTGGGGAGGAGAAATAGAAAGAACCTTACTCCCTTGGGGGGGTGATTAAGGAGAAGAAATCAGAAAGGGACCTGGGGATTATGGTAGCATGAGACCTCAAGGTGGGCAACCAGTGTAGCAGGGCAGTGGGAAAGGCAAATGGAATGCTGGCCTGCATTGCGAGGGGTTTTAATAGCAGAAAGAGGGAGGTGCTAATGCCGTTATACAGAACCATGGTCAGGCCACATCTGGAGTATGGGGTGCAGTTCTGGAGGCCTCACCTATGCAGAGATGTTGAGCTGATGGAGAGGGTGCTGAGAAGGGCAACCAAAATGGTAGAAGGGACACAGGATGTACCCTATGAGGAAAGATTGATAAGGCTAAATTTGTGCTCACTGGAGACTAGGAGGGAGAGGGTGGACATGATTGAGACTTGTAAATATCTGAAGGGAATAAACAAGGTGAATGGTGGTAGTTTGTTCAAATTGAAGAAGGGAGCAAACACGAGGGGACACAGCCTCAAACCGGAAGGTGGGCAATACTGAGGTAATGTCAGGGGGCAGTTTTTCACAGAGCGGGTAGTGGGAGCCTGGAACAAGTTGCTGGAGGAAGTGGTGGCAGCTGAAATGGTGGAGGCGTTCAAGAGGGTTTGGGATGAATTTGAGGGGTTGGGAAAGGAGGGTGGAAACATAACAGACGGGGGAGGTAGGGTGCTGGGTAGACTAGATGGGTAGAGGGGCCTTTCTCTGCCATCACATTTCTGTGCATCTGTGACTTAGCCAAGCATGTGACAGAGAAAATCACAAGGAGATGGGTTTCTCACTACTCCTGAAGAATGTACATAATCTCCAGAATTGTAGATCTTAGGTTCTCTAAGATCTTGGTCTCTCTCTCTGATCTAATTCTTTCTGGTGTAAAACTGGGTTACAGAAGCCTAAATACTACAGATAACAGCATAGTAACAGAGATTACCTCATAGGTACAGATATGAGAAACAATATGTATTGGTCCTAAGTCATTCTCCATTGAATGATGACTTCAGAGACAGAATTACTAATGAGTATCATAGGAGACAGAATATGCTTCCATTAGCATTATAGCTTGGACAAAAGAAATGCTGACAGGTTCAAACTACATGTGGCATTTCTTGCTTATGTATAATATAAGACATAACAAAGGATTTCTCTTTGTCAGCTTGTTTAGACAAAGAGAAGTGCTGACAGACTCTTTTAGATGTGGCATATCTGCCCGGTATAAAACACACACTACATATAATTATATGAGAATCTAAGTATACAGTAATCACTAATGATCCCTCAGAGTCATCTTATCAATGATTAGGTAGATTATATATGGAATATATGTAAAAGACAAATATAATCTTGGTAAATGTATTATAGTGAGGTATAATGAATCATGCATGATAAACATTAGCATGTATTAGCAGCAAAGCACATTCCTAGTACTCATGCTTATATGATGGGTGCCTGTATCTATATGTTAGTGCAAAATAGCAGTATCACGGTATAATAGACCAGGAATACAGTGTGAGATGTATGTGGGACAATGGAGGCTTAACAGTCCCCTCTTTGTTACCCTTATTGCAAAAGTGGCAACGTAACAAAAAGACGATGGTTAGGCACCATTAATCTACAGGCCCGAGGCACGAGCCTGATAGAGGAAGTTTAACTCGTCACGGTGGTGTTTCAGGGTTTTCCTTAAACAACAAAATGTATTTATAAGGGAAAATGTTAGTAAACCTTGTATTACCATAAACATTTGGAATAAAACTTCACAATGGGGTTTTCATTATCAAAACAATCAGTAAATACTGATAAGTATCTATCAGGTGTGTATATGCCTATTGGGAAGAAACTGAAGAGAGAAACTTAAGTTGCCTGTATGGATATTAAAATAAGTAAAAATCGAGATAGAGCATCAAGATAGTTAGGACTAGACTTAATGGTATCTGGTTCCGGGATGGGAACAGGTGTGATTACCGTATAACCTATTACCTGTTTAGGGAGTAAAAACAGAAGTTAGAAAAGTTCACTTTGCATATCTTTTAGTCCATATCAGAAGAATGTATAGTTGGTCACCACACAATGTTTCACATCAGCAGAATATGCCATATTGGAAGATGGCATTTTTTCAGTTGGTAAGTTGAACAGGACATGAAATGTCAATGTCCACAAGACATAAACTATGAACAGTTCCGGGGATAAAGTCAGGGTTTCTTCCAGAGTCGCATGAAGATTCGTAGTTCAAATTCGATGCATTCACATTTTCCAAAGGTAGATCCAAATGTTCAGGAGGCAGCAGTAGTTTCAGAGGCCTCAGCAGGAGTGCACTAGATTGCACATTGAGTTTTACAATGGAATAGCAACAGTGTTCAGTGGAAGATGATCACAGAGCTACACAAAGTGTAAATGTTTATAGCAGTACTATGTTTGTATGAAGTGCCAGCCAGGCTTGGAAAACAAGCAGTGAAGAGAATGGATTTCTTGACTGTAGGTCAAATGAAGAAGAGTCTTCTTACTAAAGTTAGAGATTGCCCCACCCCTGACTTGCTTCATAATATGCATAACAATGAGCTTGATTGTAGAATATTAATTGGCCGGACCGAATACAGTTTATTTGAAAGTTCACAAGTGAAAGCCTAATTTTCATTTATTGGGCCTGTATTCACAAGTTGGTAATACAAGTTGGAAGATGTCACATCTGCATTAAAGGTGATGATACCTTCAGGTACCACAATCATAGTTCAGATTCAGTCATGATTCCAAGACCTCATGGTAAACAAGGAAAGGAGGTAGTTTCAACCTTTCATGATCAAAGTTCCCATCAAGATGATCAATAGAATGGCCAGTTGCCCGGCGATCAGAGATGGATGTTGCTGGATGATAATGCAGCAGTGACACTGTGACAGTCACAAACATGGCTTCCTGGATTGTGCAGGGATAAGTTTCAAAATGTGGAGCAATATTGTGTGTGGTGACATATCCAATGTTCCTTGCCATTGACAAGGGAATGGTGCTAGATTAAAGTAAACATTTGTTAACACATGCAGTAGAAGTGCAACATGTGGCAGTGCCACTGACCCATACGTCTGTCATGTATGAGATCAAGGACATGTCCTAATTCCAGATCCTGGAAGAGATAAGCAAAGGGTTGTAGGAACATAATAGCCATAGGCAGTGCAAATGACTTTCCTAGCTATGTGATATGCATCTGTTTCCTTAGTGTGAGTGGATAATAATTCATTAATATGAACATTTGTCAGGTCTAACCCCTTCACAGTATCCTTACTAATGTAAATGTAAATCACTCTTTAGGAACAAAATCATGTATACCATGCAGTGGGGGGTATAATATTATATTTCATACTGTCATGAACTGTAAACATATTGTATGTACCTTAATGGCTAAATCAGCCCTATTTCAAATAGATATGTCAGAGCCAAATAGGCCAGAGTCTAAACCTGTGTATTGTTTTTTTAAAAAACAAAAACAAAACACCTAGTGCATTTGGGTAGGTTTACAGTCATTAAATGTATCACTAGCGGTCAGCATGTGAAAATTTTGTGCGTGTGCAGTGCTATCAGTCCCTGTATAGGGGTCATTAAAGAGTACCTGGTATGCTGCCAGGGTAACCAATTACATTATTATGAAAGAAAAAAAATTGTTGGAGATGTTTGTTGTGAAACATGAAACAAATCATTCCAAGTTTAAAGGGTGAGATTTAAAATCACTGGGATGTGCACAAACTGCACATTATTAACAGGGTACCTGGCTGAGAAGTGGCTATTAGACCACTAGTTGGTCCAGGGTTGTGTTTTGGGCACTCAGTAATAGGTGTCACAAATTATGGGGCATCATAGGGTAAAAACCTTAAGGTCTAATGGCTTTTATTGCCATATCATTTTGGACGCAAAATTCCTGATTATCAATAAAATGTAAACAGGAGTCCAGATCAAGTCTAGCTTCTAGGATTGATCCAAAGTAATGATCATAACATTCAGTAGGACCTCATTACCCTTCTGAATGATGAGCATGTCTTTAGGACTTTAGTGTGAATTCCACAGGATGCAATTAAATCATGTGGGCTTTGAGGTATTCTGCCTCAACAATCTGGTTAGGATTAGGTCACTGGTTCTTATCTGCAATAAGATGTAGTTTGGGCTTGTAAGAAGACCCATACTTTATAATTAATTTTTCTCCCCCTGGCTCCAGTCTGCTTAAGTCCACTGTGCATCCTAATCATCCGGCCACCATCCGTAGCCCCTGGATCACTTAGGGACCCTCGCCTATACCCCCGCGGATTACCTCCCGCAGTGGAGTGGCAGAGAGATCCCCTCGATCTCCACCTGAACCAGGATCCAGTGTTCGGCGATGTCCCCCCGAGCCGGGTGCCTCGTAGGACGGCCATCAAGTCACCATGACCAGTAGCCAGATATTTCCGTTTTTCTACCCTACGTGAGTGAGGTGTGCAAGGGCGCCATGGGAAGGAGCGTGCACGTGTCCGCACACACTCTCTCCTGGTGCCATGCCCCAATTCTGCCCCACTAGCTGATGCCAGTGCACCACCCCCAGCCTCCGCCAGGGGCTGAAAGTACACCGACAATTGGGAACCCCCCACCCTGGAGAGGGAGAGTAGTCACATGGACACTCTATCCTGCTCCACCTCTGCCGACCCACGGCAGCCCAAGTCTGCTCCTGAACGCTGGTTGCTGGCATGGAGCAAGGTGTGGCATCCAGCACCTGAACCTCAGCATCACTGGGCCAGCTTAAGAAGACCCATACTTTAAATAAAAGAATAATAAGCATAAAAGCAAGCATATCTCTCTTTCTGGAACCTTAAAGAAAAAAAAAAACATAGTTTAGTACTATTCAGCCCATTGGGGTATGGAAAAGTAATTTAATCTCCTTTAAACAGGCTCATTTAATTGGCATGTAGCCATTTATCAATGACTGTTATTGTGAGGTAGTCTAACTTGGTAGACTGTTGGACTGCATTTGTTTACAATGGGATAGGGCCTGTTGTTGGGCCTTTCCATAGATTGTGCAGCAAACAAGTAACGTTTGAATGTCTTGTTTGAGTTATTTAACATATTTATCTACTGATGCTCCTCAGCAGTGGCAGTACACAGGTCCAGAAGTAAATGTTCTGGGAGTCTCATAGACCATCTGGTCATGATTTCAAAAAATACACTGTATACCTGCAGAGGTGTCCCTCTTATTGCCATAAGGAATAAAGGGCAGTAATGAATTCCAGTCCTTTTGGGTTTTCTGAACAAGTTTGGATAACATAACTTTGATCTGCCTGTTAGCCCATTCCCCCTGTTCTGATGACTGTGGGTGGCAAGGGATATGACACTTTTGTTTTACCCATAACAAATCCAGAGTTTCCTGCATCACTTACTGTACATACGAACATACGAAATTTGCCAGCAGATAAAGGCCTAGAGGTCTATCAAGTCTGCTCGAATGTGCAGCTAGCACCCCTTATTCTGCAGCTGCCCCTCCCTTCCACCTTTCCCCTTCATTGGCCTTCCCTCTTATCCTGTCCCATCCTCGTTTGAAGCAGTCCACTGTTCTACTGGATACCACTTCTGCAGGTAACGCATTCCACCCAGCCACCACCCTCTCTGTAAAAAAGTGTCTCCTCATCTCCCTCCTGAACGTTCCTCCCTCCAGTCTCATATCATGGCCCCTGGTGTCCCTCCCCTCCCTTACTTTGAACAGCCCCTCTGTACCTGTCTTGTTTATTCCTTTCATGTACTTAAAGGTTTCAATCATGTCCCCCTGTCCCTCCTCTTCTCTAGTGAGTACATGTCCAACTCCCTCGGCCTCCTCTCATATGATAAGACCCCCAGCCTCTTGATCATCTTTGTCGCCCTGCGCTGTACCCCCTCCAGTAACTTAATGTCCCTCTACATATACGGGCACCAGTACTGCATGCAGTACTCCAGGTGCGGTCTAACTAATGACCTATACAGTGGCAGAATCACCTCCTCCCTCCTCAAGGATATACCCCTTGCAATACAATCCAGCATTTTGTTGGCCTTTGCAACTGCCTTCCCTACGTTGTGCCGAGTTGTTCATTGACCTTGTAATGAGTACCCCAGATCCTTCTCCTCTTCTGTCTGGGCTAGCTGCACTCCCCAGCTGGTAACTCCTCCTTGAGTTCTTTATCCCAAAATGCATCACCTTGCACTTTTGGCATTAAACCCCAGTTGCCAGGTGTCTGACCAGGTTTCAAGCTTTGCCAGATCATCCTACAACCCTGCCATCCCCCTAGGTCATCCGCCACTGCTCCTACCTTGGTTTCATCAGCAAACAGACTGATCTTGCTCTTAGGCAGTAAAGTCGTATCCCTGTAATCAGAATTTACCTTTAGAGGTAACCCCCACTTGGTAAATGCTGTAGCTGGTTTACCAAGACTTTTGCAGTCACTTTGGCTGTGTTGCTCCGTTAGGTTGGTGATCACTAGTGAAAACTAATGGTCCTTAGTGGTTGGCATAGGGCCAGTGTAGTCAATCTGGATGTTGTTCCAGGGCCTGATTGCCTCTGGGGTAACAATGTATTTTTCCTAGCTGGTATAGGATTGTTCTGTGCACAGATCAAACAGTTACTGATGCAGTGTTTACATCATTTCTGATGTGTAGCCACCAGAGGATATCAGTCTGTCTAGGATTTTACTGACTCACTGCTGTCCACCAGTTGGAGTATCATGTACTTGGTACAGTAGACAAAATCTGCTCTCAGGTGTTCAGGAATTACCTGTAACTTTTCATGAGTGTTACAACAGTGATGTTCCAAATGAGTAGGCCATCACTGGATAGGTGAATGTCATTTTCACTTTCTTATAAGAGCTATTTCTGGAGTTATTCCTCAGTTCCTTTATTAAGGAACCTATACCCTGCCCTCAAATGAGGGTCCTTCTTATGGAGCATAAAACATATACATACAAAATGCTTGAACCGTATGAATGTACAGTTTGTATTTAAATTTGTTTTAAACTGGTTAGGTTAGTGTGATGTACACAAACAAGTCTCTGTATTTCACAGAGGTACTATTATAGTATTGGGAGTTTATTTTTCTAAAGAAATTCAGTTTAGAGAGAAACAGACCCAATTAGAAACTGTAATAAAAACACAGTATCTGAAGTGCTTTCTGTAATTATCTCAAGGACATTTCTTGAAGCGGGCAGAACTTAACCCTCTCATGGAGTGCTAGTATTATTTTATGTAAGGAAAAATCTTTGTATTCCTCTCTTACCACAAGCTGTGTATTTCTCAAGGACTTACCAGCTTTCTAAACCATTCACAAATATTTGTGGTAATAGACTCCTCATGTCCCTGCTTTTCATTTTATTTGCCAGCCATGTTTTAACAGTGCCTGTGAATCGTATAGATATAATTATGCAATTGCTAGCCATGCACACTCTGTCATGACCAGAATGTAAAATAATTCCAAACCCTGCTATCTGACCCTCATTGTTGTGCGTGGCTGAGTTATCAGTCAAAACATGACACACAGTGGTGTTTTAACACTTTCGAGGTTCTGTCAGAAAGGACCCTGGGACAGGTAGGTCAGTAGGTTGGAGTGAACAATCATGGGTCTCACCTGTAAATTGTAGGCCATGGGCCAACAAGGATGAAGTTTGTTTATGGAAGGACAGTGATGTCATGATCCTGTAAAATGAGAGACCAGTGTGTAAGTCTGGCATTGGATACAGAGCCATCTTTTACTCTGTCTGACAACAGAAAGTTAGTTGGCAAATGATTGGAATGCAGCACAATCGGTGCATATCCAATGATGTACATAAAGCATCTCACTGCCCAGTATGTAGCCAAAAGATTCCTTTCACAAAGGATGTATTTCAGCTCCACTGGAGCAAGCATCTGGGGTGCATAAGCAATGGGTCTGTTGTGTCCATTGTATCTTTGGACTAAAATTGCTGAGATTTCTATCTCTGATGTGGCAGTTTCAAAATAATGCCTTAGAGCTGTGTTAGGATTAACCAATGCTGGGGCCATGGTTAGTGTTTCTAAAAGAAAAGACAACAATATCAGTATTAGGATACCTTCTACCTTCTTAAGAAGTACTTGCTATGTACATACTAGGAATAACCCAGACTGTTCCTGGCTTGTGCCTGCTATTGCAGTCACAGTATGGGATGATCTAAGTGTCACTGATGGAGGGGGTTCTGCATCATGTGGAGGAGTGCTGGCACTATCAGGGTGTCTGCACAGTGGAGAAAGGTGGTGTGCAAGTTACACGTCATTCTCTAACTATGGATTGTGGTTCAGTAGCCATCAGAGTGACTCAGGCTCAGAAATCAAGCCTGTAACCCTCTCCCCAACGTGGCCTGTGATGCTGAAAATATCACAGCCAGGGCTCAAAATCAGGGTTGTCCCCCCCATCAGATGTAAAGTGTGTTTCCCCACTGGAAGGTTGCTGAATGGTAGCAACATTGTTTTTAATGTTACAGCTTAAAGTATTAATGAGCTGCATATGCCCGTTGCTGTCAGGCTTAGAAACAACAGCACTTAGTCTTCTCAGGGAAAGCTAATGTTAAATTGCATAGAGAAGAATCACAACATTCATGCAATTAGCTGCAATGTGTTCTTTGACCGAGGACACTGTATAGTAAACATTGCTAGCAGAAGTTTCTTCTGCAGCGTCAGACATTGACTTCATGACAGATTGTGTAGTAGCCTTATTCAAAAGTCAATCAGCATCATTTTTAATGAGAATCTTCTGTCTCTCAGAAACACTAGTGTTACTGATAACATTATTAATTCCAAAAACCTCTGGTATGTTTAGTTTTGTTATGGCAGCAATCACAGGTCCCTGTGACTGCATGATCAAACCTCCGTGATGTGGTGGTCGACCATTTTGGATTACCTC
Source organism: Neoceratodus forsteri (assembly GCA_016271365.2). Lineage (NCBI taxonomy): Eukaryota > Metazoa > Chordata > Ceratodontiformes > Ceratodontidae > Neoceratodus > Neoceratodus forsteri. The sequence goes on along the minus strand of CM057457.1, from coordinate 468,036,153 downwards.
ATGGGTATCTTGAGTTACAGTGTTTTGACCATCATCACATGACCATGAACGACCATCTTGGGGATGGTATGGGGATGCAACCTGATGACATGTGTGCCCACCATTTTGAAATGCTAACAATTCTCCATTTTGTGACTCACAGAAAAACAAATGGCTAGCCTTTGTTCTAGTCCACCACACAGCATACTGTGAGTGTTCAAAATCAAACTCTTCAATATGAGAAGAGGCAAGGTCTTTGGGCAATAAGTTAGTATGCCCTGCCAATACCTCTGGCTGATGGTGCAAGTTCGCCACATCAGGGTTTTATTTAACTCTAAAACTTAATTAGCGTTATGCTCATAAAAGTTCTAAAACATTGTGAAAATGCATAGCACTTGCCTCACTGTGTTTAACAAACATAACACTTCTTGAAAACCTATATAAATGCTTTCTGTACAGTTAGTATTGTCCCAAGGAAAAAAGTGCTAATCAATTATTTAAAACCCTGCACATCTGACTTTTTACTCCTACATTCTAACTGCTCAGATACAGGAGTTAGCATGCTGTAAAGTGCATTGTTTTCAGACTGCAAGACATTCCCATCTTGTAAAAACAAGCCTATTATAGACAGAAGCTGTGTTATAGTTTATATTAAAAACCTTCATTTCAAGTCTGCTGTACTGAAAACATACTGAATTACACTGATCAGTCAAGGTCTGGTATTGAAATACCAGCACGTTAACTATTTCAGTAATTACTTCAGACTTATCATCCTTTTTTTTTTTAACTCTGTTTATCACTCTCCAGCCTGAACTCTCTCAGGCCACTGCACTCATCACTTGCTCTACTGCCCACTATGTTCCTCATCCATCTTCAAGTTGGGTGCGGTTCCCCGGGTAGGGGGAACCTACAACCCGGGGAGGCCGCGGGGGGTAGTGGTGGGGAACCAGCATTGGGCGTGTGACAGTGGCACTGGCAGGGCCATCACCCATCCAGGCTGGGGGTGTTTTCTTTAAGCCCGAAACCCCACTACGTGGTGCATGTCTGGCGCTGGTGCAACCCTGCCTGCATCAGCCATGTTCTCTATGCATGGTAGCAGCAGCTTGTGATGTTCTCGGTCTCCACGGGGGTCTCCAGTGCACTGGACAACCCATGCCCTCCCACCCAGAGAGGAGCAGCCCAGATGGCCTCTTGATCCATCTCCTCCTCTGCCAACCCCGACTCCCAATCTCGCTCCTGAACTAGGGTCTTCAGCATGGCGCAAGGTGTGGCATCCAGCGCCTCAACCCTCAGCACCACTGGGCTGAGACTTATCATCCTTAAGTTCCTCATTTCCAAAATGTAGGGAATTAGTGTTACTAGTCAGAACATCATTCATTTGAAAAACTTTTTGTCTAATAAGTTTTGCCTTTTCAACATTATCTCCTAAGACCTGCAGGTCTTGGCTGCTTCTCTTATTAAAAATAGACTATTTTTCTAGATGGAGAGACTCCAGCAATTGAGACTGCAGTCCATCTATCTTTTCTTTATAAGAAGCCTTTTTCAGGCTAATTCCTGCTTGCAAGCAGCATACTCAGATTCCAAAACAGATATTTCATTTAGAACAGCATCAAAGCAATTAAACAATGTTGCAAATAATAATCCTTCGGGATCAATTCTTTTGATATCATTTTCCAATTCCCCATAATGGGCAATGTTATCTCTTAAAGGGCTACCATTGGATTCTGCAGCCTCAGCAAAATCACATCAACCACCATAAGCAGTTTGATATGTTAAGGCATCCAGCCTCAAGTCAGTACTGATATTTTTAGACATGCCATAAGATAAGAAACCCTTAGCTGTCTGTGGATCAAAAACTTTGTTTGCAACCAAAGGTCATGAAAGGACACAAACAACATTTGGCGTATGTGGACACCTAGATGAGTAAATACCCATTAAGTTTGAATCACAAAGAAAGCAGTCTTTCTGTTTGGATCCTTACAGCTGTGTTCCCACAGCGAAAGAATAGGAAAAAACAAACATAAAACAACTCATTGAGTTGAATATCTTCAACAGAGATTGAATATCTGATTGTTTTGTCTGCACTGTGGAAAGCACAACAGACTGAAAAGTTAAACAGAAGACACTTTCAGTTGCTTGTTACTGGAGATTTCTCAACCAGTGTTTTAATTTACAGAGGAAATTAAAATGCAACATGGCAAACATCCAGCCTCTGTTTGTGGTCACCATTTATGTTAGTAAACAATCTCAGATAGAGTAAATAATAATAATACTAATAATACAGATTCTTGTGTCTTTAGAGTCTGCCAAGAAACATTCATAAACAAGCAAGGCTTACTAATAAAATTTATTATACTACTTCGTAAGCATAAATACATAGATACACAGATACATAGACAGTGTTCATGGATAAGAGCCCACAGCCCACCCAGTCTGCCCATTTGAGCTTGTAAGTTTACTTTATATTTTCATAGAAGTCTGTTGCCCCTTAACCCTGACCTTCAGAATATCTTTATGTCTGTCCCTTGCATTCTTAAATCCCATGATTGTTTCAGCCCCCACCACTTCCTCTGGCAGGGTGTTCCACTTGTCAAGCACCTGTTCTGTGAAGAAATTCTTCCTCACATTTCCTCTGAATCATCCTCCCTGCAACTTCATCCCATGCCCTCTAGTCCTGGAACATCTTTTTTGCTTAAAAATAGTGTCTTCCTGCACCCTGTTCCTCCTTGTAAGATACTTGTATGTGTCTATCATATCCCCTCTCTCCCTCCTCTCCTCCAGGGAGTACATATTCAATTCCTTCAACCTGTCCTCATAGGACTTGTGATGCACTCCATGTACCATCTTTGTTGCCCTCCTCTGAACCTTCTCTACCCTGTCTATGTCCTTACGTAAGTAAGGTCTCCAGAACTGTACGCCATACTCCAGGTGGGGCCTCACTAGTGTCTTGTATAGTGGAGTTATGACCTCCCTTTTCCTGCTGATGATGCCCCTGCCTATGTATCCCAGCATCCTATTTGCTTTACCTGCTACCTTGAGATCATCAGAGATGATAACCCCAAGATCCCTTTCTTGCTTGGTGCATGCTATATCCTCACTCCCCAACTGATATATTGTGCAGAGTTTTTGTGCCCCATGTGCATTATCTTGCCCTTCTTTGCATTGAATTTCAACTGCCAATCCTCTGACCATCAAGCATGTGCCAGAGAAAATCACAAGGTAGATGGGTTTCTCACTACTCTCCTGAAGAATGTACATAATCTCCAGAGTTGTAGATCTTAGGTTCTATAAGATCTTAGTCTCTCTGTCTGTGATCTAGTTCTCTCTCCGTGTACAACTGGGTTACAGAAGCCTAAATACTACAGATAACAGCATAGCAACATAGATTACCTCATAGTTACAGATAGGAGAAACAATATGTGTTGGTCCTAAGTCATTTTCCATTGGATGATGACTTAGGAGACAGAATTACTAATGAGTATCGTAGGAGACAGAATATGCTTCCATTAGCATTATAGCTTGGACAAAAATGCTGACAGGTTCAAACTACATGTGACATTTCTTGCTTATGTATAATATAAGGCATAACAAAGGATTTCTCTCTGTCAGCTTGCTTAAATAAAGAGAAGTGCTGACAAGGCTCTATTACATGCGGCATATCTGCCCGAGTGTAAAACACACACTACATATAATTATATGAGAATCTAAGCATACAATAATTACTAATGATCTCTAGAGTCATCATATCAGTGATTAAGTAGATTATATATGGACTATATGTACAAGACAAATATAATCTGGATAAATGTATTATAGTGAGGTATACTGAATCATCCATGATAAACATTAGCATATATTAGCAGCAAAGCACTTTCCTAGCACTCATACTTATATTATGGGTGCCTGTATCTATATGTTAGTGCAAAACAGCAGTATCATGGTATAATAAACCAGGAATACAGTGTGAGATGTATGTGGGCTGATAGGGGGCATAACCCAGGCATAACAACCACATCAAGGCCTTGGTCATCACTGGTCTCGGTATAGAGCAGACACTCATTCCTGACCCCCAAGAATCCTTAGAGCACCAGGCAATACAGTGCTCACTGTCTAGTGGTGATTCAGCCCAGGCTCCCCAGCGGCCACCCCTCCCCACGATTCCTCCCCTGGGTTCAGGCAAAGTCACATTTCAGTCCCATCAGGAAAATTAGCAGGTACTAGTGAGGTCCTTCCATGAAGACAAACCTGCGATGAGGTTCCAGTCATCATCCTTCAGTTTTGGTACCGCCATCAGCGGGTTTTCCACACCACTGTTCCAGTGTAACTCACAGACACCTCAATCTCTCCAGACTCCAGTAACAGAGAACACCTCTGAACTCTGCACCACTCTCAGGACAGTCAGAGCAGCTCTCCTTCATCTTTCCCAACTGGCCCAAAAGACAACTGGCCAGGTAAGGAAAATCACAAGTCATTCACAGAAGATATTCACAGTCACCACTATTGTCAGGATGACAGTGAGAAAGCCAGTGCTCAACAGGGCAAAAATGGAGAACAATTTCGCTTGCAGCTTGTGACTTGACACAGTCCTGATACACTCCTCACATTAAATAACTTACTGCTTCACCCCTATCTACCTACTACTAATTCACAAAACAATTGTAGACCACAGTATACATAAAATAATCTAAAATTAATGAAAACTGGTTGGACCAGATGTGGAGGTTCAAACAGGTGAATAAGTAAGTTTTATATTTGGGAATCGGGGAGGAAGGTCCCTCTGGACCCTCTATGATCTAAATTATACACCAATGGTCAAAAGTATTTTGGTGGATTTTAAGCATTTGGCCTCCCTGCTGATTTCTTGGCTAGGGCAAATAAACCTGATCAAGATGAATATTTTGCCTTGGCTTCTGTATATAATGCAGATGCTTCATGTGGGGCTAACAAGGAGGGACATTAAAAAGTCTGAGTGGGCCTTCTCCGCGTTCATTTGGAATGGGAAATGTTCGAGGGTCAGCCTGCAGAGGCTGAAATTGGGAGAGGGGCCTTAATTTCCCAAATTTGGGATATTACTTTCTAGCGATACAACAAAGGTATATAGGGGATTGGGTGCATACTCCCAGGGTGGCACGGTGGGTAGACTTGGAACAATGGAGCTGCCTGCAAGGCTCTTGGTGTATCTGGAGAGCAAGGGCCTTCAGACTGCAGGGCTCATGCTGGGAAAACCATCTGACACTGGACACTTTGGAATTTTGGGAGAAGTTTAAGAAGAAGCTGAGAGGTGTCGGCAGGATAGATACTTTATTTGGTGCCCATTGCTTAGAATCCTTTTTGCTGGGGTGGAATGACCCTGGGTTGTGGAGGTGGGAGCAGAAGGGAGCCAAAGTTTAGGGCACTTATGTGAAAGGGATGATATACTCCCTTATATAGCAGTGAAGCAGGGTTTAGAGTTGGAGGGGCAATTGTTTCGCTACTTTCAGGTTAGAGCCTATCTTTCTGTGATGGACAGAGGAGTAGTGGGTAGGCAAGACATTTTAAAAATAGAGGCTCAATTATGTCTGTAGCTGAGGATCCGAAGGGTTTTGTAGGAAGCTGTTAAGGAATGTAGGAGTTGCTTTCCGGATCAGTTACAATGGGTATGGGGACTTTAGGAGAAAGACTTAGGGGCCCGATACTGGACCAGAACTGGGCTATGGTGCTGTCTTTACATATGGGTCACCTCATTTGCAATAAATTAAAAAAGCCTTTACAATTGTCTTCACAGACTGTATTGCCCTCCTGCAATAGTACACAAATATTACCAAGCTGTCTCACCAAAGTGTGGATGGTATGAGGAGGAGATGGAGACTTATTATCATTGCTTTTGGTAGTGCAGGGTCTTACAGAGATTCTGGAAGGCAGTGGCCTCGGAAGTAGGAAAAATGTCTGGACCCCCTCATGTGCCAGTTTGGAGTGGAGGAGACTGAGGAGGGAGAATAAGAACCCCTACCTAGATGGATGAATATGATGTTCATTTGGCCTGACACTGTATTCAGGATACTTGGGTTTCCCAAGTGATTCCCTTAGTACCACAATGGTGAGCTATGATCCTTCAGATTTTTTATGTAATATACCTTATTGAACAGATTTTATTTTCTCGATACAAAGGCTAGCATCCGTGGAGCAGTACAAGAATAAGCAGTTATAAATACATGATTTATACAAGCTGATTAACAACAGAGATATAACTGTCATTAGTCATTGAGTTAGAATGGTGCTTGCCCTCCCCACCGTCCAAAACTTCCTCTATTCCTCCCTCTCTACCCATCCCACCCATCTGCCACAAAAAACAATCTGCACAAAGTTATGGGTATAACCAACACAAGATCCTTAAGGAAGTAAAAGGTGATTATATATGGGGCACTTATAAAGGAGAAGTTGGGGAAGACTGAACTGTCAGCAGAGTGAAAAAGGGTCCCAGACCTTATTGTACTGTGTCATCCAATTGTTCCTACCAGCAATAGCCCTTTTGGCCTGAAGAGCAAACATAATTTCTCTAAACCACTCAATATAAGCAGGTGTAGAGACATCTGTCCAGTGTCTAAGGAGGACTATTTTGCACACGCTGAGGTTAGAGCTATCGCGGGCTCTTTGTGTATGACTGTGGAGGTTCGTATATTCTCCCAGAATGCAGATTTCAGGAATAAATTTATTGGAGAGACAGCAGGAGATCCAAGCGAGATCTGATGTTATTCCAGAATAGGGAAACCTTATTGTATGACCACAACATAAGTAGTAGATCTCCAGGAGACAACATGCATTTGGGACATAAATTACAAGGTAACAATTCCAGTTTGCATAGATTAACCGGGGTATAGTACAGGTTGTGGTTAATCTGAAACTACATATATCTGTATCTATCCCATTTAATATATTTATAAGCATGCTTCCAGATTGTCTGCTATTTTCTGGGGGGGGGTTAGTAGCCTGTAAGGCCTGATTCCACCAGTAGTCTCTCTGACCTTCTAATTTAAGGGAAGTAGTTTGTAAAATCTTATACACTTAGATTATCAGGGGAGACGAAGGGAGAGAAGAGAAATAAGATGTCAAAATATCTGAAAGGGTCCTGACCCATAGACTGACCCCAAAATGGTGTCATATGGGATTGCTGTAGGTATTTGAATATATGGATAGGGGCCAATGGTAAAGGAGGAGGCCTCTTGAAAGCACAACAGTTTATGACTGGTAACCAAATCTTCCACATTCTCAGCTCCCATATTAGGCAAAAAGGTTGGGGCCTAACTGGATAATGCAAGATAAGAAGGTTTGAGTTATTACAGAGGGTTGTGCTACATCTTTGGTCCCTGAGACCCTGAGGAAGGAAGGAAAGAAGTTGAGAGTGTGTGGATAGGAGGGCACCCAAGGGAGAGTGTTTCAATGCAGTTGGGAGTTTTGTAAGACAAAGAAAAGGAAGGGCCTCTGGGGTTCAACCCTTGGTTAACACATAGGGATTTTTCAATGTCCAGCCAGAGAGGATAGTAATGGGAGCTATGGAAATGAATGGGGGGAAGTAGCTACTACCTCATCCTGGTTAAATGACTAGACAGATAATACAAGTAAAAGTCAGGAGCTTGCAGATCCCCATCAGTTTTTGATGCACAAGCTACTATAGCTTCTCTCACCTTTTCCTGTCACAAGAAGGAAGTAAGGAGTTTATGAACTTGGGCGAACCAAGAATATGGTAGAGCCCAGTTATACATTTGCAATGGGTAAAGTATATGAGGTGGGATGTGCATTTTAATAATACTCATATGACCCCACAATGAAAGAGGCAGTAGAGACCAGTGTTTAATATTCTCTGGTATAGTATTTACAGTGGAATCGAGGTTGAGTGTTTTCATGATTGTAGGGGAGAGGTGGAGGAAAATACCCAGATACTTGAGTTTGTCTGAATGCCACTGTAGACCGAGACTGTTCATTTCCAATTTCTGAAAGTAGTTATTTAGGGGAAAGACCTCTGCTTTATCCAGATTCAGTTTGTAGTTTGAGATCACCCCAAATTGGGAGATTATTGATAATGCTGCTGGGAGAAATTGGGGAGGAAATATGTAGTAGTACATCATCCGCATAAGTGAGTTTTAAATTCTGAGTGTCCTATTTTAATACCAGAGACTACTAGGAAGAGTTTCGTTTTCTTATAAGGGGTTCTAAAAAGGTTGAATTAATAGGGTGAGAGGAACAGCCTTCTCAGGTACCCCATTGCAGAGAACAGGGTGTGGAGAGTACTCCATTGCATGGTACCCAGGCTGAGGGGAATGAATAAAGTATATTGATCCAATAGAGGCATTCCATTAGAATGTCATATTTAGGGAGTATGGAAAATAAATATTCCCAGGAGACCCTATCAAATGCCTTTTCCACATCCAAGGATGCCAAAGCAACCAGAGTAGTGGTATCCTTGGATGCAGAGAAAAGGTGGGCCAGCTTTCGAAGATGATCTGAGGAATAGTGACCCACAACAAACCCCACTTGCTCTACGGAAATCAGGGAATCCCATACTTTGCTCAATCCTGAGGCTAGAACCTTAGCTAGTATTTTAAAGTCCTCATCGATGAGAGAAATTGGGCAGTAATTTTGAACATATTGAGGGTATTTACCAGGTTTAGGAAGGACTACAATAATGGCCTGAGTTAAAGAAATGTCCAAGAGGCCATGCTCATAAATGTATTGGAATGTATCCAGGAGGATAGGCGTTATGGTAGATTTGATAGTGTTATAAAATTAGATGAGACTCCATCAGACCTGGAGATTTATATAAGAGTGTGTCAATAGCTCCAGAATTTCTGCAACACTGATAGGAGCTTTTTGCTGGATATGTGCTCATTGGACAGCCTGGGAAGAGTAATGTCTGTAAGAAAGGATTCAAACTTTGCTAGGAGAAAAGAAAGTTGGTGGGAGGGTACAAGGTCCTATACAAATTCTGAAAGGCTTCACAAATATCCCCAGGTGATGTAGGTATTTCACCCTCAGAGGACTGAAGAGAGGTGATGATCCTGTTGGATAATTGAGTCCTTAGATGAAGGGGTAGCTGTTTGCCTGCTCTCTTGCCCTGGTCAAAATAAGTAATCCTGGATCTAAGCATTAGAAATTCGGCTTGCTCAGCTAATAACTAATTATATTGGGCTGTGAGGGATTTGAGTTTCTGCCACTCCTCTGTGGGGATGAAGCCATTAAGTTTGCCTCTACTTGTGCAATTTGGTCTGTTGAGGAGAGAACATGTTCCCTCACTTTTTTACATTTTGATGTTAAGCATATGAGTTCTCCTCATATAGCACATTTTAATGAGTTCCATAGAAAATCAGACTTTGGCATGGGGGGGCATTATCCAGCATGTAATCAGAGATGAAAGATTTTAGACAAAGTACATGGTCTTCAGAGAAAAATATTTGATTGTTAATCCACCAAAGTCTGTCCTTTTGAATATTTGGTGTTATCTCTATAAGTAAATGAGCAATATAATGATCAGAAAAGACTTTGTGTGAATAAAATGTGGAGGTAACCCCAGAAAACCTGTCTATACTTATTAAGAAATAGTCTACATGAGAGGAGAAGTGGTGAACTGGAGAGTGGAAGGAGTACTCCCTTCTGTTAGGATATGTAATTCTGCAAGGATCCACCAATTCAACTGACCACATAAAATCCTGCAAGGCTTTTTGTGCTGGAGACAGGGTGTTTCTGGAATGCTGATCTGTCAAGACAATTGGAGAGGACTTGGTTCCAGTCTTCTCCGAGTATAAGTGGTGAAGTGGACCAGGAGGTGAGTCTAGTCATTAAGTTTGTAAAGAATTCTGGGTCTTCAGACTAGAACCTAAAAAAACCTCCAAGTGACCCAGAATTACTCTATTAAGGATATAATGGCCTTCTGGGTCAGAAATATCTTGGAACAAATGGAAGGGTAGTCTGTGTTCAATTGGTATAACAGTTCCCCTCTTTTGAGCGTTATACCCTGAACTAAATGATTGTCAGGTAGTAAGGTAAACACTGAGGTACAGTGCTCAACAGAGGGCATGACAGGGGTAAATGGGAAAATAGACAAGGGCAATAAGAGCAGGCATGGGGGGGAGGATAAACCCAACATTAAATGGAGGGCAAAGAGTACCAATGCCCGTAGTCTGGGAAACAAGTTTTCTGAGCTAGTTGCCTTGATGGAAGATGAACAATTGGATATTGTGGCAGTCACGGAAACATGGTACATGGAGAACCATGACTGGGATGTCAACATACCGGGTACACAGTCTACAGAAGGGAGAGGGAGGGAAAAGAGGAGGTGGAGTAGTTCTATACATAAGGGAAGGGATCAAAGCTACAGAACTAAAAGTAAGGGGAGGACAAGAAGCACTCTGGGTCACCTTGGAGACAGGGAATGGCATCACAATCACACAGGGTTGTATACAGATCCCCATCTCAAGGGAGGAACAAGAAAATGATAGAGGACATTCTCAAAATGGCTGAAAAGGGAGATACTGTTGATGGGGGACCTGAATATGCCAGTTGTTAACTGGATGATATGTAATGCAGCCACATCCAAGAACAGGGCCATTCTGAATGCCCTGCAGGGGGCAGGCCTTAGACAGCTAGTGTTGGAACCTACTCAGGAGGGAGCAATACTAGACCTGGTACTCTCAAATGGAGAGAGGATCACAAATTTAGAAGTCAGTAGACATCTGGGAACAAGCGACCACTGCACAGTGTGCTTCACAATAAGCACAACCATGGAGACAAGCCATACAAAAACAAGGATACTGGACTTTAGAAGGGCTGACTTTGGCAAAATGGGTGAATACCTGAGAAATACACTAGCAAATGGCCAAAAAGGAGGGGTGGAAGAACAATGGAGAAAAATCAAAACAGCCATCATAGAGGCAACAAGCCTTTGTGTGAAACAAATAAATAAAACAAAGTGGAGTAAAAATATAGTTCTCAAGAGGTGGAAGGGACGGTTAAGGAGAAAAAGGCTTCATTCAAAAAGTACAAGGAATCACAGAAGGAGCATGACAGGGAACTGTATCAATTAAAGCAGAAAGAAGCGGGGAAGGCAGTCAGAATAGCACAAGCCCAAACAGAGGAAAAAATAGCCAATTCAGTTAAGAAGGGGGATAAAACCTTTTATAGGTACATTAAGGAGCATAGAAAGGTTAAGGAGGAATAGCAAATTAATAAGGAGAGGGAGGTGGGCAGAGGAAGACAGTGAAAAGGCAGAGATATTGAATGAATACTTTTGACCAGTATTCACAAAAGATGAGGAAGAGTTTCCTAAACCAGACAAGAGAAGCACTCTGGGTAGGGGTTGACACCAGTCCATTTACAGAAGAAAGAGTCCTGAAAGAACTCCTAAAACTCAAGGTGGATAAAGCAATGGGGCCTGGACAGGATTCACCCAGAATCCTAAAAGAACTAAGGAGGATTTTAACAAATCATGGGAGGATGGGGTGGTACTGAGGACTGGAGGAGGGCAGATGTGATTTCCCTAGCCAAAAGTGGAGCAAGGCAGAAGCAGGAAACTACAGGCCTGTAAGTTTGACCTCAGTGGTAGGGCAAATGATGGAATCACTTCTGAAAGAAATAATTGTTGAGTACCTAGAGGCCAGTGGGGCACAGGACCCAAAGCAGCATGGATTTACAGCAGGAAGGTCATGTCAGATGAAGCTAATTGATTTCTTTGACTGGGTGACCAAAGTAACAGACCAGGGAGGGGCTGTGGATATGGTCTACCTAGACTTTAGCAAGGCATTTGACACAGTCCCGCACAAAAGATTAATAATCAAGTTAGCCAGCTTGGGAGTGGGTCCCTGGGTGGTAGCCTGGGTAGCAAACTGGCTGCACAACAGGACACAGAAGGTAATAGTGAATGGATCACATTCTGAAGAAGGGGGGTTACTAGTGGAATACCTCAGGCTCAGTACTGGGTCCAGTCCTCTTTAACATCTTTATAGGTGACATTGCAGAGGGTCTGGAGGGAAAGGTACGCCTCTTTGCAGATGACACAAAGATCTGTAACAGAGTTGATACACAAGGGGGGGTAGAAAGGATGAGAAGGGACTTAGCAAGGTTGGAGGAGTGGTCAGACATATGGCAACTTAGATTCAATGCAAAGAAGTGCAAAGTAATGCACCTGGGAAACAAAAACCCAGGAGAAGAGTACACAATAGCAGGGGAAATACTAACAACAAAAATGGAAAGGGACCTGAGGGTAGTCATATCAGATGATCTGAAGGTTGGTAAGCAATGTGAGAAGTCAGTAAGGAGAGCCGGGGAATACTGGGATGCATAGAAAGGGGCCTCACAAGTAGAAAAAGGGAAGTGGTTATCCCTATGTACAGACAGTTGGTGAGACCCCATCTGGAGCACTGTGTGCAGTTTTGTAGACCTCATCTATGCAAGGATATAGACAGGGTGGAAGCAGTCCAGAGGAGGGCAACTAAAATGGTGCAGGGTCTGCATCAGAAACCATATGAAAAGAGACTGAGAGAGCTTAATATGTATACCCTTGATGAAAGGAGGGACAGGGGGACATGATAGAAACATTCAAGTACCTCAAGGGAATCAACAAAATCAAGGATGGTAGCATCTTTCAGAAAAAGAGATGTGTAAGAACAAGGGGGCACAATTTAAAGATAGAGGGGGAATGGCTCAGGGGTAATGTGAGGAAAATGTTTTCCACTGAGAGAGTGGTGGATGCATGGAACCGCCTTTCTGGGGAGGTTCTTGAGTCTAAAACAGTGGGGGAATTCAAACATGCATGGGACAGACATAAGGCAGTTGTAGTGGGGGGTGGCAGGAAGTAGGCTGTTGGTTAACTAGAATCTACAGCTTATCCAGTAGGTAGGGAAATGGGCATACTGGGTGGGCCAACTGGTCCTTATCTGCCATCAAAGTCTATGTTTCTATGTTAAGAAACACTAAATCGGCATTCAATTGACATAAATGTAGTAGCACTTTCATCCTTTTGGCCAGAGTCTGTGCCCCTTTAATATTCCACATACAAAAATGATAACCTGACATGGTTATTGTTCTAATATGAAAGGAGAAGTGGAAGTACCCAGTAAAGAGAAACCCAGAAAAATGGAAGCAATATTTAGGGGCAGTCCCTTCCCCCCTGTATAACAGAAAAACCTGCCCACCCACTCCCACACTCACCCCATAGAAAGGAACCTGACTGAAAACACAACCCGAGCCCCACAAAATCCATATCAATAACAAACCAACAAAGATCTTGAAGGGTAAACTATGTGGAGGCTTCATCCCCCATCACCATGACATGTCTGTTCCACCCAAGATAGACCATCCCCTGCCCTCCCTCCCCCCACCCCTTCAAAAAATGATAGATCAGCTCAGGCTTGGTCTGACACAGCCTTTGACAACATCAAGAGATTAACCACATCTTAAGAATTTAGCGAATAATATATCATAGTCCGGGTCCTGTTAAAATATAAGTATAGGTTGTCTAAACAGTAATATAACCACATCAAAATAATTAACTGCGAGTCATAACAGGTGATTACCCTTCTAATACTGATAACATTTATCACATCAGTATCACTAACTGCGGGGTCACAACAGGTGATTACCCTTCAGATACTAATAGTGTTTAACACATCAAACGATCGAGGGCAGGAAGAGACCAGAAGGAGGAAAAAAAAAGGGGGGGAGGAAGATAAAATTGATTAATAGGTGACCAGCTGACATAGAGTATTACAGTATGATCCCAAGTGATGGCGTGGAAAACAGTGCCATTCGTTGACTCAATATAACCCTGAGTCAGGATCTTGAATGCCCAGTTTTCAGCATCGGGCACTACTGGGAGCAAAGTAAAAGAATAAGGGTTGGGGGGATTCTAATAAAAAGAAAAAACAGTCCAATTAGAGTAATGTGGCAAAACTGCCATTATGTGGTGTCCAGGAGGGTAGCGCCATAATCACTGTTTCAAGGCTTAGCTGAGTCGAGAAGCAGGTCACTGTGATGGCAGCACAGGAGGGCCGATGGTGTATATGATCCCTTAGTCCGAGATGATAGTAGGGCAGTTGAAACACAAAAGAGGTGGAAACGACTAACAGAAGGAAAGTCTCTTCCTGTAAGTGATATCTGGGAGCAAAACAACTTATACAGGCCACATAAATTCTCCTGGTAGACTTGATAGAGAAGACTAGCCCTAATCTCTGCTGTTTGAGTCAGAGCTGAGCCAACAAGTTGGGGAATACAATGCGGAGTTCCTCTACTGCCTGTTTGGCACTTTTGAAGGCTTTCCAGCTGCCTTGGTGTTGGATGAGTAGATCATCCTAAATTGGACCCCTGCTGCAATCAATTTAGCTATGTAGGTGTGATATTCAGCCCATTTCTGCCGAATGATTACTAGCAAATCTTGAAAGCAAGTCGACTCCTACCAACTGAAAATGCTCAAGGGAAGGGTGAGCCCATGAATATGCAGCACAGTGCAATATTCAACCCCCGACCCATGGCACAAGTGCAGAGCAACGTCCAGATGCACAGAGCAGACTTGAGCCTATAAATACAGGGTGCAAGCGTGGGGACAGCACTTGCTCCAAGAGTGAGAGAGAGAGACAGTGCAAGCAACCGGACAGTGGAGAGAAGAACCAGAAGGTCCAAGGGAGAGACAGAGAGAGAGAGCTACTGAGGGAGTGGAACAGGCAGCCACAGGGGTGTGGGAAGAGGTGGCACTGAGTCGCGAGCCAGGGCAGAGGAAGCAACAGGAGAGGCTGGCGAGAGAAAGACACTGCCCCATGGTGGCAAGCAGACCACAGGAGCTGACTGCCCAGGAGGAGACAGGACAGCAGGGGCTCAGGCCAGCACAGCCTTCCAGATGGAGGCCATAATGAGGGGAGTAGGCAGAAGAAGAGCATCGTGGTGCTGGAAGGGCCCATCGGTGGTATGCCCGAACAGGTGGTACGTGCCTGCACCACCTTCAGAAACTGCTCTGATACGGAGATTGTGGGCTGGTATCACCTGAACTGGGCAATTCTGAGGCAGCTCTGTGAGCTGTGCAGTGAGTAGATGCAGGCACCCACTAGACGGACCCATGTCCTGTCAATGGAGATGAAGGTGGCAGTCGCTATGTGCCTGCTTGCCATGGGCACCTTCCAGAGACCAACAGGGTTACCACAGGCATAACCCAGTCATCCACATCATACCTCCTCACACAGTTCCTCAATGCCCTGCTGCCACATGTCTCAGAATACATTCATTTCCCCAGCACACAGGCAGAGTGTGCAACAACCATGCAGGACTTCCACAGGGTAGCACAGATGCCTGGTGCACTTGGGGCCATTGACTGTACCCATGTGGGCATCTGCATGCCACCTGGCCCAGAGGGGGTAGCATACATCAACAGGAAGGGCTACCTCAGTGTCAACTGCCAGGTGGTGTGCGATGCCAGGGGTCACATAACCAATGTCTGAGCCACACAGCCTGGGAGTGCACATGATACATTCGTCTGGCACAGCTCTGCATTGTGCCACAGGTTCGAGCATGGGAACATCCCCATGAGCCACCTAGTGGGTGAGTATGGGATGGCCATGGGGAGCTGGGGACAGCATGGGATGGGCGGGCAGGGTGGGCATGCTGGTGAGGGTGCCAGGATGGGCAAGGGCACAGCAACATAGGACACTAGGCTAATGATGTAATTGTCACTGAGGTGACAGTGGCTACCCACTCACACCCTGGCTGCTCTCCCCTACTGACATCATTGTCCCCAGCAGACAACAGGTACAATGAGTCAAATGCCAGCATGCAGTACATCATTGAGCATGTGCTTGAGGTGCTGAAGGCATGATTCCATTGCATTGACAGGTCTGGCAGTGCCCTATAGTATAGCCTCTCGAAAGCCTGTGGCCTA
Source organism: Neoceratodus forsteri (assembly GCA_016271365.2). Taxonomy (NCBI): domain Eukaryota; kingdom Metazoa; phylum Chordata; order Ceratodontiformes; family Ceratodontidae; genus Neoceratodus; species Neoceratodus forsteri. Next base: position 468,020,285 of record CM057457.1, on the reverse strand, counting down.
TTCCTGGCCTGCTGCATACTGCACAACATGGCCATTGACTGTGGGATAGCTGTCGAGGCCAAAGAGGGGGACAACAGTGAGTATGATGAGGGTAGTGGGCAGCCCCCCTGGGTGGAGGGATCCCTGGCTCATGCGGATGGCACACCAGCACAGAGACACAGTTGCACAGGAGCACTATGGTGCATGCAGGTATGTGGAGCAACACCTGTGCAGTGACCACACACAATGGTATGGCTCACGGGCATGGGCAGGCATGGCAATGGGCATGCACACACACACAGGTGTGGTGCAGGGGTGTGGGTGGCAGTGCCATACAGCCACAAGCAACAGCATGCAGCACTGTGCAGCAACACACACACATGCAATCACACCCAGGCACTGGGATTTGGTATGATCAGATGCAGGGCACTGATGCACAGGTGCAACCAGTGCAGTTCTGCTCTCATCACATCCACACCACATGGGCCAGTAGCCAGGGTGTGTAAACACAGGCAGCATGCAACGTGACACACAGTTGCCACAACTGTGGCATGCATCAACACACATCACCTATGTGTGCACAGGGAGTGACAGACAGCAGCCAGGGCAGCACACACCTCAGGTCTGCCTTGCGGAACCATGGCCACCGCAGACATGGAGTGGCTGCGATGGGTTGATTGACAGCCACTGGCTGCTCATTGGCCACAGGGGTATATGCAACTTCCCCGGGTTGTACTGCAGGACCGTGACTGGGTCCGGGCGGGGTGTAAAGGCACCCAAACAGGCCCACCCCAGGTGCCTGGGATGCCAACAGCAGAGCCCAGTGTTGACAGGGAGGGTGCCGCTCGATGCCGGGCCCATGGAGTAGACAGTGCACTGCGCTGTGTATGTGGCTTGTGGCCACACCCTGTGGCAGTGCAATCCTAGGATGGAGTTGTGTCCTCCTACAGGTGCTGCATAGCCTCCAGGACCTGTGCAGTGCCCCTCTCATGCATTTCGGCTGCCTGGCACACCTCTGCATGAAGTGCACACACTCAAGCTACAAACAGCAGCTGTTGCTCCACAGAGGCCCTCAACAATCAGGAGTGCTCTGACAATGGGTTGGTGCCAAGGGGAGCCTGGGCAGCCAGCTGACCCACCGGAGGTGTAAACCCACACTGTGCAGCCCCCCACTCAGGTGGACACTGCACAGCAGGGTTCCCATGGGGTAGGTCCCTGTCTGGCACCCGGCAGTGGACACTGTGTCCGCTGCCCAGCGCCCCATCCATCTGCCACTGCTGCCCTCCGCCCCTGTACACTGGCCAGTGCCTTAATGGATGCACCACCACATGGCACTGCCTTGGCTGTGCACATAGCAGCACCTGCAGTGGTGGCGGGCAGCTGTCCCCCACTGACAGGCCACTGGATGCACTGCCAGTGCTGGCAGTAGTTGGGATGTCTCCTCCACAACCCCACTCATGCTGTCCAGGATGATGGTCATGTCGTCATCAGTCTCAGACCCCACCCCAATCTGTGTCTCCATGCAGAGAACACCATGGCTGGCATCCTGCTGAAACATAGCCTGGGCCTCATCTGACACCAAGTCCAGGACATATGGCTGGATGGTGGTGGTGTGCTGCAGCCAATCAGGCCCCTGGATACCTGTTGAGGTGGATGGCTGTTCCTCCAGGGCTGGGCCTGCCCCCATGGCCACTGCTGGCACCCCTTCCACCGTGTGCTGGTGCGCTGGTCCTGTAAGAGAGGACAGATGTGTTGGTGCTGCATTGTGGCCTGTCCTGTGGGCATGGCATATGTACCATGCAGTGATGGGTTCCCTCTTCTCTGGAATCAACCACCTGACACACCCTCAATGGTGCTGCAGTGCATGGTGGCCACCACCAGCTCCTCCTGTGCTGTGAGCTGGGGCACGTCAGCATGGCCCTCTCCAGTGCCTGACTTGGCCACCCATTTTGCCACCACCTTCTCTTTGATGCAGTGTTTCAGTGCCCACATTCTTCCTGCACAGACCGCTGGTGGCTGCCCTACTGGTTCACACATGCTGCCACCTCAAGCCTGGCCACAGTTCTGGCTTGTGGTGTGCCTGTGGCGCCACTCGGCAGTTACTCCCTGTTGAGGTAGGCCTCAAACAGGGCATCTGCCTCTGCCTTTGTAAAGTTGGACCTGCACTTGCAAGCAGGCCCATGTTCCTTAGTCTCCTCACACTTGGATATGACGCTACCTGTGTTAAGGACAGATGTGTCAGTGACTGCAGTTGCCCACCCCATCCACCCTGCTGTGCTGGCTGATCCCATGGCAGGCACAACTTACCTTGGATGGTTGCAATACCAGTCCCTGGCTTGTGCTGTTTTGCGGCACCTTTATAGCGCATCGTATGCAATTGAGTGATGGCGCAGTGATAATGACATGCTAATGTCCCCAGTCTGCCATGCATTAGCTGATGATCTCATTAGCATGTGGTGGCTGAATATTGCTTGCTTTCTCCCTGCTCAATTGAATTGCTCTGGTGCTTGTCCCAGCGCAATGCCAAGACATGTGCAGTGCGTTGGCAGGCAGTGCGCATGTGTCGGGTGGAGTGCCACCACCTGTTGCACACTGTGTGCTCAGAGTGCAGTTGGGGCCATGGCGCACTGTGTGTTGTGGTCTGTATTGCACTCTGACTGCACTGTGTACCAGGTGACCCCTGACCCCTGTCATGACCCTTTGCCCCTTGGGACTACGCCAGCACATGCCGGGTGGGCCATTCCCCATTCTGCGCATCCACAACAATGCTCAATTTGTAGATGTGGTGTATGCTAACACGAGGTGCACATCCCACGCATGTTGTGCACACGCGCCTCTGGCCGCCATTTTGACCCAACACCTTTTGAGGGGATAATGGCATGGCAAGGTGCGCCATGCTCACAACTGGTCTGATTCGGAGCTGGTCAACATTGTAGCCCTAGTGGACCACAGTCACTAAGGTTGTTTGGCCAGGTGCTCCTCCAGCAGGCCAGGACAGAAGTCTGTCAGACCATTGCTGCAGACCTGGCGTGGGACACCGGGGTGCCTCGGACCAGTTAGCAATGCTGCCACTGGTATGGGGACATGGTGCACCGGGCCCTGAGTGACTGAGGTGACTGTAGGCATGCATCCGCAGGGAGGCCGTGCCATGGCCAGGTGAGTGGTCACATGCTGCATGTGTGCCCTACTGCTCTACTGTGGTGTTGGCTGGGCTGCCTGATATGCCCTGTGAGGGGGGTGCTGTCAGCATGCGCATTGCAGAGTGGCATTGCTGGCCACCAGTTGTGCTGTGCTACTGCCTTGTGGAACATATCAGGCTGGGGCACATGCTGTATGTACAGGGGTGGGGTGGTTGTTCTCTGATGTGTACCTGTCTTTGTTCCATTCCTAGGGCCTGGAAATCTGCACCATGCCAGGGCAGCAGGGGTGCCAGTGAGCCACAGCAGGTTGCTGTGGGTTCAGGAGGTGGAGGTGAAGCAGCAGCAGGGCAGGCATGAGCAGCACCGCAGTGAGCAGACAGGCACTGTTGTCTTCCCATACTCAGTATTGGTAGTCAGACAGGGGTAGTGGGTGTGGCCATGGCCACCTGTGCCATGTGCCGTGGTCAGCTGTGTGTTGCACGCTGCATGGTGCATGCCACTCGTGAGGTGGCCATTGCACACATATACCAGCTGTTGGTGAGATGGGTTTGCACCTGGCTGCCCAGTGCTGCTGTGGTGCTGCTGTTTCCTGTGCCATCTGGCTGCAGCTGCGCTGTCAGGTGGTCATCAAGCAGCAGTGTCCACTGCTCTGCACTGTAGTGGCATGCTGGCAGGTGTTGGCTCCTACACTGTGGTGGCCAGGTACCACTCCAGGGCTGTGTGTTCCCATTGCCCAGTGCACACAGTGGAAGGCATGGTTCCTAGGGACCTTTCACTGATCACCTGTCCATTCCTTTGTCATAGGAATCTGAGGGGTTGCAGCTGCCCTATATTGGTGCCTATTGAGGCAGATCATCCTTATCACTTCCACCACACTGGAGGTGGCTCAGCAGACCCACAGGATGGTGCTCCAAGACAGGAGGCAGCGGAGATGTCAGGATTCAGTAGGCCATGACCACCCATAGAGCATCCCCACCATTTCCCTTTTACCCTGCCATCCCTTCCCCGTCCCACTCATAAAGTCCCTGTTCCTGTCCCTTCCCTTGCTCTCCTACCCTTTCCCACCCCATGCCTTTATATATAGTTTGCCTTTTGAATACAGTTTTCTGCTTACCTGCCTGTGTCCATGTCTGCTTTGCAGCTGGTGAGTGGAGCCATGCTGCAGTGGCATGGTGGGTGTCTGTGTCAAGTGTGGGTCATGCATGGTGGTGTCCTGCCCTTAGTCAGTGGCTGTGCCTTGGGGTGGCCATGGGGCAGCAGTCCAGGATGTGTGGCATGTGTTAGGCACCATGGCCCAGGGTGGGGCTGGCCGGGGTCTGCATGGTGGGGGCATAGCATGCTGCAGGGTGGTTCCTGTGGCAGTTCTCTGTTGGCCATTGGTGCCTCCTGTTCTCAGCATCCTGTGCCATGGTTTGTTCAGGGGGGCTGGTTGCCTGTGTGTGTCCAGCTGTTAGTGGTCTTCTGTGGCTTGCCACTGTGCCTCCCTGGCACTGTCCTCAGTTGTGTTCCTCTGCCTGCCCCACATTTTCCCACTGCTGCTGTGCTCCCACCATTGACTGGGGTTGGTCCTTGTGTGCCTTGGTGCTTGTCCCTTTGCACCCTGGCTCATCTCTGGTTGCTCTGTGGTGCAGGTCTGGTTGCTCCCCAACACATCTCTGGTTGCACTGTGGTGGAGGTCTGGTTGCTCTCTGGTGCTTCCTTGCCATATTCAGCCATCTTGCACCAACGCATGTTGCCAAGTGCACCTCTTGAATATGGCACTCATTGTGCCATGCCACATTGGATTTGAGGCCAGCCAGACTTCAGTTGAGATTTGCTAATTCTGAATATCTAGCTTTAAATGTAGTTAGCCTACTTTGTTACAAATAATAACACTAACTGTTATATGCTGCTAGCTACTATATAAAACAATACATATCACAAACACACTAATGAACTGCAGTACTAAAATAACCAAGTCAGTATATAACTAAGAACTCTGCAACATATAACGTAATAATTAACAGTTTTTATATCATACCATTAGATGGTACACACTGTGTCCAGATCTGGTACCTATTCTTGAAAACAAACCTTTACCAGTATAGTATATATTATAATCAATTATTCTTATCTTAAAGTCACCGTTAAATATAAAAATATTACTAAATATCTAGGTAATATAATAAAAGCATACAACTAACTTTTGAAATAATGAAACAGTTGTTAAACAGGTACATATTTGGCATTGCTTAATACATACATTTTAAGATTAAGAAATATAACTCTTAAAAGTTTATACTAGAGACATATATCATAATGTAATGATACAGCATATTTACATATATACAAGTGTTAGAAAACAAAGGAGACATAACAGTACAGTGTTGCTATTAAATATGATTGTTTAAAGTGAAACTGCAAAAGGGCAAGAAGCAAAGCCACAAATGATAACAATTACCATGTGACATAGTCGTTGCAATATGACTGTGACACTGATAAATGCAGTTCAGCGAGAACAGTGTAAAATGTGAAAGTATGTGATCCACTGAAGTGTCACACACAAATAAAGATATATTTTACTGAGAAAAATCCTTGGCAATATGAAAATGCTGTAGAAATATATAACAATACATACAACGCAGTTGTTTTGCGCACATGCACGAGTATTGCACATAACAGATGCACAGTTGGTAAGTGCGCCAAGTAATACTTGTAATGTTCAGATGGCATTTATTCAGAACAGAAGACAGTGGCAGAACATGAGAGCCAAATGGTCATATCTGTTTTGCTACCAGAAAGTCTTTGTTAATCAACTAAGTGTGGTTTCTCTAGTGATAGTAAACACAGTCTGTGCCAATTGAAGACTACTGCAACTAGATCTACTTTATCACATAACTACCTTAGATGTCAGGTTGGTAAAACCATACGCATGTAAACCATGAGATGTATAATGAATGTAATGTGTACATAGATGCATAGAAGAAAGAATAGGAGTAGTTTCTGAGTGGTTACTGTGTTACAAAATAGGACAGCAATGTATGCCACATGTTGTGTGACTACTCTTCTAACTGATGAAGATTCTCATAGTCGTTCAAAATCAGTACGCAAGCATTTTTTAAGTAGCATGGTAGCCTCTGCTTAAAATTATTCATGGAGTCATTGCATTCAACCCACCCAGTTCTGTACCTCAACAAAGTAATGTAATGCCCTGAGTGTACAGACTGTCCTTGGTGGTAGATCACAGCAAGAGTGTCAAACACTGTTTGATTAAATGTCACTCTACCAGCTATAAAATCTGTGATAGGTGTGTCAACTCTGAGCCCATGAGAGTCAAACCTATGCAGGACAAGCATAAGGTATTGAGATGAAGTCCTGAGCCATATAGACTGAGTACAAGACCCTCCACACCTAACACAAAGGTGACCACTTTCTGCATTCATAAACAGCTTTCAGAACTATACACTTTGAGGGTGAGGAACATACAAAGAAATCCAAAGCATGTTTTCAGTGGTTTCTCTCTGTGAATGGCCACATGGCACACATTCATATCTCACAACATATGAGACAGTAAAACACTGTCTCTTTGGAATGCCCTCTTCATCCAAAGTGTTTATAATGGCCATCATAAACTCAGTGGCATCCTGTTGCATGTTACCTGCAAATGTATTTTGTCCACGATACCTGCTGGAGAGGTGTCAAAGAGTGTGCATTGTGTAGCTGCTCAGAAGTGACATTCACAACTTGTTTCAATGCCTTTGATAAGGCAGTTTCTTCACAAGCTGATATAGCCTGCACAAAGTGTGGCATGTGGAGAAATGCTTGCATAGCTGAATTAGCATAGCAGTTAACTCCAGTAGTGTTATCAAACATTGGGACAACAGCAATACCAAGTGACTTCTTACAAGCAGGTGATGTTGCATCCGTATTTGACATTGTGACCTAGTTAATTCAGTAGTGGTTGATTGTTTCCTCTTCTTGCCAGCTGAAGCTCTGACTGTGCATTTGATCCAACTATGTACATAGGTAGTGGTATGAGAGGCATCTGTGGCTGGTATAGAGTACGTAATTTGTTGTACTCACCAATACACCACTTGTCAGCATGTATATTCTGTGGTGCTAATGTGATAATAATAACTTTATCTCATATAGCGCCTTTCAGAATATCAAAGCACTTCACAAATACAACACACACAGTTAAACAATAAATAGACATAAAATCAGAGAAAATCAGAAAATGCTTTTTCCCATAGAAAGGTCTTCATTGCCCGCTTAAAACTCTCCACAGTCCTGCACTCCCATAGCTGATGACGTAGAGGATTCCAGAGGGATGGGGCAGCGAACATGAAAGCCCGTGCCCCAGATGACTTCAATCTAACCCTCGGAATCTCCAGCAACCCCTCATCCGCCGAGCGGAGTTGACACATAGTGGTGTAAGGAATCAGAAGTTCTTTCAAGTAGTCCAGACCCAGTCTGTGTAGTGCCTTGTAGGTTAACGAACGTACCTTAAAGGTGATCCACCACTGAACTGGCACCCAGTGCAGATCGCAAAGCACTGGGGTTATATGAGATCTCCTTGAAGCCCCAGTCAATAAACGTGCAGCCGCATTCTGCACTAGTTGCAAGCAGCGGATATCAACCCCAGGAAGCCCTAGGTACAGGGAATTACAGTAGTCAAGGCCCGAGGTCAAAGGCATGGACCAAGACAGGCAAGTCACTGGATGGAACAAGGTGCTTGATCCTGGCAATATTCCTAAAATGGTAAAAGGCTAACTTGACTATTGCAGACACTTGATGGTGGAGGGTTAGACTATTGTCAGTATCACTCCCAGGTCACGCACCTGCCTCAGAGGTAAGGATCTGCTCACCCCCAGAAATAAACCAGATGGCAAATCAGACCCCAACCCTCTATCCTGTGACCAGGGTCCACCACCAAAACTTCAGTCTTTCTACATTCAACTTTAACCCACTGGAACTCATCCAATCTTGGATTTCCTCGAGGCAGCTGTTAAATACTGAGAGAGCACACACCTGGTTGGGAGCGAAAGACAGGTAGAGCTGGGTATCAGCATAGCAGTGAAACCTCAGCCCATACCATCTTACAATGTCTCCGAGGGGCAGCCTATACACTGCAAACAACATGGGGGACAGCACTGAGCCCTGAGGTACCCCACAAGGCAGAGAGAAAGACTCAGAAGAAAATATTCCTGAGACAACTCTCTGAGTTCGACCTGTGAGGAAAGATGAAAACCATCTGAGGGCTGTACCCATCAGCCCACAGATGAACCTCAGGCACTCAAGCAGAACCCCATGGTCGACAGTGTCAAAAGCTGAAGAGAGGTGGAGGAGTACCAAGATAGAACGGTTCCTCCGATCTCTCACCATCAGGAGATCATTGAGCACCCGAACCAGAGCCATCTCAGTACTATGCCTCTTATGGAAACCCGACTGGAGAGGTTCATATAAATTATGGATGGATAGATGGTTCTCCAGTTGAATTGCCACCACTTTCTTGATAACCTTTCCCACAAAAGGAAGGTTCGAGATAAGCCTGTAGTTCGCCAGAGACTCCGGGTACAAATAAGCCTTCTTCAGAAGAGGTGTCACCACCGCCTCCTTCAAGGAGCTAGGAAACTCACCCGATTCCAGGGAGCACCGGACAATCTGAACTAAGACTGGGCCTATAACATCACTACAACCCAAAATTAGGGAAGTAGGGCCCGGGTCTAAACTACAGTACTGAGGGCTGTATCCCTGGACAGTCCTCATGTCAACGAAATCCAGTAGGTCAAAGGTACTCAGGAAATGCCAGGCATGGTGACCGAGCACTGACCAACCATATCTCCCATAGAACGAGATGGACAAACTCCTGTCTGATGTCTGCCACCTTATTCACGAAGAATCGAGCAATCTCATCACACTCAGTTTGTGATAAAACTTGAAGGAGCTGCAGACAGGCTGGGTTGTATAGCCTGTCCTCAGTTCAGGAAGAGTTGAGCCGGTCGGTTCCCAGCAACAGCAATTTCCCTGAACAGGAATTCTGCCTTCCTATGGGAAATCACTGATTGATAGAGTTGATAATGCTCTAACAAAATAAGATGGTCGGTATCCAAGGTGGATTTAGGTCTGCGACGTTCTAACCTACGTCCCAACTTCCGCATCTCCCTCAGCGACCCATCAAACCATGGAGTCCAAGGGCGAAGCGGAAGGGGATGAACACGGACTGGAGCAATCCGATCAACAGCTGAAGTAATAGCCTTATTGTAGGCCACCATTAAGTGCTCTGGATGGTGCTGGTCTCACCGAACACTGAGCGGTCAGTCACCTTCACCAGGTCTTCAGGGACCACATCCCACAAAGGGCAGTAACTGACCAACTCCACAGAGGCAGACCTACTCGGGGGAGTAGAGAAATTGAACCTCACAGTGTAGTGATCAGACCAACCAACCGGTTCTACCCCCAAATCAGAGGCCTCGATCCCCAGGATGAAGACCAAATCAAGACAGTGACCACCGTTATGGGTAGCTGAGGAAACAACCTGTGTGAAGCCCAGTGATGTCATCAACTGGAGAAAGTGTTGTCCAAAATGCAAAGATTCATCATCGACCCAGGCATTGAAGTCACCCAGAACCATCAGTCTGGGCGACTCCAATGCCATATCAGCGGCAAAGTCCGCTACTTCCTGCAGGAACAGCTTCGCAACCCCTGGTGGACAGTAAATGAGAGCTATCCGGTACCCCACACCAGTTACCACAGCACTGAAATGATTCAGCCTCCTCAACTGGTACACACAGTGAGGCCCAATTCCATCTGAAAATAGACTGCTACCCCCGTCCCTCAGTCCAACCTCAGGCGATGTATCACCGAGTACCCGGAGGAACAGCTGCCCAGAATTACATAGATACATAGACAGTGTCGGCAGATAAGGGCCTATGGCCCACCCAGTCTGCCCATTTGAGCTTGTAAGTTCAGTTTGTTTTCCTAGAAGTCTGTTGCCCCTTACCCCTGACCTCCATAATTCCTTTATGTCTATCCCATGCATTCTTAAATCTCGTGATTGTTTCTGCCCCCACCACTTCCTCTGGCAGGGTGTTCCACTTGTCCACCACCCGTTCTATGAAGTAATTCTTCCTCATGTTTCCTCTGAATCGTCCTCCCTCCAACTTCATCCCATGCCCTCTTAGTCCTGGAACATCTTTTGCTTAAAAATAGTGTTTTCCTGCACCCTGTTCCTCCCTGTAAGATACTTGTATGTCTCTATCATATCCCCTCTCTCCTCCTCCTCCAGAGAGTACACATGTTCAGTTCCTTCAACCTGTCTTCATAGGACTTGTGATGCAATCCATGCACCATCTTTGTTGCCCTCCTCTGAACCTTCTCTACCCTGTTCATGTCCTTACGTAGGTATGGTCTCCAGAACTGTACACTGTACTCCAGGTGGGGCCTCACTAGTGTCTTGTATAGCGGAATTATGACCTCCTTTTCCTGCTGGTGATGCCCTGCCTATACATCCCAGCATCCTATTTGCTTTACCTGCTGCCTTGTCACACTGTTTCCTCTCCTTGAGGTCATCAGAGATGACAATCCCAAGATCCCTTCCTGCTTGGTGCATGCTATATCCTCACCCCCAACTGATATATTGTGCCAGGGTTTTTGTGCCCCATATGCATTATCTTGCACTTCTTTGCATTGAATTTCAACTGCCAAACCCTGATCATTCTTCAAGTTTCTGCAGGTCGCTTCTCATTCTGTCAACACCCTCTGGTGTGTCTACTCTGTTACAGAGCTTTGTGTCATCAGCAAACCGTGAAATTCTACCTTCTAGGTCCTGCGCAATGTCACTGATGAAGATGTTGAATAGGACGGTCCCAGCACTGATCCCTGTACCCCACTGGTCACTCTTCCTCTGTGGAGTGACAGCCATTTACCACCACCATCTGTGTCCTGCCACCCAGCCAGTTACCTACCCACCACACTACTGTCCTGCCCACACCAATATTCCCCAGTTTGTGTAATAGTCTTCTATGTGGCACAGTGTCAAAGGCCTTGCTGAAGTCCAGATAGGCCATGTCCACTGCCCTTCCTGATCCACCTCCCTAGTCACCCAGTCAAAAATTCAATGAGGTTGGTCTGACATGACCTTCCCTGGTGAAACCATGCTGCCTTGGGTCCTGTAGTCCATGACAGCCAGATGTTCCACCAATCTCTCCTTCAGTAGTGCTTCCATGATCTTCCCACTACCGAGGTGAGGCTGACTGGTCTGTAGTTCCCTGCTTCCTCTTTGTTCCTACTTTGTATAAGGGACTACATCTGCTGTTCTCCAGTCTTTGGGTACCTCCCTGTTTCCAGAGATCGGCTAAACAGGATAGCCCAGTTCAGCCACCACCTCTCTTAGTTCTTTATGGACCCTGGGGTGCACCCCATCTGGCCCCATTGCTTTATCAGCTCTTATTACTTTCAGTTCCTTCAGGACCCTTTCTCGTGTAAAGGGACTTGTGTCCATTTCTGCACCATTCTCACCCCTTGTTCTCCCTTCAGACCCATTACCCTCCTCCTCCTCAGTAAAGACTGAGCAGAAATACCTGTTCAATATGTCAGCTTTACTGTGGTCATCCTCCACGTGGCCCCCATCCTCCCCCTTCAGTCTCACTATCCCTCCCTTTGTCTTTCTTTTTTCACTTATGTACCTGTAAAAGGTTTTGTCCCCTCTACCCACTGATTTTGAAATGTGTTCTTCTGTCTGAGCTTTGGCTTCCCTTACTGACCTCCTGCCTCCCTTTGCTTCTCCTGGTACTTCTCCCTATCCCTTCTGCCTGTGTCTTTTGTATTGCCTGAATGTAATCTTTTTGGCTTTCTTGCTTTGCTACCTCTTTGGAAAACCATAATAGTCTCCTCTTCCTTTTCCTCTTGCTAACCTGCTTAATGCATAATTCTGTTGTTCTTGTAATCCCCATTTTAAATACTGCCCACTGTTCCTCAACCCCTGGTTCCTGTCCCATCCCCTTAATGCCTCTTTCCAGGTATCTCCCATTTTCCCAAAGTCTGCCCCCTAAAATCCAGGATACGTGTTTTTGTGTGGTTTGGTTCTGCTCTTCCTGTGATTTCAAACCACAATGACTGGTGGTCACTGTTTCCCAAGTGCTCCCCACTGTTACCCCCATCACACTGTCCCTGTTTGTGAGCACAAGGTCCAGTATTGCCTTCTGCCGAGTTGGTTCCATGACCAGTTGCTTGAGGAAGGCACCCTGAAGGAGTCCAGGATAAATCTGCTCCAGTTGATACTGCTGCTGGGATGCTCCAGTCCACGTCTGGAATATTGAAGTCTCCAACCAGTACTACTTCACCCTTGTCTGCCATCCTTAGGATGGCTAGCATCAGCTCCCTATCTGTTTCTTCCTTCTGGGCTGGTGTTCTATAGACCACACCTGTGCGGATGGCTGTCTCCATTTTTCTTTCCAGCTTAACCCACAGTATCTCTCCCCCATTTTGTTCCTCCTGGATCTCTGTGGCCCTTATGCCGTTTTTCACATACAGTGCCACTCCTCCTCCCTTCCTGCCTGCTATGTCTCTTCTGAATATGTTGTAGCCAGGTATGGCCATCTCCCAGTCATGGTTATCATTACACCAGGTTTCAGTGATGGCCACAATGTCCAGGTCTGACTGTACCATGACAGCCTCCAGATCTTCCATCTTGTTGCTAAGGCTCCTGGCATTTGCACACATGGATTTCCATGATTTGACCTCCCTAGACTGTTTTGCTGTTCTACTCCAGCCCCTTCCTTGGTTGTCCTTTATCCCTGGTTCTCCTTGCTGTCTGCCCTTCTGCTGAATTGTGCCCCTTTTCTGCTTATGTCCCTCTTGGGCACTAATCTCCATCTTTTGCACACTGCTTTGCAGAGATAGCCACTCCTCTGGTTCACTGGTTCCACTACTAGCAGTGGGGGGTGAGCAAGTAGGTACCCTCCTTACTGGCCTGCCACCCCCTTTGCTAGTTTTAATGCTTGTCAATGTAGCATTTAAACTAATCATTGAGTGCCTGGATTCTCCAGGATTGAAACCTCCATCCTCCAGGTGGGTCCCCAGTCACCAATGAATCTAAACTTTCTCACAGCACCAGTTCTTCAACCATGAGTTAAAGTTCCTGGTGCATGCACTCTATGCTTTCCTTGCCTCTCACAGGTAGTACTTCTGAGAAAGTGACAGAAGTAGCTACTTGCTTGAGACCCTCCCATTTCCTAAACTCTTCCTGAACTTCCTTTGGCTCCCCATTTGCCAGGTCATTAGTACCTAGGTGATAATGACATCCAGCTCACCCTCTCGCCTTGCCTTCCCAGTGATCCCCAGGATCTTCCTTCCATTCCTCCATGCCGTGGCACCTGGTAGGCACCTCACCTCCTGTCCTCCCCTCCTGTGTACCTAGCTGGATCCCTCTTATGATGGAGTCCTCCACCAGGATTCGCTCTCCTCTTCTGGGGTCCACTGCTTTCCGCTGAGGTCACCTCCTGGCTAACCTCCACATCCTTTCCTTCCACTTCTCTGGTACCTCTACTTGGTTGTCCTTGTTTGCCAGTGTGGCATATGAGTTCTTGAGTGGAATAGGATCTGGGATGTGCCTCTGCCTGACTGCTCTAACCTCCCTGAGCCCACTGTCATCCAAGTGCTCCTCATTCTCGGCATCCTTTGAGGCAGTTGCATTGACTGGGTGGTCCCTGGATAGGGTGATAGTACCTGACCCAGTTTACTTCCACTTTGAGTCTGGCTACCTCATACTGCAGTCCAGAGATGCATGCAGATAGGGCAGCACCTCAGTGTCCAGAAGATCTACTTGAATATGGCTGCCCCACAGCCACTGCATTGCACCACTCCCACATTATACTGCAATTCCACTGCTTGTTCTGCTACTGAAGCTCTCCTAGTTCCCTTTTATTAATTTACTGTAGTAAAATCCTGCCACTTATCCTCAGATATTTTTTAAAGAAAAGAAACCAACAAATAAATAAATGAGTCAAAACACTTGTCGTTGAGGGTGGGCTTCTTCCCCTTATGCCCCTCCTACTTCACACCCTTTACTATACCCTGTGTTTTAGCCCGTCAATCAGATTTAACAGGGCATATAATTAAGAGTTGGGGAAGGGAGGAGGGGCAAATTGGGGTAGCATTACCATCTAACCAGGTCTCAGTGATGCTAGTCAGATCCGCTGTTCAACAAAATCCACAATCAATGCAGTCTTGTTCTTAATGGATCTGGCATTGCATAACAATGCCTGGGTTGGACGATGCTTGACGCCATCCCGACTACTTGCCCACCAAATAGAAGGTGCCCTTGGGTATGGGGATGAGACATGGATTACCACGCTCCAGGCTCCATTTCACCCCAGGGCATCTTCTAGTCTTAACCACCCATGGGAGAAACCCACTCATTCAAGCTCCAATGTCCACGGCCTCCAACCCACCCCCGCTCCTTCACCCTGTGAGCAATTCCCAGTGCCCAACAGCGCTGGTATGTAAAAGCAGGAAGTGGGGGGGAAGAGAATGGGTGGAGGGCATGGAGAAAGGGCCAAATAGCACATGACTGGAGGAGCAAGCAGACACATTCTGCAAGATACCCCCAAAATGTGGCTAAACACCACACACAGTCCTAATTTCCTAAACAAGAAAAAGTGCAGTTGAAATCTCCTAATAATGTGCAACCCAGACAGACTACGAATACATGAAAGCGTGACATAGGTCATGCCATCCTTAAAAATGTCACTGCCTATGTCCACCATTGCTGAATCCAAACTCAAGCTCTGTGACTTGTGTATGAAAACAGCATATGCAACACATATAGGGAACTGTTGACATATATATCCTTGAAGACCTGGAACTTAACACAGGTCAGATCTATCTCCACAGACTGTTGCATGTTGTCAAACTGAACAATAAGTGCCTCAACAATCATCTTCTGAACATTGTACTGAAAGTCTATGTGGTGACCCATTGCACCATTTACCATGCCAAGTTTAACATCCAGATTTTGACATGCATGACATGTGCATTGTTACAGATGGTAAGAACAGTTTCTAATCCAGCTGTCACGTGATACATCTGACTTAACTTCAGACAGGCGTCAGTCATCTTTGCTACCAGCTTACAACTTAAAATAACACCGTCAATTGTATCAACAGCATGCAGTGTGACCATTTCTTGATTCTCTCTGCAACATAACAGTGTTGAATTCAGCACATTTTAAGTCATGGCACAAGACAGACAATTGTGTGTTGTTGGAGCAGACATCACTGAAAACATCACATGCTGCATGTATGGATGTAGTATCTGTAGTGATTCTTTGGCTGTCCGGCATGAAAAGATGTGTTGGTGACAATGTACCTGTACGAGCTTGATCCAGCAGTGCCTTGTAAGCTAGATCACCACTCTGCCCCATGTACTCATACAACTCAATATATGTGAATAACTCCCACAGGTTATATCCTCCAATGCAGCCCAGTGTATTCTTTGCCTGCTTTACAGACAGAGTTGCACTGCATTAACTGGTACAAGTTGTAAAAGGTCTTCAAATATAATGATGTTTTTACCACCAAATGCATCTCCATAGTCAGTGGCCAAAATCTTCTGTAGATGAAGGTGTATACAGGCAAGCATCACATTAGATACCATGCTGACCTCATCAATGATCAGTAGTTTCATTTTAGTAAACATAGAACAAAGCTGAGATGCAACCTCAAATGACAGCTCATGATACTCTCCTGTTTTTCCATGCTCCACTGGTAGCATCAACAGATGGTGTAGGATTACTCCACCAATGTTGTATGCAGCCAGCCCAGTGGGAGCAGTAACAGCAACAGACATTGGTGAGTCTGTCATTGTCCATATTTCAGCCACGATAGCCTCTGTAAGGGAACTCTTACCTGTATCTGCTGAGCCACTAACAAATGTTAGTCGTGGCTTATGCTCATGACACTTACATTTCTTCATTCATGTAGTATATCATGTTGAACATCATCTGTGACTGCAGAGTGAACCACACATTGCTGCTCATTGAGTCTCTCTCTCAATTCCACTGGATCAACAGTGCAGTGTGTGCCATGCTCCACAGCACTTTCAACTTCCAACATGAGTACTTCTGTGGCATTGAGAGGCAGAGGCACTCCAAGTGTACCTTGTCCTCCTGGATCAAGGTTATCCTGTGAACTAACTAGAGTATCCTCCTCAAGTTGTTTCTGTACATTTTCAACTTGTTCCTTCTCAGCATCTAGTCTCTGTATGTATGTCTCAGAGTATTCAGTATTGAATGTCTCCAGGGTTTGAATAAGAACAGCAGAGCAAAGTAATAATGCTGTCTGCTCTCTGATGTGTCTAGATGTAACTTGCAGTGGTCATTGAGCCAAGGCTTACATCTCTTAACAAGACAGCCATACACTCCTGTGACCTTGTAAATGTTTTGTGTACAATCAGGTGAGACATCAGACTTGAAGTTGTACCACTTAGCTACCTCAATGTCACTGTGTCTTCTGGGGTAGTATATGTCAATCAGATTATTCTTCAATATCTGCTTAGAGGAAGGTCTGTTTAGGGCCAGTTCATCAATCTCAGGTATTGAGGCATTAATACACGTTTGCACTTCTCTTTGTAGTTAGCACTGAGAAAGCACACAGCATTAGATTTGCCGTACAAATGTGTACTGATCAGTCGATCACTGGCCTCATATGCACCACATTCTCTGTGTGACAGGGTCTTCAAAACCAAGTGACCACAACTGAGATGTCAGTGACTTGCTTGAATTGGCAATATCTTCCCAAAGATCTTGCAAGCTAGTCTGTTCATGTTTAGTGATGTATGAAGTGATGTACCAAACCAGAGCCAATGAGTTGTCAGCTACAAACTGAACATCTATGTTAGCTTGCCACATCAGAAGAAGTGTGAGGTTGTAATCATTGATGTACACCTCCTTCTTCTCTCTGGGTAACTCATATACTCTCTTGCCTTTAAGTGATGTTGCATTGCTGAAAAGAGTTCATTCATGAGACCATTCTTACACACACGTCTAGAAATCCAAAGTGACATCTCCTGTACCATCAGATTTATTTTTCACTGAACGATGGCAGTATTTGGCACAGATTTGTCACTGAAACTTTTGAACCAACTTCCACAGTGTAGGACTGTCATACTTGTCCTGATGTGGCAAGTAATGTAATGCTTTATGAACACTAGCACTTCTGCTGCTTCATGTTCTCCTATGTGCAGGGCATCCTTGATCCATAGTAGCATATGAATATGAGGAGCACCTCATGCCTGATACTCCGTTCTCCAGAAGCAGTGTTCAACAATACCAAGAGGCGGATTGTCCTTAGACAAAATGAACGTCAGAATATCATGGAATCACTTGTGAAAATGCCTGCTCACAAACACTAGGTCAAGTGAGCACATCTCTCCGAGAGTCATTGATGAAATGCCCTCAGCATCAAAAGTTGCCCACTTCAAGAGTTTAGTCAACTCATCCCATTTACATTCAGCACAGCTGAGTGTCACAGACCATGTTGCTGCAACACTCCACGCAGCATGGTCGCCACCTCAGAGTGTCTATGATACCAGTATTCCTTGGTGCCATGTAGACTTGACAGTATGGATGACAAATTGGCCTGTACAGTTTCATCCTTTTCTTTAGTTTCTGCAAAACTATACAGCAGTGATTCCATCAAGTGATGTCATGAGCCGTATAGTATGTGCAATTGATGCAGAGAGTATGCTAAGCTCACTCTCCTATAGTAGGTGAAGCAAGTACTGTATGTTGTGTCTGAATTTGCCATCCTTACTGAGCACTCGACTGGTACGGTATCCAGCACTTTGTACATGTACTTCTGTATCATCTAAACATCCATCTGACACTTTTGGAAATAAGTCTGGAAAGCAGCACACTTCCAAAGTTACTTCCTTGGTGTGAACAAGGTTGCCTTCCACCTGTTTCATCTGATACAGATCAGTGTTATCCCCAACTGGATCTCTGCCATGTAGCGGATGTACTGTGTATTGTTCATACACATTGTCAGTTGTTTGTGCATTGGGGCACCTTCCACCTGTTCTTTCTGATACAGATCAGTGTTATCCCTAACTTGATCTCTGCCATGTAGTGGATGTATTGTTCATACACATTGGCAGTTGTTTGTACATTAACCTTCTCAATCATTGGTTTACTGGTCTCCAGCACACCGCACTGAGCAGACACACTACTCTTGCGATCAATGTCAAGGTCTGCATAGAAGGGATTGCTGCCTTCAAGTAAGTGAGAGCCTGCTTCACCTTCTGTACATTGACAACATCCTGCCAGATGACCTTTGACTTCATTGGAACACCATTCACAAGAATCACCAAACTGTTCTCACTGGAGATTGCCTCCACATTCTCCTGCAAAGGAAGTAGAAGACACGTAATGGAATCCTTAAGAAACTTGAAGAGCTTTTTTTGTGGAATGTTCCGTGTCCTAGTATTCAAGCGTTGAAAAGTTTGAAATGGTTTAATAGTCTGAATAAGAATCTGTTCAAACATAGTCATTGTGTAATCTCAGCAGGTGTAACATCTGCCTCCATGTTGTTGAACACTGACCTTGGTGGCAGGCTGTTATTTTTCACCTTGCAAAAACAGTGTTTCCACATCACAATGATTGACTGCAACTGAAAGTCACTCTTTAATAGCAGATATGCCAAGAGTCTAAGCCACATGTCATTGTACGATGACAAGGTTTCCAGTCTAACTCTGTTTCTCATAACACAGCCTATCACATGACACACATACAGAGTCAAATTTCTTGGTCTTTGCCAACTCAAATTTGGCTTTAGATTTCCCAAACACTTTCAGAATGTCCATTTTCAAGAGAGAGAATAAATTGCCAATAACACTTGATACCTGATCAAGAACAGTATAAATGACAGTCCTGTCATGTTGTATATCTTCCATAAATGCCATGGCACCACGCATGTCACCAAACTGCAACAACTCATTAAGATGACTGTACTGAGCAACAACTCAACACACATTATACACCCTATAGACAAAGTTACACATAGCAGAATGATGTACCGCTAGCATGCACATGTGGTGAAAGATGCTGTCACAAACACCACTATGTAAGCATGCTAGTGAATGCCCCATAAGTCCAGTATGTGGATGGATCTCACAAAAGTCTGTAGTCTCAAACAGTGTATGTCTGTCCGTCTGATCAGTAATGACAAACATATTAATAAAGTGCTCAACTTTTATCAAACGATGATTGCAGTCTTGTAAAATATAATGTTAGACTCAGACACCTGTATAGAAAACAGAGAAAAAAAGAGGCACTCAGTGTCGAGTAATAATCATTGCATAGTAATACACTGTGTATCTGTTATAGAACATAAATAAAACATATAGAAAAAAGTGCCACAACACAGTATCTGTAGCAGTAGAAAACCTCTTGACAGAAAACTTAATACTTTAGCATGTTTCACAATTGAAACAGCATAATAACTACAAAGACTATGTAATGCTATGCCACCAAGACATAGTTGCATCTTAAACAGTTATATGAAACACAACCAGTTACAGGTAACACAAATGCAAACACAAAACCCACTAAGAATCGTAAAGTTAGCATAAACACAGTAATGGAAACATAAAAACAGAAACAGGAATGATAATATAAATACAATCAGAAATGCAAACAAAAATAGTAATGGAAACAATAAAAATAATTTTTATCCAAAGACAAACAGAAAGAGCAACATCCACGGTAACATAAACAGAAACAGTAACAAAACATTAATGTACATGCAAGCATTAAGTAAACACAAATGATACAAATAACTGTAAGAGTCATGTAAAAAAAAAAGTGAACCATTAATGGTAACAATAAAAGTAAGACCAAGAAAACTGCAAACACACATGATTATGCAAATGCAATCAGAAATGTAATTAGCACAGAATTGGTAACAGTAACAGTGACACAAAGACAAACAGTTATATAAATGGCAAAAAAGTCAAGCAGAAACATAAACACAAATAATAAGAGTAACTGTAAGATTATGACTCACGAAAATACAAAGTGAAAAGGTAATAGTAACACTAACAAAGATGTTAACAGAACTGGAAACAGATAGTTATATATACACAAGCAGAAACACAAACAGTAACTGTAAAGCTTACATAAGCAGAAACAGTAACAAATAGAAAGTCAGACATAAACACAATTAGTAACGGTAATGGTAGTACAAACAGAAATGGTGATACAAACAGCAGCATAACCACAAAACCAAATAACAGCAAAGTGTGAGCAACGCAAACAATTATTGAATCATAATAGAAATGTAAATGCTAACTGTAACAATGACAGCGAAATGGAAATGGCAATAGAAACACAAATATGAATGCAAAGAGTAATGCCAACTGAAACTATAAGTTGTAATTGTGACATCAGAAAGTCACGTAATACATTTTTTTAAATATTTATTTTTTTAAAAGTACAGTTTAACTGACAACATTCTTGCAAAGTACTGTTGAATACATCAAAGTGTTGAATAGCACTTTCAAAAAGCAATGTGGAATATGTGAAAGTGTCGAACAGTACTTTCAAGAAAGTCGTTGAAAACATGAAAATGTTGAATATTCATGTTGATAAAACACCATAAATAAAGGAAAGCCAATGAGAAACAGTATTGCATTTGATTAACAGACACAAAGGCCAATAGTAGAACACATTTATCTGGTGATCTCAAGCGGCAAATCAGAAGCACTGAATTTTAGAGAAGGACATAGCAGCCATCTTAGACCACACTGCAGGACCTTGTTGATTGTGTAAGTACCTACCATTTTGTACAAAATTATTAAATCTGATAACTGCACAAAAATAGCACAAAACTTTTTCTGAGCTCTAACTATTTTAGTAGAAAGTATCTGTCATGCAGTGGCAAGAAGTTATAATAGTTTAAAATAAAACATTGCCTACATGCTGTCATTCAGCTGTTTAGTGTCTAGCATTGTCTGCAACTGTTACCATACAGCTATAATGTGAATGATTGTATCTTGCATTGTACTCTGGCTGCGGAGTCAGTTTACAATATTTGCTGTTGGAGGCTGTATAAAGTACCTGCTCAGAACATTCACCTCCTCAGTATCCCAACTTGTGTGCAGCTGTTGCCAGGTACATATAATATTAATATTTATGGCTGTACCTGGTCTATGGACTGTGGATCAAACCTGCTATGGGGAAGGGGAGGAGGGCATTGCCTGTCTGATGCCATACAACTCTTAACTGTTGCAAGTTGTGTACAACCAGTATCACAGACGATAATGTTAATGTTTATGGCTGTAGTTGGCCTATGCCTGTGGACTGCGGATCAAACCTGCTATGGGAGAGGGGAGGAGGGAATTGCCTGTCTTATACCATGCAACTCTAACTGTTGTAAGTTGTGTACAGCTGTTGCCAGGTACAAATAATATTAATATTTATGGCTGTAGCTGGTCTATGCCTATGGACTGTGGATCAAACCTGCTATGGGGGAGGGAGGGAGGAGGCATCGCCTGTCTGATGCCATACAACTCTAACTGTTGTAAGTTGTGTATAGCCAGTATCACAGACATATAATGTTAATGTTTATGGCTGTAGTTGGTCTATGCCTATGGACTGCAGATCAAACCTGCTATCCTGTACTATCTTGGTGGGTGCAGCACTGTGGCTGACAACATGCAATACTCATTGTCCAAACTACTGTTCACCTGCTATCAGGGGGATATTACATCAGTGTTTATGCCTTTACTTAGGATGTCAATCTGCACTCAGAATCCTGTACGTGATCTTGGGGGGTGGGGTACTGTCTGGCTGAGGCATGCAAGTAGTCAGTGTACTAACTTCTAATCTGCTGCTATCATGGGGATATTCCATCAATGTTTATGCCTTTACTTGTGATGTGCCTCTTCAGTCAGCATCCTATACCTAATGTTGTGGGTTGGGGGTACTCTCTGGCTGAGGGCATACAACTAACGTACTCAGTATCCTAACTTCTTTTCACCTGTTTTCAGGTGGATATAACATCAGTGTTCATGTCTGTACTTGGCATATTCCTCTCCGGTCAGGATCCGATATCTGCTGTAGGGGGAGTGGGGACATTGCCAGGCTGAGGCCGTGCAGCTCCTCAATGACCTAACTTGTGTTCACCTGGTATCAGGGAGGTGTAACGTTAATATTTATGGCATTGACGAAGCTCTGCGCTCAGGATCGTGTACCTGATCTTGGGGGGGGGTGCTCAGGCTGTGCAAGTACTGAGCGTCCTAACTTCCATTCATGTGGTACAGAGGGATACATTATTAATGTTTTGCCTTTCCTTGGGATGTGGCTCTGCAGTCAGTATCCTGCACATTATCTTGTGGGTTGGGGCACTGTCTGACTCAAGCCATGCAAGCACTCAGTGTCCTAACTTCTGTTTAGCTGGTATCAGGGATATAAATTAATGTTTAGGCCTTTACTTGTACTGTGGCTCTGCACTCAGGATCCTGTACTTGATCTTGGGGAGGCGGACTGACTGGCTGACAGCATGCATGTACTCAGTGTCCTAACTTGTGGTAAGCTGGTATCAGTGATCTATAACATAAATGTTTATGCCTTTACTTGGGATGTGGCTCTGCATTCAACATTGCCTGCCTAATGTTGTGTGGATGTAGCACTGTGTGGTTGATGGCATCAAGCACTCACTGTCCTTACTTCTGGTCAGGTGGAATCAAGGAATATTCCATCAATGATTACGCCTTTACTTGTGTGTGCCTCTCCACTCAGCATCCTGTAGCTCGTTAGTGTCCTAACTTAGCTGCAGCTGGTATCAGGCAGCTATATCATTGCTAAGGATAAGAAGGAATTGGCAAGGTTAGAGGAATGGTCAAATGTATGGCAGCTTAGATTCAATGCTAAGAAGTGCAAGGTAATGCACCTGGGAAACAAAAACCCAGGGGAAGAGTACACAATGGGGGGTGAGATACTAACAACAACAAATATGGAAAGGGACCTGGGGGTAGTCATATCAGATGACCTAAAGGTGGGCAAGCAATGTGAGAGGGCAGCAAGGAGGGCTGGGGGATACTGGGATGCATAGGGAGAGGCATCACCAGTAGAAAACAGGAAGTTATTATCCCTCTGTACAGACAGCTGGTGAGACCCCATCTGGAGTACTGTGTGCAGTTCTGGAGACCCAGTCTCTGCAAAGACATAGACAGGAAGGAAGCTGTCCAGAGGAGGGCAACTAAAATGGTGCAGGGTCTGCACCAGAAGACATATGAAGAGAGACTTAAGGAGCTTAATATGTATAGCCTCGAGGAAAGGAGGGAGAGGGGGGACATGATTGATACTTCAAGTACCTCAAGGGAATCAACAAAGTCCAAGAGGAAGCATCTTTCAAAAAAAGAGGTGTGCAAGAACAAGAGGGCACAATTTGAAGATGGGGAGCTCAGAGGTAATTTAAGGAAGTATTTTTTCACAGAGAGGGTTGTGGAGGCATGGAACAGCCTTCCGGAGGAGGTTGTGGGGTCAAAATCAGTGGTGGAATTCAAGCATGCATGGGACAGTCATAAGGCAATTCTGGGGGTGGGGTAAGAAGAAGTAGGCTGCTGGTTAACTAGGATCTGCAGCTTATCCAGTAGGTAGGGAAATGGGCAGACTGGGTGGGACAAGTGGTCCTTATCTGCCGTCAAATTCTGTGTTTCTATGTCTATGGCTATACTTGGCCTGTGGCTTTGTACTCAGGATGCACATTGGTAAGGGGCATTGCCTGCCTGAGCCCATACAACTGCTCAGTGTCCTAACCCATGTGCAGGTGTTATCAGCAAGGTGTACCATTGATGTCCATGTCTTTCATTGGGCTATGGCTCTGAACTCAGGATCCCACACCTGGTCTGTTGGGGGGGTGAGGGCATTGCCTGGCTGAGACTGTGCACGTCCTCAGCATCCTAACTAGTGTGCAGCTGGTATCAGGGAGGTATGCTGTTGATGTCCACGACTTTACTTGAGCTGTGACTCTGCACTCAGGATCCAATACATACTTTTCGGGGGGGGGCATTGCCTGGCTCAGCCATACAACTCCTCAGTGTCCTAACTTGTGTGCAGTCCTTATCAGGATATATACCGCCATGTCTGTGGCTTTACTTGGGCTGTGGCTGTGCACTCAGGATCAAATACCTGGTCTGTGAGGGGTGGTGGCATTGGCTGTTTGAGTCCGTGCAACTCCTCACTGTCTTGACTTATGTGCAGCTAGTATCAGAGAGGTATACCATTGATATTCATGGCTTTACATGAGCTCATGTCTGTGGCTTTACTTGGGCTGTGGCTGTGCACTCAGGATCAAATACCTGGTCTGTGAGGGGTGGTGGCATTGGCTGTTTGAGTCCGTGCAACTCCTCACTGTCTTGACTTATGTGCAGCTAGTATCAGAGAGGTATACCATTGATATCCATGGCTTTACATGAGCTCATGTCTATGGCTTTACTTGGGCTGTGGCTCTGCACTCAGGATCCAATACCTGGTCTGTTGGGGGGTGGGGGCATTGTCTGGCTCAACCATGCATCTCCTTAGTGTCCTAACTTGTGTGCAGCTGTTATCAGCAAAAGCTACCATTGATGTTGATGGCTTTAGCTGGGCTATGTCTCTGCACTCAGGATCCAATATCTGGTCTGTAAGGGGTGGTGACAATGCCTGTCTGAATCCATGCAACTCCTCAGTGTCCTAACTTGTGTCCAGCTGATATCAGGCAGGTCTACTATTGATGTACATGCCTTTAGTTGGGCTGTGGCTTTGCACGAAGGATCCAATACCTGGTGTGTAAAGGCAGGTGGCATTGCCTTGCTGAGGCTGTGCAACTCCTCCATGTCCTAACTTCTGTGCAGCTGGTATCAGGGGGATATAACATCAGTGTTTATGCCTTTGCTTGTGTTGTGCTCCTGCAGTCATAATCCTGTACCTGATCTTCAGGATTGAGTGTCACTTTCTGGCTGTGGCCATTCAAGTACTCAGTGTCCTAAATTCTATTCACCTGTTATCAGGAAGATATTACATATACAATAATGGCTGGTGAGGTGGTTATAATGAGAATGTTAGGACACCCCCAAGATATGGAATGCCACATAAACCCCGAGAGCAAAGCTTGAGGGTTTTGTACAGGCATCCCACACCAAAGGGGTGTCTAACATTCAAGTTTCCCACACTTCCCCAGCTTTTATTTTATATAATTGCTGGAGAACACTTTTTCACCTCAGAAGTTATATAAAATACATTTAAATTAACTTACCACCGATTCTAACTGGCAGCTAACTGCGCGTGCTGTGTAGTGAAGAGGACTGAAGAGTGCTTTTGTGCATGCTCACACACGTTATAACCCGTGGGTTATAACAGAAAATTATAACTTCCTTCTCCTTGGGAAAAGCCATTGCCAGTTATTACATCAGTTTTCTGCCTTTACTTGGGATGTGGCCCTGCACTAAGTATGTTGTGCATGATCTTGAATGTTGGAGCACTGTCTGTCTGAGGCTATGCAAGTACTCGGTGTCCTAACTTATAGTCAGCTGGTATCAGAGGTATATAACATCAATGTTTATGCCTTTACTTGAGATGTGTCTCTGCACTCAGGATCCTGTACCTGATCTTGGGGGGGGGTAGTCACTGTCTGGCTGAGGACATGCAACAACTCTGTGTGCTAACTTATGTAGAGCTGGTATCAGGCGGATATAACATCAGTGTTCATGCCTTTACGTGGATGTGCTCTCCACCAGGGTGCAGTTCCTGGTCTAGCGGGATCTGGTCATTGCCTGGCTGATCCCATGCAGCTCCTCAGTCTCCTATCTTGGGATGCAGTTAGCAGTCATGAGCCTGTACCTGGTCTTGGCGAGTAGGGGCAATGCCTGACAGAGACCTTTCAAGTACTCAGTGTCCTAACTTCTCTTCAGCTGGTATCGTGAGATATAAAATCAATGTTTATGCCTTTATTTGGAATGTGCCTCTGCACTCAGGATACTATACCTGTTCTTGTGCTGAGGCTATGCAAATAGTCACTGTCCTAACTTCTGTTCTTTATGCACAATGCTATATAATATATACCAGTAAAGTACACTTACCAGTGTTATGTATTATTATACTTTCTGTTTACAGGGGCTCAAACAGCAGGAACAATGTGCAGTGGGCACTGTAGCTGTGTACACGGACTCGAGCAGAAGGTTGACCTCCTGCTGCAGGGGCAGCAAATAATGCTGTCCCTGTTGCAGGCACAACAGGGCATGGTCAGTCTTCTGCTCGAGCCTGTTGATACAAATACAGATGCCACCGCCCACTACAGCACCGCTTTCACCACATGCAGCAGCATCCAGTCTCCTGACCAGAGCCAAGGCCCTCACCAGAATCTGGTATCTCTTCCTGGCGAGTGGTCTCCACTTGCATTGCACCTCCACATGGATCCAGGCTCCTGAGCTGCACCGCCTCAACCAAGAGAGCACACCTCACCCTGTTTTTATTTGCTTTACAAAAAAATAAAAACATTTTTTATATATATATAAAAATCTTTTTAATTTTTTTTATTATTTAGAAAATGTATTTTATAACAATATATTTTTCTACCTTTTTCTTCAAAATAGAATTGTATTTTGTGAAATATATTATTTTTCCAAAAAAATGCTTTATTTAACATAAAATATGTTTGCAAACAAAACAGCAAAGTGTGTTTTTATAAGCATTGAAAAGTAATGAGTATTTGTGACAAGAAATAAAACAACTTAAAGTATCCTAACTTGTGCACAGCTGGTATCAGGCAGGTGTATACCGTTGATGTCCATGGCTTCACTTGAGGTGTGGCTCTACACTCACGATCTAAAACCTGCTTTTGGGGGACATTGCTATCTAAGGACATACAACCTCAGTATCCTAACTTGTGTGCACCTGTTATCAGGGAGGTGTACTGTTGATGTCCATGGGTTCACTTCAGCTATGGGTCTGCACTCAGTATCCAATACCTGTTCTGGGGGTGGGGGCATTGCCTGCCTGAGGCGTGCAACACCTCATTGTCCTAACTGTGTTCATCTGGTATCAGGAAGGTATACCATTGATGTCCATTGCTTTACTGGGGCTGTGCTTTCAGGATCCAATCCCTGGTGTGCAGGGTGGTGGGGGCATTGCCTGGCTCAACTGTACAACTCCTCACTGTCCTAACTTGTGTGCAGCTGGTATGAGGGAGGTATACTGTTGATGTCCATTGCTTTACTTGTGGTGTGGCTCTGCGCTCGGATCCAATACCTGGGGTGTGGGGCTTTAGTTGAGCTGTAGCTGTGAACTCAGCATCCAATACCTGATCTTGGAGTATGGGGGCATTGCCTCGCTCAACTGTACAACTCCTCACTGTCCTAACTTGTGTGCAGCTGGTATGAGGGAGGTATACTGTTGATGTCCATTGCTTTACTTGTGGTGTGGCTCTGCGCGGATCCAATACCTTGTCTGTGGGGCTTTAGTTGAGCTGTAGCTGTGAACTCAGCATCTAATACCTGGTCTCAAGGTGTGGGGCATTGCCTGGCTGAGGCTGTGCAACCCTCAGTGTCCTAACTTATGTGCAGCTTTTATCAGAGAAGTATACCATTGATCTCCATTACTTCAGTTGTGCTGTGGCTCTGCACTCAGGATCCAATACCTTGTCTGTGGAGGCTGAAGCCATTGCCTAGCTAAGACCGTAACTCCTCATTGTCCCAACTTCTGTGCACCTGGTATCAGGGAGGTATTCCATTGATGCCCATGGCTTTACTGAGTCTGTGGCTCTGCACTCTGAATACCTGGTTTGGGGGGGCATTGCCTGGCTGATGCCATGCAACTCCTTAGTGTCCTAACATGTGTGCAGCTGGTCTCATGGAGGTATACTATTGATGTCCATGACTTCACTTGAGCTGTGGCTCTACACTCATGAACGATCCAATACCTGCTTTTTGGGGGGGGCATTGGCTGGCTGAGGCCATACAACTCCTCAGTATCCTAATTTGTGTGCACCTGTTATCAGGAAGGTAAGCCATTGATGTCCATGGGTTCACTTCAGCTGTGGCTCTGCAATCAGGATCCAGTACCTGTTCTAAAGGGGTGGAGGTATTGCCTGGCAGACACCGTGCAACTGCTCATTGTCCTAACTTCTGTGCACCTGGCATCAGGGAGGTAAAATTATAATGTTTATGCCTTTAGTTGGGCTGTGGCTCTGCACTCAGGATACAGTGCCTGGGCTGTGGGGGGGGTGGGTGCATTGCCTGGCTGAGACTGTGTAACTCCTCAGTGTCTTAACTTGTGTGCAGCTTGTATGAGGGAGGTATACCATTGATGTCCATGACTTTGCTTGGGGTGTGGCTCTGTACTCAGGATCCAATACCTGGTGTGTGGGGGCATTGTCTGGCTGAGACTGTGCAACTCTTTAGTGTCCTAACATGTTGGAACCTGGTATCAGAGAGGTATTCCGTTAATGTCAATTTCTTTACTTGGGCTGTAGCTCTGCATTCAGGATCCAATCCCTGGTATAGCTGGAGAGGGAACTTTGCCTGGCTCAGATGTATAACTCCTCACTATACTAACTTGTGTGCAGCTGGTATGAGGGAGGTATTCTGTTGATGTCCATGGCTTTACTTGGGATGTGGGTTTGCACTCAGGATCCAATACCTGGGGTGTGGGGGTGAGGGCAGTGCCTGGCTGAGGCAGTACAATTCTTCAGTGTCATTACTTGTGTGCCCTTGGTATCAGGGAGGTATACTGCTGATGTCCATGGCTTTACTTGGGCTGTGACTCTACACTCAGGAGCCAGTATCTGAGTCGGTGGGGTGGAGGCATTGCCTGGCTCAGCTGTAAAACCCTCAGTGTCCTAACTTGTATAAGGCTGTTATCAGGGAGGTATACCATTCGTGTATGTGCCTTTGTTGGCTGTGGTTCTGTACTTAAGATCCAGTACCTGCTCTGGGGGTGGAGGTATTGCATAGCTGAGACCATGGAACTCCTCAGTTTCCTAACTTTGTGCAGCTGGTATCAGGAGCTACACCGTTCTTGTGTATGTCTTCAGTTGAGCTGTAGCTCTGAACTCAGCATCCGATACCAGGTCTCAGGGTGTGGGGCATTACCTGGCTGAGGCCGTGCAACTTTCAGTTTCTTAACTTATCTGCAGCTGGTATCAGGAAGTCCTTCTGACTTGTTCTTAAAGGATATGTACTTGTCTTTGAGGTCTATTCACAACCGTTTGTGAGTAAAGGGAAGATACTAACAAAGGATTTTTACATCCTGCATATGCCCCAGGGCAATGTTCATCACCTTCAGGAATTTAACCCCTTCAGGAATTTATCACATTCTAGGTCTTTGAGCTACAATAACAGTTTTCTGGTCCCCGGTAG
Source organism: Neoceratodus forsteri (assembly GCA_016271365.2). Lineage (NCBI taxonomy): Eukaryota > Metazoa > Chordata > Ceratodontiformes > Ceratodontidae > Neoceratodus > Neoceratodus forsteri. The sequence continues at coordinate 467,990,793 of CM057457.1, read as the reverse complement.
TTCACCATTTCCTGTGGATTTGATTACTTTTCATCAATCATGTGGCACCTCTGAGAACATGGCTTTATATATTGTGCTCTGCCATATCATGGGGCAAACGCAGACCAGCAAGGCCAAGAGGATTAGATGCCCTACAACAAAACTAGTCTGCAAAATGATTAAAGTGTACCGTCTTAGGATACTACTTATGCTACTTCTGATATTTGGAAATGTTCATCCTAACCCAGGGCCTACCGGCCTAGCACCCCATGCCACAAAAAGGCGGGAGGGGTCCCTCACATTAGCCTCAATCAGTGTCTGCAGCCTCCTTAACAAACTTGACATCTTGCAAACCTGGGTCCAGCAACATAGCCCTAATGTACTCTCTGTTGTCGAAACATGGCTTAACCCCAAGATACCAGACACTGCAGTCACCATCCCTGGATACTATATATTCAGGCAGGACAGGGTTTCCAAATGAGGTGGGGGCTGTGCCATCTACCTGAGGAATTCCTATCTGGGTCAAGCCTTCCCATTCTCAAACCCTAAACCACCCTCGCAGGTTCTCGCCATTAAAATTCTACTCTGGGCGCACAACAAGTAGCTCACCATTGCCTCTGTGTACCTACCCCCTAAAGATCAGTCCAGTGGATTTATGAGCATATTAGAAAGCCTACATGAATTACACCACAACTCTGAACTCATAGTACTAGGTGACTTCAACATTAATTGGCTATCGCTGGAGGCCAGAAACTACAAGGATGCTGTCATGTCACAGAACCTCACCCAGCTTGTGACCACCCCTACCAGATGCAACTATAGGCAGGGTCGCACACACTTCTGGACTGATCCTTACTAATCACCCTGAATGAATCTCAAAAGTCTCAGTGCTCCCTGATGGGATCAGTGACCACTCACCGGTCACATGTACCTGGACAAACAAATTCATTAAGTCCCTCCTAAAATAATCCTCACCAGAGTGTTAAAGCAGGGGTACCTTGAGCTACTAAAAGACACCTAAGCCACCTGGACTGGACACCCAATCGGCTCTGCCAATGATGTAAACCAAGCCTTAGACCTTTTCATCAGCCACTTCACCGCGCCTGCAATATCTTTGCACCTCTCAAAAAGCTGAAGATCAGGGGCAGAGCTAACCCTTGGATAACCCCTGATTTAATCACTTGACTGAAACATAGGGATCACCTCTGGCACTGTGCCCATGCAACATCCAAACCTGGGGATATTCATAAATATAAAGCAGCCAGAAATGAGCGCCAAAAGCAAGTACTTCAAGGAAGCTCTCTCTCCAACTCCTGGGGTGATGGAAAAAAAATTTTGGAGTAACCTGAAAGACCTTACAGGCAAGGACCCTAAGTCACCACCCACCATGCTCAACATAAATGGAATACCAACATCTGACCTGTATACAATCACCAACACCTTTAACAATGCATTCTCCAACTTGGATAGTGTCTTCTCTTCTAATTTCTTTGATGCCCCCTCTGGTAGTAACCCTCCTGCAACTACTCCTCTCCTACACCCTGCACCACAGTTCTACTTCAAGGAGATCCCAGTGCATGAAGCCAGAACCTATATTCGGAAGGCCATTCACAACGCAGGCTACAGCCGTGACTCCCTTGACCTGAAGTTGTTAGCACTTGTCCTTGAAGAAGTCCTTGAACCCCTGACAAAGGTCCTCAACCTATCTCTAAGGATGTCCCAGCTCCCGTCCCACTGGAAACAGGTGACCATCACACCGGTACACAAAAGTGGAGACAAATCACTGCACTCCAACTACAGACCTATCTCCATCCTACCTCCATTGTTTAAGGCCCTGGAGCGCATCGCCTCAGGCCAACTAGTCAAGTACCTGGAAAAATATGACATCCAGTGTCCTGAGCAACATGGTTTCCGAAAAGGGCACAGTACCACCACTGCACTATTAGAATTCACAGGCTTCATCCATACCGCGCTCGATCAAGGAAACTGTGTAGGGGCAGTGTTCATCGACCTTACAAAAGCCTTTGATACTGTGAACCACCCACTCCTATTCAAGCAATTATCAAACACTGGGCTCTGGGGAGAGGGTCCAGTAGGTTAGGATTGCCGGTGTCACCTCGGAAGAAAAGCCAGTCCTTTCAGGGGTCCATCCTGGGGCCACTACTCTTCAGCCTCTTCCTCAATGACCTTCCCAGTGTCTGCCACCAGAAATGACTGCTCTATGCCGACGATGCAGTCATGTTCACCAACCACCAAAAAGCAGAGCTCCTTGAGAAACAATTACAGCTTGAATTCATGCGCATCGAAGGATGGTTCAAGTCACACAAACTGGTCATGAACTACAGCAAAACAAAGGTTATGACCTTCTACAACTCTAGGAGCAAGTACAAATCCGTGACCTCACCATCCTAAACCAAACAGGGACCTTACTTGAACACGTTCCTGATTTTAAATACCTAGATGTCACATTGGACAGCTCACTCTCTACCATCAGCACATAGATTCTGTCGCCAAGCCACCAACATCCGTATAGGCCTGCTCTACAGGCACAAACACTGCATGACTCCTGACACTCTCCGGTTGGCTATCAACAGCTCTGTCACCTCCATCATCAATTACAGGCTAGCAATTTATGACTCTGCCTCCGCTTCTGCCCTCCACAGAATTACAGTTGCACTCAACAGAGCATGCAGGCTACTAACTGGGGCTGACCGACTTCACACACCTTGGACCTGTACACTTGGGCAGGATGGCTTCCTCTCATCAGCCGGATACAGTATCAAATCTGCCTCTTAGCCAAAAAGTCCTCCTCGGTCATGCCCCGGCATTAAAAGCTGCTCATTGACCACTGAGCACCCAGTGAACTAGAAGTTCACAACAACTAACCTTCCTAGTCCCCAGATGCCGGGCTACCATGGGCCAGAGGACCTTTGCCCACAGAGCACTACAGTGGTACAGTACTCTCAACAAAGAAACTCTTACTGCTGCCGCTCTTGGCCCTTTTAAGAGACAACTCCAACTTCATCTCATTTCAACTAGTCATCGTGACTGCCTTGCCTAATCAGGGGCCCACCGCTCACTGACCTCCACTTCAGTCTTGACAGCTATCTCTCCCCACCTTGCCCCCTTCTGCCTGCCTACCTACCCCCTTGCCCCCTCTCCCTTCCCCCCCGGGCATTTCCTGACTTTTATCCCTCCTATCCTCCCTTCCTCCCTTTGGAGCTCTTACCCTTACCTCTACCCTCCATCAATGGCCTTCCTGCCTGCATACCCCCTTACCTCTCACCAGCAGTGCTTATTTCTAAGATTGCCCTTGGCTGGTATGTCATGCTACCTAACATTTGGCACATTTTGAATTACTAGAATTTCCTAAGCCTCAGTTTCTTACTTCTATTTATTGTGTAACTATGTATTATTATGTTGACTTTTGTATGTATGTATACCCCCCATTCCTTCGACGTGGAACCTTTGTAAATGAGCAGTTCCTGCTCAAAGATATTTGTAATCCTAGATTTCAATAAAATAAAAAATTAAAAAAAAATAAAAAATATGCTGTTGCTCTCCATTACTTCAGTTGGGCTGTGGCTCTGCACTCAGGATCCAATACCTGCTCTGGGGAAGTGTGGGGGTATTGCCTGGCTGAGGCCTTGGAACTCCTCAGTGTCCTAACTTGTGTGCACCTGGTATCAGAGAGGTATTCCATTGATGTCCACAGCTTTATTGGGGCTGTCCCTCTACACTCTGGATACCTGGTCTGGGGGGGCATTGCCTGGTTGTGACCGTGCAACTCCTTAGTGTCCTAACATGTGTGCAGCTGGTCTCAGGGAGGTATAATGTTGATATCCATGACTTTACTTGAGCGGTGGCTCTACACTTACGATACAGTACCTGCTTTTGGGGGGGGACATTGGCTGGCTGAGGCCATACAACTCTGATTCTAGAACTCTGAACTCACTGGCTGTGTTTGAGAAGAGCTCCCAAAGCTAAGTGCTTTTTGATACAATTTTCAGTTTAAAAATTGTTTTGTTTTATGTAAATTTAGGTGATTATGAAAGACAACCCTGTAAGCTCCAAGAAGATATAAAATTTGTGCGGTAGATATTTGTTGGAAGTCAGAAGGATCAACACATTTATTTAGTGTGATCTTTCTACTGTGATGTGGTTAATTTTAATGCTAGAGTTTAAACCCTTTCTGTATGTGCCTTTGGTGGTGTCTGATATTGAGAACCTAAGTGTCATTTGTGGGTATCCTGTCTGTTTTGGTAGGTACTTTATTTTCTTTGTTAAACAGCTGAGTATACCTATTGCCTAATACTTTATAGTACATTGTATCTTTTTGCTCAGTCTCTGATTTTTCTCTTCTTTCTCCAATGTTTTAGAACTGTTTAGTTATTGTGGCAGAGGTGTGGTACTGTGTTCTTTCTTGTAGTTCAAGGTGCTTTTGGAACTGCTGATTTCTATTGGTTTAAAAGGCTACATTTTTTTTTTCTATTTTAAAAAAAGCTACATCAACTTGGTTTGTCGTCACCTGTTTGTTGTTGCTAAGTAGCAGATGTTTTTGTATTGTGCTCTGATTCTGTGATAGAATCTGTATTAGTAGAAGGTAGATTATTGTGATTGTAGTTACCTTTTGATGGTAAGGATAAAGAGGAGATAGAAGTGTATGTATTTTCAAATATTATAGAGGAACAGTGGCAGGATTTTTAGGACAGTAAATTAATAAAAAGGGAACTAGGAGAGCTTCAGTAGCAGACAAGTATAGCAGTATAACTGCAGCATAATGTGGGGAGTGGTGCAATGCAGTGGCTGTGGGGCAGCCATATTCAGGCAGATGTTCTGGACACTGAGGTGCTGCCCTATCTGCATGCATCTTTCTGGACTGTGGGATGAGGTAGCCAGACTCAGAGTGGAAGTAAACTGGGTCAGGAGTACCATCACCCCTATCCAGAGACCACTCAGTTCAATGCAGCTGCCTCAAAGGATGCAGAGAACGAGGAGTACTTGGATGACAGTGGGCTCAGGGAGGGTTAGACCAGTCAGGCAGAGCACATCCCAGATCCTATTCCACTCAAGAACTCATATGCCACACTGCCAAACAGGGACAACCAAATAGAGGTACCCAGAGAAATGGAAGGAAAGGATGTGGAGGTTAGCCAAGTGCAAAAGATGGAGATTAGCACCCAGGAGGTGGATAGACAGAATAGGGCAAAATTCAGCAGAAGGGCAGACAGCAAGGTGAACCAGGATAAAGGACAACAAAGGAAGGGGCTGGAGAGAACAGCGAAACAGTCTAGGAGGTCAAATCATGGAAAGTCATGTGTCCAAATGCCAGGAGCCTTAGCAACAAGATGGAAGATCTGGAGGCTGTCATGGTGCAGTCAGACCTGGACATTGTGGCCATCACTGAAACCTGGTGTAATGATAACCACGACTGGGAGTTGGTCATACCTGGCTACAACATATTCAGAAGAGACAGGACAGGCATGAAGGGAGGAGGAGGGGCACTGTATGTGAAAAATGACATAAGAGCCACAGAGATCCAGGAGGAACAAAATGGGGGAGAGATACTATGGGTTAAGCTGGAAAGGAAAATGGGGCCAGCCATCCACACAGGTGTGGTCTATAGACCACCAGCCCAGGAGGAAGAAACAGATAGGGAGTTGATGCTAGCCATCCAGAGGATGGCAGACAAGGCTGAGGTAGTACTGGTTGGAGACTTCAGTATTCCAGACATGGACTGGAGCATCCCAGCAGCAGCATCAACTAGGAGCAGATTTATCCTGACTCCTTCAGGGTGCCTTCCTCAAGCAACTGGTCATGGAACCAACTCGGCAGAAGGCAATACTGGACCTTGTGCTCACAAACAGGGACAATGTGATGGGGTAGAGTGGGGGGCACCTGGGGAACAGTGACCACCAGTCACTGTGGTTTGAAATCACAGAAAAGCAGAACCAAACCAGAAAAACACGTATCCTGGATTTTAGGGGGCAAACTTTGGGAAAATGGGAGATATTTGAAAGAGGCATTAAGGGAATGGGGCAGGAATCAGGGTTGAGGAACAGTGGGAAGTATTTAAAATGGGGATTACAAGAGCAACAGAATTATGTATTAACAGGTTAGCAAGAGGAAAAGGAAGAGGAGATCATTATGGTTTTCCAAAGAGGTAGCAAAGAAAGTGAAAGCCAAAAAGATTGCATTCAGGCAATACAAAAGACACAGGCAGAAGGGATAGGGAGAAGTACCAGGAGAAGCAAAGGGAGGCAGGGAGGTCAGTAAGGGAAGCCAAAGCTCAGACAGAAGAACACATTGCAAAATCAGTGGGTAGAGGACAAAACCTTTACAGGAACATAAGTGAAAAAGAAAGGCAAAGGAGGATAGTGAGACTGAAGGGGAGGATGGGGGCTGTGTGGAGGATGACAACAGTAAAGCTAACATATTGAACAGGTATTTCTGCTCAGTCTTTACTGAGAAAGAGGAGGTAATGGGTCTGAATGGAGTACAAGGGGTGAGAATGGTGCAGAAATGGACACAAGTCCCTTTACACGAGAAAGGGTCCTGAAGGAACTGGAAGTAATAAGAGTTGATAAAGCAATGGGGCCAGATGGGGTGCACCCTAGGTCCTTAAAGAACTAAGAGAGGTGGTGGCTGAACCTCTTGCTATCCTGTTTAGCCGATCACTAGAAACAGGGAGGTGCCCAAAGACTGGAGGATAGCAGATGTAGTCCCTTATACAAAAGTGGGAACAAAGAGGAAGCGGGAACTACAGACCAGTCAGCCTCACCTCGATAGTGGGGAAGATCATGGAAGCACTACTGAAGGAGAGATTGGTGGAACATCTGGTTGTCAATGGACTACAGGACCCAAGGCAGCATGGTTTCACCAGGGAAGGTCATGTCAGACCAACCTCATTGAATTTTTTGACTGGGTGACTAGGGAGGTGGATCAGGGAGGGCAGTGGACATGGCCTATCTGGACTTCAGCAAGGCCTTTGACACTGTGCCACATAGAAGACTATTGCACAAACTGGGGAATATGGGTGTGGGCAGGACAGTAGTGTGGTGGGTAGGTAACTGGCTGGGCAGTAGGACACAGAGGGTGGTGGTAAATGGCTGTCACTCCACAGAGGGAAGAGTGACCAGTGGGTACCACAGGGATCAGTGCTGGGACCGGTGCTATTCAATATCTTCATCAGTGACATTGTGCAGGACCTAGAAGGCAGAATTTCACTGTTCGCTGATGACACAAAGCTCTGTAACAGAGTAGACACACCAGAGGGTGTAGACAGAATGAGAAGGACCTGCAGAAACCTGAAGAATGGTCAGGGGTTTGGCAGTTGAAATTCAATGCAAGGAAGTACAAGATAATGCATATGGGGCACAAAACCCTGGCACAATATATTAGTTGGGGGGTGAGGATATAGCATGCACTAAGCAGGAAAGGGATCTTGGAGTTATCATCTCTGATGACCTCAAGGCAGGGAAACAGTGTGACAAGGCAGCAGGTAAAGCAACTAGGATGCTGGGATGCGAGGCAGGGCATCACCAGCAGGAAAAGGAGGTCATAATTCCACTATACAAGACACTAGTGAGGCCGCACCTGGAGTACACTGTGCAGTTCTGGAGACCTTACCTACGTAGGACATAGACAGAGTAGAGAAGGTTCAGAGGAGGGTAACAAAGATGGTGCATGGATTGCATTACAAGTCCTATGAGGACAGGTTGAAGGCACTGAACATGTACTCCCTGGAGGAGAGGAGGGAGAGGATATGATAGAGACATACAAGTATCTTACAGGGAGGAACAGGGTGCAGAATGCACTATTTTTAAGCAAAAAGATGTTCCAGGACTAGAGGCATGGGATGAAGTTGGAGGGAGGATGATTCAGAGGAAGCGTGAGGAAGAATTTCTTCACAGAACAGGTGTGGACAAGTGGAACACCCTGCCAGAGGAAGTGGTGGGGCTGAAACAATCACGGGATTTAAGAATGCATGGATAGACATAAAGGAATTCTGGAGGTCAGGGTAAGGGCAACAGACTTCCTGGAAAACATAAACTGAACTTACAAGCTTAATTGGGCAGACTGGGTGGGCCATAGGCCCTTATCTGCCGACACTGTCTATGTATCTATGTAACTTCTCAGTATCCTAACTTGTGTGCAACTGGTATCAGGGAGGCATGCCATTGATGTCCATGGGTTCACTTCAGCTGTGGGTCTGCACCTGTATCCAAAACCTGTTCTGGGTGGGGCCATTGCCTGCCTGAGGGCATGCAACTCCTTAGTGTCCTAACTTGTGTACAGCTGGTATCAGGGAGGTATACTGTTGATGTCCATGGCTTTACTTGGGCTGTGACTCTGCACTTAGGATCCAATACCTGCTCTGAGGGGGTGGGGGCATTGCCTTGCTGACACTGTGCAACTGCTCATTGTTCTAACTTCAGTGCACCCGGTATCAGGGAGGTAGAATGATAATGTTTATGCCTTTACTTGGGCTGTGGCTCTGCACTCCAGATACAGTACCTGGGCTGTGGGGGCATTGCCTGGCTAAGACCGTGCAACTCTTCAGTGTGCTAACTTGTGTGCACCTGGTATCAGGGAGGCATATCATTAATGTCCATGGCTTTACTGGGGCTGTGGCTCTGCATTCAGGATCCAATCCCTGGTGTGGTGGGGGTCAGGGCATTTCCTGGCTCAGCTTTACAACTCCTCACTTTCCTAACTTGTGTGTAGCTGGTATGAGGGAGATATACCATTGATGTCCATCGCTTTATTTGGGGTGGCTCTACACTCACAATCCAATACCTGCTTTTGGGCAGGTAGCTGGCTGAGGCCATACAACTCCTCACTTTCCTAATTTGTGTGCACTAGATACCAAGGAGGTAAGCCATTGATGTCTATGGGTTCACTTCAGCTGTGGGTCTGCACTCAGGATCCAATACCTGCTTTGAGGGGGTGGGGCCATTGCCTGGCTGACACCGTGCAACTGCTCACTGTTCTAACTTCTGTGCACCTGGTATCAGGGAGGTAAAATGATAATGTTTATGCCTTTACTTGGGCTTTGGCTCTGCACTCAGGATACAGTACCTGGGCTGTGGGGGCACTGCCTGGCTAAGACCATGCAACTCCTCAGTGTGCTTACTTGTGTGTACCTGGTATCAGGGAGGTACACCATTGATGTCCATAGCTTTACTGGGGCTGTGGCTCTGCATTCGGGATCCAATCCCTGGTGTGGCAGGGGTCTGGGTATTGCCTGACTCAGCTGTACAACTCCTCACTGTCCTAACTTTTGTGCAGCTGGTATGAGGGAGATATACCGTTGATGTCCATGGCTTTATTTGGGGTGTGGCTCTGCACTCAGGATCCAATACCTGGTCAGGGGTGGGGCTATTGATTGGCTGAGACCGTACAGCTCCTCAGTATCCTAACATGTGCAGCTGGTCTCATGGAGGTATATCACTGATGGCCATGACTTCACTTGAGCTGTGGCTCTACACTCAGGATCCAATATCTGCTTTTGGGGGGGTGGGAACATTGACTGACTGATGCCATACAACTCCTCAGTGTCCTAACTTGTGTACACCTGGTATAAGGGAGGTTATTGATGTCCATGGCTTTACTTAGGCTGTGGCTCTGCACTCAGGATCCAATACCTGCTCTTAAGGGGTGAGGGTATTGCCTGGCTGACATCGTGTAACTGCTCATTGTCCTAACTTCTGTGCACCTGGTATCAGGGAGGTAAAATTATAATGTTTATGCCTTTAGTTGGGCTGTGGCTCTGCACTCTGGACACAGTTCCTGGGCTGTGGTGGGGTGGGGGCATTGCCTGGCTGAGACCGTGCAACTCCCACAGTATCCTAACTTGTGTGCAGCTGGTATCAGGGAGGTATACCATTGATTTCCATGGCCTGACTGGGGCTGTGGCTGTGCACTCAGGATCCAATACCTGAGGTGTGGGAGCAGTGCCTGGGTGAGGCTGTGCAACTCCTCAGTGTCCTAACTTATGTGCACCTGTTATCAGAGAGGAATACCTGGAGACCCAATCTCTGCAAGGACATAGGCAGGATGGAGGCAGTCCAGAGGAGGGCAACTAAAATGGTGTAGGGTCTGCACCAGAAGACATGTGAAGAGAGACTTAAGGAGCTTAATATGTATACCCTTGAGGAAACAAGGGATGGGAGACATGATAGAAACTTTCAAGTACCTCAAGGGAATCAACAAAATCCAAGAGAGCAGCATCTTTCAGAAAAAAAATGTGCAAGAACAAGGGGACACAATTTGAAGATAGTAGTGGGACGGCTCAGAGATAATGTGAGGAAAAGTTTTTTCACAGAGAGGGTAGTGGATGTATGGAATGGCCTTCCTGAAGAGGTTGTGGAGGCAAAAACAGTGGGGAATTTAAGAATGAATGGGATAGACATAAGGCAATTCTATGGGTTGGGGATAGGAGGAAGTAGGCGGTTGGTAACTAGGATCTCCAGCTTATCCATTAGGTAGGGAAATGGGCAGACTCAGTGGGCCAAGTGGTCCTTATCTGCCATTAAATTCTATGTTTCTATGTATATGCCTTTAGTTGGGCTGTGGCTCTGTACTCTGGATCCAATACCTGCTCTGGGGGCATTGCCTGGCTGAGGCCGTGGAACTCCTCATTGTCCTAGCTTGTGTCTACCTGGTATCAGGGAGGTATTCCATCAATGGCCATGGCTTTACTGGGGCTGTGGCTCTGCACTCTGGATACCAGGTCGAGGGCATTGCCTGGCTGATGCCATGCAACTCCTCAGTGTCCCAACATGTGCAGCTGGTCTCTTGGAGGTATACCATTGATGTCCATGACTTCAATTGAGCTGTGGGTCTACACTCATGATCCAATACCTGCTTTTGGGGGTGGGGGACATTTGCTGGCTGAAGCCATGCAACTCCCCAGTTTTCTAACTTGTGTGCACCTGTTATCAGGGAGGTATGCCATTGATGTCCATGGGTTCACTTCAGCTGTGGGTTTGCACTCAGTATCCAATACCTGTTCTGGGTGGGTGGGGGCATCACCTGCCTGAGGGCATACAACATCTCATTGTCTTAACTTGTGTACAGCTGGTATCAGGGAGGTATACTGTTGATGTCCATGGCTTTACTTAGGCTGTGCTTCTGCACTCAGGATCCAATATCTCCTCTGCGGTTGTGGGGGCATTGCCTGGCTGACACCATGCAACTACTCATTGTCCTAACATCTGTGTAACTGGTATCAGGGAGGTATGATAATAATGTTTGCTCCTTTAGTTGGGCTGTGGCTCTACTCTGGACACAATTCCTGGGCTGTGGGGCATTGTCTGGCTGAGACCACGCAACTCCTCAGTGTCCTAACTTGTGTGCAACTGGTATCAGAGAGGTATACCATTGATGTGCATTGCTTTACTGGGGCTGTGCATTCAGGATCCAACCTTGGTGTGGCACGGTGGTGGGGCATTGCCTGGCTCAGTTGTGCAACTCCTCACTGTCCAAACTTGTGTGCAGCTGGTATGAAAGAGGTATACCATTGATGTCCATAGCTTTACTTGGGGTGTGTCTCTGCACTCAGGATCCAATACCTGGGGTGTGGGGCTTTAGTTGAGCTGTAGCTGTGAACTCTGCATCTAATACCTGGTCTCGAGGTGTGTGGGCATTGTCTGGCTGAGGTTGTGCAACTCCTCAGTGTCCTAACTTATGTGCAGCTTTTATCAGAAGTATACCATTGATCTCCTTTACTTCAGTTGTGCTGTGGCTCTGCACTCAGGATCCAATACCTTGTCTGTGGAGGCTGAAGCCATTGCCTAGCTGAGACCATGCAACTCCTCAGTGTCCTAACTTCTGTGCACCTGTATCAGGGAGGTATTCTATTGATGTCCATGGCTTTACTGGGTCTGTGGCTTTGCACTCTGGATACCTGGTTTGGGAGGGAATTGCCTGGCTGACTCTGTGCAACTCCTTAGTGTCCTAACATGTTTGCATCTAGTCCCATGGAGGTATACCATTGATGTCCATGATTTCACTTGAGGTGTGGCTCTACACTCACAATCCAATATCTGCTTTTGGCCAGGGGGCATTGGCTGCCTGAGGCCATACAACTCCTAACTTGTGTACACCAGAAATCAAGGAGGTATGCCATTGATGTCCATGGGTTCACTTCTGGTGTGGATCTGCACTCAGTATCCAGTACCTATTTGGGGGTGGGCATTGTCTGCCTGAGGGCATGCAACTCCTCAGTGTCCTCAATCAATCAAACTTTATTTTTATAGCACCTTTTAAGATCACAGTGCTGTACATAAAATCAGATATAAATACAATTTAGAACAAGAGAATAAAACAGATTAACCATAATTAGGGAAGGTCATTTTAAATAAATACATTTTTAGCTCAATTTTGAACCTATTGATGGTGATGCATTCTCTTAACCGATGAGGTAGAGAATTCCACAGGGTTGGAACTGAAAAAGAAAATGCATGGGCACCAGATGTTTTAGTCACACCCTGGGAATCTCTGGCAATCCTCATCAGGACTGAAGAGAATGGAGGAGTGGTAGGGTACCAAGAGGTCTTGCAAGTAACTGGGACCCTGATCATGTAAGGCTTAAAAGTTAGTAAGCCAACCTTAAAGGTGATCCACCACTGAATAGGCAGCCTGTGCAGTTCGCAGAGCACAGGCATAATATGACTAGACCTAGAAGTCCCAGTCGAAGCCTGGTTGCTGCATTCTGCACCAACTGCAAGCAGCAGATATCAACCCTGGAAGCCCTAGGTAGAGGAATTGCAGTAATCCAGGTGGGTAGTGATGAAGACATGGACCAATGTTGGAAGATCATCTGGAGGAACCAAGTGTTTCACCTGGGTGATATTCCTCAGATGGTAAAAGAGGATTTGACAACAGCCGACACCTGAGATTTCAGTGTCAGACCATCATCAAAAGTAACACCAAGGTTATGTACTCGGTCTGAGGTAGTGAGCTGTATGCCATCAACTGAAAGACCAGATGCCTGTCCAACCCCATACCTGCCCCAGATGACCAGAGTCCAACACTAACACCTCAGTCTTATCTGGATTCAGTCTCATCCAGCTAATACTCATCCAGGTTTGATCTCAGGCAGTTATTTAGCAAGAGTGCATCATTCTGTCTGGGTAGAAAGGACATATACAGTTAAGTATCATCTACATAGTAGTGAAAACTCACACTGTATAACCTGATGATATCTCCAATGGCAGCATGTACACTCAAACTGCATGGGGCCAAAATGGAGCCCTGTGGCACCCTGCAGGGCAGGAGTAAGTGCCAGAGGAATCAATTCAGTGGCAACTCTCTGAGACCTGTCTGTGAGGAATGAGTGAAACCATTTGAGGACTGTACGAGACAGCCCATAAAAAAAGCCACAGGCCCTCCAATAGCACTCCATGGTCTACAGTGTCAAGTGCTGCAGAGAGATCAAGAAGGACCAGAATGGTATGTGCCTTTCAATCTCTTGCCATTAGGACATCATTCAATATTCAGGCAAGTGCAGTCTCCATGCTGTGCTTATTCCTAAATCTGAACTGAAGAGTATCATAGACCCTGTGAGTTGTATGGTGATCATCCAGTTGCAGTGAAACCACCTTTTCAATAACCTTACCAACAAATGGCAGGTTAGAGATAGGCCGGTAGTTAGCTAGACAATCTATGCCCAAGGAAGATTTCTTAAGGAGTGGTTGAATCACTACCTCCTTACGGGGATTTGGAAAGACCCCCATTTCCAAGGACCTCCAGACAATTTCAGCAAGGATCGGGCAGATCACATCTACACATCCTACTAAGAGGAGTATAGGGCCCGGATCCAAACTACAGCTGGTTGGGTGCAATGTCTGGATGATCTTCACAATGTCTGTGAATTCTGGCCAGTGAAAATCTAAGCAGATAGACTGAGTGTATGCCACTTCACGCCGATCACCACAATCCCTCAGAGAGACACGGCGATGCCAGACCTGATGCTGGCAACCTTATCTATGAAGAACTGAGCAAACTCCTACATTTCAGCTGAGAAAAGGCTTCTCTGGGCCAGAGACAGATAAATGTGCAGAATGTGGCAAGAGTTTTAGATACAAAGATACCTGATGGCTCATCAGTGAACTCACTCTGGAGAGATATATGAATTCTGAAAACTGCTTTGACAACACGAAATAAAGTGCAAGCTGTAAACCAGCTCGTCCTTCCAGTGATATCATACAGCTTTTGGTGTGATAGACTGGCACCGAAGTGTTGAACCAGCTAGATATAAAACAAGAAAATGGTTCATGCTCACCAATTAATATACAAAAATCAGAGCATGCCAAGATTATACATCCCAAGGGCAGACGGAGGCAAAGGCCTCATTGAGATTGATTACACATATAGATCCACAATAGTGGGGCTACAAACATACATACTTACAGACATCCTTGGACTCAAATATAGTCAAGGTCTTGCATCATGAAGAAAATAAGCCTAAAATGACTTCACTCATTAAATTAGGAGAAGCCTTCAGATGGGTAGCAGAGATTGATGTCAATCCACAAGTAGATAAGGAATTGTCAGCAACAGAAAATGAAAATAATCAGAAAAAGGAGTATAAGGATAAAGACCAACAGAAAAGAAAACAATTGGAAAGCCCATAATTATAGTGGAAAATACAGAAGCTACTGGAGCAACCACAGGTTGATCATGCCTGACCAATGAGTGGTTAAAGAGGTGAATTTAGACCACGAGATGAAAGACTGATAATGGCAGCCCAAGATAGTGGGCTATGCACAAGATAGTTCACAAAATCCATAGGAAAAACAGGAGAAACAGACAAGTGCAGGTTCTGTAACAGAATTAGAAACAGTTGTGCATCTCGTGGCTGGATGTGAAGTACTCATGGCAGAAGGCCAGCATACTGAAAGACACAACAGTGTAGCAAGACTGATTCACTGGAAACTGTGCAAACACTATAATGTACAGGTAGCTGAGAGACACTGGAAACATGAACCACAAAGAATCACAGAGAATGAAGAAGTAATGATCACATGGGATCACCCAATACCAACAGCCAAGAAAGTGGAAGCAAGAAAACCTGATATTGTAATACAAGAAAAGAGAACAAAGGTAGCATTGCTGATTGAAATAACCACCCCTAGTGACTACAGTGTGCTGCGTACAGAGAGACACAAAATCATGAAATACCAAGATATGCAGTCAGAAACCAAACTGATGTGGAATAAGGACACACAAATTGTTCCAGTAGTGCTTGGAGCAATGGGACTGATCAAAAGAACTCAGGCACATTTAAATATGCTACCAATACTTGTGACACCTTATTAACTTCAAAAGGAAGCCATTTTGGGATGTTGCATGTGCTGAGAAAGCGCTCTCAGCAAACATCAAAGATTAATACAGTACTAATTTCTTGAGTTTGAATATGCCCTTGCTAAAGAATGGGGTCCATTCTTGCCACGATATTAGAAATCCTAAACATTTGGAGACACTAAGCCCATGAGAGAGAGGCTCGGATAGAGTGATGAAGTGAGAAGTGGCAAATCATTGGTGGAGCAAATAGTGACTCTGGTGACAAGCTACAATTATTTCATATTCAA
Source organism: Neoceratodus forsteri (assembly GCA_016271365.2). NCBI lineage: Eukaryota > Metazoa > Chordata > Ceratodontiformes > Ceratodontidae > Neoceratodus > Neoceratodus forsteri. The sequence continues at coordinate 467,975,215 of CM057457.1, read as the reverse complement.
GTCTTGGTGAGTACCTTCATGTTGGGGACCTTGTTTTTTACATAATCTCACCAAGTCAAGACTGCTGTATAAAGCAAGCAACTATATAGCATTAAGAGTGATAAAAATGGAATTAGAAACAGGGCACACAAACCCCAGGATAAAAAAGTGCACAACCCAAGCCTAGGAACTAGGGAAAAGGTTGGACAAGGTGCCATATCCTTGAAAAGTAGCACCATCCCTGCCACAGTGTTAGACCATGGTAAACATGATCCCATAGTGGCAGAAGAAGAGATAGGCAAGTCACAAAATTTAAAAAGATTGACAGGCCAGCCCAGAGGACTGGAAACAGTTAAGTGAACTTACGAGGACAAGCTAGAAATTATGTACTGTTACTATTACGTAACTCACCTGAATTTCCAGTGACCTTGTGAACTTCAAAAGGAAACCATCTTGGGATGTTGCATGCACTGAGAAGAGCGCTCAGCAAACATCAAAGACTAATACAGTACTAATTTCTTGAGTTTTGAATATGCCCTAGCTAAAGATGGGGTCCATTCTTGTCATGGTATCAGAAATCCCTAAACATTTGAAGACACTAATCAGTGAAAGAGGCCATAAAAATGTTCATTCTCGTCACAGTATCAGAAATCCCTAAACATCTGGAGACACTAAATCTGAGAGAGACTATATAAATGTGATGAATGTGACAAGAATTTTGGGATGAAAATGACCTAACAATTCATTAGTGAACTCATTCTGGAGAGAGGCCATAGAAATGTGATGAATATGATAAATGTTTTGGCAGGAAGGATTGACTGATAATTCATTAGCGAATTCACTTTGGTGGAGATAGACCATATACCTATACTGAATGTGACAAGGGTTTTGGCCAAAGAATACTGATAAATCATCAGTGAATGCATTCTAGAAAGAGACCATATAAATCCAAATAAATGTAATAAATGTGGCATGAATTTTTGCAAAAGAGTAATCCAATAATTAATCAGTGAATTCACCAAAGTAACAATACCACTAGAAAAAAAACTGAGGAATTCTAGAGAAGGTATGAATTGCTTGCAGAGGAGACCAATCGATACAGTGAACGGAAGCAGGTGGAGGCGCAGAAGGTGGACACGCTGAGCGGACTCCAGTAACAGCAGGCGACATAAAAGCCTTCTTGGGATTCGGATATACATGTCTGTGGTAAAGGTGCCATACTACCGCATGTACTGGGGAAGAATCATCTTTATGGACATTTTCCGATTGCAAAAGTCATGACACGAGCGTTATGAGAAAATTCACCAGTATCTTCATGCCAATGACAGCACACAGAATGCACCCAGAGGATCCCCAAACCATGACAAACTGCATCATGTTCGCCAAGTGCTGGACCAAGTTCGCGGCAGCATGCAAGGAGCAGTACCATCTTCACCGTGAAGTGTCTGTTGATGAGGCTATGGTTGATACAGAGGACGCCTGTCATTCCGCAGTACATGCCAAACAAGCCACAGCGTTATGGGATCAAGGTGTGGGTTCTAGCAGATGCCCATAATGGTTTTGTCTCTGACTTTCAGGTGTACACCATAAAGGTTCCTGGAGCAGTTGAAATGGGCCTTGGTGAAAGGGTAGTAAAAGACTTGACAACAGATCTGCGTGGCAAAACTACCATGTGTACTATGACAATTACTTCACTTCCTGCGGCTTGGCAAAGGAACTTAAAGATGGCCTGTACTATGTGGCACAGTGCACACAAACAGGACAGGATGGCCAAAACAATTCAATAAAGTTGCAATGAGGAGGAAAGATAGAGGCCATTTTGAACACCTTCAGAATGGAGCACTTGTCGCCACTGCTTGAAGGACAACAATCCTGTTTTCCTTCTGTCAACGAACCATGACCCAACATTGCCATCAACATCTGTGTCCCGGAGATAGAGAGATGGGACCTTGTCTCTATTCCATGTCCGATTGTGCTGCAACAGTACAACACGCATATGAATGGAGTGGATATCGCAGATCAGCAGCTGCAGTACCCCAGCACAAGAAGGTCAAAGAAGTGGTGGCTATACCTCTTTTGGTTCCTGTGGGACATGGCACTGGCTAATGCCTTTACCCTCTATCGAGAGAGTCTAAACCATGTGCAGCGTCCAAGAAAGGAAAGGTGAACAAGCACACAGCTCGGTTTTCAGATTCTTCTCTCGGAACAGTTGCTAGCAGGGTACAACAACAGGAAACGGAGTGCCACAGTTGCAGGACTCGAGCAGGACCCGAGTTGTGATGGACTCACTATCCGCTGAAAGCAAAGAAGGCTAGTGCAGAAACTGTGCATTGAAGAGGAGGCGATTGAGCTGGGGTTCATATGTCAAACTTGCAATGTCCACCTCTGCATTGAGTGCTTCCAGAGTACCACACTACAGGTGAGCTGATGCCATGTTGGAAGTGGCATAAGAAGAGGCTGAAGGTGACAAATGAAGATGACTTACCATGATGACCATAAACCAATAAATTAGTGTGTATACTGGAGACAAGAACAGTGACATGCCAGTCATTGAATTTGCTTCCCATTGAAAAACAAAGACTGCACTAAAAGAAGTCTCATGAGTGAGGGGGGACAAATGGTAAAAGCAATGGCAGAACAATGTCGAGTGGTGGGGTTACGTGACAGTAAGTGGGTGGTTATGGATTTATAGAAAGAAAGAAGTTTATACTGGCGCGAGTGGTTGTCATGAGTATTGGGTGTGGCTGGGATTGTCCTGCAGTACTCAGGAGCTAAAAAAATACAAACAAAAACCCAAAAAAAAACAGTGCTATGCCAGTCATTGCAAGGCTGTGCAGAATGAAAATGCAAAATACTGAGCTAAAAGAGGTCTGGTGAGTGAAAGACAGGAGACGGTAGAACATAAAGGCCATAAAGGACTGGGAGCATGGTGTCTACCAAGAAAAGCTAAGAACTGAGTGGAGGAGGAGGAGGAGAGATTGTATGCAGAGAACAGGACAGAATTGGCATCGGGTGGTGGTGGTTGTTTCACTGACCAGACCAAGGGGCAAAACGAAAGAGCTAATGGAGGTCTGAAATGTGCATTACTATGGCAGTCAACCGCTGCCTTGTTGTATCTGAGAAAGTTTCTCCTCCCTTGATCAATTTGGATTTGCTGTCACCGGATGTATCGCGTGATGAGTGTAGCAGCTCTCAGCCAGGCAGCAGACTATCTGTGATTGGCCACCCACTACATCATGTGTGAGCATAGTGACACAGTGACTCAGCCACTGGCGGATCTACGGGCAGCATTTTCAGTGGTGAGATCACAATGATGATGTGGTATGGTGGCATACTGATGACGCTGTGTCAGCTGCCAGAGTGTGAACTGCTGTTGGAAGAAGTTAGCAAACTAGACAACTCTGATCAAGAGGGATAAGAGAAAAATGTCAGATATATACAAAGTGACATGTGACAAATCTGGTGTGCATGTTTTTCTTTCCTCCAGTACCTCTTTCAGTTTATGTGGAGAGGAGGTTTTAGCTCAGTATTTTTTTATTTTCATCTACCTGCCACATTGGATGCACTGTTTCTTTTGAAGCCAAGTCACGCATGTGGGAGATGGAAGACAGAAGACCACCAAGTGAAGCATGTAATGACTGCAATCAAGACAAAAGTGCTGTCCTGTGACACCGGGAACCGGAACAGCAGAGGATGGTCAAGCAGAGGAGACATGGACATGGAATTTATAAAAGTACGACACACACAACAGATGAGAGGTTGGAGCTTTTTCTTTTACTGAAGGAATCTAACAGGACAGGGTGGAACTACTTTATCTACAGAATGACGCCACAAACAACCGAGGTTGGAAATTCTGTATTTACAGAAGTACATATGAACAGAGGCATGAAGGTCGAGGATGTGCAACAATCAATATGGTAAGAATGCTATAATTTCTTCAGTGCAGATCGTTATGAGTACATCCATCTGAAAAAAATAATTGTGATGTTAGTAATGCTGTTGACCTTCTGTATTCTAAATGCTACAACTTGTGGCTGCCGTGACAGAATGCCATGGTGCCGCCTGCGACATGCTTGTACATGTTGGTATGCTCACAAAGTGGGCAACAGTGCTCATTATCGATACAGGAAATTATTATGGCGACAATGTGTCAGCTGCACTTGACCATATTTGTGCTGCTATGTGTTGCTATATTTCAGAAGGATTGATGTTTAGTACCAGACTAGTATACTAAATGTGTTTTGGGGTTAGGGTCAGGATAGTGAAGTTTGTGTTGATATGCAGCCTTAGTTTTTATGCAAAGAACTTCTGAATATTGCAGATAGAATAGCAAACACATTGATTATAATTGGTTACATAGTACCATTACAAATGTAATTTAGCTGGACTTTGGTATGGTGTTGATCAGGTACATATTTCCCACAAAATGTTTTTGACCTGGCTTCGTTTACCTGAGAAAATAACCCTTGTTTGGAATGTCAGCTACTATAAAAAACTGTAGGGAGTAGAGTTGACAGCATAGAACATTAGAAAGATAATTTACCACTGAACAAGTTTGACACTGACACTATGTGTGTATCACGTATACTTTAGGAGTTATTTACATTTGTTTGTGGTATGGTGTTGATCAGGTTCATTTTCCCACAGAAATGTTTTGACCTGGCTTCTGCTTACCTGAAAAATAACCTTGTTTGGAATGTCAGCTACTATAAAAAAAAACCGTAGGGAGTAGAGTTGACAGCATAGGAACATTAGAAAGATAATTTACCACTGAACAGGTTTGACACTGACACTATGTGTGTATCACATATACTTTAGGAGTTATTTACATTTGTTTGTGGTATGGCCTGTATGCCTGACAACCTTCATCAAGCATCACCGAACCGCCTGAAGAAAATGGGTAAAAAATGTATGTTGTATATAACAAAATTTGCTTTTGAGTACAAAATTACTCTGGTAACAATATATACTGTATGGATGTTTAATTTGGTGTTGATATATGCATTAACACACTAAAAATGGTTTAAATTGCCATTTTTATTGATGGAAAACAATGTTTCTGCTATTTCAAATGTTGTTAAAAAAAAATTGATTATAATTAAGTGCATAGTACCATTAGAATGGTGATTTAGTGCTGAACAATTTTGCCACTCATACTTTGTGTGTAGCACCTACGGTTGATGAGCTATTCACATTTGTTTGTGGCATGCCTCTTTTGGCTTTATTTTGCTCTGAAAGCTCCAGGATGCAGTGTTAAACGTATACAGGGCACAAGGGTGGAACTCACAAAGAGCTCCTGAGGACTGAATGAGTTAGTAAAAAGATGTTCCAGGACTAGAGGGCATGGGATGAAGTTGGAGGGAGGACGATTCAGAGGAAGCGTGAGGAAGAATTTCTTCAAAAGAACGGGTGGTGGACAAGTGGAACACCCTGCCAGAGGAAGTGGTGGGGGCTGAAACAATCACGATTTAAGAATGCATGGGATAGACATAACGGGAATTTGGAGGTCAGGGGTAAGGGCAACAGACTTCTGGAAAACATAAACTGAACTTACAAACTTAAATGGGCAGACTGGGTGGGCTATAGGCCCTCATCTGCCGACACCGCCCTATGTATCTATGTATGGATTGGAATCACAAGTCCTATGAGGACAGGTTGAAGGAATTGAACATGTACTCCTGGAGGAGAGGAAGGAGAGAGGGACATGATGGAGACAAACAAGTATCTTAAGGGAGGAACAGGGTGCAAGAATACACTATTATTAAGCGAAAAGATGTTCCAGGACTAGAGGGCATGGGATGAAGTTGGAGGGAGAAGGATTCAGAGGAAATGCGAGGAAGAATTTCTTCATAGAACGGGTGGTGGACAAGTGGAACACCCTGCCTGAGGAAGTGATGGGGCTGAAACAATCACGGGATTTAAGAATGCATAGGACAGACATAAAGGAATTCTGGAGGTCAGGGTGAGGGGCAACAGAGCTCTAGGAAAACATAAACTGAAGTTACAAACTCAAATGGGCAGACTAGGTGGGCCATAGGCCCTTATCTGCAACACGGTCTATGTATCTATGTATAACACTCACACACATACATACACCCTCTATAACACAACTTCAAACCCCCCACAGACCACAAGCTTTCCTACCCCAAAACAACCCCTCCACACCAGTGCACAGCAATAAAATACTAAAAGGAGAGATCAAATAGTGTGCGCTGTGCTGTGACAGTATGCTAAACTGCTAAGGGATTTTAAAAACAAATTACATAAAGTAAAATGATGTCGAATCAAAGGGCACCAGCAGGCAGTTCCATCAGTTCAGTCCTGGTGTAAAACATTAGTTCCAAATCATTGAAGGAGAGGGAACTGGCCCTCCACATCACCACAACCGAGATGAAACTTCTCACTGCTGGGACCAAGGAATACAGCTGAGAATCACAGTCCTCTCACAAGTGCAAGAATCAGCTTCAATATAGACTCTTCCTGTTACATCTCTCCTCCACTCAGGGCCAACTGCAGTTCCAAATGGAAGAAAAAGTTCAGCTCTCACCGGTAATATTTCCATCATCCAGAGCTTGAGTCAGAGATAGGATCCAACTGTACAACACTGGGGCAGATGCTTACAAGGCCACCAGGTGCACAATTCGAGGACAGGAACAGATCTCCCAGCCATCTAGCTCACACCAGACGAAAGGCAGCTCCACAAGCACAGCTGCCAAACCTTGGCCTCCTGAGCCAAATGGGAACTGATGAAAAGCAGGGTCACTCCACTCTGACCAGCAGAGGGCCCAAGTCCAGGTGGAAGTGGTGACAAATGGGTTTTATTCCAAAGGGCAGTGGAGCTCTTGCCACAACGTTGTCCCAGTTTTCCCTGCCACTCACCACAACTCCACCCCTCCAAGCACCTTCGCCAAACTCCTTCAACCAGAATCACAGCAAGCAACTAGATCCCCTATATGTCCAAGAATGATGGAAAGCCCACAGAAAGTCCTCGGCAGATGGCTAGGCTTAAAGGGATGTGACTACCATGTTCTGATCATCAGAAAACTCTTCCTTGGTCTGAGAGGGAGTGTTATAATTCCAGTTAAAAATAGTCCAGCTAAAACTATCCCTTCAGATGTAACTTGGTGAGGGATATCGGTACAGCACACAGAAATGACTATCCTCACTAGAAAATAAAACTCTCTCTCCTATATACTGCCTCACTGAATTTCCCTGCCTAATGCTATGTCCCTGCACTTCAGCTAACTAAGAAATAAAATAAAATACTAAAAACTTTGCTCTCCCATTGCTCTTCCATTACTGGATAGGTTCAGTAGTAGTTAAGAGTTTTTAACTGTGACCAAGTAAAGCATAGCTCACAACCTGTTTTGGGTGCTAAGTGACAAAGCAAGTTACAGCTCAGTACCAGAAGTCATGGCACACCACGTATTATTATTATTATTAACTGTGACCAAGTAAAGCAGAGCTCACCGCCTGGTGTGGGTGCTCAATGACAAAGCAAGTTACAGCTCAGTACCAGAAGTCATGGCACACCTCATATATTTTCCACAAGAAAAGTCTCAAACAAATGGTTCTTTTCCAAAATATTTCTCAGGTTTTATTTTCTCACCCAGGAGTGCAGCCTATTCAGGTTCAGGTACAGAATATAGCTGCAAAGCTTCTAATGTTTCACCAAACCCTTGGATTTAATAGAGATCTATGTAAAGACAAGGGTTTGGTAAAGCTTTGAAGTTTTGCTCTATAATCCTGTACCTGAGCCTGAATAGACTACACTCCTGTGGTGAGAAAATAAAACCTGAAAACCTTTTGGAAAAAAAACACTTTCTTGAAACTTTTTCTGTGGAGAAAACTGGCAGCTTTGACTCCGATCTGGTACTGAGTTTTAAACTGTGCATGATGTGGTCAGCACTGAAAGCAACAATGAAACAATGGAGCAGCAGTCTTCCGGGAGATGTTCTCGAGGATGCAGTGTTGTCCCATCTGCAGGCACCTCTCTGGGCTGAGGGAGGAGGTTGCTCATCTCCAGGCTGAGTTGGCCAGGATTTGTGGGACCTCCTCTTTCATCCGGGGACCACCAGTGCCACTGCCGTTGCCTCAGAGGTTGCTAAGAAAGAGGAGTGGTTGGACCACAGTGGGCTGAGGGAGGGTGAGAGTGGTGGAACAGAGGTGCATCCCTTCAGTTGTACCTCTCCACATCCCTATGCCATTCTGGCAAAGTGTGTTCCTCTACAGAGGCACCCACAGTGGAGACCAAGGAGGATGCTAGGAACCTCCACAAAGGAGACCCACAGGAGGGTGGCAGGGACCCTGCAGGAAGGAAACAACTCCTGGTGGGGACTCTATTGTTAGGAAGGTAGAACTGGGGAAGAAGGGGAGAGGGAGGTGAAGGTGCCTGCCTGGCACAATGGCTTGGAGGGACAGGGAGGCGAATCCTCAGGATTGCTGGAGCAGCTGCACAGGGAGGAGCTGGATGTCATTGTCCACCTAGGGACAAATGACCTGGCTAAGAAAGAGATTAGAGATGCAGGAAGAGTTTTGGAATTCAGGAGGGGCCTTAGTCAAGTGGCACGTACGGTAACCTTCTCGGAGGTGCTACCCATCTGTGGCATAGGAGAGGTTAGGGTGTTCCACACCATGGGATTCAATCAGTGGTTGAAAAAGTGGTGTGGAGCTCAGGGATTGGCTTCATTGGGGACTGGAGGTCCACCTGGAGTGATGCAAGCCTTACTGGCATGATGGGCTGCATCTGTCCAGGAGGGAACCAGGATCCTACGTGATAGGTTTAAATGCTTCATTGGCAAGCTTTTAAACTAGCCAAGGGGAGGCACCTGGAAAGGGAGCAGGAAAATCCTAGGCCCTCCCAAATAATCACGTAGTAAGTGCGACAAACACCAACATAGAGGTGTCGATGGGAGAAGGGCAGGGTAAATGGAGAAAGTGACAAAGACAAGAAGGATAGGATGGGGCAAAAGAGAGTATGGCCATCAGGAAATGGAGGGTAATGATTACTAATGCCTGTAGTCTGGGCAACAAGCCCCTGAGCTGATGGCCTTAATGGAAGAGGGATGCCTAGATATTGTAGCAGTCACAGAAACATGGTACACAGAGAACCATGACTGGGATGTTAACATACCAGGGTACATAACCTACAGGAGAGACAGGCAGGAGAAGAGGGAGGAGTAGCTCTTTATGTAAAGGAAGGGATAAAGGAAGTGAACAAGAGAGTAAACAGGGAGCAGAGGAGGCACTGTGGGTCACCTTGGAGACTGGAAAGGGCACCACAGTCCGCACAGGGGTTAGTGTACAGACCCCATGTCAGGGGAAGGAATGGACAAGGATATGATAGAAGGCATTCTTAGAATGGCAGAAAAGGGAGATACTGTTGATGGGAGACCTGAATATGCCAGATGTTAACTGGAGCACATTTGCTGCAGCCACATCCAAGAGCAGGGCCATTCTTGATGCCCTACAGGTGGCAGACATTAGACAGCTAGTTTCAGAACCCACTGTGAGGGAGCAATCTTAGACCCTCATACTCTCAAATGGGGGCAGTGAGAGGATCTCAGATCTAGAAGTGGGTTGCCATCTGGGGACAAGTGACCATCAAACAGTGTGGTTCATGTTAAACTCAGCTACAGAGTCAAGCACATACAAAGTGAGGGTACTGGACTTTAGGAGGGCTGACTTTGGCAAGATGGGAGAGTGCCTCAGAAAAGCACTAGCAAACAGGCTAGAAGGAGGTGGAGCAACAATGGGAATTATCAAAACTGCACATGGAGGCAACAAGCCTTTGTGTGAAGCAAATAAACAAATCAAAATAAAAAGAAAAGCCACTATGGTTCTCAAAAGAGGTGGCTGTGAAAGTCAGGTAGAAAAAGATAGCATTCCAGAAGTATAAGGAAACACAGAAGGAGCAGGACAGAGAGCTGTACCAGTTAAGGCAGAAGGAAGCAGGGAGGGAAGTCAGAATAGCAAAGGCCCAAACTGAGGAAAAGATAGCCAACTCAGTTAAGAAGGGATAAAACCTTTATAGGTACATCAGCGAGCATAGAAAGACAAAGGAGGGATAGTGGAGGCTGAATAGAATGAACGGTGGGTGGGCAGAGGGGACAGTGAAAAGCAGGAATACTGAATGAATATTTCTGCTCGGGTATTCACAAAAGAGGAGGGGAAGTGCCTAATCCAATTAACAGAAGCACTCTTGATAGGGGGTCCGCCCAGTCCTTTCACAGAAGAAAGGGTTCTGCAAGAACTCCTAAAACTGAAGGTGGACAAAGCAATGGGTCCTGATGGAATTCACCCCAGAATTCTAGAAGAATTAAGGAAGGAACTAGTGAAACCACTGGCTACTCTTTTAATAAATCATGGGAGGATGGCGTGGTACCTGAGGACTGAGCAAGACAAATGTGATTCCCTTCACAAAGTGGGACCAAGACAGAGGCAGAAACTACAGACCTGTCAGTCTGACCTCTGTGGTAGGGAAGTGATAGAGTCACTTCTGAAGGAAAGAATAGTTGAGTACCTAGAGGCCAGTGGAGCACAGGACCCAAGGCAGCATGGGTTCACAGCAGGAAGGTCATGTCAGACAGATCATAGATTTCTTTGACTGGGTGACCAAGTAGTAGACCAGGAGGGGCTGTGGACTTGGCCTACCTAGACTTTAGCAAGGCATTTGACACAGTCCCACACAAAGATTAATAGTCAAATTAACCAGCTGGGAGTGGGACCCAGGGTGGTAGCCTGGGTAAACATTGATAGACAACAGGACACGGGAAGGTAATTGTAAATGGAGTCCACTCTGAAGAAAGGGCGGTTACTAGTGGGTACCATGAGGGTTCAGTATTGGTCCAGTCCTTTAATGTCTTCATCAGTGACATTGCAGAGGGACTGGAAGGAAAAGTATGCCTTTTGCAGATGACACAAAGATTTGCAACAGGTTGATACACAAGGAGGCATGGAAAGGATGAAAAGGGACTTGGCAAGGTTGGAGGAATGGTCAGAAGTATGGCAGCTAGGATTCAATGCAAAGAAGTGCAAAATAATGCACCTGGGAAACAAGAACCCAGGGAAGAATACACAATGGGTGGGAGGTATTAACAACAACAAAAGGAAAGGGACCTGGGGTAATCATATCAGATAACCTTAAGGTTAGCAAGCAATGTGAGAAGGCAGTAGGAGGGCTGGGTATACTGGGATGTATAGGGAGAGGCATTATCAGCAGAAAACAGGAAGTTGTTATCCCTCTGTACAGACAGTTGATGAGACCCCATCTAGAGTACTTTGTCCAGTTCTGGAGACCCCATCTCCACAAGGACATAGACAGGATAGAGGCAGTCCAGAGGAGGGCAACTAAAATGGCGAGGGTCTGCAAGAGAAGCCGATGATGAGAGACTAAAGGAGCTTAATATGTATACTCTTGAGGAAAGAAGTGAGGGGGACATGATAGAAACTTTTAAGTACCTCTGAAATCAACAAAGTCCAAGAGGGTAGCATCTTTCAGAAAAGAGACTTGCAAGAACAAGGGGACACAATTTAAAGATAGAAGGAGGGCGGTTCAGGGCAAGTGAGGAAGTATTATTTCACAGAGAGGGTAGTGGATGCTTGGAACAGCCTTCCTGAGGAGGTGTAGGGTCTAAAACTGTGAAAGAATCTAAGAATGCATGGGTCAGACATAAGGCAATTCTTGTGGGGGGGAGGAAGATATAGGCTGTTGGTTAACTAGGATCTGTGGCCTATCCTGTAGGTAGGGAAATGGGCAGACTAGATGGGCCTAGCGGTCCTTATCTGCCATCAAAGTCTATGTTTCTATGTCCAACACCATAATAAGATTCAATAGCAGTGCAAGTAAGCATTAAACCACCGATAGGGTGTGCATTTATTGGGGATTAATCAACACCCTGAGTGCACTGTATGGTACAAGACTACAGGCCAAGTGTCCTCACAGTGCCTGGGGTGTTGACTAATCCCCGTTAACTGCACACCCTGTAGTGGGTTATAGTGTGCTTATCACATGGGGTGTCACCAGAGGTGAAAAAATTATGAGGAAAGCATAATTAAGTCATGAAAACATAGAGGTCTTTTTGTGTTCTGCCACCACCACAAATACTGTAGTGCTGACAGAGCTGAACTACTACTACTATGTAGACACTGCTGACACTACTGAATCAACACAAGCAACTCACCAAGAACTTTGCACCCTACACATATAAAATGAAACAAGTCACGTATCACAGGAACAATTCACTATAGCTTCACAGAGACTCACTGTGAAGCACAGCTGCTAGATCTCCTGTATCTGTGGAACTAATCCATCCATCTGGCAAGACAGAAACAGAGAGAGAGAAACAGAGAGCAAGTGCCACTGGGACAGGAGATGCAGACACTCAGTGTCGCACAACTGCTACAACGTACTGTGTGATTGTGTCTATGTGTGTCTCTCATTCTACAGTATACAGAAATTCAGCAGTGTTCACCCTGAATCACTGCCTGCTCTACCAACAGCAACAGACACAGACTGTGAGAGAGAGAGAGAGAGACTGCTAAGAGGCGCATGGATTCCCACAACCTGCGGCTGTATCTGCACACCCTTGCTCTACACGAGGTGGCTTTTTCAGGGGTGGCTGCAGGATGCCCACTGTTTGTCTGTCTCTCTCAGGACACTGGTGACACTGCTTCTGTCTCTGTCACTGCTTCAATGTCAGAAGTGGAAGCCATGAACTCTGGTTGCATGCTGAACACAGCATCACACAGTCACTGAAGTCCGTGGCTCCTGCTCTGACCAGGTGGTGTGAGTGGTGCAGTAGGACTGTGGGCAACAGTTGGTGATTTATGGACAAGGTGGCATGCTCGCATTTCTGTACCCATGCAGTAAAATGGCAGTGATCCTGAAGGCTGGGTTGGCATCCCTGTGGTGCTGCTGGGACACTGACTGCTGGAGTGCCACTGTCAACAGGTTGTATGTGATACATAGACATATTGCCTGGTGCCAGCAAGCTTCTGCTGGGGTATTACTACTGAGTAGTGGAGTTGGGAGGGTAGAAGTTAGCAAGACACACACAGATGACTCCATTGCAAGCAACGGGAAGTAGGCTAGGGACCTCACACACCAGTAAGGCACAACAACATGTTCCCTGGTGGTGCTCTCCTCATTGTGCCACAGTGTGCCTGATGGCTGTACTAGCAGAAACAGATGGGACAATAAAATGCTGCAGAGCATTGCATATGTAACCTACTAGGTGGTGCTTCTCCTCAGTTATTACTCCTGCCTTCTGTTCCCATACAAGGTTGAGTGGCCTGGGTTCCCAGATTTATTTTAAAACTGGCTCTTTTCCATATTAAATTTGTGCAGTGCATCCACCCTGAGTTTAGCTTTCAACTGTACTAGTTGTTATCTGTACAACCCCAGGATATCATACCTCCCACTGTAACCATTAACCACACCAACTCATGACCCAACAGACATTTCCCATGTTTCAAACATTTTACATTTAATGACTCTCTTTAATAATACACCCACAACACCATATTTTGCAAACAACAACAATTTATTTATAGGGGAATAGGGCTTAGGAATGTTGAAACCGAATGAGTACAGGCTATGCAATCAATATCATTATTATTTTACAGTATGTACAGAGGATTTAGAGGTTTGGGGTTTGTGCTGGTGAAAACCTCCAACTTGGTGGATACCTGTTAGTCAAATCAGACAGAAGTCACATTATGCCAACCTAAATGACCCGAGCCCTGGCTATCTAACAAACTGCATTTAATCAGATAGAACCATAATATAATTTTACCCACAATCTGGTACCAGTTCCCCAAACTTAGCATGAGACCCCTCAATCCCACACATTTAAACCTGGGTACCCAGTTACCAAAACAGTCCCTTGATGGTTGAAGGCCTGGAGGGTGGTGCAGCTGTTTGTTGGCTGGCTTGATTCAAGAAAGAATCAGTGCTTGAAATTGAAAACAATTAGGCGGATAGAACTATTTACAGTCATTTGAGTCCAACACCACATGTAGGAATTGCCCTGCATGTTGCAGTTGGACACATTCTGTAGGTGCAGCCAGCTGGGTACACTGGGTTTGGAAATCAGTTGCTCTTTCTGAACATCCATCACATTTATATGTGTAACCTCTAGGTGGTGCTGTCCTAAGGGCTACTACCCTGCTTGCATGACTAAGCACAGGTTAAGGGGCCTGAGCTTGTTGAACGGGTGCCTCCACCAAGGGGAATGGTTCTGGGGTAGTGTAACTGCTGTTGGTGTAGCCCTCTAGGATGCTATAACCCCTGACAACCCCTCTAGTGGCCTAAACAGTATAGCAGCAACACATCTCATGGACTGTATGCCAGCATGACTTGCACACACCCTGCACTTACCACCAGGACTGGATCAGTTGCATTGCCCTGAGACCCCTGTAAAATAAGACCTGCAATGCAACAGCTCAATGGCAGTACAATAGCCCCACCAAAAGGTAACACACTAGCCAGGTTAAATGCAGAAACAACACAATCGGATTTATTCAGGGGACATGAACGGGTGGGGCATGAATCTAGTAGATGATTAATAGATCTGATTTATTCAGGGGGATGCGAATGGGGCAGGGCATGAATCTAGTAGATGATTAATAGATCTGATATATTCAGGGGATGAATGGGGGGGACATGAATCTAGTAAATGATTAATAGATCTGATTTATTCAGGGAGATGTGAACAGGGTGGGGCATGAATCTAGTAGATGATTAATAGATCTGATTTATTCAGGGGATGTGACAGGGTGGTGCATGAATCTAGTAGATGATTAATAGATCTGATTTATTCAGGGGATGTGAACAGAGGTGGGACATGCATCTAGTAGATGATTAACAGATCTGATTCAGTGAGGAATGTGAACAGGGTGTGACATGAATCTAGCAGATGATTAATAGATCTGATTTATTCAGGGTGTGAACAGGGTGGGGCATGAATCTAGCAGATGATTACTAGATCTGATTTATTCAGGGATATGAACAAGGGGCAGGACATGAATCTAGCAGATGATTAATAGATCTGATTCATTCAGGGGTGTAAACAGGGCGGGGCATGAATCTAGTAGATGATTAATAGATCTGATTTATTAAGGTGATGTGAACAGGGTGAGGCATGAATCTAGCAGATGATTAATAGATCTGATTTGTTCAGGGATGTGAACAAGGATGGGGCATGAATTTAGTAGATGATTAGTAGGTCTTGCTCTATTCAGGAGATGTGAACAGGGCGGACATGAATCTAGTGGATGATTAATAGATCTGATTTATTCAGGGGATGTGAATAGGGTGGGGCATGAATCTAGCAGATGACTAATAGATCTGATTTATTCTAGGGGATGTGAACAGGGTGGGGCATGAATCTAGTAGATGATTAATAGATCTGATTTATTCAGGGATGTGAACAGGGTGGGACATGAATCTAGTGGATGATTAATAGATCTGATTTATTCAGTGGATGTGAACAGGGGTGGGGCATGAATCTAGCAGATGATTAATAGATCTGATTTATTCAGGGAATGTGAACTGGGTAGGGCACGAATCTAGCAGATGATTAATAGATCTGATTTATTCAGGGGATATGAACAGGGTGGGGATGAATCTAGTAGATGATTAATAGATCTGATTTATTCAGGGGATGTGAACAGGGTGGGGCATGAATCTAGTAGATGATTAATAGATCTGATTTATTCAGGGGATGTGAACTGGGTAGGGCATGAATCTAGCAGATGATTAATAGATCTGATTTATTCAGGGATATGAACAGGGGTGGGGCATGAATCTAGTAGATGATTAATAGATCTGATTTATTCAGGGGATGTGAACAGGGTGGGGCATGAATCTAGTAGATGATTAATAGATCTGATTTATTCAGGGGGATATGAACAGGGGGGGCATGAATCTAGCAGATGATTAATAGATCTGATGTATTCAGGGCATGTGAACAGAGGTGGGACATGAATCTAGTAGATGATTAATAGATCTGATTTATTCAGGGGATGTGAACAGGGGTGAGACATGAATCTAGTAGATGATTAATAGATCTGATTTATTCAGGGGATGTGAACTGGGTGGGGCATGAATCTATGAGATGCTGAATAGATCTGATTATTCGAGGATGTGAACAGGGGTCATGAATCTAGTAGATGATTAATAGATCTGATTTATTCAGGAGATGTGAACAGGGGTGGGGCATGAGTCTAGCAGATGATTAATAGATCTGATTTATTCAGGAGATGTGAACAGGGGCAGGGCATGAATCTAGCAGATGATTAATAGATCTGATTTAGTCAGGGGATGTGAACAGGGGTGGGACATGAATCTAGCAGATGATTAATAGATCTGATTTATTCAGGGGATGTGAACAGGATGGGGCATGAATCTAGCAGATGATTAATAGATCTGATTTATTCAGGATGTGAACAGAGTGGGGCATGAATCTAGCAGATGATTAATAGATCTGATGTAGTCAGGGGGATGTGATCAGGGTAGGGCATGAATCTAGCAGATGATTAGTAGATCTGATTTAGTCAGTGGATGTGAACAGGGGTTGGACATGAATCTAGCAGATAATTAATAGATCTGATTTATTCAGGGATGTGAACAGGGTGTTGCATGAATCTAGCAGATGATTAATAGATCTGATTTATTCAGGGAATGTGAAAAGGGGTGGGGTATGAATCTAGTAGATGATTAGTAGATCTGCTCTTTTCAGGAGATGTGAACAGGGGTGGACATGAATCTAGTGGATGATTAATAGATCTGATTTATTCAGGGATGAGAATGGGCGGGACATGAATCTAGTGGATGATTAATAGATCTGATGTATTCAGGGATGTGAACAGGGTGGGGCATGAATCTAGCAGATGATTAATAGATCTGATTTATTCAGGGGATGTGAACGAGGTGGGACATGAATCTAGTGGATGATTAATAGATCTGATGTATTCAGGGGATGTGAACAGGGGTGGGGCATGAATCTAGCAGATGATTAATAGATCTGATGTATTCAGGGATGTGAACAGGGTGGGACATGAATCTAGCAGATGATTAATAGATCTGATTTATTCAGTGGATGTGAACGGGTGGGGCATGAATCTAGCAGATTATTAATAGATCTGATCTATTCAGAGGATGTGAACAGGTGGGACATGAATCTAGCAGATGATTAAGAGATCTGATCTATTCAGGGATGTGAACAGGGGCGGGCATGAATCTAGTAGATGATTAATCGATTTGATTTATGCATGGGATGTGAACAGGGTGGGACATGAATAATAAATACATCTGATTTATTCAGGGAATAACATTACGGCATTCAGCACCTTTCAGGGCCCATATCGGGAAATGGTGTGAGATAGGACTTTTGTTAAAAAATACTTAGTTTCTAATTGGGGCTAAGTATAAAACTAGCCAGGAAAGTCATAAATCATATGACTTTTTAAAAATTTTCTACGTCAGATGGTTCCTTTGATATAAGCAATTTAGTATTCCAACTCCTCATTTTCTGCTCCAAGACCCATTATTACGCATACATTCTTTTACTCACTGTCTTTCTCTATGCACCATTTGGGAAAACCAGCCTGTGTGCTTACATAACTGTTACCCTTACCACTTCTGCTTGTGGTTCCATACCATTTCTTACCATGTCCCCTCTGGCACCATGTCGTTAACTTTAAGGTTTTTCATTTGCACTTGCGTTTGTGTTATTTTACCATTTGTGTCTACAGTACTGTTTATCTTTGTGTTTTGCTTTGTGTCACTATGCACATTACCATTTGCATTTGTGGCACCGTGTTACTATGTGACAAGACATCACATGGTGAGGCGCAGGGCCCAAAGGGCCCCATAATCCCGCTGCCGCATTTATTCACTATTTCTCGTTATCATTCTCAAAAAGAAGGAAATTAGTGGCAAAAGAATCCATTTAATGCATTAGTTGGGGTTGTTCCGCGGCGACAAAAATTCGATTCTGTGTTAGGGTTGAAAGCCCCTAGACCCCCAGCCCAACCCTCAACCTGCATCAGGTGCACGTTGGGGTAGTTAGTCTAACTCTCACCCCATTCTCCTATACCTCTGCTTGTTACACATGTGATGGGGTGAGGATTGGGCATGACACCAAATGCGCACCCGGTGTCGGTTGGGGGGTGAACTGGGGGTCAGAAACTTTCAACCTAACACAGAATTTCCTCGCTTTTGTCACTGTGGAACAACCCTAACTGTGCATTAAACAGAGTTTTTCATATATATATATATATATATATATATATATATATATATATATATATATATATATATATATATATATATGTGTATATATATATATATATATATATATACTGTATATATATTAAACTCTGTTTAATTTTGCACCTTTATGACTTTGCAAACATTTAACAGATTTGCATGAAATTTGGAATGCATAGTCTTGTATGGTAACTCTCTGAGTTGCCAGTTGCTTTCAATTGGACTTGCAGTTTTGAGCAGGAAGCACCAAAATGCATTTTCTATTTTATGTCCTTTACTTTTTGCTAATTTTTGCCCATCGTGCTGCAGACACATCATTTGGTATTTAGGTATGACGTTTTAGGGTAGAATGAGGTTTGCTCAAATAACAATCCAGCATTGGTGTGGTGAAAAATATTAATCCTTTCTAAAGTTATTTAATTTTGAATTTTCAGATTCTGAGCATGCTCAGTTTATGCCAAGATTTATGAACATACGATTCTGCCAGCAGAAACAGACCACCTGATCTATCAAAGTCTGACCGAGTGTGCAGCTAGCACGCTATATTGCAGCTGCCCCAGCCTCCTCCACAGCTCTCAGGTTGTTATGCATTTTTGTGAAAGGGACTGGACTTACGATCAAGGGTTTTGTCACCTCACGAATGGGGATTTATAAAATACTTGTTCGTGAAGAAAAATTCTCATTCAGGACCCATCATCTTGTTTTCCTTTTCTCCCAAACAAAATGTTGTAGATTGCCCCACAGTTAACTTCTCTGCAAATGAGGCATGAGTTTTGTTCAGTGTGATGCCTCTACAAACCCATGCCTTTGGTTTCCTTTGTTTTGACCAAAAAATGGCCATTTCAAATTTTTAAATTCTTCTGTAGTCGCTTGCTTCCAATCCTCGTTCATGAGGTGACAAATCCTCTTTCATGAGCTGATCCCTTTTGCGAGCTAACAAAATCCTTGATCGCCATTTCTGGAACAAATGGCCCCATCTCTTCAACAAGGATTTACTAGAGAATAGAGATTTTGTCAGCCCGTGAAAGAGGATCGGCATCTAAAAGGATTGGGTTTTCGAATCCATTTTCGAGATGACAAAATCCACTTTGTGAGCCAATCCCCTTTTGCTAGCCAACAAAATCCTTGATTGTCATTTCAGAACTAGATGGCCAAAATCTGATGATCAAGGATTTCTCAAGAACAGCAGTTTATGATAGTTCATGATCAGGAATTGACCTCACGAATGAGGATTTTGCCACCTCGCAAACTAGGAATTTGAAAACTTTTGAAAACTCTGCCAGTGCACTGTAAATAAGCGGTTTGGTCTTTAGACTTGAAATTTGCAGGATATAAAGGGTGTCCCAGAGATGTGAATTATGCTGTTTAGGTATAAAATTTCAGTTCCACCAATATGCCATAACGAAGTTGAGATTTTTCCCATAAGATAACATTATGAGCCCACAGCGACTTTCCTGCTCATATCTCGGAAACGATGTGAGATATGGATCTTTGACTACCCAAACTACACACACGTGGAGGTTTCAAAGTCATGATTACAACTACAGTGAATTTTTTCAGTATGGTTAATGAGATATTGGCAAATTAGTGTTACAGGGTGCATTTTCAGCCCTATAAGGCTATTATATTGCTCAGTTGTGATGTGTGATTGGGAGACTTAAGGACTAGAGGGCCCCATTACCACACACATGTATTGTTATGCAGAAATCAGCAGACTGGTGGGAGCTTGGAGCCCAGATGGCCCCGCCCCATCAACACATACCAGTTACACTTTCCCCAAAACCTTTTAAAACTTTGCCAGTGCACTGTAAATAAACAGTTGATCTTTTGGTTTGAAATTTACAGGGAATAAAGGGGTGTACCAGAGATGTGAATTATGCTGTTCAGGTGTAAAATACTTTGTCAGTTCCATAGATATGCCATAATGAAGCTGAGCTTTTTCCCATAGGATAACATTGCTGTCCCACAGTGGTTTCTGCTGCCCATATCTCCTGAATGATGTGAGATATGGATTTACTTAATCTAATTTCCATGGAGGCTTCACTGTCATGATTACAAATGGCAGAGGAATTTTTTTCATAGCTGCTACAGTTCCTGAGATATTGGCAAATTAGTGTTACAAGGGTTTCTTTTAAGCCCTATAGGACTGCTGTAAGGCTCAGTAGTTATGGGTGAGTGGAGTGCAAGGCCGGAGGGCTCATGCCCCACAGATGCATATCGTTATGCACAAATGGGCAGCTTCATCAGATCATAGGGCCCAGAGGGTCCACATCCCACCAACACATAGCATTTACCAGGTACATTACACTTTCTCAAAAGAAAGGCAATTTATTTCAAAAACATTGTTAATGCATCAATTAGGTTAAAGGAACAAAAGTAGGGAAATGAGATGTTAAGGGTTGAGCCTTAACCCCCAACCCTATCACCCCATCCTCCACACACTAACAGGCATTGGGGTGTGTCATAAGTCATTAGGCCTAACTCTCACCCCATTCTCCTATGCTGTACCATGTCAGCCTGTTTACACATGGAATGGGGTGAGAGTTGGGCCTAATAACCCCATGACACACTCCAATGTCTGTCATTGTATGGAGGATGGGTGGTGGGATGGTAAGGTGGGAGGGTTAGAAGCTCAACCCTGACATCTCATTTCTCTCTTTGGTTTAACCTAATTGATGCATTAACAAAGTTATATATATATTTATTTGAGTTTTAGTAACTGGGTAGTCCACTGAGACAATTACAGTTCCTTTTTCAGGGCTGACCAGGGGTACAACATGATACAAACACATAGGCATAACAGGTAAAGACAGTTCAATAAGTGGATGTAAACAATAAATGATAGTAGGTCTTTGATAACACACCAAAGTTGTATCATAAAATGCAGAAAAGCAAAGAGAATATATATGTGTGTGTGTAAATAAATAAAATATACTGCTCCAGCTACTCCTTTAC
Source organism: Neoceratodus forsteri (assembly GCA_016271365.2). NCBI lineage: Eukaryota > Metazoa > Chordata > Ceratodontiformes > Ceratodontidae > Neoceratodus > Neoceratodus forsteri. The sequence goes on along the minus strand of CM057457.1, from coordinate 467,954,007 downwards.
CTCCGCCCTACACAATTACCTCTCCCTCAGCTGTTCCTGCTTTAACTTTCCTTAATACCTACCCCAGTTTCTGCCTTCCTACCTAATCCCCCAGAAGGGTCCTCAACATCTGGTAGGGGTAATCAGGAAATGGCTACCTCCTCCTCATATTCACATCTTGCCTCTCCTCTCTTCTCCACGTGCCCTTCTGGGTAATCCATAAGCACACCCTATCCCATCCTTTACTCCAACAGCACTTGTGTACTACCTCAAGCCTGCTCCTGATACACTCATGCACTATAAATGGTTCTTTCACTTTATTACTATTTTGTATGTTTATAGGTTCTTTGTACAGTATGTTTTAATTTACCCAAGTTCCACTACTGTTTATTGTACTTTACCTTGTGTTCCAACTGCTGCATAATCTTACATTGTTGTACTGTTTGTACTACCTACATACTGTTTATACCTGACCACCTTCCACAACTATATATAAACCCCTTCCCCAGGTTGCACCATGAGATGAGCAACTTGTTGCTTAATGTGCCCTCCTGATGAAGTATTTAAATAAATAAATAAAATAAAAATAATTACTGGCACGGTATATAAGGTTCAGTGTAAACTTCAAAGTTAAACCCAAAGTTATGAACCTTAATAACTCTGGACCTTTTAAACAGATTTGCACGAAAATTGGCAACCGTAATCTCTGACATTACATCCCTTGATGTTCCAAAATTTGTGTAGATCAGTCATGTGTTTTGAGATACAGATTGACAAAAACCACTAAATGTACCTGTTTTGGATGTTTCTTTGTCCACCTGTATCTCAGGAATGTTTTATGACGTGGTCTGAAAATCATAGTGTGAAAGCTTTTGGGTCACAGATGTGCCTTTTGAAGGTTAGGTAAAAATATTGATTTGTTCAAAATTATATCAGTTTTAAGTTTCCATTTATTTCCTATTAGAAAGTTAAGTGTTCAGCATGAAAGTACTGTATTTTGCAAATCATGGTGTGTGTGCGAAAATAGGACCACGATTTGTGTAAATAAGATGGTCACTTGCCAACAGCAGGGTGACCAATCCCCAGTCTACATCCCCCCTTTCCCTACTGTGGCACACTGGGGCCCACCCAGTGTGCCAAATATATTTTTAATCTGTTTCCAACACCGGCATGCCCTGTCCCAGTGTCGGTTGCTGACGGGAGTGACCAATCAGCCTGTCAACAGCATGTATTCCCCTCTGAACTCATGTGGCACACTAGCAGCACACTCCAAGTGTGCCCAAAGTTATTTATTTATTTTTGCCTTGCCGATGGTGTGCCCAATCTTCCTGTCAGCAGCATATATCCCTCCAACTCATGTGGGACATTGGGTGCCCACCCAGTGTGCTAAAAGTTTTTTAACCTATAAATAAAAAACTATCCTGATGACTTTTTCACCTGTAAAAAGAAAACAGTCCCTCATCGTCTTCCCAGTACCTGTCTCCATATCACCACCCTCCCACTGAGCACCCACCTCTCAGCATCCCCCTTAACCCATACATATTTCAAAGGTTGCTGCTGTCATCCTCTCTGAACCAGAACATGTCTGCACTCTTTAAAGCCATACCAGGAACTGAAGGATCAAAGGTAAGTGCCATCTAATGGCAGTCAATTGGGGGTCAACTTAGGCTGATATCTCAGCCATTTGTAGGAATTTTGGCCCTACATTTTCAACATTGGTTCTTGGGACCCACCTCATGGACACTGTCACTGTTATTTCATTGCTTAGTCCCAAGGTGATTTCACAGTCGCTGCATGGAATCACCTTTTGGGATCAATAACAAAATGACAGTGCCACTTTTCATGAGGTGGGGTCTAAAACTGCGTTGCAAATCTGGTGAAAATATTCAAAAATGACTTAGTTATGAACATGCATTGTGCAGTTTCTATGCACTCTTGCAATGTCACCAATTTTAATATTCTCACTCCAGATTTTCAACACTGCTCATTTTTCACACCTCCTTATGAACAGCACAGCTTTCATTTTTCACATCCTGCCGAAATGTGTTTTGCACCTGTGGCACAGAACAGTGCAGTCACTGTGTGAAATCAACTTTTAGGATAGATTAAACATGGAAACATAGACTTTGCAAGCAGATAAGGACCGCTTGACCTACCTAGTCTGCCCATTTCCCTACCTACAGGATAAGCTATAGATCCTATTTAACCAACAGGCTATTTCTTCCTACCCTCCACAAAAATTGCCTTATGTTTGTCCATGCATTCTTGAATTCTCTCACAGTTTTAAACCCCACAACCTCCTCAGGAAGGCTGTTCCATATGTCAGCCACCCTCTCTGTGAAAAATACATCCTCACATTGCCCTGAACCACCCACCCTCTATCTTCAAATTGTATCCCTTGTTCTTGTACATCTCTTTTCTGAAAGATGCTACCCTCTTGGACTTTGTTGTTTCCACTGGGTACTTAAAGTTTCTGTCATGTCCCCCTCTCCCTTCTTTCCTCAAGGGTATACATATTAAGCTCTTTTAATCTCTCCTCATATGGCTTCTCTTTCAGACCCTACACCATTTTAGTTGCCTTCGTCTGGATGCCTCTATCCTGTCTATGTCTTTGCAGAGATGGGGTCTCCAGAACTGGATGCAGTACTCCAGATGGGGTCTCACTAACTGTCTGTACAGTGGGATAACAACTTCCTGTTTTTACTGGTGATGCCTCTCCATGTGCATCCCAATATGTCCCCAGCCCTCCTTACTGCCTTCTCACATTGCTTGCCTATCTTAAGGTCATCTGATATGACTACCCCAGGTTCCTTTCCATTTTGTTGTTGCTAGCATCCACCCCCCAATTGTGTACTTTTCCTCTGGGTTTTGTTTCCCAGGTGCATTATTTTGCACTTCTTTGCATTGAATCTAAGCTGCCATACTTCTGACCATTCCTCCAACCTTGCCAAGTCCTTCTCATCCCATCCATGCCTCCTTGTGTATCAACCCTGTTGCAGATCTATGTGTCATCTGCAAAGGCATACTTTTCCTTCCAGTCCCTCTGCAATGTCATTTATAAAGACATTAAAAGGACTGAACCCTGCAGTACACCTATAGTAAACACTCTTTCTTCAGAGTGGACTCCATTTACAATTACCTTCTGTGTCCTGTTTTCAGCAAGTGCTTTACCCAGGCTACCACCCTTGGACCCACTCCCAGGCTGGTTAATTTTGCTATTAATCTTTTGTGTGGGACTGTGTCAAATGCCTTGCTGAAGTCTAGGTAGGCCATGTCCACAGCCCTCCCTGGTCTACTACTTTGGTCACCCAGTCAAAGAAATCAATTAGATTTGTCTGACCTGTCCTTCCCCTGTGAACCCATGCTGCCTTGGGTATTGTGCCCCACTGGCCTCTAGGTACTCAACAATTCTTTCTTTTAGAAGTGATTCCATCACTTTCCCTACCACAGAGGTCAAACTGGCAGGTCTGTAGTTTACTGCCTCTGTCTTAGTCCCACTTTTGTGAAGGGAATCACATCTGCCTTCCTCCAGTCCTCAGGTACCACACCATCCTCCCATGATTTGTTAGAAACAGTAGTCAGTGGTTTCACTACTTCTCCTTAATTCTTTTAGAATTCTGGGGTGAATTCCATCAGGCCCCATTGCTTTGTCCCCTTCAGTTTTAGGAGTTCTTTCAGAACCCTTTCTTCTGTGAAAGGACTAGGATTGACTCCCTATCCAGAGTGCTTCTGTTAACTGGATTTGGCACCTTCCCCTCCTCTTTTGGAAATACTGAGCAGAAGTATTCATTCAGTATCCCTGCTTTTCACTGTCCCTCTCTGCCCACCACCATCCATTCTGTTCAGCCTCACTATCCCTCCTTTGTCTTTTACACTCCCTCGATGTACCTATAAAAGTTTTATCCCCTTCTTAACTAGAGTTAGCTATCTTTTCCTCAGTTTGGGCCTTTGCTATTCTGACTTCCCTCCTACTTCCTTCTGCCTTAACTGGTACAGCTCTCTGTCCTGCTCCTTCTGTGTTTCCTTATACTTCCTGAATGCTGCCTTTTCTCCCTGACCATCCCTCCACATCTTTTGAGAACCATAGTGGCTTTTTCTTTTGTTTTGATTTGTTTATTTGCTTCACACAAAGGTTTGTTACCTCTATGATGGCAGTTTTGATGTTTCCCCATTGTTGCTCCACCCTCCTTCTAGACTGTTTACTTGTACTTTTCTAAGGCACTCTCCCATCTTGCCAGAGTCAGCCCTCCTGAAGTCCAGTATCCTCACTTTTGTATGGTTTGTACTCTGTAGCTGAGTTTATCATGAACCACATTGTTTGGTAGTCACTTGTTCCCAGATGGCTACCCTCTTCTAGATCTGAGATCCTCTCATTTGAGAGTACAAGGTCTAAGACTGCTTCCTCATGAGTGGGTTCCAAAACTAGCTGTCTGAGGCATGCCACCTGTAGGGCATTGAGAATGGTTCTGCTCTTGGATATGGCTACAGCAAAGATTCACAAAATCACAGTGTCACTGTTCATGAAGGATGTCCCAAAAGCCCATTTTGAAACTTTGGTGAAAAAATTCCACAAAATGACTGCATTACAAATTGTGCATTGCACAGTTTTTAACACTCTCATCACTTCAACAGTTTTCATATTTTCACTCTGGTTTTCAACATTACATTTTGTCACACCACCTGATTAACAGTATCACTGCCGTTTCTCACATCCTGTCAAAATGTTCTTCTCACCTGTGGCAAAGACTGGCCCATTCACGAGTGTGAAATCTCCTTTGGACTGATTAACTAGATGACAGCACCACTGTTCATGAGGTGGGATCCTGAAAAGGCCATGTTCAAAATTAGGTGGCATTTCTAAAAATAGCCATACTAAGAGCATGCATTGTACAGTTCATTTGTAGGCACATAACTTTTGGTAATTTACTATATTTTCACTCCAGATTTTCAACATACCCATTTTTTTTCAAAACCACCTCATTAGCAGTACAGCTGTCATTTCTCACATCCTGCCAGAAATGTTTTCCACTTGTGGTAAAGAATGCCACAGTAGCTGTGTGAAATCACCTTTCAGGACTAATTAATAAAATGACAGTACCACTGTATATGTGGTGGGGTCCCAAAAAGCCCATGTTTAAAATTTGGTGAAAAAATCTAAAAGGGCCAAGTTATGAGTGTTTGTTGAAATTTTCCTACACACGTGCATAACGTTACAGTTATGTAAGAACTTACCGGAACAGTAGATCTTTGAGGAATGTCTCTTGCAGTAGGTAACATACTTGGATCATCACCAGAGGTTGCTGTTACACATGGCAGCTCTTCTAGCAGTCTTTTACCAGGGGCCACCCACACATGACATTAGCTTCCTGTTTCCTATATAAGCATAGGTGGTCCCAGGTATCCTCAGTGCCTCCATTGGATTCAGCTCACTAAGCAAGGACTGAGGCTAAGGTACCAGAGGTATTCCAAACCAAAGTCACTGGACCAGAATTTGTTCTCAAAAGAAGGAGGGTATGGATGGCAGGACTGGACCTACTGCAAGAGACACTCCTCAAAGTCCTACTGTTATGATAAGTTCTTACATAACTGTACTATCATCCATGGAGTGGTCTCTTGCAGTAGGAAATATTTTCAGATGAATTTCAAGCAGTGTGTACTCAAGGTGGGTGGACATTATGACAGAAAGCCTTGAGGACTCCTCAGCCAAAGGCCATCCTATGGCATGAAGCAGTATCCAAATTGTAGTGCTTCATGAATGCATGGTTTGTAGACCAGGTAGCTGCATTGCAGTTATCTGAAATGGAGGCTCCTTTGAAGCAAGCTGCAGTAGTGGCCATAGATCTAGTGGAATGGGCTTGGACAGGTCCTGGTAAGGGTTCACTTTATTTTTATAACAAAATGTAATACAATGTGCCAGCCAGTTAGGAAGGGTTCTTTTAGTATCTGAAACCTTTCTCAGCCTGAGGCAAAGGTGACAAACAACTGTGATGTCTTTCTGATTGATTGTGTCCAATTAGTACAGTAATGTAATATACAGTGGACATCTAGAATGTAATAGTTGCTCACCGTGGTTGGAATATTCAGGATAGTATACTAGTACCTCCAGGGATTGATTTAGAGTCTATTCAGACACAACTTTAGGCAGTAAAGAAGGGTTGTTACAAAGTGCCACCCTATCCTTGTGAAATAATAAAGTAAGGTTCCTACATGAGGGCATGGAGCTTGAAAATAAGTCAAGCCAAAGTGACAGCAAGTAGTATTCAGAACAAAGTTTTCCATGAGAGGAAATGGAGGTTACAAATGGCCGTTGGTTCAAAGGGTTCAAGAGTTAGTTTCTCTATTAGAAAATTGAGATCCTACAAAGGACTAGGTCCTTTGATAGGTGGTTTGATATGTAACATTCCTTTCAAAAACATTTTGGCTAGATGATGTTGGTACAGTAATCTGCCATCTAGAGGTTCATGGAAGGTTGAAATACTGGACAAATGGACTTTGATGGAGGTATAGCTCAAACTTGACTCAGACAGTGAGGCCATATAGTCTAGTACTTTCATCAGTGGGCAGGAACAAGCATCCAATGATTGAGAAGCAGCCCACATGGAAAAGTTTCCATTTGGAGTTATATGTTTCTCTGGTTGCTGGCTTATGTGAGGCTAAGAGAATACTGGCAACAGGAGAAGACACTTGTAATCTGCTTATGAAAGCATCCCCAAGAGTCAAGTGTGAAGGTGTAGAGCCTTTAGGTTGGGGTGTAATAGGGTCCCTTGATTCTGAGTCAAGAGGTCCGATCTGATTGGCAATGGAACAAGTTACTGTACTGAAAGTTGTTGAAGTAGAGGAAACCACACTTGTTGAGGCCACAGAAAGCTATTAGTATTATTGTGACAGGTTTTAGTTGTAGTTTCAGTAGAGTACATTGCAGGAGGGGACGAGGAAGCATATAAGAAAAGTCCCATCCATGGCTAAGCCAGGCATCTAGAGACTATTTTTTTTGCTTGGGAAAATGGAAAAGTATTGGGGAGACAATGATTGTCTGGGAGGCAAACAAATCTTTCTGTGGAGTCCCCAGAGGTTGAAGATTTTCTGGATTATTTCATCATGAAGTGTCCATTCAAATGTGGACTTCTGGTGACTGAGACAGTCGACTAGAAGATTGTAACAGTCTGGTAGATGGACAGCTGTAAGTATCAGGCATTGTTTGATGGCTTCTTGCCAGACTGCAAGGGTTTCTGTGCAGAGTTATGGGATTTTGTACCTCTTTGCTTGTTGAGGTAGAATACCACTGCAGTATTGTCTTACTGAAACAGCAACAGTCCTGGAGCCAGATAGGATTGAAATACCTGAAGGGCTAAGTGTACTGCCCTCAGCTCTAAGAGTAGATTAGAGACTGAGGGAGAGGTAGTCAGCTTGCCTTGTGTCCAGTACTGACACAGGGTGTGCCCCATACTTCTAGGGAAGTATGCCTTAATGACTTAACCATAACAGGTGAACGTCTGTATGGGAAGGGGGACTGAAAGGGCATTCCTTGACATAAGTTGTTTCTGATTGTCCAGCAAGTCAAGTGGACTTCAGAAAGGCAGTGACTCTGATCTTGTTTTGAACTGTCTTGTTCTTTGGGACCACTGATTCTGGAGGACCCATTGAATAGATCTCATATGAAGATGGGTGAATATCACCATAGGCATGGTAATGGCCATGTGACCCTACAAGGCATAGTATTTGTTTGGCTGTGATGGCTTTCTGAGTCTGTATGTGTAATGCCAGAGACAAAGAGAATCATGCTGCATGGCTGCAAGGTAAGCTCTAACTGAGACTGTGTCTAGGACAGCTCCAATGTATTGAAGAGACTGTGTTGGAATTGGGTTGGACTTTGGCCAGTTAACTGTGATCCCTAGAGTGTGAAACAATTGCAGGGTAGCTTCTAGAGAGGAAAGCAGAGTTGTTTTGGAGTCTGATTTGATTAGCCAGTTATCTAGCTATGGGAAGATAAATTGCCCATTTCCTCCATAAGGCTGCTGCAACTACTGCTAGGCATTTGGTGAACACCCTTGGAGACAAGGAGAGGCTGAATGGGAGTGCTCAAAACTGGTAGTTTTGACCTAGTAGGTGGAAGCAAAGAAACCTGTGGTGGCCAGGGTGGATGGGAATATGCAGGTAAGCATCCTTCACATCTAGGGCACAAAGCCAATCTCCTTGTTTCAATATTGGCATGATGGAATTCGAAGTTATCATGCAAAACCGCTTTTACTGGATGAAAGTATTCGGTTTTCTGAGATCCAGTATTGGTCTGAGGTTTCCAGTTCATTTGGGTACCAGAAAGAAATGGGAACAGAATCCCATTTGATGTTCTGAAGGGTAATGGATAAATGGACTGTTTGGCCAGTAGAGTCTGTAATTCATCCTGAAGAATGGTTATATGATCTGGTGGGTAATGAATATTTCAAGGAAGACTATGACCCTCTATATAATCTGGAGTGCCCATTTGTCTGAAGTTATCATTTTCCAGGCCTCAGATGGAGGGCAAATTGACTGCCCACAGCCTCTGAGGCTGGGTTGAGGGGAGGGGCAAAGTCCTAGTGAGTCACTGGGCACTGGGTTGTCCCGCCCAACAGGTTGATGGGAGCAGGGACCCGGTGGAAGAGGTGTTGCCTCTTGAGAGTTGAGTATGACTTGAAGCTGTCTTAATTGGTACCTCTATATTTTCCACCTCTTTTAGAATAGAAAGAGGACTGAGTATGGTAGGTTGTGTGCAAAGTATGGTACATGCCAAGAACCATATGTAGGGTTCTGCCTAATGCCTGTAGGTTGTCTAGTAAAGTCTGAGTACCTGGCCTGAATAGTTCTGACCCATTGAAGGGGTGTTGGCTAGTTTGTATTGCACATCAGGCGTAAAGCCAGAAACACAAAGTCAGGCATGGCAGTGCAAAGAAATGCCAGAAGTTGATGGTCAGGCCGAGGTATCTATAGCTTCATATCCGACCTGAGTAGATGTCGGGAAATAGAACTGCTAGTTGAGACTGTGGCCAGATAATTGTTCTCTTTCCTGTGAAAGAGGGAGTTTATTGATAAGGTACATGGCAGAGGACCCAAGGGTATGCTGGCATTAAACCATGTGACCCATATAATTTAAAATTCTGATATTCATGGTACTGGAGAAAATATATTTTTCTCAGATAGTCAAGCCTATGAGTTCTTTTTGGGATGTAAGGAACTCATGTTTTTAGGTTGTTTGGTACGATCATGAGATGCAGTAATTGCAACAAAGTTCACCTCAGGGATGGCAGACACAAAGAGGTGATCCAGAGGAGCTTGATAAATGCAATCCACCTTGCAGGAACAACTGTTATAGCCAAAGGCTGGTGCCATGCTTCTAGCATATGCATTTGCTAGACTTGGATTAGTGGAGAACCACCAAGACAGGCTCCTCTGGTAATTAAAGGTATTCTGCTATGTTCTTATGTTGTTTGTCGTGTTCTGTGGTAGAAAACCATGACTTTTGGATTTGAACTATCATTTTGTCATCAGGAGGAGAAGCTGAAGAATGTCTAGGCAGGTCCTCATCCAAGGAAGAGATTTAAAAAAAGGAGACTGTTGAGTTGAAATTCAGCTCCTAGAACTCTTCATCTTCAAGGTCACTGGTGAAATCAACTGGGAAGTCTTGCTCATCTGATAAACAGTCTTCCATATATGGAGGATGTGACAGGGTGGTAAGGGATTCCCTGTCAGCATGAAACGTCTTAGGCAGAGGAGTTGGAGATTATGGAGGGTCACTCTGCTCTCCTGGATTGGAGGGCTGGGAATGCCACATCTCCTACAAACCTGCCATACTATGGTAGTAATGTCCAGTTCCTTCTGAGAAGGAAAGGTGGCAGTGTAGGTAAGATAGGGGTGAGATATGAGGGGATGGTGGAGGATAGGATGCATGCAGGTCTTGCATCTGGGTGGTAAAGCAAGGGACCCGATCGCTGTCCACCTAATCCCTGTAGTAACCACCTGGGAAGGTGGAAAGGCATCACATGGCATAAGCTGTTGGTTTCCCTGAGGAATGCGGGTCTCATCGATGGGCCTGCAGGGAAATGTGAATCATAATGTGTATTTGAAGGTACCGATGATGGGAGAGGAGCCACTGTTGCAGAGGTAGTACAACCTGTACAGGGTGATTGAATTTGCACCACATTTAAAGTGTTGGAAAGTGCCGTTGATGAGAGTATATGTGCTTCCGCCAGCAAAGTGAGTGTGATGCAGGTCATCGATGGAGGAGCTCCTGAAGTGGTGGCCATTGACGAGCGCTCGGCACGGAGTGTGAGGAGGGTTTCTGCTTCTCCTTTTGTGCCATGGAATAGAATCAGTGGAGAGGAGTCCTTGGTACAGACCACCTAATTCTCTAAAAGACACACTTTCTGCTCCATTCATTAATGTTGGATTTGATACAATAGGTGCAGGAACTGGTGTTGTGTTGTAGGTAACTGGCAACAGTTTTGGGAGGAAAGTTCTTTAAATTCTATGGATTGCATCTGACTAAGGAGGGATTCAGTGCATTGGGGAAGAAGTTTATTGTCTTTGCAGAATATTTAAACTAGCAAATGGGAGAGTTGCAGCATCTGATACTCGAATGGGAAGGAACACCTCCCCTCAGCTAGTGATCAAACAGGAGTTCAGCATGTTTGTAGTTCATTTGCATCACCGGATAAGGAAAAGGGTCCGCCCCCATACAACACACAGAGGAAAGTCAGACCTCACCCAACAACTAACACACCAAAATCTGGCCAATGAAAAATCATGTACACTAATGCTCGCAGTCTGGGAAACAAGATCCCAGACCTGAAGCAATAATGACAAAGGTTAAACTGGATATAGTAGCCATTAGCGAGACATGGTTCACCAGTAACCACTTTTGGGAGACTTCAGTACCCGGCTATATACTGTTCAGAGAGACTGAGGTGCAAAGGGGGTGGGGTGGAGTGGACCTTTATGTCAATGAAAATATCAAAGCTACGGAAATTCAGAATGCACATAAGGAGCCAGAACACTGTGGGTCATCCTGAAATAGGAAATGGGACAGCCATACAAGCTAGGGTTGTCTACAGGTCTCCAGACCAGGGGAGGACACACGCCGCATTACTTTTAGAGGATATACAAAACATGACAGTTAAAGGGAGGTTCTGATAATGGAGACTTCAACATGCCAGATACAGACTGGTTAATACCAGCAGGAACATCTGCCAGAACCAAACACATAATGGATTCCTGCAGGGGAGGGCCTCAAACAACTGGTACAACAACCCACAGAGACAGGGCTATCCTAGATCTAGTACTGACTAACAGGAAAGGATCACAGATCTCCAGGTAGAAGGTCACCCAGGGCAGTGACCATCACATGGTATGGTTCAATTTGGCCACTTGAACTAAATCATCCCATTTCAAGGCAAAAATATGGGACTTCAGAGGAGTCGACTTTGATAAGATGGCCAACAGAGTTAAGCTAGCCCTGACAAGAAGAAATACAGATGAGGGGTGCCGGCAAAGTGGGCAAGCATTAAGGATGCGTACTTGAAGCAACATCCCATTGTGTTAGACAGAAAAGGAATTGCAAAAGAAGAAAACCACTTTAGTTCTCTAAAACAGAGGCAGAAAAGGTCAAAGCCAAAAGGCTGGCCTTCAGGAAATATAAGGGAATGCAGCTGGATGAAGACAGGAAGGCATACCTAACTTCTCTAAGGGAAGCAGGAAGGCAATAAGGCAGGCAAAAGCCCAAACCATGGAAACACTAGCATGAACAGTAAAAAGGTGACAAGACTTTCTATAGATACATTAGTGAAAGAAGAAAGTCCAGAGAGGTTGCTAAGATCAAAGGGGATAAGAGGTGTGAGGAGAGGACCATGTAAAGCATCTATCCAAAATAGAAACTTCTGCTCAGTATTTACTGAGGAGAAGGTAGGGCAGAGCCCACAGCTCTGCACCATGGACACGGGAGGGGTTGGAGGTGTGCACTAGTCCCTTCACAAAGGAAAGGGTCCTACAAGAGCTTGATAAGCTCAGGTGGACAAGGCAATGGGACCTGATGGCATACATTCCAGAGTACTAAAGAAGCTAAGGGTGGAACTAACAGCGCCATTATCAGAACTGTTTAGTGACTCTGAGTACAGGAGAGGTCCCAGAAGACTGGAGAAGGGCTCATGTGATCCTGCTCCACAAGAGTGGTAACAGGGAGGAGGCAGGAAATACAGACCAGTCATTCTTACCTCAGTAGTGGGTAAGATTATGGAGCACTCCATAAGGAAAGTACAGTGCAATACCTGGAATCCATAGGAGCACAGGATCCAAACAGCAAGGGTTTACAAAGGAAGGTTCTGTCAAACTAATCTCATAGATTTCTTTGACTGGGTAACCAGAGTGGTGGACCAAGGGGAGCAGTTGATGTCATCTACCTTGACTTCAGCAAAGCTTTAATACTGTTCCCATAGAAGATTGATTAATAAGCTGGTCAGAGGTTGGTCAACTGGTTGCAAACTGGTTGACGGGCAGAAAACAGAGAGTGGTGGTAAATGGTATACAGTCAGAAGAGATGCAAGTCACAAGTGGGGTACCTCAGGGATCAGTCTTGGGCCAGTCCTCTTCAATATCTTCATCAGTGACATTGCAGATGGACTGAAGGTAAAGTTTGTCTGTTTGCAGATGACACCAAGACCTGCAACAGAGTAGATGATCCAGATGGGGTGGGCAGAATGAGAAGAGATCTGGATAACCTGGCAAAATGGTCGGAAAGAGTGGCAAATGGGGTTTAATGCAAATAAGTGAAGATCTGCACATGGGAAGAAAAACCCTGAAGCCAGCTATAGGTTGGGAGGGAGTTGCTGGCAGTCAAGGGAAGAAAGAGACTTGGGCAGCATCATCATAGATGACCTGAAATCATCCAAGCAGACCACTAAAGCAGTAGGTAAGGATAGGGGATGTTGGAGTGTATTAGTAGGGGTATCACAAGTCATAAGAGGAGATAATAATCCTCTTTACAAGACACTGGTTAGGCCCCATCTGGAGTACTGCATGCAGTACTGGAGGCCACACCTTCACAAGAACATTAACCAAATTGAGGCAGTCCAGAAAGGGCAACCAAAATGCTGCAGGGACTGCATCAGAAAACATATGAGGACAGATTAGCGGAGCTCAATATGTATACCCTACAGCAAAGGAGGAGATAGGTGATATGATTGAAACATTCAAACACCTTAAGGATATTAACAAGGTGAAAGAGTCTAACATGTTTCAATATAAGAAAAATAGCAGGACAAGAGGACACAGCATGAGATGAGAGGGAGGCAGATTAAGGGGTAATGTGAGGACGTTCTTTTTCATACAAAGGTGGTGGATGCATGGAACGGCCTACCTCAGGAAGTGTTGGATATGAATACAGTGCAGGCCTTCAAACAGGCATGGAAAGGCATAAGGAGCAATACAGATGAGTATGATTAAATAGACCATTGACAGAGCAAAGGCCAATGGCACATTCATAAGGTAGAAAAGAAATGGCAAGATTGGATGGGCCTTACAGTCCTTATCTGCCATCAACTTCAATGTTTCTACATCTTCCTACCACAACGGCAGGAACAAAATGATGCCTGCTTGTTTGAAGATTCTTTGGACATTCATTTTGTAGCTCAAATTCTTGTCAATGACTGCTGTTAGAAGTTGCTCTAGCTGCTGCGTGTGAGCTGAAGATGGTGGGAAAATAAAGTGAGGATACCAGGACTGCCCATGCTTATTTAGGAAACAGAAGCTGGTGTCATGTGTGGGCAGTCTCTGGTAAAAGACTGCTAGAAGAGCTGATGTGCTCCACAGCAACCTCTGGCAACAACCCAAGTGCATTATCTACTGCAAGATACCACTCTGTGGAAGGTCTTTGGTTATTTTAAATATTTTCATTCAAACTTTTCAACAAAGTCCTTTTTCATACCACCTCATGGATAGTGTCTCTTAATAGGGATACAAATAAAGTATCTGAAAAGTAAGGAAATTCACTGCAAAAACTTTGTTAATGCACCATTAGGGCTGAAGTATAAAGGTAGGGAAATATGATCTTACATTTCCCAAACCTAACACACTACTCCCACCCTTGGCTTCCAATCTGAACACCCCACCACCACTCCAACCCTCAGCTTAAAACCTAAAGCCCCACCTCCACCCTGCATGCAGGAGCAGGTATGAGGAGTGTGCTTTGGGGTTCCCATTCCATGTGTAAGCAAGCTGACATGCTACAGTATAGGCAAATGGGGTGAGAGTTAGGTCTGATGACCCCTTGGCATGCCCCAATGTCTATTGGTGTGTGGGGGTTGTGTGGTAGGAGGGTAACCCAAACAGCACATTTCCATACTTTTGTCACTGTGCTATCAACCCTAACTTGTGCAGTAATGAAGTTTTGCATGCAATTTCCCTTCTTTTGAGAAAGTGTAATGTTACTGATAACTGGCATATGTTCCTGGTCTGTGCTCCCTTCACGTTGCCCATATTTTGCGTAATGATATGCATCTGTGGGAGAACGGGCCCTCTGGCCCCTGGGTCCCACTGACAAATAAGTATGGAACCATACAACAGCCTCATAGTACTGAAATGGAACCACCATAATACTTATTTGGCAATATCTCAGTAACCATAGCAACTATATGAAAAATTCCACTGCAGTTGTAATCATGACTTTGAAACCTCCACAGATGCTTAGTGGGTAGCAAAAATCTGTATCACAAATAGTTTTCAAGATACAGGCACTGCATTGTTATCCTATGGGAAATGTCTCAACTTCAGAACACTGTAACTATGGGCCCATTGAATGTTTTGGAACCAAGCCACCAAAAGGCACATCTGTGGGACCAGGGCTTGCCACCCTGCAAATTTCAGCCCAAAAGCACAATCCACCTTGGCACAATGAAGTGGCAAAAAAAAAAAAACAGCACATGAGACAATGTTTTTGAGCATTGTTTTCCACCTTATAATGAAATCTTTGTGCATAAAACAATAGTTTTCACGAACGTTTTCACAGTGCACATATACATTTTCCATAGGCTAAAATGGTAATGAAAAACTTGCATAACTTTAGCATGGATTAATATGTTTTCATCAGATCTTCAAAAGGCACTGCTTTGACTCAGGCCACAAATATACATGCACATTTGAAACCAAACAGACACATCTTTCAATTGGTTAAGCCTGACCAAAAAAATGCACAAAAGGTGAGGATTTTTCACATTTTGATGCTCTGCAGTTCCACAACCTTACATCCGTCTGAAATTTAATTTTCCAGATCCAGAGATCTATGGTTGGATGCCATGTATGCACAATTTCAGGCAAATTGAACAAATTGTTGCAAAGGTATTAAAGTGCAAAGTTTGGGGTTTAACACAGAAGTGGCCTGCCAACCATAACTATAACTGTGCTACTGTACAGCTATAATATATATATATATATATATATATATATATATATATATATATATATATATATATATATATATAATTATTACAGAAACTTAATTAAAGTATCAGTTAGAGTTCCTACTAAAATGTCAAAGCCAGAAATTGGGTGTTAGGTTTTGCAACTCTAACACCTTCTACCCCCCATAGCTCTACCACGAAGCCTTACCCACCCTCCACACACCAACAAGCATCAGGGTGTGCTTTAGAATCGTGGTCCTAATGCTCACCCCATTCTCCTATACTTGAGCATCTCAGCTTCTTTACAGATGGAATGAGAGCAGCGTTAGAACCGACAACTCTAAGGCACATCCCACTGCTGGTGTGTGGAGGTGGGCTGTGGTGGTAGAACTCTGTGTGGGAGGTTGGGTGAGGTGTTAGGCTGAGAAACCCACCCACTCTCTGCCTTTATCACTTTAGTAAGAAATTGATGCTTAACAAAGTTTTCTTTTTAAATGAATGTCCTTACTTTTGAAACCATTATAATAGTATCTCCATTTTGTGGTAAATTTTTCAAATTTTTGCCCAGATTTTCTACGCGCTTTTTGGGACCCTACCTCATGAACAGTGGCACTGTCATGTCATTACTCAGTCTGAAAAGTGATTTCACACAGCAACACCGCTCTTCCATGCCACAAGTGCAGTATCACATCTCAGGCAGGATATAAGAAATGACAGCGGTAGTGTTCATGAGGTGGTGTACAAACATTGTTCTGTTGAAAATATGGAGTGAAGATATTAAAAATTTATAAAAGTTATGCATCGACTATGTCAACAAGCACACGAGTTGAGTGTTATTTGGCATTTTTGTTCCAGATTTTCAAAATGGGCTGTTTGGGACCCCACATCATGAATACTGGCACTGTCATTCTGTTACTTGATCCTGAAAGGAGATTTCACCAAGGAACCATGTCATTCCATGCCATAGGATTGAAAACATGTTTCAGGCAGGATGTGAAAAATGACAGCTATACTGTCCATGAGGTGGTGTGAAAAAATGGCAATGTTGAAGGTTTGAGTGAAAATAATAAAACTGCCAGATACGAGCATGTGTGAAAACATCAATGATCTTGCATAACTCCATTGTCTTTTGTTATTTTGCACCAAATTTTCAACATTGGCTTTTTGGGATGCGCATCCTTAACACTGGCCTATTGTTTCCTTAATCAGTCCAGAAAAGCAATTCCATGCAGTTTGTGCAAAATCACTTCTACGGTCTGATTAACAAAATGACAGTGACAGTGTTCCAAGGTAGGGTCAGAACCCCATGTTGAACATTTGGTGCAACAATTCTGAACAATGGCATGATATCAACATATGTTGAAAACACCATTGACAGCTATTATGCGGTGCTTACCTTGATTCCTCAGTTTGCGGTTTGGCTTTCAAGACTGCAAAGCGTGTCCCGATCCACAGAAGATGACAGCAGAGCGACCACTGGAGGTGAGTATAGGAGTAAGAGAGGTGCAGGAGGTGGGTACTCATTGGGAGGATCAGGATGGGGAGGGTCACCAGTGACAAGGGACAGTTTTCCTTGTTTCAGATGTATATGTGTGTGTGTGTGTGTGTATATATATATATATATATATACACACACACACTACTATCACACACACATACGCGTGTGTGTGTATATATATATATATATATATATATATATACTCTATATACATACGCACATATATATAAATACACAAATATATATGATAACACACACACACACACACACACACACACACACACAGTGTATAAAAATATGTTGTGGGATGGTATTCTTTTTGCAGGGTACAGCAACATATGGGAAGTATTTGGAGACACTGGGAGAGGCTCCTCAGTGTCCTCAGGGCCCAGTGTGAAAGAACAAAAATATTAGGGGAGTGGGTTCCCCAGTGTCCCACTGTTCTGGAAGATGTGCTGGGTCAGTAATCTGGGACACTGGGAGGTGAGCTCTCCAGTGTTCCAAACTGCTGCATGCAGTTGGAGAGAATACAATATTTTAAAATTTGTGGACACTGAGGCTCAGATATTCAAACTAAGCCAGACTGTGGCACAAGCCTGGGTGCAGCGCAACTTGGCTGCACAGGGGCATTGACTGGGCGATATTCAATGGAGCTGTGCTTGGCTCAGCATCATTGAATATCACACCTGGCCACCTGCAGTGCACATGGCGCAGTGGCACTGGCGCCGCGCCAAGTGGCCAAGTGGAGCAGGGATCGCTCAGTGCAAGTTCCATTGTGCTAGGCGCAACAACGCGATATTCAAGGAATGCACATGCAAATGGGGCCATAATGTATGCAAAGGTGCAAATGGGGCCATTTGCATGCAGGTGCCTTGATCCCCAGCGACTTGCACCTGGCGCCTGCCAGGCAGCAGCTGTCGGGACCGACACCTCCTGCAGTGGTGGCAATGTACCTCACAGCCCAATCGTGGGCATTTGAAAATAAATAAGTATCTAATATCCCTGGTGGTCCAGTGGACCACTGTTTGCCGATCACAGGATTAAGTAAGAAAATGAATCCTATATCCTGGTGGTCAGTGGACGCTGTCTGCCGATCAAGGGCTTAAGTAAAAAGTAAAGAATCCTATATCCCTGGTGGTCAGTGGACCCCCTCCCTACCTGCCCACTGAGTCCCCACCGCCTCCCCGGTCAGTGGCAGGTTGCAACACCACCTGCCGACTAACACCATAGGTAGGGCTGTATGCCCATTGGTCCACAGCATGTGCCAATGGGCGTGCAGCGCCACGTGCTACACATTCCAGATATGTAGATGGATCCATTCACGCCTATCTGGGCTATATAATGCGATGCGGGCTGCATGCCATTAACTCACACTGTGGACCAATGAGGCGGCAGCCCTACCGCACAGTGTCAGCTTCCAGGGGAGCGGGTGGTAGGGCTCGGTGGGTGGGTGGGGAAGGGTACCGCCAGTCCACCAGGGTTGTTTTGGGTGGCATTATTTCCTACATATGCCACAATGGGGCTGCGAGCAGTCCACTGGACCACCAGGGATATAGGGCGTGTTGTATTTTATACTTAAGTCCGTGATTGGCCGACGGTCCACTGGACACCATGGATGTTGGACGTGTTGTATTTTATACTTAAGCCCGTGATCGGGCTGCAGCGATCCACTGGAACACCAGGGATATAGGGCGTGTCTATTTTTCTACATATCTGTCGGTCATGGGGGACACCGACACAAGGTGCAGCCAGAGCTAGGATGGCCACCCACAGGTGGCAGCTGCCGTGTTGCACCCTGCAATATGGCAGCTCACCTGAGTGGCCAGCTGTTCCTTTTGGGGGCTCACCTGTGTGCAAGCGCAAGTAGGGGTTGCAAATGCATGGGCTCAGCACATCCCAGACTGAATATCGGGATGTGCAGAGTATCCATGGGCATGCCCCACCTGCCTACACTGTATACAGTACTGATGCACTCCGGCACATCAGGATTTGTGCAGGCACAATCCCTGTTTGAATATCTTGCGGGCGCATCAGTGGGTTTATAGTGCAACAGTGTTGCGCCATGCACAACCCTTCTGAATATCTGGGCCATAGTGTATAAAGTAATCACTGATGATTCCTCAGAGTCATCTTATCAGTTAATTAGGTAGATTATATATGGAATATATGTAAAACACAAACATAATGCATTATAGTGAGGTATAATAGTCATGCATGATCTAATCCTATGAAGGATGTAAACATTGGCATATATGAGCAGCAAACAAATTCCTGGCACTTTCGTTTATACGATGGATGCCTAAAATCTACATGTTAGTGCAAAATAGCAGTATCACAGTATAACTGACCAGGAATACAGTGTTAGGTAAATTTGAGATGTATAAGGGACAATAGGGACATAACCCAGGTGAAACAGTCCCTCTTTGTTGCCCTAAATTCAAAAGTAGCAACACAACAAAAGATAATGGTTAGGCACCATTCATCTACAGGTCCGAGGCATGAGCTTGATGAGAATTTTAACTCATCACGGTGGTGTTTCAGGGTTTTCTTAAACAAAAATTTTATTATAAGGGAAAATGTTAGTAAACCTTGTATTACTATAAACATTTGGAATGAAACTTCACAATGGGGTTTTACAATATCAAAACACTCAGTAAATACTGAAATGTATCAGGTGTGTATCTGTCCTATTGGGAAGAAATTTAAGAGACAAACTTATGTTGCCTGTGTGGATATTAAAAATAAGTAAAGATCAAGATAGAGCATCAAGATAGTTAGGACTAGACTTAATGATATCTGGTTCCAGGATGGAAACAGTTGTGATTACCGTATAACCTATTACCTATTTGGAAGTTAAAACAGATGTTAGAAAAGCTCACTTTGCATAACTTTTAGTCCATATCAGAAGAATGTTAGATGGTCACCACACAATGTTACACAGCAGCAGAATGTACCACCTTGGAGGATGGCATTTTTCAGTTGGTAAGTTGAACAGGACATGAAATGTCAATGTCCACAAGCCACAAACTACGAACAGTTCCAGGGATAAATGCAGGGTTTCTTCAAGTGTTAGATGAAGATTAATAGTTTAAATTCGATGCATTCAGATTTTCCAAAGGTAGATCCAAATGTTTAGGAGGTAGCAGTATTTTCAGAGGCCTCACAGAGGTGCATTAGATTGCACATTGAGTTTTACAGTGGAACAACAGTGTTCAGTGGAAGATGATCACAAGGCAGCATAAAGTGTAAAAGTTTATGACAGTACTCAGTTTGTATGAGGTGCCAGCCGGGCTTGGTAAACAAGCAGTGAAGAAAATGAATTTCTTGATTGTAGATCAAATGAAGAAGAATCTTCTTGCTGAAGTTAGGGATTGCCCCACCCAGACTTGATTCATAGTATGCACAACAATGAGCTTGATTGTAGAATCTTAATTGGCTGGACTGAATACAGTTTATTTGAAAGTTCACAAAGGAAGACTAATTTCAGTTATTAGGCCAGTATTCACAAGTTGGAAGATGTCACAGCTGCATAAAGCGTGATGTTCCTTTCAGATACGACAATCAAAGTTCAGAGTCAGTCACGAAGACCTCATGGTAAGCAAGCAAAGGAGGTAGTTTCAGCCTTTTACGATAAAAGTTCCCATCAAGATGATTAATAGAATGGACTGTTGCCAGATGATCAGAGATGGATGTTGCCAGATGAAAATGTGGCAAATGACACTGTGAGAGTCACAAACATGGCTTCCTGGATTGTGCAGGAATCTGTTTCAAAACATGCAGCAATACTGGTGTGTGTGGTGACATATCAAGGTTCCTTGCCATTGACAAGGAAATAGTGCTAGATTCAAATAAATATTTGTTAACACATGCAATGGAAGTGCAAAATGTGGCAATGCCACAGACCAATACATCTGCCATGTATGAGATCAAGGATATGTCCTAATTCCAGATCCTGGAAAAGATAACCAAAGCATTATAAGAACATAATAGCTGTGGGCAGTGCAAAGAACTTTCCTTGCTATGTGATGCTCATCTGCTTCCTTAATATGAGCAGAAAATAATTCATTAATATGAACATTTGTCAGGTCAAACCCTTCACAATATCCTTAATATTGTATATGTAAAAAACTCTTTATGAGAGAAACCATGTATACCATGCAATGGGGTGGGGTGATATGATATTATATTTCATACTATCATGCACCTTTAACATATGTGCTTGAAGAATGGCTATATCAGCCCTATGCCAAATAGATATGACAGAGTCAAATTGGTCTGAGTCTAAACCTGTGTTTTTGTTTTTATAAATAAAAACAAAAGCAAAACAAAATGCATAGTAGGTTTACAGTCATAAGATTCACCACTAGCAGTCAGGATGTGAAAATCCTGTGTGTGTGTGTGTGTGTGTGTGTGTGTGTGTGTGTATGTATGTGTGGGGTGCTATCAGTCCCTATACAGGGGTTAATTAATGAGTACCTGGTATGCTTCCAGGGTATCCAATAACATCATTATAAAAAAGTGGAAATGTGTGTTGTGAAACATATAACAAATCATTCAAGTTCTAAAGAGTGAGATTTAAAATTACTGGGATGTGCATGAGCTGCACATTATTAACTAGGGTACCTGGTTGGAAGTGGCTATTAGACCACTGGGTGGACCAGGGTTCTGCTTGGGCACTCAGTATTAAGTGTCATAAATTATGGGGCATCATAGGGTAAAACCCTTAAGGTCTAATAACTTTTATTGCTATATAAATAAGGATGCAAAATTCCTGATTATCAATAAACTATAAACAGGGATCCAGATCAAGTCTAGCTGCTAGCATTGATCTAAAGCAATGATCATAACATTCAGTAGGGCCTCACTACCCTTCTGGATGATGAACATGTCTTTTAGGACTTTACTGTAAATTCCACAGGATGCAATTAAATCATGTGGGCTTGTGAAGTACTTTGCCTCAATAAGCTTTTTAGGATTAGGTCACTGGTTCTTATCTGCAATAAGATGTGCAGTTTGGGCTTTTAAGAAGATCCATACTTCTAAAAAGAATAACAAGCATAAAAGCAAGCATTCTCTCTCTGGAACCTAAAAGGAAGAAAAAAGAAAAACATAGTTTAGTATTATTCCTCCCACTGGGGTATGGAAAATATTTTAATCTCCTTTAAACAGGTTCATTTGATTGGCATGTAGCCATTTATCAATGACTGTTATAGTGAGGCAGTCTAACTTGGTAGACTGCTGGACTGAGTTTGTTTACAATGGGATAGGGTCCATTCCATTTGTTTACAAATGGATGTGTATGTGATGAAATCTGAGTACCATTACCTGGTCCCCAGCTTGCCAGTCTACAAGATGTACAGTTTTGTCACATTGGATTTTGGCCTGTTTGGGGCCTTGCCCATGTGTTGTGCAGCAAACAAGTGTACATTTTGGATATTTTGTTTGAGTTAACATATTTATCTACTAATGCTCTATTAGCAGTGGCAGTTCACAGGTCCAAGTAACTGTTCTGGGAGTTTCATGGACCATTCGGTCATGATTTTAAAATGTATTTTGTTTTATTTAGTTATTTATGACTTTGATAACCGGTAAGTGCACTGATCCCAGGGACCATTTTCAGGCATGACCCAGGCCACATAACATGGCACAGAATGGCAGAGAATACAAATGAGCAACTAATTACACATGAGGAGATAGATTCAGATACAGCAATTAAAGCACAATGCATTGTAAGGTACAAGTCCAGTGAGTGACAGCAAAAGCTTGTTTACAATATAGAATCTGATGGCAGATAAGGACCGCTTGGCCCACCCAGTCTGCCCATTTCCTACCTACTGGATAAGCTGCAGATCCTAGTTAACCAGCAGCCTACTTCTTTCACCCCACCCCAGAATTGCCTTATGACTATCCCATGCATGCTTGAATTCCACCACTGATTTTGACTCCACAACCTCCTCCGGAGGCCATTCCATGCATCCCACAACCCTCTCTGTGAAAAAATATTTCCTTAAGTTACCTCTGACCGCCCCCCCTCTATCTTCAAATTGTGCCCTCTTGTTCTTGCACCTCTTTTTTTGAAAGATGCTACCCTCTTGGACTTTGTTGATTCCTTGAGGTGCTTGAAAGTTTCTATCATGTCCCCCTCTCCCTCCTTTCCTCGAGGCTATACATATTAAGCTCCTTAAGTCTCTCTTCATATGTCCTCCGGTGCAGACCCTGCACCATTTGAGTGCCCTCCTCTGGACAGCTTCCATCCTGTCTATGTCTTTGCAGAGATTGGGTCTCCAGAGACTGCACACAGTACTCCAGATGGGGTCTCACCAGCTGTCTGTACAGAGGATAATAACTTCCTGTTTTCTACTGGTGATGCCTCTCCCTATGCATCCCAGTATCCCCCAACCCTCCTTGCTGCCTTCTCCATTGCTTGCCCACCTTTAGGTCATCTGATATGACTACCCCCAGGTCCCTTTCCATTTTGTTGTTGTTAGTATCTCACCCCATTGTGTACTCTTCCCTGGGTTTTGTTTCCCAGGTGCATTACCTGCACTTCTTAGCATTGAATCTAAGCTGCCATACATTTGACCATTCCTCTAACCTTGCCAAGTCCCTTCTCATCCTTTCCACCCCACCCTGTGCATCAACTCTGTTGCAGATCTTAGTGTCATCTGCAAAGAGACATACTTTCCTTCCAGTCCTTCTGCAATGTAACTTATAAAGACATTGAAGAGGACTGATCCTATCTGAACCCTCGGTACCCGCTAGTAACCCTCCTTTCTTCTGATGGACTCCATTTACTATTACTCTCGTGTCCTATTCTCCAGCCAATTCTTTACCCAGGCTGTCATCTTGGGACCCACTCCCAGGCTGGCTAACTTATATATTAATCTTTTGTGTGGGACTGTGTCAAATGCCTTGCTAAAGTCTAGGTAGGCCATGTCCACAGCCCCTCTCTGATCTACTACTTTGGTCACCCAGTCAAAGAAATCTATTAGATTCGTCTGGCATGACCTTCCGCATGTGAATCCATGCTCCTAGGGTCTTGTGCCCCTCTGGCCTCTAGATACTCGACAATTCTTTCCTTTAAAGTGATTCCATCATTTTCCCTATCACTGAGGTTAAACTAACAGGTCTATAGTTTCCTGCTTCTGCCTTGCTCCCACTTTTGTGAAGGAATCACATCTGCCCTCCTCAGTCCTCGGGTACCACCCCATCCTCCCATGATTTGTTAAAGAGGGTAGTCAGTGGTGTCACTAGTTCTACCTTAGTTCTTTTAGAATTCTGGGATGAATCCCATCAGGCCCCATTGCTTTGTCCACCTTCAGTTTTAAGAGTTCTTTCAGAACCCTTACAATATGATGTTTGAGGTACACTGTACCTGCAGAGTGTCCCTCTTATTGCCATAAGGAGCAAAGGCAATAATGAATCCCTGTCCTATTGGGTTTTTCTAAACAAGTCTGGATAACATAACTTTGATCTACCTGTTAGCCCATTCCACCTATCCTGATGACTGTGGGTCGTAAGGATATAAAGCTTTTGTTTTACCCATATCAAATCCAGAATTTCCTGCATCACTTAGGCTGTAAAGCCAGATCCTTGTAATCAGAATTTACCTTAAGGGGTAAAGCCTACCTGTTGAATAGCTGGTTTACCAAGACATTTGCAGTCAATCTGGATGTTGTTCCAGGGCCTGACTGCCTCTGGAGTAACAATTTATTTTCTGGCTGGCATAGGATTGTTCTGTGCACAGATCAAACAGTTACTAATGTAGTGTTCTACATCATTTCTCATATGTGGTCACCAGACAGAGGATGTTAGTCTGTCTAGTGTTTTACTGACTCCTGGCGTCCACCAGTTGGAGTATTATGCTCTTGGTACAGTAGATAAAATCTACTCTCAGGTGTTCAGGAACTACCTGTGACTTTTCAGAGTGTTACAACAGTGATGTTCCAAATGAGTAGGCCATCACTGGATAGGTGAATGTCATTTTCACTTTCTTATAAGGGCTATTTTGGAAGATATTCTTCAGTTCCTTTATTAAGGAACCTATATCCCTCAAATGAGGTTCTTTTACAATATGATCGAACCTTATGAATGTAGTGTGTATTTAAACTGTTTAGGTTAGGATTGTGATGTATACAAGCAAGTCACTGTACTTCACAGCAATAACATAGAGTACTGGAACAGAAGTTTGTTTTCTTCAAAAAATTCTGTTTAGAAGAACAAAACCAAATTAGAATCTATAATAAAAACAAAGTATCTGCAGTGCTTCTGTAATTAGATCAAGGCCATTTCTTAAAGCGTGCAGATCTTAACCTTCTCTTGGAGTGCTGGTATCATGTTACATAAGGAAAACAAACGTTTTATTCCTCTCTTAGCACAAGCAGTTTCACTCAAGGACTTATCAGCTCACTAAACCATCCACAAACATTTGTCATAATAAGGAGACTCATCTCCTACTTTTCATTTTATTTGCCAGGCATATTTTAACATTGCCTATGAATCATACATATATGGTGATGCACACTCTGTCATCACTAGAATGTAAAAATTCCAAACCCTGCTCTCTGACCCTTGTTGGTATGTGTAGCTGAGTCATCAGTCAAAACATGACACACAGTGGTGTCTTTAACACTTTCTGAGGTTCTGCAGAAAGGGCCCTGGGACAGGTAGTCAGGGGTTGGAATGAACAATTATGGATCTCTCCTGTAAACTGTAGGCCATGGGCCAACAAGGATGGAGTTTTGATAGGAAGGACAATGATGTCATGATCCTGTAAAATGAGAGACCGTTGTGTAAGTCTGAAATTGGAGACAGCGTCATCTTTTACTCTGTCTGACAGCAGAAAGTTAGTTGGAAAATTATTGGAATGCTGCACAATGGGTGCATATCAATGAAGTACATAAAGTATATCATTGCCCAATATGTAGCCAAAGATTCCTTTCACAAAGGTTGTATTTCAGTTCCACTGGGGCAAGCATCTGGGATGCATAAGCCATGGATCTGATGTGTCCCATTGTATGTTTGGGCTAAAACTGCTGAGATTGCTTTATGTGATGTGGCAGTTTCAAAATAATGCCCTAAAGCTGTGTTAGGATTAACCAAAGCTGGGACCATGGTCAGTGATCCCAAAGAAAAGACAATGATATCAGTATTAGGATATCTTGCACTTCTTGCAAGTGCCTGCTATTGTTTGTTCTGGGAATAACTCAGACTGTTCCTGGCTTGTATCTGCTATTGCAGTCACAGTATGGGATGATCCAGGTGTCATTGGTGGAGGGCTCTGCATCATGTGCAGGAGTGCTGACACTATCAGGGGCCTGCACAGTGGAAAAGTGGTGTGCAAGTTGCACGTAGTTCTCCAGCTATGGATTGTGGTTCAGTAGCCATCGGGGTAGAAAGTACTACTGAAACAGCTGTCATCACAGGTTCAGAAATCAAACCTGTAATCCTCCACCCACAACATGGCCTGTGATGCTAAAAATATCACAGCTATGGGGCTTTCAGAATCAGGGTTGTCCCTCCCCATCAAATGTAAAGTGGATTCCACACCAGAAGGTGCTGGAGGTAGAAACATTGTTTTTAAAGTTACAGCTTAAAGTATTAATGCACTGCATAGGAAAAGCAGTACAGTCAGTCTTTGCATGGAAAGCTGATGCTAAATTGCATAGGAAATAATCACATTTCATGTAATTAACTGCAATGTGTTCCTTAACCAAGGACACTCTAATATAGTAAACACTGTTAGCAGAATTTGCTTCTTCTGCAGCGTCAGACACTGACTTCATGACAGGTGGTTGCATACCAACCTCATTCAAAAGTAAGTCAGCATTATTTTTAATGAGAATCTTCTGTCCCTCAGAAACACTAGTCTTACTGATAACATTATTAATCATGCCAAAAACCTCCAGCATGTTATGTTTGGTTATGGCAGCAATCACAGATCCCTGTGACTGCATGATCCAACTTCCATGATGTGGTGGTCAGACATTTTGGATTACCTCATGAGCATCTTGGGTTACTGTGTTATGACCATCATCACATGACCATGTGCAGCCATCTTGGGGACAGTATGGGGATGCAACCTGATGACGTGTGGCCACCATTTTGAGACTCTAACAGTTCTCCATTTTATGACTCACAGAAAAACAAGTGGCTAGCCTTTGTTCCAGTCCACCTCACTGCCTACTGTCAGGGTTCAAAATCAAACTCTTTAACTTTAGAAGAGGCAAGGTCTATGGGCATTAAGTTAATATGCTCTGCTAAAACCTTTGGCTGATGGCACAGTTCACCATATCTGACATTTTACTCACATTCTAACTGCTCAGATACAGGAGCTAGCACGCAGTAAAAATGCCTTGTTTTCAGACTGCAAGACATTCTCATCTTGTAAAACTGGCCTTTTATCAACAAAAGCTGTCACAGTTTACATTCAAAACATTTATATCAAGTCTGCTGTATTGAAAACATAAAAATTCATGCTGTTTGGTCAAGGTCTGGTGTTGAAACCGCACATTAACTCTTTCAGTAATTACTTCAGACTTGTCATCCCTAAGTTCCTTGTTTTCAAAATGTAAGGAATCAGTGTTAGTAGCCAAAACACCATTCATTTGGGAAACTTTTTTTCTAATAAGTTCTGCCTTCTCAGCATTATCAATTAAGGCATGCAGGTCTTGGCTGCTTCCATCATTAAAGAGAACTAATTTTCTTGACAGAGAGACTGCATCCGAGACTGCAGTCTATCTTTTTTATAATAAGGCTTTTCAGGCTAATTTCCTGCTTGCATAGCATTTTCCATTTTGCAAGCAAAATAATCAGATTGTTTATTTATAACGGCATCAAAACATTTAAACAATGTTGCAATTAATAATCCTTCAGGATCAACTCTTTGGTTCCATTTTCAATTCCCATACTGGGCAATGATTTCCTGAAAAGGCTACCATTGGATTCTGCTACCTCAGCAAAATCAGACCAACCACAGTAGGCAGTTTGGTATGTTAAGGCATCCAGCCTCAACTCAGTACTGATATTATTAGACATGTAATTTAAGATAAGAAACCCTTAGCTGTCTGTGGATCAAAACTTTGTTTGCAACCAATGTTCATGACAGGACACAAACAGCGTATGTCAGATGTGGACTCCTAGATGAGTATAGACCCATAAGGATTTGAAAAACACAAAGAAAGCAGTATACCTGCCTGTTCAGATCCCTTTACAGCTGTGTGTTCCCACAGAGAAAGAATAGGAAAAAACAAACAAAATAAAACAACTCACTACACAGAGACTGAATATCTGCCAAGATATTGTTTGCACTTGTGGTACACACAACAGACCAAAAGTTAAACAGAAGACACTCTCAGCTGCTTGTTACTGAGGATTTCTCATCCAGTGTTTTAATTTACAGAGGAAATTAAAATGTAACCTTTGGCAAACACCCAGACTCCATTTGCAGTTGCCATTTTATATTGCCTAAACACTCTTAGGGCCAGATATTCAGAAATACACCAAACGTTGGTGCAAACCCAGCACAGCACAACTCCTAATGCACCATAGCACAGTGATTGTGATATTCAAGGTTGCCCATGGCAACATGTACCAGTGCAACACAGCTGAATATTGCAAGGGTGCGCTTAGGGAGCAACCAGACCTGCGCCATAGTGTAACCAGAGATGCACCAGGGAGCAAGAGACAAGCGCAAAGGCACACAAGGAGCAGCCCCAGTCAAAGATGGGAGCATAACAGCAGAGGGAAAGCATAGGCAGGCATAGGAACACACCTAAGGACAGTGCCAGGAAGGATCAGTGGTGGGCCACAGGTGACCAACAACAGCAGGGTGCAGACAGGAATCCAGCCCCCAGCACCATGGCACAGGATGCAGCAAAAGGCCAAAGGCCAAGGGACGGCCACCACTCAAACCCCACTGCATGCCATGCCCCCACCCACACCACAGCGAGCCACACCCTGGACCACGGCGCCCAACATACATGCCACAATTCTGGACAGCCAGCCTATGGCCACCCCAAGGCACAGCCACTGACCAAGGGACAGGACACCATCATGCACAACCCGTACAACACAGGCACACCACACAGACACCCACCATGTCACTGCAGCATGTCCCACATACCAGCTGCAAAGCAGACTTGGACACAGGCAGTTAAGCAGAAAATCTGTATTAAACACAACTATATACAATGGAATGGGGTGAGAAAGGGTAGAAGAGAGTGAGGAAGGGGACAGGTAACAGGGACTGTACAGTGGGACAGGGAAGGAAGGGAAGGGATGGCAGGGATAAAAGGAAATAGTGGGGCCCAACTATGGGCAGCCATGGCCTGCTACCATCTGATGCCTCTGCTGTTGCTTGTCCCGGAGCACTATCCACCTCATCTGCTGTGCCACCTCCAGGGTCGTGGATGTTATCAGTATGATCTGCTGTAAGAGGTGGCAATACAGGGGCAGCCATGACCCCTTCCAGATGTCTGTGACAAAGGAATGGACAGGTGATCAGTACAAGTCCCTAGAAACCATGCCTTCCCACTCTGCACAATGGGCAGTGGAACACACACCCTGGAGTGGCACCATGGCCAATCACAGTGGAAGTGCCAGTGCCTGCTGGCATCCCAGCATGCCATGACAGGGCACAGTGGTGGACACTGCTGCACAGTGGCCACCTGACTGTGCAGTGAAAGGCAGTTGGCACAGGGCAGCAGCAGCACCACAGGCAGCCAGGTGCACACCCATCCCACCAACAGTTGGTACATGTGTGCAATGGCTGCCCCACAGTGTGTATGCACAATGCAGGTGACCATGGCTGCACCCTCATCCCCACTGACTACCCAGTACTGAGTAGAAGAAGACAACAGCGCCTACCTGCTCACTGCAGTGCTGCTCATGCCTGTACTGCTGCTACTCCACCTCCACCAGTCGGTCCTACAGCAGTCTGCTGTGCCCCACCAGGCACCCCGCTGCTCCAGCATGGTGCCAATCCTCAGGCCCCAGGAATGGAACAGAGACAGGACACATCAGAGAACAACCACAGCATGTGCCCACCACCCCACCCCTGTAGCACATTGTGTGCCCCAGCCTGACATGACCCACAAGGCAGCACAGAGCACCTGGTGGCTAGCAATGCCACACCGCAATGCACACACTGAAAGTGCCTCCCACAGGCATGTCAGCAGCCCAACCAACACCACTATACAGCAGTTGGGCACATGCAGCATGTGATGACTTACCTGGCTATGGCATTACCCCTGTAGACACATACATGCAGCAGCCTCAGTCTCTCAGAGTCCTGCTGCACCATGTCCCCTCACGGTGGTGGCATTACTCACTGGTCCATGGCACCCCAGTGTCCCAACCAGGCCTGCAGTGATGGCCTGCCGGATCTCTGCCCTGGCCTGCTGCATGGGCTCCTGGCTGAACAGCCCAGGTGCATGTGGCTGCACACAGGTCACAAGTTGGACCAGCTCCAGGTCTGACCAGTTGCGAGCACATCACACACCTCACTGTGCCATGCTCTCCTCTCAAGGTGCTGGTTCAAAATGGTGGCCAGTAGTGCACATGTACACAATATGCATGGGATGTGCACCCTCATGTAGCATGTACTGCATACACCAATCATGCATTGCTGTGGATGCGCGGCATGGGCGTGTCCCACCCATCATGTGGTGGTGTAGTTCCAAGGGAGCTAAGGGTCATAACACGGGTCAGAGGTCACCTGGTGCACAGTGTGCTAGAGCACAACAGAGACCACAGTGCATAGTGCACCATGGCCGCTATAGCACTCTGAGCACACGGTGCATGATAGTAGTAGCACAGGCCATGACACATGTGTACTGGGGTCAGCTCACTGTGCATGTCACAGCATTGCACCACAATATGCGCTGAAGCAAATCCATTGTGCACGGAGCAAGTGCACGATATTCAGCCACCACATGCTATAGAGCTCATCAGCCAATGTGGAGCGCGACTAGAAATTAGCATATCATTACCGCTGCACCACAGCTCTATAAAGGCACCGCAAAATGGCACAGGCCATGGACCGGTACTGCAACCATCTGAGGTAAGTTGCACCTGCTGTGGGACCAGCCAGCAGAGAAGGGTGGATGGGGGGCAGCTGCAGTCAGTGACACACGTGTCCTTGTCCACAGGTAGCACCATGTCTGAGCGTGATGAGAATGAGGAGCATGGACCTGCCCCCAAACGCACGCCTAATTTTACAAAGGCAGAGACCGATGCCCTGTTCAAGATCTACCTTGACAGGGAGCAACTGCTGAGTGGTGCCACTGGCACACCACAGGCCAGGGCTGCAGCCTGGGTGGGGGTGGCAGTGTCTGCAAACCTGTATGGCAGCCACCAGGAGTCTGTGCAGAAGTGCAGAAAGAAGGTGGTACTGATAAACACTGCATAAAATAGAAGGTGGTGGCCATACAGGCAGCCAGGATAGCCACTAGTGGAGGCCATACTGATGTGCCACAGCTCATGGCACAGGAAGAGCTGGTGGTGGCCACCATGCTTGGCAGCACTGCTGAGGGTTTGTCAGTGGTGGCTTCCAGACAGGAGGAAGTCCATTAGGGTTGTCAAGGTATGACTGTGTGATGGTATACCACGTGTCAGAACTCATGGTATTGATACTGTGGACAATTTCTGATACAGCAATAACGTAATTCACAGTATACTGTGGTATTGAGACTTTTTGAATTTTCAAGGGACAACTGTCACTTACACACCAATTCTCCCTGATGCAAGAGTTTGAGGAGGCTTCTTTTCATGCAAAATTGTTTTGTGGATGTGATGTCTGCTGTCTGCTGCATTGCTGTACAGATTAGTAAGGTAAGGTTTAGGTGTCCTCACTTGTCCAATCCATAAGTGGGCTGATGATGTCAGTTGAGAGACCTTCAATAAAATTTAAGTCAGTCTTTTGACTTCTTCCTTACATTTTTAATTTGCAGTGTTCTAGTTTCAGGACAAAGTTTTTTTAGTCGTCATGTAATTTGTGTGTCACACAGAGTGCCACACAAGTTACACAGAAGCCAAGTGAGTATGAAGCCACCAGTGATATATATAAGTATTAACTGCTTCCTTAACGGTAAATGGTGAGAACAGACCATGTGCAGCACACAAAAGTCAGTGTGCTGTGTGAGTGCGACTGTATCCACTCACACAGTGCACACTGACTGCCCAGTACACACAAAGTGCAGCACACTGCTTGCACAAAAAGCCACACTGTGAATGCACAATGCACATCGCTTCAATGTTATTGTCCTCTTCTTTGCTGTTCTTTGGAACAGAAGCAGAAAATGATGTACTGGTTTCAAAATGAGTGACATCCCTCCAGAAAAGTTTAACAATAAACACGTTTGTTGAGGGTTACATCCCTCCATGACAATTCCACAGCTGCAGGTCACTCAGTGTTGGTGCAGAACCCCACCACTGCATTCAGGGGTAATGTACCCTTCCCGAAACCACTCAGACTCGGAGTTGGTTATTTAAGTAGCAGGGGTGGGGGGACACATGGGTGTCAACCAGCCATCCTAAATCTGTTTTTGATTGTGCTTGAGCAATGGGCATGAAACGGGGTGAGGGAGGGAGGATCAGCAGCAGTTACCATGCCCAGCATCAAAATCTGTTCTGTTTGTAATGGGGATAAAAAAATGTGTCCCAATATTGCAGGCAAACTTAATTTTGGTCTAAAGCATAATATGTTTGTGTAACAAATATTGATATATGAAGTTGAATACATAACTTGTGAAGCCACAAGTTCAACTATCCACAAGTTGTAATATTCAAATGTTTTTTAATATCTGTACTAATCATGTGAGTGATAGAAAACAGGTGTTTTAAGTGTCTGCACAGACAGAAATACAGGGATAGTGTCAAGTTACCCTTTTGACTATTATTATCAGGAGGACAGGACAGACTAAAAAGCTTGTGTGCACATTCTTAAAGTGCAAGTCTATTTCTTCCTTCTAGATCTTA
This sequence comes from Neoceratodus forsteri, assembly GCA_016271365.2. Classification (NCBI taxonomy): domain Eukaryota; kingdom Metazoa; phylum Chordata; order Ceratodontiformes; family Ceratodontidae; genus Neoceratodus; species Neoceratodus forsteri. Next base: position 467,921,130 of record CM057457.1, on the reverse strand, counting down.
ATAACTGGTAATGACTCTATTGCTATCCTTATATAGTAGTATAATTTACACTATCAATACATTTGTGCTAAGTAAGGATTAGGTCATGCGAAGAACTAAATAGAGAATTGCTTGTCAGACAAAGAACTAAAAGGAATATTGCCTTTAAAAGTTAAAGTTTATATTTGTCTGTACCAATCATAGAACTCCATAGGAAACTGATAGTACTGTCTTCCACTATATAAGCAAGCCACTATACACTGTTAGTTTGAAGAATTGAAAATGAAGAATTGAAAACTAAGGATGAAGAATGAAAGATGCACCATTTGTAATCTCTTACTATGATTATTATTTTTATAATCATTAAAATTCTTCCGCCATCAGCACCATCTCCGTGTGTCTCCTTTCTAAGCAGCAGCAATGGAAAATTTAAAAATGGGAACTTTTTTTGCCCTTTATACATTTGGTGCCTTTAAGACTCAGATCGCTGGTGCTGTACACTTTGGAGCCTTAATAAGAAGGTGATGACGCTCGGAGACATGGCTGATGACTTAAAAGAGAGAAAATGGTGCACACAGACAGGTTTAGCCACTTGCTAATCAGGTGATGTATGCTTTGTATGCTTTTAAATTGTTTAAATATAAAGTAATGCTTAACTCTGTAGGAACTCTAGGGCAGAGTAGGTAAGGAAGGTGCTGGGACTTGCAAGCTGGACCTCACAAGGGAGCCATAAGACATAGCTAGACAGACCAGGGCACCAGTGCATGGATGCCCGGCTGTAAAAGCTAGGCAGGCAAGAAAAAGATAAAAATGAGTATGGAAACAATAATAGGTCATTTTCTAGGAAAACACCTAAAGGGGAAGCATACAAACCAATGCCTGATGATCAACAGGCACAATTGTATTTTACTCAGCAAGTGTCCCTTCGTAATGAGGGAGTAAAAATGAAAAGGAAATCTTTGCAAATGTATTGCAAGGGCTGTGGCAGTATAATCAGACTATTGTGTGTCGCCAGAATAAAGAAGTAGCCCAGATGAGGAATGAAAGGGATCAAAATGCTAAACAACTAGAAGAATTAACATTGATGTACAAAGATAGCATCCCAATAGATCAACACCAAGAGTTAGAGCAGCAGTGTATTAACTTTAGGACACAGCTAATAAAGCACAAAGAGATTTGTGTCTGTTAAATAGGGATCATGCCCTCTACAGATTAAGCTAGACCAACAGTCACAAGAGCAGGCTAGTGAAACTAGCAACTGTATACAGAACTACAGGATGCAATGGAGAAGATTCAAGAGTTAAGTAATATAGAAGAAAGGGTGATAAAGGTTAAGGTGGCACCCGTGCAAACAAGGGAATGACAGCCACCGAAGGGACCTATGTCTGCTACCACAAGGTATCAGCAAGAACAGTATGCTTTAGAGCTGCAAAACAAGTGTGCTAAACATGGATTAAAAGGAATACGCTGAAAAAATGGGAAACAAGGAAGAGGCAGAAAGACATAATAAACAAGAGGATAGCTATGATAAAAATATGCAAAAGAAGAGATACTTTGAGAGAGGATGATGAGGCACGTCACAGAGAAAGTGATGAAGAAGGGCCCACTACCTCCTCACCAGGATCTAAAATAGAGAAATGGGTGAAAAGAGAAAAGAGACATAACTAAATTAATAGTTTGAAAAGGTACAGGAGACTTTTGTTTTTTAGATAGGATCATTCTTTTTATTAATTGCAGTATAAACTATGACACAGCTTCTGTAGCGTGTTGGTAAAATGTGAATGTCTTAAAGTCTAAAGACAAACACTTTACAGTGTGCTAACTCCTGTATAGGAGCAGTTAAATGTAGGAGTGAAAAGTCAGTTTTAATTATTGGCAAGTCATACTAACTTAATGCCCAAAACCTTGTCTTTTCTAATGTTAAAGAGTTTAATTCTAGATACTCATAGTATGCTGTGGGGTGGACTAAAGCAAAGGCTTAGCCACTTGTTCTTCTGTAATTGCTACTATAACCAAACAAACCACTCAGAGTTGTTTGACATGATTAATAATGTTATTAGTAACACTAGAGTTTCTAAAGAACAAAAGATTCTCATTAAAAATGATGTTGGCATATTTTTCTAAATATGGTATTCAAGTGTCCTTGGATAAAAATGTTTAAAAGTTTTTTATTTCCTGTGCAATGTAACATTAAGATATTTTTAAAGATCAGTAGTGTTCAAGGCCACTACAAAAATAACTGGGTTTGAGTGACTGTTGTATGCACACTATGTGACCTTTTGACCTTCTTGTGTTACAGCAAACACAGTCAATCAACATTTAATTGTGAGCAAAACTTCTTTATTATAAACTCAGCTGACATTTTGTCATGCTTAGGATAAGAAAACCCTGGGACGCTTGGCTTCTTCTATCCTATAAAAATAATCTTGTATTACAGTAGTTGAGCTGTATCTTCTGCCAGTAGAAGCTCGGGGAGGGGTAAGCTACCCTTCCTTCCTTCCTTCCAGTGTAATGTCCACAAAGGTTGCAAGGTACATTGATATCTCCACATAGGGGTAAATAAAAAAGTGTGTATTTTGATTCTTCAAAAACATATTCTTCAAGAATTAGTTAAGCTGGAGTAGGAGTTGTGTATGTACTTCCATGTAAAATTGTTCTATTGCAAAAATGCTTATGTTTTCTAATTGGTTCCACATAAGTTCTATTGCATAAATCGAGTCATTATTACCTCTGCAAGTGTGATGTTTTAGCAGAATTACATAAGGACTGTACAACTTTAAATCAACTGAAAAGGTCTAGTGAGTTTGAACTCTACAATCAAGCTTATTGTTTCTACTTACTGTGAAGTAAAATCTAGAGTAGGGCAATCCTCTACACTTCAGTAAGAACATTCTTCTTCAATTGATCTTCAAACAAGACATCCATTTTCTTCATTGTTGTTTATTCCAACATGGTTGATACTTTATGCAAAACTATTGCTTTTCTATGGACTGTTTATGAACTGTTCATCCGTGTACCAGGGTGTAATCAACTACAAATGCCATGCCAGTGTGTGTGTGGCTACTCAAATGCACGATCTAAGGCACCCCTGACCAGTGTGTCTGCTAATCAGTCAGCCAGCAATATGACATACTTAACAGCTGGTATAGCAGCTGTACATCAAGCTCAAGACCGGATCAACGCAGCTACATGGACTAAAAAAAACGTGTTTTGTTGTTATAAGCAGAGCCACACCAAAGGACAACAATGTTTATGTGTTAACTCTGTCCTACTATTTTTGGGGTAATAATAGTGTTTGTAACTATGCTAGTTTAAGCAACTCATTATGTTTTGTAGTCTCAGATGACATCTGCTTAACTGTAACACCAACTGAATGCCTAAATGTGACAAAGGGCCAGAGAGTGGATTTAATCAACACTTATTGATCAAGTGATTGTGAATAATGTGAAGTACATAGTGAGATGTACATGCTCTGAGGAGTTGTATTGTTGCATAAATAATAATTAAACAATATTGGTCCAAAGGGGGCTTGTAATGGGGATAAAAAAATGTGTCCCAATATTGCAGGCAAACTTAATTTTGGTCTAAAGCGTAATATGTTTGTGTAACAAATATTGATATATGAAGCTGAATCATATAACTGTGAAGCTACAAGTTCAACTATCCAAAGTTGTAATATTCAAATGTTTTTTAATATCTGTACTAATCATGTGAGTGATAGAAAACAGGTGTTTTAAGTGTCTGCACAGACAGAAATACAGGGATAGTGTTCAAGTTACCCTTTGACTATTATTATCAGGAGGACAGGACAGACTAAAAGCTTGTGTGCACATTCTTAAAGTGCAAGTCTATTTCTTCCTTCTAGATCTTACTAACTGGTAATGACAACTATTGCTATCCTTATATAGTAGTATAATTTACACTATCAATACATTTGTGCTAAGTAAGGATTAGGTCATGCTAAGAACTAAATAGAAATTGCTTGTCAGGCAAAGAACTAAAAGGAATATTGCCTTTAAAAGTTAAAGTTTATATTTGTCTGTACCAATCATAGAACTCTATAGAAACTGATAGTACTGTCTTCCACTATATAAGCAAGCTACTATACACTGTTAGTTTGAAGAATTGAAAATGAAGAATTGAAAACTAAGAATGAAGAATGAAAATGCACCACTTGTAATCTCTCACTATGATTATTGTTATAATCATTAAATTCTTCCGCCATCAGCACCGTCTCCGTGCGTCTCCTTTCTGAGTATCAGCAATGGATACTTTTAAAATGGGGAATTTTTACCCTCCTTTACACTGTTGTTAACAGTAGCACTGGGTGACATGTCATCTGTCATGTCACGTAATGATCATCATTAGTAAAGAAGGTTTAATATACAGACCATTAAATAAAGCAAATTGAAAATAGTACAGGAAGTAATTAAAAGAAAAACACAAGTTTTGTATATTTACCGATCTGATATAAAATGCCAGATTCCATGAAATCTTTGTTTTACTGGTCTTCAGGCAGCCCTAATTCCAGAATTTTACGGATTTTCTGGTAAAAAATGAAGAACAGTGGCCTTGATCATCATGTTAAGTTTTCTTATCTTGATGGGTAACAGTTTTAACAAACATTCTGTGGTTGGTTGCCACTGTGGTTGTGTGTACAGACTCAGACTGCAGGCTGGTCAGCCACCTCATTGGTGGGGCCAGTGGTGACAGATGAGGCCACAGTGATCATTCATTCACACTGCTAACTGTTGTACTGCTGGTGCTCTGTCTTGAGTGGCCGTGCGTGTTCATGTTCATACATTGTAAGTCTGAACTACAAGAGTAGACAGTCCTGTCAGTCTGTTAGAGGCACACAACTGTCAAGTTTAGGAAGACACAGAATGAGATACACACGAGAACTTTTCAGGTTCATTTTATTGTTATATAATACAAAAATTGCCGTGATGTCAGTACCATTTGCATTTGCAAATTGCAGTTTACATTACACTTACACTCCATGTTTTCAGTTTCAGTGATAAAATTGGCACTAGTAGTCTGCGTGTTCCTTCAGTTTAATTCCCAGTTGTTCCCCGCCCTCCCTCTTTCTGATTCTGCAGCACAGTCACTGCTGCCCAGCACACCTGTAGTGTGGGTAACAAATTTGACACATGCCAACACATCCTATATCCGCAGTGCACTCTGCTCAGTAATCCAAATTCTCTGACATTTTGCTGTCTGCTTCCTGACTGTGTCTGAGTCCTCCATCCCTGTCCTCCTAATGTGATTTGTGACATTTCATACATGGCATTGGCTATTCAGCTGAGCCAGTACATTTAGTGAAATTGCTGTCTTGCCTCATCTGTCTGCTTGATGCACCCAGAGTCCCTCAGTCCAGTTTCACTGTGGACCACTTCATGCCTCTCCCTCTGTCTGCTCACCTGAAGCCCCCACTAGAGTGATCTCTAGGATGAAGTGAGTCTTATGCCTAACTCCTGATGAGTCCTCTCTGACTGACTCATGTCATCTGTGTCCAAGACTTTGGTTGGCTGGCTCAGCTGTACTCTTGGCTGGCTGTGGCTGGGGTTACCTAACACAAAACCAATAGGAGAAATTACTTTAGTGTGTAATTACCCTAGCCTAGCTGCTAGCTTAACAATTATAGTCACTTGACTCAGCAGCCACCAGCCAAGGCACTAAGGATAGATAGGCTAATTCCTTTAATGCTATGCAGGACTCCAGTCCTCCTGAGTCACTCATATCACGAGACTTGACTCATGAGTCCGAAGTCTGAGGTGGCAACATGATGACTTGAATCACTTGGTGGGGGCTACCTAAAACAAAACCCAATGGAAAAGTAATTTAAATTCATAAATTTCTTGATTACTTATATAGCTGGTAGCTTAAGCGACAACAAAAAAAGCAGAGTGCCTGCTACTGCCCACGGCACTGAGGATACTGTATAACACTTTATTTCAGTGCTGCACCTTATATTCGCGTGGTCCGGGTCCATGGGCAGTTCTGTGTAAACTTATATTAGCGCATTTACAGTCACCTGCTGCCACAGAACTTTTGTAACTTGCTGATATCCCAACTAATCCCAATTAGAGAAGAATAGAAACACGTCCCTCCAAAATGTGACCAGCATCTAAGTCGTTTCCCAACTTGGAAAGAGGAATGATTAAACATTTTTACGCTTTGAACCTCGGACTGCCAAACACCAAGAATGCTGACACATTGACTCCCCATTCACAATAAACAGTGAAGTCCAGTACCTTTCGTGAAACTCAATAAGATTTAGGAAGTAGTAAATGTCAGATTCATAATCCAAGAATCAAGCGTAATCTGTGATCAATGAATAACATGAACTGCCGCATTGTCACATGGTATAGGCATCTCAGTGAGCCATGTTAATGTGGTGGTTCATTTGAATCGGTTATTTTAGCATAGGCTGACTTGGAACTTAATGAGAGCAAAACCTGAAAAATAGATTATGAGGATGAATTGAACTGCTTTCCATATCCTATGTGGATTTCTAGAAAAGGTACTGTACTTCACTGTTTACTGTGAATGGTGGGTTCAGTGACAGCATGTCGGCATCCTCGTGATTGCCATCTGTAATGGCAAATGGTGGTAGTTCTGATGTTCAGGTCTTGCAACAATCTGAGTGCTGTCTGGCTACATGTCTGCATCTAACTACATGGAGCAATGTAGTGGCAGTCCAACATTCAAATCATCTGTGTTTTCAGCATAGTGGTCCATTTATTTTCACTGTAAATTTATGTCCGCGCACAAGGACTGTCCAGCGGATATAAGCGGAAATAAATTTTCAGCAAAATAAGGGGTTATACAGTATATAAGCGAGTTCCTTTAATGCCAGACAGCATTCATGTCACAGTCACATGACTTGACTTGATTCACAATAGCACGACTCATTCAAACCAAAGCAAGTCAAGCAAGCAACACACATTGGCTCACTGCCTCAGTTGGAGACTACTGTAGCTAAATACCTATTATATTAAAAAGAAAAAAGCAGGCAGGCAGCCACCATGGCATTTGGGCTATATAGGTGAATTCCTTTAAATGCCGCCATCTCTCACAGTTGGATTAGCTCAGCCGATTGGCTCTGGCTGTTGGCTTGGCTTGGACTCGAAGTCTTGGTCACAGTGAGTGGTGAGTGCAGGCAGGAGTTGTGTTGTGGTTGTGGTGGTAGGGTACTACATTGAGAAAGTAAATATGAAGAACACAGATCTCTCAAATTTATTTGCACTATTTACAATTACTTTTACTAACTTGAGTGGACTGTGGGGACTGGGTCTTGGAGGAGCCCCAGGCTGTGAGGTGAGGATGGCAGAGGGACACTTAGCCTAGTCATAGCAAGACAGTAAACCTTGATTTTCCAATCAGAACTGTTCTGATTCTAAGTAGTGCTCTTGCTGTGCCTGCTTCTAAAGCTAGTAGCACACTACTTTGGTGAAATGCAACTCTGCATCTGCAACTCTAGTCTGCACCACCACCAGGAGTGGAGTGACTGGACATTCCTTTACATTCATCAACTCTCATTTTAAGTTATTGACAATTTAACATATGTGATCATGAATTCTCTCACTGTAAGTATTACCTGAGCAACCACTCCCGTCGTCACGGGCAAAACCCACCACTGGGTTTTGTCTTACGTCGCTTTATTTGATCAAACACACATGCATGTGGGACTTCTACAACGGAGAAGTTCTCCGATTACAATTACAGCAGCTTTTTATAAACTAGATTTTGACTTCTTATCTTGAAAATACCAACATTTCAGTATAAGCCAATCATAAGACAGCATAACAAGTTTTCAGCAATGTAACAGAAAAAGAAAAACAAGTTTATGTATGAGGTACTTTTCCACTACTTATTCCATTTCTTTCCCAACACTGCTTGATACATATGCCTGGGTCAAGCTGACCTGAGAGAGACAATGAGTTTTACTCACACCATAGCAACGTACAGCTTGCCTTCAATGCCACTACAGTGCTGTTATTTTATATTTTGCCCAGGCATGCTCTTATCTTTATATTTTGTCCAAGCCCATTATTTAGGCTGGTACAACCAGTTCTGCTCAGTTTTATCTATTTTCTGTTTTACAAATGTACCTCAAGTAACCTTAGTACAAATTCTATAACCCTTAAAAAAAACATGAACTCAGAAATTTCTACTACATTCATTATGACTTTGTTACAGCATGGCTTCAAAGCAAGCATAACTTCAAGGCATTTAATAGCAAATATAGCTTTAGGATATATAAAATTCCCTCACACATAACAAAAGTGTAAATCAAACAACACTACTCACTACTCACTGTGCTATTTTTGGTATAGTACTTTTGGTATTGGTAGTATTTTGTGCTGTAAGCTAACAGTACAATAAAAGACTTTACTTATAACAGTAAGTCACTCCCATTTCAGACTGCAATGAAATTTTTTATATAAATCTACTTGTAGTACTCGAAGCTTCATGCTTATCATCAGGTAAAGAGGAATCTACTCAGTCAATAAAAACATATTTCTCTTGCACATATTTATTACATTGACTCATTATCTTTATTTTCTCTCATTAACTTCATAATATGTAATTTACTAGTATTTTAACTGCTTTTATGCAGTGGGAAGAAAGGATTGATCATTTGGAGGACAGCTCTCCTTTCTCAGGGGCCCTGGGATTCTCCGCTCGGCACCGTGGCAACCTCTGGTGGAGACCGGAGGTTTCACAATGCTCAGCTCCAAAAATAGATCGTTGTGGGAGTTACAGCAAGATGTTCCCTGGCGCCATTGCACGCCGGACTCCATCAGGGAGAGGGAGGGAGTAATGAGGAAGGGGTGGGGAGAAAGCAAAAATATCCAACCAAGTGGATGAGCAACAGCACCTGTATCCCGGGACCACACTCCACTGCCGGGGCACTCCTTACCTTGGCTGAGTCCAGCCTGGCCTGAATTAGCAGACAGAGTGCCCTGGGTGGATAGGGCAGCCCTACCTGCGGGGCTCTAAGCAGGGGTGATAGCTGGGCTGGTGCCAGGTTTGAGAGACCTCTCAGGCATGGAGGTGAGAGTCAAAGGGTACTACAGGATGCCTGAGGGAGTTCCACTAGTTGGAGGAAAAACAGAATTTGACAAGACAAAACAAAATAAAAAACAAAAAAAATGCTTTTATGTGTAAAATTTGGTTAAAATTGCATTATTTTTAAATATTTTAGGTTTTCCCATTGGAATGCATTATACTGCATTATCACGATAACGTGGTATAACACACCTCAGTTACCATACCATCAAAATTTCATACTGTGACAACCTAGAGTCCATCACTGCATAATGCATGCCATGCCAGGGGCCTGCTGGAATTGCAGCACTAACACATCTGTTTTCTCTTACAGCACCGGCACGCCAGCATGCAGGGGCACCAGTGGCAGCCGTGGGGGCAGACCCAGCCCGGAGGACCATTCATCCACCTCCAGGGGCATCTGGGAGCCTGATTGACTGCAACACACCACTGTGGTCCAGCTGGATGTCCTGGACTTGGTGTCAGATGAGGCCCTGGCTGTGTTCCAGCAGGATGCCAGCCATGGTGTACTCTGCATGGAGACACAAATCGGGGTGGGGTCTGACACTGATGACAACATAACCATCATCCTGGACAGCATGGGTGGTGTCATGGAGGAGACACCCATACCTACCCATCACTGGCAGTGTAGCTAGTGGCCTGTCAGTGGTAGAACAGCTGCCGCCACTGGTGATGCCGTGTGCAAGAGCCACGGCAGTTCCTTGTGGTGGTGGCGGTGGTGGTGCATCTACTCAGGCACTGGCTGGTGTACAGGGCCAGAGGAGAAGCAGCAGCAGCAGCAGATGACTGAGGATGTTGGGTGGCCTGATGCAGTGTCCACTGCGGGGTGTCAGATAGTAACCTACCCCATGGGGACCCTGCTGTGTAGCGTCCACCTGAGTGGGGGGCCATGGCATGGCCGTACACCACAGGTAGAATGAGTGGCATTCCCAGGCTCCCTGAGTGCAGATCCATTGTCAGAGGCACCCAATTGTTATGGGCCTCTGTGGAGCAACAGGTACTGTTTGTAGCTGGGTGCGTGCACTTTATGCAGAGGTGCTCCAGGCAACCAAGCTGCATGAGAGGGGCACTGGGCAGGTCCTGTAGGCTATACAGCACTTGCAGAAGGACATGAACGCATCCCTGGATCACATTGCCAATGCGATCTCAGTTGACCTTGCACTGCTGGCTGCCATAGCAGTGGCCATGGTTCTGTGCAGTGGACCTGATGTGTGCACTGCGCTGTGTGCACATGGGTGATATGTGTGGGTGCATGCCACAGTCGTGGCAGCCATGTGTCATACTGCACACTGCCTGCCACTGGCCCATGTGGCGTGTGCGTGATGAGAACAGAACTGCATTGGCTGTGCCTGTGCCCATGCCTGCATCTGATCCATGCCACATTCTGGCACCTGGGCACATGTTTGCATATATATATGTGTGTGTGTGTGAGTGTGTGTGTGTTGCTGTACGGTGCTGCATGCTGTTGTGCGTGGCTGTGTGGCACTGCCCACATCTCTGTGAGTGCATGCTCATTGCTATGCCTGCCCACCCCATGTGGCATACCATTGGGTTTGACCACTGCATGGGTGTTGCTCCACCTACGCGTCCACCATAGTGCTCCTGTGTAACTGTGTTCTGGTGCTGGTGTGCCATCCTTGGAGCCAGGACCCCTCCACCCAGGAGGATGCCCACCACCCTGGCCCATTGCCCTCATCATCCCCACTGCTGTTCCCTCTTCAGCCTCAACAGCTATCCCACAGTCAATGGCCATGTTGTGCAGTATGCAGCAGGCCAGGAATAGCCACAGGCTTTCGAGAGGGCTGTACTGTAGGGCACGGCCAGACCTGTCAGGCAACAGAATCATGCCTTCAGCATCCCAAACACATGCTCAAGTGATGTTACATGCTGGCATGTGCCTCACTATAATGGTCCTCTGCTGGGGATGATGGTTGCCAGTAGGGGTGAGCAGCCAGGGCCTGAGTGGGTAGCCACTGTCACCGTGTGGACAGATACATGGTTAACCTAGTGTCCTATGTCACTGTGCCCCTTGCCTATCCCTGGCACCCCATCAGTGCACCCATCCTGCCCACCCCATCTCATGCCCTGCTGTTCCCAGCTCCCCATAGCGTCCCATATTCACCCACTAGGTGGCCCGTGGGGATTTCCCATGCTCGAATCTGTGGCATAGTGCAGAGTTGTGCCAGATGAATGTATCATGTTCATTCCCAGGGTGTGTGGAACAGAGATTGGTTATGCACCCTGGCATCACACACCACCAGGCAGTTGACACTGGGTAGCACTTCCTGTTGATGTATGCTATGTCCTCAGGGCCAGATGGCATGCAGATGCCCACATGGGTGCAGTCAATGGCCCCAAGAACACCAGGCATCTGTGCTACCCTGTGAAGTCCTGCATGGTTGATGCACTCTGCATGTGTGCTGGAGAACTGGATGTATTCCACGGCATGTGGCAGCAGGGCATTGAGGGAATTGTGTGAGGAGATATGATGTGGCTGACTGGGTTATACCTATGGTGTCCCTGTTGGTCTCTGGAAGTTGCCTGTGGTAAGCAAACATATGGCGGCTGTCATCTTCATCTCCACTGACAGGGCGTGGCTCTGTCTAGTGGGTTCCTGCATCTCCTCACTGCACAGCTCACAGAACTGCCTCAGAATCACCCAGTTCAGGTAATACCAGCCCACAATCTCCCGTATTGGAGTAGTTCTTGAAGGTGTTGTGGGCCGGTACCACTGTTTGTAGCATACTGCCGATGGGCCCTTCCATGGCTAAATCGCTCTTCCTCCTGCCTCCTCACACCCCTCATTACAGCCTCCATCTGGAAGGCTGCACTGTCCATGGCCCTGCTGTCCTGTCTCCCCGAGCAGTTGGCTCCTGTGGTCTGCTTGCCACCATGGGACAGTGCCTTCTCTCTACCTGGCTCTCTCTGCTGCTTCCACTGCCCCTGGCTCACACTCCACTGCCACTTCTGTCCCACACTCATGTGGCTGTCTGTTCCACCCTCAATCCCTCACAGGCTCTGTCTCCTTGTTCCTTCTGTTCCTCCCTCCCTCCACAGTCTGATAGCTTGCTCCTCTCTCTCTCTCTCACTCTCCCCTCTGGCAGAAGTGCTGTCCCCATGCTTGTGCCCTATATTTATAGGCTCAAGTTGGCTCAGCGCATCTGGATGTTTCTGCACTTGCACCATGGGTGGGGTTGAATATCACACTGTGCTGCATATTCATGAGCCGCCCTTGCCCTTGCACATGCATTCATTAGGGTTGTGCATTGGTGCACTGCTGTGTGCACTGGCTCCCACTGAGTATCGGTCCATGGTGCATTTCACTGGGTGCAACTGCTTTGAATATTCTGCCCTTAGTATGTAGGTAAATAATACTAATACTAATAATACAGATTCTTATGTCTTGGAGACTGCCAAGAAACATTTGTAAACAAGTAAGAGTATGAATAAATGTTTATTATACTATTTATGCCAAGCATGTGACAAAGAAAATCACAAGGAGATGGATGTCTCACCACTCTCCTGAAGAATGTACATAATCTCCAGGGTTGTAGGATCTGAGGTTCTCCAAGATCTCATTCTTTCTGTCTCTCCTGGAGCTACAGTAGGTTGCAGAAGGCTATATACTAGATAACAGTATAGCAACAGAGATTACTTTATAGCCACAGATACGAGAAACAATATGTATTGGATAATGACTTAGGAGACAGAACTACTAATGAGTATCATATGAGACAAATAATATGCTTCCATTTGCATTATAGCTTGGACAAAGAAATGCTGATTGGGCTCTATTACATGTGGCATTTCTTGCTTATGTAGAATATACAGTAAGACATAACAAAGGATTTCCTCTGTGTCAGCTTGCTTGCTTAGACAAAGAAAGTGCTGACTAGCCACAACTACATATGATTATATGAGAATAAATATAGTGTAAATTAGAATATGAACATATATATATATATATATATATATATATATATATTTATGCCTAGATATTCAAAAGAGGTGTGCCATGCGCAATAGGGTTATGCCAGCGCAAGTCCGAAAATGTGCCATTCTGTGATATTCAGCGGGAGGCAGTTGCACCCTCAAATCACGCTGAGCAACAGCGCAATCATAATGAATGTATGCACAACTGAAGGGGAGTAACCATGCATAAATGGCGCAGTGCGATAATCAACAACATGCACCATGCGCAATAGGGGAGCAAGCAGAAGTTTCGTCCATAGCGGAAATAAGCCAAAATAAAAGGAACAAGGAGAGGTGCAAGAACACCACAGGAAGCCACAAGTTGCTGAACTATAGCCAGTCACACAGGCAACACACACACACACACACACACACACACACACACACACACACACAAGAGGGTAGGACAGTGAAAGAGCATCTGGAACCCACAGGCTTAGGGGAAGGTGTGGGAGCCACAGTGCAGAAGGGGAAGTGCCACACAGCAGTGAGGCCAACACAGTCAGGTCTTCCGTGCAGGGAAGTAGCAGCTAGAACAGCAGGGAGCACAGAAACAGCTGCAGGGGTGAACACAAGCCAGAGACATGGACAGTGCCACTATCCAGATGGAGACAGTAATGGGGGGTGAGAAGGTGGGCAGCAAGGGGGCATGGCTGTGGAAGGGCCCATCAGCAGTATACCCCAACAGCCAGTACTGAGCCACAGTGATCTGATGCAGGCACCGACATGACAAAACCATGCTCTGTCAGTGGAGACTACAGTGACAGCTTGCATGCTTGCTCACCTTGGGTACCTTCCAGAGACCAACAGGGACACCACAGGCATAACCCAGTTGGTCACGTCATGCCACCTCAACCAATTCCTCAGTGCACTGCTGCCACATGCTGCAGAGTACATCCATTTCCTCAGCACACCAGCGGGCGCACAGCAAACATACAGTAGTTCCACAGGGTAGCACATATGCCTGGTATGCTAGGGTAATAGACTGCATCCATGTGGCCATCCACACCACCTGGCCCTGAGGGGCTGCATCATGAATCACAGGGGCTTTGCTAGCATCAACAGCCAGGTGGTGTGGTGATGTCAGGGCGTATAATCAATGTCATGCCATGCACCCTGGGGAGCATACCATGCCTTCATCTGGCACCAATCAGCACAGTGCCACAGACTCAAGTGGGGACATCCCCACTGGCCACCTAGTGGGTGAGTATGCAAACCACATGGACAAACATGGGGCTTGGGAGGGGCTTGGTCAGAGGTGACATGGGTAATGGCCTACCATGGCCTGGGGTATGGCAAAACTAACCTGCACCCTCTACACACAGGTGACAGTGGATGCCCAGTCCATCCCTGGCTGCTCACACATTCGGCACGACCCCATGCAGCAATGCTACAATGAGGCATGCCACCTCATAATGTCATCAAGCGGGTGCTCAGGATGCTGAAGGCACATTTCCGTTGCCTGGACACCTCCAGCAGTGCCCTACAGTATAGCCCCTCAAGGCCTGCAGGCTATTCCTGGCCCTTGCCTCCTGCTCAACATGGCCAACAAATGTGGGATAGCCATACAGGTCGAAGAGGGGACAGTGATGGGGATGATGAGGATGCTGGTGACAATGGTGATGGGCAGCCCCTTGGGTGACGGACCCCGACTGCTGCGGCTGGCACAGCTGCACCGGGACACCATCACAGAGGAGCACTTCAGCCAACCCAGGTAAGTCATGGTGCCCTGTGCAACCACCAGTGGGTAAGGCCCAACCCACAAATACACATGGACACACACCAGGGTGCAAGTCATCAAGGAAGTGGCCTGGCATGGAACCACACACATCACCAGGGATGGGTGAGGTCTAACATGGCACTGGGACAGACAGACAGACACACACACACACACGCAACTCATCAGACATGCACAAAGGGTAGGAGGCACCGACCCAGAATGCCACCTAGCCACACACTTGTCCACAGACCACCACGCCCACTGCCTGTCATTGTGCATGTGTCAGATGCTAGACACCATTGCGCGCTGGTGTGCAGCAATGCAGGCATCATCATGCACCGCAGCTAGAGACAGCGGCCGGAGGGCGTGCAGATGGACTGTGTGTCTGCGTGCGGGCTGGGTATCCACCCGTGCATTGCCTGCTGAATAATGCAATGCACAGGGCAGCATCAGACAGTAGCCACGATTGGGAGACAGGTCAGTCACACGCCACAGTGCCCCAGTCACCACGGATGCATGGGTGGCCCCCAAGACCCGCTCAGCACTGACGGGCTGCCCTGGCCTCATGGGGTGGCACCGATGTTCCCCAGAGGTTCCACTGCATGAACGTGACCATGCTTGCACAGGGGTCTGCAGCAACAATGAACATGCCTGAGCCAGGCATGCTTGGGATGCCCACAGCTGAACCCTGTGTTGACAAGGAGGGTGTCGCATCGATCGCGGGAATGGGGGTGGATATTGCACTACGTGGTGTCTGTGCTGCATGGGCAAGTAACTGTGTGCCTCCTGTGGCCATGGCAGCTGTGATTGTATGTCAGCCTGTCAATGGCAGCGATCACATCCTCCCGCATCCGGTCCATCCTGCCAGGAGCACAGTGGTTTCTCTGCTGCATGCTCCTCTGCCCACTTCAGAGCTGCACTCATGGCATCCACCGCCTTCACAAGCTGCATCTGCTGATTGACTGATGCTTGCAGTATGTGGGTGTGCTCATCCAAGAGGTCATCTGCCTGATTGGCATTCTGTCCCTCAGGGTGTGCGTGGCCCTGATGCTCAGCACCCCTTGAGGTGGGCGCTGCACACCAGGGCAGGCCTGGGCATGTCCACAGGCAGTGCACTGATGCCACCCTGACACTGTACCCCAAGCCCTTTGGCTGACTGCTGATGCTGCCCCTCTGGCTGCCACTCCCAGGACTCACTGGTGCCACCGCAGGTAGCGCAACAGTCCCACTGTGCTGTACACACACCAGTGCTGCCCCATTGGTGCTGGGACTGTGATGACCGCAGGCCTCCACAGCAGCACCACCCACAGCCATGGCCGTAATGTTACCTGCTGTGTGAACATCCTGTGGCACACAGTGTCACTGCCCATGACGTAGCGACATCATCATCGGTGACAGAACCAGCACCAGCCTATGTCACAGCATGCTGGCATCCGTGGACACTGGCACACTGGGACACGGGCAGGGCCTCCTCTACACCTGTTCCAACAACATCAGTCTGGACATCCAGGCGGGCCCACTGTCGCACTGAGCCACGTACTCCTGTGAAGGTGGATGGGCCCTCCTCCATCTCCATCTCCATCTGACTGGTCTCAGTGAGAGGCCCAACCACCACTGACCCATGCAGATGCTCAGGAGCTGTAAGGGAAAACAAAGTCGCTTACTGCATGTGACCCTCCCTGTCCCCCATCCCAATAGACAGACCATGACCCACTATGCAGTGATGGGCTACCACCCATCTGGAATCCACCAACTGGAACACCCTCAATGGCACAATGCTGCATGCTGCCAGCAACCCTCTCCTCCTGTGGGGTCAGGTGTAGCACCTCTGGCTGTCCACCACCAGTTGCAGATCATGCTGCCATGATGGCAGCCACCTTCGCTTTAATTCTCCTCCTGTCTGTGCCCATCTTCTTCTTGCACTCCTTCATGGAGCACTGGTGTCTGCCATGCAGGTTCACAGCATGCCACTTCCTGCCATGCAGCAGCACAGGCCTGTAGTGTTCCCTGGTGTCCAGCTGAGAAGCAGCTCCTGGTCCAGGTAGGCCTCGAACAGGGCATCCATCTCAACCTTTATGAAATTTGGCCTCCTCCTCCCTCCACAACTCTGTTCCTCTTCTTCCACAACTCACTCAGTCATGATTCAGCCTGTGAGAATGACAGGTGTTACCTCTGACTGTGCAGTCCCATGCATGTCCCAAAATCCACAGTCCTCACTCCCAAACAGCATGCAACTCACCAATAGACTGAAGTAACTGACTATGCCAGTAAGCCCAATGTCACTCTTTATAGTCCAACCCATGCAAATGAGGTGAGGCGCATTTTAAGTGGATGCAAATGCAGTGACTGCAACACTGAATGGCTGATTAGCTGATTTGCATATGACAGCTGAATATTGTGCTTTTGCTTTGTGCAATTGTGTTGAGCGTGCTGAGCCAAGGGTGCAGTTCTGTGACATGTGCAGTACACACCTAACTGTGCATGCCCAGTTGATGACACAGGTGCCTGCCGTGCTGCTGACATGCTGTGTGCAGGAGGCAATGCAGGGCACGGCCACCATTGTGCCAGTGGTGCTACAGCACTGTTCACCTACATGGTGCTGTGGCACTGGGGCATCGTAGGGTGCACTGGGGCAACAGCGCATAGGCCACTACAGGAAGTGGCACACAGGCACCCAATCACGCCACATGCATTGGGTTCCAATCGCGCTGTGGCTGTCCATGCACCAGAGACTTTGACCCTGTGCCTGACCTGTGCCACCTAGGCGCCATGCATCAGGCACGGGTGCACCACTATTGTGCTAGTCGGTGACAGGCACAATAGGTAATGGCAGTGCTGTACCACGCAGCATCTGCATGTGGCGGAACCAGTGCTGCAGAGTGCCATTTTGACTCTACTAAGCAATAGATATGGGCGAGGAGAGCTGCCCAGTGGAGCCAGGTAGAAATGGCAAACTTGGTTGCACTGTGGAGCCACTTGTTGGCCCACTGTTTGGTGAGGCACCCTGGACAGGTCCATGAGTTAGGTGTGGCAGGAGGTGGCTGACACCCTGGAGGAGGCCACAGGAATGGGGCGGAGCAGTAGCACCACATATATGGGGACCTGAGGCAGAGGAACCCAGACCTGCTTGCTTGCCTCTGGGCATGTGCCAGGAGGGCACAGTGCCACAGCCAGGTAGGTGCAACATCCATACACTTTTATCTTCACATGGAGCACTGATATGGGTATCACAGTTGCATGTGTCTGGAATATGGGGAGGACCATCCAGTGTTGGCTGTGGTGGTGTTATCAGGGTGTGGGTGGATGGGTCTGGCTGTGTGGAATTGCACACACATGGGGGCAGGGGACTTTGCTACAGGATTGTACTGGTGTTCCTCTCTCCATGTTTGCACCTTAGGCCCAGATGAGCAATGGCTAGCGAGGGAGAGGAGGCACCAGCAGGAAGAACGTCACTCAAGAGGGTGAAGATCCACAGAGGCAGAAGGACCAGCCTGATGATGGTGAGTACCTACATCCATGATTACTATTGCATGCTGTGTAACAGGGTGGGCAGCGGACATGGCCACCATCCATTGACACTACTGCCATGCATGCAACTTGTTACAGTCAGCACTGTCCAGTAGCACTGCATGTCTGGGAGTGCATCAATGGTGGTCATGCAGTGCACCAAGTAAATGGCCGTGGCACTGCCTTCACACCACATAGTCACATCACTGAACAGCCACGGTGGTGCTGTACAGGACTTGGCCAGTGGGGTGTGCAGCAGTCCACATGGCTGTGTGCCCCTGGGTGGGCAGGTCTTGTGGATGTGATCACTGTGGTGGTCACACACCATCACAGAGGCATGTCCCATGGCCATATGCCATGTACAGTGGAGTGGGCTGCATGGGACTGTGCATTCACACCTATTGACTCTGCCCTTGTCCTAGGTGGACAGCAGCTGCACAACATCAGGGTGGCACTGCGGGAGATCCTCCAGGTTGCCAAGTTGTCATTGTAGATACTGGAACACATCGACAGACTCAGTGTCAGATGGCATCATGGTGGGAGGAGAAGCGGAGTGGGGGCGGGCTCCTGCTGAGCTTGGCAATTCCCCTGATTTCCCTACCCCCTGGACACACCCTCACACCCTCCTTCCTCTACTGGTTGTTCACCCCTGCCCTTACCCACCCCCACTTTGTTTGTGGCCCTCTCCCAAACCTTTGTAAATACTTGTATATAGTTTTTTTGCTGTTTTAAATACATTTCCTTTGATATGCCTACTGTGGTGGTCTGATTTGCAGCAGGCTATAGGTGCACAGCTTCACTGGTGTGCATGGCTGCCTGGGTGGTGCAGTCATGTGCGTGTGTGTGTGCCCGTGGGGATGTGAGTATGTATGAGAGTGGCTATCAGTCACTGTCTGTGGCATGTGTTTTGTTCCCTGTGCACTGGATGACTGTGTGCAGTGGTCCACGGTGCATGCTCTGTGTCAATGGCACACCTGTCAGACCATCCATGTCCTGTGCAGCTAACACCGATGCATGTCTGTAACATGCACGGTCCACTGGCATGTCAGTAGTGGCTGTCCATGTAGGGCAGCCACTGTACCCGCACAGTGTCGGGTTGACTCCTGTCACTGGTGTGGTGCATGTCTGCCTCGGGTGACACTGTGACATCCGCTGCTGTTGTCCCACCTCCATGCTGTCACTTGTGTGTGTTGCAGGATGTGCACCACTGTCTGTCACTTGTGCTCCAGGCAAATTCTGGTGGCATACTGCTCCACAGTGCCTGCGCAGGGTGGCTGGCACTCCTGTGCCATCGAGGAGTGCTGGCCGTGTGTACATAGCTCCATGGCCACATGCTAAGGGACTTGGCTGCCCTGCCACTGTGTCCCTGTGTTGGTGTGCCCTTGGGTATGAGTGGGTGTTTGTCCATGCACTGTGTTGCATCCTGTGGTGCATGCTTCCACATGCACCACTGTGAGTGTCTCACGCTGGCTGTTGTGGCCAGTGCTGGGTTCAGGTTTGTCCTTGGGTGGGTGTGCAGGGTGCTGTACCACTGGTGGTGGGGTCCGGGCATGCCCTGTCATGTGTGGGTACCTCATGTGCTGACGCATGGTGGGTCTCTCAGCTGTACCTCGAGGGATGTGCATGGTGACACTGTGTATACAGTCGTTGCATCTCTTTGTGCTGCCACCACTGATGGGTGCTCATGGTGGGTTGCCTTGCATGGTTCTGTGGTGCACAGGGTTGCATTGTCACAGTGGGGGTGGTGGCATGCATGGGGTATCCTGCACTGGTGGACGCTGCTCCTGGGCAGGGTGTCTGGGGTCATGGTGCAAGTGTGCTGTGCACTGGTGGGATGGTGTGGCATGCGGTGGTCTGCCCTCCTTCTGTGCTGGTCACAGCTTGCCAGGGGTGTGATGGGGCACCATGGCCTGGCTGTGGGTTGGTTGCTGGTCTCCATGGGCCAGTGGTTATTCCAGCCCTCCCCAGTTGTGCAGTGCATGGCGTGTAGGGGGACGATGTCTGTTCTGCTGTGTGTTCCTCTGCCCATCTGTGGCATGGGTGGTGGGCTCCTGCATCCCTGGCTGTGCTGTTGCATTGCTGCCCTGCTACTGGGACGTCGCTGGTTGTGCTATGACACATCTGGAGTGGTCAGCTGAACATCCCTTGTTGTGCATAGCGCATCATATCTGCTCAGCTTCACCTTCCTAGTTGTGCTATGGTGCAGGTGGTACAATATTCAGTCATCGGCTGTAGGCACATCTTGGCCAGCGCAGTTTTTGAATATTGCACCTCTTGGCATGGGCGCAATGGACTGCGGTTGCTCCTGCTGTTGCGCACTTTTGGGCGCAGTTTGAATATCTGGGCCATGAGGTATAAAGTAATCACTGATGATCCTCAGTGTCATCTTATCAGTAATTACAGTAGGTAGATTATATATGGAATATATGTAAAGACAAACATAATACATTATAGTGACGATAATAGTCATGCATGATATAATCCTATGAAGGATGTAAACATTGGCATATATGAGCAGCAAAGCACATTCCTGGCACTTATGCTTATATGATGGATACCTAAAATCTACGTATTAGTGTACAATAGCAGTATCACAGTATAATAGACCAGGAATACAGTGTGAGGTGTATGTGAGGTGTGTGTGGGATGATAGGGGCATAACCCAGGTGCAACAACCTCAGTGGGAGAGCAGTGGACCTCGGAGGAGGAGTAAGTGAAGCCCGGTGGGGACTCTGTCATAAAGAGGAATCCAGCTAGGAACACACGAGGGGAGGGAGGGAGGTAAGGTGCCTACCAGGTGCCGTGGTGTGAAGGGATGGGAAGATCCTGGGGAGAGCCAGGAAGGCAAGACGGAAAGAAACTGGATGTCGTTATCCACCTCGGTACTAATGACCTGGTAAACAGGGTGCCTAAAGACATTCAGGAAGAGTTTAGAAAATTGGGGGCAGGAAGACAGCTCAGGTCAGCATGACATGAAAAACATGGATCTGGGGCTAGAAAATAAAGGTTAGAGCAAACACAGAGCAAGGGGCTAGTGAGGAAAGGTTAGAGTGAAGCTAACCAGAAGTGGGAGGAGCACGCTGGACCATTTGGAGTATATAGGGATGAAAGGGTGAGGAGGAGTCTGAGAAGTCACTTAATGGATGAGAGAGGGAGGCCAGGCAGAGGTTTGAGATGAGATTATTCTACAGAGAAATATGATACAAGAAGGCAGATTGACCAGTAACAGTGTGGGGATGGGAGATGTGGAAAGTGCAAGTCCCTGTGTCAAGAGAGTAATTTGTGGAATTGACTTGGGTAAGATGGGAAGTGAGGTGGGGGAGGGAGCCAAACCAGTATTTTGCTACGAAGGAGGCACAGTGGGCGGTTCTCCTGTGGGAGAGCAGGGCCAGGGAGTGGTGCCTAGAGACAGTGATGGCAGAGGGGAAGGTGGTGGCAAAGTGGCAAGGAGTTGAGAAGGATGTAGTTTGGAGAGAGAGAGAGGAGGTTGAGCTATTCTGTAGACAATGTTGGAATAGTCCATCACTGGCAAGATTTTTATTAAGTATGAGCTTGCATCGAGTTGGTAGAGGAAGGCTTGCTTTGTCTTGATGGAGGACTGCGAGTTTGGGATGGAGTTTGGTGCATATAGCCTCGATGTGAGTGGAGAAGTTGAGATGGCTGTCTAGGCAGACTCCCAGGTACTTGAATACTGGAACCAGCTCAAGGGGTGAGCCATCCATGGTGGTGATTGCAGGGGAAGGGAGGAGGCAAGCTGCTGTTTGATCCAAAGACCATGGTGACAGTTTTTTGGCACTGAGTTTAAGCTGTTTGTCCAGGAACTAGGACTGAACTTGGTTGAAGTTGTGTTGGAGATTGGGGAGAACACTGATGTGGGAGGGGCCAGAGGCAGAGATGATTGTGTCATCTGCGTAAAGGTGCATGGGAGTAGAGACAGGTGGAGGAAGGTCATTTATGACAAAGGAGAAGAGAAGAGAATAGGGCCAATGATAGAGCCCTGGGGAACCCCTGCTAGGACAGGGAGAGGGAGGACAGTGAATCACCCATTTGAACTGACTGTTGTCTAATTTGGAGTATAAGTGAACCAGGCTGACGGCAGGTTTAGTGCTGCCAAAGGAGCTAAGTTTATGGAGAAGCAGAGGGTGGGAGAAGGAGTCAGAAGCTTTAGATGAAGATGGCGTGATTTGGCTTTTGTCTCATGGCAGAAAGGATGGAGTCAGTGACGCCGCAGCAGGGTGGTGATGGTAGAGTGGTGTTTTCAAAAACCTGACTGTACAGGTGACAGGGAGTTACTGGAGGAGATAAAGTCTGAGAGTTGGACAGAATGAGATTTCTGGACTTTAGCAAGGGAGTAGAGAGCGAGATGGGCCTGTAATTCTCCAGTAAGGAAGGATTACCACCTTTATGCAGTGGGAGGACCTTGGCCGGTTTCAGGTGTTGGGAATGGTGGCTGTGGCTGAGATTGATTCAGTATGTATGTCAAGGGGCAACTATAGTGGGTGTGGAGATGTGGAGCACTCTAGGGTGCATACCATCCAGGCTGCATTTAGACTGGTTCAAAGAGATGAGTGCATTGCAGACTTCCAGTGGAGTGAAGAGAAGAAAGAGGAAGCTGGTGGAAAGGGAGGATGGTTTTGAGAGTCGGGTAGAGGATGGAAGAGGGAGTGGTGGGGAGTCGGACAGGGCCCAGGAGACAATGAACTTATTGAAGACCTCAGCAACAGAAACAGGGTCTGAGATAGAGCTGTCACTGATCTTTAGGATTGGACATGTTTGTTTTGGGGAGTCGAGAAGGAAGTTGATCACCTTCCAGAAAGACATGGGGTAGTTTTGTTCTGGGTTACTTGGGCTTTAAGATATGAAGACTTGGACTGCTGGATGGCCTTGGTGCATTTATTTGTGAGATGTTTGTAAGACTGGAGATCACTTGTAGCATGGGAAGCTTTGTACAGCCTCAGGCCTTGTCCCTGGAATGACACATAGCGATGAGGTCAGAGGTGATCCAGGAGTGATAGTGGCGTTTACCCTGATTTTTTAAGGGATGCGTGAGGCCCCAGATAAGCTTGAAGATGTTGCAGAACTGGGAAGAGCAAGGTGTACATTCAACATGGAAAAGACTGGTAGCCAGTACGTGTTAATAAGATCTTGCTGCAGGGCAGATTCATTTAGGAAATGTAGGAAGCAAGACCAAATGAATTTGGGATGGGAGGGTGGAAGTGGATTTTGTGAATGCAATAGGTGAAACGGTGGTCACTTACAGCATCGGAGAGGATGCCTGAGGTGGAGATCCGTTGGGGATGGTGGATAAAATCTAGTCCAGAAGGAGTTGTTTTGGGACTGGTGGTTTAGGCTGGTTGGTTTTGGATTGTCTGAGAGAGGTTAAGGGCTTCTATCCTTAGGGTGGTAGGTTTGGCTGGATGAGGAGGCCAGTCAGATTGTAGTCACCTAATGACAAGAGTTCTCCATTTGACATGCTGAAGGAGATAAAAGATACAGCCTTGATGATGGAGTCGATGAAGATGTTAGGGCTACAGAGCCCTTATGTAGAGGGGTGGTGGAGGAGGAAAGATAGGGAGAGCAACAATGGATTCGTGGGAAGATTCCTTAAAAATAATGGAACCTCGAAATGGATTGTTAGACATGCAGGGCTACACCCCAGCCTTGTTTGCCTCTGTCCTGATGGAATAAGTTGTAGTCAGGAATGGCAATGGAGGAGTTTGGAATTCTGGCAGATAGCCAGGATTTGGAGATACAGAGTATGTCAGGGTGGTATTGGGTGAACCATACATTGAGGGCATCCATTTCAGGTAGGAGGCTCCTGGCATTAAGAAGAAAAATATGGAGGCCCTTGGGAAGCGAGCACGAGGTCTGGTAGGGGGGGGGACCCGTCCTGAAAATATGGAGGGTGATGAGACAGTAGGTAGGGGCAGGAGGGGTCTGGGTTGAGATGTAAGTCACATGCCAGGAGCAGGAGAAGGAGGGAGAGGGTGAGTGGCGGAAGGCTTGAATCAACCTGAACAGCCCATGGAGGGTGTTACATGGAGGTTTAGGCACCATAGTAGAGCCTCAAGATTGAGGAGGTGGGAGGGAGCAGAATGGTGTATGAAAGAGGAAAGGAGGTTGAGAGGGATGGGGGTGGGACATAGGGAAGAGGAGAGGACAGAGGGAGAGGCTAGGATAGGAGTGGACCATAAGGGTAGAAGGGGGACTCCTGGTGAAGGGAGGGTGGATAGGATGGGAGGTTCAGCAGAGGTGGGGATAGAGGGAGGGTATGATGGGGGAAGAAGGGTAGGAATGGAGGAGAAAGTAGACTATTGTGGAAAGCAGCATGATGGCACTGTTAAGCAAAGAATAAGCAGAGTTGGTAGCAGTAGCGGACAATAGTGCCAAGATCGATAAACTACCAATGAGAAACAGGGCTGATAGGTTCTAGCCATCATGTGATGTCTGCTATATAACTCTCACTCACCAAGGATGGTGGTGGGGTCCTCCTCTCATGTCCAGGGTGAAGACCCAGATGTGACCTGATTTCTACGGCTAGTGATTTGTGGGGAGGGTCTGTGCCTTCCTGCCCTCCTCGACCCTAGGGGAGATAATGACTACTGTTAAGTTAACAGAGGAGAAAGCAGCATTTAGTACAGGTAAGGTCAGAGGAGGGGCTAGAAAATTGGGGTGGGGTCACGGGACAGAGCCTCTGAGATTTTACTCCACAGCTCAAATAACCGATGGGGACTTCTTCTCTCTGATTTTTGACTCAGTTACTGGCATTTGTTTGACTGTGAGCTGTGGACTATGCTTTTGCTCCATCTGCAAGCTGTTTGCAAAAATGGAGAAATAGTAGCTAAAACAATATATTAAGCAGTTCATGCAGACTAGTCCTTCTGACTGAGGATTTGTACAGGCAAGCAGTGTGAATAATTTAATGTAAGGCCCTGCTGATATGGATTCAAACACAGGTCCCTACTGTAACAGCTATAAGCAGGCTTAAGCAGAATTAAATTGAATTACAGCACAAAATACAGGTCCCTGTTGTAACAGCTGCAGGTAGACTTAAGCATAATTAAATTCAAGTAAAGTATACAGGTTCCTGTTTTTGTAGCTGCAGACATGCTTAAACAGCAAACAGAATTAACTTGAATTAAAGTATTGGACCAAGAGCACAGATAATCTTGTTTGCTGTGGCTACAGTTCACAAAAAACAATTAAAGTACTTTGCTAGACTGAATAAAATACAGATTTATTTGGTGAGGTTTCTTCACAGTGGATCAGAATTAAAGTACTCTACTAAAACTGCAGCGAAACATGCTTGTTTGCTGAAATTTGTAAAATGCATACTATCAGCACATGTATGGTGACATATTTAATCAGGGACATTTGCCAAGTGTAAGCTTAAAATCACAAAAGTCTGTTTGAATTTTTAAATGATGCCAAAATGGGTCTTCCTTTCCCATCCGAGGTGAAGACTCCAGATGCATACCCATTGTGTGCCTAGTGATCTGTGGGGAGGCTCTGTCTTCCTGCCTCTCGACCCTTGGGAGCTGTGACTACTAATTTCTGTGGCTAGTGATCTGTGGGAGGGCCAGTTGTCATGCCCTCTTGACCTTCGAAGGAGCCGACTACTGATATCTGTGGCTGTGATCTATCTGTGGGGAGGGCTCCATCTTCCTGCCATCTTGACCCTTGGGGAAGCCACCACTACTGTTATTAAGGTGAATATCAACTAGCTGAGCACACTGAAAAAATTGCTCACTGGTTATAATGTGTCTATACATGTCGGTATAATAGCTTGTTAAAAATGACAGCACTTTAAAAATGTTGTGAACCATTTTGTGTTTCTTATACTGATACGAAACATTTTACATTCTTTACATTGATATATGGTTGTTGTAGTAAAATCTTACAGATATCTACTTAGTTGACACCAAGACTTCATTTAAAGGGAACTCTCATTTATTCCACAATAGTACTATGGTCACAGCCAGTGGCACTGAGGGTCGGGCGCTGGATGCCACACCCGCCATACCAATGACCCATGTTCAGGAGTGAGCTCAGGAGTCGGGGGGTCAGCAGGGAGGGAGACGGATCGAGTGCCTACTGGCTAGTCTCCTCTCTGGGTGGGAGGGCATGGGTTGTCTGGTGCTCTGGCAACCCCGGTGAAGACCAGAGGGCACCATGAGCTGCCAGGCTGCATGTAAAGTTTGTGGCTGATGCAGGCAGGGTTGCTGTGTGCCACAGCGTCAGATGTCACCATGCAGGGGGAGGGGTTCTTCTGGGTACACAATGGCCCTGTAGAGCCTCTGCCACACTCCCAATGCTGGTTCCCTGCCACTGCCCCCACGGTCTCCCCCGGTTGTAGTCCCCACCCGGGAACTGTAACAAACTTGAAGATGGCGGGAACACAGAGGTAAAGCAAGTCAGTGAGTGCAGTGACCTGAGAGAGCTCCAGGCTGGAGGGCTACAAACAGAATAGTAAAAACAAACAAAAAAACAATAGTATTGTGGGACATGGGTTCCCAATAAAACAGAATAGCTTGAAATTACATTTTCTCATATACTTACAAAGTAAAGCTTCTGCCATGCAGTTAACAGTGTCCCCGTGGCCTGCATTCTGATGACATGGGTAATGGGCTAAGTCATGATGACATCTATGTACGGATTGGCTGTTTTTTTTTTTAATTCTGTTTATCCACCCCTGCCTGCCGTCCCCAACCCTTCAGGAGCCTCAAGGCAGACATCCCTCTACCTTTCACCCCTGCCCACGTATGACCCTCTGGAACCCCATGTAGCTATGGTTTGCCTCTAGTGGGGATGGGGCAGAGCCCCTACCCCATCAATTCAACTTGGCCAGTCCAGGGATCCATCAGGCAGGTGAAGGCAGATCCAGGGCACGTCTCCGGCTCTGTCTTCCCGGCGGCGGCAGGGGATTTTCCGGTTTTCTCTCCACCCTTACAGCGTAGGACTCCTGACATCAGGCGCAAGGCGCCCGATATCCGCGCTGTATAGGCAGCCCATTCCCCTAACATTAGGGGCTTGCAGTACTCCGATCCTCGCTCGAGTCAGGCAAGTGTTCAGACGATGTAACCCTCCGGGTAGGCAAGCTGTCGTGGGCGCTCAAGCCTAACTCCCCGGCCAACCACCAGCAACCCTAGTCTGCTCCCGAACCCGGGTCGCCCGGCATGGAGGCGGGTGTGGTGTCCAGCGCCTCAGCCTCAGCACCACCGGGCGGCTCTGGATTGGCTGTTTAAGTGTCACAGTGTAGAACAGCCACGCTTTCCTGAATTATTCTACTACTGCAGTACCAACTGTGCGAGCTCAGCTGTTATGAACAGGCTTGGATGATAAGTATGTACGATACTAGTTCATATGTACTGTATCAATACTATTTGAACCTGCCTTTTGGCATACTGTATTATTGTTGTATGTTTTAGTTGTGACACAGCCACAGAAATGGCAAATGCACAGTGCTGATACAATTTGTGTGTTACAATAAACAGTGTTGATTTTTTGTATCAATACATAACATTTACAACAGTATAACAAATTTGAAGAAAAAGTATTTTTCAATGTTGGCATTATTACGCATTATTAAATTACTGTCTAGTTTTGTACTTAATTTTATTTTCTTATGACCTTATTCCTACTGCAAGCATTCAGTCTTCCTAACAGTGCCAATGCTTCCTTACTTTCTCAGGCTTCTCCTGCAAACATATCAGAAGATAATAAACACTATGCAAACAAGCACTGTAGTCATAATACACCAATGAGTTATATACCAATAATGTACAGATAATAAACACTATGTACACAATAACTGTAGTCATAACACACCAATGAGTTATATACCAATAATGTACAGATAATAAACACTATGTACACAATAACTGTAGTCATAATATACCAATGAGTTATATACCAACAGAAAACAGATAACACGATGCAAACAAGCACTGTTGTCATAATACAATAATGAGTTATAAATAGAATAATAGAATCGCACAAAGGCAGTAATCCCATTGAGAGGTTTTGGGGACTTGGAACCTCAACTGCGAAGCTCAGAGTTCTCCAAGTCTCCAAAACCTTGAGATGGTATTAGTTTTGAAACAGATACTTACGATCTGTTATTTTTTAATATATGCATCTGATTTCATTTGAAGTGGTGGTCGGTTGCTGTTGTGAGGACTCTGTTGTGGCTGACAGACACCTGTCTCACTCTTCTCACATGCCACAGACAGTTCTGTAAACTCTCCCACTTTCTCTTCTCCTCAGCGCTCCTCTTGATCTGAAGTGCAAACTGTGTTTGTTTTGGAAAACTGGCAGTCTTACCTTTTTACTTGTGAAAGAACACAAGATCAGCCAGATAATTTTATTTTAAGTAAGAAGATAAAAATGGGGACGACTCATTGTTTGATAATTTCTCACTAAGCTAGAGATGACCACCATATTTTTCAATATGTTCTGCCCTCCCAGTGATAAAAATTGGCCAATCGGGAGGCATGCTTAAGACATGGGGCCAGACAGCAACTTTCTGGGTTGTTATGTTGTTTGGTACCAGTGTTAATACTACAGTCGAGCTGTGGAACTATAGTATTAACATTGATTGGCAGTACTATTAATATTGCTTGACAGTACTATTAACACCGGAGGTGCAATGGTATTACCACATATTTTTGTAGTTTTCTGAGTGTATTAACTCCTTTATCCATATATTAAATACCAATAATGAACAGATAAGAAACACTATGCACACAAGCACTGTAATCATAATACACCAATGAGTTATATACCAGCAGTGAATAGATAATAAACACTATGCAAACAAGCACTGTTGTCATGATGCACCAATGAGTTATATACCAGTAGCGAATAGATAAACCCTATGCAAATGAGCACTGTAGCCATAATACACCAATGAGTTATATACCAATAGTGAACAGATAATCAAAACTATGCAGACAAGCACTGTGGTCATAATACACCAATAATGAACAGATAACACTATGCAAACAAGCACTGTCATCATAATACATTAATGAGTTACTTACAAATAATGAACAGATAATAAACACTATGCAAACTAGCAAGTCATAATACACCAATGCTTTATATACCAATAGTGAACAGATAAACACTATGCAAACAAGCAGTGTAGCTGTAATACACCAATGAGTTATGCAATAGATAACCCACTCTAAGGTGTGTGGTCATGCTCTGATATATGCATGTCTTGGTATGCGTTGTTACGAGAGGCCATAGGTCTGTGTGAACAGGGTACAGACAGGGTAACCCTCCTGTCTGTTTTGGAGTCCGAATCAACTACTAGCCTTGAGTTCTGGAGGGTCATAATATGAACCTAATGCTAGCATACCCAGTTAACAGACTCAGATATATATTCAGAGATATATTCTCTTCAAGGAAATGCAATATAATCTTTCTCCAGGCACAGCTAGGTTTCCAAAATGTACCCTTAGAACCCTATATGAGACCTAGATCTATTCTTACCTTTAAGCAAGCTTAGTAACACATTCAAGTCTTTAACAGCTGTCAGACTTAAAATACAAGTTCAGCAACCACATGTAAAATAAGAGAAAAGAGCACAGTCAGTATTTAAAAAAATGTTGTTTACTAAAATGGTAAAACAGGTAAAATCAAACACAGAACAATTATATAATTAACTTACAGTCACATAAAAATGGAAGTTACAGAACACAAACTCCTACCACAAATGCTTAAGTCCTTTCAAACTATCCCTTCTAAAGTGTATAGTTACCAGTCCACAGACTGAGGGTGGATATTCAGACTGCACCAGACAATGGTGCAAGGGGAGGCACAGCGCAACCAGAGATGCATTGGGGCTATGACAGTGTGATATTCAAAGATGAAGCCCCATGGCTCATCACCATTGAATATGGCACAGAATGTGCATGGCACAGTGACAATGCACTGGCGCATTCTTCAGAAAGGAATGAGGAATGTGCCAGCACAATGTAGTTGCACTGGGACCATCACCCATGATATTCAGACCTGCGCATGCAAATAGGGCTATAATATATGCATGGCAAATGGGGCAATTTGCATGTCTTTATGGCCTCATTTGCATGTGCTGCTCAGGGCATCCCAGCAAAATGTGCCTGGCACCTGCATAGCGCTGTCACCATGTATTGAACCCTGGTAGTCTAGTGGAAACCCCTCCCTGTATGCCAGATCACAGGTATTTCCAATCAGACTATGCCCCTGGTTGTATGGTGCCTCCCATCCCAACCCTCTGGTTGCCGATGTATGTATTACCTAAACATCCCTGGTGGTCAGTGGATCCCTCTCCCCACCCAAGTCCCCAATCACTGCAGAGTCTGTAATGGACAGATCCCAGGTGGTCCAGTGTAAACCCTCACCCACACAGGACCCCAGCCCACCCAGCACCCCTCCTGTCATCAGCATGCATCTGCATCCCACCGCATACCGCCCACTTAAAGATTGCTTAGTGATGAGCTGTGGGCTTTAGGCTGTATTGTACTAGACAGGCACAGATTTGTGAATGAACGCAGTCAGTCACATATTTGTGCCTGTCTAGCTAATATGGCTCGAAGCCCATTAGTCCACACTGTGGACCAATAGGCTTACAGCTCATACTGTAAGCTGTCATTCAGCAGGTGGCCAGGCAGTAGGGTGGGTGGGTGCAGCCACCTGTTGATGACAGGGGGTGCTGGGTGAGCTGGGGTCCTGTGGGTGGGGGTAACACTGGACCACCAGGGATCTGTCCATTATGGACTCAGTGGTGATTGGGGACTTGGGTGGGAGGGGATCCACTGGACCACCAGGGATGTTTCAATACTATGTATGTTGGTGATCAGAGGGTTGGGATGTGGGGCATTATACTACCAGGGAGATTAGTCAGATCAGTACTGCCTGCAATCAGGCATACGGAAGGGTGGGGACCACTGGACCACCAGAGAGGGTTTGGGTGCTTGTGGATGGTGTTCCTGCTGATCAGGTGGCCACCCATGGCTGGCAGCTGCTGTGTTGTGCCTACAATATAGGCCACCAGCCTGTGGGTGGCCTGGATTTGAGCCCCGTGGTGGCGTATCTAGAGGTTGTGCCAGCACATGCACCGGACATCCCGGGCTGAATATTGGGATGTGCTGCAAATGCATGGGCACGCCCCTGCAGAATCGCGCGACCATTAATAATGCACCCGGCACATCAGGACTTGCGCTGCGCAAGTCCCCTTCTGAATATCAAACCAGGGCGTATTGGTGGTTCCTTCGGCACAACTTGGCTGCGCCAAGCACAACCCTTTGAATATCTGGCCCTGTGTGTCTTTTGAGTTTCGAGTCCTTCTGCCCACAGCTTCTCTTACAAGCAATATTCAATAGTCAGTTTCTCCACCTACTGATGATGCTTCCCATGAGGTCACAGTTAGATCCTCCCATAGATTTTAATTTTCTTTGGGGAAAGCAACAGTCAGCAATTTTTAAATATGAGTCTCTGATCAAAACATTTTTCTTTGAACTGTCTGCTGGTTCCTGTTTCCCAGGAAAGATCTAAGGTTTATGACTTATAATACAGTGCTGTTATCAAATGGCCTGTTCCTGCAGGAAATCATAAAGTTTATGAGGCCTATATCTTGGTAGATGGCCAAAAGCTCTAATTAAGACAGAACAGGAAACCTTAAATTATGGTTTCTCTTTACTGGTCCATTTCACACATCCTGCATCTGTCAGCCACACTGACACCTGAGGTCAAAGTTCAGTTTACTTGCTGACTGGAGTGTCAGGCAGACAATCACATAACACACACCATTTATTTATTATACAGACAACCATAAGCAGAGGGCAGAGTGTCACAGTCCTCCCCACCTAGACTGAATTTGAGGGCTCCATCCCTGCATGGCATGAGATCCCAAATCAGTTCATTGCTCAAACTGACACGACAATCCATCTGTGTTTTCATTGGCTGCCCCTGCCCTGTGTGAGACCGTCATGTTATACCCTTGCAAGGCAAGACTCCATCTTAGTAGTCTACCATTCATTTTACCCATTTGTGCCAGCCAAACCAGGGGTTGTGGTCAGTTTGTACCTCAAAATGTTGCCCGTATAAGTATGGTTCTAAACTTTAGAGACCACTTCATGGCAAGACACTCTTTTTCCACAGCAGAGTAAGCCTGCTCCCTGGGAAGTAACTTTTACTCAGGTACACCATCTATGGGGTGATCTTTCCCTTGGCTGGATGTCTGACTCAGTACTGCCCTCAATTCTACATCTGAGGTGTCTGAACTTGTCAATACAGGAACACTGCACAGTGCCTCCTTCAATCTTATAAAGGCTTGTTCACAGGCTGATTCACAGGTAATTTTCTTAGGCATCCTTTTCTTTAACAGGCCAGATAGGGCAGCAGCCAGGGCAGTGTAATTTCACAAAATGTCCTATATTACCCTGCTGTCCCCAGAAACTTCTGACCTGCTTCTGCATTTCTGGTCTGGGCCATGCCTTGATCGCCTCTATTTTCACATGGTTAGATAGAGCTGTCCCTGGCCCACAACATGCCAGAGGTATGCCACTTCAGCAATGGCCACCTGGCACTTTTCAGCTTTGACAGTGAGCCCGGCCCTGTATCCTGGCTATGCACTTCCCTGAGGTAGGACAGATGTTCCTCCCAGCTGGTCTTAAAGATGGCAATGTCATCCAGGTACACCATGGCATACACCTCAGCACCATTTAACACCTGGTTCACCAACATTTCGAAAGTGGCCAGGCATTCTTCATTCTGAAAGGCATTACTTTAAATTCAAATAGGCCTATTGGAATGATAAAGGCCAACCTCTCCCTAGCTCTGGTGGTTAACTCTACCTGCCAATACCCCTTGTCAGATCAATAGCTATAAGGTATGTCGCCCTCCTAACTTGTCCAGAGAGTTCATCCATCTATTGCATTGGTGGGCATCCAACTTCCTGACTGCATTCAGTCCATAAGAGTCCACACAAAAATAAGTAGGGCCATTTGGCTTGGGAATAAGGACTACAGGTGAGACTCAGGGCTGTGGGATTTCTAGATTACCCCTAATCCAACATTTTCTCCATTTCCTCCTAATGTCCTTTTGAACAGTCTCTGACAGCTGATATGCTGTCCACTGTATGGGCATCTGTGTCCCTGTCTCCATATTGTGCGTCACCTAGGGGTTAGTCCAGGCTTGTCACCAAACAGTGGGGCAAAGCCTGCAAAACCTTTCTTACTTCCTGGATCTGGTCCATGGGTCAACTGGGGTGACATTTTAATTACCTCCACAGAGGACTCCCGCTTGCTTTCTTCCAGCAAGTCCAGAAGGGATCTCCTACATCTGTCCCTCCCAGGACTACACACTGAAAGCACCATGTCAGCCCTATTAGCATATGGCTTCATCATGTTGACATGGTGCATTCTTTGTATATGTCATCTGTCAGGTAACTCTATAATATAGTTTATGTTGTTTACTTTTCTAACTACTTTAAATGGTCCAGCCCACTCGGCCTGCAGCATGTGTTTCCTGGACTGGGATTAAGACCATGACTTCCTGACCAACCGTGCACAAGCAAGCTCTGGCTCTGCAGTTGTACCACACTTTTGTTGGGCAGCTGCCAGGTTGCTCTGGGCTGTCCCCATGAGCTCCTTCAGTCTTTTCCTAACCTAAGGCACAATCCACTATGGGAGTTCCTGGGTGGTGTGCTTACCTTCCCAGTCCTCCCGGATCAAGTCTAGGTCCCATGTACCCTGCATCCATATAAGAGCTCGAAAGAGGAAAACCATGTTGACTCTTGGGCACGTCCCTGTATGCAAGCAACAGGTGGGGAAGGTATTTCTCCCAGTCCCTCTCGTGCTGTTCAATAAACGTGTGGAGCACTAACTTAAGGGTACCATTAAATCTTTCCACAAGCCCAATGGCTTGTGGGGGATAAGGTGTTGTGTGTCTCTGCACCACCCCACATTTCCACAAACATTTCATCAGGTCCAACATGAAGGAACCCCTCAATCTGTGATAACCTCCTGCAGAAATCCAACATGGGAGAAAATCCCTAGTAAGGCATCTGCCACTTTGTCTGTCCTCAGTGAAGATAGGGTGACTGCCTCTGGTGGCATAATCCACCACAGTCAGGATGAACCCCTTCCCAGAGGAGATGGGGTGTTAAAGGTCCCACAATATCTAGTTCCGCCTCTGGAATGTCTCCTCCACAATGGGTAAAGGAATTAAGGTGGCTTGAATTTTCTTATCTGCCTTCCTATTTTTTGGCATTGGAGACAAGACCTGCAATACTCCTTCACCTGCTGGGTGAAGTTGGGCCAATAGAAATTCTGGGCCAACTGCTGCATAGTGTGCATGATTCCCAGATGACCAGACATGGGAATATTGTAAGCAATCTTGAGCAACTGCTCACGGTATCCCTGGGGAATGAGAAGCTGCCTGCCCATCACCCTCCCCTCTTCTCTTAGCAACCTGAGTATACATCAGTCCATTATTCCAATAAACCTGATGTTTTCCATCACCTCCTGTGCTCTATCAGAGTCTGCCCAAACCCTCAGCTTCTCTAGACTATGGTCACTTTTCTGAGCAGCTGCAAACTCCTTGCACATTCCCAAGGCATGGGACAGGTCCCCTTCAGTGTCTAAACTAGGGTCCCTAGCTCTAGCATCAGGGCATTCAGGATCACTTCCATCCATAACCCTCTGACAATGGGTCACCCTCTTTCCTCAGAGTATCCTCCATAGCTGTTCAGTTACCTGCTACTGGGGAATTTCTACCCCTTTTCTTTATTCTCCATATCAGGAGACACAGGCTGGGAACCAGCCTCTCAATGATTTCCACAGGGGCTTCTATGGGGTCTAGGGAACCACAATTTTCTTTGCCACTCGGCTGTGGGTAACTGCACACACCAACCCCTCTTTGAGATTGTTGCCAATGATTACATAAACAGCTAAAGTTTTGGCTATGGCAACTTTTTGTACAGTCCCCATCTCACTCCAGTCTAGGAGGACACTAGCAAGTGGCAAGGTTTTCTCCTCCTCAGTGAACCTCTCGCACTGTCGCATTGATTGGGTATAAGCTAACCAGGCTGTACAGATCTCCTTTTACCCAAGTCAGGGATATCCTCATGTCTCTTAACCCATGTGTCTATACACCATTCACAGTGACTGGGTGCATGTGTTCCCTCATGTTTACTGGCATGCTTTTAGGGACACAAAACAACCCACTTCTTTCGAGCACCACTTTGTGTACTGATTTTCTTTTGGGACACTGTCTGGCAGTATGCCCAGTTTCTCTGCACGTCCAACATTCCTTTTCACAGATAAATCTTTTCTTTGTAACCTGGGTCTACCTGGTTTCAGTGGAGGCAGGGAGGGTTTAGCTGCCCTGAAGGTGTTTTTCCCTTTCTGTGCTGCCACACCATCCCATTCATTCTCAGAGCAGGTCTGATCCTGGCATAGCAGTCCAAGAGTTCAGCAGCCTCTTGCACTGTTTTTGGATCTCGTCCTCCAGCCAGGTTTTCAGCTCTGCTAGGCATGCCCCAAACAAACTGCTCTAACAGGACAGCATTTTCAATTTTTCCTACAGTCTGCTTCAATTTCTTCCCACCAACATTTTAAAACTGGCAACATTTAGTGGCTAGCTCCTTGTTGCTCATGCCAGGACTTCTCCTGAGCTTACAGAATTTATCTCAGTATACCTCTGCTGTTGGCTCATATTTTTTAAAAGTGCAGCTTTAAGTTTACTGTAATCATTACTGTCCTCATTGTCCATTTGACCTAATGCATCCCGAGTTTTCCAGTAAATAGTGGGGATAGCTGGAAGCTCCAGGACCTTCTAGGAATATTTGCCTGAATGCAAACTTTTCGAGAATTTAAAGAGGCATCCATATATTCCCTTTTAAATATGGCTATTAATTCAGAATTTACTTTGTAACCCAGTCCTAAAATTCCAGTTAAACCCAGGCCACTTATCTGCTCTGGTGCTGGGACCTGGAGTTGTAGCTTCTCCAGTTCATGTTGCCCTTGGCTCATGCACTTCTCACTCAGCTTCTCACTGCTGTCACTGTGCCTCTCACTGAGTTGTTGCTCTCTCTCTCTCTTCTCTTCGAGGCTCGCTGAAGCTTCTCCTTCTCTCTCTCCTGCCTCTTGCTGAAGCAGCCACTCTCTTTCCTCTCTTTCATCTGCAACTGGAACTTCTTCTGCTCAAATTCCAGCTCCATTCCTGCTACTCCATCTGCAGCTTGAGCTCTTCTGGCTCCAGAATGTTGGTGACCTTCCCTGCTGCTGTGGCCCTTGGCTTGCACTGGCCCTGCTGTCCTCCTCACTGGATCTGGACACTGCACTGACACCCATGCCCAAAGTTCGGTCCTTTCAGTCACAGGCTGTGACTTGAGGCTCTGGGCATCGGCTACCACCACAGCATCCACAAGGTTCTGCTTGTTGTCTTTCCCCCATGCTGGACTCCTCTTCTCCTGGCATAACTACCTCAGGTACTCTGCAGTGTACCTTCTGTGGCTGGAAACCATCTTCTTCCCTAACTATGGCTATACTGACAAGCACTTGAAAAAAATAAAACAGGTAGGAACTTAGACTGTAAGTAAATGATACAGTTCGGTTTGCTTTTTAAAATAAATCACTGCCTTATTTTGCACGTGAGCTGTACAGTATTAATCTGATACACTGAACTGTTAATGCTCATGTTATCAATTTTTTAAATCACACCACTGCTGACCAAATCTGTCACAAATACGCCCGTAGGTCAGACCCTCTGCTCCGACAGTACGAACCTCAAAGTACATAAGTGTGAACAGGAGACATACAGGGTAACCCCTCCGGTCTGTTCTGGGTCTGAATAACTTACTAGCCTCAAGTTCTGGGGATCACAATGTGAACCTAATGCTAGCATACCCAGTTAACAGGCTCAGATATATTTCTTCAGGGAACTGCAATATAATCTTTTGCCCAGGGGCACCAAGCCAGGTTTCCAAATGTACCCTTAGAACTCTATATGAGATCTAGATATATTCTTACCTTTAAGCAAGCTTAGTAACACATTCAAGCCTTTAACACCTGTCAGCCTTAAAACACAGGCTCAGCAATCACATGTAAAATAACAGAAAAGAGCACAGGCAGTATTTTAAAGAAAATGTTTACTAAAATGGTAAAACAGGTAAAATCAAACACAGAACAATTATATTATTAATACAGTCACATAAAATGGAAAGGAACAGAACACAAACTCCTACCACAGATACTTAAGTTCTTTCTGAATTATCCCTTTCTAAAGTGCATAGTCACCAGTCCACAGTCTTTTGAGTTTCAGAGTCTTTCTGCCTACAACTTCAATAGTCAGTTTCACCACCTACTGATGATGCTTCCATGAGGTCACAGTTAGATCCTCCCATAGATTTTAATTTTCTGCTGGGGAAAGCAACAGTCAGAATTTTAAAATAGGAGTCTCTAATCAAAACATTTTTCTTTGAACTGTTTGCTGGTTCCTGTTTCCCAGGAAATATCTAAGGTTTAGGACTTATAATACAGTGCTGTTATCAAATGGTCTGTTCCTGCAGGAAATCATAAAAGTTTATGAGGCCTATATCCTGGCAGATGGCCAGAAAGCTCTAATTAAGACAGAACAGGAAACCTTTAATTATGGTTTCTCTATACTGGTCATTTCCACATCCTGCAGCTGTCAGCCACACTGACACCTGAGGTCAAAGGTCAGCTTATTTGCTGACTGGAGTGTTAGGCAGACAATCCCATAACACATACCATTTATTTATCATACAAATATCATACAGATAACCATAAACAAAGGGCAGAGCATCACACTGAGGAGTTACCCAATTATTGTTCATCTTGATAATTACTATTTATGTTGCTCTAAGAACTAATATGTTTTTAGTTATTTAACCATGACTATTTGTTGTGTACTGTATTCATATTATGTATCACCCTGTGCACGAGCTTCTAGCTCAAAGGTATTTGTAATCATAGAGCCAAAAATAAATGATTCATTAATTAAATCAAGGTCTTGAGACAGATGCTGATGTCATGAATGGGCAAGTTTTGTGATGTTATACGAGTCTGCCTCTCAGTGACACCTGTTTCTATCTCAAAGTCCATTAAATGGCTGTAGCATTGATTAAATGTATGGATAATTTACATATTCATATCTATGGATAGTTCACATATTTATATAGGATGCAATAGCTCAGCAGGTTAAGGCTTTGAGCTGCAAGCCTGGAGATCTGGGTTTGAATCCACTGCCCTACTTGCATACTGTGTGTGACCCTGACCAAGTCAGTTAACTCCTTGTGCTCGCAGGCTGCACCTGAAATCA
Source organism: Neoceratodus forsteri (assembly GCA_016271365.2). Classification (NCBI taxonomy): domain Eukaryota; kingdom Metazoa; phylum Chordata; order Ceratodontiformes; family Ceratodontidae; genus Neoceratodus; species Neoceratodus forsteri. The sequence continues at coordinate 467,882,543 of CM057457.1, read as the reverse complement.
AGCTTTAGCTTAGTGTGCCTCATATCTATAGAATTCTGCCACCTACAGGTATGCCCATTACTTCTACAGAAGATCTCGTCATTGGCTTTAGAATGTGGGGAGCTGGCATACTCACCTTCTCCTTCAACTAATTAAACTACTATGTTTGTACAGTTTTATTACCTGTGCTTTAACACAGTGTTCCTATTCATGTAGAGCTGTACAAGAAAATGCAAGGAATTAGAACTGCAAGTACATCCTCATGCCATTGAGGTGCATGCATGCAAGAAAATACCTGGCCCCACCATACCCGACACAGGAGAAATAGCTAAAATTACAAACTATACCTTCAAAACAATCACAGAGCATACAGAGCACCCTCAAACAACAGGGTATCATGGAAACTCTGCTTTTACATCTACTGCCTCCTGGAAAATCTCACTTCCTTCTGCAACAGAGTATCACAAAATGGGGAGGGAGCAGTAGGATCAATGTACTTCATATACCCTCCAAACAGGAATGTAATGGCACAAACCCTAGGCCAGTCCATTCATCCCTCCCCGACACATCAGGCTTGAAGTTTTACATGCAAGCCTATCCCCCAGAATTCAAATTCCAAGACTCTGTCTTATCCTTACCTACGGACAGCATAGTTTCATAATTCTGCACCATCACCTCCTGTGAAGGTCCTTCTCCTGGTTGCTTAACATCTTCCACTCCTCTTTGAAAAGCAATGGCAACATCTTCAAAGGTTTCTGGTACCTGAAAGGACATGCGCACGCTTAATTGCTTCTGCTTTCACCGCACATTGAGAAATCTGCAACTTTTCAACAGGAGGGCACAGACAAGATGAAAAATTACTCACCTTAGTAATGTTGTTTCTTCTAATGGAGTCTTGCTATGTTATAGACATTAGTAGTTTGATCCAGCTCTAGAACTGCCCCGGAGGTGAAATGGTTAAAACCATTCCAAAATAGAATTTTGGCATGAGAGCAGCTCTATCTGTGTCATTTCAATTGAACTGTCAGATCTTTACGAGCCAAACTCACTAAGATCTGTGTGGAAGCTGTAACTCACACTAGCCAAATGGCTACCTAAATAATAACAACCATTGATGGTCCCAACACCCAAGACTCAAGTCAGGGGACCAGAAATACTAACACCATTCTAATAATATGAAAATGGAACATAAGTATAATAAAACACACACACACGTACACAACACCCCCAAAGTCCCAAAGGGGACAAAATGCTAACAGGACATAAGTAGTGCTCACACTAAGTTGCCTGCACCCCACCAAGTAGAGGTTCTGAGAGGGGCAGGTTGGGAGGTCTATAATATAGCAAGACTCCATTAGAAGAAACAACATTACTAAGGTGAGTAATTTTTCTTCAAACAACATGAAGTGTTGCTATATTATAGACATTAGCAGAATACACAGCAGTACCTCCATGGAGGAGGGAAGAACCTACTTAGGAATAGGCTCTGAAGAACAGCTGTGCAAACCGGCATCTCTCCTGGCCTGGACATCCAGGGAGTAATGCTTGGTAAAAGTGTGTACCATTTTCCAAGTAGCAGCCTGGCAAATTTCTAATAAAGGGATGTCTCTGGCAGCAGCTAGAGACGCAGCTGTACCCTGGTAGAATGAGCCCTCAAACCAGGGGGCTCTGATCACTTTCTGATAACAAAATTGGATACAAGAGACAATCCACCTGGCTATTGATCTCTTAGTGGCAGGTTTGCCTTTCCCAACTTCACCATAGGTAAGGAAAAGTTGGAGGATTCGAACCTGTGACCTTTGGTACACTCTACATAATAACTAAGAGCTCTCTTAACATCCAGGCTGTGCAACCCTCTCACCCGAAGAGGAGTGATCAGTGAAAAATACTGAAGGAGATAGATTGATTAAGATGGAAATCTGAAACCACCTTAGGCAAAACTTCCTATTAGTCCTAAGGACTACCTTATCCCTGTGGAAAGAAATAAAGTCAGTCTCCACTGACAGGGTCTGCAATTCACTTATGCATCTGGCAGAAGTGATAGCCACTAGAAAAACAGTTTTCCAAGTTAGGGTACTTAAGCTCTGCAGAAGACAGTGGTTCAAAGGGGTTGCATTAACTGGGCAATGCAAACATTAAGGTCCCAAGCAGGGCCAGTTCCTGAAAGGGAGGATTAGTATGGAGTAATCCTTAAAAACTTGGAAAACACAGGATGAGAGGAAAGAGGGATGACTTTCCTGCTGACACAAAAGCAGATACAGCTGCCAAATGAACTCTCAGGTAGCTGGTCTGAGACCCAAGGAATTAAGATGTACCATGTAATCTAACAAAATGGGCAAATCAGCAGATTCTGGGAAATATTTTTCCTAGCACACCAAAATGGAAAACCTTTTCCATTTAGAACTATAAGTAGTTCTAGTGGAAGGCTTTCTAGAAGCCTTTAGGATCTCAAGAACACCCTGAGAGAGGTGTAAATCAGCAACTCTAACTCCTCAAGAGCCAGGCCTTGAGGTTGAGGGATTTGAGGTCCGGATACCAAACCCTTCCCTGAGCACAAGTCAACAGATTGTGATTCCTGGGGAGGCACAGGGGAAGATGGACTGTCAGAGACAGAAGGAGTGGGTACCATGGCTGCCTGGCCCAATCCAGGGCCATCAGAATCACCCTGCAAGGCTGAGATCTGATTTTGACTAGTACTTGAATAGGGAGGAAGGGGGAGCATAGAGGAACTTCCTCCCAATCCAGAAGAAGGGCATCCAGGGAACTGAGCCCAGCACTGGAGGCCTGCAACAGAACAGAGGAAGTTTGTGATTGTCTGGGGCTGCAAAAGATCTATTTGAAGGATGCCCCACCTGGCAAAAAACTATCCCCAGCACTTGAGGATACAGGGACCATTTGTGATGGCCCTGGGAATCCTGCTGAGGGCATCCGCTAGGACATTGTCCTTCCTGGAAGGTGAACTGCTATGAGGGAAGTGTTCAGGAATAGGCCAGAGACCACAACTTCATTGCCTCAGTGCACAAGGCTGAAGACCGAGTGCCCCCTGTTTGTTGATGTACCACATTGTTGTGGTGTTGTCTGTTCTGACTTGTATCACCTTGTTGTGGAGAGATGCAGAAAATGCTTGAAGAGCTAAAAAGACAGCTCTGAGTTCCAGCAAATTGATGTGGAGCAGAGATTCCTGGGGACCAAACTCCCTGAGTGGAAAGGTCACCCATGTGAGCTCCCCAACCCAGAAGGGAAGCATCTGTAGTGAGAGTCAAGTCGTGAGAAGGGGAAATGAAGGGACCACCACTCTTAAATTGCTCTGATCCTGCCACCACTGAAGAGCTAGGATCAAGGTTCGAGTCACTGGACCAACTTGAAAGGGGTCTCTTCTCTGAGACCAAAAGGTTCTCAAGTGAAACTGGATGTCTCTCATCTGAAATCTGGCTCCTGCACAACAGCTGTGGATGCAGCCATGTCCCAGGAGCTGCAGAAAGTGTCTTGCTGGTCGAGAGACCTGCAGAGTGAAGGAAGAGGCCAGAGCCACTAAATTCTTACCCTTTCTGGAGGAAGAAAGGCTCTGGCTAGCTTTGTGTCCAATTCTGCCCCTATAAAGGTGAGTACCTGGACTGGTTCCAGAACCGACTTTGTAGGTTTAGCAGAAAACCCAGGGAGGTGAGAAGCTGCGTGACCTGCAGGTGAGATTATACCTGTTCTGGGGACTGGCCTACAATGAGCCAGTCATCTAGATAGGGAAAACAGCAATCCTCTGCCTCCTTAAGTGGGCCACTGCCACTGCTAGACACTTTGTGAATACCCTTGGAGCAGAGGTAAGGCCGAAGGGCATTGCTCTGAACTGGTAATGACCTGAGGGCAGTTTGAATCTGAGGTACTTCGATGGGATCTTCTGATTAGGACATGGAAATAGGCATCCTTGAGGTCCAGGGAGGCTAGCCAGTCCCTGGCCTTAGGGAAGGTAAAATCATTGCCAGAGTTACCATTTTGAACTTTGGTTTCAAAGATGCTTGTTCAGATATCTGAGATCTAAAATGGGCCGCCATTCTCCTGTCTTTTGGGGTAAGAAAGTATCTGAATACAGACCCTGCCCTGATGCAGGAGGAACCCTTTCTACTGCTCTGAGAGCTAACAGGGATGAGACCTCTGTTTCAGAGCGAGGGTCTCTGAAGCACTTGCAGGTAAAAAGTCTGCTCCTTAACTTGGGAAACTTTTGAAGCTGAGAACCAGACCCTGGCTTACTACTCCAGAACCCACTTGTCTGAGGTTAAAGAAGCCCAATTCTGACTGAAGTAAGCCAGCCTACCCCCACTGGTACAGGAGAATCGGCCCTGGGCACCCCATCAGGGTGCCTGTTTTGCAGGAGCTTTAGGCTGGGGTGGGAGCAGGTCTGCCCACCCCTCGCCTGCCCCTGCCTCTGAAGAAGCCCCTCTGAGCATAGGCAGAGGAGGCCTGAGTCTGGTAGAAAGGCCTGTGAAAAGGCCTACCCCTACCCCTGGGGGCATGCCTTTGAGGAGTGGCTTGCCGCTCCTTAGCCTGGGCACTCTTGTAAGTAGTCCTATATTCATCCATCTTTTCATGTAATTCTCTGTCTGCTCTCCAAACAGAGAATTTCCCACCCAGGAAAATCCATAACCTTAGTCTGGGTATCCTGTGACAAACTAGTACACCTGAGCCAGGCCAACCTCACGAAAAGCTACAGATGTGGCCATGACCCTAGAGGAAACATCATTAACATCCACAGTAGCATGAAACTGAACCTTAGAGGCTTCAATGCCATCAGCAGCCACCTGTTCTAGTTCACTAGCCAGCTGGCTATGGGCCTGCTTGGCTAATTGCATAACAGTATCCCATCTAGATTTCTGATACCTAGCTACATAAGCCATATAATTTGCTTGCCTGAGTCCCAGAGAGGCTGCCATATACTGTTTTTTTGCCATGGCATCAATCTTCCTGGAATCCTTGTCAGGAGGATGTGAAGCCAGGGAATATTAGCTTTATCACAGGCAGCAGCCTGAACTACTCCCAACATGACTGCATTGCTGAGAAAGGAATTCTGTATCAGGGCCTGACAATGTATACCTTCTGTCCATCTTTTTATCTACAGGAGGCACAGAATTAGGAGCTTTTAAAATGTTAATTGTTTGTTTCCTAAAAGACTTATGTAAAGGAATAGACAATCTCCTAGACTCTGGAATATCCATCATTTCTACAAAATCAGGCTCCTCTTGCTCATCCACAGCCTCTTCTAAAGGAAGCTGGAGGGTTTCAGCAACTTTTTATAAAACATGAAATGAGATGGGACTCAGACAGCATAGGGGAGATTCTAAAGGTCTGTCTGGGGAGATGTCCGTTCAATGGGCACACCCAGACCTACCCAGCCACATTCATACTGTTCATAATCCTCCTCCCCTCCTCTGGTTCATAAAATTCTCAATATCATAATTCTGAACCACTGGGACTGGACAAACCGACCTTTACCAGATAGTGGTGGTTCGGATGGACCCTGAGACAGTGACTGGACAATTTGTATGGCTTTTGCTATCTCTGCAGCAGTTGGAGAAAGAATGTTGGACTCCAGACCTGCTGATTTTCTTGTTTTCTTTACTGGAATTGGTTCCTCAGAACCAGCTTTTCTTTGCCCGAGGAAGTCTGGCCCTGGTCAGAGGGCACTCCTCTGGTCTGCCACCGTACCAGGCTGGCCATCCGGTCAGTGGACTTTTGGCCTCTCGCTCCTGAGCCTGCCCAATCTTTTTCCAGGGTGGCTGCAGGAAATTCTTACATACCTGGCAGTCTGACTGAGGTGGTCAAACCCCAGACAATAAACACATGAGTGCGTGGGTCAGCCTTGGCAAAGACTTCTCCACAAACATCACAGTGTTGAAACCCAGTGGGCCCGGTTTTCTTTGGGTTTCTCAGACATAATGCCAGCCTAACAAAACTTGCCCTTTAACGGCAGTGCTAGGCAAGACACCCTTATCGGTTCCTAACCGTGTACGGGTATTGGAAAAACATAATAAATCCGTTTTTTAGAACCGATAAGAACCGGAACCGCACTCTAAAATAGTAATTTTAGTTTTAAATGAGTTTTAACCCACTGATCGTTCAAAACCGAACCGATAACTTACAAGTTCCACACAGACAAAACCTTCTATATTACTTACGGTTACTACAGATAGAGCTTGAACCGAACGGTTTTGTGTTAAAATAAAACTATTCTTGGTTAAATCCAACCGAGAAAACACTTTTTAAACCGAGAAATAAACCGAGCAGAAGGAGAAATCTCCGAGCGACTGTTCACTGAGGCGGAGTAAAGAATCTGACAGTTCAAGTTTGAAATGACACAGATAGAGCTGCTCTTGTGCCAAAATTCTATTTTGGAATGGTTTTAACCATTTCTCTCCGGGCAGTTCTAGAGCTGGATCAAACTGCTAATGTCTATAATAGAGCAAGACTTCATGTTGCTTGAATACAATTTACAGCCTACAATGTAAGGGTAAATGAGTCACCCATTGACAAACGATTACTGAATTTCAATTCTCCCTTTCACCCTAGTGGGTGATCTGTTGATTAATTTATTAGCTAACAGTGATGACCAGGTAAGTGCACTGGCAGAAAGTGCCTTTTTTCAGGCATGACCCATGTGTGATAGCACATACAGGGAATGATACAACACTTTACAAAGTATGGACATTTACAGTATGTACAACAGTTTATAGAGAGGTGTTATAAACAATGCATGCAGGTTGCAAACATTCATCAAAAGCTACAAATTTACAATATGTACAAAAGTTTACAGAAAGGGATTATAAACAAGTCATGCAGGTTGCAAACATTCATCCAAAGTCTACAAATTTACAATATGTACAAAAGTTTACAAAAAGGGCTTATGAACAATTCATTCAGGTTGCAAACATTTGCATGCAAATATATATGAGCAGAAAAGCTTCAAGGGTGGGGTATATGTACGTGGAGGGAATGTTTGGAAGGAGTAAAGAATTACAGAAAATAGTTGTTTACGCAGGCAGTGCAGGTAGGGACAGAGAAAAAAGGAAACAGAGGGAGGGTTAGTGAAGGCAGTTTCAAGTGTTGAGTAAGAAGTAATGATTTTTCAGCAGCTTAGTGAAGGCAGAGAGTGGAGAGGGTTTTGGATGGGGATAAGGAGTTCCAAATTGAGGCAGCAAAATAGCAAAAGGCAATGTTCCATGTTTGTATCTAAGAGTAGAACTGAGATATTATTTGTGGCCAAGTGGGAGGTTGACAAATCTACGAATGAGATCTGTTTAGCAAGGTCAGCTGGGGAACCTATTTACAGTTTTTTTTTTTATTGAACCTGACAAGAGTTAAGTTGGCTTTGAGATCAGGGAGTAGCCAATGTAAGGTTTTATTACAAGGTAGTGATGAGTTTTGTATGACAACCAGATGCAAATTTTGCAATTTTATAGTATACAGTGTTTTTTTTTTGCAGCACTGATTTATCAGCAACATCAACTACCACGAGCCTTAGACAAATGAGGGAAGCAGGTCTGATAGAGTTACTCTGATCCTGGTGTTGGGTAACCGACTAGCGGATTCTGTAGATTAGCCCAGCTTCTGGTGAAGCAGGATGGTGGTGTGTTGGATGTGGATTTCAAAAGAGATGGTAGGGTCTAGGTGTACTCCCTGCTATTTAAAGGGGCTGGCATTTTCAGGCAGGTACCATTTTCTGCTTTGATGCAGAAGATTGGGGATAGTTTGTTTAGGTTGTGTCTGGTCCTGAAAAGCACTGTTTGGTTTTGAAAGATTAAGGGCTATTTTTCTTGTGCAAACTACTCCTGCAGCTTTATGAAGCAGTTGCTAGAGTATTTGGGTTGAAAGCAGTTTAATGATCCAAGGTGGTAGCTAGCACAAAAGATGACCACTGCTCATTGTTGGCAGTGCCGAATAAAAGGAGTGGTGGCTTGGCAGAACTGAACTTTTCACATTTTATTTGTTTTGAAATTTAACAACTTTATTGAATTTTATATGAATAACACTATTCTCTGGATACATTGTGGTGAGGACAGAACTTGGATATAACAAAACAGTTTAACCACTCATCCTTCCCCTACAAATTTTATTTATTTATGTACAGTAACTTTCTTATAGCAGTGGAGGTGGTCATTTGCCAGTGGGTGAATGGTGCGTGGCATCACCCTCTGTAGGTAATGCTGGTGTGTGAGGGCTACAGGAAGTATAGATAGGGTACCCCAACATGCCAGCATTCTTGAGGTTCTGTGTTTTTTGGCTATTAACTGGTGCTTTGGAGGAGGGAGGAGAAGCAAATAGTTGCTAGAAAGCTTGCAGACAGAATACAAGTGCCATTACTGGCTAAGCACCCTAGTGGTGCAGGTGATGGTTGGCTGGGGCACTCAAGTTATGGGTGCCAGCTAAGAGAGGCAATCAGGCACTGCCAGCAAGGTGATGGGATATCAGAGATACTCCTGTGTGCCTGGTTGAGATGAGCACACACCATGCCAACAATTGACTGGCTGCAGGATTAGGGCAGGGACACAGGAGACACATAAGCAATGAGAGACTGGTAGTGAATTGACTGGCATATTGCACATCAACACTCACACATAGCCTTGAACAATTGCCTGAACTGGTCTTATGGAGAGTAAGGAAGCAAGAGTGCTAGTCCATCTCCAATCTCATGAGTGTCAGGATGCACAAAACACCTTGTTGCAGTAATGGCCTTAGTGTAACATCAAGTGAGACCCTGGAGACAAACAGGAAGGGAACCGGGCACCAGAATGTGTTCCATATCACAGGGACTTGTTGGTGAGGATTTGGGGCTTTGCATATAGTTTGGGAGTTAAGATATACCACAGGAGGGTGGAGGAACCCAAACAGGTATCCCTCAATGGTCTGAAGCAGGTTCTCTAAAGTTCATTGTGGCCATCCTGGCTGAGAAGGGACAAGAGACCTGTGTCCTGATGCCACTGAACACCAAGAAACAGATGAAGCAGGTACGGCACTGAGACAGAGCAGGGTGGGTGTGCATTCTGATGTGCATGGCTAGGGAGGTGCTGCAGGACATGCCAGATCCCATAACCACAGACCAGAGCAGAACATAACTACACTCCAAACAGTTTAAGGCAGTCTGGAAACAGCTAAAGAACTCTGAATAGTCCAAGTTGCATTAAAGAAACTTAAGGAGGGACCCACCTGTAACATGTTGGGATATCTGGACAGTGGTCCCCTTGCCTCTGCACTGGTTACAGCTGCTGGATTTGCTACCTGCACAGCAACACAAATTCACCCTCATGAAGCTTGGATTATTAAGTTCTTTAGCTGTTCCTAGCACACCTCGAACTGTTCAAAGTGCAGCTATGTTCAGCTCTGGAGTGTACAGACACATCAGAAACCAGTTAGGAAACTCACCTCTATAACCTCTGTGGGGAATCCACTGTGTTAGGAGAGCATATGGCCTGTATCCCAGTCAGGTAGCTACAAGACTCATCTACATTCTTTATAATGAATTATTGATTTATTATGTACAATTGGTTATTAGATTTAAATAATTTAAAGTATTTTTATGTGAATAGGTTTATGCAATTTGTTTGTGTAATTTTATATATGATATGTTATTGTGTCACCTTTAATTTCAAGTATGCACACTGGGACACCATTGTAACTGAACATAGCTCAATGGTAAATAATTAAATAAACTGAAAATGAATCTCATTAACATATATGTGGAAGGGACTGAACAGCATTTGAGGATCCCACAGCCTATATCACTGCAATGCTTGGTTGGTTAAAGAGACAGCCTGATAGATTCCTTATACCAAGAGTCCACCTTATATTATTGGGCTTGCTGGCCTGCCATATTTTGTAATGGTCCGGTGGTAGCACCAGCAGAAGAAAGAGTAGGCAAGTTAGGTTTTAGCACAGATGAGTCACCCTGGTACTCCAGAAGTATTGATAGACCATACAAAAGTGACTGCATATCCAACCAAAAGGGTAGATACTGTGCTCTGAGGTCTGGAGAAAAGTGAACACTTAAAAGTTAACAAGTCCCCTGGACCTCACAACTTGTATCCTAGACTCCTTAAAGAATTAAAAAAGGAATTAGCACCAATAATTACAGATATAGGTAATAGACCATTAAAGAGGGATATGTGCTGCAGGACTGGAGAAGTGCAATAGTGGTTCCTATTTTAAAAAGGGAAGTAGGGCTGACCCTGCACTTATCAACCTGTCAGTTTGACATTGATGGTAGGTAAAATTATTTAAAGTTTGATAACAGACAAAATCAAAAGATGGATGAGAGAAAATATTATAAATGATGACTTGCAACATGTATTTGTAGAAAATAGGTTGTTTAACACCAACTTGGTGAGTTTCAGTAATTATATAGGGAGAATATAGATCAAGGAAAGTCTATGGATGTGGTGTTGCTTGATTGCAGTCGAGCTTTCGATTCTGTTCCCAGTGGAAATTTCATTCGAAGATGGCAATGTTATATTTTAATAACACCATTACTAGATGGATTGCACATTACTTAATGGATAGAAGACAGGCAGTTAGAATCCATGGATATATTTCACATGAGGTTGGATGGAAAGTGGAGTGTCAAAGGGGTCTGTGTTGGGCCTGTTGCTTTTATATCTATATACAGTATATCTATAAATATCTATATAAATAATGTGTGTGTATGTGTGATCTAAAAGTAGTAGTGGCAATAAAATTATCAAATTTATGGACAATGTCAAGACTGGAGGAGGGTCCATTCATCTGATGACATATTAAAGTTTGGTGAAGATATTCTAACAGTGGTGGATTAGTCTGAGGCAAATGGAATGAGATTAAACCTGGAGACGGTAGTATTCTGCTTATAGGAAAAAGAAAGTAGGACAGGATTACAACGTCAAAGGGACAATTTTAAAACATCAGAGTGTGAAAAGGATTTGGGAATACACATTAGAAATGATTTAAAGTGTGAGGTCCAGTGTAAATATGTGGTAAATAAGCTATGTATTTAACAAATAGTGCGAGGAGACGCTTTTTCAAGAAATGAAACAGTCCTGTTGCCTGTATATGACAGTTGTATCAGACCAATTCTAGACTATGGTACACCAAGCTGGAGTTCATAATTAATGAAAGATATAAAGCTAATTGAGAAACCACAAGAACATTTGCTAAACTAATAGTAGGTTGTAGGGGAATGCCATATGAGAAAGACTGGGTTATTTAAAACTATGGCCATTGTATTTATGACATAAAAGAGACCTACTTTTGTTGTATATGATGTTGAGAGATGGTCAGTTGTAATAATAATAATATCTGTACATTTATTTTAGGAGTCCCCACTAGGACACACTGGAGTAATCTTTATTCTCGGTTGGGGTAGTTTTCCCAATTGCAGACTAGAATATTTTGTTGGCTGTCTGATGTATAAATGTTTTACTTTGGCCCTTTTTCCTCTTTCTGATCTTGTTGTAATGAAAGAATTGCTTCCCAGCCTGAGGTTGGCTGACACCCCTATATTTTGTCCCCAGGCCTCAGCTTAGATTAAGCTCTAGAGCTTTTTCAGTAGCAGCACTCTTGTATTGGAATTCATTCCCACTTGTAGTTAGGATTGCTCCTTTGTTTTAACTTTTAAACAAAGGTTAAAATGTTATTGCATAAATCTGTTTGTAACTGCAATTTGTAATTTGTATTTTTGATTTTGTATTGCTGTTGATTGTATTTGTGCATTTTGTATGTTTTTTGTCCGGGTCAGGCCTGAAAAGGAACCTTTGGTCCAGTGCCTTTATCCGGTTACCAAAGAATAAATGAAAATGAAAATCAGTTGAAGGGAGATTTGAGACTAGAATTTAAAGCACTAGATATGACATGAGAGGACAGAAGTTTCAAATTAAAGAAAAAATATCGAACTGAGGCATGGGAGCATAGTTTTGTGTCCAGAACTGTTAAATGGTGGGATGAACTACCAGCAGAAGTACTTAATGCAACACATTTTTTTTGTTTTTAAAAATAATCGAGATAGATATCTGGAGGTTAGTAAAGCTGTTACTCAAGTGTGTAGTGGGGACAACTAGTATGGGCTGTAGCCTTCTCTTGTCTTGATATCCCAAGTATGAATTTCTGGGGGCAAAGAATGGCTAGAATGTACCACTGCAGGCAGTTGCTATGCAGCTATCATGCCATATACTTTAAGAACTGAGGTGAAATGGCTATCCAGAAAATAGAGGTTACTCACCTGTAACAGGAGTTCTAGGAATGGTATATGTTGTTCATCCACACTGTCTGGCAGGTTCCATGCTGCTTTAAATCTTGCCAGAAGGTCTTCAAGTTGGCTCTTCCCACCCACCTGGGTGGTAAAACTCTTGTCTCCACCCCATGACACCAGATCTAGCCCGCTGGAAGCCAGGTTGTGCATTGAAGTGGGAAAGGCTGGGTGGGTCATGTGGATAAACAATATACCATTCCTAGAACTCCTGTTACAGCTGAGTAACCTGTACTTCTAGAGACATGGATATGTTTTTCATCCGCACTGTCTGGCATACTCCTAGCAGTTCTCTGGGAGGAGAGGAGGCAAGGTGCACACCTCCTATTTAGGAATAATGACTGGAGAACCAAGGCGCCAAAACCAGCATCCCAGTGTGACTCAAGGTCAATGTGGTAAGGGTAATAAAAGTGTGTGCTGACTTCCAGGTAGCAGCTCTGCAGATTTCCTGGATAAGGACGCCCCTGGAAGCAGCCACCGATGCAGTGGTATGGCGGGTAGAATGAGCTCTTATCCCTTTGGGAGGTCTCCATGCCCACCAACCTATAGCAGAGATCTATGCAGGAGGTGACCCACCTGCCTATATCATCCGCTTGGCTGCAGGTCTGCCAGGTGCAGCTTCAGCGTAGGTGACAAACAGCTGGTGAACCTCTCCCCAACTTCAGCCATCCTGCTCCTTGTAATAAATGAGCACTCTTGTAGGGTCCAAAGTATGGAGCCTATATTTGGCCTCGAGTGTGATTGGGGTAAAACACCAGCAGAGTCAACATCTGGTTAAGGTGAAACTCCGACATCACCTTAGGAAGGAATTTTGGGTGGGGCGCAGGACAACCTTGTCCCTGTGGAAGACCAGATAAGGAGACTCTCTGAAAGTGTCTGGAGCTTCCATCCTTCTGGCTGACATCATAGCCGCCAAGAAGGCGTCTTCCACAACAAGTGAGAGATGTCACACCTGTGCATTGGTTCGAATGGCTTGCCCACGAGCTTAGCCAATACCAGCAGTAGATACCACGGAGGTGGAGGTTCTCACACTGGAGGGGATATGTGAGCAAGGCCTTTGAAAAGTGCTCAACCACCTTCTCCTGCACCACTAACTGCTTCCTGGCCTGCGCCTGTAAGCAGAGATGACTGCCAGATGCACCTTGAAGGTCATCGACCAAACCCCTTGCTGAGAAAGGGACCATAGGTAGTCCAGAATGCTTGCCAAGGAACAGGAGGAAGGGTCCAGGCCCTTGCCCTGACACCAAATGGAGAATCTCTTCCATTTAAAGGCGTAGCATTTCTTGGTCAACTCCTTATGGGACACCTCAACAATGTTGAGGACCTCGTTGGAAGACCCAAGGCCTGAACTCTAGCCACTCAGGAACCAGGCGTCAGGTGCAGGGATTGAAGGTCCAGATGGAATACCTTCCCTGATTGACTGAGATCAGGTCCGGTGGGCTGGAAGCACTGGAGTCTGGAGCTGAGACTGAGGAGATTTGGATACCCAAATGGGCCTGTCTGGGACTACCAGAATCACCTGCGCCTTTTCCTCCTCGCCTTGAGAAGCACCTTGTGGATTAAGGAAATGGGGAAAGAAGAGGTGCGGCTGGGTCTTGAGAAGGCATCCCCTGCAGCGAGCCCTGCTGAGGAGGCAGGCAAGAAACAGTCTCAGCTTCACATTCTCCTGGAGGCAAACAGGTCCACCTGAGGCATGCCCCAGTGGGAGAACAGATCTTGTACTACCTCCAGCAGGAAAGACCACTTGTGGGATGCAGCCCCTATCCAGCTTAGGGCTGGCCACAGAATATTGAGGCTCCTGCCACATGGATGTGCAGGAGATCCATCTCCAGGCTGTGCACAGGGACCAAATGCAGAGGCTTCCCTGCAGAGAGGCATGGGCGATCCACCTTGGTGGTTTAGGTAGTACATGGTCATGGTTTTATCTGTCTGGACCCGGCCACTTGACCCCATATAAATGGAGTGAAGCTGGTGAGGCTAGATGAACTGCATGAAGCTCCAGCAGGTTTATGTGGCTCGACTCCCAAGGGACCAGAGGCCATGCGCTCTGTGCTCCCCAGATGGGCACCCCAACCCATCAGAGAGGCATCGGTTGATAGAGGGACCGTCGGCTTGAGGTGGACGAATGGATGCCCTCCTGCAGGTGTGCTGGAATGGTCCACCACTGGAGGGTGTTCCATATCTCCCAGGTCACTGTCACTAGTTGATCCAAGGGATCAGAGTGCTGTGACCATTGGCTGGCCAGCCCCATTGTAGGTTGGTGCAGGCCACCATGAGGCCCAGGAGGTGCAGAAAGTCCCAGGTAGGGTGCACTTGCCCAACCTGAAATGATTGGGCAAAGGAGGAAAGAATCTTGGCCCTGTCCACTGGGAGCTGCGCTCTGGCTCATAGAGAGTCAAGCTCTGCCCCAATGAATTGTATCACCTGCTTTGGCATGAGTTCTGACTTGGCCTCATTGATAAGGAGGCCAACCTAAGAGCAAACCTGGAGGCTAGATCCTGGACCGCCCACCTGCATTCTGGAGGAGACTGCAATCAGCCAGTCGTCCAGGTAGGGTACACCGGACCCTTCGGGTGCTGCAGGAATGCTGTCACCACTGCCATGCATTTGGTGAAGACCCTGGGAGCTAAGGAAGGCTGAAGGGCATGGCCCAGAACTCATGAGGGATCCCTCTGCCCTAAAGTGGAGGACTCTGGTGGGACGACAGATTGGGATGTGAAGAATGCATCCTGGAGGTCCAGGAGAACAGAACCACATGCCTTGTTCCAAGGATGGAATGATCTGAGCCAGAGTGACCATCCTGAAGGTTAGAGACCTTAGGAATCTGTGCAGGTCTAGAACGGGCGCCAGCCCCCATCCGCTTCGGGACCCAGAAGTACCTGGACACAAACCCTGGGTCTGATGGAGGATCTGCCACCTTCTGGATCACCTCTTTTGAGGAGCAGGGCAATGTTAGCTTGGCGAGCTGACAGAGAGGCGGATCTCTGTAGCCTCAAGGGGCGACGGCTCGGAAGGGTGGGGGCCTGCTCGAACTCCAGAGGCAGGTTCTTTCTACCACCTCCAACACCCAGCGGTCCATGGTGATAGCGGACCAGGTGGAAAGGAAGTGGTGGAGCAGTCCCCATGGAGGAACCAAGGAGGGAGTGATGAGGCTTGGAGCGACACCCTCAACCCATCACTGGGCAGGCTTGGAGGAGGGGCCGCCGAGGGACCTCCTGGGCCTTTTCCTCCCTGCTTCCTATTAGAGGAGCCCCAGGCTTGGCTTTCAGGTGCCAAGCATGAGCCTGCTGGCCCTGATGCTGGTGTTGCTGGGCCGGACGTGCGCAGGTGCAGAAGGGCAAAGGACTTATGTTGCTGATGACGGCCCTGTTCTTCTGAGTGGAGGTGACCGAGTCCAGGGTAGCATTGAACTTTTGATCCACTGGAGGTGGCCTTCCACTCCAGGGCCGAACAGGTCAGTCCTCAAGAAGGGGTGTCTGCTAATTTATGCTGGGTATCCACCGTGAAGGTGGATATCCTCAGCCATGCTCTGCAGTGCATGGCCACTACTGATTGGGCACAGGAGTCTCCAATGTCTAGAGCCATTTGGAGCTACTATTTAACCATCGCCTTCCCTGATCCCACACCTGCTTGACCATTGTCTACAGGTCAGCCGGGAGATAAGGGATCACCTCATCCAGGGAGCCCATGAGGGCATGGGAGAAGTGTGCCATCAGCATGGCCGAGCTGGCCTAGTGGAGGCCTAGGAGGACACAGCATACACCTTGCACCTAGCATAGTCCAGCTTTTGGACTCCTTGTCTGGGGCTTATCCGCATCCCAGCGCTTCCAGAACACCAGAAAATGCTATCAGTGACCAACTCCTCCGCAGAGGGTGCTCCAAAAACAGACAAAGAGCCGGTAGGACCACATACTTCTGGCCATCCTGGCCAAAGGCGCAGGACAGGAAGCTGGCCATTGCCAAAGCTCCAAGGCTGGGCCAACAATGGCTTCCAGCCACTGGAAAGACTCTCCATGGCAAATCCCCTCAGTCCAGTATCTCCGTGAAGGAATACGGCCCGCTTGGATATGGGCTCGAGCTGCATCCCAGTGGACTCCAGATGAGCTGAAGCAGACCCATGAATGATGATGGGCTCTTGTCCATCGACTGCCCCTTGAGGACTCCAGGTCAAGGGACCTGGAAAACAGAGAGGAGTCGCGCCAGACTCCGAGGAGTCTGCGAGAGCTGCCTGGGGCCTGAGCCACCCTCTACCTTCCTGAGGATGGTCGGGAGTGAGGGTGACTGACAACCCGATGGGACAGACCTGACCCACCGAGAGTCCCTGGTTGGCGCTCTGATTTTGGTTGTGGAGGCGGAGATTCACCACAATCGTGGGCAGCTGTTTTGCTGAACAACGGCCCAGGCTTGGCACCTCGACCACCATGAGGGGTTGTTTGGCTCTTTCAGATGACAGCCACTTAATGGCTGGGGAAGGTGATGCTTGGCTTGTTCTCAGACAAAAGGAGCTGCTGCCACATTAAGTCCTCATAGCATCGACGCAATTTGCACCAAAGCTCTCCTCTTCTGAGGAGGAAGACGATGTACGAGTGCTGCCGCCACTTTCCTCAGTGCCGAGACTGAGACCGCCGATGTTGGTGGGATTGGCTGAACCGAGATAAAGTCCAAGACTGAGACACTCGGTGTTTCCAAGGCGGGTCTGGGAGGAGTGGGGGACACTCGCTCTTCCTCGGCTCAGGAGCCTTGACTGGGGACTCTGGCACAGGAGGCACAGGCAAGTCCTCTGTTTCCACCAGGGAACCGGTGAAGAAGGGTTGTTGGTTTCACCAGTCGACAGCCCGCCTGATGGGTCCAGAAAAATCTCGACCGTGTCGACGGGTGTCTCGGCCGGCTGACCTGATGGGGACACCATGAAGCCAGGCGACCTTAGCCGCAACCTCGATCAAGTAGAATGTTGACTGTCCAGGAAGAGGACCTCTCCCGCTCCCACGAATGTCGACGGTGGGACTTACCTTCAAGTCCTTCTTTGACCGAGAAGAGTGTCCGATGGCCCTCTCCTTCATGGAAAGGATTGGCAAAGCTCCTTAAAAGAAGCTGTGTAGGAGGATCCCAGAAAGTGCGGATAAATGCTGTGACTGAGGAAGATGAGAATGTGGCCTGGGCGCCTCCACCTCAAGGGGCGATCATCTGCTCAAGTTGCTCAGCCGAGCCAGCCGCCGCAGACACCGCCCAACGGGCCTTCTTGGACTTCACCGTGGGTAGCACTTCTCAGGGTGCCCAAGCTGTAACCGGGCAGCCGGTCTTCAAGGACGCTTTGAAACGATCTACATAACTCACAGGCCTCGTGGGTCGTGATCAGGGCTGAGGCAGTAGACGCACGAGGAGTGTGGGTCCATACTGGACATCTTCTTCCCACAAGGGCACCGCTAAAATCCAGGAGTCGATTTGTTCATCACAGCCATGAGGGAGTAATTTGACCAAAGTCTTAAGAATTTTAGAACTATTTTCGCGAACCAAGAATTAGGATCCAGTCTATACGAGAGCGTTAAGGAGGGAACCTGAGCTTCCAAGCAGTAAGAAAATCTGGTGTCATGGGTGGAACCGAGAGTTTTACCACCCGCTGTGTGGGAAGAGCCAGCTTGAAGACCTTCCGCAAGATTTAAAGCAGCAAGGAGCCTGCCAGACAGTGTGGATGAACAACATATCCATATCCCTAGAAAACTGAATTACCTTAGTGAATTGTGTATGAGTGGATGATGAGCTGAAGAATGGTGGTCTTTGGAACCATTTTTATTGTGCAAATGAACTCTGTCATGAAGCCTTTCAGTAAAGTCAAGTGCTTGAAGTGCAATGGTCCAGTGTATTTTGTTCCCCTATAAAAAAGTTGACCACATCCACCAACTCCAGCAGAAAGCCAAGAAACCATACAGTTGAGTGCAAAAGGCTCCAAGTGAGCAATTCCACCTATATCTCTAAATACAGAATTTCCCGGGTCATGCCTCCCGCATCCGGGGCAGTGATGCAGGTCATTTACTGTACTGCTAAGTGCAGGAGGCTCCCAGTGAGCAGTTTCACCATATATCCTTAGACACGGAAGTTCCCTGTGCCATTTCCATCCACATCCAGGGCAGTGATGCAGCTGGAGCCCCGGCAATGATGTTAGCCAGTCCCAGTGTTGTCTGAAGGGGCAGCATTTATACTCTCACAGTGTTTTATGTGAGTGTGATAATACTACACTTCAGAAACTAAGGTAAATAATGTATGCTGGCCTATCAGCACATCAGAAGTGCTACTGCTTGCAACACCAGTGACTCAGCTCAGAGAACACACCTGGGTGGTTCAGGGCCAGCCAGGGTAGGAAAATCAACCATCCCAAAGGATGCTCTCAGGACAGCTACCTCCGTTGATATACTACCACCACTAGGTGATCACAGATTGCAGTGAACCTAGAGGGCAGGGGGACATCAGCTGGTGCCTGGCTATGCATGCATGGTTCCTGAAGAAAAGCAGAAAATCCCGGTCAGTAGCAGGATGATGATCCAGTTCTACAGGCTCAACCTTGCTGACATAAGCCTCCTTACAGCTGGATCCCACATTGCGGTGGGAGTTGGGGAGTTCCACCACCCCAATCATGAGAGCAAACCGGGGGACAAAGAACAGGTAAGTCTTCAAGAAGCTTGGTGATGGGGCTGGGAGGATAGACTAGAAGACAGCATGGCCAGTGCAAAGGTGCAGAAACAAACCAAAAAAGAAAAAACTAATGTAAGTACTTATATCATCTATTACTGTTGCCCTTAGGCTACATTTGCATGGGAGGACTTGTAAAATAACTGAGCCCAACAAGTTCCATTTAGGTGTCCTTTAGGGTTAGCCAGGGTGGGAAAATCAAGTATCACAAAGGATGCTTTAGGGCAGCTACAGAATCTCCACTGATATACTACCACTTCTGGGTGTTACTGTGCACAGTGCCAATGACCAAGTTTAAAAACACATCTGGGTGGTCAGGGGCCAGCTAGTGGTAGGAAAATCAAACATCCCAGAGGCTGCTTTAAGGGCAGCTACCTCCCATTTGTATACCACCATCAGTAGGTGACCACAGGTGGCAGTGAACCTGAAGCAGCTCAGGGAAAGAGGAGACATTGGCTGGTACCAGACTATGCATGCTTGTGTCCTGAAGAAAAGTGAAAACTCAGGTCAGTAACAGGATGATGGTCTGGGCTCTGACACTAATGACATAGACCTCCTCAGAGCTGGATCCCACACTATGCTGGAATTTGGGAGCTCCACAACCTCTGGCATGGCAAAAATGATGTTGGAGTGGTCTCCTGCTGAATACTGCTAGCTGGAAAATTCTCCTGGGGTCCTGGCACCTACCGCTTCAGTGCTAATGGTGTAACCTGCTGCAAGAGCTGTTTCTCAATTAAGATGTACTTATATCATAGATCACAGTTCTCCTTTACATGGGAAAGCTCATGTTGCCCCTGAGCCGTCCCCTCTATCTTTAAATTGTGCCCCTTCTTCTTGCACATCTCTTTTCTGAAAGATACTACCTTCTTGGACTTTAATTCCCATGAGGTACTTGAAAGCTTCTATCATGTCCCCTCTCTTCCACCTTTTCTTAAGGGTATACATATTAAGCTCTCTTAGTCTCCTTCCTATGGCTTCTGTTGCAGACTCTGCACCATTTTAGTTGCCTCCTCTGTACCTCTTCCTTCCTGGCTATGTCCTTGCGAATATGGGGTCTCCAAAACTGCATACAGTACTCCAGATGGAGCCTCACCAACTGTCTGCATAGAGGGATAACAATCTCTTGTTTCTACTGGTGATACCTCTCTCTATGCATCACAGTATCCCCCAGCTCTCCTTACTGCCTTCTCACATTGCTTGCCTACCTTAAGGTCATCTGATATGACTACCTCCAGGTCTCTTTCCATTTTGTTGTTGTTAGTACCTCCCACCATTGTGTACTCTTCACCTGGGTTTTGTTTCCCAGCTGCATTATTTTGCACTTCTCTGCATTGAATCTAAGTTGCCATACTTTTGACCATTCCTCCAACCTTGCCAAGTCCCTTCTCATCCTTTCCCCCCTTGTGTACTAATTCTGTTGCAGATCTTTGTGTCATCTGCAAAGAAGCATACTTTTCCTTCCAGGCACTCTGCAATGTCTCCTATAAAGATATTAAAGAGGACTGGTCCCAGTACTGAACCCTGTGCACCCCACTAGTAACCCCCTTTCTTCAGAGTGAGTTCCATTTACTATTACCCTCAGGCTACCACCTTGAGACCCACTCCCAGGCTCGCTAACTTGTTTATTAATCTTTTGTATGGGACTCGTGTCAAATGCATTGCTAAAGTCTAAGTAGGCCATATCCACAGCCCCTCTCTGGTCTACTACTTTGGTCACCCAGTCAAAGAAATCAATTATTTATTTATTTATTTATTGAGTTCTTGGATAATCCCTGTGAGTGGATGCTCATTGAAAGATTCCACGCCAGATACATCAGACAACAAGGTACAATACTGTGCACAAATATACAAATACTGAGAAAAATATTCATGGAGGTTTCAGAAAACCAACAAAAATCACTAGATATGCTGAGGCATTGTATAATGTACACCTGTGTCAAGAAGATAAGCAGACAAGGATAGGAAGGATACAATGGGAGTGGGAGAGCTAGGTGAGCAGAGCACACAAGACAGGGAGAAAGGAGAGTAGGAGAGGTCCAAGGGCAAGGGGCAGGGCCGGGGGGTAGGAGGTAAGAGAAGTGATACGGTTTGACTATCCTGTCATGACAGAGGCAAAGATAAGTGCTAGAGGCAGAGTGTTGCTGCGCACTGAGCCTTAGTGGGGACATATGCAGCTACTTGTATCAAAATGTAAAACAAAAACAAGGTGCTGCGTCACAATGTTGTCTGAAAGTAAAACACAATGGTTATAGTAAATGCACGCTGAAAACAGAGTTACAAATCTATGTTTCGACCTTAGGTCTTCTTCAGGAAATATCTAAAGAGAAAAACAAAGTTTGTGTAGAGGGAGGTAAAATAAAGGGATATATACATACATATATATATTACGTGTCTACCATAGTTAGGGTTGAGAGCCATTTACATGTTAAACCTAAAATGTTGCACCTAATAACTTTGCAACCATTCAACAGATTCACCTGAAATTTGGAATACACAATCAAGAATCATTCATCTTAAAATCTGTCAACTTTCAGTATGTTCTGATATACTGGCGGTTATTAAGCATGGATCTGTGCGCGATTTATGCTTTTTCGCAATTCTTTGGTCGTCTCTACAGGTCACACGGTTTGCACGACAGTCCAAAATCTTCAGGGAACATGCAGCCAGGGTCCCCAATGTGCCTTTTGAAGATTTCAGTGAAAAATGTTAAATGGTTCAAAAGTTATTCAAAAACAGTTTTCCATTATAAGTCAATGGGAAAAGTGAACAAAAGTTCAACACTTTCACAAATGCAGTTTTACTTTAGCAATGGCCCTTTACTTTCACAAATCCACAGTTTTGTTTTCAGTTGGTGATCAGAAAAATGCTCGGCATTTAAATTTGGGACCCTCTAGCAACACAATTCTTTTGTGTTTACCTAGTCGGACCCTGAGGGTGCTAGGCATGTCTTTACTTTGAGGTTAAACACCCTAGAAATAAATTTTCAAGTTTTTGGAAAAAGTACTCTGCAAAGTAGTGTCACACTCATGAAAGTGACATAAATTTTTGTGAAAGCTTTGCAAATTGCAACACTACTTTTCCAGGTTATGGCAAATGACAGCAATTCTTTGCCACCCTGCTGCAAAAGAACGGTTTGGTCTTTTGGGCTGAAATTTGGAGGGAATACAGCCAACATCTCACAAATGTGCTTTTCAGTGCTTTGTTGAAAAAATATTACAGGATGGCAAAGTTACGACTCTCCAAAGCTGATGCTTTTTCCCATAGGATAACATTATCAAGGCCCGCTACATTATAGAATCTTTGCCGCCTTACTGCAAAATAACAGTTTGGTCTTTTGGGCTGAAATTTGGATGGAAGAAAGCCAATATCCCACAGATGTGCTTTTCAGTGGTTTGGTGAAAAATATTACAGGGAGCCAAAGTTATCACCTCAAACTTTCTTTTTCCCCATAGGATATCATTACAGCGTTCACTGTGCCTTTCAGGGCCTGTATCTCGGACCACGGTTGCGAGATAAGGACTTTCGTTGAAAAATGCTTAGCCCCTATAAGCACAAAACTAGCCAGGAAAGTCATACAACATATGATTTTACATTTTTTCTACGTTCTACGGTTCCTGAGATATAAGCAATTTAGTATTCTAACTCTCATTTTCTGCTCCAAGACCCATTATTATGCATATATTCTTTGTACTCACTGTCTTTCTCTATATACGGCTTTTGGGAAAACCAGCCTGTGTCCTTACATTACTATCACCCTCACGCTTCCATTTGCGGTTCGTACCTATTTCACTTACCGTTTTTGTCTACAGCACCATGTGTGTTACCCTTTGCATTTTCATTTTGCGCTGCGTTATTTGAACCATTTGTGTCTACAGTCGGTTTATCTTTGTTTAAGCTTTGCGTTACCATCCATTGCAATTGCGGGCACTGTGTTACTATGTGACAAGACATCACGTGGCGGGATCGTGAGGCCCTCCAACACGCGCATTACATTCATTATTTCTCATTATCATTCTCAAAAAGAACGGAAATTAGAGGCAAAAACTTTGTTTAATGCATTGGTTAGGTTGTTCCACAGTGACAAAAGTGATGAAATTTGGTGTTAGAGTTGAAAGCCCCGTCACACCCTCAACCGGCATCTGGGTGCATGTTGGGGTTGTCGGTCTAACTCTCACCCTATTCTCTTATACCTCTGCTTCTTCACACATCTGATGGGGTGAGGTTGTGGCTGACAACCCTAACATTGCACCCTGATGTGCGTGTGTTAGTGTGGACGGGAGGTCAAAGTGGGGTTTTCAACCCTACACCACATTTCTCGCTTTTCGTGCGTTAAATGCTAACCTAACTATCGTTAAATGAGTATTTTGCCTCTAATATATATATATATATATATATATATATATATAGACACACACACACACACACACAGTGTATATATATATATATATATATATATAATATATATATATAGAGAGAGAGAGAGAGAGAGATATGGGATAAGAAAAAAGGGGAGGCTTGGGGAGAAGAAGTAATAAATGGCAAGATTAAGAGAGAATCTGGAAACAAAAGGTTATGATGAGAAAGACAAAGCATAACAGGAGTGAAAGAGTTGGAGAAGTCCTCAGGTGGGAACTAATAAACAGGGCCTTGTAAGAAGGCTGAGGTGACATGTGGGGAAGGAGACAGAGATTTATGGTGAAATGAAAAGAAATTAAATGTGTACAGATACAGTACAAGCAGACTATAGGGAGCGTTGCAGCATTTCCTGAATAAGTAGGAAGTCCAGCAGCCACCCACACATACATTAACTCATCTGACAGAACTTGTTTTAAACTCAATGCTTTTTATTTTAATAATTTTTTTCAGCTGGTCAGTGGGTTGCCATGGGTACCAAAATGAGTCCCAGCTTTGCTAATCCGTTTGTGGGTTGGAAGGAGAAACAGTTTTTCTCTCATTCACAGGGACTGTACCCAAGTGCTACATAGATGACTATGTGGGGCCACCTCAGCTCAGGAGACCCTCCAAGTCTTCCTTGACAAGTTTACCACAGCACATCCTTTCCTTCGATACACTGTTGAAGTATCCTCCTCTACACTGCCTTTTCTGGATATCCAGCTGTCAGTACAGAATACTGGTTTGAAGACATCGGTTTATTACAGACCCACTGACTCTCACAGTTTCCTTCTTCACAGCTCCTTCCATCCTGAATATGTCAAGAATGGCTGGCCTTATTCACAGTTTCTTAGACTTCACAGGTTATACAGTGAAGAGAATGATTTTGCTGAGCAGACCCAAATAATAAATAGTTTTTTTTTTTTATCAACAGGGATACCTAAAAGCACAGTGGACAGAGCACTCTCCTGGGTCAGTAACATGCCCTGTAACCTAGATCCCAGCAGAAAGGATACTGTCACGTAAGAACAAAGGAGAATTCTACTAGTGCTTCCTTTCCATCAGAGTACACCTTCTCTCACAGGATCATCACCAGTAACTTTCCTTTTGCAAACTGACCCAACATTGGGGCTTCTTTACAGAACCACCTATTGCCTCCTACTGCTGGCCACCCAACCTGTGGAATCTCCTGGTTAAAAGCAGCCTACCTACTTCTAACAGTTCCTCCCTACCAGGTACCAAACCATGCAACAGGACTGCGCTACACCTACAAATTTGTTTACAGTGTGACTGAAATTCAGGGACCTACAGGTGTTTTTCATATCACCTCAGAGTTCTCACTCACCTCCACTAATGTGGTATATTGTATTATTTGCAGGAAATGTACAGCTATTTACATCGGAGAGACTGGCAGATGCCTTGCTGACCATTTCAGGGGACATTACAGAGCAGTCAGGAATGGAGACACTGTTGGAAACATAGAAAAGAGAATGTGGCAGATAAAGACTGCTTGGCTCACCTAGCCTGCCCATTTCCCTACCTAATGGATAAGCTGGAGATCCTAGTTAACTAGTAGCCTACTTCCTCCTACCCCCAATAGAATTGCCTTAGGTCTGTCCCATGTATTCTTGAATTCCCCACTGTTTTTGACTCCATGACCCTCTCAGAAAAACTGCTACATGCAACACTCTACATGTATTCTACAACCAGCTTCATGAAAATACTTCCTCCACGTTACCTCTGAGCCATCTCCCCATCTTCAAATTGTGCCCCTTGTTCTTGCACATCTCTTTTCTCAAAGATGCTACCCTCTTGGACTTTATTGATTCCCTTGAGGTAGTTGAACATTTCTATCATGCCCCCCTTTCCTTGAGGTTATATATATTAAGCTTCTTTAGCCTTTCTTCATGTCTCCTGATGCAGACCCTGCACCATTTGGTTTCCCTCCTCTGGATAGCCTCCACTCTGTCTATGTCTTTGCAGAGATGGGGTCTCCAGAAGTGCATGATACTCAGATGTGGTCTCACCAACTGTCTATACAGAGACTACAAATTCCTGTTTTTACTGGAGATGCCTCTCCCTATGCATCCCAGTATCCCCCAGCCCTCCTTACTGCCTTTTCACTCTGCTTGCCCATCTTTGGGTCATCTGATATGACTACCCCCAGGTCCCTTTCCATTTTTGTTGTCAGTATCTCACCTCCCACTGCATACTCTTCCCTGGGTTTTGTTTTCCAGTTGCATTACTCTGCACTTCTTTGCATTGAATCTAGGCTGCCATACATCTGACCATTCCTCCAACCTTGCCAAGCCCATTCTTGTCCTTTTCACCCCACCTTGGGTATCAACCCCATTGCAGATCTTTGTGTCCTTCAGTCCCTCTGCAATCGTGTCACTTATAAAGACATTAAAATGGACTGGCCTCAGTACTGAACCTTTGGTACCCCACTAGTAACTGCCTTTTCTTCACTGTGAACTCTGTTTACTATTACCCTCTGTGTCCTGTTGTCCAGCCAGTGCTGTACCAGGCTACCACCCTGGGACCCACTCCCAGGCTGGCTAATTGTTTATTAATCTTTTGTGTGGGACTGTGTCAAATGCCTTGCTAAAACTAGGTAGGCCATGCCTACAGCTCCTCCCTGGTTTACTACTTTGGTCACCCAGTCAAAGAAATCGATCAGATTTGTCTGACATGACCTTCCTGCTGTGAATCCATGCTGCCTTGGGTCCTGTACCCCACTGGCCTCTAGGTACTCAACAATTCTTTCTTTCAGAAGTGATTCCATCATTTTTCCTACCACTGAGGTCAAACTAACAGGTCTGTAGTTCCCTGCCTCCTCTTGCTCCCACTTTCAGTGAAGGGGAATCACATCTGCCCTCCTCCAGTCTTCAGGTACCATACCATCCTCCCATGATTTATTAAAATGGTGGAACACAAGGCTGAGGTGCTGGCGCTTCCTCACACCATGCCTGAGATCCAGGTTCGGGAATGGATTGGGGTGCTGGGGGCTGGCAGCAGAAGGAAGAATTGAGCATTTGGAGGACTGCTCTCCTCTCCTGGGGTGGGCTGGGTGGAAGCCCCGCTCTGTAGTATCCCCGTGGAGACCAGGGAGGTGCACTACAAGAGGGGCCCATAAGGAGACAAGAAAAGCATGAAAATGCATGCATGCTATCCGGATGATGGTGGCTCTGCACCTCAAACCATGATGCCTCCAGGCTGTATTTCTGCACCCCAGTGAAGCTGCAAGGAGTGCTCCATGCTTTCCAGTCTCTTCTCCCTAGTGGCCCAGCGGATATGGGACAGTACCCTCCCGCCGAAAGGAATATGGCCGGGACAATGAGGGCATGGAGCAGCTGGATGGTGAAGGAGGCAACGGCAGTACCTGGCTGCCCAAAGGAGAGGATGACAGCAGGCACATAGGAGGAGGTACAAAATATAATGCAAAAAAAAATGGTAGTCAGTGGTGTTACTAGTTCTCCCCTTAGTTCTTTTAGAATTCTGGGGTGAATCCCATCAGGCCCCATTGCTTTATCTGCCTTCAGTTTTAGGAGTGCTTTCAGAACCCTTTCTTCTGTGAAAGGACTGATATCATGCACTGAGCAGGAAACTACAGACCTGTTAGTTTAACCTCAGTGGTGGGGAAAATTATGGAATCACTTCTGAAGGAAAGAACTGTTGAATATCTGGAGGCCAGAGGGCACAGGACCCAAGGCAGCATGGATTCACAGCAGGAAGGTCATGCCAGACAAATCTGATAGATTTCTTTGACTGGGTGACAAAGTAGTAGATCAGGGAGGGCTGTGGACATGGCCTACCTAGACTTTAGCAAGGCATTTGACACAGTCCCACATAAAAGATTAATATACAAGTTAGCTGGCCTGGAGTGGGTCCCAAGATGACAGCCTGGGTAAAAATTGGCTGGAGAATAGGACACAGAGAGTAACAGTAAACAGAGTCCACTCTGAAGAAAGGGGTTACTAGTGGGGTACCGCAGGGTTCAGTATTAGACGGTCCTCTTCAATGTCTTTATAAGTGACATTGCAGAGGGACTGAAGGAAAAGTATGTCTCTTTGCAGATGACACAAAGATCTGCAACAGAGTTGATGCACAAGGTGGGGTGAAGGATGAAAAGGGACTTGGCAAGGTTAGAGAATGGTCAAATGTATGGCAGCTTAGATTCAGTGCTAAGAAGTGCAAGGTAATGCACCTGGGAAACAAAAACCCAGAGGAAGAGTACACAATGGGGGTGAGATACTAACAACAACAAAATGGAAAGGGACCTGGGGTAGTCATATCAGATGACCTAAAGGTGGGCAAGCAATGTGAGAGGGCAGCAAGGAGGGTTGGGGGATACTGGAATGCATAGGGAGAGGCATCACCAGTAGAAAACAGGAAGTTATTATCCCTCTGTACAGACAGCTGGTCAGACCCCATCTGGAGTACTGTGTGCAGTTCTGGAGACCCAGTCTTCGCAAAGACATAGACAGGATGGAAGCTGTCAGAGGAGGACAACTAAAATGGTGCAGAAGACATATGAAGATAAACTTAAGGAGCTTAATATGTATAGCCTCGAGGAAAGGAAGGAGAGGGGACATGATAGAAACTTTCAAGTATCTCAAGGGAATCAACAAAGTCCAAGAGGGTAGCATCTTTCAAAAAGAGGTGTGCAAGAACAAGGGGCACAATTTGAAGATAGAGGGGTGGCTCAGAGGTAATTTAAGGAAGTATTTTTTCACAGAGAGGGTTGTGGATGCATGGAATGGCCTTCCAGAGGAGGTCATGGAGTCAAAAACAGTGGTGGAATTCAAGCATGCATGGGACAGTCATAAGGCAATTCTAGGCGTGGGGTAGAAAGAAGTAGGCTGCTGGTTAACTAGGATCTGCAGCTTATCCAGTAAGGAGGAAATGGGCAGACTGGGTGGGCCAAGCGTCCTTATCTGCCGTCAAATTCTATGTTTCTATCATCCCCCCAATCCAAAGTGTTTCTATTGACTAGATTAGGTATCTCCCTTCTCTTCCTTTGTGAATACTGAGCAGAAGTATGCCATTCAGTATCATTGCTTTTTCACTGTCCCTCTGCCCAATCATCCTCCTCTTTATTCACTTCAATATCCCTGCCATTGTCTTTCTTTGCTCCCTAATGTACCTATAAAGTTTGTATCCCCTTTTTAACTGAATTAGCTATCTTTTCCTTGGTTTTGGCCTTTGCTATTCCAACTGCCTTCCCACTTCCTTCTGCTTTAACTGGTACAGTTCTCTGTCCAACTCTTCTGTGTTTCCTTATACTTCCTGAATGCTATAGTTTTCTCCTTAACCTTCCCTGCCATGTCTTTTGAGAATCATAGTGTTTTTTCTTTCATTTTGATTTGCTTATTTGCTTCACACAAAAGCTTGACACCTCTGTGATGGCAGTTTTGATGTTTCCCATTGTTGCTGCACCCACCTTCTTGCCTGTTTGCTAGTGCTTTACTGAGACACTCCCCAATTTTGACAAAATCAGCCCTTCTGAAGTCCAGTACCTTCACTTTTGTATGGCATGACTCTACAGCTAAGTTTATCATGACCCACACTATTTAGTGGTCTCTTGTTCCCAGTTGGCTACCCACTTCTAGATCCGAGATCCTCTCTCTGTCCCCATTTGAGAGTACCAGGTCTAAGATTGCTCCCTCCAGTGGGTTCCAAAACTACCTGTCAAAGCATGCCCCTTTGTAGGGCATCGAGAATGGTCCTGCTCTTGGGTGTGGCTGCAGTTAAGATCTGGCATATTCAGGTCCCCCATCAGCAACATCTCCCCTTCTCTCTGCCATTCAAGGATGCCTTCTATTATTTCCTTGCCCATTTCCTCCCCTGAGATGGGGATTGTATACAACCCTGTGCAGATTGTGGTGCCATTTCCAGTCTCCAGGGGACCCACAATGCCTCCTCTCTCCCCATTTACGCTTTAGTTCCATTGCTTTAATCCCTTTCCTTACAGAAAGCTCCTCCTCGTCTCCTGTTTTTCCTATGGATTTTGTGAACCTTCTTGTGCATAGTCCACTATCTTGGGCTGCCATTATCAATCTCTCATCTTGTGACCTAAATTCACCTCTTTTTAACTCTTATGGGTCAGGGTTTGATTGAACTGTGGTTGTTCTAGTAGCTCCATCTAGTTTCTGTTATAATTATGGGCTTACCAGTTGTTCTTACTTTTTATTGGTCTTTGTCTTCATTATCCTATTTCTGATTCTTTGTACTTTTTGTTCCTTTAGCACCAATATTTTCTAACTCCTTATGTATAACTGTTGTGTGCCTCCTCCAGTTGCCAGTAGTCCTGTTGTTGTCCAACTCTAATTTGTAAATAAAAATATACAGCTCCCAGAGTTAT
Organism: Neoceratodus forsteri; assembly: GCA_016271365.2. NCBI lineage: Eukaryota > Metazoa > Chordata > Ceratodontiformes > Ceratodontidae > Neoceratodus > Neoceratodus forsteri. The sequence continues at coordinate 467,852,868 of CM057457.1, read as the reverse complement.
CATTGTGTTTGTCCTCCATTTTTCCATCAATGTTGCTGGAGGATGATGTCATCAGAGCAACAGATAATGGTGCTGTACTTAATGTAGTTCCACCAGTTAACTGAACTCATTACGATTGGCCCCTGAGTAATGGGGGAACCTTTAAGTAATTCTAATAGGGACTCGAACTGCATGAAAGTGTGATGCAGAACTGATTTGACATGTATATACGGTATTAATATAAGGAAGTGCCTGTATTGTTGTGCTAATGTTTATGTTAGCAAAACAGTCTTACCCAATAAGTGACTCTGGGTACAACAAGAGTTTTGAGTGGTATTATTATTTATTGTTTATTAACCAGGTAAGCACACTAGATAGTAAAGTGCCTATTTTCAGGCGCAACCTGGGAGAGTTACAAGGTACAGGCAATTACAATACAGAGTCAATCAACAAGGAACAATCAGGTACAGAGTAAAACAATACAGTAACATTACAGAGTTGAGGCAAGGCAATCAACAAAGAACAGTCAAAAGTAACAGATATCAGCAGGGCAGATACAGAGTATTCCCTAGACACATGTGACAACCGCACATAGTCCAAGTTATACAGCTGTTGTATTGTCTTCTATTTGTGTTAGCATTCTCCGCTTTAACACCAGCAGTGAGAGACAACTTGCAAATATGCCCTTTCCCTTTGTAACTAGGCAGTCAGTGATCGGATGGCTACTATAAGGCAATAAAGAGGTTAGCTATAACAAAGAATATGTTACCAGGAAGCAACAGCTGCAGTATATAGAAGAAAGGTGATCTAGTGGTTAAAGCACAAGGACTGGGAAACTCAGGTTCAAATTCTACTAGAGTCTATTACTCTGTAATCTTTAACAAGTTCCCAAACCTCCTTGGAAACTGTGATGGCCTTTCAGGTCCATAATTTAAAAGTACCCCCATTCGCATTATAAATCATTACCTGTGATGTGAGGCTAGAGCACTTCACTTTGGAGGTACTGAAGACAAGCTGTGGCAGCCCTCCCGACTTGTAATGCCAGCATGTGAAGTAGGATGTCCTCAAAATCAGATACTAAACATCAGCTGTTGTAGGTAAAGTAACTAATAAGTCTCAGTGTTTGTAGTGCTCTGTATTTGCTTAGCTTGCTCCTCCCATGTCATATGCATTCTTTCTCTTAGTATTTCCACTCAGTAACTCAGATTTAAGGAGCATTTGGAATGTAAAACAATATGTGTTATAAAGTAAGTGATCTAGCTCTCCACTTTCAGGCTGCTGAGAGAGGATGTGTATCATTTGTGCAAAGGAAGAATTAAGTCTTGTGTGATTCTTTGGGAACCTGCCCAGGCCCATCTTGTAAATTAATCTTCTCAAGGGTGTTCACCTGATTAAATACAGATTGACCGATTGATTGTTTGACTGATTGATTGATTCAGTCTACTCCTCTCCACAACATGTTACAACTGTCTCACAGTGAGAAATGAGCAGTACAAAGCAACAGATTTTGTTTCCTGTGAGTGAAATAATCTTAGATATATTGTTTGCTATACAGATATTAAGGCTACAAGTACTAGTTGGCCCAGTGGTGCTGAGGGTTGAGGCACTGGCACCACATCTATCTCACGCTGGTGACCTGGGTTCAGAAATGGACTCAGGTTGCGAGGGGTCAGCAGGGGCAGAGGGATCGAGCATCTGTGGAGTGCTCTCCCTCTCAGGGGAGGCTGCCAGATGTTGGCGCACTTGTGACCTCTGTCGGAGGCTGGGGTCAGTAAAGTTGGCACTGCACTGAATGGGGTGACACTGGGGAATGGCACTGGGAGGAGCATGTGCAGATCGTGTGCACTCCCCTTTGGCATCATTGCATGCCCCCACTCATGATGGCCAGAAAATGGGAAATATGGTGCTCGGGCTGTGCAGCGATGGCCATCTGTGGAATGCCTGGCCTGGGGGCACCACTGCTGATACTGGATCCTGGTTCAATTGGGAGTGAGAAGGACTCCCTGCCACCCACCACAGGTAAAAATGCAGTGGGGGCTTCACTGGGGGCTGGGGCAGACTGGATGGTGGCCAGAAGATAGAAGCTGGGACGTGAAATGCAGACCAAAGGTGCCAACAGGTAAAAGGACTTATTAAAAAGGCTACAAGTACTACTCTCTGTGTGAGTTGCAGGACAGAACTGCCTTAAGCCATTGCAAACTTAAAATAAAATCAGGATGGATGGCACTAGATACCTTTATGTTTTCTTCTGCACTGGTGCTGCAGTGACAACAAGGAAACATAGACTTTGACGGCAGATAAGGGCCACCTAGTCTGCCCCATGCCCAGGAATGGGAGGGTTGTATTACAAGTGACTCATGTGCCGTAAATGGAGCTTGCTTGAAAGTTTACAACCTTCTGTCAGAGCCTCAGACTCTTGATATATGTTGCAACAGAAGAAATGACTAATTTCTTATTGACATACTTACAGTAATTGATGTAATGTATAAAAATACATCAGGCGTATACAAATTATAAATATACAGGAGTCATCTTTTTAAGTCATCTACAAAGAGGAGGTGAGATGTTAACTGTTGATTGTTTTTCTTTCTGGGTTCACATGTATCCATAGCCTAGGTTATTGATTACATTACTTAATGGGTTGAGGGCAAGGCAAAACAGAAGTGGTGACAAGGAGTTGCCTTGAAATATCCCTCATTGGATGCTTATACTTGGGATGATTAGACCTTTCTAGTGGTTTAATTGCAGGGTGGTTTGCCACTTTCTCATAGTGGTTGTGATGATGTTTATCAGTGTGGGATGTATCCTGTAGATTTGTAAACACTCAGTGATCCAGGAGTGTGGATACTGTCAAATGCTTTTTATAGTCAATCCATGCTACACTAAGGTTTGGCATTTTGCAGCTCTCCATTATGGCTTTGTTCAACAGGAGATGGTTTATTGCACCATATAATTTTCTTTTATTGCCTTTTTATTCTATTGTCATGAGCTTATTGCAATCTAAATGACTGTAAACTCTGTCTGCATCGATTCCAGTGTATAGTTCATTTGTTGCTTTGGCAAACAGGTTACTGGATGATAGTTTTGGGGAGACTGGCAGGTTCAGATTTGATAAGTATGACATTCTCTGTTGTAAGCTAGTTGGTGTCAACTCGGGATATGCACATAAATAGTTTTACAGATAGCTAAATCATGGTGTAGATATGTTAGTACTTTTAGCCAGAAGTTAGGCACTGCATCTGCACCTGGGTTTTTCAGTTCAGGGGCCTTCTTTATTTTCACTTCTATCTCATTAGCTGTTACATCAGACCACTCCAGATCCATGGTAGTGTCAGTTCTTATGGTGTCTTCTACTTCCTGAATCCACTTTGCATCCCTATTATGTTGGGTCATCATGGATGCTTCTCCAGAATTCCACAATGTCTTTCTTTTCCAGTGGTGGTGTTACTTTGGTTGTTTTCTTTCCGGCTCCCTACAGAATGTATTGGGTCTTCTCTGAAGCATCTGTTTTGTGTTTTCTTTGTTCCTTTCTACATCTCTCCTGGGCCTCTTGGCTTGAGCAGAGATCTTGAGTTTGTTATTCGAGATGGTAAAATGTAGGCCTTGATCTGCTTTAATATTGTTTTCTTTGCTTCATACACTTTCCTGATGACTTTCACTAATCTATTACAATTTCTAAACTCCTCCAGCAGCGATACTTCTCATCTTAGCTTCATAATTATCCTGTTTTTTCCATAGTGGTGTGCTGCATTTTCTTCTCTTTTGTTCTTCATTCCTTTTGTGGGACTGCTCTATTTGTTATTAGTCTCACTGCATAACAGTGTATTCTGTTTATCTTAATGATATCATATGGATCCCTCTGAATGGTTCCAATAACCTTATGTATCCAGTACATCCAGCAGACCAGACCTGAGTTTGATTCTCACAACCTCCACTTGCATACTGTGCGACTCTGAGCAAGTCACTTAACTGCCCAGTGCTCCTAGGTCCCCTGAAAACAGGCACTTGTGCCTAGTTGGCCTTACCTGGTAACCACAGACTAAAATAAAATAAAAATAAAAGTATCGGTTTTATTTGTTCCCTATCTGTGTGTGTATGTCACGTAGTTTTACAAGCTTTTCCTTTGATATGTTTTATATATTTGCTAATTTCAATTACATCCACCAGGTCTTCTCATGTTTTCTTCCTCTTGATTAGGGTTATTCCCATATTTGGCATTTCCTGCTCTTCCACTCTCAGTATGGGTTGAACTGAGACTTCAGTTGTTTTTCTGAAAGACAGCACTTAGTGTTCATTTTGCTAAATATCTTTAGTGAATTAATTGTTTTGTTTCATGTGACTGCATTTACTGAGCAGTTGTCATCACATTTGTGTGTCTCTCCAGAGTGAATTCGCTGATGTGTTCTCAGCTGACTCTTCTTACCAAAACTCTTGTTGCATTCAACACATTTATATGGTCTCACTCAGGGTTAGTGTCTCCAAACGTTTAGAATTTCTAATACAGTGATGAGAATGGGCCATTCTTAAGCCAGAGCATATTCAAAACTCAGGAACTTAGTACTATATTAGTCCTTAATGTTTGCCAAGAGTGCTCTTCTCAGCACTCACTAGCGTCCCCAAGATGGCTTCCTTTTGAAGTTCATAAGGTGTCACAAATATTGGTAGCATATTTAAATGTTCCTGAAAGTTCTTTTGATTAGTCCCATTGCTCAAAACACTATTGGAACAATTTATGTACCCTCATTCCACATCAGTTTGGTTTTGATTTCATATCTTGATATGTCATGCTTTTGTATCTCTCTATGCATGGGACACTGTAGTCACTAGGGTGGCTATTTCATTCAGCAATGCTACCTTTGTTCCTTTTCTTCAATTACAATATCTGGTTTCTCACTTCCACTTTCTTGGCAGTTGGTATTGGGTGATCCCATGTGATCATTACTTCTTAATTCTCTGTGATTCTTTGTGGTTCATGTTTCCAGTGTTTCTACTACCTATATGTTACAGTGTCTGCACAGTATCCAGTGAATCAGTCTTGCTGCATTGTTATGTTTTTCAGTACTGTTCTGTATTGTTTTACTCCCTGTACCTGCCTGCTCCTTGTTGATTGACTTTGTATTGTTATTGCCTGTACCATGTAATTCTCCCAGTTGCACCTGAAAATAGGCCTTCTACCATGATTACTTCACATCCAGCTACAAGATGTGGAACTGTTTCCAATTCTGTACTACAGAACCCACACTTATGTGTTTCTCTCATTTTTTCTATGGATTTTGTGAATCATCTTGTGTGTAGTCCACTGTCTTGGGCTACTATTATCAATTTCTCATCACCTAAATTCATCTCTTTTTAACCACAAGTCAGAACTTGATTGACCGGTGGTTGTTCCAGCAGCTCACTGTATTTTACATTATAATTATGGGCTTTACAGTTGTTTTTTCTCTTCTGTTGGTCTTTGTCCCTTTGGTGCTGGCTGTTCCTTATCTACTAGTGGATTAACGTCCATCTCTACTACCCTTCTGACCAGAGTGAGTCTGCTGATGTTTTACCAGGTGACTTTTCTTGCCAAAACTCTTGTTGCATTCAATACATTTATATGGTCTCTTGGGGTTAGTGTCTCTAAATGTTTAGGGATTTCTAATACTGTGGCAAGAATGGACCTCATTCTTTAGCCAGGGCATATTCAAAACTCAAGAAATTAGTACTGTATTAATCTTTGATGTTTGCTGAGAGCGCTCTTCTCAGCACATAACGTCCCCAAAATGGCTTCCTTTTGAAGTTCATAAGGTGTCATAGGTATTGGGAGCATATTTAAAAGTGCCTGAAAGTTCTTTTTGATTAGTCCCATTGCTCCAAGCACTACTGGAACAATTTGTGTGTCTTTATTCCACATCAGTTTGGTTTCTGACTGCATATCTTGGTATTTCATGATTTTGTGTCTCACTGTAGTCACTAGGGCAGCTTATTTCAATCAGCAGCTACCTTTGTTCTCTTTTTCTTGTGAGTTTGTTGATGTACTATCAGTTGACACTTCGGATAAAACTCTTGTTGCATTCAACACATGTATATGGTCTTTCTCAGAATGAATTAGCTGATGTTGTGTCAGGTGACTCTTCTTGCCAAAACTCTTGTTGCATTCAATGCATTTATATGGGCTGTCTCAGAGTGAGTTACGCTGATGTCTTATCAGGTTAGTTTTCTCAATAAAATTCTTGTTGCATTCAAAACATTTATATGGTCTCTCTCCAGAGTGAGTTCGTTGATGTATTATCAATCGACTCTTCTGGACAAAACTCTTGCTGCATTCAACACATGTATATGGTCTTTCTCCAGAGTGAATTAGCTGATGTCGTATCAGGATACACTTTTGCCAAAATTCTTGTTGCATTCAAAACATTTATATGGTCTCTCTCCAGAGTGAATTTGCTGATGTATTGTCAGGCTACTCTTCTGTACAAAATTCTTGTTGCATTCAACACAATGAAATGGTCTTTCTCAGAGTGAATTTGCTGATGTCGTGTCAGGTGACTCTTCCGGACAAAACTCTTGTCACACTGAAAACATTTATGTGGTTTCTTGTGAATTTGGTGGGTTACAGTTTTATGCTGCATGGTTAAACTCTTGTCAGTACAATTAACTACATTTAGCTTGCTTAAACTCCTCTGATATTTGATACATTTCAGTTGCCCCTCTCCTTCATGAATATGGTGGTGTACATTGATGAGATGTAGGTCATGGAAACTCCTGCTGCACTGAAGATACTGATGGGATTTCTCTGTTGTGTGACTCAGCTGGCATTTCTCAGGCAGTGATTGCAGGCTGCAACTCTCACTGCACTCAAGCTTCCTGCCAACTAAAATAGATATTTAATTAATATTTTCTTACAATAAGGAAGCAAATGTGTCAGTTTTTCTTTAATATTTTCAAACACTATGTCAACTTTCCTGAGATTTAATCTCACAAATGTATTTTCAAATTTCCATTTTTTAAATTCAAAAGTTATTAAGATTTTGACATAACATCTTGACATGCTTAGGTAATAAAAGAGACATGAAATTAATTATGCAAACAACTTTCCAATTTGAATATACGTTGGATCACTTTATTTGTTTCTGTGACATTTCAATGTATTGTTTATTGATATTCATAAAATGGGTCTGACCAACTCTGGCTTCTCATGGGTCTAATCCTGGTCACAAAGAAGTATGTCAATAGGTAATAACAACATGGTATTAGGGGTATGCTAACCAAAACAGTAATGAAACAAGACGAAAGATGATAAAGCAAATTACCCAGAACAACAGAGAACATTTCCAGCTAAGAAAACATGAATTTATATTTTCAAAATACAGAAAGAAACCAGAGTCAGAGTAACACAGAGTAAAATATAAACCTGTGACTACAGCCTCCCTAAGGAAAAAAATCACATTTTGTAAATGCAAGCAAACAGAGTCAGACAGAGAAAATTACACTTGCAGATACCCTCCCAGGAGAAACAAAACCACATTCTTTAATGCAGGAAGTCATCAGAGACAGTCAGAATACAATGCAGCTGCAGCCACTGTACCACCAAATAAAAACAATAAATCACAGTTTGTAATGCGGCTAGCCATCAGTGGCAGTCAGAATACAATGCAGCTGCAGCCACTGTACCACCAAATAAAAACATAAATCACAGTTTGTAATGCAGCTAGCCATCAGTGGCAGACAGAATACAATGCAGCTGCAGCCACTGTACCATCAAATAAAAACATAAATCACAGTTTGTAATGCAGCTAGCCATCAGTGGCAGTCAGAATACAATGTCACTGCAGCTATCCCAAATAAAAACATAAATCACAGTTTGTAATGCAGCTAATCTTTAGAGACAGTCAGAATACAATGCAGCTGCAGCTACCGCAAATAAAAACATAAATCACAGTTTGTAATGCAGCTAATCTTTAGAGACAGTCAGAATACAATGCAGCTGCAGCCACTGTACCATCAAATAAAAACATAAATCAAAGTTTGTAATGCAGCTAGCCATCATAGGCAGTCAGAATACAATGCGCTGCAGCTATCCAAATAAAAACATAAATCACAGTTTGTAATGCAGCTAATCTTTAGAGACCGTCAGAATACAATGCCGCTGCAGCTATCCCAAATAAAAACATAAATCACAGTTTGTAATGCAGCTAATCTTTAGAGACAGTCAGAATACAATGCAGCTGCAGCTACCATAAATAAAACATAAATCACAGTTCGTAATGCAGCTAGTCATCAGAGACAGTCAGAATACAATGCAGCTGCAGCTACTCCAAATAAAAATATAAATCACATTTGTAATGCAGCAGATCATTGGAGACAGTCAGAATATAATGCAGCTACAGTCAGAATATAATGCGCTGCAGCTATCCCAAATAAAAACATAAATCACAGTTTGTAATGCAGCTAATCTTTAGAGACAGACAGGATGCAATACTGCTGCAGCTACCAAAAATAAAAACAACATAAAACACAGTTTGTAATGCAGCTAATTTTCAGAGAGACAGAATGCAATACAGCTGCAGCTACCAAAAATAAAAACATAAATCAAATTTTATAATGCAACTAGTCATCAGAGACAGTCAGAATACAATGCAGCTGCAGCTACCCCAAACAAAACATAAATCACATTGTGTAATGCAGCAGATCATTATAGACCATCAGAATATAATGCAGCTGCAGCTACCCCCAAACAAAAAAACATAAATGGCATTTTGTACCGCAGCTAGTCATCAGTGACAGCCAGACTACAATGCCACTACAGCTACCACAATTATAAACATAAATCACATTGTGTAATGCTAGTCATCAAGAACCAGTTAGGCCCAGATATTCAAACTGTGCCAGGCTATGGCACAAGCGAGTGCAGCTCAACGGCTTCGCGGGGGCGTGGACTGGGCAATAGTCAACGGACCTGCACCATGGCTCAGCATCACTGAATATCGCACCCTGGCCACCGCAGCTGCGCATGGTGTAGTGGCACTGTGCCAGCGCCAGTGGCCAGAGTGGAGCATGGGGATGTGCTAGCACAACAACCCGCGATATTCAAAAGTCGACATGGAAATGGGGCCATAATGTGTGCAAGGTGCAAATGGGGCCATTTGCATGTCATTATGGCCCCATTTGCATGTAGGTGCGCCGATCCTCGATGACTTGCACCTGGCACCTTGCCAGGCAGCAGCCGCCAGGGACCGATGCCCCCTGCAGCACGGCAATGTGCCCTACAGCCCGATCGCCAGCATTTGTAAGACAACAAAGATCCCAATATCCCAGGTGGTCCAGTGGACTGCTGCCCGCCTGATCGTGAGCTTCGTGTGAATTACAGATTCATCCTATATCCCTGGTGGTCCAGTGGACCGCTGCCCGCTTGATTGTGGGCTTAGAAAAAGATAACCCTCTATCCCTGGTGGTCCAGTGGACCTCTGCCCGCCTGATCACGGGCCTAAGTGTGAAAAAGATAACCTCTAAATCCCTGGTGGTCCAGTGGACCACTGCCCACCCAATCCGGGCTTAAGTGTAAATCCCTGATGGTCCAGTGGACGCTACCTGCCCATGGGCTTAAGTGTGATAAAGATAACTTCTGAATCCCTGGTGGTCCAGTGGACTGCTGCCTACCGATCGCGGGCTTAAGTGTGCTAAAAGATATCTTCTAAATCCATGGTGGTCCAGTGGACGAAGTCTGCCCGATCGCAGGCTTAAGTGTGACAGAATATTACACCTATATCCTTGGTGGTCCAGTGGACCCCCTCCCCTCGCCCACTCATCCCCACCGCCCCGCTCCCCGGTCCAGCGGCGGGTGGCAACACCACTCAGCTGCCACCCGCACCCCTTCTTGACACCATCAGTAGGGCTATGCGCTCATTGGTCCTTTAGCAGCAACTGACGTATACTACTACACATTCCAGATATGTGAATAGATCCATATCTGGAATGTGTCATCAGTATGGGCTGCATGCCCATTGGCACATTTGTAATGCAGCTAGTCATCAGAGACCATAAGAATAAAATGCAGCAACCCCAAATAAAACAATAAATTACATTTTGTAATGCAGCTAGTCATCAGAGACCATCAGAATAAAATGCAGCTGCAGCAACCCCAAATAAAACAATAAATTACATTTTGTAATGCACCTAGTTATCAGCGAGAAAACAATGCAACTGCAGCTACCCCAAATAAAAATATAAATCACATTTTGTAATGCAGACACCCACATAAGGCAGAATGCAGTACAATTGCATCTACCCTATACCCTGGGCAAAGAAACAAAATCATTTTTTTTGTAATGCAGGCAGTCACCACAGCCAGTCAAAATATAATACTTCAACTATCCCCCTTCCCTGAGGAAATCACATTTTGAAATGCAGATAGTCACCACAGCAAGTGACAGTACAATGCAAATATATTCTACCTGATTTATTTTTCATTTACTTATTAGCTTTTGTAACCTGATACAGTATGTGCACCAGACAAAATCCTGCCTGTTTTCAAGCATGACCTGGAATTACAGTTTATAAAATACAAAGACACTATTAGGATACAGTAAAAATACAGAGTCACAAACAGGACATAGTTAACGGTGGTCAAGTCCAAAACAATGATACAGGAATAGCATCAGTTATCCATGCAGAGATATACAGAAGTAAATAAAAATACATTTGGTGCATTGGCACAGGTAGCAATGTGGCCAGAAACAGGTCTGAACAAAAATTAGAGGAGCAAAACACAAGAAATTAACTTGCAATTGAAAACATTGAGCAGACATGACAGGATGGCAGGAAGCAGCCAGAACCGTGAGGTTAAGAGCATTCACAATTACCAATTACATATAGGTGAGAGAACAGTGTGTGCTTGAAGGAAAGGTAAGAGGAGGAGATCTTAAAGTCGAAAGGTAGTGAAATCCAAAACTTAGGGGCAAAGTAGGAGAAAGCTTGCACCCCATTTTAGTGGAGCTGATGGGGCAGACAGCAATGGAGAGTAGAGGACCTTGGGGGCAGGAGTCAGGACAGGGGCTAGCATAGCACCCAGGGTGTCAGGGCAGGTGGTGGTCTGGTTAGAGAGTTAATAAAGCATCCCAGTGTACAGGAGTGAAGGGGCAGTCACTGCGAAGCAGAGTAGAGCAAGCAGTGATGAGTTAGATGAGGAGCTGATGAGGAAACCTGCAGATGTTGCCATGTAGTATCCCAGTTGTATAATACTCCAGAATTGGCCTGTGAGAGTATAGGGAGGGTGTAGAAGAATCTTGGGAGCCGGATGCCTCTAGTAACTGAGATCCTTGCAGCAGGTGTGAGAAGAGAGTGATGCAGACTATATGCTGCACCTATTTTCATGCTAACTGAATGACACACCTCATTAATGTGGATAGAAAAGTTGATAATGGGGTCAAGTGTGATTCCAAGATATTTGAAGGCAGCAGTATTTAAGACAACTGATCCATCACAACATAGGACTTGAAGCCTAGAATTCTCAGCGTAGAGCTTTCAGCGGACCCAAAAGCATGGCCTGAGTCTTAGACAAATTAAGGATTTGGTAATTAGAGGAGAGCCAGGACTGAAGATTCTGAAACATGGAAGAAAGGTGCTGACTGAGGTCATCAATGGACTTAGAGGTGGTGTACAGTACAAGTCACATTAAACTGTTCCTTAGGCTCACTGCTCTGTTGTTTTTTTGTGCTGCTAATGCAGTGTCAATTCTAAACATTAAAAACACAAACTCTTTTGAGCTGGTCATCAGCTCACATGCAAAACAGTTCCAGCCACTATGCAATCACTTCAGCTCCCAATTCGATGGTCATGTAATGCATTTTCCCAAATGCGCATAGTGCAGTACTGTGCTGTACATAATTCCAGCACTATAATATCTGCACATCTTGCCTTTCACTACCTCTGAACTTGACTGCTTATGCCACTGTCTCACGTCTCACTCACTCACTGATTACTGTACAGTATATTTATTCAATACAGTACTGTGCTGTATGTTTAACATATATTTTACTTGCTGCCTGACAGTACAGTACAGAGAGTTACCTCTGAGTGAACGGCAGACTGGAAGTACAGTACCTGTGCAGTAGATGCATGTACTGTACAGTACTGTACACTATCAACCCCGATCCCCAGTTGGTCCCATCCCAATCACCCTTAAAGTAACGTAAAATACATTCATTTTCCTGGTGGTCTAGTGGCACAGGTACAGTACAGTAGTAACCACCCCCAATCTCGAATCCCGATCTTCTTCAATGCTTCGTTTTACTTAATTTCCTGGTGGTCTAGTGGTCCCTCCACAGGCGCAACCTCTCCCCATCCTGAAAGGTACTGTAATATCCACCCTGCTATCCCCATCCCAAATAGACAGCAGACCACCGACAGCCGTCTCTCCTCCATGGTCTGCAGCCTGCTGGGAAGTTAATGAATGAGCACGTGCACAGCCAGCATGTGCTCATTCATGAACTTCTCAGCGGCTGCCAGCCATGGAGGGAGGAGGGCTGTGCTGGCGGTCTGCTCCCTTGGGGATAGGGAGAGTGGTGTGGGATATTATCTGTTGGGATGGGGAGGGTTGTGGGAGGGACCACTAGACCACCAGGAATTTAAGAAACGTACAGCATTCAAGATGGGATCCATTCACTGCGCCCGACTGCCTGATTCTAAAATGGCCAAATTTATCTGCCCATCACTGACATCTGCCCACAGCATGATTTGCCGACTGCAATTTTCCCCGACAGCCTGTGAACACAAGGCTGCTATGCCAGAACACATTTAAATACTCCATTAAAATATTTCAGCTCTTCTAATTACTGGTTCTCTTCATACTGTTTGCGTCTCCCGTCAATATATCCATTCAATACTTTCAGTACTCAGACTTTTTGTGTAATTTGCAGTTTCCCCTCTTGATCATAAAATCTTTCAGTTACCATCCTGGCACTCAGTTGCACTCCAGAAGTGCCCTCTCCCCCACCACCACCATCTCTTCACACGGTTCAGTGTGCATATATGGCACACACAAACAGACAGAAAACAGAAAAGACAAAAGAAATAAGTGTTGTAGCTATGATTTAAACCGTATTCTTTCTGGAATGCACATTTGGGATTCGGTGATTGGGGATACTACAGTAGTGTACTGTACTATACAGTATTATGGGACTCGGTGAGTGATTTTCTTTCTTTACCTCTGGCAGGCAGGTGGCGGAAGTACCACTAACCACCAGGGATTTATTTGGGGCAATCAGGCGGGGTTGGGTCCCTGTGACAGCTGCTAAAGCAGCGTGAAGAGCAGGCAGAATTTCCATTTTTTCACACACGGCTGGAGAACTGGAGCCCTGCCTCCAGCTGTACAGTACAACATCTTTATGAGTTGCTTAATGTGTGTACTCATTAATGTACTGCAGTGAATAAGAGTTTTCAGTGAGCTGCAACTGATTAGCAGCTAACAAAACCATTAAGCAACTCCTTCTAATTCATTGCAGTGAGAAGTGCACACATTAAGCAGCTCACTGAAAATGCTAAATCAGTGAGTTGGGGAGCAGTTTAATGTGACTTGTACTGTAGAGTACCAGGCCATCAGCATACATAGTGGTTCTACAGGAAGAGATGGGTTAGGAATATAATAAACAAAATGGGAGAAGAGCAAAGGCCAAGAATATAAAAATGTGATTCCTCCAAGTAAAACACAAAATCACATTTTTAAAATGCAGACAGTTCCCAAAGTCAGAGTAAAAAAAAATATATATATTTATTCTTTATTTGTTTGAAATGACTCCAAGAAGAATAACCCCATGGACTGCAGCATTTCTTTCTTATGTCTGCCCCAGGAGGATAGTAGCAACAGTCAGAAGGTTTACACAGCCCAGCAGAAATAGTTACATATAGGCTAAAATGTACACAGGAAACACAACAAAGCTCAACATGTCAGTACATCAAACAGTAATCAAAACAAGCGCACAAAGTTGGGTCACTGATTTTTTATAATGCAGTTAAAGCTAAACCCAGGTAAATCAACTGCAAATATTCCATCTGACAAATCAAGCATTTATCAGTGCTGAATAGGTTTGCTTGCATTAGGTTACAAATTAGTACAACAGTATCTTGGTCACCTGGTCACCTATTCTACTATAGAAATACAAAATCACACATGTCCCCACAATGCAAAGCATCATGAGTTGCATATGCAAATCACCACAGAATATAATGCTGGTTCAACTTTAGCAGAAATACATGGTGCCGAAAGGCCTCTCACACAGTTTGCAAGGGTGCCAACAGAGGACATAGGCCGTGTTTAGTCCTAGGACTCATCAGCCCATTTCTTTACTCCCATTTGTCAGCAAGGTATTAGAGACTGCCAGCTAGGCAACTTGTAGAAGCACTTCAGTCGGGATTCTGTAAACGTCATGGATCAGTGGCCTCTATGTCAAGGGTCCTGGATGACATCAGTAAGGCAAATGATAACCAGCTTTACTGGGGCTATCCTGGTCGATCTTTCAAAGGCCTTCTACATGGTGACCATCAAATACTATTACAAAGGCTTTATGAGGTAGGTTTAAGTAGGAAGGCACTAACATGGTTCTTTTTCCTACTTGAGTCATGCAGTAGATGTCAGATCACAGCTGTAAATGGTGCTGAGTCTGTCCCACTGCTTGTGGTTAGAGGTGTGCCCAAGGCTCTGTCCTGGGTCTGTATGTTTCTCAACCATCAGTGTAAGAGATCCAGAATACACTTCAGAGCAGTCTCCATGTACTCCAGACTGTTTTCACAAACTATAAATTGAAAATGATTACTATCAAGACTAAATCTATGTTATTTGGACCTGCTGTTAAACTGAAAACAAGTGAGAAGTTGTCAGTACTGGATAATAGGAATCTGCTCTGGGATGTGTAGAACATATAAATACTTGAGGATTTTCACTGGAACAATCAGGTTTCAGGAATAAACATGTTGATAAATTGATTTTTAAATTAATAAAGGGTGAGATTACTGTATATGAACAAGTATTGGCTATGCACGAATGAGTGGGAATTATGTGCCAGAGGCATGTGGCTGTGCACCTAGAGAGTGTGCATCAGCTGCATTCAGCAATAACCACCACCTGTCCATCGCCCACCCCTTGAGATGCAGGTCAGTGCAGGGTGGTTGAAGCAGTCACTGACCCAGTCAAGCATCCAATTGTATTCCCAGCAATGGTCCCACGTGGATCCCTAGCACAAGTGAAAATGAATACCAATGGTGGCACCCAGACCCATGCAGCCTGGCCCATTGGTGTGAGGACTCAGCCCATGCCCCAGTAGTACTGCACACCCTTATTGTTCCAGCAGGACCCCTGCCCAAGACCAGATACACCTCCCTCCCCGCTTCGCCATACCAGACCCTGGTGATGCAACAGCAAACCCTACCCAGCACATGTCATCCCGGCCCTTGTGTCTGAACAGCAGAACCACCAGGCACCTAAGTAGCCCTGTCCCAGTAGTGTGCAGTGCAGCCCGCTGCACACAAGCCATCCCGAAGCTGCTGATGCACAACCCCCACTGCACAGTTAACCCGATCCTCATCCCGGTGTAAGACATGTTCCCCATGACCCACCATGAACTGAGCTACTGAGGCTCTGTATGTGTGCCCTGTGCATCTTGCAGCAGTCATGCAGATGTGGATGGCCCCAGTTCACCCTCCACCACTGTCCCCAACCCAGTACCTTCACTGGTGGCTGGCCCTCCTGCGGCACCGCCAAATCCCCCAACCTGCTGAATCTGAGGCCGGTGCCACAGGCATGCATAGTAAGTGGCACATCCCTCCTGACACCTACTCAGCGACTGGCTGTTCAAGTGATACTGGGGTGCACTGCCTGTATATGGGCATGCACATTCCTAGCTTCACTTGGATGGCAGGTGGCAGAAGAGGATGACGAGGGAGGGCTGTGCCGCTGAATATCCCCATGCGGTGGCAACTGAAGCACAGGTATAGGGGTTGGGGGTTGTGTTAGTGCTGTGGGACACTGAATTCCACCACGCGCCTGGAAGGCCAGGGTCAGGGGTTGGTGGTGTTGTATGGGGTGGGGTGTTTTGCATTCCTGGGTCAGTAACCCTATGCGTATGCATGGGGTTGGGGGTTAGCTGTTATAAGGACAGGGCACAGCTGAGTAATGGAATGGGTGGCCCAGGGCAGCCAGTGGAGATGGGTGCTGGGGACCTGTTGGTAGGAGATGGTGGCTATCAGTGGGGACAGGTGCGGGGACCTGTTGGCAGGAGATGGTGGCTACTCAGTGGGGATGGATGCCGGGACCTGTTGGTAGGAGATGGTGGCTATCGGTGGGGACGAGTGCGGGACTTGTTGGTAGGAGATGGTGGCTATCGGTGGGGACGGTGCCGGGGACCTGTGGGTAGGAGAAGGTGGCTATCGGTGGGGACGGGTGCAGGGGACCTGTTGGTAGGAGAAGGTGGCTATCGGTGGGGACGGTGCAGGAGCCTGTTGGTAGGAGATGGTGGCTATCGGTGAGGGACGGGTGATGGGGACCTGTTGGTAGGAGATGGCGGCTATCGGTGGGGACGGGTGATGGGGACCTGTTGGTAGGAGATGGTGGCTCTCGGTGGGGACGGGTGATGGGGACCTGTTGGTAGGAGATGGTGGCTATCGGTGCGGACGGGTGATGGGGACCTGTTGGTAGGAGATGGTGGCTATCGGTCGGACGGTGCTGGGGACCTGTTGGTAGGAGATGGTGGCTATCGGTGGGGATGCGTGCTGGGGACCTGTTGGCAGGAGATGGTGGCTATCAGTGGGGACGGTGCTGGGGACCTGTTGGCAGGAGATGGTGGCTATCAGTGGGAGGGTGCTGGGGACCTGTTGGCAGGAGATGGTGGTTAGCAGAGGGACGGGTGCTGGGGACCTGTTGGCAGGAGATGGTGGCTATCAGTGGGGACGGTGCTGGGGACCTGTTGGTAGGAGACGGTGGTTAGCAGAGGGACGGGTGCTGGGGACCTGTTGGCAGGAGATGGTGGCTATCAGTGGGGACGGTGCTGGGGACCTGTTGGTAGGAGACGGTGGCTATCGGAGGGAGGGGTGCTGGGGACCTGTTGGTAGGAGACGGTGGCTATCGGAGGAGGGGTGCTGGGGACCTGTTGGTAGGAGACGGTGGCTATCAGTGGGGAGGGTGCTGGGGACCTGTTGGTAGGAGACGGTGGCTATCGGTGGGGAGGGTGCTGGGGACCTGTTGGTAGGAGAGGTGGCTATCGGTGGGGAGGGGTGCTGGGGACCTGTTGGTAGGAGCAGGTGGCTATCGGTGGGGAGGGTGCTGGGGACCTGTTGGTGGAGAAGGTGGCTATCGGTGGGGAGGGTGCTGGGGACCTGTTGGTAGGAGGAGTGGCTATCGGTGGGGAGGGTGCTGGGGACCTGTTGGTAGGAGGATGGTGGCTACTCAGTGGGGAGGGTGCTGGGGACCTGTTGGTAGGAGACGGTGGCTATCGGTGGGGAGGTGCTGGGGACCTGTTGGTAGGAGACGGTGGCTATCGGTGGGGACGGTGCTGGGGACCTGTTGGCAGGAGGCCGGTGGCTATCGGTGGGGACGGTGCTGGGGACCTGTTGGCAGGAGATGGTGGCTATCGGTGGGGATGGGTGCTGGGGACCTGTTGGCAGGAGATGGTGGCTATCAGTGGGGATGGGTGCTGGGGACCTGTTGGTAGGAGGAGGTGGCTATCAGTGGGGCGGGTGCTGGGGACCTGTTGGTAGGAGACAGTGGCTATCGGTGGGGACGGGTGCTGGGGACCTGTTGGTAGGAGCAGTGGCTATCGGTGGGGACGGGTGCTGGGGACCTGTTGGTAGGAGACGGTGGCTATCGGTGGGGACGGTGCTGGGGACCTGTTGGCAGGAGAGGTGGCTATCGGTGGGGACGGGTGCTGGGACCTGTTGGCAGGAGCAGTGGCTATCGGTGGGGACAGGTGCTGGGGACCTGTTGGCAGGAGGCGGTGGCTATCGAGTGGGGCGGGTGCTGGGGACCTGTTGGTAGGAGACTGGTGGCTATCGATGAGGGACGGTGCTGGGGACCTGTTGGTAGGAGATGGTGGCTATCAGTGGGGACAGGGTGCTGGGGACCTGTTGGTAGGAGATGGTGGCTATCAGTGGGGACGGTGCTGGGGACCTGTTGGTAGGAGATGGTGGCTATCAGTGGGGATGGGTGCTGGGGACCTGTTGGCAGGAGATGGTGGCTATCAGTGGGATGGGTGCTGGAGACCTGTTGGCAGGAGATGGTGGCTATCAGTGGGGACGGGTGCTGGGGACCTGTTGGCAGGAGATGGTGGCTATCAGTGGGGACGGGTGCTGGGGACCTGTTGGCAGGAGATGGTGGCTATCAGTGGGGAGGGTGCATGGCACCTGTTGGTAGGAGACAGTGGCTATCAGTGGGAGGGTGCTGGGACCTGTTGGTAGGAGACGGTGGCTATCAGTGGTGGCGGTGCTGGGGACCTGTTGGTAGGAGACGGTGGCTATCAGTGGTGGCGGGTGCTGGGGACCTGTTGGTAGGAGACGGTGGCTATCGGTGGGGAGGGTGCTGGGGACCTGTTGGTAGGAGACGGTGGCTATCGGTGGGGAGGGTGCAGGGGACCTGTTGGTAGGAGAGGTGGCTATCGGTGGGGAGGGTGAGGGGACCTGTTGGTAGAGAGGAGTGGCTATCGGTGGGGAGGGGTGATGGGGACCTGTTGGTAGGAGGACGGTGGCTACTCGGTGGGGGCAGGTGATGGGGACCAGTTGGTAGGAGGCAGTGGCTATCGGTGGGGACGGGTGCTGAGGACCTGATGGTATGAGGCGGTGGTTATCAGTGGGGAGGGTGCTGGGGACCTGTTGGTAGGAGGCGGTGGTTATCAGTGGGGAGGAGTGCTGGGACCTGTTGGTAGGAGACGGTGGCTATCAGTGGGGAGGGAGCTGGGGACCTGTTGGTAGGAGATGGTGGCTATCAGTGGGGACGGGTGCTGGGGACCTGTTGGTAGGAGGCGGTGGCTATCAGTGGGGACGGGTGCTGGGGACCTGTTGGTAGGAGATGGTGGCTATCAGTGGGGTGGGTGCTGGGGACCTGTTGGTAGGAGACGGTGGCTATCAGTGGGGAGGGGTGCTGGGGACCTGTTGGTAGGAGACGGTGGCTATCAGTGGGGAGGGTGCTGGGGACCTGTTGGTGGGAGGTGTGGCTATCAGTGGGGAGGGTGCTGGGGACCTGTTGGTAGGAGGTGGTGGCTATCAGTGGGGAGGGTGCTGGGGACCTGTTGGTAGGAGGTGGTGGCTATCAGTGGGAGGGTGCTGGGGACCTGTTGGTAGGAGATGGTGGCTATTAGTGGTGGCGGGTGCTGGGGACCTGTTGGTAGGAAATGGTGGCTATCAGTGGTGGCGGGTGCTGGGGACCTGTTGGTAGGAGGCGGTGGCTATCAGTGGGGAGGGGTGCTGGGGACCTGTTGGTAGGAGGAGGTGGCTATCAGTGGGGAGGGTGCTGGGGACCTGTTGGAAGGAGGTGGTGGCTATCAGTGGGAGGTGCTGGGGACCTGTTTGTAGGAGACGGTGGCTATCAGTGGTGGCGGGTGCTGGGGACCTGTTGGTAGGAAACGGTGGCTATCAGTGGGAGGGTGCTGGGGACCTGTTGGTAGGAGACGGTGGCTATCAGTGGGGAGGGGTGCTGGGGACCTGTGGGTAGGAGACAGTGGCTATCGGTGGGAGGGTGCTGGGGACCTGTGGGTAGGAGACGTGGCTATCGGTGGGGAGGGTGCTGGGGACCTGTGGGTAGGAGACAATGGCTATCGGTGGGAGGGTGATAGGGACCTGTTGGTAGGAGGCAGTGGCTATCGGTGGGGAGGGTGATGGGGACCTGTTGGTAGGAGACGGTGGCTGATCGGTTGGGAGGGTGATGGGGACCTGTTGGTAGGAGACGGTGGCTATCGGTGGGGAGGGTGATGGGGACCTGTTGGTAGGAGACGGTGGCTATCGGAGGGAGGGAGATGGGGACCTGTTGGTAGGAGACAGTGGCAATCGGTGGGGAGGGGTGCTGGGGACCTGTTGGTAGGAGGCAGTGGCTATCGCTGGGAAGGGGTGCTGGGGACCTGTTGGTGGAGACATGGTGGCTATCGGTGGGGAAGGGTGCTGGGGACCTGTTGGGGGAGGATAGTGCTATCAGTGGGACGGGTGCTGGGGACCTGTTGGCAGGAGGACGGTGCCTATCGGTGGGACGGGTGCTGGGGACCTGTTGGCAGGAGACGGTGGCTTATCGGTGGGGACGGGTGCTGGGGACCTGTTGGCAGGAGATGGTGGCTATCAGTGGGGACGGGTGCTGGGGACCTGTTGGCAGGAGATGGTGGCTATCAGTGGGGACAGGTGCTGGGGACCTGTTGGCAGGAGATGGTGGCTATCATTGGGGACGGGTGCTGGGACCTGTTGGCAGGAGATGGTGGCTATCAGTGGGGACGGGTGCTGGGGACCTGTTGGCAGGAGATGGTGGCTATCAGTGGGGACGGGTGCTGGGGACCTGTTGGCAGGAGACGGTGGCAATCAGTGGGGAGGGGTGCTGGGGACCTGTTGGCAGGAGACGGTGGCTATCAGTGGGGAGGGTGCTGGGGACCTGTTGGTAGGAGGCGGTGGCTATCAGTGGGAGGGGTGCTGGGGACCTGTTGGTAGGGAGACAGGGTGGCTATCAGTGGGGAGGTGCTGGGGACCTGTTGGTAGGAGACGGGCTATCACGTGGGGAGGGGTGCTGGGGACCTGTTGGTAGGAGATGGTGGCTATCAGTGGGGAGGGTGCAGGGACCTGTTGGTAGGAGATAGTGGCTATCAGTGGGAGGGGTGCTGGGGACCTGTAGGTAGGAGACGGTGGCTATCAGTGGGAGGGTGCTGTGGACCTGTTGGTAGGAGATGGTGACTATCAGTGGGGACGGGTGCTGGGGACCTGTTGGTAGGAGGCGGTGGCTATCAGTGGGGACAGGTGCTGGGACCTGTTGGTAGGAGACGGTGGCAATCAGTGGGAACGGGTGCTAGGGGACCTGTTGGCAGGAGATGGTGGCTATCAGTGGGGGATGGGTGCAGGGGACCTGTTGGCAGGAGATGGTGGCTATAAGTGGGGATGGGTGCTGGGACCTGTGGGTAGGAGACAGTGGCTATCAGGGAGGACAGGTGCTTGGGACCTGTTGGTAGGAGACGCGTGGCTATCAGTGGTGGCGGGTGCTGGGGACCTGTTGGTAGGAGGGCGGTGACTATCAGTGGTGGCGGGTGCTGGGGACCTGATGGTAGGAGACGGTGGCTATCAGTGGGGAGGTGCTGGGGACCTGTTGGTAGGAGACGGTGGCGATCAGTGGGGAAGGGTGCTGGGGACCTGTCGGTAGGAGGTGGTGGCTATCAGTGGGAGGGTGCTGGGGACCTGTTGGTAGGAGGCCAGGTGGCTATCAGTGGTGGCGGGTGCTGGGGACCTGTTGGTAGGAGGCGGTGACTATCAGTGGTGGTGGGTGCTGGGGACCTGATGGTGGGAGGCGGTGGCTATCAGTGGGGAG
Source organism: Neoceratodus forsteri (assembly GCA_016271365.2). Lineage (NCBI taxonomy): Eukaryota > Metazoa > Chordata > Ceratodontiformes > Ceratodontidae > Neoceratodus > Neoceratodus forsteri. The sequence continues at coordinate 467,831,381 of CM057457.1, read as the reverse complement.
GGGTGCTGGGGACCTGTTGGTAGGAGGCGGTGGCGATCAGTGGGGAGGGTGCTGCGGACCTGTCGGTAGGAGGTGGTGGCTATCAGTGGGGAGGTGCTGGGGACCTGTTGGTAGGAGGCGGTGGCTATCAGTGGTGGCGGGTGCTGGGGACCTGTTGGTAGGAGACGGTGGCTATCAGTGGGAGGGTGCTGGGGACCTGTTGGTAGGAGGCGGTGGTTATCAGTGGGGAGGGTGCTGGGGACCTGTTGGTAGGGAGGCGGTGGCTATGGTGGGGAGGGTGCTGGGGACCTGTTGGTGGGATGGTGGCTACTCGGTGGGGAGGGTGCTGGGACCTGTTGGTAGGAGGCAGGTGGCTACTCGGTGGGGACGGGTGCTGGGGACCTGTTGGCAGGAGAGGTGGCTATCGGTGGGAGCAGGGAGCTGGGGACCTGTTGGCAGGAGATGGTGGCTATCAGTGGGGACGGGTGAGGGGACCTGTTGGCAGGAGATGGTGGCTATCAGTGGAGACGGGTGCAGGGGACCTGTTGGCAGGAGAATGAAAAAATAAAGTGCTTGGTTGCCATCCTCGGCTTTGTCGAGTGGGACCAGTCAAGGAGTTCCAAGTATTTCCAAGTAATCCAGCTGGCCATGTCTCAGAGTAGTTTCACAAGATCGGAGGGGTGTATTGTTGAGATTATTTGACCACATGCACATTACCAGACAGTGATCACTGAGGGTATCTGGAAGGACGGTGACCTCGGAGATGTGCTCCAGGCAGCTAGCAAGCTAATCAATTACTGTACTTGTGCCTGTTTAGTAGTTAACTTTTATAGCATGTGAGATCAGTTGTGTGAGGTAGAGACCAGATAACTGATCCAAAACTTCAAGGGTGTCCTGAGACAGCCAGTTGGTGTCGAAATCGTTAACAGTAATATGCACCCAGTTGTGCTTTAGCTGTTCCATGTTGCTTAGGACCTGCTGAATGCCCATTTATGGGTGCCAGAGGTATGTACACAGTGGAAAATAATAACACTTTATGTTGCCGGCCCAGGATCAACTTTAGACTTAGAGTTTCACCTCATTGGTGTGAAGGCTACTAAGCAGTAGTTGGGCATTTAAAACACTTTTAGGTACACTAAGCAACTCCACCTTGCTTCATTAATCTGTCCTGTCAGAATGCAGTGTAGCCATCTAAGGTGATGGTAGCATCACTGACCTTGGGTGTCATGCCACCTCATTGGTGGATATCCCCTTTTCTGAAAGATGCTACCCTATTTATGCCTTTGGTAACCTATTTATGCCTTTTAGATATTTGTAGGTTTCCATCATATCTCCCCTGTCTTTCCTCTCCTCCAGGGTATACATATTGAGGTTTCTAGTCTTTCCTCATATGACTTTTGGTGCAGGCTTTCTGTCATTTTTGTTGCCCTTTCTTGAACTGACTCCACCCTGTCTATGTCCTTATGGAGATGCAGCCTCCAGAACTGTGACCTCAATTTCCAAATGGGGCCTCACCAATGATCTGTACATTGGCATCACCACTTCCTTCCTTCTGCTGGTGTTACCTCTCCTTATGCACCCCGGCATCCCACTGGCTCTCCCCATAGCCTTGGCACATTGTTTGGCTACCTTGCAGTTATCATATATGATTACCCTCAAATCTCTTTTCTGTTTGGTAACCATCAGTTCCTCCCATCATGTAATCCTCCCCTGGGTTCTTGTGCCCCAAAGCACACGTTTACACTGTTTCACATTAAATCTCAGCTGCTACACTATGTACCATTTCTGCAGTTTACCTAGGTCCTCCTCATTTTTTCACCCCTCCCAGAATGTCCGCCCTGTTACAGATGTAAGTGTCATCCACAAAGAGGCACACTTTCCCTTCCAGTCCCTACGCAATGTCACTTATGAAGACATTAAACAGGACTTGACCCAAGACCGATCCCTGTGGCACCACTCTGGTTACCATCTTTTCCTCAGGTTGAGTACCATTTACTACAACCCTCTGTCGTCTAACACTCAACTAGTTCCTTATCTGGTTTACCACCTTGTGACCCACTGTCAGACTGCTCAGCTTGTTCACAAGACTTTTATGTAGAACAGTATTGAAGGCCTTACTAAAATCCAGTTAGGCCACACACCCCGCTCCCCCGCCAACCGATCCACAATCTTAGTCATCCAGTTAACAAAATCAATTAGATTTATTTGACATGACCTTCTGGCTGTGAATCCATGCTGTCTCAGATCCTGTGCTCTGCTGTATTCAGTGTGTTCCATGATCCTTTGTTTAAGTAGAGTAAGAGAGAACAGCAAGAGGAAGGAGGTGCTTTTATACTATACTCAGGGCCGTGTTTACTGCGACAAAGTGGACCCACATTCTGTGGCAGGACCTCATACCGTCTGCAGCAGAACAACTGCTGATTCTGACTGATAAATTGTGGTTAAACAGCATACCTTCAAGGGATTAAGTCTTAGTTTACCCTTGGCTACCTTTGTACAACCACTCCACTACACTGAAAGTGGAACAGCAGGCCATTTAACAGTATGTAGTCCTCTTATCACAAATATTAAACTGCAATAACTCAAATCTGGTGTTCTGTTTTAATAACTTTTCCCTCCCACCCGGAATTTGAAGGCTCATATGTTTTCTGGACACTGTTCTTCTATGTTATAATTAGAGGAGGACATAAATACTCAGCTAAAACTACACAGAAGGCAAAACCTGCTTGGATTTGTTCTGGTTTATATTCACAGTTAGCAGAAATAAAGTGAGACCCCAACCTGAAAGCCTTTGTTTTTTCTGATTTTGTTTACGTTCTTGTAGATTATAATGTTTTAAAACTAGGAATATCCCAGCTGTCTTGCAACAAAATCTGTGTGTTGGGGAAGGACTGTCTTCCTGTAATAGTGATGGAGGTGTAACTTGCAGTGTCTGTGTGATTTGTTGACTCCTGTTTTTCCATTTAGGAACACACTAAAAATGCAAGCAAGTCATTCTTGTTAAGCTGGAGTAACCTTGGTTAGCAGTTCTCTTCTCCACGCAACTCAGGGGTTGTGGTGTTCTTCAGTCAGTGACTCTCGTTTCACTTATGTACAGCAGCAATCAATACAACTCATAATTCTGATTGTTTTCCTTATCTACTCGCTCCAGTTCTAGTATACTCTGATCCCCAACTCTACTGCAGCTGGGGAACTTGACCCTCTTTAAGAATTGAGCTTGATGCCACCAACTAGGCTGCAGGTTCAAATCTGCCATGAAATTACTCACACTTGCAGGTACAAATCTGCAACCCACAAATCAAAACTGTGATCGATGTCCATCAATGGGGACTGAGTCTTCTTCCCAGTCTGCTGCCAGCCAGATGTTTCTGCAATCGGCTCCTCCTCCTCCTCCGATACCTGCCACCACATCGAGATCGATTCCACCTCTATGGGCACCACTGAATCTTCTCACTTCGTGACTACTGCTCGCCTACCAGTTCTTCCTTCCAAATTCATCTTTCAGGGATTCAGGATGCACTGTCAGCAGTATCACAATGAAAAATTAACATGGCTGAGCTACCCACACTGCACAGCAGCAAATCACCTGCTGTGGGCCTAATCAAGCTCTGCTACTCTTGCATCAGTCTGTCCCCATAATAGTGGCTGGGCGGAGTTATGTAACAAGAGCCAGCATGAGTCAAGATGCCTTGTGGCCACTAGCTTTTCAGCTTTGTAGTGGGCAGTATCAGTTTGTTGCCCCTTCTAATGAGTATGTATTCCATGCCATACTTAACATATCAATAACTATGCCCTTTCCTTGCATCACTGTAGAGCAAAGTTAGCATTTCTGCGGCCATATGGCTCTTTTTTCTGATTTCTGCAGCCAGTACTGATTTCTGCAGCCACTGCTGCAACTGCAGAATCACAGAAAACATGGGGCCCTGACTATACTGCTCTAGTGGGACTAAAGAACTAGAACTCTACAACTGGGACATTCAATTTAGGGTAAAAACAAAGAAACAAAAAAAAAAGAGTTGATGTGTTTGTCTGAGTTGGCTGAAGTGACTTATTATCTGTGCAGCTATCTAGGTGTTGAGTTGGCTGAAGTGAATTATTCTCTTGCATTAACTAGGTGTAGAAGGAGCTATAAATTAGGGGAATGGTTTAGCCAGAAGGAAGGTAGTCGATCTGGACTAGATAGATGGCTTCTGGCAGAGAACAGGTGGAGAACAGCAAAAGGAAGGAGGTGCTGTTAGAACTATACTTCTTTACTGGAACTATATTGCCTTCCTTCCTTCCCCTCCACCCTCCTTAGCCAGTTCTACTTTTATAGGCACAGGATTTGACTGGCAACAGGAACTTCCTGTTTCGGAGCAGGAAGGGATTGATCACAGAGCCACAAAAGACTCACTATCCTGGAAGGAAAAGAGTAGCTCTCTGTCCCCCCCCAGCAGCTGGAGGTCTGACTCTGACCAAGTAAAGAGACTACTGTCCATATCTGAAGAGGGACATTAAGTTACTGGAGGGGGTGCAGCGCAGAGCGACAAAGATGATCAAGGGGCTGGGGGACTTATCATACGAGAGGAGGTTGAAGAAGTTGAACATGTGCTCACTGGAGGAGAAGAGAGACAAGGGTGACATGATTGAAACCTTTAAATACATGAAAGGAATAAACAAGACGGGTACAGAAGGGCTGTTCAAAGTAAGGAAGGGGAGGGCCACCAGGGGCCATGATATGAGACTGGAGAGGAAGGTTCAGGAGGAGATGAGGAGACACTTTTTACAGAGAGGGTGGTGGCTGGGTGGAATCGTTACCTGCTGAAGTGGTATGCAGTAGAACAGTGGACTGCTTCAAATGAGGATGGGATAGGACAAGGGAGAGGTTAATGAAGGGAAGGTGGAAGGAGGGCAGCTGCAGGATAGGGGTTCTAGCTGCACATTCAAGCAGACTTGATAGACCTCTAGGCCTTTATCTGCTGGCAAATTTCGTATGTTCATATATTTGTACTGGAAAATACTGAAACTGCCTGTCTCAGAACAGGAAGATCAGGAGCTTTAAGGGCACGAGGCAGTAGGTAAGTAGCTAGAGAAAAAATGTATATAACAAAAAATGAATAAACAGAGGAAAGAGTAAGTATTCAAAACAACAGTTAAGGGCCAGAAATAAGACATGATGTGAGTGGTGCAGTGCAGTGTCTGGGGCTGTAGTCTTCCAGGAGACATTTTGGAGGATGCAGTGTTATCCACCTGCAGGCACCTCTGGGCTGAGGGAGGAGGTTGCTCATCTCCAGGCTGAGTTGGCCAGGATTTGGGGGCTTCTCTCCCACCCAGGGACCAAGGCCACCACCGCTGCCTCAGAGGTTGCCAAGGAAAAGGAGTGGTTGGACCACAGTGGGCTCAGGAGGGCAAGGGGTGGAACAGAGACACATCTCTCCAGCTGTACCGCTCTACAATTTGTATGCCACTCTGGCAGAGTTTGGTTCCTCTATAGAGGCACCCCCAGTGGAGACCAAGCAAGATGTTGGGAACCTCCACAAAGGAGACCCGCAAGAGGGTAGCATGGGACCCCACTAGGGAAGAAAACAACTCCTGGTGGAGGACTCCATTGTTAGGAGGGTAGAACTGGGGGAGGGGGGGGAGAGAGAGGTAAGGTACCTGCCAGGTGCCATGGCTTGGAGGGACAGGAAGTGAATCCTCTGGAGGAGCAAATGCACAGGGGAGGGAGCTGGATGTCATTGCCCACCTAGGGACAAATGACCTGGCTGGGAAAAGGATCAGAACAGTGCAGGAGGAGTTTGTTGAGTTGGGATGGGGCCTTAGACAAGTAGCACGCATGGTAACCTTCTCAGAGGTGCTGCCTGTCTATGGCATGGGAGGTCGGGTGCACCACACATGGTATTCAATCAGTGGTTAAAACTGGTGAAGGAGTCAGGGGTTTGCTTCACTGGGGACTGGAGGTCAACCTGGAGCAATGCAGGCCTATACTGGCACGATGGTCTGCATCTGTCCAGGAGGGAAACCAGGATCCTAGATGATAGGGTTAAATGTTTCACAAGTAAGCATTTAAACTGGCCGGGGGGGGACACTGGAAAGGAGCAAGAAAATCCTAGCCCCCCTCCCAAAAAATCAGGATAGTTAACGAGGTAAACACCAAGATAGAGATGTCAGTAGGGAGAAGGGCAGGGATAAATGGAGACAAAGGCAGTAAGGACAGGAATGGGGCAAAAAGGGGTAAGGCCATCAAGAAATGGAGGGTAATGAGTACCAATGCTAGTAGTCTGGGCAACAAGCTCCCTTAACTGGTGGCCTCAATGGAAGAGGGATGCCTGGATATCATGGCAGTCACAGAAACGTGGTACACAGAGAACCATGACTGGGATGTTAACATACCAGGGTACACAACTTACAGGAGAGACAGGGAGGATAGAAGAGAGGGAGGAGTATCTCTCTGTGTAAGGGAAGCTATAAAAGCAATGGAACAAAAGAGTAAACGGGGAGGAGAAGAGGCACTGTGGGTCACCTTAGACACCAACATCCACACGGGTTGTTTGCAGACCTCCATCTTAGGGGAAGAAATGGAGAAGGATATGATAGAAGGCATCCTTAAGATGGCAGAGAAAGTGGAGATATTGATGATGGGGGACCTCAATGTGCCAGATGTTGATTGGAGCACCTTTGCTACAGCCACATCCGAGAGCAGGGCCATTCTCGAAGCCCTACAGGGGGTATGCCTCTGACAGCTAGTTTTGGAACCCTCTCGGGAGGGAGCAATCTTAGACCTGGTACTCTCAAATGGGGACAGAGAGAGATCTCAGATCTAGAAGTGGGTAGCCATCTGGGAACAATTGACCACCAAACAGTGTGGTTCACGATAAACTCAGCTGCAGAGTCAAGCCATACAAAAGTGAGAGTTCTGGACTTCAGGAGGGCTGACTTTGTCAAAATGGGAGAATGCCTCAGAAAAGCACTGCGGTGGAGCAACAATGGGGAAACATCAAAACTGCTATCACAGAGGCAACAGGCCTTTGTGTGAAGCAAATAAATCAAAACGAAAGAAAAATACACTATGGTTCTCAACAGAGGTGGCGGGGAAGGTTAGGGAGAAATAGCATTTAGGAAGTATAAGGAAACTCAGAAAGAGCAGGACGGAGAACTGTATCAGTTAAAGCAGAAGGAAGCAGGAAAGACAGAATAGCAAAGGCCCAAATTGAAGAAAAGATAGCCAACTCAGTTAAAGGGGATACAACCTTTTATAGGTATATTAGGGAATGTAGAAAGACAAAGGGAGGGATAGTGAGGCTGAATAAAGGGGACGGTGAGTGGGCAGAGAGGGACAGTGAAAAAGTAGGGATACTGAACAAATACTTTTGCCAGTATTCACAAAAGAGGAGGAGGGGAACATACCTAATCCAATTAATAGAAGCACTCTGGATATGGGGGGCAATCCCAGTCCTTTCACAGAAGAAAGGGTTCTGAAAGAACTCCTAAAACTGAAGATGGACAAAGCAATGGGGCCTGATGGGATTCACCCCAGAATTCTAAAAGAATTAAGATGAGAACCAGTGACACCACTTGACTACCCTTTTTAACAAATCATGGGAGGATGGTGTGGTACCTGATGACTGGAGGAGGGCAGATGTGATTCCCTCGCAAAAGTGGGAGCAAGACAGAGGCAAAAAACTGCAGACCTGTTAGTTTGACCTCTGTGGTAAGGAAAATGATAGGATCACTTATGAAGGAAAGAATTGTTGAGTACCTAGATGTCAGTGAAGCACAGGACCCAAGGCAGCATGGATTCACATTGGGAAGGTCTTGTCAGATGAATCTAATCAATTTCTTTGACTGGGTGACCAAAGTAGTAGACCAGTGAGGGGCTGTGGACATGACCTACCTAGATTTTAGCGAGGCATTTGACAGGGTCCATAGAAGAAGAATAAGCAAATTAGCCAGCCTGGGAGTGGGTCCCAGGGTGGTAGCCTGGTAAGACACTGGCTGGACAACAGGACACGGAAGGGATAGTAAATGGAGTCCACTCTATAGAAAGAGGGGTTACTAGTGGGGTACTGTAGGATTCAGTACTGGGCCCAATCCATTTTAATGTTTTTATAAGTGACATTGCAGAGGGACTGGAAGGAAAAGTATGCCTCTTTGCAGATGACACAAAGATCTGCACGGGTTGATACACGGTGTGTGTGTGGAAAGGATAAGAAGGGACTTGGCAAGGTTGGAGGAATGGTCAGAAGTATGGTAACTTGGATTCAATGCAAAGAAGTGCAAAATAATGCACCTGGAAATAAAAACCCTGTGGAAGAGTACACAATGGGGGGTTAGTAATAACAGCAAACATAGAAAGGGACCCAGGGTAATCATATCAGATGACCTTAAGATTAGTGAGTAATGTGAAGAAGGCAGTAGGGAGGGCTGGGGATCCTGGGAGGTATGGGAGACATCACCAGCAGAAAACAGGAAGTTGTTATCCCTCTGTACAGACAGTTAGTGAGACCACATCTAGAGTAATGAGTCCAGTTTTGGAGACCCCATCTTTGCAAAGGACATAGAAAACTTGGAGGCAGTCAGAGGAGGCAACTAAAATGGTGCAGAGAAGCCATACAGGAGAGACTAAAGGAGCTTAATATGTATAACCTTGAGTAAAGGAGAAAGAGGAGCATGATAGAAAGTTTTAAGTACCTCAGTGGAATCAACAAAGTCCAAGAGGTAGCATAGTTCAGAAAAAGAGGTATGCAAGAACAAGGGGACACAATTTGAAGATAATTGAGGGATGGCTCGGCAATGTGAGGAAGTATTTTTTCACAAAGAGGATAGTGGACTCAAGAACCACTTTCCGAGGAGATTGTGGGTCTAAACTGTGAGAAAATTCAAGAATGCATGGGACAGACATAAGGCAATTCTTGTGGGTGGTAGGAAGAAATAGGCTGTTGGTTAACTAGGATCTGCAGCTTATCCAGTATGTAGAGAAATGGGCAGACTAGGTGGGCCAAGCGGTCCTTATCTGCTGTCAAAATCTATGTTTCTAGTGATTTTGGAATTTCCCCCACTATTGAGGTGAGGCTGACTTTTCTGTCGCGTCCAGCCTCCTCCCTACTGCCACTTTTTGTGAAGAGGAACTATATCTGCTCTCCTCCAGTCCTCCAAAACCACTCCCATATTGAGTGACTCATTGAACAGGGCTACCAATGGTGTATCATCACCTCCCAAAGTTCCCTTAATATTCTAGGATGTGTCCCATTTGGTCCCATTGCCTTGTCCACGTTCAGTTTTTCAAGTTCTTTTAGGACTCTCTTCCATAAATGGACTGGTGCCTATCTCCCTCCCATATTTTCATGTTTTCTAACTGTGGTCATAGAAACATAGAAGTTGATGACAGATAAGGACATAAGGCCCATCCAGTCTGCCCATTTCTTTTTCTATCTTATGAATGTGCCATTGGCCTGTGCTCTGCCAATGGCCTATCTATTCATACTCATCATATTGCTCCCTTATGCCTATCCCATGCCTGTTTGAAGCCCTGCACTGTATTCATATCCACCACTTCCTGAGGTAGGCCATTCCATGCATCCACTGCCCTTTCTGTGAAAAAGAACTTCCTCACATTACCCTTAATCGGCCTCCCTCTAATCTCATGCTGTGTCCTCTTGTCCTGCTATTTTTCTTATATTGAAACATGTTAGACTCTTTCACCGTGTTAATGCCTTTAAGGTGTTTGAATGTTTCAATCATATCGCCTCTCTCCCTCCTTTTCTCTAGGGAATACATATTGAGCTCAGTTAATCTCAATCAATCAATCAATCAAATCTTTATTTATTCAGCGAACATCATTGAGCAAGGCTCATTTACAAGATGGACCTGAATCTGTCCTCATATGTTTTCTGATGCAGTCCCTGCATCATTTGATTACCCTTCTCTGGACTGCCTCAGTTTGGTTAATGTCCTTGTGAAGGTGTGGCCTCCAGTCCTGCACTACTACTCCAGATGGGCCTAACCAGTGTCTTGTAAAGAGGGATTATTACCTCCCTCTTCCAACTTGTGATACCCCTACTAATACACCCCAACATCCTTCTAGCCTTACCTACTGCTTTAGTGGTCTGCTTGGATGATTTCAGGTCATCGGTGATGATGACGCCCAAGTCTCTTTCTTTCCTTGTGACTGCCAACAACTCCCCTCCCAGCCTATAGGTGGCTTCAGGGTTTCTCTTCCCTATGTGCATGATCTTGCACTTCTTTGCATTAAACCCCAGTTGCCACTCTTCTGATCCATTTTGCTAGTTTATCCAGATCTCTTCTCATTCTGCCCACTCCATCTGGATCATCTACTCTGCTGCAGATCTTGGTGTCATCTGCAAACAGACAAACCTTACTCTCCAGTCCATCTGCAATGTCACTGATGAAAATATTGAAGAGGACTGGCCCTAAGGCTGATTCAGAGGTACCCTACTCGTGACTTGCATCTCTTCTGACTGTATACCATTTACCACCACTCTGTTTTCTGCCCGTCAACCAGTTTGCCACCCAACTGACCAACGTTTGACCCACCCTAAGCTACCCAGCTTATTAATCAATCTTCTATGTGGAACAGTATCAAAAGCTTTGCTGAAGTCAAGGTAGGTGACATCAACTGCTCCCCCTTGGTCCACCACTCTGGTCACCGAATCAAACAAATCTATGAGATTAGTTTGACAGAACCTTCCTTTTGTAAACCCATGCTGTCTTGGATCCTGTGGTCCTATGGATTCCAGGTGCTGCACTATCCTTTCCTTAAGGAGTGTCTCCATAATTTTGAACACTACTGAGGTAAGACTGACTGGTCTGTAGTTCCCTGCTTCCTCCCTGCTACCACTTTTGTGGAGTGGGATCACATGAGCCCTTCTCCAGTCTTCTGGGACCTCTCCTGTGCTCAGAGACTCACTAAACAGTTCCAATAATGGCAATGCTAGTTCCACCCTTAGCTTCTTTAACACCCTGGGATGTATGCCATCAGGTCCCATTGCCTTGTCCACTCTGAGGCTTATCAATCCTTGTTGGACCCTTTCTTTTGTGAAGGGGTAGTGCACCTCACTCCCCGTGTCCCTGGTGCTGAGCTGTGGGCCCTGCCCTACCTTCTCTTCAGTAAATACTGAGCAGAAGTATCTATTTAGGATAGATGCTTTTACATGGTCCTCCTCCTCACATGCTCCCTTATCCCTTTGATCTTAGCAATACCCCTCTGGACTTTCTCCTGTCACTAATTTATCTAGAAAGTCTTGTCATCTTCTTTTACTGTTCATGCTAGTGTTTACTTTTCCAATTTCTAACAGACGTATGGCAGCAACTGAGCAAAAAAAGTTTTCCTGGAGGGCAGAAGTGAACAGGAGGGAGATTTGTAACAGGTGAGCTGGACATAAACAGCTGCAAATGTAAATGTTAAAACATAGCAAAGGCTGGAAAGTATTTAGCAGAGAAATATGTTTATATAGAAAGTTAAAAAAATTATCAACAGTATACTGAAGTATAGACTGTTAAAGGTACCTAAACAAGCAGTTTTTTTTTAACTGCAAACTCCAAAATCTGGCTTCATAGCCAAGTAAAGTAAACACTGCTGTTTACATTTATGCTAAAACTCCATTTACGTAAATAACATAAAATGTATTTTCATAGCTTTTGAAAACTATAAACATCAGCCTTTCACTTTCAAAAACAGCCTTGCTTGCCCCCTAAAATGTCTACCAAGTGTATTAAATGATGAGTCATTATGACATCATCAGAGCCAGAGCACAGGCCCACGTGGCTCCCTATGGTGCTAACTAGTTCTTCTTTCCCCTTTGTTTTGAATTGTTTCACCAGAATGATCAACACCATGGACAGGATTCACAAAGAGATGCGCGAGGCGCAAGTCAGATGCACCGGTGCAGAGAGATGCACACACGAGCGTAAGCGATCCACAAGGGATGCACAAAGGATGCGCCATGTGCAACCCATTGTGAATCACACAGAAAGGGCAGGGCACAAGTGGAAGATGCACCAGCACAAGCAGGATATGCAGAGCTACCCAGGGGAGCAACATAGTGAATATGGAGCAAGCCAGCAAGGCAGGTTGGAACAACGGGGACAAAGCAGTGGACAAAGGAGAGAGGGACACAGGACCAATGGGATACACCAGAGAAGCCAAGGGCACAAAAGTGGCCACAACAGCCACAGAATCATGACAAGGACCGAGAACACACACAGAGCACCAGACCACGATCCACACTTGTCTAGGGCAGGCACACAGAACAACACACTGTAGCAGGCATGGTGCCACACAACAGCATGCAGGTGCAAAGAGCAGGTGGAGGGCACTAGACAGGGCCAACCCACAGGTGGCCATGACTGTGGCGTGACAGTGTCCAGCACACAGTGCCACCATAGTGCCACACAACTAGGCCACAACCCCAAACACAGGATACCGCACACAGGACTATAGAGCAATTTTGCAGCAGTGCAATGTATGCAGGCCACAAACAGCGTGGACACAGAGACCAGGAGCAGGGACATAAGGTGGGACAGAGGCCCATGCACATGCCACAGGCAACCATGGGGCCGCACTAATGGGGGTTCAGCAGGGAAAGAGACTATATAACATTGTAGGCATGCAGAGCCATGGCAGGAAGGGTATGGAAAGAGCCCTGACAGTACACATACCCAAGAATGTGGAACAGTGAATGACCACAGACACCATAGCAGAGTGCAAAATATTTACAACAACATAAACAGAACATACAACAATATAAACAACAGAAAATCAGAAACTATGTACATAATGCAATCAAAGGGAAGGGAGTGACAGACTATGAACAGCTACATGTGTGCAGAAGGGAGGGGTGGGATCATCAACAGAGAAATGGAGGAGTGGGTAACAGTGGACTGTATACAGCAATGATATGCCTGCACATGGTGGGGCAACATGCATGGCCACGCACCTCCTCTGCCTCAACCCCAGATGGCCATGCCAACAGGTGCCAGAGGAGGGCCCTGACGGCCTGACTTACTTGTCCAATGATCCTCTATAAGGGCCAGAGCAACCCCTGGATAACCTGAGTGATTCTCTGGTCCAGATCTCTAACACAGTTCATGGCTCCTCCACCTCTGGCAGCTGCATCACTATCCAGGGACCTACAGCAAGAAAGAGAGAGAACACATACTAAGGACCATGGCAGACACACATCCCCACCAAGCAGTAACCCACCCCAGCAGAGAGCAAAGCACACATAAGGGCAACACCTACCTGCTCCCAGATGGACACCGCATCAAGCCCCCACAGTCCCCTGGCATCTCTCCTCAGTGGCCTCCATGGCCCACCACCTGGCCTCCAGCCCTGCAAGACACAACAGAGAGATACCGCCATGAGCAGATACATCAATGCACAAAACCCACCCCAACACCAGTGTGCGAATGCAGTGTAGGTGTACCCAACTGGTGTAACGCTGGTGCCCATCCATGCAGAACACAGCAGTGCACAGCCTCTGTGCCTGAACCCTCAGAGTGCCTTCCATAGTCATGCACCACACACAGTGGTACCACCCCATGTGCAACACAGTGTACCTGACCCACACACAGCACTGCAGAGTGCCCACCCCATGTCACATGCAGGACAGGTGCAGCCACAGCCATGTGTTTGTGGTGTGGTGTTCCCATGTGAGTGTGATGTTGTAAAGTGGACCATCCCACCCTACATGCACCTGTGATGCACACGTATGTGCGCAACCTGCCTGGCTGTGGCAGTGCTCCCCTGCATGCGCAGCTACTCAGCTGCTGAAGATGGTCCCTGCCCCTCTGTCCAAGGTCACCATACCAGTGCCTGCACTGTTCTCCAGTGCAGGGAACCTCCATGCACCAAATCAGCCTGCTGGCAGTGGTGGCCCACACCTGTGACCTGGGTACCAGTAGCTCCTCACGGCCAAGCAGCTGCCCCTCCACAGACATCACCAGCGCCACCAGGTGAAGCACCCGCAGCTGGGACCAGTTTATGGCCCTAGACCCAGTCCTCCCTGCCCTAGGCATCACGGGTCAAGATGCAACCCAGTGGTGCACCATGGGATATGCGGCATTAAACCAAAATTACTCCACATGTGCTAGCAGGCCACATGCAGTGCACTGCGCACAGTGGCATGAAGCGCGATTGGTCCGTCAAGATCACATTGGTGCATGCGCAATGCACACTGCTGAGGCAGGAATGCGGGGCATGGGTCATGACTGGGTCGGGCATGTGTGATGTGTACGAGGCTGCCATAATACGTGTGGCAAGCGGAATCTCACACAGCACCTGTGAAGTGTGGTAGCACACCATCATGCACTGGTACGTAATGCGCAATCCACATACAACACCATCAACCAGCACAATGGGCACCGCGCAGGTGGGTTTGCAATGCGTGGACAGGCAACACCATGTAACAGACACCATCTGCATGTCCTCAATGTGATTGACAGTACAGCCGTGTACATGCTGAGCTGTGCCATGGGTACAACACACAGCGCATGCACACAGTTTGCACTGAGGCACAACGTGCATGAGTGGGACATGCACCGTGTACGGATGCGCCCAACTCAGCAGATGCACCATGCTGATTGAGAAAAGCTGAAGGCAGTTATGCAGTTCACAAACAGCGTACCTAAATCAGACTCACATCATATGCCAGGGCATCTCAGCTGTTTAGCATCTCATTAACACTGCCCCAGACCTCATTTGCATGTCCTGAGCCATAAATGATCCCTTCATCTCACACTGAGAATAGGTGACTGAGAGGATTCACAGCCTTGAGGGTGAGTATACAGCTAGTCCTACATGTAATACTGCAGGTACTGTGGAGTGGGTATGTGCAGACCTTGTCTACCCCAAGGCACATCCCAGGGCTGGGAGAAACAGCAGACTGCTACAGGAATGTATGATACACACAACCATTTGTGTACAGGCCCAGTTGCACTGTAGCTATGCCACATGCTGGACTGGCGAGCACATCCCAACGCCAGCATGCCATGTACAGGGACTCCTGGTGGGCAACATGGCATCCCACAGGCAGCACCATTGGGGGGGCATGATGGCCAATGTGCCTGCACCAACAGCATGGCATACATAGTGTGTGTGATGTGCTGACAGATGTATGTGTAGCTGGACATGTGGCACAGGTGGTACTACCGTGGCCTTGCAGCCGTCTATGGCATGTGCAATGTACATGCCGGATGCAGTCACAGCCACCACGACTCACCATGCACATCCACACATGTGCACAGCCTGCAGGCCTTGGCTGACAGGTGCTGGTGTGTCCTGCTGCAACCACTGTCTGTCAAGAATGGCCACACAGGAATCTACTGATGCATGGCTAATATCTGTCTGTTCTCTCTCCCACAGAAACCACGATGTCAGGAGGCAACAATGTCACCAGCAGACAGCAGCCTACCTTCACCAAGCGTGAGGAGCAAGCCCCCATTGAGGCATTCCACCTATGGCGTGACGTCATGACTGGCAAGGGTGGCAGCCATGCAGTGCAGGAGGAGGGCTGGGAGGTGGTCGCCTGCCATGTCTCTGCTATGGGGGCATTCAACAGAACCCCCCTGGAGTGCAGGAAGCACTTGAATGATGAGAAATAGAAGGCTAAAGAGAAGGTGGCCCACATCGAGGCCTCCCTGTGGTGGACAGGGGGTGACCCACAGGCGAATGTCCGCCTGAACCCCAATGAAGAGCTACTTGCTGCAACCATTGCCAAGGCCACTGTGCAGGGTGTCCAGTTGGGGGGTTCCAGACCAGTGGAGGCCCATCACGGCACTGTAAGTAGCCATGGACACAACACAAGGCAGGCCACATGTGTGCTCTGGCTGCCATGCCAGTCCCAGTGTGCTGTGCCCTGTAACTGTGTACTCAGGGCTGTGCCATGTGTGGTGGCTGTGCATGGTTGTCCCATGCTGTGCTATGCTTGGCTGCACTGCACATGCCCATGGTGGCTCATGTGAGGTCCCACCACTGGGTTACACACTCTGTTGGGCATGCCTGTGCTGCCAGCACCACACATGGTGCCATGTGGCCATGGCCTGTCACCACACAGTACCAGTCACAGCATGCATGTGGCTGGTGTTGTGTGGTGGGAACAGCACAGCCACACTGCAGACCAGCATGCACACCCATGGCACTACATTGTGCCACTCTGTACATGTCTGTCTGTCTGCATGCCTGTATGCCATTAGTTATTCTAGTGCACTAACCATGTTCTCCCGTCTTCTTTCCAAGCTCCATCATGCCTCATGGGTGCAGCCATGGGCACAGCTGCACAGGATGCCCTAGTGGGTGATGATGCAGGCCTGTTGCACATTGCAGTTGTCACTGCAGTGGATGGTGCCATCCCGGACCATCCACTGCACCGACCCACCAGACACAGCCTCAGTGGTGGCGTGTCCATTATACCCCTCCGCCATTGTTGGCACGGTGGCCAATGATGACAACAAATGGCCCCGGTGTCTGCATTCTCTGATGATGACCACACAGATGTGGTGGACATCACCAGTGCCATCCTTGTGCTTGCCACTGGCATGAAGGGGGTGTACAGTGATGACACTGCAGATGATGACACCACACAGATTGAGGGGGACATGGCCAACAGTGGGACACGCAGCACGCAGGGACCTATGAGGGTGGCCCCGATGCCACAGCTGTACATGGTGCAGCTGCACTGGTTGCACAGCTGCCCACATCAGTGGGTGCTGTGCACCCTGTGCCTGGCCCAGGTGCAGTGGCCAGGCTGTCAGGGGTGTCCAGTCCAGGTGCTTCGGGCACACACATACACCGCTGGAGCGTGATGTCACAGGCCATGAACATGCAGTGGCTGTGCATAGCAAAGGGCCACCCAAGCCACAGCCTGCCAAAGTGCAGCTGCCACTTGTGGATGCCCAGGGGCAGGCTGTCTCACCCTCTGTTTATCGGTGATGCTACTGTGACCCTTCACCTGCCAATAACATGGAGGGCTACGTCCACCTCCTGCATGACACTGTGGAGAAGCAGGAGGCCCTCCATGTGGAGTTCAGGAGTCACAAGACAGTGATGGTCCTAGAGCATGAGACTGCAGCTGCATGGCATGCTTAGATGTTGACTAAGGCATGCCTCCTGTGGGTGGGCATGATCGCAGCACTGGAGTGGATTGTAGCTGTTGTGGAGGTGGTGGCTGTAGCTGTTGCACGCTGTGGACAATGGCTGTCCAGTCAGACACCCAGGAGCACCTCCTGCACACCCCAGCAGTGGCATCAGGTGGACCCTCTGCTGCTGATGCTGTTGCTTCATGTCACAACGCCTGGCATCCCCAGCCCAGATGTGGCCCATGGGGCAACCACGCCAATGAGCACCCATTCACGGTCTCATTGCAGTACCCCCTGCAGGCTTTTTGGCTACCACCCTTGTGGCTGGTGATGCTGCAGCTGCATCCACCAGTCATGGCAGAGGCAGCCCATGTGTTAATGGTGGCTGAGGTGCTGCCCTGCAATGTCCTGGTCCCCATTCCATTGGCTGCAGCCCATACCACCACTGTGTCCTGCATGCCTGGCTGCTGTTTCCTGGGGTGGTCTGTGGGGCAGGCACCTGTCTCCCTGTGCAGTGCCACTTGTGTGTCTATGTGTACCATTATTATGCCATGTGGCATGGGCATCGTGAGGCAGTCCATTATCTACTGTGCCTGTGTGCTGGTTGAAGTGCACACTGACCCATGCCATCCCTGGCACTGTCATGGTGGTACGTGTGTGTGTATGTGTGTATGCACGCGTGCGTGGGCCTGTCTGTGTACTGTCCTGTGTCTGCCATGCACTGCATGGCTTGGTAGCTACCTGTTCTCAGCACAGTGCACCTCCCAGATACATACCTCCAATACTCATCTGCAGTTCCTTAAATTCTCCTCTGCCAGCCTGCTGCAGTACTGCCTGGCCCATACCGCCAGCCATGGGTCCCGGTGGGCCATTGCAGGTTCTGTGTTGTGGCCCTGTGGTGGTGCTTCTTCCTTCCCACCCTCCTCGTTCTCCCCGGAACTGTCACCCTCACTAGCCTTGACAGGTATTCCAGAATTTCAGAAGTTGTTGCTTTTCTGTTGGGGATGCTGAAGTTTGGAAGAGGACAGTCTCTGACTGAGGGGTAACTCTAAAGCTTGAATGGTAGCGATAGTACTGACAGGACTAGAGTTTTATGCATCCAGTGTTAGTTTTGTTTTCTATTTCTGCTTATTTGTTAATTTATTTTTATTTTTAAATTTGTAAATCTGTCTTTAGGCATTCTTATTTATGTATTTTGTGGCTTTTTATGGTTTAGTGTCTGTCTGTAATACTGTATTGTGTTTGCATTTTCCTAAGTCACGCCAGTAAAAGAGCTATGTGGCCCAGTGTTTTTTTTATATGGTTACCAAAGTTTTAAATAAAATAAATGTGTATCTTTGGTATAATACCAGATTGGGAAACTGGAGTCCATTCTCAAACTCAGTTTGTGGGAGAGCTATGTATGCATCACTGGTATGTAGTACCAGGCTGGAAAACCTGAGTTCATTCTCAAACCCAAGACTCCCCGGTGGCAGTGCAGGGGGTTATGTCTGTATCACTGGTATCATAGCAGGGTGGAAAACTGGAGTCTTTTCTCGCCTAGGAATCCCAGTTGTATGTGGAGTAAGTTATGTGTGTATCACTGGTATAATATCAGGTTGAGTAACCTGAGTCTGTTCTCATACCTGGAAATCCAATGTGGCAGTGCAGAGGGTTATGGTTGTATCATTTGTATAACTGTGGAAAACATGATTCTATTCTCAAACACTTTTCTCCTCAGTTGCACCGCAGAGGGTTATGTCTGTATCACAGAGCTAATTCCAGTGGCTGTGCCCTTACTCTGGTTTACCTTTCTTCTCTTAACAGCAGCAGAATTTCCAGTCTCAGAAAATACATGACATTAATTGAGAAAGATGAAGAACCCTCGGTATTGGAGTCAGTGAGCACAGCTGAGACTGTAGGCCAGCAGTCTCTAATGAAATAACCATCAACAGTTAGTAGTGACCTGGGAAATGTTACATGTGTTTTCTAGGCTTCAGCATTCATTCAGTTTCATAGCAAAGTGCTGAAAATTTGTGCCTGCCCCACCCACCTTTATTAAATAGACCTAAGCTCCGACCATAGTTTCTCTGACTCTCCCTGCCTCAATCCCTATTGGTTCCTCCAAGGTTTTCTTCTTTCTTTTTGCTACTACCCCACCTACTCTCCTCTGGTTCTCTACCCCCAATTGATCTACTGATTTCTGCCACACCTCCCACTCTTCTCTCACACTATCGGTGCCTCGGCTCTGCTACCTTTCGCCTACCAACTGATCATTTATACCCTTCCCAAAATGTTGGTTTCTGTCTATTCTCACCTCCCTGCTTCACCTTGCCTACCTTCCTGGAGTCTGCTGCCCTTCCCCCCCACCTACCAGCTAGATACCCCATGTCACCACCTAGGCACACTGCACTATGAGCACTACTCTTCCCCCAGGGCCCTCTCTGGCCTTTGATTGGCTGCTTCCGATCTCCTCCAGGTTCGGGCCTTGGTCTCACCTATCTCCTCTATCATACACGATGTTGCTCTGGGCCAAACGCCAGCAACTCCTTATATGTTCCTGCAAGCAACGGACATGTAATCTATCCTTCA
Source organism: Neoceratodus forsteri (assembly GCA_016271365.2). NCBI lineage: Eukaryota > Metazoa > Chordata > Ceratodontiformes > Ceratodontidae > Neoceratodus > Neoceratodus forsteri. The sequence goes on along the minus strand of CM057457.1, from coordinate 467,811,758 downwards.
AGAAACTCAGTTTGTGCACCCTGAAGCTCCTGCTCCTCCTCCTACTGATGTCAGGAAACGTGCACCCAAACCCAGGCCCAAGATCTACTAGCTCTGCCTGCCCTGCAAAACCCTCTGGGGGCTTGATCGTCACAACCATTAACATCTGCAGCCTGATCCCTAAGCTTGATGCCGTACAAATCTTTGCAAACCAACACAACCCTGATATCCTTACAGTTGTCGAAACATGCCTAACGCCTAAAATTCCAGACATGGCAATTGAACTACCAGGGTACAATGTACACAGGCTGGATTGTGTGTCTAAAAGAGGAGGGGAATGTGCAATTTACATCAAAGACTATCTCATGGGGTGCCCCATCTCTACCCCCTTCCATGACTCCACAGCACAGATACTACTGATATTACTCCTAGGGCACACAACAAGCCCTCACAGTTGTCTCTGTTTACAACCCCTAGAAGACCATAGGAAAAGCCTCAATACCATTCTGGACTTTATCAGAACCCAACCTGTAGGTACTGAGACAATCATACTAGGCGACTTTAATATAAACTGGCATGCATCTGATGCTGCTGTCTCTAGGGATGCTGTATCATCAGCAGACCTCTCGCAAATGGTTGTCTCCTCCACAAGAAAAAACTACAAAACAGGCACTAGTGCCCTGCTGGACTGGATTCTTACCGGTCATCATTCCTGTATCTATCTCCAACACTTTTGACCTCCCAGACTCACTTAGCGACCACTCCCCTGTTATCTGTGAATGGTCAAACAAATTCTGCAAGCCCCCACCTAAAGTCATCACCAGCAGAGTCCTCCTCCATGGTCAGTTGAGTCACCTAATCCTCAGTCTGCATGACTGGTCTTTCATGTACCAATCTATGGATGTTGACTCAGCCCTCAACTACTTTATCTCCTCCTTCAGTGTGGCATGTGACTCCTGCACCCAGCTCAAAAGCGAAAAGTCAAGGCGCCTGCAACCCATGGCTAACTGGTGAGCTTCTAGCACAGCTAAAGTCTAGGGACCACCTTTGGGCTCTGGCTAGGGCCTGTGGTGCTCAATCCAGTGTACAGAATTACGAACGTGCCTGCAACAGCTGCACGACATCCATTTGACTACTGAAAAGTACATACTACAGAGAAGCTCTTTCTAACACCTAGGGAAATGGGACTGAGTTTTGGAAGAACATCAAAGAAGTCACGGGGAACCAGCAAAAATCCTCCCCAACAATGCTAAAGGTTGACAGGTCCATCACTCTTGATCCTCTGGTCATTGCCAACACCTTCAATGATGCATTCATTGACCTTAGTAGTGTTCTCCCCCTGAATTTTTTCACTGATTCTGACTCCACTACTCCTGTAGCTATCCTACCTTTCCAAACACCCACCCTTCTATTTTAAAACTGTTAAGATGCATGAAGCTTGAAATACATCACCAAAGCAATCTCAAGTCAAGAACTACTGGGGACCGCTGGACCTCAAACTGCTATCCTCACCCTTGATGAGATCCTAGGCCCATTAACACAAATTCTTAACCTCTCCCTTAGTTTCAGCCAGTTCCTGACATATGGAAAGCTGTTACAGTTACACCAGTCCACAAAATGGGGATAAGACCATCCACCAGAACTATCAACCAATATCTATACTACCTCCTTTCTCCATGGCTCTGGAATGCATAATGGCTGACCAACTTACAGACTACCTGGATAAAATACAATCTTTTGTGTACACAACAACATGATTTCAGAAAAGGACATAGCACCTTATCTGCCTTATTGGAATTCACTGGAGCACTACACAGCACCTTGGATAAAGATAATCTAGCAGGGGCTGTTTTTGTCAATTTGACTAAGGCATTTGACACTGTCCACCATTGTCTGCTGATTGAACAACTCCAGTTTACTGGTCTCTCTCTCCTGACACTGTAACTTGGTTCAATAGCTACCTGGAAAATTGGTCACAGTGTAAAATTGTGGGTGTTCACTCGGATACAAGATCGGTCCTTTCTGGAGTCCCTTTGGGGTCTATTCTGGGCCCTCTACTATTCAGCCTTTTCCTGAACACCTTCTTGAAATCCTGCCCTGAACAACTCATCCTCTATACTGACGATGCTGTAATCTTCACTTCCCACAAGGACCCCAAACCCCTACAACTCAGTCTTCAACAAGGCTTTGCCTCAGTGGAAAACTGGTTTAGTAGGCATAAGTTGGTCCTAAACCATAAAAAAAACCAAGGCAATGCTTTTTAACAGCCCTCTAAACAAGCATAGACTTCACCTCCTCTCTTTTCAACTAGTCTTGGAAACACCTCAAGCAGGTGCAGTCATTTGAATACCTTGGGATATCTCTGGACTCAAATCTGTCCTATGGGGGCCCATATTGACGGTGTTGCCAGAGCTGCTAACATGCATCTAGGCCTACTATACTGGCACAGACAACATCTTACATTGGAAGCCTTGAAGATCACTGTCCAGAGCTCTGTGGTCTCCATCATTAACTACGGACTAATCAACTATGGCTCTGCTTCTGCTACTGCTCAGATGAATATCGACACCCCTCAATAAGGCCTGTCAGTTCATCTCTGGTGCTCACCGTCTCACACGACATGTGACCTGTATGCTCAATCTGGATGGATTCAACTCTCCAACCACATTAAGTATCTAGCTTGCACCATGGCAAAGCAAATTAACATGGGCCTCACCCCCAGAGTCCAAGCCTTACTGCATCCAAGCTTGAATCTCGAAACACCAGGGTTCTGAATCTCAGCTCCTCCAGGTCCCCTGTCACACTTCCCAGGGCCAAAGATCTTTTGCCCATAGGGGGCTAGCTGACTAAGTGGTCTCAGCCCTGACATCTCCTCCAGTCCCACAGTTGGCTCATTCCAATCCAAGCACCACTTTCATCTCACTGCTTCTAGCTCCTGTAACTGTTACTTGTAATCAGCCCTGTCCACTATCTATGCTCTTCCTCCTCCCTAGTACTTATTATCCCCTTTCTCCTTCATCTCCCTCTTCCCTCCCTACCCCCCTCCCTTCTCTCCACAAGCACTTCCCCCTGTTATGTTTGACTATGACACTTTCTGCTCTGGGTTGTTGACAATGCCTCTGGCTGCTCCCACCTCCCCTTGTGTTCCCCACCTCCTCTTATTGTCCCCTCTTCCCACTCCTCCTCTCCAATCCTGTATTTAACCCTGTCTTCTCCTATTTTATCTCACACTAGTACAGCTTATTCTGTCTACTGCATTGTTCTTTTCCCATTATTAACCTGTTATGTTCCTTATTTTCTGTACTGTACTGTTTCAGACGTAGAACCTTTGTAAAAGAACCTTGGCTCAAAGGTGTGTTGTTATCCTAGATATAAATAAATAAAAAAGATGTAGGATAGATGCTGTGAAGTCCTGATGATCTCTGAGTGGAAATGCGAGCCTGCTCTCAAATTTGCATATCCAAGGCAGCAGTGCAGGGGGTAATGTCTAGGGCATTGCAAACCTTCCAGAGTTCGACTGCATGAACTTTGGTGGTTGAACCATATAAAGTTCATCAAGTATTGGACTAGTTCACTTTGGTTCACCAATTATTGTTTTTTACACAGAAGAGAAACTGCAGTTAATCGAAAAAGGGCAACAGTTGCTGCGTAAACACCCAGTTAAGTCTTTTGACATTGCAATAAAATGTTTAAGTAGAAATACCTGTTTCAATTTCAGGTTCTTCAGATGTTATCTTTTTCAGTTTCTACACCATAAGTCAGTTAGGCCACTCTACATCTGCAGGCATATAAATAATCAATGCATGACTAATTAAACTGTGAGACTTCAAAAAATCCAGTGATAGTGAACTCAGCTTGGCGTGGCAAAGCCAGTTGTTTACCATCGAGTGGGCAGATCCCTCCCACAGGCTCCTCAGGCTAAGGCATTGTAGTAGGTAACTGATTCTGATAGGCATCTTAGATTATTGCATGGATATGAAGGCTTAGCTTTTTGCTATTCTGAAAGGCCTGTGATGATCATTATGTCATCCAGCCACCTGCCATCATCTCCTGCACATCGGGCAGCTTCCAGCATGCAGAGTAGAGTATGCTAATGAGGGCTACCAACTCTGTCATCACGGCATCCTTTGTGCTTACACAAATGAAAGGTGAGCACTGGGTACAGGTCTAGCTCAAGTAACTACACCAACATGTGGATATATATTAAACCTGAGCTATAGTTATTGTGCAAATCATATTCTTTTTGTGCAAAACATGCAATATTAAAGTGCATTGAAGGAGACAATTTCAAAGGGCACAAGCACATGTGTAGTAGTAAAATGTTTTATTTTTATACAGGATACATGTCGTTTGGGTTGAAAACCCAGTTTACAGGACAGACTTGTTATTTATCGTTCCAACTAAACATATACACATAGACATCTATCTACACATAAGTATTAAACAGCCCAATAAGCATCACGTCATCACTAAATATTGTTACATAGACACATCAGTAAAAAAAACTTTTACAAATAAATGTTACAGATTTAAAGTCACAATGATGGACGCTAAAGCTATGTAAAAATTCAGTCTTAACTATCGTACATTATTATCAATTAGCCACTTATAAATAACTATACAATAGTTTTAACGTCATCCTGTCCTCCCCATCACTGTGTTCAGAAGTATTTGTGACCAATATATATAATATACAAACCTGCTTTAAGATCAGCAGACCAGCCAGGTACCCACTAACCCAGGGTTGCCATTAGTTGGTTGCCCTCATTAAAATACTCAGCATGCTGGAAGACTCATGGTGTGCGCAAGGTGGTGAGGGGCAGCTCAGCAACATTATGGTCAGCACAGAACTTTCAACTTACCAAACTAAGAAAGAGAACATCTGAAGACTGAATTTGAAACATGTACTTCTACTTAAAATGTTACTTTAAAGACTACCTAAACACACATCTATATGGGGCACACAGTTCTAAAAACCCTTCTGTGGAAGCAGAGCAGACAGGGAGAGGTTCTGAATCCTGTATGCTGTTACCTAAAAATCTTAAGTTTAATACCTTTTTGGCGAGTTTTTTCTAAATCCCGAAACCAGGAAACATTTTCAGAGTATACTGTACTGTACATGTAACATAGCAAAAAAGATATCAAGGTACACATATACTGTTAATTTTACATGCAGAATATAAGGCTCCATAGAGACTGAATTATAGGAACATAAGATGACATCAACGTGTTTGACATTCCCAGCAGTATTAGCCTCCAATTGGCTCAGTGCTGTGAAAATGTTTCCGCAGTTACTGCACATTGTACATGCAGTTCCCTCAAACCAACATTTATCGTTCTAGTCTGCTGTACTAACCAGGCTCAACATGCTTTCCACACCAGGGCCCCCCTGCTGCTAAACAACCTTCCCCCTGAAATTGCAGCTGAAAACAAGCTTGACCCATTCAAACGTAAACTCCGCCAGCACCTCACTGACCTCTGCAGTTGTGACTGCTCTGCCTAGGCTTGCGGCTTTGTTTCGCCTCTCCCACCTCTTCTCTCCTCCCTTGTTACCCTCTCCACTTCTCTCCACCCCTCCATCCCCTGCTACTCCCCATCTCTCTCTCTCCCACCCCATCGACCATTCGAACCCTCTCACCTCCAACCTACCATTCCATTCCTTTCCTGCTCCTCTCCTCCTGTCTCCCCATCCCTATCACACTATCTCTTGTTGCTCCACCCTAGACTACCTAGCACTTATCTTTCTGTTCTTGCACTTACAACAATGTCAAATCCTTGACTGCCTACCCCCTTTTCCCCACCCCTCTTATCCCCACCCTTGCTCCACTTATGTCACCCCAGGATGATTTTATTTGTATTTGTGTCTTGCTATATATACACTCCTGTATTGTTAATTGTGCATTGATATTTGCCACTGACTGTTTGTTACTGTGCTAGTCTATACACATGTACTGTCTTTTACTACTAAGTTAACCTCTTGACCTATATTGTATATTACCTCTGCTTACTTCTATGTTAACCTCCTGACTCTGTATTGTATCTGACCATTGTTTTGCTTGCACCCATTGCTGACTCAGAACCTTTGTAAAACAACCCTTGGTTCAAAGGTATTTATAATCCTAGTAATAAATAAATAAATAAATCAGGAGAATCCTGCAACCTGCACCCAGACCCCCCAAAACTGCCACACATTCAAAGAAACCTCTGCTATCCAGGGACCACCAGGACCACTGCTGCTACCTCAGAGGTTGCCAAGAAAGAAGAGCAGTTGGACCAAGGTGGGATCAGACAGGGAGAGGGTGCTGGAACAGATGCACATTTCTCCAGTTGTACCTTCCACAATTCATATGCTCTTTTATGGAGAGTGGTTCCTCTATGGAGGAACCCACAGTGGAGACCAAAGAGGACACTAGGAACCTCCACAAAGGAGTCCCACAGGAGGGTGAAATGGGATCCCACAGGGGAAGGAAACAACTCCCGGTGGGGAATCAATTATTATGGGAGTAGATCTCAGGAATGAAGGGGGAGAGGGAGGTAAGGTGCCTGCCTGAGGCCACTGCTTGGAGAGATAGGGAGCAAATTCACAGGATCGCAGGAGAAGCTGCATGAGAGAGGGAGGGAGCTGGATATCATTGTCCACCTAGGGACAAATTACCTGGCTATGAATGGGATCAGAGCAGTGCAATAGGAGTTTGAAAAGTTGGGAAGAGATGTTAGATAAGTAGTACATACAGTGACCTTCTCAGAGATGATGCCTGTCTATGGCAAGGGTAATGTTAGAGCACTCCACACCATGGGATTTAATGAATGGTTGAAAAACTGGTGCAGATCTCAGGGTTTTGGCTTCACTGGGGACTGTCCACCTGAGGGATACAAGCCTATTCTGGCACAATGGTCTACATCTGTACAGGAGGGAACCAGAATCTTATGATAGGTTTAAATGCATAATTGGCAAGCATTTAAACTAGCCGGGGGGGGGGCACTGAAAAGGAGCAAGGAAAACCCAGCCTCCCCCCACAAAACACAGTAATTAGAGAGGAAAATACCAAGGTAGAGAAGTTAATGGGGAGCAGGACAGGGGTAAATGCATAAAAAGGCAGTAAGGACAGGGATGAGGCTAAAAGGGGTAAGGCCATCAACAAATGGAGGGTGATGAGTACCAATGCCCATAGTCTGCTTTAAAAGCTCCCTGAACTAGTGGCCTTGATAAAAGAGGGACATCTGGATATTGTGGCAATCACAGAAACATGGTACACTGAGAACCATGACTGGGATGTCAACATACCAGGATACGCAATGTACAGGAGGGACAGGAGGGTAAAGAGGAGGAGGAGGAGCTCTCTATGTAAGGGAAGGGATCAAAGCAATGGAACTAAAAGATAAACAGGGAGTAGAGGAGACACTGTGGGTTAACCTGAAAACAGGTTATGGCACCACAAATCGCATAGGGCTGGTATATAGACCCCCATCCCAGGGGGAGGCAATAGACAAGGAAATGATAGAAGGCATCCTTAGAATGGCAGAAAAAGGGAAGTTATTGTTGAGGGGGGACCTGAATATGCCAGACGTTAGCTGGAGCACCCTGGCTGCAGCCACATCAAAAAGCAGGTTTATTCTTGATGCCCTGCAGGGGGCATGCCTCAGACAGCTAGTGGTGGAAACCACTCGAGAGGGAGCAATCTTAGACCCGGTACTGTCAAATGGGGATGGAGAAAGGATGTCAGATTTAGAAGTGGGTAGCCATCTGGGAACAAGTGACCACAACACAATGTGGTTCACGATAAACACAGCCATAGAGTCAAGCCATACAAAAGCAAGAGTGTTGGACTTTAGGAGGGCTGACTTTAGAAAAATTGGAGTGTGCCTCAGAAAAGCACTAGCAAACTGGCAAGAAGGAGGGGTGGAGGAACAATGGGGGGAAAATCAAAACAGCCATCACAGAGGTAACAAGTCTTTGTGCGAAGCAAATCAATAAAGCAAAACGAAGAAAAAAAACACTATGGTTCTCAAAAGAGGTGGTGGGAAGGTTAAGGAGAAAAAGGTAGTATTCAGGAAGTATAAGAAAACACAGAAGAAGCAGGACAGGGAATTGTAGCAATTAAAGCAGAAGAAAGTGGGGAAAGCAGTCAGAATAGCAGAAGCCCAAACTGAGGAAAAGCTAGCCAACTCAGTTGAGAAGGGGGACAAAATCTTTTACATGTACATTAGGGAGTGAAGAAAGATGAAGGAGGGATAGTGAGGCTTACTAAAGGGAAGGAAGGGTGGGCAGAGGATGACAGTGAAAAAGTAGAGATACTGAATGAATACTTCTTTCAGTATTCACAAAAGAAGAGGACGGGAGGTACCTAAATCAAAGAATAGAAGCACTCTGGATAGGGAGGTCAATACCAGTCCATTCACAGAAGAAAGGATCCTGAAAGAACTCTTAAAACTGATGGTGGACAAAGCAATGGGGCCTGATGGGATTCACTGAAGAATTCTAAAAGAACTAAAGGTAGAATTAGTGACACAATTGACTACCCTTTTTAACAAATCTTGGGAGGATGGTGTAGTACCGGAGGACTGGAGGAGGGCAGACGTGATTCCCCTTCACAAAAGTGGGAGCAAGGCAGAGGCAGAAACTACAGACCTGTTAGTTTGACCTTCGTGGTAGGAAAATGATGGAATCACCTCTAAAGAAAGAATTGTTGAGTTCCTAGAGGTCAGTCGGGCACAGGACCCAAGGCAGCATGGATACATAGCAGGAAGGTCATGTCAGATGAATCTTTTTTTATTTTTTATTTATTAAATTCTTGGATTACAATACCTTTGAGCAGAAACTACTCATTTACAAAGTTTCCACATCAAAGGATGAGGGTCAACATACATACAGAGGTAGTAAAAGAATGCACGATAAACAGCCAAACAACTAAAAGAAAAAATAAAGGTACTCAGTTATAACATACTTTGAGATAATATTCATAAAACGAGCAGCTTGAGTAGGCAGTAGGCTGCGGTAACAATAAGAGATAGAGAGCACCATAGGCAGTTAGTATTGCAGCCATGCGACCAGGAGAGGAAGTTGGCAGGCTAATGGGCCACTGGGAATCTAATAGATTTATGTGACTGGGTGACCAATGTAGTAGACCAGGGAGGGGCGGTGGACATGGCCTACCTAGACTTTAGCAAGGCATTTGACACAGTCCCACTCAAAAGATTAATATGCAAGTTAGCCAGTCTTGGAGTGGGTCACAAGGTGGTAGCTTGGATTAAAAATTGGCTGTACAACAGGATATAGAGGGTAACAGTAAATAGGGTTTACTCTGAAGAAAGGGGGTTACTAGTGGGGTACAGCAGGGTTCAGTACTGGGACAGGTCCTCTTTAATGTCTTTATAAGTGACATTGCAGAGGGACTGGAAGGAAAAGTATGTCTCTTTGCAGATGACACAAAGACCTGCAACAGGGTTGATAAAGAAGGTGGAGTGAAGAAGATGCAAAGGGACTTGGCAAGGTTAGAGGAATGGTCAAATATATGGCAGCTTAGATTCAATGCAAAGAAGTACAAGGTAATGCACCTGGCAAACAAAAATCTAGGGGAAGAGTACACAATGGAGGGTGAGATAACAACAACAGAAATAGAAAGGGACCTGGGAGTAGTCGTATCAGGTGACCTTAAGGTGGGCAAGCAATGTGAGAAGGCAGTAAGGAGAGCTGGGGATACATAGTGAGAGGCATCACTAATAGAAAACAGGAAGTTGTTATCCCTCTGTACAGACAGTTAGTGAGAGCCCATCTGGAGTTCTGTGTCCAGTTCTGGAGACCTCATCTCCACAAGGACATTGACAGGATGGAGGCTGTCCAGAGGAAGGTGACTAAAAATGGTGCAGGGTCTGCACCAGAAGACATACAAAGAAAGATTAAAGAAGCTTAATATGTAAGCTTAATATGTATACCTTTGATGAAAGGAGGGACGGGGGGACATGATAGAAATGTTCAAGTACCTCAAGGGAATCAACAAAGTCCAGGAGGGTAGCATATTTCAGAAAAAGAGATGTGCAAGAACAAGGGAGCAAAATTTAAAGATAGAGGGGGGACAGTTCAAGGGTAATGTGAGGAATTTTTTTTTCACGAAGAGAGTGGTGGACACATGGAACCACCTTCCTGGAGAGGCTATGGGGTCTAAAATAGTGGAGGAATTCAAACATGCATGGGACAGACATAAGGCAATTATAGTGGGGGTGGCAGGAAGTAGGCTGTTGGTTAACTAATATCTGCGACTTATCCAGTAGGTAGGGAAATGGGCAGACTGGGTGGGCCAAGTGGTCCTTATCTGCCATCAAAGTCTATGTTTCTATGTATACACTTGACTAGAGGAGGGAGAGGGGGGACATGATAGAAACTTTCAAGTACATCAAGGGAATCAACAGAGTCCAAGAGGGTAGCATCTTTCAGAAAAAGAGATGTGCAAGAACAAGGGGGCATAATTTGAAGATAAGGGGGGATGGCTGAAATGTAATGTGAGGAAGTATTTTTTCACAGAGAGGGTTGTGAATACATGGAACAGCCTTTCTGAGGAGGTAGTGGACTCAGAAACAGTGGGGGAATTCAAGAATGCATGGGACAGACATAACGCAATTCTAGTGGGGGTAGGAGGAAGTAGGCTGCTGGTTAACTAGGGTCTGCAGCCTATGCATTAGGTAGGGAAATGGGCAGATTATGTGGGCCAAGCGGTCCTTATCTGCCAGCAAATGTTATGTTCTATGAAACCAGATGCTCTCACGGGTGCACAGTGAAGCCTAGCTTGGATCTGAAACAGATCACTACTCCCTGCCCTTTGCTCCACTCTGGGACAGTGCACTCATAGTACCCAGAAGGGATGGCAGCCTCCAAAACAGGGCAGGCATTGTTGTCCATAATGCATACCAGAGCGACCATAGAAATCAAGTCCACTATAATTGCTGTCTTGTTTCTGATTGATCTGGCATGGCAGAGCACTGGTCTCAGGGGATTGGTGGGCAGTGCAGCCCTCTAGCTACTTGCCCACTCAGTCTGGTGGGATCCTGGGGTGGGGACCAAGCACATCTGGCCTCTCTCTAGGCCTTGTCTAATCCCAGGGTGTCTTCTGCACCTGACCACCTCAATCCTGCCCCCTCTAATGTGTTTGAGGTGCCCCACCATACCTGGTCAGTATGGCACTTCCTGATTCTGACTGCCGGGCATCTAGTGCAGGGGGTTATGTCTGTATCACTGGTATAAAACCATGATGAGAAATCTGAATCCATAATGTTGTCCATAAGCCAGCACCCCTAATTGTACCCTGGTGCTTATCATATAAGCATAAGTGTCAGGATCTGAGTTCTACTGTACTTTTGTAATGCATATTATGCTTCACTATATTCTCACAATGTAGTGTAACACTGGGAGATGTTTTTCATTACATATCATTGTATAATCATTAGTTAGGCAACAGGGTCATCTTTAGTGCTTGTGCAAACTGCAACTGCAAGTGTCTTTGTAAATACACAGACCTCATTGTTTTCACTTATCTTCTGCTGGCTAAGCAAAACTCCTTAAGCTAGTTAGGATAGTTACTCAAGCCACCTGCTTTTGGCCAATTATGTGTATTTTATGTATCTTCTTTAGCCATTACCATAGTAATTATCAAGGTATAAGACCCTTTGCTGCACGCATTTTCTCTGATATGAGACTGACTGCGACCTGTAGGTAAGGGAACTGGATGCACTCTCCCAGTGATCACACTGTTGGTTATTTGTACATATGAGAATTACATTCCTTTGAGTCAATGACTCATTTCCAAAGGCTCCTCATCATAGAGTACAGAGACAAAACAGTTACATAGTTCCATGGACAAACACAGAGTTACATAGTTTCATTGCATATGTTGTTATGCAGTTACAGTACAGAAAGTTTGCCAAGAACAGTTGTAATGACAGAGTATTTTACATGGGAATAATAGCATTGGCCTATACAGTGTAGAAAATTTGCACAGGCAGGTTGTAATAATAGCATATTTTATATAAGATAATATCATTGGCCTATACAAGGTGGTAGCGAGGCAATTAGTGTGAAAACTGTAAATGGAGAACTGGAGTGATGTGGAAATTAGTAGTCCCAGTGACATTGTCAAGGAGGTTGCAAACTAGCAGTTGTGCCCAGCCTACAAGACATAGAGCTAATAATGGATGGTAATCAGGAATGGTTATACACACCTACAGCAGCGCGTGGTGAATAGGTGGTTCCTGAGAGCAATTTTGAAAGAACCAATTTTTGGGAGGTTGGTGGTGGTGGCTGGGAGGAAGTTGATCCAGGATGGGGCCCTGTAGCAAAAAGGACCACTGTACAAGTGATGTCCTGGCTCTAGGCATTAGGAGAGTGGCTCTACAGGCCCCTGTGGTGGAAATGGTAGTGTAGCATGGTGAAGGGAGGAGGTCACTCCAGTGGGGAAGGCACCAAGCAGTATTTTTTTGGTCAGCAGACAGGACTGGTAGCAGAGCCTCTCCTCAAAGTTAACCACATTGGCAGTGGAGTAAAGTGAGCAGGTGTTTGTGCATCTGCCAGCACCAGACAGAAGCCTGCAGGCCTTGTTGATGAACAGTTGTATTTTATTAAGTGCAGTATTGTTTGCTACTGCATAGATTGAGAGGCCGTTGTCCACAAGGGACAGGACTGAGGAGGTGATAGCCAGCCAGAGTGCCTTGTGGGGAAGGCAGTCCCTGTGGTGGTACAGTAGGCCAATCCGTGAGTTTGTGGCAGAAGAGAAAGTGCTAATATGGGAGTGGAAGGTAAGGGCTGAGTGGAAGGTAATGCCCAGATATATATAAGAGGACACTTGTTCAAGGGGGTGCTGAGTGCTGGGAAGTATCTGGAGGGGGGTGTTCTGGCTCTGCTTTGGTGACAGGCAAAAAGAATAGCCTTTTCTTTTTAGATTAATGACCAATCTGTAGTCTGTAGACTATTGCTTTGCCTGGGTGAAGGATGGTCTGAAGGGAGTACAAGGGGTGAGAATGGTGCAGAAATGGACACAAGTCCCTTTACACGAGAAAGAGTCCTGAAGGAACTGGAAGTAATAAGAGTTGATAAAGCAATGGGGCCAGATGGGGTGCACCCCAGGGTCCTTAAAGAACTAAGAGAGGTGGTGTCTGAACCTCTGGCTATCCTGTTTAGCCAATCACTGGAAACAGGGGAGGTGCCCAAAGAATGGAGGACAGCAGATGTAGTCCCCTTATACAAAAGTGGGAACAAAGGGGAAGCAGGGAACTACAGACCGGTCAGTGTCACCTCGGTAGTTGGGAAGATCATGGAAACACTACTGAAGGAGAGATTGGTGGAACATCTGGTTGTCAATGGACTACAGAACCCAAGGCAGCATGGTTTCACTGGGGGGGAGATCATGTCAGACCAACCTCATTGAATTTTTTGACTGGGTGACTAGGGAGGTGGATCAGGAGGCAGGTGGACATGGCCTATCTGGACTTCAGCAAGGCCTTGACACTGTGCCACATAGAAGACTATTACACAAACTGGGGAATATTGGTGGGCAGGACAGTAGTGTGGTGGGTAGGTAACTGGCTGGGTGGCAGGACACAGAGGGTGGTGGTAAATGGCTGTCACTCCACAGAGGGAAGAGTGACCAGTGGGGTACCACAGGGATCAGTGCTGGGACCGGTCCTATTCAACATCTTCATCAGTGACATGGCGCAGGACCTAGAAGGCAGAATTTCACTGTTCACTGATGACATGGCGCAGGACCTAGAAGGCAGAATTTCACTGTTCGCTGATGACACAAAGCTCTGTAACAGAGTAGACACACCAGAGGGTGTAGACAGAATGAGAAGCGACCTGCAGAAACTTGAAGAATGGTCAGGGGTTTGGCAGTTGAAATTTAATGCAAAGAAGTGCAAGATAATGCATATGGGGCACAAAAACCCTGGCACAATATATCAGTTGGGGGGTGAGGATATAGCATGCACCAAGCAGGAAAGGGATCTTGGGGTAATCATCTCTGATGACCTCAAGGTAGGGAAACAGTGTGACAAGGCATCAGGTAAAGCAAATAGGATGCTGGGATGTATAGGCAGGGGCATTACCAGCAGGAAAAGGGAGGTCATAATTCCGCTATACAAGACACTAGTGAGGCCCCACCTGGAGTACAGTGTACAGTTCTGGAGACCATACCTACGTAAGGACATAGACAGGGTAGAGAAGGTTCAGAGGAGGGCAACAAAGATGGTGCATGGATTGCATCACAAGTCCTATGAAGACAGGTTGAAGGAACTGAACATGTACTCCCTATAGGAGAGGAGGGAGAGAGGGGATATGATAGTGACATACAAGTATCTTACAGGGAGGAACAGGGTGCAGGAAAACACTATTTTTAAGTGAAAAAGATGTTCCAGGACTAGAGGGCATGGGATGAAGTTGGAGGGAGGACGATTCAGAGGAAACATGAGAAAGAATTCTTCACAGAACGGGTGGTGGACAGGTGGAACACCCTGCCAGAGGAAGTGGTGGGGCTGAAACAATCACGAAGATTTAAGAATGCATGGGATAGACATAAAGGAATTCTGGAGGTCAGGGTAAGGTGCAACAGACTTCTAGGAAAACAAACTGAACTTACAAGCTCAAATGGGCAGACTGGGTGGGCCATAGGCCCTTATCTGCTGCCACTGTCTATGTATCTATGTATCTATGAGACCTGAAGGAAGGCAGGGTTTGGGTGTGAGGCAAATAGGACTGCATCATCAGCATAGAGCAGCACCCTTCTAGCACAGGAGCTGTGTAGTGCGTTAAGGTAGAGACTGAAGATAAGAGGGCCCAGTATGGAAACCTGGGGGACCCCAGAACAGACAGGCTGAGTGTTGGACGGGGTGTTGTGGATTTTTATGCACTGGGACCTGGCAGACAGGTAGAAAAGAGGAGTGCAACTGTGACTCCTAGTGGCCATACCAGGAGGGCTTTGGAGGGGGGGTGGGGAGGGTTTGAAGATAGTTGTGTTGATAGAGGTCTAGGTGAGGCAGGAGATGAGAAGAGTAAGGGAGTGAAGTGGTTGGTCAGGTAGAATGGCAGATAGAGAAGTAGAGTACAAACAGGGAAATTAGATATGCTTGTCTGGTAGGAGTACAGTGGGTGAACCCCTCTAATGGGCAGTTAGTATAAGCTGCAAATGGGAAAGTGGGACTTAAGTATTAGCACAACAGGAAGTCATGTGACAGAGGTGGTCCTGAAATTAAGGGCCGGCCTTTGGTGGAGAGGTGGCTGGGTGTGCAGTCAGTGTGCAGTGTCACTGGGCTAACACCCCACCAAATGATGCCTATAGAGGGGATGATGGCATTACCTCTAATGCCTCTTGGAGTGAGAGCTGAGCTGCTTGGTGATGTACTGGGCTGAAGGTATCCAGAGAAGCCTCTAATGCCTCCCAGAGTGAGCTGAGCTGCTCAGGGATGTATATGGGGGAGGAGAACAAAGAGTTAATTTCTTATGCAGTGGGAAGATCTCTTTCATCACACCAGTCCCTACTGTGCATGTGCCAGCTGTTGAGGCCAACCACTGTCGGGACACATGGACACAGTAGCAGGGCTATGCAGGTACAACAAATTACCATGCTCTAAACAATGTTAAGCTACACAGGCTGAAAGCTAGATCCACAACAGAAACATGCTGCGCAGTACACCTACAACAGACACTAAACTGTAGCATTTAGTTCCTTAAAGTATCCTCCTACACTCTGCTATGACTTCCCCAGTTAGACGCTAACAGCAGGTCTAGAAAAAACAATCAGTCGATGTCAGAGGCTAGAAAACACACAAATGCAGTCGTAAGAAACACCACTACCAAATGGTACCTGCAGAGGGGATGGATGGCATTACCTCTTAATGCCTCCTGGAGTGAGCGCTGAGCTGCTCGGCATTGTACTGGGCTGAGGGGATCCAGAGAGGCCTCTTAATGCCTCCCAGAGTGAGAGCTGAGCTGCTTGGCACTGCACTGGATGAACAGATCCAGAGAGGCCTCTTGCCTCCTGGAGTGAGTGCTGAGCTGCTGGGCAATGTACTGGACTGAGGGAATCCAGAGGCCTATTAATGCCTCCTGGAGTGAGCTGAGCTGCTTGACGATGTACTGGCGATGTTAGTTATAAGACTGCATTATTCTTATTTGCCAATAAACATTACATTTATTATCTGGACACCACTTGTCCATTGTCTCTTCTTTTGTGCAGTTCCAACAAGAACCTGAGAAAGGTCATTTTATTTCCCAGTTACAATTCTCAAACCCAGGACTTCCATGTGGCAGTGCTGGGTGTTCTATCTGTATTAGTGTATCTGCTCTACCTGATGAAAGTTTGTTCCTCTGTCTAACAATTTAAAAGCAATGATGTTACTCTGCTCCCCTTTAGTGCTCCCTAAATGTAAATGTTTCCTTATGAGTACCTTATGTTACTATACATGTTCCACTGATTGTTTTCTCTGTCTCTGTACTTACTACAAATTCATTGTACTCATTTTGTTGTTATACCTGTTAGTCTCTTTGTAAACTCATGGGTCATCCTTGAGAAAAGATAGCTTCCAACTAGTGCACCAAGCTGGTAAACAAAAAAACTAAATAAATAATTGGTATACAAGCATACATATGAACATGTGAAGAAGCCAGCAGAAGAAGGCCATTTGATCAATCTAGTCTACCTGTATTCCAGGATCTACAGCTTGATCAATCAATCAATCGATCAAATCTTTATTTATCCAGGTGAACACTGTTAAGCAAGCTCATTTACAAGGTGGACCTGCAACACACAAGATCAAGAAACAATGCAATTATGTGCAGGCAAGAAAAACTAACATGCATATACATAAGGAAAGAGCAGGCAACAAAAAGTTACGGTGTAGTATTCAAATACATGATTTAATATTCCTATGTAAGTACATATAATATTCAAGGAAAAAAGGGTGGTGGTGGTAGTAAGGGAGCTACAAATGGAAAAGAGGCAATATCTGATTAACAACACCTCACCGTAGTGAAGGAAGACAATGGGTAGAGGAAGTAAGGCAGGCAAGGGTGGGAGTGGTACAGGGAATGTACACTTCAGGGAGAGGTGGGTTAACAAGCTGGGTACTTACTGTGATGCTTGTACAGCTGGTTCTGATTAATCTGTGCTTTTTGTAATATAAAAATGTGTTATTGAGTGTCTCTCATGAAACATGCTGTTTCAGCTAAAAGATAACAGTCAGAAGATAATTACAGGCTAGAAGAGACTTAAATTAAGGATCTCCTATTTACAGCATGTAGTTTAATTGCAGCTGCCAGCTGCTAGGCTAGAAATCATAAACTTTTATGATGTTTAGAGGGAGAATACAGGTTCTGGCACTTAGGTGCTATGTCATAAAAGTCCTTTGATGTCCTTGAGAGAGGATGTTGCTCATGGATGAAAGAAAGGACTTGGAAAATTGCAGACTTAATTGGGAAGTCGTATGGGGAAACACGTATTTTCTGCTGATGTTACCTATTAATTTACCTCCTGACACAAGACATCCTAATTGTATAATTTTTAACATATAGAGGAGGTGCTGGGTGACATCATGGAGAAGGCAGGGTCAAGACGGTGTTTTAATTATGCTGTAACAGACCTTTAGACACATGTTTGCACTCTGAAAAAAAGAAACCTCTACAGCACTATAAGAAGATAAGAATACATTAGATAGACAGGTCTAAGTGTATTATTGGTAGGAATTTGCACTTTTTAAACCTTATTGTTTTAAAAGATTGTATGAAACATAGAAATATAGACTTTGACGGCAGATAAGGACCGCTAGGCCCATCTAGTCTACCCATTTCCCCTGCCTACAGGATAGGCCGTAGATCCTAGTTAACCAACAGCCTGTTTCTTCCTACCCCCACAAGAATTTCCTTATGTATGTCCCATGCATTCTTGAATTCTCCCACAGTTTTAGACCCCACAACCTCCTCAGGAAGGCTGTTCCATGCATCCACTACCCTCTCTGTGAAATAATACTTCCTCACATTGCCCCTGAACTGCTCTCCTTCTATCTTTAAATTTTGTCCCCTTGTTCTTGCAAGTCTCTTTTTCTGAAAGATGCTACCCTCTTGGACCATTTTAGTTGCCCTCCTCTGGACTGCCTCTATCCTGTCTATGTCCTTGTGGAGATGGGGTCTCCAGAACTGGACACAGTACTCCAGATGGGGTCTCACCAACTGTCTGTACAGAGGGATAACAACTCCTGTTTTCTGCTGATGATGCCTCTCCCTATACATCCCAGCATACCCCCAGCCCTCCCTACTGCCTTCTCACATTGCTTGCTAACCTTAAGGTCATCTGATATGATTACCCCAGGTCCCTTTCCTTTTGTTGTTGTTACTACCTCCTCACCCATTGTGTATTCTTCCCGGTTCTTGTTTCCCAGGTGCATTATTTGCACCCTTGCAATGAATCCTAGCTGCCACTTTGACCATTCCTCAACACCAAGTCCCTTTTCTTTCCACACCTCCTTAGATCAACTGTTGCAATCTTTGTGTCATCTGCAAAAGCATACTTTCCTTCAGTCCCTCAGCAATGTCACTGATGAGACATTAAAAGGACGACCAATCCAACCCCCGGTACCCCTCTAGTAACCCCCCTTTCAGGAGGACCCATTTACAATTACTTTCTGTGTCTGTTGTTCACCAACGCCTTACCCAGGCTAGTTAATTTGACTATTAATCTTTTGTGTGGGACTTGTCAAATGCCACTAAAATCTAGGTAGGCCATGTCCACAGCCCCTCCTGGTTACTACTTGGTCACAGTCAAAATCTATTAAATCGCCTGACTGACCTCCACTGAGAACCCATGCTGCCTTGGGTCCTGTGCCCATTGGCCTCAGCCACCAACTATTCTTCTTCAAGTGACTCCATCACTTCCCTACCACAGAGGCCGACAGCAGGTTCAGTTTCCTGCCTCATCTTGGTCCCACTTTGTGAAGAGAATCACATCTGCCTTCCTCCAGTCCCAGGTACCACACCATCCTCCATGATTTATTAAAAAGAGTAGCCAGTGGTTTCAGTTCCTCCTTAATTCTTTTAGAATTTGGGTGAATTCCATCAGGAACATTGCTTTGTCCACCTTCAGTTTTAGGAGTTCTTGCAGAACCCTTTCTTCTGTGAAAGGACTGGGATCAACCCCCATCAAGAGTGCTTCTGTTCATTGGATTAGGTACTTTCCCTCCTCCTTGTGAATACTGAACGAAATATTCATTCAGTATTCCTGCTTTTCACTGTCCCTCTGCCCACCCATGTTCATTCTATTCAGCCTCACTATCCCTCCCTTGTCTTTCTCGCTTGGATGTACCCATAAAGGTTTATCCTCCTTCTTAACTGAGTTGGCTATCTTTCCTCAGTTTGGGCCTTTGCTATTCTGACTTCTCCCGCTTCCTTCTGCCTTAACTGGTACAGCTCTGTCCTGCTCCTTCTGTGTTTCCGTATACTTCCGAATGTATCTTTCTTCCTGACTTTCACAGTCACTTTTGAGAACCATAGGCTTTTCTCGTTTTGATTTGTTTATTTGCTTCACACAAGGCTTGTCGCTCTGTGATGGCAGTTTTGATAATTCCACATTGTTGCCCACACCTTCTGCCTGTTTGCTATTTTCTGAGGCACTCTCCCATCTTGCCAAAGTCAGCCCTTCTAAGTCCAGTACCCTCTTTGTATGGCTTGACTCTGTAGCTGAGCTGCCCGTGATGGTCACTTGTCCCAGATGGCAAACCACTTCTAATCTGAGATCTCTCACTGCCCCCATTTAAGGTACAAGGTCAAAGATTGCTCCTCACAAGTGGGTTCAAACTAGCTGTCTATTGCCTGCCACCTGTGGGCATCAAGAAGCCCCTGCTCTGGATATGGCTGCAGCAATGTGCTCAGTTAACATCTGGTATATTCAGGTCTCCCATCAACAGTATCTCCCTTTCTCTGCCATTTAAGAATACTTCTCATATCCTTGTCCATTCCTTCTCCCCAAACATGGGGCCTGTACACAACCCCCGCGGTTGGTGCTCTTCCAGTCTCAAGGTGACCCACAGTGCTTCCTCTCCTCCTTATTTACTCTTTATTCAGTTGCTTTTATCCTTTCCTTACATGACTACTCCTCCCTCTCTCCCCTGCCTGCTCTCCTGTAGGTTATGTTCCCTGGTATGTGCATCCAAACATAGTTCTCTGTGTACATGTTTCTGTGACTGCTAAGATATCCAGGCATTCTTCTTCCATTAAGGCCATCAGCTCAGGGCTTGTTGCCCAGACTAAGCATTGGTACTATTACCCATTTCGATGACTACTCCTTTGCCCCATCCCTGTCCTTCTTGCCTTTTACTTTCTCCATTTACCCAGCCTTCTCCATCGACACCTTATGTTGATGGTCGCCACACTTACTACCATGATTATTTGGGAGAGCTAGATCCTCCTGCTCCTTTCCAGTGCCTCCTCCCTTGGCTAGTTTAAAAGTTTGCCAATGAGCATTTAAACCTATCACCTAGGATCCGGTTCCCTCCCGACAGATGCAGCCCATCATGCCAGAGAAAAAATACCCAGGTACCCAGTCCCAATGGTAAATCTCTGAGACCCACACAGTTTTCAACCACTGATTAAATCCCATGGTGAACACTAGCCTTTCCTATACCATAGATGAGGCTTGAAGGTACTGTCGTGCTACTTGACTAAGCCCCTCCCCAATTCCACACTCTTCTGCACTATAACTTTCATGTGGAATGTATCCCAGGTGGACAATAACATCAACTCCTCCTGTGCAGCTGCTTTGGCAATCCTGAGAATTGCCCTCGCCCTCCAGTATGTTTTCCGGTATATGATTCTATGTTTTACATTTTACATTTTATCTATTTTAAGTAAACTCTACTTTTAGAGACTACATATGGTGCCTTGAAATTAGTACTCTTGACAAAGGAAGCATATATGGTTAAAATGACACTGTACAAAGCTTACTGGTTTTTACAAACTGGGAAAAAGGTAAGAGTTTACTCTGAGGTCTTTCAAAGAGTTTTAAGGGTTCATTTTGTACCACCTGGTAGGTGCCCATAGGTGAAAAGATCACTGCCTCCGAACAGCAGAATTATCTGAGCCTGTACATTGGTACGTTAGCAAGAGGTTCACTGTTTGAATCTATCCAGAACTTGAGACCAAAGTTTGATTCAAAACCCACAAAACAGATGAGAGGAGATTCCTGTTCTGTTAAAGGTTCACAACAATATGCTCAGAGAACGGCACCATGGGAGCAGAGCGGACCTGCTGAGTGGGGTTGTGACATTTACGAGGAAGGACAAGGAGTAGAAGGGAGGACTGAGAATGCAGGATTCCTAAGTTATAGCATATCTGGTGTTGGAAGGAATGGAGGAAGGGGGTTGAGGAAGCAGACCAGGAGCAAGCTAAGGGAGGGAGAGCAGTGGCATACTTCTATGATAATTTTGGCATACAAGCCTTGAATACAGCAAGACTAACAGGGCCCTTAGTTTCAAGGGATTTCTAAAGTTTATTCCAGAGAGACAGCAAAGCGAATCCCATGGACAGCTCTCCCAAAAGCAACATGCAGGCCCTGGGCACTGGTCAGAAAATTAGGGAGTAGCTTCTTAGAACATAGTTTCAATTGCACTTGGAGGCAATCAATGATATACTGTAGGTTTCAGTAGTGATAGCTCTGAATGTCCAGATGGATGCATTTCTGTTAGCACTCTGTACTAGGGAGGTCCACCCCATGGCATCATATAAGCAGTGGCGGGTGGAGAAGGGGAGACCGATAAGGAAACACAGGGCTCTGTAGCACAGTGTGTCCAGTTTTCCCAGATATGAGGCAAGATCATCGACTATAAATGAAATCAACGTAGTCAATTAAAGAGATGAATGTGGACTGCACTAGCTGCCTCTATGCCTCTGTGGTTAGTAGACAGTTTATCCTAAAGAAGAGACTAAGCTTCTGCCCTCAGTTTTTCAGCAAATCCTCCAAGTGTTTCACAAGGAGAGTTTGTGGATTAACCGACCTCAGATATTTGAACTTCATTACAAACTCAAGTTTTCTGCTAATAAGGTGGAGATGGGGATAGGGTACCAGTAATAGTAGGTAAAACACATAATTAACAGATGAGAAAAGCATCGCTTTTGTTTTCTTGGCATTAATAGCAGTTTTTTGCTAAGGAGCTGGTACTGCAAGAGATTGAAATCAGATTGCAAAGTCTCTACAAGGCAGGTTCACGTAATGTACAACTTAGGTAGAGTACCGTATCCAGGGTTTTAAATAATTGATTAGCAGTTTTTCTTGGGACGATGCTAACTGTACAGGAAGTATTTATAGATTTTCTAGAAGTACTGTGTTTATTAAACACAGTGAGGCAAGAGCTAACGATTTCACAAAGATTTAGTACTTTTATGAGCAAAACGCTCAATCAATTTTAGAGTTAACAAATCACCGCATATCATCTGCAAACAGGTGGATATTAGCTACCTTAATGCCTAGTGTCTATGCTTGAGCTACTGTCCTGCCCCCACTCCCAAATAATACCTGGGAGGGAAACCTGAGTTAATTCTCAAACTCTAATCTCCCTTGTTGCAGTGCAGGGATTAAGTCTACAGCATTGGTATATTATCTGATGGGACACCTGAGTTCATTCTCAAACTCTGATCTCCCCTGTTGCAGTGCAGGGAGTTATGTCTGTATCACTGAGCTACCTTTGTTATCTTAACAGAAGCAGAATTTATAGTTCCAGAAAACAATGTGACATGATTATGAAAGATGAAGAACCCAGTATTGGAGACAGAGAACAGGAATGAGCCATACACAAGCAGTCTCCCTGAAAGCACTATCAACAGTAAGTCAGGGCTTGGTAATGTTATATGTAGCACAGGAACAGAAACTAATGACCCGGAGGTGGAACCTGAGTTTGGTCTCAGAAACTAGGACTCTCTGGTTTCAGCGCAGGGGATTGTGGTCATATCAAGAGGGCCAAGGGACAGACATATGAGGTTCAGCAGTGGGAGAAGACTCTGGTGAGGAAGAAGGAAAGAAGGCAGACTGAATGAGCTGGCACAATCCTTACCTGCCGGCCAGATTCTGTGATATTCAATATAACAATGAACAAGAAAAGAATCCTGGCTCCTGATTGGTCAGTGGCCACCTTGAACAATGACATGATCACAGTACAACATCTATTTATTTACTAGCTTTGGCACATCACTGTATCAAGTCAGGCACAACTTAACTGCATCAAAGAAAACAGTAGCCTCCACATCCTGTCCACACTCCCCTGCCCAACGTTATCCTTTCTTGTAGCAGCCAGCTGCCTACTTATCAACTACAACACTAAACACACAATCACTAAACTTTGACCACCCTCTGTGTGAAGGAAACTGACACCAGTCCCAAAATGTTTTTTTTTTATTGCTTAGTAAATAAGAAGTGGTTTTAAACAAAACAATTAATACTTCTTGTGCAGTTAACATAGGCACATGCATATGGTTTTCTAACAAACACACCCTGTTACATCTCTGTGGCTTACAACAACAACAACAACAAAAAAAGTCGTCATTGATGAACAGTCCCAGGGCAGGCACCTGGACTGGAGCAGCCAGCATCCTAATCTTTCTGGACTTATGAATGCACACATCAGTTTGTACAAAAGAAATGCTGGGTTCTTTATCTGGCAGTGGTATCAAGGCCTCTGATGCCAGGATACTAAAATGAACATCAAGAGTTCAGTACTGACACAGTCCAGAAAGGTCTTTGGGTATTAAACCCGACAAGCATCAGACCTGATGGAACACATCCCAGGGTTTTTAGGGATTTGCAGATGAGCTAGCAGAACCTACCCAGCATACCTTTTTCAGTAGGTCACTTCGAGACACCGGGTAAAGCCATTGGACTGAAGATTGGCTTATGTGATGCCACTGCAACAGGGAGAAGATGGGGAAACTATAGACCAGTTAGCCTTGAGACTGTCATGGTAAATGAATGGAATCATTTGTAAACAGGATCTGGCAGAATACTGCAAAGCTAGCAACCTAAAACAGCAACAAGCAGCATGGATTTACAACAGGCAGATCATGTCAGACTAACCTGATCATATTCTTTGATCAAGTCACCAGAGAACTTGATAAGGATATGTGGTACACCTGCTTTACTTTGATTTCAATAAGGCATTTGATACAGTTCCACATAGATGCTTCTAAAAAACCTGGAGGACCTGGGGGCAGTGGTCTGATTGTAGGATGGATAAAGAAATTGGATTGAGAAGAAAGCAAAGGGTGCTAGAAACAGAGTGAAATTTGCATAGAAGGATGTCCCTAGTGGAGTGCTCTCAGGGATTGGTCCTGGGACCAATCCTTACATGTTAAACAGCTATATTGGAGTGAGGATCAAAGATAATATCACCTTGTTTGCCGAAGACACTAAACATAGTGGGAGGGAATAACCAGGAGACCATCAGAGTCCTACAGGAAGACCTCAAAACTGGATAAGGAACACAAATCTGGAAACTCAGATTCATTGCAAGAAGTATAAAGTGGTGCACCTGGGTAGAGCTAATCAGGAATGAGTTACTGGCTAAATGGGTCAAGCTCAGCTCCTCAGTGGAGGAGTGAGAGCTGAGGACCATAATCAGTGATTATCTCAAACAGCAGAATCAAAGTAATAAGGCATACAACAAGGCCAGCAGGATGTTGGGATGCATACAAAGGGGCATAGATAGAGAGATGATACTCCCTCTGTATAGATACATGGTGAGACCTCATCTGCAGTATTGTGCGCAGTTCTGGAGACCTCCCTTCAGAAAAGACATTGATAGGCTGGAGGTTGTTCAGAGGAGGGCTACAAAGAGGATACATAGCTTTCACAGGTTATCCTATGAAAATAGACTTAAGAAACAGGACGCACTCACTTGAGACCAGGAGACAATTAGAGGACATGATTAAACCTTTAAGTTTCTAAGGGCATCAACCAGCTGTGCCTCACCTCAGAGATTTTCACCAAGAAACACTAACTCCTCCACACGGGCATGAATGGAAATTAAGGGGGACTTCAGGAGACGCCCATAAGTATTTCTTTGTGTGAAGGGTGGTGGAGGCTGAACAGACACTCCGCCTAGGTGGTGAAAACCAGAATAGTGACAGGTTTTAAACACCAATGAGATTGAAATATAGGCACAGTGTCATAGCACAGAGGGGGAATACAGAGAAACACTAGGGGATACAGGACCCTGGACTTACAGAGGTCAATAGACTTTGCATGGTCAGACACAGATGGACCCTGGGTCTCCTTCTACTGGCACGATCTATGTTTCAGACTTTTGGTCTGACTACAACATATATGCCAGTGATACTGAATAATATTTTTAATTTGTTTTGATTATATATTAAAGTGGTCACCAGATTCATTATTCTTACCAAATTAGTCACTGTTTACCCTATATTACCATGAATCAGCTCTTCCCTGGATATTATCCAGCCTTCAGCCGAAGCAACTACCAGCTAAACCCCTGTCAGTCATATCCCCTCTGCCAGAAACCATTTTGTTTGTTCACCCCTGTGCATTCTGCAAAATCTATTTCTGATAAGCAGTTGTGTTTTATATGGTAGTAATGGTTGAGTCAGAATATTCTCACTACATACAATCAGGGTGACAGCTTGTGTAGTGGAGAAGACATCCTGATCTCCTTGCCTTCCAAAAAGGGCCTTCTGGTGTGGGGAAAGTGATACACTGAGAAAAAGCAGAAGCAAGGACACTGAAAGAGTTCAGTTAGTGGTTGCAGGACTGGTGTCTGGCAAGATGCTACACCTCTTCATTGGCATTGGGGGACTTCTGGGAGAAGAAGATCTTCAAATACGATGGACAGCATGTCAAAGAGTGTGGTGCAATGAGGGCCACTGAGACCACAGTTAGGTGGGCAAGCTTTTAATGTTACCAAGCCAAATCTTTATTAAGTAAAGACAAGTAAACAACCAAATAAAACTTGTGAACTTGCAATGTCAAATAAATACAAAAGATACAAAAAACAAAACAATACTCCAGTCTTCCAAGGAATATTTCAGCAATAGATTCAGAGAGTCTTAGTCTGAAGAGGTGCAGACTAATAACTTAGACCAGCACCTACTGATCCTCCAACGAATCTGCATGTTCCACAGGATGAGTTCCCTTTATACTAAGGAACCCATCAGGTGACTATATCAGACTCCACCCCTTTTAAACCTTAAACATATTCTTTTAAATATACCTTTCTTTTGTTAGGTCAAAAGTGTACACATATAACCTTACATATTTATACATCTAACATATTCCTAGAACCAAAAAAGAAGCAAGCCTGAAATAATTTTAACATCATTTTCTCTGGACTAGCTCCTCCTTACACTTACACACAGCATAAAAATGGAGGGAGAGGGATGGCTGGCTCCTAGCAGAACATAGCATGGATCTGAACAGGTCTCAAACAGACCCACCTCTGTTACCAAGCTTGATTTCTCATTATTTGGATAAGAACTGCTTACTTCATGTATTAGAAATGAGACCAAACACTTTGTTACTAAGGCAGGAGACTTTACACATTTCTCAACATGTTTGAACTTCTGTTTACAATTGTTGTTCAATTTCTAATTTGAACTAGTAAAGAGGGCAGGGGCAAGGCTAGGCAGCACACACAGCAGTCTGTTACGCGGCTCACTCAGCACTCAGTCACAATATATTAATTTACACTATTAAAGAAAATACTTAATGCTGCTTTTGTTTGTTTATTAACATTGCTAAGGAAAAGCACTGGACTTAGCAGCAAAAACTTTTTGGATGGACAACCTAACCTACTCTGTTACTAAACTGTTAGTGCACTACATCTTATATTTTTTCTTTATAGAAACGAAGGAATATAAACAAACAGGAAAAACAAATTAAATAGCAGAGACATTCTGTGCCTCAATAAATAAATGTTTTAAAGCTGGCAGACTGCTGCACCAACATTATTTATGGTTTGTTGCTTTGGGGGGTGGAGAACCACAGTTTCCATCTGCAGAAAGACAGTGAAGGATTTAGCAAGAAAGGAGATGTACCATTCCAGGTGGCCAGTCTGAAATAAGGAACGAGGGATAGAACAGAAAGAAAAGAATAGCATGGTCACACACATATGCTACTGCAATAGGCTCTGATACATACAAAGAGAGCAGAATTATGGAAGGGCACTAGTGCTGTCTCACACAACACCCCTAACAAGAGAAGGAACATGTGTACTGGGCCAAACCTTTGACGTTACACATCTGACATTTAAACTAGGAGAGGTGAGCTGGAGGCTAAATACCCTATTGAAAACACGATAGAAGTTAGAAATACGTGAGGAGCTCCCCAAGAACAAAAATGAGTCAAAAATACAGGAGGAGCTAGTAGGAACAAAGTAGGAGATCATCAAACCTCACTTGGATTGCAGAACACAGAAGAGTGCAGACTGGAATGGAACTAGAAGAAATACACAGGGTCAGGGAAAAGGTAAAAAGAGGGGGACAAAACATGGAAAGCCATGTGCTCAAATGCTCACAGCCTAGCAAATAAAATGCCAAATCTAATGACCTTCATGTCAGAAG
Organism: Neoceratodus forsteri; assembly: GCA_016271365.2. NCBI lineage: Eukaryota > Metazoa > Chordata > Ceratodontiformes > Ceratodontidae > Neoceratodus > Neoceratodus forsteri. The sequence continues at coordinate 467,784,193 of CM057457.1, read as the reverse complement.
CAGACATGGATAGCGTCAGTGTTACTGAAACATGGCACAGGGAACTATGACTAGGACACAGCGCTACTAGGGTATGCTCTTTTCCAAAATGACATCTCAGGAAAAAAGGGAGGAGCGGCTATTTGTATTAACAGGGAAATAAAAGCCACAGAGATAGAGCATAAGGAGGGAGAGGAAGACACTGTGGGTCAGTGCTGGAAACGTGAATAGAGCTGCTATTCAAGCAGGCCGTTTGATCAACAGACTCTGCCACACGGGAATGATTTGGAAAAATGTAGCATGTAGATGCACCACAAAATGGCAGCTATAGGGGCAAAATTACTAATGGGGACTCTCAGTTTGCAAGATGTCAACTGAGCACCCATACTGCAGCCATAAAGAGCAGGAACATCCTGAAGCTCTTCAGGGCAGGACTGTTAGTAGTAGAACACACACAGTGGGGGAATGGATCTGGTGCTCACCAACAGGGACAGAGTGATGGATGTAGAAGGGATGAGCCACTTAGGGTCCATAGATCACTGTATGGGGTTGTTTAGTATGTGAGGATAGTGGAAGAATCCATCCACACAAGGGGTAGGGGTACTGGAATTCCAGTGGGACAATTTTGCAAAACCTAGAGGCATATCTAAAAAAGTCCCAGGCAGTGGACTGGGAAAAGGGATTTAGGGAGCAATGGCCCAAATCCACTGGAGAGCCATAACAGAAGTCACAAGCCTTTGTGTCAGACAGACAAGCAAATCAAAGAGAAGAAAAAGACCACAGTGGTTCTCAAGTATATGGCAAGGAAGAGTAAAGGAGAAAAGGTTATCATTCAGGAAATACAAACAAAACACACAGTGGAGGCAGGAAAACAGTCAGAAAAGCCAAAGTATAGACAAAGGAAAGAATAGCTAAGGAAATTAAGCAAGGAGATAATACCTTTTTATGGATACATCAGGGGAAAGAGAAAAGCAACCAGTGGATTGCAAGGCTAAAAAGGAAGGGGTATGGCAGAAGTCCTGCTCTTTACTATGACTGCAGCATGGGTGCTCCAGTGTGACATCTGGCAAACTGAAGTCCCCATCAGTAATATTCCCTTTAGCTGCCATTTTGTGACACATCCCTATATCTCTAGGAGAAGGCTGATATCTTTAACAAATATTTCTGTTTGGTGTTTATGGTAGAAGAGTAAGGAAAGGACCTTGGCATAGGGACAGGTGTGCCTAGTAAGAGTGGAGGTAGATACTAGTTTATAGTACAGCAAGTCCTAAAAGAACTAGAAAAACTGAAAATATGTAAGGCAATGGGCCAGATGGAATCCATCTCCCAGAATCCTAAAGGAACTTAGGAAAAAAATTAGCAGCTGCACTGGTTTTGGGAACATTTTATTCAATTTGTGATATGCCTGATTAGTAATAAGGTGCCACACACTACCGAATATAGGATCCTGGATGGGGAATCTGGGGGCCTTAAGTAAGGTGAAAGTACTCTGGGGAGGTTATAGTGGGTTGAATCAGGTTCCAGCACCCCTGTGTGAGAAGGTACTGTACAATCATGTTTACAAGAGCAACCCTTAAGGTCTCAGTGCCTGAGTTTTCCCCCGTCACACCAAACAAAGAGGGTTCTCAACCAGTTACAGATGCACAACTATATTTTACTGATACCCAGAGAGAGGGAAGCCCTGGGCTACCATAGCTTGTAGTTCAGTTGTGAAATCAGTGAGCACTGTAAAAAGACACAGGAGGGTATTTTCTGACCTTCCTGTCACAGGATGCATTTAGTGTACGGCACAGTGAACTCCGTGAACTCTGCCCCCAAGGGTGGTCTCATGACATGACACATTCCTCAATCCTCACTGATCAACCTCCCTGGTCAGTCAATGAAATCTATCAGATGTATTTGACAAGATCTTCCCTCTGTGAATCCATGCTGCCTCAGATTCTGCAGTCTGATTGAGTCAAGAAATATCACAAAAGGTTGCTGGAGAACTCAAACAAATTAAGGAACAACAAATAACACATGTGTATGCCTATTGTAAGAGAATGCTATTTAAAAATCTATTTTAGTCAACAGGAAGTATGAGTGCAATGGAACCTGGAGCCAGCAGTCATCACTAGAGAACTGCCAACTGAGTCTCACAACAAAGGAACCACATCAGTATCCTCCTGCAAGAAGAGTCTCCATGATCTTCATCTCATCGGTGTACACAACAGATTCACGAAGGAAAGAGAGCAACTGAAATGTACTAAATATCACAGGAGTTTAAGAAATCTAAAAGCAGTTAAATCTACTGAGAAGAGTTTTACTATGCAGCATAAAACCACAATACACCAAATTACAAGAAATCATACACATGTACTCTATATGACAAGAGTTTTACAACACCTAGTATATCTCGTGAGGCATCAGCGAATCTCAATCTGGAGAGAGACAGTATAAATGTGTTGAATGCAACAAGATTTTGGCCAAAAGAGTACTGAATAAACATCAGCAAAGTCACTCAAGAGAGAGTCCATATAAATGTGTTGAATGCAGCAAGAGTTTTGGCTGTAAGAGTACCCAGATAATCCATCAGCAAACTCACCTGGAGAGAAACCATATAAATGTGCTGAATGTGACAAGAGTTTTGGCCAAAGAATGCTCTAATAATACATCAGCGAATCTCACTCTGGAGAGAGACCATATAAATGTGCTGAATGTGACAAGAGTTTTGGCCATAAGAGTGACCCTGACAGTACATCAGCATACTCACTCTGGAGAGAGCCATATAAATGTGTTGAATGTGACAAGAGTTTTGACAGAAGAGTAACTTGATAATACATCAGCGAATTCACTCTGGAGAAAGACCATATAAATGTGGTGTGTGTGACAAGAGTTTTGCCACAAGAGTAACCTGATAATTCATCAGCAAATTCACTCTGGAGAGAAACCATATAAATGTTGAATGAGACAAGAGTTTTGGCCATAAGAAAGCCCTATAAATCATCAAGAACTCACTCTGAGAGGGACTATATAAATGTGTTGAATGCAACAAGATTTTTGGCCTAAAGAGTACCTGAACAAACATCAGCAAAGTTCACTCAGGAGAAAGACCATATAAATGTGCTGAATGCAACAAGAGTTTTGCTGTAAGAATAACCTGTAATACATCAGAGAATTCACTCTGGAGAGAGACCATATAAATGTGTTGAATGCAACAAGAGTTTTAGCTATAAGAGTACCTGATAATTCATCAACAACTCATTCTGGAGAAAGGATATGGACAAAGACCAACAGAAAAGAAAAACAATTGAAAGCCATAATTATAGTGGAAAATACAGGGAGCTACTGGAGCAACCACAGGTCGATCAAGCCCTGACCCATGATTGGTTAAAAGAGGTGAATTTAGGCCACGAGATGAGAGACTGATAATGGCAGCCCAAGATAGTGGGCTACGCACAAGATGGTTCACAAAATCCATAGAAAAAACAGGAGAAACAGACAAGTGTAGGTTCTGTAGTACAGAATTAGAAACAGTTGCGCATCTTGTGGCTGGATGTGAAGTACTTATGGCAGAAGGCCTGTATACTGAAAGACACAACAATGTAGCAAGATTGATCCACTGGAAACTGTGCAAACACTATAACATACAGGTAGCAGAGAAACACTGGAAACATGAACCACAAAGAATCACAGAGAATGAAGAAGTAATGATCACATGGGATCACCCCATACCAACAGCCAAGAAAGTGGAAGCAAGAAAGCCTGATATTGTAATACAAGAAAAGAGGACAAAGGTAGCATTGTTGATTGAAATAGCCACCCTAGTGACTACAGTGTCTGCATACAGAGAGACACAAAATCATGAAATATCAAGATATGCAGTCAGAAACCAAACTGATGTGGAATAAGGACACAGATTGTTCCAGTAGTGCTTGGAGCAATGGGACTAATCAAAAGAATTTTCAGGCACATTTAAATATGCTACCAATATTTGTGACACCTTATGAACTGCAAAAGGAAGCTATTTTGAGGGACGTTCGTGTGCTGGAAGAGCAATCTCAGCAAACATCAAAGATTAATACAGTACTAATTTCTTGAGTTTTGAATATGCCCTGGCTAAAGAATGGGGTCCATTCTTGCCACGGTATTAGAAATCCCTGAACATTTGGAGACACTAACCCCGAGAAAGGCCATACAAATGTGTTGAATGTGACAAGAGTTTTGCCCAGAAGAGTAACCTGATAATTCATCAGCGAATTCATACTGGAGAAAGACCATATAAATGTGCTGTATGTGACAAGAGTTTTTGCCAGAAGAGTAACCTGATAATTCATCAGCAAATTCACACTGGAGAGAAAACATATAAATGTACTGAATGTGACAAGAGTTTTGGCCAAAAGAAAGGCCTTATAAATCATCAGAGAACCTCACTCTGAGAGGGACTATATAAATGTGTTGAATGCAACAAGATTTTTGGCCAAAAGAGTTCTCTGAACAAACATCAGCAAAGTCACTCAAGAGACAGTCCATATACATGTGCTGAATGCAACAAGAGTTTTAGCCATAAGAGTACCCTGATCAATCATCAACATACTCATTCTGGAGAAAGGCCATACAAATGTGTTGAATGTGACAAGAGTTTTGCCCAGAAGAGTAACCTGATAATTCATCAGCGAATTCATACTGGAGAAAGACCATATAAATGTGCTGTATGTGAGAAGAGTTTTGCCCATAAGAGTAACCTGGTACTTCATCAGCAAACTCACACTAGCGAGAAACCATATAAATGTGCTGAATGCAACAAGAGTTTTGGCCACAAGAAGAGCCTGATAATCCATCAACGAATTCACTCTGAGAGAGACCATATACATGTGCTGAATGCAACAAGAGTTTTAGCCATAAGACTACCTGATCAGTCATCAACATACTCATTCTGGAGAAAGGCCATACAAATGTGTTGAATGTGACAAGAGTTTTGCCCGGAAGAGTAACCTGATAATTCATCAGCTAATCATGCTGGAGAAAGACCATATAAATGTGCTGTATGTGACAAGAGTTTTTGCCAGAAGAGTAACCTGATAATTCATCAACATACTCATTCTGGAGAAAGGCTCAGATGGAGTGATGAAGTGAAAGTGACAAATCGTTGGTGGAGCAATTTGTGACACTAGTGACAAGCCACAGTTATTTCGTGCTCAGGTCTTGGTGAGTACCTTCACGTGGTGGGCCCTGTTTTAACAGAATCTCATCAAGGTGATACAACTGTATAGACAATATATAGTATGGAAAGAGACAAAAATGAAACTGAAAGCTGGACGCACAGATCCCAGCATAAAAAAGTGCCCAACCCTAGCCTAGGCACTAGGGCAAGGGTTGGACGATGTGATAGTGCCGCATCCTCGAGTAATAGTACCATCCCTGCCACAGTGTCAGACCATGAAGTGCATTGTCCCACAGTGGTAGTAGAAGCCAGCAAGCCACAAACAGTAAAAGACTGATAGAGCCAGCCCAGAGGACTGCAAACAGTTAAGTGGACTTACGAGGACAAACTAGAAATTATGCATTGTTATTATATGCTATACACCTCTGAGTTTCCAGTAAGAGGATATACTATCAGACTTCGGAACAAACTGCAGCAGCGAGAAATAATTGCCACAGACAAACTGAACAGTGCAACAGATGCAAACTTTAGATCCCTAATAGGACAAATAAAAACATCCAGAGGGATCCATACGATGTCACTGAAATAAACAGAATACATTATTGTGCAGCGAGACTAATAACAAATAGAGCAATGCCAAAAAGCAAAGAATGCAGAACAAAAAGAGAGGGAAATTCAGCATACCACCATGGAAAAAGCGGATAGAAGGGACAATTATGGAATTAAGATCAGAAGTATCACTGCTAGAGGAGTTTAGAAAAGGTAATAGATCAATGAAAGTCATCAGGAAAGTGGATGAAATCAAACAAAATGCTGTATTAAAAGCGGATCAGGACCTAAATTTTACCATCTCAAATAATAAGCTTAAGATTTCTGCTCAAGCCAGAAGCTCAGGAGATACGTAGAAAGGAATAATGAAAAAATGCAAAATAGATGGTTTAGAAGACCAAGAAATTCTATAGGGAGCTGGGAAAGAAAACAGCCATTATAAAAACTCCACCTGTAAAGAAAGAAATTGAGGAATTCTGAAAAGTATTTATGAAGATCCAGTTGAACATAATAGGGATGCAAAGTGGATACAGAAATAAAGACAGCATTAGAAATGGTACTACTAGAGATATGGGTGGCCTGACGTAACTGCTAAGGAGATAGAAATGAAGATAAGGAAGGCCTCCAACTGGAAAACCCCAGGTCCAGATGCAGTACCCAACTTCTGGCTGAAAGTACTAACATCTTTGCACCAAGATTTAGCTACCTCAAAAACTATTTATCGCACACCCTGACTTGACACCCATCTAGTTAACGACAGGAATACCACACCTTATTAAATCTGAACCTGCCAGTCTCCCCAAGAACTATCGCCCAATAACCTGTTTACCAACAACATATAAACTATATACTGGAATCGATGCAGATAGAGTCTACAACCATTTAGACTGCAATAAACTCATGGCAATAGAACAAAAGGTAATGAAAGAAAATCATATGGCACAAAGGACCATCTCATGTTGAACAAAGCCATTATGGAGAGCTGCAAAAAATGCCGAAATCTTAGTGTAGCATGGATCGACTACAAAAAAGCATTTGACAGTATCCCACACTCCTGGATCACTGAATGTTTATGAATCTACAGGATACATCCCACACTGATAAACTTCATTACAACAACAATGACAAAGTGGCAAACCACCCTGCAATTAAATCATGAGAAAGGTCAAATCACCATCCCAAATGTAAGCATCCAACGAGGGATATTTCAAGGTGACACCTTGTCACCACTTCTGTTTTGCCTTGCTCTCAATCCCTTGAGTAGCCTAATCAACAACCTAGGCTATGGATACAGCTTGAACCCCAGAAACAAAAACAATCAACAGCTAACATCTCACCTTCTATTTGTAGATGACCTAAAACTTTACAGTTCATCTGACAAACATTTGAACGAACAACTACAAATTGTTAAGACTTTTTCTGATGACATACGGATGACGTTTGGCCTAGACAAATGTGCCAAAGCAACATTTGTAGCAGGAAAGTTAACTCGTAAAGAAAACATGAATCTGGCAGAGGTTTGTGACATAAAAGAACTTGAGCAAGAGGGAGTGTATAAATATCTGGGAATAGATGAAGGAGCAACAGCACAACATGAACAAATGAGAGTAAAAGTAAGCAAGGAATATTTTAGAAGGTTAAAGCTAATTTTGAAAACTGCTTTGACAACACGAAATAAAGTGCAAGCTATAAATCAACTCGCCCTCCCAGTGATATCATACAGCTTTGGTGTGATAGACTGGCCACAGAAAGTGTTGAACCAGCTAGATATAAAAACAAGAAAAATGTTTCATGCTCACCAATTAATATACAAAATCAGTGTATGCCAAGATTATACATCCCAAGGGCAGAGGAGGCATGGGCCTCATTGAGATTGATTACACATATAGATCCACAATAGTGGGGCTACATACATACTTACTGACATCCTTGGACCCAAATATAGTCAAGGTCTTGCATCATGAAGAAAATAAGCCTAAAATGACTTCACTCATCAAATTAGGAGAAGCCTTCAGAAGGGTAGCAGAGATTGATGTCAATCCAAAGGTAGATAAGGAATTGTCAGCAACAGAAAATGCAAAGTATCAGAGAAAGGAGTATAAAGATAGAGACCAACAGAAAAGAAAAAACAATTGGAAAGTCCATAATTATAGTGGAAAATACAGGGAGCTACTGGAGCAACCACAGGTCGATCAAGCCCTGACCCATGATTGGTTAAAAAGAGGGAATTTAGGCCACGAGATGAGAGAGACTAATAATGGCAGCCCAAGATAGTGGGCTACGCACAAGATGGTTCACAAAATCCATAGAAAAAACAGGAGAAACAGACAAGTGCAGGTTCTGTAGTACAGAATTAGAAACAGTTGCGCATCTTGTGGCTGGATATGAAGTACTTATGGCAGAAGGCCTGTATACTGAAAGACACAACAATGTAGCAAGATTGATCCACTGGAAACTGTGCAAACACTATAACATACAGGTAGCAGAGAGACACTGGAAACATGAACCACAAAGAATCACAGAGAATGAAGAAGTAATGATCACATGGGATCACCCCATACCAACAGCCAAGAAGTGGAAGCAAAGAAAGCCTGATATTGTAATACAAGAAAAGAGGACAAAGGTAGCATTACTGATTGAAATAGCCACCCCTAGTGACTACAGTGTTACTGCTGCAGAGACACAAAATCATGAAATACCAAGATATGCAGTCAGAAACCAAACTGATGTGGAATAAGGACACACAGATTGTTCCAGTAGTGCTTGGAGCAATGGGACTAATCAAAAAAATTTTCAGGCACATTTAAATATGCTACCAATATCTGTGACACCTTATGAACTTCAAAAGGAAGCTATTTTGGGGACGTTGCGTGTGCTGAGAAGAGCGCTCTCAGCAAACATCAAAGATTAATACAGTACTAATTTCTTGAGTTTTGAATATGCCCTGGCTAAAGAATGGGGTCCATTCTTGCCACGGTATTAGAAATCCCTGAACATTTGGAGACACTAACCCCGAGAAAGGCCATACAAATGTGTTGAATGTGACAAGAGTTTTGCCCGGAAGAGTAACCTGATAATTCATCAGCGAATTCATGCTGGAGAAAGACCATATAAATGTGCTGTATGTGACAAGAGTTTTTGCCAGAAGAGTAACTGATAATTCATCAACAAATTCACACTGAGAGAAAACATATAAATGCACTGAATGTGACAAGAGTTTTGGCCAAAAGAAAAGCCTTATAAATCATCAGAGAACTCACTCTGGAGGGGGACTATATAAATGTGTTGAATGCGACAAGATTTTTTACCAAAAGAGTACTCTGAACAAACATCAGCAAAGTCACTCAAGAGACAATCCATATAAATGTGCTGAATGCAACAAGAGTTTTGCCCGTAAGAGTAACCTGGTACTTCATCAGCGAACTCACACTAGCGAGAAACCATATAAATGTGCTGAATGCGACAAGTGTTTTGGCCACAAGAACTGCCTGATAATCCAACAACGAATTCACTCTGGAGAGAGACTATATACATTTGCTGAATGCAGCAAGAGTTTTAGCCGTAACAGTACCCTGATCAGTCATCAACATACTCATTCTGGAGAAAGGCCATGCAAATGTGTTGAATGTGACAAGAGTTTTGCCAGGAAGAGTAACCTGACAATTCATCAGCTAATTCATGCTGGAGAAAGACCATATAAATGTGTTGTATGTGGCAAGAGTTTTGGTCAGAAGAATAACCTGACAAGGCATCAGCGAATTCACTCTGGAGAAATCCCTAAACATTTGGAGACACTAACCCCCGAGAGAAAGAACAACATGAACAAACAACAGTAAAAGTAAGCAAGGAATATTTTAGAAGGTTGAAGCTCATTCTGAAAACTGCTTTGACAACACAAAATAAAGTGCAAGCTATAAACCAACTCGCCCTTCCAGTGGTATCATACAGCTTTGGTGTGATAAACTGGCCACAGAAAGTGTTGAACCAGCTACATATAAATACAAGAAAAATGTTTCATGCTCACCAATTAATATACAAAAAAGCAGTGCATGCCAAGATTATACGTCCCAAGGTCGGAGGGAGGCTTGGGCCTCATTGAGATTGATTACACATATAGATCCACTATAGTGGGGCTACATGCATACTTACTAACATCCTTGGACCCAAATATTGTCAAGGTCTTGTGTCATGAAGAAAATAAGCCTAAGATGACTTCACTCATTAAATTAAGAGAAGCCTTCAGAAGGGTAGCAGAGATTGATGTCAATCCACAAGTAGATAAGGAACTGTCAGCAACAGAAAATGCAAAGAATCAGAAAAAGGAGAATAAGGACAAAGACTAACAGAAAAGAAAAACAACTGGAAAGCCCATAATTATAGTGGAAAATACAGGGAGCTATTGGAACAACTACAGGTCGATCAAGCCCTGACCCATGAGTGGTTAAAAAGAGGTGAATTTAGGTCACGAGAGATTGATAATGGCAGCCCAAGATAGTGGACTACGCACAAGATGGTTCACAAACTCTGTAGAAAAAAACAGGAGAAACAGACAAGTGCAGGTTCTGTAGTACAGAATTAGAAACAGTTGCACATCTCTTGGCTGGGTGCGAAGTACTCATGGCAGAAGGCCTGTATACTGAAAGACATAACAATGTAGCAAGATTGATCCACTGGAAACTGTGCAGACACTACAACATACAAGTAGCAGAGAGACACTGGAAATGTGAACCACAAAGAATCATAGAGAATGAAGAAGTAATGATCACATGGGATCACCCAATATCAACAGCCAAGAAAGTGGAAGTGAGGAAACCCAATTTTGTAATACAAGAAAAGAGAACAAAGGTAGCATTGCTGATTGAAATAGCCACCCCCTAGTGACTACAGTGTCCTGCGTTACAGAGAGACACAAAATCATGACATACCAAGCTATGCAGTCAGAAACCAAACTGATGTGGAATAAGGACACACAAGTTGTTCCAATAGTGCTTGGAGCAATGGGACTAATCAAAAAGAACTTTCAGGCACATTTAAATATGCTACCAATACTTGTGACACCTTATGAATGCCAAAAGGAAGCCATCTTGGGGACATTATGCGTGTGAGAAGAGCGCTTTCAGCAAACATTAAAGATTAATACAGTACTAATTTCTTGAGTTTTGAATATGCACTGGCTAAAGAATGGGGTCCATTCTGCCACGGTATAGGAAATCCCTAAACATCTGGAGACAATAACTGAGAGAAACCATATAAATGGGCTGAATGTGACAGAGTTTGGCCGTATGAGTACCCTGATAATTCATCACCAAATTCACTCTGGATAGAGGTTACTAAAGTTAGCAGAAACTTTCAGGAGGGTAGCAGGATGGATGTTAAGTCACCAGTAATTAAGCAACAAGAAGTGCAAGGAAGCAGAACACAAAGCATATAAGGACAAAAAGCAACAGAGAAGGAAGGACAACTGGAAACCCATAATTACAGCAGAAAAAGCATATAAATACAAAGATCAACACAGAAGAAAGGACAACTCGAAAGCTCACAAGTACATGCAGAAAATACAGGGAGCAGTTGGATCAACCACAGGTCGATTAAAAACTGATTAATGAGTGGTTAAAAAGAGGTACACTTAAGTCACAAGATGACAGGTTGATAATGGTAGCTCAAAATGTTGTGCTGTGCATAAGATGGTTCATGAAATCCATAATAAAACAGACTGGTGTAAGTTCTGCAATACAGAATTAGAAACAGGTACATCTTGTGGCTGGATGAGAAGCACTCATGGCAGAAGACTGTATACAGAAAGACATAACTGTGACAAGCTGATGCCCTTTCTTGCACTAAGAGGGTGTGTCACGAACATACAAAACTGCTAGCAGAAACAGACCTCATGGTCTATCAAAGTCCTTTAAGTGTGCAGCTAATACCCCTAGATTGCAGCTGCCCCAACCCCCTCCCCCATTTTCAGGACATTCTCAGCACTATTCACCTAGACCCTCTCTCATTCCCTGTCCCGTGCCCTTTTAAAACTTCCCACCATCTTACACGATATCACCCCCTCTGGCAGGGCGTCCCACTTTAACACTAGAGATGCAAAATAACATTTTGCCAGCAAAATTGCCGCAGAGAAATATTTTCATGAAATTCACAAAATATTTCATGGGTGTGAAATGTGACAAAAATTCACCCACAGTGCACGAGATTTTGCATTTTGTGGCAAAATATAGCTGTTTCCGTGTGATCTGTCGCATTTTGGGGTGAAATTTCACAGTTTATTAGCGAAATTTTGCATTTTGCAACCATGAAATTTTTTCTTAATACGTGAATTTTGCAAAATATTTTGCACAACGAAATTTTGCACAGCACTATTTGACACCACCCTCTCCATGAAGTAATATCTCCTTCTCTCTGTGCTAAATCTTCCACATACTAATCTTAGCCCATGCCCTTCTGTGTCCCTACCTTTCTTGTGCTTCAACAACCTGTCAGCACTGGTTTTGTTTATCCCCTTCAAATATTTGAATGTTTCAGTCATATCACCCCATGTCTCCTCTCTCCCAGTGTGTACATATTCAGCTCACCCTCTAGCAGCTTAATGCCCTTTTTCAGATACTGACATCAGTACTGCACGCAGTTATCCAAGTGAAGCCTGACCAATGACATGTAGAGGGGCTGAATCACTTCCCTATGCCTGGACAACAATCCCCTTGCAATACACCCGTGCATCTTGTTAGCCTTAGCTATGGCTTTCCTGCATTGTGCAGAGTTGTTCATGCTCCTGTTATCAACATCCCAAGGTCCTTCTCTTCCTCAATGTCCCTCAGCCTCCTCCACCAACCAATTATCCCTATTTGAGTTCTTTGCTCCAAATTGCAAAACCTTGCATTTCTTCACATTGAAGCCCAGCTGCCACCTCTCTAACCACTCCTCCAGTTTGGCTAGGTTCTCTTATAGTTGTTTCCACCCGTCCGCTTCATCAACTACTGTCCCAATTTTAGTATAATCTGCAAACACACTAATCCTGTACCTGACTCCATGTGGGATATTCAGAATTAATAGCCCAAACAACACTGGACCCAGCACAGAGCCCTGAGGTCCACTCATCACTGGCCTAGATGCTGAGAGTTCCCACCAACACCACCTGTTGCTACCTCCCCCTCATCCAGTTCCCTATCCAGTTTGCCAGATTCTCCACTATGGAAGTCAGTCCCTCCCAGCCACCTGTGAGGCACAGTATCAAAAGCCTTGCTGAGGACCAAGTACTGTATAGGACATCCACAACAGGATAGCTGTACTGCTACAGCAAAACCTTTTTTAGGTACAGTATAGTTTAGGATGTCCCAGAGAAATAAACAGGAATAAAGAAAACATATGTCAAAAATAAATAAATAAAAAGCTAAGAAATACCAACCTTCTTAATGGGAATATTCAGTGAACAGAAGTGGGCTTTTTAATACCATAGACCACAACATTATGCTGGTGAACGTCTTCTAGGCTAATAATTAAATTTTAAAATGTTTTCATCTTCATAAGGGAAGGGATCATTGATTGAACTAAGCAGACAGACAGCTGATCCCTTCCACTTCCTGATCTGCCAGCTATGCCCCCGTGCTCATATGTGCAAAGGTGTGCCCCATTGAAGTCTATGGGGTACATTTTTTTAAATAACTGTGTGTGTGTGTGTGTATATATATATATATATATATATGTTTAAGCAGTCTTTATATAAATGAAAGTCTGTGCTTTTTAAAAGTTCAGTTATTAACTCCGAAGAATGTTGCTAGCATAATGTAGTGGACTATGGTATTAAAAAACACATTCCTGTTTATTGGCATAAATCTTAGACACTTTCTTTAGTTCTGTTGCAACAGCTCTGCTGGGTCCCTTTTATGCTGACTTGCACACGTGCATAAGCAACATCTTGTGCTAGTAGCACATTTCAGAAGTGTATCTGTGTTGGTGGATGCAGGGCATGCTTTAGTATGTGCATCCCTCATTTCCCAATAAGCCAGCATGGTAGCACTGACAACAACATTATGTAAAGTGGACACAACTTGTAAGGAAAGTGCTGCTGCAATCAGAGATTAGCTCATGATGCAGCGGCACTGATGACACACCTCCCGACATGCCTTTCCTGGTGAAGCATTTCAGTGAATGGCGGCTGCCACCATCTGCCATACACAATCCCCAGACAGCTGACTTCAGGGGTACCCAGTCCCCCTGTCAGCATGTTTAATACACCCCCTAAAATCATGTGGCACACTGGGAGACCACCCCAGTGTGCCTCTTTATGATCTAAAGCCAACCACATCGGTATGTTCCTTTCCCCGCCCCACCCCTATTGTGTGGCATATTGGGAGCCCACCCCAGTGTGGCCAACATCACCCCTCCAAAGTCATGGGGTACACTGGGAGCCCACCCCAGTGTGCCAACATTTGTTTTCTTACACCTGTAAAGAAAGAAAACCATCTGCAGCATTCATTTTTTTTTATTGTACCTGAAGCAAAGAAAACAGTCCTTTGCTG